>CM062925.1:106742312-111742312 GCA_031878705.1 Tapirus indicus | reverse complement strand
TCTGATCCATATACAGCCCAAAGTTTCTTTCTTCCACACACTGTGAGTGAAATGCTAAGAACAGTCTTGTATGAAAAGTTATAAATTCAGCAAAACTTAGGAGTTGAGGGAATTGGAGAGAGTTAAGTAAAATTAAAAGTATTCTAAGTGTATCTTCTTTCTGGTGCATGGGGGAAAGCAGTGGAGAAATAGAATATCTGAAGTATAAAGAAATTGTGTGTTGTTTTCACATAATAATAAAGAAATGATGTTTGATTATGAACATACTTGTCACAAAGAGAAATAAACTAACACATTTTCAAAAGCTGAAATTTTAAAGACCCTGTTCTCTGATCATAATCCAATAAAATTTGATAAAAAATAAAAATATGCTTCTATTACTCAGAAAATAAAAAATTCACTTCTAAATATATCTTGGATAGAAGACAACAATCAAACTGAAATCATAAACCATAGAGAAAGCAATGAGAGGAAGACCACTGCATCCTAAAGCCTCTGGAACACAGAGAAAACTGTACTCAGTGGAAAATTATTAGTTTGAATGCTGTCTTGAGGTCCCTAAGACCACCTTCAGGCTGGATGATTCACTAGAAGGATTCACAGGGCTCATAAAAGCTATTATACTCACAGTTATGGTTTATTGCAGGAAAAAGATATGGATTAAAATCAGCAAAGGGAAAAGATGCATGGGATGAAGTCCAAGAGAAATCAGGTGCAAACTTTCAGGTGTCTTCTCCCAGTAGAGTAACACAGATGCATTTAACTCTCCTGGCAATAATGTGTGATCCACATGCAAAGTGTTGTCAACGAGGGAAGCTCACCTGAGCCTTGGTGTCCAGGGTTTTTATTTGGGGGATCAGAAACACAGGCACACAGTGTCTGCAGGACTGACCTCAGCTATTCAGATTCCTAGCCCCCCAGAACAAAAATAGGCATTCACCAAAAAATCACATTGGTGGCATAAAGTATCTGATTAAACTGGTACCACATGGCCCAAGGCTCAGGAATGCAAAAACACTCTGATCAGGCAGAATAATCTAAGGGTTCAGTGCTCATCTCCCAGGAATCAGCCAAGGGCCAGTCCTGAAGAAAGGCCTTTCTTGAAAACATGCAGTTTGAGCAGCCAGACCTGCTGAGTTAGCACTTTCCTGCACATATACCTTGATGATTATAGAAAAAAAAAATTAAACAGATGTAATGTGAGTTTTAAGAAATTAGAAACAAAATCAAAACCAAAACAGCAGAGGGGCCGCCTGGTGGTGCAGCGGTTTGGTTCGTGCTTGGCAGCCCGGGGTTCGCGGGTTCGGATCCCGGGCGCCTACCGACGCACTGCTTGTCAGCCATGCCGTGGCGGCGTCCCATATAAAGTAGAGGAAAGATGGGCACAGATGTTAGCCCAGGGCCAGTCTTCCTCAGCAAAAAAAAAAAGAGGAAGATTAGCAATGGATGTTAGCTCAGGGCTGGTCTTCCTCACAAAAAAAAAAAAAAAAAACAGCAGAAAAAGGAATTAAGATAACAAAAAGAAATCGAAAAAAAACATAATAGGTTGAATGTATCCCAAAGCCAGTTCTTCCAAAACACCAATAAAATAGACAAACTCTCATGAGTTCAATCAAGAAAGAGAACAGACATTATAACTGATGCCACAGAAATAAAAAGGATCACAAGATACTATTATAAACAATTATTATGTTAACAAATTGGATAACCTAGAAGAAATGGATAAATTCCCAGAAACATACAACCTACCAAGACCAAATCATGAAGAAATAGAAAACTTGAACAGACCAATAATCAATAAGGAGAATGAATCAATAATTAAAAACCTCCCAACAAAGAAAAGCCCAGGACAAGATGGCCTCACTGGTGAGTTCTATCAAACATTTAAGGAATTAATACCAATACTTAAAAAGTCCCAAAAAATTGAAGAAGAGGGAATACTTCCGAATTCATTTTATGATGCCAGAATTGCTCTGATATCAAGGCCAAAGACCCTGCAAGAAAAGAAAACTGCAGGCCAATATCTCTGGTGATGAACATAGATGCAAAAGTCCTCAAAAATATACTAGCAAACTGAATTCAACAGCACATAAAAAGGATCATACATTGTGACCAACTTGGATTTATCCCTGAGATGCAAGGATGGTTCAACATATACAAATCAATTAATGTTGATATACTATATTAACAGATTGAAAGATAAAAATCACATGATCCTCTAATTAGATGCAAAAAAATTTGACAAAATTCAACATTCTTTCATGATAAAAACTCTCAAAAAAGTAAGTATAGATGGAATGCACCTCAACATAATAAAGGCCTTAAGTGAAAAATTCACAGCTAACATCATACTCAACAGTGAAAAACTAAAAGCTTTTCCTATAAGATGAAGCACACGGCAAGGATGCCCACTGTTGCCATTTCTATTCAACATAGTACTGGAAGTCAGAGCCAGAGCAATTCGGCAGGAAAAAGAAATAAAAGGCATCCAAATTGAAAAGGAAGAAGTAAAATTATCTCTTTTTGTCAATGACATGATCTCATACATAGAAAAATCCTAAATACTCCACACACACACACAAATACTCTTAGAACTAATAAATATAGTAAAGGTGCAGGATACAAAATCAACATACAAAAATCAGTTGCTTTTCTATACGTTAACAATGAACTATCTGAAAGGGAAATTAAGAAAACAATCCCATTTACAATAGCATCAAAAAGAATAAAATACTTAGGAATAAACTTAACCAAGAAGGTGAAAGACTTATACACTGGAAACTACAAATCATTGAAGAGAAATTAAAGAAGACAAATAAATGGAGAGACATCCTGTATTCATGGATTGGAAGACAATGTTGTTAAAATGTTTATACTACACAAAGTGATATATAGATTCAGTGAAATCTCTATTAAAATATCAATGGTATTTTTTACAGGAAAAAATCCTAAAATTCATATGGAACCACAAAGACTCCAAATAGCCAAAGTAATCCAGAGCAAGAACAAGCTGGAGGCATCACACTTCCTGATTTCAAAATATATTACAAATCTATGGTAATTAAAACAGCATGGTACTGGCACAAAAACAGACATATAGACCAATGAACAGAATACAGAGGCCAGAAAAAACCCACACATATATGGTCAACTAATCAATAAGGGTGTCAAGACACACAATGAGGAAAGGATAGTCTCCTCAACAAATGGTGCTGGGAAAACTGGATATCCACACATGAAATAATGAAATGGGACCCTTGTCTTGCCCCATACACAAAAATCAACTCAATATGGATTAAAGATCTAAACATAAGACCTAAAACTATAAAACTCCTAGAAGAAAACATAGGTGAAAAACTTTATGACAGTGGGCTTAGCAATTATTTCTTGGATGTGACACCAAAAGCACAAGCAACAAAAGCAAAATTAGACAAGTGGAACTACATCAAATTAAAAAGCTTCTGTACAGAAAAAAAAAAACACCAAACAATCAACGAAGTGAAAACGCAACCTACAAAATGCAAGAAAATATTTGCAAACCATATATCCAATAAGAAACTAATACCCCAAATTTACAAGGAACCCCTACATCTCAATAGCAAAAAAAACAAATAACCCTATTAAAAAATGGGCAAAGGACATGAGTAGACATTTCTCCAAAGACATACAAATGGCCAATGGGCATATGAAAAGATGCTCAACATCACTAATCATCAGGGAAATGCAAATCAAAACCATAGTGAGACATCACCTTACACTTGTTAGGATGGCTATTATCAAAAAACAAAACAAAACAGCAGATAATAAGTGTTGGCAAGAATGTGGAGAAACTGGAACCCTTGTGCACTGTTGGAGGGAGTGTAAAATGGTATAGCTGCTATGGTAAACAGTATGGAAGTTCCTCAAAAATTTAAAAATAGAACTACAGTATGATCCAGCAATTCCACTTCTGGGTATTTATCCAAAAGAATTGAAATCAGTATCTCAAAGAGATATTAGCACTCTTACATTTATTGCAGCATTCTTCACAATAGCCTAGATATGGAAACAACCTAAGTGTCCATTGATGGATAAATGGATAGAGAAAATATGGCATATGCTTACAATGGAATATTATTCAGCCTTAAAAATGAAGGAAATCTTGACATATGCAACAACATGGATGAACCTGGAGGACATTATGGTAAGTGAAATAAGCCAGTCACGGAAGGACAAATAATGCATGATCCTACTTACATGAGGTATCTAAGATAGCCAAACTCATAGAAGCAGAGAGTAGATTGGGGTTACCAGGGGCTGGGGAGTGGGAGAAATGGGTAGTTGTTCAATGGGTATAAAGTTTCAGCTATACAAGATGAAGAAGTTCTAGACATCTGCTGTACAACATAGTACCTATAGCTAACAGTACTGTATCGTACACTGAAAAGTTTTTTAAGAGTGTAAATCTCAGGTTAAGTGTTTTTACCATAAAAAGGGGAGGGAATGGAAGGAAATTTTGGAGATGATGGGTATGTTTATTACCTTGACTGTGGTGATGGTTTCATGGGTGTATGTATATGTTCAAACTCATCAAATGTATACATTAAATACATGTGGTTTTTTGTATATCAATTACACCTCAATAAAACTGTTAAAAAGTCAAATAAAGAGCTTCCAAAAATAAAAGAAAACAAAAATATACAAGATTAGGACTGAGAAAGAAAACATGAAAAACAGATAAGGAAGATGTCAAAATCATTTTAAGAAAGTCCTAGATAAATTCACAGCAATAAAGTTCAAAACCTAGAGGAAACGTACATTTTTGAGCAAAATGTAAACTGCCAAAATTGATGCCAGAAGTAGTGAAAACCATGAACACACAAATTACCATAGAAGGGATTGGAACGATGATTAAAGACTTACCATTAAAAAGACAGCAGTACTAGATATTGTCACAGCTGAGTTCTAAAAATAACAAGTCTAATTTTGATGTTATTTATACAATTCTAGACCCTAAGAAAATATTAGACGCTTACAAATTCATTTTATAAAGCTATCATAACCTCTATTTAAAAACTGATGGGGGGGGGTCGCCCAGTGGCGCAGCAGTTTAGTCCGCGCTTGGCAGCCCGGGGTTCGCGAGTTCGGATCCCGGGCGCCCGCCGACGCACTGCCTGTCAGCCATGCCGTGGCGGCGTCCCGTATAAAGTGGAGGAAGATGGGCACGGATGTTAGCCCAGGGCCGGTCTTCCCCAGCAAAAAGGGGAGGATTGGCAATGGATGTTAGCTCAGGGCTGGTCTTCCCCACAAAAAAAAAAAAAAACTGATAGGGGCTGGGCCGGTGGCATAGTGGTTAAGTTCGTGTGCTGCACTGTGGCAGCCTGGGGTTCACAGGTTTGGATCCTGGGTGCAGACCTACGCACTGCTTATTGAGCCATGCTGTAGCGGTGTCCACATATAAACTAGAGGAGGATGGGCACTGATGTTAGCCCAGGGCCAGTCTTCCTCAGCAAAAAGAGGAGGATTGGCAATGGATGTTAGCTCATGGCTAATCTTCCTCACCAAAAAAAAAAAAACCAACAAAAAAACTGATAAAAGGTAAAAGAAATATAGACCAATATCATATAAATATAAACACAAAACATTCTATTAGCAAATAGAATCCAGCAACATATCAAAAAAATAATATATTATGATCAAGTAAGACTCGTTTCATAAATTCACGGATGTTTTAATATTATGAAATCTGTCAACATAATTTATTATATTAAATTAAAAGATAAGCATATATGGCAGTGGATGATGAAAAGTCAGTTGATAAACTTAATCTAATAAAATTCTAAATAATAAGAATAAAAGAGAACTACATAAGTAAGATAAATTCTGTTTACAAAAAGCAATATCAAACATCATCCTCAATGTGTAGCACTAAAGCCATTTTCATTAAAACCAGGAACAAGGCAAGAATATCTTCTATTCATATTAGGATGCAATGCTGCTTTGGATGGTCTGGCAAATAGAATAATACCAGGGGAAAAATTGATAATGCATTAGAAAAGAAAAGTTTTTGCTGTAGATAACATTATATGCCTAGAAAATCCAAAAGCCCTAGTTTAAAAAAATGACTATTAGATTAATACAGAAATTAGGTAAGGTCTATAGATACAAGAAAAACATACAAAAATCTCTACAGTAATAATTGTCTCTCTATCGTAATAATCAGCTAGAAATTGAGATAGAGAAAATTGCATTCTCAACTGTGTCAAAAATTGAAAATAGAAAGAATAAATTTATTCTAGCAAAGGACCTATAATACAACAAAAACTATGAAGTTTCATTGAAGGACATAAAGCTAAACAGAACAAATTGAAAGGCACACTATGGGAAGATGTCCCATACAATTAATTTATAAGTGCAATTCTCATATGGATATACTTTTTTCTGCATTTAATTTAGATAAAATGATCTAAAGTTTATATGAAAGAACAAGTGATTGAAACTAGTCAAATATTATTTAAAAAAAGAATAGTGAGAGAAAGATTGACTTACTAAATATTTTAAAGTCATTGTGATCAAAACAATATGTTATTTCCGTTTGATTAGACAAATATATTAGTAAAACAGATTTCCCAAACATGTATCTCATTAGGTAGGATATATGGGTGTTTAATATAAGATAACATTCAATTCACTGGAGAGAAAAGATGGTTTATTTAATAAATGTTGCTAACATAATTGACTATCCAACCAGAAGAAATAAATTTTGGCCAAGTATCAGTTATGAGTCTGTTTGGTCTCAAATTCATTCCTTGTCCTTCTGCTACTCTGTTCTGAATAGCAGGGGCTGAGCCCTGCAGGCTGCATTTTCCTGTCTCCCTTGACAAATGGTCTGGCTGGGTTCCCATCAGTGGTAGGACATGAAAAATATCTGGACATCACGAGGAAAGGAAAAGACAAGGTATGTCCCTTCCTCGGGCGGCGTCCCTAGCAGCAGCTGAGTCTTTTCATCTTTATGATATCCTCAGCTCCTGTATGACAGGTCTGCTGGGGAATCAAGCTTCAATCAAGAAAATATATCAATTGTCAATTCCTAGAAGACAATATGAATGACTATCGTTTTAGGCTAGGTTCCCCAAGACACAGACTCTGAGACAAGCAGTCAAGTGCAAATGGTGTATTTGGGAGTGAGAAAGTAAAATGGGGAAGTTAAGGAGCCAATGAAAGGTACACCATTAAGTAAATCACCATAGTCATAAACTGGAGCTTAAGGTTGCCAGGGAACTCTGAGAAACAGTGTAGACATGTACCTCAGAGTTACCCCACTCAAGAGGTGAGAGAGCTCGTGTCAATCACTGGTGGAAGATTGCTCCCGATGAGTATTAATTCTCTAGGTTGTCATGCATATGGGTAGAGTGGATCCCAGCAGCCAAAGAAAGCCATCTCACAAAGAAATGTAGGTGTTGGCAGCCGAAAGTCCAGCTGGCAGCCACAGATAAGGTTAAGAGTGAGGAGATAGGGCAGGACCCTAATATTATCTGCTACAACAGTAAATGCAAAAATATGTTCAATTGTCCTGGTAGACAGGAAAATGCAAATTAAAATGACAGATATCATTGTACCCCATAATACTGGCAATTACAAAGAGCAGTAACAGACACTACTGCTGGTGGCCTGCAGGGAAAAACGTTCTTACACTTAGTAGTAGAAATATGAATTGTAACAATCTTTTGAAAAGCAATCTGATAATATCTATTAAAATTCAAAGCGTGTGTTTATATATATAATTTGTGTATATTATTATATATATATATATATATATAATTTATTTTTGCAATCCCAATCCTGGAATCCATCTCAGCCATCTCATAGAAATAAGTGCAAATCTCTAGAAACATATGTTCAGGATGATTTTAAGCAGTATTGTAGAAGTTTTTTTAAAGAAAGTAAATACTCATCAATAGGAAAATAGTTAAAGAAATATTGGTACCTCCATATCATGTGCAATTGTGCAGCCATTTAAAAATGATCAACTCAGAAGGATTTTCTCAATGTATTATTAAATGAGACAACTAAGATATGGAGAAGTGTATATAATATGATTCTCCGTTTTAGTAAAAAAAAATTTTAAACATTCCATTTGTGTATGTGTTTATACGAAAGCATGGAGACAGGTACAGAAGGTGACACAGCAGCCTGTTAGACTAGTTACCCAGCTGGTGGTGAGGAGAGACAGAGCAATGCCAATATCTGCAATGGAAGAAGAGAGAAAGAGAGAAAGAGGCATCCATGATTAAATAACATGTATGATATTTATATATTGTTCTATAAATGTGTGGGTATAAAGACACGTATGAAAGGAAGGTCTCCAAAATCAAATCGTGTAGGGTGATGGGATGTCAGGAGATGATTTTAACTCTCTCTTCTTCACATTTTTTAGTATTAATTTAAATTAATGTGTTATTTTATGATTAGAATAAAACAAAACTTTTGTGAAGTAAAACAAATATATGCATCTATGTATGTATATATGTGTGTGTGCATATACATACAAGTATATATAGGCACACAGTAAATTTTACTTTCTTTTTTCAGCCACAATTTCTCAAATAAGATTAATTCTGTGAAATATTTATTAGGTGTAGCCGAATCAAGAACTCCTTGATTAAATGACTCTGAATAGCCTTGAGAAAGAAGAACAAAGCCAGAGGCATCACACTCCCTAATTTCACACTATATTACAAAGTTATAGTAATCAATACAGGATGGTATTGGCATAAGAACAGACACATTGATCAATGGAACAGAATAGAGAGGCCAGAAATAAACCCATGCATATATGGTCAATTAGTTTACAACAAAGGAGCCAAGAATATACAATGGGGAAAGGATAGTCTCTTCAATAAATGGTGTTGGGAAAACTGGATAGTCACATGCAAAATAATGAAACTGGATCATTATCCTACACCATACACAAAAATCAACTGAAGATTAAAGACTTGAATGTAAGACCTAAAACAATAAAACTCCTAGAAGAAAATATAGGAGGTAAGCTCCTTGACATTGATCTTGGCGATGATTTTTGGATTTAATGCCAAAAGCAAAGGCAACAAAAGCAAAAATAAACAAGTGGGACTACATCAACCCAAAAAGATTCTGCACAGCAAAGGAAATCATCAACAAAACAAAAATGCAACCTACTACATGGAGAAAATATCTGCAAATTATGTATCTGATAAGGGGTTAATATCCAAAATATATAAAGAACACAAACAACTCAATAGCAAAAAAACAATCTGATTGAAAAATGGGCAGAGGATCTGAATAGATGTTTTTCCAAAGAAGACATACAAATGGCCAAGAGTTACATGAAAAGATGCTCAACGTCACTAATCATCAGGGAAATGCAAATCAAAAGCACAATGTGATATCACCTCACACCAGTTAGAATGGCTATTATCAAAAAGACAAGAAATGCAAGGATGTGGAGAAAAGGGAATCCTTGCACATTGTTAGTGGGAATGTAAATTGGTGCAGCCACTATGAAAAACAGTATGGAGGTTGCTCAGAAAATTAAGAATAGAACTACCATATCACCTAGCAATTCTACTTCTGTGTATTTATCAGAAGAAAATGAAAACACGAATTCAGAAAGATATATGCACCCAATGTTCACTGCAGCATTATTTACAATAACCAAGACATGGAAACAAACTAAATGTTCATTGATGGATGAATGGATAAAGAAAATATGGTATACATATACACACAATGGAATATTATTAGCCATAAAAAAGAATGAAATCTTGCCATTTGTGACAACATGGATGGAACTTGAGGGCATAATGCTAAGAGAAATAAGTCAGACAGAGAAAAACAAATACCATATAATCTCACTTATCTGTGGAATCTAAAAAATAATAAACAAAAAACTGAGCTCATGGATATAGAAAACACATTGGTGGCTACGTGAGGCAGGGGCAGGTGGTGGGAGAAATGGGTGAAGGGGGTCAAAAGGTACAAATTTCCAGTTATAAAATGAATAAGTCGTGGGCATGTAATGTACAGCATGGTGACTATAGTTAATAATGCTGTATTGCATATTTGAAAGTAGTTAGTAGAGTGGATCTTGAAAGTTCTCATCACAAGAAAAATTTTGTAACTATGTAGGATAATGAATGTTAACTGGACTTATTGTGGTGATCATTTTGCAATATAAACAGATATCAGATCATTAAGTTGTACACCTGAAACAAATGTAATGTCAATTATAACTCAATAATAATAATAAAAAAGAACTCTTTGATCAAATAAGTTTAGGAAACACTGAAATAAATGAAGTTGAATGTCTTCCTTTACTTTGAAACTTTAAGAACCTTCCATGTGCTAATGTGCATGGTAAGCCCCCCAGTATAGGATATGGTACAAAATGTTTCTTGATCCTATTTAACCATAGAAGTCCCTACCCTCTGTCTTTTTTTGGGGTGAAGAACACTTTGACACTCTAGTATTCCCTGGACTTTCTGTAGGTTAGGGAAAGCCACTGAAGTTTTGTGAGCAAATGTTTTAGGAAAATTAATGTAGAGTGATGTGCTAGAGACTAATGACTTCTCTTCAAGACATAAATCCCAGCCTGGCAGTTGAGTTTTTCACAGGCTGAGATCATTAGTGGAACATTTTTTTCTTCACTTTGTCACTTGGCTGACTCTAGTGATTTATATAACTTCAGAACTTTGTAGTTTCCTTATCTATGGACTAGGGAGAGGAGGAGAAAAGAAGGTAATGGAAACTATCTGCTAGAATACCTGGTGGGAAAGATACCTCTTGGAATCTCACTGATGAATTTTGCTATAATTGGTGTTGAAATAAGTAGAGCACCACTACAGCCGTCTCAATGGATGACATTAGCCTTCATTATTATAAACCTTTTCATATTTATTTTTAAATATGCCAAAGATTTTATTTTATTTTTACTCATATTTACCTTGTAGACAGGCCCTGCTCAAAAGGTCCCTTATCTATGTAGTCTTTCCTAACTCCTACAAATGAATGAACTGATCTCTTTTCTGAATCTTCAAAGTACTTCTGTTTTAAATATCAATTCAGGTTCTCCAGGAAAGAGATGTCAAGATAGAATGAGAAATGTGAGAGATTTATTAGGAGAATCACCTGTGAAAGGTAAAGCGGAGAGGGCAAAAGAAGGCAACTTCAGACCAGGATGTGAGCGAGGAGGGAGAAAAGAGGATTGGGGTAGAAGAACTTTAGACTCCCATGTGGTTCTGAGAAAGTCTCTCCAGACTTTTTGCTCTAACAGAGTGAAGACTGCTTCATCGGGCAGGAATGGCTCAGCTCCAGTACACCATCCCTGTGGTCAGTCATTGGTCAGGGAGGGCACGGCCTCAGTGAGATCTCTGCAGTGGATCCCAAAGGTGTGGCTGCTGGAGCCCATTAGCTAACTATATTCCCCCTCAACAGATTCCTTCCAGAAGGAAGCTCTGTGCAGCAAACCACGGCTGTCACAGTTTATATCTCACATGCCACGTCTCATTTTCAGTCACCATTAGAATTATTTATTATGTCTTATTTTCCTAACTAGCTTGTTAGGTTCTTGAGCATAAGATCCATATCTGATTTATTCTTGGAAATGTGCAAAGCTGTGATGTACTTGGAGGAACCTAGAAACTCATAACACAAAACAAATCATCTGTAAATTATTTCTGCAGTAATAATCATTTCTCTAATACATAACGCATCATAGTGTCAAGTCAAGGTTTCCTTATCTACTGCAGTTATTCAGTTGATTATCCTTAGCCCTTACAGATTACTGTCTTGACAGCGCTCCCTTATTTACTCAGGAGTTAAAGTTTTCACCTGCTCCCTAAATTCTTTTTCTTCTTTGACAGTGGCATGAAGTTAAGCTAGTCCAATTATCTGTAGATGTGTGTATTTAATCTACACCACATTTCCCAGTCCACTCAGCGCAACATTCCTTTCTGACACCATGCATGGGTAACATTAATTTTAGACATTTATCAAAATTTTACCATGCACCTGTTAAGAGTTCAAGTTAGATGTATAGTTGACACAGACTATAGAAGGAACTCAATAAATATTTCTAGTTTGAATAAACCAGATTCAACTTCTCCTTTCACTTCCATGGTAGGTACATAATAAAAATATGCAATAATATACTATTGCTACACACACCAAGGCAAGTCCAAATGACCTGCCTTCAACAATCCTTTAAAAAAATATATTGGGAGCCAGCCCTGATGGCCTAGTGGCTAAAGTTCCGTGCTCTCTGCCTTGGCGGCCTGGGTTTGTTTCCCAGTTGTGGAACCACACCACCCGTCTGTCAGTTGCCATGCCGTGGCTACGGCTCACATAGAAGAACTAGAAGAACTTACAACTAGGATATACAACTATGTACTGGGGCTTTGGGGAGAAAAAAAAAAGAGGAAAGATTGGCAGCAAATGTTAGTTCAGAGTGAATCCTTCCCTGCAAAAAAAAAAAATATATATATATATATATGTTATAGGTATATATATATATATATATTTACATGGTCAGTATTGTCGAGGTGTATAAGTAGTTTTGCCTTTTTAAATCAAAAAATAAAAGTTGTTCTTTTAACTATTGAAGTCTTCATGGATAGAATTAAAGGGTAAGAAGTCATAATTCTTTTTTACAATCTGGTGTCAATATTACTCACTCTGGTCAAGTGGCTCTTTGTAGCACTACTATTATGTTTTGCCAGTAACAAAATTAGTTAAAAACACAAAAGGTGGCTTACACACATTCAAACATACATATATGCATAGAAAGAAAAATATTTCCTTTGAACTACCGTATTTTAGAATGATAGTAGCACCATAGAACTAATGTCTAAGCCTGAGAAAGGAGGGAAGAAAAACTAACTTTTTATTAAGTGCTATTTTATTTAAAAAGAAACACTTACTCTTCCATTTTCCCCAGCCACTTGCATCACATCATGAAATTATGAATCAATAAATATTTTTCAGTTCCCACTAAATCATTTATAATGCAGAAGGCCCACTTCTAAATGGAGAGCCATGCTAGAATTTTTAAAATTGTCTACAGTAAAGATCACATGAACTAAAATTTACAAGCCTAAGATGGAGCAAGTGAATTGAAGAATCTCCTCTATTGCACGTTTATTTGAGGGTGTAAAATTGTCCTCACATCGAGGAGGTGAGAATTTCCTTTTCCTATGAAAGAAAAAGAAGAGGAGTGTTGAGCCCTGAGGAAACCAAGATATCCTCAGAAACCTTTGCAAGTCAGAAGCTGCAGATTTCTACTATCCCAAGTCATCATTCGGCAATCTGGAGAGCTTGGTTTAATTCTTAATGAGTCCCGTTATGGTGATCTAAGAAGGAGGGTGCCAATTTTTAGACTATCCAGAGTTTATAACTTGTTAGCAGCATTCTGTATACCAGAAAGAATCGTCTATTAGAGCAGATCCATTTCCACATGGCTGTCAACATTCCACATTCTATTGGACACCTTTGCATTCCGTAGATTGCCAACTACTCTCGGCCCTCTTAAACTGCAGAAAACAGAAGCTCACTTCAAATCGCCATTTCAGCACCTGCCATTCTGCTAATCCTTCATTTCAGTAGAAGAGCAAATCTGATTTAGCCACAGTGCATGTTATTAGGAGATTGTACTGATTATGAAACTTCTGTCCCCTGATAGCTAATCTCAGCTAAAAAAATCATAATCCTTTAAGAAAATATGACTGTGCGCCCTTCCTTCATCCCTCAAATATTTGTTTTGCACCTAGTGAATGAAGTCAAATAACATATTGAATAAAATCGCTTGACGGCAAGAGTGAGCTGAAGACCTGTGTGCCCTGAAACATTATTATTTCACCTCTAGTTCTCGGGTCTGATTGAAATGAGCTTTGGAGATTGCGGTGTAGTCTCTAGAGGGCCCTACAGGATAGTAAATCCATATCAAAAAGTCATTGCATGTATGAATTCGTGCTGATTTTATGGGACAGCCTGTTTCCATTTAGACAGGTTCAAGCAGCACAGAGCAGAATCATTTCTCTTCTTCTTGTAAGATTGAAAGTGGAACCACTTGTCAACAGAATCCTTTACTTGGTATTCCCCTTATTACTTTTGTCTTCCCAGAATCGTAAAATCTTTCTTTCCTGATGATACCTTCCATTCACCTTCACTTCTCCCTGCAGAACAGAAGTATCATAACTAGGAAACTCGCTGGTTCAGAGCACAGTCCTTCATTTTGGTTATAAAGGAGGATTACAAGGCTCTGACCTCAACCAATAACCAGTCTCCAGAATTAAAAAGTGTCATTTCATGGGGAACCATATTATCTACTCAATCGGTCTCACATTTCTGCCTATCGATGAATTAAACATTTCTTTGGATTTAATTTCTGGGATATCCAAATTGGTTTGGTGGGAAAATAAATTAATAGAAAGACTTTTAAGTCTTACTTATTTCTTCAGTGTGTATTAGCACCGGAGAAATCCTAAAGGAGAAGACTAGTTCATTGAAAATTTATTAAAATCTCTAATAACAATGATTATGACAATAACAGGTTATCTACTCATTCAGGATTTATGCACAACTGAACCCAGATAGTGAAAGCAGAAGACAGTGATTCAAAGAATTGCTGATTAATAATCTGCACAGTCAGCTGAGGAGCAATATTCAACAATATGAGCCAGGGATTCACACAGACCCCAGGTGAAATCCTGCTGGCTTCTCTTCTTAGGAGGTTTGCTAAATTATTTACTTCTCAGTGTCTCAGTTTGCTTATTTTTGGAATGGTGGTTGTAGTACATATCTTTTAGGGTGTCTGCTGAGCCCATGATAGCATCTTTTCTCTGAGAAGAGGCCCCTCCTCATATGACCTTCCTCAGACTGGAGCGTCAGTTCCATATCTTGTGCTGTGTGACTATCGCCTGAAGTGGACACTTGGCCCAAACCAAGACCATCAGATTTCCTCTCTGGAAGTTACGATTGAGATGGAGAAGTCACCGAGTTTCTGCTTGTGGCTGGAACCAGAAAATGGTGGGGTACCACGTGCAAGGAGAAGCAGAGATAGTTGGATAGCAAAGAGAAGAGAAACCAGGAGTCAGATGTAGAAACAAAAGTTCATGTGCTTCCAAAAAGAGGGAGCATGACAAAAGAAGGGGCTGTCTTGGTATCCAATGGCTTTCCATTTCTTGGCTTAATTCACATGAGGCCAAACTGCTCTTGAGTGAGACAGTAAATTCTGGTAAATTTCCTTTTTTGACTTAGATAGTACCAAGTGAATTTTCTGCTAATAGAAATCAAAATAACCATGCCCACTGCAGAAATAATAGTGCCAATATATGAAGGCAATTGTGAGAGTTACATGATATAAGTAAAACACTAGTTCAATTACATTCAATAAATGGGAGTTATTGTCATGTCACTTTTTCTAGAGTAAAATGGGAATACACTTGCAATCAAGACAAATATTAGAGATTTTAAAGTATGTTCAGCTAATAGACGAAAACAGTAAATTAGCAGACAACATAATTGTTATAATTTATGCCAATGTACTTTCCTAGTAACCCAGATATGAAGTTTCTGTAATCTGTCTTTCTCAGCGGCACTGCTAATGGGCCACAGGGCTCTTATTGGGTGTATATGTGTGTGTATGTGTTTGGTTGTACGTGAATGTGCATGCATTGTGTGTGTGTTTGTAGACAAAGATAACACATTTTCATCACTTACTGAATTCAGATTACTATTATCCAGTTGAAAATCATCTAATGAAGATTACATTAGATTTCATTACATGCTTATTCTATTTATGCAATCACAAAATAAGCTGGGAATTACAAGTTATATTTATGAATGCTATAAGTTTCAACTAAGTAGTTAGCAGCAACACTGAACACTTTAAAATCATGATGTTTGGCCAGTGGCAATCTTAGAAAAAAATATTTGTTTATTGCATAGGGTATAAAACAGGGCTTTCCTATCTATCAAGTCACCAGATTTATGGTGTCACTCTAGTCCCTTCCATCTGTGTCTCAAACCAGCCAATTCTTGCCTGAGCTCATCTCTTTCTTGTAATACTTTGCTAAATAAAAATGATAACTGGGGCCAGCCCAGTGACGTAGTGGTTAAGTTGGCACGCTCTGCTTTGGCGGCCCGGGCTTCACAGGTCCGGATCCCAGACACGGACCTACACACCACTTGTCAAGCCATGCTGTGGCAGCACCCCACATATAAAATAGAGGAGGATTGGCACAGATGTTAGTTCAGGGACAATCTTCCTCACCAAAAAAAAAAAAAAAAAAAAAAGATAACCAACACTCCTAATGTTCTGTTTTCCAAATTCTTGCCCCAGAGCGAGTTTCAGTAGGCACTTGGTCAGCTTTCCAAGTTGTTGTAGTGTCAGCTTTGCCAAATATTTGGTTCAGCCTATCAATCCTTTCCAGCCTTCCAGCCTGCTATATCTGCTTCACATGGCCTCAAGGTAACCCAAAATAAGTTGTGAGAAAGAGGCAAGAGAGGAACCAAATAAATTAATCTTGATAATTATATCGAGGAAGGAACTTGGGTTTGGTTACTAGCACAAAGAACTAACTGGAAGGAAAAAATCACAGGCTTCCTAAGTTTTTGAAGGAAACACATTGCCAGAGAAGTCATAAGCCCAGAAGAAAAGAATGACCTGACTGTTCACTCCTTAAAACATTCCTTAGTCTCCCCAATTTACACAAGTATTACAAAAGCAATACGTCCCCCAAAGAGAGATTCTGCAATACTCACTCTATATGATACTTTGGGTTGTCCTCCTTTGGGAAGAGAGTGTGTTTTATGTGTGGAAGAAAAGTGTGCAAAAAGCATGTCTGATTTCAGGAGACTTCTAGCTCCTTACCCAAACCTCTTTCCTTTCCTTCCTAGACACATAGACGACATTTCTTACCCTTCTGTGCAGTTAGGGATGGCTATATGACTACGCCAATGACATGTAAATAGAAGTCTTGGGCACCATATTCAGATCTGGCCCATAAAAAACACTCACGTCTATAGTCCTCCATGTTTGTTATCTTTCTGTTGATAGACATGGATGGGCAAATTTAGAAATCATGTGTTGAGGACAGCAGAGCACAAAATGCAAAGAGTTAGAGTCTTGGAATTACTTCTGGGAGGTGAGTAGCTTACCAATCTGAAACACCTATTATTGACTTTACAAAAATTAGAAATAAACACCAATATTGTTTAAACCATTATACATTTTGAGATTTAATTATGCTTGTTAGCCTTACCCTAAATCACTTATTTAATATTTCCAATTCATTGAACTTTTGAATATAATTTTCTGATGAAAGTGATTGTGCTGCATTTCAGAAATTTCCTGAAATGCAAATGGCAAGAGAGTAAGCAAATACTACCTACCAGTACTCCATGAAATTAAATGTCTTGAGAAATTCATTAGACCAAAACTCTCTTTTAGAATTTATACCAATGAAAGCACAAAAATTTGTTCAGCACATCTTTATTATTATGAAACATAAATACTAAAATATCAATAATAGGTACAGAGTTCTAAGGAAATGATCAATAATGAACCAAAAGCATCTTTATAACTCTTCAAAGATTTTAGCACAAAACATAGTTACTGAAATATCTTAATAATACTAGATTTATACTTTAAAAGCAAGCACAAATGCATTAATTTTGCCTTTTTCAAATGTTATTTAATATTTCAAAAACCCAGCTGTTCTAATATAACTTTGAAGCCAGTTACTATTAATTTATTTTGAAAAATAACTTAATTCAAGTATTTCTAAAATCAATGGGAAGCTGCATTATAGAGTCTATTACTCTGTAACAAAAATAATGTAGGAGAAACACAGGGTACCTACTAAAATTCCTCCACTTGGAAATAAAAAAATAGAAGGCAATCATTTATGTACAACAAAAGAAAAAAGCATATGGCACTTTACAATGTTGTCTTCATTAATTGCAATGTAAATATAATTACAGAGAAATCTCTTTAAATATATAATATTGACTTTATTTCATTAGAAGTTACATTTGCACATAATTAGCTTTTAGGATTTTCTCACTGACACATCTCTGCTCCACATTTTTAAATGATACAGAAACAATGCATGTGACATACTACTACTAATAATTAATAATAATAGCAATGACTGCATGTATTGAATCCTTATGTATTTACCACTTTTCATGGATCATTTAATCTTCTCCACCCAGCTATGGGGAGATGCTGTTACTAATAGCTGCACAACTCCAGGGGGCACCACTCATATACTGGTCTATGTAAATGGCGTCTCTTAGAGTTGTGCGCTGCACAGCCTCCAAAGCCATACATGGCAATTCTGACTTTTATTATTCTCACATTAGAGATGAAGAAACTGAGGGTCATAAAGAGAGGAGAAAAATAATTTAAAGAAAGTGAAACCTGTAGCAGAGGCTCTCTTTGCTTGAGGAGCAGGATTAAAATCAAGTCATTTTTAAAAGAACAATAACATCTATGCTGCTAATAAATATTAAAGTAATGAAATTAAGTTTGGCAAGAGTATATAATCCCTGCCTATTCCTGGGCATCTGCCTTTCAATGGATGTTAAAACCATCTAGCAACCAGCAACCAGTCACATTTAGGGCACCTTGTCTGTGTTCCTATAGCTCTCTGGGCATTTCACTGTAATTCTGTAATATGCTAGTCCTCCCCCTAGAATCTGAATTCCTTACAAGCAAAGTGTCCCATATTTGTATCTCTAGACACTAGTACATAATAGACATTCTATTACTTTTTGGAGAAGTAATGAAAGGGACATTCAGTTTTCACATAAAACAACGTTACATTTTAAAATTGGTTTTCTGTCAATCACATTTGAGAACCAAAAAACCTCAACATGTTTCAGAAGTCAAGCTGAAAGGAAACGGAGGAAAATGTAATTTGATAATCAAAGGCAGCTTTCTAAAAGAATTTCCTTATCATGAAATCCCAGGAGTAGAACTTTGTATGATTATTTGGCAAAAAACAATCACATATCTCTTATTAAGACACATTTAACAGTAAAAAACAATATGCTCTCTTATGATAGTTCCAATTGTTCATTTCCTCAAGTTTGGACTCATTTGAGCTCTTAGATGATTTGATGTTGAAGGAAAAAATATTTATTTACAGTTTAGAGCCAACTACTTCCAAAAGTTTTTAAGGCAGCTTGAAGAAATAATTAGCTGTATCTAAAATTATTCCAAGTGCTATCTTGCTTCTAAAATGTCATTTTTTTTCAGTTTGTCTGTTTGCTTGTTCTTGTTTTGGGCAAAATATTCTTCACTGGTTTGCTGATTTTTTGGAATAAAGTAAAGAACTTTAGAGATGAGGATCTTAAACCCCTAAGAGGGAGCCATGCTCAAAAATTCAGTAGATCTGATACAGAATGGAAATATGGGAAACTTAAAGAATATGACAGCTTTAAGCTTGACGAGTCATACCTCCAAGTGTCTAACATTATACACACACTTTTACTGTGTATCTACTGAGGAATTTGAGTTAAAAGTCAAATTTGTCATTTGTGATGGAATAACACGGGAGACTGGTTTGTTCTTGTGTCTTGTCTTGCAATGATGCCAATGTTGAGAGATTACAAAATGCTACTAGATGTGGGGCTTGACTCAGGAAATTTCATGAAGTCATGAAGGTCAGAATTCACTGATTCCAACATATGTCATAGAGAAGAAAGGAAAACATCCTGAGATCCTTAGAATACACGCCATAGGAGCCTTCAGAATTTCCGGCTCAAGGAAATAGTTAAAGCAAGCTCACTATTCTGCTGGAAGGGGTGTGATGATGAGGGAGCATAAAACCTTCTGGTCTTTAGCCATGACCCCCAGAAAGCCTGTGACAAATGAGCGACCTGAATGTCTTCTTAAGGCGTACAGAAGTCACAGACTTGAAGACCGAAGGATTCCATTTTGTTTAATTCACTGCAGTAACTATTGAATAAAACTGTGGAAAAGAAAACCTGCTGACTCTTCTCTCTTACTCAGTTTCTTACTTTGCATCCAGAGGCCATATAGGCTGTTAAAAAGCTGGCTCAAAAGGAGTTATAGTAACAGGAATTTTGTGAACAGTTTTCAGACTGCCTTTACTGACATCTCAAAACAGCACTCGCTGGTTGACTAGAAGATGCCAACCGTACAGCAAAAACTAGAAAACATTATTCTCAGGAACAAAATCAAGGGTTATATATGTAAATAAGAGTCGTATTCATGATCTAGATTGGGGAGACAATCCAGCATTTTGGTTAAGAAGGGAATTTGTTTCCTGAAATCCATTACTAATTAAATTGCGCTTATATAAGAGAATGGCCTTGTTCTTAGAAAATGCATGCTGATTTAGGGTAAAAGATCATGCTGTCTTCACTTTACCTTCAAATCAATAGTTGACTCCACATGAAGGGGTATATGGGATACTTATTATATACTATTCCTGCTAATTTTCCGTAAGTTTGAAATATTTCAAAACAAAAAGAAAAAAAAAAGAAACTTCTCCAGTCTTCCACTTATCAGCTGTATAATTTAGTTTAAGTTACTTGCTGTTTTGAAACCTCAATATTCTCATCTATAAGATGAGAATAATACTGATAAGAACCTCAAAGAATTCAATGAAATAACTCAAAAAAGTTAGTAATAGTTTAACACAAATCTTAAAAGTTATTTTCTTCTTATGCTTGATTATGCATTTCGGTTTTGGCCAATTAGAAGTAGCTGAGTACCTACAGGATACCCATTATGACAATAAAATATGCTGATGCTATCTTTATTAAATAATCATCAGGGCTGATGACATTCAATTTTTGTAAATGCAAACACTACAAAGCAGGCCATTATTGAAGTGCTCTGTTTAATTACAAAACAACTATATACACCCAAAGATATTTATTAGATGAAATTGAATGGATTCGGGAATTTATCAGACATTAAAATTTATTTAGAAACAGTGTGGAATTTTTAGCAGTTTCTCAGAAAACAGAAAAAGACAGACAAAAAACAGGAAGCAAAGAAATGTTTCCTTAAGTCTTCCTAGATGTAGCCAAAATGTTAACAACTATTTTTGGCATTTATAGGCAATAAAGCCATTTGCTGTTATCACTGTCTGGTGGTGGAAGAAATATTTTATCGACAGAGAAAATAAGTATCAACACCTCCTCTTGAGTAAGCTGATACTAGCATTTAATTAGACCACTGCTATTTTTCCCACAGTGGATTATTTTTCTGATCTTATGAGAGCTATCATTACTCTAGCAACTTCAATGTCAAGCTTTAATTTTACCTAGACATATTTTGATAAACTGACAATAGTTAAATATGTTAAAACAGTTGAAATGATAGGTTGCTTCTGCCTTTAAAACATTGAACATATTAATCTGTGAAGATATTCTGTGAGACAGGTATCTTTATCCATATTTCTTAGCATAGGAAAAGGAGGAGATTCAATATTTTCATAGCCCCCAAAGAAAGCTGGTATTAGAATGCACTAGGGGAGTAATGAAACTGACCACATAGCCTTCTAATTATGTACCTTTTCTTGAGAGCTGCACATTCAGAAAACAAAATCCATTCACTGTGGAGACAAAAAACACTCACAATTCAAGCAATTCTCATGAATTGTACACTCCAGTGAAACCATGCATCCCTGTTCTCCTGAATCTCAAGAGACGTGGAAATATTACATCTGTGACTAAGAATTTTTAAAACCAGAACTTTAAACTTTGGACTAAGTTATATGATACAGCCCCATCGAATCCTGTTTATGAAATTTTAATTTCAAAGAACCTGGGTGACCACACAGATTACCACTCAAACTGGACACTTCTGAGAATGAAAGGGTATAAACCAGGGCTTTCTGGGCAAACTAGGACATATTATTATGAAGAATAAACTTTCAATAAACTATTGCCTTAGTGATATAAAATGGAAGGAAGCATTCTCTTCAGAGATGTTTATTACTAGAGGACCAACCATTTCTCTATGACTAGAACTACTGTGGTAATATATAGGGAATTTCATGATTCTCAGGAGAGTAGCTTGGGTAAATACCTACTGAGAAGGCTAAAATTCTGGGAAGCCATCAGCACTGGGTACTTTAGACAAAGTTGTTAAAATATGACTATATTCACCCTAAGATCAGTAAGCCCAGAAAGTCTACTATAAGGTAAAAAGTCTTAATAGGTGTTTCAAAGACTCCACACGTGAGCAAACATTTCATTTCACACATTTGATGAAAATTCATCAAGGGATTGCCTTACAAATAAAACAAATAAGAGTATGGGATCCTACATATTACATTTTGATTAATACCAAAGAGGTATTGGTGCCCAAAAGGAAAATGTAAAAGGTATCATTCATATAAGAATTGCTTCTAGAGTGAATGCATTTAATGTCTAGTAACAAATTTTATGAAAACTATTTTAAATGTCACATATTTTCTCCATGATCAGCAGGATGGCAGACTAAAAAGCTTCAGGGCTGAAGAGAAAGACCATGGAATTTGGAGTCAGAACTACTTGGGCTCAAACTCTAGTTCAATCACTTAGTAGATGAGTGACACAGGGAAATTTACAGGGAAAATTATTCGTAATAGATGCCCATGCAATATCTATTCTTCCCTTCCTCCTTCCCAACAGAACCCTGAATTTGTTCAGGTACACACTTATTCCCCTCGAAGCCCATGTATTCCAGGGATAAGGCTAACTGTAAAGGTTCACTCCATATTACCTTGGTCAAAGATTGGTTCAGGAATGTACATGTGACTAATCTGCACTAACCTGTGAGAAACAAGCAAAGGTTTGCTGGGGCTTTGAGGAAGTTCTTCCTCCTTCTTCTGGGATAATGTCAAGAAGTGACTCTCTCTCCTCTGGATATGCACAGATGTACAAATGCACATATTTGAGGCCTGCATAGGCTGCTTTTGTCTTAGGATGAAGCCAACACACAGAGATAAGCCAGAATAAGACTCTCACAGGGAAATGAAGCCAGAAACAAAGTCCTTAGATTGCCCTGTCTCTGGACTTCTAGCTCTGCGGCAAAAAATTCTACACAATTTAAGTCAGTTTGATGGAGCTTTTTGATATTTTCAGCTGAAGGTATTCTGATTTTTCTGACCAATTTTCTCATCTGTGAAAATCAGATTGATAGCTACATTGTAATCCTGCAAATATTCATGATAATACATACAAAGTATATGCACAGTTCTTGGTGCAATACAAGCTTTCAAGAAATGGTATTAGAGTTTAGGTGCTGGTTGCCTGGCACACTGAGTACCTGCTATTAACTTTGTTAATAATTAACTTTGGCAAATCTTTCCCAGCCTGGATTTCTGATTGCTCACATTTCCGTATCACATGAGACTGGTAATATTAGCCTCCAAAGAATACACTGTAATAGCTGAAGGAAGAATTGTAAATCTCTTTGAGGTCCTCAAAAGACAAGGAAAAGAATAATAATGCATTGGTATTTTATTGGATGTCACACACAAATACATACACACACCTTAAAGTAAATAAAATAGAATCAGTCCAAGAAAAGAAATTAATTTATCACATCAAATGTTCATTTCAAAAAGCACTCAGGAGAATATAACATATTGGATACTTCCAAAATTAAAGTTTAAAATTAATATAGTAGAATATATAAAAATTTATAGTGTAAGTTTGAGTCATAATTCCTTAATTTAGAAAGGTTAAAATTTGGAACTTATCAAGATGAATAAGGCAACTAAAAAAACAGAAACCCAAAGTGATGAAGGTAAAAATTCTAAAATTTAAAAATCTTAGATAATGTTATTTTTCCAAACAAAACATCAACAATAATAAAACTAAAGAAAGGATAAAATATTGATTAAACACAGGCTTTGGGTATACAACCTGAATTTGAAACTTGGTTCTGACACTTGTATACTATATAAACTTGGGCCTCTTTCTTAGCCTTTCTTAGGCTGTTTTCTCATACAAAATGGAGATAATAAAATCTGTCTCATAGAATTAGGTTTTAATAAGATAACATAAGGCAAGTTCTTGTATAGGTGCCAACTGTATAGTAAGCAGTTAATAAAATATTTTTATTATATTCTTATAATAAAATTAGTCCCATGGGATCCCACTGACTTCTGGTAGTCTATCCTAGAACTCTGGCTTTAAAAGAACAGGCTTATATTTCAGCTGGGCAAAGGGAAATCCTGGACGATATTTCCAGCAACCACAAGAAAAGGCAGGTGGCAAATGCTATAAAAATAAAATCACATGGGAATTTCTCCTTCTGGATAAGATAGAGTAACAGAGATTGGATTTAACCTTTGGTCTGAAACAACTGCAAAATAACAGATAAAATACATGGAACCATGCTTTTCAGACATTGGACCTTAGGCAACTCAGAATGGTGATCCCTGAGAAAAGGGACACAAATGAGGGAGTCCTACAATTGCCCCAGCTTATTGCCTAGAGGGTTTCCAGGGAGGGGCAACTCAGGCACAGTCCAGTGGTCTCCATGAGCAGAGATGACAGATCTAGGAGTCTGGGGATGCCAGGGTAGACACAGGGTGGAGAGGGCTTCACAGAGAGAATTCTCTGCAGAGGGTTCGCCTCTAGTCTTCAGCTGAGTACTGAGTACTGAGTGAGGAAACTACATGAATCTTGGGAAAGCTCACCCAAAAGGAGAAGAAACAACTCCTGAAATTTAAAAAGGCCAGGAATGATTCATGTTCCTACCAGACAGAAAGGAAACTCTTGTAATCCATGGGGCATTGAGTAGGGTACTCACAAGGGTATTGCCTGAGTACGAGAAAAAAAAATCCACTCTAGAATAAGTGCTGCTATGGTTTCAACTAACAGAGACCAAAAGTAAACCTCTAAAAGGAACAAACTGTTTACAAGTAACTTAATTTCTTCCCAGAGCAAATCCTAAGATATTTACAGGAATACCAAAATATTCAATACCCACCAAAGTAAAATTCACAATATGTGGCATCCAATAAAAAATTACCAGACGTTTGAAGAAGCAGGAAAATACAACTCATATTGAGGATAAAAATCTATCAGTAGAAACAAATCCAGGAATTACACAGATGATAGAATTAGCAGAAAAGGACATTAAAATGGTTATAAGTATATTCCATATAGTCAAGAAGATAGAAAAACAAACAACCGTGTTAAATGTAGACATGGAAGATATAAAAAGACACAAATCAAACTTCTACAATGTTTGAAATGAAACACATACTGGATAGGATTAATATCAGATTAGATATTGCAAAAGAAAATATTAGTGAAGTTGAAGATATAGGAATAGAAATTATCTAAAATGAAAGACCAAGAAAAAAAAGAATAAGAATGAACAGAGATCAGTGAACTGCAGAACAAATTTAAGTGACTTAATATATGTGTAACTGGAGCCCCTGAAAAGGGGGGAGGAGGAGGGACAGAAAAAATATTTGAAAATAATGGCCCAAAACTTTACAAATTTGATGAACGCTATAAGCCCACAAATACAAAAAGCCCAAAGAACCTTAAGTACAAAACACTTGAAGAAAATTACATCAATACACATAATAATAAAAGTGCTTAAAACTAGCAATAGAAAGAAAAATTTTAAAGGAACCAGAGGAAAAAAGATACATTATGTACATGGGAACAAAGATAAGAATGACAATAGACTTCTTATCAGAAACAATGCAAGTCAGAGGCAGTAGAGCAACATCTTTAAAGTACTGAAAGAAAACATACTGTCAGTCTAGAATTTCATACCCAGTAAAAATATATTTTTAAAATTAAGATGAAATAAACTCTTCTTCAAACATAACAAAAACTGAAAGAATTTACCACCAGCAGTCCAGCACTATAAGAAATGTTAAAGGAAGTCCTTCAGAGAAATAATTGAACAATTAAGAAATATTTGAAACTAAATAGCACACTTCTAAATAACCTATGGTACAAAGAAGATATCAAAAGTCAGAAAGTATTTTGAACTGAATGAAGAGGAAAACATGACATGTCAAAATTTGTGGGAAGCAGCTAAAGTTTTCAGAGGAAAATCTATAACACTAAATTCTTATGCTAAAAACAAAAAAAGGTCTCAAATAAATTACCTTAAGCAACTATAAAAACAAAAGTAAATGAAATCCAATGAAAGGAGAAGAAAATAAATAATAAAAATCAGAGCAGAAACTAAAGAGATCCAAAAGCTGGTTCTCTTAGATGATCAATAAAATCGATAAACCTCTAGCCAGACAGATCAGGGAAAAAAGAGAGAAAACACAAAGTATCAACATGACAAATGAGATGGGGTGCATTACTGCAGACTCTACTATTTTCAGAGGATAAGGGGATATTATGAACAACTTTATGACAGTGAACTTCACAAGTTACATGAAAATAATACATTCTCTCAAAGACACAAACTACCAAATCTCACTCAAGAAGCAACAGATAATCTGAACGGCTCTGTGTGTATTAAAGAAATTGTTCATAAAACTGTATGGCCAGATGGTTTCACTGGTGAATTATATCAAACATGTAAGGAAGAAATAATACCGATCTTACACAAACTCTTCCAGAATAGCCCCTTCCCCCAAAAAAACTTTGTAAAAGAATAAATTGGAGGACTCACAGTCTTATTTTAAGTCTTAATTATATAGTTATATTAATCAAGATGGTATGGTATTCTCATAAAGATAAACAAATAAATCAATGGAATAGATTGAGAGTACAGAAATAAGTAAACCCAAATATAAATCAATTGATATTCAAGCTAGATGCCACAGCAACAAAATAGGGGAAATCTCTTCAACAAATTCTACTTGAACAATTGGACAGATGCGAGCAAAATATGAATTTTGACCCTTAACCCTTTCACAGCATAAACACGCACAAAATATTAACACAAAATGGCTCATAAGACTAAGCATAAGGGTCAAATTATAAACCTTCTAGAAGAAAACATAGGAGAAAATCTTAGTGACTTTGGGTTTGGTACAGATTTCTTAAATTTGACACAAAAGGCACAAACTGTAAAATTTAAAAATCAATAAATCAGACTTTAGCAAAATTAAAAACTTTTGCTGTTCAAAAGACACAGTTAAGAAAATGAAAAGGCAAACCACAGAATGAGAGAAAATAGTTCCAAAACATACATCTGACACAAGACTTGTATCTAGAATATATAAAGATCTCTTATAACTCAATAATAATAAGACATCCCAAGTAAAAGTGGTCAAAATATTTGAACAGACACTTCACCAAAGAAGATACACGGGAGGAAAATAAACACATGAAAAGATAATCATAAGGAAAATTCAAATTAAAATCATGATACAAGTATACACCAAACAGAATGTCTAAAATTAAAAAGATTAACCATACCAAACTTTATCAAGAATGTGAGGCAAATGCAACTTGCATACACTGCTGATAGAAATATGAAATGTTACAACCAATTTGGAAAATAGGTTGGTAGTTGTAAAAATGTTTGACATACATCACCCATGTGGCTTAGCCATTCCAACCCTCAATATTGCCCCAAAGAAATGAAAACATATGTCCACACAAAGACTTGTACATGAATTTTCACGACAGCTGTATTTGTAATAGCCCAAAACTGGAGACAATTCAAATATACATCAACAGCTGAATGGATAAACAAATTGTGGTACATCCATACAATAGGTTTATACTCAGCAAATAGAGGAATAAACTATTGATACACAAAAAGCGTGAGTCTTAATATCATTATGCTGAGTGAAAGGAGCACAAGAAAACATTTTGGAGTAATGGATATGTACATTATTTTGATTGTGAAGATAGTTTCATGGATGTACACATGGCTTTAGAGTCAGACAGATATGAGTTTGAGTGCTGACTCTGTTCTTATAATGTAACCTTGCATAAGCTACTTATGTGCGTTTCAGCTTCTATATTTATTTATGCGGTAGTAAGAATATTTTATGTGAGTATAAGAATATATGTGTCAAAGGCTTGCTGTATTAAACATGGTAACATACAGAAAGTACCCAGCATAGTACTTGGCCCTCTGTAAATGTCCATTTTCCTCTGCTCATTTCTACTGTGTCCTCCTTCTGTAAAACATACCTCCCTAGTACTACTTTTCTACCAAAGGATGTCTGTCCTCTGCCTCTTGGAACAAAACAGAATATTTGTTTTGACGTTGTTTTAGAACTTTCACGCTTTATAAACTAACATATGTTATTCCTTCTGTCCTTATTTTTGCCTCAAATTGAGAGTTGAGTTAACCAAGCTCTTCGTTCATGGTCTACTCAGTAGCCACTGTCTTTGCAAGGTCTATCGCTTGTATTATTTTTTGGTTTTTCTCCTTTATCCCTAAACCCACTTCCATCACCCCCTCCTAAATAGGCACTCTTCTAGTGTTCGATACATACCCTTATATATGTATGTATGTGTGTGTATATGTATCTATGTATATGATTTAATGTATTTAAATGGCATTGTGCTATAGCTCTTATTTTTCCCTTTATGCTATATTTTAAGGATCTATCCTATTTGCTCTACATACCTCCAGTAAATTGCTTCTAACTCTGTATTGTATCTATCAAAGTTAACTCATTGACTCCCTTAGAAATGAATACCTGTGTGCCCAACTTCCTGCTACCACAAACAATAATGAAATAATCATCTTAGTACTTGTCTCCTTGTGGACCCATACAAGAAGTTCTCCGGGACATATATCCAAAAGGTGGAATTGCTGGGCCAAAGGACAGACAAATAATTAATTTTACTAACTCAGTACTTCAAGACTGCTTTCCAAAATGGGTGAATAGTTTATACATTCACTGGCATTTGGAATTAATGATCTTACTAATTCTTACCAATAAAATAGATATAATATCTCATTTTAATTTTTATTTCTCAGATGCTAGTAAGTTTGAGCATCACTTCCTACTCATATTAACTACTCAGCTTTTCCCTTTGTAGATCACATTTTTATCCTTTGACCATTTTTATATTGAGTTTCCTATCTTTTATTTGTTGATTTTGTTATTCCTAGGAATGTTTCTATATTAATGTCATTAATTTTATGCATTGCCAAAAGTTATTCCAGTCTGTCACCAGTCCATTAACTTTGTTTAAGGTGTGGTTCATTGACTAGAAATCCTTCACTTTAATATAGCCATAGCCATAATTTCTTAACCAAATTTTTAAAAATTATTGTTGGGTTATGTTTAAGAAGTACAGTCCCTCATCTACATTTTGTTCTATTAACTTTACAGTTTACCTTTTAATCCATCTTAAATCTATCTGCAGTCCAATTTTTTCTATGGCACAATGAAGAAATTTGTTTTTCTCCCTAACGTGAGCTAGTTCTAATGCCAGCTGCTAAAGAATCGGTCTTTTCTCCATTATATAAGTAATACCTCTTTATCATATATCACTCACATTTTTTTGAGAAAAAGAAGAATGTTCTTGGAAGAATGATGACCCAGATAAGATGGGCAAGAGAAATATTCCTGCCCATCCTTCTTCAGGAGGATAATGGTGACTGCTCACTAGGGACTCAGCCTTCTGAAGACACATGCAAATACGAAACCTTCAACTCACCCAATGGCTCTAAATGGACTTCTTAAAAATCAAGAATAAAGAAGGGCCAGCCCAGCGGCATAGTGGTAAAGTTTGCATGCTCCACTTCAGTGATTGGGGTTTGCAGGTTTGGGTCCTGGATGCGGACCTGTGCACTGTTCATCAAGCCATGCTGTGGCGGTGTCCCATATAAAGTAGAGGAAGATGGGCACAGATGTTAGCCCAGTGCCAATCTTTCTCAGCAAAAAGAGGAGGATTGGCAATGGATGTTAGCTCAGAGCTAATCTTCCTCACACACAAAAAAAATCAAGAATAAAGAAAGAGTCTAATTAGGTCAAGTGCTTCAGATGTCATGTAAACTTCCTCCAATTACTTCAATGTTTAGTAGCATAACAATGTATTTCCCAGTCATGTTACATAAATAAAATGTTTCAATGTCATAACTATACTATACATTGCATCATAATTATACTTCTGCAGTAGCTATTCAGGTTGTGTGCAGACCTGTTATCCACAAAATTTTCTGATTTTCCCAAAGCTTCCTAAAATTCATGGAATGATTTAAGGTACTTGACATAATATAGTATTTAACTGATAAATTTTTGTAAGCAAGGAAAAAATCTAGCCCCAAACACATCTGATTTATGGCTTAATTCAGTATTCTATACATAAAAAGTCCTCAAAAAAAAAATGTCCTTGGCTGATTACCTGGCTGAGAGCCCATACATTTACTGGGTTGGAATTTACATGCAGAAGGAAATCTTCTTTCATGAAAGTCATGATCTATTTGCCTTTGCCTTTTGTTAGGGAGGAAAAACACCAAGAGACTTCAAGGACATCATATTGTGTAAAACTTAACTCTATGCAATTGTTCATGGAGTCCTTTCCATGGACCATACAGCACTATGGACTATACGCTTAAATGAGAATTTCTGCGTTACCCTTGGATTTCGATGGAAATTATTTTGGAATCTTGTTATTTGGTTAAATTGCCCAATTATGCTAAATAAAAAATAGAAAATAGAATCAAGCAGGCATTTCCCTTAGAAACTGGTGGTGTGTGGTATTATCAGCTGAAGTCCTAACCAAAGGTTTAGCACAATCTAGCACAAGTACTCAAATTTCCCATTTTCAATGCCCATGAATGTACTCCAAGTTTAAGAGCAGAAGATTAAATTCAATCCATCTAACAACATTTAAGCAACGCTCATTATACCCAGCAATTTCTTGAGTGTGTCACAGTCAACCATGGTAGTGGTTAATTTATAAATCTACAAGATGGAGGCCATAGTTTTTCTTTTTGTTTGGATCTTGGTGAAAACTTGTAATAATTCACCACGACAGAACAAAAAGAATGGTGACTATGATTTACAATTCACATAGCTGATATGTTACATTATCAAAATTCACATTCCATTTATTTTAGAAAGCTAAAAAAAATTCTGTTTCAGAACAAAAGGACATTATTGGCACATCACATTGGAACAGGCGAAGGTCATCCTCTGCCAGGGAGGAAATGTTATGATATGAATGAGGGCTTCCACTCCCTTATTCCTCCACAACACAATGACTACACTAGAGATAGTGAAGTAGAGTTTCAAGTTATGGCAGATAACTACAAGCTGCTGTGATTTTACAAAGATTTTATGGAAAAGATAGAAAAAATGCTCATGTTCTCTTTGACCAAAGACTTTTGGCTAATGTCAATCTAGCTAGGATTGTTATAAAATTTCAACATGCTCAAAGGATGGCAATACAAATGTTAAATAAAAAGCCAACTTCAGTTATGTTCATGAAGAAAGGTCCAAAATTTTCTCCACAACTTAAAATTTTTTTCTATTGAGCTTTTACTGGAACATGGGTATCACTAGACACTGCTCCTTGATCTCATACCATTTTGAATATTTCTGAAATCTGTATCAGTGATATTGAAGATTCTGTTTTGATTTTCCAAAATTAAAATAGGAAGTTTCATGGGAAAACCTTAAGTAAGCTCTAAATGTCCTAATCATATGTATTTTATTAAAATAACTTATAAAGTCTCCATATTGTATATTTAATGATTTATTTCAGTATGTTCTATTACTTTTACTCATCAATCATATATTTCCAATACCATCAAAAAGAAAAGTTTAAGTTTCTACTCACCAGAAAACATTTTGAGGGAAACATTTTTCTAACTATAAAAGTGTTCTGATCTATTTTTAATAATCCATTGCTAGTCACATAATAGAGACATTACCAATACTGCTAACAGATTTTTGAAAACTAATTAAATCCATTAAAAGCAGTAGAAAACAGCTACTTATTCATCACCACAAAGAGAAAGATAAATGAATTAGACTTTATGTAACTAAAAGCATGTTTCTTTTGGAAAATATCTATATAGGAACTTTTAATCAGTTTATGGAGCTAATAGATTTCATTTGCTAGAGAAGAACAAATGAGAATATGAACTAAGAATGGCATCACAGATGTCAACTACAATCAAATTTAAGATGTACTTTGTCAAAATAAAGCAATTTACAGCAGCGTTCTTACAAGTGAACATTTAGGAAAACAATAATCTGGCTACAGTAAGAATTCAGAATTATATTTGTAATTAATTCAGCATGGTGCCCAGTCTGCTCCACTCCTATTTCTGCTCTTCTTGTGATGGTACAAAGAGAAGGAGGAAAGTATGCATGTAACTACTTATTTAAGTCAAATAATTTATTCAGTAGATGCAGGGATGACCTATATTAATGTACCATCATAAACATATGAGAGTGGTGTGAAAATGCTAATGTTCAATATCTACTCCAGCTTCGTTTTAGATTGATGTTGAATTTATTAGTCTTATTTCTCATGTAAACATATACCTTTCCTTCCAAGAAGTAAGTTTTTGTGTGCTTTAATCCTTACAGCTTTCCTACAAAATCAATTAGGTTGGTATCATTCCCATTTCACAGACGTAGGCCCAAGCCACCACTCCCACATGCTATACCCTACCCTCATGTGGCAGTTTTGAGGGCAAAGACCACGACCTACCTTCAAATATCCTCACTTTGATGAGTCAGAATCAAGAGGACAGCTCTTTCCGTTATCATATTCCCTCTACCTAGAATCTTCTGCATTTGGTAAAACCTTACTCATCTTCAAGGTTTGATTCAGAAATCACCAATTCTCTGAAATAGATCTCACTGAAATAGATTTAATTATCCCTGCCTCCATTTCTCATAGTACTTATTCATAACTTTTGTAATAACATTTATCATACAATATCATAGTTGATATGCACATCCATTTCCTTCTGCAGGACTTAGCCATATTTATGTCCCTCCCACAGAGCCTGTCACAGGGTCTGGCTTGAAGTAGCTGTTCAATAACTTTTTAAAAAAATAAATCAAATGATTCACCCCACAGACAAGGCAACAGATAAGAAAAACTGGGCACTGTAAACTATTCATATCCTTGAAGTAGATTCTGTCAGTGAGAGAGGCAAGGGCTTAAGAGTGAGATAGGAAGTTAATATAAATTATAAAGAGTGATTTAAAAATGTAGACAAAGGAGGGAAAGAATTGGAAATCCAACCAATGCGTGCTGTCATCTCAGCTAATGACACAAGTGAAGGTAATCAGAAGCAGGTACATTACTATACGAAGAGAAGGATTTCATTCCTGAATAATCAAGGGTTTCCTGTATAAGGACATAATTTTCTTATATGCACTCTTTGAGACAGGAAGAAAGATGAGAAGGATATTATTGATAATAGAGAGGCCTGCCAGAGAAAGAACCCCAGTGAACACTGGCAATTCACCCATTCCCTCCAGAAAGGATCTCCAAGACAGCAAGCCTTTTATTATCAGTCTGGTGAGGGTGGAAAGGGCTGTTGTAAATATCAACAAGGAAATATTCATTGAGTCCCTACCTCACACCAAATACTTTGCCAAGAGTTTTCATAGATCATCACATTTTCCTAACTGGAATTAGATATCATGGTCCCCATTTTACAGGGAGGAAAACTGAAGATCAGAATGACTGAATGAGTGGCTGAGGGTGCACACTTAGTGGGGAGCTTTGATCAAACCAAGTTTGGGGGCTCTTCCTATTACACCCTACGACCACCTTTTTTAATGTTTGGAAACATCTTTACTCACCTACTGCATTAAATTAAAACTATTCCCATTTTAAGACACTTTGCTTAAGCTATTTCACATTTGCTAAATTGTAATTTGAGGATTCCTTTCACATGAAGTTGGAGAATTTGGCTATATTCTTTGGGCATCTCATGGAAACCACGTTTAGGTAAATTGTTGTCATAGTAGTGATGGCTGACAGGTGTGGCTTCTACAGTTTTCGAGAAGGGCCAAAATCCATACAACTTCACGTTTTCACACAGTTCAACCGCCACGCTGGTGATCATCAAGCCGGAGGACAGGCGATACTCCGTCACACCCTTAGTTCTCCAGAAAAGGGCAAGATTTCTCAGGTACTTGGGATGGAAAAATATCACCTTTTGTCTTGCTTTAAACTCTTTCAGTGTGTCGTACACCTTAAAAGAGGCACCGGTGTTGGCCCTGAAAGAAAACGCTGGCAGAAGAAGGAATGCGTCTCCGTAGCTTGCAATGTCCTCCAGAAATAAGGCTTTCTTTTCCTTTAAGTTCCCATATCTGCCAAATTTTTAAAAAAGCATAATAACAACAGCAATAGTAATCAAAGTAGCAGTTTTGGTAACATTAGGCTGAATTTACCATTGGCCAAAAAACTGAACCATTTATATCACCGTATATAAAAGAAGACACAGAGGATTCAGAGAAAACTCTACAAATATCATGTAAATATCAAGGGCTAGGCCTTCATCTCTCTTTCTCAGTATACAGAGGCTTTCATTTCTACTTTCTTACGGGGTAATACCCTTACTGGACGTACATTTCTTGTGTTATTTTATATTCCAACTCAGTAATTTTTTAATGTTGGTTTTTGATGCTGAAACACCTTCTAAATTTATAATGATGAAAGGTTTTCTCAAACATAACACACTGTTAAAATATCTACACATTAAAAAAATTAATTGAGCTGTACACTTGTGATTTGTGCACCTTTTATACAGGTTATTATGAAAGTTTCCTTTAGAAAACCTAAAATATCTATATGTGTGTGTGTATATATATACACACACACATATTTTAAATTTCCTCCATGTATTGTGATAGCTCTATACTTTTGATTTAAATAAATATACTTATAAACACAATTATGTGTGTTTAGAGAATAAGCCTTTGGGAGAAAAGCACAATATTTTATATTCTCTCAAGACATACTAGAATTATTTGAGGGGTGTATTCTATTAATAACGATCATTAGTCACTTTTGATGAAAACAATGGAGTAAAACTATGTATGGGATTTTTAATAACCAACCAACATTTTTTAGTAGTTACATTGCAAAAAATGAAATAAGGGGATTATTTCTTAGTAATAAACTATCCAAAGTGAAAACTTAATTTTGCCACGTTCTCCTAAGGCTTACTCTCTGAAGTTTCTAAATAGACTAAGTTTTATCAAGAAAGTGCTACCAAGGAAAAAAGAGTAAGAATAAAATTCTCAAAGAAAACTGAAAAAAGTAACTTCACTATTGTTAAAAAGGATGAAGAGATCAAGAAGTTCTCATTTGATTAGCAACATTCAGCTTATGACATTAGAACAACTGATCATATCCCTTATGAGCCACAACCCCGATAGAATGTCAAAAACTACAAATGTATTCTTATATATTTTCCCAAAAAGCCATTCCAGTTATATTGCAAGTCAGTCTCAGCAACAAGATTAGTGCTTAGACTAAGAAACGTGTTAAACAGTGAAAAAAAAAGGTTCTTAAACAGTTATGTAACTTGGAGGTACTTACTTTAGTTTTATGATACTGGGATTTACAGTCACAAGATTGGTTTTACTGCCAACATCTTTACTAACATTTCCTGTGGTTGGAGGGAGGTTACACCTGAAATTTGGAAGGGAAACTATCTTCAAAATACAACTTGTAAAAAGAAAAGTGCGTACACACATCCACACATCCACATATGATCATTATTCTTATAAAGGAGAAGATCATTGCTGTTAAGAGGTCCTCAGAATGTATCTAATTTCCATTTAAAACTATTTAATAAGTACTGAACTCTTAGCTGACATTTTAACATTGTGTAAAATATACAAATTTGATAAATTCTTTCAATATTGATTAAGACTTTTATAAGTAACAAAATTAGAAATGACAATTACACCTTGCCTAGTTTTAGAAGAGTTCACAATCCTTTTATTAAAATTATCATTATTTATATTGATTATATTCCTACAGTAGTATGATCACCAACTTACAGATTTAAAAAAACTGAGGTATTGCGACTCAGCTTATTGGATCTGTCAGAAGCAAACACTATAAAAAAATCAAAATCTCCTGATTCCCATATGGATAGTTTTTCCACCAAATTATTCTGTTAATAAATAAAACCCTAATGTTCTTATAATGATGTTTTCATATTGATGTTCTCATCCTCTTTCAAGTACTAATTTGTTTTTCAAGTGGAAAACAAATTAAGAATTGTAATTTTGAGTAATTATACCCCTGTCACAAAAAATGGGAAAATTGGTTACGACTCCGTAAGTATCGTTTACAGAATTTTGAGTAGACCATTTCTTTAAAGCTATACATACAAAGAGAGCATCTTTGACTGCTTTCTAAGGATGTTTAAAGTTGATGTGTTCTGCAGTATGACTGAGGCTGAAATATTCTATTCCATGCTCCATGAAACATACGACATGTACTTCTCTCATTAATAAAAAAGGTACATCAGAAAATAATTAAGTTCGGCACCATGGGAAAAATAAATATTAAAAATAGATAACAGGCCACAGAAATGCCCTCACAATAGGCTTCCAGTAACCAATCTACCTTCCAGAACAGTCTCATATTCTTCTGAAGAATCAAAGGTGATTTCTAATATAGTGTTATAGGAAACTCCTGGGGGAATACTGAGTATTGAACATACACGATAGCATAGCAAAGCCATTCATTGCCTATTTTCATTCCTTACATGCTTAACTGAGAGCTCTCAATCTTTTGAAACGAAAAAAAAAAAAACCAGTAAGTAGTTTCCAGATTGTTTTTATTAACTCTGAATGCGTATAGCCAAAATAAGTACAGGCTTAAAATTAAATAAACTTTAATGACACCAACCATGACTAGCCCTCATTTTGCTTTCAGTTTGGAAGCTAACTTCAAAGGAAATTCTATATTCAGAAAAATACCTGGCATCAGCAAATGCAGAACTTAGAAATACATGAATTTACTTTAGAGTTACAAATTAAGTAGCTGTCGAGATTTTCTTTTTCAGGTTTTAAACCTAAACTTGTAGTTCCTATATTTGCCATAAAGCAAAATGGATGTTTAACCCTCAGCACAGACGTCTTGGAAATTTCGGGTCTATAAAAAGTCTATTACAAGACAAATTATTTATCTTCATTATGTGTTTTTCATACTGAGTACTTCAACAAAATGGCTAAATCATCTGGTATTGGCCATTTTCACATGAATCATGAGAAACATGTTCAATAACTGTCGGACTGTCGGGTCTGTTGTTCTGTCTCCTGTTGGCATAGAATTTTAAAATGAGATTAAAGTGAGGGGGGAGCTACTGATTCAAAATCGTGTTTCTTTTTCATTTGCTAAAAAGGGCAGCATTCAATCAATAAGGATCAAAGGATCTCCTCTGACGGATGAAATCAGTGCTCCTAAAATAGGAAGAAACAGATTTTGACTTAATTTTTAAAAAGGTGCATTTCAACTCACATCCATCCTCAACAGGGATGACTCACCTTTCCGTCATATTCGGAAAGTGGAGAAACCCTGTAGCATGGCTTATTAGTATAAGCACGTATAGAAACTTTTGTTTCTGTTTTTGCAAGCTAGCTGGTATTGAGAGATAAACATTTAAAAGACCAGAATTTAGAGGCTGCACATTTTTTTTTTTTAATTTCAAGCCAGAAAACTAAATAAACAATGATGTTGCATGGCTATACAATGCCTAGGTCAGTATTTTCCTATCTAAGAACAAAATTTCCTTGAAATGCTGTGTTAAAAAAAAGAGGTTTTCAAAGTCAGGTGAACCTGGGAAATGTTGCTCTCTAGAGTCCTTCTCAAGGAGCCATGGTATCCTTAATACATTGAAGGCTCTGACAAGTCCTGCAGTGCAGACCCTCTTTCACCATGATTTCGCCCAGAGTTTCTGAAAAGTAAGTGACCCTAGCACATTTTTATCCTTCTTGTATCAACATTCTGAGGAACTCATGATCCGTTTAACAATCCAGGAGAGCTGACCTAGATAATTTGTAGACTTAAGCAACATAGCTCAACAGTAAAAATTTACATGGAGTATCTTTACATTATCCCTTTAAAATATCCAACTGATCTTTGGTTTCAAAGAAGCCAACTTGACAGGTCTTACCTAAAAACGAAGTCAGATTCATCTATTTCAGCTCCGCAGAGAGACTTATTCAGAATTCCCCCATTTCCGACCACTGCACACTGATTGTAAGGGGACTCTGTAAAAGGCTGTGACTATCAGGAGAAAGTGAAAAGCTATCATGAAACATCTTTAGTTTTAGAACCACAAACATCATCAACTTATTCAAGTAGATTTTTTTTTTTTTTTTTTGCTGAGGAAGATTCACCCTGAGCTAATATCCATTGCCAATCTTCCTCTTTTTGGCATGAGGAAGATTTACCCTGAGCAAACATCTGTGCCAATCTTCCTCTACTTTGCATGTGGGTCGCCACCATAGCATGGCCACTGACGAGTGGTGTAGGTCCGTGCCTGGGAACTGAACCCAGGCCGCCAAAGCAGAGCAAGCCAAACTTAACCACTAGGCCACGGGGCCAGCCCCCAAGTAGCTCAGTTTTTATACTTGCTAAGGAAAGAAAAAGAAGCAGAAGTAGCAACGCCACAGCATGCTGATCAACTTACAACTTATAATTAAAAAATCCCATAAACCTAAGTTCCATTTCTCTTGAGAGGGATATACATCATATCATAAACAATATAATGGAATATTACAAAATATAACATACTTGTATATAAAATGTAATATAGTTTACATCATATAATTAAGTAAATAAAATGAGAATGGCAAAATCCCATATTGTGCCTTTCCAACAAACAGGAACGTTTTTAGCAAAAAAGAGAAAATAAAGCAATTAGAAAGTAGCATTAAATCATCTATTCTAGGGCATAAAATTAATAGCTAATTTAGTGAAAGTTTCCTGTGCTTCTTAAATAGTTAGACCTTCAGGCTTAGAGATGACAGGAGATTTATGCCTGCCATCTCCGCAAATGACCAGCCAGGGTGCTTCAGGGAGGTCTACCAGCTCTGTGCTGACATATTTCAAATTAATTTACAAGCCCTGAATCTTTCTTATTTCCTCCAAGGACCCAACTTACCTACCCCACAAGATTTCTTGCTTTCACCAAATCCTCCCCAGTCAGAAATATAACTTTTCACTTCAGCAGTGCACTTTTCCTTTGCTGGTCACTTTCCCTAAACTTAGCAATGTGACCTTGACCAGCAGCAAGGGTGCCAGCTCATACTCCACCATGACGAGGTCCGAAATCACCTATTCTGTCTCTAGAATTTGAGTGTAAGTCCTCAAGGGCAGAGAGAGTGTTACTACTTTTGATTTCTTCTCATCTTTCATTGCAAACCTAGCACGGTGCAATGTACACAGTGACTTTTCAATAAGTGCTTGCTGGCCCAGTGGCCCACCCTGGCGCAGCCCCCAGCATTGTGCTGGAGCCCACATACACAAGTTCATGAGAGCCAACTGGTAAATACTCAGGAATTGTGTGAGCTGGTTGTTAAGCCACTGGTAAATTAACATCGGCTGTGGTGGGGGTATTCACACCACTGAAATCGGCAAATGCTACAAATCAAGGCACCCTCCTACCCAAAGCCAGTTTACCAGCATCACTGGCAACTCCCCAGGGCTGATGTGGTTCTGAATCGCTATGATTGCCATGTGCTCCTGATGCTGGATCTGGGAGATGCCAAACAAGCAAAGAAAACTCTATTTCAGCACTTCTAGATTTTTGTCTTTAAAAACTAAAAATCAGGGGCCGGCCCAGTGGCGTAGTGATTAAGTTCGCGCATTCCACTTCTGTGGCCTGGGGTTTGCAGGTTCGGATCTCAGGCGCGGACAGACGCACTGCTTGTCAAGCCATGCTATGGTGGCATCCCATATAAAGTAGAGGAACATGGGCACGAATGTTAGCCCAGGGCCAGTCTTTCTTAGCAAAAAGAGGAGGATTGGCAACGGATGTTAGCTCAGGGCTAGTCTTCCTCACACACACACACATACAAAAACTAAAAATCATATCATGCTGATTATGGGAGAGGCACTGTTTCAAGTGCATAACTTATTAGGCATTTAATCTGCATAACAACGTTATGAGTTTTTACAGATGAGAAAATGGAGGCACGAATTTAAGTAACGGCTAGAAAGTGGCAGAGCTGCGATTCAAACCCTGGCAGCCTGCGCAGGAGTCCACGCTCTTAACCACTACATACACATCACACAGCTTCTCACATTGAATGATAAGATGTTAACTTAAGTATGAACCTTATTTCTCTTTATATCTGCAATGCCTAGCGTCATAGTGCTTGGCTCTTAAATGAATGGTTCCCAGATACCTCAGGCTATTTCAAGTCACTAAACATCCAGCTCAAGATGTCTTCAGACAGAGTTTACTATAAATTCTGTTTATATTCTTCAGACAGTGTTTACTAAACGGTACCACAATAAATTCTGAATTTTATAGATAGGGTAGAATGCAAATACGCTCTTTATGGTCCAATAGCAAAGATTACTGAGGAAACATATCTCCAATTAAGCACTCAAAATAATGAATGTTTTTCTCTGGTTTCTTGGTCAACTGGGGGAAAACATCCATATGCTCTGAGATCTCATGTTCAGTAAGAGTTTAAGTAAATTACAAACTTCGGCATTCCCTAAGATAAACCTCCTAAGAAAATGCAAATTTGCATGACTCAACTGTCTGCCTGTTGCTAATTCTGGTTGAAAACCAACTTTGTTGTTTTCCTTTTCGAGTAACTTAGCAAAGCTTTTGGAGGAAGTGACTTCACAACAGTTAATCAAAAGCCTTTATTGTGTTCTGCTGTGTGCCCGCAGTTCTCTGGGACTGAGCGCTGCAGAGCAGGACAGAGCGTGGTGAGTGTGTAAGAAACAAGGCTGAGAAAGATGTCAGCCTCCCTGGGAGCTGCATCCATGGAAAGGGAATGTTTAAGCAACACAGAAAAGTGACCCAGCTTTGCAGTCGTTACTGTACTGACTTCAGAATTTCCTCTGAGCGATATTTAAAAATCAACATAACTCGGGAAAACGGATGCTGGTGTCAATTGCATACAGCATTATCAAGCCTATGGTAAGTTATTCTTTTCAAGGTGCCAATCAGAGGCCAAATACCTGCTCTTCCTCTGTTCTGGTCAATCTACAGCACAGAAGACACTAGCAAAAATTGCATGGGTGAAAGAGTTGCTCATTGTGGAACTCTCCACGGCCTTCCCTTACAGGGAATATAAATATTCTCTATTCTCTTTTCAATTATTGGCCATTTCAGTGCTCCATGAGGGCATTTTTAGAATGCTTTATGAGTTATCCTTTTGTCCCCCTTTTCTTCTAGAAAGTTTACAATATTTTTTCTCTCTCAATTTCTATTTATTTCTCATTCATTCCTAGCAAATTATTCTTCCTTTGAATTGTAATATATTAAAAAAATGTTGGAACAACTTACATGGCCAACAATAAATTAGTTGAAAGAAGTCAAGGGTCCAACAAAAGGGAATTAATTGTAAGAATCCAATACTCTGCAGTTGGTAAACTGCATATATAAAGTGATCCCATTTTTGACCATATTGACTTGGTCTAATTGCTTTTAATCAAATCATGAAAAGATTCCTGAGAGTGTATGTTTTTAAGGAATGGAACGTTCTTTATGACAAAAATATCCCCCAAGTTTGGATTTATATTAAAGGACAAGTTTCTTCTTATAATGATACTGTATCATTACTCATTGGTGTATGTAACAAATATGTAATGAGTGCATATATGTACTGGGGAATGTTCTAGGAGCTTCAGATACATCAACAAACACAGCAGACAAAAATTCTTGTCTTATGGAGGCTATGTTGACTGACCATGAATTCTTACCTTTTACTTCCCAAAGATTATCCACATAAACCCACAGCTCTTTGTGAAGGAATTGATTTAGTCACCAAAACTGACAACCGAAAGAATCTTATTCCAGGTGAAAAATGGTCATCTTCCCAAGCCCCAGTAATTACTACGCAGAACACCCAAGTACCTCATCTCATTCAAGGATGAGTCATGAAGTTCAAGGACTGGGGGAACTTATCATTTAAGATATAAATACTATTCCCTGCAGTGCCACCCTGCATTCAAAATTGCCTTTTTAAAATAGACCTCGATACATATCTTATACAACAAAACAGAGTACGGTATTTTAAGTAATGATGTCCTCCATTATTATACCTCATAAGTGAGAGAAAATTCACCAGGAATGATGACAGAAATAAACCACAAAAAATGTTTACTCACCACTGGAAACATATTAAAAATGTTCTCTCTAATTAGGATTTCATTTTTACTTTCCACTTCATAACTCATGTTAGTCCCAACTGGCGTGTTATTTTGAGAAACAATGAAGTTTTGAACAGCATCACAACAGGAAGTGAGTTTGGCTCTGCGAAGGATAAGAATAAAAGGGAGCCAAGGAATAAGATTAAGAAACTAAAAATAGAGAGTACAATGGAAAATGCAAAAGAGGATTTTGCCATATCGACTTTCAGAAAGAAGATAAATCATTCACAAAGATGACGTGTTTATCTCATTCCATTCTGACTGGCCCTGGATGGTAGAAGGTGACCTGGTAGGGTAAAATAGCAAAAAATATTAAACATACTTATTCTCAGGTAGGGACTCTCTTACCAATAGAAATACTCATTAATACGATGGGTTTAAATATAAAAACTTCCTTCTAATGATGTTATAATATTAAAGACAAAAATGACGGAATATAATTATTTTATAATAATTATAAAGTACAGAAACTAAATTAAGAAGTGTTATAGCTACCAAAGAAATATGTAATTATTATGAGACAAGTCCAATGAAAAGTAGAATTATTCGATACAGTGATTTTTTCAGCTTGATTAAGATATAATTCACAAATAAAAATTGTTTATATTTAAGGTGTATAACTTCATGTTTTTTGTTTTGTTTTTTTGTGAGGAAGACTAGCCCTGAGCTAACATCTGTTGCCAATCCTCCTCTTTTTGCTGAGGAAGACTGGCACCGGGCTAACATCTGTGCCCATCTTCCTCTACTTTATATGCGGGATGTCTGCCACAGCATGGCTTGACGAGTGGTGCGTAGGTCCATGCCTGGGATCTGAACCTGTGAACTCTGGGCCACCAAAGCGGAGCACATGAACTTAACCACTACACCACCAGGCCGGCTCCTAACTTCATGTTTTGATATGCATATACATTATGAAATAATGACCACAATCAAGCTAATTAATATATCCATCACCTCACATAGTTATTATTTTTTTCTTTTCCTTTAACTTTTTTTGGTGGGGGGTGATAACACTTAAGATCTCTTAACAAATTTCAAGTATACATACAGTATTGCTAACTATAGTTGCATTGCTGTACATTAATGCAGTGAAATTTTTTTATTGAATACAGTGAATTTTTAAATGAAGCAAATTTAAATTTGCCATTCCTTAGAGAGAGCCCAGAAAAAAGTAATTTAGTACCAAGCTATATTTCAAAACTATTACTGTGCAGTGAAACGTTATCTTTAGAATGCAGACCCAGGAAGATCCTTCCAGGGACAATCTGTGTGTGCCCCCACCCTCTACCAGGTGAATCTAGAACCACTCAGAACTTATATTCTGTTTACATGATTCTCCAGGGATGTAGATTTCCCAGCATCTCTTCATAATTATTCCAGAGTTTAATCAACCTTGAAGTTCAGAGATTCTTCCATTTGCACAACTGAACTATCTCAACTTAAATCCACTTCCCTTGTTAGGTTTTTGTAGAATCTTCTCGTAAAAACGTTTCATGTAATTGAAAATGGTAATCAGGCAAAACTTGAACCTTTTCAGTCTTGAAGAGTTTATAGAATTTCCTCTTCTCTCAGATTTTCCTCATAGGACCAGTTTTGCATTATTTCAGTCATCTTGCTCCTCTTTAAACCTTTACTTATCTCTCCGTATTACTTAAAAATATGTATCAAACCTGAATCCAATCACAGCCCAAGGGACAGTGGATATTCAGCTACCAGAGCTGACTGTGGTCAGTGCTAACACCCTAGATTCCTAACTGGCCCTTCCTCATCCTACAATTTTTTATTGGTTTTTGGTCCTGAAGGGTATACTTTCATACACGTTCCTACTGAATTTTGTCCTTTTGAAAAAAACACAATGCTGTAATCTGTTATGGTCATTTTGAATTATATCCCAGTCTTCCTGAATTCCAATAATTCTCAGGGTATGAAAAGTCAGTGCTGTGATATTATTTCTACCCCAAAGTCAAGATTTTCAAGAATACTTCTTATCAGTTGACTTACATTATTAAAATAGTGCACTCTTCTTATCTGAATTCTATCACCTGCTTATTACCCCTAGCATTTCTGAAAGATAGTTCACGGAGATGAACAAAACAAAAAATTGAAAATGAAATGATGTGTAGTCAAAAACAGGATACTAAGTAGTTTTTAATTATAAATTTAATTTCATAACAATCCATGTGACACATTGCAAACTCAGAAATCCTTATGAGTTTATAATAGTAAATATCTCTTTTATGCAGCATTTTGAGAAAGGCAATGTAATGAATTCTCATTTACCTTTGACAACCAACTTAATTTCTCCAAGAATATTCAGTGCTTAAAAGAATATTGCATCACCAGAAAATACTAACCAGAGTACCCTTAGTGTTTTTTTATATCAATGTTTTTTTTCTGAAATTATATTTTTAACATTGTATTATAAAATTTTCAAAGCTACAGGAAAGTTGAAAGACTTGGACAATGAGCATTTGAATAACCACCAGTTCGATTCTACAATTAACTTTTTACTATATTTGTCTTATTATGTATTTATCCATCAATCCATTGTTGTTGTAGTTATTGCAATTCAAATTACAGATATTAGTACATTTTACCCCTAAACATTTCAGCACGTATATCATTATTTTGTTTATATTTTTGGGTAAAATTTATGTACAATAAAATCATGAGTGCATTCGATGAGTTTTGAAAAATGTACACACCTCTGTAACCCAATCCCCTAACAAGATATAGAATATTACTAACCTCCCCAGACAATTCTCTCATATCCCTTCTCAGGCTATCTCCAGCCCTCTCCATCTTGAGTTAACCATTTTGTGATTATTTTTTACCAAAGATTAGTTTTGCCTCTTCTAGAATCTATATAAACAGATTTGTATAGTATGCATGGTTTCTTCTAAGACTTCTTTCTTTTGGCATAAATGCTTTTGCAATTCATGAATGTCAGTCACTGTGTGTATCAGTAGTTTGTTCCTTTTTTTGCTGCAGTAGTATTTTAGAGTTAGTTTAGCTATACCCCTTGCAGTTTAAAAAAAATCACTATCAGAAATCAGTGTTAAACACCTAATCACTCATAATAACCTCTCAGAAAAAACATCAGAATAATTACCCAAAATGTCATTTCTGACCCACCTCGGGTCACTAACGGGACTTTTTAAACCTTTATATTCAGTGGCAGAATTATAAATTTATGCTCTTTGTCACTTCCCAGCTCATCCATGTGGTAGAGACCCCCGTAATAGCCAGTGTTGGTAGAAAGCTGAGCTGCTTACAATAAACAAAACAAAATGGAATTTTATCTCTGTTATTCCATTTCCCATCATCCCTAAAAAGAGTGACTTCTGATCCTTGGTGACTCTAAAGTCTGCTAGATATGTTCACAATAATGGACATGGCAATTTTCCCCTTCTTGTGTAAAAAGAGCAGGAGATGTCAAGAAATGAAGGACAGTGTCGGTATTAACTAGATGTGATGGTTGATTTCATGTGTCAACTTGACTGGGCCAAGTCCATGCTCAGATAGCTAGTAAAACAGTATTTCTGGGTGTGTCTCTGAGGGCGTTTCCAGAAGAGATTAGTATTCAAATCAGTAGACAGAGTAAAGAAGATCACCTTCACAAAGCAGATGGGCATCATCCAATCCACTGAGGGCCTGAATAGCATCAAAGGTGGTGGAGGGAAGATCTGCTCTCTGTTGAACTGGGACATCCATCTTTTCCTGCCGTCAGACATTGGTGCTCCTGGTTCTCGGGCCTTCAGACTCAGACCAAGGCTTATGCCATTGGCCCCCTAGTTCTTGGGCCTTCAAACTCGGACTAGAACTTACACCATTGGTTTCTCTGGTTCTCAGGTTGTCAGGACTGGAACTAAACCACCACCTTTCCTGGATCTCCAGCTTGTAGATGGCAGAAAATGGAACTTGTCAGCCTCCATAACTGCATGAACCAATCTTTCAAAATAAATCTCTTTCTATATGTCTATACATGTCCTATTGGTTCTGTTTCGAAAACCCTAATACAGATACTGGTACCAAGAAGTGGGGGTTCTGCTGTAACACATACCTCAAAATGTGGAAGAGGCTTTGGAACTGGGTGATGAGTAGAAACTGGAAGAAGTTTTAGGTACACGACAGAAAAAGCCTAGGTTGCTGTGAACAGTATTCTAAAGGTGATTCTGGTGAGCGTTCAGAAAGAAAAGAGGAGAGCAGTAGAGAAAATTTCCATCTTCTTAGAGAATACCTAAGTAATCATGAACAGAATATTGATAGACATATGGATGGGAAAAGCCATTCTGATGAGATCTCAGATCTATTAGACAAGGGAGAAAAGGCAATCCTTGTTATAAAGTGGCAAAGAACTTGGCTGAATTGTGTTAGAATTCTAGTGTTCTGTGGAAGGTAGAACTTGTGAGCAATGAAATTGAACATTTAATTGAGAAGATTTCTAAGAAAATGTTGAAGGGGAGGTTTGGTTCTTCCTGACTGCTTATAGTAAAATGCAAGGAGAGAGAAATGCTTGAAGATAGAACTATTAATAAAAAGGGAAGCAGAACTTAAAGATTTGGAACGCTCTCAGCCTATCCATACCGCAAAAGGGAGAAAGTGTGCTCAGGAGAGAACACTAAGGGTGTGGGCAAGCATCCATTTGGCAAGGAGATTCGTGTGGGTGTGAACCACAGATTTCATCAGCCACCCAGCAGGAAAACTGCTAGTTTGAACTGAAGAGGAAGAAGATGGGAAGGAATGAAGGAGGTGTTGGACTTGTTGGATTTTACAGGATGGGATCATAGAGCTATTCGGCTGTAGGCATGCACGGTTCTTCAAGAGAGGGGAAGAACGACCCCCTAGGTGATTCAGAGATCATCAGGGCTGCCTATTTGATTTCAAAAGGGGGGACTTGCTTTCAACAGGCCAGACATCCTCTGCCCAAAGCCACGGGGGTAGGGCCACCCAAAGCTATGGGGATGGAGTGCCTGGCAAAGTCCTGGGGGTATGACCCCTGCCCAGCAGAGCTGCAAGGGCAGGACCACCACCACAGTGGGTCTGGATGGTGGGACTGTGGCCCCAGGGAGCCTGGAGGGCACAACATTGAGCCAAAGAGGATTATCTTATGCCTTGAGATCTCATGAAGTTTGATTTGCTAGGTTTTAGTCTTGCTTGGGACCCATCATCACTTCCTTCTTTCCTATTTCTCTCTTTTGGAATGGGACCATCTATCCTATGCCTGTCCCATCACTGTATTCGGGAAGCACATAACTTGTTTGGTTTCACAAGTTCACAGCTGGAGAGGAATGTGCCTCAGGATGAACAGTACCTTGAGTCTCACCATATCTGATTTAGATGATATTTGCTTTAGACTTTAGAGTTAATGCTGGAACGAGTTGAGACTTCTGCGGTTGTTGGGATGGATGAATGTATTCTGCATGTGAGAAGGACATGAATTTGGGGGGCTAGGGGTAGAATGTTATGAACTAAATATTTGTGTCCTCTCAAAATTCACATGTTGACACTCTACCCCCCAACATGATGGTATCAGGATGTGGGGCCTTTGGGAAAAGATTAGGGTTAGATGAGGTCATGAGGGTGGGGCCCTCATGAATGGGGTTAGTGTTGTAAGAGTCTGGAGAGAGCTTGCTTCCTCTCTCTGCTCTCTGTCCTCATGTGAAGATACAACCAGAAGTGAGTAGTCTACACCCCAGAAGAGGACTCTCACCACAATTCAACCATGATGGTACCCTGATATCCAGTTTCCAGCCTCCAGAATTGAGGGAAATAAACATCTGTTTACAAGCCACCCAGTCTATAGTACTTTGTTATAGCAGCCTGAATGGACTAAGATGCTAGCCAACATGCTGTTACCGTGATACCTAAATTGTCTATGATGTGTAGTTTCACATTCCACAATAGTAAATGTCCAGCCAGATCAGCATGCACAAACCTTACCCTTGTAAAGCACTGCACACTTTCTGGAGCATTTTACACCCATTACCTCATCTGATTCCCACCACAACCAGGAAGGTAGAAAATATTATTATCCCCATTTTAGAGGTGACAGAGGTTAAGTGATGTCATCAAGGCATACAGGTTGTAATAAATCCAACCTATGTCTTTTGGCATTCAGTGCTCTGGAGGGTACACCAGAGTATGTTGTAACTGGGGGCGGGGGTAATGCTCTCATTTGAGCTGCCTCCTTCAGGATGCTTTCCATAAGGGCACCACAACAACCTCTGCTGTTTCACACATTCAGCAACTTCCTTTATACAGTCCAGTTTCAAAAGGAGAATACACTCCCCAGGAAAGAACGAGGACCCTCTGTGCGGCATAGAGTTCCAAAACTGAAAGGAGTTCACATACTTTCAAAAGTGCTTAACTTCCAAGAAGTAGGTTGGTCCCGGGAGAATCTGGCGTAATACTTTTAGCCTTGATCTATAAAGACAGAATCTGAAAATGTGCAAAATCATCTTGGCATCACAGTTGGTCTAACAGATACACTTTTGAGAAAGGGATTTTTGTTAAAACTGGAAATTCCTTTTTCTTTAACACTATAGGCGCTGAGTATTTACTTTGTTATTCCTTGTTTTTTGTTTTTGATCCGTTTCAAGTCTCAGGTCAAAAATCTTCAATTCTAAACGGGATGCTTCCTGGATTTCCATGAAATGTTAATGACCGCTGAAGGCTTACAGTGTGCAAGACACCATAGGACACTCTGAATACTAATGCCCTCTGCCCCAGCCCAAGCTCACAGGCATTTCTCCTGTTTATCGAACTCTCTAAGACTCTCTAATGAGATGTGGGGCAGTCACGGTGAGGCAGGGGCTACAGACACTTTCTAAGTATTAATCAAGAGCTACCTCTTTTGGCATCCATTCTCTAAGATTCTAATAACCGTCCTAGGAAAAGGAGTTTTAAAATATAAGCACCTTCAGAAATTCAAGGGACTTATTTATCATCCTAATCATTTCTAAAACAGTCATATTTATTTTTCTTCACCAAAACCACAACATGCTTAGGCCAAGCCATGCACCAACTGCCTCTCTCCTGCTGATGCCCCCTTTTCTTGTCTTTCTTCTATCCCTATTCTACATTATGTAAGTCATTGATTGACCAATAATAACAATATCAAATATTTAGTGCATTCTCAAGATGTGCTAAATATTTTACATATATTAGTTCATTTAAGCTCTATAATAACCCTACAAAATAGGTACAGTTAACACTCATTTTACGTTGAGGACAACTCAGGTCTACAAAGGTTAAGTAGGTCATATATCACATATTCATTCATTCATTCATATTTATTTAGCACCTAAGTAGATGTTGAACACTGTGAAAAATGCTGTCTACACATTGCTGAATAAAATAAGCATTATCTCTGCCTTTATGGTGTTGATGATCTAGTAAGAAAGAAAAGAAAAGGAAAACAAAAAAGATACCTTTCAATTTGAAGGGTAGCAGAATACACCCTCCCACCCACAATGTGCTGATTTGGTACATTGATTATTTTGAGCTGTAGGCACTTGAAAAACAGTAAATGCAAGGAGAGGTTTTCTCTGAACTCCCCTTCTCTGTCTAAAGACAGATCCTCCAAAAGGAGCTCAATTGTCATAGATCCCCTGCTGGGCAGTTTCATCAAGAAGGAAGATGAAGTCTTATCACTGGAGAAGGGACTAGAGGTCAACACCACATTCAGATAAACTATCATAGCTCCCATCGATTCTTCTAAAGGCCCATTCATCTTTCCTAAAATTCATTTATTCTCCCCTAAGAGGCCTCTGTCCCTCTCCCTTCCCCCCTCCCTATAAAGATGGTGTTTAAGTCTGAATTCCAAGCCACCTCTGCGAGTTACTCATCTTTCCTTGGGTGTCTCCCATGTATACATGAGGTATGCATGTTAATAAACCTCTGTTTGTTTTTCTCTTCTTAATCTGCCTTCTATAACAGGGGTCTCAGCCAAGAACTCAGAAGGGTAGAGAGGAATTATTTTTCCTCCCCTACAAATTGTATGATAGTAAGTGGTAAAGCCAAGATTCAAACCTTTATTCTAAAGCCCACTGTCAGCCGATGCCCTACAAAGTACCATCCTGCACAATGCTCCCTACAAAGAAACTGGGAGATTAAATGAGTAAAATGTTCTTGTTTGAACCACCATATCTTACTACCCAATAGATTTTTCTAGAATCCTCAAGTTCCTAATCAGAAGCACATTAAAGTAAAAACGTAAGAAAGTACTGTGAGCTCAAAGGGCCTTTCACATTAAGTAGACGTTGATGCCCCATCATGAATAAGAACCCCAGCCCAGCCCCTATGCACAGTCTTCAAGCCCAGTGACTGTGCTGGACTCTGTGTGAGTCTGTGTGTTTGCGTGTGGGCCTGTGTGTGCAGCTCTGCAGTGTGGGGGCCTGGGAAGGTGGGAGGGAAAGAATAATTTAGTACTGGAGATTGAGAATAAGTCATCCCTGGTCAGAGGCCATTAAGATGTGCAGGTTTCAAATTGACTTGATACAACTCAGCATGTGCATGGCTTACTAAAATTTGAATGTGATCTGAAACAACATAATTGAAAGAAGAATGGCTAGAAAGAGAGATACATTTTACTCTGTGATGCTCAACCCATGCTTGGTGTGCTTGGGTCTTTGCTTTCAAAGGCATGTTGAGAAACCAGGGCCTGTCTGGAGGGAGCAGCTATGATGGTGGAGGAATTGAAATCCATGACAGACAAAGAACTAATAATGCCCAGACCAGAGAAGAACAGATCAAAGGGTTTCAACAGCTGTCTTCAAATATCACACAGACTTAGAAGGAATTAAATTTATCTTGTCTAACTCCAAGATACAGAACTAGGACCAACGCATAGAACAATTCAGCACATATTTACTGAGCACCCATCAGGTGATGGCCATGGTTCAAGGTCACGAGGATTACAACTTACAAGTTATTAAATACAGATATGAATAAAGCATGGATGGGCCCTGCCCTCTGGGAGCTTACTCACATCAGATACAAAATGTAACTGGTATTTCAATATAGTACAGATTAATGTATGAAGAGGTTATAATAAGAGCACAGACAATGGGCACTCCAACCAGCCTGGGGGTAAGGGGAAGATTTCGTGAAGGTGATAGTACAGTGCCCAACACACAGGAGGGATGAGATAAATATGTGTTCAATGAATGAATAAGCCTGTGTTTGGGAACAAACTCTCAGGTAATGGAGGATGGACGATGGTGGAAGGAGACCACAGACAGGAAGGCTGGCTGAGGGCGACTGGGAGGCTGTTGTTAGAGTTCACCTAGTTAAAGATTAAAAGCAAGTGATTTGGGGGTGAAAAGGGCAGGAGTGGGGTGGGGGGTGATTTGAGATCTATTTAGTAGATGAAAGGACAAGGGTAAGGGATAATCGAAGGCTGCCAGGAGATTAGACAATGGCTCCACGACACGATGCTCTTCTCCGTCTTCCCTTAACCCCCAACATTCCCCAGTGGAATTCATTTCTGTCACAAATATTCACCAAGAGCGTCCCGTCTTCCAGGAATAAGAGACCCTGTCCCTGCCCTCATCTTGCACCTGAGGCAGCACAATTTAGATAAGAAAGTAGAAGAAGGCTTCAGGGCAAAGCAATAAAAGTGATTAACAGTTTATTAATTATGATCGAGGAGGAAAAGTCAACAAAATAGGAATCTTTTTTGTATAATGTGTCATTGAACCACAAGGAAAGAAAATCAACAAAGGTTGTATTTTCAAAGGACAATAGAAAAGAGTGTATTCATAGGTTTCTAACTTTTTGAAAAGGGAATAGAAAACTCATGAGTTCAGAAAATATTGCTTAACTTTCAGTTTTCATATTAATGTTAACTGTGGAAGAAAGGCAGAAAGTTTAAAGAGAAAGAGCAAACTAAAACTGTAGAGAAACCAAGGGAAAAAAAGGAAATAGATGGACATAACACAGACAAAGAAGAAAAATGAAAGAGAGAGACAGAAGGTAGAAGACAGTCACACGCGAACAACAAGGACATGGAGACCCATGAAATAGCCAGCGAGAAAGGCCAGCACTCAGATGATTACACAGAAAAGGGACCAGAAAGAGAGACACAAGATAAAGGTCCAGACAGGAATATAAAAGCAGAACATGTGGGTGAGAGGCTCCAGTACATTCGTGCATAAATGATAACAGTAAATACATGCATGTATTACTTACTATGTCCCAGGCATTCTTCTAAGCACTTTACACAGTAACTTATTTAACCCTCATAACAGTCCTATGTGGGAAACACTATCATTATCATTATTTTTTATTCCCATTTTCCAGATGTGGAAGTTGAGACACAGGGGAAGGCTAAGTTACTTACTTGCCTAAGGCCACACAGCTAGTAAATGACACACCTGAGATTTGAACCCTAGTCTTAAGGTCCATGTGCTCTTAACCACTGCCCTCTACTCCCTCTAAATGTCGCCTTATTATACACAAATAAACCATAACAGAGACACACAGAGGGGAAAAAGGTCACTGACACAGCCCACACAGCCACTGTTGCAAGATATGGCGATAAACTCTGATCTTCATGGGAAAATATCTACATCTTGAGACATTTTATAAAATGTGATGAAATATTTTTAAACTGTGCTGAATTTTCATGACAATCTGCATAAAAAGAGTAAAACAGTGTCCAGATCCCTCTTGCAGGTGGGCCAGGGAAGGCCCAGCTGGACACAGGTTAAAGGGCTGAGGGTCGGAAACTGGGGTCCATGGAGCCAAGGCCAGGGCTAAAACTTCCTGCCCAGGCAGCAGAGCTCCTAAGAAAAAGATAGAGTCGGACATGAAGGAGAACAGATACGAACAGCAAGCATGAACAGGGTAGTCAGAAACCAAGTTCAGGGACGTGGAACAGCATTCAGGGTAGACTGACGATTTCATCCATTCATTTGTTCATTTATTCATCCATGTGTACACTTACTCAGTAACTCAAGCTCTTAGCACTGTTCTCAGTACCAGGACTATAACAGAAAAAAGACAGTGAATGCCCATGGAAAGCTCTAGTCTAGTGGGAGAGAGGCAAGAGCAAACAATGACAACATCATGCCATCAGGCCGACACAACAATGTGGGGAGCAGAGGGTGAGGAGCTGGGCTGAGCTGGGCTAGGCTGGGCCAGACCTGCTGCATACGCCTATTGCATAGGAAAGCCACCCGGAGGAGGGAGACCACAGCCCAATGGGAACTTCCTATTGCAACAGTAGGGCAGACCTTTGAGACTGACATGCCTGCCAGGATAAGGTAGGGAGCCCACAGTTTGGGTCTGGGCTCTTTACTCATTCCCCAAGAGCTGCATGAACTACAGAACTTTACGTGCTGCTCTGAGTGGAACAATCCACTCGCTTGAATCTTAATCTTGGGCTTACGTTTTGCTGGTTCAGTCATAAAGCAAAATGAAAGTAAGTTTAATTGAGTCGATTCCACAGTCACGCATACCCATGGACCTGGGCAAGCCCTGCAGGTGGGAGCACAAAGGAAGGCAGCCAATCCAAATCTGGGGTGGCAGGGCTCAGCTCCCCAGAAGAAGCAAAGCTTAAGCTAAAAACCAAAAGACGAGTAGAAGTCTGGGGCTGGCCTGGTGGTGTAGTGGTTAAATTTGCGCACTCTGCTTTGGCAGCCCAGGGTTCTGATCCTGGATGCAAACTTACACACCGCTCATCAAGCCATGCTGTGGCAGCGTCCCACATAGAAAATAGAGGAAGACTGGTACAGATGTTAGCTCAGGGCCAATCTTCCTCACACACATACACAAAAAAAGACGAGTAGAAGACAGCTAGGCAAGGCAAGACAAAGAGATAGAGGAGTGAAGACTGATTGAGAAGCAGAGAACAGGGCATGTGAAAGTCTGGAGGAGACAGAGAGAGGGCATGGAACATGCAAAATGCTGAAAGAAATTCTGTCTGGCTTGGGAGACAGAGTACTAGGCAAGGAATGCTGCAGAAGTATATCGTGAATAGTTTTATAAGCAAGACAAGGTGAATAATCTGGCTTTCTTCTATGGGGAAGGGCAAGTCATTGAAGGTCTTTGGTAGTGACAGAAGATATGCCTTTTAGGATGTGTACCCTGGCTTCAATTAGGGGGAAGACAGATTAGGGGGTTCTGAATAAGGGTGGTGTGATTAGTTAGGAGGATATGGCAGTGACCCAAAGACAGCCACTATCAATTCCTTTTCTTCCTATACACACATGTTCCTCATGTCAAGAAACGAAATCTAAACTCTTCCCCTTGAATCTGGGCTGGTCTTCGTGACTACTTTTACCAAGAGAATGACGAAGAAGTGGTGTCCTGGAACTCCCAAAGCTAGCTCATAAAAAGCTAGCTTTTGGAACGTTCACACTCTGGATAATTCCTCAGGGAAACCAGCCGCCATGTTGTAAGAAGCGCAAGTCACATGCAGAGGCTCCTTTGAAGGTGCTGTCGATGGCAGCCCTAGTTGAACTCCTAGCAAAAGCCAGTGTCAACTGCCAGCTGTGCCAGTGAGCCATCTCAGATGTCCAGCCCAGGCAAGCTTTTAGATGACTCCAGCTCCAGGCATCACCAGACTGCAACCACAGGAAAGCCCTCAATTAAGAGTTCCCCAGCTAAGCCCAGTCAGCCCATGAAACTATGAGAGAATAAGAAATCACTGTCTTAAGTTATCAAGTTTGGGGGCAGTTTTTTGGGGGGCAGTTTTTTATACAGTGATAGAAACCAGAGGACCAGTTAACAGATGAATAGCTATACCAGTCAGGGCTTGCCAGAGAAACAGAACCAATTGTCTGTCTGTCTATCTATCTATAGAGATTTATTTTAAGGAATTGGTGCACACAATTGTGGGGGCTGCCAAGTCTAAAATGTGTAGGGCAGGCTGGAAACTCAGGCAGGGATTGATGCTGCAGTCTTGAAGCAGAATTTCTTCTTTTCTGGGAAACCTCAGTTTTTGCTCTTAAGGACATCCACTGATTAGATGAGGCCCACCCACGTCGACAAGGGTAACCTTTACTTGAAGTCAAGTGATTGTAGATATTAACCACATCTACAACATACCTTCACAGCAATACCTAGATCAGCATTTGATTAAAGAACTAAGTACTACAGCCTAGTCAAGGGGACACATAAAATCAAACATCACAGTGACCTAGACCAGAGTAGTGGTAGGGGATACAGAAAAGTAGATAGATTTGAAACATATTTAGGATGTGAAACTGTCAAAGTTTGGTGATTGACTGCAGATGGGCACTGCAGGAGATGTCAAGGGAAATACACAGTTTTCTGATTCGGGCTTTCCCTGACACACGGAGAGCCTAAACAAAAGGTGGGAGGGCGACAGCCTTTTCATAATGAACTGGTGACCTGTTATTGTTTGAATTCATACTAAGACTCGTAAAGGAAAAATGAGATCACCCCGCAGCAGTGGAACTAGAAGTTACATTATGAAAAAGCAGAGTCATGAGGTCTTTGAAAATAGGAGAGATATTCAACCACCTGGGTGGCTTCAGATGCCGATCTGAATGAGCACAGAGCTACGACTGAACTGACCTCTCAAGGTCCCTCCTAGGGGTCTAGAGCATCACTGGCTCCTGCCTTTTTTAAACTGTTGAAGTCAATTGCGAATTATATAAGTGTGGAAAACACAAGTTCTAAAAATACAAAGTCAACTGTTAAGATGAATGTTAAGATTTCTGAATATAATTTACTTTGCAGACAAAAAACATCCAGGTCACTGCTGTTATTATTCAACGTGTGAAGAGAATGTAAAGAAGTCATTTATACCAAACCTTTGTTGACAGAGTTTATACTTCTATTTGGTTAGATATTTTGTAGGGGAGAAGAGAGGAATAAGAAATTTTGGGGGTTTTTTTTTTTTTTTGCAGACATTGTCTGGCAACCTATTTAAGATCCTGAATGAACACTCTGAACCCTACGAAAAAAGGGTTTTGTCATTTTAATGCTGAATCAATCTTATGTGTAATCGCACCAACATGCTACTCTGTGAAGCATTTCCTAAGGAAAATGTTCCCAGCAAATTTTGTGTTTACATCCTTTCTTTTATTAAAGGTCCCACTATTTCATGATCTTTAACTTATGAAACCAAGTCCTAATTGTATGCTTCAGTGAAAAGCGATGCATATGTATCTCGAAGGGCTCCTTCTGTGCTAAGGATGGAAGCCTCCATCCTGGACAGATGGAAGTACAGGTAGGAGGCCAGTTCTGCTCATGGTCATTTAATGAGCCTGGTTCACATGCACAAATGGGCCCTAAGTGCTCCTAGAAAGCCACTGCAGGCCAGCTCACAGTTCAGGCACTCTTCCAGGGCAGTTCTCATGGCTCACTGTGGAATTCATCATCTTCTGTTTTCTGGCATCAGCCCCAAACTCAGCTTCTGTTTCTGCCTGGCCTTTGGGAACTGGGCACTTATTTTCCTGTTTTTGGTGTCTGGCTTCTCTCCACATCCCGACTTTTCATCTCTGCCCTCAGGCTTTGCTCAGCAGATAAGAATGAGCCAGTCCTACCCTGAGCTTGCCAGCCCTATTTAATCCCAACTGGAGGCTAAATAATTTGGAGAAAGGGCGGGATGTGTAACTCTTTGCTCTGCCTATAGTCCGGCTGATTAATTTCCAGGCAACTCAGAGTCATTCCTGGTTTAGACGTCAGAGCACAGTACCAAATCTGATGTGAACAGCCATCTTTAGGGAGGGACAAGCCACAGACTGTTCACATAAAGGTAAGTCCTTTTCTACTGCAAAGAATGCACAGGAAGACTGTAACCTAGAAAGCTGAAGGTTAATATTTTCCGCTCTGTGTGACCCATTTACCATCATGAAAAGATCAAGGAAAGTTCAAATAGAGCAAACCTAATAGGAAGTGCTGGTCCTTATAAAATGTGTGGGATAATCCAAACAAAACGCATCACAAAGGCAAAACTGGGGCTTATAAATGTTCACACATCCCCCAGGCAGAGGATTGGAACTGAAACTACTACAACTTATTGCTACTCAGGGACTTGCTGGATTTATTACAGATGCCAAAAGTGTAAACTATTTCTAGTAAAATATTAATTGTAAGTTAGGAATATTAATCTGAATTTAATAATAATAGCTATCATGTATTGAGACTTTAACATAGAATGGACTCTGTACTGAACATTTTACATATTGAATATTCATAAAAACTCACAGAGGAAGGTATTATCTCTATATTATTTATAAAGAGACTGGCTGGGAGAAGTGGCTTAGCCTAATAATAGTAATGGCGATGCCACAAATAACCAACTGCCCAACTGCCCTTTGTCAAAGGAAAAATGTTGCCTTTAAGATGTTCTAGTGGGAACTTGGCCATTCACAGGGGAGAACAAATATAAAATAAAATTAAAGACTATGAAAAACAAACAAGAAAAGTCTATAATAAGAGGCATGGAGCGAACTATGCTCCTGAGCCCAGAAACCTGACTATCCTTTCCAACCCCTAGTTCCTATACTGAGCCTTGATCCATTTCTAGAACGATCTAGAAAGATCCTTAGTTTCTCCTGAAAATATTTTCCTATCATTATTTTGCACTCTATAAAATACATGGGTCACAGATTAACCAGGTCTATCCATTAATCACACACAAAAAATGGAAATTCATACTTGTGATCAGTGTTAGGAAGGAGAATCTCACTACAGGACAGCAGCAAGGATGTTGTTCAGGGAATGCCTCCCTGAAGAAGGGATGAATTGTTTGGGATCTGAAAGATTAGTCTACATTAACTAGGGGAGGTGGGGGAGGCAGAAGGGGCACCATTGTCAAGGCTCTATGGCTGAAGCAAGTATAGTACATTTGATGAAGTGAAAGACCCACAAAGGCGGAGCAAAAAGAGCCATGGGGAGGGTAGAGTGCAGTGAGGCAGGAGAAGTAGGTAGTGGGCAGGCAACATACGGCCTTGAGGGAGTTTAGCTTTTCTTCTGAATATAATAAAAAAACACCAACAGATTCCAAACTGATTGGGGCAGGGGTAAGAGTGGTGGAATCGAGTTGTGACCAGAGACCATAGTCTAATTTCCATTAAAATAACTCTATCCAGCTGTTGTGTAGAGAATGGATGAGAAGAATACCAGCATGGTGCATGATGACCAGGGTGCAGGTCACTGCAATAGTCCAAAGGAGAGGTGATGATGAAGCAAAGAGATCCCACCCAACCATAGTCAGTCATGGAGTGCCTGCTATGTGCCAGCAGAGATTCCCATGCTCTAGAGAGAGATGTCTAAAACACCATCAGGACTTGAGGATGCATTGAGATGGGGATGAGGAGGAGGGAGCTGAAAGCACAAGTGGAGTGACACAGAAACCGAGTATAAGAATCTTTCAAGGAATGAGGAATGGTCTATCATTTCAAAATACTGGTAAGAGGTGAGAAGTCAAGCAATATGGGAACGGAAAATGCCTTTTGGATTTAGCAATGTGGGGTCACTGCTGACCATAGGTGAAATGTTGTAGTTAAAGATGTGGGTGAAAGACAAACTGAGTATGGACAACTCTTTCCAGGTTTATCTATATTGTGGAAGAGAAAGAGTCATTGTGTAAGAAGTGAAATGAAAAATAAAATGAAGATGGCATGCTAAAATACTATGATTTTAGGATCAATTGGCTCATAATGAATGTATGTTTCAAACTAAAGGAATAGTTTGTTATTAAGAATATGATGATCTAAGAATATCAGTGATTTACAGGGATTCCCAAGGCATGAACTTAACTAAATTAAAATAGAGCCATCCATGAGATTGAACTACCAGAACATCGGGAGAAATTCCAACAACCCAGAGGGAATCTGTTATTAGTGGGTGTGATTATCAGGCTGGAATCACATTGAAAGTTAGGATGGGGAAATTGATAATCATCCCTGGTCATGACACTAATCACACAGCAGAGTTTTATCTTCAAATTCCTGGCTCTGTCACCAAATTAGGAAGGTGGGATGGCCTATACATTTGGAATTAGAAAGTCAGATATTGGTGATTGTCCTTAATGAATCCAGTTAGATATAGAATGGAAGACACGGCACTCAGAAAAGCAAGAATTATTATCAGATTACAAGAATGACAGAAGCCTCATGTCATCATCTTACTACTTTTCTTATTCCCTGGAACTGTTGAGTGCTCCCTGTCCCCACTCCACCCTAATGTCTCTCTTCTAGATTGTTCCTTCAGGCTCCTCAGTCCAAGCCCTCATCACTTCACACCCGGCCTAATGAAGCAGAGGCCCCTGTCTTACCCATTCTACTTGAGACCACTAGATTAACCATCCTAAAGAAAATGTTTGGCATATATGACAGACTGGGCATGGTACCGAGACAGAATTCCGAGATTAGATATCCAGTTCTCTCACTTACTAGTGATGACACCTTGGAAAATTCACCCAAACTCTCTGAGCCTCTACCTCATTTGTTAAATGGGGAAAATAAAATGGTGTTACCCTCTCCAGGATCAAAGTAAAGATTTTTATAGTACAACAACCATGACGGCTATGTTTAACCTTGAATTATTCCACCATCACTTATAAGATGAAATCCAAATTCCTAGGACCCTACATAAGACGACATCAGCCTCCTGAAAATGGCCTATCCATAGGACCCTTCCTTCTGCATAGGCTTATCTCCATCCATGCCTTCCACTCCTGTCCAAATCCTTCCTGTTCTTCAAAGCTCAGTCTCTCCTACTTCATGCAGCCTTCCTGTACAATTTCATTTCTCAGGGATCTGCTCCTCCTTTGAGGATCAACAGCAATCCATTTGTGTTTATTCCATTTGTGTCTTTTATTTGTAATTAACTAACCTGCATACATGTCATAAGTTGCCACAGATACTAAAGGTCTTTGAGGGAACTGTATCTCATTAACATCGAGAGAAGAGAAGAACATCAAGTATATTTAGTACATAGCAGCTACCTGTATATATTAAATACTCAACAAAAACATGCCGATTGATTAATTTACCTTGTTGTATATGATCAACTTGAGCAACAACTTCATTGCTCTTACCACACAACAAGAGAAAAAGGGCGCTCAACTCTCTTCCACTGCCACAATCTTAAGGGGTTCCTTTGAGGGGAGAGGAGCACAGTTACAGAACTTTGAGCTGGAAATGATCTTAGAGACTCTCCCCATAACTCCTCACTTTATAGAACAGGAAACAGAGGACCAGAGACTTCTTCATAGTCACTAGCCAGGCACTGGCAGAGCTAAGACGAGACCCTAAAATTCCCAGCGCTTTAATTGCTTTATGCCTTGGAAGTGGGTTGTTATGAGATGGCAGATAATCTTTGGAGCACGCTTTCCTCTCTTCAGGCCTCTTCTTCCAACTTTCTAACCCCTACAATTTTTTTCAGTCTGCCCACAGAGAATTCATCTTTATATATGCATAATCAGAACACTACTCCGTTAGATAATGTTAGAGACATACAAGCATTGATTCAACAGTAAAACAGTACAGCTAAATAATGACCAAAATATATCAGCTAGATTTGTATACGCTGCTAAAAGACCTAGATGAAAGGACCAAAGCAATGCCCAAGAGAGGAGTAGGAACAGAGGAAAAAAGCCTACACAAGGCAGTCCATTATGAGTACTCCTTATGAGTACATAAGGAGTAAAATGGAAGGAGGGATAAGAAGTGAGCAGAAAGGAGGAACTGGTCAAAACTGAGCAGTTTGTCTGAAGGGAGAAAAAGAATGCAAGAATCAGCACTTTTCGAAAACTGTATCCTTCCAAGGTGGACTAAAAATGTAAGCTGTAGAGTAGCACTCACACTTCCCAATTTCAAAACTTACTGCAAGGCTACAGTAATCAAGACTGTGGGGTGCTGGCACAAGGATAGAAAAACCAATGAAATAGAATTGAGAGTCCAGAAAGAAACCCTTACATTTATGGTAAATTGATTTTGACAAGGCTGCCAAGACAATTTATTGAGGAAAGAATAGTTTTTTTCAACAAATGATGCTGGGACAACTATGGAGTTGGATCACTACCTCATACCATATACAAAAAATTAATTCAAAATAGATCACAGACCTAAACATAAAAGCTAAAACTGTAAACACTTCAAAGAAAATATAGGAGTAAATCTTCATGACCTTGGGTCAGGGAATGGTTTCTTAGATACGACACCAACAGCACAAGCGACAAAAAAATAAAAATAAATAAATTAGACTCCATCAAAATTTAAAAGTTTTGTGCTTCAAAGGAGACTACCAAGAAAGTGCAAAAAAAAATCCAGTGAATCAGAGAAAATATTTGCAAATCATATATCTGATATGAAACTTGTATCCAAAATATATAAAAAACTCTTACAACTCAATAATAAAATGATAAAGAGTCCAATTTAAAATGAGCAAGGGATTGGAACAGATAATTCTCCAAAGAAGATATACAAATGGTCAACAAGCACATGAAAAGATACTCAACATCATTATTAAGGAAACGCAAATAGAAACCACAATGAGATACTATTTCACACCCACGAGGATGGCTAAAATTAAAAAAAAAAAAGCAGACAATAACAATTGTTGAGGATGCAGAGAAATTACAACCTTATATATAGCTGGTGAAAATGTAAAATGGTGCAGCCACTTCACTTTAGAAAACATTTTGGTAGTTCCTTAAAATGTTAAACCTAAAGTTACCATATGACCCAGCAATTCCATTTCTAGGTATATACAAGAGAAATGAAACATAAAACCACAAATGTTCACAGTAATATTTTTTATAATAGCCATAAAAATGGAAATAAACCAAATGTTCATCACCTAATGAATGGTAAACAAAATATGGCATACCCATACAATGGAATATTATTCAACAATGAAAACTAATAAAGTGCTGATACGTGTTACAATGGATGAACCTTGAAAATATTATGCTAAGTGAAAGAAGCCAGTTACTAAAAGCCACATATTGTATAATTCTATATATATGAAATGTTCAGAATAGGCAAATCCATGGAGACAGAAAGTAGAATAGCAGTTGCCAGGGGCTTGAGGGAGAGGGAATAGGAAGTGACAGCTAATGGCCTTGGGTTTCTTTTGGGGGTAATGAAAATATTCTAGAATTAGATAGTGGTGGTGGTTGCAAAACTATGTGAATATATAAAAACCCACTGAATTATACACTTTAAAGGGTTGAATTTTATGGTAGGTAAATTTTATCTATATATCACTTCTATATAAATAATTTATATATAAAAATATATCATATGTAAAAATATATAATTTATATAAAATATATATAATATATTATATATGTAAAATTATATGTATCAACATATGACATATCCATTTAATGGACTATATACATATAAATATATATGTTAAATATATATTTATATTATTTATTCCAAATATATATATATTAATGTTAACATTATAATGTTAAATCTGAAGTTACCATGTGACCCAGCAATTCCACTCCTAGGTATATACAAGAGCAATGAAAACATACGCTCACAAAAACCCACAAATGTTCATGGTAATATTATTCATAATAACCAAAAAGTGGAAACAAACCAAATGTTCTTCTTCTAATGAATGGTAAACAAAATATGGCCTATCCATACAATGGAATATTATTAAACAACTAAAAAGAATAAAGTACTGATAAGCATCTCCATATCAAAATGGGCAAGGAATAGGGATAGTATCAGACACAAAGCATTGGGTCTAGAGCCTGGATTCAGAGAAACAGAGGTTCAAAAACAGACTTTTAGTATGTTCTTTTTCTTTTTCACTCTTCCTTTCTCCCTCCCTCCTACCCACAAATATTTGCTAGCTATTTAAAACTCTGATTTAGGTCTATGACTACGAAATACTCCTTCCTCTCAAGGTGCATGGGAAAGAGAACACTAAGTAGACAATTTCAGTATGCTACAGAAGGGTGAGCACAGGGTAATATGGGATCCCATGGAAGGTACACTTAATCTACATTGTAGGGCCATGGAATTTTCCTTGGCAATCTAAGGAAAGGAGCACCGGGAGACAGACAGGTGATAGGGGGTCATGTGGAGGTGAAAGGCACTGCAGGCAAAAAGATTAACATGTTCCAAGGACCAGATCTAAGAAAAAACGTGGCACCTTGAAGAAACTGCGAGTAATTCAAAATGGTTGACATCCAGAGCACAGTGGGAGTAGTGGCAAGAGAGAAGGCTGAAGAGACAGAGGCCAATCATGAAGGGCTTTGTTATCACTGTTGTGATTGGGGGTGGGGAGAGTGTTGCGGGCAGTTCATTTATATGATTAAGTATTGTAGAATGACTGTTTCAGTTGTAATGGGAAGGGTACACTGGAGGAAAACAACCCCGGAGTCAAGGTGACAAAAGGGAACCACAATGTAATATGGGTGACAAATAATGTCAGTAGAGCTGAAGAAAAGACAGACTGAGAAGATACAAATCAAGCAGAATAGATGGAGTTGGATTGATAGGATGTAGGAGATGAGGCAGAGCTCAGAAGCAATGATGTCCTTCGGGTTTCTGACTTGTCCAACTGGCTGGAGGTAAGACCTTAACCAAATCAAGGAACACAGAACAAAGAGTATTGGATATGGAAAGAAGATCAATGTTTCCATGTTGAATCTGAGATGCCAGTGGGAAATCCAAGAGAAACGGTCTAGAAGACAAGTAGGCTTCAGTTACTTATCAGTAAAATGGGAATTATAATATGAAACTCACAAGTTGCCGGGCAGTTTAAATGAGATAATTTATTTCAGTGTGCCACGCATTGTGGCTGGCATGTAGTAAGTACTCAATGCGTGCTCGTTTGCTTCCTTTCCTTCCAGAGCCAGTCCATTAATCATTCACATCTCAACATGAGTTAGTACATCACATGTCAGTGGAGGTCTGGCACAGAGAAACTGGAGTTTTGAGGAAAAGAACATTTGGGAACATGTAAACTTGACAGGGCGCAGTGTCCCTAGACCCCTGAGGCCTTGCATTGAGAAGCAAGAGAGAAGCAAAGAAGGACCTGGGACAATTTACAGAAGGTCAAAAGAGGGTGTGGGGTGGAAACCCAGGCACCTGACACAGAGTGGATGTTCAATACATTTTGAAATATATATGAAATAAAAAATAAATGAATGAACACATCCCATACTTTGCAATTTTGCTGAGGGTTGATCCCAGCTATACCTCAACCCACTCAAAGTTCTGCTTCATAACCCTGGCAGCCACAGAAAAGTCCAAGAGGACTACGTGATCTAGTGTTCAATATGGGATGAACACAAGTTTCAGTCTAAAGAGAGAGAATGAATAAAAACCAAATTCAGTCACCAACTCAGATGACAGTTGTCCCTCATTAGCTAATGTGTGCACTGATATTTTTAAGTTTATGAAAGATCAGCTCATAGATCTGAGTAGAATATCAGAACTAAACCAAGGTAAAATAAAGTGTAGAAGGATGCGATTATTAAAGCAAAGGACAGGAAGTCGATTGAAATGTAGACTCAGAAGTAAAGGAGCAATGTTGAAACACTGGTGAAAGATCTATATACTGGGATACCGCACCAGTATTTAAACAATGTAATATACCAATGAAGACAATGCAAGCGAGGTAGCAAGGAGCGAGGGTTTGAAAGGCAGGGCGGTCTAGAAGGAGGGTTATCTGACATGGGAGCATAAAACAACATAGTTAATAAGAGTATAACTTGGGAGATAAGTTTTGCAGTAAAATTTAGAAGATCAGTGAATCCCAGGTGAGTTAAATGCATTTTTATGGTAAAGTTTATATCCTGAAGACTATGAGGGGAACTAGTCCCTAAATGTACAAGAGCCAGTTTCCATCATTAAATCCAGCAGGCGTAATGACACGGTGTGGTTTTTTGTTGCCTCTCTAAAGGCACAGCCATGCTGCATGGCATGACAAATAGAAATGCTATGACAGGATATTAATGGTGAAAAACGGTCTCGATGCAGAGGAAACTAGGAAAAAAAGCTTTTTCAATCTGACAACTGACCCAAAACACCTATCAGAAAGTGCACACATCTTAAACTTTAGAAAAAAAAAAAATGTATTGCTTTGAGCCGTCATCATAGTTACCTTGTATGAGTCATAGACAACAAACATTTAAAGTGTACGAGGAAGAAAGAAACAGTGGCTCAGAAGAGTGAACATGATCGTGTATAATCAAAAGAAGCCCCTAATAGAGATGACTTTTGCTTTTCTCCAGGAAATTTGTGCTACAAAACAAAATGCCTGGGACATAATAATGTTCTGGAAGTGTTGATTGAATGAAAAAAAAGTGTAAGCTCACAAAAGGCTAACCAAAGTCAAACCAGAACTGTTGCTTTTGGAAAAATATTTCAGAAATAGCTGAAAACTTTGTTGGTTAAGCTAAGTTTGGTTGCTTCATTCTATGATTTCTCGAAAAATAGTAACTTATCCATCTATTTATTTGCAAAATTTATATCCTTTCGCAAAGCTAAATCATTAAATGGCACTGTTTTAATCACGGAAATGTCATGTAGTAAAAAAAAATTAACATATGTGATATATAGTGTGTAAATTAATTTTGTTTAACACTGTATTTTTTCCAAGAAGCTCAAATAAAAATGAAAGCAACATATTGGCTATAATTTTAGAAATACCAGTGAATCTACTAATACAGCATTGGCATCTTTTCTTATATAACCAACACAAGAAAGACAAAGGAATAATTACCAAGAAATTTTAATCAAATCAAACCTGAGGGGATAATTCGAGATTTAATAAAATTGCTATCCTGTAATACTTATCTGTAACAAAGTAATCAGGCACAAACTACCTGTTTTGCAAATAATTTGAAAGGCATCTCATTAGTGTGAGTCTTAAAATAAACATGTGCATTTACATAATAGCACTGTTTTCTGCCACTATGTTTTCAGTAAATAGGTGATTGATAATATTCAGTCATTTTGGATTCAAACTCACGGCTATGAAACATGGGGATGTCCAAAGAAATCAAACAGTATTAGAGGATGCAGAAGAAACTGAAAAGAAAATAATAGTAAAGTATTTCTAAAAAAAAGTGAAAATAAAATGAAAATTAACCACTGTTGCTTGTGTACCTATTAGTTTTCCATAATTGATTACACAAATGAATACAGTGCTTTCAAGTTAGAAAACGATTCACGAAAGCTAATGCAGTAATTACCATGCAAGTTACCTTAAGAATCTAAGAGTAATTATTGAAGCTCAAAGATCTGCTGGGATAAAACCTGCTTGCCAGAAATTTCCAGAGCTTCACAAAGGAGCTTTCAAGCATAAAGTAGAGAAAGTGGGGAAAGAGGATTAGGGAGCATTTCATAACACGTTTAATTCAAATTTAAGCATCTCGAGGTTATTCTCAAATATCTGAGTATCTTGCTCAAGCAAATGATCATCCATCAGTTTCTAAAAATGAGAGGGAGAGAATGTGAAGAGCAATAATTTCTTATACTGAAATCCAGGTTAGATTTTCCACAAATTATGATATGTGTATCAGCTTGTGATTGGGGGAAAACATTGTCATAGGAGAAACAATTAACAATTTTAAAAGCAGAAGGCAGACAGCTCAACATTCTTAACTTTGTACGGCCATATGTAAATGAAATGAGATGCCAAGAAAAACTGGGGGTAGGACATTTTCAACTCTTATTTAAATCCCTCTTTAGGTTCAACGAGGATCTCAAAGAAATGACAATTCATCACTGAAACTTAGCATGTCCAGATGATAGGGAGGGATAAATCTGAGCTAGGGCCACACAAGCTTATGATAACCATGCTTACAGGGAAGAAGAAACAAGCAATCAAATCTCGAAGCAAACAGAGCCTCAGATCTGGAAGAGTCCTTAGAAATACTTTAGTCCATCCTGGGGGTCCTTGAGAGTCTGATGAAAGTTAGGGATCTTTTTCCCGGAAACATGCAGAAAATTTCACATACAATTTCAAGGGCTTCATGGAACTACTAACATGGACCTCAGATGTTTCCAAGTAAAGGCTGAGAGAAGTTAGGGACTCAAACCCCAGACTACAAGTTTTCAGACTCAGAACTAAGTGCTGAATGAGCAAAAGCTTAAGAATCTACAAAAAGAAGACAAACACTGCTAAGTGAAAAAAAAAAAAAAAAAAGATTGCTGAGAAGACAGGCTTTTAGAGGGCCATATGTCTCACATAAGCTAGCTTTAAACTGCAGTCGCCTTTCTTGTCCGGGAGAATCAATTTTCTGTTAGCATTTATATTTATCCCAGACCAGGAAAATGTCTTCTGCATCTGGTTGTCCCAATGTCAGCTCAGAAACAGCCTATCCAAAGTTGGCAATCTTCTCAAAAGCAATTTCCCTTTGAAATCTTTCTACTTGTCTCTAGCACCACTATTATCCCAATCAACCAGACCCCAAATTTCTCGTTTGTCTTCGACTCTATTTTTCTTCTCCTTCAATTAGAAAACTAGGAATCAATAAGCAATCAAGTCCTGTCATTTCTTCAGTCATGGGTACTAGACGTATTTATTGGGTACCATCTATGCAATGGGCACTGGAGAGACAAAGATAAATAAAATACACTCGTGCTCCTAAGAAACTCACAGTCAGGTGTCCCTCCCTTGCTATTTTTATGGCTACCATTAATGTTTCAGATCTTCATCATTCTACAGTCACCTTTCTACAACCAGCCCCTAACTGCTCTGACTTCCTTCCATCTCTTCACTCCCTCCTAAGACTCCAATTCGCATACTATTTTTCTGACATTCTTTAAAATAATAAATTCACCATGTAATTCCCTTACTAGGAATATTTCTGTTGGGTTCCTGGTATCTACAGAAAGCCTGTGGACTTTACTCTGATAATCAGAGCCCTGTGCATCATCAGGCCCGCCCCTCTCTACCTACAAAAATCCCCTTTCTCCCAAGCACCCTTTAGTACAAGTTCATAGCTCCAAGGAAGCTGGTCCTGAAACTGACTCATGTTTATTCCCGGTCCCATCACTCCAGTACTGGGCTCTCCTTCCCTTTCTACTCATCCTCAGAGTTACAGCTCAAGTCCTGTCTCTTTCCACAAAACAGTTCAAGAAATTATATCCCACAGGGATCAGGCATTGATATATTATAGTATTTGTATAAATCGCTCATTTTGACACTAAATCATAAATATTCATAGTTTTATTTTTTGTTTCTTCAAACTGACTACAATTTCTTTGAGGTCAGTAAGAAAACCTCGCATTTTTCTTGTTAACTTTCATGCATCCATTCATTTAACATATACTTATTGAGGTCTCCTGTGTGCCCTGCACTGTACCAGGCTAAGTGCTCTACTGTGTTTTGACACTGTAAATCCTAAATAAATATTTATTGATAAATAAAATGTATCCCCTCTGCTACCAAGTGGTATATTTATTTCAGAAAAATAATTCTTAAAAGATCTCTTATTTTTAGATCATGTGACCACAGAAGTCTCATAATTTTCAAATAGTCATGAGGTGTCAATTGCTGGGAGTTTCAACAATCAGGCTGCAGCCAGATTTAGCTCAGTCTTCAGAATTTAATCCAACTTTTGTAATTCCCGCTAAAAGAATATTACCGCCTTTTTAAGGCTCACATTTCACTTCTCTTCAATTTGGTATAAAATGCTATATATAAAATGGAAAACTCTTCAGCTACTTGACATCTGTAATAATACAAGACATTTCGGTAATACCAGCTTTATAAATAAGCCAGAAACTCCTCAGATTTGGCCAGCTATATTAGTAAAAATTTAGAAAAGTGGGCATTTATTATGGTTTAATTGCACAGATTTTCGTTGAGGGTTTACAAATATAATTCAGTTTATAAATATGCCCACAAAAAGAACATTACAATATAATAAATACTCGAGTAAATAAATAAATGTCACTGTGACTGCTCTCTTGAATGACAACAAACAGTAAGTGTTATACTCCCAGTTGACTTAAATTGGCCCTGAAGGGACAGATGGCCATTGGGTCATCAACCTGGGTACTGATGCAGTTTTCATACCGAGGTGATACTAAAGGGAAAATGGCCATTCTGTCTGCACTCCATCCATCTATACAGGTTCTATCCATCAAAATTTGTAGCAGTGACTCTCATGCAGCTTTGGATTTCAAGAGACTTCTGATTTTTATCACCAAAAAAAAGAAGGGCAGAAAGAAAACACCTTTAAAGAGAATTTCTTTTTTCAATTGAGCCAGACACTGTGTGAAACCTTGCAGAGATAATTTAAGGCTCACAATGAGGTCACTTTTCTCAAGAGAGGATTTACTTTTGTTTCCATCAGACATCTAGGCTAAGGGCAGATCGAAATCCAACTGAGGATGGAGATAATTCAAATTTGGGCTTCAGTGGTTTAGAGAACTGGTCTTTTCTAGGGATTGCTGGAAGCTCTGCTCAGCTTCTGTGCCTCTCAGCCAGGCTTTTACTTCTGCATTTGGCAAGTTCCTGTGAGAGAAAGCAGCTCCAGATGCAGGGCTCACCTTCCTTGGCTCCCCTCTTCTTCCAGATCTTAGTCCTGTAGGTTCTCCCCGCCTCGGTATCTAGCCAATGTCCTCAAACAGGTGTTTAGTATACTCTGTCTTGTATTCTCAGAAGCTTGGTCTGTCAATTTTACAGCCAGAAGTAGAAGCTCCTTTATCCCTACTTTGATTATTGGTGTCACTACTTATCTAGTCTTCCCAACTAATTATCTTGGATTGATCCTTAATAGCTCAATACCTCACTATCTCCTATTCCTTTTTTGCCTATTCTGCACATGTAGAAAGGTCTCTCAAAACCAGACTCTTCTGCCACTCATCGACCCTATGATCATTTAGGTTACAACTGGCCATGCAACTTTCTATCTAGTCTCCCGGTCACTAGGATCTCTCAAATCTAGTCTTGAGTAAGACTGTCTTAGTCCATTTGAGCTGCTATAACAGAACACTATAGACTGGGTGGCTTATAAACAACAGAAATTTATTTTCACAGTTCTGCAGGCTGGGAAATCCAAGATCAAGGTGCCAGCAGATTTGGTGTCTGGTGAGGACCCACTTCCTGGTTCTTAGACAGCCTTCTTCTTGCTGTGTGCTCACATGGTGGAAGGGGTGAGAGAGCAATCTGGGGTCTCTTTTCTAAGGTCATTAATCCCATTCATGGGGGCTCTACCCTCATAACCTCATCATCTCCCAAAGGCCCCACTTCTAAATACCATCACACTGGGGGTTAGGTTTTTAACTTATAACTTTTGAAGGGACATATTCAGTCTATAGCAGACTGTGTAGCATAAAATACACTAGAAATAAAATAGTTATACAGAAATCCCTTTTCCCACATCACCCTGAAATGCCAGTTATGAAAAATGCTTAATGGTACCCTACAGGAAGTCACAACATCTCTGTGTCTACCCAGTGGAGAGACGATATTCACTTTTAGCTTTGACCCAATCAGGAAGTTACTCTTTCACCTAATGGGAGCTGACCAGAACCCCTCTCGTATTGGCAGCAGAATCAAAACCAGTTGGTCCAACAACTCCAGTGTACCCTGACTGAAGGTGGGCCAGGCGGAGCCACAAGACCCATACACAAGAAGAGTTCCTTCCCACAGGAAAGAGAACCAAGCAGCAGGTACTTCTTAGATAACCTTAGAGGAAAGCAAAGTCTCTTTAATAAGATTTTTAAAACACTTGATGCTTAAAGTAAACTTTGAAAATATGAATGAGAAAGATAAAAACATATTTCTGGATTGTAATAAATAAAATAACTTGGCACAGGACACAACTTGTGCCCAGCAAAGAATCATAATGTGAGCAAAGAAAAGCCAAGCTATGTAGACCAGCCAAGCACAGAGACGACTGGCCTAGCTGCCCCATATGAGCAGGTGTTGGGAGGAAGGGGTGTCAGATAAATATCCAGGCTCTCCCCACAGCATATTGTCTTAACATAACTTATTTCTGTCTGGGTAAGCTCTAAATTATCCAAGCACAGGACAGCTCTATAACCATCAACTGATAACCTCATCTCGTCAAGTTGACGGTTCCTTTCCAGGTCATTACCCGGAGCAACTGACGCTCCTGAATGTTGCTGGTGTTAAAAAGCTAATGAGAAAAACTGTAAGAGAATATGCAGAAAGGAAAAGTTTTTGTTTTAAAATGGTGGGATTGTGGATGATTTTTTTCCTTCTGTGTTACCCAAACATTCCTTAATGTTATTACATTTTATTCACAAAATAAATAAATGTCAAATACAAAGGGCACAAAAAAGATGCAACAGCCTTTAAAATATAATAAAACAGTATAACAAAAACTTTCTTTTTGAATTTGGGGTGTTTGTAATTAATTTCTGTAACGTAATCACAAATTTCTAGAAAAGAGATGGGGATGGAGTGCCGTGTGACTCAGGAGAGGGTCTTAGAAGGAAATCATCCTGATTGTCACTTGGCCCTTTCTATATATTTTTTTACATGTTGCTTATTTTCCCTACAAAGCAAATGTACAGGACATGTTTTATCTCATATTAGGTATGAAGAATTTTTTTACCTAAAATTCTCATATTCTTCCACTTGTCGTTTCCAAGGACAGTTCTGTATATTTGTGATAATCTGAAGATAGTCATCCTCTGAATACCTAAAAGTCAAATATCAATGAAATTAGAAAATAAGGACCTCATATATTGCTCAACAAATATATGTCTTCTAAAGGACACTTTTATAACCTACTCATTTTACCCCTCTTGAATCTTTTTCAAAATAACGTGATGCAGAAATAAGTAAATATCATATTCATTTCAAAACTTCTAGGAATATACAATTTGCAAAGAATTATTATGTTGATTTAGGAATACGTAATTTGTATATAAGTCAAGTCTAGGATCACGAACAAACCATGAAAGCACACCAACTCACATTCATATTTTATGGCCATTTCACCTTAGCTTTAACTCAATGACAAATATATATTTTATAGATTTTTTCATAAATACATAGTCTATCATTTTTTTTCAGACTCTAGGTTGATAGATTTACCTTGGGATATATAGATAAAATTTCTCCAAAATAATTATCCTAAATTTTAATTCTGAACAGTACATTAAAAAACCAGATTAGGTTAAGAGAGATATATATGGCATAAAAAATTATAGGCACAGTCGTACCAGTCTCCAATAGATTTCCCTCTATCTAAAATTCCATCAAGTATTAAATCCTTTAATCACAGAATAGGCTTTAGTTTTTAAGGGTTATCATTTAAAATGCAAATATCCTTAGAGTGAAAAAATCCTTGAATTTTCTTTCAATTAATATCTTAGTCATTAGTTGCCAGTTATTTGAGATCAAGGCTCTGTAATAAGGAGATAGAGTATATGTTGGTAAGTGGGTGGGGAAGGCAGAGGGTGGTAAAGAACCTTGTCAGGAGAATCACTTACCCATCTCCATACAGCAAAATGCAGATCCTCTGAAGTTTACCTCTGAAAGGAGGTATTTGTTATAGGCGGGGAAGGTAGTCAACCAAGCAACTCCTTTCCCCCTGAAATATGCTTATCTTTTGGGTATCTCTTCCTGCAACGTTGCCACCAAGATTAATCAAAAATATTTTCCCTTGGTTCCTGTTGGCCCACGTAAGAAAAGTTGAAAATCTTGAAAGACTGTGCTAAATACTAAAGGAGAAGCCAAGGAAAGAGCTACCACAGGAGAGATTATAACAGTTTTACTTGCATACAGGCTTCCAACCTTAACAGATTTACCTCCCTTCCATGGGCCATAAGACTTGTCCTAGTATACCACATGGCTTGAGATCTATGCTCTGGCCCCAAAGCTTTGTCTACATGTGACACTTCCTAGCTGGAGTGAAGATTGCCTGTCTCCACCCGGTGGGAGACACCCAGAGACTCTCTGCAAGACAGCGTTAAGCTCAAAAACAGAAGAAATACACATTTAGCAGCCTCCCCAAGGCTCTTTCAACTTCTGGCTCCTCAAGATAGACATGACACTGTGACTACTCTCTCCTGTTCTCCTGGGGAAGTCTTGGCAAGCACCAAGGCATGGGTTTTAGTCTTTTGATCATACTGAATACAGGACAACAATCAGAGCACTATGTGTACCAGGGTCCATCAGGCAATGTAACAAAAGAATTGTTGTCTCACAAAGCTCAACTAAAAAGAAAACAGAAAGGGAAATACAAATATCTTATCAAATTAAATCAATGAGAATTACAAATGTATGTTAAGTCATCAAGATAAAACATATCATGAAAATTACAGTAAATGGTAAATTACTGTCCTATCATAAAAACTAAATGTGTCAGAGTTTCAAGTTTTATTTAAATGTCATTTATTAGATGGAAAAGAAATTCAATTTTTCATGATGTATAGCTAAGATAATAAGATTAGGGAACTTAAAGACATAGCAATAGAAACTATTGAAAATGAAATATAAAGGGGAAAAAAAGATTGAATGAAAACGTTGCAGAGAATAATTCAACTGTGAGACAACCTCAAGTGGCCTAATAGATGAGAAATTATGATCCTAGCAAGAGAGAAGAGACAAAACACGTTTTGAAAAAATTATGGTGGCAAATTTTCCAAATTTAATGAGAACTATAAACCCACAGATCCAAAAAGCTCAACAAACCCAAAGCACAAGAAACATAAAGAAAAGTATACCAAGGCACATAATAATGAAACTTCTTTAAACCAGTGATAAAGAGAAAAATCTTAAGTAGTTAGAGAAAAAAATATTATGTACATAGAAACAAAATAAAAATTACAGATTTGTCAGAAATAATGAAAGTCAGAAGGCAGTGAACCAATATCATTAAAATATAGAACAGGATTTAGCAGGACTGTCAACCTAGAATTGTATAGTCAGCAAACCTTTAGAAAAATGAAGGTGAAAAAGGACTTTTTCAGACATACAAAGACTGAAAGAATTCATACCAGCAAACTTGTAGTACAAGGAATGCTAACAGAAGTTCTTTGGGCAGAAGAAAAATGAAACCAGACTGTAATCTGGATTGACACAAAGTAATGAAGAGTACTGGAAATGTTAAATATGTAAATATATACAAAAGACTTTTGAAAATTTTTCTAGGTCTCTTTAATAGATAATTGACAATTTAAAGTAAATATAATAATAATATATCAAGGAGTTTATAACATATGTAGAAATAAGTGCATGACAACTATAGAACAAATGTCAGAAAGCGGGGAGGAGGACAGAAGTGGTATAAACTACTTGAAAGTAGACTGTGATAAGAAAAACATGTGTACTGTTCACCTAAAGCAGTAAAAACAAACAAAATCATAAAAAGTAATAAAATGTAATCATAAAATTACTCAATCCAAAAGAAGGCAGAAAAAGAGGGAAAGGGAATAAGAATCAGGCAATGAACGTATTTGTTGAAAGAAACAAATTACCAAATCTCACTCAAGAAGAAATAGATACTGTGAATAGTTCTATAGGTATTAATAAAATTGAATTTGCAATTAAAATCCATCCCACAAAGAAAACATCAGGCCCAGATGGCTTCACTGGAGAATTTTATCAAACATTTAAGAAATATTAATATCAATTCTATACAACTCTTCTATAGAATTGAAGCAGGGGGACACTTTTCAACTCATTCTATAAGCATTACCCCGATACCAAAATCAGAAAAAGACATTAAAAAAAAAGTAAAAAAAAAATGAGACTAATATCCTTCATAAACATAGATGCAAAAATCCTCAACAAAATATCAGCAAATTGAATCCAACAATATGCAAAGAGGATAAGGCACTATGACCAAGTAGGGTGTATCTCAGTAATGGAAGGTTGGTTTATTTGAAAATCAATCTATGCAACTCACCATACTAATAGAATAAAAAAGAAAAACAATGCTCTCAACACATGGGAAAAAAAAGCATTTGACCTAATTCAACATTCAGCCATGACAAAAACTCTTCTATAGAAGGGAATTTACACAACTTGATAAAGGGCATCTACTAAAAAAAACCCTATAGCTAGGATCATACATAGTGGTGTGAAGGACTGAATGTTTTCCCCTTAAGATCAGGATTAAGGCAAGGATGTTCACTCTCACCATCTCTATTCTACACTGTACTGGAGGTCCAACCAGAGCAATAAGGCAAGAAAAAGAAAGAAATCCATCCAGATTAAAAAGGAAGAAGTAAAACTGTCTTTATTCAGAGATGACATGATCATCTGAGGAATCTACAAAAAAGTTACTAGAACTAACAGTTTAGCACATTTGCAGAATACAAGGCCAATGAACTGAATCAATTATGTTTCTATACACTAGCAGGAAACAATTAGAATTAAAATTAAAAACAATTCCATTTATAACAACAACAAAAATATGAAAACTTAGGAATAAATTTGGCCAAAGATATACAAGACTTGTACACTTAAAAGCACAAAATATTGCTAAGAGAAATTAAAGAAGACCTCAATAAATGGAGGAATATCCTATATTCGTGGGTCAGAAGACTCAAGATTATTAAGAAGTTGATTTTCCCCAAATTAATCTATATTATTGGTACAATATTAATCAAAATTCCAGCAGTCTTTTTTTGTAGAAATCAAGAAGCTGATTCTAAAATTCGTATGGAAATTTAAAGACCTGGATTAACCAACAGAATTTGAAAATTAACACATTTGGAAGAGTGCACTCCCTGATTTCAGGACTTACTATAGTGCTAAAATAATCAGAGCAGTGTCTTATTTCTGTCAAGACAGATAAATAAATTAATGGTTGAACAGAAAATCTAGACATAAAGCTTTTCAACAAGGTAATTCAATGGGAAAAGAATAATCTTTTTAACAAATGTTGCTGGAATGATTGGATTTTTAATTAATTATTGGATTTTTAAAATACTTCACTCTATATACAAATATTAACCCCAAATGGATCATTAATCTAAATGTAAGAACTCAAGTTGGAAAACTTCCAGAAGAAAACATAAGAAAAATATCTTAATGACTCTGGATTTTGTATATACTATGCACAAGATGTACAAACTATAAAAGAAGAAATCTATAAACTAAACTTCATTGAAATTAAAAAGTTACTTCTCAAAAAACATTGTGAAGAAAATGAAAATGCAAATCACAGACTGGGAGAAAATACTTGCACAACACATACCTAACAAAGAACTTGTATCCAGGATATACAAGGAACTCTTAAAATTCAATGATAAGAAAAACAACCCAATTAAAAACTAGGCACATGATTTGAAAACACTTCATAAAAGATGATAGACACGTGGCAAATCAACACATGAAAAGATGCTCAACAATATCAGTTACAAGGGAAATGCAATTTAAAGTTACAATTAGATACCACTACACATCCACTAGAATGGCTAAAACTACAAAGAGAAACCAACTAAGTTTGGCAAGGAGTGCAGTAACTGGAACCTTCATACACCACTGGTAGGAATGTAAAATACACAACTGCTTTGGAAAGCCATCTGGTAGTCTCTTCAAAAGGTAAACATACAACTACCATGCAACCCAGCTATTCCACTCCTAGGTATTTACCCAAGACAAATGAAAACTTATATCTACACAAAGACTTGAGCACTAACGTTCATAGCAGCTTTATTTGTAACACCCAAAAACTGAAAATCATCTAAATGTCCATTAAGAGGTGAATGGGCAAACAAATTGTGGTATATACATACAATGGAATATTGTTGCTTTTATTCAGTGATAAAAAGGAATGAATTATTGACACCTGCAAAAAACAGTGATCAATCTCAAAATAATTATGCTGAATGAAAAGAGCCAGACAAAAAAAGTGTATACAATGTAGATTCCATTCCACAAAATGAAAACGAGTCTACAGTGACAAAAAGCTTATCAGGGGTTGCCTGGAAATGAAAGCTGGCATGTGGGGTGGGCAGGGGCAGGGGCAGGGAAGGACGGATGACAAAAAAGCATGAGAAACCATTGGTGGGTGGCAGATACATTCATAATCTTGATTGTAGTGACGGTGTACACGTATGCCAATACTCTTCACATTGTACACTTAAGTTGTAGTTTATTGTCCATCATTTACATCTGAAAAAACTTTCAAAATGTTCATTACTGAGCTAAAAAATTGTATGTTCCGTGGTGATATAACTAAGATAGCAGTATACATCAGCCCTTGTTAGGATCAAATATCTAAAATTCAGAACTCTAGTTACTAGGAACCTACAGTATATTTAAATGGAAATGCTTTTTAAAGAGTTCCCTGGAGAGCTAATAAGTTGCTACTTCCGATGTGCTCTCAGTGTCCTAATCAATATTCCTATATTAGTCTTTCCCACATTGAATTTCATTTTGTGTTTACATGTTGGCTTCCCCTTCCAGACTATGCCTTTTCCCCAAGGACCTCAAGGGCTGAGCATTCCTAGCCTAACACAATCCCCAGGACATGCTCATTGTTCTTGGTAACCCAGGAAATGCATGTTTAATATAAATATGAATGGGGTCATAAACTACTTGGAATAAGTTCAAAGCAACATTTCCTTATTCCATGGATTATGGCTTCTACTTAATAACTTTCCCCAGTGCTGGCTTCCACTCACTTATGCAATTCACAAATCACCCTGTATAAAGCATAGACCTCCTTCAGTGCATTGCCCCAGAATTCTCAGATTAGAGCTCAGTAGCTGGTTAGTCATTTCAGCCAGTCCATTAACCCAACTCATCCTTCCTACTTTCCCCATTTCTTAGCATGAAATGAAAGGCGTGTGCATGTGTGTGTACCCTGTTAAATGTTTACCCCTTTTTTTTAAATGAGTAATCCATATGTCAACTGCCCCCACCACAACTGTCTGAGCTCCCTCAATAATGATCAATGTAGAATTTGCTGAATATTTCCCACAGGAAATGGAAGAAAGGGGTTACATTTCGAGGTAGTAGAGATCTAACTTCCACAACTTTTAAAAGCAAAAAATACAATAAATCTGTATCTCTTTTTGGCTGAATCTTACACTTTTGGGCTGAATGCAGACTTTTCTCAGCCCTCTTTGTTGGCACAGTATGGGTGTGGGGAGCCTCTCTTCCCTGCCTCCATACTTTCTTTTCTCACCATGGTGCTAGGGCCGGCTCATACGAACTTGTGAGAGCTGCCTATTAAATTTTCAAGAATGTTGTGAGCAGGTTATTAAGCCATTGGTAGCTTGAAATTGGCCACGGTGGGAATATTTACACCATAGGAATCAGCAAATGTGACAAATGAGGGCTCTCTGCCTCCCCCACCCCACCCCAAGCTAGTTGTTAACATGAACAGGTGCACTGCTGCTCCTATAATTCTCCACCCCAGTTGGGCATCCTGTTGGCCTGGCTCAAAGCTTTTCACTCCCCCACAGCTTGAGCCTTATGGAGGCCTACCAAGAAGGCCAGGTGAACTTTGCTGCCACACCCAACTCATCAAGCAAGACTGATCTGGACTGGTCATAAGCCTGAGTGAAACAAAGCTATCATATTAGATCCACATAACTACTACCACCTTGGGAAATTAAAGATGACTTTCTTCCACCAAGATTTTGAGCAAATGCTCTTAAATGTATTATACTTTTCCTTTGGCTTTCTTGAAAAGCAGAGTTTGTGTCATTTTGAAATCATTCTTGTCTTTATATCAAGCTTAGTCTAGAACATTAAAATTACCATCCCATTGCCAATTAGAATAAAGGTGCATTGTAAAATATGTATAGTCTTTAAAACATTCTATTTTAGTGACATATGCCCCCCAATAAATTGTAGCTGGCTCCAATTTAACTTAATATCGAAAGATGTCAATCATAATGTATCTAATTTTACTAATAGGTTAGCTGCATAAAGGAGGTTTCAGCTTTACAGTCACCGATATTTAAAACCAAGTCAACATATTATAGCAGCCTTATCTATTATAAAAGAAGAAATATTCCTGGTTTACAGTCAAAAGACAGTACTCAGGCTACTTACTTCCTGACATTTGCTGTGTTCAGAGAATCTGTTTTATGTCCAGTCTAGAAATGAAGCATCATCCTCTGATCTTATAAAGAGGAAAACGAAAGAATAAGCAATATCAAAGGGAGGTTTTTTTTCTACACACTTGCCGTGTTCTACTGAAAAATAAATAAATCACCAACCAGCTTTTATTTATTTTTTGGTGAGGAAGATTAGCCTGAGTGAACATCTGTACCAGTTTTCCTCTGTTTTGTATGTGGGTCACCACCACAGCATGGCTTGATGAGTGGTGTAGGTCTGCACCTGGGATCCAAACCTGCAAACCTCAGGCCACCAAAGTGGAGCATGTGAATTTAACCACTATGCCACTGGGCCAGTCCCACCAACCAGCTTTTTTAGAAAATTAAGATTGCCACAGTACCACCATGATTTGTATGGTGGGAGCATGGCTGGAGCGGAAAACCATCTGTGAAGGAAAAATCACAGGTATGCTACAAGTGTGGGTCAATCTGTGATATGAGTGTGTCTCTATAAAAGTTGCCTGTTAAGTAAAATGCTCTAAATCACATACTTTCTGCAAATTTACACTTATAGTTATTTTTTCAGTTAACGAAGTATAGACCCCACCCCACAATCTTGAGAGGCGGCTATCCCTATGATACTGACCCCCATTTTTATGGATAACAAAACTAAAAGTTCTGAGAAGATAAACAGTTTGCTCAATATTATATTGTAAATGGATGACCTAAGAATTAAACTCATGTCTTTTGATTCACAGTCTGGCTCTCTTTCCAATATATCATGCTGCATCTCATCTATTTTCATAATGAAACTGAAAATTAATTCCATCAGAAGCATTTTCTGGTCCCAAGACATACAATAAATCATACTAAATAATGCATTAAATTACTTTCAAAAGAATAAATAATGTCTATTTAAATCATTATTAATACTCAAAATGAGACACATTATAAATAACATACTAAATATATTAAAATTTAAAATATTTTTCTAGAAACTTATCTTTGAGGATGATGTCCCACATGCTGTGACTAGTTTTATCTCAATTGAGATATAAATAGGGCTATTTTAAAAGCTATAATTTATGATTAATTCACTTAATCATTAAATATTTATTGGGTACTCATTAGGTGCCTAGAAGTTATCTTGAGGGTATTCATTTATTAGTACCATTAAAGCAGCTGAGATACAGATTTAGTTTCCTATAACATCTCTTCTTGGTGAAAGCCAACCTTTTTGTCTACTGAAATGAGTGAGGATACCCCAACCATATTAAGTCAACAGGATTCTAAGTGATGTCTGTGTAAATCAAACAGTCTTTTTTGTAGCTACTTTTCTACAAAACCCTTGGAGAGCTTAGGTCTACGTGCAAATAAATTCTTCAAATGAATACAGAAGTATATTTTCAATCAATACAGCCAATTATCCCCACTGGGCAATACTTTTTAAAGGACTAGCTGATGAGTGTATGACAGCTAACAAAAAGAAGTGTGTTGCAGGTAGACTGAGTTGAGCATGAACAGTACTGACATACTGACATTTCATCCATTAAAGGTAGAAGAATTCAGTTCACACTGTTTTCAACTCTGCATGATGGTAACTTCTCATTAGAATGCTGTGGGCACTGTCAATTGGTATGGGAGAAAGGGATCTCAACCTTTTATTCTCTCCCAACCTTCTAATGTCCCTTAGACAAGTTAAATATAACAAAACAGCTTCAGGAATTAACTCCTAATGATGCCAATGTTCTTCACAGCCACAGTGAAATCTCCAAACTGCCATATTTGAAAAAGTCAGACATTGATTTTAAAAAAGAACACCTTCTCTGTCCTAGAAAATTAACTTTTGGGGTTTTGGTATTAATTATATGTTTAACACACGTGCTAGGAAATACTACAAGCAGTGACTAAGCTGAGCCAACCAAGAGGGAATGGGGTGTTTATTTACAAAGGGGTGGGACATGATATAGGAAAGGCTGCACAGATTGGTGGAGCATGCTAGGGCTAGCAACAAGGGGAGAGTAGGAGAGCTGTTACGAGCTCAAGCCTATAGGCTCCCAGAAGGGGCTGTAGCTGTAGGTGTAGAAGACGGCCACTGGACGGGAGTGGTGGCCTTTGGTAGAGGATGCAGTCATCCCTAAACCAGGCCCACAGAGAGGGATTCACGGGAACAAATACCTCAAACTTTCTCTTCCCACTTTCCATTCTCTTGCCAATGACTCCCATAGGCTGACCCTCACCAGAAGCCAAAGGGTACGAGGGTCCAACTAATGTAGCCCAAGGAAGTCAGCCTCCTAGAGCACACAGCAAGAACAAAAAGAGTAGAAAGTAGATCTGGAAGGTTAAAAAGGAATATATAGCACAAATGAAAATCTATTCATGATTAGAATTCATATCAGGATTATTTTGGGGTAACTGAATTTACTTCACTGGACTGGTTTGATATAATGCCCAAATCAAGCAGTAAAACACCTCACAGAAAAACAAAAAGTACAATTTTAAGTATCTCCTTCACAAATATCTGCAACATGCAAATACATCACCAGGAGAGAAAGAATGAACAAACAAAGAATAAAGCTGCTATTTAAGATTTTTGTACTTCCTCTTGCAATACAACATTTATGAAGATGAAAAAATGATGACCCACTTTTCAAGTCTATAGAAAGAAATTTGCAGATGTATATGAGGATATTCAGAGATGAAAATAACAATTTAGTGATCTCATACTATCAATTTTAAGAAATAGGATCCTATATATTGCAAGGAATCTGAGAGAACCAATAAAATTAGTGTTTCTCCATCTCTTAAAGAATAACATTCTATAGTTAGAGTAAGTTACAATAGTTAAGGAGCTAGCATGGCTAGTATATCTGGAAAGATTTTTAAGCCATATATGACTGGCTATTAACTCTTTGCCTTTTACTAACTATTAACTCTTCTGACTCACATAAGCAAAGTTGATCTCTCCCTTCTCTACATCCTTTGTACCACTCTATATCTACTATATCTCTACAGCACTTATCCTTTTGTTTTTACATATTTACTCAATAAATACTTATTGGGCATCTGCTATGTGTGAGGTACTGTTCTAGGGACCAATAACAAGATAGTGAACAAAATTAAAAAAATTTTTTTAAATATCTGTTCTCATGAAATTTATATTGTAATAGGGATGATTAACAATAAACCAAATGTATGAGCTGAATTGTGTTCCCTCAAATTCATATGTTGAACCCTAACTCCCAGTACAGAATGTGACTGTATTTGGAGACAGGGCCTTTAAAGAGAGGACTAAGTTAAAATGAGGCCATTAGGGTGGCCCTAATCCCATCTGACTGGTATTCTTACAAGAAAAGGAAATTTGTACACACAGAGAGACAGCAGGAGTGTGGCACATTAAAGTTTTTGACAGCTTTGTTGAGCTATAATTCATATACCATAGAATTCACCCATTTAAAGTGTATGAGTCAATGGTTTTTAGAGTATTTACAGATATGTGCAACCATCAGCATCACTAGGGTCAATTTTGGAACACTTTTTCACCTCAAAAACAAATCCTGTACACTTTAGCTATCACCCCCTGCATCCCCAAAATTTTGGTATGTTGTCTTCATTTTCATTCATCTCAAAGTATTTTCTGACTTCCCTTTTAATTGCTTCTTGGACCCACTGCATAATTAGGAGTGTGTTGTTTAATTTCCACATATTTGTGAGATTCTCAAAAATTTTTTTCTGAATATTGATATCACATTTCATTCCAATGTGATCAGATAACATACTTTGTATTATTTCAATCCTTCTAAATTTATCGAGGTTTGTTTTACAGCCTAGAATATGATTTATCCTGGAGAATGTTTTGTGTACATTTGAAAAGAATGTATATTCTGTTGTTGTTAGATTAGGTCTAGTTGGTTTATAGTGTTGGTTCAAGTCTTCTATTTCCTTGCTGATCCTCTGTCTGGTTGTTCTATCCACTATTGAAAATAGGGTACTTAAGTTTCCAATTATTGTTAGTTTATTTCTCCCTTTATTTTTGTCAGTTTTTTGCTTTGTGTATTTTGGTGCTCTGTTATTAGGTGCATTTGTGTTTATAATTGTTATATCCTCCTGCTGGACTGATCCTTTTATAATTATAAAATCTCCTTCTTTATTTCTATTAACATTTTTTATTTTAAAAGTCTATTTTGTCTGACATCAGTATAGCTGCTCCAGCTTTCTTGTGGTTGCTGTTTGCATGATATATCTTTTTTCATTCTTTTACTTTCATTCTTTTACTTTAATATACTATTTGTATATTTGAATCCAAAGTGTGTCTTCTGTAGATAGCATATAGTTGGATCATGCTTCTTTTTTTTTTTTGTGAGGAAGACCAGCCCTGAGCTAACATCCGTTGCTAATCCTCCTCTTTTTGCTGAGGAAGACTGGCCCTGGGCTAACATCCGTGCCCATCTTCCTCCACTTTATATGGGACGCTGCCACAGCATGGCTGACAAGCAGTGCATTGGCGGGCACCTGGGATCCAAACCGGCAAACCCCGGGCTGCCAAGCGCGGACGAAACCACTACGCCACCGGGCGGCCTCCTGGATCATGCTTCTTAATCCAGTCTGACAACCTCTGCCTTTTGATTGCATGATTTAATCCATTCACATTTAATGTTATTATTGATATAGTTAGATTATCTCTGCCATTTTACTTTTTGTTTTTATATGTCTTAAGCATTTTTTGTTTCTCTATTTCTCCTTTACAGCATTCTTTTGCCTTAAGTGAATATTTTCTAATGTAGCATTTTAATGTCTTCAATAATTTTTAACTATATATTTTAGTGGTTGCTCTAGGGTTTACCACATACATTTTAACTTAACAGAATCAGCTTCCAATTATACTAGCTTAATTGCACTGATATATAGAAATATTACTCATATAGCTCTATTCCATTTTTCCTCTTTTTGTGGAATTTTTGTTATACAATATTACATCCATTAATATTAGAAACTCCACTATACACTGTTAAAATTATCATTTTACCATCTGTAGTCATTTCCTTAGCCCAATACAGCTTTGCTCCCACCCATCTCTTTTGTGCTATTATTGGCAAATATATTACATATACATTCGTAAAATGCCTATGAGGGCCTTGCAGGCTACTGTAAAAATTTTGCCTTTTATTTTGAGTGAAATGGGAAGACATAGAACAGAGAAATGATCTGATCTGACTTAGATTAAAAAGGTTCCCTCTGTATACTTTGTTGAGAATAGTCTCGAAGAGAGCAGGGGTGGAAGCCAGGATACCAATTAAGAGATGTTTGCCACAATCCAGGAGTGGAATAAAGATGGCTTGGACCAGCGTGGAAGTGGTAGAGTTGGTAAGAAATGATCAGCTTCTGGATATGATTTGAAGGTAGCTGATCAAATTTAATGACACATAATGGAATGGATAAAAGAGAGGAGTGAAGGATAACTCCAAGAATTTAGGCCTGAGCACTGGAAGAACAGTCTTGCCACTAACTGAAGTGGGGAAGAATACTAGAGTATAAAGTTTAGGCAGAAGTCCAGGAGATCATGTCAGACATGTTAGGTTTGAGACCCCTTATAGACATCCCAGGGAAGTGTTGATTGAGCAGAGGTATATACAAATCTGGGAAGAGGTTCAGGTGGGAGACATAAATTTGGAAATCATCAATATGTATAGAGTATTTAAATCCATGAGACTAAATAAGGTCCTTGAGGACTGAGAATGAAGAGAATGAGCCCTGAGGACTGAGCTCTGGGACACTCCAGTGTCAAAAGTGAGGGGAGACAAGGAGAAATCTGCAAAGAAGAATGAGAAAGAAGCCAATGTACTGTAAACATCTGACTGTCTTAATATACTGTGAGCTGCTAAAAAGTAGAAATAATTTCTTTATCGTCTTGTCCCTTATGCAAGAGTTCTCAGCCCATTCTCCGTGATGCATACTTTCAAAAAGCTCCCAGTGAGTGTGATGCACAACTCCAGGCTGAAAACAACTGTCCCTAGGCCTTTTGTAGTGGTGGGCACATAGAAGTTGCTGTGTGTTTCTGAAATTGAAATTGAATATATGACTACAACATAAAAACATCCAAAGTTTTCAGATACTAATTTTGAACTATGACAAAAATTAGCTATCAGCTATGATCTAACCAAGAGAAGCCACACTGATCTCCAAGTTACAATGAGGATAACTGCTGTGCAAAATACTGCTTCCTAAGTCTATTTACATTTCAGAAGCTTAAGTAAAATAAGTAACAAAAAGTGAGGAAAGTGTATAGTATTTTGGAGAAGGATTGCTTTTGAGTAGCTTCACATTATAAAGTCAATTGCCTTTCTCCTCTCATATTTGTGATTTGTAATTCTGCTCTCATTAAGAGTAGTACCATAGAGTAGTGAAAAGAGAACAGTCAGAATTTCCTCCAAATTCTGGCTCTGCCATTTGTAACTGTCTGATATTCTGTAAGCCACTTAAACCCTCTGAGCTCATTTCTTTCACTTGTGGAATTAGAATAATGAAATTTACTCTGAAGAAATATTGCAAGGACTATAGAATGCATTTAAATTATCTTGCAGATAGTAGGTCCACAAAAATGGTAGTTGTTGGGCCGGCCCAGTGGCATAGTGGTTAAGTTTGCACACTCTGCTTTGGCAGTCCAGGGTTCGCAGTTTCAGATCCCAGGCATGGACCTACGCACTGCTTGTCAAGCCATGCTGTGGCAGGCATCACATATAAAGTAGACGAAGATGGACACAGATGTTAGCCCCGGGCCAGTCTTCCTCAGCAAAAAGAGGAGGATTGGCAACAGATGTTAGCTCAGGGTTAATCTTGCTCACCAAAAAAAAAAAAGTAGTTGTTATTTTCACTAGTAATAATTTTGATAATAATAATTGCATTATGATAAAAATATAATAATGTAAAGGATTATGAATTGAATAGTCAATTAGTTATCTATTGCTATGTAATAAATTACTCCAAAACTAAGAGGCTTAAAACAACAATAAACATTTATTACTGCACAGTTTCTGCAGGTCAGGAATTCATGAGCAGCTTAGCAGGGTGGTTTTGGCCCAGTAGTTCTCATTAGAATGCAAAGTCAAGATGTTGGTCGGGGCTGAAGGATCTACTTCAAAGAAGGCTCACTCACATGGCTGACAAGCTGGTGCCAGCTGCTGGCAGGAGACCTTAGTTCCTTGCCATGTGGACTTCTCCATGTCCTCATGACATGGTAGCTGGCTTCCCCCAAAGCAAGAAATCCAAGAGACGGCAAAGCAGAACTATCAAATTCCTTTATGACCTGGCCTTGAAAGTCACACATCGTTATTTCTGCAATATCGTATTGGTCACCCAGGGCAGCTCCCTTCAGTGAGGTAGGGGAACAGCATGTGAATACTAGGAGGAGAGGATCATTGGGTGCCATCTTGGAAATTTGGCTACCACAAATAGTAAGCTATAACTTTAACATAACCTATTACATTTGAAAATGTTGAACAAAAGTAACAGATTTGCTTTCTTTTTCTGTACCACTTCTAAAATCAGAAATAATTCCAATTATTTCTGACTTTAAATGTGTGATTACTTTTATTGTCATTGTCTTCCAATTAAAGGTTTCTTTCAAATGACTAGTTATTTGCGCAAGTATGAGGAAGCCTTCTGATGTGAATACATAATCAACATTGTAGCATAACTAGCAAGTCAGTCTTTCAATTTTCCTCTGAGGGAAAATTCAGTTTTGTTTCCACTGACAAACACTTATAATAAAATAATACACCATTTCAATCTTCAGCATGGTAAAACTGATACTGAGCAACTCTTACTAAGTTTTAATTAAAGAATTCAGATTAGGATTATGCTTATTATCTTCCAGCATCAACAACCACACAAAAAAATTTTTATTTCCCACCCTCCCATTAACTGGTTGCCTGACTTTGAACATGTCACAATCCCATTTTTTAATCTTTAAACTGAGGGAATTTGATTTTTTTTAGAAAAATAAAAGTCATACATGCTCATTGAAAGAACAGAAAATAGTATATGAATTAGAAGAATTTAAGAGACTATTCCTTCAAGTTCTTAAATTCTATGATTGCATCTTAGTACTCTTTGAGGTACAGAATGATGGTCAAACCACCTTATAATTGATTTGGCATAACTTTTTTGGCATAAATGCAAAAAAAGTTTCAGAGACTTCTATCATAGCCTCAATAATAGCTCATCTGCCCCAACTTAAAATTACGTATCAGCAAATACAGACACTGCTGGTTACCAAGAGAAATTTCCAAAGATATTAAGAATGTACCATGTTGGTATGAATGGCTGTTTTGTGCTAACTTCTTTCTGAACTCTACACCAAGGAGAGGACGGAGTGATAGATTTTGGAGTCCTTAAAAGCTGACCAGAAAAGGCAAATTAAAGAGTCAGAGATGAGAAGACAAACAAAAGTGTAGGTATCACTTTAAGAAGCAATGAAAGCACCATGAATTTAAAGCTGAGTAGAAACAAGTCATATATCATTCTATGCCAAGAAAATCTTGTATACGACCAAAAATTGTTTTTCCTGACAGACAACTTGAAACTTAGGAACACTTGCTTTGTTAGCAGACTGTAAAGTGACACGCTCACATTTGGGTTTTTTGAAGTTTGATCTGCCATAATTTAATACCTCTCCTTTTCAAGCCGCAATTCAGGTCACACTGTACTCTCTAAGATAATAAATAGTGAAGAACATTTAGGTCCAGTCTTCAATTCACTTTGCCTTTCACCCTGCAAAACAGCGCTTTCTAGCTAGCATCTTTATGGTGACTCGTTAAGATGACGCCTTTCAGAAAATTCTATTCTTCTCAGTAATTCTAAATAGTATTGCATGAAATACCTCATCAAACATACACACTCACCAAGTAGTGTGTGGTTCAAGCCACATCTAGCCTACGCAAAACAGCATTCCAAATCTTAATTCTGAGAATTTGGATCTTACCGAAAAAAGCTATCTGAATGTATGTGAATCTTTCATGCCTTAGTGGTTGCGCAGGAAGTTACAGGGCAGTGGTTGATACTCTGTTCCTGAGAGGAAGATCTCTAAATCTCTCCTGTCACTAAAATACTAATCAAACTACTTATATGTTCAAAAGATGTAAGAGATTGCTGCGGTTTAAAAAAAAGTTTTCTTCCACCTTTAAGAAAAATCTTAACGGCCTATACTCAATAGAATGATGAGAATGGTAGAGCTATTTAATACATTTATGGCAGGGATATCTGGTTGACCACCACTGATTGGTGCTTCCTTTCCATAGCCTGTAATTATTACTGCAAGCAGCTTCCCAGCCAGGTAGTACATTCCCGAGGCCACTCACACACCAACTCCACTCACATTCTATTGGCCAAAACCAGTCACATGACCCCAAACATCTAGGTGGGCCAGTTCCTGCCAATGGAATGTGCATGGAAGCCATGTGAGTCCCCTCCAAGCTGTGTGCACTTCCTCCATAGCCTCTTCTCCTTCAGCAGCAAGCCTGGGATGATCTGTTGAAGATGGCTACATCGTAAGATGGAAGGAGCCAGAAGCCCTGAGTTAATACTCAGAGGAGAAGTGCCTGATCAAGAAGGAATATCGATACTGAACGCTGCATCAGAGAGAGACATTTTGTGCTATGACATCGCACTTTGGGAGATTTTTCTAGAGTGGATCATCTGCCCTGACCAAATGGTAGAAACTGAAGAAATATAAATGTACATTTTCTTGGGATCCAGGATCATCTGGAAAAACAGAAGAGGAAGAAAAAGGTGCAGCAACAGAGGCAGAAAATCCCAGGAGGAGGAGAAAGAAGTTCATTTCCTGGGTCAGCCCCTCAGAAGGATCTGCTTTTATAAAAATCAGTTCATTGGTCTGAAGCAACGTGAACTAAGACAGCCAGTTTGTATATCCATCCGATCATCATTTTTCTAAAAACATAAGCAGAAAAGATGACAAATAATCTTTGCCATGCCGAAAAATGAGCAAACTAGCAGTGATAAGATGGCTATGTAGCATTTTTAGTACAGTGTAATATTTCATCTGGGAGATAACCAGGTGAGAAGGATTGAGCTGGAGAAATTCAGAGGAACATTCAGGGGGAAAGGATGAGGTAGGAAAAAATGGAGAAAACTGCAGATTCAAAGTAAGAGAAAGAGTCAGAGAAGTGAAATATTGGTTTCAAAAAGGAGTTGAAGTTTGTGGATTTATGGATAATTTTTTGAGTTAGAAATTAAAGATGGTAAAGACAATGCTTTGAAGACCTAAGAAATACATTCATTCATTCAACAAATATTTACCGAGAAAATTCTAGGCGCTGAAACCTGTGACAGGTACCGGGGACAGAACCCTGACAAGCTCTTTGGAGCTCTGAGTGTTAAACAGAATAAAGAATTGTAATGTAGGGCCGCCCCGTGGCGCAGCAGTTAAGTTCGCACTTGGCAGCCCAGGGTTCGCGAGTTCGGATCCCGGGCGCCCGCCAATGCACTGCCTGTCAGCCACGCCGTGGCGGCGTCCCATATAAAGTGGAGGAAGATGGGCACGGATGTTAGCTCAGGGCCAGTCTTCCTCAGCAAAAAGGGGAGGAAAAGAATTGTACTGTAGTACCCTGCCCCACTGGTCCTCTCAACAGCAACTATTTAATTTTCTTTTATTCGAAAAGGTAGTGAAGACCAGTGCAGAAAAAAAGCACTCTCTCTCTCCCACTATAACTCCGTCTCCCAAATTCTACTTTAGCAACCTGAAAGGGACAAACTGGATGAACAAAGAGAAAATTCTAAGTCTTTAACAGACCATGACAAAAACAGAGCTAAATGATGATTTCTAAGAAAATGAAATTACTTTTTATCACCACACTGAATGGCTTTCCTGATTGTCCCCTGGGAGTCCATCATAGCACTGGTCGCAGAACACACAACGACATAGACAACACAACTGGAAAAATTAAGTCTCCTGAGTGCAAAATAACACCTTCATATAGGCAATTCACGCCTGCTCTCTCTAGACCTTTGCTGAGCAGAACACCAGCACGGGCTAATTACATGAGCTGGCTGAAAATTGTGGGCGTAATGGGAAGGCATCCCCCTAAAGAATAGCCGAGGAAAGGTATTTGCGTCAAATACAGAACAACAGAAGAAAAGTGAGCCAGCGAAGGTGAGACCATGTGCACAGGCATTCTCATTAGCATAATGCAGTTAACCATTTTTGTTAATGCACATAAAAGAGTTGTAAAATTCTCCACCTTGACAAAAAAACACCTCCCATGGTTAAAGAACTTTCCCCACACTGACGCAAGTGCTTTGCACCGATGTATAGCTACGGATCATCCTTATGTGGAAGACTTTTGTCACTTTGGGGAGCAAAAACAGTTTATGTCAGAGGGAGAGCCGAAGAGAGTCAAAGGCCACTGTCACACACTGATTCACACATTGGGCAAGGAGTACAACTGGCTTGTCACAGGGTACCATGGAGCAATGACCAATTTTTCCAAGTTCCAGTTGTCATGTGTCGTGTGCCCTATGTCTGATCCACGGAGGGCACTGCAAGAGGTTTGGAATTTGAGTCCCCCAGGAAAAGTTTCAGATAGAGCCTTGTAACACCCACATACCCAACAAACAACAAACAAAACACAGGCTCCAACATGATCAAAACAGACGTGTAGCGCCATCTATAGGGCATGAGCTACTAAAAGTCCACCCCACAGTTCAATGAATTTATCATACGAGGACAGAAGCATTTGAAAGTGCTCATTCTAGCCAATCTACAGTGAGCGAGGGTCCGGGCAGGAATGATGACCAGCTCAAATTGTGTCATTCAAGAAGAGCTTAAAGAAGAGACTTTTCCAAAAGCTTAAGCCAGATGTAGGGAAATCTAAGTACAATATCAGGGGACTATTAACAGCTTATCTCTAAGCTGAAGGATCCAGTGGAGGGAATGGAGAGAGAGAGACCTAATAAACAATCATGGCCTTCATTCAGGATGCAACACCTTCCTTTGGTTAAGGATGTAGTTAACCTGCAGCAACCCCACAAGAAGAAATCTTCTGTTCCTCCCTCCTTCTTTCTGACCTCCTTCTAGTACTCCCTTCTGGGTCAAATCCAAAGAAAACTAGATGAAGAAGGAGCAAGGAACCTATTGATGAAGTTCCTGTAGGTCGGCCTTCCAGGGCAAAGACGGACGCAGACTAAACTGTAGTGAAGGGAGAGAAATGGATCAGATGCAGCAAATGGAAGGTATACAGCCCAGTGGATTTCTCTAGGAAGCTTAGGGCCCATCCATTGGAATTTAAGGAAAAGAAAGCAAAAATTTTGATACAGCCATCCTTTTGTAATAAATTGAGCTAACATACAGGATTGGATTGCTAAACCAGACTAACTCAAATCAGAGATGTGACCCAGTATCAGGCTTTCCTCATAATTTCAAGGATCCAGGCAGTCAAGAGGCTCAGACAAAACAGAGAAGCCTGGGACATCAAGGGTGGCTGCCCTGATCCTGTCTTCCTTCACTGGACAGGCACCTCTGGCCCAGAATAGTAGGTGAGGGCTCTAAGTGAGGTCCGTGGATTTCCTGACACAGGAGGAACATTTAAACTACAAACCATTTCCCTGTATACCCAGAGAGTCGGACAACCTATGTGCCATTCTCCAGGGTGACCTGCCTCATGGATCCTGCATTTCATTTACTCTAAATAATACTTTAGCCAGGGAGCAACCCACTAGGGACAGTCAATGGATAAGGTCTCTTCCTCCTAGCAAATACCATTAGTCCATTACCCAGAAGTCCAGTTGAAAGGAGATTAGACCAGGTTACTTATCTTGGTTCCCCTTCCCCAAACCCCCCGCCCCCGGCCAACAACTCACATCCCCAGGGAAGGGAGTAAATGGATTACAGGCAGCTGATTTAACTCCTTCCTCCCACAAACACTATTTTTAAAATTAAAAGAGGAAGAGAGATGTGTGTGCATGTGTGTTGGGGGGGGAGGGAGTGAGAAAGGGAAGGGGAGAAGGGAAGAGAGAAAGAGATTGATTAATTATTAGGAAGAGAAAGAGAAAACCATGGCAGAGGGAAGGCCACTGGGTCTCCCTTGCATGAAACTGGCATAAGGAAATCTGCTATACTTCTTACCCTGAACAGTCTTCCACTTCGTCAGGCAAGAGCACAGCGAAATACAACTCAGATGAGTTCCTTTGAGGGAGATGATAGTGTAACGACGGGCCCCACCCCGCATGCACATCCTTCCTCCAGCACTGTCAGACTCTGCTCCTTCCAGGTACAGTCAAGGCAGCGCCCTCCCCATCAGACTCTTTAGGCCACCAGTGGCTCTTCCATGTATGAAGCTTGGAGTTTTTAGATCCCCTTTTCCCAGTTTGAAGAAGATGGTGTCAGGAACTCTCTAAAATACAGGATCGCAAGCAGGCGTGGGGAGGTTGAGGGTGAACCACAGCTGGGACTAGGAATAAATCTGTTAATTCCTGGGATTGTAAGCAATTCAATACAAGTGTGCATTTTTTCTAGGCTAGGGTGTGGAATGCTCGTGGGTTTCTCAAAAAGATTGAGGGCCTACAAAAGTTTAGCCAGTAAAACTACATGGTGTTTTTAGTGAATGTGGATGCAAGGACAGATAAATTGAGTCCCAGGGCCTGCACTGTTCGTCCCTCGTCCATCCTCTTCATCCACGAGGGCTTCTCCGAGCCCAAAGTCAGGCCTGAGCACGAGGAGTCTTAGTTTCCAGGTGATTTCAAAGATGCTGTGAAACATTTTGAATACAAAATACTTATTTTAAAATTAAATTAAATGTGAAGAGTAGAACTTACCCTTTCTTTGTTTTATTAGATAAAGTCTCAAAGCCACCTTGCAGATTTTTGCATCTCTCTGTCAGCTGGAGTGACTTCTCATTCAGGTATGTGCTGTTTCATGAAAGAGATTTTAAAAAAGATTTAAAATGAGAGCTTATTGTTAACAAAAATATTGTTAACAAAAATCAGATTTAATTGATAAAGTGTCCCCAAATGAAATCTGATTTCCATTCCATTATTGGATTTCTCCATGGAAAAGGAAATTGATATTTTTACCTCTGATGGGTCTAAATTAAAAAAAGTTTACACTGTAAAGTCAAACAGAAGAGAACTCTCTATGGAAGACTTTATATTTTCAGATTTTCATATTTTGAGGATAGTATGTACAACAAACAAGTTATTGAATAGTTCTAATCATTATGTATGTAAACTGACTATTTTTTTGCTTTTTGGGTTTCCTTTTTTGGTGAGGAAGATTGGCCCTGAGCTAACATCCATTGCCAATCCTCCTCTTTTTGCTGAGGAAGATTGGCCCTGATCTAACATCTGTGCCCATTTTCCTCCATTTTGTACATGGGACGCTGCCACAGCATGACTTGATGAGCAGTGTGTAGGTCCACGCCTGGGATCTGAACCAGCAAACCCCGGGCCGCCAAAGCAGAGTGCAAGAACTTAACCACCATGCCACCGGGCTGGCCCCTAAACAGACAATTTTTAAAAGATGTCTCTGGTAGGAAGCATGCAGACACAAGAGCTCAATAGTTCTCTCCATAAAGAATGCAAGATAAACCTGACCTTTGATTATTACAATAGCTGTGATATAAGGGCCTGTTGCTAAGTTTTATGAACCTGGAAAATTGGAGTTAGAATAAAACCAAATCAAAAGTGAGTTTAGGACATGGGTAACGGAGTCAGGCTGCCTAAGGAGCCTTGTGGATACATGTGTGCTATTTAACCACTCAGGCATCAGTTTCTGCATCTCTAGTGGAAGAACAGTCCTTACCTTCTAGGGTTATTGTCATGATATATACATGGCCTAGAAAACAATGGAAAGCACTTGTACCATGCCTAACAGAGTAAATGCTCAAAAAAATGCCAACTATCACTTTCCTTAGACTTCAGAAATACGCACACAACTCTGACTTGCTGTTAATGCATTTATTTCCTCATCCTGAAGGTATTTGCTGAGAACCTACTATGGGCTGGGGCCAGACACAGGAAGCTGAGGGTATGGAGGTGGATAAAACAGAACATGGTCCCTCTCCCTGGTGGAGCTTGCAGTGTGGTTAGGGAGAAAGATATTTCTCAAACAAACAGCCACACAATTGAAAACAGAATTATGATCTGAGATTAGTATCATTCAGATAGCAGTGGGTACCATGGAGGAAGGCAATGGGGAGATTCCTGCATACTGAGGGGGCCTCCAAGACAGTGTCACTTAGGTGGAGATCCCAAGGGTAATGCAAGTGAGCTAGATGAACTTTGGGAAGTGGGAGGAACATTCCAAGCAAAGGGAAAAGAATGTGCAAAGGGCTCAGAATGGGGAGCAGCCCGGAATGTTTGAGGAACTGAAAGAAGGCAGGTGGGGCTCAAGCCGGAAAAGCTAAAGGGTGTCTGGAGAGGTAAGTGGGGACCAGAGCGCACAGGCCTAGTATACCATGCTCAGAATTTATCCTAACAACAAAGGGAAACAGGGGAGGGATATGACTTGAGTATGTTTTAAGAGGTTCACTATCCAGAGAAAAGAAATGAGGGGAAGCAGGGCTACAGAAAGGTGGAAAATTTAGGAGGCTTCTGCAGGGTTCCAGGATAGAAAAGACTACGATGTGATAACTACCACCACCCAACTGGCAGTGGCTCTACATAACAAAGGTCTGTTTCTTACTTATGAAATGCCCACTGCACGTCTGGGTGACTTTCTGGGGCAGCTGTGCTCCATGTAATTGAGGGATCCAGACTGCTGCACTCTTGTGGCCCCTTCATTGCAACAACCTGCTTCCATAACTGCTATGGCAGGAGAAGAAAGTGCTGGAAGGTCTTACCCTGTATCTGAATGCTTTAGCTGGGCCAGAACTAGTCCCATGCCAAACCTGATTGCAGGGTGGGAGTCAGAAAAGGGCAACCATGCTGTGTGCCCAGAAAGAGAAGAGATCAGGGCACAGAAGTGCATCAGAAGCCTGCAGCACACTGTCCAGTGGCATGAAGAGAAGCTGACAGATCTGAGATCTGTTCTGGAGATAAAACTGACAGGACTTCATAATAAATTGGATACGGAAGGTGAGGGAGCAGGGGTGCAAAGGTAAAGATGCAAACAAAACAGATTCATAATTAACTCTCCAATACGTCTCGGAAATGCTTTTTAAAAACACTGGGCACAGAGCACATATGGAATCACAAAATCCCTCTTTATCCTGACATGATTTTTCTCCCCCTCCCCGCTCCCTTCCTCCTTCTGTCTACATGCCTCACCTTCTGCGCTTTCTGAATGTATTATCATACTTTCCAAGGATTTGTTTATTTCTAATTTTCTGTGTATTTTCTTCAGGCAGCACCATTAATAAATGAATTACCGAGCCAGCAGTGCTTTGCATTATGATGGCTTTGCAATATTGAATTGTGAAACTGTGACAAGCAGGCACCCATAGGATTTAAACTTTCCTTAAATCGGAGAGTATCTTGGCTAATAAAAAGTCAGACGAGTTTTACCCAACTGAAATCACAGAAACTCTCTGGAAAGAAAATGAGACGATCTGGGGAAAGCGGAGATGAGAGACCGAAATCAAAGGAAAAAACGTTTTAGGTGTCAGCAGGGCCAGCTTCTGAATCTGGGCTCCACTCTCTGACCTTGGCCTTTAAACCTAAGGGTTTCCTTTCTTAATCTTCACTCAATAAAGCAGTTATGGGGATGCTACAGACTGAATGTTTGTGTCCCCCCAAATTCATCTGTTGAAATCCTAACCCACAAGGTGATGGTATTAGGAGATGAGGCCTTTGGGAAGTGATAAGGGCATGAGGCGGGGAGCCCTCCTGAATGGAATTAGTGCCCTTATAAAATCAGCCCAAGAGCCCTTGACCCCCTTCCATCTTGTGAGGTTCCAGTGAAAAGATGGCCATCTGAGGAATCGGGACCTCACCGGACGCCAGATCTGCGGTAGCCATGATCTTGGAGTTCCAGAATCTGTAAACTTCAAACGTTTGTCTATGTTAGGCACCTGATCTATATAGGCCCTTTCACTGCCCCTTACACAAGACTTAGCTCATGCTGTTTTCGACAATGTCTGTTACTCGAAGTGATAGAAATAAAATTAACAATATAACTTCCATGCTTTGAAATGCTTGAAGATCTGACACCGTGACAGATGCCAGGAGTCCCTGGAGAAGTGGAAGGAGTTAGACCTTCCAGAGAGAGGGCTAGATCGCTCTGTTAGGCTAGCTCATCAGTCCTCTCTGTTGTGCAAATAAGCGAGAATTAGACATTCCTTGTATCTGAGCTCTTGAGGAGACCCACAAGGGAGTTACTGGCTCGGGAAAGAGGAAAAGAAGAAATGTTCTTAGGTCTGAGTTGAAAGAGGACATGACCTGTGGACAGCTCCTGAGAGGTTGGCACCCACCACAGATGAACACACTAGATTGAATCCTCCTTCACTTCTGATTTGAGGGACATCTCTCAGACAAGTCAAAGGGGACAGAGATGAAAGCAGGAATCCCAAAGACAGAGTCAGAGGCAAACTGGCGGAAGAAGAGATTGCCACAAGATAAATGTGGGCTGATTTGTGACCCCAGGAGGGATTACTGGGGATGAGGTTGGAATGGCCCATCTGAAAGGACTGGATGTCAGTGGGAACTTGAAATGGTGAAGGAAGCTACAGAGGTGAAGCACGTCGTAGCCTGCTGCCAAAGAGCTCATATTCAGGTAGAAGTCCAAGACATCCCTGCAGAGGGACTCCCCTAAAACTAACTTAAACTGGTGGTCTGAGCAGTTGGGCCTCAGGAGAGGAAAAGCACGGGAGTAGGAAGACTGCCAGATAAGCTTTAAGAACCAAAATCCCTGGGGCCAGACTCTCACGGGTTCAAAATAAGAATTCTGTTTCCATCAACTCTGCTACGTTTTTATTTAATTTCAATTTTCTGGGGAAAGCCCTTTTTAAAAACTTCTCAGTGGAATTAGCTAAAGAAGAGAAAAGGATCAATCCATATATGAACTAGCAAACTATACAGTTGAGAACGCCTCCCACGACAAGTCATGGAGGGACAGTGGCCATCCTCTTGGATTTGTACTAGAACTTGGTGGACCAAGTTAGCACTTGAAGTCTCCCAGACCAGAGAGCTGAGATGGCTCTCACTGCCCTGTCGATGACTCTTTAATTGCTCCATTACAAGATCACAATTTCTGCTCACATGTCACTGTACAAGATTGCTTATCTGCTCATTTGTAGCATCTCACCAGCCCTGTCAATTCCCTCTCCCTTGACATTCTGTCACTTTCACCTTGCAAATCTGCAATCATGGAGCAAGACAGCCCCTGGCATAATACATTCTTCTACCTGAGCCCTGAGGACTGCTGGAGAAAAAAGTCACACAGGTAGGTGGGTTGGCATCTTGGTAAATTCATGGTGTCCAATTTGCTAGGCCTTTTCTACACCTTGACAATTCTATTACATGGCGCCAGCTACCTCCCTCTTCCATTTTCCTCAATGGCTACTCCACACATTCAGTCTGCTGTCTTCACCGTTCTGTGCCTTCTTATTTAATTGCTTCCTATTTCAGAAAAAGAGACACTGCCAGGTGTGAACTGATGTTAAGCTATCTGCCATCCTTACTTTCCATCTCCGAGAAAGAAGTGTCTCTCCTTCTACAAAAGGATAATCCACCTGCCATCCCATCCCTCCCTGTCTCCTCTAAGATCCAGGCCCATCCCTTCCTTTTTCTCTTTATTGAATCTTCACCCCTTCCCTTCCCTCCTCATGCTCAATTCTCTACCATCTCAAAGTCAAAAACAAACCACATGACGCATTCTGAGATTCTCCTCTGCCTACTGCTTTGCCTGTCCTTCAAATTTCAACCCACTACTGTCCCTTTCCTTGTCCTACAAGTCCACTAAAGTATTCTTGGAAAGCATCACCAAATCCAGGGGATATTTCAGTCCTCTTACTTTACCTCCCAGCAGTATCTGAACCACTGACCACTCACTCCACACTTGCTTCCCTAAATAGCCCTCTCTCCTTGCTCTTCTACCTCTGACTGCTGTGCAGGGTCCTTTTGTGGGTTCTTTCTTGGATCAATCCACAAGTATTGGTGTCTCCTGTGGTTCTTCTTTTTCTGCCTGTTACCCTAGAGGAACGGGTTGGTATTCGGTTACAATACTCCCCAGGATTCTCTGCAGGTGTCTTGTCTTCTAAGCCTGCCTGTGTTCTCTGAACATCTCAACCATCCTCTTTTCCCTTCTACTCCATCCTCCCTGCCCCCAACGTGGGTGGTCTTGCATGCACATTTGATTATGTCATTTCCCTCCTCCAAGACCTTCCACAACCCTCATCAGCCTTGGGACATGCTCCACACTCCTTGGCTGGATGTACAGAGCAATCCAGGACCTGGCCCTGACCATGATTCCAGCTTCATCTTTTACTGACACTTTGTTAATAATTAAATGGTACAAATTCCTCTTTCTCCATTCCTTGCGAGTCTTATATTATGGATTCTGACTGCTTTTATTATCTAATTATAGGATTTATTTGTTTGGTACTGGCAAGCAAGGCTTCAGGCACATTTTCATCACTTGAGTATGTCAGAGAGAAAAAAAATCTTTAATAAGATTGGGGGGAAAAAAACATGTGCAAAAACAAGCATTTCTGCTACCAATATTATCTGTGTGGCTGATCTGCTTCTTAGAAATTCTATCTTTACAAGTCAGTCTTGAGTTGAAAGTGATCACTTTACAAAACCACCTGGCAAGATTTCACAGAATAGCAAGAGAGACTACAATAGCTACTGCAAAATAATAAAAATTAATGCAAAGAATATCTGATAATGCAAAGAATATCTCTTAAAATTTAAGAATATCTCTTTAAAAAAAGTGATTTAATCCCTACAAAATAATGTCATCAGTACTTAGTGGAAATCCACAAGGACCTCCAAAACATAGAGTTAATGTCACCTTCTGAGCATGAGTTGTAATTAGTGCAATCATGCAATCAGTCCCCTGGACAAGTAAAACATCCCAAAGAATAATCTGCCTGTAGGTGACTAGGGAGTTTCAAGAACATCCACATTCTATTTACAGTGGCCATAAAGGAGACAAAACTGGACAGTGAATCTACATGAAAAGCTTAAAACCTAATCAATTTTCCTCTCTCTGAAGAAAAACTGTCTTAACAGATGGGGAATACAGCCTAAAAATGGAAAGCTCAAAGAATAAGTATTCTTCCATATACTTCTCATGCTTCTTTCCCATTGCTGGAAAGAAGAGCTGCTGAACCAGGAGTGCATCCTGACCACCAGCAAAAACCCCCTTGTAGAGAGGTGTAACAGGCTGGCCTGCCTCTAAGACAGAGGTGATAGTGGCCACCTGTGCCCTGACTTCAAGCTCATCAAGCAAACTTCTAACTATAACGTGCCCCCAATGCTGTGGTTTCCCTCAGGAAGAAAAGCAAGCATTCAGCCCACTGTATAGTTTGATTACTCTCTTTAATTGACAAATTAATATTCTGGTTTATAAATCATCCTCCTATGAGTCTGGTTAACACAAGTCTGCCTTTGAAATACCAATCATAGATAGGAACTGACAAAACCAAGTCTTGGTGCCTTTTTATTCAAGATGAGGGGCAGACCCTCTTTGTTCCATCATTTACCAGGTGTCTGTGGAGCCCACATAATGTGCCACAGACAATGGTGGCAAATGGGAAAACTAAATTATATTGTAGGAGTCCAGGCATAGGTATTAAATAAAGAAGGCATAAGGAACTGACCACTTACCGCTATCCACCGACTCAGGACAGCAGACTCCTATATGGCAGTGTTTCTCAACCTCACCACTATTGCCATTTTGGGTGAAATTATTCTTTGTTGTGGGAGTTGTTTTGTGCACTGTAGAATGTTAAGCAGCATCCCTGGCCTCTCCCCACTAAATGTCAGTAGCAACCCAACCCCTCCCCAATTTGTGACAACCAAAACTGTCTCCAGACATTGTCAAATATTCCCTAGGGTGCAAAATCATCCCAGGTTGAGAACCTCTAGGTTTAGGGAGAATAACATGATAAGGGTACTTGTAGATTAATGCATTCTGGAAAATTCCTATTTTTCTACCTGATTACTATTTACAAGAGTTTGTAATTTTTCACGGATTTTACATGTAGGTTTTTAAGCACATTTCTCTGTGCATCACATAATTCACAATACAAAGAAAATAAATACACTAACTCTGAAAAAAAAAAAAAAAAACAGTGTTCCTGCTGCCTTGGAGCAAAGAGTCTGGTGAGGATGACAGACAAGTAAACACACTCTTGCTGGGTTTGCAAAACGAATGCTGGCCATTTTCCGTAATCATGTTAATTTCAAAAAAAAAGCCATGAATCTGTGTTTTGGTGGATGTCATTTAACTGAAACTATAGGAACTGCTTTTAAAATGACTACACAGAATTTCACTCTTTTATACAGGAACACTGCAGCCAACTGAAATTGCAGACGTTTCTGTAAATAATCTCTGCTCCTTGGTTTTACTTTAACTTTGACTTGTCTTCGGTCACCCTTGACAAAGATTAATTAGCTAGCTCTCTACTACCTAATCGTTACCATAATGTATTCCGGCCCCCCACCACTGTTGAAAGATAGATTTCAAAACTGTAAAGTCATAAATCTCATACAGATATAAAATGAACACCTGTTAACGATTTTATTTTTTTCATGACAAGGAACCAGTTTAAAGGAGAATCCAAAACACAGATACATTTATAGATCAGAAATATTGAGATGAACATGCGAATGGAGGCAAAACTGGTGGGGGGTGGGGCAGAGAAGTCAACTGGACCTCTACCAGATGGGACACAAGTTTGGTATTTACAGACAAGAATTATTTTGCATTGCTCTGAATTAACTACAACTTAACGAGTTGTAGAATTGCTCCCAAAAGATCAGAATCAGATAACTCAGAGGTGTGTGATCTGAATAATACACACTCATCCATCAAAGTGCAAAATTTTCGCTAAACCATTAACAGTATCATTGCCCATCACTGTAATGTTAAAGGAAAGATCCACCTTAATAAACTTAGCAGACTCTCACTTCATCTGAATATCAGTTTCCCTCCACTCCACAGCTTGTCCCAAGGGGAACAGGTGGACCTGGCTTAGGTGTGAGTTCTTTGGGGCAGACAGGAAGCATTGACTTACCTCAACAGGTTGAAGTGAGGGTTACCGAAAGGACAAGTCTGACATGGAGATTTATTAAGATGGGCAAGAGTAAGGTCCTAAGTAGGAAACGGAGTCTTTAGCGAAGTAGAGATAAAATAAAATAGGAGCAGACTGGGAACAAGTGACAAGCACTGAAGCATCTGTGTCTCATTTCACTGGTCCTTAACTGTGAGATCCTCGGGGGCTGAGGCAAGCTCAGAAGCGTAGAGTTGGTGGAATTCGTCTCCAGCCCAGTGTTTCTAAGTCTTCTTTAACCCACCTCCAACAATATTTTCTTACTCCATACAGCCAAGATTGCTTTGACCTTTCTTTAATGTGCTTTGAATTTGAAAGCCTTGGATAAAGTGAATATATTTTTAATACTAATATCCACATTCCTTTATGCAAAAATTCTCCTATGCCCTCCTGATTAAGCACGAAGATCATAGCATCTATTGGATGGTCACCAGGTGCCAGGTACTGTTTTAAATGTTTTATACATGTGTCTTCTCATGTACTCCTCATATGAATATACAAGGGAGGTACTGTGTCCCTTTTATAGATGAGGGAAATAAGGTACTGTAAGATTTAATAACACACTCTAAGTCACTGCACTAGGTAGAACTGGAGTGGAGGTTTGAACCCAGGCATTACAGCTCTGTGTTCTCAGCCACTATGTCATTCTACCTCCCCTGATAGGGAAAAAGTTATTCTTCAGCAGAGAGCTATTCATTGCCTATAGCACCACTTCCTCGTCCAGGTTACCTGATTCTGAGTCTATGGAAGCTGACAAAGATTCTCTCCTTGACCAAACTCTAGTCAGGCTCCTCTGAGCCCTTTTTCAACTAGGCCACATTCTTGGGCATGTCCTTAAGAGCCCAATTTTAACAAGAACTGTACTAAGTCAGTTTAGCCAGAATCCCCATCCTCCATGTGTGATCACCATTGGTATCTGACCAAGTCCTCATCCCCCCACCCCCACGTGACAGCTGATCACCCTGGCCTGCCTTCAGCAAGAATCCTGTCAGGTCGGTTGAGCCAGAATTCCCCCTACCCTTGATGCTTCCTTCACTGACCCCCACTTGGCTATAAATTCCCACTTTTCCTTGGTGTATTCAGAGTTGAGCCTGGTCTCTCTCCCCTACTGCAAAACCCCACTGCAGTAGTCCCTATACTTATTGAGACAGTACTGAATAAAGTTTGCCTTACCATTTAACAAGTGTCATAAATAATTTTTTTAACAGAGCTATTTTGCAATTCTATAAATTGTAGTGAGCTGATAGCAACACAAAATAATTCTTGCCTATTGGCATGCAAATGAATGGAGCCCAGTGCAGAGACAACTCTCCCCCCACAATGGGAAAACTCATTTTGCCTCCATTTGCATATTCATCTCGACATTCCTCATGTATAAACGTGTCTGTTCCTTTGAAGTGGTCGTAAGACCTTACCAGTTTCCTCTCTGATGAGTTAAATAAAATCTTTAAAAAGTGTTCATTTTCATATCTGTATGAGAGACATGATTTTGCCGGTTTATTAAAATTATCTTTTAACACTCTGAAGGAGAGTGCTGAAAACATTTGCAAATTGAATTAACAGAGGACTCTGATCAAGGGGATAAACTTCAGTGGCAAACCGACCATAGTTCAGATCTCTGCTCTGCTACACGCTAGACGCTCAGCCCCAAGACGGTTACTTAACCCCTCTGTGCTTTCAGCGTCACGTGCAAAATGGGGATCATATGGTCTCCTCCATAGAGTTGATGCAACGGCTGTAAGAGATAACTCATAAAAATGCTCGGCGCAGTGACTGGAACAGAGCTCACTTAATGAGCTGCACTCAGCAGGAGTCCTCACGGTGGTTGTCATTGTCATGGCAGCCTCTGGAAGCAGCCTTTCTCAAACTGCAGTGTGGCCATGAATCAATCCCGAGAAATTGACTAAAATGCAGCTTCTGGTTCAGTAGATCTGGGGCGGGGCCTGATATTCTGCATTTCTAACAACCTCCCACGTGACGCCAGTTCTGCCGGACTAAGCCTCACACTTTGAGTGACAAAGTCCTAAAAGGCTTATGGAACAAGTTCTGCTTTGATAGTTTTTTCACGACAGTCGAGAGTAGACTTTCAGGAAACGTGGGACTGTCTTGAGGCCGGAAGCATCGGTGGGAAAAGCAACGAAACAAATTGAAAAACTACAAGAGTAAAATGAGCTAGGCGACCATGTCACTAATAAGAGTTTGTTGTTGTTGTCGTTTATAATTTTCAGATGAAAAGCTCAACAAAGGAAATAATATAAGAGGAGATTGATGGGACTGAGAGAATTTAATATAATTGCTTTCCTGAGTTAGACCCTGCTGCAGAGAACGCACAAATAGTCTCCATCGTCACTAACACCTCTGCTCACAGCCCTCCCATGAGCATTGTTTGAGCAAACTGGATGATAGTTGAAGGATACTGGCCTCTTCTGAGAAAAGGCCGACAGACGTGAGTTGGAAATGTCCCTAAAATGTCAGTTAAAATCCATGTTTAAGTGTCCATGTGAGCTATGCAATCTCAATCAAAAAGTTCTCCATCCAACCAAAAGAGAAAGAAATTTCTCTGACAACTAAATTTTTTTTCAATAAAACTTGGAGAAGTGAATTCTGAGATAAGAACTCTAAGGAGAAAAATAACTTCTATCTGTACTCCATGTTGACTGTATGATAGTGTTTGAGAAAGCCATAAAGTCACCAAACAACACTTAAGAATTTAAAAATACTTAAATATTTGAACCATAACTATAGTAATAAAATAAGGTTAGTCATCATAGACTAAAAGCTCTTATAACCTGTAAGTCCATAGCTTATTTTTATATATTCATACTTCATACTCATTTTTGGGAAAGCATTAGGCTCAAAAACTAGGGACCTCACGTAGAGAATTTTGTGGAATCTTCTTTAAAAAAACAAAATGAACAAACAAAGTTTAATAGGGTGCTACAATGGTTTCTGATCATCAGAGCAAAGAAAAATTGAAGCAACGAAAACTAGTGCCAAGACTGGGTGCCAACATGGAGAGGCTGCCTAATCAGTGTGGAAGCTCCAGGGAAATTATATAGTATAAAAGCATAAACACTTCCAAAGCTAGTCACTGAACACATTTGGGCTCTGAGCAAAATCCCGTTTTATTGACTTAACACTCGAAACCGGTGGGTGTTTATCTTATAAAGGCTGTTTGGGTTTACTTGTGAAATTCAGGTTAGTGTCACCAGAATTAAAACCAATGCAAAAAATCTTCCAGAAATCATGTCCAAACATTTGAGGGCACCTTAAATATGAAATAAAATGGCAAGAAGAATATGTCGTAATAAAATAAAAATAGCAAGTGGAACGTCTCATCTTACTATGGCAATTTTATACATGTGAAATGAGGCAAAAGGCCTTGTCACAGAATAATGGTGATTTTCAACATTCTGAAACACAAAGATGGAAGCGACTTCATTTAGTTAACAGGAAGCACACCAGAATCTCCCTGTCAATCAAGATTTTTTTCTATGACCCACATTTTGTAAGACAATGATGAAAAAACCATAAACTCGAATTTGTTCAAAAAGCAACTTCCAGAGTTTGCCCTTGGTTCACTGTTACATATTTCTGTGTCTGTTTTTGACACGACTGTGTCTTCCTCATCTATTAGTAGCCCCCCAAAAATGTGAACAAGTGGATGAATGAATAAACGATAACTAAACCTGCGGTACTTCAAGATTATAACACATCCAGGGAAAAGGAGATTCCAGAGCTGATCAGACTGAAAAGTAAAATAAAATTCTAGGAAAAAAATCCACAGGAAGAATCAGAACCAAAAGCATCTTCTGATTAAACCCCAGCTAATTATAAAATTTAATTAACCGGAAGAACTCAGTCTCTGTTCATTCTATTTAACTGAGATTTTACTGTATTTAAAATGATGTTGTCCAAGTGTTCTCATTAATATTGAATGAAAGTATAAGAGAATTGGCTAACCAAATTTACTGTGCTTAGGTAACCATAATTAGGAAGGGTTATCCTATCCTAAGAGACCTATCCATCTCAAAATGGAGCAATATAATTACAGATGAAATCCAACAAGGAAACAGCACAAAGTAATAACCCTTGAAAAGACGGAACACAATTACTTGAATGTGGTGTTGGGTTCTGAGTGGTGCAGTCAATCAAGTCTCATTTCACACAACTCAGGAGCAATAAACGTACTCAATAAAATTGAACTTTTGATTACATTAAAGTGCATTAATCTTATATCCACGGATTCACAATTTCCCAGCTGATAAAACGTCCTGTTGTTATTTCACTTAAAATTTGGAATAATCTGAATCCAGTTAAATCAGAGCTACTTTGCCTGGTTATGGATTTTTTTGGTTTGCACTCTTCCATTCTAACTTGGCAGAGCCCACGTGCCCTGTATCCATTTCCGACAGGACCCCATGGCATCTCAGGTTCTCCTTTAAAGCACTTTCTATCTGAAGGATATGTCTCTGGCTCTTTAATTCCTACTCCCATTTCCTACTTATCTGAAAAACTGGTCTTTGTGAGTAGGAATCATACATGGTAATGAGTTCTAATGAGTTTTTAATGCATCACACTCCACAATGAACATATCTGCATTTTAAAAATGCTTTTCAGGAATGTTTTTTCTGCCCTCACGCCCAACCCTGTTGCCTTTAAGCAGAACCAAAGAGAGCCCCCCTCTGGTCGAGTTCAAGTATTGCAATCACTTCAAGCCTCTGGCAGTGCCCCGGCCTCTCTGGCTTTTCCACTCCGTGCCTACATCTACCCAATTCTCAACTTCCCGCCCACTCCCACTGAACAGATTAGCTCTTCCCCATTTCCACCTTGGGGATCTCTCTTGGCCATGGTTAGCAATCACTTGACCACCCTCATATCACTGACATTTGACTCCCATTGTCCTAGACAACACCTGCCCTCTCTCCATTCCCCACTCTGGTCCCCCAGAGCCTCACCCCTTCCCACCAACTGACCCCCACTCAAGCCAGGCCCAGCCCCTCTTGACTGGTGCTCAGAGAAATCAGTAATCCAATCCAAGGCCCTCAAGCAGGGATTCTGGCTCTGAAGCAAGCACCAAATTTTGGACAGAGAGGGGCTCCTCAAGTCATACCATGGGAGCCCCCATTCCTGCATTAAGTGTCAGGCAATAGATTGGGACTAAGGTGTGACATAACAAGGCCATGCACAGGGATGACCCTGAGTGAGGACCAATTTGCTGAGAATCCTTAATTTGAGCCTAGGAGACAAGTCACTGCTAGATCCAAATGGCTGCGTCAGGGTCCTCCTTCAGTCTGAACCTGCATTTTCCTGATACACAGGCCTTTTGGGAACTTCGACTACAAGAACTTTACAGGTTATAATCAGAGTAGGAGCATATTAATATAAGAGAATCAAGGAGAAGTTGAGATAAAGGCACATAGTGCTAGCATTTTATTATCCAACACATCTCTTTTTTCAAGCCTATCAAAAACTGAATGCATTTTTTTAATTCGAGAAATATAATGTTCAGAATGATTATTTTTATTACAGCTATGGGTTTTTCCTTAGGCAATGAATGCTTCCATCTAATTTAACTACTTATTATCTTTTTTTCTCAACTCTTCTATTTCTTTCCCAGTAATAATACGTATTTTCTCAACTTTTAAAATCTCTTTATGAGATACAATTGAATGTAATCTGAAATTTACAAGTCTTATCACATTCTGATTCTGCCTGAGCAATTCTGGATATAACAAGTACAGCGTGCATATATTTCTTCAGAGTTCCTGTAACTTTTTGCTTAAGATTCTTGAAATAAAAATTATGGTTCTTTGACATATTTTCCCTCAAGTCATTGTTGGCATCTGGAAATCACCAAAAGCCTTACTTATCCAGCGTTCCACTCTGAAACTTCTCACGTAAGGGCTGCCTGACACGGAAGTACTGACCATTTTGCCAAAGGAGTTGGCACAGAGCTAAAAATAAGCAGAATCGACAATTTTTGGTGCAATTATTCAGCCATTCATAAATCCAGCTTGAGTGACAGCTATAGAGGAATGCCTTAAGGAAATCAAGATACATCTACTCCATTACTTTAGTTTACTAGGCTGAGTATAACTCACCTTATAGTTTACCAAGTATTTTCATTTAATTCTCGGAATAATCCTGCGAGGTGAGTATTTTTATCACCAGTTTCATATAATGAATATAAATTTATTACTGTTAATTTAACAAATTCTACTAGTCCAGCTCACTTATCTAGCATTCTCTCTGCAATAATTCTTTAATCGCAGTGATATCCCCCTCCCACACACACCTCCTATCTTCCTTTCTCCCCTTCTCCAACTCACATCCTCAAAAACATTTATAATTCTCTTGCCTCTCTGTTGCCCTTGCCTAGCAAGTTTGGAGCCCTGGATATACCCAACTCTCCACAATCTGGGCCTCTCCCTGGCCAGCCAAATACTGCTGAAGAAAAATCACATAACTCTGCTGAATGATTTCACTTTAAATTCCGCACTACAAACTTCGAATGGGCCTTCAATGATCCCTGGCAATCCTACTATGTTTCCCTAATAAATTTCATCCTCCTCTTTCAAAATCATTACTTCATTTCTTCTCTCTGCTCCAACCTCCCACACCCCTCACCTTCACACTCACTTTCAGCTGACGGCCTTACCTCATCCTTTATTGAGAAAACAGAAGCCCACAGAGGGCAATGCTTTCATATGCCTTCCACTACATTTAAAATCTCTAGGGGGCTGGCCCAGTGGCATAGTGGTTAAGTTCGTGCAGTCTGCTTCAGCGGCCCAGGGTTTGCAGTTTCGAATCCTGGGCGCAGATCGACACACTGCTCATCGAGCCATGCTGTGGCGGCATCCCACATACAAAATAGAGGAGGATAGGCAAAGATGTTAGCTCAGGGCCAATCTTCCTCACCAAAAAATAAATAAAATATCTTGGCTTCTGGGACTCAGTCTGCTCCGGCTGTCATAACAAAATACCACAGACTGAGTGGCTTAAACAACAGATATTTGTTGGCTAGATATTTCAAGGCTAGAAGTCCAAGATCAGAGCACCACCATGATTGGTTTCTGGTGAGACCTCTCTTCCTGGCTTGCAGATGGTCACCTTCTCACGGTGACCTCACATGGCCTTTTTTCTGTGTATGCATGTGGAGAGAGAGCTCTCGGGTGTCTCTTCCTCTTTTTATAAGGATACTAATCAGATCGGATTAGGGCCCCAACCTTATGACCTCATTTAACCTTAGTTACTTCTCTAAAGACCTTACCTCTAAAGACTGCCACATTGGGGGTTGGGGCTTTAGCATATGAATTTTGGGGAGACACAAATCAGTCCGTAACTATGCCCATCTTCTTCATCTTACCATGAGTTTCAACAGAAGAAATGTCCCTGCTCCCATCAAAAGCCAATAGAGCCCAACATACTCTGGATTCCAGCCCTTATCATCTTCTTCAGAACATCATTGATCCACTCATCTCCTTTCTTTTGCATAACCAGAGTCTTTCTCTCCCATGGATTATTCTCACAAGCATACATACATGCTGTTCCCTTGAGCCCACAATCCACCTCCCAACTCATTTTTCCTCCTCCCTTTCAAACAACAGTTCTCTAAAGAATTATCTAAAATCATTGTCTCCCCTTCTTCAGCAATTTATTCACTCATCAGACCACTCAAATCTGGCTAAAACTGCTTGCCTTAAGCTCCTCAATATCCTCCATGCTCCGAATTCAGTGGACATTTCCCTCTTCTCATCTTACTCAATTTTTCAGCAACATTTGACCCAGTTGACCAGTCTCTTCCCTGAAAACTCTCCTCTTACTGGACCCATGACATCACACTTTCCTGGTTTCCTTCTGCTGGTTTCTACTCCTCTTTCAAACCTCTAAATATTGGAATGCCATAGAGCTTGCTCTTGGATCGTCTTCTCTTCTCCAGCTATTTCTAGTGTTAAGTAATCTCATCCCATTTCCTGGTTTTGAATACTGTCTCTCTAGTGATGACACCCAAATTTATATGTGCAGCTCTGACCTCTCCTTTGAGATCCAGACTCATTTATACAGTCCAAATGCCGACCTGACAGTTCCTCTTGGACGTCTAATAGTCCTGTCAAGTGTAGCATATCCAAAATATAACCTTTGACTTCCTTCTCCCTTCTCCAGTCTTCCCCATCTCAGTGGATGGCAATGAACTGCTCAAGCCAAAAATTTATCATCCTTGATTTCTCCCCATCTATTATCTCCTATATCCAGTCTTTTGGCAATTCTGCCTCAAATCCATCTGCTTCTCTTTATCTTTACTTCTATCACACCATCTCTTGTCTGGACTGGAGCCCTGGCCTCCTAACTACTATTTCTGCTTCCATTCTTTGCCCCACTGCCATCCATTCTCTACGTCGCTACCAGAGGAATCTTTTAAGAACTTAAATCATATTTTGCCATTCCCTTATTCAAAACCCTTCAGTGATTTCACTTATTATTAGAATGAAACTCAAAATCATCACCAAGGCTTGTGTTCTCCAACATTATCTGACTCACCAGATCACTCTTACTATTTTCTCCCCTGCTCCCTGTGCGCCGTTCTTTCTGATTCTCAAACATGCGAAGCTCAGGGTCTATGTACTCACTGTTCCCTCTGCCTTGAACATTCTTTCTCATCCTTTGGGTCTTACCTCAAATGTCAGCCCCTCCAGGTGACTTTTCCCACTCCCCATCTAAAGCTGACTCACACCAGTCCCCGGCATTGACTTTCTATTTCTTCCATACTACTTATCACTACTTATCTGCTGAAGAGGGCAGAGCTTTGGTCTGTCACGCTCCCTGCGTATCTCCAGCACCAAGCACATACCTGGCATACAATGACAATGCACTGAAAGAATGAAATTGATCACAGACTCTCTCCCTCCTCTAAGCTGCCAAAAGAAGCCCATAATTGCCTCCCCCAATTCTCCATCAGTCCCTACCCCATCTATCTCCTAAGGATAGCTGTCTCAGCCAGACTGGTCCTGGGCTCTTCGTACATCAGAGTCAGAGTTGACAGAGAATTAATAGAGGAAGATAGAACCTGAAAGGCTTAGGAAGGGAAAGACTTGGACAAATCAGGTGTCAGTCAAAAATAATAAAGAAGAGAGATCTGAGTGAGTATGTGGGGGGAGGAGGCACTGGGAAGGGAAAAAAGTCCATATGGTCTAGGTATAAGCGAGAGAGCTCTTTCAGTACTTGTCAAAGTTGAGTCTCTGGAGTGGGTGGGAGGGGAAAAACTGAGAAGAGTAAACGGGATATGAACAGCATAGCTGAGGATTCTGAATTGGATCCCTTTTTAGGTATGTTAAGGGAAAGGAAAATAAGGACATAATTTTTTTTTCTTTTTTTTTGCATTTTGGGTTGTGTTCCTTAAATACCAGCCTGGGGTTGAACTACATGGGCCCATGATTCCAAAAGAATTACACACATATGAAGAAACTGAAGTTCTGAGAGATTATGTGACATAACAACAGACACTCAGTTAATGGCAGAAAAATGAAAATTCAAACCTACAGGGCCTGGGCTTTTATTCCTATGCCACTTGCTTCCTTCCAAAACAAGAAACGGACATGTCTTGTTTCTAACAATGTGGCCTCCTATTGTTACCATTTTCCCCTCTAATTGTCACAGTAATTTAAGTCAAGCTCAACAATTTATGGTTTCCAAAATATATCTTTATCTTTCCTCCAATTATCAAAATAACATTTGTTCCATTTTCAGTTTTCTATCATCTCTTCTCTGTGATTCCTTAAAGATTACCAGTAGTGAGTATCCAATTACATGCGTAAAGAACACTTAGCTCCTGGCAGATAATTTGTCTACATCTGGAGAACTGAATTTACTTAAAGTGACAAGGTGCTCTCTGACTAGCTCTTCACCTGTCTTGGGTTTCCATTCTCTCTCTACTGTGCGAGATGGTTCCTATTTGAAGATCATTGTTCTGGAAAGGGAAGTAGGAAATAAAAAAGGAATGCAGCAGTTCTGATTTCCCCACCTTCAGGGAACAATACCCCACCTGCCCCAAGCAAGGAGCACATCCCTTACTCGTTTTTGCTTAAAACATGGCTATCAAAAAACATCAGATGCTTATTGTATCCTTCAGCTTTTTCACAACCTTCTTCCATCTTCCAGCCATTTGGGGAAGTATATCTTTGTTGTATACCCTTACTTTATCTTTCCACATAGCTTTTCTGAATCTGAGATCATCCAATCATGCCACTTTATAACATGCTTTCCAATTTTTTTCATTTCCATTGATGTCATCAGAATTTTATTTTTAAAAAGTTTTTCCACCTGGTAACCCTTAAATAGACACGTTTTCCAAACAGATAAGAATGTGGTTGTAAAATGATAAGCATTGTAAAATGATATCGATAATTTTTTAAATTATAATCTCAAAGACTGAGGCCTCTGAAATGCTTTGTAAAAGAGACAATGCACTTTTCTATGGTAAAGTCATGTGAATACTTGGATGGCTTGTGATCATTCCCCAAAACTCTCTAAGCGGGTCATCTGGGGAACAGATACTGATGAATACCTCTGGGAGCCAATTTAGGTGCTTAAATATTCAAGCATGCCATGAAATTAGTGCTCACACGTGTGGTGGATGCTGTGGTGTACCACCCAGATCCCTCCTTCAGAACTGGGCATTCATCCATCCTTCTGGCTGCTGGGGCTATTGTCTGCTGATGGCCCACATAGGTCCTTCCCCAGGAACTATCCTGAGGGGAAGAAGTTGCCTCTCCCAAGGTCACACTCCCTGGGGGCAGCTACATCCAGTGACTGATCAATGCCTGTCCCCTTACCTCAATTCAGGGCAACTCAGAGGAGCCATTCCAGCTTCCCAGTTCCCTGTGGAATTGGCCAAGACCTCTGTTGCAACTGCATTCCAATCCAGCTTCTCCCACTGCCCAATCCTGCTTCCCTCACACCCTCACGGGTGTTGTTCGTGAAAGCACTTCCTAATAACCTTCCTGCACACAAATCTCCACCCCAGAGTCTATTTCCCAGGGAACCCAACTTCCAAGAGAAGTTATGTAGTATGTAGTTTAATTCACTTGTGCTTCTACTTGGAATGCAAAAAAAAAAAAAAAAAAAAATCATGTATATAAACTGTCTGACTAACTAGACCTGAATGAGCAAGGTCCAAGAATTAAAAGGATGCACACAAAGTTATAACAAGTCTTAAACTGAATTTTATTTCCCTTTTGAGACAAGCACTTTCTACAGGTAAACAACCTCCAAAATATAAAGGAAACAAGTGGAGAAATCTAAAGGTTCTAGAAACGTTTTCTTTATACATTCCTTTTCCAAATCTATTATAGATGTTTTCTTATACTATTACAAAATTTATAATTTCATGCATTTAGATAATTTCAATCTTAGATCTATTTACATAAGTAAAAGCACCTAACAATAATTAGGTCCCTCATTGCACATTTAATCAAGAGAAAAATAATCTTTAAGCCAATAAGCAATAGTCTCAAATCATGCCACAAGAGGAGAAACTTGATGTTTAAAAACAAAACAAATTAAAAAAAAAAAAACTTTGAAAAAGTCAACTATTCTAAAACTTTTATGAAATATCATTTTTGAGCCAGCCCTGATGGCCTAGTGGTTAAAGTTTGGTGCGCTCCACTTCAGCAGCCTGGGTTCAGTTCCCGGGCGTGGAGCCACAACACTCGTCTGTCAGTAGCCATGCTGTGGCAGTGGCTCACATAGAAGAACTAAAAGAACTTACAACTAGAATATACAACTATGTACTGGGGCTTTGGGAAGGAAAAAAAAAGAGAGGAAGATTGGCAACAGATGTTAGCTCAGGGCAAATCTTTCCCAGCCAAAAAAAAAAAAAGTGAAACATCATTTTTAACCTCCAAAATATTGAATTTATGCTCTGAGTTATCATTTTCCCTAAAGCAACTCCCTACAAGTAGTAATCAAGAGTTGTTCTATGGGACAGAATTTAGCCAGTCAGAGGCAATGACCATGAATCAGAAAGACAAAATTATATATCACTTTCCGTCTTTCCACAATACTGATCTTCTCTTTACCAAATGGTAGCCAATAGCTACTTTCATCATTAACAGCGGATAATGTACTATTCCATGGCAAACAGAGTCTTAAATAATTCTGCTCCTCCCTTACCGCCATCCCTGCACTGAAGATGAAAATGCATTGATGTCGTTATGGCTCACGACACATTGATTAATCAAGTAATACAAATTCTAAACACTTAGTGAAATGGACTGTAAAAAAACTATTTTTCTGACTCTCAGGGGCAACAATTTATCTTCCTCTACTTTAACGGTACTGTATCTACGTCTTTACAGCCAATGGTACTTAAAAATTATCTGAAATGCCTGGGCTTCATGGATTCAACATCATTTAAAGTCCACTCAATTTGGCTAAAATTTTCAAAAAAAACCAAATAAACAAGAAACACTGAATAACATTAAGCATGCTAAGAGACAGAGAAGGGAATGATAGAAAATATAGAAATTGCCTAGCAATACAAACAAGACAAGATGATGGACAGTGTTAATTTCACTTTGAATAGAGCCAACTAGAAAATGATAAAAATCCCTTTCAACACAACAGAAAATAAATGTGCATGGGAGTAATTTTTAATAGAAAACTGTTGCCATTCATTCAGCAGTACCAGAGCCAATGAGACTCAGAGAGTGTTTGGTAACAAAACATATGTGCCTGATATTTTATGCAGCCAAATTAGCAAGTAATTAGACAGAAATATTGAAACTGCACCAGAAGCAGCAGCCATCCCACAAGCCCCAACCATATAAAACAAATAAGTGGAAGCTGGTGAAATTTACTCTAATTACAACTGCTCATTCCTGTTTTCCAAATCCTAATAATTTCTTCAGAGAAACCTGAAATCCTCCAGAGCGGATCCCCTTGCTATATGTTTTCAAAGCACCCTATTTTCTTTACCTTCATATAACTTAATATTGCTGGGGTTCTGTGATTAACGTTTCCCTCCCCCAACTAGACTGTCAGCTCCAGAGGCCACAGCCCCCACAACTGTCTGATTCCCCACATGCCTACTGCAGTGTGCAATACATCACAGGTGCTCCAAATAGACTTCTCAAATGAATAAATAACCTCAACACATCAGCAGTTTTCTTCATTTTCTAATACCTTTTGGTTGTTACTTGCATTTTTCTCTAAAAACTCTTACTTTCTCTTCTGCTACCACTCTGATGAGAATACAATAGCAGACAGCATCCAAGAACAAAGTGACACTTACAGGAAAGGGACACATTCCTCCCATCTCTTTGTACTACGCATACCAAAATAGACCACTCTCTCAAGTGCATTCAGGCACCCTTGATGGGTCCTGAAATACGTAAGCAAAAATCTTGAGAGGAGTCTTATATCTTTGTCTGAAATTATCTTCAAAATGACACAATATACATTCTACTAGGCCACTTATAGATAAGTAAAGTGATGCTGAAATTGCAGGTATTAATTGAGCACCTACTGTGTGCCAGTTATCACAAAATTAGCCAACATCAAGAACACAGATATAAAGAATTTTCATCGGGTTCTTTTGTCCAGCTATGGTCATTCTCACTTTCCAACTTCCTGCTCTGAAACAACATTCCCTTCATCACCCCCACCTCACACTTTATACTAACATCTTACCCTTAACAACTTTGACAGCATTCTTCACAACTTCTGCTTTTGCCTGATGTCACAGTAACAGACACCATATTTCAATCCTGCCTGTACCCCCCAAATGGTGCGTGTGTGCTTGTCATCTAGTAATGTATTCATTTTAAGATCTTGCCCTTATTGTCAATTATAGAAGAAGAAAAACTGCATTTTCATTATACACACATTTCGGTAGGAATAACATGAGAGTTCCTCTCGTTTCATTTATTCATAATTATTTCAATATCTCCATTTTTAACTTGCAGCTTATATCCATCAAACACTAATTTTTTTTCTGTTTCTCTTTTAGAAAGAAAGAATATGTAACATTACCAGTGTTACCATAAATAAGTGGTCATCTAAAAGACTACCTCACCTTATTTGAGACTCAAAACTGGAGTAATAACCTAGGAATGTTTTAGAAACAAATTGACTTTCAGAAATTAGGAAAATGAGTGATCAGCATATAAGCACTCTGGCAGCAGGACACGGTTGATGCCCACAGTTGGTTGTCTTAGTTTGGGTTCCCCCAGAAGCCAACCATGAGAAAGGATTCAGATGTAAATAGTATATTTGGGAGGTGACCCCAGATATGACGGGAGGAGAGTGAGATACTGTGGTAGAAGGCCCAAACTAAGACCCAATATTATGTGTGCCTTGACATGTGGGGAAACCGGGCAGGCCTCAGATGGCCAAGCTCCCCTCCCCACTCTGCTCCCACAGATAAGGCCCCCGAGCCAAGTCCTTGCACAGTTCCTGTTTATCCCTTACTAGAGGGCTTCAGTTCCCTGCCAGCCCACGGAATTATGCGAACAAATAAATCACATCCTCCAGGAGAATCAGCAGGCACCCCACCCTCTTGATACTACAAAGCCTGCCTCCCACAGCCCTGCTTGTTTACAGTGTTCTCGAGAGCAATCTCTGTGCGGTCCCGTGTGGCATGCAGGGTCGTCCTTCCCCCCCAGGCTGTAAGTTTATGACCAATAAACTGCTGTTGATTCATCCACCCAGTGTCGAGCGCTGTGTGACTGGTCATCTCCACAACCCTAGGGGGTAGGAATGCCTCCCTCACCAACGGAGTGAACAGGAGAAAATTAAAACAGACACAAACAGAAATGCATCTAATAAAATGTGCATCATCAAGCAAGTTACTACCGTGGCTCCTGGGTAAGTGGAGCTAAAACCATCTGGAGAGTTCTAGAAATCAGTGTAGAACCAGCCTCATCAGTACCCTCCCCATGTGGTAAAAGAGGTGGGGCTTTTTAAAGCCTGGTCTTGTCAGTCACCAAGTGAGGGCATCCCCAGGGGCATGCATTCTCTCACACTTCAGGCAAAGTGGCTCAGCCAGCCGTACAAAGCCCTCAGGCAAAGAGGCAGAGGCCTGCAGCGGAAGTTGGCCTGTAGACATTGCAGTTGTAAGACCTGAGGGGGTATGGGCTGAAATCCTGTTAGTTCTCAATTTTTTCCACAAAATTCACTAATTCGCACACAAAAAAACTCCATCTTTTAGTACAGATAAACTTCTATGCATGAAAAGAGGATTTTTAAAGGAAAGAAAGAAAAGTGTTGAATGCCCCAGTTTGATAAAGTACAGTGCCAATTCATTTCTCTAACTTCTGGCATTTAGGGTTGAGGGACTCCAGGTTGGTGATTCTCAAACTTTAGCATGTGGAGGGCTTGGGTCTCAACTCTGGTCTCTCATTAAGTAGTCTGGGTGAGGCCTGAGAATTTGTATTTCTAACAAGTTCCTTGGTGATGTGATGCTGTTGGCCCAGGGACCACATCTGGATCTAAGCCAAGGCTTTGCCATCAAAGGTCTTCAAACATGAGCTATGGAGACCTGTGTTGAGTGATAAGGATGTGACATAGTTAAACGACATCAGAGCAGGCCTCTTCAACAGCGGGATGGACCACCCAAACATGAGGTTAAATAATAGAAGAAAAATCAGCAGCTTTATCTTTGCAGTATTGTAATTAGAGGAGGTGATGAGATTTCCTTTATATAGATCAAGGTTCAGGAGACAGTCCAGGTAAAAGCAAATAAGGATGGCAGCTGAACATGCATTCACCCAAGGTCCTGGTGTGCATGGACCTTTTATCCATGGACAGAGTGACAAGGGGTTTCCAAAGGAGGTGACATTGAGAACTGGAGTCAAGCCACTGTTTCCAGGCAACAGCTGGGCACTTATCTGTTGATAAGGAGATGCCGTGCACTTCAATCCTTTATTCCTTTATTTCTTTACTCTGTTTTGCCTTTGAAAATAGCCTGGTATCTTGGTCTCATGGAAATCCACTTGCTCACGAAAACAGGACAACCTTGACTACGCTTCATCTTTGTGTTTATGAATTCAAGTGCTCAAGAAGCTATTAGATCAATTATTGCTTGGATAGGAAGTCCCCGAGATCTCAGCATTGGGTGACTTAGGAAAGCCCATCACAGCAGCCTCAACGAGGTGTGAGAGAGCATACTGATGGAAGGCAGAAGAAAGAAAGTCTTTCCTCCCCAAAATCTCTACTGAAACTCGGAATTCAGCCCCCGAAGGAATTCGACCTCAGAAGCCCTAGCTTCCCATACGATTATTCGCAACGGCCAGTCTCATCATTCATAAGGTTTTCATTTCTCAAATGCTCACTGAGTGCCTCTTGTGTGATAGGCAATGTGCCTGCTACAAGAGTATATTCAGAATACAGTTTCCTGCCTGATGGGTTTAAGAGGCTCTTGCAAGGTGTATCCAAATAGATCCATCCAACCCATTTGAAATGCTACAATTTCAGATTCATTCCTTCACAGTGAGGCACAGGGTCTTGAAGAGACTTTTCAATGAACTTACAGCTGGTAAGTAGCCCCAGTACTGAGCTAGAAACCTGCAGAAACACCTTGGTGGAAATTAACATCTGATACTGTTTGCCAAGTGATGGATGGCTCAGCACAGAACCACACAGATACAATATGGAAAAGGAAATTTTGATGGTAGGGAACACGGGGTACAAAATACAAGAAGCAGTGAGAAATCAGGGTGAGGTGAGGTGCTTCAATGCAGAACCTGAAAAACTAGTGGGAAACAGTAATGCCTAGAGATGGTGGGTGGCCCAAGGAGCATGGGGTGTTGGCACAAGGAAGGAACGCTCTGGATGGTCTGTTTCCCAATTTGCCTATAAATTGAGGATGAGGCTGTATGCATACAGTGCATCTTCTTGCTGCCTGCCCCCGTGGAGGAAAGCCAGACACCTTCTAGGTCAGTCTAAATGAAAGGCGGGCCCAAGGAGGGACGGAATCAGTAGGAACGGTTTTCTCTGTGCCTGTGAGACATCCTCTCCTTGTACGAAGGAAAGAAACAAGATCATTTTGTTTACTGTCAGAGTGTTTCCAGGCATTGTTTTGACTTCATTTTAAGCTGTTAACTTCCAGTATTATCCCTACAAGTTTTCCTCACTTACTAGCCTAGTGACTACACCTTTCTGAATGTCCATTTCTTTAAATACTATAACACGAACACTCCAACATGCAGTCCACGGACAGCAGTGGCGATAAAGCAACAACACGTGTAAAGTGTCTAGCTGGGCCTGCGTCCTCGTAGCGGAGTGTCAGAGGTCATCATTCCTGACCCTCCCCTCACACCCCCTGCCCCCCTCAACTGTCACGATGATTGTTTTCTCTCTGTAGGGTTACAGTGCATTAGAAATCCTAATACTTTCATTCATTCCTTCATTTAACAAATTTTGTATTTATTTGTGACGTGACACTCAGTGAATGCTGGAGATGCAAAAATGATGGGCAGCCCCTGCTCTCTGCAGTTCTCAGTCTCCCCAGGAGATGGGCAAATAGAGTCAATTCACTTGATAATGAGGTATGCCAGAGAAACACAGAGGGAAAGTTAGAAAGAGAAGGAAGGCAGTTGGGAGGGTTCCCAAGGGAAGGGGCAGCTGAGCTAGGTCTCCAGAGAAGAACTGAGGAATCAGTCAGGTAGAGAAGGACATGGCCAAGCAGAAGGAACAGCAAGTGCGAGGACACAGAGGACAGAGAGTAGGATATCTCTGAAGGCTAGGGGCTGGGAAGGCAACAATGAAGGATGGGAAGGCAACAGTGAAGGACAGAAACAGACAGACAGCCACAAAGCTGGCATTGTGGGAGTCAAGGGAGAAAACCATTTGGAGAAGAAAGCAGTGGTCAAATCCAAGGAAGCAAGTAATACAGGGATGAAGTGTTCGCTGGCTATGTTGCTGATGATCTCAGCAAAAGGAGTGTCGGGGGAGCAGTAGGGGCAGAAGTCAGTCTGCAGTAACTTAGGAAGTGAACTGGAGTTGACCATAAACATACCACATGGCTTTTGTGGCCTGCGCAGCACTGCCATCCCCACCATCTCCCGTCGTGCTGGGGAGTCATGGTCACATCCGTGTCTGGTACAGGAAGCACAGAGGTGCCTGCTGTTGGCTTATAGCTAGTGTTTGCAGATGTGTCTCTTTACGTCCGTATTTCACCTTCTGGAGAGCACCTATTGCCCTTACAATTCATGACCCTGACACATTTATTCAGCCAGTTTCCCTCCCCACAGATATACCACTAACCCCACTACCAATATGCCTGCATATCACGTTGACTTGTTCCTCTTTGATCTGGACCTCACATTTTCTGTTTTGGGGCTTCATTTACCATCTTGTTCTTTTGCTCTGTAGCACCCCTCCTCTTCGAAGCATCGCTATGCTTTATAACAGGGTTAGGCAAAATACTTGCTCAATATTACTGGGGGCTCCCCCTTGCGGCAGAGAGTGGACTGACAGCCCCCAAGCCATTCACAAAGCTCTTTCCTTCACCTTCTAGGACTGAGGCGAGAAAGCTAGAACATTTCTCTTTCTAGACTCCCTTGCAGCCAGACTGGGCATGTGATGATAATTATGGCCCAGATGATGGAGGCAGAAACTTTTGGGCAGGGATTTCCTTTCCTAGTATAAGAGCAAAGCCTCATTAGGAAAAAGCCCTTTGCCCTCGGCCCTTCCCTCTTTCTCCAAACTACAATGCAGACCATCCAGGAGGCAGCCGCCACCTGCTGACAGAGGACAAGAACCACACGCCGAGGACGGGGGAGAGGAGGGATGAAGGAACCTGGGACTCTGACGACACTGGGGAGCCACTGCACCAAACTGGGCTGCTACCTGAGGACTTCTTGCTCAGGGAGAAGCATAAACCCCTGTTGCTACAGGCTCTGCTACTCACTGCTAAAGACAATCCTAGGTGATCAACCCCTGGAAGCATCCAAAGTAGTCAGTGGGTTGGTGATCATTGTTCTGTGGGGCCCCTTGAGGCTGGAGAGCCCTCCCACCTCCACACGATTCTCGAATGATCCATCACTGGTAGCTCCACGTGAAGACAAATGAAACTGTCCCTTGTTGCTTTGCTGCCTCTAGTACGCCCATGGCTTCCGCTGAGAAGACCCCCTATGAAGCAACCCTGAAGTCCAAGTTGACACATTTCTGGACACTCTTGACTCCTGGAAAAAACCACAGAAGAACCCAGAAACTTGCATGGGTAAGAAAGTACAGAGATGCATGGGTCACACCTACAGACATGGGCGTATTCCCTCCTCAGTACTGCAGGATCACCGAAGTGGGGGAGGAGGAGGGAGAAGAGGGTCTAACGAGGACGGTGAAGAGCAGGCAGGGTCCTGAGGCCCTGAAGAGCAGGGAGCAGCCTGAGAGGGTGATGAGGGGAGTGTACGTTGAGAGAAAGCACCAGGACACACGAGGGTGGATGAGGCCCAACCGGACTTGTTTAGAAATGTAGGTTCCTGGGACCCAGCCCCAGGAATTCTGATATCACGGGTCTGAAGTGGGGCCCAGGAATTTTCATTTTTAGTGATCACCTCAGGGGATAACTATGCACGTGGTTCTCAGTTTTAAAACTCTGCCGAAGGCTGTAAAACCATGAACTAGCGAAAGGAAGCCTGGACTGAGAGTTAGAGAAACTTGTTGAGGAAGTAGCTTCCCTGGGCCTCGGCTATTAAATGACTAAACAAATGGTTCTCAAACTCTCTCACTGTGGAACCCCCCCTTTTTTAAATTTACTAATAACAATTAATATGAATGCTTAATATATCAAATTGATGAAAGAGACATATCTCTGACTGAAGCGGGGTGGGAAACCCGTGTGCCACCTGATCCCACTCACCCTGTCACCTTCCTCTGAGGAAGCCTGGGGCTCTTGGTAGCACCTGGCCAAGTGGCCTCCTGAGTCCATTCCAGTGAACATGTGACTTTCCCACAATGACAGATTACTGAGAGGATATCTCTGTGGTCCTTGTTTGGAAGGTCAGGTATATTCCCTCCTGAGAAGGAGGCTAAAGAAAAGAAAGTCGGGGCATATATTTTAAACCACATTTATAACCTTGATATAAAAGGGATTTCTTCACTGGTTTAAAGGCATTTTAAGCACATCACTTCAAGGTGTGACCAGAATCACGATCCCCTGATTTAAAAGTGGTCTTTTCAGTAAACAATGGAAGTGTCGTATAAAGGGGGAGATTGTAAAACAGATTTATTTGGATTTTTGAAAAATATAGGCTACCCAGGCTGCAGTGAAGAATGGATTCACTAGAAGAACAGCAGAACCCACTGTCAAAACTAAGGAGGAGCTCAGAAAGCCAGCATTGAGACCATTTCTGTCATAAAAACATCCCTGGAGGAAGGCGGCTGGCCTCAAGTCCCAAGTCTTACAGCTGCTACCTGTGTGATGTTGGGCGAGTCATTCGCTTCCCTGTGCCTCATTTTCTTCACATGTAAAACTGATGGAATTAACTCAGCAAATATGTATTCAGTTCCTACCATGTGCCAGGTATTGCTCCAGGGGCGGCTGTAAACGAAACAGACGGAGATCCCTGTGGAGCTGACATCCTCGTGAGAGGAGAACACAAACAGAAACCGCTGAAGTGAAACAGACCTTCAGTCACATGGTGACAAGTGGTAGAGAGAAGAATAAGGCAGGGAGGGCAGCCGGAGAGTGGGATCAGGAAGTGGGGACTGCAGGGGTCAGTAGGGTGACACCTCAGTGAGCTGACCACTTGGAAAAAGGCCTCCACGAGGGGAAGGAACAGGTCAGGTGGATATTTGGAGGTGAGGGCTGGAGAGCAGTGGTCCAGGCAGAGGACACAGTCTGAGGAAAGGCACCAGAGCATTGTGTGTTCTAGAAACAGCTAGGCATTCTGTGTGGCTGGAGCACAGTGAGCAGGGAGGAGACAGGAAAGGGATGAAGTCAGAGATGCAGTGGGGCCAGATTTTATAATGACTCACAGGCCATTGAAAGGACTTCGGCTTTTGCTCGAAGCGAGATGGGCAGTTACTGGAAAAGAGTGACATGACAGAGTTTACTTTTAAAAGGCTCACTCAGCTCGTTGTTTTGAGAATCCACTCTAGAATGGCAGCAGTATGGAGGAGAGTACAACAATCCAGGCAGGCGGCTGGATGTGTGCCTTTTTTACACCACCCATTTGCGATGACGTGATGCATATGAATGTAAGTTTCCGAACACTGCATGCATGTAAGGCTTATTATTACTGTCAATTTATGACCTTTACGCTAAAAACATGCTAGCAGGAAAAAAATACAGCCAACAAATACAGTTTTGTATTATGAGCTAGCAGATGACAATGAAGATGCACTTTTTAGCTTATCAAAGAATTGACACAAGATTGGTGACATATTCAGAGCCTGCTTAATGGCCCAAGGAAACAGATGTGTGAGACCATGGACAGGTCACATCCCAACTTTTCTGGCTTCTTCATATGACTCAAAAAACTAACACACATTCTACATCTGGAAAAAAAATTATAACTTCTACCTTTCCTCAACAGGACAACACATTCTATATCAACTTGGCAAACACACACACACACACACCTTGCTTTAATAATTGTTGAACACCAATGGCAAAAAAAAAATCAAAGGACATCATTAATTTGTTTGTAAGGTTAACGTCATAAGGTATAGCTTTAACATTCAACTATTAATAAAGAAATTCCAATTAAAACAAAGAGATACTATTTTCACCCATCAAAGTAACAAAAAATAAAAACAAAGTAATACTTAATGTAGGAAAAGGTATGATGAAACAAGAATTCTTATAGTAGTAGGAATCTAAATTGGCATAATCTTTCCAGAATTCACAAAATATCAATATGTATCAAAGATTTAAAATTATTAATATCTGTTGACAGGGATTATCCTTCTAAAATCAACCCTAGAGAAAAGAATCTGTCAAGTGAAAAAGGTATGGGCACAAATATGTTCTAGCACTGTTCATTCATTCATTTATTCATTCAACAAACACTTACTGAATATCTCACATGTTCCAGATACTGTTCTGGGCAGAGTATAGGGCATTTGGGATGGGGGAAGGGAACAACAAACTTCAAATCCTGCCCTTTTGGAGCTTACATTTGTAGGGTGAAAGAGACAATCAATCAGTCAATCAACAAATATATATCCTGTGTTGATAAGTGTCATGGAAGTGGAGTGGGGAAGGTAGAGGTCAATATTATAATAGTGAAAAATAGAAATAGAAGAGAATGAGTCAGTCATGGAAGCCTCAGACAAAAGAACAGTCATTTAAAACACTTATAAAGAATGTTTAAAACCCTAATAATATTAAGTGGAAAAATAAAGCTACAAAATTGTGTATACATGTGTTATGTGTGTCAGTCAGTATATCGACTCACCTATATTATGTGTATACATACACATGTATTCTGGAAGAAAATATACCCACATGATAAAAGTAATAAGTTGCCTTTCAATGGTGAGATTAATAGGTAATTTTCATTTTCTTTTTTATGATTTTTGTTATTTTCTAAGTTTGTTTTTTACAATGAATTCATAATACTTCTATAATCAGGAAAACCCACAGTTTTTTAAAAGACACAAATTTATATTAAAGAGGGAAAAAGGCCAAGAAAAGAAATTGTTTTGCTCAAGAAAGCTAAGTGGGGATGCCCAGTCATACAGTTCTGAGATGTCCAAACTCTTGGCTGAACATATTTGGGCCACACAGAAGTAGAAGACTAAATAGAACTGTTGAAGCTATGCTGTCTTAAGGTCTCAAGGATCCTCCAGACCTGGGGTTCTCAAAGGATCATTGAAGGATCATCTGATCAGAATTAGGTGGTGCACTTGCTACAGGCTCATGGCTGAGCCCCACCCACTGAGTGGCAGTCTCTGGGAGGGGTCCGGGGATCTGCATGCTTAGTGAGCTCCCCCAAGATTCTCCTGCGCATTGAAGTGGACTGATCCCTGCTCCAGACCCCAGGGCAAGTCTCGATTGACGTCACAGGGAGGAAATCCTGGGATGAGACAATGGTCTACTCTGTTATTTTTATTTTTAATTACAAAGTCCCCAGTTTGTCCTGTGTGGGGGCCATCCTTTGTTAGAAATGACATATATGAAAATAAGAAGACAATTTTGATCAGAGCAGCTAGAACTATTTTTGACATTTTCTGTGACAACAAAAGAGGCTAGTAGTGTCATGTCTTCCAACATAGTAAAAAAAAAAAAAAAATCATTTTAGTCTTAGATGTTAAATTAATATAAAAACATCGATTTTAAAATTATATAAAGACGTAGAATGCAATAAAAGAGGAGAGATCAACCTTCAGCCCAAGTTCTAACATTTACTTGTTTCTCTGTATTTTAGACGGACTCTTTCAAGAAGATAAAGTAAGCATCAGGTTAAAAATATACACCTTATCTTATCCCCATTGGGAAAACTATAATAATGAAATGAGGACTGTTGTTCTGAGACAATTTCAGATATATACTTACCACATAATTCATTATCTAGTATGTAAAATGTTACACTTTTTAAAAACTTGGAATGGCCCAAGAATCCCTTTTGAAATTAAAACAGTATATATGTTAACATGAAAACTGCATATCATTTAGTTTAAAGTTTTAGAAAGCTGTGGTACAATTTCTGATAAGACATGGTAAAATAAATGTATATATTTATATTTGCTTCCTTCTAAACTCCCATTAGAACGATTTTTTTTAAAGGAATAACAAGATACAATCCATAAGAGCAAAGAGAAGAAAAGAAAACGAGAGATCTAAACAATTTTTTTAGAAGATAAAGAGTAGATGGATCAGTTGTAACTGACTTCATGAAGCAAAGAAAGCTCGAACCTACATGCCTACAGAGGGGAATTCCATTAAGAAGCATGCTGGTTTGACGCACGGAACCTCAGAAGGGGAAAGGAATTGTAAGCATGAGGACCCCCAGAGAGCAGGGGGGTGCTGTATACTAGAGGGTCTGTTAACACAGCAGGACCCCCAGCTCCTCTCTAGCCATCCCTTCCTCACACCGGCAAGAGACAAAATGTATCATCTTTGGGGGAATTGAACCAGAGAAACTACAAACTGGAAGACATCAAAGACAAAGGAGGGTGGGGTGAGAAACTGCAGTGAAAACAGAGATGATGAAGTGAAAGTCTATATACCAAATGAGAGACCCTAAGCCCTCCTCCCACTAGACTCTCAGAATGCCAACAGCCAGGCTTATACCACCTGCTGGGGATTGGAGAATCCTCTGGAGAGAAAAAAGAATAGGTCACATACAAAAGGTTAGAAGGTAAGCTCTGTGAAGGCAGAAACTTTTATCTGTTTTGTTCTGGATGCCCATAACCTAGAAGAGAGCCTGGCACATAATAGGTGAAGAAATAGTTCCATAGATATTTGTTGAATGAATAAATGAGTGAATGTATGAATCAATATGTGAAATAGCAATCAGAATGGCGCCCGATTTTCCCAACAACAACATTGGAAGCTAGAAGACAGTTGAGCAATGCCTTTGAAATTCTGAGCAAAAGTGATTTCCAATCTAGAATTCTAGTCCTAGATTAACTTTCAAGAAGTAGGAAGGTGGAATTTAGAAGTTTCAGACATGCAAAGTCTCAAAGAGATTATCTTTTGTGAATCCTTTCTAAGAAAGCTATTGGAGGATGTGTCCACGCAAACAAAGGAGTATACAAAAAAAGAGTTAGAGATTCAGGAAACGAGAAGGGAGGGGCAATTTAAGGGAGAGACTAAGAGATCTCCCAGAATGATCCTGAAATGAAATTCTAGTATGACATCGAGACAGCAGGCTGGGAGAGGGACCAGTCCTGACTGGAGCAGGGACAGTGGGCAGCTTCAAGAGGGAGGGGTGTTTTCTAGAAAAGGAAATTTCACTGATAGATTATCTGATTGTTGGACTGTATTGGGTGAGATTTTATAGCTCCTTTGGAGAATGTGGGGTAAAATTTATGAAAATGACACACAAATCTAAGCAAACAAAAATCAAGCAAAAAAAAAAAAAATAAGACGACCACACAAAAACTTGCATATGGATGTTTCTGGCAGCTTTTTTCCATAATTGCCAAAACTTGGAAGCAACCAAGATGTCCCTCAGTTGGTGAATGAATTAATCAACTGTAGTACATTTAACAGTGGAATATTATTCAGCACTAAAACGAAATGAGGTATCAAGACATGAAAAGACATGGAGGAAACTTAAATGTATATTACTAAGTGAAGAAACCAATCTGAAAAGGCTACACTGTATGATTCCAACTGTATGACATTCTGGAAAAGGCAAAACTATGGAGACAGTAAAAGGATCAGTGGTTTCCAGGGGTTAGGGGGGAGATGAAAAGGGGGAGCACAGAGGATTGTTAGGGCAGTGAAACGACTTTGTATGATACCGTAATGATGGATCCACGTCATTATATATTTGTCCAAACCCACAGAATGTACAACGCCAAGAGTGAACCCTAGTGTAAACTATGGACTTTGGGTGATGATGACATGTCCATGCAGGTTCATCGATTGTAACCAAGGGGATGTTGACAGTGGGGGAGGCTATGCGTGTGTGGGGGTGGAGGCAGTATACGGCAAATCTCTGCACCTTCCCTTCAGTTTTGCTATGAACCCAAAATTGCTCTAAAAAACATAAAGACAAAAAGAAAAAAACCCAAGGAAAACAAACAGGAGAGGTAATCATAGTCCAGTATAAAGCTCAGCTATGAACAGTAGTTACAAACTCATAATAATGTAAACTGAATATAGATTCAATTTAAAAATTGATAAAACTACATTAGGAAAGTAGGGAGAATGAGGCATGAAGAGGTATGCCTGTCTGTCTTTTGCTGACGGGGATGGAAAATAAGAGGACTAAATCTACTTCTGCCATAAATAGACTTCAGTATATAATTAAATTTAAAAATTCAATTATAAAATTAAATTAAATTTTATAAATTAATTAAATTGTAAAAACCAAGAAGCAGAAGCACATTATTGAGAAATATGAGGTAAATATAAGAAAAATAGCTAATGGAGTTGGAAGTTATTGATGCAGGAGTTGGGGGGAACACAAAGGGCAGAGAATTACTAATTTTCACTATGTCTTTCAGTAATAACAGATGACCCTTCCATAGAAAGTACTTATTGGGTGCCAGGCACTAACACTAGTCTAAGCCATATATATACTTTTTTTCTAGAAAAAATCATTTAATAGTATTCTTTGGCTTTTTATCTATACACTACTTAGAAAACAATAAAAATTGACTTAAAATAGGGCACAGTGGCTCTCAAACTATGCAATTTAATTACATACAGGATGTAGGTGTTTCGAAATTATAATAAAGTTCAACTCTTTTTAGAGTACACACCATTAGAAATCTGGAACACTACGGACAGACAACAATGAGGCAGAATTTGCCTTGAGAGTTCTACTGAGATTCAAACTGAGACTCAGTGATTGAATATTTCCTCTGTGCTGGGCTCTGATTAAACATGGTAGAATAAATGCATTCTCTGAGTACTTTACATTATCTCAGGTAACCCTCCCACCACCTTGAGAGACAGACATAGGGTGTCAGTGCGAAGGCAGGTAAACGTCCTAAGATCACAGAGTTGGGATGTTTGGGTCTCACAAAAATTCATGCTGAAGCCCTAACCCCCAATGTGATGGTCTTAAGAGACGGGGCCTTTGGGAGATAATTAGGGTTAGACGAGCTCATGTGGGTGGAGCCCTGATCCAATGGGATTAGTGCCCCTATAAGAGGAGACATCAGAGAGCTCTCTGGCTCTGGCTCTGGCTCTCTCTCTCTCTCTCTCTCTCTACCCATGTGAGGACAGTGAGAGGGCTGCCATTTGCAAGCCAGGAAGAGAGCCTTCACCAGAACCTGACCGCAGTGGCACCCTGATCTTGGACTTCCAGCCTCCAGAACTGTGAGAAATAAATTTCTGTTGTTTAAGCCATCCAGTCTGCGGTATTTTGTTCTGGCAGCTACAGCTGACTAAGACAGATGGGATAAGGAAAGACGAGAATTTAGGCTCATCTGACTCCACCCTGCCTCTTAAGCAGTTTATTTCTCCTGGCTCAAAATAATCCATCACACACACACACACACACACACACACACACACACACACACACACACTCCAGAGCTCCAACTGCTAGACCAGGACCACTCCAGAAATATCCTACTGAAACCCACTGACACTTAGCTGGTCTTTCGCAGACATCAGCTATGAGGAGCCAAAGGAATCCCACTCACCTTGAGAAAATCTGAATTTCCAAAACTATGTTAAGATCTGCCACCCTGACTTAGGTCATGGGATTCTTTCCATGAAAGCTGCCCTCCCACCTTACAAATAACACACACTAATTCAGGTCATTGGAAGCAGAGGCAAATCCCATTATATGACTCCTCAGAATGAACAACTTTAAACTGCTCACTGATTTTGTTTATGTCTCCATGTTATGGGCTGAATTGTGTCTCCCCACCCTCAAAATTCATACACTGAAGTATTAACCCCCAGTACCTCAGAATGTTACCTTACTTGGACATAGGGCCTTTAAAGAATTAATTAAGTTTAAATGAGGCCATTAGGGTAGGCCCTAATCCAATGTGACTACTGTCCTTATAAGAAGAGGAAATTGGGACAAAGACGTGCACAGAGGGACAATGATGAGAAGACAGAGGGAGAAGAGAAGGTGGCCATCAGCAAGCCAAGGAGAGAGGCCTGGAACAGACCCCTCCCTCACAGCCCTCAGAAGGAACTAACTCTACTGACACCCTGATCTCAGATTTCTAGCCTCCAGAACTAAATTAAATAAAAACTAATGAGAAAATAAATTTCTACTGTTTAAGTCACCCAGTCTGGCGTACTTTGCTACTGCAGCCATGGCAGACTAACACAGTCCATAATCGCATGTACCCATGACATTGACCAGGCTCCTTTCACGCCCCAGTTCCATTCAATCACCAAGACTTCATGCAAACTCCTCACGTTTCTCCTTAAATTCCAGTCCACTCCCATCACATGGGTTTTAACTCAGGCCTGTCCTAATTTCTGGCCATGACGGTCTCCTGGCTGGTTTCTCAGTCCCTTCCCCTTTCAATCCATCATCGCACGGGGGGGGATGTTCACAATAGACCCCAAGCACACAGAAACAGATGCTGGGCCCATGGTGCCGGGCAAGGTACCCACAGTGCAGGCACCTGCTCAAGCAGGTCACCACCTCTGATGTCCCCAGGAGAAGGCAGGGGCCAGGGCTGCAGCTCTCCCACTACTGGAATAAGTGGGGTGGTCATCCCAGCCGAACCTCAGCCCAGCCTTATACGAGCCCCGAGTCTGCTCTCCAAATTACGGAGCTCATCGGTCATCCCTCTTGAAAACCCTCCAGTGGGTCCCCCAACCTGTGAGACACCTGAATTATTCAGCTAAGAGCCCCCCTTTGTGTTCTAGCACCTGTCTCCTTTCACAGTCTCATGGCCACCCCTCCTCCACTCACACCCCGGGGTCCAGTTACCCTGAAAGAGTGTCAGCTTCACAAACATATCTTATTCGCGCACCCCCAAGCCTTCGCACACGTCGTGAACGTCTACGTCCCCTCTTTGCCTCCTCGTGGAACATCTACTTGGGCTTCGAGACTCAAAGCCGGCACCCTCCCCCATCCAGCCTGCCCTGGCTTCCCTCCCCTGGGCTGCCACACTGCCCTGGACACGTTTCCATGACAGCACTTACACTGGATGGTCATCACGGGTGCCTGTCGCTCCCTCTCTAGGCTGGGGACTCCTTGAGAGTAGTGACTGTCGCTTATTCAGGGCTGTCACAGATCGGGGACATCTGCCTGACCAGAATGGGGCCTCAGAGAATGTCTGGAGATTAGAGGATTGATGTGTTTTGCCACAAATGCTGAGCTGAACTTAGCAACCGCCTCCCTAAGGAAAGAAGGCTGTTTTTACCCAAATCAAATGAGGGACCACCTGCAAATCCACCCTCCAGACACCCAGCTCTAAGAGAGGAGCACAGGCTTTCCTGCAGCATAAACATCGCTGAATGGATGAAGGAAGCCATTAATAACCGTTGACTGCGTGCCGGGATCAGGACTGCTGGGAAGAACATTTTCAAAAGAAAAGAAAATCGCCTTTTTGAGTGAGTGGGGACAGAACTGTTTGGATACTAATTCATTCTTTTCTGAGGGGACTTGTTCTTAACAAAATTCATGGCGAGTGTGGTGGATGTGTGTGCTCCTTGGACCTTTCTCATTGCACAGTACAACCTCACAAACAGCCTACGGGGTGGGAATAAAGGGGGAATCTGTGCCCACGGCTGTGGGGAGGACACACACGTGCACACACACACACACCCATGCACACACACAGCAATTAAATAAAGCTGGGGAGAGGTAAGCTGTCTGAGTTGGTTAGTTCTAACTCAGGTAAAGTAAATAATGGGGTCCCGGAGCGCTTTCTCTGGCACCATTTGTGGTTTCCTTTGTAACCTGAGAGGGTTACTTTCTGGAGGCGGGCCCCAGAAGACAGCTTTGGCCCCTGAGGCCAGGCACAGACTCTGCCCACCCACACAGACTGGGGCGGCTCTAACCTCCCATCCAGCCAGACAAAAGGACTCTATGCCAAAGAAAGCTCTCCGGGGATTCTTTCCAAGAGTGGCCTGGGGCCTGGATTAGCATCCTGGAGCACAGGGATGTGGGCCCCCTTACTAGCCACCAAAGCTCCCCTCTCCATGCTGGGTCTACTCTGCATCCTCATTGCTGCGGCACGCTGACTTCACGAAGTCTGACTCTGTCATCTGAAGGGATTCAAAGATCTCCTCTGGGCTGGTCCCCTGCCTCCCAGGATAATGTATGGTTCCCAGGCTCTCACCCCCACACGTCCCCAAGGCCCTCCATTCCTGCAAGTCTCAGTTATTTGTGATCGCTCCCTGCCATTCTCTCCCTAAATGTCCAGAAGGATCACCCTGCATTTAACATGGGACACAGTGTGATTTACCCGTTTCTCCATCTGGAGCACTGCCTCGGGAGCCAATCAGCTGCCCCTTCAGCTATATGGCCTGGGACAAGTGACTAAACCCTCTGTGTCTCGGTTTCTCCTTCTGTAAAACGGGAATATTAATACAGGCATACTCATTTAATTGTGCTTCGCTTTACTGCGCTTTGCAGATACTGCGTTTTTTACAAGACCCTCCACCAGCAAAAAGATTATGACTCGCTGAAGGCTCAGATGATGGTTAGCATTTTTTAGCAATAAAGTATTTTTTCATTAAGGTCTGCATATTGGTTTTTTAGACATAATGCTATGGCACATTTAATAGACTACAGTATAGTGGAAACATAACTTTTATAAGTACTGGGAAACCAAAAAATTTGTGTGACTCGCTTTATTGCAGTTGTCTGGAACCGAACCCGCGGTATCTCCAAGGCATGCCTGTAGTCCTATAGAACAGAGTTGCTGTGCAAAATAAATGAAGTCATACATATAAAGCTGCTAAACCTGGCACATGCTAACAGCCCCATAATTGCTAAACCTCCTTGATTTTGCAGAGCTTCACACAACGCCCTATGCATCGTAGGTACTCATATCTGAGTAACTGTTCTCTATCTTAAGTAAACAGCATTTCAACCCTGACCTGAACAGCTTAGAAAACATGAAAAAAATGTAGGAAATCAGAATGCTAATGGGGAACTTTGCACATTTTGTCAATTCCTCACCTCAGGATATTGTTGGTAACTATGTAGATTACCGAAGAAGACTTTTTTAATTTGGCGCTCTTCAGAAATACTTAAATCCTCGCATATCCCAACAACACAACATGACTTCTATTCATCAGTGCTATATCTGAAGCCCACTCACATATGCAAGCACACTACATAAAGCTTACACGCAGACAAAACCATGGACGCAAACATGTATTTTCTCACAAAATTTCCTGCACATAAAAAGTGGAAGTGCACAATTCAATGATATTTAGTAACTTTATAGATTTGCGCAACCATCACCACAGTCCAGTTTTAGAATGTGTCCATCACCCCAAAAAGATTCCTTGTATCCAATTTCTACCCCACTCCCACCCCCACCCCAGGCAACCACTGATCTGGTTTGTATCTCTGTCTCAGACAATGTTTTCTATCTGGCTTCTTTCACTTAGCATAACATTTCTGAGGTTCATCCGTGTCGTGGCACGTATTCGTATTTCATTCCTTTTATTGCTGAGGAGTATGTCACGTAGAGATACACCGCATTTTGTTTATCTATTCACCAGTTGATGGATGTTTGGATTGTTTCCACTGTTTGGCGATTATGAATCATGTTGCTATAACGTCCACATACAAGTCATTTGTATGGACATCTGTTTTTATTTATCTTGGGTAGATAGCTAGGCGTGGAATTCCAGGGTGACATGACAAGTTTATATTCAACTTTCTGAGAAACTGCCAAACTCTTTTCCAAAGTAGTTGCACTTGGACTTCCATTGATTTAGTGTCAGCAATCTCTGTCTCATCTCGCACCTGTGTCTGTCACCTCCTGCACAATCCTAATGACGCTTACTCCACCACCGCCACTACCCCCAGTGTGTCAGCGGGGGACCCCTAAGTGAACCAAGAAGCAGAGCTATCACTGCTGGGGCTCATCCCCTCAGGGGCAATGGTTATTAAAACACTAAGAGCACCACATTTATTTGCAGCTGTTCCTGCCCTTGATTCTGCTATAAAAATCCTGATCTTCAAGGTTACAGAGGGACACACCCTTGGCACCCAGGAGCTAAAACTCAAATGTTAACCAGCCCTAAATACTTTATCTTCTCCCCTCCTAAGGATCCCAAGGAAACTAATGCACTCTTTAGCCAACGTAAAGGTCATCGACAAAGATTAAGCATCCTCCTTAATGCCCCAGCATTTCAACATGTCACAGCCTTATTAAACCCTAAAAAGGAAAATTCACAAATTAACTCTACCACTAAAGAGAAGCCCAAGGGTGAAAATTCAAATCCTGACAATTGAGACTGAAACCCCCTAGACAAGAAGGCTTATAAATATCATCAGGGGGATGATAAATTCCCTGAAGTAAATCCTCAGAGTTACTGATCTAGCTAATAGGTTTTATTCTGTCCCCATTCCTCCAGCATCACAGCCACAATTTGCATTCACCTATGAGGTGTCCCAATATACCTTCGCTAAATTACCTACAGGGTATATCAATATCCTCATCATTTATGCAGAGAAGACCCTCATGGGCTTGCTTTATTCTCAAGCACCCAGCTATGGCCTTAAACTGGCGCTATTCTACGGAGGGGAGAAACTCATGAAGCTATTGCACAAGACTTTTAAACTGTGGTCCAGACTTTGACTAACCACAGTTGCATCACTGCACCCCCAAAGATCCAAGATCCACCACCTTAGTTAGATTTGGGGGCATCATTTGGTCTCCAGAAGTCCGCTCCATACCAGATCCAGTCAAGAACCCTACTCCCAGCACTTCAAACAAGCCCAACATCTACTTGCCTACTTGGCTTCTGGAAACAACATATTCCCCATCGATACATTTCATTAAAATCTATTTAGGCAATCACAGGAAAACTGGTTCAATCTGAATGGAGACCACCCCAACAATAGGCCCTTGAGGCCACCCAAAAAGCCATCCAGCTAACAATGCCACTAGTCTCATGTGGTGGCTCCTTTACTGTGGAAACCCTAGCCACTAATTCTCATGCCATCTGGGGTTTCCTTGCCCAAGTCCATGGACCCAAGAGAGACTGCCCTTTGCCTGGCCCTGTTGGCCACTTGCAGGGTTCCTGAGTCCAGGAGACAGGAAATCCATTTATTTTATAGACAATAGCACTACTATCACATGTGATGGAACCCACTGGAGACCTGCTTCTTTCCATCCCATTGCCAAGACATAGTTGAGAGAAGATGGGACCCAGGGGCCCATCAATTTGGTACTAGAGGATTCCCTCAATAAATATATTCATTATCCACATTTTTATGGACTCCTGGATGGTAGCAAATGGCCCCACTGTTTGGTCTAATCAATAGGCACGAAATAGATTTCACATTCCGGATTGTTCCCTCTGGGGCCTTCCGCATTGGGAATATATTGCTGCTCAGACCTCACATATTATAATTAAAGTCTCCCATGTCTCAGTTCATACTAAAGGTCCCATGGAGGAGGTTCATTTTAATGCCATAGCTGATCAGCTTGCTCACATTTCTTAAGTAAACTCATATAGCACCCCCATTCCCTTGGCTCTAAAGGCCTAGTCATTGTGGCCCTTGGATCCTTAAACACAGGGCCAAATGCTATGGCATCCCCGTGCCACTCACTCCAGCCCAAACCCTAGCCTCCCAATATGATTTCTGTCCTGTTCTACTCCAGCATCATGGCCAATGAGGATCATACCAAGGAGCAAATATCCCTTCTCTCACTAGCGAATTGATTTTGTTGGGCTGTTGCCCCAATTTGCGACACAAATCCCAATGCCCTCATAATGATTAATACATACGTGGATCTGCTTTGGGTTTATCCTTCCCAGCATGCTGCTGCTGACACACTACTGTAAGTCTCCCCAAAACTCTGTTAGTTCCCTTTGGGCCCTCAGATATCATCCACTCTGATCATGGTGCACGCTACTCATTCAGAGTAGGCGTTGAGTCTTACAAGGCATCATTTGGAACTCCATTTTCCCTATTGTCCTCAGGCAGCAGGCCCAATAAAGAGTCCTTATAAACAGACAAAATAACCTACTCAAAGACATCCTCTTAAAGTTGCAAAATGGACAATGGTCTCCCAAGTGGGTCTCTCTTTTGCCCTCTGCCTTAGTTACCTTGAACTCCTAACTTTTAGGTCTTAATGACATCCTACCAAATTGTTACCAGCGTCCCTCTTCTCCTCATTCTAGCCATAACAGGGAATACTACTCACCTACAGACCTACAAAACCCAGATTCCTTTTCCCACTTAATAATGACTCCCCATTCTGCCCTCCCTTCTCAAACATGGAGCCCAGACTAAGGCAGATAATGCAATGGGACCCACTAAAAATGAGGGTCCTAACCCCGAAAACAGGCCATTCTACGTGCCACAAGAAACCTGTCTGCCAAAAAGCCTGCTGTACTTCCCCAATATGATGGTTTTAAAGGTTGGCTAACTGGAGGTTCCTCTCCGTAGGAAACAGAAGTCTTGGTGCCTTCTCTTAAACTGTAACAGTGAGTCTCATCACAATCTCTGCTATAACAGACACAGGTTTAGATATTTTCAATTGTATAACCCAGTCTCAACATTCCCTATAACTGTGTGGATCTTTCAATGAGGAAGGAAGATCTTAAATTAGCTCCCATCACCAACATTCTTAAATAGGATGCCAGCTCTGGCTCCAATCCATTATGGCGATTTGAATGGGGGATTACTACAGGATTCAGGAAGGCACTGCCCATGGCTCTCATAATAATAAGAAATAAATTACTCCACAACTCTTGGAGCCAAAGGGACACTTTGGCTTTTAGTCACTACTGCAATAATTTCTCAAATGTAAAACTTTGCCTCAAGGTCTTAGGGCTACCCATGAACTAATAAGAAGTCTACAAAACTCCTGTACACTCGCTATTGTCTCTCTCTTCCAGAACTTTTCCTGGAAAGCCTTCCTTCCCTCCCTCAATTTCAGGACTTCCTGCCTATAAGAGTAATAGACCTTCTTTGGTCATACCAAAGGACTTCTGCCATGAGCTTCAGTAGCAGAACCTAACCTTGGGAGGGAGCTGCGCCATGTTATGGCGGAGTTTCTAGAAAAGCCATCACAGAAGGTGTGAAGTGGTTATCTCATTGTGATTTTGATCTGTATTCCCTAATGACTAATGACGTTAGGCATTTTTTTTCATATGCTTATTAGCCATCTATATCATCTATATATCTTCTTTGGTGAAATGTCTATTCAAATCTTCTGCCCATTTTTCAATTGGGTTGTTTGTCTTCTTGTTATTGAGCTGTAAGAGTTCTTTATATATTCTGTATACAACTCTTTTATCGAAAATATGATTTAAAAATATTTTCTCCCAGTCTGTGGCTTATCTTCTTATATTCTTAGTGGTGTATGGGGAAGCAAGGAAGTTTTCAATTTTGATAAAATATAATTTATCAATTTTTCCCTCTATTGATTACACTTTTTGGTGTTGTATCTAAGAACTCTGACCTGATCCAAGACCATGAAAATTTTCTGTTTTCTTCTACAAGGTTTACGATTTTAACTCTTAAGTCTATGATCCATGTTGAGATAATTTTTTGTGTATGGTGTGAGGCAAGGGTCTAAACCCATCTTTTTGCATGTAGAGATCCAACTGCATGTAGAGACTATCCTATTCCACCATCTGGAAGTCCTACCTCTAAATTTGTTAATTAATTTAAGTAAGTTTCATTTTAAAGAATTTGTCACACCAAATAAAATTACACTTAAATAAAAAAACTTATCTGAAAGTTCCACATTTAAAACTTTCCCCAAACATCAGCTCTATTCTGATTTTTATTGTTTCCATAGCAAAGATGATATAAAACAATCTTTTAAATGTGATACATGTTTTATTCTCACCACTCTTAAGGAAAATAGAGAAAACCTTACAGTGTTGAAAATCTTGTTAAATCTAGATTTTTTTCAGATTGTTAAGAGCTTTTTCTAAAAATCAGCCTATGGTTTACATACTTCAGTAGTTAACACACCATATAATCAAAAAAAAAATTTTTTTTTTTTTGCTGAGGAAGATTTGCCCTGAGCTAACATCACTGTCAATCTTCCTCTTTTTGTATGTGAGCTGTCACCACAGCATGGCCACTGACAAATGGGTCGTACAGGTCCTTGCCTGGGAACCAAACCCAGGCCACCAAAGCAGAGTGCACCAAACTTAATCACAAGGCCACCAGGGCTGGCCCTATAATCAAATTTTTTTATGTGGGGACCTCCTGGCTTCAAATATGCATCTTGGTTTAAAAAAGATCTTTCAGCAGAAGCCCAGCATAAACCTGAGTAACACCAAATTTTTGCTTTGGACATGCATTTTTTAATCGTTATTTATCTAAAGTTACATTTCCATAAAAAGTTTTTAATGCTCTGTGGTTTTACAAATAGTTTCCAAAAGCCCACAGAAGCAAGGGTTCTAAGATGGACTGCAAAGATATGTGACGCTAATTTCTAAATTTTTTATTAGAAAAAATTCTCCTAAGTACAAATGTCATAAGACTTCATGTCTCCTTTTTCAAATTCTTTGTTCACGTAAGTTCTTTCTTTAAGAAATGATTATAGATATGAGTTTTCAACCCTCTAAGTTTAATCCATCCTCCTCCAATTACCAAATTTTATTTTATGTATTCACACAAGTACACAACTATAAAATCAGGTTTTGTGATCATTGGTAATCTACCATGTAAAACTCACTACGTGTCTTTCTTGCAATGCAACATGAAAAAATGTACCTCCAAAAACCTAGTACCATTATTGAGACAAGGCAAGAGGCTCAAATCCCAACACGCTGGGGTTCCAGATGACAGTGGGGAGACTGCGGTGAAAGAAACAGACAAGGCACAGACCTCCCGAACCACCATCCATCATGACATGAATAATATTCCCCAGACATAGAAAACATGAGTACTTTGGGATCCCCAAAATGAATGGGGAGTGTTGGATGAACTCCCAAATCAAAAACACAAAAATTTGCCCACAAACTTAATGTGCAAATGGTAAAGCTATGTTGACAAATATAAACATGCAAAATACGGGTGTTCTCCTGAAATAACAAAGTAGCAAATATATAATAAAATACATACTATACCATTAAAAGATACATTTCAAACACAAAGTTTTGGGATTATACATTATATATCCAATAGAATAAGGAAATAATGAGATGTTACCTCAAAAAGAATATATGGAATATTGAATATATCCTCCAAAGACAGCATGTGAGGGTACCACTTGTATTGCAACTGAGAGTCCAGCAACCAGTTGAGAGATGTAATCATTTTCAAAATTAATGGTCTTTACAACCTACAATTTTATTTTTTTGAATAGTACAGTTTAAAAATTATATGTTAGAGAATTCTAGTGTTTTTACAATAACTAATAACAATAACTAGCAAGAGACTGGAAATTACTTTACAATAATTTCAAAAGCACAAGTTATGCCCTATAAAATTATCTTTAGAAATAATTATGCCCATGGACACAAATGTTCCCAAGAATTACTTACTGATTATCTACAGTATGTACAAAGAATTCTTATTAGTACTTCACAAAACAAAATAAACTTTTTTTTTTTTTGCTGAGGAAGATTAGCCCTGAGCTAACATCTATGCCAATCTTCCTCTATTTTATATGTGGGTCATCACCACAGCATGGCTAACGAGTGGTGTAAGTCTGCACCTGGGATCCGAACCCGTGAACTCCAGCCGCCAAAACAGAGCATGCCAAACTTAACCACTAAGCCATGGGGCCAGCCCCCGCAAAATAAACTTTTTTAAATGTGAAAGTACAGACAAGATAGATTTAACTGCCCTGGACATGCTAACTTCTTAAGTGTGTGCAGATAAAGATGTTACTTTATCTGTACTTTACTGATCTCATGACTGTCAGAAATAACCATCTTCTTAATGGCAAAAGAAGCTATAAAGCAAGACCTCAGGACACAAGAACACTTTCTTCGAGTTTACTCAAAGCATCAGTGACTCTTTAAAGAGCTTCTTTCTCTGCCTTCAAATGACAGGCTATAGAAGCTTCACACTCGTAAACCACAGAGCAGCTAATACCTGTGGCTCTAAAAAGAATCACTGCACCTGGCAGGTATTTATTTCCTTTTCTTCACTTCAGATCCCTTCCATTGTGTCCAAGCCTCTCCTCTCACTACTTCCTCTGTTAGCACCTAATAATCCAGAATGTTCGTGCTTCTCTATAATTCCCCCCAAAAATCTTCATTCCCCCTACCCAGCAGTCAAGTTTTTTGTGTGTTTCACATTCATCCTACTGCCTGTTGGCTCAAGGAAAATGTCTATTAAGGGCACAGTGAATTAATACACAAGGCCAGACAACACTAAGGCAACCTTCGCTTTGACATATGTGCGTGAACAATACTGTCTGCTAAATGTCGCCTCTCAAGTCATTTAAAGAAATACCCCAGCCTCTTTGTGAAGAGGGGCTCTGCCAAGGAAGTGGTGGAGTTACATGAGCGTAACAGAAAATAAAATCCCACCTCCAACAACCCGCGAAGAGTTGGGCCAAGCAGACACCATTTCTTCATGAACTTTTGATCTCCTCACCCACCTACCCCACAAAGCAAAGGAAATAGCAGGACATTTCTTTGTGTCCTTCAAGTTCATCCTGGCTTTCCTGTCCACGTGTCAATGGGCCCTCAGAAGCCCAGCAGTGACTGCAGCCCATATTCTGAAGCCCTCTCTCTGTGTCAGCATCCCTGGACAATCGTGCCCAGCAGCTTTCACCAGACCAGAGAAGCCAAAGATGTGACGTAGGCTCCAGAGACCAAAGGGACTGAGAAATGCCAATCTGGGAAGCACCAGTGCACCCATTTCCAAACAGGGAAAACCAAGCAACACCAGAGCAGAAACGGAGGCGAACTCCCTCTAAACCTTGAAAGAGAAGGGTTGTAATGAAGACACAGAATTAAGAACTACGAAAAGAGGCAGAATGCAAGATTTAAATCTCCTTCCAAATTATTTCAGAAGGACTCAAGGCAACTTTAAAGCGTTCTGAATTTTTAAAGTCAGGAAACATATAGTAGCGTTACTTCTAAAAGCAAAGAAGCAAAGACACAAAAGTGAATTATATTGTTCGCGAAGGTAAAATCCAATCGCCTTCATCTATTTGGAGGGTGGGGTGGAGAGGAAGGAGGTAAGGGGGTGAAAATCAGCTATTCCAGAGCGATGCTGAGCTATCCAGCCCTTTTTACAACCTCTAGTTCACACTCTTCTTGAATTTTCTGAAGCTAGCAGTTATGATCCCAGTGTGAACATAGACAACAAAAAATGTCGAATAAAACATTATTACAACTTTCAGGATAAAACAGTAGAGAGTAAACAGTGCCTGACTCTCCCTCCTCCACACTATTTACATTCTTATGAAAGTACACAAGTCTACACAAAATGACAACCACACATTTTGATGGCAACAGATAGCTGCTTGAGAAATTCGCCAGGTTCGAGGAAGAAATACTATTAACAAGGGGGCATATGGAACCACATGGAGGAATTACCAGCAGCGGATGTCAATTTTCACCTCTGAAACAAAGCAGGGCCAGGGAGAAAAAAATGAGAGTGGCTTTGATCTTCCTCCCACTGTCTCCCTTTCTTTACCTGAGCAGAGAGAGCCTGCCCCAACCAGAAAAGCAGGTGGCTGCCCCCACACAAGAAGGACCTGCTTCTTGAGGCACTGGGGGCTGTCTGCGGGCTGTTGTACCCGTGTTCATTCACTGAGCTCTTTCTACATCCTCTTGAGATTATATCTCTGTTATATTACATTATAAAGTAACACTGAAGCAATGGAAGGAGACGGGATAGTGAATCAGTCATGGCACCCCAGAACGTGAAGGGAGTGGGCAGACATGGGTAGAGCCCCAGGTGCCCAGCCGTCTCTGCGTTTCAGGGGACATTTGTTATGCACCATTTCTGGCAGCAGCAGAGGCCCAGATTGATTAGGATCACCCAGGAATATCCGCTCTTTCTGACAGTCATGAGACCAAGACATAGGAGCAAGAGGTAGCTTTGAGGTCCAGTATTTAAAAACTCAAATTAGTAAATTCTATGTTACCTGTATTTTACCATAATTTTTTAAATTCGAATTTTTAAAAATCAGACATTTGTGTAAGGGCTCTGTAGTTCAGCCTCTCATCTGGTATGTGCTCTAAGAAGCGCAATCTTTCAGTCCCTGGTGGGAACTACAAGGAGTTCTAAGGCATCCTGTCTGACGAGCACAGGATATTTAAATTTAAAACAAGCCAAAAAAAATAAATAAAACTTATGAAAAGATTATCTAACTCTGGGGGAGAATATTATTCTTAAGATGCAGAGAAAATCATACTTTTGAAAAATATTTACTGTAAAAAACAGAAGAAATCTTAAGAAAGCATTTTTTATGCATTCTCCATAAAATACAAGAAAATATGAAGTAAGAAATGGAAGGTGAGGTTTAAAAGGTTACTTAGATGCTTTCTAAGATGTAAACTGATATGATAAAGTGCAGGCTGAAAGAAGAAAAAAATTGTAAATAATAAAAATGTAACAGATTTACTGCTTTAGATAGGGCAAAACAGAGAACGGACACTACAGAAAAATAATTCAGTAATGTGGAGGACAAATTTGAGAAGCCATCTCACAGGGCAGAGGAAAACAACAGAGAGAAAAGCAAAATCAGAAGGAGAAAAAAAGTTGTTTATGTGGGAAGGGGATTTGAGGAAGAGGAACAGTGATGGAGACAGAAAATGAAGACCTACTTCACAAAATACAACCAGAATATGTGCAACATATCAAATAATTGAAGACATAACACCAATTTTTTACATTTAAAAATAACCAGGCCAGGGGATTAAAAAGGCTTACAGACAAAATTAATCAAAAGAGGTCACTGCATAGATACATCACTGTGAATTTTTTAAATGTTAAGTATAAGAAAAAATCCTGTCAGGATCCAGTAAAACAAATAATTAAACAGGTTACTTTTGAAGAAATAAAAGTAAGATTGCTGTTATTTCTCTTTCAGAGCCCTAAACCCAGAAAATAGAGGAACAACATCTTACAAAAATTTTAAGATGGAAACAAAAGGTGGAGTTGTGATGCAACAATTCAGTACTCATGAAAAATCAGAATTGCATCCTCAAATATCTGAGGTTTCAGAAACACTATTATCTACATTCCAAGGCTAAAATTATTAGAAGATTTATGCCAACTGACCAAGAAAGGAATGGAAACAAAGAACTAAAGAAATGGGGAAGGGATCATTTACAATGACAAATGTCAAGCAATGAAAAGAGAATCTAAGTGGCATTTCTAGATTTTACACATAGATTTGTAAGCAAGAGCTTAATTCAAATTTTTAAAAAATCACCAAAAGAGAAAACATGTAATAGAATAATAATAACAATAAAAAGCCCACTCCTTAGGGCCAGCCCCGGTGGCCTAGTGGTTAAGTTTGGCACACTCCACTTCAGCAGCACGGGTTCAGTTCCTGGGCACAGACCTACATCACTCATCAGCAGCCATGCTTTGGCGGTGACCCATATACAAAATAGAGGAAGATAGCACAGATGTTAGCTCAGGGCAAATCTTCCTCAGCAAAAAAAAAAAAAAAGAAAAATCCCACTTCTTTTTGCCAGGTGCCATAAAACGTTCTAGATGGAGTAAAGATTTATATATTAAAAAATGAGAGATGTACACTTATCTCAATATATGATGATATATGTAAATATATCAACAGATTATCAATAAATTTATCAAAATTCAAAAGCAGAATTGAAAAAGAAAAGTAGATGTAAATGATATGAATACAGAAATGCTGAAATGTGTACAGATTAAATAAACACAGACATGATTAAAGTTAACTAAATTAGAAAATCAAGTTAAATGCATGGCAAATAAGAGTTTTATAACTTTGATATTTATAAACCTCCTGTAAATCAATAAGAAAATAGAATATCTTGATGGAAGGATAGATAAAGATATGAAAAGCCAATTTAGAAGAAGAAAAAATACAAATGGTCAACAAATATCTTAAAAGTTAAACACAATGGTAAAAAAATAAATACAAATTAAGACATCAACAAAATACTATCTCTTGAGGATGAAATTAGAAAAAATGAAAAGAAACTCTAATGCACAGAAGTGGCAGGAGTTTGAGTCAATGGTACTCTCATATACTGCTAACAGGAGTGTAAATTGGGACAAATACTGTTATTGTTGAACAAGTCATAGCAACACTTTAAAATTTCATATATTCTTTGATCTAACTCATCCACTTCTAGGAATTTATCTGAATAATCAAGAATGTGCACAAGGCTATAAAGCTGTTCATATTGGAGCATAAATCAAAATCAAAAATAATAAGTAGGAGCCAGCGCCATGGCACAGCAATTAAGTTAGTGTGCTCCGCTTTGGCTGCCTGGGGTTTGCAGGTTCAGATCCCGGGTGCGGACCGACACACTGCTTGTCAAGGCATGCTGTGGTGGCATCCCATATAAAGGAGAGGAGGATGGGCATGGATGTTAGCCCAGGGCCAATCTTCCTCAGCAAAAAAAGAGGAGGATTGGCAACAGATGTTAGCTCAGGGCTAATCTTCCTCACACACACACAAAAAATAATAATAATAAATAACCCAAGTGTACCAAAGGAAAGAATAAATAATTCTGGTACATGGATACTTTCAAATACCATGCTCTAAAAATTATGTTATAGAACACTAATGATAATGAAGAAAAATTCAGATGTCGTTAAAAAAAAGTTACCAAAATATGCATAGCAAAATCACTAGATATGTGCATACAAAAGGTACTGAAAATATGAATAGTAGCCATCTTTTGGGTGTTGAAATGACAGGTGGTTTTCCTTTTCTTTGTGTTCATCTAAAAATATACAATAAAATTTCTGCAATAATGCTCCCTAGAATAATGTGAGTTGGGATATAACACAATTGACTTTTGATGTCTGCCCTCCACCGAGCCCCACTTCTCAAACAGGAACAAGTCAAAGTTCTACTGCAGGGAGAAAGGTCCCTTCCCCAGGGAGGGGGAAAAAAGGCCATTCAGGGAAATAGCCTGCCATCCTCTCTAGAAAAGCAGAGAAGTGGAGGTGGTGTCCCCACATCTCTGGTAAACTCATAGTCCAATCATCCCCGAGGGACCAATAAAACAGGCACAAACTAACCAAGACATTCAAAGCATAGCTGCTGCTATCCAGAAAACCCTAGCCGGACACAGGATCTTGAATCATCACCATGGATGTTAAAGCCAGGAATGGACACTGCTACTAAAAGGTGCCAAAACACAACCAGGACCTGGGTAGTTCCCATGGAGGGACCCTGGAATTCCAAGTCAGCTAGCTACACAGACTTGCTCTGGCCATGTCACTACTCTCACAATAATCCAACCTCTCATTTCTAATGATTGCATATTTGGGAACTCACTTATGTCATTATGGCATGATTTCATTGGATTTCTTTTGTAATCAAAAATGAAACTAATATTATTTAAGAAAAATACTAAATTAATACTTAAGAAAAAAATATTCCAACCACTTGGAAATTTAAAAGTGCTCTCTTAACCATGGAGGTAAAACAAAAACATTTTAACGTAACTATAAACAATTTAGACTGTAGTTTTAAAAATTAGAACACTATGTATCCAAACTTAAGGAATGGGTCCAAAGCTACATTCAAAGGAAAATTCATAGTAATAAATATTTTTGTTACAAAGGAAAAGGGAAAAATAAATAAATCAAGCATTCACTTCAAGACATTAAGTTGGGGAGGAAAAAGAATGATATTTTAAAAGATGAAAGTAACATAAAGGAAACAGAACATGAAAATACACCAGAATTGAGAAATAAATCCAAGAGCTGATTGATTGAAAAGCAAACAAACCAATGATAGACCTTGACAAAGCTTATTAGAAAGAGAAAGACTCCACTGTAATGGGGTCACATTTTCAAAATTGTTAGTATATTTTTCCCTCATGTCTTTCTGACTTTGACACGACTTTTTCCCTAGTCATGTTGAAGCATGCTTTGTGGGAGAGTATGGAGAGATGAAGACCTTTTAACTGAAAGAATGCAAAGAGAAAGGATAAGGTAATATTCAGCTTTAGACAAGTAAAATAAGATTTGCTAGAGCCCCAAGAGATTTCCCTAATTCCTCTACTTTTTCCTCTTTAGCACATTAACCACCTTACCTGGAAGACACAGCTCCTTGAGTTTTCCCAGTCCTGTTACTTCCAGTTCCCACAATTTACCATTAGGGCTTAGGTCTGAGTCAGACCTGGCGGTTTGAATCAGGACAAAAGAAAATCAGAGGTAGGCGGAAACCCACACACTGCCAGCCTAGAGCAAGGGTGAAAAGAAAGGAAGAGGAGAGCTTTGGCTTGGAGAGAGAAAGGTGAGGCTAACACCAGGGTAGAGGTGGCTTTGCCTCCTCCCCCATCCAGGACTCTTAAAAGAGATCACCTCTTGGGCAGTCTCCCACCCTGAAGTTAACTTAGAGTAGGGGCACATCCCACTTCCTGAGGTCCTTGTATGGTTCAATGGGGCTCAGAAATAGCTGGGAGACTGGCTGTGGAGCTAGCTAGCCAGAGCTGGGTGAGATAGCATTGTAAACAAATGTTGCAGAGTGAAAACCCAGGATAGGACCAAAAGACGATCTTCACCAGACCACCCAAAGGGAGCATCAAGTGGGAACTCAGGGGAGGCCCAGACGGTAAGGAGTACCAACAGGTAGACTGCCTGCAGAAAAAGAATGAACCACAAGCTACAAATTTCAGTATTGGCTATCGACAGAGTACCCAGCCACCAGAGATTAGAGGAGTCAAAGGATATCATAATCATGAACCCCAACTCTTAACTCCACCACCACATCATCTAAGCCCCTCTCCCCCTTATATCTGGGTGTCATCTGAAGTAAGAAGAGATGGTGGGAGCAATCTGAAACACTGAGCATTTGTTTCCAGAGAATAAATATTACCAGTAAGAGTTGTTTCAATTGTCAGATCTGACTAAGCTTTAACCTGCACACACAGACACACACACACACACACACCCCATCTTGCCCAGGACCTATGAAAGGCTGCACAGCAGGGAGATTAAGAATTCAGGACTCTGGATCCACATGGCCTGGCTCCTTGATTTGTCAGCTCTGTAACCTCAGGCAGTCTCTCTCTGCTTTAGTTTCCTCATCTATAAAATAAGGATAATAACAGTTTCTCTTAGTATTTTTTAAGGATTAAGTTAATAAATGTAAAGTGCTTAGAGCAGTATCTGGCCCATAAGAAGGGTTCAATAAGTGTTGGCTATCCTTATTACTATTAGCATCACTATTATATTATTACTTATATCTGTTACCTACTGTGGGGCTCAAGGGGGAAGACCAGAGCAGCTATAGAAAAATGAAGAAATTACTACTTTTCCACAAAACCAAGTAGCACGGATTAAAATTTGCACCTCTGCTACATAGTATTCAAAATCATAAATGATCAAGGGGATATAAAATAGATCAAGACTGGTTTTAAAAACACACAACAGAATGGTATAAATAAAAAATCTTAATAAAATGGACTACATTCAGAAAAAATATGAATTACCTAGATTAGCTCAAGAAGTATGCCAAAAGAAACTGAAAAATTCATCAAAGAATTGCCTCAAGAAAGATCTAGGACCAGATAATTTAATTTGTGCATTCTTTCAAAGTTTCCCAAGGGGCAACCCCAAAATGTATAATAATCTCAGGACTTGGGAGAAGATGGAATGCTTCCCGGTTTATTGGAAAGCTAGGCTACCTACAGTACACAACCCTGCACAAAATAAAACTATAGGCCAATATTTTTCTCAAAAGTTGTTATTCCAGGATTTCTTAGTGCCTCTAATACGCTGTGAAATTTCAATAGGAGGGTTGTGGCAGGAAGCGTTGTCTTTGCACTTCAAGATTTCTTCCAGGCTCCCCCAGACCTTTCTTATGACCATGGAGGAGCCACACAGGAGCCTTGAGTCAGGCTATCAGAAGATTAAGACGGTCCAACAGCCAAGAATATCGAGAAGGATCGTAGAGGAAAAGGGATTCACAAGAGACAAACAAGAAAAGAGACAGTATACAAAACTGCAGTAATAACAATGCAGAGGCATGAACCAGTACATTCTGCCAGTGAAAATGTAAATTGATTCAACTCTTCCAGGAAGCAACTGGCCATAGGTATTTAGAACCTAAAATGTACATACTCTTTGACCTAATAATCCAACTTCTATGAATCCATCCTAGAGAATTAATTTAAAATGAATATAAAGTTTTACATACAAGGATGTACTTAATAGAATTATTAATAGCAAACAAAACAAAACAGGAAACAATCTAAATGTCTAAAACTGGAATCAGTTAACTAGATTATGACACATTCATATGATGAATTAGGCAATCAAAAGGAATGTTTTGGAAAAAATTTTAATGACATGTATACGTTCATGATTTTTTAGGTAAAAAGGCAGAAAACAAACTACAAAGTATAATCTTAAGTATATTTTTTAAATATATGTGTATAAGGAAAACTACTGGAAGAATATAGACCAAAACCTTAATATGATCTCTGGGTGGTGGGACTCTACATTTCTCATAGTATCTAACTTTCTGCACTAAGCATGTATTACTCGTATAATCAGAAAAAAGATGAAAACCAAATAAGATTGCACATGTATAAATACTCATGTCAGTGAAAAAGAACAATTTTAAGTCTCTATTTACTAAGGATGAAAACACTGTCAACACTGTGCACAGAATTCCATCCTCCCAAACGTGCATCTTACACCACGAACTTCAAAGCACAGAAGGCGGACAGCAAACCAACCCAATTCCTCAAGAGACAGGCTTAGCTGCTTCTCTGGGAGGGTTTCAATTATCGAGAGGGGAACCCGGCAGCCAATTTTTAAAGTGCGGCTGTTTTAGTTCCCCCCTTGGTTCACTGGGAGGAGCAAGCTTTACAGGAGAGGTTGAGGGAGAGTGAGGAGTTACACGCGCGCGTGCACACATTCTCTCTCACACATACACATCCCACACACTCAAACGCACTCAATCGTGTTGTCCCAGCCAGCCAATTTGAAGCGAGTCGTGCGGGTGCAGCCGCGCCCCATCCTCGGCATGCAGCCGCGGAGCCCCGTCCCTCCGGCCGCCCAGCGCCGCGGATACCTGTTCGTGGTGCGCGGTAGCGGGGTCGCCGGGCTCCTGAGCGTCCTCAGCGAGGCGGGGGTGCCGTGGGTGGCCTCCCTGCTTTCCTCCACCAAGAGCCTGCGCAGCCAGCAAGAAAACTAAGTTGTTACACCTCGCGGGGAGCAGTTGGGGGCCAGGCTCGGCATGGGCATCGTGCTCGCAGCCTGACCGGTACGTCCTCGCGCGCCCTGGCTCCCCCGGGCAGCTCCCAAACCCCGGAGTTAGAAGAGGCTTAGGGCGGGAAGGAAGGGAGAGCTCGGACTAGAATGGAGAGTCCGGGATACTGATGGGGAACCCGACGGCAGGTCCCGCTCTGCAGCTCCCTCGCCGAGAGCGACGCACGCTGGAGTCCTAGCAATCCTAACCGGTTCCTTTCCGCCACAGCCGGTGCCCACCGGGTCCAAGTGGCGCCCCTCTGATGACCCATGTCTCCTGGATGTCCCCACCCCACCCACCCTCAGACCGCGCTGCCTGTCGGCTTGTCCTCGCCGTGGCCAAAAGTCTGCGCACCCAAGTGGAGCGGCTGGGCGGCTGGGGTCAGGGGCTTACGGCGGGGCGCACAGAGGGGTGCGCGGCGGGCGGGGGTTCCCAGGGTGGGTTACCTGGAGCGGGCGGGCGCGTCCGTGGAGCACCAGAGCAGGCGCAGCAGCAGCAGCAGCAGCAGGCTGGCGAGCAGGGCGAGCAGCGCGCCCCCCGGCCGCATCCTGAGCCACAGGCACGGCCGCCGCCGCTGCTGCCCCGGCGAGGCGCAGCCCGGGCGGCCCCGACTCGCGGCTCCCGCTGCCGCCGCCGCCGCCGCCGCCGCCGCAGCCACGCACACCTCCAGTGTTCCAACGCGGCGGGGAGGGGCGACGACAGCGCGCGGCGCGGGCCGCACGCTCCGGGGTCCCCAGCCCAGCCGGCACGGTCTTCGGGGGCCAAAGCAAGAAGCCGAGCGCTGGCTCTCCCGCTTCTCCCACCCAGCCCTGGACCGCTGAGCTTGACTCCGGATTGCGGTGACGATTCCCCGAGCTCGCCTCCTCTCCTGCCGGAGGCGCTCGGAGCCGCTGCGGGCTCTGGTCGCCGCCGCCGCTGTCGCCGCCGCCGCCGCGCGGGGTCACCTGAAGGTTGGGACTCGGGAGCTCGACTCCGTGCTGATCGGGTTCCAACTTTTCTGCGCTTTCACCTTCTGCTGAGTGCCCGCGTGCTCTCCCCCGAAGCCCACGCAGGCACACCGCGGTCTGCGTCCCTGCGGTGGAGAGCGAGGACGTGGAGGGGCGGAAGAGGAGAGATGAAAGGGCCCACTTCAAAAACTTTTAAGACTTTGTAGCCGCTCTGCTGGATCGCAGAAAGGCTGCCAGGGACTTGGTAGTTGGGTGGATCACGGTCCCGAGTAGCAGTAACTTCCCCTTGCTTAAACGCAGGTTGAAAAGGACGGCGGATCGATTTCCAGGGCCCAGGCAATCTTTAGGGGTCGACAAACGACCGCCTGCGGGCCAAATTCGGCCCCTGCCCGAATCCTAAATGTTCTTATTGGAACACCTCCGTGCCCATTCTTTGTATTTGCAGTGGCTGTATCATCTGTGACTGCTTTTACCGTACAAGGGCAGAATTGAGTCGTGGTGACAAAGATGGTATGACCCACAAAGCCTAAAATGTTTACTATCTGTTCCTTTCCGGAAAAAGTTGGCAGACCCTTGGTCTAAAGCATGTTGGGCTAGATCATATTGGTTAGCATCTCATTTATTAGCTAGTATCTCACTTATTGCAAGAGTGATCCGATGACAATGTGAAATAGTTTGGCTCATCAATTATTGATTTGGGAGTGGGCCTCTCTTTCAGCCGGAAGCTGTCCTGTCCACACGTGGTCCAGGCTGCCCAGGCCCCGCACTGGGCAACCTCTTTAAGTTTTGCCCTTGACTCCGGTGCCTTGAAGAACATCAATAAACTGGAAACCCCATAATGGTTATATGGGGCTCATTAGACTATTCAATCCAGTTTTGTATATATTTGAGATTTTTCCAGAAGGAACCCTTGGACTCTACCGTCTTGTGAGTTCCTTGATAAAGGTATTTTGAAAGGCTTTAATGAGTTAACTTTCCCAAGTATCAAAAATATTTATATTTCAACTGGAGTCTCCTAAAGGCCTAAGGTCTTAACCTGAAAGACCAATGAGAGAGCCCTTTGGGGAGCAGATAGGCCAGGCAGCTCAGAAAGCTGTTGCCAGTGATTTCGTCACTGAAAAAATAACATATATCAAGAAGAGAAATACACAGCTGCCTGATTCTTTTCTGCTAATTCATCATTTACTCTAATTAAAAATATTTCTTTGATAACAAACCGGAACTTTGCACATAGGAGTTGATCGATAAATGTCTGGTCAATGAATAAAACACCTCGGAACTGATGCTCTTCTTAAAGAGAAAAAGGAGCAAAGAACCGGAAAATACATGTGACCGGAAATACAATTTCCTTCCATAGCTCATTATTGCTGTTAAAGAAAAATTTGCTACTTTTATGCGAGACTGACATTTTTAGGAATCCAGCTGCTTATCTTAGCATGGTATAGTAAAGTAATCCTATATTCAGATAGTGCTAAAATAATAAAGTAATCCAACTCTACATGTTTGAAAGTTTAAGCATTCTGTTAGGTGAGTAGGATATGGCGCAATTGTTTTGAAAATAAAAAGGTTGTCTGGATTTGGAAGATAGTCTAAATTTTATTTGTCTTAGAGCAGAAAACTTGTACAGACAACTCAGGATGAAGACAGTTTGTGGAAAAAGAAAAAAGCATTATTGTATCAGTCAGGAAGCTGCAATTTCACCTAATTTACTAAAGTTTAATATTTCAGCACAGCTGGGCTCAAGGCAACAGCAGAAGAGTCAGCCTTGCACTGGGCTCCCTACACACCCTTGCTGCAAATGAAGTTACTTTTTATCAAGCCAATGGCTATCAGCAGGGGACTCACAAAAGCCCATTTTAATTGGAAAACCAAGTGTAAATTTGCAGTGGGAATTCTTAACCGAGTGTTAAAATTTGATAGTAGAGAACTTTACCACAAGCTTTGAAATTGAAGACTTGGGTTAGTAAAATATGAATTATCTTTCTTATCCTTGAGAGATAAAAGAACCTGACAAAAAGAAAATGATTCCTTAAATATTATCAGCCATACAACCAATACTGGAAAACTGTGAATTTGTTAACTTAACATTAGCAAGTTTGACCAGCAACCCCAAAGATCTATGCCATGTAGTAATTCGAGATACTGCTGAGGCCCAGGGTGGAAACAGAAACTCAGGCCGAGGTGCAGAAGCCCAAGCTGATGGGTGAACTTACCTCACTCACCCAGTCTGCCCAGCATTTGCCTCTCATTTCACCTTTGTTCATCTTTATGCATCATCACAAATGCCCTAACTTTCATAAAATAACATAAAAAAATGTTTGCGAAGTTTTGATATATAAAAAATGTCCAAAGAATTGAAAATCTTCCTGGAAGCTGGGATTTCTCATTTTCATGTGCGTTTTAAACATTTGCATTGGCATGGATTTGGGGATTCATGAAGAAGAACCTCCAACATAAAATGTCTATCTACTGGTATACACCAGTGACAACCCTCTGTCTGGGAAAAAAGGAGTGCTGGGAGAAACATGCAAAATTGATGCAGCAAAGAATCTTTTCATTCATTTGGGTGACATCTTTATCTCTCTGTCTAGAAAAGATGGTTTCTGATGTCTTCAGCCTGCTTGATTGGTTTTAGTAATATTAAAGATTTGTGAGGACTGCAGGACAATGCACATTCATAAATATTAAACTATTCCTTGGGGGGAGAAATTCATAAGGACAGTATAACCAAGGTTACATATTTTCAATAAATCATAGGATATAAATAAAAGTAATAACGTCAAGAAATCAACAACTTTGTATGTGGAGAGCTATGCTTTCAAATACGTTTTATTACAGATTTTGCCCACTGCTAATTGAATATAAAAAAAATGGAAGCAATTCCGTGTCTAAAGTAGTTTTAACTTTAAAGATAGAACACCTAGGATGATATAGAAATTCCATCTAGGTGTTATATACATATATAAGAAATCCAATTTGTAGTATAGCTAAAATTACAGAACAAAAACATTGTTATTATTCACAGTATGAAATAGATTTTTAATGTATAAAACATTCAAACTTCTGAAACTGCTCCCCCTGAAGTCCACTTAAATGATCATAAAGGACCAAAAAGAGAAATGGAAACTATAAAATAGTGACAATCCCATTTCACAAACTCCCAAGAATGCCTGCTGAGGGTGAACCAATTAGACAAGAATGCCAAGTTCAAGACCCATCTCCCCCATTTATGACCTTAGATTTATGGGGGGAAAAATGAAAAAGTTTTTGAAGGCCCTACTGATACTTAATTTGGAAGAGCAAAGGCTGGCAGAAGGTCACAACAAAAATGAGTAGCAATCAGTGTGAATGGCCAGGGCTACAGAGTTAAAAGAGAGAGGGTGACCAATATTTCTGTTTTCAGAGAATACAGCTTTCTAACTAGAGGAATGATGACCTAGAGATAATGCTAATCTTGAAGAGAGATGCTGCAAAAGAATTTCGCAGCTACTGATTAAAGTCAATTTATCATAGAAAAATGAGCACATATTTTACATAGTCAGCAAACAAAAGATTCTGAACCACTGGTTTTTATACTGAACTGGCCTCTTCCAGAGTATCCTGCCTAATTCCAGAGTTTGCAAGACCAGGCAGAACTCCACTTGTTTCAATAGATTGGGGGGTGGGAATTGTGTGTGCAGAGGTAATATACCCAAACCTGCCGTATTTCTCTCCTTAACTTCTCTTCCTCACCCCTTCATTCCATACAACCTAAATTATAAGCAGATAAATAACTAAACAAAAAATATCCATTAGCAAGCCCTTAATGCAAAACTAAGTTTCAATAAGTGGGCAAATGAAAAGGAAGGACTGACAAAGATTTTTCTATTCACAATATTCCTGGCAAGTAGCAGAAAGAAACAGCCATGACTTCTTTCAAAGATGAGTAAACAGAAAAAACATTATGCAAAGTTTCTGCAGTATATAAGATAAAAGGAAAGAATTGTAACCAATAAAAAGGCAAATAAAATATATGTTGGAACAAGACTTACCCCAGGAAACAGCAGAAAATTCAGTAACAATTACCTCAAACTCCCCAGGTAATGAAATATAACATAAACATTCTGATAAAAGAACCCAAGGAAGAAATAAGAACTGAAAGACGAGATAGCAAAGCAATAGGTTGAAAAGTGAGCTGACAACAGTAAAAAACCAAACCAAACAAAAAAGATTGTAGAACTCAGAACTATCTTAGAAACCTGAGGAGCCGAATTTAGATGGCAAAAATCTGAATCAGTGTCATAGAAATTAGACTGATGAAAATTGTGAAAACACAAAGAAAAGGGACACAGAAAACACATTGATTAGGAAAACAATTGTATATATCAAAGATAAATATTAGATACATATCATGTAGGTATTAGGGCAATTGTTTGTCTTTTTCAAAAGCATAAAAATGAAATGTTAAAAACATTTCAGGATATAATAGAAGAAAACTTTACTGAAATAAAAAAATATGTAAATCTGCAGATGTTTTATGTTCTCCTTGTCTGAACTCAATATGTAAACTCACAGTGTTCCAGAGACATTTAATAGAGAACAACTAACTTCATAATTTGTCCTCTTTCGGAGATTATTCAAAGACAAAGAATGAATCTAAAAGGATCCAGACAGAAGAGACAGGTAAAAATCAATTCCAGTTCATGGTAAATTGTGGAAAACATGAAAAAAGAATGAAGGATGTAGCGAAGGTGCATTACTTTCCTCATTTTTCAGAGTGAATATATAATTAAATCATAAAAAACTTGTTAGTCAAAAAAAGTAATAATTGTTTTACCAAAAAAAAGAAAGAAAAAGAAAAATGTATAAATATCTTTCAAAGAAGAAGGGGGAGAAAGAAAGAAATCTTGGACTTTTTAGCTAAAGATAGAAAGAATACCTATTTGAGCAATATATGGATCTGTTACAAACACTTAAAAATGGTTTGTAAAATATAACAATGAAAAAGGAATGCATAACTGAGTTTTCAATAAAGAAAGGAAAAGCCCCAAGTACCAGAAATGAGGATAAAACTGAAAAAAAGAGCAATAAACGTGTGATCTAACCAGCAGCTCCCCTGGAATACAGTACATCCTGGTAACATAGAGGTTGCTTTTCACATCTATGCAGGGGATAAAAGAGGAAGACTGGGTTCCCAGTGAGACAGACTTAGAATTAAAATTTCTGCATAGAGCTTTTTTGTGGTAAAAAACAAAATATGTGACCTAGAAAAATAAAGATCCACACACCTGCACAATGACAATTGTTTGTCTTTGCCTGAGCTCTGAGTGAAAGAATTTTACTTTAAAATCTTTGCTTTCTATGGGTTTGAGGCCCACACTGCCTAAGTGGTCCTAAAATTAACATAAAGATTCATCCCCAACTAAAAATGCCTTGAGGTGCATGGCAGAAAAGTCCTAACTCTTCTGGTTCCATAAAAATCTCAAAGAAAAGGAAGCTCACTAAAAATGAGCATAAAATTAAAAATTGCAAAACACTTAAGGAATTCACGATAAATATGTCTCAGTAGAGAAAACTAATGGAAGAATTATTAAGCAATAATTAGAAAGAGAACATAAAATAAGTAAGTATAGAATCATTAAGGACATAAAAGGGTGTATCAACACTCTGAGAAAAGAACTATGATAAAAGAAAAAGCAGTTTTTTCTTAAAGAACTAAAAGAACTATAAGAAAAAATATGTAGTCATTAATATCAAAATAATCAATGGATGGGTCAAGTGACAAGATTATACATGGCTAAAGAGAGAATCAATGACCTGGAATACCAATACTGAGAAAATTATCCACTGAAAGATAAAGAAATGAAAAATATGAAAGAGAGACTAAAAGATCTGGAGAAAAGAATAAGATCCATATTCCTGTCACCTACTGCTGTACAACAAAGCACCCCAATGCTTAGTGGTTTAAAACAATATCATTTTATTATACCTAAAGATTTTGTGGGTCAGGAATTCAGACAGTGCTCAGAGGGGTGATATTGATTTTCACATGACGTCAAATGTGGTCTGGAGGGTTCAGTATGGTTTCACTCACATGTCTTGCCCTTTGATGGGGATTGTTGAAAAGATGAGTTCAGCTGAGACTGTCAACTGGAGTGTCTACTAATGAACTCTCCAGCCATTGATCTTGGGGTAGCAAGACTTCTTACACTGAGGTTCATGATTCTCAGTGAAAATGTTCTAAGAGGCCCGGGCAGAAGCTGTAAGTTTCTTATGATCTTGTCTCAGAAGTGCCAGAACATTACTTCTGCTGCATTCTATTGGTCATACAAGTCCCTAAGCCTAGCATATATTCAAAGGGAAAGGAATTAGACTCCATCTCTAAGAAAAACAACAAGCGATTTGTGGCTATCTTCACTTATCATGATCCGATATTTGTGTAATAGGAATTCCAGGAGAGAACAGAAACGAGGAGGAGGTAATATTTGAAGAGCTGATGTCTGCAAACTTTCCAGAAGTAATTAATGATTTGAAACCTCATATTTAATAATGATAACAAGTCCTGACCAGAATAAATAAAAGTACATTCAAATCTAGACACACTGGAATAAAACTCTAGAACCTCAAAGACAAAGAGAAAATCTTAGAAGCAATCAAAGAGGAAAGAAATATAACAACAAGAAATGATAATTAGATTACAGCATATTTCTCATCAGAAAACTAGAACCCTAAAGTTAACAACTGAATGAATCTTCAAAGTGCCAGCAGAAATAGCTATCATTCTTAAATTTTATGTCTGGCTAAACTATCACCCAAAGGGGAGGGTAAACTAGAAAGTGTTTACAAAGACTGAAAAGTTTACCACCTACAGACCCTTGTTGGGAAGAAAAACTATAAATGGTCCATTCCAGGAGAAAAGAAATTGACCCTAGAAGAAGTGAGACGTAAGAATAAAGGTGAAGAAGGAAAACAGCAAACCAACTGTGACTATATGGAAACAGTATAATGATGACTAATCCGTGAAGGAAACTACAAAACAAGACTGAACTAAAATAATAGTCAATAATAACATGAGAGAACAGGAGCATTCAGAGTTAAATCACACTAAATTCCTTGCCTTATTTAGGAGGTCGGTAGAAATAGTAATTACCTTTATTCATTGTTAGGTCAAATATGCACTTTCTAAATATTATAACATCCACCAGGATATGTGGGGTGATGGGCTTGTTAACTTGATTGTGGAAATCCTCTCATAATGTACACATATATCAAATCATCACATTGTACACTTTAAATATATTACAATTTTGTTTGTCAATTATACCTCAATAAAGCTGGGGAAAAAAAGACATCCACTATAAAGTAAAAACATGATAATCTTAAACCACTGAAAGAGAAAAGAGAGTAAAGAAAAATCAACCCATTCAATAGAAGACAGAAAAGGAGGGGAGTGAAAAATAAGTAGAAGTCAAAAATAAAGCACAAAATAAGATGGTATAAATAAATTCAAATATATCAGTTATCATAGTGAATATAAATGGACTAAACTTACCAGTTAAAAGTCAGAAACACAAGTTAGATAAAAATTTTAAAAATGACCCAGAAAAGATGAAAATAATGGTGTGTAAAGTGATAAACGAAGGAAATACTAACCAAAATAAAGCTAAAACAATATTAGACAAAACAGACATGGAGTTGGAAAGTATTACCGGAAATAAAGAAGGTCATTTCGTAATAATAAAAGGCACACCTAACTAGGTAGAGATAAAAATCCTGAAATCTGTGTGGAACAATATAAACTCAAATTATACAAAACAAATTTGATAGATTCAACACACCTTTCTCTCAAGGAGACAAAAAATTAGGAAAAAAAAGGATGGATTGAACAACACAATTCAAAAGAACACATTCTTCTCAAGCTAACCTGGAATAGCTCTGAAAACCGGTCATATTCTATGCCGCAAAGCAAGTCCCAACAAATACTGCAAAATGGATATTATAGAGATGAAACTCTCTCATCATAAAGCAGGAAAATTAGAAACTAATGACAGAAAGATCAATAAAACCATCCCCATACTCAAACACACTTACAAATAATACATAGGTCAAAGAGGTTATCTTAATTAAGTCTAGGAAATATTTAGATAAAACCAATAGTGAAAAGACAACATACCAAACTGTGGGCTGGAGTGATAGGTGGAAAATGCATAGCCTTAAATGTATATATTTTAAAATTTTTAAATTAAATATCAATGAGTTAAGCATCCAACTTAAGATGCTGAGAAAACAGAGCAGAGTAAACCCAAAGAATATGAAATATACCAAAAAATGGAATTATAAAGTAAGAAAATTGGAGGAATCAATCCAAGGAACCTATTATCCAAATAATAGGCTATCTTAGCCCAGGTCCTCCCCATCAATCCCTAAAAGCAAAGCTGAGACAGGGGTTTTTGTGCAGGTAATTTGTTTAAAAATAAATCTGTGGGAGCAAGAGTGAGAAACTGGGGGAAGTAAAGCAGAGGAGAGAAAGCCAGTGTCAAAGCACATCACTGAATTGGACACCCCAGTGGATGCTGGGATTCATCAGGCCATGGGTTCTCTGACAAACCTGGTAGAACATGCCTCAGTATTGTCTGCCTGAAGCAAGGCTGGCATTTCTCCATCAGCTCTCGTTACACAGTACATTTTCAGGTTGCACAAGAACGAGTGACAAGTGTCCTGCAGTGGTACCATGACCCCACATCAGACTTCACTTTACAGGACAGTGCTCTCTTATTAATAAATTCTCCCCTCTTCAGTTATATATTCTGCCATGTCTGCTCCAGCACCTTCAAGATCGACACTCAGATATGCTTCTTGGCTTCTGCAAGTAGGCACTGCAATTCTTGTGATGTGTACGCTTTTTCCTCCTGGAGCACAGACCGTATTTTCTTGCTTGAGTTATGCTGTGACCTGACCCTACTTTTTAGTCTGAAGGCAGTGACGGAGATGGGGGCAGATCTTGAGGAGGACAAACGTCGTAAGAGGTATCTGCCTCCATTGAGGTCTTTGCTTGTGTCAAGGAAAGGTGAAGCTGCTCTTTCTTACCAAAGGGTGGGGGATATAGCTTCTGCCAGTGCAGACAGTTTAGGGGAACCTAGGGGTTCAAGGTTCTCAGGCTTATCCACCCAAATGTCCCCATGACAGGGCTCAAAGTCCTATGCCTTTTCTATTATAACCTTGGTATTTGCATAGGGGACCTGTCAAGGCTGCAGATTCAATCATCTTTGGGGCTCTGCCAGCCATAAAATTCAAGCGTGGGCCAAAATGTTCTGCAGCCACAGTGATGGTACCTTCTTTAAATGCTGCTATAGATGTCTAGCTTTCAAAGCCTGCTTTGAGTTGCTAGCTAAACTAATCCTGTCATTTTCTTAATTTAAAGTTTCTAAAGCATTAACCAAAACCAGCCAATCTGTGATCCTTTTCATTCCCATTGCCCCATTCAAAGGCCTCACCTATCTCTTAACTGAACACTTCGTCTTCACCTGCTTCTCATTCCAATCCACTTCAGTGAGAGTCTCAATAATTGTGATGTCAAGGATGCTCCCGCCCCATCTACCATCAGCAACGGGGTCCTTGTTGCTGTCCGACTGGTAAGTGATGCAGTTCCAGAACTCTCACCTGAGTCTCTGCTTTCTAGGGCCACTTCGGATACCAACTCTTGACCTGCCCACCACTGCGCCCACCCCCAAGCAAAGCCTGAGGCAAAGGCTTGCAAGTAGGAAGCTTATCTGAGAAGTGATCCCCAGAAGCAGGAATGAGGGATGTGGAAAGAGAAACCATGATTTGATTGGTCCCTTTTATGGGAAGCTGGAGCTCAGTCCCGGTAGGCACCCCCTAAGGAACGGTATGGAGTGCACCTCAGAATTGTTCACGTGAAGGCTGGGCAGGAGCATTTATCCATCCGCTTGTGTCCCCATCTGTCAAGGGTTGTCTCTTGAGCTGTAAACTCCCCCACATTTTCAGGTTGCACACAAGTGAGGACCAGGTGGGCTTCTGTAGAAATAGGACCATCACACCATGGTGTCAGAGAAGCTCCAGAAAGAACATGGGAGATATACATGACAAATGAAGGTTACACCTGCATGAATGTGGAAATCTCAGCAGTGGATACGAGATAAAAAAGCAGTCATATACAAAGGATCAGGAATTAAACTGTCATGAGAGGTAGTATAACCTAGTGGCTGAGAAGGAACTCTCGAGAGAGACTACCAGGGTTCATATGCAGGCCTTCCCACTTACCTGCTGTAGAATGTGGGGTAAGACACTTCACCTTTCTGTGCCTCAATCTCCTCATATTTAAAATGGGGATAACAATAATCATATCTACCTCATAATGCTTTTATAAAGATGAAATGAGTTTTTTAATATTATTTATTATTAATAGTGAGGCAAAGTTATTTCCAACCTAGAATTTTGCACCAAGTACGAAAGTAGAAACTACCTAATTGCCCTTCAGTAGGAGAATGATAAATATTTTGTCGCTTACTCATTCAGCAATTAAAATGAATGAACAAGGCAACATACCATAAATCTCAAAAACTGCATTAAGAGAACCATTAGCACTGTATGATTCCAACTATGTGACATTCTGGAAAAGGCAAAACTAAGGAGACAGCAAAAAGATCAGTGGTTGCCAGGAGTTAGAAGGGAGGGAAGGATGAATAGGCAGAGAACAGGGGATTCTTAGGGCAATGAAACTACTCTGTGTGATGCTATAATGGTGGAAACAGGTCATTATACATGTGTCCAAACCGGTAGAATGTACAACACCAAGCATTGCACCCTAATGTAAACTATGGATTTGGGGTGATTATGATGTGTCAATGGAGGTTCATCGATTGTAACAAATGTCCTACTCTGGTGGGGGATGTATAATAAGGGGGGCTATACATGTGTGAGGGTGGTGGGTATATGGGAAATCTCTGTACCTTCCTCTCAATTTTGCTCTAAACCTAAAACTACCCTAAAAAAAGTCTTTTAAAAATAAATAAATAAGTCTTTAAAAAAATGGAATCACTAGCATTTATTCTCATGATGCAAAGATGGTTCAACCAAAGAAAATCTAATTTTATTTATCACATTATGTGATTATGGCAGGAAAGTCACGATTGTCTTAGCAGAGGAAAAAGAGGCATTTAATAAAATTTAGCAACATTTCCTAGATTTAAAAAAAATCCCTAGTAAAATAGAATTTGACAGCAGCTTCTTATAAAATGATAGAAAAATAAACATCTCGAATCAAAAGGCATCCTCGTGTTTAATTAATTGTTTCATCAAAATGATTTCTTTCTAATCAGGAATGAGACAAGGTCTCAAATAAATATTTGGTGAGTGAAGTGTATCTGTGATCCTCTGTAGGTTCTTGACATGCCATTTGACTACTCAACATGTTAAAAATAAGTTTCTAAACATTCACAAAACTTTAAACCCAGATGGAACCATGTAGAAATACTCAGCACTTTCATCCACGGTTTAACAACCAGTATAATTGCAAGTTATCAACTGTTCTATTCTGATAAACAACACTCAAAATTAGGATTAATTTTACAGCTATCTCTAAAATTAGAGACGAAAAAATTAGAAAGTAAGTCTGATTTTACAGTCAGTAGCAATTAACCCAAATGATACTCCTCATTACTCATTTATATGACCAATTTGATCCCCACCAAAATGCATGTAGATTTTAGACTTAGTAGAAAGTTCTAGCTTTGTTGGCACAAGTGAGTTAACTTTTGTCTTCACTGGCAATTCAGAATCCTTAAAGGCATCTTTCTCCCAGACATGTCTCTAGAACATGAGGAAATATAAATCAAAATTGAGGAAAAATATTTAGAAATATTTTGGGATCAGGCATAAACCACAAATAATTTCCTTCTTGTCTCCTTTCTAGCACTCTTCTCCTAACTATGATGAAGGGAAGACATGATGCACTTGGGAAGCATGAGGTCAAATGATTCCGCAACAGGGCCTTTGCACTGGCAATCCTGTTCCCTCTGACAGAAAAACTCTTGCTCCAGACATGTTCGCAACTTACTCTCTCTTCCTTTAGTCTGACCAAATATTACGTTAATAAAATAAGAACTGTCCCTCAACTCTAGATGACTGGCACTTCTTGCCTTCTTACCTTGCTTTAAGTTTACAATAGCACAATCACCACCAAATACTTACATATTTATTTGTATATTGTCAGTCTCTCCCAATTACGATAGAAGTTTTGTCAGGGCACAGACTTTGTCTGTTTTGCCCTATTTTTGCATTCCCAGTGCCTAGAACACATAGAAGTTACAAAATAAACATTTGTTAAATCAATAAATGCATGTAAATTCTAGAGTGTTCAGAATATACAACCAACATTTTCCCCTAGCTAACCTAAAAACTGCTTTTCCTCCAAAAATTTCAATGGCCTTTAGAAATGTTGGTCACAATAACAGTAATAATACAAGCCTAAATATAAGGAGAAGACTTAATCACTAAACAATGCAGAATAAAGTATAACGAAAGACCAGAAAAATGTACTGGCCAGACTGAATAATTCTAGCAAGTTGTTTTCCTATGAAAATATTTCTTCCCATTAAAAATTTCAATTGGAAATATTTCTTTGGACAGGATGACGTGTAAATATAGAACTAAGATTTTAATAGTTTATTCCCCGATCTTCCTATTCTGAAACTCAGAGCACTCTGTTGTAAGAGCATGAGGCTTTTATTCCAACAGATCTGGTATGTATCCTGCTTCCGTCACAAACTGGGTGTGGAATATTTACCCTCTCTGAGTTTCTACATCCGAAAGCAGCTAACATGGACTCTATTCCTCCTCCTGGGTTCTCCAAGTGGAGAGCATCATTAGTCAGCAAGTTGCCCAAGCCAGAAATTGAGTGTCGTCCTTCACACCTTCTCTTCCTCACCACCACCCCACATCCACCTGATCAATAAACCATTTCAATTCTACATCATTAAGGTCTGTTAAATCCATTCGTTGCTCTCCATCCACACTGCCATCTGCTGCTTCCATGGCCCAGGTCACTACCACTTCTCTTTATCTGGATTATTGCAATAGCCTCTTGGCTGATTTTATAGCAGGCGGTTCCCCTCTCGCCCCCCGCCCTGCCCCAACCACCACTGCCATTTTCCCTCCATTCTCCAAACATCAGAAGGAATAATCACTGTGAAACACAAACATGAGAATAAGAAACAGACACTTGCCTCTTTTCCTGGCTGCCTGATATGCTAATCCCTCTTTCCTCTTCTGTCTACTTTGTGGGAGAATTCCACACTTTGTGAATTTGTGGGGGAAGGAGGCCAACCCCCCACTATCAAATTCATTATATTTCCAAACCCTCTGGCAGCTAAGTTATGGGACTCTGATCCAGGCTTGGTCAATCACACACTCACCTTCAAAACTTTGAGCATTGGAGAAGTGATAACGAACTGTAGGGACAGCTGGGAAATGATGCAGTGTGATAGTGGCATTTGTGATAATTCTGTGGCTCTGGTGGTCGTGTATGTCTGTGAAGCAGTGGGCACTGAAAAGCCCCGACAGGATTGTCCCTGTCGCCTGGCGTCCCTTGGTTCATATCCATTTTCCAAGCTCTGTTCTCTAGTCCTCATGATATTTCCAGAACTAGCCAATAAATATCCTTGCACTAAATTCCACTCCTGCCCATGTCAATTACTTATGCTGGCAACCAAGGGCGCTACTTGGCACATCATGAAACGCCCGCCCCCTCCAATGCCTACAAGCCCTCCTACCGCTTCCAGTGGCCTCATGTTAACACCCACCATCCTTAGCGTCGCTTAGAGATTCAAGCACCACTCACCTCTCCAGCCTCCTCTGATCATCTCACACTCCAGCCACGCTTACCTTCCTGTGCTTGAACTAGCATGGCGTGTTCTCTCTTGCTTCTGGACGTGCTTTATTTTCTCCGCCTAAAATCTTCCTCATTTGCACGCAAGCTTCCTTCTTTCATATTGCCAGAGGACTTTCTTCAACTAGCGGGGAACACAGCCAGAGGCAGTTCCTTTCTTACATCCTTACAGCTTCACAAAGAGACCGTTTTACACTAGCTGAGCTTAGAAACATCCTAGGGCAGGACCTGGTTTGGGTCATGAGCTCATCTTTCTCGTAAGGGAGATAAGGAGCTGTGATGGTCTAAGGTCCTGTGCCCACCTGTATGGCCTGGGGGGCAGAGTCTTTGACTGTACTCCCTCTGCCCCCTTGTGGTGGTGTACTTTCCCCAGATAGATGGCCCAATATCTAGCTGTTTTATTTGGAAAAAGAATTCTGATTGTGAGTGAGGGATGTAAAGGAGAGAGAATTGGGGAGAGGCATTAGGTATTTCTGGAGAAAACAATAAGGATAGAGAGATATAATAAAGACAGAGCTAAAGTGGGGTGCTGTGAGTTGTATGAAGGCACTGGACGTTTAGGGCTGGGAGGGAAGATTCTAGGAGGTTGGAGAAGAATGCATGAAGGGAGAGAAGAAGACAGACTTTAGGTGCTCTGTAATTCTATGTAGGTTTCGGAGCATCACCACCATTTGTAGATGGAAAATCACCCCAATGCCTAAGTGACAACAAGGAGAAGTAAAACGAACCTGAGATGTAAAGTCAGACAGACTTGAATTCTCGGTTCTGCCAATCACTTCTCCAAGCCTCAATTTCCTCCTTTGTAAAATAAAGATAAGACATCATTCTCAATATTAAATGCCAGAAGTAAGGTGCAGAACTATGTGTATAGAGTGGTCCCATTCATCTTTTTTAGAGAAAGCAGTATATTCATTCAATATCCCTGTGTATACATGAAGTGGAAACTGGTTGCCTCTGGGGGAGGAAATGGGGTGGAATGAGACATTCCACTGGATATTCCTTTGTCTGTTTGAATTAAACACTAGGTATATGTTTCAACTATTGTCACTAATTAATTAATTGCTTAAAAATATCTATCTCACAAAGTTGTTGCAAAGAAAACCCATCATATAATAGGTTCCAATAAATACTGGTTCACTTTCCCTTTGTAAGGGGGCATAAATCACCCATCTGGAGTAGCATGTGAATGCTAGAGACCCCACTGGTCACTGGTCTATGGGAGGGAGCCCACACGTGTGCTTCAAAATGAGAGTGTTCGTACGTGTGTGTGTGTAAATCCTGCATATCTATAGTAAATGGGAATCAGACAACTTGAACCTAAATCCTGTCGATTTCAGACTGCTGTACCACTAAAGCATCTTCAAGAAAAGTTATAAAGTTTGAATGTGCTTAGGTTCATACCTCAATCCAAAACAGTTTAATTTTTAATAGGTACAAAAAAATAAACATTAAACATTGAACAAGTGACTTTGACCCTTTCAATTTCTGAACACTGATTGATATACAAGGTGCAGGTGGTCCAATATGAGCTAACAATTCTGAAAAGTGGAAGAAATTTCCAGTACATCTAGAATAAGCCCTCATTTTTACGCATTAGGAAACAGTTGCCTGCGACAGTTTGTCTAATTCATTAACCATCACCTGCTTAATGTTTGCGCATTATTCTGCACACTTTGCTTCCACGAGCCATTTCACCAACCCAGTCTCTAAATCAACAGCGTACTTGTCCTCCTGTTCATTTTTCCAATACCAAAAAAGGAAAGGAAAAACTGAACATGGAGTGGAAAGCAAGGGTCTTTTGAAAAGAAAAATCTATTAACCTGGAATAACTAGTAAAATATAGAAGCCACTGTGACTTACAAATAGCTTTGGGCTAGATATTCATTAGAAGCAAACGCATGAAATATATTGTGGCTCTAAATATATAACTCTTACTGTGCAAAGGTATTCCAAAGTAACAGAGGCCCGGGAACCTATCAAGTATTTATGTGGTTCTTCTAAATACATGTTTTATTTACCATCAAATATATAAAATATTTACTTTTCTTTTTCTAAAAAGATACTGTAAATTATTCAAAGTCCAGTACATTTCTCCATTTCTTTCCTCAGGTAAAATAGGTTTTTTGGATCAGTAGTCATTTTTCTCAAAAGCAATCCTGATATCCCAGAAAAGCACAATTCAGTAAAATCAAACACCCACACAGGAGACTTAATTGTTCCAAAAGCTAAATACGAAAAATTGGATGTCCATGTGAAAAATCAAAGGTAGCTGTTTGGGGATTAACAGATAGCACTAGTGTGATCAGGAAATAGCACAGAAATTAAATATCTATTCTTCTGTACCCTACTAGAGTAGGAGATGAAAAATTATGATTTGGAGGCATTTTTGACATAGAGTCACAAGAACAGCACTGAAATTTCTATTTAAATCAAAACGATTCTGATAATAACGAAATCCTTGATGAATAAAATACTTCATTTCAGACTCCTTATCTTTTCCATTCTAATACTTAGGGACATGTTAATGTTGTTCCCCCCAAAGAACTATGGGTAAGGAGAACCCTGTTTAGTATTTCACCTCTGAGTCACCATTCTTTAAGAGAACATTCTCTTCTACTCTCACACTCATTGAATGACTTTCCATGGCGCCATACCAACACATGGATGACTGCACCGTTCCAACTCACCTACGTTGTAAAGTAGAATTCTTATTCTCTTAGAGTCTTCATGGTGTGTCAGTGGTAATTTCACTTTTTAAGTTAGGATATAACCATATGTTTACCCATCTTAATTAATTTTCTCATGTAAAATGGTCCTTTCGTTATGTCTTGCATATTTGAATGAGTCCCATTTTCCAGCTGTGTTCAAAGGCACCTGATTCTGATGGATTGATTATCAAGGTTAGAGAAAAGATACCATGATAATGGACCTTACGTTTGACCTAGCTGACATTTTGTAACCTATTTTATCACCCCACTAACTCTCTTAAGACTTTTCAGTGCTATTTAACATCTTATGAACATGTAATTAAAATATAAAATGTATTGTAACTAAAATCTTAGAGCTAAGACGACTCAGCCTTCTCTTTCTCGTTTCTCCAAGAGGCTCATGTTACTAACTAAAGCTGACCCTCTCTCAGCCAATCATCCTCACTGTTTTTCTTCCACAGGCCCTTTTATTTATTTCTTTTTAACACTTTTCCTTTGACGACCACTTTGCTTCAGTTAAGTTTCCAACATGCTCATAAAATAAAAGTTTGAAGGAATTATTCAGATCACTTCACCCAATATCATGTTTTGTGTTTAGATTATTGGAATAAGAACAGCAGAGCCAGAATTTTCTTTCCTGCCTTATCCAAACAACAACCTAATTACCCTTTCTAGTCCAGCTGTGAAAGCCCAGCCAGTGGGAAGTGAATGATTTTTCCCTAGTCCCAAAGCAAGTTATTAGCAACTGTGGCCCCAGGAATCTCTACTGTCTCCATGGGTGCCCATCAAATATTACTCTAGGTGTCATTGAGTTGGAAGAAGATATTTTTCCATGCGCCTTCCTGAAAACAGCTGTTGCAGTTACTGATCACATTCCACCTTAGAATTACTGATTTTATCCTAATTATTTTAAATCTGTTCCAGAAAACAGTTTAGATACATACAATCACGTTAGTACTACGACTGGAGCTTACTTTTCAGTGAAAATACCTTAAAAATTAAAAGATTTTTCCTTGGAGTTTCTTTTAAGTAGCTACAAATTACAATTATAGAAATTTGTCAGTGATACAGGGATGGCAATGTTGAAATAGGCCAGCACCTCCAAAAATATTCAGGTATTTAATTAAAAGCAAGGACAGCTAGAGAATTAAAATTTAATACAAGAGATTGCCAAATCTAAAATTACAGACTAAGATGAGTTGCCATTTTAAGAACACACCTTTTTGTAGAGTCGGTCACCAAGTTGGAGCAGAGCTGAACAGACAGACATCCTTCACCACAGGTCGGAAAGATCCCCCACTCTGAAACAACACCACACAATAGACATCTGAGAGAAGGAAAATTCCTCAAGCCTTTTTCTCATCAGCTAATTTTTATTAAAGCACATTTTCAGAATTTGTAATATTTCAATACAGATGTTGGAATAACATGACAGTTTGAGCCCCACATATAAATAACCGATAGTTCTCTCATACATTTCTTTTTCAGGAATGACCAATTAACCTTATTTAACTGGTCTTTACATTTCTAAGTATTTAAGAAATTTAAATCTCCCTATTTTTTAATGTCCTTTTTAATAGTCCTTTTCATTTAAGGAAATATATAAAACTCATTGTTTTTCTGTTTGTAAGTCCAAGGTCCCTGACGACAGGTGGGCCGCCTGCCCTGTTCACACTCTGTCCTCCGCAGTCAAAACCACACTGTTACTTAAGTAGGTGACAGCGAACATTTGCAGAATGAATAGATGAACGACAGGAGATGACATATGCAAAACACAGATTAAGAGTTCACTTGCAAAATATGCATTATTATGTCTTATAAGTATAAATAAATTTCATACTATCTTGAGCTTTTAAAAAATGTGACTTCTTGAATTTGAAAATGGCAGATCCGTGGAATTCACTCAAGTGACAAACACACAGAGCAAAGTATTTTCTTCTGAGGCCGCTGGCAAGCCAAACTAAAATGCCACTTTTACTCAAGAAAAGAGACAAGTTCTCTTTTAGAAGTGGTGGCACCAATAGCAGCAGCATTCTTTCAGGAACAGGAAAGCCAGAAAGCATAAAATAAAAACTTGTTGCTGAAGAGCCACAGCTGTAGGGAATGGACCCCCTGATGAATCCACACCCACTCACACCTTAGGACTGAGCGGTAGAAGACAGAACGAGAGTCACTCATAACGAAACACGAGGGTTTCATTATCAACATCTACAAGTGGCCTTCACAATGGCTCTGGCCATGCTCCCTTGCTCTAAAACCAAAGTGAGTCACGTTAGAATCAATTAAAAGATCTGTTAATGACTTGAGTATGTTATATGGCTCAGGTTTGGGGGTGGAAGAAAGGTCAAAAACCACTGGAAAAAGTAGGCATTTTCCCCTAAAATTCAATCCTCAGTCCTTTCCTTCTGCTGCGATCCTCAGGGAATGCACTTGCATGCATGGATTAGCTCCATTGCTCCTTAATTGGATGACTCCTAAATGTGACCTCCAGCTTTGTGCTCTGTAGTGATTAGAAAACTCCTATTTCTGGAAGCTTGCTGGACATCTGCACGTTAATGTCCCACCACTTTATCTCCCTATAAGGACACTATCAAACCACTGTCAAGACACTCAGGCTAGAATTCCCAGATTCGTCTTGAATTTCTTCCCCTCCCTTCCCACCTCTCCAGTCCACTCCCCCTGTATCCCTTTCCCCTGTTCCAGCACCAGAACTGGTCCCTTGATTTCACTTACTTCCGCTTCTGATTCATTCTACATGCCACTACCAAAATATTTTTCCTTAAGTTCGTCCTACATAGGTCATGCCATACTGCTATTCCAAAATCTAATCTTCAATGTCTCTCGGTTGCCTCTCAGTGGAGAAGAAACTCAATGATTGACACCCAAACTACACTCCCTTGTTGGTATGAGGTCACATTTAGGAGTCCACATCCTGGGTTTGTCACTTACTAGCTGTGTGATCTCAGACCTCCTCTCTCCACACGTCAATTTCTTCACCTGAAAAGTTTCCTCTTAGGTTGTGTCAAGATTCAATGAGTTAATGTGCATTAAGCACTTAGAACAGTGCCAAGAACTTAGCATATATTATATTGGTGTTTCTTGTTTTGACCGATCTTAGAACCTAACAAATGGGACCACTCACCATTTCCCAAACATCTCTTCACTTTTACCATTTCTGATCTTTTGTTCAAATTGTTCCCTCTGCCTTAAGTGACCTTTTCTCCACCTAAGATCTACTCATTTTTTTAAAAATATACTTCAAATACCAACTTTTTCCTTGAAACTTTCACTTAAAAGATTTGTCTTTTTCTGAATTCAAGATAATGTATCTACCCTATCTATCTTTATTCATAATAAGTGAAATAATAGAGATTTTAGTATTTTTAACTCTCTATATAAGATGCCATCCTATAGAGCCATTATGTTCTTAACTTGACCTATTGCAGCCATGCTTCAAATATTTTTTATTATGTTATTTTATTCCATTTGTTTGTAAGTGGCTTTGAATTTCAAACTGTTTTCAATAGCAAAACCAGAAACAAAAACACAGCTTTCAGAAGAAATAAATCAGAGCTGTCTAAAAACATAACATTTTTAGGCTTTAGGGAGATTTTTAAGAGCAAGGATTTGAAATATTTTTGAAGTATAAATTCAAAGCATTTCTGAAGACTCTGAAGAAACAGATATAGCATTGTCCCAGTATCATACCATTTACCATTATTTCACAGACGATTTTAAAATTTGGATGACTCTTTTTTCCCTTCAACTTCGCTTTTCCTGCTATATTTGATGCATTGCGAGATTTTAAAGGTTGGCCTCTCATGGAGACAAATTACACCTGAGGAAATTAGTCCAGGTGCAGCCAATTAAGTGTGGAGTCAGAAACTCCCCAGAGAAGTGAGACTGAGCTTTCCCACCACGTACTCTACTTCAGGCTTCTTTTTCTCAGATGACGGAGCTTCACTTTTAAGAAGAGAAAAGTGCCCTGATGTGGTTTGTACTTGACCTTGGATTTTTTTTTTAATCTAAAGATTATGCGCTTTCCTTATGGAAAAGCAGACAAAACTAGGAAGAAGATGGAGCTTCCTTTGGCTCACCATCTCCCACCCATTCTAGTTGAAATATTCTGTGCCATGTTCCGGAAGGACCAGGATCCCTTGATGGACCAGTCCATTCAAATGTTCTCATGAGGGAGACAAAGAAAGGCTTCGCCAGTGGTCTGTGCTGGGGTCCTCCTCCCTTTCATCTATTGATTCCAGTTGTTTCCCATTCCCACCATCATCCCTCTGACCTCTCTCCCCCCCTTCTAATATCTTTGATGAATGTTCTGTTATCTGTGTTTATTCTTATACAATGTTTGTTTCGGTTTTGTGTGCAGTTCTTTAAGCCTTACATAAATGGTATTGGGCTACCGATATCATTCTTTCTTACTTTAGTTACTCAGCACTATGTCTTTAAGGCTTATCCAGGTTGTGTGTGTACATTCAATGCATTGCTTCTGGCTGTTGCCTGTATTCCATATAATGTCCCATATAGAACATTATACCTATCCTCTATTCTGGTGATAGACACCCAGATTGCCTCCAGTTCCCACAAACAGTGCTATGATGAACACCCATGTACACCTCCCATTGGAGGACTGCGTGCGAATTCCTTAGAAATATCAAGGAAGAGAATTCCCGGATCCTAGGATATACATGTACTTCATTTGATCATTTCCTGCCAGAATACTCTCCAGGATGGCTATACCAATCTATACTCCCACCAGCCGTGCATGAGGGTGCCTATAATTCCACATCTCTATTTTTCTGCCAGGCTAATGTGTGTGAAGTAGTATTTCATTGTCATTTTAACTTACATTTCTGATGAATAATGCACTTGAGCAACTCTTCAATGCTTGATAATCTTTAAAGTTTTCCCTTCTGTAAATTGGCTATTTGTATTCTTAGCCCATTTTTTATGTTGGGGTTCCTACCTTCTTCTGGTTAATTTGCAGATATTCCCCATTCCTTATGTATTAGGTTTTAGTCCCTTGTCAGTTTTAGGCATTGTCAAATAATTTCTGCATATCTGTCACTTCTAACCTTGTCCATGGCATGTCATTGAGTGAAAATCCTTAGTTTTGCTTTATGGTATATGCTTGTGAAAATGTAAGAAATCCTTTTGACCCCCATATAAAATATTCTCCTACATTATCTTCTATTAAATTTTATTGAATACTTTTCCTCATTCAGGTCTTTAATCCATCCGGAGTCCACCTTTGCCTATGGAATTGGACAGAATTTTCATTTTCCTTTATATGGGGAGTCAGTTTTCCCAACATCATCTACTAGCATGCAGCCTTTCACATTAATTTGTAGTGCCATATTTATCATATATTAAGTCACTGATTATTTATTCTATTCCAGTGGTCTATTTGCTTGTTCTTATGCCGGTATCATCCTTTTTTTAATTACGTGGATTTGTAATATGTCTTAATATCTGGTAGGGCAAGACCTCCTCTTTTCTCTTTTTCCTAAGGACTGATTTAGCCATTAACGGACCTCTATTCTTTCACATAAATTTTATAGTAAATCCAACTAGGAATTTGATTGAGATTTCCTTTGAATATATAGATTAATTTGGGAAGAAATTACATCTTTATAATATTAACATCCTTCCAGAGACATTGAAATTTTATTGATTTAGATTCATTTCTGTGTCCTTTATTCAGTTTTAAATTTTTCTCAAAAAGATTTTATGTATTCTTTGTTAATTCCTAAGTACCTTTAAATTTTATTGTAGTTGTGAATCACATTGTATTATTTATTGTATTTTCTAGACAATTAATATAATTATTTTTTAAATCATTGATTTTTGTAAGTTGGCATATTGAGGAATAGTCCTAAAATCCTTTAATTGTTCTAGTAGCTTGTATATTGATTCTATTGTTTTTTCTAGATAAATTATATCATCTACAATAGTGACATCCATCTCTTTCTTGACCAAGCATGATATGCCATTTCTTTTTCTTTTCTTATAGCATTCACTAGAATTATGTTAAATAGTAATACTGCTAATGGGCATTCTTGTCTTTTCTCTATCTTAAAGGGAGTATATTTGGTTTGAGATATATAATGGTGACAAAAAATTCTCTCTTTTTCCCTTTCCCATTTTATTACAGAACCTCTGGATTTTTGGCTGGACTCACATCCACACAGAATTAAGACTGCCTTTCCCAGCTTCTCTTGTGGCTAAATATGGCCTTGTAACTAAGTTCTGGTCAGTGGATATGTGTGGAAGTGATGTGTTCATCTTTTGGTTGTACTTTTAAAAAGTAAAGGCCAGGCTTCCCCTTCCTCATTCCTCATGGCTGAAATATGGATGCAATGGTGATAGTTAGAGTAGCCACTATGGACCATACAGATGAAGCCAGCAACCTAGGGATGTCACACCAACATGAAAGAAGGGGCCTGGGCCCCCAAAAGCACAAAATTGCCCTATTAGTCCTGAACTGCTATTATACAAACAACACAGCTGGAGGAAGTACAGTCATGCGCTGCATAATGACGTTTCAGTCAATGACAGACTGCATATATGACAGTGGTCCCATAAAATTAGTACCATAGAGCCTAGGTGTGTAGTAGGCTAGCCCATCCAGGTTTGTGTAAGTGCACTCTACAATGTTTGCACAACAATGAAATCACATAACAATGCATTTCTCCGGACATATCCCCGTTGTTAAGTGATGCACGACTGTATTTAAATTTTTATTTATACCCTCATGGATAAATGCCAATATGGCTGGATGTAAAAATTTTGGCTCACAGATCATTTCTTTATCAGTACTTTAAACCTTTTAAGCCATGATTTTCTTATATCCAGTGTTGCTGCTGAAAATGTTGATTTTTTTGTTTCTTTGTAGGTGAGCTGCTGTTTATCTCTAAAAACTTGTATAATTCTATCTTTGTCTTTGGTGTTCTTAAATTTTATTACAGCATCTCAGTGTGAGGAGTTTTCTTGTTGTTTGCTTTTCAGTATATACATCAGATGGCACTTTAGGGGGCACCTGTTCAGGTCAAGGATTCATCTTTAAACTGCTCAAAAGAATAGGCATTGTGAGTGGCTAGTCGCCTTCATTAGCAATCTACTAGCTCTGGAGATTTAGAGACACAGAAGTGAAGACAATGCCAGAGTGTGGCTAGTCATTCCTCATCTATTTTTATAAATTCCTCACTCCTATGAGGCTTTTGCTCTGCCCTGATATTACCCCAAAGACCCTGGTACCAAAGTCCTGGACTATAACAGCTGATTTCCATGGAGAAGGATCCATCAACTATTGACCCAAGGCCATGTAAGGAAGAAGCAAGGATGGAACATAAAAGCTTTTCTCCAACCTGTCATCTCATTGCAATGCACTGTCCTGCTCAAGCTACCCCTCTTCCCTCCAATCCGCCTTCCACCCAGACACAGGAGTTCACCACACCTTTCACTCTCCCCAGGAGGTTCAAGCCATTCTTGTTAGTTTCTCAAATCCACACTTTCTTCTCACTTCTAGTTTCTCTAAGGTTGATTTGAAGAGAAAAAGCCAGCAACCCATCCTAGTCCACCATCCTAATGGGAAGTCAAAATCAGATACAGGAATTTTTTAATGGCCTTATGGAGATACTAACATATTAATAATGAAACTTTTAGACCTGGAAGGAAGGGAAGACACCTTCACTAGAGCCTGGAGAGGAAGCTAAATTAAGCCAAATGGACCCTTACCTGACCACCCTATGGTCACGTTCATACACGATGCATGGCTACAAGTTACTCAAACCATCAATGAGTCCTGCTCTGGGGAAAAACATGACCTAGAGTAGAGTAGCATTTTGGAATTTCCTAGAGAGGCACCTAATTGGGCATCACTTTGACTGGTTTTGATGGTGAGCAGGACTCAGGCAAGAAGAGAGGTTAAATAAAGCTTTCTTTCTCAACACACATCAGTGTATCTCAGAAGCACATTGCAAATTAAACACAACTGAAATAAGACTGTCCTGGGTGTGCTCTGTTTTTTTTTTCTGAAATCTGCATGAATTATTCATTATCTAAATAGGGATTTATCTCAGGGATTTTAGGGAGGTAGTCGTTTAGGTTGCCTTTTTACATGTAGAAGTACAGGATGAAATAGTCAAAGGACTATTAATGCCTGCATAGCTCAGTGCTGCTGAGTCAACACGACTTTGATTGAGCCCAAGAACCATTTAGAAATCACAGCCTCTGGGCATTGTCTTAGTCCAATGCCCAAAAGAAACTGTGTGGGACTCTGATTAAATTGATGCATGTCAGGAATGAGAGTAAAAGTTCTAAAATCTTGCATGAGAACTTGGATGGGTCTGAGGTTGTTCTCCCACCATTTTCTAAAGAAAAAGTAGAGATGCCTAGCCTTTCAAAGTCAGCGTTAGAAAACCCCAAATCCAAACCACAGAAGGGCCATTCTAAAGAACAAAATATGGAAAATATCAAGAGAGGACAATACTGTTAGCAATCAAACTGGATTGATCTGGAAATAATACTTTCACACACTAGCTTTATTATCTGCTGCTCACACTTCATTCTCTCTATCACATTATCCACTCCTAGAGACAGCTTTGCCCATTAGTATTAATTAAATGCGAATGTTAACATGTAGAAAGATTTATAACTTCCTTGGCCTGACAGCTGTGCTGTAGCTGAAATGCATCAGAGAGGATGAATGACCCCATCTACCCCACATGAATTATGATCCACTTCTCCAAATTGGCCAGAGCTTTTTTAAAGTATTTTTGGGGAACTTGCCAAACAAGCCTTTTCCATCCCCCCTCCTCACCCCCATTCTAACCACTGCCACTGAGACAGGAAGCAGCCTACCGAGAAAGGGTCATCTGCAAAGCCCCTGGCCTAATGAGATAAGGCCCCTAACCAATCGGCAAGCTAAGAGAATCAGGTGGAGGCCACCAGGGTCCACATTCCGCAGCCTCTGGACTCTCCCGGGCTTATGCATGCGCCCTAGGACCCAGGAGTCCACTGAAGGTGACCTTAGCCCCTTTACCATACGAAAAATCACACCCAGGGGTAGAAAGCTAGCGTGCTAATGATAATGCGTTGCATCTAGTAGCACGCTACGAAACAGCGCAAGCGCAAGCACAACCCCACCTCTACATGCCGTGACGAAAGACACATCCCATGCCCATCCTGATAAAAACCCCACAGCGTGGCTATTCGGAGAGCCACTCACCTCTCTCTCTCTCCCTTCTCCTCTTGTGCACAAGCTAATAACTCACTCTTGCTCGTTGTCTCTCTTGATTTCTATCCTGGGGGACGACAAGAACCCAGGGCTCCGGTAACACCACCATCATAAAAGGACCACATCAATAGGGAGCAGTGCATAAAATTGGGGCTCAGGCTTAAAAAGGGGAAGAAAGTGAGAAGAAAAGACCTAATGGTCAAGTGCTGAATTACAAAGTTGCAGAAAAAAATCGTCTGGCCTAGAATCCCCCCTATTTGAACCACAGCCAATGGAGGCAAACAGAACAATATATTTTCACATAATCTACCTGTACAGACTTAAGATGTGTCAGAAACAAAACTCATGTCCTATTTTAGACTGTGGGGCTAGATGACGGAAAGAATAGATGTCAAAAGACCTCTGGATTTCAGAACAGAAAATAGAGAAAACAAATTTGAAACTGACAATTATTTCTCATCATGATACTTCATAGAGTTTTCAAATCCACCTTACCAAAACTTAAAAAATTTATCCGTACTATGATTTGTGGGAATCACACAAAGATTTTTAATCCTGACTTTATGTATCAATTTACTTATGCAGTCAGAGTGTCCTCATTAACATGACTTTATATTCCATTGTCTTCCTAACTTTATTAGCATAACTTTACTATTCCAGGACGCTATTGCTGGGAATGACTTGATTGATCATTACAGGAAATTCCCAAAAGACCCATCAAGGCTTCCCTAGGAAGCATCAGCAGTTGGTTTATGCTTCCCTGAGACTCTTTAAATTCCTTGCCTTAAATTTCTTGCTTTGTTGTTTCCACCAATCCTAATCTGTTCTATCATGATCCTTACCCAATCCTAGTGAAGCCCCTGCTTTGAAAGCCCCACTTGAAACCAAGTTTCAAATTCTCGATAAAATCCTACTTGCCTTTCTCCTGGAGACCCTGTAAAAACTCTGCTGAGGCAGTGGGCCCCTTACTGTGATAAGCAGTAAATTTCATCTTATCAATAGGTTGTGTTGGTGATATTGGGGGAGCATTCAATAGCAGATAGTATTAGTGCTGTGTATTCATTAAAAGCACTTAGAACTTACAGTGAAAAGAATGATACAAATGACAAATTTTTCACTTTAGTAAGGATTCATCTGGGAGAGAAGCTGATGGAGAGAACTTTAAATTGTTGTAAATTGTAAATGTACGGGTCTCGTGCTATGTGTAGTTATGTGTACCCTGTATAAAGTAGCAACCTTCCCTGCTCCAGCAACCCCTATTCCCCAGACACTGCTGTCTTTCTTTTTGGGGGGAACTGTAGGGGGTGGGGTTCAGCTCTTATCATCATCTGATATACTGAGCACACATATACAAATTTGCTTGTCTATTTTCTGTCTCTACACACAATCCTAACTCAAATGTAAGCTTCATGAGGGCAGGGATGTGGTGCATTCGTAGCACCTAGAACAGTGCCACACTTAAAGTAAGTATTTGTGGGAGGAAGGAAGAAAGGAAGGGAAGGAGGGAGAAGAGAATGAAGGAAGGAATGACTGAAGGAAAAGAGAGAGGGAAGGAAGGAAGGAAGGAAAGGAAGAAGGAAGAAAGAAAGAAAGGAATGAAGGAAGGAATGGAGGGAAGGAGGGAAAGAAAGAGAGAAAATAAAGGAGAGGGAGAGAAAAAAGAAAGAAAGAGAGAAAGGCTAAATTAAATGAGGCCACTTAGTCCAACGTCAAGTGCCCAGATTTGGAAGTTAGAACTGAATTCAAATTTTTTCACCAACTTACTAGTTATATAACCTCGAACAAAATACTACAATTCTTTGAGCCTCAAGTTTCTCCTCTTTAAAATAAAGATAACAATACATTGCACAGTTGTGAGAATAGGAAATGTACAAAAATATCTGAAATGTGTCTAGCATAGTGCCTCGCAAGCAGTGAATCATTAGTAAATATTAGATTGATATGTAAAGAGAAAAAAATCAGTAGTTTTTTAGGAAAGAATGATGGCTAAGCTTTGCGTTCTAAGGGAGGGGGAATATTTGCCTATTTATTTTAGTGGAAAATGGGATTTTAGTTGGGAAAAAACACCTTGATGAGCCTTTTTGGTTTAGAAATGAAAGAACCTTTGGCAAGTCAAAGAGAGGAGAACTTAGCACAAGTGTGCTCAGTTGTTTTGCATGATCATGTGCCAGTGCTGAGAACGGAAACTTGGTGCTTTCTGGTGGGAACTCGGGAGAGAGGAATGCAGCGCCCTGAACGGGGAGACAGACAGAAAAGAATGTCATCTAGAGCGAGGAGGCGGAGGCAGGGCCTTGGAGAAGGGCAGCCGGTGCAAAATTCCCTGAGGCAGGGAAGGCCAGGGAACTTTAGAACAATGACATCTATGATTCAGGTTTCAGTTTTCATGTACTCTGCGCATTATTTGAAACTTTCTGTAAAAGTCAGCGACATACAATTATCTTGCGTGTGTGGCACCCTGGGGAATTCAGGTAGGAGCAGTGAAAGGAAGTGCCACTTTCTTGGATCATCCAGCTTTGGATGTTAGGTGGCTGTGGTCCTATGTTAAAGGGAGTGCGTGCAGCTTCAGTGAAGACTGACTCCGGAGCAGATGCAAGCAAACTCCCACTTCCCTGGGTGACCCTCGAAGGCGGTGGGCGAGAACCGGCTCCTCTGTGGATCCTGCTGTTGGGAAGGCAGATGTGGTGAGAGAGGAGGAGACGTCTAAGTGACCACAGCAGGTCTGGACTAGGGTAAAAGACATGTACTTCAGTCACAAGATTTAAGGGCTCTCCAGACCACTCAGTAATCTAGAGAAATAATGTTTTCATGCGATACATCAATAAGCCAAAATTAATGCAAAAATATCCACCATGAACAAATATCAAAGTTTTAAATTAAGACAGGATCATTATGACTGATTTTTCCTTTTGCCTCAGGCTCCAGTATGGCCTTGTTACTGATTCTGACTTTTCTAAAATTTTGATATTTTGTTCATGGATATTTTTGCTTTGATTTTGATTTTTAAAAATATTGTGCTAAAATATTGTATTAGCATTGGGGCCGGCCCAGTGGCACAGTGGTTAAGTTCTCACCCTCCGCTTTGGTGACCCTGGGGGTTCATGGGTTCAGATTCTGGGCACGGACCTACACACCACTCATCAAGCTATGAGGTGGTGGCATCCCACATACAAAAATAGAGGAAGATGGGCACAGATGTTAGCTCAGGGTCAATCTTTCTTAAGCAAAAAGAGGAAGATTGGCAACAGATATTAGCTCAGGGCCAATCTTCCTCACCAAAAAAAAAAATATATATATATATATATATACACACACTGTATTAGCATTCTCCAGAGAGACAGAACAAATAGAATGTGTACATAATATGTAAATAAATATATAAGATAATTTATATAATATATATACCAACAGGATATATTTATTTATATGTCAATATAAGATAATATATATAATATTTAAGATATATAACAATAGGTAGAGATTTATTATAATGTACAATGATACATTTAGTATAATGTATAATGATTACGGAGGCTGACATGTCTGTCCCACAATCTGCCCTCTGCAAGCTGGAGATTCAGGAAAGCAGGTGGTGTGGTTCCAAGGCCTGGGAGTAGGAGAGCTGACGGTGTAGATTCCAGTCCAAGTCTAAAGGCCTGAGAAGCAGAAGCACCACGGACAGAAGAAGACCAATGTCCCAGCTCAAACCCTGACACAGAGAGAGAGCAAATCCAACCTTCCTCCACTGTTTTGTTGTATTCAGGTCCTCAATGGATGGGATGATGCCACCCATATTGGGGAGGGCCATCTGCTTGACTCAGGCCACCAATTCAAATGCTAATCTCTTCCAGAAACACTCTCACAGACACACCCAGACCTAATGCTTTATCAGATATCTGGGTGTCCCAAGGCCCAGTCAAGTTGACACACAAAATGAACCACCACAAATATAATTTATCTTGATTACTGAGTTTTTTTGGCATAGGAGGTGAGTGAGGCCCTGGACCACACTAATCCCAGCCCTGGACCACAGATACTGTGTTATCTTATATGGGGATCTTATTACAGTCCGAAAATTTTAAGAAATATTTATTGAATACCTGCTCAGTGTGTCACTGGGTTCATCTCTAGGGATTGAACAGTAAGCAAGGCAGGCAGCCCTCACGAAGCTCACTGTCCAGTGAGAGAAACATACATCAGACAACCAAGGTGATGAGCGTTACAGAGAAAGTACGAAAAACACTGGAAATGTACAGCCAGAGGCCCTCACCTAGGAAGGGTCAGGGAAGGCCTTTCTGCAGAACAGACACTTCGCCTCAGTCCTAAAAGATACATAGGAAGTGCTTAGATTAATGAGGAGGTAGAGAGCAGATGAGTCTTCCAGGCAGAGAGACTAGCATACAGAAAGGCCTAGAAGCAAGAAAGCTTGTTTTTGCACAGGCAGTGAAAAAAGCTTAGTATGTGAGGCATAAAAAATATTAGGCAAGTTATAAAATAAATCCTGGGGACATAAGGTACAGCATGGTGACTATAGTTAATAATACTGTGTTGTATATCTGAACATTGCTAAGAGAGTAGATCTTAAATGTTCTCATCAGAAGAAAAAAATCTGTAACGATGTGTGGTGATGAATGTTAACTAGACTTATTGTGATGATCATTTTGCAATATATACATATATCAAATCATTATGTTGTGCACCTGAAACTAATATAATGTTATATGTCAATTATATCTCAATTAAAAAAAGTTAGGCACAAGCTGTAAAGATAGGTAGAGGGTAGAAGATGGAGGACTTTGAAAGTCACATTAGGGGTTCTGGACTTTATTCACAGAGCAATGAGAGGACTTTAAAGAGTTTTAAGCAGAGAAGGGACACAGTAAGATTTGTGCTTTGAAAAATCAAAATTTGGAGATGGTATTGGAGGAGAGAGAACATGTGTATTGCAATGGCCCAGGCAAGAGAGAGGGTGGCCAGGACTAAGGCAGCAGGGTAACAATAAGTAGAAAAACTCTAAAGACATTTATAGATGGAATAATCAGGATTTGATGACTCATTTAAAAGAGTAGTGGGATAGAAGAGAGAATCAAATAGGATACCTTGGTTTCTGGCTTGGGAAGTTGAGTGGTTGGTGGAGTCACCCTCTGGAGATTGGGCGTATTAATTAAGGTGGCACTAGCTATATACACAGTGGTGTAGTGCTTAAAACCGGGGGCTCCCTCTGCCACCTGGGTGCGTTTCTCAGTCAGGGAACTGCCCCACCCATCTGTCAGTTGTCACACTGTGGCAGCTGCATGTTGCTGTGATGCTGAAAGCTCTGCCACCAGTATTTCAAACACCAGCAGGGTCACCCATGGTGGACAGGTTTCAATGGAGCTTCCAGCCTAAGACAGACAAGGAAGAAGGACCCAGCCACCCACTTCTTAAAAAATTGGCCATGAAAACCCTGTGAATGGCAGCAGACTATTGTCTGATAGAGTGCTGGAAGGTGAGAGGATGGCACGGAAAGACCCAGCAGGGCTCCCTCTGCTGTCCACAGGGCACTAGGAGTTGGAATCCACTCGATGGCACTAACAAAGCTATATACACAATAGAAGTTGATAACTGAAATGATTTTGTATGCTGCATACTGTACTTATTTACTCCCTAAAAAGAATCAGATCCTTTCTAGACAAAGAGAGTTTAAAAAAGAACAGAAATCAATTACATGAGTTGATGTTATACCATGTGATAAAAAATTTTAAGTTGTCATTAATTGTTCTGAATAGAAAATAAGTGATGTAAGATTTTGTTAGTGGCACATTATACAGTATCAGAATAACAATAGGTGGATCTGGAAAACGTGGAAGTTCATCTCCTTTTAATTCATCCAGTTTGTGTTTCTTGGCTTATTATGCATACATTCTGTAAGCCTGAACTTCTGAGAGGCTTATCATAGGAGAAAAGGTCATAATTCTCAGTATTTATTTGGAAGGGGATTGGAACGATCTATTCCATAATATTACAAATACAGACAAAATGGCATTCTCTCCCAAGATCCCTGATATTTTCCAAACTCCGTTCAATAGTTTTCACTGTATTTTCAAACAGTATCATGTTTATATCTGATATGTTTGAAGGGGGAAAAAAGACAAAGCCACAGAGAAAAACAAATAAAATCTCACCTTGGGTTTTACATGTTTAAAAATATCTACAGCAGCCCATTTAGTCCCAAATTACCCATAGGCAGAAAGACAGTAGCAGCGGCAATAACAGTTTTTCAATCTCCCCTAATCATTCCCCCCAAATAGACAGAACAGTTGAGACAGCAAAACAAAAACCCATGGACACATCTACAATGAAAGTGACAATGTACATACTCCCACGAGCAGGAGAGGTTGAAGCACTAGCAGCAAGAAGATGTGCGGTGACAACTAGAGGAGGAAGCAGAAAGAAAAGGGACTTCCAACAAACAGCCCAGAAATTGAATTGCCAACAGGCACCCACTCTCAATGGGAAAAGTCCACTCTCAGCATGGAAAGTTCTTCAGGCCAATCTGACAAGAGCAGCCAAAACTGGCAAGGGGTTTAGCAGGCTCCAGATGCCCTGCAAACTCTCAGATTGCTCAGATCACAATGCATTTCAAAAGATAAAGAAGTCTTTGTAATTCTAAAAGCTAACATTCATAATGAAGACACAACAGGTATTAACATTTTTGCACTCAAATACTCAACACCACTTTCCTAAAGCAGAGACCACAGGATGAATCCCCAGACTGAAGAGAAACTGCTGGGCATTGGATGTAAACAGAACAGATCAGGAGCCCTAAAGGCAAAGGAAAGAGAAGAGCCAGACCAAGGTGGGAGGGGAGCAAAGGCAATCTGTCTCAGAAAGAGGAAGTCCATAGAGCAGGACACACCACAACAATAGAAAGTGGAGCCCTGGAGCATGGAAGCTAGGAAAGGTATCCTGGGCACCCTCCCCACTACAAGCACAGAAAAACCATGATCAACAGCAATGATTGTGGTTGAATCCATATAATGTTATTTTAAGGGGAAAAAAAAGGACAGACAATACTATTCCTATAGACAATGAAATCATGTCATAAAGACATGAGCATAAAACAATAGAAACAGTAACCTGATATTTGCAAATGAGCTAAGAGGATTTGAGAAAATGATAGATGCTTTGGAAGAATGCCCTAAGTCAGGATTAGCAAATGAGATGACTGGACAGAAGAAAAGTTTGAAAAGTGAGCTGAGAGAGTTTGAGAAAGAATTGGAAGTAAAAGAAATAAATAATTTTAGAAATGAACAAAAGTAAGAAGAGCACAAGGACAAATCAACCTCTTAAGAAAAGACAGAAAATAGAAGGGGAAGAAGATGAAAAATAGAAACAAAATAAGGAAAAAGATAAAAAGGATTGGAGAGAAAGTAATAGATTATTCAGGAAAATGTTCGTGATGTAAAGAAGATCAGAATCTACATATCTAAAGGGCACATGAGGTCTCTGGAAAATCAACCCCGAGTGGCCAAAATGAGACATATTTTAGTAAATCTCTTGAACTTAAATAAAAGGGAAAAAACCCTTTAGACATCAAAGCAAAATGACCAAGCCCTTCACTAGGGAAAGAAAATAGACCGAAATTAGACTTTTCAATAGCAACATTTTTGCCATAGGACAACGGAGTAACATTTATATTATAGGAGGTAAGAAAATGTGTGCAAGGATTTTGTATCCAATAAAACAGATATTCAAGTTTAAAGTCATATACAAACTATTATGAATATGCAAGAACTCAGGGAGTGTTGTTCTCATGTGCCCTTCCTGAGGAATCCACTAGAAAACGACTCAGATAACCAAAAGACTGAAGAAGAATTGGCATAATGACTGGCTGTGAGTGTCGAATACATATTTACATGTAGAATTATGTGTAGAATTAAGACTAAGTGATGGGCATGAGGAAGACAGAATAGAATATAATTGTCATATAATATAGTACAACTATAAATAATTATAATCCAAAATTTTCTTTAAAAAGTAATCCCTATGAGTCAAAGCAAAATGAAATGAATAAGTTTAACTGTTCATCCAGTTGGTGGCATAAGCACAGAAAGAGGAAGCATTTCAAGTGACTTTAAAAGATGACAATCTGGTGATACATCCCTAGTGGTTTGTACCCTAAAAACAATCAAAATAAATTTCAAATTGCTTTTAGTGATGAAATTTTCTGTAATAATATTGGTATTGCTATTCTGTAAATATTATATATTCTATAGGAAACATTAAATAAGTAATTCTGTGTATGTTGTTAAGAACCAAGATTTTCAGCATGAGAAAAAAATCAAAGAATTAAGTTAAAACTCTATAATCTAAAATTTCAATTGGAAATGTAAATATTAACTAGTAGAACAATTTAAAAATATATACATAGGCACATATATGTCATAGTTCTGTCCATTAACAGGGCTTAATAACAACAACCAAAGTAGCAAAGAGCACCCCTAGTGTCCAGATTGTAGACTACAAATACTATTGTGTGTGTGTGTGTGTGTATGTGTGTGAGGAAGATTAGCCCTGAGCTAACATCCGTTACCAATCCTCATCTTTTTTGCTGAGGAAGACTGGCCCTGGGCTAACATCCATGTCCATCTTCCTCTATTTTATATGGGACGCCGCCACAACATGGCTTGACAAGCGGTGTGTCAGGATCTGAACCTGTGAACCCCGGGCCGCCAAAGCAGAGGGCGGGAACTTAACTGCTACGCCACCACGCCGGCCTCTACTATTTTGCACTAAAAGAAACCAGGGTTCTTGCATAAATGACTGATTCCAGGTCTAGGGCAAGAAATGTACAAGATGAGCCTAAAATATCTTACAATGCCAACATTAGCCTAAAACATCACATCAAAAGAACTTAAGAGCCAAACTGAAGTATCTAACAGGCCAATAGTGGGACAATTTGAGCATCAAAGAAATATTAACTGCAAAAAATTGAAACATGTCAAATATGTTTAAATCCATTAGTCAGTAATGATACTAAAAAAATCTCATTGGTCACATTTGGAAGATGCTAGGGAATCAACATGTTATTTTGAAAACTGATGAGGGTGAAATGAGGGAAGTAGTTACATTGCCTTACATATTTGAACTGTACCTCAGGACAATAATCGATGAGGGAAAATTTGAAAATATTTTAGCTAATAAATGAAGAAAGAATGATAAAATTGGAATATCATCACGTTTGCAACCCTTAATGAAATCATGGATCTAGGCAATGATCAGTAATGATTGTGATATCACAGAGAGCCAACCAGACGATAGGTGCCTCCTGATGGAAACACACAATCCCACTAACGAAGTGTTACCATCAAAAACTTGAACCCGAAAGATCAAGACTCTAGATCTCACTACCCAATTTACAGGAAATGCAAGAACGCAAAACTTGTTAAACCATATACTGCAGGGATGCAATTAGAAAATTTCAGAATATGGGAAGCTTAACAGACAAGTATTCTGATTTCCTTAAGAAATCAATTATAATGAAAAGGGAAAGAGAAGAGGAGAAAGGAAGACTCTATAGATAAAAAGAAACAAAATATATATCAACAAATTGCAGCATATGGATCTTATCTGGATCTTAATTCATAAAAATCAACTGTACAAAAATTATGAATCAGGCAACTTTGGACACTAATTGAATAGCTGATAACATTAAGAAATTATTGTTAATATTTTTAGGTTTAATAATGATGTTCTGGTTGTATTTTAAAAGAGTCTTTATGCTTTAGGGATGCATACTGACATATTTTTTGATCAAAGTATATCAAGAATATCATAAGATTTGCTTCAATAAAAAATGAACTTGCCTTAAAATGATCTGGTAAGGGAGAAGAGTGAAAATGGACCAAGATTGGTTTTGAGTTGATAATTGTTCAAACTGAGCAATGAAATTTGGGGGTTCTTGTATTATTCTCTATACTTTTGTATATGTTTGAAATTTTCCATCATGAAGAGTTTAAAAAACATAAATGGTTATTTTTTTTCATTCCAGCTTTATCTCAACCAGTCCATTGACGATGAGCATGTTAGATTAATTTTTCAGGTTATCAAGCCATTTGAAAATGGGCTCTAAGTTGAAAGAGTAAATCATACTGTAAGTATGACACATTTCCCTTGATGTCGTTATATATCATTCACCAATGAATTTTAATAAACACTAGTTGGCATAGTGATTGCTTATACTAAACAGGCAAAAGAGAAAATGGATTATCCCTGACACAAATAATGCCATCTATCAATGCTATGACATGGTGACATCACTTTTTGAAATTATCTCATTTCTTAATAGATGAAAATATATTTTTTTCATTTTAAAATTATAATTCTGCCTCTGCATTACAAGTTTACCTAAACATAATTTATTAAAACTTCTATTTATATAGTAATTTTCATTCTTGCATTTTTTTTTTCATTGTTCAGTTTATTTTAACATGGCTGCCCCCTGCCATGAAGAAGCTGAAACTGAACTTTGCGTAGTTAAGTAGGAGGAAAAATTTTATATTCTTCAGACTGGATTGACACAAAGTATGCCATATGTTGCAAAAATTAATATGAAGTAGCCTTGAGCCTTTTCTCTAATATCTGCATATTGCTTCTAGCTTCTCATTATATCATTAATTGGTCCCAAATCTTGTTTTAGCTATCTCGATGTTCCTGTCAGCTGATTTTTTGCTTAACCAAAATAATATATCATTCTATTTTTACAGGGCATGACTAATTTAGGGAACCACTGAGGTTTTAATTAATGGATTATGATTTAAATATTCAACTTCAAAATCCGTTATTTTGGACAAGAAATAACCTTAACACCCAGGGAGATAGTAGAAAGAACAGTGGATTTGGATGTCTGGAGAGCCTCTGTGCCACATGGCATTGGTTCACTCAGTTTATTTCTCTGTATCTCAGTTTCCTTCATTAATCTTTCATTGAGGTATGTCATCCAACTGAGGCAATTTCTAGTGGAAGCTTTACTGATTTCTTGAGAAATAGCTTATAGAGAAAGCTTTAGCTCACAAATCCAAAGTAAGGGAAGAATGACAAGGAAGAGACTATAGTGCACATAAAATTATGTGCCAATATTTATGCACCTACTGAGTGACCATCTTTGTGCTGAAGCTAGGAATACAGCAGTAAAGGCAGTATCACAACCCTATGATGGTGTTTGAATGGAGAGTGAAAAGATATTTAAGAGTTATCCAAGTGAAGAGTGGGGGACAGGAGTGTTTGGGGAAAAGGTAAATTCGGTGGTGCTGAGGAAAGGAACTGGTATAAAATGGAGAAGCATGATTTAAAACGAAGGGGGAAGCTAAGAATATAGAGAGGCACGCTTGCTAAATGGTAGGATTGAACAAAATGACCCATTAGATCCTTCCAGTTCTAAATGCATATGTGATTGGTTAGCAGTTGAATTAGAGAATCTCGTCTTTACCATTTATTATCGCCATGATCATATGCAGATTCTTAGCGTCTCTAAACCTCAGTGTCCTAATCTACAGAGCAGTGAGTATACCTATCTCAAGATTGTTGTGGTGTTTAAGTACGATGATATATTTAAAGCCCGTGTCTGTTATACACAAAGCATTCTGTATATAAATGGGAATGATTATTGTTAGCTTCTATTTTGCCCTTTTCATAGAAGCTCTTACATCTTTTATCTGATTTTATTCCAACAGAAGTCCTAGGAGAGATTTATGACAGTATATTGCTCCTGTTTTACAAATGAGAAAACTTGAACTCAGAGAGGTGTCATAGGAAATGAATAGAAGACGCTGATCTCCTGGCTTCCTGGTTGGCCTTCTTTTTTCCCATCACACAATACTCTTCTGACTGTTTTAGCTTCCCACTAAACAAGTAAGAAATCTTAACACAGACTGGGACTTGTACAAATTTGTTTTTCTTAGAGCTCAAGATTTCAGGTTTTCCTTTGGGTTTTTTTCTATTATTCCAACAGATCGATCTCATCCAGAAGCTATTCCTCTCATGCTAAGCCTTTTTTTTTGGAGCATTAAGGTTATGAATGTCCTGTCATTCAATGACCTGTTAGAATGAAGACCAGCAAGTGTTTTTAATCATTTTTATGTGCACTATAGTCTCTTCCTTGTCATTCTTCCGTTCCTTTGGATTTGTGAGCTAAAGCTTTCTCTATAAGCTATTTCTCAAGAAATCAGTAAAGCTTCCACTAGAAATTGCCTCAGTTGGATGACATACCTCAAATAAAAAGTCATCCTGTCTTGGACTGTGAGCTCATCTTCCCTTGAAAATTTAGTAGAAGTAGGGTCACTTCTAGCCTAGTTTTTTTGGGTTTTTTTTGTTTGTTTGTTTTTCGGTGAGGAGGATTGGCCCTGAGTTAACATCTGTTGCCAATCTCCCTCTTTTTGCTTGAGGAAGATTGTCACTGAGCTAACATCTATGCCAATCTTTCTCTATTTTGTATGTGGGACACTGCCACAGCATGTCTTGATGAGTGGTGTGTAGGTCTGCACCTAGGATCCAAACCCATGAACCTTGGGCCACCAAAGTGGAGCATGCAAACTCAACCACTACGCCACCAGGCCAGCTCCACTCCTAGCCTAGTTTTTACTTGAATTGCAGATATTCAAGAAAAACCTAAAAGCTACCATGACTGGATGTATTGAGAAGTGGACAAAAGGAGAATGGGTGCTAAGGGGCATATTGCAACAGTCTTCCCTACTTTAAAACACTTTAGAGCTCACCTCACTACCATTTAACAATGATTAAATGGCAGTTCCTCTCATGAGCTACTGTGCAGTTGGGTGTGTGGATACAATGACTCCAACTTAGTTCTCTTGCAGGCAAAGTTCTTAGTTGATCTAAGAAGAGGAACAAGATATTTTCTTTTGACAGCAACTCAAAGGGGCATTCAATTTGTTGGTTTCCATAACCCTATTAAGGAAACATTTCTTCTGCTATTCACCTAAAACGTGGCTGGATGTTAAGTCTGTAGTATAGCTGAAGATGTTTCCTAAATATTAGATATCAATTTTGAGTGTGTTGACAAGTGTGACAAGTTAATTTTACTGAAGTTGTTGCTCCTGTTTCTCTATATCAAACTTCTCACCACCTTTACAAAATTGTTCCTGATTCTCCCCAACCCAATCAGATGGAATCTTGGCTAGAACTCATGCAACAACCACCCACTCCCACAACCCATAGCCATCTGTACCTCTCTTGGGTTGTAGTTGATTGTGTCTTTGTCACAGCCCTTACTTGACTGTGCACTTCCTGAACTAAGCCTTTGTTACCTTACTGCCCTGCAGTACTTACCACAACTCCCTGCACATGGCAGGTAGGAATTTAGGAAATGCACCTAGAATTGAATTCTCCTACCTCAAACCAAAAGTATTTTATGCACCAGAAAGATGATGCTTAGAGGAAGCAAATGCATTCCTTTAAAGCCTTTGGAAAAAAAATATGAACAATGACACTATATATTTCAAACTAGGGATTTCAGACTCCTAAGCTTTTAATACAAGCCATAAATTTAGGCATCAAATTGTTCTTGCTACAAAAGGAGAGAGTGAATGTAGTTTTTGGTTGTATGCTGATGATTTGGGTTGTTTTTATGATGGAGAAATCTGTCTATCAAGAGGCTTAGAGTGCTGCCTGCTGCATAATCATTACCACTCAGTACAGGACTGTCAAAGGTCTTATTTTAAGTATGTTTCCCTAAAAATCATCCCTGGCCATTTGCCTTGAATAGCTATATTTCAAAATAATATCTTTATTGAAAAAAGTAAGACAAAAGCAAGAAGGAATGAATACTGATGAAAGATATCTCATTGGCAAAGATTCACAGAATAGGCACAGCAACACAACACTAGGTTTTGTAGATTTCCTGTCTCTTGCCACAGCTCTTGGAATGATTTCTACTATAAAATCAAATTTTCAGATAGGATACCATCACTGGTAGGGTTCTATCCTACAAGTCAATCGATAAACCAGCATGTCCTTTAATTTCTTAGACATTATAAATTAAATATGCATGTAATAAAAGACTTACAAACTTATATGAAATACCTACTAAGACGTTTAAACACTGGTGATACATATATTGTAAATAATCTTTCTGTGAGATACACAATGAGAAGGAGACCACTCTCTTGACCTCTCACTGTACTCTGACCAGGATGCACCATGACAGACAGATGTATTCTCTCTACTCCCTGACTGGGAACGTCATTTGCCTCATTGTCCTTTTGCTGTTTGAAGCACAGTGCTGTCTCCACTGCTCTCAGTGGTGAATTTCTCCTCAAAATCTACACAAATATACTCCTTCTATTACTAAACCCAGAATCAAATGACTAATTTCATTTGACTTATATGTGATAACTGCCTTCAAATTCATATGACTACAAGTTGGTCTGTTTCTCCTTAGGAGATGACATTGTTTTTGTTTCATGGATGATATGACTTTGCTAAGAGTTTGTGTTTTCCATTTTGCTTTGGCTTCCTGGATGCTCAAACTTGTAGCCCAATTGAGTAAACTCAAAGGAACTTTTGCTCCATAATATTTTCCAGTTTGCCGTATCTTGCTAATGTACCTGTATTTTCTCTGGCCTTGATCTTTTTTTATTACTCTCACATTTTATGTTGCTTTTAAACCATATGAAAATCTATATAGAACAAATAAGGGCAAAAATATATAAATAATTACTTCAGTTATAGAATGCAGTTCAGAAAATACAAGAAAGAGTCCAGAGTTTAAGAAAGTCAACAAGTTAATGATTATCTTTATGAGCATTTTATTTTATAACAGCAAAACAAACTGGTTTTCTTAATTTTTAATTCACATTGAAAATTCTAGTTTCACCACTTCCTCCCAAGTTCAGCTCAAGAACTGTACCTTTTAGCCCAAAATTTTCTCTCATCTGTGATTAATGTTTACTCTCTAGCACATGTGGAAGCAATATATTTTAATGATCAAAAGGTTTGGCTGCAAGTAACTGAATTTGGGTTCAGTCACTTAACCTTATCTGTAAAATAAGGTAATAATACCCACTGAAATTTAAAATTATGTCTACAATTCTTTGACAACCCTCCAATGAAAAGGCAGAGTCTAAGTAACTTCCCCTTGAAACTAGGTACATTTGTGACTTGTTTGTTACCAATACAATACAGGAAAAACGATACTGGCTAACTGCAAAGACTAGGTCAAAAAATGTTAGGAAGTTTCTGCCTTGTTCACTGAGATATGTTTGAAGCCTTGAACTATCATTTAAGCAGTCCAGGGGCCAGCTCCATGGCCTAGTGGTTAAGTTTGGTGCACTCCACTTCAGCAGCCTGGACTTGGTTCCCAGGCGCAGACCTACACCACTTGTTGGTGGCTATATTGTGGCAGTGACCCACATACAAAATAGAGGAAGATGGGCAGAGCTGTTAGCTCAGGGCAAATCTTCCTCAGCAAAAAAAAAAAAAAGAAGAAGAATGCTCTGGGGCCACCATGATGTGAGGAAGCCCAGGTCACATGAAGATGTCATATGTTAGGTGATTCAGTAGGAAGCTCCAGTTGAGGTCCCAGCCAACAGTCAGCATCAATTGCTAGACACATGAGTGAAGATATCTGCAGATGAATCCAGCCCTCAGCTGTCAAGTCAGTACCTGCTCATAGAATCTTTCCATGTGAGGACCCACCCATCATTGAGCAAAGGCAAACTATTTCTGTTGTCCCTGTCCAAATTTCTGTGCCACAGAAAACCTGAGCATAATAAAACAGTTATTTTAAGCTACTCATTTTAGGAGCAATCTACTATGCAGCAATAATAACTAGAATAGAAATTTGGTACCCGGAAGTAGAACGCTACCATATCAAAAAGCTAAAGCATGAGATGTTGGCTTTGAGACCACTGTCTGGCAGCAGCTGAATGGAGACAGTTGATAGAAGCCTGACAAAGATAGAAGAGGCTGTTGGTGAGGATTTGAGAAAAGGCAAGGAAAACGTTATAAGAAGCTAGAGGAAAGTGATTCTTATTACCTAGTGAATCTTATTACTTAGTGGTGCAAAGTTTGGCTAAACTGTCATGTGAAAAAATGGAAACATACCTAGGGAATTTGATGATCTAGCTAAGTAGATTTCCCTGTAGAATATTTTAAAAGATACCTGACTTCTACTTGCTGCCTATGATAAAATGTGAGAGGAGAGAGATGAGCTAAAAGGTAAACTGTTTAGTTTTCAAGCAAATTTTTGAGGAAATACACCAGAGCTAGAAGTTGCTGGGCTCAAAAGTAAAACTGTTTCACATTCCTGGTGTTTCCAAATGGCGAATTAAGAGAATTTCTAAGGCAAAGATAAAATCTAAAGGGGAAATTGTAAGAGCATTTGTTAAGGCCTCAGGAGGATCTAAGACTGTGCCTCATGGAAACTTTCAGACATACAAAAGGACTTCTAAGGATATTAAAGGCATATCTCACAGACCCTCCCTCTTAAAGGACTTCCAGTAATCTTAAGGGCCTTGTCACTCAGCAATCTCTCAGATTCTTCAAGATAAAAAAGAGTTTGTCTTAAAGACATCTGTGGTTGTGGCTTTTGCCTAATGAAGTGAAACCCAATAAGATTCAGAGAAAATCCACAAAGTTTTAATAAAATTGTATTGATAGAAACAGGTCAGCTTGTACTGAGAGAAACAGAAACAGTACAAAATGAAGGGAGGCCCTTGGACGGAACCCCAAAACTAATATGGGCAGGAAGCAGGATGAGGAGTTTAGTTAGTTACAAACATGGGCCCATTGTTATGGAAAAGGAAAGATGACCCAAAAGATGGAACCAAGAGTTTAGAGGGAAGAGTCAAGAACCACAGAGAAAAACTCCCTAGAATTAGAACTGAGCTCTAATCAAGGGTCTGGCAGCCCCTGCCTGATGGGATTTCAGAATTGCTATGGACCAGTGACTGCTGTGCAACTCCCATTGCCTTTTTGAACCAGAATGTATTAGCAGTTACTCTATGCCTGTCCCACCATTGGGTGGTGGTAAGTTGGGCGTGTGGGTGGTAGATAATTTGTTTCTTTAGTCCTCAAGTCCTCAGATAAAGGGGAACCATACTTGAAGAGCCGTATCTGAGAAATTGTACTGGAAGAGAGTCTTATCCACACATGGACTTGACTTGATGATGAGAAACTGAATCTCAAGCCTAAGCCTGATGACATTATAACATGCCACCATTAGGGGCGCTTGGGAGGAGGCAAGTGTGTTTTCCATGAGAATAGACTGTGGCTATTTTAAAACATGTCTGCGAATTCTTTGACCGAAGAAAGTGAAGAGGTGGGGGTCTATGAACTCTCTCTGTGACTTGCAATTCACTCATAACAATAGAATGCATTGGAAATAATGCTGAATGACATCCGAGGCTATTCACAAAAGTCAATGCAGTTTCTCCTTGTTAGCTAAGATACTCACTTTTGGAGGTCCTGAGACCACCATGCTATAAGGAAGCCCAGGCCACAAGGAGAGGCCAAGTGCAGGTGCTCCAGTCAACTGCCCCAGCTGACAGCTAGCATCTACTGCCAGATACATGACCCAGAACATTTCCAGATGATTCTAGCCCCAGCTCTCATGTTGTCACTGCTGAGACCTGAGACTTCATGAATCATAGACAAGCCATTTCCTCTGTACTCTGTCTAAATTCTTGACCCAGAATCTGTCAGCATAATAAAATTGTTATTTTAAGCTGCAAGTTTGGGGTTTATTTGCTGTACAGCAATATTAACTGGATCAATACCTCAAAGGATTATTATGAGGATTCAGTGAGACAGGTACTTAAAGCAACAAGCACAGTGTTTGGCAGAATAAACATTCAGTGAATGGGGCTTACCAAGGGCTAACTCTTCTGCTTATTTGGCTTTGCTCAAAATATTCTGGGGTATACAAGAGATGCCTAATATATCCTTGTTGACTTGAAGTGATTACAGACTTGAGGACAGAAAAGATGAGATTGCAGAGAAATCATAACCTCATTTCCCCGACCTGAGAGGGATTATTTTTTAAATGCTATTAAAAGACACTGAATTCTTCCTGTTTGCAGTCCATCAGATTCTAAAATTTATCTTGGTGAGAAATCAGTTTGTGCAAGTCATTTGATGCCTGCCTTCTCAGCTAAGTCTAAGGTAACTAAATTGTAAGTACTTGGATTCATGAATAATAGTTAATTTGGGAAATGCGGGGTCCTGGCTAGCAAATGTGGGATATGGATACTGCAGTGGCCCACATCCGTCCCAACCTTCACTGTAACTCTGTAGTGAGTTTTACTCCCCTCTCATCTACTCTTGCATACGCTCAAACCCTCTCCACAATCCAGCCTTGACACCGTCATCCTCTATCCACTACTGTAACTTCCTACATCTCATATGTAGAATCAAACACTGGAAGGAATTTTTGTGCCTAAAGCATTTAAAATTATTTTCTGGATACAAAACCCCACCTAGAATTTGGGGATATATGGATCACAAGTAAGAAATACTTTGATTCATAAAATCACATTGGATTAAAACAGTCTCTAATTTCTCACCTACTTCGTCACAGTGGGTGCAAGAGACAATACAAAGTGACGAGCCTTGCCTGGTTCCTAATCTGTGGAGTCTTAGTCTTCCCGTGGACGAGGCCAAGCGACCGTTACAGTCACCTTACTTAGAAGGAATCTGAAGAGCTCTAGCTCAACCAGTGACAACACTCTGATGTCTATATTCCATGTCTGATAAATGGTCTTTACCTCATTTCCCAGTTGGAAAACCTGCCTAGAATCTTAGCTCTTCTTGGACTGAGGTCCTGCCTTGCTGTTGCTAATCAATTGCTTGGAAAATTCTAATGTCCCTCTTTAAAACCCTGAGCAGCAGCTGGAGGCCTTGCTAGCTGTGATAGATTTCCCTAACTCCAAAGGTCCACAATTAGGACTCCCCCAATTATTTAAGCCAGTGTTCTCCCTCACCAAGCCAAGCCAGCTTTTTGGACCACTCTAACACTTTTGTCAGACCCTCCAACTAATAACTTGACTGCAAGTTGACTGATATTCCCTCCAAATACTGTATTCTGCCTCTACATGAAATTTTCCCAGCATCTGCCCCATCCAGTGGATGAGATTAGTTTTGTTCTAGTTAAGCAAGTCATGTGGAATGATATGCAGTCATATGAGAAGGAAAACCTTCTCAGTTTTTTAGATGGTTCTATTTTGCAGTTATAACACGACAAATTAAATATGCAAATTCCTTTGCTCCTTGAACTGCTTCTTAGAGAAGCAGAAAGAGGTTTCAAAATATCTGTAAAAAGAGGTGAAAGGACATAGCTTTCAGTCATCTGAGTAATGATTTCTCTGCTGAGAAAAGGGCAAACAGTAAATAATTTCATTTCATTTAATACTAAAGATACAGAAACTGTGTCTTTTTAATTAATCTCTAGAACGCTGTCCAAAAATTCCTTTGGCTCTAGGGCAAATCTTTTAATAGAATCAAAAATTAACAAAAAAGAAGGCAAAGAAAAGAGGAAGAAATACTTTTTACCCCAAGACTGATCTCATGCTTGTTTTTAATTCAAGGAGTATTCTCTAAGGAGAGGGGGTGGGAAGAAGGATAAATGGTTAAGGTCTGTAGTCCTTTTCCATTGGGAGACACTCTAGGAGCTAATGAGACAGAAATGCTTGACAGGTCTCCCCAAGGACAAGGCCCACAAGCTGCTTCAAGTGGCAGCTCCAAAAGTACAACTGTAAGTTTCTTAGATTTCTCACCCATTAAAATTCTAGGAAAAGGAAGCTAATTTCACAAGAAGCTAACTCTAACTTCCTGTCGCATGTGCCTCTTATAAAATGACAAGGAGAGGATTCTATGACAAGAACACTTGAATAGCCACAGCAGTTTTTCCTGGTATTCATAGATATTTGGTAAATAGATATTACCTCAAGATGTTTACAACTTTTTGTTCTTAAATAATTAATTAGACTTGCAAGCACAAAAGGTACTATTGAAACGGTTACCCAGGGTACTGCCAATGCTGTCACGTAAGAGACATCTCTGCTATGGTACTCAGTGGTCCTGCTACGCCTTGTGGAACATGTGTAAAACAGGCATATTATACAGAAAGGATCGGCATTGGTATATTGAAGACCCAGTGAAAATGGGAAGGAAATCTCTGGCCAAGGTAAGCTAAATAATTGGGAGAGGACAAAAAACAAATGTTGACTACCGGTGAAAGTAATCGGGTGTTGTGGTAGATCATTTCCAAAGAGGGCCACCAACAATTCCTCCCACACTTGCACATGCATGCCATTCCCTTCATCAAGAGGTAAAATCTATTTCCCCCCCCCCCCTTAAATCTGGGCTGGCCCAATGGCTTGATTTGACCAAGAAAAAGCAGTGGAAGTGATGGGACTTCACTTCACTGGGACTTCAGAGTCCAGGCTTTGTAGCTTCCACTTTCACCTTCTTGGAAGCCAGCTACCATATAAAGAAGCTCAGGCTAGACTATAAACATAATGAGAGACCAGATGGAGAAAGAGATGCCCAGCCAGCCCAGCCATTCCAGTTATTAGCTGAGGTACCAGATGTGTGAAAGAAGCCATCTTGAATGTTCTAGTCCCCGTAGAGCTCCCAGCTGAATGCAGCCACATGAGTGACCATCGCCAACACTAAACGGAGCAGAACATCCCAACTGAGCCCAGGGAACCCATAGAATTGTGAGAAATAATGTGGTGGTTGTTTTAAGATGGTTTTGAGTAACAGATAAGTAACTAAAACAGATTCTCTGTCCCCAGTGACAATGAAGAGGTAGTTTGGCAACGTGTATGCCTTGAGTGGTAGGTAGAGTAGATGTGTGGTCAACTGCTGTGTCAGCCAGGGGATTTCTGGAAGGTGGGCAGTAAGAACATAATCCAAGCAACTAGAAAGCTGTTGTTGGTTCTGACAGGATGAAGAGAGGGCAGACAAACTGGGATTGAGCTGAAGGATTTTCCTGAACACTCTTAAACTCAGACCATGTGGAGGGATCTCAGAAAGCTGAGTGATACAGCACAGAAACAATTGCTTTCCGAGGTCTCTCATGCCAGCCCGGGGGGAAAAAAGGAATAAATTCAAGCAGTTATAGGATATTTTAGTTTAGATTTCCACAGGAGACCCTGAGCCCAGGATTTGAGTGAAAGCAGATTACTGAGAGGAAGACAGATAAGTGAAGGGGAAAATTGATTCAGAGAAGTGAAGGTAGTCAAATGAGCCAGTTACCAGAGCCGGAGACTGGGAATCTCTGAGAAATGTGCAAAATACACACTTCAGAATGATCTGGACCAAGCTGTGAGAGAGCCAGAAAGAATATACTCATCTATTCATAGATGGTTTTCTAGGAATGCTGGAGAAAGGAGCAGAAAATGCTTCCCAGTATACTCCAGGAAACATTTCCTGGAGGAAGGCAAAGTAACAAATACATCGTTGAAGGCTTCCAGTTGAATCCACAGACGTTCCTTGTGAAAAAGAACTCACAGGATGTGTCCTTTGCCAAGTTAGGAGCTAGACAGGCAGAAAACTGATCTCAAAATCGAAGGGAAGTCCTGGACAGGAAGGATAACTACAAATCAACCGTATCCGAAGCTTTGCAGTAAGAAAGCCATGTCTTCTTACTTGGGCATGTCACAACAGTCTAAAGAGAGTCATGTGACAAACTAATTAATGTATCAAAGTCCCCAAGGCACTGCTAAGACAATAAAAATTGTGTTTCCTGAGGGTGTGTATTTTAATCTGTAATGAGATAATAACTGAGAAGCTGCTATTTCAAAACATCAGACAAATGAATTATTTTCATGACAGAAGTCTTCAAAGTGATGAGAAAAATGCTTTATAAAGCAACTTTAGTAAAATATTCTGTATAAAATGAAAGAAAAAATTTAGACTGGCACTTTCACATCCTAATTTTTGTATCTATACCAGCTTCTTGATAAACCAACTTCACTGTTTATGTCCTTGATATTTATTAAAGTATGAATGTTTAAATATTAGCTATTAAATTGCTCAGGATTTTCAGATATTTCCACTGCTAAACTATCAAAAGCGTGTGGTTAACTTCTGATATTTCGTTAAAGGTTTTCATAATTTTACTTTTCCTTCTATTTTGGGCACTAGTGAATGAATTCATTAGGTAGAAATGCTCCTTTTTGAGAAGAGATTCATGTACGTATTATAATTGAGTGGGAATAAACTAAATAATGGCTAGTTTATTTGTTCTTAATTCTTTAATTTTTCATTCTTAATGTTTCTAGCATATGACCTTTCTAATAAGAATATTCTATGCAAAGGAATTAAAACAAAACAAACACATCACTTTGTGACATTAAGATTTGAGTTTAAGACAACTCAAAAATTTTTGCGTATTAGATAATAGCTTATGTTTGGCAATCTATAGTCAGAAACTGTAACGGAAAAAACAATAAAAACTATTTTTAAACAAAGAAAAAACATTGAAGAGGAGAATTACCTTCTGTTAACACAATTAATTTACAAAATACTAATAAATATCTACCCTTTAGAGTGATGCTCACTACAAGGCATTGTGGTCATTATTTAATCCACACAGCAACCCTTATTTTACAGATGGTGATAAAGAGAGATTAATAAACTGGCTCATGGTCTCACAACCAACAAGTAAGGCTTATTTTCATTCACAGTGTTAACCCAAAATGAGAATTTTGGTGGCCTTCGCAACACCAGAAAAAATTTCCTCTTTTCTATTCCAGAGCATCAGGTTGACAGTATTGCTAAAGATTTAGGATCAAGATCACACTTTCACTATATTTTAAAAATAACACATGGAAACCAGAGATATGTCAGCAAAAATTCTTACATTTATAATGGTAACATTTCAACAACACTTTAACTGGAAAAATGGAGATACTAATGGTGCAAATTCTTTATGAACTAATTTTAATTAGCAATAAATGCTCATGGTATAATAGTCAAAAAACAGACGAGAATAAAACAAGACAATAATGCTACCCAGAGACACAGTACAAAATTTTAACAGCTGTGTAGAAGTATAGATCTTTCGGAAGGCCCTAAGAGATTATCTGGTCTAGTTCCTACCTTGAGTAGCTGAGGCAATTTTATCCACTGAGATCAAGTAACTCTGCCAGATCACGTGGCCACTAAGTGGTGGAGGGAAAACAAGAACCTCAGTCTCCTGCTTTTCCATGTACCATTCCTTTCAACAACAGGATGCTACCCTCTTAACTTCGGTGTGGCAAGAGGACACAACCAGCTGGGGGAAATGTACAGGCAAAGTCATTGATCATCAGCTAACCAGAGTAGACATATAAGCCCCATAAAGGATGCTGGCAACTTACAGACTAGGCAAAAATAGGGAGTTTTATCATAAAAGTAGACTTAGAAGTGGTACTGGGATTGAGGAATAAAGGCAGAATCCAATCTAGGACTTAAAATATCCTTGAGACTTGTTTTACAAGTACTTTTGTGTTAGTCCTTGTTTTGAAATACTCAGAGCATTGTCTAGTCCTCCGCAGTGACGTTGATAATCCAAAATTAATTCGAATTCTCCCCTACAACTTCCAGAAACAGATGCAGAAATTCAAACCATAATAGATGCTTTCCAAAGTGACAGAGTCATATCAGAAGTGCCACAATCAGGAGAGCTAGGCTGAAATAATACAAAGTCGCCCATCGGATGGACTGTGGGTCTGATCAAGTTGAAGCTTGTCCTCCAAAGGGACAGTCTTGTTCTTTGAATTTGTTTTAACGCATATGATAAAAGCTCAAAGAGGTTCTGATTACTGACCTTTAATAACAGAAACAGTAATAAAAGCTAATACTCAGGGTCTGTTCTAAGCACTTTGTTCATTTAATCCTCATAGGTTACCCTATGAAGTAAATATTGATATTTTGTGTGTGCTATTTTTCTGATGAAGGAACAGAGATATGGAGAAGTAAGGTAACATAGGTAGTAACTGACAGAGGGGGGATTTGAACCTAGGAAGTCTGACTCCAGGGCCTCTGCTCTTAACCACATCTCCCTTAAGGTCAAAGGAAATGCATGGAAGTCTTCACTTCCTGCAAGTTCCCCAAGCCCTGTGTAAGGTTGTGTCTCCCTGTCCACCACCTCTCCTCCCCCATCCCCGACCACCTAAAAGATTATAGAGCAGAGACTTTGTCAAAGGACAAAATGTACTAGATGATCCGTTCATTCCACAGAGTAATTAGGCCCCGACTTAACTGAGTAGACAGCAGTCACCTAACCAGTCCTTCTGAGAATAAAGAATAAAAGTCACCTTCAAAGGTGATTTTTGGCCTCTTTCTAGACAAGACATATCTGGAAACTTTTGAAACAGTGGTTCTTAGCATGGCATTCACGAAACTTGCACAGGAAAAAAATTGCATCTTTGTTTTCTCTATCCTTTAACTGAAATCAAGTATTTTCTTCAGTTATGAATGACAATCTACAATAGTATTAGCAACACTTGTGACATTGTGACCCATTGAAATATCATCTATTTTCATATCACAACAGTTTGCAGATATCTTAAAAGATCACTTAAGCTAGTCACTACTTTGACATTCTGTTACGTGACTCACTGCTAAATCTTGTCGCGTAAGATGTTGATAAAGAAGCACCTATCTTGCTAATTTCACATTTATTTTTTTAATAGTTTAGTAAGTATATTTCAATATAGTCAGTGTCCTTTGTCATTCTACATATTTTATGCAATGCATTGTAAAATATTATTGTGAGGAGAGGTCCATGGGCACAAAAAGATTCAGATCCCTGTTTACCATGGGTTTCTCTCTCATGTTCCATAGCCTTGATCCCTTTCAACCAGTCTCTGAGCATCCCATCCGTTAGGTGTTGGTCTCCTTCATTCAGTACAGAAGCAGTTCCCATCTTCCATCTTTAAGATCTACCGTAGACTCTCTCAGAGGGTCCAGAAAGAGCTGAAGAAATTTGGAGTTTCCCCCAGAAAGCTCCAGAACCTGGGGTTTAGCACCCAAAGCAAAGTACAGCATTCTTTTATTTTCTCTTGGCTTAAAACAAAGTTTATCAATGCATAGTCTTGAGGCCAGAAGTCTGAAATCCAGGTGTAGGTTGGGCCATGCTTTCTCCGAGGGCTCTAGGGGAGAATCCTTCCTTGCCTCTTCTAGCTTCTGGTGTTTGCTCTCAATCCCTGGTGTTCCTTGTTTGGTAGCTGCATCACTCCAGTCACAAGGTCATCTTCTCCTGCATGTCTTCACATTGTCTTCCCTCTGTGCACACCTGTGTTTACAGATGTTCTCCTTTCCTGTAAGGACACCAGCTTTATTGGATTAGGAGCCCATCCTACTGGAGTATGACCTCATCTTAGTTTAACTAATTTGCGATGAGCCTATTTCCAAATACAGTCACATTCTGAGGTTAGGACTTCAATATGTCTTTTTTTTTTTTAAGGCTTTATTTTTCTAGAGCAGTTTTAGGTTCACAGCAAAATTAAGAGGAAGGTACAGACAGTTCCCATATACAGTCACATGTCACAGAATGACATTTTGGTCAACGAGGGACAGCATATACCATGGTGGTCCCATAAGATTAGTACTATGTAGCCTAGGTGTGTAGTAGGCTACACTATCTAGGTTTGTGTAAATACACTCTTTGATGTTCACATGATGACAAGATGGTCTAACGACGCATTTCTCAGACATATCCTCGTCATTAAGCGAGGCACGACTGTACTCCCTGTTTCCCCACAAACACACCCTCCCTCAGTATCAACATCCCCCTCATTATCAATACCCCCTGTGGTACGTTTGTTATATCGATGAATCTACACTGACACATCATTATCACTCAGAATCCACAGTGTAGAGTTCACTCTTGCTGTTGTACATTTTGTGGGTTCGGACAAACGTACAATGACATGTAACCATCATAGAAGTGCAGCTTTCTGTGAGGGAAGGGGACAGGAGAAGCTGGCCGGGGCAGGTGTATGGCACTGCTTCTACGCTGGGCTTCTGGAGAAGTCGGGAGGGACAAATAGACCTGGGGGCTCCCTGGCCTGGCTGGGTGTGGATGGAAGGGACCAAGCTGAGCGGAGGAGACTGGCAGCTGCCCAGTAGGCACCACTGAAAAGTGGCAGGAGCCATTTCATGTGCAGCTGCACGTGAGAGGAAACAGCATGCAGTGATTAAGAGCACAATATTCCAGCTCTGCCACCCACTAGCTGTGGACCTTGAGCAAGCTGCACAACCTCTCTGTGCCTCAATTTTCCCACGTGTAACATGGGAACAATCATGCACACTTCATAGGGTTGCTAAGTGTTGATTCAAAGTGTCGATACATGTGAAGTGCCTAGAACAATGCCTGGCACACAGTAGGTACTTGATTCCCCTGACTACAATCTCTCCCAGTGCCACTACCAACAATATTATTATTTATAGTTTTCTTCATCATTAGGATGATACACAGGGGTGGAAGGGGCGGATAATGCTTTCAAATACCAATGACTTGAATTAGTCACCATTGAGGATGATGGGCATCATGGCTCTTCTCTTACAAGAGGCTATATTAGTCAGGGTTCTCCAGAGAAACAGAACCAATAGTGTGCATGTGTGTGTGTGTGGAGAGAAAGAGAGAAATTGGTTTTAAGGAATAGGCTCATGTGATTTTAGGGGTTGGCAAGTCCACAATCAGCAGGGTAGACCAGGGAGACCCAAGGAAGAGTTGATGTAGCAGCTCAAGTCTGAAGGCAGTCTGGAGGCAGAATTTTGTCTTCCTCAGGGGACCTCACTCTTTTCTCTCTTAAGGCCTTCAACTGATTGGATGAGGCTCACCCACATTATGAAGGGTAATCTGCTTTACTCAAAGTCTCCTGATTTAAATGCTAATTACATCTAAAAATACCTTCACAGCAACACCTAGACTTGTGTTTGTCCAAATATCTGGGTACCAGGGCCTAGTGAAGTTGATATATAAAACTAACCATCACAGAGACATAATCACAATTGATTATTTTGGCTTTGGAATACAGTCATAGACAAATGATACATTTTGCTCCTCTGAGTCAAAATCCATCTCCACCTAGAACTAGCCACAGAGAGGAACAGAACAATCTACTGTGCAGGTCATCAATTCTGATGATCACACACATGTTGCCACAGACAGTGTACTGAAATTTACAAGAGCCATGTTTCAACAGACAAGTCAAGGCTATGTAAGATTTTGAGCCTTGAATTCAAAACTGCTGAAATTATGCTTTCTCCTCTCATTGCTGGAATTTACTAAGAACAGAAATTATCCACATAACCATAAACCATGGAGCCATGACAGTGCTGCTGCCATTGCAAAACTGAACATCTATTCTAATATAATTTAATTGGAAGATTGTATATAGGCCCAGGATGGAATCCTCCCCACTTATTCATAAGTGTATTTCTCCTGATGAACTGCAAATTCTGGGGTAATCTGACAGCTCTTCCCCTGAATGTCCACTTGGGTTAGGAGTCTTTCAATAGCCAAGGGATTTCCCAATCATGAAGGAACGTCAGCTTCCTCTTCTACTGGGCTATGGGGACCCAGATCAAGGTCCAATTTCCAGAGCCAAACAATAGGATTGACATAATTATAATGGTAATTCAGCAAATGATATTTAACTTTTTGCAAGTTAATCTAGGTGGTGGCCACAGAAATGAGCCTCTCAGATCCCCTTCAAGAGAATCTGCTACAGGGAGCCTCCAGTTGCCACCCTTGGGACCCAGCATGGTGCTCATGCTGAGGCCAAGCTTCCCATGAGTAGTTCCCACAGTGAGGATGCCAGAGCTAGCCCATTCCTGCATGATGTGGGATTCCCCCAATAGGCAGCCTTTGCTTAGGGAGCCCATCAATCTAGTCAAGTCTCTAGCAGAACTGTGCTGCAATCTGAGGCTCTTCCCACCAACCCTCCTCCCTCCCTCCCTTTCTTCCTTCCTTTCTTCCTTCCTTCTCTTCTTTCACAGGTATCAGACCCACAACACAGTCTGAAGCTCTCCCCATCTCCTCCTGCTCCCTCCCCCTTCATACTTCACAGAAGTTTCCCCCAATAAGTCTCTTTCATGTCTAAGCTCATCCTAGGACCTGATTCTCAGAGGACCTGAACTGAACCAACCCACTTATGTCCCATTGCTTTTATGATGTCCAGAGAATAATCATTGCTGCTGTAACATCCCTTATTAACTATAACTAAGAGGATCATACATCCTTGTTTGCCCAAGGCAATCCCAATTTATATTTGTTTCAAGCATAATTGTCAGTAGCTCCCAATACTCTCAAAGACTCCCATTTTAGATAATAAATATATGGTTACCCCAGCTGTAGCTTATATTTAAAGATTTGTCTAATAAAACGTTTCCCAAAGTGTATTTTGCAGAACACAACTCTTAGAAGATGCTCTAGGGAAAAGGGCTCATTGGACAAATACACTTGGGAAATATCCTTGTAAGTTCACAATTCATATTAGTGTGTTAAAATCTTAGAGAGGTCCAGTAGGATGAAATCTTATTTAACTCTATGTTTCCCAAGCTTATTTGACCATACAACAATTTTACCTTGACTCCAAATACCATGGAGTGAACCACTGCCAAGACTGAATTCTCTCCACTTGCAGCTACCCTTGAAAACAGCTCAAAATGTTAGGAGGTTCAGAGTACAGCAGCTGGTCCACTTAGAGGTATTGGCTGATGCAGGAAACAAGTGGGCCCCAGTCTGTTCTGGCTCCAGATTCACCCCTGAGTGCAATTCTCATTAACAACTGTGATCCACAAAGGCATTTCAGCTCTTGGTTAAGTGGAGTCATTTGAATCTAAATGTTGCTTTTAATGACTTCTAATCTTTCTCATAAAAATTTTCAATCATAAAAATCCTCATCTTTAGTACCAAATTGGGAATTTTATTAGCAAATCACTTGATCCAGTCACTAAGGTGATTTCAAACAGCCCTTTCCATCTGGCCAGTTCTCTTGCTCCCAGCCCTGCCAAAATCATGCCATAAACTCAGTTTTTCAATTGGGAGTGCAGGGGTTGGCTGCTTCCCTATTTAGTGCACATGTAGCTCACTCTACCTCTTAGTTCACACTCTTGTATTAGATGTATGCATATCTGTCCTTTAAGACCAGATATAAGTCCTTCAAGGGCCAAGATCATGCTGTAGACATCTACATATTCTCTACATTTTTTGACAAAATGCTTTGTGCCTAGTGCTTAGCTGAAAGAAAGGGAGAGAGAGAGAGAGAAGGAAAGAAGGAAAGGAAAGAAGAAAGATTTTACCAACACATATGAAAAGTATAAAAGATGGCTTTATGTTTATACTAAAAGACTAACTTGACATTTTGTCAAAATAGTGCTTATGTTCTGCTGATGCCCAAAAATATTTTACATAGTATAATGAATTTATATATACATTTTTGAGAGTTCATAAAATAAGGAGTGCAGAGAAACAAGGGAAATGAATAAAGCACGATTTCTGCTGGGTTTTTGTTAAAGAAACTGGTTCAATTCATTTCAGATTGTTATCTTTGCAATCTCTCAACCAACTGAATTAGACACTAATTATGAATTACATTAAATGCTATATTGAGTACTCTTGATATGTAGGAAAGAAAAAGTACCTAAATAATAATAATAAATCCTTACGAAGGCTAGAGTTCTCTTGCTCTCTAAATATCAAGACCTTTGTTCTTAAAATATAATATTAAATTCTCTGACTTGAAGAAAATCTAATAGTTCATTTTATTCCTATTACTTTTTTTTATTCTGTGTCCTAAATTATCCAATGGGATAAAACAGAGCATCCTGTTCATGCTAAATATTGATCCACTAAAATATAAATTTTAAAAGCTAAAGAGTTCGTTGAGTTCTTATTATTACCTTTAATTTTCTGTCTTTAAATATTTGGAGAGGGTGGCCCAGTGGCATAGCGGTTAATTTCTCACATTCCACTTCGGCAGCCCGGGGTTCACCAGTTCGGATCCTGGGCACGGACCTACTCACCACTCATCAAGCCATACTGAGGTGGCATCCCACATAGAAGAGCTACAGCTCTACAGCTATGACACACAACTATGTACTGGGGCTTTAGGGAGAAAAAAGAAAAAGAGGAAGACTGGCAACAGATGTCAGCGCAGGGCCAATCTTCCACAATAAAAAAAAAGGAAATGCAGGAGATTTAAAAAAAATTGGGGGAGAAATTATTTAAAGTATAAAATCACTTTTCTTATATTTCTGATTAGATTTAAAAGAAAATACCCTAAACAAGATAGTGATGATACAGTTATGCAGAATCAACTAAATCCATATTTAAAAAAGAAAAATCAGAACGTTAGAAATTTGACTACTAGTTTAAAATGATGTCTCTCTGGCAGCTCTGATCTAGCTTTCTGAACGTCCCTTAAAATATGCTACACAACAAGAGAAGAAAATTATAACCAATACCACCACAAAAATCTAGTATTGGAGATAATTTCAACTTAACATAAGTCCAATGGAATTGCAAACACATTAAGTCTGACCTACTGAATAGGATAAGGAAAGACTGTTTAGTCCTCAGGCTCATTTCCCAGCTCCAATACACAAGATCCGATGGAGCAGTTGCTACTGTTCTGCTTGAGTATAATTTGAGAAACTCTGAATGCTCTTGGCCTTTCCTCATCCTCATTGCACCCCTTGCCCCAGGGTCATCAGTTCCTCTCCTCCAAAATCCATTTGGAGATGGCAATCACCATAAAATCAACTGGGCAGAAAACTAGGTGAAAGTCTGGAAGTGGTACTTTTCATTCTAGAAAATTCATCTGCCCAGATTGAGTCAACACCAAAGCATCTATATACCAATAGCCCAGACCTCTCCCCTCACTCCCAACTGTCTACTTGATATTACTACACTTGGAAGTCCTGCTAACATCCTGAGTCCAGAGGGAGCTCAAAAATCTTGCCCCTCAAGGTGCCAGCCCGGTGGCCTAGTGGTTAAGTTCAGTGTGCTCTGCTTTGGTGGCCCAGGTTCAGTTTCCGGGTATAGATCTATACCACTTGTTGGTGGCCATGCTGTGGTGGCCCACATACAAAATAGAGGAAGACTGGCACAGATGTTAGCTCAGGGACAATCTTAATCTTCCTCAGCAAAAAAAATTAATTAAATTTAAAAGAAAACTTCCCACTCAAGATTGCTATCCCTCCAGTGTACCCTCTCCCCCAAAAAAAGCAACACCATCCATCCAGTTAGTTATCCTAAAAAACAAGCAGTAATTTTTGATTCCTCCCTCCCCCTCATGTACATCCAAGTCTGTCAATCCGCCTCTTCAGTCTTTCTTGGAGGTACCCACTGCCCATCACCACCACCACCCTACATCCCACCAGCATCCTCTCTTCCCTTCTGCAGCAGCCTCTGGCCATCTTCTCGCCACCACCCCACCCCTCCCTACTCCAATGTCCACAGAGTCCAGGTGTGATCTTCTCAACTACACATCCAATCACGGCACCACTCTGCCTAAAATCCTTTAGAGGTTTCCTATTTACTTAAGGAAAATATCCCAAATCCTCAGCACAGGCTGCGTGGTCGGCCTGAGCCCCCGCACTTGGCTTTAGCCATCCTAGGCTTCTTTTAGCCCAAATGCTCTAAGCTCTTTTCCTGCCTTAGAAGCTGTGCTCATCCGTTTCCTCTGCCTGAAATAGTTTTGCTTCCACCCAATATGAAGCTAACTCCAAATCATCCTTTATTGCCTCAGCTTGAGGAAATTTCCACAACTTCATGAATCCTCAATTCTAGGACAGGGGCTCTGTTATGTCACATCCTGAATTTTTCTTTAGGACCGCAAGTGTTACTTGAAGTTACTTATATGACGATTTAATATCTGTTTCACAACTGGTCTGCAGTTCCATGCCTGTCACAGGAGGGTCCCCAGTGCTCACAATGACTGCACACAGGAAGCCCTCAGTCAATATTTAATAAAAATGAATAAATATGCTATTTTCAAGAAACCTATATAAAAACAAACACAGGTAAATAATAAAAGAATAGGCAAAGACAGTATTTTTTGTTTAAAAAATGGGAAAGCATTTAAGTACCAGAACATACTCCCAACAGCAATGCCTCTCCCTTAATATCAGACAATTATTGTATTCAAATTTAGCTTGTGAAAGTATGTTTTATTTTACAAACCTGAATTAGCATTTTAATACACAATAATGTGATCTCTAATAAGTAGGTTATAATATAAAAACTATTTAATTTATTCACATAAATTGTGTGCCAACTGGATTAAATAAGGGAGATGCAATGTGATGGTTAATTTTATGTGTCAACTTGACTGGGCCACGGGGTGCCCAGATATTTGGTCAAACATTATTCTGGGTATTTCTGTGAGGATATTTTTGGAGGAGATTAATACTTAAGTTGGTAGACTGAGTAAAGCAGATTACCCTTTCTAATATGGGTGGGCCTCATCTAATCAGTTGAAGACTTGAATAGAACAAAAAGGCTGACCCTCCCCTGCATAAGAGAGAATTCCTCCTGCCTGACCACCTTCAAACTGGGATATCAGCCTTTTTTTGCCTTTGGATCAAACTGAAACAATGCTCTTCCTGGGTCTCAAGTCTGTCAGCCTTCAGACTAGAACTACACCATCAGTTCTCCTGGGTCTCCAGCTTGCTGACTCACCCTGTAGATCTTGGGACTTGCCAGTCTCCATAATCACATGAGCAAATTCCTTATAATAAATCTCTTTTTATATATACACATATGCATCCTATCTGTTCAGTTTCTCTGCAGAATCCTAATACATGCAGATACCAGTGACACTAGAAAGGCAAGAGAAGTAGTAAATAAGGGACATATTAGAGGACCTAGTCCTAGTTCCATATACATCCTCCTCAAGTGCTTCCAGGGAGCACAGAGGAGACACTAACACAGGCTTCCAGAACTGACGGAGGAGGTTTGGAGAGGGGCCGGACTGCATTATGCAGTTTAGGGGCACCAATTAATGAAACAAGATCTTTAATGTGATTTAATTTGTCCTCAGAGTCCTGGGGAGATTTGGGTTCCATTTGTAAAATACCTGGCACATCATAGCTTAATAAATTTTAGCTTTATCACTTTTGAATATAACCTCATGGTTCAATTATTTTAATTGAAAAAAGTTAATAACTAGATATCTGTACCTCACCGTCTCTTTATATTGTCCTCCACCTAGATCGTATTTTCAAACTCTACTATAAGAAACAGCTGAGGAGGTTGTAAAATGCTGACTCCTGGGCCCACCCCCTGGGGATCTAATTCACTGGCTCTGGAGTGGGGGCCCGAGAATCAGCATTTCAATGAGCTCACACAAGTTTCAGATGCACTTGGCCCACTGACCACAGTTTGAGAATCACTGATGTTGGAACTGTAAATAGACCTGTGATAACTCTGCTTCAAAACCACCACACATAAGATATTGTGATATTCGACTACAAATAAAAGAGCCTTCCAGAAAATACATAAAACTCTGAGTGATGGAATTCTTAGCATTCTTAATTTTCTTTTGTACTTTTCTATACTTCCTGACTTGTTGAGATGCAGGTTTTTGTTTGGTTTTTTTTTAGACTTTTTTTTTTTTTTTTTGAGGAAGATTAGCCCTGTGCTAACATGCTGCCAATCTTCCTCTTTTCCTTTTTTCTCTCCAAAGCCCCAGTACATAGTTGTATATCATAGTTGTGAGATGTAGGTTTTTAAAATTAGAAAGTAATGTTTTAAAAATAATTGGGATGTGCTATATTGGTTTTGGTATATATTTTTAGTTTTTAGTCCACTCACATTAAGAATGAAACACTGAAAATATTCAAAGGAAACACACTAAAACATTAGAGGTGGTTCTACTTCTTGGTGGAAAATGAGATTTTTTTTCTTCTTTTACTTTTCAGCACTTCACTCACATTTTTGGTGGAAGAACATTAACCTTACTTTTAAAATAAAATAAGGATGTTTTCTATTCAAAGAGTTATCTCTTCTCAAGCCATTTCATAAAGTACCTGACAGTTTTGACAGAAATAATACCAAGTCTCCATCACAGTTCCTGCTCAGACCCTGAAAATAAACCGAGGCAAAAGGCTGAGAAATTGTTTTTATTTATGTGTGTCTCCAACCTCCTCTCTCTGTTACTTTCTCCCTGTTGTACTGGCATAAGTTCCTCTGCTCCACCCCATATTTTCAGGCCTAGTCTTTTCTTACTTTTACATCCCCTACTCCTATCCAAACAGACATAATAATGAGTATTATCTTATTTTATCTTCAACTTGTTCACACTCAAGTATTAACTGTTTCAGGGAGCCCCTTGTGCCCAGAGAAAACCCGCATGCCCTGCCCCCCTCCCTCCTCACTTCCTTGATTCCTTTGGCAGAAATAACAAAAGACCCAGAACTTCTCCCCTCCCAACGCAACACTCACAGCCTGGCCGCCACCATCGGCCTTGAGACCACAGCATTAATCCTATCGTACCCTTTGTCTCTTGATTGATCCACAAGCAGCTCCAGACTCCAGGTTACACTTTATGCCCTGCATTCTAATAATCCTCCAGTTCTGCATAACCCTTTTCTGTTCTTCCCTCCTCCTCCTCTTTATCTCCTAAAACCCCTTCCACTGTGCTCTTTGGAATTTACAGTCCGTTCATCAGCAAAATCCACTACACTCAGCCTCTCTGTAAATACAGTCAGTTCTGCTATAATGCAACATAGATGTTACTAAAAATCACTGTGCTATTCAAATCATCCTACAAAAACCAGAGTTTATGGGGGAAAAAGCACTGCGGCACAATACTCAAAAACTTCTTCGGTGACATGTTAGAAAAAAAAGACAGGAACCTAATAAAAACAGTAGCACAATTTTGCATGTGTTAGATGGTTAGGAAAGACATAAATATGGCACTTGACCTTGAAAAAGACCTAAGTGTGCCTATGGAAGTGAGTGTCGGAAGGGTTGCATCTTGCAAGTTATTGTGAAGGTGGAAGAAGGTCAGCTGAAACGGAGGGTAATTTGTAACATCTGTTCTGGGTGGGTGTGGCTCATAACACTTGCAGTAAACTGAGGCAGCTGGTAGGTGTTTGAGGTTGTGCATTTTGCGTATACCTAAGGAGTTCCAGATGGCCTGGTGTAGTCTTCAGTGTTTCACTTAGTATTTCTCATGGATGAAATCACATATAAGGAAATGCAAAACGAGGCTTATGTTCAGAATTTTCCCTAATGTGTCAAGTGTATTGAAACAAATTCAGCTTTCATGACAAGTGTTGCAGCAGAACTGGCTGAAGTCCATTCACATTCTTGCTCGGAACCCAAAATCTGACTTTACCTGAGGACTTTGCAAGTTCTCCAGCCCTTTCCAGTGGTGGCCAGTTTCACTCAACCTCTAGCTCTTGTCCCACTAGACCTATAGATGGGGTCAGTGTTCTCTTTGCTCCTTGTGGCTACATCTGGACCATTCTTTCTCTTCTCATTTCCTTTGAACACCTCTCCTCTATCGATCTTTTTTCTTTTTAATTTCTTTCTTTCTTTCTGAGGAAGTCCAGCCCTGAGCTAACATCCATTGCCAATCCTCCTCTTTTTTTTGAGGAACATTGGCCCTGGGCTAACATCTGTGCCCATCTTCCTCTACTTTATATGGGACGCCGCCACAGCATGGCTGACCAGCAGTGCGTCAGCGAGTGCCCAGGATCCAAACCCGTGAACCCCAGGCCACCAAATTGTGAACTAAACCACTGTGCCACTGGGCCAGCCCCTCTATTGATCTTTTCATGCATCTTACCTCTGTCACTTTCACCATCATACTCTAGGACCTTCTTATTACCAATAATTGAACATCCATCTATTAGTCAGGGTTCTCCAGAGAGACAGAACCAATAGGATATAGACAGACAGAGATAGAGATTTCTATATATAGATATAGATATAGAAAGATATATATGTAGATAGATGATAGATAGAGATTTATTATGAGGAATTGGCTCACATGATTATGGATGCTGACAAGTCCCACAATCTGCTGTCTGCAAGCTGGAGACTCAGGAAAGCTGGTTGTATAGTTCATTCCAAGTTCAAAGGCCTGGGAATCAAGGGAGTTGATGATGTAATTCCCGGTCCAAGGCAGGAGAAAACCGACGTCTCGGTTTAAGCAATCAGGCAGAGAGATGGGGATTCCAACCACCCTTTGCCTTTTGTTCTATTCAGACCCTCAGTGGATTGGATGATGTCCACCTGCATTGGTGAGGATAGTCTACTAAGTTCACCAGCTCAAATGTTAATCTCATCCAGAAACACCCTCACAGGCACACCCAGAAATAGTGTGTAGACATGATTTTAATATCACTTAAAAATATGATTTAGAAAGTAGCCAGGTAAGCTTCAGTGTTAATACAACTATGTATTCAATAACACATTTGGTAGTGTGAGCATTTTTTTAAACATCTTCATTATGCAAGTATTCTTATACAAGCTGGCTATAAATCAAAAGAAAAAAATGAAATGCAAATAGCATGAGTTATAAACTTGTAAACACTATATGATGAAAAGGAACTGAAGAAACACTCATCCCTGGAGTTGTGGTGGAGATACAGGGATAGTTGAAAGGTGAGCAGATGCTAGGATTACACGCATGGGTGGGTGTAGTGGATCAGAATTTAGAGGATCTCCAGACACAAAACTAGCTGTCCCTGTCTACCTCAACAATGATGCTGAGTAAACAGCGCCTCAGGGAAGATGGAAATGGGTCTGGGAGGCAGAGAGCTATCTGTTAATAGTTCGATTCTAAAGTCTTGATCTCATTCTCAGGACAACTGGAACCAGAAGTAAACTGAAAGTAAGTAAAGCAGCAATACAATCCTGAGTTGGCTCACTTACTGCTGAGAAAAGAGATGAACCTTTAACTGTAACAGGTAAGATTTTTCTGGAAAAAAAATTATCTACTTCAATCTCTAATGCTCTTTTGTCACACAATGATGTTCAATCAAAAGTTATAGATACGAAGAGAAGCTTGAAAATGTGACTTTAAATCAATAGAAAAAATGATCACTAAAAGTAGACCTATAAATGACCCAGATATTAGAATTAGGAGATAAGGACTTTAAAAGGTCTATTATAAATATGTTAAAGAACTTAAAGGGAATGATGCACAAAATGAGGGGAAAGATTGAGAATTTGGGGAATTTCCATTCTAAAATGGAAAGTCCTGAAAAAGGATTGGGTGGAAATTCTATAACTAAAAAATATTATATCTAAAATGAAAAATTCATTGGGAAGGCTTAATAATGAACTTGACACAGCAGAAGAGAGGATAAATATTCTTGAACAGGTCAATAGAAATTATCTACTCTAAAGCACAATGGAAAAAAATGAAAAAAAAAAAAACAGAGCAGATCATCAGAGACTGATGGAAGAATATCAGTCTAATGTACATGTAATTAGAGTCCTAGAAAGAAAAGAGAAAAAAAATATGAGGCAGAAGCAATATATAAACAGATAATAGCAGAGAATTTTTCAAAAAGAAATGATCCTGGATAAAGGCCTAGAAGGAATGAAGAACATCAGAAAACGTCACTATATAAGGAAAGATGTAAAATTATTTTTTAGTGCTTTAAATTTTTCTTTAAAGTCTCTTTACAGCAAACATAACTATATGGAATTGTGGGATTTATAACATGTGCAAAAGTCAATTATATGACAATAATTCCACCAAAGTCAGGAAAGAGAATAAGTTAAACTATAGCTCTTGAAAGATTTTTACATTATCTAGTAAGTGGTATTCCAGGTGGATTTTGGTATGTTCAGTTTGCAAAGTTTGCATTTTATAACCTCTGTGTAACACTAAAAATAATTCAAAGAGGTAGAGCTAAAAACCAATAGAGGATATAAAATGTAACACTAGAAACTACTTGCTTTATCTAAAAGAAGACGAGAGAAAAGAAACAAAGGCCAAGTGAGACAAACAGAAAACAAGGAAGAAGATGGTATAACTACATCAGTAGTTAAATTAAATGTAACGGACTAAATGTTCCAATTAAAGTAAGAAATAGTCTCACTAAAACTAGATAAAATAACAAGGCCTAGTCATTGCTGATTACAAAAGCTACAATTTAAATATGAGATAGGTTCATAGTAAAAGGATGGAAAAATGCCTTGCATACACCAATCATAAGCTAGTGTGCCTATTTTAATATCAGATAAAGTAAACATTAAGACAGGGATGAAGAGAATATTTCATAATGATAAATGGATTGATTCATCAGGAAGACAAAACAATCCTAAATCTATATGCAGGTAATAACATGGCAAAAAAAAGATAGAAATAAAAGAAGAAATGGAAATATTTATGAACGTAGTTGGGTATTTTAACACACCTGTCCTAGTAATTGATAGAACCAATGGGTGAAAAAACAAGTAAGGATATAGAAGATCTGAACAACACTATTAACTAACTCAACCAGTCAGTGTTTATAGAACACTAATGCAACAACTGGAGAATACTTATTCTTTGCAACTGCATGAGGAACAGTTAACAAAATCGACCATATGCTTTCTCATAAAGGAATTTCTTGATGACTTTCAAAAGATTGAAATCAAACAGAGTATGCTCTCTGATCCCAAGAAAATTAAATCAGAATTAAACGATAATAATCATAAAGTAACTAGAAAATCCCCCCAAATATTTTTCAATAATGCAGCACATTTTTTAATAAGCCATGGATCAAAGAAGAGATCATAATGGAAATTAGAAAGTGTTTTGAACAAAAATGTGATGTATCAAAATCCATGGCATGCAACTAAAGCAATGCTTAGAGGAAATGTTACATAGCTTTAAATGCATATATTAGAAATGAAATATTCAAAGTCAATCATCTAAATTTTCACCTCAAAAAGCTAAAATCAGAACAGCAAAACAAACCCACAGAAACCATAGGAGGGAAATAACAGGTAAAAGAAGGAACTCATGAAATAGAAAAAAAGACAAATGATAGAGAAAATCAACAAAACCAAAGTTGGTCCTTTGAAAGCTTAGTAAAATTGATAAACCCTGGAAAGAAAAAAAAAAAGAGAAAAAACACCTACCCAATATCAGGAATGATAAAAGGACATCACTCTGGATCCTATGACATTAAAGGAATACTAAGAGAATAGTATGAAAAACTTTTTCTCAATAAACCTGAGAAAATCTCTAGAAATTGAAAATTCCTGAGTAAAAATTTGTGAAAGTGACACAAGAAGTAGAAACCATTATGAGTAGTATATCTATTAAAGAAATGGAATGCCTAATTAAAAAGCTTCCCACAAAGAAAATTTCAGACCCAGAATTAACTGATGAATTCTACTAAACTTTTAGAAAGAAGTAATCACAATAATGTATAAAGGAAGTGAGTGTATAAAGGAAGTGTATAAAGGAAGAGAGAACACTTCCCAACTCATATTATATAGCCAATATAGCACTGATACCAAAACTTAAAAAGGACATTACAAGAAAATAAAACTGCAGACTAATATTCCTCATAAACATAAACACAAAAGTCCTTAATAAAGTAAAGCAAATAAAATTCAGCAATATATAAAAAGGGTAATACTTCAATTTCAAGTGAGGTTTATTCCAGGAATGTAAAATTGGTTTAACACTCAAAAAGCAAACAAATGTGTAATTCATCACATTAACAGAACAAAGGAGCAGAATATGCAATTAACTCAGTAGATGGAGAAAAAGCTCTTAACTAAAGTCAATACTGGGTCCTAGATAAAAATGACAACTGTCATAGATAAAAACCGCCAGCAAACCAGTAATAGAAGGGAATTTCCTCAATATTCAATATTGTACTAGTGGTTCCAGCCAGTGCAATAAGGCACACGAAAAGAAAGGGAGATAAAAGGCATAACAATTGGAAAGGAAGAATTAAAATTGTTATTTACAGATAACATGGTTTTGTACACAGAAATTCAAAGATATCGGCAAATTGCCAGAACTAATTGAACTTAACAGGAGTGTGGGATACAAGGTCAATACACAAATCAATTGTATCTCTATAGACCAGCAACGAACAATTGGAAAATTAAATTTTAAAAAGTTACCGTTTATAACAGCATCAAATAACATTAAGTACTTTTGAATAAATTTAATAAAAGATGTGTAAGACCTCAAAACTGAAAACTACAAACATTGCCAAAATAAGTGAAAGAAGACTTAACAAATGAAGGGATACACAATTTTCACGGACTGGAATCCCCATTATCATCGAGATGTCAATTCTCTCTAAATTAATCTTTAGATTCACTGTGATCCCAGCAGATTTGGGGGGGGGGGGTGGAATTATGTCACTGATGAGAGTTTAAAATGGCACAATGTCAAAGCCGCTCGGTGGCGCAGTGGTTTAGTTCGCGCTTGGCAGCCCGGGGTTTGCAGGTTCAGATCCCGGGTGCCTGCCAATGCACTGCTTGTCAGCCATGCTGTGGCGGCGTCCCATATAAAAAAGTAGAGGAAGATGGGCATGGATGTTAGCCCAGGGCTAGTCTTCCTCAGCAAAAAAGAGGAGGATTGGCAATGGATGTTAGCTCAGGGCTGGTCTTCTTCACACACACACACAAAAAAGGCACAATGTCTTTGAAAAATCTGTCTGGCAATTTCTAATGTTAAACATAGAGTTACCCTTTGACCCAGGAATTCTGTTCCTAGGTATGTACCCAAGAGACGCAACTAAATGTGTTCACTAAAGGGCATGTCCAGAAATGCTCCCTAAAGCTTTACCCATAATAGGTCAAAACCGGAAACAACTCAATTTTCCATCAAGAGAATGCACAAATCAGTTATGATATATTCATGCAATATAATTCATACTATTTTTCTCACTCAGTGAGAAAAAGAACAAACTGACACATGTTAGAAAATGAATGAATCTCAAAAACATTATCTATTGTGATTGAAATAAGCCAGACATAAACAAGTACATACTGTAAGATTTCATTTACATGGAGTTCAAGAATAGGCAATACTAATTCATGCCGTCAGAAGTCAGAATAGTCGCATCTGGGCAAGTGGGGTCTGACTAGAAAGAGGCATGAGAGAATTTTCTGGGATGATGGAACTGTCAATATATGTTGATTTGAATGGTGGTTTTATATATATATATACACATATATGTATATGGTCATATATATATATGGTCATACATATATATGTATATAAAATACTCAAGCTGTTCACTGAAGGTTTGTGCATTTTACTGTATATAGATTATACCTCACTAAAGTATTGAAAAAACATAAGTTATACCTCAGTAAAGTATTGAAAAAATATACGCTCTCGCCCATACTCCCCATTTCCCTTTCTGTTCTATTTTTCTTTACGACATCTATCGCATTCTAACTTGCTACGTTATTTCTTATTTAGTTTTTATGTTGTCCATCTCCCCTAGGAGAATATATGTTCTAGGAGGGCAGGCCTTTGTTTGGCTCATTACAGGATCTCAATGATGAGAACATTAGCATATAATAGGCAGTCAAAAATATTTGTTGAAAGAATGAATGGTGTCTGTATTTTTATGCCTTATATCTTTAAATGTGGAATTAAAAGCTTTCTTTCCAGTTAAAGAGGAATGCCATGTGGTGGCCAACAAGTGGGAGAAAGGGGGGCCTTCTCCTTCCTTCTGAAATGATACTGGTCCTGAAAGTAAACCTCTTATATTCGTGTAGGCACACAATCTCTCTTCAAAATGGGGGTGCTGGGAACAACAGAGTGACCATTTGTCCTCTACTTTTCTCCTTCCTATAACACTGCTCTTCCTCTTACCCCTTTGTCACTAGACTCTCAGACACTCTTTTGGCAGTGGCATACCTAGCATATTTGACACCAAAAGCATATCATTTTTTAACACATCCTCTATATGACAAAATTATTTTGTCATGTCCTTTTAATGAAACAAATAATAATAATGGCCAGAAAAAAATGCACTGAAAATTTTCTTTTAACTCTCTCTATATGCTCATGCCAGAAATACGTTGCTAACGTATTAATTAAAATTAAATATTATATTATATATAAATATTAATTAAAATTAAATATTATAATACAAAAAAGGTAAAAAGTAATGGATTGATACTTTTAAATAGGATTTATACTTTTATCTTGAAAATGGGGGGAAAATTATATGAATGTACTGTTCAATCTCCATAATGAACAATAAACAACAATTCAGTTTTTATTTTAAAGCCTAAATGGCTCCATCAAAACTGATCTTTTCTGCATATTTATGCAGTAGATAGCTAGGTTTGTCAATCTATCTATGCTTATAAGTGATCAAAGCACACTTTATTATTCTTAATTTCAAAAAATTTATTTCACATAAAACAAATGATACACAAAAAGGTAGAAAAAGTCTTAAAGACAAAAAGTTGGACAGAGATTTGAAAAATCCTTTCACAGGGAGACGGTCCAAGGGTACAAATTTCCAGTTATAATGAATAAGTTCTGAGGATCTAATGTACAATATGGTGATTATAGTTAATAATACTATATTATATACTTGAAATTGCTAAGAGAGTAGATCTTAAACGTTCTCACCACAAAAAATAAATGGTAATTATGTGATGTGATAGAGGCGTTAGCTAACAATGTAGTGGTAATCATTTTGCAATATATAAGTGTATCATCAACACATTGTATACCTTAAACTCAAGTGTTATATATCAATTATGTATCAATAAAACTGGAAATAATAAAAATGAAATAAAAATCCTTTTCACAATAAATTTCAGAAATTGCAATACTGTCTATGTTTGTTTCTTTGGGATAGACTCTAGCAGCTTTCAAAAGTGCCCAAAGTCAAGAAATTTTAAACAAAATTAAGTCTCCCAAGTGGCCACATAGAATGAAAGATTAAAGCAATTCAATTTCTGTGTCTTTGTCTTTACAATCACTGTACTATCATTCTTTACTTTTAATCCACCTTTTAAACATAAGAATATTAGTATCACACGGTTTGGACATACCAACTGCACCTGAAATGAGCTTCAACAATTCTGGACGATGACAAACTTACGCTCAAAACGAACATGTGCAGCTGAGTCCACATGCATCTGGGGCGATTACACAACTGGACATTCTCCAAATTGACTTCTATGTAGAATCCGATGCTTATTAAAAAATAAGTTAAAATTTTCTTATTTGAAACATACATATATAGCATTAAAACTCAACAGTTAACCACAGCAATTGTTTAGAATCTAGACCAGTAAAAGACCTGGAGGAGAGGAATAATTTACTAATGACATTGCTTAGAATTCCTCTTGCATGGTGAAAATAAAAAGCCAATCCCTCTTAGTCCATTTTATTTTTGTTTCCACTTTTCTACAGACAACACTTCCTCTTATTGCCTGTTCCCGGGACTAGTTGCTCCACTGCCCTGCCCTTGGCATGCTACTGAACCTCAGAGAACATTTTTACTGGGCCCTCTCCTGTCCTTTAGCCTCAGTGTTCCCTGACATTCCCACCCTCCTGCACATGTGGAGAGCAAATCAAAGCCTCTTAGCACAAGGTTTCACTGCCCAGAAACTTCGGTGCAGGGAATGGAAGATCACAAAGATAAAGTGTCAGACATCTCAGCCCTTGGGTGACAGTGCAGGCAAATGTCGGGGGCACCCAGGACCTTTGCCTCGCAGAATGGGTCTGTGTGATGATTTGGGTAGAAAATGGAGCATGGGATGAGAGGAAATAGTGATTCTGACTCTGATTCCAGACACAGGAGAACTCAGAAGAGGAAAACAAGTGCTTAAAAATGGCTCTTTGTGCAAATACTACTAACTACAGTCACTCATGTGAACTAATTCCCATTTTTCCTAATCACCATGCACCATATTGACAATAATCTATACCACCACATGAGTCAGATTAACTAAATTTAATTGGATAACGTGTACTTTGTCATCAATTTATAGCTCCTATAGCCTAACCTAGCCTATCTGCCCATGGGTTTAAAGAATTTAATAGAACATTTGTCCTGTGAATTTTTTTCCCTGTAAAAGCTGAATTCCAGGAAGCTTTGGGCTTTCCACAGTTGGAGACGTACTCACTGTTCTCTCTTTTTGTTTGTGTCTCTCTCCACAGACATCCATTGCAACTGCTGCTGTGCTTCCATCTGTTGCAACACAGCCTAGCTTTGAAAGACAAAATGGAAACTTCCAGTGTTTCAACAAGAAATTGTTTGGCGTTGTTTCATGGTCGTTAATCAAGAAGGCAAAAACAAGGAGCTCTGCCCTCTGCAAGGCTTTCATTATTATCCACCAACTAAGGAGATGAGAAACCATCACTCTGAGCCATATGTATGACAACTTTAGGTTCCAGATTTCCCGAAAGTCCAGATTTCAAATATTCTGTCCCCCAATTTCGGGTTCAGAAAACACGTTTTCTGCACTCAGGGCCCATGACTGTCCAGCTACATGTTACCTGAAGCACCAATGAAGGGTTTCCGTGTAGTAGTGGGGCCAAGTGCTCTGTAGTACTGTTCAATGTTTAGCCTCCTTTGGAGCGGAGAATGGGATGATAGTGGCAGTGGACATGCTGCCAGGCCACCCCGATGGCGGACATCATGGAAGTTGTCACACTCTGCAGCCATGGACCAAACCTCCACATGCAGACCTGGCTACACTGACTCAATTGCTATCTCAGAATGTTTGCTATTTTGAAACAAGGAAATGGTTTGGGAAACTGGTTCGTTATGACAACAACAGGCAATAATTTAAAATGATGATTGTATTAGTTCCCTATCACTACTGTAATAAATTACTACAAACTGACTGGCTTAGAACAGCATACATTTATTATCTTCAGTTCTGAAGGTCAGATGTCCAAAATGGATCGGTAAGAGGCTCTAGGAGATAATTTCCTTCCTTGTCTTTTCCAGCTTTTGGAAGCCATCCACATTCCTCAGTCCTACGTCTCGTGTTTCTCTCTGACCTCTGCTTCCGTGGTTGCATCTCACATTCTCCCACCTCCTTCTTTCCCTTATAAGGGCCATTGTGATGAAATCAGACCCACCCAGATAATCCAGGGTATTCCAGGACAACCTCCCCATCTTGAGATGCCTAACCTAACCACATATGCAATGACCAAGAAATGCCAAAGCGGGCCGCGCGGTGGCGCAGCGATTTAGTCCACGTTTGGCAGCCCGGGGTTCGCAGGTTCGGATCCCGGGCGCCCGCCGACGCACTGCTTCTCAGCCATGCCGTGGCGGCGTCCCATATAAAGTAGAGGAAGATGGGCACGGATGTTAGCCCAGGGCCAGTCCTCCTCAGCAAAAAGAGGAGGATTGGCAATGGATGTTAGCTCAGGGCTGGTCTTCCTCACAAAAAAAAAAAGAGAAATGCCAAAGCAAGGAAAAGCATTCCTGATACAACATTAATTGAAGCAAATATGCAATTGAAATTATATGGCACCTAAAAATTGTATACATGGAACAGAAAATCAGTTAAATGTGAAAAACATTCTATAAAAATAGCAAGATTATGGTTGTTTTTCTTCCCCCACTACTCCATCTCTAGCCAATCATTTTCTTTAATGGCATATTATGAAAAAAAATATTTGACATTAATCAGAACATACAAAGAAAGACAGTAATTAAAATTGAAAACATAGTAAATAAGTTTCCTTTATCTCAACAAATAATTAAATTAAAAGTCTCATTTTTCTACCTAATTTGTAATAAAATGGGAAATGAATGGAAGCAAAACCAAGATTAGCTCAGTCAGATAGAAGAGTAATTATCACTTTGAATTGAATTGAATTGAATTATCACTTCAATTTCACTTTCAGGATTCACTCAGGTAAACAAAGGTAGTATAGACATTCATAATATTAAAAGAGAAAGCAAAAGTAATATACGAATCTACAAACCCAACTCTGCACCAATTCTTTAAAAATTCTGCATTTACAGTCTCAATTTAATTGTTATCAACTTTTTTTTTCATTCCAAGGAAGATTCGCCCTGTGCTAACATCCATTGCCAATCCTCCTCTTTTTTTCCTTGAGGAATATTCGCTCGGAGCTAACGTCTGTGCCAGTCCGTCTCTATTTTTTCATATGTGGGATACCCCCACAGTGCAGCTGGTGAGTGGAGTAGATCCGCACCCGGGATCCGAACTTGCAAACCCAGCCCACCAAAGCGAAGCGCGTGGAACTTTAACCACTCACTCGGCCACAGGTCCGGGCCCTTTTATCAATTTTTATAACAGCTTTTTTGAGATATATTTCACATATCATAGAATTCACACCTTTCAAGTACAGTTTTCAGCCACAATTCATGGGTTTTAGTATACTCACAAAGTAGTGCAAGCATCACCTGTATTTAACTTGAGAACGTTTTCATCACCCCAAGAGGAAATCCCACATCCATTAGCAGTTGCTCCCCACTCCACTCTTCCCCCAGCCCCTGGCAACCACTAATCCACTTTCTGTCTCTACGAATTTACCTATTCTGGATATTTCACATAAATGGAATCATAAAATGTGTGGTCTTTTGTGACTGGATTCTCTTACTCAGTATACTATGTTTTCAAGGTTCATCTATGTTATAACATGCATCAGTATTTCAGTCCTTTTTATGTCCCATTAATATTCCATTGTATGGATACACCTCATTTTATTTACCCATTCATGAGTTGATGGACATTTGGAATGTTTTACTTTTTGCTATTATGCATAAAGCTGTTATGAATGTTTGTGTACAAGTTTTTGTGTAGACAGTTTTCATTTCTCTTGGGTATATTCCTACGAGTGGAATTGCTAGGTCCTATGGTAATTTTAACATTGTGAGGAACTGTCAAGCTGTTTTCCAAAGTGGCTGCCCCATTTTACAATCCCACCAGCAATGTACGAGGGGTTCAATTTCTAGACATTCTCATCAACACTTGTGATTGTCTATTTAAAATAATTTAGCAATCCTAGTGGGAATGAACTAGTATCTCATTGTAGTTTTAAGTGGCATTCTTCTAATCATAATGATATTGAAACACCTCTTCATGTGGTTATTAGACATTTGTATATTCTCTTTAGAGAAATATCTATTCAAATCCTCTGCCTATTTTTTTAAATTGTTATTTACCTTTTTATTGTTGAGTTGTAAGAGTTCTTTATATATTCTGGACATAAGTCCCTTATCAGATATTTGATTGGCGAGTATCTTTCCCATTCTGTGGGTATGTTATTAATTTTTCAAAAGCAAACACACTCTAGGGCACATTTATTCAAGATGATAACAATGCCAGAAAACTTACTGTGGGTATTATTTCTTTCACATTTGTATTTTTGTCTCCATTTCTTTCTTTCCTGTTTAAAGTTCAATGTTACCATTCTAAAATTATTTAACATGTGATCGTCAAAAACAAATATTACCTCGACATTGAATACATAGTGGAACTCCCCTCTATAAAACACTTGTTCTTTGCACTGAAGTTTTCATTTCTTTGTATCTGTAACCAACAAAAAAAAAAGAGAGAGAGAGAGAGAGAGAGAAAGATTTTTCTAATAAATGCTCTCATCTCGCCTCTTGCTCATAAAATCGAAGATAATACCCCATCTTGTAGCTCTGGGTAAGTTCCCACGGGTTGCTTCTGTCAAAATTCAGAGCAACTAAGGATGAACTTTCTGCTCTATTTGTTAAAGGCTGTATTTTTCTTCCCTGCTGTCAGTACTTTGCTGCTGTGCTTTTTAAACATAAAAATCTTTTTAGAAGCCATAATCCTTAATTGTGCAAGTGATAATCTCTGTCTAGGCTATCTCCGAATTTTAATAACTCAGCAGTTTGTGTTTAAAGGAACATCAGCCAAATAATTGTCCTGGAATACAATGATTCCAGGTACTATTTTTTCTTTTTCTTTTTCCTTTTTTGGCTTTGCCCATTATTCTTCATTCTATTTTCAGAAAGCTATTGACATGCTATCAAATCATGTCACTTATTTCTTTTCACTAACTTTTCCTATGAGAAGATAACTGTAATCGGACCTGAGCTCTTCATTCTGCATTTAATACTTTTTCACTCTTTCGGCTTTTCTTAAAACCTAAACTGTTAGCATTTAAGGTCCTTTCTCAATACTCAGAGGAGGCATTTTGATAAAATGGTTTCCATAGCAAAATACATCCTCAGTATGAAATGGGAGTTATGTGCATCTTTTGGTGATCACGCAGCACGAGGTGGTGATATTTGATAAGGCCGAGTAAGAATCTTCTTTGTTGTAGAATCATTGTGAATGGCTTAAGTTAACTTTCTCAATTGTTATTAATTTTAACCACTTTTTTTAACCTCAAAAGCCTAGGTAGTTGATTCCTTTGTCATTTCTGCATACTTGACTCTCCTTCATATGAAATTATCAGGCAGTTCCAATGTGGCTTGTGAATTGGTTAACTAAATTATCAATGAGATAACTAAGTGGATTATTAGACATCCACATAATAAAATATTACATATCTAGCAAATATTTATCAGAACTAATAACAATACGAAATTATGCTTATAACAATATGAAATTATGCTTATATTAAGTGAGAGAGCAAGATATACAATTGTAGGTTCAGTGTAATTGCAACTATACAAATAAAAATGCTTTGGGGCTGGCCCAGTGGCATAGTGGTTAGGTTCACATGCTCCACTTTGGCAGCCTGGAGTTTGTGGGTTCAGATCCCAAGCTCAGACCTATGCACCACTCATCAAGCCATGCTGTGGCAGCATCCCATATACAAAATAGAGGAAGATGGGCACAGATGTTAGCTCTGGGTCAGTCTTCCTCACCAAAAAAATAAAATAATAAAAATACTTTTAAAAGACTGAAAGGAAATACACCAAAGTATTAATGTAGTTGGGAGTATCCATGATTATTTTCTTTCTGATTGTCAGTTCTGCAAAAGCATATTTCATTGATTCTCAGATGCACTTGCTCACATTTTAACATCTCTGAGATTGGGATGTCCCTTACAATCGCTCTCAGCCACACAGCAGTTGTGACATAGTTCTCATGGTCCGTGCAGGAGCATCCAAACTGCAGACCGAGTGCAGGCTGCGTGGACAAACATCCCGGAGGCAAGAGTGGAACACTCCTTTAAGCAATGCTGCCTTGACAGCACCCTTATTCTCTCAGGGGATGATATCACATGGAAAATGCAGACTTAAATGATTTTGTGTCAAAAATCATTTAGAGGAGTTGGGCTATATGCTGAAGAAGTTTTAGTAATACCTTAATCAATTTATTTTTGCTTATATTTCTGTGCATTCTTATGTATGCACAAGAGTGATACTGACTTTTTTAATTTCTGAAAAAAAAAGCCTAAAAGAGTCCTTTTTTAGAGTTTTTTTAAAAACAAAAATTATAAGTGATAAGAAAGCATTGGGAAATAGTATATTTGAAAGCATATTTTCTTTCTTAATAGTATATACAGTAATGGGGCATCCAACCTATGGCATCTTAGATTGGGCTACATATAACAGACATTCCAAATAACAGTGGTTTAAATGAGATAGAAATTTATTTCTCTCTCCCATAACTACCTGTAGGTAAGTGGTTGGGAGCTGGTACAGTGGCTGCTCAACAAGGTCACCTGGAATTGAGTTTCTTCAATCTTGTTACTCAGCCATTCCTAGGGTGTTCCCCTCAGCTACATGGCTCACCATCACACTCATGTACCAAGGACCAGGAAAAAGGGAGATGAGCAATGGGGCATACCCTCCCCTTTAAGGATGTAGCCCAGTTACATGGGCATGAACATAGAGGCATGGACCCATCTAGCTAGCTGCAAGGAAGGCTGAAAATGTTGTCTATATTCCATATTAAGGGTCGGCAAATATTTTCTGTAAAGAGCTAGGTAGTAAATATTTTAACCACATAATGTCTCCACTGTATCTTCTTTTTGTTTTTCAACAATTCTTTGTGATGGTGAATTTTATGTGTCAACCTGACTGGGTGTAGGGATGCCCAGATAGCTGGAAAAACATTATTTCTAGGTGTGTCCGTGAGGATGTTTGTAGAAGAGATTAGCATTTCGTTCAATAGACTGAGGAAAGAAGATCCGCGGCACCAATGTGGGTGGGCGTCATTCAATCTGTTGGGAGCCCAAACGGAACAAAAACGTGACGGAGGGAACAAAAAGGGGAAGGAAGAGCAAAATCTCTCTCTCCCATCTTGAGCTGGGATGTCCATCTTCTGCCTTCTAACATCAGAGCTCCTTGTTCTCAAGCCTTTAGACTTGGAATGAACTATCCCATCAGCTTTGCTGGTTCTCCAACTTGCAGATGGCAGACTGTGGGACTTCTTGGCCTCCATAATCACGTGAGCCAATTCCTATAATAAATCTCCTCATATATATATATATATATATATATCCTATTGGTTCTGTTTCGCTGAAGAACCCTGACTAATACACACTTACAAATATCTAAACCATTTTTAGCTTGCAGGCCATACAAAAACAGACAACAGGCTGGATTTGACACATAGGCCATAGTTTCCAACCCCTGTTCCAGATGGTCATTTGTATAGCTACAAATCTAGAGTTCCATTACCATGGAGCACTCGGGGGTTGGGGTGGGTGGATATATAATGAGGAACAACTAGCTATGTTTGTCGTAGCATATATTCATGTTATGATAGTTGTAAAAATTTAAGACTACCACTTATTTGAAATAATATGGAAAAGACTCATGACATAGTTTAAAAGGCAAATGCAAAGTTTATTGTATATTTCTAAAGCCTCAAATAAAAAAATTAGACATGGAAAGAAACCTAGAAGAAAATTAACTAAAACATTAATATGGACTCTCTCTGGTTGATTTCTTCTGGGTTATTTCATATAATTTATCTTCCTGTTTGTCTGAATTGTGACAATTTTATTATAAGGAGCACATATTACCATTTAATGCAAATTTTTAAAAAAGTAAAAAAGTCATTGATAATTTAGACTATCCCTTTATTCACATATAAAAATAACCCATATTTTTCATCTAATGTGATTTTATGGCATAGTGATATATTAAAAATGAAACATCTGTTAAAATTTCAGATCTGGAAAGCAACTTAAAATCATCTAGCTCAATTCCTATATAAAATTTTAGGTTTACAACAGTTTAGTACTAGAAAAAGATGAGTTTTGTTCTTTAGTTATTATGTGCAGAAATTAGATGTAATTTCTCATCACTGATTTGAAGGCAGAGAGCTCAATAATGAAGAAAAGAATTTTCTAGTCAGTGGTTCTCATCAACAAACTCACTCTAAGCTTTGTGGGGAAAATCGAGGTGAGAGAACTTAAACTGTCACAGCAATTGGGGAGCACTGCTGATACTTGGTGGGCGGGGATCAGGAATGCTAGAATTCCTCCAATTCAGGGAGGGTCCTGCCTGATCAAGAGTGGTCTCATGTCTCACGTGACTTTCACAGAGAGGAAAATCCACTGATAAGTATCTGAGCTTAGAACTTAACTCAGATTTACATAAAAACCAAATTGTGTTTTTCGCACACTTTCATACCTTGAATTTTCAAGGAGAGCAATGACTGTATTTGAGGGAAATTTAAAATTTGTTTGTTTTGGAACCTTGCCAAGAGTTGTTCACCATTTTAGAAAACTATGTCACGGATAGCAACACCATGCATAGTGTTTGAGTCACAAAGGCAACACACCTGAATCTGGCTATATTTGTAGCTACCACTTTCATGGTGCACTTCGCAGAGGGCTAAGCATCCGATCTCATCATCTCTTCTAGCATAGTCATGCCTAAACATTTACATACGAAATGCACATATTTAAATTATCATATTATTATTCATTTTGATCTTCTGAGCTAATGTAGGAAACCTATGTATAAACTGGGAGTGGTTTTAGATAGGATTATGAGTCTCTCATTGAAATCCTCAAAAAATTAGAAGATAACTTGGAAAGGTGAGTCTAAAGCTAACTGATTGTTATTTCTGTGGGATTTTATTTCTACCAGTTTCCCCTGGGCTCAGTTATGTTGCTGCTTTCAACTGGAGGGTTGTCTGAGCTGAAGGTTCAAGATGGCCGCACTCACCCGACCGGCAGGTGGTGTTGCCTGTGGACTGGAGGGCTGTGATTCTCTACCTTGTAGCTTCTTATCCTCCTCCACATGAAACTGACTTCATTACATGTCTCAGCGTAGTGTTCCAAAAGAAGGAAGGTGGAAGCTGCAGAGCTTTTGAGACCTAGGCTCCAGAACTCATACATCGCTTCTGCCACATTTTTTTGGTCGAAGCTAACAGGCTAGCACAGACGCAAAGGGGGGAAGAAAAAGTCTCCACTTCTGAAAACGAAGAATGGCAACATCACATTGTACAGGGACACACACACTAGGGTGAAATGTGTAGCTGTTAAACAATCTACAATATTCAAAAAAATTGTCCTGCTTCTAACTCTTCCTGTTGATCCTTGGCATACCATCAAAAAACAAAAAAATAAGGGAAATTCTTTTTTCAAATAACAGCTTCTCAACTGTTCGAACAGAGCTATAATATGACTTATAGGTCTTCTCTTCCTTTGTACTTTTTGCCATTCTTCAACTTGACTTACTGACTTTACTTTAGAATTATAGAATAAACCAGAGCAAATGTTCCCACTTTTCAGTGAGATGTGAAAACATTCAGTAAAGCAAAGAATGTTAAGTGAACAACTCAAGAAGAGTTGCATCTTTTTATATTTACTTAATCATCATCCAGATCAAGATACAAAACATTTCCAGCACACAAGAGCCTCTGTTTTGCTCTTCGCAGTCAATTCTTCATTTCTAACAGTGGCAACCACTATTTTGATGGGGTTTTTTTTTTTTTTGGCACATATTTTTTTTTATTGTGGTAACATTGGTTTATAACACTGCATAAATTTCAGGTGTACATCATTATATTTTGATTTCTATGTAGATTACATCATGTTTACCACCCAAAGACTAATTACAATCCATCACCATACACATATGCCTAATCACCCACTTCGCCCTCCTCCCACACTCCACCCTGCTCCCTCTGGTAACCACCAATCCAGCCTCTGTCTCTACGTGTTTGTTTGTTGTTGCTTTTATCTTCTGTTTATGAGTCAGATCATATGGTATTTGACTTTCTCCCTCTGACTTATTTCACTTAGCATAATATCCTCAAGGGATTTTGATGTTTTTTATCATTGAATAGTCCGTTCTTGAGTTTCATATAAATGGATTCATACTGTATTAACTCTTTTGTGTCTGACATTTAACTGAGCACAATGTCTGTAAGAGTCATTCATGTTGTTATGGGTAGCAGTAGCTCATTCTTTGATATTGCTAGATATGAACTTTACATTGTATGAATATACCACAATTTATTCATCCATTTCCTGTTAATGAACATTAGGATGTTGCCACTTTTAGACTCTTATAAATAAAACTGATGGAAACATTCGTGTATGTGTCTTTTGGTGGACACATTCATTTCTCTTGAGTACATAGCTAGAGCCTTTAGAAAACACTGACAGTTTTACACCTTTACCAATTTAAACTTCTACCAGCAATATATGAGAGTTCTGGTTGCTTTACATCCTCACCTACTCTTTGTATCGTCCATCTTTTACATTTTAGCTATTCTGGAGATAGCAAATGTTTATTCTATATCTCTTCAGGTGGTCTTATGCTTTTTCTCCTTTATTCTGCTAATGTGGGGAACTACATTGATTAATTTTCAAATGTCAAATCAACCATGTTTTCCTAGAATAAACTGCATTTTGTCATAGTATATTATGCAGATTCAACCTGCTAATTTTGTTTAGGATTTTTCTGTATGTATTCATGAGAACTATTAGCCTATAATTTTCTTTTATCAAAATGTCCCTGTCAAGTTTAGGTGATAAAAGTTGTGTTGGTACATATCACCAAGATGGTGGAGTAGGAGGCTTCTGACTTTATATAGCTACACATAAATCAATTTCCTCTGAGAGAAATTCAGAAACTAGTTGAGTGATTCCTACACATCAGGCAACTGAGAAAATACTCATGGGTAGGAAAGGCTAAGACAAACTCTTGCCATAAACCCCATCCCTGGAACAGCACCTTACAATCAGGAGGGAGCCCCCAACTCCCAGTTTCTCCCTGAGGAGTGAAGGGTTTGGACCACACATCTAGCATCCCAACTTTGTGGCTGCCACCTGAGAGATGGGACCCAAATCACCTAGCTCCAAGAGCCAATGGGGCTTGGCATTCAAGTCCCACAGGATGATATTAAACAAAGAAGTTGTTTAAACAGACACAGGAGCACTTCCCACATCTATGCCCTGCCCCCTGAGGCTCACTGAAGAGGGAGTAGACAAAAGTGCCCCTCTCCCAGTTTCTCCCTGGAAGAGATTTGACTACTGCTTTCCTGGTTGCTGACTGAGGTTCTGGCTTCTAATCAGCCCACATTTGAGCTGACTAAGATTTTCCCAGAAGCCTGAAAGAGCTGTTGGGTACATCCCTGGCCTTCTCCCTCCAGTTTGCCCCAGCAATAAAATAAAACCAAGACTCCAGCTTCTCCCTGAAAGGAGTTTGTCTACACATCTAGCACCCATCTTCTACAAAAGGCATCTGAGGATCCAGCTTCTAAATAACCTAGCTCTGGGAGCTGATGAGGTTTGGCAATTCACAAGTCCCACAGCACCACACAAAATAAAGAAGTGGTTCTATGTGGGTGCACAAGCACTCCCAGCAGCTATTCCCTCTGGCTTAGTGCAGATATGGGCTAGACCACATATCTAACATCCTGACATTCCCAGCCACTGCCTGAAAGTCAGGCTTGCAATTAGCCTGCACTGGGGAGCTGAAGAGCCAGGGAATAAGTAGTCCTCCAGGAGCCTGAATGGGCATGTAGGCAATTCCCATGCCTTTGGGACACTGAGTCTTGGCACACCCTGTTCACCTGGGAACCTTTAAAAATAAAGACATCAGCTTGGACAAATACAAAGGTGTGAGAAGCAACCAGGATCTCAGGCTGGGCTGATTGGTGAGGTTCAACTCCTACATGAGGCCAGACTGTCAAGACTGGGAGAGATGAATATTTTATCTAATGTGAAGAAACCAACACACAGAGTCAAGGAAAATGAAGAAACAAGGGACTAAGTTCCAAACAGAAGAATGAGATAAATCTCCAGAAACTGACCTTAATGAAAGGAAGATAAGTGATTTATCTCACAGAGCATTCAAAATAACAGTCATAAAGATGCTACTGAAGTCAGGAGAGCAATGCATGAACAAAGTGAGAATTTTAACAGACATAGAAAAGATTAAAAAGTACCAAACAGAAATCATAGCACTGAAGAACAAAATAACTAAACTAAAAAATTCAACAGAGAGGTTCAACAGCAGACTAGATAAATGGAAGAAAGGATCACTGTATGTGAAGATAAGTAAGTGGAAATTATCCAATCAGAAGAGCAAAAAAGAAAAAATGATGAAAAAGAGGAAAAAGAGCTTAAGAGACTTATGGAAAACCATAGGACAGACCATTATATGCATTAAAGGTGTTCCAGAAGGAGGAGAGAGAGAGAGAGAGGAAGGCAGAAAACTTATTCAAAGAAATAATGGCTAAAAATTTCCCAAATCTAGAGAAAGAAACAGACATCCAGATCCAGGAAGCTCAGAGAGTACCCAAAAGATGAATCCAAAGAGACTCACACAGAGACACATTATGTCAAAAGTTAAAGACAAAGAGAGAATCTTAAAAGCAGCAAGTACAAAGCAACTTGGTATATACAAGGGAATGCCTATAAGACAATCAGAGGATTTTTCAGTAAAAACCTTGCAGGCCAGAAGGAAGTGAGTATATTATAAATGCTGAAAGATATATTAAAAATGTTAAAAAAAAAACTGCCAACCAAGACTATTTTATCTGGCAAAGTTGTCCTTCAGAATAGAAGGAGAGATAAAGATTGTCTCAGACAAGCAAAAGCTGAAGGAGTTCATCACTACTAGGGCAGACTTCAAGAAATGACAAAGGAAGTTCTTCAAGTAGAAATAAAAAGAAACTAATTAGTAACATGAAAATATAAAACTCACTTGTAAAGATAAATATATAGTTAAATTCAGAATACTCTAATGTTGTTATGGTGGTGTGTAAATCACTTATAACTCTAGTATAAAGTTTACAAGACAAAAGTATTAAAAATAACTATAGCTACAACAATTTGTTAATGGATGCATAATATAAAAAATGTAAATTGTGACATCAAAAACATGAAATGAGGGGGGTTAGTAAAAAAATGTAGAGCTTTTGTATGTGATTGAAGGTATAACAGTCAGGTAGACTGTTATAAGATGTTTTATGCAAGCCTCATGGTAATGACAAAACAAAAACCTATAGTAGATACACAGAAGATAAAGACAAAGGAATCAAAGCTTACCACTACAGAAAATCATCAAATCACAAAGGAAGAGGGCAAGAGATGAAGAAAGGAACAAAGGAACTATAAAATAGCCAGAAAATAATTAACAAAATGACAGTAGTAAGTCCATAACTATCAATAATTACTCTCAGTGTAAATAGACTAAATTCTCCAGTCCAAAGACATCGAGTGGCTGAATGGGATTTTTTTTTTTAAAGCAAGAACTAACTATGTTCTGCCTATAAGAGACACTTCAGCTTTTAAGAACCCACATAGACTGGAAGTGAAGGGATGGAAAAAGATATACCATGTAAATGCAAACCAAAAGAGAATAGGACTATCTATACTAATATCAGACAAAATAAACTTTAGGTCAAAAACTGTAACAAGAGGGGGCCGGCCCAGTGGCGCAGCAGTTTAGTTCGCACTTGGCAGCCCAGAGTTCACCGGTTCAGATCCCGGGCGCCTGCCAATGCACTGCCTGTCAGCCATGCTGTGGTGGCATCCCATATACAGTAGAGGAAGATGGGCATGGATGTCAGCCCAGGGCCAGTCTTCCTCAGCAAAAAGAGGAAGATTAGCAACAGATGTTAGTTCAGGGCTGGTCTTCCTCACAAAAAAAAAAAAAAAAAAAACTGTAACAAGAGACAAAGAAGGTTATTATATAAAGATAAAGGAGTAAATTCATCAAGAGGATATAACAATTGTAAATATTTATGCACCCAAAATTGGAGCACCTAAATATATAAAGCAAATATTAACAGATCTGAAAGGAGAAATAGAGAGTAACATAATAATAGTAGAGGACTTCGATATCCCACTTTCAACAATGGGTAGATCATCCAGACAAAAAAAAAACAATACGGAAACATTGGACTTGAACTATACCTTAGACTAAATGGACCTAATAGACATAAAGAGAATATTCCACTCAAAGCAGCAGAATACACATTCTTCTAAAGATCACACAGAATATCCTCCAGGATAGACCATACGTTAGGCAGAAAACAAGCCTTAAATTTTAAGCTATTGAAATAATATCAAGCATCTTTTCTGACCACAATGGTATGAAACCAGACATTAATTACAAGAAAAAAACTGCAAAATTTACAAATATATGGAGATTAAACAACATGCTTCTGAATAACGAATGGGTCAAAGAAGAAATCAAAAGGGAAATTTAAAAAAATCTTAAGACAAATGAAAATGGAAACACAACATATCAAAACTTATGGGATGCAACAAAGGCAGTTCTAAGAGGGAAGTTTACAGCAATATTAAACAACTATATTAAGAAAAAAGAAAGATCTCAAATAAACAATCTAACTTTACACCTCAAGGTACTAGAAAGAGAAAAACAAACTAAGCCCAAAATTAGTATAGGAAGGAAATAACAAAGATCAGAGCAGAAATAAATGTAATAAAAACTAGAAAGACAATAGAAAAGATCAATGGAACTATGAGTTGTTTTTTTCAAAAGAAAAACAAAATTGACAAACCTTTAGCTAGACAATCTAAGAAAAAAAGAGAGAAGATTCAAATAAATAAAATCAGAAATGAAAGGAGACATTACAACTGATAACACAGAAATACAAGTGTTCATAAGAAACTACTATGAATAATTACACATCAACAAATTGGATAACCAGAAGAATGGATAAATTCCTACAAACATGCAACCTACCAAGACTGAATAATGAAGAAATAGAAAATCTGAGCAGACCAATTATGAGAGAAGAGCTTGAATCAATACTTAAAAACTTCCCAAAAAGGAAAAGTCCAGGACCAGATGGCTTCACTGGTGAATTCTAGCAAACATTTAAAGAAGAATAACAATTCTTCTCGAACTCTTCCAAAAAGTTTAAGAGGAAGAAACACTTCCAAACTCATTTTACAAAGTCAGGATTACCCTGATAGCAAAGCCAGACAAGGACACTACAAGAAAAGAAAATTACAGGCCTATATCCCTGACGAACATTGATGCAAAGATTCTCAACAAAACATTAGCAAACCAAATTCAATGATGTTCAATAATGATCATACACTATGATCAAGTGGGGTTTATTCCAGGAATTCAAGCATATTTCAACATCCCCAAATCAATCAGTGATACACCACATTAACAAAATGAAGGATAAAAATATAATCATCTCAATACATGCAGGAAAAACATTTGACAAAATTCAACATCCATTTGTGATAAAAACTCTCAACAAATTAGGTACAGAAGGAAAGTACCTCAGCTTAATAAAGGCCATATATGACAAGCCCACAGCTAACATTATACTCAATTTTGAAAAGCTGTAAGCTTTCCTCTAAGATGAGGAACAAGACAATGATACCAACTTTCACCACTTCTATTCAACATAGGATTGGAAGTCCTAGCTAGAGCAATTAGACAAGAAAAAGAAATAAAAGGCATCCAAACCAGAAATGAATAAGTAAAATTGTCTGTGCAGATGACATGATCTTTTATCTAGAAAACCGTAAAGACTCCACCAAAACACTGTTAGAACTAATAAATGAATTCAGCAAAGTTGCAGGATACAAAATCAATATTCAAAAATCAGCTGCATTTCTACACACTAACAAAGAACTATTAGAAAGAGAAATTAAGAAAACAATCCCATTAACAATAGCATCAAAAAGAATAAAGTACTTAAGAGCCAGCTCTGATGACCTAGTGGTTCAAGTTTGGTGCACTCTGCTTTGGTGGCCCAGAAAGACTTACAATTAGAATATACAACTATGTACTTGGGCTTTAGGGAGAAAAAAAAAAGGAGGAAGAATGGCAACAGATGTTAGCTCAGAGCAAATCTTTCTCAGCAAAACAAGGAAAAAAAATACTTAAGAAAAAATTTAACCAAGTTGGTAAAAGATCTGTACACTGAAAATTATAAAATATTGATGAACGAAATTGAAGAAGATACAAACAAATGGAAAGACATTCCATGGTCATGGATTAGAAAAATTAATATTGTGAAAATTCCATACTATCCAAAGTGATCTACAGATTCAATGGAATCCCTATCAAAATTCTAATGACACTTTTCACTGAAATAGAAAAAAATCCTAAAATTTGTATGGAACCACAACAGGCCTCTAATAGCTAAAACAATCTTTAGCACAAAGAGCAAATCTGGAGCCATCAAAATTCAAGACTTCAATCTATATTACAAAGCTATAACAATCAAGAGTATAGTATTGGCATAAAAACAGACACAAAGCTCAATGGAACAGAATAGAGAGCCCAGAAATAAACCCATGCACTTATGGTCAATTAATTTTCAACAAATGTGTCAAGAATACCCAATGGGGAAAGGATAGTCTCTTTGATAAATAGTATTGGGAAAACTGGACAACCACATACAAAAGAGTAAAATTAGACCCCTATCTTACACCATACAAAAAAATCAGCTCAAAATGGATTAAAGACTTAAACATCAGATAGAAACTGTAAAACTCCTAAGAAAACATTAGGGAAAAGCTCCTTGACATTGGGTTTGGCAATGATTTTTTGGATTTGACACCAAAGGCAAAGGTAACAAAAGCAAAAATAAACAATAAACAATTGGGACTACATCAAAATTAAAAGTCTGCACAGCAAAGGAACCCATCAACAAAATGAAAAGGCAACCTGTGTAATGAGAGAAAATATTAGCAAACCATATATCCAATAAGGCGTTAATATTCAAAATATATAAGGAACTCAAACAACACAATAGCAAAAAAACAAATAACACAGTTAAAAAGGGGCAAAGGACCTAAGTAGACATTTTTCCAAAGAAGACATACAAATTGCCAATAGGAATATGAAAAGATACTCAACATTGCTAATTATTAGGGAAATCAAAACCACAATGAGAAATCACCTCGTACCTGTTAAAATGTCTATTATCAGAGATAACAAATACTGGCAAAGATGTGGAGAAAAGGGAACTCTTGTGCACTATTGATGGGAATGTAAACTGGTACAGTCACTATGGAAAACAGTATGGAGGTGCCTCAAAAAATTTAAAATAGAACTACCATATGCTCCAGCCATCCCACATCTGGGTATGTATCCAACAGAATAAAATTACTATCTAAAGAGAAATCTGTACTCACAAGTTCATTGCAGTATTATTCACAATAGCCAAGATATAGAAACAATTTAAGTGTCCATTGACAGATTAATGATAAAGAAGTTGTGAGATATATATATATATATGTACACACACAAACACAATGGAATATTATTCAGCCTTGCAAAAGAGGGGAATCCTGCCATTGCAGCAACATGGATGAACCTGGAGGGCATTATGCTAAGTGAAATGAGCCAAATAGAGAAAGACAAAAGTTGTATGGTATCATTTATATGTAGAATTAAAAAAAAAAAAGTTGCACTCATAGAAACAGAAAATAGAATGGTGGTTGCCAGGGCCTTGGGGTTGGGAGAAATAGGGAGAGGTTGGTCAAAGGGTGTAAACTTTCAGCTGTAAAATGAATAAGTTCTGAAGATCTAATGTATAGCATGGTGAACTATAGTTGATAATACTTTATTGTATAATTGAAATTTGCTAAGAGAGTTGATCTTAAGCATTCTCACAAAAAAAAAAAGGTAACTGTGTGAGGTGATGGATGTTAATTAACTTGATTATTGGAATCTTTTCACAATGTATATGTATATCAAATCACCACATTGCACACTTTAAATATGTTACAATTTTTTTGACAGTTATACCACAATAAAGCTGGGGGAAAAAAGATGTTTCTACACCACAGACACCAAGCATAAAAAAATAAAGTTGTGTTTGCGTAATAATATGAGTTGGGAATTGTTCTCTGTTTCTCTAATCTGCTATTTTTGGATATGGTCTCATATATATATATCAATTATGTCAAATTAGTTAACCATGATGTCTAAATCTACTATGTTTCTACTAATTTTGATGTGTGTCTACTTTTTTTATCCTTTTTTCATTATGAAATGTCCCTATCTTCAGTAATACTCCTTGCCTTTATTTATTGTATTTATTATATTTTATCAGTATAGCCACACCAACTTTCTTTTGGTTATTGCTTGCCTGCTATATCTTTTTCTACCTTTTACTTTTATCCTATTTGTGTCCTTTAATTTAAAGCATATACCTTGGTATCAGTGAGATCTTTTTTGCCCAGTCTGATAATCTTTGTGTTTTAATTGAAATGTTTAGTCTTTTCACAGTTAGTGTAATATACTGATAGCATTGAGTTAAAGTTTACTATCTTGCTATTTGTTTTCTATTTGTCCCATACGTTAATTTAGTCCAGGAGTTGGCAAACTTTTTCCATAAAGGACCAGATAGTAAGTATTTTATGCTTTGTGAACCATGTATCTTTCTTCAATTCCTCAACTCTGAGATTGTAGCACAAAATCAGCCATAGACAAAATGCAAACAAATGAGCAGGGGTATGTTCCAGTAAAACCTTATTTACACAAAAGAAAGTAAGCCTGATTTGGCCCTCTGACCATAATTTGCCAACCCCTAATTTAGTCAGTTTTATTGTTGCTCCTTTGAATGTAATGTGTCTTTTTTTCCTCAGGCAGATTTTAAGATATTCTTTTTTGTTTAAGATACTCTCTGTGGTTGTCAACAGTTTGACTATCACGTGCCTAGATATAATTTTCTTTGTTTTTATTCTGTGGGGATTTCCTGAACTTCTTGAATCCATGGATTAATACTAGTTTTTAATTTTAAAATAATTCTTGACCTTTATCTCTTCAGGTATTACTTTTGACCCATTCTCTCTCTCCTCTCTTTCTCAATTACACATTTTCTATTTTTGTGTCCCACTTCTCTATTTTTTAAAATGCTCTTTAATTCATTTTCTCTCTTTTTGTTTCAGTTTAGATATTTTCTATTCATCTGCCTTCAAAGAAGTAATTGTGTCTTCTGCTGTGCCAAGTGTCCCCTTACATCCATGCAATGAGTTCTTAATTCCAGTTTGTTTTTTTAAGTTGTGGAATCTACATTTGATTCTTTTTTATATAGATACCATTTCCTTGTTGAAATTCTCCATCTTTTATTCCATTTTGCCATCTTTTTCTCTATTTTCTTTAACATATTAATCTCAGTTTTCTTAGTCTCTGACTGCTAATTCTAATATCTGCATCATCCATAGGTCTTCTTCTGTTGTCTGTTTTTTTTCTCTTGATTATTAGTCACATTTTTCCCACCTCCTTGATGGATTTTGTTTTAATTATATGCTAAATCTGGTGTATAAAAGAACCATAGAGACTAAAATCGATGTTATTATCCCATAGGAAATTTGCCTATTTGCACTTTCCTCTGTTAGGCAAATAGTGTAAGGAGATGACCACCTCAATTCAATCAGAAATGAGCTGATTTAGGGCTTGATTCAACCTTTATTTAGAAGCAGTTCACCCTGGTTTTCAATTTGATTTCTTTTTGCAGGCCCATCTTTCTACCAGGAATCTGTAGTCTAAGCAGCCTGAAAATGAAGGAAATTTCACTCTATCCTTCCAGCCCAGCTCCTTGACCTCCCGTGCAAAAATCCTCCAGGTAAAAATAGCCATGTGTCTGGGGTGCCTCTATATTCCATTCTGTCATGCCAGCTTATGCAGCCACCAAAAATTTCACTGGTTTCTCTTTCCACCAGTAGCATTGCTCTGCCTAGGCCAAGCCAAATCTTTAGTCTTTGGCCATACTCAGCAAATGTCCCTCAGGATGAAACTGGGTAGCAATCTCTGCTTATTAGGAAGGGCTCTTCCCTCTCTGAAATTTTATTTCATCTAGTCCAGTGTGGTCCCCAGATCAGCAGCACCAGTAGAATCTGGGAACTTGTTAGAAATGAAAATTCCCTGGCCCCAACTCATGCCTACTGAATCAGAAACTCTGCAGAGTGAAACCCAATGGTCTGTTTCAATAAGCCCTCCAGATGATTCTGACACATGTTAAAATTTGAGAATCACTGATCTAGTACTCTTTGTTTGATCAGCTCTCCAAGGTCTTTAAAAATACAATTTTGGTAATTGACCTGCTTTCCTCCCTAATTCTTATGGCAGGAGCCATGACCTGCTGCTACTTACTACATCCTACCCAGAATCAAAAGTTTCCTACACTTTTTCTTCATTATTAGCAAGGTAGAGACTGGAATATTGCTATTTGATAGCCAATATTATCTCCCTTTTCTTTGATCCACCAAAGTCTTCTGAGAAAATTGTATTGTCAACCAAGTAGTTGGGGGAGTTTAAACTTCATCTTCAGCACCAGAAATGGACCCTGATTGGCACAACCAATCAGATTAATTCCATCTACTTATCCATGGTAATTGGCTCAAGACACATAAACCCATCAAATCCAGCAATGCCTGAGGGTTTCTGGAAGAGCGACACTTTCTCCACTTCTACTGGCTTTAATGAAGTGAGAATATAAGCTTTGAACCTTGACTTCTCTTGATTAAAAATGAGGAGCATGAAAGTATCAGTGACCACTTCGTAAAGCCTGAGAATGCAGCCTACACAAGGTATATCTGAGAGGTGGGATCCAGATGACATTATTTGAGCCTTGAAGCAAGCCACTCCTGAACCCTATACCTATGGAATTTTCATCTGCAAGGAGGATGACCAACCATCCTAGTTTGCCTGCACCTGAGGGGTTTCCCAGGAAGAGGGACTTTCGGCACTAAAACATGCAAAGTCCTGGGCAAACTGGGGTGACTTAGTCTCTCTAGATGCAAGAGATATTTAGAATTAACGTATCTTTATATTTTATCATTGGGAATAAGTTATAAATTGTCACTACAAGAGAAGAACAAACACTTTTTGGCAACGTAGATTTTCTCACTTGATTTTTTGTTTCATTTTGTTTCATCCAAGCCTTTGGAAAGACGATGCATTTTAAATCTAAGTCACGACATTTCCATTTTCTGTTGCAAAATTGCTACACAGCTTTTAAAGAGACTAAACCATGTAATATATTTATCTAAATCCATTTATCAAAATGACGAATGAGAAGGAATGCATTTAAAACACATCATTAACAGTTTTCTGGAAAAGTATTGAGCAAGTTCACTTCCCTAGGAAGTAACGAACTAAGAATGACAAAATCAGACTTAATACTAATAATTTAAATGTGCATAATGTCTTACAAAAATTGCTTTCAAAATACCTGAAGAAATGTTTGTGAAGCACATAGAAGTAGTAGAAGTTGCACCACTTATTAAATTAAAGGTTAGGGAACATAATTCTAATTTTTATTCCGTTGGTCCATATGACTTAACCTTTATCTGCATTTGTATCCTTCAATGTTCAATAGGAATAATGTTAATGACCTATTGCATGTGGCCTTGATGAAGTAAAAAACTAAGACTATGTACTCTAAATCACAAGATGAATATAAATTACTGTTTGATTAATAATGAACAACTCAGCCAGGTTGCTTTCCCTATCCTGACACCTCAGATTTCCAAGGCTACCTTGGAGGAGCCTTTTGATACCTTAAAAAAAATAGCAATATAACTCAAAAGTGTGACGTTGCAAAACCCATTATTTTAAGAGCATGCTCCTAATATAGTAGCACCAAATAAACCCTTACCTTTCTTTTCTGTGACACAGCCATCATCTTAGCTTTGACTGTGACTGTTAGTCTATGGCTACTACAAATCCAGCTGAGCAAAAGAAACTATAATTCATTAAAACCCATTTCTCAGTTCAAATAACTGCCAACCATACAAGTCGTCCCTGCAATTAAGGAAATGTAAAGTGATCCCCCAGAGAGAGGAGTGAAGTCAACTCAGAAGCTAAGCTAACAGATCATTCTCCTTACAGCTTCCCAGAAAAGCTTTGGCAGAGGACATGACCAGACCACAAACTAGAATAAATAGATGAAGGTTTGTTTCTATCATGACTCTATATATTCACCACATGAAAGAACTTTTTCCGTGGTCTATAGATTCTGGATTCCATACACTTCCAATAACTCTGCTGCAATCAAGTTTTATATTATCAAGAAATCTGGAAAGTCAAGAATGTTCCAGCAATGGGTAGATCAAGTCTACGTTGCTTTACTTTTGAATTCCCTTCATTATAAATTCAAATAAGCCTCAGGTAGCTCTAATTCTACTTTTCAGTGCATTCCTATAACTGAACTATAAATTTCTTTGCACTCGAAGTAAATTCTTTTTGTCTTTCAGCATAAGAAAATGTGAATTCTGCACAAAATGATTGCAGTATTTATTCAAAAAGTCGTTTATCCCATGTTTTCCTGAAAAACAAAATTATTTTATTAAACACCACACTGCTACCCTCCTGATAGCATTTTGGCATGTCCTTAATTTTAATTCCTCTCTAGGTTGTTTGCTTGATTAGTTTTAGGGAAAATATGAGAACCAGAATTTAGTTCATTGCCATGAATGAGTCATTTTGAAATCTTGTTTAAATTAGATATTAATAAACAAAGTTATGCTCTGTCAAGTCTGACGATTCAGAAGCTGCTTGGAATCCATGACGTCAATACAGAAACGTAGAATAATTATTGCATGAACCCCAGCCAATTTACCAGCTCACTAGTTCTGTCTCAATCCTCCGACAATTTCTCACCACCTCCCTTTGTCCTTCCTCACCTCTCCCTCTTCCTGCCACGGACAGACACACAGTCACATTCTCATTCATTATTTGAGAGATTTAAATCAACCTGATAAGAAAATTGTGTGCAGAAAATTAAGTGGTTGATTCCTCCTTTCATTACACACATCATCCCCTCATCTCTGTAATATCCTTCAACTACCTACTGGGCAGAATTGACACAGAGGAAAACATGTAGACCAATGGAATAAAACACAAAGCCCCAGATAGATCCTCAGATACATGGATTTCTGTGGTTTCAAGTAATAGAGAGAAACATCACAAAGGAAAATATAAATAGCATGTGTACACCAAAGCGCTTGTGTCCATTAGGAAGGGAGCATGGGAAACCTACAATTACAAGAGATGAGAGAGGAAAAGAAATTGCAATGAAACCAATAAACAAAGATACATATCTCTACCAGATAAACAGCTCTTTCAAACTGATAAAGAGAACATCAAGATTTCCACAGATGCAAAAAATGAAAAAATATTCATCTTAGTAATCAATATTAAGACAACTGTGAAGTACCATTATATACGTTTCAGAAAACATTTTATAAATGCTGATGAGGGTGGAATAAAAGGGTAAAACTAATAGCATTCAAAATTAGTATAAACTTCTGGAAAAGAACACGATGAAAAAATGTATCCGGAATTATTAAAACATTTGTACTATTGAACCCAATAATGCAATTGATTGATATTTATTCTAAGGAAATCATTCAATAGGAGGAAAAACTATCTGCTGAAATGTGTTCACTTCAAAATTATTTTTACAATAATGTAACTGTATAATTACAAGAAAACAATGTAACAGATGCAAATATTATCTGCTAGAAGTTGCTTACTGCAGCTTTATTTATAGAAGTGGAGAGGGAAAGCCAAATTAATATCCCAAAAAAAGAGAAATTCTGTAAATAATATCAGTACCATGAAATATGATATAGCTATTTTAAATAACTATAATTACTATTATAAATCTGAAAATATCAGTAAAAAATTACATGTTTACAAATATATTATAGAGTAGAATTATGGGCTTTTTTCCCTTCAACTTTTCTTTGATTTTTTAAAATAAAAATGGGGGCCTTTTTGTAAATAGGCGCCAGTCCATAGGCACCCTACAGTGAAAGCAAATTTGTGGTATGTCTATTTCCTTTGAGAAATAAGAAAATTCCTCACCAACTTGTTTCCCCTTCCTCCTGGGCACCAGCATCCTTCACAATTTGCTGTGGTTCTAAGTTGTTGCCTGTGGAACATCTGTGAATGCCACTGCCACATCTGGCCCATAAAAACTCCCCACATGCGAATCGGTGTGTCTCTTCAGCTCTGTTAGCTTGATATAGACAGGCACGTTGACCTTGGAAGGCATATGTCAAATGTGGCACAGCCATAGGATAGAAGGAGCCTGGGTCCCCAGTCACTGTATGGAGTGAGCTGCACACCAATCCATTTCTGACTTTATGGTAAGCGGCTGAGACTTTAGGATATATTGGTTAGAGTAGCTAGCTTTAATCTACTACCCCCTGACTTTCAGTCTGAACATTTTTAGCAAAGGATCAGTACGAAACAAGATGAAGCTCTCCCAGGCAAAAATTCTGAGTTCGGACTTGATAGCTCCCATGCCAATAACCCTGATTCCATTCTTTCTCTTTCAATAAAAACTGTTCCAGCCTCCCATCTGCCATCCCCCTTCTTCCTGTTTAGACTTTATTTTTTCACCTAAGCAAAAACTCATAACTTTGGTGTCAAATTATCATACCAATAATCATTTAAAAATACCCTACCCAATATCATATGGAAGAAGGAGCCTTATTGGTTGACTACTTTGCAGCCAATTACACCAGGTGGGTATTTGGCAGACTCAGGTGAGCTGTCTAGCAGCCAAAGATCAAGCTAAGGAAAAGAAAGCCTGAGAGCTTATGGCCATGACATGCATTCATGTGCCATAATTTAGTCCCTGTGTCTCTTACGGTTCAGAGTTTAAAAGTCAATGTGGTGACCAAAGCATTGGTTCAGAAAATATCTAGGGTTCAAAGGTTTGTGGAAAAAGGCAAAGAAGAGTTTTCAAATTTCTTGCCGCTACCCCCAGATTGAATTGTCAGAGTATATTCTCCTCAGCAGGGATGGCAATGCTTAGAGCACACACGCCAGCATTGGCTGCCTCATGCCCATGCAGATGATCTTGGCACTCTTTCCAGCTGATTCTGAATCCTCGGTACAGCACCCTGGCAGCCACCAACAACCAATCAGTTGGTAAGTGAGATGGGGGACTGCCATCTCTGTTCCACAGGTTGGGAATTTTCTTTCCTTAAATCTCACAATTGTAACTCAAGGCCGCTTGCCCCCAGATAGTGGGAGGGCCTATGGGGCCAACAAGATGATTTAAGTGCCCTAAAACAGGAGCAAAGAGTCAGAAATATGAACTCTTGAAAAGAAAAAAACATATTTTATTCTCAAACTTAACCTATGATACTTGAGAGCTTTTTAGAAAAACTATTATTAAAAAGTAAATTAAAAGTAAACTTTAATATGGCAACATATATGCATTGTCTGACCCTCTCCTCCCTACAGTCCCCATTCCGTCATGATGTGCCCTAATCAGAATGACCATACACATTTGTTTTGTACCTCCTTCTATTTCTTTTTTTTAATTCAGTACCTTTTTTTTTTTTTCCTGAGAAAGAGTCACCTGAGCTAATATCCATTGCCAGTCTTCCTCTTTTTTCTTGTATGCGAACCACTGCCACAGCATGGCCACTGAGAGATGAGTGGTGTAGGTCCACACCCGGGAACAGAACCCAGGCTGCTGAAGCGGAGCGTGCCAAACTTAACCACTAGGCCACCGGGGCTGGCCCTCTACCTCCTTCTATTTCATAATCTGGGCTCTGTCTATACCTCCATCCTCATCTTTCATCACTTCTCAGAAGATCCAGCCATGTGTGTACTAGCTATGCAGAACTACTTGGCGCTTCCTGCCTCAAACTCCTCCAGAACTGCATGCCTCTGCTCGGGCTGCAGCTGCCTCTGCCCTGACTCATCTTTCCACTTACATGGAATCTACATAATCCTCCAAGACTCAGCTCCAGCCTGGCCTGCTCTGCGGACTCTTTCCCAGGTTGGTTGCCCCTCTTCTGTGCTCCCATCGCATACTCACAGAGCACTTGTCACATGCATTTTTAATTACAGGCTTACTTATATATATATTTTTTTTACCACGCTGTAAGCCCCTTCAGGGCTTTCATCTTCGTGTGCCCAGAGCACAGTGTTGGCATACAGATAGCTGTTTAATGAATTTGTTATATGATTGAGTGAGTGAATTCTGCAGCTTAGAGCTGATTTGAAAAATGAGGCCCAAGGTCCCCTGTTAACCTAACCCCACACCACAAAGCTTTTTAGTTTGCTAGAACAGTCAAGTAGCGTGGTTACTAAAGTGTTGGAGAGATTAGATTTGTTGAGACAAGGCTTTTTTTTTTTTTTTGCCAGTTACAATTTATAAATAATTTACCAGAAATTCCTCACAAGGTGCTTGTCTCTGCATATCAGATGCTATGTTATAGGCAAGTTTGACAATGGAAGCATCTAGTATACACTTGCGGAATTCAGTCTTCTGTGGATAGAATTTATTCATTCACTCATTCAATAAATATTTCAGTGCCTGCTCTATGCCAAGCTGTTCTAGGCATTGGAGATGCAGCAATGAAAGAAAATAAAAGATTAATAAGCCTGCCCTCATTGAGTTTACATTCTATACAGGGGGAGACACAAACTACATAGATATGTATTTTGTCAAGTGTTATGAAAAAAATTAAGTTGGAGTATAGTGGATGCAGAATGCAGTGGAGGGAAGAGGGTTACTACTTCAAAGAGTAGTCAGGGAAGGCTTCCCTGTTAAAGTGACATTTTGAGCAAAAACCTCAAGGGAAGGGGTAACAGCAAGTGCAATGGCCCTGAGGCAGGAGTGTGGTTGGTGTTTTCCAGGAACAGCAAGGTGTCAAGTGTGGCTGCAGCAAAGCTGCAAAGGAAACTATGGTAGAAGGTGACTGTGGAGGTGGGGGAGAGGCAGCAGATTATGGAGGGCTTGTAGGCTACACTTAGAATTTTGGCTTTTACTCTGAGTGCATTGGGGAACTACTGGAAGTTTCTGAGAAGAGGAATGACGGGATTTTACTTTTGTTTTGAAGATAACTGTGACTGCTATGGTAAGAGCAGACTGAAGGGACACATGGGTGAACTGGGGAAGGTAGTTGGGAGACTTACATAATGATACAGGCTAAAGAAAATGGCGGCCAGGCCCAGCATGGTGTCGGCAGCAGAGGTAATGACATGTTTGCATCCTGGATATATTTTGAAGGTCAAGCCAACATATTAGGAGTTGTGAGAGAAATGATACATCAATGACGACTGCAAGGTGAGGGGAACAGTAGAATTGATCTGCCATTCACTGATATGTGGGATTCCATTAACGTGTATCTTTGGGGGAAATATAGACAATGTCTTCTTTATTTTCTTTTTCTGTTAGATGAGAAGTTCATATTTATAACTTATATGCTTAAAAATTCTGAGAATTATTTGAAGGTGTACCTTTTCCTCTTCCGTTTCTCCCCAGTCATCAAACCCTGAAGTTTTTTCTCAACATCTCAAATGCCTCACCCTCCTTTACTTTTTCTCTCACGTTCCCTCAGTTAAGGCTCTCAGGACTTCTTGCTTGGAATAATGCAGCAGCCTCCCAATTGGTCTCCAGCCTTTGGTCTTGGACACCACCAGTCTCTCCCACAATGATGAAAGCAGAGATGAAATTGTCCCCACCACGTTCAAAATCTCTGATGGACTTTGCCTGCTGAATAAAGACCATGCCTCTCCTCGGGGCAAGAATCCACACAACATGCTTTTCTAACCTTGCATATTATTACGTAGCTCACCACATGCCCCTTGTTTCTGTTGTATATGCTCCTGACCTCTTAGTTTTATTGGTTTGCACTACCCCCTCTTCCAAACCCTCCCCAGCCCCCAAACTCACTTCTACCTGTGCATGTTGGAATGTTTCCAGTCCTTTAATATCCATCATTCCAATGAAGCTTTCAAGCTTCACGCAGTAAGAACTAATTTTTTCCTCCCCTTTGGGCCTCTATTTGGGCACTCTGTATTGGTTATTTTTGCATATGTCTCTATATCTCCTTTTGGATAGTAGCCTACTGTATGAGAATGCAGAATTTGTTTTATTAACCACATCTCTACAGTGCTCAGCAGAGTACTGCTCGAAATAGACCCTCAATAAATATCCGTAATAGGTTTAAATAGCTAATTGCTGCTGCAATGAGAACAGTCTTAATTTTGGGGGAAAGATCTGCAGAATTTTTGGTTGGTCCCCACCCACACATAACCAGTATCACACACATTATTTTTTAAATGCATTTTCTTTTATAGGCTATTCTTATTATTATACTGTTTAGAACAAAACCACCAAAACGATGTAAGTATTTTAAAGGTCATATTCAGAGACTCTCCATAAATATAAGCCTCTCTAGAGTACTATTTAGAAAACATTGTAAAATAAATTAGATGTTTTCTTCCTCTGAGGCCAAGTATGTTTTCATTTTTGTGTGCAAATAAAAAAATAGTGATTTTTCTTTTTCTTTACTGAAAAAAAATTCTTTAAAACACACTAGGCAAACTGTTTATGTGTTACAGAAAGCCAGATATCTAAGGGCACCGAAATAGAAAAATTAGTACTGTATCTCATAACTTACAGATATCTTAAGGGAAAGCTGATGAATGTCGTGATTTGGAAACTTGAGGCTAGCTAGTTATATTCTGCTTAATATCAGAGCACCTCCGGGACCCGCTTCACTGCTGTATATTAACATTATTGGTATAAACGTCTCTTCCTACTAGATTGCTGCCCTCAAAGCCACACTTCACTCCTGTGTATTAAAATTATTCATATATTTTTCTTCACCAGATTATAAATTCCTTGAGGGTTATATTCCCTAAAGTTATTGGCATTTATAAATGTGTTTTTCCCCACCAGACTCTAAATTCCTGGAGGGCAGGAACTGTCCTTTATTTGTATTCCACCAGCTCTTAACATAGAACTTTGCACACAGCATTTACTCAACAAACGTTCACCTTGCCTCTCAGCTACTACTGTTTGACTTCCTTTCTTCACTAAAGGACACTACAACCTATCCCTGATTTAGAATCTTGTATGACTTGTAATATAGGTTCAGAAGCTGTAACAGAGACCCACAATAACAGTAGTTTAAACAATCCAGCTGTAAGCTTCCCAAGACTGATTCCTGCAGTCTAGCCTACCTGCATGGATGGCTCTGGGCGACGGTGTGTGGTCGTGCAGGATGTGCACTGCACCATTCTATGGGGCCCCATTCACACTGTGGTCTCTGAGAATGGTGCCCGCTGTGCTAGTGTGATGTACAACTGCTCCATGGTGGTAGAGATCCACGGTCCTTTTTCCTATTGCTCCACTATTCCAAGGGAGTTCCAAGATCCATCAGGTTCCAAGGTGGATCACTGCCACCACATCCCCATTCCAGTAAGAGCACACTCACTGGAAGGTGCATGTGTCATGTCCACTCACATTCCATTATCTTAGTCATCCAGAACTTAAGTCATACAGCTGTGCCTAGCTGGAAGCGAGACTGAAAAATATCTTTATTCTCAGTGCCAAGTCGCAACTCAAGGGTTCAATTACTAGAAAAGTGGAGAACAGATTTGGGGGACAGACAACTAGAAGTCTCTACTACAGGCCAGAATGCCACCTTTCATTTTGTCACTTACATTTCGATTTCTGCGATCTTTATTACAGCTATCACTTCTCCTTTATTCCTGATAACCAGGAAGAATTTGTTGCCCGAATTCCTGCAATAGCATCTGTAAATAATGACAGTTGTGTTTCTTCCTCATCCTTATACCTTTTCCCCGCTTATTTCACTAGCCAGGCCCTCCAGAACAAGGTTGAACTGAAAACGTGATAGTGAACACGTCTGTCTTGTTACAAGAAGGAAAACATTCATTGGATCATCCTTCAGTATGATATCTGCTGTGGGCTCTTTGTAGATACTAGTTATTGGATTAAGGAAATCCCTTTTATTCTCAGTTTGAAGGACAGGGCATCTATAAGCAAGAGTTTTGGAGAGATAAAGTATCTTTGAGACCTCCAGCATCCCCTTTTTAACCCCTCTGAGACTTCTTTGATGCTTTGAGATTCAATATTCTCCATTCTGGCTTCTCTATTAAGCAGACTCTTGCTTTCAGTCATTATGGTGTAAATTTAAGCTGTTTTATCTCCATCAGTGGTAATGTTTTTGTGGTTGTTTGCTTCATACATTCGTGTATTCTCTCACTTTAAAAAAGATTTTAGAAGATTTATAAGGACCATACATTAAACTGGAAAAGGAGACACAGATAGTAATTAACCTCATGGAAAATACAGCTAGTGTGGAAAATCATCACTAAGTACGTGCATAGTTAACATGTAAATGCACATAGATAACATGTAAATGCATGCAGGTCATATCCTGTAGTATTCTTAAATTTGACCTGCACATTTTTCTGATGTTCTTTATGATAAGTTTTGCACTGACTATAAGAAACAATCATATCAATTTCTCACAGGAAATAAAAATTTCCTAGCACTAGGATTTGAAAAAAAATCTCTAATGCTTTTCATATAGGTAATGTAGAGGCTGATATCCACAACTCTGAAAGTAATGCAGAAGCAGATCGCCTGTGACTTTTTGCTGTAGTTTTCCTCAAGGTAAGCAGAGACCATTATTCCCAAACAAAACTCACTAAACACAATTTTTCAAGCTACCCAAATATTTTGGACTAAGTAGCCTGTTACTCACGCTCCTCCTTGATCCACTAGGGGTGGGAGGCGCAGGGTGGGGCATTCACATTTGTTTGGAGTTACGATCTTAACTTTCTTCAAATAAGTTTGCACTTCTCCCAGCTAGGATTTTTTTTCTTTAGTATGAGCTGTGCAGAGGACATTTCGTTATAATTAATTTCTGGCCAAGGCTTACTTCCTGTGGCTGATTCAAGATGAACATAAATGATTTGTCACTCTCCCCATCAGGAGCGGCTTTATTTCCCCTCCCTTTGGGTCTAGGCTGGCCCTGGGTCTGTCCACACAATAGAATGTGCTGCAGGTGATGCTGCCCCAGTTCTGGGTCTCACCTTTATGAGGACAGCTTCTCCTTCCTGCCTCTGGGGACACAGCCTCTCAGAATCCAGCCACCCTGGAGAAGCCCGAGCCATACAGAAAGTCCACACATAGAAAAGCCAGTTAAGAACCCCAGCTCAGCTCCCAAGTGACAGCCGGTGTCAAATGCCAGCCACATGTGTGAGTCATCGTGGACGTTCTAACCCAACTGAGTTCTCAGGTGATTGCAGCTTCAGCAAAAAAAAAAAAAAAGGTAAAAAGGCCCAGCTGAGCCCAGACAACTCAGAGGATGGTGAGAAAGTAAAATGGCTGTTGTTTCAAGCCATAAGTTTTGAGGTGCTTTCTTAACACAGTGATATGTAATGAAAATTCTTCTCATTCACATGTCATTTCACTGCACGCAGTCTTGCTTCTGCCACTAACACTCCAAAGAATCTGTTCTGGCCAAGTTCATAATTTAACAAATCACTGGGAAATGTAATAGGCCTCTTCCCATCCTCGCCTTATGAAATTCCTGCTGCATTTGATTACTGACCACTCCCTCTTAAAAAAAAAAAAAAATATATATATATATATATATATATATATATATGGGTAATACTTTCACATGGTTCAAAAACTAGAAAGTTTAAAATTGTCACGAGCGAGAAGTCTCCCCTCCATTTTTCCACACCTGGCCAGTTCTGCTCTCAACTCCGCCCCCAATGGGTAAAAACTATCCTGATTTTCTCAGATCTCTTTCTAGAGTTTCTGTATATACATACAAATATGTTTCTCCTCTTCCCACTTTTTAAACAAAACATGCATCTTATACACACTATTCTACCCTCCTGTTTTCCCCATTAGCAACATATCTTGGGGATTTTTCTATGTAGGGAACTCAATTTTAAAATTATATTCCTTAAAAAAAGAAACTACCATATTGCTAGTTCTAGATTAAAATGCTGTTTGTCCCATTGAAGGACTTCCAGACAGCCCACAGAAAGGTCAGAAATTTTAGAACACAGGTGGCTCTTTCCTCTCTAGATTCATAAATGGCCAAATATGCCATTTCTAGTTGAGGCCCGCCCTTACAAGAAGAAAAAATAATCAACAAGTAGATCATAAATGGATTTGTCCTATTTCACCTTGTAGTGTCAGTGCCTGACAATTAGCTTTTTTATGGTAATGTAAGTGCCTGATATTAAGCTTTTGGCTGCCGAGGCATCCATTTCAAGAACATCTATCTCATCCACACATTGCCATATACATGTGCCAAATATACACATTGTCATATACACGTGCCAAATATACACGTTGCCATATACACATTGCCAGCTACACAACTGGATAAAGAGCCAGGCAGCCCCACCATGAAGTTCCCTTTTTAGAAGCCCAAGGTAACCTAGAAAACTGACCGCTTGACTGACCCGGCTTTTCCCTTTCCACGCTTTAATTCCCACTCTTATGTTTTAAATACACCAATAAAGAAAGAGTGAACTCCTGAAACCCTAGGTTCCCCACCCTTAACCCCAATAAAGGCAGAACCCCAGGTCCCGTGCTCTCCTCTCTGCCTTTGACCTCCTGTGTGGCCCTCAGACGTGCAGTGTACCCTCCAGAACCTGTGAGGAGCAAACCTTGTTTTTCCAAAGTTCCCTGATAGTTGTGGCTGAGGTGCATCTAGCAATCATAATAAGAACCATGAGGGCCAGTTCAGCCACAACATTGGCTCAGGTTGCAGAAATGTCTGGGGGCTCACACTAGTAGTACCAGCCCAGCGGAGTCCCACAGGCATTCCTAGACCATGGCATCACACCGACAGGCTGAGACACAACACACACCTCCACCAAACAAATATTTCCATTTCAGAGTGAAAGGAGATTCATGCTTGTATTTGAAGAAACATGGAGACAAAAGTGGAGGAAAGAAGGGGAACCAAAACACACAAATCCCCTGCACATGTGACAAGTCCAAGAATCTTTTCCTTTGTCTCATAATAGTATTATATATTCAAGTAACCTAAAAATGAAAAGTTTTCCTGACATACGCCACAGGAAGCATTCCACTTTGGTGAGAGGAAGGAGGGTCTTATTCAATGAATGCTGTTAGAATAATTTGAGATTCATGCAGGTAAAAATAAAATTAGATTCCCACCTCACACCGTAACACTCAAAATTTCAAATGAAAACACAGTTACACAAGTCATAAAAGAATAAGAAAATGTACTTAAGATTTTGTGGTGTCTAGGTCTTTTTAAGCAAAACATAAAATCAGGGGAAAGATTGGCAGATTTTATTCATAAAAATTTAAATCTCCTCTAAGACAAAGGCCAGTATAAAAAGCTAAACGTAAGCACTTGGTAGAAGGAAATGTATATGACAAAGAATGCACATCAATAACTTAAATATGCACTTACAAATCAAAAAAGACTAACAATTCAACTGAACAGTGGGCAAATATGAAAGGACAATTCATAGAAAAAATGCAAATAACCAATAAACATATGAAAATACGTTCAATTTTAATCAGGTAAATACAAATTGGAAAAAATTAAAAGATTTACACATTTAGTATAAGAATATGAGGAAAGAGGTGCTCCCATACCTTGCTGTTGGGACTGACTTGAACTTTTTTGGAACATAATTCAGCAGCATCTACCAAAATTTAAAATGGGTGTTCCTTTAACCTAGCAATTTTACACCTAGGAATCCCTCTCACATGTAAACATCTGTACAAAGGTGCAGTGTGCTTGGAACTGTTATTTCACCTCTCTGGGACTGATCTTCCATTGGTAAAATGTTCTTCATTTGGTTGTTATTTTTTTGCCAAGGAAGATTGGCCCTGGGCCAACATCTGTACCCATCTTCCTCTACTTTATATGGGATGCCACCACAACATGGCTTGACAAGTGGTGCATTGGTCTGCACCTGGGATCTGAACCTGCGAACCCTGGGCCCCTGAAGCGGAGTGCGCGAACTTAACTGCCATACCACCTGGCCGACCCCTGGTTGTTAATTTTAAATGAGATAAATTAGCACATGGCCTGGTAGTCAATAAATATTATATATTGATATTACTATTATCATTACCATTTTATTATGACAGTTATTTTTATGTAACTATAAATAATTATAAATTATAAACAAAATGTCCATCAAGGGAGAAATACCTATTAGAAAACAGCACACACATATACATACATACACACATGAACCAAGATGTGCAAGTAAAATCATATAAAATATGTATAGATTATTTCCCTTTATTTAACAATCTATGTGCGTGTGTAAACAGAAAGAGAATGAATGTCTGTTTTATAAAAGTCTAAAAGATACCAAGCTGTTATTAATGCCTCAAGTATTGGAACAAAAGGAAAAAGTGAAGAGAAACATATTTTTAACCCTGTATCATTCTGTATTTTTGGAATTTTGACCTTTCTGAACAGCCACTGGAAGCTGCCATGTTCCCTCCAAACCAGTGAACTTGACTCGTCTGAAAACAACAGCTAGACCATACAACTTCAGTCAATTCTAACCAATTTGGTCATCTAGTTTTTCAGATTAGAAGTGATAGGAGATAATTTATAACCTAGATATACACACCATTTAGGATGATAGAGGTTTACATCTAATTTTTTTTTTTTTTTTTTTTGTGAGGAAAACCAGCCCTGAGCTAACATCCATTGCCAATCCTCCTCTTTTTGCTGAGGAAGACTGGCCCTGGGCTAACATCCGTGCCCATCTTCCTCTACTTTATATGGGACACCGCCAGGCGTGGCTGACAAGCACTGCGTCGGCGGGCGCCCGGGATCCGAACCTGCAAACCCCGGGCTGCCAAGCGCGAACTAAACTGCTGCTGCGCCACCGGGCAGCCCTACATCTAATTTTTTTATATGGGGACTTAAGATGAGCTGAAGTTTTTCTGGAAAATCATCTTATTGCTAGCAATGGCAGATTAACGAGGCATTTCTGAACAAAATTATTTCATCATATTCTGATTAAAGAACTTTGAGAAACCTATAAAACTTTTATATTCTTCAATTAATACCATACAAATTATTAATAATATGCTGACACAATAGAATTCTCTAAAAGGATCTCCTGTTGTGAAGACAGCGGTCACATCCCCTCAGCCCTGGGACTCCTGTCAGGGGATCAAAACCCCCTCCTCCGTCCCAGCAAGCACTGCCAGGGGCCAGGCTGGCTGGAAAATCTCTCACCACAGCTTCTGCCTGATTTGAAATACTCACGCCCCTCAGGATACCACACATATCCTAAAAGAGACAATTAATAGGTAGCTCCTTTCCACTGTTCTCCTATGAAATCAAACTATAGCCTGCTTCTACTTCAAGATAAGAAAAATGGTTAAATAAGCAACCTTCCAAATCAATAAAAATAGGAAAAGAAAATTTTACCAAAACAATTCTCCGTGATATTAAATTCTACCCAAGAAATAAGTGGGCTTGGTATGACTTCAGAAATTTCACCTGGTACAATATACTTGGTATAAAACTGTTAAAACCAAATTGTCAACAGCAACTAATAATTACTGAGTATTTATACTTGCCAAGCTCTGTGCTACAGTTACAGATGTTATCTCATTTGCAACTCAGACAACCTCTTAACCCATTTTACAGATGAGGACTCTGAAGCTTGAGAAAATGAAGTCCTTTTTCCCAAATCTAGCACAGGTGTCACTCCCAGGCCCGTTTTTAACCATTACACGTCACCATTCTACCCCTGAATGTGGCTGATGAGAATTTACAAGTACCTGTCATCAGAATCTAATAATCATATCCTTAAGTATTGTTCATAATTTTTCATTGTATTTGTCAAGAAATAAATCCATATACTCTTTACCTCTAAAGAAATATTTATAGCTTTAAATTAATCCATTTCATTCACTACAAGACTAGAATTGCTACTAAAACAACTCAGCCTTAATTCCACAAAACTTTAAAATAAATGTGGTAATGATTTACTTTCTTCTTTTAATGTTTACCCATCGAAAAACATAAAGTAAGGAAACTCAATGAGTGTTTACAAAGTATGTACGCATCTAAAGTTAATTACAGAAAATATTTTAAAGACACTTTTACAAAAACTATCTGAATGCATTTACTTAAAGAAGATAACTCCATAAGTATAAAAAGTAATTAGGAATTTTCCAAGGCTGAAATACTTCATAACTATGAACATGTACAACCTGTAAAATAATTAACATTCTCATAAAACAATTTTTAAAAGCCTTTTTTTTTTTTTTGCAAGGAAGATTGGCCCTGGGCTAACATCTGTCCCCATCTTCCTCTACTTTATTCGTAGGATGCCACCACCGCATGGCTTGACAAGCAGTGTATAGGTCCGTGCCCGGGATCTGAACCTGCGAACCCTGGGCCGCCAAAGTGGAGCATGCGAACTTAACCACTACGCCACTGGGCCGGCCCAAAAGCCTTTTTGCTAGCTCTGCTCATACCTAACTTTTGCAACCTATCATATTGTTTGTTCATACTACTTGCTACAGAAAGTATCAACTCTTTCACAAAATAAAAAGAAATAAATCTACCCTGAAATTCTGAACTTTCTGAAATTTTAATTTGCATTAAAAGATGTAATACATTTTTAATGCTATAAAATCAGTTTCTACATAAATTATCTCATATGTTGATTTTGGAAGTGAAAAAAAAGTAATAGATTTTGGAGCAAATGCTTACACATACATTATAATAAAGTTGTAGCTCAAAAAAATTAATATTTGATGCTCAAAAATTACATTCTCCCAGCTGAAAACTGTTAAAATCATTTTTTTCTTTTTGAGTACACTTAATGTAAATTAATCTTTCCATTTCCTCAGTTCTTAAGATTACTTTCTGTTGTAAGGGTTTTAATAAAGTTCAGTTAAAGTTTAACTCAATAAAACCAGCTTCTGAACATATTAATTTAGCCACAAACCTATTTTAGACAAGTGATTATTAAATTACAAATCATTCAGGCAAATTATAATTACTGTCATGCACATTTCTCAAAAACAGGAGTATATACATTTTTCTTAATCTTGAATATATTCCTAAGGGGTGTGGAGGTGTGTGCACATGTGTTTGGTTTATTTACAAAAAAAAAGACTAGAACTTCTGTTAACAATAATGCTAAATTAAAATCTTTTACCATAGTTTCTAACTGTAATGATGTACATTTACTTCATATCATTAAATTCAGTCCAACAGAAAAACCTATTACTCTGGATTTTACTACTGTTATCTGTCTTACACTCCATACTATGTAAGTGAATGGACAGATCAATTGTATGGCTATAAAATATGCTTAAAAAACACATACAAAATGTCTTATTACTTCATACTATGTAAATATCAAGTTTTTCATTTGTAGAAACTTAAAGCTATGGTGTTCATTTTGATTAGAAACAATAAAGGATGATGTGGAATGCTGATTTTTTCAGTTAAAATAGGTACACTGAATATGGCATTTGTAAGAAGTCATCTCCCTCTGCCTGCTGATATTTCTCTATTGCGGTGTTTCTCAAAGGCTGGTGGAACAACTAACCTGCCTGCATCAGAACCGCCGAGCACCTTGCTAAAAACGCAGACTTCTCAGCCCCACGGCCACTGATGCAAAATCTCCGAGGGAGGGACTCTGAGGTCCTCAGATGACTTTCACAAAAGCTGCAGTCTGAAAACCATTTTTCCACAGTCATTATCTCAAAGTAAAACCACACAGTGTTAAGTGGATTTAAGAATAATTTTTAATTTTCAGGTTGTATAAACTGCACTTAAAAATATAGGGATAAGTCACTGTCATAAATCAAGAAATAACATGTATTTTTACCACAATTTCAATCTTGCACTGTATATCATTTTAGTAAAGCAGAATAACATGGTAAGAGTATATAATAACATAGAACAAAATGCTGTAGTTAAGAATTTCTAAGCAAAACCAAAGTATATTAATTACTCAGAGTTTTACCATCTAAGGGCAGAAGAGTCACTATAAAGTGAGTAAATAATATGACTGGAAACAGCATGTGTCAAAAAAATTTAAAATACCTATGAAAGATACCTATGAAACCAAAATATTAAAAAACCCCTAAAACAACAAAGTTAGTATCACCAGTTAATGGAACAAATCAATATTCCTGCTGAAGGGTGCATAAATTAAATTTAATCATGAAGAAACATCAAACAAACCCTAATTGAAAGACTTTCTACAAAATAACCATCCTATATTGGTGAAAATGTCAAAATCATGAAATACAAAGAAAAACCAAGAAACTGTTCCAGACTAAAAGAGATGACAACTAAATGTGATGTCTGAATCTGGGTTGGATCTTGACCCAGAACATATATGTGTTCATAACATCCATGCTGATTTGAATAAGGTCTGTAGTTTAGATAAAGGTATTCCATCAATGTTAATTTCCTGATTTTGGTCATTGTACTGTGGTTATATAAGAGAATGTCCTTGTTCTTATGAAATAAACACTGAAGTAATTAGGGGTTAATGTTTTCAACTTACAAAGGGTTCACAAAATATAAATATTTTGAGAATGCTGGAGAAAACAGGACAAAATGTTAACAAGTGGGGAATTCAAGTGAAGACTTTGTAGTATTCTTGCAAGTTTGAAATTATTTCAAAACAAAAAGTAATAAAAATATTTTTAAAAGCTTAACAGGAACACTGGAAAGAGAAAATGTAAATTTTTGGAACACATTTTTAGGCTTCATCTCTAAAGGAACTACTTATGTCTATTTAAGATGTTTCGTAAATTTAGACTAAAAATATGAATAAATTAAATGTTCAATTCCATTTAATGTCTTCATACTAGAAATTACAAAACTGTGTTGCTCTTTTTATTCTATCAATATGTATACTCCAGATCTATATATATGTTAATGGAAAATACCTCTACATTTTACACACTCATTTGAGAAATATTTTAAATGTTGCTTCTTGTATTTTTCCTTCAATGTTACACCTTAATGACTTAGTTTCCTATCTCTAATTGATTTTGTCTGTTTGAAAGTAGCTTTCAAGTAAAATGTTATCTATTTAGTGGTGCTCTGATATGCTTATACACATGTAAGTAACAAAGAACCCCACCAAATCAGAACCAATGCACAGTATCTTGTCAAAGCACAGATGATTATTTTGCAATGTGATTTCCTAACCAATCTAACCTAGTAGTTGTGTCAGAGGTTTACTGTGTAGGGTGGAGAGAAATATAACAGGAGGAAGATGTTAACTCCCTACAACAGTACCTGGCACACAGTAGGCACAAATTTTGGGAGAGGAAAAAAGGAGTACTGCACGATTCCATATCACTTGCAATGTATCATTAGAAACCATGAGACAGTGGCATAACAATTAGATGCTTAAAAATCTAAAGATGTGAAAATAATGCTTCTGAGAATCTACAGATGTCAAGTAACAAAAGCTTTCGGTGAAAATGACTGTCTAATATTTATTTTGGCATGCTTTTTGTATTAAGTTATAACTATCAGGGATGTTGCTGTATTAATATCAAATTAAGACCATGAAAAGTGAAAAAGAAGAAAAGACGCATGTTACACATATTGTATACTATATTGAGCTATGAAGCTATAAAAAATTTAAAACCAGAATTTTAAGGAATGTCACCAAATCCAACTGAAAGTTGCTAGTATCAAAATTTCTTGATATACGTTTTTGAAATGCCAGAGTCTACAGGATTGACTTCAAGTTCTATTTGATTCAAGCCCTGACTCGCCTACTGAAAGGAAAGTTATGGTGACTTCGGGAGAAATCCAAAAGAAGATGCAGTCACAGGACACAAGCGCAAAAGACTTTCAAACACTTTCTCCTTGTAAAATCAAACTACTGCTTAAGCACTTTATTTTCTACACAAGGACGGTTTAGAGTTAGTTGGAACAGATGATGCTGAAAATAAACTGAATTTACAGTTTAGGTATACTTGGAGTACACTAATATAGGTCACTGAATAGTCAGATGCATTTCCATTTTTATTAAAGTTAAGCACAATTCCTACTTCAAGATAGTCCACAACTTAAGGGAAAAAAGAGGATTACAGCTGCATGAAGGGAGTACAAGTTGAATGAATGCAAATTTTAGGAACAGGATTTAAAATATTTTTTATAAGACAGGCATCGAATAAGATAAATATGTGAACTTCTTATACTGCGTTTCCAAAGGGAGAAACTTCCTGATAATTTCTTCCATATAAAAATTCAAGATGAAAATGGATCAAGCCATGAAAATGCGAATGAACATCAGCATTTTGAGAGTTAGTAACCTAATACATATCGCTCGTTAAAACATTCAGTGCAGAGAAAATATTAAAATGTAATATAATAAAAGAAATAGCACCTTTTAAAAATCAAGTGATCTAAAATGAAAGTGTGCAAAATTATTCTGAACTACAAATCTCTACATGAAATAATTTGAAAAGGAGGTGGTAACACAAAATAAGCCATTTTAAAAAGTGTAATTTTAGGTGTTGACTGTAAATTGCAAACAATACAGAACATTTAAAGCCAAAATTACACCCACATATCTATAACAGGCAAAAAGTTCCTTTTCTTTTAAAGTCACATATTTCATATTTTCTCTAAACTGGATCAGTCAAGCAGCATACCTTAATACAAGGAGGAAAATTTTTAAAGGCCCTCCTCAAGAATGAAAGCAGTGGAATACCTTCAGTGTATCTTTCTATTAAACACATGGATAGGTCTGTTATTTAACAGAATTCAGAATAAAATGAGTCTGTTTCAGACCATATCCCAAAACCTTTTAGTTACCTAAGGACCTTAAAGGGAATATCATAACATGATTTTTATTAGATTATTCCACGGTATAGAGCAGCCTTTCTCAGCCAGAGTTCTGAGGATAACATTACAATCAGACCTACTGTTATTTTTTATTTATTTTTTTACAAGTGAGGCAAAGTATATACTTATATTTTTTCTAATCTCTTAAAATCCTTACAGTTGAAAAGGTTGTCCTTGAGTGGTTAATTGAAAGTTTTAAAAAACGTGCTTAGTAGTATAAGTAATTTCAATGGCCTAGACATACTTTCAAAGAATATTTTCCAATTGTGATATCTACTTGAATATTTCTGGTTTTTTTATATGGCTATTTTATCTATATCAAAAATCTTCTCATAGCAAATTATGTCCATGCTTCCAAAATTTATTAACCAAAAATGCTGCCTTATAACTTGAAAGGAATAGATCTTGGGTTCAAGAAATACCAATGCATTATTAACAAGTTATTATAACTCTGTATGTACTTTCATTTATAAATATCACTGGCAAGGATCATAATGTTAAATCATTAAACTAATTTCTAAATATTCATTTAAAAACCTTTGGACATACGTTGCAAAAGAAATTTAGTAAAACTAAAAAACAAAAACTAACAAAAGTTTTTGCCCAGGTAATACACCCAATTATTTTCTTAATGATCATCACCTACCCAGGAGTTGATAATAAATACTTGCATAGTTCTTGGAGAAAACGGACCTGGCACAAGGTGAAGACACATATTGGCAAATACCACGGTCTCAGGTTAGATTTTAAGAAACAAGACAATCCGTCAAATTTCATGAAGTTGTTTATTCTTGTTATTAAAACTTGGACTCAAGTAATCCTGGTTATTCTGGAAAAAGCACCTTGTTTGTAGGGATCATTTAATCGTCCTTTTCTACGATCACCTCTCCGTGAAGCACCTTTCTTCTTTGACGTAACATATGAAAATAGAGTTGTGGAAACACTTAATGGAAAAAAGAAAACAAAGAAAGGTGAGTTACTGTTGCAAATTATTTAAATTTGAAATCTCTTAAATGTGGCAAACTTTGAGAGCAAGCAAATCATACACCATCATGATCCCTGAATATTTACAGAGCCCAGGGGAGGAGGACAAATGGAGGCTCACGTACCATATGCCTAAATATTTTAATGCCATAAACTGTTGGGATTTTTTTAGCAAACTTAAATATCTTGCTAAATATACCTTCATAATGACCTGGAAGGCCATGTTTGAATTTGGAATTCTGTAACTCTTTAGAATACTGTGTCAGAACGTTCTAGCACAAGGAAAGCTGCCCAGCCTGGCCCATTCTATCAGCTGTCCTGTGCCATGAGTGGTCTCATGAACATATGTGTGGATATCCAAGCCCACACAACCCAGCTTTATCCCTACCCCTCACAAACAGCTGCCCCTTGATCTCAGGGATGTGTACACTGGTGACATGGTTAACCCTCAGGAGAAAAGACTGGAGGAGAGACCTATGCAGTCCCTAGATGCACCCTCAGCACCATTTGGATAGCAAACTCCAGGGTCCCAGGTTTCCAGAATGTCATCTAGAAGGGAAGGGGGACCTGTGTGGAGGAGTGATCAGCGGAGGGCCAGAACAGGGCCCTCTAAAACGGCCCACAGCAAAAGCCCCTCTTGGCTGGGTATAAGGGTAGTCTGTTATATACAAACACATAAATATATATGTATTAAGTTGGTTAGACAAATGGTCATCTGCCCTGTCGAATTTGGAGAATTATTTTGAGCCAATTTGAACGAGTGCTTTAAATTACAGTGTAAATGTGGGTGGATGAACAAATTAACATCAGCCTTAAACTATATAAATGTAAAAATATCTCTGGAAATGATGACTAGAATAACCAGAACCAATGAACCTAATGACAAAACAAGCTTTGAATATCTTGCTTAGGCAACTTTGGGTAGCTATTTTTAGAACTCAGCTCAAATAGAGCAAAAATGCACAACAGACTATTTTTTTTTAATTTAGGTACTACCCATCTTGATAAATATAACCACCACATATACCTAGGCGCCTAAATATATTCAAGTCATATATACTTAAAGCTAACTGACCAATTACTGCAAATACTTCTATAATATTCTGAGTAGTTTAGTAGAAGTATGGGCTTGAGTTCAAATCCTGACCTTATTTACCAGCTGGGTGATTTTTAAGCAATTCATTTAACCTCTCTAATCTGTAATGTCCTTATTGATAAATGAGAGCTAATGGCACTTCTTCTGAGTATTAAAATAAGTACTCAAAAATACTTACAATTAGCAAAGGATTTAATAAGCAAAGTAAAATTAGTTGTTATTACTACTAACATTAACAATCAAGTGGAAAACATCCCCCTAGCTGACTTCCCTCCAGCAAGTGAGACTCTTAGTAACTGTCAGCATGGTGACCTAAGAAGCTGCTACTGACATAGGTAAAGTCTATGTCTCCCAGGACACCCGAAAACACAGTCAAAAGTTACTGGTTTGATGGTTTCAAACCATCATCTGTTGGGCCCTGAGTTTCCATGGAGATGCCTCAGTGCTCATGAGGAAGAGGGGAACCCAATTTCTGAACCTGTAACTATGTTATGACAGACAGTGAAGCAAGGTCTGGCTCTGCTCCAGGTGTGCGGCCACTCACTGGATGTCAGGATAAGCAGAGCCTATCAACAAGCACGGCAGAGTAGGTATACCTTAGCCCCCCTGACCTGGCTCTGGTGGATAATCTGATGAGAGGCTGAAAGGGTAGAAGAGGAGGGGAGTAAAATCACTATCTGACCGTCAAGTCAACTTTGATTTGGGAGAAGCTTAAAAGTTGGGGGCCTCAAGGGGCTGGTCAAGTTTTAGGCTCATCCCCTTTAGATGAAGTATTTTGTATCGTGTCAATGCAGATTTTAGATTCTATAAACTTTTCTCGTTTCCTTTTCTTCCCCACTGACATCAGAGTCCCTAATTTTATTGAAAAGGGTAAATAACATCCTTGCTTTACCTTTATATTTCCTGCTAATGACTACCAGAATTTGACCTAAAAATATACCATTAGTGTTTAAACTAAGTGAGTAAAGCCTTACCAATTCATTGCAACTACCAAAAGGTGATGAGAAATTAGTGAAGAGGCTGAATTATTCAAATATTTAAAGAAAAGCAGCTTCATTATTTTCTAGTACATAGAACAACACACATAGACTAGAAGTACTCTAGATGATTTTTCCAAGTATATGCTTAATGAATAGATAGAAATGACCTGAAATTTTCTTGGATAAAAAGTTTATATTCAGATATATAATTCTAAATGCTGGCAAATAGTTCATTGACGCATGCTTTATTTTTCCTTTAAAAATAAATCATACTGGGGCCGCCCGGTGGCGCAGCGGTTGAGTCCGCACTTAGCAGCCCGGGGTTCGCGGGTTCAGATCCCGAGCGCCTGCCGAGGCACTGCCTGTCAGCCATGCCGTGGCGGCGTCCCATATAAAGTGGAGGAAGATGGGCACGGATGTTAGCCCAGGGCCAGTCTTCCTCAGCAAAAAGGGGAGGATTAGCAACAGATGTTAGCTCAGGGCTGGTCTTCCTCACACAAAAAAATAAATAAATAAATAAATCATACTAAGCTTATTTTTAGAAGATTTTAGAAGGCCATCTTTGCGTATTAATTTACATACCTTTTTTCTCATAACTAGGGAAAAGTCTTTTTTGACTCACTTGCTTTTCAATTATTTCAAATCATGAATACATGGGGGACTGAATGGAGGTTTTGATATATTTGTAAGCTATTATTTCTCCTTGCTTATTAAACTAGTGTATTATGATATCTTTCCAAAAACTTTCATAGCATACACTAAATCAAAGTATTAATAAGTACGTACTTACATGGTATATATGAGGCCATGGTTATAAGAAGAAAATAATAGTAGTCAAAAGAGACATTGTATTTATTAGGAAGTCTTATTGAAAACATTCCTGTTTTCTTCACATATGGTAAGGCAGCGTATATCGTAAGAAGTTCACCAGCAACTCCAACAGGATATAAGATGATAAAAAAATTATATCTGCAGAAAGAAAAACCTCAGAGAATTATTTTCCGAAAATAATGATTGGATTTTATCATGGTTCTTTTCTAACTACTATATTTAAACTTAAAAATTCTCCTTCTTATGTACTGTAAATACATATTTACAACAACCTCATATCAGGCATTTTTTTCTGCTTTAATCATTTGCTTATTAATTTAATTATCCTTTTTTCTCATCGCAGTTTCTACTTAAAACAGCGAGATCTTAATAAAATAAGAAGTCAACTTACTTTACAGAACTGAAATAACTGTATACATTTAAAATACGTATATGCAGTTTTTAAAGTATGTAAGTATTGTAAATATTGCATTGTATTGTAAAGTAGATGTAAGTATTGTAAGGTATTGTAAAGGTAACTTCTCTGACACTTGGAATCATAACTGGCTTTTTTTTTCCTGCAGCTAATCATTGATTGATCAAATGCTGTGCTTTAAAAGACCAGTTATGATTCTATTTTATACCTAAATCTTGAAATTACCAAAGTAGTTCTCTGGAGTCATGTGGAAAACCCTTTGTGGTTACTAATTAAAACAGAATTACCATGTCAGAAAACTGATACTACTACCTAAGGCATCAGTAACTACTACTGAGTATATTGTCTAAAACAGCTGTCACAACAAAACAAGTAAGACAAGTTGTTTCCTGAATTCCCACATTAAAAGAATAACTTGCTTTAAATAGAGTTGAGAGAGTTCTATTCAAAATCCAACATCACAGTTTGTTCATTGGGATTGTGGCAAGTTCTCTAACACAGAGCAGGTCAGGCATCAGTTATGCCTACAGTTTCGGGAACACTCTGCAAGTCTCTACTGGTCTCCAGCAGGAAGAGCCTCAAGGACCCATATTTCATTTAATCATTTTGCTGGCATTATGAAATATTCATAAAGAAAAGTTAAATGTGTTGATATGGCAGAAACTTGGAGACAACTTAAAAATCACCTTATTTCTACATGCCAAGGACATACAGGATAAGAGATGTCAGAGGGCAACAGAATTATTTGCCAAAATAGATTAATTGGCAAAGAAAGAAGAATGATCCTTTCACTGTCCCTGTTTATCCCCTCCTTGCCTTGGGGACATCACCTGTTTTCTTACCAGCCTAGTGTAGTTACTAGCATATCATTTAAATCAATCTTTTCTAATCTCAATTTCCTACCTCAATTTAAAATTACATAACTGAATATTTTATATTCCCTTCTCAAGTAAAACAGTCAAACTAATTTAAATGGTTTTTTAGCTTTATGTCACTCTCAGAGATTTTTTGGTAGCATTGTTCTTTAACAGAAAAAAATACATTACTCCTAGAATAAACTAGTTTAAAGCCTTAAAGATAGTGATTATTTAATGAAATGGGAACAAATTATATAATTTATTTGACTTTATTTGCACTTTAAAAAGATTGCATGTCACTAACTCTAAGTTCTGATGGCAGCACCAGAGATTTAAAGACTTATTCAGAAAAAGCAATAAGGCTGCTTTATGCTTCCTAATTGTCACCTAAAATTTTTTGAAGGGAATGCATTTTTGAAATTAAAATGGAAATCAATATGAAAACATTATCTATCCAGTGGACTTTTCTAGGAACACTTCTAACATATAAATAGAATCAAAGTACATTCAAACTGTCAGAGTAGGCCAACTATTTATAAATAAGAAGCCATTTCTAAGGTGAAGTTTTATTTGAGAACAATAGTTTCAACATTTCAACCTAAATCCAAGTATTATTTTAGGCTATTTGATGGGGTTGGCAAATATATAGAGACGGTTGGGATCTTGAAGATTTTTGACATAAAATGCAATTATTCATGATCACGATTAACTGACATGATGTATTATGCTAACATGTGCATTTCAAAGTTGAAAGATTTTATAATACCTTGTTTAACATTAAGGCAACTGACAAAAGATTTCTAAACAGCAAATTTAAATTGCAATGGCAATTTTTAACTTTTCCAGAAATTCAAAACATGCAAATGCATTCCAAAAGGCAGACAAAGTATTAAAGACCATTATCTTCTGCAAACAGATTTTATAAATACAGCAAATGTAAAGAGACTATATTACGAATTAGTATTTTTAAAGGCAGTAGAGGTCCGGAAAACTGCAGTCATGCAAAATGGCACTGAGATGCATTCTAGGATCACAGTCTAGATACATTCCAAATAGCCAAACTTGTCAAAGGCCCAATCACTAAAAGTGAAAAAGTTTTCAGATACAATAAGAATAATACCAACCAAACACATATAAACGGTAGTGCAACTTCTTATGAAAGACAGTATGTTTAAGCTCAAATTATTTAAGGCATTTTATTATATACAAAATGGAAAACCACAAACATCTAAAAAGGAGCTAGAGAACATAGAGTCTAGAAAAGAATATATATCACAATTAACAGTGATAATCCTTGTGTAGAGGGATTATAAGCAATTTAAAAGGTTTTTTGGTTTATTTATATATTTTAATTTATTATATTAGAACATGTATAATATATGAGTTATAAAAAAGGAGTAATCCAGGCTGGCCCAGTGGCATAGTGGTTAAATTCTCATGCTCTGCTTCGGTGGCCTGGGGTTCCCGAGTTTGGATCCTGGGCACGGACCTACACACTGCTTATCAAGCCATGCCGCGGCAGGTGCCCCACATATAAAAGAGAGGAAGATGGGCACAGCTGTTAGCTCAGGGCTAATCTTCCTCACCAAAAAAAAAAAAAAAAAAGGCATAATCACTTAAGAAGAAGTGTTAAGCTTTGGATACACGAGGATCGAAAATAAATCTGACACTAGCTAAGGATTATCCTCAAACAAGTTAGGAATATATGAACACAAAAATCAGTTTTAAAAAACAGAAATATGGGGGCCAGCCCTGTGGAGTAGCAGTTAAGTTCATGTGCTCCACTTCAGCGGCCCGGGGTTCACAGGTTCGGATTCCGGGTGCAGACAGACACACTGCTTGTTGAGCCATGCTGTGATGGCGTCCCATACAAAGTAGAGGAAGATGGGCATGGATCTTAGCCCAGGGCCAGTACTTCCTCAGCAAAAAAGAGGAGGATTGGCAATGGATGTTAGCTCGACTAGTCTTCCTCACAAAAATAAAAAAAATAAAATCAAAAACAGAAATATGGATATAGCATTGTTTACAATACGTCAAAGCATTAGTTATAATGTTAGAAACAGGAAACAATCTAAATTCTAGCAATAGGGAACTGGTTCCCTGGTGCAGCACTAAGAGTTAAAGAGCTGGATCTAAATGTACCTGTACTGATTTAAAAAGAAAAAAGAGGGGGCTGGCCCTGTGGCATAGTGGTTAAGTTCACGCTCTCCACCAAAGTGGCCCAGGTTCGCGGGTTCGGATCCCGAGAGCGGACCTATACCACTCGGCAGTGGCCATGCTGTGGCAGGCATCCCACATACAAAACAGAGGAAGACTGGCACAGATGTTAGCTCAGGGCTAATCTTCCTCAGCAAAAAAAAGGGGGGCTGGCCTGGTGGTGTAGCAGTTAAGTTCGCACATTCTGCTTTGGAAACTCAGGGTTCGCCGGTTCGGATCCTGGGTGCGAATCTATTCACCGCTCATCAAGCCATGCTGAGGTGGCATCCCATATAGAAGAACTATAACTCTACAGCTATGATGCACAACTATGTCCTGGGGCTTTGGTGAGAAAAAAGAGGAAGATTGGCAACAGATGTTAGCACAGGGCCAATCTCTAAAAGAAAAAGACCTCTAAGATATAAACAAAAAGCAAGTATAATATCACCCGATTTATGTTTTAAAAAACTCACATCTGTGTGTTCACATTTTTGTTAATGTGAGAAAGTCTGGACAGGTAAACTCCAAACTTTTTCAAAACCTCCAGGGGAAGGGAGTGGGTCAGGCAGGAAAACAAATCTTTATTCTATATACTTCTGTACTGAGTTTTTTTTTTTTTACAATGAAAACATGTTACTTCTGTAGTTTAACAAAAACTTAAAGAATTGAAATATTGTCGAACCTTTTTATCCTATCTATATGGGATAGATATATATGGGGGAGTCGTATGTGGGGGGGGGACATATGTGGGGTGGACACATATGGGGTAGACATATATCAGACAGATGTATATGGGATAGACATCTCTTACCCCAATTGTCTCCTTGCACTTCTCACCACCTGGCATTTCGCATGCCTGTTATTTTATTTTTTGTCTCCTCTGTCTTGAGAGGATAGAGACTTTGTTGTATTCACAGCTGTGTCTCAGGTATGCAGCAGGTGCACAGCATATGTGATTGTTATTATCCTATTGCGACTGTACGTACAACATAGAGAACGAAATGAACAAATCTACTCTGGTTTCTGATTTGTTTTCCAAAGAACAGTCTTGTTTTTATAATAACTGTAAACTATCAGCTGCCAGACAACTCAAACTTTAAAAAGAACAGGACATCTTTTGCTTCAAAAACTGTTGCTTCCGGATAGATATATTTAGAACCACTGAAATATCAATTTCGTCCACATTCGAAATAACACTATTGGAAATAAGTATGACTTTTAAAAATGTCTTTCTCTGCTACTTAAAACACACAAAAAAAGCTGACATTGTATATGTAAGATACAAAAATTGTGGATACTGGACTGAGTATTAAAATAATTTAACTCAGTCAGACAAAATGCCATGTCTTTGGCACAGAGTTTAACGTAACTCCAAAAACAGCTAATTTGCTTTTAAAGAAAAATGACCAATTCAGAGGTTATTTAAGGATACTAATATAATCTGTCTTGAATTGACTTCACTGAAAATATATATTAATATGGCTCCTCTCTGATCATTAAATTAAGCATTTAGAATGCAAGTTATAACACTGCTAAGATCCAAAACAACAACGGGGCAAAGACACAAATTTTAATTCTCTGGTGTTAGCTCAGCACACAAAATCTGCATGCACGGGACTGTGAGCAACAAAACTGCGAGACATCGCCACCTGGCCCATTTAATGAAGTACGGCAAGTGGTCGAGAAGACTGAATGTGTAGAAGGAATAGCGGGTGATCTCTGTCACAGTCCACGCGCCCAGAAAGAGCACCACACTCTCCTCGTTCTGGATCTGCAGAATTACAGAGAAATCCACAGTGTCGTTTACCCGTCAACTTATTTTCCCAGGAAGCTATTTGATTGTAATTGTTAACTATGTGTCTTTATTATAATGGAAGGTTGGGATTAGACAGATGCAATACAGAAAACAATGCAGTCACCGTTATATAATTCATTATAAACACGCAACTTAAATACGTCCTAAGCACAGGAATGGTCCAATTTCTACTGCTTTCTCTCTCTCACCCTTCACTCCAGCCAATAACTCAACCATCCCGGGACACCAACCCCTCAAAACCAGCGTGGGAACCATCTGACCCTCTGACTTTCTACCAGTTGTCAGATCACACCCATTCTACTGGAGCACTAACTCCAGCCCCTCCCGGGCCCTGCGACCACTATTTAATTAACCACCTCTCACCAAGGCTGTTGTAACGGCCTCCTAAATAGTCTCTCCACTCTTTGTTCTCTTCACGGATGGAAGAGTTCTCTTAAAAGCAAAATAAACAAACAGAAACCAAATTGGAAGCAGCGAGTCCTGTGATTTAAAAGCTTCACTGGTTCCCCACTGCTTAGCGGGAGAAAAGGATCAAATCCTACCACCTGAGATTGTTCCAGGTTCTTCACAATCTGCGCTCAGAAATCTCTCCAGCTTCGTCTACATCACTTGACCTGACCTTCCCTCCCCCCTCACACTAAACTCTGTATTATTTCCAGAATATGCTCTGAATGCTTGCATCTTTACACATGCTATTTCCTCTAATTAGAATGCTACTCCCTTATTCCTTCCTTATGACTACCTTTCTCATCTTTTAAGATGCAGCTAAAACATCATGCCCTCTGGAAAACTCTTCCCAAACCCCTCCTCTCACTCGGGGCAATTATTTGCTCATCTTCCTTGTTCTCACAGTACTTTGTTCTTATCTGTATTATAACACTTGCCAAACGGCATTAAAATTTCATATGAATAAGTTAATTTAATATACATCAACTTATATATTCCTTCCTCAGGGGAGCCTTCCTTCACCCCTAGGTCAGGCTGAGTCCCAGGTACACTGCAATGGATACGGGTCTCTTGTTTCAGAGCACTAACACTAATATAATCAAACAATTATTTGTGCAACTACTTGTTTAACATCTCTCCCAACTGTCAGCTCCACAAAGCGGGAACCGTGTTTGTATTATTAAGAGCCAGGTCCCCAGCATGGTGCCAGGCATAGAATAAGTGCACAACTAGTATCTGCTGAATGACTCAACATGTGTGTGACTGTCCTCACTCCCCAACAGCCAGTACACTTGCAGCTGGGATGTCTTATTCAATTTTGTAAATCCAGAAATTAGCACAGTGCCAGGTGTATAAAATGCACTCAATAAATGATTGAATTAATTAAAGAGTGGTGCATAGGTGCCAGTAGGAAATTACTGCTGGAGAGAATTCAATAGTAATATTAAGGCAGAAGTCCTCTGGAGGATGAAAATGAGCAGACAGGTCTCTTTTCCATTAGGGACCAGCCACTCTCTAGTTTCTCTTAAACTCCTTTTCTCTAGTTACTGTTGGCCATCCCGTCTGTGTCTTTCTTCTTCGTCTGTCTTCAGACTCTTCGTGGTTCTGGCCCAGCTATTATAGTCATTCACTGTCTGGAATAGTCTCTCTTTTGTTCTGTGAATGTCAGACTCCTGCTTTTAAACTCCTGCGCCATCTGAATAGAAAGTTAGGTTCTCCGCATGGCAATGTTCACTGCTATCTGTACGGCCATCGCTGGTTAGGGATCAGGTGGATCAAGTAAGCTGAGTGAAAGATACTAGTCAAGAGGGCTAAAGTATAGACTAGTAAGAGGGCAGAAGGTCAGCAATCTGTCCCCACGCAGACGACAGGAGGCCAGTGAGTCTAGCCGGCAATGGAAGGGAGGTTAGGTATCACCCCAAGCAGAGCAGACACGAGAAAGGCATCTGAGGAATAGAAAGGAGGCCAGAGATCTGTCTTCAATAGACAGGAGCCTCTGGAGGCTGTCAAGAAGGTCAGAAGGGCCCATCTGGGAAACGCTTCTGTCATGGGTTTAAAAGGCCCCATGACTTGACATAGCAAGCATGGGGTGTGTTTGTCTAAAAGAGATCAAGCCACTAATTAGATTCAGGTCTGTCTCTTGTCATGCCTCAATAAATAACATGTTTATTTTTCCCTAAGTTTCTTAACCCTTCTAGCTTTTAATTTCGTCTTTCCATTTGTTTAGATCTACAGAACTCCATTTACTTTTCATCTCTTGGTACAATACTTAATGCTAAATGAGGAAGATTAAACTGTTTATACTGACAACTTCAATTACATAATCAAAGAGAATACACATAACTTCAATAGAAAATTTTCAGTTAACTATTTAACAGAATATGAATATTAATTTTAAAAATTGGAAAACACCAGAGGAGAGTATATTATGGATATTAAATGCCAATACTCAGTTTCGCTTGTGTTTCAAAATCATTCTACTAATATACTAAGTCACTAATCACTAATCACCCTTAAATCCAAACTCTTTTTTTGTCCACAGTTCTGCTTCCTGAAATATACCAATATTAATATTTTAGATTCCTATTAATAAAAAAGCTTTCCTGCGCACTCAAGTAGAGAACACATTCATGTCACTTACTGGTTTTATACTGTGTGTAACGAGCCACACCATAAAGATTCTTGAACTCACTTGGACCCCAGCCACAAGCACAGAAGTAGGGACAATTCCTTAAAGAGAAAAACAAGTCAACCATTGCCCTAAAGGCAATTTATACCAAAAATAAAAATTAAATCAAAAACTCACCAATTAAACAGTGGACTATCTGTAAGCAAATAAAAAAAAAAATCACAAGTCAATAGATTACAACATAAAATAAATCCCTGTTTGAAATGAATCCATAGGTGGTATGTAACCAGCAAAATAAGCTTGATTTTGCTCAACAAATAAATTTTCAAATAAATATTACAATGATAGAAAAACAGCATCATTGGACACTTACCTCAAGTAAGGCAAATGTCTGGAAAAATTTAAGTGTCTTCTGAACACTTTTATATAAACCTTTGTGTGTTCCTTTTTCCATATAAAAACGTACCATGGCAATAGCTAGAACCAACCACCTAGAGAAAACAAAAGTATTTTATAAAGTTCTATCAAGATGAATACCACTAATCTTCCTGAAAAGAAATGCCATCATTTTATATAGTAATAACATGTATGTTTTATTATGCTCTCGGTTCAAAATTCTATTTAAAAAACCCACAGGAAGAAATGAAAACATTATTTTTACACTGACTTTTCAAAGGGATGAACAGAATATATTCGAGACCAACTACCTAAAAATGTCAAACCGTGTCCATTGCATTTTTGGTTTCAGCAAGTAAACTGACAGACTGAAGAAACCAGGTTTATGTACCAAAAATGAAGTTATTATAAAGTGTTTGATAATTATATAAAGATTTCTTAAGGTAAAAAGCTGTGTGTGTATTAGGTACTTTATACAAATATATGTATATAATTGTATGTAATTATAAGTAAAAATCTTCAATAAGAATCATTAATACTTTTATAATTTCCACTAAATAAAAACAATTGTTGTGCCATAGAAGGAATGCACACAGGTCAGACATGGGCCTGCCTTCAAAGAGTTTGTTTTAAAAAAAGAAAAAATATATATGCCCTCCTTTTTCGACTTACATTTCTACATTAAATATAGATTCTATTGTGAATTAACGGTACTAAAATACAAGCTACACCTGTGCAGCCCAGCTTTCCCACCCTATCACTCAATCTCCAAGAGTCCCTGGTGAGAGGTCATTTTTTTCCAGTTTCCCTCACAATTACAAAAGCACTTTTAAGTTTAAAAGGTTGCATCATATGTAACTTTTAAAAATCTTTACTAATACACCCATAGACATGAGCCACTACCTCAGGCTTTTAAAGTCAGTGGTCTCCAAGTGTCTGGCTAAGTGGATATGAATTATAAAGTTATTACACTCATAATAATTGTTCAGGAACACTCATAAAATAGACAAACGGCTTAAAGATTCCTGCAAAGAAACTACTGATTGAATATGACGGAAAGGAAAGCTCAGGAGAACGGTAAGAAAATGGCAGAACGACACTTCTACTCTGGGAACATGTACCCCTCCTCAGCACATAATGAGGAGAAAGCAATCAACGACTTTCCCACGAGATGTGACAAGAAGTCAGGCGAATGTCTGAAACTATCACGAAGACCTCTGAAACGCAGAAATATTAATGATAATAACACCGGTAATAATAAGTATACTTTCAGGAGCTTTCAGTGTTCCACTGTCCTATACACATGTTTAACATATTGAGATTTTATCCTCACAATAACCCTATGAGGCAGTGATTACTCTTATCCTATTTTACTGCTATGAAAATAGGCAGAAAGGGTCACACAGTCAGTCAGCTGGGACCTAAACCCACCAGTGAGCCCAGAGTCTTGAACCGCTCTGGTCTGGCTCTAAGTATATACTGGGCCTTGGGATATTAGCCAACCACAGTAATTCGTGTATTTAAATTATAAGTAATGCTAAAAGTGATATAGAGTGTTTTGTTCAAATATTTTAACTGATAGTAATGTGCTATCAAAAACGCCTGCAGTTTTATATGAGACACTGTTTTATATGAGACAATCACCATGCAGAGACATCTAGTGACTTATCCTAAGTGGCAGAGTAAGTTAATGGTCGAGGTCTCCTAACCCCCACTGCTGTTCACTTTCCACCACAGCATGGCTCTCCTGGATTCAGAGGATGGTTTCATCCCATATGAGAGCCAACACTGAATTCTGTGCCGGGCTAACCTGGCCGTGCTAATCGGGATAATGTTTCAGGTACTTTCTGAGTTTAAAATGTTATGATTTCATTATCCTCAATTCCAACTCCCTATACTATTTCTAATAAGAAAACAGAAAGCTTAACAAAATGTTTTAATTCACATTTTCCATTCACTTGTCTTTTTTTTCTTTAGGCAAATCCAAATCAGATTTTTACAAAAGATCAATTTAAGCCGTAATTGTTAACCTACCAAAGAATTCACCAAAGAATGAGTTTTCTACGTTTTAAAATAACATTATAAAAAATGCATGCATTATAACACAAAAATTGTTATAAATTGTACTGTTGATCCCTAGGTGGCAGTATTGTACCAACTGGTATAGTATTATAATAATACCAATCACTAACTTGCTGGAAATAATAGAAATTAACACGCTAGGGTTAGAGGGGACCATGGAACTATCTATGCTAACCTCTCATCTGTCTTCCAGTAAATATGGCCAGGAGCTAATCTGAACTAATCAGTGCTCACTTCCTAAACCCACCATCACAAGGGGGGAGACAAAGTCTCTCGTAAAGGCCGTACATTTAACTAACTTTGGACTTCATACTTCCATCAGCTTAGTAATTATAATTTTAAAAATCTAAAAGCAATTGGAGCTTCTGCAATTAGGAATTCTTTTCTGGAAAGTTCTGTTTTTAAAGAATATGCCAGGGCTACTTATTATCCAAATATGAACCCAAAAAGATACACTCAGTCCTTGATAAAATACTCTCTTTGGAAAATATAAACATGTGCACGTAGAAGATTTCTTGCTTGCTTAATTCACTTATTCATTCGTTCACCTTCAGGTTTAACATTTATTGCTAAGTCAGGTACTGTGCTAGATGCTGGGGAATTAGAGATAAATTGGACATAGTCCTGGCCTCACAGAACTCTTAAATTACTAAATGGAGACAACAGTATTATCACAAGAGATATATGCCATAATGTACTAAACACAGGGGCCTTCTCTTCAGGCCACTATGGCTATGATGACCCTGAAAAGCCTTATCAAAGGAGGGGATCTTTCTTCTAGCTGTCTTCTGGTGCTTCTTTTTCTCCTGAGATTTTTTTTTTTTTTTTTTGGCTTGAGGAAGATTAGCCCTGAGCTAACATCTGTGCCCATCTTCTTCTATTTTGTATGTGGGTCACCGCCACAGCATGGCTGACGAGTGGTGGATGTCTGCACCTGGGAACCGAACCCAGGCCACCAAAGCAGATCACACCAAACTCAACCCACTACACCACAGGGCTGGCCCCCCTCTCCTGAGATTTCTTAAAGACCACCTGCTCCTTGAGGAACTTGGTTGTATACACCTATATCTCCTTTTCTTTCTTTTTTTACATTTCAACACTGCTTTTCAAATTTTTATTATAAACAACTTCTTACATATACAAAAGTATAGAGAAGGGTATAATGAACCCCCAAGTACCCATCACCCAGCTTCAATCATTATCATTTTATGGACAATCTTGTTTCATCCAAACCTCTATTCACTTTTCCCCACCACCTCCTCTTCCCTCATTATTTTGAATCAAATCTCATACATCCTATAATATGATTCATAAATGCTTAGCTATGTATCACTAAAAGGATTATTTTTTTTTTAAATTATTTTATCGAGGTTACAATGGTTTACAACATTGCGTAATTTCAGGTGTACATTATTTATCAGTTTCTGCATAGAATGCATTGTGCTCACCACCAATAGTCTAATTTTTATCCGTCACCATATATGTGCCTCGTTACTCCTTTTGCCCACCCCCCACCCCCTTCCCCTCACTACTCCTTTCGCCCACCCCCACCCCCTTCCCCTCTGGTAACCACTAATCTGTCCTCTAAAAGGATTACTTTTAATAAATACAACCATAATACCACTATCCCATGTAAAAAATTTAACAGTAACTTTTTAAATCACAGAACAGTCAGGATACAAATTTCCTCAACTGTCTCATAAATTTTTAAAATCATGATTGAAATAAGGTTCATACACTGTAATTAGTTGCCATGTCTTTTATGACTCTTTTAATCTATAGATTTCCCCTCCCTCTCTCCCTCCATCCATTCACCTCTCCTTCTCTCTCTTCCTCGTGCACTTTGTCACTGAAGACACTGAGTGGTTTGTCGTGCAGTTACCCTCAGTCTAGGTTTGCTAATCCGATACCCACATGTCATTTATTATGTTCTTCTGTTCCCTGTATTTCCTGTAAATTGACGATTCTAGGGGCTTGATCAGATAGATTCACGTTCGAGGGTAATTCACAGCCTCTATCGTGTACTTCTCCAGGGAACACATATTTCCCGGCTGTCCCTCTTGTTTGTGATGTTAGCAGTCATTGATGATCACTGCCCAGATCCATTATTTCAGCAGTTGTTGAAAACATTCTAATTTTACCACTTCTTCTTTATACCTCCCTTTAACCATTTGTAGGCTTGAACCAGAGATGATCTTTGATGTTCTTACAATCCCTACTTTCATATATTGTTCACCTCTAAACTTCCTTTCCTAGAGTAAATTGAGACTTCTGTTTGGCAGCCAATATGCATTTCAATTTATTGCATACAGACACTCATGCCGAGAGAGTTACCCTGAATGGTTCATAACAGAAAAAAACAGATAAACTGGCCTTCATTTAAATTAAGGCCTTCTGCTCTTTTAGAGAAACTGTCAAGAGAATGAAAAGCCAGCCGCAACAGGGAGAAAATATTTACAAATCACATATCTGATAAAGGACTTGTATCCAGACCATATAAAGAACTCTCAAAACTCAATAATAGAAACTCAAACAATCCCATAAAAAAAAAGGGCAAAAGATTTGAACAGACACTATACCAAAAAAAATATACAACTGCCAAGTAAAGACATGGAAAGATGCTCAGTGCCATTAGTCACTAGGGAAATGGGAATTAACATCACGATGATATAACATAATACACCTATAAGAATGTCTAAAATTACGACGACTGACCACACCAAGTGTTGGTGAGGATATGCAGCAACTGGAACTCCCATTCAGCGCCCCGGGGGAACGTAAGAAGGTACAACCACTTTGAAAATAGTTTGGCAGTTTCTTAAGCAATCAAGCATGTGACCACCATATGACCCTGCCATTCCACTCGTAGGTATTTACCCAAGAAAAACGAAAGCACGTGTCCATACAAAGACTTGTACACGATTATGCTCACAGTTTTATTCGTCATAGCCCAAATTTGGAAAGAACCCAAATGTCCATCAACAGATGAATGGAAAAACAAGCTGTGGTAGATCTACCCTCCTCAAGAATAAAAATGGATCTACACTCCACAGGAATAAAATATATGGCTATTACTGAACATTTTGGGAAATGTATACACCTGAACCTTGGATTTGGTGCTCTAATAATTCACACTATGTATACTGTGAAAATATCTAAATAGTTTCTCTTTCTGCACGAAGTGTGTATTTAAATTAACCACTAGGAATAGAAATTATCATTTTTAAACATCCAGCGTGTGTCAGGCACCCTGCTGAACACTTCATATCCGTTATCTCTTTATTCCATGTACTAATCTAGCAAAAGAGTTGTGTGGTTACAACTTTACAGATGAGAAAACTCACAGTCAGAGAGGTTAAGTAACTTATCTGAGGTACCCAGCTAAAAGGGGTGAAACATAACCTTTAATCAGCACCTTCCTGTACTATTTACAGATTAAAATCCAAACAGGTTAGCAAAGCATTTAAGGCCCTGTGCAGTCACAGCCCAAGGTACCCGTCCATCTTCCTTTCCCCCGCTACACTTCAGACCCATCTGTTGTTGCCTCAACAGCATGTCCAGCAATGTCACACCTCTGTCCGCTCACTCATGCCGTCTGCCTATTAAGTCCTACTCATCCTTCAAAGCTCAACTGAATTGCTATGATCTCCCTGACGAAGCTTTCTCTGATTCTCCCTACCTGTCCAACCTGACACCTCTGCAGGGCACTTACTTCATTGCGTCTTTTATTGCAATATATAAACGACCTGGTTACATTTCTTCAAGGACAGGGTCTAAAATATTTACCTCATGCTTCTCACTTGGCCTAGGACAATGCACTTAACACAAATGGGCTCAAAAGTGTCTGTGGAAAAGCAAAAAAAAAAAAGAGAAAGAGAAATGCTCGCGTCCCCAGGCAAGCACCTAGTATGAACAAGCACCATAAAAATCCTCACATCCTTTAAAGGTGTAACTCTACTCCTGGGAATTCATCCTAAGCAACTAATCCAAGAGAAACAAATAAAAGCAAAATGTCATCGGGGACATGAGTTAATCCGTTATTGTGCATTGTATACTCCATACACTCTTACGTAACCATGAAAGAGTGTAATTATAAAAACTACATAGAAATATTTGGTAGACTATTAAGTGAAATTAGAATATAAAACAGAGCAGACACTATAACTACAATGGCCTATAATATGTATTCATTTGAATAAATATTGAGTGCTTCACGGAGCTTACACTATAATCGGGGGACTGCAGACCATAAGCAACGTGATGAATTACTAAAATCCATTGTACTGTTATATGACAATAAGTGGGATGGAGAAAGATAAAGCAGGCAAAGGGGATAAGGAGTGTTTGTGTGGGAAGATAGCCAGGGAAGGCCTCCTTGAGAACGGAGATTTGAGTAAAACTCTGAAGTTAGATACTCTTACAAAAGATAACAAGGAAAAATGAAAGGTTATTCTAAGCTTATAAAATTAGGCAAGTTCTTTTTTTACATTTATGTAAAAATCTTGTTTCTTAAATATTATTTTATTGTTTTCAAAACTATTACAAAAAATTAACACACTCCAAAGTTCTGCAAAAAGAGAAAAAACAAGCAAGTTAAATGAAAAGACCCTCAGCTGACCCTCTGCTATCCACACCGTTCAACGTATACGTTTGCGTCCCACTTTCAACACTACAATGTGTCCGACCTTCTTTGCCACTATTCATAAACCCTCCAATTAAATCGAGAGAATATTCCCGGCTTTCCTGCATCTCACGCCTATTTGCAGAATTTATCTCACTTGAAACAGCCACTTTCTACACATGCAAATCCTATTCCTTCTTCAAATCTCAACACCTCTAGAGAGCCTCAAGAGTGAGTTACACGGATTACTGCATTTCAGTTACCCTTGCCTTTCAACAGAAATGAAAATGACCAGAGACCTTCTCAATACAGGCAGGGGGACAGACAGGTTTCAGATAAGCAGTAATTTGCTGGGGCAGGTAGGAAGGATAGGAATGAAGTAAGAGAATACAAAGGAGCAAGGACTTAATTCTGCTCTACGTGGGGTAGGAGACCTAGAAAACTTCAGAGGTTGGCTTGGCTGGAAGTCATGGGAGGAATATGGAGGATATTATGCAGAGTGAACAACCTCCGCAAAGATAGAGGCAGCCGTGAAAATAAAAATGCATGGTGCCTTGTGGGCACAGTGAGTTAGAGGAGATTTCAAATGCAAAACAAACTGGAAAGGGGAGTCAGGGAGCACATTGCAAAGGGCCTTGAATGACAGGCAGCCTAAAGCCCTTCAATTACAGTGGAGTAATGGGGAGTCACTGAAGACTTTAAACTGGAGTTATGCATTGATTTTCATTCTGTGTGTGTGTGAGGAAGACCAGCCCTGAGCTAACATCCGTTGCCAATCCTTCTCTTTTTGCTGAGGAAGACTGGCCCTGAGCCAACATCTGTGCCCATCTTCCTCTACTTTATATGTGACGCCGCCACAGCAAGGCTTGATAAGTGGTGCATCCGTCAGCGCCCGGGTTCCAAACCGCGAACCCCGGGCCACCGAGGCGGAGAGCGCGAATCCAACCACTACACCAGCCGGCCGCCCCGACTTTCATTTTTTAATAGGTAACTTGGCCTTCAGAAGGGAGAGTGGACTGGAAAGGGAAGGGACAGCAGACCAGTTAATAAACGGCAAGTGTTCCAAAAATGTTTACTAACTGGACGAGACTATTCACAGAGGAGCGAGAATCCTTCAGCCTCCACTGTATCCAAAGGCAGCAGCGCCTGGTGGGTATTCAATTGTTCTCCAGCTGCTTTGAATAGATTAGTTTTCTCTTTCAAGATTATAAAATCTAGTAAAGTGGAAAGTCGAAGCAGCAGCACCGGTGTGGGGTCAGACTGTCTGAGCTGAAATCCAAATCTGACAACTGCCGGTTGTGCGATCCTAAGCAAGTTACCTAACCTCTTTTGTGCCTCAGTTTCCTGATCTATCAAATGTAATATCATGGGCCCCTCACAGGATTGTAAAGGACTAAAAATGAGATAGTACCTCAGAAGTAACCAACACAGCGCCTGGCACATAAATCCTCAGTAAATATTATATATGTCTTATGAACAGTATTTGGTATTCAGATTATACACGAAGCACAGAAGAGGTACTCAGTTCTGTGTCAAATCATTAAATCTTTGTCACACATTGTTCTATAAGTCCTGGAGAAAGTTTAAGATATTAAACTTTTCCCCACATTTCCAGAGGTTAATAATACTTCACGCGATAATGGAAAAATAACTTGTAAAAGGCAGTGCAACTTAGCAACGGAAGAGCACTGTCCCCACAGGTTTTGAAAAGCAGTCCGCACAGAAGTCACTTTGACAACTCTTTGAAGAGCCATAGTCACTGTATATAACCTTAACTTCTAAATCAGACTCAAAGCCAGAAATTAAAGTACAGGGTATCGGAGTGGAGCATGGGGCCATAAAGATGGGGGACACCAGTGGCATGCTCCGATACGGCAGGGTTTTTACAAAATCGTCCCAGGTAAGAAGCTCTAGGGCGTACCACTGCTTTAAAACTATCGTAGTGACATGAACAGTTAAGAAAACTCTGCCCAGCGCTCTGCAGCACGAGGAAGTGGACTCTAGGGGCGGGCGGCCGAGGAAGCGGGTTGGGCCCATTGGCCCGACAGCTCCGGCTCCGGGGTAGCGGGACCCCGGCGTGTCTTCAACAGCAAGAGCGAGCAGCGGCGCCCGGGGCGGCCCCCTCCCCCGCAGGTCGGCCCCGCATTCCTGCCCGGGTCTATACTTAACCTCCGGCCCGCGCCCCGCCGTGCACCGTATTAGGCAATGCCCAGCGAGCAGGGCCGGCCCCCCCGCCCCGCTCCATTCACCCGGCGGCGGCGCCGCGCCCCTCCCCCACGGCCCGCACCCCGCGCCACGACCACCCGCTCCCGGCCCCGCGCGCCCCCGGCGCCGCGCGCACCCCGCGCCACGACCACCCGCTCCCGGCCCCGCGCGCCCCCGCCCCGCGCGCGCCGCCCGCGCCCCAAGCGCGGAGTGTCGGGGGCGGCAGCGCTGGGAGGGCACCTCGGGGCGCACGTACCCCGCAGTCATGGCGATGTTGTAGAAGGTGAGCCAGGCAGTGGCCAACCAGCCGCGGCGCCTCCTCTTGCCGGTGGCCTCCCTCTCCTCGCCGGCCTCCGAGGCGCCGCCGTTGGTGCCGTCCTCCTCGCTGGACGCCATGGTGGCCGCGCAGCCGGGGGAGGTGGAAGAGAGGGGAAGGGGAGTGGGAGGGGGCCCGGCCGAGCGCGCCGCCGAAGCGCCGCCGCCCGCAGCCGCCGCCTCCGTCAGGCGCCCCATGTGCCGCGCGCAGGGGGCTCGGCGCCGCCAGCCCAGCCGGCCGCAGGGGGAGGAGCGGGCGCCCCCGGCCGCCGCCCCGCGCGCCCCGCCCCCGGCCCGCCCCCGGCCGCCGCCCCGCGCGCCCCGCCCCCGGCCCTGCCCCCGGCCCTCGGGAGCGCGCGCCGCGCGGGGACCCGGCCGCCCGGCCTGGGCGCTGGGGCGCGGGGTCCCGCGAACCCCCGGGTACGATTTCAAGGTGACGGCGGGGTCGTTTCCGCTCCTACGGAAAACCTCACCGCCTCGCTAGCTGGGCGAGCTTCCTCTTAGAGAGACGCCCCAGACGTCTCGTTCCCTGGCAACGTGCGCCTGGCTGGAGCAGTTAGTCGGGGCGGACGGAACACACCTGGGCTTGGCGTGGCCCTGCCCCGCCCAATCTTTTATAAGGTTGTTTCTGGTTGGGGAGACAGGTAGTGGATCTTCCCTCCAAAGAGTCATTCTTAGGAGCGTCTGGTGAAGAAGCGCCCACTCACCCTGTTTCACTTTTACTGGCCAGACTGGCATGTACTGGGCGGGGGGGACGGGCAATAGGATTACCCCACTTGTGTGGATTCCACTGGAGCCAGTGTTCTAAGGGCATTGATTTCAGTGCAGCGCAGAATGTTCAGACTGTTCGATGTTAGAGGAAAGCTGGAGGAAAGAGGATATGCCAACATAGCAGAGGAGAAAAGTTTGGACAGATAGAGGCAATCTGCAGATATGGGGCTAACATGAACACTTTCCCGCAGGAAAGGTAGTATCCACTGTTCTCCACTCTGTATCTTTACTCTTTTCTCGTCCTCCAAATACCCATGCTTTCTCCTAATGGCTCTTTCCTCTTAAAGCACACAGTTAAGAAGGCAGGCTCTGGAGTCAGATTACTGAAATCGAAACCCTAAATTCCTGGCTCCGCCAGTCTTATTAGCTGTGTGAACTTGGGCAACTTAACCTCTCTATGCCTCAGTTTCCTCAATGGGGATAATTTAAAAACCTACCTTATGGGACCGTTGTGAGATTTAAGTGAAATCACCCATGTAAGACACGTACAGGCCTGAAACAGTTTGAGTCACCCAAAATCAGCGTGTTAGCACCATTCTGGCAACCCGGATCTCCCTTGATCCAGCAAAGAAATTCTGCGCAAGCCAACGAAAGCGATCTGCTTGTTAGGCCTTGTTAGGCCGTTGTCCTGGAACCGGAGCCTGGCCACGGGCGGGGGACGACCACAAAGACGAGTTGGGGAGCTCTTGGAGCGGGGGGGGGCCATCCCCATGCGGAGGAGAGGGTCGGAGAGCGCACCGAAGGAGAGAAAGGAGGACCCGGGTTCTTGGCGGGTCCGGATCTGGGCTCCGGGCGCCTAGCCCAGACAGCACTGCTGGCCTAATCCAGCGAACCTTAATTTTGAGGAAGACATTACGATACGGGAGGGGGGAGTCTGAGGCGCTCCTGGGGAAGAAATAATGGCTGAAAATTGTTCACATTGGATGAAAACTATGAACCACTAATTTTAAAAGGCATTTAAATTGGCGAGGAAGAAGTAAAGCTATTTATTTACAAATGACATTGTGTAATTAGAAAATGCTAAGGAATGCACAAAAAAGGTCCTGGAGCTAGTTGCAGGATGCAAGGTCAATGTAACAAAAATCAATCGCTTCTACATATGAGAAAAGAACAACTGGAAATTGAAATGTAAAATAAAAACATATGTTCATCAGCATCCCAAAACATGAAATATTTCGGGATAAATTTAACAAAACATATGCAAGACCTGTACACTGAAAACTATAAATCACTAAGAGAAATTAAAGACTTCAATGGCAATTTCATATTCACGAATTGGAAGACTCAATATTGTTAAAATATCAGTTCTCCCCAAATCCTAGCATAATATATTTTTTTAATTTGACAAGGTAACTCTAAAATTTATACAGAAATGCATAGGAGGAACAAAGTTGAAGCACATACAAACTTGTTTTCAAGATTTAGTATAAAGGTAGAGTTTTCAAGACTGTGTGGTAGCCATAAGGATAGACGTATAGATAATGAAACAGAATAGAGTCCAAACCCGTATGTATGTGATCACCTGATTTTCAACAAAGATGGCAAGGTAAGTCTTTTCAACAAATGGTGCTGAAACAACTGGATATCCACATGAAAAAAATGAACCTTGATTCTTGCCTTACACCATAGACATAAATAACTTGATATGGATCATAGACCTAAATATGAAAGCTAAACCTATAAAACTTCTAGAAGAAAACAGCAGAATTTGGGGGACCTTGGGGACCACAGTTTTAAGTACAATGACAAAAAAAACCAACCATTAATCATAAAAGACAGATGGAACTTCATCAAAATGTAAAACTTCAAAATGCTGGCCCTGTGCCTAGTGGTTAAGTTTGGCACGCTCCACTTTGACAGCAGGGGTTCAAGGGTTCAGATCCTGGGTGCAGACCTATACCACTCATCAGCCATGCTGTGGTGGCAACCCACATACAAAAGAGAGGAAAACTGACACATATGTTAGCTCAGGGCTAATCTTCCTCAAGCAAAAAATGAGGAAAATTGGCAACAGATGGTAGCACAGGGTGAATCTTCCTCAGCAAAAAAAAAAAAAAAAAAAGTAAAACTTATGTTCCTCCAAAGAAGCCATTAAAAAAAAATGACAATACTCACAATACATGTATCTGACAAGGAACATTTATCCTGAATATATAAAGAATCCTTACAACTCAATAATAAAACAACCTGATTTTTAAAAATTAGCAAAACTTTGAATAGACACGTCACAAAGAAGATACAGAAATAGCAGTAGCACATGCACAGATGCTCAGTCTTAGTCATCAGAGAAATGCAAATTAAACCCACAATGAGATAGCACTACATCTAATATTTTTAAATGTTGGGAAGGATGTGGAGTAATTGGCATTCTCATACATGGCAAAGGAGAATACCACTTTGGAGAATATAATTTGGCAATTTTTTAAAAAAATCAACAATGCGTATTTACCATATGACCCAGCAATTTCATTCCTAGGTATTTAACCAAGAGAACAAAAATAGGTCCACACAAAGACTTGGACACAAATGTTCATAGCAGCTTTATTCATAGTAGCCCCAAACTGAAAATAATCCATGTGTCCATCAACATATAAATGGATAAACAAATTGTAGTATATTCATACGGTGGAGTATTACTCAGCAACAAAAAAGAACAAACTACTGTACATGTAACAAATGATTCTCATAAATTTAATGCTGAGCCAAGAAGACACACACAAAAGATTACATAGCTGGTGATTGTGTTTGTATGAAACTCAAGAAAAGGAAAATCTAATCCATAGTGACAAAAACAGAAAAGTTGTTGCCTGGGGCTGGGAATGTTTATGGAGAGAATGGACTGGGAATAGACACAAGAATTTTGGGGGAGGGGGGTAATGTAAATGTTCTATTTGTTGATTTAGGTGTTACGTAGGTTTATACATTTGTCAAAACTCAAAACGGATTCATTTCTTTGTGTATAAGTTATTACTTAGAGTTGATTTTTAAGATGCCATGAGTAGTAAATTATGAAATTCTGCCTGACTCCAAAGTCCATATTCTATTATTAGGTGCAAAGTAAAATAAATTTGAAAAGTGAATCACAAAGTGCAATAGGAGTTAAAGAGCTGTCAGGAGATGTTAACTTGTTTGGAGGATTAGTAAAAGCTTCATGTAAGAAATCCCTTTTGGGGCCAGCCCCAGTGGCCTAGTGGTTAAGTTTGGCACGCTCTGCTTTGGTGGCCAGGGTTAGGCTCCTGGGCACAGACCTACACCACTTGTTTGTCAGTGGCCATGCTGTGACAGTGACTCACACAAAATAGAGGAAGATTGGCAACAGCTTTTAGCACAGGGTGAATCTTCCTCAGCAAAAAAAAAAAAAATCCCTTTGAACACTTGAAGAATGAGTATGATTCTGACAGATTTTGAGAGGATATTGCAGGCTAAGGGCTCGTCATGAACGTGGGGGCAGGAAAAACAAACAAGCTTAAGGAGAAGTGAATTGTGCAGTTTGACTAAATCTTAAAAGTATTAGGAGAAAGAATAGAATTGAGAACCACTCTATTTTAAAAGGCAGTCATGAGCTTCTGAAGACTTGTGAGGAGGAAAATCATAGTGAAGAAATCTCTTTTCAAAGGTTAGTTTGACAGCAGTGTATTGAATGGATTGGCAGGAGGGGAGGCGGGAAATGAGATCAGTTGTAGTCTAGGAGAGAAGTAATAAAGGGCAGAGCTAGGTCAGTGGTCAGTTTCAGCATGAAGAGGGGAATGAATAGGGAGATATCTTGAGATGCAAGAGAGTCAAATAAGGTTTTTGTTTATTTGCTGAAACAAAGGTGTCGTAAGATAGGGAAAGATTGATTACCTCTGTGAGACAGGCTATTTTATGAAGCAAGATCCCTCTGATTGCAGGAGAGTAAGGAATCAAGACGATAGATGGAGGAATTAGGTTTCAAAAAGAGAAAAGACATTTCTTTCTGAGACAGGAATAAAGGAAATGGAGGTAGAGATATTCTGAGATAGAGAAAAGAAAGTTGAGGTAGGTGGCTTAATTGACAGTAAGGTGTCCTGAAGGTGGAGACTTTCGAATAGCATTTTACATACAACCTCGTTTGATTTCTCAAAGCATTTTATTATTTTATCAATCTACGGATTAGCCGTTGCCTTTAGGATAAAAACTCATCACTTAGCTTGACTTCAGAGCTCTCTCCTATAGCCTGAGCCCAGAGGAGGCAATCGAACATTATTTCTTGTAAAGTACATGTCACTGAAATATTATGATCCACCCAAGCAGATCTGTTCATTGTCCATAAGCTGATCTGGATAGGCTTTAATCCAAATCTCTATTCTTTTCACCCTACCCAAACTGCTCCTTTCCCTTCTTTCTTGTTTGTATAAATCTCATTCATTCTTCAAGGCTGTGTTCAATACCAATTCTTTCAAAGTGCTTGACCACTTCCACTCATATTGGATCCTTATTCTTCTCAAGCTCCAATAGTTTGTACTGATAGAGTGCCATTCATTTTAGCAGTTAATTATATATTGTCTTTTGCTTTGCTTAACTTACACTTGAGTATATTTTGTCTGTGAGGAAGAATTGCATATTAGAAATCACAAACTATATTTAAAAATTTTTTTCTCAAGGGCTAATTAAGATTTTGCAATTTTAATAGCTTTATTGAGGTATAATTGACATATAATGAACTGCATGTATTTAAAGTATACAATTTAATAAGTTTTGACATTTGAAACCTTCACCACAATCAAAATAGTGAACATATCCGTTATCCCAAAAAGTTTCCCTGTGCTCCTTTTTAATCCCTCCCTCCTATCATACCCCACCCCACCATGTCCCCAGGCAACCACTGATCAGCTTTCCATCACTACACATTAATTTGCATTTTCAATAATTTTATATCAATAAAGTCATACATTATATACTCTTCTCTGTCAGGCTTATTTCACTCAGGATAATTATTTTGAGCAGGTCCAGCTTCATGGGCATGGGACCCATACAGTCCTGCAGGATCCTCTGCTTTTTTAAAAGGGCCCAATGCTTGGTTTAATGCTCTATTGTCACTGTTTTGAAATTCTTAATAATTTATGAACAAGGGTACCCATATTTTCATTTTGCTCTATGTCCCACAAATTATGTAGCTGGTCTTGAATTAGTGATGCATCTGTGTTGTGGTATGTATCAGTAATTCATTCTCTTTTATTGCTGAGGAGTATTTTATTGTATGGATATACCACAATTTGTTTATCCATTCATGTTTAGATATTTGGGGGTTTTCCAGGTCCAAATAAAGCATCTATGAATATTTTGTTGACAAGTTTTTGTATGGAGATATGCTTTCTTTTTTTTTTAGGTAAATAATCAGGAGTGGAATGACTGGGTCACATAGTAGGTATAGTCTAACTTTTTAAGAAACTGCCAAAATGTTTTCCAAAGTGATTGTACCATTTTACAGTCCCACCAGCTATATATAAGAATTTCAGTTACTCCACATCCTGGCCAACACTTGGTATGGTCAGTCTTTGAAATTTTAGATTCTCTTAATAGGTGTGTTGTACTGTTGTAGTATCTCATTGTGGTTTTAATTTTTATTTCGCTAATGAGTAATGATGCTGAGCTTCTTTTCACATGCCTATTTGTCAATTACAGATTTTCTTTACTATAGACACTGTTCGAATCGATTGCCCATTTTCTTTGTAGGCTGATTGCATTCTTATCATTAAATTCTGAGAGTACTTTATATATTCTGGATATAAGTCCTTTATCAGATGTATGATTTGCAAATATTTCCTCGCAGTTTTTGGGTTGCTTTTAATTCTCTTAACAGTGTCTTTCAAAGAGCAGAAAGTCTTAGTTTTGATGAAGTTCTATGTATCAATTATTTCCTTTGCTAGATTGTGTTTTTGGGTATCATATCTAAGAATCTTTGCCTAGGAGCTGGCCCCGTGGCATAGTGGTTAAGTTCAAGCGCTCTGGTTTGGTGGCCCAGGGTTCATGGGCTCGGATCCCAGGGGCAGACCTACACACTGCTCATCAAGCCATGCTGTAGTAGCATCCCACATACCAAATAGAGGAAGATTGGCACACAGGTTAGCTCAGGGCCAATCTTCCTCACCAAAAAAAAAATAATAATAATCTCTGCCTAACTCCAAGGTCACAAAAGATTTGCCCAATATCCTTGTGGAAGATTAATAGTTTGAAGATCTACGTCTAGGCTTATAATCCATTTTGACTTAATTTTTGTATATGGTGTGAGATATAGATTCAAGTTCATAATTTTGCTTATAGATATCCAAGTGTTCCAGCATTTTTTGTTGAAAACCTGTCCTTTCTCTACTGAATTGGCTTTGTACCTCTGTCAAAAATCAGTTGTCCGTATATGTATGGATGTATTTCTGAAATGTTATTCTGTTCCACTGATGTATTTGTCTATCTTTATACCAGTACCATACTCTCTTGATTATCATAGCTTTATAACAAATCTTGAATAGGGTTAGTGATTTGTGTTACTGGTAGCATTAGGGACAGTGGGAGTGATGTTACTGATCGGTAATACATGTTTTCAGTATAGCGTAGTAAAACTTGATTAGGCTTGGTCTGGTTATTTCAACATGATAAGAGCAATGATATCACATAATGGGAAGTGGTGATGCTAATTTAAAAGAAAAAGCAATTTAAATTTTTAACCAGTTTTTTTCTTTTTGTAGGCATCACAATAGGAATGAATATGAGAGAGAAGAAAACTGGTGGATTCAGGAGGAGGGTATTTGTGAAATGCAGCAGAAGTGAGTAATGGAAGTACGTTTAAAAGCGAATACAAAGAAAGAGAATGAGAACTGAAATGTGAAACACAGAGGTTATTAATCTAGACAATGGTAAACTGAGCACTGTGGTTTGGAAGGAATATTAGAATTAATTTTTTATTAATGTGAAAACTGAGGCACAGTGATATCTTTACTTAGAGCTTATCTAGAATCTCCTCTAGAACAGAATCGACCATACAAATTTTGTTCTAGGCTCACAGTTGAAAGTCAAGTCTTTGTAAGTAAAATCCTTCTGTTCTATAAATATGTTATAAGAACTTCATTCCTAAAGAACCTTCATACCTTATAAAATTGATTATAAAAATGAAACAAAATATACACACGTTACTATAAACATTAATTATGTTAGACTAAACACAATATAAAGATATAAAAATGCAACACAAAAAAATATAAAAATATTTTAAATGCTCCTTTTGGGAACATTTTCTCCACAGGCACTGATGTACAAGGAACTTTAGAATGAAGGTGTCTTTTTTCTTCTTGTAAACTTTCCTACAGTAAGCATACACACTTTTCATTGTGCCCAGAAATTTTAAACTACCTTCAAAATTGGAGTCATCTGTTTTGAAAAATTGTGGCTTATGTTAATATTCATGAAAGTCTTGGAAAAGTCTTTGAGCGGTAAATGCTGGGGAGGAGCAGACTTGGTGAGGTCTTCTTTTTGAAACATCCTTCAGGATACACCAGCTGCAAACTGAGTCAGCGGAATCACCATAAACCCCAACCATCTGGTGAGTGTTGCTAATCCAATTATTGAGTCTTTGGCAGTTATTAGGTTAAAGAAAATATATGATCTTTAGATTGAGAAAGTGGGCAAAAGTGGAAATCACAAATTGAGCTATAGTAAATCAAGGGAGTTTATGTTTATTGTAAAACTGTCGTTTGTTATGAAAAGGCTATTTATAGACCCTGGCATTATACAGATTGGTCCAATCTGCTCAAAAAAAGATGTTAAACCATGTTAGTCAGTGGAAGTAGCTGTTCCAGAATTATCTATTGAGAGAGGCTGGGGAGGTGGGGCAATATGTTTGTTGGGGAATGGGCTTTTTGTTTTTTTGAAACATTTTTTACCTTCTCTCATATTTTTAAGCAATTATCTAAAATTTTTCATCAAAACTATGAATTGTTACAAAGGATAAAATTTCTGGTGATTTTTAACAGCTTTATTGAGGTATAATTGACACACAATAATCTGCACATATTTAAAATGTACAATATGATAAGCATTAGCATATATGTACATCCATGAAATGATCATCACTATGAAAAGAGTGAAGGTAGCCCGTTACCCACCCCCCACCCCCCACAATTTCCTCATATCCCTTCGGAATCCCCAGTGAATCTTGAAGTTAGGCTTGAAGTTAATTTTATTGAAAGTTTTAAACAAGAAATTACATTTCTTTAATGGAAATAGAGCTATTCAGATTAACTATTTCTTTCATGAGCTTTATTATTTTGTGCCTTAGAGGAATTTGCGATTTCCTCTAAGTTATCCAATTTATAGATAAGTATAAAGTTGATCATTATATTCCCTTATTCTCTTTTTAATATCTGTCGCGTCTATAGTTATGGCACTTCTCTCATTTCTAAAATTGGTAATTTGTATATTTTCTGTTTTTTTCTCATCAGTCCAACATAGTTTTATCAATTTTATTGATCTCCTCAAAAAACTAGCTTTTAGTTTCATTGATTTTCTCTATTGTTTTTGTTTTTTTTTTTTTTCATTGTTTTCCTATCTGGTATTTATTATCTCCTTTTTTCTGCTTACTTTGAGTTTCATTTGCTATTTTTTCCCCCATTCTTAAAATGAAAGCTAGGATCATTAGTTTGAGACCTTTCTTCTTTTCTAATATATGTGCTATAAGTATCCCTCTAAAAACTATTTAAACTTCTTCCCACAAGTTTTGATATGTTATGTTTTCATTTTTGTTCCATTCAAAATACTTTCTAATTTCCATTTTTATTACCAATGGGTTATTTAGAAGTGTGTTCTTTCTTTATTTATTTATATTGAAGAATAATTGACATATAATTTCCTATTAGTTTCCCATTAGTTTCTGGAAGTTTGTACCTGTTAATCCCTTTCACCTATTTCCCCTAACCCCAACCCGTCCCCGCTCTGGTAACCACTAGTCTGCTTCCTTTATCTATGAGTCTGTTTCTTTTTTGTTTTGTGTGTCAGAAGTGTGTTCTTTAATTTCCAAATATTTGGGGACTTTCAAATATCCTTCTGTTATTCATTTTTAATTCAGTTCCATTGTAGTCAGAGAACATATTTTGTAGAGCTTTAATCCTTTTAAATTTATTGAGATTAGTTCTATGGCCCAGAGTATAGTCTATCTTGATAAAAAAAGGTGTCATGTGCACTTGAAAACAATGTGTATTCAGCTTTTATTGGCTGTAGTGTTCTAGCAATTTCAATTAAGTCCAGTTGGTTGATAGTATTCTTGTAGTCTTCTACAGCCTTACTGATTTTCTGTCTACTTATTTTATCACTACGGAGCGGGGAGTTGAAATTTCCAACTGTAGTTGTGGAGTTGCCTATTTTCCTTTCCATCAGCTTTTGTTTCATGTTCTTTGAAGCTCTGTTATTATACACAAAAGCATGTAGGTTTATCACGTTCTCTTGATTATTTGACCCCTTTTTCATTATAGAGTGACATTCTGTATCTCTGGTAATAGTCTTTGATCTCAAACCACTTTTTCTGATATTAATATAGCTATTCCAGCTTTCTTTTGATTAATATTAGCATGGTAGATCTATAGGTACCATGATATAGTCTTATATTTAAAGTCGATTTCTTGTAGATAGCCTGGAAATTTTTGATTGGATGTCAGACATTGTATATTTTATCTTGTGGGGTGATGGATATTTTTGTGTTTCGGTGTGTCTCCAATACCCTGCCCTGCAAACCCTATTGGCCTTTGCCTCTCTGGACTCCCAGCTCTCTTTCCTAATTGCAAAGAGACTGACTTGCCATGGCCTGGAAAATCTATTTGGGCAGTAAGTAGGGCAGTTATAAGGCTCACTTCATTTGTGTCCCATCTCTCAGAGACCACTGTCCTTTGCTGTCTGATGTCCAGTGTCTTAAGAATTGTTGTTCATATATCTTGTCCAGTTTTCCATTTGTTTCAGGCAGGAGGATAAATCCAGTCTCTGTTACTCCATCTGGGCCAAAGGCAAAGTTCCAAACTTGTATTCCTTTTATTTTTTTCTTGGCTTTAGCATGGTTTAAGACCACCAGTATAATATTGAATAGTAGTGTGAAGATGGGCATTATTGTATTGCTGCTCATCATAGAGAAAAACACCATTTTCTTTCATCGTCGAGTAAGATGGTAGCACTAAGTTTTTTAAAGATACCCTTTGTCAGGTTGAGAAAGGTCTTGTTTATTCTTAGTTTGCTAAGAGTTTTTATCACAAAGGCTTTTGAATTTTGTCAGATAATTTTCTGCACCTATTGGGATTAGCATATGGGTTTTCTCTTACGTTCTGTTAATATGGTGAACTGTATTGATTGATTTTCAAATGCTAAAGTAACTTTGTATTCCTGGGATAAACTCTACTTGGTCATAATGTATTATTCTTTGTATATATTTCTGTAGATTTCTAAATTTAAAGGATTATTATATCTATGTTAATGAAGGATATTACTTGAAGTTTTCTTGTAATGTCTTTGATTTTGGTATCAGGGTAATGTTGGTCTCATAAAATGAGTAGGAAATTGTTCCCTCCTGGTGTATTTTCTAAAATATTTTGTGTAAGTTTGATATTATTCATTTCTTCCATGTCTTACAGAATTAACAAATTCATGGGCCTGGAGATTATTGTGGAATGTTTTAAACTAAGAATTTAATTTCTGTTGTTGATATGTATCTTTTCAGGTTTTCTGCTATTTCTTGACCCATTTGTGATCATTTGTAACTTTCAAGGATTTTTTTTTTTCCATTTCACCTATGTTGTTAAATTTATTGGCATAAAGTTTTTTAGAACAATATTTCTTTTTGAATGTTTTGATTTAGTATCATTTAATGCCTATGATGTTTTAATTACAGGATCTGCAGTCATGTGGCTTCTTTCATTCCTGATACTGGTAATGTGTGTCCTCTCTTTATCTTTTGATCTAGGTAGAGTATTGTCAATTTTATTGAATTTAAAAGATTAAATTTTGGTTTTCTTGGGGCCGTCCGGTGGCGCAGCGGTTTAGTCCGCGCTTGGCAGCCCAGGGTTCGCGGGTTCGGATCCCAGGCGCCCGCGGACGCACTGCTTGTCAGCCATGCCGTGGCGGCGTCCCATATAAAGTGGAGGAAGATGGGCACGGATGTTAGCCCAGGGCCAGTCTTCCTCAGCAAAAAGGGGAGGATTAGCAATGGATGTTAGCTCAGGGCTGGTCTTCCTCACCAAAAAAAAAAATTTTTTTGGTTTTCTTGATTTTCTCTATTGTTTGTATTTTATTTCATTGATTTCTGGTCTTCTCTATTATTTCCTTTTTCTACTTATTTTGAATTCTTTTTATGTCTTCTTAAGTAGCTTAGCTCATTGATATTAGATCTTTCTTTTCTAATATCTAATACTTGAAGTACTCCTCAAAGCATTACTTTGCATCTCACAAAAATATTTTCTAATTTTTCTTATGATTATTCTTTGACACATAGGTTATTTAGAAGTGTATTTTTTCCTTACATATGCTGGAATTTTCCAGATATCTTCCTGTTATTGGTTATTGATATATTTCTGTTATCTTTCTAAGTCAATTCTGCTTTAGTCAAGGAACAAAATCTATATAATTTTATCCTTTAAATTACATTGAGTCATTTTAAGGCTGAACATATTGTCTATCTTTGTCAGTGTTCTGTGTCTACTTGATAAGAATGTTTCTCTTGCAGTATTTGGGTGGGTCATCATGAATGTCAATTAGGTCAAGTTGGTTGATAGTGTTCTTTGAATCTTCTGCGTAATTACTGATTTTCTATTTGTTCTATCTTTACCTGAGAGAGGAGTGTTGAAACAGCCAACAAAAATCATGGTGTATCTATTTCTCCTTTCAGTTCTATGTTTTTGCTTTCTTTTTTTCAAGCTCTGTCATTAGATTGATACACATTTAATGTCTACTTGGTGAATTGACCCCGTTTTATTATTTAGAAATGTCATTCATTATCCCTGGGAAGTTTCCTTGTTTATTTTACCTGATATTAATATAGTCAGCAGCTTTCTTTCGTGTTTTCATGGTATATCTTTTTCCATCCATTTACTTTTAGCCTATCTTTGTCTTTATTTTTAAAATAAGTTTTTAAAACACATTGTATAGCTGGGTCTTGCCTTTTTTAAAATCCATTTGATGATCTCTACCTTTTAATTGAAGTGTTTAGAACTTTTGTATTTAATGTAATTATTAATATGGTTGGATTTAAATCTGTCATCTTACTATTTGTTTTCTATTTGTCTCATCTTTCTTTATCCCCTTGTTGTCCTCTTTTACTGCCTTCTTTGGAATTATCTGAATTTTAAAATTTTTCATTTATTTCTACCAATGTCTACCTATACTCCTTTGTTTTTTCTTTTGGGGGGCTATTGCTCTAGGGCTTACAGTATTCATTTTTAACTTATCACAGTCTACTTTCAAATAATATTTGTACCACTTTTTGTATAATGTAAGAACCCTTCCAACACTACATTTCTATTTTTCTGGGGATCAACTGATTCCTAGACTTATACAAATACTTGGGATTTTTCAGATTTTGGTTCCTTGGTAATAGCTCTTTCCCTAAAAGTGCTTTACCCAGACTTGTAGAGCTTTTCCCTACCCACAACAAGATTAGCATTGAGCCAAAGTCTCAAGGGGACTCCTCTGCAGGTTCTGGAGCTCTTTCTCTGCATAGCACCCTCCTAGTATTCTGTCCTCCAAATTCTAGCTCCTTGTCCTCCACAAACTCTGATTTTTCTCTCTTCAATACAGTAAGATCTTTTGGGTTTTGGGGATTCTCCCTCCCTGTGCCACAGTCCAGGAACTGACCCCAGGCAGAAAGCTGTGGCAATCATAGGGTTCACTGCATATGTTTCCTTTCTCCTTGGGATCACAGTCTCATGCTCTGTTGTCCCTGTTTGAAATCACTTGTTTCATATATTTTGTCCAGTGTTTTATTTAGTTATGGGAAAAAGTCTGGATCCTGTTACTCCCTCATAGGTGATAATGGAAATATACCATTTTAATCATAGTGTATTTTACTCTTTACTACATTAAACAAACATTTATAGAACACCTACTGTGAAAAACCTGGAAATATAGAGATAAATGAGTCACAGACTAATGCTATACATACCAGTAGAAAGTACGACATTGTGGTAGCTTTCAAATATGGCCCCTAAAACAGTCCTTCCATCAAGAGGGGGGTTTATTTCCTTTCCCCTTGAGTGTGGTTGCTGCAATTGCTTGTCCAATAGGATATGACTGAAATGACGCCCTGCCCATTTTCCAGCTCAGGTCTTAAGAAACTGGCAGTTTCCTTTTCCTGCCTTTTGGAATGCTCAGTCAATATGCTGGGAGGAACCACGCAGACACATAGTAGGTCCCATGTAATTCTGGCTGACAGCCCCAATGACCCAGCCAACTGCCAGCATCAGTTGCCAGATATGAAGTGCACAAGCTTTCAAACGATTGCAGCCCGAGGTGTAGAGTCATTCCAGCCTTTGAGCCACCCCTGCTGACACTGTGTGGAAGACAGGCAAGCTGCTCCTGTGGAGCTCTGACCAAATTTCTGATTTGCAAGCCAAATCAGATTATTGTTGCCCTAAAACACTAAGTTTGGGGTGGTTTTTATGTAGTAAAAGACACTTGGAACAAATATAAGACCATTGAGTGCTGTGATAGAGGTGGCCAGTAATCGACTAATTAACAATATTTATTACGTGCCCATTACTGGTCAGGTACTGAGCCAGGAAAGGCTTTGGGAAAGTGAAATCTGAGTGGAGGTTTAGAGACGGTATAGAATTGAAATAGAATCGGAGCCGGAAAGACAGACAGAGTTGCTTGTTTGAAGACATGGGAAGTACAGAGACATCGGAAAGACTAAAGCAGAGGGTATGAAAAAAGAGTGTGAAGAGATGAGGTACTCCGGGGCCAGTTCAGTAAGGACTGGCATTTCAGTCACATTCTATTGGACAGTAAGTAATCCTAAAGATTTAGGATTTAATCCTGAAGGCAGGAGGCTACTCCTCGCACTTGTAATCATACAATTAATTTTTTATTTAATGACTGTGTTCCCCATAGGCTATACTCCAAAAAAGGTTATCTCACATAGAGCTTTTTTTCCCTATATTTCCAGCATACAGAATGGTACCTGCCCACATAAGGAGTTAATAAATATGTACTGAATGACTGAGTGACTGAAGAACCATATGAGAATTTTAAAGGAATGACATAATCAGATTGGGTGTTAGAAAGATCATTCCAGCAGGGGTGTGGAGAATGGTTTGGAGATAGCTAAGTGTAGTAGTCAGTTCAGGCTCCCATAACAAACTATCATAGACTGAATGGCTTAAACGACAGAAATTTATTTTTTTACAGTTCCGGAGGTTGGAAGTCCCAGACCAGGGTCCCAGCATGATCAGGTGCTGGTGAGAGCTCTCTTCCTGGCTTACAGACATACCTGCCTTCTCGCTGTGCCCTCACGTGGCAGAGAGAAGAGAAAGAGAGCAAGTTCTTTGATGTCTCCTCTTATAAGGGCACTACTCTCATCACAAGGGCCGCCCTCTCATGACCTCATCTAAACCTAATTACCTAAGTATCTACCAAAGGCCTGTCTCCAAATACCATCACATGGGGGGTTAGGGTTTCAACATATGAATTTTGAGGGGACATAATTCAGTCCATAGCAGTTGGGAAGGAGAAAAACACAGTAGGAGGTGAATGTAATAATTCATCTAAGACATGATGAGAGTGTGAACTAAAGTAGTGTAAATAACTTTCCCAGGATATTCCTTTTCCTAAACCTTAAAATTATAGATTTTTCCCGGAGTAACTCCATTTGCATGTTGCTTTCTGTTTTTGTTTTTTTTTTTTAATGTAGAAGAATTTTCAAAATCAGACCGAAAAAAGGGATTTAATATTTTAAAATTAACCATAGAATTTAGTAAACACATAATATTACAGGAACATTTTAATGTGAAATTCATACATAGTCTCTACAACCTTTTAAAAACTATGGTAATACTAAAAATGAAACTGCTGCAGTTTCAATGTTTTAAGGGATAATAAAGTTAACTTCAAGATACAAACCCATTTCACTTTTTATATTTCGCTTTTATGTTACACATAACAATAATAATAAAAATTTTACACTTTGAAAATGTTTATTATTTATAGCATATTAATCACAAAACCCCAAATAGCAAAAGTCATTCTTCTAGGTCAGACTACTTGGACGATGCTCTCAAGACTAACAGATGTTATTCATTCATTATTCCCAATTTTCACGTTATTGATGATTAAGGCTTGAGCAATTTGATCACTAGCTTACTGCTGGCAACAGAACAATTCAGTCTCATTACTGAAGCACAAAACATATCCAAATGCATTTTCATAAATATTTGGCTCTGATACAGGGTGCATATAGTGTGCCCCAGACACTGCTCAACACTTGAGTAGGATAAGTTGGAACCCGATTTTGTCAGCCCAGTAATCAAGAACCAGTTTTTAAGAGAGAATACTCCACCTCACATATCAATAATGATGTTTTGGAAGAATTTTACACTTGTCATAATGAAACATAAGCAAGCTTTTGGTATCGGCTCCTCAAACTGTTAAGAAGCGGTGATACTAACATACCACATTTTTACATTGTGGTTTTAACTTTTTTTCTGCTTTTGAAAGAAATAGAGACTCGTCATTAAAATATTCGGAAAACATGAAATGCATAAAGAACAAAAAAATCATCCCAAATCTTACCACTCAGAGATAATCATGTCATAATATTCTCATGTATCTCCTTTCAGACTTTTAAAATTTGGGGTATTTTGTAATTTTATATGGTTTTGTAACCTGCTTTTTAAAACTTATGTATTTATAAGTCTTTCTATGTAAATATAGATCTATATTATCCACCTTTAATAGCTGTGGAGTTTTTATAGCATGTGTACTATAATTTACTTGACCAATACTAATTATAATGATTGCTTATACTTAGTTAGTGCTTACTGTATGCTAGGCACTGTTCTAAGGGCTTCGCTTGTATTAATCCATTTGATCCTCACAATCCATTATTATTCCTGTTTCTTACAGATGGGGAAACTTAGGCACAAGAGGTGAGGAAATTTGTCTAAACTCTTAATGTTGGATATTTTAGTGGTTAACAATGCTTTGATATTATAATTTATTATAATGTTGCCAAGAATATCTTTGTTCATGTTCTTAAAGAATGTCTTTAGGATAAATTCCAAAAAGTAGAATTGCCGGGTTCAAAGGTGCTCACCTTTTTAAAAGCTTTTGTTACATACTTCCAACTATTTCCCTTAGTAAGACTATATTAATTTCTGTTTCCTTCGACGATGTGAGTGTATGATTCCCCACATCCCTCATTCTTTCTCATCTTTATCTGAATGACAAAAATGTACCAAAATGCTACTTAAATTTGCATCTTTTACCTTTAGAAATGGGACCTAATTCTTAATGGACTTTTGTAAGCACTCTTTGTATACCACGATTCTAATCCTGCCGTTGACATGTTGTAAATATTTGTTTACCTGCTACATTTGGATGCGCTCTAATTTGGGTATAATTTACGTAATTTCAATTTAGGTGCAAGATACTCTTACTAAATTTGTTCCAAGTGGGACGCAAAATCTCTAGTAGATGCTTCTTAAAATTTCTACATGATATAGAGAATATTTTTTATTTATTAAATAAACATAACTAAAATTACTAAATGATCATTTTAAGTCGTTAGGGACCACTCATCAAAGTCTAGCTCCATTTTTCAGTTTTGTCTTTTGACTCGGTTTCGGGGGGCTGTCGCAGACATTCTGGGGCTGTGAAACTATCTTCCGATCACAACGGCGCGGGGACTGCACACTTAGTCAGGACTAACCCTCGCCCAGCTAGAAGTGCCTTCGGCAGAGCTTCTGAAGCCGGGCGCTCGGGGACTCGGGCAGGTGCCAGCGTTAGTCCAGCCTCTCCGAGGGAGCCGCGCGCCCGGACACTCCCCTCTGGAGGGATGCGAGCCAAGACGGCCAGCTCACATGACTTCATCCCAGCAAGTTTCTTGTCACCTCCGACAGCCTTTTTTCTTAGATGACCCCACATGAAGGGGTTTCCATCCCCCTCCACTGGGACCGCAAAGTTATGACAGCTGACGGAGCGAGGGGACTAAGAGAGTCTCGCTCAACCCAAACGCGACCCCTCTTCTTTCTCCTCTCGTCTGATTCACTTCTGGGGCCGCTAGTCGCCTTCGGCACGCCTGGAGGACCCCGTCCTCCGGAGAGTCCTGGCCAAGGCAAAAGCAGGAAACGCAGCCATTCCTCCCACTTTCCTGTATGACTAATCAAAAGAGGAGCCAGGCAGAGGGGCGCTTTGGTGGGGCTTGTTTTGGCGGGGAAGGTTCGGGGCCGGTTCTGGGCAGGCGGCGCCGAGGTCGCCTAGATTCCCGACAGGCTGCACGCGGGGCCCTTCTGGCGCCTTCGCTGTTGCCGCCGCCGCCGCCGCCGCCGCCGCCGCCGCTGCCGCGGTTGCTGGGGGTCCGGGAGAGGAGGAGCTGTCGCGGGCCCTGCGGAGTCAGTTCCAGTTGCTGTTTTTGCCTGAGGAGTCCTCATTCCTCCGTCCGACCCTGACTCCCGTGGTGTCGAGGGGGAGTCCTTGCGGACACCTGGGCGCGCAGTGGAGATGCCTCTCTTTGCCACCAATCCTTTCGATCAGGATGTGGGTAAGTGCCTTTGCAGCTCGCCCCTGGACTGCAAGCCCATTCTGCCCGCTCTCTGCGAACGTTCTGGACCCCCGGCCCGGGTCAACCTCTTCCCCCTTCCTGAGGTTCCTTCCTTAAGAGTTTGGAGGAGGTTGGGGGCTTGGCGCATCCTCGTTGAAAGAAATGGGTCTCAGAGAGCCTGCGAAATGGGCCTTGAGCTAGGACTGTGGGTTTTGGAAGAACCACTTGAAGGGGTGATGTAGAGGGACAGCTGGTGTGGCATCTGGTGCTGGGCCATGCCTTTGGAAGAACAGAGCTAAGGACTGAGGAGTACCTCGGCTAGCGTAGGATTATAAACCCTATAATAAAGTGTTTCCCTGGATAAACGTTAAGTGTCTAGAACTAGGAGGATGTTGCAGGTCAGGTTCCTTAAAGGATTTTGAAATCCTTTTTGTAACTGTAACGGGAGGAGAGAGCTTCTGGTTGGTTAAGGGTAGACCCAAAAATGTTGGGAGAGATGAAAATGGAATATTTGGTAACTAAAACCGAACTGGGGCCCTGAGGCATTGGGCCGCCTTCCTTAGGCTAGGTCTCTATTTTAAGAAGTGTGGCCGAGGATTTTGAATCTGAAAATGCTAATTTGTTTTGAATCTGAAATGCTATTTTTTTGGTTTTCTGAATCATTGGTTTTGGTTACTGATCATACCAATTCAACAGGTTAGTTGTTTGTTTATATTTTTCTGGTGTGAGGGTAATAATTCAGGAATTTGAATTTCCAGGAAGAGAATTTTGGGATAATTTGAATGTACTTAGGAACTACCTTGGCACACAAATGTGGAGTGAAAGCAAGCCAAATACCATGTCTAATTACTATAGTAAATAAAGAAACACAAGGACAACTTAGTGGAGTTGCTTTATATATCTTTGTGTGTTTTAATTATGAAAGGTGGGTGTTGAATTTGGCTTTTTAACTCTTCCTTACAGCATGTCACTGAAGCCTGGAGGTTTGGGTTAAGACTAGAAAATGGTTCAGTCCTATCTCTGCCACTGCCTGACTCAGAGTGAAATCATGGGCCAGTTCCTTGAGTCCCGATGTCCTTGTCTTTAAAGAGGGGAAAAACACAGTCTGTTTGTGATTCAATGTAGTAATATGTGTAGTGGACCTACTACAACGCCTTTTTATAGTAGACACTTACTAAATGATAGCTATATTTTGGTTCCACTTTAAGTGAATACCCTGAATCTTAGTAGTGGATGGAACTTTAGAAGTCACCAGTAATACTCAGAAAATAATTAATTGGAAAGTTGCATTTAATTTAAGAAGCACTTTAGCACACACTATTTACGGGACACTGCTCAGAGAGATAAGAGATAGAGTGATGAATAAGACAAGGTTACTGCTCTCTGGCAGTTGTATAACTTATTACATTAATTTGTAGGGCAAATGCTTAAAAGAAAATTTCTTAATACCTGCCTCTTCTGTTTCCAGCAACTTTATCTAGTTTTTGTGGTTGTATATAATCTAGCTTCCAACTCCCCAATCACCTTTATATCCTACTGACTTTTTAAATGCACATTTTCATTGGATTCAGATAAATTTCTTAATGTCAAACCCTTTCCCAGTACCTATACCACCAGTTCAAACACAGGCTTTTTCTTGCCTTTATACTTTTGCTTCTGTTATTTCTTCTACCTTTCTATGTGTCCTCATGATTAAAGGTCAACTCAGAATCCAACTCGTTATACCTGAATCATTTCCTGATTACTCCAGCCTAGGGTTTCTCAGTAGTGACGCTATTGACAGTTTGGACCAGACTAATGTCTTTGTTGTGGGGGTCTGTCTTGTGCAAGGTCGGGTGTTTAGCAGCATCCCTGACCTCTACCCACTAGATGCCAGTGTCACCCCCTCTGAACCCCCAGTCATGATTTAAAAAGTTTCCAGACATTACTAAATGTTCCTTGGGGGCACAAAAGAGCTCCCGGATGAAAACCACTGCTCTAGCCCACCGTAATCTCCACCCTTTTCAAAACTCCTGCAACACTTTTGTCTTTACCAAATTATTTAACATTAAAGATAGTTATATCCTATATTATGCTCCTTAGTTATTTTATTGGTTGCTAAATCGTAGGTGCTTAATAAATGTTTGTTGAATTGAGAATGTGTCAGTTGAGCCTGCTAGACAGGAAGCTTCTTGAGCATAGGGACGTTGTTTTGCTCCAGAAAAGCTTACTTTTAAAATTTAGTCCGATTTTGGTATTTGGATCAGTTCTTTCCTCATGATGCATGTATCAAAATATCATGAAAGGTTATGGTATATAGAATAGAATACATTTAACAATATTCTTTCTCACTTTGTCCTTCAATGAGTATGTCAGTGATGTTAAAGTACTCCCACTGACTCACTTGATATAATTAATCACTTAACATTAGTATACATTTGTATTTCTCAGAATTGTCTTCAGCCTTAGTCATAAACTGAAACGGTGAATCAGAAATTTACTAACTGATTTATGTGGTATAACATTTCATATGAAGAGGCAAAATACTGTCGATAGCTTTTCCCTTGAAGAAACCCCTAACGTGTTATGAGAATGTGAGCTCCATGAGGACAGGGATTTTGTTTGCTTTGTTTCCTACTCTAACCCCAGCATGTAGCCCGGTGTCTGGCACTCATAAACATCCAGGAAACATTTATTGAATAAATGAACTTCATTTTGGATGTTGCACTTCTTGCTAACTTCAACTCTTGAATTCTAAGGATAACTCATTCCATCAAGCTTTTATTTCAAAGTCCCTAGTGACTTCCATCTTGCCAAATCCAGCAGTCAATTCTGAGTCCATTTCTTTGTTGATTCTTAGCATTCCTCCTTTATATACTTTATTCACTTGGTTTCCAGGACACCAGACTTTTTCTGATTTTCTGCTTGGTTGTTTTTTAGTCTTTTTGGCTTCTCCTTTTCGTGACTTCCAAATGTTGAATTGAGCCCCAGGTTCAGTTCTAGAACGTCTTCATTTTTTTCCCTTGGAATCTTAGGAGGCAGTTTAGCTTAGTGTTAAGGATTCAGGCTCTGGAGCTACACTGCCTGAATTCAATTCTCAGGTGTGCTGCTTACCAGCAGTGTGACTTTGGGCCAGTTGCTTAGATACTCTGTGCCTCAGTTTCCTTATCTTCAATATGGGATACAGAGATAATAATAGTTCTTAGTTTCTTTCCCCAAACCTGCTCATTTCTTCATCCTCGCCTATTTCAGTAAGCAGCACCGTTAATATTTCCTGTCACTCATCTTTAATATCTAAGAGTCATCAATGATTCTTCTTTTTCCTTCACACTCCACATCCATTCTATCAGCAAGATCTTTTGGCTCTACTTTAAAATTGTATCCAGAATCTCACACTTCTTCCCTCACCACTAATCTTACTCCAGTCATTATATCTCTTTCATAGACTGTGACAAGAGCCTTCTAGTAGGCTTCTTTGCTATCACTCTTGCCCCTTACAGTCAGTCCTCATCTACAAAGGTCACTGATCTTTTAAAAATCTTGGATAATATCACTTACCTGCTCAGAACCCTCCAGTAGCTTCCCATCCCACTTACAGGGAAATGCAGATTCCTTATTGTGGCCCACAGCTGGCCCCTTCCTGTGTCTCTGATATGATTATGATCTCCAAACACTCCCTCTCATTCTAAGCTTCTCGGGTCTGAATGCTCCAAGCTTGTTTCTGCCTCTGGATCTATATTATACTGTTTTCTGTGCCTGGGATCTTCTTCTCTCAGGTATTTGAAGATCTTGACGCCCATCACATCCTTCAAGGCTCTGTTCAAATGAGTTTCTAAGAGAGTCTTTCTCTACTTTCTGTAAAAACTATCCATCTTTATCCCCTCACTCTGCTTCTTTGTTCCATTTGATTTTTCTTTATAGTACTCAACTACCTGATATTGATTGATTGATTGATTGATTGTCTCCTGTGTGGAATATAAACTCTACAAGGATGAGGACTTTTCATTTCTATCTCTAGTACCTAGGGACAATGCCTGGTACAGAGGAAGCACTCAATAAGTATTTATCAAATAATGAATTATTTATATTTTTCTAGATTTCCAGTCTCGTATTTCTATTTGGTGTTCTTTTATCACCTAAAAATCAATCTATCAGAAAACTGAATTTACCTTTCCAGTCTGATTCTTCCTTCATTTATGGTAGTTTTATAATGTTCTAGTTATCTTGATTTGAAACCCAAGAGGCATCTTTGAGTCATTATCCTGCCTCTGCTAAATCATCATGTCTTTGTTTTTATAATAGTACATTTGCGTTCCTAGTCAGACTACTTTGGGCCAGTTCATGTCATACAGGCTTGGACATGTTTTTCATCTGTTGTTAGTCCAGTCAGTAACATAAACCACAGCTAGTTTAATGTCACGGTATTCTGCAATATGGTGTGATGGGAAGACCTTGGGCTTTGGGTTTAAATTGCAGCTACACACAGCATTGGCTGTTAATAGATGGGCGAAATATGGACCACAGACAAGTGCAGAACCCCTCTGAGTTCATGTTCTACCTTTGTAAATAGGAGTAAAAATATCTACCTCGTGGAGTTGCTATGAAGAATATTTACAGAAACACATGACATTCTCACTCTTCACTGGAGTTGAATGTGCTTCAAATTCAGCATGTTCGAAATCATATTCAAACTTTTCTTCTCAAGTATGCTTTTTCTTCTGTTCTGATGATTGGTGCCTCAGTTTACTTAGGCACATATGTCAGGAACCTGGGAGTCATTCATGACTTCTGTAGTTGTAATTTTCTACATTCCACACAACAAATATATACCATCTATTGTGTGCCAGGCACTCTGAAAATGCCCTCAAGGATTCTGGCATTGCTGTAGTGTATGTGCTTTATTTTCCTAATAGTTGTTGAATCCATTCATCTATCCCTCCATTCATGCCTCCCGTCCTTTCTGTTGTCATGGCCACTGCTAGGGCAGATTTGGATCACTGCTCTCTTAGATTATTAGTACAGTAACCTCTAACTGTTATCCCTGCCTCCAGTCTGTCCCCAGTCATTTTCCATGCAGTTGATGATGATATTTCTAAAATGTAAATGTAATCATATGGCTCCTCTGATTAAAATATTTCAGTGAATCTGTGGCTTTCACAGGAATTTGAACGTTTCAGCATGGCATGTAAGACCTTTTAGCATTTGACTTCTTTTTATCTCTTCAGCCTCACCTTCCACTGTTTTCCTCAAGGCACATTTCCTTGTTGGTTGTACACTCCTGCTTTCTCAGGAGTGGAGCCTCTGGCCTGACATGTCCTTCTCTTCATTAGTCCTCATTAGGGTTGTTTTAGTGAGATGATGCATGTAAAGCACTTAGCACGGTACCTGCCATATAGTAAGCAATGGGTGCATCGTAGTTGCTCTTATAGTAGTTAGAAATAAGATGTGGAGCTTCCGGAGCTCCTCAGATGCTCAGAGGTGGGTCAGTTACTGTGAAAACATACTCGGGAGAGAAATGTGACAATTCAGAATACAAGTCTCTTGGGGCAGGCCCCGTGGCACCGTGGTTAAGTTCGTGTGCTCTGCTTTGGGGTTTTGGCCTGGGGTTTGACAGTTCGAATCCTGGGTGCGGACCTACTCAGTGCTCATCAAGCCATGCTGAGGCAGCGTCCCACATAGAAGCACTAGAGCGACCTACAACTAGGGTATACAACTATGCACTGGGGCTTTGGGGAGAAAAAAGAAAAAGAGGAAGATTGGCAACAGATGTTAGCTCAGGGCCAATCTTCCAAAAAAAAAGAATATGTCTGTTAAAGGTCTGATATCCACTTGGTTTAAGAAATTGCACTCATTATTTCTTCTGTTTCTGTTGTACTTCTCCTGTAAGCTATTCTTTCTAATGCTTTGATGTTTTTGCTTGTGTTTTGTGCTCTTCTCTGAGAGCTTCTATGCTCTTCCTTTGATACCTGCTTCTCTTTCTGGGTTAGTAGAGCTTCAGATTGCTTTTCTTTGTACATACAGTTTCCAGTGGTCAGGAGAGACAGGGACATTAGATGAAACATTTTTGAAAAGTTGATTCCCATAATCTCAAAAAGAGGGTAATTTCTTTAAGATTTGCTTTCTCTGTCGGCCATTTATTTATTTATTTTTTTGCAGGGGAAGATTCGACCTAGGTTAACATCTGTTGTCAGTCTTCCTCCTTTTTTCTTCCTTTCCCTGCCCCCTAAAGTCCCAGTACGTAGTTGCATATAGTTGTAAGTTCTTGGTCTTGTATGTGAGCCGCCACCACAGCATGACTACTGACAGATGAGTGGCGTGGTTCTGCACCCAGGAACTGAACCCAGTCCACGGAAATGGAGTGTGTAGAACTTTAACCACTAGGCCATCAGGGCTGGCTCTCTCCATTGGCCTTTTTTTGTTTGTTTGGTAAAGAAGATTGGCCCTGAGCTAACACCTGTTGCCAGTCATCCTCTTTTTACTTGAGGAAGAGTGGCCCTGAGCTAACATCTGTGCCCATCCTCCTCCATTTTTGTATGTGGGATGCCACCACAGCATGGCTTGATGAGTGCTGTAGCTCTGTGTCCGGGATCTGAACCTGAGAACCCGGACCACTCAAGTGGAGCGTGCTGAACTCAACCACTACGCCACCAGGACAGCCTCTCCATTGGCTGTTTTTGGTGAACTGTTGCATCTCCAAGCTGATTGAATGACAGTCTTTTTCGTATAGTCTGAACACAATGGGCAATCATCCTGTCAGCATTTCTCACCTCAGACTTTGATAGTCGTAAGTTTTGAGAAAATCAAAAGTAGCCACTTGTCAGAAAAAAGTTTTCCAGTCTGTTGACAAGACTATTGAAATTCAAATAAGGCTCTGTGTGTGATTTTCTGGGTACTGCTAGGCAAATATCTCAATCTCCTCTTTTTAAGTATAGGGGTAAGATAATCTGAGGATAAAATGAAATCGTTACAAAGCTTTGAATTCTTTAGAAGCAAATCTGTATTATTTTTGCTTGTCACTTTTCACTTTCCCACAAACCCTATTTTTGTTTTAGAAAATAAATGGTTTTGATTTCATTTGCTATTCACAAAACCATGTTGAACTGCTATTAGTAGTTTATATTCTTCTGATTTAAAAAAAATTGTTTTATAACTGAGAACTGTGCTACTGCTGTTGTGAATCTTGAGACAGCATCAATAAATAATGTGAACAGTTTTAGAGTTCTGAAATGGGTTGCATTTCTGATCTGTATATATAAGTTTGAGCCAGATACTGATCCTGTTTATGCATAGAACAGTAGTTCATGAGTGTTTAGCGTAATATCTGCTAATGACTATACCAGACACTCCTGCGTATGCCTTAATTCAGGAACTGTAAGATCATACTTAGTTATGATAGTAATTTATATTTGATCAAACATAAGCCTGTCATTTCTAGTGAACTATTCACTTTTTAATAAGTTTTAATAAGCTTAGCTATTACACTTTTAAATAAGGTGATAGATTTTAAGATATAGATGTGTTCCTTTAAAAAAAATGCACTATGCTTTTAAAAAGCCTGCTTGGCTACCAGTCAGTAAAGATGCTGAATTAATTATTTAAATGTACTACCAGATCAAAGTAATGACTTGCTTTCCTTTTCTAAGATGAAGTAAACTTATGACGGGAGGATTGTTCAGGATGACTCATTCAGTCTTCTTGGGCTTCAGAGGGGTTGGGGGGGGTCTATGGGGCAGGGCTCTGGGACTCCTTATTTAGAATATTTCCATTTGGATTTGCTTTACATATTGGGCTTCTTTTAAGATAAAATTTTCTTATGAAAGAGAGTGTTGAATAATAAAGAATTTGACTGGTGTTTGTCCCTGTTTCCTGGGAGGGAGCCTCTAAATCCTTGGAATTTCCTAAGTGGTAGGAGCATCTTTCTTATTCACGGGAGGCTCCTAGGACGATACCTTAGTTTATGCTAATAAGTTGACTCAACATGGGGTTAATCACTCCAGAAACACTAACCTTGTGATTAGATGGTTGGGGCTTTGAGTCACATGATATCAGCCAGATCTCCAGGGAGGGGGAGGGGGCCTGGAGATTGAGTTACAGGAGGTGGCCCATCATTCAGTCAATCATACTTTCATAATGAAACCCCAGTAAAGACTCTGGACACCAAACCTCGGTTGAGCTTCCTGGTTGGTGATGAACATTGATGTGCCAGGAGGGCGATGCGTCCTGAGGGCACAGAAGCTTTGCATTTGGGATCCTCCCAGACCTAGCCCAGCACGTCTCTTCATTGGCTGGTTCAGATTTATATCTTTTATAATAAGCCTGTAATTAGAAGTGCTTTCCTGAGTTCTGAGTTTCTGGAGTTGTTATAGTGAATTATAGAACTTGGGGGGCAGGGGACCCTGAATTTGTAACTGCTTGGTCAGAAGGGCAGGTGGCCTGGAACCCCAGAGCTTGTTTTTGGTATTTCAACTGAGGGGAGACTCGTGGAGTTCTGTGTCCTCAACCTGTGAATTCTGCCTTGATTCCAGGTAGTAAGCATCAGAATTACATTGTAGAGGGTTTCTGCATTGACAAGTGTAATTTGAAAACCATTGAAGTAGATGCTGTTAAAGGTCTGTGTGTTTCTCTGACTTTTATGAGTTCATATTGCAGTTAAGTGGTTAAATTTAGTATTTATTGAGCACTTATGCTGAGAGCATGAATATTGAAAGAATTACCCAAAAAGTAAAAATTGTTATTAATTTCAAGGGATTTACCATATATTATGGAAGCTTGAACAGTGACAGGTAAATTTGGCTCGGTTATCCTCTTGGGGTACCCCCCAGCCAGAGCAAAATTAAACAGTGTTTCAATATTCGCTTTTTAAGTGACCCATTTAGTTGCTGGAGTAGTGTTTCTCCTAATGTTTTCTTCTTTTCCCTCTTGCAAACTGTTTTTACATATTGGTAATAGATTCATTTTTTCTAAAAATCAAGCTCTGATCAGATTATTTCCTTGCTCGAAACTTTCTTGACTCTGATGTTTCTTGAATTAATACAAGCCCCTCATCTTGTATTTTAGGTCTTTGAGTGGTTCCAACCTTTCGCAAAGCAGCCTCTGTTTCAGCCGGCAGCCGGCCTAGACTCTTCATGATACTTCTGTTCATTCTCATAACTTTCCTCTCTGCTGTAATCACTTAAATAGAAACAGGAGTTTACTATTAATCCTTTTCTCTTCTGTCTTAGTTTCTATGGGTGTCAAGAAGCCTTTTCTGATACTTCTTTTCTCTCCCTCCAGGTCTTTACCGTTTTTTCAACTTGCTTCAGGCTTTTAATTTTTTCTGTGACACTTTTTTTAATCTTAGATTTTTGTTTCCTTTTTGAGTCTCAGCTACGTCAGATAAGGCCTGGCATAGATTAGAGACTTATTCCATTCTGTTGAACATCTGTACAAATTTTGTAATTTCCTTCAGTTACATCACTTTATCAAGATATCAGATGTTTTGGACATTTGTGTTAATTCTTACATGAGAAATTTGTTTGTGTGAATAACCTGCTTTTGTTATCTTTCATTTTAGAATATGGTAGGTGACTAGGCATAGGTACCCTACCTACCACTACCTATTCGTTATCAACCACTGCCACCTTATTAGATACTTTAGTTCTCCAGTGGTGTTGACTAACTGGTAGATGTTGCTGTGTCCCTTGGGACTGTGGTATGGATCAGGTATTGTAAGCCTACAAATAATTTGGACAGAGTTGGCTGCTATTTTCTGCTTTTAAACTGGCTATGACCAACCTCTAGCTCTCAGTAGTAGTCAGAATGGGGGAGTGAGTGTTGTCTGTTGAACCAGGCAGCAGGGCATTGAGGGGAAGAGGGGAGCAGGAATTTCACTATCACATCACCAAGACTAACCATTACAGATAAGAATCTTGGTATGGATCAGGCCTCCCACCTTCAAACTATGGAAATGTTAGTGAGGATCTTGGTGGTGCTTTCAAGATATCTGTTCTCTGAGTTACAGTGCTTCAGTCAAGACTGGTTGCTTTCTACTTCTATATAGCTTTTGTTTCAGAAGATAATAATGATTTCTTTTTGAAGTTTTTTTCTTCCTACTTCGACTCTTGTTTCTTCTAAGTTGCTTTCTTCTATTTTCTTTTTTTTTCCTGTATTTGTTTGTTTTGTTTATCTTTTCCTTCATCTTGCACGTTAGAAGATTTTCTCAGATAGCTGACAGTCTTTGATTGTCTGCGCATGGTAAACACTAGAGGGATAGAAAGCACATGGGAAGCTTTGATCTTGTGGTTGTCCTTACTGACTGTGAACTTTGTTATGGGTTGATCTGGTGTACCATTTACTGTGGAACTTCTCTCCACCCCTCTATATCACATCTTTAGTGTCTTTAGGTCTTTCCTATGGGGCTGACCTGGAGTCCCCAGAGAAGAGTCTTATAATCTCTTTGAGGGTGAAGATATGACTGAGGGTGAGGGGTGGAATAGGATAATTTCTGGGAGGGCAGGTATTTAGTGAGGGAGACCCGAAGACCACCCCTCAGTTCTAGGATTCACCGGAACTCAGAGGATTCAGCATGTAATCATACTTACAGCTGATTTATTACAGTGAAAGGACCCAAAATGCAATCAGCAAAGTGACAGGGCACATGGGATGAAGACTGGGAAAACCAGGCACAAGCTTCCCAGGGTCCTCTCCCAATGAAGTCACACAGGACTCGCTGAATTCCCCCAGCAGTGAGTTGTGACGATGTGTGTGAAATGTTGGCAGCCAGGGATGTTTGTTGGAGACTCAGTGCCCGGGGTTTCTATTGGGAGCTGATCATGTAGGCACAGGCTGCCTGGCATGTCCCAAACTCCAGAATCCTAGAAGGAAGGCAGATATTCAGCATAAACCATATTGTTTGTACAATCAGTTTAGGCATAGTGAGCCAGTCTTCTCAGTTCTGAGAATGGTGGGAACCCTTCTGAAATCCAAGTTTCCACATACCAGGCAATGCTTGTGGTAGGCCTTTTATAGGATACCAGTCAGACCTGTATGCTCTTTTCTGCACAGCAGGTTATCAGCATTCATGCAGTTGCTTAATTTGTTTACTTATTAATTTTTTAAAAATGGGCTTTAGTTTTTAGAACAGTTTTAGATTCACAGAAAAATTAAGCAGAAGGTACAGAAATATCACATATGCTTCCTGCCCTCACATATGTACAGCCTCCCCCACTATCAGAATCCTGCACCAGAGTGGTTTGTTACAATCCATGAACCTGCACACACTTCTCGTCATCACCCAAAGTCCATAGCTTGCATTAGTGTTCATTCTTGATGTTATACATTCTAAGGGTTTTGACAAATATATAATGACACCTACCTGCTATTATAGTATAGTGTATAGACAGTGTAGTTTCACTGTCCTACAGATCCTCTGTATTCCGCCTCTTCATCTTGCCCTACCCCCAGCCCCTGGCAACCACTGATTGTTTTACCGTCTCCATAGTTTTGCCTTTTATAGTGTCATATAGTTAGAAACATGCGTTATGTAGCCTTTTCAGATTGGCTTCTTTCACTTAATAATATGCATTTAAAGTTTGTCCATGTCTTTTCATGGCTTGCTAACACGTTTCTTTTTAGCACTGAATAATATTTCATTGTCCTGATGTACCACAGTTTATCTGTTCACCTACTGAAGGACATCTTGGTTACTTCCAAGTTTTGGCAATTATGGATAAAGCTGCTGTAAACATCCCCATGCAGGTTTTGTTTTGACATGTTTTCTGCTCCTTTGAGTAAATACTGAGGAGCACGATTGCTAGATTGTATGGTAAGAGTTATGTTTAGTTTTGAAGACACTGCTAAACTGTCTTCCAAAGTGTCGAACCGTTTTGCATTCCCACCAGCAGTGAACGAGACTTCCTGTTCCTCTGCATCCTCACCAGCATTTGGTGATGTCAGTGTTTTGAATTTTGGCTGTTCTAATAAGTGTGTAGTGGTGTCTCTGTAGTTTTAATTTTTAATCCCCTGATGACACGTGATGTGGAGCATCTTTTCATGTATTTATTTGCCATTTGTAGATCTTTTTTGGTGAGTTGCCTGTTCAGGTCTTTTGCCCATTTTTTGATTGGGCTGTTCATTTTCTTATTGTTGAGTTTTAAAGAGTTCCTTGTATATTTTGAATAACAGTCCTTTATCTGATAGGTATTCTGCATATATTTTTCCCAGTCTGTGGCTTATCTTCTCATTTTCTTTACAGTGCTTTTCATACAGCAGAAGTCCAGATTATCAATTATTTCTTTCAGGGATCGTGTCTGTGGTGTGATATCTAAAAGTCATTGCCATACCCCAGGTCATCTAGATTTTATCCTGTTATCTTCTAAGTGTTTTATAGTTTCTCTTTTACATTTAGATCTATGATCCATTTTGAGTTAGTTTTTGTGAAGGTTATAACAGCTGTATCCAGATTGATTTTTTGCACGTGGATGTCCAGTTGTTCTAGCACCATTTGTTAAAAAAACAGTCTTTGTTCCACTATATTGCCTTTGCCCCTTTGTCAAAGATCAGTTGACTTTGTCTGAGTCTATTTCTGGGCTTTCTATTTTGTTCCATTGATCTATTTGTCTATTCTTTCACCAATACCATCCTGTCTTGATTTCTGTAGCTTACAGTAAGTCTTGAAGTTGAGAAGTGTCAGTCCACTTTGCTCTTGTCCTTCAATATTGTGTTGGCTATTCTGGGTCTTTTGACTTTTCATATAAACTTTAGAGTTTGTTGGTATCTACAAAATAACTTGTTGAGATTTTGACTGGGATTGTGTTGAATCTATAGATCAGGTTGGAAAGAACTGATATCCTGACAATATTGAATCTTATTCATGAACATGGCATATCTCTCCATTTGTTTAGTTCTTTGATTTCTTTCATCAGAGTTCTGTAGTTTTCCTCGTATAGATCTTGTATACATTTTGTTAGATTTATCCTTAAATATTTCATTTTTTTATTTGCTAATGAAAATGGTATTATGTTTTCAATTTAAAATTCCACTTGTTTATTGATGGTATATTGGAAAGCAATTGACTTTTATGTATTAACCTTGTATCCTGCAACCTTGCTATAATCACTTATTAGTTCCAGGAGGTTTTTTTTGTTGATTCTTTTGGATTTTTTACATACATGAACATGTTATCTGCAAACAAAGACAGTTTTATTTCTTCTTTCTTAATCTGTATACCTTTTATATCCTTTTCTTGTCTTTTTTTTTTGTGAGGAAGATTAGCCCTGAGCTAACATCCATTGCCAATCTTGCTCTTTTTGCTGAGGAAGATTGGCCTTGGGCTAACATCCATGTCCGTCTTCCTCTACTTTATATGGGACACCGCCACAGCATGGCTTGACAAGTGGTGCGTCGGTCTGCTCCCGGGATCTGAACCTGTGAACCCCATGCCACTGAAGTGGAACTCGGGAACTTAACCACTACACCACTGGGCCAGCCCCTTGTTTTCTTGTCTTTTTGCATTGGCTAGGATTTCCCATTATGAGAGTGAAAAGATGTGGTGAGAGGGGACATCCTTCAGATTGTCTGTTTTTTCTTGTGTGTGTTTTGGCAGATGTGTCTTTCGAGGAATTGGTCCATTTTATCTAGGTTATCAAATTTGTGGGCATAGAGTTGTTCATAATTCCAGTGTACAGTTTTCCAGCATCACCAAGCAGTTCTCCAATTCTCAGTGGACACTGACCATATGTCCAAGAAATTTAACTCAATTCTGACACTATCTATCTGCCTAGAGATAGTGTCAGATCCCTCAGGTTAAAGGCTAAGTCCTACAAGACTGCCCCCACTTTCCACACAGATGCCAGTCACAAGTCCAGGATGTTTTCTGTGCTTCTGACTGACTGGCTGTAAATTGGAGGTTCCCATGACCCCCTCAGTGTTATTGACTCATGGTGATATTTGTTTAATATACTTTTAATGTCCATGAGATATGTAGGGGTGTCCCCTCTTTCTTTTTTTTTTTTGAAAGATTTGCCCTAACATTTGTTGCCAATCTTCCTCTCTCTCTTTTTTTTTCCTCCCCAAAGCCCCAGTACATAGTTGTATATATTCTAGTTGTAAGTCCTTCTAGTTCTTCTATGTGAGCCACTGCTACAGCATGGCTACTGATAGATGAGTGGTGTGGTTCCATGCCCAGGAACTGAACCCAGGCCTCTGAAGCAGATTGTGCTGAACTTTAACAACTAGGCCATCAGGGCTGGCTCTTTCATTTCTGATATTAGTAATTTCTGTCTTCTCTCTCTTTTTTTAAATTAGCCTGTCTCTCCATTTTATTGATCTTTTCAAAGAATGAGCTTTTGGTTATATTGATTTTTCTCTATTTTCTGTTTTCAGTTTCATTGATTTCTGCTCTAATTCTTTTCTTCTGCTTACTTTGGGTTTAATTTGCTCTACTAGTTTCCTAAGGTGGAAGTTTATATTAGGGATTTTAGATTTTTTTCTAATGTATGCATTCAGTCCTGTAAATTTCCCACTGAAAAAGCACTGCTTTCAACTGCATCCCACAAATTTTGATAAGTTGTATGTTCATTTTTGTTTAGTTCAAAATGTTTTTAAATTTCTTTTGAGATTTCTTCTTTGACCTATGTATTATTTAAAAGTGTGTTATTTAATCTCCATGAATTTTGGGATTTTCCAGTTATCTTTTTTATTAATGATTTCTAGTTTAATTCCTTTGTGGTCTATGAGCAGACATTGTGTGATTTCTAGTCTTTTAAATTTGTTATGGTGTGTTTTATGGCCCAGACTGTGGTCTATTTTGGTGACTGTTTCATGTGAGCTTGAGAAGAATGTGTGTATTCTGCTGTTGTTGGATAAAGTAGTCTATAGATGCTGATTATATCCAATTGATTGATGATGTTAAGTTCAACTATGTCCTTACTGATTTTCTGCCTGCTGGATTTGTCCATTTCTGATAGAGGGATGTTGAAGTCTCCAACCTATTGCTTTTTGCAGTTCTATTACTTTTTGTGTCAGTTATTTTGACACTGTAGTTAGATGCATACGTATTAAGGATTGTTATGTCTTGGAGAATTGACCCCATTACCATTATGTAATGCCTCCATCCCTGATAACTTTCCTTGCTCCGAAGTTGGCTCTGTCTGAAATTAATATAGCTACTCCCATTTTCTTTTGATTAGTGTTAGCATGGTACATCTTTCTCCATCCATTTACTTTTAATCTATATTCTTGTAGGCAGCATATAATTGGATCTTGTTTTTTGATCACTCTGACAGTCTCTGTATTTAGACCATTAACATTTAAAGTGATTATTTATATTGTTGGATTAATATCTATCATATCTGTTACAGTTTTCTAATTGAAGCCCTTGTTCTTTGTTTCTATTTTTTCTTCTCTTTTTTCTGCCTTTTGTGGTTTTAATTGAGCATTTTATGTGATTCCATTTTCTCTCTTTGTTTAAGCGTATCAATTATACTTTTTTTTTTTTTTTGCTATTTTTAGTGGTTGCCCTAGAGTTTGCAGTATACATTTATAACTAGTCTAAGTCCACTTTCAGATAACATTATACTACTTCAATGGTAGTGCAAGCACCTTAACATAACACAGTATTCCTAATTCCTCTCTCCTGTCCCTGGTGTGCTATCATTCATTTCACTAATAAGTGAAATATATGTGTGTATACACACACACACACACACAGACACATGCATGTATATCTCCTATATCATTTTCCTCTCTCTGAAGAACTTCTTTTTTTTTGTGGGGAAGACCAGCCCTGAGCTAACATCCGTTGCCAATCCTCCCCTTTTTGCCGAGGAAGACCGGCCCTGGGCTAACATCGTGCCCATCTTCCTCCACTTTATATGGGACGCCGCCGCAGCATGGCTGACAAGCAGTGCGTCGGCGGGCGCCCGGGATCCGAACTCGCGAACCCCAGGCTGCCAAGCGCGAACTAAACCGCTGCGCCACCCGGCGGCCCCTGAAGAACTTCTTTTAACATTTCTTGCAAGGCCAGTCTACTGGGAACAAATTCCCTCATTGTTTCTTTGAGAAAGCCTTTATTTCTCCTTTACTTTTGAAGAATAATTTCACAGTGTACATAATCCTAGGTTGATGGTTATTTTCTCTCAACACTATTTCATTCCATTCTCTGTTTGCATGGTTTCTGAGATGTCAGATGTAATTCTTATGTTTACTCCTGTACAGGTAAGGTTTTTTTTTTCCCTGCTCACTTGTTTTTCTATTTTTTTCTTTATTTTTGATTTTCTGCAGTTTGAATATGATATGCCTATTCAATTTGCCTATGCCTATTCGTGTAGTTTTTTGATGTTTACTGTGCTTGGTGTTCTTGGAGCTTCCTAGGCCTGTGGTTTGGTTTCTGAGATCATTTTTGCTTCAAATATTTCTTCTGTTTCTTTCTCTCTTTCTTCTCCTCTGGTATCCCAATTATGCCTGTGTTAGACCTTTTGTAGCTTTTCCCAGTTCTTTGATAATCTGTTCCAGCTTTTTTTTTCCAGTCATTTTTTCTCTTTGCTTTTCAGTTTTGGAAGTTCTCATTGACATTATCCCCAAGCTCCGAGATTCATTCCTCAGCTGTATCCAGTCTACTGATGAGCCCATCAAAGGCATTCATTTCTGTTATACTATTTTTGATCTCTAGTATTTCTGTTTGATTCTCTTTTAGGATTTCCATCTTTTTGCTTACCTTGTCTGTCTATTCTTGCATATTGTCTCCTTTTTCCATTAGAGTTCTTAGCATATTATTGATAGTTTTAAAAATTCCTGGTCTGGTAATTCCAACATTCCTGCCATGTCTGAGTCTGGTTCTGATGCTTGCCCTGTCTCTTCAAACTATGTTTTTTGCCTTATAGTCTGGCTTGCTGGAAGCTAGGCATAATGTACTAGTTAAAAGGAATACTAGCCTTTAGTGGTGTGTTGGTAAGGTGTCAGGGGAGGAGAAGCGTTCTATAGTCAGGTGCTTAGGTCTCAGTCTTCCAGTGAGCCTCTGTCCCTGGGGTGTCAATTTCCCACATGCTTGGCAGATTTTTTCCCCCTCTTGGGTGGGACAGGACAGCTAGAGTGGGCAGGAGTTGGATATTCCTCTTCTCCCACATGGAAGGCTAGAGCAGGCTGGAGTGGGAATTTCCCTTACCCCAGGTGGGTTAATCTCTGGCAAAACCCTTGTTGGTTAGGTGCTAGTAAAATAATTTCTCCTGAGAGTAGGTCTTGTTAAGAAGGGAATGCTCTGGTATATTTCAAAATGATTACTTCTCCCCTTCCCCTGCTGGGAAAATTTTCTCTGATATTCACCTTGAGAACCTGGGAGAGCTCCTGAAAGTCAAACTTAGAAAGTATGAGGGATCCCTTATGTCTGGGCCCCTCTGGAGTTTGTTAACTCAGACTTGTGTACACTTAGCCTCCAGCAGTTTGTCAATGACAGTGTAGATTTCCATGCCCCAGGTACTGGTTCCTGGTTTCTGCTCTAAGTTGTGATTTTTATGTATCCACCTGTCTAGGTCTCTAATTTGGGGGACAGTGGTTTGCCCTGTGACCTCACTTCTGAGGGATCTGAGAAGAGTTGTTGAGGTATCTACGAGTTGTTGATTTTTCGCTTTGTTCAGCATTTTACCTGTTAGGGTGGCGAGAGAGCTTCCAAGCTCTGTATGTCCCTGACTGGAAACCAGAAGTAATTCCTTATTCTTGGTGCCTGTGTCTCAGTTATGCCTGGTGTCTCCTTGTCTAGAAAGACTGCTTTACCTCCAGAAAACAAACCTTCACTCATTGCTCAGGTGGGAGAGAGGTGGATGCTAGAGCCCTTGAGTAAGAGAGGCAAAGTAGGGACCTGCCTATATTTCAAACAGCATTAACCCATTCTGCCTAACTTTAGTCTTGTTTCTTCTTTACTCTCAATTGCAGACATTCCTTCTGCTACCAGTACTCAAATTTTCTGAGAATTCAGTGGTGTAAAACAGGCTGATTCTTAAGCTTTTTTTCTTGCTGCCAATATATGATTCACTTTTCTTGGGTTTTATAAGTAGGTTATCATGTATCTGTATTGATACATGGATTTTGAGATATTCTTGCTATTATCACTTCCCATGTTTTCCTTGTCCCTGTGTGTTTGTCTAAAAAAAAAATCCTTTTATTGTAATTAAGGGAGGGAGCTAAAGTAGATGATTGAATTCAACTTGCCATACCTCTGTTGACGTTTTTAATTTGCCAAGTTTTTATTTAGGGAAAATATTCAGTTAAAGCTTGGTTTTCTTTTGTTCAATTTCCCCCCTCCCCTTTCTCAGAAACCCAAGTCGGCAAAACTAGAACATTAATTAATTACCCGAAACATTTTGGTAGAGATCTGTGCCTAGTCATGTTCCATCACTGGCAAGTAAGGCTAAGAATTATTTGATAATGAAATTATTTTAGACATTCTGTGTGAAGACAGGGGTAGACCTGTATATAATTTTTTTTAATAAAGAAAAATCAGTGACCTATTTTTTTATACTAAGTAACAGGCAACTGAAGTGTGAAGTGTAAATGTAATTGTGATAGGTAATAAAGGTGCCCCCTCCCGCTTTTAAAGATGAACTTGAACATCTCATTAACCAGACGGCTGGCAACTATTCTGATTTGTTGTTAATACTTGGTTGTACTACAGTTTGGTAATTTGAATGTGATCAGTTTACCTCTTAAAGATTTTTGGAAATAACATTTCTACAATTTCTTTTTGTAATACACAGAGAAAGCAACCAGTGAGATGAATACTGCTGAGGATTGGGGCCTCATTTTGGATATTTGTGATAAAGTTGGTCAATCTCGCACTGGGTAAGTGTTGCAAAGTTTCAAAGGATTTTTATTCATTCTTCCTTTTTATTAACATGAATAAAACAAGAGTTAGAAAGTAAAGCATATTACAGTTACAATTTAGTTTAAAAAGGGAATGTTTTTGCTAGCAAGATTTGAGGAATCTTTCCATTTAAGTTACTTCTTAAAACCACTTAGGGTAACATGACTGGTAATAATATTAAAACTTTAATTATCCACACAGGTCCATATTTGCCTCCTGAAAGCTAGCTTTTTCCACTGATTTTTAAAGTCATCAATGATTTCTCAGTTACCAAGTTTTGTGGTTATTTCTGAGTTCTTTGTCACAGCTGCAACATTCCACACAACTAATCAGTGACTATTGAAAGAGAGACAGTTTTAGGGAAACAGAATCTTAAACTTTTTGGCATACAGACTTACTGGTAATACAGAGCTTTCTAAACAGTGCAGCGAGTGGATTAATTGGTATACAGATTAATGGTTTCCTTAGTTCCTGGGCTAATAACATCTGGTTATTAGCCTCATTTACCCCTTTGTGCCACACAGATACTGTCTTATTTATGTACTTTGATGTGAAAAATGTTAGGGAGCACTGCTGTCTTATACTTGCTTCCTCTGGTGGTGCCTTCTTTGGCTCTTCTTCCTTCCCTTCTAAATATACACGGTTCCTTAAACTTTCTTTGATCCATTTTTTTCCTAATACTTTTTTCTTTTCTAATAATTTTTCTTTTGAAATCTCACAACTTTCAGATATCTTTATGTAGGGTGACAACTGTATTTTCAGTTCTGATTTTTTTTACCCAAGCACCAGTCCTGTGGACACAGCATTATTTCCAGATTATCATATGATATAAGCCTTAATTTCACGATCTAGAAACCTGAACTCACGTCTCTTTTTGCTTTAAGCCTACTTTTTCTCCGTTGTTCCCTGTCTCTGTTAATGACAAGATTGTTCTTTCAGTTACACTTAAAAAACTCAGTCACCTCCACATTTATTTTGTTACTAAATTCTGTCAATCTGCTTCCATAATGTCTCTCAAAATGTTGATGTTATGAAGTCTCCGTACTGAAATTCTTGAATGTGGCCAAAACAATCAGGGGCAGTTTGTCTTCAGGGCCTTTCTACCCCTTCACTAGCCCTTTTTGGCTCCTAACATGCTCCCCCTGTCAAGTTCTCAAAGATGTGACCTCCAAATGTGGCTTCATCCCCTTTGTTATCTTTACATTTCAGTACACTAAGCGTTGTTCTTTCTGACCCTGTTAGTTCCTTAATTCCTTAAATGAGTTTCTTAATTGAAATTTGGGTAGCTACTGTGTACTACATATCTATTCCTTTTTCTCTATTTCTATTGGCCTCACTTTACTTGAGACTGCTAATGCCTAGACTAGTGAATTAACCTTCTGGCATTTATTTCAATTTCCATCTCTTTTCTGTCCAGTTCTTATATCCAGTTGCCATATAACAACTCTGACCATGTTACTCCCCTACCTTCCCCTAACCTCCTTAGTCCTCGGAATCATTTATTTTCCGTTTACTTCTCTTGTATGTACCATTCTTTTCAACTCAAGCATTTGCGGTGCTGGTGCTTTTCTACCTTAGTTTAATGTATTGGTCATTCTGTTCTTTCATCGTGGAATATTTTCTTCTCCCATTTCCTGTCTCTGTGTCTCATATCCTTCCACACTCAATATAGATACCATTTCTTTCACAAAGCCTTTCCTTATCCCCTATACTGAAAATCATTTTATGGTCTTCTGAATCCTCAAAGTACTTGATCAAAACCATTCTTACTTGTGTTTTCCCTTGTATTATAGTAATTTATATCTGTCTAGTAGACGTAGATTTGTAGAATGAAGGGTCCATGAATTTTTGTTGTACAGTGGAAAGAAGCAAATAGTTTAGTGGTTGAGAGCATGGAGTCAGACCGCCTGGCTTCAAATCCTAGCTCTAACCACTTAGCTATGTCAACACTAGTAAGGAACTTACCTTTCTAGTTTCTACATAAGAATAAAAATAGTGTCTTCTTCATAGGGGGCTTGTTGTGAGTATGAGATTAGTTTATATATATATATAAACATATATAGTGTTTATAGTAGTACCTGGCACGTGGTTAAATGGGTGCAACTCTGCCTCTTTTTGATTAAAGTCATATTTGTGACAGTTTGTCTGTTGAGGACTGGGTATCAACCTAGCTCCATCCCTGTATGTTTGGAGATAAAACTTTTATCTAGCATTCCAGTTGCAAAGTCCCTCCTCTCTCTTTTCACTCTGTTAATTTTCTTTTTGTCTCTACTTTGATAGTCTTCATTTTGTAGGTACTTTTTATAATAGTTTGATTAGTTGCTTGAAATGAAAAGACAAAGTCTCTTTCATTACTAGAAATAGTCCATATTTTTCTAGTTAAAAAAAAATAAATTTGTAACCCATCTGAAATTCGGTATGATGTATGATGAAGACGAAGGGACCAATTTATTTTTCTTTTTGTTAACATTATTATACTAAAAACATTTATTTGTTATTCTTTTCCCTATTTTTTACGTGTGATAAGAATTTTTAAGATCTACTCTCTTAGTAAGTTTCAAGTATACAATATAGTACTATTAACTGTAGTCACCATGGTGTACATTACATCCTCAGAAATTATTTGTCCAACAACTGGCATTTTATCCCTTTCGACCAGCTTCACCCGTTTCACCTGCCCCCACCTCCCTGGCAACAACCAGTCTGCTCTCTGTTTCTGTGAGTTCGGTTTTATTAGATTCCACATTCGGTGAGATCATAGAGTATTTGTCTTTCTCTGTCTGATTTATTTCGCTTAGCCTAATGCCCTCAAGGTCCATCCATGTTGTCCTCATATATTTAAAATATACTAATTTATAGCTTTAAAGAAGGATTTTCCATTTGTCTGGTTTTTGTTTTTATCTAGTATCAATAGGTTCAGATACATGCTTATTTTTTACTTTCTCAAATTTATTTTGGACGACATACTCTCTCAGTATATTCCTTAATATTTCAGTTATCCTTTGGGGATTTTAATTGCCGTTATGCTAAAGCTATGCATTTACTTAGGAAGTATTTTCGACTTTGGTAATTTAAATGATGAGGGATGGTTCTATTTGTCCTTTTAATCAGTATTTTTTCTTTTCCTCTTTCCTTCTCTTCCTTTTCTCCTTCCACTTATTTTTCCCTCCCTTATTAGTTATGGCTCTCTAGTTCCGCTAAATCCTTGTTAACTTCCAAGCATTTGTTTATGTAAATGCGATATCTCTTTATACGCTCTTCTTAATAATGAATTGTTTGAAAAGGATTAAATAATAATTGAGATACCATTCTAATATTACTGAGATTTTTAAAAAAATGTCAAACCCTCAATATTTGCTCATGTGTGGGATTTCTCTTTAAGAATAATGTTTTTTATATGTATCCAATTGTGTTTTTACTTTCTTGCTGTACCTTGAAAATTTCATAATAGGAAATAGTAAGCATTGGGGCCACATTATGACTTTCATGGGCCCTGGGTACTTTTGCCTTCATGAGTCCTTTTCTCCATAAAAATGTAATAAAAATATTTTATGATGGTGTTGTTATAAAGACAAGTATATTATTATACATTAAATCATTTTCTTTGACCTAAAAGTTCATTTTTTTCTTCTGATTTTAAAAGAAATTAAAACATTCTTGTGGGCCCCTAAAATTATTGTGAGCCCTAGGTGTTGTGCCTACATGCCTGAGGGTGGTAAGTATTACAGAATTGGGTTATATATTCTCAGATCAGTTTAGTAATAGAAAATTATTAAAGTTCTTTTCAGGTGAGTAATAAACTATGGGATACTTATGGTGGAGTGCCTATATGTCATTTGTTTGTTTATTTTTATTGTGGTAAAATATATATAACATAAAATTGACCACTCTAACCATTTGTAACTACAGTTTGTGGCATTTAGTACATTCACATTGTTGGGGGTTAATCACCATTATCCATCTTCAGAACTTTTCATCATCCTCAACTAAACTCTCCACCTGTTAAACAACTTCCCATTCCCTCCTCTCCCAGCACCTGGTAACCGCTTATAGTTTGTTTTTAATCTTTTAAATCATTTTATAATTAGTGTGTATGGAAAACTTACAGAGATCTGGTTAATGTTATTTAGGAACCTAGATACATATGTTTAGATATGGGTTGCTGATGAAAGCATTAGAATATTGAACAATATTATAGGTCGTCAGTGAGATTTTCTAGATACCTGGTGTGCTTTAGAGAAGACTGAGATGTGTACTTGGTGTGAGAGGGGAGAGGGACGTGAGTTTTCCTGAGACAGATTTAGATAGGGATGTTGAAGTAGAGGGAAGATATGGATTGGAATGCAATTCATAAGGTTATTTGTATACTAGGCAACAGTCTAGGTTTTTTAAAAAAGCATTGGCATTTAATGCGTTAATGTGTTAATCTGTAATTTTATAAACTTTACAGATCCATTTAAGAGGGTGGATTTAGGGATGGTGGAGGGAACTTTGGGGAAAGCATTTCTCTTTCAATAAGATTTTTTTTTTTAATCAAAATGATTTTTAACTAGCAATATATTGTGGAATTATTTAGTGCGTAAATAAAATAATTTGTATTAATTTTTCTTTCTTCTCTAAGAAAATAATTTTTAAAAATCCTTTTCTTTTTCTTCCTTTTTTTTTTTTGGTAAGAGTCATCTGTTTTAGAATGTGGTAGTTAGGAAAATATTCTGAAGTTTTAAGGGGAAAAAAAAGAGCCATGTGAAATTTCATTTAGTCAGAACTTTGACCTAGACACATAGCTCCCAGTGGTATTTTGAAATAACCTTCCTTAATTCTTCCTCTTTAAAAAAATCTTATTATTCTGTTCTTTAAGCCTATGTTCTTTAAACCTGTTCTTTAAACATATGTATGTGTGTGCATTTATGTTTGTTGATTTAAAGAAATACTTATATAAAGCATGTACTTTTTTTGTTTTAAAAATAGACATATATTCACAAGGCTCAAAAATTAAAACAATTTAAAAAGATTAACATTGACAAATCTAACTCCTGTCCCTGTTTTCCCCTCCTTTTCACTATAGGTGACCACTTTTGTTTCTTTTGTATCTTTCCATTGTTTCTTTACACAGATATGACTGTTTTCCCCCATTCAGAGACAATGAGCGTATTGTATACACTATTCTCTGTTTGTAATTACTTAATTCCTTAGTATATCCTGTCAGCCTTAGAAATATATTTCTTTTAATGGCTAGTAATATTGTGGTGATTGTCAAACTGATAAATTTAGAAATCATTTTCTAGTTTAATATCAGTTTTGATTAGTGGCATATAGAATATTTAACACACTTTAATAATTATTAATTAAAATTATTTATTAATTTCAAGTAATTATATCATTCTCAGGAAACCTTGTAGATATAATTCCTATTTGCTTCATGTAGGTTATAGGGTTTTTTTAAGGGTGAAATGTTTGAATATGCTAGACTTAAAACGTTTTAAAAAATTCTGAATTTTTTTTCTGCCTTCCTAAGATATTCACGTGATGTTTAGTGTGCAGCTCCAGTGTATGAATAAGTACTGAAAAATGCCTAGCCGGTGAGGTCATATGATGGACTGAAAAGTCTCTGTTTGTTTAGAATCAAGAGAACTTTCAGAATGATGGTAGCAGTTTTCTTTAACACATCTTCACATAAGAAATAGCTTTTGTCTGTTAATTTTGATTGATTTCTTTACATTCTCATTTGTAAAAAATAGATGTTGAGAGTAGGTAAGTCTTTCATTTATTCAGACGTAACTAGAAGGATAAAATGATAGTCATTACTGATACTTCGTGAAAAATATAAATATAAGCCTTTGGGAAAGAGTTTGTTAAAAATGTTTTTCATTGGCTCTGTATTGTCTTGTCCTGGACCTGGACTGCGACTGTTTCTGACCTTCAACTGGAGGTTGATAGAATGCTTCCTGATTTTTTTTTTTTTAAGGGAAAAGTAATCTCTAACCTAGACATCTTCAAGTTGGAAGGGCAGCATCAGGTAGAGAAACAGATCTCTTCCAATATATATTTTGTTATAAGCATATCCTCAATTTACAGGCCTTAATTTTGAAAGTCTTTTAAGTGCTCTTTTAAGAATAATAGCTAACATTTATTCATTGCTTATTATTTGCCAGCTCTTATTTAAGTGCCTTATAAACATTTAATTATCACAGCAACTCTAGCTGCTGTAGGTTTTTCTGGTTTACAAATGAGAATCTGATTCATATTTAGGATTCTTTAATGTAATTTAAATCATGGAAATTTTATTCCAGCAGGAATAAAATTAAAGGATTTTTTTTTTTTTGTAAAGCATGATCTTGATTTCTATGTCTCTTTCATTTTCTTAACATTGCAAAATTACTGTCATTTGTTTCATTCTCTTTGCAGCAGTCATTTTTCCTTTTATTTGACAAACACTTAGAACTGGTTGGGTATCATGCTTTGCATACGTAGTGGTGAATAAAGCAAGCACAGCCATTGCTGTCAGTTGTGAAAACATTCCACTAATGGAAGATAGAAATAAACAGATCATAGGCCAAGAAGATAGTGAGCAGAGTGCTTTAGTGGATAGTAAAGAGGGAGGCCTACTTGATTTTTCAGGGAAGGACTGGTGTGAGGGAATAACATTAATGCTATGATTTTAAAGTCGAGGAGAAGCAAAGAGCTAAAAGCAGAGATCCCAGGCAGAGGGAAGAGCATCTGCATGAATGCAGCAAGGTAGAGAACACTTGGTGCTTTCTGAGAACTTGAAAGATAGAGAGAGCTAGAACAGAAGTGAGTTGCCCTAAATGAGCACAGAGTTGAGTATAAGAGAGAGTGAGTTAGAAAAATGGAAGGTGAAAGATGCAGTGTTTGAAATTGAGCTTATAGAGGGTTTTCAGTTACTGGTAATGACGTGGTCTAGGATGGGACCATGATAGTTAATAATACGGTGGGATAGAAGTTGAAGAGCCAAGATATTGACAGCATCACTTACATAGTTATTAACGTCTCTGAGAATTAAGACAGGAGTAATGTTGGAGAGAGTGGCAGTGAGCCAGGGGTTAAAATCATTGAGAAATGAAGGGACAGTTGACATTTTTGTAAATGAACTGCAACAGGAAGATGGTCTGACGTGATCAGGACTGGACTGTTTTAGGAAAGCGGGAGGGAGACTGATTTGGAAGGAGCAAAGAGGACCCATACCTCATTTACTAGGTGCAAGAGCACTGGGAGGACAAAAAGCTACCACTTGAGATGGCTGCAGGAGAAATAGCATCCTCCATGGAGAGCCAGGTTTCTGTAGAGCAAAAGGACACAAGATAGGGGCTTTTGTTGTTAGTGGGCCGTGAATTCTAGAGGATACAGCGGAAGGGTTTGGTGACGATATTGGTGACCAAACTGGATTAATACCATGGGTCAGTATCCTTTAGCATTGGTAAACATATAGCCCTCTATGCGGAGGACTCTCGCTTTCTGGGAACTTTTCCAGTAAGATGAATGAACAAGAATGAGTTTTCTTAATTCATGGTTAGATCAATGGAGTGGCTGCTGATAAAATTCATGTAAAGAATACGTCCTTTCCGGAATTGCCTTAAGAGCTTCAGTTTCGGCAGAGTCTGTGTTTCGTATGGGAAACTGGAAAAGTCTAAATTGTGAAAGAAAGCACAGTAGCATGGCGCTGTGACGTTTGTGTCTGAAGATTAAGGAGGGTTCATACCTTAATTTTCATTTATCTTCCAGGATGAGATAGCTTACTTTTAGTAGTTGTGATTTCATGTAGAAGCTGAATGGCTGAGAGTGTTGTGATGGGAGGGGAGTGAGAGTAGAGAGGATTTGATAGAGCAGAGCCTCCTCTTGAAGCTCTGGGTTTTTTTGAGGCCCACAGTACGGTTTGTTGAGGTGGACTGGAGTATTTACTCCTGCATAGTGAAATTGACTTTGATGCTTTAGTTCATTAGAGCTGACACATGCCAAGGCAGCTATGCACATTCCTGAAAAGTCTGTTTTCCGTCTGGTCTGCGATTTGAGAAAAAGATATTAGAAGCCACAACTATGTGAAAGTACTACCTTTTTTTCTTACCTTCTTATAAACTACATGCCCCAGATCTATGCATAAAAAGATGGTTTCATAGATGAACATAGTTTTGGCTGAGGTGACCATACATCCAGTTTACTTTGGATAATTTCACTGTATGCCTGCTGTTCCTGTATTATGTCCAGGTAGCACCCCCTTTCACTCTCAAAAGGGTACTTGTGTAGATGATAAATTATATAGACACTGTGTTTGTAGTTGACTTTCTTTTGTCATTGAGAGGATAATAGTCATAGCGTACCTACTTTAAATTCACTTTTAACTCTTAAACCTTAATACCTAAAAACAGTATTTTAACCATAATCTTTCATTAAATTATAAGATTTAATAGTAAAATATATATTACTTCAGTTTTACTTCTGTGTTTTACTTACCGTCTTGTGGAAATACTGAAAACTTGAATTGAAAAATAAACAGAGTGGGGACTGGCCTGGTGGCATAGTGGTTAAGTTCGTGCTTTCCACTTTGGTGGCCCAGGGTTCGCGGGTTCGGATCTGAAGCATGGATCTACACACCACTCATCAAGCCATGCTGTGGCAGCATCCCACATACAAAATAGAGGAGGATTGGCACAGATGTTAGCTTAGGGCCAATCTTCCTCACCAGAAAAAAAAATGCACAGAATGGAATGAGAGTTAATACTAGATTTTTGTGGGTCACGTCTGTCATTGAATAGTCCAGTTTTATACACAATTCTGAGGGGATTTTTTTAAGCTTATTATATCTAAAAAGATGTTGCTGTGTTAGCGTACATAAAGTGTTCATCAACACTTATAAACATTCTAATTGGCTTTTTTTTTTTTTTTTTGTGAGGAAGACCAGCCCTGAGCTAACATCCGTTGCCAATCCTCCTCTTTTTGCTGAGGAAGACTGGCCCTGGGCTAACATCTGTGCCCATCTTCCTCTACTTTATATGGGACGCCGCCACGGCATGGCTGACAGGCAGCGCGTCGGCGGGCGCCCGGGATCCGAACCCGCGAACCCCGGCCTGCCAAGCGCGGACTAAACCGCTGTGCCACCGGGCGGCCCCTCTAATTGGCTTTTTATGGAGTTATCCTTTTTATGGTGCAATAGCCAACTTTGTTTTGGTGCCAGAGATATGTTTGCCTTGGTTTTTAAAATTGGCTGTGGTATGGGGGCCGGCACGGTGGTGTAGCAGTTAAGTTTGCGCGTTCCACTTCAGCGGCCCAGGGTTCACTGGTTCAGATCCTGTGCATGGACCTACTCACCACTCATCAAGCCATGCTGAGACGGTGTCCCACATAGAAGAGCTGCAACTCTACAACTATGATGTACAACTGTGTACTGGGGCTTTGGGGAAAAAATTAAAAAATAAATAAAAAATAAAATTGGCTGTGGTGAAACATTCAAACAATATAGAAATGAATGAAATAAAAAGTAGAAGTTCCATTTCAAAGCCCCTTTCCTCATTCTCCTTTCTAAAAGTCACCACAGTTTAGATTTCTTTCTTTAAAAAAAAGAAAGTGGTTTATAAACAATACACTAGAAATTTTATTTAAAACTTTGGTGATAAAGCAGTATAGAGGATTATTTTTCTAAAATGTTTGTTCACTGAGCTGAATCATCTTTGGATCATTATTTTTTAATGATTTTAATTTTAGTATTCAGATAATTCTTTTTATATTTGGCCTTTACCAGTGCTTTGAAATGGTAATTTTGTGTTTTTATATGTCAGCATGGTTTTCACAACTGCAAAAATGAGCATGGGGTCACAGATTCTGGCTCCTAAAAAAGTCTGTGAAAAAAGCAAAATCTAAACAACAGTGTTATAGTACATTGTTTCTTCAGTCTAATAATGCTGCTATCACATACTTTTAATATCATACAAAATTAATAGAACAAGAGCTTCAGAAGCATAAGAGTTGGATGCTTGATGTGTATATAGGCATTCAATTAATATATATATATTTTCTCTTTTCTCCATGCCCTTTAGGGTGGAAAGGTTCCCAACAGGCAATGAAACCTCCTTAGAAACAGAAATTCTATTTTTCATTCTAATTTTTCCTTATTTAAAAGGATTTTTTTTCTGTTTATCACAGTGCTTGGTAATTGTATTTTCCATTCTTAAAGAGATTTTTTTATGATAAATATTCCTACTGGCCAATTTTTCCAGGGCATATTGGAGTTCAGATCACTTGCTAATGTTTTTTCTTGTGTGTGTGTGTGTCCACTATGCATTTCCAAAACTTGTCTGTCATCCCAAACAGACACTCTGTATGTATTTAATAACTCTCCATTCCCCTTCTGCCTAGCCACTGGTGACTTCTGTCTACATGAATTTGCCTATTTTAGGTACTTCGTATAAATTGAATCATACAATATTTATCCTTTTGTGTTTGGCTTATTTCACTTAGCATGTTTTCAAGGTCTATCCATGTTGTACCATGTGTCAGAATTTGATTCCTTTAGGCTGATTAATATTCCATTGTATTTTGCTTATCCATTCATTTGTTGATGGACGTTTGGCTATTGTGAATAATACTGCTATGAGCATGGATGTACAAATATCTGCCTGAATCCCTGCTTTCAGAACTTTGGGAAATATACCTAGAAGTAGAATTACCGGATTGTATGGTAATTTTATGTTGAAGTTTTTGAGGAACTACCAAACTATTCCACAATGGCTACACCATTTTACATTCCCACCAGCAATGCTTCAAGATTCCTATTTCCACATCCCCAACACTTGGGTATTTTTTTCTTAAAATAATAGCCATCCTAACGGCTGTGAAGTACTATCTCCTTGTGATTTGATTTGCATCTCTCTAATGACTAGTGATGTTGAGCATCTTTTCATGTGCTTATTGGCCATTTATATATCTTCTTTGGAGAAATGTCTATTCAAGATATTTTTGAATTGGGTTGCTTTTTTTGTTGTTGAGATGTAAGAGTTCTTTTTATATTCTGAATATTAGTTACTTATCAGATATGTGTTTTGCAAACATTTTTTTCTATTCTCTGGGTTGTCTTTTCCCTATCGATGGTGTCCTTTGGCGTGCAAAAGTTTTTAATTTGGATGAAGTCCAGTTTATATGTTTTTTTCTTTTGTGAAGAATTGATGGTAATTCTTCGTTAAACATTTGGTAGAATTCACCAGTTGAAGCCATCTGGTCTTGGGATTTTCTTTGTGGGAAGTTTTTTTGATTAGTAATTCAGCCTTTTTACCTGTTATATAGGTCTGTTCAGATTTCTGTTTCTTCGTGGTCATTTTCAATAGATTGTCTCTTTGAGGAATTTGTCCATTTCATCTTGGTTATTTAATTTGTTGGCATAAAATTATTCATAGTGATTTTTTAAAAATCCTTTTTATTTCAGTAAGTTGGAAGTAATGTTCCCCCTTTCTTTTCTGATTTTAATAGTTAGAGTTGTCTGTCTCTCTTGGTCAGTCTAACTAAAGGTTTGTCAGTTTTTGTTTTGTTTTGTTTCGTTTTTGCTGAGGAAGATTTGCCTGAGCTAACATCCACTGCCAATCTTCCTCATTTTGTATGTGAGCCACTGCCATAGCATGGCCACTGACAGATGAGTGGTGTAGGTCCATGCCCGGGAACCGAACCCGGGCCCTGGAAGTGGAGTGCACTGAACTTAACAACTAGGCCACCCGGCTGGCCCTGTCCATTTTGTTGATTGTTTTAAAGAACCAACTTTCAGTTTCATTGTTTTTTCTCTGTTGTTTTTCTGTTCTCTATTTCATTTATCTCCTCTCTAATCCTTATTATTTCCTTTTTTCTGCTTGCTTCAGGTTTAGTTAGCTCTTCTTTTTCTAGTTTCTTAAAGTAAATGTTTGTATTATTAATTTGAGATCTTTCTTCTTTTTTTAACATATGTGTTTACAAGTAATTTTCTTCTAAGCACTGCTTTTATTGTATCCTATAAATTTTGGTGTGTTGTGTTTTCCTTTTCATTAATCTCAAAGTATTTTCTGATTTCTCTTGTGATTTTTTTCTTTGACCCATTGATTATTTAGGAGTGTATTATTTAATTTTCATATGTTTGTGAACTTGCCAAGTTTCCTTATATTATTGATTTTTTATTTCATTCCATTGTGGTCAAAGAATATGGTTTCTATGATTTCTTTCCTTTTAAATTTATAGAGATTTGTTTAATGTCTAACATACTGTTTATTCTCTGTAATGTTCCATCTGCACTTGAGAAGAATGTATATTCTGCTTTTTGGGGTGGAGTATTATATAGATGTTGATAATGTTTTATAACATTATTAAGTAAAATATGTCATTTCAATCTGATGAATTAATATATTGAGGCTATCTTCCTTTGACTTATATAAAGAACTCCCAGCTTAAGTTATCTTAATTCATTGCAAGGCAGTTCTGTGGTCAGAACATAGAGTATTTAAGAGCCAGCCACATCTGGGTTTGAATCTTGTTTGTAACATTACTATCTGGTAACTGGTATCATAGGCAAAGAACTGGACTTCTCTAAGACTCAGTTTACTGTGAGTGTTTTGAATATTGAATGAGTTCCTTGCTTGTCAGTAAAATTTTGAGAGCCTACACGCATAGATATTCCATAGGTTAAAGTTATTTCAATGACTATTATTAATTATGTAGCACCCCCATGCCACGTGTGTGGTCTGCTATTTAAAAAAAAAAAATGTTTTCCTGAGAAAAGATTTATCCACAATAAAGTGCATTCCCTGTAAATGTACAGTTTTAACAAAAATTGAACTTCTCTACCGTATTCTCCCTTTTGTATAGTAGTTTATTGCCTATTATAGTTAAGGGGGGAAAAAAAGCTGGATGTACTACTAATTGATTGTTACATATCTCATTTTTTAGACCTAAAGATTGTCTTCGGTCTGTTATGAGGAGAGTGAACCATAAAGATCCTCATGTTGCTATGCAAGCTCTGACTGTGAGTGATTTCATTTTAAGTTCTACCATAAAATTATCTGCCAAAATTGAGCTCTTTTAACTTCTGATTTTTTGCTTTTAGCTTCTAGGAGCATGTGTATCAAACTGTGGCAAAATTTTTCATTTAGAAGTATGTTCAAGAGATTTTGCTAGTGAAGTAAGCAACGTATTAAATAAGGTAAGGAACATTATTTCCAGAAATGAATTAAGACAGTCTTCTTTATGTATTTGATTGTTCAATTCTGTGCAGTTTAAATCACAAAGGACTATGTTGTGCTCTTTTTTTAACCATTTCTAAGCTATGTATATTCACTATGTAAGTAAATGTTATGTTTCATTGAAGAGACTACAAATTTACATACTTCATGAGTTGGTTTTTTCAAGCCAAATTAGAGTATATTGAATCTCTTTTCTTCATCATTCCTTTCATATGATAAGAAAATATGTGTATTTCTCTATCTGATTAAATAATACCAGTCTATTTTAGGCACAGTTTTGTAACCATTTTTATAGCCACAGATGTATTTTCCTGATGTAGAACTGTTCAGAAACACTGCCAGAATATGGCACTGTTGAGTTTTCATCTTGACATGAGTCAGGCTACTCACTACCTGACCATCACAGGATTTTAATACTATACTGTCTACTTAACTGAGTGTAGAATAAAGAATTTGAATTCTGTAATTCAAGGAATTTTAAAAATTTAAGTTACTAATTAATATGTGAGTTTTCCTAGTAAAAATCTGTGCATTCGAAAGGTAGTTATTTCTGGCTTCCTTTTTGGTGGGGGGATGAGGGTGGGTAATTATATATAAAGAAAAAATTTTAAAGTGTTAAAAGGGAAAAATGCCTCATGTTTTTTGGGAAAAATGAATATTTCCAGGTTTTAGTAGAAAACGGTACAGAAATGAGATAAGAATTTAAAACTGTACTTCTTTTCAAGCATTATGATTATGTGATAAATCTTTCCCGGTTCTGCTTTACTCAGTTATATTTAGGTATTTTCCACTAATTAATAACCATCCTTTTAATGTCTTGAATGTCCATCACATGTACAACTATTTATGAAGAGATTCTGATGTAATGCTTTCTGTAATTTAATTGAAGATGTGGTACTCAAACTTGTATTTAGTAGCATGAACAACAGTTTTGAAAAAAGTCAACAGCTACGTATATGAGAATGGACTTCTCTTTATTTTCCAAATGTTTTACGGTGAACATACTGGTTTTATACATAAGGGGGAGATGTTATTATGAAGAAATGAGGTTTGCTGGAATATTGACATGCAGTGGACCTCATATTAGGCCTCAGATAATTGAACAACTTGGTAAAAATACACAGTCATGCACATTAGAAGTGAGGAATAAAGGAACTATGTCTTTTGTTCTCTCTGTCTAACTTATTTTTTATTGGCCTGCAAAAAAACCAAAACAAAGCAAACTACTTTTCTTTGTCTTTCTGATGTACAAAGCTTGCTTAGTTGCAAAATACTCTGAAAAGTCATGTTTTTCTGACCTCCAAAGTAAGTTATTACGTATTTAATCTGTTTTAATTTGATGTGAGGTATGTATGATGGTATCTTCTATTGTTTTTCATGGTGTGAAAATAAAATTAGTTTATTTCTAGTAACCAACTATATTTTCTTATGTATTGTCTATAGCTAGGAGTAATTTGTGATTTATAAAGAAATCTACACTTTATAATTTTTATATTTAATGTATCTGTATTAAATCATCAGCCAAGAAGTTAGTACTTTTTAATTAACTTTATACTCTTTTTTTTTAGGGTCATCCTAAAGTGTGTGAAAAATTAAAGGCTCTTATGGTTGAATGGACAGATGAGTTTAAGAATGATCCACAGCTTAGTCTAATATCGGCAATGATTAAGAACCTTAAGGAACAAGGAGTTACGTTTCCAGCTATTGGCTCTCAGGTATTTTGTAAAGTTTGTTTCTCTAACGTAGCCAGGTTTATTTGAATTTTTCTTTTTTTCCTCCAAACCCAGGTAGGTTTTACTACTCCACAGGAATTTTAGTTAATAATCTTGCATTCAAAGGTGCCAGAAAAATATAGTGTAATATTAATGTGTTCCAATTTCCACTTTCCCCACTGTTTCTCCTTGATAAACGAATTGGTTTAACATTTTGCAATTTTTAAATTTTTTATATAATTTTAATAATACAGACAAAATTTATTTATGATGTCAGGTAATACGGACAATCTTATTAAATGCTCTTAATGCTAAAATTTATATACAAAGAATGACAGCTCGAAAATCAAGATATTCTTACAATTTAAGGGTGAGTTTAGAGATTCTGTTGATTGTAAAATTTATGAATACCTGTATTAAAAATAGTAAGGAGAAATAAGGGGGTCAGTGGGAAGAGAAGCACATGAAACATCTTTGCCCTTAACAAGAGCTGACTAGTGCATAAGTCTTCTTCCTTTCTCCTAATAAATATGATTGATTGAAAGGCTTGACTTCCCTTTTCCAGAAAAAATTATTTATATAATAAAATCAATATCTAATTTATGTCATATAGAAAACAATGAGAGGGTATTTCTTTTATTCGTTTCCTCCTCTGGGAAACCTTTAGGATGCCCAGCTAATCAAGGGGGCTTAAACTGTGTCATAATTTCCTATACTGCCTTTCCCTATTGAATGATTTGGGGTGGAATATGATGAGTGGTGTGAAAGCACGAGCAGAAAAGTCTCAGCTGTGGAGGGCTCAAGTTCAGGGTTGTGACCACTTCAGGGAGTCGTGAAGCGATTCATCTAGACTTATCTAGACTTTCTTCCCAAGGCAGTTCTAGTTTATCTGAGTACTCTTGAAGACCCAGAAATATATTTGGGAGGTGGAGGAAGGAGAGGATATTTTTCTTCTTAATTGATATGGTTTTACAATGGTAAATTATGTCTTTGAGAAGTATTCATTCTTGATAGGTGGCTTTTACTACTCTCAGAATAATTTCCAAAATCTGTATAATTAAGGAATAATTTTATGCAGAATAATCCAGGATATTTTATAATTTCCTTGACAACAGAAGCAATGTTTAATTATCAAAAAGTAGACCCACTACAGAGAACCAAAGAGTGTAGATGCTTAGTGGAATTGCAACTTCTATATCCTGAGAACCTATTCTGGAGCTTGTTACTTAAAATGTGGTTTGTTGACCATCACCCCACCTAGAAGCTTGTTGGAAATGCAGTGTCTTAGGTGCCACTCCAGACCTATGGACTCATTATCTCCATTTTAACCAGAGCCCCAGATGATTCTGTGTGCACATTAAAGTTTGAGAAGCACTGCTCTTGAGTACAGCTTTCAGTGCAAGTGAAAATCTGCATTTCAGTCCACAAAGGGACTTGTTCCTGTCCTGTAAGAGAAGGAAGAAGAATTAGTGGTCTGACATGTAGCTTTGTTTGGTTAACCTAGAATCTCAGGTAGTTGTGGGAACAACTTTAGGGATTCTCTAATCTAATCCCCTCACTTTACAGATGAGGAAACTGAGACCCAGAATGGTTAAGTGACTTGCCCAGGGCTACAGCTCGTAGTTGGCAGAGTGGAACTAGAACACAGGCTTCCTGACTCTCAGTCCAGTGTTCTTTCCACTACACGATCCTGTTTCCGTTTGATATAGAGGTTAGTGGATATGTATCTGTCCGGACTAGGCTTCAAAGGACAAGAAACGGAGCGAACACTAGCAAGAGCATTTATTGATTGATTGGCATAGAAGTTAGGTTACTGTCCTGTTCAGAAGATTCAGGATGTAGATCAGCAGTAGTAAAGTTAAGAGTTACTTCTCTTCTTTTTATCTAGATGTTATAAAATGTGTGATGCCTAATTTTGTTATATTTGCTGTCTTTTCAGCCACAAGAAATAACATAAAATGCATCTAAAGTAAAATATGATGAGATAGAATGGTGATTATTTTTATAGTAGTTTCTGAAAAGCTTACCATTGAAAACCATGTTTGTAAAGAGCTTCACGTTTAATGAATTGCAAAAGTCCCTCTAGATTTTAGTTACTTAGTTGCTTAAGTCATTACTACAGTTTAATCAGACTGAATCTTTGTTAGCATACTTAACAAAAGCCTCTGAAAATATAAGGATTTTTTAAAGTATATTTTTTCATTCAAGTGAAGAAGAAAATAATATAAAAACGTTAAGAAAAGTAGTACTTGAGTCACCTAACATCCTGCTGTGGTTCTTTTAGTACTAACTTTTGACGTGGAGGTGACACTGATGCTCCTCCATTTGACTGGTTAATAAGGCAGTATGGAACCCGATGGTAGGAGGGAACTTTGAAAAGTGTGCACTTCAGGAATGTAGGGCTTAATACAGCTTGTTTCTGCACTTCCTCCTTGACTGATAGAGATTCCTTCACAGACCATGAAAGATCAATATGCCTATTTTGTGAAATTCACAAAATTATGAAAAAAATTTCATCTATAAAGAAAAAGTTACCTCTGATCAAACATACCTTCAATTTTCAGAGGTGTATGATGATTAAAACATTATCTAAAGATGATTACAACTAGAGGTGGATCAGAATTGAGAATGCTTAAAGTTCTATTCTGTGAACTACAAACAACTTTTTTCTAATCAGCTTTTCTAAAAATAAATGCCTTATGCATTTGTTTGACAATTTAAAATATACTAACTGAAGGATATAGAACTGTATTTTACTATGATGTTGAATATTTTGCCTTTAATTTATTCAACAATCATTTATTGATTACTTGTAATATTTATGCTCAAATACCCTCAAGGAACATATAGTCTAGTTGTGGAGACAGCCATGTAAGCAGATGATTGTAATAGAAGCTGAGATTTATTGCCTGTCACTATGTGCCAGGCACTGTTCCAAGTGCTGAACTTGTGGTAATTTGAATATTTTTTAGAATTCCATTTTTTTATTGGTTGTTCTGGAATTACAGTGTACATTTGTAACTTTTCACAATCTATTTTGAATTAATGTATTATTTTGTGAAAATGTAGAAACCTTGCAATTGTATAGGGTTTATTTACTCCCTACTTCAACACTCTTTATGCTATAGTTATCATATGTATGACATATATTACCTCTACATACATTATAAATCCCAGGAGACAATGTTATACTTTTTGTTTTAAACCCTGAACGGCCCCCATCCCATCTGACTTTGGAAGCTACATGTGTTAATTCAATCCTTTCAATACTCTATGATGTATAGATGCTATTATTCTCATTTTATAGATGAGGAACTTGAGGCACAAAGAGGCTAATGTATCGAAGGTCATACATCAGAAAGTGGTGGATCTGAGATTTGAACTGATGTTTTCCTGACTCTACAACTTGCATTCTTACCTACCCATATCATAGTATCTTGTTTCAAAGTGTTATGAGAGGAACACAGAATAGAGAATGCTTAATTAAGGGGTTTAGGAGTGTTTCATTGAGGAAGTGATATTTTAGCTATTTACTGACTGGTGAGTTGAAACTCAATAGGAAAAATGTGGATGAAGTAAAATGTGTGTATATATACATATACATATATATGGTAACTGATAGAATGGTTGAAAATGAGGCCAGTAAGATAATCTGGAGTCTGATTTGCCTTGATTGCCATGCAAAAACTAAGCGGCCTAGAAGCTTGTAATTCCATAAGTGTGAATCAGCTTATGTATTTATTTACTTGTATACTACCTTATTTACAAAATATATTTATGATGGACAGTAATATATTGTCAGAATTAACTACTTGTATTTTGGTGTGCAAAATAGTATAATCTTATGAACATTTATATCGTTATATATAAATCTGGGTTCCTAAAGATAAGATCCTGACTTGATCTGGAAGGAAGCAATAAAATCTCTCTCGAATAGATACTTTAAATTTTCAAAAACTATTTGTTTTTAAAATAGTCATCTCTTTCCCTCTCAACTCCTTTTCTGGTTTTAGAATTTTTCTAAAAATTTTTAAATCTCTAGACTTTCTTCTCTGGTTTGCATACTGTCTGCTTTTAGTTTAAGCTCTTGACACAAATCTGAGAGAGTGTGATGAGGCTGCCGGCCCTGAGTATCCGATTGCTCTCAGTCTGTTTTCTCCAATTCTAACTCTTCTTCTCCTTTCAAAGTGGAGGCTGCTCCAGTTTGGATTTCTTTCTTCTTCAGAAGTCTGTGGTATACTGATGAGAAAGTCTTGCAAGTTCTTAGATTAGGTGGGTAGGAAACTTGGAGAACAACCCTCAAATGGTGTGTTCCTTTTTTTGTGTTAGGCTGCAGAACAAGCAAAAGCAAGCCCAGCTCTAGTAGCCAAGGATCCTGGTGCTGTGGCTAACAGAAAAGAAGAAGAAGATTTAGCAAAAGGTATGTTATTAAGTCCCTGATAGTGAGAAGAAGAAAAGTCTCTTCCTTAATATTTTTATCCCTGAGATATTTAAAAATAAAAGAAGAGGACTTGACAGCTAAAGCTGAACTCTGCTTTGTTCCCCTCCTCAGTTTCTTTCTTTCCTCTCCTCTTCAAAGGCAGCTACTAGCATATGTGTGCTTTTAGTCTATGATTTTATATTTTTACTACTATATATACTATATATCCATAAACATTACCAAATATTTTTTTGTGTCCAACAAATTCTTTTTTTCATAAATAGTATACTCTAGGTACCGTCTACAACTTGTTTTTTTCATGCAGCAATATGTTTGAGATCTATTCATAATGAGATATATAAATCAAGTTTGTTTTAACTGCTGTATAATATTCCTGTGTACTAATAAATATATGCTGTAATTTATCCTCCTACTGATGGACATTTGGGTTTTCTAATTTTTTTTTTTACTATAACAAGTATGCTGCCTAGAGTGTCATTGTACATGTTTTCTTGTGTGTGTGTTTTTATATGTATATATATATATATTTTTTTTTTTTCCCCTATCCCTGGATGCTAAAAGATATTTTCTTATGATAGTTTTAAAGTTTCGTTTTCCCAATAGGTTTTTACTGATCTGGAACAGGGGTGGAAGGGAAAAAGAGGTTATAGGTTGAGTTGAAAGCAGGGTAATCAGTCTATTAAGATTACATTGCCAAGCCTGAGTGACACATGATGATGGCCTGCATTGGGGGAGGAGATAGAGGAGACACATTTGAAATCTATTTTGGGGAATCTGTTAGGAGAGACTTTACTGTGGTTATTTCCAAATTCCAGTTCTTAGACTGATTACCTAAGAACTACCTTTGGAGCAATAAAATACACGTTCTCAAATGTTAGCTTTGAGGCTCTGATTTAGTAAGTCCTCAGTGAGGCTGGAGACTCTTGACTTTCAGAGTGATTTTGATTATTATTTGGGGAACTTAAGCTGTAGCAACACATTGGAAATAGGAAAGAAAAATATAAAATATCTGCAGCTAAGTTTTAAAAAATGGATCTAAGAGTTTATATCTATTATCCAGAATAATTTAAATTGTATCCATTCAATAAAGATAGTCATCATGCTGTTCAATTTTTTTGTTAGTTTATTTTTTAAACTTTCAGTTGTGAATGAATGAATAAAATTGATGAAATGATTTTTGTTCAGTATAGGATATGTCCTAGTTTCCAGCTACGCTGTTGAAAGAAGAAGACTCTTTTCCTTGATTGTCTTCTTGTACCTCTTTGGATTATTGGATATATTAACATTTTTGGTCTTTATAAACACATTGTTTTCCAGCCATTGAGTTGTCCCTGAAGGAACAAAGGCAGCAGTCAACCACCGTTTCCACTCTGTATCCAAGCACATCCAATCTCTTAACTAACCTCCAACATGAAGGCCGAAAAGTTCGTGCTATATACGACTTTGAAGCTGCTGAAGATAATGAACTTACCTTTAAAGCTGGAGAAATTATTACAGTTCTTGATGACAGGTGATGCTTGATATTAAATTGAACATTCCTATGAAAATATGTAACTTACTACTTTTGTGTTTCATATTGTTACTGGTGAATGCCTTTGCTGAATGTAATAAAAAAAATATTGACGTAAATATTTTCTCTGTATGACGGTTGCTTTGCTTATGTCATACTGTCTAGATTCTTATTTTGTAGTTTAATTTTTTCTCATCTATGATTTAGTTTTTATTTATTTTGGAGGCCTAGTTTAATGTATTCATTTTGGTTCCATCTAACAATATGTATTGTTAAATTAGTAAAAAAGTTAAGATTTTACAAAATCAACTGAATATGTGTGTGTATTTATAGAGTTTGTACGAAATACATTATTTATTTACACAGAATAGTATATATGTGTGGAACAAATTCATTTTACATGGAAGCATTCTTTTTTGTTCCTCATAGTGATCCCAACTGGTGGAAAGGTGAAACCCATCAAGGCATGGGGTTATTTCCCTCTAATTTTGTGACTGCAGATCTCACTGCTGAACCAGAAATGAGTAAGTATTTTCTAGTCTGTCAATGGATGATAATCTATGATCCTCTTTTAATGAAAGTTGAGTAAATTCAACTTTCTGGAGCAGGGGTTCTCAGATGTTAGTACCTCCAAGGTGTTTATTAAAAATGCAGCTCTCTCGTCAGTAGATTATTTACCAGAAATCACCTAATTGTCTCAGCTTTGAAAATTGAAATCATCTATCTACCAAGATTATTTTTAGACAGACTATGGACTTTTCTTTAAAAAAAAAAAAAATATATATATATATATATGTGTGTGTGTGTATATGTATATATATGCCGTTGTAAAAATGCAGATTAAGAAGTGTTCTGGAATTTATGCATTATGTGTTTTTGTTATCATCAGTTGATAAAAGTGTAACATGCAGTGTAACCTCAAAGAGAATTCTTTCTATTCAAAGGTTGAGACCATTTCTTTAGTGTCTAGTCCCAAACTTGGAAGCAGTGGCCTTTAAGCAACATAATGGCTTTCCTAAGCCCTCATGTCAGATATGCGGAAGGTGTCATAACTAATCATATAAATAGTTTTTTGTTTGATTTCCAAACCTTTGCTTGCCAGGAGAAATAAACTAGAAAGTGAGGCCAAGGAGGAAAAGTGATATTACTGACAGGCATAGTAGTTGCAAGAGATGTAATTACCAGTAGCTTATCAAAATGTTTGTAGACAGTTCACTATATTACTACATAATAATGTATTTTAATGAATCTTCATAATGATGAGTTTTGAGTCAAGCTTAAGTCGTAATCTTCTATTTAAGAAAACAGAATTATGTTCTAGTCTAGAAAGATTTCTATTAGCAATTGAAATGTTTAGAATTTTAAAGAGTTTTTGTATGTAAGTTGGTAAGCTATAGTTATCTGACAAAATAGCTCCTCTCATCTTTCTATAATGTCAGGTAGAAAGAATCAAAGAAAGTTATAAACCACAATTTGCTTAGGTCTTTTTTAGTTTACAAGAATTTTAAGAAAAGATCTTTGTATTTTATATCTTTTTATTTTCAACAGTACCCAGTAAATATTACCCAGAATACAGACTATATATTTATACAGTAAATGATACAGAAGTGTATGTGTGTGTGTACATATGTATATGTTAATAATAAAGAGATACTTTTTTTAAAAAAACATAAGAACACTTCTCTTTCAAAAGAAGGCTTTAACAACAAACCAGACATTACAGATCTTTCATAAAACAGTGCTGTCTCATCGTTATTGCCGGGCTGTCTTGTGTGACTTTTTATAGAGACAGAGTCCTGATACCCATTCCTTTAGTGGAGTTCTTTTTTGTTCAAGCTCAAAAAAACATGTTGTAGAACCTTGTTTAAATGGCAGCACATAGTGTGCCAACTTTTTAACCTGGGCTGAGGGTGGTGTTTTTTTGTTGTTGTTTTGGGGGTATTCAGGGGTTGGGTTTTTTTTTTTTTTTTTTTTTTGTCCTGAATCAGCTGTTGGAAAGGATAGAATTGTCTTGGACTTCTGTTCAAGATGGGATCCAAGATCTCATGTAGGTCATGTAACCGTCTCATCTTTTTTCCCCATCACATAGCAGTACAGCTTTAAAATGAGTGTTCTAGCTCTTCTCATGTGTTTCACTCTGTACCAGCTGGAAGAGAGACAGGAACATCAGAGTGTGTGTAATGGAGTTATGGTTTTCAAGCTTGGAAAACGAGTACTATCATGGTCCTTGTACATCATTCTTTATGGGGAAACAGAAGTCCATTTCACTTCCTGTGTCAAGTAGAAGTACCTGCCCTACTTAGCTTGTTTTTGTTTTGGAGATGCAGTAAGATACTGTGAAAGCACTTTATCTTTTATATATATGGAAATGATATTTTATATACACACTCACACACAAATGCGTGTGTTGTAGTAGTATTAGTCCCTTTGAGAAAAAGCACTGCAAACTTGTGCATGCTCAGCTGTTAGGACGTGAAGTCTGCCATGTGTTCTCTTATGGGTAGCAGCCAATGCAGTGCCATCCTAGCTTTCTGCTTCTTAAAAGCTCAAGATATAAAAAGCAAAAATATCTGTAGCAGAATGACTCTTTTTTCCCCCATGGGAAAACGAAATCAACTGAAACTTTTTTTTGTATGTAGAATTTTGCTTTCTGGTGACTTGAATGGGATAAATATGTTGGAACTCAAACTATTTCCATTTTATGCAGAAGTCCACAGCACAGAATATGTAAGTGTTAGGACTTCTTGTTCTCCGAGTAAAATCACAGGCCAGATTCAAGCAGTGTGGACTAGTGGAGCCGAACAGGTTGGCATTCAAATCCAGGCTTTGCCGTTTATTAGTTTTCTCCTGTGCCAGAGTTTTTAATCTTTCTAAGCCACTGTTAACGTCATTTATAAAATGGGCATATCTCATAGGATTGTACTGAAGATTCATTGGGGGAAATGTGATATTCCATTAAGCATATTTAATAATTTAATAAATACTATTTCCCTTCCTTAATTCTGCCCCTTTTCCACCCCCCCTTCATCTTGATTCTTAATATTTTTATGAATACTGATTGACTAGGTTGATACAAGGATGAAGAATCCAGAAAGGAAGTTCATTCCTTTAAAGCTGTATGTGCCTTTCAGTATTATTTTGGAGAAGGTTAATTGCTATGTTAATCATAACCTTATATTTACTAGTTAATTTGAATTACTAGTTATATAATTTGAGTTACTAATTGTACTGAATAGTTTTTAAAGATTGCTTTGTTGAGCAAGAGAAATGTGCACTTCTGGCCAGTGGTTTGCAGATCCCTTAATAACCACGTTTTCACTGCAAAGAATAATGTAACTGAAAAATATAAGCCGATTTAGTGGAAAATTCAGATCCCTGCGAAGGCCACTTGTAAAGTTCTTCACTGGCCTGGATGTCGTTCTCTTAATGAAGTCAGTGGTCTGCCAGCGAACATATAGCTAACTCTCCAGTTCATTACCATGAAATATCATGGTCTATGAAATGAGATTTTTCTTTTAAAAGACTGGTAATTTAAAAAGGATTTGTTTTAAATTGCAGAGTTCATTTCTCCATTGTAAAACTTTGCTTTTTGTCCATCAATTTACTAAATTCTCATATGTAGTAGGTGATTAATCTTTGTTTCAGAAATATGCCTCTTACTTTTAGTGAAATATCTTTTATGGGAAATGTAAAATCTTTAGAAGAAAAACTTAAGAAATCTTGACCGAGTTTCATAAAGTAATATTCTGTCATTGCCTAAATCTGCAACCTAATTATTCTTTACATTGAGTTGCTCAACTTGAAGGGAATATAAGAAAAATCCAAATTTTCTCTTGGAAAATTAAAGTGCTTTAAAATATAATTTTAAATTTATTATAAGGAAAAGATAAATGTTACATGTTTTACAGTTAAAACAGAGAAGAAGACGGTACAATTTAGTGATGACGTTCAGGTGGAAACAATAGAGCCAGAGCCGGAACAAGTCTTTATTGATGAAGTAAGTGATTTCCTCCATGAGCAGTTCATACTTGGTGTTGAAGTTGAAATGTTTTTCTTGTCTTCTTTAAAAAAATTGATTACTTGGTTAATGCATGTATTTTGTAGTTAAAAAAAAATTCTAACAATATGGACAAAGCAAAAGTTCTCCTTGAAACTTCCTCTTTAGACCCATTCTTACCATGTCAGTGCATATAGTTGTACCTTATTATTTTAAATTCCTGTATAATATTCCATAGAGTGGCTTTATCATGATTTAATTATTCTATTGTTAGATGCTTAGGTTGTTTCCAGTTTTTTGCTGGTTTTTTTGCTATTACAAACACTATAGTGAGATATTTTTTGGATATATTTAAAAGAATGTGACTTTTATTTTAAAATGTCACTATTTGATGCTGTGGAAATTATATCCTTTGTAACGTACAATGAAAAATGAGATGTCCTCTTAAAATATGTGGAGGGATTTATAAATTTTTAGCTGCTGTTTAGGGGAGCTATATGCAGAAAGTTTGGAGAGCATTCTTTTAGAGAAGCAGATTGTAGAAGACTGTGCTGAGAGCCAAGGAATCCAACTGGGTCAGGGAAATTATGTCTGGCTGGTTGCATGACGTAAGAAAACGCCTGTGGAGTCAGACTAGTGGTCTTATTTTTCTGGTAGTAGAAAATTTCAAATAGGGTGTAGTTTTCTGTAAACAAACAAAACAAAAATTATCCACGTGTTAGTTGACACTTCCTCTCATTTACTCCTACCCCCTCCCTTCCCTTTCTTTTTTTGCTGTAGGCAAACTTTTCTGACATTGCGTGCCTTCTTTTTTAGACTACCTAAAATGACAATTGTAAATCTTTTACATTGAAAAATAGTATCCATTTCAAAATACAAGATTCTTTTGACTTCAGAAGGGTTTTTTATATACTTGTGTCACTTTCACTCGTGATTAACTCATCTCAAACTGTTCTTCTATACAGAATATGGAGTTTTTGTTTTGGTTTAAGTAACTACTTTGCTTAGAATTGGTAGTCTTTAAATTATTTACCTAATGTACCTATGTTTAGTAGCATAACCACATAAGAACCACACATAGGGAAAAGTTTGTAATTCTTACAGTAGTATTCTTTGGTACATGAGATCTACGTTTGTTTTTTATAAACTTACATATAAATGCATGTGTACTTTTATAATGTATAGATGTATTTATGTGGTGATGGCTTCATTCGTTTCACTGGTCTTACACGAAAAGATTCTGAAATAGGTCTGAATCATTGCTTTGAGATGCCTTCCAGCCTTTCCCACATAGGAGAATAGAGAAACCACAAATCCTCCTCCTTCCTTTTATGACACACTGAAACATTGGCGGGAAGAAAATGCAGAAGAAATCCTTATGGCCCTACTTAGAAGGAGAACAGCTGTAATATAGCTTAGCTATGCCTTACTAACACAGCTGCTGTATTCACCATGGTGGAGAAGTAATAACTCAGTTGTTAGTCATGAGTGATGCCATCTTGAGAGAGCGGTTACACCTGTCAGCATGGCAAGGCTACAGCTGCTCCAAAGCAGAGTGACACAGAATCCACTAGCATGACATAGGAGATTGAAGAATGCACATGTTGAAAGTTTAAATGTGGCTTTATTTCTTCTCATTTAAGAGAGTGTCTATTAACAGTTTCAAAAATAAGTAGGAAGAGCTTTCAAGGCTCTGACTTCACATGGTACCAAAGAGAATGCACAGACACTAATTACATAAAAACAAAATTGGAGTCTCCATATCTGTGGATTACAGAAGTTCTCTATCCATTATCTAATAATGAAGTGAGAGCGTATTGTTGTGTAACAATTCATTGCTTTTTTTTGGTCAGGAAGATTCACCCTGAGCTAACCTCCATTGCCAATCCTCCTCTTTTTCCTGAGGGAGATTGGCCCTGAGCTAACATCTGTGCCCATCCTCCTCTCTTTTGTATGTGGGATGCCTGCCACAGAATGGCTTGATGAGCGGTGCATAGGTCCACACCCAGGATCCGAACCTGCGAACCCTGGGCTGTTGAAGTGGAGCGCCCGAACTTAACCACTTATTGCTTTTTATGTTAACTATTTAATTCTTGTAGGATAAAATGGACCAATTGCTACAGATGTTGCAAAGTACAGATCCCAGTGATAATCAACCAGATCTTCCAGAGTTACTTCATCTTGAAGGTAAACCTTGTTTGCCATTTACCTTGCAAATAAAGAATAATCAGAGGTTATATCTAGTGTTCTATTACAGAATGGTTTTATATTTAAATAAAATTGAGAAAGATATAAAAAATGTTAACATTTCTCACTCTCCTATGACCCAGACTCACATTTATATGCAGTTTAATCCTTTAGTAGAATTCAAATTAAGTATTTTATCTAACATTTTTGAATGTTGTAAAATGAAAATTGATATTTAAAAAATTTTGAGATCAATACAGTCAATCTGAAGTGTTGATTTTTCTAAATACCCAAATTTCTAAATCAATCTTTGGTTCTCTGGGCTAAGGTTAATTAATATAATTTTTGCTACCCAAAATTAGATTTTTTTATTTCTTTAATTATATGAATATCCATCAAAGATTTGCTTTCTTTTTCTGTTTTCTTATATTTCTTCAAATCTTGTCATTTTAGCAATGTGTCACCAGATGGGACCTCTCATTGATGAAAAGCTGGAAGATATTGATAGGTAAAAGAACATGTGCTATATCTGCATTGTGTACCTTCTTTCCTAAAGTTTGGCCCTAAACTGCATGCTGGGATAGAGCTGCCATTTTATTTTGTTTTGTTTTATTTTATTTTATAAGTTGTGCCAAAGGAACCACATCTAATTTCTGCTAGATGTGGGAATTAGAATTAGACTCTTCTGTCCTTTTGTTTTAAAAAAGTGAGGATTTATTTGACTTTCACTATATTAGTCTTTTTTAAAAATAAGGGTTAACTGTTGTAATCATATTTGCTATAAGTGGCATTACGAGACCCCACAAATGACCCCTCTGTTATTAACTAGGGAAACCTAGATATTTCAAGGTCAGGTCAAGTACAATAAACTGGAGTTCTCCCAGCACGGTACCTAAATCTTAAACTGTTTTGTTTGCCTTGAAGCTAAAATATAGGATATTTTCTATTGCAAGGTTAGATTTTTAATAATGTCTAGTTATACCGCTTTTTGCTATTTTTAGGTGTCTTATTTAGAACATTGTATCATTTAAATAGCAATTATGTTTCAAATTGTATAATATTTCAGAAAACATTCAGAACTTTCAGAACTAAATGTTAAAGTGATGGAGGCACTTTCGTTGTATACCAAGTTAATGAATGAAGATCCAATGTATTCCATGTATGCAAAATTACAGAATCAGCAGTATTATATGCAGTCATCTGGTGTTTCTGGTTCTCAGGTAAGCTTTTCAAAACTCAAGTATATCATTTTAAATTCTCAAATATATTTGAGATTATTTGGAATAGCTGTGTTTTTGTAAAATGTGCAACTTTCTAAAGTAATGTTTAGAATAAAAATAAAGTTTAAAAGAAGTTTTTACTTAACAGATGTATAATATGCTAATTACACCAGTAGTTCTTTTAAAAAAAAAACTGTTCTTCTGCAGGGGTGCACATCAGAATCACCCATCAAGCTTTTTAAAAAATACAGATGCTTTTTGAAAAAATACAGATATTTTGGCCCCAACCCAGACCTTTCCTGTCAGAATCGTCAGGAATGCAAACATCTGTATATTTTTAAAGCTTCATGTGTAATTATCTGGTTAAGAGCGGCAATTTTTGTCTGAGTAAAATTTCTAATTATTACTAAATTCTTCTGAGTATTTGCAGTTTCCAATTTTATAGTGAGCCACTTTAATCTGAGCTACTTTATATTACATGAGAATGCTTGTGATGCATTTTTCCCTATATTCATCCCAAACAACTATTTCAGGAGCCTCTTTCTCACAAACTCAGTAAGTTCAGAGTGTAGGGAGTAATTAGCCAGGCACTCCATTTTATCCATGTAAAGTGGGACAAACTTTGTGCAGATTAATGTTTTTTCACCGTGGTCCATTTCACCTGAAATGATGGGCCAAAATCTTGGAGATGAGCAGTCAGGCCTGAGAAATGTGGGGCTAGATGACACCTCCTCATGGGTCTTGATACCCAGTTGGAGCCAAAAAAACACAGAAAGAAACCTTTCATGTTCAATTTGCAAAGTAACCAAAAAAAAAAAAAAAAGAAGCGTTCATGAGGACTGGAATAGCTGTGTTAATAATAAAAGACCTTTTGTATTCTGATGTATGGTGTCTCTTATGACTTAACAGAAGTGCTAAGATGATTGTGGTCTTGTCTCCTGATGATTGTGTTACTATCTTAACAGCTGGTAAGAGTCGTACTACATAGACAGTGGAGTTCCCTTTTCAAACATGTGAAATGGAAGGATCTAAGAAATACTACAGAAATTTAGAACATTAAGTGTGTTTAAGATTTGGGGCATTTAAGACTAAAACAAGTATAGCTTTTAGATGCAGATGTAGTCAAGGGCCAAATCCAGCCTGCTGTGCATTTTTTAAAATAAAATTTTACTGAAATACAATCATTCTCATCCGTTTATGCATTATTTCTGGCTGCTTTCCATATAGGCGGAGTTTAATTGTGTGACAGAGACAATATGGCCCACAAAGCCTAAAATGTTTACTATCTGGACCTTTACAAAACTGACCCGTGTTTTAGAAAGTTAGTTCAATAAACTGTAATTTAGGAAATACAAATTGTATCTATAAGCAAATGCAATCTATTGATATAAAACAATGAATTCAAGATACTTCTTAAACATTCGCGCTTGGCAGCCCGGGGTTCGCAGGTTCGGATCCCGGGCGCCCGCCGACGCACTGCTTGTCAGCCATGCCGTGACAGCGTCCCATATAAAGTAGAGGAAGATGGGCACGATGTTAGCCCAGGGCCAGTCTTCCTCAGCAAAAAGAGGAGGATTAGCAACGGATGTTAGCTCAGGGCTGGTCTTCCTCACAAAAAAAAAACAAAAAAAATCAACATGGAAAGAGAGATTATATTAGTATAAAGTTTCAAGATAAGTTTCTTTACTGCTTCTGTATGGAGATAAACACAAGTTTAGCTAATGTAAGAACAAAAATCATCAGGAGCCCACTTCACTGAAAAGTATTTTTTAAAATGCCTGTTAACAGAAGTAACTTTAAAAAAGGATACTAGAGATGTAATTGTTCTTTTTGTAACTGAATGCCTCTACAAAGAAAGTTTGAAATGCCTATTAAAATTTTGGAGACTCTAATTTGTTTTATCATGAACTGTCCTAGGTGTATGCAGGGCCTCCTCAAAGTGGTGCTTACCTGGTTACAGGGAATGCACAGATGAGCCATCTCCAGAGCTACAGTCTTCCACCTGAGCAACTTTCTTCTCTCAGCCAAGGAGCAGTTCCACCATCTGCAAACCCAGCCCTTCCTAGTCAGCAGACTCAGGCTTCTTACCCAAAGTAATTTGATCATTGACTCTTGTTTACAATTAGTGCTGTTAAAACTCTTAAGCGCCCCCGTCATCTGTAACTAGAAGAGCTGGAAAAGAAAAATCCAGGGTAGATGTGGTCACTGATACCAGATGGTCAACCCCTGCGGTATTGCTGTGGTAGCCAGCAAGCCAGTCCTCTGTCTCACTGGTTCACTGAACTGCTGTATTCTAGTTTTAGCTCTGTATTTTCTATATTCATATCATAATTTGTTTTTGTTTTTATTTGAGTCTATGATGATTTTGCTAAGGATTTTAATGAAACAAACTTGATAACTATAATTTATCGTTTTCCACAAATATAAAATCTAGATGTTTTGTTATTATCGTTTTAAAATTTGTAGTTCTGGGCTATCTCTTAAAGACAAATATTCTCTTCTTTTTGCCCTGTGTTGGAATTTAGTATATATCACAGCAAGATAAACCATTTGAAAAGAGATGATACAAGAAGCTAAATGGCCCTGTGGTTCATGGGGCAAGTAGCTGAGCATGAAATGACAGGCCCGTTGTTTTGGTCATTTACTTATAATGCCCCCGGTCGTAAAGTTAAATGATTATATATTATATAATTTAAAATTATATTTATGCCTTTTCTACTTCGATGGGAATCTAAGCTGAAGTCTTTCCTTTGCAGTGAATAAAAGATGGGCTTTAAGAGTTCACTGGTGTGTAATTCTAAAAGTCCTGATAGTCTGACTCATAACAGAAGTTTCTTGGTGGCACAGGAACAGTTCCTAGAAACGTTTCCATCAGTGTTGCAGTTGCCCACAAGTGCTCCTTTACTGCCCTCACTATTATATTATTCATCCTCAAGAGTCATACTCTGGGGATGCTTGGGGATTTTCAAACATTATTTTATGGTCACATCTAGTATTCTGAAGTGACTTTAAGAAGGAGGGTAATGGGCAGGCCTATTAGAGGCATCAATACACAGGGCACTCCCTACTGGGTTATATAGTTTAGGGAAAAAAATATTAGGTCTAGCTCTTTCCGTCCCAGGACTTTGTTTTTTAAGTTGAAATTTGGTGAAAGTGAATACCCTTTTATGGAAAATAAGCAAATCAGTAGGGAGCAGCTATTCTTAGAAGAGTAACATGCTGCTTTAAAACAAGATACAAAGTGAGTAGAGGTAGGTGTTGTTGAGAAGTCAGCCAGTGTGCATGAGTTATGTAGGAAGCTAGTCCTCTGTTATCGTGTCACATGTGGCCCCAGCTACTTTGTTACTGGAGATTACTTGGGAACCGTTCTTAGTTCAGGGCCTTGAGAAATGATCCTTGTAAATGAGATCATCTGTCGGTAGGTGCTTAAACCGTGATGTGCTGTAGAGCTGCAGCGCCTTGTTGCCGTTTGCTGGGGTTGCTCTGTGGCTTCTGCAGTCAGGATGTGAAATCCCTTGTGCAGGGCCTGCGCTCTATCCAGGTCCTGACTGTACTCTGTTATGTTGTAGCTATTGATGTCAGCTCTCAAAAACACATGTAGACTTTGATAGGTGCTTTTTGTACAGAATTTCCTTGAAATATTTAACTCTCTGCCTGGCTAGTTCCTGTTTATACTTCACTTCTTAGCTTCCTCTTTTCTAAAGCACCTATCTTGCCTTCCCACCTCTCCAGCACCATTCCTTCTCTGTTGCTGTCGCAGGGCCCCAGCACACTGGACCGTGTTGTAATCACCTTTGAATGTGTCTGTGTCCTCACTTAAACGCTCATATCTTGAGAGCTGGAACTGAGTCTCTTTCACCTTTATATCTACACTGTGTAGCACGGAGTTGTACACCTGGTAGAAACTCAGTAAATATTTGATAAATAAATGTTTAAATGTTGATAAGCATTTCAATTGCTGTGTTAGGCCAGTGAGATACATTTTTTAATTCCTTGCAAAGGCTTCACAAAGGCTTTGAGGCAATTTTTAAAAAGATGTGTAAATGTGTATCATATATTTATAAATATGTAAGAACAATTGTGTGTGTGTATTTAAATGAGGAAATTGATGGCAAAGCAAATGGATAACAAAACTGGAAGGAGCAAGAATTGGAGTTAGAAGTATACTTGATAAAAATGTACTGCATATTTGACTTGAGCTTTCTAATTGTACATCAAGGTCAGCGATGAAATTTTTTTTTCCGTTTTTGGTAGGCAGGTTTTTTAGTACCCCTCAGTTCATATCGAGGAGGCAGTTTCTTATTCTTTTACATATAATTTTGGTTCTAGGGTATCACTTTTCCAGACTTCTGTCACCCTAGGACAATCTCACTGATAACTGGGGAAGGTGGTACTGATGTAGTTTCTAAACCTGCCTGTAGTGATGGTGGCAGTGATAGTACTAAGGTGACCAAAGCGATGTACTTTTTTGTCTATTATTTCAGTTTACTTCTGTCAAACAGATGTTTATGGAACATTTAGTCTGTGCCAGACTCTATGCTAGACACTTGACATACAAGTATGATTTAAAGTTTCTTTTTTTCTTCCAGCTTTGTTGAGATATAATTGACATATAAAATTGTGTAAGTTTAAGGCGTACAACCTATTGATTTGATACATTTGTGTGTTGCAAAATGATTACTACCATAGCATTAGCTACCATCTCCATCCCGTCACATAGTTACCATTTCTTTTTTGTGGCAAGAACATTTAAGGTTTCCTCTCTTAGCAATATTCAAGTATGCATGCATCAATCCTGATGCAGGATTATTAGCTATAATCACCATGCTGTACATTAGATCCCCACACTTGTTCATCTTATAACAGGAAGTTTGTACCCTTTGTCTCATATCTCCCCATTTCCTCCACTCGCTGACCCCTGGTAACCACTACTTTACTCTCTGTTTGAGTTTGACTTTTTTAGATTCCACATATAAGTGAGATCATAATGCCCTCAAATCTCATCCACATTGTGGCAAATGGCAAGATTTCCTTCTTTCTCATGGCTGAATAATATCCCATCTCTATACGTACCACATCTTTATTAATTCACTGATGAACACTTAGGTTGTTTCCATATCTTGGCTATTGGGAGCAATACTGCAATGAACATGGGAGTACAGATATCTCTACAAGATCCTGATTTCGGTTCCTTTCTATGTATACCAGAAGTGGGATTGCTGGATCATATGGTAGTTCTGTTTTTATTTTGTTGAGGAACCTCCAACTGGTTTCCATAATGACTGTAACAATTTATGTGCTCACCAACAGTGCACAAGTGTCCCCTTTTCTCCACTTCCTGGCCGACACTTCTCTCTTGTCTTTTTGATGATGGCCATTCTAACAGGTGCGAGGTGATATCTCATTGTGGTTTTGATTTGCATTTCCCTGATAATTAGTGATATTGAGTACCTTTTCATGTACCTGTTGGCCATCTGTATGTCTTCGGAAAACTGTATTCAGTTCCTCTGCCCATTTTTTAATCAGGTTGTTAGTTTTTTTTGCTATTGAGTTGTATGAGTTTTTTATATATTTTGGATATTAACCCCTTGTCAGATAAATGATTTGCAAATATTTTCTCCCGTTCCGTAGGTTGCCTTTTCATTTTGTTGATGGTTTCTTTTGCTGTGCAGAAGCTTTTTAGTTTGATGTAGTCCCACTTGTTTATTTTTGCTTTTTTTGCTTGTGCTGTCATATCCAGGAAATGGCTACCAAGACCAACATCAAGGAGCTTTTCCCCTATGTTTTCTTCTAGGAGTTTTACAGTTTCCAGTCTTAAATTTAATCCATTTCAAGTTCATTTTTTGTGAGTGGTGTAAGACAGGGGTCCAATTTCATCGTTCTGCATGTAGTTTTCCAGTTCTCCCAGCACCTTTTATGGAAAAGCTATCCTTTCCGCATTGAGTAGTCTTGGCTCCCTGATCAAATATTAGTTGACTGTTGATTTAGAGTTTCTTAGCCTCAAGGTGCTTACTGGCTAGTAGAGGCAAACACAAAAAATATGTAATTACAACATAAATTACTAATAAAGGTTTATGCAGTGTGCTTTACAAGCCTCAGGGTTCAGGAAAGATTTCCAAGAAATATGCTCAAGCTGTTCTTCTTAGCCTGGAGGAAAAAAAGTAAGAAAGATTTTCTATCATGAACAAAGACATTGTATGAAATGGCATGGTACCCATGGAATGAGTGGAATGGGGAGCTGTGAAAACACACGGTACATATTGGGCGGTAAATGTAATACACATACTCATCTACTAAACTATGAAGTAGGTACACTATTATCCCCATTTTATAAATGACACTGAGGCATAGAGGGAGGACTAAAGTCCCACTTGGCTAAGATACAAAACTGGGCATTTTGGCTCAACATTATATTAGAGCAGTGTTGTATTTACTGATGTAAATAATAGCATGAAATCTGACTTCTTGTAGTATTTTATATCTCACAATGCCTCACATATGGAATGGCAATGGGTGATGCCCTTAAGCAATACTTAAGTGGTTACATTAGTTGGTGGAATGTAGTAGTAAATGACTATCTGTGTATTATAATAATGAATGTTTAATTTGTGCAGAGTACAAGAACATTGAATTTACCAAAAATTGATGTATAAACAATCTAGCAATTGAAGAAAAGTTTAGAAATAGGCAATATTTTGAAAATGGTGAGCAATTGCCCATTCTATACCTAATTTTAATACATTTTTAATAGAAATGTGGGGGAAAATCTCAATGTTAAAACTCTTAGTATTTCTCTTTATATAGCTAACAATGTCTTATACATAGTAGAAACTTAAACACCAGGTTGGGAATGGGAAGAGAGGAAGTAGGAGCATGAATAAAGACAACGCTGAAAGATTCTTTCTTTTTTGGTGGAATAGGAGCAGTGCACAAGTGGAGGGTGCCTTGGATGGGAGCACTGACAGCTGATCAGTTATAGCAGGAGGGAAGACACAGCGTATGAATGGGTATAGGTACAGATAGTTGATAAATGTGGTGGGGGGGTTAGATAAGGTCTCTCTTATTTACTTCTGTGTTTTCAGGGAAATAAGAGAAACAAGATTATCAGGCTTTCATCTCCCCTAGTCCACCAGAACTACTCTTGTCAGGCACCAGTGGTTTTCATATTGCCAGATCCAGTGACCACTTCCTTTTTGAAATACTTCTTCACTTGGCCATGACCATTCTCTCTTAGTTTTCCGTCTATCTTATTGCCACTCTGCAGTGTTCTTTGCCTAGTGCCTCTTTATCTTCCAGACTTTGAAATCTGGGGCTCAAAATATAAACTGCTTTTTTCTCTGTTTGCAGTCACTCCCAGGGGATCTCATATACTACGTGTATGCTGATGACTCCCAAATGTGTATTTTTAGTCCTAACCGCTCCACTGGACTCCAGGCTTGAATAGCTGACTGCCTGTTCATTCTCTTTTCTTGTGAATCTCTTTTATATCTCACTTGACATGTCCAAAATTGTACTTTGATTCTCCCTCCCCGAATCTACTCGTCCTCATCTGTAGTCTTTTCCTTTTCTGTGAATGGCCACTCTACCAGTGATTTCTACTAGTTATTCAGTTCTAAAACTTCAGGCATTCTTTGCCACTCTGCCTATTAGCAAATTTTGATGGCACTACCTTCAAAATCTGACCCTTTCGTCCCCTTTCCACCATGTCCACCATGGCTCCAGCCACCTGTCAGCTCTCACCTGGATGATTGTAATAGCCCCCAGGTAGGTATCCTTGCCTCTATCCTTGGCCCAAAGTGAGCCTGCTAAAACCTACGTCAAATCACATCACTCCTTTGTCTGAAACCAACCAGTGTCTTTCCATCTCACTCACATGTAGCCAGAATCCTTATTACGATCTGTAAGGTACTGTGTGTTCTAAAGCTGCTCTCCCCTTTAATTCTGCCCCTTGATTTTATGCCACCCTTCCCTTTGCTTAATCTACTTCAGCTGTCATGGCCTCCTTGCTGTTCCTTGAACATGCCCAGCATTTTCTTTTCTCAAAGGCTTCTGTACTTGCTGTTCTCTTTGCCTGAAATGCCTTTTTCCTAGATAATTGGTATGACTCCCTCCCTCACTTAAATGTCTCTGCTTAAATGTTGCCTTATCTGAGAAGCTTTCCCCCACTACCCTATGTAGATTGGAATCCCTTGTCCTAGGAACTCTTGGTTGTCCTACTGTGCTTTATGTTTCTTCATACCAGTTATTACCTCTTGACATATTGTAAGTTTGTATATCATCTTTTTTTCTCCTTTTAGACTGTAATCTCCAAGACAGTAGGGACTTTTTTTTTCTTCCTTCTTTATGATATCTTAGTGCCTAAAATAACAATGTTTGGCACGTTGTAAATATTTATTGAATAGGTTGCATGAATGAATGAATGTTTATTGAATACTTTCCTGTTTATCTCTAAATGGCTATGTAAGTTAATATTTATCTAATTGAGTGTTTTTTTCTCCTCCACAGCACAATGGTCAGTTCTGTTCAAGGAAATACATATCCCAACCAGGCTTCAGTATATAGTCCTCCTCCTGCTGCTGCTGCTGCTGCTACTGCTGATGTCCCTATATACCAGAATGCAGGAACTAATATGTCCCAGGTGCCAAACTATAATTTAACATCATCAGCGCTGGCTCAACCAGGAGGCAGTCAACAGCCACCTCAGCTACAGCAAGCATATTCTCAGAAGGCTCTGCTATAGGACTTGGGATTCCTCCTTGTGGCAGATATCTGCTAAATGCCGCTGACGATGTTACGAGAGTCTTTAATATCTTAAGATTTGTTTATCCTCAGCTTATAGGAATTTATCTTGGTCAACAAGTTCAAATATTCAAGAAGGTAGAACTCTCTTCAATTTGCACTGACTTTTTAGAGGTTCTCCCCTCCCCCTTCCCCAGAGGAGTGAAACTACTTACAACATTTAATTCCTTTCATAATATGAAAGAATTGATACAAGATTATTTGTCTCATAAAATTACCTGGTCTGCAAAAAGTCAAACTACAAAAACTGTTGTGACGAATGTTATGTACATATATTGATATGTAACTTCATTAGTGGCCATTTTGTATCACAGTGGTGATCATGTGAATATATTTAACATTGTTAAATTAATTTACATTGCTATTTTATTTTAATCATGAACAACTACCATATTTCGTAATGTTTTGTGTAAATTTAAGATAATTACACTATCTTTCTAAACTGCAAGAGAGCAAAGCTGTAGCATATTTACATGAAGGCATTATGCTGTCCATGTTTCAGTTTCACATTAAACTGAACCTTCCTTTGACTAATTGTGAGCTAAACATATGTATATCATGTCTTTCTGTAGCCTCCGCATACTACTAGCTGTCATCACACCAGCGTACAGTAGCTAAATTTTTGGTGCATTATAGCAAATGATGATGTTCCCCTTTAAACTTTACATATTGGCATGATATTTCAGAATATTTTGGGACCATGAGACAAAACTTAGGATCACGTTCTTTATACCTTATTTTTGAAGAAATAATGTTTACTTTGTCCTAGTTGAAGATAGTAATTAGGTTTCTAAGCTGTATACTGTGTTTATTGGTGACAGTGACACCAAAGATAGAGGCAATGGATAGAAATTTTTAAACTGGAAAGAAAACGAATTACACTACATTTTCAAAGTCTCTTGTAATTATTTAGGATATAAACAAAATTTGATTCATCTGTCTTATCCCACTACTAGTCTTTTAAATATGTCTTTAACACTTTGTATCCTTTAATTCTTCATTAAAATGGATATAAGTAGATGTTTCAAAATAATCTATACTCCTGGCTTTGCTTAACAGTTTGTATTTTTATTCTTCTCTTTCAAACTGGATTTTTGGGCTGCTCTCTCTCTCTTTTAAAGTTCTGAGGGAAATATTTTTGCTTCCTATTAAGGAGTGTTTTTGAATGAGTGCTTTTCTTTTGGTCCATAGGAAATATGTTTTCCACTGACATTTTAATCTTAAATATTTATAATTTCCCTAGTTGTGCTATACTATTATTTAACACTATTATTTAAATAATTAGAAAATTGAATTGAGCATCATATTAAAAGAATTGACTTATTAACAGGTTTCACACCATAAATGAAAATATAGTTTGTATTTTCTAAAACTATTGTAATCAACTAGCTTGTTTCTTTCCTTTTTGACAGATGATTCCATGTCTGGCCAGTAATCTTAATGGTGACTAATTCCACAGGTTCAGATTCAAAGCACCCTCTTCAATTCAAGTGTTTCACCCTAGTCTTCTGTTTTCCTGAGTTTAGAGTATGTTGCCCTCAAATAGTAATTTTAAAGTTTGAATTCAAACTTTACATTTGAAAATATTTAATTATGTTTTGATAAACACTGTGAGATTGTAGTCTTTTTCATTATGATTTGAATATTCTAATTTAACTATATGCTTTTTCCCAAGTCATAGTGTATTTTTCTCTCTGTCTTTTGATAAATTCCTGTTTACCAAAGGCAAATTATCATCTTCCCATTTTATTTTGATATTCTTCATGCTGTAAAATCAATTACATATTCTCTAGTATGCTTTTTGCCCTGTAAAAGTCAAGGAATGGTGAAATGAAAAAAGCTACCCTTATTACTATGCATATACATTTGTCTTTACCTGTTCCCTTACTAGACTTATAAAGGTTTAAATGATGAATGCTTAAAACTGATACTATATTAATTTGTGCTTTTCATTTTTAGGTATAAAATATCAGATGGAAAAATTCTGATGAAAAGGGACCATTGGGTTTTCCATCTTTCAGATAACATGGCAAGAACAGAAATAGGAAAGGATCAGTTAGGAGCACAAATGATTTTGTTCTGAAACCAGTGTATGTGTTGTACTTTCAAAAAATCTTTCTTTACAATGTAGCTGTCCCTTTTTTTAAGGAATAGAATTATTTATAAAATGAACTAACTATAATATGAATTTCTGTGAAACAAATTTTACTTCTCAGTTTATTTCCTTTATAAAGTTTGAGTGTGTATCCGTAAACTTTAGTGACATCTAAATGGAAAAATTCAATCCAGTGACTATATAGCATAAATAGCTGAGAAACCCTGTGGCCAATTGGATATGATAATGTATCAATGCCCTAGACCTACTTGGAGTAATATGTAATGTGTCCTTACTGTGATTTTACAGTCTTTTCTGACTCTGTGGCCCTCCTTCACTGATACCTATGTCTCCTAGTCAGTGAGGGACCTTTTATTTGTCTAGGGGTTCTCTTCTTTATATTAAAAACTTCTGGAACTTTGTGTCTGTACATCTTAATTTTTGTATTTAAAATGCTTAGTAGACTACTAACATTCTTTTCTGATATAGTTTTCATATATGACATATGTATAATTCAGCTTGAAAACATTTTTAGTCCAAACTTCAAGTTTATATAAGACTAATTAGTGTCCTAGATGATAAACTATGCAACTATAAAAACTATATAAATTATTTCTCAAATGAAGTCTGTTGGTATAATTGGTCAAATTTTCATCTTAGTACATTAAAATCACTGTTTTCTTTTTCTTATCTGTTTTCTTGGTTTACTTACCAATTTTACTAATAATTATAGCTTCCTGTTATATCACATGTAAAAAATTTAATAACAAAACTATAGTTTAAATTTTTCACTCTTGTATCATTTTCTGATTTATTTTTATTTTTTGTTAGTTAACTGCTCGTACCCTTTAGAATAAAATATATAGGAGAAACTTACCTAAATATTTTCTCCAAGGCCTTATGTTCAGATATCTTTTATTTTAGAATCATGGTTCGATGGAGTGCTTTGGTCAAGTATCTAGATTATTTTCTGAAGCAAAGCTGTCTGAGTTTTATGTGTTTTGTTTTAGTATGATCTTCCTTTGAAATTGTAATAGTAGTTTTTTTCCCTGAAGTTTGCCTAGCTTCAACAATATTTTTTCCTGATGCTATTCTAGAGTGTTTTAAATCTCAATATTTAAAATCTTAGATTCCCTTGACATTTTATTGGTGATGACTTATGGTCATACTGTACTTTGCTGGTTTTCTGAGTCTCTAGCTTATGCTGATATTTCCCACTAGATCATTGTCTGCTGCTGCTTTTGGGCTCATAGAATTTCTGATGAGGATTGCATATTAAATTATTAAGAGTCAGCAAGCCCCTATAAAAGCAAAAGGAACTGGTTTTAATGATCTTTTGTTGGTCAGAGTCTTTTTAAAAATATATCTTTTAAAAAAGAGTAGTATCTACATTTTTTGATCTGATACCCTCATCAGTAGCAAATGGTTTGAGTATGTAGCCTCAAGATATGTATGTGTATATATTTACAAATTGTACAAGTTCTACTGTACAAATATACAAAAGATACATAGTTTATATTTTACATAATGAAACACACCAAAAATTTTAAATGGGTGAGAGAAAAAATTGTTAATAGAAATTCTAATATTTTCATCCCCTATCTCTGTAGTCAATGCCCTAGGATGTGTATACCCAATTTGGAGACCTCTGTTTTAGAGGTTAAGATTAGAGGGAGTAGGATGTTACTAACTTGGCCCCTTGAAGTAGGTATCTGGTACTACAAGTGATGCTTTTCCCAACAACTTTTTATATTCAGGATTTTCAGGCATGCAGAAAGATTGAAAGAATAATATGTTGAACACCCAAATACTCTTTGTCTAAATTCACTGATTATCAACATTTTGTCACATGTGTTTTATTTCTTTATGTGTGTTTATATATACCTGTGTGTGTATACACATTTACGTATATAGGTTGTCTATGTATGTATACACACGTGTACTTTACTGTGTGAATACACAAGTTACAGACTTTGTCAACTATACTCCTAAGTATTTCATCATGTGTCTTGTAAGGATAATTACATTCTACATAACCTAAACCTTTATCACATATGGGAAAATTAACAGTAATTCTGTAATATCATTGTTATCAAATGTCCCCCGATCTGTCTTTTATAGATATATTCCTTTAAAAATCCAGGAACAAACACCACATTTTTTATCTCCTTTTATTTTCTGTTAATCTGGATTAATCTCCTTGTCTTTTTTCCTCCATGACATTGATTTTTTTAAAGATCTATACCAGTTGTCTCATAGACCCTCCCACATTCTGGACTTATCTCTTCTTTCTTTATGGTGTTATTTAACTTGATGCTCTATTCTAATTTTAGTACTCTTTATTGCTACTTAATCCTAAAAGAATTACCATCAGAACCATATGACTTATGGTTAAAAGTAATGAATCTAGGGGCCGTCCGGTGGCGCAGCGGTTTAGTCCGCGCTTGGCAGCCCGGGGTTCGCGGGTTCGGATCCTGGGCGCCCGCCACCGCACTGCCTGTCAGCCATGCCGTGGCGGCGTCACATATAAAGTAGAGGAAGACGGGCACAGATGTTAGCCCAGGGCCAGTCTTCCTCAGCAAAAAGAGGAGGATTAGCAACGGATGTTAGCTCAGGGCTGGTCTTCCTCACAAAAAACAAACAAACAAAAAAGTAATGAATCTAAATTTTTCAGACTCATCTCAGAAAACTGTACATATAAATGGACGTTGTTAACCTCGAAGTATGGTTCCTCTGTATACTCAGGCCGTTGCTGCTACCATAGCTCACCACAGTTTTGTATTCTTCATTTTGAATTGCATTGAGTCACTGAAGAAAATTTGTGCCTTTAAAAAAAATAGGTAACCCCTCTTTTCCCCCATTCAAACCCAAATCAGCTTTTCTCAGACTTGTTCGTCCACCTGCTTTACTCTGGATGGCTTTTAGGTATTTTTAGAAATATAATCAACAATTATAGGACTTTTATTTTTGGATGCATTTTGGCGTCTTTGTTTTAAAAGACTTCTATTACCTTATAGTTATATCTTCCCTTAAGATATTGAAATCACTGAAGAGGAAGGAGAGTCTGCTTTTTTAATTTTAAAGTTCTAATTGTTAATTATTTTCATCAGGTTGGTTACCAAACTGGAATCAGGCAGAGTAAAATGTATAACCACAGTCAAGTTAGAAACACATGTAAGTTACAATAATGTACACCACCAGATTATTAAATGGTTGGTTTAGGACCCTACATTACTTCAGCTGGTTAGTGGCTTTAAAAAAAATAGAATAAATATTTATAATTCTTTGTTTCTGGGGCAGGATATATGAAGTTTTCAAGTGCAGGATCATTACATATCTTGTTACTTTCAAAAGAGATACGGCATATAAACAGTTGAGAATGTTTTCAGTTATGTGTAATATCTGTTAGCCAGTTAAGATGCCAAATATTGTGAAACGTCCATATGATATCATTATTTTCCTCAGATCCATAAACAAAAAAATTACCTGTATACTGTTTTGGAAATTGTTCCTCTTCCCTCAGAGGAAAGGTTTCAATATAAGTATCTTTAATTTTCTGAAATTTAAAAATATAACGATAACATACTCCAAAGGACTTGCTAAAAATGACAGAAGTTGTAATCAGGAATACAGGTAAATTAATATTTACCAAAGAGGCTTCATTACAACAAGTCCATTTCTATAAAACTATTTCATTAATTTGTATTGTAAATGCTATCAGTTTGTGACCACGTGGGTTTCTTGTAAAGGAAGTGGTGGTACTTTTGGTTGAAGAGAAGAATGAGAACTAAATTACATTGTAGGAGTTGACTGGAGTTCTGTTCCGCTACGAAGTGGAAATTTCAGTTCATTGCCCTAGAAATTCAGAGAACTGAATTTGAACCCAGGTACATCTTTTGTCAAAAGAATATCTTTCTAAATATGTGATCTGGGGCAGTTCCATGAATATCTCTGGGCCTTCTACTTATTTATAAGTTGTAGTGTTAGTGTAACTACAGGATCCTTTGAAGGTTGCAGAAAAATTCTGTGCTTCAGATCCTCTACCTCTATCTACCCTTAAGTATCCCTCCCATTCAGCCTGAATGACTCACCTATGACACTGAAATTACCCTCTTCCAGCTTAGAGGAGGAGAAGGGATGGGAATGGGTTGAGTACTGTGGTACTGAAATTTGGGAACATGATTCCTAGCATATGGTCATAACAATATACTTTCTGAAAGTAACGTGGGGGGCCTTTATTAGTAAACTCGAGCCTTTGTTTATGTTTGAGTGACTCCACCAGGAACATCTACACTCTGGGTAGAAGTGCTTTCATTTCATAGTACTTTCACTTTCATTGGTGCTGATTTGGGGGAGGGGGGAATTAAATAATTACCGCTCTGGGGGCATATACTGTATTGGTATATTGCTTCAAACTAAAGGACATAGGTAGCGTTGGACTATATGAAACTTTGTTGTTCTTGAGGTTCTTGTAGGTGAAGTAATACCCTTGTTCTCACTGGCTGAAAATGATGGAGGCAATGACACTTGCCATCCTTGAGCTGTTTAGTTCACTAAGGAAGCAGATTGCCTGAGATGTTAGAGAACTATGGAAACTAGTCATTTCCATCTTTGGTGCTGGCTACGAGAGTCTTTTTCTAATATTCCGAATAAGGTGCAAAATCAGCAATAGCATTTTTTACATCACAAATATTTGGCCTAGAAAAATGCCATTATATATTGTTTAGTTACAAGTTATTAATATAGATATTAGCTAGCCATTAAAGTATAGAAAGTTTTTTTTTTGTAATCAGCATTTTTCTTGTGTGTCAGTTACATGTATCCATTGTTTTATATAATTATATAAAACAATTCAAAGACTAAAATATATTTGTTTTTAGTCTTCTTTCTTGCACTTTAGAAGATCAGATACCTTGCTGTCATTAAAAAACAAATTCTTTCCTAAATTAGTTTATTTAATGGAATCTGATAAAGAAGGCTTATGTCAAGTATTGAATAAAGTAGATAAGTTTGTTATAGTTCTTTTCTGTGAGGAGGAAAGACAAACTGTTTTCCAGTTGTTTTATCACCAGTTGTGTTCTGTTCCCCCTCTGTAAGCAGGCATAGTCACTGCCTTTTTGGTGTCTCATCTCATTTTTTCAAGAATATGGTCCCAGGAGTGAATACTGGTTGGGTTTTACCAAAAAAAAAAAAAAAAGAAAGTTCTTTATCTGTGTCATAGTAAAGACCAATTTTGGTTTGTAGAGTTAATGTTTTTTTCTTTTTAAAAGAGTACTTAGAATCTAATTGGTCTTAGTGAAATGTTTTAATGTCAAAGCATCAGGACAATTTCATTTCATTCATGTGGTTGCCAAATATTAATTTACATGAGGAGGAGTCTCTTCACATTAAGGTAAATAAATATGTATTTGAAATAGGAAAACTTCTAGTTCTGGAATAGAGTCACATTAGACTGCAAGTTAAATGGTTGTGCTTTTGCTTCCTCCGTTAAACTAAGGAGTGTTTCTTCTCTGCATGCCTTTCATGTATTTGAAAGAGAATAATTTCCTTGGGTTTTTAGCATGATAGGAGCAAAATCCTGTTTTTACTTTAACTTTTCATCCATCATTTGTATATATTTAACTATGCTGACTTGTATATTTGAAAGTCAAAATATACTCCCCAATTTTTGGAACATGGTTCTGTTTATTCTTTCAGTGAGGAACAGTAAAATTGAATAAGTGTCCATTTATACAAAATGTTTGTTTCGCGTATAGTTCAAGACAGGGAAATTGTTCTCAAAAATTAAGCAAAAGAGGAAAAATTAATAGCTAAAGGAGCTGAGTTTAGTTAATATATTTTAGCAGTTCTGTCAAAAGTAAACATTTTGAGATTAAAAACTTTGAAGTGATGTTTTCCACTTTTGTCCAAGAGGTAAGCATCACTAAGTTAAAATTGAGTAGCATTGTCTAAATTACTATGTTTAATATCTTTTGAAAGTGGTATTTCTAAATATTTTTATCTAGTAATTCATGGCTTATTAATCAAATACTGTTTATAACTCATTTTTTTCTGGACATTTATTCCAAGAGCTATTGTTTGAGAAATGTAGAATACTATACAGAATGCTTAAAATCAACTTAAGAGAAACCTGAACATTGGCGGTGATTTCTAGCAAATAACTCTTGTATTTTTGACTTAAATTGTTGTAATTTTGATGAACTGGAGCTCAGAATCAGTGAATTCACTTTACTACACATATGTGTTCTAAAATTCACTGTGCTGTGCGTAATTGTGCAATAAAAAAGCCTTAGGGTTTATGGGGAAAACAGGGTTAGAGGCACAACACTCTAAAACTTCAGCAATGATACACTTAAGCATAAAGGTAGGAACCTGATAAAAACAGTAGCCCAGCTTTACACACGTTAAATAGTTAATAAATACATGAATATTACAATAAGTATGGCACTGTACCTTGAAAAAGACCTGAGGGCGCCTGTGGAAGTGGGTGTCGGAAGATCTGTAGCTTGTGGGTTATTGTGAAGGTGGAAGGAGGGGCTGCTGAAATCGGAGGGCAAGTTGTGACAGCAGATATAGGAGTGCGTGACTCAGCCTTGGTGGTGAACTGAGGGCGCGGTGGTGGTGTGAGGCGTGTACCTGTGTGTGTTTTCTGTGTTCCTGCATGGCTCAGTTCAGCTGGTACAGTTTTCTGTATTTCATTTAATGATTCTCCTGGAGGAAATCATGCAGAAGCAAGCTGAAATTTCCATTTTGCTTGTATTGTTCTCTAGTGTATCAATCTCCTGCGACAAGTTTGTGTTTTCTAAACCATTGTTATATCAAAACTGACTCCAAAAGTTGTGTAGAGATGGAGAATAAAGTGGCTACTCACCATTTATTTCTAACTTTAGAAATACCTTTTCTAGAAAAATATCTTTTCATAGAAAAATGCCTTTTATACTTTTAAGTGATTGATAAGAATTATGGACATCTAGGATACAAAACTTTCTTCCCCCTTAAAAGATCAGAAAGTATCCCAATTGAACATGTGAGCACATTCAGATTCAAAGAACTATGTGTTTTGCTTAAATATAGTGTATGAGAAATTACATGCCCTGTGATCCTGCTCTCTCCCCCCAAACAAAGGGAAAGAAAAGAGGCAAATTAAGGATAACCATCATTTTCTGAGTTAAGTAGGCATAGCCATATGTCATTATTTTTGTTTATTAACTATTGATTTGTCCTTCATTTGGTTAACTTTTGAGTGTATACCAGGTTTTCAAGGTTTACTAAGTGCTTTCTAAGTGTTTACATTTCATAGCACTGAATATGGTATTTAAATATTTAAATGCCTTTACAAATCAGAAAATATGAATATAGGTTATTTACAAGTTCACTTTGATATCAACAGATAAACTTACTGAAAAATGAACAATGCAGGGCCAGCCTGGTGGCATAGTGGTTAAGTTAGCGCACTCCACTTCAGCAGCCCGGGGTTCGCAGGTTCGAATCCCGGGTGCAGACCGACACACTGCTCATCAAGCCATGCTGTGGCAGCATCCCACATACAAAAGAGGAAGATGGCACAGTTGTTAGCTCAGAGCCAATGTTCCTCAGCAAAAAGAGGAGGATTGGCAACAGACTTTAGCTCAGGGCCACTCTTCCTCACCCAAAAAAAAGAACAATGAAGAAACATAGTGATGGGTCCACTCTAGTGTCAAAATGTAATCATTACATATGTCATGAGGTCTTTTACACACGTCATTCCTAATTCACATGTTCCCTGAGCTAATTTGTAACCTAGTACTGGGTAGCATTTGAGGAACAATGTTGAACCTGGTGATTAGGATGCCAGGCTAGGATCTAACCCCAGTTTAATCCATGATGTGACCAAAGTGTAGTATTGTGTTAATGGAGTTTATATACCACAGATGCTTTTATAGGAAGACACACTCAAGAGTCCAAACTTAGGTTGCCAGAAGCATATCTCCTAGTTCTGACCATTGGGTGCTGAGACTTCCATCTGCCCATAAGCAGTGGGGCTTATCTCATTTCAACCCTCAGAATACCCAGTGTAGGCCAGTTTGCTATCATATTCTTTTTGAGAGTTCCAGAGAAAAATCTACCTTGTCTTCTTTCCTACTTTCACAACTTGCAGCTTTAGATCAATTTTCTCTTTACCTGACCCATTGGAGAACTAAAGCTCCTCCCTTTCTCTCCCCAAAGCAGCTTTTTGTGGTTTTCCAACTACAGTTGGAAGCACCAAGGATGATGAAACTTAACAGAGGCCCCAGGCAGGCTAATTTGATGTCTGTTCAACATGATGATCCTTAAATTATTTTACCTTTATTTCACGGAGCGGCTATACCTTGTATACTCACCCAGGGAATCCCAAGCCCTGTCCCCACCCTTAGAAGGCAGTTGGGCAACCATCTGTTGTTGGAGCCCGGCCCTTGGTCGGGGAGCAGGGGAGTGGAACGGGGTGGTCTTTCTCAACCCCAAGCACCTTACCAAACAATCTCCCTATAATGCTCTCCCTGAGGGTTTCAAAGTAAATACAGTATTTTCATTTCCTTATGATTCCAGAAATTTTCAGACATCTTATGTCTTAATCAGCTCTGGGAAGCATCAAGGTAAATGACTTCCTATCTTTGCCCTTCCTTGCTTCTCATTCATATTTGGGGAAAATGGCAAATGTACAGAAGAATGAAGTAAAATTAACCACAAAAACATACAATTTTTCTTCTTGACAGTTAAGAGTTGCAGGGAGAGACTGTGATGAAAAAAGAGATATTCCTCGCTTCCCTCTCAGGCTATCCTTTAGAAAAACAAAAAGGAGGTGTGGGGTGGGATCACGAAGGAAAGGCTGGGGAGGAGAGATGCTTACAGCCTAAGAGAAGCCTGTTTTCCTGGATGATTATCCCTGTATGTGGTCAGTTCTTCGTGACTACAGTGATGTAGCTCTCAGAACTTTGGAAGTGAAGGAAATAGGATTACCCCTTGTGATTATAACTGAAAAATTAACAAGAATAAGCCTCAGTAGAAAGTTACCTTAGAGTGGAGGTTAAAACTGGTGGTTTTATTTGGCCTGCATAGGGTTAAAAAAGTGTTTTTAAATTGATGTTATTTTATGACTAGGTGATTTCCCAGGGAAAATATCGATTTTTGGCTCCCAGAAAAAAATCAGATCTAACAGTGTATGGGCTGCATTCCCACAGCTGGCCATGCCATCTCCAGTTTGCCACTGAGCCCTCCATTTCTTATATCTTTCACCCTCCCACTGTCAAAGAGAAGCAGAGGCAGACGCTCGTTATGCAATCAGGATAGATTTTACCCAGAAACTATTGCAGTAGAGGAAAAGAGACCTCAGTATGGAACTGGGCTCAACTCTGAATACAATAAAGAACCGGATTTATAGCCAAGGAGCAGAGTAGGGAGGGTAGATGGAAAATTGCTAAAAGGAGACATCGTGGGCGGGGGGGGGATTCCTGCTGAGAAGGCCAAGGTGATCAGGTATCAAGGAGGGAGGGGGAGATCCTCTCCAAACTGACGTAGCAGGATTCTTGCTAAAACTGGACCACGCACACCTGGCAAGGACAGGGGCCAGGTCAAGGCCTAGCTGAGAAGAAGGCTAGAGGAACCTGACTAAAGCTTGTTCAAGGAGAGTGTCTTGTCACCACTTCACTCATTCTTGCCTGTCCCCTGGAGACACTTGAGGCTTGATTCCTGCTTTAAAGAGACAGTGGAACTAAGACCGTGATGTCCATTCGGACTGTTGAGCACTTGTAATGGACTAGTGCAGTTGAAGAAGTGAATTTTAAATCTTATTTAATTTGAATTACTTTAAAACCTGTAGCAGTGTAAAATATTTTTCCATTTAAACGTAATTCTGTCGTTTTAGTAGGTCTGTATTTCACTGTAACCATTGCATCACACAAAGTCGTATTGTTGTAGTGTGCTTGTGTACTCTTTATTTTTTTAATGTAGCTACTAGGAAACATTACATATGTGGCTCACATTCTGTTTCTGTTGGGCAGTGCCAATCTAAGTCTTCTAGGACCTGACCATGTAATCCTCAAGAATCTGTCTGGCATGATGTGGCAGGTAGACTGTAGGGTGGGTGCCCTATGGTCCCTTCCTCATGACGTTCATGCCTTTGTTTAATCCCCTCGCTTTGAGTGTGGGCAGGACCGTGACTTGCTAATAACAATAGACTATGGCAAAGGTGATGGGATATGTCTCCTCTGATATTATGTTATGTTAGACTCCATCTTGCTAACAGCCTGAGCCTGGAAGCAGATCTTTCCCAAGTCAAGTCTCCAGATGAGAACCCGGTCCTGGCCAACATCTTGCCTGCAGCCTTGAAGAGGACCCAGCTCAGCCGTGTCAGGCTTCTGACCCACAGAAACTGTTAGATAATAAATGTGTGTTGTCTTAAGCCACTAAATGTGTGGCAAGTTGTTTTTCAGCAATCAAAAACACATAGCCTGGGAAAAAAGGCGGTGGGGGGCGGGTGGGCAGTGTAGAACTATGGAAGTCTAGCGAAAGGGGATCTCCTGGGGTAAGTGAATCTTCGGCAGTGTTGTTTTGGGTATCCCCGCCCCTCCAACAAGCTGCTCTCCAGGTGGTGACGCATAGGCTTTGGTGCTGATTAGCCTCACTGCCTCTGTTTTGGTTTCATGCTCACAGAACAACTTGGTGATTATTACATGCTTCCTGTGTAGGTCCACTTCAGGGACAGGAAGTTCAGGTCCATCTGACTTTCGAGGGTGAACTGTGATGGTCTGTGGTATTCATTTAACTGGCTGGGTCCAGGCCCCTGGGACATGGTTTAAACTGGCCTCATCCTACTGCTTGGAGTTCTGTTGGGTGTTGTTTTAATTAAGTGCTGCATGAGACAGATGAAACAGATTTGATCCCAGCCTCTGTCAGACAGATTAATTAGAGGGATCGATGGAATGGGGTATGCATGAAAATTTGCCAAAAACTAAGATGGTGTAGAAACAAGGGGTAGAAATTTTGGGAAGGTAATTCTCCATAGTTCTTTCATGTTTCTGCATATCTTGCGAGCAGAGGCACTGACTATGCTTTTTCTAGACTATCTTTTCAAGGATGTTTGTATAGCGAACAGTCTTAGAAGAGAGAGATGATGTCTCTCTCCCTTTAGAGCAGAGAGCAGGTTTGCTTACAGCCGTGGAAGATGGAGTTAGCGTCTCCCTTCGGAGCAATGGGCAGGCAGGCTTATGATTATGAAAGATTGGAGTTCCCTAAATGCAGAATTCCTCTTTTGTTCTGCAACTCACTGCATTTGCAGGTGTCACCTGACCTTCTTCTTATGTCCCCATGCTCAGGGAACTGGCACAAGAAAATGCTGATATTCTGGCTACTGTTAATGCTGTAAATAATATAGTCCTTTGTCTCGGACCCATGCGTCTTGTGTCTTCTGTCAGCATTCATGAAATGATGCAGGCTAACTTGTTAGCTTGAAAGTAACGTAAAATTTCAGAGCTTTCATAGGTTTTGACAGTTGTTGGATAATAAAAATAAAATCAAGATGTTTCTGGTGGAACAGAAATTAATCCACTCATGACTAAACCCTGTTCAGCATGGATTGGGTGCCCATATGTTTTTCTACTCCCTGGAAAAAGACATTTTTAATTGTTTTGTTGGATAAAATTACTCCATTTATTTCTAAAGCGTGCTGTATCCATGAGCAGATCTTCCTAGGAGTGAGGTTATCTGAGACAGTCACATCTTCTACACTAGCTTATTGCATTAACTTTTCCTGGGCCTCAGTTTTATCATCTGTAAAATGAGAGAATTGTATCTCTTAAGGTCCCTTCCAGCTACAGTATCTCCAGGTGATGTAAGAAATAGCATCACTTTAATTTTATTTGTTTAACAAGCACTTACGTTGTTCTTACTATGGGACAGATACCACTCTAAGTGCTTTTTAAATAACTCATTTGAACTAAGGTGATGTTATAGGTGAGGAAACTGAAGCAGAGAGTTTGGTAATTTGCTCAAGGTCATCCAGCAAGAAGGTGGCATATCTGAGTTCAAACCTGGGTAAAGTTTGTACTCTTATCCACCATACTGAGCTGCTCCCATCTTGTCGTTGAAAAATTGATTCACTCTCTACCGTGTGAGAATTCTGGAAGCCACAGGGGAAGATGAGGCAGGTCCCAGCTCTCCGGAATCTTCACACTAAGGGAGAGTTTGGTACTCTTCTCTCTGTGTGTGTGTGTGTGTGTATCCCACAGAACTCCAAGGTAAACATTTGTATGTGAGAATACCTCATTAGAATGTAAAAGTATACATTTTCAGGTTAAGTAATTTGTTCCAGGTTTGTAACTGGCTTATTTAAGATTCCTTGTATAAACCTCAGGGTTCTAATTAGATATGGTGGTAAAGTAGATGAGACTCTTTCAGGAAACCATGGAGACATAATTGGCCAAAAGGCCTATTTATTCTATACCTAAGGTTGATAAAATTATGTGTAGAAATTAAAATAGTTATGCCAAATCGTTTTCCTTAAAAGTTTTTAGTCAGCCCAAATCCCCTTTAGGTATGTTAATATGAGCTTCTTGAGGATAATAGTGCAATCTTTGTCACCTTTGTACCTGTATTGTACCTTGTTGCTGTTGGTGCTAAGTCCATTCTGACTCCCAGCGCCCTCTGCACAGCAGAGCAGAACCCTGCCCGGTCTTTCTGCTCCATCCTGTCACCTTCCGGCGCTGGATCAGACAGTGCTCCGCTGCTATTCACAGGGTTTTCATGGCCAATTTTTTTTGGAAGTGGATGGCCAGGTCCTTCTTCCTACTCTGTCTTAGTCTGGAAGCTCCGCTGAAACCTGTCCACCGTGGGTGACCCTGCTGGTGTTTGAAATACCACTGGCAGAGCTTTCAGCATCACAGCAACACGCAGCCATCACAGTGTGACAAGCAACAGTTGAGTGACGGGGTTCCTTGTCTGGGAAAGGAACCCAGGCCTGGGTGGTGAGGGCACTGAATCTTATCCACTAGACCACCAGGGCTGGCTGCATTGTAACTAGAACAATATTGTTTCATTGTATTCTCTTAAGTGTTGAGTGAGTGATGGATTCAGTTTTACAGTATACAACATGATGCTTCTCCAGAGAGCTCTATGCATCTGTCAGGGCCCTGGCGGGAAGTAGAATTACACTCAGGAGGTCAACTGAACCGGTTTCAGGAAAGAACTACTTACTGAAGACTAAGGGAGCAAACAAGGATGCTGAGACGCCCTCTACACTCATGACCCCGAGGCGAAAAGGGGCAAGTGTTATACAGCAACTCCATGGAGCCCAATGAGAGCTGGACTTATGGAGGAGGGACAGACTGACAGAGCTGAGACTGGCATAGCAGGCAAGAAAGAGGGACAAGGAAAATAAATACCCTAGCTTCTGCTGCTGCCCTCTGGTCTCCTGCCAGTCCTCTCACTGAACCCAACTGGAGTACAGAATGATGGGGAATTATCTTGGGAAGGGAGACAAATGGAGAATAGCTAGAAACATATCTGGACTTGTCTTAGTCCGTTCAAACTGCTATAACAGAATACCATAGACTGGGTGGCTTATAAACAACAGACATTTATTTCCCACAGTTCTGGAGGCTGGGAACTCCAAGGTTAAGACCCTGGCAGATTCAGTTTGTGAGGGCCACTTCCTGGTTCATAGAAGGATGTCTTCTCACTGTAACCTCACGTGGCAGAAGGAAGGGGGTAGGCAGCTCTCCAGGGTCTTTTTTATAAGGGCACTGATCCCATTCATGAAAGCTTAGTCCTCGTGTCCTAATCACCTCCCAAAGTCCCCACCTCCAAACACCATCACAGTAGAGGTTAGGATTTCAACATGTGAATTTGGGGGAGACATAAACATTCAGTCTATAGCATAATTGAAACATGCATGCCATTTAATGCAATTTGAGTCAACACTTGCAAAAATATTAAATTTTTCCTCTATCCATTATATTATCATGGATATTTTATGAAAAGCCAAACATGTTCTGGATGTTTTCCAGTTAATTGTTTAATAATCATATTGCCAGGGATTTACATAAAGTACTGAATTTAAATTATCAGTAGGTGGTGCTGCTGAGACAATCCTGGAAAATCTAAAATAGAGATTTAACTGAAAATTATGTAGGACTCAGGTTATTTGGGAAGGAATGTTACAGTGCAGTCAATTTCTGACTCGTTTTTCATGACATCTGTAAAGCATTGATTTTGAGAATTTTGATTTCCATAATATGTGGAATATTCTGGATTTGCTCAATAATCAAACGAGCAGCAATGGACATATCCCTACAGAATCTGAAGGATGAGCATGTTCTAGAACATATATTATTGGTAATTTTCTCATATACTGTACTGGGGGAGTAACTTTTGTCTTGTCCTAATTTACTTTTAGAGATATAAGCAATGAATCATAATGTGTGTCAATATTTAAAATATGATCCAGTTTGAATTTCCTGGAGAAGAGAATTACATGCAAGGAACTTCACAGCTTTATCTTCTCACAGCATCATCTCAGGAGACAAAGATGAGCAATGATTTGTGACCCCCTGAGGTACTACACAGCCTTCTCCTTTTGACCTAAGTTTCTTTACACACTTGGCTTGAGACTTCACAAACATTCTGGGGTCACGATCATCTTTGAAAAGTTGCAGAAAGCTAGGGACTCTCTCCCCAGAAAAAATGCTCCTACCCCGAGTTTTACATATAATTTCAGGTGCTTCAGAGTCACTTAGAGTCCATCTACGTAGCATATCTTATGTCTTATGAACTCCAGTCCTATAGAAGAATTTAAAACTCCCCAGCCTTAGATTTCAAGGCTTCCCTTAATCTTGGCCCACCCTACTGACTGAGCCTTTTGCCCCATTATCCCCATCATAGTCAAGAGCTGTGAAGATGAACAGATTTTACAGATTACATTCCTGAACACGTGGAAAAATTAAAATCAAAGAAATCTATATGATTCCCTTAAAGCCTATATGAGTTCTTCAAAATACAGAATATAGTCTGTGAAGGAAAGACTCTTGGCAGGATTTCATATTTGCAGTCATTGGCATCTTCCAGAAAAAAACATGATCAAGGAGACCATGTTGATCTGGCGGCCACTTCTTCTATTCTCAAAGACAAGCCTCTCGTTTCGAGCATGATTTCAGGGCCCTGGTGTATCACAGCAAAAGTCACTGGCAGCACAGTGGTGAAGCTTGGGGGCTCACAGCAGACCCCGCCAGTCTTTTACCAAAATGTCCTTTAGCATCACCAGGCCTGGATTCTACCAGCAGTTAGAGTTGTCAAGTCACTCACAATTTCTTAATTATTGAGACTAATAGGTTTGTTACTAGTGTGAATCAATTTATCAGCAGTCTGATACTTACTGCAATGTAAGTTCAAAGTATTATTGTCATTACAGAGGAAAGTCATATAGATCAATTTAAATACCTTAGGTCAGATCCCAAGTAGATGTTAAAAATAGAAATCATGGGCCAGGCCCAGTGGCCTAGTGGTTAAGTTTGGCATGCTCCACTTCAGCAGCCCAATTTCAGTGTCCAGGTGTGGACCTACATTACTTTTCTGTCAGTGGCCATGCTGTGGTGGTGGCTCACATATTGAAAAAAAAAAAAGAGGAAAATTGGCAGCTGATGTTAGCTCAGGGTGAATCTTCCTCAGCAAAAAAAGAAAGAAAGAAATCATATCTGGGCTATTACCTCTGTGGTGATGATTTAACCATGATATTTTATTACCTTCTATATTTATTATAATGGTTAGCTAGCTGTTTACATGAAATGGGTTTATTCAAGCTTAAGAAATACAGGGAAAAAATATAACTCATATAAAGTGGCAAGAGACATACAGTTTTTAAAAATGCATGTAGGCATTTTTAAAATGTAAACATAATTCTTTGTATGCATGAAGTTTTCATTTCTTTGATTCCCATTGTCTCATTTTATCAGGAGCATAAAGCTGAAAATGGAATTCAGCAGATGTTTAGGCACTCGTGGGATCTCATGATGACTAAGTGGGCAGAAAAAAGTTAGCATAGCAGACCTGACTGCTATCTTCTGCAAGTCCTGTTTACAAGGTTGGCCCCTGGCTGGCATTTGGATCTCGGGTTTTGGGAGGGTTCCCACCATTCCCAGAACTGAAAAGAGTTGCTCGCTGTGCCCAAACTATTTGCACAAATGATGTGGTTTATGCTGACCACCTGCATTCCTTCTGGGAGTCTGGAATTTGGGTACATGCCAGGTGGAGAGTGCCTACATGATCAGCCCCTAATAAAAGCCCCAGGCACTCAGGCTAATGAGCTCTCCTGGTTGGCAGCATTTCACACATGTTGTGACAACTTTTTGCTGGGAGAATTAAACTCGTTCTTTGCGATTCAGTGGGGAGAGGATTCTTGGAACCTTGTACCTGGTTATCCCCAGACTTCACCCCATGCACCTTCTCCTTTTGCCGATTTAAAAAAACTTTTTTTTCTGCTGAGGAAGATCAGCCCTGAGCTAACATTCATGCCAATCTTCCTCTATTTTGTATGTGGGACGCCGCCACAGCATGGCTTGACGAGCGGTGTGTACGTCCGCACCTGGGATCTGAACCTGCGAACCCCAGGCCGCCAAAGCAGAGTGCACAAACTTAACCGCTGCACCACCAGGTTGGCCCCTGATTCTGTCTTCTTAATCTTTTGTGTATCTACTGTGGGGTTTTGCTTTGTGGTTACCATGATGCTTATGTAAAACATCTTCAAGATATAACAAGCTATTTTAAGCTGATAACAGCTCACCCTTGATTGCTTACAGAAATTCTACCCTTTTACTGCCCCCCAATTTTATATTTTTGATGTCACAATTTCCCTCTTTTTATATAGTGTGTGCATTAACAAATTATTATAGCTATAGTTATTTTTAATACTCCTGTCCTTTAACCTTTATACTAGTGTAAGTGAGTAACTGGTGGTGCGGTAGTGAAGGTTTGGCAGTCTCACTGCTGCAGCCCGGGTTCGTTTCCTGGTCAGGGAACCACACTACCCATCTGTTGGTTGTCACACTGTGGCAGCTGTGTGTGGCTGGGATGCTGAAAGTTCTGCCTCTGGGATTTCAAATGCCAGCAGGGTCAACCATGGTGGCCATGTTTCAGCAGAGCTTCCAGACTAAGACTAGGAAGAAGGATGTGGCCACTACTTCCACAAAAATTGGCCACATGAACCCTATGAATAGCAGTAGAACATTATCTGATATAGTGCCAGAAGGTGAGAGGATGGCGCAAAAAGACCTAATAGGGTTCTGCTTTGCTGTCCACAGGGTGCGAGGAGTTGAAATTGACTTGATGGCCCCAGCAACAAAGTGAACAACACACCACCATATTACAGTATTAGAGTATTTAGAATTTGACTATATGTTTATTTTTACCAGTAAATTTTATATTTTCATGTTACTAATTACCAGCCTTTTCTCGATGAAGGAAACTGGAAAAACTACTTCCAGTATTTCTTGTAAGGCAGGTCAAGTGGTGATGAACTCCTTCAGGCTTTGGTTTTTGGGGAAAGTCTTTATCTTTCCTTTATTCCTGAAAGACAGCTTCATGGGTATTCTTGTTTGGCAGTTTTTTTCCTTTAGCACTTTGAACATACCATCCTGCTCCCTTGGCTGGCAAAGTTTCTCTTGAGAAATCTGCTGATTGTCTTGTGTGGGTTCTCTTATATGTGAAGATTTTTTTTCTGTTGCTGCTTTTAAAACTCTCTCTTTGTCTTTGATTTTAGACGGTTTTATTATAATGTGTCTTGGAGAAGATCTTTTTGGATTGAAGTTTTGGGGGGACCTATTAGCTTTATGAATTTGGATGTCCAAATCTCTCTCTAGATTTGGGATGTTCTCGGCCATTTTTTCTTTTAATAAACTTTCTGCCCCTTTCTCCCATTCCTCTCCTTCTGAGACTCCAATAATGCCTAGATTGCTTCTCTTAATGCCATCCCATAGTTCATGGAGGCTTTGTTCACTCTTTTTCATTCTTGTTTTGTTTTGTTTTGCTCCTCTGATTGAAGGATTTCAAATGACCTGTATTCTAGCTCACTAAATCTTTCTTCTGTGTGGTTGAGTCTGTTGTTGAAGCTCTCTATTGAATTCTTCAGTTTGGTCATTTTATTCTTCAGCTCTAGAAATTTTTTAAATGGTTTCTATTTCTTTGTTGAGCTTCTCATATTGTTCACGCATTGTTTTCCTAATGTCATTTAGTTGTCTGTCTATTTTCTTGTAATTTACTGAATTTCTTCAAGAGGATTATCCTGACTTCTTTGTCAGACAGTTGACATATCTCCCTTTTATTAGGGTCAGTCATTGGAGCTTGTCATGTTTCATTGATTATTAATGATCCTTGTGGCTTTGTGTTGGCTCCTGTGCATTTGAGGAATTAGGCACCTTTTCCAATATTTACAGATTGGCTTCAGCAGGGAAGGCCCTTCACCAGTCAGCCTGTCCCGCTGTTCTGGGTGTGCTGTCTATGGTCAGCCATGCTGATGGAGTCCTTGGTCTGGTGGGTCTGGTCAGCAGATGGGCAGGCTTGGTGCTTGGGTTCATGGGGACCAGCTTAGTGCCTGAGTCCACAGGTTTGGGGCCAGAGCATGGGATCCCTGAGATAGGCCTGTTTCTCAAGTCTGCAGTGATGGTCCTGGGACCTGGGTCTGTCTGGGAAGGCCTGGATGCTGGTTCCAAGGGGCTGACCAGGTGCTGGGCACCTAGTGTGGGCCTGGTGTCTGGGTCTGTGAGGGCTGGCCTGGTGCAGGGCTGGGAACCTGGGTTCACAGGAGCCTACCTGGAGCCTTGGTTCATGGTGGCCAGTGTGGTGCCTGGCTCTGTGGGAGCCAGCATTGCTGGGATGGGCCAGGAGCCTGGGTTTGCAGGAACCACACGAGCTACCTGGGGCTGTGAGAGCCAGCAGGTTCTGGGATGGGCTGAGACCTGTGTTTGCAGGATTCCACTGGGAGCCTGGGGCTGTGGGAGTTGGTCTGGTGCTGGGGCAGGCCAGTGCTAGGGTCTGCAGTGAAGTTAGGTGCTCACTTCACTCTTCTCCCACAGAGAGGGTATCTCTTTCTGTGCTGGGCTGCCTAGGTTTGACGGAGGGGTTGGGGGCATAATGTGAAGTTATTTTTCCTACCCTCTTCAATGCCTCTTGTCTTATTTCTGTGCTCCACCCAAATGCTGTAGTCTCTTAGCTGGAATCCTTAGCTTTTGTGAAGGTATTTTTGTGTGTGATAGTTGTTCAAATTTCTGGGAAAGGGTGGGCACTGGAAATTCCTGTACTGTCATCTTGCTGATGTTGCTCCTTCTCATTTTGTTCATGTGTTGTTTTCCTGATTTTGTTTAGTTGTTTATCTGTGTTCTCTTGGCCACTGAGCTTCTTTAAGATGATGATTATTTTGAATTCTTTGTCAGGCAGTTTGTAAATCTCCATGTCTTTAGGGTCACTTGCTAGAACTTTATTAGATTCCTTTGGTGGTGTATGGGGATCCTTCTCAGTGCTGTGCTATGCTGGTTTGGGGGAGGGGCAATGCCAACAAAGTGAAACTGTTCTTCTTATTCTTTTTAATGTGATTTTTCTGTTTTTGTACTCTACTGGGATGCTGTAACTTCTTGCCCAGGTTCTGGAATTCTCACAAAGGCACTGTTGTCCATGAATAGTTGCTAAATTGGTGTTTCTGTTGGAAGACTAGGGCTGGGGACCTCCTATTCCACCACCTTGCTGATGTCACGCCCTGGGTCAAATTTAAAAGTATTGTGCATTAAGACCTTTGAAAGAGTTTTGTATTTCCCTAGCCAGAGAATGTGCCTGATTTTGTTCAGGAAACTTTGCCTGAGCCTCTAGGTTGACCAGGTCTCCTCTTTGCTCACATGATGGGCATGCGTCTCTCATTGCACTCCTATTGAAGTTACTCATGGATGTGTCTGTCTCTTCAACCAGACTATAAGCCTGTAAGGGCAGAGTCTTGGTCATCTTTGTACCCCAGCATTAGCACAGTAGCCAGCGTAGAGAGTCCACTCAGAGCATTTGTGAATTCATTCGGTCACTCACTCATCCAACAAATATTTACCGAGATCTCACTCTGTGCTAAGCACTAGTCTAGGTATGGGTCTATACCAGAGATCAAAACTGGTAAAAATTCCTGCCCTAAAGAAACTTGCCTTCTAGTCAAGGGAGCAGACAATTAAGTAATAAGAAGAAAAATAGAGCAAGGAGAAGGATAGGAGATTGAGAAGGGGGGATGTGTGAAATCTGGATAAGCAGTCTTGTGGAGAAAGTGTCGTTTATGTAAAGACCTAAAGAATGAGAAAGTTGGCTTTTTGGATGGATCTGGGGGAGTGAACAGCCAGGGCAAACGCTAGTGTGAAGCCTTCATGCCCGATGTGTTTGAAGAATATCGAGGAGGACAAATATCCACTTAAAAAAAAATCCACTTAAAAACTCTGATCAGGGGCCGGCCCAGTGGCGCAGCGGTTAAGTTCGCGCTTTGGCAGCCCGGTATTCGCGGGTTCGTATCCCGGGCGCCCGCCGACGCACTGCCTGTCAGCCATGCCGGGGCGGCGTCCCATATAAAGTAGAGGAAGATGGGCACGGATGTTAGCCCAGGGCCAATCTTCCCCAGCAAAAAGAGGAGGATCGGCAACGGATGTTAGCTCAGGGCTGGGCTTCCTCGCAAAAAAAAAAAGAAAGAAAAACTCTGATTAAAACAAAACAATAAACCTGCGCCACCCAGTGGAGCTAGAGAGCACTGCATGTAGGCAAGCTTCTTGGAAATTTTTTCCACGTTAAGCAAAATAACTGTATAATTGTCATTTTTGCATACTTTGTGAGGTTATGGGCATGTCAACTAACATTGCTTTCAAGTTATTTTATCTTAAGTAAGGAAAAATTGGGGCGCCACACACTTACAAATCCTTAACAGTAGGGATTTGGGAAATTTAGGTTTGAATTATTCTTGTGAACTTTGGGATGAATATACACTAATTAATTAGGGCTTCATCTACATTTGAATAGATTTTATTTCTTTGCTTAAATTTATTACTTTGGAATACTGAAAGGCCAACTCGATTACTGTAGCCCCTTGAAAAATAAAATCTGAGAATGGTCACAAAGAATGAAATGACTTCCTGTTTTCTTTAATATTCTAAGTCTTAGCTCTCATTTATACACCACTACACACAACTTGTGTGATGGTTACATATCGGGGCGGGAAGTTTTAATTAATCTTTTTTCTTTTTTTTGACATCTGGACAATTACAATAGAAAAACATATTGCAAGGGAGCATCATTATTTTTAAAAAGTAAGGACATTCTAAGCACTTTGTTAATTTCAAGAATAGAGTCACTAGATAAATACCGGATATTAAAAGGATTACAAAAGTGAATGTGCCGTTGTCTTTTCTCTTATAAATTTACTTATTTAATAGCCAGAGAGATGAAATTATTCCTTTTCCTATAATATAAATTTAGCGTAGTCTGGACTATGATAGCATAACACTGGTGACGGGCATATAGCACATGGTAACGTGATCTTACTGAATTCACTTCAAGTGATTTATTTGGTGACACCTGCTTAGGAGGATCAGTAGTGTATTTTGGAAATACTCTTTGGAAATTATAAATAATCAGTAAATTGGACCCAGGGACACGCTTTCACCTCTTCCCTAGGCTCTGCAAAATCCAGCTTGATCCCAAAAGTGGTTTCACTGCCACCAGCTCCTGCCTTTTTTGCACATCCACCCCACACGATCACAGGAAACAAACCACGGACATGCCAGAACATTCTTGGCAGTTTGTACATTTTGTTTCACAGACCCTGTGCCGAAAACAATGAACAAACCTCGAGGTTACAAATGATCTTACTAACGATTGAAGAGACTTTCAATTTTTGACTTCCTGACTGTAGGAAGGAAGTGACAGTTGGAAGTGCGGGGAACAGGTGTTGCCCTGGACAGCGTGATATCTTCTGCTTACCAAAATAAAAAACACTGCATCAACACTCCGACATGGAAGTGAGTTCTAACTGCAAGACTCAGTCTTTCCACCACAGACCCAGCTTCAGAAAACCTAATCTGTTTCCTACCAGGAAGTTGTTAAAGCCAGCATTAAAGAGCAGACTAAGGGGCAGAGTTCTTCCAATCAGGCTTGGATGAATCCAAGTAAGGAATTTAGGAGGTTTGAAAATGTCCCCCTCTGTGTCCTTCCAGTCATTGGCAGTGCAATTGCATGGCAGACTTGTCAGAGGACTTAGAAGGGAAAGAAGCAGGATTGGCATAAACTGGTCCCAGCTGAAGGGTAGGTGATTTTAAACCCTCTCTCATCTCCCTTTGTCTTCGTCTCCAAGTCAGGGGTCTGGCATTATTTCCTCCCAGCAGCTTACTGTTGGCAAGATGGCATAATGGCATTCTTTTTCTTTGCCAAGCTAGCTAGTTGCTCTATCCCTTGTGAAAGAACCTTCCCTGCTTCCCAATCTGTTATGGAAAATTTAGACAAATGACACTTTAGAAGGGCTGAGGACTGACATAATTGATGGCTATGCCTCAGACCAAATACCAGACAGTCCTCTCCAGCTGTCTTCATTAATGGTTCAAATCTATTATGGAATATTCATTTTTTAGGGCACATGGGTTGGAAAAAGTTGGAAAGATATTGTAACACTGGGACCTATAAGGTCTTTTTGAATGCTTGCAAAGGGCCATAGTCTTTTCCTAACATGCATCCTGAAATTAAGAAACTCTGTGATTCCCAAGTTTTTTGTCTTTTCTCTCTTACTTAGAGGCCCTAAGGAGCCATGGCTGTGGAGGAAGGAGACCTGGTGGCTGTAATTGGGACCATACAAGAAAACTGAAGCTCATGGACTAAATGAACAGATAGTATTGGAACAGGTAGTACACAACTTCTTCTTCTGAGAGGTCAGTGTAAGGGACAACATTCCCTTGGAATGAAAGATGAGTTAGCCATTTTCAAAGCCTAGTACCTTCCCCGTGCTGCCCACCACTTCTCCTACCCTTCATTTGCTCATTCATTCCTTCCACAAATTTGTATCAAGGGCCTATGATATGCTAGGCACTGTGCTGTGAAATGGTGAGACAAAAATGAAAGCAGATGTTCTCTGACTTCAAGGAACTTACATTTTGTAGGGGACCCTGTGTGCAAACAACATAGGGACAGAAGTGCCGCAGTAGAAATATTCAAAAGGTGTTTTGATACCAAGGAGGAAATGCTCACTTCTGCTTGGAGAAAGAGAGTAAGGAAGGGTTTCACGGAGGAGAAAACCCTTAATCTTGGGGCAGAAGGATGAAGACTACACTTTTTCATACCTTCCTGTGAGATCAGGAGAATGCAATCAAATTCAACCCAAAATACCCAGCCGGGAAACAGCTATTCATGGCTTTCTTCTGTCTCTGCTTGCCTCTTGGCTATTTCACTGCTATTTAGTCCTACCATTAAAGAGGTAAGTGGAAGTGGAATTATTTTACTTCTGCTGAGAAAAGAGGGAAAACAAATTGGTGGAGGAAAGATTAAAAAAATACAGCACAAAATATTTTTTTAAGCCGGAATGCTTTGTTTAATTGATTTTTATTAGCCTAAAATTATTTTCTAACTTTTATGCTTGTGAAATATTTCTAGTAGGCAAATAGTAATAAATAAAAAGTGAAAATCCCCTCCATTCCACCTCACCCCTTCCCCAGGGACAGCACTGTTAACAGTTTGATGAGTATTTTTCTAGATTTTTAATTTACATTTAAACCTACAACTATAACAGTTTAAGACACAAGTGAGATTGTGCTATCCATATTGTTATACACAGCATCTGCAGCTTGCTCCTCTCTCCCCAACTCACTACATCACGAACATTCTTAGAACTATTCTTCAAAGGACATGCCATTATGTGATACAGAGAAGATTGCTCTAGCAATATATAGATATATTATATCTATATATCTATATATAATACAGGCCAAAACTCACCTCCCCAAGAAGTCTTCTCTGATCAACTCTACTTTGGTTCTTTTCAATCCTCTCTTCTGAATCATCCAGTAGTTTTCCATATTGTTTCTGTATGATATTTGGCCCCTGCTCAGAAACATGTTCCTTTGTCTTATACTCAAGCCCTTTTGGTTGCAAAGAACAAAGACCCCATTTTGTAAGAATACATGTGAACCGGAAAGTTCAACAACTGAAGGACTGGTCTTTCTTGGTGTGCTTGCATCTCTTTTGATCTGTTCCAGTCTTCTCACTCTCTTCTCTCTGAGAAGTTGGCTTCCTTACTCTACTAACTTTTCTATTCCCTCTCCATTTGGCTTCCATTCATTCATTCTTTCAGCAAATCTCGATGTTGACAACATGCCAGGGTTGGTTCTAGCACATCCAGTTTGGGTTGCTCTAATCCTGACTGAAAATCATGGCTTCCTTTAACTCCACTTATCAAATTCTCCCCATGTTTCTTAGTTCAAATTCCTATCAGTGAGAAAGTGATTGTCCCAGTTTATGCCAGGCCATACCTAGATGGCTGGCCATTCTGTCGCCCAGTGCCTGTTCATCCAGACAGATGTGGCTGGAGAAGGAGGATGGAGGACTGTGGGTAGAATAGCCCTTCACAGCCCTGACCTGTCCAGCTCACTCCATGAATGTTCTCAGGTCTTACCTGTGCATTTGTGTCATCTCCCCACCCAGAGTGTAAGTCAGTAAGGGCTGTGTCTCTGCCATGATCTGCACACCTTAGGTCTTCAATAAACAATGTTAACACAGTTAATTTTTCCTTTACAAGGAGCTGGGCTTGCTGTGGGCAGAGGGCGAGAATCATAACCTCCCTCCTGCTCAAAGCAAGCTCAGCCAGTTATCACACATTCCAGAACAGCAGGGCACATCACATGAATGCTAACGCTCTTGGTGTTGTCTTTGCAGGTAAAGTTGAAGAGAGATTCGGAAGCAGAGGAAAATTGTATGTGAGAAATACAAAGCGAGTGTCAGTTTTAGATTCTTATACACGGAAATAAAAATTAAGCATTTAAAATGGAATTATAGACCTGAGCTAAAGTCCTTTTCCCTGGAGTCAGGCTATTTTTAAGCTGAGCTTTAAATGCTCAGTTTGCAATTCCTACTAATACACAAAATTTGTAGAAGAAATTATAATGCAACGTAGCACTGATGACTCAAGAAAGAGGGTTAGGAGGTTAAAATATAATTTGTATCTAGTATCTTTTAAATAGAAACTTTTGTCAGGGGTGGTATAGAGAAGTGATGTCAATTATATGATATTAGAAATAGTTGGCGACAGAACCACTGTTCAGATGGTTTTCGGGCCCATCCTTTCATACTCTTGTTACCATTCTTCCAAGTCTCTTCTTTCATTTGAGAGGACTTCTGCTAAACTTCAGTGGATTTGAAATTCAAGTTCAAATAAAATAGCTAGATAGCTGGAGGAACTGGCTAACTAATTACCTTGCAGTGGGAGGACAGGAGTTGTTAATTCTCAGAGCCACCACCAGAATCCTGGGTGCATCAGGAGAGCCAGGCAGCCGCAGGGCCCCTTCTGCAAAGGGCCCTGGGAGAGAGGAGCCTAGAGAAATATTGGCTTGCCTCAGTCTAACCAGGGACACAGGGGAAGCCATCTAAAGAAGGAAGCATGTAGGAGGGGTGAGAACCAGCGTCCGCTGACCAGTGCTCTCCTCATCCCTTCTGCGCCATTTGTTTTAGCCCAGGCTCTCACCTCTTACTCAGGCTCTTCCGTGGCTCCCAGCTCGCTTCCCTGCCTCCAGGGTAGCACTGCTGTCCTTCCTCCAGGCCAGCACTCACTCTTCCTTCAAATGATCAAGTGACTCCTCTGTTCAGAAAATGTTGCTTTCACATTGCCCCCGTCTCTACACACAGATACCCCAAATCCTTCATGGGACATTTACATTCTGACCCCAACCGACTTTTCTAAGGTCACCTTACCCTAGTTCCTGCCATGCCACACCAGAGTTTCCTAAACCATTCCAGTCTCCTTGTTTCTGTTTTCTACCTTCAATGTCACTGACACCCCAACACCCTCATCCGTCTTCATCATCCTTCTCTCCCTCCCCCTTGCACAGCCCAAAGAGGAAGTGCTCCTCTTTGTTACCATAGCACTTAGGTTATACTTCTGACCTCAGTTATTGTAGTTTCTGTTGTTCGTAGCTTTGCTTCCTGCACCCACTGTGAGCATTTTCAGGGCAACAAACTTTGTCACTCATTCATCTTCACACCCCATCACCTTGCAAAGTGCTCATCGCAGCTGCTTAAAAAGTGGTTTTCGAAAGAAGGATATCCATGGAGACAATTGTCTTAAATATTTGATGTGCTTTTGGACTACATGTAGATAGCTTCTAATGTGTTAATCCTGATAACAGGTTTCTGATATCACCGTGTTAGTCTCCTGACCAGCAAAATAAAAATCACATTAATCTGCGTTACATAGCAATTAATGTGCAAGAACAAATAAATATTTCAAGTACCAGGAGAAGTCTGGTTAGGAAGTTGGCTAAGTGAATCAAAACTCCCTTTTCAAGCACATTGAAGAAAAATAAGGGGTAGTTCTCCAAGATGACTCAGGTTTGGGGTATCACTGTCTGAATTTGCTTAGATCTAAAAATAGAGATTGGATTACACCTAGTCTTCCTCATTTCACTCTAAAACTTTGTTATTCCAATGGTTCTGTTTAACAAGTGTTAGCAATAAAAGCTACATTAAAAGACTTGCTTTTACCTGTGCTCCAAAGCACATTCTGAAGTTCATTTGACTTCTAATAACAGATGTGCGAATGCATTAAGTGATCACTTCTACAACTGCTCTGTTTCTTTAAGAGACCTCGGTTGTTAAGCTGGAAGATCATTGAACCACACGAGGGTCAATAAAAGAATAAAAAGTCACTGGTTAGTGATTCGAGTACAAGGAACGTGCTCCGAGTTCAGTATCTGTGTCCATATGCTGCTGGCAATCAAAGAGGGACCGTCCGACCCTCAACAGCTCGTGCTTCCTCGGGATGGTTTCTGGAAAACTAATTAAGCTCCTGGTGTTTGAGCTCCTTGAATTTGCTGCTTTCTCCATTCCCACACTTGTGATTATGGAACAGTTTGCCACGGCCTGTCAAAGGACGACGAATATACCTGGGAGAACTCATTATTGGCTGATCGTTTCCTGTTCGATTGCCTATGTGGCTTTAGTGACTCTATTGATTTGGATTCCCATAAAAGTTCTCATATACAAGAAGCATTATCTTTATAAAAAAGTTAAAGGATGGTAAGTAAAAGAATTTTTTAGCGGGGAATCCTTGTGATGCTTTCAAAGATATTTTCTCATGTACTGTGTGTAAGGATGTTAGCATAGCACAGATGTACATAATGCGAGATTACTGAGAAGTAATCATCACCATTTCTATAAACGTGTTGATATAATGGTATCTGACATATTTTTATAGGGTCATTTTTACTGACTGATAATAAGAAATTACATGTGTTCATTTGATTGGAGTTAGCATGAGTCTATGATAATCTGAGTAGTAAATGTTGGACCTAATTCCTCTGCACACAAAACTGCATAAAGTTATCACAGTTAATTTACAGAAATCCTAATGGCAAGATTATAATACAGAATTTTACTTTTGTGCAAAACTGAAAATGCTATTTTTAAATGTTTACATTGCATTGTTTTGCAGGTCTAAGGCATCCAACTGAGATTTTTAAGCAACTGGTTCCTTTACTTAGATTTTTTAAAATAATACTTTACTATGTTGGTAAATTCTGTTACCCTGGTGGTGGTGGGGGAAGTACTTCAATAGTAATACAGAAATATTTTCAATAAATTAAGATTTAATGTTGATTTAACTGACAGTTTAGCTAATGACTATGTTGATCCCTGTGAAAACTTTGAGAACAAATCATCTCTGATACTAATTTATTTTTCCTTTTAGATCTTCAGTTTCTGATTCTTACTCATCTGGGATTTATTTGATAAGTTAAATTTTCTTTTATACTGATCTTTTATTTTAAAGTCGAACAACATAGAACATTTTGAAAAGGAAGGAGCTGGGAATTTTAACATAAGCAAGGACAGAAATGTAAAAATAATAGAGCTAGAAATGCTAGGAGGGTTCAGAAGGGGAGAGCTGAAGTGTGCAGTTCAAGAAGCACTCTTTAGGTACTGTTACCAGATGTGGCCCTGTGAACCTTGCCAGGGGATTTTCAGTTCCCTGTGGGCAGAGCAGCTGAGGGGTTTCTGGAAATAAGCCATTTGATTGGTACGGCTTTCATCAGTGGGGTTTAGGTGTTTTCTAAACCTTGACCCAAAGCCTCAGATCACAGAAGGGGTAGGTTTGGAGCTGAGCTGAGCCCTCCACCCCTGACACCCCCTAGGAGTTGCTTTGACTGTCCAGGGCTCCTGGCTGGGCTGGGAAGTTTTGAGCGAATGGTGGGAGGTCCAAATGACCACAGGGGTAAACCAATGAGAAGTTGGCCCATGCCAGCCCAGGAAGGCACTCTTTGATCTTTTTTTTTACATTGGGTCAAATCCCTAGGACCCTAGGTTCTGAATATCATTCAGGCAGTGAACCTTCCTGTATCACTTTTTATTATTATTAATATTTATTATTATGCTATAACTGCTTCTTTACGAATTACTTATTATGTGCTTTGAGATTTATGTATGAATTTCATTTCATTCTGCACCACCTTGTGAAGTAGATATTTTCATGAGTTTGTCATTATTTCTAAGAGGAAACTGACGATTAGAGAAGTTAGGTAACTTTCCCAGTCAGTTAACTAGTGAGTGGAAGGGCCAGACTTTGGACTAGGTGCGTCTGACTCTATAAATGGTACTTTCAACCACTACCTTAAACTGCCTCTTTGAAGGACGAGGCCCCAATCTCCTGGGGCAATCGAGAGTAAGGAAGAGTAATCGAGAGTAATGAAAAAGTAGTTTCATTTCTACTCCCCAGTGCACATGTTTCCTTTTGTACCTCTGGTCCAGGTACTTCCCTGCTGCTAAAGTATCATGGGCTGTCGCAACAATTATATCCTTCAGTGATTTCTCTGGGGAAATACTCTTCTGGTCTTTCGTTTCCATTTGTGGGTGTGTCTGGTCACAAGTGTTCTAAATAGTTTTAAATATAGGACAGTTTATCTGTAATTTCAGTGAAACCCAAACTATTTATTCATGACCTCATTCATGAGCACTATCATATCATTATCTTTTAATGGCTTAGAAGAGAAGAAATCATTACTGAGCACTACTCTAGGAGCTTTACACATTCTGTACTATTATATTTAAACTTTATAACAACCCAATGAGGTACGTCCTAGTGTTCTCATTTTATAGAAGAAGAAATGGAAACTGGAAGAAGTGATTAACTTTGCCAATCTTATGCCAAGCTTTCATAAAGCTCATAAGTGGTGGAGCTTGGCTTTGTGAGAGCCCAGATTGGTCTGATTCTGGGCTATTTCCTCTATCTTCTGCAACTTTTCCTTTATTCTTTCTGGCTTTCAATGCCAAGTGTGTTTCAAGAAAAATGCAACTCTTTTAGAGTCCGATATTTTTTTGATGAGCCTATTTGAGAAACTCCCTATAGGTCCCCATTGGCATCATGAGCCCTGTGGGGCTGGTCTTCAGGGGAAAGTGAGTCATCCAGCTAGTAAAGGGTGTGCCCGCAATACAGCTGACAGTTGCAGACCTGAGTTCACATCCCAGCTTTGAGGTTGACTGTTGAGTTCTTTAAATTTTAGTTTTCTCATCAGCAAAACAAAGACAACCTAGTTTCTGCATTGGAGTGTTGTTTTGAGAAACTCAATAAGATTATGCATGTTAAGTTCCGAGCATAGTGACTGGCACATAGTGAGGACTCAATGAGTTATTGCCTCAGGCTGAATTTAGTATTTTCATTTAGAACATGATCTTGGGGCCAGCCCGGTGACATAGTGGTTGGGTTTGCACGCTCTGCTTTGGTGGCCTGGGGTTTGCAGGTTTGGATCCCAGGTGTGGACCTGCACACTGCTCATCAGGCCATGCTGTGGCAGTGTCCCACATACAAAATAGAAAAACATTGTCACAGATGTTAGCTCAGCAACAATCTTCCTCAAACAAAAAGAGGAGGATTGGCAGCAGATGTTAGCTCAGCAACAATCTTCCTCAACAAAAAAAAAAAAACCAAAACAACCCACGTGATCTTGTTTAATCCTCACAATGACTCTGAGAAGTGGTAGAAGTGGTGATAAAACTGAAGAAAATTATATGCTATAAGTGATACTCTATGAGTTTGAAGAATCTCATATGTCTCTTTTATTCTTTGAGAATAATGAGGGCCAATATAGTGATATCACAAATATCTTATATTTTGCATAGACACGGTGCTTGTATGTTTCATTTTCGCACTTGACCTGCATGCCGGCGTTGTGAAGTTGACCGTATGGATATAATTCTCATTTTATAAGGGAGGAAACAATGCCGGAGAGCTTAAGACATACACATTAAATCAACCGAGTCTGAAATTTAATCCAGTGCTCTTTTCTTCACTCTTGTTAAATACATTATCATTCTTTTAGAGTGATTGTTCCTTTTCAGGGATGTCTGTCATAATTCATAATAGACTGAGGAGATGGCTTGAGGAATGAACAAAAGCTATTTATATATACACCAAATTGTCTATCCCAGTAAATAAGAGAAATCCTTTCCTGGGATATCAGTGAATGTGTGAAAACATTGAGCTACAAGGCTGGCCTGAAACTGGAGCAGCTCTCCATGGAGAGGGCACCCTGGGGCTGGATAATCCTGGAGGACTCGTGGGGATTCCCAGACTGCCTTGGGACCGGGGCTGTGTTTCAGGAATTCTCTCAAGTCCTTCGGAGCACAATTACTTTAGACCGTGACATGTCTGGAATCTTGAGCAGTGCCAAGCTTGAAGGACGCCAACATTTTGGACTACATTTTACCTTGCTTAAGCCCATGACACGTTCAACAAGATTTTGCTGTTGATTAGTTTCAGGGAGTGATCGTGAAAGTAATTGTAGTCATAGTTGTAGTAAAATAAGAGCAAATGTGTATTGAACAGTTACTACACACCAAGCATAGTTGTAAACACACGGCCTGTGTTATTTTGGTTCTCTAACCTTTATATGTCACAACACCTATAGTGCCCATTTTACAAGTGAGGAAATTGGGGCATAGAGGTTAGACTCTAGGTTAGATTCTCTAGGTTAGCCAGCGAGCAGGAGAGCCAACACTGACCCCAGGGCGTGTGTCTCCAGAGCCTGGTCTCTTGAGCACCTTACTGTGCCTCAGCAGCACACACGAGCGATAACATCTGGGTGCCACTGGCCAGACTGGCTAACCTGGAGGAAACAGAGCTTGCTCTTTTCAGCACCTCTGAGAAGGTCATCGGCAAGTTACCATGAACCAAACACTGATGCTTAACAGTTACTTGCACCCAGAACACTCCTGTGTCCCCGGTGGGTCTGTCGTCTTCTTAAATAACTCACTAGCAATAATTTTGTCATACCTGACTGCAGGCTTTCTCTTCATTACTCCACCATATCCAGTAAATCAGTAAGAGTATAATTCCTTTTGCTTTTCTTTCCCACCGTATGCCATAAGTCACCAGATTCCATTCATTCTTCCTTTTTCATATATATATATATACATATATATTTTGCGTCAGCTCCTTGTTCTCCATGACTGTTTTCCTTAGTCATTTCCTGGGCCACCACACACTTGAGTTCCTGGCATGGTTCCCCAAGTTTTCTTATGTTCAGATCCAGCGTCAGATCATCTGTCCTGGTTGTTTGTGTTCAAGGGAACACGAAGAGCATTTTATTAACTAACACTGGGGGCTCTGAACACCTTCACAACTGGTGTCTAGCTTTTTGTTTCTTCTGTTCCCCTCCTTCCCTCCCAGTCCTCAATGACAGAGTAATAATCTTCTTGAAAAGAGTTTTCTGCACGCCAGTTTCAGCCCTTAGAAATCTACTTCTCCCTTTGCTGATAGAATTCAGCGTTGACATTATACCACAGACTCCTAAAGCCAGAAGGCACCTTAGAGTTCATCTACTACACTATTTCTCACAGTGCAGATAGACAGTCTGCCTCTGATTTTAAAGGGAATTCACTATTTTTGTTGTGTCTCTAGTTATTAGTCTTCCTTATTTCCTTATATTCAAATAAAATCTGCACTGTTTAACTTCTTCCCTACCTTCCTTGTAGACTCACCTCCTCCGCCTTCCCTTTATATGCCAGTGAATTTGGCCACAGCCAGGAGCTCTACCCATCGCCCCTGATTTCCCCTTTTTATTGCTTTTCAAGCACTCTCATTGGTTCTCATAATATGAACTGTCACTTGTATGATGACAGCTCCCAAAATTGTGTCTCCAGGGGTGACTTCTCCTCTGAGATCACTGTATTTATATTAAAGCTTTTCAAATATTTGAAGAGAGCCACGTCACTCTGTCATCTCAACCAAATCCCATCCCAGTCTGCTGTCTTCTCTTCCCTAGTGTCCAGGTTTCATCAGTTATTCTTGTGCTGTGATTTCTGGACCTTTTACTCTTTTGGACTTCTCCTTAGGATGCTGGCTGGCTTGTTAATATCTGGATGTGATCTCATTGATACCCTGATGTCCTATTGATGCAGCTATTGACTTCAGCTATTGATATGATGCTATTGTCTTCAATTGCAACTGTGTCACTTGTTTCATGACTGAGGGTGCGATTGACTAAAACTCCTGGAAAAACTTGCTCTCAGTGCAGGATTTCCTCATCTTGCACTTAGGCAACTCCCGTGAGCCTGTAAGTCCCTGAAAGCCAGGCTGTGTCTTATGTGTCTTTCTATCCTCAGAACAGAGTGTAGTACACACATTTAACAACAGTTTAGATGAACAGGTGGATGGATGAATACTTGGACTATTTTTTTAAACCCGAATTCAGAAATTTACTCTTATCCCTATTAAATATCATTATATTGGTTTTAGCCATAATTCTAATCAATTGCAATCTTCTGAATCCTGATTGTCTCATTCAAAATGCTAGCTGTCCCACTTGATTTTGTGTCATCTGCAAATAAGATAAGCATATCTTTCTTGTCTCTCTTGGAGTAACTAGTAAATGTGTTAGATGGCGCAGTTTCACTAGAAATTGTCCAGGTTAACAGTGATCCACTAGTCCACTCTCAGGGATTGTTAGAATAGCTATGAGTTTACCTGTTTGAATTTCCGTCCAATTCCTATTTCTCATTCACTTGGTCCCTCTTTTAATAAACATTTACTGAGTAGCCGTTGACTACATGGCAGACCTATCCACATGGGGACATCAGGTATACTAGTTACCTTATCCTAGGACTAATTCATAATCATCCACTCTATGACCTCTATTTGCTTTTCCAAACCACCTCCCTACACAGAGTCTTCATTCTAACCAGCGTTATTCCCAGGCTATTGTAGGGGAATACCTGCCTACATTAGGTTTTGTCTCCTTCGTCAGGGAGCTGTGGAGACTGCACAATTACACATGAAAAAAATTAGAAAGTAATAGAAAACAATATACACTAAATCACTAAATAGTGTGTGACCTAGCACAAATTTTTTATTAGCCCAGAGAAGAGTCGTCAAAGCTTAGTACTGACAGTAGGGAAGGTACCCTTTTTGATTCCTCCACCTGCACTCAGCAGGCGTTCAATTCATGGGGTTTGTCGACTTGGGTTTGTTAAGAGAGCACTGTGCTTTGGAGTCGTCAGAGAAAGTCTCACGAGGAAAGCTGGATTTAAGCCGAACTTGGAAAGATGGGAGTGGGCAGAGGGGGTGGGGAGTATGAGTAATGAACTGAGGTTTGGAATAAGCAGAGATTCTTTAAAGGGTGGGAGAAGACCAACGTGGTGAGAAAGGAGGGAGTAGAGAGAAATTGGGTGGGCAGTAAGGCAGAGTGGATAGGAGCGGGAGTTTTGGAGTCAGAAAGACCTGGATTAGAACTCATCTTTCACCTTCTGGCTCTGGGATCTTGGGCAAATTAATTAAACCTTCATATGAGTTTCTTCATCTGTAAAACAGGGATGACATCCCACTCAGGTGGTTGTTGTGGGGTTTTAGTAACGTCTGTAAAACGCTTTCCTACAGTACTTCGCATGTAGTGTGAGCTCACTAGGGTTAGTGCAGAGTGGGAATGTTGTTGTTACGTGTTGGAGAGTTAAGGACAGATGTGGGGAGCCTTGAAAGACAGGCAGGTTCTTCAATTTTCCTTCTTTATAGAGACACCAGTCATGTTGGATTGGGGCCCACCCTAATGACCTCGTTTTAACTTATTACCTCTGTAAAGACCATACTGCCAAACACTATCACATTTTGAGGTACTGGAGGTTGGGACTTCAACACGTCTCTTTTGGGGGATATAATTCAACCCATAATAGTCTGCTCTCTGGCCCCTTAAAATTCACGTTCTTCCCAGATGCAAGATACATTCACTGCATCCCAACATCTCCAAAAGTTTTGATCATTCTGGTGTCAACTCTAAGTTCAAAATCTCATGTAAATATCATTAACTCAGGGTCCCCAAACTCATCATCTAAACCATCCAAATCAGTTATGGGTGAGAGTTGGGGTATGATTCATTTAGGTGCAAAATTTCTCTCCATCTGTAAACCTCTCTCATCTGTAAACCTGTGAAACCAGGCAACAAGTTATTTGCTTCTAATATAGAAAGGTGGGGCTGTGACAGGGTAGACATTCCCATTCCAAAAGGGGGGAACTGGAAGGAAAACAGGTTATGAGTCCCAGGAAAGTCTAAAACCCATCAAGGCAAATTTCATTCAGCTTTAAGGTTTAAGAGTAATCCTCTGTATCTGGATGCTCTGTCCTCTGGGCTCAGCAGAGGCAGGGCTCCAACCTCTTGACCGTGGGCAGCAGCCCTGCCCTCTGGATCTGAAGAGGGAACCTCTGGGCCTGGGGTGGCAGTGGCAGCCTCCCTGGCCTCTGAAGCACTGTCAAAGTCATTCTTCCCTTTTCTAGAAGGATAATACATATTTGCTGCCAAAGAGTTCTATCAGTCCCTTTCCCGCCTATTGTATCCCAGAAATCTGGCAGCCTTCCTTCATTTTGTCCCATCTCTGTCCCCCTTCAGTGCAAGCTGTCAATGTTTCTGTTGAAATGATTCACTGGATTCACGAGCCACACCCTTAGTATTCTCTCCAGAACATGCTGTCTCATTTTTTGCAATATGGGATAGACTGAGAATTTTCCAACTCTTCAAGTTCTGGCAACTTTTTTGCCTGATAGTTCCTTCTTCAGTTTAACTCTCTCCCTTGCATTTGACTATAATCAGCAAAAAGAAATCAGACAGTGCCTTCAACACTTTGCCTAGAAATCTCCTCAGCTAAATATCTGAGTTCATCGCTTACAAGTTCTACTTTCTACCCAACAGAACACAATTCAGCTAAGTTCTCTACCACTTTATAATAAGGATCATCTTTCCTCCAGTTTCCAATAAAATGGTCTTCAGTTCTGTGTAAGACCTCACCAGAAGCACCTTGAACATTCACATTTCTAGCAACATTCCGTTCATGACAATATATGTATTCTCTAGGGTGCTAGAGGCTTTCTTGACTGCTCTTCATTTTCTTTCTGAGCTCTCACCAGAATCTCTTTTAATGTCCATACTTCCACGAACAGTCAAGGCAATCTAGCCTTTTTCTATCATGCATCTTCAGACTCTTCCAGACTCTATCCATTACCTAATTCCAAAGCCACTTCCACATTTTGAGGTATTTGTTACAACAGTACCCCCACTTCTCTATTGCAAAATCTGGGTATTAGTTTCCTAGGACTGTTATAACGAAGTCCTTCTAACTGAGTGGCTTAAGCAATGGAAATTTATTGTCTCATAGTTCTGGAGGCTAAAAGTCCAAGATCAAGGTGTTGGTGAGTTGGTTCCTTTTGAAGGCTGTGAGGGAGAAGCCGTTCCAGGCCTCTTTCCTAGCTCTTGGTAGTTTGCTGGCACTCTGGCATTCCTTCGCTTGCAGATGCATCCCCCTAGTCTCGGCCTTCATCTTCTCATGGCATCTTCCTGTGTTTTTACACATAATCTTCCTGCTGTACATATCTGTCTCCAAATTTCCCCCCTTTTTAAGGACACCAGTCTCATTGTGTCAGGGCCCACCCTAATGACCTCATTTTAACTTATTCCCTCTGTAAAGACTCTATTCCCAAATAAGGTTACATTCTGAGGTACTGGGGTGGGGCGACTCCAACATATCTTCTTTGGGGGACACAATTCAACCCACAACACTCATTAGTAAATTACAAGCATATGCTAGCAGTAAGTCAAGATTTTCAAATACAGGTTATCATTATTTCTGGTTAAGTAAAACACAGACTTCGATGGGTATTCATTTGTTAACTATTCTGTCCATTCATTTAGTATTTATTGAATTCCTACTATGTGCCAGACATTCTCTAGCATTATGGGGTTCTTAAACTTGGATGAATGAGAAACAAGTTACATCCCTATTTTCACTAACCTCTAATTGAAAGCTAGCATTTCTTTCCATTATGAATGTTGGTAACAAGCCACAGTAGTATTAGTAAGACCTGTAACTTTATTACATAATTTTTCACATCACATATCATAGATCTTTTTATATCACATTGCAATTGTTGCACACACTTCAGAATATGGTTTATAATTTTCACCACCTTGAAATTATGAATGATTGCAGTTTCCACTAGATCCTGAGTACTCCAAAGGAAATAAGAGGACGATGAGTTCTTAGATAGGCATATATATTACTATGTCAAAATTTTAAAAGAATTTAGATAACTGTGTTTCAACACAATTGCTTTGTTTTGTAAGTCTCTGAATTTTATGCATTTAAAAATTCTATTCTGAGAAGGGTCCATAGGATTTATCCCAGAAGGTTTATTGCAGAAAAAATCTTCAGAAACATTGTTCTAGATGCTGGAGATAAAGTAATGAACAACTCAGATAAGGTCCCTGCTCCCATGGAACTTACCTCGGGGATGGGCAAAGAGGGATGTGACAAACAATAAAGAAGTAAAGAAATCATCATCAGAATTTCAGGTAGTCACAGGGCTGAAAAAAAAAAAATATGGATGACAACAGGAGCCAGACATGGAAGATCCAGGATTAGGGAGCCCCTGGCAAAAGGAGTAGTCAGTGTATGACTCAAAGGTGTGGCAAGCTTGGTGTGATCATGGAATAACCAGAAGGCCAGTATGGCTGGAGTGAAGTGGGCTTTGGCCGGAGGCAGGTCATTCTATGTGAAGAGGAAAGTAGGAGAAATAAGAAACTACATCATGTAGAGCATGTAGGCTAGGGGAATAAGTTTCAATTTTATTCTAATTACATTACTCATCCATTAGAGATCTTAAAAAATCTCTTAAGTACACAAATACATGTATTTTATGGTAAAATACACATAAAATAAAATTTACCATCTTAACCATTTTTAAGTGTGCAGATCATCGGCATTACAACCATTCACACTGGCGGGCTTCCCTCACCACCGTGCATCCACAGAACACTTTTCATCTTGTGAAACTTAAACTCTGTACCTGTTAAACAATAGCTCCCCATTCCCCATTTCTCCCAGCTTTGGAGATTTTTGAGGAGGGCAGGAATGAGATGTGTTTTACATTTAAAAAATAGGATGGTTTGCTCTATGGAGAAAATGTTATTAGATGAGAATAGAAGCACTAAGAGGAAACTGGTCAGGAAACCTGCAGATGAGAGACGAACCACAGTGTTAGCAGAGGATGGATTTGAAATGTACTTTGGCAGTAAATCAGACAGGATTTGATGATGATTGGAACAGGTATGGAGAAGGACCTGGGTTCTTTTTTGGGTATGTTCAGTCTGAGTTGCCTATTAGACATCCAAGTGGAGGTGCCAAGTAGACGGTTGGGTGTACAAGCCCAGAGCTCAATAGAGGCCAGTGTATATAAATACATAGTATATATTATGATTTGTTTGGGAGTCATGAGTAAGTAGATGCTTTTAAAGACATGGGATTGGCTGAGATAATCAAGGGGGATAATATAGATAATGAAGAGGTGCAGGAATAATCCCTGGGACACGCTCATCTTTTAGAAGTCAAGCCAAGAAGAGGACTTTATGAACGCTCTGGCCAGTCTGACAGAGCTGGGTGCTACAAGAATCTGGATCTGGGCTCAGAAAAGGAGGCAAAGCTACCAATTCTAAATCCCATCATAATTCTGGTTTTAGCAGATCATACTTGGGTCTGGCTATGAGAGAGGGGCTATCCCACCTCCTGTCTTATGTCTGTACCTAGAACATCTACAATGGGGCTGGGAGAGAGAGAAGCATTCCGGACCAAGGAGAAATTCTCAGTAATTTGAAAGACTCTAACACTTTTTTTTTTTTTTTTTTTTTTTTGGTGAGGAAGACCAGCCCTGAGCTAACATCCGTTGCTAATCCTCCTCTTTTTGCTGAGGAAGACTGGCCCTGGGCTAACATCGTGCCCATCTTCCTCTACTTTATATGGGATGCCGCCACGGCATGGCTGACAGGCAGTGTGTCGGCGGGCGCCTGGGATCCGAACCCGCGAACCCCTGGCTGCCAAGCGCGGACGAAACCGCTGCGCCACCCGGCCGGCCCCAAGACTCTAACACTTTTTGTACTTAGACACACACTATCCCATAAATGTAATTAATATAATATGTATTTAATTAAGGAAAGAGAACGTAAATGTTTCATTATAGAAAACCTTTGAGTATATTTTGTCTTCCCATAAATTGACGATGCTAAACATAAATTTTAGTTCTCTCTCTCGCAAGATAGAATATTATATACATATCTCAAAAACTATGTGATTAATTGATCATGCAAGGTTTAAAATGTGGTCCAAAAATAAATTTAAAAAATTTTTGTGATTTTTATGTATAAATGATTTTTTTTGGTTCAAGTAAAATATATCCAAATGTTTTCACTATGTCATCCTTAAGTATCTAATAGTATATCATCTCCAACTGTATTTTTGAAAAATGAATTTTACAATGTGGAGCATAATATAACTTGAGAAAGTCATGCTGTTCTTTTTTTCAGTTGTTCATCAGATCCTGAATTCTTGGGAAGGATTCTGATGAACTAATTATGAAAATGTTGAATGTCATTTGTCTTGTACTGTGATGCTTCAAATTATCTATGGTTCGTTAATTCTTTGGAAATCTTTCATCCGTTTGTTCTAGAAAAGCACTCTGGTTTCTGCACGTGTTCCCCTTTGCCATACTCAAACATTTGGGAAATGGAAATAGGGAAGCAGTAGCTTCTTAGAATAACTATAGATGAATGGAACAGGAACTGCAAAATTAGCAAAATAACAGGAACTGTTGATCTTGTACATTACTGCTTTTGCTTATTTTTTCTCCTTTGCTAGGAGACCTGTTATGATGATGTGTGTAGTACTCACCACACTTCCCAGCTTCAGCTTTTCTATAGCAGTGACTGAGGTATGGAATTTTAATTTCTTCTGCTGCAAGATTTTGAGATTTTAAAATTTTCTCTGTTATTGGGCTTTGATAGAGCAGCGTGCCTAACACATTTCTTAAAGTTTATTTTATCCAGTCTTCCATGTTGCAGTATGTATATTTAAAGTCCTAAAATCATTATTACCTCTGTGATTGTGGAGGAAGATCTAGCAGCCGATTTAAAAAAAAATGCTCCTGTGTTTGTGGATGAGACACAGGAATGTTATTTCAAAATAATGTAAAAGCAAGGAATTTGAAAGTAGATCCACATTTGTTTCTTCCATCCTGATGTTATTCACGAGTGTCCTCAGTTCTAAATGCAATAGAACAATATCCAAGGGAGCAACCACTCTTACTCTAAGACCTTTGATAATATATCCATTGACAAATAATTTGCACATGATATTTATTTGAAAATAACTTTGAGTCTATGTTTCAAGTAAAATATAGCTTCAAAAGGACTCTAATGGATGGATGTCTGCCGCTCAGGAATATTATAGGCAGAACTTTCAAGCTGTAAGAACTTTATCATCCAAGAAATTCAAAAAAGAATGCCCTACTAATCTTATTAATTTGCAAGGTGCTGTGAAAGATATAATTTTCACTTCCCCAAGTGCACAACTTAAATTACTTTGTGATATTTCATTTCTATGTTGAGTAGATATTCATTAAGATCATATTACATGCTAGGCACTGAGGACAGAGAGCAGGTACTGGGGATAGAGTGCTCAGGAAATTTGTGGCTTTCAGTAATTATTTATTGACAGTAGAGAGAAAAACAAACAGTCAGAACAGGTATGATATATGTATTGTGAGATAGGTGAGTCCTGGATAATACATGATATTGTTAGAAATTACATAATTGTTAGAATATGTCCTCGATGCTACATTAAGACAATATATGAATGCATAGAATAATCTCAGAAGGCCACACACATATACTTTGTATCAAGCTGCAATACATGAATATTTTAATCTAAATTTATCATTTTCTCCTCCCTCTCCCCAAACACCTTGTAAAGCACTTGGGAGGTTCCCAAGAACCTTAAAAACTCAGTTTGCAACCTTTAAGGAAAAGTGCTCTCATAAAATGATGGTATATCTGTAGTTCTATAGCCTTTTTTGGTTCTTTTCCATCATGTCTCACCCACTGTTGCTTATTTTTCTTTCCTTTTTTAATTTAATTTTTCACTAAAGTGTAAAACACAAACAGAAAAGTGCATAAAACATAAAATACACACTATGAGTGGACTACCACCAAGCAAATCCCTGTGTAAACACTACTCATGTCAAAAAATAAAACTTCGCCACTCCCTAAAAGCCACCCCATGCTCCTTGCAATGACGACCTTTCCCTCCTCCCCAAAGGTAACTTCTACCTTAACTTCTAGTACCACAGATTAGTTTGTCTGTTTTTGAACCTTTTATAAAGGGAAATGAAATGATATATAATATATCTATATCCATTTATCTATCTCTCTAATTTGTATCTGGCTTCTTTTATTCAGAAGTGTGGCTCGTTCATGTTTTTGTGTACAACTGCAGTCCATTCATTTTCATTCCTGTAGAGTATTTCATTTTCTGAATATATCACAATTTATCAGTTCTCCCTTTGATGGCCATTTCAATTGTTTCTAGTTTTGACTATTACAAATAATGCTGCTGTGAGCAGCCTTGAATACATCTCTTGGGGCACATGTGCAAGCATTTCAGTTGGTTAACTATGCAGGAGTAGAATTGATGGGTCATAAGATATTCAGATGTTCAGTTGTATTAGAAAATGCCAGTTTCCCAAAGAGATTATACTAATTTAGACTTCTACTGGCAGAGAATGAGCATTCCTGCCGCTCTGCATCCTCATCAGCACTTGCATTGTAAGTCTTTTTTATTTTAGCCATTCTGGTGTCTACAGCCTTGAATTTCGTTGTAGTTTTAAATTGCATTTCCCCAATAATTAATGAGATTGAACATTTTTTCATCTTGCTCATTTTTTCTGTTGTGTTGCTTATCTTTTAAAAGTTGATTTGGAAGAGTTATTTATATATTCAGATTTCAAGCCATTTGTTGATTATACGTATTGCAAATATCTTCACACTCGGTGACTTAATACTTGTAATGGTATCTTCTGATGAAGAGGCTCTTAATTTAAAAATAGTCCAATTTATCAATTTCTTTCCTTTATGGTTAGCACTTTCGGTAACTTGTTTGAGAAGATTTTGTCATATTGTGAATCTGAACCTCAAGGTCCTGAAGATATTTTCCTATATTATATTTTGGAGCCTAGATTGTTTCACCATTCTCTTTTAGATTCACAATCCATCTGGAACTAATTTTTGTGTGTGTTGTGCAGTAGGGAGTCAAGTTTTATTTTATTTTTCCCAAGTAACATCCGATGGACTGAGCACCATTTATTAAAAAGTCTGTTTCCCACATTTCTCTGCAGTGCTACCATTGTTGTAAATCACGTTTGTACATACATGGTCTGTTTCTGAGTTCTATTTTGTCCCATTGTCTACTTTTCTATTCCTGTGCCAACACCACACTATCCTTTTGTGTGTGTGAGGAAGACTAGCCCTGAGCTGACAGCCACTGCCAATCCTCCTCTTTTTTCTGAGGAAAATTGGCCCTGGGCTAACATCCGTGCCCATCTTCCTCTACTTTATATGGGATGCCACCACAGCATGGTTTGACAAGCGGTGCGTTGGTCCGCACCTGGGATCCAAACCTGTGAACCCCACGCTGCCAGAAGCGGAGCACGTGAACTTAACCACTATGCCACCAGGCTGGCCCCCAACACCACACTATCTTCATTCTTGTGGCTTTATAATAGCTTTTTAAACCAGAAGAGTAAATCTTCATATTTTTTTGTTTTTCTTCGATAACATCTTGTCCTTTATATTTCCATATACATTTTAGAATTGGCTTGTCATTTTCCACAAAAACTTGGAATTTTGATTGAGGTTGCATTGAATGGTATCATTTTTTAAAATCTCATTTTCTTTTTGTTTTTGGTAGGTAGAAACAATGTATCGCATTTTCTCCATGTGCAGTCATATAGTTATGAATAATGATATTTTGTTTTTCTTTCTTTCTAATACATATGCTGTTCATTTCTTTCTCTTGCCTTATTACACTGGCTAGGACCTCTGGTACAATGTTGAATAGAAATGTTTGCGGTGGCACCTTTGTCTTATTCCTGATCTCAGAGAGAAAACTCTCAATATATTACCATTAACATGATGCTTGCCATAGGTTTTTTTGTAGATACCTTAATCAGATGAAAGAGGTGCTCGAAAGCCTACCTGGGTTTACCCAGGCTCTCCCTTCTTGGAAGACCCTAAACTCCAATATTTGTCCCCCTAACTCTTTGAGCTGGGACTCTTAGAGGCTCTGCTTAGCAGCAGGATTGGAATGAATTCCTCATCCCACCATTCTGGAAGCCTACTGTTATATTTTTACATGCATTCACCAAGCTCTATTTTTAACTGAAAGCTCTTCCATTGATATGAACCCTTATTACATCTTTAGAAATAGTTCAAAACCTTGCGGGGATGAACACCTGAGAAGCTGAAAACCAAGCTTCTAGTCTTTTAGTAAATGTATTGATAATTAATTTAGTGCCACTTTCAGACTAGTAAAAGAATTTTGAACAAAGAAAGCACAAAAATTTAATGCCTCTGAATGGCTTTCTGAAAACAGGTTCAAAAGAATATTGATGGTTCCGCTGATGTCTTACCTGATACATTACCTGACCTGGCAGTCTCTCTGGTTCTGACTTCCTTGATCCTGGTTGATATTATTGAAAAACTCAGGATATATCCTCTTAGAGGGAGGCAAAAGAGTAAGTATTCTTTTAAACGTAAATATTTTTAAAAGTTTGACATTTTGTTCACATTTCTGCCACACTGTTATCTGTTGACGTGTTTAATGGTACCTTTTCTTAGAGCTAGCATTACAGATAGAAGATCACAAATGAAGATATCTAAACATAATTATTTTTAAAGCTACTTTGATAGCTGGACAGTTGCTCTTGTTTCTTATTTGCATTTTGATAGTACTGATAAATGAATGAAGTTGACAAATATTTAATACCAAAAACTTTAATGTTTATTAAAGAAAATTATTTAAGTAAATTATTATAGATTTGTATGTTTAGTTTCTTACAAAGTTAAGTTGAGATAAATAAAAAGTTTAGTCTGGATACCTTTGATACAGGAATTAATGTGACTACTGCAGTTATGCCCTAGAGAATTATATGTTTTAATTGTGAATTGTCAAAAAGCTAAAGATCACACTGATAAAACCAAGATACACCACATTCTTTCAAAGGGATCAGTCAAAACTAAATATAGGTTGGCCTTAAAAATAAACTATTTCATTAACTGAATATTTTGTTTGGTCAGTCATCAATTCCCTCAATTTTAATTTCATGTGACAGTATCTGTGTTTAATTTACAATATTTGCATGCTCTAGTTATTGTATGTATGGCTCAGATTTTGCATTTGAGATGAGTAGGTTGTGTTTAATCACTTCCTGGTGGAGTGGATGGGATGTATTGAGTGAGTCATAGCAGAATGCTTTGTAGTAATAGTCATGACTACTAGAGCCAGGCAGGAAAGCGCCAGAGAATCATTTATGCATCATGAGCCACCACCCTTCCAGTCACCTTTGCTCCTCAAATGGAAAAGCAAAACTGAGTTGGAGGCCACCAGGTAATCTGAGATTCTGAGCTTCATATTTTGTACTGTGTCCTTGGGTGGGAGATGATGAACTGTCATTTTTAGCATAACACAGGTGACAAGGTAGATAACACGGCAGCCAGTGGCCATCCCTTGAGGAAAAGGCACTCCCATGTTAATTACCTCTGCCCTCCACAGCCAAGTGTATTTGTCTTAAACTGAGGAGATTGTCAGACCCTGTGCTACTTCTCTAGATGCCTTAATGAAACAAACCTGTTTTGAACTTGGACTATTTTTAAAGAGTCTGTATTTTCCATGTTAATTTGAACTTTCTGTCCAAGTTTTTAGTAAAAGCTCTTTAAAAAAGAAATGCACACAGGGACCCTTCCCATGGCGTGATTGTTAAGTTCTGCATGCTTGGCTTTGGCGGCCCAGCTTTGTAGGTTCAGATCCCAGGCGCAGACCTATACCACTCATCAGCCATGCTGTGGCAGTGACCCACATACAGAGTAGAGGAAGACTGGCAAAGATGTTACCTCGGGGCAAATCTTCCTCACCAAATAAAAACAATGCACACATATTTTGGGGAATAAGTTCTTGGCATTTATATATATATATATATATATATATATATATATATATATATAAATATTTGGTTATTGTTGTTGATGAGCAGGGTGTAGGTCCACCAAGAATGTTCCCTGTATCCAGAAGTGATGATGATACTGTGAATCAAAATAAAAGAACCCCAAAGAAGAAGTCAGTTTTGGGGAGAAGACTCTAGAACATCTTGTACAACTGCTGCTTCTTAGTTGAAGAGCATCCTTCTTGAGCTTTTCTCTGCCCAGACTTAGGAGGGTTAATGCCCGGTTTAATAGCTTCACCATTTAATAAAATCACACTTTAGAAAACTGGCATTCACTCAGAATATCTTTGTAAATATTAATTATATGTGCAGTTAATTTTATGCAAACTTTGAACTCAAATAGTCTCCTATACTCATTTTAACACGTATACTAATAAAATAAATTATGTGAATTTTAAATCCAAGGGATATTCTCATTTATCCTCTGGAACTTAATACATAAATTCATAAACATATAAATTGTAATGTGTAGATCTGGACAGAAGCAAGTAGGCTATAAATATGGTTTCACTGCATATGGTACCTCAGAATCAAAGAGGTCAGGGAGGAGTGGGTGATGAATAAGGTTTAGAATAATTTGGCTCCCTTTCAAAAATGTTGGGAGAGGTAATATGTTCTGTTCTGTACTCTATCCAGATAGGTTGAAATGCATACACATCTGTCGGTTTGTAGCAGTTTGACCTTATATTACATGAAACTAAGGTAATCTACAATGCTTGGATTTATGGACACTCTTGCACTGTCCTAGCCATCTTAATGCCAAGCTACCCGAGTTTGATCTTTGTGTGGCTTTTCTTTTTCTACACTTTTAAATAAAAGTTATTCTATATATGACATATGCTTATGCTTAAAACAGTCTTCACTGGACCGAGGAATGCTGTCTGCTAACTTCCTATTACCAGTTGAAATATCTATCAAGTGATTACCCTGCCATAACATCTAAGTGCATCATTTCATGTAGATTGAGCCTCTCTTGGGAATATTTTCTGGTGCATAGATCTCTGAGGCATGGCAGTCTCACAGATGTACATAATGCCTAGTAATGTCAAGACCCAGTCATGTGAGCAAAATATAAGAATACAATATTCTTATTATTGTAAGATTCTTATTATTGTAAGAGCCTGCATGACCCCAGCTCTTCCTAGTATGTGGGTATGAATGAACACACTTTAACATTGCTGTCTGAATTTTGCTAGCTTGGTCCCAACCTATTAATGACTGGATCTCTATCTCTCTTCCTCTCCCATATCGTCCTTCTCCTATTTTTTTTTTTTTTGTGAGGAAGATTAGCCCTCAGCTAACATCTGTTGCCAATCCTCCTCTTTTTTCTAAGTAAGACTGGCCCTGGGCTAACATCCGTGCCCATCTTCCTCCACTTTATATGTGACGCCGCCACAGCATGGCTTGATAAGCAGTGCGTAGGTCCGTGCCAGGGATCCGAAACTGTTAACCCTGGGCCTCCAGAGCGAAGTATACGAACTTAACCACTACCCCACCAGGCCGGCCCCCACCTTCTCCTTTTTTTAAACCAGACCCAAGGTGGGTCTCTTGTGGTCTCATTTGTTGGTCCAGATTATGGAACATCCCATTCATTGTACCTGCTTTCCTCGCGGTCGTCATTCTCATGCACAAACAACTTGGCATGCTATTTCCCACCACTCCCACTAGACTCTGCTCTCAACACCCTTTGTACTGCTATTACTCGCCTCTGGGATATTGCTTGGTGTTCTGCTAATGCTTTAGACTGATGACCTTTCCTCTGCCGGTTGGAATATTGACTTCGCTCCACTGAGTTCTACTTTTCTAGAGAGGTCCTGAACAGAGTAGTGGAATAGCTAGTTTTCATTTGGAAACACAAGCCTTTTATCCCCAGGATGTATATGTACTAACAGATCGATTCTACGTCAGTGATTTCAAATAGTGGCCATTCTACTCCACTGGAAACCATTGCCCCTCCTACCACTAGATCCTGTGGCTAATTCTGGTAGAGCTAGACTCTTTCTTCTCTCCTGGTTTTTCCTTACACCAGCTCTACCTATTTTATCTGAACCCCAAATCATGGTCACCATTAGATTCCCCTCCCTGCCTCTGCCTAGATTCCTTAACCCTCATATAAACCAGTGCATGCAAATAGACATGTAAGGAAGTTCACGGTTAGGGTATGAGTCCTAACTGCAGGATTCATTTGAATTGCACAAGCCCGGCTCAGGCACCATGTTACAAAGTGGTATAGTAGAGTGTAATAGCTGGAGTATGATGGGGTCACAGGTGAAGGAAAACTTCATTTTATCTAAGGTGTTGAAGGTCAGAAAAGAGGCACGGGAGTATCTGGAATGTGTAGGAATTTGTAGGCAGAGATGGTGAAGACAGCTCTCTACATAGAAGGAAGGTTGGGCCTCAAGGAACTTAGGTGTTCACGTAGTAAATGGGCAAATTTGGAAAGTCAAAATAACTTCAGTTGGATTTCACACCCAGAATGGACAAACTTATTGCTGGAGTGGAAATTCCCTTCTTAAAACCAACTACTGTTAGTTTCTCAAATAGTCAATCCGGAAACCTACAAAGCTGCTTCAAGAGCTACTGTGAAAACTTCTGGGGGTGGAGAAGGCAGGAAGGGGAGGTTGAATTGGAGTCTCTGGATGCCCCAATTCCTACTTCAATCAGATCAACACAATTTTTTTTCCTGAGGAAGATTCGCCCTGAGCTAACATTTGTGCCAATCTTCCTCTACTTTTACGTGGGTCACCACCATAACATGGCTGACAAGTGGTGTAAGTCTACACCTGGGACCCAAACCCATGAACCCAGGCCACCAAAGTGGAGCACACCAAACTCAACCACTGTGCTATGGGACTGGCCCCAACACAATTTTTTTTGGTTAGGAGTTAATATTTTATGTAAAGTTTCATTTGAAAAAAAAATGATTCTTCTGCTAAATGTCTGAAAATCATTAACCTAGGACCTCATGTAGAATCGCAGGCTATACCTATTTCTAGGGCAGTACTTTAACTCAGTGGCTAATTCTCAACCTCTCCAGCCCCTGACTCCCTAGGAATCATGACACTGCACCACTCAGAGACAAATTGTGCCCAAGGTCTTATGACTGCTGCTGCCCTGGAATGGGAAGCAATGTGATACGATACGATACGATACAATAAAATATGATACAATACAGTACAATACAATTCAGCTTTGCAGGTAGAGCAGGCCCATCCTGGTCGAGTACATACAGGTTTGAGGCCCAACATGTACAAAAACCAGATAACATTCCATTTTGAATTGTTTTATTTCTACTGTTTTCTATTTTTCCAAAACAATACATATTTATTTCAAAAGGTTATCAAATCGACATAAGCAAAAAAGAAGAAAATGGAAATCAACCAAAATCTTACACACTAGAGACTTATAACTGATAGCATCTTGATGTGCATCCTTCACTTAAGAAAACCTATTTTGTAACTTTTTTTTCTTAACAATACATGGTGGATATCATTCCTGTTATTACATCTTCTGCTGCATCATTTTTATTTGAATAATATTCCATTATATTAATGAATCATGTTTTATTAATGAACCCCCTGTTGTTGGACAATTAGATTTTTGTCTAGATTTTAACTACTATAAATACTGCTTATGACTCTTGTTCAGAAGTGAAAAGAGTTGTGAAGAAAAGGACAAGGATGTGGTCAGAATGAGGAAGGCGATGTGTGTTTTGAGTTGGGCAGGGACACAAGCCATGGTTTGAGCACACAGGTGGACGATGCAGGTGGTCTGAGTTTAGGGGGGCCCTGTGCTGTGTATGAGAGGCCGAAGCCTCTCTGTGAGGTGACTAGCCACGCAGAGGCTGGGGACAGAGAGAGTTAACTGCCACTGGATGACAGCCGCATGACATCAGGATGATGACAACAGAGTGTCCTCAGAAGACCCTGAGCATCTGCACATGCCCGGACTCCTTGGCAACGACACTTGCCAGAAGAAAGGGACTGTTATGGATGGGCTGCACATGCAGACAAACACAGAGGGGGGCCGGGGGGATGGCACTAATGGGGTGGCAAGATGGTTTGGCTGCATGAGGGATATCTGTATAGTCGGAGACGACTTGCTAGAAGAGAGATCAACAGGCTATTGGAGTGGAAAACTTCAGAGCTCTGCGGAGGAGGTGGTTTCCCTGTCATGTCAGTAAGAGGTGCCAGGGGTGATGCTGGCAGCATAAGGTCTTCAGGTACATCTGCTCTCAGTGGCCCTAGTCCAGTTCCTTCTGCATAGTCTCTTTAATACCCAGACACTTGGGCCAAGTGCTCCAGGGGCCCCAGCAGCATAGATGACTATTTCTTTAGGTTAAATGCCTAGATGTGCAGTTTCTGGCTCAAACTACATGCAAGGTTTTAAGGCCTGGCATCTGTAACTTTTTAAAGTTCTACAAGCAATTCTGATGCCCACCTGACTGAGAACCTCTGATTACAGGAAGCATCAGACACTGAGACAAATAGCAAGTTAAAAGCCAAGAGACAAAATCCGAATTCCTAAAGGAAACTGCTTTCCAGATTTCCTTGAAATGGAATGTGTCACCCTTAGCTGAATAGAATGTAAGAGGTGTCACAGATGGTAAAAGAAAAAGAAAAGGGACGCTGCTTTTCTCTGAATAAAATGAATGGCATTTTGAGTTTCCCTTGTTTCTTTTTAAGAAAAAGCTTATTATACAAGATAAGCCTGTGTGTGAGCTGGGTTTCCATACCGTGTTTTGCAACGTGTTTAGAGAGCACGTAAGAGGAACACGGTGTTTGGGACCATGCCAAGAAGGGGGAGCATTTCCTTTCCTACCCTCCCTTTGCTATTTAAAAGAAGGAAGTTTCAGGAAAGTATGTCAGTTCTAGGATTTTTTTCCCCTTCTCAAGAACTAAGTAGCCATTTACCAGTCTGGGGGTGAGAGAGGGGTAGAATTTCTGATTTATATCTTCTAATGAAGTACCAGCTGTCAGGGTTAGGTCAGTGCGGATTGGGCCAGAAACCATACTGCAGTGATCTTGGTGCCAAAAGACAGGACATTAAGTGCTATCAAATCTTGAGTTAGGGCTCCCTTTGATTTAGGACGACTTTATGTGATTTTAACGATTTGGCATTTAATTTTTTCCCATGTGGGAAAATTTTAGTATATAAAGGGATATTCTTGAGAGTGGCAAAATATTTGCAAAATAAATATTTCAGGGTGACTGATAGGAATAAGGGAACATAAAGGGTTCAGCCTGCATTACTTTATAATACCACGCCTTGTTCTCCACATCATTATTAACCCACAAAAGTGTATGGCAAAGTAAAGGTGTAGGGCATTGATTTTTAATAACTAGATTTTCTTGTCTAGGATGGAAGAGAGTGAAATCGATTGCTGAGCCGATGACCTGCATAATATGCGGACATTCTTGGTCCTTTTTTGTTTACATCGTGTGTATATAAGCAAGTAGTGGGCTCCTCTGTATAGGAACATCATTTTGCTCAGACTCTGCTGCCACATGCTGTTTTAAGACCCTCAGTCCCCCTGTTTCTCGGTGGGGGCCTTGTTCTAAGGCTGTTTCCTATGAACTCGCAAACACTGTCTTCTTGGAATCACACATCTGTGCTTTTGTCCCCCGACTGGTGACTCCTGACGCTGGGGTGCCTGGGGAGCCTTTGAACTGCCTTGAATCACTGCTGCTGCTGTTGGTGCCATCCCGTTGATGTCTGCCTAAGTCCTGCCAGGCTAGGCAGGGGCCACGCTGTGCTGGCAGCTCTGCTGGGCCTAAAGCCATGTCATGCCTTCTCTTACCGTTGAGCTAAGCAGGTCCCCAGCCTGTGCAGCGAAGAGCTCTTAATGTCTTCCAGGGCTTGTTAGCCGAATCGGTCCTACGGTCTTGCTTAAAGGGCTCTCTCTAGGCCCCGGGCCAGACAGCAGTCTGAGTGGGGGACCCTGTGCAGGACTCCACAGTCCTTCTTCCTGTAGAGTGGGGGTGGGGGGCAAGGGGGCAGTGTTGTTCGGCCTAGGTTTATGCTTTGGCTTACTTACGTTAGTGTAGCTTTTCCTCCCAGGATGCCAACTGCTCCCTCATACTAACAGACTCCAGAACAGGAATTCCTCCCGTGTTTTACTCAGCAAATCTTTTTGGAGGATCTGTTCCATACCAGGCCCTCCACTCGGTGCTGGGGGTACAATGGGAAGTGTAAACAGGCAGGGCTGCCCTTTCATGGAACTCAAGGTCTGGTGGGCAAAACAGCACGTTAATAAACTGCACTAGCAAATGTGTATAATTAAAGCTGAAGTAAATGCTCTGAAGATAATGAATCCGGCTCGTTCCCATATGTGTCCGTTTCTGTCACCCAGCTTGGGTTCACGCTGGGACTCCCAGCTCTGGTCTATATCCAGGCACTTACTAGTTGAGGCCTTTCAGACCATTTCAGTCTAGAATTGCTAGTATTTGGAAATAAGATAACTATATGCTTTGCAACATTTTACCTTACTATTTATGTTTTATTTAAACATATTCAATATATTACATTATATATGATATATATTTATTTATTATATAACATATTAGCACACATAATTATTCATTATATTTATTAATATAATTGCTATAATATAAACATTATATTTTATATAAAATGGTATGTTATTATATATAAAATAATACAAATATAGAAAATAATTTTTCTATTTATATGTTGTAAATTAAATCACATGCTGTAGTCTAAATACATCTCAACTGAGGAGAAGGGCCAGAATATCCCAAATGAAAAGCTGAAGATTAGAAAATTTAGATTATAAAGTTTTCTCAGACAGTCTTCAAAAATGGAATGTTTTATTATTGATAATATTATCAGTTTTTAGCGATTCTTGTCCATGTTAGATGAGTGTGTAAACTAACAGTGGAGGGGAAGATGATCTTTATCTAGCCTTCCTGTTGTGTCAGACAAAAGAATTCTCTTGATATTTTACATTGTCTAAAATCCCGAAATGATACGCTTATTTATTGTCCCATTTATGCAATACCTGGCAGGGAGCTGAAACTGAATAGGCTTTTGAATTTACTGGACAATAACATAAAGCCTTTCATAAAGAAAGTTGCCCAAACTATCTCACGGCTGGGATGTAGGCCCACGAGCTCTGCCGGAACTGATGATGGGTCGAATATGTGTCCTGTGCTCATTATTATTATTTGTTGAAAACTCACATATTGTTTGGAATACAGCCAGTTGTATGCAGGCCGGTGTTTAAGCAGCTGTCTCTCCGGGGGGGAGAAAGCCCTGATTTGTAGCATTGGCCAGTTTCTCTGGTGTAAATACTCGTACCGTGACAATTTTTCAGCTACCAAGGTGATGTCACTGGACACTGAGCATGGAATTGGGAAGAGATGCACACAACAGGCTCTTAGCTGGTGCAAGCTGTGTCTGCCTGCACAGCTTATCCCTGTGGGGTAGCATTTTTCTTTGTGATATGAACAAGCAAATATGAGAATTAAACTCATGACCTCAAGACTCTGTCGTGTGACATTAATTCTCAAACTTTTTGACCCCCCCCCAATATATGGGATACTGGTTAACAGTAACTATAACCAAAGTTTAACAAACTGTAATCACTTTTACGACTTACTGCATTCTGATATTTTCTATTCTATTCTAATTCATATAAAACAATAAATTGTTTAGCAATTGCTACTTTTTGTTTATTTCACACACATGTGGTTGTTTCGATGTGTCGAGCGCTATTTTAAATGCTTTACAAATACTGACTCGTTCCTTGGTCGTAACCACCTGTGAGGTTCACAATGACCTTACTTGTCTTCCCCACCTCAGATGGGCTCCTCAGAGGTAACAAATTATACATGAGTTTAGTCCGTAGATAGTGTCAAAGTAATAATGTTTATAATTTGCCCTGGTGTGTATTTTAATTTATTACATTTTTTTCCTCTTATTCTCTATGAGTATTATGACTAAAAGTGCTTTGTGTGCTTAAGATGTTTTAAAACATTTTAATAAGACTGCTAATTTTCTTCTTTTCCAGATTTTTCTTTTTTTCACAGAATCTAAATCATTAGCATTTTGCGTTCTCTAGAATATTTTCCTCTCAGGAAAAACAGATTTTAAGGACTGGTAATCAAGACTAGTCAGACTTTTTCTGGATAATTCTTTAATTTGATCTTCTGGTTGCTGTGAATTGAGTAACAATCTCATTTTGCATCAGCTGTGTTGTAGCCTCAAGAGGCTTTTTGCTGATGTTTCCATGTCTTCTCTGGCTCCCCTGCCTTCCATTCTCCTCATCTTCAGTAGCTTTCCACTGAACTTAGAATGAAATCCAAAACCTTTTTCATGGCCCACAGGTTCTACATAATCTGACTCTGCCACAGACAATGTGGTCTAATGGTTAAGGGTTTGAGGTTCAAGTTCTGTTCTTTCTCTTTGCTAGCAGTGTGACCTTGGAAACAATTGTTAATCTCACCGTACCTCAGTGTACTCATCTTTAAAATGGGAAAATAATAATATCTACATCGTAGAGTTTTTCTAAGGATTAAGTGAATTAATGCACAGAAAGGGCATAGAACAGTGCCTGGTATACAGAAAGCACTTAATAAATATTACTCAATCTCCTCTTCTTCCCTCTCTGCCTCCCCATCCTCTCACCAAACTCTCCTTCTTTCAATTTATTCTAGCTGAAGGATCTTTACACGTGCTCTTCCTATTACCTGGAAAGCTCCTTTCTCCATTCTTCACCTAATTCTTTCCTACTTATTCTTCGGGTCTCTGCTTAACTGTCACTTCTCAGATGACCCTTCCTTGACTCCCAGTCTAAGTCACATCCCCTGTGACAGTCTCTCATCGCAGAACTTATCTTCTCTGCCTCTATTTATTGATGTGATCGCGGGAGACAGAGCGGTGAAGGTGGGGTCTGTTTCCACATTATTGGCTACGGCATTCTCAGTGTTTAGACCAAGCTTGGTCCAGCACTCTAACATTTGTCTGCTTGTATCAGACAGTTGGGACCCCAAATAGTGAATTTTTAATATCAGTTTCATTCCTGTCTTGTTTTTAGTTGCCTTTCTTTGTGATTCTTCTCTCTTTTTCTTTCTCTTTTTCTTTGAATAACTTTTATTGCTTTCTTTTTCTCTTTGTGAAGGGAATATATGCTCACTCTAGAAAATTCCTCACTAGTGATTTATGTTGTACTTATGTTTTCCCTGTAAGCTATCTAAAACTTTTGGGGGAACAAGTTAGAGAGAGAAATACATCAATATACAGAAATAATAAAGTAAAATAGGTATAGTTACCTACTTAAACCTTTATCTGTGATCGAAATTACATTTCCTTAATTATTTAGCTTGCACAGTGAAGGCAAACGGTTGTTTTGGCAACTGGCATCAGATGTGGGGAACTACACAGAATGGCTGCTATTTTTACTTTTTACAGGGCAATGTGAACCTCTAAGGAAGTGAGTGTATCTCTTTCTTCATGCTCATATCTTTTATGGATTTGGCACAAATAAATATTGTTCTACCCAAATAGAACACTCACAGCTAACAACAGCAACAAAAAGAATTCCAGTTGTAAGTGGAAATTTATAAAATGAATTTGGAGGGAAACTGATCATGGAGCCAAAGGGAATAGTATTGAATCCATGAAAGTTTACATTGCTCAGGGATTAATTTGCTGGTCCATTCTAATGACCAAATGATTTCTTGATATCTTCATCTCTATTTTGCCCTCTGGGATGTCAGCAGCACTTTCCAGCTAATAGTTCTAGTGCTTCTTACGTGGAAAGAAGACAGCAAAGTCCCTGTACCCCCAAATCTAAACTAGTCTCTATTGAGCTGTGGAGAGAGATGAAGCTTCCATCCCTGATTTCACCAAATACACTTGGATTGGGGCCTTAGTATTTCATTAAAAACGAACTCTTGCTCAGAATTCATTGTTCACCCCACAACTCTTATCCACAGATATTAAGATTCTTGCTGACTGTTTAAAAATGTTCACATGTCCCTTCTTATATTGCCACTTCCTGGCGTTGAAACGATGCTGAATTTGCAATCATTTTCAAAAGCCCAAATTATACACTATGTTCTTCATGTTGACAAAGGAATTTAGATTTTCATTCAAACAGCTTTATCTACCAAGAGGGGTGAAGGAGAGGTTTCTAGGGCATGACATAATCTAAGAAACATATTTTCTATATTGATTGTTTTCTTGTAAAATGAGAGATATAATTGATCCAGTGAGCATCTGAGTTTAAAAAGAGATGATTTTATCAATATTAAAATAATAGCTGTTAATATGTAATTTTCTCTCTTACTTGAGTATTATTTATTAAAATGGTACTCATTCATGCCACTGTGATGTAAGGTAGGTAAAGAAGTTTCTAAGGATCATGGGTCTTACCATTTATTTGTGAAAGATTCATACCAGAAGTTAGTAATATTTCATCAAGAATTTAGATTATCTTTTTAGTTTCTAAATATACTCAATTCACACTGAAAATTTCAAAATAGTTAATTGTATAAAAAGACAACCAAGTTTTACTTATCTTTTAAATAACTCCTATTTATAGTAATAAAACATTTTATTAGTCACTAATCATAATAACATTTATTTCAAAATGTTTTCACTTCAGCTCAATAAAGTTCAACAAATTTTTATTGACTTTGTGTCTTTAACCTTTAGAGCTATTCAGTCTAATGACTCTCTTTAAATTTTGTCTTATCAAGTAATATGGCAGCTCAGCGTGTTTGCTGCGTAAACTTTTTCAAGGCCTGATATATTCTTAGCAACCAAAATGGTGCTCAAGTGGATAAATGTTTGGGACATAATGTGCGATACCTTTCAGGTATAAAAACCATACCATCAATGCCATTAGCAAGTCTTGAAATTTGAGGATTCCTTCATAATTCCCAACCTCAACACCCATGTGTACATGGAAGGGCACACACATACACTCTGTCTCTCTCACACACACACACACACCACATTGATGAGAAAATGCCCTACTCATTCAGATGATTGGCCTGTTGACCATAGCCTCATGACCATGAACAAGAGGCTAACCAATCACACTGACCACTTCAAACACTTTGGGGAAAGAACAGCTTAAAAATCTTGGCTTCCAAGTGATACGCTTCACTAAGACTCTCTCAAGGTCAAATAGATTTCCTCTTAGCTCCCAGCTCGTCTTAGAGGTCTAGGTTGTAGTGATCCCTGTGGGCCTCTGCTTCTCATAAAATCACAAGATTGGACCATTGAACTCTTTGATTGATTTAATTTTATGATATTCATATGTTTTATAATTAGCACATATTATATTGCCTCTAGACAGGTAACAGCAGCCATAAAGTTAGGAGATTGTCGATTAGGGTCAAACAAATCTGGGTGTGAATTCCAGTTGTGCCCATTACTAGCTGTCTATTTGAATTTGGGTGTTATTTAATCTCTTGGGCCCCAGTTTCCATATTTATAAAATAGGATAGTAATCCCTATATTGCAAATTTTTTCTGAGGATTAAATGTAATCATATCTGATACTGCTTAGCTCAGTAACCAATAATGGGTATTACTATGAAATGGTAAAAATGACTTAGCATCTGGATCCTGGAAAATAGAAAGACATAAAGAGACTCCTCTGCCTGTGTATTTTTTTCAGTATGCTACCATTGTTATCTTGAAGTTCCATGTGTAAAATAGACCTCAAATAGAGAACACTTAACAATTTTATTTTTAAATTTAAACATAACTAAAAATTTTTCAAATTTGAAAAAAATTTAAAAATTTTAAATGTCAATAAAATTTAAAAAAATTTAAATTTGAATAAAATTAAAACATTTTTAAAGTTAAATAAATCAATTTATTGCAGGTAACGAAGATACGCATATCCATAAGACCACTTTGCAACAGATAAGAACTGTGACAGACCACGGGAGGCAAAATGAAGAAAATCCCGTGCCTCCGCAGCCAGCCAGGACAGAGATGTCGTGGCCACCAGAAGTGGTGACACAGAACCCTGCTCCTGTGCTGGCGGGACCTCAGGAGCCCTCCTTTCACTCGGAAATCCTGAGAACACTGTCCCGGCGGGACATTCGCGCTGAGATCTTCCTGTGGACCTTTCTGCTGTGGTCTGACACCATAGAAATGGTGCGCGTGGCCGGCCACTCTGCTGTGTACAAGTCACACTGGCTATACCCAGTCTATATATTCAGTTATATTTCTCTCCTGCGAATTATATTTACTCCCCAGAACCCACTTCTGGGTTTCCTGGGCATCCTGCTCCAGGATTTACCCTTTATTTTTGTTCGACTTAGTTTAATCATTGTCCTGGGCACGATCACACCCGTATTGGGCCTTTGTAAAAATATACTAGTGACTCTTTCTTATGTTTACTTCAATTACTTAACCAAATTCAGGGTTTTCGCTACCTTTGAAGTATCTTCATTTTAAAAGGAAAATGTAAGACAGTCAAACCTCTTTATTACACATATGCACTTGTGTGTAATTGTTTCTTTCTGGGGCATAAGTTTTTGAACTATATAAAGAAATGAAGAATAGATTGTAGAGAATCACTATTTTTAATAACTGTAGCATATCGGTTTTTTATAATGTATACAAATGGTGCTAAATCTAAGCAATTATATTCTTACACATTGGCTCCCCTGGATCTCTAGAAAATGTTAGTAGTTAATTTTAGTAAGTTATGTATACTGCACTTTTTCCTAAAACTTAAATAAAGGCTTTAAAAGAAATGAGAACAGGTTTTCCCACCTAATTAGTGCAAGAATGAGATTTCTATCATTTATTTAAATTAAAGAGCATTACAAGACTTAATTAGTTAAAATTAATTTTTAGGAAATACACCTGAAGTTATTGAATAATTTTTAGATTATACTTTTTAAAAATTGTAGTTTTCGGGTTTCCTTCAAACATGGAATTATGTTTTTTATTCCACCGTGGCAAGTCACCTTTATGTAATCGACTGATTTTATAAAGAGCAATTCGGTTTAACAGATATTTGGCTCAGTTTAAGGCTTAATTCTTCTGCTAGTACTGAAGTATTAACATAAATATTAACGTAATGAAGTCAAGGTCCATCAGTAATACCTAGATGAAGTTTTATAATAGGAAGCCACAAATTGAAGCTGTAGATTTCAAAGTAAAAGATTATTTTATTTGAAATCATCATAAAAATAATCATGTACAAGCCCTGTTTAAAATTGGAGGTTACATTTACAAATATAACAGCAAATGCGTGCAAACAGCGTGTCTTGCGTGATAAAATTAGTGGATATCTTGATGTTAAATAATTAGGTACCTAATTATGTAATTTGCCTTTACTATGTGGGGATGTTCTCAGATATTTGTAGTAGGGGCTTTCCATTTTATATGAATTTTTAGATGCTAGAAAGATTTGTGAGAGGCTTATTGTGTGCAGAGTAATGTTTTACATAGTCAGTCTCTTCAATGATCTGTGGTAACAAATAGCTTAAGAATGGATAACTGAGAGCCAGCCCTGAGGGTCTAGTGGTTAAAGTTCAGTGCACTCCACTTTGGCGGCCTGGGTTTGCTTCCCAGTTGCGGAACCACACCACTTGTTTGTCAGTAGCCACGCTGTGGTGGCGACTCACATAGAAGAACTAGAAGAACTTACAACTATACACAACTATCTACTGGAGCTTTTGGGGGGAAGAAAGAAGGAGGAAGATTGGCACAGATGTTAGTGGAGGGCAAAAAAAAGAAAGAATGGATAACTGAATGTGCCTGCCACCCCTACTGTCCACCAAATCTACCCATGTCATTCACCCCCTATGCTTTATGGCTTTTTCTCCCACTGTAAGAGAAGGTCTGTTTGCAGTTGTTAAAAGCTTAGCTTCTGGCTTTATGACTTGGGGAAAGTTCTTTGACACTATAAGCCCTAGTTTCCACATCTAAAAAATGAGCATGGTAGTAGTACTTTAATAGGGTTAAATCACACTTTAATAGGGTTGAGAGGATTTAATGTGATACGGAATGTTCTCATCTCTTTGTCTGGCAAACAATAAAAACTTGATAAATGCTGAGTCTTTTAATTGCACCAAATCCCAGAGAAACAAGTAGCTAAATGCATTGTTTTCATTTTCCAGTTTTATTCTTCTCTGTGCCCTGCTTATCCTCTAGGAATAATCATTTAAACCATGCATTTGTGAAAAATAATATGTGAAATCTTAAAGTTATCTCAGATTATAATTTTTCATCAAGTAGCATTATGTTCAAAAGTGACCAATCTACTGAATATACAGATTAAAGTTGATGTGAGTATTCATTCATCAGGAATTTGAGTGTCCCTACTATGAGTTCTCAGAGACCCCTAATCACAGCACTTTATGAAGGCTTTCGTTATTTATTTACTTTCTGAGTTCCCCATTAGCCTTTAAATTCCTTAAAGGAAGGCCTGAGGTTATCTCGTTATGCATCTTTATCTTCATCTGTCAATCCAACAGGAATTTACAATACTTGTAACTCTAAAAAAATTATAATACAAAGAATTTCTTTCAAATTATGCCATGATAATCTCTTTTGTTAAGAAAAACCTATAAGCAAGTAGTTGATATGTAATATTCCTCAATAAGAAACTATTTTACATACATTTATATTTATCTTTACTTTGGAATTTATAGAATGAACAGTGCTCAGATAAACTGAAAAATATTATTTATATGAGTTGAGAATACGTTTTGTATCTAATATTTGAATATGAACATGCCTGATATTTTGGAAAGTCACAACACTTCATACAAATAATGAAGGCATGTACAAAAGATTACATGTAGGAGGAAAATTATTGAGTACCTAATTTAATGTAATATTTTATTTTAAGAACGTACACGTGTTTATAAAGTTTAAGTGTATGGTATTTAATAGGCATTGCAGCAAATTATGCTAATGAAACATTGATGCTTCTACACTGTGTGATTAAAAGTTACAGTATCAAAATCATATTGCAAGTCTCATAGCTTCTAATGGTTATTGGTTCTAAGGCCCGGACAGCTTTTGTGTCCCTATGAAAAGTTTACTTTTCTGCTATATGAAAGTATACATGCAAAAAATGGCAGGATATGTAGTAGGTTATATGATATTTTATTCCAAGTAAAATTTGGAGCCCAGCTGATAATTATGTCTTCCTGTAACGTCAGGCTCAAATAAAGTTAGTTGTAGGAAAGATACATTTTTAAAGGTTCACCTATGTTCAGACTATTATTGTAAAGTCTAATAATTTTTAATAAAATTCTAATACCTTTAATAGACATTTTATTGTATTTTCTTTCTAAAAGTTAATGTTTGAAATTAAAATGTGTGAAAGTTACAGTCTTGGTTTTCTTGTTAGGGCTCCATCTCACTGAATGACAGTTGTAAACAAGGCATAAGAAAGGAAAGGAAAGGAAATAGTTTGTTGAAGGCCTACTGTGTGCTGGGCACTGTGCTGTTTGCTTAACAAATGATTATCTCATGCAGTGGACCTTTGGACAGGACTTGACTTAGTGAATATACCAACAGGGTTTCTTCTTCACAAACATTAAAAAATACATTGAATTAAATTTGCAAACAGAACAATATACTATTTTGGAGCTATAGTACTTAAAATAGCTGCTTATCCTCTATAGAGAAGGACATAGTAAATAATAAATGAAAAAAATCATTAAATACATACAGCTGAAGCCATTTTATTTTGCAAAGTGACTATATTTACATGTTAATTAAAATTCTACTTTTAAGCATGTCTTTTGTTGCGATGCCTTTCTCATTATGGGAGGTTGTGTTTACTCAGTTTTCAGCTTCTTGGCTGTCTATCTCTCAACCACCTTCACAGCTCTTTAGTAATCTGACCTAAACACACAAACAGCAGAGCCAAGAGGTGAAAAAAGAGAGAAACACAGAGATATGCACACCTGCACACACAGAAATATTCAAAACCAAATCCACCTGCATTAGAAAGGTGTTTCAGTGCCTCACAAAAAGACAGTAGTTCATGAACTCTAAATCACACTGCCCCATGTATTGGTCAGGCCTGCTGTGTGTGACTGTGGTAGCCTATGGGAAGGGCACCCCTCAGGTTGAGCAGTGCACAATCTGCACATCCTTACGCAGTGGCCCCGAGAAAATGAAACCAAAGTACCTGTGGTTAACAGTTTTAGTGACACTAAAGATTTGTAAACAATTGACTATTTATAACAGCTTTTACATATATTCCCCTATTTATTCTGAAGATTATTTTTTTGAACATTTCATTAATTCACTCACTCAACAAATTTGAGTACCTATTATAGAGTACGTATGATTTTTATGATTACATAATCCACAAAAAATGTCTTGGTAAAACTGGCAAGATTACTTTAAAAAGTAGTTTAGGCTATTTCCCATTTCCAGTTTTGCATGCAAGGAGCTTGGAAGTCACCACTCTGTCCTAACAACAAGTAAAAAGCTAAATAATCTGAAGAACCAACTCTTCTGGGATCCATAAGACAGGGAAGGACACAGAGCAAACTGCTACCCCCCAAGATTGGATAGACAGGTGAGTACAGGAAAGTTGTGACTTTCAGGAGCAGAGACTTACCAGCTGAAACCTCCATGGAACCAGTACCCAGGTAGGAAACCCTCAACTGTAACTGATGAATTGTTGGGAGCTCTGTGTGGACAACTCTGAGTTAAAAGCTCTAGAGGAACCCAGTCACAGGGGTTCCCCACAATATTGTGAGATTAACCTCCATGAGCTCGACCAGGTTTCCACAGTAAATATAGGGGAAAATCCCCTCAGTCTTCCACTAGGGGGAGGGGAAAAGGAGCCATTTTGAAATATGAAGAGCAAATTAAATTCCAAGTAAGGAGAAGAAAAGAAATAATAAGAATTAGAACAGAAATCAATGAAATTGAAAACAGGAAATCAATAGAGATAATCAGTGAAACCAAAAGCTGTTTCTTTGAAAAGGTCAATAAAATTGATAGGCCTCTAGCCAGGACAACTAACAAAAAAAGAAGACACCAATTAGTAATATCAGAAATGAAAGAGAGGACATTTCTACAGATCCCATTGAAATGAAGAGGCTAATAAAGGAATACTACGAAAAACTCTATACCCACAAATTTGATAACCTAGATTAAATGGACTAATTTCTTAAAAGAAATAATCTGTCCAAACTCACTCACACAAGAAGAAATAGATGATCTGAATAGGCCTATACCTATTAGAGAAATTGAAGCAGTAATTAATAACCTTCCAAAATAGAAAGCACCAGGCACAGATGGGTTCACTGGTAAATTTTATCAAACATCTAAGGAAGAAATTATACTAATTCTCTGCAATCCATTTAAGAGAAAAGAAGAGGAGAGAATTCTTCCTAACTCATTCCACGAGGCCAGGATTACCCTAATACTAAAACCAACCACATTACAAGAAAACTACAGACCAATATCTCTAGTGAACATTGATGCAAAAATCCTCAACAAAATATTAGCAAATCAAGTCTGAAAAAGTATACAAAGAATTATACACCATAACTAAGTGGGATTCACCCCAGATATGCAAGGATGGTTCAACATCAGAAATTCACTTAATGTAATCTATCACATCAACAAACTAAAAATCACATGATCATATCAATTGATGCAGAAAAAGTATTTGAAAAAATTCAACACTCATTCATGATAAAAAATCTCAGGAAACTAGGAATAGAGGGGAACTCTCTCAACTGGATAAAGTCTATCTACAAAAACCCTACAGCTAATGTCATACTTGATGGTGAAATATTTGAAGCTTTCCCACTAAGATCAGGTACAAGGCAAGGGTGTTGCCCCTCACCACTACTTTTCAACATCATATTGGAAGTCCTTGCTAATTCAATAAGGCAAGTAAAGGAAAGAAAAGGTATACAGATTAAGAAGGAAGCCATAAAACTGTCTTTGTTCATAGATGACATGATCTTCCAGGTAGAAAATCTGTAAGAACTGACAAAAAAACTCCTGGAACTACTAAGTGAGTATAGCATGGTTGGAGGATACAAGGTTAATATACAAAAGTCAATTGCTTTCTTATATACCAGGATTGAACAAGTGGAATTTGAAATTAAAAACACATTAATATTTCCATTAGCACCCCCCAAAATTAGATACTTAGGTATAAATTTAACAAAATACATATAAGGTCTATATGAGGAAAACTACACTCAGATGAAAGACATCAAAGGAGAATTAAATAAATGGAGAGATATCCCGTGTTTGTGGATAGGAAGACTCGATATTGTCAAGATGTCGGTTCTTCACAACTTGATCTATAGATTCAACGCGATCACAATCAAAATCCCAGCAAGTTATTTCATGGATGTTGACAAACTGATTCTAAAGTTCACACGGAGAGACAAAAGATCCAGAATAGTCAACATGATATTGAAGGAGAAGAACAAAGTTGGAGAAGTGACACTACTTAATTTCAAGACTTCTATAAAGTTATGGTAATCAAAACAGTATGGTATTGGCAAAAGAGTAGACAAACAGATCAGTGGAACAGAATAGAAAGGCCAGAAATAGACCCACATAAACATAGTCAACTGATCTTTGAGAAAGGAGCAAAATCAATAAAATGGAAAAAAAAATAGTCTTTTCAACAAATGGTGTTGGAACTTCTGGACATCCACATGCAAAAAACGTTAATCTATACACAGACATTACACCCTTCACAAAAATTAAGTCAAGATGGATCATAGCTCTAAATGGAAAACATAAAACTATAAAACTCCTAGAAGATAGCATAGGAGAAACCCAGATGACCTTGGATATGCTGATGCCTTTTTAGATGCAACACCAGAAACAGAATCCGTGAAAGAAATAATTGATAAGCTGGACTTCACTAAAATTAAAAACCTTCTGCTCTGTGAAAGACAATATCAAAAGAATTAGAAGATAAACCACAGACTGGGAGAAAATAGTTGCAAAAGGCATATCTGTTATCCAAAATAAACAAAGAACTCTTAAAACTCAATGATAAGAAACAAGCAACCCAATCTGAAAAATGGACAAAAGACCTGAACAGACACCTCCCCAAAGAAGATATACAAATGCCAAATTCGCATACGAGAATGTGCTCCACCTTGTATGTCAGCAGAGAAATGCAAATTAAAACAACAATAAGATACCACTACACACCAATTAGAAAGGCCAAAATCAAAACGCTGACATCAAATGCTGGTGAGGATGTGGAACAGCAGGAACTCTCATTCATTGCTGCTGGGAATGAAAAATGGTACAGCCACTTTGGGAGACAGTTTGATGGTTTCTTACAAAACTAAACATACTCTTACCATACCACCCAGGAATCATGCTTAATATTTGCCCAAAGCAGTTGAAAACTTATGTCCACAGAAAAACCTGAACATAGATGTCTTAGCCACTTTTTTCACAATTGCCAAAATTTGTAAGCAACCAAGATGTCCTTCAGTAGGTGAATGGATCAACTGTGGTAATTCCAACAATGGAATATTATTCGGTGGCTAAAAAGAAGTGAGCTATTAAGCCATGAAAAGATATGGAGGAACCTTAATTGCATATTACTAGGTGAAAGAAGCCAATCTGAGAAGGCTACTTACTATATGATTCAAACTATATGACATTCTGAAAAGGCAAAATTATAAGGACAATTTAAAAAATCAATGTTGGGGTGGGGCAAGGAGGGAAGAGAAATGAACAGGTAGAGAACAGAGGCTGTTGATAATGGGAAAGGCTATGTGTGTGTGGGGGCAGGGGAGTATATGGGAAATCTGTATTTTTCTCTCAATTTTATTGTGAACATGAAACTGCTCTAAAAAATAAAGTATTTTAAAAAAAGTAGTGTAGTCTTAAACATATCAAAAAATGATTTTATATGTTTTGGGGATAATATTTACTATAGTAATATTTGCTGTGAAAGATTGCATTTATACATACACAAATCTTAATTTTCTAGGATGTGCCTATTAAAAAACTCATAATTCTACTTGCATTGAAATTGTAATATTAATGGAGTTTTCAGAAATGCCTTCTTTCCCTAAAATGTATTTTTTTTCTTTTTAAAGATTTAGATACTTTAGAGAATAGGTTTTCCAGAATATTTGAGCGAATAAATACAAAATTTACTTTCTAAATTGCTAAAAATTATAGGTAACGTTACATATTTGGTGTAGTTCTGAAGAGGAAATCCAATGATTTTGTGTCTTGATTTCTGTCTGTAAAGTTTAGTCATTTTCAGATCATAAAATACATTTTTTATCTTATTCTTAAATTTTTTTTCAAATATTAAATGGGTCAAATAACCCTATAATTAAGTTATTTTGTAACGCTAAATAAATATATCATAAATATGTGTGTCATGGCAAACAAAACATAACATTGATTACAGAGATATAAAACTCACCGGCTTTTCAAATAGTCTGCATATGTATACTGTAGGTTACAATAAATTTAAATATACTATCTGAAGATAATTACAAGAAAGCCAAATTTTAGATAAATATCTCAATACAAAGATTTTATTACTATAAGGTAATTGTTTTCTATCAAGCTGTAAATGCATTATTGGTGTTTTCATATATTTTGGTAAGAATTGGAAAATATGAGGAACAAGAACATTAAAAAAAAACTGTTCCATCTTTTAAATTTTTAAGTTTTTGCCCCACCGTACCACTATAGCTTCTTTTTTCTTCTCACTGAGCCAAAATCATCTTGAAACGATTTGAGCAAATTTGCCCCCAAAGACAGGCTTGCTTAAACAAAACAAACTTCTGAATCAATCATCAGTTTTAACTGTGAGAAACGTTAGAACAGGTTACCGAAGAATTTGTTGAGCTGATTTTCTTGGAACTATTTCACAGCAAAGGAGTCACTAAGTTCATCTTATATGGAACTGAGTGGGTGTGAGGTAAGTGTTGTTTAAGAAAGAAAAAGTCTAGGAGGAAATGAAATAGTTCAGCAATTGTCTTGCCAATTACATATATGAGGATTTCCTTTATTATATAGAAATACTTCTTTGACTTAAAGGAAGTACTAATTAAAAACAGCTACATCATGAATAGCCAAGCAAAAACCAGAATCAAAACTTAGTAGAAGGGTAGAAAGAGGAGGGTAAGAGTCAGTTTTTACTTTATTGTGATAAAATATATATAACATGAAATTTACCATTTTAACCAATTTTACATGTAAAATTCAGAGGCTTTAAGTGTATTCACAATGTTGTGTAACTGTCACCACTATCTATTTTCAAAACTTTTCATCATCCCAAACAGAAACTCTGTACCCATTAAACGCTATTGCTCATTTCCTCTTCCTCCCACATCTGTCCCTGGTAACCTCTATTCTTCCTGTTGCTATGAATTTGCCTATTCTATGTACACCATATAAGTGAAATAATAGAATATTTGTCCTTTTGTGTCTGAATTATTTCACTTAGCTTGTTTTCAAGGTTGTACAGGTATCAGAATTCCTTTTCATAACTGAATAATATTCCATTGTGTATCTATCTATCTATCTACCTACCTACCTACCTATCTACCCCATTTTGCTTATCCATTCATTTGGTGATAGACACTTGGGTTGCTTCTACCTTTTGGCTACTATGAATAATGCTGCTATGAACATTGGTGTACAAATATCTGTTCGAGTCTCTGTTTTCAGTTCTTTTGGGTACATACTCAGAAGCAGAATTGCTGGGTCATCTGGCAATTCTATGTTTAACTTTTTGAGGAATGGCTAAACTGTTTTCCACAGTGGCTACCATTTTACATTCCCACTAGCAATGCACAAGGGTTCCAATTTCTCCACATCCTTACTAACACTTATTTTCTCTTTTTGCTTTTTGATAGTAGCCATCCTAATGGGTGTGAAGTGGTATGGCATTGTGGTTTTGTTTGCGCTTCCCTAATGACTAACGATGTTGAGCATAGTTTCATGTGCTTATTGGCTACTTGTATATCTTCTTTGGAGAAATGTCTACTCAAGTCCATTGTCCATTTTTTAAATTGATTGTTTTATTGTTGTTGCTGTTGAGTTGTACTTCTTTATATATTCTGAATATTAATCCTTTATCAGATATATGATTGCAAATATTTTCCCCCATTCTGTGGCTTGTCTTTTCACTCTTTTGATAGTGTCCTTCGATGCACATAAGTTTTTTATTTTGATGAAGCTCAATTTATCTATTTTTTCTTTTGTTGCCTGTGCTTTTGATGTCATACCCCCCAAAAAAAATCATTGTCAAATCCAATGTCAGGCAGATTTTTTCTGATGTTTTCTTCTAAATGTTTTATAGTTTTACTTCTTAAGTTTAGATTTTTGATCCATTGGAGTTAATTTTTATATACAGTGAAGTCCAACTTCATTCTTTTGTATGTGGATATCCAGTTTTCCTGGCACCATTTGTTGAAAAGGCTGTCCTTTCTTCATTGAATGGTCTTGGCACCTTGTAAAAAATCAATTGACCACACATGTGAGGGTTTATTTCTGGGATCTCTATTCTATTCTATTGGTCTTTTTACCTCTACTATGCCAGTACCACACTATTTTGATTACTCTGTAATCAGAGTAGCTTTGTAGTAAGTTTTGAAATCAGGAAGTATGCATTGAGTCCTCCAAATCTGTTCTTTTTAAAGATTGTTTTGGCTATATGGGATCTCTTGAGATTTCATATGAATTTTAGGATAGGTTTTTCTGTTTCTGCAAAAAATGTCATTGGGATTTTGATAGGGATTGCAGTGAATCTGAAGATCTTTTTGGGTAGTATTGTTATCTTAACAATATTAAGTCTTCCATTCTACAAACATGAGCTATCTTTCCATTTATTTAGGTCTTTTTAAATTTCTTTCAGCAATGTTTTGTATTTTTTGTAGTACAAGTCTTTTGCCCTCTTGGTTAAATTTACTCCTAAGTATTTTATGCTTTTGATGCTATTATAAATGGAATTTTCTTAATTTCATTTTCAGATTTTTCATTATTAGTGTATAGAAATGCAACTGATTTTGTGTTTTGATTTTGTGTCCTTCAACTTTGTTGCATTTGTTCATCAGCTCCAACAGTTCTTTTGTGGAAGCTTTAGGGTTTCCATGTATAAAATCATGCCATCTGGGAAGAGAGATAACTTTACTTCTTTCTTTCCAATTTGGATGCTTTTAATTTTTTTTCTTGCCTAATTGCTCTGGCTAGAACTCCCAGTACTATGTTGAATAGAAGTGGTGGAAGGAATTAAAAGCAGAAATCAACCCTCAGAACATACAACTTCAATACTTGGAGGACAAGGTCCTTATTGTCCACCTGGATCCAGCAAGCTGCACTCAGTTGACCTCCCTCACTGCTGCCTGCGACAAAGATGGGGGATGGAGGATGGTAGCCACTACCACAAGGGAAAGGTTGAAATCACCAAAATTTACCAGCCTCTCCCTCCAGCTCTCCACTGGATGCTACAAGTTTTCTACTAGAGTTCCAAAATAGTTATTTCAGACAGTTACTGCCAGTTCAATAGCTGTTAGGTGGAATGATGGATTCCTGAAGCTTCCTATTCCATCATTTTCTGTGATGTCACTCCCTCAAGAGTTGGATTTCTTTTTTTACCTTGATCACCTCTTCTAGCCTGATAAATCTGTTTCAGTAAGGTCAAGGTCATGGGATAAATTCTTTGAGGAGTAGTTGGCTTCCTTTTGTTTCAAAGTTGTAGATTTTACCACTGCTCCTGGTTGGCCATATGACACTTTTGTTTAATTAAAAAACCCTGGGGCCAGCCTTGTGGCCTAGTGGTTAAGTTCCACATGCTCAGCTTCGATGGCCTGGGTTCAGATCCTGGGTACAGACCCACACCACTCATCAGCGGCCATGCTGTGGTGGCTACCCACATACAAAATAGAGGAAGATTGGCATGGATGTTAGCTCAGGGCAAATCTTCCACAGCCAAAAGAAACCAAACAAACAAACCCTGAATGAGTGTAGAGAAAATTCAATTACATTTTATTTGCTTCTGAAATTGATATAAATTCAAATTAGGCTGAAAATTTTTTAAATGTATATGATTTATTTACATTTAGAAGCTATAAATGACATTTGAAACATTTTTTTCATGATAGATCAATGAAGCAATGTTTTAGAAGGAAACATTTTTGTTTCATCTATTCTGTTTTGTAACCAACTTTTTTGTCAGTCAAGCACTGGCTTAATGAAAGAGAAACATTTGTCCTGTGTCCTACATTTTCATCATCCTTTTCCTCCTCTCAGAATAATCTTAAATTTAGAATGTTAAAAAAAAATCAGTAAGAGAACTGTGTCACATTTCTTATTAGGAAGCAAAGTTTATAACTTTATCACAAAGATGGTGAATTGGAACTTTCTGCTTGAAGATAAACTATTCATTTAAAATTTTAAAAAATACAATGTTTCCAGCAGCTTCTTTTTGAATTGCTAACATTTCCCACACTCCATTTGGGGGTTGGCTATCTAATTACTAATAACTGCTTCAAAATGTTCTTAATTCATGTTTTACTTCTGAAAAATAACAAAATAGTTGTTTAGAGGTTAATACTGTTCTTAAAGAAAAATCTATTACCATTTGTTTTAAAGAAAGAATTTCACCTGTCCCTGTAATGAATATACATCTTTTTGACCCAACGAGGTTTTGTCCTAGCAAGAGGACCCTTTCAAACTTGAAAATGATCACTATGATTGAGGCTGGGCAGCAAAGCGTTATTGCAAATCCTTTGTCACTGTTTTCTCTAGAGAACTTTCTAGAAAAAGACTTCTAGAACTTTCTCCCTCCCAGCCTTACTGAGATTCTTTTTTAGATTTAGCCTCTTTTTCACTTTTCTTTTGGCTAAAAGAACAAAGCTCTGTGTGAACTGTTTCTTTTGAAGCTTTCTAAGAAAAAAAGAACGACTCTAAGCACTGAATACGGAGAATGAGGGGCACCAGTTTCAACCCTTAAAAAAATGTTTCCACCATAAAACTGTCCTTTTAAGTGCCTGACATTTCTGTCACTTTAGAGTGGAGGTTGTCTGCTGAGGGACCCTGGATTTAGCTGCTTCCCAGAGGGACCCTCAGTCTTCTGGCCCAGATAATGGCCTTTGGCTTGCTCTCCACACAGCCCCGACTGAGAAGGCTGTGAGGCCCAAAGCTGTTTCACTTCTCTTCTCAGCAGTCCAGCCCTCTCTCCTTATTTCTCACCATCACCCTCTCGCCAACCCCTCTTCCTCATCCCTCTCCCACATGTGTCCCTTTCTCCCCTTCCTCTGGGTCTGTTCTTCTCGGAAGTTAGCTTACAAAGCAAAGTTGTAACTTTGAATTCCTGTTTTTCCAGCCACCCTCATGTGACAGGATATCTCCTTATTGGAGGTTTTCCCTAATTTCAGAAGCCCTTTAAAAGTGAGAGCTTGCTTCACACTTCTTTTCAGCAGGGCAGCTCTGAGAACCCAGGAGGGGAAGGGGTGACCGGCGCCCTCCTTGTTTTGGTTCTTTCTTACCCCCTCCTCTCCATCCGTGGAAGAAGAGGATACACTCTGGGCCATGAGCCTGTCCCTGCTCCTGCTTCTCCTCTCTCTCATTCCCGTTGCTGTGCAGCTGTTGGGTAAGTCGGCTCAGAGGCGGAAGCTCTCTGACTTGGGGCCTGGGGTCTATGGCACGCCTTTCCTTTGGGTCAATGTTAATGGATTCCTGTCAACATCTGTGGTGAGAAGGAAACCAAAAGTCCCCTCCACCGCCGGCTCTATGAGAACCTGTCGCCTCTGCCTGGCTGCAGGCCTGGAAGCCTGGGGCTGGAGGAGGGAGGCTACTTCTTGGGTCAAAGGTGTCCCTGGCCCTGAGCCCCATAGAACCCCTGTTCTTCCTCCTGGCTTCTCTCATCTCCCATTGTTCCTCTCCTGCTTTATTCTTTGAGGGATTTCCTCTATGATTGGTGCATTATGGTTTTTATTTCCCAATATTTCTATCTAATCCCCAACAAATGTCTTCTGAGTGTTTTCGGCTGAAAGGAGGGCAGCTCCGGTGTCCCTCCTCATTGTGGGTCTAAGGATCATCCCCCAAAAGGAATTCCATGTGATTTCCACAATTCATCTTTTTTTTTTTTCTGTGAATCATTTTAATCACTCATAGATTTTGTTGCTAGAAAGTTCATGCTGATCTGTATTCTAAGTTCTTCAAACTGATTTATTCCTATTTTTTTTTTTTTTCCTGGAGACTGGTGATTACTCACAAGAAACAGATTCAGAGGTTTTCAAATCCTGAAAGACATTATCGAGTCTCTCTTTCCTATTTCTAGAGATTCAACCTGTTTCGACTTCAGAGTGAGCGTGCCTGTAAGAATTTTCCTTCCCAATTCTCTTTTGAGGTGAGATAGATGGGGTTTCAACTTTGAACTTTTGGTTTCTGATCCCCCTTCATTTTTCTCAAATCGGCAAGCACTGTCTGTGCACAGTCTGTGCCAAAGGCACTCCGTGCCCTGCTGTAATGGTGGGGGCAGGACTCGGGGACGGATAAAACAGGAACTCCCCACCACCAGGAAGCTTCCCAGGGAGAGAGTATTTGATCGCAGAAGACTTTAAATCATAATAAGCATTAAGTAATAGTGATTATAAAAACACAAGCAAAAGCAGTATGGTTTTGTATAGAATAGTATAAAATTTCCACGTCTATAAAACGGGGAGCATAACATTATCTGCCCCTCCCATTGTTGCGATGAGTCACTGAGTTACAAGATGTAAAATGTTTACATTGTGTGGCCCATAGTAATTACTTCATAAGTTTTAACTCTTAAAAGCAGTAACTTTTTTTTCTACAATAGCAGTTAATTGTCCAATAAAAGCAGTATATGATGCATTTAAAGGAGAGGTTTCCCAAGAAACAATGCTGAGGAAAGATTCTTGGAGCCTGAGGAGGTGTTTTCCCTTAGTCCTGGCGACAGAGCATCTCTCTCAGTGATTAAGGGTGCTGGCGGAGAAGCCTGGCACGAGAGACTGCAGGGTGGGGTTAGACATTGTCACAGTCTTCACCTTGAAAGTCTGCCTTGTGTAAGAGGATTAATATATTCTTCATGGCCCAAAAGGTTAAAACTAAGACCAGTGAAAATCTAAGAGTTGTGCTGTCTCAAAGAGAGCAGTCTGCTTGGGAGTAAGTTCCCCGTCACTAAAGGTCTTCGGACAAAAGCTGAACAGTTCAAGGCTGTGTATGACACCCGGACTCCAATCCAGCAGAGTCCAATAGAAGCATAATGGGCCACATTATGTAGCCATATTTAAAAAAGTAAAAAGCCACAGGTGACACTGATTTTATGAATAAGTTTTATTTAACCTAATATATCCAAAATATTATTGGTCAATGTTGATCAATATAAAACTTATTGGGATATTTTTACATTCATTTTTTAAAGTTCAATTTTCAAAATCTGGTGTGTATTTTATACTTGTAGCACACCTCCATTCAGACTGGCTTCATTTCAAGTGTACATCTCGTGGGGCTAATGGCTACCACGTTGGGCAGCACAGAAGCAGCCCCTAATTTTCTTTAGACTGACTCTTAATGCGTTCGGGCAAAAAATGTTTCTCAGTTTGCTTAGGAATTTTTCCCTCCTCGAGACGGCAGGATGCCTTCCTCCGAGGAGTGTCTTCCCCTTTGTAGGCATAAATAAGGGAGAATCTGAAGATCTGTTTACTTAGAGAATAAAAAACAAACAAAAACATGGATAAGGGAGCCCCTTCCAGATTTTTTTTAACACGAGAGTCTATGATTCTTATTTTACCTTTTCTTGGCCCAAGAAGCACAGGAGCAGAGTTGTCTGGATAGGAGCAGAGCACCTGCTTAGTTAGCTGTAGAATAAAGGATACGTGAATTCTTTCTGCCCCCTCCCCTGGCTCCCTATCCATTAAGAAAACCCACAGAAAGGTCTCCCTACTTCCTGTGGTTTATTTCTTTTCAGCCCAGAACACTTTCCCCCTCCTCCCCAACAGCATTCCACATCATCAGCACTGTGAGCATCCATTTCATACCCTGAGGGGCCCAGGAAGCCAAGCTCAACAGAGAGAGTCCCTCTCCCTTCTTCTTCTTCTTCTTGCCCTGCTCTCTTTTTAGCAGGAAGAATTGCATTCAGCACCAAGGCTTAGACCTCAGTGGAGATGTAATCACAGTAGAGCTACAGTGAGAATTGCTCAGACACAGAGGTTGGACCTCAGCAGAGAAGTTTAGCTTGAAATGGGATGGTTTGGCTCACAGGCAACGATGTGTTGGCAAACTTAACAATTGGTTCTCAGAAGGAAAAAAGCACTGATTTGTGATATTTACTGATTTCCTTGGTGTAATACTACCGCCATGGTTGATGTCAAACTACAAATGTGACACCACTGGAGGCAGAGTTGGGAAGAGATGCCAACAACAGGCTCTCACTGGCCAATGAGAGTGAATTTGAGCTCTAGCACAGTCCCATGCTGCATCCAACCTCCTTGTTTTATTGGTAAGCGAACTGAGGTCCTGACAGGTTAAGTGATCTTTCCAGGGTCTCACAACCAGTTAATGGCAAAATGTATTTGGTGCTCAGGACTCCTGACTCCCAGTGTACTGTTCTTTCTATTACACAGAAGCAGTGCATTTTTGCTGAATGAGTGGTTCAATACCAATCTAGGATTTCTTCAAGGAGTAACTCCCCACTGCCCTTCCCTTATTGTTTTAATTTTCATACAATTTTTCTTATAATATTTCTACTTTCCTTTGTTTCTAGTCTCTCATTTCTTCCTTTCTATATGACTTATTTTAGATACCAAATTTAAGACATACTTTCCAAAGCTATTGAGCAAAACCAAGTTCTTGTCATTTTGTCTTATATTTGTCTGTTTTTCTTGTTACTGTTCCAAACCACCTCTGATTCTTCTATAATTCAGAGGTGGAGACTTCAAGACTTTTCACTAGAAGAAGGGAAGAGAGCACACTAACTTGCAAACGATTACAATATGCAAAAAAACCATGCTGGGTACCTTACATAAATGATCTCATTTAGAAGTTCATAGCAACTCTGTCAGTGATAGAGCATTATTATCCTCATTTTACAGGTAAGGAAATTGAGGCTAGAATGATTAATTTAACCAAAGCAACACAGCTTGTAAATGGTGGAACCAGAATTTGACCGCAAGTTTGCTGACCCCAAAGAACACACCTCTTTCCACCACATCACGTGTCCCCTGATGTTGGAAACTCTAGAATCTGCATTGTCTCCGTCCTTCTGTCCTTCTCTCTGGGCTGCTGCAACAGCTCTGCATTTTCTCTGGTTTCATCATGTTCTGAACCATTTCACACCGTCTTCAAGACTGATTTTCCCCAGTTAATGATAATAATTAACCAACATGTATCAAGCAGTTTCTATGTGTCCCTGACACTCTGTTCTAAGTGCTTTATTTAGATGATCTCATTTAATTCTCACAAGAACCAGCAGGCTGCTATTTCCCCCTCATTTTTCAGATGGGGAAAAGGAAGCACAGAGTGATTTAGAAACTTGACCAAGGTCACATAGCCAGTGAACGGTGAAGCTCTGATTATACCATGATCAGGTCGACAAAATACATAAAGACTAATTACTTAGTTAGCATGGCTATGAGTGGAAGAAGAAAGAATGGTGTAGTGTCAGCTTCTTACCTACAGGTTTTGTTTGTGTGTCTTAAAATTGGGGGAGAGCCTGGCATTCTGAGGCTGAGGATATAGGAGAGAAAGGAAAGGATAGTGAGTGGAGAGACAGAAGGGGATGGAATCCAGGACACAGGTAAAGAGATCAGCAGGCCAAGGGAGACCTACTAAGGTGGAAGTGAATGAACTCAGCAAGGGTATAGATATATCTTGGGAGGGAGGCAGGAGGTCGGCATGGTTTCTTAATCCTGGCCTCTATTTTCTCCTTGAGGTCACAAGCCAGATTGGATTCATATTTATACCTCCCCAAACGGCCAGATGCAGTGACTGAAATTAGTAGTTTCTCTGAATATTTGATGAATTAAGGATTGAAGGGAAAAATAAAATAATTCTCAATTTTTCCTTTATTCTTTGTTCAATACTGCTAAACCTAACACTGTGATCGTTAGCCATGCCCCTGCCCCTAGCACTTGGCATACTTTGTGCATATACTAGGTGCATGATAAATATTTGTTTTCCACTTACTTTTAATTCTTTGGGGACACATATGTAGGTTTTACATTCATGTACTGGGGCTACTGGACAGATTTCTTGGTTTGGGTTGCTCAAGATGCTGCGCCCTGACAATTATTCGAGTGAAGGAGTTTATCTGGGAGGGAGGCTCAGGAAACACTGGCAAGGAGTGGGGAGGTGAGACCAGAAGGGAAAGCAGACGATAAGGTGTGTTATGGAGCCAGTGACCTCTGTGGCCAAGGGGCGTGCAGCCTGCTGGGGTGCTCTGGGTGGCAATGTTGAATATGTGCCTCAGAGATATCTGCCCAAGGTTCAAGGGATTTGGGGTGCTTATTCACCCCATTGGTCACTGGTGAAAGGCTACTCCTGGGGGCGTTAGTTCTCTGACCCTCCTAATCTTTGTGGCATGTGGGCATGGGGCTCTTATGGCCAGAAAACGCCCCCAGGCACAGAGATGCGGTGCTGGCATTGGGGGGTGAGGCTGGCAGGCACTGAAATGGCAAAAGGCAAGAATAAGTGGGGTTCTGGCAGTATTTGCTACAAAATTCCCACTAATTTTCCTCTTATCCAGCTTCTCTATCTTCTAGAAGTTATTTTCTTTTATGTTTTCATGTCAACATCTTATTTATTGATAGTAGGGAAAGTCTAAAAATGTATAAAGAAAAAGAGCACCTAAATAGTCACCTTTCGTAACCTATTTTTCTTTGCTAGTAAGTTTGGAAATTTAATTACTTGCTCAATGTTATGGAATAGTGTAAAACTGTTAAAACATGCTTAAAAGAAAATTCTTGCCCATGTTATTGGATATCTAGTCTTCAGTTATTTTATTTATTTATTTTTTTTGTGGGGAAGACCAGCCCTGAGCTAACATCTGTTGCCAATCCTCCCCCCTTTTTTTTTTTTGCTGAGGAAGACTGGCCCTGGGCTAACATCGTGCCCATCTTCCTCTACTTTATATGGGACGCCGCCATGGCCTGGCTGACAGGCAGTGCGTCGGCGGGCGCCCGGGATCCGAACTCGCGAACCCCGGGCTGCCAAGCGCGGACTAAACCGCTTCGCCACCGGGCGGCCCCCAAGTCTTCCGTTATTTTTAACCTAAGATATGGGGTCGAAACTTATTGCGTCTTTCCTAAATGTATTTTTTTAGAGGTCATATTGGCTTATAACATTGTGTAATTTCAGGTGTACATTACTGTATTTCAGTTTCTGTATAGACTGCATCATGTTCACCACCAATAGTCTAGTTTTTCTCCGTCACCATGCACATGTGCCCCCTTATCCCCTTCGCCCTCCTAAATGTACTCTGACCTTGAATTAACCACAGCAGAGTCTGAGCTCAGTGTGCAGGGAACGCAACTCTGGCTTGTCTTTGCATTTTCACTAGCATGGTGCCTGGCACATATTTGTTGAAAAATAATAAATGTGAGATTAATAAGATAGAGTTAAGATGGAAGGAGAGTCTCTTCGATTCTGTAAATAAATTTCTGATGTGTATTAAAAAAAAAGGAAATTCATATTCAGTCCCATAAATGAGATTGCAGAGAAATGAACACAGCTATCCAACTGTCCTCCTCTGTTCAGCATTGCTGTATTTCTGTTACAATAACATAATTAGTATAGACAAAAAAATAGAACGTTTATACATATAAAACGTCAGTGTGGGGAATAGTGGCAAAAATTCCACAGGCTGGCTTTTGGTCAAGGCTTGAATCACTTTCAGAGGAAGACGGATGACATTTTCAATCAGAGACATTGAGGCACAGTGATAAAAGCAAAGCTACATGTTGACTAGTTGGGGAGAATAATGTATGAATGTTGGACCATAAAGTGATAATTTTACATTTCCTTGTATTGTCTGGCTGAGGCAATATCAAACTTGCACTGCTTCCTAATGTCAGAGATAAATCAAGGAAACAAGAACAGATAAGTTGGTATTGAAATAGAAGCTTTTCATTTCCAAGTACTTTCATAAGTGTAAACATTTATAAATTGCTCTTTGGTAAAAATAAACTTTCAGGGGGAGAAGTAGTATTTAATAGACCCATCATCATTAATCAATTATTAAATTAAATAATTCATCTGGATGACTAGTCAAGATGCTTCAGATTGACTAAATATTCTTTCATTCATTCAACTATTATTTGTTGAGAGACTGTTACGCTCCCAAAAGAGAGAATACAGCACTGATCCAGAAAGATACAGTCTCTCTACTGGTGGAATTTACATTCTGTAGGGGGACACAGACAAAACATAAGTAAACACATTTTAAAAAAGAATACAGTCTAAGATGGTTATGAATATTTTATAGAAAATAAAAGTAAAATTAGGATAGTCAGATCAGAAAGGAGTTGACACTTGAGCTAGTACCTTAAAAAGCATCCCAAGAAGAGAGAACTTGAGATATGAAGTTTCTAAGGTGGAAATGATCTTCAAGTGTTTAAGGAACAGAAAGGGCTTGTGGCTGGAGTGTGGTGAGTAAGAGCGGGTGTGGGAGGAGGTGAGGGCAGAGGGTAGCCAGGCAGGATCATGCTCCCTCTAGTGCGCTGTGACGTGGAGGCTGGGTGGTTTTGTCCTATGTACAGTGGTACCCTCTTGAAGGGTTTAAAGTGTTGGAGAAATATGGTTAAAAACAAACTCTCCTCCCAACCTAGAAAACCTCTTCACAAAGATAGAAGAAAAAGAAAACAACTGTGTTATTGAATAAGCATTCAACCAGAACGTGATGAGTGTCACTGGCAATCTGCTAAGAGATTGCAAAAACAGAAAGAAATCTGACTCTGTGGTGTAGCTAAGTGAAAGCAACCCAGATTACATGAGATAGGTTTTGCAATTTGGAGTCGGGTGACAAGTTAGGTCCATCTCACCCAGGAAATTGGGAGATCAGGTGTTATCTTCTTTGATGATTCCATTTCAAAGAGAGGAAGAGCAGAGCAAGACCTTGGGGACTTGGTCTAGGGTGGTGGCAATGGAGACGGAGAGAAAAGAATGGATTAGGGTATATGTATTAGTGTTCTCCATAGGAGCAGAACCAACAGGGTGTGTGTGTGTATCTATATATCTACATAACTACCTATCTTATCTATCATCTATCTATCTATCTATCTATCTATCTATCTATCTATCTATCTATCTATCTATCTATCTATCTATCTGACTATCATCATCTGTCTTTTGAGAGATATTTATTTTATGGAATTGGTTCACACAATTGTGGAGGCTGGCAAGTCCAAAATCTACAGGGGTAGGCAGGCTGGAAACTCAGGAAGGAGTTGTTATTGCAGTTCAAGTCCAAAGGCAATCTAGAGGTAGAATTCTCTCTTCTTCAGGGGGCCTCAGTCTGTTTTCTCTGAAGGACTTCAATTGACTGGATGAGGCCCACCCGCAGTGTGGAGGGTAATCTACTCAAAGTCTACTGATTTAAATGTTAATCTTATCTTAAAAAAAGAAAAACCTTTGTAGCAACATCCAGACTGATATTTGGCCTAATATCTGAATATGTGACATAATCAAGTTGTCACATAAAATTAACCATCACTGTGTATTTTTGGGTAGAGCCAACAGATTCTGCTTTGGTCCTAGAAAGTGAAGGAAAGCTGGGAATTCAAGATGACCTCTAGGTTTTTGGCTTATGGATCGGGATGGATGATGGTGCCATTAATGAGAAAGAGAAGATTGGATGTTTACTCATTAAGTACCATCATATTTAGAGCAAAATGAAGATGGAACTACAGATGAAAATTAGTACATGAAATAAAAGTCAAATAAGTATAAAAACTTCTGAAAGAGAAACACTTTTCATGCATAAAGACTTCCAAGCACCTTCCCTTAAATGACTGGTTACCGATAGGTTGGTTGCCTGAATTTGGGTGGTTGATAAGTCTTGGCTGCTCAACGGTACAATCAAATGGCTGAAGTATGAGATGGAAGATATTTATTATTGATGATGAGACGTTACTGAGCAAAACTATCTGAAAAGTGGAAGATAAGTCTAGATTGGAAAAACCATTGGTGGACCAGCAAACACAAATTAAATATAAATAGTAGTATAGTTGAGTTTACAGAGACATAGGACAAAGCTTTCAGAGTTCATTACCTTTTTAGATCAGATTTTTTACATTGGTGTGGAGAAAATTATCATAGTAACTGTTTTTAAAAGAACTTTTCATTTTCCTATTTCCTGCGTTTTATTGTGAACAAAACACAATATTATTAAAATTTTAATTTTATTGCCAATGCAGAAAGTCGCTCATTTTGTCACAATAGGACACAGGCAGCAACAACATGAGATCAAGCCTGGGAAGCAGTTCAGTTGGATGGGAGGAGGTTCGGTCAGGCATTGCATATTTGGTTGACAGATGTCAACTCCAGAGAAGATAATAGAAGCAGATGTTCTGAATTCAGGCTCTATTGAGTCAATTCCAAGAAATCACAGCAGCAGAAATGAGGAACCGGGCCCAGGAACCCAGGCAGAAGTTCAGAGTAGCACTGATTTAGGAACTCAGATTAGATAGGGGTTGGAGGCCTCCAACGAGGGTGGGACCAGAGCAGACAGAGGAGCGCAGCAGGAGAAAATAAGCTTTTGAGGCAAAGATCCACTATAAGCTATAAGTTGATGGTCCAAGAACTGACCTCAGAGTGTGAGTGGTGCTCACCTCACAGGGCTGTTGAGGACAGTAAATAGAATATGGCTCGTGACAGTGCTTTGTAGAGTGAAGGACTCTGCTAGTGGTACTATTATTACTTTGTTATATTTCACTGGGATGATTTGATTAAAAATAATGAGCTCATTTAGACAGATCTTGCAATACCACCAGCTCATCTTGAAAGGACTGCTTCAGGTGAAGGAATATAGTAAAACTTCGCAAGAAGTGTTTGATTTATATTTACGTCCCCCAATTAAAATGGAGTCAGTTTCTTTCATTTGTCTATTCTTAAAAAAAATAAACAAAAAAAGAAAAACCTTGACAGGAATTCAATTTTGATTTGAGGGAAAAAAAATGTGCTTACCAGATCCTTTTTCTGGGTTTTTTTTGTTGTTGTTGTTGGCAAGAGGAAGTTGAGTTTTGCTAGCTAGCAGCTATGTATTATAAGCATAAACCCATCTATGCATATTTATTTAAATCACCAGCCCCAAATTATAAATATAAAAAACACTGTTATTTGTAAGGTTATCCTCATAAATATTACCTTAAATTATATAAAAACTTACATTAGGGCCCGGCCCTGTGGCCGAGTGGGTAAAGTTCCACACGCTCTGCTTCGGTGGCCCGAGTTCACAGGTTCAGATTCTGGGTGCAGACCTACTCCACTCACCAGCCATGCTGTGGATGTGTCCCACATAGAAAAAAACAGAGGAAGATTGGCCAGATGTTAGCTCAGGGCTAACCTTCCTCAAGTAAACAAAACAAAAAACTTACATTATTTTACCTTTACTGCAAACTTCACAAATTATTACACTTTTAAATACATCTTTGTAATACAAGTTTAGATTGACTATGCCAACGAAATGAAAGCTAAAGTTACATGATAAATACTAGTTTATCTCTAGATGCTAGATCTCTAAGTTACCTATTGTTGAAATGGAAAACAAAACAAAACAAAAAACTTCTCTCGTTGCGCATATCTGGGCCACCCAGAAAGCATTTAGTTTAAAAATTTGTTGGACATAAAATCAAGATAAAATTTTCTTAAATAAAATTATGTTTTAAATTACAAAAAAACTCTGTAATGTTATAATTAGAATAATTATGTATAAGTTTCATCTATCTCAAAGAGGGTAGGGATGAGTCAGACTTCAAAATTCTATTACAGGATGTACATGTATTTAATTTTACAACTTATGGTATTCATATCCAAATTTTCTTGTCTCTAACGGATATTATTTCTCTGTTACCTCCCGTTTGTGTTTATTCCACTGTAATTTGTGTGCATGTAAGGCAGCCCTTTTCATAAGGCTTCTCATAATGAACTAGGTTATCTTGTAGATTTCCAGCCGATTGCTGGCAGCCACATGCTCCCCAAGAGGCTCCTCAACCCCGTCTCTCTCCAGCTTTGGGGATCCCCTGGAGGGATCTCAACTGGCTCAGGCAGAGTCAATTTCACCCCTTTTCCTGTGATCGTGTCTTTAGGGAAACAGAAACATTGGGAACTTCTGACCTAAAATATTGTCTTTGTTGTATGTATCCACTTAAGCATCCATTCTTTCTTCTTTTTTTTTTTTTTTACCAGACACTAGGCAATTTTTAATATATAATGAAGACCACAAGCGCTGTGTGGAAGCTTTAAGTTCCAGTGCAGTCCAAACTTCAGTTTGCAACCAGGACAACGAAGCACAGAAATTCCGATGGGTGTCTGAATCCCAGATTATGAGTGTTGCGTTGAAATTATGCTTGGGGGTGCCATCAAAAACAGACTGGGTTCCTGTCACTCTGTATGCCTGTGACTCAAAGAGTGAATTTCAGAAATGGGAGTGCAGAAATGACACACTTTTGGGGATCAAGGGAGAAGATTTATTTTTTAACTACGGTAATAGACAAGAAAAGAATATTATGCTTTACAAGGGATCGGGTTTATGGAGCAGGTGGAAGGTCTATGGAACCACAGATGATTTATGCTCTAGAGGTTATGAAGGTAAGGAGCATGGAATTTTTGACCTTTCTGTCAAATTTTTCTCATCTTCTTAGTTGGAAACTAATTCAAGAAAATAAGCATATTCTTATTTAGTCTGTATTAGAAATATTAATTGATTACCTTTGTGTTTTGAACTATTCTGTGTTCTATGAAACTATGACAGTGAATAAATGTGGTAAAAAGTCCTGAATGATACTTCAGCTCTTTCTAACTAATGGGAAGACATTTTTTTAAACTTTTGCTAAGATTTTTTCAAACTATGGGTTACAATTTTTAGAAATTAATTTTCACTATAATCTTTGACTGGAAGCCTCCCACTTGCCGTTAGATGGTTGCAGTGATAAATGAATTTAATAGGATTCTTTTCCTTTGGTTTAAATCATCCCTGGAGAAATGATCTGTGGAACAACATTCTCTTTTTTGTGTGTGTGTGAGGAAGATCAGCCCTGAGCTAACATCTGTTGCCAATCCTCCTCTTTTTTGCTGAGGAAGATTGGCTCTGGGCTAACATCCGTGCCCATCTTCCTCTACTTTATATGGGATGCTTGACAAGTGTTGCGTTGGTCCGCGTCCAGGATCCAAACCAGCGAACCCTGGTGGTTGGATGCAGATGGGCCGTTGACCGCACCTTGCATACTCTCCGACTCTCTCCCAACACTTAAGAAATTCCTGCTAGAAGATCTAGTTCCTGAGAGTGATCTTGGAATCCATTAATTGAAATGTACATTAGGACTGAAGACAGAGCAGAGAGGGTGTGGTAGAATCTCTGTCTCTCTAAAGAAAACTTGGGGGAGAAAATTGCCTGAGGCCAGGGATTCTTTTAGAATAATAGAAGCAGAATTGTAGACTTAGAAGGATCTAAGGGTTGTGTGGTAGTATGGACCACAAGAGGAAGAGTAAATGGACTGCAGTTACATGATTTGCCAGTGAAGTGGCTGGAGCGGAGACTGGTTCTTTTGGCCTCGTCGGTGCTTTGCTAAATAAATGGAGTTAGTCCTGAAAAGGCCATTTCTGATTGACATCTATAAATCCAGCACTGAAAATGCCTTGGCTAATTTAATGAACAGTACAACTAGCCCTGAGATATTCTTAATGGATTTTCTTTATACGAAGGAACTGGTACCCCTGTTATTAAGAGTGGCATAATTATTTCTGAATCCAGCATGTTCCTTATACAACATATGATTGGGAAAACTAGTCCTGTAACTTAGGGGAACAAAAACCAGAATCGCATTTTAAAGTTACTAACAACTGCCTAATTGGCAGAAAAGTAATTTTGAGGTAATTGAAAATAAACCTAGCTTTTAAGGAGGACTGGGTAAGTACTTGAGTAAAGGGAAGGAAAGAGATAGGAAATTATACTTATCGTGCTCTTAATGTATGATAGGTGTTGTGCTATGTGTTTTGCAAACTTTATATTTTCTAAATGACTTTTAAGAACCTTTTAAAGTCGTGAAATCGACACAACTTAATTAAGAAAAGAGTATTCCTACCTAGCACAAATTCTGAAAATCAACTGGTGGCAAGAGGCTAAATACTTCAATATAGAGGGTTGTTATCTCCCACAGGCGTGTCCTTACAAAGAGAGAGACTTTAAACGTACTGGAGAATTTAGCCAGGTGAATGGTTTGGTTGTCACTGGAGATATGAGCTTCCTTAATTCTTTTGGCTTAAGCCAAACCATCACCAACAATGATTCTATATTTGTTTCAATTTTCCTTTCTGGGTGAACCCAGAGCTTCCCATTTTGATCTGTTTGAATTCAGTTTTAAAAAAGGCAAATATTGATTGTAGATGGTATCTAACGGTTTTGAGTGATTTCTTTCCATAATGTGGATTAGAGAGTTATGCCAAAATTCCTACCTTTTCTCATAGTCATTGTTGAGGGACTCAAGTGAAGTCTGGCTGGACAGGAAGTGGTTGGAGGGATTTAAATTTTGACTGTGTGTTTGGGTTACATAGCTACAAGGTTAATTTTCAATCTAGAGAATCAATAATTTTATGATTCCAACCAAGAGGAAAGACAGCCTCTTCTCTGTTTTGGAGGAAATGCAGAAGTCAAAGGTGGTGTCAGTTGAGGTGATTGCTTTTGCCTCACAAGAGGAAAGAGGAAAATCTCTTCCAAAAGACAGCGGAAATGAAGTGGTACTAGAGTTATTCCTAAGTACAGACTGTTGCATATACCCAGCAAAAGACTGGGGTAGAGGGAGAAGGGAAATAAACAGGAATCCCCTGTGTGGGGGCACCAAGTATGATCAGAGGAGTAAGACCAGTTCTTTTGGTGTGCTTCTTGTTGACAAGTCAATGTTCGGACGCATCACTTACATTCTGAGTGCAAGTCAATATGCCTTTTCTAGCCATGTACACACTCCTGGGCAACGCGAATGGAGCAACCTGTGCATTTCCATTCAAGTTTGAAAACAAGTGGTATGCAGATTGCACAAGTGCTGGGAGATCAGATGGATGGCTCTGGTGTGGAACCACTACAGATTATGATGCGGATAAGCTATTTGGTTATTGTCCATTGAAATGTAAGTAACTTTATCATCAAGAAAAGTTTGGCACCTTTAGTATGGCAACAGAGTGATAACATCTTGCATTTATCTAGAACATTTTCTTCCCAAAGTTATTTCACATTTATTATTGCATCATAACCCATCACAACCCATTACAGATGTCATTGTTCCATTAGATTATGAAGAAAGTGACCCATATTGGCTGAAGCTAGAACACAGATCTTCTGACTCTCACCTGTGGGCTGCATCAAATGACCCCTTTATTTTCACCAATTTCTTCGACTTCCACTGTTACTGTCAGTTATATTCTAAGACTTTAGGCCAAATTATACTGTATATGATGCAATATATACTTGATGCCAGAGGTAGGCATGCCATTCCCAACCCCTGAATAATTTACCCTTATTAAACTGTAGATCAAAAATCGAATTTAAATAATGCTACAAGCATGTGGTTTGATGGAGAGAGAGAGAGATGTGAGGGGCCCCTGAATTTTGTTTCAATGTAATGAAAAGGGCTCCTCACTGTGAAAATGATAGGAATGACACTCTTCTTAAGTTAAACTTAATTTAACATAGCTGTGAATCAAATGGGGGTAGGTTACTCTAAGCTTGAAGAGTCTTTAAAATGAAAATTTAAGTGTTATTGCAGTAACGCAAAATAAGTGGCATGGGAAGGGGTCAGAACATAAGAATGCTTGGTGCTCTTTCCACTCACAAGAATCTACGAAGAAAGGGTGCGGCAGGTTTTGGGTGGGGTGGAGGAGGACATCAGTGTTGGGAGGCAGGGATGGAGCTGAAGAAGGAGGAAAAGGAAGAGTTCTTTGCTTCACTCTCCATATCACCCCACAGCCTCCTCCTGCTGCCAGCTACCCCTGCCTTAACTTCCCCCTAAACTTCCCACCACCTGACCTCTCCCTACTTCAGACTTGATGGATTAGAGCACCTCCTGTTTTCTGCTCTTACCCAGAACTCTCTCTCCTGCTGTCCTGCAAGGAGCATCAGCTGCGGTCTGGGATGGTTGTGAGGCTGTCTGAACTGCACGAGCATCGCTTACAACTCAACTTTCAGAACCACACATCCACACACAATCACATCCTTCCAAGCATTATTGTAGAACAGTCCAACTTACAAACATATTTTAGTTCATCAAGTTCAAGCCAGAATTCCAAGGATCGTGCTTAATTATCTCTTTCGATTTATAATCCCTAAACATCTCACTAAAAGTAAATTTGATTTCTCAGCCCCATATGTTATTGCAATTCTCTGTGTAGTCCCTCTGTGCTGGGTGAATACCCACAAAAACTCATGGGTTTCCCATAATGTATTTGCCTCTCTTATAGCAGTCTTTAGAGGTTTCTTAGGAATATGGATCTCATGGATCCAACCACAGCGTCCTGCACTTAAGTGGTGTTGGCAGAGGAATTGTTGGATGCGTGTACAGTTTAATAAGTCATTAAATGGAGGATGAATGACAAGTCACCAACCACAAAGAAAACTCACAACCATGGAAGGATGTGTGTTGGACGGGTATCTTGAGTATGCTCTACAATAATCTTTTAGTCTCGTTACTTCTCATTTATGTCTTCAAAACCAAATTATATATTTTTCCTGTTAAATATAAAAGCAGAATAACTGTAGAAAATTTTAAAAATTGTTTCATTTCAATATGCATTAAAATTTTAAAGCACATTTTATTCATTTCATGCCTTTCTTGAAGGGCCTTGCAATTTTCCAATCTATTTCATTTTCCTTGCTTTGTGTTCCTTTCAAAAGAACATTTTATTTTATATCAGCCTTAAACTAGCAGATCCAATACAGGAAGATGAGGTACAAGTTATTGACCTACTGACACTTAATATATGCTCTTCATTGTCCTCTGCATTGTTTATTATAATGTTTTCCTTCTATTTAGACATTTATTTTCAAGTATCATGAGAACAGGAAAAGGAAAAGACCCCTTTCTCTCAATTCTCCATAGCTTGCAATTTTAGCTTCCAACACCGGTTGTGCTGGTTTACTGTGGGAATTTGAACAATTTGGGGAGATGTCGAGTCAGCAAACCTGTACATTCACTGAGAAATAGATTTGATTCCTTGATTTAAAATGCAAAATATGCTTTCTTTAAATGAATAGAAGAATCACATTGCATTACCTTCTTTGACCATTTATATCCCTTTCCTCCATTCCTGGACAAGAAAATAATCCCTTTTTTTAAAATTTCTCACATTTTCTACCATAGTATAAGCAAAAACTCCAAATCTCTAAAAATATTTATTTAAAGCATCTCCATCTTCAAATACACCTCAACCCAGTCTCGTTTGAATGATCCCACTTATTTGGAGAAGCATCCATTTGGACATTACTAAAGTCTCAGATCATGATAATTTAAATTTAACATTACTAATTAAAATTTATTTCTTATATTAATTATATAATGATTTTATAGTTAAGACATCTTAGAAATTTCTAGGCTGTTGCCTGAATGAAATGTGGATGTAGTTTTCTTCCTCTTTGGTATGCCATGGGACCACAAGTTTCATATCACAGTATGTGGTATGTATATGAAAAAGGTCACTTCCTCATCAGATACAAGGAATCATAGCAGCATAGGCTATATGCTTATGGAAAATACCCAATTTCTTAGCAAGTTGAATACTTCTCAGAAAATTTGAGAAGTTGAATAATCCTTTCTCTTCCTTACAAATAAGTGAAAGGATTATTAGTACACATGACTTGTAAGTAGGATTTTATATTATTAAAAAGACAAAAGAGAAATTTTCATAACATGAAACAAAAATATTTCATTTGTTGACTAATTTCCCAAACATCTTATATGTAAAACACTATAAATAATATTTATCTGTCTATATTATTGGCCTTTCATAGAGTATAGCCAACTTTATGGAGTATATCGGGAATCATAAAATAACAAAGGAAAAAATAAGGTAAAATGATTATTTTTTACTCTGAAGGAAGAAAAACCAAAAATCAGAATCTATTATTGCCAGGAGCTATCTATATTGAGTATATCTTAGAAATGAGAAAGTGAGACACCAAAAGTTAACAATTTAAGGTCAAACCACTGGTGAGCGACACAGCTGGATGCTGATCCAGGTCAATCTGTCTGTGGAGTCTACAACCTTTCCCTCTAATGCCTGTGTCTTTGGTCTAAAAGACCAAACTAGAATGTGCAGGCAAAATATCCACTTGCTGAAAGAATACATCTTATTTCTTTTCTCTTCTCCCTTTAATTTTTTTTTCTAGATTAAGGAAGTTGGCTGCTATCTCTATTCTTACTTAGTCCTTGTATTCGCTTCACTTCCCAACTCACCTGATCCCAAATGTCCCAACGGACAAATAGGGAGGGGATGCCTCCCTTTCTTCCTTTCAGGCACATGAAAGAGGTTGGTTGTGGTTGATCTTTTGAAAATTCTCACTCTTCATTTCAAGGGTGAAGAAAATCTCATAGGCACTTCAAAAATAAGTAAAGGGAAAAAAGAAAAGAATGGAAAAGAAATCTAATGCTTCGGGCAATAATGCTTGTAGGATTATTGAAAAAATATTGTTCACTGAAAGTCTTTTCTATGCATAATGCAGCAAATCCCATTTGACTTCTTTCACAGTTGAGGGCAGTGAAAGCTTGTGGAATAAAGATCCGTTGACTGGCGTTTCCTACCAGATAAACTCCAAATCTGCTTTAACTTGGCAACAGGCGAGGAAGAGCTGCCAGCAACAGAGTGCAGAACTTGTGAGCATCACAGAGCTCCATGAGCAAACATACCTGACAGGTAATGACACGAAAAGAAAACAAAGTTGTAAGTAAGATCATTCCTGTTTTATTTTTACATAGTTTAACTTAAAAGTAGACAGCACAAGTGGTTACAGACATCATGATGGAATCAGTCCCTAAGTAGAAGGTGCAGAGAGTATGACAAATTTACACCCTGAAAATGACACCCAGGATGACTTCGTCTCATGAGCCAACTTTGTGACGGTCTCTAGAACCTGTGTTGAGAAGAATTCTGAGGATTAATCTGGGCTCAGAGTGGAAGATGCCACAATCAGTTAGTGATGTCGTTCTTGGACACAAGGCAGGGCTCCCATGCTGGTCACATACTCCAGGGCTAATGTGAAGCCAGTGGGGTTCCATTAGCATCACAGAATTCAAAATGATAAAATGAAGTGCTGCCACCACAATCAGGGACAAGTCAAGAGCTGCTCTGAACCTCTGAGTCCTTTTTGCCTCCTGTTTCTCAAACTCCCAGACTCTACTGGTGTGCAGGTCTTCTTGACACTCTTTCCATATGCGTTGTTTGTTTTGTAAGTTTCTGTTCTTATAGGATGGGAAGATGAAAAGAGCTAATGTTTGTTCGAGGTGAGAGTATCTGTTTTAGCTTCTGAAATCCACACCTGGGGACCAGAGAGATTAGGACCAGAAACGAGTGTGGGAGAAAAAGCATCCCCATTCCCTGTTCCAGAATCCCCTGCCTCCAGTTCACCCTGACACTGCTACTATATTAATATGTCTCTGATCCTATGACTACCATGTTCAATAAAACCCGTAGTGGCTTCTCATTACTATCAAATAATTAACAAAACACCTTCACCTGACATTAAAAGGCTGTCATCTGTCCCCGCCTCCTGTTCTCCTTCATGCATTTTGCAGTCTTGACAAAACAGAAGTTTTGTGTTCCCCATGGATGTCTCATATTTTCTTACCACCACATCTTCTCCCATGCCATTTCTTGTACCTGGAATTCCCCAAATTTTATACAGTTGAAATGTAATCTCCATTTCCATCTGCAGTTCTCTTATCTGTTTACCACTTTAAGAATAGTTACTCACAAATACGTCCCACTTCCCCTACCAGGGTATAAATACATTCACTTGTTATTTTTTGTTCATTCATTCATTCAGCAAGATGGCTGGTATCTGTGTGCGAGGCATTATGCTAGGTCCTAGGGACACAATGGTGACCAAGCCAGCCAAGTCCTGTCCACATGGAGTTTAAAGCCCAATGGGGGAAAACAGACAGAAACAAGAAAACAAACAAATAAATACAAATTGCAGTTGGTGCCATGAAGAAAGCAAACTGAAGGCTGTGTGAAGAATAGAGTAGAGGGGCAACTGGCTGAAAATGAGGAATGTCTTGTGAATATTTATGCCACCCCCCACTTAAGGACATTCACAAAGAACCTTCCAAGGAAGAGTGTCTCAATGAATGTTTGCTGACTGACAAATGATGAGGCAGCACAATAAAAATAATTATTTAGAAATTCAGCCTCATGTTTGGACAAGCCGTCAGGTTCTGGCAAGAAGACAGTAAGTACAGTGGTTCTTAAACATGAAGCTGTTTATTAATCACTAGGGAACTTTGCCAAAGTGAAGATGCCCAGGTACAAACTCCAGAGATCCGAGATCAGTAGGTGGGATGTGGGGCCCAGGAATCTGCATATTATCAACCTTCCAGGCAATGCCTGAGGCAAGTGGTTGGGGGACCACACTTGGCAAAACACTATGTTAGTACCTGCTGTGTCATTGATGACTGCAAATTCCATCTGATTAGACACCAGGCAGCACAGTGCAGGGCTAAAGACAATAGACGGGAGCCAGACTGCTTGGGTCCCAGCTCTGTGAAGCTGGGGAACCTTGGGGGGATCACCTGAGGCTTCTATTCTTCGGTGACTTCATCTGTTAAAGGGGAGAGTGTGTGTGAACCAATACAGTGGATGGATCCTTTTCCCAGTGTGGCCTCATCTCCTAGGACTTTCGTTTTTCCAACTCTCTTCTGATGATACGCTTCATCGACTGGAACACATTTCTCCTATAAGTTATTATTATTATTATTTTTAAATTGAATGTGAAGTTGTTTATTGTGACCTATTGTTGGTGGAAAAAAAATGTAACATACATTTATTTAGCACAACATGTGAAATACACAAAAGCGTAAGGGGGTAAGAAGCATTTTTCTACCCCTCGTCCATTTCTGAGGACTAAGTCGTGAACTACTCCATTGTAATGAAATATTCTTGCAGTAGTTGGGGGCCAAGTTTAACATTTATTAATTTTCTCCTTTCAGTATAGGCAGCAACTTCCCATGTTCTTTCCGTTATTATTAAGGAGATTGATGAGAGAAAAGCAATCTGGTCTCATTGTGTATTTGTAAACTCAGAGAAAGGATTATGCCTCAGTCTGCTCAATTATTCTGTTTTGTGTTGGTTTGGGGGCCGTTCTAATATTCGGACAAAGTATGAGAGTGACTAATACTTACAACCATGTATAAAAATAAGGAGAAAGAGAAGAAAGCACAGGAAGAGACAAAACTCAGTCCATGTAGAGGATAGAAAGGATGATTTAAGACAGCCCTGGTTTTATTTGTGTGTATTTGCATGGATGAGAGAAAAATCTATCGGAGTTGAAATGGTTTCAGTTGGCTTTTTTTACTTTTAGGAATCTGTGGGTTGTCTTGACTCTTCCGAGTTTTACTTTTTTGGCTTTCTGGAAGCTAAGGGACAGGGCACAGTTTACTTTTTAAGTCTCTTCACCAGCTGCATAGACGAAAGAGATGATATGGGCAGGACAGCAGCTCTGCCCAGCTCCAGACTCATTTCCGGTCCCTGGCTCCGCTATCAGGCCGGGACTGCAGGAAATGCTTCCCTCATCAGCAAATGCTATTACTGTGTCCCCCAGGAGAGCAAACAAGCTCTAAGAGATTCAGAAGCTGAGTTTACCTCAGTCACTGACTTGAATCTTAGCCAAGCCTCCGGAATTTTAGTCAGCAAATTTTAACTGTAATCTGGATAAGAATGACTTCTCTGATGAGATTTGTAATATTTCCTGCTTTTCCTTAAGTCAAAAATATCATGCATTAGGAGGAAAAAAAGGCTGATGGGGAATTTAAAAAATAAAATGGAATTTTGTGTTTTGGGGAGGGAAGATATTCATAACATTCAGGATTTATTGAGATATACGGGAAGAATCTAGAAAATAATGGTGTGAGTAGGAGATTGTGATCTACTCCATTTTGGGAAATATGTCACTAAAATTTTAAAAAACCCACAGCCACAAATAGTTATGCATTTAAAATAAGATTTCTTTTATGTGAGGATTTTTGAGGAGTAAATATTATTTTTTTTAAATATGTAAGCTTGTTTTATGACTCAGATCAAATAGCTGTCACTTATTGAACAGCAGCTATGTGCCAGACACTGGCTTTTATCTCTAAAGCTCACACCAACCTCTTAAATGAATATTATTGTCCCCACTTAGACGAGATAACAGACTAGGAGGGAGAAGCTAGAAACTTGCCTAATGCCTCATGTCCAGAAAACAGCTGAATTGGAATTCGGTGCTGTCTTTCCATTTCACTCTACCGGGGTCTCGCTCACAAAATAAACAAGGATCTGGTGGTCCCCAAAGCACTAAAGAGAACGCTTAATTTGGATGTCAACAGCTCCTTGCTCCAGTAAATTTATTCTAAACTGGCAATGTGATTTCATCCTTATCTTCAGGGCTAAATGTTTCTGTCCGGCAGCCCATTCATACATCACGCACAGTCATTTTATCATCTTCACTTGTGTTTCCACCCTCAAAAATGTTGGGACACTCTTTAATCCTCAATTCCTGAATCTGAACTACATATGGGCAGGATTAGGATTTACAGAACTGAAATAAGATATAGGAAGTGAAATTTGGCTTCTTACTCTGTTTTTGTCAGTTGTTTTTGGTGCTGGCGGAAAATCAAATTGGACCTCAGTGTAGAAAAGAAAATAAAAATACCAATGGAATATTGGACATTAATACATCCTCTATCATAACTAAGTTAAAAAGTAGGTATAGAACCATTTCAGACAATACCTGCAGAAAAATTAAAAAGTTGAGCATGTGGAATTGATGCTTTGTATAGTAGTACTAAAAAAATTTGGTCTGCTTCTTTATAAAATTACAAAAGCACATTAGAGAAAAAAATTCATGGTTGATGCTCATCTGCTTTAAGTGATATATTTAATACAAAGTTTGCATTTTGTTTCTAAATCATACTTTTTGCCAACCCTAATTCAACGTGGAATAATAATAATAACAATAACTTACATTTATTGGGCACATAGTATATATCAGGCCCTTTTTTAAGAAGTAATAATTAAGTAAATTCTTCCAAACAAGCCTAGAAGTACCTAGAGAAGATGAGGAATGTCAAAAGCTAGATAATTCCCTTAAAAAGTGATCATCCTTTCTCGTCATGCCAAACAGTAATCTAATTAAGCAATCTCAAACAAAATCTACTTTAATTCTTCCCACAACCAGTGAATTATTTCTAGTTTTGAACACTTAGATATGTTTATTTTCTTAACTGATAAGTTTTAAAAATATCAGAGTACATAGTTGATTTTGGGAATAGCTATATTTAACACTTTGAAGCGTTATTTTCATCAGCACTTCCCCTCTTATACCCCTCTACAAACATAGAGATAATCATTATTCGAGTTAGTACAACTTTAAAGAATTTATGAAAAAAATTATCCAATGTTCAATAGTATTTAGTAGAATAATTATTAACATAAAATACAGTATCAATATGGCACTAATCCCAGAATGACATTTCCAAGGTACAGACTGGTAGATGGGTGTCTCCTACTGATACATTATAAGTTATCTGTTTACAAGAATAACACGGGACAGCACTTTTTACTTGGTTCCTTTAACTTATCCTCAAGAGACATAAGTAATAAGAAAATACTCAAAATAATTTTAGTAAGTATATGTAAAATGATTAACACACTAAAAGGAAACCATTGGTGAGATGAATAGCCATAAACCTGATAAAATATGAATGAATTTTTATGACTTCATTATTATTTTTTTTAATGAATGCAGTCATCTCGACAATGTTCACCCCAGAGATTTAAGACTAAACAAATATAAAGATTTCCCCTTTTGATAACATCATTTCCTTGGCATCACTTTATAGTAAATATTTCTATTGTTTGGTAAAATTCCAACTTTGGAGAACCAAATGCTGAGTCTTCACAGGTGACAGGAGGGAATTCTGGGATGAGCTATTATTTGAGGAAGAATGACATGTATCAGAAATATCTGTCTAGTTCGTTGTTCTTTATTTAATGGTCTCTAACATTTGGAGTTATCGAGGAGGGGTTTTATAATAGTAACTCACGGCAAAATTTAATTTAAACTGGGATTGAATCTACTGGAAAAATCAAATCGAAATCTGGGTTCCAATCCTGATCCACTAATACTCTACTTCATTCTCAAGTTTCTTAACCTCCCTGTCTTCAATGTCCTCATCTGTAAAATGAAGGAATTGGACTAGATACCTCCAAGGTACCCTAAGTACCTGTGTACAGAGCCGGCCCAGTGGCATAGTGGTTAAGTTCGCACTTTGGCATCCCGGGGTTCGGGGTTTGGATCCTGGGCACTGGAGACGCACTGCTTGTCAGCCATGCTGCGGCTGCGTCCCATAAAAAGTAGAGGAAGATGGGCACGGATATTAGCCCAGGGCCAGTCTTCCTCAGCAAAAAAAAGAGGAGGATTGGCAAAGCATGTTAGTTCAGGGCTAGTCTTCCTCACCAAAAAAATAAAGTACCTAAGTGCAAGAGCTGTGCTAACTCAAGACTTTTTCCTAGAACACTTGCTAAAAATAAGTGAATCTGAATCAATTAATTTTTACATGCCAGTATTTAATTTCATCCCTTTTTAATTTTGTTACTTTATTTAAAGAAATCACATACTAGGTTTACTTTTCAACCAATATCTCCAGTATTGACTTCAATTGTTTATTAAGCATCAACCTACCGAATCAATGTCAACCTAATCAATATCCTCAAGTGGCTTCTCTGCTTGCAAGTACTCTCTGCCAGATGCTGAATAAATTAAGTGCAGCATTCAGGTCACGTGATCTCTAAGAAAGTGATCTGTGCTTTTATGATATCCGGATGCAATAAATGTGAGATGCCATTTTTTTGGCATGCAATCACTGTAAACTCTATTCATTTGAATTTATGACAGGATGTGTGTATATATAAGCCAATGAAAAGTTGGGGAAAATTTTAGTGATTTTGAAATAGCTTAGTGGATTACGTCAGAACTGTAGAGTCTGGGCTTTGGTGTCAGAAGAGCCTGGGCTCAAATTTCAGCTCTGCCATTTGTTGGCTGCACACGCCATCTCAACTCTTTGTGTCTTAGTTTCCTCATCTCTGTGATGGAGATGACAGTCCCTAATCATAGTTGGTGAAGATTCAATGAGCAAATACAGTGCTCTGAATACAGTAAGTGGTAATTCTCACCATTGAAGAGATTTGACTGGGGAATATATCCTAGAATGAACAGTATATATAAATTGGTTCCTTTAAGTTTACCAGCAGGTACAGACAATTAAGGTTGGTACTTTTTAAAGCCAAACATGGTTTTCTTTTTTTATTAACTAAAAAGAATGTAGAGAGAACAGAGAATGTATGAATTTTAAAAAGATATAGGTAATAACAGATTAGAGTGTTGGACTTGGGAGGGCAGAGGTTCATGTTGCCTGTTTTTTTTATTCCAAACCAATACAGCGAGTTTGAAACATTGTAATTATGATATATTAACCGCCTAAACAAAGTATTGTTCATGTTAGCACCAGCATTTAGTGCTTAGAATTTAATCATCTTAATGAGAAGAAAAATCGATTTTTTTTAAAGATCATAAAATAAAATTCTAAAATAAGTTCTGAAAAATGAGGTTGCGGTAATAACTTATGAGAGTGATAGATTGAAATGTTTATTAAATCTTTTAATGATAGAAAACTGACTTTTGTACAAAATAAATCTTGTGTTTACTCTAAAATGAAGCAAAAATGTCATTACTTGATCACAGTCAAACAGAATCTTATCCAAATTAGAAACACATTCGCACTATTCTCTAGGAGTGGTCAAGATGGTGGGGGTGGAAGCTTGTCAGATCTGGGTTAGAACCTTAGCAAGAATCTTACTAGCTTACCTATGCTCGCTCACCTTAGTTTCTTATCTGCCAATGGAGGTTAGAGTTGTACTTACCTTAGGTGGTTAGGAGAGTCACAGGAGAAATGTTAGGTGTGATTTTTATTACTTCCCTCAAATACATTTTGACTCAAGCACTGAATTCTGAATTTGACTTCACTGTCTTCTGAATGTCAGTTTCGTTGTTGTTTTTGCTTTTCGTTATATAGGATTAACCAGTTCCTTCACTTCCGGCCTCTGGATTGGACTCAACAGTCTGAGTTTCAACAGTGGATGGCAGTGGAGTGGTGGCAGTCCGTTCCGATATTTGAATTGGTTACCAGGTAGGGTGACACTTGTCTGTGGTTGAATTCATCTAAATTTAATCCATCTGGATGCCATGGAGACCTTCATCATCTCACATGTGGATCTCAAAGAGAAGAACTGGGAGATTTCATCAAATATTTCTCACCTTCCTTTGAAAGCTGCCAACTAGATTTGAATATACTAAAACCGTAAGGTTATTCCAGCTTCCAGGGGTAAAGACTTGTCTGGCAGGATTATCACACAAATCAATACAGGTTTCTGTTAAAGTAGATATTCTCAGAGCATCCTTGATTGGCTACGTATTATATTCAAAATCAAACTTCATAGCTACTCCTACACATGACTTTTCGGGTTCCAGCATTTTACTCTACATTTGATTTTGCTTCAGTCTTGCCATCATCCTTGAAAGGATTATCCAACATCTATTTGTAAAGTTTGACAAGGTGCTTTCAACTTTTTGTTTGACTGACCTTTGAATCTTTTGTCATTATTTTTTGAATTTTATAATGTTTCAGTTGAAAGTGCTTATATATGTGATATATATTTGTGATATATATAATATATAATGTACCTACTATATTCAAAGATTTTATACATATTTTATACATATACACACACTATGAGTTTAAGAGAACTTAAATTATTTTGGGTCAGGGAATTTCTCATTATCTTGAGCAGTGAGATACTGCAATATTTCTGTTACTGTCATAATGATTTTAAGGTCTACATTGACGTCATTTTCTCCTGTTTTTAACCTAATAAAGTTGGATTAAAAATAATCCTTCAGTCACAGATTATAATATTCCATATGAACATAAAATTCATTGCCACTTTTGTAGGTAATTTGTAGTTTGATTACAGAAAAACACAGGTGGGGATGGGCAAGGCTTCAGCAGCTTTCTAATTTGGGAAGAACAGAAAATGATCTGAACTACATTGTCATAACATAAAGGTAAAAGCATAAAAGGAGACTAAATAATAAATTTTACATATACAGCAATTATTCAGAAAAAACAAAAAGACCAATGATGACAAAAAATTTTCATCTTATTCACCAATACCAACTGGTATTAGTAGCTGCTTAAGACACTCTGTTGAGTATGATTCCGATCCCTCCCCACACACCCCCACACCCCTGGTACAAATCATAGTTTATTAGGAAAGAGTGCAATTAATGATTAGTGATGTCTGCTGTGAGTGTGGGAAAGGAGAGGAAGAGCATAGGGGGTCACATCTTCATGTACCACTTCCGCTGTGGAAAATACTGAAGTGGTGTCATATGGTCAGACTTCTTTCCTAAAGCCATCGAATGGTGTTTGCATTTGGCTTGGAGAATTAAACTCCCTGTTTTCTATATTATTGACTTATGCTATTAAAGAAAAGAAAAACTGGGGCCGGCCTAGTGGCAGAGCAGTTAAGTTCCTGCGCTCCACTTTGGCATCCCAGGGTTCGCAGGTTCGGATCCCGGGCGCGGACAGATGCACTGCTTGTCAAGCCATGTTGTGGCAGCATCTCATATAAAGTAGAGGAAGATGGGCATGGATGTTAGCCCAGGGCCAATCTTCCTCAGCAAAAAAAAAAAAAAAAAAGAGAGAGAGAGAGAGAGGAGGATTGACAACGGATGTTGCCAGTCTAGTCTTCCTCACAAAAACATAAAAGAAAAGCTTTGGTAAAGTAATGTTCAGAATAGATGCTAAAACGTGAGAAGGAATTTTTAGAGGATATAATTTCACTTAAATTGATTAGATTTTACTATGAAATTCCACTTTCAATGCATGATGCTACAGGCTGTCACTAGACTCTTGCAATAGAAATCAGCTCTATTTTCCTTTGGAATATGGGAAATAAACATTGCTGCAAGGGAACATAAGATGGCTTTTTTTGTAGGTGAGGATTTGATTTGTCTCCCTACTCACTCTGGCTATTGAGTTGGAGCATACCAGTTGGGCTCAGTCAGGTCACTAGATAATAACAATCATTTATTAGGGCACTAGAGTTTATTCTCTGCTGCTTAATTGTTGTACAACATAGGCAGGTCACTTTATTACTCAGCTGGGGGTGGTTATTGTAATATTTAAGCACTTGCATTCTAAGAGTTCAGTGAGAAAATCTGGGGGTTAACTTCGGTGAAGGTGAGAAACGTAACTGGAATATTAATGAGAAAGGAAAAGAAATGCCCTTTCTTATTAAATCAGTTCCTGAGAATTAGGTGCTAGATTTAATCACCTTCTGAAATAGTAGGAGAGTTTCTTCAAACTAAATTTAGAAAACCTTGAGAAATATTAGAAGTTGTTATAGTATAAACTGTTCAATCAAGTGTTCAGTTGAGTACTTACCAAGTAATGCATCTATTAAAATATATTCACATTTGGAGCAAGGATCTTTTCCATAAATGACGTAGAAAGGTAAATTCAAATATATAATAACTATGGTAAACACTGAAGACTACTAATTGATATATTAAAGTTGGTGGTATTGTATTGATAAATGCATAACATGATTTACTAGTTAATATATTAATTAATAACCAATAGCTATAAAGCGTATTATTGTTTCTTGAAAGTTTCTTTCTGGTACTGACACCTTATCTGTTAGTTCAGTTATGTGTTAGTTCAATTATACTGTGGATTTGGTCACACTAACAGCACATTTTTCAAACGTCTTTATCCTGATTACTAATGATGTTTTTCTTCTTGTGCTATTCAAGCAACTTACAAAAATTTTCAACAAAGTCTTTATGGAGCAGGAAATATGATTCCCATCTTGCAGGAAAGGAAAGTGAGGTCCAGGTCCAGGTTATATATATCAAAGGTCACAAAGCAGAGTCATTAACAAAATGTGGCTCATCAGTGTATCTTCAGGTGTGACATGGGGCTAGTTTTTAGAGCCCTAGTTTTAAAATCATATGTTAAAGTAATGAAAAGGCGTGAGAAATGTGGGGTCAATGCATGTACCCATTGCGTTAGCAAAGTTGACTTTATGCAGTTCTTTAATCAGTTTCCCATAAGAAGTGGAAGGAAGGATTAGCTGTTAAAAATATTGTTTAATTGGCTGAGTTGAAAATCTTGAGAAAGAGTCTTAGTTCTGGGTGCACTTGATCAACATTCACTGTGGCACATTGCTGCTTCCAGTCTCTTTCCTTGTCTGTCTTTCCTGTCTCCTCTCTCTAGTTGGAGAAAGGTTTCCCATGTCCAGAAATTCTCTAGTCTGGTCCTCACAGTTAACTTGACTTCGTTTTTTTGGTAGGTATTTACAATGTTTAATATGGCTGTTTTGGAACATCATATATTCTTTTCTTAGGTACCTCTTTATTATACATAACATAACCCGGCGTGAAGATTGTTCAGGTTTAAAGGTCTAGCTTTATTATTTGACATTGTGGGGGAAAAAAAGCTATTTCAAAGAGGTAAACTTGTTTAGTCAACACTTTAGGCTTTGGAATGATCCAACAAGAAAGCAAATAGACATTCAACATGTCTTTTGCTCTGCAGTCAGTGAATATTTATTTGTGAATGTTTAACAAAAGACGGAATGGGGATCCACTGAATCCCTAGGATGAAGATGTGAAGCTGTGGGGCTATCTATCAGTAGGACCTATAACTGTCTCATTTGATTCTTCCTTTTCCCCAAAGGAAGTCCATCAGCAGAACCGGGAAAAAGCTGCGTGTCACTAAATCCTGGGAAAAATGCTAAATGGGAAAATCTAGAATGTGTTCAGAAACTTGGCTATATTTGTAAAAAGGGGAACACAACCTTGAATTCTTTTATCATTCCCTCAGGTAAGCGATCTATTTGATCTGAAATGTATAAAATATTAGAAGTAAAAGATAAAATTATAGCTGAGTCATAACTGTATGAAATGACAGGTTTTGTTGATAATTTATGGAGAAAACTTAACTATATTCCTACAAAATTTCTTTTTCTTGGTTCCCACTACTGGTCCCTTACATTTCCTAAGTGCACTGTGGTGCTCAGGCATGTGCAAAGTCTCTGACAGACATAAATAAGAATTTTATCTTCACAGCAGTCCTATGAGGTGGGTAATAATAGTCACACTTTCTAGATGGGGGAAAAGATATTGAGAGGGTATATAAAACTTGCACATGTGACAAAATTAGAATCCAACCTAGGAAATAAATGTCTGAAAGGGATACGTCCTCACTATTTAAGGATCTATCTGGGCTCCATTGCTATTCAGTTTAACATCGTACACTGAAGTCATCACAGAAATGGAATAAAACATCGCAAAAGTAGTAACTGAATTTTGTACATAGGCTAGACATGAGAAAAAATTCAGCTATGCCCTCTATTATAATTTTACAGAAGAATTAAGCTACTAAGGCAAGAAGGCATTGTTTCTCCAAATTGACAGAAAGCAGACAAACTACATTTTTTTTTTCATTATCAGCTGTTTTGGAGGGACACAATACTTTGAAGGAATTTACATGTATGTATGTATTCTGCTTGGGAAGTCTGGTAGTGTGGCATTCTTGATTTTTTTCTCCTTGACTTTTAAAAGCAATTTCATTTGTTTTAAAATATGATTGATATGGCTAGAAAGTCAAAAGGTACAAAATGATAAATAATATTTACCTTCCACTCTTACTTTTAACATCCAGTTTCCCTCCCTGGTGAAAACTGTTTCTGGGTATATATCCCTACCTAGTCATTCTATCAATATATAAACAAATATATTCATAATTATTTTTGTCTGTTTTATACAAATGGCAGCTTGCTAAACATATATTCTTTACTTTTTTCACTTAGTAACTATTTTGAACATCATTCCATATAGAACATAAACAGCTTCTGCATTCATTTTTATGTCTGCACAATAGCCATTGCAGAGACCATATTTTTTTGACCAATCCCCTATTAATGGACCTTTAGTTTACTTCCAATTTTTTATTACAAACAATCCTACAGTGAATAATTTTATACACATATCATTTCACGCATGTGATAATTCCTAGAAGGGGAGTTGCCAGATCAAATAGTAGGTGTGTTTGCAATTTTAGTAGAGACAGCCATGGCCAAGATCTCTAATGGGTGTAGATGAGGCTGTCATTCTTGGGTTTGATTATACTTACAGGGTCACCATTATGACTGTGGGCGTACCCCGGGGAGACCTCAATCGTTTTGATATTTCATCTCCTTTTTGGAGATGAAATAATTCTTCTTTCCTGGAAGAGCTCATGTATTTCTCCTTCAGAAGACTTGGAATTGCCACCTTTGGGAAGAGGAGAATGGTTGTTTATAGTTTCCCTGGTACAGGAGGCAAAATTCTGTAACTTGCCCTTGTCACTTAACCCCCTAGTTTTAGGTTCTTCATCTGTAAAACGAAAATATGAATACCCATTCTTCCTGTGAACCTTTGTTCTTAAAGTCAAGCACTCAACACTTTATTCTTATTTCTCTACTATGCCTCACCTTGCTTCACTTGCTAACTTTCATTTGACATTGGTTTTTGAATTTCTCTAACTGCCTGGATTCATCATTCTGTCTCATCTACAAATTCAAATAATCCAGCGCTTGGAAAAGCTTATCAGAGACCAAATTATGCAGCACACATGATGGGTGACCCCCTTGGGCAAGAGTTCCACCTCGTACCATGTTGGTCCCTGCAATGCTCCCTGCTTGTCCATCATTCCCGGGTCTCTAGAGTCGCACTGTCTAGTTCAGTAGCCACTTAACCACATGTGGCCACTGCGCGCATGCAGTGTGGCTAATTCCAACTGAGATGTGCTGTAAGTATATAATGCATACTGGGCTTCTAAGACTTAGCATGAAAAAGAAGTAAAATATCTCATTTTTTTATTGATTACACGTCTAAAGGATAATATTTTGGATATATTGGTTAAACAAAATAAATTATTAAAATTAAATGTACCTGTTTCTTTTTACTTTTATTTAACATGGCTACTATCAAATTAAAAATCATATAAGCAGCTCACAGTAGTTACATTCTATTTCTCTAGGGCAGTGCTGCTCTAGAGAAACGAGTGACCTTTTGTGGCTGCTCCAGGGAACTCCCCTACCTTGGTTGTTTCCATGTTTTAAAAAAGTTCATCTGTTCAGTTTTTGTAGCCCTTAGCATTTGCTGACGTTAATTTCAGCTTCCTAGGCAGCAAAATTAAAATACCCCACCAGAGGGCTCCAGTATACTAACATATTATTTTTTGTATCCACTGGCAGTGTAAAGAACCTAAATTGTATTGAGAGATTAGAATTTTTTTTAATATGGATTTTTCTATTATAATAATACAGTGTTTGGTCATGATGACTGACTGTTTACTTGAATGACTACTGTGCACAGAATCCTGGGCTCAAACAAAGATGTTACAGACAGTCCCAGCCTTTAAAGGAAAATGGGACTGATTCTTTTAATGAATCACAAAGGTACTCTATATCGAACATTTACTAAGGCAGCACATTTGAGAACATTTAACATCAAACTTAAATATATGATTGGTGTTCATTTGGTAATATAGTCACTCTTCAAGCAAGGTAAGTTGTTAAGTTGCTGTTTGAAATGATATCCATAAAATGGTAATACTAAGCCACTCATCAAATATAACTTCAATTCTTTTTCTCAACCAACGTTCATTACGCCTACCATGTGCCAGGCCCAATGCCACTTCTAGGGTGTACAGGGATGAATAAGATGGGTCTCTGCCTTCAAATGTCTTTACCTTCACTCTCCTCAGCTCATTATTATTACAGTACATTTTTGTAATGTATGATCAGGTTATGCAATTGGACCATAACTATCAGTAGCAATAATTAGGATGTTGGCCACTATGACTGGTTTAATTAAATAATAATTAAGTGGTGTTTGTAATTTATAGTCACATTATCGCAAACGTTTTCTAGTTCAGAAGAACACAGTGAGGATGGGTAGTTTAAATATCATTTATTAGCATTATTATGTAAAGTTTTTACACATATGGATACTTCTGTTCACGTGCTATGACTTGCCCAAGATCACACAACTTGTCTGGCAAATTCAGGTTTTGCCACAATATCCCATGTCATCTTTTGGGAGCAAGTCAATGTCATGGGTGGGTTCAGAGGCACAGGTGGCTGGCTCATGTTGCTGTGGCTTCAGAGGCTTCTTGGTGGCGCCCTGCCCCCACCCATTCTACTTCGTGTTTCAACACTGATCTTTCTCGTATGTATTGCCCCTCCTCTGAAGAATGACTGGCTCCCTAATGCCCATAGAATAGGGGCAAATTGAAATATTTTAAGGAATGTGTTATATGTCAAATCTTTTGTGCCTCCAGGATTTACATAACAAATGCTTAGTACAGCTTTGCAGATAAAATGCAGAAAAAGTGAGGCAATCTTGTGTGTCTTAGTGTGATTTTATTGTAGGTACAATTTTTTAAACAAGAGATTTCCCATTTAACTTTATCTTAAAATGAAAGCTGTCTTCATATACTTTTTAGTCTAAAAGCAAACTCAATGTAGTCTATCTTTTGTGAATTTGTCTGCCAAAAAATGAAAAATAAATATTGCCTTTATTTGCTTATAACTATAAACATAGAATGATAGAAGATATTGTTACAATGATAAAAAGTCCTCTCCCTTTAAATGTGTTCCAAACCCTTTTCTTCTTTAGAAAGTGATGTTCCTGCTAACTGTCCGAGTCAGTGGTGGCCATACGCAGGTCACTGCTACAAGATTCACAGAGAGAAGAAAATCCAAAGAGATGCCTTGATTGCATGTAGGAAGGAAGGTAGTGATCTAGCAAGTATCCACAGCATCGAGGAATTTGACTTTATCATCTCCCAGCTGGGATATGGTAAGAAATCTTACATTAGTAATATGTAATATGACTCGTCTTCCCCCATCTTCTCCACGCATCTCTGGAAAATTTAATCACAGATGTTAAATTTAATTCAAATGAATCATTCAATTAACAATTTAATAAATATAATAATACATATTAATCATGCCTAAAATATGAAAATTGTATAGAAATTTAAAGCATTTTTATCACTAAGAGATAATTGGATTTATTTTTCTTTCAATATGTAATCAATTTATGGATACTTATACAAATATTATTTTTCTACATATAATCTGGATTCAGAGCAGTCTATCTTAAATTTGTTGACACTATTTCATTTATTGGAATTATTTGTGTGTGTGTGTTTTCCTTTTTAAGGCCCATATTTTCTCTCACAAGAAAGGTCTCTAAATAAACCATCTTATACTTTGGATTTATTTTCTTTATTAACCTAGTGAGTGTGGCTAGAGTGTTGACCAGTGAAAGAAATAGGATAGTTTATTAGAGTGGGTAGGTGTTGGCCTAAACCTTTTAAAGAAATTTATGTCTCAATTTTAGGTACGTAACTTAAGAAATATATAGAAAATGTACTAACTAAAATATTGTGAAGTTTTCAAAAATTGGCCCTATCAGAAAAAAAAGAAGTGGGTAAAGTGAATTGGAATGCTTATCCTGAAGAGGAGGAGGTGAGGAAGAAGCTAATGATAATGGGCACTCAGCAGTACTTGATGATTAAATGATTCTCATTTTCTGCTTCCACTGATGAGACTGCTGAATAGCTGCAGCTGTTCATTTCCAGCAAGCAAAACAAGAGGAAATGGATGGTGGTGATGGTGGGGACAGCTTCCTGACACTTATTGCCTGAAAATTCATAGGAGTGGGGGCAGGGGAGAGAAAAAGACAATTAACAAATAGATGAGAAAAAATAGAGTAGTCACAGAAAAGATTGAAAAGACCCCAAAACACCACGACTCCCAGCACCTGTGCCAAATGGAATCCTTTCTCCTCTGCTTACCTCACTGAGTTTAGGAGGTCAGGATAATAGCCTGCTGCAGCCGATAAACAATTTCTTGATTATTCTATATTTACCTATCCTGGAGAATTCAGACGAGACAATAATGCAATCAAAACCGATATATCTGAATAATATCACAAAATACAGGTCATGATACTTATGGTAGGCAATGAAGTTTGCAAATGAATTAGTGGAAAACAGGTTAGTGAAGATGCTGTAGGGCTAAGGTGCAAATTTTGCCCTACTTTTTATCACATGATATAGTAATAGGAGAATCTTATATGTTTATTGCTACAGTTATTTTGGTAAGTTAAGTGACAAAGGTTGCTTTTAAATTCAGCTTGAGAATTAGTAAATTTTCACTAGGGAAACCTTCCCTTTTTAAATTATTGATAAGAATTTGTTTATTTAAAACAATAAAAATAATATTGGTAAAGGTAAAGAACAGTTATAAAATTATTGTTTCTAAATCAAAAGCCTAGAAAACCTTTTTTAGCTAGTTGAGATGGTATCTTTTGTGTTAATTGTGGATATACAGTGGACAAATTGGGACCTGCACACCCAAGCTATGAATTACATCAAATAAGACAGCTTCAGTAACTGATTTATAAAATCCAGACTAACAACTTTCCACTTACATATTGTGTATTTTCACAGGATCAAGATTATGCTTAGGAATTACAAAAGCTATAGGGGAAGAGCAGTTTAGTGAGAAAAACGTTTATAGGAAACTCTTAATACTTTATTATAATTGTGGGACTTGGAGTTTAGATTTTTGTTAGCATATGAACCTAAATCCTTGAGGGGTACTTGAGGTCGTTTTGAAGGCTAGATTTGCTAATAAAAGATCATGATCTGCCAAATTAAGTGAAAGGAAAAGGAGATTATTCTGGCAATGTCACTTGTGCTTCATGGTGCTGGAAACATCTGCTGGGGCTGGCGCTGGGCCAGTCAGAGACTTCTCCAAAAGCAAAGTTGAGTGACAACTTTTAGGAGGAAGAGACTAAACCATTTAGGGAAATTCCTATATAATGTGGCATTTTTCTCATTTTCTACTACAACATCATCTTTATAATCCTTTGGCAAGTAATTTCTTTTTACCATTTAAAGAACATAAATCAAGCATTCTTGATGGAATTCCCAGTAGTGCAAATCAAATAGATATTGAATTGTGTATTCTTTCATTTTTTAAAATTTGGAAATGTGTATGTTTTTTGGCCATGAAATCTCAGGCCTTCAATTTTGTTCCATTTTAGTTTTGATATTTAGAACTTTAGAATTATAACTACTGATAAAATCAATAATGCTCTTCATAGAATTTCAAAACAAAATAATCACATTTTATATCTATACCTGCTTGTTTTTGTTTTAATGTTTATTTGTTTTTTGGGTTTTTTGGTATTTCACAGTGAAAATGATGACACATCCAGTTATATTTATAGGCTAATAAATAAGTGAAAATGTCAGAAGACAGTCCAACTCGTCAGGTTACAAGTCTTCTCACTGTATAGATCATTGTCACTCTTATTACAATGATTGAGCTTTAACAGAAAAACCTAGAATGTTCTCGATAACAACATAGTCAGTAAAATAGAAGTGGTTTTTAATTTTTATTATTTTAAAACATTCATAAGGTTTAATAGTAGTCAAATCGATTTGTATATAAATAAGCTACCATATTTTCAACACTATGAGTGCAGTTGGTATGTAAGTTATTTACAACAAAAAGAAAGCTTCACGAGATAGAGGGTAATGATAGACCCACCTCGATTTCATTTCAGCAACTCCCAGGAGATATAATTTGCAACAGCTCCACAAGAGAATACTGTCACATTCACAATGGAAAGAATACATTACATAATTAAACTAAAATTGATAACATGAAACATAGTTGACATCTCAGTCTATAGATCTAGATCAGATTAACACTCAAGAGGATGGTCTTTTATGACAGCTATAATATTAAAGGAGCAGAGCTGTTGTTGATAAAGCAGAGGGCTTTCTTTTTCTGATAACCTCCTGATTTGGGGAAAGAAAATTTTGTGTAATTTACCTCTGTGTTTTCCTTCCTGTTAGAGCCAAATGATGAGTTATGGATTGGGTTAAATGACCTCAAAATTCAAATGTACTTTGAATGGAGTGATGGGACCCCTGTAACATTTACCAAATGGCTTCGTGGAGAACCAAGTCATGAAAATAACAGGCAGGAAGATTGCGCCGTGATGAAAGGCAAAGTAAGGCAACTTTAATGACTGATATCTAGCAAAAGCCACAGGGAATTTTTCCCTCTGCTCCACTTAGTACGTATGGTTGTTTAGATTTTTTTTCTATTCTAGGTTAATATAGATCAAGGTCGAACCAAAATCCAGATTCAATTTCTTGAGTCTCTCTCAATTGTCTAACATTTTAAGAACAGAACATTTTTGAACATTCAAGAACATTTCAAATTTTCAAGAACAGAAAAGTAACCGAAAGTTTTGGTTCAAGGATGAACTTAACCAATAACTAATACTCATACTGTTCCTCTGCTGGGTTCGAAATGGCACCATATATATATATGTATGGCTTGATCGATCAATTCAGAGCTCCACTTTCCATTGGTTCTACTTTTGACTGGTGGCTCTGAGTAGAATAGACCTAGTTAGATCTGTTCTGGGTCCTACAGCTGGAATCTGTGCTTGAAGAACTACATTTATTTTTTTAGGTTATATGGAGGTGTCAAATATGAAAAGATTGTTTTCATGTCCTGAATGTATAACAACTGAAGAATATTATCAAATTATCTTTTGTTAATAGATGATGAACATGATGGTTAAGAGGCTGGATTTTGATGCATGGCTTAAATGCATTTGTAAAATGGCCATAATAATTGTACCCAGCTCACGTGGTGGGTATAAGGATTAAATGGGTTAATGCATATACCGTGCATAGTGCCTGGCCCAAACTTACTGTTCAATAAGTATGAGCTACTGTTGTTGTCATTGTGGCTGTTTTTATTGTGATTGACTGAAAGCTTAAGACAAGAGTAGGTGTTAACTATGGAAAGAATAGGCAGAAGTGTGTCCTGAGAAGAGAAAACCGGAGAACATATACTTGTTAAGAACTGAAAGGATGGTATGTCTGAAAGCGTGGAGTTAGAGGTGAAAGGTGGGTAGGCACACTAGGTTGAGATTGAGAATACATGCATTAGCCTGGGAGTGGCAAGACCAAATTTGCAGTTTATAAATATGACTCTGGCTGAAGGCTTGAGTACCAAACTGTACTGGATTGAGACCAAGTAAGAGATGAAGAATTAGAGGCAGACAATACAGAAAACATTTCCCAAGGTGTTTAGCAATAAGGGAAGGAGAGGAGAGGCCATTTTAACATGAAATCTCTAAGGAAGGGGAAGAGGGTGGAATCTGAAGCAGAGTGAAAGGGGGAGCCTAAGATCCAGGAGGACACTCATCTATAGAAATAGGGAGAAAGGAGGAAAGATGACTGATTTCAGGTGTGTTTTCAAGTTTGGTGTGTTGGGTGAGGGAGTTTTCTCTGGATGGCTTTATACATACTTTATAAACAGCTGACTGTAGAGAATGACAAGGAGGCTTATGCAAATCTACTGTTGGCACCATCACTTAAGGGCTTACAAGCATTTTTAGTTTCTCTCTTGATTCCTCTAAATACTGTCTTGGACAGCTAAGGCATAAAAACACATTGGGGCTACAATCGCTTTTGACATCTTTGTAGCCAGAGTCAAATTTGCTGTTTACTTGTAAAATGTCAATTTACCTTTCCTTTTCATAGATGCCATTTTCTCTTAACCTCGAATCTTTGTTTTCCTTTTCTGAGGCACAATTATGAGAAAATAGCATCAAAGTCCAACAGCTGATAATCATCCAGCTTTTCTCTTTGCTTTTTGCAGGATGGGTACTGGGCAGATCGGGCCTGCGAGCGGCCTCTTGGCTACATCTGTAAGATGAAATCACAAGCCCAAGCACCAGGAATAGTGGAAGTAGAAGCAGGCTGCCGGAAAGTGAGTATAGAATGTACGCAGTGATTTCAGACCAGCAAATATTATGTGAATGCTTGGTTTTATTTTTTGTCTGTGAAAGTACTTTATTACTGTCAGAGATAGCCAAGTGTTTCAACTGTTTAAACGGTCAGTGGTTTATTGTTAGTATCATTGTTCTTTGTAAAGCCTTCTTCAGGTCTTCTTTACAGCTAACGTGGGGTACATGTGGGCAGTAGCTCCTTTCAGAATGTCATGGGAATCAGAGGAAAGAGAACAGGGAATAAAATGACACACCTGATGGAGCCTGGGGAGGGTAACGAGATTAAGACAGGTCATGGGAGAAGGTGTCCTCGAGGCCTTGGTTATCTATGACCCTATGGGTTGTCGAGGACATTTCTAGTAGATAACCTTCAGTTGCAGATAGCAAACAATCCTTACTCACGTTTTCCATTTATAATATTTCTGATGAGCCTGCTTCTGGTGGGGATTCCTCTTAGCAGATCACTGCAGTGGGAGGCAGGGAGTAACTGGCAGTAACTCAATTAATCTAAAGCCATGCATCCTATGGTGCATCAGCCTCACCTGGATGACGGTTAGCAATACCTCCCTGCAGATCTTATATTTCTTTGAGGTTAAAGTAACTGATCTCTGTGCAACAATTTCTAAAAGCATAAAGAAACTACCAAGTACAGAGTGTATGGTTATCACGTTCCTGTTTAATTGCTGAGTGCCTCATCTTCCTCTTTTTTCCTTTCTCACTTCTCTTGGATAAAAATAAAGTAGAAACTAATTTTCTATCCAAGAGTGTCATGTTGGGATCCAATCGTCTTATAAAAAACGTCAGAATTCATGAAACATGGTTTAGTGCTGTACAAACAAACCGTAAAGGAAAATAGAGCAGATACAGAAAATCACAGAATGTTAGATATGTAAAGGGTCTTAGTGGTGATCAAAAGCCCCTTTTTAATTTCTGCGTTCTGGAAATTTCAGCCCAGAGAAGTTATAACTTTCCTAGAGTCACACAGAGGCAAGGCTAGAACTCAGGTCGCCTCCCACCAGGTCTCTCCACTTCCATTACCAGTACACTTGCATACTTTTTGTCTAATTGCGTGCATATACAGGAGATTGTATATTATTGTAATTTTCTATAAATAAAAACAATCCTTAAATTTTATTACTTCCACACGAAGTTTTATATATTTTCTATTAATTGTCATATTTACAATCTCTGATAAAATCCAATTTAATCATTAGGATGGTAATAAGAAAATATCATCAATTGATTGTCAGTGAAGCTCAGTGACATTAAATAATTTGGCCAGTTTAAAAACACCTGCTCTGGGCAGTGACTTCTTCAAAGAGCTGGAGAGACTAGAAAAAAAATCCACTCACCAGCAAAGGAAGATAACAAGACATTTTTTTTTGTCTGAGCCTGTGCAGTTGGTGGTGTAGAGGTCTTTTTGAGAATTCCAAACCACGGGCATGTTGTCATTCAGATCTAGGACTCAGTTTTCAGTTCATTGCTACCTGTGTGGGAAGGCTTGAGCTAAGATTAACACAAAGTGGTCCTGAGTTGCTAATACTCCAGGATGTCTGACAGAAGCAAATGCAAATCCTCTTTATAAGGAAGTCCCCTTTTCCAGGCTGATAAAGAATCCCACAGATGAGTTTGAAATCCAAAATTTTAAAATATACCACCAGGAACTTTAGATGGTGGAATTAATGGATATGACATTAAAATGAATGTGTTGTGAAATGCTTACAGAAATAAAAGGTGGAATTAAAACCGTGGACCAGCCACCAAGTTTTGTTGTGTAGTGTTTTCATTGTGATTCAGTTCTAAATAGTTTTTGCTTCCATTAAGATTTCTTTGACCATGAATCATGTAGAAGTGTGCATGTGTGTTGGTAGTGGCGGGGATTTTGATGGTAGTAATGGAGGTTTTCTTTGTTTTTTAGTTTCTAAATAATTGGGAGGTACTATTGATTTTAATTTCACTGTATTGTGATTATATAAAGTTTTTATTATTTGTTGAGATTTTCTTTATGGCTTAGCTCATAGACAGTTTTTGTAAATATCCTATGTGTGCTTGAACAGAATGATATTTGATTGTTGGGTTCAGAGGTCTATATATGTTGACAAGATAAAATTGAGCAATTATACTATCCAGATATTATATATTCCTTGTAATTCTGTCAATTTTTGCTTTATATACTTTGAGCTGTGTTATATCTTCCTGATGAATCAGTCCTTTGAGTATTATGTAATTACTTTCTTCGTTTATAATAATGCCCTGTTTTTTTTTTACCGTAGAGTCAAGTTTAAATATTAACATTGCCATGAAAGCTATCTTTTGCTTGACATTTTTCTGGAATCTCTTTTTCCAACTGATTGTGGGGGTTTTTTTGCTGAGGAAGATTCTCCTTGAGCTAACATCCGTGCCAATCTTCCTCTATTTTTTTTAGTATGTGGGCCGCCAGCACAGCATGGCCACTAACAGAGTGGTGTAGGTCCACACCCAGGGACCGAACCTGGACCACCAAAGGGGAGCACACTGAACTTAACCACTAGGCCACTGGGGCTGGCCCCCAACTGATTGCTTTTAATCATTCTATGTTGTCGTATTTCAGGAAAGTCTCTTGTAAACATATATCCGCATTTTAATTTTTGATCTAATTTGAAGAACTCTGGCTTTTAACTGGCACATATATGAGTTTAGATTTATTTTGCATACTGATATTTGGATTTGTTTCTGACATCTTATTTTGTTTACCATTCTGGTTTTCTTTTTTTCTCCTTTCCTGCATTCCATTCGTTCTATTGAATATTTTTATCCCATTTTCCTCCTCTACAGGTTTGGGAATTATGCATTCTACTTCTATTTTTTCAAATGGTTAGCTTCATGTTTTTAATGTGTATTCCTGACTTAAAGTTAAATTTAATCAACATCTCTATCTGCTTCCTGGAAAAAAAAGAGGGTCATTATTCCACTTACACATTTTTTATTTATTTATTTATTTATTTTTTTTGGTGAGGAAGACCAGCCCTGAGCTAACATCCATTGCCAATCCTCCTCTTTTTGCTGAGGAAGACTGGCCCTGGGCTAACATCCATGCCCATCTTCCTCTACTATGTATGGGACACCACCACAGCATGGCTGACGAGCAGTGTGTCGGCAGACGCCCGGGATCTGAACTCGTGAACCCTGGGCTGCCAAAGCATGAACTAAACCACTGCGCCACCAGGCTGGCCCCTTACACATTTTTTAAATTTTGAAATTTTGAAACAATCTTAGACTCACAAGAAGTTGAAAAAATAGTACAGAGAGTTTCCCTGTATCATCCACCCAGCTTCCTCCAATGATAACGTCTTATTTGACTAGAGTCCATGATCACAACCAGGTAATTGACATGGATACAATATTATTAACTAAACCACAGATCTTATTCATATTCCACTCTTTAATTTCCCACCCCCAATTAGTTATCTTTGCAATTTGGACAGGCAATTAGACCTGGATTTACTAAGACACTTATTGATATCTTTGCTCAGTGTAGACTTGCAGCCCACTGATTCCCCTGACTTAAAATTCCATCTTGCCAAAGTAAATCTTTCTGTAGTTCGTTCACTGGGGATCTGGGAGTGAAAAACTCTGTCTTTGTCTGAAAAATGTCTTGAATTCATCCTCACCTTGCATAATAATTTAGGTAGGTCGGTTTAGAATTCTAGATTGACAGCTGTTTTCTGACGCACTTTATATATGATTTCGTTTCTCCTGGCCTTTATTTTTTTCTTTGGCATTCCTCTTATTAGACTAATTCTTCTTTTTTTGAAAGTGGGTACTGTATATTTTCTCTCTGATTGATTTTAAGATCTTCTCATTGTCTTTGTCATCCTGCCGGCTTAGTGCAATACGTCGAGATTTGAAATTGTTTTATTCATTCAGTTTGGTACTCAGTGTGGTTCTTCATCTTGAGGATTTGTATCTTTCTTCCAATCCTTGAAAATGATCAGTCATTAATTTTATTTGGTGCTTCTGAAGTTTCTCTTGGGTTGATATTCTCATTCTATTTTCTATCAATATGTTCTTTTAACCTCTTTTCATCTCTTTATTTCTCTCTACTACATTCATCTAATTTGCTAATCATTCTGAAACACTGTTTTCTATATTTCATCTGCCCATTGAGTTTTTAACTTTATATTTTTCTTTTCTAGAAATTCTATTTTCGTGCATGTTCAAATCCTCCTGTTCTTTATAGCATTTTGATCTTTCATATTGATTCTATTTCTTCTTTTGTCACTTAAATCATCTCAAACGTGCTTATTTTTATATTTTTCAGATTGTTTTATTATGTTTAATTGTTGACTCTCTCTTCAAATGAGACATTTTCTCACATGGTTTATAATTTTTGATTGTGAATTAGTCTCCATCCCATCCCCACCCCAACCCTCAAATGTCATAGTCTTACATGACCTGGGTTGTGGAAATATATATGTTGAGTGGTTTGCATTTTACTTCTCTGAGTGCCTAGGGATTTTCCTTTTGTAGAATAAGTTTTATTTTATTTTATTTTTGGCTGTGGATTCTCATCCAATGTTGTAGAGGGAAGCTGAGACCAGCAACCATCTGTGGCACAGATTTGGTATTTATTTTCAAACAGAAGAATTTTTTTCCTGCACCTAAACCCCAGGCAGATGACAAGAATCTGTCATTTCCTGGTTCTGTGGGTAGATTTTTCACAGTCTCCTTTCACAGAGGGGTGAAAGGTACCTTAGTGGGTACCATCTTTATGTAAGGACTTTCATTGCATCTCCCTCTCTCAGGTGGGCTGATAGCCAAATATCCTAATCTGTGAGGACATTAATACCCCAGCCCCTAGACCGTAGGGCCTTAATCTAGGTCTGATACATGACTGGGCAACTACTATCTCAGATTGTGCATTTTCCATTCCAACTTTTTAGTTTTCTATTTATTTTTGGCACCTGGAGATTTCCCCTTCTTTCTCTCAAATTCTAGTATGGAGTTTTTTGTTTATTGTTATGCTTTTATTTAGCATTTCTGTGTGTTTGAAGTATGGGAGAGAAACCACGCCAAATCATGCTACCGGAAGTGTGATAAGTACACTCCTATGACCAGATGATATAGCTTTAGACTCTTTATCTACTTTTGGCCTCAATAGGCAATGAGACTTGTTATTCCACACAGTATTTCCTGTGGTTACCTATTCTAGAACTGAAATCTTAGTCATTCTGTTCAGTTTCCTTGGTAAATATTTCACAAATTGTTTTCATTGGAGGATGAATCAGAAGTGGAGAGAATGACTCCCCCCAATTTTGTATCATAATTTGTCATATGAGGAAGAATGCACTACTGTTTTTTTTAATTCGTATGGATGATTTTCATTGCATTTCAAATTATTCAGATTTGCATTCTTTAGACACTTCCATTTATCAATTTATGTTTCATGATAGAGGGATTATTAAAATAATATTATCTAATAAATATGCATTATAATCTGCTTGCTAACATTAATAGGGCTGGAAAAGACATGGCTTCTACTGCTATTTGATTGGACACACACTTTCAACATTTACAGAAGCAAACCAAACCTGTGAAAATGAGAAGGCTTACCTAACAACCATTGAAGACAGGTATGTGACAATTTCAATTTTATTTTAAAATATATCAAAAAAAGCCCAAGTGTCAACATGCTCTGAATTTCTGAGTAAATTACATGCAATCTTGAGGTTTGTAAAGGTGGAAGCATTAAAAATCATATCCTTGTTTGGTTTGTTCATTACAAGCACTATAAAATATTTTGCCACTTTTAATACTATAAAGCAAAATTCAGAACAGCTTATTAATACTCTAGTAAATATAGTTTATAGATCTGACTTTCTTCTGTTCTAGTATATGTCAAATTTTTTAAAGCAGGAAAAGTAAGAAAATTTGTTAGATTAAAAATCCCACTTTCTATCTTTACTACTGCTTCCACCAAAAAAGAGGGTGGAGAGATTACTGAATATTTTACTTATCCTTTTCATTCTTCTGTTCTTTTCTTTTCTCTGCTAGGTTTACTAGACTGATAGGTCCAGAAAATCACATGGACATAGAAGATTTTATTTACCTTTTGACCTCTAGGGTCCCATCCATCTTCGAAATTTTAGTATTTATTTATTTATTCCCTATTCTTTGCAAAGCACTGGCTTAGGCACAGAAGAAACTTAAAAGAAATTTTAAATATCCATTTGGTTTGCAGTAAAAAGGTAAAAATTTGTGGAGTTTTAATACAATAAGTTATATTTATTGGCTTTTAGAGGCAGACCCAATAAAGTGTAGAGGATGCTATTGAAAATAAAATATCCTTTGATAAAAATGAAAGATGTCATAGAATTTGTACAGTCTAAGAACTTGTATTTCAACCCACATCCTTGTTTCATGTACAATTAAATATATTAAATGTCTAATATGTTGTATAGTCCTAACATCTGAAAATTAAAACATAAGTAGCTTTTATTTTATGACAAGGAGATGAGCTGCACATCTTTCAGTACCTTGGGGACATGTTCTGATCTGTGCTGCAGTTGATCTTTTGGTCTATTGGAGCACTATGAGCAGAGTTTTCTCTATATTTTATATTTTAGGGTTTTTTTAAAATTTATATGTTTTCTATGATATTTATATTCAGGAGCTCACTAACTCTGTGGTTAAATTTGGTTTTTAGACATTTAAAAAATAATGAGTTTGGAACTTTTAATTTTTTTTTGGTTTATCCAGTGTAGGGAATGAAATTATTCAGACTTGGGTCAACAAATATTCTGTTATTGTAGCTTTCTCTACCCTTCCCTCTCTACTCTCTAGAGTCATCTACACCTCCCTCTGTTCCTAGAAAATTTTGGTACAAGTTTTCTTTTGCTCCAAAAAGAGATTTTTGCCTGTATTGTTGCCTTATTGTCTAACATTTGTCAATTAAAATGAATTTTGGTTGCTTTACTAACCAAATTGTATTATTACCAGATTATGCCAAATACATAGATCAGATCCAAAGGGAGAGAAGATGTTGGAATTGGTGATTCTGCTCTCAGTTCTTTCTAGAGAGTGAATCTCTGCTTCTCTATATTTCTTGATAATTTTCTCTTCTGCTTCTGAGTTGAGATACAAAAATGAAATCAAAAGGAAAATCCACACAGATTTTTCCGTTTGCATTATCCTTGATAATGTTATGACCCCTCAGCGTACTTAACCAAGAATTGTATAGAGCATTTGAAATATTTGAAAGTGGACTGATTTTTAAACAGTGTATTTTTAAAACCTATGATTTTCTCCTTTGTGTTTTCAGAATTTTCTTACATTTTGAGGAGGAGTAGAGGGGCTGGTGAGGAATAGAGAGAAGTGGTTTGAGTATATTTCAATTTTTTTTTCACTCAGCTATATGGTACTTTTCCTTCATAAGATCACATTTCCTTGGTGAAAATTTGCATAATTTAAATGACATATAAATATAACACAATATGTTTGCATTACCAACTAAATCATAGCTCAAACATACATTGGAGATACTTTTCATGTTTATAGTTAGAAAAGGCACATGTTTCTAAAATTTAATTTCACTAATTTTTTTTTAGATATGAACAAGCTTTTCTGACCAGTTTGGTTGGATTGAGGCCTGAGAAATATTTTTGGACAGGACTTTCAGATGTGCAAAACAAAGGGACCTTTCAGTGGACCATTGAGGAAGAGGTTCATTTCACCCACTGGAATTCAGATATGCCAGGTATTTGGAGTGCTTCCTTCTGAGGGTTTCATTCACCCTACAAATCCATCAGGCAAAACCTGTTATTCCTCCCTATACCTTTCCAAATAGACTATATAAATTCATTGTTCTTTTAATATTTTATATTTTGTTCTCTGTCTCTTTTTTTTTTAAATTTCTGATTAGTTTGCAGTGGTCTAAGAAAACAAGGAAGAGAAAACTGCTAGGTTATCTAGTACTGATCTATTTGAAAAATATTGATGAAGTCCGAAATGGTCACAAATGTTGGAACATTAAAGCTCTGCTGAAATGATATAAAACTTTTCAGTGCAACTACAAATAGAAATATTTGAGCTCTTGAGCTGTGGAGCAAGGGATAGTGCTTGTGTGAAACTCATTATTTCAATATCTTGTATGTGTGGCCCTGTTTAGCCCTTTATATGCCTTGGATTTAATTTTATCCCTATAAGAGACCTGCAAGGTAAGTTTAAGGATTTTCATTTTAAAGATGTGGAAACTGGGACTCAGAAAATTTCTGTGACTAGAAAACTTCCAATGGTGGATTTAGACTAATCTATGTAATTCCCAAATCTGTGCTGTTTGCACCACCACCACCCTGCCTCCCTATAAATTTTGATTTGCCTTCCCTAGTAAGCAGTTTCTGAAAGGTTCTTTGCCTTCTTTATACACTGGTGTCATAGCATATGACATTATTCACAGTATGACAACACCTAGAAATTCAACATCCTTTACAGCAAGTGTTTCATTGTGCTTGGGCAAAAGGCTAAAGAAGGAATAATAAGCTCAAGTGTATGAATTTACTGCTTGGTCTAATGAGTCCTAATCTTTGAGAATTCTTTTAATTTGTATCCTCAGCTATCAATAAGGAAAATTGATCAGTAGTTTGTACAGTGTGATTCTTGTTTAATTACTGAAAGTTCTAAAAAATAGTACAATTTCAGTTCATTTTTAAATACCTGGGTATTATATTAATAGTTGAGTGCACACTTTTTTTTCTTTTTAAATATTAATAAGAGTAGTAATTCTTACTCTCTGGACCAAACTCTTAACTTTGCTGGTGTTTTTCATTCAGCAGTAGGATTCTGGGAAATTAATCTTGGAATGTCCTTAGGGAATAAAGATGGATGAAACCAGAGCCATAGGGAATCCGGTATCTCAGAGAAAATATTTTGGGAACGAGGTGCCTCCCCAAAACTTTGAGAGTTCCTTCTAAACATTTAATGTCCTGTAAAAGAACAATAATAAAAGATTACCTCATCTTAGCAGCAAAGACTCCTAATATTTTCTAAGCTCTTAGTTATTTACAATTTGGAAATAACCAAGACTGTAAAACAGAATTATAAACTATTAGCTTAGTATAGTCCTCATTTTATTTTCTGTACTTTTTTATCCATTAAAGCTGGCAATCGTCACAACTCTAGAAGGTACGTAGTGATACTTGCATTGTAAGACGAGGAAAGAAGTTCAGAGTAGTTGAGTAACTGAGCTAAAATCTCTAGCTCAGCGGGGTCTCATTTTTGAAGTCTGTGAACAACCTCCATCCTGAGAGGCCTTGGGCCCTAGGGAAAAAAAATTTTAAAAGGATCTTAAAGATTTTTTTTTAAAAAAGAGGGAAACATTAAACCACTATTTTTGCCATTATGGTAAATTTATCATACTAAAAATATTGTATCATTAAATATCTATATGTGGGGCACCCTGCCAGACGTTAGAAATACAAAATGTTCCCCAAACCTTTACATTTGAGATCACAATTCATTGGGGATATAGGCCACACAGATAAAAGGTAAATAATGGTTCAAAGTTGCACAGGTGAATTGCTAAATGCTAGAGGATCTCTCCTCTACATTTTCTCTTCACATGTAGATTTTACCTCACAGTCTGACACCCAGCTTTGAACTATCTTTCATGAGCACGGCCAGCCTTCAGGAGCACCTATGGAGTGAATTCTACTTTACGTATTTTTTGCAGGGCGAAAAGCAGGATGCGTCGCCATGAGAACTGGGATTGCAGGGGGCTTGTGGGATGTTTTGAGATGCGAAGAAAAGGCCAAATTTGTGTGCAAACACTGGGCCGAAGGAGTAACTCGCCCACCGGAGCCCACCACAACTCCTGAACCCAAATGTCCAGAGGATTGGGGCACCACCAGTAAAACAAGCCTGTGTTTCAAGGTAAGAATGACTTGCTAAGCTAATAATGAATTTGGAATATACTTCACCCTAAAGAATCACCTGAGGAATTAAAACAAAATCAAACCATAGCCCACAGTGCCCAGGCTCCACCTGTAGAAATTCTGATTTTGTTGATCTGGAAGGAGGCCTAGCCATTGCTTGTTTTTAAAGACCTCTCCTTGGGTGCATGGTAATGACCAGTTGCATTTAGACCAAGATGCACAACCAACAACACCAACACAGCTCACAGAAATCTTTCTTGGTGTGCTTTGCTCTCATCACTCCCTCTCTACTTCTCTCCCCCCACTCAGGCTTTCTTGCTCTAGTCTGAACTTGCTCTTCTTTTCATCCTAATGAAGATTTCTGCTCCCCCTGCATTCTCTCCCGTTGCATCTCATTTTTGCCCTGTTCTTAGAGCTCAAGCTTTTCACTGACCGAACGGATAAAGGAATCTACAATGCCATACAGCTCTCCTAGAGATAATGCTCCATTGTTTTGATTTAGTCCCTGATTATTATGCTTGATGGGAGATGAAGGCTTTGCTAGGTAAGGGCACATGGCCTTTCAGTGCCCTTTAAATGACAATTGGATATTCTGCTATTATTTTTTACATTCCTAGCCTGGACCATCCATTTTCTCCTTATGCAATCAAGTTCACTCAAACAAAAACCCCAGTGAATTAAGTATTTGGGTCTTTTTTCTATCTTTTAGGTCATATCCTTTCTAGAGAAAGTTAGATGTAGCCAAGTTCAGAAATGTACTTACCTACCGCTTAATGATATTATTCTCTAGTGTCCCACTCTGAGGACCTCTTTTGTTCAAGCCTTTCAATGGCATATGGTTATCGTGTGCTTCTAAGACAGTTAGGCAAGGCTGATGAAGAATTTGAATTACTAATGTGTGTCGGAATGAGGTTGTTTAGTCTTCTCTAACTCAGTAGGGGTGTGGCTAGTTGGGGTGTGACTAGTATCAATAGAGACTGAGGAGCTGTTCAACGCAGACTAGCCAGTCAGGGCTAAATGCATAATTTACATAGAAGGGAATGTATTGGGCCAAGACAGGAGAGGATTTTGTAAGTAGATTAATTGAGGACCAACACAAAGCAAATCAGGTATTTTATTGTTGCCTCTGGAAACTTTTGAGTTACTACACAAAGGCCAGGTTCATCCTGTACACACCCATTCACCTGAGATGGTAGGCTATGGAGATTTGTCACAGGATTTTGAGAGAAGCAACAGAATTCTCCAGAGCTGGGAAGGGAACTAAGGGTTTCAGTAGATGTTATCTAGATGGATGTTCAACAAATCCAAATATGTGCTTCACTAGAAATTCTGTAGTTTTAGGGAGGTTTGGGGTACAGATTGTTTGAAAATATATAGACCATCTTTGTACCTATTACAATGTGGGAATTATGAATAAAATTCAGCTGATAGTAAATTGATTTAAGGAAATAAAATCTTATGTCACAGCCTAGCAAGTTGAGGGGCTCACAGGAGTCTTGGGAGTTCCTGAAGTGGAAACTTGCTTAAGGTACCTCTGTGCAGATAGCTCAAATTCGGGTCAAGATGAAGGTTGCTTTATGACAACTGGGCAGCCATAGTCTGTTGGAAGCGAATCCCTTTTTCAACAAGCCTGTGCTGATGGGGGCTGTGAGTCATGAGAAACAATGAATGGAAATTATAAAATTATAAATTATAAAATTATAAAAGTTGATGGATCCAGTGAACTCCTGTACTGTTTGCATACCGATAGGTGAATCCCAGTGGATTCCATTTCACTGCAGTCCTTTGGATAATACCACGTATTCCCTAAATTGTATAATCTATTAAATTTAGTTTAGTTTATAACCCATCTTTTTAGATGCTCTGCCAGATGTGTGTCTGTTGTGGCACGTGCTCCAATAGTTGTGAAAATATGCATCCATAAGGAAAAAAGACAAGACAGTTTTGAAGGACACTCCCAATGAAGTGTTGAAAGACAGCCAGATTATTCATTGTTTAAACTAAACAGGATAACAAACTGTGGCACAATCTTGGGGAGGTTATTTTCCTTAAAGTTTTCTTTACTCATGCTTATTTCTCTGATTGAGTTTCTTTCACTTTTTTTCCATCTCAGTGCCACTTTTCACACTTACCCAAATTAATCCTGTCTTTACAATGAGCTGTATGTCTACCTGATATGCCTAAAGCTTCTAATTTTAATCTAATTTCTCTTGTGCTATAAAAAAATTTCATTTTCTAAGGTTTTCTCAACAAAATCATCCCCCAAACTTTTTTACTCAAATATTCACTCATCAATTGATTTTCAACCAAGAGGATTACATTGTTTGGGCCAATGCAATGTCTTGCTTTTCTATGAATGAAGTCTCATCAAAAGTAAATAATATTTTCTCTTGATAAGCTATGAAGTGTAAAATAATTTCTGAAACTATATCATCTTTAGCTGTATGCAAAAGGAAAACATGAGAAGAAAACATGGTTTGAGTCTCGAGATTTTTGTAGAGCTCTAGGTGGAGATCTTGCTAGTATCAATAATAAAGAGGAACAGCAAACAATATGGCGATTAGTAACGTAAGTATCTTTTCTATATAAAACTCCTTTCTCTTACCTATTGGGTGCTAAGGATGTTGAGAAAATTCTCATGTTTCTGAAATTGTTGGCTCATGATACTGCTTTGAGTACATATATCATATCCCAAATCTATGGGTCTTTTTTGATGTAGTTTCACTTCACATGCTTTAATTTTATAGGTATAAATCCTGCAATGAATTACTCTATAAAAGTACAAGATACTCAATATATATTGTAAATGAGTAAATGAATGACAATCTTTCAATGTTTTACAATTATTTATTCTCAAACAGTGGCTCCTTTCAGGATATTTATGCATTGTACCAAAATGCACATTTGTTGCATGCTGCTTATCTTTAGTCCTTGAATCTCTTTACCTGTGCACTAAATAATTTATGTTTTGGAGGTAACTTTCAAATTTGATTAGTCCTCACAGGTAACCAAAGTTGTGTCATGCAATAGCATAAGCTTTCTTTATATCTTATATATTTCAGGACCAGTGGACACTACCATGAACTGTTTTGGTTGGGATTGACATATGGAAGTCCTTCGGAGGGCTTCACTTGGAGTGATGGTTCCCCTGTGAGTAATTTGACTTAATACTATATCATTTCTTTATCGTGTATTTATTTTGATGTTATCCTTTGGTAAGACAGGTTATTATGATAGCTAGAGACATTTTTGTGTTTGTGTAAAGAAGATTAGCCCTGAGCTAACATCCACTGCCAATCCCCCTCTTTTTGCTGAGGAAGATTGGCCTCTGAGCTGACATCTGTGCCCATCTTCCTCTACTTTATGTGGGACACCTGCCACAGCATGGCTTGATAAGCGGTACGTAGGTCCATGCCTGGGATCTGAACCTGTGAACCCCAGGCTACTGCAGTGGAGCATGCCAACTTAACCACTATGCCACCGGGACGGCCCCTAGAGACATTTCTTTAATGAAAAATAAATGCTATTTTAGGATCACTATTCTGCCCCTGCCCCAGTATTGTTCTCCTATCCACCCAAGGTGTAACCATGATTGACTGGATGAAAAAAAATTAGAAAACTCATTCCACTAGTTTATATAAATAATATTTTCATTCTACCACATAAAATTGGTGTGCAAGCAGTTAAACTTAAAAATTGAGTGTTTCATGGAATCTTACAGATCAGGAGATCTGGAAACAACTTTTGATATTCCATTAGTAAACATTAGGCTCTGTAAGACTTCTCCATTCCTGAGAATGGAGAAGTGAGAGGCTATGGCACATGCTGGCGATGTTTATTTAGCAGCTGTAGTAGTCACAGGAAGTGATTTTGTGTAATTTCAGTTCTACCTCCTCTTACAACCCACCAGCAACTTTTCAAGACACTTGGGTAAGATGGTTTATTTGATGGCTCCACTGATATTTTGATTATATACATACAAGATATATAGATACATATTATAAATGTTATATATTATATATCTTGAAAGATCATAATGCTTAGTCTAAAACTCTGTGGGCTATAATTCTACATTGAAAACTCCATCATAGGAGACTGAAACCCGGTTCTCCATTTATTTCCACTGTTCATTTTGGTAAAGTTTGATAACTCTGTTAGCAATTTTTCATAAGTCTTTTTCTTTTGTAAGAAGAACTAATTGTATTTCTTTATCCTACCTATCTCATAAAGAGAAAGTTTCCAACATCACATAGAAATATTATCCCATAAGAATGGGTTATAGATTTAGAAACTCTCAGTGATGAGAAGTGGAGCTTTTTTGCCAAGTTTTTCCTATATATGAATCCCACTTTCATGGCCCTGGATCCACTCTATTTAATAAGAAAAAAGAAAATTTTATGATAATTAATAGCATGCTCTATTCAACTTCAAAAGTTTCCGTGTAATGAAAGCTATTTCTTTCCCACCCTTGTCCATAAACCTTGCTTTCAAAGCAAAGCTATTGTGAAAAAAAGTAATTGGATTAAAATATGTGAATATGACTTTCTTTTCCTGTTTGGATAGATGATTAGCATTGGCCTGATATAAATAGTTAACGGTTTCAACGTAATGTTTCTAACACAGGTTTCATATGAAAACTGGGCTTTTGGAGAACCTAATAATTATCAAAATGTTGAATACTGTGGCGAGTTGAAAGGTGACCCTAGCATGTCCTGGAATGACATTAACTGTGAACATCTTAACAACTGGATTTGCCAGATACAAAAAGGTATGATAACCTGTCCTCTCTTTTATCTCAGATTGGAAAACTAACCTCCTGACATCCCAGTATCTTCCCTTTGTTACCAGAACCAAACAAACAAAATAACAAAATAAGGGTACTGGCGGGGGCCATATTTCACAGGATAGGAATGAAGTCACTGAACACAGATAAATGTCCCAAAGGAACAGAAGATCAAAAGGCCACCCGGCGAATCATGGACGAGAGTCACGTCCTCCAAAACTGTTCCCACGAGCTGTGATTCTGGCCCAGGTTCTGCAGTGATGGGAGTGGGTGGGTGTTCTACTTTGTAAGCAGAGTAACGAAAATACAATTTCTGTTTTGGAATTTTCACCCTTTGACCTACATTAGCCATCCAATAGGTGAAAGTTTCCTAAGTCCGAATATTCTAAGTACCACATTCTCAATAAATGTTCAACACAAAGACCAAACATCATTTGAGGCCCCCGATGCTATTGGACCCACCATGTGATTGATGGTCAGAAAGTATCGACGCATGCTGTCAGTCATTATCGTAACTTAGAAAGTTCCACCTATTCAAGTCAGGCATTGAGGTCAGAGGATCCAGGTTCTTGTGTTAAGATAAACAAACAAACAGACCCACCCTTGAATCAAAATATACATCAACTTCCTCCTTTGTAAACAGATAAAGGAACCACATTGCCCTCTGCTGCTGGGAAACCTTGGCTACTGTCCCAACTCTACTGCTGGAAACACTGTGTTGCTCTCATGCTATCTGTCAGCTTATTTTCCTTACTCCTCCTGAGATTAGTGCTTCCAGAGTTTTCAGAATAGAGGACTAAATAGTGGCCAGTTTTTCTTTAAAGGTCTCCTAGCTACCAATGACTATTTTCCTTATGTATTGTTAGTAGCTCCACTCTTACAGATGTTGAATACATAACCCAAAAGCCGGGCTACCTGAGTCCTTTCATCAGATTTCAACAAAGTCCAGATATACCAGTAACAACTTGGACAGAAAAACATTTCCTTTAACTTTTAGTAAAACGTTCATTAATAAAAATGATTCTTTGAAGAAAATATATTTTATAAGTAAATTATTCATATTTAATAGTTTCAAATAATGAAATTTTAGGTAATTTTGCTGCTAATTATGAGATGTGTGACTGTAAACTAACATCCATGGAGCGCCTTCTGAATACCAATAACTCACATATTTTACCCCACCTCTTTGCACATGTTACTAACTCCTTTTTGCCATTGATAAAATGAAGGGTAAGCAACTTAAACCCAGGTTTGGGATTTGAACCTAGGCTTTCTGAACCAAAACTTGTGTTCTTTTCTTTTCTTTACATGCTGTTATTTGTTGTGACTGAAAACTGTCTTCCAATTTCTGGTGGCTGTTATTGTGTCTAATTTGTTTAAATCTTAACTCCTAATTCTTTTTGCCCTCATTCTCCTCCCCTACAACATAATAGGAGAATTGGTGAGTGGAAAAGAGGGCAAGTTTTTAGCTATATTAAGCCATGAAAATAGTGAATCTAGAAGGATGTGTAATAGCAGAAGTTCAATCACACTTTATATCTCATTTTCTTTTGTTTTCCAGGACAAACACCAAAACCTGAGCCAACACCAGCTCCTCAAGACAGTAGGTGTTTCCTTATTTTACCATCTCAATATCAATGGCCTTTCCCCCTTTCCTTTCTCAATGAAGAAAATACTTCCTCTAGGAAGGTAGAGAACAGAGGTTATTAATATCTTTGGAAATCTCATGCAAGTTTGGATTTTCTCCTCCAGATAGATGTTCATATGCACAAGCATAAAGCATGGTAATACAATTTCTCAAGGGTTCATGAATCAAATTCAAGGTCCCAGCTTTCTCTAGCGCATGTTTTAGTTTCTTATGGCTGCTGTAACAAATTACCACAATCTTGTGCCTTAAAGCAACACACATTTACTCCCTTACAATTCTGGAGGTCAGAAATCTGAAATCAGTTTCACTAGACTAAAATCAAGGTATTGGCAGCACCACGCTCCCTCCAGAGTTTCTAAGGGAGAATCCATTTCCTTGCCCCTACTAGCTTCTAGAGCGGCATTCCTTGCATTTATAGGTTCATGCCCCCTTCCTCCAACTTCAAAACCAACAATGTAGCATCTTGCTTCATTTGTCACAAAGCCCTCTTCTGTAGTCAAATCTCCCTCTGCCTTCCTTTATAGGGACACCTGAGACTACATTTAGGGCCCACCCTAATAATCTAGGATAATCTCTCCATCTCAAAATCTTTAGCTTCATCATGTCTGCAAAGCCCCTTTTTCCGTATAAGGTAACATTCACAGATCCCAGAGGTTAGGACACGGGTATCTTTGGGGGCTTTTATTCAGCCTTCTATAGCACAGAACCATAGAATCCCCTGGTTTGGGAGAAGCCTTAGGAACTTTCCTGGGATGTGAATTCCTTGGTTCTCCAATTATATGCTGAAGCACCCAAGTCCATCTGTTCGTTCTTTCTTACACTGAGATGAAAGCTGCTTTCTCACAGCTTCCACATCCTGAATGTAGAACATCATGGATGCATGGATGTAAATCTTTCCAGCTATGCTGCACTATTGATGAAAGTAACATTGAGAGTTCTTTCACCCAATACGATACATGGAACGTAATTGGGGACAGAAAGTAACTAGATTTTACAGGATTGGTGGAAAGTGGATATTTGGCCTTAGGTAATTCAGTCTTTATTTGGCATACATATATCCTGCTTACTCTGGGCTCTCAGAGTTGCAGATACCTCTGATATAACTGCTCTGCCCTTGTCACTTTTGTGTACCATAAACACCAGATTCTTGAATTTGTCAAAGTAATATTTATCACCTTTTTCCATTAATTTTTCAGATCCACCAGTCACTGAAGATGGGTGGGTTATTTACAAAGACTATCAGTATTATTTTAGCAAAGAGAAGGAGACCATGGACAAGGCACGAGAATTTTGCAAGAAGAATTTTGGTGATCTTGTTTCTATTCGAAGTGAAAGTGAAAAGAAGTTTTTATGGAAATATGTAAGAATATGATTAATTTAAGGATGGAACAGTGACATGTGATAGGCGAAGATAATGTCTACAGTTAGTACCCCAGGGTTCAATTTCAAATTATGTTTTGAATTTGAGCCTTCTAAGGTCAGGGGTAAAAATATGAATACCAGAGGAGGGGAGGTGGGTGTCAGCCTGATTGCTGGAATATTCGGTGCAGAATCACAGAACCCAGAAACAGTTTTTAGTGTGGGCTTTGTGAGAATCCATACTTGATGGCTTTGAGTTCACTAATTTGATTTTCAAAGATTATAATTCTTAACTAGTTGCTATATATCAATCCTGGACCCTTTGTGTATAGTGCAGGTTGATTATTCATTTACAAATCTGTCTTAGTGGGGCCAAATTGTTGGCTAATAGATAGTACAGCTTGATTATTCATATAAAAATCTTTCTGGTTGTACCAAAATTGTCAGCTAACAGTGAAGGCATAATTAACTTTTTCCAACAGTGCTTGGCTCAATTTTTCCCTTAAAAATCTTTGTGGTATCCTCGTTGTTTGCCAGAAAGGAGGTGAGAGGAGAGGCAGAGCAGAAAAAAAATAAGTTGAACAGTAATGAAAGAATAAAAATTCATTTGATGACAAAGGTATTAAAGTGTAGCCTGGCTTATCTTCGTCTTTGTGGATATGCCTTGGTTTGAAATTCTCAGGATATTTCCTAATATTGCACAAATATATATGTGGATAAAGAGGTCTTTCCTTGGATGCATAATCCCAAATGACTGCTTTGTTTTAAAAAATGTCTTCAACAACCGAATTACTATTGGCATTTCATATTATAGAGAATGACGATTATTTGTTTTATAAATGCAGGTAGTTATATAGTATTATTTGAATATATATACATATATTCATGCAAAATTTCTGCATGAATCCCTCCTTAGAAAATGTCTCAAATAAGCTACCTCATTAATATGTAGATTTTATTTGAGAATTTGCTTATTATCTAAGTATAGATTGAACTATATGTAAATTTCCATGTTTTAGGTAAACAAGAATGATGCCCAGCCAGCATATTTTATTGGCTTATTGATCAGCTTGGATAAAAAGTTTGTGTAAGTAAACTAAAATAAAACAACTTTGCTTAGGATAGTGATGTGATAAATGCCTAAGAGTTATTTTGAGACTTTTGTTTTGCTGAATGCATTAAAAAAAATCCTGCAGGGTTCTCAATCTAAAAACCATCTTAAAAAAAAACCCAAAAGAATATAAAATAATCCTATTAGTATTTTCAACATTATAATTCTCAAATAAACAACTCAAAATCTGATTTAATCTTACAAAACTTCACCAATCTTTGTTTTTAGATGTCGTCACCTGTTAGTAAATCATCTACTAAGAAGATGTATTATACAGATATGAATACAGAATTTACAGTCATGTGTCGCTTAGCGACAGGGATACGTTCTGAGAAATGCGTCATCAGGTGATTTCGTCGTTGTGTGAACATCATAGCGTGTACTTACACAAACCTAGGTGGTATAGCCTACTACACACCTAGGCTAGATGGTACTCATCTTATGGGACCACCATCGTATATGCAGTCTGTCATTGACTGAAACATTGTTATGTAGCACATGACTGTATTTTAAAAATTATGATTCCCATTTGGATTGTCCTTGGTGCTTAGAACCAAAGGGTCCTTTTGTGTTGCCCCACTCACCGCTTTAACAGCAGTGAAGTATTCTTTCAACTGCATGAAATGCTTTCCCTTCAAAGGAATAATTGTACTGTTTTCCATTAGATACAGGGGCCAGGAAAAGTTGCAGGAGGGAGGAAATTAGTACATTTTGGGGGCTTATTTCCCTGTTCATCAATACACATGTTCTCCTAAGTTTGAAGAGCAGATACATCTTCCTGGCTAAACTCCCACACCTAAACTCCCACTCCTTATATTTAAAGATCAGAGGTATTTGGTGCTCCTTTGGACAAGCACCGATTTTAATCACCTCCAAAATGAGAGGGTTGAATTCGATGATCTCTTGGTCTCTTTCTAACCAGCAGTCTCTGAATTTCTATAATTTATGAAAATAAGCATTGGCTCACGTATCTTAGGAGAAACCAGAATAAATATGAAAATCAGTGACTGGACCTAACAAGAAACTCTATATTCTCAACTTCTCTAGGGGTGGTTTTGTTTTGTTGGAATCATGCCTAGAAGTACTATGGAGGGATTTTTGCTCTGGCCCACTGCCATTTCTTCTCCCACTTCAAGACTAAGGGTAGCTTCTTCCAGAGAGGGAAAAAAAGACAGACTTGCCAGGGCATCAGGTTGCTACAGAGGAGCACAATGCCATGGGAAGCATCAACCATCTTTGCGATTTTCTTCCTAGTCTCTCTAGAATCTTCTCTTTTGTTTGCTTAGGCTCCTGTGCTCCTTTCATCTTGATGGACTTGCCTGTGCCCACCACTAGGCTGCAGCCAATTATTCTAATGATTAGATTGTTGCTAAATGCCTGAATTTTCTTTTCCAGTTGGCTGGATGGAAGTAAAATGGATTATGTGGCTTGGGCCCCAGGTGAACCCAACTTTGCAAATGACGATGAAAACTGTGTAACCATGTATTCAAACTCAGGTAGACAATATAAACATCTTCTTGAATTTGCCTTCTGGTATGCTGTGTCATTTCCTACATCCCTAGGATAAAAGTAGCAAGTTGTGCACTTAAATCAGGCAAGAAAAGAAGAGAGAATAAAAGAGAATTCTAATTTTAGCAGCATAACCATTCAATTTGTAAGGAGAATGGATGCTTAGCATTTACTCTAATAAGTGACACAGTCTTCAACTTCTTCTCATTTTATGAAATATTTTTTAATGTTCTGATTTGAGGAAAATATCCAGAACGTTTATCTGTCTTCTTTGTCTCTCTCTCCATGTCTTCATCTGCAAAATGGGAATAATGACAGAGTTTATCTGTTGTTAAGAAAATTAAATGAGCTAATACATCTAGAACACTAAGCAACTGCTTGATATATATATAAAGTTTAGATATTATTAAATTATTATTATTATTATTATTAGGTATTACTGGCTATTTAGATAATATAATGGCAACACCAAGTATATGCTTGGCTCATAGGAAGCTCTCTACAAAGTTTGCCATTATTCATTTAAGTGAGAGAGCAAAAGGGAATATTGCATAGATCTTTTGAGTCACTTGTGTAAATTAAAGTTTGATTGGAGCCTAAACCACTTTTGAGAAACCTTATAAAATATAAATGCATTTTTAAAAAAGAGTGTTTTTAAACATCAACATGTAAATCCAATTTAACTATTTTGTTCTTTACCAGGGTTTTGGAATGACATTAATTGTGGTTATCCAAATGCCTTCATCTGCCAGCGGCATAACAGCAGCATCAATGCCACAGTTATTCCTACCAACCCCTCGGTCCCAGGAGGTTGTAAGGAAGGTTGGAGTTTTTACAATAACAAGGTACTAAGAAAATTAGTTACAGTGTTGACATTGCGTATGGAGAGTGACACTGCAAAGTTAACTTTTGCTTACCTCATCACTTTAGAAAATTTTAGTCAAGAATAGGTGGAGATTCCCATGGCAAATTCTCTATGGAAGTTGAGAGTAAATTTGAAGATATTATCCAAATAGTTGTACCCTTTGTCCCAAGGGAGAAAAACAATCGTTGCAAAGAAAGTTTGCGTGTAAAAAAACTGACTTAATTTTTTACATCTCTATTTGGTTGTGAGAAAATTTATATTTAGCTATAATCTTCATAAATAATTTTGATGTCTTTCACTAGTCTTTTCACTCTTTAGTTAATCCCTATGGCTTTTTTTTCCCTTCCATCCCAGTGTTTCAAAGTCTTTGGGTTTGTTGAAGAAGAAAGAAAAAATTGGCAAGAGGCACGAAAATCTTGCATAGGATTTGGAGGAAATCTGGTATCCATACTCAATGAAAAAGAGCAAGGTATGCAAGCCATTGTGCAATCAACAATACATTTAAGTATATAATTTTTCCCATAAAATGGTAGAATATTGCTGATAGTAAATGATTTTGTGGTTTTCCAGAGTAGAAACTAGGAAGGGGAAAAAAAAGTCAAACACATATTGAGAACTATTTTATTCAGTTGTAGGCACCATGCTGGGCATTTTACATATAAAGTACCTTTTCCATTGTCATAGCAACTCTATGAAGCAGGTATCATTACCCCATTTTGTAAATGAGGAAATGGTGTTCAGAGAGCCTTGAGTCAAGGAGCTTGCTGGGTAAGTGGTAGAGTAGGCAATCAAGCTGAGTCCATCCAGTTTAAATCCCATTCTATTTTCTCCAAACCAGTTTGCTCCCCAAAGATCAAAGAAGTAGAGTAGTTCTAGGAATAAAATGAAAAATTGCTGATTTCCCATTTACTGCTTTTCTAGTCATGTGATCACATAATATAATGCAGTAAAACTGATTTTTAAATGTGAACTATGAACAAATTGAGAAAAAATTTTTGATAAAACATAAGGATAAGCCAGAGCTTTGGAGAAGAACATTGAAGGAGCAAACTCGTCATATCCATAGAGCAGACTGTAAAATTCATTACGTTGCTATCAAAAGGAAGGTATTTGACCACTTTCGCATGGTCTTTTTGGGGTCATCTTATCTGAAATAGATATTAGGTTAAATTTGTGACTTGTTACTTTAAGGAGGGTGTTGACCAACTGCAGGCGATTCAGATGAAAGTGACTAAGAGTTTGGAAGCCGTAGCAAGTGGCACATGAGAAATGTTTGAAAGACCCTCAGGTTTCACAGCCTGGAAAAGAGAGGATGTGGACTTTGTAGGATCATCCTGTGCGGCTCCAGGGAGAAGACCTAGAGCCAATGAGTGGCAGTTACACGGAAATAGATTTAGGCTCAAAATTAGGAGGTGATTCTAGCAATGAGAACTGCTTGGGTGGGCTGCTTTGTGAATTTTCTAAAGGGCCGTGAAAATGCTTAACCTGGAAGGTACTCAAATGGATGCTATAGAGTCACATATGTTGACTCGTATGTAGTGTGGAAGATGCTCAATAAATGTTGCGTCATACATGTGAATTGATGCAGATGTTGTAGGAGAGAGATGTGGTCTAGATAATTTCCAAGTTCCTCTTTGTTTCCAAGATTCTTTGACTTCTAAAATCATTTACTGGAAAATATGGTATGTCTCAAAATATATAAGAAAGAAGAAAGACACTAGAACCCTGTATGGCACTCTCCCAAATGTTTATTTCACTTGGTAAATGCCGCCATATGCTCTCTTGGAAAACATTATACAAGAAATCAACCAAGCTTTCACTGAGAACCTTCAACTAGCTCAACAACTTGCCAGACACTGAAAGAAAAGGGTTAAACCATAGCACACACACACAAAATTTTAAGGATGTAATATTCACATTTCTCTAACTGGCCTACCACATTTTGGGCTTAGCTACCCAGCAGAGAAACACGGTAACTCATTTCCTCTCTTAACCACAAACTGCTGATTCCTGGCATAACAAAATTTGAATGTGGGTAATAGAGATGTACAGAAGGAAACAATTTTCAGATAAAATAACATTATTCCTGGCAAAACAGGCACACGTTGTTGAGTTCTTATGGTGGTTGTTGGCATAAAAAATGTCAGTGCTGAAATTTTGGCAGGTAGAGCTTCTCCATATTTCATTTCAAGTTGGGGATAGGGTAAAAGTTATGATTTTATTTAGGAAATAAAATAAATATCTACTCATCCTCTTCTTTCTCTGAAAAATATTGGAATTTTTTTTTTTTCACTTTTAGTTAATTGAGAAATAAGCAAATCTCTGAGCAGGGTGGTCTCTGCCTCTTTTACTCTGCAAAAGAGTAAGCACATAGCCATGGCCCTTCTGTGGAATTGTTTGTTCATGAATAAACAGATAATCATATTTCTGTGGGCTTTCTTCTATTTTGCATTTTCTGTTAGTAATCCCAAGTGCTTAGTTATTCGGTTACCTATTTGCATTCGGCAGTCATATTTAAGCATAAATGTTTGGAAATTGTTGTTCTATCGAGTCGGTGCTCATTCACTTAAGCACCCATGTCTCTTGGCAGGCGACGTTGCTGGCCACGGAAGGCAGCTGCTATGGTGTGGGAGGTATGGGGTTGGGCTACCAAAGAAAGGATGGGGCATGTGTACCTTTAAGCCTTTTACAGCTTCTGGACATTTTCCACCATCCTCTCTGCCACAGAACTGATAAGGAAGCAAGAGGCCAGATTGGCTCTATATTGTCTGCATTTCTCCAGATCTTCTCTCTTCACAAGATGCACACTTAGCATCAAGATGCCTCCCGGGTCTAAGCACACTCAGTGGACAGCTGCTGACCCCTAGGAGTTGGCTGCACAGGAGGAGTCCCAGTTGGGTAGCTCTTTTGGTTTGGCAATCTAAGGTAGTGATAATTTGACAGCCTAATGCCTCTTGTTCTGACAAATAGTTTTCATCTTCAGAAATTTTCTGCATTAAAATCCCTTTTTGCCCACTAGTTTTTAAAATCTTCCTTATAGAATGAGGATACTCGCTAACTCATAGGATGACTGTGCATGAATGAGAAAAATATACCTCTTCCTGCAGGATGGTAGGCAGTCATAACCCAGATCAGGGTATACAAAATGGGGCGTGGGGCATGGGATGGACTTTAGCCTCCCTTGTCCTGGTGCACCAGTGCCCTTGGGCAGGGCACAACCTGTATAACTATCTACGGCTGCCCAGATAAAACCTAGACTTTTATTGTGCGAAACTTTTCAAAGTCCAAAGCTGAAGCAATAACACAATGTTAAAGTTAGAATGTGTTTGTTTTCATGGTAAGTGCTTTTAAATAAATAATAAAGACGTTAATCACATGCTCAGTATTTTTAAATTAATGTATTTTGAATATTTTCCATATTTTATTTTCACCCAAAGTTTAAAATTATCTTGTGAAACTTTCTTTCAGCATTTCTTACCTATCAGATGAAGGATTCCACTTTTAATGCCTGGACTGGGCTGAATGATGTCAACTCAGAGCACACGTTCCTTTGGACGGATGGGCAAGGAGTTCGTTATACAAACTGGGGGAAAGGTTACCCTGGTGGAAGAAGGAGCAGTCTTTCTTACGAAGATGTAAATATTACTTTCAGGTCACCTCTCCATACATTGTCAGCTTGCTTAAAGTCATCATATCAGTGATTAATCTATGAAAAATCTACTGGAGTACTCCTTGGTCTGATTTATCCTTGCAGATTTTAACTGTTTCTGGACTGAGCCAGCCTTAAAGGGAGGCATATAAATTTAGTTATGAACTCTTCAGCTTGGGGGTGGGTGGTGGCAGTCGTGAAGGATAGGGAAAGCCAGCTCCAGCGTGGGCTTGTGTTGTGGTGAGGATGTATATTTGAACCCAGAGTTATCAACTTTCTTTGTGTTAGCTTCCCCTAAACTCTTGAAGCTGTTGTAGCATTTGTGGTTTTTGTCTGGAAGCTACCACTCCTTCTAAAGATGTCATCGTCATCATCATCCTCATTACTGAGCTACCATTTGTAGATGCTTACTATGTGCCAAACACTGTGCTAAGTGTTTTCGTACTTTAAGACGATTGCTTCTTTATTTTACTGCTTTTAATCTTATATCATTGAACAGTCAACCAATCAATGTTAAACACCATACTAGGCATTGAGAAAAACATGAAGAAACATAAGATTTTGTTCTTACCTTCAAGAAGCTTACACTTAAGCTAGACCACAAGCTTCTCTGAGAAAGAAGACAGTAAAGAAATGAAAGTGTATAATGACAGGATCAGCTATAAAGCGTGATAGTAATTAGGAGAAAAGAAACTTACTATGGGGTGGAGTGATCTAATTGGTCAACACATATCTATGGAGCCCTTCATGTGGTGGACAGAAGGAATATGAAAAACAATCAGCTATGGGCCTTTTTCTCAAGAAGTTTAAAACAGAATGATCAGGTGAACTTACCAAGAGGATGGGGAAGGCCATGGTAAGTGGGCAAGGGGGATAAAGCCTTCAAGAAAAGGGCAGAAGGTGGGTTTGGGCAGGAGTAAATGGCTTTGAATGTAGTGGGGGTTTTATGCAGAAAAGAAGTAGGAGTTGGCTTTAAGAGGTGGGAGGCAGAATTTAGAGAAATTTAAATGCCCTATGGAAGAGTTTGGACTTTGTCAGATGGGCAGTGAAAAAAGTTTTGAGCAGAAAAATGATCTGATCAAATTGGCATCTTTATGAAAATTAATTTGGTAGCTATGTGCAGAGTGGATACATTTTGGTGATGGGTAATTGATTTTCTGTGGAGAAATTATTTGAATCCTCATTATATAAATGAGGTCTGAAAACTGACTGAAGAAGTTAAAGCAGAATGGAGTGAGGTGGAGTGTGCTGAGAAACATTTCATGGATGAGAGGTCCATTTTGTGTAAAGCAAACAAAAATCATTATCACACAAGTTTTTTATTTTTAGAACATAAAGAAAGGTGGAAACAACAGAAACAAACAAAATCTGTAATCTCACTCTCCAGAAAAAAGCACTGCTGGTTTTTTGCTGATTTTATTCCTAGACTTTTTCTTAGTGCATGTAAAAATATAAAGTTTATATTTTGCAAAAATGGAATCAAAACACACATACTGTGTTGTTACAATTTCAGGACTTGAAAAGTGGAGAAGATTAAATAGAATTTGATAAAGAGTGTGGGAGAGGACATTTCATATGCATTTTCGGGTGGAAACATGCTTGTTGTATACAGGTTTTCTGGAGTAAAGCAGACTCTGAGCTAGGATAATGGGAGATAAGAGTAGCTACGAAGGGAGATGGGGATTAGAGGAGGAGCTTTGACATGTAGGGTTGGGGGTTCCTGATAGTTGAGGCTCATGGGATAATGAGACTGGAGACAGGGAGTTTGGGAAGACGACGGTAGCCATAGTGCAAGCTGTGTTAGCTGTGGATCAGAGAATGGGGTAAAGCTGTGTTTCTCAAACACAACAACATTATTAAGGATTGGGGGTATTCCCATCTTTCTGCCCTGCATCCCTGACATGCTGGCCCAGCTCTTCATTACTGCATGATAGAGAAATTCTAGGCGTTACATCCATTCAAGACAATACCTAATCTTCCCTTCTTTTGTGGCTCTTTACCGACAAGAAACCTTCTCGAGGGGGCACTCTTGCCCCCAGCACACTTTGCATTCCTTGCTCATTGAGAAGCTCATTGAGAAATTGTTAATCTCATCTATTATATAGAGAAATCATAACGATGGTAGCGAAATTAAAATTAAAGTAATATAGCACAGTGGTTAAAGCCTAGACAAGCAGCCTGAATGCCTGGGATCTGAATCCTAAATCTCACATATCAGCTGTGCAACCTTGGGAAAGTTATTTAATGTCCCTGTGCTCAGTTCTGTCATCTATAAAATGGGCATAATCATAGCACCAACCTCATAGGATGAGTGTGAGTCTAAATTAATTAATACATCTATAGTACTTAGAATAGTGTCGGATAGTATGAGTGTATTAGATTATTAGAACTAATAGGTTAAAAAATCCCAACCATGATATAATCAATGTAATCTATCCAGTCTATCCAATGACACTGGATGAACACTCTGACAGGTATAGGTTTCATGAATTTTTTGCTCACTCTTGGGTTGTAAATATCCTATGGAAGCTTGAACTTGCAAACACATTTACAATAAAAAAATAGAATATTTTTCCAGCCCTGGCACACTCTCCTGTAAGATTACAAATAAAATGTGAACCTTTCTAGCAATATCCTCGCAATTTACTCTAAATACATAATACTGCTTATATAAATTAAATTAGCAATGAATCTATAGCTTGTACTTATTTCTGGATTTGAATCACGGGAATTTGTGTGGAGAGGATAATGTGTTTCCTAGTCCATTTGGTTCCTAAGTTTTGATGGAGATTAATAAAATTCAGATAGCAAAGTTTCTCAGACTTATCTCCAAAATTTATCCAAATCTATTTGGTTTTCAAAAAAGTAACGAGTTCAATATGAGGTATACACATGGAAAGTGGGTGCAGTTGCATAGAATGTAAGGGCAAATTGAACATATCGTACATGGATTCAGATGATCTTTAAATTGGGAGGTAGGGATGAAGGGTTTTTTTTTTTTTTTGGCTTCTTAATGAACTGGTTTAAATAATTATTGATTCACACTTGCGTTTTTTTCTTTTCTCCATGAATATACAGGCTGACTGTGTTGTTATTATTGGAGGGAGATCAAAGGATGCAGGAAAATGGATGGATGACACCTGTGACAGTCAGCGAGGCTATATATGCCAGACACCTTCTGGTAAGTTCTACCAAACCTCACCTGCCTGTAAGAGCTGGAGATTTTTAATATTTTTTTAAAAATTGCCTTCTCCTTAATTTTACTGTGAACCTTAAGCTGCTCTAAAAATATAAAGTCTTATAAAAATGATCATGCTGTTTTACATCAACAGGTTTGACTCTCGCATTAATCCGTGTATGCCTATGACAGATGAAAGGGTGATATTTTCTATAATTTATTCATGAATGTGCCCCCTCACCCATTACCAGGAAGTTTTGTGCAGATTAAACTTAAAGTTGGAACTCCTTCTAATTTTGTTAGAAATGTGAGGTGTTTGCCTACCAGTACCTTTAAAAAATGTCAGAATAAGAATACCTTAGTTCAACTTGCATACTTTGAGAATCATTGGCACAAAACATCATATATGCCTCCTTATTTGTTCTGTATTCTGTGTCTTTAAAAATATAGATATCTGATTTGTGTTCCTTTTTTCATCATAGGAAGGCTGACTATGGTTAAATGAAAATAAAACAGAGTTGTGAGAATCAAGATTATGGTTGTATGCGTTTTAGTTTCTAGTGAAATAAAAATGTCTAGCTATATAAGAAGAGGGTCAGAAATTAAAAGATAGATTAGAGATGAGGGTTGAGAGTGGAGTGGGTTGCTGTCATCCTAAGTACAGCTCTTAGAGGATGAGTTGGAGTTAGAAGGTATTTATTTATTCTCCCAGATCTGACAGATTTTTCTACACTTTCTGGCGAACCAGAGAAATAATGCCAATCCTTGATGATGACTGGAAATCACTTAAGATATTTTCACATGATTGAAAAGTACTGCAAAAATTCTCACCTTCTATTAATCCAAAAGCTGGAGCAGGCAGTCACTTTTGTCTCTATACTGCCGCACAGCACCAGAATCTTAGGCCACCAGTGACACCTAAGCATGCCATCTGTGCCTCTGCCCTTTGGCCAAGAAGGGAGGCTCCTTCCAGGAGTGAAGGACAATTCATGAGCTTATTTAAAATCCTTCTCTTTCTTTTTAATATAAACATAAGTGATAGAATACTTGCCACCAATAAGAAATATTTAATGACTTAGGCTTAAGGAAAGGTTCCCAGTGTTAAAGTGAAAAAAGGCAGAATATAAAATTTTATAGACTATCAATTATGCAAAGAACACTATGAACTCTCTTTAAAAAAAAAAAAAAGAACAAAAAGGCTAAAGAAATGCATCAAAATAGAAACAGTGGTTATGGGGCTGGCCCGGTGCCGTAGCAGTTAAGTTTGCATGCTCTGCTTTGGTGGCCGGGGGTCTGCCAGTTCAGATCCTGGGTACAGAACGACACATGGCTGAGGCAGTGTCCCACATAGAGTAAGTAGAAGGATGCACAGCTATGACACACAACTATCTACTGGGGCTTTGGGGAGAAAAAAAAAGGAGGAAGATTGGCAACAGATGCTAGCTCAGGGCCAATCTTCCTCAAAAAAAAAAAGAAAGAAAGAAACAGTGGTTATTTTTGGATTGTGGGAGTGGGATTAAGGGTGACTTTAGTTCCTTCATTGTGTTATTGTATTTTTACGCATTTTTCAAAACTTGTCTCTCTATAGATAGATAGATAGATACGCACACATATACACAAAAACATATGTACATATTTTCTTATATAGGAATAAAAACCACTATTTAAAAAAATACATAAGATGTTTTTTGTTCAAATTTTAGAAAATACAGAAAAGCATAAAGAAGAGAAAAAATCACCCATAATCTAATACCTGAAAATAACCTCTCAATATTTTAGTTTTTCCTTATGTTTTTTTCTATGAGTATTTTAATAAACAAACAAAATGGACAGATAAGTTCAGTTTCCTAATTGCATACAGCCTTCCACGAAACTTTTCTTTTTCAGCTCTACCACAAGCCTTACTGGCCACTTTTAGCGGTCCCCAAATTTCCCAATGATATTAAAACAAACCCCTCTGGGAAATGAAAAGATTGTTCAGTTCCTATCAGCTATGACAGTTAGGGTCCTGGCCTGGATCTCTTTGTTTAATGATATTATACCAACACAAGGTGGCAGCAACACCAGAAGAAAGGGAAGCCTGGCCTGGCTTGCTGCAATGAAGTTGCTGCCTTACCAGGTGAAATCAAAAGAAAGTTTTGCATTTGTGTAGTGACAGAACAAGGCAGATGATGGATTAGGTTGGTATATAGTGAAACAGGTCGGAGAATTGGCCAAGACAAAATTGGTAGGTGCAGATATCTAGAACCCTAGACCAGAGGTTGGCAAACATTTTCTATAAGAGACAGATTGTAAATATTGTAGGCTTTGCAGGCCATACAGTCTCTGCTGCAACTACTCAATTCTGTGGAGATCATAGACAAGCATATATATACAAACAAATAAGTGTGGCTGTGTTCCAATAAAACTTTATTTATGAGCACAGATTTGAATTTCATATAATGTTTACATGGCACAAAATGTTATTCATCTTTGATTTTGTTTTCAACCATTTAAAAGCCATTCTTAGCTTACGGGCTACAGAAACAGACAACAGGCCAGATTTCACCTCTGGCTGTCCTTCGCTGACCTCTTCCCTCGGGCATCAGCCAAGACACGTAGAAACAAGCTCTTTTGGGTCTTGACAGTAAGTGGCTCAGCGTTTGGATGGGCCTCAAATAATGATTAGAAACCCATGCTGGGAGATTGAGGAGGAAAGATCAGAAAGCCAGAGTGACTCTGACTTACAAGAGCTCCAGCCCCTGAGTCATTTTGGATAAGACATGGGGGGCCTGGGTGAAGGACACAGGAAATCATCAGTAAGAGTAAAGCTTGGTCCTGAGGTCAAGGTTAAATGAACCAGGGACGGGTGTATGGCTTCATTCCAGAACTTAAACCAGTCTCTTGAAGGTGCGTTACTCATAGGTGGAGTCAAATAGATACAAATAGATGCAAATTCATGATAGAGTGAAACAGATGGGGGAGGGAGAAGAATATCATCCTTGATCTTGAAATTTAACAATGAGGGAAAAATAAAGATTAGTAATGACAAAATGATAGATGTTCTTTAACTTATGAGATTAAACTGTGGCATTTCGTTCATCCAGATACTAGATCTCGTTGAATTTGTAAGTCCTTTTGTTTCTTTAGTTTAGAAACTTGATCATATATTTGCTGTACTATTCTAAATAGAGTTTGGAAATTATTTAATTCAATCAGGCATACCAGTTGAAAAATAGAGCTTCATTTTCTAGTGCAAAATGGCTCACAAAAATATTTTTAACACCCGATGGCTTGGATTTGTGCTATTCTGATTATTTTTATGATGTATGAGATAGTGGTCATGTACTGATGGCACTCAAGTAATTTTTATTGATAATGCTAATGAAAATAATCTTTTTATTCCAGACCCTTCCTTGCCTAATTCTCCAGCAACAATTCCAACAGATGGCTTTGTGAAATATGGCAAAAGTAGCTATTCTCTCATGAAATTAAAGTTACAATGGCATGAAGCAGAGGATTATTGCAAGCTTCACACCTCCATTATTGCTAGCATCTTAGATCCCTATAGTAATGCATTTGCATGGATGCAAATGCAAACATTTAATGAGCCTGTGTGGATTGGCCTGAACAGTAACTTGGTAAGATACTGGAAACATGTGCTACTTGACATGATTGATAAACTGTGATTGAATATGATTCCCTTTGTGTTCACACTGCAGAGCACTTGTTATGTCTAAGAAATCGTGCCGGGAGATATGATGATACTAACATGAACAAGACCCAATCTTTCAAAGATCCAATGCCTTCAAGGATCTAGCAAGCTAGTGATGTATGTCAGAAATCAAACTAAGACTTACCTAACTTATATTGATGCTCTTATTCCTTCTGAATATTAAAATTACATTCTGCATCTAGTCAGTTTTATTTAACTTATTTCTTTCTAGTGTCATGATTACAACTATGCCATGGGCATTAAGGAAGCAGGTCAAGGCATAGTTCCTGGGTGATGAGGTTACTCTTTATTTGTTGCGGCAAGCCATTCTAGAGTTATCAGTCCGGAAGTTGTGGAGCTGCCATCCATGTGTGAGAAATTTTGTTTCAGTCAATTCCCTGTATTCAGAAACAGAGAAAGGAAGGTTGGCAGAGAATGGGGCAGAGTGAGGGATGAGGCTCTGAACTAACAGCAGTGATGAAGGAGTTGCCAAAATATTCCTAAAATGAGTCTTCTCTGATGCTCTGTGATCCTTCTACCCTCCATCCATCCATCCATCCATCCATCTAGCTAGTCAACAAGCAAAATTCCTAGTAGAACAAATAGAGATGTCAATAAGTAATTGAGAGACAATACAAGAAGTGTCAAAGAGAGGAATATAAAAAGTGCTATGAGAGGAAAGAAAAGGGATCAGTTGTGCCATGGGAGAGGATCAAGAGGGCTTCTCGGAGAAAGTCAAACTTTATAGATATCGTCTAGGATGGTGGAACATAAGGAAGGAGTACCAAGAAGAGGGAAAAGGATAGAAGGGGATAAAATTGGAAAGTAGTTTGGTGTCAGATTTTTAGAGCTTCTAATGCCATGTTGCGGAGACAGAAATTTACACTTCATGCAATGAGTATTTCCTCAGTAGGCAAGCGAATATTTAAAAGTAAGTAGTTGTATAATGATTTCTGTGATTAAACTTAGGCAAGACATTTTTATGTCAATATTAAGTCTATTTTCAGTAATTAATTCACTTGATAATTCATTTATTTTCTTCTCACTGACATGGTCACAATTCTCTTATGAGCTTAAAATAGGCTTTCATTTATCTTTAGAAAGATTAAATAGCCTTCCAGTATACCAACATTTATAATGAAAACAGTACTATTATATTGCTTACATCTATGGAGTTAATGATTACATAATTACTATTTAATTAAACATGGTAGAATACTACAAAATTTGAACTTGAGATAAACATGCTTTTGATTTTGTCATTAAATCTTTGGTAATTGGCTTGGTAAATTAAATAATGAAGTTAAAAAGGAGACAATGGTTTGAATTGTTTAAGAATTCAGTGATCTCTGATTAATGTTATATACCATCTGTTGTTAGGCATTACCTGTACAAATCTCTTCTTTTTCTCTTAAAAGGAGGTTATTGAAAAGTATGTTATTGATAAGTAACATTTTTGATGTTATCAGTTAATTTGTATGTGACCATAAATGTGTTCGACTAAATTTCATAAGAAATTAAGTGTACAAATTGAAAAAACAATCAACTTTTTAAAAACTGCTTCACGATTAGTTATAGTTGAAAGATCACCTAACTGGAAGGCAAGACATGGAGGATCCTTTGTTATCTACCCATGTGAGCTTATCTAAGTCATTTGTCACTGATGCTACTTCAACAGCCAAACAATAAGAAGATCAGAAATTAGTGTTTCTTTCAGGGGTCCATGAGTTCAATGAAAATTACTTAATTTTTATTATCATTTCAATGATAACGTAATAAATATTTTATTTGTTCTGAAGATAAAACTTCTCTTCTGCACTGAAAGACTGCAAATAGAATTTCATAGGATAAGACATAGATTTTTGTCAGTGTTTTTCAAATTAGCTTCCAAGGATGTATTCAAGGGGATCTCCAAGAAAGCCTGCATTTACTGAATTTGAGTTGGTACAAATGATTTATAATGTTCTTTTTATTCCCCAACATTGAAGATTCTTTATCAAATCACAGTCTGAAATAGTTTTTAATGCTCACTTGGTTCTTGTGGTATTTTCTAAATGAAGCAAGGCTCCATGCTAATGGTTGTTTTTGTTCTCGCAGACCAATAATGAATACGTTTGGACTGATAAATGGAGGGTGAGGTACACTAATTGGGCTGCTGATGAGCCCAGGCTGAAATCAGCGTGCGTTTATCTAGATCTTGATGGCTACTGGAAGACAGCAAATTGCAATGAAAGTTTTTATTTTCTCTGCAAAAGATCAGATGGTAATTGAATACACAAAAACAATCAAGGGATTTGAAGTGTTCTCATATGTTAATACATACCACTGTTGATATTATTAAACAGTAACATATCTTGCGTAGCTTAAGAATAAGGTAAAACATGTTCCTTCACCTAACAAAAGATGGACTTGGTAATAAACAAATATACATAGATCAAAATAAAGGAGAGAGAAAATTTTCTTCATTGCTGGAGTTTATTTGCTCTTTATAAATTTCTGAATTTTTGTTATTGAGATTATCCTCTGAATCTATGATGTCAGATTCCCCAGGAAATTCTGATTACTTTTGATGTCGACAAGCACATCTATAGATGCGGGTAGATCCATTGGAGTCAGTGATATTATGGTGATACAGTCTTAGAATACAGTCCTAGAATTGGACAGTGAGTATCTATAGATCTGCGTTCTTAATTATGAGTGTGATTGATTGCCACTATACCATGATACATTCTATTGAAATATACTTAAAATGAAAAAATAATGATGAAGTAAAAAGAAAACCCAATAATAAAAATGGTGGATCCAAATGATTACCATTAGAACCTTTTTTTCATAATACTAGATGATGAAATTTTCCTTAGCTGTTACTATATTACTCTACGCACTTCAGAAACTTCAGGTTTTAGCTTGTTTTAAATGTATTTTTATTAACAGAAATCCCTGCCACTGAGCCTCCACAATTGCCTGGCAGATGCCCAGAGTCAGAACACACAGCCTGGATTCCCTTCCACGGTCACTGCTACTATATCGAGTCTTCGTATACAAGGAACTGGGGCCAAGCTTCTCTGGAATGTCTCCGAATGGGTAAGTGCCACATTTACTGTAAGGAAAATCCCACAATCATCTATTCTGAATTACCATGACACTAATAATACTATACATTAAAGACATAAGGAACATAAAAATAACTTTATTTTTCTCTATAATTTATATTGTCACAGAATGGTCAACATCATGCCCCCCAAGTGTAATTTCTAACATTGTAGCCTCAAAATCTTAAAGAATTCCAGTAGAAAACAATCATTTGCTGAGCAAGTCTTTCTTACTTTCTGTCCTAGTATTCTCAATTGTTAGGATTCTTATTCTCAGTTACCCAGAGTGTTGTGTTTACTTCTTATTTCTGATAAGCTCGGGTTTCAGAAGTGTCCAGGAACTACTTTGCTTTACCATTATTAGAACAGCATTTGAATCTGGTTATCTTATTTGTGAAGAAAAACAAAACTCAAATAGACATGACATAAATGAATAATTTCCCCCTAAAATAAAACTGTCAAATAAAGATAATTTTTCAGGGTGCGTTTGAAAATCCACTTAATTAAATCCCACTGAATATTTTACTGAATTACTTTTTTACTAAATTTTGATTATGCCCTAAGTCAGGGTTCTTCATCCAACAGTGGTGTGCAATGGTTGTATCCTCATTTCCTTCAGGTTCATTCAAAAGTCAACCTTGAGTTTTGACTTTTTCTTTTGACTTTTATGTATGTTTTTTCTTCGACTTTATTGAAGCATAATTGGCAAATAAAACTGTAATACACTTAAAGTTTACAACATGGGCTGGCCCTGTGGCCAAGTGGTTCAAGTTCAGCATGCTCAGCTTCGGTGGCCCGGGTTCGTGGGTTCAGATCCTGGGTGTGGACCTACTCCACTCACCAACCCTGCTGTGGAGGCATCCCACGTACAAAATAGAATAAGACTGGCACAGATGTTAAGCTCAGGGCTAATCTGCCTCAAGCAAAAAAAATTTTAAAAAAATAACGTGTACAACATGGTGATTTAATATGCGTATACATTGTGAAAGGACTCCCACATTAAATAAATTAACACACATCACATCACATATTTACCTTTTCTTCTTTTTCTTTTTTGGTAAGAACACTTAAGTTCCATTCTCTTAGCAAATCTTAATTATACAATACGGTATAATACAATACAATGTAGTCACCATATTACTCATTAGATCCACAGAGCTTATTCATCTTAGAGCTAAAAGTTTGTACCCTTTTACCAGCATCTCCCTATTTCCCCCAACCCTCAACTCTTGGCAATTACCATTCTACTCTCTGTTTCTGTGAGTTCAACTTTTTTTTTTTTTTTAATTTCACGTATAAGTGATACCATGCACTATTTGTCTGTCTCTGTCTGGCTTATTTCCTTAGAATAATGCCCTCCAGGTTAATCAATCTTGTCACAAATGGCAAATTTTCTCTCTTTTTAAAGGCTGAATAATATTCCATTGTATGTATATATGTTTTCTTTATCCTTTCATGTCTTGATGGACACTTAGGTTGTTTCCATACCTTGGCTATTGTGATTAATGCTGCAATGAGCATGGGAGTAGCAATATCTCTTTGAGATAGTGATTTCATTTCCTGTGGATGTATACCCAGAAGTAAAATTGCTGGATCATATGGTCATTCTATTTTTAATTTCTTGAAGAAGCTCTGTCCTATTTCCCATAGGAACTGTACCAGTTTATAGTCACACCAACACTTCACAAGGGTTCCCTTTTCTCCACATCCTTGTCAGCCTTTGTCACTCTCTTTTTGATAATAGCCAGCCTAATAAGTGTGAGGTGATATCTCACTGTGGTTTTAATTTGTATTCCCCTGATGATTAGTGATGCTGAGCACCTTTTTCATGTACCTGTTGGCCATTTATAAGTCTTCTTTGGAAAAAAAATCTATTCAGGTCCTTCGCCCATTTTTAACTTGGGTTATTTGTGGGGTTTTTTTTTGATATTGAGTTGTGTAAGTGCCTTGTATATTTTAGATACTAAACCGCTATTAGAGTGTGTGGTTTGCAAATGTTTTCTTCTAATCCATAGGTTGCCTTTTCATTTTATTGGTGGTTTTCTTTGCTGTGCAGAAGCTTTTTAGTTTGATGTAGTCCCGCATGTTGGTTTTTGCTTTTGTTGCCTTTGCTTTTGGTGTTAGATCTAAAAAATCATTGCCAAGACTGATGTCAAGGAGCTTACCGCCTATATTTTCTTCTAGGAGTTTTATGGTTTCAGGTCTTGCATTCAAGTCTTTACCCATTTTGAATTGAGTTTTCTGTATAGTGTAAGATAGGGGTCCAGTTTTCTCAGCACCATTTATTGAAGAAACTATCCTTTTGCCTTGTATATTCTTGGCTCCTTTGTTGAAAATTAATTGACCATATACATATGGTTTGATTTCTGGGCTCTTTATTCTGTCCCATTGATCTATGTGTCTGTTTATATGCCAGTAATATACTGTTTTGATTAATAAAACTTTGTAAAATAGTTTGAAATCAGGGGGTGTGATGCCTCCAGCTTCGTTCTTTCTCAAGATTGCTTTCGCTATTCAGGGTCTTTTGTCATTCCATTCAAATTTTAGGATTATTTGTTCTATTTCTATGAAAAATATCATTGGAATTTTGTTAGGGATTTCATTGAATATGTAGATTGCTTTGGGTAGTATGGACATTTTAACAATATTAATTCTTTCAACCCATGAGCATGGAATATCTTTCCATTTATTTGTGTCTTCAATTCTTTAATCAATGTTTTATCATTTTCAGTGTGTAAGTCTTTTACCTCCTTGGGTAAATTTATTCGTAAGTATTTTACTCTTTTTAATGCTATTGTAAATGCGATTGTTTGCTTAGTCTCTTTCTGATAGTTTGTTGTTTGTATATAGAAATGCAATTGATTTTTATATGTTGATTTTGTGTCCTGCAACTCTACTGAATTCATTTATTAGTTCTCACTGTTTTTCAGTAAAGTGTTTCAAGTTTCCTGTAGATAATATCATGTCTTCTGCAAACAGAGACAGCTTTACTTCTTTCTTTTTGACTTGGATTCTTTTTTTCTCGTCTAATTGCTCTAGCTAGGACTTCCAATACTATGTTGAATAAAAGTGGTAAGAGTGGGCTTCCTTGTCTTGTTCCTGATCTTAGAGGAAAACCTTTCCACTTTTCTTCATTGCAGACGATGTTAGCTGTGAGCTTGTCATTTATGGCCTTTATTATGTTGAGGTACTGTGATTTCTGTTTGGTACTTTTTTATATTTTCTCTTTGTTGAAATTCTTACTTTGTTTTAACTGTTATTTTGAACTCTCTTTTGGGTAAATCACTTATCTCTGTTTCATTAAGGTAGGTTTGGAGATTTATCTTGTTCTTTTGTTTGGAATGGACTTCCTTTTTTAATCATTTTCTTTGACCCGCTGTGTTGGTTTCTGTACATTAGATAAAACAGACACCTCTCCCAGTCTTGAAAGACTGGTCTCATATAGAAGATGAACTTCTCAATCAACCCAGCTGAAGCCCCTGTTTCTCTCTCAAATCTTTATGATTGTCCAAGCTGCTTTTTTTGTTTTTAGTGGCCCCCAGTAGTTGAGAGTGTGCCAAGACCCAAGGATATCCCAAAGGAGAGGATCACAGTCTGCACATAAATGCAGGCTGATTAGAAGTTGGGTCCTCAGGCAGCAGCTGGGAAAGTACATCAGCCAGGTGTGTGTACAAGCTCCTTCTAGAGAGATGTTGGTGCCCTAATTTATCATTGCAGCCAGCCAGAGGGAGAAGATGCTAGGAGTGCCCACCAGCTCCCTGAGGCTTTGTGGAGGATCACAGCTAGCCCCTAGATGCATGAAAATTAGCAGCCAGACCTCCAGGCAGCAGGCTGTAAAATATGCAGTCGGTCCCCTTCCAGGAAAAGACAGAGATGGGCATTTTGGCCCATTTCCTCTTAGCTGAGCCCTGGGAATATAGGCATGGTGAGTGCTTGTGTGCCCATTAAGAACTGCTTCTTCATTTTCTATAGTCCTGTAGGTCTCATGACTGGAAACTCCATTGGCTTTCAGACCTAAGTGTTTCGGGGGCCCATCCCTCGGGAGGTAGCCTTAAAACTTGGAGTGCTAGATGTATGGTGCAAACCATTCACTCCTCAGAGAGAAGCTGGGAGTTAGGGGTTCCCTCCTTATCGCATGGCTCTGTGCTGGGGTGGGGTTTGTGGAGAGAGTGTGTGTCAGCCTTTCCTACTCATTTAGATATGGGTATTTTCTCAGTTGTCCTATGGATAGGAGTCACTGAGCTAGTTTCTGGATTTCTCTGAAGGAATTGCTCCATGTTTAACTGTTCATTTGGTGTATCTGTGGAAGGAGGGAATTTCAGAGGCCTTCTTTGTTACCATCTTAGTCCCTCCCTATGAGTTTTGACTTTAAATTCTGAGTCAGATGAAGTCTACTTTGTCAGTTTTTGCTTCATGTATTTTGGGGCTTTATTGTTAGGTACATATAAGTCTATAATTGTTATATATTTTTGATGAATTGAAACTTTAATCATTGTAAAATGTCCTTATTTTCCTTTAATAATTATTTTTGTCTAGAAGTCTATTTTGTCTAATATTAGTATAGCCACTGCAGCTTTTTATTTACTATTTGTATGGAATATCTCTTTCCATGCTTTTGCTTTCAACCTATTTGTGTCTTTGACTCTCAAGTGTATATTTTGTAGACAGCATATAGTAGGATCATTTTAAAATTTATTTTTATTTATTTACTTTTATTTTTTTATTTATTCTGCCAGTCTCTGACTTTTGGTTGGAGTAGTTAATCCATTTACATTTAATGTAATTACTAATACAGTAAGATTTATAACTGCTATTTCATTTATTTCCTATATGTCTTACGTCTTTTAGTTCCTCTATTTCTCCATTTCTGCCTCCTTTTATGGTAAATAGATAATTTCTAGTGTACCATTTTAATTTCCTTGTTATTTCTTTTATGATGTATTGTTTACTTTTTTAGTGGTTGCCATGGGGATGACAATTAACATCTTAATATGAAACAATCTAGTTCAAATTAATATAAATTTAACTTTAATAATGTACAAAAATTTTGCTCTTATACAGCTCCATTCCCTCCACAATCTTTTGTGCAATCCTTTCTCCATTCCCTCCACAATCCTATTGTCATGCAAATACATCTTTATACATTGTATGCCCATCAACACAAATTTATAATTATCGCTTTATGTCGTTGTCTTTAAATCATATAAGATTTTAAAAAAGAGTTACAAACAAAAAATAAATTAATGTCTTTTATTTTATGTGTGTAGTTACCTTTATTGGTGCTCTTTATTTCTTCATGTGGATTTGAGTTACTGTCAAGTCTTCTTTCACGTCAGCCTGAAGAACTCTCTTTAGTATTTATTGTAGAGTAAATCTGTTGGTGACAAGTTCTCTCCATTTTTGTTTATAGAGGAATCTCTTAATTTTTCCTTCATTTTTGAAGCATAGTTTTGCTGGATAGAAAATTGTTGGTTGACAGTCATTTTGAATATGTCATCCCATTGCTTTCTGGCCTACATGGTTTCTGGTGAGAAATCAGTGTTAATTTTGTTGAGAATCTCCTGTACATGAAGAGTCACTTCTCTCGTGCTGATTTTAAGATTCTCTATCTTTTGACAGTTTGACTATGATGTGAATCTCCTTGAGATTATCCTACTTGGATGTTGTGGCATTTCCTGGATGTATACATTAATGTTTTTCATCAAATTTGGGAAGGTTTTGGCCACTATTTCTTCAAGTCTTTTTTCTGCCTCTTTCTTTCTCTCCTTTCCTTTTAGGAATCCCATTCTGTGTATTTTGATATGCTTGATGATGTCCCACAGATCTCTGAAGCTCTGTAAATTTTCCTTCTTTTTTCCCCATTATTCTTACTGGATCAATTTACCTATTTTCAAGTTTGTTAATTATTTCTTTTGCTTAATAAAATCTGATGTTAAGGCCCTTTAGTGTGTTTTTCCTTTCAATTATTGTTATTTTCAACTCCAGAATTCTATTTTTAAAAAATAATGTCTATCTCTTTATTAATGTTCTCTATTTGGTAAGACGTTGTCTCATACTTTCCTTTAGTTTTTAGACATGTTTCCCTTTAGTTCTTTAAACATCTTTAGCATAGCTGACTTAAGGTCTTTGTCCAGTAAATTCAAGGTGTGACTTTCTCAGGGACAGTTTGTATTGGCTACTTCTTTTCCTAGGTATGGGCCATACTTTCTTGCTTCTTTGCATTTCTTGTAATTTTTTGCTGAAAATTGGATATTTTAAATAATATAATGCACAACTCTGGAAATAGGATTTTTTCCACTCCACAGAGTTTGTTATTGTTGCTGTTTGTTGTTGTTTGCTTATTCCTTCGCTAATTCTCTAAAGTTTGTATTCTTTTTCATGTGTGGTCACTGAAGTCTCTGCTTAGTGGTCAGCTAATGATTGGGAAAAGATTTTCTTAAGTTCCTAGAAAAAAATAAGTCTCCTACGTTTTACTGAGGGACTCACATGACTTCAACACTCATGTAGGCAGTTTAAAACTCTGCCTTTGCCTTCACTTCCTGCTTGTGCAAACCCTCAAGGTCAGCCAGAAGTGAGAGCCTAAAGATTTCTCAGTTCTTTCACAGGAATGCACATAGTCCTGGGCATGTACACACCCTCAATGCATGTCTGCGGCCTTCTAGAGTCCCAGGAATAGGTCAATGCTTTTTAAAGTTCCCTATGGACATCTTATTCCCATTTTTCCTTTTAAGTTTTTTGGTTGGCTTGTTGTTTCCCTCAACTGTTATACCTGCCTCAGGCAACTGTGATGTTAGGCAATTGCCACTGATAGTTTTTGACAAACACTTCCGGGGAAAAAGCTATTTACACTGGATGAACTCTGAATAAGATCAAATAAAAGCAAGATTTGCAAGTGAGGTTTTCCGGGGAACTGTCAGAGAGATCAAATAATGGAAATTTTTTGAGAATGGGAATTTGAAAGGGCTCCAACCGCATTCTGACTTTTCCAGTGGCTTCTAGACTGCTGGCTTTCACTGTTATTTTGGGGCTGTTGGTTTTTAAGACAACCACAGAGCTAGGGATAAGGCAATGGGAATAGGACAAGTTAAAACACCATGAAGCTCTCTGTTCATACCAAGATTGAATCATTTTTCTTGAATAAATTCTTCTTGGGTTGTTACAAGCCATTAATTAATTTGCAGGGTTCTAAAAAAGTTGATTTTGACAAATTTTTCAGTGTTCTTATTGCTTTTGTAGAGAAGAGGATTTTCAGGGGTACTTATGCTGCCATTCCTTATGATGTCACTTGAAGTCTGCTTTGGACTTTTCTAATTAAAAAAAAGTTTTCCTTCATGTTGCTAAGTATTTTCTTTTAATTTTGCAATGAATATGTAGAAACTTTGTTTTCAATTTTAGGTGACTATATTTTCCTGTCAATAAAATGAATGATTCTCATTCATCAAAATATGTCACAAATATTTTGAAATGGCTGTTGTCTATTAAATATATTTAATAATGGGATATGTAATCATACAATGAAAACAATCATCAAGGGGATAATCCAGGACTCAGTAACATGGGATACAGGCATATGGTTAAGTGTAGGCCCTCAAGATTCAGAATGCCTGGATCATGCCATGACTCTGCCCTCTACTATCATTAGGATCTTGGCAAATTGCCCTCTGTACTTTAGGTTCCTTATCTATAAAATGGGGTAGCAATAGTACCCATTTAATAAGGTTGTTGTAAAATTTTATTGAGATAATTATTGTAAAGCCCAAAGCAAAATGTCTGGCGTGAAGTGCTTAAATTATATTAGCAGTTATTATTAAAAAGCTATAAATTTTTACTATAAAATCTAATGCTGATGCTGAACCAACCTTAATCTAATGTGCATTGTCAATGCCATAGTCATCTAGCCAGTCTTTCAGTTTCCTCTCTCTTCTTACTTTGTACAGTCCTACACATAACAGCTGGATTAAGTCTCCTATAGCGTCATTCCATATTGCATCGTTCTGCTACCTGAAAAACCTAAGTGTTCTTTATCACCACACTACCCTAAATGCCAATCTCTTGCCATCTGCAGTGAGGCCTAACCCAAGTCTTTTCTCGCCAATTGACCAATTTAGTCTAGCCAAATTGAGCCATCTGTTAACCCTATTAATTCCCCCAGTAGATCTATCTATCTATCTATCTATCTATCTAATCTATCTTTATCATATTATATCACCACAAACCAAATATGGAGGATTCCATGTATCTGTCAGTCCTGTTCCTGAAGGAGCTCTATGCTTCCCTCTCTGTCTTTTCTCTTATTTTTGCTCTTCCTGGAATTATTTTCTATCTTTTCTACTTGAAATCCTATGCTCCTTAATATCTTAAATTCTGTTTCCTTCATGCTCCCTTTTAGTTGCTTCACCTAAAACAAATCTTCTCCCTATTTGACATGTCAATAGCATACTTATTTTCTCATCTAATACATTCCTTTGTACTCTCAACTCATTACTACCCACTGAACGATAACCTTCTTAAGACGTATTCTATGTCCTACTTATCTTTGCTTGTCCTGCAGCAACTTGTTCAGTGCTTGTATATAAATGACGCTTGAAAAATCATATTTTCAGGATGGAAACAAATTCTGAGAAGACAAATGTCCACTCTTTGAAATTCTTCCCCTTAAGTTGAGATGTTGGGATGATTTTTATTGCTCTTAATATCAATGCTGTCATTCTAAAAATATTTTCAGTTACTTAAGTGTACTTCCATCACATTTGTTCTTTTACACTTTGCAGGTTCCTCTTTGGTTTCCATTGAAAGTGCTGCTGAATCAAGTTTTCTGACATATCGAGTTGAGCCACTTCAAAGCAAAAGCAATTTTTGGATAGGATTGTACAGAAATGTTGAAGGTAATTTTCGCAGAACAATTGTTTAATCACAATATTTCAAAATATTGTACGTAAAACATGGTTCCAGTTCCAGAATGTCTGGCCGTAAATAATGATTAATTTGTGAAGAGTTTAAAAATTCAAACTCATATTTTCATTTGAGATAAGAACTGAAATTTTAAATGACTCACATATTATGCTATCTTGAAAGTCGCTAATTAAAAGAATGTCTTCTGTAACTAAGTTAGTTTAAAAAGAAAATATTTTCTATCTTTTCCAGAAAAAAAATTAGGGAAGGATGAGTATACATATTTGTACTAATTAAGAATAAAGTTTCAACTAAAGTTTTATAAGAACCATATTCTTCTCAGTTTCCTTCCCTGTAACAATTAGTTATTATAATCTTGCCCATTAAAAGTCTGATTGTAAACAACTATTGACTGTAGTATAAAACAATATGCTTAGAAATTTTGCATGAATAAGTTAAATTTATTTTAAGATGGGTTATTTTGAACTTCTATTTTTGTTGACTTTATTTGATCATCAGGAAAGTGGCTGTGGATAAACAACAATCCACTGTCCTTTGTCAACTGGAACGCAGGAGATCCCTCTGGTGAACGAAATGATTGTGTAGCTTTATATGCATCATCTGGATTTTGGAATAATATTCACTGTTCTTCCTACAAAGGATATATTTGTAAAAGACCGAAAAGTAAGTGAGAATTTGTCTGATTGTACATATGTTCACAGGCCACCACTTCTTTCAAATATTAAGATAGCAGGTGTGGGGTTATAATGTGATGACAGGTCCCTTGCAAGTTCTCCCCCTGTATAAATGAAAAATCCAGTCTGCCATGGTGATCAATTGTCTGCAGCTCTGAGTGAGCACAACAGACTCTGTCTGCTTAGCTGACATAATGATTTGGGTCTATCAATACACTTATAATGGGATATCCATGCATGTGGATTTGCGAAGTTGCAAGCAGTGTGGAGAGCCAGCCTACAAAGCCTTATGGCATGAGAGGAGAAGAGATAAAGCAGTCACCCTGGCCAGAGCACAGGAGGCCAGGGTTCTGGAGAGGAATCAGAATTTATTATGGAATAAATCACATAAGAGCAATTAATTCTCTTTCTGAGATTGAGTGGCGGACCACGTAAGGACAGGGATTGAAGGAATTAATAGTGTTATATGCTCATGATGTGTTACTATCTGGACTTTAATAATATTTTTATGCCATTCTACTTCACATAATATCCTTCCCAAGAGATAAAATGATTAATTAGATAATAGATTTAAATAAATGAATTAGATAAATCAACACTTCATCCCCAGTGGATTTTATTGTTTTAGAATTGTGTAGTTCTTCAGTCTTTTAAAGTTCTATTCTAAGATACCACACCCTTTGGTGCAATGTTGGAGTCTTATTTTACTTTTCATTCAAATGCCTTGTAATACCTTAGGCCAATTTCAAAACTGCTAGCCCAGAATACATTATTTATGGGTAGATTGGGTAGATTTTGAGGGTTAGAATCAGTGGCCCAAATGCAACTCAGAGGATTATATTTTAGATCTTCCAGTGTATTCAAACTCACCATACTGGAGGATGCTGTTATAGAATAGATAGATAGATGGATAGATCAGTGTATCTATTTTCCATCTATATCATATCACCTTAAACCAAATATGGAGGGTTCCATGTATCTGCGAACCAAATAATACTATCTACATGCAATTATTATGGGTTTTTATAAGTATTTAATTAATTTCTTATTTTACAAACAGTTGTTGATCCTGAACCTACTCATACATTAATTACAACAAAAGGTAAGACCATTATGAAATTTCAAGTTCTGTATTAGTAGTACATCAATACAGTTTGTTTTAAAAACCATAATAATCCCTTCCTACACTCCCTGCACTCTCAGTAGAATTGCTTGAGCTCTTCTAGCCTTTGTCACTATGTCATCAACCTCCCTAGAATAATGCTCTAGAAAAGCAGACTTTGGAGTCAAGTTGATGTTTTTACCATAGATATTACTGCAGACATTGATTGCTCTGTTACAGTCACCTTATGAAAGCCCATGGAAGAAATTTCTCTCAGGAATCCCTGTGGTTTTTTTTTTTTTGGTGAGGAAGATTAGACCTAACATCTGTTGCCAATCCTCCTCTTTTTGCTGAGGAAGATTGGCCCTGGGCTAACATCTGTGCCCGTCTTCCTCCACTTTATATGTGGGCCACAGAATGGCTTGATAAGCGATGCGTAGGTCCACGCCCAGGATCCAAACCTGCGAACCCCGGCTGCCGGAGCAGAGTGCACGAACTTAAACACTACACCACCGGGCCGGCCTCTCTTTTCTTTTTTTAAGAAATGTTTTTGTTGTTGTTGTTGTTGAGGAAGATTCATCCTGAGCCCATATCTGTTGCCAATCTTTCTCTTTTTTTTCCTTTTTTTGGCTCGAGGAAGATTCACCCTGAGCTAACATCTGTGCCAGTCTTCCTCTATTTTGTGTGTGGGGCACTGCCACAGCCTGGCCACTGATGAGTGGTGTAGGTCTGTGCCTGGGAACGAAACCCAGGCCACCGAAGCAGAGTGTGCCAAACTTAACCACAGGGCCACGGGGCCAGCCCCTAAGCAATGTTTTTAATTTTAATTTTATAGACAATTTGAATTAGGTAACTGATCCTATTTCACTCATTTTGTGGACTGCTAAAGAAAACTCAAAGTGAGATTTATGGCTTGCCTGCAACCCCTGTATTAACCTCATGGGTGCTATTGGTTGATCAATTATACTCATGAGTTCAAATTTCCACTACTCTTATTTTCTCGTTTCCCTAATTTTTTCTCTTGCCTTTTATTGTCATCATCATTATTATTACTACTCTATTTATCTTCATATGATGTATCTGTAAGCAGCTTTAAATTATTTTGAAACAGGTACAAATATTTTAAAACACTGATTCACTACCTCAATGCCTGATAGACAGATGAAATATTCTTGCAACTGAATAATAATCTTAACTTTTAAAATACTTCTTGATAGCATATGGACTCCTGTTTTCATGTCCTGCATGTCTGTTTGACAAATGTCACTTGAAAGAATATCCTTGCATTTTAGTTTTTCAAAATAGAAAGTTGTGTTGTTCTCCGTAGCATTTTACCTTCCGTCTCCCTCCATCTTTTTCCTAATGATTTTATTTATTTATAGCTGACTCAAGGAAGATGGAACCTTCCAAACCGTCTTCCAGCAAAGCAGGAATAGTAGTCATTGTGATTCTCCTGATTGTAACCGGTGCTGGCCTTGCTGCGTATTTCTTTTATAAGAAAAGACGTGTGCATTTACCTCAAGAGAACACTTTTGAGAACACTCTCTATTTTAACAGTAGATCCAGTCCAGGAACTAGTGATACAAAAGATCTCGTGGGCAACATTGAACAGAATGAACATGCAGTCATCTAGTCTCATAATGTGATTTAGAGGTATTTGAATTTTATAAAATTGTAACTAAAGTGTTAAGGTTTTTAATTCAATGTGATTGTTTCCTTTAAAATTAGTACTGTGTTGCACTGATCTGTCCTTTTTCTTTGCCTAATTGAAGAGATAATCGCTCATTTTCTAGCCTGGCAAGATATTTTTACAAAAGAGGGATAATAATATTGACTACCACTTTAAAAAATATCTTAGGTGAATACACAGCACAATTATGCCAACATTTAAGCATCACTTGTGTATAGCTAGGGTCAACTGCATGCAGATGATAAGAAACCCAAACTCCTAAGATTCTTGAAACAGTTGAAGGAGTTCCCAAAGGAATGTTACCTATTGAATTGTAGTTCAGTAATTAGAAGACCATTTCAAAAACCAAGCACAAATAACCTCAGGTGGCATAAAAATGTAGTCACTTTTTTCTTTTACCGACCTTGATTTTCATTCCAATTATTTAAAATTGCCTTGTACATGGGCAGAAAGAGTAAGGCAGCTGAGATTCTTGTGTTCCCCAAGCAGGGTTTTCCAGGCCAAATACTGCAAATGTGTTCTTTGTCCTGTTATATGTATATCAGGAATGCCAAGATGTGAAAGAAAATTGTAAATTTGCGTAACTGGATGTACTTAGGTAATGTGAAATAAACATCAAAGATACGATCTATTTTTAATAGATTTGTATTTTGGTGATCTTGCTAAGCGTCAGTTTTCTTTTAAATGTGATTTATTTATCCATTTACTTTACACTTAGCTTTACTCTGGAAATAAACAATTTTATTAGTAAAGGAATTCTTTAAATTAAACCCTCCATCTATTTGGAAAAGATGTGTTGCAAAAACACTATACGTAACATGAATCTTTTACCATCGTCCCGCAGATCATCCCCTATAATGTTGACTCAACTCAGAATTCAACAAAGGCACTGTTATCGGGAATTAGATCTCTAAATAGCTTTTTCTCACTTAAACAATTCCTTTTTGCTTAAGGATTTTGCCTTGGTTAAAGCGTCACATACATTGTGAAATATGTTGGAGGTTTCACATCACACACAGGTACCAAAATGCCTGCTCAGCCTTGCCATTCCCAAGGGATTGCTCATAAGCAGGCATTCCTTACCTGGGGTGGGTGGACAGGACTCCTTGGATGGCACATTGGGTAGGGGTGGGACAGAGTTTCCAATACCCCAACTTAGATAGGTGACAGGTTGAAAGAAACACATTGCAAGAGGTGGGTTGACTGTGGAAAAGGTTGCTGGGCGCAAGCAACTCCCTCCCACATTTGAAACAATAGGAAACAAATCACTTTCCATTTTCTTGGGTATTCCATTTGAAGAAGTTCCAGTGGAAACAACGGCTACAACGTCAAAGCTGTGTGTGGTGAATTCTACTAAAGAAGTTCCTTTCCTAATATATATATTCCTTATATACATATTCCTTATATATTTCATATATATATTCTTTACATATATATTCCTTATATATATATTCTTTATAGATATTCCTTATAGATAATCCATATATATTATCTATATATGTATATTACATATATATATTCTTTATATATATTCCTTATATATATGTTCCTTATATATATATATTCCGAATATACATATAATCCGAATATACATGTATTCTGAATATATATAGTCCAAATATATATATTCCTAAAATATATATTTTATTTTTATTTTATATATATAAATACATATTTTTTCACTCAAGATGCAAGAATTAGAAATATGAAATGAGGAGAAATATATGAGTGAGCATGGCTTACAAATTCCTTACACATCATTTTTATTATAATTTATTATAATTTTCATATAATTCCAAATAGTGCATTTTCACAGAAAATATTTTGGACATCAAACAGCGTATGTCTCAGACTTAAATGTCTAATCTTTTCAAGAAACAGTCTGTGTTCGGCAGAGTGCTGAGATTGTATTTCACATTCTCACACCATCCTCTCGAACATGGAATCATGTGGATAAGTCATCTATGTCTACACACCTGTCCAAGCAGAATACTCAGACATCGAGGCTATTTTTCGGGGTGGAGGTATACAGGGTCGAGAAGAGCAGTTTTGTTTTATGCATTTGTTTTTGGTTTTGTTCTTGTAGTTGATTTTTTATGTTTTTTAACCAGAAACTGTCTCCAGGGATTAAATGTTTCAGTGCTCTCCTCAGTGGCTTGCACTCGCTTCAGGTATTCATCAGAATTCAGCAGCTGGAAGATTCTTAAGGATATTTTTTCCCAGTTGAACTCAATGTGCACAATCTGTAACTTGAACTCTAAAAATAAAGGTGATCTCTGTAGAGACGGCCAGAATCCTGATTTATCCATTTTTCAGTATTCACTCCTGCATCTGTTTGTACATTTACCCATTCATTTATTAGCTGTTTATTGAGCATCTAATATGTGTGCCAGGCATTGAGCTAGCTCCTGGAGATTCAAACATGAGTAAGAAGCAGTGTCTGCTCAGAAGTGCACCATCTAGTGGAGGTCCAGACTCAAAGAGATCATTTTCAACAATGTGGGGATGCATCAGTAGAAATACACTTAAAAAATCGTTTCCAGCTTTATTGAGATAACTGACATATAATATTGTGTAAGTTTAAAGTCTACAATGTGATGATTTGATATGTGTATATATTGAAAAATGATTACCACAATAAGGATAGTGAACAACATCCATCACCTGACATAGTTACAATTTGAAATACGCTTAAGATATTAATGGAAGAGTGAGAGGCAGATATGATTTCAGCAGGGCAGAGCCAGGTTTTGTGGGGCCTGAAGAGTCAAGTTTTGGGGGCCTTCCTTAAGAGAAAGAAATAGGTAAAATAATTGGTACAAAAGTGAAAATTGATTCAGCATGAGAAAAGAAATCATGACAAATAAATTTTTAAGAGCTCGTAGCTCCAAGAAACATTGTAAATTCAGGACAATTACACGTTATTTTTAATAATTAACTTCCTGATATTCTTTGTGTAGTTTTCTAGGATTAACCATAACAAAATACCACAGACTGGGGACTTCAACAAAAGACATTGATTTTCTTACAGTTCTGGAAGCTGGAAGTCCATGATCAAGGTGCTGGCAGGCTGGGTTCCTCCGAGGCCTTTCTTCACGGGGCGCAGATGGCCACCCTCTTGCTGCCTCTTCACATGGTTGTCCCTCTGCGTGCAGGAGCCCCTGGTGTCTCTCTGTGTGTCCTACCTCCTCTTACAAGGACGCCAGTTAGATTGGATTAGGTCATACCCTAATGGCCTTATTTTTAACTTAATTTTGATTTATTTTATTAAATTTTATAAATTTTATTATATTTTATTTAATCCACTCTTTAAAGACTATATCTCCAAATACAGAACCACATTCTGAGGCTCCATGGGTTAGAGCTTCAACATATGACCTTTGGGGGGACACAATTCAGCCCATAACATAACTCTTCCTTTTGATTGTCCCTTGTATTCATCAGGGTTGTCCAAGGAAACAGAATCAAAGGATCTAGCTATACATCTACCTATCTCTACCTATCTCTATCTATCTATCATGTATCATCTATTTATCTGTCATCTATCTATCTATCTATCAATTTATTTTCAGGAATTGGCTTATGCAGTTGTGGAGTCTTCTTAGTCCAAAATGTACAGGATAGACCAGCAGGCTGAAGACCCAGGGAAGAGTTGCAATTTGAGTCCAGAGGAAGTCTGCTTGCAGAATTCTTCTGGCTCTTTGTTCTATTAAGGCCATCAGCTGATTAGATGAGGCTCACCCACACTGTGGAGGGTAATCTGCCTTACTCAGTGTCCATGGGTTTAAATGTTAATCTCATACAAAAAAACACACCTTCACAGAAACATCCAGAATAATGCTTGACCAAATATCTGGGCACCATGGCCCAGCCAAGTTGACACATAAAATTGACCATCACACCCCTTTGCGTAGCAATGGTTTTCTAATTATATTTTATAGAGGGAATAGAGAGATAATGCAGTCTTTAGCATGATCGATCAGAATTTTTAAAAAGCTTTGATAGTTTAGGAAAGGTTCTTTCAACTATACAACTTGTTATTGATAATGTGGTATAAACTTTTAGGATTATGATCAAATATGTGAAAACTTCTATTGAATTTCATTCATATACAAGCCCTCATATTTCAGGGCACTCATTTTGAGGAGTTTTTTTGTGCAATGAATAATCTTTAATTTGAGTTTGAATTTGATGATACTTGCTAATCAGTTTGTTGACATTGTTTTTATAATGACACTTGATTTTTTGGTGAGCTTGGTATTTTGTGTCAAGTCAGCTCAAAATTTAAATCTTTTTATGGTATGTTCATATGATTCACTTCTCTTCATTGTTTTCATTAACTAAATCACCATATAACCTAAGAGTCTTTTCACTACTTCAATTTGAAATTTATCTCTTCCTGTTTATAAATTATTGCTTTGGGAATAATCTGAAAATTCTCTGGTTCTTATTTCTATTTGATCTCAGAATAATTTCTATTGGTTTCCTGGCTAATTTTTCTTTGCTCTATATTCCCATTAATTGCACTTGCATTTCCTCCTAATTCTTTAATAAATAAATTTTAAGATGACAAAATAAGGTATACTTTCTATGTAGCCAAATCTGCCATCTGCCAGTATCTATAGAATTATTTCTCAATTGTTTTATTGAAATGTTCCAAGAATATTTTTTCCAAGTTACAGTTAAAGTGGATTATTTGATAAAGCTTCAATATCACATTCCCATCAAAAAAAGAAAAAGCGTAGTGCTTTTATAATTGTATATATTGTGTTACTAAGCCCTCCCATTTGGACTAGGCATTGATGATAACTGAAATTTCTATTCATATTTTTTACATTCTGGTGATTGAAAGAGTTTCTGTAGACTAGCTTTTGGTTTCACATATTTCAAACCTTGTTTCTCTTTTAATCACCACTTACTTTGGCCCTGGGTATATTAGGATACATTTATATCACTGTATAAACTCTGATTTCAATCTGCCAGTCAAGGCTGGATGATTTGGCACAACAGATGGTAGATGTATTACTAGAAGCTATTTGTGAGGTGGCTTTTTGCTTAATTTTACTAGACTGAACTACGGTACTCAGTTAATCAAACGTGAATCTAGGTGCTCTGTGGAGGGATTTTGCAGAAGTAATTAAAGTCCATCATTAGTTGACTTTAAATTAAGGAGATTATCCTGGGTGGGCCTGACTCAATCAGTTAAATGGTCTTAAAACTGGGCTTAGGTTTTTCCTGGGGGGAGAGAGAGAGACACTTGTTTGTAGAAAACAGCTTTGGCCCATGAAGTTCCACTTGTTCCTGCCCTTCCCTTTCTGATGGCCTGCCCCATGGACTTTGGACTTGCTTAGCCAGTCTGTCACAATTGCACAAGCCAATTCTTTGTAATGTTTCTACGTACATCTGCTTATTTATCTATCATCTATCTGTCTGTCATCTATCTATCATCTATCTATCTATCTATCTATCTACCTACCATCTATCTTTCTATTATCTATCTATCTATCTATCTATCTATGTTAATATTTCCTACTGGTTCTATTTCTTCGACTGAACAATGACTGACACACCATACCAAACTGATAACCACATAAATATATGATTCCACCAAATTCAAACTAAGTGTATTCCAAACTCAATGTCTCTTTACCCCGATTCCCAAAAATGCTCATGGTCACTCCAACACAACTCAACACAGGAGGAAGTTTGACAGAGGGGCAATTGAAGTAGAGAGTCTGAAACAATTATGGTTAAAATGTCTTCTGCAAATTTTATTTTAAAAAATGTGACCACAGGAAAACACCGCTAGCGCCCCTCCCAGGGGCTTGCAAGGGGCCCACGCAAGTGAGGGGCCCTGAAACTTAAGCTTCATTAGCTTCACTATCGAATCACTCTGGATGTCAAGAACAGCTTCTGAGAGAGGCGCCATTTGAGTGGGGACCTGAGCCGAGTCTGAAAGGATGATGGAAAGTGTCTCAGTGTGTAGGGAGGGAAGGTCAGGATGGACACCAGAAGGAGGAAAACCTTGAGCAAAGCCACTGAGATGAGAAATAGCTGGTTGTAGACAGGGAGTAAAGAGAGATGAGTGTGGCTGGGACTGGAGTTTAGGGATCACTCAGACACTGACTGGAGGCAGTCTTCTCCTTGGTCTTCCCTCCGTGTGATCTGCATTCAGCGCACCCTGACGTGGTGTCAGGCTCTGCCCCTTTGCCTCAACCAAGGAGACAACATGTCTCACCACTTCTTTGCCTTAAAACACACATAATCAAAGCTGCATGCATGACCTGGCTTAATTTAAAGAGGTCCTCAGAAATAACACTCCTTTTTACTCAGACATTTGAGTTTGGGGCCATTAAGTTACTCTAGGAGACTTGTGAAGAATTAGGCTCAAAGATTTCCAGAGACTTAGGTCACATAACTATGAGATGCATAGAACCATTGGCTTTTCTCCAACACAAAATTGGAGGTAAAAAATCCTATCTTAGTTTAGAAACCTTTGTTTTATTAAGAATGTAAAGCACCTATATTAGTCAGAATTTATCCTCTGCTAATATCTGAAGGAAAACCTATTGCATTGGCTGTAAATGGGGGTCTCAACCCTGGTTGCTAATTGTGATCACCTGGGCCTCACCCTAGACCCATGAATCCAGAATCTGGGAGGGGGACCTAGACATTGGCTCGACAAGTAGAACAGAATAGAACAGGGCAAACAAATTAAAACTCCCCAGGGGATTTTATGAACTGGATAATGAAGAAATAATGTTATATAGTACTAGCTTGAAGGCGTTAATTATCCTTCAGGATTTCCTATTAGGTCAAAATTCTGGAGAACATGAATATAATAATCTCTCTCACAATTATAGGAGTGTAGTTGGTGAATTTCCTGGTATAGAATGGCAACCCTTAAAATAACTTTTTTTTTTTTACCGAAAAGAGGATATGACCCAAAATAGTCACGTTATAGTTTTCCTTTTCATATTTCTGATTTTTCTTGGAGAATCCATAATGTGCCCAAATATCAAATAAGATAATGTCCTTAAAACCTTGTTTTGGGTCAAGCCGAAACAGATGTTATCATGAAAATGTTTCAGGAGACTTCTTCCGCTGGAATTTTGCCCAAACTGGTCAACAACGTACCAGGAACTCATATTTTGGTATTAGAATTTCTTTAGCATTCTGGAAAAGATGTTTTTCATTCAGAAGGGCTGCCTGAGGCGGCTCCTCTTAACCGAAGGTGACACTGACATTGGAAAGGCTCCCTGAGTTGGCTGGAGATCCTGGCTCTACTGTGGGGGCTTTAAAATATTAAAGTTATTCATGGCAGCTCTGCAAGATTAGGTTTTGGCAAAGATTATAGATCTCATTCAACGAGCTCTGCGGGTTGCGTGAAAACATTTCCTATCACAGCTTTCTGCTTATGGGTCTGATTACAGCCCATGTACACACAGGGCTCTAAGAGTTTTAAAGAAATCTGCAATGCCACCATTTTTTCTTTTCTGTTGATTTCATTTTTTTCTTTAAGAGCCAGAAAGTTCAAGACCCTGGTTTGCTCCCGATTCCGGGTTTTGGTAGGTGTTCTCAAACTCTGATGAGCATAGGAACCACAGAGAGAGCTTATTCAAAACACAGATTCCTTTGGGCCCAGGCCAATGATTCTGATTAAGGAGAACCAGGACAGAGTCCTAGAATCTGCATTTCAACAAGCACCCCGGGAGATGCTGATGCCCTCAGGCTACGATTTCCAGGAACACTCTATTTTGGAACATTTTACATTGAGATAACATTGCCCTAAAGCTGTTAGAAATCTCATAATAATCCATGAGGTACAAGCAGTACAGCCAAATCGCATGGAAGTTAACTAAAGCTGAAGTTTTTCCATTTTTTGTGTGAATTAAGCAGGAACTATAGATGCTAAAATCCACTTCTGCACTTCTTTTCCTGAACTCTCTAATACTCTCTGTTATTGACTGAATGTTTGTGTCCCCCCCCACCACCAAAATTATATGTTGAGACCTAATCCCTAATGGGTGGTATTCTGAGGTGGGGCCTTTGGAAGGTGATTAGGACATAAGTGTGGAGCCTTCATGAATGGGTTTAGTGCCTCTATAAAAGGACGCCAGAGAGCTCCCTGCCCCTTCCACCACATGAGGACACAGCAAGAAGACGGCCGTCTAAGAAGCAGGAAGCAGGCCTCACCAGACACTGAATCTTCTCATGCCTTAATCTTGGACTTCCCGGCCTCTAGAACTGTGCGAGAGAAAGTTCTGTTGTCTATAAGCCTATGGTATTTTGTTATAGCAGCCTGAATGGACTAAGACATTCTCTCAATGCTATGCTGTTCCTACATCCCCTTCACAATCAACATTAATGAGTATGTGTGAACTGATGATGTGTCTCTCTTACGCAGTCTTAGACTATAAACTCCAGGAGGGGAAAGGCCAGACATTATTTGGTCCTGGGCGGAAGCCTAGATCTCTGTGAAAACAACCATTTCTCCTTACTGTGCATGATAACAGAAACTTGTCTCCATAGAGACTCCCATGTCCTGGCAATGTCAGTCTTCTTGGCTCAGGCTTTGCTCATCTTATAAAAGGAAGTAAATGGAAAGCTTCAAATGCTCATGACCATTGTAACTCTGTAATCCGGCTTTATTCTCTTGAGAAGTGAGAGGGAAGAAGAAACCTCATCAGCTTCTTTGAGGAAAATTGCAATAGAAGATCTCAAAGACGATTCTGAGTCTTATTTTCCCTCAGTTTTCTGGATATCAGAGTAACACTTGGCTATAAAGGTAATAGGGAAACTGACTAAGTACCTGTCATATGCCTGGCACAGTAGCACGTAAACAAATGAATTCCAGACAGTCCTGAAGTGAGTTCTGCTGACTGCCATGTGCCACCCTCAGAGATAATTCCACAACTCAGAGGCCCTGGCTCTTGAGCTGTGGGGACCGAGGAGGGGAATTTGAAGGGCCCGATGTAGAAGAAGGGAAGGTGTGGGATTGATAGTCTCCGGGAATGTACTTCTCTGAATATGACTGTTTATCTGGCAAGGATTGACTCCCTCAAGGAAATACAGGGCTAAGATGGGCTAAACCTTTAGGGTTTCTAGGTGTTTTGTGTTATTCATCTTGGGTCTCATAATAAGTCCTGATTTTCTCTGGGTGTGTCCAGACTTCTCTCTGGGCCTTTACTGCCATGGGCTGTAACCAGAGACAGATTACGTAAGAATTGCTTTTGTAGAAGAGTCTGTTCCCATATCCTCTGTACCCCAGCAGCCCCCTGTCCCTGCTACGAGCCAGCTCCCATATGGACGGCAGCTCTGCCGGCTACACCTGTCCTGGCCTCAAGCACCTGTGGCGTAGGTATCACAAAGCAGTTACTGGGACTCCTGCTTTTCCTATCCACAGGGCCACTCCTCATCCACTGTGGACGGCCAGGCCAAACTCGCAGAGCATGAAGAAGGAAGCGGACCTGGTTCGGGACCTTTGCCTGAGCAGCTGACACGGGCTCCACTGCCAAGCAACAGAGAATCTGGCACAATCTCCAAGGGGCCTCAGCCAGCTGGAACTCCTGAAACCACAGCTTTCCTGTGAGCTCCCCCTCAAGATGTGTCTAGTCACTGGGCTTGTTTGGCTTCCTCCTTGCTCTTATTTAAAAGCCAGATTTCCTCCTTGAAAGGCAGCAAAATCTCAATACTCCGGGGTTTCCGTGCGGGCAGAGAAGAGCAGGGAGAACAAGTTTGGGGAGGTCAGGCAGTATCAGGTAACTTTGCCTGAAGTTGATCTTTGGAGAATCCAAGCCACTGTGTTCTTTTGGATTCTCTTCAACCAAGTGTATTCCACATTGCCAAGCCTCAGGATATCAAAGAATCACTTACAAAATCCTCCTTCAGAAGAAGCAGAATGATTTAGCCAAGAGGGCATCTCTGCCAACACATATCACATAGACTGAGACAAGAAATGAAAAAAAAAGCCTAAAGACAATGAGAGTGTGCTCTTAGTGGAAAGAGCTAGTCACTCCTCCTCCAACAGCTGCCATTATCACCCAACCAAAGGTCCTTTGGTAGCTGCCATTGACCCTATGGAACTCTAAAGAGACTAACACAATGGAAAATGGGTTGTTTCAATGACCATAATAGGTATCACACCTGGCTCGCCATCAACATTTATAGTTCACGGATTTTTCAGCTCTGACTTTGTTCTCTTCAACTAATCAAATTTCAGTTTCCACTGCATCTGACAGTGAAGTGTCAACTAGTAAAATGTCATACAGAACTAAAACAGAAAACTGACAACAATGCAAGCTAACAAGCTGAAATCTGTTGCTGGGACCCAGCCAAGGGCAAGTGGTCAAATACGCACGCTCTGCTCTTCTGAACATACCAATCATAACATCACAACTCCCCAGACATCTGACACATCTGCAAAGGGTATCACCCTGGAGATTCCAGTAGGCCATTCTGTAGTTAGCACAGAAAGCAGAGCGACCTCCATTTGGTTGAGCTTCAAGGCCAAAACTACCATCCAAAGGATGATCAACACCAGCCTCCCTAAGGATTCATGTCAAGACATCACTGATCTCCACTAGATCACGAAGAGTTGAGTCAACAGTGAATGCACCACCCACACTGACCACGGAGCTGAAGGCCACCCCCCATATCACATGCACATCATAAGACCTTGCAAATTTCGAGAATGAAGCTGAGATATTATACAGATTGTTGATGACAGAAAGTTCTAGAATTGAAGCCACTCTCAGTACTGTCTTAGCAGGCTTATAAAGACAATGAAGATGCCAGCAGCAAACCCAAGACAGCACAGATCCATTGGGCAATACATGGTTGTTGCTACAAAGCTTCTGAATGGTATTTGGTAAACAGCTTTTACCTTTGGTGGCCCTCAGTTTCTCTTGCCATATTCACTTTTAAAAGCTACAAGTAGGTAATGGATTGTAATTACTATCTGAGTGGTGAACATGACATTATCTATGCAGGAATAGAAGTATAATGATGTACACCTGAAATTTATATAATGTTGTAAACCAATGTTACTGCAATAAAAAATAAATTTTAAAAAATAAAAGCTACAAGTAGGACTATGCGCACCAGAGTATTTAATTAATAGACTTTATCTAGACAGATTATAAAGGAAACATTGGAAGGACATTTACACCAAGGGCTACTTCTGTATTAAGTGTGCTTGGAAATTTTGGGGACATTTCTCCTTCCTTTTTGATCTATCTGTAAGTGTTATTTTATATATTATTTTGATGCAATTTAAGAGAAATCTTGGATGCTTAATAGATTTATTTGTTATGAAATTAATTTATTACTAAAGACTCCCTTCTCTTTTCAAAATTAAAAAAAAATCATGATATTGACTTGAAAAGGTAGTAATTCTGTCAGCGTAGGTGGTAGGTGACCCCAAGCTCATCATGGACTTAGTTTATTGGGTCATTTTTCAACGTAATCAGATCTATAAAGAGAATTCTTGTGGATCTTGACTTTTTTCTCCCTTTTGATATAATGCTGTGTTTATAACCTATTCTAATTAGAACTTCTGTGAAAAGCATGGTGAGTAGCAGGTTTGGGTTTTCTAAGTAGTCATTTAATTAAAAGAAAAATAAAATCTTAGGAAAATAGGTAAGTATGTGAATGAATAAATGCCACAATCATGCCAATGAATCTGAAATTTATATCTTTAGCCTTAACTTGTGCCTGGAACTTTTAACTTGCCTACTTGACTGCCCTCCTTGAATGTTTTACAGATGTTTCAGCTTTAACAAAATAGAACAGTCTCTTCCTCATGCTCTTGGGACTCAGGTCCTCTCCATCTTAGTGAATGGCAACATGAGCCATCCAGCCACTCAGTCTGGAAACCTTGGAGCCATTCCTCATCTCTTTCCCTCACCTTCCATATCTGTCACCTAGTCTGTTCAATTCTACTCCACAAATAGCTTTTGGACTGGTTCATGTCTTCCTCTCTCTCTATGGCCACTCCCTAGTCTAGCCACCATTATCTCTTGCCTGAAATACAGTAGCCTGCTACATGGTCTCCTTACTTCTACTTCTGTTGCCCTCCAATTGTTCTCCACAGTGCAGCAAGAGTGGCCTTCCTAAAATGTGGGTCATATTATGTCACTCCCCAACTGAATTCCTTTCAATAGCTTCCAATTTCAGTCAGAACACTCAGCCTTCCTACCACGACCAATAGGATGCTGTGATCTGCCCCTGGCCTGCCATGTGCTCATTATCTATGCTCTAGGTCCTCCCTCAGCATCTCAAACAAGTAGAGCTCTCTTACCTCAGGGCCTTTGCATGTGCTGATATGTCCACTTGGAATGTGCTTTCTCCCACTCTTCAAGAGCTAGATGCATTAGATCCCTCAGGTCATTTTCATTAAGGTGGCTTCCTATCCCATTGTTTCAACTCAGCCCCCTGCATGTTTCTATCATAACACTCATCACAATTAATATTTCCTTTATTTGATTCACATAGACCTCTGTATTTTACTATAGTGTTCAAATCAATTTGCCTTTCATTGCCTCCCATTGGCTCCAGCACAGGGTTAGGGATTCCCATAGCACACGCTGTATATACCCTTCTCATGGTACTTACGCTGCTGCAATCTGTCGGACTGTTTACCAGGCCTTCTTCCCCTGACAAACTGTGATTAACGACAGTGATTTACACCCCGCTCATCATTGTATCACCAGCATATAGTGACGTAGGTAGATGCTCAATAAATATCTGAGTATGATACTACTTAAGTATATAAATAATGCCTCACCCTCACAAAATACTTCCTATGTGCCATGGACAAGTCATTAATTGTATTACTATTTAATGAAAGTTATGTAAACTCTTATGACAGCAATGTGAAGGTAAGTTTCTACTGTTACCCTCACTTCATAGTTTAGGAAACTGAGAAAAAGATTGAGAAAGTCATTGAAGGTCACACAGCTAGCAACTGGCAGGGCCAGAATCGGAGCCTGGACAGGCTGGCTCTTGAGTCAGTAAGCTGACTTTGAAAGAAAGTAAACAGGAAAGGAAGGAAGAAAAAGAAGGGTTTTATCTATCTAAATTCCTCTCCTGGGCAAGGGGAAGCCCAGGTCACCAAAAGTGGACTGGGTCAGGTGGAATGGAACTGGCTATGAGGTAGAGCCTGGATGAAAACCAAAGCTAAGGCCAGCACAACCCAAAGGAGCCAGAGCAAAAACAGCATCCACCAGAGACAGCAACCAGAGCGGGGGGGTCACAGTGGTGGGTGGGCAAGGCCAGCAGGCTGCCCAGCACCGCCCGACTCCTCCCTCCCCGGGATACGGCTGCCCTTGGTGACTTCGCCAGTGGGGAAGAGTGGAATATCAAGGACTTCAAGCTGACTTGCCAACATCAGCCCTGAGAACAACATGTCAGTTATTTTACAGTCTTTGTTACCTTTTTCACCATCATAACCAATGAACAGATAACGCATGTACAGGGTATACAAATTAAAAGATTCAAAAGGATGGTAAAACCTCCCTAGAACCCCTGTCCCCTAGCCACTCCTGTTGGCAACTGCTGTTAAAAGTTTTGTATACTCTTCTACAGATAAACTATATGTATACAAATATGTATATATACATGTATGTGTATATATGCATATACACACATATATATCGTATATGCATAGCATTTCTTTGGAAGAATATTTAAGAAACTTCTAACAATAGTATAGATATAGATATAGATATAGATATAGATATAGATATAGATATAGATACAGATAGATATAGATATAAAATGCTATATACATAGAAAGGGAGACAGAGAGAGAGAAAGCAAGCCAAACCTTCCCCCATTCTTCTTTTTACACAAATGCAGGAATATGTGCCTTACTTTTTACACTGAAGATTGTTTCTAGAGATTGTTTCTCAAGAGCACATATGAAAAAGGTTTATTGATTTATTGACTGCATAATAGTCAACTGAAGGGATATACCATAAGTTATTTAACTTGTGTTCTGCTGAGTTGGGAGATTCTAAATTTTCACAATAAAAGCAATACTGTGAACCTCCTTTAACAGGTTGGAGCCTTCTTAAGAAAAATATGCAAACATTTTTCTAGGATATATAACCAGAAGCATTGTATTTAGCTTTTTTACAATCACTATCTTCAAGATTCCCTTTACCTGCACTCTCTCAATATAGTTATATCACTATTTTTTTGTTGTTGTTAAAACAGTATACAGTGCTTAGCACACCATTACTATAAACCATATAGCAAACTTCTGTGGCATTTTCTTCCTTATATTACTTTTGGTTTTACTTCACATTAAATTTTTCTTTTGCTCTCTCCTCTTCCCATTTGCTTTATTTTTGAAGGATCTGTCACAAATTTTATTCCTACATTCCCCCACACATGTATAAATCTCATCTTAGTCAATGATTAGTTTCATCTTAATTCAAACATATGGGGCCATCTATTAGACTCACATTTTTCTTGGAGACATTCATTCCAGAACCCCCTCTCTCCCTTCTTAGGAATTGGTCTCCCCAAGAATTTTGAAGAAATTATTCCACAATCTTTCATCATCCAGAGTTGCCATCAAGAAGTCCATTACCATTCTAATTCTTCATCTTTTCTATTTTTTACTCTCTGGAAGTTATTTGGATCTTTTCCTGATCTCCAGTGCGCAGTCATTTTAAACTGATAGCCACTTCAGGGGCCACTTTCAACCTGGAAACTCATGTCCTTCAATTCTGGCTAATATTCTTGTGTTCTTTATAATTTCATCTCCTTAGTTTTCTCTGCTCTTTCTGAAACTCCTATTATTTGAATTTTGGTCCTCTAATGAATCTTTTTAGTATATATTTTTTCTTTATTTCCCTCTCTTTCTCTCCCTCTCTCTCTCTCTCTCTTTTTTTTTTTTTTGTCTGTTTAAGAGACTTCTCCACTAACCCGACTAATGAAACGTTTACTGCTGCTGTCACATTCCTAATACTCAACAGCTCTTTTGTTTGTTTTGTTTTTATAATGTTCTTTTTTATTTCACCTCATTACTGATTCATAGATGCAATATTTTCTCTTATTTCCCTAAGTGTATTATTTTTAGTAATTTTTGAGGCTTCCTATGAGTCTCAAGGTTGTCCTACTTTTTTCTAGTTTATACTTTTCATTTTTTTTCTCTGTATTACAGGTTAGATTCTGTCCTCCAATGTCAGGTGAATCTGGCTGTCCATTCATATTTAAGAGGGAGACACAAAACTGAGTGGCAGTCTGTGTCTACAGGCATCCATGTTGAGTAGTAGGTTTCACTGCGGGATATTCTTGGATGAATCTGGCCATTTCACCAGGAGACCTTCCAACCAGTAATCTCCCTAGGTCTTGTCTCAGGGAGTGGTCCATTTCTTCAGAGCTGAATCACCCAATACCCTGCCCAGGGGCATGAGCCTGGCTACTCTGGTTCTGGGGGCTACAGGGAGAAAAGGGAGCCACCATTCAGGATGTAGTATTTCACTTACACTTTGCTTCTCAAGATGCTCTGTGTCTCCTCCACCCCACCCTGACACACACCAGCCATGTCTATGGTCCTCAAGTCAGGAGCTCTTCTGGCTCAACTTTTCTAGAGAGTAAACTTCCAGCTTTCTGCCAGGGTGAGGGAAAAGTCGTGGGTTGGAGGAGGGGACTGGGGTCTAACCACTCCTTGTAATGACTTTCAGCTAGTGGTGTGCTGGAGCTGGTTCCCATTCGCTCTTCCAGGTAGAGGGTTTGGTGTCATCTCGTTGGTAGCTTGAAATCAGCCATGGCAATAGCATTCCCACCACTGAAAGCCATCCCTACAAATCGATGCTTCCCACCCCCCCAAGCCGGTTGTTATATATTTATCAGCACATTGCTTCCAACAAATCCCCATTTCACACTCACCTCTAGCCCAGGTCTTCAAAAGTCCCAGGAGCCTCCCTTTCTGAGCCTACTTCTTGTTCTGCGATACAAGGTTTGCTTCTCTTCAGTTTCCTTCTCTACACACATGTAGATTTCTGATTTGGTGTGTCAATACAGTGTCCATTCATCCATTTCAGCTTCTAAGGCTTTGTTGTTTTTTTCACATTTCACCCCCTTTCTGTTTCCTTTATTCGATGGATTATACTTCTTCTTTTTTTTTTTTTTTTTGGTCAAGGAGATTAGCCCTGAGCTAACGTCTGTTGCCAATCCTCCTCTTCTTGCTGAGGAAGACTGGCCCTGGGCTAACATCCGTGCACATCTTTCTCTACTTTGTATGTGGGACGCCTGCTACAGCATGGCTTTGATAAGTGGTGTGTAGGTTCGCGCCTGGGATCCAAACCCACAAACCCCAGGCCATGGAAGCGTAGCACGCAAACTTAACCACTATGCCACCTGGCCGCCCTTATACTTCTTTTTAAAAATAATTCTTTATTGTTGTTATAGTGGAGTTTGGAGGAGGTCTCCAAGATAAACACACACAACATTTAACCAGAAGTCTTGTTATATATCCATAGCCTGAAAAGAGGTATTGATGGAGCACAGGAGGAGACAGGTCCAGGATTGGGCAGTCACAGATGATCTATGGAAGTTTGGCCAACTCAAAGAAGAAACAAATCTAACAAAATCCTGACTTTGATGATGATGATAATAATAATAATGTTTAATTGGCTTTTTCAGTGCTAGATGCTATGCTTTAAATGGTCTCTCATTTAATTCTCACATAAAAAATTTAGGTACTAAATCATCATCTGCATTTCAGAGATAAGGACACTGAAGCTTAGAAAGATCCAGTAAACTGACCAAGGTCACAAATCTTATGAATGACAGAGCCAGGGATTTAAATTTACATCTGCCTGGAATCTTTCTCTTCCCTCCTAGAGCTGTTCATTACATATTCTTTCTGGCCAATTCCTGACCATCATGAATAGATTCTGGATCAAATTTCAGTTTTGTGAATTGAATGTATGTCAATGAAGAGAGGATATGCTCAATGCAGTTTCCCAGGCTCTGCTGTTCTCTTCAAATATCATTTGAGAAATGAGAATATATCATCTTAGGAACTGATTGATGAGAGCCAGTTTGTTTGGTTCTGCTTGAGGACATCTCAACTATGATTTCCAATGCCATCACAAAGCACACTTCACCTCCAGTATTCTCCTAAATTAGCCTTAATCTTTTTACACTCTATTAAACTCTGAAGTCTGAAGAAGTTCAAATGGGAAATGTTTTGTAGTCTCAAAGAGAAGCTAAGTTTCCAGAAGTTCTAATATAATAGGAAGCTGGGTTTCAATAATATTATATTGATATGATAGTTAATGTTATGTTTCAACTTGTCAGGACCAAGGAGTGCCCGGATAATTGGTTGAACACTATTTCTGGGTGTGTCTGCAAGGATGTTTCCGGAGGAGATTAACAGTTGAATCAGTAGACCGAGTAAAGCAGATGGCCCTCCCCAAATTGGCTGGGCATCATCGGCATGTTGAGGGCCTGAATAGAACAAAAAGGCAAAGGAAGGGAGAATTTGCCCTTTCTACTTGATAACCTCTGAGCTAGGACATCGGTTTTCTCTTGCCTTTGGACTCGGACTGGAACTTACATCATCAGCTCCCCTGGTTCTCAGGCATTTGAACTAGATATCTTGGGACTTCTCAGCCTCCATAATCACATGAGCCAAGTCCTTATAATCAATCAATCTATCTATATCTATCTATCGATCTATCAAATCTACCTACATATCTCCTATTGGTTCTGTTTCTCTGGAGAACTCTGACTAACACAACTGGATTGGCGGTCGCAAAATATAGTGAATAGGGTAATTTCATTGCACATCTCTAGGGGCACCATTTACATCAGGGACTATGTGAATCAGGTAAAGTTGAGACCTCCACTCTCATGAATCCAGGGCTCTTTACCAGCAGTTATGGGACCCCAGTGAGGGCCCTCCTTATAATATAGAAAAGCCCTCCTGTTCAAGGAAGGTCTGACTTTGCAGCATACCCTTCAGAGCAGGAGGCATCAGTTATTTGAACACAGGTGCTCAGCTCAGCAAGTGAGGCCCAGGCATTGGCTGGAGTTTCTCACTTCATTTCCTCATTAGAAAATGGAGAGTGGAAGTAGAACAAGAGATCTGAGCATGGCTCCCATGTTACCATTTTCTCCATTCAGTGCCTTATCATCTTGGCTGTAACTTTCTCTTTTCCAGTGGTTGAGTCACTTTCTTTTAAGCTAGCTCTCTCCTCCCCCAGCTTCAGTTCTCCTGATTGCATTAATTCCCTTTTATCCATACAGGGATCATACAATTGCGATCAACTTTCCCTTCTCAGGCTCATTCATTCAATTATTCATTTATTCATTCATTAAATCTTTATGAGCACCCACAATATGCCAGGTGCTATGCAAAAACTGGGGATACAGCAGTGACAGGAAGACATAGTCCTTCCTCCTATAGACTTTAGAGTCTTGCAGGGGAGATGGAGTTTATACAAATAATGATACAAACAACTTTCAATTGTTACTGAAAGAAATGCAAGAAGGAAACTTACAGGAACCCATGAAGGTGCATATTGGGGTCAGGGAAGGCTTGAGAAAGTGATGTATAAGTTGAAGAATGATGGAATGGGTCAGAGTTCAGAGTAATTGGTAATTGGAGGGCTGGGGAGAGGTCCAGGAAGAGTGTGTGGGAGAAGGTGCAGAGGCAGAAAGGCACAGAGTGAACAAGATGGAGGCCACTGCTCGAGGTGAGACAGCTCATTTCTTGGCTCTCGGTCTTTATAAACCCCTAGTTGAGATTACCTTTTTATTTTCCTTTCAGTTTTCCAAAGTTTAATTAAAAAGGAAATCCCTGGATGGAGTTATTTTTCTCGTTGGATCCAGTCCACTAAAAATGAAGTAGTACCCTCTCTCCTTAATCAGAGTTGAGCAATTTCTCCACCCACACACAGAACACAGAGCATACCCTTAACACTTTGTTTTAGGGTTATTTGAGGGTGGGCCGGGGTCTCCCACTAGAGACCCTGGGAGAGCAGGACCTTCATATCATACATATTCATATTTCACACAAGCTGTAACAGTAACCTGCACACAGCAGGTTCTAAGCGCCTGTTTGCTGAATTGAATTTTTATCCATTGAATTAAAGGTTTTCGGGAAATTACTTCTGGAAAATATACCGCTAAGGCAACCATTTCTTTAATAAATAGCAAGGATAACCTTCATTAACTTTTCTAACATTAACTATTCCAGGATTATTTATAAAAACAAAACAAAAAATTATCTGTATTTCCTGCCCTGTTCCAAACCAGAAGTTAGAATTTTAGGGCTTCTTTACCTCGGGGGTTATGCGCAGAGAAGGTAGAACTGTTTGATATCAAAGGCTCGTCCTGTCTTTTATAAGAGCCAACATTCATCAAAGAGATTATGCCGGGGTCCCTGAGGATGAGGGGAGAGAAGGAAGCATCTTTGAGAGAAGGGAGAGAAAGAGGAGAAATGTCGCCCACACAGGCATTGGGTCCAGTGAGGACCAGAGCCTAAGCCACTGCATTGAAGCATGGTACCCCGAGGGTGACAAGACTTCAGAGGAGTGCCTAAAACCGAGATAGAGGGGATCCCAGTCTCGGCAAAGATTCTGAACCCCACATGCAGAGTGGAGAAGCAGAGGCAGTGAACAAAAGCAGAACACACGGATTAGGACAAGAAGATTCTTAATAATTAGCAGAATGTACCACCGATTAGAGGGTTTCTCTGGTGTTTGACCTGGGACCTTTGCCCCACTTTAGGATGGAATTTCCCTCCAGCTAGCCTACATGAAGGCTCAGAGTCAGAGAAGCTGACATAAGAAAATAAAGAAAAGCCATATTTCTTACGTACGCATTTGCTACTCTGGCTTTCTGTCAGCAGCTCTGTGGGTAATTTTTGATTGATAGATTGAACCATTTGAAAAAGTAATGGTTTTCCTTGCTATTGGATAGTTGAATGGAAAGTAAGTTCTATTTCCTCAATGACTTACACTTTAACATCTTATGGGAAAAACTGTTGGGTTGACTTGAGGTGCATTTCCAGCGTGGTACTTTTGCCCACCTTTAGAACCCAAGAGCACTTTCACACTTTGCCTGGATTGGCATATTTCATTGCCAGTTCCTGCCCTTTCCCTAAAAGTAGGAGTTCCACTCATTCATAGACATCCTCTGATTCTACATTTAACAGTGGATTCCAAGAATGTTGCTTCATCTCTTCTTTGTTTTCAACTGGTAATAGTCTATGTCTAATGGAGCTAAGTGGTTATGTTACAGTTCACTGTTAGCGGTTACCATTTTCCATTCATGGGTGTTTACTACAGATCAGATACAATATTTGCTGCTATGGATACAAAAATGATTAAGACTCATGCCTCACTAATGGGTGAGATAAGATATAAACATATAAATTACCACACCATGGGACAAGTAGGATAAAACCAAAATATCACAAGGCACAGATGATGGGGATTCTACCACTGTATGGAGTCACGGAGGGCTTCTAAAAGGAAGTGGTATTTGAACTGGGTCTTGGGAAAAAATACCCTATAATTTGGCAGCTGAGGGGAGAAAGGTTCATTTCAGCCTGAAACAAGAGCGTGAATACCAGAACCTGGAGAAGCTCAGTATAACAGAAGCAAAGGGAAGTGGCCTGGAGAAGGAGACAAAGAGAGAGGGACTGGAGAGTTTTGCTACAAAACAAATTAATTAATTAAAAAGGGAAAACTGTTGATTTTGTCTAATCATCTTTTTAAAGAATGATGATTCTTTTTCCTGTTGTGTAAAATTATACAAAATTATAAAATTATACATTTATTATAAAAGATTAGGAAAATATAGAAAATAGAAGGAAAAATCACCTATAATTCTTACCACCAGTGGGCAAGTACTATTAATACTTTATTTATAGCCAGTATTTTTGCCATAAATATATTTGACATAGTTATGATCTATATAACATTATACATAAATCTTTAAATAATCTTTCTTATTATACAATGTACTTAATAATTGCTCATATATTGGAAAGATCTCTTTTCATACCGAGACTGAAATACACTGAATACTTAGCACTGAACAATTTATTTTGTTAATGCTTATGAATACCATCAGTTTAATCAACATAAATAATGTTGAGTCATTCTTTCTTGGCAATATTTGAATTCAAAATACTTTTAAAAATTGTCAATAACTTAAAGGATATTCGAAAGACAGAAATTTTAGAATGTTGCATAATTTTGATATAACCATCAATTGATACCAAAGTCTTAATCTTAAAAGCAGAATAAAATATTAAGTAAGGATTCTGCTATTTACCTAAAACATTCTAGAAACTGCAATGTTTTTGGTTTGTGGAGTAAAAAATACATTTGATGGTTATGTACTTTATGTAATATCCTTTAATCTCAAATTACAAAGGATTAGTTCTTAATTTTAGAATCAAACAAATAAGAAGTTAAATTAAAAAGGAAAAAATTCCCAGTGTTTCAGACTGGTACTCAAGATTCAGAAAAAATATTAAATATTGAATATATCCTTTGATTGGTAATATTTACAGCTAATTCCAGGAGGACTTTGAAACAAGTAGTTTGAGAGTGGTGAGGAGATGAAGAAAGATGTTATAAGAAGTTCCATCTTCTCTCCTTCCCCAGAAAAGAGTATGGATGAAAACTACAGCCTTTTGTAATGTTAATTGTCATAGTTACACACAAAATTTCCCACTCTTCTCCCTTTGACACCTTATGGCCCCAATGATCCCCACCTCCTGGCATTCACACTCATGATATCCTTTTCCCTTGAGTGTGGGTGGCTCCTGTGATTTATTTCTAACGAGCAGAAGATGGGATGTCACTCCATGATTAGATTACGTAAGATCACCAACAACCAAGTGAGCTTGAAAGGGAATCCTTCCCTGGTCAGGCCTTCAAAAGAAACCCCAGCCCTGGAGGACACCTGGATTGCAGGTTTGCAGCCTGAAGAAACCTGAAGCAGATAGAGGACTCACCTCAGCCAGGCCTGGACTCCTGAACCACAGGAATTGTGAGATAATAAATGTGTCTTGTTTATAGCCTAAGTTTGTTAATTTGTTATGCAGAAATAGAAAACGAACACACCTGTTGACACAATGATTCACCCAGATTGACGCAGAAAGTTGCTGTGAAATTAACTGGCCACCAGTCCTCTTAATACCAGCTCTCCATTTCCATTAGCTTTTTCCATGTCACTTCAAGAAACACAACAAGATGACAAGACATTTCATTCTTGTCTCAAGGGTTGTCTCATTTCATTGTTGCTCAGTGTTGGCATTTGGTGCAAATCAACAGGAAACTTGACAAAAAGGATCTCCCAGAGATAAGGGCTCATTGGTTTCACTCAACCAAAACTCCCAGGATGGGCAGCCAGGGTTCCTATGGCAACTTGGATGATACCTGTGTGGCCCAAGTTCCCTCTTCTGTCTTCCTGCTCCTTCAACCTGAGCAGGGAGCACTTTGTCCTCTTGCTCCTGGGCTCACTGGGGCCACATACAGTGTTACTTCTGCATTCCAGGCAGGAGGCCCTCTTCAATGTCTCCAGCCAACGTCCACACACATCATCTCAGAACCGTGTCATGTACCTCCCTTCTAAGTCTGGAAAAGTGAGGATTTTCAGTTGGGCCCTTTGCTGCCTTGAACAAATGGAAGAAGGAGGAATGCATATCAAGTGGACATCTAGCAAAGTCTGCCACTCAAAGCTTTGTTCCCACAGAAAGAACCGTAGAAAGACAAGAAGAACGAAGAGAGGAAATAACAAAAAAATTATAAATTAATGACATGGAAAGCAAGCTATAATGAGGATCATCAAGGCCAACCTGAAAGGTTCCTTTTTTTTTTTCAGCAAGGAAGATTAGCCCTGAGCTAACATCTGTTGCCAATCCTCCACTTCCTGCTGAGGAAGACTGGCCCTGGACTAATGTCCATGCCCATCTCCCTCTTCTTTATATGTGGGACACTGCCACAGCATCATGGCTTTATAAGCGGTGTGTATGTCCACCCCCCGGGATCCCAACCTGCGAAACCCAGGCCGCCAAAGTGGAGCATGCAAATTTAACCACTACGCCACCGGGCTGGTCCCTGAAAGGTGCATTTTTGAAATGACTAACAAAATAGATCATTTCTAGCAAGACTGACAATATAATGAGTAAAAGCAATGAGCTTCAAAATCGTGCATACATTTAACACAATCCAAATTATGTTAAAAGAATAAAGAGAGAGAAACTAAAAGATAACAGATATTAATATCTATTACCTCTAGTGGAGGGGCCACTTTTTTTTTTTAATATCCAGGTATTTTCTTACAGTTTTTTTTTATTAATGATCATATACAGCTCTTATAAGGAGAAGAAGAATATTATTTGAAAATTGCACATAAAATGTGTGTTTCTTTAAAAATCATTTTTACTATCAGCTTCCAAATAAAAAACAACCTAGAGGTCTAAATTCAAACAATTATATTTTCTAATTGTTGGAAATACAGTGATGTTGGCAGTGTCACAGAATCAAAGGTGTGGAAGACTAGTCCCTACCCTGTAAGGGCTGCCTCTCGAATATTCTGCTTTTCCTCTGAGAAAACAGTTTAGAGAAGCAGTAACGTTTATTTCAAACGCCTGAAGGGCAGTCCCGTTAAGCGTTAACAGAAGAGAAACTCAGGTTCTATTTGTTTTGAAGTTCTACCTTTTTCTCAACTTTTTTTTTTTCCTCTGGGAATCTTTGGGCTGAACTGGCTGTGGGGAAAATGCAAAAATCAAAATGTAGCAGATTATTTCCTTTACGGTGGACTCTCATCTGTTTCCTCTGTGTAGCCCCCATGCTGCATTGTGAAAAGAAGCTTGGACTTACAAATAAAGGCACGCGATCCCATCACCACAGAGAACTGCTTGGCAGTATAAGCGCCAACTTTGTTGTGGACAGGTCTGGATTTCTGGTGGCACCTACTAGCTGTGTGACCGCGGGTATTTCTGAAATGTACAATAAGTTCATTATGTTCAACCAGGAGAAAATATCAGCACAGTGCCTAGGCATAAAAGACACCCAAAACATGTTAATAAACATGATTATTATTTAGAGGGGTTAGTGTCATTGAAAAGAGAGAAGATGGTGCAAAAGGGCACAGGGGGAGAAGCTACGCCCAGAGTTAGCTCAGAGTTGTGGGACCTCATATTACTGCCAGAGATGGCCCCACAGGGACAGGCTGGACGCTGAGGAAGAGGAACATGGAGCCCTGCCCCCAGCCTCCTTTCCTCGGGACATTTGCTGGAAAGTTGTTGTAATAAATATATAAAGCTGTGATGATTACAGAAGTGAATGATGTTCCTTAGAGTTGTACAATGCCCAACCTGCAAAACTGTACACGGCGGCCCTGAACTGTACCCAGAAGATGGCTCTATCCTTGTTTCAGTCTTGTCTTAAGTTGCTGCCACTTTATACTTGATGTCTCCTGGTGGGCTCCTTTAAATTCCTTCTAAGTCAAGTCAGGGTACACATGTAAATATATTATATTGACATGAGGGAGAAGTTTGAAACTCAGGCCACATCAAAAGGCAAGGAATCAAAATGAAGGAAAGACTGATTGATCAGTACCCCCTCGTCCCTCCCGCTTCGGGTCCATTGCATCTTCCTGTGATAGCACCAATGAGTGTCCACATATCAGGAGATACAGCATCAGATGAGATGCCTTCCAAATGCGGGCTGAATGCCTTGTAAATATCAATCAGGAGTAAATCAGCTGCTTCTTCACACAGTTGGTTCGTCAACATATGAAACCCATTACCCCTAGAAGTTGGTTTGGATTGCAGATATATCCATGTTTAAGAAAGGCTGATTTCAGGCTTGTTGGGGAAGCAAGCAGGTTGGGCACAAAGAATTTAAGCCTCAACTCAGAGTCAAGTGAAGAAGATGACACCACCCCCTCAGCCAAGCGTTTGTTCCCCTATTAAGCTCTGTCTTCCTTCTTATGATCTGCCTGCCAGCCCTCCACTGCTTTGGCTGTGGTAGAGCCCCCATCCAGGGCTCCTCCCCGCCCCGCCTTATCTCTGCGTCACCGTGGGACAGAAATAGGAACCTGGTTGGTGGCTGAATTGTCAGCATGACTGTGAGGGTGGAGCAAGCCTTGGGGACAAATGGAGCAGGCTCACGCATGTGACAATGGGAGGAGTTCACTTAGCTGAGAGGCTTGTGACTTGTGGGGAGGATGGTGCAGGTGTTGAGAGCAGCTGAGACTAGAGATTGGCGTTGAAGGATCCCTGTGGGAGATAACTCACTGGGGCCCTATTAGGAGGGAATCCCTGGCCGCAGGGAATCTGAGACTAGGAAATACGGGCCTCCCAGGCTGGACATCAGCGTAGCGGAATCAGGATAAAGGTCCCAAAGTCCCAGCAGGGGCACTGTGCTTGGAGCACTGGTCAGAACAAATCAGGATCCAGTTCTGCAGCAACCAGGCGGGTTACACACCAGGCGGGACCTAGGTGGGGAGCACAGATTTCAGGATTTGCTAAATGGAGCTGGGCCAGGAAACGGGGCTTAATTCCAGAAGCAAGCAAAGCTGAAGTACTTAAAGGTAGCAGATGACAGTAGGACTGGATAATTTGCTCAATAGACTTTGAACTGTTTTTCCTTCCTAACCTCCTAAACGGGTCCCTGAGACTGAGATGGGCTGAGCCTGCAAATGATGTTCAGGTGGTCCCCACTGTGGGGATGGCAACAGGCAATGAGCAGAAGCCTGCAGGGAGCTTTGTCCTGTGCCCCTCTGGTCCTGAGCCCGTTCCCTCCGCCTTCGCTGCCTCCACTGGATCCATGGTGGGGAGGTCCTGACTTTAGTCTGACTCCCCGCTTCTCTGTTGGACTGATGATCCTGGACTCTAACAGTTAATCTCCTGCTAGAGCTCAAGAGAAACGTGCCAAGTCCCTTCCTTGATGGGCTAGATAAATCCAAGCACTCCATGATGTGTAATTCAAGAGAAGCCAGGAATTTTCTGGAAGCATGGGCCTTTCTATCAGTGCTACCAGCATTCTCTTAGGACTATCTCAGCCTGTTGTTTCCAATTTTCATATCCAATTAGAGACTAAGGAGGCTAATTATCCCAACTTCTTTCTCATGTCCTCTGTCTCCTCACCCACAGCCTATAGAATTGAACTCTAAAGTCTCTATCCATCCCCAACATTCTTCAGATTCTCTTTGTGTTTCTACGTCCTATGTGCCATTTACATGTACTCTGTCCATTTTAAAATCTTGGGTTTTAACTTCTCTTACCTCCTACAAAATTTACTGCTTTGTTCTTTCAGTCATTTATTCACCAATAATTTATTGAGAGCCCATTTCCCAGGGCCTGAGGGGCCTTATGTAATCACTGCCACCACAGACTCTGGGATCATAATATCTACAGCTAATTCAAGCTCCCCACTCATATCCACTTACTTCCCAGGTTAGAACTTTCTTCCTCCAACAAACACTTCTCTTCCTGTTTGAAAACATCTACTTATGAATTTACAAATGCCTTAAGTCTTCTAAACCTCTGCACCTTGTAAAATGAATACAGTTTTAAAGAACATATCTATTCAACAAATCCTTGGTTTGAGTGTGGATAAAACGGTTATTATAGAATCAAATGGAAAGAAAAAAATCTTGCTCTAGGGGGCCGCCTGGTGGCATAGCATTTAAGTTCACACATTCTGCTTCAGCGGCCTGGGGTTCACCAGTTCAGATCCTGGGCGCGGACCTACACATGGTTCATCAAGCCATGCTGAGGCAGCATCCCATATAGAAGAGCTACAACTCTACAGCTATGATACACAACTATGTACTGGGGCTTTGGGAGAAAAAGAGGAAGATTGACAACAGATGTTAGCACAGGGCCAATCTTCCTCAAAAAAAGAAAAATCTTGATCTAATGCTAAAACAAGGTGAAATCCTTTGACCTAGATCTGCCCCTTAAAAGGCAAGTGACTGTAAGAAATTGTCAGATTGTTTTAGAATGCTAAGAAAATTGGTAAATATTGATATAAAAAGTCAGTTCATTAGCCACATTTATTTGATTTTCCTGAAAATCTGCCAGAAAGAAAGTTCTTACTTTTATCCACCTTCATTGTTACCTTCAGAGCAGCTCTCTCCATAGCAACTGAAAACTTTTCTGGGCTGAAATAATCCTCTCCAGCTCCCAGCGCACAGTCAAGGAATTTTAAAAACAGAGGACTTTGTAACCGTGAAATTCTCTCCGAGATTTAAAAGGCCACAGAGCTCCAGATAAATAATCGTTTATCTTTCCTCTGAAGGTAAGCACTGGGTTTAGAAATGTTTGTATCATCCTCTGTCATTTTTAAAATACTAACATAAGAATCTTAAACTCTTTTTTTTTTTAACTATAAAAGTAATCCCAGTATCTTTGTTAATGCCCCACAGTCATTATTTGCTCATCTCTGGGCCAAGATCTGACATGAGATGCTGTTAACATTTTGCATTCCTTAAGCAATGGTTAAAGAGATTAATTTTTTTTCCAGAAAGCTGATTGGCTCTAAAGTCAACCCCTCACCCCTTTAATGGCCACTGAGTGAGTGGATTTATCTTGGCTCCTACAGTCTTAAGACTCTCTTGTTTTTCTAAGATGGTTCATACTTTTAATAAACTAAAAAGTAAAAAATGACCCGTGTTTCCTCGATGTTACTATTTTCTTCTAGTACCTTTCCTTGTCTAAAACCTTCTAACTCAACATGATATTGGTGATTTATTAAAATTTATTTTCTCTGTACTTTCATTTACTTGCATGGGTGATAAGGACCAGGAATCACTGGGAGTTCTACTTGATGTTGGGATGAAATGAGGATGTCTCCTCATGTCTTGGATCCTATGACTTGTACCACCTGCAGGAAAAACACAGAAACTTATTCTTCCTAATTTTTGACTCTATAATTCAGATAGAGGCAATAGAACAAATGTCTTGGCTATTCTGCAGTTTGAAAGTCTACAATCTTGATAGTTTCCTGCCGTTTGGGGTTATAAATGACCTACAGACTCCCTGTTGTTCAGAAACAGCTTGTCACTGTAAATCAGCTTAGCCACCCAATTAATGAATCCTTTCAAACTTGTTGCAGGCACAATAATTAAAGCCTTTATTTTCCCCCTTTACCACAGACATTCCTCCGGTTACAAGTTTACACCGTGAACACGAGCCCACCCATCTCCATCAAAGACAGACTGGAGGTAAAGGAGGAGTGGAAATGTGCTCCTGGACCAAGCTTTCAGTATTCTGGGTGCCATTGTTCCTTCTACTCAGCCTTGTTTGCTCTGCTGAGACAGAAAAACCCTCAGCCCAGGACAGCAGCAGCACTTGGAGTCCTGACCAACTGATAGAAGTACTACAAGTTCTCTCTGCTGGTGATCCCACACCCTTGAACCACTCAAGAAGCCTCATCAAAACACTGTTGGAGAAAGCTGGGTGCCCACGGAGGACAAATGGAATACGAGGAGATTGCAACCTGGTTAGTGCAATAGAATGGGATCTGGTATCAGGGCATGTCCAAAAGAGAGCAATGGATTCTCCAGCCATTTGCTTCGGTGAAGCAAATTCAAATGCAAATCTTCCAAATACCCAAGTGGGCAGTGTACTGTGGCTTAATACCTCCCATATTTGGGATACAAGTTATTCAGTGCTTTGCATATAGATTTTAAGACAGGGAGAATTTTTTTGTTAAAATGGTAAAGTTTATGGAAGGCTTTTGACCCCACTTCTGCATGTTTAGAGGTATTTATTTGTGAGTGTGAACTATTAGTTCTCTCTTCTTCCTGATTTACCGATCCTTTTTATGAACTTGCAGTAAACTTGCACATTGTTGGTTAGATAGATGGGTTTTGCTTAACATAATCAAAAATGCTGGTTTCCTTAACATAATCATAGTGATCTGATATTTGTCTAATGTTGAATTTTTAAGTGCTCTCTCCCGGATGTCCATTGGTGTTTTCTAATATTCTGCATGGTGAGTAGTTAACAAATGAACTGGATAGTCATATTCTTAAAAATGAGGAATCTGAGCTGGGGAGGAAAGCACTGCAGGGGGAGCTAAAAGGGGACCCTAGTCTATGAAGTGACATGCAAACTCTGGCTGCACCTTGGCATCCCATGGGCAGGTTTCACAAAATACGCACGTTGTGGCTTTCTCCTCCAGAGGCTGAGATCTAACTTGCCTGAGATGGAATTTTAAAAAAATCTCTGCAGGCCACTTTAACGTAAAAATCAGCATTTAATGGAAAATCAGAAGGTCTCCATCAGGATGGGTGGGTGACATGGTGGGGTGATTGACAGGAGCAGCACAAGAGAGACGTCATGTCTTAAAATGCCTGCAAACGAAAAGCCCTCTTCACCATCCCTTTCCTGACTGATGAGATTTTTCAGAATGGACCCACAAATAAATAAATAAGATATAAATAAATAAATAAACCGGAGAAACAAATAACTGTCCCCCCAAAATAAATTTTGGCAGACTTTCTCAATCATGCTTAGTTCTAGGGGAAACATTTCCCGGCCAAGTGTTTTGTTTTCTTTTCATGACAGAAGGGTCTTACTAACAGGATTTTTCTCTGCTCTGTGCAAACAATAAATAATTCAATAATTAGTAAAATTCCCAAGGGTTCCCGGGAAACATGTCTTATAATAGGCAACTCATCTGTGATGACATTAATTTATATATATAGCAACATATGACTTCCCACTGGAAATGACTAGGAATCCTATCTTATTCATGTCCTCTGAGAATTTGCTTCAGGGAAACGTTCTCCTCTAACGACATGGAGGGCCTTATTAAGGCTGGTTGAATATTAATTTAGCTAAGGGGAATGTAAACATATAAATCATTCTCCATTTTTTGTGGGGGAGGGGTTGTTTTGCACTTTTTGTTTTCTGTAACATTATCAAGAGTTTGGCCAATTTAGCTTCCATCTGGATTAGTTCTGTTCCTAGGAAGTGCAACTTTAATAGCTTCGCTCTCCTGCTGCTGCTATTTCTCTTCCTCTGTGAGACTGAGGTGCAAAAGGGCAAATCCCAGCTTCACCTGCTCGGAGGGTAACAATTCACCTGACTCACCCACAAGCAAGAAGCCCACGAAATCTCTTCGTGTCATCCATAAAAAGCCGGGGAGAAACAGTGTCCTCTTGACTTCACAAACGTCCGCGTTCTGGCACAAGCCACAGGGCTTCAGGTGGTTGTTGAATCTTTTTCGTCTTTTTAGGGACTTTGTCCACTGAGAGGCACCATTCATATTAGAAATTCTGTGGTAAAAAGGGGGTAAAGGAGTGAGTTCATACCCCTAAATGTCTGAAAAAAGAAGGAAGTGTGTATCTTGAATGTGTGAGGAGGAGAAAGTTCCCAATTTTATTTCAGGTCTAGGTAAAAACTGATTTTTAAAAAAATCAATCTGAAGTATTGAGAGCAGTATGCATTTAAAAATAAATCCATTCAAGCTGCAGCCTTTGCAAATGGATAGTCTTGCCTGATCGTGGCTTTTTCTTTTTTCAATGAGAAGGGTTAGAATGGAGTTTTAATGCATTGAATGAGGGATTAAGTAACTCTAAAAGAATAAATTCCACGTCAGTAATGATGAAAACCACAACCCTACACGGGTTCTAGGCGTGGTGAAGGGAAAAGAACCTGGTGTCTGGAGTCAGCCAGCAGTGGGCCCGCATCCTTGTTCTGGCACCTTCTATCTGTTAGGACATGCTGAACCTCCACTTCCCCATCCACAAGATGGAGGTGATGATTCCCTCCTCAGGGAGCAATCCGTGAGGCCCGAGGACCATATGTGAACGGGCATGGGTGCCCAAGCTCGCTCTGTCCGCTAACATTCCCTGTACCTCGTGGAAATGTCCAGTCCCTCCTTTTCCAGGGACAGTGGAGCCAGTGCTGCTAGGAAACAAGACATTCCTCAGCCTCCCTCAACTGTCCCAGGGGCTTGGGGTTTTTAACCAACTCTCCAGGCCAATCTCAGACACATTCAAGGAAGAGAACCACTACTTTAAGGTCCTGCATTTATTTCCCCCCCACCCGTACCCCTGCCGTTTGTCATGACTCTCATGGGATAAAGTATGAAATGCATCAAGCTTTATCTTAACTTGTTTAGCTAACAAGTTTATCTTAACTCTTCTCAGCTAAAACTTTGCTTTTTGTCAGTCAGAAATGCCTGTACTAAAGCTAATACAGACCCCCCCCCCTCCGGAAACTAGTACCTGTCATCTGCTGACATTCTTCCAGATCTTTGCTTGGGAGAAAAAGGAGAGAGAGAAAAATACAAGTTCTCTCTTGTATTTTACAATCAATTTTTAGCGCCCCCCCCCCGAAAAAAGACCTCATAAAAATCTAAGAACTTAGAAGAGGGCAATGGATTTACCCATAATCCAAAATCAAATTCTAAACATCTTTTGGTCTAAAACCCCCAAAGTTTATCCTACAGGGCTGACTACTGCCTTACTGATGTAGAAGAAGAAAGATTTCATCTGGCTCTTTGTCACTGAGGCTGTCACCATGTCACCTGGCATACACAAGCAATGAACAAAGTTGAATTAAGCAGCCTAGGAAAGCAATCTGGTGTGGCTACAGGGTGCCAGAGAAAATTACTACCAAATATCTGAGTAGTCCATTTAGCTTAGTAAGGAGGGCTTCTTGCATTTTAACCAGTCTTTTCCCAAAGTTTATTTCCTTATGAAGTCTTTAACACTAATTCCTAGAATCCCTGGTTTTTTTCCCCTTAAACCTTCTGCCTCCACCTGACAAGATTAATAGGAAAATCAATGGATTATTCCTGAATGAGTCCATTCTTCTTAACAAAGAATCACTTCACTAGAGTCAGAGGCTTGCACAGATCTTGATGCCTATGGGGTACCAGTATTTGCAAAATTTTATTCAACATCCTTTCCCAAACACAACTGAGCCACTGCTAAAAACTTTAACAACTAAAACAAATCTAGTGGTAATGAACTGAAAATTCCAGTCCCCCCACCAACTCCCATAGTGCTTTTGGTCATGTCCGTGCCCAGAGAATTCACATTTTCTTACGTTAGCTCTTTCTGAGGCCCCCTACAGCGTTCTTCCCTCAAGCCACCACCTTCTGTATTAAGGTAACTTGTCTAAGATTCAAATATTATAAAAGAGCACAAAGTGTTCAGCCCATGGTCATTTGATCCATGGTTAAGCTTCATTTCAGCAGGCTTCAAAAAAAATTAAAGCAAGAAATAGAAAACATCTGTCCACTCAAGGTGACCAAAATCTCTATTTGGACAAAATGAGATGCTTCCACACTATTTAAACCTTTTCAAAGTCAGAAACCAATTTACATTCCAAGTTATATGCTTTTTACAAACCTGTTCTAGAGTGAACATCTGCATGATGGCAGATCTTACCCTGTTCTCTGCTGCCCCATGCCACACCCTTCTATTCTAACCCTAGAAAGATATGCAGCAAAAGCATTGAGGAGGAGCCATGAATGGGCAGGGGTCTCAGGCACCTCAGATGGGATGAAGGGTGGCCACAGACACTGCTGTGCTGTCAACGAAGCCCTGGCCACATGCATGTGGTCTGGTGCCTCATGGAGGTCCCACTCCTTGTGTTATTGACATGCTTCTTCCTACCTACCTAACTCAATCAAATAACATAAATGACACTTGAAAGTCTATCAACATGAACTCACTCAACTCTCTGGTTGTACCGTGTTCTCATTGATTGATATTAAGCTTTACCAATCCCCTAGCCTCTTAATTAACCAAATTTCTTCCTACCAAACTGGAGGGAGAGAAAATTACTGGGTAAGGGTTGTAGATCAAGTATATAAGTGGGCCCACAGCTTATCTTCTCAATGGCACAAAAGAAAAGAATAAGAGAATAAAGTGTATCATTGGCCGAGCAGTGATTAAGACTGGGCAACCTTTCTTAGCTGTGTGACTTTAGGTACATTACTTCCTCTCACTTAAACTTGGCTTTCACATAGACTATGGTATACTTTTCTCATAGAAGGAAAACATAATTCATACTTGATTCTGTGCAGTATCTTTACATACTGCATATAAATGTACCTATCAATTCATTATGCATTAAATAATTAGGTAATTGGTATTCTAAATGCTTTATATTATGTAGAAATAGTTGGTGGATTATTATATTGGCTGGAGACATTTTGTTTTTCCATTTAAAATGATGCAGTAAGGTTTCCACCATTGAAAGATTCATCATCTGACACATTTTCCAGAACCAATTAGATTTGTACACTGAGGAATGACTGAATACATAAGGTGCTTAGCAATACATGGTAGCTAATACTACTAATAGCTTGGTTTCAGGAGGTTATTTAGTACAAAGAATTGCTTTATTACACGTTTGATTCAACTGATTCACTTCCTTGGGTCTTGGTGTCTGCCCTGCCAACAGCTTCCAACCCATGGACTTTTCTGGTGGGCTAATTAGGGAACAGAAAAGGGCTGCTTTGGTTTTGGTGGTAGAGTTTAATATCTACATTAAGAGTTGGTCTTGGGGGCTGGCCCAGTGGTATAGTGGTGAAGTTCACTCACTCCTCTTTGGTGGCCTGGGGTTCACAGGTTCAGATCCCGGGCGTGGACCGACGCACCACTTGTCAAGCCATGCTGTGGCAGCATCCCATATGAAGTAGAGGAAGATGGGCACGGATATTAGCTCAGGGCCAATCTTCTTCAGCAAAAAGAGGAGGATTGGCAACTGATGTTAGCTCAGGGCTAGCCTTCCTCACACACACACAAAAGAGTTGGTCTTGTTGGGAAGCCTGTCCCTCTGTTTGCTGAGTTCTCATTCCCTTGTAGTTTAGTTGGATTAAGATTGGAGGCTGTGTGGCTTGTGAAGAATGTGATTAATGCTTTGCTTTAGAGATAGATGACATGTTTCTTCCTGACTCAGATGGTATACACCAGCTGTTCCCCAGTCAGACACACAGCAGACATGGAATTAGAACCCCTGAAACTTCTATGTCAGAGAATAGATTGAAAGATATTATAGTCAATCAACCCACAGTGGGACAAATTCCCCTGGGGCTCCGGACAGGCATCCCTCGATGCCTTCACTCTGAGGCTGCTGCCGTTCGATGTGCTGCTTCTGGGATCCCGGGAGAATTCTCAGGAGCTCGCCAACTGTCTCTGAAGAAAGGCAACTCCTGTCTTGCTGGGAGAACTTTCCTTCCACAACCCCTGTGTCTGTCTCTTTCTCACTGTCCCACCACATTACCCCACACACCTTCTTCTGCCATGTAAACCTCCCAGATTAGATGAGTCAGGCGTCTGTCTGTGGGTTGTGAAACAAATAAAGCCCCATGGAAACATTTTTAGCAATTCTCTTAGGTATGATAAAAGAGAGGCAGATGGAGTTCATTCATTCCATCTTCACACCTTGTAAGTGCCAGGCATTGTGCTAGATGCTGAGGATAGATCTGTGCACAGATGAAACCCAGCCTTAATGAACCGCTCATTCTCAAGAGGAGAGAAAGAATAAACAAGGAGATGAAGTAATTTTAGAATGCTAGTGCTATGAAGAAAATTAAAAATGGTGTGTGTGCTAGAGCTGCCACTAGTTACATATGGCTGTTGGGCCCTTGATATGTGGCTTTTCCCAACTGAGATATACTGGTAAGTGTAAAATATACACCAGATCGAAGACTTAGCACAACAAAACGTAAAATAGCCCATTAGTAATTCTTAAAAATTATGATTACATGTTGCAATTATTGTATCTTGCATATATAAATTTCAATAAAATATATTATTAAAATTAATTTTATCTGTTTCTTTTAAAAATGTGGCTACTAGAAAATTTAAAGTGGTGTGTGGCTCACATTTGTGGCTTGCGTTGTATTTCTATTGAACAGCCCTGTGCTGGAGGACACGGAGCGGGGGTGAGGGCTTTCTACTTTGGACAGGACATTCGGGAAGGCATCCCTGAGCAGGTGGCACTTTAAGCTGAGATCCAAGAAATGAAGGGAAGAAGAAGGCCTGAAAGATGGTGGGAGAAAGCTTGGTGGAACTGCCAGAAAATCACAGCAGCAGTTTAGTGAAAGAGAAGGAGAACGTCTAAGATAAGGGAGAGCCAGATCATGGAACTTGGATTCCATTTTAAATGAAATGAAACACCACTTATAAGCCAAAGAATCAGCTGGTTTTACTCAAGGCAGAAAATGGATAAGTTGTGACACTATAGTTAGAGATACAGGGACCACTCTTGGGAAATAAGGCTTCCCTGGGAGGGCATCCTTGTTATACAGAAGTGCAGCCATGACTGTCTTATTTGAATCTGCCTATTGGGTCTGCCCACTCTGCCCTCCCATTCATACAATAATAAGCAGTGGGGACTCTGTGGTGGTTAGTGTTCTAGGACTATTTGCTGAGTTTTGTTTCTGATTTTTGGTTTGTTTTTGCACAGTGCTTTGAACCAGATGCCCTGTTACTAACAGCTGGAGGAGATTTGGAAGACCAGCTAAGAGAAGAAGTGGTCCAGAGAGTTTCTCTTCTCCTCCTCTACTACATTATTCATCAGGAAGAGATCTGTTCTTCAAAGCTCAACATGAGTAATAAAGAGTATAAATTTTACCTACACAGCCTCCTCAGTCTCAGGCAGGATGAAGACTCCTATTTCCTTTCACAGAACGAGATAGAAGATATCTTGGCCTTCACCCGGCAGTATTTTGACACTTCTAGAAGCCAGGTAAGAAGGACAAAATTGCTAACTGGCTCTGCTACTAAGATATGGTCTCAGAGCCTTATTTTCAGTCACTTATTTATTCCTAAGACTTTCAAGGACTTCTAAGAGAGGTAAATACTCATGGGTTTTAGTTATGGGATATTAACTATATAATTTAAAATTCTGAGTCTAAAAGAGGAAATGTAATGACTAATTATTGTAAGGTGAGTTTTAGCCAGACGTTGGGTGGGAGCGTGGGCAGGCAAGCCAGGGGACAGGCCAGCTGTCTTCTCCTGAGACCCCCTGAGCGTGAAAGTAAGTGTGACTCCGAACTTTTGATCAATCTCCAAGGACTGACCGGTAGCGGTGAGGGCCGTGTGACTTGCCTTCTGGCCGGGGAAGGAGAAGGGAAAACCAGTTCGAGAAAGTTGAATTTATCATTAGCTATTTCACTAAAGAAGCAGCTGACAAAAAGCATTATTCATGACAGTTGGCACTAGACGGTATCTCTTTTGAGGCTTTTAGTTTGTGTTGAGTATGTTCGGGGGTCCTTTGAAATGGTTTTTTTTGCTCACAGCTCCCACTGTTAGGAAACAGGCACCTGGTCTCCTGTCGCCTTCATTACTCTTCCAGCAAAAGCTGGCCTTTCAATTACCTTCTTGCTTTCTGCTTTGCAGTGGGAAGTTTGAGCAGATAAACTCTGAACATAAGAAAGTTTTTTGAAGCCACATTTTCCTAAAGAATTAATTGAGGAGCCACTGGTACATTTTGAAGAGTGCGGTGAAATGTGTTTTTTTCTCTTGAATTATTCATTGACATGTGCCTTAATCCTATTGGGCTGCTACAACACAAATGCCACAATCTCGGTGGCTTATAAACAACAGAAATTTATTTCTTGCAGTTCTGGAGGCTGCGAGGTCCAAGATGAAGGCATTGGGCAGATCTGGTGTCTGATGAGGGCCTGCTTCCTGGTTCGTAAATGGCCGTCTTCTTGCTGTGTCTTCACATGGTGGAAGGGGCAAAGGAGCTCTTTGGGGTCCCTTTTATAAAGACACTAGTCCCATTCATGAGGGCTCCAGCCTCATGATCTTTTCACTTCCCAAAGGCCCCACCTCCTAACACTGTCACATTATGGATTAGGATATCAACACAGGAATTTTGGGGGGACACACACATTCTGTCTATAGCAACATGTATAGAAGAATTTGATTCCTGGCCTCAATTCTGGCTTCTAGGAGCCCAAAGGTATCTGTGCAGTCATGCTATGGCTTAATGACCAGCAAATATGTCCTCCAATTTGTGGGAAATATGTTTAACTTTTCTTTTTATTGGCAGAACAAATGGAAAAACTGTTTACTAAGGACTTTGCAAGCATCACTTCAGTAACTAATCTCGAGAATCTCAAAAATTTTTTGAGCCAGATTTTTTTATCTGTCTCCAACTGAGAAAATGGGGTTCCTTTATAGAATTCTGTTTTCTGCTTAAATAAGGAAGTGTGCCTACATAGAATTTCTCCAGTGCAACACCTATATAATGCAAGTTTGGTTAAAATTAGCCACTAAGATTTCAGTCATCCTATCTGTGACTGCCTTTTTGATGCAGATTAAATGGAAATGGAAATCCAACACTTAAAAGCAGATGGTGTGTGTATATAGTCAATGTAGATTTCTGGTTATCCAACACAACCTGCAAATACCTGCACTTCCAAGTGTATGTGAGATTAAACATTCCTGGGACAGAATAAAATAATTCAATATTATGTGTAGACCTATATTATCCATATATTCAGTCAAGAAGGACTGAGCTCCTATTGAGTCATAACCCTTTGCTAGGCTTTAGACCGATTATCTCCCGGAGGATACCACTGTCTGTAGTTCCTTTGGCCCATTTACCTGGGCTGGAATTCCCACCGCCATCTCCATCCCTCAAGTCATTAGGATGTGGTCAAGAGTGCCTGTCCTCCATATAAGAGGCAGGCCTAGTGGAGAACTATGTGCAGATCCCTGTTTATTTACCATGGAAACAGCAAACAGTGGAAAGAAGGGAGAGAGGTGGGAGCATTGAGAGATTGAGTCAGGAAGATAAAACACAGTAATTTGGACAAAAGAGAATGAAGGAGTTGAGGGATGTTTACATTCTGGACTATTAGGAATGATGGCTAGATGCTCCATATGTCAGTAAATGGCATCATCCTCCAGTCAACTGCCCGACAAGAAATTTAGTTTTCTAAATTTCTTACCCCTTCATATCTAATCCATCTTCAAGTCCTAATGCTATCACTTCCTGAAGATCTCCCTAATCTGCTAACTCTTCTCCATTATCATTACCATCACCTTCTATCTGAACTACTGCAATAGCCTTCTAACTGTACTACTAATACTCACTCTGAGTCTCTTTCCAGTCTATTTGTTCTCTACCAGGTAGCCAGAGTGAATTTGTCAAAATGCAAATCCAGTTTTATAATCCCCATTCCCATCCCTTGCTCAAAATTCCCTTTTGGCTTCCTGTTGATTTTAGGATAAAGGGCACACTCCATTACATGCCAATAGACCTTCAACTTTCACCATGCTCCCCCCGACTCTACCTGCTCCAACTACTGCCTCCCTTTCAACCCTTCATATTTGCCATCCTCCTTCCTTCCACAGAAGCTTTGCACATGCTGTTCCTTCTACCTGGAATATTTCTTCCTGTCACTCCTTCAGATCTGTCTGTGGGTCACAATCTCACAGAAGCCTTCCTTGATCTGCTTGACTGGGCGGAACTGTGTCTGTCTTCACCTTCAGTGTACCATCTCTCTCTCCTTCAAAGCCATTGCACAGTTGTCATCTTACATTTGATATTGCTTTATTACAATACTAAACTTAAAGCTTCAGGGCAGGGAATGCTTTTGGTTTGGGTCACCATTGAAACTTCAGCACCTAGGAAAGTACCAGACATATATTGGGTATTCACGAAAAAATTGGAGGATAGTAGATGGCATTACCATCACACAGTTGTCAAACCCAGAAACCTGAGTCATTTTTTACTCTCTGCACTCCTTCACATTTCCCTCAAAGTCCTTTAGTCTACCTTCTTAAAATTCCTCAAATGTATCCACTTCTTTCCATCTCTAGTGCTACCATCTTAGGTCAAGAAGTATCTTGGATTAATCAATAACTTCTTAGCTAGACTTCCTGCCCTTAAATTATACCCTTGTCAATCCATTCACTACTTTGTCACCAGGGTGATATTTCTAGAACATACCTTATAGTATTATTCTCTTGTTTATATCATTCAGCTGCTCCTCTGGAGCCTTCAGGGGAAAAGTTTTCATAGCACTAAATATAAGGCCTTTCTTGATCTGGATCCTGCCACCTTCTCCAGCCTATTACCTATCAGATGCACTGATAGTCACGGGGGACAACAATAATAGTAGCTAAGATTAGCTGACTGTGTCCTAGGTCCCAGGTCTATATTAAATGTTTTACCCATATTATCTCATCTAGTCTTAATAACCTCTGTGGTAGGTGACACAATAAGTGTAAAAATGTGTCCCTTTTTACAGATGATGAGTATGAAGATTAATCATTTTGTCCGAGGTCACCTGGTTTGAAATAGCAGATATAGTGTTAAAGCCTTATCCGTCTGTCCCAGGCAGTATGCTATGGAAGTGCTTTGATTATTTGAAAGTCCTATCACCACCCTGTGTTCCAATTTACTTCCATATACATGAGAAAGAGGACTTAAAATCAAAGGCTATGGAGTCATATCTGAATGCAAATTGGGACTCTGCCCTTTACTGGCCAGGTAATCTGTTAAAATAGCATCCAATGCTCAGAGCTTTGGGAGAATAAAAAGGAAACGTATAGGTATTGGACTGCGTAGCATAGCATCTGGCACAAAGTAGGCACTCTACATGTTTAGATGAATGGGAATGCTAGTGGGATATAAGACAAGAGTCTTAGCCTTTCAGATGCTTATAATTTAACTGACAAAAATTTACATACACATATGTCAATATGGTAGTTCAAAGAACACAGACACTATGCCAGCTCTGATTTGCAATTAGCACCCATTGAGCTTGAGACTAAAGGCAGATGTGAAAGGGGAGGTGCTCTGTGATGATACAAGGCAGCAGAGCCAGTGTGAAATCAAGGTCAAGAACATAGATTTGAAAGTTTTCAGTCTATAGGCTGTATTTAAAGCCGGAGAGAAACAATTCACCGTGTGGAAGGATATAAGCAGTAAGAGTAAGAGATCTCCTTGGAGAAAACACATCTCTAAGGGGGTGATGAGAAAGGTTAGATAAATGAGGACTAATGAGATGGGAGTTAGAAAATTCAGTGTCACAGCAGATAAAGAAACAAGTATTTTTCAAATAAAGTTATTTCTGAGACTACAGAATGATGGTAGCTGTATTCCCACAAACAATGCAATCCTCTTTCATTTATTTATTTATTTTTGGTGAGGAAGGTTGGCCCTGAGCTAACGTCTGTGCCCATCTTCCTCTATTTTATATGTGGGACACTACTGCAGCATGGCTTGATGAGTCGTGTAGGTCCATGCCTGGGATCCGAACCCAGGAACCCAAGCCACCAAAGTGTAACACGCTGAACTTATCCACTATGCCACCAAGCCAGCCCTTCAATCCTCTTTTAGATGAAGAACCATTCTTTGTCTTTTGGGGAAATCCAAAAGAGGGTTTAATCAATATAACTTTGGAAGTTAACATTTTTATATGTATCTGATTTCAGTGTATGGAAACCAAAATGCTGCAGAAAAAATCTGGAATACTAACCAGTGATGGTGCTGATGAAAAGACACTTCCTCAGTTGGCAGCAACAATCATTGCTTTGTCCCTCCAAGGTGTTTGTCTGGGACAAAGAAACTTGCCTTCCCCAGACTATTTTACGGCATATATTTTCAGTTCCTTGAACAGTACAAATACGCTCCACCTATCAGGTAAGGATGTTTTTCATGAATTTAACTTCCAAGTCACACCTAATGAATACACTTTGCCAAAAAAAAGAAAGGCTGAAGATTTTTGTTGCCTGAATTTGTTCAGGTATGTTTTAGACATCATTTTATCTTAGCACGTAGTAAGACAGCTGAGGTAGTCTTTTCAAGACAAACATGCCCTGATATCTATGTGGTGATGAGGCAAAAATACGAACTCAGCCCATTTTAGCAGGGATGCTGAAATTGTGGATGTAGAGCTAAAGGGAGAGATTTTTATGATCTTCCACAAGTACTAACTGAACACTTTCCTATTTGGTATATGGTGCTGAGTCAGGGATGGCAAAGTATTCTGTAGAATGATAAAATATATTCCAAATGGTATAAGAGGCTTGGTAGCTGTTTTCTTGTAACCATCAAAGTAAGTCATTTAATTTTAAACAAAAGTAATGTGAAATATCCATCCTGGTTCCATTCGTGACTGCCAGCTTTTGGGGGCTCCAAGATGAAATGGGATGCCAGGAATGGAATCAGAATATTTGTTTTGCACATTTCTTTGTACTTGACAACATTAGAAGTGAAATGACTTGTTTTCTTAATCTGTATCAAAATGCCCTGTTTTGCACACCAAGGAGTCCTGGTGTGTCACATAATATCTGGTGCTGCTGCCAACACACTTCCTCTTGGGAAGTCACAACAAAAAGGGAGATATGAATTTACCAAGGGACCAGCAACATGCTCATGATCTGAATAAATCTCCTAACTCTGAAAGAAGGGATAGAAAGCTGGGAGTCGTCAAATTTAGTGTCGAAATTTCTCTGACTTGTTTGCACAACAAATTGAATGACAGATGTGTTTTTCTACAATTTTGTATTTTCTGTTAGGATGAAAGTTGAAATGCAATTATTTCATGTTACCTAGTTGTCATGACTAAAAAATAAACCAGGGAAAGGTGTGTAATGCTGAGAATAATTTTGATGTGAGAAACAAGAGATGGGAAATTAAGATTTTTGAGTGGTGGAGTTTTAGCAGGACAGTTTCCATTTCAGCGGAAGGAATGCAATGATTCCACTTTTCAAATAATGTAAAAGTATATGCCACTTGAAGGCTCCATCACTCTAAGAAACAGGAAGAGACATCAGACTGGAATACAGAATACAGTTAGAGGCGAGCTGTGCTGTAAGATCAAGGCAAGTTGTCTGGAAATTGATGATCAGGGACCCTGGTTAAAACCCAAATAATTGCTCATGAGAGATGCTCAGTATCACCCATTTGGGCAAAAATCAACCACTTTTGCATTTGAGAACTCAGAATTCCATTTCAGTGTGCATTTTATCTCAGTGCTATTGGATACTTATTCCAGAAGCCAAGAGGCCTTCTCTCTGATAGTTGCCTCTGAACTAGAACTCTACTGCTACTTGCTTGTATGTTGAGGTAGGAAGGAAAAAAGCATGCAGTTTTAAGTGTTTTTTAAAAACTGTTTTTATTGTAGAGATTCTCAAACATAAACAAAAGTAGAAACAATAATATAATGAAGCCCCATCACCGAGTATCCAGCCTCAACAATTACCAGTAATTGGATAATCTTGTATATATTTGTCTCCACCCTCTTCCATCACTTGATTTTTCTTTTTTTTGGTGAAGAAGGTTTGGCACTGAGCTAACATCTGTTGCCAATCTTCCTCTTTTTCACTTGAAAAGTGGCCCTGTGCTAACATTTTATTATGATTGCAAAAAGAATTATAAAATAACTTAGGGAGAAATGACATTTATAAGAAGTTACATCTTTATATCCAAGAACATAGTATGTATTTCCATTTGTTCACGTTTACAGTATGTTCTGTGGAGTGATCTATTATTTTCCGCATATAGGTTTTAGACATTTCCACCTGACCATTTAACTTTCTTTTCGGCCATGTCAGGTTTTTTGGTGAGGAAGATTAGCCCTGAGCTAACATCCATTGCCAATCCTCTTTTGCTGAGGAAGATTGACCCTGGGCTAACATCCATGCCCATCTTCCTCTACTTTATATGTGGGACGCCTGCCACAGCATGGCTTGATAAGCAGTGTGTAGGTCCACACCTGGGATCCGAACCTGCGAACCCTGGGCCCCCAAAGCGGAGCATGCAAACTTCAGCACTATGCCACTGGGCTGGTCTTTTTGGCCATCTTAAATGGGGTCCTCTCTTTCATTATATTTTCTAACAAGTTTTTGTTTGTATATATGGAGATTACTGATTTCTATAGATTAATTTTATAACCCACCCCATAAATAAATCTTTTATTTAATTTTTGCATTAATTTTTCAAGGTTTTCAGATATATAATCATATCATCTCCTGTAAGTGTAGTTTTGCCTCTCACTTTCCAGTTATTATGTCTCTATTTGCTTTCTCATTTAATTGCATTGGTTAATAATTCCAATATAATGGTAAATAGTACTGGAGATGATCTGCATCTTTATCACATTTCTGACCTTGAAAGAAAATTCCATGGTATTTTCTCATTGAGTTTAGAGAATAAATGAGAAAAATAAATTTATAGTTTCTGTATTAACTCACATATTTACATTTCCAGTGCCCTTCATTTCTTCCTGTGGACCCAATTTACCATTTGGGTCATTTCTTTTCAGCTAAAAGAACTTCATTTAGTGTTTCTGGTAAGGCAGGTCTGTTATCAATGGATTCTCTCAATCACTGTTTATCTGGGAATGACTTTATTTCACCTTTATTTTTGAAGTGTTATTTTGCTGGATATAAAATTCTTAATCAACAGTTTTTCCTTTCAGCACTTTGAATATATCATTCCACTACTTTCTGGCCCCCATTGTTCGGATGGGAAATCAGCTATTAATTGTGCTGATGCTCCTTTTTATGTGATGTCATTTTCTTATTGCTGCTACCCGGATTTATCTTTGTTTTTGACTTTCAACAGTTTGACTACAAAATGTCTTGGTGTGGATGTTTTTGTATTTATCCTACTTGATGTCTGATGAACTTTTTGAACCTGTAGATTAAGATTTTACATCAGTGTGGAAAGTTTTTAGCCATTATTTCCTCCAATATTTTTTTCTACTTCTTTCTCTTGCTCCTTTCCTGTGACTGCCATTACATATATGTTGGTATACTTGCTGTTGTCCACAGGTCTCTGAGACTTGTTCTTTTTTCTTTAAAATCTTTTTTTCTCTTTTCTTCAGATTGGATTATTTTTATTGATTTATCTTCATGTTCAGTGATTTTTCTTCCACCATCAAATATGCTGTTGAGATCCTCCAGTGAATTTTTTGTTTCAGTTACTGTATTCTTCAACCCCAGAATTTCCATTTGGATTTTTATATAATTTTGATCTCCTTATTGAAAATTACTATTTGTTGATTTATTGTTTGCATACTTTCTTTTAATTCTTTAAATGTAATTTTTTTTTCTTCAATTCCTTGTGCATACTTAGAATAGTTGCTTTGAAGTATTTGCTAAATCCAACATCTGGGAATACTTGGAGATATATTTATTGACTGGTTTTTTCATTGACTATGAGTCATGCCTTCCCATTTCTTTGCAAGTCTCATAGTTTTTTGTTGAAAACTGGTCATATAAAATAAAATATTGTACCAACTCTAGATTGTCATTTTTCCTACCACTGATGGTAACATAGAAATACAAGAGATATTTTTCTCATAAATAAGAAGATGAATAAATTCAAAGAAATTCACCATTATATTTGATTATTCTCTATACCAATCCATTTTTAGAAGCCTAGAGCTGTACCAAGGAAAACTAAACTGCAATCTATAAACTGACAACCATGCCACAGTAGCGTTAAAAGACAAGGTCTAGTTTATCTCTACAATCTTAGCTCCCTTTCATTTCCTTTCCCTTTTCTGCATAAACACTTAAGAGGAAAATAATTTGATTGACTTAACTACATTAAAGTTATAGTTAATCTACTAAGAATGTATAGTGCCTCAAGGGAATACATTTCCTAAGGATTAGGCCAGTTCTCTCTTTTGCTTATTTTTTTATAGGCAACCCTTAGAAAAAGAATTACTTGGCCCAATGGCACTCCATTGGTGGAACTGACCATTTCATCATCTCTAAGAGATAAAAATGGTGGAAAAATCTTTGAAAGACTGTTTCAGCCCCAAAGCTTACCAAAATCTTGTGAGGGAATCAATATCTTTGTGAAGTATAAACATTCTTTATTATTTTTTAGAATAAAAATTTGGCTTTTTATTAGAACAAAATTTACTTAGTAAAATATGCTGTGGCCATATGAAATCGTGATTATTCTGAAATTGACCTGTCTTTATTCTATGTGACACCAGATTTTGTATGAAATTTCTAGAACTAGACCAACTCCTCAACACTCTCCAGACCAAAAGTACCTGTATTGGAAAAGATAAAATTCATCAACTTACAAGGAAACAAAACAACATAACAATCTATGATTGGGGCTACCCTAATCTATCTGTATCCATGGACCAAGAGTCAGATGATGGTCCAATTTCCTGGGATCAGGTATTGTCATTATTCCTCTTATACCATCATTTGCTACTGTCAAAGGAAACCCAGCTGTGAAATTTCTGTAAGAATTGTAGAAAACTTAAATGTATATTTCCTTAAAAGTAAAAATATTCTATTTCCACAGAGTGGTCCTTTTTTTTCTTCTACAAGTGAATCTGTGCAAATATAAACATGAGGCCAAGATATTTAGGAGAATGATATATATTACTCTTTCCTCCCTTGGGTCTATGTTAAATGCATGAACAATTAATTCAACATACATATATTAAGCATTTGCCATGTGCCATTCACTATTGTGGGCCTTAGGGATACAGTATTAAACAAAAATAGACACAGCTTCTATGGAGCTTACAGGGTTGTGGATGGATATAGACATTACATAAATATACACAATAATGAATGAAAACTTTAAACTTAGTTAGATTACAAAGAGATTACTTTGAGCTGTGAGCAACAGAGAAATATTTGTATAGTAGGTAGCACTGAGATGCTTTTTGAGAAAAGATGGTATATGAGTTTGTAAACATATCCATATTCATATTTCCTAAAGTTGTGTTCCAAACTGTGTTCACTAGTCTACCTCGATGCTTCTTGAAAAAGGGTGCTATGTCAAATCAGTTTGGGAAATGTTGGGGATGTACATTGCATTGTAGCATATTAAGGTATCTGGGGAGGTCCTTTAGTAAATAAACTTCTTTAATCTTATTGAATCTAGCATTTCTCAAACCTTGACCATAGACTCCTTCCCTGTCCTAATCATTTAAAATCCTGAGAAATTGATGTCTTACAATGTGACTTACATTTATTAAGTACTTACCATGTGTTAGACATTGTGCTATTTCACCTGCATTGCCTCATTTAATTAATACAACTATACGAGGTTAGGTTATATTATTCTATCTTATGGATGAGGAAATTGAGGCATGGAGCTAATGAGTAATTGCTTAAGTTCACAGAAACTGAGGACATGCACATAGGTTCATGTGCGTGTACCTATGTACATGTCTGAGAGCATACTCAGTGCTCCTAACGACTATGCTATTGTTTAGGAAATGTTTATTTAAATAAATAAAACCATTTTTGTTATTTGTATCTTAATATTTTTATTGAGCACAATCTGTCTCTTAAAAAAGTAAAATTTCTCACATATTCCTAACACTACTGAATGCTGTTCCCAGAGGTTATGAATACATGATTGGACAATATCACATATTTTTGCTATTACATATTTTAAAAAGTGAGTTTCTGTTACTTTTTTACTTTACTTTTCTGTTAAAAGGCATCTATTGAAATTGATTCTCTCAAACCCACGCTTATTGTATTTAACTGAAAGTGACAAGAGTTGACGTCTATATTAATCCTTGTTTGTGAAGTCTCCTTAAATGCTTCTGGGCTGGCTCTTAGGGAGGGAACAAATTTGCCTGATGGAGCCCCTATTTGAGTAAAGAACAAAGGCTATTTCTTAAAATGTAGGGATTGCCTACTTAAGGCATGCATCTTCTAAGAGTCATAATTATTTTCTGTGCTGACTACGTGAAATAAAACAGCCTCTTCTACAATTCTTCTCTGCCCCAATGTGTCATTTTCCTTATGACTCTTGATAGGACCCTAAGATAGGAGACTAGATCTGAGGATCTTGTCTATATTATTTAGACCAGTGGTTCTCAGAGTATTATCCCTGGCCTAGTATCATCAGCATCACCTGGGAACTTTCTGGAAATACAAATTCTCAGGTACCACCCCCAGAATCTGCTGAATCATAAACTCTGAGAGTGGAGCCCCACACTCTGTCTTTTAACAAGCCTTCCAAGTGATTCTCAAAGCTGAAGTTAAGAAATAACTGCTTTAGAATATGTCTGTCAAGTTACAATAGAAGTCTGATGATATCTATACAAGTATACATATATATTGAAGTTTTATGTAAAGGAATAAAGATATTTTGAAGGTTATTGACTGGGTAATCTAAATTTTCATTCTATCTTCTTCTTTATTAAAAGTACTTTGTGTTCAAAATTTTATAGACTATAATGTATCACCTTTAAGGATGTTTGTATTAGTGACTTCACAAGAAATTTAAAATAACAATGACCCAAATAGCTCAGGAACAGCAAGCAAATATCAAGGGCACAGAAGCTTATAATAGAATAACGTTACTCTGTGAGAAGGTGTTCTAAAACTAGAAACTATTCAATGTCTTGACAATGAACTGGGGAAAAATGCATGGCATTCTGTTCATGTTTATGTCTCTCTCTTTTACTTCCCAGCCAGGCATTTTCCAATAAGAATATTTATTATGAAAGATTCATCATCAGAAGTTTGTTGCTAGTTTCTCTTTATTGTTGCCAGTATTTTTAATGATGAACTAATTATATTTCATTAGCAACAAATGGTACAAAAGAAAATATTGTCTTCGGAGCAAATTACTTTGGTCAAGGGAAAATAAATCACAAGTTTAGCTTTCTGTTGTTGCTTTTTGTAGTAGAAACCTTTTGGAGTTCTTGCCCAATTCCTTTCTCAGAAATGCCTTCCTGAGGCTGGCAGCCATGTTTGAACAGCATGATCCCACCTCCTATCTCAGGTGCATAGCCGATTGAACCAGATGGATGTCTGACCCAAGAAAGCCCATTTTTGACTTTGCTAAACCAAGCAGATCTCTATCAGGACTTGCAGACTCAATTCAATCTTGGATTCTTAGACTGAAAAGTCTCTTTAGAGTTGGGGATCATGGCCATATGTTTGCTGAAAGAGAGAAGGCCAGACTGTGAAAGGAACTAGATATACGTAGAGGGAAACAGAAAGGAGAAAACACTTGGCCCAAAGACATAGAGAGAGAAAACATCTTTGGTTCTGATTTCCAGCTTCAAGTTGAGTTCCTCTTGAGGTATGGCTATCCTTTCAATCTCCGAGGTCATCGTGCCCTTCCAATATAGTCTCCTCTTGGTTTCTGCTGGTTTCAGTGGATTCTATTCCATGCAACCAACCATTTCCTGATGAAGATAAAACTTTTTTTTTAATCCATGGAATCATCCCAATGGATTTTTATGTGGGAAAAAACAGCAAATATACCATCATTATTTTTTGAATAACAATGTGCCTTTGTTAAAAATCCCTACATTTTACATCATGTCAAATCAGACAAGCCTATAAATCACTGACTTAAAAAAAAATACCTTATTGATTGCAACTGAAGATCACAAAGACACTCATTTGTGCTAGTGGAGCTATATACCAATCTCATCTACATATTAAAACTTTTAAATATAATTTTTGACAAAAATTTGACAATTTTTGACACAAAATCAGCCCTTAATACCTCGTGGCATTTTTTAGAGATCTGTTGCATTTGTTGTTTACTTATAAATTTTTACCTCTTACAAATATGCCTATACATTACAAAAAATTGCAAAGATTTAGGTAAAAATCAGTAGGCAATAACAATGATTCCAACTGTTTTTGTGGAGAAAGGATGCTAATTGACAGAGGTAGCCACACCATTTAGTGTTTACATACCAACAAGTTGACACAGCATTCACTTTTTAAAGAATTAATTTTGCTTTTATTGGTTTGGAAAATACACATTGCCTACATAGGCTTATTAAATCAGAGTATTAAAGACAATGACGTCATTATCTCAGAGCTCCTGTTTACCATAGGAAGTCAGCTTTTCTGATACAAAGCCATCCCCATCGAAAAACAGGAAAAGCATTAAGCCTTCCTTAGTCTCCTGGTTAGGACACCATTCAACACACTGTAAAATACAGTGGATCTTCTCAGGAAAGCAAAAAGTATGCAGAACTCATACTAAATAATACTCAGAATGAAAGTGAGATACCGCTGACTTTGATCAGAGATTAACAATAATCCTTGGAAATTATTTATAGACCAAAATTTGCAGGGAAACGTGTGGTAATGGCTTCTTGTGTCCATCTTATCTATTCCATTGAGTTTTGACCCCTCGAGGATGGCGGTTGATGGTGAATATGTTTCAGTGCTAAGGTTAGTAACAATGTATGCTTTTCCTGTGCAGACTTGCTTCTCTGCTGGGCAGCTGGTAGAGATATTTCTACAGAACAGCCTTTCACCCATTTCTAAGGAGGACTTTAAGCAAATGAGTCCAGGAATCATCCAGCAACTGCTCAGCTGCTCTTGCCAACCACCCAAGGACCAACAAGCAAAGCTGCCACCCACCACTCTGGAGAGTAAGTTCTGGTTCTTCATTCAGAAAGCAAATGCACACACTGTATGCAATAATAATAGTGAAGGCAGGATACTTACTACATACCAGGCACTGTTCTCAACATTTTACATGTATCAACTCATTTAATCCTCACCACAATGCTATGGGCTAGATATTATTATTATCCCATTTTACAGATGAAGAAACTGAGGCACACAGAGGTTAAGTGACTTGTCCAAGGCCACATAGCTGGTAAGTAATGGAGTTAGGATTCAAACCCAGGCAAGCTGGTGCCAGAGTTCTTGTCTTTAACCACTATGCTATACTACCTTTCAATGAATATTTTATATTTTGTACACATTCATTTTGTCTCCCATATTTGACTCAATCATGGACCAACTTAAAAGTCCATAATTGAGAACTGACAAGGTGTAAGAGGAAGAATATTAGTGTTGGGGTCAGAAATGCAGAGTCGAGTCATGCCTCTATGCCCAGCCAACTCTGTGATCTTAGGCAATCTCTTTACGTCCCTGAGTCTGTCTCTTTTTCTGCTCAGTGGCAGCCCCAGGAAGTGAAGGGATATTTGTACTCACCTGTATCCCATCAACTCATTGTAGCAGGTGAGCTCTACCATAAGACTTCACAGGATACCTGTGACATTCCAGTGGGATGGTATGTACAAAAGTGTGTTCTGTAAATGTAAAGCACTGTATATTTAAAAGACAAAAAAAAAAAAAATGGTGGCCTAAGAGCACCCATGATTGATAGAAAAAATGTGATAGTTAACACATGCAAACTTTAAAATATTCCCATTGATCTGAAGGACTTATATGTATTTTTTCAGAGCTGCTTTTCTTTCTCTTTGAGATAGTCTGCAACACTCATCATAGCTGAATTGTTCAGCTATTCAGTTCTAACTCACAGTGGTTTCTGCACCATCGAATGGCTCATTTGGAGATTTTGTGTGAACAAAACCATGGCAGGCCTAAATATCTAAGATTCCACATTTACCGAGAGCAAAAAAGCTTCATTAAAAGTGAGCAGCTAAATAATTCAGCATCTGGTGGTCAGTGGTGGCTCAAAAATGGATGAGGAGGACAGAACAGTGGCCCCTAAGAGCTTCCCTGAGCATATTTATATTCATACAACTGGAAATGGCAACTGGCATATATAGGCCACTCAGAAACCGGGGTTTGAACAGAAGATCCATGAAAAAAGTTTTATCCCCTTTCTAATGAACTTCTAGACCCTTCTATGGAATAATCTTCCTGACAAAAACCCAAACAAGTCATACTCACTAAAGAACCTAGAAAAACATTACTGTCCTCAATTTAAAATGTTGCATCATGTAACCAAAGGGAAAGGCTTGTATTGGCCTTTTGAAATTACAGAAATGTAAGATGTTATATTAAAGAGAGGAGGACACAGGGAGACATTATTAAAAAAATAGTGTGGCCAGCCTGGCCTGGTGGCGTAATGGTTAAGTTCGCATGCTCTGCCTCTGTGGCCCAAGGTTTGCAGGTTCACATCCTGGGCGTGGACCGACCCACCACTCATCAAGCCATGCTGTGGAGGCACCCCACACACAAAACAGAGGAAGATTGGCAAGATGTTAGCTCAGGGCCAATCTTCGTCACAAAAAAAAAAAAAAGTGTTCAGTATGCAGAAACTTAACCCCTAAGCGCCACCTTCAACTGAATTTCCAGGAAAGCGTGTTAAGGTGATGTACAAATTAAGTTTCAGACCTATTTAAAGCAGCTGTTCAGGAGTGGCTAAGAATTTAATTGGTAGGTCAATTTCTATTGTAATGATGGGAAGCATTTATATAGAACCTGTCTGCAAGTCACCCGATTCCAATCTAGACGCCATGACACCTATGTAAGGACCTGGGGTAAGTCAGTAGAGTCCGACGGCCACAAAAGTCAGAGATTTTATGGTTTTCAGGCAGTCCTTGCCACATGAGAGCAAGTGAAATCTGACTCACAGAGGACCTAAAAAGATTTATAAGCTCTAAAGTTAGGAGACATCCGTTCTTCTCCATAACCACACTGTCGCTGCCCTCAGGACGAAGGAGAGAGGAGTAGAAGAAGAATTGAAAAACTTGAAAACTCTGCCTTTTGCCTGGGAAATGTCAGACCCTAATTTGTCCTTGTGAGTTCTTGACGTTTTATGATCTTTTGTAGCTACCGTAAAAATGCGGCAACTCTGAACTTTATTAGACATCCAGGTGCTCATGTTAACCCTCAAATGTCTCTATGCATTAGATGAGAAGAATGACGTTCCCCCATAGAGTCTATCTGTGGAAGAGTAGAATATGAAACATGGTTAAATGTCTCTAGGGATATTTTTATAACAGGTGTTTTTATTAAATTACAGCAAAATAAAACCTCTAGGCAAGTGGATGACCATTCCAAACCATTTTTATTATTTTTTAATTTTTAATTGTGGTAAAAAAACACATGAAATTTACTATCTTAACCATTCTTAAGTGTACTGTTCATTAGTATTAAGAATTTTCACATCATTGTGCAACAGATCTCTAGCACTGCAAAACTGAAAATCTACCCATTGAACAACCCTTTTATAGAGATTTTCTAGCAGCAAAGAAATAATGATGACAGTAGGAAAATCAAAGTTTGAAAGTTTTTTGCCTTCACTGAATTCACTATCAACTCTATTTTAATATAGACTCCTGCATAATTTAGAACTTATAATTTAATAAAGGTCCTCTTAAAATCACAAGTCTATTGCCATGTTACCAGCTAGTATCATTAACATGATCAAATGTACAGAAAGAACCTTCCAGAAAAGTACTAGAATGATGAGAATGGAACATCTGTTATAACAAACTTTAAATGATAGTTTCTTAAAATCTACAGTGGGCTTTAAGTAGTATAAGTGAATTGTTTGATTTAGCTTATTATATATCTATAGTCACTAAAGGAAACGATATAATTTCCTTCACTGTTAACAAACCAGTTTGCTATCACTTGTTAGTAAGTTCTAAATAAGTAGAAAACAGAGTATTTGCTCTGAATATCTTCAGCCAAAGGAAAATGGTGGCGTGAATAACTCTTCATCCCCAAATTATGTACACTTGACTCTGCAAGCCATTTTTTTCCTCTCCTTTAATCTTTCTCTTGCCTTTCCTCCTTTATTTCTTCTCCCCTCATTAATATTTATTCCTGTTGGAATAATCATAAAAAAATTGCACTTTCTGAATATTTAAAAAAAATCTAGAAACCTAGAAACATGGAATAAATTTATGTTATAAAAAATTATTGTAATAATCCAAAAGTTAGGCTGTCCAAATTTATATTACCCACAGCTAGATACTCATTGATCAGTTTTCACCAATACAATCACTCCTTTTAGTCATTGTGAATCATAAACACTTTTGACAATACAAATAATTTTGAGAACTTTCAGGAGAAAGTTCTCATGTTTTACACAAACATAGATCTACGAGGGGCCCACACTCTATGTCCCCCCTGTAACACTGCTTCCTTTCCTTCAAAAGTTTAAATGTGATTAGATGGAAATTACCAATATCTGTCAACAGATGTTGTAGTTTAAAGTGAGAGAAATTAATTTCTTTGGGGGCGGGAAGTAAGCTAGATTCTTGCTTGCCACAGTGACTTTTAATACAGGGTGGTCAGGGTTACTTCAAAGCAACAGGGTTATTTGGTAAAAGAGATTTCATTCTTTTTCTTAAAAATTAAAACCTTTTACCCAATATAACTCTACCAAAACAATTTCATATCTCTATCTGCTGTACGGTAAGATGGATTCTTCTGGCATTTTCACTAGCACAGGCACTAAGAGAGGGCTCTGTTTGTGCAATCTCCTTTTGACTTAGAATATGGCTACAGCACAGTGGCTGTGACACTGCTCACACTGGGCTCCATGCTCGGGACAACACTGATCATTTTCTACAGCTGTGAGGAGAACTACAGGCTTATTTTACAGCTGTTTGTGGGCCTAGCCGTTGGAACGCTCTCTGGGGATGCTCTGCTCCACCTGATCCCTCAGGTAAGCTGCTATCTTTTGTTGCCGATGGAGTGTTTCTAATTACTCTTTACATTTAGCCACTGAGGTGTTTATGCAAAATTTCGCAGCAACTTGCATGAGTAGATACAGTGGCCAGTGTTTTCTTTGGAAATGAATACTTCCCCAAAGCACTTGTAGGAGAAAAGAGATGACCAATTGTTAGGTTCACCACACGTTATTCTTATTCTTGAAATTAAAAAAAAAAAAAGGTGATCGGATGTCGATTCCTATTAAGAAAAATCTAGGAAGCTTAGAGCAATTATCTATAAATAAAAATGAATGGACTATGAGATGTTGTGCTGGTTTCTCTCCGGTTGCCGCCAGCCCTCATCAGACCTTGGCCCTTCTCTGCTCTCTCCTCTGCCTGGAAGATTGCATCTCCTCAGTTTCCTGGCAGGCTGGATTGTTATTTGGGTTCAGCCAATGGGAGGCACAACAGAAAATTCAGGGTAGGAGGAGAGAGCATGGCAGGGGTATTTCTTCCTCGCTCCCTCCTGGCTCCGGCACTTGCTCTAGAAGCTGCTGATTACCTGTGGTGCTCCAACTCCCGGGGAGCTTCACTCACGTTATTTCTTCCCTTTGCCCTTTCAGCCCTAAGAGTAGTAATGGTTTCCTGGGGTTTCTCGTCCTCCCTCTTCCTACCCTTGACCCTGCGCACACCTCTGTCATTGCACCATCATTAACCTCTCTTCCTTTGAACCATCAATATGAATTTCCCTTTCTTGCCCCAATATTAGTGTCTAGATTTCCTTCAAGAAAAATGTAAGCGCTGGGAAGCTGGCTCTTTGTTGAAGTCTTCTGAGACTCTTTATTTGTCAGAAATGAAAGGACTAAGACCTGAGATGCAAAAGTTCAGGCAGAAACGTTTTCAGATGAGATTATCTATTCCCTCTGAAATCTTGTATGATGGATAATGATGATGGACAAACGATCCCCCTCTCGCAAAGCCTGAGAAGTTAAAATTTTCCACAAGCCTCTGGCAATTTCCTACAGGGTCACTCTTGTTGCTTAGAGGCTCAATAATTATTAGATGTTCGGAAAATCACCAAGTGAGCATTGGAGAAATGAAACAAACCATTATTAGTTTTAATTTCCCTTGTAATCTAATTTTCTGGACATATTTCAGGGCTTATTGGCTTGAGACGGTGGCCGAGTACTTTTTCTAGGTCACCACAGTGGTTGCAGAGCTGCTCACTGCCCAGGATCCTGGGAAACAGCCAAAGGATCTTAAGGCTGCCTGGGTCTCCCTCTATGGGGGAGCACACAGCTGGAGGCACCAGGGGTAGACTTGGGGGTGGGTGGGGCTGTCGGCTGGCTGTGCAGAGACATGTTACAGAGGGAAACATACAAGATTAGCTGGGTTTCATGAAGTTTAGAAGACCATTGTTTTACTTGAGGAAAGAGATGAGGACCAAAGTTATTGGGAAGAGGAAGAAAGATGCAGTACAAGTGTAATGGAAAGCTAGAAAAATCTGTGGTTCCTGAATGTGATCCATGCCAAATGTTCAAAGGTCTGCACAGAAATGAGAAAAATACCACTGTCATGATTTCCTTTTTTAACTAGCTAAATTTATTCAACTTAAAGATCCACATTTTATCTCTAGATTGTGGAGTTTTCTCCTGTTTTATGATATGACAATGTTTTCTATTCTGTGAAATAATGGTAATTACAAATATTAGATGAGTATCCTTTAATGTCTTTACCAAAAGAAAAAGTTGACTGACATATATTGGTTTCTAGTTATGTCCATAAACTCAATGTATATATGTAGAAACCCACAGATATGTACAGTTGGCCCTCCGTATCCACGGGTTCCACATTCCCGGATGCAACCAATCTTGGATTGAAAGGCCTACAATGGTTGTATCTGAACCAAAAATGTACAGCTTTTTTCTTGTCATCATTCCCTAAACAATACAGTATAACAACTATTTACATAGCATTTACCTTGTATTAGATATTATAGGTAATCTAGAGATGATTTAAAGTGTATGGAAAGATGTGCATAGGTTATATGCAAATACTACCATCATTTTATATAAGGGACTTGAGCATCCATGATTTTCATATCTGCAGGGGTCCTGGAACCAATCCTCTGTGGATAGCAAGGGATGGCTGTACTCACTCACGTACTCATGTGTATATACATGTATATACACATAAATACTACACACATCTATGTACGAAGATATATACATACGATATATACACATATAAATTCTTTTTCTCTTTTTTAATTTAATGGTCAGTAATGTCCTAAATGTGGAAACCGCTGAGCTGTTTCCCAGACTGCCTTCTCCTGGGGAGGGAATATGATACATAATGATTTACTAGCTCACAAGAAATCGTGAGGTCAACCAATGGAATGAGTTAACCAAAGGATGAGTCAACTAGAGGAAAATTCCTAATGATTTTCTTGTATCCTTTTGTGTCCCGGGGAGCTGACAATATTGCTGGGAATACAGTATGCACTCAATAGGAAAAGTCTTTCGATGGATTTCTTACTTATCTGAAGATTTATTAAGAGTGTTCTTTAATTGCAATGGGCATGGGGAGAATAAATCCCAGATGAAATGTATCTTTATATTTGTTCTAGATTTAAATTCATTGATCAGTTATAAAGCATTGCTGTGCAAACAGATATAGATTATACACCTGAAAAAAAATTTAGCTAAAGGACTGAGAATATATGAAAGTTTAGTCCACTTGCTGAAATAAGGTTAGGCTACATTCTATGCATTAGCAGAAGCTGTTCAAAGTTCTCCTTTCTTTTCTCCTGCACACATTTTATTTGACCCTGATTAAATCATAGAGTAGAAGTAATCATACATCTAAAGCAAAGTGGGCTTTGAGTGATTTTAGGAGTTGTCATGGGGTTCCCCAGAATGAAATTTGAATATATCCAATACTGAACCTACTAATTAATATAGCAATCATCAAAAATTATTTCTTTATGTCTCTTTTTTTCTAGGTTCTTGGCTTACATATGCAGGAAGCCTCAGAGTTTGGACATTTCCATGAAAGCAAAGGTCATATCTGGAAACTGTTGGGATTAATTGGAGGCATCCATGGGTTTTTCTTAATAGAAAAATGTTTTATTCTTCTTGTATCACCAGGTGCTGAGGTATATGTTAAGTTTCATTTCTTTTACTTTAGGGCTTTATAATATTCTTCTCTTATTTCAAAAGTACTTGTTTGAAAGTAATTGACATGCTCATGAAGTTGTCTGTATAAGGGATGGGGCTCTGATTTCCAGGGTACACAGATCATTCTGACTGGTGTCTTTCTTTAAGTATTGTTATAATTTTTTAAACATCTGTCGCTGGCCGGTTCATATACTTGTTACAACCTGCTCTTCGACCTCCATGGCTAGTTTAGAAAGGCCCAAACTAGGATGTTACAGTAATTCAAAAATAGGACACTGTTTCATATCTGGGAATGAAGGGGCCCAAAAGGCCTAACACTAATCAGTGCTTTGAAATCTTGCCTAACCAAAAACAAATAAACAAGCAAACAAAAATTTTGAAAATTCACAAAATTACCCATCATTTTCTATCTTAAGAGCATTTAAAATTATAAAAAGAAGTAGCTCAGGAATGGGGTTTGTGGCAAATCTTTTTTTTAACTTGAATAATTGCTTTCATTGTCCCTGTGTTTCATCATTTTCTACGTATATGATAAAACATAAAATGCAGTGTGGTTTTTTTATGGATTTTTTTTTTTTTTTTTTTTTGCTCTTACACATTATCCTATAAGAAAATAGATTAACTGTTTGGTGGGATGATTAAAAAAGTAAATGCTTGCAAAAGACTCCAGGAGATTAAAATAAAGCAAATTTTCCTTACAAAATCCTGGAGCTCTACAGCCTCTTCTGTTTTCTACTTAATCCCTGGCTCTCTACATGTTCACATAATATGTATAATGCCTGTGCTCAGGACATACTTTAGTAGTCTTTTAAAATATCACCCCTTTTGGTTTATTGTCACTCTTAAATTCACTCAAAATTCTATTTTATGCATCAAAAAATAAGATGGTTTCAAAAAATACCTGGAGACAAATGAAAGTGAAAACACAACATACCTAAACTTATGGAATGCAGCAAAAGCAATACTAAGAGGGAAATTTATAGCAATACAGGCCTACCTCAAGAAAAAAAAGAAGACAGCTTTATGGATGGATAAAGTGATGATAAATGGATGGATAAGTGATAAAATAGGTATAGTAAAATGTCAACGGTAGCATCTAGGGTCTAGGGGCCTGCTTGTTCACACTACAGTTCTTTTAACTTTTCTGTATATTTGAGACTTTTCGTAACAAATAGATTTTGAACAAAATCCTGTAAAATTTTTCTTTTTTTAATGAAGCAGGATTGTTCTTTGGTCTGAGGCCCAAACTAGGATGTTATAGCAATTCAAAAATTAGGAATACCAGCTTTGAACACAGTGCCTACTCTAGAAGTTTAGGAAATTAACTTCTGCAAAAGGGGTTCTAATCTCAAAAAGCACAGAGAACAATGATAGATGCCCTTTATTCACAATCGATTAGCATTCCCAGACTGGGAAAACTAGATTACAAAGCCAATGTATCAACCTATGCATAACAATTAGAAATTTAACCAGGATGGAAATGAATGACATAAATTCTGAACATCCAAAAATGTAGAGTTTATTCAGATTGTCCTTGGACTTGTCAGGGAACTTAAAATAAGTTTTAAGAACACAATTTCAAGATTCATGGTGTTGCATAAAATAAAAGGTATGCAAATGTTTTAGAAGCAACAAGTGCTTTAATTGATGAATACATTTCTGGAGACATTAATTTAGTAGTTATAGGGTGTGATACAGTTTCAATTATCATCCTTTTGTAGCTCCATCAGAGAGAATTCAAAATTTAATTTTGTAGTAAATAAAAAAAGATAATATAAAAACTACCACTGTTCAAGCATTTTAAAATCATAACTAGTTATTTTTGAAGTTGCATTCTTAAAGCATTCTGAATATGCATGATATTTCAGAGAAGTCCTGTACTTCCCCAAGGTGAGACATTTTAGCAAGTATTTATCACAATGAGATTCTCCTAGTACTCTTTTTGTGCCACCCACCACTTTCGCCTATAGGCAAAATGTTAAATAGAACCATGGAATTGACAAAGGCCGCACCTGTGTTCTTTTGGCTTCAGCACTAATTTTAAACCATCCTCATCCAGCAGGACGTGTCATTGGTTAATGGGCATGTGGGACATTCCCACCATCTTGCACTCAACTCTGAATTAAGTGACCAATCAGGCAGAGGCAAATCTGCTTCAACTATCCAGTTGGTAGGTTACTGATCTGAAATGTTCTGCTGATTTGATTACCATCTTTCTTTTATTCCTCAATGAACAGATAAAAATCATTAGGATAGATAAATAAAATCCACTCCTGATTTACCTTTTCTTGATCTTGATAAATAGTTTGGAAAACTTTCCCAAACACCTGAAAGCTGTTTCAAAGGGTAAAAAGCATTTTCCACAGATTCAAGTCATTGCTTTCTGCATCACTTTGAAACACATATGGATCACATTGACATAGTATATATCTCCTTAAACATTTTGTTTACAAGTTTTCATAAACCAGTTGACCTTTAGGTTTTCCATGCTGATTAATCTTTAGCCATGACTAGGTGGTGTCAAATAAATGTTGAGCAAGGAGTTAGTGCATCTAGTAGTGGGATATTCATTTCTCAATGCAGGGGAGAACCGATTCTGCCCAATGAGATGTCTCATAGTAAGTGCCTTCCGTTACATTGAATTTTCCTTGACAAAATCTTTAATGTGAATTCTCAAAATACAACCTTCAATCAGGTTCCAAACAATATTCCCATTCTCATTCTCAAAGTAAGAAGTAAAGGGACAGGCAAAATATGAAAGTAATATATAATAGTTTAAAAATTTGCCTCCTATAGCCATGGCCTTGGGGGAGGGGTTGACAATTCAAGGACAGATTCTTAACTGAGTAGAGATGAGTAAGTAATTCTTGAGACATTAACACAGCAAAATAGAAGTCTGGCAAGTAGATTGCAAATCTGGAGCTAACTCAGACTTATGAACAAAAAACATTCTTTTAGAAAAATTATTTTAAAAGCTTTTGTGTTTACTGCTTAAATACTTCACATGTGGTTTGAAAGAAGATAACTTTAGGCTGAATTAGTTTTTAAAATCACTTTAATGCTGACTTTATTCTTTCTGTTTGCATGAAAGGTCCAGAACCTCAAGATGCATATAAGCAACCTCTGATGCGCACTTAATGAGCTTGGAACTATTTGAATACTCTAGCTCACTAATAATATAGTCACCATTTCTTTTGTTATTTAAGCTGCAAGATCAATCTAAAGTGAATAGATCTAATACGAACTTTCAGAATGGTTTGACTGGTTCAATTTCTGGGTTTTCAGGAAGGAGGGGAATGTACAAGTCTTTCAAATCAACAAGGAGTGTTGGATGTTGCCTCTAAATTCTTTTACATAGTGTGACAATATATAGCTTTTTGGGGAAAAAAATCCTGGAATAAGTATTTGAACTCCTGTCTTTTAATGGAAATAGAGCCTTTTGATTATAATCAGGATTTTGATGTAATGTAAAAAAAATCACATTTTTTTTTTTGTTTCTTCGTCCACCAATTTCAGCCAAAAGTTCTGTCTACCTCCTCTAACTCTGCATCCTTTGGGTCTTATTACTTCTCAGCATCCCTTCTCCAAAAATTACCTATCACATCTTTTGAGTAGCTCCTGTTATTGTATCATGTGAAGTTTAAATTTACTTTCTCTGTTTTACATTTTTTTAAAAAACGATGCTGTCTCTCACATAAAATTTATTTCAAAATTTCCACAACTTTGGGTGATAGAATTATATGAATATGCTTTTAAAAGGACATGTTCAGTCAGCAGATAAAAAGTATTCTTTTCACATAATAAAACAAGAATCTGAAGCATGAGGAGGGAAAGTGACTTTCCTGAAATTGAACCATGTATCAGTCTCTGAAATAAAATCATGTAATCTTAACTCATAGAAGTCAATTTTGAAATCTCACTTCTGTGTCATATGAAAGGATGAAAAAACTTAAATTTATTAAATTTGTCTTCTGTAAGTCTGTTGATCTACTTTCTTAATTGGCAAGATTCTTTTACTGACTGGCGAGGCCACAAAAACAGAATATTATGCCACGAAGAATGAAATGACGTGTTGGGTTTGCATGAATTTCTTCTCCATCCGGAATACATGATCTGCTTAGAGATCAGAACATAAATCCTAGTTCACAATCCACCCATACAGGAGAAGGGCCAAATTAGGTCAAGTATCAAGAATCATTTTTTTCTACAGGTTTTGAGTTTCATAAAGGCTTACATAATTTAAGAGTCGGAATTACAGACTGTCTCAATAGCCTCTAGCTCTCTATGGAAGATTCTGATCTACCTGAGTGTTATTTTCATCTAAATGGAGATAATGCTGAAAGCATGCTCGCAGACCCTCAGCTCCACCTTCTATGTTTTTCTATGAAATTTAGAAGTTCTGATATACTCTAGAGTATTAAAATGTCTTTTAAAATCAACATAACTCTCCAGATATTTCATTTTTCAACAAAATGATGACTATTGCTTATCTTTCATCGTTTATTTTTTAATTTAAAATAGAAAGGCCCAGAAGATTCACAGGCATCTGAAATTCACATAGGCAGCATGACAGCCTCCAACAGAAAATGTGAGTACCAAATTTAAAAAGCTAAACTTCGAATGTAGAAAGTGCCGTAGAAAAAGGTTGTCTGCTTTAAGATAAATAATATCAAAACCATTTCATTATTAAAACATTTGTTGGGGCCGCCCGGTGGCGCAGCGGCTTAGTTCGCACTTGGCAGCCCAGAGTTCGCGAGTTCGGACCTCGGTCGCCTGCCGACGCACTGCCTGTCAGCCATGCCGTGGTGGCGTCCCATATAAAGTGGAGGAAGATGGGCATGGATGTTAGCCCAGGGCCAGTCTTCCTCAGCAAAGAGAGGATTGGCAACAGATGTTAGCTCAGGGCTGGTCTTCCCCCCCAAAAATAAAACATTTGCAATAAATTTTTAAAAATTTTATCTTAATTACTTTATTGAGGTCATATTGGCTTATAACATTGTGTAAATTTCAAATGTACGTTATTATATATCAGTTTCTGTATAGACTGCGTTATGTTCACCAAATAAAATTTTTACTAAAGACTCGTTCTTATCAGTTCTTCATACATATTACACATTAATGTCAATTTTACTCCATTCTTTAAAAATGATGTTTACCCCCATTGTTTAAAACTGATCCTCTGAAAACTTCAATTAGTGTAAATACATATGTGGTTATTTGGGCTCCTTTAAAATCATGGTTAAGTGATGACTGAGCCTTTCACCTCAGTCTGAAATCTGGAGACATCACTGGCTTTTTCATCTTCTATCAGTCTACTGAAATTCACCCCAAATGGCTGTCTCATTTGTGATATTGCCATTGAGATGGTGGAAGTCAAATTAGTGATCACCTCATAATTCACATCTTACTCTATAACTCATTTGTTCATACAATTTCCAACCAACCTTTTTCTTTCTATGATTTTCCCTATTTCTGAATTTAATTGACCAATTTTTGGATAGGACTTTATTCCCTTTTGCTTATGTTTCTGAATAATTCTTTGAAGTTTTTTTGTTGATCTATTTTGGTTTTCATCAGTTGCTCCTGAATCTTTGCCCCATTTTTCTCACTCATATTACCCTTTTGTGACACACACTCCCCAATGTTTTGATATTAAGCAGTCATGATTAGTTATTCCCATTCTACCATAATAAGTTAATTTCCCAATGATAAAAATAGCTACCATTTATTGAACACTTCTTGTATGCCAGACACAGTGCTAAATACTTGACATGGATTATCTCATTTAAGCCTCCTACAACTTAATGAAGAGTAGTTATTATCCAAATTACACAAATGAAGAAACCAGTTATTAGAGAAGGTAAATCACTACCCAGGATTACATAGCTAGTAAGCTCCAGCACTGAGGAACTAAGGAAATGCTAATGCACCAACAATTTCTTCGTGATCATTCATGCATGCATGCATCGTATCTTCTCACATTCTTTCATTCATTCAAGAAATGTTCGAAGATGTGCAATGTTTCAGGCACTGTGTATCCACTGGAGAATGAAACAAAAATAGTCTTTATTCCTAGTTTGCAATGTGGTGGGGGATATATACACTCATAAGAACAAACGTGATTGTAACAATCACCATTCTAAATGTGTTAGATATATGAACTCCTGTAATTAATTTATTTGATTTAAAAAATGTAATTACATAGTCTGTCCAGTTCTGCTTTCAGGACATTGTTAGTAATATTTTTCCTTCTAAATCTTTAGTTCCGGGAGAAATTTTAGAATGCCTGGTACCTAGTAGGTCTGCAATAGACATTTCTTTGTTTTTGGTTTTGAAAGAAAGGAAGAGGAAAGAAGGCTGTGCCTAGTCAAATTAGGAGCAGGGAGCGGTTGCTGGATCAGGGAGTAATGATGGTCTGATTCAAATATTTTGTAGGCCTCCTGTCTTTCCAATTCAGATATCAAGCTTGGCATACAGAATGAATAGTTAAATCCAAATTTGATTACTCAACTGCCCTTCTGCCAGGGACATATTGAATTAGCTTCAAATATTTGATTACTTGCTTCATATTACCTCATTGGTGGAAGTCAGCTTGTATTTCAAAAGACAGGATGCGAAAATCCTATCCAGAGTCTGATTTAAATAAACAAAATGCAAAATGATACAAGATCCAGCCCATGTTTCAGCATGGAAAACCTCTGATAAGTCAGAAACATAGAACTCGCAATGACTGGTAAGGTAAGGTAAGGTAAAGGAAAGGTAAAACATAATCAGCAATTCTGAAACAAGTACATTAAATTACCAGTGACTGCTTGTCTTATCTTCTGCCGAATCATGTTTAAATTATCTTAAACAATATACACAATGTGCTCCTTGTGGCTTACATGCAAATATGTGTATTTGCCTTGTGGCTTGTTGCGTGTCCATGATCTGACATTTAGAAACGTGTAATCAGATAATAAAATAACAGACAACAAAAATAGGCCACACTGTTTCTTAGCAGCGTATAAATTGGGTAAAAATTTTCCATTTGAATATATGCTACTGATATCAAAACTCCATGTAGGCATACAGAAATCACAATCTATCTGCATGCTGCAATGTTGTCAAATGTATTACTTTAAATTATTTTAGTTTATTTTATTATCACGAAGAGCTTGATTTCTGAAAATTGGCAGGAGCAGTGAAGCAACCTGGTAGCATTATTAGATTCAGAGAGCTTATAGGCAATGCCAGTAAGAATTCCCTGAGTTCAATAATTTGATATTTATTCTGTGTTTTTGTGACTATTGCCTAAAATCTGCGCATTTTTAATAAAGAATAAAATAAATTAGTAAACCCCCAGAGGATAAAAGTGAGTCTTACGGTGATAGATGTAACTAAGGCATGATTTTTAGAAGTCAAATGTATGGGATGTCTTTGTAATGCAATCAATACAGCTATCTTCTGGCCGATAGCCTGGGCTATGTATGCTGTTTACTGAAGTTACTTATTTCATGGTGTGGGATATGAAACGAGTCTAATCATATTCCCCAAATAAAATAGCAAACCATATTATAATACGGTCCTCCCGCAGTCATAGACCACATAACAGAAACCAAGAGGTAATCTCCTCCTTTTTTTTTTTTTTTTGAGGGAAATTGGCCCTGATCTAACATCTATGCCAGTCTTCCTCTACTTTGTATATGGGACACCACCACAGCGTGGTCCGACGAGCAACGTATAGGTCCGCACCCAGGATCTGAACCCATGAACCCTGGCTGCCACTGGGCCAGCCCCACCTCTTCCTATTTTTACTGAGTGTACCATTATTAGAATATTGTGTTCAGTTCTAACATAATATTACATTAGACATAATATCAGTCTAACATAATATTAGAATTATGTTCAGTTCTAACAGCAACACCTACTACTTCCACTTGTCACCCAGTATACATCAATTGAGTAATTAATGAAGCTTTAGGCTAGGACAATTGATTTTAATTACTATTCTTATCAAATGGTATACCTAGATAGTTTACTGTCAGAATAAGTGTTGTCCCTGAAATATTTTTTGGATTTGTTAGTTGTTCAACTCCATAAGTGGATTATATTAATATAGTTTTAGGTTTATGAAAACAAAAATTCTATCCATTAAAAACATGAACCCAATTATGATCTAAATTATTTCATTAATTAAACTCATGATCTAAATTATTTCATTGACGCTCTACTAATCAGATAGTGTATATTATGTAATAGAATCCCAAGAAAACAGCTTCTCTTTATTTGGTTCAATGTCTAGCCAGTCTAGTACTGAAAGTTATTTTTCAGAAAGACAAGAACATTCAGTAATTGTTCCAAAGCTAACTTTGGGATCAGCAGAACTGGTGGCGGTTCTGTCCTGGTCACAGATGGGGAGTTCCTCAGAGAGGGTACTAAATTATTTTTAAATACTTTACAAAAGACGCACATGGAGAGGTTATTGGTGGTGTTTTGAGAGATTATAACAATATTATCTTTATCTTCTTCTTTTGGCATAGCTGGACAAGGTGATAGAATAGTGAATGCCAGTGCATAATTTATCTCATTAGTAATCAGACCTGTTAGAAAAACAGTGACCATACATCCAAGCGTGTTGGTTACCATATTGCATGTCCAGTCCTGACTTATTTTGAAAACGGAAACAAAGTGGGGGAAACGTAGATGCAATTTAAGAACGTCAGGGGTGGATGGGAATGTTGGTGGTATTTGAGGGGTTCCATGGAATACTTAGTGCTCTGTTAATGCTTCTCACACCTTTGTTTGGTTCTTTAGGCAAAACCATTAGCTTGTTAGCAATAATGATACTGGTTGGGGACAGCCTGCATAATTTTGCAGATGGCCTAGTAATAGGAGCAGCCTTTTCGTCTTCATCCGAGTCGGGAGTGACCACAACAATTGCTATCTTGTGTCATGAAATTCCACATGAAATGGGTAAGTCTGACAATAGAATCACTGTTTCCTGCTTTTTGAGAAAATCATAACATATTTCTAGCTATGATTTACTAGTCTTCTTTTTCCGACATATAATTGAAAGATAAATACTTTCTGTTCATAATTTATTTAAACCATAAGAAGAAGAGAACTTGATAAAAAAATTCCGGGACCTTGGGATGAAATTCAATTAGACTCCTTTGTCATATTTCCCAGGGCCAGAAGTGACTCTTTGGATTCTGGAGAATACTATATGTGAGAAAGTCATTCAGAGAAACCTTTTCAAGAACTTTGGCAAGGACTTTAAAATCTGCATCTTACATGTGGGAAAAACATTAAGAGGGTAATTTTACCCATTATGTCAGCAAACAGGCCAATGAGATAAAATAACATTTAAATTAAAGCCAAACCATGGTTTCATCAAATGATTTACACAAAATGTCCAAAGCCAAGCATAAAATTGACATGACAGGCGTATGGTAGCAGATGTGTGTAAGACTCTTTTTCTGGATAATCTTAATAGCCCTGTAATTCAAACCCTGCCTCCCAGGAACCAAGATGAGACAGAATAGACATTTCTGAAACAGGCCCAGAAAGAGGAGAGGCTGGTCCCAGGAACATATGTGCCCTAAAGAGAGAGCTCTTGACGGTCACTCTTTCTGTTCCCACTTTCAGGCCTATGGGACCATCCCTTCCCTCTGGTGTTAAGTGTCAATTGCCCAAAGTCCTGTCACTGACTTGTCCCTCTCAGAGCAGTTTATTGAAGGTCCTTCCTGAATCCATTAAAATGTACCTGGTCTGGTGCCGTCTCCTACGGTCCTGCTTTTAGCTACTATAACAAAACCACAGGAGAGTGTGACAGATTGTGGCAGGCCAGCAAAATGCTTTAAGACCTGTTCATAGGACAATCATATAATGGAACTAGGAAACTGGGTGTCTAGGTGTCTCTTACTGAATTTCAGCCTGATCCCAATCCCCAATACTAAGAAATAGGGGCTCTCAGATTAAAAGGTCATTCGTCTTTTGGAGGAAAGTTGTGGAGAAAAGAAGGTCATTTTTCTATAATCATCACGGCAGTAAAATATTTTCTAAAGGAAAAATTTGTTTTCCTAACCAACTTTTGCAATGATTTTTAAATCTCATTTTAAGTAGTTTTCTCTTCCCCCACAGCACTTCTTGCAGAAGTAAATAATAAAAGCCCACATAACGTTTACCACCTCATGATTTCGCCTGGCAAGTTTACAGGCAAAAAGATTTAGAAACCCTGGAACAGCAAGTGCTTTATTTTGCATTTATTTAAATTGAAAATGTCACAGGACATGAGGAACTAAAGTGTATGTCACAGTTCTCTCTGTATATGCTATGTCCAGGAGCAGTAAATGGAATAGAACTCTTGAAATGTAACTTTCTAATAGTGTAATGAGTTGGCTATGAATCCTAGAGAAACATAGGACAGTGCTTTACTAACGATGGTTCAACTTTGCTTATAAAATTGGTTCCAATTGCTGAAATTTGAAGCAAACTAATAGCACATGACTCTAACAAAGGCATCATCAGTTAAATGATAATTATGTTTTCTTTTTCCCTTAAATTTCAGGAGACTTTGCTGTGCTCTTAAGCTCTGGACTTCCTATTAAGATTGCCATCCTGATGAATTTTATCAGCGCGCTAACTGCCTTCATAGGACTGTACATTGGTCTCTCAGTATCAACTGATCCAAGTGTTCAAAATTGGATATTAACAGTCACGGCTGGGATGTTCTTATATTTATCCTTGGTGGAAATGGTAAGCTTTGTGGCTTTCCTGTTTTGTTTTTCTAAACACTGAAAATGTTTAACAAAGAAAAAGCAATAAAATGGAAGGATAGGTGGCGAGAAGAGAAGAAGAATATAGATAATAAAAAAGGCTAAAGAAATATTCTGCGTAATCCAAGAAAGTAAGTTATAGCAGAAGAAACATAATTTGAGCTACAGAAAACATTGACATTCTTTTAGTGAATTTAAGTGGAATGAGTGAAACCTTTATAATTGTCAAAAAGTGATCATCACTTCATTCTGCTCTGGCTCTGCATCTATAGATGATGATTGTATAACCAGCTGAAAAATGAAAATTTCTGTTAAACAGCCAGCTATTTTGTTTATGCTTTGGAAAATAGTTCAACTGAATTTGTCATAATAAAACGATGTGTTTTTATGAAGTTGACCACCACTACGGGGGATCCATCACACAGGACCTTCTGAGGGGGCTCCTGTCCCCATTGTTCAAAGCTGGCCCCAGAAGCATTATCCCCCCACACTTCCAGGTTATGCATGCTTGAGTGCCAAGAGATTTCCCATGGCAGTCCCATGACATCACCCTGGAGAAGCCCAGGGCAGGAGAAAGAGGAGTGTGGTGTGGGCCTGAAGAAAGACTCCATGCACAAAAAATCAATCCTTCTTAGTTTGGCTTAATTAACCAACCATGTTTTTTAAAATAATGATTTCATCTATATTTAAGTTTTAATTGCCAAAGGGCTATCGTGCCATGAAATGAGAAAGATTATTATAGTATTGGGTCTTTAAAATTGCAACATATATTTCCTAAAGAAGTCCTTGTTGATGCTAATGGTAATTCAATCATCACTTTTTATTCTCTATAATCTTATGAAGGAATTGAACCTGGGAAATTTTATATTTTTTTGCCTTATAAAATCTGGTCTCTGAAGGATAAACCCATTTTTTTTTAAGGTCACCTTCTTTTAGACTTGTTTACAACTAAAATGTCTTAAGGTGAACGTCATAATGATTATCCCTTCTCATGGGTTGGAACAAGGCAAATAAAAATGACGTAAATTAACAACAGAAATATTTAAGACTGCAAATCAATAGAAAGCCAATCGGAACAGAAGCAGAATATGTGATGACACATATCCTGGAGCAGAAAAGTAAAATAAACAATCTTGAAGATAATATGTGGAACAGAACCATTGGGATTGCCTAATGATGTAGCAGAATCCAGCTGTTGTCCTGGAATTAAACAAAAAGAAATGTTTTATAAGGAAAGAAATCTGGAAGGCTGGAACCTATGCTGATATAACCAGAATAACAGTGCTTTCTTAAAGTAGACATCAACGAGGGGAATGTCTAAGCACCACCATTTTAAACCCCAGTGTAAATGCTTCTGACTTTCTGGTTGTTTTTCTTAACTCTCATGAGATTCAAATAGATGAGGGAAACACCAAAATGTACTTCCATGTTTAAAAATATTATTTCTGATACTCAGGACATTTCCTAATCTTGATAGTGAAGATAGCTAAAAGTGGGGTAAATTCTACCCTCTTTTTTGAACCCCAATCCCCAACCCATGGTCAATGTTACAGAATTCTGCCATCCTTCTGTTACCGCACAAAGGGCACAATCTGCTCGCCGCAAGACAAAAGCCAATCGTCAAGAGGCGAGATGGTGGATAAGAAGGGGCATTTATTACAGCTTGCGAGCAAGGGGGAAGATGGCTGACTCATGTCCAAAATAACCGTCTTAAGGGGGCACAAAATCTTACAGCAGTTATATAGGTTGGTGGGTTACAGGGGAGGGGGGTTAGGAAGGTTGACCCTCAGGTGTTACAGACTGGGAGTCGCCACACCAGATCTTTCAGTTTTCATTGATGATGGCTATCCACATAGACTCTCTGTTCGGGGGTCATCACATTCCTAAGGAACTCAAAAGAACAAAGTTATCATCTTATCGCAGCTGGGAGATACATGCACAAGCAGGGGTCATAAAATCTACAGAGCAGTTAGATCTCCTCAAGGGTGCAAATCCAGCTGGGTTAGTCAGAGGTCATTCAAAGTTACAATAGGTTTCTTTCCTATAATATGGCTTCCCTTATGTCAACCTTGTGTTGAGCCAGTATCACTTCCAGTTTGAGAAATCTGGATTTCTACCCTTGTGTGACTTGCAAAGCACACTGTCCCTCACCTTTGAATGTTGCAAGCTACCTTTTGTTTAAAATGTCTGTATATCAGTTCTCAAATTCACTCTTAAGCCTCCTGATTTTTAGCTTTCTATTCTAATTTCTTTTCTCTTTATGAGTCAGTTCAGGGCAGTTGCTGTATTCTTTTGAAGTTTATTTTGTTTTTTTAACACAGTCTGGATCTCTCTCCGTATAATGGACGTATAAGTATGCCGTCAATCCTTTTTTGTTGTTCTTAGCGAGTCTGATCTTCCAAAATTGACCTAAGAAGATTATCAAGAACCATTTGTCATGTAGAACCCTAAGCTAAATATGTCATTTTCCCCTCGGTGTTTCTCCCCCTGGTCTTGTAAGGATAAGCAGTTGCTTGTAAGAAAGCAGTCTGACTGATGTTCTATGAGATTCGAACTAGAATAAATCTTGACCTTATTGCAAATTACTGTTGGCCAAGGAAAAACCAGCATTCTGGCAAAAAGACAGGAAAGAAAATACTCTTGAGTTTCCTGGGACTACTTCCTAAAATCCAGGTCGCCTGCTCTCACGGCCTTTTGAATAACTTCTAAACAAATACGACTCTTTCACATAGCAGCAAGTTTAACAGTTGCTGTCCTCTGGGGCCGTGCCAAAAAAAATAGTCTTTTGTCATTTAAAGGGAAGAAAACAAGGTTTTACGACTCTGTTAAACAGCAAAGAAAATAGATGGCAGCAAATAAAGGGTAAGGGAGAATACTTTCATACACTGGTTATTTACTAAACCCTGGAAATTTACCAGGCCCTTTTTGAGCAGGGTTAATGTGAAAAGATTAGCTAGATATTTGCTTTGCTTGTTTGCTTCAAAGAAGTTGGGTGTGTAATTTCAAATTGCAAAAAGAAAAAGAACTAGGGGCAAAAATGGAGTCTTAGCAATGAAGTGAACCAGGAGGAAAGTCTTCTCCAGGGAAATCTGCCAGCCTAAATTCCCCAAAGTGGTATTGCCTTATCCAAGCACACTGACTCCCAGTTGCATTGAATGGTTTCTAAAGAAAGTTAAGAATGAATGCAGCTCTGGGTGGCCTGAGAAATTCATCCTCTGTTACAAAGAGCAGTGTCCTAGCCTGGATTTCCCCCAAGCAGAAGCTAAGACAAAGGTGTATGTGAAGGCAATTCACTTGGGAGGTGATCCCAGGAAGCAAGAGTGAAGGGCAGATGGAACAAAACAGAGAAGGATGAAAAGTCAATAAAATGATGGGTTTTTATGAAGTTGACCACCACTATGGGGGACCCATCACACAGGACCTTCTGAGGGGGCTCCTGTCCCCATTGTTCAATGCTGGCCCCACAGGCATTATGCCCCCACACTTCCAGGTTATGCATGCTTGAATGCCAAAGGATTTCCCATGGCGGTCCCTTGATATCATCCTGGAGAAGCCCGGGACAGGAGAAAGAGGAATGTGGTATGGGCCTGAAGCAAGGCTCCGTGCAAAACAAATCAATGCCATCTTGGAACTGGTCTCCGCTGTAGTGGCTGGGGTGAGAGATGCGGCTGAGAGAATATGAAATAGCACACAAGTGATGTCCATTAGCAGTGGACCCCTTCACCACTCAAATATGCTCATGCTCTTTTATTTTTAAGTCCCATCTATTCCAAAGTCCCTTTGTGTTGGTAGCCAGCCAAAAGCTCCATAAAGACAGTACAAAATAGTCAGTGGAACAAGCTCCAAACCCTGCTGGTCTTGAGGCAGTGTCTGATATTCACCATCTTTGGCCTCCAGCACCCAATCTTGATTCTTCTCACCTTCAGGCAGTGCTTGGCTGACCTAGATTTCTTTCCTTGTAGGGCAACCCAGGTCTTCACTGAGGGGTCTGTTTTGCCCTTGTCAGGTCGTGTTTCCTATGGTTGACTGCTCACCACTGTCGCCTGGAAGTGGCATGGAAGCACCAAGAGATGCTCCAAGGAGTGCCCAGTTTTTGATATGTTCCTTCCTTCCTCCATTATGTAGCAATAACCCTAACTCCTCATGGTAACCAGTGACAATTACTCCCACCACTTTACTAACTTTTTTCTCTATTTTTTTTTTTTTTTGTGGGGAAGACCAGCCCTGAGCTAACATCTGTTGCCAATCCTCCCCTTTTTGCTGAGGAAGACTGGCCCTGGGCTAACATCCGTGCCCATCTCCCTCCACTTTATATGGGACGCCACCACGGCATGGCTGACAGGCAGTGCGTCGGCAGGCGCCCGGGATCCGAACTCGCGAACCCCGGGCTGCCAAGCGCGGACTAAACCGCTGCGCCACCGGGCGGCCCCTTTTTCTCTATTTTTTTAAATTTCATTTTTTCTTTTTACCTGTTGACCCCTTCACCCATTTCTTCCAACCCCACCCCCCTACCCCTACCCCCTGCCTGTGGCAACCACCAATCTGTTCTCTCTGTGAGCTTGTTGGTTTTTTTTTTTTTCAGATTTAATATAAAAGAGAGATCATGTGGTATTTGTTTTTCTCTGATATTTCACTTAGCAAAATACCCTTGAGGTTCATCCATGTTGTTGCAAATGGCAAAAATTTCCTTCTTTCTTATGGATGGCTGAATAATATTCCATTGTGTATATGTATACCATGATTTCCTTATCGATTCACCCATTGATGGACACTTAGATTGTTTCCATATCTTGGCTATTGTAAATAATGTTACAAGGAATATGGGGGTGCACACATCTTTTCAAGTTAGTATTTTTATTTTCTTTGATTAAATACACAGAAGTGGAATTGCCGGATCACATGGTAGTTCTATGTTTGATTTTTTTGAGGAATCTCCATACCGTTCCACACAGTGGGTGTGCCAATTTACATTCCCACCAACAATGCACAAGCGTTCCCTTTTCTTCACATCCTCACCAACACTTATTGTCTTTTTGATAATAGCCATTCTAACAGGTGTGAGGTGATATCTCATCGTGGTTTTGATTTGCATTTCCCTGATGATTAGTGATGTTGAACACCTTTTCATGTACCCGTTGGCCATCTCTATGTCTTTGGAAAAATGTCTGTTCAGATCTTCTGCCCATTTTTAAATCACATTGTTTATTTTTTTGCTATTGAGTTGCATGAGTTCTTCATATATTTTGAATATTAGCTCCTTATCAATACATGATTTGCAGATATTTTCTCCCATTCAGTAGATTGCCTTTTCATTTTGTTGATGTTTTCCTTTGCTGTGCAGAAGCTTTTTAGTATGATGTGGTCCCACTTATTTATTTTTGCTTTTGTTACTTTTGCTTTTGTTGTCAGATTCAAAAAAACATTGGTAAGACCTATGTCAAGGAGATTATCACCTTTGTTTTCTTCTAGGAGTTTTATGGTTTCAGGTCTTATGTTCAAGTCTTTAATTCATTTTGAGTTAATTTTGGTGTATGGTGTAAGATAATGGTCCAGTTTCATTCTTTTGCAGGTGACTGTCCAGTTTTCCCAACACCATTTATTGAAAAGGCTGTCCTTTCCCCACTGTATGTTCTTAGCTCCTTTGTCGTAAATTAATTGACCATATATGCATGGGTTTATTTCTGGGCTCTCTATTCCATTCCATTGATCTATGTGTCTGTTTTTATGCCAATACCATACAATTTTAATCACTATAGCTTTGTAATAGAGTTTGAAATCAGGGAATGTGATGACTCCAACGTTGTTCTTCTTTCTCAAGATTGCTTTGGCTGTTTGGAGTTCTTTTGTAGTATGAACATTTTAACAATATGGATTCTTTCAATCCATGAGCATGGAATATCTTTCCATTTATTTGTGTCTTCAATTTCTTTCATTAATGTCTTATAGTTTTCAAAATACAAGTCCTTTCACTCTCTAGGTGAAATTTATTCCCAGGTATTTTATTCTTTTTTATACAGTTGTAAATGGGATTGTTTTCTTTATTTCTCTTTCTGATAGCTTCTTATTAGTGTATAGAAATGCAGCAGATTTCTGTGTATTGATTGTTATATCCTGCCACTTTACTGAATTCCTTTATTAGTTCTAACAGTTTTTTGATGGAGTCTTTAGGGTTTTCTATGTATAAAATTATGTCATTTGCAAATAGTGACACTTTTGCTTTTTTCTCTCCAATTTGGATGCCTTTTTTTTCTTTTTGTTGCCTAATTCTCTGGTGAGGATTTCCAATACTATGTTGAATAAAAGTGGTGAGTGGGCATCCTTGTCTTTTTCCTGATCTTAGAAGAAAGGCTTTCAGCTTTTCACTGTTGAGTAAGATATTAGTTATGGGCTTATCATCTATGGCCTTTATTATGTTGAGGTACATTCCCTCTATGCCCACTTTGTTGAGAGTTTTTATCACAAATAGATGTTGAATTTTGTCAAATGTTTTTTCTGCATCTATTGAGATGATCATATGATTTTCATCCTTCATTTTGTTAATGTGGTGTATCACATTGATTGATTTGTGGATTTTGAACCATTCTTGCATCCCTGGAATAAATCCCACTTGATCATGTTGTATGATCCTTTTAATGTATTGCTGAATTCAGTTTGGTAATACTTTATGAGGATTTTTCCATCTATGTTCATCAGGGATATTGACCTGTAATTTTCTTTTCTTGTGGTGTCTTTGTCTGGTTTTGGTATCAGGGTAATGCTGGCCTCGTAAAATGAGTTTGGAAGAATTCCTTCCTCATCTATTTTTTTGAAGAGTTTGAGAAGGATTGGTATTAATTTTTCTTGATGTTTGGTAGAATTCACCAATGAAGCCCTCTGGTCCTGCACTTTTGTTTGTTGGGCGGTTTTTGAAACTTTTCTCTCTGTTTATTGATCCATTGACATGAGAAGCTCAAATGACCAGGTGGTAATCACCACTTCAAGTTCAGTGGCAATATTCCCTAGTGTTTTCTCCTCAAGAACAAGGATCTGTGATCTGACAGTGCTAAAGTTTGTAGGAACAGGAAACACAAATTCCACAAGTGGAAAAACTGGCAATGATTGTTTACCATTGCTTCATGATTTTCTCTATTGTTTCTGCTCTTATCTCTATTATTTCCTTCCTTCTACTCATGTTGCTTTTAATTTTCTGTCTATTTTCTTACCTTATCAGGTGGAATGATCTATCATTGATTTTAAATCTTTCTTCTTTTCTAATATAAGCATTTTAAGCAATAAATTTCCTTCTGAGCACTGCTTTAGCTGAATCCCATATATTTTAATAGGTTGTGTTTTCAATACTGATCATTTTGAAATGTTTTTAAATTTCTCATGTAATTTTTTTTTTGTATTTTATCCATGTGTTATATAGAACTGTGGTGCCTAATTTCTCAATATTTGTAACTTTTTGAAATATCTTTTAGTTATTGATTTTAATTTAATTTCTTCACAATCAGAGAATGTGCTCTATATTATTTAGGTACTTTGAAATGCTTTGCGACTTGTTTTATGGCCCAGCATATGCTCTCTCCTGGTGAATGGCCCCATGTGCATTTGAAAAGTACATGAATTCAACAGCTTTGTGGTGTGGGGTTCTGTGAATGTCAATTAAGTCAGGCGGGTTGATAGAGTTGTTCATGTTTTCAAATTGCATACTGATTTTTTTCTCTACTTGGTCTGTTAATTATTGAGCGAGTGATGTTAAAATATTGGCCTATATTTGTGGTCTTGCCTATTTTTTAGTTCTATCAATTTTGCTTCATGCATTTGAATCTCTGTTAGTAGATCCATGCATATTTAGGGTTGTTATGTCCTCTTGATTAATTGATATTTTTACCATGCTGAAAGGTCCCTCTCTATCTCTGGTAAAACTCCTTGTCATGAAATCTCCTTTGTCTCCTTGTAGTCATGTCTGCTTTCCTGCTTACTGTTTGCACAGAATATCTTTTCCATTTTTTTATCTTCCACCTGTATGTGGAAAGTGAGTAGTGGGGCCTTGATAGTCTTTGAAGTGTAACATAACCAAAGAAGTGCCTGACATAATCAGCAATCCCTGTGATTAACATGTTAGTATCCATTTATCTTGTTTATCCACTTTCTCTAAATCTTATTTATAATCAGATCTATTGGTTTGCTGTCTTTTTCATATCCCCATGTTTTCTGCAAAGATTTCATGAGATTTGTTCTCTATAGAGATGATGGCCCCCCAAAGATATACATGTCCTAATCTTGTTTACCTATGAATTATGTTATTTTACATGTCAAAGGCACTTTGCAAATGTGATTAAAGTTTAGGACCTTGAGATGGGCATATTATCCTGGATTGTCTGGATGGTCCCAATCTAATCACATGAATCTTTAAAAGTGGAAAACCTTCTCCAGCTGTCAGAGAAAGAGATATGAGGACAGAAGGAGAGTCAGTGAGTTGGTGTGGCTGACTTTGAAGATGGAGGAAGAGTGCCAGGAGCCAAGGAATGCAGGCAGCCTCTGGAAGCTGGAAAATGCAAAGAAATGGATTCTTCCCCCAGAGCCTCCAGAAGGGAGAGCAGCCGTGCAGACATTAATTTCAGCCCAGTGAGACCCATGTCAGACTTCTGATCTGCGAAACTGTAAGATAGCAAATTTGTTTTGTTTAAGCCACCAGGTTAGTGGTAATTGGTTAAAAGTAGCCATAGAAAACTAACATATCCCTATGCTTCTAACCTTGGTTTAGATGTGCTTGGGAACAGAAGCAGCTATGTAGGAGCATCTCATCTCGTCTGAGAACCAAAAGTTCCTTCTAAGAAAATTCTCAGAACTGAAAGTCTAGAGGATTTCTCATATCCACCTTCTGTAAAGATTACAAAATTTCTCAAACAGAAGGAAAAGACAAGCCCTGGAAGTACTGTTTTTTCAGCAGTTTGGATAAGAGAGACTTTATTTTTAACAAATATGATTTATTATTTAAAGAATAAATTAATTCATTTAAAAAAACATAAGTAGGTTATCCCAAGGAAAGGTTTACTTTGGACCTGAAACAAGTTTCAAGCCTTTAGGAGTTTTTCCTAAGGTTTTAGATCCTGCGCATTGTTTCTATAGCAACGAGCCCATAGAAACCTCAAGGGGCTATCACTATGGATGTAACTAGACATGTCCCTAGAATTGGGAGAACTGGACAACTGCCCAGAATCCAATACACTAATAGCACCCAAGCGGATAGTGGAGGACCTGTAACTTAGAGAGGTAGGTAGTAAAGAAGGAAGCGCCTTACCAATTCATGCCAAAACAAAACAAAACTCAGGTGCCCCTCTGAGCACATTGAGGTGAATTAGTTGAGAAGATACCTTATTTCCAGGCCCCTCTCCCCAGCAATCTCCCGTATTATTGTTTTCTGGATCTCTTCCCCCTCCCCTCTGCACTTTTTTTGTGTGATCTTTTAAAACTTCTCTTCCTCTTCAAGACTATTATTGATATCCCTTCAATCTTGATTTCAATTATGTAATAATGGGGGAGGAAACAGCAAGACTGAAGAACAGTCAGAGCTATTTGCTTATCTAGTCTCCTCTGGGAAGTGTCTCCTTCAGGCTAGACTTTTGCTTGGAGCATTTTCCAACTTCCAGACAATTTTCCCTGTATGAAAGGCAGGGTAAAGAGTATTTGGAATTTAACTTAGAATAGTCTGCTTTTAAACTATGCTCAAACACAAAACTAAGTCTGAGTATTAAACCCAGCCAATAAATAGGATTATCAGTCGTCCAGATGAAGAGCATCCATTGGCTTCTCTACAGTTATTTTAGTTCAGTCAATGTAACAGCTTCAAGATAGTGAATTGGGTGAAAACAAAAATTGATTGACAAAACAGTTACCTTTTTAGCTAGATTTCTCCCTCTCTCCTTGATCATATGACTATAAAATTAAATAGAATCCTCTACTTTTAGGATATTAATCCCATTCCCTCCTCCGCATCATTTTATCTTTATCTTCAAATTTATTTAGTGTGATTGAGTCTTTCTTTCTCAGAGAAATCTAGATAAGTCCAATGTAATTCAGTCAATAATCTCAAGCACCAAGCTGATAAAAAAAAAAAAAACACCTCATTTTTGGTAAATGAGTTCTTTCTCCATCCAAAAAACTAGAAACCTATCCTTTCTTTGAAATTGTCAATACCTTGGTATAATGCCCTTTAAACAATATCCGTCCATAGAAAGGGGATATTTTGTTTGAAAAAAAACATATAAAATTACCTTGATATACATGTTGGCTTTCAACAAATGTTGTACTTGAAATCACTGAGTGCAGTTGACAGCATTTTAAATGCTCTATTGCTGTGAAAAAAGTGACAACCATTTAGAAACCATTTCAGGCAGCAAAATTAATATCATTTAACATGCACAATTTTTCTTCACAAAAGCAAGAAGTATGAATCATTCTTGCCAACAATTTGGTAAGATTTCTACTCTCTCTCTATTCTCTTTCTCTAAAAATCAGTCAAATCCTACACTTAGATATTTTCTACTGAGAAAATGATTAACAGACCCAACTTTGATAAATGCTAGCTCTGTAATTTAAAAAAATTGACGTCCAGAAATGTTTGTATTTTTCTGCTCTTTGTGTCTTTTTTCTTCTAGCAAGTCCCCTAAACCATGTGCATGCGTGCACGCACACACAAATGTATCTTCCAAAGTAATCCATTTCTTAGGAAAATGCTAAAGCTGACTGATGGCTCTTTTTGCTGAGCTATACACTTAAGAATTTGTCTAACTGAATTGCTTCCCTTAAGGGGAGAATGGAGAAGTGAATTGTTAAATACAAGTTAAAACAGGTAACATTTTTGTCTTTCCTAGCTGTGTATGACAATGCTGTGGTCTTTGTCTGACAACTCAATTTTCAAAAAAGAAATTTTCATTTATCTTCCACTGCAAACTGCTTCATGAATTCCCTTGGGAAGATAACCATTGTGGAGGTACAAGAGATCCTGTATTTGAATATTTACAAAATAAAATATCTAACACTGGAGTTTTAAAAATAACTTTGAGATAAGCTTCCAGTTTGGTGATCCCAGATACACTGAGAGCTATGGTCCTTCCTTTCTTGTTTGATAAGAAAATTAGAACTGTTTTATTAAGTTGTTTTGTGAATGTAGCTACTAATTTAAAAAGACCTAAATTCAAATCAGGACCTGTGTCAACAGGAACAAATCTCCCAATTTTAGGATATTGTTGAGTCAACGTAGTAACCTGTGTTGAGGGTCTTTCTATTAAGAATCAAATATGATGCTAAAATAAAACACACTATTAGGTCCCCCTTTACATTGCTGTCAAAACGCATAACCAAGAAAATGAATTGAATAAAACAAGAGGGAAAACTTACATAACAACCAAAAGGATAGATTATGTTGAAGCCATATCCAAACTGTTGTTGAATTAAACTGTTGGGAGATTGTTAAAAGCAAGAATTGATACAATATTTTTATAATTTTATTCAATGCAAATATTCCAGAGCAAATTTTCATTCTCCAGAATACTGTAGAAAGAGAAATCCAGCAGGGCCCTCCTGAGATTTTGTAGCTGATAAAACCTCGTCTCTGTAGATAGGCAACTTTCCCCAACCCAGTCCAGCCAGAGCGACAGCCAGGTTCCTTAAAGAAAGGAGCCTCTAGACTTCCCTCCATCTTGTTACAGCAGGCAGTCACAAAGAAATTCAAAGTGGTCCACACTGCAGACTATAAAAAGAAGTATATATATATATATATACACACACACACCACATTTTGTTTATCCATTTATCCATCAATGGACACTTGGGTTGCTTTCATTGTGGCTGTTGTGAATAGTGCTGCTATGAATGTGAGTGTACAAATATCTCTTGAAGTCCCTGCTTTCAATCCTTTTGTGTATGTATCCAGAAGCAGAGTTGCTGGATCATATGGTAATTCTATTTTTAATTATTTGAGAAACTGCTGTACTGTTTTCTGTAGTGATTGTCCTATTTTACATTCCTACCAACAGTGCCCAAGGGTTCTATTTTCTCCACATCCTCACCAATATTTTTCATTTTCTGTTATTTTGAAAACAGCAATCCTAATGAGTGTGAAGTGGTATCTCATTGTGGTTTTCCTTTGCATTTCCCTAATGATTAATGATGTTGAGCATCTTGTCTTGTGCTTACTGACTATTTGTATCTCTTCTTTGGAGAAACGTCTGTTCAAGTCCTTTGCTCATTTTTTAATTAGGTTGTTCTTTTGTTGTTGTTGTGAATTGCATGAGTTCTGTATATATTTTGGATATTAGCCCCTAATCAAATATATGATTTGCAAATATTGTCTCCCATTCCAGGGGTTGCTTTTTCACTCTGTTTATAGTGTCCTTTGATGCATAAAAGGTCTTAATTTTGATGAAGTCCAATTTATCTATTTTTTCTTTTGTTGCCTGAGCTTTTAAGGACATATTCAAGGAGTCATTGCAAAATCCAATGTCATGAAGATTTCCCCCCATGATTTCTTCTAAGTGTTTTAGAGTTTTAGGTCTTATATTCAGGTCTTTGAAACATTTTGAGTTATTTTTTATATATGGTGTAAGAGTCCAACTTCATTCTTTTCCATGTGGATATACAGTTTTCCCAATACTTGTTGTAAGGACTATTCTTTCCCCATTGAGTTGTCTTGGTACTCTTGTCAAGAATCAATTACCTCTGTATGCAAAAATTTATTTCTAGGCTGTCTCTTATATTCCATTGGTCTATATGTCTATCTTTATGCCAGGACCACATTCTTGACTATTGTAGCTTTGTAGTAAGTTTTGAAATCAGGAAGTGTGAGACCTCCAATTTTGTTCTTTTCCAAAATTATTGTGGCTATTCAGGGTCCCTTGAAATCGTATATGAATTTTAGAATGGATTTTTGTATTTCTGCAAAAAAAGGTCATTAGGATTTCGATAGGGATTGCATCAAATCTGTAGATCACTTTACCTAGATTGTATATCTTAACAAAATTGTCTTCCAATCCATGAAGATGGGATGTCTTTCTCTTTATTTGTGACTTTAATTTCTTTCAGCAATGTTTTGTAGTTTTCAGTGCACAAATCTTTTGACTTCTTGGTTAAGTTTATTCCTAACTATTTTTTTTGATGCTATTACAAATGGAATTATTTTCTTAATATCCTTTTCAGATTGTTCATTGTTTGTGTATTAAAACTCAATGGATTTTTGTATGTTGATTTTGTATCTTACAACTTTGCACAATTTTTAAATTGTATTGTATTTTAACATCTTGAGAGGAAAAAAGGTATTGGTACTGGGTAACAATTTTTTATTTAACAGAAGGACATGTTTTATAAGTAGTATTTTTAAATGTAATGCTATACTGAATAAAAGTGTGTAAGTTAAAAACATTTACATGTAAAAAGGATTCCATCGTTAATCACATTAGCCTATTTCACTTGTTCTATTTTTTAAACTCACCAGAAACAGAAATCTGTCACAGTTCTATCCACTGTCTATTTTTCTCTTCTGCCTCAATTTTAAGTTGTATGAATAGATAAACATGCATTGATTAGAATAAGTAAATAAAAGAAATCTCTATTGTTTCTGAAAGTTAGAAGGGATGATATTTTCTTAAATTCTTAATGAGGACCTTATGACAAATTCAATCATTGTGTGATTATTTTCATTCACTAGAGCAACTTGCCTGGTATTTTTGTAAAGTTTGTGACAGTGAGTGCCAAATACAATCTTGCATGCTCATTAGAACTAACACAGGTTGTTCACAAATTCAATTCATCTAATGCTTATTGAGTGCAAAAAGTGAGGACTGCTCTGAAGAGACAGAGCTTGTATGGCTTCATGTTGTCAACAATCTGGAAGAAAAGCAAAAAGGTCATGTGATTGTCTCTGTGGTGTAACTCTTAATAAAACAAGTTAAGCCGGTCCGCTAACACATGAGAGAAGAAAGATGAAAGTCAGTCCATCTATTTTTTGGATTCATAAAGGCCAAACAGTCTTTCTAATTTACCATTTTTTAGCAAGTTGTGATCTCATAGATGACTACAGAAAATTTTTTGGAGACAGTGCATGGATAAAGGATTATGCAAACTGAGCGTTAGCTTTTGCAAACACTGGATAAGCTTTTGGGTGTCATTAAGACCCACAATAAATCCACCTACTTACCTATCTAGTTAATGGAAGGACTCCTATATGTCTCTTTGCAATCATTTCTAGATAACATGCTATCGATGAATAATCATCAAATGACCCTTCAAAAAATCAAGAGAAAAATTAGCTGAATACCTTATTAACTTTGTTCTAAATATGTGGATGTGTGAATATTCAGAATATTAATTTTTTTCTCATGTGTTTGACCAAAGAGAGTTGTTCCAGTGGTTCTGGATAGCAGTGATGGTCATTTGAAAACAAAAATCTTGGTATATTATTGGTGTCAGACTATGGAAAATACTAAGAAAAAATCTTCCTGTCCTAAGTATAAATAGAAGACTTTCAAATGGCACTGTCTAGTTTGGCCTTAGATCCAAACAGTCCAGTAACTCAAAATATGCTTTAGTTTTTCCTTCTTCTTCTCCTTTTTTCCTATTTTTTATTTTTAGAGTATAAGAATGCGTGGGTATGACAGAATAAATATAGAATGATCCATAACCGTTATGATTCTTCTCCCAGCAGGCCTGTAGTTCCTGCTAAGGGTCTTTAATTTACACTAGGCTTAGACTATCAAAATTTTTTCTGCACTGTCCACAGTGGTGGCCGCTATCTACATGTGGCTGTCCTACCCAGAACTTGAAATGTGGTTAGTGTGACTGTGAAATGGATTTTTTAAAATTAATAAACTTTATTTTTTAGAGCAGTTTTAGGTTCATGGCAAAATTGAGCAGAAAGTACAGAGAGTTCTCATATAACATCTAAATTACACATGCAGACCTTCCCCCACTGTCAACATTCCCCACCACGGTGGTATATTTGTTACAATTGATGAAACTATACTGACACATCATTATCACCCAAAGTCCATATTTTATGTTAGGGTTCATGCTTGGTGTTGTACGTTCTATGGGTTTTGACAAATGATGTGTATCCACCATTGTAGTATCATACAGAATAGTTTCCCTGCCCTCAAAATCTGTGTTCTGTCTATTCATCCCTCCCTCTCCATTAACCCCTGGCAACCACTAATCTTTTTGCTGTCTCCATAGTTTTGCCTTTTCCAGAATGTCATATGGCTGGAATCACGCAGTGTGTACCTTTGGAGATTGGCCTCTTTCACTTAGTAATGTGCACTTAAGTTTCCTTCCTGTCGTTTTATGGCTTGATAACTCATTTCTTTTTAGCAATGAATGATATTCCATTGTATAGATGTACCAGTTTATTTACCTATTCACCTACTGAAGGACATTTCGGTTGCTTCCAAGTTTTAGAAATTCTGTATAAAGCTGCTATAATTATACATGTGCAGGTTTTTGTGTGAACATAAGTTTTCAAATATTTGGGTAAATACCAAGGAACATGATCATATGGTAACAGTATGTTAGTTTTGTAAAAACCTGCCAAATGTCTTCCCAAGTGGCTGTACCATTTTGCTTCCCCACCAGTAATGAATGAGAGTTCATGTTGCCCCACGTCCTCACCAGCATTTGGTGTTATCAGTGTTGGGATTTTAGCCATTCTAATAGTTGTATAGTGGTATCTTATTGCTGTTTTACTTTTATATTCCCTATTAATATATGATGTTGAGCATCTTTTCATATGCTTATTTGCCATCTGTATACCTTCTTTGGGGAGGTGTCTGTTCAGGTCTTTTGCTGAACCTTTTTTAAAATTGGGTTATTTGTTTTCTTATTGTTGGATTTCAAGAGGTCTTCATATATTTTGGATAACAGTCTTTTATCAGATGTATCTTTTGCAAATATTTTCTTCCAGTCTCTGGCTTGTCTTTTCATTCTCCAGACATTGTCTTTTGCAGAGCAGAAGCTTTTAATTTTAATGAAATTCAGCTTATCAATTATTTCTTTCATGGATCTTGTTTTTGGTGTTATATCTAAGAAGGCATCACCATACTCAAGGTCATCTAGATTTTCTTCTATGTTATCTTCTAGGAGTTTCATAGTTTTTTTATTTTTCACTTATATATATGATCCATCTTGACTTAATTTTGGTGAGGGGTTTGAGGTCTGTGTATACACTCACTGGCTTTTTTTTTTGCATGTGGATGTTCAGTAGTTCCAGCACCATTTGTTGAAAACAGTATCTTTGTTCCATTTTATTACTTTTGCACCTTTGTCAAAGATCAGTTGACTATATTTACGTGAGTCTATTTCTGGTCTCTCTATTCTGTTCCATTGATCTGTTTGTCTATTCTTTCACCAACACCACACTGTTGATTACTGTAGCTTTATAGTAAGTCTTGACATCGGGTAGTGTCATTTCTCCAACTTTGTTCTCCTTCAATATTCTGTTGGCTGTTCTGGGTCTTTTTCCTCTCTGTATAAACTTTAGTATCAGTTTGTCAATATCCACAAAATAACTTTCTGGGATTTGGGTTGGCGTTGTGTTGAATCTATGGAAGGACTGACATCTTAACAATATTGAGTCATCCTATCCATGAACATGGAATATCTCTCCATTTATTTAGTTTTTCCTTGATATCTTTCATTAGAGTTTTGCATTTTTTCTTGTATAGATGTTGTACATATTTAGTTAAATTTACAAGTAAGTATTTCATTTTTTGGTGCTAATGTAAATGGTAATGTGTTTTTAATTCAAATTCTACTTTTTCTTTCCTGGTATTTAGAAAAGTGATTAACTTTTGTATATTAACCTTGTAACTTGCAACCTTGATATAAGCACTTTTTAGTTCCAGGAGCTAAATTTGGATGTTCTAAATAGATGATCATGTCAACTGCAGATAAAGACAGTTTTATTTCTTCTTTCCCAGTCTGTATACACTTTATTTCATTTTCTTCTCTTATTTCTTATTCTTCTCTTCTTCTGTAATCCTTCTATTTCCTCTTCTTTACTTCTCTTATCACATCAGCCAGGACTTCCAGTACGATGTTGAAAGGCAGTTGTAGGAGGAGATACCCTTGCCTTGTGTCTGATCTTAGCAGGAAAGATTTGAGTTTCCCACTCAAAGTGAGATGATGAGTATGATTTCTTTCTCTTTGAGTATGATGTTAGTTGCAGGTTTTTTATAGATGTTCATTATTAATTTGAGGACATTTCTCTCTATTCCTAGTTACCAGGAGTTTTTTATCATGAAGGTGTGTTGGATTTTGTCAGTGCTTTTTATGCATATATTGATATGATCATGTGATTTTTCTTTACATTATTGATGTTGTATGTAGATTATATGAATTGATTTTTGAATGTTGAACCAACCTTGTATACCTGGGATAAATCCCACTAGGTTGTGGTGTATAATTCTTTTTATATATTGTTGGATTTGATTTGCTACTATTTTGTTGAGGATTTTTGCATCCTGTTCATAAGAGATATTAGTCAGTAGCTTTCTTTTCTTGTAATGTCTTTGTCTAGTTTTGGCATTAAGAGAATGCTGGCATAGGGGAGGAAGACATATCCTCTACCCACTATGGGTCCTTCTGGCTGGGATATGAATTAAATTGACATGAGACAGAATAACAGGAGAAAATCAAACAAAGCTTTATAGCATGTATACCTGGGAGAGACCCAGGAAACTGGGTAACTCAACAAAATGGCAGAGGCTCTTATCTTAAATACCATCTTCAGCTAAAGACAAAGGAGAATGTTGGGGGCAATGGTTTGGGACTTCAATGGGGAGGAAGACAATTCACATGGAAATGGAAAAGCAAATGTTTGGTAAATAGGACTTTGACAAGAATGGGCTTAGCAAGGACCTTCCCAGTCTATCAATACCCAAAGTTATCTATGGTGATAGTCTGTCCTGGGGACAGGCCTTTTATCTTCACTTCTTTTAGGCAGTTAGGGGGAAGGCCAAAGTTTCTTTCAGAGTCTTTTGTTCTTAAAAATAATCAAGACAAGGCAAAGAGACACATTTTGGGGAGGACAAATCTGATCCCCCACACTGGCCTCATACAATGAGTTAGAAAGTATTCCCTCTGCTTCTGTCTTCCGGAAGAGACTGTAGAAAATTGGCATAATGTCTTTCTTAAATGTTCGGTAGAATTCGCCAGTGAACCCATCTGGGCCTGGTGCTGTTTTGGAAAGCTATAAATTATTGATTCAATTTCTTTTATAGATATAAGCCTATTCAGATTGTCTGCTTTTTCTTGTGTGAGTTTTGACAGGTTGTGTCTTTCTAGGAATTGGTGCATTATGTCTAGGTTATCAACTTTGTGGGCATAGAGTTGTTCATAATATTCCTTTATTGTGCTTTTATTATCCATGGAGTTTGCAGTGATATCCCTGCTTTCATTTCTGATATTAGTAATTTTTGTCTTCTGTCTTTTTTTTATTAGTTAGCCTGGGTAGAGGCTTATCAATTTTATTGAACCTTTCATAGACTAAACTTTTGGTTTTGTTGATTTTCTCTATGGATTTCCTGTTTTCAATTTCACTGATTTCTGCTCTAATTTTATTATTTCTTTTCTTCTCCTTACTTTGAACTTAATTTTCTATTCTTCTTCTCATTTCCTAAGATGGAAGCTTAGATTATTGATTTTAGATCTTTTTTCTTTGCTACTATATGCATTCAATGCTATAAATTTCTTTCTAAGCACTACTTTTGCTACATCCTACAAATTTTGATAATTGCATTTTCATTTAATTCAAAATATTTTAAAATTTAACTTGAAATTTCTTCTTTGACCCTTGTATTATTTAGAAGTGTGTTGTTCAATCTCCATGTATTTTGAGATTCTTCAGCTATCTTTCTGTCATTGATTTCTAGTTTAATTCCATTGTTATGAGAGCAAACATTGTATGATTTCTATTCTTTTAAATTTATTAAGATGTGCTTTATGGTCCAGAATGTGGTCTATCTAGGTGAATGTTTCATGTGAGCTTGAGAAGAATGTATTCTGTTGGTTTGGATGAAATAGTCTACAGGTGTCAATTATATCCAGTTGATTGATGGTGCTCTTCAGTTCAACTATGACCTTACTGAGTTTTTGTCTGCTGGATCTGTGCATTTCTGATAGAGAGGTGTTAAAGCCCTCAACTATAATAGTGTATCCATCTATTTCTCCTTGCAGTTCTATCCATTTTTGCCTCACGTATTTTGACACTCTGTTAGGAGCATACACATTAAAGATTGTTATGTCTTCTTGAAATGAGTCTTTTAACCTTATCTAATGCCCATCTTTATCTATGATAACTTTCCTTGCTATAAAGTTTGCTCTATTTGAAATTAACGTAACTACTCTCACTTACTTTTGATTAGTATTAGCATGATACATTTTCCTCCATCCTTTTAATCTATGTGTGTCTTTATATTTAAAGTGGCTTTCTTGTAGATTGCATATAGTTGGGTCTTGTTTTTTGATCCATTCTGAAAATCTCTGTCTTTAAATTGGTATATTTAGACCACTGACATTTGGAGTGATTATTGGTATAGTTAGATTAATATCTACCATATTTGTTACTGTTTTCTAATTGTTGCCCTCATTCTCTGTTGCTATTTTTGTCTTTCACACTTTTTCTGCCTTGTGGTTTTAATAGAGCATTTTATGATTCCATTTTTACTCTCTTCTTAGCATATTAATTATACCTTTTAAAAGTCTTTTAAGTTATTGCCCTAGAGTTTTCAATATACATTCATAAATAATCCAATTCCACTTTCATATAACACTGTACCACTTCATAGGTAATTAAATATTCCTAATCTACCCTTCCCATTTCTTGTGTCATTGCTGCCATTTATTTTACTATTACATAACCATACACACACACACAAGCATACATAATTGAATACATTTTTGCTATTATTTTGAACAAATCTTTTAGATCAATTAAGAATAAGAAAGATAAAAGTTTTTATTTTACCTTTACTTATTCATTTTCTGAAGCTTTTCCTTTCTTTGTATAGATCCCAGATTCTGACCTATATTACTTTTCTCTCTCTGAAGAACTTCTTTTAACATTTCTTGCAAGGATGTTCTACTGGCAACAAATTCCCTCAATTTTTCTTTGTCTGAAAAAGTCTTTATTTCCCTTTCATTGTTGAAAGATAATTTTGGGGGTATAGAAGTCTAGGTTGATGGATTTTCTCTCTCAACACTTTAAATATTTCACCTCAGTCTCTTTTTGCTTGGATAACTTCCGAGGAGAATCCAGATGTAATTCTTATCCTTGCTCCTCTATAGGTAAGATGTTTTTTTCCTCTGGCTTTTTTCAAGATTGTTCTTATCTTGAATTTTTTGAAGTTTGAAAATGATATGCCTATGTGTAGTTTTTTTGTTTATTTGTGAGGAAGACCAGCCCTGAGCTAACATCCATTGCCAATCCTCCTCTTTTTGCTGAGGAAGACCAGCCCTGAGCTAACATTTGTGCCCATCTTCCTCTACTTTATATGGGACACTGCCACACAATGGCTTGATAAGTGGTGCATAGGTCCGTGCCTGGGATTCGAACCTGCAAACTCCGGGCTGCCAAAGTGGAGCATGCAAACTTAAGCACTATGCCACCAGGCCGGCCCCCTATGTGTAGTTTTTTTGGCATTTATCCTGCTTGATGTTCTCTGAGCTCCCTAGATCTATGATTTGGTGTCTGACATTAATTTGGGGGAAATTCTCAGCCATTATTTCTTCTAATATTGCTTCTGTTGCTTTCTCTCTTTCTTTTTCTAGTTTTCCCATTACACATATATTATACCTTTTGTAATTGTCCCATGGTTCTTGGATATTGTATTCTGGTTTTGTTCAGTCTTTTCTCTCTTTGCTTTTCAATTTTGGACATTTCTATCGTCATGTCCTCAAGCTCTGAGAGTTTTTCCTCAGCGATGTCCAGTCTGCTAATGAGCCCATCAAAGGCATTCTGCATTTCTGTTATAGTGTTTTTGATCTCTAACATTTCTTTTTGATTCTTTCTTAGAATTTCCATCTCTCTGCTGGTATTATCCATCTGTTACTGCATATGTTGTCTACTTTCCCCATTAAAGCCCTTAGCATATTAATCATAGTTTAAAAAAATTCCTGTCTGATAATGCCAACCTTCTTGCCATTATCTGACTCTTGATCTAATGCTTGTTCAGTGTCTAAACTGTGTTTTCTGCCTTTTAGTGCAACTTCTTATTTTTGTGGAAAGGATGACATGATGTACTGGGTAAAAGGAGCTGTGGTAATTTCGCTTTTAGTAATGTAGTGTTAAGGCATGGGGGGAGGGGAAGTGTTCTATAGTCCTATGCCTAGGTCTCAGTCTTTTGGTAAGCCTGTGCCCCTGGACTGTGAACTTCTTGTCCCTCCCCCCACCATGGTAGGACAGAATGGCTAGAACGGACTGGAGATGGGGATTTCCTTTCCCCAGGTCACTTAGGCTCTGATAAAACAGTTTCTCCTGAGGGCAGACTTTGTTAATAGAATGTTTGGGCATGTTTCAAAATGGTTCTTATCCTCCCCCACCTGAAGCATAAGGGGATTTTTCTCTAATATTCACTGTGAGAATCTGGTAGAGCTCCTGGCAGTAAAACTCTCAAAAGTGTGGGGGCCCCTCATGACAGGGTCCTCCTGGAGTTTTTAACTCTCAGGCTTGTCTACACTGAACCTCAGCCTCTAACAATTCCTCAATTACCGTTCAGGTTTCCCTCCCCTGGCACTGGTTGCCATACAGGTTTCTGTTTCGGGGTTTCTGTTCCAGTAAGTTATGATTCTCTGTATCCACCTGTCTTCCTCTCTAATGTTTGGGCCAGCAGTTTGCCCTATGACCTCACTTCTCTGACTTATCTAACAAGAGTTGTTGATTTTTCAGTCTGTTCAGCTTTTTACTTGTTGTTAGGATGCATAGATAAACTCTAATCTCCTTACATGCCACACCTGACACTGGAAGTCTTCGATATTAAACTTTTAAGTGTATAGTTTGCACATGCAAACAGATAATTGCAGATTTGCAAGCCAAATGGTGACTTTCACTAACAAATTTCCATTTCGTTCTCAGATGTGTGTCTTCCGCAAGGACAAAATTAAGCCATTTACAAATGTGACAGAGTTAAAGCAGCTCATGGAATGTGTACCCCTAATTAAGCACAATTAAGACATCCTACAAAATACATTCCTGAGTTTTTTTCCTCATCACATTTCTTAGGAACAAGCATGGTGCTTCTTATCAAATGCAAATTTCTACCTGAGTCTGTGTGTACAATGGGCTTTAGGGTCCCTCTGAAAAGAAGATGCCATAAATCAATTGTCAAGTGAGCTTCATGAATGGAGAAGCAAGTCATTTCTCTTGAAAGCTGATGATGCCAGAAGTATGAATTCCTGAGAGAAGACAAATATTTGAACTATAATTTTACCTTCATAAGAGACATCACCAAATGTCTTCAATAAGTGAATGTTGAATTTCTATATTTGAATTGTAAATTTTTAATAATGAAAGGCCTTTGAAATTTTCAGTGTATTTTAGAAATATTATATGCTGAACTTTCTTTTCAGTATGTTTGAACGATATTGAAGAGAAATGTTGAAATATCCAGTCATAGATCTTTAACCACACCTACAAGAAACCAGCTTCGAATCACAAATGGAAGTAGACAGAGAAGGCTTTGTGTGGCACAAGAAGCTTAGATTTGTAAGAAGGAGAGACAAAATCTTGATTCCAGAGGACATTTTATAGACCACCTTTCTTTATGACAAGTCCTTCCTAGTATATAATTATTACATAGTACATAACTTTAGTATTCATCCTCTTTCTTTCCTGGTGTGTTCTGATATTCTCTATGAGCATTCATTTTAAAGCTTCAGCTTGACTAAGAATACAATTATGGGGACTAACAAGTTTAAAACATTCACTTAATATTACTTTCTAAAATGTTCAGAAATCTTAATTGGAAGTTGACCATCATAACTACATCTCATTTAGTTAATAGAACTTGCAGGGACCATTATTTGTAGACAAGTCACAGTCAATATGTGGACTTCATGCATCTCGGGGAATTTCTTTCCTGTGCCTGATTCTAAATCGAAAAAAGAACTTAACAATGGTAGGTTAAAGGATTGCCTTTGAGGCAAAGATTTTTGTTCCAGAAAATTACAGCTCCTTGAATATCGTGTCTGGGCATCCACTGATCTGAATTGGGGAACTTGCTAAGCATGGAGGTGAAAAAGGAAGTTACTTTCTACTTCAAGGTTTCCAAGTTTCTGGCAGAAATCCAAAGAACTTTTCTCTGAGCACTATCTCTGGGCAAGCTGTTTTGCTAATGTTTCTTCTCTTTTTTCTTCTGACCTTTTACTTCTTTGTTGACATACTCTATCCATCATTTCACCTCCTCTAGTCTTAGGGTATAAATCAAGATCTAGAAAGTGGTTCAATAACAAAACTTAATTGCACTGGAGGAAATGGGGACTTTTCTCTCTTGAAAGCCAGGGGAAAATGGCAGCACTTCTTGGGAATTTTCAAAAGAGAAAAAACAAAACATATATTCTTGAAAATTAATTCATCTGGACTGTTATTTTCCTTCAAAATTTACTGACTGAAATGATTTAAAAAAAAACGGGTAGATTCAGAGCAAGTGAAATGCTGCAATCAGATGTGGTTTGAGCTTTGACATTTTACATTTGTATCTTTTGGAAAGACTTTCTGTAGGAATCCTTGGTATTTTGGTATGTATCCAAGAGATATTATGGTTCATATGTTCATCCACAACTGTCCAAAAGAGAGCCAAGTATTGTTTCAAAAGCAAGCTTGGCTGGATTTTCTTACCAAACTATGTGGACATGGAAAGTTCAGCTAGGCCACCCAAATTAAGATTAGAGCTTCCATATCAGGGGGAGAATCTCCTTAAACTTTTTTTTAAAAATTATTTTATTGGGCCGACCCAGTGGCCTAGTGGTTAAGTTTGCATGCTCCACTTCAGAGGCCCGTGGTTCACAGGTTCAGATCCTAGGCGTGGACCTACGTACCGCTTATCAAGCCATGCTGTGGCAGGCATCCCGCATATAAAGTAGAGGAAGATGGGCACGGATGTTAGCCCAGGGCCAATCTTCCTCAGCAAAAAGAGGAGGATTGGCAACAGGTGTTAGCTCAGGGCTAATCTTCCTCACCAAAAGAAACAAACAAACTTATTTTATTGAGGTTGTATTGGCTGATAATATTGTGTAAATATCAGGTGTACATTGTTATATTTAGGTTTCTGTAGACTGCAACATGTTCGCCATCAATAGTTTAGTTTTTATTGATCACCATACATATGTTCCCCTTTACCCCTTTCGCCCTCCCCTCATCCCCTTCTTCTCTGGTTACCACTAATCTGTTCTCCTTATCCATATGTTTGTTTATCTTCCACATATGAGTAAAATCATACAGTGTTTCTCTTTCTCTGTCTGACTTATTTTGCTTAACATAACACCATCCATGTTCTTGCAAATGGGATGATTTTGTCTTTTTTATGGCTGAGTAGTATTCCTTGTATATATATATACCACATCCTCTTTATCCATTCATCTGTAGATGGGCACTTGGGTTGCTTCCACATCTTGGCTATTGTGAATAATGCTGCAATGAACATAGGGGTGCATAAATCTTTTTATGTTGTTGATTTCATGTTCTTTGGATAAATACCCAGTAGTGAGATAGCTGGATTGTATGGTACTTCTGTTTTTAATTTTTTGAGAAGTCTCCATGTTGTTTTCCATAGTGGCTGCACCAGTTTGTACCCCCACCAGCAGTGTATCAGGGTACCCTTTACTCCACATCCTCTCCAACACTTGTTGTTTCCTGTCTTGTTAACTATAGCCATTCTGACGGGTGTGAGGTGACATCTCACTGTAGTTTTGATTTGCATTTCCCTAATAATTAGTGATGTTGAACATCTTTTCATGTGCTTATTGGCCAACTATATATCTTCTTTGGACAAATGTCTGTCCATATCCTCTGCCCATTTTTTGATCGGGTTGTTCATTTTTTTTGATGTTGAATTGTCCAAGTTCTTTATATATTTTGGAAATTAACCCCTTGTCAGATGTATGATTTGCAAATGTTTTCTCCCATTTCATGGGTTATCTTTTCATTTTATTGATGGTTTCCTTTGCTATGCAGAAGCTTTTTGGTTCTTAAACTTTTTCTGAAGTGTTGATTTTCATTGTTTGTCCATTTCTATAGCCTTACAAAGTTAGTCTATTGTTATAGCTTTTCTCAAGTGCATATTGCCTGCCTTGAAAACACAGAACCAGTAACGTGATATCTTTTATGGCAAAGGCAGCTTGATATCTATGTATTGTATTACATATTTCCATCACAGACAGAGACTATTTTATGCTTAACTGGACATTTTTAGTGTTGGTGTTTTCCATTTTTTTTCTTATTAGGTAGAAATGTATTGGTCATAACAGATAGAGATGAATTTCAGACATATAGCTGGTTTTTTTAGGTCTTTGTAGGTTCTCTACAGTAATGAGATGACCTGGCTTCTTGTCCTAGTTCTGACATCACATCTATGTGACTTTGGGTGAGTCATTATCCTCCCTGAGCCAATATTTCCTCATAACTAAAAGGAATTAATAATTTTATCTCTTGCAGGATTATGAGTAGTAAATGGGGGAGGGGAAAGATATAAGAAAGGGCATGATAAAATGGATGTGAATGAAAGTAAGCATTGCCTAAAACCTTCAGCTGGAGCATCCTGAAAGATCATGAGGGAAAGATGAGCTGCTGGGAGACACATCTGAATGGATGGCACGTTATTATAGAGCCAATTATTTTGATTTAAAAAGACAAAGCAGGGGACCTGTTGCTAAATTCCACAGAAGACATTGTATTTCACATGAATGGTGGCTCCTGGAGCTGTGAATACTCACGAAGTTTTCCTGTGGGTGATGCTATCTATATACTAAGAATAAAGGATTCTTGGTTTTCTCACTGGAAGTAGTGCCATTGGCAGAGACTGGAAGGTCTTATAAAAACACGTATTCAATTCTATCACAGGTTAGAAACTATAAGCAAACAGTAGGCCTATAAGCTTAGGCTCTGAGAAAAATAATAGATCAATCATTTTCAAAAATTGTGGCATTTTTGGATTTAGTCAGGACAGAAATGGATTGAGATTTGCAGGAATTCTCAAGACACTAATTCTATCTCTGTGTTTTTTGTATCTAAAACTTTTTGGCTATTAAATCTACCTTAATTAAGACCTAATTCTTCTCAGTCAAAGATCCTGAGACGAAGTTTTAGGCAAAAATGGAAATTAGAATATGAGCTTAAGGTTCATTAAGACATTGATGGTTTGGAAATTTATCTCAAGTTTTATCTATTGAAGCAGAACCATTTTCACTACCATGCTTATATTTTGTCTGAAGTCTTTTTCTCCATAGCAAGTCACTCAAAACAATCATGATTGTTCAGTAAATGATCCATATTTTATGAGTATTTGCCAAGAAAATCTTTCCATAAACTACTCTACCTTATCAAAGATAAACAGCCAGGTGGCACCAGAAACAGTAGAGGTAAGGTGAGCTGTTAATTCAGCTATGTCTTATAAATGAATATTAATTATCTTCTTTGAAAAAGAAGGAAGAGAGGGCACTACACAATGTCTTATTCCAGTATTTGGAATAAAGTGAATCAAAGTCTGAGCCTTTATGTGACCAGAGATGGCACAATTGTGTCTCACTGATACAGTCTGAGATACAATTACTGAGACAGTAGGAAACTGGTTGCCTATGTTGTCTGGCCTTGGAGTAAACTATTGAAAATTGCTTACAAACCATTGAAAATCAGAGGTACTGGGAAACTTCAATGCATGTTATCTTGTTAATGCCTCAAGAGTACCATCAATTGCAAGCTCTTTGAGAACATTCCATGGATTTTCAAAATGTCATTTTAAATATATAATAGTTAATGAACCATAGAAGAATTCTCTAAAGTAGCATAGTTAACCTCATCTTTAAGCATGGCAGAAAAACACCAAAAGGACACATAATTTGTTTAAGGCCATACATCTAGGACAGCATTTCTGGATCCTACTTTGTCTTTCAGTCCACTGCTCCATGCAGAGGTGTGAGATAGCAGGTCGTAATAATCCTATCCTTATCCCATTGATTAAGCTAATTAAAACAGAGAAATATCTATCTCAAGCACACCCAAAGAGAACATTCAGGATGCTCCTGTACAGACATTAAAAAATATGTCAACGTGTTTTCCACTGCCATAAATCTAAAGCCTTTGCATATTTTATGTATTTGACCTTTTTCTTCCTAGATAAAATAATCCGATGGTTCTCAGCCAGAGGTGATTTTTACCCTCCAGGGGACATTTGACAATATCTGGACACATCTTTGGTTGTCAAGACTGGGGGCAGAGCTGTAACTGACATCTGGTGTGTAGAAGCCAGGGATACCACTAAACATCCTATAACACACAGGAGAGCCCCCCGTACAAAGAATTATCCAGCCCCAAATATCAATAATGCCAAGGTTAAGTCTCTTGACCTGTAGAAATGACTGTCATGAAAGAGATACACTCACTCTCACCTTCTCAGGGTGAGGGAATCAAAAGAATGTGAGATAAAAACATTTTGAGGCACTTGACACAGACGCATGAGTGAATATTTCCCTCTAAATGATGTTATAGCATTTCACAAACATAAAATGGTTGCCACTTGTCTCTCTGAAAATAAAATATAGCCTTAGGAGATGATGCCTTTGCTGTTCTAAAGGTCAGAAAGACCTTGGTCATCTCCTTGGAAAGAAACAAATAGATACTTTGTAATAACCAGTGCATTTAGCGGCTTCATAAACCTAAGAACAGTCAAAAATAAAACCTTTCATCTATTATCTATTTCACATTTAAGCATTTTCTGAAAACACGAGTTGAGGTTGCTTTCAGTTAATAACTACGTCATTTTAAGACTTCTGGCAACACTTGGATCCTTTTCACTACAATCAACTGGCTTAATTTATCTTCCATTTTAAAATTTTGGTAAGAGTAGGTATTGAGCATTTTGTAACTGTTTGGGGAATTTTAAAGGTTATGAAGTTCTGAATAACAGAGTCTCTCATGTTTTCCCACCAAACTTTTCCCAGCAGTGAATATATCTGGATCTTATTCTGGTTTTTTTATTCTTTTTTTAGCTTCCTGAAATGACTCATGTTCAAACACAGCGACCCTGGTTGATGTTTCTCCTGCAGAATTTTGGATTGACCCTAGGTTGGCTTTCTCTCTTACTGTTGGCTATATATGAACAAAATATTAAAATATAAATTAAGAGTCTCAAAATCCCTTAAAAATGAATTTGTGTGGCCTCATTATGTTTCTTTCATTGTACTCTATAGTGACTTGTAAATTGAGTATTTTTTGTCTTAGGTGAAGTGAGTGTCTTTTAATTCATTAACTTATTAATTTTATAATGCAATTTTGTTTTTGTAGAATATAAATGTCAGGTTGCCCTTCAATGAAATTTTGTTTTTAGTCTCCAGCACCATGATGAAACTCATACCTTTTTTAGTAATTAATAAATTCTAAATTAATTAAACTTTCAAAAGATATTGTTTTCCTAATAAAGAATGTTTGTTTGTAGTATTTGAAGTGGGTAGATGCCTGTTGGAATAAAATCTGCTGCCCCTTCTTTGATGTCAATAATATATATTTTTTCTGTGGTGTTATAAATCATAAGCAAATTAAATTACAAACAAATGTAATAAAGTCTAGTTTTAATGTGATGGCTTGTATTACCTTCTGTTACTGGATGTCAGATTCTGAGTCAATGCTCACAAACCCAATACAGTATATTTCATCTGGAAGCTTTACCCACTGGCTCATAAATGCTCATAAATAAGCAAACTTGGGAAGCCTAAAGGATAATATGTCAGCATTCTTCTATATAATCACCAGATGAAATCTGTTCTAGGCAAAGAGAATTGGAAACAAAAGCTGAAGTTCAAAAATTTTTTAAATAATGTTGAGTCAGGCAGTAGATTAATGTGTAAACTGTCACAGAACTAACAGAGTATGTTTATGGGAATAATATTACTGACAAGTGAAATATATTTTATATTCCTTCTGAGGAAACATAGAACCCTAAACATTATTTCAGTAGATAAGTTCATGAAATGTACAAACAACATTACTGATAACCTAGAAAAATTATTAAAACAGAAAATAACTCTGGCTTTAGTCATTTTTCTTGGAAAATAGATGCCTAATATTTTTCCTATTTTTTAATGATATATCTTGACAAGGGAAAAAGCCCATTTTGCTGCCAAAATGACTCACGGCTCTCAAACAAATACATCTCTCCTACCTTTTACTCACCAGTACGTAGATATTCTTTCCCGTATCCCACCCAAACTCCATCTTTTTCAACCACCTTTCTTTGATGTCATAATGAGGTGTATTTCTTCTTCAGTTGTCTTTAGAGCTTGATTTAAGGGGGCTTCATGATATAGCACGATAGTTCTCAAACTTTGGTATACATTAGGACCAACTGTAGGATTTATTAAAATGTAGACTGCTGGGCTCCATCCCTGGATTTCTGGTTCTTTAAGTCTCTAGTGGGGCCTGACACCTTGATTTTGAACAACTTCCAGGTGATACCGATGCTGCTGCTGCTGCTCAGGGCACCCCTCTGAGTTTCAGATGTGGTAGAAATCAGGTACACCTGGCTTCCAGAAAGAGCAGGCGCACAACTCCATTGCCTGAGAGTTGTATGATTTTGATTAAATTGATCAACACTCTGCAAACCTCAACCTGAGTTCCTAGGTTGAAACTCCCTTCTCCCCTTGGCTTTGAGCATCGGATCAGTCGCAGGAGTTACTGATGAGGAGTCCCCAGTTAGCACTTTTATTCATATTTGCCTTGAAAGGTAAGCAGACTTGACATGTAGAGCTTTGCCCTTCTTTTGTTAGAGAATAATTCGTAGCTGAACAAAAACCCCTTTGTACAGGTCAACGAGGTGTGGAGGTTGCATATGAGAAGCGCCTGGCACCATCTGTGTTTGGGTTTCTATGACCAAGTTCTGATTTTGCCATTAAGCCTCAATTTAAGCCAATTTAATTAGAAAAGCTCTGATGGAAGACTCCATTCCAAGTTCAAGTTTAGAATAGTTTGGGGCTGGCTAAATTAAAAATGTTGGTGTGAGCTACTCATTCCATAACCTTCAAGTTGGAGTGAGTTTAATTTGACCCTAGGGTGAGGTTGTGAGTAGGTGCAGATGGGCTTCAAGGGACCCCCAAATCGGAAGGATTTGGAGGGACATCCTCAGTGAGTATTTTGCAAGCCTGTCACCAGACTGCTGTGGTTGTAAGCAGAGACCTGGCCAGCAGAGGTCATCTGAGGGGTCATCCCAAGAATTGTGTGATGTAGTGGCTCCTGAGGGCACTTTCCTTGGCTCACCATTCCTCCTCCATGCTACCTTATAACTGGCTCTTTGCTAACCCACGTCAGCAACCCAATAACCTGAGATGGACCTCCAGCCACAGACAATCTTAGAATTGCTAGAAATTCTCTTTTCCTCAAAACTGAGTGGTAATGATAAAAATATTATGATAACCATTAGCCTTCTAAATATGGACAGAGTCTAAATTTGGGATAGCCGAACATCGTCATCCCTTTAAGTCATCTAAGTTATGTGTTACTCACTGAGTCTTGGTAAATGGTGTTTTCCTTGAAACCAGATTTCTCAATAATATAGGAGTATTTCTGTTTACTAGCCCTATATTTAGGATCCCACTGTATTTCTACTAGGTGATTGATTTCTTTTTTAGTCGCTGAACTAGAAATGCTCCTGGAGAAAAAAATCAAAGAGCAAATCATACAGAATTCGTATCTGAACATTCATCACCCACTGACAGGGCTGTCTTTAGGGAAAGAGGAATTGGCAGCCTGTCACTGTGAGGCTGAGTACAGGGCCTGGGAAGACGGTTCCACTGCTGTGTGCTGACAAGGACGAGAGGGCTATATAAATGTGCCCATAAATTACAGCCAGTACCACCCCTCCGCCACCCCTCCCAGAACCCGGATATTGGGGGTGAGACTGTGCCTCTCGTAAGACACACCTCTCTGTGTCTTACTGCACATTAACCACTTCCTTTCCTATTCGAAGCTGGAGGGGAAGGATTGGGTCATGAGGCTGCTAATCACTATGGTAGACCGAACTAATCAGGTTGAGGCTCTTGCGTGATCATTAAGCATTCAGGCTCCAATCTGGAATCTTCGTTCAAATCCCAGCAATGCCATTTAATAACCTTATAACTTCTTTGAAGAATTTTTGTTTATGTAAATTGGACCTAAAAAATAGACCCTGCTTCATAGGATTGTGGGGAGGTCAGTATGAGATTCTTACTGCTGATGAAGCACTTAGCGTAGTGCCTGGAGAATACTAATGGCTCAAGAAGTGTTAAATCATCATCATCATCATCGGTATCCCCTTCTTTCATCGCAGCTTCACAGTTTACCTCTCGGGGCTGTACCTTGAGTCATAAAGATGTCTTTTCTTTGTGGAGAATGGAGATTAAGCCTTTTTCCCTCTCTACAATTTTCTATTAAAGCCTCCAAACCAGCCCCCACCAGTCCTTCAAAGCTGTCCTTAATATTGTTCCACCTTGACTCACACCCAGAGCTGGAGACATGGGGGCCCCTCTGGTTGACCCCACTCTGGAAGGCTTCATGTGTCATAACGCTTACACTCAGTGTGAGCCCCTCTCACTTATCCTTTCTCTCATAATAAGCAAAAACCAATTATATTCCGTTCCAATCACAGCTCCGAGGATGTGGAGGTTGAACAATGGAACCTGATGGAGAGGGACCTGAGGTCATGGTTATTGTCACAACTTGATTTCAACTCAGGGAGAGCAAAAAGTATTTCAACCGAATGTCCCTGCTGCCTATGCACCTGGTGACGGAATGAAACCAGCTCTGAAGCAACTCCAGCCTCATCAGGGCCAACAGGGTGTCTGCCTGCTGGAGGCCTGGCGTGTTTAAGCAGGGCAGACGTTCTCCAGCTGGGAGCACGCACAGCCTGCCCGGCACAGCGAGGGCACCATGGACAGCGGTGTTTCATCTCACTCAGCGGCTGCACAGACCCCCCTAGCGCCCCTCAGTGAGGGGGGATGAGCCCCACCTTGTCATGCTTTTACTTTCAAACGCACCCCTCAAAATCCAATGGAGATTGTAGGAAGTTTGAGGAGCCAAGGAGACTTTCCCAAATCCAAAGGGATCTTCCTCCACACGCCATTGCTTCTCCAAAGGGCTATGAAATGTATTTGCACACCCTCCCCCTGTACCTGTCCCACCCTCTGCCACCCTCCCCTTGCCACAATGATCACATCTCAGAGACAGATTCTCTGTCATATGGACCCTCCACAACACATTCCTCAACCCGCCTCGCAAAGCCTCTTGTTTCTTGGAAGCTTTCTTTCATTGTATAATAGATCCCTCCACCTCCCTAATCATACTGAACAATATCAAAAAGGATTTTCCTCTTCCCCTGCCCACAGAGAGAGGTACTGTGTCCAGTTGTGACCCACCGGGGCTCCCACCAATTCCCATCGCTACCCTCAGCTTCACTCAAAATTTTGGGAAGTGTCAGGGATTTCTGGTTCATGGATTAGGTGTATCTCATGGTCTCAGATTTCCCTTCAATATCAAGCTATGCAGTGTGGCCATAGACTCAGCCCACAGCATCACGTAATATTGGTGCTGGAACCAACTTCAGAGATTTAATTCAGCCCTTTTATTTCATAATTATGATGGAATAAAAAACACATAGATTTTACTGTGTGCCAGATATGTTAAAAGTGTTTTATGAGAGTCATTTAATTCTCTTGAGAATCCTGAGAGTGTAGGTCAAATACTTTCATCCCCCTTTTACAGATGAAGAAACTGAGGCCCAGAGAGGCCATTTAACTTGTCCAAGGCTGCAGAGCCAAAGCAAGCTGGCTCCAGAATCTGTGATCTTAATCCCTACGTCACATGGCCTCGGCAAAGAGAAAACTGAGATCTGGAGAGTTTAAATGATTGCCCAAGGTCTTGTCTCTGTAAAGGAGTTGACCTACGACTTAACTCTGGATCTCTGACTTCTGGCCCAGCAATCTTAACAATCCTCCCTGGTCCTACCCAGTCAAACCTTCTCGTCTATAAGATCTCAGTCATTTGAAATTTCTTTTACTATTCCAGTTCAAGGCAATTTCTCCCCCTGAGGAGCTACAGTCTACGCAACGTTTTTTTTTTAATTGAGATATAATTGACATTTAATATTATGTTAGTTTCAGGTGTCCAACATGATTTGATGCATGTGTATGTTGTGAAATGGTCACCACAATAAGTCTAGTTAACATCCATCACCACATATAGTTATAAAGTATTTTCTAGTGACAAGAACTTTTAAGATCTACTCTCAGCAACTTGCAAATATATAATAGAGTATTACTAATTATAGCCACCATGCTATACACTACATCCCTAGGACTTATTTATTTCTAACTGCAAGTTTGTACATTTTGATCCCCTTCATCCATTTTACCCACCCCCAATTCCCCACCTCTAGCAATTCCCCACCACCAATCTGTCCTCTATATCTTTGAGTTTGGTCTTTTTTTTTTTAGATTCCACATGTAAGTGAGATCATAAGAGAGGATGAAAGAGATGTCTTTCTCTTTCCATTTCATTTCACATAATGCCCTCAAGGTCCATCCATGTTGTTGCAAATGGCAAGATTTCATTCTCTTTTATGGGCTGAATAATATTCCATATTATATATATATATGTGTGTGTGAAATATATATATATATGTATATATATATAATCACATTTTGTTATGCATTCATCCAACAATGGACATTTAGGTTGCTTCCATGTCTTGCCTATTGTAATTAATGCTGTGATGAACATGGAGGTGGAGAGTTTTCTTTTCAAGTTAGTGTTCTCATTTTCTTTGATTAGATACCCTGAAGTTGAATTGCTGGATCATATGATAGTTCTATGTTTAATTTTTTGAGGCATCTCCATACTGTTTCCCACAGTGGGTGCACCAATTTACATTGCCACCAACAATACACAAAGCTTCCTTTAGCTTCACATCCTCACCAACACTTGTTAGTTGTCTTTTTGATAATAGCCATTCTAACAGGTGTGAGGTGATATCTCATCGTTGTTTTGATTTGCATTTCCCTGATGATTAGTGGTGTTGAGCACATTTTCATGTACCTGTTGGCCATCTGTATGTTTTCTTTGGAAAAATGTCTATTCAGATCTTCTGCTCATTTTTTAATCAGATTGTTTGTCTTAAGCTATTAAGTTGTATGAGTTCTTTCTATATTTTGGATATTAACCCCTTATCAGATATATGATTGGCAAATATTTTGTCCCATTCTGTAGGTTGCCTTTTCATTTTGTTGATGGTTTTCTTTGCTCTGCAGAAGCTTTTTAGTTTCGTGTAGTCCCACTCAGTCATTTTTGCTTTTGTTGCCTTTGCTTTTGGTATTAAATCTAAAAAATTATTGCTAAGACTTATGTCAAGGAGCTTACTGCCTATGTTTTCTTTTGAGAGTTTTATGATTTCAGGTTTTATGTTCAAGTCTTTAATCCATTTTGAGTTAATTTTGGTGTATGGTGTGAGATAATGGTCCAGTTTCATTCTTTTGCATGGGACTGTCCAGTTTTCCCAACACCATTTATTGAAAAGGCTGTCCTTTCCCCACTCTATGTTCTTAGCTCCTTTGTCGTAAAATAATTGACCACATATGCATTGGTTTATTTCTGGGCTCTTTAGTCTGTTCCATCTATGTATGTGTCTGTTTTTATGCCAATACTATACTGTTTTGATTACTGTAGATTTGTAATAGAGTTAGAAATCAGGAAACATAATACCTCCAGCTTTGTTCCTCTTTCTCAAGATTGCTTTGGCCATTTGGAGTCTTTTGTGGTTCCATACAAATTTTAAGATTGTTTTCTCTATTTCTGTGAAAAATGCCATTGGAATTTTGGTAGAAATTGCTTTGAATCTGTAGATTGCTTTGGGTTATATGGATGTTTTAGCAATATTAGTTCTTCCAATCCATGAGCATGGAATATCTTTCCATTTATTTGTGTCTTCAATTTGTTTCATCAATGTCTTATAATTTTCAATGTACAGGTCTGTCACCTCCTAGCTGAAATTTATTTCTAGGTATTTTATTTTTTTGATGCAATTGTAGATGGAATTGTTTCTTAATTTTTATTTCTGATAGTTCGTTATTGGTGTATAGAAATGCAACAAATTTTTGTATATTGATTTTGTATCCTGCAACTTTATTGAATTCACTTATTAGATCTGAGGTGTTTTTTGTGGCGTCTGTAGGGTTTTCTATATGTACTATCATGTCATCTGCAAATAGTGACAGTTTTACTTCATCCTTTCTGATTTGGATGCCTTTTATTTCTTTTTCTTACCTAATGGTTCTGACTAGGACTTCCAACACTATGTTGAACAAAAATGGTCAGAGTCAGCATCCTTGTCTTGTTCCTGGTTGTAGAGGAAAAGCTTTCAGCTTTTCACTGTTGAGTATGATTTTAGCTGTGGGCCTGTCCTATATGGCTTTTATTATGTTGATGTACATTTCTCCTATACCTAGTTTGTTGAGAGTTTTTGTCATAAACGGATGTCAAATTTTGTTAAATGATTTTTCTGGTATTATTGAGATGATCATACGATTTTTATCCTTCATTTGTTAAAGTGGTTTATCACATTATTGACTTACAGATGTTGAACCATCTTTGCATTGCTGGAATAAATCCCACTTGATCATGGTATATGATCCTTTTAATGTGTTGTTGAATTCGGTTCACAAACATTTTTTGAGGATTTTTGCACCTATGTTCATCAGGAATATTGACCTATAATTTTCTTTTCTTGCTGCTTTCTCATCTGGTTTTGGTATCGGTGGAATGCTGGCCTCATAAAATGAGTTTGGAAGTGTTTCCTTCTATTTCTTGGAAGAGCTTGGTATTAATTCTTCTTTGTATTCACCAGTGAAGCCGTCTAGTCCTGGACTTTTGTTTGTTGGGAGGTTTTTGATTATTGATTCAATCTCCTTACTAGTAATCAGTCTGTTCCGATTTTCTAATCCATAATGACTCAATCTTGATAGATTGTGTGTTTCTAGGAATTTACCCATTTCTTCTAGGTTGTCCAATTTGTTGGCATGTAATTATCCATAGTAGTCTGTTATGATCCTTTGTTTTCCTGTGGTATCAGTTGTAACGTCTCCTCTTTCTTTTAGTCCTCTCTCTTTTTTTCTTAGTGAATCTAGTTAAAGGTTTGTCAGTTTTGTTTGTTTTCAAAGAATGAGCTCTTAGTTTCATTGGTCTTTTCTATTTTTTTTTTTTAGTTTCTATTTTATTTATTTCCTCTCTGATCTTTGTTATTTCCTTCCTTCTACTAATTTTGGGCTTCATTTTTTCTTCTTTTTCTAGTTCCTTGAGATGTAAAGCTAGATTGTTTATTTGAGTTTTTTGTTTGTTTGTTTCTTGATGTAGGCATTTGTTGCTATGAACTTACCTCTTAGAACTGCTTTTGCTGCATCCCATAAATTTTAGTTTATTTTATTTTATTTTTAAACTTTTTTTTTTATTGATGTCTTAGTTTATAACACTGTGGGGTTTTAGTTGTACATTTTTGTTTGTCCGTCACCTTGTGGATGTAACCCTTCACCCCTTGTGCCCCCCCACCCCCCTTCCCCTTGGTAACCACCAATCAGTTCTCTCTGTCCGTGTGTTCACTTATATTCCAAATATGAGTGAGTTCATGCAGTGTCTGTCCTTCTCTCTCTGGCTTATTTCACTTAACATAATACCCTCTAGGTCCTTCCATGTTGTTGCAAATGGGACAATTGTGTCTTTTCTTATGGCTGAGTAGTATTCCATTGTATGTATATACCACATCTTCTTTAACCAATCATCAGTCGAGGGACACTTGGGGTGCTTCCACTTCTTGGCTATAGTGAAAAATGCTGCAATGAACATAGGGGTGCATACGCCTCTTGTGATGGTTGATTTCACGTCCATTGGGTAGATGCCCAAGAGTGGGATTGCTGGATCATACGGTATTTCTATTTTTAATTTTTTGAGGATTCTCCATACTGTTTTCCATAGAGGCTGCACCAGTTTGCATTCCCACCAGCAGTGAATGAGGGTCCCCGTTTCTCCACAACCTCTCCAGCATTTGTTGTTATTTGTCTTTGTGATTATAGCCATTCTAACCGGTGTAAGGTGATATCTCAGTGTAGTTTTGATTTGCATTTCCCTGATGATTAGTGACGTTGAATATCTTTTCATGTGTCTATTGGCTATCTGTATCCCTTCCTTGGAAAAATGTCTGTTCATATCTTCTGCCCATGTTTTGATCGGGTTGTTTGTTTTTTTGTTGCTCAGTTGTATGAGATCTTTGTATATTACTGAGATTAATCCCTTGTCAGACAAATGATTTGCAAATATTTTCTCCCAGCTGGTGGGTTGTTTATTCATTTTGATCCTGGTTTCATTTGCCTTGTAGAAGCTCTTTAGTCTGATGAGGTCCCACTTGTTTATTTTTTCTTTTGTTTCCCTTGTCTGGGTAGACATGGAATCTGAAAGGATCCCTTTATGTCCAATCTCAATTAGTGTACTGCCTATATTTTCTTCCAGGAGTTTTATAGTTTCAGGTCTCACTTTCAGGTCTTTGATCCATTTTGAATTGATTTTTGTATATGGCGATAGGAGATGGTCTACTTTCATTCTTTTGCATGTTGCTGTCCAATTTTCCCAGCACCATTTATTGAAGAGACATCCCTCTCTCCATTGTATGTTCTTTGCTCCTTTGTCGAAGATTAGCTGTCCATAGGTGTGTGGTTTTATTTCTGGGCTTTCAATTCTGTTCCATTGATCTGTGTATCTATTCTTGTACCAGTACCATGCTGTTTTGATTACTGTAGCTTTATAGTATATTTTGAAATCAGGGATTGTGATGCCTCCAGCTTTGTTCTTTTTTTTCAGAATTGCTTTAGCTATTCGGGCTCTTTTGTTGCCACATACGAATTTCAGTAGTTTTTGTTCTATTACCGTGAAGAATGACATTGGGATTCTGATTGGGATTGCATTGAATCTGTAGATTGCTTTAGGTAGAATGGACATTTTAACTATATTTATTCTTCCAATCCATGTGCATGGAATATTTTTCCATTTCTTTATGTCCTCCTCGATTTCTTTCAATAGTGTCTTATAGTTTTCATTGTATAGGTCTTTGACCTCCTTGGTTAAATTTATTCCCAGATATTTTATTCTCTTTGTTGCAATTGTAAATGGGATTGTCTTTTTGAGTTCTCTTTCTGTTTTTTCATCGTTAGTGTATAGAAATGCAATTGATTTTTGTAAGTTGATTTTATACCCTGCCACTTTACTGTAGTTGTTGATTGTTTCTAGTAGCTTTCCGATGGAATTTTTTGGGTTTTCTATGTATAGGATCATGTCGTCTGCAAATAGTGAGAGTTTCACTTCTTCATTGCCTATTTGGAGTCCTTTTATTCCTTTTTCTTGCCTAATTGCTCTGGCCAGAACTTCCAGTACTATGTTGAATAACAGCAGTGAGAGTGGGCACCCTTGTCTTGTTCCTGTCCTCAAAGGAGTGGCTTTCAGTTTTTCCCCGTTGAGTAGGATGTTTGCTGTAGGTTTGTCATATATGGCCCTTATTATGTTGAGGTACTTTCCTTCTATACCCATTTTGTTGAGAGTGCATCCCATAAATTTTAGATTATTGTGCTTTCATTTTCATTTGTCTCAAGATATTTTTTTATTTCTCTTTTGATTTCTTCTTTGACCCATTGGTTGTTCAGTAGCATCTTGTTTAATTTCCACATATTTGAGAATTTTCCAGGTTTCTTCTTATAATTGATTTCTGGTTTCATACCTTTGTGGTAGGAAAAGATGCTTGCTATGATTTCAGTCTTTTAAAATTTATTAAGACTTGTTTTGGGCCTAACATACAATCTATTCTGGAGAACAATCCATGTGCTCTTGAGGAGAATTTATATTCTGTTGCTTTTGGATGAAATGTTCTGTATATGTCTGTTAAGTCCATCTAGTCTAATGTAATGTTTAAGGCCAATGCTTCCTTACTGTTTTTCTGTCTGGATGATCTGTCTGTTGATGAAAGTAGGATATTAAAGTCCCCTACTATTACTGTATAGCTGTCTATTTTTCCCCTTAGGTCTGTTAATATTGGAGTTATATATTTAGGTGCTCCTATGTTGGGTGCAGAAATGTTTACCAATGTTATATCCTCTTGTTGGATTGAGCCTGTTATCATTATATAATGGCCATCTTTGTCTCTTATTACAGTCTTTGTCTTAAAGTCTATTTTATCTGATACAAGTATAGCTACCCTAGCTTTATTTTGGTTTCCACATTAATGGACTATCTTTTTCCATCCCTTCACCTTCAGTCTCTGTGTGTCCTTAATCTGAAGTGAGTGTCTTATTTTCTTTTATCCATTCAGCCACTCTATGTCTTTTGATTGGAGAATGTAGTCCATTGGCTTTTAAAGTAATTATTGATAAGAATTATTGATTATTGTACTTATTGTCATTTTGTTAATTGTTTTCTCATTGTTTTGTCATTTCTTTGTTCTTTCTTCTTCTCTTGCTCTCTTCCTTTGTGATTTGAGGATTTTCCTTAATGGTATGTTTAGATTCTTTTCTCCTTCTCTTCTGTATATCTACTATAAGGTTTTGCTTTGTGGTTACCATGAGGCTTACGTAAAGCAACTTATATTTGTAACAATCTACATCGATAACTTAAGTTTGAATGCATTCTAAAGCTCTACATTTTAACCCCCCACATTTTATGTTTTTGATGTCATAACTTACATCTTTTTATTTTGTGTATCCATTAACAAATTATTATATTTATTTTACTACTTTTGTCTTCTAACCTTCATATAGCTTTGTAAGTGATTAACCCATCACTTTTATAACATTAGAATATTCTGAGTTGTATTATGTAATTACCTTTACCAGTGAAATTTATACTTTCATATGTTTTCCTGTTACTCATTAGCGTCATTTAATTTCAGCTTAAAGAACTCCCTTTAACATTTCTTGTAAGGCCAGTGTAGTGATGATGAATTCCTTTATCTTTTGCTTGTCTGGAAAACTCTTTCTCTCTCCTTCAATTCTGAATGACAACTTTGCCGTATAGAGTATTCTTGGTTGGAAGTTTTTTTCTTTCAGCACTTTGAATAAATCATGCCACTCCCTCTGACCTATAGAGTTTCTGCTGAAAAATCTGCTGATAGCCTTATGGGGGTGCCCTTGTACATAACAAGTTGCTTTTCTCTTGCTGCTTTTAAGATTCTCTCCTTGTCCTTAACTTTTGACACTTTACTTATAATGTGTCTTGGTGTGGGTCTCTTTGGGTTCATTTTATTTGAAACTCTCTGGATATTCTGGATTTGGATGTTTGTTTCCTTCCCCAGGTTAGGGAAGTTTTCAGCCATTATTTCTTCAAATATGTATTCTGTCCCTTTCTCTCTTTTCTTGCTCTGGGACCCCTATAATACAAATGTTAGTATGCTCGATGTTGTCCCATAAGTCCCTTATGCTATCTTCACTCTTTTTTATTTGTTTTCTCTATTTGATATTCTGATTGGGAAAGTTTCACACTGCACTGTCTTTGAGTTCACTGATCCTTTCTTCTTCTTCATCTAGTCTGTGGTTTACTCCTTCTACTGTATTCTTCACTTCAGTTATTATATTCTTCAGTTCTGTGACTTCTATTTAGTACTCTCTAATATTTTGTATCTCTGTTGAAATTCTCACTCTGTTCATCCATTCATCTCCCAAGTTCAGTGAGCATCTTTATGACAATTTTTTGAGGTAAAAAAATTATGACAATTTTTATAAGGTAAGTCACTTGTCTCCATTTCATTAAGATCTTTTTCTGAGATTTTATCTTGTTTTTTCATTTAGAACATATTCCTCTATTTCTTCATTTTTCTTGACTCTCTATTTTGTTTTTTACACATTAGATAAAATAGCTACTTCTCCCAGTCTTGAAGGTGTGGCCTTGTGTAGGAGATGAAACTTATCATTCAACTCTACCCTAGCTCTTGGTTGTCTCTCAAACTTTTTTTGTCCAAGCAGCATAATTTACTTTTAGTGTCTCCCAATAGTTGAGGGTGTGCCATGACCTTATCAGTGTTCCAAAGGGGAGGATCTCAGTCAGCAGAGATTCAGGTGATTGGAAGGCATACCCTCAGGCAGCAAATTTTAAAGTATGCAAATCCAGCCCTGGTGTGACACCCAGTTAAGAACTGTTTCTATCTTTGATACCATCCTGTTGAACCTGTGAACACAAGCTCCCCTGGCCACCAGAGCCAGGCTGTCAAGGGATAAGTCCTCTGGGCAGCAGACACAAAAGCTGGGGCACAAGGCACGTACACAAGCTTGTTTTTCAGAACATCAACAATCTAGGATGAGGCTGAGGGGGTGCAAAGATGGTGCCTGCCAGCCTCCCTGGTCTCTAGTAAAGATTGCAGCTGGCCCCTAGACAAGTGTTTAATTAGATGCCTGCCCCTCAGGCCACAGCTATGAAGAAAAGCTAACAGGCCTCTTTCACAGATACCAATGACCTGAAGCAAGGCAGAGGAAGATCACAGAGATGGTGTCCACTGGCCTCCATCCCGAGAGAGTACCCCAGTAGGCCCCTAGTTTTGTGCCAAACCAGAGGCCTGCGCCTAGCTCAAAGCTCCAAGACAAGCAAATAGGCCTCTTTCACAGAAAGACTGGGAGTGTGTTTCAGTCTGCACTGTGCCCTAGGGGTGGTAGCCAGCCAAGAACTGTCTCTCCATTTGTTATAGTCCCGTGGGACCCACAAACTCAAGCCCCACTGGCCACCAGAGCCAGGCAATCAAGGCACATTCCCTGGATGGTAGCCACAAAAGCCAGGGCACCAGACCTAAAAATCGGGCCACCAGATGCATGCACAAGCTCCAGTCTGGAAGATACTGGTGCTCTGGGGCATAGCAGAGGGAGAGTGCAAAGATGGTACCACCCTCTGTGGTCTCTGGAGACGATTACTGTTGGCCCTTATATATGCGTTTAATTAGAAGCCCGCCCTTCAGGCTGTAGCTATGAAGATAAGCTAATAGGTCTCTTTCACAGAGAGACTTGTCGCCTCAGTCTGTTGCCTCTCTGCTGTGCCCTGGGAGTTGGGGCTGGTTAAGAACTCTGTCTCTGTTTATTACGGTCCTGTGAGACCCCGAGCTTAAGCCCCACTGGCCACCAGAGCAGGCAATCTAGAGGTGTCCCCTGGGCATCAGTCATAAAATCAGGACACCAGGTGAGTGTAGAAGCTCCTTTCCAGGAGACACCGCCAAACTGGAGAGAGACAGAGGGAGAGCAGAAAGATGGCACCCATGAGCCTCTGTCTTTGGAGAATATTTCAGTAGTCTTGTAGTTGTGTGTTAAGTTGCTTGCCTGCCACGCAGGCAGATGCTTTAAGACAAGCAAATAAGCCTCTTTCACAGAAGGTCTGGGCACTTTTCAGTTGGCAGCCTCTGCTGTGGGCCCTGAGGTGGGTGAGTCTGCATGTGAAATTTAAGAACTGTTTCTTAACTTCCCTCTACCTATCGCTTTGTGGGTCTCGTGGATGCAAGCCCCACTGGCTTTCAATATAGATATTTTAGGGTCTCAACTCTCAGGTGCAGGTCTTAAAAGTTGGGGTGCCAGATGTGGGGTTCAAACCCTTCGCTCCTCAGGGAGAAGCTCTGGGTTTTGAGTTCCCTCCAGATTGTGAGTCACTGTGGTGGGTACGGGGTTTATGGCAAGATTGTGTCTCAACTACCTACTTCGATGTGGGTTTTTTCTTGTTCACCTGATATGTAGAAGTTGCTCGGGTAGTTTGGGTTTTTTTGGAGGAAAGCATTCCTTACATAGCTGTTGATTTGGTATGCCTGTGGGAGTTGCGTCCAGGATCCTTGTACATCACCATCTTGAACCAGAACCTATTTACTCATCTTGAGCTTTGACCAAGCCAGTAAGCAATCACAAATGTTAGACGTGCAAGGTCACCTAATGTGATTATTAGGGATAAAGAAACTGGTCTCATTTGGAGTTTTAAATGCATTGCCCTTTTGAAAAGATGCCCAGGGAAACACCTGGCCATCAGGTCAACCTGGAAAAGATGGATGCTCTTGTGACTACTAAGCCACCCATCTCAGCTGTCGCAATAAAAGAATAGATGGGAATGGGTGTTAGAAATTGCCTAAATATTTTATCTGCTCAAGAGAGATCTTATTCTGTGATAGTATTATGTGTGATGGGCCCAAGTAATGAGTCCAATATTGGAACCAACATCTGGAGAGAGTTCAAGGAAGGAAGTTTTGCTTTTCTTTTTAAAGTAAAGGCAGAAGTGTATCCAGAAATTATGCCTTAATAATAATAGCTATAATTTATTGAAGTTTATTATGCAAGGCACTTGCTTATTGCTTTACCTGTAATATTTCTCTTGTCATTTAAGTCCCATATTAAACCATTTTAGAGATGAGCAACTTGAATCAGAAAGTTTAAGTGATTTATTGAGGATAACACAGCTAGTAAATGGCAGAGTCACTGTGATTCCATGGTCTTGCGTCTTTCCCATTATACACACCGCCTCAGACAAGACTTAAAGAAATTAGAAAGACATCACCAGAACAGCACATTCTGAAGTGCTATGCAGGAATCACCTTTCTAACATATCTACTTCCAACGGTGGAACAAGCTGCCGTGGGAAGGCTGTTATTAAACTGATGTGGGGCTAGATGACCTCTAAGCCCCCCACCAAGTCTGGGATCTGATGCCTGTGCAAAGTCATTTTGTTGGAAGGAATGGAGAATGACAACAGATTTGTGTTTCAAAGAATCAGACTTTGTACTGCACACAACTCAGGAAAGAGAAGCACTTTCCCATCTATTTTTGGAGCTGTTTTGGGTTTGCCAACTATATGTGGGTGTTCTTTTTTTAAATATCCAGGTTACTGTCATAGCACCCAGCAAAAATTTTGAAGTTAACTCTTTCCTTGTCTATCTTTTCCACTAGACATTTAGTTCTTTCAGGGTAAAACACTATCTCGTCTTCATTTTCTTTTTTTTTTTTTGATGACAAAGATTGGGCCTGAGCTAACATCTGTGGCCGATCTTCCTCTTTTGTTAATTTTTTTTCTTGAGGAAGATTGTCCCTGAGCTAACATCTGTGCCAATCTTCCATTATTTTGTATGTGGGATGCCACCACAGCATGGCTTGATGCGTGGTGTGTAGGTCTGCTCCCGGGATCTGAACCCACGAACCCTGGGCCACTGAAGTGGAGCATGAGAACTTAACCACAATGCCACCGGACTGGCCCTCTTCTTCCTTTTTGTACTCTTAGAACCTAGTACACTACCCAGAAGGTGCTAAATAAAAATTTGTTAAAATGAACTGTCAAAAAACAAATCAGATCACATTATTTCCCTATTCATAATATTTTGTTTCTCCTTATTGCCTCCAGGAAAATGTCTAAGTTACTTAACATAGAATAAAGAGTCTCCATAATCTGCCCTCTTTCTACTTCTCCTGTTGTATTTTCATCCCCTCCTTCCTTATGTCTTATGCTCCAGCCAAATCAGACTGCTTATATATTTTCCTTGTACCATTGCTGTTTCTCAACTCCATGTATTTGTGAGGTGGTTCCCTCTGTCTGGCATATCTCAGGCACAACTTCCTCCAGCTCTTCCCCCATTCTTCTAGGTCTCGCCAAACCCAGTGGGATTACATCACCATCTTTTATGCTCCCATTGAACCTCTATTATGGCACCTATGGCCCTGTGGCCTATCGCTGTTTAGACAGCTGTCTTTCCCACCAGACAGTAATCTCCTTGAGGACAGATACTACATTTTGTTCACCTTGATATTTCCAGAACCATGATCTTTAATCTGGCCCATAGAAGGCATTCAGTAACCATTTAGTGAATGACTGAGTCAATCAATCACAGTGACTTGACAGTTGCCATTGAGAGTTATTCAACCAATATGATTTTAAATTCTTTCAAAGTCTACTTGAAAATAAATGGAAAACCTCAAAGATGTTCTCAGTTGCTTTGTATTCACAAATACGAAGCAGTTCTAATTTGCCTACGTGAAAGTGAAAGGTAGAAACCGCCTATTTGGTTCACACAAGCTGATTATCTGGTTACTTCATAGATTCATAAGTTGTTTTTGATTAGCTGAGAAGTGTCTAGAAATATGACATTACATTGTTTTAAAGAGCCATTCCTGGGGATAAATGTTAATCCCTGGTAGAGTTCTGCAAATCTTTAGGCTACAAAAGAATTACTCTGTACAAGTTTTTAAAGAGAGGATATATCATTCTCTTTTCAGGATTGTTTGTTTACAACCACAAAGATTTGTTTCTTGCTTACTCCTCGCATCCATTTTGGATCAACTGTTCTTAAGCTCTGTGCTCCCTCGACTCTAGGACCCAAATTGATGAAGCAACCTTTATCAGGATTGTTTTAATGCAAGCCTTTTAGGAGGTTAGGACTACCAGGAGATTGGGATTATTCCTTAAATTCTATTCCTGGGATAAAATTTATAAACCTCCCTTCATATCTGAAATCTGTTGAGTAAAAAAGGAAGGATCAATCTAACAAAATGCCAGCATAACCTTTCAGATGGGATCACAAATAAGCTATCCAAAGTATTTACCATAGTTGTACAAGCATTAGTCTGGTGTTCTTGTGAACTATATAAAAAATCTTTTAGTTATTATTCTAATAGTGTCACAAGGTCGATAAAAATTATTAGAGTGAACGTTATTTTGTGTGTCCCTAAAATTCTTATGTTGAAATCCTAAGCCCCAAAGGGATGGTATTTGGAGGGAGGGCTTTTTGGAGATGATTAGGTCATGAGGGTGAAGTCCTCCTCAATAGGATTAGGGACCTCAGGGGGCTCCCTTGTCCCTTCCACCAAGTGAGGACACAGCAAGAAGACAGCAGTCTACGAACCAGGAAGCAGGCCTTCTAAAGACACCAAATCTGCTGGTGCCTCGATCTGGGATTTCCCAGCCTCCAGAACTGTGAGAAATAAATTTCTGCTATGTATAAGCCACCCAGTTTCTGGCATTTTGGTATAGGAGCCCAAACAGACTAAGACACCTTATTTTTCAGGAAAGGTTAAGATGATAAGTCAATGAGAGAGTCTTTGGTCAAACCCAGAGGCTACTGCTAGCTCCAGAACTCCATTGTTGCCTTACCACTGTTCAGAGGTTCCTTTATGACTAACATAAAAAAGTTAGGTAAAAAATATGACAGGATCTCTGTTTAGTTATCTTGGTTTAGAAGATCGTTATGTTATTTTAGAGATGAGGGTTGGGGGAGCATTCTACATCTACATCCTATGACACAATGAGAATAATTACCCCATACAACTGCCGGCACTAAGACCACCGTCTTCATTTGTTAAGCACCGATGATGTACGAGGCACTGTTCCAGGCCCGGTGAGTACCGTTTCCTTTATCCCTCAGTGCAACTTTGAGGTTGTTATTCTTACACTAGTACATTGATGTGGTAAGATATTGATGAGGAGTTAATAACATCTATCTTTTAGGGTTAGTATAAGGAGAATGTGAGAAAATGCATTTGAGAGAGTTTGCAAACAGTCTATCTCGACACAAATAGTAGACAATTTTATTCCTGACAATCTAAAGAGGAGACACACTCAAATTTGACCTCATGTAATGTTTGTCTTCCTGTCCAATTATGTCCCACATCAAGACTATTGTTGATCTGGTAACTCAAGAGCCTTAAGAGTTAAACAGAATTCTTCTCTGAAATAGACATGTGATGTGAGGATACACCCTTTCGTGTACAGAATCATAGAATGCTAGGTTTGGAAGGAATCTTTGATAGCTCAATTCCTTTATTTTACAGAGGTGGAAGCTGAAACACCAGAAGGGGCTCATGTGGTGTGATCAGAATTATGTTTTTGGAAAGTCCTGGATGACAAGGGGCTGGCAGCAAGGGAGAGAAAGCTCTGGAAAGGGGCTTAGAGAGATTGACTTAGAGAGAGGGAGAATAAACTGTCCAGATGCAATGTTGGAAGGGGTGCCGCAGCCTCAATCCTAATTCCACAAGCCTTTCTTCCATAGGCATCAAAGAATCAGACAGCAGTCAGAGGCGCTGGAGCACAAGGCTCTGACCAGGACGACGGCGCGGTCACTGCTTCTCAGGCTTGGATGAGCGTGTCTGAATTCCAACGCCACCCCGAAGTCTGACTCTACTATTGGCTCATTAGAAGATTGAGAATCCAGGAAGTGAAGGCTGGGGAAGCAAGATGGTCCTGGATAAGGTGCTACAGTTGGCCAGTGGCAGAGCTCAGCCCAGAACCCAGCTCTCCTGACTCCTCCTCCATCCTCCATGCTGCCTGTCTGTTTTGTCTATCTTTTGCTATGGTTTTTTTTTCTCAGCCCTTACTAATAATGCAATTAGTTTATTAATTCTGCCTTCCATAGCCTGGCATATTGAAAGAGCATGGGCTTTGAGGTCTGCCTCTGACACTTACTTGCTGTGTTGACTTGAGAAAATTCCTTAACCTCTCTGAACCTCAGTTCCCATCACGGATATAACATTTTCTGCCTTGCAAGGTTGATATGATACATGTAAGCAACCTAACGTAGCTCCTGGCATGTAATAAGCAGTCCATAAATGATCACTATCATATAGTTACTTCTGTTAATAATATTTTTTATCAGCTCTGTTACAAGAAAATGAGTAAAGCTTAAATCGAATCCATTTAAAAGCAATAATAACATTAGCAACGTTGGCCAAGCACTTTCTATATTTTGGGCACTGTTTTATAAATGATTATCAGTATTACCTCATTTAACCCTCACAACAACCTTTACTACCTATTTAAAGTTCATTATGAGAATCAATGAGTAAATACTTATAAGTAGTTAGAATAGTTTCTGGCATATAGTAAGTGCTATACATATGTATTTATTAAAATAAAAAAGATAAATACTATTATTTCCTCCATTTATAAGATAAGGAAACTGACTCACAGAGATGAAATGACGTGGCCAAAGTCACACAGCTAGAGAGTGATGAAGCCTGTACCCAAACCCTGGCAGAGTTCCTGCATCCCTCATACAGGTGCGCCACGGCAAACTATACTGGTGTTTTCACAGAGCAGAAGGTTGTACCCCATGAAGGAAATGAGGAATGTGATTCACCCATTAAATTGTCCTGCATGTCACCTCTTTCCCTCATTTCTTTAGGTAATGATTTCTTCCAACCCCTTAACATCAGTTCTATCTCTCTGTTCATCTACTCAGTTGGTCCTTTGTCTCTACAGAGAGCAACTGAACTACGCAGATCTCTTTCTGATCACATAGGGACCTTGAAAGTCACCATTCTCTCTCAAGAGACTTACAGTTTAAAACAGCTCCACTTCCATCCACACTGTATGTTGCAGGTCAACCTACATCAGAAGTCTACCTGCCTTACCCCACCTCCCGCTTCCTGTGGGTTTTCCTGGAATGTTTCTAATTCCCCCTTTGCACAAATCTGTATATCATTCACCCAAAGTCCCAGGAAACATATTCCTGAAAATGTGCATTTATGTTACATAATTATGTAGAAGAAGCTGGAGACATATGTTACCTTTTAGCTGCTTGCATCCAGACAGCCAGGGGAGTGACAGTCTGCGTGTTCATCGTTTGTACAATCATTTACCCTTTCTCCTAAATAGTCTATATTGCGTGTCTGCACAGAAAGCCTCGTTTGTATTCTGAGTCTGTTGTTTTGATCTATACGATAAGAAAATCCCTATCATTTGAATCCACAGCTCACGGGGCCTGCTCTGCTTTTCAAGTACGATAAGTTCTTAAACACAAGCAAGATGAAAAACATATTGCGCATCCCTCAGGGACTATTTAAAATGTAAAATATAAATATTTCTCCTTTGAATGTACTTAACTGAGCAAGCCCGTGTCTGGTTTGTGTCCTTGCAGTCATCACACTGACATTGTGTTTGCTATTCTTTGTTTAGCCGAGTCGAAACGAGCTGGAGAAGTGAAAATCAGCACTTCAGCCTTTTCTGCAGAGCAGAGCCCACGAAGGTTGCCAAGTCTCCCTTGATCACATAATGCCTTTCAGATAAGGTTAACTCTGCAGTAGGCCCTGCCCCGTGTTAGTGTTTCATGGTGACAGATATGCTGGCTCAGAGCCTCCTCTTGCAAAGAATCCGTTGTGAGGAAAAGCTAACAGGATAGTCAACCAGCCAGTGGGGGCCACGCTTCACCTCCCTGGGCGCTGCGCCTGGGACTTGTGGCCTTTCCATTGTCAGGGCCAACTCAAAACCACCCCCACTCCTTTCTCCCCTACCCCTAACCAGAGTGTCCTGAAATATTTCTGAATGTAGAGGAAAAAGTAAGTGAGTGGTAACGTCTTCCTTCTGGCCTCCTCCTACTTCACCGAACTTAATTGCTGTACTTCAAGTAAGACTGGGAATACCCTCTTGTCTCACACAGGTTTCAGAAATCTAGTATGTTCCTTCCTCCCGCCCTACAAGGTAGGACCCAGGGCATGTAGGGGGCAGGGGAGCAGGGAGGTGGGGCTCTCTGATTCCCTTCTGCGGGTGGAGTGTTAGATCCTGGTGCTTGTGGGTCTGAGCACATGACATTTTCTATATGTTCTTTTTGCAGGTCTTCTTTTATTATGAAAAAGTTAAACAATCAAAGAAACTTCACTGAGTGAAAGAACAATATGTCTTTGTTAAGACAGGTGGTACTTAGACTGTGGGGACAGCACCAACCGGGAAAGTGGCTTCTGAGTCTCCCAGCCGTGGAACACTTTCCTCAAGCAAAATCTCATGAGGAAGCTCCACTTTAAAAGAGAATATTCTGGTTAAAGGAGGATGCTAGGGGGCCTGGAGCACATGTGAATGGTACCTCTAGAAAACACCTGAGACTTCGAGGAGCAGAGCGGGGCAGACATCTGGATGCAAGGGGAGCAAGCAGCCTGGAGTCTGGTTCCAGTTGTGCTGTAACCTCCTTGAATGGTGTCGAGCAAGTGATTTCATACCTTTGGGCTTGTTTCCTCTTCCATAAAAGACTGTTCAGATGAGAACAATGTGTGGTGATCAGCCCACCAACCACAAGAGCACCCTGGTTGACTAGGTTTGCAGGGGAATGTGGGGGGTTGGTACAGAGAGCTCATCGCCAGAACTTCTGTTTGTTTCCCTTCCTCTCCTCCCAGTTTCCACTTCGCTTTGGATCAACTAGAAAGGGGTTCTACCTGGAGTCTTACCCCGTTCCCACTGTCTCAGTCCACTCGGGCTGCTATAACAAAGTATCATAGGCTGGGTGGCTTACAAACAGCAGAAATTTGTTCCTCACAGTTCTGGCAGCTGGAAGTTTGAGATCAGGGTGCCAGCAGGGTTGGGTTCTGGTGAGGGCCATTTTCCGGGTTGCAGACTGCCACCTTCTCGCTGTGTCGCCACATGGCAGAAGGGGTGAGGGAGCTCTCTGGGGTCCCTCTTATAAGGGCATTAATACCATTCATGGGAGCTCCACCCTCATGACCCAGTCACCTCCCCCAAAGCCCCATCTCCTGATACCATCACATTGGGGGTTAGGATTTCAACACTGAATTTGGAGGGGACACAAACATTCCACCCATAATACCCAGCCACTCCATATATGGCAGATCAGCCAACTTCAAGGCATTTCCTGTCTTCTTTCCACTCTGGGGTCTCTATGGAATCTTTCAGATCTAAGGTTCTGTGGATTATCTTCTCCTCCTCTATACTTCCTTCATTTTCCTTTTTATCTTTTCTTTAAAAATCCAAGCAATTACATGTCCTATAGGCTCTGATGCCTCAGTGATTTGTGAGAGCTGGGAGAGGTAGCTGGGATCTAAGACAGTGGACAGAGATAAGGTGGGGGACGTCACAGCCACCTTTGCGCAAGGCTGAAGGACATTGATGCTTTAGGAATATCAGAAGCCATTATCTCTGGCCTCGGGCCATCATTTGTCACCAGGCTCCTGCCTCACTGAGGGTCCTCTGGCCCTCAGAGTCCTCATCTATAAAATAAGGAGACTGAGTTTGCTGATCCCCAATATGCCTTCTAACTTTAACCCCTTAATGATGCTGCTTCATTTACCTTTTAAAATGGGCTTGGGCTGGAGCCTATTGCAGCGTCAGCAACGGGTCCCCAAGGCAGGAGAAGCAGAGCATTGAGGAAGGAAGCTCAAAGGTCCTGCACTGGACATCTCTGGTGCTGCTTGGCTCATAAATTAAAACGAAACTGCATGAATAAGATATTTTACTTTCAGTGAGGAAGATTGGCCTCTTTTTTGCATTAAATTGTTACAGAAATTCAACAAACTTGCAGAAAGTTTGGAAATTTTATTTTACAAAAATCACCTACAATCAGATGACCCTGACATCACAGACATTGACATTTTGGTTTTTCTGTTTCAGAGTTATCTCAGCTACATGAGTATTAGAAAGTTGGAAGACATTTGTTCTATGCCTTTTTTAGTTGACCTTTTATCGTCAACGTCTTTCCAAATTTCCAGTCACCATAACCATCATTTCACTGTTTGCAAAATATTCCATCAACTCCTGTAAGGGCATTAGATTTTCTCCAAGTTTTGGCTGCTATAAATAGTGCTACAATGAACATCTTCATACTATAGGATCTGGCCACTGAAATTCTTAAGTCCCTAGATATGACTGAGGTTTGCTCCTAGGAGTAGCACTGTAAAATAAAAGAAAACAACCACCAGGATTAAATGAAATAATATATATGAAGACATATACCACAGAGGTTGACATATAGGTGATACTTAAAATATTGGTTCTTTCCTGTCTCCTTCTGAATACCCTGGGAAGCTATTATTTATGATGTTTCCTATCTGACTAGTTGAAACTTAGAAAGGGATTATGAACCTAATTCTACATTTTGTTTTGCCAAAATTATGGTGGTTTGTAATATTAATCCAACCCAACATATATCTATTGAACTTTCATTTTGAAAGACACTATGCCTTTTACTGTGTACAGCAATAAAAGATGATCCTAATTCTCAAAAAACTTACCATCTATTAGGAGAGAGAAAGCAAATGTGCAAATAACTGTCATCATGACGTGAGGTTTGTTGAGTGACATATGCAGAGTGTGGATTTTAATGAAGGTCCAGAGAAGGAAGAGGGAACTTCTAGCCAGAGATTCAGTTTCAGCTCGGCCCCTTTAAATGCACCTGTCCACAAGCATGAGCAGTTCCTTACTTAATATATCCTCTGGTTTCTCCAGCTATGCTGTGCTTTCATTCCTGCTCTCCATGGAACCTTCTTAAAGAGAAATCCAGTTTTAAACCATTTTTCTCACATCTGCCCTTGTGCTCCTTCAGGACACGACATTTTAGTCCCCTAGCTCCACAGACTATATATACAGCAGGGTTCATCCTGTGCTCTGTCTGAGCTGCAGGAAAACCTCCTGGCTAGCCCCGCCCTGATTCATTAGCCCCGCCCTGATTCGTTAGCCTCGCCCTGATTCATCCCTGCCAGGCAGCTTGTTTAGGAAGGACGTTTTGGTAGAGGAGAGATTTGATCTGTTCCTTTCAGAGTGAATGGCTTTTCAAAAGGTAGAAGGGATTTCCGGATGATGGGAACAAGCCAAGTAAAGGTGCAAAGGCAGGAAACTCAGATGTTTGGGGAATGCTGAGTAGTTGAGCTGGAACATAGAAGTACATGGAGGCAAGTCATGGAAGATAATTTTGGACAGATAAATTGAGGTAAAATTGTGAAGGCTGCAGAAATCTCAGTTAATACTTTTAAACTTCATTTGATAGACAGTGTGAAGCTACTAGAGATTTCTAAACGAAATATGCTCACGCTTTCCTAACAAGGGCTTTGCTGGCTGGAAGTATTGTAATCCCAAGTCTGTGTGCACCAAGTCTTTCTTGGGCCCCTCCTGGGCCCAGTGTTACCTCAGATATCACCTGATGGCTCTTGCTTCAGCTTCACTGGTATCTTTTCCCCTTTCTGGCCTGGAACTTCTCTGATGCTGCAGCCAAGATGTGAGGAAAGCCCCCTCGCAGATACTCCCTTCGGCCATCGGGGATGTGCAAGCACATTTACTCAAGCGGCAACCTGTCCCCAGTGGGGAGGGTAGTAGGTGATAAATGCTACCTTCTGGGACACATTCTCTGCAGCTCCTAGGAGTGTACAGCAGGTTTGAGCCCAGAATGTACTATGGAATTTCTGCCCTTATTTTCCACTTTATTCTCTGCGCCATTCCCCTCCTATCTCCTGGGATCTCTTCCCAAACAAATATCTTTGAGATACATCTTGTCTCAAGGTCCATTTTCCCTCGGAAAGCCAGGGAAAGAACCATGGGACTTGTGTCTCTGCCATCGAACAGGGATGATTAAAAGGTTACAAGCTGCAATTAGAATTCATTAGCCTATTGAACTGGGGTAGGGGGATGGTTTTTCCAAATTATTTTTTTTGGGGGGGTAAATATGTTTAACATAAAATCTGTCATTTTAACCATTTTTAAGTGTACACTTCAGTGGTATTAATTGCATTCACAGTATTGTGCTACCATCATCACTTACACTTCAAACTTCTTTCATCATCCCAACAGAATCTATAGCCATCAAGCGATAACTCTCCATGCTGCCTAAGCTGGGGTAATCTCTAATCTACTTTCTGTCTCTATGAATTTGTCTATTCTAGATATTTCATGTAAGTATAATTACACATTGTTTGTTCTTTTGGCTGACTTATTTCACTCAGCATAATGTTTTCAAGGTTCATCCAAGTTGTAGCATGTGTCAGAACTTCATTCCTTTTTATGACTGAATAATATTCCATTGTATGGATATCCCATATTTTGTTTATCCATTCATCTGCTGACCGACACTTGAGTTGCTTCCACATTTCAGCTATTGTGAATAATGCTGCAGCAAACATTGTCATACAGGTATCTGTTCAAGTCCCTACTCTCAATTCTTTTGGGTATATACCTAGGAGTGGAATTGCTGGGTCGTGTGGTAATGCCATGTTTAGCTTTTTGAGGAACCACCAAACTGTTTTCCACAGCGGTTGTACCATTTTACATTCCCACCAGCAATATACGAGGATTCCAGTTTCTCCACATCCTTGCCAACACTTACTATTTTCCAGTTTATTATTATTATTATAGTCATTCTAGTCGGCGTACAATGGTTTCTCATTGTGGTTTTGGTTTGCATTTCCCTAATGATTAAGGACGCTGAGCATCTTTTCAGGTGCTTATCGGTCATTTGTATTTCTTCTTTGTAGAAATATCTATTCAAGTCCTTTACCTTTTTTAAATTGGGTTGTTTGTGTTTTTTTGTTGAGATTTAGGACCTCTTTATGTATTCTGGAAATATGATCAGGTATAAACCAGATATGCAATTTGCAAATATTTTCTCCTATCCTGTTGATTATCTTTTCACTTTCTTGATATTGTCCTTTGATGCACAAAAGTTTGTAATTTTGCTGAAGTTCAATTTATCTATTTATCTTTAGTTGCTTGTGTTTTTGGTGTCGTATCTAAGAATCCATTGCTAAATCTAAGGTTATAAAAATTTACCCTATGTTTTCTTGAACTTTTTTTTTGAGGACTTACTATGTCTCAGGCACTTCCAACATATAAGCTTATTTAATCCTTGCAGCAAACCTATGTGGTATTATTGTCCCCTTTTGATTGACAAGGACATTTAAGCTTAAAATAATAATTTGCCCAAGATTGTGCAACTAGCAAAATGATAGAGCAGTGATTTGAACTACAGCTTCCAAATTGCTGATAGGTACTAATTTGTGGGGGTTCAGGAATGGGAAGGCCTAATTTACAGGATTTCTCAGGAATTCCCCCAAATCATAAGTTATTCTTAAAACACTTCCAACATTCTTTGTACACTTTACTCATTACTATGTATTTCTAAAATTTTCTGTTGAATAAATATTAAATTTAGCAGTATTTATAAAATATAGTAAATGTTCAAACACTGGAAAATGGCAGCAAACAGTGTTGGCTAGTATTCAAATAATGTAATATTTGAATCTTCTAGCAAGATTAACAGAACTACAAAGAATCTTGTGTAGAAATTGCCAATTTAAGGATTTATTTGCTTCTAAAATTTGTTATTTCTTAAAACATCATACATGGGGTTTAAATAAAGTATACAGTGTGTATAAACTTATTAATATTTATTTTATGTGCCAGAATGACTCACTATTAGCAGCAGAGAGAGCCAGGAGCACATACTTACAACATGGCAACAGCTACAAGCAAGGCTGACCGATTAGACCATGAATGCTCCTCTCCTATGCAGATTGTTAAGATTTAATTCTTGCTAAAGAATTATAATACTTTTCCCCTTTCCCCAATTTCTCACCAGATTTTTCTCAGGATTTATAAAAACACAAATTTTCTGAGAAATGCCAAGAAAGGATTCTTGCATGGAAACACTAATTAGAACCAGATCTGTTTTTTTCCTCTTAAAACCCATGTTCTTCCCACTGCTGTATCTGGCAACCTCCTAAGAGACGCTAAGAAGGAAGGGGAAAAGGAAAAGCCATTGGGTTTTACGACTAGGAGGTCTTTGGTAGAACATCTTGAGAATGATTTATTGGGCGTATTAGTTTCCTGTTGCTGCTGTAACAAATTACCACAAACTTAGTGGCTTAAATCAATGCAAATTTATTCTCTTACAGTTCGGGAGGTCAGAAATCCAAAATCAGTCTCAATGGGCTAAAGTCAAGGTGTCAGCGGGCTGGTTCCTTCTGGAGACTCTGATACTTTCTTGCATTTTTCAGCTTCTAGTGGCTGCCTGTATTCCTTGGCTTGTGGCCCCTTCCTGATCTTCAAAGTGCATCACTCCAATCTCTGCTTCCCTCATCACATCACCTTCCCCTCTCAATCTAACTCTCCCTTTATCCCTCTTTTAAGGTCTGTTGTGATTACATTGGGCCTTTGGACAATCCAGGAGAATTTCCCTCATCTAAAGATCTTTAAATTAATACATCTGTGAAGTCCTTTTTGCCATTAAAGGTAACAGTCACAGGTTCCAGGGAAAAGGACAAGGACTTAACTCAGGGGCCATTGTTCAGTCTACTGCATTGGGCGCTGTGGTCTATTTCTCAAGTAGGAATAAAAGGCAGAGAGGGGTGGTCAGGGCCCGACAATAGGTCAGGGCTGGGTAGAGTATTGAAGAATGTGCCCAGGTGCCAGTAAGGCTTCAGCTGACTAGGCAAAATTCAAGGTCTAATGGAACTCAGCAGGTTGCTATCCTGATCAAAATCAAGAACTAGCAAGGATCTTAAGCTGAATTACAAAGGGCTCAATGCGGAAGGAAAGGAGGCAGGAATACAGACAGCTAATGCTCTGAAGTTTAAGTGGGCAGCCACCATGGGGAGTCTGTCAATAGAACCCAAGCTCCTGCTTAGGCTCTGACTTGGAGAGAGATTTAGTCTCTTGGAAGGAAGACAGAGCAGAATCAAGTGGGGCTTCAGGACTCAGCATAACCAAAGGAACCAATTCGTTCCTGCACTAGGAATTCAGAATGTGGGAAAACGCAAAAGCATAGTTCTTATGACCTGCGCTTCTTAGGAGACTGTAGGTTTTGGAAATCATGTTATCCGAAGCTGGCATGGTAAGTTATGTGTGAGGTAGGTGAGCTGTGACTCAAGAAAAACATAAGCTTCTCCATGCTTAGAATTAGGAATAAGTTCAGGCAAATCAGATTTGCGGAAAGAAAGATTTAGTTGTTCTTAAGGCTGTTGAGCTTTTACATCTTGTATGTATGTGCATGTGTGTGCCGGGTGCATGTGAATTTTAGAAAGAGTACATTTTATTTATCCACTCTCCCAGGGAGATATAGCAAGATTGCCTACAGCTTCCTGATATCAAAAACAGTGTTGCAATAATTACACTCAAATACTTCTCCTTATGGACCCATGTGAGGATTTCTTTGAATATGTACCTGGAGCGGGATTCTGAGGGCATAAGGTACACATAGTGCCTGGTCACTTTCCAGAACGATGGCACCAGTCTACATTTCCTCCAGCAGTGGGTGAGGATTCAGATATCCCCACATCCCTGTGAACATTTGTCATTTTCCAACTTCCTGATTTTTGCCCATCAATTTATTAGGCATTATCTCCTTGTTATTTTAACTGTATTCCTCTGATTACTATCGAGTTTCATCATTGTTTCATATGCCTTATAGCCATGTGACTTTCCTCTGCCATAAACTGCCTCTTCATATCCTTTGTTGACTTTTCTATTGGAGTTGTTATCTTTTTGTTGGTTGATATGAAATTGTCTCTTGTATTATCAGGTATTAACCCTTTGTCGATTTTAGGCATTGCAGATAACTTTTCCATTCTGTCAATCTATTAATTTTTCCATGATGTTCTTTGCTGAAAAGACATCCTTAATTTTGATCTAATCAAACTCATCAAGTTTCAGCTGTATTCTTGTTTGTACTTCTGAGATTTTGTTTAAGAATTTTCCCCATTGTAAATAACAAAAATATTTCTCTACATTTTCTAATAACTTTAGGTCTTTAATCCACTTGAAGTCCACCCATCTGGTGCTAGATAGTAACTCAGGTTTATTTTTCTTCTGATAGTGGTCCAGTTTTCCTCATGCTAGCTAATAGATAATCTATTTCTTCCCATTGATTGTGGTGCCATTTTACTATATATTAAGTTTCCTATAAACACAGATCTGTCTCTGACCTCTATTTTCCATTCTATTGGTCTACTTTGCTGCCATACTGTTTTTATTACTGCGACTATGGTAAGTCTTAATAATTGATACGTGTCCCCTTTATAGATTTTCTTTTAAGAATAATTTAGCTTTTGAGGAACTTCATTCTTTTTTAAATTAAGATATAAATCACATACCATAAAAGGTACCCTTTCAAAGTGTACAATTCAGTGGTTTTCAGTATATTTGCAACTATCAGCACTCTCTAATCAGAACCTTTTTATCACTCCAAAAAGAAACCTTGTACCTATTAGCAGTGACTCCCCATTTCCCCTTTCCTCAAACCCCAGGCAACTACTAATCTACTTTCTGTCTCTATGGATTTTCCTATTCTGAACATTTCACTGAAATGGGACCATATACTATGTGATCTTTTGTGACTGGTTTCTCTCACTTAGCATAACGTTTTCAAGGTTCATCCATGTTGTGGTATGTGTCAATAGTATTTAGTATTTTTGTTGCCAAATAATATTCCATTGTATGTTTACGCCACATTTTGTTTGTCCATGCATCAGTTGATGGATATTTGAGTTGTTTCCACCTTTTACTATCATGAATAATGGCTGCTCTAAACATTCGTGTGCACATTATTGTATGAATATCATTTTCAGTTCTCTTGGGTACATACCTAAGAGTCAAATTGCCGGGTCATATAATAACTCTATGTTTAACTTTTTGAGGAACTCACAAACTGTTTTCCAAAGTGGCTGCACCATGTTATAGTCTCACCAGCAATGTATGAGCGTTCCTCTTTCTCCACATCCTCGCTATTGTCAGTCTTTTTGATTACAGACATTCGAGTGAGTGTGGAATATTACCTCATTGTGGTTTTGATTTCCATTTCCCTAATGACCGATGATGTAGAGCACCTTTCCACGTACTTGTTGGCCATCTTTAAAACTTCTTTGGAAAAATGTCTGTTCAAATCTTTTGTCCATTTTTTAAATTGTGTTACTTATCTTTTAATTGCTGAGTTTTAAGAGTTCTTTATATATTCTGGATACTGAACTCTTATCAGATATATGATTTGTGAATATTCTTTCCCATTCTGTAGTCTGCATCTTCACTTCCTTGAAGGGTTCTTTGAAGTGTTTCTCATGTCGGTTAATGGCTACCCTATTTTTTCATTGTTCAGTACAAACAGTGTGGAGTCATCCTTGACTTTTCTCTTTCTTTTTCAGCCTACAGCCAGTCTGTCAGGAAGTCCTATTGCTCTGTTTTTAATGTGTAAACAAACTCCGACCTCTTCTCACCTTATCCACTGTAACCTCCAACAGCACTATCATCTTTCACCTAGGTTATTGCTTAGGCTCCTAACTCTTCCCTGTTTCTACATCAACCCTCAAATAGTCTCTTCTCAGTACAGTACCAGAATAATCCAGTTACAATCTCACTCAAATTATATCACTCCTCTGATCAAATCCTCCCGAAATCACTCAGAGTAAAAGCCAAACTCCTTGCAGTGGCTGAGGATACCTACAAGGTCTGCCCCACTCTATGAACACTTTTCCTCCATTCACCCCCTCACTCAACTCTGCTCTAGCCACACTGGCTCCTTGTGGACTCCCACCTCTGGGCCTTTGCACTTGCTGTTCCCTTTACCTTGATACATTCCCACAGATGACACAGGACTTTAATTTTTCAGGTGTTTGCTTAAATATCATCTTTCAGTGAAGACTTCCCTGTTCACCTTATTTAAAAATCACACCTTACTCCTATTCCCACCACCATGGCCCTCTCTCTCCGTGTTCCCTGGTTTATTGTTCTCCAGAGCACTTGTCACCTTCTAAGTACTATAAGTTGTGCTTATTTTTCTTTTTGTCAGTCTCTCTGCACCCCCACTTTAGAATGTAAGTTCCATGAGGGGAGGGATCTCAAAAGACAGCAAGATGCACAAGAACCCCCGGGACCCTTTGAAATTTTTCTATTTGGAAGTCAATACAGCAGCAATTCAAAGCATTTGTCTTTCTTGCCTCACAAGGATTGGGATGTGGTCTTTCCTCCTCCTGCGTGCCGGGCTGCTTCCAGTCACAGCACTACATCTCCACGAGGGCAGATGGTGGATTCATTTGTTTTTGTTTGTTTGCTTTTTAAAATTGAAAACTGCATATGTATGTAGAATAAAAGAAATCACTAGATCCTTAGAAAGCAGTCCCTTCTCTCCCTTTCTCTTTAGGCAATTTCTGATTGCAATCTGGTTCCTTTCCCCAGCTAGAACACTCAGCTGCTCCTAGGGGCTCCTGGAGCTCATTGGAACCCATAGGGATGAGAGGCCTGGGAGCTTAAGCCTCCCTAACTTCAGGATAAACTGGCCTCTGCCGCCCAGCAATCCTGCTTCCTTTGTTGGGACCATTCCCTCACACTCACTCTTTGCAATTAGTGTCTTTTTAAATTTATTAGTATACCGTACCTACAGAAAAACTCACAAATCATAAATGAACAGCTCATTGAATTTTCATAAGGTGAACACACTTGCACAATCAGCAGTCAAATCAAGACACCAAACACTAACCAGAAGACCCCCAGCTGGATTTGTTATACTTTTAGCTGATGGAAGAGGCCCGTGTAAGGAAACAAATGAATGGACAATAAATAATACACTTTTTACCTTAAAAGCACACTGTATTTTTTCAAAAATGAGTTTCTACTGAAATATGTGCCTAATACTCCTGAATCTCCATAATGAGCACATCTCATCTCTGTGCACACATTTGATATGTGAATTATGGTAGCATTTTAGCTTTTCTCCCTTTTTAAAAAATAAACGTTTGTTAAGTGGGAGCTAATTTTGGATACATGTGACCAGTTTCTCTTTTGATACTGTAAGTGGATGGCTTCCGGGACAAGAAGTGCCGCAGGGCGCTGTCCAAACTTACTTGGAGATAACAATGCTTTTAAAATCTTGTCACCGGCTGTTCTCAAAAGCCCTTGCCTGGCACCCAGGCTCTCCCTTTAGTAAGCAAAGCAGATAAATATCTACACTCCAGAAGTGCTGAGAAAGCCTCCAGCTCAAAATATCCCTCCTGAATTTTCTGGTTTCTCTGTCAATTTCTCCAGCCTTAGCTTTATTCCTTTACCTTAAGGCTTGTTACCCTTGGCAAAGGCAAGTAGCATTGGAAGGCATCATTTGAGCGTGATACTTTTGTAGGGGAGGAAGAACTAGTCCTCTACCTCTAGGTCCTTCTGGCTGGTCTCAGAATTAAATTGATGAGACAGAATAACAGGAGAAAATCAAATGAAGTTTAATTACATGCATACATAGGAGAAACCCAGAAAAACTGAGTAACTCACCAAAATGGCGGAAGCCACCACTTTAAACACCATCTTCAGTTAAGGACAAAGGAGGGTGTTGGGGGTAGTGGTTTGGGACTTCAAAGGGGAGGAAGGCAATTTACATTGAGACAGAAAAGCAAATGCTTGATAAACAAATGTTGACCATGCCTTGCAAAGACAATGAGAGATGGAGAGGACTTTGATTAAAAAGCCCTTGTTAGCTTCCTTCCTGTCCATCACACCTACTTTATGTTATACTATAGTTATCTTATGGTATTATCATCTTCCTGGAACAGGCCTTCCATCTTCAATTCTTTTAGGCAGTTAGGGGAAAGGTCAAAGTTTCTTTCAGAGTCATTTGTCCTTAAAAATAATCAAGCCAAAGAGACACATTTTGGGATGGCCAATTCTGATCCCCCACACTTTAAATATTCAACAAGTTTCCCATCTCTTCCTGGCATAATGCTTTTTGGGGTAGAGTAGAAAGAATAATACTCTGAGGGAGAAGATGAGGAGGCAGGGGAAAGTGACATTTGTGAGAATTAGTACGGTTCAGTGGTTAAGAGATTAAGCATGGGAGACAGACATATGTTCAAATCCTGGCTCTGCCACTGTACGACCTGTGTGAGCAATGGGTCATTGCATACAACTTCCCGAAGCATTAGGTTCATTATCCACAACATAGAAGAATAATAGTACTAGTGTAATGAGGCTCTGTAAAATGGGAATAATCATAGTAATAGTGTGATGAGGATTCAATGAAATGATCTATCTGTAGTAGGCAGAGTAATGTCCCCCCCAAAATGCCCACATCTTAATGCCAGGAATGTGTGAATATGTCACCTTACAAGTCCAAATGGACTTTGCAGTTGATTATGGCTAAGGACCTTAAGAAGTGTAGATGGCAAAGGCGAATGAAGGTTGCAGATGGAATTAAGGTTGCAAATCAGTCAACCTAAAATAGGGATCTTATCCTGGGTTATCAGTGTGGTGCAAGTCCAACATAATCAGAAGGATCCTGAAAAGTGGAAGAGGGAGGCAGAAGAGGTCAGAGTGATATGAAGTGTTGTAAAAAGAACTTGACCTGCCATTGCTCTACTTAATATGGAGGAAGGGGCAATGAGCCAAGGAATGCTAGCAGCCTCTAGAAGCTGGAAAAGGCAAGGAGATAGATTCTCCCCTAGAACTTCCAGAAAGGGACACAGCCCTGCTGACAACTTGATTTTAGCCCCATGAGAACAGTGTCATATTTCTAACCTTCATAACCATAAGATAATAAATTTGTGTCGTTTTAAGCCACTAAATTCGTGGTAATTTGTTACAGCAGCCACAGAAAACTAATAAAACATGAACACAGTATTTAAAGATCCTAATGAAGTTCCAGGTACGTAATGAATTGTCAATAAATAAGTACATGATAGTTATGCAGGGCAGATAGGGAAAAGGAACACTGAATGCTTCTAAAAATTTTAATATCTCACAATTTTGTCCAGTGTTGACCCTGTATATGTCATCAAAGTCCTGTTCTTAAAATCACATAGAGATTTATAGAGCTGGGTTTAGAACCTAAAATAGTTCTTCCTCTTACATATTTATGGTCAGAGCCAGGGTTGCCATGTCTAAGTTCACCCCTAATTGTCATTCTGCCTGAAAAGCAGTTGAAAATGTGTTAGTAAAAAAAAATATATATATATATACACATGTACTCCCTAATCCATATTTATAAAAAATAAACCCATTCCTGGGCTATCACAGTGTCAAATGGATGTACCCTATCCTATTGGTTACCACCATTCTAACGCAGACCCCATTACCTCTCATAGCAGTGATTTTAACAGCCTTCCAACAGGTATTTTACATGGGTGGCCTTCCAATCCATCTTCCACACTGTCTTTATGGAGATCCTTAAAAATAAAGATCTGGTCATGTCACCCCCAGTGTAAAGAGTTCAATGATTTCTCATTACTTTTGTAGGAGAAAGTCCTAAGATCTCCAGTGATTTTCAAAAGGCTTTACAGTCTGCTTCCAAGCTCCTTTCCGTTCTAGAAAGCTTGAGATTTCACAGCTTGCCTACTTGAGCCTTGTGCTGTGGCCTGCCAGGACAACCTCCTAACGCCTAAACACAAGTTGCACCTACCTACATCCTGCTTTTTGCCATGCTGTTCCTTCCTGCTGGAATGTCTTTCTCTGACATCTTGGAAAGTCTAAGGTTTTTCCAACATTGTCTAAAGTCTTTACAGATCAGCCAGCTAGAAGTGGTCTCCCATCTAAGTTCACAGAGCGTTCATAGTGCTCATGTGCCACCTTCTAGAACGGTGATTTTCCTACATGCCTTCACTCCTCTATGAACATTCAAAACTTATAAGGAAAAAAGGTTGGGAGTTGGGGGACACAGTACCTCACATACTGAGGAATTCCATGCAATATCTATAACAGTGCCTTCCATTACAGACAATGCCACATATAGTTATTTAGATTTAAATTAATCAAAATTAAGGCAAATTAAAAATTCCTTAGTTATACTAGCCACATTTGAACTGCTCAATAGCCACATGTGTTTAGTGGCTACCATACTGGAGAGCACAGACATAGAACATTTCCACCATCGTGGAAAGTTCTATTGGTCACTATTGATCTAGAACAGTAAAATGATCAATAAATATCTGAGGAGGAAAAAAGGAAAGAAAGAATGAAGGGAGAGAGGATAGGAGGAAGGAAGTGTAAAAAAAACCACAATTCCAGGGGGCCAGCCTGGTGGCGTAGCAGTTAAGTTTGGGCACTCCACTTTGGCAGCCCAGAGTTCACAGGTCCAGATCCCAGGCATGGACCGATGCACCACTTGTCCCGGGCATGGACCAATACACAGCCATGCTGTGGCAGTGTCCCATATAAGGTAGAGGAAGATGGGCACGGATGTTAGCCCAGGGCCAATCTTCCTCAGCAAAAAGAGGAGGATTGACAATGAATGTTAGTTCAGGTCTAGTCTTCCTCACCAAAAAAAATACAATTCCAAAGGAATGTCAGGAAAAGTTGTCCAAGACTTGAAAATGAGCAAAAGAGATTCCTGAGTGTCCTTTCAGCAAAGGGTTGGAAATTATCTGATTCTATAGAGCTGTGCACCTTCAATTGACTTTTTATTGTGTAGGCAATTTTACCTCTCTGTGAAGGAATAAGTTGACTTGCAGAAAATTGATGGCAATGCAAATGATTCTTGCACACAGTAATGCAAATAAATTTCATTCCACTAGAGAAACAATTAATTTCCTCCTGGCATAAAAGATAACCTAAAACATTACATTTTATCGCCCCATAAGATATTAACTCATTTTGCATCTATTAACAAATTTATGTCAGCATTCTTAACTGACTGTAGATATCTCTGTTCTTCAAAGTCTCTTTCGAACTAGTCTTAGTATCTTACTGATTCCTTCATTAATTAATGAATTGGTTAAAATCTTGGGCACATGTTGATTTTTGATATATCCATGAGATGTATTATTTTTACATTTTAAATTTTATACCTTAGGAATTTTAGAGTCTGTAGTGCGGTGCTCAAGTGGACTCACCTGGAAGCCTGGTAAAAAGCGTTGCTTGGGACACGAACCTCATGGGTTGGCTAAGCCCACATTTGTCTTTCTTGGCTCCCAGACTGAATAACAAAAAGCAGTAGAACTTTAACTTTGCTGACTCTGTTTCTCTAGGTTCTTCTATCCTCTCTACTTTTTTTTTTTTTTTTTTTTTTGAGTATGTGTGTTTGTTTTTGATTCCAGTTCATGCGAGGTCACTAAGTCATTTCCCTTTGGCTGCAGCCATGATGAGGGATTTCATTTTATGGTCTGTTTGATGATTCTTACCAGATGGATGATGGAGAGGAATGAGGATCATGTTTTTAGCTTTTTGAAAATTACACTCTAGCAGGGAAAAGCCAGTGACACGTGGAAGGAAGTTCCTTTGCTTGAGACAACGATCCCCGTACACCTTGTTAAAGAAAGCCAGAGCCTGGCAATAAAGTGGTAAAGACAGATTTTGTTCTGGAGCTGTTGCAATAGGGGAAGAGAGACTGCAGTATAGAACTGGGGTCAGCTCTGAAGACAGCATGGACAAGTGGGGATTTACAGCCAAGGAGTAGGGGGGTGGGTGTCAGTGGGTAGAAAATTACTGAGAGGAAACATCAAGGATGAGGAGGATTCTGGCTAAACAGACTTCACAGGATTCTCCCTGAAGGCAGGCCAGGCTGATCACACATCCCCTGGGGGATGGCAGGATGTGAGGAATTTGATCAGTGATTTGATCAAAGGGATCTGATATCAAGGGTGGGGGAGAATCTCTCTAAACTGACTTAGCAGGATTTTTGCTAAAATTGGGCAATGCAAAGATGGACATGGAAGTCCAAAGTTTGAGGCCTAGTTGAGAAGAGGGTTCTAAACAGCCTAACTAAAATTTGGTCAAGGAGAGAGTCTTTGTTAACCTAAACAAAGATGAGAGTTTGGGGTAACTTGTGGAAAGAAGAAAATTGCTTTGCCAAATCTAGAATCAAAGATTCTCCAAGACACTGAAAATGGACAGAATAACAGACAAAAGTAATATTAGCGTGAAAATATGCTTTGCAGTCCTTGAGGGTAGAAAATGGAGTAGGTAATAAGGGCAGGGGCTGAAAAGTGGAAATGCTTTGAGTTTATTTTGGGGATTGAGATATCAACAGGAAAGAAAATTCTTTAAAAAGAGTCCCATGTGGTCAAGGAAGAAGTTTGTTCCCCTTACACTATACTTTGAAATGTTAAAAGAGGAAAAAAGGGATAAGAAATAAAGTGAATATAGCCAGGACAAAGATTTCTTAGATGGATATAAAAAGAAATAGGAATAAATAGAATGGGGTCAGGGAGGAAAATCTTTTCCTCTACCCTCTTAGTTGAGTGCCTGGGGGCCTACAAATTAAACTAATAAAAAATTGATTCACAGGAGAAAAAGCACACAATTTTTATTAATATTTACATGCACAAGAGTTCACAAAAAAGAAGTGAAACTCAAAGAAGTGGTTAGACTCAGGGGTTTATATACCCTTTTAACAAAAAAAGGGGCAGGGGTTGAGCTTTGAGGAACAATCAATTGTGAGGAAGTAACTAGGAAATACATGGAGGAAATATGGAAGATAAGGGTTATTTTAATAAGGTCTACTTATGCAAATACACCTCGATGTCAACTTCCCTACATCCAGTGACATGAATTGCTCTTCTTTTTCTGGTACAGGGCAGGGCAGGGGAGGGGAAGGGGGACAACTTCACAAAGGGAAGATTATGCCTTGCTTTTAGGCAGAGAACTCTTCCTGCATCTGTTGATTCTGAATTGTCTTCAGCTCAAAATAATCCTTATACCAAAGCGGCGTATTTTGGGGGTGGCATATTCTGATCCCCCTCAATAGCTTTCTAAAACTGTATTAGGTTTCGATGTGTGACAATTAGCAAAAATTGAAGAAAGCACTTATTCATTCATTCAGTGCATATTTATTGAGGGCTACCGGCATGCCAGGAACTTGGCCAGGAGCTAAAAATAAAGGAATGAGGCATGTTCTTTGCTCTTAAAGGCTTTCAAGCAAATAAGAGACAGATATGGAAGAAAATTAAACACAACGCCATAGGTGCTGCAATGTAAGTGTGATGATGGTACAAAGGGAACACAATAGCATAAATTGTCTATTATGTTTGAGAAAAAAATAACACAATACTGAAAATACACATGTTCTAGTTATTTTCCATGGCTTCTGACAAGCTCTGAGTGCAATCTGAAATCAAATTCACCCTGTGACTCAATAATGACTACTGTCAAACAGCAGACTTAGGAGCAAATTAGAATTCACTGGAAGCTCTGTTCAATAAACAATTCATTTGAGATGTTACTTTTGTTGAAAATGCATGTCTTTGAAAGTTTTACCAATTGCTTATTTTCTTCAAAAGGAAAGTAAACCAACAAAATGGTAGTCATTATACTCATATCCAGTAATATATCACTGTAAAAAAACACATAAAATTTTGGGTTTGGGGGGATTCGGTGGAATCCTCACAGTTACTTCAGACTGTCTGTTGCACTAACATATACACCAAATACCTGTGTCTGATTTACTTCTAACCTAGTCTGGGGAGCCTTTTGATGAAACATTTTGGATTGAATTGTATGTGGTGACATCTGTCCCCTGTGTGAAAATGTATCAGCAAGATTTGTTTAGTTATTTCTATGCCTCTGGTCAATTTTTTTCTTAGAAGTCATCCAATAGTTTGTGTGCAAATTCTCACAAGAACTCAAACATAATAGGCTTTTCCCAACTAGCTAAACATATTTAAAATCTGCTGTTGCTTCCTAACTGCTTGATATCTTTCTGCATACTTATTAGCCTACTTATTATAATCCAACGTCAAATCTATTACAAATAAACTCTACCTTTCTTAAGCTATCCATCACAGGCAGGATCTCTTTGAATTAAATCAATTGCCCTGGGCAACACCGAATTGCCACGTATTTTGAAGAAATCAGCATGCTTCTTTGAAGTAAACACGGGTAATTTTCCATTCTTTTTAGAATACTTGGTGCCAGTAGAAAAATCAAACCTCAGTGTGACAATAATTTAAATGCGTTGATCTCCAGTCACAATCTGACTCAACTGCTACTAACGCCAGAAAAAAGGTTCTTTTGTACGAAAATTCTTTCTGTGTCTTTGAACAGACTAGAGTGTGTGTGGGCAATCGGGGGGCTGTGCAGGTGGCCCTGTTAGGCAATGACAGCTGTAAATGGCCATCTATTCTGAAAGCCAAGCTGCTCACTCCTGTTTGCAGAGAACATAGCAATTATCTGAAATTACTTTTCAAAATCTTGTGACTTCATCTTTTCCTCTTTTAAAGGCTAAGTTCATTTTAGCTTGTGAAATTTACAAAAGGATTTGCAGAATTAATTTTTGTCTGGTGCCATTTTTTTTTTCTAGGTGTTTCTATCAGGCAGCTCTGGGATTCTTTTTGAGCATCTAGTCCACTCTCCCACCCACCTGCCATTTTACAGACCAGGAAATGGATGCCTGGAGAATGATGGTTTCAGAGTCCTACAGTGAGCAGAGTTAAGAGCCCAAGGCTTCTAATGACAAATTTCACTTGAAGTGAGACTAAGTACTCCTTCTAGAGAGTTTTGTTTAATCAGCTGTACACAGAAACTTGTTGCCACATTACATAGTTCTGATTAGAACCCTTGAAACCTAAATATATATGTATTATGTGGCATATACATAGGAACATGGTTTATTTCTCTCTTGGTTCTCCACCTCTCGTGAGCCACGAGGATCCACTGAGTTTCCCTTCCTTCCTTCTTTTTTTCAAAGTCCTCCCATCCATCTCTACCCTTCCCTTTAGCCCTTTCACCTTCTGTCTCAACTATTGCAAAGGCTACTGAAGTATAGCTGCCTCCAGCCTCCTCCTCACCCAACCCAGTTCATCTTACACAGTGCCAGCAAGAAAGAATCTAAGCATGTTGACTCCTGGGCTCAAAAATGATCGATGCCTTCCCATATCTAAAACTGGGATCCACAGACCTGGAGGGGATAGGGGACACCTTCTAAAGGATCTATTAATTTCTCTCTTAACATTTAAAAGTTTTTGTGTCTTCATTTTGATGATAAGGTATAAAACTAATATTAAGTATTGAATCTTCTGGGTGCTTATAACCTAGTGTTGACAGGCAATTTCAACATCCACATTTGTTTCTCTGTTTATTTGTCTCCTACAGAGCCAGTTCAAAAAATTAATGCCATTTTTCTTAAGCTTGTGGTTAGAGCTATAGAGGACCTTAGACTGAGTGAAATAATGGAGCAAGTTTTTAAAGAGGCCATGTAGACACAAAATGGCCATTTTCAAAATTGGGCCACATTTTACAGATTTTTTGAGGATTGAATATAATCCTGCACAGTGGTGGGAAATTTTTTGAATCATCTCCACTGTTAACAGTGTCAGTTGGATGCGTGTTAGTTGTATTTGCACTGTGAAATGCAACACGGATCTATTTGCTTTGTCCCGTTAGTCGGATTTTTACTTTTCTGAAGGTTCCATACGGCTGCCAGTTTGTCAAGAGCTTTGTCATCAATGCCGCAGGCCTGCAGAGCTTCATTAAATGTTTCCCCACTGCTGCTCCTCCCTCCTTCCTCCCACTCTTGTTATCTGTTCTCCGAGCCTGGTGACTAAGTTTTTTGAATTCTAAGGTACACTTTTCAGCAGAACAGTCACCCTCCTCCGTTTTTCTGGCTCCTCGTGGCGATGTTTCAGCTCTGGATCATCGCGTTTCTTCTCTCATTTCCTTCTGGTTTTAAGAAATCCAACGTTTTTGTTGTCTCTTCCCAGGAACACTTCACACTTCAGCTTGAAATAGAGAGTAGAGACCGGAAGCATGTTCTGGTTCTGTAGGGGCCAGTATGGACTTGTTTATCCTTTAGCTGGAATACCCTTCTCACTTGTTATTTCTCATATTCTTCCCTCTCCACATTGCCTGCCTTCTAATTCCTCCTCTTCTCTCTGCCTCTGTCTCTCTGTCTCTCTCACACACGCACACAAGCACGCACACACTCCAGAGTAGTGTCTCATAACATGTCGATCACTTTTGATTCCTAATTTCTATCCAGCGTAGCAACACCTTAAAAAAACAAAAGCAGTTATGAAACCTGTGACGTGCGCCAGGCACTCTGCTGTTAACTGTACACCGTGTCTGCTGGCACCTTTAAGAAGTCCACCTCTCCTCTTCAGGAGAAAGAGGGGATTTCTTGGCTCGTATCTGCAGATCAGCTTCATTTCTCTCATAAAACTAACGCCTCTTGTATTTTACATCCCAGGATTTCAGGCACGGGAAGAATAACCACACTCATTCTGGTTCAAGTGCAAAATGCTGGAGGATGGAATGTTGGCTTCACCTGGGCCAGGTGCCCACACTGGAACTAATCAACTGGGACCAGGGACAAGGGACGTGTTTTAGTAATGTGGTAGCTCCTATATGGATCCAGGGAAGGACAGGCAGGGGATAGGAAGGAAGGAGGGTTTACCAGGCAAATCATCTTAAGTATCCATTTTATATATGTCATAGTGTATGAAAATCTCACAATCATATGTCAATATTACTATTCCTACTGTACAAATAGAAAAGATTTTTGGAGAAGTTAAGCCATACAGATGATAAAAGCCATACAGAAGATCAGCTTCTGAATCAAAGATTGCCCTGTTTCTGCTATGACATGACACACAACAATGTTTGGTTGGAGATTAACATTGAGTTGCTTTAGTAAAATGAAGGAATTATTAACCAACTGTTATCCAGTGTTGTACACTGAACTTCACTGAAAGTCACCATTTACTCAGTTGGTGGTTACTTTTATAAACCCAGACAATATGATGTTAGAGCTATAAGGGACCTTGAGACATGATCCTCTGCACACCAACCCCTGCAGGAATCCCAGCTGCCTTCAATATGCACATAAGCAACCTCACGTCCTATACCCTAAGCTCTCAGTTCTCGGGCCACCCGAATTCCAATAACCTCCTCATCCTCTCACTTTCCACTTTTATCGGCATACCCCAGATATCATATCACTCCCTCTGCCTCCTTTATAAAATCTTAAATCCAAACCTTGTAGTCTCTGACTACACCTGCCCCTCATTCCAGCTGCCCCTCAGGTATTCCCACTACACCTGCCATTCTCTCAGTGAGGTATATGATCCCTTCATCCCCCCACTTCCCCACCTGCCTTAATCTCCTCACATCCTCTCTTCCCTCTCCACTCAGCCAAGAACGACTGCTGCTTCACGTCAACTACTCTTTACCAATTTCCTCCAGCCCCTGCTTCCATGGTCTTCACATCACACTGGAGCTATTCTCCAACCTTGAGCCAAATGAATTGTTTGTGTTCTCCAATTATTCCTCCCCTCTGGAAAAAAACCACAAAAAAGTACAGATTGGCACCACTAGGCATTCATCCCTGGGATGTCATTTTGCTGTTCTCCATAGTGGCTATTTCAAGACTTCACAGCTTTTCTCAATCCTTCTACGCCATAGCACCCTCCTCATTCTCTGCAGTGACCTCACCTTCTACTTCAGAGGGAAAATCGAAGCCTTTTTATGACAATTCTCTCGCCTTCCAACCTGAAAACCTATGATCCTCATGCATCTTTATTAAACCTCTCTTTCTGGCTTCTGAGAGCCATCTCCCCTCCTTCTCAGAAAGCACAATCTACAGATTTTCTTCTTCCTCCCCTGAATCTTTCATGTCTTCCTATTCTATAGCTCTTTTCCATCAGAGCTGAAAAATACTCAGTTCTACCCATCAAAACAAAACAAAAAACATACCTTCCTTCTTCAGACCACTTCTGATCTCTCACTAGTAGAATGTGAACTCCTTGAAGAAAAAGATGATCTTTCCCCAGCATAGCTCCTTCTCTTAATAGAAATAGTTATTAATACATATTTGGTAAAATTAATGAATGAATGCACTAGTTCAAATGCTTCAATTGATAAATAAGGAAACTGAGGTCAGTTTATTGTCCGGGCTTCTGTAATGATGAAGTAGGTTTTATTGGATATGTGTAAATGACAGGTGTTTAATGTTCCCAATGCTTTATTTAGTCAACTGATAGGAGCATAGGTATTCAAATACAGTATATAACATGATTTACACTTAGTTTGGGAGCTTTTGAGGTATACAGTCTTGGAGTTGCTAATGAATAACTTCTTGCATGGGCACAGTGAGCCAATTTTGGATTGAAGAGAGTAAAGCAATTCCTTACAAGTTCTTAAGGAAAGACTATTGTCAACACAGCAGCCAGAACCTTTGAAAATCTATGTCAGATCAGGACACTGCTCTGCTTAAAACCCTCTAGTGCTTCCCATCTCACTCATAATACAAACCCAAACCCTGACCATCATGTTCAGGGCTCTCCAAAATCTGACCTTCCTTCTTGAACCTGATCAGTCTCTCAAGTCCTCATGTCTTGCTTCCTCCAGAGTCTTTGCCCTCATTTCCTTTGTCTGGAAAGCTCATTCCCCAGGTAGCCATGTTGCACACTCCTTCATCCTCCTTTGCTCAAGCATCACCTTCTCAGTGAACTTTAGGAAGCTCTACATCAGTCACCGAAACTTAAAGAATAACTTCTCTGCTTATAGGAAACAATCTGGGAGGATGTCTTCCTGTGGTGTTCAGGCAGAAGATAGCAGCCACTAGGAGTTGGAAAATTTCAAGGCAGACAGACTTTGCCCTGGAATGGCTCCACTTCCCACTTCTGCCTCCCAATTCCTCCTTTCTCCATTCCTGGGAGCTCCTTGTTAGGAAGCTGGTGTGCCGATGCTTCCCTTGCACTAGTCAAAGCCTCATGGGTCAGCCCCCTCCCAGATGGTCCATATCCAAAAGTGCCTCCCATCTGGCTCTTGTCCATTCCAACTCTCCCATCATAACCTACCTTTCTTCAGGGCAACTGAATTTGCTGAGTGTGTTAAATCTGTTGATGCTACTACAGGTAAAAAGTCTGCTATGTTTATTCTCCCCACAGGTTGTTTGCATCTTAAAAGATGAGCTTATTAATCCAAACAAATATTGAATTGGTAGATGGTATACGGAAGCTATTTTTGACCAGGGAGAATCTTTGTTTTTTTCAATCATTTTATTGAGGTCATAACGGTTTAAAACATTGTGTAATTTTAGGTGTACATTATTATTTATCAATTTCTGTATAGACTGCATCGTGCTCACCACCAATAGTTTAATTTTTATCCATCATCATATATATGTGCCCCTTTACCCCTTTTGCCCACCCCTCAACCCCTTTCCCCTCTGATAACCAATAATCTCTTCTCTTTATCCATGTGTTTGTTTATCTTCCACATATGAGTGAAATCATGTGGTGTTTGTCTTTCTCTGTCTGGCTTATTTTGCTAAACATAATACTCTCAGGGTGCACCCATGTTGTTGCAAATGGGACGATTTTGTCTTTTTTTATGGCTGAGTAGTATTCCATTGTATACCACATCTTCTTTATCCACTCCTCAGTTGATGGGCACTTGGGTTGCTTCCACATCGTGGCTATTGTGAATGATGCTGTGATGAACATAGGGATGCATAAATCTCTTTGAATTGCTGATTTGAAGTTCTTTGGATAAATACCCAAAGGTGGGACAGCTGGGTCATATGGTATTTCTATTTTTAATTTTTCGAGAAATCTCCATACTGTTTTCCATATTGGCTGCACCAGTTTGCATTCCCACCAGCAGTGTATGAGGGTTCTTGACTAGGGAGAGTCTTGTGGGAACCTGGGCCTCCTTTGGAATGCAGTCCGATACTGTGACAAAACAGCAGCAGCAAGTGGATGCCTTACTTTCAAGAGTTGATCAAACCCTGATATGGGAGGACTTGTTTCAAAAGTGCCATAAAAGGCAAGTCATCAATATACAGAGATTTTAATAGCAATATGTCCCAAATAATGTTATTCAGTTTCACATTTCACATACTTATTTTTTCAAGTGTCATTTTCTGGTAAAGCCAATACCGTAGCATTTGAGCAGGGCCCTGGTTCTGCATTGTTTTTGGCTGAGACTGCTCATTAGTTTCAAAGTGTAGAGTTTGATGATCATGACCTTAAGGGTATGTTTTGTTTTTAAAGGAAATGTTTAACTATGGAGCAGGACAACTTATCACAGGCACTTAATTTAATGTGGAAACCCAGCTGTTACTTTCTCTGGAACTTTTAGTAACTATTAGGGAAGGTAAAGTGCCTGGATTGGAACCTGAACTCTGGTTCATGGGCCAAAACTGTTTTCAGAAGAAAGATCTCCAACTGGCTGAAAAGAGAGCTTAACACATGGTGGACAAGCCTAGAACGTGAAGCCAGAATTCACAGAGCACTTCAAACAAATACAGCCCAAACTCATCCTTGAACCATCATTTGTTGGCCAATGGCCAGGGGGAGATATGTGAACTCCTGGGAAGTGTGCCAACACAAGAGTTCAAAGCTCCCTTTTTGAATAGATTCTGAGTACTAGTACATGAAAGGCCATCATCATTTTAGAAAAGACTGGGGGGCTTTGCTTAGTGGCCTGATCTCCAAATATTTCAGAATGTGCTGGTCTGCTTGTACCTATTATCCATGTCTATCTATTGCCTTTAATCATCAACTTTACTCAGGCTGTACTTTGGGGTAGGCTTAACACAATATAGTAGCTGTAAAAATTATAGAGTAGTTAGAACAAAGGTTTTATGTAGAAAGGAGCAGTTGTATATAGAGTCCCATAATTTCCCCCAAATGATATGATTCTGACTTGGTTCATATGCAGATTTCAGATTGGATGACTGGTTTTGAAATGCATCGAACTGGGAGGGAGCAATGTAAAATTTCTTCATTCAAATTTAAACTGATATCTTAAGAGATTCCCCAAACTTGCCACCATCCTTTAAAGATGGGCAAAATACAGTAATGATCTATTATTACTCAGTACTTGGTTTTAAATTTTTATCAGCAACATGGGAGTAATATGTGAGGGAATCAGAGTGATTCTTTGCATCAATGAGGATTAAGGATTATAATAAGAAAATTGAAAGCTTTGTCCTTCAATTGGTATTATATAGGCTTCTTGAGGGAAAGTACTATGTCTTATTGGATGATTCCCCCAGAGCCTAGCACAGTGCCTGGCAGGTTGAAAGTGCTCAGTAAGTGTTTGTTGAATGAATGAATGAGCAAATGAACATTGAGGATTCACTTTTTAAAAGCGATAATCTTTTTGGGTCTATAAGAGGGAATACTTATGGCATTTTAAAACAATATTGGAAAGGCTATATGTTTGTAAAGTTCAGAAAAATCACTTATGGAGAAACTGTTGGTAATTCTGTGAGCAGTTAGAACTTCTGGTGGGTTGAGGAGAGATAGAGAATGGGGAACACAATACAATTTGAGTCAAAGCCCATTTAGGTCACACAGGAAACGGGAAACTGGATAGGTTGGGAGTGGTCACCTGGTAGCTTCTGAAAATTTTAAGAGCTTCTAAGTAAAGGCAACTGGAATAAGGTGAGTAAATTTCATAGACTGCCCCTGGCAAACATGCATAGGGGTTGGGTCTACATCTCTGTGAGTTTGAAGGCTGTGGGGAATCGGAATTGGTTACCCCAAAATGTGAAGATTATTTGACATAAAGATTTTGGGCTGAAATCTGCAGACAGGAAAAAAACTCTGAAAAACAAGTAGAAGTTACCCTTTGTAAGAGACATTTACATTTGTAAGGGAAATCTCCATTTGTAAAGGTATCTCCTTCTCTGTACCAGGAAGAAGGGGGGATGACTGTATCTCTAGGGATCTTGTCAGTGAGGAAGGCAAAAACTTAAACCTTCATATTCCTGTTTACTGTGCTTTTCTTGTAATCCCTCATGGCTGACACCCCCAACCCCCCCAAATCTTCCTTGTCTATATAAGAGGAGAACCTCTGCTGTTCTATAGAGATACTCAGTTTCCCCAGGTCTCTCCCATGTATACATGTTATAAAGTTTTGTTTGATTTTTCTCCTGCTATTCGGCCTCATGTCAATTTAATTTGTAGCCCAGCCAGAAAGGACCCAGAGTGGGTAGAGAATGCTCTTTCTCCCCTTCAAGGCCCTAGTTAAGGGTTCCCCCAGAATCCCTGGAAAATGACCTTGCCCTTGCCCATATCCTGAGCCTGGGTGGTTTTGAGCTGTGCGTTCCCATCTGCTCTTTTCTTACCATGGCTGAAATGGCAATACCAATTGTTTGAGCCATTCCAAGAAGACCTTAATCTAGGCAGCCTGGCATGGGCCTGCATCCAGTAGGTGCTCAACTTAGGTGCTGCCTAAATGTCCCATCTGCTACTTTGGATGAACCTCCTCATAAAGCCAGTGACAAGCCAGTTTCGGTCTTCCCACTTCATTTATTATCCGTTGTTTACCGTGTTGTGACTGAATTGGATCCATCACCATCCAGGCTTAGTGAACTGTTGGTACCTGGGGTTCATCCTGTATGTTTTAGATCTTAGCTCTGTACTTACAGGGAGGATACAGTCCTGCAAAGTCACGCATTGCCAGATCCTACCCATGCCTTGGTAGAAGGAACCGTGAGGGTGACAGTGGGGCTGGGAGTGTACAGAGTAACTCTGAAGAGTCCCCGACTAAATGTTTTGAGAAGCAATATTGTAAAAGGGAATTTATTTAAATTTAAATGTTTTATATTGACATCCTTGAGATGTGGATCAGCAGTTCGAAATTCATTTTCATATATCGTTGCATTTGACCAACATTGGAGGTAACTTTTAAATTTTTATTTCTGTTTCTTCCCATTTATGCCACACATAAGGCATTTATTCACTTTTCAAAAACATTTTGTCCTCTGTTAATATTCTGACTTTTATCAGTGCATCCATTGGCACCTGTTGATTGCCTGCTCCGCATTCAGCACTGTGCTGGATACTATATAGACCATACTACATGCCACGTCTTAAGACTTAGTCCCTTTGAAGAGATTATCATCTAACTAGGGAAATAGAACTAACATAGGAGAGTCCAAAGTACTTCAAGAATTAAGAGAAGATGGGTATCCACGAGGGATGGGCCATTCTGGGAAGACTTTCTGGGGAGCTGGAGCTTGGGCATGGTGGGATGAGGGGTTGGAATGAAAATGAGACTGATGTCTTGGGGATAGCCCAGCAATCTAAGGCAGGTGGTGAGTGTTATGGGGGCATGAAGGGTTGACCTGTGTTGAATCAAAGAGCCCAGGGAAAAGTTGCTATATCAATTCAGACATATGGGGATCGGGGCTTAGGCTAAGGTGATGACAATGGGAGTGGAGAAAGGTCAAGTCATTGAAATATGTGGAAAAAAAACTACATAGGAAATTCTTTATATTGACTGAGTAAAAGAACTGTTAATTATTTCTTCTTGTTTTTCCTTCCCCCTATAATTTTATGCTCTAAAGATCCTGCAACATATTGTTTCCTGAATTTCTGAGTACTTTTAAGATTATATCCTTTTTGACCAATTTACTAACTGTAGCATTTAATAGAAAACAGAATGAAAATATATGGTTTAGAGTTATAGAGACCTATATTCCAACATGGGTTCTTCATAGTGTGGTCTTGGGCAAGCTAGTTAATTTTTTGAGTTAACTTTTTATCATCTACAAATTGAAAATAAGAATGCTTTCAAAGATAGTTGGGAGGACTAATGTAAGTGAGGATTCCTAGCATATAGGACCCCGTCCTTTTCTTCCTTCAGAAAGGTCATGACAACCTGGAGAACCCCTGGAATATTTAGTCCCAAGCTATAGACCATAGATTGCCAAATACCAGCCATAGACATTTCAGGAGGCATTTGCCCTTCAAGTTGCAATGCTATCATCCCGATACTTACCCAATCTATACAAATACCTTTTCCCAGCTCCAATTTAAATATTTAATTTTTCTACTCCCCCCACCCAGTAGATATTAGAGTTTGCAACATAAAAAAAGCAAAAAAAAAACAGAATGAAAGAGCACACTTCTACAACCTGGGAGCAAATACCATCAGTCCTTAGCTCCCAGTGGCTCTCCTTTTCATAGGCCTTAATTTGACCTTCCAATCAAAGATGTGTCTGTATTTGCTGCAATTATCTTGTAAATTAGTTTGTCTTTTCCTAAGTGAGTTTTATTTTTCTTTACAAAAATAGAAAGCTTAACTTCTACAATAACAAGGTTGAGTGTTTAGCTTACTACATTCTAGAAATACATCAAATAGCAATGATTGCCAAGTACAAGAAACATTGTGTTTGAATGATTTTTTAGCCTTCTGATTGTTATTATTTCAAATCATCAGCCAGGTTTCATGTCTACCCCTTATCCACCCACAGGCTAGGTGGGGAAGATGGACTGTTGAAAGGGTACTTGAGACAGGAGGAGAAGATGTCTTTTTTTCACATTAATTAAGAGTAAGTTCTTCCTGATAAGAACAACGCACCCTCCACAAGACTTAGAAAGAGTCGTGAGCCAGATCAGATCTTGACGTGGAAAGCTGAGGGCCTAGTGTATCAGGAAGGAAGGCTTCTGAGTTCAATGTGAACTCTTACAGTTTTGTTTACCTAAATTGTAAAAAAACAGGATTTTATTGACGCCTCACTGTGTGCTAAGTGTTGGAAATTCCAAGGATATTCTCAAGGAGACTAAATGCTGTGTAAACAGAAGAAAAACACTCTTATTGTCAAAGCTGACAGAGTTTTGGGCAGACTGCCCTAGAGGGACAGAATACTGCTTAAGGAGAAAAATGGTCTTTATATGGGAAAACACCTAACAGGCCTTTAGATTGTTTGAATAAATTTCAGAGCTAGTCAGGATGAGAGAGGGAGAGAGGTTGGCCTCCTGGTAGATAAGAAAGAGAAAATGTCCAGATAGAAAGAAGAGCAGAGGTTGGTGAGGAGAGCTTTTCTCTAAGGAGAAAGATGGCCAACTAGAAAGTCTCTTTGCTAAGGATGACTGGGGGATTCAAAGTGAAGTGATGCCCAATATTCAATTCCAAGTCATCTCCTGCTTTTCTACCTTGTGCTATTGTTCATTATTGTCCCACTTTTTAATAATCCTAAACTTCAATAAAATATGTTAAAAATAACTTTCTTTGGAGAATAAAGGAGAAAAGATATCCAGAAAAATTATGAAAGATTTTGTAATGGGAAGAAAGATTCTTACTGTCCAGAACACCCTTCCATGATATCTCCAGCTTTCATTGTCTTTGAGCTGTTTTACAACTCTGTTAGGTAGACTAGCAGCAGAAATGCAAATGACTCTTGTTCATAGAAGCGCAAATTGTATGGAGATGCAGTTGATTATCGCCATATGGTATTGCCTACTTTTGCTTCAATCTGTAAATTATTTTTGGGGCGCTTGTATGTATTATCTAAAATTCTTATTTGAAGCAGTGGCAACATCTTACTGGTTCCCTCATTAATTAATAAGTTAAGTAAAATCTTTGGCACATGTTCATTTTATATTTGTATGAGCGTCATGATTCAATTTTTTAAAAGTATCCTTTAACAAAGGAGAAGGAAGAGGAGGAGAAGGAACATAAGAGGGAAGGTGGGGGCCACACTTTAAGAAAATCTGTGCAGACTGTGAACAAAGAAAGGTAAATAAGCAAGGATTGAGAATACACCAGGAGTTAGAATTCATAAGAAGAGATATCATTGAAAACAATCACTTTTCACCTGAAGATTCCACAGAATTCTTAGGAGCATGATTTACAGTTTTCACAAAGAAATTGTGTCTGAAGATATTTTATCTGAATATTAAAAGAAAGAGTAATCCCAGAAAGGTGGAAGACCTGGATACTAACAAGTAACATGGGTAAACAAATAATTATAATACAGTGTGATAATTGTCAGAGTGGAGACATTTACAAGTTTCATGAAATCATAACAAAGACCCCTAAATCTGCTGATTCTATCACCCAAATTTTTATTTAGATTTCCATTAGGATTTGAAAGTTAAATCAAATTCTCAGAAATAAAATCATAAATATTTACATCAATCTACATCTATCTACCTATCTATCTATCTACACAGATCTGTCTATGTAATATATCCATCCATCTATACATCTATCCATCCATCTATCCATCCATTCATCCATCTTAGGGAGTCTTAGGGAGGGTGGTACTAAAGGAGCAGGGGTTAGTGCACTGCTCTGCACAGGAAACCTCAGGTCTTTTCTCAGACCCTGTGGTGCTATCTCCTTTGTTTTGTGCAGCCCCCACTCGATCCTCACTAGGAATTACCACCCCGAATTGGCTTTGCCCTAGGGGCAAATTTATGGAACCCTTACTAGAGGGATCTCAGCCACAAATACCAAAATCAAAGGTGCCCTTGTGGGCAGGGGAAAAAAACAAGAAGTATGAGGTCGAACAGACCCGTCTTTTCATCCCAACTCCGTGCCTTCCTGACTGTTCAAAATGCAGTAAATTCTTAACTTCCCTGGAGAGTTCTCATATATGAGATGCTGAGATAACAATGCTAACCTTGGAGGCTTATTGAGAGAGAGAGAGATGATAGATAGATAGATAGATAGATAGATAGATAGATAGATAGATAGATAGATAGATAAATTCCCAGAACTTGGCACATGGTAGATGTTCAGTGTGATTTCCATTGTCCTCTATAGCAGCCAACTCAGAAGAATGAACTAGATTTGAGATCCCACAAAGGGACCTTAGAAAAACAAAACATGAAATTTTCAAACAATAATAATTTCTTAGGGGCAAACCAAAAAAAGGAAAAGATTTGGGACTTGAGTTTTTCCATCTTTCTGTAATTAGGTTTATATCTGTCCAGGGATAGATAGGTGGTTCTCATTGGCAATGGACTTGGTTTCCTCTTCTCTAACCTCCTTTGGCCCTACTGCGGTAATAAAAACACCCTGATTGATCAATAGTCTGCCCCCATTGGTTACTGACCGCCTCTCCCACAAGGGTGCCAGGCTGCTGGAATTCTAACCTTTAAGCATCTACGTGAAGGAGTCACGAATGAAGGGGGAGTAAGTGCTGTCTCTTGTACTCACTATTCAATACCAGTACATTCTGAACTTGTTTGGGGCAGGTAGACTCAGCCTTAAGACTCTGTCACCCCCATAACTAGTCATCTATTTGACTCCTACCCACAAAATTGCCTTTAGCTGGAATAATGCCTCCTCTTAATCGTGAGGATGACTCAGTATGGGTTTTTTTGGCCCTGATTATTTTCCTGTAATTTTGACTTACGTAGCATAATGCCCCGGCCCTGGTAACATTCCTTTCCTCTTCATAGTACTATCTGTAAACACGTTGCTATTTCAGAAAGCGGCATCAAAGCTAAGGCTAGAAAAAGAATTTCCAGAATGTCCATGAGAAGGTCACATTTTAAAAGGATTTTCAGGCATGACCAAGAGCACTCAGTATTTTAATTCCATTCATCCTTCACGTCAACACTTCTCACAAAGCCACTTCACCTCCCTACTCCGGAGGAAGAAGAGAGTAAGCTGACTGTGCTGCGGGGCCCCTGTTTGTGCGATATTTTAAACATTCTGAAATAGCGATATGATTTGACTTCATGTACTATTCATTCATCTGTCAAAAAATGAGTGATTTGTGGTCTTGGGAATATGCTGAATGGGGTTGTTTTTAAAAGAAGAAAAAGGAAGGTAAAGTAAGATTTCTGTGAGAACAGATCTTTCACAAACAAGTGAGTCAAAACCCTGGACTGTATATTTTCTTGTATTGGAAAAAGGACCACAAAAGTTGCTCTGACCTTGTTTAAAGAGGTGACAGTCCTTTCATGTCCTGCTGGTGAATATTTTAAATCACTGAGATTTCAACAGTTGCTATAGGCAACATATTTCTCAAACTATTTAACTCTGAAGAGAGGTAAAGATTGCAGAAAATCACGTAATTGTTCTCCTTTGTAAAATAGGAGTATTGTCCTCATATCTGTCTTGCGGGAATATTAAAAGCTTTGTTTTTTCATAAAATATTTTCGGTTCTTCAGAGAAAGATGCTCTGGAAATATTAAGCGATTATTTTTTTAACATATTAGTAAAATCCTCTCTTTCCAGTAAACCCTACTTTCACTTGTGGATTTTCTTAGACTTTAAGGCCTTACTCTCTTGATTCTGATCAATTCCCTTTAAGTGAATTTTTATTTTTATGGTAGTTTATGAAAATCAAGAACAGCAAAACCAAGTTATGAATATGACTGCTGTTTTACTGCAGCTAATGAATGAAAACAGGAACAGTAATTGTGTTCACTAGAAATTGTCCCCTGAGCTCATGCGAGTCAGCCATATTTCTTGCACGTTTATCAGTTCCTTAGAGGTTCTACAGAACCACACCTTTCTTCATTCATGAATGAATAGAATTTCTGTTATAATAACTAAGTGAATCCTCAGATGTAAAGAAAATATGAACTCCCTCAATTGCATAATCTATTATTTTCTAAGCAGGATTTCCATTTGAAAGTGCCCAAGGTCCTTTAGAGAAGAGAGTATGAACAAGATCTCATATTTCATTGATGCATCAGAAACGTGAAGATTAACCCTTGTATTCTTTCAGAGGCAACTAAGTTTTCTTACTTTCATCTCTGAGTACCTACATACAATCAATAGGACTATTTCCTTTGCCAGATATGGAGCCCCTCTTATTTTTCTTGGTACTTAATTGTTAAGACTTACACATACTACTGTGATAAATCACTATAATAATTATTATATTATCATTTTAATAATAATAGCCACCACTTATTGAGAACTTGACAGCACAATGAGAAACACTTTACATGCATTATTTCATTCAACCCTCACAATGACCTGTGAAGCAAGGATTATCCCCATTTTACAGGTGAGGAAACAGAGACTTAGAGAGAGAAAGTAACCTACCCAGGGCACACATCCAGAAAGTGGCAGAGTTGGAGAATATTTATGCAAATAAATAGGTGTGTTTTATTTTTTTGTCAACTTTCAGCGATTGCACATAAAAGAATAGAGTCAAATGTCTGTAAATTTTCTGAATATATTACTCTCTTCGTGGTCAGCTACAGGACCACAAAATAAGTCAAGAATGTCAGCAAGTGTTTGTGTTCATCAGTACAGGTCTAATTGACCTGGTGATACATGACTGGTTAATTCATTTAACAGTTGTTTCTTGTATGTCTTCTGATTTTATTCATCCTGAAGCCCCTGCTCAGATCTACCTCCTGCACAAAGCCTTCCTCAGTTTACCTTCATCTGTGTGTCTTTACAGACACTCACGTGTTATTCCTTTATTCCTAAAATGTGATGTGTGGACCATTGCGGGGACACGAGATGGTTCTGAGTGATACACGGACAAACATTTTTAATAGTTTTCGTTTCATATTATTTCTTAGAGATAACCTAACTAGCGCAGCAAATCTGTGATTTCAAAACTATTATCCTTTATGAGAAAGCTAAATTCATTTGTCCATTCAAGATACTAAATAAATGACAGTAGTGTTGAGAATATAGGATGTGAATTCTGCAGTTAGAGAGATGTTGAGGCATACATGTGCAGTGACACATTACTATGTTTTATAATGTTGTCTGATTTTTCACTATGTGTACATTTTGTTTTGCAAACAAGACCATTATCTCCATTAACACTTCTGAACACTTACCATGTGTCCAGTCCTATGCCAAACTTGTAGATACATCATTTCAATTCTTTCTTATCACAACTCCAGGAGATAGGTACGGTTATAAACCCATTTTGTAGAAGAGGAAACTGATGATTAGACAGGTTAAGAGACCTGCTCACGTGTACACAGTTAGTAAGCAATAGAGCCAGGATGAAAATCCAGGTCCACCTAATGCCAGAACCAATCTTACCACTTATGTCCTCCTTCACATACAGATTTTCCTCAAGGTTAGAAATTGTTGGCAGGTATTGTGGTGTCTGAAATTATTGCTGGAGTATCTTGACTTTTCAATAGGGTTTGGAAAGCTAGGACTTCTCAGAAGCAGGGATGAATTTTTAAAAAAGAAAAAGATTTTTCTCTTTCAGAAGACCACAGAATAAGTATTAAGAACTGGGATAACGTTGTGGCCTTTCTAGTACCAAGCAGAGTTGGTGTAAGTGCTAAGATAATTTTTTGTCTTCAGTCATTTTTTTGAGACGCTGCTGATTGGAAAAGAAATGAAAACCTTCCAACATCTTTGCTCCAACACAATCACACACACACACTGCACACATACACACATAGTTATACACAGTCTTTTCTTTAGATGTCACGTCAAAGTTCTGTTTCAGGCAACCTGATTTGGGGGGTATAACTGACTTTATGGAGCATAGCCAATATGGGGGACATATTAACTGATTTTATGGAATATATTCATTCTGCCAACCTTCCCATTCCATTGCTTGAACTAAATCTATCCAATTCTCTCTACACTAAACAAACAGGTAAGAACATCAATGTGTTAAAATCTGTGTTGGTTTAAAAAACACAGTGAAACAAAATTCCTAAAGCTAGACTGACTTCATTTCAAATCCTTTTAGTTTTTCATAGAGGAAAATCTCCTTGATCTTTTATTGATGACCTCTGGAGATTAATTTGAATTTTTGGTACATGGCATTCTCAATTATTAAAGTAGGTTCATAATGGTGATTATGGGAAGAAAACGCCGTCCTGTTTTCCACAGTCATTGCCTTTCTCGATTTCAGTCTGAAACTAGGATGTTGAATTCCTCTTGGGTAGGTAGTGAATGGCTTAATCCCTCCCATCTTCGCCTAGGTATATGTATTAGTCAGGGTTCTCCAGAGAAATAGAACCCATTGGATATATATATGTATCCTATATATTATATGTATGCATACTCCATATCCCTTAATTCTTAGCTCCCAAGTTTGCAGAATTTCCATAAGACTCAACAAGTTCTAAGTTCCTTTATGCACTTCCCAATGCTAGGACCTTAGTAAGGAATCAATACACGTTGCTGAAATTATTTTTTTAAGTGCCAGGGACAACAAAAACTTGAGGAAGGAAGAAGGTGACAGTGGATTCCATCAGCTAAACTTCTATTTTCTGTACACTCATTTTAGGTGTCAAGAAACTAGACAGAGTTCCTTGAAGACAGGAACAAATGAGACTAGCAGAGGGCATAACACATTGTAGATAAGAAATAAATGATTATTGTATTGAGGGTGCTAAGGAGAGCTTTAGAAGGTGCATTGTCTCCAACATATCAGATATTTTAACATTTCCATAATTATTAAAATGAGATGGTAAAAACAGTTTAAAAAGCAGAAACATTACAAATTAATAATACCTTCAGGCACATGATTGCTTTCAGGATAACTTTTGGTACTTTGTTCCAAAAAGAATGGTCAAAATACTTCCACATGTTCTAGAAAATGAACGGGCATATAGGGTTTTGAGGATGAATTACAGCAATGATTTGCATTTTCTTCCCTCTTGCCAAAAATAATGTTAATGCTTTCTGGTGTTCGTGGCAGGGGAAATAAATGCCCTTTGTCTTTCTCCTTGTCAGAAACTCACTAAATCATTCAGGATTGTTTAAAGTAACTTCTTCTATTTTTGGTCCTGTTTTCATGAGCGTGGAATCTCTCTTTAGAACCTGGGGAATGCTTTCTGTTAAAAAGCCATATTACAATATGTTAATTTGTGATGGCCATTTGTTGTACAGCTTGTTGTCTTGAGGGACCCAAGTCACTTTGGGAAAGCGATGCCCTCCCCTTGACTTGGGCATTCAGCCAGAAACTGGGAGTTTACTCTTTCTTGATCATCCTACTGGACATACGAAAGCAGACCGGCACCATGCGTCAAAACTATTTTTTAAGAAAAATGAGTGAACACTTCGTATTCTGCACCAGGCAAATGACAATGACCTAGCGTCTCATACGCCAACAACCGCTTGCTGTCCCTGTCTTTGAAAGTCAAATCCTCCAAGAAACTCCTTCCATAATCTGTCATACTGCCCTCTGCTGGCCCGGCCTGTATTTGCTGATACAGAAAACGAAAAACAAAATGTTAGGAGGGGAAACTTCAGAATCCTCCTCTGGATTTGACAGTTGATTACAGCTCCTTCAATGTAATCCACAAGTCTATCCAAAAATGCCATTTATTCAGCATTTATGGAGCATTTACTCTTTGCCAAGCAATACAGGCACTGAGACTATAGCAACGAACAAATCACGGCTCTAAAGAAGTTTCTAGTCTAGCAGGAGGGATGGTCTGATAAACTAGTAATTACAGTAAGAGGTTAAAATGCCCCCATTTGGGTAATGACAGTGTTGGTGATCTTACTGATTATGACTATAGATCCTACTCATTCTGTTAGTATAAGGAGAAGACCATAACTTGGTCTTGATGCACTTACCATGTATATTTGGCCTTCTAGATTTGTGAAATCCCACATTTCCTTTAGGTCCAGACTTGTTCCATTGTTTGTCTGGAAGATTAGTGCTTAAGGATGCCTGTCCAACAATTTGGACATGTAGATAAAATGTGGTGAATGGTTAGGCCCAATGTTTGAGTCCGCAGTTACGGAGACATTCTAAATCACTTAGATGTGTCTAGAACGGCAACCCAATTTCTAATACATGCATTATTCTGTGCCTTCTGACCAATATTCCTTGCTTGAACAAACCACATTAACAATATAATTTGGTTGGTTAAAACTTAAAGAATAACAAATTAATTATTTGCAGTTATATCAGAAGTATGGCCATACTTTAATCCAAAGGTGTTTGAGGTAAGTCAAGGATAAAAGGTTGAAACAGAAGGTAAGCGAAGGTCTGAGATGTTGACTGAGAGAGGAGCCTTCATCTTTAATTAAAGTTTGCAGGTTTGGAGCTGCAAGATCAGAATCCCAGAGGGCTATTGTTTTTTCCTCGTTATTTCACTGTTCTGGAGTTAGAGTAATTGCCAGTCAATTGAATCTTGGTCCAAAGGCATCTTTGTGCTTGTTCTGTCATGCTAGAATTCATTTTTTTTTTAAAAAAGTTTTAATTAGGGAACTATTTATAAAACAATTTAAAGCAAGACTAAAGGAATACAGTTACTACGGTATCTTTTCTCATTAATCATCAACTTGCATTAATCATTGCTTAGTTCAACCTATTTTCCTCTTATACTTGAGTAGAATATACTTACTTAACTCACTCTGAGTTTTTTTGGGTTTGTTTTGTTTTGTTTTAGCACATCCATGGCTCCAAAATCTCTATAGCTATCTTTTAATAAGAATTTCACATTGAGAAACCAGCCCGGTGGCGCAGGGTTTAGTTCGCGCTTGGCAGCCCGGGATTCGCGAGTTCGGATCCCGGGCGCCCGCCGACGCACTGCCTGTCAGCCATGCTGTGGCGGCGTCCCATATAAAGTAGAGGAAGATGGGCACGGATGTTAGCCCAGGGCCAGTCTTCCTCAGCAAAAAGAGGAGGATTGGCAACATATGTTAGCTCAGCGCTGGTCTTCCTCCCCCCACCCCCCCCCAAAAAACCCAAGAATTTCACATTGGAATTTTTCTCTTGGTTCTGGATTTTTCTTAAGTGAAAAATTCAATAACTTACAACTTAATGAAAAGAGTTGTTAATGTGCCTGCTTCACACTCTTAATTAGTTCTCCAAGTTCTAAAATGTTCTGTTGTGTTCCTTATGACATCCATTTTTGTCTTCCTCATTATAGCAAATAAATAAATAAAAATATGAGGGAAAGGGCAAGCTGTAGAAAAAATACACTTGTGGTAATTTAAAGTATTTTATTTTTATTATTAGAGAAAGGCTTATACTGGAATATATTAATACTCCTTTTGCTATTTCTCAGCAATAGAATTTGGATATTAGGGGAATCGGCCATCGTATGAGAGGCTGAGACTGAGAAACAAGACTTGCCCTGTGGAGAAGCCATGTTTGGATATGGATCTACCATAACCAACCAAAATTTATCACTGACTTGTAGCAAAGTAATAGCAGGGGATAAAATGTTTGTCAAACGAATAGTTGAATGAATGAGTAAATCTATATCTGGGCCTTGTATAACCAAGGGGTATTACTAATCCAAGGTCACACAATTACTTATTGAACAAGCCCAGAAATGAAGCCCAGTTTCTTGACTTCCTACAAATATGTTCCCCTTTCTACCTCCCACCTACATTGACTAGGACCAAATATCCCACAGCCGTCCTTTCATCTGGTCTCACAGTCACATTTGCATGACAGAGTGCAAGGGTGGATGACTGGCATCTTTCTTTTCCATTTTTTTAAAGGAACTTTTAAAAGTGCATCTTTGTTATCTATTACAGTTTAGTGAGAAAGTGAAAACTAGAAAAGTGGAAGTCAAGAGAGTAAGGGATTTAAAAATTAGTGAAACTATGTAAATCTATTTCTTAGATTGGTTTATATCTGACAAGAAATTGAAATATATCTTACCATATTTTCTACACCACAAAAAGTAGAGCCAATTTTAGACATCTTGTGATCTGACAAACAGAGGATTTTATGACTGGCCTCCCCACCAGTTTGTTTCACTCCATTAAGGTGGTGCGATTGGTAAAAATTTAGTATATTTAAGGATACTCACAAATCTGCAACTCCATTTGGTCTTGAAAGGTAAAAAAATCTTATAAATAGAGTGCAGTTTGGGTGCTGAAAAAAACACCCTCAGAATCTTTAATAACTGATGAAGTTAAATTGCTCTTACTTTATTTAAACTGAAAAATGTCCTTCTAAAAACAGACTTAGATCATGGGACCAGTGAAGAAGGTATCTGAAGATTCCGCTATCAGAAATAGCCAGCATAACACGGGAAATGTGATCGAAATGTGATCCTTTTTTGGACATGTAGTGAAGGCTTAAGTGCAGGTACTTTGACAGTCTCTGATAAAGTGAAAATGACTACACATTTATCTGGATTAGGAGTTTAACAGGGGAAGAGAGGAAGTGGTGTGGTCAGAAAGATCTACAAGATAGGAAGGAAGACTAGCTTTCTTTTTTGGGTGTTTTTCAAATGTTTGTATTTCTATGTCTCTAATAAAATAATTATTCTCCAACACTTGGGATTGTTTATATTGCTATGACCCCCTCGTAATCTACTTATGTTTTAAAATCTCTTTTATTACACTCAGGTTTGTTCATAATTACCAACCCTGCCTTCGTCTATCACTGTGAATTTTTAAATTTTGTTTTAGATTTTCTAACTTTCCTACAAAGAAAATATATTAAGTGAGATTCTTAATCTTTCTCATCCAGTAGAATACTAGAAATGCAGCAACTCATTGAGGTGGAATGCAAAGCAGGGACAGAGGCAGATGAACTGTTCAGATGTAAATCCCACCTTGCCAGTTGCTCAGATTTTGGACCTTCGGAAGTTATTTAAGCATTTGAGCCTAAGTTTTTGCATATTTAATAGAAATTGTAAAACCCACATACAGTTGTTATGAGCATTAGATGAGATAACCTATATGAAATCTTAGTTCAATAACTAGCCCTTAACAAAGGTTAGTTTCAGTTTTTATAGTTATTATTATTTCCTCTTCCCTACTAAGGAGCTGGCACTCTAGAGTTAGCTAGAATGTTAAGAAGGTATTGGGTGAGTAAGCGACAGTGGGGAATGTTCTTTCACAGCCTCTAGTGTGGACTCGGGACCTCATTTGATCATAAAAGGAGGGCAATGTGTGTGTTTGTGTGTGTGTGTTTGTGTGTAAGAGAGACAGAGACAGAGATAGAAATAATCTTGAAACTTCTTAGTTTTCATGGCACAACTTCTGAATATCCTTTAGTTTTTACACTGCTCTCTCTACCTTTTTGCCAGCTTCATTTTTTCTGACCACTCCTCTTCCATCTGTCCTTGGATCTCTTGTTTCCTTCTCCACACTGTCCCTACATGATCACATCCAAGACCGTGGTTTCAACTCTGACATGTCTGGTGATGGCACTAAAATCTCTATATCCAGCTCTCCTGAGCTTTAGAATTATAGTCAAATGGCTCATTGGGCATGTCCCTTGAATGTCCTTTAGGATTCTCAAACTCAACATTTTTAAGTCTGGAGATATTGTTTCGAGCCCCTCTCTCAGCTGCTAACATGCTCCTCCTGAGCTCCTTTTCTTGGCCAGTAGTATCATCATCTCCCCAAAATCTCTAGCTTAATAACCTCAGAGTCATTCTGGACCTGATCTTCTAAGTCAACTCACCTGTCAACTCTACTTCTAAATCAACTCTCTTTTCTTTGTAGGAATGCTTAGGGGTGTTTTATTGAAGATCAACACAAATCGACTCCAAAAAGCATTGAATGCAATGTTGTTCTTTACTGAAGTTTTCTGGAGGAGAAAAAAAACACTTTGCATAACTCAGAGAAGTGTTTTCTTTCTAAAGTTCCAGTCTTCATGACAGCTAAGTCTCCCCAGCTTCTCCCTCTTCCTCTTTTTGGCTCTATCCCTACCATCACCCCTAACCTCATTCACCCTCCTGAATCTCTCCCTCTGGGTGTCTTCCTCATCTTACTCATGCAGTAAATTTTGGCCTCTACATCCTCTCCTCAATTCAGGAATTATGGTTCTAACCAGTCAACACAACAGAGTCCAGTATCTAAGCACAAGAATAAACAAAGAAATGAAAAAGATGATAGAAGGCAGGGTTGTTGGGGAGTGATGGTGGAAAGTAAAGATAACAGAGGCTATAAATTCTTGAGTTTCATTTTTTGGCCCCTCTCACATGAATACACCTTATAACTTCATTCTAGTGTGCTGTTTACATGCTGAACTCTCTACTTTGATTGTTCTGCCATTTCCCTGGGCTTCTGGTCCAGCTTTTCAGCTTTACCTATTCACCCCTTGAGGTTTAGCTCCAAGATCCCTTTTGTTTTCTTCTGAAGCTCTCACCAATCTCCATGCCAACACAGTAAATGATTTCATTTTCTGTATTCTTTGAACATACTAATTGTGCCTGTGCATTCTTCCCACTAGAATATAACCTCCTCAAAGATAGGCATCCCTAATTCAGTAGATGATGATTGAGCTTTCACTGTGTGCCAAGCTGTGATCAAAGTGCTGGGAGGTCATCATTGAACAAAATGGAGGAAAATCCCTGCCCTTCAAGGAATTTATAGTCTGGTCAAGGGACACAGACAATAAACAATAGCATTCTAAATACAATTATGTGCCGAATAACGACATTTTTGTCAAGGGCGGACTGCATATATGATGGTTTTCCCATAAGATTAGTATCATAGAACCTAGGTGTGTAGTAGGCTATACCATCTAGGTTTGTGTAAGTACACTCTATGATGTTCGTACAACAACGAAATCACCTAATGACTCATTTCTCAGAATGTGGCCCCATCATTAAGCTATGCATGACTGTAAGTAAATCACAGACTATGCAAAAAGGTCATACATATTACAGAAAAAATGGGAGAATGTAGAGAGATCTGGTGTGCTGGAGGTGCAGATTGCAATTTTAGATTAGGTCGACAATGCAGGCTCATTGAAAAGGTGAGATTCAAGCAAAACTTGAAAGAGGTGGGAGTTAGCCTTGGATTTACCTAGGGAAAGAGCATCCAGAAAGATGAGACAGTCATGTCGTGGTAAAGGCCCCAAGGTGGGAGCTACCTGACATTTTGGAAGAAGAGCAAGAATGCTGGTGTGACTGGAATAGAGTGAGTGCGGGGAGACTAGCCAGAGTGAAGGTTGGAGAGGTTATGGGAACCATATCACATAATGCCATGAGTCAAATAGGCTTTAGCTTTTACTCAATGCGACACGAGAAGCCACTTCAGGGTATTAAGCACAGACTGACATGATCTGTCTTACATTTCAGAAGGATCACTCAGGGTGAGTATTGCCTGGAAGGGTACAAGGATGAGAAGCAGGGAAACCTGTTAGGAGGCTATTATAGTAATTGAGATGAGATGGTGGTTGCTATGACCAGGATAATAGGATTTCAGATGGTAAAAAGTGGTCAGATTCTGGATATATATTGAGGGTAGAGTCAACAAGAATTTAAGAATGAGGAGTCAAGAATGACTGTTAGGATTTTGGTCTGAGCAACTGAAAGGATGAGCTTTCTATTCACTGATACAAGAAAGACTTTGGATAAAGTAAGTTTGAGAATATCAGTGTCTCCATTTTGGACATAATGAGTTAGAAATGTCTCTTCAACATCCAAGAAGATATATTAAGTAGACATTTGGGTATTTGAATCAGGATGTGAGAGAAGTCTAAATCAGAGATCAAAATTGGGGCATCATTAGTATGTAGATGGTCTTTAAAGCCATGTAACTGGATGAGAGGGTCACAGGAGTAACTGTAAATAGAGAAAATAAGAGGACCTGAAACCCTCCACCATTAACTGGTCAGGACACAAGGGCAAATCAGCAGAGAAGACTGAAGAGCCACAGCAAGATATAGGAAACCCAAGAAAGTGTCCTGGAAGTCAAGTGAGGTGATTAACTATGCCAAAAACTGATCATACGATGAGGACTGAGACACACGAGCAATTTCTATAGAATGGTGGGAGAAAAGACTTGATTGAAAAGGGCTTAAAAGAGAATGGGAGGAGGGAAACGAACAACTATGAGTATTAACAGACCTTATAAGGAAGTTTGCTAGAGGGAGCAAAGAAATTGGTTAGAAACTGGAGTTGGAAGAAGTGGGTTGAGAGGAATTTGTTGGTTTGTTTCCTTGTTTTAAGATGAAAGTATGTTTGTGTGTTGATGGGAATGATCCAGAAGGAGGGGTGGAGATGGATGAAATAGAGAAATGGGAAAATTCCTAGATTAACATTTTAAAGAGAGCTATAGGCTCTAACACATAAGCACTGGCTTTATCAGTTCGTCTGTATTAACAGAATCAAGATTTATCTTTGTTTTCCTGAAGTAGCACAATGCTTTGCTCATGGTTGGTGTTCAATGAGTATATATACAATTGTTTACTCTTTCATTAATGTAGAGAAGAAAAAAATGCATAGTCTCTTACATTTTTTTCTTCCCTCTCTCTTCCATCTATACCATATTATACTATAGTTCATTTCATCAGTTCACCTGACATTTTCATAAGGAGGGAAGAGAGAGCAGTAGGGGGGAGAGAGAGAGAATGAAAGAGAGAGAGAGGAGACCTGCAAATCTTAGTGGAACTTTATTGTTTGATTCTCTGACAAATGAAAGCCAAGCAGTGAGGGAAATGCTATGTCGCTGTCCCTGCCTCACATGTAGCCAGGCAGTTTTCTGGGAAACCCAGTTGCGAATCACCCACATCCTCTGTCTTCGGGGCTTCATTGGTAATGGAGGGGCTGTTCTCCTGCCCACTTTCCCACCCTCTCCTCTCATGCTGCAGCGTTTTCCTCTTTGGCTGTGTCTATGTTCCCAACTCTCTCTCCACCCACACACAGAGGGACTGATGTCCTCTGTGGGACAAACTTTTATTTTCCTTATAAAACTTCAATGTACTTTGTGTTGCTAAATTAGTTCTCTTTCTGTGAGAACTGATCTGGTATACACAGGCACTCCAGACTTTTCCACCTAATATATTTTAGGAATTAAGTATCTTCACTATCAAAAAAATTTTTGGCCAATCTCTAATAATGAAGCAAATTGGACTGCCCCTAAACTACCTTAATAATAATTTAGTAATAATTGGTGTTTCTCACCTTTTATCAATGTATTTGTGTTTTGATGACTCTGGGACCAGTAATGAATGACACACAGTGTAAATCTGGCGGCTCTGGGAAGAGCCCTCATCTCCCTGGTCCCTCCATGTCAGGAGTGCAGGGTTAACCGTGGATTCCACAGAAGAGCTGGTCTCGAGCTATTTTAAGATGTCTCTCACTCAGGGATTCTGATACCAGCAACTGGCTCAGAGAACACAAGTTGATGTCAAATTTCTATGGATCTGGAACTATCTTTTACATATTTAAAAGTTACATATTCTTGCCATATCCTTATCTAATTTACACATGGGGCTTGCATGTCCCATATTTCAGTCTCTGAACCTTCACTCCAAAACTGAGGTTTTCTGTTGAATTAACTTTGATGCCCTATGTATGTAATAAAGATGGCAATCAGAGCCCCTCTTGAAGGAGTAGGCAGTGGTGTTGTGTCCCAGGGGACCCGCCAGCACCTGACACGGGGCAATTGTTTCATAGGTTGGTCAGTGATCTAGGATGAAGTCCTGTACAAAAGGACAAACTCGGCCAGTCCCTATCCTACTCTTGTATTTTAACTGGGAAACATTGAAATAATTAGGCAGTTACCAGTGCCGGAGAATCTGAAGTCATGATGAAAGCAAGAGTGGCCAGGGAAGTCATCATGAGCACGAGTGCTGAGTTCATGAGGAAGCAGACATGCATAATCATAAGGCGCCAGTTGATAGAAAGAAGACTACGACCCACATAAGAGAAGCATCGCTGCCTAGGAAATGAAAGGGTTCACTGGCAACCCGGGCCAGACCCAGGTATTAAGGCCCAAAGATGACTCAATTCTAAGAGTCTTATACAAGAAAAAGAGTATAAAATGACAAATATAAAATCACTAGAGACTCTCAGATTTTTGGTAAAGATCCAAGCCAGTCATAGGTCCTGAAGTTTTATTGAGTTTACAGAAAAACTCTCTGCCAAGCACTAAACAGGCTTGATTTCTAATGGTGTTCAGATCTTTCTTTGAGTTGGTGAGCACCCTCAAAATAAACACCCTTTAACTTGTGTGAGGTGTTTCTTTACAACAAAAGCCTGATTAAAACATGTGATGTGTGCTTCAAGTATATTGACAGCAGGTCAGAAGATTAGTAGATGTATTTATTTATCTGATCACTGTGGTAACAGGAAAAATATTGAATCCACTAATGAAAAAATGTCTACATTTCTAGGATTTCTCTCCCATTAGCAAGGTATATAAAAAGTCTCCACTATTGTAATGCCCTATCTTCCAGGCTATTGGGGTTACATTGCGAGATTATAAGCTACTTCTTATATCTTCTTTATTCTCTTAGAAACTAAGTCTATTGTAGTATTAGAAAGGGGCCTGGGGAGAAAGAGTTTTTAAAAAACATTAGTAAGAATGAATTTTCTTTAAACTTTATGCCTATACAAGACTCAGTTTAATAATTCCAAGTTTTAACTTGAATGTAGTCAAATATATAAAATTTTTCCTTTATCATTAATATTTGGGTATCCTTTTCAAAAAGTCTTTGCCTATCCCAAAGTCACAAAGATATTATCCTATGTTTTTTTCTAAAAGCTTTGTGGTTCTACCTTTCATATTTATATCTATAGTCCATCTATAATTGGTTTTATGTTATGGTGTGAGGTAGGGATCAAGATTAATTTGTTCCGTATTCATTTTTCATGTATCCAATTGACTCAAACCATTTGTTTAAAAGATGATATTTTCCCTACTGTACTTTGTCAAAAATCATATGCTTGTACAAATGTGAGTCTGTTTCTGAACTCTTTATTTTTTCCATCGTTTTCCTTGTCTACGTTTGGGTCAATACTATAATTAAAAATTTCTATTCAGGGCCGCCTGGTGGTGCAGAGGTTTAGTCTGCGCTTGGCAGCCCGGGGTTTGCAGGTTCGGATCCCGGGCACCCGCCAATGCACTGCTCGTCAGCCATGCCATGGTGGTGTCCATATAAAGTAGAGGAAGATGGGCACAGATGTTAGCCCAGGGCCAGTCTTCCTCAGCAAAAAGAGGAGGATTGGCAATGGATGTTAGCTCAGGGCTGGTCTTCCTCACAAAAAAAAAAAAAAAAAGAAAAATACTTCTATTCATCAAGTGACAATTAAGAGTGTGAAAAGGCAGGCCACAGAGTGAGAGACGATATTTGCAAAATATATATCAGACAAGCCACTAGTATCCAGAATATATAAAGAATTCCTTTAAATAAATGAGAAAAAAAAAGCCAACCAGACAACTCAATAGAAACATAGGCAAAAAGACTTGAATATGCACTTTTTAAAAGAGGCTATACAAATGGCCAATAACTATGAAAAGGTGTTCATCGTCTTCATTAATTATCAGTGATGTGCAAATTAAAACCATAATGCACTGACACTTTCACTGAGAGATAAATCTCCATAGATCTCTTATGTTTCTGCATGTCTAACAAGCAGAGGTAATGCTCTGCTTTGCTGCTTTTTGTTTCAGACTGCCTTTTCAGAGATGTTTGTATAGTGTACAGCCTTGGAAGATAGAGATAGTGTCTCCCTCTAGAGCAAAACAAGCCTGCTTACTGCCCACTATAAAAGATTTGGGTTCTCTAAGCACAGGATTCCTCTCTTGTAATGCAACTCACTACTTGTGCAGGGGCCATCTGGCTTTCTTTGCATTGTTCTGTGGGAATTGCGGCTCAGAGACCTGTACAGAAATGTTGATATTCTGGTTAATAAAATTGCTATGAATTAATAAACTATCCTTCATCTCTGACCCAGGAATATTGAGTCTTCTTCCAAGGTCCATGAAGTTCTAACTAGTTTGAGTATAGGACAAAAATCTCAGACCTTTTACAGTTCTTGACACTGTGTACCCTTTAGAATGACTAAAAATAAAAAAGATTAATGATACCAAGTGTTGGAAAGGATGTGAAGCAGTTAGAACTCTCCTTGTTATTGGGAATATTAGTTGTCACATCCACTTTGGGAAACCATTTGACAGTATCTACTAAAGCTGAACATCATACCCTATGACTCAGTAAATTCTTCTCCTCGGTATATACCCAATAGAAATGTATCCATGTGTTTACCGAAAGACACGAACAAGAATGTTCACGGACATACTCTTCATAATTGCCCCAAAGGCAAAACAACCCAAATGTCCATCAACAGTAGAATGGATAGATAAATTGTTGTATATTCATACAATGGAATGTATACAGAAACGAGAATGAATAAACTACAATTACTCACAGCAACTTGGAGGAATCGTCCAAATATAACATTGAGTGAAAGAAGCGACATACAAAAAGTACATATCATGGTATACTCAGAAATAGGACAGCTAATGTGTAGTGTTAAAAATCGTGATAGTGGTTTTCTTTGTTGGTGGTTAGTGAAAGGGCATGCGGGACTGAGGGGTTCTTCTAAGGTGCTAATCATGTTCTCTTTCTTCATCTGAGTACTGGTTATGCAAATGTGTGTTCATTATGTGAAAATGCATTGAGCTACACCCTCATGACTTGTACCCTTTCCTCTACATATGCTATATTTCAGTAAAAAGACTGAGAAAATCACAATTCCTTGGCCTTTTACTTAGCATACTATGTTACCCCAAGATAACAATTCTATCTAATAATTATCTCATTCAAGATTAAACTGAGAATAATTTAGAGCTCCACTGGGTTTGGAGGACATGGTTCAAAAACACCATCAAGAAAACAGCAATCATGGGGCCGGCCCGGTGGCGCAGCGGTTTAGTCCGCGCTTGGCAGCCTGGGGTTCGCCGGTTCGGATCCCGGGCGCCCGCCAACGCACTGCCCGTCAGCCATGCCGTGGCAGCGTCCCATATAAAGTAGAGGAGGATGGGCACAGATGTTAGCCCAGGGCCAGTCTTCCTCAGCAAAAAGGGGAAGATTGGCGACGGATGTTAGCTCAGGGCTGGTCTTCCCCACAAAAAAAAAAAAAAAAAAAGAAAACAGCAATCATAGTACTCAAGTCGCTTTAAAATGAAATACTTTCATGTTTATATGTCTTCATGCATATTCTATAATTTTTCTTATTTTTTGAAATGTTGAAATATATTATAGAGTGAATTAATACTGATTCAGATTATATTCATTAAGAAAAAAAGTAAGACATTTAATTCAAGATTGTCTAGAACTAAAAAAATAGCCAGACATCTTTAGTAATAATAACTAGAATAATAATCAGTAACCTTTACTGAGGGGTGACTATGTTCAAACCAACCTTAGTCCTTGATGTGTATTATTCCATTTAATCTTCTCAACAATCTGTGAAGTTTTATAGTCCTTGAACTCCACACACAATCTCTACTCCAGTGTTACACTTTGATCATTTCATTAAAGACCCTTATAGATTACATTGTCAACCATCAATGTATCAAAATAAACATGGCAAATGTAATTTGTGAAATGACAGCACGTTATGATAAGAAGAATTTAAAGAATAATTCTTAAGTAAAAAATTATTGAAAATCACCACCATTGCCTCAAAGCCTGCTCTGCAAAGCTTAAGACATGATTGATTACTCATAATACTTGCTCACTTGTGTTCTGACTCATTGGCCATTTAATATCATGTTAAATGAAAGTAACAACACAGAAAGGTAACCCAATCTTGTCAATGCGTGCAGTACAGAATTATCTATAACAAATTTTAAAGGAGCTCATATTCATTGGCCCTATTTAAAAATCCTTGTTTGTTGAGGCTAGAATTTATTATTACACTGCATTATACAAAAGAAACAGGAATAATTACATCTTTATAACACTGTTTGGGATGTGCTGCTTAAAGCTCTCTGCTTTGGGCTTTTGGTGGGGGAGAGTCTTCATATATGGTTCTAATTCCTGTTTTTTAAAAAGGCTTAGGGACTATTTTTGAGCAGATTTTAGAATAAAAATCAAATAACTTTGTCCACTTAAATGTGCAAATTATCATGTAAAAAGAATAGTCTTGGGATAATTTTTACTAGATTATGTCTTAAGTCAAGAAATATATAATTTACCTGATGTAATAAAATCAATTTTTTTAAAGTTTGCTTTGGAATTGATGTGAGACGCCCAGAATAGGCTTATTCAGGATTAGGTAATCTTTAAAACATTGCCGTTGTAAAACCATCATCCCATATGCCGTACAAATGCAAGCATTCTGTGTTAAAGACCTTATGAGCCAAATGTGCCATGGCAGTAATAGATTTCTGAAGTCCTTGTGACGTCATCAAACACCTTTCGTAAGGTTCAAGCTGTTCTTTTTTGACAGAGTTTTGGTTCACTTGTTTATTTTGGTTTTACTATCACAGAGATTATTAATAATTATGGGCACTTCTCAAGTACTATATTAGTAATACATTTCAATTGTACGCATCTACTTTTTCAAGCTATCCTCTTAGGAAATTCCCTGAAAAATAGAACATGATTTATTAAGGCAATGAAATAACTTACCCCCAAAACATTTGTAAGTCATCATATTATTGTCCCCCCCCCCCCAATTCACATTTATTAAGTTAAAGCATGGACACACAGATACCTGGCTGTGGGGGTGGTTTCCTTTCGTATGCTATTGAGAGAAGCTCAAAGCCTTTTTCTCTTCTGTTGGGGTGGTCTAAAGGATGGGTGAATTCATTCATTCATAAACCAATACATATGTGTGACTACCATATGGTAGACATAATGGTAGATACAAATAAGCAGAGAGGAGGAGGTGATGGGAGTAAAGATTCCTGGGATAAAGGGCATAAGAGTTTGCGGAGACAGAGTAAGGATGGCAAAAGGGCTACAATGGACCCAGCAGAGGCTGACATGGCAGCTCAGGCCTAGCACAGAAAACTTGATAGAAAGTTTTCCACATACCAGAGAGACTTGGCACAAGCAGTGTTTTGTTTTGTTTTTTAAATGAATCTGTCGGCAGAGTTCAGATGTGAATGAGAGAGAGTCCTCCAGATCACCAACCGCAGAGGTTTCCAGATGTAAAGTGAGAAATCCAGATTTGGTATTGTTGACTAGGATGACAGTGAGAAGAGAAAAATAGAATTGCTTTGAAAGATATTTGTAAAGGAAGAATTAATGCAATTTCCTATCTGATCAGATGTAGAGACAAAGGAGAAGAAAGATAACATGGAGGGTTCTTTAGGAGGCCATTGGGACAAGAGTATTTCTCTGGTGGAAAAGGAAGTCAAGAGATTTGGAAACAAGATCTGTTTTAGATATATTTAGGGGTTTTTGTTTTGTTTTGTTTAATTTTGATTGCACTAATATCAGAGTTGGATTTATTCATCAGCAAGAAGATTTAAATGTAATATTTCATGTTCTGAATCTAGAGCTCCTGTGAAAATATTTTAATTAAAATGTGTTACCTATTCACAGTTAGTAGGTGGCTGGCTTAGTATTATAGCTGCGGGGTGGGAAAAAATGTTAGAGTTTCAGCCATCTACTTTTTATGAGTGTCTTTTTTCCTTCTCTTCCCATTCCTCAGGATTGTGTGTGTGTGTGTGAGAGAGAGAGAGAGAGAGGAAGAGAGATTTGGGTAGCCACATTCATCACTTGGCACAAAGGAAGAGGCAATGCCCTTGCTCTGCAGACAACTGGCAAATTGGCATCAGAATCACTGTATAAAGAACTCAGCATCTGAAGGATTCACAGCTACCAGTTAACACTGTCAGAAAAGACATCAAAGGAAATAACAGTATTATTAATATGAGCTTTTCAGCTGTGAATTTCGTTCAACCTACTGCCTCTGTACTACTGCCACGTATTACTGAAAGTTAACCAAACCTTGAGGAGTATCACTTCTTCTCTCTCTGCCAATAGGAAAGAGAAGGAAAAGAAAGATTAATATTTATGGACTGGCTACCATTTGTAGCCTATTAATACATTTAATCCCCACAACTTTGAGAAGTAGAGTTTATTATTCATCATTTATGGATGAGAAGTCTGATCTTCAGAGAGGTCGAAGGATTTCTCCAAGGCCCCACAGAGCCGGATGGTATTTGTGGGTATTCAAACCCAGGTCAGTGCGACACCATAGCCAGTGCCCTGAAGCATTAAGTCATTTCAAAATTGTAGAGTTTTATTCAGACGTGAGGACTTGGACTGCTTGGTCTATTTAAAGCCAGACTTATTTCATAATGAAGTTCACTAAATAACAGCCTAATCCAACAAGATCTCAGCAGATCATTCTCTCTCCTTCCCTCTTTCTTCCTTTCTGCTTTCTACTCTTCCTTCCTTCCTTTCTTTTAAAACATTACCTTTGTTTCATAGATTAAAATCCATGTACACTCCTGAATGGTGGCAAAACTTCAACATGTTGAATTACTATTTGTTTATCCATTTTATAATTAGATGATTCCAAGATAGATCTCTAATACCAATAGTAGAAATGATTATATTCCAATCAATAGCTATACATATGTACACATATATAGATATATACATATATACGGATATATACATATATGTATATGTATGTAGGTATACATATAATGAATATTTGGCACCGATTATCTGCTTCTCCTTAGGCAAGACTTTTCATCTTGCAATGCATCTTTTTCCTCTTTATAAAGGGGAGACACTAATGGGACCCATCTCATAGACTTGTTGGAGGATTAAATGAAATAACACGTGAAGTCCTTGCATAGTGCCTGCTACATGTTAAGCACGTAGTAAATGTTGTAAAAAGTTGAAATTGTGCATACAATTCATGGAAATATTATACTTCTGTTGCTTAGGATTTAACTTGTCTACTTATTTTTGTAAACTCTTATCTCTTAGTATTCCAAGTTTATCCTACCTTCCTGTTGTCGAGGAATCGATTCCCGCAATCAAGGAAACAACCCTTCCCAAATTGTTATCTGGTGTTAATGTGTGCGATCAAAGGCTCACTTCTGTTCTCTCTGGAGGGGGCTGTGCTTAAGCTTATTCACTTCCGTTTGCAAAGCCCTTTGAGATCTTTTAGGATGAAAGAAAGACATTTTCTGTGTTATTATTGCCATATGGCATTTTCTGTCTGTTTATGGCTTATGTGACAACAGTATGTCATTCCTCCAAAGTCCACAATGTGCAGTATGAAACCTATTTGCCAAAATATTATGAGACCTCATTAATTTGTAAAGTTCTTTGGAACACTTGGATTTAGCGTACCATATTGGTAGAAAATACGATTTTTAGTACTCTAACTGTAAAGCCCTTTTAGGTGCCTCTTCAAGTATGATTGAGACATTTTTCTTAAATATGTGATTCAGAGAGCTAGTAATTCTGGCATCAGTACTGCTTATTAGAAGAGCACGAAATACTTCTATATGTGCTGAAGAGTTCATTCATTACAATCTGTAGAAAGAAAAGGTTAGGCTCAAGAAAATGTTCTTTCATGTCCCCCAGTCCATAAGCACATACTTTCTCATTGAATATGACAATGCAAGTTTTAGATTCTCCCTGCTACTTTGTTTGGAATACAGTATAAAGACATTGAATGATCTGGAATCTTTTTGAGAAACTCCGTGTTTCCTTTGAAGAGGGCATCTCCAAGCAAGGTAAAAAATGGAAGAAGTAACTATGAAATAGTACTTCACTTGCTTTCAACTTCTCTTCATAAAATCATAGGATTTTAGAGTTGAGAGGAATCTTAAAAAATAATAAAAATTTGCTCTAATTTCCTTTTTCAACAATGAAGGAATTTAAAGTTAAGTACCATAGGTCTTTAGTGTTTAAATCTAGAATTTTGTTCTTACATCTTCTGAACCATGATATCAATACTATTGTCTTGAAAACACTATCTAGGTTACCATGGGAACCTGCCTATTGTGTTTTGTGATTTAGTTATGTCACTTTTAATCCAGTACCTAGAATTCTCAACTAACTGGAAACAGTTTTCCACATGTTTAGAAAAAGGCAGAAAAGAGTGGGAAGTGAGAGAATCAATTCAGCACATTTACTTAAAATGACCAAAATAAATGAAATTACCTAGGATCAGTTTAGCTTTGCCATGATAATTGTTCATACTGATATTCCCCAGGAATTCTAGGTGAAAAAATATTTTACTAAATTAAAATATTTTGAAAGATATTTCAATAAGTCTCCTCAGTTTTTCTCTAAATTCAGTGAACCAAAATATCATATCTCCTGAGAAGTCTGGGTTAACAGAGGTTAATAGAGGTTTTTGATAATAGCTTTTAAAATTTTTTCAAAATTTCACATCCTAATTTTGATACACTTTAAAATATATATATATAAAATAAAATATGCACTGTTGCCCACTGAAGTCTGTTTGATAACCCTAAGTGAACTATTTTTACTTTTCTTAAATGATCATAAATAATTTCTTTATGTTAAATTGTAAACATAGGTCACATAAACAAAGGCCACATGCAGTTGGCAATGGATTTTTAAATACAACACTGAAAGCATAAGCAACTAAACTAAAATAGATAAATTGGACTTCATCAAAATTAAAACTTTTGTGCATCAAAGGACACTATCAAGAAAGTGGAAAGACAACCTACAGAATGGGAGAAACTATTTCTATCCAAAATATATAGAGAACTCTTACAAATCAAAAAAAGAACAAATGGCTCAACTAAAAATGAGCAAAGGACCTGAACAGACATTACTCCAAAGAAGACATATAAATGGCCAACAAATAGGTGAAAAAATGTTAAACATCACTAGTCATTAGGGAAATGCAAATGAAAACCACAATGAGATACCACTTCACACCTACTTGGGTAGCTACAATCAAAACAATGGAAAACAGCAAGTGATGATCAGGATGTGGAGAAATTCGAACACTTGTACATTGTTGTTGGGAGTGTAAAATGGTGCGATGCTGTAGAAAACATTTTGGTGTTTCCTCAGAATATTAAACATAGAATATTAGTATGTTCCAGCAATCTACTTCAAAGTATGTACCCAAAAGATTTGAAAAGAAGTGTGGAAACAAAAACTTGTATATGAACGTTCACAGTAGCACTATTTGCAATGGCCAAAAATTGGAAACAACCCAAATGTTCATAATGGACAAATGGATAAACAAAATGTGATATATACATGCAATGGAATATTATTCAAGCATAAAAAGGAATGAAATTCTGACATGTGCTACAACAAGGTTGTACCTTGAAAACGTCATGCTAAGTGAAATAAGACAGACAAAAAAAGAACAAATATTGTATGATTCCACGTATATGAACTATCTAAAATAGGCAAATTCATGGAGATAGATAGAGAGTAGATTAGAGGTTACCAGGGGCTAGGAGGAGGGAGAAATGGCAAGTTATTGTTCAATGATGCAGAGTTTCCACTTGGAGTAATGAAAATGTTTCAGAACTAGACAGAGGTGATGGTTACACAACTCTGTGAATGTACTAAATGCCACTGAATTTTACACTCTAAAATGGTTAATTTTATGTTATGTGCATTTACCTTAATAAAAAAGAGATAAAGTATCAAGTTCTGTGCTAGCCTAAAATAAAAATGGGAGGTTCGCAAATATGTCACTAAATACTGCAGGAATTGCTGGAAAATTTTGTTCTAAATGTGCCTTAGAGATTTAGAAAATGGTAAGCCCTTGTTTCCATATCCTTTTAGAAAGGCAAAAACCTTAGCCTAAGTGAAGACTAACCAACTAAAAGCACTAGAATTGCAGTCACCGAAAGTACAAACATAACAGAAAAATTAAGAATATTATTCTGACAGCCTGAGTGGCATTTTACTGCATCTCCGCTTGCCAATGGAAATGTGGGAACAGTTAAAAATAGACCCGATGAAGGAATCATAACAAATGCTAGGGACACGTCTGTAATAAGATTGAGGTTGAATTAAAAAGATAAGTTCTTTTCATTGTTTATACTAGTATTTATTTCAGTCTTATTGAAATGGGGATTAATATTTTGCTTAATTTGATAAGAAATTTACTGGTTATTAAGTAAATATTTGGAGACAGAATGTGTATCAGCTGAGCACAAAATTTGAAACTCGTACCTGGCTCGGATCCTGCATCAACTTTTCTGAGCCTCAATTTTCCCAACTGTAAGATAGAGATAATGATATCCTCCTCTGCAGGTGTGGGGAGCATAATGAGATAATCTATGTAAAGCAGACAGCCTGGCACAGAGTAAACAATATTAAACATTAGTTCTCCATTTAAAGGAAAACCCTCCATGTCCTAAAGCTGTCTCAAAGTTTTTTGTTGCTGAGGAAGATTCACCCTGAGCTAACATCGGCTGCCAATCTTCCTCTTTTTGTATCTGAGCCACAGCCACAGCATGGCCACTGACAGACAAATGGTGTAGGTCTGCTCCCAGGAACTGAATCCAGGCCACCGAAGCTGAGCATGCTGAACCTAACCACTAGGTCACTGGGACTGGCCCTCAATGAGGTTTTTGTTTAATATTTGCACCATATTTTAGGTTTTTTGGAGGGAGAGTTGGGAGGAAGACTTAGTAAATTTTTAAAAATGGGAGTCTTTCAAGGAAGAGTACCATGAAGCTTTGAAGCTAAACCTGAGCCTTTTTATGCTTTAAAGAGTGGGCTACTCCATATAAAATTCCTTACACAGTCAAAGATTATCAGAAAGGGTCATCTCTGAATAAATGCATTCCTATTGCTGTTTCTCATTGATATAATTTTATAATTATTTAATCACCTAAGAAGACACATACAGAAAATTGATAATACAAAAGTTGGACTCACCTTATTTCACATACAAAATTAACTCAAAATGGATTGAAGACCTAAAGGTAAGACCTAAAACTGTAAAACTCTTGGAAGGAAACATAGGAGAAATGCTTCATGACATTAGATCTGGCAACAGGCAGTAAAAGAAAAAATAGATAAATTGGACTGCACCAAAATTAAAAACTTTTGTGCATCAAAGGATACTATCAACAGAGTGAAAAGGCAACCCCTGGAAAGGGAGAAAATATTTGCAAATCATATATCTGGTAAGGGATTAATATCCCAAATATATAAAGAACTCCCATAACTCAAAACAACAACAACAAAACAACCCAATTAAAAAATGGACAAAGGACTTGAATAGACATTTCTCCAAAGAAGCTATACAAACGGTCTATAAGTGCATGAAAAGATTCTCAACATCACTAATCACTGGGGAAATACAAATGAAAACCACAATGAGATACCACTTCACACCCATGAGGATGGTACAAAACAAAACAGAAAATAACAAATGTTTGTGAGGCTGTGGAGAAATTGGGACATTTGTGCACTGTTGATGAGAATGTAAAATGGTGCAACCACTATGGGAAAACAGTATGGCAGTTTCCCAAATAATTAAAAATAGAATTGCCATATGATCTAGCAACTGCACTTCTAGATATATACACAAAAGAATTGAAAACAATGACTTGAACAGATATTTGTACACCTATGTTTATAGCAACATTATTCACAATAAACACAAGATGAAAGCAACCCAAATGTCCATTGATGGATAAATGGATCAACTAAATGTGGCATACACATACAATGGATTATTATTCAGCCTTAAAAAGGAAGGAAATTCTGACACATGCTATGACATGGAGGAGTCTTGAAGACATTATGTTAAGTAAAATAAGCCAGTCACAAAAGGACAAACACTGCATGATTCCACTCATATGAGGTATCTAGAGTGGTGAATTCACAAAGACAGAAAGTAGACTGGTGGTTGCCAAGGAGTAGGGGGAAATGAGGAGTTAATGTTTAATGAACATGGAGTTTCAGTTTGGGAAGATGAAAAAAATTCTGGAGATGGATAATGGTGATGGTTGCACAAATGTAAATGTATTTAATGCCACTGTATTGTACATTTAAAAACAGTTAAAATGAGGCTGGCTCCATGGTGCAGTGGTTAAGTTCAGTGTGATCTGCTTTGGTGGCCCAGGTTCACAGATTTGGATCTTGGGCGTGGACCTACACCAATCATTGGCCATGCTGTGGTGGTGACCCACATACAAAATAGAGGAAGACTGGCATAGATGTTAGCTCAGGGCAAATCTTCCTCAGCAAAAAAAAAAAAAAAGTTTAAAATGGTAAATTTTATGTTACATATATTTTATCACAATAAAAAAATAAACCACTGACTCTGCATACTAATAGTTTCATCGCAATGAAAGAAATGAATAGCAGTCACAGACTATAACTTATAGTTTAAGAATATTTGCTTTTCGGGGCCGCCGGGTGGCGCAGTGGTTTAGTTCACGCTTGGCAGCCCAGAGTCCGCGAGTTTGGGTCCCGGGTGCCTGTGGATGCACTGCTTGTCAGCCATGCTGTGGCGGCGTCCCATATAAAGTAGAGGAAGATGGGCACGGATGTTAGCCCAGGGCCAGTCTTCCTCAGCAAAAAGAGGAGAATTGGCAATGGATGTTATGTCAGGGCTGGTCTTCCTCACACACACACAAAAAAGAATATTTGCTTTTCTTAGGGAATCCAAGCAGGTGATGCACAATGTTCTTGAACAGCAATGTCCAGCAGAAATATAATGCAAGCCACTTATTACATTAAGCAATTTAAAATATTTTAGTAGCCATATTTAAAAAGTAAAAAGAAACAGGTGAACTAATTTTAATAATTAATTTGAATAAATTTAATAACATTTTATTTAACACCATATATTCAAACTATAAAATTTCAACAAAGAGACAATACAAAATTATTAATGAGATATTTCTAGTCTTGTTTTTGGTGCATTGCTTTGGTTTAAACATGTTTAAATGTGGCTCTACTTACATTTCAGGTGCTCAGTAGGCTAGTGGCTACTGAATTGACTCGCACCGCTCTACAGCGTTTGCCTTTTCCCCGGAGCAATCTGCTGAGCTGAGAAATAGCACCAGACACAAGGTAGGCACAACTTAAATTCTAGTTAACCACTGTGGAGGAAACTTGCTCAAAAGACCTTCCTCAACTTGATGGTATGACAAACTAGCAATGTTAAAACTGGTTACTAAGTGCGGAGAGTGCCTGTTTATGGAAGTAAAAGAAAAAGAAAAGAAAGCTTTGTTTGCTTTCTTGAGATGTTTCGTTTATTTCTAGCTGGGGAGGCAAAGGGTGATCAAAGCCACGGTGAAGGGAGGAAAGAAATATTGAGGTAGCAGTGGAGGTGGAGGAGGTGGTGGTGAAGGAGAAACTAACAAAGAAGCATCTATGTTTGAAAGAAAAATATGATTTTATCTTGGAACTTTGCTTTACCTTTACATCACCATATCCTAAGGTCAAGCAAATTTATTTCCTTATCAGTGATATCAGAGGTTGAATATTATATTTACCAAGTGCAAAAGGGCTGCCTATAGTTGTTCTAATTAACCTAAGGGATTAATATCCAGAATATATAAATAACTCCCCTGTTGATAGCACAATACCCAAAAGATTAAATCATACACTATGTGCAAAAAGCTAAGAATTAAAATCAAATATTGACTTCATTTATAGTATGGTAGCATATTAATAAGAGGGTTGATCAGTCTGAAATGATCTCTCTTTACTGTTGCTTCTAAATAGCTGTGTTCACGTAAGTTTGTTTTAGTTTAATGAATCTTTAGTGAGTGTGGCACTAGGTATCTAGAAGGATAAAGATAAATATAAGAGGTGCCCTGCCTGCCAGTCTAGCACAGAAGAGATACAAACTGTCATTTTTGTTCAAGCTTGCAAGTGCAAAAAATAATAATATAAATAGCAGGAAAATGCACTTCACCCCACACTAGGGTAGTGAGGGTAAGCATCCCGGGACAGAGTTTAAAAAGAAATTGGAGTTATCTGGTGAAGAAGGAGGTATGTGCTTCCAGACAGAAGACAGGATGGCCAAGCATGACAGAGTGAGACATGACTAGCTGTCCACCCATAAGCAAGAACTTCAAAGATTCAGCCTTGTCTATTTAGAAGCACTAGCCACTTACTACCTGAGTGATTTTTAGGAGGTTAGTTAATTTCTCTGAGCTTTAGTTCACTTTTCCATCAAATGAGAACAGTAACACTAACATCTCAGAATTGTTGTGTGAAGTAAATGAAATAATCCATGTAAAGTGGTTAGGATGGTGCTTAGTGCAGATTAAATATTTGATCAATGGTGGCTACTACTAAAAAACTTGGATGTGGGTCAGCCCTAGTGGCCTAGTGGTTAAGTCCAGTGCACTCCGCTTTGGTGGTCTGGGTTCAGTTCCTGGGCGTGGACCTACACCACTCATCTCTTAACGGCCATGCTGTGGTGGTGGCTCACATACAAAAAGAGGAAAACTGACAGCAGATGTTAGCTCAGGTTGAATTTTCCTCAGTGAAAGACAAAAACAAAAAAACATGGATAAATATATGTTTTAAATGCAGAGCCCAGTGCTGTCCCTGTTCATACAGGACTTCAAAATTAGAATGTGTTATATTCTCCTAGGAGTAATTAACTAAAAGGGCAACAAATACATCGACATGTGTATGAATTTCTACTTCTCAACCCAGTTTTCTAGATGTACTACATAAAGCTTTGTGGAAATTACACGGTTAAATAGTAACACAAAGAGAACTATAAGGGTGTTAGGTTGGGGAAGGACGATTTTTTTGTCCCCTGACTCAATCTCCAAGATAACTCCTGCTGAGAATATTAGGCTGCTCCAGAATTTGAGGGAAAAAAGCCTATTTTTGCAATTTAGTCTCTCTAAAATCTTACCTGATTGTAGAGTTTATTGAATTACTAGTTACTGAAGATCATCATAAAGGTAAACACTGGAGGAAGGGATTAGGCTCATCCAGATGCTCCCTTATCCACAAAATACATGTAAGAGGGGTGAATTAAGAAATTCTACCATTTTGGGGGGCTGGCCCAGTGGCGAAGCAGTTTAGTTCGCACTTGGCAGCCCGGGGTTCACGGGTTCGGATCCCTGGCGCCTGCCAACGAACCGCCTGTCAGCCATGCTGTGGCGGCGTCCCATATAAAGTAGAAGAAGATGGGCACGATGTTAGCCCAGGGCCAGCCAGTCTTCCTCAGCAAAAAGAGGAGGATTAGCAAGGGATGTTAGCTCAGGGCTGGTCTTCCTCACAAAAAAAATAAAATAAAACAAATAAATAAATTAAAAAAAAGAAATTCTACCATTTTTTAAATGGTAGAAGGAATACATCACTTCAGAAGGAATACTTTATCTATTACTCAATGTTTCTGCTCCCCTTTTATGAAGTTCTTGGGAGTCTAATTCTACTTTTTATTGTTCTGCTGATTCCCTCTCATGGTGGCTTATTTTCTTGCATGTTTTTAATTTTGGAATTGGAGTTCGTGTTCATAAAGGCTTTATAATAGCAATCTTGTGATGGTTGAGTTAAGGACACATCCCTGTAAATAGGAGTTTCATATGTTCTGCCAGTGGCCATAGAACTATGGCCATAAGACTACCAAAGCCACCCTTATCCTTAGACAAGAGAACACCCTGCCCATAGGATTCGGTACTGGCACAGCAGAGCCTGAAACATCTACTCTCATGACTAACACCATTCACCCAAGGTAAGACTTCCCCCATCTCATGTTCTATATCCTGAAATAGGAAACATTAAGTCCCAATGCCACTGCTAATGCTAGAGATGGACACTGCTTCAGAAGGTGTGAGGAATTTGAGTGGTGAAAGCAATTTCACAAAGAAATTGAAATAGAAAATCTGAATAAACCTAGAACTAGGAAGGAGGTTGAATCAGTAATCAAAAATCACCTGACAAAGAAAAGCCCTGGACCTGATGGCCTCACTAGAGAACTCTATCAAACATTTGAAGAAAGATTAACACCAATCCTTCTCAAACTTTTCCAAAAAAATTGAAGAGGAAGGAACACTTCCTAACTCATTCCACGAGGCCAGAATTACCCTGATACCAAAGCCAGACACAGACACTACAAGAAAAGGAAACTACAGACTAATATCCCTAATGAATATTGATGCAAAAGTCTTCAATAAAATACTAGCAAACTGAATTCAACAGCATATTAAAAGGGTTATATAATGTACAACTGAAATTTCACAATGTTATAAATGATTATGACCTCGATAAAATATTTTTTTAAAAAAAGACCAATAATTTTTTTTTAAAAAATCCACCATGACTAAGTGGATTTATTCTTGAAATGCAAGGATGGTTCAACATACAAAAATCAATCAAAGTAATATATCACATTAACAAAATGAATGGGGAAAAAACCCCACATGATCAGCTCAACTGATGCAGAGAAAGCATTTGACAAAATTCAACACTCCTTCATGATAAAAACACTCAACATAATAAAAGCCGCATATGAAAACCCACAGTGAACATCATATTCGATGGAGAAAGATGGAAAGCTTTTTCTCTAAGACCAGGAACAAAGCAAGAATTCCTGCCTTCACCATTTCTATTCAACATAGTAGTGGAAGTTCTAGCCAGAGCAATTAGGCAAGAAAAATAAAGTAATCCAAACTGGAAAGGAAGAAGTAAAATTATCTCTATTCACAGATGATATAATCTTATATTTAGAAAACTCTAAATCTTCCACAGAAAAACAGTTAGCACTAATAAACAAGTAAAGTATCAAAATAAAGTATCAGTAAAGTATCAAAATAAAAAGCCAACACAAAAAAATCAGGTGTGTTTGTGTACACTAACGAAAATCTGAAAAGGAAGTTAAGAAAACAACTCCATTTACACTAGCATAAATGAAATAAAATACATAAGAATTAACCTGCTAAGTGACAACAAAATTGATAAACCTTTAGCTAGACTAAGGAAAACAGAGAGAAATGCAAATAACTAAAATCGCAAATGAAAGTGAGGTCACCACTAAAGATCTTACAGAAGTAAAAAGGATTATAGGAGAATTGTATGAACAATAGTATGGCAACAAAATAAGTAACCTAGATGAAATGGGCAAATTCCTAGAAATACATAAATTACCCAAATTAGTTCAAGAAGAAATAGAAAATCTTAGTAGACCTATAATGTAAAAAGGTTGAATCAGTAAGAAAAAATGCCTCCCAACAAAAAAAGTCCACAACCAGATGGCTTCTCTGGTGAATTTTACCAAACATTTAAAGGAGAATTCGTACCATTTTTTTTCAACTCTTTCAAAAAATAAAGAAGAAAGAGTTTCCTAACTCATTCTATGAGGCCAGTATTACCATGCTACCAAAGCCAGGCAGACACCACAAAAAATAAAAACTACAAATCAATATCCCTAATGAATAGGGATGCAAAAATCTCTACTAAATGCTTGCAAACTGAATCTAACAGCATATTAAAAGAATTATGCACTATAACCAAGTGGGATTTATCCCAGGAATGCAAGAGTGAGTCAGCAAAAGAAAATCAATCAATGTGATACATTGCATTAATAGAATGAAGGGGAAAAAAGCACACGATCATCTCAATTGATACAGAAAAAACATTGACAAAATCCAACCACTTTCATGATTAAAAAAAAAAACAGTCAGAAAACTAGGAATAAAAGTGAACTTCCTCAGCATGACAAAGGGCATTTATGAAAAACCCACAGCTAATATTTTACTCAGTGGTAAAAGACTAAAAGCTTTCCCCCTAAGACCAGGAACAATAAACGATACCCACTTTCACCACTGCTATTCAACATTATGTTAAAGTTCTAGCCAGAGCAGTTAGGCAATAGAAAGAATGAAAGAATTAACCTTATTTATGTCACTTTGACTTAAAAGGGACCTGAAGAGGAATTTGTAAGTTTTGTGAATCCCTTCTAGTAAAACCCACAGAACTGAAAGCTTATGCCACTTCTTGGAGTCTTCTACTGATAACTATAAAAAATATTTGTTCCTCTCCTAAGCTGCTGTAAAATATATTCTGTGAGATCCAGGGGAAAATCTTTCTGGGGTTGGGCATTCCACGGAGATTCAATATTCCATATTTTGAAATGTAGCTAGAAGTGGAAATGGATTTATTTCTCAAGATTTCTTTGTTCATAATTAGGGATATAAAAAATAGAGTTCAGACACTGAATGAAATATAATTGTAAAGAAAAGACTTGATTTAAAAAAGCATTAGGAGGTAAAAGACTTATAGAATGAGGACTATAAACATTGCTGAAAGGAAGTGAAGAAGACATAAATAAATGGAAAGACATCCCATGTTCATGGATTGGAGGACTTAATATGGTTAGATGTGAATACTAACCAAAATGATTTACAGATTCAATGCAATCCCTACCCAAATCCCAATGACATCTTTTCAGAAGTAGGAAAATCCATCCTAAGATTCATATGAAATCTCAAAGGACCCCCAAAGCTAAAACAATCTTGAAAAAGAAGATCAAAGCTGGACACACACTTCCTGACTTCAAAAGCTACTATAAAGCTGCAGTAATCAAAACAGTATGATGCTGGCTTAAAGATAGACATATAGCCTACGGAATAGAAAAGAAAGCCCAGAAATAAAACCTTGCATAAATAGTCAAAGCCCTGGTGGTCTAGCGGTTAAGATTCGGCACTGTCATCACCCCAGTGCTGGTTCATTTCCCAGTCAGGGAACCACACCACCCACTTGTCAGTTGTCATACTGTGGCAGCTGCATGTTGCTATGATGCTGAAAGCTCTGCCACTGGTATTTCAAATACCAGCGGGGTTATCCACGGTGAACAGGTTTCAGTGGAGCTTCCAGACTAAGACAGACTAAGAAGAAAGACCTGGCCACCCACTTCTGAAAAGACTGGCCATGAAAACCCTATGAACAGCAGTGTAACATTGTCTGATAGAGTGCTGGAAGGTGAGGGAATGGCGCAGAAAGGTTAGGCAGGGTTCCCCTCTGCTGGACACATTGTCACTAGGAGTTAGAATTGACTTGATGGTACTAACAACAAAAATAAATAGTCAAATGATTTTCAACAAGGTTGCCAAGACCATTCAATGGGAAAAGGACAGTCTTTTCAGCAAATGGTGCTGGGAAACCTGGATATCCACATGCAAAAGAATGAAGTTGGATCCTTACCTAATACCGTATACAAAAATTAACTCAAAATAGATCAAAGACTTAAACATAACATTGGATTTGCCAATGGTTGCTTGGATATGACACTAAAGACACAAGCAACAAAAGAAAAATAGACAAACTAGACTTTATGAAAATTAAAACTTCTGGACATTATCAACAGAGTGAAAAGGCAACATACAGAATTTGAGAAAATATTTGCATGTCATACATCTGATAAGCAATTAATATCCAGAATATATAAAGGACTCCTAACACGCCACAAAAACAAAACACAATTAAAAATTGGACAATGGACTTGAATACACATTTCTCCAAAGAAGATATACAAATAGCCAACAAGCACATGAAAAGATGCTCAACATCACTAATAATTAGGGAAATGCAAATTAAAACCAACTCACACCACAGAAAGGCTACTACAAAAAAAACCAAAAAGAAAATAACAAGCGTTGGTGAGGATGTGGAGAAATGGAATCTTTGTGCACTGTTTGTGGGAATGTAGAATGATGCAGCCACCATGGAAAATAGTATGGTCATTCTTCGAAAAATTAAAAATAGATTACCATATGATCTAGCAATTCCATTTCAGCATATATAACTGTCCTAGTCCATTCGAGCAGCCATAACAAAATATCACAGACTGGGTGGCTCATATACAACAGATTTTTTTTCCCCATAGTTCTGGAAGATGGAAGTCCAAGATCAGGGTGCTACCACGGTTGGGTTCTGGTGAAGGCTCTCTTCTGATTGCAGACTGCCAACTTCTCACCGGGTCCTCACGTGGTGGAAGGGGCAAACAAGTTCTCGTACAAGGGCACTAATCCCATTCATGAGGCTCCATCCTAATGACCTAATTACCTCCCCAAAGCCCCGCCTCCTAATACCATCACATTGGGCATTAGGATTTCAACATATGAATTTTGAGGGGATACAAACATTCAGACTACAGCAGTACCCCCCCAAAATAGAAAGCAGGGTCTTAAAGAGCTGTGTGTGCACTCGTGTTCACAGCAGCATTATTCACTATAGCTAAAATGTGGAAACAACCCAAGTGTCCATTGACAGATGAATGGATAAATAAAATGTAGATACACATAAAATGGAATACTATTCAGCCTTAAAAAGAAAAGAAATTCTGATACATGCTATGACATGGATGAACCTTGAGGACATTATGCTAAGTGAAATAAGCGTCACCAAAAGACAAAACCCGCATAATTGCATTTATATGAAGTACCTAGAGTAGTCAAATTCATAGAGACAGAAAGTAGAATGGTGGTTTCCAGGGGGTGGGGAGGAGGGAGAGCAGTGATTAACGGGTATAGAGTTTCAGTTGAGGAGGATGAAAAGAATTCTGGAGATGGATGGTGGTGATGGTTGCACAAAAATGTGAAGGTACCTAATACCACTGAACTGTACAATTAAAAATGGTTAAGACGGTAAATTTAATGTATATGCATTTTACCACAATAAAAGAATTTGAAAAAAAGGAAAAACAACATAGCTAATTTAAAAAATCCAAAATTATTCTTGTAGATGTCAACTCTCCTTTGTTATTAATTGATAGAACAAGTAGACCAAAAAAAGTACAAATATAGAAGACCTGAAAAACACTACAAGCAGCTTAATCTAATTTACATTTATCTAACATTCCACCCAACAACAGCAGAATACAAATTATTTTCAAGTGTATACAAAAAATTCACCAAAGTAGATGATTTACTGAGCCACAAACATAAAATAAATTTCATCCAAGTTAAAATGATTGAAAGTATATGTTCTCTGATTACAATGAAATTAAACTAAAAATCAAAAGCCAAAACAATCTGGAAAATCACCCATGTATTTGGAACTTTAAAAACTCACTTTTAAACAAATCATGGGTTAAATAGGAAATCACACAGAAAATTAGAAAATATTTTGAATTTCATGAAAAGAAAAATACAAGTCAAGCTTTTTGGATGCAGTTAACAGATGCTTAAATGGAAATTTATAGTTTCAAGTGTTTATATTATAATAGAAGATAGCAAATAAATAATCTAAACTTTCACCTCAAGAAACTAGGAAAAAAGAAGAGAAAAAATAAACTCAAGGCAAGCAGAAGGAAGGAAATAAGAAATATAACAGCAGACATTAAAAAAAATAGAAAACAGAAAAACAATTAAGAAAACCAATGATATTGAAATGGGCTTCTTGAGAAGATCAATAAAATCAATAACCCTTTAGCTAGACTGATCAAGAGAAAAAGAAAGAATACACAAATTATTAATATCAGGAACAAAATGGGAAACGTCACTGTAGAACCTACAGACATTGAAAGGATAATAAGAAAATATTAATAACACCTTTATGCCAATAAAACAGATAACTCACATGAAATGGACAAATTCTTTGGAAAACATGAGCTATCAAGGCTCAAGAAGACATAGATAACCTAAATAGCCTCATATTAATTAAAGAAATTGAATAAAAAATTAAAAACTTTCCCACAAAGGAAACTCCAGACCCACTGTTAAATTCCTCCAGATATTTATGAAAGTACTACTAATTCTATACAAACCCTTCCAGAAAATACAACAGGAGGAAACACTTCCCAACACTAGCCCTCACTTTATGGGGCCAGTATTCCCCTGATACATAAACCAAGGTAAGGTAAATGATACCTAAAGAAAGTTATTTTTAAAAGAAAAAAACGTTTTGAGGAATGAAATGATCACTAGGTTGGTTAGATTTGGTATGATTGATCAGAAAAATCTGAAGTAACAGAAGCTTAAGCAATATAAATGCTTATTTCTGCCTCACTTAAACAAAGTCTGAAAGTAAGCAATCTAGAGCTGGTATGGTGGCTTTATGGTACCATCAACAACCCAGCCGCCTTTTTTTATGATCCTTCAACTTCAGCATGTGGCTTTTATGTGGCTTTATTGTCTAAAATGTCCATTCATGGTTTAGCTAACACATCCACAATCTGGTCAGCAGAAAGGAAGAAGGGGGGTATTTCCTTCCCCCTTATGGATACTTCCCAGAAGTTCTTCACCACTTTGCTTACACTGTGCAGAACGTAGCCACATAGCTGCATCTCGTTGCAAGAGAAACTTGGAAATATAGTCTTTTATTCCAGGTACCAATGTGCCCAGCTAGAAACAGAGGTTCCATAAAAAAGAGATATGGACAACTAGGAATCTCAGCGACAAATAGGCTGACTACTTTGAACGTGTAAATTCAGATGTGTTTCTTGATAAAGCAGGTCTCATCGTTTATAGTCTTACGACACATGAGTGTACGTGTGTGTGTATACCTCCCACAAAAAATTCACATGTTTTGAAAAGAAAAAGAAGCCGATGAGCGGCCAATGGCTTTGCTTATAAATGGGACATGCCTATCAAAAGAATGGGGCCATAGAAGAGCAAAACATAGAGTAAGTTGGATATATTTCATTATTAATTGCCTACTTCCTCACCTTCCAACTCTACTTTCAAGCTGTTCTGAATTTCTTCCCCTTCCATCTTTGTATTTTCTACTCTTTTTGCCTGAAACATTTTTTCCTGATGTTGTAAATTTCTCCTATAGTATTTTGCACTCATAATCATCATACTTTATCTGTGTCTTGCCTGCTCTACTGTGTGTTCTATGAGTACAGGGGCCATTCCTAGTTCAGTGCTATTATCCTATCCCCATTGCCCTGGATTATAGCAGGCGCACACACACAAAAATGGCATGAATTAATAACATTTCTGCTATTCATAGTTATTTGTGAGATCAGCCCCACTCCTAGTAAGTATATTATTGTAGTCATCAAAGCGTGTGAGCAAAAGAAATATGTAAATCTGTTTCTCCAGCTAAAAACCCAGTGTTAAGCTGTGTGGCAGAGCTCTTTGAGGTCCACCAGACAGGCAACTGTGTTGAACTGAAAACAAGTCTTAGAGTTGGGGGTTAAAAGACATGTGCTTAATTCCGGCCTCTTGTCAGTTATTCAGGCTTGGTTAAGTCAGTCTCTGCTAGCCGTTCATCAAAAGTCACTCTCCTTTTCTTCCTAAGGCACACGATTGGACTATATTTCTCAGCTTGTCTTGCAAGTTTTTCAAGTAACAGAGTTCTAGGCTATAAAACATAAGTGGCGGAGATGATACCACTTCCAAGCTTGGCCAATAAAAACTTACAAGCTCCACCACCGACCACCACATGTCATCCATCATCCTTTTTCTTCCTTCTGACTAACCCAGATGGGAACAACAATGGTGACATTGGGAGCCATATTCTGAAGATGGTAGATGTCACTCAAGACTTGGTTCCTAAATGTCAGCATGAAGCAGAGTTCCTTCTGATGGTGAACGACTACCCCGGTGTCAAAGGAATACATTTCTTGTTCTCTGATCCACTAAATAGTTAGAGTTTATTTGTTACAGCAATTGGACTTATCCTAACTAACATGGAGAATGGCAATATTTACTTCATAGATGAGATGATGTCTATAAATCCTTAGTACAAAGCCTGGCATCTTGTATGCCAACAAAAGGACCAGTTGTTATAACACAGTTTGGATGAGAAATAAATCAAATAACAAATGAATGTGCTTTATAAACTAAAAATGTGATACAATATTAGATATTCCAGAGCTCTGTCTCCTGGGTAGTTCTAAGCACTATGAAATATTATTACTTCTATAAAGTATTTTCTTTGGAAGTGAAATTAAGCTTTCCCTGACCACTTGCACACTTCAGTTGTAACCTTTCGCTATACACACCCACACACAACAATCTTATACTGGATTTGCGTGTCTTTATATGTTTTAAATAACAATCTGTAATTCAGGGCATTCATTTTATAGTGTAAGTTTACAAAAAGCAAATGTGTAACTTAGTGGAATGCATCATAAAAAGTTAGACCAGTGGCCAATACAGGTATGTCATTATGAAAATGCTATTAATAATGGCAGAGATCCAGAACTATAAATGAGGCGAAAAATGATTTATTAAGTAAAATGGGAAATCACACATGGTGCATACCTGTCCTAAAGAGCTCCAAGGTCTTAAACATAGCCAAAATGTGCAAGCAAGAGAGGTGGAGGAAAGCAACTGTAATCACTGTTTCTTCCACTTTCAGAGGAAAGAAACCCCACTCTTAAATTTCTAGCTTCCTTGGCCAATGTTTCTTACCAGCCCGTTCTCATTTCAGAGCATTAGTAATGCCCAGAATATGCCTGTCCATTACAACAACCAATGAGCATACTAAAGTTCATATACAGCTTGAACAAATTAGTCATCTGCATTTGAATGCCTCCACTGCCAATTGTACATCCATTATTGCTGGAGTGCATCTGCAAAACTTTTAACATTGAAAAGAATTAGGCTTTACTTATTAAACATTAGCTTTCGTCTGTGGCTTTTCAATACCGCACAAGTCAAGGTATGTTAAAAACAAAACTGACCATGATAGAAGGCGTCCATGATAAGTTTCTCAAGCCTTTTCCCCTCTGTATTTATTCTGACATTACACCGTTTTTAGGTAGAGGTAACATTGTGTTACTTTTTCTTTGAAATCTTTTACAAGCCAGACTAGCACCTGAATGTGTACATTGTATTGTGTTCTTGTTCAATACATGCTCATTAAATTAGCACAGGTTATAAAGAAAGAATTAATATAATGCTTTCATGGGAGTCATGATTAAGTAAATGTCTTTGTATGTTAAAACTTGCAAAGTTGTATGCTATGTTTAAAGACACACGAAGACAGATCATTCATTCATTTATGCCACAAGTGTTTTCAGGCTCCAACTAGGTGCCAGACACCATGCTCGACACTGGGGATACTAGGATGAATAAGACACAGTTGCTGCCCTCAAGGAACTCTGTCTAGTGGGGAAACATAAAAACAAAGAGTTCAGTATCATTAATTATATGAAAAGAATATAATATGCTATATCATATTTGAACATTTAACTCAAACTTTACTTACCCTTTGGCTATACGTATAAACATTATTAAAAATGATTTTCAAGGTTGTTTTGATATTTTGTGGTCTCTTTAAAAAAATTCAATTAAAGATAAAGTTCTACTTCCCAAATGGTCATAATTGAAAGCGAATGCATAGATAATTAAGTATACTATAAGAAATCACACAGATGTCTTGGGAAAACACTGTTTCATCAAACCTGGCATTTTTTATAACCATGTTAGAATCGTGCTTCATTCATTCATTAACTCATTCAACAAGTGTGCATTAATTGGTTGGTTTCTAAGTGCTTACTGGCTAGACTGTAAGCCCCAAGATTCCCAGTTTTTGTTGTCTGTGCTCTTCCAGTGGCACACATTAGAAGCTTGGTGTATGCTTTCTTGAATGAATATTGAAAGAACTCGGGGCAACTTGCCAGGTTCTGAGTGTGCCCTGGTGAATAAATGCAGCTTCTACTCACACCGAGCTTATAGTCTAATCTAGAACCAGATTTAATGTTATCCCTGAGATTTAAACGCTCTGTCAAGAAAAATAAACAGTTTCATTAAATGAATAAACCTAGACGAGTAATACCATCAGATCATGGAGCTAAAACAGACTATAACTCCAAAACTTTAAATACAACTTCTTTTCCACTTTCGTAAGTACGTACATGCACATATATATACACATGCACATGTACAAAAGCACTGCTGATTGTTATAAATGAAAAACTTTCTTACACATCTTAGCCAGGGCTTGGAGAAGGCTCTCAGCCATTGCAACAAAGCAGACAGTGTCCCCTCCCTTGCTGACTGACCTCCCACCCATATCCTAACCAACACCCTCCCAGCTTTCCAGTCTGTTGCTTTTCAAAACGTCATTTTATTATTATTATTATTATAAACCAATACTTTAGTGCTTCTATTTAATATTCAGTAAAATTTAAACAAAAATGACAATTTTAACACCAAAGATTAGAGAAATCAATGACATTTTTGGATATGCCTAAATCTTGAACCATACCACGACCAGCCTTTAAGCCTGACTCAAGCCGGAGTATGATGGAGGCAGTTTTAAAATATCTACCTTTATCTTTAAGAACAAGCACTGTATTCCATAATCATTTAATATACCATTGCAAAATATAAAAGGCAGCTGAAGCCCTTTGTAGTAAATTTCTGTATGTACATTTCAGTATACAAAACTATACATTCTGTTGTTACACAACAGTACTGATGCCTGAAAAACCTTTCCTATAGAGAGTTCCACGGTAGTAAAATTTGTTGAAATAAATATTAAAAAAATGTGTCGTCTTAGGAATATCTAAATGGAATGCTCTAAAGGAAACATTCTTGCTATGGCCATTACTCTCTTATAAGAGTTCAGGATCTTAAGGAAGGGCTTATTTTGTCCAAAATGTGATACTAAGACTTCTCAACTCTATATAAAAAGTCCAATTCTGTGGATAACTAGTGCTATTGGGCAAAGATGAAGACAAACGGGAGTCATAAAGGAAAAACTCCGGACTGGGGTTTGGAAGTGGTCGATCTGGACCTAGCAGACGAGGCCAGCTGCAGATTCCTACAGGACCGCAATCCTCAGGTTATCAGCCCCATTTCTTTTCTGGCTCCTCGTTACTGCCATCATCAGTGCCTTCCAATGCGGACGGGATGTCCTTCGTAGACACTTGCTCTCCGGGGCGCCCGAGGCCTTCGTAGATTTCAGACACTCAGTCTAGCAACGGAGACTCCCGTCTCTGAAGTGAGCGACCTGTTCCCGCCCGCGGGCTCCAGGGTTCCTGCGAGGTGGCTGGGGAGCAGAGGGAGTGGAGCTCGGCGGCCGAGAAGGGAAGCTCCCGGGCGCGAGGCCTCGCTTTCGTGGCTTTGAAAACTTTCCAGCGCGCGTGCCACGGCGACGCGCAGCGGCTGGGCCGGAGCCCATGCGGCCCGCGCCTCCTGCGGGGAACTTTTCGGCGGTTCGGTTGCCTTGTCACTCCCGCCCGCCGACGCGCCTCCCCCTGGGCTCGCGCTCCGCGAGCTCCCTCCCTCTTGGCGAGGACCTGCCCCGGCGCCGGCGGCTCCCATCCCCGCCGCCGCCGCCGCCGCGCCGCGCTCGCCCTGCCCGGCCCCGGCCGCACCGCGGAGGGAGCCCCTCTCCCCGGCCACCCGGCCGCGTGCCCGCGCCCCCGCCGCCCGGCTCCCCGCGTCTCGCTTTTCAAAATGGCCCGGCCCCGTCCCGCGCCCTGAGAGCCGGCGAGCGCGGCGCCGAGCCCCGGGCGGCCCCCGGAGCGGGGGGCGGGGGAGGGGAGGAGGGGACCCGCCGCGAGGGGCTGGCGGCTTGCTTCCAGCCGACTTTTCGCCAATGGTCCAAAGCGGACATGTCCAAGTCGCCTCCCACAGCGGCGGCGGCGGTGGCGCAGGAGATCCAGATGGAACTGCTGGAGAACGCGGCTCCCGCGGGGGCGCTCGGAGCGGCCGCACAGGTAGCGAGAGCGCGGCGCCTTCTTTCTTTGTGAGCCGCCCGGGCGCCGACCTCCATCTCTCCGGGCGCCTCTTCTCCTAGCATCCCTCGCCTTGCCGCTCCCTCCTGCCTGGGTCTCCTCCGCCACCTCCTCCTTCCTCGCCCTTTGCCACCCACTCTCTTCTCCTGGCACCAGCGACCCTGCCCCTTTTCGCCTCTTCCTGGCTCTTCTCCGGCTTCCATTTTTCTCTGCTTCCGAAAAGCAAGTGGGAAGGGGCGGGGGAGACCTCCTGAGCTTCAGAGGCTGCCCCCCGGGCTGCTCCTGTCAGCCCTCCTCGTCCCTTCCCGGGAGAGGCACATGGAGAGACATGAACCAGGCGAGTGGATTGGACCTGCTCAAGATCGTGAGTCCGGGTGGGCGGGAGGGGCTCCGCTTCCCGCAGCTCTTGCTCCGACGCCGACCCTTCTGGACGCGCTCTGAGCTGGGGTGGGAGTGGGGGGCGTGTGATGGGGTAGGGGTGGGCGTGGGGGGGTGCCCTGTCCCTGACTCCCGGGAGCAGCCCCGACCCCCTCTCGCACCTGCGGCGTTACACCGCCTTGACAGCTCAGCTCCCCTCGGGGACACTTGCCAGGGTTTGCCTGGACCCCTCAATTCCTTTCTCTTAGGAAGAGAGAGAGTTGGGGACGCAAAAGTTTTTGTTTTTTTCATTTCCCCTGAAATGTTAGCCATTTCGGGGAGCTCAAGGACCACCTTCCTCTCCGATGAGTATTATTAGCGGTTTCTGGAAAAATTACAGTTTGCTGCTGTTTGTGAAATAGGAGATGTCAGTTGTAGGCGTTGGGCAGTGATAAGGTGGCTTTTACGTAAGGCTTTGGCAGGTACAGTTTGGATTACAGACACCTCCAGGTCTCAGCGGTAAAGTCTCTCAACTTTTAGCCTAGCAGGGAAATGACAAGATTCTGAGCTCTGGGCTGCTTGGCCAGTGATGTGAAGAGCTTAGGGTTACATTTCAAGCATCATTTTGGAGAAATGTATCTTCTTTGCTTAACGATATTGTCTTGTTGGTTTCAAGCCTGCATTTGCCAGATTGTTAACTGTGGTGAGATTATATATACATAATGCTCAAGAGCTAGCATGTAGAGTAGTATTTACTGTAGTAATTGGAGCAGGAGTGGGACAAGGTGATAAAGGTTACAAATGTTTTGTTGCTGTTGCTTTGATAGGTGGTGGAAATTGACAGGTCTAGATGTTTTGATGCCCTTAAAAAGGGCAGTTCCAGTGGCATAAGAATGGAGCTGTATTCAACTTTCTTTTACCACTGAAAACACATAATTCAGTTTGATTTGAGATGGAGGAAGAATGTAGAAACCAAGAACTTGTATAATCAGAAATCCATTTCTTTCATAGAGATGAAGCAGCTAGATTTTAGGCTGCCTTGGGCTGTTTGGCTGCAAAGCAGAGTGGGGATGTGTAACTAACCACCTGCATTTCCATCGAGCCTTTGCCAGTGGATCTGAATCCTTACCAACACGTGTCACATTTGTTCTAGATTCCTGATTTTATCTAGACACTTACCAGGTTAGATGAGGGTGAGAAGTGTACTCAGAGACCTCGGTTATTCTAGGATGAAGGTCTTGAATATTGATAGAGGAAAGGACTTTTAGACCTGTCTTCTCTTTGATCTTCCTTCAGGGACTTTTTTTAAAGTTTTTATTCCTATGATAAAAATAGAGTTCCAGATTCCTGGAGATCAAAGTTAGGGCTGACAGAAAGCATGACCATTCAGATAAGAGGTACTCATTTACTTAGTGATTTATATAGTTAAATGTAAGTCAACAAATATTTCTTATGCAGCTACAACGTGGAAATGATTCAGATGTGAGAAGATACAATTTCTGCATTACATGCCATAACTGCAAGTATGACCAATGTATGACAATTATATAGCATGGGACTATAAGATAAGTACTCAATCTTATAGGTTTCAAAGGAGTACAGATCACAAATATTCTATTTGGAGTAATCCATAAAGATTTCATACAAGAGGTGGAATTTGAGAAGAGATTTGAAGGGTGGGCCAGATTTCCACAGAGATGTTCAGAGAGGTGGTAGAGAGCTGTCAGGAAACAAAGTCACAGGAGCTAGAAGTCTTAACAGATATATTTATAATCCCTAGTTTGAAAAGAGTGTGGAAAAGTACAGATTGGGCATAGTTAGGCATAAGACTGACAAGTCAGTTTGAAACCACATCTTAGGCTTGGATCCTGCAGTGTATTGAACAACAGAGAACCGTGGAAAGGGTTCAGTGAAGGAGCCACACAACAGCTCACTCAGAAGCTTCACCTGGGAAAGTTCTGTAAGATAATTTGGAGTCTCAGGAGTCCCGAGGTGGAACTGCCAGAAGGGAGATGGATATAACAGTTTGGACAAGAGGTAGTAAGGCTTAAACTAAAAAGAGAAAGGATAATGGATATGACAGGACTATGCATCAGACATTTTAAAGACTGAATCCGCAGGAATTGGCAATTGATGGCATAGATATGTAAGAAAGAGCAGTAAGGGAGGAATGGATATTATAAGCAGGTAAGAGGAATGAAGATTCAACTGTGTCAACATCCGTCTCCTTGCTTTTTCTGCCTTCCAACAATGAAAGCAGTTTTCTTTGAATTGTGTTCATATCACATCCATTATTGGAGGGAGACGTTGCCTTGTTTATTTTATCTCTAATAAATCATGGCATCATAGGGCTGAGAAAACTTGGCAGAGGCATCTGTTCCATCTCTCTGGGCAGGACAGACCGGCAGTAAAACCACCTGAGAAAGCAGGCTGTCTGAGGAGGAGCCCCCTTTTGTGCGACACTGAGTAGTAGGAATTCTACTCAGAAATGGAATTTTTATTTGCAAAGGGTACTTCTAAGCAATGATTGGTTTTAAGAATCCTTTCTGTTTCACCTCTGGATTATATTACAAGTTCTATATGGACAAAGCAAAAGATGTAGATTCACAGACTCTGCCCATTTTCCTTTTTTATGTCAATAAGCCTGCCCAGGGATGGGGCACACTCATACATACCAATCCCTTTCCTCCAGCACACTGGCATAAACAAGATGGATATATTTCTTACATGAGAAGCCAGTGGCAATTTAATGCAAATTCTTGAAAGTTCTGATTTAAGCAAATTGTATTGCTTTTTAGGCAACCTGTTGAACAGTTTCAGTGCAAACTTGAACACAGTCTACCTGCAAAGTCCAGGCCCTAATGTAGAATTCTCCTTCAAAGCTCCGTATCTGCACTGTCCACTATAGTCGCCACTAGCCACATGTGGCTTCTGAGCACTTGAAATGTGGCTGGTCTGAACTGAGGTGTGCTATAAATGTAAAATGCCAGATTTCAGAGACTTAATATGAAATAAAGAATGTACAACATCTCAGTAATTTTTATATTGATTACATGTTGCAGTGATAATATTTTTGGATATATTGGGTTAAATAAAATACATTATAATTAATTTCACCCATTATCTTTTACCTTTTTAATGTGGCTACTAGAAAATTTCAGTTACCTATGTGGCTTATATTTCTATTGGACAGCACGAAAGTATGGCACAGGTAATTCTCTGGGGAGTTGACTAGATCCTGTATGACGTCTGGATGGATGGGAAGTAGATGAAAGGGGTAGAGAATAGGATGGCAACAGAAGAGGAAATGGACGAGCAACAGAAGCAGTATCTTAGCACTTTAGGCCTCAAAGAGATTGTAACCAGCACCTCCAGTTACACCTGAAAATGAACAGACAGTAACCAGAGGGCCTGTTTGTTTTACTCCTAGCAACAGAATCCAGCTGCTTCCACCCCAGCTGAGTTGGCCAGATGCTTTTCAAGCATGTGTAGTAATACAGCCTAGTAATGGCAACATCCTGCCTCACTGTAGCACTGAGCTTTATCTAAAAAGAGCAGCGCCATTCTCCCGTGGCTCTTGAACCACATCAATACTGTGTTCCAGAAACATTCTTAGCTCTGAGGTCCAATTTAGTCTTTTGCAGTCTTCAAACCTAGTGGTCCTGGGTCCTGTGTCTTATGCTTTGCTAAACTCTTCGCTCCTAATCCCCGTCACTTTCCAACAGAATGGTATTTTTGTTCTGGTGTTTCATGGGAGAAAGTTTAAAACACGCGATCACAATTTCTGAGTGTGTTCTGAAATGCGAAATACAATATCCGACTAAATGAGTGATTTGAGGTTTAGTTGGTCTTGAAGTTTTACGTGTCTTTTCTTTTTGCCTTTCCTTTTATGTAAAGACTTAGTTTACCTTGCTGTATTTAATTCCTTTGAATTATCCAGTATGTAGCTTGGCTCCTCTCAAGAAAAGCTGAGCAAAATATGTTAACCCTGTGGGGGGGTGGTGGCCCTCTTCAGTTGCATGACTGTGGGACATGTCTATTTCCTACAAATGGTGTATGGCGTTACCTACTTTCACAATGACAGGGAGTTAAAATTAATGATGACACCACTTGGAGCACTTGGGTCTGCCTGAGAGTTCTCTCCAAGCCTGGCTGGAGGTGGGTCGTGAAGAGGGCAAGGTTGTTCCCTGCCCTTCTCCCACCCTCCCTGCCCCTGCACGTCCCCTCTAGGCATTTCTCTGCTCCCTGGCCTCCTCCCTCCTCCCTTCCCTACGTGCCAGACCCCCAAAAGAGCTCTATGTATGCTGCCTCTGGACTCCTTTCTGCTTGTGTGTAAACTGATCCACTATGAAAAACAGCTTATGTTTTCATTCTTGTCGGGAGGTAACCTTAGTTATTTCTCTCCTAGTAAAGGGTCTCACAGCCTCGTTCACACTAAGCTATTGGTAAATGAGATTTCATGCCTGATTCCTCTCTGGATAGTTTTGGCTTTCTTTCCTTTGGACCCCAAGATGAGGAAAGTCCCCAGTTCAAAGGGATAAATATCAGTGAATGCTAATCGAGAGATGAAGCTAATTTCAGGCATCAGCGTTATGCTCATGGGGAGCAATTTGTAGGTAGGAGAACTGTCACCATATCCGTCAACCACAGAAGCAGCATCATTCTTAAAGCTGTCCCTAGGGGTTGCCGAGCCAACTCTGTGTGCACGCCCGGGCTGAAATCTCCAGTTACCTGGCAGCTTCTATAATTGGCTACTACTGTCTACTTCAATCATACAGAAATTAGATTTTAATTACCTGTGGAAATGTGAACATTTATTTGCTGATTTTAAGTCTGTAGTCCAATTTTGAAAGTTAGTTATCAAAGAAGACATTCATTCGCATGAAGCTGATATTAACATAGTGATAAATGTTGGATATCTTTTTAATAAGTCATTTATATATCTGTGGCAATTTCTTAAATCTTTTTTTTCCTCTAGTCTCTGAAATCTTAGCTTGATTGGTGTTTTAAGAGAAGTAAAGGAATTTAAATGTATGGTTTTCTTTTTTCCTTTTTGCTATGGTGACATAATTTGTTTTTATTAAGCTGCATATAACTAATAGGCAATGAGTGGAAATTAGTGACTCTTGGAACTGTGTTGCAAGAAGAACTTAGGGGTCTGCATGTGTCATGGAGAGTATTATGGTTTACACTTTGCACCCTGGCCAAACCTGGGCAGTTCTGGTTGTTAATAGTTTTGTATATCAGGTATGCATATGTTTCGTGTTGCTAAAAAATATTTAGAGAGACCATTGGTCATAAAAGTAGCTGCATTTGAAGTAGCAAATTAAGTAAGAAGACTATACTTCTTTTCCAAATTTAGTCAACTAAATATTTGAATACTTAATGTTTCCTGTCTTTTTCCATTTGGGGGAAGTTTGGCCTTAAGTTTTTTTTTTTAATTCCTTCATATGAAACACTCTACTTTTTATTTTCAAGGAGTTAGAGTAACTAATGAACAAGTAATTCCAGCAAGATGGACTTAATTTTAAATATGCATTGGATTAAAGGAAACTTCATTTTGTAATGGTAGGACAAATTTTCACTAACGTTTTTTAAAGTACATAAAAATGAACTATTAGCTTTCCAAGAGATGCTTTAATTTTTTTCTTGATCCTGGATATTGTTATAAAAAAATAACTAGTCATTGAATAGTCACTGTGCAGTCAAAAATTAAAAAGGAAGACTATAGAAGAGAAAATACAGCTGAAATTAGTAAAATAGCAGAATAGAGGTGTAATTAAACATATCTATTTATTTTGGCTTTTAATAAATATGATGTATAATGCATAGGTATTTGCTATAACATTATTAAGGCATAAGCAAGTTAATACTTTGAATAAATCATCTCTCATAAATTTAAGTGACTGAAAGACAATATATTTTCTCAAAACTATTACGTTTGCATGCGATTCAGTGTTCCATAGCTTTTTAGGGTGCAAACTGTGTCTTGGGGCAGTTGAAAACAGTAATAATCCAGCATATGTACATTGCATAGGTAGCTAAGTACACCTGAAATAATTGTGAACAGTATTCCCAGGGTCCTGGAAAAATTAACGTAATTTTTTAAATGTGTCTAATTTCTTGCAGAGAACTGAGCCTCCCTTGGGACTGAATGTCTTAAATATTGTGTAGTTCTCAAAATGCCTATTGTGCAATTGTGAGCAGTGATGAAAAAGCTTACACACCAAAGCAGATGAATAGTAAAACATATTTATCATTAAAAATCTGAAACCAATGACAGTAATAGAATTTCAAAGAAGCTCTACCCGTTTCAAAATGCTACTAGAAGGACACGTGATCAGATGAGGTTATATTTTCTTTGTTCTCAAAGATGATTTATGCTCCTCATGAAGAGAAATGGTGTATTTAACATAGATTTGCCCCCATCTCCCTCCAAAGAAACCTGTTAGGCCTTAAAAATGCTTTTGAGGCAATAAGTATTTCCCCATATGGAATAATATAATTTTAAAAAATTTTTTGGAAATATTCACACTCTATCTTAGCGTTCTTAGGCCTTGGAAGACACTTCTGTCCAAACCTTTACATAATAATTGGAAAAGGAAGAACGTTGTTGAAAGAATGTTATTTTTCAACAGTTTACTGAATAATGTTTACATAAGTAAGAAGAATAAGCTGTTAAGTGAGGAGAACCTTCTATAATACATTATGAAAGCCCAGCCTAGATTGTCTTGCCTTTTATGAAGTTGAGAGTTAATTAAATGCCATGGAAACACATTTGTATTATATAAATCCCTTAGATACTTGGAAGAGAACAAACATATTTAAGAAACATTTTTGCTTTAAGATTATACCACTCTCTCCCTGATTGCAGATTCATCTAAATTACTCATAACACAAATGTTTGTAATGGATTTCAGCTTGCCTAAGTGCTACGTATATTATGGGTTATAAGATAGTTCCATTTTAATGAAAACCATATGAATATATAAAATACAATAAATTGGCATTTTCAAAACCCAAACATGGTGACTTTGAAAAAGTAAATTTTGTAAATTCTGATAATCTAATGAAGTCTTTGTGAGCTTAATCATTCTAAACACATTATGTCTTTTAGCCTGATTTTTCTCCACCCTTCTCACCCTAATGTGGGTATCACTTTTTAAAATATTATTTTGAGCCCTTAGCATGTTCTAGATCTTATACTAAATGCTATAAATACATTATTTCATTTAATAGTTAAAACAACCCTGTGAGGTAAGTATTAATATCCCCATTCTAAGGAAGAGAAGACTGATGCTTAGAGAGGTTAAGAAATTTGCTCAGCATCTTAGCAGGATTCCAGCCTATGTACATTTAACTGTCAAGTGCAGTGTTGAGCTATTTCTCACTTATATTTTAATATTCAATATTCACTATAACTTTATTTGTTCCTAGAATCAAACATAGATGCATAATTTATTCCTAGTGCTCTGAATATAAAATGTAGATATAGTAGAAAAAGCAAGTTTATTTGTAGATGTTTGTGCTTGGCCCAATCCTATTATCGAAACAAATTCTTACCTTTAAGATCTTGTTCTTAAATGCTTATTTTATTATTTTGATCACTCCATAAAATTTATTTTTCTTGACTTCTCAGCAAAATCACTAAGTTGTTAAAGAGCAAGATTTTCACATCATATTCCAACATTACAACGAGCCAGAAAATTTTACAAAGTATTTTAATTTTGTATAATCCTCTCCCTTATATAGCTATATCACCATCTCTCAAAGCAATCCCTAGATCCACACAATAATGTGAAGGATTGGCAGCGTGCTTCATTCATGTTCCACCTAGACCTACGTATATAAATTTAAAGGGAATCAGAATTCATGTTGCAAAATGTTCTTCAGCCACCGTATGCAGTTCTTGCAAGTTTTTCCAATATATGAGTACCTGTGGAATTACAAATTACAATGTGAAACCAGGCAAAAAAATGAATGCTTGGCCCCATTGGAAAACAGTATTTCATTATGCATGATCTATTGCATTCATGATGAGACGTTTGACAAGTTACCTTTCCTCCTCCTGCTGCTGCCTCAGTCCTTCCTGTACTTCAGTGCTTATTTTTAAATGCTTTATCTTTAGTAGCTTTTGCCTCTTGACAACAGATGTGCTAACAGATAGTGTAACTTGTTTTAATTCACCAGTTACTAAATGCTTTGTCTAGAAACCTCTTCTCCCTATAAATTCACTGATTTGAAATAAATATTTGTGATTCCACCAATAATATATATATTTTTGTGTGTGTGAGGAAGACCAGCCCTGAGCTAACATCTGTTGCCAATCCTCCTCTTTTTGCTGAGGAAGACTGGCCCTGGGCTAACATCCGTGCCCATCTTCCTCTACTTTAGATGGGACGCCGCGACAGCATGGCTTGACACGTGATGCATTGGTCCACGCCCGAGATCCAAACCCGCAAACCCCGGGCTGCCGAGGCGGAGAGCCCGAACTTAACTACTATGCAACCGGGCTGGCCCCAGTAATAACATTTTAATAATGCTCGTAGGATGGGAATTCATTCCTTGTTTTGACCTTTGACATTTTCTACAACTAGGCCTAGATTCTGTGAGAGGGTCTAATAATAATTTCATTTGTCTTCTTTTTTTCTTGTTTGTAGTCGTATGGAAAAGGGGCTAGAAGGAAAAACAGATTTAAAGGATCGGATGGGAGCACGTCGTCTGACACCACCTCAAATAGCTTTGTTCGTCAGGTAAGGGAGCTCTTAAATTCACGGTTTGGAGAAGTATATTAAAATGAATTTAGGTTTTTTTTTTTTTAAAGGTGGTTTTACACCATCATCCTTAAGATTTATATAGTATTATTATACTTACTTTTAGTTGAAGTGAAAATTGTGCCCTTTAATGTGATAATTAATATATTTAAATTTTAAGTGAGACTGTGTGTAATAATTACAGTCTTTCCTGGCAAGTTAGGAAAAGACAAGTGTAAAATTCATTACAAAGGATTTCTTCATAACAGAATGAGTGAACTCCAGCAGAAATGATTACAGGTTTGGGGGTTTTATTGGGGGAAGGAGGCAGGTGGTGGGCATCCACGTCGCCAGCTCTGAAGTTGAGATACTCATGTTCCTCTAGCCTGAGTTTTCTTCTTCCCACTTTGGGCTTGGATTGTAAAAGAGAAAATTGTCCTCAGTCTTGAAATGGTTGAGGCTACTGAGGTTAAATAGGGCATGTGATATCTCTGAGATATAGTGTAGACTGCCTTTGGAGATGTTTCATTTCAGTTAACGTGTGGTGTATTCCCGTCCAGCAGTTTGGAACTGTCCCTGAACAGGCAGTGTCATATATACCCTCCTGTGTATGGTAACAGAAAGGACTGTCAATTACCAAAGGAAGTACATAGGCGGCCAGACCTCTGAGGATAGTAGGTTATGTGTAGGGACTAAAGTCTCACCAGATATAAGTGAGTGTATATCTTCATCTAACACTTCTCAGTGGAGAGGAAATTCAGGAGGAGAGTACTAGAGAAAATCCCCTTTTCTGGCTGAAGGGCCACCACTTTCTGCTTAGTGCACTTATAAATAATCTCTTGTCCAGTGACAGCTCACTCCCCAAAACGTTGGTTGTTGACTGGAAAAGCTGCTCCATTTCTTTTGGAAAGAAAGCCATTTTTCTCCACTCCTTTCTGTGTACCTTCCCCCACGTCTCTTGACCACAGTTAGTTAGCAACAGTCGAGGTTAAACTTATTCACCTGTTGCATCCGTGGGGCTTTTCTTCTTGGCTGGTTGCTGCCTCCTCACACTTTCCTGACACAAAGGATGATCCCTCTCCAGCCATCCTTGCAATTCCCTTGCGAGATCAAACACTCCAGCGGGATGTCCGAGTAACTTACAGGCAACTGGGAAAATTTTGGTTCCGGTCTCTGCCAATTGGGAATTGTTTTGGTTTCAGGAAGTTAGCAAAAGAGAGTTAGTTAAGAAGGAGTGGAGCTTTTTTGCTAGAAAATATTTAGAAAGAAAAAGGAAGATGAGGCCAAGTGAGGCCCAGCCCTGGAGCAATGTTCCAGTGGTGTCAGAGGAGCTGAAGGCGTGTGCATTGGCCTGATGCTGTTGTGGGCAGAATTCGGGGTGGCCTGATGCTGTCGTGAGCAGAATTCAGGTGTCGTGGTCCTGAGTGTGGGTGAAGGGCCCTGAGAAATAGTAACTTAGCTTAGGTGAGTCAGTTAAAGGAAAGTTACGTAAGGCCTTTTCCATTTTAAGCATCCATGTTTATTCCGCCTCTGGGACAAGGAGATTGAACCTGGGGAGCTAGACTCCCCAACTCTGAGTCATCATTTCGGGCTGAACATTAGAGCACCTGAAGCGGAAATGAAGAAGCTTCTTAGGATTCATAGTAGCTGCAGCCAAGCCACGCAAAATGACAAGCAGCTTGTTGAAACTGCGTGGAAAGAAAAACTGATATGTTTCAGGTGAGCAAGATATTGTGAATAGAAATAAATAGTATAGAGCCCATAATTGCTCATTTTAGTTCTGTAAAAATGTCATGTAAAAGCAATCGCTGGACCCCATTTTCCAGTCTCTTTGGCTGTGAGTTCTCCTTTCATGGAGTTTTGAGAACTTAATTCATAAGGCTGGAGGGATTGCCATACTGTGATGAAATTAACTGGAATTTGTTCTTCTTTGTGATAATCTTCTTTTGACTTTGTGTTCTTTGTGATGTATGTGAAATTCTATGCTTGAAACACAATTATAAATGGATAAAGAGAGCTGTTAAACTACTTAATGTAAATTTAGATATATATTGCCAAAACATGGGTGAGCATGTAAGAAGACAAAAAAAAAAAAATCTATCCTAAAGGTCCATCTCCTTAAAATAAAGGCCCATCTCCTTGAATTTCAGTAGATTTAGGCTATGTCATGGATTGGGGTAATGATTACACAGACGTCAGAACCTGAAGTGTGAGCTTGTTTCTGTCACAGAAGGAAAACCTGTGTCTTTGGCAAGAATGCTGAGTTAAAAGCTGTATTTTTCCTTTGGTAATTTAATCTCTATTCTATTAGAACCATGTTCATATTTTGCTACCATTTGAAAATAAGCAAAAGCCACTATGACGTAGCTAGATATTTAATAGAAATGGTTTCATCAGAGTATTTGCAGAAATGCATGATAGAGAGTAACAGTAAGCATATGTTAGATTAAGTAATTTGAAGGAATCTCTTTTAAATGTTTTCTTTTTAATGTAAGTAGATATTTTCTTAAACAAGTGACTTGTGTCAGTATATACTACTTACTTGTCTGTGGCTAGGGCACATATATAATTACTATTGGAAAGGTGTTTGGTCAATATAACCAGGCTCTATTTAAAAATATCTTACAATTAGATTCTAGTCCTGCCTTTGAATTAAAAATAATTTCCATATAATTTTGAAAACCTTTGAATTATATTTTTATAAACAATACATGACTTATAAAGACTTTCAAAACTATTTGGGAAACACTAGGTATTTTTAGGTGGTCTTCGTAATAATGAGATTTAAAAGTTTTAGAGATTGAAAATGTGAAAATTTTACATAAAGGAAAAGAAGGAAGAACTTTGTTTTTAAATAAATGAGAGAATATCATCGAGTTTGTTATGGACTGAATTGTATCTCCCCAAAATTCATATGTTGAAGCCCTAACCCCCCAGTGTGACTGTATTTGGAGATGGGGTCTTTAAGGAGGTAGTTGAGGTTAAATGAAGGCATGAGGGTGGGGTTCTAATCCGATAGGACTTGGCATCCTTATAAGGAAGAGACACCAAGAATGTGCACGCACAGAGAAAAGGCCATGTGAGGACATAATGAGAAAACGGTCATCTGCAAGCCAAGGAGGGGCTTCACCAGAAACCATCCCTGCCAGCACCATCATCTTGGACTTTCAGCCTCCAGAACTGTGAGAAAATAAATTTCTGTTGTTTAAGCCCCCCAGTCTGTGGTATTCTGTTATGACAGCCCTAGCTGACTAATACAGATTATCTATCTATCTACACACACACACAACTGGGCTTGAAAAGTAGGCTTTATTTTTAACTTTAAAAATAAATGTTCTTATTGATATGTAACACATATGCTGAAAAATGCACAAATCATGTGTTCAGTCTGATGAGATTTCACAAGGGGAGCACTCTTATGTAACCACCACCCAGGTCAAGAGATAGGCATTACCAGCACTTTAGATGCCCCCTTTTGACCCTTCTCAATCATGATTCCCTCCTTTCTCACTAAAGGTAGCCAGTATCCTTACTTCTGATACCATAAATTCATTTGGCCAGGTTTTGGCGTTTTATAGAAATGGAATCACTTTGTGTCTGAACTCTTTCATTCGACTTTATGATTGTTATATTCATCCGTGTGATATGTGTCAATAATTGGTTAATTGTCTTGGCTGTACAGCATTGCGTTGTATGAATATACCACAATTGATTTATCCACTCTACTGTTGCAAGACATTAGGTTGTTTTTAGTTGGGGTTATTGAGAGTAATGCTGAGATACACATTCCTGTGGTATATGTATATATAGGTAGATACACATACCTTTGGTGTAGGTATGGTATGCATTTTTGTTCATTGAGTAGAGTGGAATGCTGGGTCAGCTGGTATGCATACGTTCAACTTAAGTAAACACTGCAAAACAGTTTTCCAAAGTGGTTGAACCAGTTTGCACTCCCACAAGCAGTGGATAACAGTTTCAGTTGCTTCACATCCTTGTCAACACTTGGCATTGTCAATGGTTTTCATTTTAGTCAATCTTGTGACGGTGTAGTGGTAGCTCATTGTGGTATTAATTTCCATTCCCTGATAACTAAGCCACAATTTACCTGTGGATGGATTTAGGGAGCATTGTGTGATATATATATATATATATATTTTATTTATTTATTTAGAATCTGAAAGGTCTAATGATATGAAAGTATTTTATCACTCTTTCTGGTAAATATCCCATTAGTCATAGTAAGTAGGTCTATGACCATTTGATGAAAATTATGTCATAGCTATTTGCTGGAATATGTTGAAACATTTTGGAATGCATTAGTACGTGAGCATGAAGAGAAGCTACAAAGTAAAAAGGTAAAAGGCATTTACCCATGGTTTTATTTTTTTCCAAACTCTTAGTTGTATATTTTTAGCCGTCATTTGTTTGTGATGCTCCAACTAAACTTATTTTTTAAGAAAAATCATTGGTCTTAGGGAAAATTTGCTGATTGATGTTTGTGCTTCAGGCCCTGAAGCAGGATGATAGCTGCCATGAAAGAATTTTTGCACTCCTAGATGAAGGTTCCATTTGTCAGCCAGTTCACCATAAGTTAACCAATTAGCCAGTCTTCTGGTCCTTCACATCGTCAATCTATTTAAAGTCAGTGATATTTCAAAGATGGGTGTTGGAGGATGACTTCCCTCAGGAGCTTCGCTAATTTCCCCCAGGACATGGGTTCCATGCTGGAGCAGGGGAGGGGCTGAGCCCTGATCAGTGTTGCAATGTGGCCACTGTCCACAGGGGTTGTTGGCTGCGTGTGGCAGATATTAGTGGGGCTTCCCATGGGCTGTGGGAAACAGCCTAGCTCACCTTACATATCAAACATTTCAAAGACAGAACTCGTTCCTCCTTGCAGGTTCCCAAAACATTAATTGGAAGGAAAGTTAATTGTGGTTTATCTGTTTGTTTTTTAAGTCTCTTTCCTTTATGTTGCAGTTAAAATGTTACTGGAACGCAATATATGTTCACTATATCCTGAACTTATAATTTCCATAGTTCTCTTTTACAGAAATTGTGATGTTAGGAGATTTATTTAAAATGGTTTTCTTCATGAAGCAGGATAGTGATTAAGGACCTGGACTCTGAAGCCAGGCTGCCTGAATCTGAATTCTGCCTCGGCCATTTATCGGTTGGCCTTTGGACAAGTGGCTTAATCTTTCTGCACTCCAGCATTTTCATCCAGGAAATAGTGGCTACCTCAAAAGTTAGCTGTAAGGATTACACGAGTTAAAACTTATCAATTGCTTAGAACTGTACCTGGTATCTAGTAAGTACTATTTAAGAGTTTATTATTATTACTTATAAATATTATTGCCTATTTAGAACATTAGTTAAAACCTAAATAAGAAATAGACCATAGCAGAGGAAATAATAATGTTTATTGAGTATATACTGTATATTCTATGTGTATCTCCATTTTACAGATGAGAAAATTGAGGCACAGAGAGGTAAGGTAACTTGTCCACAGTCACATTGCAAGGTTAGAGTCAGAATTTGAATCCAGGGGCCTGACTCCAGATTCACGTTTTCGTTGGTTATGCTGCACTCCCTTGTAACAAAGGCCATGAATGAATGGAAATCAATCGCAAGTGTTTAAGTCTTTCAGCTGAGGATGACTTGGGGGGAAAGATTCCTACCACTGTTTTGAGGATGAATACGTACAAAGTTAGTCTTCTTTTAACTTCCTTATAGGAAGATGCAGATATCCTCAGCATTGTAAATTTTCTCTGGCATCATGATTTTAAAAAAAAAAAGTGTCATTCCCTTCTTTCATCAAAAGTTGCCCAGATTCCCTCTCTGAATCCCGCCATTGCAGCATTCTTTGCCACTCTTATTAGTAATGCGAAGTAGAGACTTAGAATTGTTTCTTTTTTCCTTCTTCCCACAAAAGTCAAACACGTTTTTGAATGCTGAAAGTCCTTTTTTCTTTCTTTCTTTGTTTTTTTTTTTTGTAATGAACTTGGACATGAACTCAGGTCTGAATCACCTGCAGCATCATGCTGGTCGGTTTTGAGGTCTGACTGAGACTCATGTAGGCCCATGAGTCATCCTTGTTGGGAATCTGGATAAAGTTGGACTCGTAGACGGCACCTGGCTTTCCAGTAGTCCCCTGTAGAAATGATTTTTCAGTTCATTAAGGCCTTTGCTTTATAATTAGGCGTTTTAATTTTAATTTATTAAGAGGCAGAAAGTGTTAAACATGAGTGATGGGCACTGTAATTAGAATTAGTGGAGATTATTATTCCAGTCGTTTATGTACTAAAAGGTATTTACTACATGAAGTTATGGTTATCTTGGACTTATTAAGATAATTAAGATATCCAGGTTGTCTTCGATTGTAATATAGACTCTTTGTACCTTTTTTTGGCTCTGTGTTGTGAACAGATACATCAATAAGAGAACTTCATTTATCATAATAATAAAACTGGAAAAGCTACCATTCTTAAAATCCTTTGCATAAATTTGTAGTCTATTAAGATAATTAAGTTTTCATATAATTTAGCTCTTTCCTCCCAAATTCATAAAAACAAGGAAAAAAAATCCCTGAGGTCTATTATCACAGAAGAAGGAGAGAAGAAAGAGAAGGAGCAAAGGAGAAGAACTAGTAGTTTATTTTAGCACCAGAACCTAGGCGAGTAAATTAATTTACTGGGAGGAAAATAGGCGGATAGGAGTAACCAGGCCTGCCTGGCATTGAAGGATAGAACATTTGTGCTGTTCTTTTGGAGAGATTGTGCAAGAACTGCTAACTGTATAAATTCTTTGATACTGCCAAGGTCAGGGAAAACTATGTACATCTGCAAATAAGTACTGGTCATCAAAGTTAAAGCAGCTTGTGGGGGGTAGAGAGGGCAGTGTTAGTAACTGCTTATTCAGCCCTAAGTTAGTTCTCTTCATTTCTCTGCTAGTCTCTGCTCTGCTCTTCTTTCTCTCTCTCACTGATTTTTCTTTTCCTTTTTTTTTTTTAAAATTTCTTCATTTTCTTAAAGACATGTGTTCTCCCTGGCTACATTTATGTAGCTGGCAGTATTCCTAAGATGAACAGCAAATGCTAAGGGGATGACTGCCAGTTTGCTTTATTTTGATAATTCCACCGCATGGCAACTTTCATTCAGAGTACACCGTCATCCGAGCTCTACTATATATGCTCTGCCATGTATGGCCAAGACTTGCATACTGTTTCCACTGATCATTTTTATAGGTCACCCTGTTGTACCAACTGGTGTCCTTTTTGCAGAAAGTTGAGCCTTAGGAGTCAACAACTCTTTTTGGAATTTTCAAGTGTCATTATTCTTTGGGGTTCGTGGGGAAGAACTCTGCAATTGCTCTGGGATTTTGCTCACCAACATATGTTGTGGTTGTAACGAAATAATCCTGTAGCTTCCAAGAGCTTCCAGAATACAAATCAGGATGACAAAATGGAATGAACCAAATATTTAACAGAAGGTTGCATGACACTTTCAGAACATGGTATTCTAAACAAATTCCATCGTCTTCCAGTACCATGTTCTTGGTGCTGCTTTTTTGGACCTTTTATTAGTTCAGATTGGCTTTAAATATGAATGATTAATCACAGAGTCACACAGTCTATTTTTTAGTTTTGTTTTGCAAAGACAGATTAAACTGCGATAATGATTACAGACTCCAGGCCTGCGCAGACTGATATGTTTAAGGTTGGATAAATCTTTCAGCCCTTAAATACTGGCTTGTTGCCTTGTTATGCTGTCTTCGTCACAAACACAACTATAAATAATAATGCAGTAGATTTATTGCCACTGTGATTTCCTGTAAATGTCTTTCTATCTTATTAGGCATTCTCTTAGATTTTGTGAATGGCAAAATCTGTTCTGAGACCTCTTAAGAACTCTTCTTAAATATATCAGTATAAAAATCTTGAGCTTTTCAATCAAGAAGTCCCTTGTTCTTTCTATAGTATAAACCTATATACTACTAGAAATGTTTTACTTTTTTCTTTTAGGAGACATACATACTTTAGAAAGTATTAAAACAAAATTTCGATTTTAGACTTCAACTTACAATTAGCTTTAAAATATCTTTTTTAACATATTTTTTTGTGGGAGAACAAGGGCATGATTATATATGAAATCTTCCTAATTCTCGGGTCGTTTTCATGCATTTGGAATTCCTCCCCTATAAATTGCCAGCCCTGGTGCTCTAGTGGTTAAGAAGCAGGCTCTCATTGCCATGGCCTAGGTCTGTTTCCTGGTTGAGGACCCACACCACCCATCTGTTGGGTGTCACACTGTAGCGGCTGCATATTGCTGGGATGTTGAAAGCTCTGCCACCGGTATTTCAAACACCAGCAGGGTCACCCATGGTAGACAGGTTTCAGTGGAGCTTCCAAACTGGACTTCCTAGGAAGAAAGACCTGGCCAAGCACTTTCAAAAAAATTGGCCATGAAAACCCTATGAATAGTAGTGAAACATTGTCTGATACCACGCCGGAAGGATACAGGGTCACTTGCAGTCTGAATCAACTTGGCGGCACTAACAACAAACCCTATAAACTAGGTTCGATTGTTAAAATAATTTTATAGATTGAGGCACTTTTTATCTTTGCATATCTTTTTTTCCACTGAGATAAATATATCATTTTAAAACCCAGAATTATTTCTGCAAGTGTTTTTAGTTTCTTAGACTCTCAGATTTGTTTCAAATTATAATATATTTTCCACTTATGCTCTGTTTTCTTCCATTATTATTAATCTTCTGCTTGGCCAATCCATGCAAAGTTTTAGTAGTCATAGACTGAATTAGCCCCACTAGATTAATTGAAAATTTATGGTGATCTAATATGGAGTAACTAGTATGACTTAAGAAAATCGAGTTTCATTAAACGCTGAATTTACAAAAAGTATATGTTTCAGTTGAACCCTAAACTTTTGGGAGCACTGCTGAAGATCAGTTACTTAGCTTAGCTTTAATTATTTATACGTCTCAGGTCTTCACTGGCAACCTCCCCAAGAGAGTAGTCTGGTCCAACCAAAGAATAGTTCTCTCTTCCCTATTCTGTCTTTTATAGATGCAAATATTGTCAGCTTCTCTCCCTATTGATTTGTTTCTGGAAATCTTCATGTCTGATGATTATCAGATGCTGAAGAAGTCCTTTTGAGATCTTGGCTTATGTCTCAAAAATATTTGCTATGGTTCAGTTCAACAAGTAAGTATTCCAGTTTTATCTCATCATTATTCCACATTTGTGACCAACCGTGTGTGTTTATCACAAAGACCTGAGGAGGAGAAAAGGAGCTGAACACCCCCCACCAGATCTTACCATGGTTCCTGTCACCATCTGCTTATTTTTGAGTTTGAGGTTAAAGGAGAGAAAAAAAACAGGAAGATGATCACAGGAGGAGGGGAGAACCTTTGTAGAATCTTCCATTGACTCATAATTGGAAAAATGTAGTCAAAGCTCTTCAGGAAGTCTCTGTCCCCTGTCATCCTCTCACCATCTGTGTCATCCCACCAAAACTGTCATCAGGTTTTAGAGAATCAGCTTAGGGCTTTACATTCCCCATCATATTTCCTTATGTCCTTGGTACACATAGAAAGTTTCAGCTTCCGTTCCTTCTTTACTTTACACCTGGTGACAGGAGAGCCCAGGGGACAGTTTGGTTGTTTGGACTTCTGACAAGGACACTGTGCTTTGACTCAGCTTTCTCCTCTCCATCCTGTCTGAGAGTCGGGGCATTGTGACCTCACTAATTTTTCTCTCTTGGAAAGTAGTATTTTCTCTGAGCCAGGGTCTGCTTTTTCATGTAGGTGTAACCTTGAAGTTTCCTCCTGTTCAGATGTCTCACTCCCGTGGAAAGATTTGTTGATTGCTCTTTGGTCCACATGCTGTATCTAAAAATTGGAAAGTGGCCAACCACTTTTTGTTTTTTTAAAACAGCGCCAGAACCAAAACAAACAAGCAAACTTTTCATTTGAAAGAAGAATAACATAGATGCTGTATTCATTTGCTAGAGCTGTAGTAATGAGGTACCACAAACTGGGTACAACAGAAATTTATTGTCTCACAGTTCCGGAGGCTAAAAGTCTGAAATCAAGGTATTGGCATGAAGCAAGGATCTGTTCCAGGCCTCTCTCCTTGGCTTGTCAGTGGTTATCTTCATGGTCACATAGTGTTCTCTCTGTTGTGTGTCTGTCTACAATTTTCTCTTTTTTGTAAGGACATCAGTCATATTGGATTAGGGCCCATCCTAATGACCTTATTTTAATTTAGTTACCTCTATAGAGACCCTGTCTCCAAATAAATTCACATTCTGAGGTCCTGAGGGTTAAGATGTCAGCATATGAATTTCCGGGGGAGGGGGGATACAATTCAACCTATAACAGATGGCGACTCTGTTATAATTGGCTTCATATATAAATTTTTTGTTTTCTATACAATTTCTTATGTCTTTAACATAAAGATAGATTAAAAAGCATTGAATCAAAAAGCCAGTATATATCAGAACGATGGAAAAACATCTTTTGCTAGAATATTAAAGGAGTAAAAAGGTGTACTTCTTTCATCTGTCAATATGATTCATATAGAAATGGAGTGACTTCATGTATTTCTGTTAAGCAACCTAACAAATTCAACTGATATCTTAATTATGAATCCACTTTAATTTTCTTTATTGTATGAACCTTTATGTAGATTATTCAGTTTCTTCAAAGTATAAAATTTCTTCCTAAGACCTTTATAACTTGTACCTACAGACATGTCAGAGATTTATAAAATGTTGAAAAGTCTTGGGGCTTTTAGAGATTAAATTCATCAGTAGAACCCAGAATCTGGTTCACTCTTTAGCACAATCTGTCTGATGGGTAAAATACTATGAACTGTTGTGTATCTATAATAGATGAATTCTTTGCACTTAGCTTCATGACAGCTATGAATACACACACACAAACATTTATGCACGTGTGTGTGTGAGTATGTATTCATGACTTTCAGGTTTTCCTTTTCCCTGTCATATTTAGAAACAGAACTGTATTTTTAAATGTAATTATATGGGTAATTCAGTGTCCTTCATATGTACCAAGATTTGAGCTACTATTTTAAAATAATTTTTATATTTGCATTTCTCACAGCACATTATTAAGTCTATTTAGTTCTTACAGTTATTACTTTAAGCTTATAGACATTTAATACCAAAAAGAATGAGAAATTAAGATCCTCACTTAGTCTTTCTCTCTGACAATTACGAGGAGAGCTATGGCAACGAGAAAAACCACGTGGTGGGTCAGAATGCCCTGTTATGTATTAGCTACTTGTGAAAAAGAAAGGAAAAATCAAAGATCATCTGTCATCTCTTGCTGATTTATTTGATGATGCTTACTGGTTCACCAAGGTGAGGATTGTACAGAAGAACGTTATTTACTCTTTTCAAGGTCTTATTTCAAGTGATGTTCCTTTACTAAGCAGAATGTGCTTAAGGAGTCCAGTAGAAATCTCTATTAAAGACTTGATGGTCAAGTGTGTTGTTAGCATCAGAGGGCTGGACATGCGCATTTGGAAACAATTCCCAAGGGCTTCTAATGCTCGTTCATGATTAAGCGCTATTATCTGGAAGGGATCAAGGGATCAGACTGGGTCATAAAGAGAAAATTAGGTAGGAAGCGGTTACTAGGGAAGTAGTAAACTAAGGCATGACTTACTGAGATGTGAACAACCATTTGTGAACCTGAAGGAAGTGTGCGTTATAGCAGAGGAGCTAAGGAAAGTCCTGTGACAGCCCTGAGGAAGTGATGCTTTATTCTGAGAGTAACGATAGAAAGCATTTGAGCATTTATCCCAAGAATAATTTTAAATTAAACATTTTAAATTAGAATTTAAAATTAAATTACGAGTCATTTACAATTTAGAATGGACGTGCACATTGTGTTCCTGGGAGGTTAGGTGCCCGTGTGTGTGGAATCAGGGTGTGTGGAGAGATGGATGGGAGATGAGGTTGGAGGTGTAGGAGGGTACCAGATCGCAGAGGGGCTCTGTGCCATGATGGGTTATGATGCCGCATTCTGGGATGATGAAGGGTTTGAAGAAATGCACTGATGGGTCTGCTAGTTGGAGACTTAATCATTGTCAAAGAACATAATTGAATAAAGACAGTAGTAGTAGCTAATGTTTATTGAAGGCTGATGGTGTGCCAGCCACTCTGGTAAGCACTTTATTTAATTGTTAACACAACTCACCAAGGCGTGTGCTGTTAGTATCCCCATTCAACAGATGATGAATTGAGGCCTGGACAGGTTGATTAATTTGCCCAAGTTTGTACACTTAAAAGTACATAGTATTTGTTAGATCATATTAGTATACTCTTGGGAATGTTTAGGTGTTTGTTGGGCAATGAGAGACTTTAGACAACAGTGATGCTCAAAATCTGGGAGAAAGTGGCAGGGTGGTTCTGGGTCGTTAGGCCAAAGGCAGTGACTGTGACTGTGGGTGTGAGGCACAGGGCACAGCCACCTGAGCCAGGGCTCTGGCCAAAGTATTGGGTCCCAAGAGCTAAGGTGGCCTCAGGCAGGGCTCCAGCACAATCAAGGAATCAGGAGGGCTGCTTGTTCAGTATTGAGTATATACGAAGAAAGAGAGATGTTCAGTGAGTGAACCTGAGTGAAGGTTATACGGGGATTAATTGTACCACTCTTTTAGTGTTTCTACAGATTTGAAAAATTTCTAAGTAAATAGTTTAGGGCAGAAGGGAGTGGTGGGGTGGATGAGAGTGGGCAGGATGCTAGTTAAGACAAAGGGCAGAAGTTCTGTGCCCAGGACCACAGGGCCGGGTTAGAAGGGGGTGCTTGGTGAACGCCTGCCCCACTGAGGGACACTGAGAAGGGGTAATTTCACCATCTCAGAGGTTCATTAGGCAGCATCCTGCCTGCCTCTGCAGAGACGCTTTGGGGCTAAAGGGCCTGATAGAAGAGAGTTGGGAGGTAGAGGTTGGTGTTTCTCCTGGCAACCTTATTGCAGAGTTTTGCATGAAAAAAAATCTTTTGAGACTTTTTCAACAGATAAAATCATGTGCAAACACAGTATAAGTAGGTTTTCCTCATGGATGTCAAGGGAAGGTGGTTAGAGGATTTATAGCTCCCAACAGCTACTTATCTTAATATCATATTGTGGCTTTTTCAGTGAATTTGTTCAGACCCCTTTGAACTAGTGGTGCTGACTAACAGTCGTCTTCCCTTGAGTAGAAGTAGTTATTAGCGGTCATATAACTTGAAAATCAGCCATTCTCTCTCTGCCTCAGGCCTTCTGTTTGTGGGAGAGCAGTTGTTTGAGAAAATTAGGTTATTTGGTTACCAAGAGACACTGCCCTTTATCCTATCTAATTACCCTCTTTTGGAAGAAGAATTGCTTAGTATTTGTTAGACAGCTCTGCATGATAATGGTCTTTTAGGAGGTGTTTACAGTGTTCTCATAAAACAGGCCAAAACTGTTTTACTAGCATTTTCCACAGTTTCTGTCTCTTGCCATTATTATAGGAAGCATCAGCATCCCGAAAATGTGATATATAATAGGAATATAATAAACTATATCTTAATGATTTTAAAAAAAAGGTTGCATGTAGCCTGATTTTCAAACACAAATGTTTCAGGACCACACATTTTAGTCTTTTATTCAAAGCAGAAAAGTAACTCTGGATTCAGGATTTGAAGGTGTCTGCACTTTATTATGAAGCAATTTCTCTGACCATCGTTTGTGCGCGTATGAAAACTACATTGGAAACAGAGCAAGTGTGCATGTACCTTCTGACTCTGCTAGACTTTATTTGTACTAAGTTCTCTTTACTGGTCCTCATTTACTCATTTACTCATCTACTTATCCATTCATTTGTTCATTTATTCACCAACATGTGGAGGGCCTTTGCCAGGCACTGGGCCAGATAGAGAATAAAATAAGGTTCTTTCCAGTTATAAGATGAATAAGTCCTGGGGGTGTAATGTACAACATGATGATGATAGTTAACAATACTGTATTGTGTATTTGGAAGTTGCTAAGAGCATAGATCTTAAATGTTCTCATCACCAGGGAAAAAAACTGTGTGTGTGGTGAGGGATGTTAACTAAACTTATTGTGGTGATCATTTCTCAGTATATACATATATCAAATCATTATGTTGTACATTTGAAACTAATACAGTGCTATAAGTCAATTATATCTCAATAAAAATAGCAACGTTCCTAGATCAAAATATTAAAGTATTAAATGTATTAGTGCTTTAAAGTCCGTTGTTTTGAATTCCGTAATAGAGGAGAGTGCAAAATGTGGTCGGTTCACAAGGAAGAGACTGATCAATTCTACCATGGGAAATGGAGAGAATGTCACCAAGGGGGTTATATCTGAGCTGGATATTGATGGATGAGGCACAATATTCTAGGAGAAGAAATTGGGAAGGGATGTGCCAGGCCAAGAGAGCTCATCCTGTGCCAAGGCAGGGAGAGAGAGAAAATGGCATTCTCGGTCTGCTGTGCCTGGTGGTTGGGTGGATGGGAGATGAGGCATCTGAAATTGAAACATGGAGAAATAACGTCACTGCACCTGTGTCCCCTGTTTGGTAAACCTGTGGTGTCATCTGGCTTTTCCTGTCAGGACCACTTCAATACCAGGAGAGATGTTGACGCATCTTTCCAACACCTTATTCACATGCATCAGTTCTGAATAAGCTGTTAAGAAACTGCTCCATCTCAACCAACACCAGATAAGGGTTTACTTTCATAGCTCTCTCTGCTAGTGTGGAGCATTTTAAAGGACATTGTGTTTATTAACGAGCACCATATGCCTTTCTATTTCCCTTCAAACTGATGTTAGATTGACCATAGATGTTTATGTTTCTGTGGTCTGAAGAGTTGTAGGTTTCTGGGTCAAAAATGTTATGTTTTATTTTAGACTTTAGGTCAGAAGTGGTCTATTGAGAAAGTTATATAATTTTCAAAGCAGGCTCTAAATATAAATTGATCCCATATCCATAATATATATGAGTATACATATATATATATATATGTATAAATGTATGCACATTTCCTTCAATGGATGACTTTAGGGATTATATATGTAATCTAACATTATTGTTAAGATCATAAGTATTTCTATTATAAATTAGCAGTGACAAATGTTGAAAATCAAGACAGTTCAAATCTGAATTAATTGATACCACATATATTGAGGAGTTCCTTTATTTTAGTTTCCAAACTTATAAGATCTTCCCGGATATATGTTTAAGGGATTACATACACTTTATTATTTTGAGGGTAGATATTTGTGCACCAATTCTTTTTGCTTCTGATGTCTTGTCCAGGGTGACAGAGGAGGGAAAATGTGTTGAGAGCTCCTGCATCTCTCCAGAGTGGAGGAGAGAAGAAAAGAAATGAGTGAAGCAGGGAACTTCTAGGTCTCAGTGCCTTCCCATTTTCCTTCCCAATTATTGAGAATAAAACTAGAAAGTCTCTAGAGCCCTGAGACCAGCCCTCCACCCTCCCCTTCTACCCCACCCTCATCCTGTTCTTAAAGGTGAAGTTGCCTAGAATAGTTCTGGGTTTCTTAAGATAAAGGAACAATGGTACAGACTGGGGGGACACACCCAGTATTTTCTGTTTCATTGGGCTATTCAACCCTGCGGCTCATCTCAGAAATGCTTAAGTTGACTGTGGAAAATAGTACTTATTCTATTTGAGGCTCTACTACTCAGTACCTGTGTGACTTGGTCAAGTTACATGAACCCTTGGCTCCTCTGAAAAATAAGGATAATAATACAGAACAGAGCAGGGGTTGGGGGGGGGAGTAGTTCAGCTTGCTCATAATCTCCATCATCACAAACAAATCTATAGTCTAAGGGAAGACAGAACATTTCTGAGTGAATGCAGCTTTAACTCAAGTGTCATATCAAACAAATGTAGAACCTGAGTGAAAACTACATGCTTTCCAGCAGATGAAGCTTCTCAGCAAGTCCCCCCAGGACACACACACCCCCATTCCATGTAGTGTGTTGCCTTTAAGCCCCTTTGATGTGGAAATTCTGGAGGAAACACTTGTGATACTTCCACAACTAAGAAATAATCATGCGGGCATTCCATATCCACATAGCTGGATTTTTTTTTATTGTTGTTTGTTTGGATTTGTTTGTTTGTTTACATCTCTTGCAAAAGAAAGCACGAGAGGCTGATGATCAGGCCGAAAGGCACCTAGTAACTGAATAAGCCAGCTACTAGGAGAATCCTCATCAACAAATAATTGATTTTTTTCCCTAGAAATTGATTTTGAGCAAAGTATCTTACCTATAAGGACCTTCATTCAGCAAAAAGTGATTTCTTGATGATGTCTTATTCTAGACTTGTGTCCTTCCCACCCAGCCCCTTTTGTCTGTTTCCTGGAGCTATGTTTAGAATACATCAATCACTTTACACTGCCATGTTTTTCATTCTCTGACCTCAGGAACTAAAAGATCCATTTTGTCCATTCAGTTTTCGACGTTTGACTCAAACATTTGAACACAAGCTCCAGGTTGTTTTTACCAACGTGCTGTCCTCTTCTGGTGCTGCATCACCGTGGAAGGTTGGCCTAGGTGACTTAGTGGAAAATTAGTTGGACTATAGAAATCCATTTTGAAAGCAAATGTATTATTTTCTCCCAATAGAAGCTTCTGGTGAATGATTTTAACTGTGGCACCTTCACATAGGCCAATGATGTTAATTTGGTTGGGGCTTGTGTTCCCTGCAAAGACCTTATAAAATGTGCTTGATCTGAGAACTCTTTCTTTTCTAGTCTAGTCACAGCCAAGAAATTTTAAATTCAACTATTTTCTTCTGTTTTGTTCTTTTATAATCCCCATCTTAAGTATATATAATAAGTGGTGGCTAGGTACCCAGACTAGTCTAAATAACCTCCTTATACCAATAATAGCTACAATAGCATAGAATTTCAGAGAAAATCAGGAGTGATAATACTGTTGCATTGGTAGTAATTTAATAAAGGAAACTGATTCTTCTTGTTGATATTTCAGACATGTATTAGAAAAAATAAGTTTAAAGATGGTCAGGCACAGAGAGTGTGGCCGTGGGTTGGTAGAGCTAGAAAAATCTTGTGTGTGGTGAGCAGTTCTTTTGTACAGGAGGACATCTACATGTTTACCAGGCAACTCCACTTAAAATATCTGCTGTTATCATTCTTGTTTTATGTTTAAAAATAGGTTTTTCTCCGATTATAAAATTAATATATGCTCACTTAAAAATAATTCAGAGGGGCCGGCCCGGTGGCGTAGTAGTTAAATTCGTGCTCTCTGGTTCGGCAGCCCGGGGTTTGCAGGTTCGGATCCTGGGCGTGGACTAACACACTGCTTGTCAAGCCATGCTGTGGCGGTGTCCCATATAAAGTAGAGGAAGATGGGCACGGATGTTAGCCCAGGGCCAGTCTTCCTCAGCAAAACAGAGGAGGATTGGCAACAAATGTTAGCTAAGGGCTAATCTTCCTCACACAAAAAAAATAAAAATTAAAAAAAAATCAGAAAATGAAGATTGCCCATGATTCCACTCCCTAGATCTATTTACATTTTGAAATAAAATGTAGACAATTAGTGATAAAAAGCATGATGGTATGCTAAAAATATTGCCCTCTGAATAAAGTCCTCTGATTGAGTTTAACTTTAGAGTACTTTACTCAATCAATTTTAAGCTTTTCGTCAAATGTTTATATTTTAGAAAGTGGATATTTTATACTATGTAGTGTAAATTAACTTCTTTATTGGAAAATATTACTTCTTGGGTTACAGTGTTTGCCTCCTTGCTTATGACTTATTTTTATGGAATAGTTTTCCTAGGCTGACCTTCTTAAAAAAAAAAAGAGGCAGGGATATCAGTTAGAATTCTCTCTTGTAGGAGACTGCCGATGTGACTCAGGCTGGCTTAAGCAAAGAGGAAATTTAGGGGCTTGTTTAACTTTAAAGCCCAGGTGTCACTGACTGGAGTGGCTCCTATGTCATTGGACACCTGGTTTCTTTGCCTCTGCTCTCTCCCATGTTTGCTTCATTCTCAGCTCTAGGTGGTAGCTGGAAGGTGGCCAGTAGCTTTAGGCCTGCATCTGTCCAATTTCATGTTGCCTTACATCTCACTGACCGAATGAATGCCTGCACAGCCGTGAACTAATCCCTCAAGCTGGCCGCCTGGGATTGTGATCCGCTGATGGGCCAGACCCAAGCCATGTGCTCATTCTCGAGGTGGGATAAAAGTCACCTCTACATAAGGCACATGGACTAAGAGTGAGACAAGTGATGTCTTTGCAGGGGAAATATCAGAGGACTGTTCGCAGAGGAAGAGTGAATAGATGTAGGATGGTGGCAGAAAGAGCTGAGGTCCGCTGTAGAGGGCGAATGAAACATGTTGACAATCCCATACCCCAGGGACAGGGGAAAAAAGAAATCATTGGAACCCCTCAAGCCTTCTTCAGACTGTACTGTGTCCTTTTCTATCTGGTAGTAAGTGGATTCTTAATGGGGGTGAGTGAGTCTGTGGAATATATCTTCCTGGGAATATATATATAAATATATCTATATAGGAATATGTGTTCATGGCCGTGTGTGCTGCCTCTATATTTTTTAAGTGATCAAATCTTAGTCTTTGTGATAAAACCACCCCAAGTTGCCAGTATAAAACTAGAATGTTTCAGTGTTGTATGTGTGGGTTATATATGTGTTTTGAAAAAGCCCTTGTGGGGACAAGACTAGCTAAATCTAATTTTTATGGTCTTAATAACATTTGGGCAGCAACGATGTGCTAGAGGCAGAACAGAAAGTTACACTAGTTATAGAAACCAGTAAGTCGTGTTCTTGACAATGGTATTTTTTTATTTAGGTTGAATACAGTATTGTCAATTTTTACCACAACATTAGACGTCTTAGGGGAATTTAATAAGATGTTTGAGAATCTTACTAATTGGGAGAAATTAACATATTAAGATTTAGATGGCATTTCTTTTTGTAATAATGATAACTTTTGTGTGGAATCTTATTTCAGTAGAAAGGAAGATTCGTTTGCCAATTTGTGAGGTGTGGAATATTTGGTACTGTGTTATATTTGGTGCTGCTGGCTTTGTTATTAAAAGCACACTTGGCACACATCCAGAAAAAAAATTTTGTTCCTGTTGTCAGACAGGAATTAATAATTGTAGTAATAATTGTCCATTATGATTAACATTACAGGAGGTTTTTGCAAGTAGAATTAGGTAGACCTGTTAAAGACATCCAGACTTGTCTTCTGCCAGGCGTTAGGGTTCTTTCTGGCATACGTTTCACTCAGTTTCTTCAACCACGAAATGGAAGGGTTGTCCTTTAGAAAGGGATTGTGACAAGTTAGGATGTTTTTGGTTGTGAGTGTCGGAATCCCATCTCAAACTCACATAAGCAGAAGGGGATTTGTTGCCACCCATAACTGTAAAAGGTGTGGATGTTACTGGAGATGACAAGATGCTGGCAGGACTGTGCCTCCCTGCATAGGTATTGGATTCTCTCTTACCACAGACAAGATTTCCCCATGGCAATTAGGAGCTCCAGGCTCCCATCTTGCCACCTTTGACAACAGAGAATAAAAAGCAGTTTCTTCCTCTTCCCTCTCCCTAATTCCAATACAGAGAACCACAGAGAAAGACTCTCAACTTGAGTTTGTCATTTAGCAGTGCCTAGCCACTATGAGCACAGACTTCAGAGTCACACTGCCTGAATTCAAATCCACGCTCCCATAGTTTCTCTTGTCTGACTTTGGGCAAGTTACTTAACCCCTGTAAGTTTCAGTTTATCTTCAATTCGGGAAAATAGTAAGTCCTATCTTATAAAGCTGTTGTGAGAAATGAAAGAGATGATGTAGATGAAGGAAGATAATTCATCAAATAATATCGCTTACATTAGCATCCTGCCTGGTACATGATAAAGTCTATAAATATTGGCTTGAAGGGTGTTAATAAAACATTGAAGCCAATGGCTTATTTTAGGCCAGTGTCTATCCTACAGGATACCTGCAGGTGAGAGATGTATTCGTGATTGAAAGATTCTGGAACATGTTAAGAAAGAAGTTCCCAAGAGCTCTAGGCCATAAGAAGTTTGAGTTTGGTTTTGACTGTTTGGGGTTGGTTTAGGGTTCCTTATTATATCAAGTTTACTGTTTAAGATTTTCTGCCTTTGGAGTTACCATTATGTAAGAAATCATTGAGGGTTCTGAATATGAGGAGACATGCTTTTTAACTGTTGAATATAACGTGTTTCCTTAACATGAAAAGCCAGGACATTGTATGTTTTGTTGATATTAAAAAGTTTGTATACAGTAGTAGGGCTGTGTCTTGTTTTATTTTTGTAGGTTTCTAAAATGCTTGACAATTCACTGAGACTTTTAAATGTTTAGATTTTACATTTCTATAAAAGTACCACAAATTTCCTTGCAAATTAGTAAGTTCAGGGGGAACCGGTGGTAGTGGGGGTAGTTCTCCAATAGAAAGCTGAAGCTGGTGGGTCTCAAATGGCCTGTATTAAATGAGCATTTTATTAGTAAAAGTCTAGTAGTGGAAACTTATGGAGAGTGAAAAAGCAATTCTATTCTATGATAGTTACTGAATAGAGACTCTCTTCTATAATAGTTACCTTTTAAATGCTTTGAAAAATTGCCTTGTCTTTGTTTAATCTTCCATTGTATGAGAGAAGTAAAAACTTAGTACCTTTGAAGGTGGGAATTTGAGAAACTTTTATTTCTGACTTCAGATTTGCTTTATTGTTTTCCTTAATTCAGGCACTATAGAGGAGTATGTGTTCCAGATATCTGTTCTTCCTAACATTTGTTCAAATTCAAACACAATTTAGATTTGTAGAGTATGGCCTTTAAACTTTTCCCTTGACTAATATGTTTAAAAATATTTGTTTAAAAAACAAATTCATTCTAGAGAATTGTGACTTACTTTTCACTTTAGTTTCAAGACTTCAAAAATAAAAATGTAAATTTAGAAACACAAATCGGAATGAAAATGTCACAGCATCAATGACATAACAATTATTTATAAATACAGTCATGTGCCCCATAATGATGGTTTGGTCAACGACAGACCACATAGACAATGGTGATCCCATAAGATTAGTACCATTAACCTAGGTGTGTAGTCAGCTATACAGTCTAGGTTTGTGTAGGTACACTCTGTGATGTTCACACAAAGATGAAATCGCCTAAGGACGCTTTTCTCAGAATGTATCCCCATTGTTATGCGATGCATGACTGTAAAATATTAATATATAATATATAAATAAAATAACCTTTAAAACTTATTAACCACTTTCAACTAGAGATTGATAAAACCATTTCATTGGTTGATGAGAATTTACCTCACTATAGGGTCTTATTTTTAAACAAACCTATAGAATCTTGGGGTTCTCCATGTTTCTTAATATTAAACACAATGTAATTATGTTGGTCAGTGTCAAAATTTGCAGTGTTGTTTGAAATACATATTACAAAAATCAGATAGTCCTTGCTGCTGTCATTTGCCACTTTGGTGCTAGTTGGTACTGAGGGGTCTCCTTTGACTAAAACTCTCAGAGAAGTAGCAGAAACTTGAAAGATCTGCCCCCTTAAACACACAGTGGGTCACCTTACCTCTGCTAGTTTACTTTATTGCTTATTAAATAAGCAAGATGGATGCAAGTCAGAGGATGTGCTCGTTGGGTCAGAGTAAAACTATTATATGTGGAGAACAAGTGAGAATTATTGAAATCTTAAATCAACATTGGGAACAAAATGTTTTATGAGGAAGGTTCGTTTAGTTCAAGTTAACAGGTTCCTGTTCACGAAGTCTTCAGAAATCTCTCTCTCTCTCCACACACACACAGGCCACATACACATACACATACACACACATACATGGAGCCACTGCCAGGGGATGGGGGGCTCCAGCCTTCTTTTTAAATTCACCCCCCCCCAATTACTGTGGTATCCTGTAAAGAGAAAGCCCATTGTATGCTTTTACAGTAGAAAACTGGGGCCGGGGGTTAGTTCTTGCTGTTGTACTTCTAACAGACACTTTTAGAGTGTGAAGTCTGGAATGAATTCTGAATTCAGCATATTGTAGATGAGAATACCTTTTATGTCTTCATCAGAGTTGTTTCTAGTATGCCAAGGAAAATTGTGCGCTGCAATTAATGATCACATAGTGTTTACTAAACAATCATATGAGTATATGTATATTTGGCTTTGTACAAACAGGATAAGTAAAGGAAAAACATCAGTTATTGTGGGGGGTTATTGGCAATAACATCCTGCCCAATACACAACAGAAGATATTGCCTCATACAGTCTCTGACCCCTAGAAGCTTACGGTTTTTAAGAGGAGCTAAAATATGCACAAAATGCGTTTAAAAGAAGAAAGTAGAAATGTCTTAAATAGGGAAACAGAGAAAGTGTTATAGGAGTTTAGTGTTTGAAAACTGTTCTCATGAGAGAATCACAAAAGGATTGCGGGAGAAATTAAATGTGAACCTCCAACAATTGGAAGGAAGGGCATTTTCGGAGTAGGGACCAGGGTAACAAAGATATGGAAGGAGGAAAAGCATGATTCCTGTAGGAGAACAGTGAGTAATATTTTGCCTTGGTGTTCAGGGAACATAAGAATAAGTGGCAGGCAAATGTAGAAAGGTGGGTTGAAAGAAACAAGACAGTAGAAAGCTAGAATGCCAAATAAAGGAATTGGAATTGAGAGGAAGGAGACGAAATGGTCTGGAAGTATAATCTCCATTTGATAGGGCTACAGTGGAGGTGGTACCCTATGAGCAACCATAACTCAGAGAAGGCTGAGTACATTTCAGCTTAAGAGGTGAAGGATGTGGGGAAATTTGTTCATCGTGGGCTAGACTTTCAAGGAAGATAGAGAAGGTAAGGGGAAAATGAGAGAAAATAGGGAGGGGATGAGTGGGAATTTTGGTTAGGAGTAAAGGATTCCAGAACATTTTTTTATATTGAAGTATAATCGACATAGTATAACATATTAGTTTCAGGTGTACAACATAGCGATTCAATATTTTTATACATTACGAAAAGATCACCAAGATATTTTACATTATGAGAAGGTCACTAAGTCTAGTTACCATCTATCACCATACAAAGTTATTGACAGTATTCTCTATGCTGTACATTACATCCCTGTGACTTATTTTATAACTGGAAGTTTGTACCTCTTAATTCCCTTTAGCTATTTCACCCATCCCACCACTCCCTTCCCTTCTGGCAACTACCAGTTTCTTCTCTGTATCTATGAGTCTGTTTCTGTTTTGTTTGTTTTGTTTTTTAGATTCCACATATAAGTGAAATCATATAGTATTTCTCTTTCTGTCTGACCTGTTTCACTCAGCATAATACCTTCTAGGTCCATCTGTGATGTCACAAATGACAAGATTTCATTCTTTTTTGTGGCTGAGTAATATTCCATTGTATATATATACACCACATCTTTTCCCATTCATCTACTGATGGACACTTAAGTTGCTTCCATATCTTGGCTATCGTGAATAATGCTGCAATGAACATAGGGGTGCATATATCTTTTCAAATTAGTGTTTTCGTTTCCCTTGGATAAATACCCCACAGTGGAATTGCTGGATGATATGGTAGTTCTATTTTAATTTTTTGAGGATCCTCCATACTGTTTTCCATAGTGACTGCATCAATTTACATTCCCACCAACAGTTCACGAGGGTTCCCTTTTCTCCACATCCTCACCGACACTTGTTATTTCTTGTCTTTTTGATAATGGCCATTCTAACAGGTGTGAGGTGATATCTTGTGCTTTTGATTTGCATTTCCCTGACGATTAGTGATGTTAAGAATACCAGAACTTGATAGCGATGGGTGAGAAAGGGTATAGAGGTGGGTGGGGAACATAACCTCCATTTTAGGTAGTGGCTGAGGGAGACCGTTTCATTCACAGTGCAGTCTCGTTGTTCCTGGGGTTTGGATTGTGAAAACATTTAGTAAGGAGAAAATACAGAAGCAGAAGTACCCTTTAGAGTCCTGCCACATCACCCATAAAGTACAGTATATATAGTATTGAATATGTCCGGTATACGGAAAGTAGCTTGTATTTAGGAGATATATTGCATGTATTTTGAAGCTAAACTCCCATGTGACACGATAAGATGACCAACCTGTGAGGATTGAACTATGAGAGTGATTACGGGATACAGAACGTCATCTCCCATCTCAGATTCCCGCTCGACACAGACTCACTGCAATTCTCCTTCTTTTCTTAGTAGTTGTTATTAAGGATATAGAGCTGAATTTGGGTAACGTAGAGGTGATGTCACTTCACTGTATTTCTCTCTTTAAGTAATTAGTCTATAGATATTGATGACTTTATCTTTGTAATGCCAGCGCTCACGGTCCTTGGTGTGTGTGTAATATACTTGCTGTCAGTGATCTTCAGAGTGATTTTAAACTCATTTGAAATGGTACTTTAAGCATTAACTATACCTTAGTAGTCTTTGTTAGAGCTTAAGTAGTAATGACACTTGTCAGATTCATTCTCATTCAGGAAACTGTTATTAAACATCTAATGTGTGCATGTACGTCATCATTTAAATACACATCAGACGTGGAAAATCATACAGAGATTAATCAGATGGGAGTTGTGTCCTCAAGGATCTGATTGACCAATACAGTCTCTTCTTTTTTGGTTCGTTTTATTCTTACTTATTTCACTAGGGTAGGTAGGATAAGGTTGCAAAAAGATAGTGATTTTGGAGGTGAGTGGTCCTTTCCTCTTTTTTCTTGTTTCATTTAGCGTGGATGGTAGAAACATCTTTGGTTGAAAGTTAAGAATATTGGGTGTGAGGGTGCATATATCCTTTAGATGTAAGGGCTAGTAGAAATTCAGTGAAATCTGAATCGGTATTTCTGCTCTCGTTGCGTTCTGTTCTGAAGTTTGTAAGGACTGGCTCTGGTGTTGCCATGGGGATAGGGACTTAGAAGGAGCCACCATTAGCAAATCTGTTTGAAACTCTGAGAACCTTTGAACCACAGGGAAGTGGGGCTGGATAGGCCTGGTAATGGAGCCCTGGGGGAATCCTCGTGCCAACCCTGCAGGGGCGGGGGCCGGGGGGAATGATCAAAATATAGAGCAGCATAGAGCTCTTCACTCTACCTTTTTAAAGAGAGAGAGAGAGAGAGACCTTCTAGCAGCTATATGTTCCAGTTAAGCCATGCACGTAAACGAATTGTAATTTTCTAGGCCTTACTGTAGAATGAGTTTTTACTGATTGATGACTACAAACATTTCCAGTGCTGTGTAAGCTAAATACTATGAATTATTGTCAGTAATTTTAATTTTTCCACTTCCTTTTAGCAGGGTATCAGAAAATATGGTGACTATATTGTGAGATCTGGAAAGAGAAAGAGCTTGTAAATAGCTGGGATAGGAGCCCTTGCTATCTCGTAAATCATTGTAGAGAGTTGATATTTATCCCACATCTTTAATAAGGGTCATTTGTGCCCCCAAGTGGGGATCAAATTAGCTCTTGGACAGTGAACTTGTGACACTGGTCTTCCTTTCCACCTCCCTTTCCCCCATCACCACCTTCTTTCCTTTTAGTCTATCACCTACCTGGTCACTGTTGTTGACTAACCTTTGATTTTTGTGGTCGGATATATTTTTTTGGAATCTAGTAATTTTGAATGTGCCATAGTAAGACATACATATTTACCTCTTTTCATTAAATGTTTTAGGATCTTTGGGTCAAGATAAGATCAAATCAGTAGATTTTAAAGACAGAACTCAAGGGTTTCTTCGAGGTATTTCAGTTTAGCAGTTTATGTTTTAGTCTGGTATTTAAATTTTTGTGTGATGCCTTCTTGAATACTGTTTATTTTCTTTTGCTTACTAGTAAACACATTCTTGAATACTGTTTATTTTCTTTTGCTTATTAGTAAACACATGCATGCACGTGTGTAAAATGTACTTTAACATGAAGGAATGACATTAAAACTCTTAGTTCAGACAAGTTACCCAGACTCGATTTCCCCTCCAAGAGTCTCACTTGTGAATTTTACGTTTCTCTGACTTGCATAATTTTATAAAAACACTTTTAACTCTTTGTTGACAAAGGTGTTGCTCTTCGTGGCATTCTCATTGGGTATAGATAAGGCTTCAAGAAAAGATGTGTCCTGAAGATTCCATCCTTGTGCTTATATGTACAAGTTGGCATGACTACGGGGTCCGCTTCCTCTGCTGGCTGGAACTGGGGCTATTTATAGTTTCTTTTCTTGGCTTCCGAGTTAGTGTATCAGCATATATTTATGCAAGGGAGAGCGCTGAGGCCATATAAGACTAGTTTAGAAACCTAGTAGTCTCATTTGCCTTTTGTTCTCTGGAAGGAGAAGAATGATATAGAACATAGCAATGTAACAGGATGGACGACAAGACGGATCACTCTGGCTTCTCTGAAACCACAGATGACACAGTAAGACCTGAGACAGAGTCTACACGGGGAGAAGAATCATTCTAATGATGAGTGATGGGGCTTCCCAGATGAGGGGGCTACTGTCAGTTGCACTAGATTAAATCTTGACTTCCTTTTGTAGGTGGGCATTACCTCAAATTTCCTCTGATTACCAGAGGCATTGATGTTTTCATTGACATGGAAGGCCAATGACTTCCCATTATGATGCCAGGGCAGGCAGGGCGATGTAACGGAAAGAACTGGGGCCGGATAAGGCTGGCTTTTCATCTTGGTCCTGCAGTTACACACAAGTCAGACGATGTTATGAAGGTCAACTTCCCTGATCTCCAGTTTCCTCATCTGCAAAATGGGGAGATTATATCCTTCCCTTACAGTGCAGTGGTGAGGAAAAGGGATGATGTAAACCACAAAAAAATGCTGGCGTGGAGCAGGTGATGATCAAATCCTGAAATCTCTGAGAGAAATAGAAATAACGATCATAGGCTATCTTTCCCTCAAGAATCCACATTAAGGCTTTTAGCTTAGATGAAAAAAGAGATCAAATGTATCATTGGGATCCATTTCACTTTCCTTTGCCTCTGCCGATGGCATCCGTTGACCCAGGGTTGTCTTGCCCTCTAAACCTCTCCATCTGAGTAAACGCCTGGACAGAAATGACTTCACCTAAGTCTCCTCCTTTCTCCCATAAAAATTCCCTCCTGCTAAGAGCAAAGCTGAGACTTTCAGAAATTCTCACCATCAGTAAGCTTAATCTTAAGAGTGAGTAGAGGCAAGCCCATAGCTTTGGTTGAGTATCTTTACCTTGTTGGCACTTGGTACTTTGCTGACAGATCTTCAGCCTTCAGAGAAAAGAACCTATTTGCAGCACTCTTTTGCCTTTTTTTTTGTTGAGGAAGGTTCTCCCTGAGCTAACATCCGTTGCCGATCATCTTCATCTATTCTGTATATGAGTCACTACCACAGCATGGCTAATGAGTGATGTAGATCTGTGCCTGGGATCCAAACCCGCGAACCCCAGGCCACCAAAGTGGAGCACACCGAACCCGACCACTATGCCATGGGGCCTGCCCCACCACTTTATTTTTTTAATGACCTGTAATCAGAGTTTTGAAATTTGAGATTGACTTGAAACAGCAGCCAAATGAATCCTAAAAACACCTGGTGACACCTGTGAGCATTCTCAGAACACTCTGCTTGCCTCTGTTGTACAGGCTGATTTTAGTTGCAAGGAGTAGATTTGTGGGGATGACAGAAGGTAGAAGGCTGGTAGGGGTCCCCTGGGTGACTGGAGGGAACACCCCTCCCTGAGAAGACCATGGGCTGCCTTCCCTTTGGCCCACTTGTGTCTCAAATGCCTGTTTACCACATTTGAAAGTTAGGTAGAAGAGGTGAAAATATTAAAAACTTAAAAGTCAGGTAACATTTTATAGCAACATAATTTAAACTTTCCATGAGTTCAGTCATAATTTGCTATGTTGCTTATATTCTAAGCGTAAAAGTAACACATGCTTATAATAGAAAATGTGAAAAAAAGTAGAAAAAAATTTCAAGAGGAAAAGAAAAATCACTCATAATTCTCTCCACCCAGAGTTGCAAGCATTATTAAAATCTTGGGGTCTTTCTGCCCCGATCCTTTTATCTCAGTCTCCAACTTGCGCACACTCACGTATATGTAATCATCACACACATATAAAGTAGCTGAGAAAACAGTATGCAAATAGAATTGTAACATCCTTTTGTTTTCTTCATTAATAAGAAGCAGAGGAGCAATGTGGTTGAGAGATTGTTTATGCATTTGGATAGACCTGTGTTTGAGTCTTTGCTTTGCAGCAAAGTGTTATTTGGTAGTGGAAGTAACTTTCCAGCCTCCCTTTCCTCATCTGTAAAATGGAGCTACTGATATCATCCCACACACCGTGGAGCTGTGAGGATTCAGTGAGATGTCGTCTGTAAAGTGCTTAGGGCAATGCCTGCATCCAGTCCAGGTTCTCTCAACTGTAGCCAAGCCAACAGCCACCAGTGGGCCCTCCTCCCTATATAGCATTGTCTCCTCTGTCCTTTCTCTCTACCCCGTCCTTCTAACCATTTTTTAAAATCCTACTGGCCATTTAAGGTCCACCTCAAATGTTGCCCCATCTGTGGAAACTTTCCAACTGTGGAAAAATGAACCTCAAGGTGCTTCTAGAAGGCTGTGTAGTGTAGTGGTTAGAAGTCCAGATGTTACAGTAAACTCCCCAGGTTCAAGACCGGCTCTGTCATTCACTAGTTCTGCATCCTTGGAATAGTTACCTAATCTCTCTAGGGCGCCAGGTGCTCCTCTGTGGAGACGGCATAAGTGTAGTTCCTACCTCATAGGGTTGTTGAGAGTGTTAAAAAAGTTATTCCATGAAAAATGCTTAGAACAGTGCTCAGCCAATGTTAGCTCTTGTTCCACAGAACATGCTGCGTTCGGGTTACTTATTTGGGTGGATGGATTTTTATCTTATCCTCTTTGTATTCACTGTAAACTTATCCCAGCGCCAGGCCTATGGTAGATGTTAAATTTACACTTATTGATCTTAATTCCATTGGGTTGAAAACTGCACGAAAAAAGGAGCGCTTCTTGAGATGATGGCAAACCTAAGATTTTATTGCTGGGGCTTCAGGGTTATTGGAAGTATTAGTGCCTACATTTAAGATACATAAAGGAAACTAAAAATTTTTTTATTAACTTTATTTTAAGACAGTTTTGGATTTACAGAATTATTGCAAATATGGTACAGAGAATTCACATATGACCAACACCATTTCACCTATTTATTAACATCTTATGGTATATTTGTTGCAATTAATGAACCGATACTGAGACATTATTACCAACTAGAGTTCATACTTTATTCAGATTTCCTCAGTTTTCCTTAATGTTCTTTTTCTGTTCCAGAATGCAATTTAGGATACCACATTATATTTAGTCATTATATCTCTTTAGGTTCATCCTGACTGTGACAGTTTTTCAGACTTTCCTTGTTTTTTGATGACCTTGACAGTTTTAAGGAGTACTGATCGTGTATTTTGTAGAATGCTCCTCAAATGGGTTTTTTTAAATTGAGATATCATTCACGTACTATAAAATTCACCCTTTTAAAAAGTGCAGAGCAAACTAAATTTACAATAGTTGTTTGGTAGCTTGATTTTGTTAAACTTAAAATTTATTAATGAAATCAAATTACCTAAATTGTGTACAACGTACTTCCAGACAGGAAATGTATTATTTAAATTCCATTTATATGGAGAGCTCAGCTGCTTCTGGTGAGCCTTTATTGGAGCAGGGTTATAATGCATTTTGGCAAAAGAGAACCAGAAGGTCATCTTGGGTTTGCTGTTGCCCTGGAAATGTTGAAAGGAATGAATTTGTTCTGGCATCTTGGACTGTTTTGGACACAGTTTCTAGCATGGTACTTGTTTTTATATACTAACTGAAATAGTACTGATGTCAGAGTAGCTTGCATTTGGAAAACAGAAAGGAAAATGGAAATACATCTTTTACCTTGACGAAAGGCTGGCAACAGATGGGCAGAGATGATCAGAAAGTAGAAATCAGGATGTGTAAGTGGGATTTCCGTGGGTGTAGCTTTCCCTGAATACTCAGCACATTCATTCATTCACTCATTCATTCAACACATCTGTATTCAGTGCCTACTCTGTGCCAGAAACTGTTCTTGGTGCTTGGAATACAGCAAAGAACAAGGCAGACAAAATCAAGCTCTCGTGGAGCTTACGTGCTGGCAGTGTAGACAGACAGCAAACAGATCAATGTGTGTCAGGGGTGATAAGTGGTTTGGAAAAGCATAAAACTGGGGTCAGGTGATATAGAATGGTGTATGAGAGGTGTTCCAGAAAGACCTCTTTGAGTTGATATTGAAACAGAGACACAGATATATATTTGACTAAAAGTGTGTTTACAACATGGAAATTCTGTCTGGAATGAAATTTGTTCAATCAAAATCAGTCAAAAAAATTATCGGAGTAGCTTTTCTACAACCGTCGCTGTGCTAGGCTCTGGGGATTTAATGGTCAGTAAAACACACAGTCTATGCTTCCAAGGAACTTCCTGCCTTGAGTGGGAACAGGGTGTTAATCAATTAAAAATAAGTCTTTTAGCGACAGCTGTGAAACGTGCCAGGAAGGGAAGGCACAGGGAGCTGTGAGCCGTGAGAGGGGAGGAGGGGGAGCCAGTTTACCTGGGTGCCCAGAGAAGCTTCCTTAAAGAAGAGACACTTGAATGGGGAGTCAGCAGAAGAGGGGGAATGAACAGAAGTGAAGAAGGCTTAGGAGTGAGGCCAGTGAGGTGGGGGTGAGGGAGAATTGTAAGAAGAATCTGTGGTGGCAGTGGTGGCTAGAATTCAGTTACCCATAGTGAGAGGAAGTTCTAGATCATTTGGTACCGTCGCATTCTTGGAAATGGATATATCACATTGTCATTATAAATACCCAGTCAATGGTAGTAAATGAGAATAAATTAATCTGAAAAAGGACATCCAGTTGACTTGCTTTAACACATTTGGAATTTAGAGTATATGTCAGATTTTACAAAGATAAGCTAGAATGTGCTATTATATATCAAATTCCTGATACTTTGTTTGAACAGCCAAAAATTAGAAGAAATAGATTATATGGCAGTGCTTTAAAATGATTGTGTTAATAAGAAAAAAATAGATTCTTTTTAGGGAAATAATTTTTAACTCAACATAGAGGGTTCTTATATTTTTCTTTTTTCAAATATCATTAAGTGAAATTTTAGAGGAGACATTTAATTGTATTATACAGTATGGTTCTTAGAGGCAAAGCAGACCTCGGGGAATGTTTTTTAATCTAATAAAATGAATTATCTTTGTTTAAAGCTTTTCCTCTAGTACATTCAGTTACTTAATGTGGTGCATCATCTTTTAAGAGTGTTTTGATATGACACCCTCAGAGTCCAATGCCTTTATAAAGACTGAACAATGCTTTTGCTAAGGATGCAAAAATGCCTAATCTCTGGCTTTTAAAATGTTTCTACCATTTTAGGAAAATTAAGATGCGATTGTGGAGTAGTGTTAAATGAAAGGTTTACGGCAATGGTGGTGGTTAATAATGCCGGGGTTAACGGTGGTGGTGTAGGTTTCCTGGACTGTTGAAATCATTTTTGGATTATGACCCTCCATGCAGGTAGACAGCAGACCCTGTTTGGTGACATCTGCATACTAAGTTTCAATTAGTTAACAACAATAATCACAAACACACCACCCAAAATTCTAATTATTATTTAAATTCTTCTTTCTAGAGCTTCAAAATTTTAATCAAACTTTGAAACTTAGGACCATTTTGTTTGTGTATTTCCAATTTTTTAATTTGAAAGTAGTATATGCTTATTTTGGGAAATATAGGAAAGTAGAAGGAGATAAATATTTAATTCTATCACTAATATCTTCTGATAGCATATGAAAGGGATATTTTAAATGAAAAGTTTTATTATTTTTTTCTTAATATAAAAGTAATATATGCTTAGTGTAGAAAAGAAAGACAATATATAATGAGATGACCACTGTTATGATTTGGGGCTGTTTCTGCTGTGTGTGTGTGTGTGTGTGTGTTGCTTATTATAAAACTTGAACCCAGATCAATATCAGGACAGACTCTGGGAAGGGTTAATGGATACACTTTGGGGGATTGTCTAATAAAAGTAAATTCTTCAAAGTAGCCGCTTCTTGAAAATCTTGGGCTTTCACATTTTGATAATATTCTGATATTTTCACACTGGCTAATTTTGCAGTCTTGGTTGTTGCTCTGAGGGCCTCATTTTGAATGAGAACTTAATGCTAGTGACTATGTCATTAAAAATATTTACTAAATTTATTAAACAATAATTCGTAGTAATTGAAGTGAAATTTGAAAATAAATAGAACAAAAGGGGGGTACATACACAGTATACAACTCCCCAGATATTGTACTTCTATGTCCTTCCATACTTTTTAGATGCATATATTTCTCTGTGTGTGTGTATTTTTACGCAAAATCATTTCATATTATTTGTATTGTCTCATAGCTTATTTTCCTCGTTAAGTTCAATATTGTGTACCTTTTTCCATTTCACTCCAAAAAATTCTCTATGAGTATTTTCAGTGTGGTATTTGATTTTACAGTGGTACCATAGTTGAAACACTTTTTTATTGTAAAACATTTGGGTTGTCTCCATTTTTTTCCATTATTAAAAGCAATATAATGGTGAATATTGGTGTCAGATTATTCCCTGGAGGTACACTTCTAAACGTAAATTGTTCAGCATTAAGAGTAGAAATATTTTTAAAACTCCTGTTACATATTGGAACAGTGGATCCTTCTGGAACAGTGGACCAATTTACACTACCTCCACATTTGCCCTGACATCTTCATCCACACTTGCCTATCTACTAGACAAAGAAAAGTGTCTTGGCTATAATTTGTTTCCCTATACCCTTGTCACCTTGAGGCCATATTTTTAGACACTTCAGTTCACAAGTGGTTATCAAAAACCTGTAGACGTATTCTGTTAAATCTCAGCACTTGGATGGTGACCACAAGCACATGTAGCAAACAAGATGGCAGTGATTTCAGATTTTGATAGTAGAGAATGGGTAAGGGGGCTTCGGAAATTCAGAGCTTGTTCATATTTACTTCTACACCACGACTGGTGTACATGCCACTCAGTTGGGCATTTATTCTTGTGAGGGTGTGTTCCCATCATACACAACAAACTATCCAATTTCTGAATCTCTATTTCATATAAATTTACTAGTAATTATTTGAGTTTTAGGAGATTCTGTGATTTGCCAAAGAAGATTTAAGTTAAATATTATGTAAATGTTTTCAATTTCCAAAACTTAATTTTGCTCATATTTAAGGAATATAGAATCCTATAACTAGAGGAGCATTAGGGTATCTTGTCCAATATTCACATATTGGAATCTAAGACCTAAAATGGCTTGCTTAAAATCAGAGTTAGTCACAGAGCCCTGGGGAAGGTATGTTTGTTGGTCTAGTGGCTTATCCTTACCCCCTATAACTGAACACGTGAACCTGCGAAGGATGTCAGCTCCTCCCTCTCATTATCCAAAGGCAGTATGCCCAAGATATGGACAATCTTTAGGTCAAAATAATTGAACAAGCTGAAAAAAACTGTTAGGTGAAGATGGTATTGGGGCTGAGGAATGGGATGTGAAGAAGACTTTTATGGAGATAGTCTTTATTTGATGCCATCACATTGTAAATATTTTGCTCTTCCTAGACCCCCCCTTTGTTTTTCTAAGAATAACATTTTTATATGTGCGTAATTCTTAGAAGTCAGACATTACATCTATTTTCCCAACACTTCGTGTGGCCCTCTTGCCTCTGTGCTTATGAAGATGGTGGTCCTGACCCACTGCCTACAAATGATGTGGGTCTTCCTGCAGGAGGAGATGGTTTGAGGAAAGACATCCTTCTGTGAATGGGTTTTCTGTCTCTGTTCCTCGAATAAGGCTTTTCTTTATGTGAAGTTATTGATTCACCTGGGTTTTCAACCTATGGCCTTATACTTCCAGGTAGTGTTCTCCCAGACAAGCTGATGAATTGACAAAATGGGGCCATGGTCATTGTCACAGGTTGGGTCTCTAGGAGGCTGACGCTGAGACAGTGTAGAAGGCAGAATGTTTATTAGGGAGTACACTTGGGATCGACACTGGTGGAAGGGTGTGGGAGTAGGAAAGGAAGCAGGCTGTGTGGAGGAGTTGAGATGCAATGCAGGACTGACAGCAGCCTCACTGACCACACGGGGAGCTCTTGAGCTAAAATGACCCGTCAGAGTTGTCTCAGGTTAGGCTGAATGACTGAATCTTAATGCCTCACCCTCAGAGATGAGTCACTGGATGGGGACTACCCATGAAGGGGTGTGACCTTGGTAGAGGCACTTTCATTGAAGGGGCAGCAAGTGATCTGGGCAACATATATCAGGGTCCGCTGTAGTCAGCATCAGTCACAGGGGCAAAATGCATCCCTAATGTATGTAAAAACAAAACAAATAAAAAGAGAGAGAATGAGGTACAGCTTTAATATTGAGCCCAAGTCTCCAGCATTAATAAATGTATAAGGGGAGGTGATTTTTTGTAGGAGTTTATGACATTTTATCCTCTGTCGGGGGAAGACTGACTCCAGGTCCCCTCTTCCTACTATTGGTCGAAAACCTTGAGTACCGCATGTATCCCTCTTCATTGCAAGATTTGGGGTCAGTGGCCATAGATGAAAAAGGGACATGGGTCAGACAGGCCTGGCGAGGCTTGTCCACTGCACGTGGTTGTGTTGGTTGTGCCAGCTGGCTCCTACAAGGGACCTGCTAAGGTCCTGCAAGTGGGACTTGAAATCTGGCCTGTGCCTCTGGCTGGAGTTTAGAGGAAGGGTTGCCTCTTTCTAATCAGTCTGCCTAGAGGGAGTCAACTTTGCTAATTGACACAAAGCCATTGTATATGCTGGTCGTAGCCCTGTTCAGAAAGCCCTGTTGAAGACCATTTTAAGTGTGGGGTGTGTGTGTGTGTGTTGATGGTGCTACTATGTGCATATGAGTGTATATGTATGTGTAAATGCTTGGGTGTGTGTGTTTTAAGGCTCTCATAAAGCTCAGACCAACAGTGGCTATGTGGTCACTCATAGACAGAGAAGCACTGGGCTGAGTTTCTTACCCCCTGAGCACTCCTGGAGGCCCCAGCCTGTTTTACTCATGTCTGTCTCCTCTACACTGTTTAGAGTTGTAGGCTCTTTACAAATACTAATCAGAAAGGGACACTCTCACTGGCTTTGTACCCATGACCCAGGGGCAAGAAGATCCATGTAATAATATAGACAAATTCACACAGGTTTTCTCAGATATGGAGGGTCCAATAATGTGATGGTATAGGAGCAGCTTCCAATCCCTCAGGTATGTTCTCTCCAGCCACTCTTTCATTAGGAGAGGACCCAGTCCTCCACCTGCCATGTTTCCTCTATCTGCCCCTGAGACTTAACCCATCCAAGTGACCCTCCTATGTAGGAGGGCCACTCAATGCAGATGTGGTGGAGAGGGGTCATGGAAGACTTCCTGGAAGAGGCAATGTCTTATTGACACCTTATGATAGAATTTGATAGAGTCTATACAGGCAAAGGGTCAGGGAAGGTGGTAGTAGTGGAGGTGGAGGGGATCTGGAGGAGGTGGAGAGATGGGGAAACTATTTCAAGCAACATGATGTGTTCAAGAAACTTTAAGTGTTAATGAGAGAAGAGCAGGAAAGATAAGACGGGGCTATATCATAAAAGGTCTTGAAGCCAGGTTATACCATTCATTACCATCTACATGCCACTTTTTCCCAGTTTTTATGGAGGGAAAATGTCAAACCTTGCATCAGTCATGTAAAAGAAAAATCAAATAAATAAAACACATCTACTAAATTTCTAATAGCACTAAATTCAAGTGGAAAAATATTCAATTCTTAATAACCAGGTGCCGAGGAGACCAGATTCAAGTAATCAGAGCATGCGATTTGTTCAGTTTGGTTTCCACATTCTGCATTTTTTGTCTCAAAACCTCTCTATTTATCTCTATATGTATATATACATATAGATACACACATATGTGCATACATATTATTTTATATTTATATATATACAGTCATGTGCTGCATAATGACATTTTGGTCCACAATGGACTACATATATGACAGTGGTCCCATAAAATTAGTACCATATAGCCTAGGTGTGTAGGAGGCTGTGCCATCTAGGTTTGTGTAAGGACACTCTGTGATGTTCGCACAACAAAATCGCCTAATGATGCCTTTCTCAGAAGGTATCCCCGTCATTAAACGACATATCCATAGTTATAAAACATTAAAAAGAGCATTGGCAGATCAAGCATTGTTTTCCCCCAGAAAGGAAATAAAACAAAATTTACACATTAAAATTCAAAATGAGCTAGCAATGAATTATAGTGCTAGTATGTAATGTGAAGATTACAAAAGGCCAGACTTTGCACTGTCGGCATCTTCGTTTTTGGTTTGGTTTTGCTACGTTGAAAAACATCTGTTTGTTTTTTTTTTCCTTTGCAGACCTCCTTCCACAGACTCACCCGTTCATTTTAAAGTGAACAATTCAGCGGCATTTAATACATTCACAGAGTTGTGCAACTATTATCTCTGTCTAGTTCCAACACATTTCCATCGCTCCATAATAAACCCCTCCCCATTAAGCAGTCGCTCCCATCCTCCCGCCCCCCAGCCCCTGGCAACCACTAATCTGCATTCTCTATGGATTTATCTATTCTGCATATTTCATATAAATGGAATCATACAATATGTAACCTTTTGTGTCTGGCTTCTTTCATTTAGCATCATGTTTTGGAGGGTCATCTGCGCCACAGACTGTATCAGTACTTCATTCCTTTTTGTGGTTGAGTAATATTCTATTGTATGGCTATATCACAATTTGTTTATCCATTCATCTGTGGATGGACATTTAGGCTGTTTCCACCTTTTGGCTGTTGTGATTAGTGCTGCTATGAACATGCCTGTATGTGTACTGTTTAAATACCTGTTTTCAGTTCTTTTGGGTATATACCTCATTGTGGGGTCAGATGGTAATTCTATATGTAACTTTATGAGAAACTATAAAACTGTTTTTTATAGTGGATGGACCATTATACGTTCCCACCAGCACTGTACAAGTGTTCCGTTTTGTCCCAATTCTTGCCAACACTTGTTATTTTCTGGGTTTTTTTGTATTATAGCCATCTTAGTGGGTATAAAGTATAAAGTGATTCTTTTTTAGGCCATTCCTGGTTTCTACCTAAGTAAAGAGGCCTTTTAAAGTAGAAGGGAAACAAGGCCCACCTTATTTTGCCAGCTATTATGGGAGGAAAAGAAGTCTAGATTATAGAAGAACCCTAAAGAGAGGGTGTTCTTCTGGGACTCAAGACTTTGGTCCCTTGGCATGGCTTTATGATCTCCCTGCTCTAGCATGGCTGGTTGATGGATGTTTTCGCTCTGAGGGACTCACTCCATTCCTCTCTCCTTGAAGGTGGGGTGAGCTGGCAGGGTGTGGAGGAGGGTTTGTAGGAAGGAAGCCAAAGTTTCTAGACAAACAGATAAAGTCATAGATTCATTCATTTATTCAATAAATATTTATGAGGTGTCTGTTATGTGCCAGGCACGCTTCTAGGCACTGATAATACGTCAGCAACTGAAACAGATAAAGTTCGTGAGCTTTCATTGTTGGGGGAGATAGCCACTGAACAATAAACATAATAAGTAAATTATGGTATGTTAGAAGGCAGTAAGTGCTGTGGAAAAAGAAAAAGTAGAGCATGGTAAGAAGGTTCTGGAGTGCTGGGATGGAGGCAGTTTGAAGTATTAAATAAGACAGTGGAGTAGACCTTTTTGAGAAGCTGGGAATTGAGCACAGACTGGAAAAAGCTGGGCATGGAGGGATTCTCTGAATCAAAAAGCTTTACCCAGGCGGCCAGTGACCCTCAGTGCAGCTCTCACGTCACAGCTGTGATTCCCTTAGTAAGTTATCTTAGACTCCACTTCATCAGGTTCTCCTTAGTCATCGTTTGATGTTCATCTGTCTATTTCCCTTGGTTCAGTACACAAACAGGCCTCTCCAGTTATGACTTTCTGATTAGCGATGGTGAAAATTAGGAACCTCAAGGCCTTTGGTGACTTTGGGCCCCTGGAAGCAGAAAGCCAGATGCGAGTGAACAGAATCTTCCCAGTTTAACTGAAATTGAGACTCAAAGTTGTAAAGACCTGTAGGCCATTGCTAGGTCTGCTAGGGATTTCTTTTTTTCTCTCTCTCATTCTTTAAAAGGGGCTTCTAGAAGATTCTGGCATCTTTACAGCTCAGAGTTCAGAAAATGTGTAATTCTCAGACACCGCCTGCACTTCTGGTGTAAATTATGGTACATTAGAAGGCAGTAAGTGCTGTGGAAAAAGAAAAAGTAGAGCATGGTAAGGGCACCCAACAAAGGCCTTAAGCCGGTTCCTCTTTGCAATTTCCTCTTTACACGAGCTGTTCCTTCTGGCACAGGAGACCGCAGCACATGGGCGAGTACGGGGGAGACGTATTTGTTTAATGTCTCCATCAGGAGACTTCCACTTGAAACAGGAGATTCAGAAGCATTTGACTCTGAGACCGTATCCAAATTTGACCTTGCGTTTGTAGGCCTTCCACTCTTCGGTGCTGAAGTTTATGTTTTATGAAATGAACATGCCTATAAGTATGCTATTAGCAGTCCCAATCATGTAAAATAGGAGAATGTCTACAATGTAGACATCGTGATATCCGTTCACATTATGGTCATTGCTGATTTTGAGTTTGTCAGAAGATTCATTTTGGAAATAAAAATTGCTTCCAATTTTAAACGTTTAGCTCTAGATTCAGCGTTTAGAGAACTGCACTTAGCTGATTATTAGTATGTTTATGGTCTCTGAATTTTTTTTCTTTGAATTTAAAAATATATGGCTCAGTATAATTAAGACAAGACGTTTCTTTAAACGTCTATTGCAAAGGAGCGTTCAAGAACGTCTCTGGAATGCTTTTCCAAAATGTAATGGGGTTTGCTCTTTTTCACTTCAGTTATTTTAGGCAGTCATTAAACAGTTGTTAACCAGTTTAGTAAGTTTATATAAAACTGCATATTTTGAGGCTTTAAATGCCACAGGAGAAGTTCCAGTGTAAACAGAGGAGAGCGGAATCAGTGCTTCAGATGGAAGCGCCCGGCTTTCTACCTCATTCCAGTTGAGGACATGCTTCCAAGTACAAGGCCATGAACACAGGTCGACCCACCCCAGCAGTTAAAGAGGTTCTGGGGTTGATTCATCTCTTCAGGTTAGCAAATGGGGCCAAGAGGTCCCCGGGTCTAGTTCCACGTGGGTCAGCTAAGACTCACTTTGTTGTGTGGTTACAGATTGTGTCTCAGACCCTGATAAATGTCTCATAAATGCATTCCACTCATCAAGAGGGTGTGGATTATGAGATGCTGGCTCATAGCCAGAGGGATGCTCAGCAATGCTCTGACAGGCGTGCCAAGAATGTTCTCTGTTCAGACTGTCAGTGCCTAACGTGGCGGAGACAGTTCTTGCTCAACCGGACACCTGTCTTTGGTGATAAGCTTTGGAGCTCACTCCTAAATATGGTCACCGGCTCTGATACCGGTCACTTTCCCCCTGAGTCGCTGTTGAAAAAGAAAAATGGAGTCAAAGCTGCTGTGGCTTTCTGTGTAACATCTATGAACTTAAATTTACCGTGAGAGTCGGTCCTTTGGTACAGACCATTGGATTCATTGTTTCATTAATTAAAATCCCTTTGCATTCTTAAAAACAGGCTGTGACCTGGATCTCTGCAAGGCCTTTTAAAAATTTCTGATTTCCAACTCCTCTTATTCACAATACATCCTTATTTTACAGCTGTGACATAGAAGATTAAGTAAATTACTTGAAGTCACCAAGTCCATAAACTGTGTGGTTTGGAGTTCACTTTAACCCATTATGCAAAGCTGTTTACAACAGCGGCAGCAACAACAAAATATTTCTGAGTGCTCCCTATGTGCCAATCACTTGTTAGAGCAAGACCTTACTTTTATTATGGCATTTAATCTCATTGGTGTCTAAAACAAACTCATCTTCCTAACAAACTGATACCCTATCCTTTCTTTTAATGCCATCACTATAAATGAAATGCCTTTTGTAGGTGTATCGCACTTTGTCCTAAAAATAATTTGGAAAGGCTTTAGAACAGTTGTCTTCCAGGCATTAAGACTTAAATTACCAATTTCTCTATATTCCTGGTTATTCTTGTACAGTGTCTTTTGATTCCATTGTATCCGGAGTTGTTTTTGCTATTCCTGAATTTAGGATACTCTATGATGCTTCTCTTTCCTCCTCTCCCCTTCCTTCCCCTTTTCTCTTTCCCTCTCTCTTCATTCCCTGTAGGGCAATCCATCAAGCGACCGGGGCATTGCTCTACTGTAATGATCATGACATTGGTCAATAATTTTAAGAGCCCTTTGATGGCAGGGACTTATTCATCTTCTTGTTCTTCTAGCACCAAGCGTTTGAGTCTCATGCATAGAGAGCACTCAGTAAATGTTTACTGAATGAGCAAATCTCTTCCTTCCCATTCCTTCTTTTTCTCTGCCAATAGCCTACTTCAGACACTCATTATTATTTCATGCCTAAGGTATATCAGAATGTTTTTTGCCTGCAAGTAACAGCAAAGACCACTCAACCTGGCTTAAGCATTAAGGAATTTTATTGGCTGACAGAACTGGAAGTCCAGAGATAAAGCAGGCCTCAAGATGGACTTAGTCCAAGCACTCCAGCATTTCTCTGTGATTCATTTGGCTCTGTCCTCCTTTGGCCAACAGTGAGATGGTTAGAGGAGTTCAGATCCTCAAATTCCGCCACAGTGACATCCAACCTGCATCTTAAGAGGACACTTTTTCTGGAAGTTTCTAGGAAATATATCTTTATATTTCATTAATTTGAATTGGGTCCCACATCTCTTCCTTAAAGAGTTCCTGTGGCCAGAGGATTGCCATATTCTGATTAGTTTACAGCTGGATTTGTGAACCAGGCAGTGACATGAGGAAGGGATTACTTGGAGACAAAAATATCGTAGTCAGGTCAACTTCTCCTGAAGCATATGTCCTCTTGTGGAGGATGAGTGGAAAGAATAAAATTTGGGGTACTGTTGGGAATGAGTGGGGTGGACTTGGGAGTAGTAGCCATCAATGTTCACCACACCCAGCTCTGCAAAACTTCCTGATTGGTGTCCCTCCCTCTGAACACTCCCTTCCTCTCGTCCTTTCCATACACTGCCACTAGACTAATCTCTCTGAAACACGACATGTATGACTGATGAAAAAATGTTCAGTGACTCCCTGTTGCCTTCTGGAACATATTCTGATGTTCAAGGCTCTGTTCAAGACAAGCCCATTTTACTCTTGCAGATTCATCTTCCACTTCTCTTGCATGCTAAAGCTGGCATTATGGACTGAATGTTTGTGTCCCCCGCAAATTCGTATGTCGAAATCCTAACTCCCAGTGTGATGGTATTTGGAGGTGGGGCCTTTGAGTGGTAATTAGGTCATGAAGGTAGAGCCCTCATGAATGGGATTAGTGCCTTTATAAAAGAGGCCGCAGAGAGCTCTGTAGTCCTCCTTCCGCCATGTGAAGATACACTGAGAAGACGGCCGTCTGCACCCCAGAAGAGGGCCTGACCGGAACGCAACCACGCTGGCACCTAACCTCAGCCTTCCAGCCTCCAGAACTGTGAGGAATAAGTTTCTGTTGTTTATAAGCCACCCAATCCATGATCATTTGGTAACATAGCCTGAACGAACTAAGACAGCTGGTCTTTGGCAAAATTGATTTACTAGTCTTTCTCTGATAATGTAGGTTCATACCTTTACTTCTGCACTTTCATTTCCTTCACCTGGAATGACTATCTTCCTTCTCTGTGCATATCAAAGACCTAACCTTGCTTTCAAGATCTCCCATAAATTGTCCTCTCTGAAGCTTTTCATGATCACTCTAGTTCAAATTAATCTGCTTCTACTCTAAATACAATAGCATTTATTAAAATAGCATGACACTCGACGTATGTTGCTTTATAATGTTGGATAATTTTTCATTTAAATTTATCTTTTTCTGATCTCCCTAAAGGTAAAGATATATACGCATTCATGGTCCTCCTAATACCTAAGTTACTGTCTTGCAACTGGTAGATGCTCAGTGCATAGTTTATATATGCCAGCTGAGAAAATTGGTAGCAAAGAAGCATGACAGAAGCATTGAAAATGTGAAGTTCTTTGAAAATTAGTAGTACGTATATTTACTGATAGCCTACTCTGTATGCATCAAACACTGTTCAAGATTCTGGAACTTATAGCAATGAATAACCAAAGTCCCTTGCCTCAGTGAGCTTACATTACTCGTGGAGAGACAGACCAACAAATTAATATTTAGTAAAATGTCAGATAATGCCAACTGCTAGAAAGAAAAACGAAGGAGGATAAGAGGACAGTGGCTGATATTTTGAAGGTGGAGTGATCTGGGACGGCTTCTGACCAAAGCCCTGAATGGAGCTCCAAGAGAGGACACGGGACAGAGGGAACCCCAGGAGCAGAAGCCCTGCGGAGAAACGTTACTTGGGATGCTTGAGAGCAAGCAAGAAGCTAGCACAGTTGGAGTGCACTGATGGAGAAAGAGTGAGAGGAGATGGAAATGTCAAGGGAGCCCGAGTTTGGATAATGTAGGATCTTATAGGCCATACCGGAAGTTCAGTTTTATTTTAAGTGATATAGGATGCCTTTGAAGGACTTCAATCAGGGTAGTGGCCTGACCTGATTTACATTTTAGGATAATCACCTTGTCTTCTGTGTGGTGAAGAGACTTTGGAGGGACCCAGATTGGAAAGAGGACAACTAGGGAGGAGGCTATTGTAGAAGTACCAGGGAAGTATGATGGTGGTCTGGTCTAGAATGTTGGTAGTGGAGTTGGGGTGCAGTGGTTGGATTCTGTATATATTTGAAGGTAGAGGCGACAAGATTTGCTGGTGGACTGGATATGATATGTGTGTGTGTAATTATAAACAAAGATGAGTAAAACAGAATGAAGTGAGATAATAGTGGCTTTTCAAATAGAATACTTTGTGTTTTCAAAAATCAGATATCTTTGAACAGTGGATGTTTTAAACTATTGTTACTAAAAAGTGCTAAAAAGTTCCAAGATTATTTAAAGCTACTAAAGAGATGATAAAATAATAAAATCAAAGGGCTCTTGGAGTGACTATTTGCATTTGTGACATTGTTTACCACTGGGAAATCTCTATAATTTAGACATCTTTTTGTAGACATTGCATAAGTTATACTTTTTTATTTTGCTGTGTTGAAAATCTTCACTGTGGGTGTCATGAAAAACTTGATAATATTTTGATTTTGTGATCTGTGTATTGTACTGACTTTTAAAATTCATTCTGCTTGGCATAATCTTTGGTATATCAAAATCATTTGGTATATGCCTAAAGTTTGAATATATCTCCTTTCCATTGATGAAAGTAAAGAGAAATTTGCTTGAATCAGTGCATAAGAATGAGCATAAATATTTTAAAATAATAAAACTTAAAACTCCTATTAAAAATGATCCTTTGATTTTAAAACTATTAGGTGTGTTATCTGTAGTATTTGATTATTCATTGTTATATCTATTTAAATGAATTGGTCCATTTTTTTTCCTAATGAAATTCTGCTTACAGATTGAGGCATTTAGTATTCTTATACCAGATTTTTCTAAGAAACTCAGAACTTAATCAAATTCATTAATTTTTACACTAATTTTATAATTGTCAAGTGGCAATCATTTGTTGTCCCCATTAAATAGGGACAATTGAAGAGAAATGAGTAATTGCCGTTTAGAAATTGTTTTCTAGAGCCAGCCCTGATGGCCTAGTGGTTCAAGTCCAGCGCGCTCTGCTTCAGCGGCCTGGGTTTGCTTCCTGGGGGTGGAACCACACCACTCGTCTGTCAGTAAGCCGTGCTGTGGTGGTGGCTCACATAGAAGGATTGACGACTATACACAACTACGTACTGGGGCTTTGGAGGGGGAAGAAAGAAAAAGGAAGATTGGCAACAGATGTTAGCTTAGGGTGAATCTTCCCCTGCAAAAAAATTAAAAAGTTCTAGAAATTGTTTTTTAATGCCCCCATGCTTGAGGTAACCTCCATTTGGAACACCTTGCTTCTGGAAATCGCAAGTTTGTGCACTACATGTATTTTTTTGCACGGATGTTCACCTCCATGACATGCAGACTGACTCCATATGATGGGGTGAGAATTTGGTTTTGATAGGATAATAGGGCTGACGTTCATTGGTTTCAGATTTCCAAAGTAAATCTATTGGATGGTAATTTTTTGATATCCCTCTAAGAAAGCTATTATTTGTTTGCTTATTACTTAATAACTTACTACTCGGAGCAATTTGTCTTTGCATTGCTATTTTATTCATTCTTTCATTCAATAGAAATATATTGAGCACTACCTTTTTCTGGCCACTGTGGTTGCTTACTCCTTAGAACTTTCAAAACAGCAGACCTGTTAGACCTCACACCCACTGCCTTATAACAGGGTCCAGTATTATTTTTAAACCTCTTGTGCGATCTGAGAGCCAAATACAACAGAACAGGTAGAATTTCAAGACTCTCTGCTCTGAATCTTCTCATCTGCTTTGATTCTCAGGTTTTCTTTAACAAGTAACAAATTCTTTCATTATGTAGCTAAAGCGAAAATGATTAAAATACTAATTTTGGTTGAAGGGCTCTTTCACCAAAATGTTAACTAGCATAGTGTGCATAGATGTTTCCCTATTTTGGTGGTAGTTGGTTAGAGAAGGAGAGTGGGTGCTTTGGACTCCTGAAAGAGAAGGTAGAATTGACTTTGTTGGGTGAAGGAGGTCAATGAAAAAGTTACCTGGCAAGACAAACATGGTGAATGTGGGTGGCCTCACAATATTGTTTGGGATAACCCCCATTGACTTTCCTTTGGGTGGAGCCAAACAGAACCTGTGAGGAAGGTCATCTTGCATGATTTGGAAGACGAGTGTTCTTAGGGTAAACAGATCTAATTTCTAGTTTCTTCTCTGGCCATGATTGAGTACATATAGCTATCTTTTCTGGGCCACAGTTTCTGTAGCTCTCAAATGAGGCATCTGATATGGTCTGAATGTGTCCCCTCAAAATTCATATGTTGAATTCCTAACTCCTAAAGGTGATAGTGTTAGGCGGTGGGCCTTTGCGAGGAGATTATTTCATGAGGGTGGAGCTTGATGAATGGGATCAGTGCACTTACAAAGGAGATCCCTTAGAGCTCCCTAGCCTCTTTCACCCTTTGAGGACACAGCGAAGAGATGCTGTCTATGAACCAGGAAGAGGGCCCTCACCTGACCATGCTGACACTCTGATCTTGGACTTCCCCACCTCCAGAACTGTTGTTTATCGGCTACCCAGTCTCTGGTATTTTGTTATAACAGCCCAAATGGACTAAAACAGCACCAAGCATGATAATGTTGAGTCTCTTTAAAGTCAGATTGACCTGGGTCCAAAAAGTCAGCTCTGCCATTTACTCTAAACCTTCATCTCCTCATCTGTACAATGAAGATAATAATACATAGTCTCTAAGGATTTATGGAAATTAGACATAATATAGATTAAGGATTTAGCATAGTGCCTGGAACAGAGTAGTTGCTCAGAAAATGGCAGCCAAATGGAATGAATTGAGAAGGTGGTACCAGGGTCCATAGTTCCAGAATCATCTCAGGGGCTTTTTGGTGAGTTTTATCCATTCTGTGTTATGCCTGTGCAGTAACCTCCATCTGAAATATTGTAGCTCCTAGAGACAGCAAGTTCTTTGTCTTTGCTGTCTTTGTCTCAGGAAGCATTCACTTTGTGATCTGTGACGTTTTTACTTTGGAATTCGCTTTCTCGACATATACACTGACACTGTGTAATTAGGTCGGTTTCGTATTATCCCTCCTGTTAAATAAGACGAAGTCTTCATTGTTTAGAAAGCTGTGTTAGCAGGGTCCTCATGAACTGAGCCATCACTGGACGTTGCCTTGATTGATGCTCTAAGCCTCTGTCACTCAACCTCTGAGAAGATCAGACTGTACACTCTGGAGCAGGCTTTGGCAGCATGCTGCCCTGTCCTGCGGGCGCAAAGGATACACACGGAAATGAGCGTGTGCTCTCCCCCGAGCTTGCCAGATCCAATTCTCAGTGAAAACTTGGTTCCTTCTTCCACATTCCACTCAACCACAGGGACGTAGACAGAAGCAGGCCGACACTAGGGAGGGAAGGACTGTAATGGGGTGGGATTGCGGAGTAGATGGACAGCGGGTAAGCTGTGGCCAGAGTTGTGGCATCTTTACAAACCAGGCAGACTGGGGTGGGTGGTGTGAAGTGTGAACCCCTGACCAGAAAAGGGGTTTGCACCTTGACTGGTAATGAGCCATTTTTCCTTTTTTTAAAATTGAGTTGTAGTTGATATAGAACAGTCTGTAAGTTTACGGTGTATAACATATTGGTTTGATATATTTATATTGCAATATGGTTGCCATCATAGTCTTAGCTAAAACACCTCTAGCTTGGCACATAATTACCATTTCTTCTAGTCATGGGAACACTTAGATCTAATCTCTTAGCAAGTTTAATGTTAATGTTGCAGTTTTGTTATCTACAATCACTGTACCGTATATTAAGTGTCTAGAATGTATCTACTAGTTGCAAGTATGTACCCTTAACCAACACCTCCCCATCTCCCCTGCCTGCCAGCCCCTGGTGGCCACCATTCCACTCTGTGTTTTTTAAAGTTTGTTTTTTTTAGATTCCACATACAGGAGAGATCATACAGTATTTGTTTTCTCTATCTGACTTATCTCACTTAGCATAACGTCCTCAAGGTCCGTCCATGTTGTCACAATAGCCATTTTTCCTTGTTTGACGTCTATGGCTTTCTCTTTTCCTGTGTGGGTCCTTTGAGTGACACACTGTGAATGAATGCAGAAAAGCTTTCATTATAAAGGTAGTAATTTTATTCAAGATTAAAATGTTTTGTTATTTTCCTATATTTCTGTGTTCCATTTCTTATATTCCATCAACTAGTACCTTCAGAAAAAAAGATGACTTAATGAGGGAGAAAGTATAAATACATAAACACCCACACATATATACATATACGTAATATACATATACACGTGTATGTATATATCTAAAGAGAGAAATTTAAAAGTTACGTGTGCTTGATTGTTGATTGTTTTAGCAGAGGCTGGAGAGTGAGTAACACAATCACATATATGGTAATGAAGAAGGAACAATAATTGTATTGTAATTTCCCTACTCTGCTTTTTTGCTAGTGACAGCTATCATGAAAAGCAGGTTGTTGGAATACAAAACACTAAATAAAGAACTGTCATTTTATAATAGCATTTTATAGACTCTGTCTTTTGAAATATAATAAAAATTTTCACAATCCATGTTTCTCTGCTTATGCCAATTATCCATTGTGGTTGTGCTTATTCCTTTATGCATGGGAGCTTCGGTTAGGAAAATACAGTCAATTTTTGTAAAGGTTAGATTTATAAGCCTCAATAAAAACAGGCTCATTCAAACAAAAAAGCAATCAGATTGCAAAATGTCAAATAAAAGGGGAGGATATCTTTATAGAAGAAAAATATTAAATTTTAACATTATATTGAAATAGACAAAGGGACCTACTACAGACTTTACAGTGTTCATTTTGCTTCCACTGCTGTGCTTCAGCTTACAGATGGTCCATGTGATAGTTGCTATAGAAACCAAACCTTTTTCATCAATCTCTCTCTGTTGCTATGGTGTGTTTGGGGTTGCTGCACGTAAACTTTTGTATTAAGTGTCATTTATGTTTTTCATGACTGACCTTATAATGAAGCCTATCGATTATGCATTAACCAACATAGTGTCACGTGAAATGATGCATGACCACTAAACTTCAATTACTCAGAATAGGTGGACCTAAAATTATCTGTAGATGTACTCTGTGCGTTGGTTAACCAGGCTATTTAAAACATTAATGTGATAAAGAAAACTTGCTCTAATTGACAGAGTAGAATCGTTTTTTTCTTGAAAGTGATCATTTTTCTTGTAAGATTTAAGATCTGAAAGTTAAATCTGTAATATTTAGAATTCCTGCATTGTAATTTTTGCTCTGATATTTGATGTGTGGCCCTAGGCAAATCATTAACCTTTGGATTTGATGAGATAATGAAACTATGGCACGATAGATTTATATACGCTAAGTTCCATGAGGGTAGATACATACCTGTTTTGTTCATTCTTGTGAGTTCAGAGCCTGGTATAGTGTCTGGACAAAGAGCCTGGGACATAGTAAACACTCAGAAGTACTTGTTGAATGAATGAGTACGTGTTATTGCTTCTGATCACATGAGTATCTCATATTATAGTTTCTGTTAAGTCAATTTCAAGAGTAGGCTTCATTTCATTTTAATTCAACAAATGTTTATCAAATTCCCACTCAAGGTCAAATGCTTTACTTCTTGCTAGATTTCTCACACTCTACAAAAAAGAAGAGTTGGCATTCATTTCAAGATTCCATATTCCAAATTCTCTAATTTTTACTAATCTGTAGGTCTAAAGTGTTTTGTTGTTGTTGTTGCAGCTTAAGGTATGCATCCTTGAATATAAATTTCCTGATCTGTTCTTTCAAGGTACATTATTAACAAGACATTTGTCTATCCACAAGCCTTTGAGTCAGACAGACTCAAGTGTAAATGTAGTACCTCTACACCATTGAGAAGGTTACTTCCCATCGCTAGCCTCAGTTTTCTCATCTATATAATGGGACTAATAATACCTACCTCATAGAGTTGTGAGAATTAAATGAGATTCATGAGCAATTAGCAATTAGCAGAATGAGGGCTCCATAAATGGTAGCTGTTGTTGTTATCTATATATGCATAGAGAATGTGCTTGAATCTGCTTTGTTGAATAGTCAAAAAAATCTATGGATTTTATTATTTTATGTTTCAATCCAGTGGCGCTAACTGTGTTGTGCCAGCTCTTACTTTTCCACTGGGCGGGGATCTCCTAATTACATTTGGTATATTCTATAACTTACCAGTCATTTGGGGCTATTAAAGAAAGAAAAGTCCTTTGCAGCTTAAAATTCCAGTCACAGATATGCTTCAAATCTGATCTCCACAATGTCCAAACCAGACTTCTGAGTCTTGGAATTGGATGAGGCTTGGTCTGTCCATCAATTCTTCCTACTATTCCAGCTCCTTGGAGCTGGGGAAAGGGAGTGTATTTAACTCTTCCCTGTATCTTATCAAAGACTAACTCCTCCTCCTGTGCTGTGGTTTAGATGAGAACGCAGAGCAGTGAAGATTTTATGTAACCTGTCAGAGATGGGAAGACGTCCTTATTCTTGCTCTGGTATGGTCTGGTTCCATCTGTTGCTGCTGAGGTCTGAGAGTGGGTCCCAGGGGGAGGGTATGCATGGTTTTCAGTTTCCCCAGGCCCCCTCCATTGATGAGAATTCTCCTTAAAGGACAGCTGTCTCTCTCTTTCTCTTTTTTTCTTTTTGGTGAGGAAAATTGGCCCTGAGCTAACATCTGTGCCCGTCTTCCTCTATTTTGTATATGGGATGCTGCCACAGCATGGCTTGATGAACGGTGCGTAGGTCTGTGCCCAGGATCCAGCCCGTGAACCTGGGTTGCCAAAGCGGAGCACGCGAACTTAATCACTACACCACTGGGCTGGCCTCATGTCTCTCCTTTTTGACTACTGCAAGCAGCCCTCTCCCCAGCTTCCTCTCAACTGGATCATCCACTTCCTCGGTCAACTGCTGAGCTATCCCTCCAGCAGCTGGCCCACATAGAACCATGAAAACTGTCATGCCCTGCAGCCCCGTTCTTCCTCTTTCCTGCCCCCATTCTCTCTTTTCCCTGTTGGCAACAGTGGCTCCAGCCAGCCTTCCTCCTCCTTTCAGACATTTCCAAGGAAATGTAGAAGCAAGACTTGGGCTACGTCCATGCTCTTCCCCCAAACTCCAGGGGCACATCCAGACTCTCCCTTAAACTCCCTAACATGCTTTGACCCTCTCCAGAGGGAGTGGTTGGGGAAACAGGGGCGCTTCCTGCTGGTGCGGAGACTGGGCAGGCAAAGGCTGAGGATGGAGTTGCTGGTCTCCTTTTCTTGTTGGCGGGTAAAGTAAGACATGCTCACATATGCATATAAGTAAAATTTTTAAATCCACTATGGAGCAGGGACTGGTCTATCTTAGTTAATAAGCATTCTATCCTAGAGCGTTACAACACATACAGTTATCATTTACAAAAACTAAAGTTTATAGCATATATAGAAACCACATGGTGCTTAAATATATAACTTAAGCACCTGCAGTACCGTAAAGCTTAGAAAATCATTTGCACATGTCCGTTTACTGTTTGGCTCTTCATTCATTGTTCTCTCTTTTCAAATGTATTTAACATGTACATTCTAATGAACATGATGTATTATGTTGCTTATTATCTGAAAGGAACTTTAGCCTCATTTGTTTCTTAAGAATAACTACTATGAAACAAAGTTGTCATTGTACCGGGAGGCGAAAAAACTAATAAAGTTTTGATGTCGAATTCTGCTTAGTGCAAGTTGATATATACGTATTTTGTGTGTGCTGTTTTTTTTTTTAATCTCCAGGTTCTTTTGAAAACCCTGAATTTTAAAAAGATACAAATATTAGGTACAACTTTCTAGTCAGAGGGACCGTAAAATAGCAGTTTAATACAAATACTAAGACTCAGACATGTAAACATGTCCATGTGCTGCAAGCCCTTTTCTTAGACCTTTTATGAGGACATCCAGAAAGGCTGTTTTAATGGCAGCTCTCCCTAATGGATCTGTTACTATTCCTCCTTCCTTATTGCCTGATCACCTCGTTTGTTAAATTGTCATCAGCAGATAGACTGGAGTCCAGCCTGAAGAAGGTCGGAAGTCCTTTTCCACAGTCACCTCAGCTACTGGAAAGGCAACTCTTAAGCTTACTATTTTAGAGAAAGCCCAAGTGACAGAAGATACCATGTTTAGAGAGAGAAAGCCACTAAGCGCAGACGAGTTACTCTAAGGAACTGGTAAATGGATGTCTGTGCACTAACCCAGGTGGTGTTGAGCTGCTCCTGTGTGAGATTCCGTGGTGTGTGCCATTGTTTGGTTTGATGATGGGAAAATCACGGGCTCTCAGCTGGAGAATGCCCATATTTAAAGAGAAACTAAGATATGCAATGCAAAACCGATATAATCCTTTCCAGATTAGCTGCGGGTTCACATTACCTGCAGGACTGCATCCTTCCCCTTTTGTGGGTCGTGGGCTTGAGTACATGTGAAAAATAATGTAAATGTTATGCCTTATTAATGCTTCTAGGAGGATCTGCCTTAAAAATGACTTTCCATCACATGCACAAAAATGTGGCTTATTTTTTTTCAGTCATGTGCCTTAGGCAAGAACCAGTTTAATGGCAAGATCAACTTCATGGAGCACTAAAAATTTTCTTTGATAGATGGATTTGTTTCTCCAGGGGCTTTCCGCTTTAACTTACAAACAGTTATTAAATTTTGAAGGAGGGTCTTCTTTTAACTCTCAAAGTCTACCTATGTTTAAATTTTACAGCAGGAAACTGAAGTAAGGATGTGCTTTTCCAGATGTTTCCATCTTGCTTTTTATTAACTGAGTGGTTTTAAAAGTTGTTCCCCAATTTTGATCTGTATCACACTGACAATGAGAGGATCCATTTGCAAATTTGTGAAAATGTTTCAGTCTTTTCACTCATATATGCTTTATCGAGTTGGGGAGAATTGATATATATTAGCTATTGATATATATATTTATATACAGCATATTCAAACTTGATGTTTTGAACAGTATATTGTTTTAATTACTGCCGACAAACTTGTTTTAAAGGCAACATGAAATGGTCTTTTTTGACTTTAGGAATTAGTATTTCCAGAATTATTAATTTTCTTGAGCTGCTTATGTGCTGAATATTACTCTGGATACATTCAACATGAGAAATCAAATAGAGTCTGAAAAAAACTCTCAATTTTTCATGAAGATAAAAATATTAAAGTAGTTTGGCTATGCAAAAGAGAAGATAGTATTTTGTCATTGACAAATTGTTGAAAGCTCTTTATGAACATCTAGGTTTTAAAATGGATAAGAGTAGAATAAAAAGGATGTCTTTCTTAATACCATCAAGCACTTAAAGCTGATTTCTCAGAGAAGCTTTGCTAAAGTTGATGAAAAAAGATCCCCTATAGGTTTACAGGAGGAGAGAATGTTCCATCCCTCAGTTTGAAAGTAAACTACTCTTCCTACCATGGCCATGTTTCAGGTGACTCTATTTGGAAACACAACAGGGTTGGGACCTGCCAAGCAAGTGCTCACGCTTTTCGGTTGTATTGAAATATATTCAAATTGGTGACTGTAGCCAACTGTCGCCAGGGTAAGTATGTCAAAGGAATAATGCACCTCCAGAATAGAGAGAAATATCAACACACACATATGTGTGCGTGTGTATGAATACATGTAACAGTTTTATAATAGTTATCAACAGCGTGCTAATTGATTAAGATTAGAAACAGCACACCACTCTTTGTAGAATCCCTTTTGAACAAAAGTGAGGAATTCTTTTTCCCATAGACCTTGAGAGTTGGCAGGGTTGGGGTGGGGTGTGAATCTGCAGAAGCAATAAATGGAGCGTTGTCGTAGTTAACAACCTGGGCTTTTGGATTATAGAGAAGAGCTGGTTTGAGTGTTGGCTCTGATACTCAACTGCATAACTCTAGGTTATGCTTACTTATCTTTTCGAAACCTCAGTTTCCTTGTCTGAAATTGATTACAATAAAGGACTCTACCTCCTAGATTTGTTGTGAGTATCTAAAGTAACGGTAATGTATTACTGTTAGGAATCCAAAACTTAAAAGTAACTTAAGTTTTCCCCCCAACCTACTTCACCTTCATTGAGATCAAGAAACTTAAATGCTTTTAAAGTAAGTATAGAATATTTATAATATTTTGCGTGCATATTATGGAAAGTGGAATAATACAGTCGATAAGAATATGGCTTTTGGACTCAGTGTGTGGGTTGGGATCATGGGGCCTCCATTTCCTATCTCTGTGCCTTGGGATAAGTTTCTCCTCTTTCCGCACCTGTAAATAGGCATCATTGTAGTAACTACTTTGTAGAATTGCTGTGAAGATTAAATGAGATATTATCTGAAGCACCGAGAATGGGGCCTGGCTCATGGTAAGTTCTCCATAAATGTCAGCTGTTGTTATTGTAGTCAATGTTATGAAGAGACTGGGAGAGATGTGTGGTAAATTGGTTTGCAGGCGAGAGATAGAGGGCTAGAGAAACAGAAGAGTGGAGAAAGAGGAAGATCCAAAAGAAGACAATGGGAAACAGAAAGCAGGGGTCACGGTTGGTTCTGAAGTGTCGCCGTAGATGTACTCTTTCTACTTAGACATTGGCATAATCTCTGAAACTCTAGTCTTTGAATGCATAATTCTCCATTCCTTATATAAACATTTATTAATAAGTAGCTTGACTGGTTCTATTTTTTTTAATTATCATGCAATTTTAAAGACATACCAAAAGTGTAAAGAATAATAAAATATTTTATACCCATCACTCAGCTTCATAAACTGGGTTCATTTTTATTGCCAACACACTTGATTCCCTTTTGTCACACTCTGCCCTTCTCCCACTGGCAGAAACCACTGCCCTAAATTTCTTAAATCAGTCTCATGAATTTTTCATATTTTTTATTATATATGTATATATCTTTAAGCAGTGTATAGTACAGAGTATTCTTACTTGTTTTCCTTTAAGATGTATTTACATGTTTAAGCCTTATATAAAGAGTAGAATACTATAGTGTACTTCTCACATTTTTTTTCTTTAAACATTATGGGTGTAATTCATCCATTATGTTACACATAGGAATGGTTCATTCATTTTCATGCAATAGAGTATTCTATTGTGTGAATGTAACGTGATTCATTTATTGCTTCTTCTGTAGATGAACATTTAGATAATTTCTATTTTTTTTTTTTTGCGATGACCAAAAATGATGCTATGAACACTCAGGTGCATGAGTCCTGCACAAATGTGCAGGAGTTTCTCTCGTACAATGCTTTCGTGACCTTTTCTGAGTTATAGCATATGTAGAAAATAATATTTTGGCAGGCTGTTTGCAGCTGCAGCAACTGGCCCAACCTCCCCCAGCCCTCAACTGCCCCTGCAGCTGAGTGGATTGAGATCTCAGTCACACCTGGAACTCATTTGCCTCAGTAGACTGATGGAGAATCTCTGCCTGCGGTATACCTTGGAGGGGAATGGCTCACTTGTAGGTGTGCATATTATTAACTTTATTAGATATTGTCAAATTGTTCTCCAAAATAGTTGTGCCATTTCTACATCCCAACCAGCGGTATATGAGACTTCTCATTCCCCCACATCCTAATCAACACTTGGAAATGTTGGACTTTTTACATTGTCCATCTGATCCTCTTTTGCTTTTATACCTTGCCTTTATATCTTTTGTCATATCTATTGTGCTGTTTGCTTTTTGTATTGAGCTGTATAAGACACTTGTATATTCTTTACAGTTAGCCTTTGTCAGTTATAAGTGTTGCAAACATCTACTCCCGTATAAGTTGTTTCTCCACTTGTATTTTTTTTGATAAGTTCTAAATTGTGATAACTTGAACAATTTTTTTTTCTCTGTTTTCCATTTATCATCTTATAAGAAATCTTTCCCTACTAATTGACAGACATAAAAATATTCTGTACTTCTAACATTTTTAAAATTCTTGCTTATTTGTATTTATGATATAAGGTAGGAATCTAATTTTATCTTTTCTGTTTGGATAAGGAATTATTCCTGGGCCACTAATTAAATGGGCTTCTTTTCCCCACAGATTGGCAAGGACAGCTCTGTCAAAATATCAAAAGCCACTTCTGATTTGATCTTTAAGTTTGTTAAGTTTTGATTTTGAAAATAGAACCTCAGGAAATTAACGTAATTCCCGCTTCTGAAATTACAATCACTGGATTGGAAGTAAGAAGACTTGGGTTCTGAACCAGATCGAGAGCAAGAGCCCCAACACCAGCCAATAGTATATACAATATATATGATCTGGGTCAAAAGTGTTAGACTTTTGGGATTTGAGCATAAGTTCAGGTTCCTCCACTTCGGGAGTTTGTGATAGAGCACATGAGGAAGGAAGGGAATAGAAGATCCTGCCTCTATAAATGATCACCTCTGGATCATTTGGAGTGTCCCTTTGCAACTGAAATGTCACTTTGTGGGAGCAACATGGTCAAAACTCATTTCTGGTTTGTTGTCTGTGGCCCTTGGCAGCAGGTCACATGACTCAAAGCCTGGATACAGAGGGGACCCATGGGTGGGGCTACTTTCCTCAGGCGGGGGCTGGGGTGTGGTAGACCCTTGGAGTGGCAGGGACTCAACTCAGTAAAGTGAGTCCTTGACCTCTTTGACCTTGGTTTCCCCATTTATTAAACAAGGAACATGGAACAGGTGATTTTTCATGCCTTCAGTTTTTGAGAGTACGTGGTATGTAATTGTGTGTAACTATAACTCAGCCACTGTAGCACCAAAGAGCTGTCGGTGGCTTCAGAATCTGTTAGATGACCTTGTCTTTGCTCTTTCAGACATTGGTGCTGTTTCATTTTATAATGCCTGAACATCATATTTGAAATAAATGTCAACTTAATTTTGGGGGGCTCCAAAATACTATTTTTTGAATAATTTCCTCACTTCATCCCATAATGTAAATTATCCTACAAACAAAAGCACTTTACTGGTAGAAAACTCTATTGGTAGAAACGTGTCCAGCTTTTATTGATGTGTTTTCAGTGACACACATCAAACTTTCAGAACCCTTTTGTGAGTGAAATTGCTGTAGACTGTGGGGTGGGAAATTCTTTGATCTCTAGCACTGTGGTCATACACACCCAAAAATATCTCTTTTAGGCTACTTGTGAAGAAATATAGTATAATGGCTCAGAGAACCATCTCTGGACTCAGATCAGATTTTCAGTGGCCAAGAACTAGGAGGATGACCCTGTGAAGGTTAACTTCTTTAAGCCTTCGATTGTTATTATTTTGTATGAAATGGAGATAAGAAGAGTAATTTATTCACATGGCTCTGAATTTTTAATGAGATAACTTGTAAAATACTAATTGCTTAGGTCACATGGTAACTGATCAATACATGCTAGCTACTTATATTATTATTGATGTATTTCTATAATTCTTAATTTATTTTTATTTATTAAATTAAAAATCATTGTACAGATCCAACTCATGCTGAACTCTTTACCCACTGACTACAGACTCTTCCCATTTTATTTCCCAATACTCTAAGTTTCTGTATACAGAGTTAATATCATTTGCTTATAGCACTTATTTGATCTGCATCAGATTTTACCTTTAAAAGCAATTCTTCTTTTCATCATTTACATGTGGTGAAAAATTGACTCTCAAGATAGAAAAGTTTATAAAAATATTTCTCTAATATGCACCTACTTTTGTATGTAATATAATCCAAAAATATTTTTGGACGTTCAATGTCCAAAAGACAGATTTTAACTTCTGTATTATAGAGGAAGTTCCATCTCTTATAGACAGAAAATGATCTAGAATCCTGTATTATGGTCACAGTCCTGACTCCCCTGTCCCAGGTAACAGGGTAGACAGGCAGGAATCTTAACAGGCATCTTAGGGGGAGGCTGCTGGGCAGGGTGGGGAGTGCCCCTGTGACTATGTAGACAAAGAAAGTAGTGGGGCCTGCCCGGTGGCATAGCGGTTAAGTTGATGCACTCCACTTGACCACTGGCCCGGGGTTTGCGGGTTCGGATCCCAGGTGCGGATCAATGCACCGCTTTTCAAGCCGTGCTGTGGCGGCGTCCCATGTAAAGCAGAGGAAGATGGGCACGATGTTAGCCCAGGGCCAGTCTTCCTCAGCAAAAATAGGAGGATTGGCAATGGATGTTAGCTCAGGGCTGGTCTTCCTCACAAAAAAGAAAAAAAAAAAAAGAAAGTGGTTACTCAGTTTATGTAACCCTAGATAAAACAAAAAGTCAAGAGTTCTGTTACTGAAAACAAATTTATTGCATGAGATTTCTTGATTTTCATCCTAAATTAGTGGAATTACTCCCATATAGTTCGGCTTGAACTCATATGTGCAAACAATCTTGGCTGTTAATTACATATTTTATTAAACACAGTAAATTGTGTATTAGATTTATCTAGCAAGTTAATATGAATTCTTTGCCATGAAATTCTCATGATAGTTTCCATGCTGTCATCCTTGTTCTAAGCTCTTTTTTAATACTACATTTTTATAAGGAATTTTTCCTAGACGTATTTACTAAAATACATAAAGGACTGCCTAGTAAATATTTTTAAATAAAAGATTAATTCCTGATAATTTCCTCAGAGTATCATAAATGTTTCTTTCTGAACAAGAAATATTCTTTTAAATTTCTATTAATAATAATATAATTCCTACAAACGCGGTATAAATCTATGCTCATCCATTATTCATATCGTATTCTTCTCTGATTAGAGGTTGGCACCCTGGGAACACAGAGAAGAATTCATTAGTGATGAGGTGGGTTATTTCCAAACTCCACAGCAAACTCAAAAACATGTCTTTCATGAAATATCCCGAGTACTTTTTATTTTTCCTCTTACATATTTGTGCTTATATTGAAATTCACCCTTTTTTTTCCCAAGGGTGTAGGGGTAAATTTAAACAGGAAATTGTTCATTTTGTTTTCAGATGAAGTAAAATTGTATGTATCTATAAATATCCTTAAAAATATTTGGCTGCCTAGGTCTTTCAATTTCAAAAACTTTAAAATGAGTGAACCCAAGAAATGAATGACTTACACGACTGGAATCAAGATTGAGAGGCTGTGTCTTTACCACTCCTTCTAATAGACACAAACACCCAGGAAATCATGTAAATGGATTTCTAAAATTTTTGCTTCCATTGTTTACACCTGGTAATGCTACCCTTGCTCTTGTTTATACTGTTGTTTATATAATTAAACTTTTATCTCACACATATCTTTTGATTGAGTATTCCTGTGGCAGCACTCAACCTTCTTTGAAAGGTACTCACATTTACCAAAGGTACCCATGACTGTATTTCAAATTTTTTAAAAAGAGATGTTGCAGAGGATCCTGGAACTGACGTGGAAACGAGTGTTTCTGCCTGGATTGGATTAAAAAAAGAGGACCTCTACTTTGGCATCCATTTTGCCTTCCACAGAGATGATATGAAAAATATTTAACAACTGTATGGCACAGCAACAACTGATCAGGAATGTCACCCACCATAACCCTGCAGAGACAGCTTGTGACCCCTATCATTGTTGGATCCTGGGGAAAGTTTGGGGCAGTTGATGTGACTGGAGACTTTTGTGGGCTTGGAGCAGTGGCTCTTTATGAGTCGGTCAGGAAGTGTTTCAGTATTGCAACAACTAGTATGGCTGTACCTTTTTGTACTGACTCAGTGTCCCCTGTGTCACCTCCACTCCAGGATAATTTGCCCAGATTGTGACAGGAGGAAAATGGTATGTAATATTGATGATGACAATAAAAGTAATATTTATTACTTACATGACTTGAGTTTTTAAGACAAAAATTGGTGAAAAATCCTTGGGCCTTATTGGCTGTGAAATGCTAACCCTACAGAGCCAAAATCATGACACTTGGAGTAAAAGGTATATTGAGAGGTCCCTCACATTGCTTTCCGGTTCCCAGTGTGACATTTCACGGGAGCAGTGACATCTAGTGTTCCCTCCCAAGATAGCAAGGACTCTGAACTGAGTAACTGTTTATTTCAGAAGTAGCCTGCAAATTTGATTACTTCATCCAAGGCTGACTTTCACCATTTCTGAAGCACATCACATTAATCTAAGTCAGGGGCCTCGTTTGTTCCAGATTTTCATAACTACTCGGGCAGGTCTGGCTGGGAGGCCAGACATTTCCTTGTGTTCTGGCCCAGTGCCACACAGTACTCAGCTCAGAGGCCCCCTGGGAATAAGGCATTTCTGGGACCAATCCGAGGATTTGCAAAGAATTTTAAGTGAGCACAAAACTACTTGTAATAAAACGAGGGCACAAACTCAACCTAGCCTGTTCTCCTGATGCATTTTGGCAAAAATGGTCGTTTTGTGTTAGATGTGATTGGAAAGCTCTTAAGAAATAAAAATGAAAACTCACCAAAGTTTTTTATGGCCATATGTGTTCTTACTTTTGCTGCTTTTTATCAGGTCATGTTTTTTATGCTTGGGATTTCATGAATATGTACTTTATTTGTTCTTCTTGGTGAGCACAGCACTAAGGATTTGAGTGAGTTTGAGAAAAGGAGAAAAATCCTTTTAGATCGCTATGAATCCTCCCCACCCCTCACTCCTTAATCCTCCATCGCCCACCGCCGACACCATGTTGATGTTTACCACGTGGCCTGTGGTTTTGTTTCTGGTCTAATGTTGGTGGCAAGTAGGTTCTTTTATTGTTTCTTACTTAGATAATTCTCAGTGCTTTTCTTGCCTGGGGCTGCAGACAGTGGGGCTTGTGGTCACGTGTACCTTTGAGATTCCCAGTCATTGTTATGCTGTAATTCTCCTTTTATTTTAATTTAAAACAAGTCGTGGAGTTTTCCCTGAAATTCTTGAGTATGAAACTCTCTCTTGAAGAGTCGATCAGAAGACCTTTGCCATAGCCCCTTTCAGCCCCTTCAGTTTTAAGCAAAAACAAAAAATATATGGTTATTTTAGTACTAGTGGGCACGTCCTAGGATTACAACTCTGTGTGCCATTGTTGGTACTTGACTTGGATAGTGGTGTCAGTAATTCAGTGCTAACACACCTCTTATCTGAGTGGTAAAAACATTTACTTGTTGTAGACAGTTTTTTTGTTGCTGTTACTGAAAGCTTGTACGAAATAACACAAAAGCTAATCTGTTTGTTGGAGTTGGGGGAAGAAGGCTGAAGCGCCATCTGCTGGTTCCTTTCCTTTTCTTGCAAAATACCTCTTACGGTTTTAAAAAAATCTATAATGTGAAATTCAGCCATTCTTTAACCTCTCTACATTACAAAACAGAGGTCTCATGAAAAGTTTTTTAAAAGCAAGCATAAATAAATACATTGGGTTATTTCTGCTTGGATGATGGGGCCAATGACAATATAGATGTATAACCCAGTCAGGATGGAGGTGTTATAAATACATTTCTTTAACCAGTCCATTTATTTGGGCCAAGTTAATCAATTTCCAAGAGATAATCCGGAGATCGTGGGATGCATCAGTGAACAAACATTTCTTGTTGTCCTGGATCCACCCCAGGAAATTCCCTACCTACAGGAGTTTCCATTTTATTGGGGGCAGACAGTTATAAACAATAGACATAATAAATAAGTCTATTGTTTAGTATGGTAGAAGCTTAGAAATGTTACAGAAAAAAAATGAAATTGAAGATCAGAGTAAGGAAGATTGGGAGTGTGCATTTCAATCCTAAATAGGGAGTTAGGGTAGTCTTCCCTGAGAAAATGTCATTGGAGCAAAACTAGACTTATTGAGAAATAAGTCACGTGGATATCCAGGAGGAGAACATCCCGGGCAGAGGTAACAGCCACTGCAAAAGCCTAAGGAGGAAGTATGCCCGGTGTGTTCAGAAACGCCAAAGAGACCAGTGTGGCTGGGGCAGAGACAGCGAGGGAGACAGCAGAGAGTGTAGGAGATGAGGTGAGAAAGGAACCAGGCCAGCACATATGCTAAAACATTTTTGGTTACCCTGTCTCCACCCTAGGAAATGCCTGCCCCTAAGTCACCTTTAATGGTCTTTCCTTGCCTGACATAGTTGTGCATATTCTAGTCTTTTGGTTGGAGTTTTACACTTTATGAGGAGTCCCTTGTATCTTTGGTGTCACTCTGTGTCATGATTGATGTGCCACTTTATCCCTGTATTACACTTTGTGGGACATTCTAGAGGTTTGGGGGAGAACTGAATTCTAACACACTGTACACACTGGGGCTGTGATGGCAAAGGCCGAGACAGACCACTTTTGAATTAACGTGGTATTGTCATTTTAATAGAAATATTTCTTGTTTGACTAATCTGTAACAAATGTAAATTCTTTGTTAGAGTTTGTCTTACTAAACTCTGAAGCTAGTTTTGCCATTAATGGGATGACAATAGACAACTTTGACTAATCAATTCAACTAAACAACCTATTGATTGTCAGATAGACAAGCTGACTTGCTTACCACGCTATTGATCCCCATTGAATTGAATCCAATTCAGTTAATTTGAAATGATAAAAGTATAAATTCTTTAAATTTTAGATCCCAAGGGACATTAAATATTCCCTGTTGTAACTTTTTTATTCCATAGGTGAGAAAATAGAGGACCAGAGAGATTTTTCTGATGTGCAGCATTCAATCAGCTGCGTGTGTCGGGTGTGTGTGTGTCTAAATTATCATTTATTGAAATGCTTCTACCTCCAGAATTCCAAATGGTATTTTTCCATTCTTGTCCTTACAAGAAGACAAGTGAATTTCAGAGATTTGCTGGTTATAACTTGTTCCCTTTTTTGCCTGAAATATAAAATGACTCAGCAGTCATTGTTCTCTGAGGGTGGAGAAATAAGGGATTTGAGCTGGTGGTGAAAAAACAGGAGTCAGATGACCCGATAATTCAGTTTCCAGGTGCTGTTGGCAGAGACATTTGACCTTCTCAGAAAGGTCAGACTCTAAGGACTAGATACTATTAACTTTTAAACATGGTTATTAGAAAATGCTTTTCCTAATCATTCTGCCATGTTCCTCTTAGTGCATCTAGCCCTGGAACAAATTGTCTAAGACAGAAGTGAACTAGCACAGAAGACATATTAGAAATTCTGTCTGGCTCTGTGTATCACAGATTCAATAGCCAGTTGGGGCATCCTTTGAAGTATAAAAACTTGGGGAAATTCAGGTATTCTATTCGAATCATTTTTTTACATTTACATTTCCCTAAAGTTCTGTAGCTTCTATTATTCACCTTATCTCTGATAAATTTTACTTTCTGTCTTCACTCCTCTTCTTAACTATTTATTGGCTATCAGTATCTGTTTATTTCTATAGTCTAGAGAATCCTAAAGGATGAAGTTTGAATTTTTCACTTTTCTAGGAAAATTCACACCATCTCCCTTGTGATGTTAGATAAATTAACCTGCATGAGGACTGGGACAGTCTGCCTGGCTGGCTGCGTTGTTCTAGTTAGAGAGGTGCTCAGCTGGGAGAGAGGAGATGGAAGAAGGGATGCCGGGCAATTTTATGATCCCCTGTAAGAGGTACTTCCTGAAGGTCCTTTTCCTCAAGTCTTAAGAATTTTCGGAACTTGATACCTTCTCATATTCCAGTGAAAGTAAATAAACTCATTCCAAGGCCAAGTAACAATAATATTGATTGTGTCAAGGAACACAATATGGAAATTAAGAACTTACTGTTAGTCATGCCATACTCACATCTGCTAATTCCTGTAACTATTGCTTTTTTCCTGTTAGAATTCATTAGATATTTCATAAGCTTCAGTTAAAGAAGCTTTTGGCTTGTGAGCACTGAAAAGCATTTTAAAGGACCTTTATAAATCCATTAAAAAGAAGCAAAATGTTTGAAAAGGATATCTCTTTCTCCCCTAGTATGTTTTCCTTTTATTCATTGAAGCCAATCCAGAATCTTGGACTGCCTTTTCTATTATATCTTTATCAAAAAGTGCAATGTTTATTTTTTAAAAGCATTGACTAAATAGTTATTGAGGTAGAGTTTCTCATTATAGAAGTGTTGTTGCTAGTAAATGAAGAAGGGATCAAAGAATTAGAATTTCACCATTCTGAAATCCTAATGATTGGTTGGCTGTAGGCAGTGATATTAGTAGTGGCCAACTTCACAAGAAAAGGAGAACTTGGCATATGTTCCTCCTGGTGGGAGTGCACAACCCCTATGAAGTGTCCTTGCCAAATTCAAATAGAAATCTGATCAAACAAACCTCTTCGATCTAACTAGCCATCTACCCTGGAACATGGTAAATGACAATACAGGAATGCAAAATACAGAATGCGTCCAACTCTACGGGACAAATGACCAGTTTTCTCCCACAACCAAGGTGCAGGGGAGACAATGGGAAGAAATGGTGGAGAACCTGCAGATTAAAGAAATTTGAGACCCAGCAATCAGTTGCAATGTACAGATCTTATTTAGATCTTGGTTTAAACAAAAGTTAAAAAAAATGCTATGAGACAATAGGAGAAATGTGAATACAGACTAGATATTTGCCAATATTAAAAAATTACTGGTCTTTTTTTTTGGTTTATGATAACAGTTCCTTTTTTTTTTGGTTCTTTTTAAGTAGTACCAGTCTTTTAGAGATACATGCTGAAAGATTCATGAATGAAATGAAAAAATAGTATTGAAGTTAAAAAGAACATTGAATATAAATTATGTTAAACTTGTCTTAAAATCATGCTTTCATTCCACTGTTGTTATTTTTTTTGAGTGTTCTGAATGTTACATAAATGACCCATAAATCCCATCTGACATAACTTGAGAACGCTTGATGTTTTGCTGTCAATCACATATGTATGTTACAGGCATGACACACAGACAGATGAAACCATTTAAGTAGGATTCTGAGAGTTACTAAATTTGCTTCAGAGAGAATTTTTTGATTTTGATACTTTTTGCTTAATCCCTATTTATCTGGGTTTAAATATGAACTATGGTTTAAATCATATTCTCAAACCTTCTACTTAGGTAATACCGAATATTGAAAATTGATATAAATCATCACAATTCCACAGCACTGTAGAATATCATATCATTAAAAAGGCTAGTCAGAGCCAGCCCTGGTGGTCTAGTGGTTAAAGTTGGGCACTCTCACCACTGTGGCGGCCCAGGTTCATTTCCTGGTCACGGAACCACACCACCCATCTGTCAATTGCCACGCTGTGGCAGCAGCTCACATAGAAGAAGTAGAAGGACTTACAACCAGGATATACAACCATGTACTTGGGATTTGGGAGAGAAAAAAAAAAAGAGGAAGATTGGCAACAATTGTTAGCTCAGGGCGAATCCTTCCCTGCAAAAAGAAAAAAAGAAAAAAGCTAGCCAGTGACAAGCATCTAGTCAATATTTCTTGAATGAATAAATGAAATTTCATTTAGTATATTAGATTTTTTTGTGAAAACAAAAGAATATACTTTTAATACTTTCCTCTTGTTCAGTAATTATGGATTAAAGTATTTTACAAGATTTTTAAGAGTAATTATTACAGTAAAAATGTACTACTTTTTAATACTTAGGCAGAAAACATATAAAACAGAATGTTCCTATATTCCTTTTTTTTACATTAAGAAACTTTCTTTACTTAAAAAATTTTTTTTCTTTATAAACTGTTACATAGTCACTAGTGAAAAATTCAAAAGTACTGAAAAAGTCTTTATTCCATCACCAGAAAAAAACACTATTAGCATTTTTATTTCTCTTTAATCTTTTTTAAAATTAGGATGCAATTATATTAGGAAACATTCTTGCCTTCAATTTTAGAGACAGAATCCTATTGCATAAATGTTTTCTTTTAAGTTTCCTCTTGGTATTGTTTTTTTCTCTAGTAAAACAGGAACTTCTAAGCTTTTTAGAAAATGAGAACTCTTCTACCCAGTGAAATATGTACGAAAGATAGACAGTAAGCACAGTCAACACTTTCCAGTAACATATTATTACATCTTTAAAAAAGAAGCCTCTTTTTAAATTTTTTTAAAATTTATTTTTATTTTTTTGCTCTGAGAACAGTGGAGCTATTTGAATTTCTAGAAATAGTGAGGTTTAGTTTGGTAAGTACTATTTTTAGATGGACCTAGAGATTAATGATTAAAAACAAATTATATCAAGATATAAAATAAAAAAATAAAAGATTGCTTCTTTGCAAAGCTTTCCTTCCCTAAACTGCTCTTAATTAAATGCTACTGTTGTATTTAGTCCTCTTTGCCTTAAATGGCTACTAGAACCTGGAGCACGTAATCATATATCTTTTACTTTAAACACAGTGAAACTTTTGAACTCAATCCTATTGGCCTTAAACACTATGAAGTCCTACTTTCCTTGTGCCTCCTCCCTCTTTCTGCCTCCCTGTGTCAACTTCTCCTTTCAAAAGAAATTTCTAATTCTTGTCCTTGACAGAGCCTGGACAAGAACTTGGGCACCTGTTACCTGTAGTCTCCTGCATCGTAGGGTTAGAAATTATGGTTGGGGACAGGAGGCGTATGTCCCACAACCATGACCAACCCAGTGCTTCTTGGAGTTCAGGCTGCAGTCTGCTCACTCTTCCAAGGTGGTAACTTTGTAACAGGCTTCAATGGTCTGCAGAGTCAAACTGAAGTCAAGCCAAGTCCCCAGGTTGCAGGAGCAGAAATCGGCTAAATGGCCTAGCCTTACTCCCACTCCACCTTGTCCCATCTGCATCCTGACCCAAACATTTGTCTACACCCCAGCCCATCATCTTTCACCACCCTTTTCCAGATGTGCTTAGTGTGGGCACCAAAAATATTTGTGTTTTTCTATCATCTTCTCTAAGGCCATTGCTCTTTTCTCATGTCAGCCAACCTTCTCGTTGCTCAAGGGCAAGAGTACATGATTACTTAACATAGACATTTCATTTCCTTCATTATACATGACCTGCTATTTCTCAGGCTTCTGGCTTTGCGTAATAAACTTTTGTTTTCTGTGATCCATTATATTCTTCCATGTCGGGAGGAGTCAATGGAAACTTTTTAATATTGGATATTACAAAATCTCTGGCAGGGTGAGGATGAATAGATTAGAAGCATGGCTAAGTAGCTTAAAAACCACTTCCATTTTATTAAATCCCTCCTCAGTGCAAACATTTTATATGTCATCTCAAAATATTACAGTAGTCTTTCACAATAAATATTCTATCCCCCATTTTACAGAACAGGAAACTAGGGTTCCAAGAAGTATGAGCTGAGTTGACATTGAACCAGGATTTGTGGACACAGTAGACAGGTTGTACGTGCATCTTCATTCAAATAGTATTCAAATATTTAAAATATTTTCTTAGTGAGGGTAGGCTGGCAATGCTTTTGTATTTCCATTCACTGGCATTGGCCATTTCAGCAGGAGTTGAACCCATTTTGTCAGCTTTGTAAGAGTTACCAAGAGATCTGAGATCTTTTCCCAAATTAGTCTAGCAATGTCTTAATGCCTCGTATAAACCAGTCTTCTGCTTCCTGCCCCTTAATTTGCTCTGATCCTAGACTTCATAGCTAGTATGAGGTGGGATTTAAAGGCTGATCTTTTTGTATTCTTTGCTTCTACCATCTGTTAGCACTTCTTAAGAGTCATCAATGTGTGGTCAAACGATCATTAATGAATTAACTCAGTAAACATTGATTGAGTGGCTGCTCTATGTCTTACATTTGTGTATTGTTTTACAGTTTACAGAGAGTTCTCACAGCTATCATCCCATTTAAATCTCACCCAGAAACATGAAAGAGGTAGGCCAGGGCATATCGTAACCAACCCCCCTTCACATGCAGAACAGGCGGCTTGGTAGGGACACTCCAGTCTTTTAACTCCAAGTTTTATGATACTGTACAGCTCCTGTGTCACTGGGTTTCTTTCAGATGGTGCTGCTGTCCAGCCTGGGAATAAGAAAAAAAATGGAGAAGGGAGAGAGGATTGCTTAGCAACTGCAATTTCGAAACAAGAAAAATGGCCACTTAAATGAAACTATTTCTTCACCCGTAGCTCTAAGGATGGCATTAGTAGCCCGCATTAGAGGCAGGAAAGGAAACCTTCCTTCTGAAAAGACTGTCATGATAACACATATCCTGAAATTACAGTAAGAGTTTTATGTTAAATTATAAAATGGGCTCAGTAAGTCTTCACAGAGGTGATGCCATTGGCACTGGGTCTTGGCGGGTGAGTCAGAATTTATCCAAAGTGAAAGGGAGAGAAGGGGCAAGACCTTCCTTACTGAGAGGAGAGTAGGAGACACACTTTAGAGGGTTGATAGAGAATGGTGAGTGCTGGGCAGGAGGGAAGCACTAGGTGTAGTCTGGGGAGTGGATGAGGCCCCTGGAAGCTTCTATGCCAGAGGTTATATAATCAAAGAGAGGGATGAGAATAACAACGCAGTTGGGAGGATGGAGACAGATAGAGGAGGAAAGCCCAGAGACTAGGTACTAATGTTCTTTCAGTCCAGGACTTTGTCTTAATACTTTGTTTATCAAAAGAGGGAGAGGTGTCTTCAGTGTGTGTTCTGAAAAGAGACAGAGTTAGCAGCCAACACTGTTATAATCTTTCAAGGGAGAAGACAACCTTTTCCACTGAGTATTGTTTTATATACAAATGCAGACCTCACCATCGAAAGGTTTGATTACTTGATGACCCATTTAAAAAATAATACATTGTTTTTATGAAAAGATGGAAGGCTTCTCTTTCATCCTACAAGGCAGTATAGAGAAATAGTCAAGGTCATGGTCTCTAAAGACAAACTTCCTGTAGTGGAATCCCAGCCCTGCCAGGTCCTTGCTGTGTGACCTTGGGTACGTTACACGGTGCGGGTACAATACTTGGAAGAGTGCATGGGGACAGATTAGTCTATGACTTGTAGTTGTGTCCATGCCAATTGTCCCTTAAATGAAATGGCTAATTTTCATTCTTTTCCCATTTTCTTTCTTCATTGAATTGATTTCTTTGCAGTTTCTAAAAGCATTTTACAGTAAATACGGAAGTAAGATAAAATAGCTCAATTGTGTTTCTTATATAGATAGTCATGTGAGTAATGTTACTGTAATTAGTATGAGACATTAGTATTATTCATTAGTATGAGTAATATTGGTATGTTAATGAATAAACAAAGACCAGATTGTTGCCAATCTGAAGACTAAACCCACAACGTCAGTTACAGGATTTTATTTATTTATTCTTAGAAAACAAGAATGATTATTCCCATATTCAGGGGTTGAGGCAGAAGTTCAAAACTTTAGTTGTATTTCTGCTTGGGAAAATAGCAGAGAGCTAAAATTAGTCTCATAAGACCACAGATATGTACCCAGCCAAATTTAATGTGGGATTTTTAAAGTTCATGGAGTTAAATAGTTCAAAGTCACACTGTACAAAGCAAATAGAAAATGCACTTTTAAACATTTTTTTCTGTTTTATTTGGTAAGATATCAAAATCATTTAAGGAATGTATTTACATTTTTATGATAATGATACTTAAAATATTTGGCACCATGAAAAATGTGTCAAATATTAAAATATTGACAGAATGAGAGGTTTTTCTTTAAAGGGATTTCTTTGGTAGGTATCATATTTGTTACATCAAAAGAGAACACTCCTCTTTGTAGTGAAAGTTCCTAATTTTTAGCTACAGATTTATACATTTGTAATTTAGTTTATAGTTAGGTGTGGCAATGACTAGTGTTAAAGCTACACTGTTAGAGCACTTTTAAAAAGGATGTTTATGATTAAGTTAGTTCTTTTTTATGTAGTTGAATAAGTTTGAATTAAGGTCTAATAAAATAAAATTAGATATAGCATTAATCCTACTATTTGGAAAAACTGGATTATGACATGTTGTTCCTTCAGTACTGAAACTAGGCACCCACTTTCAAAGCAAAAAAAAGAAACAAAGAATCTTGTAATTTATTCCTCTGTAAGTCAGCCTCAAATCTTTCTAGAGTATGTGAATTCAGGTGACAGCAGTTATTTTAACCTGAAGCACTCAATGACCAATTCATTAATTGTGTTCCAGGAACATCCACTATAATGCCTAACAGAGGAAATTACTGGCATCATATTTTCCATAGTAGATTCAAAAGGGCTAATTCATGAGACAGACAGAGCATCCCCACCCCCCTCATCCCCAATACAGACAATACCCTCCCAAATGGATTGGTCTGTTTAAAAAAGTGATAGAACGGTCAACACTATCTCAAATCAACAACATACATTTCTGCAATAATGTAAAAATTTCTCTGAAGGTAGAAAATCAAAGCAAAAAGCATGAGCTCCTTCTTGTGATGAGACTACCCTCTATCACACTCATCTGTTAGCCCAATCTCAATTTTCATATGATTATTAAACAAATGAACAGAATACGGGGAAAAAGTTTATCAACTCTGGTATAATTGAAACTATTCCCAGAAAATGGACGTTGGGTAGCACTAGTTTACAATATGTGGTTTCATGTGCTAGTTTCTTGAGATTTAAAAACATTTTCAAGATATGTGGTACTCAATAGTCATATGAGACAGAGAGTGAAATCGGGGGGAAAAAACTAGTTTTCTCCTGGAAAAATCTAGAAATGATGAGTGAAGCCAAACATGCCATTCTTAAAGAATCACAGATATTTAGATCCAGAAGGAATCTTGAAGATCATTTAGTCAAACCTCCTCATCTTACTAGTTGGGAAATCTTTTATTTCCGCAATTAAAATGGTAAATTATCATTTCAAGTCTCACGTGGACTGGAACTGAACCGTGGGAAGGAGGTCCAGGATCAGGACAAGGGTGCATTATGCATTTGTAGCTGCCAGTCCACAGTTCTGTATGTGAAGGGATTAAAATGAACCATAAGGTTTTCAAGAAATTGTCCAATGATAATATGCATAATATGCAGCCTGGGTCAATTAGGGAAGGAACAGGAAGATTGTAGATTGAAGTGAAAGGATACCTCTCAGAAACTCAGTTTTTGTGTAGTCTAACAGCATGTATGGAAAAAGCTCTGGTTAGGAATAGTTTAAATGCAAACTGAAAATACTGTCTCAAATCCTAGGTGTTTGGTTGCCATAATTCATGGTTTGCATTCAACAATTTTGTCTCATGTATCCTTTGTATGTATTTGAATCTTCTCCTCAACTAGACTGCCATCTCTTTCAGGACACACACCATGTATTGTGTTCTGCTTCTTCTCCGTTGCACCTAGAGTACCTTTGCACCTTAATGGGCACCTAGAGTAGCACTTCATAAAATCTTGATGGTACAGTTAGTTGTTGATTGATAACTGCCCCTTTAAAATAGAAACTTTATGTGATTCAGAGATAATCATTCAAAGAATGGTAAAGACCTACCTTTCTCAATCAAATTATTTCCTTCTTTTCTCCCTGACTCTCTGAGAGTTCTGCTTGCTTTCTGTGTCTTTTATTCAAGACTTGAACTAGAAGTTACAGCCCTCAACACTTCCAGGGCCTAAACCTCTTTGTAAGCCACAAGAAGTATTTCTTTTCTTTTGTAAAAGTCTCAGCAGCAATAGTGATAATATCTGCATAAATACATATTTGGAATGGACCAAACCCCCATGTAAAATACAATAATGTCTTATTTTACAAGTTTCCCTGTACTGGTTTTATTTTATTTTCCTTCCCCAAGCACATAAAAACAACCACAAGGGTATTTATATAAAACATTGCGAGCTTTCTTTTGAAGATAATGATGATACATATTTTATGATTTTTTTTCCCTTTGGGGTTAAAAATTGAAGGAAATGTTTAAAAGCGTAGTAAGAATTTGCCTTCAGGGAAGAAGATAGAATGATGTTACTAATACTGCCCATAGCACTTTATATGTAATCACTCATTTAATTCTCATGACCCACGTATGCAGTAGATCATTGTTATCATTTTCACTTTACAGAAGAGAGAACTTAGAAACAGAGGTCAAGTAACTTGTGCATGGTTACTCAGCCAAGATCTAAGCAGCAACTGAGCACTCAGTGCTTAACTACTGTACAATACAGCCTCTTGAATGTAGGAAAAGTGTGGAGAAAGAATAGTTTAAATCTCAAATTCATGATTTGCAATGTTTGCTTTAGTGAGAATAAAAAGTTTATTGAATTATCTGTGAATCTTTTAAAATATGCTTTTTGGGAGTCAGAATTATACTCGTCTCTTACTTTAATTGTTGGCCTCAAGATTTGTGTCGTCAGGTGGCATAGCTGAGCTGTGTTATGTCATCTTTGCCTATTGCAATTTTTGGAAACTTAAAAAAAAATGATTTCGTGTAGTCATTAAAAGCAGAAGCCTAAGTTTCCCAGTGTCTTTTAAATAGTTTGTAGAGCTTGGGAAAATTCAAAGACATGTTCCTCACACGTGCTTTTGACATGAAATTGGCGAGATTCTGGTACAGCAGCTAAACCCAGACATCATACGAGCATCGACTCTCATGTTCCGACCATGACCGTCACTCCAGAGAATGCAGGCAGCTCCCTGCACTGCAGTTTACACTAGAGGATGGAGCGCTTGAGTCAGCTCCCTCAATTTATTAGCAATGTGGCCACTTTTATGTGTCCAGTGACCTTAACTTGTAATTTTTGTGTGTGGCTTTAAAAATTTGTGAGCACTTGCGACTCGGGAGCTACTGTCTAGTGGAAACATCTGTTTGTTTCTATTTCTGTGACTAACTAGGTTTCTTTTTGTTAGATTAAAAAAGGGATGATGTCCTAAAAAAGAAAAAAGAAGGCACTGCCCTGGGAGTTGAGGACTGGGGTTTGATTTCAGGCTTTGCCCAAACTGTTGACTCTCAGTAGCGAAGTCCTGTCAGTTCCTTGAGCACCATCGTTAAAAGATCCAAGCAATTATTGAGCACTAACTGGTAGGCATTGTGCTCACTTCTCATACATGTGTACATACTGTCATTTATCAGCAGGCATCTTTGAAGCTCCCACGAGGTGTGAAAGAAGTGCTTCCCTAGATTTGGTCGGGGGGGATGAACAGAAGATCTCCTTTCCCAAGAGCTTTTTCATCAACACATGGGCCACCTATATTACAACAAATCTTATTTGAAAATTTGTTTCAGTAGTAACTTTGGTTTTGAAAAAAAGATGTACGTCCCCTCTCCTTCTGTCTCCACCCCTGTATTAAACATGACCAGCAAGGGCCCTGTTGGTGGCTGAGCTTAGGAAGATCAGCCAGTGTCCGTGCCATGTGGAGAGGGCTGCTGTCACTCAGTGCCCACCAACCAGGATCACACCAGATGAAATCCTCCAAATTGCCAATGTGTTCCTGCTCAGGGCTTAGGAGACCCCTGCTCTTGAGAGCATAAGACTGCAATTCAAAAGGAAAGAAGAGCGATTCCTGTTTCCTAGTGCTATGACACACTAGACCAAGGTAGGCAGTGCTTGGCGGTGGAATGTAGACTGTGAGGTTAGATCCTAGTCTTAGATGCCAGTTCAAGACTGAGACGCATTGTCTAGGGGAGACACATGATCTCTCACCTTGGGCTGAGGTTGTCAGGGGACATGGTTAGTGTCTTGTTTTCTGATGGGCTTTGCACTGAATGGAGGTATCTGGGTTACATTTTCTCTTCACTATATCTTAAAATGAGAATAAAGAATGCAGCCTTGATGAGAAGGTAAAATGTTGCAACCACTGTGGAAAACAGTATGATGGTTCCTCAAAAATTAAGGCTAGAATTACTGTATGATCCAACAATTCTACCTCTGGGTATATACACAAAAGAATGAAAGTAGGAACTCAAAGAGATAGTTGCACACCCATGTTCCTAGCAGCATTGTTCACAATAGCCAAAACATGAAAGCAACGCAAGTGTCCATCAGTGGATGACTGGATAAACAAAATGTGGTATATCCATACAATGGAATAGTATTCAGCCTTAAAAAGGAAGGAAATTCTGACACAAGCTACAACATGAGTGAACCTTGAGGACACTATGCTAAGTGAAATAAGCCAGTCACAAAAGGACAAATACTGTATGATTCCATTTACATGAGGTGCCTACAGTAGTCAAATTCATAGAGAAAGAATAGAATAGTGGTCTTCAGGGGCTTGGGGGGAATTAGTGTTTATTGGGTACAGAGTTTTTAGTTGGGGAAGATGAAAAAGTTCTGGAGATGGAGGGTGGTAATGATTGCACAACAATGTAAATGTACTTAATTAGTGTACCACAGAACTGTACATTTAAAAGTGGTGAAGATGGTAAATTTTATGTTGTGTGTATTTTATCACAGTAAAAAAAAAAAAAAAGAATGCAGCTTCCCTTTCCAGAAAAAAGGAGGGGTCTGATTAAATTAAAAGGACATGATGTGGAATGGTTGATATTGGACATCTTTTCAGGCTAGGGGGCTGCCGCTGCTCTCTACCTGCCAACAGCCAAAGGCAAGTGGGCTGAAACAGGCTGGCCCTGCTCGGTTCTGCCCTGGAGCCGCCTTAGACCTCAGGTAGTCTTGCTGTGAGTGACTTGGTCAGCGAGAAGGGCGATGAGATTTTAGCTGGTTAGATAGACTCCAGCCAGGGCTTCTGATCCCATGGCTCCAGTTTGGCTGCAGCTTAATCTGGACTCTAATCCCGGTCTATGCCATTGCGTCATCCAGTCTTCTTGCAAGTGTGGTTGCTCCAGCACCACCTAGATCTCTGAAATGGGGGGAGAGAGTGTGAGCACAAGGGGTAGATGTTTCTGTATTGGTGAGAGATCCATGAAGGGACGAATCCATGAGGAACAGATGAGGTACAGGGAAAGAGAAGCGGGCTCTGCAGGTGCATTGGAACTTCCCATTTCACTCCTGGGATAATTTTTTATCTTATCTTTCTGTCCAGAGCCATCTCAGTAGGTCTCCCCAAGAGCAAGGGGCTGCCTTCTGCAGAAGCTTCAAGGCCAAGTGTCAGTATTAGTCAAAGTGGATAGAGAGAAGGAAATGTACTAGTTTTAGAACAGGCTGTTGGAGAAAAGACGTATTCTCTTGGGAGACGTGTATTTGTGTTACAAAAAAGCTAGTACCCCCAAAATGGTAGGCTCTGGTTCACAGCCTACCCCTCCACCACTCCCTGCTATCCGTGAAGCTGTTGACACCCTTGGAAATGTTGTCTTCAGTGATCCAGACATTCATCTCCCTCCCCCCACCCTTTCTTATCCAGAACTTTGCAGCCTGAGCCTCTCTTCAGCTAAGGTCTCCTTAGGGGAATTGTTTCAATCTGACATTCTAGCCTATCAATAGGGAAAATACGAGGACACTGGATATAATCCAGAGCCAACTACAGAGAATTATGCTCATTCATGGGCCCAGAGTACTATGAGCCAGGCAAAGTGCCAAGCAAGGCTAACACAAAAATGGAAAATGGAAAATGGAAAAGAAAGAGGTCCTGCTCATCTGGGCATCTCACAGGCTAAAGGGGTCATTCATAACACTTGCCTCCTATGTGGTTAGTGCTGTTGTAGAGGTACAATGAAGCCTAAGGGAAAAGAGGTAGCAACTGACTCTTGGAGAGAGAGATGGGGAGTGGGCATGGGGAAAGGCACTGTGTGGGTTGAATTGTGTCCCCCAAAAAGATATGCTGAAGTTCTAACCCCCTGTACCTGAGAATGTGACCTTATTTGGAAATAGAGTCTTTGCAGGTGTAATCCAATTAAGAAGAGAGCATACTCAATAAGGGTGAGCCCTAATCCCACATGAATGACGTCCTTATGAGAAGGGAAAACTGAGTCACAGACACACACAGAGAAGACAGCCATGTGAAGATGGAGGCGGAAATTGGATTGATGCATCTACAAGCCAAGGAACGTCAAGGATTGCTGGCAACACAGAAGCTAAGAGAAAGGCATGGAAGAGATTCTCCCCTAGAGCTTTCAGAGAGAGTAGTTCTTCTGGTGGATAAGCAAAGACAGGAAGAGGTGGGGCAGAGGAAAAACAAGAGCCATTCGGAAAGGGGTGCCCTACTGGGTATTGGGATATTGGTATACTGGAGTATGCTGGTGTACCCTAGTCTACTGAGGGCAGAGTGGAGTTGTGACGAGGAAGAGTGGTAGAAAGGTAGGCAGGAATCAGCCCAGACAGGGCGTTTATGCTATGCTAAGAAGTCTGGACTTTATTCACTGAGGATTTCATGGCTGAATGATTGTAAAAAGGCCCTTGCAGCCTCACACACTCTACTCTCCACTCTGTAGCTTAGAGCATATCCTAGTTTGGACCTGATGTTGTCTTGCCCTCTGGAGTTCTTCCAGACAGAAGGTTGGGCCAGATGTAGACTGACTTTAGGACGGGAAATATGGGGACTGTTTTCTGAAACATCTCTCCTCGTTGCATTTGGCATTTGGTTTTATATAGCTCTCCATATCCACCCCAGACACAACTTTATAATTGGCATATAGTGTGCCTGGATCCAAACCATGATTAAAGTCTGTTTTGTTTTTCAGATTCTTGGCACCATTTCATGAAACTCTTCCAATCCTAGTCTGGTCCTCACTTAACAATACCAAAACTTCTGATAGCTGGTATTCCAAGATTGCCTTCGCACATGTGCACTTATTCTGCACTGTTGAAAGCCAGCGTTTTGAGGTCTACCTTGGTTCAATTTTCCAATTCTTATTTTCTTATCATAAACCCAGTTCAGTCTTTTCCTTTTTCTCGTTATTTGATTAATGACATTTCCAAATCTTTTCTGACTAATATATTTTCCACCCAATATGAACCTAAAAGAATATCTCAATCCACCATAAGGAATTATTTGCTCTACTTTCTTAAAGGACCATTTTAAATCTCTTCTGTGTCTAAATTGCTTTAAATAGTGTCACATGAGTGAATTGACTGCCAAGGGGTATGGGATTGTAGTGATTCGAAATTTCCTCGTGATCTCCTCTAGAAATGACTTCATGTTTGCCAGAATAGCTTCATTCAGATAATAGTAGCTGTTACATTGCTTCAGGTTGTAAAAATGGTGTGGAAAAGTACTGAAGGGAGATGCCAGAGGCCAGAGTTTGAGCCCCATCTCTGCCATTAACTAATGCAACACAAACCATGCAACTATTTTTGGCCTCAGTTTTCTAGAAAATGAAAGAGGGCCCGATTAGATACTTTCTGAAGTCTACAGTTGTGCAATAGTGAGTCTGTTTTTTAATTACGGAGACAACATGAACTCTGAGGAAGTCTTGTAACGTTTGAGGGCAGCTATAACCCAAATACTTGAGATTTGAATCTTGTAAAAATCTTTTCAATGGTGGCCATGTTTTTAAGCAAAGTTTGCCACCTAGTGGCCACAAAGACTGAAACAAGGTTTGGCTCTAAACAGTTGAAGAAAAGAAAGCCCTTTACTAAGCTTCATTGACCATTGAATACAATTAAGTTGTTAAGAAATTGAGTCTACTTTAAAAGTAGGAAACTGTTCGAAATACCAGTTAATCTTGAATCTTAATTTTTCCAGATTATATTTTTAGTTCATAGACCTCCCCCACACTTAACCACACCCCCAAATCTTCTAAAGCGCTCAATGTTTTCATCTGTCTCAAAGAAAGATTTGTGGGGCCTGAGACTTGAGTTGAATGTCAGCGAATGTGTACATACATTATCTCCGTGGATTCCTCTTGCTTCTTATGTGGACAGCTGCTTATCAACTGCAACCACCTCACGTGACCTTTGAGTAGCCCCATATTTTTAAAAATATTTGAAAATCTTAAGCATGAAAGGTTGAGTATTATTTTCCTAAAAATATCGATTGGCTGGAATGATAGGAATAGGTCATATGGTGAACTAACGTAACAAAAACTATGAATATTTTATTGACGTTAGACAAATGCCTCAAAACATTCTACTTGACATTTTGCTTGGTTCTTCTTGGACGCTCTTTTGGCCAATATTAGTGTACAGTCCAAAAAACATGTTGCAAAAGATTCGTAGTGACTCAAAAGCTAAACATCTTTTCTTGCGTTTATAAAACTGAACCAAAAATATGATTCAAGTCTTTGCAGAGAGTTGATTCAGACTCAGAAAGAGTCCAGCGCTGCTCTGCATTTTGGTGATTTGCCTGCAATGAGATAATGAGAAGGTGGAGGGCTGAAGCAGGTAACTCACTGTTAATCTTTTATCTGAGGAACAAATCCAACTGTTTCCTTGACATCTCCTCTTGATTTTCTCAAAGGCATCTCAGACTCAACATGTCCCAAACTGGACTTGTGGCCTTCCTTCTTCCAGCCCTGGCCCATTTCCAGTCCTCTCTCCCTCAGAAAATGGAAGTTCTCTCTAACGGGTTACACAAACCAGGAACCTGGAGTCAGTCATTCTTGATAACTTCCCTCTCCCTCGGACCCAGTAGCCAGCCTATCACCAGCTCCTTTGGTTTCTTCATGCAAGTGTCCCGAACAGATCCTGTCATCTACTCCCCCGTCTGCCAGCTAAACCTAAGCTGCCATTCCTTCTGCCTGGACTGTTGCAACCATCAGCTGACCTCCACTCCGCCCTCCCTCCAGCTTATCACCCACACTGCGTGTAACCAATGTGATCCTTTCTAAATGAAGGTCAAGTCGTATATCCCTCTTGCCAAAACCCCTCGTTGGCTTTCCATCATTTTTATGACAAATATAAAACCCCTTAAAATTGCCTAAAGGCCTTGCCTCGTCTGGCATGACTTTCCTCTCTAGTCTCAGTAGAACCATATTCTCCTTTGCTCTCGCCACACTGGCCTTTTATCGAGGATGCTTCCTCTCGCAGAGCCTCTGCACATGCTGGTCCCTCTCCCTGGATTGCTGTTCCCTTCTCCCTTTCACCTAGTTAACATGATCGTCTTTCAGATCTCAGATTTTGTCTCACTTCCTCAGGGAAATCTTGGACCAGATGAGATAGGAAGTCTGTTGTAAGTGCTTGCAGCACCTAAATTTCTTCTTGGAGTCACTTGTTACAGTTGTGATTTTACACTAAGCTCCTTGAAGATGAAATCTGTCTGCATGTACTCCCCAGTGGATCTCCAGCTCCTCCTCGTCCAGTGCCTGGCTCATACTGAATGCTTCAGATACTCATGAAACAGATAAATGTATAAGACACATTCTCTCACCACAATATGCTAAACTCAAAATAAATGGCAAATAAATAGACTAATCCCAACCAAATAGAAATTTGTAAAACTCCCAGGTAAATTCTAATTTGATTGAGGAGGAAGCCAACATTATACTGTCAGACTATTTTGATCAACAGTTGTCTACATTTTTCCTGTAGCAAACACATCGGAGCAGATGCCCTGGGCTCACTCCCATCAACAATGTAACCACTCTGGAGGTTGCCTAAAATGTTTGTTTGCACAGTTTCCCTGCCAGCTACATTGCTACTGCCTTTCTCTCTCATAGATTCAGTGCAGAATTCTACATTTTGAATATTCTGATTTAGAAAGTATTTCAAATTGATATACTACATGTCAGAACTCATAGAGCACAATGAAAGCAGAACCCTGAGGTTTCTAGGGAATGAATTAATAAGAGTATTAACACTGTGTGCTAGCAAGCATATAAGTTCATCCTTACTATAGATGTTGTGCCATTTCCTTCTGACCTACAATCTTATGAGTTAAGTAGGGCTTCTTCTGCATTTGTACCAGAACTGGATGAAACCCATATCTGACTACAAAGCTGATGCTCTTGAAATAATTTATGTGTTGGCTATCGAAAAGGAAAAAGAGAAAAAAACCAAATTATCATAACAATCATATAAGGTAGGTTGCTATTATAGTGCCCATTTTAGAGTTGAGAATACTGAGGTGCAGAGTGGTACAGTAACTTGTGCAAGGTCATGGAGCATGTAAATGTTGGAGCTGGGATGTGAACCCAGTATTTGGGATTTAGAACCTGTACACTCACATGCGAGGCAATCTCTTTAAATGCAGGAAAATTTTAAAGTTACCCCAAATTGTCATCATTTTTAATATTGATTTTGAAATTCAGGACAATGTAACAAGACATGAGTTATAAATAAAAATGAATAGTGGAAAGAAATGGATGATCCTATCATATGTAAAACTAAAAAAATCAAATGCATCGAGTAAAAGGCATTCAGAATAAAAAATATTTCAACAGAGGTAGATATAAGAAAAAATACATAAGATACTGCTGTCCTGGAGTTTTTAAAATGCATTGAAGAGACTACTTGTAGAGTAACAGTGGAAAATGCTTACATTTTTTATGTGTTCTCTACTTTGTTCCATTAAATATAGCGGTGACCTACAAAAAGGTACATGGGAAGCAGAAATTAAAAATTAATAATAGGCATAAAAATGAGGCAAGGTAAAATAAATGTAAAAACTAAGAAGTACTTGAAATTCCCAAGGATAAACTTAAAGAGAGGTGTGTATGACATATCTGTGCTGGAAGATGAGCATCTTCTAGCAAGTCCCCCTCTGCAGGACAGAGAAATATGAGGCTTTGAGGGAGAAGGAGAACATCTGCATTTCAGGCAAGAGTGGCTGAATTGACCTCACTGGACAGTGAAGTGTCAGCTGTCACAGGTGGCTTGCCCTGGAATACCCAAAGCTGTCTTTTCAACTACTATGTGTATAAAGAAAATGAATAGACTCTACTGGGGACTAAGATAGTGGATTAAAACTGCATCACAGAAGATCTCTTTCCTGACGCCTAGAGAAATAAGCAAAAGTTCATTAAAAAGGCAAAAAGAATTTATCAACAGCAACCAAGTCATGAAAGGAGCATAATCTAAAGCAGTAATCTTCAAAAACTGGCATCTAAGGAAACAGAAGATTCTGGAGCAGAGGCATGTCACACAGCTCAATTCTAATGAGTTTGCAATCTTGAGAATTCCCACACATACCCATGTATTTTCCTTCTAAAAGTAAAGAGTTGTGGAAATTACTGAGAAATGGGTGAAACAGAAAGTAAACAGCAGGACCAACACATTCTGCAGAAATGAAAACTTCAAACCTACCTAATGAATTGAAGAACTTTTCTAAGCAAGGGAAAGGGGTCCCTCCATCATTTGACAATTAGCAAAATCTCAGAAGAGAGAACAGAGCCCAGGTATTATTGCAGAGACTTCCTGATACTTGGTTGAACCCCTTGTCCCCACACCTCCATCCCACCACACACACACACACACACACACACACACACACCACAAACATATGCACATATACACACACACACACTCACATGCTATCATTTCATAAATAATAGAATATGAAATACCTACCCCTTGAACTACAACTCAGAGGAGAAAATAAGCTGATCTGAGGTATTATGGAAAGAGAATCAAGAATTTACTCACTCTATAACAAATAAAATGACTGGGCAGAGCTGCCTAAGCATGAACCAAAAAAAAAAAAAAAAAAAGAAGATGACCAAGCAAAATGCTACACCAAAAAGCTCATAAAGGAAGGGGCATACCAAGAAAAGGAGAAAGAACCCAAACCCGAATAAACACTGAGGTGCTGAAAGAAATTTCTCACAATTGCTTCCTATGTGGTATGATTGATAAGAACATGGATTTAATAAAATAGCCACTCATGGGAAACATGAAAAAAAAATAGAATAAGAAAAGGGAGATGGCAGGTCTAAGGAAACAGAGAATTGAAACACTGTCATTTCCAAACTAATGTATTGATGAGAAACTCCAAAGAAAAGATGATACACCACAGAGAACTGAATTACTGACACAGAGGAAAGGCTTGCAGATGAAAAAGACTAATATTAAAAGCAATTAGAGATACTAATACATACAAAAGGCAGACAAAGATGAGCCAACATAAGGATAATTGATGTTTGTGTGTGTGGTGGGGGGAAACTCAGGTAAGGACACAAGATGTATTCTTTGAAATGAAGGAAAAAGGATGGAGATTGTAAGAACCCATTGTATTCCATAAAAATACTACACAAAATACCTATTAAACTTCAAGGGTTAAAAAAAGAATTATTTAGATGAAGGAAAAAAATCAGATGTCTTCAAATTTCTCCATATACCTCTTAATGCCAGAGAAAATGGAACATTTTCCACAAAGTTTGGAGGGAAGGAGCATGTGATCTAAGATTAGTCCCATCTGAAATACCCATCCAATATAACAGCAAATGTGAGGAGCCTCAGAGAATATATTATCTCTGAGCCTTTTTTGAGAAACCTACTTGACACTGAAATCCAGCCATTTAATGCTCAGATCAAAAGAGAGAACTGAAGAAAAAAGACACCATGGGAAACTATAATAAGCATCGAATTCATTTAAATGTAGAACTGATAATAAACAGAAGTATGTCACATAACAGAAAGTATGTTTGTGAATATTAGAATATAAAAATAATAGTGTAAAAATGGGAAGTAAGGAATGGGAAAATGAGAGGAAGTATGAGAGCCTCAGATTATATGACAAGATCATTTCTGTGCTCTGGAATTGAAAACTGTAGTTACAAAAGAAGAACCAAAACCAAAAACAATAATAATGACTCAAATGTCTTGTTTTTCTCCCACTTCCCTTCTTTTTTTTTTTTGTGAGGAAGACCAGCCCAGAGCTAACATCCGTTGCTAATCCTCCTCTTTTTGCTGAGGGAGACCGGCCCTGGGCTAACATCCGTGCTCATCTTCCTCCACTTTATATGGGACGCTGCCACGGCATGGCTGACAGGCAGTGCATCGGCGGGCGCCCGGGATCCGAACTCGCAAACCCCGGGCTGCCAAGCGCGAACTAAACCGCTGCGCCACTGGGCGGCCCCATCTTAACTGTAGCGGGATCATTTAGGAAATACTATCTATTGTGTAAAGCAATGATTATTTGAAGTTCAACAGTTCATTTATTTTTACTTGTTTCTTCTCTTTCTCAATTTACTTTTCTTTCTCAAAAACAAGTAAAATTTAATGTGAAACTTTCTATTAAAAATAGTATTGATAGGTTGATTCTATTTTCTTTCTAGCAATCTAATTGCAAGGAAAGTTGTCTGAAATGATTACTATAGTTATTTATGGGTGCTGGTATATAGAGTGGTTTTAAAAATCTGTGATCGTAGTATTTTTCCATATTTTAAAATTGTTTTTTAAAGAGAATATCATTTTTACAAAAGTAATAGGAAGAATTCTACTTGTTAAAAAAGTGGAAGTAAATATGCCAAGATGTCATCAGATGGTTAACTGGGTGATGGAAACATGGATAATTGTTATTATATTCTTTTTATTTTTTAAATTACAAAGCTAAAATATTTTAAAATATATTGAAATACTTCTATGTAGACTTGGATAAATTGAGAAGTATTACAAGAACCTAGATGAGAATACTAAATATAGAGATATCATATTTTAGCCAAGTAGATTTATAAATTTCACTTCATCCCTGTCAAAATAAGAAAGGGATTCTTCATAGAGTCCAGTGATCTATGCAGTGCAGCTTTATATGGTCCCATGCCAGCACAGGTTTTGCAGCATAATACAGCACATGAATTACAGCAATGTAGTAAGTATTTATACACACAGCCTTTTTTCTAACTAAAACATAAAGGGGAGTTTGTCCCACTTACTACCTCGTACATTTCTCTGGTTAGCTAACTAGATTTTGCAGTCAACCTGAGCAATTTAGATGATGTTTTAATTATTTTCATTTATATCTACTTTTACTGAATTTTTAATTTTATGTGTATATTTTACAGAAAAACCAGAGACATGACTTTTGAACTATTTATACAAATAGTAGTAGTAAAATGAGCTTCTATATTATGCAGTATTTTGAAAGAGAGGAGTGGTAAGCAAATGATTAATCTTTTTGGTTATTATAATACATTTGAGTAACAATAAAGAAAAGAGAAGCGTGCTTTCAAAAAATGATATACCAACAGGACATTCAGGAAAACTCCCAAGTGGCCTGCAATGTATGTAATATATAAAAAAGAACAATAAAATAATAGTGTAAGAATATTTAACAAATAATATAAAGGTTGTATTGGGATAAGAAGTTAGCTACTTAAAAAAATTAGATTCACACCTTATGTCAAACCAATTAAAGAGTTAAGTAGAACGTGTACATGAGTAGAGTTTGATATGAAACAAATAATGATTAAAATAAAAGAGTGCTGATTTATCAGGACAGTGGAAAAATAAGAAATTCTTTCTCGGTTTTGAAGTGATAGAAAAAAATTCACAAAAAATAACATACTGTTGTTTTAAAATATTAAGCTGCATAACACGAAAACAAATAAAATGAGAAGGTAAGCCAGGAAAATATTTGAAGCAAGTATATAAATGAAGAATCAAAATTTCGCATAAATTCATTTCTACAAATTGGTAAGGCTGCAGCAGTAAGGAAACTGAATTCATAAGTATCTATATTATAAATGCAATTGAGTAAAAATAGCTAAATTTTTAAAGAAAATATGCAATAAAACCTTTGAATTCATATATTGAGATGACTAATATTTTTCACTTTCTAAATTATCAATATTGTTATATTTTCAATAAATTTGAAACAAATTTATCAAACATCCTGGTGGATATGAAAAGAAACTATTTTAGAACCCGGGACTATGAAGACAAAATCCCTTGATTTCAGCACCAATCTAGACTTGCTGCTGTATTAAATATGATAAAGAATAAACACAAAATTCTGTTAAGACATTTATTTGAGTTAAAAACAAAACAAAATGGTGATTCATAAGACTGCTGGGTAGCTAGGACCTAGTGAGGTAGAAATTTTGTGCAAACAGTAGGGCCACCCTGGCTCCTTACTGGGATCATCCTGGAAAGAATAGAAACAGGAAGAAAGATAAAATAGGCCTCCACCCAAGACAACCCTTTATTTTTAAAGAGCAAGGGTTGTGGTGTCTGAGGGCTTTGAGCTGGAATCCTGGTTCTGGCACTCAACAGCCGTGTGTCCTTGGATGTCACTTCACCCTGGGAACCCCATTTCCTCAACTGTGAAACTGAGCTGCTACCATCTGTAGTGCTGCATTGCTGGGGAGAGTTAAATGATGCAATGCATGCAAGATAGAAGTTGCTGGCTTTTATCATTGAGTATTTAACAGGGTCCAATCAGGAGGAGCCGACTGGCTTCTCCACAGACAATGTCCTTGCTATCTGCTGCAACGTCTATTGCATCATGAAAGTCTATTACGAGTCTATTACATCATCAAAAGGGATTTCAAGAGTTTTTAAAACCACAGCACAAAAGAGTCCATTGTGGAACCACACATGTCTGGTTTCTTTGCTGAGATCCATATAGAATAAGATCATCGAATTCAACAATGAATTTCAGACATCAAAATTTTACCTGTGAACAAAAATCATTTGAAAACTAAAATTAGAATTATTAAGCCATTTCCCAACTCCCATATGTTGGTGACAACGGGGGTCCCTGAAGGATATGACTTTTCCTGATGTGCGACATAATCTCTTATAAAAAAATTGATATACATATTCAGGTGAAACATAGTACTGATTCTTGCCCATAGCAGAGACATCCGGTAAGTGCAGCTCAGCAGCTTTGTCTGGGAATTTCATTTGTTAATTTCAAATTTCTGAACAGCCTTCCCGATTCTTTTGTCAACCTTATGTAGGAGGACTTGAGATTTTTCAGGGTTCAATAGTGAAGCATCCTTAGAGAAGGAATGGTTCCCTACCCAGCACACAAAGACATGGAGGCTGAATAATGTCCCCCCCACAAAAAGGTCCACATTCTGATTCCTGCAACCTGTGCCTATGTTACCTTACATGGCAAAAGGGACTTTGCAGATGTGATTTCACTAAGCACCTTGAGCCGGGAAGATTGTCCTGGACTGTCTGGGTGGGCCCAATGTCATCGAAAGGGTCCTTATAAGGGAGAGAGACAAGAGAATCAGAATCAGAGAAGGAGAAGGTGACAACAGCAGCAGAGGTCAGAGGGATGCCATTGCTGGCTTTGAGGATGGAAAGGAGCCACGAGCCACGGAATGCAGCAGCCTCTAAAAGCTGGAAGAGGCAAGGAAACGGATCCTGCCTAGAACATCCACAAGGAACGCAGCTCTGCCGACACCTTGATTTTACCCAGTGAGACTCACTTTGGGCTCTGACCTCCAGAACTGTAAGATAATAAATGTGTGTTGTTTTAAGCCACTGTTTGTGGTAACTTGTTACAACAGCCAAAAGAAATGAATACAGGCGTGTAGTTTTATAAAACTGCCCCTGTATATCTGTTGTGTGTGTCTAGGGGAACTGGGGTGGAACTGCCAGAAATAGTACTGCAATGTTGTTGCCTGCGTTCATTTTTATTTTTGCCAAAACAATGCGAAATGTGTTTGGTCTTTTGAGTTAGCCACGTGATTACCCCTCCACCCCCAAGAAGTGAGCAAGTCAACTGCTACCAGACATCCTGTCCAGCGAGGTGTATTCTGGGGCAGAGCATAGAATTTTAATTTAAGAGAGATTCAAAATCCTGGAGAGATGAAGATATGGGGTTGGAAATGTCCCTCCTTTCTTTTATTCACCAAGAACTTTCATTTATTTTTAGTCTGATCTTGCTTTCAACACTATGTGTAGTTCTCATACTAATCAGGAGTTGGGAAGCAAACCGTGGGCATCGTTGGGTCGGTGCTGGGGCAGGAGATGTGAAGAGCGGGATGTGGCACTAGGAGGAAATGTTCAGAAAGGATTCTCTGTTGGCCATTCCATTCTGAGAATCCAGAGAACAGCTCTAGGTCAAACTAGCTCTAGGGCACTGTAGTGCCCTCCTGTTTCCCTGAGGGAAAAAGCCTTAGATGAAAGGCTGGATGCTCTGGGGGTTAAACACGCCATTCAAACCCCCTGGAATGGAAGTCCTGCTGACTGCCCCTAGCTGTGTGGGCTTCAGCAGGTTAGGTAACCTCTCCATGCTCAGTTTTCCCATGTGGTAAATGGGTACAAAGATATTAGCTTAAAAGATTGTTGTGAAAATGAAAAGAAAAAAAAAAGGAAGGTGTTTGGCACATAATAAGCACTCCATAAATGTTAAACTATTATTATAATTATTATTACCTTAGGGAACACCAGAATTTTTAAAGGGGGACCCAATAGTCTCCTCGTTTTCTATTTCTTTAAAAAATTTTTTTGCAATATTTTCCCTACTTCCTCTGTCATATAAATGAGCCAAAGGTGGCTGTGTGCATTGACCTTTATTTCTTCACTGAGGACTGAAATCTGTTAGCGCAAAAGCTGACTGGTGCGAAATATGAATTTTTTACACATCCAATTATTGTAAACATAGCCCAAGCAAGCAGATTTTTAGCCCTTTAGAGCCTGCCTACTTCGCATACCCCACGAAATCTCATCCTACATCTGTGGCCAGAGGTAAGATAGAGGCTTGTGGTTATAAGTCCTCAGAGAGTCCCCTTCGAGCTCTCTGACCCGGAGGCTCTCCGCCATGCTGCTGAGTGATTTCATCCAGACACTGTAAGCCTCTTCCCTCCTCCTCTCCCCCTTGTCCTCCTCCCCTTCCTAGTAGCCACCTCTGAGTAGTGCCTTAGCCTCTGGACAGACTCCTGCTGTGAGGGACATGCCCCACATGCAAATCTGTCAGAGTCACCCAGTAAAGCTTGTGAGCACCACTGCCATCTTTTTCCTTGATCAGCCCCCAAATTCCTCAGACCCCCTATGTCCTCTTTTCCAACTAACATCAACTCGCCAAAAAGGAACATTCAGATATTTTGTTTCTTCCCCTCATGATAAGTCAAATAGAACCAAGGGACAGAAAAGTAAATGTCTGCGTTTTCTGTAGAGTTGCCCAATTTGGGGCAGGAAGTGTTGGTTATAGGAAGATTGTTGGGGATGTCAAATATTTCAAATGATTACCTTCTTTCCATCACAGCTTTTAAAAAATTATGCTGAGATTTTAGGCATATCTGTTGGTACTTTCCAAAATAAATCCACCAAATGAGAAAAATGAAACTCAAATATATACACTTAAGCTTAGAAATTCAACAGCAAAGCCTCACTTCTCCTGAGCCAATTAAGTTGATGTTAGGACCCCAATGAACTGTTCTTTATAAAGGAGGAAAAATGTTTATATCAAACATAATAAGTTGGATCTTTTAAAAAAGGAAAATTTATAGTTCAATTATTTCGCCTTTGGAACTGTCTGGTTCATAAATGAGAATAATAAAGCACTTCTGTGGCCTGATAATAAAAAAATAATTGGGCAGATATACTATATTTTTTGAAGTGTTTTATCCTTATCCAGATGACTCTCTCCAAGTTCCATTCTTTCTGATCTTAAATTTGAGAAGACTGTTTTTCTCTTGCATCTGTCATTCTTGTAGTGTTCTCAACTAATTAAATCAGAAAGGGGAAGAAAAATTGAGATTATCTCATCCATTTCTTTGCCGCCATGTTGTTCCATCACTAGTGCAGTATTATACAAAAATGAACTTCTTTGGAAGACATCTTAGAAAAGAATGTCTGTGATCTCATTTGACGTGTCTGATATTATTTTCCAAACATTCTTCCTGTTATTCTGTTCTGTAATTTTATATCTTTGTAACCAATGTCTTTTCATAGTGCCTCGTCCCTCCTCCCTGATGTGGGTTCCATGATCCATGCATACATTCTCAACTCTGCTTCTCTCTCTGTCTGTTTCTTCTGGGAAATCTCATGCCAAGCTAAATCTGACTCTCATTGACTCTGCCCTTGAACTTAAGTAGATGAACATGGTGGGAAGAAGAACCACAACTATGGAGACTGTTTTCCTTTAAGTTCATGATCACGAATGTCAGCCTGTCCTCGGTACTGCCTATTAATCCTGTTTCCCTGGTCAAGCCACTTGACCACTCCTGAGATAACTCTTTCACACCTTCTTCCTTGTCCTCAATCTCCAGCACTTTCTCCCTTCTCGTTCTCAGTTAATGACCTTTCTTCTAATTTCATCTGAGCAAATAACAATTCTCCAAAATGATCTTCCTACTACTGCTGCCATTAAATCTACCCACTGGTACCCAAATCCTCTGCCCTCCTGCCTGTGACAGTGGGTGAACCAACTGAGGGTTCATCTCAGCCAACCAGACTATTTGTGCATGGGTCCCATCCCCTCTGGCCCAACCAAGGACTTTGCTCCTACAATTATCCATGGTCTCTCTTGGAGCATCTTTTTTTTTTCCCTTCTCTTACTGGTAGTACCTCCCATTCAAGGAAAAAATTGCTTTATTCCCACATCTTACTGTAGCTATGTTTTCATTTTCTACTCTGCTAAAGAGAATCTCCTTGAAAAAGTCCTCTGTACTCACTATAACAAATTGTCTGCCTCCTTCTCTTGAATGAACTTATTTCAGTCAGACTTTCAACCCAGTCCCTCCATTGAATCCACTCTAGTCACAGTCATCAGTGGCCTCCCCCTGACCAGATCTGATGATCAGTTCTCAGTCTGCATCTTACTTGACCTTGCATTGGCATTGGACCAAGTGCTTCCTATCGTGCAGAACACCACAGTCTCCTAGTTTTCTCCCATCTTCAACTGGTCACTCTTTTGCTAGATTCTCGTCCTCTTCTGACCTCTAAATAGTGAAATGTCCCAGGAATCAGTTTCCGGACCTCTTCTCTATCCATACTTCTCTAGAGAATTTCACTAACACTCATGGTTTTAAAGACCAATCTACATGCTTATAGATTGAGTTTATATCTCAACCGAAACCTCCTTTCTGAACTCTGGAATAACATGCTAGGTTGCCTACTTGACGTCTCCTCATTGATGTCCTATAGTCCTTTTAAAATTGATATCCCCCAAAAGTATTTTTTGTTTTCTCTTCCAGGCCTGCTCCTCCCTAAGTGTTCCTCTTCTCAGCAAATGGAACTCCCTTTCACACAGGTGCTCAGCCCTCATTTGTCCCCCTTCCCAAACTGGACTCATTCCTGGCTCTTTTCCTTTTCTCTAACACAAACATCAATTATTTCTGTCACCTCTGCCTTTAAAATATTTCTAAAACCTCACCATTTCTCAAGATTTTCTCCCACTAATGCCTTAGACCAAGGCCCTCTCTCTTACCTGGACTATTGCAATAGTCTCAAAAATGATCTCTTTGTAGCCACATTGGCTCCTTGCAGTCTCCACATAGCAGACAGAATGCCACTTCTCAGATGTAAATCAAATCATGCATCCTTTTCAAAGCCCTCCAATGGCTTTCCTTACAATTAGAATAGACCTAAATACCCTAAATGATCAAGTCCGTGGTCACTCACCAGGCTCTAGCCACAGGCACCTTCTTGCTGTTCTTCCCTTGGGCCAAGTGCTTTCCCTCTCAGGGCATTTGCCTGGATTTTTCTTCCCTTAGGTGGTCTCACTCCCTCCCTTAATTCTGCTCAAAGCTCATCTTTCTAAGAGGCTTTCTCTAACCAATTGATATAAAATAGAAATTTACTCTCCCCTATGTGTCATTCTTTATCCCCCTTCATGTAGTACAGAAAAATTACGTGTTGACATTTTTAAATACTAGTTTCTATTTTCTTTGCCTGCCTGGTTCCATGGGAGTGAAGATTATGAGCTGTTCACTGGTGTATCTCCAGTATCTGGAAAGTGGCGTGGTACACAGAAGGTACTCATGAGATATCTGTTGAATGAATGGAAAATTGAACAAATTCTTACTATTTGCTTAGCAAATAACTGAAAACAGCAATTAAGTCTTGGCTTAGGCTGGTGACCCCAATTTATTCTGTCTTTCCCCAAGGCCTCATTCTTCAACATCAGTTTTGCATTTCTTCCCTAATCTCTCCCCAGGTTTTTAATATTTTTTACTTAAGTCAAGAAACTCAGCATTAGATGAATAAGTGTCTTAATGGATATAGGTTTTCCAGTTTTTTTTTTTTTTTATGGACTAACGTCAAATTTTCTTTTTTACTTCTCATTACCAACTCATTTCTGCCTATTCTCTATTTTTGAATATAAACACTATTCTTTATCTTTTCTTCTTCTTCTTCTTTTTTTTTTCTTTTGCATTTACTTTCTCTGAAGGGATTCTTATCTCACTAAATTTGTTTCGTATATTATTTTTGATGCCTAGACTCTGGCCTGGTGTTTTTAATGTCGAGGAATATTTAAGGGTATTTATTTATTCATTTATTTAACCAAACAATCAATATTGAAACCCTATTATGTACTAACGGTATAATTGGAAAAGGACCCAGCAGTTGTAAAAATATCAGTATGTTTTCAGACTTGAGCTTAGTAGAAAACAGAAAGTTTGGCAATCTGGGAGAATATTTCCATGAAAGTCTCAACAGATTCTTAACAGAATCTACACAAAATTTGGCTCTAAATGATATTTTCTTACTTTGTTCCTAAATGGAAAAATTTTGGATTTTGTGGAAGTATCTAAAGTCTTGCTTAAGTGAATATATACGGAGTCTTTGCTACCTTCTTGGTTAATTCTCATTTTTTTTTGACTAACATTCACTACAGAGCCCCATACACAGGAAGTATCCAGTAATCTTGAATTAAATGGGGCCTACCAAAGCAGTCCTTTCATCTTCTAAAGTAATTAAATTAATCTGAAAACACTCAGTTTCTTATTAGGATAAAAAAGAATAATACTACATGCTTTTCTTTGAGGATAAGATGAGCTAAAAAAGCACATTAAAAACTATGAAATATAAAATGAACACAGGGGGATATTAATACCTAATATAGTAATCTGTTTTTTAAATTGTTTGCTAAGTGATTTTGAGCATCTGTTCTAATATAGAGATTGAGTAATTTTTTATGTGATTTCACGTTTCCTAAAATGCATACCTACATACAGACATACATACATACACACTGCTGTCCCTTTTTCAGCTGCTGTTCATGTCTAATCATCCAAAAACAGTCTTAAAGAGAGGTGAAAATTGGCCAATTTAGTGATTTTCACACTTTTCTAACAGTCCCTCAGGCCAGTCTGCCTGCTGGCAGTTTTATCTCATCTCTTTTGAAGTTGTCCATCCTAAATGTGGGAAACTCTTCAGTAAGCAATGACTGTGGAAGAAAGTCTTCTACCTTTGGATAAACTGGATTTAAGATTTAAAATATCCAGATACTTGGAGCCCCCGCAGGAGCCTAATGTAGAACCAAGCCAAGGCAAATTGTTTTTGAACTAGACAATGCTTGTCTTTGACTTCCTCTATTTACATTTCCCCATTCTACCGTCTTAAACCCTCATCCAAAGACCCAGTACCATGCAGAGTTAAACTCCAGCTCCCTCCCAGGTATGTTCTTACTCCCAAAGTGTCCATTCAACGAACATACCTACCTCGTCTTCCCATCTCTGAACTTTCTCCATGGTAGTTAGGTGTTTGGAAGAAAGCCATTTGGTTTAACTACAACTGTAAACTGAGGTGGGATGCCTTGTCTGAGTATTCTTGTCTTTCGTCCTTCCAGCTTGACTATTGGTAAATCACGTGGATCTGTGTTTTGAACCAGCCACATAAAATCAGTCTTAATGTCCTTGTCATCTGATACTTATCAAAAGCTCATCAGTGAGAAACAATATTCACTGGGATTGTTTGAAGGACACAGAGTCCGTCATTGTCTAAAACTCTGGAGCCCTGACCTGCCAGTTCTTCAAACACATGAGAGAATGATCCTCTGAAACCATATTCAATGGATGCATTTTTAGAGGGCTTTCTCTACTTTTTTCCTGCACTAATTAATATGTCAACTCTTATGAAGCTGGTTTTGTTAAATTGTATACTCTTGAAAAATAAACATTTCTTTCAGGTAAAATAAATAAATAAAAATTAAAAAAAAAAGTCAGAAGGCCTAGTGGTTGGGAGCAAGAACTTTGAAGTTCAACAGATCTGGGTTCAAATCCTATTTCTGCTGCTTACTAGTTGTGTGGCCTTGACCAAGTTCCTAAACTCTTAAATCTGTTTCCTCATTTGTAACACAAGGATAAATAATAACAGTACCTTCTTAGTACCTGGTATGAGGATGAAAGGAATTGTGCTCACTTGGCGCCTAGATCAGTAAACATTATTAGCTCTTTTCGTTGTTGTTGTTGCTGTTATTAGTTGTGGGTCAAGCCAAATCTGTAAGGAATTAGGTATCTCATCTAGCCCATTCTCCCCTCACTCCCCCGAACTGTTTTATTTGATGCTGCTTTGGTGTGATATTTTTAGTTTCCAGTGAAGATCAGTGTAAGAAGTAGCTCTTTAAAACCCACCATGGCATTTACCATGAGGATACCATCAGGAATGCTGTTTATCACTTTCCACAATGGTCCTTTTTATGGGGACCTCCAGGAGAATTCTGTGTGTGGTGGTAGTGCCAAGCAGAGCCATTCTTCTGAGCATTTGGTTTATTTTAAGTTTATGGACAGTAAATTATATAACTGACCGAGTTTCCCTTTTTGACTTGGCTGCTAGAAAGCTTAGAGCCAAATGTATGGCTCATTTGTAGGAAGTGCATCAATTATTATGGGATGCATTTCAAGCCTCACTTCTGTCTTCGTTTTATGTCCCCATCTTTATTCTTCTGTTTTTTTCTTGTAGTCCCTCTTTTATTTCATGCAATTTAAATATTATTTTAAAATTAATTCTTATAAATTGCCTTAAATTATTCCTGAAGCAGAAGGGGGAGCAGATAGATGGATAAATAGGTGTAGATAGATAAAATAAGGTTTTGAATAGTTTAACCTGTGTAAATGACTTATGGCTTCTCTATCTGAGAGGTTTAATTTTTAGAAGAAGATACTTGTTATATAAAATCAATTTTCCAACTGGTAAAATTTCAGATTTTGCAAGAAAGAGAAACCAGTCAGTTCAAGGGAATGTTTTGCAGAAAGATGGGTGATTTGGGAAACCAGGACAAAGAGGACCACTAAAAGGCAGGCTGACTGTGGCTCAGGATGGAAAAAGTGTCTGTTAAATGACTGGATTAGTTAATTAATCATTACACAATGATTCATTACCAGGGTCAGCTTATAAAAATAACGTTCACCTTTCCTAGAGAGCATGGGAAGACCATGGACTCAGCAATCAAATTCCTAGGTAGAAATCCTGGCTCTGCCGTTTCCTTGGGCAATTAACTTAACTTCATTGTGCCTCAATTTCTTTTTTTATAAAATGGGGATAAAAGCAGTACTTACCTCGTGGGGTACTCAGGAGAATCAAAGGATAACCTGTGCGAAGTGTTTAGAACAGTGACTGGCACTTAGTATGAGTCAATGCGTGGTAGCCATCATTCTTCTTTGAAAAAGATGCCAATTGTCGGTTTTGTAAATGAACTGCAGACTAGGGTTAGTTGGATCGTGGAGGGGCTGATGCTGATGGCAATCTTTATGACAATTAAGGATTTTAATAAGAATGTATATGTGGTTTAGACATATGTCACAGAATTCTGAAATCGATCAGGAATATTTCGTGGCAACTGCAGACAAAATGTGTGTTTCTCTTTCTTGGTCTTTCCAAACAAACGGGAAATCAAAAGAGCTGCTGTGAAGTATTTTGTTCTGTTATCATCATGGATTTGTTCATGAAATGTTACATAGTGTGTCTTGCCTTCTTTTTCCCCCCAAGGGTCAGTGTTTTCTTTATATCCATGTTGCATTTCCTTACAGCTATAATGAATGAAATGAACTGATCAAATGTATTCTCTGAAAAAATAGTGTGGGGTGGAAAATTTTAACATAGGAGCGTTCTCGGCCATTTCCTTCTTCTTCCTCACTTCCGCCTCCCGTAATGAAGAGAATTTTGCCTTTCCCTATTCAATGTTTCTTCTTCCATCAGCATCTAATAATGTTCCCTCATTGCTAGCCGCCCTGTCATACAAAATTTTAATTTGGGGAGAGAGGGAAAGGACTGGAGATGTAGAATAAGAGGGGTAGAGTTTTTGTTTGCTGGCTCTCCTTGTTCAGAATCTGAGTAATGGGTAAATTAGGAAAAAAATTAAAAACTGCAGAAATTAAGCAAATCTACCAAATATAAGGCTCGGGGATGTAGGCTGAGGAGAGAGAATTCGGAAGCTGAGAGCCTGGGAGAGTTTTTTGCTGTTTTTGTTTGTGTTGGAAAGTGAGAGCTGGCTTGCAAGTAGCTTTAGGGTAGGAGAGAATCGAGGAGGAGAGGAAGGGGAATTTTGATTAGAATTGCTTGGGTTTTGAGATTCTCTGTTAGGAAAGATTGGCTTGATTTTCAGTTACTTTTTGTGGTTGGATTGTACTTCTTTCAATATGACTAGGCTAAAAGAGACCTGGGATTTATTAGGGTTACATAGTTTTCTCTCAATTTTGAATGTAACATGTGTATTCTAACTCTATAACACAAAATATGTTTTAAACTTATCATTGAAGTTAAGTACATATTTTATGATGATTATTCATTTTGAAAGTATGACTTCTCCCCCAATTACATTGCATGTAGTTATTTTATTTAATTCTGCTGTAATCTGCTATATAGATGGTGATGCCACTCTCATTCCTTAGAAGAATTGCCTGGTGGTTAGTCTGGGAAAAAAAGAGAGCCCAGGGCCAGCCCTGGTGGCCCAGTGGTTAAGTTCAGTGTGCTCCGCTTTGGCGGCCTGGATTTAGTTCCCAGGCGCAGATCTACACCATTCATCTGTCAGTGGCCATGCTGTGGCAGTGGCTCACATACAAAAAAAGAGGAAGATTGGCAGTGGATGTTAGCTTAGGGTGAATCTTCCTCAGCAAAAAAAAAAAGAGAGAGAGAGCCCAGACACCTTGGTGAGAAATAAAAGACAGAGAAAGAGAGAAGATTTTCAATCTGAAGAAGCTGAAATAAAATAGGGTAGTGGTTTTTGGTGGCTAAAGAAGTAGAGTTCAACGGAAGAGGCAAAGGGCCAGATAGATATTCTGTTCAGGATTCTAAGGAGAGAAATGAGGATTGGCCAATAACAGAAGCAAACTGGAACTACATGAAAATAAAGATTAGGATGGATTGTTCTACAGGAGACTGAACTTCGCTAATGGATGAATATATCCAGAATGGAGGAAATTTGGGAACATGTGTCTTTTACATTGGGTTTCATTCTCTCTTTTCTGTGCTTGCACTTATCTATTTTAATTTTTTAAATATCTCATAGATCCATCTGTTTCTCTTACCTTTCACCTCCACCACCTTAGTACAAGTTACCATCATCTTCTCCTTGGGTAATTACAGCCGCTTCCTAGCTGGTCTCCCTGCTTCCTCTCTGGCCATCTTCCAGTCTAGCTTCAGCTCCACTACCAATGCGTGTTTTAAATGATACAAATTTGATCGTGACTCTTGGGAATCCCATTGCTCTTAGTATAAAGGTAAAAGTCCTCAGCATGGTCCTCATGATCTGACAGTCATCTGCCTTTCTATCCTCATCTTGTCCCACGCTCCCTCTTAATGTATCCTCCGGCTGCTTAAACACGGCGTTCTCCCTTCTGCCACAAAGACCTTTGTGAGTGATGTTCCTTCCATCTGGAATGGCTCCTATATTCCCCCTCCCTGCCTCATCTCCCCTACATTTGGTTAACTCCTTCCCACCCTTCAAACCTCAGCTCAGTGGCACTTCCTCAGAGAAGACTTTTCCGACTCCTCTAATTCTAGAAGATGTCTGCTTGCTATACATTTTCATAGTATTCTGTACTTTCCTTCAAAGAACTTACCAGTTTGTAATGACACGTTTATGTAATTATTTGACTCAACTCTTCCTTTGGATTTTAGCCTCCCTGTAGTCAAGGGCCGTGCTTATTTTACTTGTCCTTTTGTCACAAGTGCCAAGCAGACATGTGCACACGGTGAGTAGCACGCAGTTGATATTGTTGACTGAATGGGTGAATGTGGACACTTGGTCCTTTTTGTTTGTTTTTACTAAAATCAGTGGAGAAGTTTTGGTACCCTTAAGAACACTAGGCTCTGAATAGTTGCAGTTATAACGGCATACAATGAAGGAAGAGTTCCATGAGTGTATGGACTGGAGTGTCTTTGGGGGGAGGAGCACTCGTTTCCTGAAACCACAGCCACAAAAAGAGCCATGAGCCCTGACAAGGGACCTTCACGTCCACTACAGAAGGCTTCTCTAGATATGGTTTTATTCTTTGTAGTCAGAAAGTTTTCTTCTCAAAAGAAGTACTTCACCCAACGTTTAACATCATCTGTGTACTTTATCCCTCCTACCTAATAGTAATGTAGAAAATGAATAGTAAATTCACATGAATTCTCATAGTTTATAAAGACTGCCCAGAAATAAATCTCTTGGGCTTTTAAAAATAGCTGGCATTGACATCATGTGCATTTATCCACAGTTATTTTTCATTTGTTGCTTTTGTCATTCTATCCCACATTGTCACTTTTTAACATTTTCCTTTAATATGTCTTGTATTATAACAAAATAGCTAATTTAGCAATTCAGTAGGTTTGTGATTTAGTTACATGAACCAAACAGCTGGTTTTATTGACTCTATTTTATTTTATTATTTAGTAGATAGACGTATTGTGGACAACTACAGAAGCTCGAAAGCTTCAAATTTCTCACTAATATAGAACTATTGACTAGTTTTTGAAACCAAATGGTCTGGAGATTTTTTTCCTATTTCTTAATAAAACAACAGATATTTTCACATTTAAAGGCTTCAGTGATTCTGGATGTCCTACAAGATAAAGTCTGCTGATCCTCCGTCCATTTTCTTGTCATGCCTTCCATCTTCCACTCCCTACCTCCTCCTCAACTGTAGATTCTGTGAATTAATCATTCATTCCAGTAACACTCTGAGGTACTATTAAAATACAGATTTAACTTCTATAACTGAGGGCAAACTAAAAGTGACTTAAACAATATGGGAGTTTATCTTTCTGTCATGTTAGAGTCCAAATGGAAGCAATACAGGTTTCTCCCGCTATCCAAAAGGAGAGTGTTCCTCTGAAACCTTTTGTAAGCCAAAATGGCATAAAGTGAAGAAGCAATTACCATTAATTTACATGGGAAAAATTTTTGAGTGTTCCCAGACCCAAAAAATAACCTACCCAATCACACCAAATAACACATATAAACCTAAAATCACACGAACATATAGTAAAAGCAGAAAGGATATGATAAATACTCAGCCTATGGAAGGCAAAAATAATGTCCGTATGGTGATGTTTCACTTACCAGAATCAGGAAGACAGCTCACACACTGGAAGGCTGAGTGGTGGTGGTAGTGATGATGGGGTGCTAGGCTGAGTCGTCGGAGGTGGGAGTGGTGGGAGGTACAGAAGACTGGGGTGTGGGAGAGAGAGGAAGAGACCCATCTTTTAACATCTCATCATCGTCTGAATCCATCAGGGCAGGCGGGTCACTAATGTCTACACCTTCTTCTATGTCTGCCTGGCTCCATGTGGAAAGTCGAGGTTGGTCATCTGCTGTGGCTGCTGTGGCTGATGTGGCAGACTTGGAATATGACAATGTGCTTTACTGCTTAATCTCTATAACAGCTCGCTCCAAAACAAACACTGAACTCTATTTTCTCTCTTCGCCTTTTTTCATAAAAGTGAAAATCCTTAGATTTCTTTCAGTTAGCGAAAACAGGTACTAATATATGTCTTTCATAGAAGAGAAGGGCGTAAAGTGAACTTCCAGATAGTATGGGGAAACCTGTATAGGGCTTCACCATCTTTCTGTCCTGTTGCTCTGTTCTCCTGAATGTACAGCTTCCTTCTCAACTTAAATGGCTGTTCCAGCTCTCAACAGTGTGTCTACATTAAGCCAGCAAGAAGGGAAAAAGAAAGGGAAAGAGATGTTCCATTCCCTCTAAGGACACAACTGAGATGTTGGGACATGTCATTTCTGCTCTTGTGCTGTTGAACAGAATCTGGTCACATGGCCATACCAAGTTGCAAGGGAGGCTGGGATATTTCTCTTGGTCCAGCAGTCACATGTCCATTCCTGTTAACCTAGATGAAGTAAAGAATGGATTATGAGGAGACAACGACAAATCTTTATCACATCTATGTTTCCATTACTGCGCTAAGTGCTAGGATATAGCCATGAATAAGGACTAGATTCGGGGGACAACCCAGTTTAATTTAAGGGACTTTGGGTATATCCCTGTTATCTGAATTTATCATGAATCTTTCATCTATATACATTCTTCTTATACAGCCCATATAAACAAAATTTATTCTGTGTATATTCTGTTTATAATCTTCTGTGCTTGTGCATTTGCTGCCCATTGCCTGGGATTCTTTCTGCCCCCACATTTCGCTGGATGCAATTCTCCCCATTCTGCAAATGCGAGCCCAAGTGTCCCCACCTCCGTGAAGTCCTCATCGTGCCTTCCAGGGATGGGTAGGAGTTGTGTGGTTTGTGTTCCCATAGCACACAAACGCTCTTCTCTTTCCTCTGTTTTGTTATAAATGCCTAGAGGCAGACATGGACTCTATTTTATTCATTTCCTATCCCCAGCACCTAGCACAGTGCCGAGCAAATAGAAGGTCCTGGCTAAGTGTTTGCAAAATCAAATTAATTAGTACTTGGCATCTTTTCGTGGATACTTCAATGGCAAGGTGGGTGGAATCTCTAATGAACTGGGGATCTCTTTCATATTATATATAATAACATCATAGTCGATAAAAAGTTAAGTGAACCAAATTAAATTCAGAATCATAGAAGAGATCATGTCTCCCGTGTTTTCATCTTATTCTAACTTTGAGTTAATTTTTATTCTTTATTTCTGTTCAGTTATTCTAGCAAATGTGTCCTGGTTGAGGTTGATGAAGGGTCCTTAAGAAAAAGCTTGAATTTGAATTATATGTGCTCTCATATCACTTACTAAATTTCTCACTAAAGTTTCTCTAAAAAAACAAATTAAAATTCTACCTACTGGAAATGTATCTTGCATGGTCCAGAAAATGTTGAGGTTTTCCCAGGACTCACTTCAAAAGCCGATCTGCAATGTAATTCAGAAATTTTATTTTAGGTTTCTTTAGGTTTCAGGTTTCTGATCTAATCACAGAAGTAATCTTATTGTCTATGTATAGTTTATCCATTATTTCCCTTTTGGACCTTCAAATACATGGAAGATTAATTAGTATATGATAAGGACAGAATTTCACAGACTGTTTAAATTATATAAATGACTAGGTGTTAGTAATACTATTGTTTATGTTACTTATAGACAAAACACTTGACCATTTTGGGCCTCAAGTACTTTATTTGTCAAAGAAGAACTCTGAACTAAGGCAGGAGCTTTTTTCACCTCTCATAGCCTCTTAGACTATTAATAATGATATAGAGTTGTTACTTTAAATCATGGATTTTAAGGAAATATTGGTGAAGTGTTGAGAATTAATACACTTGCACTTTCCATGAGCCTAAAGAGCATAATGGTGGGTGATCTTAATCTGTGACATGAAATAGTTAATGCATCTTCTCAAGTGGCAATAAGATATGGAGTGACTTGGGCAGGGGGGCAAAAGTGGGTCAATACTGTTCCACACTAAAAGGCTCTATGAATCGTTGCTTATTAAAATGGCTGATACCATACAAATGAGTAGTTTTATCCCCAAATACCTTAATAATTCATCTTTTCAGGTATGATATGTACAAGTTCTTTTCAGAAGAATGTTAGGATCGGCTTGGTGTCCGCAAACTGTGTCTTCAGAGAAGGATGTAAATTATAGCTTACAAGCAGGACTCATTTGTAAGATCTTATGCTTTGTAGGCAGCCTTATTTAGTTTCTTGTATCTAAATCATAGATAATATATTATCCAGTTAATTAATTAGATCTGACTCCGATCAGATTTGCTTGCCGGAGTTATGTTTATTTAATGTGCTTTAACGTAGAAAATGAATATTTGGCAGTGAGCAAGAAAAACACTGTAGCTGCAGTGGTTGAGTGAGTTGGGTCCTGAGGCCACTCCAGCGATCCTTTCTACAATTCATGTGAAACACGTACGGGGAGACAAAGCATCTGACAATTTGGAGGGTGGTTCTGTGGCCCTAGGAATCCAGAGTGAATTAAAGTCTAGACTCGGTAATTTTTCAGGGTAGAGGGAGGAGAGGGAAGTCGCAGATCAGATATGCCCAAGGTGTTACACAGGTAACACTGAAGCAAGGATGCTGCTGCCAGTCTGTGCATCGTGAGGAAGACAAGAATGTCAGAGCAGCAGCCGGAGAAGCAGCGTTCCCAGAAGCAATAACATAAACAGCTTCAGGAGCAGGCCTGCTCTCGTAAAAAGCAGGCTACTGCAGCCTTGTGAAATGCAAGATTCTCTGATGTTTGAAAATCTCCCCGGTTGAGAATGGCTATTGTAAAAACGTTGCCAAGAAACTCTAAGGATTCGGACAGTCCTAACTATGGGTTAGCAATAGTTCTTTCGGGAGAATAAATGACACTTTTTGTAGATTTCTGGTCAATAGACAACTCCCTGAAGAAGAAGATATCAAATTACCCGAGAAAGAAAAACAGGGAAAACAAAGTTTTGGCATGCCTGCAGGAACGATGGTGTTTTTAGAAACTACCTAGGAGGCAGAAGCTAAGTGTTGATTTGCCCATGCCTCTTACCTGGGAGTAGAAGGTGGGAAGAAATGGACAGTGGCTCTGATGAGAAGAAGAGGCACAGTGCAGCTCGGTGAAGCCACACGCTGACTGCGTCCTGCACCGCTCTTCATGCAGTGCTGTGGGCTGGTGCATCGGCGGCGAGTACGGGTGTCCTATGTAAGTTTCTATTGCTGTAGAATTGCAGCTAGGGGCTGAAAATTCTATTCGTGTCTGTCTGGTGCATGTTGCCTCTTTCAGGTGGTTTTAATCCCCGTGCTGAAGCTCAGCCAGAGAATCAATCATTTGTACAACGAGTTTTCGAGGCACCTGAGGTGTATGAGATTCTGAGATTTTCCGGAGATGTTTTTGTGTATCTTTACTGCTGTGTGACTTTGACAAGGTCAGAAATAACTTGCACAGGGATTGTTTGGGAAGTCCATTGTTTCAGAGGTCTGTATCAGTTCAAACCAGTTGGTATTCTCTTTTACTTAGAGGTAGTCCTGTTTTCATATTTGAATGAGGGCATGAAAAGGAAATCTTTTATAGAGAGAAACACTACGGAGTTTCTCAAAGATAGCCACAGAGGCTGCCGTTAAATCCTATTTTGAACAGCTTCAGAGATACAGTAGATGATAATCGTCTGATGGATGACACAGCTGTTGCAATAACGCCAGCATTTATAGCAGCTTTATCATTCTGTGTCTATTTCACTGAAATAGTCCTTATTTCATGGACCTGCTGTGTTTTGCAAAATGGCTGTCTGAGTATTAAATTCTACAAGGCAGGCTTACACAAACACTGAAGTATCACTACTTAAGATGATTGGATGCTAATTGAAATATGCTGTGCAGTACGCTGGCCGACAGGCTCCAAGGAGGCGCTTGCTTTATTTCCGTACTCCTTTTGCATGCGGCCACTATTTTCAGGGAGTGATGTGTGAAGGGAGACGAGAGGTTTATGCAGGCTGGCCAAAACTGGAGTGCTGAATTGCTTAACACCGGTTTGAGATTCCTGGCCGCAAAACAAACAGAAAATCTACAAAGAGAGCTAATCAATACTTAAGGGTATCATGTAAAGAAATCTGTGACCTTGAAATATTGGCCACTGGAAGAGAAATACGTGCCACTTCCAGGACAAACAAGGTCAAAATCTGATATGATTTAAATAATAAAGTTGGAGACCGAGGGTGGCAGGGTGGAGAAGGGATAACTACATTCCTATCAAATCTTAAACATAATATTCAATTTTATTAAATATGTAAAAGCATAAAAAGCCCCTTGAATTGAAAGATTTTTAATTGTTATATATTCAGTTTCATTGTCTTTTGAATGCAACAGTTGAAACATAAGGAATGAATGTAATAGTGAGGTAGCCAGCAAAGATTTTTAAAGACAACATCTGCAGGAATAGATGTTTTGTTTTTTTTCACAGAAAAATTAATTGCTTTTTAATAAGATTTGGGAATGAGTGTTACAAAATTTTTAAAGTATGAAATTATCCACATAAAATCTTAAATTAAAAATAAAAGTAAGTTGAAAATGAAAATCTATATTTTTATAGAATAATGAAGACTGACAAATCCATAGCTTTATGTATTTCTATTTACTCCTATAATGAATTAGAAGAAATCTATGGTTATGTAGCCTGTGGAAGAGAGGAATTCTGAAATAAAGACCCAAAGAAAGCAATAATTTTTACCCTATTTATTTTTATCCTTTTCTGACATTGCACATGTAAACAAATAGAAGAGACAGCATAATCTGTATTTTCTGGAGTCTTGACTGAAAGGTTAGAAGATTTGGTTCATCTGTAAATTCTCAAACTTTTTTACCCTGTATTTTGGCTAAGGAACCACAAAACACCTAGCACAACTATATTTTAAAAATAAAAGAAATGCATATACCTTGGTCACTAGAAATAAATTTTCCTTTATTTTAGAACAGTTATTTCGTGGGAACGCTAACCTGTAACCCACCTGCTGCTGTTTTAGCCTCTCTTCCCTGACAGTTTATATGTGGATTGCAGTTTTCTTTATAGATCGCCAACTCAAAGCTATAGGTGTGTTAAATCTGCAACATATTTCATTTCCTTGGAGGGAAAGAACCCGTTATGTATATATCTGTCAGTGAGATCTCTCATTTGCCTGCAAAGAAGACAGCACATGGAGTCTGGAAGCTGCTCATTGAATAACCAGGTAGACAGCAGGGCAAAGGGTAGCCCAACTCGTATGGAATACTAGTGATTGGGACCTTGCCCATTAAATGTCCATTAAGTGGACTGTCCTGGTGTCCTTTCTCAATCCTATTGTCAATTGTAAGGGAGTGATGACTTAGATCATACCAGTACTGTGCCAAGTAAAGCTTAGGAATTAAAAGTGTGAATATGTAAAAGTACATATATTAAGTATAATATATAAGTCAATTGATACGTGTGTGTGTGTGTGTGTGTGTGTGTGTATCTATCTCAATCCTCCACTAGTTCTTATATCTTTTTTTAGTATGACAGCTTTCTTAAGGATTCCTCCTACTCTAACTTGTCTCTCACAAAGAATATGAAAGTTATGTGGGTTTTGAATAAAGTTATGTACATATGCCATAGTGCTTCATTTCTAGGTTTTTACCTTCCACAGCTGTCACCTTTATTAGGTACTCTCCCTTAACTTGTGTCAAGTTGCCTTTATATTTAAAAATTGTTCTGTGAACGGCCAACTGCCCTGTAGTCGGTGGCCCGTCTCTTTCTCTGTAGGACTCAATGCATAAGTCTTTCTTTTTGGCATTATTATTTGAATTCACAAACTAGTTTCATTATTTTGTTTACACCTAACAATCATTCTTTTAGAACCCAGCTTCATATCTCAGAAGAAATTCCTGTTTTTATCTAAACTGTCTTGCTATTTTTATTTTATTAAATAACATGAAAATCTGTCAGCTGAATAAATACTCTCAAACTTTCAAGGATACATAAGCATAGTAAGCTCTGTGTGCCTCTCTGTGAAACACTTCTAAAATAGTGACATTTGCATGCATTGGGGAGCTGAGATTGCTACTAACTCTTTTTGGTAAACTTTTTATTGAAGTATAGCATACGCGCAGAAAAGTGCAGAAATCACATGTGTTGAACTTGATGAAAGTTCACAAAATAAATAAGCCTGTGTAACCAACACCAAAATCAAGAAACTAAACAATATCAGCACCCATAGCCTCCCTTCCACTCACCAATTGCCTCCCCCTCCTCCAGGGTACCTACTAATCTGACTTCTAACATCATGGATTATTTCCTATTTCCAAATTTTATACAAATGGACTCATACAATATATACTCTTTTTTGTCCAGCTTATGTTGCTTGTCATTATATTTATGAGATTAATCCATGTAGTTGTAGTAAATGTGGTCTGCTCAGTCTCATGGCTGTATAGTATTCCATTGTGTGACTATAACGTAATTGAATCATCCAAGCTACTGTTGGTAGGCATTTGAGTAGTTTCCAGTTTGGGACTATTATAAATAGTGCTGCCATACACATTTGTGACATGTCATTTTGTGAATGTTTATGTATGCATTTCTGTTAGTTATAAATATAGGTATGAAATTGCCAAGTCATAGGATGGATGGATGGATGGATGGATGGATGGATGGACAGATAGATTTAGCTTAAGTCGATGCTGGTCAACAGCTTTCCAAAGTGGTTGAATCAATTTACACTCCCACTAGCAGTGCCTCACTCAAACTTGGTATTATCTTTGGTGAATATATAAAGTACCCTGTTATGGTTTTACTTGGCATTTCTCTGATGACTAATGAAATCAAGCACCTTCTCATATATTTGTTGACCATTTAGATATCCTCTTTCATGAAGTACATGTTCAAGTCCTTGACTCTTTTTCCATTAGGCTGTCTTTTGAAGCTTTTTTTATTCAAAACAGAACTGAGAAGGGGAAAGCAACTGGTGATGAGCATAATAAATGATTAGAGACGAAGTGGGGTACACAGACATAATTGGAATGTGGAATTGGGCTGACCTGTATTGGATTCTTGATTTTTTTTTTTTTTTTTTTTTACTGTTGTGCTAGTGGGGAGTTCTTTTCTCTTTCTGAAGCCTAGTTTTCTCAGCTGTATAATTGGGGAAATAGTATAAACTTGAAGGTTTACTTTGAGAGTTAAAATGAAATAGTGTTTGTCGGCACCTAGCATATTGCCTGACACACAGTTGTTTTTCAAAAACTGGAAGCCACTGTGAAATGAGATCATGAGACAGAGGAGCTAAAATAAGAGAGTAGTAGAGGGTGGTTGGGAGGAACATGGTAGATAACTGCTCTCGACTGGCCTGGTTAATAACTGCCTGCATTATTACTTAATACTGATAGTCTTGAAAAGCTTTGATAAGAGAGTTAGATGGTGGACGATGACCTAGTCTAGATGTTGCCAGTCTCTTGTAAGAGCACACTGTCTTTAGCATATGATCGCTTCGGAACTTTTAGAGCACGTAAATGTAGTGCGATCTCCAAATATTACTTTTGTATGTATCATAACTTCTGAGCAATTCAGCCCTTGACTTAAATTCTGATTGTCATGGTTACCTGATGCACATTCCCATAGTCTTTTAGAGTTTACAAAACCTCAGAGTAGGCAAGGCGAGTGATGACACCACCATTTCATAGATGAGAAAACTTCGAATGAGAGAAATAACTCTCTTGCCACAGGCCACAGTCTGCAAGTGGCCACGCTGGGATTCACACTGAAATTTATTCTTATTCTATGTACAATGTTTTGTTTATCTTGTTTGGAATAATGTTTAAATAATGGGATTATAATTAAATTTAATTAACACAAATTTTGTAGTGCTTCTGAGTATAAAAGTTAATTATCATTGAATTTGAGAAGTGCTGAAATGCCAGTTAATAGAGATTTCTGGTTAGTAGAATTGTAGGTAATACACTTTCTTGAATTATAGTTTTTCTCTTAAAATTCACACTTTTTCCAAATTATCAGAATTGTCTTACAAGTTAAAGTAAGTTTAAGCTACACACTTATTATATATGCCTTGGAAAATATGTTTTCATGGTAAATGACTTTTTAAAGAGTTTTTGCTAGCATTAATTCTGTTTCTCCACAGGTAAAGGAATAAGATTCATATGCATAGTAGTTTTAATATATATATTTAATATACCTTAAATCACTTGGAGCTTTTCCAGCTGTGTCTTAAGATGTCCTTGAAGGATGATACTTGACTTTTATAGAACCGTGTCTTTTAAAGTCAAATTTATATATACATATATTTTTTTCTGGTTTTGTTAAGATATAATTGACATACAACACCATATACATTTAAGACATACAGCATAATGATTTGACTTATGTATATCATGAAATGATTACCACAGTAACATTAGTTAACATTAGTAACATTAGTTAACATTCATTATCTCATATAGATACAAAAAAAAGCAAAAAAAATTTTTTTTCCTTATGATGAGAACACTTAGGCTTTACTGTCTTAACAGTTTTCAAATATACCATACAGCAATGTTAACTACAGTCGTCATGTTGTACATTACATCCTCAGTACTTATTTGTCTTCTAACTGTAAATTTGTACCTTTTGATCACCTTCCTCCAGTTCCCCCTCCTCCTACTCCCCACCTATGGATAAACCACAAATCTGATCTCTTTTTCTATGAGTTATTTTTGTTTTTTGTTTTTTGTTTTTTTTCAGATTCCACATATAAATGAGATGGGAGATCATGCTGCATTCTTCTTTCTCTGTCTGACTTATTTCACTTAGTATGTTGCCCTCAAGGGCCATCCATGTTGTCACAAATGGCAGGATTTCCCCCTTTTTATGGCTGAATAATATTCCATTATATATATATATATATATATATATATATATATATATATATATATATATATATCTCTGTCTCACAACTTCTTTATTCATTCATCCATCCATGGACATCTAGGTTGTTTCCCTGTCTTGGCTATTGTAAATAATGCTGCTGTGAACATGGGGGTGTAGATATCTCTTTGACGTAGTGTTTTCGTTTCCTTCAGATATATTCCCAGAGGTGGAATTGCTGGTAGTTCTATTTTTAAGTTTTTGAGGAACCTCCATATTGTTTCCCAAAGTGACTATACCACTTTACAGTTCCACCAAGGGTTCCGTTTTCCCCACATCCTCACCAGCATTTGTTATCTCTTGTCTTTTTGATAAGAGACATTCTAACAGGCATGAGGTGATATCTCATTGTGATTTTGACTTGCATTTCCCTGATGATTAGTGATGTTGAGCATCTTTTCATTTACCAGTTGGCCATCTGTATGTCTTCTTTGAGAAAATGTGTATTCAGTTCCATTGTCCATTTTTTAATTGAATTATTGTTTTTTTGCTATTGAATTTCATGAGGTCTTTATATATTTTGGATATTAACCCCTTGGAGGATGTATGGTTTGCAAATATTTTTTCCCATTCTGTAGGTTGCCTTTTCGTTTTGTTGATCATTTCTTTTGCTCTGCAGAAGCTTTTTAGTTTGATGCCATCCCACTTGTTTATTTTTGATGTGTTGCTTGTGCTTTAGGAGTTGTATTCAAAAATCATTGCCAAGCCCCATGTCAAGGAGCTTTTTTCCTATGTTTTCTTCTAGGAGTTTTATGGTTGCCATTCTTATACTTATACTTAAGTCTTTAATCCATTAGGAGTTAATTTTTGTGAGTGAGGTAAGATAGGGATCTAGTTTCATTCTTTTGCGTGTGAATATCCAGTTTTCCCAACACCATTTATTGAAGAGACTGTCTTTTCTCCGTTGAATATTCTTGGCTCCTTTGTCAAATATTAGTTGACTGTGTGTGCATAGGTTTATTTCTGGGCTTTCAGTTCTGTTCAGTTGGTCTATACATCTGTTTTCATGCCAGTACCATACTGTTTTGATGACTATAGGTTTATAATGTAGCTTGAAATCAGGAAGAGTGATGCCTCCTGCTTTGTTCTTCTTTTTCGGGATTGCGATAGCTATTGCAGGTTTTTTGCAATTCTTTTAAAGTCAAATTTATATATATATTTTGCCTTGCTTACTCTTCAGGGTATTTTCTCAAGATATTGCTGGCTTTTCAGATTTGGAACTGCACGTGTTTTTAATAGCTTTTAATTTTGGCCATATTAAAATGCTTACTTTGATCTTTAAAATTTTTAAGGTGCCATTAATCCTATAAAATTTTTTTTTAACTTAGGCTCATCTCTCTAGGATGTGAAAATATCCTTCAGCAGATATACGCTTACATCAGAGCAGTAATCTCAGCTTCAGAAATAACAACCACGAGTGTTTAAAATATTTCACAATAAAAATACTACTTGATGATTTAATTTTTTCAGAGCTTTAAATTTTGCTTTAATTATAAGCTTCTGTACATGAGGACATTTTATTAATAGAAAATGAGATAGATGAACATGCCTATAAATGTTAAGGATCACAGAGGGGGATGATGAAATTAAGTTAGCAGTTTGCAAACCCTGGGCGTGTATGGAGAATGAGTTTGTTGATGAATTTTCAGGGTCATAGGATCCTCCAGTTGCTTTAAAACCTTCTCAGCACATCCCCAACTATCACTCATTGCTTTCCCTTCCCATTGGAGAGGCAGCTTGTTTATTTGTTTATTTTTAGGAAGGTAGCATTTTATTTTTTTCAGCTTTATTGAGGTATAATTGACAAATAAAATTGTGAGATATTTAAAGTGTACATCATGATGCTTTGATATACGTTGCATTTTGAAAGGATTCCTCCTATCAAGTTAATTAACACATCCATCAACTCATATATTTATCTTTTTTTTTTTTTTTTGGAAGAACATTTAAGTTCTGTCTTAGCAAATTTCAATTATACAGTACAGCGTTTGCCAACTATAGTCACCATGTTATACATAGGATCATCAGACTTTATTCATCTTAGAGCTGAAAGTTTATACCCTTTTGCCAACCATTCCCCACCCACCACGCCTACCCCCCCAGCTCCTGGAAACCACTTTTCTACTTTCTGTTTCTGTGAGTTTGACTTTTTTTTAGATTCCACATATAGGCGATACCACGTAGTATCTGTCTTTCTCTCTCTGGCTTATTTCACTTAGCATAATGCTCTCAAAATCCATCTATGTTGTTACAAATGGCAGGACTTCCTTCTTTCTCATGGCTGAATGATATTCCATTGTGTATATATACATACACACACACACACACACATATATATGCCACCTCTTCTTTATCCAGTCACCTGTTGAGGAACACTTAGGTTGTTTCCATATCTTGGCTGTTGTGAATAATGCCACAATGGACATGGGGGTGTGGAGAGGCAGTTTAATATGTGAATGATTGACTCCAGAGCAGAGGCCTAAAATTTGTACATTGTAGACCCTTGGGCAAGTCACTCCATCGCTCTGTGCCTCAATTTCCCTTTCTGTTAAATGAAGAATAACAGTAGAATACTCCTAGGTTTGCCGTGAACATTGCATGTGTTAAACTGTGAAAACTCTTGGAATATAGTAAGCCCTCAACTAAGTGTGAACTATTTAAATTATTGTTCTACCTGCCTCCCTCTGCATCTGAGCACCACTTCTCCTGTGGTAGGAAAGTTGCTGCAAAAGAGCCATCACCTTTGGAAGGATGAATTTATTGCTTTAAAGGAAGCTTTTGTAAGGTTTATTTAATTATGTAGAGCTGCTGCAGTCATCATCCACCCGTTCATTCATGAAGCAATTACTCAGCACCTGCTCTTTGCCCAGGGCAATCCTGAAAGTTCGAAATACAGACGGGAAGTGAATCACTAATCCTTGCCTTCAGGAAGGCCTAGCCTGATGGTGGAGATACATGAGTTTATGGAACATTAAAATGTTTGACCTGACTGGAATATCCGACAATAGGAGAAAATAAATGGTACACCACCTATAGTAGAGAATATCAAACAGGCATTAAAGAGAAAAAGCTAGATTTGTGTAGACTGACATAGACGAAGGTCTACATTCTGAGAATATGTGACAGAAAAATTAAGTTGCAGAGCAATGTATATAGTATGAGCACATTTACTCTGCATGTGTTTACATTTGTACTGGTATTTGCATGAGAACAGTCTAGAAGGCTATACCAAAGTGTGGAGAGCTCACAGAAGTGGGATTATAGAGGGGCAGGTGGGATTTTACTTTTTATATCATTAGACATTTTACAATAAGCATGTTTAATTTTTGTAATAAATACTTCATGTGATAAATGCCTTTAATTTATCCCTCACCTTCTTCCAGAAAGGCTTATAAAATATAAATTAATATATATATAATACATATGCCAGCTCATTAGAAAACATTCAACTTGAAATGCATTGAGTGAAAATAATCCAGAAATTGAGGAATCTGTTAATTGAGAAATGTATATACCCTAAGTTCTTTGAAATAGGAAGGGATTTGAATTGAATTGAATTCATTTGTACTCTGGCATGCCTTTGTTATTAGCATATTTCCTAAGGAAATGAAGATCAGAAGGAATGTATGAGATCTAAGCAGAAGAACATAAATCGTCTTAAGAGATATTTCCAATAATTTATGCTGGCCTAGTGAGTCATCTTCCTCCACTAAAGATACATGCCAGTCAAGATGGCCAGATAGTCCAATCTGTTAGCCATGGCCCCATCCAACTGTCTTGAAACACCTGTCCCTTCACTTCTGGGATACCTCATTCATCTATTTCCATATTTCTCCTCCTATTCCTTCTCATATACATGTCATATCTTCGTTTTCTTATTTATATTAGTATTCCTTTGGGCATTCATAAGTCTATATTCAATTCTTGGAGAAGCTGATGAATACCAACACGTATTTGAAGGATGCTTAGAAGAAGGAAACCCTAAAAAAAAGCAGACTTAGAAGAAATGGCTAAAATAGTTGAAAGAAAACTATTCTGTGTATCTGCTGATGGCTACTAAATCTGTATGCCCAGCTTAGGTCTTCCTTCTAAGTTTCAGACCCATATAACCATCCCAGAGCCTCGAGACACCTCTATTTGGGAACTCCACAGGCACCGCAGACACAGCATATGGCAAGGCTGGACTCAGTCTTCTTCATCCTGGTCTTCTTCATCTCTGCTCCTCCCTTCCACTTTCCCGCCAAAACCTGTGTCTACTCCCACCTTGTCATTTAGACTAAATGGCATCATTATACTCCCAGTTGTCTTAGCCAGAACCAAGTCATTGTCCCTTCTCTTTACTCTCAGATCCAGTCAATCATCACATCCAGTCACTTCTAGGAGCTCAGGAGTCTGTTTTCTTCTCTATTTCACCACTCTCATCTCTAGTCAAGGCCCCAGTTATTTCCCTCCCAAATTACTGCAGCAACCTCCTGACTGGTCTCCCTATCTCAGTCTTAATTCTTCAGCAATCCTCTCTCCACGTTGTAGCTGCCGTTGTGATTTTTCTTAAACGTGATCATGTTATTTCCTTGCTCAAAACCCTCAGTGGATTCCCACTTTCTGAGAACGAAAGTGCAATCTGATCAACGTGCTACAAGGCCCTTCTTGATCAAGCCCCCGTTGGCCTCCTGGGCCTTAACTCCTAGCTCCTTCACACTCTAAAGTCTCAATGGCATTGAATGTCATTCATTTTCCCAACACTCACTGCTCTCTTTTGCCTCTGCTTCTCAATAGAGTCTGTTCTCAAGTCTGGGTTGGCTGGCTTTGCTCTTTCCCTACAATTGTAGTTACTGTATATCGTCATAATGACTCCTTTGATTGTCTGCCCCACTTTGAACTCTAAGTTCCCTTTCAGTTATTGTATTCCTATTGTCCAGCAAGAATGCCTGGCCTGTGGCAGATGCTCAAGACCTATTTGTTGCATAAATAAATAAATGGCACTAGAGAAATATTATCAAATTCTTATTTTTCCATTACCATTTCTGTTCCCCCGGGTCATATAATATGCAATTTTTATTTTACATTTATATAAAATCCATTATATACATGTGTTTATGTGCGTATAAACACACACACATACACACAGAGCTTTGGGATGATATAACGTTAGGTTGCTTGGTCTCTTCCGTATGTATAAATCAGAAGATAAATTTTGTTGCTAGAGTTTGAAACTATGTAATCATTTACTCTTCAGGCCTCTTTTCATTGTTTGGATTATATTCTGTTTATTTCTTTTAAGGATCTAAAGCAAGAACCAGTTTATTTACCCATGGCAAGGACCTGGGGGAGTGCAGAAGAAATCTTAGCTTGATTTAAATGATGAAATGAACCAAAACCCACAAACTAACTTTATTTAAAAACAGAGGTTACAAAATAGGTAAATATGTTTTTTAAAGTGTCTTTAAGCACAGCCATTTAAAAATTAAAATACCACTGGATTATTTCTTTTTTGAAGCCTTGAATTAAAGGCTTTAAGACCTATATGTATTAAAAGCTGCCCTCCCGTCTTTCCCATCTGTGAAATTAGCGGCTCCTATTTTAGCAGATGTGTCATTCCTCCCTACGCCCCCGGTCGAAGCTCAGGCAGGTAGCAATGCTCCATGCAGCCTTTGTGTTGTTGGCTTAGAGGCCTTCCATTGGCAGGTGACCTTTCTGCTGAATAGATCTGCCTCCCCTGGAGCCGGACTTCCCTGTTTGTTCTCTTTCTTGGTATTACATTGAGATAACAGCCAATTCTCTTCTGTTTGAATCATGGGAAGTAGCTTCAGTTTTTATTGACTGGGGCTTTTTTTTGCCCTTGCTCTTTTGTGGTGAGCTTATCACCATTCTCCTCCCCATCACCCAAGGAATAAATAATTGATATAATCCACTCTGATTTCCAAACAGCAATGCAGAATAAAGGGAGTAAGGGGCAAAGTGGCTTTTCCCAGTTCTGTGACTGGGGCACTGAGTGTACTGGAGTTTCTGCTGTTTATTCTTTCACGATTTGTTTTTTGTCTGGTGATGGTCCCAGGGAGTCTGTGAATCTTCCTCAACTGTGTCATTGACTTCTCTTTGGTTGTTTCGTTATTGGGAGAATCAGGTTATTCTGTTGGGTGGGTAATAAACTATGAAACAAAGTGATAGTTATTCAAAGGGGGTGGATTGCAACCTTTTTTCTACAAAGATGAATGGGACACACTCTCATCAGGACAGAGGGCTTCTTCATGATTTTCAAGGGTCCTACTTGAAGGGGCACAGGGTGGGTTGGTGGGGAAGCGGGGGTTTAAAACAAAAAGAATCCACTTGCAAGATCTGAAATCTGTCTCCTCCCCTCTCCCTCAAGGTTACCTGCCTCATTATTAAAAATCACTCTCCTAAGCTTTGTAGAGGGTGGATAAGATAAGGTTATTTGGTGGTACATAATAGAAATCACTTGTTTCTAATTTAAAAACAATTCATTGGTAGTTTTTAGCAATGTTTCTCAGTGTGTTCTTCCGGTCACTAGCATTAGAATTCATAGAGATGTTTGTCCAAAAAAATGCATATCCTTGGGAACCACCCCAAACCCACAGAATCTGCATCTCAGGGATGGCTCTTCATCATTTCAGTTTTAATAATCTCTCAGTGTGAGTTTTTTTTTTTTTTTTTTTTTTTTTTTGTGGGGAAGACCAGCCCTGAGCTAACATCTGTTGCCAATCTTCCCCTTTTTGCTGAGGAAGACTGGCCCTGGGCTAACATCCGTGCCCATCTTCCTCCACTTTATATGGGACGCCGCCAGGCGTGGCTGACAGGCAGTGCGCCGGCGGGCGCCCGGGATCCAAACCCGCGAACCCCAGGCTGCCAAGCGCGGACTAAACCGCCGCGCCACCGGGCGGCCCCTCAGTGTGAGTTTTGTGCACACCATTGTTTGGGGAGAGCTCAGAGAATCAAAGGAAATTTGAAAGTCTGTATCGGGGTGTCAGGAATTGTGAGAATCTGGGTGTCAGGAATTGTAGCTCGGCTCTTCAGAGGCCTGCCTCGAGGTGAGTCAGCTCACCGCAAGTCAACTTGTGTCAAGTTACTCAAGGTTCAAATTCCTGGAGGAGAGGATCTGAGTGGCCCAGCCTGATCATCTCAGGCTAGGAGAGGAGAGGACTACTTGACTGACTCTCTCACCAAGCCTGCAGATGATGGAGGAAGAGAATTTCGCAAAGGAAAATCCAGATGTTGTTTCCAGAAAAAAAGGGAAATGGCCCCCGCTGGCAAAAACCAGAGATGATCTTTGCACATACGTAGAACATGATGATGCAACTTTTTTAATGAACCATCCTCTCCTGTGGGTAAAGCCTAGAAAGTGAAGCATTAACATCTTTAAGCTCAGCAACACTGATATTCCTCGGTTACATAAATGGGGATTATGGAAGAGGTAGCTATAGCGATGGAGTTTGTAGAAAGAATCTAGAATTGCCCTTCCCGGAGAATTAGTGCCTGGCAAAAACTTGTTGAGAGTAAAGACTTAATATTTGAATTGACTTAAAGTAACTAAAAATGAGAGTAAAGATTTTATTCAGACATTCTGTAAGTATTGGCAACTTATTGAATGACAACTGAAGTTTATAGAATCAGCTAAGCAACACCGTGAAGAGCCTATCAATAAAAGAACTAAAATAAAATACCGTATATTCTTTAACTCCTTGCAAGGTACAACTTTGGTTGCTAGATCTGAGTCATACCATTTATTTCTCCTTGTGCATCACTGACCTTGTTGGAACCATGGATCTGAGCAGTCACAGTCTGGTGAATGTCTAGCATGAAAGGTATAATGTGGATTTTGTATTTCCAGAAAGTTCTATCCTTAGGACTCTTACTAACCACTCACTGTGAAATCATTTTAGATGCTGCATCAAGAAGTAGGATAGTCCTATGTGTGATGGGCTACACTGGTAGAGCCTTTGAGCAGCTTTCCTTACAGCAAGGTTAATTTGGCTGAAATAAATTCATCTGTCCACTTATTTTGATGAAAATAAATTTCAGTTCCAGAAAAATAGAGAAGGGAGAGGAGGCACCTCAAGTGAAATGAAATAAGAAAGAGACTTTACAAAATTGTCAGCACCTTGGTTTTATTTTTTTCCTGAAAGAGCATTGAACATGCCTTGAAAAGTGATTTAATAACGTTCAAGAAGTTTCCTGAACCAACTCCTCAACGTCTACCTCTCAAATTTGAATAAGACAGCAATACGGACATATCTTAGAACTTGTAATCCCATATTTAAGGGCTCTCAGCAAGGTCTGCCTGGTAATTTTTGTCTGATTGAAGATGAGGGGAGAGAGGGTCAAAGCTCCCCATGCATGACCTCTCTTCCTTTGGGGTCACAAACATTTCAAAACAGAAATCTGTGCACTTTTTTTTCATACAGTGCAGACCTCCACTTTAGTTAAATTCTTCGGGTTTAAAAAATTTATTCTTTTCAAGAACTCTTAATCAATCCCTCTCAAAGCAACCAATTTCTTAGAATTTTCATTTCTGAACTATAATAATAATGTGCTCATTTCCATTTAAAAATAATAGAATTCTTATTTCTACAGACCGAAAAGCACTTAAAATTTGGAAATGAAATTTCAATTCCCTTTCTACTTCAAAGGGAAAAGTCATCATGGCTGGAGGGTATTTCTCTGATTTTTCATTTTTTTCCTATATGACTTCTTATTGCACTTTTTCCCATTGAACTTGACTCTTGAGCTGTGATTGGCAGTGCAATCCGATTAAAGAATACTGTTAAAAGACACTGATTTGGGTTCTGTTCACCTTACTGCCCTATGAAAAACAAGATGACAAGCTGACTTTTTCTGAGATGATTGGATGTTCCATGTTTATTCCACCTTTTTAAGCCCTTGATGAGACGTGCACTTCTCCATGGCATTTTACACAGTCATTAAGTCGGCGAGGATTTCTCTGTGACAGCTTTGCTCCATTACTGTCTGGAGAAAATGGCCGTCACTTGGAGTTGTTACAGGTTCATCTATGATTAGATTTCAGGCTTTAGTTAACTGCTAGACTTCTGGTGGGTCAGATATAAGTACTGAGGTGCCATCTAAATACTGGCTTTCAGAATTCATTTCCCAACATTATCCTGTTAATGCCGGTACTTCATGAAAGGGAAAGATTAGCCTCATAATAAGGGAATAGATAGAAGAGACTGCAGACACGCGTGTTTTTCAAGATCAGCTTCTAGGAGCTGATAGAAGGGGAAGCACAGAGAATTATTCTCCTATTAAATGAATTGGCACATGAAGAAAATAAAGTCTGTTCATATTCTCTGATGCAAGAATGGTTTTAAAATTTTATTTATTTTAAATAGTGACTCTGCTTTCAGTAAGGCATAGCCTAACACAATAAATGTTTTCATTAATATAGCTTCTAAATTACTGTGCAGTCTGACTAAGCTCCAGATTTTAAATTTCAGAGTAAAGCTTCACCATCAGTTTTTATTGGTAATATGAACCAATTTCTCTGGTTTCAGAATATGTGTCCTAATTGCAACCAGAATGGTGAAACTTTGTTCAGATTAAATAAGGAACTTATGATTCAACTTTTCTTTGTTTCCTGCCAATCTTTCATAAATTTCAATAGTCAAGTATTAAAATATATTTTATAGTAATTTCAGATAACTAATCAATCAATACAGAACATCAATGTACCATGCATTGTTTTCAGCTTCACATAACATAAAAAATTAGAACTGTTGCAAACTTTGGGCAAAAACAATGATCTGAGACAATTTCATAATAAATTAAACAGAAGCAAAGAGTGAAACCGATATAAGCAATATAGAGAAGTGAATAATTATGCCAACCTTATTAGAAATGTTAATCATGTATTTGCCAGCTGGTAGCCTTCTACTACGAGAAGTTGCTGGACCTGTTGTTACTGACAAAGGGCAGCCCCACATGAACTAGATAGACTGCAGTCTCTCCCCACCCAACAGGCAGCCAAAATGTGCTCGATTAGGATAAACACTTGGCTCAGGTATTTTGTGTGTGTGTGAGGAAGATTAGCCCAGCGCTAACATCCATTGCCAATCCTCCTCTTTTTGCTGAGGAAGACTGGCCCTGGGCCAACATCCATGCCCATCTTCCCCTACTTTATATGGGATGCCTGCCACAGCGTGGCTTGATAAGTGGTGCATAGGTCTGCGCCCAGGATCTGAACCTGCAAACCCTGGGCCTCCAAAGTGCTGTGCATGCTGGAGAATTCACAGCATCAGCTAGCACTGGGAGCAGGAGCTGAAAAATTATCATGGATGGGAGTTCAAGTCACGGCAAGCCCAAATTTTGAGTAAAAACACTGTGAGGAAGCAGAAGCTATGTGGTAGAATATATATAGGAAAAGGAATTCTGCCATCAAAATGGCAGAGGGTACAGAAAATAGAGCTTTCTGGAAGCATGGCCTGTGAAGAAGGCACTCAGGGGACAGCAGGTTGTGTTAATGGCAGAGCACGAGAGTGAAGATCTAACATGGTTCCTGGCCTATCTTGAAGGCTGATTCTTCAGCTTTTCTGAGTTCTGACAAATTTGTATCCTTGAAGTAAGACCTTGCCACTTGGGGGGACTTTAGTGATCTCTCTCCTTTTCAACCAAATGGCCCAAACTCTAATAAAACAAGGAAAAAACGTGGTCAACTGAGGAGATGAGTGAATGCCAAATGTTAGCATAAACTTAAATGATATGAGTGATCAGTATAGAGATGAAATATATGTGCAGTGCTTCATAAAACAAGAATGTTGGTTAAACATGATATCGCATGCATTATAAAGTGAAACTTTTAATTTTTAGCTTAATAATGTTTAGGTTTATTAATATAGTCAATATTTATTTGGTGCCTAGCACATATCAGATACTCTGTTTTCCTTGGAGGTTATGAAGATGAATCACATAGTCCCTTCCCTCAAAGAATTTATAGTCTAGTAGCTAGAATAAAACAACATCTCTTTCATTTAAAAAATATATATTGTTTTTGAATTCTCAATCAAACTTTTATCCTCACTTAGGAAGATCATTTATTGGAATTTGTCCAGAAACCACTTTCCTATAACCAGTTATAATATAATGCAGTTGTTTATGCTTAAGTTTTGGCTCGTGTCTTAGATTGAAGTGAGTAGTCTTAATACTATCCAGAAATGGATATTTTTCTGGCTAACATACAAAGATTTGTTTACCAATATATCTAATTAAAAGGAAACAGTTATTCTTAATCGTTCTCTTACTCCATAGATTAATTTTAAGCCCAATCGTATAACTGCTGTATATACAACACAACCAAAGAGACACAAGATTTGGATTAAGACTTGATGTGGTGAGAGATAAGAAGCTGCCCTGTTCATGGTCATAAATCTTTATTGATGGGAATAGAGGCCTTCAAGGAAGCCTCTTCTGGCAGCTTAGGCAGTTGGATTAGAATGGGGAAAGTCAGGGAGACCACACTCGTACATTCTCAAGGTGATAAAAAGATGAGAAGAATCTGTGATGGGGCTGTTGAGAGAAGGAAAAGAAAATGAAACATAAATATGGTGATTCCGATTTTTCTTATTTTCACTCATAAAACATGATTTATTTAGATCAAAATTTTATTTGTAATAAAGGAAATAGAGATAGAAAATGGATAAGATAACCAAAGATAGTCACTTTGCTTTTCACAACGTATTTGGAGTTAACTGCCCCTGAAAATAGTTTTTTTTTAATCTCTAGTAAATTTGGTTGAAATTGAGGATACTTGCAAATCTCATGAACCCTCGCTATATCCATTCCTTCACCCTTTTCTTATGGAGGACATTTTAATTTAGTTGGTTGGCCAAATTAATGAAATCTGAATGGCTTTGGCTGTCTTTTTGAAAGCTGTCCCAGAACTGGTGAAAACAAATGGTTCTGTTCTTCCTGGAAGAAGTTCAGACAGCCCCTCCCTCCCCAACCTCCCCTATTTCCCTCTCTCTCCTCCTCTCCCAGTGTTCAGTCAGAAAGAGCCAGAAAATGGCTTTGTGACTGTTATTTAGTGACAAGTCATTGTTGATGACTCCCTCCAAGGAAACAGGATGCTGTGGTTAGACCCTTGCTTAAGAAGTCGTTGTTTTATGACATTTTCCATGTCCTTGTCCTCTCTGGGTTAGATTACTGCAGCGTGCTCTACTGGGATGTGTCTTTGGAGTTCACTTGGCAGACACTTGTATTATCATTTCAGCCAACATTTTTTTTGTATATAATATGTCATAGTAGTATATACTAAAATGATGAATGTGTTTCTTGCCCTTGAAGAATTTGTAATCTAAAAGGAGTCAGCATTTAGTTGATAAGTCAGCATAGGATGATAAATTCTCATAAGAAGTATCATGACCTGTTGACAGAATTTGAGGCAACCCATTAGAAATATTCAGATTGGAAAGGCATAGTCCCTGGCACAAAAATATGCTTAATATATTCTGGATGAATAAATAAATGAGTGAATTTACCATAATTCTGGGTGCATTTTATTTCCCGCCCAAATGATTTTTTTCCAGATATCCAAAATATGAATGCAGCTGAGATTCTTATGCAATAGTTGGGTATCTGTTTGTAAGTGACAAAACCCCAATTTAAATAAACATGTAAAATTTGGGAAAAAAAGAGAAATATTTAGATTGATCTAAACTTTAAATGATCAAAATCATTGGTTCTAATATCACTGGCTTGATCTAAACAATTTCCTGTTCAAGAGAACAAATTCTGACAGCTGTTTCAAATCATCAGAGCTAAGTTTTTTTTTTTTTTTTGGTGAGGAAGACCAGCCCTGAGCTAACATCCGTTGCTAATCCTCCTCTTTTTGCTGAGGAAGACTGGCCCTGGGCTAACATCTGTGCCCATCTTCCTCCACTTTATATGGGACGCCGCCACAGCGTGGCTGACATGCAGTGCGTCGGCGGGCGCCCAGGATCCGAACCGGCGAACCCCGGGCTGCCAAGCGCGGACGAAACCGCTACGCCACCGGGCGGCTCCCAGAGCTAAGTTTCTATAACCTGTAAGTTTCAGTAGTTCATCAATGTATTCATTACATTCATCAAAAATTAAGAAAAACAAATGTATACGTTGCTAATTGGCCTCATCCAAAAACCTGTGTACACATAGATTGGTTTTGAATAGACCTGCATTCTATTTTGAATGATTAATACTGTGTGTTGTTTCCCCACAGTTGGCACATGTCTTCATTTGGATTATAATATGAATTGCATTTATAGAATAATAATAATAATAATTAACTATGAGCATTTATTGAGTGCATCCTATATGCCAGGCACTCTCCCAAGTGCTTTATACGTACTCATTTCATCCTCATAACCTATGAGTACTATGACAACCTTTTCTTTTACAGATAAAGAAATTGGGGCATGAAGGGACTGTGCCCAAAGTTGTACAACTAGTAAATACCAGAGCCAGGATTTGAATCTGAGGAGTCTACTATTTTGTTTATTATATTGCTAGTCATATGGCCCCTCTGTGCATTTTAGGAAAAGGGACTCTCTTTGAGTGGACAAATTCAAAAAAATACAAAAAAGATGCAAAAATTCAAATTCAAAAAAGCAAAAATATTTTTTTAAATGCACCCCCGCTGGGTGGATGCAGCCTCTCATGATTTTACCCCTAACTCATCCTTTGGCCAGGGCCTTTGTGCAGTGCACAGAATGGACAACTGTGCATGGCAGCCTCAGCTCCACTGCCTCCACTCCCTGTCATTACTTTTGCAAATATCAGGTAACTTTCACATGCATGATTTTATTTGATTTTGACTTCAGCCATATTAGGTAAACATGAAAGTTATCCTTCCCTTACAAAAGAGAAATCTAAGACTCATACAGGCTTATCTATTGATCACACAATAAATACATCATGAAGACCACGCAAGAACCCAGGAGCACACTGAGCTGCTGTGTGCTTGACTATCTGCTGCTTTCTACATGATTTCATACAGTACTCACAAAAGCGCTGCAAGGCAGGTGTCACTAGAGCCTTTATGTGGATGAGGAAACAGGTCCAATCAAGTTTCCCTATTTTGTAAATGAAGGAGTTAGAAATCAACCCTGGTCTGTCTGACTCCGAATCTGTGCTCTTTCCACCATGCTCACCCCATCTCTGTTTGAGTATATCTGATCGTTAGGTATAAACATATCCATACAAACTAATACTCATTAGTGTTGGATAGTTGGAGCTTAGGATAAAGCACTGCTTAGTCAGGGAAAATTCTCTATGGAAGACACACTAGGGAAGATACTGCTTGCCTTTTTAATAGGTTAGAACATAAGGAAGTAATGCTTTCAAGAGTAATACTTTCAGGTAATACTTGCAATAACCACTTAGTGAATCAGCGTGTACTAATTGAGCACCTGTTAAATGCCGGGCAGCCATTTAGATGCAGTGTGAGAAACAACACTGAAAGTCAAAGGGGATCACAGTCTAATTAGTGAGATAACTAAAAGGCCCAGATGTGAAAACAACAGCTACTCAGTAATCTCCAAGGGCCTCTTTCAGTAGGGGCTCACGGAGTGAATTTACGGAAGAAACACTCACAGATTTGGAACGTCTACTCCATTCTCTCCACTGAATAGATTGGATGCATCTGATAATAACAGACCTTGTTCCCCCAAAGCAGAGCCTGAGACGAGGACTTAGTGCAGGCAGTTTATTGGACTGGTGGTCTCTGGGAGAGAGGGTAAGAGGAAAAGTCAATATAGAAGAACATCATCATGGGTTGTGAGCAAAGGAGGCTAGCTTCCACCAGGCCCTCCTGAGAAGTATACCAAAACCTTCCAGAATTGTCCACTCTGAGGATGGCAGTCCAGAGCATTTGTTCACCAGCTCCTGTCCCCTATTCATTGAGAGCTGACTCTACAGACAGTAACTACCCCACACTTCTGAACTTGTTGGTGGACTGAGTGGATGTTTGCAGGCTGTAAGACCCTGGGGCAGAGAGTGGAAAGTTGCATGGCCTGGGTTTGAGATACAGAGTTAACTGCAGCTGTGGCTGAAATCAGAGGTGAGTTGAGTGGGTGGGATGCTACAAATCTCATTCAGGCCCCTCAGTGGGTGGCAGCACTGAACACTTGTTCTTGTTATAACTGAAAGCTAGACCATGGGCGTTGCCAGTGGTCACTTAAACTCTCTGGGTCTCCATTTCGTGTAAAATGGAAAGAGTCATAGTACCTGCCTTATAGGTTATCAGGAAGACTCATTAACTCAATGAGATGATGTCTTATAGAATTCTTAGTAAATACTCAATCTGTTGGGAAATAGATACCCCGAAGGACCTATATTGACTGGACAAGGAGTTATTTTTAAGTGCTTTTTTTCCCTTTATAGTCTAACTTGTTAATTCACCTAATTTATCTGTTTCTAATTTTTTAATTTCGTTAAAACTTCAACTCAGAGATTAATCTGTTGAAATATCCTTGATCAATGGGATATATATGGTTGGACACAATAAAAATCAATTCCTTTATTAAAAACATATGCACTAAAAGGAAAATGCTGAATCGCATTGAGAAATATAAAACTTCCTCCCATTCTGTCCCCAGAGGCTGGACAGAGAAGCATTGGCGTGTGAGTGCATATTGGTTGTGAGTTCATACTGATGCCCTGTATAGTCCCCTCCCTCTGAATCTGGGCTGGTCCTGTGGCTCACTTTTGACAAGTATAACCTGGTGGAAGTAACGCTGTGTGATTTTCAAGGTTAGGTAAGAATCTTTCAGCTCCCCTCAGGCTTGCTTGGAATGCTTGCTCTTGGGATACTGTCTCCTGGAACCCAGGTGGCATGCTGTGAGAAGCTCCAGCCACATGGACCACGTGTTTTGCTGCGGTTACCAGCCCCAGCTAAGTGTCCAGCTGACAGCCAGCATCAACAGCCAGCCATATGAGTGAGCCATCTTGGATCTCCAGCCTAGTCAAGCCTTCAGATGACTCAGCCCCAGCAACTAGGACCACATTAGAGTCCCTAAATGGAAACTGCCCAGCTAAGCTCAATGAACCCACAGAACCATGAGAGATAAATTGTTGTTTTAAGCCATTAAGTTTTGGGATAGTTCGTTATACAATGGTAGATAACTGGCACAGGTTATAAATTAATTATTAATTAATTCTTAGATATCAGCAATTTTGTACATGGTTGTTACATGACATTTTAAAGACTCAGTTTTTTTACCTTTTACTTACCATAAAGTTGATCCTTTGAAATAGCTTTGTGGAGTAATATTGCTGCTTATCAGTTTTTTCATGATAACTTTATAGATAAAATTCTTAAATTTATTATGCTAGGGACTTTTTTGTAGTCTGGTAAAGCCCAAGGGAGTCTTTCTTGGAAGACTATTTTTAAATGCATAATATGAAATTTGCGCATTTCAAAGGAATTACAAAGGAAACTAATCATATGAGAATATAGTTTTCAAAATATTTTAAAAACCAAACCTGTAATGTGGTAATTTCTGTAGTTTTTATTAATGTATTAAACAACAGTATTAACGATCTTGAAAGAATCTTGCAGAGAACACCCATATACTTGCTCCCTAGATTCTCCCATTAACATTTAATGTACTTGATCACATATTTGCCCCTCTAACCATCTATCCATCTATCCATCCACGCATCATCAAACCATCTTAATGTTTTTATGCATATGAAATAAAATATGAATTGTGAAATGAAATATGCATTTCAATGTAAATTGCAAACAAATTGTAGATTTCCCCTAAATAATTCAGCATGTATATCATAAACTAGAAGTAGACATAGTATTTTAAGATATCTGAAACAATTATAATGAGATATGAAAATATCTCTGATTTCTCTTGCTGACATCATAGGTAGTGCCCATGCTATGATTTGTTGCTAACATTCATAATTGAAAGAAATTGTAAATTTCAGTCGTAAGTTCCTGAAAATAAGATGTAATTTTTTTTCCCATTCAAGTTCATGAACCTCCTAAATTCTATCCACAGAGTCCTTGGGTTCCAAGAGCCCCAGGTTAAGGAGGCTTAATATGCAAAATGTGCAGATAGTCTATGAATTAAGTTAAAATTTAAGTCAAATATATAAAATAATGTAGGTATACTTTAAAACTAAAGTTTTAAAGATAAATTCTGACATTTTTACCTTTAGGATTTTGTAGTGGAATTAACGCAAGAAGCTTGGAATACTCCAAAGAATCATTGAAAATAAGAAGGAAGGAAAAATTATTGAATTGACATCTGTATTCGTTTGCTAGGGCTGCTGCATGTACCAGAAACGGGTTGGTTTAAAATAGCAGAGATATATTGTCTCATAGTTCTGGAGACTCAGAGTCCAAAATCGAGCTATCGGCAGCCCATGCGCTCTGTGATGGCTCTGGGGGAGAATTCTCCTCTGCCTCTTCTAGTTCCTGGTGTTTGCTAGCAACCTTGGCCTTCCTTGGCTGGCAGATGCATCGCTCCAGTCATATGGCTGTCTTCTCCCTGTTTGTCTTCACATCATGTTCCCTCTGTGCATGTCTGTCTCTCTGTTCAAATTTCCCCTTTTTATAAGGACACCACTTATATAGGATTAGAGCCCAATCTAAGAATCGCATTTTAACTTGATTACTTCTGTAAAGACCCTATTTCCAAATAAGATCACATTTTGAGATACTAGGGGTTAAAACTTCAACACATGTTTTTGTTGGACATAAATTTAATCCATAACAACCTCAGATCATTATGATTCAGAGGAATAAAATTTTAGTTGTAGTTTGAGACTAAATATTTCTAGAAGGATCTAAAATTAAATATGTGTGGAGTTATATGGTCCAGTCTTTTATACAACTCACTTCTAGAACACTAAACTTGTGCTGGCTCTCCCTTCATGATTTTTAGGAAATTTAAAATATAAAAATACAAATCTAAATAAGTCATTCCCATCATTCATGTTCTAGTCAAAACATCAGGTTCCAAATTGCTCTATCTATTTTTCAATAGATATAATACTGCAGAAAATTTTAATAGAAAGTTATAATCAAAGAACTGTTTTAAAATTCACAATGGAAAAAAAAATTCACAATGGAACTGCAACCAATTAGTCAACAAGGGCTATGGAGTAACCAGGAGTACTGTATTCCCCAAAGAGAAAAGAGTAGATGTGGACCACGTCCTTATGGAGCTTCTAGTATAATGAGACAGATGAGATTTACACACACACACAGACACACACATACAGACACACAAGATAATCACAACAAAGGAAATCTTTCATTTAAAAACTCCTTTTTATCTCCAGTTTTGTGTCTATTTTAATTTTTCTTCTGATCTCGAACTGGTTGAAACTTCAATTCATATCTGTAATTTATTCATAATATCAGGTTTTTCTTTTTTTTTTAATTTAGTATTAATACTCCCTCTACAGAAATCACCCCAAATCATTCGAATTCAACCTCATGAGGTGGTGATTGTTTTGAGTAAGATAAAAAAGGTAAAGTACCACATGGAACATTTTCAATAAATGCTAGCTATTATTATTGATATGTCTGTTGACTGAACAGCACAAACTCATCAGTTATTTAGGCCCTTTGCCTGCCACGTGATGTTTATGTGGTGAACTGTGTAGCCCCATTTCAGTTGTTTTATACTTTACAAAAGTTTAATCCAAAATCTTTCTTATGAAGAGCCCTACAACATTATTATTTTCAAAATAAGTAGGAAGCATAATTCCAGAGAATTCTTAGACCCTTAAGGGCAACATATGGTCCTTAAAAAATATATATGTATATATATATGTATCTACTTACACTCTTTTAGAGTAGATTGGAAAGATCCAAAGAAAAAATCCAGATGCCATTTGATTTCGATGTGAGAGGAGTCTAAAAAGCATCGCTTTGGCCCAGTGGATCTTTGCTGAGAGGTATTTAACACCTCTAAATCTTAATTTCCTCCTCTTTAAAGTGTTGTTATTAATACCTACTTCCAGGATTGCTTGAACCTAAGTATATATAAATTCCCTCATGCTATTCCTGGCATATAACAGATGCTCAAGAAAAGTGACTTCCAGTTCCAGCGCCTTCCGTAGTCTCACGTGACCTCAATCTCTTGGTCAAGGTGGTCACCCTGCTAGGAAAAAAATTTTTGATGAAATGGAAAAATGCTATGCATTTTTTCTGTACTAATTTAACTTTCAATCTGAGAGAACATTAGAATTGGGAAGAAAAACAAAGAAAAAGTGATATAGGTGGGTCCATCCCCCTGTATTTGTATCTGAGCAGCTTTGTGGCCAAGTTTTCTCTTGTTAGCATATTCCCTCCAGCAGAACCTTCCAGAAAGCTTCAGTCCAGTGAAGAGAAGGACGACAGGCTTTCCAGTCGCATGGTGTTGCTTGCCGAGGGAGAAGGCAGAGGTCCGCCTGTATAATCCGATTTCGTCAACTCGCACTAATCACTACTGATAGTAGCAAAATTTAGCCTGGATCTGCTTAGTTAATCTAGATTGACAGGAGGTAAGAGAAAAGGGACACAAGGACACAGAGACAAAGGGAGGAGAGCCACCACTGATTTCCAGCCTTGCTCTTCCATCTGGGACTTCTAATTTGCTCTCCTCTGGGGCTTCTCTTTTTCTTACCTTGTAAACAAATGTTACTGGTTGTTAGGCGACCAGCCTTTCCCAGAGCAGCTTCATCCACAACAGGTGCACTGCGAGTCTCCGGGACTGCAGAGAGAGCAATACCTCCACTGTGAGGCTGCGCAGAAGGTACTCAGAGGTACACATTGAACCTGAGACTATGTATTATTTATTGAAACTGAGCTCTGCATTCTTTCTCCTCTGGGCAGCCCTGGAGTCAGGCGCCTCCTAAAATGGATGCCACCAGCAGCTAACCTACAAAATCTCCTAAATGCTACTTGTTTTCACTATTTTTTTCTTTTTACTAAGTAATTGTAAGCTATTGCTACCAAGCTTTTATTAAAACCTGGGGAGTAATTGGGAATTGCAGGTTAGCAGCAGAGGGAGGAATTCCTCTGTGATTTTGGACATTTCCACGTGGATTCAAGTTTTATTTTGTAAGGAAACACTCCACTCCGGATTTTGTGGATATATAGAAGATACACATGTTGCAGCTTCTGCCTCCATATACTAAGTGGTTATAACCGTGATCTGTTATGTGTGTGTTCACGTGCTTAGTACTGAGAAGGAAAATGGGTTATCTGAAGGTTATCTTCATTGTTGCTTGTGATATCTGTGTCTGGCAAAGCAGGGAACTTTTTGCATTTGGGTAACAAAGACATTTGGAATATACTCCATTGGATTTTCTATGTTGGTGAAACTGTTCTTGGCTACTTCAGTACTGCATGTTGCCATGCTAAAAACACCTAAGGGTAAAAATGTCTCCTGGGTAAGTAGACAATGATTTTATATCTCTTTAAAATATTTTTCAAGCAGAAACACATAATTTGAGAACTTAAAGAAATCTAGTGGTTTCATGTTAGTAGAAGCGTTTGGGAAAAGTTCAGAAAGTATTTGCCTTAGAAAAGCATGTAAGTATCTTTATATGTGTTAGAAATCCTTTGGCAAAAGCATAGTGATGTGCTTGCTAAAATATGAACTTTAAGACATGTAAACTCTGGGTTTGTTTTGTCATTTTCAAGTTGCTTCATATTTGCATTTACACACAGAATTTAAAATGCATTAATACAAAGTCAAGATTATGATTTTAAGATGTTTTGGACTCTAGAACTCTTTGTGTTCAGTAAAGATAGTGTAGATTTCTTTTAGGGGTATTAAGTCAAATTTTAAGGGTAGGATGTGTAGAGTTTACATTATTTGGGAATGTTCCTTTTATTCTTAGAAACAAGATAGCAATAGCTATTTCTCAGTTTTACATGTCTAATTAATTTCTGTCAATCAATAATAGACATGTGTAGTGAAAGTTTAACATTCCAGAAATAACAATGATATGTTAATCCTAACCAAATTTAACTCTTTAATGTTGTTCCAAGTTAGTTTTCTAGCAAAAATATAAAATATATTAGACTGAGCTCAAAATAATGAAAATCTGTAAACTCGTAAAGAGACAAGTAGCTTTAGTTCCCTGCTATCATGTTTAGTGAGCTTGATACTTTAAAATTAATAGGTAAATGGATTTCCTTCCATTCTCCATATAAAGTTGTGTGTCTGACACCAATGTTTTAGCCAGCACCAGTACATGCAACCCAGCCATACTCATCACAGAATTTATTATTAGATGATGATTATGGTTTTCTTAAGATAACTCAGGAAAAACAAGTGATTCTATCTTTTTGGTCAAGAAATAATTTTTACTACTTTACTTTGAAATTCACTAATTAGGTTATTCTTTATGTGATATAGCACAGTTTGCCTGAAAATGGTGATTGTGATTTTTTTCTGTTATGGACAGTTATTCTTATAGTCCTTAATTAAAAGAGAGGTATCTTAGTTTAAAACACAACTCCCAAAATTATATTAAAAAATTGACAAAATTTTTTCAAGTTATTCATTATTAAAAATTAAGACTTTTTTGTCTCAATATTATTGCTGTTGATTTTTCATCTCCTCCCTATGTAACCAAGAGATACAAATCAGAGACCCTTGGCCTAACCAGTGAGTTTCTTTCCCTGGCTGTACAGATGGATGCCCATATGGATGTCTGCCACTTTCTCCCAGTACATAAACACCAAAGAAAGGAGTAGTTTCAAAAGCATATCCCCTCCTTCATCTGATTAATCCTCCTAAAAGATTAATTCTCCCAAAGCAGTGTCTGCCTAATGGAGTGTTTCAGCCATGAGGGCAAAACTTGAAACATTTATAAGCTTAGACTCCCATTAGGTTTGGTTTACTTCAGACTCAATTATGCTAATATTTTTTGAAAAGTTCAAGTTGTTGGCTAAAAATTTAGAAGCAATTATTTTAATAGAGTCAGAATACTTGTATTTTCGTAGGTTCAAATTTTCCTGGTATATTCCATTTTATTACAAATGTCTCTGTACCAGAGCTTGTCAAAAGCAGAGTTTACGAGTTTAATTACTATTGCATTAAATAACAGGGAATACAGTTATTTGGGTGGTGTGTGCAGACTGTGCAATGAACCAATAATGAATGTTCATTAATATTATAAAATGCCTTATTTTGAATATAGAATATAGAGAGACACTTTCAAATGTTGACCATGGCTTCGGTTTTAATCAGTTGTGGTTGTTTTAGGCATTGAACGACATTTCTCTGAGTTCTTTGGCTTTGTGGAGTGAAATGTATCTGATATTCCTGCCTTTGCCATTGGCCAGTTTCCATTTGAACGTTCATTTAGACTTGAGTTCAAGAGGAGAATGAAATGATTTCTCTTGTCTCAAACCACATAGTGAACCTTGCAGTGGAGAGAGTAGGTCTTATCTCTCTCTATCCCTGGTTCCCCTAGCATCTTCCTTAGAATTACTTTGCCCCATAGGATAAACACAAACACATTTTGCCGACCATCACAAGCTCAGAATGAAACCCCACCTCTCTGGTCCTGGTGCACACCCAATGGCAGCGTGGTATCTGGGCAACTGCTTAACCATCCCTGAGAATCCCTGGCTGTAAAATGAACAAGAGGGGAGTAACTACCTATTTCTCTGAGATGTGGTGAGGATTATCCAATCCTCTTGGTATAAGGGGTCAACGATCATTCAACAAATGTTTATTGAGGGCCTCTTCTATGATATTCTTGGCACTGAGGAAAGAGCAGTGAATAAGATACTCAAAAATCCCCGTCCTCATGAAACTCACATTCTAGTAAAGGGAGACAGATGAAAAGCAAAGAACTAAGTATGGTGTTTAAGATGGTGAATAAAATAAAGCAGGGAGTGGGTTAGGAAGTGCCAGGAATTGAGAGAGGGTCTTGCAAATTGGTTGGTCGAACTATTTGAGCAAAGACTTGAAGAAGATAACAGAGTCAGCATGGGGGAACATAGGAATTGAGCATTTCCAGCAAAGGAAATGTTCAGGTGCCAGGTTCTGAGGCAGGAGCATGCCCGGAGTGTGTGAGGGATGGTGAGAAGGCCAGTGTGGCTGGACTGTAGTGACATTCTTGAATTTTCCTGAAGTCTCTTGTATGTACTTGCCTATCTTTGGTAATTGTTTCATTGGGGATTCCAAGGCAGATCTAAATCCCTTTATTCAAATCTCCAGAGAATAGTGGTGTGGAGAGGTTTTATAGGACAGCATGCACAGGCACTTGCCAAATAAGGTTACAGACAGCAGGAGAGAGGGGAAGAGAACAGATCAACACGGCACATTCATGCTTTACAAATGGCCCTTAAGAGTTGAGAAGTTTTTTAAATTTTTTAATGTTGTTGAGACAGTTTTACCAATAAGCATGATGTTGTTTTTGGAGTAACAGAAATTAGAATAATTTGTAAAGTAATGTTAAAGATAGTATTGAGGAAGAAGATTTGGGGATAGGGATCCAGATTTATGGAACACAGCTCTTCCAATAGCAGTTTTTACTTTTTGCTAGGATATCGTTAAGTACACAATATGAAACTTTATTGTGGAATCTCCATATATTCTTTGGCTGTAAAAAACTCTTCCAGAAGTCTGGTTTTTGAGACATGGTCATGTGGACATTTGTTCATGAAAGCTGTATAGACCCCTTAAAGCTGTCGATCTGACTTTATGCCAGACTGACCTACTTCGTTGAAAAGTCACTTTGCCCTGAAAATAGAAAAATAACAGAATCCCACATAGGCTCCTGTTGCTTTGCAAACTCCCTTGCTGTTCTTTTAATTCTTAAGATCTGAAACCAATCATACTGAACTTTCTGGCATTCAAAATCTATGAACCTATATATATTATTTGTGTCCAGTATGTTTCATCAGTTGCTTTTTCATTTATGAAATTAAGTACCATAAGAAACTAATAAAATTTATTTAAGAAAATGAAGGAAAGCTATAAAGAACATTAATGAATTGCATTCACTTAACACAGGCTGCTAAGATTAAATAAGAACTCAGAACTGTTTTCTATTTCTTGATAGAGATGCTCCTGGCGAATGTATTAAGTATGTGTATGTCACTATATTATATAATAGATGTTACTAGAAATTGGCTGAGAGACTAACATGAAAATCAAACACACTATATATAAGGTGGGACACTGACTCATTTCTGAAGCGGAAAAGGTGTCCTCCAGGGAAAGAATCCAGCACCTTTCCTTGGTCACTTGCCTCCATATATATGTTCCATCTTATTTCCATATAGATATCTCTCTCAAATTGTCAAGAATCACTATTCTTCTTGTTGTTTTTAACCTCTCAGATCAATTAGATATATGTGTCTGTCGAAGAATTTAAAGCTCAATGACTTTAAGTTGTGACTTGGTCAGAGATTTACCCCTTGTTGGTTTTGCTTCATTAGGTATGCAAGTTTCACAGCAGCATCTAGATTACTGGTCTTTCAGACAATAACAAATTCTAAAAATATCTACTTTCATATTTTTCTTTATGTGCTCTGAACATAGCCCACTCTCATCAGAAATATTTCCTAGGTGTTATTCACTCTCCTCTCTTTCCTTGTTGGGGTACGTTAGAAGGTTTACTAAACTTATTTCAAACACCTGTGTGGGTTTTAATTTTTGCAACTTCACTCACAATTGACAGGAAATCAGAATGTGTCTGGTGATACAGATAAATTATTTACTTATGCTCACAGCTGCTAAGATTCTTCCAGAAACTCATACATGGAGACGGTTTTTTCTTCTTCCAGTAACTTTTTTTTTCTCTAAATAGATGGACTCTGTATCTAGGCTTGGAAACCTGAGAGAGAACAGCAGGTAGCTCTAGTAAATGTGGATGTGTGGTGCTTTATATAGCCAGCCATAAGGCATTAAGAAGTATGTACTTGTATGAGCGAAGCCTGCCATTATTAATTATGCTTTTTAAATATTAAAATATGTACCTCTTGATTTTAGGGAACAGTTAGCAATTGGCCTTCCCAGTCCTGGGCCCTAAAGGTCTCAAATGTGACATCTAAGATGAACAATGACATAGATCAACACTTTCTCCCACAAATGTCCCACTTCTTGTTTAATCTGGATATAGTGCTCTTGAGTTTAGATTTTAAATGATATCACATTTTGATAGTAAGTGGATCACTTTCATTACCTGCAAAATGGAGATTATTATACTTACCTCACATGGTGGTTGTGAGTATTAATCGTATGTATTAGGTACATACTATTAGGAATCGTATGTATTGGGATGAAAGGAACATATATGTATTGGGGACAAGAGATGTCATAGAACGAACAGTTAAGCAAGGGTTTTACCTGGCCATGCTACATAAAATTGCCAATCTAGATTTCTTAGCCTGACCTTGAAGAGTGTTAAGTCCAGTCCAGCCTCAGTCTAAGTCTCTGACCCATTTCCCCGCCTCTTCCATAGATAGAACCTCTACTTTTCTGAACCCATGTGTTGCATTCCCACTCCTGTACCTCTGCTTCCACTGCTTGGCTAACAAGTTGAGTCCCACACCCCTGAAATTTAATTGGTGCTATTTCTGAGCCAAATTCAAAACTAAGTCTTATCAGCAAAGGTCATGTGAAATAAAAGAGATCAGTAGAATTACCCTCACTACATATATGTGTAGCCTTTGTGTAAAGTAAATTTGCTTTTATGTCATTAAAACTGACAAAACATACCACAATAAATTTCAAAATTCTGGGTGTTTATTGTGTCTTTGATAGTTAACACGTTTCAAAGGCAGTCAAAATCTGTTAATTTTTCTCATCGACAATGCTGCAGTGATTTCTGGAAAAAAATTAACAGGATATTCGGAATAATCAAGGGAGGAAAGAAAGACAGGCTTTCTCCTAAGGACTAATGCTAATCCAAGAAAACGAGACAGTAAGTGAGGAAAGAGCACTATTTTAACTTGCATTCTACTGAAAAATTAGGGTGAAATGGAAACTATCAAAATTCAGAGGAAGCCCCCACTCCTTTCAAAAAAGGAGACTCGTGTATTCAGGGGTACAAACATATCAGTATTCCTCTCACCAAGGAAGTTTGGTATTTTTATCTTGGCACAGTTTGCTAGTTCTTAGCTCCTAAATTTATGATCGTTATTAACTTCCCAAGTCAAACCAGGAGAGTGAGAGGAGCTGATTTAGCTCCCTCTGTTGCATGAAGGAAAGCACCGGAAAGTGGATGACAGGATTCTTCCATCTGGTCCGCCTGGTTAAACGAACTCCACAAGGTAAATTCACTGAGCCTCCTAACGCCTGGGAAGGGTAGGAATATCTCACATTTCCTGGGGCCCAAGAAAACAACCCAAGTTAGGCATTCTATTTAAATGAGCTTAGCTTTAAGGAAAGCTGGAGTAGGAATGTTACCAGCCTATCAAAGCAGAAGGACGATATAGCATTGTCATAGACTTTTCAAAATTACCAGCATCAGGCATCCCAGTTTGACATAAGAGAAATCAACATGGAATCACTCTCTGAGAATAAAAGTGTTGAACCGACTCTGAGATATTGTCACGGTGATCCCCAGAACCTACAATGACAGCAGTCTGAGTAGTTTGGTGGGCTTTTGTTACTGCAGGGATCTTAGCTGCTTGCAGATGTGAACAGCCGCAGCAACAGCAGTGAAAGCACATATTTTTAAATGTGAGTGACAGTCAGGTGTGGGGTAGACTTTTCTAGACTTGCAGGCAGATTGCAGCCTTGTGCAATCTGAGCGAAACTGATACAGCCTTTTCTCTTCACAAGCTTTCTTATAGGTTCATACCTGTAAACAGGTTGTCCTTTAAGCTTTGATGCTTCACGAGGGTCCCTCTGGGGTCGTCAGTCCCGTGGCAGAACTCACAGTGAAAGAAGTCGAGTTAGAACCTTGTTGGCCGCTGGTGTAACCTCCGGAGATAAAGGAATAGAGAGAGAGTTTATTTTTGTTTCTGTTTTTCCCTAAAGGCTGTGCGGGAGTGCCGACAGAAAAGCAGGGATGTGAGAGATGTTTGAGAGAGGGAGAAAAAAAGAAACTCATCTCAATGCCACGTGTCTCAGATGATACATTTGTGAAGGCTTAGAAGCTGTGACAGCTCACATGAGTGACTTCATTTTCTGCCACTTTCTCAGTAATCTTGTAAAAGTTCTGTAGAGGCATCCGAGTACTGCCTGTTGAGGCAGGCTGTCCATTTGGGTGCACATCCCAGTCCTGCCCTTGACCAGCGGTGGCTCTAGTTACTTCTTTGTGAAGACAGTTTCCTAGTCTGCTCAATGGGGAGAGTATATCTGTTGTATTCACCTCAAACAGCAAAGAACAAAATGATCTCTGTGAGAGTCTTGACACTATAAAACATTATAAACATGTTCTTATTTTATTAAAATGAGTTTGAAATGCATTCAATTTCTAGAAAAACCACCAGAGTTTTTAAACACAGAATTGCAAGTCATAGTAGCAATGGACAAGTGTATTTCCCAGTACATAATGGGAAAGTAATATGACCTCAAATGAGGAAATGAACCACCCTTACCATCTGAAAGTGGAATGTAACAAAAGATATAAATACATTTGTTTCAAATATTGAGTTGGAAAGGTTGCTTGTTTCCCCAAATTTCCAGGTGAAGGATAAGTCTGTGCTCATTTTCACTCCATTTTTTCCAGTGTAACCTAAACCTGTTAAGATCTATATTCAGCAAAGCTGCCATGGTTGCCTGGCAACCAGGCTTAGTGGGCTAGCAAAGCACCAAAGCAAGAAATGAAATGCGGCTAACAAAACCTTGATTTATGCTGCCCTTGGACAGAAAATTCATTCTCCCCGTGTTCTGTATGGATTTTTATTCTCAAAACATAAGTAAATCTTTCAACATGTTAGCTCAATGCTATTAGGAGTTTAAAAATTATATTATATTAGGTAACATTTCAATGGAGTTTAATAAGTATAAAGGAGAAATCTCTCCCTGCTCTTCCTTAATTAAAACAAGGGTTAGTTCTTTGCCTGGTAGGTCATTTTATACTTTCACTCTCACTTTTTATTTCCTCTGTAGAAAGATATATACATTATTCTTGGAATAAGATGTAATGGATATTGAAGTGTCAACATCGGGAAATAGAGCTTGCGGATTAATTACTGCCAAACATATATTTTTGTATCTTATACAAGGGAGTAAAAAGAAGAATGAATTCAAATGACGTTTCTTAGGCAGATTCTTCTACTTTTCCACCTTTTTATCTACTTTCTTTTCTTGTATTCTTCACCATGGAAACTTTATCAGCTTTAAAATTAAGAATAAGGAAAGCCTTTGGATTAAAGAAAATAAATGTCATCTACTTCATGGACAATATGACTATGAGACTAAAACAGAATTTGGAATTTAAAGCTTACATTGTCTACTGTTTTATTATCTAACTTGTTCCGTAGTTCAGATTTTATTAAGTAAATTCAGTATTCAAAGGAAAAGTAAACTAAAGGACTCTGAATCAAATCCGTTTTGAAATAAGATTGGGGGATAATATAGGATAAAACAAAGAACTGGGACTATTGAAGTGAAGATATAAAAAGTCTGACAAGGATGAGAAGAGAAGACTGACGGAGTTAATGTAGTAATATCCGTGGTAATCAGCATGAATCCTCAAAATCTGCAGCAAACATATCTTTTGGTGTCTACATGATGGAGGAAGTCAGTATTTCATTATTACTTTGCTGTCAAACAGTCATTTATATCTATTTGACGTTCTTCTTTCTTTTATCCTTATTCAGTAGTTGGTATGAATTATGGTTTTTCAAGACAAACTGGAAGTCTAGATTTTATGTAAAATCTCCTAATTTGTGGGTATTGACTTCAATAAAAGCTAACCACCCCAACACATATAGGCCAAATAAAACACACCTAGACGCCAGAATATGCTCATGGTTTCTATTTGTGACCCCTGATATAGGGAGAGAAGAGATGTGGGTTGATGAAGGAATCGTAAGGAATTCTCACATGTTAAGAGGCTGCAAACAAAACTGAGATGCTCTCAGGGAGACAGGACAAGAAACAGGGTACTGTTTGACAACATAGCAACTAAGTGTGAAGAGGATTTCAGGAGAAAGAGATTTCAGGAAGGAAGGGGTATCCACTGGGTCAAAAGTGACTTTAGTGAAAAGGTATTTGTTATTTTAGAAGAGGAATTTCAAGGGGTTGATGACAGTCAAGCACAAATGCAATGAGTTGTAAGGAGTGTGTGGGTGGTGAAAGTGGAAACAAGCAAAATGTAGCCCATATTTTCCAGAAGGAGGAAGTAGACCAATCACTTGGGGGGGAAAGTCAGTTAAGGGAAAATGCTGGCATATTTGTAGACAGAGAACAAATTTCTGGAGCAAGTGGGAGAAGATGAGACCAAATACAGAGGTCTAGGGTTAACTGTTGAAAGAATTAAGAATTTCAAAGGAAGCAGAATGCATAGATGAATATGTAAAGTTTTTTTGTGTGTGTGTAGTTAATGACATGAATTTTGAGTAAATTCCATTTTGATTGAATTTTGAGTAAATTCCATTTTGATCTCGTTTGGAGTAGAGATGAGTGAGGCCCTTGAAAAATAAAGAGGGCAGGGTGAAGATAGGAGGCAGAATGGGAAAGAAAGTTCTATTATAAAATAATTGTAAGCATTATTGAGAGTCATGGTGAAATTGGATAAAGGGGTGTGTATTAAAATTCTCCAGCAATTTGCAGCAACCCTGGAAAAAAATGACTGAAATTTTCTTTAGAGTTAATAGGTAGAAGCTGAAGACAGTTAAGGAGAGAGGGCTTCTAGGTTGTTAACGATTGTAGTGCTGAAGTGTTGGATCTTGGGAAGTGGGTCAGGGAGGGCAGCAGGTGGCTCCAGGAGGAGGTTAGTAGACCAAAGATACTGCAGAGGTGTTAAAGGACTCAAAATCGTGGGAAAGTTTAAGTGTAGGTTTATCATAAGAGAAGGAGAAGACAAGGTGAAAATAAAAACGGTTATGATCAGAGAAAAGTTTCAGGGTTTGAGGTCCCTTAGTTGAAATAATTCGGGGTAAAGGCAAGAAGAGGTAAGAGTTAAGGCAAGAAGAGGTAAGTGTGTGGGTTCCTGGTGAGTAAGTAAGTCTTTCTAGTAGAGAAGAGCCAGGGACCTAAGGGTAGGGATGGAATTTTGCATGTGACATCCTGGATGATGGCAGAGAATGTAGTAGACAGGAAAAACCAAGCCAGGTGAAACAGTGTTTGAAAACTCCAGGGGAATACCTAAAAGTTGGTAAATGAACACTATGCTTTAGTTCATGGCGCTTATCATAATTTGCAATTCTGTACCAATTATTTGTCTTTGATGCCCCTCTTCTGTACTAAATTGAGGACAAAGACCATATTTTATCTATTTTGTTCACCACTGACTATAAAACCTACTTCCCAGCACAGTGGTGGCTTATAGTAGGCATCGTCAATAAATATGTGTGACATGAATTAAAAGACAGTATCAGAGGTGGGAAGGGGCTGATGCAATTTAATGTCAGGGACTTAAAAAAAAGGTGTGAAGTCACTGACTGAAATGAGTGGGAAATGTTCTGAAAGTGGCAGTAAAGAGCGTGTCTCTTGATAAAAACATGAAAGATAAAATGGTCCAAATCAGTTATAATAAAAGAAATATAATTAATCAAATATTTGCTACCCTGCAGGACACAAAGAAGAAGGTGGTTTAATTTTTCCGTCAGAAGCTTGTGTGTATTTCACTGCCTCAGTCATATAAACCAAAATGGTGATTGGTTGAAGTCTAAAGAATATATGACAAAATTGTATATTTTCATGTTTCTTGAAAGATCATTGTAAAATGGCAAATGTGTTTTAAAATTATAACTCCGTAAAAGCATTCACAGTGATTTCTTGGATTACCATTCAGTTTTCCCACAAGGTCACTTTCAGCAGTTCATGTGATCTGCCTGTTGGGGTCATAATGAATAGTAAGTTGGGTGTGGATCAGCCTGCCAAAATCAACCCTGTGAGTGACAAGGGCAGGAGCCAGCAAAGTTACAGAAGGCATAAGGTATGCTTGACACCTTTGGCTCTTGGCAAAATGAGTCAAGGGTATGACTTGACAACTTTTTTGGGTGAACAAGTTGTCCCTTTTGTATAAAATGTCATCACTTCCCTGATGTGTGTTTGCTGAAGTCAGCCAGAAAATGCAGTACTTTCAAAAATGTAATTTTGAAACAGAGCAATATTTGAATATAAACTTCCTCTGATTCTCAGTTTGGTTTGGAAGCATTGCAGAATTGTCTTTAATTTTTTTTTTAAGTTTATGCCCTGGAAGTAATAGGATTGTATGTTCCCCCTCATCGTTACCACTTTTGTCACTAGAACTAACATTTTCAGTATTGAAGTAAAAGTAAAACTGTTGCCTGACATGTTCCCAAAGTTTTAAAATATTGGATGCTAACTTTCTGTACTAAATCTGTTATCTTATGCTTTATATGTGTAAAAGGAGGAAGTGAGAGTAATTCCTGGATTTTGTAAAAAAGGGAAAAAATAGGGGAATATTCAGAAACAGAGAGGAAGACAGAGTCAAAACGTCTCCAGCAGTTAGGTTAATACTAGGCTGCCAAGAATTTTTATAATGAAGATAGAACTTGACTGGGAGGTTAGGTGTTCCCCGAGAATGGGAAGACCGGAGCTTCTGGGTCAGAGCCATGTGGTGCTGCCACCATCCATGCTGTCCATCCAGGACCCTGAACATAGTGGACCCTCATGAAGATGTTGATTTTGTTTGATCTGTGAATTTCTATTTGTTTCAGAAAATTTATTACTTTATTTATTAATATTCATATATTAATTAGATTAATCATTAATAAATAATCCTAATAAATTGTCCACTGAGAATGTGGCAGGCGTGTGTTTTTATTTTTTTTTTATTTTTTGGTGAGGAAGATTGGCCCTGAGCTTCCATCTATGCCCATCTTCCTCTATTTTTTTTGTATGTGGGATGCTGCCACAGCATGGCTTGATGAGCGGTGCATCAGTCTGCAACCGCGAACCCTGGGCCACCGAAGCGGAGCGCACAAACTTAACCACTACGCCACCAGGCCGGCCCCAGGCATGTGTTTTTAAACAAGCATGTTATGAATTCTTCATTAGACTATTAGAATGGAGATAGGAAAGTAATCTAAAAATTAAATTAGACTTGCCAGTTTGAAATAAAGAAAACATAAAGATATCTCTGAGACCAGTTGTCGTATGAAGAAATGTGATAAGAATATTTATTGTATCTCTCCAACTAATTGTTGAGTACCTGCTATGTGTATTGGAGAATCAACAACAAAGTCCTGGTCTCAAGGGGCTTACATGCTATTGAGGGGTTGGAAAGGCACAAAATAAACAGACGTATATACATGTATACACATACATACACGTATGTAATATGGCAGGTATTGAAGACTGATGAAGCAGGTAAGGAGATAAAGAATGATGATAGGTTAGGGCATGGGATGCATTTCTTGGAAGGGTTCTTTTCGAGAAGGCCTCTCTTGCTAGGATAACATTTGACCAGATGCGTGAACGCTTATTCTAGCAAGCTAGAATTTGATGGCTGATTCTGATAATATTCCAAAATGATGGCCGTGCTACCAATTCCAAGCCCATTTGTAGATACTCAGTTATACAGTTTCTAATATTTGTTTTATTTTCAAATAGTTTCTTCTCAACTTTGAGTAGTACAGCTCTTTTTTTCTGTTGTATTTTCAGAAATGTGTTTTAAAGCTCAGTCTTTGAAATTCCAGAATTTGCCAAGTAAGGTTGGATTTTATAGTTCTTAATATTTTTTATTCTCTCTAAAATTCAGTCTAGTTTGATGATAATAATTGGATCTACTCTCTTGGTAAGCCAAGGAAAGCATACAATAGAAAAAGATTTTTTTTTTAAATTTTAAGTTAGACATATAAAATGTGTAGGTTATTTATCCAATAATCCTTTTCTGGAAGTTTTTGTCTCTCAACTGTTTCTGTCCCTTCACTATATGTATTTTTTTACTTATTTTTTTATCCTGGACACAATTCATGCATATAGGAAAAAATTGTTCAAATAGAACAAAAGGATATGAAATGAAAAGTAATTGTGTCCCTATTAGACTCTCCAATCCCTCTCTCAATTTTATTCTTCTGGGAAAACCACTGTTAAGAGAGTTTATAAATTTTAATTCGTATGGTGGTTACTAGTATAGATTTAAATAATAGTTTATGCCCAATTTAATAATTTACTAACTTTAGACACTTTGAAAGATGAGGAGTTTGAAACATTCTACCTCCCACCTCTTATAACTTCCAGTTTTTGTTAGCTATTTTATTTATATTAGTTATATTCTGTTTTGAAATTAGAATTAAGCATTTCACTTCATTCTATAGTATGATTTTTTAAATTGGTAACTATTAAACAGCATTAACAATATCTGATTATGAAAATATCATTTACACATTGGATCCATGGAGAAGGAAATGTAATCTGATGTCATTAGAAGTTGCCACTCAAAGGTAACTTTCATATTCCCAGCCAGTGAATCTCTTTTATTTTCTTTCACATTTCCTCTACTTCTTCTCAGTCCCATTCAGCTGATAATGTGGTTGATATTCCATTAAGTCCTTGTTCTCAGATCCTTTTTTGTTTTCTGGGAAACCTTTAGTAATTAAAAAAAAAAAAATATATATATATATATATATATATATATACACACACACACACAAACACACACAGTGTATGTGTGTATGTGTGCACTTTCAATAATTTCTTCCTTTTGATCTTATATTTAATTGATAATTTATCTTGGTGTGGATTTCTAATTCCAAAATATATTTTTCCCTCACAACTTTTTTCATTGTCTTTCTTCAATCATGCAGGGTTGCTGAGAAGAAACCTACATCGACCTAATTATTTTCTTTTGTAGATAATTTGTTTGTTTTTTCCTCTCTAAGAGCTTTCACATTTTCTATTTTTCCCTGAATTTCAGTTTTTCATCAAGACAAGTCTAGGTGTGAGTCTTTTTCTCAATCATCCTGTTTAGCATTGGGTAGAATTTTCCATCTAAATACATCTATGTTTCTCACATTTTCTCCATTCTCTTATAAGATAAATGTTAAAACCAGGAGCTATCCATATTTCTTAACCTCTTTCATATTTTCTATCATGTTTTCGTTTGGTTTTACATACCTCCACTTTGGTCTTTAAAAAGATCCATTTTAATGTTAGCTCAGAGCTGGTCTTCCTCACACACACACACAAAAGATCCATTTTATTAATTATCTTGGCCTTAGAATTTATTTATTCTAGCAAGTATATTTTAACTTCCAAGGACAATTCTCATTGCCTCATTGGTATTTTTTCATAGCTCTTGTTCTTGTCTTATAAATGCAATAATCTCTTGACTCTGAAGATACTAATTTGGATTTTTGATTTTGTTTACATTTACTTATGTTCTTTGCTTTATTTGTTTCCTCAGAGTCAGTTTTTCTATTTGTTTATTTTGGATCTCTTTTAGACTGTTCTTTTTCTTTATTTTTCAAACGTCCAGTGTTCCTTATTCATCCATTCTTATTTATGAGTGATTGCCTGCATTGGTTCATATAGGCATGGCATGGGTACCTCTGTAAGTTTTTAGTTTTGCTTCCCCCATAGGCCCATCATCTCGGAATGGGAGGCCCACTGTGGTTCTGATTGGTGAACAGAGCTGTGTGGCAGTCAGACTTCCCTATAAAGTGTGTAATCAGGGAACTGCCAGGCAGGAACTCCACAGTCACCCGAGTTAGGAAGGCTTTAACTCTTGGGAATAGAGCACTTCGATTTAGTTCACTCCTGGGAAGACCTATTTTTTCTCCCCCCACAATAGACCCCTTCTACACTTTTAGGGATGTCAGTATTTACCTTACACTGCTTCAATCCCAACACCTTTTAAAATGCATTTATATATTTAAGATTCCTTATCTTTTTAAACATGCAAGTTGTCCAACACAAACTTCCCAAGTAAGTACATTTTATGAAATAAAGTAAAATTATAAATATGGTGATATTTAAGATTTCCTAAATATTCATTACAGTACATAAACTTAATAAATTTTCAACTTAAAATCCCTTGTCTAAACCAATTACTCGGTTATATATTTAAATTGGAATTAAAGGCTGACCTGTTTCTATTGGGCCAAATTCTCTTAAATGCTAAAAATACATAAAAGAGCCAGCCCTGATGGCCTAGCGGTTAAAGTTTGGCAATCTCACCGCTTTGGCAGCCCAGGTTCAGTTCCCAGGCATGGAACCCCACCATTCGTTTGTCAGTAGCCATGCTGTGGTGCTGGCTCACGTACAAGAACTGGAAGGACTTAAACTAGAATATACAACTGTGTACTGTGGCTTTGGGGAGGCAAAAAAAACCAAACCCATAAGATATGAAATATGCACAGGCTCCTTTGCATAAGCATATTAATTATATTTGTTTAGTCATTGGAACATTTCTGGTTTTTTTGGTGAGAAAAATTGGCCCTGAGCTAACATCTGTTGCCAATCTTTCCTTTTTTTTGCTTGAGGAAGATTGCCCCTGAGCTAACATCTGTGCCAGTCTTCCTCTATTTTGTATGTGAGTTTCTGCCTCAGCATGGCTGATGAGTGGTGTAGGTCTGTGCCTGGAATCTGAACCCACGAACCCTGGCCTGCCAAAGTTGAGCAGGTAAACTTAAGCACTACACCCCGGGGTCAGCCCCCGGAACACTTCTCATTTTATTTATTTATTTTTTTGGTGAGGAAGACCAGCCCTGAGCTAACATCCATTGCCAATCCTCCTCTTTGCTGAGGAAGACTGGCCCTGGGCTAACATCCGTGCCCATCTTCCTCCACTTTATATGGGACACCGCTACAGCATGGCTGACAAGCAGTGTGTCGGCAGATGCCCGGGATCCGAACCTGCGAACCCCGGGCTGCCAAAGCGCGAACTAAATTGCTGCGCCACTGGGCGGCCCCAACATTTCTCATTTTAATTCTAAGTTTTTCTAGGCTTTCCCACCAAGAAAATAATTTATATCATTCTATCACAGCCAGTTAAGATTTTATAACAACCAGAAATATTGACCTAGATTCTAAATGAATCCTTGCCAACAACTACAGTCAGACATGCTTAGCTCTCTTAAGGTCACTTTATCAATGTCCTTTAAATGTTATGTGTTTGGGAGGATGAGGGTGTGGGATGGAGTGGAGAAGTGCACTTAGAACTCAGGTCCTCTAAATCCTTTATCTGCTCCGTGGTCTACCTCCTGTGCGCACTGGATTGGATTTTTGTCTTTCTTTAGCTTTTAAAATTTCTAAGTGCCTTTTCCCTCTAACTCTAAACACCTTGATTAATCCTTCCTCCTTTTTGTGTGTTTTCTAATATTTAGCACTACCCATCTCTTTGAGGGTGTTCAAATAATATGCAACTCAGTTCTAGGGAGCTTTTAGAATATTGCCTTTTTTGTCACGATGTTCAAGGTCATACTACTGACAATTACTGACCGGGAAACAGAGCAAGTGACTGCTGACCTCTAGAGGATCCTTGATGAAATAAATGATGATTTTTCTGTACTAATAACAGCACTGACATCATATGGTTTTAACAGATTGAATCGAGATAATACAAATGAAGTGCATAGCCCAGCGGCTAGTGCCTAGTAAGGACTCAGGGACCATTACCATTTATTATGGCTGCATTAGGTAAAGAACTGCCAATAAAAATTATTCATCTATAGATGAGAGAGAAACTTTTAAGCATACATTTGATGATTGCTGTTTTATATCTCCTGCATCTTCCCCTTTGTTTAAAGCAATATTTTATTAACTTGTTAACAATAATAATTTAGCTTTAAAGCTGAGCTTCTCAGCCTTAGCACTACTGACATTTTAGGCTGGATAATTTTTTTGTTGTGGGGCCTGTCCCTTGCACTGTGGGATTTAGCAGCATCTCTGGCCCCTACCCACTAGATATCAGTAGCAACCTCTCTCCAGTTGTGACAACCAGAAATGTCTCTAGACCTTGCCAAATGTCTCCTGGGGAGGGCAAACTCACCCCTGCTTGGGAACCACTGTTTTATAGGGATACCAATTTGTGTATTTTTTTTTAAATTATTTTCTTCTTTGCTTCTCTGAACTCACTTTCTATCTTTGGAACTCTCTCTTTTGCCCTAAAAGCAGCATAGAATGTGTCATCACTTCCTTTTTCTCCCAAGCTCAGGGTCTAAAGATGAGAATGTAATTGAAATTAAATTCAAAGTTTTATTTAAATTAATAGTTAACCTATTAGGGGAAAAAATGTTTCCCATAACCCATCAGATCACACTCCCTTTTGTGAGCCTGATTTTGCTTCTTAAATTGGTTGTTGGTTAAGAGAATTGCAGATGTATTCCATTGAGGAAAGTGGTATGTTCCCACACTAATGAAAACATTGTATTCGTCTAGTTAATCATTTTCAAAGAGTTGTTTCTATTTGTGGTTACTACAAAAATAATGGCTTGCGGGTCATTTATTTATGATAAGGTTAATTCCTCTTTATTGAAATATTGTAGGTTTTTAATGAAAGGAATCAATTTACTAGACCCTTCTGGACAATCAATAAACATTTTAACTTGAAGTGTAAAACACCAAATGATTACACGGTAACCTCAGAGTGTTATTAGCCTTTTATAATCAGTAAATATTGAATATTGAGTGAATGGATGATTGAACCTAAGTATGCGTTGGATTTTTATCGCATGGAAACTCTATAATTAGCATACAACAATCCCAATAGTGTTGTTAGTAGCTTTCTAGAAAGGAGAGTTGTTATAAAACCATTATGTACCACTGTAAAAAGTTGGGATTTGGGGAAAAGAAAGAACCATCTAGTTGATGAACTTATCAAGAAATAATCCTAAGGCATATTTCTGTTGTTAGTGAATTTGAGTGTTAAATTGTTCATTTTGGATAAGAAGACTACAAAGATGCTGGGCTGTGTTATTCAGTAAATTGTTACCTCAGTAAAAATCAGGATTTTTTTTTTTTGGTTTTGGTTTTCCTCCTTGTTCAGGTCTGAAAAATTACTTGCAGAGAGGTGAAAACATATTTAGACAATTCAAATCCCACAGTTCATCTTGCCACATTAATGGAAAAAAAAATGTGAGCCACTCTAAACATTCATCCAAAATAACCAAACCAATGTATTACCATTGCTTTCAGTTACTTCTCAAGTACTTTTTACCATAGAGTAAAACATTTCTCAGCACACATAAACCCTCCAGTACCTGCTACAACGCAGCAAAAATTACCGTATGATAAAAAGCTTCCCAATGGAAGATATATTTGTTTAATACAATAGCAACTCTAGTGCAACAGAAGAATTTGATTCCACCCTAGAAACCTCTTAAACTTTGTACCAAGAGATTAAAAACCACACAGTACAATCTTATTAACTCAGAACAACTTGTGGGAAAGACAACTGAAATTCTAGTGATTTTTTGCTTTGTTTTGTTCTTTAAGAACTCTTGCCCTTGGAAATTCACATACTAACTGTAACTAACAAGTTAGGTAAAGACATGAGAAAAGTAATTTCTAATTCATAGATAGGAACAGTGGTATGCTGGTAAATGTTTAATATGAAGCTATCCAAAAAAAACCCCAAACAAACCCACCAAACTTCTGATTTGTAGCATTTGCCAATTTCCTTGGTATAAATACTCCCACTCTGGCCAATTTCAAGGTATAGTGTGACCTCACTGACTGCAGAGCTGGGAAGACATGCTCATTAGCACACCATTATGTAGTATTTTCATCACACAGGTACAATAGACATAAATAACCTCAAGAGTACAGATAGTAGCAAAGTATTGTAAACTAATTAGGAAATTGTGAGCTTGGAGTATTTATCATCTTTGTTTTCAGCATAATTTGTTAATTGTAAGTTTTGAAATTTAACTTTCAGTAATGGCTGTATTTGACAATTGGCTCTCAAAATTCCTGAAACTTTCACAGCTGGGCCACAGCTCCGGGAGCCTACCTTTTATATTTTTTCATTTATATGTAAATTTTCTAAAAGGTTGATAGGTACATCAAACCTCTATTTCCCAGGTATTTTAAAGTAATTTCCTTAGTTGTGGGGAATCAGAATTGGCCACCCCAAAATGTGTCTCTTTGGCTTGATTATTTTTAAGGACAAAAGACTCTGAAACTTTGACCTTTCCCGTGAATGTCTAAAAGAATTTAAGACAGAAGGCCTGTCCCAGGACAGGCCATCACCATAGAAAACTCTGGGTATGGTAGATTGGAAGGATCCTTGCTAAGTCCATTTTTATCAGTGTTCTCTCTCTTTCTCTCTCTCTTACCACATTGTCTTTACGTGGCCCAGCAAACACTGCTACCCCCAACATCCTCCTTTGTCTTTAGCTGAAGAAAGTATTTAAGGTGGTGGCTTCAGCCATTTTGGCAAGTTACTCAGTTTTCCTGGATTTCTCCCATATATACATATTATTAAGCTTTGTTTAATTTTCTCCCATTATTCTGTCTCATGTCAATTTAATTCTTAGACCAGCCAGAAGGGCCTAGAGGGTAGAGGAATAGTTCTTCCTCCCCTACACAGTATTAATGTTCATTTATTCACTTCCATAGGTCTTGTGCCTAAAACAGGGGCTGGCATATCCCAAATTCTCAATTAATGTTGGGTAACTGGCTGATCTTAAAAAAGTAAAACAGGCCTGGTAAACCAAAGGAAAGTTCAGTTAGCCCTGTTGATATTATCTCCGAATTAAAAATCCATATTAATGAATAGAAAAGGTCTTAACCTGCATACAGATCCAATGAGAATAAATACAAGGCTCCCCTCTAGATTGCCTGTACTTTTCTTTACTAGGATCCTGCAGTGTCCAAGGGACCTCTTGGCCCCAGCAGACTCTCCCAACTTACTTCATCCTTAGGTGTTATTTTTTATAATTACCTCCACCAAGGAAGGCCACATTTCTCAGGAGAGTGAAGAAGAGAAAAGGTGAGCTCCCTTTACAGGAACAAATGCTCCTTTTTTCTTCTGCTACCTCCTCAAGCTGGTAAGAGTGGGAGGAAACACATCCTTACTTCCCATGTGCTCTCAAACCCACAGCAATTTGCCTTTTGTTCCCCATCCCCACCACAACCCACTTTACCAAAACTGATTATCTAATGACCTCTTTTCAGCCTTCATCCTACCAAATTTCTTTCTAGCATTTGACCCTAATGAACACCCATTCTTTCCTGAAAATTTCCTACTTTTAATCTTTCATTCATTCAACAAATACTGACTGAATTCTCCTCTCTGCCAGGCATCACTCTGGATGTTGGGAAATCAACCATGAATAAGGCAGAAGAGGTCTTTGTCTCTTAAAGGATCTATTTTAAATGAGAAAGACAGCAATTAATAAAACATAAATCAATGAATTAAGGAGAAGGGTGGATGTTTTTGCAGTAAAGGAAAGGCTTGTCTAAGGAGGAAAGGAACTTTGAGCTGAGATCTGAAAGACAAAGAAACGTCATTCAGCGATCTAAGGTGTAGAGCATTCCAGGCAGAAGCAAGTGCAAAGGCCCTGAGGAGGAGTGAGCCTGGTGTAATTCAGGGACAGAAGAGCCAGTGTAGCTGGAGTAGAAGGCCAGTGGTGGGGATGGCAGCACATGAGGTCAGACAGGTAGGCAGGGGCCAGATTTGCTGTTCTGCTCCTACAGCTCTGCTTTTTAGTCTCCTACAAGGGTACCTTCCACTAAGTATCCTTCCCTTCAGTCAGCCCCTGATCCTTCTCTTTACATTCTCTCCCCAAGACCTATCAATTCCTCTATAAATTTATTATTCATCAGTTAGAATTAATTTCTTCTTCTTTGGTTCTCAAATAAAACTCAGTAGATGCTTTTATACCCAGTCCTTGTATACGCCTCAATTTTTCTATCAGCCTGGAGGCTTCGTGAGCATAAGGAGTTTGTCTATCTTCAGTGAGGGCAAAGGCTTTCTTGTTTTTGTTTGCTTCTTATGGTTTGGTTCTTTGACAGATAAGTACAAAATAAATGTTTTTTGTTTGTTTGTTTGAGTAAGTGAGCATATAGTTAAAGAATGTTGCCCTAGCTAAATGTGGAAAAACCAGTGCTTCAAACATAGCTTATAAAATTAAGTCCTTGTACAAAAAAAGGGAGACGATCATGAAAAGCAGTGGAGTATAATGTTTGAGAGCACAAAGTCTGGATCTAGACCGCTGGAACAGAATCCCAGCACCGCTTCTTGCTAACTGTGACCTTGGGCGGGTCACTTAACATCTCATGCCTCTGTTTTCTCATCTGTAAGATGCGGATAGTTATGTGCATCCCAAAGGGTTATTTTTTAGGTTGAATGAATTAATGCATGTGAAGTACAATCACGTGTTGCTTAATGACAGGGATACATTCTGAGAAATGCATCGTTAGATTTTATTATTGGATGAACATCATAGAGTACACTTACACAAACCTAGATCGTATAGCCCACTACACACCTAGGCACTATGGTATTAATCTTATGGGACCACCATTGTATATGTGGTCCATCCTTGACCAAAATGTTGTTATGCGGTGCGTGACTATACTGGAAAAGAATATAGACCTCTATAACTTAGTGGCTATTCTTTATTTATTGATCGGCTGAAAAACTTTGTAGTGCGCATTGGCAGTCGTTTATAAACGGAGAGTACTTGATTTTCACTTATGTGTCAAGCAATCCTTGTTTGTTTTTTAGCAAATGTTGGAATGCCCCCAGAAGTCATTTTATTACAAGTGGAATAACCCTAGCCAAGAAACTGAGGGTTTGACTGAAAGAATCATTGCCTTACTTAATTTATGTGATTTGTGGTTAGAACTACTGTTGACAGCACTAAAGGGAAACAGAAAGCTTGTATTTTTCCTTCTAAGGAGACTATTAGTAAACTCTTCCCCCCATATACCGCAAACTGCAGTATTCCTGAAGAGCAAGTCAGGAGGAAAATCTGTCTTATAGAAACAAAGGGAGTTGGGAAAGCAAGAGCAGTTCTTCCTAGGTAAAGCTGAGGAGCTCTGATGCATTCATGCAGGCCTTGGGACATTTTCTCGGATGAGTGAGAAGTTGGTTTTGAGCGTCTACACCCTCTGAACACCTGCCTCCCACCCCCATCATAACCAGTCACATTCATTGTTTAGATCAACTTGAAATATAAATATGACAATATAACTAGACTTTGGGAGATTGTCTTAGCATGTGTTTCGGCTCTTTGCATCATTCAGGAATACCACGGTACCTTGAGGATTTAATTAATTTCTTCCACAAGCTACCAGGAGTATGGCAAATTAGTGACTCAGAAGGCAGTTGTTTTTTGGTGTTTTAGTGGCCTCAATAGTCCCGATATGTGACAACCACAGGAGCCATGACCTCTTATTGAGTTCTGGCCTGCTGAATTTTTTCTGCCCATTCTTTGTAAATTTGGGAGAGACTTGGGGATTGTCAATGGTAAGAAACCTTTCTGGGATGCTAAAGTCCCTTGAGAGTATTAAGCTCTGATTTCCAAGAGAGCATAGCTAATGGCAGGAATTGTTTAAATGAGCTGAATAACACCCAGAAAAAATGTGACTCATCTTTTATGGATGAAACCTCATGACTTATAATGAGCAGCAGTGGGCAGATATTTTGTGGTTAATATTTGTTGATTATTAAGCTTCTTTGCTGTTCACCCAGTCAAACAGTGTTTTGTTGTTTGTTTTATTTGTAAATATATGTAACAATTTTTTGTCCTATGAAAACATCCTACATTTCTATAATTTTACAAAATGACCTTGGAGGAGGAGGAATAAGCAGATTGAAAACAATGATTTGAGGGCTATGAAATATCTCTAACTACATGATTTTTTCTTCTTCTAAAGAAAATGGAGTGGTATTTTATGTTAGTTATATTAATCTCTGATTTCAAAACAAATGAATGTGAAAGAAATAATGACTATATTTGTGAGCCTAAAGCCTAAAGTAGATGACAAATTGTCAAAATGTGACATCAAAGGAATAAATTCTTAAAATATCTTATTTTTACGTTAGAGACCACAGCTGGCTAAGTCATTTTAGACGAATAGGCTTTTAATGTTTTTATATGCACAGTTGTCATAAAATTGTTAAATATAAAAGTTTTACTTTCTGCCTAAAAACATCTAGAAAAATTTTTTAAGATTTGAAAAAACAATTAGAAACCAATGCGTATAGAAAATTGCAACCAAAATATACCACCTTATCTAAACTTAACCAAGTAACTACAAAGCAAACTCCCATATAACGCCCCTCCAAAAAGTATAAAACATAGATTTTATACTTTAAGATGAGTGGATACAGTTTCTGCTCATGAGATGCTACAGATTTATGGGGAAGAGAGATATATTAGATAACTATTTGCATATACAGAGGGATTGGTGCAATGACAGAGGGCTATTTCCCAACAGCCTCAGAAACATCCCATCTATCCTTATCCTTCCTAATCGCTACAAGCTCCCGTCTGCCTAGAGGTAACCACTCTCCTGACTTTTATGGTGATAAACTTCTTGCTTTTCTTTATTTTATGTTTATCACTCCTGTACACATCACTAAGCACTATAGACTCATTTTGCCTATTTTGGCACTTTTTATATAAATGAAACCATACTCTATGTATATACGCATGGGAAGCTTGCTTTTTTTTCCCACTAAATATTACATTTAGAAGTTGGGTCTATGATGTTTGTTTGTATAATATTCTATTGTAGAGCCTATATCACAATTTATATGTCCACTCTACTGTTGATGAATATTTGGGCTGTTTCTAGTTTTCAAGCACTAATAAAATTATAGTGTAGTAATTAATGTTCATAAATATGAATCTGAGCCATCAAAAAAAGGTGCACTTAGATTCTACATATTTGATGTAAGAATATATGAAATTAGAGATCATTTACCTCAGAATGAATCTAAATGTGATATTTTTGAGCACTTAAGGGAATGAGTTTTAATTCCAGAAAATTCACTTACTTGGAACATCCTAATGAAAAGACATAATCATGTTCAGTAATTGCATTGAACTGGGAAGTAGAGGGCTGGGAAGCTATGTGTTGTTAACAGATCTTCCTATCCTTTTATTTTTCTGTCCAGAAAATAATATCAGTGAGTTTCTTTCGGGTATGTTTTAAGGAGTTACAATATGATTACAGTTCTCTGAACACATCAAAATGAGACATTAATCTAATCATCTCAATCTTAAAGTCGTTTGTAGAAAACAGCACATTGTATGCCTTAACTGCCTACTGATATACAACAGAATCTTATGCACAATGGTTCAATGTAAGGAAAATATAATATACCATATACAAAGATAGGGAAATACTATTTTAAACATCAACTAAGCATACGAGTGAATGTGATGGCAAGGAAGGCAAATGAATCTTGGATATTCTCTAGCTTACAAAGAATTAATAGGTCATGTATTCATTTATCCATCCATCAAGTATTTATTAGGCACCATCTGTATGTTAGGCCACAGCAAAACTAAGATGAGTGGATACAGTTTCTGCTCATGAGATGCTACAGATTTATGGGGAAGAGAGATATATTAGATAACTATTTGCATATACAGAGGGATTGGTGCAATGACAGAGGGCTATGCAAAGGACAGTGCAGGGAAGCTCTCCCTGAAAAGATCAGGGAAGGCTTCTGAAAGGAAGAGAAGCTTGAGCTGGGTCTTAAAATATAGGTTGGAGTCGGCCTAGGGAGTCCAAGGGGAGGCCCATCCCACAATGCAGAAATTTTGCTGTCATTGTCATCACAAATACTTATTGACTGAATGGATGGTGATGACAAAGGAATATTCAAGGAGAAATAAGTAAACCAATTGGGAAGTGAGTAATATAGAATACAGAGCAACAGAAATAATATTTTAAAAATAGTTAAAGTTTATTGGGAACTTATGCATGCCATACACTGTGCTTAGTACTCTCTATGTATGTTATCTCATGTATTTCTTACACTAGCCCCATAAAAGATGTACAGTTAGTGCCTCCTAACTGTGCTTAGAAGGGCCCTACTCTTGGGTTAATGCTTTGCAAGTGCCATCTTGAAATTCTTAATAATTTTGAACAAAGGTCACCACATCTTCATTTTGCACTGCACTCCACAGTGTCTCCACTGTTTAGTTGCAGAAACTGGGACCTGTGAAGGAAAGTCACTTGCCCAAGGTTACACACCTATTAAGCAAAAGAGTCCAGACTCCAACCTAGTTCTTTGTGATGTTGATTTCCACTGTCTTAAGTCCTTTGCTTGTTTCTTTTGCCTTCAATTTTCAAGATAAATGAATGACAGAAGATAGGAACAACTACAGTTAATCTGAGCTAGTATACTGAAATGGAAAGGAAAAAAAGCAGTAGGGGAAAAGAAAAAATGGATTGAATGGTTAGTTTAGGATTGAATGAAACATGATTATCATCAGTGCTACCTTGCATTAAATGTGGAAATCCGAAATAAATAATTAGTAAATGTAAAGCTTTTCCCCAAAGTAAATGGAGCTTTGAATTCACAATCATCTCCAAGAAGACTCTGCTCGGTCTTGATTATCCAAAGTGCAATTTGGTGTTGACCCAGCTCTGCTCTTTCTTTGTAATTTATGCAAGAAAAGCCCAGAGCAGATGATTTGCGGTGGTATAGTCCAGCAAAAAGGAATAGACGGAGATAGACATGCAACTCCTCCTTCCTCAGACTCCACCAGCACTGCTTAAATACTGCAGATAAATCAAATCCCATTTGATGCTTAATGAGCTTACTTGGAGGAAGTTTTACTTTAAGATGTCCTCATTTTTCTTTGTAATTAGGCAATTTAGTCCTCTATCAATGGAATGCACTTCAATTTTTTGTTTATGCTTCTTCCTGTTAATTCAGCAAGTAGAAAGTCATGATTTTTAAAAGCACTCCCATAGACTAGCCTTCCTTGAAGATTAATAAGTCAAACTTCCATATAAAAGAATGATATTGTAAAACATTCCTGATTTGTTCATTCTGTTTGGGATAATGCCTTGAAATAGTTCTTAATGTTATTCCAAAGCACCTGTGGATTTCAGGGTCCAAGTCAAGTGACCACAAAAGATCATGCCTATTATATAAAGAACATGATTTTATAAGTATATCCATTACATTTTCATAATAAAAACAACATAATTCCCTTTTGATTTATTTCTTCGACCTCCAAAAATATCCGAGGTACTTCAATGGTATCCTGTGGAAATATGCACATCTGGAAATACTAAATTGCACCAGCAGTGTTTTTAATGACCACATTCATGCCTGTACTCTGGTAAGGGCAGAAGTTTAAGATGGGATCTGACTTCCTCTTGTGAATGAGCGGGGTTCAGCACTCCAGGGCCTCTGGAGCCAGGACTGAGTGGGGACCAGCAGGGCTGGTTTGAGACTTTGGGGCAAGGGAAACTGTGTCAAAGGCTTGAGTGAAGGCAGAATGGGGATTGAGGACAGATCAGAAGTGCCAAGTGCTGGCAGCCAATAGAAAGTTAGGACTGGTTTTAAAAAAGAAGATCTGCCTGTGGAGAACTGGTGAGACTCTGCTGCCAGTTCTGGAAGGAGAGCCTGAAAAGATCCAAGACACCTGGAGACAGGGTGTGTCATGGCCACCACCACTCAACAGTCTAAAGGATATTAAAAGGCATCAAATGCTAGGTTTCATGGTATAAATTCAAGAGCTACAAGAATTCAAGGTTCAAAGACTGAACAATGAACAACGATGAAACCTGCAGAGAAAAGAGGAGAACTTACATGGCCCTAAAGCAATAGTTTTCTATCTTGGCTGCACATTAGGGTCACCTGGGGAGCTTTTAAAAATCCACATGGCCGAGTTGCAGCCCAGACCAATTAAGTCTGAATCTCAGGGGATGGGATTCGGGCATTGGTATAACTTAAAGCTCCCCAGTGATTCCACTTTGCTGCAAGGCTGAGAACCACTGGTTTCAAGCAAGTGGCAGTGTTTATGTTTTACCTGATTTATCCACTTATGGATCATATGCATCATAATTCACAGATGAACTACAATTCTAAAGTATACTTGTACTTAAGTTACACTTATACAGTTGGTCTACACATACACTTAAGAAGTTCTGCTTACCAAGTCTCAATGCACATCATCGAAGACTGGGAACTTTATAACGAACAGTTCTCTCTGTCACCCTAATTTAAAAGACCAGTGTGGAATAGCACGACATTTATTCTAAAGAGACTGCTTACATTGAAATAGATTTGGGGTTCAGTGAAACGAATCACTCTATTATCAGGGGTTAGGCCCACTGCAGGGCTCCTGAGCTATTTGTATGGACCAAACCCTGGGTCAGAGATTTGTAGTATATGACTTCATTTGATATTTGGAGAATAAGGAGACATAAAGACCTTCACATCTCCCAAATATTTATTTTTGAGATATCTGCAGTTTTTCATTTGACGCTCTGAATAGTTTTGACCTCACAGACCTTCTGAAATGCTCTCAGGGTCCTCAGACCACTCTTTGAGAACCGTTGACCTGGAGAATGTGCATAGTGAAAGCAGTTAGCAAATCCACAGATTTATGTATTTTTGCTTGCAGTAGAGCTGTGTGCTCTGTCTTTCACTTGTAAGGATTTTATTTTTTTTCTTAATTGCCTCCCTAATCCCTTCTGCACTCAGCAGTGGTACATGATACATTCAGATTAAATGTGTGTATCCTGGGCCATGTAGGATTAAATACTCTTGATGTGGATGCACAAATATATTGCAAAAAGGAATGATGAACACTCAGGAAAAATGCTCTCCCCAGTGAAGTGCTAAGCAGTTGTTAATCACATTTTAAAACACAAGTAAGGATCCTGCTTGTCATATATTCCAAGTTTCTGCAAACAATAAAAGAAATAGTCTCAAGTTTTTTCTTTTCAAAAAAGCCAATGATGAATCATGCTTATAGCATTTTTTAAATATGGTTGTGACTATTTTTTTTTTTCCTAGAGTTGGTATTCCTAAATCATCTCTTACAATAAAAGTAGTGGGGTGGGGGAGATACAAGCTTAAAAAAACATGTCAATGTTTGTAGTCAAAGTCAGGGAGTAAACAATTGCATTTTTGTGATTTATAGTAAATTTTCATCTAGAAAACAGGGTTAATTTCACTACTTCATTGGAGAAATTAGTAAAATGAAATGATGTGGTAAGAACCATTACATTTTAGCTCATGATCTCATTTTTAGCAGTACTGTATGTTCTTTTTTGTAGCATCTTTATCCCAAATTCATTATTTGCCCCCCAAGCTATTTTCTTTATCTGATTATTTTATTCTATTGGATGGGATTTATAAATTTATTTTTTTAAAACTTAGAAGTTCATCAGAGAAGAGAAAAGTGGTGGGCTGGGGGTGGGGGTGGGGGAAATAGCGAGAGGTTGGTAAAAGGGTACAGACTTTCAGTTATAAGGTGAATAAGATCTGAGGATCTGATGTATAATATGGGGACTATAGTTGATAACATCGTATTGTATAATTGAAATTTGCTAAGAGAGTAGAACTTAGATATTCTCACCAATAAATAAACAAATAAATAAGTGAGGTCATGGATGTAATAATTAACTTGCTGGGAGGATCCTTTCACACTGTATACTTACATCAAATCAACATGATGTACACTTTAAATATCTTACAATTTTGTGTGTCAGTTATACCTCAATAAAGCTGAAAATTTTTAAAAAGCCTTAGAGGTTCTTTTTAGAGAAAACACAAATAAATCATAAAAATCGTGCTCATTATTTAATGCTTAAAGTGTTTGGTAGACTTCATATAAATATATATTATATAATCAAGCACAAATGCAGCAAGATATCAGATATACTCCTCTGTGACTCACTATGTCAACAGGCTTTAGTTTAAGTAAGAATTCAGTTAAGATTCAGGTGAAAATTTAGTTAACCGAGCAGGTACCAGTTATTCTGACCAATTTTTGTAACCCAAATTGTGAATGTCCTAGAGATTATAATTGGTAGCTCTAACTGATTGAGACTATTGCATAAAATCTTTTTCCTCCAACATGTTTAATAGAATAACAGTTTTAGAACCGTTAGTGGTACGACCAAGTCATTAGCCTCTCTCCAGAGTGACTAGTTGAGCAACCTCTCTTTACACTGGAAGACTGGGGCTTAAGCATGTCAACTTAACAGTTGGTTAATAGCAGCAGAGCCGGGACTAAATCAGTTCTCCTAACTCTAAGTCTAGTGTACGTTCCACTTTACTGAATTTACTTCCAGGTTTTACTGGACTATGGACCAGATTGCATTACTCTAAAAGCAATAGAAGGGTGTGTTCATGGTGGTAACACTAAAGCTGACACTAGCATGGCGGTCAAGCCGTAAGTTCTACACTCATTCTTAGGGAAAGGTAAACATGATAAATAAATTGATACACAAGGTACCTTCAACTACTGCTGCATGCTGTAAAGAGATTCAAATAGGGTAATGTGGTGGAGAGTGGTTCCACCTTGGTCCTAGAGGTCGGAGCTTCTTTGAGGAGATGAGTCTTGAAGTGAGACCTGAGTAATGTATAAAGGAGGCAGCCGAGCCAGCGTCTACACGGAAAGCTTTCCAAGCAGATGGAAGAGCAAATGCAGAGGCCCCGACACAGGAATGCACTTGGCGTGGTCTGGGGACAGAAGGAAGGCCAGTGTGGCTGCAGTGCGGCGATGACAGGGCAGAGTGAGGGGAGATGAGGTCAGAGATGTGACCAGGAGCCAGTTCTCACCAGGCCCTGTACAATATGGTTATTTCAGTTGCAGTGAGAAACTATTAGAAGATATCAAGCAGCTGAGTGACAGAATTGACTTCATGCTTTAAAGAAGACCACTTTGGCTGTTCTATAGAGATTGGACAGCCGCATGAGATGAGTTAGGGGCTATTGCTAAAGAGGTCATGAGAGAGGTGACAAAGGTTGGCTGCTAGAGTGGACAGGACTTGCTGATGAGTTTTTGGTTGGGATCCCAGGAGGACTGTGGGGCTGTCACTAAAGTGTGCAAGACTGGGGCGTGCGGGGAAGAATCGGTATTTCTTTTGGAAGCATGTAAGGTTTGAGAAGCCTGTTGGAAATCCATGGGGAGGTGTCTAGCTGGCATTACGTGCAAGAGGCTGGGACTCAGAGGCCTAGAATATGTAGGAAACAGAGTAGGGAATCCAGGAGTAGAGAATAATTAGTCCCTTAATGCAAGTGACAGGTGAAAATTTCAGGAGGAAAATCCTTAAGACAGCAGGATAGAGAAGGGCTGGGAGAAGAGGATTGGGAAAAGGGCGTATCTCAAAAACAGCACAAAAACCCAGCACTTTATGTCACCTCCCTAGTCGCCAGCACACACCTCATATTGACTAATTCAGTGGCAGTTGTATTAAAGGGAAATACTGAAACTTTAAACACAATACAAACAAAACAAAATTGAATGACATAGATTCATTCAACTACGACAGAAAGTAATCAGCAGTTTTTCTTTTATACTTAACTCTGGGAAGACGTTTCATGATATGGAAAGGAAGTTTTAACTATGTTACACGCAAGTTGTAAGTACCAGAAAATTACAGACTATGCTTTTCAGGGTCAGATTTACAACGGAACATATCCATGGGGGATGAAGAGGTCAAAGGAGGCCCCCAAAACACCCTCTCCTCCTTCAGTTTTTCCTAGAGTTGTGCGAAGTGGCAGCTTTGACGTAGATAAAGTTACTATGGCTCTTCATTAGTAACAGTACTCAAGGATATTTTCAAGTATGTCTTATCTAATAATGGGGGAAAGGGAATGGTGGAGAAGAGTCCCTTTCAGTTTGTGTAGTTGGTTGGTTGTGATGTTTGAAATTAATATGTCTCAAAAAGGAAGTTGTTTCACTAATGTAAGTTCTTAACTAATAATAAGTGTGTCATATGTAACAAAGGACAGATGTTTTGTCAAGGAGAGAAGAAAGACATAAAGCAAATGGAGTTCTCACCAGCGCTAATTTTTTTGTGAAATCCAAAGAGCTTCATTTATTTGAGTAGCCCTGATTAAAATGAAGTTTCTCACCACCTCATCGACAGCTAGATGAATTGGGGGCAGGGTTGATAATGGGTTACTTAGGGGAATAAAATCTGAGGGAGGAAATTCAGTAGTACAACTATTTGGGTTACACAGTACAGATTTGGGACAAAATTGCTTTGCTCTTTCCCACATCCTTCTCGGTCGATAACCAATAGCTCTGTAGGAATTGTCACAGGAAGTAAAAAAATTTAAATTTATTAGTGACAACATATTAGGTGGCAAGATAACTCAATTGTGAATGTGACTATTTTCGTTTTGTTTTCTTGTTGTTGTTTTTTACTATGGCATTTGAAATTGCTTCCTATTTTTATTTCTTAAGAAAATGATATGTTTGGCTGTTATTTACCAAAAACACATGTGGGGCTTAGCGTGTACACACACGCTCGAGTTTTGTTTTGCTGTCGTGGTGCACTGTCTGGCTAATGCACGCCATAATTATCCATATTTGTACACATATCATGGCCTTTTATAATTAAAGACGACACTATTGATGGCATAAGCTCTAAACTGGGGTGCGATCAAGGGAATTTTTTCACAATCCTTGCCAGTTAGGTAAACAGTCTGGACTTTGAAGTCTGGAGTGGCCACTTGAAATATGTGACCTCCAAAATTCTGCACTTTTTTTTTTTTTTTTTTTTTTTGTCTCCTGGCAACAAAACATATTTACACTTTGGCCACCACCTCCTCATCCAGAAAGGTCTGCTGCTGTTTTAAAGTTTAAAACAACAAATGGGAACGTTGCGTCAGATTGAGGATTCAGTATGGCGAAGCTGTCCTCCCTGCCGTCTGTTTACACGGACAGATAATAACGATTCTGAATACAAATGTAACAATCAAGAGAACCCTGCTCTCGGCAGATTAGCGGGCGTTCATCCTCAGTTATAAAAATAGCACTCCAGGGTTCTCTAGTTATAATGTCATTTTCATTAAGCCTTTGTCACAGTTTAGCAAAGACACCTCGGGGGTCGAGGGGGGGTGAGGTGGAAGGGTGTGAATGCTGGGAGAAACTGCAGAAACTTGAGGTCCTTCCGTCTGAAACCTGACGATGGATGAGCTCCTCGAGTGGCCTCTCTGGGCTTCTGCTGTGGAGAATCGCAGAACAGCACATCACTCACTTGGCTGAGCTCCCAGGAGCTGCTCTGAGAGTCTCCTCTCCAGTCCCTTTGCCTCTCCAATCCCCTCTCCCACTTTCAGGCAACCTGGAGTAAATCTAAATACGATTTGAATTTCACATTGTGCCGTTATAACTTCAAGTACGTCAATTGCGTTGATAGAAAGGGCACCTGCAGAATTTCTCAGCCTCAGCACTGTTGATATACTGAGCTGGTTAATTCTTTGTGATGAGGGGCTCTCCTCTGCATTGTAGGATGTTGAGCAGCATCTTGGCTTCTATCCACTAGATGCCAGTAAAACACCCACCCCTCCCCATGTGGCAATCAAAAACGTGCCTAGACATTGCTAAATGTCCCCTGGGGGCAAAATCACCCTCAGTTGAGAACCACTGAGTTACAGCAAGGAAAATTAACGTTTATTTGGCATCTCTGATGTGCCAGATGTGGACTAGATGTTTTATGTAATCCTGACAATTATCCTTTGACGTCTTATCTCCTTTTTATAGATTAGGAACCTGAAGGATGGCAAGGATAAGTGGTGGTGTGTTTTCATTTTGGTTTTTTTTTTTTTGGTTCCTTCTTTATTTTCCAATACTCAACAATGAAAATGCATTATAACCAGAGAAATTATTTTATACCTCAAAAAATAGGAATGTTATTTTTAATATACTTATTCAATAATATGGCTAGGTAGTTTAGACATTTCCTAAGTCACAAACGCTTAACTTGAAAATGTGCCAAAAGTTTGAAAAGCCAAAAAATCACTATTCGATATTGACTTACCCACCTCAATTAAGGTTGCTTTTTCTTTTCTAGTCTCTTAATGCTGGAAGGTGACCACATTGTCTTAGATTTGTCATTTCTTCTGGTTTCTGGACAGATAGATAAACTGTCTTGTAACTAAAATCCGTCATTTCCTTTCCTGCACTTACTTCATTTATCCCCATTCCTGTTTCTCACTCTTAATATTCCATTTGTCATTGATGCATGTGCTTCTTCCTTAATCTCTCTTCTTCAGCTTTTCTCTTTGTGCTCTTCCCAAGGACCTCAAGAAAATATCCCTCAATCCCATTTGAAAGAAAGAAAAAATCCTAATTAATGTGTGAAAAGAATGATATACCTGTAATAAGAAAATCTGTTGTTTAGTATTAGAGAGTTTATAGCAGCTTGGAAAGGCATTGAAATTCCTGTATGTTCCATTTAGAATTTCCATCCTCATACTCCTCTTTTTCAATTTCAGTTGTTTTTTGTTTATGTGAAATCGACATTAGTTATTAACATTTTTTCATTGTAAATATATTTTAGTGGCATTATAAATTAATGTGGGCTACACTGGGAAAGCTAGCAATCATATATATATGTCATTGTCAGAAAAGAAAGAAACTCGTTTCAAATTGAAAACTGGTGTCCAAGTATAATTTTTGAAAACTTTCAGAACATTTCTCTCAAACAAATATAGAATCAATGTGTGCTAAAGATTTTTTAAATTCCTTGAAGGTACCAGCGGGATGGTAAGGCCAGTTTAAAAGATTATGGGAGAGACATAATTGTTTATAATCATAGAAAAAAAGAAGAGTGGGCTAAGATCGTTAAATTAGATACAGAATTGGTTAATGCTCTATGGGGCAATAAAACAATAATTTTGGGGATTATCTTTTATACAAGACAGAAATCATTAGCATCTCTGCTAGATGAATTCATTTCTATTGGACTAATTCATTTGCATTTCTGTCAGTTTTCTACAAGTTAATATTTACCCTCACAGAGATATAAAATATCCTAATCCATAGTAAATAGTGAGTTAAACAAAGGTCTCCAATTTCCCTAGAAAATTAGATAATCCTTGGTTGCCTGTTAGATACATAAGAAAACTTTTTTTGAGGTTGAAAAAGTAATATAAACTCATTGTAGAAAGTTTTAAAAATACTAAATTTTTTAAAAGGAGAGAAAATAACCACCCTCAAACCACTACCCAGATGCATCCACTATAAATAGAATTCATATGTTTCCTTACAAGTTTTTTTCTAAATATTTTTAACGGTGGAGTCATTATTGTGGAAGAAAATTGGCAGGCTACTTTCTTTCTTTTACTTACTGTCATATTTCATATCCCTTTTGTTATATAATGAAAGTGTCCCATAAACATTTTAATGTCTGTATAATGACTTGGCATTTTTTGTATCATGATTCTTTTCACTATTTTTCCTAATGCTAAAATTATTTATTATGAATAATTCATTTATTTATTGTGAATCTTTTTGGAATACAGAAAAGCATAGGTCATAATATAATGGCCAATGGTGTGAGTACAGTCTAGTTTAAGAAATAAAATAGCACTCATTGCATTGGTCCTTACCCCCGTTAATTCTCCAAATGTACTCCTCTCCTTTAATTGTGTACATACATCTCCCTGTGTACTTGTGTAAGGTTCCTCTAGGTATGTATTGAGGAATGGGATGCCAGTCAAGGGGCAAGTGCATCTGCAACATCACTACATTCTCCTAAATCTCTAATATGGCTGTACCAATTTATATTCCTACCACCAATGCATGAAAGTCTGGTTGCTCTACATCAGGACTTGGCAAACCTTTTCTGTGAAGGACCAGACAGGAAGTATTTAAGCCTTGGTGAGCTACATCTCTGTCACAACTACTTGATGGCTGTAGTAGTGCAAAAGCAGCCATAGACGATTCATAAATGAATGAACATGACTGTGGTTCTAATAAAACTTTATTTAAAGACACTGAATTTTGAATTTCATATAAGTTTCATGTGTCACAAAATACAATTCTTTTCATGTTTTTTCAACCATTTAAAAATGTAAAAGACATTCTGAGCTTGCGGGTTATGCAAAACAGATGGCTGGTTACATTTGGCCTGCGGGTCATAGTTTGCCCGCCACCTGCTTGACAACCTCACCAAGATATGGTATTTTCAGATACCTTCAATGTTTCCACTCTACTGGGTGTGGAATGGTAAATTGTGATTTTAATTGGTATTCTGGATTAGTAATGAAGTCAAGTATTTTATCATGTTGATTGGCCACTAGAGTTTTCACTTCAGTGATTTACTATTTATGTTTTTTTCCCTTATTCTTTCAGATTGTGGGTCTTTTATTTATTGACTTACAATTCTTTCTATTTTCTGTCCAGTTATCCTTTGTTATATGCTTTGCAAATGTTCTCAGAGTATTGTGGTTATCATTTCCACTTTTTTAAAAGGTGTCTTTTGATGAAAAGAAGTTTTTAATTAAAATTAAATTTATCCAACTGATACTTAGTTGACAAGGTGAAAAAAAAATCATATTTTTCATATACATTGAGAACGTGAAAGATGACCACAAAAGAGAGATATCACTTTCTTGTAGGCAAAAAGGAAATATTTCTTCATCGGAGGTGGGTAGAAGCGTGTTCTCACGTTGATTCCAGACTCTTTTTCGGTCCAATAGTTTCCTTGAATGCTAACAGCCGGTCCAGTTGTGCAACCTGTTGTCCTATAGTGAAGAAAGCATCTTTAAGCACTGTTGTGGCCAGTGCTGCCCGAAGGCACGCATCTGATCTTAATGAAATGTTACTCTGCTTTCACAAGTTTGCAAGCTCTCTCTTCCAAGCCAGCTGACGTCATTCAAAGTAGAGAAAGACCCTCCCACTTGCGTTTGTTAATTGACTTTGATGGGCTCCTTTGCCGTGCCTAAGTGGTTTCTGGAACAGAGAGAACTGTTGTAATCTGAAGAACTTTAGAAAGTCACACTGGCTAAGACTGCACACCCCAAGCCAGCAAGGAAAAGGAACACAGTTGCTATGCTGGTCAGCAAAGCCAGGCTTGGCTGCCTGGGGTTTTCTACTGAGTTCTTGCTCCTGTGAAGGCTGTTCGCTCTGGAGAGCTGGGCCCACTTGGGACTGGGCTGGCATGCTTGACAGACGCCTCATGTCTCCTCAGAATAAGTGCATTATTCCTGGGGTAAGCATTCGGGCAGGGAGGCAAGCCAGATGCACCGTGCGCCTTAAAGAAAACGAGAACGTAGTGAATTGTTACGCGCTGAAGCTGAAATCACGTTAGTGGCTTCACTTCTTTAAAGTTTGTCTTATCTGGCCAGAAATGTGACTCACAGTGTTATTATGGAAATGTTCAGGTCGTTTAAGCAAGTAAAACCGTAAGTAACTCTGGTTTTAAAGTGTATGTTATTGAGATCAGTTTAATAGCTGGGGGTGGGTTTGGAGGCGCGCAGAGAAACAGTGGGAAATGGAAATGCTTTTTCCAGCTGCAGACAGTCACTTGTTGCATTGTGGATCATGCTGACAGCCTGGCCACTGGGCTTTTTTTTTTTTTCCCCCTGAGGTCTTTCTATGTAAATTAGGATGATTTGACTTCTTGTGTTACCGCAAATTAAGATTTAATTGCTGTTTGTCACTTTAAAAACATTTTGAATTTAATGAAATACCGAAATGGGAGTCCAGTGTTTAAAATACTTAAGGACAGAGCTTTATCACACAAAGATTGGATGTTTGGGTCAGAACTTTTGAAAAAAAGACCACATCATTATAGGTGCCCTTTTAGGGAAGGCTTCAGAAAAAATTATTCTAGAACCTACATGTAAACCATAGCCTGTAAAAATAAAAATCATAAGGTTACAAATATCTATGCTAATAGGGCACGAAAATGCCATTTTAAAATCAATAAAATACAGCTTGTATAGAAATTCTTTCCAAGGTGCTCTTTCATTTCCTGTTGTTCCAACCTACACTAACTTTAGTTGAACAGAGAAAAAAATACTTGCTAAGAAATATCTGTGTGTAGTAATCATTTGTTCTGTATTGTATCGTATAAAAGTGTTAGCGCAAACAGTAAACCCTGAGATGGTTGGTTATTCTATGTGATTTCAATGATCTTGTATTATATTTCATTTTAAATTTTCTAACTATACGGTTCTTCTGGCTTGTGTTGGCCCCCACTAAATTTTGTATACCACAGTTATATTTCTTTAAGCTTGACGTGGCTGGCAATATATACACTAATTATAAAGGATTTCTGGGCAGTGGATACCTCACACAAATTTCTGAGCTTTTCAAATGCCACTCATTTTTAATTCAGACATTCTTCAATACCTGTTTGTTTTGAGGGACATCTGGAATCATCATTTTCCATAAACTTGCCTGCTGTCTAAGAATACTGTCGCACACAAAATAGCTGTTATAGTTGTTTCTGCAGAGGAATTCTGTTGTGAATTAGGAAAATGTATAATCCACAACCCGAATTGCCAAGTATCCAAATTGCCAAATACCTTCCAGTGGTCCTTTTGAATATTTTCAGCAGTGAAATTGGGCACAAAAATGTCACAGTTATTTAATTGGATTATCTCGATGGGTCCAAAATAGTTACTTGAATAATTTATTGTCCAGTTAGTTTCAGTTCTGTCTTGAAGTATTAGGGGGAATCAGCATGGAGATTCCTTTTAAAAAATTAGTTCCTCTTTCCCAATCCTAGATTTTTGTTTCCTGTGGCTTTGTCACTTCTCATTTTAATTAACGCCTCTGTTTCAACAGGGCTGATAAATACGTGGATTTTTGTTTTAATGGTTAAGGTTTAAAATAGGCCTTTATAAAGACTTTATTCTATTCCCATTCAACACTTTGAGCCATTCTCCAAGTTCCCCGATAATAACAGAAACTTTTCCTTCAATTTGGACAATAATATAATTGGAGAGAATATTTTAAAATACACATACGTATATATGTGTATATTTATGTGTGTATGTATATGTATTATGGAATAACTTTTTAGGATGCTGAGTAAACTATGTGGTCTTTATTTTTGTTCTAATCAGGTATGATTTCAGTTTTTATATGAGTTGTACTTTTTACAGTTACTACAAACCACCAATGCATGCAAGCACATTTAGAAATTACATATTTAATTCTCAGATTAAAATGAAATTAATAAACCAATAAAATTTGGTATAGATAATTATTTTTCACTGCCAAGGGCAAAAAAAATATGACTTTGACTAGTATTAAGGACCTTTGTTGTCTTTTTATGATTTCTGGTATTGTTGCATTGTTGTTTCTTGAACATAATATCCTTTATGACTGAAATTGTGTGCCATTCTTCTTCGACCAAGATGGCCACTTCCTCTATCTCCTTTCCTCTCTTCCTCCAAATAAAAATGGCTAGATTTGTTCAGGTTTTTCTATTTATTTAGTATGCTACCTGTAATTTCAGTTTTTTCTGACTATGGTTAAGAGCAAGCCTTTGGATCCAGTTAGACTTGACTTTGAATACGAGGCCATCCCCTTAATAACTGTGTAATTTGGCAAATTTTATCTTCTGTGAGCCTCGGTTTCATCATCTGTAAAACTAGGAATAATATCTATGTTTCAAGGTATTTGTGAGATTTTTTCTTAAAATTCACAATGCATATAGACTGCTTAGCACATTCCCTACGGCTGTCAAGAGAATGCACATACCTACATTTTCTGCAGTGGCTAATAATGAAAGAACTTAGCTCTGAGATACCCAGCTATGATATCCAGGAGAGGACCAAGGGAAAGTTGCTAGTTGTTTTTTATTTGCAAATTGGGAGAAAGATAGAGAGATTAAGGTAAATAACACTGTAAAGTGGGCCTCCTACCTGGATATCTGTGGATTTGGAATCAGAGGGCTGGGAGGGGAAGGCAAGCGTAACCCCTATGGAAACTATATGCAGATATTTGAATCTATGTAAATATATATTTATATGTAAACATCTTCTAGCTTCAGCATATTTTCAAAGTGGCCCTCAACTCCCTAGTGGTAAAGAACCAGAGTTCCTGAATGGTAATAATTCTGAGAGAACAAAAAAGATGATGGAGGTTCAATATCTTAAGAAGTCTAGTAACAGTCTAGTAATTATTATTCTTAGTTTCTCTTTACTTTTATATTGCTAAAGCAGTTTAGAAAAAAGAAGAAAGAGGAAGTTGACATGCGCCTGTGTATTCCCATATATTCTAAAACAAATAATGGTCTAAGGCTACACGTTTCTGCATCATTTTTCAGGTAGAATTTGTATGTATTTGAATGGAAGTATAATGTTAAAAAGGCCTGGCGGCTAATACAAGTACACGAGGTTCTTTAAAAGATGAACATGGGGATCCTGGCTTTATCACCTGGAGATGCCAAAATGTTGCATTTCACCTTTCACAGAAAACAACCAGTTTGTGGAAATGATAATTTTGTGCAATCCTGACAGAGATTTACCAAGTTATTTTTATCGCTAAAATTGAAAAAACTTGAAAGAGAGCTTTACATGTCAAAAAAATTAAAAGTTATTAGTATTAAAAGCAGAAGAAATATTAAAGGAAATGTAGGAAAACCCCACAACCTCACCCATTTGGGTCAAATATTTTTATTCTGGCAAATTACATCCCAGTGCTTTTCCACAAGCATACATATTTTTATGGTTGTTAACTACAGTGTACAGATTATTCTGGATTCTGCTTTTTTCCGTCAGCTGCATTTCAAGATCACTTTTTAATCATAGTATTGTGCAAATTTATCATAGTTTGTCTGAACAAAGTCATCATTTATTCTTGGACTTTAGTTGATTTTATAATTTTGTTTTTATAGATAAATCTGTAATAACAATTTTGAGCATATGGTTTTTGGCTCTGTTGAATAATTTCTCTGAGATAAATTCTCAGATGTGGAATTATCTCCACAGTGAGTGGGTTTGAATGTTCTTATGTGTCTGGCTATGCCTTTCCATATCTCTCTTCAAAATGACTATACCAGCTGACAATGCCAACATAATATTAATGATATACTAATTTCATCACAGTATATTCCACATTTGATATTAATAAATGCTTTAAAATGTAAGTAATTACACATTGCTCCAATTTCTATTTAGTGGATTTCTAGCAAAGGTGAATATTTATCTGAATATTTTTATATTCTTCATATCTCTGCATAACTTATTTTATTAGGTTTGCTGTGTTTAGACTCAAATGTTATTTTGTTAGATATGAAGAACAGCTCTTTACAGAATAAACTATTAGACAGTTTTCCCCCTCTCCAGTCCCGTAGATTAGAAAATATCAAAATATTTCCATTTATAAAAACTGACCTTACATTTATATTGCAGCGTCCTGCTGGCATCACTGAAGGGTACTTCAGTGTGTAACAATAGAGTATTAGTTTGATTAGAAATTGACACTAGACCAGCCAAAAAATTAAGCCTTAATTTTGGGAAGGGAAACAAAAAGCTGACTTTAGGATATCTAACTTATTTTCTACAGAGAGCTCATAACTCTTATACAAGTAAGAAAAAGATCACGTCTGACTCAAGCTGTAGTTAATATGAAAGTGTATTCTGTCTCACCTTTAGGTTCATAATTTGCTTTGTCAAGGACAGCATGAGCCAATAGATGGTCAAGTTTTGTTGATTCGGGGCTGTCAGAGCCGAGAAGAGACCCTGCACCCTTACAGCTTCTGGGGAGCTCCCCCTTCCAGTGGTCATTCATGGGGGCCTGTCTCCCCTACTCTTCCCCCAGCATTGGAGAACTGGAATTTTCTATACTCTTTCTTGGTAAGGGACCTGCTGTCATTGTGACCTTAATACGGTGTCATGTGCACCTTGCAAACAGTACTTGCTTTTAAACCTTAGTCCAATTATATAGTGTTGTTACCTGTTCCTGGCATTTTAGGCATCAGAAAAGAGAACATTCTGACCCCTGAAATCATATCTAAGATCCTTATCTTTTCTACCAACACATAAAATAGATCTGCCAAAGTCCAGAAGGTTCCACACCCTCTGATGGAAGTGCCCTTTTTACAAAGTCTATTTGTTTCATCCTGGGCCTCCTAATCTTCTTAGTTACTCACCGACAAAAAATGACTTTGGTTTGAGAACATGATAGGATGGACAGAGCTCGCTGCACTGAAAGGAGAAGAACAAGATTTTATTCTTGATTCTAGCTCTGGTTTCTTCATTTGAGAGCAAGCTAATTAACATCTCTAGGCTCTTTGTATCACCTATACAGTGAAAGTAGTAATTCTTATCTCTCTATTGCCCTACATGGGAGGTTGTAAAGACCCACAGGGGGTGTTACGAAATACTTAAAGCATCTCAGAATAGCTGTTTATAGTTTTGTCTTCCCTTTGAAGCCCTAGAAATTGCTTGAAGAATGTACCTTCATATTAATATGTATCGAATCAAGTATTTTAACCTCAGATCTTTTTCTTTTCCTTTTTTTTTTTTTTTTTCCTTTTGGGCCTCTCCTGTCTTGGCACCAACACCGATATTTCTGCAGCATGAAACCTAATGAGCCTGAGATCCTTCACATTGGGTCCAGGTTTATAGCCATTTTTGTGACTTAAATGTTCAACAAAAACACATGTTTGGAACTTTTCAAGGCCGACTTCCACATCAGCGGGTTTTTGCATCATTCACAGCTCAACCTCCAAAGCCTTTACAGTGGGCTTTCACAGTAGGTTGTGAATAATTAATGCGAATTTGATGTTTGGATATTTTTAAAAAGAAGTTTGTATATGCACTCAGATAAACAGTATGAAAAAGAAGTAACTTCATAATATTGCCAAAAATATTAATCACCTACACGTGATATGTGTTGAGTACGACCCAGGTGAAATTAAATGTGGTCTCTCTTGTTGAGGAAATTACCACTTATTCAGATGACATAACAAGATAAAAAAATATGTATGCAACTGTGCAAATATTGAGGAGTAAAGAACCATGAATCTCTATTATAGGCAGGATAAATATTTAGAGAATTCTCAGGGTAAAAGATTGGTTGCAAGTTCAGAAGTTGTGGAATTCAGTTCAATTTGACAACATTAAAGAATAGGTTTGTCAACTGTCTCTTTAATATGACTTAGTTATGTATGGTTCTCACTATAGCTAGACTGTGGAGGTCTAAGATGATTAGTGGCTGAATTTGTACTCAGTAAAAGTTTATATTTTAAAGCTATCTCCATCCTGTCCCCTCTTTTTTGCATTTCACATGAAGGGTAGGAATTCACAGGCTGTTGTAGGAGGCATCATAGGATTCGGGGTTCCCCCAAGAGCCATCACTTGACTGCTTCTGCAGACCTTTTGAAGGGTATGATGCTGCAGCTGGAACAACTAGTTGGCGGAGACCTTGAAAGTTGTTAAAGAGATTGGAAAAGAGCTGAGCTCCAGGTTAGTAAAGCTACCTGAGCTAATAAGAGCAAGTTCATATGAATAATAAAGGGTCCCTATTGCTGATGCAGTATCTGCTTTTAGGTTGAGAAAATGTGTATTTGTTTAATTTCTACTGCTGAGGGAGTTTACTTGCCTTTTCCTGGGACTATTTTTCATTCTAGCAGCAGGAACTTAGCACTTATAATACCATTAAAATTGAAGACATTATGCTAATTGAAATAAACCAGTCACAAAAAGACAAATACTGTATGATTCCACTTATTTGAGGTTTCTGGAATAGGCAAATTCATAGAGACAGAAAGTAGAACGGTGGTGCCAGGAGCTGGGGGAACAGGAAATGGGGAATTATTGTTTACTGGGGGTAGAGTTTCAGTTTGGGAAGATGAAAAACGTTCTGGACATGGATGGTGGTGGCGGTTGCTCAACATTGTGAGTGTACTTAATGCCACTGAACTGCACACTTAAAAATGACTAAAATGTCAAGTTTTATGTTATGTATATTTTGCCACATTTTTTTTTTTTTTTTTTGGTGAGGAAGCTTGGTCCTGAGCTAACATCCATTGCCAATCCTCCCCTTTTTGCTTGAGGAAGATTGCTCCTTAGCTAACATTTGTGCCAGTCTTCCTCTATTTTGTATGTGGGTTGCTGCCACAGCATGGCTTGATGAGCAGTGTGTAGGTCTGCGCCCGCAAACCCTGGGCCCCCAAAGCAGAGCACACGAAGTTAACCAGGATGCCACTCGGCTGGCCCCTATTTTACCACAATTTTTTTAAAAATTGCATTTAATAAAAATCCTTTAGAGCGCATGCGTGTTGCATGAGGCCAAATGCTTTGTGTGTTACCTTATTTAATCCTCACAGCAACCCGGGGGAGGAGACACATCATTGTCTCTACTTTACAGATGAAGAACGTGAGTACAGCCAGCAACGTCACAAGTCTAGGGCCACACAGATGTGAGTGGCATAAGTGGGGACTGCAGGCCAGTGAGGAGCCTTCTAGGAGCACACCACCACACACACACCTGCCTTTTGTTTTCCTTTTTGTTTTTCCCTCTGATAATTGTGTTCTTACTGTCCAGGCTGCTATTGCGATTGCAGCCTCCCCTTAGGAATAGGGGATTGGATCTTCATTCATGGGGCTCCTCCTTGACCTTTGGGCCCTGAGGGTCCCGCAGCAGAAGGCGAGGCTGCCCACCAACCCCCCAGCAGGCAGCCGGGCTCTGCAGGCCTTTCCAGCAGCCAAACCAAAGGCCAGCTGTCTACTCCCTTCTTAGCAGAGCTCATGGACATCACGCAACAGACCTGCTATCAAGATGGTCTCAAAATTAACTCATGCTTTAAAAATCATTTTAGGGGCTGGCCCGGTGGCGTAGTGGTTAAGTTCACGCACTCCACTTCAGCAGCCCAGGGTTTGTGGGTTCAGATCCCCAGCGTGGACCTACGCACCGCTCATCAGGCCATGCTGTGGCGGCGTCCCACACACAAAATAGAGGAGGATTGGCACAGATGTTAGTTCAGGGTGAATCTTCCTCAGCAAAAAATAAATAAATAAATGAATAAATGAATTTTACCCTAACAAGCCACTTTTTAAAAATGTTTTTCCATTTTCTAGAATGTTCCCTTAAAAATAAAAAATGAGCTGTTTTTTCCTTGTCATTATGTCCCAGCTATTTTTCAGAAAAACCAGAGCACAGACTCATTCCCACAAGGGAATGTATATAAAAGCCAACTAAAGATATTTTTGTAAAGACTGCGTATATACCATTTCTTTTCCTTTTTTTTCTTGCTGAAATCTGTTTATCCAGATTTCACGTAAGGTTTGTTTGTTTTTGTTTTGTTTGATATGTTTGTTTTGCGATTACAGGCTTTGGATCAAGTATGTGCTATATATACCATCATCCTGTTGCATTACAAATTAGAAGACAATTAATTATGGATAAAATAAATTTCATAAAACAAGAAAGAAGGTGCTTGGGGGAGCTAGACTAAGTCAGAGATCTTTGCTGATTCTGCTACTTACTGATTGTTGCCTCTACATTCGTCTACCTGTATTTTTTAATTGGGCGAAATGATGAACTTGAAAACTACTGGCTACATCCAAAAATTTCAGTGTCTTTCAAAATTTTGATGGGAACACATGCTATTCCATTGTTCCCATTTTCCACCTTTTTCATTCTACCATGGAAAACCAGATGGTCTGTCCCAGCTGAGAGAAATCATTTCCATCCCAGTCTATTTGCATAATTTCCTCTCTGCCCTTAATCTGGAACAAAGGAAACAACATAATAGGCCACCATAATGAATTAAATGAAGTTCTTCATTACAAAATTAAGAAACTTTTTAACATAATTTAAGATTCTATGCTCGTATTTCTTTCAAAGTTGTAGAGTTCCTTCTAAAATGTGATTTCTAGTCCTAGCTTTTTCCTGATTAGTTCATCATTTCAACAAGTCAAAATGCTGACAGTTTTTACAAACCTAAGAAAAATAATTATGACATTTGAAATACAAATATAGACATGCAGAATTTCAAATCGTCTACCCTCCTGCTGCTTTCTCAAGGCCAGTTCAGTTTCTCCTAATAAGGACGTTTGACCTGCTCGCAGGGCTGTGACAGATGATATTTTTACAGGTCTGTCCTTTCTGTATATTCACAGCAATGCCTGAGCCGAACAGGCTAGAGTGGCCGTATTCACCAAAGGAGTAGTCAGCCTAAAACGTACATTCTAGCACCCAAGTCAGTCTCATTATACTTCATTCTTACCCTTAGACAAGGTAATGCCTCTTTATTTGGGTATTCGTGTTTTCATTCAGATTGCATGAATTGAGGTGACTTTTATCCATCACGTCCTATTACAGGGCTCCTCTGTAAAGCAGAGGAGAACATGGCATCTGTTCCTGTTAATTCTTACGACACCGGGAGAACATAATTGCTTTATCACAAGGGCTATGAAGATAGCACATGTCACCACTGTATGAATGCTCTTAGGTTATGGAATTTAGTCAGTGACTAATGTTATCATGAAAGTGGACTGAAATAGAGAACAGCAGGATTGATAAATTGTGAAAGAGAAGAGTAGCCGGTAATAATCAGCGAATGATAAGCAAGTACATGGCTTAAAAGCATTCCAGGAGTTCCATTTATAAGTTTTGCTACCTGTTTGTTGCTTTGGGAGAGTTTCTCTTAATTCTCTTGTCATTTTTCAGAAATATAGACTTCATTGTTATATGAATGACGGGAATATATGCAGTTAGTTGTAGACCTGTGTTTCAAGTAATACTGAAAAGAACCATTTCTTCGTAGCATTTTAAGGGAGAATGTTTTACATGTGATATTTAGCACAATTTGACATTTTTAGCTAGTATATTTGATTTTGTCATCTGAGTAAATGAAGGGATGTATACATTTGTATCAATGAAATCTATAAACAGAATATGTGGGTGTGTTTTGAATCTATCAAACATACCATCACCTCTGGTAAAGTTGTAAATTATGGTAATATTTTAATAAGATTATTTTTCTTATTCTTGAAATGTTATAAGTTGTTTGTTAGCAGAAAAATGTGATCTGTTCAGTGAAAGGCAATGAAAGATAAAAATCATATAATCTTTTCTTTAGAGAAATATGATTTCTAAACAATGATATGGCTTAAATTTTAATTCTAGATGATCATATGTTTTAAAAATAGAATTAGACTTTAAAATTTTAAGATTCTGTATGAAATCTATATTTTTATGCCTTTGGGAAAATCTTAGTTAAGGACATGACTCTTCTCAACTGTTTTTAGCTCAGTAACTTTATGATATGGACTGAGGGTGTAACCATGTCTTGTCTTTACTGTTGAGTGATCTGTGTTGATTTAGTATAAGTTACACATAAAGTAAGATGAACTGCAAAGATGTCTAAAGCTAATTGAAGGGAAAAAGAAAGTAAATGCTTGGTAAGAGAGAATGTAATGCTCGTGGGTTTATGAACTACTGACATTTCTTATTCATTGAAATCTAGATTGAGAGGATGAATTTGGATTCCCAGTTTAGGTCTTAACAAATTTCCCTTATACTGCTCTCTGGCAGTTGAGGGCTTTGCATTAATCATATTTATCCTAGAATGTCTGCTTAGTCTATTAAGTCTGACAGCAACCATTATCTATTTCTTTGCCCAAAGACACTATAATGAAGTATTATGAGCAAAGTTTTATTTCTAGAATAAACAACAAATCATTATAGGCATTGGTCAAACTCTAAGTATTCTGGTTGATATATATATATTTTTTTGATGAGGAAGATTGGCCCTGAGCTAACATCTGTAGCAATCTGCCTCTATTTTGTATGTGCATTGCCGTCACAGCATGGCTTGATGAGTGGTGTAGGTCCACACCTGGGATCTGAACCTGCAAACCCCAGGCCCCTGAAGCAGAGCAAGCCAAACTTAACCACTATGCCACCAGGCCAGCCCCACTGGTTAATATTTTGAAAACTCTTGATATTTATCAATACCAGCAAGTGGCTGGTAGCTTGTACAGTCATGCATCACTTGACAACAGAGATGCATTCTAAGAAATGTGTTGTTAGGCAATTTCATTGTTGTGTGAACATCACCAAGTGTACTTACACAAACCTACTATACACCTAGACTGTATGGTACTAGTCTTATGGGAACACAATCATATGTGCAGTCTGTTGTTGCCTGAAACACCATTATGTGGCTCATGACTATACTTGATTAGTATTAAAATGAAACTTATGTTTCTTCAAAAAAACTGGAATAGGCTTTAATTAGATGAGTGACATTGGACGTAGCACCCAGTATCTCTGAGAGTCAATTTCTTTATCTTTACAATTGAAGTAATAATGATATGACCCTATCAACCTCAAGGATCAAATATAATATGTATGAAAATCTTGAAAATAGGAAAGCAGTGTATAGTAATAAGGGATTAATAATTTGACAACCATTGTTAAGCACTGGTAGGTCTTTTTCCTCTTGACTTGGTCCCTTCAACTGCTTGCCTGAAAATCTGACTTCTTTCAGGAACGTCTTCTTGGTAAGGTGCCATGAGAACTTTCATTGTGCCTGGTCCCAACCCTCAATCCACCCTCCACCCCTTCTATCTCCTCCACCACCTTGCTCTGCCCTTGAAAAGGCCCAAAGCCTGTCAGAAGAGTCCGTGGGAGAGAAAAATGGCAGCCTTTGCCAAAACAGTTGTAGTTCGTCCTGAAGAGGAACTGAATGGTGTTTAACAGAGTAGTCATTTGTGTTGGGTGCAACTGAGGCCACGGAGGATAAAGGCTGAAAAGAAAGCCAGAGTCATTGTTTTTATTTGTATTTTATTGTGTCTGTTTCTGTATATTCTTTTGTTTTGCAATTAGGGCCATGGGAAGGAGGATACCATCTTAAGAAATATCTCAAGATACAGTGAGGCCAATGGCCCAATGAGGAATGGAGTACTTACCAGAAGTAAGGTAGACAAGACAGGAGGAGATAGCGTCTCTGGATCTGAAAATAGGGCCATAATCTACATAGTCTACACATGGATTGGCAGGCTTCAGAGAACTAAAATATAACACAACCAAAGAACCACATGTGGTTTCTTTCTTCAGAAGTCACTTCGGAAGTGAAGACATTACAGTGTTTCAAGGAGCTAACCATAATATATCTACCACCTCTTGTTATTTGAGCTTTGTAGATTTTTGGATTCTGGAGAAAGAGCTTATCTTTTGTAAACCCTGCTTGTTGATGTTCTTTTCCAGGCATAAACCTACTTAGAAAAAGTCACTATATTAAAAAAATTTAAAAATCCAGTGACCTTTTTTAAAAATGGAGGCTTCCATTTGGTGTTAATTTTATATATGATTTATTCTCAAGATGATAAATGATATCACATGAATGATTGTAACACTTGAATAAATGTAGCCTTTATTTTATTTCTTTTTATTCTATGGCAGAGTCTCTACTAAAGCCAAGAGCTCTAGCTATAATCAAAGTGTCTGGCGTAAGCCCAGCTGATTAGGCTCCCTGTGCCTGATTTGATTTTTTCTTTCTCTTCTGTGGTATCTGAGTCAATTAACTCGCAGGTAAAATACACACACACACACACACACACACACACACACACACACACTCTCTGGAAGGTTTTCACAAGGGTCGCTTGGTGGGGACTATAGCACACCAAAGCCGAGCGCCCCCTCCAGATCCCAGGAGACCTGGACCTCTGCAGTCCGTGGGCTGATGGCCCCACCCTGTGGGGTTGCTTGCATATCTCCCTGCTTTTATGGCTCCAAGAACCCCATGGGTGCCAGCATGGTCTGGTCTTCTACCCAGCTTTTTCCTGCCACACTGATACCTGGTTCACCCAAATGTCCCCGCCAGTCCAGCTCCCACTTTGTGTCTTGTTCATTCCGGGCACTGCCAGGAAGCCCGTCACCTGCACTGTCACATCCCCTCTGACTCTCTCTACTTCATCATCATTGATTTCCTCCAACAAGCCAAGTCCTTTCCAGCCTCACGGGCTTGGCACTTGCTGTTCTTTTTCCTGGAATGTTCTTCCTGGCCCTCCCTCTTATCCTTAAGGTCTCGCTTAAACTACAATTCCTCAGAAAGTCTTTCCCCAACAACCCTCTATAAAGTGGTTCCTCCCATTAGTCTCTGTCACAGAACTCAGTTTATTGGCTTCATACAAATGTAATTATTTGCCTTATTTATTGTCTGGACCAGCGGTTCACATTTCTAGCAGATGGTTTCTTTTACAAGTACTTCAGCATGCCTCCTTGAGGGTCCTGAAATGAAATTCATAGTTAATGCAGACGACTGACACAAACTGTAAAAACCTCAAAAAGTAATTCATTTACTTATTCTTACGTAGTGTGTGTTTCAATTTATGACTGTACAGGCATGACCACACTGGAAGACAGGCCAAAGTTGTCGCATGCCTGTCCTATATGTAGGCAGCCCGGATGGGGCAGCTGTAAATCAGTTACCAGTGGTGTGTGGCACAGGTGTGTGGGTATTGGAGACAATAGTTAACAATTCTTGGAAAGTTCCAAACCAAGTACAGTCTTCCACTGATTTACACAGTACTTTCATTTCTAGAAAATTTGGTGTATTTGGCAACTATACAAAAGTGCTTTGTGCTTATATGCAAAATAGAGTTAGATTCTAGGTTCAAATCATTTTGTACACAGATTTTTCACCTACATGAATCAAAGGACAGTCAAAGAGCATGACGAATGAACAACCATTTTATTATTGTGGGGGACTGTTGTGCACAATGCAGGACATTTGTATCCCTGGCCACTGCCCACAAGTAGCCCATAATGTTCCTCAGTTTTTTTGAGGCTTTTTTTTTTTGGTGAGGAAGATTAGCCGTGAGCTAATATCTGTTGCCAGTCTTCCTCTATTTTGTATGTGGAACACAGCACGGCTGATGAGTGGCGTAGGTCTGGGCCCAACATCCGAACCCACGAACCCAGGCAGCCAAATTGGAGCGCACTGAACTTAACCACTGTGCCATGGGGCTAGCCCCTCCTCAATTATTGAGACAACAAAAATGCTGCAACAAATGTCTGCACACTCTTTTGGGGAAAACTGGTCTAGACCAAAGTCTTCACTGAGTGCAGGAGCTGTGTTTGCCTTATCTGCCATAGAAGCCTCAGCATTTAGCAATCACCTGTTTCATAGTTATGATAAATAGTTAAGGAATGAATGAATGAAAGGGAATACATAGACATAGGGAAATGCATACATCTGTTCAATTAATAAATATTTACTGAGCAACTGCTGTCTGTGTCAGGTGCTGTTCTAGGACCTCGGGAGACAATAGTTAATGAGACAAACTCCCTGCTCTAATGAGCTTGCTCTCTCTCCGTATATGGAACTACTCTGTGACTGCAGTGGCACCTGGATTTCCTATATAAGATGACTATAATTTTGGTGCATCAAGTTTTCTTTAATTCAAAAATCTTACTAGATGTAGTTAACTCAATGGATTATGATGGAGAAAGCTAGATAGGGAATAAAAAGAAGTGGGAGAAAGTCAGGTTGGTGACAAAGAGGTGTGAACTGTGCTTAGTGAACAAACAGTAGAATAAAATGAGAGCCTGAAAATAACTTAGTTATGTATAGATTACTTGTGTCTGTCTACACGATGTTGCAGACCAAACATTTAAATCCAAATCATTTTTGTTGTTGTTCTCATATACATGACAATAATGGAAGTGCTTTAGGTGGCTTTTTTCCCTTGTGCAACACCTGTTACATAGTAGGTGTGTTGGATGCAGTGGAAGTGCCTCGTTGAAATCCGGTTAAATTGTAGACCCGAGTGTTAGGTGCCCGTTTGAGCGTTTTTGCAATTAGTATAAGTATCTTCATATTTACATAGCTTTTGCTTTAGAATCACCCCTATCGTCAGTTTAAACAGTCAGTCAGTCAGATGGCAATCGATCTAGGGGCCAAAAAAGGATGAGAGAAGCTGGCAATAGCTGAATTTGAATGGTCTCACTTGCAATTCTAGAAGCTTCCCTGGGAGATGTTAAGTCAGCTTTAATATTTGCCCTCATGGAGCTGAAATAATGGTCGTGACTGAAAAGGAACATTTTGGGGTCTTAATAAGCATGGAAACATTGGCTGCCATTTTCTTTTTTCATTTCTGAATTATTTAGGGACCTATTTTGCAGACACATCCTTAAACTAAAATTGTCCGTTGCCCTCTGAGAAGCCTACCTCCTCACAAGAAAAGTCGATGTAGTTTCAAATGATGTTTAGAATTTACAAATAATGCTCTTATTAAACTGACGTGTTTCTTGGCCACAACTCTTGAATTTTAAACATTATTCTCTGAATTTTTCTGATGTTTAGATTGACTTTTATGCTTTCTACTGTGGAAGTGGTACTGGAGAGTTTTTGAAAGAGTGTTTTTTTTAACTAACGTTTACTGTATGCTTATAATAACTCATTTATCCCTCACGAGAATCATGTGGACTAGGTCTCTATCTATTTCTGTTTTACAGATGAGGAAACTGCGGTGCAGAACTTTAAGGATGGCTTTGATACAGAGCTAAGATATTATGGCGACAGGGCATGACAAGGAAACTGACTCCAGAGCTTGCCAGGCCACACTGCATCTCAGGTGTCAGGTTAGGGACCTGCTGGATACACAGCTGGCTAGTAGCAGAGCAGAGTTGTCTGATTTCAAAATCCATGCCCTTTCCACCATCTTTTGCTGCAAATGCAGTGAAATCCCTACTCCTTGTATGAAGATGACGTGATGCCTTCCTAGTCATTAAAGCCAAGGGTTGTAGTCCACAATCCTAATACCATTTGACCTTTCTTTTCAGTCCGTTGCTCATTCGTCCTTCATCACATTCCATTTTTTCTAGCCTCCTACTTCTCTGAGCACAACCTCTCATTCTTGGCTGACTTTACACCCCATCTTCTAAATGTGAGTGTTCCTGAAAGTTTTATCTTAAACTCTCTCTATTCTTTTATCTGTCTCTTGGAGTTCTCATCTACTCCCTGGACTCAACCATCACCTTTACAGAGCCATCCTCAGATAGAACTTGAAAAGAAAATCCTCTCATATATGTGCAGTTGCAATGAATACATTCATATAAGTGTTGTGCATTTCTCCAGGGTTGCTCTACCACTGTTGGTTATCATGTTTAAGATAAAATTCTTAATTGCTGTTTCCCCAACCAACTCTAGTTCTAACTTGCACATCATTACTCTGGTGTGTTTACCCAAATCCAGGCCAGTTTGTTTAACAACTAATGTTCAGTTTATCACATGATGGTTCACCTAATGATTTAAGCCTCTTTTGAGTGTTGTTTCTGTGTACATCCAGGTGTCCTGTTGTTTTTAGACATCTTCTTGATTTTTAAGGACTTCTTATGCATGTTCGTTAAAAAACATTTTCAACTTAATCTGTATTTCAAAAAAGTAATTATCAAATATGCTGCATAGCACTGTGGATATTTTTGTTTTAATTATAACTACTTAAGTGATGCTCATCTAAAGACCTTTTCTTCCAAATGTTTTGATAGTAGCAATAAATACTTGTAAAATTCATAGAAATTTGACTAGTTTTATTTAATTGTTCTTTTACGTTGTGTAATTACTATTTTCTCCTTGTTTTTTCCTAAATGATTATATGAGGACTCTATTTTAGTCATTTTAGAGACTTAACACAGAAGTAGCCTTAGGAGAATTGATTTAAAATTCTTTTTTTATTGAGATATAATTGAAAAATAAAATTATATTAGTTTTAGGTGTACAACATAATGATTCAATATTTGTATATATTGCAAAATGATCACCACAGTAAGTATAGTTAACGTCCATCACTATAACTATAGTTAATAATACTGTATTGTATATTTGAAAGTTACTAAGAGAGTAGATCTTAAAATTCTTTAAATATAAAAAGCAAAAATAATTTGTGAAGTAATAGATTTTAAAGTCCATAAAAAATATTGCTACAGAAAGTGAGAATAGAATCTTACACGAACTCTTCATTCAGTGAGTTCATAAACTGTGTGCTAATTGGTTTTGCCAGTGAGTAAAAGGATGCTCGGTTGAGCTGACACCCATCCTCTCTCCCCTTCACATTCACACGTTGCTTTTCTCTCCGTCTTGTCTTCTCACACATCTTAGAGTCTCCTCACTGGCCTTTCCTGTTCACAGTCCATTCTTCCTAGAAACAGCGGGCTAGATGTCCTAATTAAAGATTTTAACATCTCAGCCCCTTATTTTAAAATCTTGGCTGGCTTCTTAATATTTTTATAGGATAAGTTTCAAGCTTATACCCTGGCATTCCAGGCTCTCACGAGGATGGATGGCTCAGGCTTGCCTTTTCAGACAGAACACCTGCGGTTCCTATGCAAACTTTGATTGATTGACTGATTCGCTACTATGCAGCAGGTCTACTCACTTGAGAATGTCTTGTACCCAGTGACCTCTGCTTTCATCCTAGTCCTGGTCCAAATCCTCTTGCTTCTCTGTTCCCCATGGAGGCCCATCCTCTGATCCCGGGAGCTGTTTACTGTTTGTCTTGCTAGTTATTTACCCACGTGTTCCCATCTCCCGTTTTTCAGTGTGTATTCTGAAGACAAGGTGTGAGCCTATGAGTTCCTTGAACTCCCTTCAGCCTCCTATTCTAGCACGTACTAGTTGTACAGTGTTTAAGAGCATCCTTTTTTTTAAAGCTAAAACTAGACAGGCAGCATGACATGGTTGAGAAAAGCAATATTTGAGCTAGAGGGTCTGAATTCATGTCTTTGATTTGGTACTCCTAGTAGCTATGCAACTTTGGCCATGGCATCTAAAATCTCTGAATATCAGTTCCTTTTTTGTAAAATGGTAAGGGCAGCAATACCACTCAAGCTTGGTTTAAGAACAAATAAATAATTTGGGGGAAGTACGTTCTCCATCATACACTGCTATAAAAATGTTAATACTGGCAGTATGTTTGTTAATGCTGTTATAAATAATAGGGCCTTCAGTGCAGTCTAAATATTCTTTTGGTCGTCTCTTCTCTTTCTTTCAACATCTCTCAGCCTACCCTTTCCTCTCCTGCCTGTTCTCCATAATGTCACCTACGACTGCATCTTTCCCCCATGTGTATCCACCTACATTCCTCTCTTTGCTTTTATCTCTTTATTCTTCTTTCCCAGTTTTCCTCTTTCTGTCAAAACCCCATTTCCCATGCAGAATTTCTTTCTTCATTATTCTTTAGCCTTCTTTCTTGTTATTATGTATAATAGGGTTTAAAACTAACAGGAGAGTAAAGAATTCTCATAAAATCCAGAAGTCTATACATTTCTATTGTTTTTTATGGTAGCTTTTAGTTATTTGTTTGCATAGAGTTTGGGAATGTGAGAGGTAGAAGTTCTAATCCAATCCACTTGGTTTAAGGATGAAAGCAAATGTCCGGAGAGTTAAGTGACTTGCCCTGGATCTCAAAGTTAATTACTGATTGAGTTGATAGTTAAGACTGTTTCCGGAGGTCAGCCCACTCTTATTTCTTTTCACTTTTGCTCTGCACTGTATTGTGTTTCTGTCCTAGAGTTTAGTTCAGGACATTGTCTAGGGGTTAGTTTGTTCCCACCAGGCAATCTAGCTGGTTGGCTTTGGGTAAGTTATTTAACCTTTCTGGCCTTGAGATTCTCATCAGAATATGAGAGGACCAGCTACTCTTCAAGGCATCTTTATAATTCTCAATCTTCCTTCATGCATGTTTAACTCTTTGATGACCAATTATTTAGAAGTATGAGGTGAGTTGGATTCTTGCACGTGGTTCGCCTTCGTAGTTTTTTTCCCAAATGCCACCCAAGGTTGAGATTCTTTTGCCACATTACTATATTTCAATCTCTACAACCAATTAAGCTTCTCCAGTATTTGGTTAAATTATTTCTAATTAAACCATCACGGCTGCCTTGGCAGAAATCCTGTCCTTGTACTATAAAGATGTTTGGCAAGGTTTTTGTTATCATTTTTAAAAAGACGGTAGGAAAATGAAATATTTTGTTGAAATATTTTCTTTGGATCATAATGTTGAGACAGAATAGTATGACGTTCTTATTATACACTACGTGAAAGTTCACAGAAGAACCAAATTATTCTTCATTTAAGGACCTGTGTAGTATTAACCATTCATGGATTTCTTTGTATACCTTCCCACACAAATTATTCAGAGTTTGAAGCAAATGCAGATCAATAAAGAAAAGAAATATATAGAAGTATCTTGGTTGAGATAAGAATGATAAGAATATGTTAGGTGATTGGGCTTGTGGGGGATACAAAATCCAGTAGGTTACTAAGTCTAATTTTACACAAACTAATGCTCAAATTTCTTTCAAATTCCTAGAAAATCTTTCTACTTATTTAAATAAATGGGAAATTAATCCTGTTCAGTACATTCTTTTCCCTATCTGCCTGGGTTAGTATGATGTTTGCTGGCCCTCCGTTGAACACTGGGAGCCTTTCAATGTCTAGGTCATTGATTAAGTGGGTCATATGATTAAACCACTTAACAGAAATGTGAATGAATGTCCCCTGGTCCAGCACTTTTTTTGGTCTGTTTCGCTTTTAGTAATCAATTAATATATTACATGGAAACCCGATTCTGTTTGGTTGTGGAATTTTCACTCCATTTGCCAGACCATCATTTCCTGAAGTGCTTGCAAATAGTCAGTTTTTGTCTTTTGGTGTCTGAGAGCCTATTTTAGGAGCATTGCCAAGCGTGGGAAACTAATAGCACTATATTCCAGCTGTGGAAACACTATCACTGTGATAATGCACTTCAGCTTCCTATGAGAGGACTTCTTTATGGCCACGCTGAGAGTCCAGTCCGAGGTGTGTGTGAAACATGTACCATGATCGCAATGGGCATTCTGAAGTGGTAAGAAACTCCTTTTAAGCTCATTGACGTCTAGCATTTTTCATCCGTTTTTTTTTAATCGTTTCAAAGTTTGTTTTTAAACTTTCCTCTCAAGTGCTTGGCGTCACTAACAGAAATATAAAACAAATAGCTTATTTCTGAGGGACTAGCAGAAATGTTGAAATAATCCAGAATGAGGTTTGAAATTAACAAACATGTTTTGTAATTTTATCTTTTGTTGTATTTGAGATTTTTTTTGAACTTGGATTTAAAATAGTTATCAATATCTTACAATGTCTTTTGAAAAGTTTTTTTAAAAAGTCCCTGTAAGTGTAGCTACTATAGGCAATTTAGATTCTTTAAAAACAAAATCTTTGATTCCTGGTTAACTTATATCTGTTAAACATAATTGAAAGTAATCAAACTGAGAATTTTTATGTTATAAAACTTTCTTTAGATCATTTGTAAACAATAGACTGTTAGTAAAATCTCAGTCTAAGAAATGCTTTCCTTTAACATTAAAAATGTATTTAAATTGACAGCATATATATATATTTTATATATATATATATATAAAATTAGGATATCACATTGTTCTCAGTCCACAAAATATGTAAAATTCCACATTAATCCAGACATAGTGCAAAATGAACAGTAAATGTTTCTTCTATGCAAATAAAAGTTGAAGCTAAACTTTAAGTTATAGACATACTTTGAAATTGTAAAAAGGCATTTTAAACCATATATTTCTTTGAAATGTTGTATCATTTGATTCAAATTTAATAGTTACATTTCTGATTCCATAGTATCTTGATGAATTGAGATGATAATTTGATCTGATTTTAGAAAAATTTATAAGCTGTATGTTAGGTTAATAATACCACAGTTTAACTGTTAAGAAATAACCCTGTATTAAAGAATGAATTTTGACTTTCTGGTCATATTCCACTAAAAACCAAATTCCCTTTTTCGGTGTGTGTAGGGGCATAACAGAATGAGATGATTTCACTTCTTGTCATGTAGCCAGGAGGAGAGAAATTTCCCGAAAAGCAACTGAGCTTTCTACTTTAAACATAGCAAGCTGAAATCACACAGTTTCTTATTTAATTTCATTTCGTTATTTCAATTATTAGAAGAAGATTACGATGATAGGTACAATTCCAGAATGAGAGTTGAAGGTTTTTGTTGTATATTTCAAAATGGTCTTCTCTAATATGGTCATTATTTTTTTTAAGGTTCACGTTTGTCTTTTGCTCTTGGCTCTCAGGTCACTGTTAAGATGAGCAAAAGTTTTTTAAAAAGTAGGACATGACTCCGTACAAATGTTCCCAGGAACTTAAAGTGGTTGCAAAAGTATCAGTTTTCAGAATAACGCACATAAAACTTCTACTAAATAAATAATGCAGAAATACATTCAATGTTACAGTATTTCTCTCTGTTGATATTGTCTCCATTGCATGTGGCTCATGCAGAAGTTTCAAGTTATTTAATAGTTGCCTTCAAACATTTACTGTCAAGCAGGAAAAAAGTATGTTGAGGAATGATGTTAGCATTTTAAAGAAAACATTCCTGAAAATGAGTTCCAGGTTTTCGGTTTTTTTTTAATAAAGAGTATAAATGAATGCAGAAATTATTCCCTAGAATACACCCCAAAGAGTATTTTAGGAATAAAAACATTCATTAATTAGCCCTCATGTGTTTAAAATACACACCTGTTGTATATGATTATGCGCAGAAGCCAGTTTTTTCATGAATAATTTGTATCATTTTTTTACATGCTTTAAGGAACCATATGCTCTATAATGAAGAAAGAATATTTAAAGTATGCAATCGTGTTAAACAGTTACAGCATGAGTCACTATATTTTTTTTTTAAAAGTGCTGCCCTAAGTGTGACAACAGGAACTTAAAGGATGTGATGTTCATTTGAAGTGTGCTGTTGATTTCAAGTCGCTGTAAATTCGTTAATTTAGGTCATTTTGGTTATTGAGACCAAATTTAGAACTTTTCTTGTGTTAAGTATTAAAGTGTTTTTAAAAATCTGAAAACTAGATCAGAATATTTTTTGAGTACTTAAATTTGGGTGTGTTTGTTCTATAAGATAAGGTCTATACAACTGTTTAAAAAATTGACTTTGGCAAGTCTCCTAGGTTTTATAATTTGCCCGAACTGGTTAATTTTACTAAAGTCATAAAGAATAGTTGTATGTAGTTTTAAAAAAATAAATTATTTTCTAATTCTTTTAGTTTCAAAGTTCTTTTCCTGTTTCTCTCCCTGTGAGTCAAACATTGTTTGTGCCACTAATATTTTTTTGTAGATTTGTCATTATTATTGAATATTTGAAATATCCTGTACTTTGCTATAGTATATAGGTACCAATAGTCTAAACTTTGATATTTTTAATGCATCCATATCAGAATTTTTATTTTGGTCGGAAGATAAGAGTCATCATTTTCCCCAAAGGTCATTGATGTGGTCTTACTTTAAGAAACCTATATCAATAAGAAATATATAAAAACATTACATTTGAAAGGACTACCTTGTTTAAGAGATATACTTCCTCATTGTGTCTTGTTAGTGGGTAGAACTTGGGCCAGTAATGGAAGTTACAACAACGGAGAAGGTTTGTCTCTTTCCGTTTAGAAAATGATGAATGGGCCCACTAAGAAATGGGCTGCCAACTTCCCATTCCTAGAAGTATTCTACCCTGCTTTTGGCATGCTCTAGCCAGCACTGTTCAGTAGAACTCCTTCTGATGATGGAAATATTCTATATCTGTGCTGTCCAATACTCAATAGCCACACGTGGCTAGTGGCTACCATATTGGACAGCACAGATATAGAATATTTCCATCATCAGAAGGAGTTCTACTGAACAGTGCTATGTGTGGCTATTGAGCACTTGAAATGTGGCATCTGAAGAACTGAATTTGTAATTAAATTTAAATAGCCACACATGTGGCTTCTACTTGACTCCTTTCTACTCAAAGTATGCTCCATGGACCAGCAGTTCCAGCATTACCTCGAAGCGTGTTAAAAATGCAGAATCCCAGGCCCCACCCCAGACCTACAGACACAGAATCCATGTTTTAGCAATATCCCCAGGTGATTCATATGCTCATTATCTTTTAGCAAAGCTGGGCTTACAGGCATTCTTACACAGACTAGATGATTGGATGAGATGAGCACTCAGCTCCATGGAGTCTATAATTCTTTTATTTCAGAGAAGTGAATTATTGAGACTCAAAGAGATGTTTGGGGCATAGAGCTTGAGGTTAGACAAGAGGTTGAAACCCCGCCTTGCCACTTTTTGGCTTTGAGTGACAGGGCAAATCAACCTATTTAAGGCTCAGTTCCCCTGAAGGTAATCCTGCTATTAGTGGGGATGCTAATGAAACAGTACCTGCCTCGCTGTTGTGAAGAGGAACTGACATAATGTAGGTAGAATGTTCACACACATAGTAAAGGATTGGTTTAACTCATATTGTTAACTCCTTTACATAAATTTGTGCCTTTCAAAGTAAGACAGTCAGAGTAAACTTAGCAGACTTAGGTGGTTGGGTATATCTTTCTCTTAAATCTAAGTTGGCTTTGCAGAGTCTCAAATGATGGTTGCCCGTCCTAAAGAAAAGAGGATCTGGAGTCCAGTGGTTTGACTTTTGTCATGTATTATATTTTTAGGATTAAAGTGAGAAATAATGACCCAGCCTCTTTGAACCATGAAAGAGTCCTTAAATTGGAGATCTAAGAGCGCAGCAACAGCATTTTGGTTCTTTTACGTTTAAATTCCCCTTTCCCTTCCTCTCCTAGAGTTTATGGAGTCTCCCAGACAGCTGTAACATGTCTCCAAAATTCTGCCTCTCTCTGTAACTCATAGTTGGGGCCACAGCAAAGTGAAGATCTGCCCCCCTGGTTGCAAGATGCGGAGGGACGTGTTTGGCAGGCCGTCTTTGGAGTGCAGCCAGAATTTCCCTTTCAGCCAATTCTGTGTTTTAAAAAGAATGAACCCAGGGTGAGTTTAAGCTATTAGCCACAAGTTTTCATCTTTATTAACAGCTTCATCAGGGAGAGAATCCAGTGAGGGTGGGAGCAGTCTGCTAGTTAAAAATAAAAGTTCATACTTATTTAAAATTCCTGCCATTCTTTTGTCACTAAAAAAGTAATCCATGCTTATAGGTTATAATTTTCAAAGTACTTTTTATCATTTAACCATTCTCCCACTGTTGGATATTTAGGTTGTTTTATACACACATATATGTATATATACACATGAAAATGTGTGTGTGTGTGTGTGTGTGTGTGTATCATCTCATGGTGAACATTCTTGTACATAAATATTTCTTTGCCTCTTTATTTCCTTCACATAGATTCCAGAAAAGAGAATTACTGAATATGTACTTTAAAAGAGTAATATATCTCTCCAAATTGCTTTCCAGAAAGATTGTACTAATTTAGACATCTACCAGCAGTGTTTAAGTTCATTTCACTGTAACATTGACCATCATTTTAAAAATGGTTAATTTAATACAGTAGAATATTATTCAGCCATAAAAAAGAAGGTAATGCTGCTATTTGTGACAGTATGGATGGACCGTGAGGGCTTATGCTAAGTGAACAAGTGCGACAGAGAAAGACATAACTGTGTGATCTCACTTATTTGTGGAATCTAAAAAAAAAAAAATAAAACTCAAAGAAACAGAGAAAGAACAGGTTGGTAGTTGCCAGAGGTGGGGGCTGGTGTGGGTGAAATGGGTGATGTTGGTCAAAAGGTACAAACTTCCAGTTATAAGATAAATAAGTCCTGGGGATGTAATGTAGAGCATGGTGACTATAGTTAACCATATTGTATTGTATATTTGAAAGTTGCTAAGAGAGTGGATCTTAAAAATTCTCATCACAAGGAAAAAAAATTGTCACTATGTGTGGTGATGGATGTTAGCTAGACTTACTGTGGTGATCATCTCGCAGTGTGTACATATATCAAATCATTATGTTGCACACCTAAAACAATATAATGTTATATGTCAATTATATCTCAATTTAAAAAATAAATAAAAATTAAATAAAATTTAAAAATAGACAAGATTATTATCTCATTTTTAAATATTTGCATCTGATTACTGTTGAGACTAAATATTTTTTCATATTTTTTAGCCATCTTTGTTTCTTCCTTATTTATGTGTCCTTGGGTAAGTTGCTTCTCAGTTTCTTCATCTCGAGTCACTTTGTAAGGTCATTGTGAAGACCAAATGAGTTAATATATTTCACACACTTAGAATAGTAGGTGCTGTGTAAATGTTAGCTATTATTACTGTTAGTCCTTGGTGAAGGTTTGATTTTTGACTTTTGTCCATTTTTTTATTGAGATCTCAGTGTTTCCAGTTCTATGGGGCATTGATCTTACTGCTTTGCATGAAGTTGGGAGAACATGAAACTTTCCAATGAGTCTGATGATTGTTATTTCTGAGGATGCTGGGAGCAAAATGATGGAATGTTCCTCAGTATTAGAGTTGAATCCTCACCCTATATTGGGGTCTGATGTTATTAGCCCCATTTTATAGGGAAGAAAACAAAGGTTCAGAAAGTTTCGGTAGCTTGTCCAGGGTATGACTGACTTCTTATCCTGTGCCACCTCGGTGCTGCTAGGGATTTGTGGTCACTCACCTTCTCTGGATGGTACTTTTTGGTGTACGTCTTCCCATTAAGGTAATAGAGCATGGTGGTTGATGTAGACTCTGGAGCCACCTAGCCTGGCTTCAGACCCTGGCTCTACCCCTTACTTGTGTGTGACCTCACAAACACACTCACTTTACTATAAGATAGGGATGACAATAGGACTTACCTCATGGATTGTTGTAGGGATTAAGGTAGTTAATCTATCTGTGAATCACCTAGAGCTGTAGTCTTGCACATGGCAGATGTTATATGCCAGCTGCTATGATCATAATCACCATCAGCAGTGGCATGACGGTGCAAAGGCTTACCTGACATTTTAGGGGTGTTGTGTTTGTGTTGCCTGCACTTCGCTCTCAGGACATAGTCAGAGGAGGTCTCTTAGTGGACTGAGAAGACCTCTCAAAGAAGTGGACTTTTGCCTTTTCTCATCCTGTGCCACAATGAACCAAAAAGGAATTTTGTTAAATGAGAATTATGCCAACTCTGATTTGATCTTGTGCAACTGACAGATCAGAAATCCAGAGTCCTTCAGTGCTCTCCAACATACTTTATGTTGTAATTCCTGAGTGAAAGAGCTCACCAGTGAGGCAGCATCACTCTCTACTGCTGCTATCTCTTAGAAGCTGCTAAATGCCCTCTCAACAAGGCCACAGTCAGCTGAATATCAGCTCCATAGTGTGGTTCCTGCCGCACATGTGTGCAGCTCTCCCTGGAGATTTTCACCATTGATGGTGTAGGAAGCACCTTAGATGCACTGGTTTGGAAAAACAAAAAAACGGAATTTTTCTATTAAATGCAAAATCATTGGCAAAAGAAAGATCAGATTTCCCTACAGGCTAGCCAGCCTCACCTCAGCCTGCACTGTGGGGAGATCATAAAGAAGCTTCTTTTCAAAGATTCTCATGATCTGTGATGGAGGCAGAGGCAAGCCCTTCTCCTTTCTTTCATTCATTCATTCATTCATCAGACATTTATTGAACTCTTACTGTGAGCCAGGCACTGTGCTTTCTCCTGCCCTGGACTCGGTTGATTTGTATCTGATTCCTCTGTTATATCTTGATTCCTATTTCTGTTCCTCCCAAACAAAGCTGAATAGTCTTCCTTAAGGGACTGCAACCTGCTGTGCAAGGTTGAGGAGGAGGAGGATGAAGATAGCAGCTAGTATTTATTGAATATTTATGTGTTAGGCTCTATAGTAAGTGATTGACTTATAGTCATTATTCAAAACAGTTTTTTTACTACCCACAATTTACAGATGAGGAAACTGAGGTTTAGAGAGTTTTTAAAATGTCCTCGAGATCCCACGGCTAGGAGGAGGTAGAACCAGAATTTAAACTTGGGCCAACCAGACTGCAAAATCTGAGCCCTTCATTGCTCTGTGCTGTTCCCCTCTTAAGGGAACCCTCATGGCTTCTCCATTGGCTCTCTTGAGCCTTTGGGGTTAGTCTGTATGTTCCTTTAGATTTTTCATTAGTGTTTTTTGGTCTCTACTGAAGTCTTTGTGTCTTGGGTGCACACTTGTATCGGTCCTCTCTCCAAGGCAATGCTGATGTTCGGCCTTGAAAGACTCCACATTTCCAAACGAAGCGAGGATGTGGAGATAAAAAGCAGAGTGTGAGAGGAAATCTTGAAGACTTGTGTAGAGAAATAGAAGTGAGTGTAAAAAAAAATACATACATGAGCCTCCCTCCTTCCCACCCCCATTTGCATTGTAGTGCCTGCATTGATTTAGAGAAAAAATAATTCCAGTATATCAGGAAACTATAGAGATAGAAGACATAAAGTAATGTTTTGATTGAGGTTGAAAGGGCTGCAGAGGTCACCCAGAAAGCCATTCTAAGCAGGGCAGTAGATGAATGAGGAAAGGCTTGAACATGAGGTGTTGCCTCAGGTTTCCATGGAGGTCGAGAGGGCATAGGGGAAGGTTAGTGGCTGAAGAGGTGCCAGATAGAACTAGAAGGGGAAATAGAATCACGGGGTCACCTTGAGGGGTTAATCCTGAATTAATAAGAAAGGGAAGTCTCCTCGGACTTAGAGTAAAGGAAAACAGGTGGCTTGAGAGAAGAAGCAGAGGCAATATAAAATTAGTCAAAGCTCATGAGTTGCTAAATAATCTGTTGACATCCTTAGTCATGGAGGTATGTTTTCCTTATTCTAGAAAGTTCTTAGCTCCCTAAATGACTGACTTAGCCTTTCGTGTCCTCTGCAACAACAGAATAACAAAGTAGCACCAAATGGCCCTTTCCTGAGTGCTTCTGCACCAGCACTGTCCTTGACAAGTGTTATTTAGCATCATGACAACTCTGTGCCCCAGTTGCTATCTCCTTCCCATTTTCCAGATAAAGAAACTCTGCCTTAGAGATGTTCTGTAACTTGTCCACAGTCACTCTACTAAGAAGTGTCAGATTTAGTATTTTGTTACACTGCCCCCTAAAGAAAGGGTCTTTAGTAAAAGCAAAAGGCTGTGTGGAAGATGTAGTCTGAGGAGCAATTCCTGCTTTCCCTGGTATTAGAGACTGAAAGGGATTGAGAGCTGAGTGTATTGATGGTCCTGTTCTCTTTTATTTTGTCCTGTGATTTCACCCTCCCTATCCTGTATCAACGCCATAAGAAGAAAGGTACACGTATCTTTATTAAGATAAAGATAATTTCAATGTGCTAATGGAGATGAAGTCTGTTGTTAAATTAATCATTTTCTAAATCCTCTGAGAGGGAGTATTTACTCATTGGATTGAGCTTTCAGAGCTATGCATTGGGAAAATGTCAGGCAATTTAAACTAGAAAAAGCAGCTCTTAATTGATGAAGACCTTTTTGTCTTTTCCCTAAGTAATCTAGTTCCTTGAAAGTGGGAAAAGAAAGGCAGTATTTGTCACAAAATACTGCTAGCATAGCAAGCAAGTGAAAATTCAGTTCTCCTTGACCCTTACTGGGGATGTGCAGAGGCCCATGCTCTGAGCAACGACCTTGATGTTCATAGGCCAGAGCACGGTTATCAATAGATGTAAAGCTGGGCAATAAATGTGTGAACAAATGGTGGTGTATATGTCTACATTAGAAGGATGGTTTAATTGTTCTGGTTTGTTGATATGCTGAAAACCACTCTGAAGGTGCCTCTGAATACCTTGGACATAGATTTGGAGAAGAAAAATATTTTCTCATCAGTTGAGAGAGTCACTGGATTAAAAAACAATTCTACTAAGATACCAGCTTAAGTATAAATCATTTCAATTACGGAGTGTATGAGAAGGGGAGGAAATTTCTTGCACCACATGGATGACCTCCAAAAATAAACCCTTCAATTACTCTTGTCAAAAAGGGAGTTGGAGTAAGGAATAATTTGACTCAGTAGATATTAATATTATGCAAGCTATATAATTTTAAGCTTGGCATAACCTATAATACAGAAGTTGACAAACTTTTTCTGTAAGGGCCAGATAGTAAATATTTTTGGCTTTGAGGCTGTACATTCTCTGTCACAACCATTCAGATCCGCTGTTGTAGCACAAAAGTAGCCATAGGCAATATATAAATGACTGAGTGTGGCTGTGTTCCAATAAAGTTTTATTTATAGACACTGAAATGTGAATTTCATGTAATTTTCACATCCTGAGATATTTTTCTTCTGTTGATTGTTGTCAACTACTTAAAAATGTGAACCCCACTCTTAGTTCACGAGCCATACAAGAGACAGTGGGCTGACTTTGACCCAAGAGCTGTAGTTGGCTGGTCTCTGATATAATCTGTGTGGTTAGAGCCCTGAAGGTATTTACATCTCAGTAAAAGTGTCATGCTTTCTACATGAGCCTGATATAAAATTTAAGAATGCACTATGGATACCCCTTTGTAGAAAGCTATTTTATTTAAGATTTCTGAAAATTATCCTCACCAACTCAAACGTTAACCTTTGCTTCTTAATTCAGATGTTATATTCAAATTTCTACCCAGACCTAGGAACTGACTGAAAATTATTTTTGTGAAATACACAGGGCCTTGAACTCTTTCTTTTGGCTGTTTTGAAGGGTCATTGTCTTTATGTTAATTAGAATCCAGGAACATTATGCTTCAGCTGCTTGTGGAAGGTATTCCCATTAGGGAAATGGCCTAGTCTAGAGTTGGTATGGGGGTGCAGGGAGCAGAAACGAGGAAACCTGGGAGGGAGAAATTACAGCGACTGAAAAGAAAGAAAACCCAGCCAATAATTACAGTCAACTTCTCCCTAGGCCTGAATACAAATCCTGAAATGTGTCATTTTTCACATTTGGATTATTATCCTCCACAACAGCATACTTGGTGATATGTCAACATTTTAATTCTGAATGAGTGTTAATTGGGTATTTTAGTGCTGAAATTATTTGTTACCTAAAACACTGACACGACCTGAAGTTCTCTGATTTTTATAATTATATAGCACATACAGAATTTCTTTCTCTAGCTTTGATTGCTTTATACAAAATGTATTTGAGGCACATGCGTTAGATCAATTAATAATTCAGAGCTGTAATTATTAGACTCCATGGTGATTTGATACTGAGAGTTTTCCTGAATCAGCCCATTCACAGTTTGGGGCTGGTTGGAATTGTGAACTTAAAAAACAAAAAATACTTCCCCTTGATGTAATGTACAACGTGATGACCATAGTTAACACTGCTGTATGGTATATTTGAAAGTTGTTTAGGAGAGTAAATCCTAAGAGTTCTCATCACAGGGAAAAAAATACTTTTTTTTTCTTTTTCTTTTTATCTACATCTCATCCATCTCTATGAGATGATGGACGTTAAATTTATTGTGGTAATCATTTCACACTATATGTAAGTCAAATCATTATGCTATACAACTACTTAAACATATACAGTGCTGTATGTCAGTTACGGCTCAACAAAACTAGAAAAAAAATACCTCCTGCCTCCTCCCTTTTCCTCCCAACTCCCTAGAACCAATGTGTTGGGTCCCTGCTCAGTCCAGCACGGTTCTGGGTGCTGGGGCACAGCAGAGAACAATGCAGTGGACACTCCTTGTTTTCCTGAAGCTGACTGTCTGTTATAATGTATTTGTTAGTTCAGTACAGAGAATTTCTTGCTCTCTGTCAGTTTTTTCTTTTTTTTCAAGTATAGAGGTTTACTCTCATCTCTTTACCGGAAACCATGTTGGTTTTTTTAAACATTTTTGTATTGTGGTAAAATACACATAACAAAATTTACCATTTTAACCATTTTTAAGTGTACAGTACTGTGGCATTAAGTACATTGACTAAACACTAATTCCCCATCCCCTCTTCCCCCCAGCCTTGGCCGCCACCATTCTACTTTCTGTCTCTCTGGATGTGGCTACTCTAGGTACCTCACAGAAGTGGAATCATACAGTGTTTGTCCTTTTGTGATTGGCTTATTTCACTCAGCATAATGTCTTCAAGGTTCATAAGAAACTGTGTTTTAAAAAATCATTTAATTTTTTAAATTAAAATGTTTAGTTTTAATTCATTCAGTTAAAGGTTTTATCTCAAGAACAATAGTGTTCAGAATTCCTTTGAAAAAAATTTTTTTAATGTTGACTGAATCACCAAGCAATATTTTCATTTTGATTTTGCCTTAACCAAAAATAAAAGATTTTATTGGTTAAAAACCTTTGAATATTGCAGTCTAACTATGAGAATCAAAGTGCACTCTTTGCATGGGGGTTAGGAACCATTTTGAGGACGATCCTGCTTTAATTTACTTTCCAAAGTAAATGAGAAATTATTAATTAGGAAAACTAATTTTTGCAGGTTATTTTTAGAGAAAGATGCCTCAGAATATTCTTAATTTTTCATAGCACTAGAGAAAATACAAATAGGAAAGGAAATAAATAATATCACAACTAGGGGATCCTAATTTTAAGAAAATGTGTAGACTTTTCTCCACACAATCCCCATGCAACCCAAATTTTATATTAATTAGCACATTTCCCCCTATGTGAGGAAAACTGTAGTGCCCTCCCTCTGAGGTGGGCTGCTTTGCTTGTAAGCACCCCCAGGATTCAGTCTGAAGAATGAGAGTAGTGGATTTTCTGGAAGTAGAAAGAAGTGAGATCAAGTGTGAATCCTCAGTGCTGAGACCAAGTCTTCAGACACAGTGCCAGCTGGGGAAATTATACCCCAGGCTGATCCTTCAGTTCTGTTGTCAGGAATAACAAGTAGGAGCCTGCACCTCTCCTACCTAATAGAAGCTTCATTTTATTGTGACTTTATTGCCTACCGAGGTTGGAATGCGGAGCTAGAATTGTACTTGTGAGTGTTGTGTCATGAAATATGTGGTTCATACAGACAGAAATAGGTCTTGAGAAATATCATTTTCTGATGATGTGCATTCATGATGTGGCTCACCAAGCGCTCCAAAATCCTGCTGGCCATAGGCAGATTGGGTCCACCCATTCCAGGAGTCTCTCTGGACGCTATGTGGAAACATTGTTTTACTTAGTTCTGCATGGAAATCACAAAAGAATAACTTGAGAAGCATTGGACTTCCATTATGGAGTAAGACCTTCATATATTTTTACCATAGCATCATAATTTCAACAAAATTATATATAATTATATCAATTTGTGTTTTCAACTAAATTGAAAAAGTCTAAAATTTTTAGGTATAGAAAAAAACACTTACAGAAAGAGGAAGAAAAGAAAGCAAAAGACCATGCCCTGCTTCAGTCTGGATCTCTTCTTTTCTAGGATTATCCAGATTTTGCCAGATTTTATAAGAGGGTTGTCTCCTCTTTTGGTCTTTGCATATGCACATCACTCCAGGAACTGTTTCTCTCTCTGCCTACTACAGTTGTATCTTTCTCTGTACTGAAGATTCCTTGTTGAGTTTGCTTGGTCTCTTTCCTCGGTGTTTTCTCAGACCATGGGATGGCACGGATGCTGTTTCTCTTATGATTGGATGCCCCATTGGTAGGAAATATAGATGTAATATTATTTGCTAAACAATCCACTGAGGCCACAGAAGTTGTCTTTTTATATGCTTGACACCCAGTGTCACCCAAAGTTTGATGTAGTAGACATATACTTTATTTTCTGACCCCAAAATATTTATCGAGCACCTACTATGCACCAGAGTGCCGGGTAACCAATTAAGAGTCGAAGAGCCAGATGTCAACAAAATGAAGTCTCTGTCGTTGTGGTCATCCCACCTCAGCAGGGTCTGGGGGCCAGAGGACCAACAGAGGCCCAAATGGTGCATACCTTTATAATGACTGGGAAGGCCAATTTGAATTTAGAATTCTCCTTGAAGTTCCACATGGAAACGTAGCAGTGGGGAGAGAGCTGACACACAGCCCCACATCCCGTTAGGCTCTGTCAAATTCCATGAGGGGCTTTTGTATGTGAGTAGACAGCGTAGCCTATATATTCAAGCTCCTGTTCATCATTCCCTCCTCAGCCAACAGCTGCCGTTGGCCATCTCTGGGTCTAGGAGTGTGAACACTGACGGGGAAGGGTATTCTAAGAAGGATGAACCTGAGAAAAGTCCTGAGCAGGCCCAAGAAACAGGCTCATGGCCATTTGGCAAGGGAATTCCAGGGTCTCTGGTACCCAGACCATCCAGAGCTACCCTGTATAATATGGCGGTCCTTGCCACGTATGGCTATTTAGTCCTCACCATGTATGGCTATTTAGAGGTCAATTAATTAAATTTCAAAGATCAGTTCCTTAGTTGCGCTAGCTATATTTCAAGCCAAATGTTGGCTAAAGGCTATCCTGTGGGCTTCTGGTGTACATGGCCTCTTGTGCATGCAGGGCCAGAGCAGAAGCTTCTAAAGCTCCCGGCCTCAGGCAGAGGCACCTCTTCGCAGATCTAAGAGCAGTACTGCTTTATAGAGCTTGTTTTCTAACTGGGGGAGTAGGACAGATGATTAAAAAGTAAATAAGGATTAAACAAATGTTTTGATAATCTGAAAGAATCTCCAAAGAAAATAAGCTGGGTGACATGATATAGAACTGTAGCAAGAGATGGAGGAAGAGTTGCAGGCAGTGGGAAAAACAGAAGTACAAGTTTTAAAGCAAAAAGAGTTTGATATGTACAAAAAACAAACAAAAAAGGTGGTGTTTATGGCTGGAAGGTAGTGAAGGAAGAGAAAAGTAGTGCCAGATGTGTTCAGGGATGTAGGCAAAGGCCAAATTATATAGGTAAGGAGTGGATTTTATTTTAAGTGGAAGGGAAGAAATTGAAGTCTTTCAAATAGTGAGCGATGAGATCTAATGTATCTTTGAAGATTAATCTGGTCATTGGGTGTGGAAGGGTTAGGGGTCAGGATAGAGGCAGAAAGACCAATCCGAAAGCTGTCGCAAGAGTCTACACATGGGGTTAGTGATTTGACTAAGGTTGTGGTGGTGAAGTGGAAAGAGATGAACAATGATATTTTTGTAGAGGTAAAGAACAGAGCAGCTTCATTTTCAGCCAACAAATATTTATTGAGTGCCTGCTGTGTACCAGACCCTCTGCTAAGTGCCAGAGATTCAACAGTGGACAAAAGCAACACAAATCCATGTCTTCATGGAGCTTACATGTTAGTGAGGAGATTAGAGCCATAAATAAATACCTCTATGCTGTGCCAGAAGGTGAGAAGATGGAGAATCATAAAGCAGAGAAGGGAATAGTGAGTAGCTGATGGATTGCCATTTTAAATGCTATAGTTATTTGTCAAATCTATGACCTTTGACATTGGAGATTTACAAAGACATTTTGGGAGGAAAGAAAAAAGTGTGCCCAGAAGCAGAGTTAACAGGGTCAAAGAGGCCCCATGGTCCCTAGGAGTCCTGTCCTCATTCGCTCAGTCAGTACTGAGACCCCCCAAAATCAGCAGTCAGCTTCCTGCTTCTGGGTAGTATTGCCAATATCAGTGGTCATGTTTTGAGAGTAACTTGAATATTTTTCATCATAAAAATAACGTGCACCTCTTATTCTTTGATTGAAAAAAGAATTCTAAGTAATGGCTGAAAAATTTACCATAGAAATTGAGAATAGGGAAAGATATCGCAAATCTCAGTTAGAAAATGATCTAGGAAGGCCAGCCCCGTGGCCTAGGGATTAAGTTTGGCCCGCTCTCCTTTGGCAGCCAGGGTTTGATTCCTGGGTGTGGACCTACACCACTCATCGGTAGCCATGCTGTGGCAGCGACCCACACACAACATAGAGGAAGACTGGCACAGATGTTAGCTCAGGGCAAATCTTCCTCAGGAAAAAAAAAAAGAAGAAAATGCCCTAGCAATTTTGTTTTTAAATATCTGTTTTTAAAGTATTATGAATGTGGTATAAACACACACTCTCTCTCTCTCTCTCTCTCACACACACACACACACACACACATACACACACACACAAATTTCAAGGTTTACAAAGGTTACACAGTGACAAGTAAGTCCCTTCCACCCCAGCCCTAAATTCCTCAGGTTTCCTCCTCAGAGGCAACCATGTTACCAGTTTCTTGGGTGTCCAGGCATAGAGGTTCTCAATCTTGAATGAACAGTAGAATCATTTGTAGGGCTTTAAAAAATCCCAATGCCTGGTCCCATCCCTCAGAGTTTCTGGTTGAATTGGTCTGGAATGTGGCCTAGACATATATATTTTTCTGTATATTATTTTAATGTGCCACTTAAATATACTCGGAATAGCCTAAATACCAATGTTCTTTAAATAATATTTATACAAATGATAGCAGGACAGTATTCACTGTTCTGCCTCTTGTTTTTTTTTTCTTTTTTACCTGTAAAATATATGTTAGAGATAGTTCCATGTTAGCACATATAGCTAGATATACCTTGTTGTTTTCAACATCTGAATATTATGCCATCATATGGATGCAACATAATTTATTTAACGAATCCCCCAGTGATGGACAGTTATGTTATTTAAAGTCATCTGTTAACACAAATAATGCCATAAGGAATGTTCCTATATATACGTCCTTATGTCCATATTTGTGTATATCTCTAAGATAAAAGTGCTAGAATCAGGATTTGACTTATTGGTCAAAAGGTAAATGAATTTTCAATTTTGATGAATACTACCAAATTTTATCCCCAAGGGGCAATGCATGAGAGTACCATATCAGCAAGTGCTTTGCTTTTAAAAACACTAGTATTTTCTTTGATTTTGTACCTTTTAACATCATAACTAAAGTTGGGCATTTTCCATATGCTTAAAACCATTTCTTTTTCTATGAATATCTCTTCCTATTTCTTTTTGTTTTGCCTCTTTTTCTATGGGATTGTTGATCTTTTTCTTATTGTTTTCTGACTTGTATTAAGAGACGAAGGAAACCAACCCTTTGTCATTGGTAGATATTCTTTCCAATTTTATTGCTGGTCTTTTGTTCTATTTATGATTTTCAATTTTGTGTAGTAAAATAAATGAATGGCTCTTATGTTTTGAAATTTTAAAGTATCTATTGGCAATTGATCCGGGTAATGTTGAGGACAGGAATGTGTCTTATTTGTTCTTGAATCCTCAGTGCCTCAAAATAGCTGGATGTAAATGTGATGAAGATGAAGAGTCATTCAGGCTGATTGCATGAATTCATCCAGAAGAAGTTAGGGAATTAATGGCAATACCATAATTTAATTCTCTTTGTAATTGAATGCATCAACTTAGACCTGAAGTACTGAGAGCCAAAAGGCATATGCAGCTGAGTTATTTCAAAAACCCTCCTCTTACTCCTCAAGCTCCTGCTCCTTAAACGTGCTGAGAGCATTCTCCTCTTCAAGTTGGTCCTTCTGCCTTGGAACACTGTTCCCTTACCTCTCTCCATAACTTGTCGCCTGTCAACTTTAAAACCCAGCCTAGGTAATCCTTTTCATTTTGGAAGTCTCTTCTTAGTCTCCCTGCTGCCTTCCCTCCTAGCACCCTGTGCTTTTCCTTTACAGTAATTACCAAAATGCTCATAAAATAATTTCTTGTGTTATTACCTCTGTATGTAATGTCAATCTCCCTCACTAGACCGTAAGCTCCAATCATGTCTTCTTCCCATGTACACTGGCACTCGGGATACAGAGGTGACAAAAAGCAAACTCCCTGACCTCATCATGGACATTTTGCATTCTAATGTACATGTATCTTGAGGAAGGAGTGATAATAATAATAATAATATTTAGTTGTACACAATATTAAATGATTGTTATTTAAATGAAGTGGAAGACTTAGTAAGTGTGCATCTTTGGTTTGGAGTGCCCAAGTCTGGTGTCTGTTTTAACAGTAGAAGCATCTGGTATATGACATATGCATGCTCTACCAGGCTATGGAACAGTAGTCATCTGGCCATAGTGCAAGGGTCAACAGGCAGCGGTCAGCAGCGGTCACCAGGCCTTTTCTAATCTTCACCAAACTGTCAAGCCATTTTTACCCTGCTTGATGGTAGTTTTACCATCATTGAAGTTCATTATACTTTTAAACTTAGAGCATATATTTCCATGTGTCTTAGTCCATTCAGGCTCCTATAAAAATACTATAGACTGAGTGGCTTATAAACTCTAGAAATTTATTTCTCATAGTTCTAGAGGTTGGGAAGTCCAAGATCAAGGCCCTGGGAGATCTGGTGTCTTGTGAGAGCCTGATCTCTGGTTCATGGATGACTGTCTTTGCTGTGTCCTCACATGGCTGAAGGGGCTGGAGAACTCTCTGGGGTCTTTTCTATAAGGGCACTAATCTCATTCATGAGGGCTCCACCCTCATGACCTAATGACCTCCCACAGGCCCCACCTCCAAACACCATCACACTGAGGGTTGGGTTTCAACATATGAATTGGGGGCGGGGGACACACAAACATTCATTCAAGGCATCACATATTGAATATTTGCAATAAAGAATACTTTCTTATTTGTGAGACAGGAAATGTTATATGAATTGCTTTTTACCAACTGCATATGTCCAGTGTTTTGTTAAACATTCTTAATATAGTCTGGATTTTCTAACATTATTATTATATCAATATAACCAACAGCACATTCCTACCTAAACAATCTAAAATTTTCAGCCTATTTCTAAACACAGATTTGTATGAACCAGATCGTCTCTAGTTCTTAAATCACCTCCTGAAGGTGGGTTAGCTGCTTAAGGAATACAGTAACTATTTTAGGTCAGTAGGGTACTTTGCACTGCTTTATTACTAAATGCTCCATACCACTGGCATTTTTCCAGCCAAATCCCTGATTGTGTAGCCTATTTTTAATATTAAATCTCTCTGAACCAAAGTCATATCTTTCTGGAAGGTTAGACTTTTAGAACAGTATATTAATTATTTACTACCAAATTACTGAGTCATTTGGCCTGCTTAAGTGTCTAATCTAGTATCAAAAAATGATTTAAATAGTCATATGAGAAAAGCCCAATGTTTCAGTGGAAATTTAAAATGATCATTTTAATACATTTTCTACAGAGGATGTAATACTTTAAAATGTTAAAGTTTCATGTCTAAGTACTTTTAATTCTTTTTCTTACCTGATAATAATTCCTGCATCAACAATTACTTTATTTCTTTTTTTTAAAGGTACATAAAGAGTCTTCAGGAGACCCTGAGCTTGCCTCCCTTCCCACATGCAAAAAGCTATCAGGGTTAAATCACCTAATTAGAGAAAATATGTATCTGCAAACACTCTTTTTGCAACACCAAAAATATTTTCAGGGTATTTTGTCAGACATTTCAATTGGAATAAGAAAGAGCTTTTTACTTCTATTCACAAAAATGGTAACATTACAGAAAAAAATTTAAATTAGCCCCCACATTAAAAAAAACAACGAATCCACCCTATCTCGTCTGTTATTTTTGTGTACTCCCAGTAATTTTACATACATGAATGTATGTAGTTATAGAAATGATTCAGTGTATTTTATTTTTTTTACCAAATATGATGATCATAAACATTTACCTTTAATGCTGTTTAGTCTTGGTAACTATTGTTAGGATTAAAACTTAATAGTTGACTAAGTTTATAGACTATAATTTGAGAATTTTCTTGAAAGGTCCCAGAAGTGAAATTACTAGTCTGGATACACATTAGTCGAGATATATATCTATATACAAACAAAAGAATTTTGTTTTCCCAAAGGGTTATATGAAAGTCAAAAACTATCAACAAGATGTGACAGCATCAGTTTTAATGTATCCTCACAACATTGTGAATTGGTACTTTGCAAAGAGTACTAGTTTAATGAGGACATGGTATCAGGTTTAATTTAGTGAGGTTGAACAATTTTTCCAGATGCTTGTGCCTAGCTGATGTTTTCACGAATTTTCTATTCATAACCTTTGTCTATTTATATCTATTGGTCTCTTACTGTTTTTCTTATCAATTGTATAACTTCTGCATATGCGAAGAAAATTTTAAAGGGTAGACTCTTAATGGATAGAAGCCATATCCCTTTTCACAGCTGTGGAGTTCCTGGAGGACACGTATGATGGCTCTCCTTTAATGTCTGTGGGTTGATTGCTCATTGCAACATGGGAGAATTCTCCCTGGAAGGCAGGAGCCAAGGTGCACTGTTTGATTGTTCTGCCACTCAAGGAAAGTCCCGCTGCTGGACGTGTCATCTTTTGATGTGATGTTTATTTAGTAGTGGAGAGCCCATTAAGCTGTTCCAGAGTTTTGTATTTGTCCAGTTCGTCAGTTGCATTCCTTTTAAATATATTACCCAAAATTGCTTGAAGAAATATCTTCCTCCTGTGCTGGCCTGATTTTTCAAACGTTCTCTCTTACTAGAAGTTATATGTATAGTCACATTTTCTGCTGTGAATTTACACTCTATCCCCACAGGAATGGCAGGGGTAGTGTATGAGAAACAACAGTCAGTAAACAATCATACAATATGTCTATTTACAATGTATTTTCAACCATCTGTAAGAACATTTTCAAGAATATTCTTTCTAGTAGCTTCGATTTAGCATACTCATTTTACAGAGGTGGAAATTAGCCTGGGAAATATTTACATGACTTGCCTATGGCTACACAATGAGTCATTAGCAACTTTAGGATTGGAACTTTAAGTCCCGGAATGAAGAAGGGGAATTAATGGGAAAAGAAGCTTCATAGAAAATAAGCTTTAATCGTAGTTTCAAAATATAAAATCTTTCTCATAGTTCTTGAAAGAAGGATGCTATATACATTTTAAGTATAATGACTTTTTCTTTTTTGAGTGGCTTGCTTGTTATGGAACATGTTTATTTAATCAACTGACCTAGAGTTGACATTTACAGTAAGTTAATGAACTTGGTATTTATTGAGGTTTATGATAAAATACCAAATATATCTTCAGGCTGAAGTCTTTGATTCTTTTACTCACTATAGCAAATATTTATTGGTATTGATTATGGGTCAGTCAGATTGCTGTTGGTGTTGAATAAGAAAGAGACATGAGAATGTTTCGGGATGTTTAAGAACACTTAGAAATGTTTAGGAATGCTAAGTAGAACCCTGTATAGTGGAAGACCTTCAAGATAAAGGATGTGAAAAAGAATAGGTTTTTGCTCTCTGGTAACCCTTACTCATTCATTCAACAAATATTTATAGAGTATGTATTCTGTGCCAGGTGCTATTCTAAGCACGTGGGATAAATGAGTGAATGAAACAGAATAAATCTTTGCCCTCCTGGATGTTATATCCTATTGGAGAGAGAAAGACACCAAACAATAAACATAGTAAGTAAACTATATTGTACATTAGAAGATAAAAGCACTATTTTTTTTTTTTTTTGGTGAGGAAGACTAGCCCTGAGCTAACAACCAATACCTATCCTCCTCATTTTGCTGAGGAGGATTGGCCTTGGACTAACATCCATGCCCATCTTCCTCTACTTCATATGGGATGCCGCCACAGCATGGCTTGATAAATGATGCGTAGGTCTGCGCCTGGGATTCAAACCCAGGAACCCCAGGCTGCTGAAGCACGGAGCATGCAAACTTAACCACTACACCACTGGGCCAGGCCCAGCACTATTTTTTTAAAAAAGTACAACAAGTTAAGTGAGATTAGAGATACTGGAGAGCAGTGGGGATTATAATTTTAAATAGGATGGTCATGGAAGGCCTTATTAAGAAGCCAGTGTTTGAGCAAAGACTTGAAGGAGATGAGAGTAGTGTGGAAATCTAGGGAGGTCCCTCTGAAGAACATCCAGGAGGCCAGTGAGGTTGGAGCAGAAAGAAGGAGGTGTGTGTGTGAGGGTAGGGTATACGAGATGGGTGGAAGAGAAGATACCAGCAAAGGAGACTTAGAAGGAGTAGCCAACAGGTAAGAGAAAGACCAAGAGAGAGTGGTTTCTTGGAAGCCAAGTTGAGAAAGCAAATAAAGGATAGGGAGTAATATTAAATAACTATACTAAATGTTACTGCTGGGTCAAGTAAGATGAACACTGAGAATCAACCATTGGATTTAGCCATATGTCACTGGTGACCTTGATGGGCAGTTTTGGTGGAATGGTGGGAGAAAGCAGGTTTAAGAAAGAACTGGAAGAGAAGAATCAAAGAGAGGCTAGGCAACTTCTTTTAGACATTTTTTTTCTGCAAAGGAGAGCAAAGAAATGGAGTGGGAGCCGGCAGAGAAAATGGAGTCAAGGATGGTTTTCTTGGAGAGAAATAAGAGCATGTGTGTGTGCTGATTGGAATGATTCAGTAGAAAGAGTAAAGGTAGTGATGTCCTCTCAGAGTTTCTGACAGTTTCTATACCCACTATAAACTCCTATACCAAAAATTTCCTACATATGATTGACTTATTCATTCTTTTTCCCGCATTTAATTTTTTTCAGCAATATTTTGAGAAAGTCCAAGTCTCCCAGGCACTATTTTTCTTCTTCTTGACTACTCATTCCATTCTCATGACTGAGAGGTAAAGTTTTTTGTAAGAAATTTTATTAGCATGAAAAATTCTTATCATCTATCACCATCAGCAAATAAATATTAAAGGCCTAAAAAACTCTCCCAACACACACATATACAGTGTTGTAATTATGAAGGGAAATTATTTATCCTATGCTTGAAATCCAAAATTCAAAATAATATTAAAATTGGCCATCTAATTTTAACTTTTTCAAAACGATTCTTTTTGACAGTGTCAAATTTTGCAGCTATTGGACAGAGGCTCTTCTGCGAAATATAAACAGCCATTATACACTCACTTTAAGGAGTAATTTAGTGATAACAACATTTTAATATGTTACTCTTGAAGATATGTGAGTTAGTCACATCTCTGAGCTTTAGACTTACCATTTGTACTTTTTAATAACTTTAGCTTCAGTGCTGAAAACTACCAACTGTTCCTACTGAACTAAAAGGTTACTCAGAAGACACTTGAGTTCCAGCCAGCCTCAGGCAAGATTAGCTGCCAAAGAGGCTACTGAGGGCTAGCTTGCCAAAGTTACGTTCCTTTTCAAGGAACAGAGAAGAATTTAAATAGCTGGTTTCTTGACTTCCATTGTTTGCCTTTTCTACTTACCTACTTTCCATTGTAGATAAGTAATGAAAAGAATACTTTACACTTCTGAGATGCTCTGAAATGAGGAAAATTTCAGGGTGGCAGCCAACTCTTCGAATCCTTCTTTCCACAAAATAGTGTTACATTGATGAATGAGAAACTATCTGTGTTTCATTGGACCCTCCTTGTACCTTCATCGTGCCTTTTGGAAAGATAAAATTTGAGAATTTGTGAAGTTGTATATATATGGGGGGTGTGTGTGTGTGAGAGCGAGAGCCAGAGTGTGCATGTGCGCATGCGCACACGCCAAGGGTAGTGAAGAACTTGGAAGTCATCATGACACTTTATAACCATTAGAAATGACTATATGTGTGCCTGGCAAACAGAAAAAGATATGTTTTTGATTAACAGAAACATCAGTGGCATGTAGGGATTTGTTCTGGCTTTTATTTTTATGAATTGATGCATGAAAGGAACTTGAATTCAGATTGCTAAAAGTTGACTCCTACCTCCATTGATTATTAGCATTGTAACCTCCATCAGGTAACTTAACCTCTCTTTGCCTCAGTTTTTCATCAGTAAAAGTGAAGATAATTAGAGATTAAATTATGTAATGCTTGTGAATCAGCACAGTGCAAGCATCCACTAGAAATTAGCAATTATTATTATGATTCATGTACATAGTCCAATCTTAATTAATTGACTTCCCTAATTATTAACATAATATAGAACAATCTCAAAAATATACTGACTTTAGCCTTTAGATCTAGAAGGAAGAAAATCAGAGAAGTCTGTTTAAATCTCAGAAGACATGATTGTTCCAATAATGTGGAATTTACTGACAACTTAAATGCCACGTCTAATTAAGAAAATCAAATATGTGTAAGGAGTTTTTCTGTGAGGTGATGCCATATAAACAAAAAGGACTCCCAGAATCCATATTCCAGCTGTGCTTGAGTGTTTATCGACCTGTAGAGTAAGAAGAAGAAAAGAAGGGAGGGAGGACTGAGCTTAAATAAATACTCTTGAAAAAGTAGTATGTTAACTACACTGACCTCTTTTCATTCCTTAAACTGCTAAGCATTCCTTGTCCTCAGGGCCTTCGCATGTGCTGTTCCCTCTGCCAGGACATCTCTTTTCTCAGCACATCCTAAGGCTAACTTTTTTTCTTTATCCTTTGGGCTTTAGCTTAAATAACATCGCATCATCCTAACTAAAGTAGCATCTTTCCACCATCATTCTATTATCTCAGCCTGTTATTTTTTCTCATTAAAATTATTTTTTTGATAACTTCTTAAAAATTGGTCTCCTTCACTAGAATATCAAGCTTCATGATGGAAAGGAAGTTTTAATCATTTTCATAGTCATATTTCCAGCATTTAACTTAGAGTTACAGTGCTTACAGTTCTAAATGCATGTTTTTTGGTAAAATTTAATCTCTTCATCAGTACGTACTATAACTACACAAAGTTTATAAATTTTCCTATGCTCTTGAGAAAATTGAAGCTAACATTTTAGCTTTTACATAATCATGTAAGTACCGCACAGGGATGAACTTGGATAGATTGATTACCATCACCTCCGTGAATATTTTGACATTAAGCCAAATGGTAGGCCAGTCACATTTGAGATTTCGTTATTGGATGGATTTGAACAGTAACTACGTGACATTTGCAAACTAAAGTATACAATGTTAGTGAAAACATGCTTCATCTCAATAGCCTATATCATGGTGGAATTTTTGGAGTCAGGAACTCTCATTATCAGTAAAGAGTTTATGGTTTTGTTTGTGAAGAAACCAACAAAGCAGGGGTTAGCAATTCTTAGAGAGATCCAGATCTCGTCAACAGAAAAATATGTTAATTCTTCAAAACTGTGAAAAGAGATGACAATATGAGAAATGGAAGAATTAACTCTCAAGAAAACTGATCCTGGAAACGTTTATGACTATGAAAGAGTAGAAGGACAGCATCAAAAAAGCAAACTTTATAAATACAAAATATATGCTAAATAAAAAGGGTGATGCCTTGTGTGCAAATATTTGACATGAAAGTGGAAAAAGAAACTGAAGAGTGGAGAAAAGCATAAGTTAATCCAGTTAAACTAAATTTTCCTATAAGCAAAGATCACATATTTGGAGTGAGGGTTCTGAGAATAAAAGAAGATCCTGGTTGAGCTATTATTGGCAGTTGTTAGGTGCAAGTTGCATTCTGGAAGTGTACAATGAGGAAAGAGAATATTGAGATGGAGAAAAGGAAATACGGGTAGTTGAACACGCGGTGTACCTGCAAAGACGAATACTACAAAAGATCAGCTAATCACATTGTAGGCACCCAAGAGCTCAAGGGTACATCTTGTAATGAACCCATTCTGGGATTATGGAAATAATTTCCAGCTGTTCCTGACTGAAGACGACTTGAGGCAGAATGACCCAGAAAGTCCATATGGTACTGAAGGAAAGCTTAATTAGATCTATTACTTCTAACTGCATAAATCCACACTCCCAGAAGGAAGGAGATTAACTGTCATGCACATGTGGGGAGGGTGACTTTCAAAAAGGCAAGAACTCTGGAGGCTAAAACTTGCTACTATTTAATAGTGGCCATCTTTGAATGGGAGGATTTAAGGTGACAGTTATTTGCGTCTCTCTCTTTCTACAATGGGCACGTGTAACTTCTATAATGAAAAATATTTTGAAAGTATATACTATCACAGATGCAAGGAATGAAAATAATGTGGCTCCATTTATAAATTTCATTAAACATCAGTTCACGGTCACATCTCATATTGTAAAATAGTCAAAGGTTAATAACTTGTGAATATTCAAAAGATCATTGCCAAAAGTCAGTGTAGCAGGTTTTGGGGGGTGTGTGTGTGTGTGAGGAAGACTAGCCCTGAGCTAACATCCGTTGCCAGTCCTCCTCTTTTTTGCTGAGGAAGACTAGCCCTGGGCTAACATCTGTGCCCATCTTCCTCTACTTTATATGGGACACCACCACAGCATGGCTTGACAAGCGGTGCGTTTGTCTGCGCCTGGGATCTGAACCTGTGAACCCCAGGCCACAGAGCAAAGCACACGAACTTAACCACTATGCCATCTGGTCAGCCCCCGTCGGTTTTTTTTTTTTTTTTTTTTACTGCTTAATTATTTAAACCTGGAAACAGGTCTCAAAATGTGCAAGTAAAAGGTCCATCTGATTATTGGCAAAGGACATTTTAAATCTTATTTTGTTTGAAAGGGAATGAGATTGCACACAATTGTGTGTATGTGTTATGCTCTTCCTCTCATTATGGGATTCTTAATGACAGAATTTTTGTGTCTTCACTGAGGTGTGACCTGAACGTTTGGCCAGGTGATTGGGTTTAAAATGCCAACATTTGTGACAATGGGTCCTGAGACCCTTTATGGGGTATTAATTGTGCTTCCTGGTAATTTTGTACAGTGCTATGCCTGCTATAGGAAATCCTCTGGGAAGATTAGGAATCCCCTAGCATGTGCGTTGGTAGAGAAAAACTCATATCTCGCTTGTGAATTTTACTGGAACAAAAAAATTGGAATGTATTTTCTATCCCCCATGCATTTTACATTCACTTCCTAACAATATAAGTAATCTATTTATTAATTTCTGTTATGATCCACAATCAAGGTGCATTTGATCTATAGCTTTTATTCTAAAGCCCCTATTCTACTGTATTTTCTAGCATTTATGTCATGAAGATTAGTCTTAGTCCAGAGATGAAAGGAAGGAGAGGAGGGAGGAAGGAAGGAAGGGGAGAGAAGGAAGGAAGGAACAAGGAAGAAAGGAAAAGTAAGGAAGATTTTCTTAAGAACACTATTCTGTCATTTGCATGAAACTTGACAAAATAAATTCCCCCCCACCACACTCAAACGAAAATGTAGTTTGGAATGCAGTGATAGAATTTTATGTTTACTTTAAGAAACCTGAAAGTATGTATTTCTTCACAATCTTCAAAAACGTAATCCCATTAGTACAAGAAATTAATAAGTATCTTTCCTTCTCAAGCCTTAATCACCTTGTTTATAAAAAGAATTTGGACTCAATTGTTCTATGAATCTTAACTCGAGCCAAGCTTTGAAATTTCTTCACAATTATTGTTATAACAATTCACACTGTTATTTTTTCCAGCGACTTGATTTTGAACCATAGTTTCTCAGTTGGAGAAGCAGTTCAAAGTCATTTTGAGCTCAGTGAAACTCATTGCTTAGAGCTGTGATTACTTTCAGGTCCTAATTAAATGGGCACATCTCTCTTTTGCATCTTGTTTGGGAAGTCATAGGCAATCAAAAGCAGTTTGATATTATGGTTGATGAGCACTATTTGATTTCTGCTGTCCAATAATGTATATACTATTTATTATCTATGCATTATGGGCATAGGATATACTTTCTGTAGCAGGGTAACCGAAAGGGATCATTAAATGAAAACATTACATGCTTTGTCTTGGAGAGAATGTTTCATGTGAAACAGGAACATGACAAACATACCGTGTGCCTGTTACTATAGAACCGAAAAGCCCTCTCCAGCTGTTTACACCTCGGATGCAAAATGGCAATTTGACATAGACTAACAGTGTGATGTGAGCATCTGCGTAAAAAGGCTACATATGGAGCATGCCCAGTGCGGTGAGTGCGTCCTCCGCCCTCCCCCCTCCAGATCCCTGAAGATAAGGGTTGAACTTTGCACTTGCAAATGTCACTGCATACGTTTTGCACTAGGGGTTTTTTTTTAAAAGGTTCCCTTACCACTAATTTCCTTTAACAATCCAAGAGCAGGGAAGAGATCCTTTAGGGTAGTAAGATGCATTAAGTTTAGAACGAGTTGGTGCCTGTCTTTGAAGGCACTTGAAGTGTTCTTTCTTTTTAAAGCAATATAAAGCATTCGAGAGTTTGTTTCCCCCACCCTGGAACGGGAAAATAAGAATCTCCTTGGATTGGAGTCCTCCGGGGTAGGCAGTGAAAGCCCCGGAGGCAGAAAGGGACGGAGGAGAGGGGCTTGCCCACAGCATGGATAGGAAGGGAGCAGAGGTTCTCCAGGGCTCGGCGCGCACGGAGGATCTGTGCCCGGGGCTGCAGCTGCGGACGAGAAAAGCGCTGTCTGGCTAATGAAGGCCGCCTGGATCAGGCTTCTGAAAAGAGCCAAGGGAGGAAGGCTGAAGAATTCGGATATCTGTGTAAGCTCAAGGGCTTTCGTTTGGGGGAGACGTTCTTTTGTCGTCGCTTCTGCTGTTGCTGTGGGTGCTGGCAGGGGCTCCCGTGATTTAGTAATATGATCCTGATTGCGAGAGAGGGAGCCAGGGAGAGTCCTATAGTCTTCTGAGCTCTTTTTCCCATGTTGTGATTTATTTATTGCTGTAGGAGATATCCCGGGCCGGTGTTTGCTGTAGATAGCTTTTCTTAAACCTCTGTTTAAAGGTATTGAAAAATGGGTTGCTTCAAGATTGATTGAATTGGTTGCTGTCGTGTCACAGTTCTGTCAGAGTAGATATCAGGTGAATAAAAAGGGTACAAAAGGATGCTTCAGATTAAAGTGGGAGTCATCTCACGGTAGTGACATTTCAGAGAGTTCAAGTTTATAACTCGTTAGACTTTCTTTTATGTTTTTCATTAGACGTATGTTCGTTTGAGTTGTAGATACCTGCTTTAGCGCGTGGATTGTTCTTGAAGCTATCCTTGAAACCCATCTATGCCCTTCAGCCCTGCACTGCACCACGGAGCTGGTTTAATTATAAGGAACTTGTTCTGGCTTCCAGAAAGGATAGTTTAATTATAAGGAACTTGTTCTGGCTTCCAGAAAGGATAGTCATTGGAACATAGGGCTTGGGAAGGAATGGGAACTTGGTAGGTACCAATATCCTAGTGAATGGTCTGCAAACCAGAGCAGGATTTTTCTAGATGGTTTGCCACAAAATGGATTATTTTCTCCTCTTTTCAGGAATTTATAGCACAATCTAGGAAGCTCACTGCCATGTCGATGAGACTTTTCCAATGCAAACATCATAGATGGAATCTATTTTAAAAATGTAAATTTTCCTCCCAAGGGTTCGGCAGACTCCTACACCAGCCGTCCATCTGATTCAGATGTTTCTTTGGAGGAAGATCGGGAGGCAGTGCGCAGAGAAGCGGAGCGACAGGCCCAGGCACAGTTGGAAAAATCAAAGGTAAAACCATTTCTCCCCTGCCAAGCATTTTCTTTGCCAGTTGTGCTGGATCCATGATGGGCCACCTGTGGAAGTTTCTCCTGAAGCGAATGTTTGGTTTCTTATGGTATTTCATTGTCTGGCTTAAAAACAATGTTTTACAAGACATGGAGAGTGTTTTCTACCTTGGCAGAAAAAGGAAGTGTGATATATAAGAGTGGTCCTGCCTTTATGTTGTTTTTATAATCCAAACAACTTGTTTCATGGGTGGATGGTTTATTTAGACACAAAAAGGATCCCTGAATATACAAAAAGGAAAACCCATCTAATATTAAAATTATTTTCCTTCATTTTTCCGGTAAACCATTTCTCTGTTTAGAAAAACAAACTTTCTTCAAGCTAATGTATATTTTCTTATACTTGAACAATCTTTCCCCCAAATTTTACACTGCAGGTGTTTTTATATTAGTCTTTTCTTATTTCTAAAAAATGGATTGCATTTTGCTTTTCAAAAATAAAGCAACAAAGCATTTTATTAATTAGAAATGTTTCTTCCCTCGGAGCACTTTCTTCTCCATCCCATAATAATCAAGTGCGTATATATGGAAGGGGGACTGGAAATCAGATTTGAAATACATAAGTACAGAATTGAGCTGAGACTGTTTCATTTCACTAATTGTAATGATTTGAATTCATCTTCCCATGCATTCATTTGAATAGCGGCTATTTCTAAAGCATACATTGTTGTTCAAGTTTAAGGTACCTTGGCTTATGTGATACTCGATAAGTTTTAAATGAACGTATTTTGACACGGTTGTTGGTTTTCTTTTGAAAAGATCCCTGCTTTGAAAAAAGAGTAAGTACTGTGTTGATCTTGCGAAAAAAAGCAAGGGTAACGTTAGAATACTTCTGCTGGCTGCTTCATCTCTGAGATGAGTAAAATCTGTGTGTGTTGCTATGGGAATCGTGGCATGGAGATTCTGGTTTGAATGCATGGACAGCCCTTATGTAATATTCATGACCTCTAGCACAGCTGCCATAGTAGTTTACAGGGGAACTGCCAGGAGACCTTGACTTCTAAAAAGCAGTGTTTCCGTACATCAAAACAGTATTCTCACCTCAGCTGGCAGGGAAGTCATCTCCAGGTCTGACAGTCTTGACTACAAGATGGCTCATAAACAGCAGGAGCAGGGGGCTGATAAAGCAAGGTGTGGCCCAGTTGCCATTAACTAATCTGCTCAACCAAAGCTAACCATTTAAAACATTATGATGCAACAACATGGATGAACCTGGAAGACATTATGCTAAGTGAAATAAGCCAATCATGGAGGAACACCTACTCTGTGATTCCACTCATATGAGGTATTTAAAGTAATCAAACTCAGAGAAGCAGAGAGTAGAATGGGGGTTGCCAGGGGCTGGGGGAGGAGGAAATGGGGAGTTGCGATTCAACAGACATAGAGTTTCAATTATATAAGATGCGTAAGTTCCAGAGATCCGCTGTACAACATTGCACCTATAGTTAATAGTACTGTACACTTAAAAATTTGTTAAAAGGGTAGATCTCTTGTTAAATATTCATACTACAATAAATTATGAAGTTGAAATTAAATAATGAAGAAAAAGAATGATTCATGACTAGTAAAGTTAATTGCCACAAGTTTGCAGTGTAGCTAATATGTGTTTTGATTTAGAATCTGAATTCTACCTCCTATATTTTGCACCAAGGTGCAAAGAAAAGTCAAGAAAAAAACTAACAGTTTGTATTCCAGAAATAAGAGTGTTCTATTTGCACTAATTTATTCATGTGATTTTTCACATGCCAAAATTAAACAGTTTCCTGGATTCATACCACATCATCATACAATCCGATGTCTTGTAGGTTTGGTTTTCAAAGTCTTTACTTACCTTTCTGGGGCATTTTTTGTCTATAACTGTGTGCTATAAGTCTTCAGTTAAGTGACAAAGCTGCACAGAACTTTTAAATGTCTTTAAATATCTTTCAGCCCAGTGTGGATCAAAATATTGATCCTAAATCAAGCCAGGGTCATATTACTTGTCATACAGACTCAAAAGTTTATAGTTACAAATGATGTAGAAGATGAAAGAAAATGAAGAGAATTTAAAAGAAAGGCAAAATAATTGAAGGGCTCTTTCCTATATTTAATGAAAATAGTTAATTTTACATTACATCTGTTTTTCTTCTTTAAAATTAGGTCAACATCTTAAACCTTTGATGTATTCAAATGAGTTACATTAGGTTAAATGAGAATTCAAATATGCTGTGAAAGAAGATAGAAGGACTAGGATTTAAGTTTACTTTATGTTAAAATCATGGTTTGGTAGGTCTGGATTATTAATTCCAATATCCTTGAAGAAGGGATGGAAACGAGGGATTATAGATGGCTCATTCATTAGGTTATTTTTATCTATTTCCTTCTACCATGCCTTTGTGAGGCCTATTTCAGCCTTAAATTTTAAAGCCTTAAATTTTAAAAATATGTGAACTCATCATTTAATAAACACTTTGCACATCCATTTGGGAAGAAGCAAAAGTTTTCTACGTTTATTTTGTTAACCACCATAGCATCCTTCAACCAGAAAGACTTTATAAGTGGGCACTTAAACTCACTGATCTACAGATCACATGCAATAAGTCTGTGCAAATGCCTAGAATAAACCTCACCAGTACTTTCAAATCCTGGCCCTCTATGAATATGAACTACATTATCCATTAATTGCCTTAAGGATACGTCTATGCAATAAGGTGATTTGCAAGCAGTGAAACTAGAGACACTGCCTTTTGAAAGTAAGTGACCTACAAAAGATTATATAAGCAGGCCCTCTGAGCTTCCCAAAAACCCAGTACTTTTCACTAGCACTTTGTATGGCTTCTCATAAACTAGTAAACTCTACAGTGAACCGATTATATATTAATTTTGAGGCAAATAAATATCAGCTGACATGACCTTATTTTTTAACTTGGTGTTTTCTGATCCCAGTTGCATGTTCTGATCCTGTTCAGTTTTGTCATACTTTGCAAATCTTGCCTTATTTAAGCTGGTGCTCTTTGACTTTTGCCTTAAAGACAAGAAATATATGAGTTTAATTTGTTCCCACATTGATCTTTTTTTAAAAAAAAAAGCTTTATTGAGATATAATTCACTCACTTAAAATATATAGTTCAATGGTTTTTAGTATATTCACAGCTGTGCAACCATCACTACAATCAATTTTAGAACATTTTATTGTCCCCCAAAGAAATCCCATGTTCTAAATTAGCAGTCACTCCCCATTCTCCCCAATCCCCTCTGCCCTAGGAGGAAATGGGGTGTTGCTATTCAACAGACGTAAAGTTGCTATCAACTTTCTGTTTCTATAGATTTGTCTATTCTGGGTATTGCATATAAATGGAATCATAAATAGGTGGTCTCTTGTGACTGACTGCTTTCACATACATAATGTTTTCAATGTTCATCCATGCTATAGCATGTATCAATACTTCATTCCTTTTTATTGCTGAATAATATTCCATTGTATGTATATATCACATTTTATTTATTCATTTATCAGTTGGTGGACATCTGGGTTGTTTCTACCTTTTAGCTATTATGAATAATGCTGTATGAACATTCATGTACAAGTTTTTTGCATGGGTGTGTGTTTTCATTTCTCACATGTATATATCTATAAGTGAAATTGCTGGGTCAAATGATCATCTTTTTCAATTGAAAGAATAACTTTTTTTCTCCCCCCCCCCCCCCACTCGCCTAAAATGATCCCTTCTGCCCTACGTGCTGGGACTGAGTTGGGAAATCTGAATGTGGAAGGGATTGGAGCTGAGATGAAATAGGTTCGGTGCGGTGTTCTCAGTAGAATAGATTAACATTAAATTTTAAGTCAATTGTTCTCTCATGAGTGAATGTCTGCTGGATTAAAGAAATTGTATTAGTCACAGTTGGTGAATTGAGGGATTTCAAGGCCAAGCCACAAAGAAGAAACAGGTGGATCTTTTGCTTGCAGAAAGCTACTCGTTTAGGGAGAAAAGTCTTGGCCTTAAGTCATGCTAATAAGAAGTAGAATGGAAGTAGCTTAGGGGAGTAGAGAGGTCTGTGAGCATCAGAGGAAAAGACTGCACCCTGTTGGCGGGAACAGAAAATCCTTCATGGAGGAGGTGGTGGCTTAAAACTAGACCTTACAGGATAGACAGATGGAGTTTAGTTTAGAAAGTAGGGAGTGGGGAGTGGAGAAGAGGGAAATGTCTCCTAGACCTAATAAGTAACATCAATAAAGGCCAACGTGAAGAAGGGGTTGGCAGCAAGAAAACATGGAACCTTCCTGAGAAAGGTTAATTTTTTGAGATCTTACCAACTATAAAATTTCTTTATCCTAGACTCACGTTTAATTAATAGTTTGGCTGGGTATAGTATTCATGTATGAAAACATTTTCCTTCAGAAATTTAAAGACACTATTTTGTTGTCTTCTGACTTCCAGCACTGCTGTTATGATTGCTGATGTCATTCAGTGTGATTTTTTTGTTTTTTAAATTTTTTCTGATATATTGAGAACTGTTCTTCCTTTCGTGTTTTGAAATTTTCCTTTTGTGTGGGTCTTATTATTTATTGTGCCCAGCTTCTCATGGGAACATTCATTGTGAAGGACCAGTCACTTCAGTTCTGGAAAGTCTCTTATTTTTGTGTGTGTGATAATTTTTGCTCCTGCATTTTCCTTTTTTTCTGGTTCTCTAGTTAGTCAGATGTTTAATTAGAGCTTTCTTCTCTACTCATTTTTTCTCTGCTATCCCTCTGTCCTTGTGTTCTACTGAGTTTTTCTCTACTTATCCTCCAAGCTATCTATTGAAATTTTTATTTTTGAAAATTTCTAATTTCCAAGAGCTTTCTTCTCATCTCCCCTTTTGTAGTTTCCTGTCTTTATTCCATGGCTGAAATGTTTTATATCTCTTAAGATATAATTTTTTAAGGTTCCTGTACTGTCGCTTTTTTAAGCTTAATTTTTATTTGATTTTATTTTTATATACTGGAGATTGTCTTCAAAGGTTTGATATTTGGTGGTCCATTCATAATTAAGAGCAAGACATTGTAGAGCTTGATGGAAGCTCCAAGTGCAGTGGCAACGCTTCTTGACTGCTGGTCTTTTATGGGGTAATTGGTGGTGGGGGATGTCTTTTTTTTTCTCTGGTTGGTGTCCCCAGAGAGGAGCCCCCAGTCTCCTGACACTTTACATTCTCACTCTTTCTATTCTATTAATTGCCACTGTCTACTGTTTCTATATTCTGCATTTTTTGTCTACTCTCATCTCATTTCCTCTTCTTTATATCTGTGGGTTTATACTTTTTCCAAAAAAATATATTTTCAGGAGGAAGCATATGTTCAGTTGACCATATTTTATTCCTCATATCTAGCAATAAGCATACTATAAATGAGAAAGAATATTTCTCATATTCCCTTAGTCCATAAATGCCTTAAACAATGGGAGAATCCTACCCAATTGGAAATATTCCCCCAACTCGCCTTTGCACGAGAAAAAAGAAACATGAATCTGTTGATGTACCCTTCAACTCAAAGAAGAATTTTCGATCTCCCAAAATATTAAACATGTTTTAAAATGTCTTATTGAGAAAATGATGTGGGAGGTAGGAGAGAAGTACACGTATATGCCTATATTGCATACTTTCTTAAACCCACAAGATAGACTGTTGGAAAGAATCTCAAGAACACATGGCAGGTATTAAACTAGACGGCTGCTCTTAGGAAAAAAATTGCATTTAATTGGTAAAAGATAACATCCAGCAGGGAGATCTCATCACAGAAAACGTAAAGTGTGGCAGACATTCTTAGGAAAATATTATTTATGCTAATGTTATTTTCCCAACGTTGATTTCAATGTTTTCTTTTAATCTTTGCATTGAAAACTTGTCCCTTCTCTCTTGCTCAGAGCAATTACCTTCCAAATGGAGCTAGAAAACTGGCTAAATATGTCTGATTTCCAGCAGCATGGGGTGGTTTATTGTTCAAATACACATTAGCTTAGATTGCCTTTTTTCTACCTGTAAGAAGTAAAAAGTACATAGAAGCCCCCTGAACCTGGATTAGACTTCTAGGTTACTTCATAAGTATGACTGAGTAGGCACAGATATTTCTTCCTCCTCTCAATGTTAGTTGACAATAATAGTAATAAGAACAATAATAACACATTGCATGATCACTGCTCATTATAGACAGTTGGAAAGATATAAAAGGAGAAAGCAAAGCTTTGTGTCTTTAGAGCATTTTGAAATACTTTTGAGCAATTATGATCATGCAGTACATACAGCATTGATTCCTATACTTTTACATCAGAAAAATCTTCACTTATTCTCTCAGTTACCTTTTGCTTTGGGTCACAATCTTCCTCCATGCATCACTGGCCAGCTGGCAGGTTAGCTGCTGACCAGGTGATCTGGGATGGCCTCTTGCATGTGTCTGCAGGTTGGCAGCTGTCACTTGGCTGTCTCATTCTCCTCTGGGTGGTCTCATCCCCCAGCAGGCTGGTTGGCTCATTCTTATGCTGGCCTCGGGGTTACTAGCACATCAAGAGAGAACAAGCCTCAGTGGGCAATACTCAAGTCTCGTGTCATGTCTGCTAATGTCCTATTGGCCAAAGCAAGCCCTCAATCAGTGTGGAAGGGGACTACCAAGGGCATGGATTCCGGCGGGGAATTGTTTGCAGCCATTTTCTGCAAACAATCTGCCCTACCCATGTTTTATAACCCTTACCTCTTTGGAATAAGAAATGTCTCCAAACCTTTTATTTTGATAGTTAATTTATTTTTGCTGAGGAAGATTAGCCTTGAGCTAACATCTGTGCCAGTCTTCCTCCACTTTATATGTGAGTCACCGCCACAGCGTGGCTGACAAGTGGTATAGGTCCATGCCCAGGATCTGAACTCGTGAACCCCGGATGCCGAAGTGGAAGCACCGAGCTTAACCACTATGCCCCGGGGCCGGCCCCTCTCCAAACCTTTTAAAACAAGCAACTCTGTCTTCCCTCTCATCCCATCTCTCCCTTCCTGTTGCTGCCAACCTTAGTAACAGCAGGCTTTATACCCCTGCTTTCATTTCTTCCCCACTTTCTTGAAAGGGATTTCTGCCTGTCTCTCTATTGATGGTCTCTAGTGACTTTCTAATCAAGTTCCTTGACCTTTTGTTAAGTGTTCCCTTGACTTCTCTGTAAGCCTCGTCTTGTTTTTCTTCTCTAAGTCAATTTTGTCTTGCACGTGTGCTGGTTACAACACAAACCTATTTCTACTACCTCTCTGGTTGTTCCTTTTCAATCTCTTCTGCTGCTTCCCTCCACTGAAGTTTGGAAGTCCATCCAACCAAATGCTCAGACCTTGACCCTCTGGCTTTTAACGCTTTAGGCATACCTTTGGTTTTCAAACTGGTGGATTCCTAGGAGCAGCGGCAGAAGCAAAGGTGTGCCCAGCAGAGTGTGTTGTGTGCATTCTTCCTGGATTCAGCCAAATCAGCTCTCTCTTCATTCATTTGATGTATTGGGACTTCTGTGTAAATTTTTCTTTGAATATAGAGCTTCACCTCCGTGATGAGTTTTAAACCACTGCCATCTTTCCCTTTACTATCTCATCCTCCTCCCAGCTTCCACCATCACTTTAAGTCTGTGTCTCTGCCCCTGACTCTCTCCCTAGTGTGAGTATCTCACATCTTCCTCTTTTTGGCATCTTTGTCAGTTCTGCCACCCATTTAAAATCGAGCTCTCCATCTTTTCCTTCAAACCCTCTCTTCTCTGCATTTTCCTATTTCTGTCAATGTTAACTTCATCCACCCAAGCTTGAAGCCTTAGTCCAGGGGTCGACAAATTTTTTTCTGTAAAGGATCAGATAGGAAATCTTTTAGGTGTTACAGGTCGTGTGGTCTCTGTTGCAACTACTCCACTCAGGGAAACCTGGATTCGGATTCCATTTCTACGTGGACTGTCTGCTTGACCTTTTGTTAAGTTATGTGTGAAGCTCAGTCGTGGTTCCAGTGATAATTGCATGAACTGGTACACATGGAGCCTGGGGTTCCCAGTCAGGGGACTGGTAAGGGCGTAGACAGCTGCAACACACAGCTCCTGCCATCAAGTTCAGTGTCTAATGGGGAGTCTGTCTGTATTAGAAGTTACAAAACAACTATTTTCATTCTCTCTTTAATGTGTATGGTCGCCATACACTATTATATATGGTCACTACTGTATTTGAGTTATCTGTTTATAACTTGGTGGTGAGTGCTGTATGGTGGATCTGTAATGTCCAGTGGCTGCAGACCCGCAGATGGCTGCATCAGGTCAGATCACATCCCCATGACTAAGGCACGTGTCCTGTCTCCTGAACTAGACTTTGAGCCCCTGGAGAGTAAAGGTGTGCTCCATTCTTCTTAATTTCACTGGTACAGATTCCTGCCTTTAGTTATCAAGAGCAAGTTAATTCGCTCTCATGATCTTCTCACATGCTCTCTTCTGAGTAACACCTGAGTATTTTAGGAATAAAATTACATATTGTAACCTATTTCTTTGTGGTTATATTTATGTTGGCAATCTACCTACAAGTAAGTTTTAAATTTCTTATGGGTAAGAGTTACATGTTTTAAAGATCACCTGATACGCTATCTAATTCAATGCTCTCTTTTGGATTTATTGTTTTTATTAATGAAAGTTCTAGAGGGCTAAGGTTTGCTCACATTTCAAACTGCACTCTTAAGTAAGAACCCTTATAAGGACTGTTAACATAATACAGACTTCTGGCTATTTCAAAACCATAAATGGATTGAGAAGGATTATTATAAACTTTGCAGCTCAAGCCTTTTTTTTTTTCTTAGAGAGCGGTAACTGAACATCTTTGTATTATTATAAACACAGCTATAAATACATGGTTGTTCTTCTCCTTTTTCTCTCTGATATGAACAGGGAACAACACGAAACCTTTACACAGAGCTTAAAATAGTCCACCCCTCTTTGCTCTTGATTTCTTGCCCCAACAGCAGCTAACTGAAAGATGTTGAAAATTGTGAAAGAGTAGAATTTATTCAGTAGCAAACATTTGATGAATGGTATTGTGCTATTGAGCTAGGAGTTAGAAGAAGGGAAATCAAAGATGTATTAGATGTGGTTTCTCCCTCATGAAGCTCATGGTCTAATGATGATGCCAGAAATGTGTGTCACTGAGAGTGGTAAGTGTTAGACTAGTAGTGGTGTGAACCAAATGCTGTAAAAATGGTGAGCAGGTGTTCTTCAATACTATGGGGTGGGGGTGGGCGGCCGGGCTGGAAGACCGAGGGTTGGCAGTTGGGACTATAGGTGCCCCCACTGTTATGTGAATGTCTCTGTGGGGGCAGAGCCTTTGCTGAACAGCGATGTGCTTTTCTAAGGTTAGCAAGATCGATTGGTAACTGAGGGGTCCAACAAAGGCTGTTATTTTGCTTTAACTTTGTTTAAATCCTATTTAATTCCAACTTACCTTAAACTGACCACACTAAAGTATTTTTTTCACCCTCTTAATTATTTTTAAGTGTACAGTTCAGTAGTGTTAACTGTGTTCACATAGTTATATAACAGATCTTTAGAACTTTTTCATCCTGCAAAACTGAAACTCTGTACCTATTGAGCAACAACTCTCCATTTCCTCTCCCCAGCCCCTGGCAACCACCATTCTACCTTCTGTTTCCGTGATTATGACTACCGTAGGTACCTCATATAAATGGAATCATACGGTATTTGTCCTTTTGTAACTGGTTTATTTTCCTCAACCTTGCTCTTGAGGTTCATCCATGTTGTAGCATGTGACAGAATTTCCTTCTTTTTTAAAGGTGGACTAATATCCCATTGTATAGAGATACCACGTTTTCTTATCCATTCATCTGTCAATGGACATTTGGGCTGCTTCCACCTCTTGGCTATTGTGAATAATGCTGTTAAGTTTTTTTTTAATTTGTCTTGAATTTTTTTTTTAATGATCCTGTTAAGCTGTACCAACAGGAAGTAGTAATGATAGCTTATGTTTGTACAGTGTCTCAGTGTTTAACTTGCTGTATTACTTTGTTTAGTCCTTGCAACTCCTCAGTGAGGAAGGGAGGGCAGATGTAGTTACCCTATTTTATGGATGAGGAAATTGATGGTGGATATGGAAGGGTCTTGCCCAAGGTGGTTGAGCTCTTAAGTGCAAATGAGGACAAAGATCCAGTCTTCTGTCTGATAGGACTCTGTTTTCTGTCTTGTTTTTTTGCCTAATCAATGAGCCCCTCTTAGAAAGATGTAACCTGAGAATGCACTAATGCTGCCTCTTTGTTTCATGCTCTGGAGGGATTAAAGGAATAAAATATTTCTTTTTTCTTTAACGACAAAACCAAAAAAAAAAAAAAGGCAACCATTAAAACAATTTTAAAAGTAAAAATACCACCTCTGTTCTTTTTCTGCTGCTGAGTCTACATAACACGACCGAGTTTACAGGCAAAATATTCACCTTTGTTCCCCATGTTTTAAATTTAGTTTATGATCCTTATGCCATTGATTTGGAATGAGTGCATTTTTACACTTTAACATTATTTAAACAAAAATCTTGAACTAAAATTTCTTGAATCTAAAAAGTTGTTAAAGGAGGAGATTTTAGGATGTATTATGTACTGTATTCTTGGTTAAACGAAGATACAAATGGAATGTACCTGAAATGTTTGAATAGGATCTTCCTGTAGAGAAATGGAAAAATAAATATCTAGGAAGTAGGTTATATGGAGAATGCTGAAGAAACAGAGTTTAAGTAGGGCGAGAGAGAGAAGACTGAAATTACAATGAAAACTATTTGAAGAGAGATTTTTATAAGTGTTGTCTCTTCCTGAGGAAAAAAAAGATGAAAGGAACAGTCTAAAAATTAAAGCAGCCAAAAATGTAAAGTTCGATGTTATAATTGACTAGAGAGAGAGGAGAACATGTTGTAGAGAAAGACCAGGAAACCACTTTAATGATGGTTTTAAAGAATTTTTGTGGCTTAAAACAGTGTTGTTTTATTTTAGCTAAATTCTGTCTTGAGGAAGGAAGATGCATTGCACAATTAGCTGTCAGTTATTTGTATTCTAGTGATTTGCTACTAATAGTTCCTTCTACTGATATTTGCAGGATTAATATCCATTGCTTTTTTCTTTTTAAAAAAAGTCAGTTCTTGAATATTTGAGGCTGATACCATGCTCACCTTACCCTCCCAGACTGGGCCGGAAATGTGTTTGGCAGGAGCTAGGCAAAAGTGTAGGCAGTTGGTCGAGTCTTCTAGTCTTTCAGCTTTCTGGTTCCATTCCCTGGATTTTAAACAACTTAACTCTTCCTTTTGTCATCCTAGAGGAACCGTAGTCATCCTTGCATGAAACATTTATTGGACCAATTTTAACCTTACATTTGAGCCAACCTACCTTCCTTACAGAGGAAAGTCAAGTTACAGGTTTGTTTACGAGGCAACCAACCCAGTGTCACACGCAGTCACCCAGAATGAAAGCAAATCTTTGGCATATGCTACTTGCTTAATTGTGTGAGTTTAAGTCATCTGAAGCATAGAATAGATCATATAACAGATATACACAATGGAATATAGAAGTCCTTTGAATAGATAAAAATCTCCACGTTGCTAAATTAATGCATTTTCCATTCAACACACTTGCATTTGTTCACCTACATTGTTCACACTTGCATTTGTGGTGTGTATGATGCTAGAGGATGTGAAATGATTAAGCCTTGGCCCCTGATCTCCAGAAGCTCAGTTTAAGAGGACATTTAAATAGTAACTCTGTAGTGATGTACATTACCATCTTTGTCAACTCTTCACTTTAAAATGAGAGAGAGAAGTTGAGCACACTGAGTCCCAGGTCCCACAGCTGCTGAGGACTGTGCATTAAAGTTTATGAACTGCCTGCCCTATGTTTCATGTCCATTTGACCACATGGTCTACCTCTGAGTTGGCATTTCGGAGGTGGCAGTTGAGTCAGCATCCTCTTATCTAAGTGATGAAAAGTCATCTAAAGGGATATATCCCAAGCTTACATACCTTATTTAAGCTTACTATATTAATGAATGTACACTCCACCACTAAATCAAGCATGTTCTTTAAGTATAAGTCTGCATAATCGAAGTTTCACCTGTACCCCTACAAACATCTTCAGTATAGAATTTAATTTGACATTCATTTGAGTATGACCCTATCCAAAGGGATTTGGGTTCCAGAAAATACAAGAAAAACTGAAAAGCATTTTTAGTTTTAAAACACAGTCATGTTTATACCTCAAAATGATATTTTAAATTTCTCCTAAATATCTTAGTTTTACAAAACATGAACCGTTTGTTTCTAGTCTTAAACTTTTGCTAATTGTCCTGGTAAAATAAAAAAGCAAGAATTTGGTAAAATGTAGTATCTTTATAGGAAAGGTATTTGCATGATTTTTTCCCCTAAAAATTCATATGTATATAAAATGTTTTAATTTAGTAAAGGTCGGTCAACTCTTGTTAACTCTAGCCCCCAAAAATGATCAATTTGATTTAGAAAAACAGGGTACTTTATAATCTTAGCTCTTGAAATAATTTGCGTGTGTGAGGAAGACCAGCCCTGAGCTAACATCTGTTGCCAATCATCCTCTTTTTGTTGGGAAAGATTGGCCCTGGGCTAACATCCGCGCCCATCCTCCTCTATTTTATATGGGGCGCTGCCACAGCATGGCTGACAAGCAGTGCGTCGGTCCACACTCAGGATCCGAACTTGAGAACCCTGGGCCGCCAAAGCAGAACACATGAACTTAACTGCTACACCACCAGGCTGGCCCCTTGAAATAATTTTTTATATTGCCCCTGAAATATATATGCTATTTCCTAGAGGAAGATGGGCACAGATGTTAGCTCAGGGCTAGTCTTCCTCACACGCACACAAAAAAGAATCCCAGCCATCATCCAGTTAGAATGGCTGATGCCTGAGGAGTATAGGACAGTGCCCTAAATCTGTGGAGTGTTTTCCTTTGCTCTCAGATGCTCGAGGAGATGACCACATACATTCTTCTTGGAATTCTTGTTTTAGCTATAGTGTTTAGTCTAGTGTGGAAGGTCGGGCAAATATACAATGCTCTTAAGTACTGCCATGTGCTCTATAACTGGTAAGAGTGTTCTTGTTTTAATAGTTGTCAATGATTAGCAATTTCAATGTTTTGTTTTCAGATTTTTTGATGGCTTGTATGAACGTGAACAAAACTGAAAGATCCTTTCAAGTTGAGCAGACAGTGGGAGCAAATCTTTCTGTTGTTTGGCCTGGCCACGTGCCTGCATTAGTTTACTAGTCTGTGAGTTTCCGAGTTACTTTATCTTGTGTTGACTCCCATAGAATATAATCTATGTATTTACTCCTGTTTATTCTTACTTATTGTCTGTTTGATTTGAATAACCAGGACCCTGACTAGCTGTATGGAGGGGATCCTGCCTGCAGGTTACAGAACATTAAGGCTATCTGTTGCCTAATTGTCCTTTTTATCTGGATTAGACAGAAACATCCTGCCAGCTTTCTAGCTTCCTGGAAAACTAAATGAAATATTAAATGTTCTCAGCAGCAGGTCTTTTTCCTGCCCAAAGGGCTAGGATTCTGTTGAAAGGTTCCCCATCATTCAGCAGCTGTACGCTCTGCTCCGGCATGATCCATCTCTCTGTCCCACCAACCCTCTCTCTCTCCCCACTTGTCACCTCCCATCCTTAAACAACTTGTTCATGCTTCTTAGAGCCCTCGCCATACCATATTGGGTTATGAGTTTCTCTCCCCAAACGTGTACACTGGGAGTAACTTGGACTAAGACTTGTCCTGTTGACACAATTTAACTCCTTTAAACTATTTGTGGACTGGATGAATCACATGATCTGCTGAGTGATAGGGAACATGTGAATGGAACCCTAAACCGTTGGATATAATCTCATTTTGCCATCTGTGTCTTGTAACTTATTTTATGAGGTCATGTGTTGTCTCCACAACTACATGTGGCCTCAGAGAGGGGTATCAGGATGTATAGTTCATTTGTATCCCCCTCCATGTAGTATAGTGAGTGATACATAGAATGACTTTTGGTTACGTTAGTGCATTTTTTAGTGAAAAATAATTATTGAATAGTTTTTGGTGCAGATTACATGAAGAGGTCTTTTCAGAAAACTTTCTATTGGGTAGAGTAGGGTTCCCCATGCTCCCCCATGCTGCTACACAACGATGAGGTGGAAGAAGACATGGTAGGAACCACATCTGAGCAGGTGTGGTTGGCGGTCTCTGCAGGAGAAAGGGGCCCCTCTAGGAAGCCAGATTCCTGACTAGCATCTGCCAAGCTTTCTGTTCCCCGTCACAGGCAAGCATCCATTCCAGCCCAGATTCTGAGGAGCTGTCCTGTTATGTAAAGATGAGACATAAATTGGGGTATCTTCCAGATAAACTGAGGTCTATATATACAGTAAATCCACATTATATGTGTTCCATGAACAGATGTCCAGAATTCTTGGTCCCGTTGAAGTTTAATTATTGTCCTTTTTGGAATAATTAGTGAGGAGAAGAGATAGTAATGTAAAGAACTCAAACATAAGACAAAAATGGCAATGTACTCCCATGTGCGGACTATCAGATCCTTCTGTTTGCTTTTGTAACATGCGAGTAGAAAAAGACTGCAGAAATGAAGAACTCTTTGGAAAGAATTTGTCTCTTATATACTGATAAATATGCTTTAATTGAAGATATGTAATAGTAACATTTTCCCACAGATGTTGACTATAAATATATTCTCACATAATAAGTTTATTTAAAAACAGGATATCAGCTTCTCAGTTATATTTTCCAATAAATTAAATAATACATATAAAAGAGTATTTATAATGGTAAGGTGAAAACCTGTGTAGCCACAGCCCTGATTAAGGATAGAGAGCATTGATGATATTGTTGAGGGCTCCCATGTTGTCCTTCCCAGTGCCATCCCTCCCTATCGGAAATTGTCATTACACTGAATTTGGTGTTTCCCATTCTCTTCCTTTTCGTTATATTTTGCCTTACCACTTATGTTTCTGGTCCATACAATATATTGCTTCATTTTTGTGTTTTTGAACCATTATTAAATGGCTTCCTACGGAGGTGGGTTTTTTGTGACTTGCTTTTCTTGCTCAACATTACATTTGTAAAATTCATCCATGTCAATTTTTGTCACAGTAATTTATTCACTTTTACCAATATATGGTATTCCAGTATAGGACTTGCTACAATTGATGTGTTATTCTGTCAGTGGACATTTGAGTTACCACAAGCAGTCCTGCTGTGGAAACTTTTGGACTTGTCTCTTGATACATGTATGAAAGAATTTCTCTAGGATATGTGTAACTAGCAGTGGAATTGTTAGGTCATAAGCTATGTGTGTTTTTACCTTTACTAGATAATGGCAGTTAGTTTTAAAAGTGGCTGTCTTCATTTACACGTATAGCATCATGGTAAGAGAGTTCCTTTTGTCCTACATTCTCATTTAATCTCAGATTTAATTGTTTTGCCAATCTAGCAGGTGCAAAATTTTAAATCTCATTGTGATTGTATTTGTATTTTCATGATTACTTAGGAAATTGAACACTTTTCATATATTTATTGACCTTTCTTTTCTTCTCCTATGAAATGGCTTTGCATGGCTTTGGACTGATTTTCAGTCAAGTTGTTTTTTTCTATTAATTTATGTTTCTATATTCTGTATCCAGTTATTTTGCTGGTTATTTGTGTTTCTAAAAGGTTTTGATCTGTAATTGCTCTTTGCACGTTATGCTAGTATTCTTAGTTTTAATCAAGCAAGGTTTATCCATCCTTCCTGTCGTTTGCACTTTTGGGATCTTATTTAAGAAATCCTTCCCTACCCTGAGCTCATAAAGAATTCTATCTTTATTTCTAAATAAAATTTTGACTTTCACGCTTGATTTCTTAATCTCTGTGGAGTTGATTTTTGTATATGGAATAAGATAGAGATGTAATTTCATCAGAGATGTAATTTCATCCAAGACATCTATTTGTTCCAGAGCTGTTTATTGAATAGCTTATTCTCTCCCCACTGGTCTGAAGTGCCTGCTCACTCACAAATCAATTTTATGCATATGACTAGGTCTGTTTCTAGGCCCCTTTTCCTGTGTCAATGCCATACTAGTTAATTACTATAGTTTAAAAATAAACATTGGACGTGTCAACCCACTGTATTCTTCAGGGCAGAATTGGCTATTCTTGGACTTTTCTCTCCCATATAAATTTTGGATAACATTTATGAAGTTCAACAGGAAAAGAAAGAAAAAAGAAAACACAAAGATACCCAGCAGAGATTTGGGATTGCCTTTAAGTCTGTTGATCAACTTAGGGGAAAATGCCTTTGTTATAATATTGAATTATTTTATCCATGAATGTGAAATATCTCTCCATTAATTTACTCTTTGCATGTTTTGTAATTTTTTTCCCATGAAAGTCATGCTTATACTTTTTAGATTTGTTCCTACGTGTCTTATTTTTTCTAGTTGCTATTACAGTTCCTCTGTCTCACTTTCTCTTCCTCTCTTTTAAGTTACAATTTCTGTTTGCTGATGTCTGGAAATGCAATTGATTTTGTATGATGATCTTTATATTCATCTATCTTCCTAGCTGCTTATTAAATGCTAGTAAGTTTTCTGTAGATTCTTGGGTTTTCTATCAAGCATAGATAGGCAGTCATATCATGTGAGTAACGAAAGTTCTATTTCTTCCTCTCCAATCCTTTTAACTTTTCAATTTGTTCCATTTTACTACACTACCTGGACCTTCCTTTGCAATGTTGGTTATACATGGTTATAGCGGGCATCCTGGTCTCTGTGTTTTTAAAGAGAATGCTATTTTTTTTTTTTTTTTACTATTTAGTATAATAATTCATGTGGGTTTTCTGTAGATAAACTTTACTATACTAAGAAAGTTTTCATCTATTTCTAGTTTGCCAGGTTTTGTAAAAAAAAATGTATTGATATGGAATTGTATCAATTGCCCCTTTTTGCATCATTTAAGATGATCATATGATATTTTTCTTTAAATTTCTTATTGTGGTAAATTATATTAATACATTTTCTACATTAAACTGACTTTGCATACTTGGGTAAACAACATTTTCACAATGTTCTATCTTTTTTAATATGTTGCTGGATTTGACTTTCTAAGATTTTTTGTAGAGAGGAGGATGTGTTGTATGTTTGGTCACAAGGGAGACTGGCCTTTGATTTCCCTATTTTGCACTGTCCTCACGTGGTTTAAAATCAAAGTTTGCTACTCTCATGAAATTGGTTTTCTTTGTTGGTTGTTTCGATTTCTCTTCCCCGGAAGAGTTTCTGTTATGTTCTGATTATTTATTCCTTGAATATTTTCTAGAACTCCCTGGGAAAATTCCTACACATTCTGTGGTTTTGTTTTCTGATAGGAAGATTTTTAAACTATTTATTCAAATTCTTTGATTATGATAGAATTCCTTAGAGTTTTCACTCTCAATGTCATTTTGGGTGTTATAGATTCCTAGTTCTTTTTCTATTTCATCTATATTTTCAGATTTTTTAGTCATAATTATACTTATTTTAGTCATAATTATACTTATTAATAATTTTACTTAATAATATTCTCATTATCTTATTTAATCTCTGTAATATCTATAGTTACATCTTTTCCTTTCCTATTGATCCTTTTAACTGGATCAATCTCACAGATATTCATCTATTTGCTTAATATTTCCAAAGAATAAAATTTAGTCTATAATTTTCTATTTCATGAATTTCTCCTCTTTTTTCATTTCCTTCTAATTTCTTTTTTCTTTTTCATTTAAGTCGAATACTGAGCTCATTATTTCTCATGCTCTCCTCTGTTAATCATATATGCTTTTTACATTTCTGTTGAAGAACCATGTTTTCTGTATCAAACAAATGCTGATATGTAGTATTTCATTATTGTTCAGTTCTAAGTATTTTCATTTTTATTTCTTATGGGAGCGGTGGGTTGTTGACAAATGTGCTGATTCCCAAATGTATGCGGATTATTTTACTGTTGTCCTTTCTCTGACCTTTGATTCTACATTTGTTTATTTTAAACAAGACTTAGATCAATTTTTTTTGATTCAGTATGACAGTTTCTGTCTTTTTAAAATGTAGCATTTAATCTTCTTACTTGGACTGAGATTACACATATCTGTACTTAGTTTGCACTACAATCTTACTTTGTATTTTTAGCATATTCCAGTTTTTCTATTTTATCTCCCATCTTACCATTTCTTTTGGAATGATTGAATTTCTTTTTTTCTTTTTTTTTTTAATCTGTTTTTACTAGTTTGGAAGTCATATGTTATAGTTCTGTTTTGCATTTTTTGCTTGTTTTATGTTTCTTTCTTTAGTGGATACCTTAGAAATTTCAGCATGAATTCTTAATCTAAAGTTAATCAGTCATTTTATCCTCCTTTTGGACAACATAAAGACTTTAGAAGATTTAAGACTGATAACTCCTTCCTGACATATTTTTGCCAATAATTTCACTTTATCTGCTTTTTAATCCTACATATTAGATATAATTATTATTATGTATCTTTTTAAAAGTAAATATATATTTGTTTAGATTTATCCATTTCATTACTACTGCCTTTGCTCACCATTTCTTTCCGGTATTAAGGATTCCTTCTGCTATCATTGTTGTTCCCGAGGTTTATCATATATAAGTTTCTTTTATGGGAACATTTTTGATGGGGGAAATCTCTTTATTTGTGAGAAAAAAACTCATTTATGAAAGGTAGTTTTGCTTGAAAACAATTTTACCTTGATAGTTATTTTTTCTTAGCACCTGGAAGATGATATTTTACCATCTTTTGACTTTTGGCTATTGAAGAGTCAATTCCCAGTGTTAACTGTTAATTCTTTATATACACTCTCTTTTTTTCCTGGCTGTTTTAAGATCTTCTCTCTGTCTTTGGTGTTCTGCAGTTTCATTACTATCTGTCAAGGTGCAGATTTCTTTTTTCTTTTTATTCTGTTTGGAATTCATTGTGCCCACTTAATCAAGGATTTGAATATTTCACCAACCTTGGAAAATTCTCAGGCATCATCTCTGAAAAGTTTTTAAAAAATTAATTAAGCTGGCATTGTCAGCTTTTCTTTGGTGGAATGGTTGTCCAAAATGTCAAGTCTATCTCATTGCCAGAGTTGGGAGATACATTGATAAGGTTTTATACTACATTATTGCATCTGAATTTTGATTAAATCCTCTATTTATTTTACAATTATTTATCTACTTAAATAGAAAATCAAGAAGATGTTTGAAGAGGGTCGTATTACCCAAAATAATAGGGAAAAAGAAACTGTTTTCTAAGTAGGACAGGTCTAATGTCAACCGACATCCAGGCTATTCTAAAATGATGAGACTGAGTCTGACAAAATACACAAACCTGTCTTAGAACTTCATAGTCACATGTAGTGTTTACATTCTATATTTCCGTGGTGAATGGAAGGAGGGGAAGAAAGAGAAGGCATTTATTTTTATCCTCTTTAAAGTTACATGTAAGGAATTTTATTTTTTTTTTAGGGGTTACTGGTCAATTTCTAAAAGTATCTCATTAGAGTTCATTGTCTCGACAGGGAACTGTTGAGTATGAAGTGTACTGACCTGTGATTTGTTTGTTGAGAAGTGTTTCCAAAAAGAAACGACTAAGAAAATTAGATGTGATTATGATGTATAAATGAGCTTGGTGAAGGGTGATTAGTACATGTCTACTCGATTCCTATTTTCCCACATTCAAAGCATTTATATATTTGCATTTAATGTGTCAACCAAATGGATAATCTCTTAATCATTTATATTTAGGTATGGTCAGATCCTTTTGTATTTATATTTATATATAGATGTCTCCTTTTCTGAGATTTTGTAATACTTCAAACAAATGCACAGTAAATGTCAGTCTGTTTACCTTCTCCATCCATTCATATTTGGCTGTGGGAATAGAATAAATCTACTTTTCTTCTGACACCTAAAGTAGATCTTAAGCTCTTTTTGTGAATTTCTCAACACTGCCTAAAAAACCTATTTTGCCTTTTCCTGTGGTAATTGCTTATAAGAGCAAAGATGTTCTATTTTAATCAAGAATGTACTTCAGTGGAGTTAATGAAAATGTCAACTTAAACGTAGATGTTACTTCTGATAATCCATGATGTGAAAAATGAAGAGCTGACCATGTCTTTTCCCTTTGTTTAGAAGCTTTACGTATACAGAGCAATATTTTGCTCCTTGAAAAGCCAAAAAAGCAAAGAAATTAACTGAGAGGTAACTACTGTTCACTCATCTGGTAACAGTCAAGAAAGAAAATGGATAAGCCCTGAGGATATTTTTGCTGACCCCATGGTATCTCCTTCCTATGGACATGTGTCTGTCAGAAGACTATTATTTATCTTTTTAAGGAAGAATAGATTAACTTTAGAAATAGAGATGTGATTCCAAGCCTTGTGGAAAATAATGAAAACTCTTTTTAATAATCCAAAATGTCAAGCTACTCGCTAAGATTTTCCCTTGAGTCTGAAACTAGCCCAAGTCTGAACAAAAATACCACATATATTCTATTTGAAGTAAGATTTAAAATTTTAAATATGGCAGTGAACATAGTTGTCACCCCCAAATGTTTCTCCCTGCTCCTTTGTCATCCTTCCTTCTTGCCCCCTTCTAATATCCTGATATGTTCATTATCTTGATTGGGGTAGTTACATAAGTTAGTTACATAAGTTAAAACTTATTCAGTTGTTCTCTGTGTATATGTATATAATTGTATGCCACTTGTAGTTCAATACGACCGTTAAAAACAGAAATATAAAAATAAATTTTCCAAAACAACATTTCAAAAATCTCTAGGAAGACGAAATTCACTGGCTTTGTATTTCAAAAGCAACAGAGAATACAGCCAAAATAAATGTTTTAACGTCATTGAGATAAAAGATAGATGACCTACGTCAGCCCCTTCTTGTTACTGCCCAAGCATCTCTTCCGTTTGGGTGACATGTTGCCATTCTTGCTATTTTTTGACCTTATTAAGAATATAACTGTATATATAATACTATCTATTCATTAAAATTATATATATAAATACATACATATGTGTGTATTTATTTATTTGAGAGCCTGTTAGGTCCCAGGCAGTGTGCCAGTGCTGCAGATAGAGGCAAAGATGATCAAGATAGGATATTTCATGCAAAGAGACCAGCATACTCCCGAGAGCAAGATTTGTTTTAGGCACAGCGAGCAGTTTAAAATAACTGCATTAGAGACCCAAATAACCAATTTCTCTTGTAAAGTTAGGCTATTATATATCCCAACATTTCTCATAACTCAGTTTTAGTGGAAACCAGGTGATGGGTTAAGCATCAAGGTCTGCACTATGGAGACCCCCTTTGGTTTGTAGTGTTGTGATGATCAAGAAAACATGTAAGAAAAATACTGTTGCTTCTGCAATTCAGCAGCGTTGTTTGAATTGTGTTGTTTTATCATAGGATGGGTCATAGAGTGGTAAGAATGTCTAAGAATCTGTATGTGCTGATGCTGGCTGGTATTGATAAGCAAAGAAGAGCCCTTCCTTGTGCAAATGATAGATGTAATCAGATGATGGGTTTACGAGTGATTTTTATGGTTAAAATTTTAGAATTATATAAACACCCACAGGAAACAATAAATTTGTTATGGCAAATTTGAAACTTTCTAGCCTCAATTTTTTTTCCCACAATCAAAGCTAATTATCTTCAATCAGATTTTTTTTGGTCACATGGAACTTCTTGGAATACAACTATTGGGTTAGAACTAACCGTTTTACAGTGTTCATATCCATTTCAACAAGAACTGGGGTAGCATTGTGTGTAAAGCTTTATCAGTTAATTTTGAGCTTTCTCTGAAAGGTGCATGGCATGTTTTATAGAGAATAACCATTTTAAAATATAGAACGCTGAGCATTTTGGCCATCAACTTGAATCAACACTGGTTTGAGGACAGATTCTTGTAAGTCATAGTGGGGGTAGAGGTAGGGTGGGGAAGAAATTACCCACATGGTATGATTTTAAAGATTTATTTAAAATAAATTCATAGGTTTTTTGGGTTTTTGGTTTTTTTTGGTGAAGGAGATTGGTCATGAGCTAACATCCATTGCCAGTCTTCCTCTTTTTTTTGCTGAGGGAGATTGGCCCTGAGCTAACATCTGTGCCCATCCTCCTCTATTTTGTATATGGCACACCACCACAGCATGGCTTGATGAGTGGTGCGTCAGTCCGCACCTGGGATCCGAACCTGCGAACCCCAGGCCGTGAAAGCGGATCATGCGAACTTAACCACTACGCCACCAGGCCGGCCCCTCATAGCATTTTGTATTGAGCATCATTTCAACTCTATCATGCTTTGGTCAAGAAAATAAAAAACCACTTTAAATAGTTCATGGAGGAAGGAATTTAATACGGGGAGTTAGAAGCTTACAAAACCTAAAGGGACTGAAGAAATAGAGTCAGAGAAGACTACACGTTCTCAGGTTTTAGGAAAACCAAGCTTTTGGAGAATCAAGAAGTTGCTGGAAGTGCAGACAGTCACCACTGATAATTACAGCTGCCTGAAGCACTGGGTGTGTGATTCTCAGAACAAAGCCTAGAACAGCATTTCTCAAACTTTTTGGTTGCATGCCTTTGATGTTCTTAAAAATTATTGAACACCTCAAAGACCTTTTGCTTATATAAGTTACATCTATTGATATTTAATGAATTAGAAATTAAAACAAAATTTAAAGCATATGAATACAGGAGCCCACATTCCCTTAGCCATCAGAGCCATAAAGTCATCACAATTCATGTAGCTTCTGGAAAATTCCACTTTACAATCATGAGAGAATGAGTGTATAAAAAAACAATATCTTAGTGTAATTATGAAAAGAGTTTTGACATTGTGGACTCCCTAAAAGAGTCTCAGGGAATTCTAGGGGTTCCTGAAGCATACTTTGAGAACCGCTGGTCTAATAGAACTGGAAAACCTCTTGCCTGCTGGTGGTAGAGCAATATGACTTCTCTCCTGCCTTCTATATCTCACACAAGTGCCTCTCACTGGGAGAATCCAACCTGGCTCCCTGTTGGGAGAAATTCTATAAATATAATTACCAGGCGTTCATGCCCTTTGATATATAGAAGAAGAGTGATGGGGATAGTGCTGACTTGGCAACAGACAACCCAACACAACATTTCATTAAAAAACCTGATTTGACAATATAGCATCCATGTAAAGGGTAAAAGTTCTATGAGGGTGGGGTCCTTTCTATTCCTTAAACTTCCCTAAGCCCTTCCCAGTTATCATCCCTTTGCTTCAGTCTTTGGCAGAAATAAAGCTATGAAATAACCAAACAGGTCTTTGACTACTTTCCCACAAATTTTTCAATAGATTTATCTATCCTGAAACCTTGTTTTTGTGTGTGCATGTGCACATGTGCAGACATACGTCAAAATTGTTGAGATCTACTTAGAATCTGACAAATTCTGGTCCAATTTGGAGAACCCACAGGATCAGTGAGCCCAGAACATTAGCACTTGTCCAGAAGATCAGGCCTTGAGATTTGGATAACTTTTTAAGTACTGTAAAAGTCTAGAGAGTGTTTTTAGATAATTTTTAGAGAATTGATAAGGTTAATAGAAACGTTCTGTGAAGAATGTTTTAAAAGGTAAGAGTTAAGTAATATCTTAATACCTAAGTAGATATTACCTTGAAAATTCTTATGCCAGGTGCAGTAAAAGTAAAACACAAATAGTGAATTAATTTAAATTTTGTGTTCATTAATGGTTAGTCTACCAATAAAAGAGTTTTCCTCTGTTTGGTGGTGAAGTTTAGAAACGTCTGTTTAATTTCACATTTGAATAAATGTTAGAAGCCATTTCAAGTGTACTTTACTAAACCAGCAATTTTGGCAGGAAAGTATAAATTTGAATCTTCTGTGATAAATTATTCATGGTGAACAAAGCAGAGACCAACAACAATAAATAAAACTAATCACCCAATCAAAATAATGCTATTTCCTTTCTATTAATCATTGCCTTGTTCCTCCACCAGTAAATAAAAATCAGAAAAGGACTTGGAGGTAAAAATTGGTCTTTGAAAGGTCTACTTAGACCATATACATGTGTGGATTAATTCTCTTTGACATATATGGCTTTATAATCAGAAGTACTGTTGCTTGCAAAGCATATTTGGTATTTTTTAAACACAAAAGCACCTGAAAAAATAATCAGAGATTTTTATACATACAAAATGTTACTAGGTTCCCATTCCATGTAGATGCCAAAACCAAATGAGCTTATACAACCGAACAAAAATAAGTCATGTTTATTTTTTCCATATGCACTTAGAGAATATGCAAAAATAAATGTTCAGAAATATAAATTTGCCAAAGATTACCACATATGCCTGAATATAAGATGGGCCTTTTCCCAAAAAATTATTCCTCAGAAAAGAGTCACCTTATATTTGAACTGTCACAGAATCTCTCTTGGTGCGGGATGCACATTTTCAGTTACTTAGTTTTGAACAATAATGTACTCTTTGCTGAAGACACGTTGGCCTGAATGATCTCCATCAACCTTATTTTGGGGTGTTTATTTAAGTCATCTGATAAATTTGAATTAAACATTTAAATAGAGACTTAACATTTATTTCTGGGAATATGACCTCACAATTGTAAATTTTGGAAGCTATGGTAAACTCAAGGATTCAAAAAAGTATTGTTTTCATCAACTTGGATGGAAGTTTCCTCTGGAAAGGAGTTTAGATGATTCCATGTCTCTCCTAATGTCCATGAGACAGGTCAAAAGTTGAGAGAATGTTGTTTTATGAAATCTGAATAAGGGTTTGGAAAGAGGGATATTTCCAAATTAGTATATATTTATATAATGTGGCATTTAAATAGTGTTGTGTGTAACTAAATTTTATGTAAACGTTTATACTGGGACAAGTAATACTACCTGCTGTAACAAACAATCCTAGACATCTTGTTGGTCTAATGTAGTAAAGAATTATTTCTTATGTATGTCACAATCCATGCCTGTTGACTGGCTCTCCTCTGAGCAGTGGCATGGGGTTGCAGACTCTATCTATTCTGCAATACTGCCATCTTTAACACGTAACCTAGACCTGCTACAAAAGAAGAGAAAGAACATGGGAGACCACGTGAGCCATTTTGCTACTAGACTGGGAAATGGCAGGCATTATTAGTTCCACTCATTCCACCTGGGCCCAACCTGACTGCACGGAAGGCTGGAAATGCAGTTGTTCCTATTCTGAGGAAGAAAGCGAGGCCAGGAGGCATCCAGAGTCTCTGCCACAGCTTTAGGCCATCTTCTCTGATCCTAAGAGTTGGCCAAAAAAAGGTTTAAATTTGTCATTTGTAAAATGTGAGCTCACGTTACATTTGGAATCACCTTCTTTTAGGGCATTCTAATATGTGTGTTTTTTTAAACATCACCAGTTAACTCAGTTCTGACACTGTCTACTCGAGATAGAAGATCCCACAGGTTAAGGACTCTCCCGCCCTCCACCTCCAATGCCAGTCGCAAGTCCACTTGTCACTTGTGTTTCTGACCGACCAGCTGGAGATGGGAGGTTCCCATGACCCTCTCCTCAGGTTCCCTTAATCTGCTAGAGCAGCTCACAGAGCTCAGGAAAAGTTTGCTTACTAGATCACCGGTTTATTATAAAAGGATATAACTGAGGAACAACCAGATGGAAGAGAGGCATAGGGCAAGGTATGGGGAAAGGGCACAGAGTTTCCATGCTCCCTGGGCACACTGCTCTCCCCAAATCCCCACATGTTCACCAATGTCCTTTTGGGTTCTTATGGAGGCTTCATTGATTGATTAAATCATTGGCCATCGGTGGTTGATTCAGCCTCTAGCCCTTCTCCCCTCCCCAGAGGTCGGGAAGGTGGGACTGAAAGTTCCAACTCTCTAATTCAGTGGTTGTTTCCCTTGGCAACCAGCCCCCATCCTTAGGTTACCTGGGGACTTTCCAAAAGTCACCTCAAACAAAACAAAACACCTTTATTCTTGTCAACGCTTAGGAAATTCCAAGGGTTTTAGGAGCTCTATGCTAGGAGTAGGGATGAAAAGCAAATATAGATTTCTTACTATAAATCACAATATCACAGGCATATTCAGTAGTTGCCTCAAAACTCCAAAGTCATGGAAAATTATTTATTACTAGTTTTTTTGTTGTTGTTTTTTTTGTGAGGAAGACCAGCCCTGAGCCAACATCCGTTGCCAATCCTCCTCTTTTTGCTGAGGAAGACTGGCCCTGGGCTAACATCCGTGCCCATCTTCCTCTACTTTATATGGGACGCCGCCACAGCGTGGCTGACGAGCAGTGCGTTGGCGGGCGCCCGGGATCCGGGCCTGCGAACCCCGGGCTGCCAAGCGCGAACTAAACCGCTGCACCACTGGGCCAGCCCCTATTACTAGGTTTTAAAAAGGGTCTGTGTAATCAAGAGAAATTGACATAGAAATAACATGGAAATTTATTAAAACTGACTTTTCCACCAACATAGTTGCGTTAAACAATAAAAAGTGAATGCCTGTTTAATTATTTTAAATTCCATTTTCAAAATTTAGGCATTTAAATTCCATTTTCTTTCTAGACTGTTAGCTGGTTAATGACATCAAAGAATTGTAGACATGAAAGGAGCCTAGATCTACTCCAGTGGTTTTTAAATTCTTCTTATTATAGAACACTTTTTTTTCCCTTCCAAATGAAATCTCCTATCAAACCTCAGTGGGTGAGACAGATGACATGGCTATACTGATATACTCAGGAAATGTGGATCCAGAGCCGGCCCACTTGGATTCCCTCTCCAACCACCACGGAGGCATCCCTGAGCCAATGCCTCTGAACCTTGGGCTTTGAGGAACTGAGTTTGCCAACCCCCGATTTAATCCATCTTGCTTTAATGATGAGAGACCTGATGCCCAGATTTGTCACCTGGCAGTCAGGGTCCCACAGTTAGTGGGTGGGAGCTGAGACCCTGCAGCCCCAGACCACCTGTGCACTGCTCGTGTTTACACTGTGTGGTTCCAGTAGCGATCCAGGCCAGTTACCCATCTGCTCTCCTGCACCACAGCCCTCCCAAAGGCCATCTCTTCTCCTCTTGGCTGGCAGCCTGTGTCCTCTGCCAACAGCTCTGTTGGAGCATTCTGATTTATATACAGTGAAAGTCTGCCTTGCTTTAGCATCAATTCTTTGATCCCAGTTCCATCCCCTCTGGGCCTTGCGAGGTATATAATCACCTCCTTCTTCCTAGATCTTTTCTTTTCCAGGCTAAAAGTCTCCAAGTCCTCATATGACATGTTTTTATGCTTCTTCACTGATTCCTCTTGTCTGAATGTGCTATAAATGTAGTTCTTACAAAGTAGAACACACATCAGATTAAATGCTTTAGTTGTGATATGGCCAAACACTAAATAGAATGGACAAGGAAGGCACATGGATTGGTGGTGAAGTGAAGGTTACTGGGAACCTTCAGGAACTTTTCCTCTATACTCTTAGGTTCATTCTCCCTGACCTGCAGATTAAACAAATTTCAGACAGATTAACAGGAGAAAAGGCATACATTGTGATTAGTATTTTTATGTGCACAGGAGTTCACAGAAAAGAAGGGAAACTCCAGTAGTTAGACTCAGGGACTTATATACCATTTTTAACAAAGGAAAAGGGGATTTGGGCTTCAATAAATGGTGGATTCTGGGGAAGTGTCTAGGAAATATATAGGGAAATCTACTGGAAGATAAAGGTTATTTTAGTAAGGTTTGTTTGTACAGACTCATCTGTACAGACAGACTCATCTCAACAAACAAGTGACTCTCCATCTCTGGTGATAAGAGTCGCTCTCCTTTTCCTGGTTCTAGGGAGGGAGAAACCTTCACAAGGGAAATCTATGCCCTTGTTTTGAGCAGAAAAGGGGAGGGCAGAGAACTCTTCCTGCATCTGTTGATTCTCAGTTGCCTTCAGCTCAAAATAATCCTTATGCCAAAGTAGCATATTTTAGAGTAGCATGTTGGGGTCCCCTTCAAGGTATAATTTGACACCTGCCCTCCCTACTCGTTATTCTGTACCGCTTTCCTGCGGGGGCGTAAGTCCCCCACCTCTCGCTGCCACCTTCAAAATCATGCTCTAAATCTCTCCTCAGATTATCACACCGTGAATTGGGATCCTTGAGGTTTTGTTGTTTTTATAGTTATACACCAGCTTAATTATTCTGCCATTCAGCTTCTAACAGCTTCTCCACAAAGATAAGAGGTCTCATCTGATAGTTGGCTGAAATCCAGATTCATTCATTCTTCATTCATTCATTCATTCATTCAACATAGTGTGGGCCAAGCCCTGTCATAGCCACCAGGAATAGCAGTAAACAACACACAGTCCCTACCCTCAGGAGGATTATGGTTTATTTGGGGGAAACAGGCCACACATAAACATATACGTATATAACATGATGTATGGTAAGTGCTGAAAAACCAATTAAGAAGGGCAAGAGGATGAGGAATTGGGAGTGATCAGAAATGGCTTCTCTGAGGCGGCATTTGAGCAGACACCTGAATGGAGTGAGAGAGTGTGCCTGTGGATATTTGGAGGATGGGGTATTGCAGGCAGTGGGGACAACAATGCGAAGGTTCCAAAGCACATCCTAGGAGCAGCCCAATGACAAGTGTCTCTGAGCTCCGGCAAAGGGAGACAGGCGGCCAGAGATCACACAGGGACTTGCATGCTGTGGGGAAGCTTGTGGATTTTCTTGTGAGTGCTGAGGGATCCAGTGGAAGGTATTGAGCAAGAGAGTGACATGATTTGATTTAAATCTTAAATTTTAAGAGCACTCAAAAGAAAAAGAAAAGCACTGGCTGTTTGTGGGGAAAGGCTGTGGGATTGGAAGCAAGTAGGGAAGCAGGAAAACCAGTCAGGCAACTAATGGTCCAGATGTATTATGTTTAGTTCATTCCTAGATCCACTAATTTAGTAATCATGCAAAAAGAGAATAAGGCTTGCTTAATGAGGTTTGTCGTTCATCAACATTTGCTGGCTCCTTGCAAGTCTGATTTTATTGTCTAAGTACTTTCAAGCTAGTCGCCTCTTAATTCCTTCTAGAACATTCCGTGATTGGAAAACTAGTCCTCTGAATGAGGTGGGTGTAAAAAGACAATGTGAGGTAGCAGAAAGGGCCTGCCCTCTGTGGTGGACACACCTGGTTTGAATCTGGCTCTCCCTCTTAGCTCAGGTAATCTGAGACTCAGTTTTCCTGTGCCTAAAATGAAGGTGATCATGCCTCTCTGAGAAATAAATGTAATGAAGAATATTAAAGAGCTTTAGTGTATACAGTTCCTGCAACTTAAGAGGCTCGACAAATCTTAATTCTTTTTCTACCCTTTTTTATTTTACCGTAGCATGCATGTAACCTGACTGTGAAGTCTATAAGGGTATGAAATAGGGTTTGTTTGTGTTTGTGTCCCCCGAGAAGGGCCTGAGTCATAACAGGTGCTAAATTTAGTGTGAATCAATGAGCCTGTGCAAGTTAGCAAACATCCCAGTGGACTAACAGAAGAAAGAAGCCATTTCCAGGTGAGAGGTACAGTGATGGTGGCAGTCATCAGTTTACCTTGAGTCCCCAAGGCTCATTGTCAGATTGACTAGGTGACCCCAAGGACTCTGAGAAGCAAAGTTGCGTGTGGGGCCAGCAAGAGCACCAGGGCACCTTCCTAACACATTGTAAGCTAGGCTTCTGCTATTGTTTGTTTGTTTGTTGTTTGGTTTTATTTCCTGAGCATTTGAAGGGGAAGTTGTAGACCCAACTCCCCAGGTAACATTAAAGGACATCAACTAATTTGAGCAAATATTGTTCTCCCAAGGACAGAGATCCTATTTATCCTTCTGGGTCCATTCAGTGTAACAACAGAAGAGAGTGTTCTATTCCCCATCTGGGTGCAGGGTGCTAACCAGATGATTCAGCTCATGTATGCACTTCATTAGACAGGCCCCTGGAAAATGGTTCCTCTTCATCACTCTGAGTGCCCTTGATGATCCCATTGCTTGCTCCGTGGCTCCTCAAACCTGTCCGTGGGATGTGTGGACACAAGCAGGGGAGCAGCAGGGCCTGCTGAAAGAATACCCTTATGAAACATGTTTTATTTTCAAAACCCATTTAAACTTTATCTTCTACTCCAAAGTATGATTTAAGAGAAAACTATTTTAGATTATTTAGCAGTTAAACTACTTAACATTTCGCTCACAAATCTTTCAATAAAATGGACAGAGCTGAGGAATGACTCACATTTATCTCTTAGAAACTTCATGTGCCCGTAGCTTGTGTTATGGGCAGAACTGTGTCCCCCCAAATTTATATTTTGATGCTCTAACCTCAAAATGTACCTCAGAATGTGACAGATGTGGAGATAGGGTCTTTAAAGAGATAATTAAATTAAAATTGGGTCATTAAGGTGGACCCTAATCCAATATGACTGGTGTCCTTATAAGAAGAGGAGATTAGGATGCAGATATGCACAGACTGAGGGGTGACCATGTGAGGACACAGCGAGAAGGCGGCCATCTGTAAACCAAGGAGAGAGGCCTCAGAAGAAACCAAACCTACCAACACCTTGATCTTGGACTTCCAGCCTCCAGAAATGTGGGAAAATAAATGTCTGTTGTTTGAGCTACTCAGTCTGAGGTATTTTATTATGGCGGTCCTAGCACACGAATACAATATGTGACCAACAAACTCTGTTGAAAAGCACAGCCTAACAGAGTCACCTCCGAGAACTGGCTCAAAGGTTCTTGTGAGAGGCGTTGTGTCAGTTTGCTAGAGCTGCCACAACAAACAGGGTGGCTCCTTCTGAGGGCTGTGAGGGAAGGATCTGTTCCAGGCCTTTCTGTTTGGCTTGTAGTTGACCATCTTCTCCACTTGTCTCTTCACATCATCTTCTGTCTATGTGTGTCTCTGTGTCTAAATTTCCCCTTTTAATAAGCACACCAGTCATATTGGATCAGTGCCCTCCCTAATGACCTCATTTTAACTTGATTCCCTCTGTGAAGACTCTCTCCAACTAAGGTCACATTCTGAGGTACTGGGGGTTAGGACTTCAACATATTTTTTCTGGGGGGACACAACTCAACCCATAACAAGTATCTTCTCAGTTAGAGGATGGTGACTACGGTCTCGTGTATTTTCCCTCAGTTTATTTATAAGCAGTACTTTCCACTGAGGACAGTGGAGTCAAAAGAGCCAGAAAGACCTAGGTTACAATCTGGACTCTACCATTTATTTAGTTGTGTGTCCTCAAGCCAGCTATTGAATCAATTGTATTTTCTGTTTATTTAACAAGTATTTATATAAAGAGCTTATGACTGCCAAGCATTGTTCTAAGTACTTTAGAGGTATTACCTCATGTAATACTTATAATAATTCCAGGAAATAAGTACTATTAGTATTCCAGTTTTATTGAGGGAGACCTTTAAGTAACTTGCTGAAGATCACACAGTTAGTAAATAAACAGGATTTGAACCCACATGTTTAGTCCCAGAGTTAATGCACTTACCACTTTGCTGTGCTAGTGTGGATTTCTGGAATTTGTGAAATAATAACCACTTGACAGAGGTTGTGAGAATTCAGTAAAAGTTAGCTTACTTCTCTCCTTAGAAATGCTAGCTTCCCTTTCCCCTTACATTTCGTCACTTCATATATGTATATCATATATCATATTCCTATATATGTGATTAGAGGCTAAAGTGACAAGTATCCTGGCTGAAGTATTAGTGAAAGATCGTGGCGTTTGGATTTGTAAATTGAGGGAGCAAAGAGTAAACAATGATATGAGAAACAGACAAGAAAGAGTAGACATTTTTGGACTTTTTTCTAACACTTGTACTGATTTTCAATGGTTTTACACTTTGTTTTTTGGAAAGATTTAAAACAGTTGTTGAACTAATAATTCCAATTTGGGGGTTTTGTTTTACCCAAATATTCGTGGCTCGTTTGTTATATAACAGATTGAATTCATCCCAGTTTTTCCTTATCGGAAGTGTCTAACGTAGTGAGGATGGAAGTAGGAATCATTTGTATATTTTGCTTCTGCCCATGGTAGTTTGGGTAATAACTAATATTAACATTATTCTGTTATTTTTCAGTTCAGTATTAAGTTTTATTGGGAGACTGAACACATCTGTTTCCTCTCAGGAACAGGAAAGGACATTGTCTACCAGCTGGCACTCTGGGAACTGGTGCAAATTACTATGTCTGATAGTTTATCTTGAATTATGGTGTTTATAGCTACCAACAGAGCATCAATTTAACAAAATTACAGCACTTAGTATTTAAAGAGGCTTGCACTTTACGGAAGAAGATGGAGAATTTTCTTTTCCATCTCACATGTATTGGCCACATTTTAGTAAAGGAGTTTCCAGTGTCATTGGTTCTGAATTTAAGAGCATTAGTTTCCTTTTCTATGTACAGGTCAATGTAATTTGATCCTTACTCATTATCCAGGTTATTTCTAGAACTCTCTAAACAAGCCACTGCATTAAGTACAGCTGGGGAGATAAATATGTATGAGAGACAGTTATGTCCTTACCATTCTCATTCTGAAGGCAGAAGACCAAATATAACAAGTACAATGAGCACGGTGCTATGGGATTTCAAAAGGAGCTGTGATGTTTTATGACTGGGGCATCAGGAAGCTTTCTAGAAGTGATAGTATGGTAGCTTTGAGAAGTTGTGATACTATTAGAGGGCTTCTCATGATGAAGCAAGAGAATAGCATGAGCCAGAGCATGGATGGAAAGACAGGTGAGGGTCAAGGGTCCATTTTAGATGAAACATAAGGAACAGAAGGATGGAGAGAGGGAAAGGGATGGCAAGCAGGGGGTAATTGGGTTAGAAAAGATCTTGAACGTTACTTTCAGTATGATGACATTTATTCTTCAGTCTAGTGAAGATTCTAAACCAGAGACTGAAATGATCTGAACTGCACTGTAAGGAAAGTAATCTGGCCTCAAACTAATTAGGCTGGACTAAAAGTTCAAGAGAATGAAAGTGAGGTAGTGAGTTGCAATACTTGGGCAAGAAGTAGCAGGGGCCTACAGTGGGGAGGTAGCGGTAGGACTGGATATAAGATCTCTGCAAGGAAAAGTCAACCAGACTGGGCAAGTAATCAGATGTAGTAGGCAGAGAGGAGATGGATGATAAAGGCCTCATTCCTTAATGTGTATTTGTAGATGTTCTAAGTGACATTACTTAGTATTACCAAACAAATTGAGACTTTGCTCAAATCGATTTGCCATTACATGTGTTGTTTTTTCTGTGCAGGATTTCTCAGAGCCTCTAGTGTGCATTAGCTCTGTGAATCTCCAAGAAGAAGATGGCATTGTCCCATTTCCCAAATTTATTTGTTCATAGAAACCTCTTTTTTTAAAAAAAAGAATTTCTAAAGAATCTAGCATTTTCTGGAACGTTATTTTGGGTCATGCTACTCTACATTTGGAGAACGATGGTATAATTAATAAAAACTGGGAAGTTGAAATTAGAATTTGGTTTGGACCAAAGATTATAACTGGACATTAAGATGTGTTAAATTTGAGGTATCGTGGACCATACAGTTGGAAGCATCTAGAAGGTTGCATGTTTTGTGGAACTACAGCTAAGATGAGAAGTTTAGATAGGAAGATGAATTTGGAGTTATTATCTAGAGGTGATAATTGAATCCATAAAGGTAAGATCAGTAGGGAAGAGAGAACACGAATGGAGCTAATCAGAGAATGTTCGGCAGTATCTGTGTGAGATAGAAGAAGAAAAAGAACTGGCAAAGGAAGCTGAGAAAGGCCAGTCAGAGAGAAGGAGAATTGGGATCTTGCTCATTTAGGAAATTAGAATAGGACTTTCAAGGCCCAGGAAGTGTTCAGCAGTGTCGAATGCTGCAGAGAGAGGAAGTATGTTATGATTGTTGTTGTTTGGTTCTATTTTCTGAGCATCCCCCCTCATGATTAAGCAGAAGAAAAGACAGAGTAATGGGGCATGGGGAAATATTTGCTTTACTACTTAATTCCCTGGAAAGTAGTTCTTAAACATTGGCCTGCATCAGAACCCCTGGAGGGCTTGTTAAAACACAGGCTGCTCTGCCTCCCCCCAAAAGTCTGGTTCAGTAAATCTGGGAACCCGAAAATTGGCATTTCCAACAAGTTCCCAGGTGATGCTGATGCTGTTGTTCTGGGGACCACAATTTGAGAACCTCTGCTCTAAAAAAGGGAGAATGTGGAATCCAGGGTGCAGGTGGAAGGTGAGCTTTGGGAGAGAGAAAAGATACATCTTTGTCAGAAAATGACCAGAAATGAAAGAAGAAACAGTGCATAATGACACATAAAATTTTTGAAGTAGGTACAGAATAGAGATGACAGCTTCTGGAATTGAAGAATTATGTACTAGAATCCAGAAAGTTGTCACTGCGAATATTGAAGCGATGACAATGAAGATGGACAGGATCGAGGAAAACACTATAAGCCCAATACTAAAACTATAAAGGAAGGTAGCATAAGGGAGGAAAAAATTTTTTTTCCTTCTCTCCTAGGTTCTCTGGCTGGGGCCCTGTAAAATTAGATTGACAAAAGACAGATTAACGAGAGAAAAACAGTTTATTTACTCGTGCAGCACACATCATGAGACAGAAACTCAATGAAGAGTAAGTCAGCAGGATGTTCAGAACTTGGGCTCATATAGCATCTTAACAAAAGAACAATACATTTTCAGAGAAGTGAGAAGACAAAGGAACAGACTTTGAGTTTCTAGGCTGGCCAATTGTGGGAAGGTAAATAGATGGAGGAAACTAATGGAGTAAGGTTTGTTTGTGCAGATCCGTCTTGACGCCAACTTTCCATTGGCCATAAAACTTCCCCAGGAGAGGGGATTTATGGCAGTCTCCATTTTCCAAAAGTTTCTACTTTTAGTCACTTGAAGGAAGCTCTAGAAAGGTGTCTTTCTGCATCTGTTGATTCTCATTAGCCTCCAGCTCAAAAGAATCCTTCTGCCAGCATGGCATATTTTGGGGTGGCATATTCTGGTCCCCTACAGTGGACATAAATGGAAGGAATGGGCCTTACGTGAGATGGCCATGATCATGCAGGTCCTGGGGTCTGGAAATGGAATTAGGGGTAACAAAGACCACACCAAACTTCTTAAGTTAAAAAGAATAAAAGAACTCGAGGGCTCCATCAGCAGAAAATTATGAGGAAATTGACAAACTTCTGTTTCAGGTAAGGCAGAGTCAGAAGGGATCTGGATGAGAATAGCAAGCACTTACACAGCACTTCTCGTGTCCTAACTCCTTTCATTCTCACAAGGACCCTATGGGGTTGGTGCTATCATCTCCATTTTACAGTTAAAGACATGAAGTAATGAGAAGTTAAGTCATTTGCCGAGTTCACACAATTAGTAAATGACGAAGCCAGGAATTGAACTCCATCTATAGGGAGCTTGCTAGAATCTCACTGAGCCCATTTGGTACCGTTTGACTTTCCATCCTTTTTTCACCGGGTCCCTTCTCCAGGAGCCACTGCCTGATGAAGAGAATGCCAGCCCCAGGGGCTTGCTTTGTGGTGCATCCCAGGGGTTGCACTCCATCTTCTGGGGTTGTTCCAGAGCTGTGGTTGCCCAGACATGGTTGGAGGACATAGGCCAGTTAGAGTGGAGAAGAGGAACTTCAGCATCGTCACCCTTCAGTGCCAGGGTTTGGAACAAGAAGCAGGATGGGACAGAATGGCTCAGAGTGCAGACCCAGAGCCACGAAGGAGCCCATTCACTCTTCTCAGAACGAAAGGCGCAGGGCAGGCGGCATAAGGCAGGAGAGCATTTCGTCAGGCTCGATGACACCCATTCTCTTCATTGTAAAATTTTTGTCATTTTCTCTCTCTTCCATGAGTCTATATAATTCTCACATGAAAAAGTCTGTAAAGCCTAAAACTTTACTGTTAATGCATAATTCCACCAATCTTAAGGAATGAACTGTTTGTAAAATACCCGTGTGCTACTTTTCTCTTTATATCCGTCTATTAAAAAGGAAAAGTACATCGCTGCTGAATCACGAGGTTTGATTCCTGCTACCCCACGCCCACGAATGCGTTCAACAGGGCTGAAAGCGTCCTTAAACCAGAGCAGCTTTCTCATTTCCTTGCTAGTATTTTTTATGCATTTTACCTCATCACCTAAAAACCAGTGCTTTTAGTAATTATTGAGAAAGAACAGGTAAAGAATTGTGGTGAATATTGTGATGAGGTAGCTCACCTAGGGTTGCAGCTGAAGATAGAACGTGGGTGATAAGGAAACCCCAAGAGCTGGGTGCTCCCTCTTGCTTCCTCTTAAGAAAGCGTTTGAGCGTAAGCGGGAGGGAGCAAAATAGTGCAAGAATGACCCTCACATGCTCCAGTTTACTTTTCTATGAAGGGAAAAAGAATCACTACTGATATTTCAATGTATTACTTGGGATATATTTCAGCAGCTGTTGTAACATATGAAAGGGTAATCAATGGCAAATTTTGTAATCTGAACCATAAATGTGATAAAGATCTGTTCAAGCGAAGAGATCATTTGTGTCCTGGATTAGATTTGGGGGGAAATTCGCGTAGGGCAGGAATTTGAAGGATGAATAGAACTTGGAAACATCTGAGCATTTCCTGCGTGATTCTTGCGTTTCGCCTTGCTTCTCAGCCCACTCGATATGAGAAAAGCAGCCTGCTTAATAGAGGCATCAAAAATAAAGACACAGACATCTGGGTAGTTTAATCTTATAAATATCCAGTTGCAATTCTAAGAAAAGGTTTAGAATCATTCTAGTGGGTGTAGCATTACAGATAGACCCAAAAGCTCCCCACCTGTCCCCGGCATTGCTTCAAATTTTGTTCGTAGACATTGCAGTCATGGGTAGAGTGTTTCTATCACCTAGATACGTCCAATCTGTCATAGCAATTTAGTACTGTTTTAAACTGGATTATGACAGATTTTGTTCAATGTGAAGTTTTCTTGATTCGATATGTATTAAGAAACTAAATGGCTTTCTACCTGTGTTCTTCCACTAAAACACATTTTTCCTCTGCAGAAAATGTTTGCAGAGAAGTAATTTTCTTCATTACTTTTCTCCCACAGAAGAGGGAGGCTTTTCACAAGGACTGTTCGCCCCCAAATTCTCTACACCCACACGTTCTCCCCTGTCATAGCTCTGTCTGACAGGGAAACATTTTTGCTCCGCACAATCACTGATGGTCACATAGTCCATTATCAGCACTACACACACAGACACGCTACTGAGACCTACATTTTCATTGCATTTAACTTGGAAGGCGTATATACATCCAACAGAATGCTGGGTCATAATGTCACAGTCTCCAGCTAGATAGGGCTCCATTTATTATACCATTGTGTGTTCTTCTTAATCTATTGTGGTTTTCGGTTCAGCTTTTTAACAGCTGTATAAATTCAGGTCAGCAAGGGTAGAAGAGGTGGGCCAAGCTCACATCTGGCCTTATTCCTCCTCCCCCCACACATACATCTTTCTTTTCCCAGGGCTCCAATTCCAACCCCTGTGTCTTAGTCTGTTCAGGCTGCTGTAACAGAATACCCTAGACGCGGTGGCTTGTAAACAACAGACATTCATTTCTCAATTCTGGAGGCTGGGAGTCTGGGAGCAAAGTGGCAGCACCACTGGGTTCTGGTGAGGACCCTCTTCGGGGTTACAGATGGCCATTTTCTTGTTGAATCCTCACATGGCAGAGAGAGAATAAGACAGCTCTCAGGGCTCCTCCCTCATGACCTAATCACCTCCCAAAGGCCCCACCTCCCAATACCATCACATTGGGGGTTAGAATTTCAACATGTAAATTTGAGGGGGACACAAACATTAAGTCCATAACATCCTGTAAAAATTTTTATCTGACTGGATTGTTTCTCTCTCGGCAAATTAAGTTCTTTCAGAACAAGTCCGGGTATCCATGAATAAAAAGAAGCAGAACCATAGCAGCACATTTTAAAAAAGAAAATCTGGTTAATGATCACATTGAAAAACTGTCTTCCATTGATCTTTGCAACAATAGAGGTTATCAAGGTTGACCTTATAAATAGAGGTGCTCTCTACCTAGTAAGATCTCTGTATTTCTGTTCTCCAGAAGGGTTCCCTGTGCCACCAGCTGCACCCTGGCTGGTTTTGTGGAGTCTAGTTATTCCTGAATGAGCACACCTGGTGGATCCCCTCAATGTATACTTTACCTAGTGCAAATGAATGTTGTCATGTCCCTCCCTGATGTCAGGCTTGAGCGAGGGAGCCAAGTCAAGACTGCCAGGCAAATCTGTTTTCTCCACAACTTGGATTAGAATCAGGTCTTGGTGTTACAGAAATTCACAGTTTGGGGAAAAGCCCATCAGATCCTATATTGTGAACCAAGGGTAACCTGAAGAAAAAGAAGAAATTATCTTTTTTTCCTCTCTTCCTTTATCATAGGCCACATTTTTTTTAATTATTTGAAAAATTAGAAATTGTGTCAGTTTTCCACATGGCTTTTTGTTCAAAGAACTCGATAATACTGAATTCTACTTTCCTGGCAATGTTCCCTTTTTAGGTCAAATCAAAAGAGTGGTTTAGCAGGTGTTTATCCTCAACTAAACATTTTTTCCAATACAAGGATCCTCAAAGTGCATCCCCCAGACTGTAGTATCAGCATTATCTGGGAACTTGTTATAAATGTAAATTCTTGGTCCCCACCCCAGATCTACTGAGTCTGGAACTTTGGGGCTGAGGCCCAGCCCCCTGTGATTCAACAACCTGGCCAGGGGATTTAATCTACGCTAACATTTGAGAGCCACTGCTCTCGTAAAATATCTGCCCTGTGTTTTTTCTGGTCCTAGTCATCTTTCTTGTGTGCCTTTCATCTCTTCGAAAAATTCAACCTTAGCTTCACCACCACAACCAATTGAATTTTCAAATTTCCAAGTATTTTTTCCTCAGGTCTTCCCTTTCAGATAGACTACTACAAGTTTTGTGGGTAATTTATTTCCATAATAAGTTGGTAAGGAATTTACACTAATAGTTGGGGAGAGGGGAACGTTCAGATTTTTCTGCCAAATACTTAATTGCTGTATTTCAAATAATCCCAGACATTTAATACACAAATTTTTACTGATATCATTTAAAAACATAAAGTTATGACCAGAATTTCCTGGTCAGAAAGTGCCTAGTATAAAGACAACAGAAGTTTTCCAGAATAAGAGCAACTATTTATGTGGTAGGTCACGGTAAGAATGGTACCTAGAAAAATTGTGGCATCAGTCAGGGAAGTTAAAATTTACATTTAGAATCTACTTCCAAATAATTAGAAAGTTAGACACCTTTATCTGTTCTCTTTTAGAATTAAGAATTAGGAAGAAGGTGACTTTAGTGGCATACTGAGTAAAAAATATAACTGAAGACCCAGTGAGAAATTAAGAATTAATCTAATAAACTCTCTCACTTATGGTTGAAGTGAGTCATCACCCTCATTCAGTCAACTTATATTGGTGGTCCAAATATAAGTCCCTGCTTTGGAGGAGCTCGGAATCTAGTAGAGAAGCCAGAATGCTTAGGGGATGTGCCCAGACTTACACGGTCAAGAGCCTTTGTCCGAGAGTCGACTCTGCCATAAATACCTCAACACATTGGTTGATTTTTCCAGGGAAGAAAGATTGGCCACAACTAGGAGTCCAGGGTGGAAGTTATATAGTTTTGCGTTTAAATTCCGGCTCTGGGCCTGACTAGTTAGTTGTATGATTTTAGATACATTATATTGTGAAGATGACATGACTTAATCATATATTCAAGACCTTTGTATTGAATCCTAGCTACACATCAGGCCACGTGCTAGGGATAAAACCAAGATAAAAGCTCATCTCAACAAATGTCACCACCATCCACTCAGTTGCTCAAACCCAAAGCATCCCCGTCTTCTCTGTCCCTTCCCTCAGCCCAGGTTGTTTGAACCAGTCCACTTTTCTCCCTCTCTGCTGCTGCCTCGCTAGTCCTGGCTCACCTGGACTATTAATACCAGAATAGCCTTCCCACCTGTCTGTTTCTTCCTCTTTTGTTTACCCTGATCTTCTCTCTCCACGACAGCCAGAGAGATTCTCTTGACACTTAAATTGGATCTTATCTGTATCCTACCTAAAAACCTATTGTGGCTTTTCACTGCTGTAAGATAAATCAAAACTCTATAGTGTGGTTTAAAAGGCAGTGCACGAACTGGCTCCCATTGGCCTGAGTGTCCAGTGTCGTTTCCTGCCAATCACCCTCCCCGCTCCCACCCTCCCCACCTCATTGGTCTCCCCTCATTGCCTCCACAGGCCTGCTCCCCTAAATTCTTTCTGTTTGTCTGTTAGGCTTGGAATCTCTTCTGGCCATTGCATGGCTGACTCTTTCTCATCTTCCATGTCCCAACTAGTTGTCACCTCTTCAGAGATTTCTTCTTGACCAGTATCCTTCCTACCACCCTGTGTCCTCCACAGGACTTTAATGAGGTAGTTTATAGATTGTGTCATGTGTATGTTTACCTATTTCTTGTCTATCTTTGTCACGAGTAGGATGTAAGTGCCAGGAGGACGGCATCCTTATTTGACTTGTTTTTTCCCTGTACTTTCGGGCTGAGCCCAGGGTCTTTCTCAGGTACTCTATAAATGTTGAATGAATGAAGACAGTCTCTGTTCTCTTGACATAAACAGTGTAGTGATGGGATAAAGTCCAATGGGTAATTATAATATCGCATGAGAGGTGCTATTCTGGGGGAAGGATTCACCCCTAGGGACATCCAGAAGTATTACCAGATACTTGGGAATAAGAGAAAACTTCCCGGAGAAAATGATGTCTACAGATTTTAAGGATCCCAAGTAAATATATTGGAGGTTACAGTATTAACATTTATTTTCTTATAATTTTGACATCAAAGCAGTCTTTTCAACCTTTTCTTATTATCACCCACTTAAGGAGCCTTCTCTAGAAAATTTTTTTCCTAATCACCATCCCCTCCTCCCAATGAAATTATATACCACAAATATACAGTATATCTGTTTATGTACTCTGTGCACTTTATACATAAAAGGAGTAAGGGTTTTTTTTTTTCACCTTCCAAGAGCAAATTTTTGCCCCCTGGGGGGTGAAATTGCCCCCATTGACAATGCATGTTAAAGTATTTAATATAGATCATAGGACCGAGTTTGGAATGAATGCAGTTGATATGTTTTTGTAGTATTTGCTTTTTAAATGTCAAATGGACTGTGTACTGCTTAAAAAAAAGTGGGTTTTTTTCCATTGGAGAAAAAAGAGATGAAATTGGTTTTTTTGTTTTGTTTTTTTTCTGTGAGGAAGATTAGCCCTGAGCTAACATCTGTTGCCAATCCTCCTCTTTTTTTGCTGAGGAAGACTGGCCCTGGGCTAACATCCATGCCCGTCTTCCTGTACTTTATATGTGGGATGCCACCACAGCATGGCTTGATAAGCGGTGTGTAGGTCCGCACCTGGGATCCGAACCTGCAAACCCTGGGCTGCTGAATCAGAGCGTGTGAACTTAACCACTATGCCACCAGGCCAGCCCCTGAAATTTTTTTTTTAAATATGATATATGTGCTCATTGAAGTGAAAAGTCATCAAAATTGTGAGGAGAGTTCACATAATAATATCCACCAGTATGTGATAGGCCATGGCCCCCATCGAGAGCATTAAAAAATGCATCAGAGGAACTTGTATTTTTAGGAGAAACTGTGACAGACAAATGCACAGTAATCATTGCACAGTTTGGAAAGGAACATGTGGGGGCTGGTTGATTCTGAGAGTACTTGGTGATATATTGGGAAGATGACTTAATAAGAAGGTGTTGCCTAAGAGATGATTTAGAAATTGTAATTAAATTAGTAGGTAAATGAGTGCTGATAAAGTTACCTGGAAGAATTAGGGGGTGGGAGAACTGTGTTCAAGATTCATGGAGATAAGAAAACATTGTCAGAGAAAGAGGAGTAATCTGGCTTACATTAGCTATCACTATTGCTGGAGGTGAATTCTGTTTGGAACGTGTTCGTTAACACAGGTAAATACCAAGTGGCTGGTCCTTGGAGGGTAAAGACCTTGCAGAACTGAAGTGGAGAATGCCGGTGAAGGCATTTTTTTCATGGAAGTGAGCCCAAGGACAAATTGTGTATCACTCAACACTTTGCACTTGCTTATCTTTCAGGAATTTTAAGAAGGTTAAAGCACGAAGGTTGATTAAACAGTTTAAATCTGTTGGAGCCATTTATATTCTGGCTGTTATTTTGCCACTGCAAATGGATTCTGCTTCAGTATTCTAATAAGAAGGGCAAAACCCAGAAAAGTGGTGGGCTTCTAATTTGGTACTTTGAGCAGAATATCTTTTCATTAGCCACTTAGAATTGAGCTTTACTGATGTGCAGTGAAATGAGGCATGACTTGGCTTGATGGTCCATGAAGGATGCTCAGCGAGGGTGACATTTAGTTCCTTTAAAGCTGAGGTTCCTATTTATACCAATGATAGTTTTTGCAGTTACATGAGGCAAGATACTTCCTGGTTTTGCAGACATGGACATCGTTTACTTTTCTTCCATTTCCCACTTAACCAACCTCCTTGTTGCCAATTATTCTTCCTCATTGATTTAATGTAGTCTTACCTTATTGACAGATCACTTTTATCACGCATCGCCCTTAAGAAACTTCCTGCCAACCTGTATTGCTGCCGACTGCTAAATCCTTTATTAACTGGCTAACCCACATTACTCTCCAACCTCTTTTCTCATTCTTCCCAAACACAAATTCCGAGGTCCAATCTGTTTTTTTTTTTTTCCTTAATGCCTGTTTCCTGCAGCTCTCTCTCAAATTCTCCCTTCCCGCATGCTTACAGCCTTCCTAGTTCTTCCTCTCCTGTAGCGACCCTAACCTCTAGGCATACTCTACGTGCGGATCATGGCTTAAATCCATGATGAATCCTTTTCATACTAACTTCCAAATGAAGTGAACACTCCTTACTCTAAGTTCTAGCAATGGGTGGATGTGTGGTCACCCTATTTTATTCTTCCTTTGATATTGTATAAATTAATCTTATGAATTCATTTAAGACTTAGTGTGTCTGTTTACCCAACCAGTGTTCCAACCCTGGAGATGGCTTGCTACTGTGTACTTTGACACACTATGTACATGTAATGTTGGCTGCACTAAATAAATACACGAATTTCATTTGTTATTTGAGCACTTAACTAACAAATGAGAAAGGATATCAAATGATTGTTGTTTGGATGAGCGCATAGACAGAGTTTGTCCCTTAGGAAAATTTTCCCCTTGCTTACAAGTTCATAGATTATTACTATGATGATCTAACTCTAAGGACTTTTTTTTTCCTTTTTATATAATGTTGAGAATTTTTGCAGTTTTTTTTCTTGTGATAAAATATACGTAACATAAAACTTACCATTTTTAAGTATACTGTTCAGTGTCATTAAGTATATTCACGTTGTTAAGCAACCGTGACCACTGTCTATCTCCAGAACTTTCTCATGTTCTTTAACTGAAACTCTGTACCCATTAAATGCTAACTCCCCATTCCCCTCTCCCCCAGCACCTGGCAACCACCGTTCTATTTTCTGTCTCTATGAATTTGACTATTCTAGGAGTAGTACTACCTCATATAAGTGGAATCATGCAGTATTTGTCCTTTTGTGACTGGCTTATTTCACTTACCATAATGTCTTCAAGGTTCATCCAGAGTGCAGCGTATGTCAGAATTCCCTTCCTTTTCAAAGCTGAATAATATTCTATTGTATGTATATACCACCTCTTGTTTATCCATTCCTCCATCAGTGGACACTTGGGTTGTTATCACCTTTTGAGTGTTGTGAATAATGCTGCTATGAACGTGGGTGTACAAATATACCTCCAAGAACTTTTAAAGGAAACTCTATTAATTATATTCAGAAAACTTTGGCTATTACCTTAGTCTCTAAGGCATAAATTGAGTCCCTCCTACTCAACGTAAAGCCTCATTTTAAAATGCTTGTGGGTAATAGTACTTTTCGATTTAAATATGTACCAACGCCCCTTGGCAGAATAGTGATCTTTTTTAGCAACTTCTTTTTAGAGGAAAAGAAAATTAGGAAAAGAATGTTTAGAGAACTAAATATAAAAATCAGCTTATTTTTAATAGAATATATTATTCTCAACATGGCTAATTGTTGTAGATAATTACCAACCTTGGACTGCAAATACGTTTCACTAAGTCAGCAAATTATTTTTGAAATATTTTAATGATGCAGGGGGGAGCCATTTTACCAATTCTGTTACATTATTGGCTTTTATGAAACATTTCCTTTAAATGTATACAAGTATTTTAAGCTATACAAATATTTAAATTTAAAAATAAATAATAAGGGGCCGCCCGGTGGCGCAGCGGTTTAGTTCGCGCTTGGCAGCCCGGGGTTCGCGAGCTCGGATCCCGGGCTCCCGCCGACGCACTGCCTGTCAGCCATGCCGTGGTGGCGTCCCATATAAAGTAGAGGAAGATGGGCACGGATGTTAGCCCAGGGCCAGTCTTCCTCAGCAAAAAGGGGAGGATTGGCAACGGATGTTAGCTCAGGGCTGGTCTTCCCCACAAAAAAAATAAATAAATAAATAAATAAATAATAAAGTCTATTAAGGTGTTCAATTGCAGGTAAATTCATATCCTGCTATGCAGTAGCAATTCAAGATAAAAATATCAAGTGCCTAGTTGAAAATCAAATTTGGCATATCAAATGCTAGAAAACATGAAAACTTTATCCTAATTCACTTTCATGTCTCATTATTGATTTGCATATATGAAGTGAATTTCTACTTGTATTGCTTGTAAGAGGTTGTGTAAACTCCATGAAGATGGAGATTTTGTCTGTTTTGTTTATTGCATGCAGTAGGTACTCATTAGATATTGGATGCACACAAATGAATAATCATAACAGTATCATCTGGAAATGCTTCCATAGACTTCCTTCATGCCTTAAAGTGAAATTAATAAACAGAATTTTTAAAAATGTCCCATATAAGACTAAAAAAACCCACAAAAGACATAAAATACCAATAAAACTGAGATTTTTTTTCACTTTTTATCATCCTAATTTTAATGAGCAATTAATTCAAGGCCTGTGCATGCTAGTATGAAAGAAATAAAGGCAGTGAACTTTTGCAAAGCTTTTTCAAAATTTTTGCCCCTGATGGTAACTCAACATTGAAGATGATTCTCTTTATGGATTTTTTTTGTGACAGTTTGTAAAAACTTGCAGCTCTGGCTTTTCTAAAAACAGGTCTAAAAAAAATAATAATAATAAGATTAAAATGAGGTCTAATCGCTGTCTCAAATTCACACCTGTAGCTGTGAGTAGTAAAATGTCATACACTGACGGCACCAGGAACATTGGACCAATTGTCACGTACCCCTCCCAGCTACCTTTTCTGTGTTTCTTCTGTAGAAATGTCACTGTCCTCTGGAACAGTTCTTGAAGAAGGAAGTGGCCAAGATCTTCCAACTGGAGATGTGCTGTTCTGGGCTATGACCATTCTATTAGAGTGCCCTGAGGGCTACCCCCAACCCACAGGTCACCTCTGCGCTGTGCCAAATCCTTCAGACTTCAGAGAGCCATGCAATGGTGCTACCAGAGAGGAGCCGAAAATTCGTTACCCGGGTGGTGTTCCATGGCATGACTGATGCTAGAATGAAATTTGCCAAACATAGCAAATAATCTTTTCTCTCTTTTATATTGTTGCTAATTATAAACAGCTATAATATTCTAGACACTGTGTATAATAAACTTGGGCAGTTCTTACTCCCTAGCATTTTGTAAAAGTAGAGTGCTAACATATTTGAGGTTTCTTTTAAGAAAATCATCTTTTATTGTGTATGCATATATATATGTATACATATACACATAGTATATATGTCTTCTTTAATGACAAATAAAATCATGGAAATCTATAATAAGGTATAAAAGAAGGGCATGGGACAAATTAAGAGTGCTATTTTAATTCACGTTTATCTCCTTGTTTGTAGCTCTCATTAGATTAACATAAAGCACGTTGGGAAGAAGCAGGGATAGTCTTCTAATCTGGTATATTGGACTCTTGCTTCCTCACATTTATGGTCTTTCTCTCAATAGTGAGCTCTCAGAGGTTGGGTAGAGATTAGTTCTGAGGGAAGGCTTTCCCAAATTCATCCCTTTACAGGATTTATGCAATCATAGCTCTTATGTTTAAATAGGACTAATTTTTTATATCTGTAGGAATATTTCGATTTATTCGCCCTTTTTTTCTGTAGGAGTTGTGATATATACATTTGTGGAGGTTGAGTTCAGTAATTGTTCCAGAAGAATTCTCTTTTTGGCAATTACAATGTATTTGAAGCCCTCTCCTGAAAAAGGGATTCCTCTTGTTCCACTTCTCTACACCAGTGTCCCTTCTTCAAATACCCTCATTTCTATAGACCACTGTCTTCGGGGTGCTGGGCATGGTCCAGCTATATCTTTTGACCTTTGTCCAGAATGATTCTGTTGCTGTAGACACATTCCTCTCTGGATTGATCGCTTTCTAGTTTGACTTTCTCATTTCATAGCATTCTCCCTCTCTAATTCCCTTCAAATCCAGTGTCCATGATTTTCCCCTTGATTCTATTTAAAGTTATATTTTCAGACTGTATGCCCTTTGTTTTAAGCATTTTGATAAAATCTTTGTATTTCTTTGGCCAATGTACTTGTACCCAAGTCCAGAACTCCTCAGACAATATGTTTGGGAAATACCAATGGCCTCCAATCTGCCCTCTCTCACCCCAGGAAGGAGTTCATCCAATATCTGGTAAGACATAGCTGCCTCAGAGTACTGAAATCTGGAGAGATGGCTGAGGTTGCATATTTTTCCATCTTGGATTTTCACTGATTCTGGAAAGAGGTACCTCTCCACCCCCACAGTCAAGAACTCATCCGGTTCTGGGGAATTGGTACTCCATCTTGGCTATTTTTCCCATGCAGAAACTAGTAGCATGAGATTCCCAGCAGCTTTGATTTCACAGTCTCTCCAGAACCCTGCAAAATGTCCAAGGATCCTGGGCCAGAAGATTCACAATAAAAATTTATGAAAATGTCTAAGAACAGAAATAGGTCTTACACTGCCCATAAGACAGCAAATAAGAGCTATTTATTAAGCAAGCGTAAACCATGTTGACTTTCATATAATCTGAGATAGTTTTCCTACTTTTTCTCCCCTCAAACTTCTTCTCTTTTACTTTTAGTTTTTTTAAAAAAAAGTATTTTTCACTTGTTTAGTTTATGGACCTCACTTTGTACTTTGCTGAGAAAACCAAAGTGGCTAATGCTGTCATCTTGCCGCCACCAATCTGTCTTCATCTGCCCTCCTTGTTTCCTCCTTCCCTCCTCTTAGAACAGAAGAAGCATCTCTCCCTCTGTCAGAATCCTCTTGTATTTCTCACTGTCCAAGGACTTCCTGCCTTCAGTCATCTTCTCTTTCCTGGAGCATCCAGTCTTTCCCTCTCTACTAGATCATTCCATCAGCATGACATACTATGGAGGTGCCCATCTTAAAAGCCTAAAAACCATGCATCCGAGATCCTCCAGCTACAGCTTGATACCTCCACTCCCTTTCCCAGCCAGACTTCCTCAAATGGGTGGTCTGCACTTAACCTCTCCCTTCCTCACCCCTCACTCTTCTCCATTCCAGACTCTACGCCCACAACTCCAACAACTCCAACAAATTGCTCCAAGCGAGGTCAACAACCTCTGTGCCGTCAAATAGGTTGTAAGCTTTGTCTTATCTTACTCAAGCTGTCAGCACTATTCAGAATAGTTGGTCACTCTCCAACTTGAAATGTTGTCTGCTCTTGGCTCCTGTGACACCATGTTCTTTGGCCATCCCTTGTCAGTTTTCTTTTTTGTTTGGGAGGGGGGAGGCTCCTCCCTCTCTACTCAACCTCTCTAAGTTAGTATTCTTCAGCACTCAGAACTTGGCTCTCATCTTTTCTTTTCCCTCCACTCTGAGTTCCAGTTTATATTTACAGCTGCCACTATAGCATCTCCAGTTACATGTTCACACAGACCTCAAACCTGTCCAAATCAGAGCACTTGACTGCCTACCTCTACTACCCAACATGTTCTTCCACAGGCTTCCTTATCTCAATAAAGGCCTCAGCCACCAATAAGTCTTATTATTTCCATCTCCAAAATGTACCCAGCTTTACCACTACAACACTAGTCCAAGCCACCATCATCGCTCACGTAGGCTCTGCTTCTACTCTTGCTTCTTCCCAACTTGTTAAAGAAGTAAAATTAGAGAAAATGGACAGGATTTATATTTAAGCAGGTGCTATAGGAATGTGAGAGGAGAGGATACATTAAGAATATATATATTTAGCAAGTAGAACAGACAGACTATAGTGAACTAGTGGGAAGTGGGAAAGAGCTAAGAGGAAGGAGTCCAGGTTAAGGTGCTCTTAATCAAAATGGGGAAAACATGAGAGTTTTGACTAGATGACTTAATCTTTGGACATGTTGAGCTGTGGATGATCAGATGGCTATTCTTGGAGGCTGTTGGATATAGACAACCAAGTTGGATATAGAACCAAGCCTTCAGGGCTGAATATATAGACATGGGAATCATTCATTATAGATTATGCCTGAAGTCATGGAAGTAGATGAAATCAACTGGGGAAAATGTATACATGAGAAAATAAGAGTGTCAATTTTGCTTCTTAGCCTGTGGTTACCTTCTTGTATCTCCCCACTGTTTCTTCCTTCAGATCCATGTCTGTCTTCCTCCTCTCTTCACAGCTGCACACCACCTCCATTTACCCCTGGTTATTCCCTTCCCTGGATGCGTGCAAAATGAAACACAGTGTCCCATGTTCCTTTTCAGTCACAAAGATAAGCATATATGTCCACTTTCTTTATAAAGGTTTTGTTGCTGAACATTTTGGCACTTAATAATCTTCAATTATCTAGACCTACTAGGAGAGTGACAACACTTGACAAACAAATACAGTTGCACCTCCCCACCCTGGGGATGACTTATCTGACATTTGGGTTATGGGGCACAAAGCCAAGAATCCCAAAGCAGCAAACAAAAACTTTCAGCCAGAAAAGTAGAATTATAACATCCAGGCACTAAAACTGGAGTCTGTTTTCATCTATTTTACCTATACTTCTAATGAGCTTGGTTTTCTGAGTATGATTGTTAATTTTTGAATTGTATGAAAGTCTTACAGGAAGGTTCTATCCTGCTGTTTTGGCAGAAGGAAGAAAATCAGATTCCTTTGTAGCCACTTAATTTGATCATCCATTATGGATATTAGCCTTTGCTAATAGGAATAAGAAACTCTCTCTTTAGTAGGACTTGATAATCTTCATCTAAAAATTCTGGCTCACTGGTAGTGGGGCAAGTTCTAGACCATCGAGTATTAGAAACTTGTATTAATAAACTGGACCCCAGGTTGAGACAAGTCTAAACAAAATGTGGAATTTAAATAATGTCCAAATAATGTTGGAATAACATTGTAAATAGAATAGGATGAAATGGAAAGGCATTCTTATTTTTTGAAGAGTCTGAAATAATCAATTCTGAATTCATTCAGTTGAAGTGGTAAATTCACATCACAATCTCCTTTTGTCACCAACATCAAACATTTACTGATTGTGGTCAGCACTGGTGTTCAAACTTCAGTGTTAGGTGCTTCACGCTTGAAGACCATCTGTATTCTCAGGGAACATTAAGTCTAACTTTGAGATCAAGAAATATTTACTGAGTACCCAGTATATGCCAGGCCATGGGAAAACAATGATGATTAAAAGGTGGTTCTTACCTCAACACGCTTAGTTTGGTGAATTTACAGTCTAGTGAGACAAGACCTGCATGAAAGATATAGAGCATTACAAAATGGTACATGTTGGGTGCCATTTGAGTAGCATACACATTAAGTGCTATAGGATTTCAAGGAGGGGAGAATCTGGTGAGCTGCAATAAGGATTGGAGAATATATTACCGCTGGCCGTCCGACAGCAGCAGCCAGGAACCTGGGAACCCTATTTCTTTGACTTCTCAACCCAACTCAAATGGCTTTGCCCAACGGAGCTGTTCTGTCAACCTGCTCCTCTTCCAAACCCCTCCCCAGGCAGAGTTGATCAACCTCTTCTTTGCGACACTGACACTTCTGTTCTTTATTCTTAACTCTTCTGAAGTACCTGGGATGCATTGCAGTTGTTGACATGTCTGTCTCTCCTACGAGATTCTGATCTTGAGAATGTAGGTTTTGTCTTGTTCATCTTTGAATCCCTACTGCCTACTATGGTCCCTATAATATTGCTAGTGCCTTCCCCCCAAAAGTGTTTCTTGCATGAGTGAATCAAGAAATGGATGAATTCACAAGAGGTGAGTTGAGCCCTGAAGGAAGGTTGCAACCTTTCAGTTTTAAATCAATAAAACAAAAGGCCTTTATCAGGCACATGGTAATCAGAAATAAAGAAAATTTAAATAGCCCACAGAACAGGAGTTCTCACAGCTCAATGTGTCTCAGACTTACTTGAAACTTCTAAATATACAGATAATATGGACCCCACCCCAAACTTAATAAATTGCAAAGCATGAGCCCTGGGCATCTGAATTTTTTAAAAGCTCCATAATTACCACCAAAATTGAGACTTGTTGATAGACAAGAATTTTGTTGATGTCTTTGGGAATGAGGTGGTCCATACTGGTTTTAAAGATAACTGGCCCTGGCTGCTGTGAACAAGCAAATATTTTGAATTTTGGTGGAAGTGAGTGCAATATGCTCTTCTGCCTTCTGAAAGAAAAAGCACCAAGCATAGCTTGGTATTGCCCTTGGGAGTTCAGGGTCAGCACCATGAACTCACCATTGGAAGTCTTGGTTTTTCTCATTCCTTCCTTCACATCAGTCCATTAGTTATCCCACCTCCTGACATCAGTGTTCTGTTGTTGGTATTTCTGCCTCTCTTGTGCCATTCTATATATTGCTTTTATGTATTTATTTCTTTTATTGAGATATAATTAACATATAATACTATATTAGTTTCAGGTGTGTAACATAATGACTCCATGTTGGTATATATTGCAAAATGATCACCACAATAAATCTAGTTAACATTCATCACTATACATCATATTGCTTTTAAAATGCTATTGGCTATGACAACAGATAACCCAATTTGTTAGCAACTATATTTTGAATGAAAATCAACCTCATGGACTTGAGGAGCTTTATAAAAAGCTATTTTAGGTGCTTCAGAGCTCTTTTGCTTACTTCTGGCAAATTTCCAAAACCCCATTATTTTATATTCAAGCCAACTAAGGTTTACAGAGATTTAATGACTGTCCTCAGATGGAGAGTGATTGTTAATAAAACAAGGTCAGTAGAATTTGCATGGTTTGAGCTAGCAATTACTATAAAATCTTAACTACATCCATGGAAGGAATATCTGGTTACTAGTAAAAATAAATTTAATGGTTGGTACAATTTTGCTAAATCCCCCCCATGCTTTATTTTAAAACCTGTTTACTCACATCTGTTCTTATTTATGTTCATTTTTTTCTACCCTGACAAGTCACAGTTATCCTGAGATTAAGGGACCTGGTTCTATTCGTTTTCGTATGTAGCCCAACAACCTAAACATAGAATGCGCTCAATATTTTCTGCCTTATCATGCTATAAATCCCTTTTGCAGTCAAGGATGAATATGAATTAATAGATGAACATTTTAAATAAAGTATTCATCTTAGGAATTGCTACCTAGAAATATATTTATGGAATGCATTTTCATTTTTATCTAAGGAACCCAGATGCTTGCACTAGGCAAAAGAATCCAGGTTTAAAAAAAATGTATGGAAGAGAAAAACTTCAGAATTATATGAATGGCCTTAATATAAGTACAAAATGTAGCTTAAGGTTTTCAGTGAAAGACAGTGTACTTTGGGGGTAAAATACCAATGATATATCTAGGAAGCTAAGTAATGATGTGAATATACTTCTTATGACTTGGGTTTTTAAAAATAAATGTTTAGTACTTTAGTTTCATATGTTTAAAAACATTTCCAGGGGCCAGCCTGGTAGCACAGTGGTTAAGTTCAGTGTGCTCTGCTTTGGTGGCCTGGGGTTTGCGGGTTCGGATCCCAGGCGCAGACCTACACCACTCATCAAGCCATGCTGTGGCAGTGTCCCACATACAAAATAGAGAAAGATGGGCACAGATGTTAGCTTAGGGCCACTCTTCCTCAAGCAAAAAGAGGAAGATTGGCAACAGATGTTAGCTCAGGGCCAATCTTCCTTACCAAAAAGCTCCCAAAACAAAAAATGTCTCCATTCCTACGTATATGTGTCTTTTTTGTATGTGTGTGTGTATATATATATATATATATATATGTGCATTTCCATCCATTAAATATAAACTTTTCAAAGTTTCAGAAGTTTGTGGCAAAGGCTGTGTAGAATCGTATAGTTCAGGGTTTTCATCACTGGCCTTTCTTCTCTGGACCTGCTTCAGTTTGTTCACATCAAAATTATACCATTCACCAGATTCTGTTACACTTTGGCTGTTCACTCCTTTCAACTGATTTCATAAGCGTTTAGCCTGGTGTCTTCAGTGTCTGGCACATGGTCAGCATTCCAGTGTTTGCTGAAATCTTTGCTGAATGCTGGGTGTAGAGGGTGGTGGTGGTGGCAGAATGAAAAGATAAAGGAAACACCATCTGCCCTTAAAGGAACTCAGTTTGGTTGAGGAGACAGACATGCGCAGTGGGGATGGTATGAACGTAAGAGCCAATCACGCCAGTTTCCAGGCTTCTGTTTCCAAATCGGAGCTTTAATGCTATGGTGGACGCTTCAAGTCCCACACATGTAGCATAGTCAAATGTAAGGCATTAGATGGGAGGACTGGAAAGTCAGTCAAATCAGTGTTTCTGGAAGGCCTTAAAATTAAGGAATTATTTGCACATGATAAAAAATAACTACCTTTTTCCTCACAAAATGTTATTAAAATATTTATCTTAACATCTTAACAATTCATTCTTGTTAGTATAATTTTCTCCAAGATAGGAAGCCATTATCACACTGCCACTGGTCTTTATTAAACTGACCTTAGTTCAAGCCTTTTCCACTTCCTCTGGAGCACGAGTTAGCAAAAGCCTAAATTGGAGCAGAAATTACAATGCAGTGGAATTGGAAATTATGGGTCAGAGTCCAGTCTCTACCACAAATAGCCATGTGGTTTAGGGTCTGCCATCTGATTTTCTTCATATGCAAAGTGGGAATAGTAACACTTAATTTACCTACTGAAAGCATCTGACATTCTGACTCAGAAGGGATCTTGAAATGTTCAATTTACAGTTGAGATAAAGAAGAAATGGCTAGGTATGTAGAGAGATGTATGTGGTGAATGATGAAGTGTCTGTAAGATGTCATATGAATTTTAAGTCCCTATACAAATATCACGCACCAACCATCCAGCGTCATAACTTCACTGCACATTTGTTTTTCTCCTTAACTGCCTTTTGAATACCTACACATAAAGAAATAAATATATCCCACTCAGAAATGGTAAATTCCAGTATCTCCCTGTTTAACTACAGTCATCTCTCTCTATGGCTCTTTCACAACCATCCTTCCTACTCCATCTGCTCTTTGATCTCAGATAGACCTTAGAGGTTTAGGTTCCTCCATTTTCTTTTGGTGGAAGATACCTTCCTGGCTTCACTTCCTCTTCTATCTTCTTCAACCCCATGACTGGCTAGCTGAACCATTTTTGAATAAGGAGTCTAAATTTCTGGACACCCTGCCTACTTTGGTTCCATGATATAAGCCACCTCCTTAATCTAATGTCAACACAAAGAGTATGGGTGTGGGGAGTTGATAAGAGGAGCTTTAGTGACCTTGGTTTGAATTAAGTCTGGTTTAAAATTGTGTCTGCCACAGATACATCTCCTTGATAATCTTGGTTTACTAATTTTAGTCAATTTTAGAAAATACGTGTCCTTTTAGCAAATCTTTCAGAAAGTTTTAGTTCCCAAACTCTGTGTGCTTCTGAATATTCTGTATAGCTTTGTTAAAAATACAGCTCCTTGAGCCCGCCTTTCCATAGTAATTTCGGTTTTTTAGGTTGGGGGCAAGACTTCCCATTTGTATTTTTAACAAGCCCCACCCCAGCAGCTGAATCTGATGCAAAACAAACTACAAGCATGACTGCTATAGAATACATTCTCTCTTCAGATGGAGATTTCCATTCCTGAACATGAGATGTTAAGCTGGTACAGCAGAATCTGCATTGCTGTCTGTGGTATCAGTGGTTCTTAATTGAAGACATGCCCGAGAGTCAACCATGGTGCTTTTAAAGGTCATCACTAATAAATATTCATGCTTTGGCTCCACCCACTGGCAATTCAGTGTAATACTTTTCAGGTGGGGCCCAGCACCCTTAGATTTAAAAGTGTCACAGGTATGATACATCTGCAATGACAATAAGTGCATGCTTGGATAGCAGTATTTTTATTAGATTTAAGTTAATATTTTAATAAATATAAAGGCAATGTTGGAGTTATTCAAAAGACTTATAAAAGTAGTATCTTATAAAAGTCTATAGAGGGGGCAGCCCAGAGGCGTAGTGGTTAAATTCATGCAGTCCGCTTCGGTGGCCCGGGGTTTGCAGGTTGGAATCCCAGGTACAGACCTACCCACTTCTTATCAAGCCATGCTGTGGCAGGTGTTCCACATGTAAAATAGAGGAAGATGGCCAAAATGTTAGCTCAGGACCAATCTTCCTCAGCAAAAAGAGGAGGATTGGGAACAGATGTTAGCTCAGGGCTAATATTCACACACACAAAAAAAAGTCTATAGATTTACCACCAGCCTTTTTTATTTTTAATATTGCCACCACCAAGCCTTGAAAATAATGTTAGGCTTTCTCCTTCCCTCGATGAAATCACATTTAAATTCAGAATCACCACTGCTAGTTTATATTCAATACAAGACAGGAGGCCCTAAAATTGCCTTAATGATGCATGCAAAGCATTTTCCTAGGAACAGACTCTGGACTTATTGGTGTCTGTAGCCATCAGTCAGTCCTCATCGGGTGCACCGGTGTGTTAGGAAGTGAAGCCAGAGACATGGGCCTTCTTCTATCAGTTCCACAGTGACACAGAATTCACGGAACTTGTTTTAAACAGCCAAAGTGGGGAAGGAGACTGACTTTTCAGTTGTTCCTGCTTCTTAAAAATATTTATCTCTTCTAGCTATTGAAAACTACCATGTAACGTGAAAAATAATTTCCTAAAATTTCAACTGTGTTTTCTATGTCTCAGAACCATGACCAGAGTGTAATTAGACAAGGACCACCGAGCCCCAGATGCAGCTCCCTGTGACGCAATATCTGTGACCTTGAGCAAGACCCAGAATTGCTGGGCTTCATCTTTTCATTTTTAAAATGAGACGGTTGCATTTGCTCGCTAAGGACTCCTAATTGTAATCATCAAGATGGTGAAGCGTTACGTTTCAAGGATTTCGCTAGAATGTCTCACACCAAGGGCCTTTGGAAGAACATACAGTGAGACGTGTTGGCAGGAAGGAGCGCTCACAGTGGGTAGGGAAACACTACAGATCTGAACACTGCCACAGCTTGCAGGATCATCACATGTTAGAAGTGAAGGGCACCCGCAGACTCGTAATCTCACAGGCAAGGACTTTCAGGGACTGTGGACTCCAGCTCCAGAGTCACTTTCTGGCAGCAAGCCAGGTGCTCATCAGGCTCATGAACTAAGGTGCCATCAGTCCATCAGAGTGAACCATTAGGTTGTATGAAGGTGAGATGCGAGCTCCTCAAATATGTTCCTCATTTGTGCCTTTTACTCAGTAACAGCTCACAGTCCCAGGAGAGGAGGCCTGAGGGGATGAGCTTGTAGCTGCGAAGCACCCGAAAGCATCCAGCATGACTTTTGAAGGATCAAACCCAACACTGGTTTCATTAGCCTGGTGGTGCCTACTAAAGGTTGGAGTGCATGCTCAGCCATGGAGCTGAGTATGGCTGTACTTATTGATCTCTGGATCAAGACGCGCCTCATTGATACTTTCCCCTGACCCTCCTCCCACCCCCACCAAAATAAGCGAATCTTACTGTTTATCCACTAGCACTAGGCTGGCAGAACACAGGGTTGATTAGGAAAGATCCCCTGATACTCATATTTTGACAGTTACCATTTGAGTGGTCCCTGTGCCAGGCACTGTGCTGAGAGCTCTGTGTGTTCCAGCTCACTTCAGATTCACAAAACTCTCTTTAAGATGTGGGAACTGGGCTTTGAAAGGTTTACATGCACTGGGTCGCACTGCCGGTTCACGGCCAAGGTTGGACTCACCCGGGCCTTCTCAGTAATACAATGACTGCATCCTGTTCTACTTCCCCACAGAACCACTGGGCAGAGCCCCGATTTCGATTTAACCACAGCTCAGAATTCTTATGAATTTTGTGATTTTAATTTTCCTTTAAGGACAGTTTCCAATTGTGATGTTCTCTGGAACTTGTGAAAGATACTTAAAATGTATACAGAGAAAAATATGTGGCATGTTGGTGTAGCTACTTGATATTGAACATGAAATGCATAAGTAGTAAATTTCCTTATGCTGTTACAACAAAGGAGGGTGTGTTAGTGGGGAGCCCAGCAATGGTGACATCCATGTTTGTATCCATGCATGACCCAGCTGGGAAGCTTCTCTTTCCAAGAGGAGCAGAGTATGGATACAAATCTGGCTACTTTTAAGCTTGAGGCACACCATGGAAAGAGGGAAGAACACAGAGCGGGACACAGACAGCTGCAGGGCCACACAATAGAAAGGAAGATGTTCTCTGGTTTCTGAGTAATTGGCATCAGGGTTTTGTTTGTTTGTTTTTAGAGAGAACACTGGAGGAAACATCTTTTTTGTATAAATTTGATGAAGTGTATATTTACAGTGAACTTCAGGTGACTGCACACAGTCTGCCATTAGTAATAAGGGACCTTGTAGACAGACAAAATCTGCCATCCTGGGCAGAAATGTACCAGTTGAGCCTAGACATGGGAGAAAAGGAAGCAACACTGAATCAGGATGAAGGATTTCTTAGCCACCCAACTATAGAAGGTTGCAATTAATATAAAACTTGGCTGTATACCGTTATAATTTACTTATATATAACCAGGCTTTTGTTGCACCAAGATATGTTGGGCACATTTTTCACTGTACAATAGGGGTTCCATTTTTCTTAATTCTTTTGTTGTCTGCAGAAAGGCCCAGATTAAGAGTTCCCTCCAGGACTATCAATAGCTATTCTGGAGCTCATAGTTGACCTACCCATTAAGAAGAGCCATTAGGGGGTGCGGAAGGGGATTAAAGAGAGGTTGGTAAAAAGGTACAAACTTTGAGTTATAAGATGAACAAGCTCTGAGGATTTAATGTATAACATGATGACTATAGTTTGATAACACTTTATTATATAATTGAAATTTGCTAAGAAAATAGAACTTAAATGCTCTCACAAAAAAGAGGTACATATGTGAGGTGATGGATGTGTTAATTAACTTGATGGGGCGGGAATCCTTTCACAATGTATACATATATCAAATCATTATGTTGTACACTTTAAATATCTTACAATTTTAGTTGTCAATTATTTCTCAATAAAGCTGGGAGGACAAAAAGAGCCAGGTAGGAAAAAACACTCTTCAAGGTTTTTCCCTCCCTGGGTGGACAACAAATTACTTATCAGTCTAAACAATCATGGGAAACCTAGCATGACACCTGGATTTAAATAAAATGAGCAAGCTATGCAAAAGGAAAGAAGTAAATTGTAGATCGTTTCTTTTTACTACTTCTCCCAGAGTCTTCTATTGCATATTAGAGGAAAAAATAATCTTACAAATGTACGACTGCTTGGGTGCTTAAAATTGTGGTTAATATTGAGCATTTCTTTTTAAAAATGGAAAGATTTGATTTTGTAGGATATATATGTATATAGATAGATACAGATTTTCCATATTTATATATATATATATATATATATATATATATATATATATATATATTTCTGAAACCCTTTCTCTGATTTTTTCTGCAAAGAGTAAACACAAATAACCGCAGAGTCTGTGATCCCATTTCTTGACAGACCTGTGCTGAGAAATTCCTACAGGCATACCTGGAGTTCTTAATAAAAACTCCAAGAAGACAGCTTATGAGAACCATAAAAAATTAAGAAAACTTTGGGGACCCGTGGCGAGGACTGACTTTCTCTCAAAAGGTATTGACAGATTGTTATGACCGTCCTCTGAGGTAGTGCATGAAGCACACCAGGAAGACAAGTCATTACTTCTGGAGTCAAGCAATGGTTTTAATTTAAAAAGTTTAGCTCCCAGGTTGATCATTATCCACTAAACTTGGCTTTGAATGACTCTGGGCTGTTTCACAACAACTAACTTGTCCTCAAGGAAAATGAGTTATCAATATTAAGGGCGTTCAGAATATTATACTTTTATTATACTTTGGATTTTGTCAACACTTACAAAAAACGAATTTTAAATAATTTTCAAACAGTGGAAGCAACCCTGGAATAAATATACGTGTTTTTCCAAGGTACCTTCTTGAATGGGCCAACACTAACTTGAATGTTTGTATCCGCTTGATTAAAAAAAAATTTACTCAAATTGTTTGAGGATCACAGCTCATTTTTAAATTTTTTTAAATATTAGAGATGTGGAAGTTTTTTTTCTTTTTTGGTTACCGACTTGGTTACCAAAAGGCTGGTTTCTCCTTGACCCTCTAGAATAAGGCAAGTCCCTCTGTTTAAGGGCTAACTATGGAAAACACCAACACATAAATGCATCTCATCTGTAAAACTTACCACAGGTACAATGAATAATGTTGTTATTACTTCAGTCTTTGTCTCCTACTGGAGTGTCAACCTCACAGAGCAAAAGCCATCTCTCTCTTGTTGGGCTCTGTGTTCCCATAAAGAGGGAAACTTGCACATAGAGGAACTCAACAAGTATTTGATGAATTAAAGAGGAAATTATTTGATTACTAAGCTAATTCTATAAGGGTAACTAGTTCAACTGCAGAAAACAGAATTCAGAACTTTAATATCTCCAGCCCATCATCTTGTCTCCAAGAGCTTAGGATCTGTAGTCAGGGCTAAGAGAAAATAGATCATTTTATCCCCTGTTGATGGGCAGGAGAATTAGCACATCTTTCTGGAGGGAAATGTGGTAATATATATCAAATCCTTTCGGATAAAACACCTTTTGATCAAAGAATTTATCTAGGGAAATAATTAAGGATAAAATGTTTTAGTTGTGTGCAATGGACTGAATGTCTGTGTCCCCCAAAATTCATAGATTGAAACCTAATCTGCAGTGTGAGGGTATTAGGAGGTGGGACCTCCAGGAGGATGGTCAGGTCTTGAGGATGGAGCCCTCTTGGATGGGATTGGTGCCCTTATAAAAGGGACCCCAGAGAGCTCTCTCGCCCTCTTTTCCACCACATGAGGTTACAACGAGATGATGGCAGCCTGCCACCAGAAAGGGGGGTCTCACCAGAACCTGAATATGCTGGCAACCTTCCAGCTTACAGTACAGGGAGAAAGAAATATCTGTTGTTTGTAAGCCACTCAGTTTATGGTACTTTGTTGGAGCAGCTTGAACCAGCTTTGATAATGTGTTTTTTAAGGAGCAAAAATAAAATGTCTAGTAATAGTGTAGACACCTCTTACGCACCCCTTGAGATGCTGTCAGCCTCACCTGCCTGTTGTTCCACCCATCTCTGTGGCACTGCCTCCGCATGGGCTCTTTCAGGATCTCACCTCATGTTCACTTCTCTCCCCACTCCAGGTCTTCCCTGTTGAAGGTCAGTTGTTCTGATGCAGGACCCAGCTCATCACACTTGAGCGCGTGGGAGCACAAGGGAGTCATGCCCCAAGGGACACACTTTGATCAGTGGGTGACTGAAGTTGATAAGCAGCACCCTCCCCCTAACAGATGTCCTAAGACAAAGTTTATGTGGCATCTCAAGAACAGTCCAGAAGGATAAAGCAATCAATCAGACCTAGTGGCAGCCAAGTCAATAATGGGTCCTCACATTGTTTCATTTTCTCCTTTGTTTTACTTTCATCCCTCGCTTCTATTCTCTGGAATTGCACTCCTATATAAGCTCTTTGCCTCAGCTCTTGCTTTCTGGGGAACTGAGAGGTTATCTAATTGGTTAAATAAGATGTATTATTTATTCAGTGGATATGGATATGTACAGCCATTAAAAATGACATGGAAAGACAACAGCTTTTTAAATGAAACTTGTTACGAAATTGTATGTTTAATATGATACTATTTCTGTTTTTTAAAAAGTGTGTGTATAATCCTTAAAATTTTAGCTGGACAGTGGAATTATAGATGATATTTCCTTTCTTTGGTTTACTGATTTTTTCGATTTTCTACTTTCGTAGTTAATTTTCTTAAAGGGAAAATTTAGTTGGGTATATTTTCTGTAAGAATTTCAACTGGGAAATATAAGGACCAAATCTAAAGGCTATAATCAAAGAAGAGTGAGTTTAAATTATTTGAAGAGTTGTCATAAAAATGAATTAGTGAAACTTCATGAGAAATTATGAAATAAGTAAACTTCACTGTATTTCCATGGGATATTATGACCTGTGATAGGGATTTTGGAAAAATGAGAGAATGAGTAGAAATAAATGAAAGTGTTACAGAAAAGGCTGTCATCTTCTTGATGACAGTACAGTGGCTATAAGAGAACTTGTGTTTTTATAGTCAAATGAGACCTGGGTTTGAATCCTGGATCCTCACTTAGTAGACACATGACCATAGGGTTTTTATGGGGACTAAATGAGATGTGTTAAAGGACAGTGGCTGCTACATAGTAAGTACTCAATAAATTAAGGGAATTATTAATTATTACAGTCTAACAACATTTGAAAAAATAAGTCTGTTTACCAAGCTAAGTCGTACCTTTCTATTGTCACAGATATGCCCAGTAATTCAAAGTTGATACTTATTACAACCACTCCCAACAGCCAACTGCTTTCTCTGAAACCTTAACTCACAGAAGGCCGTAGGCAAGTTGGAAATATCCCTTGACTTGACTGAAGATATCTTGAGCAGATATTTGAGATGTCTCTACAGTAATTACAACTGTCAAAGTAATTAAACAAAGAGGCCTTTAGACCCAGGTGGCTGTAATGCCTCAGTCACCTACATAAGCAAACTGAAACTGAAGCCAGAGTCAACTCCTATAAATGCACTCATATCTCAGAAAACAAAATTTAAGAACAACCAATCACAAACAGCCAACTGTGCTTTCCCAAATAAGGCAACTGATTAAGCTGTAGCCAACCAAGTAATTTCCTTGCTTTGCTTCCAGGTCTGCTCTATAAAACCCTTCCCACCCCCCCACCCCCACCCCCACACCCCCCGCTTCTGTTGACATGGCCCTCCTAACCACTTTTGGTTTGGCGCTGCCTGATTAGAACTGATGTTTGCTCAAATAAACTCTTGAAAATTTTAATATGCCTCAGTTTATCTTTAAACACAAGTTATTATCAAAGTGTAATTGTAGATGTTCAAATGATAACTTTGCATCTAAAAATACAACCCAGTAACATTCAGCATTTGTCATTATTAGAAAATTCTTCATCCATTAAGCTGATTTCTGCCTTCCTTCAGTGTTTACACCTCTGGACTCTGTTCTGCCCTCTCCAGCAGAATGCCAGCCAGTCACAAAGCTTTACTTTGGCAAGTCTTACAACACTGAAGTAAGGGTAGCAACAAAGGTTTTAAAAGTTTCTAGAGAGTGAATGATCCAACAGGGTCTCACGTTCAGAACTTGCCAGCCACAGCTCTCTGTACTCATTTATTCCCACCAATACATTTGGTTTTGTTCCTGCAGATACTCCGCTCCATTTTTTCTGTTTAAGAAAAACAAAGCACTCAGTGTGAAATAAACAATAACAAGATAAACATGTACAAACTTGCATGACTTTTGATCACTAGAACTGTGTGGACTTAGCTAAAACTGCAGCTGCTGAAGTGGAGAAGAAAGCGAAGATTATGGAATTAAAACAAAATATAATGTGTCTCCCCATGTTTGTCAGCCTATACGCTATAAAGGCTTTTCTTGCATTTGTTTAGAATGCTGCTTTGGAAATTCTTTGTAGTGTGTAATTTTCTAAATAAGTACAAAATAGACGCTTTTATAACAATTTAAATGCAAAGCAGTAGTTTGGAAAGAATACCACTATTGGTTCCTCCTAATTCCTTCATTCCCTCCTTGCCGTGAAATGAAAGCACTGAGCAGAACCTTGATGGCGACATGTAAAACCATTCAGAGTTAGAGGTTCTGGATGTTTCTGAGCCACATTTCACGGATTGAAGCCCTTCAAAGAATGATGCGCCTGGTCCCTGTTGCTATGGCTCTACGTCACCACACTTTTTATTTTTTTTAATATTTGCACTTTAAGAAAAATAGAAACTTTAATTTAGAGAAAACCAGCTAAGAAATGGGACAGCTCAGTGGGTGAAGTATAACAAATAAGCAAAGAGAAAGAATGGAAATGTAAAGTTGTTATTCAGGACTTAGAGGCAGCAGCTACACAAAAGATGCAGCCAACCAATGGCAGAAGAGGGTCAAGAAGTGTGTTTGAACCCCACCACACAGGAATCCAAACTTTTCACCTGCGTTAGCTAAACTCTTATGGTCTGGTGTAGACACAAACTCCCTGACTAGAGTCTCAACGGTCTCGCTTTTAAGGAAAGCGACCCTGTGTCCTGCACCATCCTGGCCTTTGAACTGTGCAATGCTGCGTTTTAAACAAAACAGATGCTAAGTAAATGTATGTTGAAAAACAAGGAGTGAACTTTTATTGACTTGACGTTTTTCTAATTTTCTCTGGTAAGCCTACAGAAATTTTGGATAAAGAAATGATCTTTGGTTGTGAATGACTTTGATATCAAAATTATGTTGATTAAAGTTGTTTTTCAGTAGAAATATAAACCCATCATATTGATTTGGATAAGCCGACTGTTTTAGTCTGCTTGGGCTGTCGTAACAAAATACCATAGACTTTGTGTCTTAAACCACAGAAAGTTATCTTCCCACAGTTCTGAGGCTGGGAAGTCTCCAATCAGGGTCTGGCAGGGTCAGTTTCTGGTGAGGTCTCTCTCCTTGGCTTGTGGACGGCGGCCTTCTGCCTGTGTCCCCACATGGCCTTCCCTCTGTATGCGCCCAGAGAGAGCTTTCTGGTGTCTCCTTTTCCTCTAATAAGCATGCCAAGCCCATCAGATTAGGACCATTCCTTTATGACCTCATTTAATCAAACATTTGGTTCAGAACAACAACTGAATTAAGAACAAATTTGGGTTTGGGGGTTTTGTTTTTTTTTTTTTTTTTTACAAGTAAAGGTAAAAATTACTTGCTCCTGAATTATACCATTAGCTTCTAAATAACTTGAGACGTACTGTTACCATGCTTGGTAAGACTATTCAACAGTAACATTAAATGTAAACAGTTCTTTTTTTCTTTAGATGCTGGCTTAAGTGAAAATTACTTAACATTTCCTCTAAAGCAGGGAGATAGACATTTCACAACCCAGAATAGATAAAATCGAGCACTATCTCCCAGCATTGGTTTCTTTCCCAGTGGCCTGGAGGAGTTGTTACACTTTTTGAAGATGGTGCTCTAGGGAGAGACAGCACCACTGGGGAAATGAAGCCAGTACACTCTTATTGAAGGAGAATGCCTTACTAATGCTAAATGACAGTACACTTCACTAAAATTACTCATATAATCTCTCTTCTTCTTATGGGATTTCTCATTGGATAAATTTCTCTGTGGATGTTTGCTTTTCCTGGTGACTGGTAATGAACCCTTTACATACCTTAGCTGAAGACCTCAAATCCAAAGTGATCAATTTTCTGATAAGCAGAATGAAAGGATTGTGCTATATTTCTCTCTAGTTAGATCAATCAATCAATCGATCTATGTGGTATTATTGTTCTAATCTTGCTTGACTTCGCAGGTTGATTCTGCAACTTTGAGCACTACCTTGATTTCAGCAGTCATAAATGTTGCCCTTATTTTTTACTTCAATTAAGCTTTTTGAGGTGAGGGTAGTATTTTAAGGATAACTGTTATTCACCTCCCAAAACACATTGCGAGAGCTTATCTACTTTTTAATCATCTGTTAAAAAAGAAAAAACAGATATTCCCTATCTTTCTGTTTCATATACAAATTTAACTTGCTTTATTTTGGGATTGTTAATATTTCGGTGGCTTTTAGGGTATTTCAAATTTTGTTTTAAACATTTACTCCTTTGCTTAATTTTTAATATATAGCTATTTTAAATTTCATAAATATCTATGTACACTTGCACTTACATAGATGAGTATTAATCATATAAAACAAAATCCCAATCAGACCAACCTTGCTTCCATGGAGATTTAGACATTTGATTTTTGTGGGCCCTGGAGCCGTGGAATCAGAACCTTGCCTAGCGTGGGTGCTGGGTAAGCACCTGATAATTGGTTCCTCCAACAGAAAGGAATCACACCCTTAATTGAGTGCTTTAATAGTTATTAATGTAAATGCTTGGAGGCTTGGATAAAAAATAAATAAGAATATAAATCGTTTACCTGAAAATGGTTATAACTCAGTTGAGAGATCAATTCAAGGAAGTAGGTAAATGCTTCCAAATATATGTGGAATATATTTGTATTCATACTATCATGTACACTTCTATGAAATTGCTGTAGAAAATTCAAAGCAAGATGGGAAACGGTAGTTTAAAGCCATGATGTTTTGATGAGGGATTATGCATTTAACTCTATTACCTGTAAGTGATGCCCATTATATTCTAGCATGGCCGTACGGCTAGCTTACTGTAAATCCATTCCCTTGACTCTCAAGTGGGCCCTTTAATACTGCCAGGCAATCCTACCATACTTCCCTAGTCTACCTAATCTTCCACACTCTTGGATGACTATATTGCATCTTTTCCTCCCTTCTCAAACCTCGAATACCTTCTTCCCTGTCATTACTCTCATCTTTCTCTTCCGCTGAGAACCTGAAACAGTTAGATGATGACATTCCATCACCTCAGCAGCCAGCATCTGTTGTTGGAAGTGCTGCCTCCTTGCCTGTTTCCAGAAACGAACACCCTGCCTCTGTCTAAGGCCATGTCTTCTTAAGCACTAGATCCCACTGCCTCCTCTGCCTAAGCAGGGACATTGCTCCAGCAGTTCTGTCCTCTTGTTCTTAAGTCATCACATTTTTCCTCTCTACTGGATCATTCCCATCAGCAGAGAAGTAAGTTGTCATTTCTCCTGCTTTAAAAGAAAAAAATCCTGACCCACTTCTGCCACCTTTTACCCCATTTCTTTCTCTCCTTTGTAGCAAAATTCCTTAAAAGAATTGTCTGTACTCACTGTGTCCAATTCTTCTCCTTTTATTCTCTCTTCACTCTGATATGGCTTTCGTTTCCAGCAAACTGAATTGTCAAGTGACCTCTAGATTGCAAAATCCACATGACAGTTCTCAGCCCTCATACTTGACTATTAACAGTATTTGACCAAATTGATCACTTCTTTCTCTTTGGCACACTTTCTTCCTAGAAACTACAGTCTTAGCCGTCATTCTCCTTCACTGTTGATCCTTCTGAGGCTCTTTTTTAGTTGGAGTGCCCCCATGTATGTTCATTTCCTTGGCAATCTCATTCCAATTTGTGGCTTTCAATGCCATCAATATGCCTAAGACTTACAACCTTTTATCTTTAGCCGGATCTTTCTCCCCAACTTTCAGACCTTGAGCACTCTTCCAAACTACTTGGATGTTTCATACAATCTCACGTTTTACGTGTTCAAAATGGAACTCCTGATTTTTGCCTCCTAGCCACCTGTAGCCTTCCCTGTATCAGTTGATGGGTAACTCCATCTTTCTAATGCTCAGACCCAAAACATTTGGGATCATGGTTGACTCTCTTTCACACCCACATCAAATCTGTCAGCAAATCCTATTGGCTCAACTTTGAAAATGTGCCCAGAATTAGACCATTTTTTTATCCCTACATTGCTGCTGCCCTGATTGAACCACCATCATCTATTTCTCCACCTGGATTACTGTGTCAGTTTCCAGCTGATTTCCTTGTTTCCACCCAAAAGTCCCCAAAGTCACTTTTCAATTCAACAGCCACCATAATCCTTTTAACATGTCAGACCACATCACTTCTCTGCTGAAAACCCTCCAGTGACTTCTCATCTAGTTTAGAACAAAAGCCCGAAGTCTTGACTATGGCCTGCAAAGCCACACGTAACCAGAGAGCTCTGACCTCATCATTTGTTCTTTTCCCCGGTTTACTCCACTCAGTCGTTCTGACCTCCTTCTCTCTTCCAGCACGTCTGGCCTGCTCCCACTTCAGGGCCTCTGCACTGGCTCTTCCCTCTGCCCAGAGTTCAGATATCTGCATTCCCTCACTTCTGTCATGCTTTTGTTCAAATGTCACCTCCTCCATATAGGCTACCTGTACTCCCATTTAAAATTGTCCCTGACCTGTCACCTTGCACCTTGGCTTTCCTTACCTGGTTATTTTCCTTTTCCACAGCATTTATCACCTTCTAACATATTATATGCTTTATTTTTTCATTATATCTATTATTTATGATCTGTCTCTCCCCTTGAGAATGTAAGCTTTTAGAGGGCAGGGGATCTTAGTTTCTTTTGTTCACTCATGTATCCCAACTGTCCAAAACAGTGCCTGACACATGAAGAATGAATGAATGAATCATTAAGAACAAAAGACTTTCCCTAACCACCTCACTTCATGTTGCCTCTCCAGCCTCCCCCCATGATTACTCTCTACTCGCATAACTTGGTTTTACTTTTTTCATTATTTGAAATGGTCAATGATCTTACTTCTGATATCTCATCTATTAGAATGTAAGATAAGCTATGTGAGGGCAGGGACTTGAGACATACTGATAAGATATCAGTATAAGCGTATACTTAATAGGTAATCATTAACGGGAATCAATTCTGAAGAAGAAATTTGAATTTCTCAAATCAGTTTATTGCATATGTAAATTTTATCTTGTGACAAATCTCTGATTATTTGCTTATCAGTCTGATTCAGTGTTCGCTTATCAGAATGCATAATCAGTTGTTATGTTCTTTTTATCACTGTGGTCAGATATGTTTTGCTATTAAAGAATTCTCAAACTGCCCTTGATAGTTTACACTAAATTAAGCAAAGATTTCTTTTTTCCTCCCCAAAGCCCCAGCACATGGCTCTATATTCTAGTTGTAGATCCTTCTAGTTCTATGTGGGACGCTGCCTCAGCATGGCTTGATGAGTGGTGACTAGGTTCGTGCCCAGGATCCGAACCAGTGAACCCTGGGCCACCAAAGCAGAACACACGAACTTAACCGCTCTGCCACCAGGCTGACCCCTAAGCAAAGAATCTTCTTAAAAGTTCAATGATTGGCAAGGCTCAAGACAAGATTTTTTTACAACATGCTGTAGAATCTTTTGCTTATATATAAGGAAGAAAGTAAAGATGAAGACTTTCATTATTCTATATTGGGAGAATTTTTTATTATCACTGAAAGTAGCAAAATGATACTGAGAAGTTGTAATCAGAGATGGATAGCTGGGAACTGAAGTATTAACATGTAATAAATTAAGCAGATAGCTGTGATCTTATTCCTGAAAGTTCATCACCATCCTGTGGGTTCCTGAGTGTTTCCCATGTAAGACTCAATGGCTGTACTCCCACTTGAGTCATTTAAAATGATAGAAGAGGGGCCGGCCTGGTGGCATAGCAGTTAAGTTCACATGCTCCACCTTGCCGGCCTGGGGTTCCCAAGTTCACTTCCCAGGCGCGGACCAAAACACCGCTTGTCAAGTCATGCTGTGGTTGTGTCCCATATAAACTAGAGGAAGGTGGGCATGGGTGTTAGCCCAGGGCTAATCTTCCTCAGCAAAAAGAGGGTGTTTGGCAACGGATATTAGCTCAGGGCTAATCTTCCTCCCAACAAACGAACAAATTGATAGAAGAGTATAGCACATTTTATAGGAAATTATTATGTACCACAAGAAGGTCGAGCAAAACTCTGATTAGATTTTAAGCTCTCTTTTCTGTAGACTCTTATAATAGGTATCTAGGTCATATTTTTCTTTAAATTTCTTTAAAAAAATATTGCAAGTTAGGAGTAGTTAATATTTAAGACAAATATATTGTAAACATTAAAACAAACTATGGATTTTTCTTTTATGTTATTAGCTATTAGTGGTTTCAGAATGAAAATGGAAAAACGTACTTTGCTATTTAGCATAGTCAAATGCATCTGTAATAAGAAATGAAGAAGTCAATGCATGAGAATTCAAGTAACTATTAAGATCAGAATCTTATTTTTATTCTTAATTGAGTAAATTTAATTTTGCTTTTTAACAGTAGGTATTCTTTCATTAGCACACTTTTAATAAACCAAAGGTAAACATTTTGTTATATCCATTAAAATGATTAGTTTCATTGTCAGCTCATAAAGTTGTTGTTTAGGAAGAAAACTAGAAATCATGCCATGAATTTGTGATCATCTGTTTTATTCTATTTCATGACCAAAGAGTGTTTGTTTTTTGAGATTCTACATATAAGTGAGATCATAACAGTGTTTGTCTTTCTCTTTCTGACTTATCTTACTTAGTATAATGCCATCAAGGATTTGCAACATCCATGTTGTTGTAAATGGCAGGATTTTCTTCCTTTTTATGGCGGAATAATGTTCCATTGTGTATATATACCACAACTTCTTTATCCATTCATCCATCAATGGGCACGTAGATTGTTTCCATATCTTGGCTATTCACACTTGGCTCATGTGGACATGGGGGTGCAAGATATGTCTTAGACATAGTGTTTTCATTTCCTTTGGATATATTCCCAGAAGTGGAATTGCTGGATCCAAAAAGATTTTTTAAGTTAACTATCTCCTACTTACAATAATTGTTTTCTGATAGCCTTAGGTCTAGTGATTCTGGAAGGTTGTGAGAAAATAAAAATTGCTCCTGCTATAGACTTCAAATGCCTCTCCTACAGGAGCCCGTGGGCTTCCACAGGCCAGGCATTTGTGGTGCTAATGGAGCTTCCTTTGGCGGTGAGAAAAAGCGAGTCCTGTAGCCCCAGAACTGTCCACAGACATGCCCCTGGACCTTCCAGGTCGGCTCCCATACATGTCTGTTAATGACTGGACCCAAGCATCCATCTCTAAGCAGAGAGGAGCATATGGCAGCGTGAAGAAGGATGTTAAGGTTGGGCTTAAAGGGTATGAGTCAGAGCACAAACATCTAGGAGAAGAACAGTTTGGGGGTTAAGTGGATATTGCTGGACCATCCTTATAGGTCTTTAGGTCAAATGGTGCTGGAGTCAGGGTGGGAGGGGGATACTGAAACCAGGTGGTTTGGATCGTCGGCAGCCTTCTGCTGTACTTACAGCTAAATGCAATCATACATCAGAAGTCCACCCTAAGAGCTATAAACTGAGGAATAACTCCCTGAGCAACACATCCAAAGCCAAAGAATCCTTAGCGATGCTGAGAAGAGCTGATGCAGCAACAGCTGCTACAGGAGAGGGATATAATAAACTTGCAGACCAAAGTTAGAATGCTCCCAAAATACCTTCAAGGCTAGTTAAACTCCTTAAAGTTAGTCCACGGAACATTTTACATAAGAAACTTTCCATGACTTCTCACCCTTTGAGAACTAGAGTAGCTGTGGCTTTCTTCTCCCTGTGCGGTGTCCTTTGGGGCACTTTTGGAAGCGATGGAACCACGTGTATTTTAATTTCTCAATTCTCTTTGAAAAATAGCTTTATATATTGTGAAAAAGAGATGTGAAGAAAAGTCATATGCAAATAAACAAAAGTCGTGATTTGACATGGCTATTGATTTAGTGGACCACAAATTGATTTATGTGCAAAGATGTGGAAATACATGACCTTTGTAATAAGTTACCGTAGTTCTAACATGTGAGACTGCTCATTTAGTGTTTTACATTGAAAGAAAGGACTAAATTAGGTTAAAGGGCAGACTTAGACGTAATTTTTTACCTTTTTCTATACCCGTCAATTTGTGAGCATTTTGTGAAATATAACTTTCAAGTACTCAGAATTTCACACGAATATCTAAATGCTCTAAAATTGCCATCAGTGTACCCCTTTGAATGAAAGGCAGTCTAGTACTGCAGAAAGAACCCAGGATTTTGAGTGAAATAATTGAGTTTGAATATCACCTTCATTGCCTGTGACCCAGGAGAACTTTTTCGAGCCTCAGTTTCCTCATCTGGGAATAACAGTTGTTGCTGGGATTAAATTAAATGCAACAATCTATGTATAATACACAGCACACTGCTCGGCACTTTGCAGACATCCCAAAGTAGTAGCTTTTGCAATTTTATTATAAATTGTACCATGTACAAGACAAAGAAGGACCTGGAAGAGGAGAATAAGAGTTTCTTTACATCCGTATCACTTATTCATTCCGTTCTTCAAAAATATTAATTAAAAATAGACTGAAGATAGTGTGGTGAAATGCCACAGCCTTAGTGTTTTTAAAGCACTTTTGCATTATTTTCTGGATAGTGAGATGCTGCTTTTTTACAAATCAGTATTTGTTGATTTGAGAATCTGTGCAGGTTTAGTCCACAAGATAAAGTGCAGCAAATTTTTAATTCTGTGTGCCAAAAAGGGGGCTACAAAACACAAGTGGCTTACCAACCACCCTTATGCTATGTAGCATGTGCCAGATAGGTGGTACCGAAAAAGGCAAAGGAATCACTGAGTTCCTTTTTACCTTAGCACAGGAGAGTGAGAAGCAAAGACTGATAGAATAGTGTGTCTTTACATCACATGCCTGGCCCTCCACGACCACAAAACCAGTTAGCTGAGAATCCAGGTAGAAGGGGACAGCAAAAGTAGACTCAGGCTATGGCATTGGCCTGAGAATAAAGTTCTTAGGATATTCAAGGGGTCGAAATAGAGTGAATTATGGATCATATGGTCTCCCAGTCAGCTTAGTATCCTGATTCTGTAGAGTACAATAAATTTGAATCTAAATCTGAATTTGGAGTTCAGTACCATTCCACCATAGTCAGTCCTGATAGGACCCTGCCTAGGGCTGCAGCCATCTTTATATTTAGGCTTTCTGCCTTTCTTCCCCTCCAGCCATGACCAAGCCTTTCAGACCAACCTGGGAGGCCCTGGAGTTAGAGGATGGGGCAAAAGAAATCTTGAAGGGGAACCTACGATCCCAGGGCAGAACCCACTTCTCAGAGCTTGCCATTACTTTTGGTCCTGGAGTCTGGACCAACTTTGCATCCCTCGAGGCCAGAACACCTCTGGATCCCAGTGTGTCTTCGGACTTTGTATCAGTCTGTCACCACAATCTACTCTGTCCTGGTGTTCCCGTGAGGCCTCATAGGGCCAAGGTTTCTGAACACCTGTTTGCTTTGCTTCTTGGAACTTTGCTTTACCTTAAAAAGGGAGCCAAAAAAAAAAAAAAAAAAAAAAACACCAAATAAATGGCCACAGGCCTCAAAACATCATTGCCCCAATAATCAGTTATGGTCACCAATTGTTATGATGGATCACATGAGAGTGAAATGGGGATGAGCTGAACCGCATCCTGTGGCCCTGGTTAGAGAAGCAGTACTGGAAAACCATAAAATATGGCAGCTTCCAGACTGAAAGTGAGTGTCTGAGTGGGGACCAGGGCAAGAGCCCTAAATGACCAGAGGAAAAAGTCCTGTGAGGCCCTGGACCATATCGAGTAGACCAGAAATGCAGATGTCAACTTAAAGCAGGATATGTTTGATAAAAAATTGTTTCATGAGATAAAAATTCAAGGATTCTTTAAAGGATGTCCCCTTGGGACTTCAAGTTGTTTTTTTTCAAAAAAGCCTCTGTATCTGAGAACTATCAGAGGAAATCAGAGCTGGAAAGATAGGACACTGTAGGTGAAATGAATAGGGAAAACCTTACCATTTTCTGATATCCTAGAGAACAGGGGAGAATCCACACTGGAGAAAAACATCTTGAATATCACAGTGACTTGGCCTGCATCACATAGCAGGTATTAAACTGTGTTAACTAGCTTGGTCCGAGGAGGGTCACAGTGGAAAAGCACAGAGGAAATGATTTGTGCTGGGCCTTAATAGACCAGTGAATAGGGGCAACATTTATGTATAGTATTTATTTATGTATAGTATAGTATTTTGGTATTTAGCAAGTGCCCATTTATTGAGCTCACTCTATATAGCGAATACTAGCCTGCCCCTGTGATGTGCCTTTTCTGTTATCTCATAACAACCCTGCCACATTGGTTATTACTCTCATTTTAGCCGTGAGGAAACATGCTCAGTGAGAGTAAGGAATCTGCTCAAGCCATTCACCTGGTAAATGGGAGAATCTGCGTTCAAATCCTGGTCCATTTAAAATCCCCTGTTCTTGAAGCCATATGAATGGAATTGACGTGGAAGATACTGCCCACGTTGGAGATGTGCTGCTTGAGGTAGATAGAGCTGAAGTGAGTTCAGGGAATCAGAAGTGACATTGTCATTTGACCCCTTTGGTTAGCATCCTGGGCTCTTTATCTCAAGCTGATAAGCTCTCTTATCTTGGCCGTATCTTTTTTTCCCTCCACTTTGCTCTCCATTCTAATTTTAGAAATATCGTTCCTGAAGTCAAGATGTTGAGGGATGGGGTTAGGCTGTTCTTCTTTCCTACTTGTATGTTCTATAAAGCTGATTCCCTGTATAAACCTCCCTATCTAACAGTAGCAGGATTGGTCATGGGAGGTGAACCAAGGAAGGAGACACATTCTAAATTGATGTCTTAGTCTAAGAACATAAAATGATGATGTATGGCCCTGGAATTATGTGCTAACGTTCACTGCTCCTTTCATTTATTTTTCCCTTTTTTCAGTACTTCCTCTTCTTGCTATTCCAATGTTTAAGAAGTCGAACAGTGCATAAAAGATATGAGATTTTCCATGGGATCCCTTGTAAAGTTGTACATTTAAAATTTATGTCTTCCGAGCCAGCCCTGATGGCCTAGTGGTTAAAGGTTGGCGCTCTCACTGCTTCAGCGGCCCTAATTCCTGGGTGTGGAACTACACCACTTGTCTGTCAGTCGCCATGCTGTGGCAGCAGCTCATATAGAAGAAATAGAAGGACTTACAACTAGGATATACAATCATGCACTGGAGCTTTGGGGAAGGAAAAAAAAAAAGGGAAGATTGACAATAGATGTTAGCTCAGGGCGAATCTTTCCCTGCAAAAAAAAAAAAAAAAAAATGTCTTCCAGTGATGAAAAACATATATGCCACACTCAAACTCTGTATTCTACAAGGAGTAAAAGACCCTAAGAGAAATAAAAGATGATGCTAATATTAAAAAAAAAATCTTGGCTCTCTATATTTTTGTGATCAGAAACTCTCCTGAATAATGGATGGATCTACTTAAGGAAATTCTGTTTCTAACAGTAATACTGAGTCTGATTAAGACTACATCTTATTGAAAAGGGCACCATCGTATGCTGCTGGTTGTGGTTTAAAATGGTGCAGCCCAATTGAACAGTAGTTTGGAATAGAATTTTAAAAGGTCTTGATAACTCATGGCTTACTCATGCTAACTCTGGGAATCTATCCTAAGGAAAGAATTTAAATAGAAAGAGGCTTTTTGTACAGAGATTTTTCAAAGCAGAATGTTTATCATAGTGAATAAAAAATTGTAAACCTAAATGTCAAAAAAGAGTGAATGATTGAAGTCATTTTTAAAATAGATAAAAAGTATATCACATGAAAAATACTAAATTACTTTAAAAACTGGGTAAAATTTAAATATATTATGATTGTAGCTATGGGAATAAAATAGATATTTTTTAAAATTTCAAAAAAAGTGGAAACGCTGTCATGCTATCAAGATTGTGTTTCAGTGGTAGAACTATAGGCAACTTTTATTTCTCTTTTTTTAAGTCCACATTTCCGTACAAGAAGCAACACCTCTTATATCATTAAAAATTGTAATGGATACCAAGATTTGGATTTCAAATATTTGTCCACTTCATGTCTACTATGTCCATATCCAGAACTTGGTCCTCCTTACAGTGGATGTGGATGGATTTGAGTAACTCTTAGCTCAGTCCTCAACCCAGACAACAGACAGGTAGAATGGGTTAACTGTGCAAAATTTGGAAATGAAGATGGGTTCTCTCTACTCCCCTTCTTCCTTGTCCTCCCTGACAAGTCCAGGTAAAGAGTTTGTTGAAAAGGAAGAAACTGTTCAGAAGAAATCTACTTGCCATAAATGTGCAAGAAACACAATGCCAGTTAGAACAATACTTCTTTTCACGTTTTCTGACCTCGCCTATTTTTTCATCTTGTAGATAACAAGTGTGGCCTAGATAGAGGACAAATATTTACCTGTAAATTTGCAAAGCATCAAATAACAAAGGATAGCTTAATTAGTGTTATCATCTTCAGTGGCTGAGCGAACTCGAAGGGGACAAATAATAGAATAAAGGTCATTGCTTTCATAATTCCCTGCAGCCATAAATAATAGTTGCTATAGTCATAAGATATATTCCCTGCTTCTTTTTTCATCCAAAACATTGTACCCTTTGGAATTATGTCATTTATTATTAATTAAAGTAGATGTTTGGGGTGGAGGTGGCAGTTATTAAGTCTTTTTCACTGAAACCAAAGAACTGGGCATTTTATTCTGTGTTTCCTGATTTCCAGTTGCTACAAGCTATTCTGTTGTAAACACATAGTTCAGTCATTCAACTTCACCTTCATTACATGCAGTGCTTTCAAAGAGAACAATGGCCTTTTCCTAGTTCGGAAATGGGTGGTATGTAGCAGAGCACTAGAAGCTTTCGTGTGTTGTGAATGCTAATGAGCTGTTTTGTGATTAAGAAGTAAGGTGGAAAAAAGCAAGAATGATTACAACAGTCATTCAGTGTATGTTTGTATTTTGGGAGGAAAAGTGACGGAATGCCATTATTTCTTTTCTTATTTTTTCTCCCTTCCTTCTTCCTCTTTAGACAAAGCCCGTTGCATTTGCGGTTCGGACAAATGTCAGCTACAGTGCAGCCCATGAAGATGATGTTCCTGTGCCAGGCATGGCCATCTCATTCGAAGCAAAAGATTTTCTGCATGTTAAGGAAGTAAGGAAAATAACTTGAATTCTTAGCCACGTGATTTTTCACCTTGAAACATCATTTTTTATTTCTTACTGCTGTGAAATAGCATTGCGCATAGCTGCAGTTGTATAACACACACACAGAATTGGTGCCTTTCAACCTTTTTCTAATATAAATATAACCTTTTTAAAGAAGGAAGAAGTCACAGGCTTCTTGCAGTAACTTCAAGGCTCCCCTGGGCTCTGTGACCCAGAAATTAGGAACCACTGGAGTAGATGATCCTTTTTTATACTTACCCTGTACTTTTTCTTTTAATATTTAACCTTGACTATGTGTCGTTTTCCCCTCATGTCTCAAATTTAACCATCAGGGGAGGCTGTGATAATAATATCTAGGATTCATGGTCTCTCCTCTCTGCGGACAGTGTCTAAACTCAGGCCACTGGTGCCCTTTATCTTCCTTCAATGGTAAATTTCTACAGTGGAGGGGAGAATGGCAGGAATTGGAGCCTGTGAGGCAAGAAACAGCAGGAAAATTCCCTTTTCTTCGGGCCAAAAGTCTCCACCTTACTGTTAACAATGATTTAATCTATAAATTGGAAAAATTCACCCTTAATTACGGTTTATTTTGAATGAACATTTATCACGTGCCCGCTGTGCAGAACGCTGTATTAGATGACCAGAAATTCCCCCTACATGATGTTCCCAGTGTGTGAGCATGAGGTTTCCTTGGATCTGCAGGAATTTACAGTTGGAGCACTTCCATGTGGGGATGAAATGTCCCAGGGAGCATCTGTAAATGTATGAATGTACATTATTTCATCACACAATGAAGGCTGTGAGCAAAGGCAGTGATGACTGCCAATTAAAAGAGCCTAGAGAATCTAGAGCCTACCATTTCATTAACTTTTAGAAAGAGATATAAAATAGTGGCTGGGAAGGAAAGATAGAAAAATTTTTCAAAAGTGATGGCCTGCGTAGAATCTCACTTTACAGCAGAAAATCAGATCAATCCAGTCTCCTTCCAATGGCTGATGCTTAGGGAGGGATCTCTATCTACCATGGAAGGAAAAAAAAAAACAGAATGGAAAGTGTTCCTTGAAATTCAAGAACAGAATTGAAAAATATGATTCAGTTGAGGGAAATCAAACCAACTCATAAAGATTTAGGATAAATATTCCATCCACAAGAGAGAAATTCTCAACATTGACATCAGTAGAGAGATCATTTGTGAACACTGTCGTGGTCATTATAAAGCTGTTTGCACAACAGTAAATTTTGTTCTGATACAAAATATTTCTATATTTATTTCTCACCTTTAATACTTCTAATTAATCAGATTATATAAGAGGAAGATCTCTGTAACACTCTCTAGTTCCTAATGGTCTCTTGTTAGGAAGAGCTGTTAATCTTTGAATGAGAAGAGTTTATCCTACTCCTGGTGACAGCAGCAGCTGCGATGGGACTCTGGCTAGTCTCAAGGCAGTACCAGGAAAGAGAAGGAAGAGTAAAGCCCACGTTGGATTGTTGAGCACAGCGAAAATGCTTCACTCCTCCATGCTCAACGCGTGAACCTCAGGGTTTCTTGAATTGTGACATCTGAGGCATAGTTAATTGTAATTGCCATAATATTTCTCTCCATTGAAAATAATGGAAGTTAATATGGAAGAAAACTGACTTGAACTTTGACTTGAACTTCTGTGTACTGACTTCAACAATTTTGATTTTTGTGTTTAGAAATTTAACAATGACTGGTGGATAGGGCGATTGGTTAAAGAAGGCTGTGAAATCGGATTCATTCCAAGCCCAGTCAAACTAGAAAATATGAGGCTACAGCATGAACAGAGAGCCAAGCAAGGGAAATTCTACTCCAGGTATGAGAACAATATCCAGTGTTTGCATAAAAGTTCAGCGTAGACCATCATTCACGTACTATTGTTTGCTTTCTTCTACAATCTTTATTATGTGTTAGAAAGCAGGCTGGTTTATTGATAGCATTGCAAATCCTGCATTTTAAAAACTTCATCCCAGCATCTGATTTTCATCCTATTTGGGAGAGAATCAAAGTAATTAGTGTCATTAATGAAAAAAGCTGACATCATAGAGTGTGAAATTTGGGTTTCGGTACAGAGGAAATCCTGAAGTCCTAATCTTTTCCTAAAAATACTCTGGCACTGAGAAACCGTGTAGTGAACAATCCCAGTGTCTGTAGCTGCCTGGCATGGCAGGAAGACATTGCAGAAGTGACGGTCTCAGATATCATTGGCAAAGAGCAGCTCTTGTGGTCTGTTAGTTTCATTTTCACTTGAGAAACTCAATTTTCAGTTCAACTCACGGCTAAGCACTTAAAGAGAAACTTGAGATGAAATGGGTTAAAATTGCCTTTGCAGATAGCAATTAGATGAGTTATGTAATAGGCTCGAGCTGAATAATCTTTCCTAGGATTCTTAGGGTTGTTTGCACCTCACTAAAGAATCAGTCAAAGGGCTTCTCAAACATGGACTGAATTTTAAATTGAACCCTGCACAGATAAGTCCAAGAACATGGCATGCTTCTTTCTATGTGAAAGGGTGTGACATGGGCAAGGTTTTTCTTTAACATAAATAGTTGAGCTTTTGTTTTCTCTGGCCTATATTTTATTTGTTTGTATAATGATGCAAAATCCTTTGTTAATGATAATATTTTAAGTGTTAGCAAGAATTTTTTTCAAGCGTCAGCGATCAAGTAAAATAGAATCTGCTTTTTTAGTTTGAAATATCCATCTTCATTAACTAGTATTTTATAACTGTCAGGCTCTTTTAGTTCAGGTGGATTCCTCCCTTTTTGAGACCTCTACCCCATATTTGACTTTTATTAATCCCTGGGTTATTGGGGACCCTCAGATTGGGAGATGCATTTAGTCATATGAAAGTAGATGTGAGTGGATAAGCGAAGCGTGTGCATTTTACCTGTAGGATGTTGAGGATCTGTTACTATTTATTCAATTTCTAGTCTTCTATTGGCAGTTTCATTTTGAGGACATAACCAGAATTCAGCAGTATTTAAAAACTCTGATATATAAATTATAAAAATCGACAGAAACCAAAGGCAGTAGAATTGGGACACAGCTCAAGAACATGGCATTTTTATGGAATTAAAAGTGAAGGGCAAATTTGTATTCTGAACATTTGGACTATTTACAATGTTTGTCACAATTTTACACAATTCAAATAATACTTTGACTGTTACTAAAATTCAAAGAGAATGTAAAACAAACCCATGCTTGAACTGAAATTAGACTTAGTACTTTAGAAAAAGAAAAAAAAAATGCTGGACGAAAATGTTTTGGTCCTGATAGTAGGTATTCTAGTATAACTGCCAGAAATTGTTTCTTTAAATAACACTTTTTATTCATTTTACATACTGTCTGGTTATGGTTAAAGGTACTGGTGTATCTCTTAAGAACCTTAAAAAAGCTGGAGAGGCCTCCTGCTAGTTGCTTAAAGTTTTTGACATTTGTCTGTTTTATGCATTAAAATGCAAGAACAGTAGCAATAAAATTCAGCCTACTACTGGTATTTTAATGGAACTTATATTTTCATAAGTAAATATTGCCCTTTGATGCATAGGCACTGTAGCAAATTCTTTCAGCTAGACCCTGGCTTGGCTGTGATAATAAACCATAGGCAGTAAGATTGTCTTGCCGAAATTCCAGGTCACTCTTTAAGATATTCGTTTCCATCTTCATCTGCGAAGGGGCCATTTAGTAACATGTTATTTAGTGTGCTGGCACACTGGTAAAAAACATAAAATGTTGTTCTAATGTTAACTCCAAAGTTTATAAGACACTGAAGCATGTCTTGGATCAAAGTTTAGAATTTGGTAGTTCTGAAGTATATGCTTTTCAAATCATTCCTCAATTAACCAAGTTTAACCCTCCGTGTTAGCCATGCTTGAGAAATCTTCCAGATACAATCTGAGCATTAAATTATTTAACATTCTCTTTGTCATGTTCCTTGGTGTGTCTTTTAAAGGTTAGCAGGTTTGGATATTGCTGTGTTTTTCTTTTATAGGTTGCTCATGAAAACTTGAGTACTTTGAAGCTTAGTACACTAAGAATAACCAAGCTAAGACAGGGGACCAGAACCAAACAAGAAGAACACATTAAGTTTTGGTGTGAGCCTTAAGGTTTACACATTGCCTCAGAGGGTCTCTAGAATAAGGAGCAAAGGAAATCTCTGCTCTTTGGCTATCTGTGGTCCTGGAAGATAATTTGAAGGCTGCAGAAATTACCCTAGTTCTCCTCCATTCTCTCGGGGACTTTTAAAATTAAACCTTGAATTTAAAACAGAGACTGTTACATGGCTGTTTCAAGTACCCCAGGAATCTCCACTGGGAAATTACTGTTTGCCTCCTTGTAGGAAAGACAAATTTGAAGTTCAATAAAAACACAATGAGTAGTCATATTTATTGAGCAATACAGATGTTTTAATATCTGAAATAAGAGTCAGATTTAATATAAATTTTTGCTTTACTCCAGTAAATCAGGAGGAAATTCATCATCCAGTTTGGGTGACATAGTACCTAGTTCCAGAAAATCTACACCTCCATCATCTGGTAAGTAGGTGATAAGTGCTGAACAGTACATACCGCATTCCATGCTTTCTTCGGTCTTACCTAGTTGTGTGAATTAACATATGCTGAATCACTATGTGAACCCTAGACATGTTCAAAGGGATCAGAAATAGGAATGACCAAATGGAGCTAGGAACAAAATGGGGAAATTTTTTTCTGGCTTTGCAAAAAAAGGAATATGTCAATATGTTCACTATAAGTTGTTGGAACTCATCAAAGTGATGAACATTTTTGACTTTTTGTCTTAGCCCCCACCATGGTACCCAGCACATTGTCATGGGCAGTAAATGGGTGAAACCATTTGTGTTTGGCCTCAATTTCAAATAAAAAGAGAAGAAGCATAAAAACTTCAGAAAGGTGAAGAAAGGAGAATAGAATGATGATGGAGTGATTGGCCTGGCATGAGCTAGATTCAGAAAGCTCTATGGAAGATGTAGAAGATGTGTAGAAATATTGAAAGATGATGGAAACACTTGTAGGAAGAGTAACTACTGTTTTCTTTCTGAAGCAGTGGAGAAGGACACCAAGTTAAATTTGGATTTCAGATAAACAATGAATAATTTTTTAGTATAAGTAAATATTGTATGAGACATACTTATACTAAAAACATTTTTATTGTTTATGTGAGATTCAAATTTAACTGAATTTTTATTGCTAAATCTGGCAACTCTAACATTCTGTGTTAAACTTAGAGCTTGATATAAATGGGAGACTAAATGGTTGAATTGCATGAAAGTCTACAATATAAATGGGAGACTGAATGGTTGAATTGCATGAAAGCCCACGATCAGAGTCTTTGTTTGCTAAGAGATGCAACTGGGAGTCAGAATAAGATTATAAGGACTGGCCAGAGGAGCATTTGAGCAAAATGATTGTGTGTGTGATTTCTAGGAAGCTGGAAGTGGGAAGAGATCAAAGATAGAGGATTGTGCATCTACGGAGAAGTTAAGGAACTAGTTGCACTGACTGTATCTTCAGAACAGGATCCACCCATTACAAATGATCTTGCCTCATTCCTGAATGTTGGCAACTTTTAGAGACCGATCAAGGGCTTTTTAGTAAAAACTGTAGGACTTTTTAAGTTAGCAAAATCTAAGTGCAATAAGAAATAGTTTTAGGATGCATATTGATTTCCAAAACCACATACTTATAACTTGAGGTATTTCTAAGTTGACCGAAATTAGGTAAAATAGTATGTTTGAAATGAAAATTGAAGAACTTTAGCTATTATGTGAAGTGTGTGTCTTCTCTTGATCAGCGGGGAGTAGACATTCCTTGAACGCACAGGGGAAAGGAGTCTTGTCCCTGCTCCTTTTCAAACGTGAAGTTGCAGGGATTATGATATAAACCTTATCCTCTTCCTATATATCTAAAGACTGTCGCAGAGACTCCTGAAACGTTGTGATAAAGCAGCAGCCCCGCCTGCAGATGTCAGCCCCACTTCTGTAGATCAGGAGGATTCTTCCATCCCCTCAACCTTACTGAGGCTTCTCAGCATTTTGGCAATGTAATAGGAGCAGGCACATGAATTTTGAAGAATAAGTTAGTGTATTTGTAAAAACGTGTCATTTTTGTAGCCCGATGTCTGTCATTATTAAAAATAAACTTCAGGGCCGGCCCGGTGGCGCAGCGGTTTAGTCCGCGCTTGGCAGCCCGGGGTTCGCCGGTTCGGATCCCGTGCGCCCGCCGATGCACTGCTTGTCAGCCATGCCGTGGCGGGGTCCCATATAAAGTGGAGGAAGATGGGCACGGATGTTAGCCCAGGGCCAGTCTTCCTCAGCAAAAAGAGGAGGATTAGCTACAGATGTTAGCTCAGGGCTGGTCTTCCTCACAAAAAATAAATAAATAAAAAATAATAATAATAATAAACTTCAATTAAGGGTTTAATATAATAAAATAACTTTTCTGAATATCAAGAGTAGAAAACACTAACTGAGTGGACCAGGATATTAACCAACTACAGGATTTATAACAGGCACATCAGGATCCTGCTGTAATTTTTGTATCAATAACACTTTTCTAAAGAAAACTTCAGAAAATTCAACAGAGAGGTTCCCCCACTCCACCTCCAGGAAAACTGCCTAACCCATCAAATGTGGATTGGCCTGCGATTGTAATTTTCATTTTTGTTTCCCAGAGGCCCTGTCTACAATTCACTTCACCCATTGCTAGACCAAAGAATATAAGCATCTGCCTAAAGTAAACATTCTTAGAGGTTCTTGAGGATTTGGAAAAGGAAAAATTTCCACATCACATCTGGGTAACAGGGTAGTTGCCAGATGCACAACACACACCCCACACCTACAGGCATGTGTACACCTGCACACCACACAACCTGACCCGCATGCTTAAGATTAAACTAAGATTTAGATTTCAAAAAATGTTTCCAAGACTCTCTACCAAAAAAGAAATTGCATGCTAGTGAGGAAGAATAAAAGAAACTATATATAAATTTATGAAAGCAGCTTTTCCCCAAGTCAATACTAATATTTGCTGAGGTATGCAAGTGCAATTATGAAATTAAAAAGAGGTAACATCTCTCAGCATAAGGAGAATCATCTGAGTCTAATAAAGTATACAGAACTAGGAAGAGTTGACCATGCTTCTTAACTGTCCTAGTAAATTTCTTTAATGTGTTTTGAAAGTGGCCAAGTGTTTTAGAATTCTGTGTTTCTGAGTGAACCCAGATGCTCTTAGATTTAAGTTAACCAAAAGTCAGAACTACTAAATTGGAAAATTCTCAGTTTGGGAGTGTGAGCCCTTATGTCCAAAGACAGGTAAATTTCAGACCTGACTCAGGCTATGTGTGTGGGTAGCCAAATATCTGGGCGATGTCACAGCTAAACTTTTTATGCATTTCCACTCTTTCTTTAAAAAATAAAAAATCCATCCACTGATCACAGCAGACCAGATTCAATAGATAAATCATAAAATCCAGTTCATGAACTTTGTCATCCCAGGGTCCTGTCAACTCTGAAAACTAGGATCTCTTATTCAATTAGGTATCTTTAATTTCAGACAGGCTCTCAGGGGTGCTGTCCCTTGAATGTGGCCTCTCTAAGCCCAATAAAAGATGAGAAAGGTTAAAGTATATGGGAATTTACCTCCAGAAGTGAAACGTATTTGATGTTGGTTAAGACATACTCTAGGAATAATGAAAAACTGACCTAGATCCTCTCTTCATATCCAAGAAGGCACTACAGACATGTTTCCTAAGTGGGATTCAAGGAAAAGCATTATAGGATGGGATAAAAGAGTTGACTCAAATCCCTGGGCACATTTTATAATGTTTCCATCATACATTATATGCTGAACCTTTTAGCTCATCAATATGCATAGATGGGGCAAAGAGAAAGACATATTTACTAGGTAAGTCTAGCAAAATACCTGGAATTAACTCAGACCCTTATTACCTTTACTTGAGAGAGACTCATAGCTCATCTTCATGCAAGCAATAGCTGATATTTGCAATATTGTGCAAACAGTGCCAGGTATTCACTCCATCACAGGTTTTTGACCTAATCAAGTGAAAAGGAGCAATTAACCAAGAGATCCTAGTTTTCAAAAGGCTGAGTCATCTAACATCCATAATAACTTCAAAATTGAAAAATAATGTGATGCCTGTCGGATGATCTCCGTCGTTTGAAAAGGTTAGCGGTGGCTGTTGTGAGCACAAGTTCAGCTTGTGTATCACAGGGAATGGTAGCTGTTTGCAACACTGAGCTGTCTGTTATTTCGAACTGGTAATTTGTTCCTTAAATCTGAGCATACTGTGGTTTTGTTAGAGGGCGAACATGTGTAAGATGATGCTTTCCTGGGGTGAGTAGGTTTTCTTCTTTTCTTCTACTTGACCTCATCTAAACCATAGGATAATTTTCTAGTAAGCTCAACTCTGTGGTATCTTCCTGAATTCCTGACACTGGGGACATGACCCCACTTGGGAGTTGAAAGGGTACCCTGGGATTGAGAAGGGACCTCACTGGAGAGGCCATGTGGTGTAGGGATGGGGTACAGACTCCCAGAGCCAGGAGACCTAGGTTCTGAGTCCTGGCTCTGCCAAGTTTTTGCGAAGTACAAGTCCCCTAAACTCTTGAAGAGTTTAAAAACTCTCTTTAAAAATAAGAGAGTTGAAGTTGATCTTTAAAATACTTTCCAGCTCTGATGTTGCAGTTGATAAAATTCTATAGTGATGGCATGTGGAAGCATTTTATGAACTTCAAAATGAGATTATGGATCTTTTTTCATTTAACACTTAATCTTTAAGTGCTTTATTTTTAGGGTGAAAGATTTTAAAAATGAAAGCACATCAAACCACAAGCCTAAACCTCTCATTTTACAGATGAGGAGACCAGTAGAATATTCTCTTGGGTCTTTGTGCCCTTTCACCCTGCCTCTCATGTTAAATCCAGTGGCTTTTTAGAAGTTATCGGATGTCTTATGTTGTTTCATTGGACTAATTCCACTTGGAGATCATCAGATCCAGTGTTTTGCAATCAGTCTTCAGTCAGGCCTGCCTGAGGGTACATACATTATGTGGAAATCATTATAACCTTGTCCATCCTGGAACCCGCCCTGAACCATTTGCCTTGTGTATAATTCCCTTGAGTTGCCTGAATTTAGGATTTCTGTTCTCTCCTTCTCTCAAATGCCTGTTGCAGTTTTAGTCAACCTTTTCACATTGCCCTTATTTTCACACAAAACCAAGCAAAATAAGAAATCTGAGGCTCATTGTGATAAAGGTTTCCAGCATGGTCGGTATTATCTAAAAGCTGGTTTAAGATATTATAAGAAGTGAAGCCAAATGTTCTGTATCTTACTTATATACAGGTGATATGGAAAAATATCAGTATTAGATTTGAAACTACAACTTACAAATGTTTCTCTAAAAATATTATTCAAGAGATCTGGCGTCAAACTGAGTTGTTGAAGCAAACAGATATTATGAGGGGATCTTTCAGTTTTATTTGATTTAATTACATTGCATTCTTAGCATGCTTTACCTTTAAATTTTACTTTGTTTACTGTTCTGAGCACTCATGATAGATCTTTTACTATGGTTAGTTTTATTTGCTTTCATTTTATTTTTTTTTTATAACCTGTTTTTCCTCTCCTGTCTACCTGATGATTTTTGAATTGTTTGTCTGTATATAGCTATAGACATAGATGCTACTGGCTTAGATGCAGAAGAAACTGATATTCCAGCAAACCACCGCTCCCCTAAACCCAGTGCAAACAGTGTAACGTCACCCCACTCCAAAGAGAAAAGAATGCCCTTCTTTAAGAAGGTAACATTAACTTCCAAGCTCCCATCTGTCCACCTGCTCAACTGCACTGCGTCACATTTCTAGTCCTGTTGACTGTCTGCGTCCTTTGATAAGCCAATAACATGCATGCTCTGTTATTCTTTGTTTCTTTTCCATGCTGCTGTAGCTAAGCAGAAGCAGAAATCGGTAAGTTTACATTGACATAAGCTATGTTTATCCTGCCACTGGCATCATTAGCATTAAATCCCAGAGTTTTATTAAATACAATCATTTCTGTCCTAAGGAAAAAAACCCTATCCAACAGCTAATTGAGTCCATGCATTTCAAACAAACTAAATTTAGTGAGTGACCTGTTGAAGCACCATTACAGTACTTATCCTTTTTGATGGAATAATATCTGCCACCAAGGGAACTTGTTGAAACGTTCAAGGATGTCAAACACTGACAACTCCATATAATGCACCTCAATTGTGCATGCTTATTCTGTCTGTCTTTGTTTCTTTCTTTTTTCCAGAAATTTAACGTATGATCAAGCATTTTAAAACCATTATTAGATTCTGATTTATGATATCCAGATACGTAGCTTGTACTAAACAAAGAAATTATTCAATTTTTAATTTAGTCAGTATTTAAACTTCTAATCCACTAGGTGCAAAATCTGCAGATGAGCAAGACCAATGGAAAACTGCAGGCTTGTTTTGGCGGTTTACTGTGAGTTTTTCCTATTGTCATATATAAACACTCTCCCGATGTTCTTGCCTCCTCCATCAGTCAGACGTCAGCATCTCACCTGTTGGACTATGGGGCGGTGGCCATGCTTACAGCCTTTGCCACTGGCCAACCAAGATGCTACACAGTGATGCTCTTCGTCCCCTGACTGGAAACTAGGGTACCCCTCAGCTTTCTTTATTGCAGACCAAGTCTGTTTCTTTGCAGCACATTTTGTAGCTTCAAAGCATTATTTTTTAAGGATACCACGCCCCTGCTACAATTTCCATTCCTTCCCTTCTTTTATACACCACTTTCCACAGCTTACTATACTATCTTTTAGAGTCCTACTTCCTAATGTCACCAAGTCTGGCACAACGATGGGTATATCGTGGCACATAGACGTGGAGTAAAGTCTACTCTGCCCCAAACTTCCAACGTCTTGAAGTCTTTTCCTCTGCACCCAAGTATTTTGCTCTGTGGAGGAACTCTAAAGTCATTCGTGAGGTGTCGGATACTGAACCGTGAAGTTTCTTGGTGTTTTTTTCTTTTTAAATAAATTATGGTTGCTTTAATAATGGAAGAACTTGACACTCCAGGCAAAAATTGGAACACCTAGATTTTTGTGTTAATGCAGAAAGCCCCAGCTTGATATTCGTCAACAACAGTGGGCCCATCTCTCTGGTCCTGTCTTCTCATCACAGCTAAAATTTGCAGCCAAGTGACTAATAAGTCACAAGTTCATAGTGCAGACGCCTAGAAAATCAGCATCGCTAAGCCACTCTGGATTTTATAGAGCAGTGACATGCACTAAAACCATGTCAGTCAAGATCGGTTTTTGTGAAGTTTGCTTACTCTTAAATTCCAAAACCTGAAAAATGTTTATCACAGTTTTCCCACTAAATAATTGGAACAAAATAAGGTTAGCAGGAAAGGGTAGATAAAAATGATGGCGCCACTATCAATAGGGCACAAAGTACCAATATTCCATCAAACAAGGTAATTTCTGTAGCTACCCTATTGATTAAGAAGCTGATTGATTACCAGCATGGGTAACCCCTTGCTCGTTGGCAATCACAGATCCAAGGAACCAAGACCCATCCAATACTGGGCCACTTAATACTTAAAGGCTTGAAATAAAATGTCTTGGTAGCTGTTACTAAAATGCATGCAATTTATATTCCTAATTCCAAAGGCGGAAAAGGTATTCTTATACTGCACAGTTATAAGCACTTGTTCAGTATGATCCCAGGTGGTATAAATGTCATAATTTAATAAATACGCTTCTGATGCCTTCGGCACTGGTATTCATTCTTCTTATGTTATTAATTATGTGGTCAACTTCAATGTTGAGTTCAAAAGCCAAAGAAAACAACCTGAGATTCAATGATAAGACTGTTTTCCATGTGTAGGTTGCTTTTAGAGTGGTGCTTGTGTGGCATTTGTGCTGTCACTGTATTGTGTTTGTCTTGGTTTTTTTTTTTTTTTCTGTTTAAAAATGTATTCTACCTTTATTGTGTCTATTAAAATTAATTTTGAACATCAGGTAAAATTTTAAGCAGTAAAATTTGACAGCACAGCCACAGTAATATTTCCTCCCCTCTGATCATATTTGTCTTTGACTATTGGCGAAATCTCAGATGGAAGCTTTTGAATGTGAAATGCTTTTTAATTTCTCCCTTAAGCAAGTTAAATTCAATCAAAGTCAGAAAGTTTTTGTAATGGGCCATTTTAAAGCACAATAAAATGTTCTTGAGCAACAGGCTGATGCAAAAATTACATTCACATTTGCACGTGTTTATCAAATTCTTAAAATAGTTTGAAGAATATTTTTCTTTTGGTCTATGTGATTCTTAAAATATATTTTTTCGGATACTCCTTAATGCAGAAAGTTTCACATAACAATGATTTGTTTATCCCAGTGTCTAAGGCTATCTCTCTCTCTCTTCTGCATTAAAAAATCAAGTCATTTTGGGGGTCAGTTTAACATTTTTTGCTATTGAAATAGCCAATTTTAGTATAATCAAACAAATTAACTGTTATCTAATTTTTTTGGAAATTTTTTATTTTAATCATTTTATTTGAAGCAGTTAAACCAAAAAGTTTTGAAAATTTTTGATATTGCTACAGAATTTAATAAATTATTGTGGAAAGGCATGAATTATTTCTGTAACAGAAACACTACCTAAACCACTTTTGAGAAGCATATTAGAGATGCACATTGATAATGAACCTCTTGAGGCCACCGAAGCATCCTTGACTCTCATGCATTAACCACCTTCCCTCCAAGACACATAAACCTTGCATTTTAGGTTTTTAAGTTTCAAGGTATAGAAACACAAAATCCAAAAACACCAATCATTAAGCTGTCAACAGTGATCCTGATTACTGTTTCCTGGAACAAGCATGCATGCTAAGCTAAACTCTCACAGTAAAATAGGAATTTTCAAGTATTTGGGTAATGAGAGTTATAATGTTTTGAAGTTAGGTTTTATAGAGGTAAGACAAACATGTCACATAAAGATAAGAAGACCTTTCTTTTCTCCTTAATTAGCTATGTTAGGTCTTATCATTTGACTCTTCAGAAAACTCCAATGCTTCTGAAAAGCAGTATTAACTTCCAGACAAGCCTGAAGCACCTATCCTGCATGAGGCATGTTTCTGTCTGTTCTACCAACTGGTTTATGTTCAAAAACAGCAGCTTCTGCTTTAGGAACTAATACGTCAGTAGCATTTCTGGAGGAGAGCAAGAAAACTGTAGACAACTCAGTAACTTGAAAACTTTAGGGAAATAAACCCACCAGTCTCTGATTGGGTTTATTTAGAAAAGAGGCAAGTAAAAAAAAAAATTGACACGTCTGAAAAGTTAGTGCATTGTATTACAGAGTTCAGAAAGAACAGTTTATACACGGCATATGTGAGTTCCCCCTGCATCTGAAGGCCTCTCCTCTCTCTGCAGACGGAGCACGCTCCTCCTTATGACGTGGTACCTTCCATGCGACCAGTGGTCCTGGTGGGCCCTTCTCTGAAGGGGTACGAGGTGAGCAGCTGCCCTCTGGAGCGCGCTTGACCTTCGCATGCTCAACTGCTTTGTGACCCCACCTCCCTGTCCTGACTTTTGAATTGAGCACCTAAAGAGGACTAGCAGCAAAGCAGGTTGTTTTCCCGTCTGTGGTATACACTGCTTCCTGTTTTGTTTTCATGGCTGTTGCTTTGCAGATTTCTGCTAGCTACAGTTTACTCGGTTCCAGGAAAGAGTATCAAATGGAGAGTAACTGAAACCACTTGCAATGTAATTTATTGTCACTGAAAGGATACATTAGGGGAACTTTGTCTTTTTAATTGTCATTGTATCGGAACACAGCAACAGAAAAATGTGGCAGCCTTCCGTACTACTTTTTCCAAATGGGAAGCCCAGGTTTTCGAACACTCTTAAGAGGAGTAAAATTATTTTATCATAATTAGTAATATTTCTATTGTATCTTAATTTATTGCTTGTTCAATTGCAGGTCACAGATATGATGCAAAAGGCATTGTTTGATTTTTTAAAACACAGATTTGAAGGGCGGTAAGTATTTCAGAATACTGGGTTCTATGGATTCTGTCTTGAAGATGACAAAACCTGGGTGGGACAGGCATGTGATCCCAAGAGAAAACTACCCTCCGAAGTCTTTGTGGTGACAGGAAATAAGTTCCGTTCAGTTCAGTCTGATTCAATAAATATTTGTCACATTTGCTCGGCACATCCTCAACCCTGGATAATCCAGCTCTCTGTTCCTGCCCCTGGCCATATCCCTGCTGACTAGTCTCACCCTAAATTCGTGATCAGCTGGCCCTCAGTGCTGCCCAGAAATCGTACTGAATATCCCCCTTCCATTCACTTTTCTGTTCTTCTAAAAGACCTTCATACCATCCCCTCTCTCCTCAGACCTCTTACACCTCCTTCTCATCTCACTTTCTCTGATGAACTTGCTTCCTATTTCATTGAGAAGATCAAGGCAGAGGAGAACTTCCAAGAGTTCCCACCACCTCACCTAGCCTCACTTGCGTGTTTGCCTGAATGCTCTGCTTTTTCTCCTATTACCATGTTACGAGCAATGGCCAACTCACCCACTTGGGTGCTAGATCCCATTCCCCGTGCCCACCCTGACACAGCCATAACAATTCTTCTCTCTCCATCAATATTTCTCTTTCTATTGGAAACACCATCAGCACATAAAAAATGTACTTATTTCTCCCTTTGACAAAAAAATTTGACCTCATATTCCCCTCTGGCTGTACCATTTTTCTCTTTTTCTTTATAGCAAAAGTCCTTAAATGAGTTGTGTATACTTGCTGTCTTCTTAGTCTCTTGATGAGCCTGCTGCATTTATGCACCCATCACTTAATGGGTGATGTCATGTCAGACCACCAATGACCTTCACATTGCTAAGTCCAGGGGTGAATCCTCAGTCCTTCTCTCAGTTGACATGGTGGACTATTCCATCCTCTTAAATCCTTTGTTTTCTTGGTTTCTGGAACCACACTTTCCTGGTCTTTCTCTTGTCTCACTAGCTACTCTTTTGTCTCCTTTGCTGGTTCTTCCTCATCAACTAGATGTCTTGGAGAGCCCAGGGCTGTCCTTTGGTGTTCTCTGTCTTCTATCTACTCTTACTTCTTTGGCAATTTCATTCGATGTCAGACTTGTAAATAGCATTCCTTTGCTGGTCCCTCCTCTGAATTCCAGACCCATATATCCAACTGCCTCGTCAACATCACCAGCAGGATGTCTAATGGACTTCCCTTTTTTTGTGTGTGTGAGGAAGACCAGCCCTGAGCTAACATCTGTTGCTAATCCTCCTCTTTTTGCTGAGGAAGACTGGCCCTGGGCTAACATCCATGCCCATCTTCCTCTACTTTATATGGGATGCCGCCACAGCATGGCTGACAAGCAGTGTGTCGGCAGGCGCCCGGGATCCGAACCCGTGAACCCCAGGCTGCCGAGCGCAAACTAAACCGCTCTGCCACTGTGCCAGCCCCCTAATGGACTTGTCAAACTTTACCTCCCAGCTCCTCCCTAAAACCTGCTTCTCTCATAGTCTTCCATATCTTCCATCTTTCAGTCCCAAGACCATTCAGGCCCAGATCATTAAATCATTCTCGACTATTCTTTTTCTCTTACATCCCACATCCAAATGCTGTTTCTTCAAAATATATCAAGAATCTAACCACTTCTCACACATCCTCTGCTATCCTTTTGGTCCAAGACACCATCATCTCCTCCCTCGATTACTGCAGTAAATAGCCTCCTGTCTTATATCCTTGCTTCTATCATTGCTCCCTTAAAGTCTGTTCTCAATTCAGCAGCCTAACGACCCTATTAAAGTGTGAGCTAGATCGCATCACTCCTTTGTTCAGATTCATCCAATAACTTCTCTTTTTACTCAGAGTGAAAACCGTAGTCCTTAAATTGGCCTATAAGACCCTGTATGGTCTGACCATCCACACCCCAACCACTGATTACCTTTGACTCTACCTCTTACTACTCTCCCCCTCGTTTATTCTGCTCCTGCCACACTTCCTTCCTTGTTGTTCCATGAGTGTTCCAGACAGCCAGGTACATGCCCACCTCAGGGCCATGGTACTCGCAGTTCCCGGTGCTGGGAATACTTTTCCCTCAGATATTCTCCATGGTATATGTGTGCATACACACACACACACATGCATGTATACATACACACACATGCATTCTCTCTTCCTTCCCTTTTTCCCTAAAACTCTTTTGTATATGTTATTTATTAATTTTGTTTGTTGTCTTTCTCTCACAATTAGAATATAAACCCCATGAGGGCAGGGGTTTTTTAATCTGTTTCGTGAACTGTGTTGTTCTCAATTCCTGGAACGGTCCCCAGCGTGAACAATGAATGGATGAATGTTGAATGAATAACTGCTCTGTACTCCCTGCTAGAGAAATGCAAAGATGTTGAAGACATTCACTGTCTTTTCCTGTGAGGAGCTCATGGGTAAACCATAAACTGAGACCTGGACCCGTAAAATATAAACTAAATGAAAGGGCGGCTCGGCACATGAGTGTCCAAGATCCAGGTAGCATAAAGGGAGGAGGGATTAACACTGATTTAGGGATGTCAACATCCAGGAAGGTTTTTAAAATGGTACCTAAGATTTCACCAAGTCAATTAGTAGGAGGAGAAGGGCATGACCAGCAGAGGGTGTAAAGTGTGTGAAGGCATCAAGATGTGACACAGCATCACGTATAAGGCAAGCCACCTAGAGGTCTTCCAGTCAAGTCTCTAGGCTGGGAGCCACTGGTAACAAAGCCAGGGCCACGTCTAGCGTGTCGTGTTAATCAGCTTGGACTTAATCCTTTCCCCCCTCATCCCACCCCCCCGACCCCAGCTTGCTTCAGCAAATATTCACTGAGCATATTCTATGTGCCAAGCATTATGAGGAGCAAAATCAGACAAGGGCCTTGCCGTCATGGAGCTTAGAGCCTTTTGAAAGGCAACCTGGAATCAAATAACCAGTGGCATCATAGTAAAGGTTAAAGCAACTTCTGGAGCATCAAAGATACGATAGGAGAAATGGAAACTTCAAATTTTAAACTAGGAGTAGATTATCAGGGACCTGGAAACGTACCAGGCTAGTGTATATTTCTGTATTTTTAACAAGATTTAATTTGGTGCCTCTCTTCCCCGCATTCCTTTCCTTCTCCCAGCCTAACAATGCAAGTGCAACAGATGATATCTGTAGGTTCCAATGTTTAGATTTCTTAATATGGTACTTTCTCCCTTAACCGCACCTGTTTCTATGGCCATTTCTAATTCGTATTGATTTTTGTCAGGAGAGGCAGGACGAAGAGGGAAACTTTTATAGCAGGACAAGTATTGTTAGTAATCAAGCAAAAGACTGAAAGAAACAGAAAAAGGAAAAAAGAATCTATGTTCCAAGGTAAAGAAAGACTTTATAATCAAAGTCTACCTAACCAAATGCTCCTCTTTAGATTGTTTTTGTTTTCCATAACTTTATGAAGTATATTTTATTTTGTGCTGGGAAACAGAGCTTGGGCCTTGGGCCTTTGGCTCGGTCCAAGTCTATCAGGCTCTGGCTAAGTGTAAATGGCAGACCTCTCCTCGGGCCCAGTTAGCTTTCACTTCTTCATTCTTGGCTCTGTCACTTATCACAATTTGACATTGTCTCCAGGAGTGTGCAGATCCAGAAATTCTGCTGGACTCGGCACTATGCTTTCCGTGACTGAGTTAACCCACTGCTCTTTCCTAAATGCCAAAGATGGGGAAATGGGATGGAATTTCCTGACTTACCACTTCTTTTTAAACCTGAGTAGGTTTTAAATTTAGAAGATAGATTCCAGCCAGAGGGTGTATCTTGGACCCATGTTCTAAAGTATCAGCAATTCAGACTGATTTCATTTCAGAAACAAATAAGATATCAGAATGTCGTATCAATGTTTTGTTTCTGGCCAGAAGTAATTTTCCTGTGGCTTTATTAATGGACCTGCCTGGGCTCGACTTGACTCATAGTACTCAAGTTCAGCATTCTAAGCCTATGATCACCAATTAAAGACCCTCAAAGGAAGTAATACAGTGTTTCAAAAAGTCATGCAAAAATTTAACTTTTTTACCCGTGGCAAGACATCCAGAGTAACTGAATCATTAAATGCCTTTGCTTTGGGCAAGCCAAGACAGCAATAGAGGGTCGGAACTCATCTAAAGTGTCAAGTATGTCTAATTCTAAATAGACGTAAATTCTAAAAGGGAAAACTGAATTACTCCTTAGTTATCTATTAAATAAACTAAATTTATTTTTTTAAAACTTAAAGCCTAAGAGGGAGAAAATATGAAAGGAAGTGTTAGGGATGAAAAGATTCTTGATAGGAATTCTTTTCTGTTCTTAAACCTAGTTAAGTTCATTTGTTGACGCCCTGGAGAGTTGTCAGAATCATGATCCTGGTTAAAATAGTGTAAGTGTGTCAGGTCAAAGAAGGTGATAAATCATTATCCTTTCTGTTGTGTGCAATAGAGTAGCCATTTAAATCGGATCCACCCAACCAACCGTGTCATGTAAACAAAGCAATCTTCAGATTCACCTTGTAGGACAATGACAGGTAAATTAACAAGAAAATCGAGGACAAGAAAGAAAGATACCATCAGTGATGAATTCAGTTTTCCTCCCCAGTGACTTTGAAAATGTCAGCTCTTAGCCCTGAAGTGTTGGAACGTGAGCTGAATTGCTGGAGGGATATGTATGTGTTGAATCTTGTACGTGGGAATCTTATTGGAAATCAGTCATCCTGGGAAACATTACAACACTTTATTTTGCCATGTGGGAAATTTATTTAGATGTGAGGCAGCTTCTTCTAAACTGGTGGTTATCTACCCTGGCTGCTTGTTAGAATCACCTGCACTGCTTTAAAAATAAAACACACAACAAAAAAACAAGGGCTTATATGCCATCTGTGACAAATTGAAACCAAATCTCTAGGATGGGACCTAATGTAACTTTAAAAGTTTATATGGCAATTTTGATATACTGTGAGAGTTGAGAACCACTCCCCTAAACTGAATTGTCCCCAGAATGTTGCCCTTAGGATTTTCAGGGTCTCTTTGTTGGCAGAACCTCAAGTAATGACAATTCCCAAAGCATAATTTAAGGAGTCGGAATAGGATAGTGACCTGTCTTCACACAGCCTACAAAGCTGACCAAGTAAGCAGGTAGTGGAAGCCCAGCTGAGCAATATCACATGCAGAAAGAACAAAGCACGAGGCACAAAGAGGAAGATGTATTGTTACAGAAAATCCTGTCCTTCCACCGAATCAGTTCCCCCAGGCTGACTGTGAGGCGGTCCCAAGCAAGTTTTGATCTGTCTTGTCATCACTGTATCCCCAGGATGATGCCCACCACAGGGCAGCCTGCCTCCCAGTGGTTGTCCAGAGCTGTTTAGAGGCACAGACCCATATTCTGGTCATCAGCAGTGCTTGGGTCCACTTGGCTGGACTAGTGTAATGCCCAGCTCTTTAGGGACTAGCTCTTCCCTCTGCCTAGAACATTCTGCCCACAATATCCACATGGCTCGATCCCTCACTTCCTTCAGGTCTCTGACCAAAGGTCTCCTTTTCTGAAAGGTCTTCCCTGAACACCAATAATATACCCTCCACACACTCCATGTGTATCCTCATTGTCCTGCATTATTTTTTAACGGCATTTATCACCACCTGACATCAGACATCTGTTTGTCTGCTTCCCTGCACTCTCCCTCCACTCCACAAGAATTCAAGTTCCATAACAGCACCTGAACAATGACTGGCACAGGGTAAGCACTCAGTAAATCTGAGGTAAATGAATGACCCCCTCTGTGGCCATGCAGGTGCTCAGCATAGTGGGAATACTATTGCATCACCCCGCTCTACTACACCCACCCCCCAAAAATAAAAGCATTTTAATTACTAAGCATTGAGTTTTTCCCACATATAGCCTGATTTCACTTGTGAATGTATGGTGAAATCATAATGAAACTAAATATTTTTAAATTGATGGGTTTAATGTCTCTTTTCTGGTTATTGCTTTTTACATGTTAAATAAAATTTTAATCAAAGTACAAAAAGCTTAAAAATCCAATAGGCTTATTTTTTAAAAATAGCAATCCCACTCAGCCATAAAGAAAAATGAACTATTGATACACACAATAACGTGGATGAATCTCACATCCATTATGCAAAGTAAAAGAAGCTCAACTCAAAAGGTTACAATGATATTCTGGAAAAGGCAAAACTATAGGGATGGAAAACAGCTCTGTGGTGGCCGGGGGTGAGGTAAGGGGGAGGACTGACCACAAAGGGGGCAGTACAAGGGAATTTTGGGGTGGGAGGATAATGGAACTATTCTGCTTCGTGAATGTTGTGGTGGATATAGAACTCTATGAATTGGTCCAAACTCTTGAAACAGTACACCAGAAAGAATGAATTTTATGGTATGTAGATAAATAAAAGATTTTCTTGCAAAAGCCAGTAATCTCTTTCCACACTTTACTAAAATGCCCTGCTCTCCAGATGGCAACCACTTTTAACTGTTTCAGCTGTATCTCTAAATAATGTGCTTAATTTGCTACTAGAGTTTTCAGTGTTAGGCATTGTTGACTTCCTACCATGAAGAATATTTAGATCTCTTGTGCATATTCTTCCTGTCTCTCCCGGACACATACCTGCTTACATCTCATCCTCCCGTCTCCCAATAGTTAAATCCTAGTTTTGGCTGGTTCTATAGTTAGTATTTATTATGACCATGTAAATGATATTCAAATGAGCCATGTTATATACTATATTAGTTTTTCTTGTGTGTTTTCTTTGTGGTTTCTGTGAGATAAATAATTTTACTTTTTACATTTGCTTAAATTTCTGTGTGTTTGGCACTCATTCAACCCCAGATTCTCCCCAAGTCGTCTAAATCTCCTCACACTATAGTAAATGTATCCAGTAGTCGCTCAGCTTTGTCTTCTTGACCCTCTCTCTGGGAGCATTCTGGCCTGCTCCAGGCTGGATGGTTTCCCTCTGTGCGGGGTGCACATTTGTCTTTCTGGGACATCCTTCATCGTTATCCTTGGAATTCCTTTCACCTTCCCTTTGGGTCGGAGCCCTTTTTCCCTAGATCCCTTGATTTCTTTCAAGGTTCACCCTGTTATTTCAGTCAACAACATCCTCCAATAGTTTCCCCAAAAAGAGTACATAAACATTTCTTGAGACCCTGAATGTCTAAAAATGTCTTTAATCAACTCTCCCATTTTATGGATAATCAAAATGGTTATGGAATTCTGATTGGAATAATTTCCCCTCAGAATTTTGAAGGCTTTTTGCTGTTACCTTCTGGGTTCCATTGTTGCTAATGAGAAGTATAACAATTTCAGTTCCTGACCCTTTGTGTGGGACCTCTCTTTCAGGTTTTTCTTTGTCCTCGGTGTCATGAAATTTATCAGAATATGTCTTGGTGTGGAACTTGCAACATGGATTTGTGCTTTCAACTTGTGCTGGACCCTTTTGATGTGGAAAATCGGACTCAATTCTAGAATTATTTTTTGTTTCCTCTTTTCTGTTTTCTCTGTTCTCTTTTTTCTGGAACTCTTGTTATTTGGAAGTTGAACCTCCTGGGTAATTCTCTAACTTTCATACCTTTCCTTCTCCTGTTTTCCATCTTTGTCTTTCTTGTTTTACTCTTTAGAAGATTTTAACCTTATCTTTTAGCCCTTCTTTTGAGTTTTCATTTCTACTGTTGTATTTTTAATTTCCAAAAACTCTTTCTTATCCTGAGTTTTGAAAGAGAAATTTGTTCTGGTTTCATAGGTATAATCGTCTCTTAGCTTTCAACTTTGAAGGTTATTCATAGTTGATTTTTCTCTTTGCTTTGGTCTTTTGTATGAGAGGCTTTCCTGAGATGCCCAGTGAACACTGCTGTCCTCAGATTTAAGAATGGGGCATCAAATAATCAGTTGGAAATTCTGTGCTCGTAGGTGGAGTTTGTAAACTTTGTGGCTTCCCTGAAGGACAACATCACTGGACAGTCTATACTGGAACCCACCAAAGTCATTGTCTTTGCGTCTTTTCTTTTTGGTGGTCAGATTCCCCAGAGAAGAATCTCCTGAAACCTGGAGGATATAACCTTGGCTGCCAAAATTCTAAGATGAAGAAGAGGGCTGGGGGCTCAGCATTTAGAATCCTTTCTTTTCCAAATAGTATGCATTTCTCTGTCCTTGCTCTGCCTACGGCCCCCTGGTCAGAGGCCCTCTGTTTTATTGCCTGATGAGACTAAACTAGTGGTCTTATACCACACAGGGGAAGGATGATCACCTGGTGGGTTGATGTAGAGGGGAGGGGGAGACTAACTCTAAAACAGACTTTTAACCAAACCTCGTGTTTTTGGCCCCCACTTCATCTTCTTCAGTGGTATTGTGAATCTTCTATTTTGCTCTACACCTTTTCCTACTACCGGCTTGTATATTTGGCTGTCTCCAGTCTAAGTCATTTACTCTTTCCAGTTCCTAAATTTTGTTTTCCTCATTTCTACACTATCTAAGATGACCCCCCTAACTCATTATTGTCTGTCACAACACCCTCTCTGATGTCCACTTCACAACAGTCATCTTAACCTTTAATTTTGTTATCATTTTCTTATTTGTTACCTATCTCTGCCACTAGACTCTTAGCTCTCCGAGGGAAGACCATGTTTGTCTTGTTTTTATTTATTCTTCCTGTCTATCCCAGCACCATACTTATGGACGGGATTATAGCACAGGGGCTAAGAATATAGGCTCTCAAGAGTTTGGGTTCAAATCCCATTTTTAGTAAATAGATAGCCTTGGATAAATAATCTCCCAATGACTCATTTTCTTCATCAGCAAAAGGCTGGGATAATAATAAACCTCTCTGCTAGAGTATTTGGGATAATTTAATGAGATAATCCAGGTAACAAGATGATGCTTAGTCCGTGCCCGGCACTTGATAAGCAACCAATAAATGATGAGTTTTGGGCATGTGCTCTGTCCCTTCTTATTCAATTAATAACCCAGGGTCTCCTGTTACTTTTTCGTCAACAGGATATCCATCACAAGGGTCACCGCTGACATCTCACTGGCCAAACGCTCCGTGTTGAACAATCCCAGTAAGCACGCAATCATAGAAAGATCTAACACAAGGTCAAGCTTAGGTAAGTCTGTGCGCTACTGATGAGCTTCTCTCCTGAGGCTGCCAATGAGAAGATCTACCTAGATGATAATTCCTTGTGTCATTGAGCAGAAAAGTGACAGACATATGTTGCCAGTAGCTAGTGCTACAGTCTTAGTGATTTCATGGTGTGGAAGGATTTGTTATGATAGTTGTGAGTTAAAAATTCCACAGGCTGTCAGCATTAATGTTTTGGTTGTGGTTTGTTCTCACTAATGTGAGCGTTGGTGTCTACAGACTTGAAAAACTCGTGGCTTTGCATCCGTGATACCATAAACAAGTTTATTAACCTCTTTAAGGCCCAGTTTCTTAATCTAAAAAAAAAAATAGACATAATATTAACTACCTTGTAGAATTATTGTAAGCATTAAATATAGTATGTCTTCCATAATTGATGGCTCTTATCCCAAATCCCTCAGTAATTGAATTATATCAATAATTATATCATATTTAGGATAATGTGTTTTGTGTGTGTTGAGATTGATAAAGGATAAAGTCAATTCCTGGCCATTTTCCACTGATTGATATCAATACTCTTGTTTTACTTGTAAAAACAGTGTAGAGATTTTAGTTAAAGTGTTTACAGGGTTGTATTTGGATACTGTTTATTACCATGTACTAATTTGATGAAATGAGACCCTTTGGCAGCTGTTTCATGTCTTTGGCACATGCCTGGAGTTTTGGGTTAATTGCTGTTATGCATGGAACTTACTGGGTTGTTTGGTTTCTGTTTTTATAAAGTAAATTTTCCCAGGGTTGTGTGAGATCTTTGATCTTAGTTAATTTTTTTCTATTTATATGTTAAATATAGAAATCTTTTGAGAGACTGTCTTTTAACACAGAATTTCTTAGTTTGCTCTGAAGTATTTATGTAAGTAATAGAGAAGCTATTAAAAACAATAACCTTTGTCTGTTAGTAATGAGTATAATACCTCATAGAACTCAGTTTTGTTCTTTACCTAACAACCCCTCATTGACTAAACTTCAGTAATAGAACTTTAGAAATATATTGGGGGGAAAATGTGATCATACACCATGTCTGTAGTGATTTCTTTTCATATCCTTATTGTCTGTGATCCTTAAAACTTTTTCTATACTTTTTTTTTTTTTTTGGTGAAGAAGGAGTAGCTCTGAGCTAACATCTGTGCCCATCTTCCTCTATTTTATATGTGGGACGCCGCCACAGCATGGTTTGTTGAGTGGCGTAGGTCTGCACCCAGGATCCAAACCTGCAAACCTGGGCTACTGAAGCAAAGTGCACTGAACTTACCCACTGCACCACCAGGCCGGCTCCATCCTTCTATACATTTTTGATGCTCACAGTAATTGTTACAAAATGTTCATGTCCTTGATTCAACTGATTAACAAAGTCAAGCAATTTGTTTGGACTCATCAGTTGAATCAGTGGCATAACAGATTTGTTTAGATTGTCAAGGCTTTTTGTAACTGTCAATTATATGTTATTTTAAAATGACTCTTCCACTTCATATACTTGGCTAAAGCCTGGGAATAAAAAGATAAATTAGATGAAACCCCTCCCCCCAAGGAGACTGGTGGAGCAATAAGGCAAATAAGTTAACAGCCCATTGAAATAGAGGGTGGAGAGAAAGGTGGTTGTGCACTGAACTGGTTGCCAAAGAGCAAATGTTGCAGGAGGGGGCAGGCCACCGGGAAAGACTTTTCCAGGGAGCTAAGCCTGAGCTGAGACTTGAAGCATGACAACGTTTAGCCAAAAAAAAGGGGAAATGAGTGGAGAAGTGATGGGGATTTAAAACAAGAGGCTTCTGGAAAACGCAGGTGCATTACTCTGCCTGAGTGTATGGTTTAAAAAAGAAGGAGGTGGGAGATGACACCACAGAGAAAGGCAGGGGGAAGTTAGTAAGGAGTTTGGAGCTGGGGAGGAGGGTGTGATTTCACATGGGGAAGTCGGAGGAGGCCTCTCTGAGAAAGTGACATTTCAGCAGAATGATTTATATTGTGAATTTTTAGCCTAGCCTGAGAAAAGAGTGTTCTGGGCAGAGGGAACTGTAAGTGCAAAGGCCCTGAGGCAGGAGCATGTCTGATAGGTTTAAGGGATAGCCAGTGTGACTGGAGTGGAATGAGCAGGAGGAGATGAGGTCAGAGAGACAGTGGAGGGCCTGATCATGTAGGGCTTTGCAGGCCTCTTATTGTGGATGTGACAGAAAGCTGTAGGAAAGCAGAGAAGTGACACAATCTGACTTATGTTTTAGCAGGATCACTGACAGCATTATGGAGAAGAGAATGGAGCAGGGCAAGGATGAAGTGAGGGAAAAATTAGGATTCTGTTGAAGCAGCTTCAGAGAGAAATAGTGCACTCTGTGCAGAAACTAAAAAACTGGTGCCTTTAGAAGAATCCCTCTAGCAGCGGGGTAGAGACGGGGACAGGGAGGTCATTGAGGAGGCTGTTGTCATCATTCAAGCTAGAGAATAAGACAGTAGCAGAGGGAATGAGGAGAATGAAAGGGATCTAGAGATAAATACTCAGGATTTGGCAAACTATTGAATGTGGAACATGAAGGATGATTTCTAAGTTTTCGCTTTGAGGGACTGGGTGGCTGGTGGTGTTATTCTGGGGATAAGGGGTTCAGGATGAGGAGCTTGTTTAAGGTAGTGGCCTGGGGAGGGGGATAAGGGAGATGATGGCTACTTTTGTAAACATGTTGGATTTGCAGTGTTACGAAGCAGATATGCAGCAGGTAACTGTATATAGAGATCTGGAACTCAGCAGGGAAGATGGGGCTTAAGATGCAGTTGGTTCTCAATATTCGCAGGAGTTATGTTCCATAAAGTCCCCGCAAACACTGAATTAGCGAATACTGAGCCAATGCTCCTAGGGAAAGTACAGGCGTAGGTTCCTACAAACCGCTGCTTACATTTTCATCAGCTGATCAATACATAACCTTGTTTTATGCATGTTTCTGTTTAAAAACACCTTATTCAGCATATATTGTTGATTTGGTAACATTGAACTCGTGGCTAACAGCTCTGTAAATCATGCGTGAACGAAGCTTAGCTAACATGTTTCTCAATAAGGCACTCACAACCTTCTTGCACTTAGGAACACTAGACAGCACTACACTTGGGAGCTGTTTTAAACAGTCAAATCACAAAAAAAGAAAAGCACAACATGAGAAAAACATGGCACTGAATAGACCACAAAAAGGACATATTTACAGGATGAGAGCTGGAACAGGAAGGCAGAGTGTGACTTGTTTGACCTCAGCTGAGAACATGCACATCGGGGGACTCCAATATTTTGCCACGGGACACATGTCCCCAAACAACTGCAAAATTGCCACGAGTGTTGATTGGGGGTTACAGATGAATTTTAGCCAGTAGGTATAATTGCAAGTACAGAATCCACAAATCACAAGGATGGACTGTACTGTATTTTGGGAAGCCATTAGTGTACACATGTAGCCAGAGCCGTGAGTAAAGGGAGAAGGGCAAGGCGAGCCCAGACCCCTGAAGAGAACCATTTACTGAGTGGGCAGAGAAAGAAGAGTCCTGAGGAAGAACAGGAAACAGCTGCCAGAGCAATGCAGGGAAAACCATGGGAGGGAAGTATCACCCTGAGGGGAAAGACGTTTTAGTGGTCCAGTTGCTCAGAGAGGTCAAAGAAGATGAAGACTGGCAAAATCCATTGACTTTCCTGACAGGGCATTTCCATCCTTGACTTAGCACTCTACTCAAATAAAGCAGAGAGATTCGGAGGGAAGAAGGTGGCTGGGGGCCTGAGCCTAGAGAATGGATTGATGATCCACAGGGGCTACACATGTCATCTGGTCCTAGGAAACTGAGCATGCAAATGCCTTTTCTAATAGTTTCAAGAAGGGGAATGTGTGTGTTATATATTAACTAATTCTTTGTAAATTTTGGCATTTTTAGTTTTTCTTATGGTAGCGCTAGGACATAGGCAATTTGAAGGAGAAAAGTATAGCAGGCAGGAGAATGGGCAGAGGATTCCCCTCCTCTCCCAACATATCATGTGAAATCACATGTTGTGTGTGTTATGTGGACTCTATTGTATAGGAAACATTTAAGTGATAACTTTGTACAAAACTGATATTTTAATATTCCAAATACGTATATATGTATGTGTATACGTTATTCCCTAAGATTGTTCATTGTACTAAATGCTACCATTTTTTCTGTTTTCTCTTTTGTAAAGTTTGCTTTTATCTTTATTTTATACTTCTTGCTTTTCTTAGGTCTTTCCTATTCTTGTTGATTTTAATCTAGCAGATTATTTAGTCTTTGAGTCCATTTCCCATCTCTAAAATGGCAATAATACTGAGAATGTACCTCCGAGGATTATTGTGAGAAGCACACAATATAGTTTGGTGGCACTTAATAGGAGATCAGTCACTGGTGGCTGCTATTATTCATAGTTTTACTTCTAATTTTTCAAATACAGTGCATAGTTTATATAATTCTCTTCTATTTCATTCAATAACTAAAGTATTTAAGATATAAATTTAGATCTGATATAAAGAAGAAACATATCATAGAACTGAAAATTTTAGTAACGAGTAAATAAATAAACAAAACAAACCTCACTTGATGGGCTCAGTAGAAGAATGGAGATGACAGAGGAAAGAGTCGGTGAACTTTGAAGATAGATCAGTTGAAATTATCCAGTCTGAACAACAAAGAGAAAAAGATTGAAAGATAATAATAAATAGAGCCTCAGGAACTTGTGGGACAATACCAAAAAATTTAGCATCCATGTCACTGAAGTACCAGAAGGAGAAGAGAACGGGTGTGAGGCTGAAAATATGCTTGAAGAAGTAATGGCTGAAAACTTCACAAGCTTGGCAAAAGACAAAAACCTATAGATTCAAGAAGATGAGTGAATCTCAAATAAGATAAACACGAGGAAATTCATGGCTATTCATAGCATAAGCAAACAACTGAAAACTAGACAAGAAAAAAAAACTTAAAAGCAAACAGAAAAATGATACATAACTTACAGAGAAACAACAATTCAGTCAACTGTCCATTTCTCATCAGAAACCATGGAGAAGAGAAGGACGTGAAAGGATACACTGAAAGTGGTATCAACTCAGAATTATATACTAGTGAAAATATCCCTCAGGAAGGAAGGTGAAGTACAGACATTCCCAGGTGATAGAATACTGGAAGAATTCCCATTGCCAGCAGACCTGCCCTATAAACATTATCAAACAAAGTCTTTTAGAAAGAAATGAAATGATACCAGAAGGAAACCTGAAAGATCATGAATGAAGCAACAGAAATGGTAACTATCTGGGTAAATATAGTAAACTATGCTTCTCCTTTTGAGTTCTTTAAAATATGTTTGACAGTTAAAAGGAAAAATTATAACACTGTCTGAGATTTTTCAATGCGTGTGGGTATAAGACAAACACAAAGAAGGGAAGGCAAAGGGATCTTTATGGTGGTATGATTTCCAGTTGAAGTGGTAAAATATTGATCCTAAGTAGACTATGACAAGTTAAGTGTATATATATATATATATATATATAGTAATCTCTAGAACAACCACTAAGAAAAATGATTGAAAGAGATATAGTAAAAAACATAATAGATATATTCAAATGGAATACTAAAGAATGTTCAAATAACCCAAAAGATGGCAGTAAAGGGGAAATGGAAAAAAAGAAGGGGAATAAACAGAAAACAAACAATAAAATAGTAGATGGAAATTTAAACATATCAAAATACATTAAATGTAAATGGTCTAAACAAGCCAACTAAAATACATTGTAAGAAAGGATTAAAGAATCATAAATCACTTATATGCTGTCTACAAGAAACTCACTTCAAAGAAAATGATACATGTAGCTTAAAAATAAAGGGATGGAAAAAGGTATACTATGCAAACACTAATCAAATGAAAGATGGAGTGGCTGTATTGATATCAGACATACTAAACTCCAAAGCAAAGAAGATTACCAGGGATAAAGAGGGACATTCATAATGATAAAAGTATAAATTCACAAAGAGGACAGAATGATCCCAAATGTGTATGCTTCAAACAACAGATCATCAGAATACTTGAAACAAACTCTAACAGAACTGAAAGGATAAATCCACAAACACAGGTGGAGATTTCAACAATCATTTCTCAGTAATTGAACTAGTAGACAAAAGAATCAGCAAGGATATAGAAGAACTGAACAGCATCATCAACCAACTGTATTTAATTGACATTTATAGAACATTCCACTCAACAAAAGTAAAATACACATTCTTATTAAGTTCACATGGAACATTCATCAAGATGAACCATATAAACAAACCTTAACAAATTTAAAAGAATTAAAATCATACAAAGTATCTTTTCTGACCATAATGGAATTAAACTAGAGATCAATAACAGAAAGATAATAGAAAAATCTAGAAATACTTAAAAACTAAGCAGTACACTCCCAAATAACTCATGAATCAAAGAAGACATCTCAAGATCATTTAGAAAATATATTGAACTAAACAAAGATGAAAATAACATATCAAAATTTGTGTGACACAGCTAAAGTGGTACCTAGAGGGCTATTTATAGCATTAAATGTTTATATTAGAAAAGAAGAAAGGTCATATTTCAATAATAAAATCTTAAGAAACTAAAAAGAAGAGCAAAATAAACCTAAAGCAATCACAAAGAAGGAAATAATAAAATTTGAGAAGTCAGTGAAATTGAAAAGAAAAATAGAGAAAAATCAATGAAACCAAAAGCAGATTCTCTGAAAAGATAGATAAAATCGATGAACTTCTAGCTAGACTGACAAAGAAAAAAAGAGAGAAGATGCAAATTACCATATCATGAGTGAAAGAGCAAATAATGCTACAGACCCTGCAGACATTGAAAGTATACAATTCTACAAACATAAAATTGACAACTTAGATGAGATGGACAATTCCTCAAAAACCACAAACTACCAATACTCACCCTAGATGAAATAGATAACCTGAATAGTCCTGTAACTATTTTTAAAGTTAAATTTGAAGTTAAAACCTTTCTAGAAAAAGAAGTCTCCAAGTCCAGATGATTTCACTGATAAATTCTACCAAACATTTAAAGAAAAATAATTCCATTTCTATACATCTTTCAGAAAAGGGGAGAGAACACTTTCCAACTGATTTTAGTAGGCCACTATTACTATGATACCAAAATTGAACAAAGACAGTACAAAAAAAGAAAATAACAAACCAATATCCATCATGAACATATCCTTACCAGAATATTAGCAAATCAAATCTAGCAATTTTTAAAAAGAATAATACACGATGACCAAGTGAGGTTTATCCCTAGAATACAAGGCTGGTTCAATTAAAATGATGAAATACCAACATACACTTATTAGGATAGCTAAAATTAAAAAATACTGACAATACTTTGTGCTAGTGAGGGCGCAGAGCAGCTGGAACTCTTACATGTTGGTGGGAGTGCAAAATGGTACAGCCACTCTGGAAAATTTGTCATCTTCTTTTAAAAAGTTAAACATACGCCTACCTTATGAGCCACTCATCCCAGTCATAACTGTTTACCCAAGAGAAAAAAAAAAGCATACTGGACATAAAGACTTAAAACACAAATGTTCATAGCAGCTTTATTGGTAGTAATCAAAAACTGGAAAGTACCCAATGTCCATCAACAGGTGAATAGATAAACAAATCGTGGTATATCCAGATAATGGGAAACCACTGTACTACTGATATACACATTGATGAATCTCATAATAATTACGATGAGTGAAAGAAGCCAAAATAAAAAGAGTACATATTGTATGTCCCATTTATATGAAACTCTAGAGAATCCAAACTAATCTAGAGCCACAGAAAGCAGATCTGTGGTTGCCTGGGCTGGGGGAGGGGCAGTAGAAAAGGGTAGGAAGGAGGGATTACAAAGGAGTACAAGGAAATTTGGGGGAGTGATAGATGTTTCACTATCTCAATTGTGTTCATGGTTTCATGGGTGTGTACAAATGTCAAAACTTACAAAACTGTACATTTTTAGTATGTGCAGTTTAATATTTAACAAAGCTGTTTTAAAAATACATCTTCCAGGGCTGGCCTGGTGGCGTAGTGGTTCAGTTCGCCTGCTCCGCTTCAGCGGCCCAGGGTTCACAGGTTCGGATCCCAGGTGTGGACCGACGCACTGCTTGTCTAGCCATGCTGTGGCGGTGTCCCATATAAAGCAGAAGAAGATGAGCACAGGTGTTAGCCCAGGGCCAATCTTCCTCAGCAAAAAGAGGAGGATTGGCAACGGATTTTAGCTCAGGGATAATCTTCCTCACAAAAAATAAGTAAATAAATAAAATAAAAATACATCTTCCATATGACCCAGAAATCGCACTCCTAGGTAATTACCCTAGAGAAATGAAAAATCATGTTCACATAAATACTTGCACATGAATGATTATAGACTCATAATTTCTAAAGACTGGAAACAACGTACATATCTTTCAGTGGGTGTATATATAAGTTGTGGTGTATCTATACAATAAAATAGCACTAAGCAATAAAAAAGAACAAACTATTGAAACAAGCAACAACTTGGATGAATCTCAAAGGTATTATACTGACTTAAAGATGCCGGTCTGGAAAGATTGCATACTGTATGATTTCATTTATATGACTCTGTTGAAAAGCCAAAACTCTAATTACAAACATCTGTGGTTGCTGGGGGAGGAGGTGAGTACAAAGGGTTAGCATGAGGTTGTTTTGGGAGTAATGGAACTGTTCTGTATCCAAACTGTGGTGGTGGTTACTCAAATGTGTACACATGCTAAAATCCATGTAACTGCACATCTCCTCAAAAATTCAATTTTATTGTACATTAATTTAAAAAATAGAAACACACTTGAACCTGTTTCTATCATGAGCATTGTGAGAAATGAGCACTGGAAGAAGAGCAGTTGGATAAGAAAATTCTCTTTTCCCTATCCTCTACCAGCTTCTCGGTTTTATGGTACTATAATCTGGGATTTTTAATGATATACTTTTCCTAAATCATGAATCTTTTTCAAAATTAATTTAATTCAATTAAAAATTTAATGGGGCCTGCCCCATCACATAGTGGTTGGGTTTGGTGCATTCCACTTTGGCAGCCCGGGTTTGCAGGTTCAGATCCTGGGTGCAGACCTACACCACTCATCAGCCATGATGTGGCAGCGACCCACATATAAAGTAGAGGAATATTGGCACAGACATTAGCTCAGGGCGAATCTTCCTCAGCAAGAAAAAATATATATATATAAAATATCCTGCCCTGACCCATAAACTCCCTTCAGTGACCTCTACCTACCTCTCTCTCTCTCTCTCTCTCACTCACCCTCTCCCTCCACCTCCCAACATCTTCCCTCCTCCTCCCCCCACAGCCAAAAATTTTAAAGTTTTCTACAGTTAGTGTCTCCATTTCACTCACCTTTCACTCCAGCTGACTCCAAATTTGTTTCTACTTTTATTACTCCACCAAAAATGCTACTGCTAAAGAAGATACCGGTAACCTCCATGTCACTAGTCCAATGGACATATTTCAGTCTATCTTCTTGACTTTCAATCACATTAGAGAGTGTTGACCTCTCTCTCCTAGAAGCACCCCCTTCCCTTGGATTCCTCAGTACCACTGATTCTGGCTCTCCTACCTTTCCTCTTTGCAGGCTTATCCTACCTGGCATTTAAATGTTAGGAATTCTTAATTCTTCATCTTGGGTCCTCTCATATCCTACTGTGTGTTCTCTCTCTAGGCAAACCTATTCATACTCATAGCTTAATTACCTCCTCTATTCAGATGGCTCATAATTTGTATCCCAAACTGGGTAGCTCCTTTAAACTCCAGAATTATACATCCTACTTGTCTGTGTTGCCTTGTATATTCCTCAAACTTAGCACATGCTAAAGAGAATTTATAATCTTTCCCATATTCTGAATTCCCTTTGGTAGCAAGATTAGCCCTGAGCTAACATCCATTGCCAATCCTCCTTTTTGCTGAGGAAGATTGGTCCTGGGCTAACATCTGTGCCCATCTTCTTCTGCTTTACATGTGGGACGCCACCACAGCATGGCTTGGTAAGCAGTGTGTAGGTCCGCGCCCAGGATCTGAACCTGTGAACCCCAGGCTGCTGAAGCAGAGCATGTGAACTTAACCACTATGCCACCAGGCCAGCCCCTCATTATTCATATTTTTGAAGATTTAATGACTTTTCTTCAACAGCAGCTTTTGCCTACTACATTTATTTAAACAATCATCTCATTGCCTTATTTAATCAACTCATTCTTTCAACATACTTTTTGAGTGCTAGCTAGGTACCAGGCATTGTACTCAAGGAAGGAAGAGAAATAATTATGTATTGTTCCCAGTTTTCAGCCAGTTCACTGCCAGTTGGAAAAGTTTTTGATCACATCATTGAAATACAGTGAGATACGTGTTAACAGGGGAAGGTACAAAGCTATCCTTGACATTTATTAAGTACTTACTATGGGCCAGGCACCGTAATAGATGCTTTGCATGTTGATTCATTTAGTCTTCATTTCCATTTTGCAGGTAAGAATATTTAGGCTCCAAGAAGTTGAGCATACTACCGAAGGGTCACACAGCTCTAGGAAGTGATGAAGTCTAGTTTCTGCCACAGGCCACTTTGGTGCCTTGAAGTGGGAGCACAGAGTCAGAACTTATCAGGCTTGGGATAAGGAAAAGGTGGTTAGAGAGGGATTTACAGTGTCAACCTTAAAAACAGAACAGCCAGTTATTTTATCAGCAAAACGAGTTTATTCAGGAATAGCCAAAGAATTGCAATTTGGGATGTGCATGCTATGGCAGACCATAGGCAAGTCCAATAAACAAGGGAGAGGAATGTTATTTTATAGAGGAAAAGGAGGAAATTGGGAGGGGTTGTTTTGAATGAAAGTCCATTGGAGAAAAGCAAGAGTTCAGGATGGTGATAGCTTCTCATTGGCTGAGTTGCCAGGGTAGTTGATGTTTGGAATTGCAATGTATATTTCTTCCTATAATTAATGATTCTTTCCTGTTGGGGTAGACTTCTGTTGGGGGTCTGTAATTGACTATCTTTCCTGTAATTGACCCCAAGTGGTATTGCATGGGAGCTCCCCCTTCTGGCATCCTAACTCCATTTTAAATTAGGTTTCCTTTTATTAATTTTCACAACAGATTTCCTTTTTAAACACAAGTAAGGCATTTGTCAAAATTAGAGTTTCGTGCTTGGGTGGTTATGAAAATGGCATTAGAATTACCATTAAATAACTGATAATAGAGCTGCTGGAACGTCTTATTAATTCCTGGCCACTTAGATATCCCCCAGCAGTAGCTACAATGAAAATAACAACCTCTTTTCTCTGTTTTTACAGTATTGTTTGATTACAGAGACTTCTTTCTAAACAAGTTAACATCCCTTCTTTCTTGTCTTGGAGAAAACATTGATTGTTCCTGGGTATTGCTTTTAGATATCAGAGATATAAAGCATATACAAAAAATGTCACTCATTTTATCAGCACCAGTTTTAATTCAAACGGTGTAAGAGGCTGTGGGATGTGAAGAGATGAATAAGGCTGCCCCATCTTCAAGATGTTGAGTGTACATGCTATCACGAGTTAGGACAACGCAGTCTTGAACTCAAACTGACTTTAAACCATCTTTTCAGTTTCAGAAATGAATGTCAGGAGAGTATCTGACATTTCTTTTTTGAAATAAATTCTGAGCATGATGTACTCTGTCAAAGGAAAATCCCTAGTGTGGATACATTTCTTTTTGAAGGCATCATTTTTTACTTGGAAGTTAAAATAAAAGTATTTTCTTCAGAATTTATTGGTCATCTTTCCTTAAAGTTTATTTACTAATGTTGCATTGGGATTCTGAAGAGCCACTTTAAAATCTTTTAAAATATCTCATTTTCCCCCTTAACTTAAAAAGTGTAAGATGTTTATGTATGTAAGAATACGAGAAAGATATAAATATATGTGTATGTGTATATATGCACATATATACACAATGCATATATTAATATATTGACATATATTAATAGAAGTAATTTCTGGATACTTAATGGATTATTTTATGTTTATCTATAATCCAGATTTTATACAATGAACACGTATTACATTTATAATCAGGAAAAGAATTAGTGCTCAAACCTCTAAAAACATGAAGTTATATTTAAGGTGTGGGATTCTGTGACTGCAAATAGTTGTTATTAACTGAGTACATAGATGAAAATCAAATTTCTCTTTTTATTGAGATATAATTGACATAAAACAGTTTCAGGTGTACAACATGATGATTCAATAGATGTATGTATTGTGAAATGATTACCAAATAAGTCTGGTTAACATCCATCAGCACACAGTTAAACTTTTTTTTTTTCTTGTGATGAGAACTAAGATATACTCTCTTAACACCTTTCAAATATACAACACAGTATTATTAACTACAGCCCCCATGTTGTACATTACATCCCCGGGACTGATTTATTTTATAACTGGAAGTTTATGTTTGTACCTTTTGACCACCTTCACCCATTTTGCCCACCCTCTACCCCCTACCTGGTCTCTGTTCTCTGTATCCATGAATTTGGTTTATTTTGTTTTAACTTAGATTTCACATGTAAGTGAGATCATATTTGTCTTTCTCTGTCTGACTTATTTCACTTAGCATAAAGCCCTCAAAGTCCATCCATGTTGTTGCAAATGGTAATATTTCATTCTTTTTTATGGCTGACTAATATTCCATTTTATATATCTACCTACCTCACATTTTCTTATCCACTTATCCATTGATGGACACTTAGATCGTTCCCATATCTTGGCTATTGTAAATAATGCTGCAGTGAATATAGGGGTGCAGATATCTTTTCAAGTTTGTGTTTTCATTTCCTTCAGATAAATACCCAGAAGTGGAATTGTTGGGTCACATAATAGTTCTATTTTTAATGTTTTGAGGAACCTCCATAGTGGCTGCACCAGTTTACATTCCCACCAACAGTGCACAAGGGTTCCCTTTTCTCCATTGTCCTTGCCAACACTTATTTCTTGTCTTTTTAATAGCCATTCTAACAGGTGTGAGGTGATAACTCATTGTGGTTTTGATTTTTATTTCCCTGCTGATTCGTGATGTTGAGCATCGTTTCATGTACCTGTTGGCCATCTGTATGTCTTCTTTGAAGAAATGTCTATTCAGATCCTCTGCCCATTTTTTAAATTGGATTGTTTGTTTTTTTGCTGTCAAGTTGTGTGAGTTCTTTCTATATTTTGGAGATTAACCCCTTATCAGATATATGATTTGCAAATATTTTTCTCCCGTTCAGTAGGTTGCCTTTCCATTTTGTTGATAGTTTCTTCTGCTGTGCAGAAGAGTTTTGGTTTGATGTAGTCCCACTTGTTTATTTATGCTTTTGTTGCCTTTGCTGAAGTGTCAAATCCAAAAAATCATTGTCAAGACTGATGTTAAGGAGCTTACTGCCTATGTTTCCTTCTAGGAGTTTTATGGGTTCAGGCCTCATGTTCAAGTCTTTAATCCATTTTGAGTTGATTTTTGTGTATGATGTAAGATAGTGGTTCAGTTTTCCCAGCACCATTTATTTAAGAAACTATCTTTTCCCCATTGCATATTCTTGGCTCCTTTGTCATAAATTAGTTGACCATATATGTGTGGGTTTATTTTTGGGCTCTCTATTCTGTCCCACTGATATATGTCTGTTTTTATGCCAATACCATACTGTTTTGACTACTATGGCTTTGTAATATAGTTTGAAATCAGAAACCATGTTTTGCCTCCATCTTTGTTCTTTCTCAATATTGCTTTGGCTGTTTGGGATCTTTTGCGGTTCCATATATATTTTAGGATTGCTTGTTCTATTTCTGTGAAAACTGCCATTGGAATTTTGATACGGATTGCATTGAATCTGTAGATTGCTTGGGGTAGTATGGACATTTTAACAATGCTAATTCTCCCAATCCATGAGCATGGAATATTCTTCCCTTTGTTTTTGTCTTACTTTCATCAATGTTTTAAAGTTTTCAGTATATGGGTCTTTTACCTCCTTGGTTACACTTATTCCTAAGCAGTTTATTCTTTTTTTGCAATTGTAAATGGGATTGTTTTCTTAATTTCCCTTTCTGATTGTTTGTTGTTAGTGTATAGAAATGCAACAGGGGGCTGGCCGGTGGTGCAGTGGTTCAGTTCGCGCCTGGCAGCCCAGGGTTCATGGGTTTGGATCCCAGGTGCCCGCAGACGCACTGCTTGTCAGCCATGCTGTGGTGGCGTCCCATATAAAGTAGAGGAAGATGGGCACAGACGTTAGCCCAGGGCCAGTCTTCCTCAGCAAAAAGAGGAGGATGGGCAACGGATGTTAGCTCAGGGCTGGTCTTCCTCACAAAAAAAAAAAATGCAACAGACTTTTGTATACTGATTTTGTATCCTGCAACTTTCCTGAATTTGTTTATTAGTTCTAACAGTTTTTTGGTGGAGTCTTTAGGGTTTTCTATATATAATATCATGTCATCTGCAAACAGTGACAGTTTTACTTCTTCCTTTCCAATTTGGATGCCTTTTTATTTCTGTTTCTTGCCTAATTGCTTCAGCTAGGACTTCCAATACAATGCTGAATAAAAGTGGCGAGAGTGGGCACCTTTACCTGGTTCCTGATCTTTAGAGAAAAAGCTTTCAGCTTTTCACGGTTGAATATGATTTTAGCTGTGGGCTGTTCCAATTTCTTAATGCTTAAAATAAATATTAATTTAGATTGAAACTTGATTGTTGGGGGTCAGTGGCCATGAAAACATTTATAGGACACAAAGAAGCAGCAAGGTTATAACTGGAATAAAAATTTTAAGATCAACAGAGAAGAGATAAATAATAGTATTAGTAATTATAATTATTATGAAAGGAATTATCAGAATATCATTTTTATTTTAAAAACTGAATTAAAGGAAATTGAAGGAAAATTGAATTAAAAATCGAATTAAAGGAAATTCAAATATATAAAAGTAAAGAACCTCAAGCTCAACAGTTTCAGCTCTCTTCTATTTGTGGTCAATATTGTTTCATTTACAGTCCACTCCTTACTCACCCAACTGTCTCCAGATTATTTTGAAGCAAATCCCAGATATCATATGGTTTTATCTGTAAATATTTCAGTATGTATTTCTAAATATTAGGGACTCTTTATTTAAACCATAACTATAATGCCATTATCTTACCTTAACAATACACCCCTAATATCATTAGATTTCCAGTCATGTATCATTTCCCACTTGTCATATATTTTATATATTTTAACATATATATTTATATGTACATTATATATAACATTTAATCATTTATGCATTATAAATATATAATTTGTTTGAATCAGGATCCAAATAAAGTCCATACATTGTGATTGTTTCGTAGGTCCTTACGTCTCAATCTAGTTTTCCACGTCTTTTTTTTTTTTCTTGTAATTTTTTCCTTGAAGAAACTGGGTCACATTCTGGAGGGTTTCCACAGTCTGAATTTTGCGAGCTGCATCACACTGGTGTAGTTTATGTGATATTGTCTGTTCCCTGTGTTTGTTATAAACTGGTAGATCCAGAAGCTCAAGTAGTTCAAGTTTTTTTTTTTTTTTTCTTTTAGCAAAACTGTGTCATGGGTGGTATGTGACCAAATATTATTTTAAAGCTAGTATCTGAAGTAGTTTCGGCCCTCATTTCCAAGACCTCCTGGTAAATAAAAGGACTCTAGTCATAACATATTGTGAGGCAGACAATTAGTGACTTGCCTTTTCTAGAATAATATACTAGTTAAAATTATCTCCAGGAATCTTCTGCAAGGATCCAAATGCATAAGGGGAATTAAGAAGTATTGTACAGGTCGAGTCTCATGGAATTGGCCTTTCATGATTGCAGTGGGCAGTGCAAGCTCCATATTATGCTTTGTAGACCTGTGCTACCTAGTACAGTAGCTTCTGGCTATTTAACATTAATTTTGAAATGTAGCTGCTTATTCACAGTAGCTACATTTTAAATGCTCAGTAGCCACATGTGGCTAGTGGCTATCATACTGGCCAACAGTGATATAGAATATTTCCATCATCACAGAAAATTCTATTGGACAGTCCTATTTTAGACTCTAGAGAGATCATGGAGAAGTAGACGAACTGAATGAAATTTTCTTGGCATTCAAGACAATTTTTAGATGTTTGATAAGTTTTCTACAAATCTTATAGTTTGGATTTCTGTAGTGCTGCCTCTAAACATGAATGTTGCAGGAGCATTCTTTTGTTGGTGGAAAATATAAGTGTGTTTGGGACAAGTTAGTTTGTTATAGACGCTCTTAATGTCGCTCCTGTTTTATGCTGTATTTCAGCTTGCTCATAAACATATCTAGACTCTGTCACATCCAGAAAGCATACCAGTAGGTGGCATATAAACACAGATAAGCTCCTGCAAGTGAAAGAAAGCTGGTGATGGTTGCCAGGGTGAAGTGGTCAGAAACAAACACACGAACGGTATCTCTTACGTTTCTATTTTACAACATTTTAATGAAGTGATTTCATAGAGTGAAGTTTTATACCACAAAAAGTCAGCAGAGAGAGCCAAAAATTTTGATTCTCGTAGACATAGTGTTATACTGGAAGTAAATTTTATAGCTGGTTGAGAGAGGAATTCCATAAATTCTAAAGGTGCTGTGGAGAAATAGCCCTTTCCAAAGGATACCTTTTATCCACTTGGTTGCCAGTAAACATTAACCTAATGGCTGATTTACCTACCTTTCTGTTGAAGAAACAGTGTATCATTTTCTTTATCTTAATTTTTACAGCGGAAGTTCAGAGTGAAATTGAAAGGATTTTTGAACTTGCAAGAACATTGCAACTGGTAGTCCTTGATGCAGATACTATTAATCACCCAGCCCAACTTAGTAAAACCTCTTTGGCCCCTATTATAGTGTATGTAAAGATTTCTTCTCCTAAGGTAAGTGAAGTTGCTATTGTCTGCTCTGTAATCAAAGTTTACTACAATGCGTGTTTATGTTCTGCTTTCTAGTTGTAACAGGCTATGTCTTTATCCATCATAAAGAGTTTGAAGAGACGTTAGTCAAGAATTTTTAAGACTGATATACAGCAAAGCATGATTATTAATTTCATGGTTTAGAAGAGCAATTCTCAAAGCGTGGTTGATGGATCCCTGGGGTGGTTCTGAGACACTTTCAGAGGGTCCATGAGGTCGAAACTATTTCTGTAATAATACTAAACATTATTCATCTTCTTCACTGTTTTGACATCTACACTAATGGTGCAAAAGCAATGGTGGGCAAAACTGCTAGTGTCTAAGCATGAATCAAGGCTGTGGTACCAGACAGTACGAGCAGTTATTGTATTCTTCCCACCAGGCACGTGCAGTTAAAACCCAGTTTCACTTAATTTTATTAAATTTTGACTCTAAGTACAAGCCTTTAAATATTCTGAGTAATGAAAGAGGAAGTACACTTCAGCTGCATACCAAAGTAAGTTAGTTATCTTGAGGACAAGCACTGGTGTGACTGAGCTGTGAACTGAACTACCCACTTTTTTCATGGAGCACCATTTTTATTTGAAAGAACAACTGCCAGGCTATGCTTATTCAGACTTGGGTATTTGGCAGATATTTTCTTGAACAAAGTGAGTTTGTCACCTCAAGGAAAACAACTAACAGCCTTTGTTACCCATGATAAAACCTAAGCTTTCAAACAAAAATTAGGATTTTGGAAAACTTGTATCCACCTCTGAGGGCTTGGTAGCTTCCCACCAGATAAAGACTTTTCGAACAAGATCAATGATAAAATTAACAAATATGACATTTTAATATTGTATAATGCAGTGTCAACATTTGGAAGATCTGAAGAAGTCAGTGTACCATTATTTTCCAAATGGTAAATGAATGATACTACAAATCATGCATGGTGCAAGAGCCATTCAAATCTCAAGATAGACCAATGGAATTGAATGTAACAGTAAGAAGAGTTCATTGATATGGTGTCAGATTTCACAGGGCAACTAGTCTTGTTGAGTTTAGCACAGTATCAAAGAATATCCACAATTATCTGAAAAGGCTACTAAAATATTCCTTTTCTCAACTACATATTTGTAGGAGGGTAGATTTTCTTCATATTTCAACCAAAACCATACATTGTAGCAGATTACATGTATAAGCAGACAGGAGACTTTAGTTGTCTTCAAGGAAGCCAGGCATTAGAGAGATTTGTAAAAAATGTAGCTATTTTGATAAAAATAACTAACTTATGTTAACATGTAATATAGGGTTACTGTTAATTTTTAAATGAAAATTCTTTTAATTTCTAATACGATGAATATCAGATAGAGTTCACAAAAAGCTTTTTGGATTTCTCAACAACCTTTTAAAATAAAGTGGTCATGAGACAAAGTTTGATATCTGCCTACAAGCCTTGAAAAAAGACTCAGAATAAGCTCCATGCCATTTTCTCTTTTTCAGAGCTTGCAACTGAGATTTATGTTAACACGTTAATTTTGCAGATAATCTTATGCATTATATTTTATAGCTCAATCTAATATAAGCTATTTGTGCTGTATATAAAAAGTCCCCAGAGAAAGGAGTGAATAATGAACCTTGTCGTTTACCTGAGTGCAGATATTCCTCTGTTAAAAAAATCTTATCTTTTACAGGTTTTGCAAAGGTTAATAAAATCTCGAGGGAAATCTCAAGCTAAACACCTCAATGTCCAAATGGTAGCAGCTGATAAACTGGCTCAGTGTCCTCCAGTAAGTTCTCTCTATGTACAGTACAATCCAGTTGAAGATATCAGATCTGGCATTACCTTAAAAAAACAAAAAGCAGATGGTTAAATGCCTGTGGAAGGAGACAATCGTCACCACCTAGCAGTGGTCTTCATTCCAAAGAAGTGACTGTCCTACCTTCTCCCATGAGCACTTGTCCGGGTCATGACCATGACTTACAAAAAGATACAGCCTGTTCTGTGGTGACTTTCCTTTATTAATACCTAACACCTAATTAAGATCTTAAATGACATAAGACTGTGGTCAAAAACTTGCTTTATAAGATAGATCTATTCGGGATTGGTTTATTAATCACAGGGAGCAAGTTGCTGCCTCTTACTAATTATTTGAGACCATGTAAAAACAAATTTCTAAACAATCAGTTACCCAGATTCTGACATCCGAATACATTCCTACTTCTAATGCATGCTTTACATACTATGCCTTGGGACTATAGATTGCTTCTAGTTTTTGTTTTTGTTTTTGTTAAGTGCAGGTATTTCAAAAGCTCTACTAATTATGATTATACCCATTTTGATTGCTTGGAGTATGTAAAAATTTATGATAAACATTTCGAACTGTTTTGAAGTTTGGACCATCTCAAATTATCAATGGTTTCAGCTTCTTCTGCCAGATTTCATGTCCTAATCTTGCCTCATTAATGTCAAAGATTAAGCTTTTCACAGTCTCTATGTCAAAAACAGGCTTCTTCCTGTATGGTTCAGATTATATTCTTATTTTCATCTCTTTTCTACTATAGTGTCAATTCCTTTTTTCACTAATGACACACAACTTTTCCATCATGCCCTTAACAACTATTATTACACCTGTTCCCTTTCTGGTCACGCATCTGGTGTTCTAAACAATGATTTCAGGTAGATGGACACTTATAATCTGACTAAATAGGACCATCAGCCACTGGAAAAGGAGGAAGTAGGAGCACCTAATAAGCAAGAGCTAATACAAAGTGGTGCAGCTCAGGAGCCCCCCTCCCCTCCTCCGTCCCTCCTTTTGTGAGGGTGGGGGTGTGTGTGAAACTCAGTACTGGCTGGTCTGAGTGTGCCGTTTGGAACGTTTGCCTCTGCAGGAGTTGTTTGATGTGATCTTGGACGAGAACCAGCTCGAGGATGCCTGTGAGCACCTTGCTGACTATCTGGAAGCCTACTGGAAGGCCACCCACCCTCCCAGCAGCAGTCTCCCCAACCCTCTCCTTAGCCGCACGTTAGCCACCTCAACGCTGCCTGTTAGCCCCGCTCTAGCCTCTAATTCACAGGTAAGGGGAGTTCTTGACCGTCTTCACTGAGGAACCAGGCTGCCTGAGGTCACGTCGCTGGGATCCAACCCAAGGCAGCCAGCACAGTGCTGGTTCCAGTAGAGTGGCTCTGTCCAAACTGAGACAAACACTGAGTCATTTAAACATCTTCAGTGTGAGCTGTGCACCTATAAGAAAAGCAATGTAAACAGCAGATACAATGAATATATATAAACTGGAAAACTCCCCAATTACGTGTTCTTTAAGACAGGGCTAGAACTTTCTACACATTCAGCAGCACAGACGGTGGAATCAGACTGCCTGGGTTCAAATCCTGGCCCCACCTCTTACCGGCTTTATAACCTTGGATAAGTTCCTGTCCTGCTCTTTGCCTTAGGTTGCCAATATTATTCCTGAGGCAGCAGTCTCGTAGGGTTGCTGTATTAATGAGTTTATATATGTGACCGTGAGAACATTGCTTGTCTCAGAGTAGGTGCCATTTAAGCATTTGGTATTCTATCATTTTCCCCCCCTTAATCCTTATCTGAAGCCAAACCCAGCACCCTAAGGATTTCTAATCTTCCCATATGTATTCAAGCAGAGGTAGTCAAGTGTACACTCACATGTAGAAAAATCTCAAGGACCTGTATCTGTATTTGAACCACAAGAGAACATATAAAAGAATGCCCTCCATCCTTCAGTTATTCATTTTAAAAAAAAGTTACTCTGTGCACTGTTCTAGGCACTTATAAATTAACATCAAGTCCAATATAATAAAGTACAAACCTTATAAATGCCACTGGACATTATCAAAAAATTAAGTACCCAAGCTAGGTGAGAGTTCCTTGCCGCATGTTCCAGACTTCTAAGGGACTAGACTTGCCTGGACTTGCTCTGTGACGTGCTAGTTCCTCACACACTGACCCTGGCTGATGCCTGTGCTTGCTCCCTTCACCTCCAGGGTTCTCAAGGGGATCAGAGGACTGATCGCTCTGCTGCTGCCCGGTCTGCTTCCCAAGCTGAAGAGCCCTGCCTGGAGCCAGTCAAGAAAGCCCAGCACCGTTCCTCCTCCTCAGCCCAGCACCACAACCATCGCAGTGGTACAAGTCGAGGCCTCTCCAGGCAAGAGACGTTTGACTCGGAGACCCAGGAGAGTCGAGACTCTGCCTACGTGGAGCCAAAGGAAGATTACGACCACGTGGACCACTATGCCCCACACCGTGACCATAACCACAGAGATGAGACCCACGGGAGCGGTGAGCACAGACACAGGGAGCCTCGGCACCGTGCCAGGGACCTGGATCGAGAGCAGGACCACAACGAGTGCAACAAACAACGAAGCCGCCATAAATCCAAGGATCGCTATTGCGACAAGGATGGAGAAGGAATATCCAAAAAACGGAATGAGGCTGGGGAGTGGAACAGGGATGTTTACATCCGCCAATGACTTTGGCCCTTTTGTGTTTGTTTTTTTTTAAATCTTGTATAACAGCACCCTCAAACTAAATCTTTGGGGGTCTACATTGCAATCATATGTGATCTGTCTTGTATATTTTGTATTGCTGTTGCTTGAATAGCAATAGCATGAAATAGAGTATTAATATACTTTTTTTTTTTTTTGTAAGTGCTATATAAATTCGCCTGGTATGGTTGCAGTCCTCCGGTTGTATACTGGACTTTTCAGTAACTGTTTGGGGTAGCTGCCACTTGAACAAAATCTGTTGCCATCCATGTGGCGTTAGTATTTTAAGAAATGTAGTTGTTTTCAAAATGTAGTTGATGTATCCAGCAAGCCAGAATCAGCCCAGATAACAAGTGGAATTTCTTGATTCTCCATATTTTTAATATGTAGGCACCTGATTTGCATATTCATTCATCCATGGACCACTGTTTCTTGCTTGTACCTCTGGCTGACTAAATTTGGGGACAGATTCAGTCTTGCCTTACACAAAGGGGATCATAAAGTTAGAATCTATTTTCTATGTACTAGTACTGTGTACTGTATAGACAGTTTGTAAATGTTATTTCTGCAAACACCTTCTTATGATAATTATATATATAATATATATATATCAGTTTGATCACACTATTTTAGAGTCTTAATGCCAAGTCAGCAGATTTGCTTTATGAATTACAGGGACTAGAAATGTCCACATTCAGGAAATTTGTAATAACATCTAGACCCCTATCCCCATTCTAGTAGAAAGTCTGTACATACTGTAAATATGTGTGATTGCTTGACTTGAAAAGGTTTGATTTCTGAATGTTTTACCATCCTTGTAAGTTTATAATTTTGACCATAAATTATGGTAAATATAACCAAACTCCAAAGGTTGTTCCAATCCATGCAGTTCACACCGATGTGACAAACACATTCTTAGTAGCGAGTGTCTTAGGTCACTGCACTGGAAGATACGAGCCGGAACTCTGTGTGCGTGTGCGTCTGTGTGTAAGCGTGTGCTCGAGTGACTGGCTGCGATGAATCTGAATACCGAAGACTAATGAAGAAACTAGAGACTGATATCTAGAATTCTACCCACCTGGCTTTGTACTGAACTGTGCTACATGTTGCTTTAATGATCCATTGAGCAGTCAGGGAATGTGAGGAAGCTTGCTGCCAAAGGTGACTAGGAAAGCATTCATCTGCTGGCTCCTTGTTTTTGCTCCTAGAGAGTAAAAATACAGGCAACTTTTAACTGTGAGTGTTTCACTGGAAATGTACAATCTCTGTGCGTTCAAGTATTTGTTTTAGTAAGAAACGTTTACACAGCTTGTAGAATTATTTCATGGGTAAATAAATTTTTCTAACTTCTCCCACTTCCTTTTCTAACCTTGCCTATCGTTCCTGTTGTTTCTCTCCCAGTTTACCTGTCATTCCATCCCCCCCACCAACTCCAAGAGTTTCACTGTCCATGAGAACCTAGAAGTGCTTCTTATAACCAAAGCCTTTGCCCTTCAGAAGTAATCAGGGCAAAATGGGGTGACTTGAAGTGAACAGAACATTAAGAATATTTTCCTACATCGAACATCTACTCTGAAGGAGAACCTGGAAGATAATATCTCCATGCCTCAAAGATACCGCTGAGAAAGCTCACAATGAGATTATCACGCTAAGGCTCATTTAGGTGTCTTTTAGGTGTTCATTTTGTCCAGTTACGACTGGACAGGTAAGACAGTATTAGGTGTGCAAGTACCTAACACTTGAAGTTTGTCCCTGGAAAATGCCTCTGTATAATTGCCTAACTTCAGATCTGCACATTATATAATTATTTTGTTACATAAGTTAATCTATTTTTTTGTTTTGCTTCTTGGATTATTCCAGGTTCTTGCCAAATATTCTTGGACCTTTATAGGTAAAACTATTTCATATTTAACTCCTTCTTTCCCCTCCCCCCAAGAAAACTCAAAGAGTTTTAAAAATGAGTTACATATAGTGTTTTATCAGCTGATATAGGAAACATTTCCCTCAGAATCCATCTATTTGTTAATTAGCTCTGTACTGTTGACCTAAGTTTATTTATTGAATATAAAAACAGTAGTCATAATATATACATTTTTGATGTAAAATATTCACATCATTGGGAAACTGTATTCCAAGTGAAGTTACTTCTATAAAATATTTCTGATAAACTTTCCATCACGGTAAGATGTTGCTGATCACCAGCCCCATCCTTTCCTACATGGAATTTCATCCCAATTAATGTCTTTGGAATATTTAAATTCTTTGAAGTTGTTTAACTGGTATTCATCTTACTTGCTGCTACCATTAATCCCTTTCAAAGAGTTGTGCTAAGGGATTCCATCTTTAAAATTTTCTACCTGGATTCTTAGTTTCTCACTTTACTGTGAAACATGTTAGTCCAAATCAGAGTATTCCTTTAAAAATTAGAGGATTTGACATAGCATCTGTAAGTGAAAACTCTATAGCGGGCATATGTGTAAACTGTGTACTCAATTTGTAACTGAAGAAATAATCCCAAGGACAATGGGATATTTACTGACTTGTGGAATATAAAGTTATAGTCTTTTCACACAGCACGGCTTCATCTTAACCTACCCAGTTGAAGAATCATGATTTTTGTAGTCAACCTAGAAAATGCTGGAAATATTCTTAGTAGTTCTATTATGTTTTTTTATCAAACCCATTTCACTTTTTCCTATGCTTTTTCTCTACTGCTCCTTTGAGTTACTGTTACAAAAAGGTGCTGCTAAATGTAGGATGTCTTAGTCATATTGTACTTCGGGACAATGCCACATTTTTAACATGGTCTGCCCTGCATTCTTGTTAAACATTCACTTGTCAGCTACACTGAACTGTTCAACAAACCTGGTTTAAAGTCATTCATATAAAACAAATAAAGAGCTGGCTTCTGCACTGTTTATTATTAGTAGTATTAATTGCCATTTTAGGAATGATTCTTACAGTTGAGAATATGTTAAATATTCAGTGACACTTCGCACTTGTGGAGCATCTTTCTTAGGGGCAATGCCATTCACTGATGTCACTTAGTGTCTGATAAAATGATAGCTTGTGCTTGATAAAGGGTCTTTTAAGATATGAGCACGGCAGAGTAATCTTCCTCCCACCTATTAATTCTACATGTGCAGCAATTCTTGATTCAGATTTTGAATTTTATTCTTCATCTTTAAAATGCAGATCCCTCCTGACGACAAATTTAATTCCTCACCCTCTCCCTTTGCTCAGCGATGTACTGCTGCTAGTCTTGGGTACTCTAATCTTACGAATACGTCAAGAGTCACACTGTTTGAGGAAACAGGTAACTAGATGGTCTGGGTCAGTTTAATTTTGGCTCAATTATATTTTTAACTATTTGAACTTTACTATTTAAAATGTGATACAGGGTTTTGAAGTAGAATGTACTCACTGTTGAATTAATGCTTTATCAGTTTCACAGAAATATCTATGTTAACGCTAAATATGTTAAAAGATAATATATGAATTTTCCTCCCCAGTGTGCTGATTTTTTCCCTTTTATTGTATTTTTTCTTAAATTTCTGTGTCTCTTAAGAATGAATGTTTTATTTTCCAATTTGCTTTATTTTCTGAAGGAAAGAAACCCACTGAAAATGTCTGTTAAAGGAAAAGTTTTTAACAATATTCTTTATTTGTCCTTACTGTTTTCGATATGCAAATATTTTTCTTCTGTTCTGCCTGCATTGCTTATATTTTGAATTTGTGGTATTAATCAAAAATTTACATTTGCTGCTAGGCTCATTCTCTACCATTTTCATCCTAGTTTAGCACATGAGGCTTTTCAGAGAGCATGAAAAGAAACAGATTTTTTGAAACACATTTAAAGTTTGGGAAAGTATGCTGAGCCCAGAAACAAGAAGTGCCACAGATAAACAGTGTCTCTCTTTAGTCAACTGACATCTACTGGCTATAAGGCAGAATGAAGGATATAAGAAGTCGGTCACAAATTTGAAGCTTATGGAGCTTGAATTAGTTTTTCCCTCACTCAGTAAGCATGTATTGAGATCTGCTCTGAAGCAGTGACAGAATAGACAAGGTCCCTGCCCTCAGGGTTTTCCCAAGTCCGGGGGTCGGGGTTAGGGGCAAGCCTAGTGCACGAGAGTGAGCGCGGTGCGTGCCTCGAGAGCAGCAGATCTGAGCACTAGGGCTCCACAGAGAGAGAGATGCCTGACCCACCTCAGGGAAGGGCATTCAAGAAAGCCTTCTTCAAAGAAGAGGCCTTCTCGAGATCTGACCTGATCCAAGAGCCCTTGCGATCTTGATGAATACGACAAATAGTTACGAGAAATTCCTAATGGAAACCTATGAGGAAAAAAAAGAAATTATTAGGCAATTGTTTCCAATTATCCATTTTATATACCCAAAGCTCAGGAGTCTTTGGGTGATTTGAATGCAAGTTAACAAAATAATTAGAGATATTTAACACTACATGAGACAGCCTTTAAACTATGGCTGGGTATTGGGTATTTTAATATATCTTGTCTAAAAAGCAGGTAGGCTGAAGCAAGCCTAAGGTATAATTAATTTTTTAAAAAAGCAGCCACTTACATTGCCCACTGTAGGGGGATGTTTGGTCACTTTTGCAGGTTGGGTGGTGGTCCTTTGTCTGATTTCAGAGTTGATTATGAAGTGACCTTTTTTTTCGTCTTCATCTGTCACAGTCACAGTTGTTACTTTGTCTGAGGCTGGTGTTCTGTGAAGCTGTTTATGTCCAATAGGAGAACACCAAGGCCCAGCTGTAAGTGCCCGGCCAATTCCCAGCTGTCAGAAGCTGGTTTTCCTTCTCACCAATCACATCTCTAATAACTTGTATAATATGTGTCCCAATAGATGATAAAAGGTACCTAAATTGTGGAATATTCTTATATTTTTAATCTACAGCATAAAGATAATATTCATTTTAGTTTTCAGTTTAAAATCGTGAAAAACAAAGTAAACATAGTGAAGGCAGACTATCATTTAGAAGAGGTCCAGACTTATTTGAAAAAGGGTTGATTTTCCAAATAGTAGAAAAAGTCAGGTAAAATATTCAGCTCGGTTATTGGCACATGGTAAATGTTATACTTCCCACTCCTTGAATTCTTAAGAAACTACTACTTAGGAACTCAGGAACTGAAAACATTTTTTATAACCAAACTAAATATCGCTAATTTTATTCCTTTTGTTAGATTCACCAATTTTAACATTAAAAATGACTTGCATTCTTTACACATCAAAACACAAAACCCCAAATGAAAATATGTTCCAAACATCTATAGGCATCTCCTGTTCTTTATACTCTGCTAAATCCATAAAGAAAAAAATTACTTTAAAAACACAAAATATAATCTCATACCACCTCTATGAAATGGAATCTCAATCAAGTCTCTTGATCCCTGGGGAAACAGCTGGCAGCCTTGTCTGTTTCCTTAGCAACCATGCCATCAGTCACTTGGCCTGACAACAGTGTGGTTAAAAAAAAAAAAAGTACCACACAGCAAATGTTTGGAATTTTCATTTCTAAGGATCCTTCTCCTATGTGCTTTTGCATTTTACAAATTTTGCAATAAAAAAACCTATACAATCCTTATTTGCCAGCCAAATCATGTCTTCTATTCTGGCATCTCTGAGAGATTCCGTGTCAGTGTCCTGTAGTGGCACAACAGATGGATCAAATCGCTGCAGCTGTTTCAATTGTTCAAGTGATAGACCAGCGCCCATCATTCCTTCTCCTCCAATCTTTGGCTCCTATTTGGAGAAAACAAATACAGATAAACTTCCTATAATTAGTAAAGTGTGCCTGTGTACAATTTAAGTTAAAAAACAGAGTTGTAACTACCACAAATTCCAAAAATAGAAAAATGAGTAAATACCTTTTATTTTTGTGGAATGTACATGCTGTTTTTCTGGGTGGGGAAGTGGGAAAGCAGTAATACATGTCACCTGGTGAATGAGTGCCTATATGGCCCATATGCTCATCAAGTACCATGACATTGGAAAAGGCCTGAGCTTCATAGTTAGAAACACTTGGATTCAAACTGCAGCTCTGCCACATTTTAGCTGTGTGACCTTAAGCAAGTTACTTTACCTGTTCCCTCACTGATAAAACAGATTAAATACTCAGTTCTGAGGCTTAAATAAATAAGGTGATATCATGTCTGGCATATGGTGGGCACTCAATAGGTGAAATCTTATTATCAATAATAGCAATAGATAAAAATTCAGCTTTATTTATCAGATTCCTCAAAACTGATGGAGTTCCTTAGGCATCCAAAGATGCCTCTCTCTGACCCAAACCAACTGGATGATAAAAGTTGTCTTTTGTTGTTGTTGTTTTCAAATGTACTAGAACAAGTATTAGAGATAAATAAGGCTGCATCAATTAGTTTAGAGGAATACAGAATCATAAGGACTTGAGTCAATACTTGCAAGCCACTACTGCAAAAGATCCATAATCCTAACTTAAGTCATTTCAGACAAATGTTTATGTATTACTGAAGATATATTTTCTTAGGTATATGTCTGAAAACCTATAATTTATTAACCCATGGGAAACAAAAATTCCATCTAAGTATATATTGAGTATATGGGTATATACACATACACATAAAATTCAAGTGAACTCTGAAGTCTTCCTTTTATCTACAATGTAATTATCTTAACTTCTGAGTCTAGAAACCACCTCCAGATTGCTTTTTATTTACGTATTCCAATTACCTACTAGAATTCTGTATAGGCAGATACTGAAGTTAGATGCTCAATATATCTGAATGAAAGCATTATTACAGATTTAAGCTTCATCTCAAACATTATGGGCTAAAACTCTAGTCATAAATACGGTTTTAGTAAAACCATAACAGAAAGACAGCACTAGGTAAGTACAAGAAAGCTTTTTAAATGTTACAGATTTTATATGAGAAATCATAAAGGCGCAATAATCCTGAACCATTTTTTCCCCCTTGGCTAGTCTTTTGATATCTCAGTTATTAGAGCCTATTTGGGCTTTGATATGACATGAGAAAAAAGGCTCAAGATTTTCCATATCAGAAAAATACAGGACTGGGAGCGGGGAAAAAACTTTTTGGAAACAAGAACAAGAGCGAGAAGTGAAAGAAATGTAACAAAAATACACTGGAGCTCTGTGGCACTTTAACCCAATGGCAAGGAATGAATAAGGGAAAAACTGTCAGAACGTGAAAATTCTCTAGGAGCAGTCAAAAATGGATCTAATTAGAGAAACAGTCTTATTTATTACGGTATTTGTTTCAGAAATTTTACTTGATATATTTCTTCATCTAACACCCTGTGTCGATCACCACACTTAAGTTTCTGTGATGGATCAAATCACACAAAGAAACTGAAAGTATTCTTACCTGTGGTTGAAGCTTAAGGTCAGGAAATGTTGTGAGGGCCCAGGCAACCTGTTCTTCGTTTTCTGCCATTGTGATGGTGCACGTACTATAAACCAGCACGCCCCCCGGCTTCAGCAGCTTCACTGCCTAAAGAAAAATGTGATCGGACTGCATGTCACAAGACCAAACAGGGGTTGGCCCAGTGGCATAGTGGTTAAGTTCAGCGTGCTCTGCTTCAGCAGCCCAGGTTCGCAGGTTCGGATCCTGGGTGCGGACCAACACCACTCGTCAGCCACGCTGTGGTGGCAACCCACATATAAAATAGAGGAAGATGGGCACAGATGTTAGGTCAGGGCTACTCTTCCTCAAACACACACACACAAAAAGACCAAATAAACATTTTAAGGGATTTTATGATATCTTTCAAGTGTTTGGGATAAGTAAAATGATGTTCTGTATCACCAGAATTCTTTATCTAATTAGAGTGTTCCAGCCTGGATGCTTTTCATTATCTTGGAGCTATTATAGCTCATTTGAACCAAGACTTTTCCGAATACAATCATTCAGTTTCTCGGCTGTAGATACCAGTTTTTATGCTGAAAACTGACAAATCTACATCTTTAGGCCAGACTCCTTTCTGAATTCCATGCTCATATAGTCAATTGCCTTTTCAATATTTCTACTATCAAATGTGACACATCTCAAACTGAACTCCTATCTTCCCTTTGAAACCCCTTGGAGAAGTATTTCCATCCTTCCACATACTCAGGCCCCAAACCTAAGATTATCCTTTATGCCTCTCTTTCACATTCCTCATCCATCTGCAAATCCTACTGGCTCCACCTTTATACTACATCCAGTATTTGGTACTTCTAACCACTTCCACTGCCAACATTCTGGTCCAAGCCTCTATCTTTTGCCTGGATTATTGCAACCGTCTCCTACTTAGTCTACCTGCTTCCACCCCTGCTTTTCTACACTCTGTTGCCAATATAGCAGCCAGAGCGGTACTTTTAAAACTTGTCACTCCTCAGCTCAAAACCCTTCCAGTGCCCTCCATAATCACTTGGAGACAAAGCCCAAGTCCTTCCAGGGCTTTCAAGGCCCTACACAAAGCAGACCCTGGCTGCCTTTCTGACCTCACCTCGCACACCCTGCTCACTCTGCTTTAGCAACACTGGCCTCTGCTGTTCTGGAACTTGCATGGCACACTCCCACGTCGGGGGTCTTCGCAGCAGCTTGGAAAGCTCGTCTAATTCTCTGCATTGCTTGCTCCTTCAGTTTTCTTATCTTCGCTTCCATGTCACCTTCCAGCAATGCCCTCCCCAACCACCTGAGGTAAAACTGCAACTCTTCCAGTCCAGCCCTCCTAGCCCTCTTCCCTCCTTCAGTTTGCTCCACAGGATTAGTGCCTTGAATATGCTAAATAACTTCCTCATCTGTTTGTTTATTTTCCTCCCCAGTTAGAAGAGAAACCCGTGAATAGGGCAGAAGTTGTTTACTTTTTCACTACCATGTTGTGTAGGTGCTCAATGAATATTTGTCCAGTCAATAAATGCATCAAGAAATAAGGTGTTATACAAAAATGAATTTGTCCCAAAAAACTAAAGTTTATCTTCTCAAACTCCCACATTTTATTTTTAAAATTTTAATGAAAATCTTTAAAAGTACATAGTATATGCCTGTGCTTTTTAAACCAGAGTATGCTGATCAAAATTTAAACCTTGTTACTGTGAGCCAACTGTTGTTTTCAGCACTTTACGTGGATTTTATCAGTAAATCCTCATAACAACCGTGAGGTGTGGTTACTATCTCCAGTGAGGTAACCCTGTTAGGTAGTTATCATCCCCATTTCTCAGATATGGAAAACAGTGTACCTAAAATCACTTCTGTAGAGGATGCATGGCTCAGATCAAGACGTGTCTGATTCTCAAGTCCACATTCCCCATCAATTTCTCTCTCTGCCAAATGGCTTGCCTGCTTATATTCTCAATTCTCTCACACACTGTCAGCTGTTCCTTTGCATTGAGATCAATGCATCTACTCCTAAGAAGCTTTTCTGCATTTTCTTTTTGCTATGACCTAAAAAGAACAAAAAGCCAAGTGTCTCAAAACAGTGTCCTAATTTTATCCTCAAGTCAAAGTGGGTTTCAGCTATAAGTAAAGCTTCTTTTTTGCTCCTTGCTGTTTCAACTTTCAGGATATGTTCTTTGAAGATTGGGTAGAAGAAGAAAAAGTTAAATAATCCACTACCAGTGCCACCTTTGTGTATGGAAGGAGACACCAGCAGAGATGAACAGAAATGTACTCAAAGACAACTTTACAGATTGAATAACTACAGTATTTCCATTATTGCTGTAGCCAATGTATTTATAACTAGAAGCCTGAGAAGAAATAATGAAGTAAACTTTGATCAAATGCTGTCTATATTCTGTGAAATCCACTGAACCATTTTTGCAAAACTGAGAAAAATCCTCAAGTGTTCTCTCTGGGCTTCTTCTGAAATGTACTGGAGATCAGTTAAATTTGCAAAGCTTTTATGGTTCTTTTATATCCTACACTAGTCAATGTCACTTCCCATTTTTATTAATGTGTTTGCTTCTATTGGACTTCCTACTTTTAATATGCAATCTAAGATGATCCAGGAACCCTATTAAAAAACAGTAATTTATTTTATATCCAATTCTTTACATCAATTAGTAACTATATGTTAACAACCCAGCGACTTTTTAAAGATAAAGCAGAATGTCTGAAATTCCTTAAGTGTCTCAGTGAAGAAATTCTACTATTGCCTGTAGTGAAAGAGTGAGTTAACATAAAGGAAAGCTCCTTATATTTAACAACTAGGACTTCTCTATCTTTTTTGTATGTGGTAAAATACACATTAACATAAATTTACCATTTTAACCACTTTTAAGTGTACAATTCAGTGGCATTAAGTATATTCACACTGTCATGCAACCACCACCATTATCCATCTCCAGAACTTTTTCGTCATCCCGATCTGAAACTCTGTACCCATTCAACAATAACTCTCCATTTCTCCCATCCCTCCAGTCCCTGGTAACCTCTATTCTACTTTCTGTCCCTATGAATTTGCCTACTCTAGTTACCTCAAATAAATGGAATCATACAATATTTGTCTTTTTGTATCTGGCTTATATCACTTAGCATAATATTTTCAAAGTTCATCCATTCTGTAGCATGTGTCAGAACTTCATTTGTAAGGCTGAATATTCCATTGTATGTATATACCACATTTTGCTTATCCATTCATCTGTTGATGGACACTTGAGTTGTTTCCACATTTTGGTTATTGTGAATAATGCTGCGATAAACACTGCTCTCGGTCTTTTAAACATCTAGCTAGTGAAGGTCAACTTTCTTTTACAGCAAAGTATCATCACATACCACAGTAAAGAGTTTTCGCTGTAAAGGTTGATATGATGTCACTTCCTTCAAAGTCCAAGAACAAGCCATGTTTGGTCTCTGCCCCATTCCACTGCAGGGTGCATCAAGAAGAATTCGGTCAAAAGATTCTGGTAAGAATGGAGGTTCTCCTATAAAGAGAATTACAAATATATTTGCTATCTGCCCTATTGGTCTAGAATAGAAAACTCCTGAGATAGAAGCAATTATCAGGAATTTAAAATCATAATCTGGAAGAGAAAGTAAAGAAAAACTATTTCTCCCTTCAATCAAGTAGCTGGTGAAACTAATTCTGATCTGTATTTCATATAGATCTGACTTTCTAAAAAGGTTAAAAATGTGATTATTATAGTTGAGGGTTATTCTGTTGATATAATACAAACCAAGGCCTAATCAAATGAGATCCTGGATCCCCAGTGTCAGAAGCCACAGTCCATCGGAGCTAGGACATGGAATTAATTCTAGTCATTCTGAGAGCTGACACTTTTCTTGCTAATCCCTACTGCAGACAGCCTCAGAAAAAGAGAGCTCCCATTAGGTTCTAGTCAGACATACTGGTTCTGAAATTCCTCAGTCTCTGCTTCTGTGACCATCAGCAATGCTGGGCTCTAGGATGAGTCAATAATCCCCCTGGATCTAATCTTCTACAGGTTTCCCTTTGCATTCACTGGAATAATTTTCTCCATTCCAACTTCTGATCTATTTAGTGTTATGAAACCAAATGGTCTGCTTATATATTTATGCTGTCTAACTGCAAGGAAGATATTGCTGCTGACTGCTTTTATACAAAGCTAGTTGATTTCCAGGATATAACTCAGGAACAGACAGATGGAAGAGATGCATGGGGAAATGGCGCAGAGCTTCCATGTCCTCTCCAGATGCGCCACTCTCCCCAAATTCCCACATGTTCACCAATCCAGAAGCTCTCTGAACCCCATGCTTTTGGGTTTTTATGGAGGTTTCATTACACAGGCATGACTGATTCAATGATTGGCCACTGGTGATCGATTCAACCTCCAGCTCCTCTCCCCTCCCTTGAGGTCAGGAGGGTGGGGCTGAAAGTTCCAACCCTCTAATCACTTGGCTGGTTCCTCTAGTGACCAGCTCCCATCCTGAGGTCCTGTCCAAAGGTCAACTGATTAACACAACAAACGACACCTTCACAGCTTTCATCATTTTGGAAATTCCAAGGGTTTTAAGAGCTCTGTGCCAGAAACCAGAGAAAGACCAAATACATATTTCTTATAAATATATGTATCACAGACCCACTTCCAGGTCTTGTCCTTAAAAGGACAGGCAGTGCAGTCTGCTTGTCCCTTTTCCTTTCCCCTAGAAAAAACTGGAACAGCTGTCTTGGACCCAGAATGAAAATATCAGCATTGGATGCCCTCTTCTAACTGTTAGGTAAGACAAAAATAAACAACAAAAAGAAACCAAACACACTTCTACCTTTTCTAAGCCACTGTATTTTGGGTCTCTCTGGCACAGCCTGTTAGCCTATACAATAATATATATCTGCAAACCCCTGGCTAACTATTTAGGTTTGACAGTCAACTGACCGTGAAATGTATTCTCATATAATTAGGCAATTCAATCTGATCTATTCCCACCTCTATAAGAAGAAAAATAATAGTCCAGATATTGTTCCTCAGAACAATTCCTATTTTTCTAGGAAGGATTCCATGTGTTCCATTTGTTTGTTTGCTTTTTTAATCCCATGTGGTTTACTACACCTTAGGCAGATGTTAAAAAACAATTTCTCACTTTCCAAGAGTCTCAAAGATATGGTGATTTTCACATCACTACTGACGTATTATCCATCAAACCGATTGGGTCTACTGCCTGACGTTCTAGGTTTAACACCCAAATCAAACTACCAGTGATGAAACAAGTCTTGATGAAAAAAGAGCTAAAAGTGACAGCCTTTGCCCATTAGTTAATAAAGTAATACGGAGGAGTGAAAAATCACTGATGGAATACCCAAGTTAGTTAATAGATTGTCTCCTTATAGCACTGAAGACGGACCTCTGAGACGGTTACCCCAGGACGTTGATTGTTCTTACCCTAATCCCAACACATTGTGCTTGTGAATATGATCTCTTTAATTCAAAGATATGTAAAACTCAATGACCTACTAACAATTTTAATCAAGTGATAGTAATGGATTATATTGAGCTGTCTACTGTCTACTAGTCATTCTTATGAACAGCAGCTTATATGTGGGCAAACTGGAGGGTTAAAAAGAGTATTTTTCTCTATGCAATCTAGATGATCTGTAAGGGGATGGGGAATCAACACCATGCCCTCAGCTTTTTAAAGGTTATCTTTAATCAAATAGCATCTTTAATCAAATAGCATCTTTAATCAATAAATGTTCTGGGAAAACTAATGCCAATTAGTTCATTAAAATATTCAAGTTTCTCAAGCATTTCATGAAATCAAATCTAAAGAAAGAGACAGAGAGAGAGAAATAGAGATAGAGTGACTTAATAAATCCAACAGTTTATTCCAAAACAAGATCCATGGCAGTTTGTCCTTCCTTCCTAGCTCCAGAGCCTCATTCCTCAAGAAAAATAAAGAAAAAATAGCTCAGGAATCATAAAACTGAAAGGTTCAGAAGCTTTCTGAGATGTAATAAGAAATTAAAATAAACATATTAAGAACAGAGTTTGACCAAGTCTTGGAGGTTTCACCTATATTATTAAAAACTTGATATTCAAGGATGAGATGAAAAGCAAAAAGATACCTATTATGGTGAAATATCTTAGATCCATGCCACAGGTTCAAGGCCCTATGAATATGTTGACATGATAACAAAATCTATTCGTTTGTAAAAGCCAGTTATAGAAGCCTTTAAAAGATAAAATATGACTCACCTTCTTTGTCCTTAACCATATCGAGTTTAAGAGCCTTTGTTCCATCAAAGCAAAAGGCCCTAATGGAATTCAACCCTAATAATAAAGCATTCTGCTTTATTTTTTCTACTTTGTTGGATATTTTATCCAGTGCTATTACTTCTCCCTAAAAAAAAAAAAACCCATAAAAATAAAGTGTAAATCCAAAGCAATCATGAAAATTATTAATGAGAAACATACATTAAAAATTATGGTCTTCCCCACTTTCCTCCCACCCCTAGTTTTAAAGCTGAATTCATTAACCAAATGTATATCAAATTTACATCAAATACTTAAGACTTTCTTTTGAAAAAACACATTCTTTCCAGATAATTAATCTTATCATAATACCCTGCTACTTTTAACCAACAAAACTCAAAACCAAAAATACTGTTTGCAATCTTCTAAAGAAACAAAAGCATCCACTGGAGGTAAATATTCAAAGTCACCAATTTGATGTGCCTTGCTCACCTCTGGAAGAGCATGAACTAATGTTCTGAAACATTTGCCTCCCAGTGCTTTGAGATACAGATCAATGTTACTTATAAAATCAATCCTCATCTCAATATTTTCCAAGCTATACACCTGACAAAATTCATGTGAATTCTGACAACTAAAGACAGAAGAATATACACCAGTATATCACCACAAAATGTTCTGGACTGGAATTAAAAGTAGTTCAAAAATATATTTATATGGTAACACTTCAGTTAAGTCAAAGTCAATGAAGACAAGAGGCCACATTTTTACAAATGCATTGTGACATTCATATGATATTGTAAAACATACTATGAAATGATATTGCAGAGATGGTGAAATTAACTCTTCAGTGTATTTTCTTGCTTTTATACGTTGTCCTTGTATGATATATGCATTAATTACATAGAATACAATACTAGAAATTTGCTTATAATGTTCCTAAATGTGAAACGAGGTTTAGAGTAGACATGGTTCTAATTAATACTTTCACAAACAGGAAAAGCATTTCAAGGGAGCTGAACTGGAAAAGTAGGCAGGAACAACAAGAATAAGGTTCAAATGTACTACAGTGAAGGGGTAACTCCACTAGCTAAAGGCTACTTTTACAAAAATACAGACAAGAAGCCACACTTACACAAAATTTGCTTAACTATTAAAATCAAATCAACAACAAATCAAAAACAGCAATAAAAACTGGAATTCATTCTGGCTCAAATATCTCTATTCAGATTGTTCATTTCTACATTGCTGGTCCACTGTGGGAGACTGCCTAACTCCAATTCAACTCTCCATATATCCTCATCCTTTGCCATTTTCCTTGCAATACCCTGCTATTTCGACTTGGGCTCAGCCATGCAATTTGCATTGGCCAATGGGATGAGTGAGAGTAAAGGTGTTGCAAGCAGAGATGTGAAAAGCACTTGAACAGCTGGCCTTGCTCTGCTTTGCCCTCTGCCATTGCCACTCCTTGACAATCGCCCTCTGCTAGGGTAGCCCCCTGGTCCTAGCAGGAGGAGAAGAGACACATGGACAGGAAGCAGGGCACCCTAGTGGTCTCAGCTGAGGTCACTTTAGATAAGCCAACACCAGCCAAAGCCAAGTGAAGGAGCCCACCCAAGATCATCAAAACTCCTAGCTAACCCAGAGCTGATCAGGTGTACAAGCCTAGCAGGGATCAGTTGCATCCCAGACTCCTGAGCTGAAAAAATGTTTAGTTGTATGCCTCCAAGGTTTTCAGGTCCTATTTAAACAGCAGTATAAAACCAATAGAAAATGGATACACCTACATTATCCAGATTCTCTTTGGAAAGACATCTTACTAGAGAGAATAAACTATCTATGAATAAAAACCTCTAAGCAAACACAGTAAGTATCAAACCTTAAATTAAGGGGGGATTATTATCTCTTCCTCAAAACACAAATCTTTACATTTAAGCTTTCAGGTAAACTGAAAAGTGGTTTGCATTAAACACCACAACTCCATAAAATGAACTCTTCTGTTTTGTGTTCTACATTTTATGCACTGGTGGTATTTAGTGCATTTTTCCTTAAAGAGTTTTTACTGTTACTACCTTAAATTCTTTTTTGGACAAAGAAGAATATAAGTAAACAGCCAAGTATATCTTCTCCAATGAACCAAGAGTATTAATTCCCCCAAATTTAAACAATCTTTTTCTACTGGAGATCTTTCTTAGTTCATTAAGGCTACTCACTAAGGTTATATCAGTGCTATTGCAAGAGTGTGTATATGTGCATGGTGCATATACACAGAGTGCATATATACACACAGTACATTATATGGTGCATATATATATATATATATATATATATATATAGTGAATGTATACAAACACATACACATATAGTGCAGAGAGAGTAGGTTTAACCCTTCAATGTATTTATTGAAAATACAAATTTTTATATTTATTTATGTTTTATCTCCCTGCTTGTGACATCGTGAATGTTTCAGAAATTCTAATAGTGTTAAAGTTAAATACTAATGTGTAAGTAATGTGAATTTTCATCAGAAGTCTTTGGATAATTAAAATGATTTGCAGTGATGAAAGGGAAAAGCTACAATTTCATCTTGACACAGTAAAAGCTCCTACTATTTTCTGTGCAAGAGAGCTTGTAAATCACTTGACCATCCTAAGAATCGTCAAATATAGATCAAAAATGGATCACCTGATAAAAGTCCATCATCTGGCACTTTTGGGAGTGGGAGCACAGATAGTACATCTTCTATCAAGTAAATCAGCTAGAGTAGAAGGGCTATGCTAAGCCTTCTGGAGGTGTAGTTCCATGCCAGAAAGTCTTACATCTCAAGTAGGTAATTTTTTCTTATTTATAAACTAGTATTACGAAGAAAATTGCTGAGTTTCCCAAGCACATAAGAATTCCTACCGCTGTATAAATCTGAGCTAATTTAGAAAAGAACAAATCCACTGCCCTCGCTTTTTTACTGTCTTTGCTATGCTCTTTACCCAGCTTAGATTCCATGGCTCATCACTATCATTCCCTTTATACATCCTCAACTCACACGCTTCTGTGTCTTGCATATATACGTGACAAAAACGCAGCTGTGGTTAAATCCAATTCTTCAACCAACTTCATGTCTACCCCCATGCAGCCAAAAAGCACATCATTGTCTCAACTATCTTACTTTAAATTCATGACCACTATATTCAGAGGGCCCTTGGTGCAGCATGTCCATAGCCCATTCTCACTCTCACTTGCCTAAATTAATATTTCATACTTTCTCAAAACTTACCATCTCCTCCCCCATCCCCATTCTCATCTGATAACCTTGCTTCCTATTTCACTAAGAAAACTGGAAGAACTAGAAGAGGACTTCCAGGCTCTTACCATACCTACCAGCCCACCAACATTTGCACCCATGTACTCAGCTTTCCCTCCTATTTCCAGGGATAACCTGCCTCGTGCTACCATCTAAAGCCACTCGTCTATCAAATACTAACCCCATCTCACCTACTGAAAGATATTGTTCCAGCAATTTTCCCTGTTCCCTCTGGTGTCACCAATTTCCCCTTTTAAAGCATCTTTCTCATTAGCATATAAACATTGTTATTTCTCTCATCTTAAAAAAAGAACTTCCTGAGTTCACCTCCAACTACTGCCCCATTTCTCAGCTCTCCTGTACAAACAACCCCTGCTCCCCGACAAAAGTCATCCCCATTCATTTTCTTTGATTCATCTCATTCTCAATCCAAGCAAGCACTTCCATTCACCAAAACTGCTCACGACAAGGTCTCCAATCACCTACATGGTGCTGAATCCACTGGGAGTCCAGTCCTCACCTTATGCGGCCTAGCAACAACGTCTGACACAGTGAATCCTGCCATCGTCTTTCAACCCCTTTCTTCACATGGCTTCCTGGGTACTGCACTCGTCGGGTTTTCCTCCTGCATCACTGGCCATTCCTTCTCATCTCCCCAATCTCTGAGTGTTGGCATCCAGTACCCATGAGGCTCAGTCTTTTGGCCTCTTCTACTTTCCATTGCCACCCACATCAGTTTTATGGCTTTATGTATCATCTATGAGTTGATGACTTCCAAATTTGTATTTCCAATCCGGACCTCTCTCCTGTCCTCTAGACTCAACTACCCAGTTGCCTGCTCAACATCATCTCTTTGATGTCTAATAGACACTTCACTTTAATATATCTAAAACTAAATTTCTGATTTTCCTCTGCAAAACTTGCCTCCCATAGTCATCCATATCCAGCAACTTCATCTGTCCAGTTCCTCAGGCCCAAAACTTTAGATGTCACCTTGATTATTCTCTCATTTTCACAACCCACACCCAGTCTATCGATAGCTCCACCTGAAAAACATCCAGAATCTGACCACTTTTTACCATCTCCAAGACTTTTCCCTAAATTACTGTCTCCTAATTGGTCTCTCTGCTTCTGCCCTTGCCCTCTTACAGCTTTTCAATGCCAGCAGCCAGAATGATCCTTTAAACAGTAAGCAGGCTTATGTCACTCTTCTGCTTGAAACCTCCCATGACTTCCCATCACTTAAGTAATATTCAAGTCCTGTCAGTCCTTGCAAAACTGCTCTACCCAAATATCCCCCCCTGCCCAGGTCCTACCTCTCTGATCTCACTTCCTCCTACTCTCCCCCTCACTTAGTCTACTTCAGCAAAACCACAAAGGTTCCTCAGACAAGTCAGGTACCCTCCAGCCTCTGAGCATTTATACTTATTGCTTCCTCTAGCTAGAACATTCTCTCCACAGACCTCCACAATGTTCATCACCTTTGAGTCTTTCCCCCAAAAACCACCCTCAGAGTGTGGATCTCCCCCACCGCCCCATTTAAAACTGCACACTCACTCTCCCCACCCAATATTTCCAATTCCCCTAACCCTCCTTTATTTTTCACCATAGCCCTTATCACAATCTTATATGCCATATCTTTTATTCATTTGTTTATTATCTGTCTCCTTTTGCTGGAATGTAAGCTCCATGAAGAAAGAAATATTGCTCACTGTGGTTTATTGCTGTATCACCAGTACTTGGCACATAATAATACTAACTAAATATTTGTTTCATCAATCAACCAATCAATCAATTAACCAATCAATCAATTAACCAATCAATCAATTAAAAAGGACTCCAGGTCAAGGAAGCTATTGGAGGTGAAAGTACTAGCATGTGTAAGTATTTTAGGAACCATTTAGTTTTATGGAATTTGAAACAAACAGGAAAGATAGGATCAACTGGCCATACCCTTCTTCAGTTGAAGAATCTCAAGAGAAGAACAGAATGGTTACGAGGCCATGGTGAGTTTTGAAGACAGATAAAAATAGGCCATAATGAAAGAGCACACATTGGCAAATATGCATACGTAAGAAAAAGCCATAAAATTTGAGCTAAAGTTATCCAAGGACAGATTTACTCATATTTTGTGACATTGAAGCAGGCTTTATAATTAAGCAAGATCATTAGGTTTTTACAAACCCCGAGAAGAACACACAAACACATATGTTCAATATGTGTGTGCAAATATATTTATGAATCATACATGTATGTGTATATATAATATATATTTTGACACTTTAATAATATACTGTCAAATTAACTTTTAGTGGTGGAATCTATTTTACTAGTTTAAAAAGTGTCAAGTCATAATTATGAACATGAAAATATGTCTTAAATGTTTCATTTAAACTTAATTTTATGAGGGAAAAATTCTATTTTATAAATTTATTAGCAAATTTGGGATTCAAGAAGGTCTTGAGATAGTCTTCCCAAATAGTAACTGTCGAGTAAACTTAATATGTGATGACTGACATCACTGAACAGTCTTCACTTTGGCTAAATCTGAAATAAATCAGATTATGAATGTCTGTTTAGTGTTTCATAAATTACGTGTAGTTCCACCTTCATCACTGAAATATATAATATGTTGAGAGCAGTTTTGCTGTGAAGACAGTCTCACCTGATCGTGCATTAGTGCTGCAATGTGTGTTGTTTTGCCTCCCGGTGCTGCACACAAATCTAGAATCTTCTCTCCAGGCTGAGGATCCAGAACATGAGTTACTACAGCAGATGGCAAATTCTATAAAGAACAAAGAAATCAATTATCAATGATTCTAAATCATTTTAAATTTCAGAATCAGAGAACGTAAAGAAACCTCTGGAGGTAACCCAGTACAGCATCTTCCGCCAAGAGTGTGTTTTTGTAACTATACTACTATCAGGAAATTCAAACTTTCCCAGAGTCTCCTAGGATTGCACAGGAAGTCCACACAGACAGACACACACATGCAAACACATGACGCGTTTCCCCGGTCAATCCAGAGAAAGAAGCATATGGTTCTTGCTCACGTCAGTGGTTCCCAGTATTTCGGAGGCCGGGGCCTCTCAGAAATGTGAGAAAGCTCCAGATCTTGTGCCCGGAAAATGTACAAAATTTTGCAATTTTAGGCACTTCACTATCCAACTCCCATAAAAAACCCTATTTTTATGCTGCTAATGTCACTCAAAGGCCATGGGTGGGTTCCTATCTCCCCACCACTATCACATGTTAGTAGGAGAAAAGTAAAATGTAAAACAATCTTGGCTATTTCTGATTGGCACCTAGAATTATGACATTATACAACCCAAAAACAGCCTCCATCTATAACAATAAGTTATATTAAATCACTAATTCACTATCAGTATTAATTGGGTAAGGACTGCTACTACAGGATGAGACAGCTTTAAATAAGATGGAATAATATCACAAAGTAGTTCATTTTTAAAATTACTTGGCAAGAAAAAAAGTAGAGGCTAACAAGCATAGGGCGATTTATTTTTAAAGTTTAAAGGTTTCAATTCATTCTCACACCAAAACACTTACATCTATTATTAAGTCCTCAAGAACTGTGCGAAGGTTACAACACTCTCAAGTGAATCCAAGATCACCACTTCAAGACAGAAAATCAGTGGGGAGAAAGGAGACACAAACCCCCTCTCTGTGGATATATGAAGCATTAAAATCAGTGCAAATGATTTAGGCACCTGAAGAACAGTCCCTCCACACTAAACACTAAAAACAGCTTAACTTGTTACAGATAGTCTCTCTCAATGGTCTAATTTTCTTCAAAAATATTTAAAAATTGAACTCCAATATGAAAACACCAAAACATGTTTGTGGCTACTGGAGACTTGGTGATTCTTTTTCTAGAGACAGCTGGTTGTGCTTCACTCCTAATAAGATAACATTAATGTAGTGGTCAAAGATGACAGAAGTTTCCAATCATAACTAACACATAAGTAACACATTAAGAAGCTTCTGGTTATGCAATTAAGTTGAAATTATGAAAGGGTCCAAGTGAAGAGGCTTCATTAACCATTTAAATGATGACAAAGTTTTCTTAACACAATTTAGTCTACTACCTTCCTCTACAGTATTTCTCAACCCTGGCTACACAATAGAATCACCTAGTGCATTTTTTAAAAGTGTCCAGTCCTCTTTCATTTAAACTAATTATTGATAGGTTTGTACTTATTACCACTTTGTTAATTGTTTTTTGGCTGTTTTTGTGCTTTCTCTCTGTTTTTATACTTCCTTTCTGTTCCTTTCTTCTTCTCTTGCTCTCTTCCTTTGTGATTTGCTGACTTTCTTTAGTGCCATGCTTTCTCTTTCTCTTTTGTGTATTTACTATAGGTTTTTGCTTTGTATTTACCATAAAGCTTATACATAATAACTTACATCAATAACAGTCTATTTTAAGTTGACAACAATTTAAGTTTGATCACATTCCAAAGCTCAGTATTCTTACACTCCCCCATTTTATATTTCTGATGTCACATTTTACATCTTTTTATCTTGTGTATCCCTTACCTAATTATTGTAGTTATAGTTATTTTTACTGCCTTTGTCTTTTAACCTTCATACTAGCTTTATAAGTGATTGATCCACTAACTTTATTATATATTTACCTTTCCAGTGAGATTTATACTTCCATATGTTTTCCTGTTACTAGTTCGTGCCCTTTCTTTTCAACTTATGGAAAAACCCTTTAACATTCCTTGTAAGGCCAGTCTCATGCTGATAAACTCCTTTAGCTTTGCTTGTCTAGAAATATCTTTATATCACTTTCAATTCTGAATGATAACTTGGCTGGGTAAGGTATTCTCAGTTGAGGGTTTTTTTTCTTTTCCAGCAGTCTGACTATATTGTCGTACTCCCTCTGACCTGCCAAGTTTCTGTTGACAAATCTACTGATAGTCTTACAAAGTTCCCTTGTACGTAACAAGTTGTTTTTCTCTTGCTGCTTTTAAGATTTTCTCCTTGTCTGTAACTTTTGACATTTTAATTATAAAGTGTCTTGGAGTGGGTCTCATTGGATTCATCTTATTTGGAGCTCTGTGGGATTCCCGGATCTGGATGTCTGTTTTCTTCTTTGGTTAGGGAAGTTTTCACCATTATTTCTTCAAATAAGAAATCTACCCCCTTCTCTCTTTCTTCTCCTTTTGAGAGCCTGAGAAGGCGAATGTTAGTCCATTTGACATTGTCCCATAAGTCTCTTAAGCTACTTTTACTTCTATTCATTCTTTTTTCTATTTGTTGCTCTGACTCTACAAGTTCTACTGCCTTGTCTTCAACTTCACTGATACTTATTTCTGTTTCTCTACTTTGCTGTGGCAGCCCTCTAGTGTATTTTTCAGTTCAATTATTGTATGTCAATTCTGTGACTCCTATTTGGTGCTTTCTTATATTTTTCCATCTCTTTGTTAAAGTTCTCACTGTTCATCCATTCTTGTCCCCAATTTGGTGAGCATCTTTATGAGCATTACGTTGAACTATTTACCAGGTAAATTAATTATCTCCATATCACTGAAGTTTTTTCTGAAGTTTTATCTTGTTTTTTCATTGGGAATATATTCCTCTAATTCTTTATTTTGCTTGACTCTCTGTGTTGGTTTCTATGCAGTAGATGATACAACCACCTCTCCCAGTCTTCAAGGAATGGCCTTGTGTAGGATATGAACAATGTCATTCAACCCTGCCCCAGCTCTTTGTCACCTCCCAACTCTCCATGCTTGTCCAAGCAGCCTATTATATATTTTTTTTTTAATTTTTTTTTAATGTGAGGAAGACCAGCCCTGAGCTAACATCTGTTGCTAATCTTCCTCTTTTTTTTTTGCTTGAGGAAGACTGGCCCTGGGCTAACATCGTGCCCATCTTCCTCCACTTTATATGGGACGCCGCCACGGCGTGGCTGACAGGCAGTGCGTCAGCGGGCGCCGGGGATCCGAACCCGCGAACCCCGGGCTGCCAAGCGCAGACTAAACCGCTGCGCCACCGGGCCAGCTCCCGAGCTTATTATATTTTTAATAGCTCCCAGCAGTTGAGGATCCCAACTCCCAAGGCCTATCAGTGTCCCAAAGGGGAGCATCTCAGTAAGCACCTAAACTCATGCTGATTAAAAGCCAGACCATCAGGCAGCAGCTTTTAAAAGTATGCAAATATATACAGATCTGTGGGACCACAGTGCTTATGCTTGTGGTCTCATTTTTTGGACACCCTGCTTACTTTGGTTCCATGATATAAGTCACCTCCTTAACTTAATGTCAACACAAAGAGTGGGGATGTGGAGAGTTGACCCCACTCTTACAGCGACCTCAGTTTCAGTAAGATCTGGTTTAAAATTGTGTCTGTCATAGATACATCTCCTTAATAACCTTGGTATAATGTTTTCAGTTACATTTTTAGAAAATAAGTGGCCTTGTAGGAAATCTTCCAAAAAGTTTTAGTTCCCAAACTCTGTTTCTGAATAGTCTATATAGCTTTGTTAAAAATACAGCTACCTGAGCCCACCTTCTTGTAATAATTTCAGTTTTTTAGGTTAAGGGTAAGGCTTGCCATTTGTATTTTTAACAAGCCCCACCTCCAGCAGCTGAATCTGATGCAAAACAAAGTACAAGCATGACTGCTATAGGATACATTCTCTCTTCAAATGGAGATTTCCATTCCTTAATGTGAGGAGATGTTAAACTGGTACAGCAGAACCTGCATAGCTGTCTGTGGTATTAGTGGTTCTTAATCGAAGACATGCCTAAGAGTCAACCATGGCACTTTTAAAGGTCATCACTAATAAAATATTCATGCTATGGCTCAACTCACTGGCAATTCAATGTAATACTTTTCAGGTGGGGCGCAGTACCCTTATTTTTTCAAAAGTGACACAGGTGATTCTATTTGATATACAATGGTATGATACATCTGCAATGAAAATAAATGCATGCTTTGGATAGCAGTATTTCGATTTAAGTTAATATGTCAATAACTATAAAGACAATATTGGAGTTGTTATTCAAAGAACTTATAAAAGTAATATCTTAAAAAGTCTATAGATATACTAACAGTCCTTCTTTTTTAATATTGCCACCACCAAGCCCTGAAAATAATATTTTAGCTTTCTCCTTCCCTCAATGAAATCACATTTAAATTCAGAATCACCACTGCAAGTTTATATTCAATTCAAGACAGCAAGCCCTAAAATAGCCCTAATGACACATGCAAAGCATTTTCCTAGGAACAGACTCTGGACTTATTAGTGTCTGAAGCCATCAGTCAAACCTCATCAGGTGCACTGGTGTGTTAGGAAGTGAAGTCAGAGACATGGGCCTTCTTCTATCAGTCCCACAGTGACAGAGAATTAATGGAACTTGCTTTAAACGGCCAAAGTGGGGAAGGAGACTGACTTTTCAGTTGTTCTTCTTAAAAATACTTATCTTTTTCTGTCTGTAAAATAAAAATTGAAAACTACCATGTAACATGAAAAATAATTTCCTGAGGTTTCAATTGTGTTTTCCATGTCTCAGAAATAGGGCCAAAGTGTAACTGGACAAGGAACAGGGAGTCCCAGATGCAGCTCCCTGCCACACAATATCTGTGACCTTGAGCAAGACCCAGAATTGCTGGGCTTCATCTTTTCATTTTTAAAATGAAAGGGTTGCATTCCCTTGCTAACGAGTCTTTTAATTCTAATCGTCAAGATGATGAAACATTAGGTTTCAAGGATTTCACTGAAACTTCTTACACAGACAAAGGGCCTTTAAAAGTATATACAGTGAGATATTTTGGTAGGAAGGAGCACTCATGGTGGGTAGGGAAACACTGTAGATCTGAACACTGCCGCAGCTCACAGGATTATCATGTTAGAAGTGAAGGGCACCCACAGACCTGTTATCTCACAGACAAGGACTTTCAGGGACTGTGGACTCCAGCTCCAGAGTGACCTTCTGGCAGCAAGCCAGGTACTCATCAGGCTCGTGAACTAAGGTGCCATCAGTCCATCAGTGTGAACTGTTAGGTTGTACAAAGGTGAGGTGCCAGCTCACCAATTGTTTTCCTCATTTGTGCCTTTTACTCACTAACAGCTCAAAGTCCCAGGAGAGGAGGCTTGGGGGGAAGAGCTTGTAGCTGCGAAGCACAGGAAAGCATCCAGCATGACTTTTGAAGAATCAAACCCAACACTGGTTTCATTAGCCTGGTGGTGCCTACTAAAGGTTGGAGTGCATGCTCAGCCAAGGACCACTTTCTGAGTATGGCTGTACTTATTGATCTCTGGATCAAGAGGCATCTTACTGATACTTGCTCTTACTCCCAGCTCCCCTCACATAAGCAAATTTATTATTTATCCACTAGTACTAGAGTTACCAGAACTCAAGACTGGTCAGGAATGATCCTCCGACATTTCATATTTTGACAGTTACCATGTTTTGAACGTGTCCCTGTGCCAGGCACTGTACTGAGAGCTCTGTGTGTTTCAGCTCACTTCAGATTCACAAAACTCTCTTTAAGATGTGGGAACTGGGCTTTGAAAGGTTTACATGCACTGGGTCGCACTGCCGGCTCATGGCCAAGGTTGGACTCACCCGGGCCTTCTCAGTAACACAATGACTGCATCCTGTTCTACTTTCCCACAGAACCACTGGGCAAAGCCCTGACTTCAATTTAACCACAGCCCAGAATTCTTATGAATTTTGTGATTTTAATTTTCCTTTAAGGACAGTTTCCAATTGTGATGTTCTCTAGAATATGTTAAAGATACTTAAAATGTATACAGTGAAAAATATGTGGCATGCTGGTATAGCCACTTGATAATGAGAATGAAATGTACAAATAGTAAATTTCCTTATGCTGTTACAACAAAGAAGAGGATGTTAGTGGGGAGACCAGCAATGATGACATCCATGTTTGTATCCATGCATGACCCAGCTGGGAAGCTTCTCTTTCCACCAACAGGAGCATAGTATGGATACCAATCTGGCTACTTCTAAGCTTGAGGCACACCATGGAAAAAGGGAAGAACACAGAGCAGGAGGCAGAAAGCTACAGGGCCACACGATAGAAAGAAAAGACATCCTCAGTTTCTGAGTACGATCAGGTGCATAACGACGTTTCAGTCAATGACAGACCATATATATGACAGTGGTCCCATAGGTTAGTACCATATAGCCTAAGTGTGTAGTAGGCTATACCATCTAGGTTTGTGTAGTATGATGTTCCCACAACAACGAAATCGCCAAATGACTCACTTCTCAGAACGTATCCCCAACACTAAGCAACACAAAACCGTAATCAGCATGGGGTTTTATTTATTTTTTTTAGAGAGAACACTGGAAGGAAACACCTTTTTTGTAAAAATTTGATGAAGTGTATATTTACAGTGAACTTCAGGTGACTGCACACAGTCTGCCATTAGTAATAAGAGACCTTATAGACAGACAAAAGCTGCCATCCTGGGCAGAAATGTACCAGCTGAGCCTAGACATGGGAGAAAAGGAAGCAACATTGCATCAGCATGAAGGACTTCTGAGCCACCCAATCACAGAAGGAATAAGTCGCAATTAATATAAAACTTTGCTGTACACCATTTATAATTTACTTGTATATATTTAAGCTTATGTTGCAACAAGATACATTGGACACATTTTTCATTCTATAATGGGGGTTTCATTTTCTTTAATTCTTTTATTGTCTGCAGAAAGGTCCAGATTAAAAATTCCCTTTCAATATCAATAGCTATACTGGAGTTCATACTGGGCCCACCTATCAGGAAGAGCCATTTAGAAAAAAACTCTCTTCAAGGCTTTCCCTCCCTGGATGGACTACAAACTAGTTATCAGTCTAAACAATTAAGGGAAACCCAGCATGTACCTGAATTTAAATAAAATGAGCAAGATACTCAAAAGGAAAAAAGTAAATTGTAGATCATTTCTTTCTCACTATTTCTTCCAAATTCTTCTATTACATATTGGAGGGGAAAATAACCCTATAAATCTATGACTACTTGGGTGCTTAAAATTGTGGTTAATATCTAACAATTCTTAAAAAAGTAGAAAGATTTGATTTTGTAGGATATATAAATAGATACAAAGATAGATAGATAGATAGACAGAAAGATAGATAGATAGATAGATATAGACAGATAGACAGATATTCCTGAAACCCTTTCCCTGATTTTTTCTGCCAAGAGTAAACACATATAACCACAGAGTCTATAAACCCATCTCTTGAGAGACCTGTGCTGAGAAATTTCTGCAGGCATACCTGGAGTTCTTAATAAAAATTCCAAGAAGGTGGCTTATGGGAACCATAAAAAAAATTAAGAAAACTTTGGCAAGGACTGACTTTCTCTCAAAAGGTATTGACAGATTGTTATGACCGTCCTCTGAGGTAGTGCATGAAGCACACCAGGAAGACAAGTCATTACTTCTGGAGTCAAGCAATGGTTTTAATTTAAAAAGTTTATCTCCGGGGCCGCCCGGTGGCGTAGCGGTTTCGTCCGCGCTTGGCAGCCCGGGGTTCGCCGGTTCGGATCCCGGGCGCCCGCCGACGCACTGCCTGTCAGCCACGCCGTGGTGGCGTCCCATATAAAGTAGAGGAAGATGGGCACGGATGCTAGCCCAGGGCCAGTCTTCCTCAGCAAAAAGGAGAGGATTGGCGACGGATGTTAGCTCAGGGCTGGTCTTCCTCACAAAAAAGAAAAGAAAAGAAAAAGTTTATCTCCCAGGTTGATCATTATCCACTAAACTTGACTGTGAATGACTCTGGGCTGTTTCAGAAAAACTAACCTGTCTTCAAATAAAATGAGTTATCAATATTGAGGGCATTCAGAATATCATACTTTTGATTTTGTCAACACTTTCAAAAAATGAATTTTAAATTATTTTTAAACAGTGGAAGAAACCCTGGAATAAATGTACATTTTTTCCAAGGGTACCTCCTTGGAGAGGCCAACACTAATTTTTTTAAATTACTCAAATTATTTGAGGATTGAAATTCATTTTTTGTTTTTTAAATATTAGAGATATGGGATTTTTTTTTTTCTTTTTTGGTTACCAACCTGGTTACTAAAAGGCGGGTTTCTCCTTCACCCTCTAGAACAAGGCAAGTCCCTCTGTTTAAGCACTAACTATAGAAAGCACCATCACACATAATGCATCTCCTTTGTAAAACTTACCACAGGTACAATGAATAATGTTGTTATTACTTCAGTGTTTGTCACCTGCTAGTAGCGATCGCACAGAGCAAAAATCATCTCTCTCTTGTTAGGCTCTGTGTTCTCGTCAAGAGGGAAACTTGTACATAGAAGAACCCAATAAATACTTGATGAATTAAAGAGAAAATTATTTGATTAATGAGCTAATTCTATCAAGTATAACTAGTTCAAATGCAGAAAACAGAATTCAGAACTTTTATATGTCCAGCCTATCCTTTTATCTCCTAGAGCTTAGGATCTATAGTCAGGGCTAAGGAAAACTAGATAATTTTATCCCCAGTTGATGGGCAACATCTTTCTGGAGGGAAATTTGGTAATACATATGAAATCTTTTCAGATATAAACACCTTTTTATTTAAGAATTTGTCAAAGGACATAAGAAAGAAATGTTTTAGATGTGTACAACAGACTGGATGTTTGTTACCCCCTAAAACTCATATGTTGAAATCCTAATCCCCTAATGTGAGGGTATTAGGAGGGAGGGCCTTCGGGAGGTGATAAGGTCATGAGGGTGGAGCCCTCATGAATGGGATTAGCGCCCTTATAAAAGGAACCCCAGGGAGCTCTCTTGCCCTCTTAATGTCACACGAGAAGATGGTGGTCTGCCATCAGACAAGGGCCCTCCCTAGAACCCTATCACGCTGGCACCCTTATCTTGGACTTCCAGTACCGTAAGAAATAAATTTCTGTTGTTTATAAGCTACAAAGTTTGTGGTACTTGGCTTTAGTAGCCTGAACTGAGCAATATAATGTTTTTTAAATAGTAAAAAAACCGTCTAATAATAGTGTAGACACCTCTTACGCACCCCTTGAGATGCTGTCAGCCTCACCTGCCTGTTGTTCCACCCATCTCTGTGGCACTGCCTCCGCATGGGCTCTTTCAGGATCTCACCTCATGTTCACTTCTCTCCCCACTCCAGGTCTTCCCTGTTGAAGGTCAGGTGTTCTGATGCAGGACCCAGCTCATCACGCTTAAGCGCATGGGAGCACAAGGGAGTCATGCCCCAGGGGACACACTTTGATCAGTGGGTGATTTAAGTTGATAAGCAGCACCCTCCCCCTAACAGAAGTCCTAAGACAAAGTTTATGTGGCATCTCAAGAACAGTCCAGAAGGATAAAGCAATCAATCAGACCTAGTGGCAGCCAAGTCAATAATGGGTCCTCACATTGTTTCATTTTCTCCTTTGTTTTACTTTCATCCCTCGCTTCTATTCTCTGGAATTGCACTCCTATATAAACTCTTTGCTTTAACTTCTGCTTTCTGGGGAACTGACAGGTTATCTCTAATTGGTTAAACAATCCACATTATCTATTCAGTGGATACAGATATGTACAGCCATTAAAAATGACATGGAAAGACAACAGCTTTTGTTTTTGGTGAGGAAGACTGGCCCCGAGCTAACATCTGTTGCCAATCCTCCTCTTTTCGCTGAGGAAGACTGGGACTGAGCTAACGTCCGTGCCCATCTTCCTCTACTTTATATGTGGGAGGCCTGCCACAGCATGGCTTCATAAGTGGTGCACAGGTCTGCGCCCAGGATCCGAAACTGCGAACCCCAGGCCACCAAAGCAGAGTGCACAAACTTAACCACTATGCAACTGGGCAGGCCCCCAACAACAGCTTTTTAAATGAAATAAACTTGTTACAAAATTATATGTTTAATATGACGTGTATAATCTCTAAAATGCTAGATAGAAGGTGGAATTATAGATTATATATCCTTTTTTTGGTTTATTGATTTTCTGAATTTTCTAATTTTGTAGTTAATTTTTTTTAAAGGAAAATACAGTTGGGTATATTTTCTGTAAAAATTTCAACTGGGGAATATAAAAGGAACAAATCTAAAACCTATAAACAAAGAAGGGTGAATTGAAATTATTTGAAGAGTTATCATAAATATGAAGTAGTGAAACTTTATAAGTTATGAAATAAGTAACTTTAAAGTATTTCCATGAGATATTATGACATGTAACAGAAATTTTGAAAAATTAGAGAATGAGTAGAAATAAATGAAAGTGTTACAGAAAAGGCTGTGGTCTTTCTTGATAACAGTACAGTGGCTATAAGAGAACTTGTGCTTTTGTAGTCAAACGAGACCTGGGTTTGGATCCTGGATCCTCACTTAGTAGACACATGACCATAGGGTTTTTATGGGGACTAAATAAGATGTGTTAAAGGACAGTGGCTGCTACATAGTAAATACTCAATAAATTAACAGAATTAATTACTACAGACTAATAATATTTGAAAAAAATAAGTGTTTACCAAGCTAAGTCATATCTTTCTATTGCCACAGTAAGTCAAAGTTGATACTTCTTACAATCACTCCCAACAGCCAACTGCTTTCTCTGAAACCTTAACTCACAGAAGGCCATAGGTAAGTTGGAAATATCCCTTGACTTGACTGAAGATATCTTGAGCAGATATTGGGGATGTCTCTACAGTAATTACAAGTGTCAAAGTAATTAAACGAGGCGGCCTTTAGACCCAGGTGGCTCTAATGCCTGGGTCACCTACATAAGCAAACTGAAACCAAAGCCAGAGTCAATTTCTATAAACACACTCATAACCCAGAAAACAAAATTTAAGAACAACCAATCACAAACAGCCAACTATGCTTTCCCAAATAAGGCAACTGCTTAAGCTGTAGCCAATCAAATAATTTCCTTGCTTTGCTTCCAGGTCTGCTCTATAAAATCCTTCCCCCCAGCTCCTGGTGGCATGGTGCTAACCACTTTTGGTTTGGCATTGCCTGATTAGAACTGATGTTTGCTCAAATAAACTCAAAAATTTTAGTATGCCTCAGTGTATCTTTTAACGCAAGTTATTATCAGAGTCTAATTGTAGATGTTCAAATGATAAGTTTGTATCTAAAAATACAACCCAGAAATATTCAGCATTTGCTGTTATTAGCAAATTCTTCATCCATTAAGCTGATTTCTGCCTTCCTTCATTCAGTGTTTACACCTCTGGACTCTGTTCTGCCCTCTCCAGCAGAATACCAGCCAGTCACAAAGCTTTACTTTGGAAAGTCTTACAACACTGAAGTAAGGGTAGCAACAAAGGTTTTAAAAGTTTCTAGAGACTGAATGATCCAACAGGGTCTCATGTTCAGAACTTGCCACCCACAGCTCTCTGTACTAATTTATTCCCACCAATACATTTGGTTTTGTTCCTGCAGATACTCTGCTTTGTTTTACTGTTTAAGAAAAACAAAGCACTCAGTGTGAAATAAACAATAACAAAATACACACAAAATTCCATAATTTTTGATCACTAGAACTGTGTGGACTTAGCTAAAACTGCAGCTACTGGAGTGGAGAAGAAAGCAAAGATTATGGAATTAAAGCAAAATATAATGTGCCTCTCCCTATCTGTCAGCCTGTACTCTGTAAAGGCTTTTCTTGCATCTGTTTAGAATGCTTCTTTGGAAATTCTTCATCATGTATAATTTTCTAAATAAGTACAAAATAAACATTTTTATTACAGTTTAAATGCAGAGCAGTTTGGAAAGAATACCACTATTGGTTCCTCTAATTCCTTCATTCCCATCCTTGCCGGGGAATGAAAGTACTGAGCAGAACCTTGACAGTGACATGTAAAACCATTCAGTGGTAGAGATTCTGGATGTTTCTGAGGTGCATTTCATGGACTGAGGCCCATCAAAGAATGATGCGCCTGGTCCCTGTTGCTATGACTTTACATCACCACATTTCCTTTTTTTTTGTAATTTCTGCACTTTAAGAAAAACAAAAATAGTGTAATTTTGGGAAAACCAGCTAAGAAATGGAACATCTAAGTGGTTGAAGTATAAGAGATAAGCAAACAGAAAGAATGGAAATGTAAAGTTGATATTCAGGAGTTGGAGGCAGCAACTACACAAAAAATGCAGCCAACCAATAGCAGAAGAGAGTGAACAAGTATGTTTGAACCCAGACACACAGGGATCCAAACTTTTCAACTGCATTAGCTGAACTCTTTTGGTCTGGTGTGGACATAAGCTCCCTGACTAGGGTCTCAACGGGCTTAAGGAAAGTGACCGTGTCGTGCATCATCCTGGCCTTTCATTGTGCAATGCTGCATTTTAAACAAAACAAAAAAAGGAGTGAATTTTATTGCCTTGACATCTTCCTAATTTTCTCTGAAAAGTATACAGGAATTTTGGATAAGGAAATAATCTTTGACCAGTTGGAGTTAAATATATACAGAACATGTCATCCTAAAGCAGCTGAATACACATTCTTCTCAAGTGGACATGGAACGTTCTCCAGGATGGATCATATGTTAGGTCACAAAACAAGTCTTAACAAATTTAAGAAGACTGAAATCACATGAAGCATCTTCTCTGACCACATGGTATGAAACTAGAAATCAATTACAAGAAGAAAATTGAAAAATCTACAAATATATAGAGATTAAACAACATGCTACTGAGCAACCAATGCATTAACAAATAAATCAAAAGAGAAACTAAAAAATATCTTGAGACATATGAAAATAGAAACACAACTTACCAAAACTCCTGAGATGTAGCAAGAATCAGTTCTAAGAGGGAAGTTCATAGTGATAAATGCCTACCTCAAGAAACAAGAAGAAAAATCTAAAATAAACAACCTAACTGTACAACTCAAGGAACTAGAAAAAGAAAAACAAAGCCCACAGTTTGTAGAAGGGAGGAAATAATAAAGATCAGAGCAGAAATAAATGAAATAGAGACAAAAATAAACAACAGAAAAGATCAGTGAAACCAAGAGCTTGTTCTTAGAAAAGATAAATAAAACTGACAAACCTTCAGCTAGATTCACCAAGAAAAAAACAAAGGGAGGACGCAAACCAGATATTAAAGAGGAGACATTACAACTGATACAACAGAAATACAAAGGATCATAACAGACTACTATCAACAATTATATGCCAACAAATTGGACAACCTAAAAGAAATGGATAAATTCCTAGAAACCTACAACCTTCCAAGACTGAATCATGAAGAAACAGAAAATATAAACAGACCAATTGCTAGTAACGACATTGAATCAGTAATCAAAAACCTCCCAACAAACACAAGTTCAAGACCAGACAGCTTCACTGGTAAATTCTAACCAAGCATTCAAGGAAGAATTAATACCAATCCTTCTCAAACTACTAAAAAAATAGAAGAGGAAGGAACACTTCCAAACTCATTTTACATGGCCACCATTACCCTGATACCAAAGCCAGACAAGGACACCACAAGAAAAGAAAATTACAGGAAAATATCCCTCATGAACATAGATGAAGAAATCCTCAACAAAATATTTGCAAACCAAATTCAACAATACATTAAAAGGATCATACACCATCATCAAGTGGGATATATTTCAAGCATGCAAGGATGCTTCAACATCTGCAAATCAATGTAATACACTACATTAACAAAATGAAGGATAAAAATCATATGATCATCTCAATAGATGCAGCAAAAGCCTCCAACAAAATTCAACATCCATTTATGATAAAAAGTCTCAACAGAGCGGGTATGGAGGGAACATACCTCAACATAATGAAAGCCATACATGACAAGCCCACAGCTAATATCATACTCAATGGTGAAAAGTTGAAAGTTTTTCCTCAAGATCAGGAACAATACAAGGATGCCCACTCTCATCACTTTTATTCAACATAGTTTTGGAAGTCCTAGCCAAGCAATTAGGCAAGAAAAAGAAATAAGTCAACCAAATTGGCGAGGAAGGAGTAAAACTGTCACTATTTACCTATGACATGACATTATGTATATATGGAAAACCCTAAAGATTACATCAAAGAACTGTTAGAACTAGGGGCCTGCCCCACTGCCTAGTAGTTAAGTTCAGCACACCCTAAATCGGCAGCCCAGGTTCGGTTCCCAGTTGTGGACTTATACCACTTGTCGGCAGCCATGCCATACTGAAAAATACATGACATTAAGGAAAGAAATTAAAGACGACGCAAATAAATGGAAAAATATTCTGGGCTCATAGATTGGAAGAATTCATTTTGTTAAAATGTCCAAACTACCCAAGCAATCTACAGATTCACTGCAATTTCTCTCAAAATTCCAAAGGCTTTTTTCAGAGAAATAGAACAAACAATCCTAAAATTTGTGGGGAACCATAGAAGACTGCAAATAGCCAAAGCAAACTTGGGAAAGAAAAACAAATCTGGAGGCATCACACTCGCTGATTTCAAATTCTATTACAAAGCTATAGTAATTAAAACAGTATGGAATTGGCATAAAAACAGACACACAGACCAATGGCACAGAATAGAGAGACCAGAAATAAACCCACACTTATATGGTCAAATACTTTACGACAAAGGAGCCAAGAATATACAATGGAGAAAGGACAGTCTCTTCAATAAATGGTGTTGGGAAAACTAGACAGTCACAGGCAAAAGAATGAGACTGGACCACTATTTTACTCCATACACAAAAATCAACTCAAAGTGGATTAAAGCCTTGAACATAGACCTGAAACCATAAAATGCCTAGAAGAAAACACAGGTGGTAAGTTCCTTGACATACATTTTTGTGATGATTTTTTTAATCTGATACCAAAAGTAAAAGCATCAAAAGCAAAAATAAACAAATGCGACTACATCAAACTAGTCTCTGCACAGCAAAGGAAACCATCAACAAAATGAAAAGGCAACCTACTGAATGGAGAAAATATTTGTAAATCATAAATCCGATAAGGAGCTAATATCCAAAATATACAGACAGCTCATACAACTCAAGAGGAAAAAAAACACCAACCAATCTGATTATAAAATGGACAGATCCTCTGTTTAAAATAAATAAATAAACTAAAAATAGGCAAAGGATTTGAAGAGGCAAAAAAAATAGGTAAAGGAAGAAAAGATGCTGATAAATTATATCATGCCTTTCAAATACTTCTCTTTTTGCGCGCTTTTCCCCTTTCAATTGAATCTCTGATGATGCAATTCTGTTATGTTCCTAAATACTAACATCTGCTCAAATTGAAATCCCCTTTTAATCGCCTAAAAACAAACGTCCAGTACTCATCTAGAATAGTTAAATCAGAATTTCTGGCAATAGGGCCTATGCATTAGTGTTTCAAAATCTCCCCAGGTGATTCTAATGTGCAGCTAGATGCGCAGGATCGCTGTGCTAGTGATTCTCAACCTTAGCTCCACGTTAGAATCACCTGCGGTGCTTTAACCATCCTAACCCAGGCCCCACCCGAGCCAGACTAACTAAAACAAATTCAGGTGGTAGGGCCCAAGCAGTAGTGTTTAAAGTTCCCTCGATTGTTCAACCTCATCTGGCTCTTAAATCAATTACTTATAAGAAACCAGGCAATGAGAAACTTAAGTTTCACGCACCATTTTTGATTCTAGTCAACCTAGAACATAACTGAGAGCACTTGTTGGATTTAAGTGTTAAACCTTTAACTGACAATTTTTTCAATTGTGAAGGGCATCTAAGACTATTTTATAATTCTGTGTATTGTGTTTAAGCAATTCTAAAGTTTCCTTTTTGATTTTGAAAACCCAAATGATATTGCACGGTTGTAATTTTATAATGATTGTATACAACACTCCCATTAACTTTATAAGGTATATGCTCGTGTAACTTCAGGTGCTAAAATGAAAAATATTCAGTTATCATAGCCCCTTACACTCCCCCTCCTAAAAAAATCCCACAATGTGAAGCTTTTGCATTAGCTGTTGGAAGCAACAAAGAGCACAGATTTGGGGATAATGGTTGTCCAGAGACCGCAAGGCAGGAGGCATCCAAGAAAAAAAAAGCACAAATTTCCCCCAAGAATCTTCCCAACAGAAAACATATAATTCCACCTATTCCGTAAAGTAACTTCATCAAGTACATAGAATGGACGAAGGCTACTAGTTTCCAAACTCTTGTGCTTACTAAATATGATTTCTTCAAGGTATAACCTGTTTAGCCAGTCACCCTATGAATGACCTCATCTTTACAAGTTAACCGGTTAGTAAACATTATTCAAGCAACAGTATAAGTTTTCTTGTTATAAGCCAGTGCAGGCTTGGGAAACTATATTGGAAGCGCCTAGCACGATAACAAACTTAAAAAATAAAAGGCTGGCATAGATTACTGAAGAATCTGTATAATTAAATATTAGGTTATATTATATGATGATAAACATAAATCTGTTTTTCTATTTGTTCACACCAGAAATAACCTGTGGATTTATAAAACACCTTTGGTTAAATACTGAGAAAGCAAAGGGCATCTGCACTGAGGTTCAAGTTCAGACTCTGCTCATCACTAATTGTATGACCTGTTGAAGAACCTAACAGATCTGATCTTCATCTTACACTGGAAATAATAATAATACTACCACCTAACCAGCAGGCTGTAACAAATCAAATGAGTTAATGTACATGAAAGTACTTAATAAATTGGACAAGGCAAAAGAGATTACTTGTTATATATATCACAGCAATTGATGACCACCTGACAAAATTTGTTAGTAGTAAACCATTACAAAGTTACAAATAGAATACTTACATGTATACCAAAAGCATGCATTATTTAGGGATTAATATTCTGAGATGGAAAGCAATAACTATAAGAAGCTTTAAAGTAAAGCATCCTTGGGCAAAAGAGGATAGAAAAAGTAGTTAAAAATCAGTTGAGAAAAAGAAAAGAGTGTTTGCAAAGTTTTTCCTTACTGTAAATAAAGGTTGATCAGAAAATATATAAATAGATGACAAAAAATATGTTAATAGAAGCAAAAAAAAATCCTTAATTAGTGATTACCAGCGGGGAAGGGAGTGGGGGGAGGGCAAAAGGGGTAAAGGGACACATACATATGGTAACAGAGGGAAACTAGACTATTGGTGGTGAACACGATGCAGTCTACACAGAAACAGATACATAATAACGTACACCAGAAATTCACACATTATAAACTAATATGACCTCAGCAAAATAATTTTTTTTTAAATCCTTAGATTTCAAATAATTCACTGAAGTAGGTTTCAATGTCACTAAATATTTTACTTTTACAAATACTTACCTGTAAAAATATGTAGCTGGGCAGTACATTGTCAAATGAAGGGCTGAGATATACTGGTTCTGTCATTCTTACGCCTATACCTCTGAAAAGTAGGAAATCTAACATTAGTCAGTATAAATAACATAATCTTAAACTCTAATTCTAAGAACATACCCAAGTAACAGGTCAAATATAAGATGCTCTGCTTTTTTAAAACTTTACTCAACACCAAAATACTTAGAATATTCCTGTGAATTGTTTCTGAATTTTTACCTGCAGTAGGAGGCCATCCGAACTAAAAAGAATAAAGTTACATAAATTTTTCATTTAGGCACAAATGAGTTTCTTTAGAGATTTGAATAGACTTAAAAAGCAAAGAACATCTGCACCATTTTTTTACTGATTCATCTCTATCTTTCTAGTAACAGATTTATAATCATTGTTATTAGCCTTTCAATTCAACAAACAATTCAGTTTGCAAGGCACTATGCTAGGTACTAGTATGAAAAATAAAAATATACTTAAGAATCATGCTGATGCTAAGCAATGACACACATGCCACACTGCTCTCATCTCTTTTGAGAATAACTGCCCAGTACTGACACAATCGTCAAGATGACCTTTTCTAGCTTTGTCCCTTTTTATGAGTGGAAGTGGAATTGATCAGAACAGGAAGGGCCAGGACCCAAGTGGACAGTGATTTACAAAAATAAACATCGCAATCTGAGAGAGGCTGTCAAAGGGGAGAGAAAGCACACAAATACTGTTCGAGAAAGCCTGCTGTATCAGGCCACACCAGAAGAAGTAAGAAAAAAGGGGAAAGCAATACAGTGTTTTAGAAGATTAGAGGAACACAGAGAAAAGTGCAGTCTAATCATAAAGGCAAGGGTAAGAATCAGGATTTCCACCAGGTACAAGGGTACAAGCAAAGAAGAGAGGCCGAGGAGGGAAAACAAGGGCAGAGTGCTCAGATACAGCACGCTAGACAAGTTCAGAGCTTATGAACCAATCTTGGCAGAGAAGCATCTACACAGATGGTTTGTACCCTATTTGATGTAGGCAGGTGGGCTAATTTTACTCATAACACTCTAACACCAAATGTGTGGGTTTCTTCCTCACACCAACCAATTCTCCAACTCTCTGGACACCAACTAGGTGTCCACCAATTCAATTTAATTCTGACACTACCCGGAGTTATCCTCAGACTCCAGAGGTTCAAGGGCTTGGTGTAACAAGCTCCACTCCACATGCCAGCTGCACATCCCAGGTTGCCACCTGTACTTCTGACCGACTGGCTATAAATTCGGGGATTCTAACTCCCTCTTCAGGTTTGATAATTTACTAGAACAACTCACAGAATTCAGGAAAACACTTTACTTACTGTTACCAGTTTTTATGAAGGATACAACTCAGGAACAGCCGAGTGGAAGAGATGCACAGAACGAGGCATGGGAGAGGGGTGTGGAGCTTCCATACCCTCCCCCGGCGCACCACACTCCCAGCACCTAGACGTGTTCACCAACCCAGAAGCTTTCCAAACCCATCGTTTAGGGGTTTTTAATGGAGGTTTCATTTCACAGGCATGATTGATTAAATCATTAGCCATTGGTGATTGACTCAACTCAATCTCCAGCCCCTTTCCCCTCCCCAAAGGCCTGGGGATGGGGCTGAAAGTTCCAACCCTCTAATCATGTGGTTGGTTCCTCTGGCAACCAGCCCCGATCCTGAAGCTATCTAGGGGACCCCCAACACCAGTCATCTCATTAGCATACAAAAGACATTAGGGGCCGGCCCGGTGGTATAGTGGTTAAGTTCACACGCTCTGCTTCAGTGGCCGGGGGTTCACAGGTTCAGATCCCAGGTGTGGACTTACACACCACTCATCAAGCCATGCTGTGGTGGTGTCCCACATAGAGAGTGGAGGAAGACTGGCACATATGTTAACTCAAAGCCAATCTTTCTCATCAAAAAAAAAAAAAAAGACATTTACTACTCCAGAGATTCCAAGGGTTTTAGGAATCTGGAGCAGGAGAGCTGAGTGCCAGGCACCCAGGACAAAGATCAGATTATTTCTTATTATGCCACAGCAGGGTGAGTTTATGCTGCCCTTTAGAGTGAAATGATTTCTGTAGATATTTGTGGACTGTCACTGCAGTGGGTAAGACTATGATCTTCCCTCAGTTCTAACGTCCTTCAGTATACAATAAATGCTAACTCCCTTCCTTCTTCTTCCCATCCCTGTCATCCTCACTCATTTGTTAACCATTTGGTATGTCTGAATCCTCACTTTCAATCAGAGTTAAGACTCATCCTTGCTCTACTCAGGATCAAATCAAACTACTTCCTACTCAGAGTTTCTGCCCCTGAGCAGGAAATACACAAAGGAAACTTGTGAAATGTCACTGCCTCACATTCAGAAGTCAGTCACTTGTTGAGACAACTGGTACTCTTACCTTGATCAACACCTCACCCCCCACCCAGAGTCTAGAGCCATCACTGAACGCCTTGAATTCCATGACCTGACCACTGTTCCATAATTTAAATGACTTTCTGACTTGCAGGATTCCAGTTCTCTGAAAAATACTGAAACTATCATTTATATACCTGCCTTCCTAACGCAGTTCTCACCTAGTGCTGCAGGTTCTGGTATCCCTTTGACTGTCTCCTTCTGACCATGCCCACCAGCACAAGTGTGACCATCTGTACAGTATTTAACTTAACATGACAAAGAACAACTTAAGCCAATTATTGCTCAGGTATAGCATTGTAACCATGGTCCCACTAGGACCAATGCAAACTGACCCTAACTTATTAACAGAGTAATTAAGAGTTGTTTTTCAGGAACTGAGAGTTGGCCCCTTGTCCAGTTCAGGCTGGTTGAGACCACTGAGGGGGATCAAATTTGCCACCCCAAAATGTGTCCCTTTGGCTTATTTTTAAGAACAAAAGACTCTGAAAGAAACTTTGACCTTGCCCCTAACTGCCTAAAAGAACTGAAGACAGAATGCCTGTTCCAGGAAGAAGCTAGTATCATACAATAACTATAGTATAACATAAACTAGATGTGATAGATAGGGAGGAACCTAACAAGGGCTTTATAATTAATGTCCTCTCCATCTCTCATTGTCTTCGCAAGGCATGGTTAACCTTTGTTTACCAAACATTTGCTTTTCCATCTCCATGTGAATTGCCTTCCTCCCCTTTGAAGTCCCAAACCACTACCCCCAACACCCTCCTTTGTCCTTAGCTGAAGATGGTATTTAAAATGGTGGGGAGTCCCGCCATTTTGGGAGTTACTCAGATTTCCTGGGTTTCTCCCATGTATACATGTTATTAAACATTGTTTAATTTTCTGTTATTCTGTCTCATGTCAATTTAGTTCTTAGATCAGCCAGAAGGACCTAGAGGGAACAGGAATAGTTCTTCCTCCCCTACACCACCAATCCATCAACTGGGCCTGTGCAAATGCCTCTTTAGACCCTTTTGACATCAAGAGGCTGAAAACTCCATCCTCAGATCATGCTAATGCCACCATTTTGTGAACATGTGTCCTATGAAGAGCCATGAAGCTTGACTACACTTGTGCAGATCATCAATTACCTCACTTCTCCTTACCTCCAATCATCTATCTCCACACTTCAGACTGCCCTGCCCTTCATCCCATAAGTTTTGCCCCAACGCCTGGATTGGGGAGACAGATTTGACAGTGCTGCCCCTGTCTCCTTGCTGGTCAACCTTGCAATAAAGCCTTTTCTTTTCTCAAAAGCTGGTGGTGTAATAATTGGATTTTTTTATGCACATCAGGCAAAGAACCTCCTCTTTGTGGGGTAACTGTCTTACATATGTTTCTTTTAAAACTATTTTTGTAATATGTATCTCCATATAATAATGCAAAGTACAAGATCTCATAGGATAAACAGCGTTAGTAAATTAATCTACCTCTGAGTCCATGAATGCTTCAACTCAACTGGAATTCAAGACACCAACGGGTACAAATTTACTAGCTGAGTAACAATATACCATTAGTAGAGTTTGTTCTAAAATTTTAAAAGAATATAAATAAGAGACAAGGTGTACATGTAGCATTTCTTTGATATGTAAGCATGTTTTCTCTCACATAGGCAGAGAAAGAAATAGCATAACTGAATGCTGAGTTTAAAAATTGAGTACAAGAATCAAGTTTTTTGAAAGATGGCTGCCTCCTACTCCCACCAACCAAGGAAACATTACTCAGGAAAGTCGGCTGGCACAGTTACTAGAACTACCGCGTCAAATAAGGTAAGAGGATAAAGAGTATACCATGAATAATGAGCTAAAGGAGACAGTAAAAATATCAAATCCCTATTGCAGACCCAAAGAAAAACACAGCAGATATATGCTTTATCTTCATATTCATAAAGCCTTCTAAGGAGAATAAAATCTTTGTTCCTGGCCATTTGGAAAGTACTGCTATCTAGAACTAGGGAATCCAATAATTTGATTCTTCAGAAGAACTAATTTCAACCATAAACCCAAATTACTGCAACATGAAAAACTGTTCCAGGAACCAGGGATGCAGTCCAGTTCCAGATGGAGAAATTCACAGCTTTCAGCATGTCTACATCAGTTGTCAACTTGGGAGTAATGGAACTGTCCACAGAACTCCTCAAACAGGCTGAAAATACTAAGTAAAATTAGAAATTGGTTTGTCCACAGATTTAATTTATTTACAGCCAGTAGTAACCAGAGATGATTTAAAACTATATTTTAATTTAGTTTCAGTAAATTCAAACATTAATTTTTGACCACAAGTATTCAAAGCCAGTGAGTGCTGGCTTTCTGGTAAATTTTTTATTAAAAAATTGTTTTCTTTTTCATTTATATTAAAATCATAAGCTTTTCCCTTCACAAAATCATAATGTTAAAAAAGATATGGATAGGTTCATCTAATTCATCCCTTATCAAGATAAGTATTGCTCTTCAAAGATGCAAAAATGTTCAAATTAATAAAATTCAAAAGAAAAGTAAAATTATTTGACAACTATAGTCTGACTAGTTGTTTACTTAGGCTCTTTAATCTGAGCATTTACTCTTTTACCTAAAAGCATTTTTTCCAAAAAACATGGAAACGTGGGTTAAATAATTATTTTCCAGTTGAATGTATAAGAAAAAAATCATTCATATAATGCAACTAGATATATTTTTTACATTGTTTTTAATTTTCCTTGAACCACAAAAAAGATGCTTATTTCCTCCAAACAACACTTGATGACATACTTCAGTTCATGCAGCCCGTTGAAAATTTCTTTGCGGCTTAATTCAGAAATCCCATTTCCAAGAAATACTTTTGTTCCATCAAATTCTTTGGCTCCTTTCTTACATTTGCCTTTAATATCAGAGTACACAGAAATAACATCTCCAGCTTTCATAACTAGAGAAAAGAGAAAATCATATTATACGGGTCTATACTTTGGTAGAAGAACAGTGAAAATTCTTTAAGCTCGACTGGAGACCTCCAGGGACATCAATAGTGGGCATGAAGCAGTCTAAACTGGCTCATTATCTCAATATAATCCCTAATAAAAAATATGACTTTTTACTTTTCAATATCCCCTAACAATAAACTTAACTGAAGATTTTTTCTAGGAAAATAAAGAAATAGTTTTCAAAACATACTACCTCAATTGGAAATCTTTAGCTGAGCAAAACAGGAAGGATACCTTCTATTCAAATTATTTTCTCCAAACCTAACATTCCCTAAAAGACTTCATATAAATCTTGATATCTTTGGCTCAATCTTCAAAGTTCTATGTTTCTTTCAAAAGGATTCCTCAAAAACGTACACTAAAATTCCCCAAAGAAATCTTCCTAAATCCTATAACCCTATTGGTATTTCTTCAGAGTTTTTCTCTTCTAGCACTTAAGGCAGAGATTTTAATGATAAACACATTCACTCATATATATGTGTGTACATGTGTATATATGTATGTACTTACATATACATATGCACACACATATGTATATGTGTGAACACCTTGAAACTGTACAGTGTACAGAGATGATTTACATATAAGGCTGATTAAATCTAGCTATGTAGTCATTTCATAAAATTATTTTCAGTAACAAATCCCAGTGACAATAATAATGGGAAATTGGATTCTACTTCCACAAAATGTTTTAAGACCTAACCTATTATAAATTCATGGAGTCCATTAACCCAACAACAGCAGCGAATAGCCCACTGGTTAGAGGTAGAAGGACTGTGCAAATCACAGAGCTTAGGGGTCAGTGAACTGCTGCTGCAAATGGCAAGTAAATATTTTAGGCTTTGTGAGCCACATAAAGTCTCTTGGTATATTCTTCATTGGATTTTTTTTTTTTACAACCTTTTAAAAATGGAAAAACCATTCTTAGCTTGTGGGCCATACCAAAACAGACATGGGCCAAATTTGGTCAGCGGGCAGTAGTTTGGAAAACTCTGATGTAGATCAAATTATTTATTTCACAGATAAGATAATTGAGGCCCAGAGACTGAGTAACTTCCCAATAGATCAAAATCCATGTTTCTTGATTTCAAGTCCAACAAATTAGCACTGAACCACAGTGACCAGCTTACTAAGCAAATGCAGTATGTCATCAGTTGAGTGAGTAAATTAAGAATATGGAGTTTCATCGCAATATTAAGATTCCACCCTGAGGTTTTAGGCAATGGAGTCAAGAATACAAAACGAAATTTCACTGACATCTTACACAGTAATGATTCTCTAAATAAACGTTACACACATCCTTTTATGGGAAGAAAAAAGCTGGCAGACAACTTTATATGGATGCCTAATTTGTTAGTTCATTTACATAAATCCCTCACTCACTATATTTAATATGCAAAACTAGGAGAATATTTGATAAAAGTAAATTTGAATTACATCTGAGTGATAATTTAATAAATTTTACATTTGAAAATTCATGTAAATTTTAGAGAAATCTTTATTTTACAGAGAAACCTAAACACAATACTTACATTTTGAAGCTGACACAATTCCTGGAACATAGACATGGGCTCCTCTTAACACTGCATTGCCACACTGGGCTCCAACAGTGGCTTCACATTGTTGTTTTTTAATATTCTTCCTAGGGACGTTAGGTAAGAGAAATTTAACAGAGTAATATACATCCAATACCTACTTATGTTTTCAATGTTTCAGTCTAAACCCTAAATAAATAACCTCTTTAGTCTTGATTGTCCCCAGATAATGTGATTTGTGAATAAATGAGAAAGAGAACACTGAAAAAAAGGATAAATATAGAGAAAATAGTTTAAAAAAAACAATAAGATAGGCACTTGAGAAAAGAAAAAACAAAGAGGTCCACCTGATGGAAGGCAGTAAAATGGCACCAAAAATTGCTTAATCATTTAACAAGCATTCCTGTTCTCATAACTCCATTGGAAGAGAAATAAAGTTCCTGTCTTCAAAGACTAAAACAGACAATAGACAAGGAATTCAAAAACATTTCTAGAGTGGCAGATTGTTGCATGGTATATTATTAGTATTTTAAACTAGACAGGCAAAGATAAGTCTTTTATCTTCCTTTGCCGCCCAACTTTTTAAAATGTTTTCCAATTCCTCACCTCCAATTCATTCCTTAGATCACTAAAATCTGGGTATCACTTTTAACACTCAGACTTTTTCAAAGGTCAGGGGTGCCAGTGTGATCAGTCCCGAATAAAAATCTTGAGCACTGAGTCTCCAATGAGCCTCCCGGCTTGGCAACATTTCACATGTGTTCTCACAACTCTCTGCTGGGGAATTAAGTGGGTCCCATCTTCTTCCCATGATTTCTAGATGATCAAAGCTCACGAAACTTCTTAGTTTTATCCCACTCCTTCCTGGTCCCACACATTCTCATTGCTCATTCTCTATCTACTTCTTAAAGAGATTTATTCTCCCAAGTTCCAAAACATGCCACTATCTCTTCTCACTTTGCACCCTATCCCTTGGCAATCTCACGATTTCAATAATCACTTACAAAAATAATCCACATATTCTAATAGCCTTTCTAGACTCTTAACTAATATTTCTAATTAACTGCAGGTAGCTATGTCTAGGTGTCCCACAGTTACTTCAAACTCAACACGTCCTAAACAATGTTATTTTCCTCTGATCCACTCCTCAAATCCTTGGCAAACACTCCAAATCTTTTCATCCTCCTGTTTCCAGTCTTGAACAAAGTCATTATCCGCCTGGATAACCAAACTAGAAACCTCAGCATCATCTTAAATCCCTTCTTCCTAAATCTTCTAACTCCACATTCACTGAGTTACCAAATCATGCCACCTCTAGTTCTCCAACAGGTCTTGTGAGCCCATACCCTGACATCAGACACCCATCATCTCTTAACGATCACTGAAATAACTTCCTGCCTTTTACTTTGTTTTCAAATCTTCCTTATGTCTTTGGTGTTCTGCAGTTTCACTCTGAAGTACCTAGACATAGATTTATTTTCACTTTTGGCCTCAGACTCTACTTCTTAAATCTGTCTTTCATCAATTCTGGAAAGTTCTCAGTCACTACATTTTTTTAATCTTGTCTTTCCCCCACTATTTCTATTCTCTACATTTAGGACTCATTAGAAATATGAAGTGCCTTTTCATTCTAGTTTCCATGACTCAACTTCACATTTTCAATGTCTTTGTCTATCTCTGCTACATTCTAGATAATTTCCTACGAGTCATCTACTTCAATAATTCTCCATCAGTTGGGTCTAATCTATAGTTTAACTCATTGAATGAGTTTTTAATTTTAATGATATTTTTATTTCTAGAAACTCTCTATTTTACCTTTTTTCTCTTAGGGCCTTTTATGTTTTAGATTCCTATTTTTGTTTTAGCTCATTTTAAGAAAACTGATTTCATAGTCACTACCGGACAGCTCTATTTGTTAAAACTTTTAGGGGAAATTTAATCCTTCACTTTGTTGTACATGCTGATTCTCGCTCATGGTGGTTTGATTCCTGGTGTAGCTTTTAACAGCTCTATTTGTTAAAACTTTTAGGGGAAATTTAATCCTTCACTTTGTTGTACATGCTGATTCTCGCTCATGGTGGTTTGATTCCTGGTGTAGCTTTTAACCATGAGAAATGTCTGTGGCCTGGACTGAATGTGTACGACTCTACAGTGGTTTCGCCTGGTTTCGCTAAGCACCTCAGGAATTGGCTTGAGATCAAATTTTTATGTTAATTTCCCAGACTGCAGGTTTCAAGATCACTTGGGTAGTACGAATTTGAATTCCAAACCTTTATGAGGTATGGAACCACAGTTCTGCATTCTCAGATTTTTCTCCAACCCAGAACCTAGGCAAGAGAGATCCAGCTCCTAAGTGACTACCGGGTACTGACTCGGTATTACTCATCTCCTAGTGTTAACAAGCTCACATGCTTACTGCTCTGTTTTCAGTTACTCTTCACTTTAACCCCTGAATATTTCACTTACATTCTTAATCACTAGCTGTGCATTTTATGGCCTATTTTATTTCTTATTTAGTATTCCTAGGAGTATGTAGAAGAAATATTTTCAGGTTATCTAGCTCACCATATTGTTGGAAATAACTTTGTCTCCAGTATTACAATTCATCATATATATACATACACACATATACACTCATAAAAAACACTTCATGAAATAATATCTTTACCATAGGCAATACAATATGATATAAAATATCCCATTTCTTCTAAAAAATGCTAATAAAAACCCATTACAATGATTTCACAACCTACTAATGGGTTATGATCTACACACAGTTTGGAAAACATAGCTTTATGCTACTACCAGTATTGTTTCTAAAATATAGATCTAATTATGACTCCAATAAAAATTCTTTGGCTCCTATAGTCTAGGCAAAAAAGAAAACATTCCTTAAAAAAAATCCTTTACACCTCACATCCTGCCTCTCCCAGCTTCTTCAACCTCATCTTCACCCATCTCTCTGAAACCCAACTGAGTAGCCAAGCCTGATCACTTTTGTCATAAACCACCACACATTTTCATGCCTCCACACCTTTGCATATGCTTTCTTGCTACCTAGCATACCCTTGCCCACTTTACCTCCTCATCAGCCTAATTCCTACTCGCCTTCAAGGATCAACTGAAATAATATCTATATGGAGAAAATCTTTGCCAGTTTTCTTGCACCCATTCCTTCCTATTCTATGCTCTGATGGTGCTTCCCCCTCTACTGTGGCATTCATCACAGCCTGAGTTGCACCACCAAAGTTCCCTACTTTTAGACTAAACAACTATGTTTCATTCATCTTTGTTAACACCTTTGGGTCTTAAACATAGCACCAATTCAAAGAATGTTTTGTGAAATGGAAACTTGTAGTGTTATGCAAAAAGTTTTTATGAGAATAATCATTTCATGGAGAAGAAAGAATCACAGACGGCATAAGAGAGTTATGGTAGCAGGCCTGAACTGCTATCATTTCTTTGGAAGCCCTGGTTACAAAGTCGGTCCTTGGCTGGCATCTGGGAACTTAGATTTCAGGAGGGTTCCCACTATTAACTGACAAGGGTGACTCAATGTGCCTAATTTGTTTGTACAAACAATACGGTTTATGGCAAACACCGACTTTCTTTCTGGGAGGCTGGAATTTGGGTATGTACCAGGCAGTAGGTGACTACATGACCAGCTCTGAATAAAAATGCTGGATGCTCAGTCTCTAACAAGCTTCCCTGGTTGGCAACATCTCACATATTGTCAAACTCATTGCTGGGGGAATTAAGTGCATGCTGTGTGAACCCACTGGAAAAGGACTCTGGAAGTTTGCAAATGGTTTTCACTAGACTTTGCCCCATGCATCTTTTCCTTTTGCAGATTTTGCTTCAGATTCTTTCACTGGAATAAATCATAGTCATGAGTATGACTATATGCTGAACCCTCTGAGTCTTCCTAGAGAATCATGGAACCAGAGAGTGGTCTTGGGGATTCCTCAACACAAGGACTAACTGTATAAAAACACGATATGTCATATGCAAGTATTAAGATGTAAGTCAGCTTTGCTGAAAGGGAAGTTTTAGCCAGGAAATGTAAAAGAGGCAATGTAAACTTTGATGCAGGGCCATAAAACATGCTAAACACTTAATTTTACTGAAACGTTTCTAAATAAAACAGTGAATCAACAACATTAAAGAAAGATGATTTTCTTTTCTTTTTTTGGTGAGGAAGACTGGCCCTGAGCTAACATCTGTTGCCAATCTTCCTCTTTTTTTTTTTTTGCTTGAGGAAGACTGTCCCTAAGCTAACATCTGTGTCAACCTTCCACCACTTCGTATGTGGGACGCCGCCACAGCATGGCTTGATGAGTGGTGTATAGGTCCACACCCAGGATCCGAACCTGTAAACTCCAGGATGTCAAAGCGGAGTGCACAAACATAACCACTATGCCACTGGACTGGCCCCAAAAGATGATTTTCTAATAGTATAGTAATACAGACTGGAAGAAAAATAATATGAAGGTACTTAGATTAAAAGAAAACTATTAAAGTAGCTAAAAATGAGGTGACTAGGAATTAACGACCAAGTTTATGGGTATGTCCCACTAAAGAGTATACGAAAATATAAACTTTACCTATTTGGCACTTTTTGAACTGCATATATTAGCAATTCTACACCAAATGGGAGATAATAAATATAATCGAGATATCACACGACATTGTTGCATGCCAACCAAATATTTCTTTTCACCAGGATTGCCATCTGTAGTTCATCAGCAGTCTTTGTGCAAACACTTAAATATTCTATTGTATTTACCCTATCATTTTATATATACAAACAGTAATTGAAAGCTTAAAGTGCTGATTCCAGGGACAAGGCAATGATGAAGGACAGAAATCAAGCAACTGAAAGAGAAGGGCAGATCCAGCCTCATTGGGATCTGAAAAGATTCACCTTATTGAATTATGTATTCAGTTGTGAAGGAAAGGAAGAAAGCTAATTTCCTGACCTGCTAGAAATATTTTGTTGAGTTTTTATCAAAAAGGGAGGAGCACTAACAGAGAAAAAAGTAGAGATCCTTAAAAATTACAAATTGAATACTGCCCTAAAAAATTCTAGGGATCTAAATGCAGTCTTTAGAAAATGTTCATTGGGATATAATGTAAAAAACATTCCTATATCAAGAGAAACCTGGCATTCAATCTTCTCCTAAGTTTTTCACTAAAGTTGACATTGATACCATCAAATTCAGCATTACAACTTATGTTCAATCTCATTAAATTATCAAGGATAAAACCTTCTCCAACATTAAAATATATTTGATCAGTATATTAAATATCACGTTACATAAACTGAGGGAACCTGAATTTATGGTGACAAATTACTTTTAAAATTATTTACTGTCTATAAATAAAATCTAACCTAAGTTTTGATATTTTAAATAACCTAAGTTTTGATATTTTAAATAATTGTGTGATATTGAGCTTCTAATAAAAGATCAGCAAAAGAGTAAGAGCGCATATTCCCTTTTCTGAAGCCCATAGAAATGGACAAAAAAAAATAATGAGAAAAAAATTCCATTTGCAATAAAAACTAAGAAACAGCTATAATCCCAATGATGAAGAATAATTAGCTGACATTGTAATTCAAATCAAACCTAGTTCCTCAACAGGGTATGAATGTCTCTGAAAAGGAAAGGCTTCTGGGGGACTAATCAAATATTTACTACTTAGAACCAGGACTGGAGGTTCGGGTAAAAGAAGAAGAATCTGGGAATGTCTTGTCAGTGTCCTGTTCACAGCAGATAAAGCTGAAAAAGGAACTGGACTGTCCGAATTGGCACAAGCAGACAATCGCTGTGTTCTCTTGTTCTCTAACACACCTGGATAAACTGCCTAGAGGTAGCTAAGGGAGGAGAAGGGAAATAGCAACCAATTTGGTTGCTCCTCCCTTGAGTTAACTGAGCATCACCAAATATTCAAGGCCCAAACGAAAAAGCTATGAGCTAGAAGCGTTCACAGAGAGCCTCAGTCTTTAGCAGCTCTGCTTACCGGGACAAGAGATGCGCCACTAGGGAAGACCTGGGGAAGGCATTTCTGGAAAACACATCTGATTAGTTGTCTAGGCACACACTTGACCCTACCATTCTTGAGCAAACTGCAAACTCGGTGAATCTATGTGAACGTAACTGTTTCCATTCAATGAGTGACTAGCAGAAAGGATTCATTCAACATAGGACCTGTGCATAGGTAGTACTAAAAAAAAAAAAAAAGCCGTAATAAGCAAAAGGCAGATTAAAAATGTACAACAACAACAAAAACACAAGGAAAAAATTTCAAATACCTCTCTATATTTACAAGGAAACTAAAAGGAAAAACCCCAGAAAAGGAATATAAGAACAACAAGAAGCTAAAAAAACAAAGAAGAAAAGTGAACTAGCAGAGCTCAAGAAATAAAGGGCAGTAAATACTCTGAAATCAAAGAGTTAACACAATGGGCATGAGACTGCTATTCTCTGTAAGGCCTGCTTGCAAGGTTGGCCCTTGGCTGGCATCCAGAAACTTGACTGAGAAACAGTCCCAACACGGGTATAAAACTTTCCCTAATGATAAGAGTGGATTATTGTTCCTAAACTGTTTGTACAAGCAGTGTGGTTTATTCTGAACACCTGCTTTCCTTTTGGGAGCCTGAAATTTTGGTGCATGCTAAGCAGAGGGTGACTACATGACAGGCGCCCTATAAAAACCTTGGCCACCGAGTCTCTAATGAGCTTCCCTACTAGACAACTATTTTACACATCACACTGGTTGCTGGAGGAATTAAGCACGTCCTGCTAACTCTACGGGGAGAAAACTGGAAGCTTGTGCCTGGCTTCCACCAGACTTTGCCCCATGTGCCTTTTTCCTTTGCATATGTTGCTTTTATATCCTTTCATGTAATAAATCTTCACCACAAGCACGACTATATGCTGAGTCCTGTGAGTCCTTCTAGCCAATCACCAAACCTGAGGGTTGTCTTAGGGTGCCCCAACACAAGGAGTATCTACACTAGAAATCCAACATACAGAGCCCTACTGTCCTCATAATAGAGAATACAGACAAATGTAACAGAAAAACATTCAAAGTACCACTAGAAGACTTGTAACTAAAAAGTTACACTGTGTTTCACTGAAAACTAAGAGAAAATAGTAAAAATCAAGCTATATCCTAGCCAAGTTTCTAAAGTTCAATGAATCCCATAGATCTCCAAGTGAAAACCAAGGTAACTGTTGCAAGGGGGAAAATTTTTTTTGGCCTCAGATTTCTTCACAACGATTCTTAATGCCTAAGATTATAAAAGCAATGTTTACAAAGTGCTAAGGGAGATAACCTGAAACTACTATAACCAACAAAGTTGTTGTTTAAATATAAAGGCACCAGGCAATTCTCAAGCAAGAAAGTAAAGGGAGCACATAAGAGACATACCTGGGAGACAGGAAGCAGGTGCTGCAGACCTGACAACTGACTATACTCACCAACCAAGAGATTAATCAAGATAAAGACCTTAGAAATCAACTAGGCCATTAGGACTAAACTTAAGCATTGCATCCATTCGAATTGTGCTTAATGAAAAAAAGTGTTATAAACCTTTACAATGTGAAAAAACTAACAAAGTAAACAAAAATTGGCTGGTGGAGGTTTTAGAGGAAATTTAAGTGTAAGAACTTCCTCCTTTTTCATAGTGGAAAGTGAAAAGAGGGGCTGCCCGGTGGCGCAGCGGTTTAGTCCGCGCTTGGCAGCCCGGGGTTCGCGGGTTCGGATCCCGGGCGCCCGCCGACGCACTGCCTGTCAGCCATGCTGTGGCGGCGTCCCATATAAAGTGGAGGAAGATGGGCACGGATGTTAGCCCAGGGCCAGTCTTCCTCAGCAAAAAGAGGAGGATTGGCAATGGATGTTAGCTCAGGGCTGGTCTTCCTCACACACACACAAAAAAAAAAGAAAGTGAAAAGATAATAGTGATGATGAGTTTAAAAAACAAAAAGGAATTGACTTGCTCCTTTTAGAAATGAAAGGTAGGTATGTGAATCTACAATCCTAAATGATGTTTGAATACTTTCCTATAGTAACTCACTATTTGTGTTTAGTTCACTAACGTTCTGACGAGCAGCTTAGATAACTATAAAGAATAGAATGAAAGGATTATTAAGGTCAGGTAAAGGTAAGAAGTACAGAACATAATTAAAGTTAAGTCATCTAAATATTTTGAAAGAACTAAAATGGCCAGTATTGGCAAGAGTCAAAGAATCAGACTCTCTCATATACTGTTGGAAATATGTATATCTTACAGTATATGTAAGAGGGCAATATGCCTCAAGCTGAAATATGCACAGACCATTAAACCAATAATTCCATGTTGCACCAATTTATCCTGCTCACGTAAGTCTGCAAAGAAATATCTTAAGAATATTCACTGTTGGTAATAATGAAAAACAGGAAAAAAATAAATGTCAATCAACAGAGGGCTGAAAAAATCAAGTTGAGTTCAATGATAAAACACACTATTTATGTAGCTATTAAAAAAATGAAATAGCACTATATAGAATCAGGGAAAATTACGGACATCATGGAAACATGTCCACAATATATTCTGAAATGAATCAAGAAGCATAACCTCAAAAGACCTGTGATTGTGATCAACTGTAGTAACTGACCGGTTTCAAACCAAATAAAAATAACAGAAATCAGAACAGTCATTTCCTGGTGTGGAGTGGAATGCAAGATGATTTTCTAGGGTAATAGAAATGGTCTCTATCTTGATTGGGGTGGGTCTTGGCTACATAGTTGCATAAATTTGGCAAAACTCAGCAAATGGTACTCTTAATTAAGATATCTCTATTTCACTATATGCAAATTTCACCCTAAAAAACGAATAGAATAAGGAGCTTACAAAGTCAATTTTTTTAATTGCAAAAGTAATACCTGCTTACAGTAAAATAAATAAATAAATAAAACAGAAATGTTACAAGTGAAAATCTCCTCTTACCCCCTTTCTCCCAATCCAACCTCTTCAGAGTTAGCCACTCAGTCAACCCCTGTTAATAGATAGGTATGTTATACCCTCCAGAGTTTCTTCTATATAGAGTATACATAGATGTGCAGTTGTATTTTTTTAATTGCAAAGGAAATGTAATTATCCTATGCACAGCAACATACTTTTGATACTTCACGATTAATCGTGAACATCATGTCTTATTGCTACATAAAATTCTCCCACATTAAAGGCCATATAATATTCCACTGCATGGAAAACCATAATTTATTGACACTGCTCTACCGTTGACCAGTAAATTACTTTAAAGCTTTAACAAAAAGAACATTTTTGTATCCATTATAACTCTTAGAGGTATAAAAATATATATACCATAATTAGGGATTTTAAAATCCCCCTTAGGAATAGAATTCCCATTATAATATGAAAGCCTATTTTTTTCAATTTTCAAACACATGCCTTCCAAATACATAAATGGGTAGAACAATGACTGGTCTACTCATAGCAGAACATACATAGTAATTTAACAAAATTGTGAATTAATGAATAAAATTTTACAAACACATCAGCTATGAAAGTAGGAAATATGTTGCTTTGTATTTTTGTTGTAGCTCAAAGAAGAAGTTTTAATTTAGCACTGGAGTCTCTTAAGATACACAAGGAAACAAATGAAACGAAATTTCTTAGAAAGTGGAAAAATCAACTACTGTACTAAATGGACCTAAAATGCATTACTCTCAAGGTATTTGGGTCCATCCCTAGTCTTGTTTTGTAATATTTTCCATGAGAGAGTATGAAGTCAGCATTTATAAGTGTGTTAATTCCTACCTATCTATACAATGTTAATAATGGAGAAACTTAGTATTATCACCAAACAGTAAAAAATAACCTGTGACAAATTTTTATTTAGAAGAATATAATTTGAAAATGAAACAGTTACAAACCTAGGTCCAATTACAGGAATAAGTAAGACATCCTGAAGGTCTGGATGTTGAAGAATAGGAACACTTAATCCATTAAACTGCTGTTAAAAATAAACACAGAATTTAAAGCAATCAACATATTTGATCAATTTCAATTTATGGAGCTTTTCAGTATCATTACCCAGCAGAGCATGAAGCTTGGTTTGGGATATTTTCACTTTATTCAATGGTATACTATAAAAATCAAAGATTTCAAAACAACTATGTTTTCTCTATATTTGATTCTTAAGTATCCTGACTTCTTTAAAGGCTCAATTTTCCTTACTGTTTGGCTTTATAAATACAAACCATGTTTACTTTAAGTGACTTACTCTGAAAACATACATTAAATATAGAATTGTGTGTAGTACTCTTTTAAGAAAAGCTTTTGAATAGGACAATAAAGATTGAGATTATTAAATACTATTTATTATACACTATCAACACTGGATGCCATGTCAGTTTTGATGAGGGAAATAAATGCTTTTTGGCGAAGGTTCAGAATTGTCAGTATCCTCCATCGTACTTGGCCTTCAGAGAGGAAATACATCCAGGGCCAGTTTTATAATGCTGGGGCCAGCCCACGCGGTCTCCTGAGAGTCAATTGTGTGCATCTCTTCCCAACTCCGTGGTCAGCTGGTAGCTTAAAGTTGACCACAGTGGGAGTATTTACACCACGGAAACCAGCAAACACCACAAACCAGAGTTATTTTTCCCAGAAAGTGAGTTGTTCAATATGCACCAGCGCAGCACTGCTGCAAGCAAAAGATGAGTGGGCACTCCACGCAGCAGAACAAAGAGCGGAAGAGTGGACTGGAGAGCAAGGCCTGTGTACTCTATCAGAGAGCAACATGCAAATATTTGAGAACAAGTCTATGCCATGTAGGCTAGGAATTATCAACTCACTAATTTTCACATACTACATGAAAGAGCAGTAATAATAATAGATATTTGCATTGCCCTGGAGTATCCATAGACTACCTCGAAAAAATTTCTAAAATCAACTTATTTCTAAGTTGGTAAGAGAAAAAAATTGTTCGTATTTTAGAAATCTAACTACATTTCTACCAAGTCAACAGTTCTCCATCCATGAAATGTCCATTAAAAACATAATCCTATAGGTAATCAGTAAGTACCTCCCTATATAGTATAGCTCACCTCAGCTATAGCATCTGCCCTCCTGATCGTTATATGCTGCTTATTACAAAATCACAGACTTTTAGGGTTAGAATGAACCTCTTCACACATATTTGAATGATGAACCAACTGAGGCCTAGAGGGGTTGAGTGACTTATCCAGTCACTAAAAACAATAAATTCAGAATCAGAAATACTAGCTCCAAGTTCTAGCATTATGACTCACTATGTAACCTTGAACAATTTAATATTCATCATCCTCACTTTCCTTATCTGTAAATTTGGAGCAGTACTATAACATTCAGAGGATTTTAGTGAGGAGCAACATAACACAGATTGTAGAAATGTATTCGTATACATAATGACATAAAAACTTCCACAAACCTTCTGAAGTTCTTCAAATAACAGATTTTTCACATGTTGTACCGAGGCTAGATGTGTATTTACTCTGACAGTTGTGAATGATGGAGGGTGTGACAAGTGATTTAACAGAGTTTCAAACTTCCTTTCTGCTTCTTGTTTACCTAAAGCAGACACAATCTGAAAAGAAGCAAGACTAAGTTAATGTTTCAATTCCATTATACGAATTAAATACATTAAACAAAATATGCACAAAATATGCATATACATTTGTTTCAACTAATGAAACATCTTTCACCAACTGTTCAGTTCCATTTCATTTTGCTGTATTGTTTACGTGTTAATAACACTAAGGGAATGGTAATACTTCACAGGGTTCTTGGGTTTAACTGTGGTAATAAACAGCCAACAAAATGCCCAACATAAAGGGCTTAAAAAAACCACTGCCTCACCTTCAAAGCATTATGAATATTTTGAACATATCAATATCTGCTACACTTATTCATATAAATTCAGGATGTCATTCTACTTATTAATAATGCATTAACTGTTACATCACTTCCTAGAACTATTTACTTGCTAACATCATATCTTAGAGCAAACTGGTTAGCAGCCTTTTAAAACACCAATATTTAAAGAATAAGTAACACTGATACTGTCAATCCAAAGGTCCCCCACATCATCTTTTTAATAAGGTATTATTAAATGTAACCAATAGAGATCATCCAAAAGAAGATGGGTAGCAAAGATACCTCTCAGAAACGAAGTTAGAAAGACTCAACCAAGTTCCCTCGCAATTAACTGAAGCTTTTCAAGACATCTGTTTCCCCTTTTTTTGTCATCTTGGACTATACCCTGCCTCACAGAATCTTCACAAACCACATGCCAGGTTAATAACCCACCAGCGTTAAAAATTAGTACTTTCTCAAGGTTTAGTTTGTTTCTTTTTAACTGAATATTTCTTTACCTTTGATACCCTTCACAAAGGGAGGCTTTTCTTTTGTGTAAAATCATATAGCTAGCAGGTCTGAGGCACAGGTGGTGTTAAAGAAAGACATTTGGATCTTCTTTCATAAAACCATGTTCACCATTTTAAAAACTGCTGGGAAAAAATTGCTGAGTGCCTCTATTTCTCCCAATATGTTCCTTATATCTTAAGTTCTTTGAAACCAAGAAAATATAGTTTCTCTTTCCCTACTGTCTAATCCCTTAACATAATCTTTGGAAATAAAATGGAAACATCAAACCAAAAAGTCATGGCTTCAGTAAAATCTTCAAAAACAAATAACATGTAAGTGGCTTTACTTTGAATAGAAAACCAAAGATGGAAAATACACATCTGCCTGGAGGTAGGATGGTGAAGTGGAAAGAGCCCAGGCTTGGTGATCAGAGAGAATCAACATGCAGTGAGGACTTCTGTGCTTGGCACTGCCAGAAGCACACGTAATAGACACTTGTCGAGGACTTAACTATGGGCCAGAACGATGCCAGTTGCTTTCACTTAGATTAATACCCTAAAACAACCTCGTAAGGTAGGTCTTTTTAACTATTCTCAATTTCAGAGAAGGAAATCAAGCTTAAGCGATGTGAAATAATTTACTCAAAGCACTGAGACGCAATTCAACGGCTTGAGATTCCAAATCCGTACCTTTTTTCATTGTACCTGAGCTCTTTAGCTTCCGATTTCAGTACTGTTACTGGAGAGCGGTGTCGATTTGGGTCAGTTACATGACTCTTTCGACCCTCAGTTCTCTCACCTATTAAAACGGGGAGCAAATCTCTACCAAAGAAGATTGCGCATATTAAGACGTAAAGGTCTGCACATCACCGAGCACCACTGGTGGCATTTAAGAGGCACCCAACAAATCATAGTTTCCCTCCCACCTGAGCGTAGAGCAAGCGCTCCAAGAGTGCAGGCGTCTCTTCTCTAAAGGACTTACGTGCTCTGGGACATGGGTCTTTTCTTGCTCATCCTTGTAACCCCTTCGGAGCTATGCCTACCCCCGGCACATAACCACTCCCCACCCGCTCCTCTCCCATTCCTAAGTGTTAACGCGCAGACCTCCTTCACCTCTTATCTAGGAAACATTCATTACATATCTGCGGAAAGATATTGGCATTTCTTACATTCGGAAAGACGAGTAGCAAGAAACAGCTGTAAAGATTAGGTTTCCTTTTACATTTCTACATATTTCTCTAGCGTGTAAGTATCTGAATTTTTGCAAATATCATCTAACATGTTTATCTGACCTACCTCCTTATTCATAAAGCCCGCTTTAAGATAGTTTTCAACCTCAAGTCTCAAAGATATTTTAGGGAAAACAGACATTTTTCCTATTGGTTAGTTCTCCAGGGGAAATGCTGAGAAACGGTGGTTTTTCTCTTCCCGAATTACAGGGAGCGTCTTGACAACGAATAACCGCCCACAACGTGCGGGGACCACGTCGGGCTCCACTCGGAAACGCGGAGGATCATCCAGGCTCCCTCAGCGCAGCCACTTCGGCGCGCCTTCCTCGCTCCACACCGCGTCCTTGGTCCTTCTGTAGGGACACCCCCGAAATCACTGGGAGGCAACGCCACTCACGCTGCAGAGAACAAAACAGAAGGCGTGCGAGCGAATCCGCTGTGAACTGGACATAGAGCTGGAAATCACGCTGACATCGGCTCAGTCCCATTCAACCCCGAGGCCTAATTTCCATCACCGCCCCCGCAATTTCTGTGCGGAAAGCCGCTTCCGGCTTGCGTCACTTCCGGCAACGCGCTCCAGCCCTTCCCTCCCCGGCTGTCCAATCAGCCGCCGCAAACTGCCGCTACGTCACGTCTACGGAGTTTCCCAGCTCCGCGCGGGGCGCATCCGCGGGCAGCGGCGCAGGGGGCTCTAAGGAGGGAGGGGCGGCGGCGCTGCTGAGCAAACAGATCAGGCTTCTGCGCGCAGGGGAAGTAGTGTGGCTTGAGTGGAAGACTTTGCCGGCCTGAGTAAGCTGAGGGGTCCAATTAGCTACCTGCCAGGTGACCTCCAAAGAAGGATGAAGCCACAGTGTATTTGGACCTATCAGCCACTCTGATTTCATGAAATTACTTCTCTCTCAGGCATACAGATCTGACTTCAGTTGTGAATGAACATTATTAAAATTTTCGAAAGTTAGGTTAGTGGTGTGTTACTGTATCCATGAATGCTCAGGTACAACTTACAAACCCACGGATAATATTTACAATTAGTTGAATGAGGCCAAAAGTTTACCTGTATCATAGTTGATTTATACTCTAAAGCTCAGGAGACCCTTGGCATAATCTTTTTGTGTTACAGGTGAAGAAGATTCTAAGGGAGAAGGCACCTAAGGTGCCATTTTATGACACTGAGCCATTTTATGATTGAATAGGAAACTAAATATAATTCTCCTGTCTCCTTGACTTAGTGTTTTTTGCAGCACACCATAGTCATTAACACATAACTATAGGAAAGGGTTTTTTCTTACGTCTTTTTCTCTTTAATTCTCACACGGAGATGTTTAAAAAGCGTAACAGCCACTTTCTGCAATACACCTACCAGGTTCTGTAGAAGGTATTTTAACTTACAGCCGTTTTGCTACACAACAACCCTGCAGGGTGGTTATCATTACCTCTTTTAGATGAGTAAAACAAGGCTGCCAGTGCAGAAATAGCTCTCCACAGCCTCACCAATTAGTGGGAAAGTCAGGATAAAGACCATACATACCACCTGGCTTCTAAAGCCAATACCTGTTCTTTCCACCATGGTATATTTCGTCAATAAGTTCATGGGATTCTTCCATGGCTAAATCATCTCAAAGTGATTAAGAAAAAATGTCTAGACCAGGCATTTCCAAAGGAATTTTTGAAGCCTCAACATTGTGGTGACAATAGCACCAATAATGGTTGGATTGTGTATTTAGGAGATAAGGGAGAGGAAGGAACAAAGTTGAACCAAGTTGTAAACTCAGAGGGTAGAGACTTTATCTCACCACTGCACACCCGGTGCCTAACACATAATAGGCACTCAAATATTGAATGACTAGATGAATACATGGATGGACATCTGTGTGAACTAGAACAAGAAAATGCTGATGCAGCATGTACTTGCTGGAAATTAGCTCACTAGTTCCGCACATGTGAACAGTGCTGAAGACATGTATCATACACATATGATACAAAAATATTTTCCTTTAAGATTTTCACATGTCATATGTTTAAAGGGAAACAATTAAAATGTTATGTAAACATCCTGGTAAATAAATTTTTACTATTTTCAGATCATATAATTTTTCTTCACAATCTGCACATATTCTTGTGACACTTTCAAAAGTAGATCTTGATTTAGATTTGACTCATTAGTAGATCTTAGAGAAGAAGCTCTACAGGATTTAGATTCAAATTCAGCAGCAGCTGGAAAGAAAAAGAATTATAGTCTTTATCTAAAATACTACCTAGTTAACTAAGTATAAGTTAGTAAAAAAAAGTTGAGACCTTTATAAGTGTTAAGAAGAATGAAAAATATCTACATATGACTACAATACAAAATACAAGATTATTATTAAATGTAATTCGCCCAGGGCTGCACACTGAACTCCTATTGTGGCTAAGTATCAGAACTTCTAGTTTTCTCATTCTTCACTTCTTTATTCAACAACCATGTGCTTGGGTACTGCAACAAGTACTGGAATTACAAGATGAATGACACAGTTCACCCCTCAATAATCATATACTATAAATCAAAAAAACAGACAAACAGGCAATTTCCATACAAACTCCTATATCCCATGACAGGGATAAACAGGGCACTGTTGGGACACACAGAAGGGATATCCCAGTTCTGTGTCAATGTTGTCGGCTTTTTGGTGGAGGTGATATGTAAGCTGATACAAGGAAAAAGTGTGCCAGATAGAGGGAGGAAGCTTATGCAGAGACTGGAAGGGAGGAAGAACACTGCAGAGTAGTAAGTAGTCTAGTTTGGCAAGATGCTAGAGCAAAGGGGCAGAAGAAGGTAAGCAGCAAGAGGGAGGGCTGAATAATTTGGCAAGAACCAAATTGATTTGGGTGTTTTTATTCCATTCTGAGGAATCTGGAACTCTTCCTGAGGGCAAAAGGTAAACCAATGACACAGTCAATGAGGAGAGAGTTAAATGTCACCATCAAGTGACAGCTATATGAATTGTCATTGCTTGACTAAGTATTACTAGATGAGTCTGGTTTTTGTGGCCTTATATCACCATGAGAAATGTGAGAAGTTGATGAAGCCCATGTTTTCTGAGAACGGTTTCAGTGTGCAGGCTGACAGTTCCATGGGGAAGGCAGAAGTGAAGGAAGGGTATAGCCAGAAATAAAAAGAGATACATTGACTTTTTGAGATTTTTAAAAAGCTATGGAACATGAGGAATAAATATATTCTTCATTATGAATGTTTATGCTTTCACATTTTTCATTAGCTTTGTATAAGAAAAAATATTTAACATAGTATCTATTATCCAAACAATGGAAAGGGATGCCATTTACAATTTTCAGTTTCTTTCAGAAATCATTGACATCTAAATTTAGTTCATGAATTTTGGCAATATACGTTCTTCTAATTCTCTAGTTATATTTTTTCCAACTCCTGCTGCATCTGAAATAAATCAAAATTATTTATGTTTAAGTTAAAGAGACATTATTGTAGGAATGATATATAGCTTATGAAATGTGGACTTGAAATAATACTTTGAGAGACTAGACCTAACAGGGATGGCTTAAATAGAAAAATAATCATATAAATAAAATAAATTTCCTACTTATTCTAATTTTAGATAATAGAGGACATATATATGTAATGCTATTTAGATTACTCTCATAAAAAGTACAATTAGTATTGGTCCACTGAATATACATAACTTCAGAAGGGTGATGTTTGATCGTAACATAACAGAACTTGATCTAGATTGGGCCCAGGGAAGACTTCCCTGAAGAAGAGAAGACTACACTGAGAAATGAAGGAAGGGGGCCAGCCCAGTGGTGAAGTGGTTAAGTTCAGCATGCTCTGTTTTGGCAGCCCAAGTTGGCGAGTTCGGATCCCAACTGCGGACATACACTGCTCGACAAACCATGCTGTGGCGGTGACCCACATATAAAATAGAGGAAGATTGGCACAGATGTTAGCTTAGGGCCAGTCTTCCTCACCAAAAAACAAAAAGAAGGAGAGAAATGAAGGAAGAACAGGAAGCAATTAAGCAAAGGAGGAAGACGAGCATTCTAGACTATCTACAGCATGTACCGGAGTTCTACTGCAATCTGCTTCTAGCCAAGATGGTGTCACAGGTACTGATTTACCTTCCTACCTGATACAAGCAAAACCAAAACAGGCAAAATACACTAAAAAATGATTTTCAAGACAAAGGACTTCAGGCAATGAAGGACAGTGATCTCAGAAAACAAATGAAGTTAGACTAAAGAATGCCCAGCTCACTGCCTGGAGAGAAGGTCCAGGCCACGACACAGGGAGAAGGAGCTGAGGTAGAGTCCACCAGACCCCTGAGTTGAGGTGATGAAACTGAGAGTCAGGTGAAACCAAGGCAGATAGAGATCACAGGTCAGAACACTGGACAGTAGAGGGAGGAGCAGAGAAAGAACCCTGGAGATCAGCAGAGCGGCCCCCTGGGTATCAGCAGAGTAGTGCATAGTGCATACAGGTGAGGAAACCACCCGGGACCAGGGGAAAAAATCCATCTGAAAAGAGTAAAGGAAACAGGGCCTGGTGCTCACACAGCACCAGGAATGGTGTCTATCCCCATTAGCCAGGCTGGAAAAACTCACAATTCACAGGACAATGACTAGAACAGTCAGAAAGGTCATGTCTAAGCAGTGGGGAATAATTAGCTATAGGCAGAGCATTGCTCTGGATTCACCTAACAAATCATAAGAGCAAGACCAGAAAGGATCAAACTGTTTATAAGTAACTTAACTATATCCCCAAACAAAGCTCAAACAGATACGTAGAGTCATGGAAGCTATTTATAAAAAATCAAATAGCACTTGTAGAGATGCAAATTATAATGTAAGAGATGAAAAATACACTGGATGGGAATAAACAAATTAGTTATCATAAAATAAAAGTATAGTAAGTTTGACACTGGTGAACTGTGAGAAAACTTCAAATGGCTAATATACAATTCCCCAAAGAGGAGGGGAAAAGGGACAGAAAAAAATATTTGAAGAAAAAAATGGCCAAAAACTTTCTAAACTTAATGAAAAATTATAATCCCACAGATCCAGGAAGGATCTGGCTAGGTGAAAAGAAATGGAAGTAAATATTGTAATTTTCTTATACTATATATGATGTGGTATAATATTACTTGAAGGTGGACTGTCAAGTCATATACTGTAAACCCTAAAGGAACCACTAAAATAGCAAAACAGAAGAGTTATAAGTAATAAGCTAAGAAAAGAAAGAAAAGTAAATCATAAAAATTACTCAGTTAATTTTAAACAAGGCAGAAAAAGAAGGAAAGGGGAACAAAGAGCAGATGGGACAAACAGAAATCAAATAGCACAATGACAGATTCAAACCTATGACATCAAAACTACATTAAATGAAAATGGTCTAAAAACCTCAATTAAAAGGCAGACTATCAGATAAGAAACCAAGACCCAAATATATGCCACCTATGGTAAGTGCACTTTAAACATAAAGACATGAATTTGTTGAAAGGATGGAAAGAAGATATACTACACTAACACTTGACAAAAGGTGGCTGAGCTGGAGTGGGTATATTAATACCACAGAAAGTAGATTTCAGAGCAAAATACATTACCAGCTACAAACGAGGCCATTTCACAATGATAAAAGGGTCAGTTAATAAGCAGCATAACAATCCTAAGTGTTTATGCACCTAATAACAGCTTCAAAATACATGAAGCAAAAACTGATAGAACTGCAAAGAAAAATAGACAAATTCACAATTACAGTCTGAGATTTCAATACTGTTCACTCAATAAGTGATAGAGCAAGTAGGCAGAAAATCGGCAAGGATATAGTAGACTTGAACACCACCATCTTCTCAAGTATCCATAGAACACTTGCCAAAAGAGATTATATTCTAGGTCACAAAATACATCTTAGTAAAAGGAGTAAAGGATTTAAGTCATACAAAGTATGTTTCCTGACCACAAAGCAATCAAATTGGAAATCAAGAACAAAAAAACCTCTAGAAAATATTCAAATATATGGAAACTAAATAACACACATCTAAATAATCCCTGGGTCAAAGAGGTAATGAAAAGAGAAATTAGAAAGTATTTTGAACTGAATGAAAATGAAAACATATCAGAATTTGTGGGATTCTACTACAGTAGTACTTACATAGAAATTTATAGAACTGAATGTCTGTATTAAAAAAGAAAGGTTTCAGATCAATGACCTTGGCTTTCAGCTTAAGAAACTAGAGAAAGAAGAGGAAATTAAACTCAAAGTAAGGGGGCCAGCCCAGTGGCACAGCGGTTTAATTCACACTTTGGCAGCCCGGGGTTCGTGGGTTTGGATCCCAGGCGCCTACCGCCTGCCGATGTACTGCTTGTCAAGCCATGCCATGGCGGCAGCCCATATAAAGGAGAGGAAGATGGGCACAGATGTTAGCCCAGGGCCAGTCTTCCTCAGCAAAAAGAGGAGGATTGGCAACAGATGTTAGCTCAGGGCTGGTCTTCCTCACATACACACACACTAAAAAACTGAATAAAACAGTATCACATTTCTTTCTCATTGTAAATTTTTACAAGAAAAGAAAAATGCCTAAGATTTAAAACTCTGCCACCATACTTGTACATCCTAGTTTATCTTATTTTTTAACACAGTTCTTTGCCTGACACTTTAACATGCTTGTCATTAAAGTCACTACAATGTATTGAATCTATAAAAATAACTTTACATTTTCTTGGTAATTTTTAAATGTTAAAAAAAAAACACCATAGCTGAGTATCAAATAAAAGTCAGTGTCTCCTAATTCCTCAAACCCCAATCCCAATTCTCAGAAGTAACCACTGTCAACAATTCCATGACTGTACTTCTATGTATTTAAATGCATGCTCTCTCTATAAAAATAGCATATAACTTTTTGCAGTTGTCTTCCTTCACTTAACAACATACCATGGACATTTTTCAGAACAGGTCAGATAGTACATTCAGTTTTAACGGCTGTTTATAGTTTTCCAATTTATCAGTGTGTAACAATTTATTCAACCACTTCCGTATTATGGATATTAGTTGTTTCCTGTTTTTTATTGCTAAAAATAACACTGCAGTAAACATCCTTGTACATATTATCTTTCAGCACATGTAAACTAAATTCCTAAAAGTGAAACTGTGAGGTTTAAATTGTTTAACACTAAGAAATTGCCCTCTAAAAGTCTGTTATCAATTTATATGCCACCAATGAATGTAGGTGTCCTTTCTTCCATCCGTACCCTTGCCAACACTGGATAATATACATCTTTTTAATTCGCACAAATCTGATGGGCAAAATTGGAACTTTGTTTGTTTGTTTTTGGTGAGGAAGATTCACTCTGAGCTAACATCTATTGCCAATCTTCCTCTTTTTTTGCTTGAGGAAAACTAGTCCTGAGCTAACATCTGTGCCAATCTTTCTCTATTTTGTATGTGGGTTGCCACCACAACATGGCTTATGAGCGGTGCAGGTCTGCGCCTGGGGTCCAAACGCATGAACCAGGGCCCCTGAAGTGGAGCACGCCAGACTTAACTACTACACCATGGGGCCTGCCCTGGAACCTTATTTTAATGTGCATTTCAGATTAGAAGTCAGGGAAAATTTCAAAAAAATTTTTATTTTTATTGACTACTTTTATTTCTTTAGAGAACTGACTACTCATGACCTTTGCCCATTTTTCCATTTTCATTTGTAGAAGAATATGGACATTGTATATACTAACCTTTAGTTATGTATATTTCAAACATTTATTTTAATGTGCCTGTGTTTTTAAATTGCATGATACAGTAATTTACAAGGTTAATGTAGCCCTATCTTTCAATCTTGAGTGTTTTCTGCATTGTGTTTTGATTAGAGTCCTATCCCCAAGCTAAGATTTTAAAGGTAGTCTACTCACTTAATCTAATACTTTTAACTTTCTTGTTTTCAGATCTTTACCTATTTGGAACTTTTTTTTTTAAGATATGAGTCAAGAATCTGCTTCCCTTTCTTACACCTGAGTTTAAAATCATGTTCTTCATTTCCATAACAAGTCTTTAGGGTTTTGATTGGAGCTGCATTGAATTAATAAATTTGGGTGTAAATTGACACTGTTCTAATATTGAGTCCTTCCAAAGAGCATTATGGTATTCCCTCATTTTATTTTATCCAGGTCTTCTTTTATTTCCTTCAGTAAAGTTTCATGCACATACACACATATGTATGTGTGTTGTGCTGCAGATTTCTTGTCAGGATAAAAAATTTAACGGGTTTTGAAGAAATTGTAAATAAAACCTATTGCTACAATATATGAAAGCTATGATTTTTATGCATTTATCTTATATGGTACCAATGGAATGATCTCTTACTACTTGAGCAGTCTTTCAGTTGATTTTCTTGAATTTCCTGGTAAACAATCTTATCACCTGCTAATTATAATCTCCCCCTTCCATTAATTTATATATAAGTCCTTTTTTTATAATCACATTGTTCAGAACCTCCAAAATACTGCTAAACAAAAACAGGATATTAGACATCTTGTTTCTCATATTAATGAGACCATAATAGATATTCTTAAGAAATCAAGTTTCCTTCTATTCTAGCTAAGAGTTTTTTAGGAAGCATAGTAATGAAAATAAATCACATGCCTTTTTATCATACACTGAAATGATATTGTTTTTACTCCCTAATCAATTTAACATGATAAATTAATATACTTCCTAACGTTAAATCACTCCTATATTCCCTAATCATATTTTTTAGCACATTTCTATACTTGCTTTTTTAAATTTTATTTAGGATTTCTGTATCTATATTATTAAGTGAAATTAATGTATTCATTTTTGTATTTTAGTATCAGTAGTCTCATGGAATAAACAGAGAAGCCTATTCTATCTTTTTCTTTATTAAAAACGTTTTAAATAACAGGAAACTTCTGATCTTGGAAAACAGAGCACAGCCATAAAATCATCTAAGCCTAGTGCCCCTGAGGCAAATGGATTATATTTGAAAAATATTATCTTTCAAATTTTGTGGTTATTGTCTTACTTCTTCTTGGGTCAATTTTGCTAATTTATAGCTTGGATCATTGTTTCAACACATTTTTATTTACAAAATAAAATTATACTCACCATCTTGTAATTTTAAAATCTTCATTATCTGTAGCAGTTCCCACTTTTCACTTCTAACATTGTTTGTATTTTCTCATTGTTTCTTAATCAGAGTTGTTAGGTTGTTCTATTTTAGGTTTTTTTCAAATTAAGCTTGTTCTTGGTTTAACGATAAAACTGTTTCTTGCTCTTATATTCACTTAATGTCTGTTTTATCCATATTAATTTCTCCCATTCTTTAATAAAAATTCTCAAAGTGAATGTCTAATCAGTTTATTTCCCATCTTTCTTATTTTCTAGTAAATTTTACAATGCCCTAGGGATCACTCTGTCCTCACCCAAAGATTTTGATATGCAGATTTTCATTTGATCTCCCTTCATCCACACACACTTAGAAAAGTATCTCAAATTTCCATGTATTTAGGTATTTTTTTAAGCTATCCTTTCTGTTAATGTGATTTCAGTTTTACTGTGTGATCAGAGAAGATGACCTCTTAGTTATTACATTTTGAAAATTTATTAAGATATTCTTCACATCCTAATACATGCTCAGTTTTTATGTCTTCCATGAATATTTAAAAATATATTATCCTACTTAAGTATTCTTCTGTCTTCTGCATTAACTATTTCTTCAGAGAATTACTGGTTTCTTTGCTCAACTTAGTGCTTCGCTTTCACACTACAAGTTTTTCTCATATACATGGAGATTCTTGCTAATCTATTTGTATTTGTAAAGAAGAATACAGTGATCAGTACTAACTGTAGATGGATTTCCTTTAAACTACCAAGCTGGTAAATGTATTTAGACTACAAAACATAGACTTATGGTGAATGAGTAGGATACCTTTAGTGTATGACTCAGGTCCAGAGTAAGCTGGGGTTACTGTCTTGCTTCTTTCTTTGTCATCAGTGCTCAAAGCAGGAGTCTTCAAAAAAAGACCCCTCCCATACACACAGACCTTATTACAAAGGTGTTTTTTGCCAGTTGTAGCCTAACAGATACAAGCCATAGCTGTTCTGTCATTGGCCCACTTTTGGCAATCTTTCAACTGTTTGCTACATCAACCATCCCAGAGCCCATGATTACTGACTCGGGACTTGGGGTTTTTCTGATGTTCTACTGGAAACAGCAGTACACGTCTCCTTCATGTCACTCTACTATGACTCCCATGAAGGGAAGTGACATCTGTCTTTTTCATTTATAATATCACTATCACCTAACACCTATCACTAGTGCCTGGTATTAAATAAATATGAATCAATGCATATTTGATTTTGCTATCAATTTGATGTCACCTACTTTATAACTTAGAGCAAGTCCTCAAGTTTCTGGTCCATTGATGAAGCCGCCCTGCTGTTGCCCTGCCTTCTTGATCATTTTTATATTTTTTTCTGTCATTACAGTGAGATTTTGAAAACGAGGGGAAGAAAACAAATGTGCTTAGTTAATTATTTCTAAGCAGGTGTAGATAAGTTCCCTAGAGTTTGATTTACTGCATCACTTATCACTCACATTCAAAATTTAGCTCCTATTTTATATTTTCCAGAGTAAAAATTATGTACACACACCCAAACTAATGGATTCTAAATACTCTATAAGTTCTACTATGAGCTACAAATGAATGTTTATAATCATTAATATCATGAAGAAAGACAAATTAGAATATATTAAATAAACTTATTAGTTTTTTCAAAATAAATACAGTTGTTGCTTCTTACCTGGACAGTACTGAAGATCTGAACCAGTGCTTTTAAGAGTTCTTGAACGTTGTCTGTACAAGCAAGAGGTATCTAAGTAACCTAGAGGGAAATTGAAAAAAGTAAATTTTCTCATGGCCAAACCAAAGGGGAAAAAAAGTCATATGAAATATAATAATTTTACCAAATATTAAAAAAGCCAAAATACAAGTTTTGCCTTTTATTTGTCCATATATGACTCTGCTTTTATAAATATCTAAAAGCAGTGCTAATCTAATTATAATTCTTCATCACTTTACTATCACTTGTTCATTAGATTATCTTTTTTATCTGATATATGAATATAGCTTCCAGTGCAATGAAATTCAAATCAAGAGGTAAAAGATATATATGTTTAGCTAAAGTTATTTTTAGTTAAGAGCATGAAAAGATAAAGAATTGCTATTTCCTAGAGACAATTTCAAAAACTCTAATGAACAATGTGATAAAACACTGAAAAACCAGAGGTACTGTGATCTTTCTATCTTAAAGCTTCCATAGTTGTTGGGTATGAAGAAAGTTCCTCCCACAGCTGTGAGCCATGAATACTTTGGTGACCCTTCCTAACTACTACTCTTGACTAATGGGCCCCATCTTACGTTACATCCATGACCCCAGGGTAAAGGTAGGCAGCAACTATAGAAACTGGTTCTAATCTATCCCTGTATCCCAGTTAGGATTCAGAGATTTTTCTAAGAACCCTTAGAGTCAACTGAAGAAACCCCTGCCTGTTAATCTCCAAAATATATAAAGAACACATACATCTCAACAACAACAAAACTAACAACCCAATTAAAAAATGGGCAAAAGAGCTGAACAGACATTTCCCCAAAGAAGATACACAGATGGCCAACAGGCACATGAAAAGATGCTCAACATCATTAACAATCATGGAAATGAAAATCAGAACTATAATGAGAGATCACCTTATGCCAATTCAGAATGACTATAATTAACAAGACAGGAAACAAGTGTTGGAGAGGATGTGGAAAGAAGGGAACTCTCTCTCATACACTGCTGGTGGGAGGGCAGACTGGTGCAGCCACTATAGAAAACCGTATGGAGATTCCTCAAAAAATTAAGAATAGGACTACCATACGACCCAGCTATTCCACTGCTGGGTATTTATTCCAAAGAACACGAAAACACCAATATGTAAAGATACATGCACCTATGTGTTCACTGCAGCATTGTTCACAACAGCCAAGACTTGGAAGCAACCTAAGTGCCCATCAAGGGACGAATGGATGAAGAAGATGTGGTATATATACACAGTGGAATACTACTCAGCAATAAGAAACAATGAAATCCAGCCATTTGTAACAACATGGATGGACAGTGAGAATATTATGCTAAGCGAAATAAGTCAGAGGGAGAAGGTCAAAAAACTGTATAATCTCACTCATAAGTAGAAGATAAAAACAACAACAAGCAAACACACAGAGACAGAGATTGGGTTGGTGGTTACCAGAGGGGAAGGGGGGAGGGAGGAGGGTGAAAGGGATGATTAGGCACATGTGTGTGGTGATGGATTGTAATTAGTATTTGGGTGGTGAACACGATGTAATCTATGCAGAAATAGAAGTATAACGACGTACACCTAAATTTATACAATGTTATAAACCAATGTTACTGCAATAAAAAAAAAATTACTCACACACACACACAAAACAAACCCCTTCCTAATACCTGTCTGCCTAAGCCAAGAAATCAGCTGGCAGTAAAAGGAACAACCTTAAAAGAAAATGTTAATATGCAGACTAGAAGAACAATAGCAATAATAATAATACTATAATAACAATGATAGTAACAAAAATTTTACTCCCCTGAACACTTATTATGGACCAAGTACTTTACTTAGATTATTTCATTTGTTCCTTCAAAGTGAGATAAGGAGTTATTCCTCACACTTCACATGAGAAAACAGCGATTTAGAGAAATAAACACCACAGTCACTAGTGGCAGGACTGAGTTGGATCTTAGTTTACTCCTCACTCTGAACCACAAAGCCTCAGGGCTCCTCTCAGGAAGGAGGGAGTAGAGCAGAAAAAATAATGACATAGAAGCAGATTTTTAGTTTGAGCCCCAAGATCAAAAACTTTTCATTTTTTCTCACTCTTGAATTCTTTATTTATCCTACAGCCCTTATATGAAATAAAGGCAGAAGAACAATGAAGAATTAGTAAGTGAATTAAGTTTATACAAAGTAAAGCTTCAAACCAAATCTCTGTCACAAAAGTATTCAGATTTGCTCTTTTGTTCCTGGACTTTTACAGCTTACATTGATTTCTAAAAATCTGTTCTCAGGGGCATCTAAAAATCTGTTCCCAGGGGCATATATATGTGGTAACTGAAAAATAATAATGTACAACTGAAATTTCACAATATTATAAACTATTATGAGCTCAATAAAAAAAATCTGTTCTTCCATCAATATAAAACAAGTATTTTGATAAGCCTCTAACATTCCTTGTTTAAGAATCACCCAAAAAGAAACTCATGAAGCTGACATCCCTTTGCGAAAAACTGTTCACTTTTTACAGCATCAGATTGTTACAAGACGCAAATAAGAAAATATATAGACATTCCATAAAACAAAGAACCATGACTGTTTCTTCAATGTATTCTCAGAGATTAGTATGTTACCTGGAAACAAACAAGTGTTTGTCACCCAAAGTTAAAAAAAAAAAACACCCTCACAACACTCCCTATTCTGAATGCTATGTACTATTGCTGTATTAGATCCTAGAAAAGAAAATGGACCCTAGTGGAGAAACTAGTGATTTAGTGAAATTAAATTTTATTTTGTAAAACCTAAATAAAATCTACAGCTTAAAGTATTGTAGCAATGTTGATTTCTTAGTTTTGACAAATACACCACCGTCCTATAAGCAGTCAACATTAGGGGAAGCCAGATGAAGAGTATATAGGAACTCTCTGCACTACCTTTGCAACTTTTATGTAAATCTAAAATTATTTCAATGTGAAAAGTTACAAAGAAAACAACTCAGGGAAGAACCTGGCACATGGTAAATGTTAATAAATGGTATCCATTAGAATTATAAACAGTATTTAAATGACTTATTTTAATTGGAACAAAAAATAAGTTACCATATTTATTTTCAAAGAAGGACTGTGCAGAGACATGAGATGTATACCAATGGGAAGAAACGTTTTTGCCTTTACAAAGTCCAGGAAGTAGACTATCTACTGATCTGTCCAACTTTTAAATTCAGATAATCCAAGGTCCCTAATTCAGCACAGGCTGTAAAAGATTAAGTCAACCAAATAAGCATTATTATCAAGATATTTCACTTAAAGAGCACTCATCAACTGAAACAATACGGATTTTGAAAACCTAAAAAATGTATTGATTTCCCTTTTCTTTCTAATATTTAAAAAATAAGTTGGTGCAAATATCTTTATAGTTCTAGTTTTACTGAGGTCAGTCATGTGAGGTTTGATAAAGGTGAAAAAATCATATTCCCAATGTGTGGATCACCAGTCCACGGAGCTTTAAGGTTTCCTTCAGTCCCTGATGCCCATAAACAAAAGCCCATTTGACAAAGAAAAGGTGTGCTCTGTCACCACAGGACATCTCACTCCTTGGGCCGCACTACTGAGATCCTTCTTTGAACCGAGAGGTTCTATAGTTACCCATATCTAACTTCTAATAAGGAGGGAAACTGAACAAAGTCAAAATGTGTGAAAACCAGGCAAAAAAAGGCAATCGCCTTATAACAGTTCTGAAGTTACTAAAATTGGATAGAGGCGAGCTATTTTCTTGTCCACACGAGCTGATAGGAAAACACTAATGACCAGTAACAATTACAAGCCCCGAGCAGCTAAAACTTCAAGGAAGGAGAGCAAAAATAAACAAGTAATGTATCAACTTCTTATGACTGATGTAAAGTTAGATCCATGGATTACACAGCTCTGTATGGACATTCAGGGGTTTGTCACTTATTTGCTTTGTGACAAGTCATTCACACCCTTAGAATCCATTTCCTCACTAGTAAAATGACTACAAAATATGCCCTGCCTATTTCACAACGAGATAGTGTGTGTCAAGAGAAGAGATCATGCCTTGCTCAGCTACTTATCCTAACATATGTGGTAAGATAGTTAAAGGCATGATGAAATAAAACACTTGAAAGTGCTTTTTAAACTACTAAAAACTATATGATATAAAGCATATTATTATAATGGAAACAGAAGGACTACAGTATTCAAGAGCTACTTTTCAAAAGTGATCTTTTAAAATGGGAATCCAAAAAGTCTGTTTACAATACATAGACTTCAAAAGGGAAATGCAGATTCTTAACTAGGAAAGAGTATTCTTCCCCTTACTTATTGGGTGTCAGGTCCTAGGAACATACAGAGGAATAAGGCACATATACGCATGGTAATTATCATACAACATCGTAACTGCTATTACAGAGATATAAAAACAAGTGCTGAGAGAACACAGAACACAGAGCAACTAATTTCCTAAGTAGGTTAAGGCTTTACTGAGGTAACATCTAATTAGCAAAATGCTGGGGGAGGAAGATTGGGGAAGGGGGCCACCAAGAAGTCATCAAAAGACCTGGAATGTTTGAGATGTAGTAAAAAGTTTAATGACTGAAGAAGGGACTAGAAAGATGGGCTATGGCCAAATTGTGAAGAGCCTTCTTTGAATTTAATTCTAGAGCTAATATCATTAGTTTTGTTTTATAGGAAGAAAATAGAAAATAAACTGGATGAGAGAAGGCGGGTGGAAAAAGAGAAAAATGGTGTGAGCCTGAACTAAGCCCTAGAAAGGATGGAAAAAACAAATCATATAGACATTTGAAGAAACCAGTTGAGAGATTGAGAAAGGCTCCAAATGGATGTGCTGGTTATCAATTTGTTGTCTCTGAGCTCTTCATCTTTTGTGTTGCCATGAACATGGATGTGGGCCCTTTAAATATTCTTCCTTTGCCAGCTGGCACAGTGTTAAGCTTTGTCAGTAGAGGACACCAGAGAGACACTGTAGGAGGAAAGAGGTTTTGCTCCTGGTTCTAACGTGCAGGCTTCTGTCTGCAGCACCCATGGTTTCTCCAGCATCTGGTTCCTGCCACGTGTGTAGCTTCCCCAAAGCCTGGCTCCTACAGTGCACAGTGGCCAGCAGTACCCAGCAGCTTCCCGTGGCACCACTCCTTTACCAGGCAGCTCTGTAGCAGTTTTTCCAGTAAGACACATCCCCATGAACAGCTCTCCCTGGGACCCTAGGTGGCAGATTTCCATCAAGTTCAGCTGATATGGCACCAGTGACTTCTCTGCCTTTCAGTGAGCCAAGGCCATGCCCTCTCCAACAAGGTCAGGACCTTAGCCAGAAGGTGGAGAACTCTTCCTGGGATGCTCTATCTCAGTAGTAGGAGGATTAGCTCCTCCTTAAATCTGCTAATCTTATATAAATTTTCTTTACTTACTACTAGCCAATCCCTAGTTATTCCAATCCCCTATAAAAATAGGGTTTTCCAAATATTAAACTAAAAAAATATATTAATTTTTATATTAAATTTTCACTGTTCAAATGTCTACGTGGTTTCTTTCTCCTGGTTGGATCCAGACTGATAAAGAGGGGCTGAAACCACTATAAGATCAAATACACTTGAATTTGGGGGAGTAGCTCAGTTTTGGACATCTTGATTTTGAGGTTTCTGGAACCTATCTAGAGGAGTATTTTAACAAGCCACTAGATAAATTACCCTAAAACTTTAGAGACTTTAGGTTTGAAGATATATTTGGGAGTTATCAGAACATAGATATACATAGACGTTAAGTAAAGGTATGAAAATGGGTAACATAACCTGGGAGACTGCAAAATGAAAATTAGATTAATAATGCACAGTACACCCAATATTTAAGGGATTGGCAATAAAAAACGCCAGCAAAACAGAAAGACAAAAAAATTATCATCAGTGTAAAATCAGTCAATTTGAGAGAGTATTTTGAAAGTAGTAGATATTCAGCAAGATCAAATGCTAAGGAAAAGTTGAAAAAGACATGGATTTTAAAAAAGGCCTATATTCAGTACTAAGGAAATCAACAAAATATAGCAAAATAAGTCTGTAAAATGGTAAAAGTAGCAGCCAAACTACAATAGGATGTAGTGTGAATAAAAGTTTTGCAAGTACAGTTATAAGTTCAGAGTACTTTTTCAAGAAGTCTGAAAACAAAGGGCAAAGAAGACTATCTTGAAGGAAGTTAAAGGAAGGCTTTTTGCTTGCATTGTGGAGTGGATGTTTGGATGAGCAAGACTTGATGAAAGCAAAGTCACCACACAGCAAAGGTTGTGAGAGGAGAGATGAGGTAGGATGCTTAAGGAGAATGAAATGTTTGTGAAGCAATAACAAGCACTCAGTGAAGACAAACAGCAGGACTAACGAGGGTGCGTCACAGGTTAAGAACACCAGTTCTGTATTTGAGACCATTACTCTTAAGCTCAATGCTGGCTTCTAGAGTTTAGCTACTTTTCAAGCCCCCAAATTGTACTTCGCTACTGACCTAGCAATTTCACTTGATGAAACAGTCAAAGATTTACCAACACGGATAGTAAAAATGGTGTTTATAGCAACGAAAAATTGCAAACAATATCCAACAATGGAACATCACACAATGAACACTTTAAAATCATGAAAAACATAGGAAATATATGACATAAGTTCATAAGACTTTTAATGAACAGAGCAAAATCTAAATCAGCATATACAGCATGATCCAATTATTATAAAATATAAAAGTACAAGTGAAAAAAGAGACGAAATATAAATAGAAAAGATTGACAGCACTATCCCCGGGGAATAGGATCACAGGTGATTTTTATTTCGTCCACCTGTATAATATTTTCCAAAATGTCTAAAATGAACATAATTTGGCTGCATGTAGCAATTTTGATACATGTAGTATTTTCGTTAGGAAAGCTCTCTTGGACTACAATTTGGGAGAAGGGTGTCACCACAGTAGAAATACAATGGATTGCCTACAGAAAGAGGCAATAGGAACTGGGCAGATAGTATAAATGGAAAGCACAAAAAATAACAAAGACTAACTTTTCGTCCAATTAAAATTTTATCCTACTACTGACCCCACTCCCCCCCACCCAAAGTAAACATTTTTTTAACTCCTCTTCTACTATCCTTTGCCATAGCCCCTGATATCAGGACTAAGAACATAAGCTATTTATGGGTTAAAGAGGCTTTTGAGAAATGTACCTACAAATTATATTATTTTCTATGAAAAATGTATTCTGAGCTACAAGTAATTATCTTATTAATGAACCATGTGAACACAAAGAATCCTAGGTTGGGAATTCCCCACATCCTAGGCAACACTGATTTTATAATTCTGTGAATATTGAAAGTACAGTTGCATAGCTCAGACATTTCACTTTCAGGTTCCTATATTCCAATCGTTCAAGTACAGGAAAGCTCCTATAAGGCGGTAGACGATAACTTCTTACTAGTCTATGTTCCCTGAGATTTGGGACGCAATTATGGTCAGTTAACTGTGGGTTCACTGCTACTGCGGGAGGAACACCAAAGAGTATCTAAATCGTATCACAGGGGTAGTAATCTAGGACGTGAGTATCAAATATACCGCCGCATGAAATTTTTCTATAAATTAAATGTTAAGGAACCAAAGTAACTTTTCTATGTGTACAATAAAGCCAGAATTAGACATCTTTAATTATAAAGGAGATTAAGCTCAAGACAGAAATCGCTTTGTTCCAAATGGCTAAACATAGATATTTCAAACACGTCTACAATGTACTAAATCAAAAGGCTTTCTCACAACCAGGGGAAAAGCTAGGACCTCACTGCCGGGAGCCTCGTGCTCAGGAACCACATCTGCATGTTGGTTTTGAGAAACCGAGGCACTGAGAAACACGTGTTTTTTGGTGAACGGAAGGCATCGACGGTGAGATGATTCAAAGGAACTGTCACCTAGAAGATAAAAGTTGAAGTTAAGTAGCGTGTTTTCTAAAATAAAAACGGAAACAATATTTTTATTGTCAGGCTTTGGGATGTGTAAAAAGTTAAGCATACCACACATCAAGACGATACATTAAAAACTGACAGGACGAGCAGGGCTGTGAGAAACTCCTCACGGGCAGCAAAGGGCGGCTGCTCGGTCAGAGCAAGTGCCCTCGGCCCCAAGTTCAGTGGCCGTGGAGGCACCTGCCAGACCGCAGAGACTCAAGAAAGGGAACCCGCAAAGGCTTCGCAACAGTGATTAGGGGAAGCGGTCATCATGGGAAACTCCCTGACTCCTACGCACACCCCATCCGCCTACACAGGGTCAGCTTGGAGCCCGCCCACCGGAAGTGAAACTGGAGGAAACGCCACGTCGAAGGCGTGGGTGACGTAAGCGCGCCGACGTAGGCGCCGTCCTTCCGGCAATGGGAGGTCCTGGGATCGAGAGGGGAGGCGGGGCGGAGGCGGGGCGTGGGACTGGTGGAGGCTGTGGTGGGTAGGTGGGTTCAGACGGAGGGGACTACGGGTCGGCGTTGGGCTCAGTGGGCTCGAACAAAGGACGATCCGGTAGAGACTCGGCGCGGCGCCTGCCGACGGGGAGCTGAGCGGCCGGCGAAGGCTTCTCAGCCAGTCAGTGCCTTCGCCGCGCGGTCTCAGTCGGCTTCTTCTCGGTTCCCCGCCGAGCCAGCGCCGCGGGGGGGCCCGGCCCAGCGGCACCTGCTGCCGAGGGACCCGCGCCCGCCAGGTGCTCATGATGGGGCTGATCTTCGCTAAACTGTGGAGCCTCTTCTGTAACCAAGGTGAGAAGGACGGAGCTGCGCGACGCTCGAATCCGAGGTGGAGAGTCTGGGCACTGAGGGGACGCCCGGAGGCAGGGCTCGCGGTGGACACCAACGTTCTGAGACTCAGAGGAGTGATTTAGTCCAGGGGGCGGGTGTAAACTGAGCGTTTGGGGCTGGGAGAGGGTGCAGGAGAGACGTGACGTGTGGGGGCAATGGGGAGTCTGGGAGGAGGCGTTTGGTGTCCCAGGATCCAAACTAAGAATTTTGGGGTTTTAGCGAAGCAAAGCGGAAAGCACCTAGTGATACCCGGAGGCGTTTTGAGGGCCTTCTCCAACTCTAATTATCCTGTGTCCTGCCCCAAGATAAGTGTCCGTCCAGGAACCTGTCAACTTTTTTTTTAAATTACTATCGCTGCTTTGTTTTCCGTCCTGCCCTTTAAGTCAGTGCGCCTTGACGTTCTCTCTGATTTCTCCTGCTCTCTGGGACTTGGGAATGAGTTGTCCTGTTGACGTACACGGGTTTCCGGAAATCTTCATCCTAAACCCTTTATTCCTTTCTTAGATGTTGGAAAACTAAATGCTTTTGGTTCTCTGTAGGATATCGCGTGTCCGTAATTAGTCTAGAACTGGTTATGAGACATCTAGAAGTTGCAAGTCCAAAGGGCCAGGGAGTTGTAAAACCTGTTCTGAGTCAGAGAGTGGGATGTGATGTCTCCTGAAGAGAGAAAGTACCCAGACAAAAAAGGGGCCGACAGTAGGTCAAGTTTTAGGCATTCTTTTAACAGAAAGTTTTCTTAGAAACTGGAACTAGTTTTTAAATTCAGCTAATTTCATTTTGCGTCTAATACCCAGACATAATATAAACCAGTGTTTTATGATAATACCAATTTATTACTGCTAACGTGGTATCTTTTATCTGGATTTAAGAAGTCATGGAGAGAATGAAATGGTTTTAGTTCACCTGTTCTGTAGTTTGATAAGAACACTAAAATAGTCTTTTTCAAGATTATAAAGATAGATATATGCATACACATAGACGTGTGTGTGTATATGCAATTACCACAGATATCACTTTTCACGTGATTTCACAGTGGCCAGAGTTTAACTCCTTATGGATATAATACATTGTTTTTTCAGTTTACATTTTCTAATCCTTCTTATGTAAATTCACTGTGTAAAACAGCATTTTAAGACATGCTAAAGAGTGTAAAGATTAATACAATAATTACCTGCTTATCTTTTCCCATATAGTTCAAGAAGTAAAACATTACCAAAGTCGTTGGTTGTCTCTGTGTAACCCATTCTCCTTTCTCCCCTCTTTTATTACTGCTGTTTATCATTTTTTTGAGACTTCCTTAAGCAGACTAGAAGGGAATGTAGGATGTAGAGGGAAAATTCAGAAGATGATGAAAGACATTTATGGGCTGCTTTTATAGTCACATAATTGTTCAGTCCTCCAAAGTCCCCATTACTATTTACAATTTTTATTTTTCTTTCCCTTTAACTTTCCTGTTGAAAATTTAGAACTAGTGGTTATTCTGTAATTTTTTCTCATTCATTCATGCAACCAACATTTAGGCATAGGCCATACGCCAGTCTTCAGAGTCAGGCACCGGAACAAAAATACAGTTAACTTGCTTTCAGAGTACTCCAAGATCAGTAAATGAGACAGACAGAAAAAAAAAGCAGTGTGGTAAATTATTTAACAGATAGGTATAAAAGCGTGGTAATGATCAGCAAGAGGCAGTGATTAAGTTTTGTTAGGTGGTTCCTAGAAGACTTTCCAGAAAAAGGTACACTTGGACTTTAATGATAAGTAGGTTATAGGGACTGCTAGGCAGACTGAGTAGAAGGGGCATGTTATTCTAGGCAGAAGGACTAATAACTATGCAAATAGGAGAGGAATGAAATAGTTTGGTACATTAAAGGAAGCTGAAAATAGTTTAGTTTGGCCACATCTTGGTTTTCCTGTGGGGAGGTAGAGGAGATGAGGTTGGAGAGGTAGCCAGGGGAACCAGATGACAGAGGGCCCTGTATGTGGCCTCAGGCGTTAAACTCTGCAGAGCAAGTCGAGGGAGCTGTTGAAGAGTTTGGTTATTGTATGTTATTTTTAAAGCAGAGGAATAATGTGATCAGATTGATACTTTAGCCCTGTGTTTTTACTTCTCTATCAACAAAATTAACTGACAGTCTCAGGATTTTCCATTTTCACCACTGTAACACGTCAGAAATACTCATTCATTCAAAGTTGCGTAATAGAATACACCTAAGGCCCCACCTCAGATCAGTGAAATCAGAATGGGGTGAGGTGGCCTGGCGTCAATGCCAAGATGATTCAGATAGGCAGCCAGAGTTGAGAACTGCTTATCTTACCTTCAATACTTCTTTCCCTTATCTTTCTTCCAGTATTTGCCTCCCTCCTCTCTTTTTTCCCTGTAGCATTTTAGAGCACCAAGCATCTCGTAAATTTGCTACCTTTCTGGAGTTTAGTATACTAAAGCATGTATAAAGTACATAATCTCTGCAATTTTGTATTGCTTAATTTTAAGCCAGAAGACTGATTACTTTGACTTTCTTATCAGTGAAGGAAATAATTTCAAAATCTGATTCTCTTTACAAACATTATTTTATATATCTCTGTGGTTGTGTATGTGTGTGTGTGATGTATATATGTATATGTCTATGATGTCTTTAAACTCACCTCAAAAGTTGAGCATTCCTTTTTAAAAAAAATTTCTTTTTTAACTTTCACAGACCTTGGTCTTCAGTTATTTCTTGTTTTACCCAGAGTTTAGGACAAATGGAATATGGTTTTAATTGTAGCTCATTTTCAGAACCAAATAACAATGACATTTTAATTTCATGATCTAATCATTTCTTTCTTATTGGTGATTTTCATGTTACCATTTTGAGCACTGATTACCAACTTTTTATGGCATTATTACTTTTCTTCACTTCTGATGGCTCAGATCTGGTGTCTCACGGTTCTCCCATTAGCTCATTCTGCTCGATTCTGGACTTTTTGCTGGTTTCAGACGCACCAAACTTAAAGGTACCGTCTGTCTGCTCCCTGTTTTCCAGAGCACTCTCTCCGTACCTTCAAATGGTTCAGATTTCTGATCAAATGTCACTCGTCGGAGAGGCTGTCCCTAACCACTTCCCACCCCAACACTCATTCTCCTTGTCTTTACCCTCTTCTGTTTTTCTGAGTAACATTTATCACTACCAGTAATCTTGTTATAAATTTGTTTACTTGTCAGTTGTCTGTTTCTTTCAATAGAAATAAACTCCTTGAGGCGTGAACTTTGTCTTATTCACTATTTTATCCCCAATACAAAAAATTTTTGATGTTTTTGTTTCTTTAAACATAAAATTTTATATGGAAGTAACAAGTATACATTCTTTTTAAAAAGTTACAGAGTGCTAAAGTCTTAAAGTGATATATATTAGTCAAATCTCTTTAATCTCTTAACACTTTTTCCAGTGTATACTTCCATATGCCTACATAATATGCGTATGTGGAAATTTTTAACGTTTTCATTTGTCTTTTTTTAATTGAGATATACTTCATATATAACATATTAGTTTCAGGTGTACTAATCGTTTGTCTTAATATGTTAGAAGAGAAATTAGTACTTTTATGCCCTTTTCCCTCATCTTCCCAATATAGTTTTTTGATTTTATTAATCCACACACTGTCTTTTCATTATTTGACTCTAAAGTTCATTACTGCTGAGCCACAGTGTGCTATAATTGTTTCCCTTTTTTCTACAACTTTTCTACCCCTTAGAGTAAATAATTACAACATTTCATTGCCTTAGTTTCTTTGTATGTTTGACTAAGTCATTTCATGCTCTCCACAAGCTCTCTGTACAGGTTTCTCTACTTCACCCCTGTCAGATGACCTGTCCTCCCCTGACTCCCTCAGTATTCCATCCTGCTCCCAACTGGACTTGTTTTCCTCTGTGCCCAATATACCCTGTTCTTGGCTTGTCTTTGCTATCGTTCTAGGAATTTCCTTTGCTTTTCTATTTTATTAGAATTTATGTCTTCTTGCTTTACTCTTACTTTGATGAAGCACATCCTTCAGAAATTTCTTGCAGAGCTGTCCGGTGATCATTTTTTTGCAGTTCCAAATGCCTGAAAATGTATTGGTCTGTCCTCATTTTTGACTTAAAATTGGACTGGATATAGAATTCTGAGTTGGAAAACATTTCTTTCAGAATATTGAAGATATTGTCATTGTCCTCCAGCTTCTAGTATTGTTGAGAAGACCCATATCCTTCCAATTACGATTTTTTTCTCTTTCTTGTAGATTTTAGAATTTTTTGTTTATCCCTGGTATTTATGAATTTGAAAGTTCTATGCCTTGTTATGTGTCTTTTTTGGTTCATTGTACTAGGCCCTCTGGCCTTTTCAGTGTAAAGTTGCTCCTTTTTTGGTTCTAGGAAATTTTTTTTTTAATTTCTCTTAAGAGTTCTTCCTCCTCTTCTGGAAATCTTATTGGTCATATTGTGCTAAACTGATTATCAAATACTCTTTCCATTTTACTATCTTTTTTTTTTTTTGAGTTCTACTTTCTGGGATATTTCTTTTGTCTTCCAATCCTATTGAATATTTTGGTTCAGCTGTCATATTTTTAATTTATAAAAACTTTTTATTTGCTAAATTTTAGGAGTTTTTTATTGTTTTGTGGCATTGTCTCATAATGCTATTATGTCTTCTAAGTTTCTTTGAAGTTTTCTTCTGCTCTCTAATGTTTTGTTTCTATTTACTTTTATATTAGCCTTTCCCATTAGAAGCTTTCCCCATAGAGCTGTTGTAATTCCATTGCGTGAATACACCACAGTTTGTTTATTAATTCGTATCTTGGTAGGTTGTAATACTATGAATCTCCTTAAGACTTTTTGTAGACATGTTTTCATTTCTTTTAGGTGAATATCTAGGAGTGCAATTTTTAGGTTATAGACTGGGTATATGATTTATTTTATAAGAAACTGCTAGATTGTTTTACAAAGTAGTTATGCATTTTATACACTTATCAGCAATGTTAGACTTCTACTTGTTCCACATCCTTACCAACACTGGGTGTTGCCAGTCTTTTTAATTTTAGCTATTCTGTTAGGTGTGTAGTCGTAGTATCTCATTTTGGTTTTAATTTTAATTTCTCTGGTGGCTGTTGGGTGTTGAACACACTTTCATGTGCTTCCTGGCCATTTGTATGTCTTCCTTTGCGGAATGTTCAAATCCTTTGCCCATTTAAAACAATTTGTCTAAATTAATAATTGTATGTAATTATTTATATATTTTGGAATTGAGTCCTTTGTCAGATATATGTTTTGTGAATATTTTCGCCCAGTCAGTGGCTCCCCTGTTCAGTTTCTTAACGGAGATTTTTGCTGAGTAGAGATTTTTAATTTTGGTGAAGTGATTTCTCAGTTTTTTTTTTTTTTTTTAAATAACTGTTGCTTTCTGTATCCTGTTCCTTTCATCTAGAAGTTTTAGCTTTTATGCTTAGGTCTGTGAGCCATCTCATATTATTTTGGGATCATGATGTGAGTAGGGATTGGGATTCATTATTTTTTTTAAATGAACATCTGCTTGTTCCAGCATAATTTACTGAAGACTTTTCTTTCCCAATGGATTGTGTTGAAGGCTTTGTCAAAACCCAATGATCATATAAATGTGAATCTTTTCTCTGGACTTTCTCTTCTCCTGCATTGATCTGTATGTCTGTCCCTATGCCACACTACACCTTGATTACTGTACTACTTCATAGTAAATTTTGAAGTCCAGTAGTGTTGTTACTCCAACTTTGTTGTGTTAATATTTTCAAAGAAAAGATTTAAATTTTCTCTGTTGTTTCTCTGTTTTCTGTTTTAGTAATTCCTGCTGTTTATTTCCTTCCTTCTACTTACTTTAGGTTTACTTTACCTCCTTGCCCCTTCTGAAGGGTGGGGTGTGTGTCATTGTTTTTGTCTCCTTTTCCTTTCATATATAAACATTTTAAAGATATAAATGTACAGTACTCTCTTAAGGACCGCTTTAGCTTCATTCCACAAATTTTAGTATGTTGTAGTTCATTATACAGTTTGAAAATTTTATTTTTTTGTATGTGATTTCTTTGACCTATGAATTATTTATGTGTTGTAGTTTCCAAATATTTTTTTATTTTGTAGACAGCTGATTTTTGGTTCCTAATTTAATTCCATTGTGGTCAGAAACACTCTGTAAGATTTACTTTTTTTTTCAAATTTAGTGAGACTTTTTTTTTTTTTAACATTTTAGCTGGGTATTCTTTTTGAGGGAGATTGGCCCTGCACTAACATCTGTTGCCAATCTTCCTCTTTTTCTTTTTTCTCCCCAGAGACCCAGTACATAGTTGTGTATCATAGTTGTAGAGTTGTAGCTCTTCTGCATGGGACACGGTCTCAGCATGGCTTGATGAGCGTTGAGTAGGTCCATGCCCAGGATCCAAACCAGGGAACCCTGGGCCTCCAAAGCGGAATGCGCAAACTTAACTGCTAGGCCACCAGGCCAGCTCTGAGACTTTGTATAGTCCCTCTATGTAGTCTGTTTTGGTGCATTTACCATCTGTGCTTGAAAAGAATGTGTATTCTGCAATGTTCCATAAATGTTTATTAGGTTAAGGTCATTGTTAGTCTTGTTCAGATATTCTGTATCTTAATGTGTATCTCTTTTAGAGAGCATATAGTAGGATCTTTATCTATTTTTATTGGCATGTTTACCCCAATTTTAATTGTAATATTTAGTCCAGTTTATTGATATGGTTGGATTTATGATATGGTTAGATATTAAGGTATGCTATTGTACCATTTTCTGTTTGTCCCATCTGCATTCCTCTTTTCCACTTTCTTTTGGATTAACTGATTTTTTAAATTGTTTTTTTTAGAATTACATTTTATTTTTTGACTTTTTTAGTGATTCCTTTTCCCACTATTTTTATGGTCCTTTTAGAGATTGCAACATAAATTCTTATCTTTTTGCAATCTATTTAGAGTTAATAATGTAGCATTTGTAAAGTGTAAGAACCTTGAGACTGTATAGTTGTACTCTTCCCTCCCCTAGTTCTTCATAACCCTGAAGGTTATATGCTGTGTGTGTTGTATGTACATATGTTATAAACTGCACAATACAGTGTTAGTTTTTACTAGAAACAGTCACATGTACTTTAAAGTTTTAAGAGACGGTAAAATTTTCTCTTATATTTACCCACATTACTGTTTTTGATGTGTTGAATTTCCATCTAGTATAATTTCCCTTGAAGCCAGAGAACTCTAGTATTTTTGTAGCGTGGCTCTGCTGGTGATGAATTCTCTTCATTTTCTTTTATCTGAAAATATCGTTATTTTGCCTTTATTCTTAAAGTATATTTTTGCTGCATGTAGCATCTTAGGTTTTTTTTTTCTTTTAGTGCTTTAAAGTTGTCATTCCACTGGCTTCTGGCCTCCATTTTTTTTCCTGGTGAGAAGTCAGCCAACACACACACACACACACACACACGGATGATTGGCCGAGCTAACATCTGTTGCCAATCTTCCTCTTTTTGCTTGAGATAGATTGTCCCTGAGCCAACATCTGTGCCAGTCTTCCTCCATTTTATAGTGGGATGCCACCATAGCTTGGCCTGATGAGCAGTGTGCATGTCCATGCCCAGGGTCCAAACCCGCGAACCCTGGGACGCCAAAGCAGAGCATGCGAATTTAACCACTGAGCCACTGGGTTGACCCCAAAGATTCATATCTTTACTTCCCTTTATGTTGCCTGTCATTTTTCTCTTGCTGACATCAAGATTTTCCCTTTATCTTTGGTTTTCAGCAGATTTACCATGACGTACCTAGCTTTGCTTTTCTTTGTATTTATCCTATTTAGAGTTTGCTGAGTTTCTTAAATCTGTAAGTTTTTCATATTTTTGTACTCACCCAGTTCACTTGTATTTTTCAAATACAAGTTGTTTTTTTTTTTCTAAATTGCCTACCATAACCCATTAGTCAGTTGATCAGCATTTTAAAAAGGAATGTACATTCTAAAATAAAAACTATCAGAATGTATCTCATTAAAGGTACTGTTTAGTGAAACTTTTGTACGTCCTTGGTAGTGAGGTAAAATATATTTCTTAACTGTGATCATCGTCCAGTGGGTTTGAAAACTATGGGTTAGATTGTCTGTGCTCCTTAATGTTTGCCTTCCAGATTGTAACCTTCCCTTGGGCAGCAGTGGAGTTCTCTGGAGAACTGCATATGTTAGGTCAACTTCAGTATTTACTTGTTGAAGCCTTTCTTATCATTGCCTTTGTTTAATGACTTGGGGAAAGGGGAGGATCTTTGATCTTTCCTTAGGCACTTCAACCTGGCCAGTGACTTTAGAGTTGTCCACCTATTTAGACTCTTTGATCTTCTTTCTTTATCTGTATTTCATTCCCTTGTTCTCCAGAAGGTTGTTTTTCTTCTATCCAATAAGCTATTCTTATTTATTACTGTAAGACTCAATTTTGTCACAAAGGTGGGGAGGCATCACATTGGGACACCATTAGTCAGACTTCCCAGCAATATGACCTTAGGCAAGTTATTTAACCTGAGACTCAGTTTCCTCATCAGTAAAATGAGAAATAATATCACTTTCTCCTAGAATGATTGTGAAGATTAATTTACATAATGCATGTAAAACACTTAGACTGACACTCTAGAATGTTGCTTTTTATTATTGACATTTCCTTAGCTAAGAGTTGGATTCTAGATCTCACTTATCCTTAAGAATATTACCTTGTGATACCTCTGTACCTGTTGCTTTGTACTAATGATGCTGTATTGTACGTGCTTGTTTACATACCCAACTTGAAGATTTTTTAGGGGAGAGACTTGCCTTGTTCGTCTTAATCACAAATATTACAGTCAGGCATATAATGAAGTCAGTAAATGTTGAATCATCAGATTTATGAAATTGTTCTTAACAAAGTTTAGGCATCCAGGAATATGGGTACTGTGGTGGGAGTGGGGAGAAGCTGAAGAATTGGGGATGGGAGTCAGTATTTTATATGAAAAAGAGCAGGGAAACAAATGCTAGCTTTTACCTGTGCTTACTAGAACGAATTACGTAACTTCCTGGGACCTCAATTTCCTTATCTATGAAACAAGCAAGGTGGCCCAGGTCAGTAGTTCTGTGGTTTTTGGAGACCTGGGTTCCTCAGCAGTGCCTTATGGTGGCACATTTGTGGATGGAGAGGTAGGAAAGAAGGAATAGGTCTCAAGTTCTGCAGTCTGTTCCAAGCTGTAACATATTATGATTCTGTAATCAGTATAATGTAAGACAGAGTTAAGTTTTTTTATGGCTTTTCATTTTTTTTCAAGATCCACACTTCCTTGGGTGCTCATCATTGCTGTCCAAGCCTTTAGGTCTCAGAGGGTGATAGTACATCCTCTGACTTTTACTACCTACCACTTGTAGTAATTCAAACTTATTTTCTATATATAAAATATCCCAGATGTGCTAAGTCACCAAATCTGGCATAGAGCATTTTGATTTGTTAAGTTATAAGTTTGTTTACATACTCTGTGTTCATGTAAGACTTGTTACATGACAGTGTTAGTGCAGATATTATATACTATCTGGAAGGTAGCAATCCCTAGTTCATGATATCTTTTGGTCTCTTTTATGTCTTAAAATTAAAAGTTGGCCATTTTGTCACATTTTAACAATATCCTATTTTAACATGATAAAATAAATGTTGACACATTATTTCACAATTTATTAACACTGTCAATATTTAGTGTTCTCTAATACTTTTCTTCTCTAGGGTTAGTCTGTTTGCATTGTTTGGTATTTTATACTAAAACTACAAATTCTTTTTGTTTGGTATTATACTAAAGCTACAAATTGAGTTTAGTAAAAATTTTTTAAAGCTTGGTTAAAGGGAGAAAATTTCTTACTTTGATTTTCCTGCCACTTATTTTTGTGAAGTTCCTTTCTTCTTTATTTTTCTTGTTCACCATATTTTACCTGTATTTGTCTACAAGCAAGTGCTCTTATTAATTTTCTTTTGAAGCCTCATGGTGTAGAGTCTTATGTCTTTATGCCCTGCTCTCAAAAAAAATGCGAGCCAGCTTTTAAGGAGATCCAAGAAAACAAACACCATAGCCAAGACCTCAGAGAAACTTCTGTGCAAACACATGATCAAAATTAAACTACAACTCTGCAATTGGACCTTTCTCTTCGTTTAGTATAAATAAGCGTGCTTTGTGGTGGGCTCTGGAGTTGCGTAGATGAGTAACACTGGAAGTACTCTCCTCTCTCAGACCTTTGTTAGAGGGGAGGAAAGAGTTGCTGCTTGGTCTCCTGGAAGAGATTTCTAGTGAAATATGATACCCAGTGTGACTTATCTCATCGTGTGCAGCACATTGTAAAAACATTCTGATTCATTCTATTCATTCATTCATTCGGGTACTTTATGGCAATGTCTTAACCTCAGATTATTTGGCTGTTCACAAAAGCTTTTAAATTGCACACATTCCACCCCTACCACACACATTCCTGGCTTAAGCATGGACACCTTATACTGTGACAACATACTGATTTTAATAATGCTACTGAAAAACAATAAAGAAGGTAAATTTTCTATAATTATATTTGCAAAATCCATTTTAAATAAAGAATTTAGTATTATCCACGTTATAAGTTTGCCCCTTTTAAGGTTAACTGAGAATTGACTGTTTCAGTCTGTCAACAAAATATTTCATTTTCATGGAAAGTAGTTTTGAGGTGTTAGAAATTAAGAATATATGGCTTACACATACATGTTGAGGATCAGTTATAAAAGTATAGTTGTGGTAGTGTAGTGGTTAAGTTCGTGCGCTCTGCTTCGGCGGCCGGGGGTCTGCAGGTTTGGATCCCAGGTGCGGACCTACACACTGCTTATCAAGCCATGCTGTGGCAGGTGTCCCACGTATAACGTAGAGGAAAATGGGCACAGATGTTAGCCCAGGGCCAATCTTCCTCAGCAAAAAGAGGAGGATTGGCAACGGATATTAGTTCCGGGCCAATCTTCCTCACACACACACAAAAAAAGTATATTTGTATAGTTTTGTCCTTATGAGTTTAGACATTTCAATTCCAGTGAAATGGAAATCTCTACTCCTTGCTCTGTAAATAAAAATGATGTTAAGTGTCTAATATCTGCTGATTTGCAGCAATTCAAAATTTGACCTTTGGGGTAGATCCTTTCTCACCTTAATTGACACTGACTTGAACCATAACTGATATATTTTGAAAGTTCTTTTTTTTAACCTATTAGGTAAACAAATAATGAAAATTATTGCTGGGTAATGCAAATAGTACAAATGTATAAGCATCTTTCCATATCTGCTTTAGTTATCTATGACAGGTGAAGGAAGCGATATCAAGGCTGCTCTGCAGGAGACTGCTCCACAGTTACATAGTTTAGTTGATTTTTTCTGGTTCAGTACCCAAAATAAGATCTGTATATGGCCTATTGATTATGCCCAACCAAAAAGCAGTACAGAACAAGCATGAGTCATATTTTTCATATTTTTCCACCATGAAGGCCCCATTTTAACATCAGGCAATATCACATCCCACTACATGATAGTCATGCTTTTGGTATGTATTGATGGGAAAATTTGATAGACCACTGTGATTCAGTAATACCTTCAAGTAACTTTATTAATCTAGACACCACTGGTGGACATTTAAAGCAACATATTAATTCAATTTTCTCCTTACAATAAGGAGAGTATATGTCATTTTACATATTTTTCTTATTGTTCCTTGAATAGGTAAAAACTTTCCTCACTAGCATTTGTGAACTGAAGTCTTTGGTCCTTGGCATACTCAAGTAGCAGTTAAGTACAATGGAGGCATTTGAAGGAAGAAGAAAGAATTAGTTACGCAACAGACAGCTTTTATTTTGTACTTGGTTTTTAGTAAATGCCCTTTGAACTTGATTTCACTCTTAGTACAGTTGATGTTAAAGAGATTTTTCAAAGAAAAGATTTAAAATAAACCCTTGGTTATTTCATGCTTTTAAAAAGCACTTTGGCTGTTTCTTTTCTGTTGATAATGTTTTGTTATATACTCAGGTTTGTTATGATAATTTTAAGGTCAGAAGATAGGCCTCGGTTTACCTGAAGGATAGATGTACATACCTTCATCATCAGAGATGAAATTGTGTTTTGTCTTAATTGTTAGAGTTCTGTATCGGTGAGGGAAAAAAGGAATCTGAAAAGACCTTAAGTTAATCAAACAATTGAAACTTTATGCAACTTTATGAAATTCATACTCTCCTCACCCCTGACTTAGTTCAATTGGGGACCAGTCTTCTAAAATGATGCATTATTTATGAGTTTTACCATCACAGGTCTCCAATACTGTGATCATCATAATACAAAATGTGAAGCAAGGAGCAGGACCGTTTAAAAATGGCCCTGAGTGTTCATTGAGTTGCCTCAACAAGGAAAATAGAACCTGATGAACTATCTGATACATCCCTTCCATTCCTTTCTACCAGCAGGAGTATGTGTCCCCAAGTCTAACTTACCTCTAGACTAGTGGCTTCCTTCTCATGCCTGCCTGGATCCTGTGGTCTCCAGATGCTGGGCAGGTGGTTTCCAGCTATCACCAAAATTGAGAATGCTTGTTCCTCCACTGACAAGAGTGCTCTTGTTCTTGTACTGTAAGGGAGAAAACCAGGGCAACACTTCAAGATTGGCTCCATTTGAAATTAGGGGCTACAAACCAAAAAAGTCAAAAAAGGAGAATTGTAGTGAGTTATAATAAGCACACAAGTCTTGTTTTGTTTTTTACAGAGCAGCTTTTGCCATAGTGCACATAGGCCTTCCAGAGGACCAAGTCGTTTGTTCTGCAGTATTACAGACAGTACCTACAGCATGCAGGTCATTAGAAGATACAAAGATGGTTTGTCACCTCAGAACTTGTCTGTGTATTATGGCCCCTCTTTTTGACAATGCGACATTAACACTTTAGAGTAGGACTAATTACCTGCTATTTGATTAGATGTATAATTAGAATTTTGACATTTATCAGAGATTAACAAGAGGAGCAGGGTTCTGATGATAAAATGTGTCACATCATTGGCTACAAATCAGTTGATTGTGTTGTGGTTCTTATGGCAACTGCCTTACCTGCCCTGTTGAGATTCACTAGTAGCTTTTTAAGCATTCTGCTCTGGAGCAGAGGAATCTTTAATATATTCTGTATAGGTTAAAAGCTAGAAAAGATGTTATCTGGAGTGTGTTCTGTGTTCAAAGGAGGTTTCAGAACATCTACTACTTAACAGAAGAATTTGGCCTTAAAAACTTAGGAAAGAAGTGACTCTTTAGTGTGTGGCACCAGAAGTCGGGAGGGGACTGAAGAGGTTTGGTTTTACAAAGAGCAGAAACAGTATCTGCTCAAAAGAGTTGTAAAATCCAGTTGAAAAAGCGTTAAAGACTAAGTAGTTGCTTATTTATCTGTAAATTAATGGAAAGCATGGAAAACTGGTGGAAATACGTGTGTCTTATTAGTGACAGGAAAAACTTCTAAGTTTTATATTTTAAATTGGATTTTTAAGTGAAAGGAAGAAAACAGCTTGGTACATGTAGGTGGGAAAACAGCCAGTTGTAAAAACAACTTGATAAAAAAGTTAATTTGATTGGTAGAAATGGCAAGCAAGTGTGTAAAACACTCTTTTTTTAAAACTTACATTTTAAGTCATAATGTCTTGTCAAGATTATTATCTGGGGGGCCGGCCTGATGACGTCACAGTTAAGTTCACATGCTCTGCTTCAGTGGCCCGGGATTCACAGGTTCGGATCCTGGGTGCGGACCTATACGCTGCTTGTCGAGCCATGCCATATAAAGTAGAGGAAGATGGGCACGGATGTTAGCCCAGGGCCAGTCTTCCTCACACACACAAAAAAAAATTTAAAAAATAAAGATCATTATTTGGGTTTTCCCCCCAAACTTAGTATAAGTGATAAAGTTCTCTTGTGATTCCTTCTTACCCATTTCCCGCATTCTTTTGTAAGAGAGCTGGGCAGAGAGTATCATAATAGATTGCCTCACTTAAAGCAGATAGTTTTGGCATCATAAAGTTCTCTTTCTTTCTGTATTTTAACAATCCAGTAATAAATATCCAGTGAATGATTCTTATTAGAGAGCTAACTAATAATCGTTGTTGAAAGCATGTAATTGTAGTATACAGCAGTGTTAAATGTTTACGGTTTGCTTTCTTTTTGTAGAACACAAAGTAATTATAGTGGGACTGGATAATGCAGGGAAAACCACCATTCTTTATCAATTGTAAGTATGGGTGTTTATTTAAACAGTTTTCATTATTTTAGTTATTGGAACTAATTTTGTATAATTAATAAGAATGAGATACCATTAGAATATAATGGAAAAACTTAAACATAGGGTTTTGTATTTTATCAAACACAAAATTTATAAAAAAGTGAAGAAGATAAACTGCTGTATGTTTGCGAGGGCCTTCCCAAACAAACACTCGTCTTTTTCTGGCCTTGAAAGAAAGAATTAATGTTAAACTAAAATAAATAAAGCACAAATTACAGTGCTGGAGTGAGATGATAAAGGGCATTTCACTTGGTTGTTCCTACACTGAGGTTCGCGTGAATAGATGGATATCCCTAGGAAGCAATTGCTACTAATGGCTCCGGAATTGTTGAACATAGCCAGACTTGTCAAATCAGAAGAAATGAAGATCCCCCCTGAAAATATTGCGTCAGTAGCTTGCAACAGGGAGAGGCTTGAGGCTTTCAGAGAAATACATTAGTACTTGAAGGAAATTTTAACAGCCCATCAATCCACTTGTCAAAGAACTGCCCATTATCCTTTCAGTGCCAGTGAAATGATCCTTATTAAGCAATGGAAATGGATCTCTGTCCCAAGCATTTTAACTAATAGTTATAAAATACAGTGTACCATTGTGTGGCTCTTATCTCTTCCCACCTCATCTTAAGTAAATCAGCTAACAGCCCAACAGAAATACTTCACTTAAGCAATGCTTAATCTATTTTTCAGCTACTTTGCTAAAAAACTACTACTAACTTATGGCTTGTTATTTCAGAGTTGAACAACTACTTGTTTTTTTTTAAAACATCGTTCATTGGTCATTATGTATTTTAATATGACTTGGCCTTTAAATACCAAATATAAACATTTTAGAAATTTGTCACGGTTGTTGAAACAATTTTGCATATAGCTTCAAAAATATATGTAAACCCAAGAGAGAATTGCAAGCTTCTTTCAACACAGTACTGGCCTGTTATAGGCAAATACATATTTGTTGGACGAATGAATTAATATAGCTTAACCAATGATGATGGTAATAAATGTGGTATGAGCATCGGTGTTCTAAATATATATATATAGTTAATTTTAATTAAAATTTTCATTTGCCCATAGCCTTATCTTTTAAAGACTGTTGTTTAGGTTAAGAGTCTGAACCAATTTTTATTACTGACCCAAGTCTCAATTTTCTCTCATAGACAGTCTTCAAAATTATAGATAGCCTACTGTGATGTCACAGTCACCTAGAAACTTGCTCTTTCAGGATGGGGCATCAGTTCTGCTCTGATAACTGGGCATGGTGGTATTGGAATTTGGGCCACAAAAATGCAAACTCACCACACAGTTCCCCTCTATCCAGATCAAGATTGTAGTTCATTCCATTAAAAGAACAAAATACAGTTTTCCTTTGGGAGTTGTTCTTTGTCTAGATATTTGCACGAATGTTCTCCAAGATTCTGTTTTTGCTGCTAATGATTACTATCTTTGGCACAAATTAGGAAGGTGGATTCATATTAAAAATACAGAGATAAAATTTTCTTTAGGTTCTCAAGATTTACAGCAGAGTTTTTACGCTGTCTGTCTTTCAACAGCTTAATGAATGAAGTGGTTCATACATCTCCAACCATAGGAAGCAATGTGGAAGAAATAGTTGTGAAGAACACTCATTTTCTTATGTGGGATATTGGTGGTCAGGAGTCGCTGCGGTCATCCTGGAACACGTATTACTCAAACACAGAGGTATATATGAATTTTAATAAAAAGAACCAAAGAGGAAACCCAGAAAATAGATAGGCTGTACATAAGGCATATATTGACAGTTGCTTCTTAAGATCCTTTTTTGTAAGGAATGTGAGGTTTTCAAATAAGAGAGAAAAGGCAAGTAGAAAGAGTAATGGGAGCTGTTATTCGAGTGTTTATTGTCGTGCGGGCTCTCTCAGGTCACCCTCACCGTAATACTGTAATATCTCCATCGTAGGAGAAATCAGACAGTGGGATAAATTACATAACCATTCCCAGCTTTAGAAGAGGCCCTGATTAGGGGAGGAATAAAGCATATTTTAAGCATGATTTAGTACACGATTTTCAAATAACATAAATTGAACATTCAAAATTTTGGTGAGATAATATTTTAATTAAAAAAAAAATGGATTTGCAGGCTATCCCCCCGAGTTCTCTGTTACTTATTTCAGTATTTTACTAGTTCAGAGCTAACCTGGGGAACAATCTGGAATATCTTCTATTTCTGTTTTCATTTCTTCTTAGAGGCGGATTTTTTTTTTAAACCGTGTAGTGCTGTTGAGATGTTTTGTTTGAGAAGGCTAACGTACAATTGCATCCGTAATTTTTCTTCACAAAGAAGTACACCTAACCAATTATTTTTTGTAAAATGAAGCCTCTTAAAAATTGAGTGGTTTTTTTGAGGGATGGGTGTGGATGAGGTAGGGGTGGGATGCAAGGAATTTTGGGTGAATGTTGCCTTTTTAAATAAAATAATGTGTAGTCCTCTAGATTCATATTGTAATAGCATATGTGTATGTGTGTATATATTCTAGTGCCATGTGTGACTAGTCAAATCAAGATGGCATATCATAGATATTCAGCAGTTGTGGTAACACTTAATTTTTTTTATTTGCAGGGGAGAATAGGTTGGTAAGCAAATGTTATGGTTATAGGTTAGCTTAATATGTATTTCTACAGTAAAATAACATTCTGAAACTAAAATATGTTAGACAGTAGGGGAAGAACGTTTTAGCATGTGACTGTTTAAACAGCATAGCTGTTTGTACTTTTTCAAAGCTCGTAATAAACTCCAGGTGTGAAAAGAGCAGTTCTCTTTGATGAATAGGTCCAAGTTGATTCTAGCTGGTCCGTGTATATTTATAGCATTACAAAGGGGTAGTTTTTGAATTTACTTAAACTCTGGAAGACTTAGCATGGGTCCAGAAAGAAATACATTATTACTGATGCCATTTGCATGAAATGTTCTTTTAATAAACTATTTCTATGCGAATTTCAAAATTACTACAAAGAACCTTTGGCCCTTATTGCAGCACACCAGTATAGCACACAGCATTTGCAATCTTAGAGTCTAAATAGGGGTCTTATTGATACGATGTTTCCCCGATTGCTTTGTTCACCCTTGTGTTGCTTCTTCAGTTCTTTCTGTTGAGGAATCATCCAAAAGCTGAAATGTCTCCATTAAAATACAAGGAGTTAGAACTGTTGACTAATTCCTCACACCTTCCTCATTAATTTACGGCACGGAGTTACTTCCCCACATTCTGTCCATTCTAACTTTGCCATGTTTCTTATATTTATCCCTTATATTTTCTTTCCTTTTGTCCTTTTCTAAGCCCTTTTCAGTTTATATTCAGATGACTCTAGTTGTCTCTTTCCCTAATTTTAAGGTCATCTGAATAATGATTCTACCCTTGTCTGCATTTATTTTGCATCGCTCCTCTGCTGTAACCCTTAACACCATTTAATCTCATTTCTTAACTTTTTCTTCTGCATAAGATGTTCAGTTTAGGGGCCCTCTCTCACTATATCTTCTTATTTTTCTTACCAAAGATGCTTTTATTTTTTATGTGTAAGACCCACCTTTTTTCACCATTACCAATGGCTTTCTCCGGTTCGCTTTTCTCGCCTTCAGTTTCACCTGCGTCGCCTCTAGTGTATTATTAACACCTAAGCGTATGTGTTTCTATTTAGCACATTTTTTTCTTGTGCTTTTGTTGTTATCATTATGTAACAATGTCTTATTCATTATTAATTTCTTAAGAAATGTTTCTCTTTTTCTTTCAAACTAGCTTGTGTACTTCTTTCTAATAGGCAGGAGACCGTCTTAAACATACATAATGATTGATTGCTTCAGTGAATTATTATAGAGTACTCTAAAGTTTGAGTGAGTTATTCAAATTACTATGAGTTTCTTTTTAAAAATTCTTTCTTTATTACCTGCATTTTAAAGTAAATCTTAGTATTACAGAGTATTATGTATTTAGACATCACTTTTTTTCATAAACTTGGGGATGGTTTTTATTTGTTGAAGTTATGAGTTTTCTTACTAACGTTTGGATTTTACTGCTTGATGTGGTTCAGTGAAACAGAAACTCTTTATGATGAGAAAGCAGTAGACTCAGAGTAATGATGATGCTGTGTGAAGAAAGTACTTGTATCACTTGAGAGTAGTTTTGCAGAAAACTTCATTGTCTCATTCAGTTTTCTTTCTTTTTAATTGCCTTCTAGTTCATCATTCTGGTTGTTGATAGCATTGACAGGGAACGACTAGCTATTACTAAAGAAGAATTGTACAGAATGTTGGCCCATGAGGTAAATTTTGAAAGCAAACATAAACAATGGAGTAAAGTATCTGTATACTGGTTTTGCTTTTTTACAAAGATTAATGTGCTCTGCTGTTATTTCATTAATAAAGTTTTATGTATTACATTGATGAAGTCTTGAAGGCAAAAATTTTCATTACTTCTTCAAACTTAAAAAAAAAAACCCAACATGTTAATTTGTAGACTACTATAGTTATTGAAAAGATTTTTCAAAGTTAAAACTATTTATTCATTCTTTAAAGCCTGATAAATTGAGGCAAGAAAGAGGAAAACTTAAGTGTTTTTTCCCCCAAGAGTTTATAACAACTGAAAATTCTTTAGTGAATACAGCTCTACTCATTCATTCCTTTTAACAACTATATAATATTCCACTGTATGACTATACACAGTTGATCTTTTCTTCTCTTAATGAACATTTAGGTTATTTCTGATATCTTGATAGTATAAACAGTGCTGCAATGAACATTAGTGAATGAGCTTAGGTTATACAAAGACTAATAAGTGATAAGTATTCCCCAGCCCTTACCCTCAGTACTCTCCTTTAAATTTTGGAGAAACTCTGCTGTATTTGGCAACGTATTACCATATTTGCCCATTAGAATATTGCTCATATAATTTTAAGTCAGTATTTAAGATTCAGGTTTATTTTAATTTGACCCCTTTGGCCAATGATAGAAAAATAATTATCTAGCTCATGTTAATTAATCTGTTTTTGTTTGAGTGAATCATTAAATCATGGTTGAGATAATTTTTATTTCAATAAAAATTTAAAATTAAACATTAGTACCTCATCATCTTAAAGTAGAAGAATTTTATTATAACTTTCCAGTAGGGCATATTTCATCCTCCTTCATTAAATTAATTATGGTATTTCATGTATTAGAAATATTTCTTACTGATTGCAGGATTTACGGAAGGCTGGAGTCCTTATCTTTGCAAATAAACAGGATATGAAAGGGTGTATGACAGCAGCTGAAATCTCCAAATACCTCACCCTTAGTTCGATTAAGGATCATCCGTGGCACATTCAGTCCTGCTGTGCTTTAACAGGAGAAGGGTAAGTACTAACCGTTATGGGAGGAGGTATGACTTGCTTCAAAAGTTTGTTATTGCCTTTCTTGGTAAAACATTCTGTTTATATTAAAAGTTACAAAAAATTTGTCAGTAACTTTGTTAAACTCTAATTTAGAACAACAGTAACTGACTAAAATTATTTCAACCCTGTAGAACAAACAAGGAACAGGGTCAAAGAGGAAAACAAGTTGGCCTGAAAAAGTTGAAAGAAATTCGAAACAAGTTTTCACAATCCAGATTTTTAGTTGTTGCTCATTTCTTGCCTTCGTCATTTACTAACTGGGAAAAAAATGTAATGTCGCCTGAATTAAAGAGGAAGCTTCAAAGAAATTCCACATTTTCTGCAAGGGCTTAATTAAGCCTAAGCTCCCAGCTTTCCACAAGAATATATCTCCTTTATTATCAGGAGTCCTTTTGGGAGGCATACTCCTAGACAATAAACATTTGAGACAAACAGCATCATAGTGTTTTCTTCCTTTTCTTTCTTCTTTTTTTTTTTTTGTGAGGAAGATTGGCCCTGAGCTAACATCCATGCCTATCTTCCTCTACTTTATATGGGAAGCCGCCATAGCATGGCTGACAAAGTGGTGCGTTGGCCTGCACCCAGGATCCGAACCTGCAAACCCTGGGCCACTGAAGTGGAGCACGGAAACTTAACTGCTATGCCACCAGTCCAGCCCCTGTTTTCTTCCTTTTCTAAGAGCTTGAGTTTGGATGTAGTAGGCCAAGGCGAACCCAATGGGTTATACATGGATTACCCAGTTGATATCCAGGAACTTATTTATCCTCAAATCAACCTGACCTTCTAGTTTTTCTCATACTAGAAATAGCTTGTAATATGATAACTGTATGTAGACTTTTTTGACCTATACCTTTAAGACTGGGCCATAAGTATTCCATCCTTTAGAATTTTGGAGGGTAAGGTGAAGTTCCTGTTGTCTTTCTGTAGTGGTTTCAGTTTTAATCTTAAAAGGCAGGGAGGAGTATTTGCAGTCTTGATGGCAAAGCCACTGAAGGTGAATCTTCAAAATGAGACTGACGTAAATTCCCACATTACTCTACTGATCAGATCATTTTAAGTGAATCCTCCACTTAAAAATTCCACTTACTATGGTGTCACCTGAATATTGTCACAAGTGTATAAATAATTATTGTAGTACCAACCTTTGGGTAAGATTTTAAAATAATAAGTATGCTTTCAATTTCTAAGTATAAAGTTTTTCACTTTGAAAATACTTCTGTCTTTTGTTTCAGGTTATGCCAAGGTCTGGAGTGGATGACCTCCCGGATTGGTGTGAGATAACTGTTTTGCTCGAGAGAGACTGCTCTATTTATTCTGTGACATGAACATTTTTCCTAGTACATTTGGCTGCTAAGGCAGCAGCATGTTTAATTTATAACAACACAAACCTCTATGAGCAACACTTGAATCAAGTGCAGCTAAACTGGAACATAAAAGATTTTTTCTTAACCTTTTTTTTAATGCACTAATCTTCAGTTGGATGAACATAATGTATAACTGTGTTTTCAGCAACAGAATTCTTCTGACTGCTTATTCTAATTATTCAGTGACTGCCTTGTAAGAAATGTTTGTCATATGTTTGTTTTCTGAAGTATTGTAATAACTTTAATGACCAGTTTCTTTCATTTCCTGACCACTCCCTTCCCCCACCAGATAATTAACTGGTTTGATAATGTAGTAGTGGAAATCATCAGGTACTGCTTGCAAACTTAACCAGCACTAAAGATTTGCTTCCTCTATAAACCACATATCTTTTGGACAGAACTTATTATAAAGAAGTCTGCCTAGAAGGTATATATAAGGAAGATTAAACATCATGAGAACTGCCTTTAAGTGAGTTAACTTCTCCCACATTATTGCAAGTCATGCAATGATTTTAAGTTCCTATTAGCACAGAAATTAAGTAGGCTATTTATCTGAAAGAATTAAATTCACTTTTTTGCCTATAACGTGGGATTTGTTTTGGTTAAAAAACTAATCAAGGTAAAATAGTGATTTGAAAGCCCAACTTTGATAGTAAATATTTTGGATAAATCTGGTATTTTAAGAACATCACATTATTCAATGCATATAATAACTATCAGAAGTTATTAAAGCATACCAGCACTAATACTAAAACAAGACACTTGGAATATATTTTAGTATTGATTACAAACGTCGTTATCAGCAAAACGTTCAACTATTCCATCTGCAAGGGACATCACTTCTGTTTTGGGCAGTAGCTAAAGCAGAAGTATTAACAGTTCATTTTATTTCTTAAAATTGGAAATTGTGTCTATATTAGTATTTCTACCACCAGCAGTGTATTACTTAAAAAACCATATGGCTTTCCTTAAATCAGTTTGAGGTTGTAGTGTAATAGGCTTGAAACAATTGCCATCTTTATAGTTAATGCCTCTTGTTTTAAAATTTTTTGCTGAATTATAGGAAACTGCTGAATTTAATCCTAGCTTTTAGAATATTTCTATGAGACTCAAAGTTAATATGGTAATAACTTAAAAAATAGGAAAAGTCGTAATCTATCAAAAGTTTATTTATTGGACAGCATTAAAAAGTTTTCAAGGCAGTTGTCTAATGTAACAGTTAGTAGTGCATACCTTAATAGGGAGGACTTGTAATTTTGATCCTCTTTATTTCAAATGTGTGATTTTGCTATAATGAAATGGATAAAATGCTTGCTTAGAGAATAATAGTTCATTTTTGCAGTATTTGTTTTCATTTGGGTCAAAAATAGGATTCAGTGTTCATAAGAATGTCAAAACACCTGTTCAAAAATGGAATTTAATTTTAATATTTTTTTATTGTAAGTTGGTTTAAATTTTGCTCTGTTTTCAGGTATACTTGATTTATTATATTTAGTTTAGTTAATCTAGTTGAATGTGGTAACATTTTTCTGTTTTCTATTTAGTGGTAGCACATTCTAGGACTGAGAAATGGCCAGAGGAAAGCTTTCTGGACTTTGGGAACTAGTTGTTTATTAACCTTGTTTTGAACCTTTTTCTTTGTGATTGTGTACCAGGTAGAGGATAAATTTTGTTTTTAATATAACCCGTAATCAAGAACATGAGAGAAAAGCAGGCATAAATCAATATGGATTTATCAATATGTGGTAGGGTGGGGGTTAGGAGGAATTATGAAAATATCATTTACCTAAAGCACACTTTGCTAGAATTTCCATCTTGCTTATATAGTTTAACCATAAATACTGAGGATAATTCTCTTAGCTCTGTCCTGAGAAAAAGCATATTTAATACTCCTGTATTTGTTCTTATTATGAAATTTGTCTTGTATCTAATAAGATTGACTGGCTCAATTTTCTTCTATCAGATTATATGGTTATTTTTTATATTACCACATCAGCATTATATTGAAAGTGTTTTTAATAGTTGATGGTATTTTGTCAAACAACTACTAGTATAGACTCAAGTTTGCTATTTAATTTTTAAAACACAATTTATTTTCTAAATCCTTTTTTAAACACGTTAGTTTAGGATTAGAAATGATTTATGTAGCTGTGTGTTGAAGATGAAATTGACATTCAGCTAGATTTTGTGCCAACAATTGAGAAAAGTTCAATTAAGAAATTCGTGTAAGAATTTTTTAAAGTATTTTATAGGTTCTCCTTAGATATTTCCTGTTACAGTAATAATAAAACTCATTATCCTTTACTCCAAGAGAATGTTTTGACCCAAGCAAGTATCTAATACTAAAGTATTGATTCTGACATTCATTGTAAATCAACCAACTATAAGATATTGTCTGATGAAAAGTGTAAATTTGTGATTAGTGCCTTTATTCATGTTTTGAGATGAGTTCTCAATTTTGTACTATACCTGTTCTTTAGAAGTCAGGTTAGCAGCCAATTAATTTAACAATGACATAATTTGAGTTTTACCCTCCCTGTCAACCCTTCAATTGCCTAGCAAAGTCTCTAGTAAGTAGTGAAGAGCAAAGGACCTACCCATGTTGCTTTCTGAAAATTATTCTACATTTTGTTTTTAATTTGAGAATGAAGAAACTAAATTTTAACAAATCTTTTCAATATGTTATTATAACTAAAATATAACTGCTACCCTTGTAAGTTCAAATATGACATTTTTTCTTAATTTTGAATGTGTTGCATTCTTAATAGTTAAACCCATCGTTCTTACTGAAGCCCATTCAAGAACTCTTTTAGAATGAACAGACCCTTTTATATGGGAACATACTGCATCTTTTTGTATTGTTAGTGTAATTTAAATACTTAAAATTTGACGTGGCATGTATATAATCTACTGAAAAACTGATGATTAAATACAAAATTTTTGCTTTTAGGTTCTGTATTAGTATGTTTCGAGGTATAATTTTATTCTGTATTCATTAGAGGAAAAAAAGTAAATTCAAGTTTCATTGTTAGAAATAATTTTTGAATGAGCACTGCCCCATAGCCATAGCCATTTTGATTAAGCATAAATTAACTTTTGTGATCTATAGCATAAAGAGAAAATAATTATTTTCCTATGGAAACAGTGAGTGATATAGGCAGTGCTGTAAACAGTATTCTCTGAAGAGTTATGGGGAATCAAAAGCCCAAAAATTTTAAAGAAAACAGTGAAAGCTTTATTTTTTAAAAAAAAATTTTTTGGTGTAGTATCTTAGGACAAATTATAAACAGAATTTTTTTGATTAGCACTCATTTAATTCTTGACTATATAAAACCATATCATTAGAAAAAAATGTACTAGTATTATGCCTATAGATGGATAAATTCCATTGACATTTATCTTTGAAAACCAACTTCATGAATCTAATTTTTCATCTATGGCTTTGGATCCAAAACATTTCATATCTAGTTCAATTTTAAAGGATCTTTTATATTTTGTCTGTGTAAAGGCACCTCAAGATACAGTGTGATGACTTGAGTGTAGTAGAATACCGTGCTGACTATCTAAAGAAGTGGATTTAATTCTTAATTTGGCCATTACTTGTCTAATTGACCTTAGACAATTGCTGTCCATGGCCTTCCTATTATTCCCAAACTAAGGAACTTAAGCAAACTAGAACTCTAACGTGTCTTTTGGTTTTTAAAATCCTGAATCTTTATACACTATATTAAAATTGAAAAACAAAAAAATACTAGCAAAAGACATGTCATGTGAAATGAAATTCATTTATGATTCCCACCTCATTATCATTCCTTTTAGTATATGAATACAATCAAATAAAAAACCAGTGTATCAACCGGTAATTGCTACTCAACTTAAATTGAGCTAATAGCTAATGACAATGCAAATGAGAAAATAAGCCATATTGCTAAGAAAATATGTTAAGCTGCTTATAAAACACCAGTGTGTGTTGGAAATACTCTTTTCTAGAGAATACCTTGCTTATTTTCATGACTTTTACTAATTAGAAGTGGTTAGTTTGTTCAGAGTTTATTGGCTTCAGATGCCACCCCAAACTCCAGTTGTGTTTGACTATCCAGTCTTGAAAGGATAGTGCAGCCAGGACGTCAATATTTTACAAACGTCTGTATAAATCTGAGAGTAGTTTATATTCAAGGTTAGTGTTAATTTTTTCAGTAATGTCTCATCCTTATTCATTTAGCATTACTGTGAGGACTGAAATCCAAAAGTCAGGTTCCCCAAAAGTATTGTCTAAGAGTTCCCTGTGGCCAAAGCTAAATAGAGAAGGCCAATAAAAAAAAAAAATTCAGCTCCTCTATATTAAATTTAAAGTAGAAATATAGTGTGTTCAACAGACCTAAAGCCATCTTTAAATGTAGATGGTTTGGGAAATGTTAATTTGGAGGTATAGAGGCATACCTAGAAACAAAAGTCAAAACACTAAATAGTAAAGATCAACATGAGATAGAAAAATCTTCAAAAACATATTGAATAATAGAAAATCTGAATGAAAACAGTGTGAATTTCTACCCTTTAAGTCACTTAAAATTACTAGGAAGTACAATCTTTCACTGTAGAACCGGATGGCCTGTATTATTTTTAACGTGGCCAGAGGACTGAGGACTGGTCATGTTGTTAGAATTTGGGAGTGTAGTCACATAGAGGCATCTTTTGTATTTTTTTAAACCTATAATCTACATTTTCTCCTAGAAATGGAGAAAAAATAAAATGTGCCATGCATATTTTTTGGAATAGAAAACAGAGTTCTAGAAGAATGGAAATGTTCTCTTGCACAAACTTGTAAACTTTTAATTAAAAAATTACCTCATTTTTCAATCCATAAGGTGCTTTGCTCAAGCTTGTGGGATGTTACACCATCCCATAAATGCCCCCTTCACCCAAACTGTGTTTGAAATATGCAAAATTCACAGCTAAGGGAAAGCATTCCTTGGGGATTGTGTTTTGTTTTATTCTTGTTTACCACCAGCAGGGCTAACATGGTGTAGCAGATCCACATATTGTCTTCGTTAAAACAAGTGGGCAGGGGCTCAGTCAATATTTAATTAGTTTAATTAAAATCAAATAAGGGAAAGGGAAAACCCTAAAATTTGATTGATTATGTTATACTGTGAATATATTTCCATCAGTGTTGTTAAGATATCAAATGACTATCAGTATAATTTGTTTCCATATTTTGGCCCTATTCATAAGAGAATCATGTTAATTCAGGGACTATTTTGTTCTCTTGGAGTAAACTGTTCAGTGTAGTTATGAAAACTTTGTTTTTATTTTTTAAAAAATCAGCTGCTATTTCATTAAAAGTGTGAATAAAATAACAGTTATGATTTTTTCCAATTATGTAATAGTTATATAAATTTTACCCTATTCATCTATTGCACAGAGCATGGTTTAAAAAAAAAAACTGAAAGCAGTTACAGCCTTGCTCTTTTATTTATTCTAATCAGAATATGATAATTATAGTCACATATTGCCATGTTGACATGAATTGGTGCTTTAGAGCATTAAAGAGGAAACAGCAGGCCCTGTGTAAAAACTCTTCTTGCCTCAGAATGTAAAACTACTTCGAAGTGTCTGTATTTATATTTATGTTTACTTCTTAAGGTTTAAACACAAACTGTTGTTATCCATCAAGCTTCAGGCTTTCTGCAAAGCTGTAATAATGTCTTAGCTAATCAGTTTGGTCAAATAGAAGATGGAGTTAATAAGGCCAAAATTATGAATTGGATCTGTGAGCCCCCTGGTATTGTACAGAGGAAAAATCACGCCACAAACTGTGCTTCTTAACCCCAACCAAGCAACTGAAATGTGTGCTCTTGGGCCAATTTATAAGCAGTAATAAAGAAAATTAAAAGAGCAAATAAATTGATGTGCATTCACATCATCACTTCTTGAAAATGGTTCAAAGCATGTTCTTCTAATGGTGGGGTTGTTTAAAAAACATGTTTTAAATTTTTTAATAGCTTCATTGCTGTCATAAAATGCTTCTTTTATATGTTAAATTTAGGTTGCTGGTACTCATGATTTTTTATCTCTACAATTATGTTATAATGAGTTGCTTGCATGCCCACTTACCCAAGTAAAAGGATGCTGTTTGCTCTTGGAATGTTCATCTTTTAGACAGATTTTGGCTCACTTGCAATCATGGTGCAATACATTGTAACATTCATTTGTTTTCAGTCAACAGTTTTATTTTTGTCATAATAAATAATTACTTTTCCAATATGATGTGAGCCCAGTGTTTTCTTGTAAAGATAAAAATCTGTTTTAACAATCTTTTTGTCACAAGTGATGGAAACCCACCTAAGCTAACCAAGAGAGAGGAATTTTATTATAAGGATGAGGTTAGGTGGTGGGTGCTCATGGAACCCAAGGTCAGGGGTAGAACTGGATTTCTGGAATAAGCTGGGACCAGAGACTCAGGAACATAGAGGAAAAAGCCAGGAAGTTGTCTTTCTCCTACACATCTCTTCTTTCTGAGTCTTTCACTGCCTGGATTTTTGTTTCCTGGTCCACATGACAGATAATGTCCAAATCTAATAGTTCCTATAGTTTTATCTTTGTACAAGGGAGAAGTCAGATTATCATTAGGTTCTTGGTTACAGTTCCGTATTCCCCAGGGAAATTGTTCATTTGCCTCTTTTTGGTCAGTTACTCTCTCTGGTCCAAGTAACTGTGGCCTAGCAGAAGGTACATTTACCAGAGAAGGGGAATCCCAGGGCAGTTGGAAGGCAATCCAAGTGGGTGTGTGTGATATAATAGGAAATGTAGTTGGTCTTTGTCCCTGGTCCTGGTACAAAGCTTCTCACACCCTTGGAATTTCCTGAATGATAGGAGTGTCTTTTGTCATTCGTATGAAGCCTCTTTTGAGTTTATGCTAATAAAGTGACTTAGAGTGGGGCCCCTAGATAGCCTTAGGATGGGGCTAGTCACCGGAAAGACCAAGTGATTAGAGGGTTGGCACTTTCAGCCCCACTCACCAACCACAGAAGGGGAAGGGGCAGGGTGGGGGTAGAGTGCTGCTGATGAAGCTCTAGGAAAACTCATGGCCAACAAGACTGATTAGCCTCCAGGTTGGTGAACACATCCATGTGCCTGTAGGGTGGTGCACCCCTGTTCCATGGGAACCCTTCCAAACCTCGTCCTATGTACCTCTTCATCTGGCTGTTCTTCTGTATCCTTTATAATATCCTTTATATTAAACTGGTAAATGTAAGTAAATGTTTCTCTGAGTTCTGTGAGTCATTCTAGCAAATTAATCGACCCCAGGGAGGCGATTGTGGTGAAGGGGAGAAAGAGCATTCTCTACCCACTCTGGGTCCTTTCTGGCTGGGCTACAAATTAAATTGACACGAGGCTGAATAGCAGGAGAAAATCAAAGCTTTATAACGTGTATACATGGGAGAGACCCGGGGAAACTCAGTATCTCTGGACAGAACAGCAGAGGTTCTCCTATAGACAAAGGAAGATTTTTGGGGGGTTGGGGGCATTAACCGTGAGAGATTATAAGAAAAGCACAGTAAACACAGGTATGCAGATTTAAATTTTTGCCTTCTGCACTAAGATTTTTAGAGATAAAGTCATCCCCCCCTTCTTCCCAGTACAGAGAAGGAGATACCTTTACAAATGGAGATTTCTCTTACAAATGTAAACGTCTGGTAAACAGAACTGTGATAAGAAGGGGCCCAGCAAAGACCCTATCCAAACCCAGAGTTATCCTCGGTGACAGGCCTTCCATCCCAAATTCCCTCAGACAGTTAGTGAGGCAAGGGAAAGTCAAAGCCTTCCTCAGTGAAATAATCAAGGTAGAGAGACACATCTTGAGGTGGCCAATTTTGGTCCCCACAGTGTACAAGGGTCCTAGTTGTTCCATGTTCTTGCCAACAATTAGCCTGGTCACTGTTTGATTTTAGACATTGTAGTAGGTGTCTCATTGTGGGTTTAGTTTGCATTTCCCCGGTGATGATGAGCATCTTTTCAGGTGCTTCTTTGCCATCCTTATATCTTGGCAAAGTGTTTATTCAAATCTTTGGCTCATTTCTTAATTGGATTTCTTATGATTGAGTTTCAAGAGTTGTTTATTCTGAATATAAGCTTCTTATCAGATATGTTATTTGCAGCCATCTCCCAGTCTGTGGCTTGCCTTTTCATTCTCTTAACAATGTCTTTTTAAAACATTCCACCTATTTTTAATGCTACTTCTTAATTTACAGATGACGAAATACAGGGGCATCAGTAAGTGAGTTTTGGCTAGTCACATGGTTAAATTTACTTAGCAGAAACCTAAATAGCCTCCGTATATAATTAACATGTAGTTCTGTTAATATCCATGTAGTTTTCTGAACACTAATCCAAGCTTGCTGGGAGCATGCTTCATAGGAGCAGAGTTTTTGTTTTTCCTTAACAGAGAAGCCTGATGTCAAAGTATAATTTTTAAAAAGTTAAAAAACAACTCATATAATTATATAGTGAACACTTGTCAAGGATTTATTTAAGTCAGTAATTAAGGAACCAGCAGGCTGCAAAGCCAATTCAAAGGAGTATACATCCGAAAAACATGCAAACTTACTAATTGTCCACATGTTACCATCTAAAACTTTGTAGAATCTGGACCCTAACTCATAATAAATAGAGTTACATCTTTCTCTAGAAAGTCAGATGATCTTTCAGTGGACTTGGTAGACAGTGCCCTAGTATGGCTTTGAAAAGGCATGGTAATCTTTTTGCCTTATTTCTAAGTTTTGGATTCATTTTTTAAAACAAAATGTTTTTTTTCATTTAATTAAAACCCTGGCCCATCAAAATATGGACTACAATGTGGGCTGCAGGGAAGGGAATCAACCAACCAAGGGACCTTTATTGGCCCACGAAATCTAGTGTAAATACTAACTAGTGCTGAACAGGTTCTCTGACCTGCCATTTCAAAACCCAGGGTGGTTCAAACTAGAGAATCTCCTGCAATCAGTAGTTGGTGGGAAACCAACATAGAGAACTCTCTGGACAGTGGTTTGGTTACTATCCTAACTTGCTCCGAATTACGATTGATTTAGAAAATGGCCACATGCCAGCAGGATGGATTGTTTTGGTTCAGCTCGCATGAAGTACCAATCTATCCCCAGAACCTGTGACCATGCTACCTCACCTGGTAAAAGGATCTTGAGATGGGGAGATTATCCTGGATGATCCAAGTCAGCCTAAGTGTAATCCCAAGGGTCCTTATGAGAGGGAGGCACAGGATGGTCAGGATCAGCAGTAGGAGAGGTGAGGACAGAAGTGAGATGTTGGAGGGAGGTGAGGAAGGGGCTAGGAGCCCAGGAATGCAGGAGGCGTCTGGAAGCTGAGAAAGGCAAGGAATCAGATGATCCCCTGAAGCCTCCAGAACCAATGCAGCCCTGCTGGCGCCTTGATTTTAGAGTACAGTTCTAGAAGAAATTTTTGTTGTTTTAAGCCACTAACTTTGTGGTAATTTGTTAACAGCAGCAGAAGGAAACTCATAGAGGACCACATTCGTTTCCCAGACTGTTAGAGATCAGTGACCTAGAGAAGGTCTAGCAGAGATTTTACTCTAGAGAAACCGTTGATTTGTGCTTTCCACGGCTCTTACACCCAGAAAAAATGAGGCAGGTATTAATTCTTTTATAAATTTTAAAACCTAATTTTGCCTTACATTTTTAAGTCCAACTTATAAGTAACTGTTAAAACTATTAAAACCTGTTAATAAATAATTTAGCCCATTTTAACAGTTATTTATAAGGAGATTATTAGTCCATTATTAAACAGTTAAATTGTCTCAAAAATTTAAAGTGTATTTAAAAATATATTTGAATATTTTAAATACTTCAAATCTGACTTCCCACAAATTTAAATAATTTTAGTAAATATAACAAATTTATTTGATGTAATAGAACCTTGTTTTCTTAAATATTCCCACATAGCAAATTTTCTTATAACTTTTAGCTTAAAACCAACAAATCTAACATCAATTATCCATTTATGCATTTTAAGTTGGAATCATAAATTATTAGATTCTTTAATATGACAAATCTTTGACATAGTCTACATACTAGACAGGTGTAGGTTATTCTTAAGCTTAACATAAACGCATTATACTATGGGTTTGATTTACTTCATCCTCCATATATTGATTCTTGGTTTAAAAGACCCTTCTTTGTTTAAAAAGTCCCTTGCCACTAAGAAAACAATTGTATAATCCTAAACAAAATTGATTTCCCCTCTCAGTAGGCTGAGATTTTTGACCTGAGGTTTTTGTGGGGACTTGGAGACTTGGTGCTGTAGTCATCCAAGAGGATTCTTCTGCAACAGAAACAAATACCAAGTGAGTTCTATAATGATAGAGAATCCATGCCTTCCAAATGGGGTTGGTTATTTTATCATTTCTTTCAATTAATCATCTTGTTTTGGTAGATGACGTATAACTCAAAGTTAGGATGCTTCATACTTGATAGGAATCATCTAATCTTTTAATTGCTTGATTCTATTCTGAATTATTTTCATATTCTATTTAAATTACAGCTGATTGAATTCTGCCTCTCCAAGAAATGGGATCATTTCTTTATTTATCTTTTTAGAACTTTTTACATCTTTATTTTTTGAGGGAAATTGGCCCTGCGCTAACATCTGTTGCCAATCTTCCTCTTTTTCTTTTTTCTCCCCAAAGCCCCAGTACATAGTTGTGTATCATAGTTGTAGGTCCTTCTAGTTCTTCTATGTGGGACACTGCCTCAGCATGGCTTTATGAGCAGCAAGTAGGTCCGCACCCGGGATCTGAACCTGCAAACCCTGGGCTGCCGAAGCAGAACACACAAACTTAACCGCTACGCCACCGAGCCGGCCCTGGGATCATTTCTGGCACTGGATCCAGTTGCTGAGCCAACAGGAGATGGGAAGCCAGGTATAGACAGTTACTGTGGAACTGGTTGATAGATGAGATGCAAGCCACAGTATTTAAGAATGTGTTTGAGAGGATCAGATAACTAATTGTGCTAAGCTAATAATAACATCCACCATTTTGAGCATTCCACACACCAAGTCCAGTGCTAACCACTCTATTATATAACTCATTTTTCTACAACAACCTTATGAAAGTAAATGTATGTATTCCTATTTTATAGTGAGGAAACAGATTCAGAGAGAGAAAGTGACCTGCCCAACGTCACAAGGTTAGGGAGTGGCAGAGCCAAGACTTAAAACAGACACGTGTGATTCTAAAGCTACGACCATGGAGAAGCTTTTAGGAACTTTAGCTCTGACTTCATTTCCTCCTATTAAAAGAATAAAAGAAAGAATTCCCTGCAGATGGGCTTTGCCCAAAACAGAGGTTCAAGGCATGCACAGGCATAATGGAAGTCCCTTGGCTAGCAGAGAGAATTTGATTCAGAACAGAGACCCTGTGGTCAGAAAAGGCTTGGGGAAAGATTTCACATCCTGGGGGAATTCTTAGCCAAATGCCTGACCAAGCTAAATAGGGACTCTCTGAATTCCCCTGCTTAAAAACGAAACAAAAGGCAAAACAAGCAGCTCCTTTTGAAATCTATTCTTTCTTATTGCTTCCTCATTAGTGTTATAATTTTTTTTGTGAATTCATAACTTACATAAAGTGCATAAAATAATGTGTACAACTTAATAAATAAAGTGAACATATCTACCCAGCACTTGTCATTGTTCTCTTGGTCCACTGAGTAGTCCTCCCCGGAAAAGACCACCTTCATATGGTTATGGCTAAAACTCTCATTCAGCATATTTAATACCATCTTCTACCTCCAAAGGTTTCTCAGGGTGGGTTAGTGTTGCAGCTGATCCTCCCCTAAAAAACCCACAGAACTCCCCAGTGATGGGTACGCACATTATTGTGATAAGGAGAAATCTAAAAGGGGAAGAGAGTTTGCTCTCCCATCAGTCCGCTTTATTTCCTGGATTGCTCAGATCTGAGCTAATAAGGAAAACAGAGAGAGTCAAAACAATTCAGCACTGATCAATTTTACTGACTAGTGGAATCCTCAGTAGCAGTGAATGTTAATGCCGGTGAGTTATAATTTCCAATGACCCCAGTGGATCCCTGTCTGCAGATAGGCCCTGCATTTCTAGTGAGGCTCCCTTGGTGATATCTTCCACTAAGAGACAAATTCTAATGCACTGTCTAACGGGAGAAACAGGATACCCTTGCTTTTGAAGGAAGAGAAGCAATCTGAGTATGTGCCCATGAAGGTAAGAATAAAAATGTTTTATGCTCCAGATTCAAGAAAAGAAGACTGTCCTTTTGCTGTAACCCCCACAGGTAAGCACAAGATGAAAACAATCCCCATCAATCAATGACAGCCTCACGTCAGTGCAATATGTCTTTCACAGTCAGTCAGTGATGGCTCAGTGCTTCAGAAGTTCCAATCAATAACACAGTGGCCATGCTTCCGCTCTGGGGGGATTTGATGTAGTCTGAAAGTCTCCCAATCCTTGAATTCCATCCAAAACTGTATAAAAGATCACTTCTTCCTTTGTTCATAGAGACTAACCCTTACAAGAGTGATTTGCAACATATAGTAACAGCATTGCCTAGGAACTTGTTAGAAATGCAAATTCTCAGGCTCCATCCCAGACCTACAGAATTAGAAACTCTGGAGGTGAGGACCCAGCAATCTGTGTTTCAACAAGTCCTCCAGGTGATTCTGAGGCTTGTTAAAGTTTGAGAACCACCTGCTTACAAATCCAACTCTTCCTTGCTTTGGAAGAAATATTTGTTTCACATATTGACTGATGGCCTGTTCCTTCAATGAAGTGAGGCTGTATTTTGTTATTTCTGCAGGAAAGGTTGAGAGAGCTGGTGGAGGGGAGAAGGTGGAGCTTATCTTATCAGGGATTGGGAAGAACTCTAGGAAAGGAAAAGAAGCGGTCCTCAGCCTAACGTTGATTGGGAATTCGTGTAGAAAAACATAAACATTAGCACCACAATCCAAGCTTGCTGAAGTCACAATAGGAAAGAGAGTTAGGCTGGCAAACCACAATCTGAGAGCCTGGAAAATTGCAGTGTCTAGGCTTTGAGGCGACTATCTCCAGGCTAGTGGGGAGAGTGAAGGAAATACAAACTAAGCCAACAAGTGGAGTGATTGGGAATACCCCGGGAGTGGGTAAAAGTCTTACATATTATTAGTGAGCAGATATAATGGAGTGAGGAACCTAACTGTCATCAGGGGTAACTTCTCCCCTTTTTTTTCTTTAATAGATTTTTTTCTAAAGGGTAGTTTTAGGTTCACAGCAAAATAGAGTGGAAGGTACAGACACTCCCCATGTAACCCTCCCCTCCCTGCCACAACAGCCTTCCCTACTATCAATATCCTGCACCAGAGTGGTACATTTGCTACAATCAGTGAGCCTGTGTTGCCACATCATTATCAATAAAGTCTACAGTTGACATTAGGGTTCACTCTTGGTGTTGCACAGTTCTGTGGGTTTTGGCAAATGCATAATGCCATGTATTCACCATTATAGCACAGATATTCCATGGGAAATTCTACATAAACTGGTTGTATAATCTCTCTTCGCCTCAGTTTTTTCTACTAACAGATGAAGAGATTGAAGTAGATTGTCTTTACTGTCCATTTCAGTTATGAAGTTCTTTGACTATATGGGATAGCCATTTGTTTTATGATTTAAACTGTATATATAAAATTGTAATATACTCTGAAAATCAAGTACTTTGTAAGTGTAAAATGCCACATTGCAATTTATAATACTGTTTAACATTGGATGTATATTAGATAAGGTAATTTTGAAAGTCTTAAAATGTGGGACTGAAAAATTACAATGAAAGTCACAAAAAGATAGTTTAAACTGAAGCATTAACAATACAATATGTAGTCAGCATAGGAGAGGCTCTAAGAGTTCTTTTTTTTCTTCACTTCTTTCTCATCCTCTTCCTTCCTCTTTCTCCTTCTCTTCTTTCTCATCCTTCTGTTTCTCTTCTTTCTCTTGTCTTTCTCTTTCTCTGTCCTGCCCCCTCTTCTTCCTTCTTGTCTTTCTCTTTCTCTGTCCTGCCCCCTCCGCCCTCTTGCTATGTGCTAAGGAAAGGTGAGAGTCAGTCAACCCAGGTCAAAGAATAAGTTGAGAGATTTATGTCGTCTTCTTGTTCGTCTTACTCTTTCTTGTTGTCGTTGTTTTTGTTGTTGCTCTTCTCCTTTCTTCTCCTTCTCCTCCTCCTCTCCCTCATCTTTCTCATCCTGTCCCTCTTCCTCCTCCTCCTCCTCCTCCTCCTCCTTCTTCTCTCCTCCTCTTTTCTTCTATTTGCCATTTGACATTTAGCAAATAACTCTAGAGGAGTTTAAATGTGGGCATCAGGAGAGGAACACAGACAAATGCTGAGAGAGCTTGGAATTCTGGGATGAGTTATTTAGGGAGAGTCAAGTTAGAATATCATCAGGAATATTTGAAAGATGGACAGATTGAGTCTAGTGAGGTCAAACCTGGGTTCCCAAAATAACTATGATTACCCCATGGCAGGCACAACGAAGGCCATGCTGATGCCCTGCATTGGTCAAGATAGTGTTCTTAGAAGATAAAGCTGTGGCAGTGGCTCTGCATTTGCAAGTGGCCAAGGCCTTGGAGGCCAGATGGGGCCAAGCAAATTTGGCAAGGTGTGAAAACTCAATTTGGTACACGTCTAATCCATAGTTTTTAAAAAAGTGCTTTTTCATGGATGTTAGCCCAGGGCCAGTCTTCCTCAGCAAAAAGAGGAGGATTGGCAACAGATGTTAGCTCAGCTCTGGTCTTCCTCACACACACACAAAAACAACCCCCAAAAAGTGCTTTTTTCAAATAAATTATTTTCTTCTCTGTGTGTGATGAAATCTGATAGTGTCATAGAGAAAAATATACAAGCTCTCTCACAAAATATCTCCCTTTATTTTTCAGGACCGTTAGAGTTAAAATATTTCCTAGGCAGTTAGTGTGCATCCTCTAGATGGCAGAACAAGACTTCATTTTGCATTGTGGAATCCTCTTGGCTATTTAAATGACAATTTCCTATTGCAGAAAGTTCTTAGTGGTAACTGAAAGATTCACTATATGTTTAAAATTTTCTTCTGTACAAATAACACCTCATTAGTCCAAAGTCACAGGAAGGAGAAGCAAGGTGCATTAGTAGAAAATCTGAACAATGAATTTTTAAAAAATCGAACATATTTGATGTTCTCAAGTTGCTATACTATCCTGAATAAATTGCTAATTATCTTGCCAAAAATGTAGATCCTGCTGGACCAACTTTAATGGATAGATAAGACTTGTTATTAATTGACATTTATTGTTGCTACTTAATGAATATTGCTGGAGTTCTTGAAAATTATTCTCTTATGTGGGTTTACAATGCTGTTTACATTTGTCTTTATGTTGCAAATTTGCTTACTGACATATTAATTTCCCAAAGAAATTTCAAAAATAAACTTTAGATTCCAGGTCAAGACGGCAGCACAGGCTGACTCTGAACTCACCTCCTCCCACAGACACAGCAGATTTACAAGGAATCTTGGAAAAAGTATCCTCAGAGAGAACTGAAAACTGGATAAGAGGAACCCCTGCAGCAAACAACAGGCCTAACTGAGGTGGAAGAAGTAGAAATTTCTTTCTGGAGAGAAAAATGCCACCTCTACAACCCGCAAGGCTTTATAGCCACCAGGGAGCAATCCAAAGGTATGCAGCCTGCCCTGGAGGCGGGAGGGACCTGGGCCAGGGAGCATTGCTGCTATTGGCATTTTTTGAACCCAGCACAACCGAGACGAGTGTCATAATATCTGGCTTTGCTGGCTACCAGCAACAATGGGGAATACCCCCAGAAAAGCTGGGACAAAAAGAAATTAAAGCTGCTCTTAAAGGGACCATGCACAAATTCACATGTTTTGGAAAACAACCTAAAATCACCAGACAGAAAGGTGCACATTCCTTTGGTGAAAAGAGACTCACCTGATAGCCTCTGGGTGCATCTCGGTGAGAGGTGAGGCCTCCCGAGGGACCAGGACATTAATGGCAGCCATTGTTGTGTCCTGGTGTGGGCGTGCTGACACAGACACTGGCAGACGCTATTAGAGTTCTCCCTGTGGCCTGCTAGCCCAGGGTCTGCCCCACCCTCTAGAGCACAGATTTAATCCAGCACAGCCAAGGAAAGCAGCCTGCCCTAGGGACTGGCCCCACCCAACAACAAGCCCTCAGGCAAATTGTGAGCCTGCTTAAAAGAGCTGCCTGGATTCTCTGCAGCCTGGCAAGTGGGTCCACCCTTGTGGAGCAGGGCAAGCCCAAGGAGCTGGTGGAGAGTGTGGGGCCTTGGAGTGGACAGGGTCCATTTTAGAGGGTCAGGGACACACGCATAGGGCAGGACTGTGTTGACTGTGTGTGAGGCCCCGTGGGTGGTGGGGCTTCTCAGCTGCAGAAGACTTGTGCTTCTCAAACAGCCACATAGTGGATTGGCCTCACCCTCCAAAGTCTGAAACAATTGGGTGCTCTTGTGCCTGGGCCAGCCCCACCCAGCTGCAACCCTCCCAGAGCTGACAAGAGCCTCATGAGCCTAATAGGCTGAGGCTTATAGCAATCATAAGCCCTTGAGCCTAACAACCAGCCACACTGGGGGCCTACTCATTTAATAGAAAAACTGCAGTCAACTGTGCTGGGGCTCCTCACACCCGATAAAGAGACTGAAGGGCCTACAACAACCGCATGCAGCTGAGCATTACAACCAGCCAGTCAGGAGGACAGCTCAGCCTCCCTGGGCACCTACACAAGAGCAACCCTGCCACAACAGAAGGACACAAGTAGCCCACACAGGGGTCACTCCAGGAACATTTGGAACTAGTGACAAGAGGAAAGCACACTGCTGGGCCTCATAAGTCATCACTTACATAAGGTCACCTCTACAAGATCAGGAGATGTAGCTGACCTACCTAATACATAGAAACAAGTACAGAGAAAGAAGCAAAATGATGAGGGAAAGGAATACTTTCCAAGAAAGGGAACAGGACAAAACCCCAGAAAAGGAACTAAATGAAACAGAAATGAGCAATCTACCTGACAGAGAGTTCAAATAAAGAGTCATAAATATGCTCACTGATCTTGGGAGAAGAATGGATGAACTCAGTGAGAACATCAACAAAGAAATGGAAGATATAAAAAAGAACCAATCAGAAATGAAGAATACAATATTGGAAATGAAAATTCACTAGAGGGACTTAAAAGCAGAGTAGAGGATACAGAAGAACAGATCATTGAGCTGGACGAAAGACCAGAGGAAATCACCCAAGCTGAACAGATACAAGAAAAAATAATTAAACTGTATGAAGACAATCTAGGGGACCTCTGGGACAACATCAAGAGCACTAACATATGCATTATAGGGGTCCCAGAAGGGGAAGAGAGAGAGACAAAGGGACAGAGAATCTGTTTGAAGAGATAATAGCTGAAAACTTCCCTAACCTAAGGAAGGAAGCAGAAATCCAGGTACAGGAAGCACTGAGAGTGCCAACAAATAAACCCAAAGATGCCCACACCAAGACACATCATAATTAAAACGTCCAGAATTAAAGATAAAGAGAGAATCCTAAAAGCTGCAAGAGAAAGGCAAATTACATACAAAGGAAACCCCATAAGGCCATCAGCTGACTTCTCTGCAGAAACCTTACAGGCTAGAAGAGAGTGGCATGATATATTTAAAGTGCTAAAAGAAAAAAGCCTACAGCCTAGAATACTCTACCTGGCAAGGTTATCATTCAGAATGGAAGGAGAGATAAAGAGTTTCCCAGACAAGCGAAAATTAGAGGAGTTTATCACCAAGAAACTGGTCCTACAGGAAATGCTAAAAGGACTTATTTAAGGGGGAAAGAGAAGAACACAAATATGAAAAACTTATCTATTTCCACGATAAGAGGGTAACGGATACAAATGCACAAAAAAAGATAGATGTGATATCAAAAACATAAAATGTGGGAGGAGGGGAGTAAAAGAGTAGAGCTTTCAGACAGAGGTCAAACTAAAGAGACCATCAACTCAATATAGATTACTACATAAGTAGGTTGTTATATGAACCTCATGGTAATCACAAACCAGAAACCTATAATAAATACACAAAAAACTAAGCAAAAGGAACCCAAACATAATACCAAAGAAAGCTATCAAGCCACAGGGGAAGAGAGCAAGAGAAGAAAGGAACAGAGAAAAACTGATAAAACACCAAGAAAAAAAGTAAAAATATGGCAGTAAGTACATGCATATCAATAGCTACTTTAAATGTCAACAGACTAAATGCTCCAATCAAAAGGCATAGGGTGGCTGACTGGATAAAAAAACAAGACCCATATATATGCTGTATACAAGAGACACACTTCAGACCTAAAGACACTCACAAACTGAAAGTGAAGGGATGGAAAAAGATACTCCATGCAAACAGCAATGAAAAGAAAGCTGGGGTAGCAATACTCATATCAGACAAAATAGACTTTAAAAGAAAAACTATAACAAGAGACAAAGAAGGGCACTACATAATGATCAAGGGAACAATCCGACAAGAGGATATAATGTTCGTGAATATCTATGCACACAACATAGGAGCACCTAAATATATAAAGCAATTATTAACAGACATAAAAGGAGAAATAGACAGTAACACAATAACAGTAGGGGAATTTAACACTCCACTTACACCAATGTATAGACCATCCAAACAGAAGATCAACAAGGAAACATTGGCCTTAAACAACACATTAGACCAGATGGACTTAGTAGATATATACAGAACATTCCATCCAAAAACCAAAGAATACACATTCTTTTCAAATGCACATGGAACATTCTCCAGGATTGATCACAGTTTAGGCCACAAAACAAGTCTCCATAAATTTAAGAAGATTGAAATAATACCAAGCATCTTTTCTGACCACAAAGGTATGAAACTAGAAATCAACTATAGGAAGAAAATCAGAAAAGTCACAAATATGTGAAGATTAAACAAAATGCTACTGAACAACAGTTGGGTCAATGAAGAAATCAAAGGAGAAATAAAAAAATATCTGGAGACAAATGAAAATGAAAATATGACATGCTAGAATTTATGGGATATAGCAAAAGCAGTTCTGAGAGGGAAGTTTATAGCAATACAAGCCTATCTCAACAAATAAGAAAAACCTCAAATAAACAATCTAACAGTGCACCTAAAGAAACTGGAAAGAGAAGAACAAACAAAGCCCAAAGTCAGTAGAAGGAGGGAAATAATAAAAATCAGAGCAGAAATAAATGAAATAGAGACCAAAAAAAAAATAGAAAAAAGCAATAAAACCAAGAGCTGGTTCTCTGAAAAGATAAACAACATTGACAAACCACTAGCTAGACTCACCAAGAAAAAAAGAGAGAAGGCTCAAGTAAGTAAAATCAGAAATGAAAGAGGAGAAATTACAATGGACGCCTCAGAAATACAAAAGATTATAAGAGAATACTACGAAAAGCTATATGCCAGCAAATTGGACAATCTAGAAGAAATGGATAAGTTCTTAGAATCATACAACCTTCCAAAACTGTGTCAAGAAGAAATAGACAGTTTGAATAGACCAATCACCAGAAAGGAGGTTGAAACAGTGATAAATGACATCCTTCAAAATAAAAGTCTAGGACCAGATGGCTTCCCTGGTGAATTCTACCAAACATTTAAAGATTTAATACCTATCCTTCTCAAACTCTTCCAAAAAATTGAAGAGGAGAGGAAGCTTCCTAACTCATTCTACGAAGCTGTCATTACCCTGAAAGCAAAATCAGACAAGGACAACACAAAAAAAGAAAATTACAGGCCAATATCACTGATGAACATTGATGCAAAAATCCTCAACAAAATACTAGCAAATCGAATACAACAATACACTAAAAAGATCATACACCATGATCAAGTGGAATTCATCCCAGGGATACAGGAATGGTTCAACATCCACAAATCAATCACTGTGTTACACCACATTAATAAAATGAAGAATAAAAATCACATGATCATCTCAATAGATGCAGAGAAAGCATTTGATGAGATACAGCATCAATTTATGATAAAAACTCTGAATTAAATGGGTATAGAAGGAAAATACCTCAACATAATAAAGTCCTATATGACAAACCCAGAGCTAATATCATCCTCAATGGTGAAAAACTGAAAGCTATCCCTCTAAGAACAGTAACAGACAGATGCCCACTTTCACCACTCCTATGTAACACAGTATTGGAAGTCCTGGCTAGAGCAATCAGGCAAGAGATGGAAATAAAAGGGATCCAAATTGGAAAGGAAGAAGTGAAACTGTCACTATTTGCAGATGACATGATTTTATATATAGAAAACCCTAAAGAATCCACCAAAAAACTTCTAGAAATAATAAATGAATATGGTAAAGTTGCAGGATACAAAAATCAGTTGCATTTCTATACACTAACAATGAAGTAGCAGAAAGTGAAATTAAGAATACAATCCCATTTACAATTGCAACAAAAAGAAAAAAATACCTAGGAATAAACTTAACCAAAGAGGTGAAAGATCTGTGTACTGAAAACTATAAAACATGGTTGAAAGAAATTGAAGAAGACACAAAGAAATGGGAAGATATTCATGCTCTTGGATTGGAAGAATTAACATAGTTAAAATGTCCATACTTCCTAAAGCAATCTATAGATTCAATGCAATCCCTATCAAGTTTTCAACAATATTTTTTGCAGTAATAGGACAAAGAATCCTAAAATTTATATGGAACAAGTACAAAAGACCCCAAATAGCTAAAGAAATACTGAGAAAAAAGAACAAAGCTGGAGGAATCACACTTCCTGATTTCAAAATATACTACAAAGCTATAGTAACCAAAACAGCATGGTGCTGGTACAAAAACAGATACACAAATCAATGGAATAGAACTGAGAGCCCAGAAATAAACCCACACATCTCTGGACAGCTAATTTTTGACAAGGGAGCCAAGAACATAAAATGGGGAAAGGCAAGTCTCTTCAACAAATGGTGTTGGGAAAACTGGACAGCCACATGCAAAAAAAAATGAAAGTAGACCATTATCTTACACCATACACAAAAATTAACTCAAAATGATTTACAGACTTGAATGTAAGACCTGAAACCATAAAACTTCAGGAAGAAAACATAGGCAGTATGCTCTTTGACATTGGTCTTAGCAACATATTTTCAAGTACCGTGTCTGACTGGGCAAGGGAAATAATAGAAAAAAATTAACAAATGAGACTACATCAAACTAAAAAGCGTCTGCATAGCAAAGGAAACCATCAACAAAACGAAAAGACAATCTAATGATTGGGAGAAGATATTTGCAAACCATATATCTGATAAGGGGTTAATCTCCAAAATACATAAAGAACTCATACATCTCAACAACAAAAAAACTAACAACCCAATTAAAAAATGGGCAAAAGACCTGAACAGACATTTCTCCAAAGAAGATATACAGATGGGCAACAGGCTTATGAAAAGATGCTCAACATCATTAACTTTCAGGGAAATGTAAATCAAAACTACAATGAGATATCACTTCATGCCCATCAGAATGGCCATAATTGACAAGACAGAAAACAACAAGTGTTGGAGAGGATGTGGAGAGAAGGGAACCCTCATTCACTGCTGGCGGGAGTGCAAACTGGTGCAGCCACTATGGAAAACAGTATGGAGATTCCTCAAAAATTTTAAGAATAGAACTACCATACGACCCAGCTATTCCACTGCTGGGTATTTATCCAAAGAACACGAAAACACCAATATGTAAAGATACATGCACCTGTGTGTTCCCTGCAGCATTGTTCACAACAGCCAAGACTTGGAAGCAACCTAAGTGCCCATCAAGGGACGAATGGATAAAGAAGATGTGGTGTATATACACAATGGCATACTACTCATCCATAAGAAACAATGAAATCCAGCCATTTGTGACAACAAGGATGGACATTGAGGGTATTATGCTATGTGAAATAAGTCAGAGGAAGGTCAAAAACTGTATTATGTTGCTCATAAGTAGAATATAAAAATAGCAACAAACACATAGAGACAGAGATTGGATTGGTGGTTACCAGAGGGGAAGGGGGGAGGGAGGAGGGTGAAAGGGATGATGAGGCACCTGTAATTGTAATTAGTATTTGGGTGGTGAACATGATGTAATCTATGCAGAAATAGAAGTATAACGATGTACACCTAAATTTATACAATGTTATAAACCAGTTACTGCAATAGAAAATAAATTTAAAAAATAATAAACTTTAGAGTAGACCTGGCTTAGTTATTAGGAATTTTGGATTGGTCACATCTGAAAGATGGGGTTTCTAACAGGCCCCTTAAGCAATCATCATTTATATGAGTTTATGATATTATGAAATGTTATGTTTGAATACAGTTGCCATTGGGGATCTACTAGTTTTCTTTCATCTCCTAATAACCTATTTCTATCAGGGAATACAGTTTCCATATAGCAGACATTCAATGCATACTTATGAATTTGAATGGACTTGAATACATGTTACATTCACAGCTTTGACCTGAAACTTCTAAGGAGATGTACTCAGGAGTTGAAATGTAATCTTTCTTTTTAAGAGGGATCATCTTTCCCCCACAAAAATCTTGGATCTCATGTTTCCCAAAATGAAGATCACTCTTTATCCACTAATATGGAGAGAGAGTAATAAAAGCTAATTTCTGGATTGTAGATTTGCCTATATTGAGGTCTGAAGTCTATATTTTTTGTTTTGGGTAGCAGAAAAAAGTAACCATTTGTGCTTTCTCAGTCTCTGATAATTTTGCCTGAGACTGACTCATACAAGGAACAATGACAAATAAATGTCAGCTAGAGTACTGAGGGTTATGGCTTCTAAGAGAGCTTGGCTGAGGATTCTGGGGCCAAGTCTGGGCTTGGAGAGAAAGAAAACTATGATTGATGAGCATTTTCTGTCATGGCGGAAGAGTAGGGAGGAGGGGCACGTACACCAGGAATTTGCCTTCTCCTCCAGGTTCTGACTGTGATATCAGAGAGATTTCAAGTAATTTCTTCAAAAGAATTCAACAATGTAGCTTTTAAACTACAGGATTAGACTAGCTCTACTAAGAGGTCTTTTCAGGCCAGAGATGGGTGATTTCAAATTTTTAATCTCTTTATGCCCTTCAGAAAACTTTGCCAGGCTGGGAAAAAAAATTCTTACCTTCTGGAGTTTTCTTTTAGATTTGAGTTCCTCTGAGGTGACTTTATTGAACGGGTCTTCTGAGTTCTGTTGGCTCCTTATATTCTAGGTGCTGTGGGTGCAGCAGTGACTAAAACAGACAACATTCCTACTTTCATGAAGCTTTCATTTTAGGGGGAAGAATAAATATAGTATAATGTCAATGACACATGCTATAAAGGAAAGTGGGAGAAAGTAATAGGAAGTGAAAGGTCAGGGGAGGTCTCTCTGTGGATTTTTTGAATTTTAGGCAGAGATGGATGAAGTGAAGGAGAGACCAATGTGAAGATCTGCGGGAAGAGTGCAGAGGGGCAACAAGAGCAAAGGTCGTAAGGCTCATGCTTGGTGAGTGCAATGACCCTTGAGGAGGCCACATGATTCAATTCCAGTGACCCCACAATGGAGAAGCGGTACAGTAACAAATTAGAAATGTAGCCAGATGCAAAACCATGTTAAGGACTTTGACTTTTATTCCAAGTCTTTTGGGAGATTTTGGAGTGTTGTGAACATGGGAATGATACTGTTACAGAGCAAGGGCTCACTGCAAGATGCGCATAGAATCCAAAACCATGGTGCTGGCCTTTGAGAGAAGAAAGAGCTTTATTGCATGGGCAACCATCAAGGAGACAACAGGAGGCAAAACTCAAATCTGTCTCCCTGAGCTGAAACAGGGACAGACTTTTAAGGAGTTGGGAGTGGGAGTGGTTACACAGAATGCTAACTCAGTAGAATCTGATTGGCAGGTGGGAGTGTAACAGTTTTATAAGTCTGGTGTGCTACAAATCGAGGGACCCCTCACTTCTTATTAGATTCCTCCTTCTGCTTTCTCTTCACATTGAGTTCTGTAGTTAGGGAACTTTTGGTTCCTGGGTGGCTGGAGGTCATCTGAGGACGTTTCCATCTTCTGAGCATGCTCCAGCTGCATAACTTGCAATTTTTGTTCATTGACCCTGGAAAACAACTTTGATTGTTTTGTTATTGATACAGTAAGATACAATGGGGCCAGATAAATTGGTCTATGATGGTTACAGTACAATCTGAATTTGTGTGAAAAGATTAATAGTGATAGAATATGGACCAGGGGGAAAACTAGAGTAAGCACAGAGACCAGAAAATAAAACTCTATTGTAAAGAGTGATACAAACTATTATAAAATTATCTATTTTATATTTTTATTTTATTTATTTATTTTGCTGAGGAAGATTTGCCCTGAGCTAACACCTGTGCCAATCTTCCTCTATTTTGTATGTGGGTCACTGCCACAGCATGGCGACTGATGAGTGGTGTAGGTCCATGCCTGGGGACCAAACCCAGGCTGCTGAAGTGGAGTGTGCTGAACTTAAACACTAGGCCACAGGACCAGCCCCTATTTCATATTTTTATACTTTATATACAACTATGTATATTATTGTCAAAATTCTCAGAGATTAAAACCATGCACTTTTAAAGAAATTCTAAGCTAGTTAACCCTTGTTTTGTGTTGTTTGATATATCTCAAATATCTATATATCATATGATATTTTTGAATTTAGAGAACATATAAACCCCAATGATTTCTCTCTCTCTTTTTTTTTTTTTTACCAAAGCAGACTATTCTTTATTTTTTTTCCAGTGTCACTGCCACACTTTGTATTTTTTAAACACTGGCTTTTACCTTAATATGAATCAGCCAATGCCTGTTTCACAAAAGATTCCATATTGTTCAGCCCAAAACCATTCTCCGTCAAACACATGGAGGTACCTTGCCCTCTGGAGAAACTGACAAACATAAACTGGAGAAAACAGAAGGGCCTCTGTTCTCTGTTCCCATGTTCCCAGTGCTCTGGCAAGTGAGCCTCCCCACATGTAGACCCACAGCAGGCACGTATGCAAGGGAGGAAGCCTTCTGTCTGACGATCTTTGAGCCTTGCTCTTGTTCCCAATTCTGATAGGCTCTGGGTGCATCTCAGTGAGAGGTGAGACCTCTCAAGGGACTGGGACATTGGTGGCAGCCATTGTTGTGACCTGCTGTGGGCGTGCTGACACACATGCTGGCAGACGCCATTGAAGTTCTCTCTGTGGCCTGCTAGCCCCTGATTTCTTAATTTAGGTCTTAAGAGACACAGAAGAAACACCCAGGCCCCATTTATCAAACTTTGTGCAAACACTGATGATGCTTAGTTTGGGATTACTGGTGACGAAAGCAAATATGTCTAGTCCTCATCAAAACCTGCATCTGGAGACCTAAAGGTCCAAGCAGTTTGGATGGCAGTTCCAAGAATATATAGGGTGTAAAGAAAGAATATTAGTTGTTATTATTACAAAACCCAAATATGAATATATTAATAGAATTATTTGAGGGGCTGGCCAGGTGGTAAAGTGGTTAAGCTAGCATGCTTTGCTTTGACAGCCTGGGGTTTGCAGGTTCAGATCCTGGGGCGGACCTATGCACTGCTCATCAAGCCATGCTGTGGCAGCGACCCACATACAAAAAAGAGGAAGATTGGCAACAGATATAAGCTCAGGGCCAATCTTCCTCACCAAAAAAAAAAAAAGGAAAAGAAAAGATAGCCTCATAGTGATATATGATGAGGTGACAGGAGTGGAGGGGGCTGTTGTCATTAGTGTTGTTTGTAAACATTTCTGGTTCTCCCCCATCTTAGGCACATGAAAAAATTAAACTTCATGAGTCCTTGTGGTTGGGAAGCCATGTAAATAATTCTGGCCAGTGAATTGAGAGTGGGAATGATGCCTGTCATTTCTGGGCCAAACTTTTCATTGCTGGTGAGAGACTTTCCAGAGCTCTCTGTTTCCTCTGGCATGGTGACTAACATTTGTGGTGGTGTTCCCCAGTCAGCCTGAGTCCTAGTGATGACAATAAGCAAACTCTCTTCCCCTCCATTCTCTCCATCTCAGCTCTGAAGCACGAGTAGCAAGAGCAGAAAATGAATCTGGTAGTTTCATGCCATTTAAAATTTGAGGTTGTTTGTTACTCCATATAACCTACCTCCTGATACAGGTCACAAAGTTCTCTATGAGTGGAAATATCATCTAAATGTCATTGCTAATCAACTGTCATGCTTTCATTCAATTTTGCTAATGGGCCACCTCACTTATCCAAGGATACTTTACTTGACAGAGCAGTATCAGATGGAATTTTAAAAACCAGCAAATCCTGTAAGAGATTAACTGGGAAAGTCTACATATCACAACACAGCACTAGATAACTGAAGAAAGGCTATACTTCTTACTTTTTAGATGACTGTACAACTTGGATCTACTACAGCTTTCATATATTGATTCTTCACTATTTCCATCATCTATAGGCCATGTTCAACGTCACGGCCTGAGAAGACTGCCAAACCCAAGGTTCTAAAATTTGTCTGATTCATAGCAGTAAGATACAAAATAAAAGAGTTGAAATAGGATAACCAAAAATAAGGTGGCCTAGAAGAACATCAGTGGTAAGCAGCCTCTAAGATGGCCTCCAGTAATCCCCACCTCCTAGGATTCATGCTGTTGTGTAATCCCTTCCTGTTGAATGTGGGCTGGACCTAGAGATTCACTTCTAATGAATAGAATATGACAAATAGGACTGCCACTTCCAGATTAGTTTAAAAAAGACTGTGGCTTCCATCTTTGGCTGTTCTCACTTGCTCTCTTGCTCACTTGCTCTGAAGGAAGCCAGCCGCCATGTTGTGAGTCCTGTGGAGAAGCACTTGTGCGAGGAAGTGAGGGAGACTTCTAGCTGTAGCCTGTTAGGAACGCAGACCCTCAGTCCGACAACCTGTGAGGAACTGAGTCTTGTCCATAACTGCATGAGCAAGCTGAGAAGTGGATCCTCCTCCAGTCAAACCTTCAGATGTGTCCTCACCCCAGCCAACAGTGTGACTGCAAGCTCATGAGAGACCGTGAGCCAGAGGTACACGGCTAAGCCACATCTAAACTCCTAATCCACAGAAACTGTGAAATAATAAATGTTTGCTGTTTCAAGCGGCTAAGTTTTGAGGTAATTTGTTATATAGGAATAAATAAATAATACAATACCTTAAGTATATGCTGGAGCCCAATGCTGAAGAATATAAATGCAAAGCTATGGGTTTCTGAGAGTATATTTAAAAAGTGTTTGGGGTAAATCCAATTATAGTATTATAAAAGTCCTTTTAGCTAATTCATCAAAACCATGTGTCAAAAAGCAAGTTGCTTGATAAGACCAAAATATACTGTGGTGGAGACTGTTAATATTCACCCATATCTGTTTGTTCTTCTTCATTTCTCGTCTTCTCTTACAGTTAGATTCACCATGTGGCTACTTCTGTCCACTGGAATGTAAGTGGAAGTAAACTGTTTTACTTCTTGGTTGATTTCTTTCCCCAATATCTGGCTAAACTTTAAGCCAGAAGATGGTGAGACCCTGAGATGGAAGAGGCATGTGAGAAGAGGGAGAAATAAACTTGTATTAAGCCATGAAGATTTCAGGTTTTATTTGTTACCATAGGGTGGTAGCCTCTCATATCCTGGCTATTGTATCCGGTAATAATCACAATGCAAAGAGCAGTGTGTCCACTGGAATAACAGTTTTTATGTGTTTCAGTATTTTAAGTATTAAGACTGATCTATATATAGAGAGACAATATCACTAGTCCAATTTGTAGGGCAGGTTCCTTGTATCTTTTCATTTTCCCCCTAGTGAGGGGAACACTTTTCTCCTCCTCCACAGCAGTCTGGTTACATAGTCTAGAGGGGACCTATCTGGAATCTGAGCCATGGAAATCAGCGCCACTTTCATATTCTGCTCGTTTCCCATCTCATCAGTTTACTTGCATACGAAACTTTCTAGTAGTATTTTGTGTGCTTGTTTTTCTCTTAAGATGCAGATAAATTCTTGGATTCCCTCAGCTCTTTAGAAAATGACAAATGGCGGGAATACATGCTTTAATAAAGAACGATGTGCTTTAATGAAGAACAACTTGCTTCTTAGTCTTGATTGATGTGGAAACAGTCCAGTACCAAAGGTGGGCTTTTTGGTTTCACTTTTATCTTTTAGCCCACACTTATACACCAGGGTGTGTAGACATGGAATACTCTCTGGAGGACACTGAAAGCCCTATGGTGTCATGTTTCTAAAAGCAACAGTCTCCTGCTGCCAATTCACGCCCACCATGTAAGAATTCATCAAAATGCCTGAATTCATTCATTCATATGTTCATAAACTAGTTCAACAAGTATTTATCAAGTACCTAAAATGTGAAAAGCTCTATGTTAAGTGTTAGAGACACAAAGATAAAGACTTGGTCCCCCTTATCACGGACTATTTAGGCCATGGGGAAGAGCCACGCTGACAAATTGTTACAAGTGTGAAGAGCATTACAAAGGAGGCACGGGGCAATAGTGACAGTTTAAGGGTGTAAGGGAAGGAAACCCAGGTCAGAGGGACACTGTGTCTGAGATGATCACTATGACAGAGTGATGTTTATGTTAAAATTAAAGGATAAGTGGAGTTAGCTTGGTGGGGGAGGGTGTGGAGAATGTTCTAGATTGAGAGAGCAGCAAATGTGAAAGGTCTGAGGTGAGGAAACACTGAATGAGTTGGAGGAACTGAAATGAGACCAGAACAGCTGGAGGCAGGTGGATCTTCCAGGGTCTAACTTTGACAACAGCATCTTATCATGGTCAGAGAAGCTTGGCAGAAAAGATTGAGTCCCTGACTAGAGATTTCCAAATTCAACAGGCAGAGTAAAATAATTTTTTTTCTACTTCTGACTGCTTTCTTCAATATTGTCCACCTTCTGTAGAATGAACTTGATCAACTGCATTATTTTCTTTGTTTTCAAGTTTCCCTGATGGTTGAGCTTACTGTATTTGGCTGAAGTCAAGTACAATCCCGACCATTGTATTTATTTAGAATCATCTGTGACATATTAACATGTTGGGGCAGTCAAGAGGTTAAATTAGCTCAAGCTTTCAAGAGTTGTAGAATAAATTCTGTGGTAGAGGTGATGCTGCACTTCCCGTGTGAATCAAAGGATTCACTCAAAATCCTTGTAAAAAATACCACCATAAAGTCATGTGTGTGTCTGCCTTCTGATCCCGGAAACTGACATTCTCAAACTTTAGTCAAAACACTGTCTTTTATTTTCTCCTCATTTCATCCCAGAAAATGTGAGAGCTGCAAAAATGTTCTATTATTCTGTCTGCACTATGTGATTATGTTTGCCAGAGGCTTGGAAAGGAATCAACTGGACTATTTTAGAAAGGATCTCTTTGCAAAAGCAAACCATAGAAAAATATGAGACTGTGTTGTTTGATGACAATCAGTGGCTGGCAAAGCCATGCGCCCTGAAACAAGGAGACTGCCAGGTGCCATCAACTGAGTTCTGGGTGTCAAGAGTGATTTGTGGAATGACACTGTTTTCCTGTGCTCATCTACATGTTGTGGCAGGACATCCTGCTCCAGCAGCTCATTTATCAGGAGATAGCACTATTCGCATCGATGATGTCTGCAATTAGAGCCTATTAATCCTGATTGAGAGTGAGGCATCGACGGTGTGATGTAATTTGAGAAGGAGAAACAACATCTGGAGTCCTGTCATCTTGGTGGGAGAGACAGTAATGGAAACCTGGAGAAGAGTGAACGCGAGCTTTTGTAAACAAGAAGTAAGTTGCAGGGCGATTCCTCTAGAGATCAAATTGCACATAATTTTATAGATATTGGACAATACTAGTTAGCATTTATTGAATGTCACGGGCATTGTGCTAAATGTTTACATGTGTGCACTTGCTGAAAACTCCCCACAGCCCCACTGTATCATTCTCATTTTACAGTTGGAGCTTTATCAACATGGGTTGAGTGAATGAATCAGCCACCTATACAGTGACGCCGGATGGGGAAACTGAGGCTGGAGCTCTTGATAAGCAGTGACACTGGCCTTTAGCCTCAGGTCATCTGGTTCTCCACCACATTTTGCTTTTGCTATACCACATTTCCAGTTCACTTGCAGAAACACAGGGGATGAAGGACCCTGAAGTTCCATGAAAAATAGGAAGCAGGGCTGGCTTAATATAAGAGGGCTGGTGCTCATCTATATGATCTATCATTAAGGGTGAGAGTCTTGGACACCCCAGATATTTTTTGCTATCTGCTAACTGATGCCTGAAATGCCAAAGTGTTAGGCTCTAATTCTGTCAGAGTATTTTTCTTTTGTCCTTTAACAGGAAGGGTAGATTTTTAACAATGCAGGAAGGGTAGATCTTTAAGCTCTAAATCAGTCATGGTAGTTGTATAATAAGAAGGAAAGGCAGGGGATCTGGTTTTCCCACGAAGTCAGGGCACTTAATGGAAGAGACTATAAGCAAGAAAGAGAAGAAGGAACACAAGGTAGGAGCATTTACTTAGACTATAGTGTGAGGGGTGCTCCTGGAGTGGCCCAACACAGTGGTGGGCAGGGAATCGGGGCAAAGTGTGTGTGTGTGGGGGGGGCATGTTTAATTGAAGATGAACTGAGGACATATTCTTTATCAGATACTTCTTATAGCAGTATCCAAGACATTTCCATGCTTAACTTTAAAATTTTCCCTACTCTTAAACTGGGCTGAGTTTAAGGAGGTTTCTGACCTGCATTGACCCACACATTTCCCAAAGTCAAATAGACTTGACAACTTGTCCATGTTGTGACCACAGAGAAGGTACATGACACCGATACTCAGTGTAATTCCATTCTGGTTAAAAAATGAAAAATGATAAGCTATCAGCCTCAGTAGCTTATAAATATTTTATTGAGATTTGATTGGAATGGGAAAATTCGAAAAATTTGTTTAGCATCGAAGTTATAAAAAATTAGTCTTTTGAAAATTGTTCCTACAGGCAACTTGCTTTGAATTATTACTAAGCAGAAAAAACAAGGGCCGTGTTAGAGCCAGATGATAGACGATGAAAACTACATGTGGTTTTTCTTGCAAGCGTTCCCAAAGGGGCCCCGTTGGCTGGGTACATATTTTTGATTAAATTCCTGTGTTTCCTCTATTGTGCCTACAAGTGCCGGGCTGGTTATCAAATGTGTTGCTTTCATGGGGATTTGTGCATTAAAAATCCCAGAAACATACTTTCTGAAAACATATTATATGAATGTTTTATGCCGTTATGTGAATGTTGGCCATTTGGGTAAGGACTTTCACTTCAAGATAATGACACCCAGTGTACTTAGTGTGGGCATCCAGAGGGTAGTAGGATGGAAAGTACATTTCATTCACCTATTTCTGAAAGTTCCTTTTCCTTGTGGTGTGTGTGAAATGCCCATCTACTGAAGTGTATTTTCCTGACAAGTGTAGACATTAGAGTCAAACCACACAGGTTTGAATTCTGTCTCCATCATTCCTTAACTGCTCAACTTTGGGCAAGTTACTTAACCTCTCTGTGTCTTGGTTTGCTTCTCTGTTAAAATGATAATGATAACAATACCTACCTTGTTAAATTGTCATGAACATTAAATGAGATAATATACATAATGGGCTTGGAATTGTGTGTCAAATGATAAGCACTTGATAAATATGTATTATTGCTATTGCCCTTTCTAATTTTCTTTTCCTAGCCTTTCTCCTCAATGTTTCCTCCATCATTTTTGCATCAAACATTTCTTGACACCTTATGACATTTACTATTTGATCTTTAAGTTTCCTTCCAACTCTGACCTTAAGATTCTCGGATTCTTTTATGTGTCAGGCATTGCAATAGGCGTGCTGGGGAGTACCAGATGACTAAGATGTGTTCTCTGCTCTCAGATTACAGCCCTGCAAAGGAGAAAGGACAGTCTCAGCTAATCACTGCATTAGGCAAGATGTGGTAAGTGCTCTTACATATGTATGAAATGCATTGGTAATACAGGAAGAGGGAGGAAAGATAAATTTCAATTGGAGAATGAAATATGATCTCGGGAAGCTTTTCAGCCAGAGTGGCCTTTGCATTAGATCTTGAATGAGGGCATTTTAAGATGAGGGATACAAGAGCAAAAGCACTGAGGCTGGAAAGCAAAGAATGAGTCTGGTGAATTTGAGTAATTCTGTGAAATTGGGACCTGTGGAATCATGCCTGGCAATGCAGCCTAGGAATCAGTGATTCCTAGAGAACTAACATGACATCCTAAAGACTTTGGAATTTATTTTACTGATAAGGAGAAGCCATCAAAAGTTAAGAACCAGAAGGGGCAAAATCAGTCATTGTTTCTTCTTTCCTTCCATTCTATTCCCTCTGCTGTTCCTTCTTTATCTTTACCACTGATTAAAGTGTTGCCTGTCATGGAAACAATTGGTCAAAGCTATATAGCTTTTTTCTTTGCCTTGCATTAGACCTGCTGTAACCTTCTCTGGACAGGGAGTGAGTACTCTGTCCTCTGTTAAGTTTATTTACTCTTGCTGTCATATTAATTACATTTACATATTCTAAATGACAGATGCAGAGAGAACGTTCTTTATAATTTATAGTCTAATGACTCGAGCTTCTTCAGTGATTAGTTTTGAAGAAAAACATGCAGATAAAATTTGCCTTGGGTCAAATGTTGATAACATAAACTAATTAGTGGTTGTTTGCTTATGTTAGCATAAAATAGGCATTCTTTTGAAACAGTGTTCCCTTTTTGAGTACTTGCATTACAAATCTGTAATAAGCACAATTTGAAGGTAACTATATATGGAAAAAAAGTGCATTCTGAATCCACAAATAAAATGTGATTTTTCTGTTGAGACTATTGTACTTCCATGTAAATTTGATTCTTCAGTCAGTATTATAGTTAGTAAAAGAAATATGAAAATTCAAGGTGCTTGTTACGAGTGGGACTCTATTTAATGCCCCCCAATTCAGCTATATTCTGTTAAAGTAATTAACCAAAGAGACCGCTAGACAGAAGTGGTTCTAATGCCTTGGGAGCCTATGTAAGCAAACCAAAACCTAAGCCAGAGTCAATGCACTGGAAGCAGAGAAAAGGAAACTTAAGAACAACTAATCACAAACAGCCAATGAAGCTTTCCTAAATGAGGCAACTGCTTGAGCTAGAGCCAATCAAATAATTGCTTTGCTTTACTTCCGCATCTTTTTTATAAAAGCCTTTCCGGTGGCTTCTGTCGGGTGGAGTCTACTCACTGCTTTCTGCTCAGTACTCTAATAAACTCTTGTAAACTTTAATGTGCCCCAGTTTATTTTTTAACAATTCTTAAGCCAAAAAAGTTAATTTCTTAAGGAGAGTTCTGTCTTTTGTTTTCCTGGAAAGCATGAACCAGACTTTTAGCCCTCTCCTGCTTTTCTGTCTTCTCAGCAAGTTACTTAATCTCCCCGAGTCTGTTTCCTCATCTCTAAAGGAGTAATTATAAAAGTAGCTACCTATTTGAAATGTGATTATTAAGTTATAGACACAAAGCTTTTTGAATATGTCTGACACATAGCAAACTTTATGTCCCAGTAAATGTACTACTTTATTAATAAGGATTAAGTTGTTTTCTTTCTTGGTAAATTTTCTTCATTCATTATCCCAGGTCAATCTTTTTGTTTTAATATACTTAATATTTTTTAGAGCAGTATTAGGTTCACAACAAAGTTGAACAGAAGTTCAGAGAGCTCCCCCAAACCATCCTTCCCACACATACACAGCCTACCCCACTAGCAGCATACACCACTAGTGTGGTACATTTGTTAACAATCAATGAACCTACATTGACAGGACTTTTTAGGCACTGAAACTACTCCGTAAGATGCTATAATGGTGAACACATGTCTTTATACATTCCTTCAAACCCTTAGAATGTGCAATATCAAGAGTGAAGCCTAATGTAAACTATGGACTTAGGATGATAATGGTGTGTCAATGTAGGTTTATCAGTTATAACAAATGTACCACTGTGGTGGGGGATGTTGACAGTGGGGGAAGCTGTGCATGTGCCCTGGCAGCAGGTATATGGGAAATCTGTGTACCTTTCTCTCAATTTTGATGTAAACCTACTCTAAAAAATAAATTCTATTAAAAAAAAAAGTCATCTGTGCTGTACGTTTTCATTTTTCCCTTCCCCCTAATCCCTGGCAACCACTGACATTTTTACTCTCTCCATAGTTTTGCCATTTCCAGAATGTCTATAGTTGGAATCATACAGTATGGAGCCTTTTCAGATTACCCTCTTTCACTTAGTAATATGCATTTAAAGTTTCTCCATGTCTTTTCTTGGCTCAATAGCCCATTTCATTGAAGCACTGAATAATATATTCCATAGTCTGGATGTCCCACAGTTTATTAATCTATTCACTTACTGAAGGACATCTTGGTTGCTTCTAAGTTTTGACAATTATGAATAAACCTGCTATAAACATCCATGTACAGTTTTTTGTGTGGACAGAAGTTTTCAGCTCTTTTGGGCAAATACCAAGGAACACAATTGCTGTGTTGTATGGTAAGAGTGTGTTTAGTTTTGTGAGAAACTGCCAAACTATCTTTTAAAATGGCTGTACCATTTTGCAATCCCACTAGCAATGAATGAGAGTTCCTCTTCCTCCACATTCTCACCAGCATTTGGTAATGTCAGTGTTTTGGATTTTGGCCATTCTGGTAGGTGTGCCTGGTATCTCTAGTTGCAATTCCCTAATGATTTATGGTATTGAGCACCTTTTCATATGATTATTTTTGGTCTATATATCTTCTTTGGTGAGATGTCTGTTCAATTCTTTACTCATTTTTTAATTGGTTTATTTCCTTTATTATTACTGAGTTTTAAGACTTCTTTGTATATTTTAGATCACAATCCTTTATCAGATATGTCTTTTGCAAATATTTTTTCTCAGTCTGTGGCTTGTTGTCTCATTCTCTTGATCCAGGTCAAGCTTTCAAATTAAAAAAAATTTAAAATTAGAAAAAACATTTTTTAAATTAGACATTTAAAACAGAGTGATAAGAAATGACATTTGAGCAGCCAAAGAAGATTGTGTGTGTGTGTGTTTTTCACTGTAAAATACTAAGTGGCCTGATTGTCTTTCTAGTCTTTTAAAAAACATTTTAATTTTGCAATAATTTTAGATGTACAGAAGAATTGCAAAATTAGTACAGCGAGTTCCCATTTACTCTTCACCCAGCTTCTCCTAATGTTAATATCTTACATAATCATGAAACATAATCAAAACTAAGAAATTAACACTGGAACAACACTATTAGCTAAACTATAGACTATTAGGATTTGACCAGCTTTTCCGCTAATGTCCTTCCTCTGTTCCAGGATCCAATCTAGAGTATCACATTGCATTTACTTGTTATGTCTCTTTAGCATCCTTCAATCTTTTGTGGTTTCTCTGTCCCTCCTTGTTTTTCATGACCTTTGAAGAGTACCAGTCAGGTATTTTGTAGACTATCTCTTAATCTGTGTCTGTCTGATGATATCTCATCATTAATTAGGCTGGGGTTATAGACTTTTGGGAAGAAGACCACAGGGGTAACATGTCCTTCTCATCTTGACAGATTAGTGGGGACGTGACATCAACATGACTCATGCCGGTGATGTTAACCTTGATCACTCAGTTGGGGTGGTGTCTGCCAGGTTTCGCTCCTGCAGTTACTATTTTTCCCATTGCACGTTCTGTTCCTTAGAAGCTAGTCACTAAATCCGGACCACACTCCAAGAAAGGTAATTAGGCTCCACCTCCTGGAATTACGGTAATTAACGGGCACCACGACAATTAATAAATATTATGGGTGATATTCTGAGGCTATGCTAATATTGTGTTTCTTCTTAAAGTTTTGCCCACTAATGTTAACATCCAACAGTGGAATTTGCCTACAGCAATAATTACTGTGAAATTCTAATGATGGCTTTCCAGTCTCTCATTCCTTCTACATTTATTATTTGAAATTCTTCTGTAAAAAGGATTTGTCTCTTTGTTCCCATTTATGTATAATTCAATCATTATATTATAATTCAATCAGTATTTATAATTCAATCAATTACTTATATCATGGATATTTATTTCATTCCTTGGGTTATAATCCATCACTACTTTATTTCTTGTTCTAATTGTTCCAGCTTTGAGAATTGGGAGCTTTTTCTGGTTGACTCCTGTATCCCTTTCACATGACCCCATTCTATTTTGTTTTGTTTTTAAACTTATCTTGAGAACTTCCTTACTTTCTGGCCCAAAAATGCTCATCTTATATTTTTCCCTGCCCCACAAGTAGAATCAGCTAGAAAAATATATATACATATGTATACATGTATGTATATATGTGTATATACATACATATGCACACAAATACAGCAATATCTATTTCTGCATCACTTCTCATTTATATGTACATATTTAAAAGTCATGATTTCACCCCAGTGATTCCCATTCCAATTCAACACCTGAGTTCTCTATGACCTTCCAATTTACTGCATCAGTAAATTCCTTTCTGATAGTAAAAAGCCTGGCTTCCATGTATCCAATATGTTGACTTATTTGCTCAACCCCTTCTGTGGTCCCAGTTTCCTCACCACACTGCTGTCATCTCAGTTCACCTCTTCTGCACCTCTTCCCCCTCCCACAATGGCCTCAGTGCTGCTCCCTCCCCACAGGAAAGGGACAGAAAGGGAGGAGAAACCTGTGATTTTGAAAAGACATGTTTCAACAGACAGGACTCCAGACAGGCCCACATAGCCATCTTTGGATTCGGTCTTGGGAACGTGTCTTTCCCATGAAGGCTCCTGAGATTATATTTTCTATCTGGAACCTCAGGTTTTCTCCTGTTAGCCTGCCCTAAGATACTCTCATGCATCAAGGCAGGTGCTGCTGTAGAGGTACTGGGAAGGATTTCCTTCGGTCCAAAATATAATTCTCACTTGACCAGTGGTTCTTAAAGTCACCCTAATGTGGTTAGAAGAAAACCTTTCATCCCAAGCAGGATCTAAAATGGACACAATCTGCCCCACATTGACCCCTCTTTTTGTTTCACCAGCTAGCCCAGACCCACATGCTGACGTCCCAATTAGGACCAATTCTGCCACCTGCTGATTATGTCTTCTCAGTAGCTCCTGGGGTAGTAGGTGACATTCTTCCCTTCCTAGTAGGAGCCCTGTTGGCTTGACCATGAGAACAGCCCCTGTTGAGCCAGGCCTGGCTTTCCTGCCTGGATGTTCCTCTCCGTCACCAAAACCATGCCAACCCTGGCTCCAAAGGGCTGGGCCTGTGACAGTCTACAGTCACAAATGTGGTTTAAAAATCCAAAGTGAGTGTAGTTGAAAGAGCCAGGGAAGTCTATTCTCAAGAAAATTAGATCTTGGTGGAGTCAGCACATTAGCCTATATGTCTGAGTCAGTTTCACTTGAGCTAATTAAGTTTTCTTTTGCTCCCCACCCTTTGTTGAATTTTCTTAAGCTTTTTATGACTCACTGAAACATAAGCTTGTGGTTTTCTTCATACATTACTTAACAGATCAGCACACCAGCAAATAACTTATTTGCAGGGAGCTGATGAAATGCAGGGATGACTGACAATTGCTCAATGTCTAGAGAAAATACATCAGCAAATGAAGCAGGTTGGGAAATGAGTACAGAGACTTGAAAGCCTTAATCTGCAGTTCTAGGTCTTAATGCAGAGTGGATTAATATAAAAATGAAAAGTGTGCCAATTGATTTCTGGGAAAAAAATCAAGATATTCTCTTTGTGTGGTATTCATTAAGCATTGACAAAGCCACCATTTCACCATATTTGGTGTTTCTTATATGTCATCAGAGACAGAAATTCAATTTTTTAATTTGGGCTTGTCAAATCTGAATGATGAAAATAGCTAGCAAATTAGCTAAAAAATTTCCAGGGCTGAATTTGTGCCTTTTGTTGTTTGGCATAGTAGGAGTTGAGAATTTAGAAAAGGGATCTGTAGAAAAGGACTGAGTAAGAGGAAGAAGTCATTAGAGTTACAAAGAGAGCACTTTTAGGGAAGATTGGATTTTAGGGAAGAAAAATCTGGTATTTGTTACGTGCTTGATTTTCGTCTAGCTGGTCTGTGTTCAAGCACCAAGCATCTTCCATGTATGGGAATGATAGTGATGGCAATGGCGATTGTTAGAGGTAACTTTCCGTGTGGGACATGAGTAGGGCTTAGTGGTAGGATCTGTGCAGAACCTGGGGGCCTACCTGCATCATTATGGTTCTAGAGCATTCGGTGATGTTTGCGGTTTCTCCCATTAGAATGATATTTATATCTTTGCATCATAATTTGGGTTTCTGAATGTCTCTGTTATCAGGACTGAGAAATATCTTAAACATTAATAACCATCAAATTCTAGATTAACTGCTTCCTTCCCAGCAATGAGAAAAAAATCCACTAAAATAGAATGTAGGTGCACTGGGCAGTAGACAATGATTAAAAGGTGGGAATAATTATGCTGAAAGTGGAAGGAGGGGCAAAAATAAATATACCGAACATTCTAGAGCAAGAGGTCAACTGTGGATCTAGAAGATTCAGATATTCAGGGGTGATGAATGAAAAATAGGTCTTTATATCATATGAACACATTCTTGTATTTTTTCTTTTCTTTTTTTCACTATGAGTCATATCTGTTGTTCTTTTATTTAAAATGCAATTAAAATGACTGAAGCATAGCAATAGCCGTAGAAACCATTTTACCCAGACACAGACTCCCATTCTGCATAAATACCAGGTGACTCCTAAAAGTTTGTATTCAGTTACATAATATTTTATGCAATCTACTGTGCTTTAAAGTTTCAAAGCTGTAGTCAAAACACAACTAAAATGTCATATTTTGTATGTTTGTAGCAAATGAATCAACTGATAAAAACCTTCGAAGCAGCTGGTAACTTTCGGTAATTGTCTGCATGTGAGAATTGAATACTCAGAGAACTACAAAGAACACTTAGCTGACAAGGTCATGCCAAAAGGGCTCACTGTGTTGATTGGATCTTCAAAAACATTTCATGAGACAGGGGTGCCAACCTGAGTTTTTATCTTTATAATATTTTGATTTGGCAGTGATTTTTTGTTGCAAGGATTCGTATTGTTAGGAGGCCAAAAAAAAAAATCACTTTTCAAAATTGAGTGAAGAATAATAATTTCTCCTTAGTACAGAGTACTTATGTTTAGTTTTTTCTTATTTCCTGAATCTACTGTCACCCATGGCAGTCTATTTGCATATAACACCTAGAGTAATCTTCTAGCAACGTGAATAGGACTATGTCACTCTTTGCTGTAACTTTCTATTGGCTTTCCTTGTAGTGTTTAAAATCCAAACTCCCTTACTCTTGCTATGAAGCTGAAAAGAATGAACCCTTTCTCTCCAACCTTGTCTCATGACACGTTCCCATTTTCTCACTCTGTTCCAATCACACAGACCATCTTTCTGTTCCTGGATAAATTATCCACTTCATTCCTACCTTTGGCCTTTGCCTTCACAGTTCATTCTACCTAGAAAGCTCTGCTCCCTGATTTTTGCGTGACTGGCTGCTTAATCAGGTTCCGGTCAAATGTTATCTCAGCAGTAAGGTCTTCCTTGTTCTCCAAACCTAAGAGTACCTTTGATCCCAGTCAACATCACATCACCTGATTTCTTTTTAATACTATTTTTCATTATCCGAAATGACCTTGTTCAATCCTGTTTATTTTTTGTCGTCTCTCCTTTAGAATGTAATCTCCACAGAGTGGGGAGGATTGTCTGTCTCTCCTTTCACCTCCCATACTTCCAGACTGACAACAGTCTGGAGCTACATAAATATTTTTTGAATGAGTAAATGAATAACTTGTTTCTTCTTTCCTTGGTTGGTTAATTGGCAACCCAAAGATACTGCAGAGTCGTAATGTAGAGGTGTTTCAACTACTTTGTATACACAGAGAGTTTGGCGATGACCATTATCAGCTCCTGGGAGATCAGTTTCCTCTGGCCTTTGACCCAGTAACAGTAGGCCTTTGTGTCTAGAAAAATATGGTACTGGTTTATTAAGAATATAATTTCTTCAGATTAGTCAATCGGACAATACAAATTACTAATTTAAATTAAATACAATGCAATACAAATTAAAAAGAGGGCTAAGAAGGGAGTTCAACAGAGGTTGGAGGGTAGGCATGATATATACATTAGCCAAGAGAATTTTTATTCTCATTGTCAAGCCCTAGAGACAAGTCTGTGACCTGAAAGGATGCCAACAGAGTGCTTGTGGTGACTCTTTGATGCTTTCTAGATGTGCCAGGAAAACTGAGTAATGGGAGGCACATCATGAGAAAGCCAATCTGTGTATTTAACCAGCAGTTAATATTGAGTAAGGGGAAATTTTCCACAAAGGAAACAGTTGGGGATGCAGTGAGAGAGCAATCCTCAGAGTGTTGGAGAGGGAGTCTCTGTGTGTAACTTGGGGGTAAAGTATGGCTAAAGTCAGTACTAAGGGTCTCTTGGAAAGAAGAAAAAGCTTCTGAAAATAAGGGTTGTATGTGGAGGGAGAAAGGGGCTATCTCAAGCTATCATTATCCTTGATATCCATATCAAGGGCTATCATTGTCCTTAGTGATAATTAAGGGGGAGAGATGGAGTATAGTGTTCAGCACCAATCATAAGGAAATGCAACTCTAGCCATTTTGAATAGCAGTCAATAGAGTCAAATGTCTTCTGTCCACTGGTCACCTTCGTAAGCCACTCTGCAGATAGAGGTAAATAAAACTGACAACAATAACCTCCTTGGGCCACTGAACCCATTTCAAAAGCTGTGGGTAAGAGTTTTAACCTGGCGTCCATGAGTGAACATCAGGAACTTGTGAACTCCTGAAACCACGCACACGTTTGTGAGTATCCCCTACATGTAGTTATTTCTGGGGAAATTATTCATAATTTTCTCTTGGATTCTCAAAGGGATCTGAGATTTTAAAAAGGGCAAGATACTCTGTGGGATGGCTTTGCCAATGCTACATTTTTTTTTTTAACATGTTGATGTTTTTCTTTTTGCTGGGAAAGATTCGCCTCGACCAACATCTGTTGCCAATCTTCCTCTTTTTTTCCTTTTCTCCCCAATGCCCCCCCAGTGCATGGTTGTATATCCTAGTTGTAAGTCCTTCTAGTTCTTCTATGTGAGCCACTGCCACAGCATGGCTACTGACAGACAAGTGATGTGGTTCTGCGCCCGGGGAACTGAACCCTGGCCGCTGAAGTGGAGTGCGCTGAACTTTAAGCACTAGGCCATCAGGGCTGTCTTGCCAATGCTACACTTTTTATGAGAAAACTCTCACTTTTCTCTCAGATAGTGACAATCTTTTGGGAATCCACCAAGGGGCAAAATTGGTACTAAAAGCCTTTCCACAGCTTGGTAGATTTGTGAATGGCGGTCTAGGAGGGAACGATCCTGCTATTCTGAAAGTGACTATGGCTATCAGTAACTCTGCAAAGAGAGTTGCTGTTGCAGTGTGAATAAGACAGTATAGATTTAAGCTGATAGACAAATGACTCGTCCTCGAAAATACTAGGGAAAAAGCTATGCTTTGCATCTGTCTGGGGTGTAAATTTGCTTTTGATTGACGTTGTGATGGCAAAGTAAAGAAACACAGACAAAATGTCATCTTTGTGGACAGATGTTACTATTAGAAGCTGAAAGTGTGATGGAAGTGCGTTTGAAAATGTGTTATTTCTCCATGTTCTTTTATGCCACTGTAAGCACAGGAAAAACATTTTTATTTTCACTCTTGTTTAAAAAAAGTTAGAGGATGTAACATTCACTGTAAGCACAAAAACATTGGGAATCTGCATTTTATGGTGGGCCCACAACGGTTTGGTAATAAATGGTTCAGGGGACCTATAACTTCAATTACTGCTGCAATTTAGAATGATTGAACAACTCTTTTTTGTGAAATACTATGTTGTGGAAACTCTTAAGTGTTTATTGAAAATTCTTTATAAAACATCACATGCTTATTGTCCTGGAGCTTTGGGTTCAAAATCTTTACTGGGTAAAATGAATCATTCTAGCTCAACATCAAAAGTACCAAGATACATTTGTGGCTCTGTGACTTTGGCTAACGTTTTTGGTATTTGCAGATAATACATTAATTTTAAAAATCATTAGAGAGAGTTTTAAATAAGTACTGCTATGAAGGCCTGCAAGAATTCATATCTTTCTCCCAGGGAGTTGCCTAGACACTGGGAAAATCAGACTTCATAAATATGACTTGACATTACCCTTTATTTACCCTGGAAAGATAATATGGGAATACAGCACACTCCAATTCAATAGTAGATAAGAAATGCACACTCTTCCTTGTCTGAGAGCTATGTAACCTGTGGGTCAGTTTGGATGTTTAGAGAATTTTTTACTTTGTGGGAATTTTAAAGATATATATAAAGCACTGAGTTTATATCAAACAAAATGACCTACTTAAAATAGAAAAAAGAGAAGTGGTTCCGTTCATCTGACCCAGCAGAAACTGAAAATCCTCAATACTATTCTTTTCTACCAATGGTTTCATTTGGGGCCTCTCTTTTAATTTCCTCGACACGCCTTATTGCAGAGGGGCTGAAACATACCACCCTTAACATCGCTGCAAATGTGCATCACAGATTCTCCCCAGGAGACCTCTTGGGCTGTTCACTCCATGTTATTACCTGACAAAAAAGTTCTTACATCCAGAAGCCAAATGTCACTCAAAGGACCTCCATTCCATCTAGCCTTAAGAATGCCCTAACAGTGGCAGATCTGTCCTCACTGTCCTCTGGCCACCTCTGCTCCCTGGCTCAGTACTTCCACAGCAAGTCTTTACTGTGTTCTGCGACTCAGTTGCCACTTGGCTTTTGCTGATCTTCAGGCATCCAGATTTTGTCACCTTCTTTGTCTCAAGTGTCTACATCACCATGTCATTCTCTGCTTCACTTTAGCTATATTATGCCTCACAGAACCCAGAGAGCATTTAGACTGAAAAGTTTAGCAAGGTCTTCACAGAGCTGAATAATCTGACTTCCAAGAACTTCACTTTCCTACTTTCCAGTATTTATTTCTTTGAGAAGTTTTGCTGTTCTTCTCCAGATCATGTATCGCCAATGTGAGAATAATCCCCCTTACTCATTTCCTAACAAATTACAAATTTGAGCAGACCTCAAACCTATTGCTTATTAACTATACTTCTTTTCTCTGGGAGTCAAGGAGAGAGAGAGAGAGAAAGGTGTACATGTGTGTACCAGAGTACATGTGCCATCCATGAGAAATTGGTGTCTAGAATTTTTTTTGAGATACAGTCAACATATAACATTATATTAAGTTTCAGGTGTACAACATACTGATTCGATATTTGTCTATCTTGTGAAAAGATCACCACTATAAGTCTAGTTAACATCCGTCACCACGTATAGTTACATATTTTTTTTCTTGTGATTAGAACTTTTAAGTCTTAGCAATTTTCAAATATACAATAAGGTATTATTAACTATAGTCACTATGCTGTACATTACATCTCCATGACTTATTTATTTTATAACTGGAAATTTGTATCTTTGACCACCTTTACCCATTTTGCCTACCCCTTACCCCAGAATTCTAGAATTTAAAGGCCCATTTTGCATATGCCAAATAATTATTGTATCAGAAAGCTCTAGTTCCTTTATGTATTTTTAAAATGAAAATTTCAGTTTAAAACATGGCATCCTTGGTGATAGTCTTACCTTCATAGAACATTTTAATCTTAGAAAGCCTGCACTAATTTATTTATACATTACAAATTCAGTAATCCTATGAAATCATGTTATCAGTTATGATGTTTTAGACAGATTTAGGGGAACTTTGACAAACTGGAGATCGTTTTTCTAACACCATTCTCAGTGTGACTAGATTTATATACAGTTTTACATGGGAACTCCTTACCTCCACAGTCAGATGGATCAAAGTGGGACTGAAGCCTGCTATCTGGTGACTTGGATCTCTATTAGAATCTGACTAAATTTAAAGTAACAAATTAAAGAAAAGAAATATTAAGGGTGATTCAGAATCCATTCAGAAATACTAAAATTCTACATAAAAATAAAAATCTTTACTTAAAAGATCTCAAGACAGAGGTTACTGAACCAGGCTCATTTTGCCCACTGCATGATGTGCCAATCACCAAGATGACAAGTTTGCAGCAGAGAAAGGGTTTATTCACAAGGCAGCCAAGCGAGAAGACAGGAGAACAAATCTCAAACCTACCATCATGAAAATGGGGATTAGGGATATTTATGGGATAAAGGGGCAAGGTGATCTGAAGTGTGGGGATAGATGCTTGGAGGTGAGGAGAAGTGAAGTAATCAGTGATCTGCACAAGTGTAGTCAAGCTTCCTGGTTCTTCATAGGGTGCATGTTCACAAAATGGTGGTGTTAGCCTTATCTTAGGGTGGAGTTTTCAGCCCCTTGACATCAAAGGGTCACCTATCGGTCATCCCAGTTGATGAGTCTGTGGTGTTAACTGGCCTGATCTGGACAAGGAATTGACTCTCAGTTCCTGAAAAATTTAAGCACCCCCCCATTATCATGGTGACCCAAGTGTCAAAGATGTTACCTATAGGGTGGGCTTTAGTAATGCATTATCTAACTACTTTTGCACACAGACAACTGAGTATAATTAAAGCAAGTTGGCCCCTGGTTTCAAAGAAATCCTATCAATTGTAATTTTTCTCAGTGTTAAGACTGGGAGTAATTTACTCATATTTGGAAGGTGAAGTGACTCTTACAGGACACCAGGGTGTGAATTTTTGATAAACTTGTGTTTTGGTGGGTGTCAGAGTCAAGATTTGCTTACTCTGTGAGGGAACCCTCTGATGGTTAAAGTTGTACCCGGAAAATATCTGAGCAAACATCACGGGCTTACTCTCTGCTCCTCTCAAATCTGAAATTTTAATGATGATATTTGGAATCAGGCAGACAAAATATCCAGATATTCTTAAAAATTAGTGGATGCTCCTTCCGTTGTTAGAATGTTGACCTGGAGTCTTGCATAAACCACGTAGGAGAGGGGTCTAGTCAGAGCACCTACCGTTCTCTAAACATTTGCAGGATATGATGTATCCTGAGGAAACAGAATAGTAATGAAAGATTGACCAATTATAAGGTAGACTCTGGTAAATGTAAACAAAAAGAAGCTTATTCAGAGTTTGTTAGGACTGCACCTTAGGAAGCCCAGAGTCAAGAAACACTTGAATTGTGTTCTGACTACAGGAGAGGGGCTTAGGGTTTTTATGAGAAAAAGGGAGGGTGAGGTGAGTTGTATTAAAGAAGAGTTCATTGGTGCTAGATGAGGTAAGGCTGGGTTTGTACTCCATAGATTGGCTTGAGATTCTGTCACCAGACAAAGGGCTAGACTTGTACTTCATTGGTTGAGATTCAGTCATCAGCAAAGTCCAGTTTCCAGCCCTTACAGATGGGATATTCTTGTCCTCACTGACTTCTTGGAATGTTGGCAGTTTGGTCTAGTTTGGAAGATAAAAAAAAAAACAAGATGTGCAAGGCAATTCTTCTGAAATGGCTGCTCTGGCTCTGTTTTAGTATGGCTCCACTCATGTCATCTTTCACACAGACTCATATTTATAAACTGTTTTAATTCTGAAGATTTCTAAATGAGAAACTCAGTAATTTTACAAAATGATTTTATTACTATACCACTATGATTTTGTACTTCATCAACATGTGAGCATGCATACTGAAATTCTTCTTAATAGAAAATTGATGTTATTTATTATATGCCTAGTGTCATTCTGTTATTCCTTTCTGAGAAGCCCAGAAGTAAGTTGATCAATGGAAAGAGCGCCACATTATAAAATGATAAATTTTGTTTCTGTTTGATATGAAAGAAGCTATGCTGTAAGCAATGGGAAAAAACAAATGCCTTTGTCTTTGAAGCTAAAATTTTAGAAATGATTCCCTTACCCTAGTAAATTGAAAGACAACATCTCTTGATCAGAATCACTCCTGGAGGCCACTTCCCCTTTCCCTATCTCAGAGGATTTTTGTGAGGATAAAGTGTGAAAATGTAAAACTGTTGATTCATTCTTTCAAAAAATTTTTACTAACACTCATTTTATGAAAGCTTCTAATAGCTAATCTAGTCTGTAAAATATCAAATCTGTAAAGTCAGTTTACATATCAATGTATTGTGTCTATTTTCTCCCACCCAACATGGTGTCTTTTTAAGTGGTACATACAACCATAGAAAGAACAAAAAGAGCTATGGAACTGACTATCTTTTTATTTGTTTGTTAGCTGTGACCCCACTGTGTTTTCTATTTCCTTTGCTACTTCTTCAGTGTGGTCCGCAGCTACTTGAGAATGCAAATTACTCCCAACAACAAGTGAGTAATTTCCATAATTTTGGAAGTGTCCTTTGGAATGGATATTTTATGTTAACAAAATCTGACTGGGATCTCTAATGGGCTTTGGAGTTTGACAGAACTGAGTTGAAATTCTGTCTTAGCATTTATTTTACTGGTGTAGAGCACATATCAAGAACTAAAATTATTATATCACACTATCTGTTTACATGTGTATTGTTTGTCATGTCCAGAAGCATATAAGCTCTGAGAGGGCTGTCTGAATCCCTGGCTTTTTAAAATTTTCTGGTTAAACAATGATTTTTATTGCTTGAGTATGTAGACAAATTTATGCAACCAGAGCAGAGGCTGTGGGTGACTCGTGTTTCCAGTTTGTGGGGAGGACTCATTTGGTCTTATGGTATTGAGCCAATTGGTGAATGGAGCTCTCAATCAGAATCAGGTGGAATTTAGCATCCTTATCCTTTCTGTTCCTCTCAAGATGCCTTTGAATAGCAACAGCTTTCTTTTCTTTTTTGCTGAGGAAGATTAGTCCTAATCTAACATCTGTGCCAATCTTCCTCTACTTTTTATATGTGGGTTGCCGCCACAGCCTGGCTGATGAGTGGTATAGGTCCATGCTTGGGATCCCAACCTCCCAACCCAGGCTGCCAAAGCAGAACATGCCGAACTTGAACCATGATGCCATGGGGCCAGCCTCAACAGCTTTCTTAATTACATGGTAGAGATCTTCAGACAGATCAGGAGCAAATCCTTTGGACTTAAGGATTCTCAAGATTTCGTTGCCTGTCACAAAACATACTTGTGCAACACTATGTGAATCTCTCAGGATCACATGGATTTGTGAGGGAGTCAAGCCTTCTTGGCCAGTTTGTAGATTTGTTCCTTCATGTCATCAGACACCAACTTCAGCCAGGTGGGGACTCTGCTGAAGCAGGGCAGCACCAACTGGCAGCATGCATGTAACCGATGATGGTGATGGTCAGGCAGTGAAAAAGCTTGAATCCCTGGCTTCTAACACAGTGCCTGGCATGTAGTAGACATCCAGTAAGTATTTGTTGAATAATTAAATGACAATTGTGTCCTTTATAGTATTCATCAAGTGTTAGTTTTCTTTCTTTCATGTTTTTTCTTTGGCCTGGTCTTCTCACCTGGAACCTGGAGGAATTGGATCAGCCAGTTGGTATGATACATTTTACCTTGACTATTAAGATTTCTAGAGAATATAAATGTGAAATTTGGAGTTAATAAGCTGCCAGTTAAGTTCTCCGTTCATGAAAATCAATGCTTCCAATGGCCCAGAGCATAGGAATTATGAAAAAGAAATACAGATCTTTTCAAATTGATGAGAACATGTGAAATTTTCTAATAATGGACAAATGAAAAAGAGGTCAAATAGACAATCTGAATAGGCCTATATCTATTAAAGAAACTGAATCAATAATTAATATCTTCCAAAACAGAAAGCACCAGGCCCAGATGGATTCACTGGTGAATTCTACCAAACATTTAAGAAAGAAATTATACCAATTCTTTACAACCTCTTCCAGAAAATAGAAGTGCAGGAAACACTCTTAATTCATTCTATGAGATCTGCATTACCTTAATACCAAAACCAGATAGAGACATTACAAGAAAACTACAGACCGCTATTTCTCATGAACATAGATGCAAAAATCCTCAACAAAATATCAGCAAATCTAGCCCAACAATGTATAAGAATCCCATGACCAAATGGGATTTACCCCAGGTATACAAGCCTGGTTCAATATTCAAATGTCAATTAATGTAATCCACCACATAAAGAGGTTAAAGAAGAAAATCATATGATCATATCAGTAGAGGCAGAAAAAGCATTTGACAATATCCAACACTTAGTTATGATAAAAACTCTATTATGATAAAAAATACGAATGGAGAGAAACTTCCTCAACTTGATAAAGTATAACTACAAAAAATCTACAGTTGACATCATACTTACTCATGAGAAACTCAAAGTTTTCCTGCTAAGACCAGGAAAAAGTCAAGGATGCCCCTTCTCACCACTGATTTTCATCATTGTGCTGGAAGTCCTAGCTACTGTAATAAGACAAGAAAGGGAAATAAAAAGTGTACAGATTGAGAGGGAAGAAATGAAACTGTATTTGCAGGTGATATAATTGTTTATATAGAAAATCTGAAAGAATTGACAAAAAACCTCCTGGAACTAATAAGCAATTACAGCAAGGTTGCAGAACACAAGGTTAATATACAAAAGTCAATCACTTTCTTGTACACTAGCAATGAACAAGTGGAATCTGAAATTAAAAACATATTACCATTTTTATTAACATTACCCCAAATGAAAACCTATTGTACAAATTTAATGAAATGTGTACAAGATCTACATGAGGAAAACTACAAAACTCTGATGAATGAAATCAAAGAAGAACTAAATAAATGGAGAGATATTCCATGTATATAGATCAGAAGACTCAATATTATTAAGATGTCAGTTCTTTCCACCTTGATCTATAGATTTAATGTAATCCCAGTAAAAAATCCCAGCAAGTTATTTTGTGGATATTAACAAACTGACTGTAAACTATATGGAGAGGCAAAACACTCAGACTGGTAAACTCAATATTAAGGGATAAGAACAAAGTCAGAGGACTGACACTACCTGATTTCAAGACTTACTTTGAAGCTACAGGAGTCAAGACAGTGTGGTATTGGCAAAAGAATAGACAAGTAGATCAATGGAACAGAATAGAGAGCCCAGAAACAGAGCCACATAAATATACTCAACTGGTATTTGACAAAGAGGCAAAGGCAATGCAATGGAGCTAAGATAGTCTTTTCACTTGTGTTGGAACAACTGAACGTCCACATGCAAAGAGATGAATCTAGACACAGACCTTATACTCTTTACAAAAATTAACTTATATTGGATCATAAACCTAAATGTAAAACAAAAAAACTATAAAACTCCTAGAAGATAACATAGGAGGAAATCTAGATGACCTTGGGTATGGTAATGACTTTTTAGATATAATATCAAAGGCATGATCCATGAAAGAAATAACTGATAAACTGGACTTCATTAAAATTAAAAACGTCAGCTCTGCAAAAGACAATGTCAAGAGAATGAGAAGACAAGCCACAGGCTGGGAGAGAACATTTGCAAGAGACTTATCTGGTAAAGGAGTATTATCTAAAATACTATATCCAAATTAAGAAGGAACTCTTAAAACTCAACAATAAGAAAAAAAGTGGCCCATTAAAAAATGGGCAAAAGACCTGAATGCATGTCTGACCAAAGATGTGCAGATGACAAGTAAGCAACTGAAAAGAGGCTCAACATCACACATCATAAGGGAATTACAAACGAAAACAACAATGAGATACCACTACAATGGCCCAAATCCAAAACACTGACTACACCAAATGCTGGTGGGAATGTGGAACAACAGAAACTCTCATTCATTGCTGGTGGGTTTGCAAAATGGTACCACCACTTTGGAAGACAGTTTGGAAGTTTCTTACAAAACTCAACATACTCTTACCCTACAATCCAGTACTTGTGCTCCTTGGTAGTTACCAAAATGAGTTGAAAACTTATATCCATACAAAAACCTACACACAGATGTTTGTAGAAGCTTTATTCATAATTGCCAACACTTGGAATCAACCAAGATGTCCTTCAGTAGGTGAAAGGATGACCAAATTGTGGTACATCCAGACAGTGAAATATTGTTCAGTGCTAAAAAGAAATGAACTATCAAGTCACGAAAAGACATGGAGGAAACTTAAATGCATATTACTAAGTGAAAGAAGCCAGTCTGAAAAGTGTAGATACTATGTGATTCCAACTATATGACATTCTGGCAAAGGCAAAATGATGGAGACTACAAAAGGATCAGGGGTTGCCCCAGATTAGGGGAAAAGGAGGGATGAATAGGTTGAACACAGAAGATTTTTAGGGCAGTGAAACTATTCTTTATGATACTACAATGGTGGACACATATCATTATACATTTGTACAAAGTCATTGAATGTACAACACCATGAGTGAACCCTAACATAAACTGTAGACTTTGGGTGATAATGATGTGCCAATGTAGGTTCCTCAATTGTAAGAATGTATCACTCTGGTGTAGGATATTGATAGTAGGGGAGGCTAGGCATGTGTGGGGACAGGGTGTGTATGGGAACTTTCTTTACCTTCCCTCAATTTTGCTGTGAACTAAAACTTCTCTAAAAAATCAAGATTACTCATTTAAAAAAGTCAGAATGACTACCAAAATATAATAAGTTCAACGTAATAAAGAATCAAATAAATTCAAATTACAACAATCTGTGAGCAAGGGGCTGAGGAGAAATTCTGGTTTGAAGGAATCAGATTGTAAAATGTCATTCACGTTTCTCCTCTAAGAAGTCACCTCTTAAGAAGAGCAAGAAACAGAAATTGGAATTTCATCTTTGATGGCACTGAAGGTAACCTTAGTCCCTAATCACAAGCAATGAAGATAAAAATTGACTTAGCAGAGAGTAAACGGGTGAAACCTAATGGCCTGCAAAAAGGGAATGATGATGTGAATTTCACTCCCTCACTCTGCAGAATCTGGAGGAATTGAAGGCATCTAGTTCCATGGAGGTGGGGGTAAGGCATGGGGCTCAAACTAGGGGACTGTTTGTGTCTGTTCAAAGAGCCGTTTGACTCCAAAACCTGGTGAATTCCTGCTTTAGTTTGCTAGGGCTCCCAAAACAAAGTACTGCAAAGTAGAATTTAATGATTATTGAGGCTAGAACTCAGATCTTGTGCTTCTTGCTCTTTTACCATATTATGCTGGCATAAGTTTTGAACGCCAGGCCTGTGATTAGTTAAGCATTATTTCTTAAATGCCTAAAAATAGCATTTAAGCTCCAGAGTATGTTGCTGATTGAGATAAATAGAATTTTGTTAAAAAGGCAGCACCTGATTATTTAGACTGGATGTTAATAATGTGTAAAAAATGTTTAAGTATGATGGCAGCATTATTCATAGTAGTTGGGATATGGAAACAACCTAAATGTCCATTGATAGATGAATGGACAAAGAAAATGTGGTATATGTATGCAATGGAACACTATTCAGCCTTAAAAAGCAAGGAAATCCTGCCATTTGCAACAACGTGGATAAACCCGGAGCATCTTATGCTGAGTGAAATAAGCCAGATACAGAAAGACAAATACTGTATGATTTCACCTATGTGAGGAATCTAAAAAAGTTGAACCCATGGTAACAGAGAGTAGCATCATGGTTCCCAGAGGTTGAGGGATGGGGGAAATGGGGAGATGCTGGTCAAAGGGTACAAATATCCAGTTATAAGATGAATAAGTTTGGGAGACCTAATGTACGGCGTGGTGACTATAATAAATAATAATGTATTATATACTTGAAATTTGCTAAGAGAGTAGATCTCAAGTGTTTTTACCACACACACACAAAGGTAACTATGTGATATGATAAATGTGTTGGCTTGATTGTGGTAATCATTTCACAAAGTATGTGTACACCAAAACATCACATTGTACACCTTAAACATATACAATTTTTATTTGTTAATCTTAACTCAATAAAGCTGGGAAAAAATTAATTACCTTTAAGAAATATATTTTCCTGTAAATTTTGTTTTATCTTGTAAATAATTTTCCCTGCCTTCCAAATTTTCTGCATATCATTTATAATATTAAAATTGGATTTAAATATAAAATTACTTTTGAAGAAGTAACAGCTTTTAGTTGTTAGTTTTGATATTATATTCTCTTTCCCATGGGTATTTCATATGTCTTTCAATTGTAAATTATTAATAGCTTATCATTTTAAATATAAATACAACAGTTGTCAAAATTCAAAAGCTTTATTGAGGAGAGGGAAAACGAAATTGATAAATGAAAAGGGCAAAGAGGAAAATACAAAAATAATGATATTTTTATATCAATAGGGTGGTGGCTATATTGTGCCTGTTTTAGTGTTATTCTCTATACTGTATATATAGTATCTTTGTATGTATTAAATATTTTATTATAAAAATTAAAAGTGTTCTATCTTTGTGTATGTTATACCTGCCTTATGCAAGTTTCAAAGTTGGACAGCGTGCTCGGACAGAGACACTCAAATATGAGGACCTTGCCAGCTCCTCAGCACAGCGAACTCTGAGGTCTATAGTAAGATGACTGGTTAGTGCCTTCAAGTCCTGTTTAAGAATAACTTCCCATCCTCAACAATGGTAATAAAAGTGATAATGGTGAATACTATCACGTGGGGATATTAAACGTGGAGATTTCAGAGATATTACAACTGTATTAGAGTGTTCTGTATGAATGTGTGATATCAAAAAAAATGTTTCAAGAAGCCATCCTTGAGTTTAGCATTGGCGTCTGAAGGAGAAAAAGATATAAGGTGTATGTCAGAACAGCAACAAAGGTCTGAGACATTGTTTCTGTGTGGAAAAAAGCTTCATCGCTGTGCAGAAATCTCTAGAAATGTTACACTCTAGAGTTTGAGAAGCAGCGACGAAGCAGTAAAAAATAAGCTTTCTTTTGGAAGAAACCTGAGCTGAAAACCGATGAAGTAAGGATGATGGTGCCACGGTTCAGCTGCATTTTCACCTCACATGCCCACCTGCATTCGAATTTGACCGTGCCAGGAGGTGAAATGGATGTGTCTGTTCTTATCCGGTGGACATTTATTTCCACGACAAACCTACTCGATGATAAAAAGGCAAAGATTTTGTAAATCAGGCCATTTCCAAATGTAAATCTAATTTGCATAACAGCCTGAGACCCCATCTGATGATTGACTAGATAATTCTACTAATTATGTTAATAATTATATGTATTGTCAAAAATCCAGAAATAGCAAAATTAAAACCACCAGATCAATAAAATAGTATTTAGTAAGAGTCTATTGTGCATATAAGAACAGTTTGAGAACTGGGAGCTTTCAAATTCAAAACTGATATGAAGCTCAGGGGTGTAGAGTTACAGGATGGCTTGTAAAGTGAAAATGAGGAAGTTGTTTAAACTTTGCAATGATTGGTTATTACAATGGGAGTTTTCAGATGGCAGGGGATTGATTATAAGTGATTATCTTAGACCATTTTTTAGGAAGATGACTTAAGTTTCTTTTATGATTATCAGAGGCATTTACAAGAAATAACCTAAGTTAAGTTTCACTTATGTTCATGAAATAAGCTAGATTTAGTTTTGCTTATGTGGCTTAAATGGTTTCATTTGGTGGTTACCAGAGGCAGGGGGTTGGGAGTGGGTGAAATGGGTGAAAGTGGTCAAAAGGTACAAACTTCCAGTTATAAAATACTTAAGTCATGGAGATGTAATGTACAGCATGACAACTATAGTTAATAATACTGTATTGCGTATTTGAAAGTTGCTGAGAGTAGATTTTAAAAATTCTCATCACGAGAAAAAAATTTGCAACTATGTATGGTGACAGATATTAACTAGACTTATTGTGGTGATCATTTCACAATATATACAAATATCGAATCATTATGTTGTACACCTGAAACTAATATAGTATTATATGTCAATTATATCTCTATGAAAATAAAATAAAATATAACTTGTCTTAAAAAAATCAATAAACCCATGTGATACCTTTAAAAAAAACCAATCAGGTTTACATATATTGCAAATTAAATGCTATGGAAGAACTAATAAAAATTTTTGAAAATCACGATTTGGTAACCACCACATTAATAATAGTTTCAGGTATTAATCATCAATGAGTGTTAAAACTAGTGGGTAGGGGCCAGTCTGGTGGCGTAGTGGTTAAATTTACGCAATCCACTTCGGCGGCCTGGGGTCTGTGTGTTCGGATCCCGGACACGGACCTACGCACCACTTATCAATCCACTCTGTGGCAGGCATCCCACATAAAGTAGAGGAAGATGGGCACAGATGTTAGCTCAGGGCCAATCTTCCTCAGCAAAAAAGAGGGGGATTGGCAGCAGATATTAGCAAAGGGCTAATCTTGCTCAAAAAAACTCTAGTGGGTAGAAGTTTAATTAGAAGTAGGATATCTACATTGTCCCAAAGTGTTCAACCTCACCTCCTCCCCGACTCTGCCCCAAAATGATTTTCTCTGCTCAGAGAATTTTCAAGTCTGGTCTCCATTTTGTGTTTAATTTTGACAGTATTTAATTACTTACTAATTTATTCACCACCATGTTCCACAAATAATATGAAGTAACTCAGTTATGATACTTATATAGTTCTTTACATTTAAGTTGTTTTAGCAAGTTTCACTTAGTTCTAACGTCTCTGAGACATAGTATTAACAGCTCACTTTCACAGCTGGAGGAACTGCAGTTCACAAAGATTAGCTGGCTTGCTCAATTGTGAGGTAGGTATTAATACTGTCTTCTTGGTGGTGGTGAAGTGAAGCTTAGAGAAAAGAGGTAAATTGCTAAAGAAGACACACTTACTTTGAGGTGCTATTAGGAGGTGGAATTTCAACTCAAATTGAATGACCTCAAAGACTGTCATTAACTGGTGTGGTATATTACATCCTCAAAATGTTGCTTTTCTGATGGTTTTATGCAAGAAAAAAAAGTCATTCAGTGGATTCATATTTCCTCATACTATTTTTTAGAACATGGATTCAATTTAGAATTAATTTCAAATTCTTCAGACAACATGAGACAATCTATTTTTATTTCTAAAAGGTTGGTCCATCCAGAGAATTCTGCGTATGTTTTCTTGCATGATCTTACCCAATAAATTCTAAGAGAATGTTAACCTTGGTAGAAAAACATCTGCTGTTTTATCTGTGGAGAAATCCTAAGTCAGTGTAGTTGATTTTTAAAAGAAATCAAAATAGTGTGTTAACCTTTGCTGCTCATCTTGTGCCCTCAACAAGTATGTTTTCAACTTGACAAAATAGAATCGATTACTTGCGACTCAATTTTTTTACCATTAAAATGCAATTAGTTTCCAATTATGTTATAGAAGTTAAAATAAGAATATAAGAAGTGACAGGGGAAAATTAACACTGGATGCTCTCTCTTTTTAAATCTGGACTTCTTTTAGTTGTGAGGAAATGCCCAAGATTGCTTTGGGCGACATTTTTGAGAGCTATTTACCATGTATATAGTTAAAGTAAATACTTGAATGAACTGTCTGCTTTTTGCTGAATACTAAATAGCAATAAAATATTACTATTCTAACAGTTGTTTCTCCTAGCCACAAGATTTTGAGACTCTTAAGAATCAGATATGGATGAACTTGGCACCCTGCAGCTCAGTTTGCCCTCCTCCAGAGGTCGCTGGAACCTAGACTCTGTGGAACATCTTCCTCTGTCTGGAGGTTAGGATTGCTGGTCCTTGAGATGTTACACAAACTGCCATGTATCTTCTTGGTTCCAATTGATGTCAGGACTGTCACACTTCTGAAGTGCTCCCCTAAGGGGCTCCCTGAGAATCTGAAGCCTGGAACTAATGCCAGTGCCCCACTAATGCTGCTCTGGTGGTCACGCCAAGCATTTCCCCACAGCCCAGATGTTGTTGTTGCCCAGGCAAGATGCCTACGTGTGGGCGCCTGAGACCAGCCACTGAGAGGGCTCGACGTCAGTCTCCTGCAACAGGTGATGATGGCCTCTATCCTTTTTACACTCTCGTTCTGCTGTGGGAACTCATTTAGGATGTAAAACTGATCCCCCAGCACCAGTCCGTGTCCCTGAACCATTTTGATGGTCCTCAAATGTGGTGGAGAACCTTCCATCTTTCACCAGCCCCACTTCTTCTCTGGAATTCGGTCCTTCTTTTTCTTTATATTTCTGACCAACCAACTCCCTAGGATTCTGTCAACAGATTAGAGGTAGGTCTTGTCAAAGCATTTACAACAGATGGGTGACAAGCTTTTCACTTACTAATGTAGACTTCTGCAAGTATGTGGTGGAGACAAATTAGGAATGTTCCATAATGATCAGAGAAAAATTAAACATTAAACACAAATTAGGAAATGAATCAAAATATGACATTTAAACTTAAGGATGATATACAAACTTCTGGTTATAAGATAATTAAGTCCTGGGGATGTAATGTACAGCACAGTGACTATAGTTAACAAGTCTGTCTTGTATATTTGCAAGTTGCTAAGAGAGTAGGTCTTAAGAGTTCTCATCACACACACAAAAATTTGTAACTATGTGAAGTGATGGATGTTAACTAGACTTATTGTGGTGATCATTTCACAATATATACAAATATTGAATCATTATGTTGTATGCTTGAAACTAATACAATGTTATATGTCAATTATATCTCAATAAAAAAATAAAATAAACTTAAGGTTGACAAAGATAACGTTTAACAAACATTTCTTTAAAACCAAGTGGTTTTAGGTTTATGCCTAGGCATGCTGAAAGTCTGAATTGCTCACATATAATGTTGTCTTTAAAATTGGCCGATTTTACTAAGAATGTATTGGATGCAAATTTGCCTAATAACTGGGAAATAGATATTCATTGTGAGAGCCCAGAAGTCAATAAGACCTTCATGGGCTTTTAAAGAAGCACTGTGCTCAGTATTGACTTTGCTTTTGGAATCTAGGACACACAGTTGAAACTGCTTAGTGCTGATGACTGAGCGTCCCATCTAGAGTAATCTTTCTGACAATCTATTTTGGCCTAACAGATATTTCAATCTCACACATTTGCCAAATAGACATCAGCTCTCTTCTCCTTCCACTGTTTCTTTGAAGAGAACTGATAGTACATTGGAATGAGAAAATGAACACAAAATAGGAAACTTTACTTTCTAAAACAACAGTGTAGAACTAACATTACAGTTTAATATGAGATAACTTGTCTATATACCAAACTTTGAAACTCTTTTTATATGCCCCCAAATGGCCTAATTTAGCATTGAAAAATAATAGTTTTTATCGCTCCCTCAGTAGAAGGACATTTGGGTTGTTTCCATTTTGGTGATTATGACCAAAGCTGACACAAACATTTGCATGCTGGTTTTTATGTGAACCTGTTTTTATTTCACTTAAATAGACATCTAGGAATAGAATTGCTGGGTTGTACAGTAAATGAATGTTTAACTTTAAAGAAACTCTCATAATGTTTTCCAAATTGGGTGGGTGTACATCGTGTATTCTCACTAGGACTTGAGGTGAGTCCAGTTGCTCTTCGTATTTTGAATTAGTGTTGCCAATAAAAAGCATCGTAGAGTGACGTCAGCATCATGGCGGAGTGAGATTCCCTCTTTGAATCTCTGCCCCCTACGACACAACGAAAACATCATTCACATTCCAACAGAGCTCAATCAAACACTACGAAGGACTTCTGAGAAACCCCTGCTGCCATACATCGGACGGTGGAGGCACGGGAAGCCCAGGAGGACGGGAGGAGAGGTAGGAGGTTGTACTCCCCCTCCCCAATCGATGGGCAAAGACAGCGCGGTTCGCAGACAGAGGGGGGAGGGGCGGCCCACAGCGGGGAAAACTATTGCCATCCAGGTGCTCTCACAGACTGTCGCGAGATCCCCACTGGGAAGCGACGACGGACTGTTTAGGGGGTGTAGCAAACACCCTAAGAGAGCCAGAAAGGAAACCCCCCGGGTCAAGCAGGAGAAAGAGAGGACCCCTCCCCCCACACACCCAGCGTTTCAGCATAATCCCTCTGGGGGCTGCAGCCGCCTCAGAGCAAACCGCTCGCGATCTCCATCTAGTGGCAGCAGGGGGAAACTGCAGGACCAAATTATCATGAGGGGAAAAAATAAGGATGTCCCCGTCGGATCCTTGCGACAATTTGCCAGGGCTACAGACCAAAAGGAAAATGACAAACACCCAGAAACCAACCCTGAAGGCACAGAATTTGATAACCTGAATGAGAGAGAATTCAAAATAGCTATCATAAACAAACTCAACGAAATACAAGAGAACACACAGAAACAAATCAACGAATTCAGGGATTATGTCACAAAAGAGATTGAAACCCTAAAGAAAAACCAATCAGAATTATTGGAGATGAAAAACAAAATGAACGAGATAGTGGAAAAAATGGAGTCTTTAAAGAGCAGAACTGACAATATGGAGGAACGAATTAGCACTATTGAGGATAGCCACGCAGAAATGCTCCTGATAGAGGAGGAGAGAGAGCTAAGACTAAAAAGAAATGAAGAAATTCTTCGAGAAATATCAGACTCAATGAGGAAAAGCAATATAAGGATAATAGGTATTCCAGAAGGAGAAGAAAGAGAAAAAGGAGCAGAGAGTTTGTTCAAAGGAATAATAGCTGAGAACTTCCCCAACCTAGGGAACGAGAGGGAAATAACAGTGAATGAAATCAATAGATCACCTAAATATATAAACAGGAATAAAAAATCATCTCGCCACATAGTAGCAAACTTGAAGAATACCCGTGACAAGGAAATAATATTGAAGGCAGCTAAACAAAAAAACAAAATAACATACAAAGGAAACCCCATCAGGCTCTCAGCTGATTTCTCGACAGAAACTCTACAGGCTAGGAGAGACTGGAATGATATATTCAAAATCATGAAAGACAAAAACCTTCAGCCGAGAATACTTTATCCAGCAAAAATATCCTTCAAATACGATGGAGAAACAATAACTCTCCCTGATAAACAAAAGCTAAGAGAGTTCATCACCACAAGACCCCCACTACAAGAAATGCTCAAGAAGGCCCTTAGGCCTGAAAAAAAAACAAATGAGAAAGGGGATACAAAGATTTCAGCAAGGAGAAAAGCAAGGAGACTAAACCAGAACAAAATACAGTTGGAAAACATCAAAAATTAATTCAAGCTCATCGCTGGAAACACACATTCATGACACAATCTGGAATAAAGAGATAACAAATAAGGAGGGGAAGAGGTAAGGGATTGAATTGACCCAGCCTCAGGAAAAAGGAGGCATCTGAAAATGTACTTTCTTATCCAGGAGATCGCTTATATAAACCGCACGGTAACCACTAAACAAACAACCAGAAGAGAACCACACATGACAAATAAAGAGAAAACCAAGAGAATGAGCATGCAGAAATACCAAATTGAATTTGCAGTCCGAAACACAAGGGACAAGAAACGAAGGAAATGCAAAAGAACCAGAAGATGAACAATAAAATAGCAACATTAAACCCTCATATATCAATAATCACTCTAAATGTAAATGGATTGAATTCTCCAATCAAAAGACACAGAGTGGCAGGATGGATTAAAAACCAAGATCCAGCAATCTGCTGCCTCCAGGAAACACATCTCAGCTCTAAAGACAAACACAGACTCAAAATAAAAGGATGGAAAACAATACTCCAAGCTAATGGCAAACAAAAGAAAGCAGGAGTAGCCATACTTATATCAGACAAAGTAGACTTCAAGATAAAAAAGGTAATGAGAGACAAAGAAGGGCAATATATAATGATAAAAGGGATACTTTTTAGACATAACACTTATAAATATCTATGCACCCAACACAGGAGCACCAAAGTACATAAAACAAGTGCTAAAAAACCTTAAAGGAGATATTAACAATAACACAATAATAGTAGGGGATCTTAATACCCCCCTTACATCAATAGATAGATCATCCAGACAAAAAGTCAATAAGGAAATAATGGACTTAAACGAAAAACTAGACGCAATGGATTTAATAGATATACACAGAGCACTCCACCCAAAAAAAGCAGAGTACACATTCTTCTCAAGTGCACATGGAACATTCTCAAGGATAGACCATATATTAGGAAACAAGGCAAACCTCTATAAATTTAAGAAGATTGAAATCATTACAAGCATCTTTTCTGATCATAATGCTGTGAAACTAGAAATCAACTGCAAGGAAAAAACTAGGAAAGGGACAAAGATGTGGAGACTAAACAACATGCTACTGAACAACCAATGGGTCGTTGATGAAATTAAAGGAGAAATCAAAAGCTATCTGGAGACAAATGAAAAGGAAAATACACCATGCCAACTCATATGGGATGCAGCAAAAGCAGTCCTGAGAGGGAAATTCATAGCAATACAAGCTCACCTTAACAAACAAGAAAAATCCCAAATAAATAACCTTAAATTGCACCTAACAGAGTTGGAAAAAGAAGAACAGAGAAAGCCCCGAATCAGCAGAAGGAGGGAAATAATAAAAATCAGAGCAGAAATAAATGAAATTGAAACCAAAAAAAACAGTAGAAAGGATCAATGAAACAAAGAGCTGGTTCTTTGAGAAGATAAATAAAATTGACAAACCCTTAGCCAGACTCACTAAGAAAAAAAGGGAGAAGACTCAAATAAATAAAATTAGAAATGAAAGAGGAGAAATTGCAACAGACACCACAGAAATACAAGGGATTATTAGGGAATACTATGAAAAACTTTACGCCAACAAATTGGACAACCTAGAGGAAATGGACAAATTCTTGGACGCGTACAACCTCCCAAAACTGAATCAAGAAGAAATAGAGAATCTGAACAGACCAATCACAAGTAAAGAGATTGAAACAGTCATCAAAAACCTCCCAAAAAATAAAAGCCCAGGACCAGATGGCTTCCCTGGAGAATTTTATCAAACGTTCAAAGAAGATTTAGCACCTATCCTTCTCAAACTATTCCAAAAAATAGAGGAAGATGGAATACTTCCCAACACATTCTATGAGGCCGACATCATGCTGATACCAAAGCCAGACAAGGACAATACAAAGAAGGAAAACTACAGGCCAATATCACTGATGAACATAGACGCAAAAATCCTCAACAAAATATTGGCAAACCGAATACAGCAATACATCAAAAAGATCATACACCACGATCAAGTGGGATTTATACCAGGGACACAGGGATGGTTCAACATCCGCAAATCAATCAACGTGATACACCACATTAACAAAATGAAGAATAAAAACCACATGATCATCTCAATTGATGCAGAGAAGGCATTCGACAAGATCCAGCACCGATTTATGATAAAAACTCTCAACAAAATGGGTATAGAAGGAAAGTACCTCAACATAATAAGGGCCATATATGACAAACCTACAGCAAACATCCTACTCAATGGGAAAAAACTGAAAGCCATTCCTTTGAGGACAGGAACAAGACAAGGGTGCCCACTCTCACCGCTCTTATTCAACATAGTACTGGAATTTCTGGCCAGAGCAATTAGGCAAGAAAAAGGAATAAAAGGACTCCAAATAGTCAATGAAGAAGTGAAACTCTCACTATTTGCAGACGACATGATCCTATACATAGAAAACCCAAAAAATTCCATCGGAAAACTACTAGAAACAATCAACAACTACAGTAAAGTGGCAGGGTATAAAATCAACTTACAAAAATCAATTGCATTTCTATACACTAACGATGAAACAACAGAAAGAGAACTCAAAAAGACAATCCCATTTACAATTGCAACAAAGAGAATAAAATATCTGGGAATAAATTTAACCAAGGAGGTCAAAGACCTATACAATGAAAACTATAAGACACTATTGAAAGAAATCGAGGAGGCCATAAAGAAATGGAAAAATATTCCATGCACATGGATTGGAAGACTAAATATAGTTAAAATGTCCATTCTACCTAAAGCAATCTACAAATTCAATGCAATCCCAATCAGAATCCCAATGTCATTCTTCACGGTAATAGAACAAAAACCACTGAAATTTGTATGGGGCAACAAAAGAGCCCGAATAGCTAAAGCAATTCTGAAAAAAAAGAACAAAGCTGGAGGCATCACAATCCCTGACTTCAAAATATACTATATAGCTACAGTAATCAAAACAGCATGGTACTGGTACAAGAATAGACACACAGATCAATGGAACAGAATTGAAAGCCCAGAAATAAAACTACACACCTATGGACAGCTAATCTTCAACAAAGGAGCAAAGAACATACAATGGAGTGAGGGAAGTCTCTTCGATAAATGGTGCTGGGAAAATTGGACAGCAACATGCAAAAGAATGAAAGTAGACCATCTCCTATCGCCATATACAAAAATCAATTCAAAATGGATCAAAGACCTGAAAGTGAGACCTGAAACTATAAAATTCCTGGAAGAAAATATAGGCAGTACACTAATTGAGATTGGACATAAAGGGATCCTTTCAGATTCCATGTCTACCCAGACAAGGGAAACAAAAGAAAAAATAAACAAGTGGGACCTCATCAGACTAAAGAGCTTCTACAAGGCAAATGAAACCAGGATCAAAATGAATAAACAACCCACCAGCTGGGAGAAAATATTTGCAAATCATTTGTCTGACAAGGGATTAATCTCAGTAATATATAAAGATCACATACAACTGAGCAACAAAAAAACAAACAACCCGATCAAAACATGGGCAGAGGATATGAACAGACATTTTTCCAAGGAAGAGATACAGATGGCCAATAGACACATGAAAAGATGTTCAACATCACTAATCATCAGGGAAATGCAAATCAAAACTACACTAAGATATCACCTTACACCGGCTAGAATGGCTATAATCACAAAGACAAATAACAACAAATGGTGGAGAGGTTGTGGAGAAACAGGAACCCTCATTCACTGCTGGTGGGAATGCAAACTGGTGCAGCCTCTATGGAAAACAGTATGGAGAGTCCTCAAAAAATTAAAAATAGAAATACCGTATGATCCAGCAATACCACTCTTGGGCATCTACCCAATGGAAGTGAAATTAACCATCACAAGAGGCGTATGCACCCCTATGTTCATTGCAGCATTATTCACTATAGCCAAGAAGTGGAAGCAACCCAAGTGTCCCTTGACTGATGATTGGTTAAAGAAGATGTGGTATATACATACAATGGAATACTACTCAGCCATAAGAAATGACACAATTATCCCATTTGCAAGAACATGGAAGGACCTAGAGGGTATTATGTTAAGTGAAATAAGCCAGAGAGAGAAGGACAGACACTGCATGAACTCACTCATATATGGAATATAAGTGAACACAAGGACAGAGAGAACTGATTGGTGGTTACCAAGGGGAAGGGGGGTGGGGGGGCACAAGGGGTGAAGGGTTACATCCACAAGGTGACGGACAAACAAAAATGTACAACTAAAACCCCACAGTGTTATAAACTAAGACATCAATAAAAAAAAAAATGGAAAGAAAAAGAAAAAAAAAAAAGAACTAGGGACTTAAGCCCAAAAAAAAAAAAAAAGAATCATAGCCATTCTATAGGTGTCTAGTGGTATCACATTACAGTTTTAATTTTCACTTCCCTTATGGCTAACCATGTTGAGCATCTTCTCGTGTGCTTGTCGCCATTCACATATCTTCTTTGGTGCAGTGTTCACATCTTTTGCCCATTAAATAATTTTAAAATATTGTATTTTAGAGCTTTTTATATATTTTGGATACACGTCCTTTATCAAACACGTTATTTGCAAATATTTTCTCCTAGTTTATCGCTTATCTTTTCAATATCTTAACAGTGTCTTTCAAAGAGCAGAAGTTCTTAATTTTGAAGTCCAATTCGTCAGTTTTTTTCCTTTATGAATTGGAATTTTGGTGTCACGTATAATGGAGTATAACTCAGCGATAAAGGCAACAAACTACTGAAACATGCAAAAATGTGGCAGAATCTATATACACTACATTAAGTGAAAGAATCCAGACTTGAGAGGCTACATACCATGTGATTCCATTTATTAGACGTTTTGGAAAAGACAAAATTAAATAACAGAAAATATCAGTAGCTGCCACCGGCTGAGAGTTGGGGAAGATTTGACTATAAAGGGGAAAGGGGGATTTTTGTGGAGAGTAAGGCAACTGTTCTATATCTTGATTGTGGTGCAGATTGCACAACTATATATTCTTCAAAATTCGTAGAGTTTTGTTCACTAAAAAGGTGGTTTAACTGTATGGAGATTATGTCAATTTTTTTAAAAAAGCAATCGTTTGACTTAGTTTCCTTACTGAAACTCACGTCCTTTAGGAAAGAGTTCTGAAAGCACCAATGACATAGGGTGGAAAAGAGTTTGAGGTTAGGAAAGGAATCATACAATCATATCATACAAATGATAATACAGACAGGAAACACTTGTAGAGAGTGGGATAGAATTGTTTGCTCTCTGGTCAGGTAGGATGGTGGGGTGTTGTGGCAGACACTGCTGTGTGTTTCCTAAAACCATTTTATCTACCTCCTGGGTACACTATTGGATGATAATTTCCAGCCTCCCTTGAGTTACAACAGGCCATGGCATGACGTCCTGTAGAAGTTTGCATGCCGCTTCCAAGATTGCATGATCCATAAAAACCTCTTACAATCCTCCATTCTTTCTCTTTCCTCAAATTCTGGATAGAGGCAGAAGATATAGCAACAGATTTAAAGACCAATGGGATGGTGGAACCACTAAGTAGAAGTATGCTGGGTCCCTGAACGAGCATATGGAAGGAACACTTCAATTAGATTGTAACACAAATTAAAAATAAACTTTTATTTTGTTAAATCAACTGAGATTTATTAGATTTGTTTGTTGTAGAACTTTGTATTAGTCATCCAAACCCAGATAAAAACAATCATATTTCCTTGCCTGTTCAGGCATATTGAAAGGTTGAAATTTTTAGTAAGAGGATAATGAGATGATAAATTCACGAGGGTGGAGGGCTTCAGATATTTTTGGATATGGAATTTTTGTGGGAATCTTTTTGATGGGTTTCTTTTGACCTATTCATTTTAGGAACACTTTTTGCACTTTCATTTGGGCTAGATTGTTACAAGATACTTGATTTATCTATTGATTAACAGGAGAAGTGTATTAAAAACATTCTACTATGTTGGTAGATTTTTACAATTTGTCATTGTGTTTATATAATTTTTTGCTTTATATGCATTGAAGTTATGTTATTAGTTGCATATAATTTTAGAACTGATACTCTTCCATGTATTGAACATTTTATCATGAATTGACCTATTTCTAGTAATGCTGTTAGTTTATAAACAAATTGTTTGGTGTTAATGGAATTATGCAAGCTTTCTTTTGGATAGTATTTACTTAGCATATGAATTTCTATTTTTTTTACTTTCATACTTTCTATATCTTTATGTTTTTGATATATTGCCTATAAACAAGATATAGCTGAATTAAAAATAATTTATAATTTTCTTTCTTGGAATATTTAGTTCATAGAATTTTTAATTATTAATGTACTCAGAATAATCTCTATTATTTTATTTTGTGATTTCAGTGTGTCTAACCCACAGTATGGTTTTAGTGAAGAAGTAGATATATAGATCAATGGAACAGAATTGGGAGTCCAGAAATAGACTCACACCTATATGGTAAATTGTTTTCAACAATGGTGCTAAGGCAATTTAATGGAGAAAGCTTTTTCAATGCATAGTTCTAGATTAAATGGCTATCTATGAGGAAAGAAAGTGAACATCAATCCTGACCTCTCCCTATACAAAAAATTTAACTTTAAGTAGAGTATAGACATAAATGGAAAAGTTAAAAGGAAAAATCTTCTAGAAGAAAACATAGGATAAAATCTTTTTGCAACTTTGAGTAGGAAACTGTTCTTAGATATTACACAAAAAGCATGAACCACCAAAGAAAAAAATTGATAAATTGGACCTTATCAAAATTACAAAATTTTGCTCATCAAAAACGCCACTAAAAAAATGAAAGACAAGTCATAGACTTGGATAAATTATTTGCAATACATGCTTCTGACAAAGGACTTATATCCAGAATATATATAAAGACTCTCTTAATTAAGAAATAAAAACACAAACTACGCAATTTAAAAATGGGCAAGGGGCCGGCCCTGTTGTGTAGTGGTTAAGTTTGTGTGCTCTGCTTCGGCAGCCTGGCATTCATGGATTCAGATCCTGGGTGTGGACTGACACGCCACTTGTCAAGCCATGCTGTGGTGGTGTCCCATATAAAGCAGAGGAAGATGGGCACAGATGTTAGCCCAGGGCCAATCTTCCTCAGCAAAAAAGAGGAGGATTGGCAACAGATATTAGCTCAGGGCTAATCTTCCTCACACGCACACAAAAAACAACTCTAAGGGAAAAAAATGGGCAAAAAATTTCAACAGGTACTTTAGAAAACAATGGTCAATAAAACATGAAAAGATGTTCGACATCTTTAGGAAAATGCACTACATATCATTAAAGTGCTGACAGTAAAATTACTGAGAATACAAATATTAGTGAGGGTGTGAAGCATGACTGGAACTCTCCTATGCTTATGACTGCTTTGGAAAACCATCACTTACTTTAATAAGTAAACATACACCTACCATATAATCCAGACATTTCACTCTAGGTATGAAATGAAAACATGTGCCCACACAAAAATGAATGTTTACAATAGCTTTATTCACAATACCCAATAAGTGGAAATAACCTAAATGTCTGTCAGTGAATTAAAAAAATGTAGTATATCTGTATAACTGATTAATACTCAGAGATAAAGAATAAATTATTGATTTATAATGCAACATGAAACAAACTCAAAGTCATTATGCTATGTGAAAGGATCCAGGCACAAAAAATACATATTGTATGATGCCATTCATGTTAAAAAAGAATAAAAAATGCTATACTGGCAAAAATATGTATCAGCAGTTATCTGGTGCCAGTGGTCCAGGGTGAGATGTCGAGGGTGAAACTTTTGGGGGGATAGAAATATTTCATACTTTAGTTGTGGCGGTGGTTTCACAACTGTACTAATGTATAGAGACTCACTGAACTGTACACATTAAATGCCTGCAGTCATCTTAAATATATTATACATCAATAAATTTGCTTAATGTTTTTCTTTGGGTTTAGATCTCTAATAGCTAATTTCTGTCAGCATACATATAATTCCACTGTCTTCTGTTTTCCATTGTTACAAATGATAATCAGCTGTTAATGTAATTGTCATTTGTTTGAGGGTCTTTTTTGCTCCTGTTGTATTTAGGACTTTTCTTTTTCTTTGGTTTTCGCTAGTTTCATTGTGATGAGGATTTCTCTTTCTTTATTCTGCTTGTTATTTGTGAGCCTTCCTGAATTGGTGGAGAGGGGCCTTCCACGAGTTTTAGAAAGCTGAAGTCACTATTTCTTCAACTATTTCCTATATTGCATTCTCTTTCTCCTCTCCTTCTTTTAAACTCCTTTATGTGTGCATGCTTTGGGCATTGTTTTCTGTTCCTGCACCTTTAAAGCCATGAAACCCAAAGCTTAAAATTCCTAAGCTCAGAAATTAGTTTCCTTCAAGGAATAATCTATTTTAAATTCTCTATTTACGTTGCTGGGTTTCTGCTCTCTCTTCCTTTTTGGCATCTGAATATTCCTTACTTTCTTGCTACATGTAGGCATTTGAAAAGATTTAAAAATATGTCTTACTTACCATTTTAACTTGTTTTTAGTTGGAGGATCAGCTATGGAACTCAGTCTGTATTGTCAAAATATGAAACTGCATGGTGCAGATGACTCCATTAAAAAAATTGCATTATGGTATATCCATTAATATTTAAATTTTCCCATTAATGATTATCCCTTAGTCATTACATAACTCAGAATCTAAAGCTGTTTTTACAAGCTGAAAAAGAGGTTATAAACACTTAAGAAAATCCTGGATTTTACTTTGGTGGTATTGAATAATCTGAAATCCATTTGCAATGAGATTGCAATGAAACCAAAGACTTTTAGTTTGAATAGTTGATTATATTGCAAAGAGTACACTGTTTCTTAACACTTCACATTAGAAATTGTATTTGTATTTTAAAAGGATCTCAAAATTACATGAAGCAAAATTTGGTAGCTGTGAAGAAAATCTTTCGAGACAGTTGTGATATTAGAAGAAAAAGGAACAATTCATTTCTTTTCTCTAGGTTGGTGAAATAATATTTCAGAAATGACAGTTCTTACAGATAGAAAGTTTTAACTTAATTATTATTCAACTCATGCCAATTTTAAGCCTGTATTCGATAGACAAGTTATTCTCAATATTCTGGAATTTGATACCCAGTTTGACTTCATAATCATTTTGCTTTATTTTATAGAACCTTTGAATTTCAAATATTGTGGTGGTGTTAATCAAATCTGAGCACTAATATTCTTAATTTTAGATGCATGGTAATTTTATATCAGGCTCTATTTCTAAAAAAGTATTGTTGTGATAAGCATTACTTAAACTTCTGAACAGAAAATAATATGGAAGACTGAGGACAATATTGGATATTGTAGAACGAGCATAGGTTTTGAGGATTGAGTCTGGCTCTACTATTTAACAGATATGTAGTCCCAGAAAAAAAAGTTGTATCTCTATGAATTTTAAATAGCTCAAATCTAAAATGAGTTGAATATTACCTATCAAACAGGGTGGTTATGTGTATTGATTAAGAAAACTATGTGAGATGGCTGTTACATTAGTACTAAAAAAATTAACTTTTCTATTTTTGGGTCAACTCTAAACCTCAGCTCAAGTTTATTTAATTTGTGGGCAAGGACTAAAGAAACCTACAACTTATGCTTAAAGCTATAAAAAAAAGTCTTATGGTTAGAGTCCTTAGTGGTAGTTTCCTAAAGGTCCAAAGTGGGAATGCTGATTTCAGGGTACCTCTCTCCATTCCCTTTGCTCCCGTTGTGTCACAATCGAGAGCACTGTGAGATCCAGCCAGCTGTAAACAATGAGGAAGGAATCACCTTAGTGGAGAAGGAGGCACTCCATCACTCTTTTGCCAGAGAAAGAGTTATTTTTTTTGGTGAGGAAGATTTGCTCTGAGGTAACATCTGTTGCCAATCTTCCTCTTTTTTTGCTTGAGGAAGATTAGCACTGAGCTAACATCCATGCCAATCTTCCTCTACTTTGTATGTGGGTCACCACCACAGCATGGCTTGACGAGTGGTGTAGGTCCACGCCTGGGGTCCAAACCCATGAACCTGGGCCGCCAAAGTGGAGCGCACTGGACTTAACCACTATGCCACAGGGCCGGCCCCCCAGAGAAAGTTTTTAGATGAATGAATGCTTGTGTTTTTGTATTTTGAAAACCTCTGCTTATGCAAGATGCCATGCCAGGCACTGTACATAATTCTGTTAAAGTGGCAGAGTTCTCATCTTCAAGAAATTGACAACCATAGACAGGACAGTTAGGACAGATGTTAAACTGAAGGCAACACACAAACAGTGAATTCTCAAGAAATTATTTTTGGTATAATTTTCTAAGCCCCCATGAGGCACAGGATTTCTGTGGAGGATCATTTGAAGCAGCCAATTCTTTTCTGTGAACTAAGTCAGAGCATCAAAGAGCTATGCAGTGGTCCATATTTTTTGGTTTTCTCACAAAATTTCTTGTGTATATGCCCTTTAATTAATTACATTGTAGGATGCATATATTTTTGCATTTATTGTAAGCAGTTGGGAAGCAGTTGAAGATGTCATCTATGACACCACTCGGTGGCCCTTGTATGAAGAAAGACCCATGGCACATATGGGGAATTACAGACGAATGTATTATTCCTCTGGAGGAATTGTTGGCCATCAGGACACTCTAGGATTAATTTGTGGCCCTATTTTTATAACTTTATTACCTATGGCATCCGTAACTATATACTGATATTTAGTCTTATAGTTCAGGCCTATCTATAGTTTTCTGACCTTGTTTTGTATTTCCTTGTTTATTTTGTTGAATTAAGTTAATTTTGATAGTTTCTCAGTATTTGTCAGTTCTTCATATCGTTTGTGTCTTGGTATATAAGTAAGTAGATAATTCCTCTAAACAATATTTCTTTTATTATTGACATTCTGCCAATGCTAGTTCACATTTTGTATTAATTCCCTAGGAATTGTTCAGTTTAAAATTCAGTGTTGCATTTTCAATATATTAAGGAGAAAGGGAAATTGGAAGTATGTAACAATTGGAAAGCTTAAGAACAGCAGCTATCAGAGAAGAAACGATTACCTGTTCACAAAAATTCAGACTATTCCTTATAGTTTCAAATAGCCAGCCTTTTAAGAAACAACAACCATATGTTTTTTCCAAACACTACACATCATAAAAAAGAATATTTCTGAGGTTATAGATCACAATGCTTAAAATTGAGTACTTTGTGAATTTGTAAACTTCCCACCCCATAAATAAGTAATCCCTCTTACTGTTTAGATAATAAAAATATGTCTTGCTGCTGGGGGTTGGTGAAACTACCACTTAATTGAAGAATAGCTTTTTAAGTGAATTTCATTTCATCACTTCCCCTAAGCATAATTCTTGACTTGTGTGTCCCTTGGGCTGTTCTTACAGTTCTCCCACTGCTTGAAGCAAATTTATAGTTATTATTTAAAGTCATCCAACATTTATTAATATTTACTCATTTTTATTGTGTACTAGGTAATATACTAAAAAGTCAAAGGATGATAATATTTTTAGGTGATCTATCATCAGCGCTTGATGTGGTTAATTATTCCATCATCTTTGAAACACTTTATTTGGTTTCTGTTCTGTCTTGGTTTCCTCCTAACTCACTGGCTTTCTTTACCCATTTCCCTACCTGGTATTTCTCATCTCCCTGAACTTTGAAAATTGGAATGCACCAGGGCTTGGTCCTTTTCTCCAAATACACCAGTAGCTTGGAGATCTCATACAGCCTTGTGGTTTAAATATTATGCTGAAAACTCCAAATTTTATGTCTCCAGCCCAGACTTTGGCTCTAAACTACAAGTAGACATAACTACTAAGTTATGTCTAACTGCCTCTATGACATTTGTGCTTGGATCTCAAACTTTATATTTCATAAACTGAGCTCCTGATTTTCCCCACAGCCTGGTCCTCTCAGAGTCTACCCCAGCTCAGGTAGATGCAGCTCCATCTTTCTAGTTGCTCAGGCCAAAAATCTGGGAGTCATCGTTGACTCCAGCTTTAATCTCACATACCAAATACAATGTCAGTAGATTCTATTGGGTCATTTTCAAGCTATCTCAAGGTTCTGACTGCTTCTACCACTGTTACTGCTCTGATCCAAGCCATCATTGTATTTTACTTGGATTATTGCAATAGTTCCTGTGTTAGTCATGGCATTAAGTGCTGTAACAACTCTAAAATCTTAGTAGCTTAATGCAATAAATGTTGATTATTTGCTCATGTTACCGAACCAGGTTCGTTTTTGCCCATTGCCCAGAAAGCCAAATGCCAAGACGACGAGATTGCAGCAAAGAGAGGGTTTAATCACAAGGCAGCCAAGTGAGAAAACGGGAGAACAAATCTCAAATCCACCTCCCCAATAATGGGGACTCAGGGATATTTATGGGGTAGCGGGCTGGTCTCTGGGTGGGGACATCCATCTGGTCTTAGCTGCTGATAGTTTTTGATTTTACTGGATACACATCAGAGACCAGAGCAACGCCCTACACCCTGATCTTTCAGTTGTCCTTGATGATGGCCATCAGCATAGACTCTCTGCCTGGGGGTCATCACATTCCTAAGGAACTCAAAAGAACAAAGTTATCAACTTATTGCAGCTGGGAAGGGCCATTTAATCCACAGAGCATGTCTGGGTTAGTTAATCAGAGGTCATTCAAAGTTACAATAGGGTTTCTTTTCTACAATGTGGCTTCCCTCATGTCAACCTTGTGTTGAGGCCAGTATCACTCACATGACCCTGAGCGGGTGAAGGGGTTCTGATTCACACGGCCATTCAGGGACCTAGGAGTCCCTCATAAGGTGGACCTGTCTTTCTCTATGATGTGGAATTCTCTATTGGAGTCTGCATGAAGCAGAGAAAGTGCACAGTGTGTGAGTTTTCTTATGGACCAGGACTGGATGTGGCATACATCACTTCCGACTGCTTCTCATTGGCTAGAAGTCAGTCACATGGTCCTACCTAACTGCAAGTGAAGTGGGGAAATTGCTTAGAGCTGTGGACACATGAAGGAAATAAAATTATTTGGTGACTATATAGCAGTCATGGCAATCATGTTAAAATGTAAGCATCAAATTGCTTTACTGCTCAAAACTTTCCAGTGGCCTAACTTCTCACTTTGAAAAAAGCTAATCCTGTACGATGGGTTGAGGGGCCCTACCTGATTTGGCTATCATGACCTCTTTCACTTTATTTCCTACGTCTCTTCCCCTTGTTCACTCTCTCCAGTCACACCTACTTCTTTGGTGGTCCTTGAATGTACCAGGTATGTTCCTACCTCAGAGCCTTTGCATTTGCTGTTTCTTCTGTTTCCTCTAGATATCTGCATGGCTTTCTGCCTCATCTTCTTTGTATCTTGGCTCAAATATTGCTATCTCAGTGAGTCCATTCCTGCTCACCCAAATTAAAATTGCAACCAGCAACTCCAGTACTCCTTATCCTGCATCTCTGCTTAATTTTTTTTGTAGCCCTTATCACTTTCTATCATACCATTTATTTATTTTGTTTATTGTCTCTCTCTTCAGACTAGGAGGTAAGCTCCAACTGAGTAGGGATCTAATTTGTTGTGTTCATTGCTGTATCCTCAGCCCCAGGGATGCCAGGCTTTTAGTTGGTACTGAATAATAACTATAATAAATATAATAATATAAATATAGTAATAATAATAATGGTTTGGTGGATGAGTGAATTCTTCATTCCCAAGGATATTAAAATCAAGTTAGGAAGACATTCAGACAATTGTAATATCTCATGACAAGACACAGATGCCAACTGTTATGGAAACAAAGAAAAGACTGATTTATTCTGCCTGGAAGCCCCGAGACTTCATAATGAGGACAATGTTAGACTTGGGTTTTGAAGAATGAATAGGAGTTTTCAGGTCTTAAGGGACATTCTAGGAATAAAAATAGCACAAAGTCTTGGAAGCAGAAGTATGGTGACATTTGGGAAACAACTGAGGAATCTGAGGGGTTTAGTAGAAGTGTGTATGAGTCCGGGTGTGCATGTTTGAAAGATGAACTTGGTGAAGTGTGTAGGCAGACTGAAGGCCAAGTGGCAGGAAACTTAGTGAGAGGCTATTGTGATACTCCATGACAGAGAAGCCGAATACCTGATCTCAGATATTCAACAAGGGCTCATATAGACAAATCTACTCAGTTCCCAAGAGATCATGTAAATTGCTTGCCTATCTCTAAATGACAGAGGAGAGAAGTCCCCCCAAATATGGATAACCCTTTAGAACACAGAGACCATTAATAACACTGGCTTTGGCTTAAGCTAAGCATTCTACACCCCCATCCAGGTGAAAAACCGTTTCTAAAGCTTTCCATGGCCATTACAGCAAAGTTCTTGAAGTCTGAATCTCAAGCATCTTCTCATGAAAATGTTATTTTTTGAGCTAGAGAAGACATGGACAATTACATTACTAAAAGTTGACAAATTGTTTGGTTTTGAATTTGATCCTTGATTTGTCAGGCCTATTTGGCCTTTCTCAAATGAACACCAAGATCTGTAAATGATTTATGTCGTTATTGACTTTATTCCATGCAATTTAAAAAGTATTTATTGAATACCCATGACATTCACTTTGTAAGGTACTACAAGGCATACAAATATGACTAACACTTAGAGAAAAGCATTCGAGTCACTGTGCCTATCTATCCTTGCCTTGGCCCATTATAAGCATCCCCATGATAAAGTGATAATAAAAACTGTGGGCCTTGCAAATAATACGTGTAATAAGGTTGCTTCTCTGACAGTAAACCATTCATGCTTATATTAACCTTCTAAATCTCAATGGAATCACTTCCAAAAGACAATCTTTTTGTTTTTGTTGTCTCTGAATGCTTTGTATTTTGAAATTTAGCATGCAATGTTAGACATACTAAGTCGTGTGTGTACAGGAGTTCCCCCTTAATTGTGGGGGATACGTTCCAAGACCCTCAGTGGATGCCTGAAACTGAAGAGAGTGCTGAACTCTGTCTATATTTTTTCCTATACATACATACCTATGATAAAGTTTAATTTGTAAATTAGGCACAGTAAGAGATTAACAACAATAACTAGTAAAATAGAACAATTATAACAATATACTGTAATAAAAGTTATTGTAGATCTTAGCAACCTCAGCATACAATTTTTTTTCTTATTAAGTCAAGAATTTTCATCTTTTTACCTAAAAAAAGCACTTTAAGGCTTCTCTTTGGCATATTCAAATTGTCAGCATCACTACTCTTGTGCTTTGGGGTCATTATTAAGTAAAATAAGGGTTACTTGAACACAAGCACTTCTATATCACCATAGTCTGTCTGATAACCAAGATGGCTACTAAGTGACTAACCTGCATAGCATACACAGCGTGGATATTCCAGACAAAGGGATGATTCATGTCCCAGGCAGGACGGAGTGGGACAGCGTGAGATTTCATCACGCTACTCAGAACGGTGGGAGCAATTTAAAACTTATGAATTGTTTATTTCTGGAATTTTTAATTTAATGTTTTGGACCAGTGTTGACCACGGATAACAGAAAGCAAAACCATGGATAAGGGGGGAATACTGTATACATGTGTGCTTCTGTCCTGCCTCAGGCACAGGACTGATGAGCGTCTACCAAGTGAGTACCAAGGAACTAAGACCATCCATCGTGTCAGTTTCTAACTGACATAATACATTTATCCCTCTGGACAGTACAAAATCTGAAACAACTTGCTTTGTTCTTTTAATGATAGATGTTTTTTCTTATTAATGATTTTTCTCTATTTAACATGTACGTATGTTCACAGTGAAGAAATGTAAAAGCCCAAGCTTACTAGGAAACTGCACATTTGAAAAATTCTCCAACATGAAACACTGGGGAAATTGGCCATCTAAAGTGTCTGAGTCTGGGTTGCAATCCCTCTGTGAGTTCATTTCATACTGTGTAGTAGAACTTGATAAAACATACTTGACTAAATTCTGGGCATTGACGGTATTTCATTTTTGTGGGTTTTCTTAGCTTCACTGGGCTTAGAAATCGCCTTGTTCTAGGAGTATAAATAACAGTCTTCTCATGTCCTTCACTTTCTTTATATCTCAGCTGCAGAATCCTTTCTTAGCTTCAGGATTGGCTTTCATTCTTCCTCTAGCTTTCCCAGAACAAGCTGGATTGTCTGATGTAAGCAACTTCTTCTGGAATCCTGACCTTAGCATTCTTCATCATTGTATAGTACACAGCTGCAGATGTCTCTCTTTTAGATTCGTTCTTGTATAATCATTAAATTGAAAGGGATTTGTGTCCTATTGGGTGCTCACTTTTGGTTGTTTTTGGAAGAAAATGATATAGTCCTTAAAAGTTAAGCAAAAGATTTTTCCCATTGTTATAAGCCTTCTGAAGAAATAGGAGAGTGTAGGAGACACACTTGCATTATTTTAGAATCTAAAGAAATTGCAAATACTCTTCATAGAAAAACGAACTTGTCTTAGTTACTCATTTTGGAGAAAATGCTATAGTTTTATATTTTGTTTTGAGAAGACATTTATTTCCAACAAAATGATTGCATCATAAGCAGCAATCGTGGATGTGGAAGGATGAACGGATGATCACTGAGGAGGCTGCTAAATCCCAGTGGGAATGGGTCCAAGAATCAGGCTGTTTTTTAAAAACAAACTCAGCTTTATTGGGTATAATTGACATATAAAATTGTAAGATATTTAAAGTGTCTATTGTGATTTGATATATGTATACGTCGTGAAAGGATTCCTGTCATCTAGTTAATTAACACATCCCTCACCTCACATATTTGTCTTTTTAATTTTTTTGGTGAGAATATTTAAGTTCTACACTCAGCAAGTTTCAATTATACAAAACAGTGTTGTCAACATAGTCACCATATTTTACATTAGATCCTCAGACCTTATTCATCCTCTAGCTGAAAGTTTGTTCCCTATTACCAATCTCTGCCTACTTCCCCCACCCTCGACTCCAGCAACCACTTTTCTACTCTGTTTCTAGGAGTTTGGCTTTTTTTTAAGCTGTTATGTTGATTGAAGAGGATTGACGCAAATAAACCTGAAAGAACTGTTTTTAAATAGCAAGTGATCTGTAGACTAAGTGTTCCCAGATAGTATTTAGTGTCTAATTATGGCAAAAAAAATGTTTTGGCATTTAATTATTCTCTATCCTCCGACTCACCCTTATTTTCCTTTGGACACATATCAATATTAATCACCTATTGATTCCATTGATTGATTGTTGCCTTTCTCCAATAGAATGCAGACTAATTCCTAATAGCAGGGATTTTGTCTTTGATTTTGCAGTCATAGTCTGAGTGTTGGAAGAGTGCCTGACCCATAGCAGGTGCTCAGTAAATATTTTATGAATGAATGAATGGAAGAAATAGTACATGGTTTCTAGAGTATTGGTTGGAAGTGTTTGCTTTCCTTATTTATAATCTGTAAAACGTGGTTGTGACTATAAGATCAACCACCTCTATAACTCTTTACCCTGAGAATTCTGTGCTCCTCTGCTGAGCTCATGCAGGGTAATGATGGAAGGATCGTTCCAAATGCTTTTTGCTAGAAGACTCTCTTCTTGCTTGGAGTTATACTGGAAAACGGATCCATCACTGCCGAGAAGCACAATTGCTGTGAAATTTCCTCTGCAACATCATTGAAGAGCTCTCCTGCTCCAACAGTAATGGATCCAGGATTGAGCAAGACCAGTACCCTTTGGTCACTTCTTCACAAGAGCAGGATTCATTTTCAACTCCATCTCATTATTTTCTGGAACCTAGTTTTGTAGAATTGTGACTTTGTTATTTTATGGGAGGATGCTGGGGGGAGGCGTTTAAACTGCTCTGAAACAAGGATGTATTAGAAGTATTTCCTCTGTGGCCGAATTGTCTAAATCTGACTTTGGAGTCAATATTTTTATTGGATATTTAGTGCTTATCAAAATCACTTGCAGTCAAAATAAAATGTCAGTCAGAGGCATACATTTTACTGCTAAAAATTCAAGATTTCATAGGATTTTTGTGATATGTATCTCTTCAAGGTATGGTTCGACAGAATTTAAATTAAATCTACCATTTCAAATAAATCCTGAGGGTGGAAAAATTATAGATAACTTTTAATATTTGATAAAGATTTGTTCTTCTCTAGCAGTGAATGCAGCAGTAAAATAAATAAATACTTTTAAAGGTTGAGAAAATTGTTTTCAGTAAAAGACACTATTAAAGCTTATGACAATAAAGTCATAATGGAATAAATATTACAACAGGAAGATGATTAAAATTGTCCAACTTTAAATTACAAAATTAATGTAAAAATGAGTGTTATTTGCTACTTCATTCATTAAAAATATTTCACTTTTAGTAGACAAGGTGTTTATTAGACTTTTTGTGATATATCGTAAAATATATTAGGTCAGAATAGCCAAAATATCATCATATGAGACTTTTAATTTTGAAGAATATAAGGAGTAGTTACAAAAGGAAATCTAGAAGACAGAACATATTACTTAACACTGTTAAAGACATTCCACAAAATTATATCATTTTTAACTTAAAATAGCTATGAAATTAATAAAAAAATTTAAAAGAAAGAAATTGGAACATTCTGATATTGCATTTTTCCTGGTTTTTATCTAAATACATACCTATTTTTAACAGACATAATCATGTTACATGCAATTTTATATCTATGATTTTCACTTAAAACATACATATTTTCATATCTTGCTATATAATCTTTATGAATATCATTTTTAATGATCACAATATTCCATTCAGTCGTTGGCTGTAATTTGTCTAACTATGTTTCTCATGCTGGTCTCAGTCACATTCTGTTTGCTTCCTGAGAAGGCACTTATAATATTGAGTTATAATAAATAACTCCCTGTGTGGTATGATTGGAGTAGTGATTAAAAATATTTCTCATTTCAAAATTTCCATGTAAAGTTATTATTCATCATTATACCTTGGCCTGACTCAGTTAGCGTATTAGTCCTAGCCAAAATACGAGGACTACATTTTGAATGGAGAAGACATGAACACAGTGTTTGAATGTTGTGTCACCCTGGGAGACCAGCTCTGGTGGGTTGACACTGAAGATAGGCTCTTGTGTGAGAATGGGCACCACAGAGGGTTCAGAGAGGACACCTCATTTGCAGTATAAAACATGTTATTGGGCTGAGACAGAAAAAATTGTACAATTTGTACAGAGTTTGATTATGTACAGATGAGGAAAGAATCTACAAGTAAAAAGAAACAACTACAAGTATATTTTTGTGTGTTTTGGGTTGAAGGAAGTTTGGGAAGGTGTTACTGTTTCACAGTGTGCACCCAGTGTGGGTAGAAAAATAACAAATTTACTTGACCAGAAACTCAACACAACACAGGAACATGACTGTGGCAACAATGGATCCTAATCAGTAAAGACAGAGCCACACTTGTTTGTCACTAAATCATGAAGAAAACACCAATGACTGGAAAGATTTTGAAGACGGATCTATTTTTTTCCAGATTCTTTCATAGTCCAAATGACCACTGGAACAAGGGTTCATCTAAATTGTAAGGCAGTATACAAAGAGCAGTGAGATGATTTCTTTTTCCATTATTGGGATGCATCGCAATTTAAAAGCTAATTTTTGTTCACTAAGTTGAGCTATGGCCATTTATGACCAAAATGATAATACTCAATTTTAAGGATTTAATTGGAGCAATGAAGTAAATTGTAAATTACAGGAGATGTAAATTAGGTGTATAAATGTAGCAGTAATTATGTTCATTCATTCATTCATGTAACAATATTTTTTGAGTTTTAGTATGTGGCAGGCTCTATTCTAGGGGATATAGTGGTGAATAAAACAAAGTCCCCACTCCCATGGAGCTTATGTTCTGGTGGAGCCAAATAGACACTAAACAAGTAAACAAATACATAGACAAAATTTCAAATTTTGTTATGCACAGTAAGGAAAAAAAACAAGTAAACTGAAAACACTGTAGGCACACCTGTTTTATAATAGGTGGTCATAGAAGTTCTTTCCACGTCTGAGCTATTAGAATCAAGACCTAAGGGGAGGAGGGAACAAGACTACAGGTATGTGGAAGAAGAACTTCCAAGTGAAAGAATAGCAGGTGCTCAGGTGTTGAGATGCAAGCATTATGGGTATTGTCCAGAGAAATGGTGGTGGGGTGCGGATGGTGTAGGACTTTTAGACCACTGTAATGACTTTGGCTTTTACTTCGGGTGAGATAAGAATCTGTCATAGGGTTTTGACCAGAGGAGGGACTTGATCTGGTTTGTTTTAAAGGAATGACTTTGCAGTGTGGAAAATAGACTATACAAAGTGGAGAAGGAAAAAAGGGAGGCCAGTTAGTAACTCTATACAGAGGAGAGGTGACCATAGCTTTGAGGTAGTAGAAGTGGTCAGATTCAGAATTTATTTATTTAGGTCTTTTGATGGGTTGAATGTGTAGTGTGACATTGAGTGAGATGGCAAGGATGACTGAGGCTTATGGCCTGAGCAACTGGTAAATTGACAGTGCCATTTATTGAGATACAAAAGAGTGCATGAGAAGCAGCTCTTTGATCCATTTTGAGTTAACTTTTGAATGTGGTGTAAGGTAAGGATCCAACTTTATTCTTTAGCTTGTGGATATTTAGTTTTCCCAGCACCATTTGTTGAAAAGACTGCCCTTCCCATTGAATGGTCTTGGAACACTTGTCAAAATCATTTGACCATATATATGCAGGTTTATTTCTGGCCTCTCTATTCTATTCCACTGGAATATATATCTGTCTTTATGCCAGTACCACACTGTTTTGATTACTGTAGCTTTGTAGTAAGTTTTGAAATCAGAAAATGTGATACCTCCAAATTTGTTCTTCTTTTTCAAAATTGATTTGGCTATTCTGGGTCCCTTGAGATTCTATATGAATTTTATGATGGATTTTTCTATTTCTGCAAAAAAAAAGTCATTAGGATTTTGACAGAAATTGCATTAAATCTGTTTTGGGTAGTATTGGCATCTTAACAATATTAAGTCTTCCAATCTATGAACACAGGATGTCTTTCCATTTACTGGTATCTTTAACTTCTTTCAGCAACATTTTGTAGTTTTCAGTGTAGAAGTGTTTGCTTCCTTTGTTAAACTTATTGCTAAGTATTTTATTCTTTTTTTGATGCTATATTATTATTTCTATTTTTAAATTTTTTTCAAAATTTATTGAGATATAATTGACACATAACATTGTGCACGTTTAAGGTGTATAAAGTGATGATTTGATACATGTATATATTGTGAAGTGATTACCACAATATAGTTAGTTAATACAATTTGATGCTATTTTAAATAGGAATTATTGTCTTAATTTTCTTTTTGGATTTTTTTACTGTTAGTGTATAGAAATGAAACTGATTTTTGCTGAATCCTTTTTTTCATCATAATATCTCTTAACATCCTGCAAAACTATTGTTCTGAAGAGCACAGTTTGGAAAATACTGCCCAAAGGGATGTATTAATTTTTGTTGTTGTTGCAAAGTCTTTCTTTGAACATAGTTCACATCATTTGGAGAACTTTGTTTATGTCACTTTTAACACTTATGATGAATCATGTTCTTATTTATTTTGAAGGAAAAATCCCTAGGGAATTTGACTAATGTCTGTAGTCAAATAAAAGTTGATTTATCCATCTACCAGAACTCTTTATTCACTTGCATTTCACTAAGTCAAGGGACAAAAGTTCAAATCTAAGTTCTACTGCATGTGAACTGTCTAGTTTCAGACATCTCTTCATGAATCTGAGCCCAAGCTTTTTAACCTATAAGACAGAGTAACAACACCAGAATTTTTTTTTTTTATAATCAAAGGACACACCTATGTTTATTTCACTTCGGGAGTGTTTTTGATTGGAGACGAAGAAGCTGGATTGTATTTAGACTTTGCTATTGGTTATTTATGTTCTAATTTATAATATTAAACTTTTAAAAACTTTATTTCTTCATTCATGGAAAAATGAAGAAACATGTAAAAGGTAAAGTCTAATAATACCATTAATTCATTTCTATTATTCAGGCTTGACAGTATTACAAGACTTAATTTCTCTGATGTGGTCTGATGACTGAGGTTGGAAAGCGTGACAGTGGGTGGTACTTCCCCAGGTTGGGGAGTTCAATGAGACATTCCTAAACACGATTTCTAAGAAACATCGAGCAAACCAGTAAGTGAAAAAGAATCAGATCCTTGCTGTTTGGTAGCAATATTTCCTTCTCCTCCTTGTAAAGCACAACCATTTTTATAGAACCCCATTTACTGTGTAAGAATGAACTCACTGGGGCAGGCCCTGTGGCGGTGTGGTTAAGTTCCTCGGGCTCGGCCTTGGTGGCCCCGGTTTGCAGGTTTGGATTCCGCTCCCGGGAGAAATATCAGCAATGTGTGGTTACTCATTCCTTAACTCTGGTTGGAGGCAGGAAGAAAACAAAAGAGATTTTAGTTTCCCAACAAGCCCTACTGTTATTAGAGGGGGTGTCAGCACTTGCATCAGCCCAAGTGTCATCTCTGTGTTTCTGACGTACACCCCGGGGTCTGCAGGGAGCCCTGCTCCTTGCTGGGGTTCAGCGAGAGGGCAGCATTTCCTGTCATCGGTTCTTCCCCCCATGAAGCCCTCAGACCCACCCAGCAGGGTTCAGTAACAGTTGGTTATCTCTCTGTCAAAACCACAAACGCTCAAGAATGCATCCCTCCTTTCCTTCTCTTATTCACTGATTTACTCATTTGCTCGTCAACATGTGTGGAACACAATGTGTAAGGCATTTCTGGGGATACAGAGATGAGAAAAATATAATTTCTGACCTCAAGGAACTCTCAGTCTATTGAGGTGACAAATATATAATTCTATTACAATGTGTTTATGATTAGAGCGTAGAGGAAGGACACTATCCGTGAGGTGGAAGGAGAAGGTTACACTTGAGTGAATGCAGTTTTCCCAATGTAAGCAGTGGAGTTTGAAGTCCCAGGCATAGGATACAGTTTACTCAAAAGCAGAGGGCAAAGGCACCAGGTAATTCGATGCTGCTGTTTGAGGATGGACATCACTCAGGCAGTTCACCTTGAAGTTCTGTTATGGGTGCCCAGGTGGCTGCCTGGTCCTAGTTTATGAAAGAATGGACATGTCCTCTTCCCCATCTCCAGAGAATGAGCATCCAGTTGGGAGGTGGCAGGTTTGGGTGGTTCCTGTCCAGTTCCACTTCCACAAAGTGGCTGTTATTCTACCCTTGATCACCTTCCAGGAATCTCTGGAGGGATCAGACTTATCATGATGACTCTCTTGACCTTTTCCTCACTTGATGGTCTGCACACCTCAGACTTTCAGCATTTCACCTAGATGGCATCTTCTTACCTGATGTGGTTTGCTAGGCCCTCCCCCAGGACTCACAGCTCTGCGATCACTCCCTGCAGGCCTCCTTCTGCCTTGTCTTGGGTTGAGTGTCCTCCTTATTCCCACATAATGGCCAGTTGGTGGGTGCAGTCCTGTCCCTCAACTTCTATCAGGGTCTTCACCTAGACAGAAAGAGATTGTTCCAAAATAAGCTATAGTTCAAGCCTTTAAAGGGACTTGAGGACATAAACGGAAAATAGGTGGCCAGTAGGAAAATAACACAAAACAGTAATGAAGAAGAGAAAACAAATGCTAAAAGTAGTAAAGTGGTATAGTTCTGATATATATTATTGAAATATGTATAATCGAAATGGTGACTCCAAAGCCTTCCAGGAAGGGATGTGGCTACCTTAATTATCTGGACAATTAGATAACAACTATGACTTAACAACATTGATTTTTCAATAATGGTTTTAAAAATAATTCCGTATCTATTAATCCTTTACACAAACCCTCCACCATAAGATCCCTCAATTATAAGAAAAATCTTGGCTCTACCTGCTATTTATTTTTTGGCACAATCTGAATGTTCTAGCAAATTAGGGCTTTTCTGAGAAAGAGCTGCCAAGGGTATGATGAGAGAAGACGCTAGAAGAGGCTTCATGAGGGGAGGAAGTGTTGCGTCTCCATCCCCGAGGCTGCAGATGACAAAGAACGCCTGTCATCCTTTGGGTGGCCAGCCAGGAGTGGTGGAGTTGGAACTCTCTCCCTGATATTCTGCAGGGCCTGGGGACAGGGCACTGACAGACCCGAAGGTGCTGGCTTCATGATACCCAAACTACTAATCCATTTGACTAATCACGACCCAGTTGATAGAAAGAAAAAAAAATCAGACAATCTAGTCATTTGACAGTATAAGTTAAACTAGTCACGGTGCTGCTACTGGAGTCACAGGCTTGCGCCTTCGACACGAATTAGTGCAACATGACCGGGTGAAATCCAGACCATTAGAAATTCCCCATGGGACACCAAGACAGCTGCTGGGGCTCCCAGGTGCCGCATATGTTCTAACATGTCCCTTTTGCCCCCGAACTTTGGGTAATCAACTAGGGAATTTTGTACACTTTTTCGTGTGCTTTCCCAGCAGAGGTTCCCATCTCTTTTTTGTCATTTACAAGATGCTAATATGATGATGTTGGCCTAGACAGGGATCATAAATATTTAAATCAATTCCACGTAGTGCTTTTGTGTGCCCGGCTGTAGCTCTAATAAAAAATGTGTAGGGGCTGCCCAGTGGCGCAGTGGTTTAGTCCGCGCTTGGCAGCCCGGGGTTCGCGGGTTCGGATCCCGGGCGCCCGCCGACGCACTGCCTGTCAGCCACGCCGTGGCGGCGGCCCATATAAAGTGGAGGAAGATGGGCACGGATGTTAGCCCAGGCCCAGTCTTCCTCACACACACACACACACAAATGTGTAAAAGACAGTCCTGATCTTCAGAGAAGTAGGCTAATGGTTTGGGAGGAATGTTAAAAATTAGGGATGATGTTGTCTTACATTGACATAGGAATTATACCCTGAAATACTGAAATTCAGGACAATATATGAGAAAGGATCCAAATGAGCATCCCAGATAAAGAATTTTAGTATTTATGTGTGGGTAACAGGTCACATCAGTGTGGGCTCACAGTAACGCAAGGAGTTTTTGTGAATGAATTGGGATTTCAGTGGTTTTGAAGGATGAATAGGAGTTGGGTAGACAGAGCAGTTGTGGGAGGTCATTCCAAAAGGAGGAATAGCACGCAGACTCTTGGGAGGCTGAAGGGAGACATGGAGGCAATCTGGTTGAATCAGGGTGTATGGTAGATGGGGAAAGATAACGTTGGACGATCACATTGTAGATTGTGGGAAGCTGTATAGATGAGATGTTTGCTCTTTATTCTGGAGAAAATTGGAAATTAAGACAGTTATTTTAGCAGGGACTTGTGAAAAAGTAAATTTATTTGTTAATTTCTTGGAAATTAGTAGTGTATTAGATGTAGAGAAGAGAGAAGGTAAGGAGACCAGTTGGGAGGCTGGTGCAGCAGTCTTGGGGGAACAGAAAGAAGTATTCTTAGATTAAAGTTGTGGCAATGAGAACAGAAATGATAAGAAAAAATAATAACAGCTAATACATAGCACTTATGATGTGGCAGACACTTTTGTAAATCCTTTATTATATTACCTATTTACTCCTTGCAAAAACTCTCTACATGGTGTGTCCTATTATAATCATCCCCATTTTACAGATGAGAAATTTAGGCAATGAGACACATAATCATTAAGTTGTAGAGCCTGCATCCCACCAGACAACACCACTACACAGTCTGTGCTCTTAACTGCTAAATCCCATTGCCTCTGGGTTGGGTAAAAGGAGTGTTTATGAAGAAATTTACATAGTATTTGGAAATCGTATATTGGATGTGAACACAGGCAGCAGCATCTCTATCCCTTGGATAGCTTTTAATTGTTCATTGAACATAGTATATTGTTTGAGTTAAGAGTAGATAACACACTTTTAAAATACAAGGATGGGAGATAAATTTAAAAATGTCTTTCTTTGATTTACTTTTAAAATAGCAGAGATAACTTAAATCTATTTATTCAAATGCCCCTAAAATGATAGGCGTTTATATTTCCCAGATATAAATTGTCTATTTTGAAGTGTTGATTTATCAAAAATGTGATTTGCTATAGAAAATGTAAATGATTGATGCCTGCTATGCACAGAACTCAAATGAGGACTTTTGTACATATTAAGTTAGTCAATGATAGCTTTTGTAGCAAAACCCACACATTTTTCTTTATAAGGTGGGCAATTTGCCACAAAGCTTTTGGATAACTTACCAATGTGCCAATAAACAGCCTGTTTCAAGCTTTGCTATATTGAGTACTGAGTCTTTATGTTTGAAGACAGGAAAAGACCTATATAGAGAAAAGTATTTTTAATCACTTCTCCAGTTCATACTCTTTATTTAAGTGGTGAATTATACTTCAAGAAGAAGGCAGTCTCACACTTGGCATCTGTTATTAAATATGTGATTTCCATCTTCTTTGGGAGTAAATTTTTAAATTGTTTTATAAAAATACTAACCGTTTTACACTAATAACTAACCAACACTGATAGAAGTGTAGAGCATTTAAATTAACTTTGTATTTAACTGGACTTGTTCTGAGCTTAATGATGGGAGAGACAGAATATTAAAGACCTCAAAATGAATGTACGAAAACATTTTGTTGGTCTTGTCCCAATTATAGTTTCTTTTAACTTGGTTCTTAGTTTGAAGCATATTTTATTTCAAACAAGGAGGATACAGCAAGGATGTATCTATTTATTTCAACAAGAATGGGTTGACTTTAATTAATTTTTAAAGAAGAACAGAAAATGGTCTCAATGGTTAATGGAAGATGATAGCTCTTATTTTTAAGAAAATTGAACTTTTCATTTGTTGTATTGAGATGTTTTGGATATGTTGGATATTCCAGTGCAAAGGTTCTTTCTTGTGGTTATTTGCAAAGGAAGACAAGAATATTCAAGATGATGAAAGAGGCTGGTCTTTTGGAAAAAAGCCTCATCTGTCCAGGACTTTTCAAAATTTGCTTTGGAATTTCTGTCGGTCGCTTAACTCTTGCTTGTGTTAACTTATGCAATCAAATTATTTCATTTCCCTGCAGGGATATGTGTCTTAATAAGCCATTTGGAAAAAGACAGAGTTTCTGGGTGAAAGACTTTAGTGTCTACAACACGGAGACAGAACAGGCAAAGTGAACTTCAGAATTGCTGGGAGGTAAAACGCCAGACCGATTATTTATAGAGTCTCAAGTCACTAGAATTATCTAGAGAAAGGAAAAGAAAGTAAAAACAAACCCAAACGTCTGTTTGTCTCTAGAAGGTATTCATTGTATGTTTACTCAAACGGTAATTTCTTTGATTTAAATAGCAATATATTCCAAAGTAGATCATGTTGTGAGATGCAAAAAAAACACCCCAGCCCAGATTTATAATAGCAAAAATATAATCTGATAAGTTGCTATGTTTATTGCTTATTTTCTAGTGATTTTAGATCTTAAGAAAAGGAATATAGTTTCTCCAGTCACATAAAATTAAAATATTAACATAATAGAAAAGTGCAAAAGTTTCATTTTGACCTTATCGTCAAGGTTATGTAGGGCTGCATGAGCTGGTGAGAAGAAAGTGTATGAGAAGGAAGAGCAATAAATCAACACTTAAATAATATTTCTGATTATAAAAATAATGTATTTACAATATAAACAATTTGAAAATACAGAGAAGTAGAAAGAAGAGAGAAAAATTATAACACACAACCTGGAAATAACCACTGTTAATTGTTGTATTTCCTTCCATTGTTCTTTATTTTCACATATGAATGCAACTGATTTGGATCATATTTAATTATTGTTTTTTATTCTGCATTCATTTTTTCAGTTAACATTATATCAGGAAAATTTCATTAAACTTCTTTGAAAATTTAATTTTTAATAACTACAAAATAATCAAGATACAATGTGTTATAATTCACTTACTGTTATTTGGACATTTGGTTTATTTCTACTTCATCTCTGTTACAATTAATGCATAATTAACAACTTGATCTATAAATCTTTGTCATCTTCATCTCATTATTTTCTTAGAGTGATTCCTAGAATTGGAACTATTGGGTTATTTATTCATTTAATCATTCCTGGAGCAAACATCCTTTGAAAGCCAACTTTGTGCTATGAAACATCTTTAAGGCTTTTGATACATATTGTAAAATTGCTATCCAGAGTGGTTATACCAATTTATCGGTGATTATGCCAGTGCTTACCACCTGGTATTTATGCCCTTGTGTTGTCCTTTCCATAATGAATAGGGTCAACCTGTGTAAACCAATGTGATATGACGGAAATGAAGGCTGGTCATAAAGGACGTTGTGGCATCTGCCTTGTCCTCTCTTGGATCCCATGCTCTGGGGGAAGCCAGGTGCCATATCATGAGAACATGTAAGCAGCCCCCAAGGAGTGGTACACATAGTGAGGGACTGAAACTTCTTGCCAAGATCCAGTAAGGACTCGAGTCCTCCAGTCAACAACCACGAGTGAGCCATCTTGCAAGCATTCTCCAGCCCTCGTCTAGCCTTCAGATGACTACAGCCTTGGCCAACAACTTGATGACCACCTCACGCGAGCTTCTGAGCCAGAACCACTTAGCTAAACCACTGCTGGATTCTTGACCCTCAGAAACTGTGTAAGATAAGAAATATTTGTTGTTTTATTTGCTGCATTTAAGTCTAATTTCTTACACATCAATAGATAAATAATACCCAGTCCTGCCAGCAGTTGGGATAGAGTCCTTACTGACATTGACATTTTAAAGCTAACTTGGATAAAAATTATCTTATTGTTTTATTTGCACATTTTAGTTAATAATTTTCTTATTTTTTTAACCATTTTTTTTCACTTCCAATTGGTTATTTATGTCTGTCCATTTTTTCAAATCAGGGTTTCAGTTTTTTCCCAGGATTTGAATTTCCATTGAGAACCAGTGCAACAGCATACAGATGCCAATAGAGGCTATGAAGGAACCTCAGAGATGCATGATGCAAGGATTTTGTTAAATTAACAAATGGTCAAGTTTTGGACAAAAATTAACGCTTAGAGATGCAGTTTGCTCTCTCTCCTGGTACCTTCTTTGATCATCAGAGGAACTGTGGCAGATCGTATATTCTAGAAATACCACAATAATATTTCCCACCTACGTGCGCTTCCTATAATGTGATTGGACACCCCTACCACTGAGTGGTTGGGTCTATGAACTCTATCACCTTGAACCTGGATGGACTTGGGACTGCACAAGTGCAAGTGAGGCTATGAGAATTTTGAAGTTAGATCGTAAAAGATGCTATAGCTCCTTCCTGTTCTCTCTTGGCGCTCAGTCTGGGAACTCAGTTACTCCGAGGCAAGGACATCCAAGCTAGCCCACTTGGAGAGGACATTTGGAGAAGCTGCTCGCAAGTTTTCCAGCCAACAGCCCAGCTAAGTTCCTAGTCAACATCTAACATCAATTGCCAAATACGTGAGTGAGGATGCCTCCAGACAATTCCAGCTCCCACACATTGAATCACTTCCAGTCTTCAAGTCTTCCCAGCTGAGGCTGCAAACATCTTGGAGCAGAATCAATAAAGTCTCTCTTCCCTGTTCAAATTCCTGACCTACAGAATCTGTGAGCATGATAAAATCAGTGTTATATGCCTCTACGTTTGGGGTGGTTTGTTATGTAGCGATAGTAACTGGAACAGCATATAAGGAGAGGTGGGTTAGTCAGATGTTCTTAATCCCCATTTTAGTGCTGAGGAAACACAAAGAGAGCGAGGGGAGTGACATTTTCAGGGTTTCCTAATAAATTAGTGTCAGTACAATGATGGACTATTTTCACCACTGGATACTCTTTCAAGGATATAACTAGTGATAAAAATATAATGGAGAAATTTTACACTCAATCATTCATTCAGAATATTTATTGAGTAATACTACTAGGTTTCAGGCAGTAGATGAGTTTGGGGGGGGTCGATGGTGAGCTAAAAGCTGGCATGGGCTCCACCCACATGGAGACTGAAGGCCAGCACAGGAGACAGACATTCATCAAGCAATCACACACGTACATAAAAGTTAACAACGGGGTGCATCAAATGAAGGAAATTATAGCATTGTTCTGAGAGCAAAACCAAATTGATTGTGTTCAGGAAAATTTGAAGAACTGGCATTTGACTTGAGAACTGAAGGATGGGTCGTTGTATTTAGGTTTTCTTTTTCACATATTATTTAGTTTTTTATTTGTTTACTCACTTTTCACCATTAAATTATATACTGCTTTAGGGCAGAAAATAAGCTTCCTATTTCACTTGAACAACTCCACAGAACATACATATGCTCATAGTTATGCTCAGGCTTCTGCAGATGACTTAATGGAACACAATGGACTTAAGAGTCATTTAACTCAGGGTCCCATTTCTATAATTGCTTCTTTATAATGCTGCTTTCATATCACTCACCTCCAGGGTTTAGCTGAGGTCTCTGTATCACCCGCAGAGAGCTGTTCTGACGAGTATGAGGTCAATGGGTTGGGACACTGACCTACGGTGGAGAATTCAATTGGCTGATGAGCTGTGCACTTATTTGGCAAAATGATGGGTTATGTCCACTAATAACATTAGTGTATCCTGTGCTATTAATTATATGAGAACACTTAGTGATTATGAATTGGCAAGATAAACTAGTAACGGTTTATGAAGATTTACAGAACTGAATTTATTCCTACTGGTAATCTAAGAATGGAAGGAAAGGGATAGAGGGGTAGGATCCAAAATCCTAAAATTCTCTAGAACTCATTTTAGAACTTACAGCCTTATTAAGATTCTCAGTACTGTAAATGAAATTTCGTTGGATGATTTGTAACTATAAAGGAGACTCCCAGTAGGCCCAGATGTAGATAGCCTGATGGAGCGCAGGATGGATGTGCAAGGGAGTGGGGGAGGATGGAGGGGAGCCTGAGGCAGAACACCATGGGCTCTCTAGTTTAGTTAAATATGTGTACTCCATCAGGTTGTAAAGAGCAGATGTTCTCAGATGAACATCACTCCAGAATTGCTCTCTGATTTATGGCCTCCTTTCTTTTGGGAGACCAATCTATGGTGGTACTGTGCCTCTCCCAGACTTGCTGAAATACTGTCCATTTATCTTCTTGTCAGAGACTTTAGCTCTCTGAGGACTGAGCGTGGTTGAGGTGGATGGAACAGTGGCAGGAGATGTGCTATATTGGGTTGGGGACCAAGAGATGCCGTAAAAGGGAATATTCTCTGGCATAGGTTCTGATTTGTACTAGAGGAAAGTGCATGGCACAATAGTTGTTCTAGTAGTTTGGGTTAAATTAGAGCAGTTTCTTTCATTTGAAGTTAACTTGCTCTGATCAGTTGTATGACAGGAAAGAAGTACAGTCATATCTGAGACTTGGAAAAGAGTATCTCAGATATGAGATAAGATTATGGGCCCTTAGTTCATGGTGATGTGATTTGGGAAATCATGAAGCCAAAAGTCTTATAAGAATAGGGTTTCTCTTTGGATAAACTAAAGGAAAAGGCTGATTGTTCTATACTCAAGGTAACTAGTAAACCAACAAAATTAGTTTTAAACCTGTTTAGTCAGTCAATGACAAGTCTACAGCCATGGTAATAAGTAACCAACAGACTTGTTTTTAAACCTCTTTAGTTGACTTATGACAAACCACTTCAGTTAAACGCATATCTAAAAGCCATGAATGACAGCTTCATACTTTGAAAGTCAGACGATTGATGGTGGACTCATTCCAATGAACATGCTTCTAAGGTGATGTTAACCCAGTTCCATCTCTGAACTAATAAAAAACATGTTTACATCAAGTCTTTCCTGCTAACATAACCAACGCAACTCTGAGATGAATGCTTCCTAAAAATCCTACATAAAATCAGCAATTTTCTTTGTCCAAAAGACTGTGCCTGGTCAGTATAACTCTCTCTTGTTTGGGTAAACAATAAATTCAGTTTTCAATTTCAGATTCCATGTGGTGGTCTCTTCCTCTGATAGTTTCAAAAGCTTCCAAGTGTTAGAGCATACCATGGAAGTCCAGAAAGGAGATGAGTTGGGCTTTTTGTGGGCCATATTGGACCAGGGACCAGAACTCTGATGGATGGTTGTTAAAAGAACCTAGACTCCTCTGGACTGTTGTCAAGCTTGTTTGTAGAGTGATCACCCATGGAAGACAGAGATAGTGTCTTCTCGAGTAGAAGGCAGGATTGTCTGCTGTACTAGGAGTAAGGAGGTGGATCTTTAGAAAACAGCAGATCAGGGAAGACAAAATAGGGTCTTGAATTAATGGAGTAACAAGGGAGATGAAGAGGATGCTAACCGTGCTGGATATCTTCCGTTTGTTCCTCCATAGCCTATTCTACAGAGTGTTATTATCCAGAAGCTGAGCAGGTTTGACTCTATCAATGGGTATTTTTATTCTGCTACTTCCAGTTAAGTTCAGACAATTATGTGCCCTGGCTGGACATCAGCAGGATGACAGAGCACAAGGTCAGGATAATTATACTCCCTCCACCCCCAGCTCCTTCTGTAGGGGATTGTCATGGTCTTGCTGTGACCCAAGGCCACAGCTCCTGTTAGGCAGCCTTCTCCAAGTGGCTTCCTTTCTCCATTAACATTTCCTCCTTTTATTAGCCCTTTAGTCCTAGAGGTAGTAACGGGTTCTCCCCACTTCCACATTATTGTATCAGTACCTTTATTAACCTCTCCTCAAATTGCCCAGTTTGAGTGTGTCATCTACTTCCTGCCAGGATCTAATCAATGCACTATTTATGTGATGATGCAAAGGCAGAAATGATAGGACTTGGCAACTGACTGAATGTCAGGGGCAGAGGAGGGAAGGAGGCAAAATTGATGCTGTTTAACTATATGAATGGAGGCTGTTCACAGAGACCAAAAGATCAGGGGAAGTTTTAGAAGGAACACTGGTAAATAAACTTTAAGGATGTTTGAGATGAAGGCAGTTAAAATGGAAGATTTGTGCTCAGGACAGAAAGCAGGACTAGAGTTATAAATATATTCACCTACTTAAGGAGAATATGGAAGCTATGGGATTGATTGAAAACAGCCAAGGGAGATTCTACAGTAATTCTACCAAGCTACAATTCATGCTGTCTAGACATGAAGCAGAGTCATCTTCTACAGGCATATAGTCCACCAAATCTAAATCAAAGTATCTAAAATATCTACTTGTGTTGCTCAAACACTACGAAGGACATAAAAAGTACACAGTAAATTCTTTAAATCTGGTTTTCATTGATTATTTCCCCACCTACAATAGTTTTTTCCTCCTTTCTAGTATCTTCTTTCCATCAACTATATGCATGTCATAAAACTTCCTTTCTTCTCATCCCTCTATTTATCATTCTTCTGATTCCTTATCACAAAATTCTGAAAAGGAGGTTACAAATGGAAGTGGTGAGAAGAGGTCAGATTTTAGATATTCTGAAGGTAGAGCCAATAGAAGATACTAACAAATATGATTGGGGTTGTGAGAGGAAGAGATGACTTGGCAGTTTTGGACTGAGAAGACATTAGTGAAAGAGGAAAATGTTGAAGAACGAATGGAGTAACAAAAGAAAATGCAAATCTCACTTAACATTACAATTTTGAACAGCCCCAATAACTTCTTTTTTTTTTTTTTTCTTGTGGGGAAGACCAGCCCTGAGCTAACATCTGTTGCCAATCCTCCCCTTTTTGCTGAGGAAGACTGGCCCTGGGCTAACATCCGTGCCCATCTTCCTCCACTTTATATGGGACGCCGCCACGGCATGGCTGACAGGTAGTGCGTCGGCGGGCGCCTGGGATCCGAACTCGCGAACCCCGCGCTGCCAAGAGCGGATTAAACCGCTGCACCACCGGGCGGCCCCAAGCCCAATAACTTCTTAACCATGCACACATGTGCATGCATATGTGTGTATGCGTGCACGTGTGTGTGTGTGTGTGGGTGGTAAAGTAGGGGAGGGAGTGATATCTGCAACTCATCCATTATCTATTGAGAGGATGAAACTTAAAATAGCCCTGGGAGAGCCTGATTGGAAGTCAATATGTTTTCAATCTGTACTCTGTAAGAATTACTTCTCTAAGACCTTGAAAAGTCCTTACAATGTCGCATTTTTATATTTCTGTTCTGTTTTAGCATTGGGTGTTTACAGTTCAATTTTTAAAGCTCTCAATACATGTTTATGTATTTTTATTTTATTTTTAGATGAGTGTTCAGTTGACATTCACCTGAACTGCCTTACAGAGGAAGTCTCTAGATGATGCTAAGGAAGAGCGATGATTCAGGACCCATTCAAGCCAGACTGCAGTAGGATGCTGGTAGAAGCCGGAATATAAAACGATAAAAATGTGGACCCAAGAGAGACTACAGGCATGAAAGGATAGAAGCACCGAAGTTCAGTGAATGCATAAATATTAGCTTCAAGACATGATAACTGTCATTTGTTGTCTTTAAAACATCCCAAAAGTCATAGTTTTAAATTAAATTCACCATTGAGAGTAAAAGTGAAAGATTGCCTCAAATTTACCATTGTTCATGGATGTATTAATTTTAGAAACTTAGTTGTATTTGTTAAACTAAATAGTTTACCATATATTACAACCAGATATATAAAAACCTTGTACACATTTTTCATCTTCTTTATCCCCCCTACTTTTTTTTTTTTTTTTTTTTGCTGAGGAAGACTGGCCCTGGGCTAACATCCATGCCCATCTTCCTCCACTTTATATGGGACGCCGCCACAGCATGGCTGACAAGCAGTGCATCTGTGGGCGCCCGGGATCCGAACTCGTGAACCCCGGGCTGCCAAGCACGAACTAAACCGCTGCACCACCGGGCCAGCCCCCTCCCCCCTACTTTTTTAGTTTAGATTCTCTTTGACCTGCAATGCTTATGTAGTAAAGTTAAAAAAAAGAAAGTCATTACCTAGAATACTGAGTTTATAAAGTCCTTAATAATCTGGCGTTTGCCTGCTCCTCTGCCCTCATCTCCTTCCATTCCCACCACCACCATCCTCAACATAGACACACACACCAAGATATTAATTGTCTTCCGAACATGCTAAGCCTGTTGATGACGCTGCCTTTGATACGTGGTCCTGCTCTTTCTTTGCTGGGAAAGCCTTCTAGGATTTGTGCATATCCTTATCAACTCCTTATGCTATAAAACTCAGTTTGGAGAGTGCTTTGAAATAAATCTCTGTTTTTGTCCCAAGGAAGGAGTTTTGAGGACTGACTTAGCATCTAAACGTCTTGCACTTACCACAAGGAATTGCAATTATTTTCTTACAATTATTATTTCTCTTGACAGGAAGAGCTCAGATCTTATTTTTCTCTATAATCCTAGTCCCAGAAGCAAAGAAGACTTACAGAAACGTTTATTGAATGAATATAAAAAATTCTTTCCGATTGGCGTATGGCAAACGGTGCCTAGCAACTAGTAAATAATCAATGAACCATATATTGGGTGAAAACTATTTTGGCTATATCTCCTGAAATGTAAGTGGATTTTAAAAAATTTAATCATAACAAATCAAAAATTAAAAAAATAAATTCCTATTCCCCCTATCTTACTCGACAAATTTTTCATCAAGACTACAGAAATCACGTCAAATTTCAATATTTTTTGGCGGGCAAAATTTATTAATTATGATTGTCCCATTTGATAGGATTTCTTAAATTCCATGAATCTAAATAAGGGATATCTGTTTACAACATCTTTTCCTTAAGTTTCAGTAAAAATGTCCTTTTTTTGAATAGTTGCAGGTGAAACAGCACTTCTGGTAGGAGAGCCTCTCATCATCCTCTGTTAAGTGCAAGGGGCTTGTTTGCTAAGTCTGTCTTCCTGAAATGTGTGCTAATGCGTTCTCTTCCTCAGAGCCACCATTAGCAGGCTTTTAGGATCCCTGCAATCAAACTCTTATGGTCTTGCTCAGATGAAGGTAAGAGGGAAAAGAAAAAGTGTATACAGATTTGCGCAAACTCTCTAAAGTGTTTCAAGAAAATAATTCGTGTTTACTTTGAGTTTTTCCCTTTGAAGACACTTTTTAAAAGCAGATTTGTAGATCATTAGGAAGACTTATGGATAATACAGTTGCAGATAAAAACTCTGGAGAAAAAGCATCTTTTCTTTCTGAGTTCTTTTCAAATATGAAGTCAGAATGTGTAATGTTAGGGTTAGATCTATATTTGGGTTTTTTGGGCTAAACTCATTTACAGCCAGGATTAATTCATGTCAAGAAAGTTGGGCAGAATTGTTAGAAAATGTCAGGAAGGAACTGTTTTTATGAAGGGGTAGGTTCCTGATTGACCTAGAGCCACTCTGGCTTTAAAACATCATAACACAAAGGTCAAAGCCATACTCAGGGTCAACAAGCAGATCATCGGGGTCAGTGTGTTCAAAAGCCCAGCTTTTACCCCTACTCACAGTGCAAAGTTTATAAATGTGGGGTTTGGGTAAAGAGAGTAGCTAGATCAACAAAAGCATTATCTTTCAAACCAAAACACAACACAACAAACAGCAAATGAAAACCCAAACCAAAAGCAAGTCAGTTCCCATTCCCTCCCTAAAAAAAAAAATCAGCATTTACTGAGGATAGATCAGTATCTTCTTAGTATATGAAAAATAGCATATTAAAAGAATTATGTTCTCACTTTCATAGCTCCTAAATTAAGCCCTTGTTAAAAAAAAAAATCAAAAGCCAATAACTACGTTGGTTTTCATTAGCAAGTCTGTAATAGAAGGATTTGGGTTATGGTACTGGCAGGGGTCCAGAGTTTTGAGCTAAATGTGCCAAAATTAGCCATGTCAGCTTGGACATGATCTCTGGTCTTCAGCTTTTTCCATTTGCAAATTGAAACAATTTAATTAGATGAACCGGAAAGTCTCTCTGGCTCTGGTGTTGTTGAAGTAAGATTTCAGAGGAAGGATGATTATATTTGGAAGCATAGGTCTGCGATGTCAACTCATGCTATGTTAGGACATTTCCTAGAGCTGAAAGTTGCTGGAAACTTTAGATTAATTACTCATCATGGATGATGCAATGTTCAGTTGATTTCGGTTCAGTTGATTTCTGGAACAAATTTGAAATTGCTCTCTAAGAAAGCTTGGCCTGACTTGTGAGAACTCCTCTAGCAGACTTCCCCTGTGGCCATAATTTAAGTCAGGAACTTTACTTCTCATAATAAAGTATCTTTTTGTCCTTTCTCCCCCATTTATATGTCCAATAGCTGGAAGAAAGCTTTTCAAACTTTCTTGTTCAAAGAATCACATGGGATATTAGTTAAAACACAGATTCCTGCAGCCCACCACTAAGAGAGGGATTCTCCAGCTCCAGAGTAGGTCCTAGGACTATGTATTTTTAGCAAGCTGCTCAGAGGAATGGGCCATACTTGGACAAATTGATCTTAGAGACTGTAGTTCCTCTTACTTTCAACCAGTGTACCTGCCAGAACTTCACTAGGTTCTTCTATCTTGACTCAGAACAATTCTAGCAATGACAACTGATTTTCGAAAGTAGTATTTGTAGGAGGTGATTCTCCACAATCATCTGAGAATCATTTGTTCTCTATGTAGATTCCTGGTCCCAACTCAGAGGTCCTAGGGAGCAGTATAGGAATTTACATTTTTTAACGGCTTCCATGTGATTCTTACATATGATTAACTTAGGGAAACACAGACTTAATGGACATGTTAATTTCTCAAGATTTTCCTGAGAATAATGTGATATTAATCACTCTCCCATTGGAGGAAGTTACCAGAAGTCCGAATACCTTTACAAAATCATTAGCACTATGCCTTTTACTTTCAGTGAAGCTTTGATATTAAAAATAGCCATATGTTGAACCATGTTCTTTATTCTTTACTGCTTTACAATTCATGGCACATTACATTCTCAGTGTTCCTTACACAAAGACCCTTGGGACAAATTTTTCCAAACACTCAGATTTAAGAAAAAGTTTGTTTCTCCTGAAGAACTGATGTGCTTCCTTCCAGAAGACAATGAAAGCTATACAACATATCAAAATTTCCCCATTACTTATTGCCAGAAGCTCAGGGCAAAGTTTTGAGTTCAGTTATTATATCTTTCATCAGTCAGAGTTTTGTGGATATTAATTGCTACCTTCCATCTTTATAAATTGACATTTTTATTTTATTCAATATCCAAGTATTGGTGGTTTTATTGTTAGCCAGTCCAAATCATTTCTTGAAGTAGAAAAAATGCGTACACGATGAAAATGATGTTACTTTTAAAAGCTGTGCTTCTTTACTATTCCATATGCTCTGGTGAAATACAGTCTTCCTTATCCTTTACATCTAAGGCATGGTTTTAATGCCTTGCAATCTACATTAAGTAATGTGATGACCAACTGCTTTTCCTTATCTATTGGATTAAGCACTGGTTGTTTATCCTACATTCCCTTCATGTTTTGGCTGATTTTCATTTTTTTCCTCATTCAGTGTTTCCAAATCTTGCTTAATCATAGAATCACCTGCAAGCTCATGTCAAAAATACACAATCCCAGGACACTCTCCCCACCCCGTCCCAAGATTCTGATTTGGTAAGTGAATGAAATGTTTGGGTGTATATTATTTAAATATGCAGCTGTCTTCTTGATGCTGGACTTGAAGGATGACCAAGCCATACTTTTGGTTCCAAGATATCTACTAAAGTCGAAATTCTTCAATACTTCCACTGAAGAATGAAATATACCTTTCAGATAGCATTGCAACATGACATTATCCGCCGCCATTTGGAATCCTGGCTTCAAGAAGAAAATATTTGTGTAACAACTCAGATCGGTCTTTGTTTTCATCAAGTCTTTCCTAGGTATTAAGAGACCAATACTTGTGAAGGGGCATCCTGTACTCAAAATGAGAAATAGATACAAAAAAACTATTACACACAAAAAACAAGGCGAGCTGTAAGACTAAAAGGAGACAAAAGCCACAGGGATTTATACCCAACCATTCTTTGAAGTATTTAACAACTATTCATTGAAATTTTATAATGTGTTATCTTCCAGGTTCTCCATTTCAGGTACTTCAGTGTTAACCATGGTGCTTTAAAAAATACAAATGCCTCAGCCCAAACTCTTTGCCTGTTGAATGAGTATCTCTTGGGTTGAGTCTGAATGTGTGTGCTTTGAAAAAGTCGACTTGAGAACTCCTGAAATGGGCACACTCTTGCCTTGAAGCAACTTATCTAGGAATCTAGATCAGTAGCTCTCGGTTCTGACTGTGACATGCCTGGTAAACATCGAATGATGTAAACTCTTGAAACCCATTGCAGTTTTACTGAATCAGAATATTTTGGAGGCAGGACAAGAAATCTGTATTTAAAAGAAAAATCTGAATTGAATCTGATGATTCAGCTAGGTTTGAGAACCACTCGTCTAAATGTTAAGGTACTTTGGAAGAAAGAATTTATGAGACAATTTAATAAAATGATCTTTTGAAGAGCTAGTAGACTTCAAGATAACACCTGGGAAGCTCTAGAATTCTAGAGCAATATTTTTTCTAATTGTTGGTTTGAAGATGGCTGATGCAAAGTTTTACCAAGTCACATCTTCTCTAGTACCTTTTTCTTCCTTTATGACACTTCTAGTCTTCTCTTTCTGTTTTCCTTCCTAATTCCCTGCCTTCTGTGGGGGATCAGAATTTGCCCCCCCAAAATGTGTCTCTTTGGCTTGATTACTTTTAATAACAACAAACTCTGAAGGAAACTTTCACCTTCTCCCAGGCTGCCTAAAAGAATTTGAGATAGAAGGCCTGTTCCAGGAAGGAGCTAACACCATAAGCTAACTACAGTATAATATAAACTAGGTGTGATGGACAGGGACGAACCTAACAAGAGCTTTATAATCAGAGTCCTATCCATCTCTCACTGCCTTTGCAAGGCGTGGTCAATATTTTTTTTATTAAACATTTGCTTTTCCATTTCCATGTGAATTGCCTTCCTCCCCTTTGAAGTTCCAAACCACTACCTCCAACATCCTCCTTTGTCCTTAGCTGAAGATGATATTTAAGCTGGTGGCTTCCACCATTTTGACGAGTCACTCAGTTTTCCTGGGTTTCTCCCATGTATACTTGTTATTAAATCTGTTTGATTTTTATCCTGTTATCTTTCTCATGTCAATTTAGTGCTTAGACCAGCCCTATCGACCTAGAGGGTAGAGGAATAGTTCTTCCTCTCCTATAGTCCCCTTTTCTCATTCATGCCCAGAATCTAAAATATAGAATTTAGTTTACTGAGCTGTATAATTTATCTCAGAAAACACTGTTTACATACAATTTTGATTAGGTTTAGGGCAGAGTTTCTCAAATCCAACCTTACATTAGAGTTACTTGGGGAGCTTAAAAAAAATGCATAGACTCCACTTTAGAGTAATTAAACCTGGGGCCATAGTCCTGGTACTTGTATTCTTCTGAAAGCTTTCCAGTTGATTCTAATGGTGCTCAGGGTTGAAAATAACTAGTTCATTTTGTTTGTCATTAATGTATTCAAGTTTTTAAACTAGGACTGGGGTCTTTTGCATTCTGCCTTTTTCTGTTGTTGTTCCTCATATCTTTTTAATGCAAAAATTTATGTTAGATAGAATAGCCTTTAAGGAGATGGCAAATTGTTTCATGGAGGCCAAAAAGAAAACAGTGTGATAAGACATTATTTTGTACCTTGTAATCTGAGCACTTACCACCAGGCTCTGACATCTGTGAGAAAGATGGATATAGTCTCCACAAAACCAAGATTTGGGGTTGTCTCTTGCCATCCATTTTTTGGTATAATTCTAAATGTCTTGTAGTGAACTAGGCATCTTCCTTCCAGACTGAAGTATTTATGCCTTACAACTTCCAGGGCATGCCACAGCACATCTAAGCTGAAATTCTTTTATTCTTTATTTATTTTCCAAGTAAGGAAAAGGTTAGATTGTGAATATTTCCACAAGATCTTTTTAAAATCCATAAATGGGTATATTTTGGAATACCTGTATCATTGAAGGAAGCAAAATAATAAGACGTTTTGTTTCCTTCAGAGCATTTACAGTTCTGTTCATCGAACATTTGGGGAATCTCCACACTAGATGCAATACTGGACATTGGGAACGGATGTACAAATAATGTGCTTTCTGTCCTCAGGGAGTTCGCAATAGAAGGGATTAAAAAGACATACGAAGTGATGAGATAGACATGTGTGCAGTCTAGTTGGGAAAATAAAACCAACATGCATGACACGAATACTAGGAAATGATTATTTGATCATAATTGGAAAATTATTAGAACATAATTGTGTTAAATAGAGTGTTGCTGTTTAAAGGGTAATAGGAATTGAGAAAGCAGCTGGAATAACCTTTATACAGGAGGTGGTACTTTGCCATGTGTCCTGAAGGAAGGACAGAACTTGGATAGATGGATGTGGAAAAGGAGGCCATCCTAGGTGTGGCACCCAGCAGATCAAAGGGGCCAATGTAATATATACATCAATGTATGTGTAGAGGGGCTGGGTATATGCAGACACATAGAAGAAGTGAGTTTTTACATTTTGGAGGGGGTGAGATGAATCCTTTTGATAAGCTAATGAAAGATATGCAACCCTTTCTCCAGAACAATGCAAATGTATACAAATGCAAAATTTTGTATTTAATTTTAGGGATTTACAACTTCCTTAAAGGCTAACGGAGGAAATAAAATGTAAGTGGTTTGTTTCAAAATGACTACCAATTTATGAGCAGGGGAGTGAAATTGTTACATTGGGTTTAGAGACATTTTCCTGGTTTAGGGAAATTTTCCTGGTAGCAGTGTAACTAGAATGATTGGAACCAGGAATATAAGTGTGAAATGAAGATGATCTGGACTAGGAAGGCAGCTATAGGGATAGAGATTAAAGTTATAAAAGGAAAATATTGCTCATTAATTAGCCGAAGGTGGGGTTTTTAATGGATGAATGCAATGAATAATTCTCTGTGTGCATTTTAATTTTTATATTTAATGTTCCAGATATTTTAGGAAGTATTCTATGATATCAGAGGTTACATAGTTAGTTATCTTAGAAGCAGGGGGACTTTGGTAAAAGCTTCTGGAAGTGGCTATTGCAGGGGCTGGCCTGGTGGCTTAGCGGTGAAGTTCGCACACTCTGCTTCTGGCGGCTCAGGGTTTGCAGGTTCTGATCCTGGGCGTGGACCGGTGCACCACTTTTCAAGCCATGCTGTGGCGGTGTCCCATATAAAGTAGAGGAAGATGGGCACGGATGTTAGCTCAGGGCCAGTCTTCCTCAGCAAAAAGAGGAGGATTGGCAATGAATGTTAGTTAGCTCAGGGCTAATCTTCCTCACACACAAAAAAGTGGCTATTGAAAATAGGAAAACATAGTATTTTCCACGAGGTTAATTTGTAGGAGATGAAGGAGAGGAGGGTAAGAATATGACAGTGCTATCACATTCTCCAAAGAGGTTCAAATTTGGCAAGAAGGAAGGTTTTGCATATATGAGTTCAATAAAACCTATGATTTTAAGTTTACATTTACTTGTTTGTTCATAGCTTACTTAGGTAACTTGGTTCTTTATAAGGAAGTATAAAATAGAAAATCTCATGTGTAATTGAACCACATATGTGAGGAAAAGATGATGAACTTGGCTGTCCTTATGCTTGAGGAAGACAGATATTAACCAGCAGAGGGAGTATGTTAACTGGATTTTCAAATATTATTCAATTTTCAGTTTTAACCTTTCTCACACTTACAAGTGGCTGAGTAATATGAAAAGCTTTACTATAATAGAGTGAAAAATCAAAATTATAAAATCACCGTCTACTTTGTCAACTAGGATTAATTGCATCCTTTCAGGAGAATCTCTGCATCATGCTTTCATGAAATTAGACATGAGGCTGAAATTGGCAAACTGAAGAAAATGTGGTAATACTTGCTGTTTTATTCGTGTTTACTGTTGTGAATTTCATAGCCTGCTTTTCTTGTCTTCTGCTCGAATGCGGTGGGAAGGGAGTCTGATTTTCAAGAACTGAAGTATGGTAGAGCTGAGGGTCACATTTTGACAAAAATATTTTTCTTGTACCACTTTTTTTCCTAAGAAAAAAAGCTGAATTGTGTCAATTTGCCTTCCATTTAAGTTTTATATACTATACTTTTACTTGAAAGTTATGTTTAACTTTACACAATACTTTCATAACAAAAGCAAAGTGATTTTAGAGCAGACTGTGCTCATTTTGCATTACCTGCCAAAACTGAAAGAATCAAAGAACACAGTGAAAATAGCAGTAGTTTCAGCAATCTATTCTTCAAGCTAATTGTTGCGTCAGTGTCTCTGACAGTTCTTCAGGTCATTCTGTTTCAAATATACAGAATTCCCTGAGAGAGTATACACATAACCAGTATTCTTAAAATATTAGCCACAAAGGGAAACTATTACCCTACAATTAAATGAAGATGAGATTTTCAAATAGATGAAACTCAAAAAATTAAATTTTTATATGAATTTTAATTTTGTCTCCTTTAAAAAGAAATCGTAAATCTGGTATATCTTGTTACTATAAGACTAGGTTTGCCCAAATCAACTGGTTGAAAGAACAAAGTTAAATTAAATTAACAATAATAATAGTTTAATTCATAATTAATAGTGTAATCATTCCAGAGAGAAAATAAGGCAGTGTACAAGTTTATCTAGAGAATAAATAGATGCAAAATAAATAAGCAAACAAATCAAGCTTGGAGGGTTGGTGATAGAAGAAATGAAAAGACAAGGGTAAGAAATTGGAAAATAAAGCTGGGGTGAAATTAGTGTTTTAAAACATAATCTATAAAGTTTATATATTTGCTGAAGTTGTGCAGAAATTTGACTCTGACTTCTTTGTAATAAGAAGTAAAATAGGTTACATGATTTTCTGTTTTCTAATTTAAAAATTTAACAGCTTTATTGAGATAGAACTCAATACAGTTTACACATTGAAAGTGTACAGTTCAATGGTTTTTAGTGTATTCACAAATATGTGCACCCATCCCCTTGATCAATTTTAGAACATTTTTATCACCTCAAAAATAAATCCCATACACTTTAGCTTTTACCTCTCTATCCTTCAGTCTATCCTTTACTCTTCAGCCATCGGAAACCACTAATCTACTTTCTGTCTCTATAGATTTCCTTATTCTGGACTTTATATAAATGAAATCATATGGCGTGTGGTTTATTGTGACTGGCTTCCCTCATTTAGCATAATATTTCCAAGGTTCATCTATATAGTAGTGTGTTATCAATACTTCATATCTTTTTCATGGCAGAATAATATTCCATTATGTGGCCATACCACATTTTGTTTATCCATTCATCCACTGATGGACATTTGGGGTGTTCCCACCTTTTGGGTATTGCTAATAATGCTGTCATAAACATTTGTGTATAAGTTTCTGTGTGGCATATGATTCATTTCTCTTGAGTACATACCCAGTAGTGGAATTCCTGGATCATATGGTAACTCTATGTTTAGTCATTTGAGGAACTGCCACACTGTTTTCCAGAGTGGCTGCCCCATTTTACATTCCTACCACCAGTATATTAGGGTGCTCACTCCTCCATGTACTTGTCAACACTTATTACCTGATTTTTTGATTCTAGTCATTCCAGTGGGTGTGAAGTGGTATCTCATTGTGATTTCGATTTGAATCTCCCTGATGACTAATGATGCTTACACGTTCTTTAATGATCATAGAATTTGCTTAATATCATATATGCATATTTCTGCTATGTACATGGACCTGAGAGAACTTTATCTTAAGGGTCTCCATGAAGAGGACTCCCTACAATACAGGGGATAATCTCTAGAATATTCCTACAGTCAACATAGTAATATATCCCACAGGGTACAAAGCAGTTAATAGAGGGCTCCATGTCAGAGTTGGGGATGTGAAACACTGCAGGAAAGATTAGAATTTAGAATCATGTTTTATAATTAGAGCCACCTAATGTTTCCTTTAATGATGTTGATTAAGGAGACACAGCTGTTAGACAAACGTACATTTCCTGTGAAGCACTGAGATTCACCTTTATTCGTCCTTATAGGTGTGTTAATTTCGCCAACTATAAGTCAACAATTCTATTTACTCTCTTTGTTCTGCTTGAAATTAAAAGGAAACAATTTAAGGCTGCTTTGAAGAGCTCATTCTAAAGAAAGATTACAATTCCTATTTTTCCTTCCTGGAATCTTTTGTTATCGGCTGGCTCTGCAAAGAATGTCAATCCTGTCTCCTACTGAATGTCTGCCCCTTTAGAAACTCAGTTTCACTATGCTTTTTATCCACTTTAGACTATATGTTGATCTTTCCAGATCTCTCCAGTTGGGTTGAAAATAATAATAGACAAAAGCCCTGGGAAGGATTCATCCCTTCAGGTGTTTTTGCTGCTGGGATTCAAACAGGGCTATTTTTCTGTGTCCTTTTCTTAAAACTGCAGCAGAGCAGGCTGAAACTATGATATTATTAAGAACAAAAAAGTACTGTCTTTTCCCCTCAAATTAAACCCTGTGGTGTTGAATTAGCCCCTGGACATGGTTGAATAGGGATAGAGCATCTGTTCAAGAATTAGATGCTTTACAGTTAATAAGACTGCATTCGATGCTATATTCTTCCCTCTTCAGAACCTTATAAATCATTTCATAATTTTGAAAGAACTGTAGGAAGTTGCAACAAAATTTTGCTACTCTTGTTAGCAGCCCTTTCTTACTAACAGTCTCCTCTAGCTTTGGGGACTTAATCTTTTTGATGATTTATTTAATGTGTTCTAGATTCTCTGAGTTTGGCAAAAAGAAGTTATATTTAAAAAAAAAATCACTAACTGCCCTCTCTGTGAAATTTATGGGTCTCAATTCCTGTACTGTGAATTTTTACCGAGCAGATGAAAAAATTCAGTAATATTAAAAGATTTTCCTGGATCACCCCAGCAGATATATAAAACAACCAGACAAAATTGTTTTGACTTATTAGCATATACCAAACACACAATTGTACATTCTTTTTATCTGTTAACTTTCCACTAGTGGGGGAATTAAATTCAATCAAAATTAGATTAAAATTTGTGGATATCCTTGGCACTACAGTGAACAAAAAAAAAAAGTGGCTTGGGTAAGAGGTAAAAAGAATAGATTTACTTCCTAAACATTTTTATAGTTATCTTGTAACAGGAAAGCTATTCATTAAATGTGTCACCAATAATAAGAAAAAAAAGAACCAACTTGAAGCAACTCCCAAAAGTCTCACTTTCATCTCAGATTTGGTTAAAACTCATTTGTATTTCCCCGGCAGCTCACCAGAGCAGAGAAAGATATGGAAAGAGGATTTTCTTGTGCCAGAGTAGCTATTTCCATTGGCTCAGTCAGCTCATTTGTCATCATCTAATTAGTCCATATGCCCTCGGCTTGGACGGTCCTCTGTTACCAGGACCTGCTTCAAGGCAGTGTGACCAGTGCAGGCACTTGGGGTTTATGCTCTGCAATTGCCATCTTGAAATTCTTAATGTAATCTTTGAATTTGTGCCATATAAGTAAAATCTGATGGAATAATGAAGTATGCACCAGGGGCTCAGAGCCTTGATTCAGGTGGGGTTCCTCCCCGCCTCGTCCCATGCCTCTTCAGGACAGAGTCTCAGGTGCCTGCTCCCTGCTCCTCCCAGCAGCTGCCCTGTTGCCTCCACCTCAGCAGGGGCCTAGGTGTGGGTGCTGGGATGGTTGGGGTTGAGACGCATCCCATGGGCCCAGTTGTGGGGCGGGGCTATGAGGTCGTCACTCTCCCAAGAGAGTACAACATTAAATAGTAAATAAAATACACCATGGCAGATCAAGAGACAGATGGCGAAAGCAAAAAGAGAGCTTTTTGCCAGCTTTATGAACCAGAGGTCCCACATTTTCATTTTGCACTGGGCCTTGCAAATTTTGCAGCTGGCCCTGTCTGTTCCAGTGATTCTCCTTGTCTCACCTTTGCTCTCAGGTTGTTTTCTTTTGAAATGTGTGGACAGAATGAAAATAACATCATGTTTTCCTTGTTTCTTTCCCCCCCATGCATCTGAGTGCTTTTACGGGGTTTTTCACCGGTCAGTTGCACTCCTAAGGCACAAGGGTTCCAATGATAGTTTCTTACAAAGGCCATAGTCCTAAGTACTCCAGGGATTAATGTCTCTTCGAATGAGTCTACTGGGTCTTTTTTCTCCAGGAAATCCAAGTAACCATTACCTGAAAGATTTTTGTAATGTTTGTAACATTCTTCATACTTATTTTTGTTATTGTCTGTATTGATTAGCAACATAATCTTACAGTCACAAAGACTTATCCACTGACCTTTGGAGGATGACAGAAAAATGCTCATTGGTTTTCCTGTGCTCATGGTTTCCTCATTGGTTGGGCTACTTCACGAGCAGAGTGGACAAGTCCCAGGATGAATTGTGTTTCCAGGCATAGGAGACCACTGAACATTTTTCTCCTCTCTGGCCCCATAAAGTAAAAAGCTATCATGCTACCCTACAGAGCTCTCAGAAAATACTCACTTTCAGATATTATCCAGGCCTACATATTGATATACCTTAGGGCAAATTTTTATAATTAGTAGAGTTTGATTACTCTCATTATTTACAGAGGGACAACAACACACACGCCACGTTAAAATAGGTGTCAAACAAAATTGGGTAGATACATTGAGCATAAATAGCTTCAAGAGGTGGAAGGCTAGTCAGGCAATATTTCAAACTTGCCATAGACTCTGTTCTCCTTCCCTAAAGCTCCTAAAAGAGAATGACTGCAGCTTCTTAACATCTTGCATTTCTTTTCTTTCTTTTTTTTATTAAGGGATAAGTGACATATAACATTATATTAATTTCAGATGTGTACCTTAGTGATTCAATACTTGTATATATTGCAAAATAATCACCGCAATAAGTCTAGTTAACATCTGTCACCACACAGTTAGAACAATTTTTTTTCTTTCCATGACAAGTTTTAAGATTTATTCTCTTAGCAGCTTTCAAATATGCAATACAATATTATTATTAACTATAGTCACCGTGCTGAACATTACATCCCCATGACTTATTTATTTTATAACTGGAAGTTTGTATTCTTTGACTCCCTTCACCCATTTTGCCCACCCCCAATCCTCACCTCTGGCAATCACCAATCTGTTTTCTGTATCTGAGTTTGGTTTTTGTTTGTTTTTAGATTTCACATATAAGTGAGATCGTACGGTATTTGTCTTTCTCTGCCTGACTTATTTTATTTAGCATAAAATGCTCTCAAAGTTTATCCACGTTGTCGCAAATGGCAGGATTTTTTTCTTTTTTATGGCTGGATAATTTTCTATTGTATACATATATAGCACATTTTCTCTATCCATTCATCCCTTGGTGGACACTTAGATTGTTTCTATGTCTTGGTTATTGTAAATAATGCTGCAATGAAAATGGGGTGTTGTGTTTCTTTATAGCTACAACCACTTTGTGTTTATTTTGTAGCATTTGTGTCTAGATTAGTGTTTTACAGACTATTTTCTATACATCCTCACTGTCCCCTGAAGTTAATCTCTCAAAAAGGGTTCCATGACTGGAAAACGCTACATACACCAACTCATTCTAGGAGAATCCCAACATACATCAGCCCATTGAAGGGTCTCAGTAGGCCCATAGTAAAATGAGGGCTTAAAACTTTTTAATATTGTTGGATTTTTCCAGACCAATTTGATCATGAGGCATATTTTCCGCCATTTACTTCTATTAATATTTTACAGCAAAAGCGATCCATGGTGAACCCTTTGGTAATTGCTGATCAGATAGTTAGAATTGGTTGGGGAGTCAGGGGAGATTGTCACCTTTAACCAATTTGATCTGACTTTGATGGGCTCAGTGATGTCTGAGGATGTCAGAGTGCCTCGAATACAGAATTGTTTGTTTCAGAACTAGTTGGCAGTAGCTGTGTTTTGGAAGAAACAAAGAGTCTATATGAAAAAGGCAAAAGCATTAGATGGATCCCCTGAGGACAAACATCTCTGAAACTGGAGCAGAGATTACTCATCTCACTTCTCCCAATAATATTCTTACCTCTTATTATGGGATGTGGGCTCTTGTGTTAATGGGAGGGGTTGAATTTGAAGAGAATTTTGAAAGATTATGCAATGTGAATATAATATAATAATAATGGTCCTCAAAGATATTAGGCACTAATCCTTGGAACCTGGAAATGTTACTGTATATGGAAAAAGGGTTTTTGTGGATATGATTAAGTTGGGGATCTTGAGTTGGGGAAATTATCTAGGATTATCTGGGTGGACATAATTGCAATCACAAATGTCCTTATAAGAGATAGGCAGAGGAAGGTTATACACAGAAGAGGAGAAGGCAGAGGGTGGACTGATGTGGCTACAAGCTAAGTGTATTAATCAGGGTTCTCCAGAGAAACAGAACCAACAGAGATTTATTATAGGATTTGACCCAGGTGGTTATGGAGGCTGAGAAGTCCTATAATCTGCTGCCCCATGATCAAGCTGGAGAACCAGGAAAGCCAGTGATGTAATTCAGTCCAAGTTCAAAGGCCTGAGAATCGAGGGGGCTGATGGTGTAAGTCCCAGTCTGATTCTGAAAGCCCGGGTACCAGGAACGCTGATGTCTGAGGGCAGAAGATGACTGTCTCAGCACAAGCTCAGCTCTTCCTCTGCCTTTTTGTTCTATTCACGCCCTCAACAGATCGGATGATGCCCACCCACACTGGTGAGAGCAATCTTCTTTACTCAGTCTGATTCAAATGTCCGGAGGTACCCTCACAGACACACCCAGAAATGTTTTACTAGCTATCTGGGCATCCTTTAGCTCAGTCAAGTTAACACATAAAATTAACTATCACACCAAGGAAAGCTGGCAGTCACCAGAAGCTGGAAGAGGCAAGAACGAATCTCCTCTAGTGTCTTTGGAAGAAGTGTGGCCCTGCTCCTACCATGATTTTGGCCCAGTGGCACTGGTTTTGGGCTTCTGGCCTCCAGAACTGTGAAAGAATAAATTTCTGTTTTTTTAAGCTACCAAGCTTGTGGTGACTTCTTATAGCAACTATAGGAAACTAACACAGTGTATAAAGAGAAGAACAGCTAAATCTTTCAAATCTTTTTAAATCTTTTACATCCTTGATCTGGATTCGAGACCACTTTTTTCTTGCTTCTGTAAAACTGGGAGATCAAGAGATCTTAAGATTCAGAATGAAGACTCCTATCCACTTTGGCTGTGTTAGTTCAGGATTCCCTGGGAGGCCACAGTTACAGGAAGAAGCATACGTGAGAGGGTGGGATTTGGATCCCATGACAGGTACAAATGTAGTTGTGCTCAAGGTGAAAAGAAGAAGTAGTGATGATGAGGTTAATGTATTTTCTTGTTATCCAATTTCCCTGAGAAGTTCCCTCAAATTAGATGCAACTCTAGTTGCATAGTTTAGGGAGAGAAAAATCAAAATGGAAACCTGTTGTTAACAAGGATATATGTTATTTGTTTCATGGGGGGAATCTGACTTGAATATAAGATCAGAATGAACTGGGATCAGATGGATATAAACTAAGTATACTTTTATATCTACCTATCTGTTTGTCTACCTATATTTGTCTATATATCTATCTATCTATGTATCTATCATCATCTTTCTATCATCTATGTGTGTATTTATCTATCATCTATCAACTATCAATGTGCTTTCCAACACATTGTTTGACCTGTGACATTGTCATTATTAACTTTTAGATCCCTGTAGGGGAAACAAATAATAAAAAATCCAATAACTCTGACTAAAGACTGAAAGGATATCAAGAAAAAGACAAAATATCTTACTATCTTTTAGCAGGAATTTTTAAGGTATAAACCAAATATGGACATATTCAAATTTGTGTTGTTAAATATGAGTATGCTGGAATGTCATTTGGCTCAGAAAAAAAATCTCTACAGTCACAACCATACAATGATATTTAAATTTTATTTATTTCTAAACTCCCATTCACACCACAAAGCTCCTGCTTCTGATGTGCACCACCTAGTAACAATAAAATCTTCGTTTCAAAATTGGAAAGGCGCAGTGAGGCTCTACTACATGGATGAGTGCATAAAATGATATTTATTTTGGGAGCTGAGACTTCGCTAATACTAAAGACTATCCCTTAACTGAATTAGCAACAAGAAGGAATCAGTCCAAGTGCATTGATATCAAGGATGGTCTGGTCTCCTCATGCCCAGAACAGCCCTCCATGGGTCTACCAAGCTGATTTTGTCACATCTGAAGTCCAGGAGGCAGGTGTCAATCCTGGGTTCTGTTGCACATACAGGACTTGGACCCTTGGCCAGTGGTCGATTTAAAGGAAATGAAAAATCTTCCGTGCTCCATCGGCTCAAAACTGCCTGCTCTGTGCTGTTCTGGCATGCTGGGTGCTTCTGTAATTACCCCGTCCCTTCACCCTCCCGGTCCCACAGCCTCCATCTTGTCTTTTATTCTGATGTTGGCCTAGGCTGAATCCCCAGGACTAATTCTTCACCCACCTTTAGCAGGCCCTAGTCTCTCCCCCTGGGTGATAATTCTTGATGAGGCTCACCAGTGTTGTTATTTTTTTCATTTTATTGTGGCACTCAGCTTCAAATCCTGGTAGTTGGGAACTCAGCGTATTGGGGACTAGACGGGATCGTAATTTTTCTGTCTTTCTCATCGAATATTAAGCTCAATTATCTTTCCTCCACCATCAGCAATTATGTAGGCTTGCATAAATCTACACTGCCACAGTAGTCATATTGCCCAGCTGAATTTCTGGCAAGTATAAATGTCATTGTCAGAGGCAATTTGCAACACAATTCAAACAGATATGCTCCTCAACCAAAATCTCTTTCCCCTTGACTCTCTGGAAGCATTATTAGAAAATTGTAGAAATCTGCATGTGAGGACACATGGAAATGTAGTTGCTTTATTAAAAAAAGAGAGAATTAACAAAGTAAAATGATTATTGCTAACTTCCTTGCAATGTGTGTGTTTGTATGTACGTGTGTGTTTGTGTGTGTGAGAAAGAGGGAGAAATTGATGAGAGAAGGCAAGTCCCCATTTTTCAATGTACTTGGGTCAACTCAGTTAAAAATTCTTTCAACAAATAACAGACATCAAATATTTATTAATTATGCAGCTCGACTCTGTGCAAGGCAATGTAGACACATTGAAAAATAAAACAAAACCTTGCTTTGAAGGAGCTACTTGTGTGATCTTTTCTGTTTCATTTTTGGTGAACTCTCTCTCTTGTATTTAATGGAACAGATCCTGTGTTCCTTAATAACTTAGATTAAGACCACTCTGGAACTTTGAAAATGAGTTAAAAGAAAGGACTATACCTTACTTGGACCATTTGATATCATCCTTAATGTCTGGGTTGTGTGTGAGATTAAACAATTTTTGTCCTTATTCCTCCCTTTCAGTCTCCAAGCTTGAAAGGGTAATTTAAGTCATGCCACTGAAGGCTAAAACACGCAGTCTCCTTATTTTCTACAATCCAAAATAATCAAAGAAAGTGTGGCCTAATACTTTCTCATTTCCTATGCTTGAAATAGTTATAGAGAAAAATAGACAATGGTCTTTCTCTAAGATTTTGTCTAAATAGACAAATCTTAGGAAATTCTGTGCCTTTTGGTATTCAGTGAATCTATCATGTATAAATTATATTTGGTATACAGTAAGATAACGGAAAAGATAGTTTTCAACTTACCAAACTTACTCAAGTTAGACAGCATTTAATGAGATCCTGATTTGGGGGTAAAAAAATTGCCCTCCGGGTGTTATTTTTCATTATAGTTTGTTCATTCTTTGTGCTTGGTTAATGACAGCTCCTTAAAGTGCTTCATTGTCTCACACATTTAGTGGTATAAGCAGAGAGAACAGTCAAAGCAGAAATAATAATCCTTTCTTTCTTTTTTTTTTTTTGTGAGGAAGACTGGCCCTGGGCTAACATCTGTGCCCATCTTCCTCTACTTTATATGGGACGCTGCCACAGCATGGCTTGACAAGCGGTGCCTCAGTCCATGCCCAGGATCTGAACCTGCGAACCCTGGGCCACCAGAGCGGAGAGCATGAACTCAACCACTAAGCCACCAGGCAGGCCCCTGCAATAGCCACTGGGCCAGCACCAATCCTTTCTTTCTTCACATCATTCTTTGCTGTTTTTTGGGGAATAATCACAAACAGTATATAAAAGCAGAGTGTTCTTCCTTTGAAGAAAGATTGGATTTGGAAATCTTTAGAGTAAAACTGCCTTTTTCTCAAAGAAAATGACGTATTGTTTCTTGCCCTCAAGTCCCCTGAAAAACAGTTGTAGTTGAAAGTGAATAGTAACTACTGTCACTCTAATAGCTCCTGCCAGTAGGGGGCGGTTACTCTCCAAACTGCACACACAGTTTCATTTTTGGATTTAAAATTTTATAATGTTTTTGAAATCTTATAATTTTGTGAGTATTATTCAAAAAGTAAAAATGGCAACACAGGTAATTAAATCCATTTTGAGGCGAAATATTAAGTGTTTCACTCAGGAGGGATTTATTTGAATTAAATTGACTCACTGTAAAGACTCCGTGCAATCGATTTTATTCCTACAAGAAGTACATTCTTCTTGTTAGAAATTTCCTTAATATAGACACTTCACAATTCATAAAAATTTATCTTTTAGTTTTATCATGTACATAGGCTACATTGAAAGCAGGAATAGTGTTGTTTCCCTCCATCTACATATTTTACATCTGCATCGTCAAACAATAATTACTTGATGATTTTAATTTCCATCACTAATTGAAGCAAAAATTTAGATTTCATTAGGAAGTGAGCTATTATGATACAACAAATAATTAAAGGGATATTTTGATTTTTTTCTATAATGCATTAGGAATTTTTAATAAAAGGAGTAGATTTTAGAAAATTTTCCTTTGCGATGTTGGATTGCATAGACGCTAAAACTTCCTGTTACCATTTTAAACACACACAAAATAGGGTGGCAGAAATATGTCCACATGTATCGGTAATAGTTATAAATAGAAATGAGTTTAAATCTGTTAGCACAATCTCTCAGATTCATTAAAGAAAATAAAACATTTTATGTCATTGATTCTAAGATGCGTATTACTTTTGTATTTGACAACTGTGAAATTGCAAAATATCTTGTAACATGTCTAGGCAATGTTTGTGATGTAGTTGCTGCTAGGCTGTGCAACTTGCTTTTGGTATTCCTGGTGGCATAACTGGGCAACAGCAACCCTTTTGATGCTTTAGTCAACAAATCATTAAGGATCATTTGAAAGAAATCTAAGTCTGCCTTGTCTGAAAGCCTTCTGTTGACATCTTCAGATAAGATTAAGAAACCACGGACATCAAACCTTGCCGAATGAGTGTCAACAGCTTGGAAGGAAATTCTGGAGACAAGAATGAAACTCTTTAGTAAATGTTGTCTCACCAATCCTCTTGATCTCACAGGGGACAATATTGTATAGAAAAACACGAATATCAACAACTTTAAACAGGGGTCAAGAGTTACAACTTTCAATTACAAAATAGATAAGTCATGAAGATGTAACGTACAGCATGATGACCATAGTCAATAATATTGTACAGCATACTTGAAAGTTGCCAAGAGAATAAATCCCAAAGTTAACTTTGTATGGTGATAGATGATAACTAGACTTATTGTGGTGATAATTTCACAATGTATACAAATATTGAATCATCATGTTGAACACCTGAAACCAATATAATGTTATATGTCAATTATACCTCAATAAAAAACAAACAAAAAACAACTCTAAGTAAAAAGTGATTCAGGAGCATTGGATTCTGAGACAAAATTCTAAAACAAAGAAATTTTGTTTTAGGAATAACTTTACCATTTTATTTTGCTTATATTTTTCTTGCTTTTAAGGCATCCTCATGGTTGATATAAATTAACAGCCAATTTCTAACTACTGTATTTGTAAAAGAGTTGTTTCAATAAGTGCCAAATTATAGTTCTAAGTAAGATATACGTTATTTGTTTTTATACATTATGTTTATTTGTAATATACGTTGCATTTATTATTACATACATAGTTATACACTAATTGGCAGAGGTTTTTCTTTCACAGAGGTAACTAACATAATGGAGCATATACAGTCCGTGATGGTCTTAGATTAAATGAAATAATGGAGAAACTCTTTCTAAGAGACATATTTGAAAAAGCAAATGATATGTTTGGAAACTAAAATGATGGAAAAATTATAACAAAAAATCTGGGATAGCAATATAAGACAAAATAATATTCAAAGCAAAAACCAATGACTCCTACCATGGAAATTTCATACTGATAAAAGGAACAATCTGCTAAGAAGATATGCTGTCAACTACATTTATGTAACTACATAGCCTCAGAAAATATAAAACAAAAACAGACAGAACTGCAAGAAAAAAATGGAATCCACAATTATAGCTATAGACCTTAGCACACCTTACTCAGATTCTGATAGATTTATTAATCATTAATTTTAAAACTCTGTAGCCTCACTTTGAAATATCTTGACTTGTGTAAAAAAAGATAATTCAATGGAATGACTCTTTTAACTGGACACATTCATATTCTTTCTTGGAATGAAATGAGTTTGTGAAGTCCAACAATTTGTGGCATTTAAAGTTGGTTAAATATTCAAAATAATTCTAAATAAAGGCAATCTGCTTAACATATTTTATCTTGCAAAATTTAATTAAGAAAGATACTTTGAATGATGGCAAAAGCATAATATTTGTGAAAATATTTGCGATGAAATATTTACACATTTTGGTTAAATATTAGAAGGGAAATATTCTACATTAGTAAAATTGGTTTGAGCTTTACGGATTCCTCAGAAACTATAAAGAGACTATTTTGTAAATTTAAAATATTATAGTTTATCAAGAAGAGCTAATTGGAGTTGTCAACAATTTCAGATTTATTAATCACAAAAATGCAAATTTTAAAAATATTGTAAGCAATATTATGAAAAATTTAAAATATTAAGACCTATTGAAAAAATATTTTTAGAAAATACTGGTGACATTTTATGAGAGAGATACAGCTACGAAATGGATTAAAGTACATAAAATGTACTTTTCAGAATAATTTTTCTGAATTTTTTTAACTTTCAGATAATATAAAGCAATTACTTTCGCTTTAATGTGTGCTAATTTTATTTTTATAAATCATTATTTTTTTGAAAATAGTTTTTTGTAAGAGCTATTTTTATAGATCCACCAATACAATGAAACTAATTTGCCAGTTAATAAATAAATGTTTCAGAAGTTATACTATTTTAATTATTTGGCACCCATTTTCTCACTCAAAAATGTCTATAACAAAAATAATATAACAGTTTTTATTATAAATTATAACAACCCTACTAATTTAACAAGCTGCAAAAAGAAATAGTAGAAAAATATTAAAAAGGAAGTGAGACAAAAATCATAGAGAAGAAGAAAGACAAATTTGGGCACAATTAAAAACAGAAAATATTTTACCAAGAAAAGATATCATAAACAAAATTGAAAACAATTGATAGTGTCCAGAGAAAAATGTGCATGATACATATCATAGATAATATGTGAACATCCTATATAACACAAAGCATATTTATGCATTGGAGAAAAATATGAGAAGCATATATAGCAGACAATATGTAAAAAACTTCTTCAAATCTGCAAGCAAAAGACCAACAATCTAATACAAAAATATGGGCCAGATTGTGAACAGACAATACACATAAGAAAAACTTGAAGGACATCTTCTTTACTTTCAAGTTTTGGTAATATGAATAAAGCTGCATGAACATTTCTGTGAAAGTTTTTGTGAGGACGTAAGTTTTTAACTCAGATAAATACCTAGGAGCGCAATTGCTGGATTGTGTGGTAAGACTATGTTTAGCTTTGTAAGAAATCGCCAAATTACTGTTGTCAGTGTTTTGGATTTCAGCCATTCTAATAAGCCTGTAGAGGCATCTGTTTTAACTTGCAATTCCCTAATGGCATATGGTATAGAGCATCTTTTCACATGCTTATTTGGCATTTGTATTGGTTTAATTTCTTCCTTAAATGTTTGGTAGAATTCACCAGTGAACCCCTCCGGCCCTGGTGCTTTCTGTTTTGGAAGATTATTAATCATTTATTCAATTTATTTAATAGACATAAGCCTATTAAAATAGTCTGTTTCTTCTTATGTAAGTTTTGGTAAAATGTGTCATCCAAGGAATTTGTCCTTTTCATCTATCAAATTTGTAGGCATAGATTGGTTCATTTTTCATATTTCCTTATTACCCTTTGAATGTCTGTGGGATCAATAGCAATCGTTCCTCTTTCAATTCTGATATCAGTAATTTGTGTCATCTTTCTTTTTTCTTCGTTATCCTGGCTAGAGGTTTATCAGTTTTATTGATCTTTTCAAAGAACCAGCTTTTGATCTCATTGATCTTCTCTGTTTTCAATGTCATTGATATCTACTCTATTTATCATTATTTCTTTTCTTCTGCTTACTTTGCATTTAATTGATCTTTCTTTTTTCTAGTTTCCTGAGGTGGAAGCTTATATTATTGATTTTAGATCTGTCTTCTTTTCTGATATATGCATTCAATGCTATAAATTTCCTTCTATGCACTGCATCCTGCATAATTTGATCATTTGGATTTTTATCGACCTAACAGCCCCTTTTCCTCCCCACAAAAAGCACACATAACTTAGATTTTAGTTGTGGGTACAAATTGTAAAAAGACAAGAAGGTTGATCAATAGAGAAATTTTTCATTTCAATAAATCCAATAAGACTTATAAGTGGTTGATCACACCCATAGTTTGAGCATAAAAATCATGCTTTTGCTTTTTAATTTTTAAACAGATGCTACTAGACTAAGTATGAGCTCTCAGGCAATGATTTTGGTTGTCATTCTCAGGTTGGTTTTGTGGAAATCAAACTTTTAATGTCTGCACAGTTGATACTCATGAGTTTCCATGACCTTGTTGGGGAGGAAAAAGTTTTCCTTGATCCTCTTAGGGTCCCTGGCTAGTTCTGCAAATTTAACTGGCAAGGACAGATTAATAGGAGAAAAGCATACAAATGTATTCAATATAAATTTTACATGACATAGGAGCCTTCATAAGGAAATGAAGACTCTGAAGATTGTGTATTGTTATGCGAGGTTTGATGAAGAGTGGCTAGTCGGTAGAAACGTGATAGATTAAGGAGTCTGAAGTAAGAGTTGTAAACTGGAGAAAACTCACCATGGCCTGCTTGCTAAGATTATTCTTGGAGTCCCTTTGTCTTTGGAGACAAGGATGCCCTTTTCCTTTGGGTATAAGGAGGGACCTCTCACTTGAGGGTTTTATGACCTGTTTCAAGGGAGATGGTGGGCAGAAGGTCAGGGTGACCTTCCTTCTTTTGCCTTTTTCTCTAACTCTTTCAGCTTAAAATATTCAATATGCCAAGGTGCCATATTTTGGGGAAGTGAACCCCATGTTTTGGTTTCCCGAACTCCATAAATCCCTACATTATTTGAGTTTAAGACTTTTCATAGGCTGATAAATGTACTTGGAAATGACCCACATGCTTCATTAAGTAAAGAAGAATTTGGAAAGTGATTACAATTAAGTAACTGTCTGTTGGAAAGTCCTATGAGATGTGTATTTCTACCAAAACACCATGTTCAAGAGTAAAAATAGAATGTAGAAAGTAGCTGGTGTTGGAGGACTACTTGGAAAAGACCAAGTTATCTATACCTTTAATATCCTGGGTATTTACAACTTCTTCCACAGAGGTAGAAAACAGCAAAACTAAGTACAGTTGTAAACTCATGGGAACCTGCCACAGAAGTAAAAATATTCTGAACTTCTGGAGCTCTTTCATACTCCATATTACGTCCAGTTTATGTTCCATCCATCATTTTGTCCTAAAGTTTGCTAAATTGCTTTTTCATTTAGTTTGTCTTCCTTTCCATGTCTTTCTCCCTAATATTTTCAAGTGTCAGTTTACTTTTAGCTTTTTCTTTAAAAGAAAAAAAATACCACTTGTATTTTTTGGGTAAGTGAGAAATGCTTTTTTTAAAAAGCATTTTTTATATTTAAAAAATATATTTATATATATTATATAATATATAAATATATATATTTATGAAATCATATTGTGTGATTTCAATGTTCTAAAGGCAGAATGACAAGTTTTTATTACCCCTTTTGATCCCCTGGAGTCAGAGGAAGTGCACACTCCTTGAAAATTATCGTAGAAAACAAAATGGAATTTTATCTCATTTCCATGTCCTAACTTTGTTCATTTAACTAATGCTTCCTCAGCTGCACTGATCTCCCCTAACTTGCATAAGAAATGAGAGTAGACATTCACAGCACGGTGATTTGCCAATCAAGCCTGTTGTTAGTAGTCAACTTATGTTCCTATAACTAGAAATTTCTGATTGAATATCTAATTAAAAAGAAGTGAACGGGCCATGAAGATTACTAAAGCAGATAGTTTAAAATCATCAGACATAAGTGGCTTCTAGTGGTCCCTCTTAATGTAATAATCACATTGGGTTATGTTCTAATACAGTAGTTCTCCACTTGAGCGTGCATCTGAATCAACTGGAGGGCTTATTAAAACACAGATTTCTGGGTCCCATCCCTAGAGTTTCTGATTCCTTGAGTAGGTGTGGGGCTACATAACTTGCATTTCTAACAAATACCCAGTTGATGCTAATGCTGCTGGTAAAGGGCCACACTTTAAGAACCATGGTTCTTAAGTGAGTTCATTTCCTTCTTTGACCTCCTCCCAATTGGTAATCTACAAAATAATTTACATTGCTCTTTTCTTGCTTAAGAATGTTGACTGCTTTTTCTCTGAAAGGGTTACCTAAAGATTTATTTTTCCCCTCCTGAGAATTAGAAGGTAGACAGAGGCCGGTTTTCTTACAAAGCTAATCTTGAGAACAACAAATAAAATCATACCAAACATAGAAGGCATCTTTCTCATGTACAGGAAAGTTTCAACTTTGCTTCAAATGCCTCTCTATTTTGCATATCCTTATGCTTCTCTATTGCTGACAAATCAATGATCCACTTTAATATAAATAAAATGATTTTTTTTTAAAAAAAGGTCTTAGTACCACATTCAACCATGGCTGCCCTAATATTCCATTAATTACTTTAAAAGCCATATCAAATAACTAAACATTCTTACTTTTCTTTCTATATTTTTAGCAAAATGTTTGGGGAGAATTCTACCTTTGGCTTTCTAAGGGTGCTTCTCTATTTTTTTAGGCCACTATCTCAGATACTTTTCTGCTATAAAATAATACCAGTTTCTGTAGTGCTTGCTGCCTCTGTCACTGAAGGCCTCTGCCTAGAGGACAGATATCAAACTGGAGTGAAAATGATGGAATGAAGTGTGAATTTAGTCTCAAGTGATAAATGTACTCTTTACGTTCTGCTGTAGGCTATAGACATCTCTTTTCATATAAAGTTGGGCAAAAAAATAAAATAAAATCCAACTTAAAAAGATTTTGTTAATCTACTCTTTAAAGGTCTTTCTCCACAAGGGTCTATTCTCTGCAAACTTTATAAATCAGTTTATGTTGTCAGAGGAACTCTGGAATTCTTCAGGTGATAATATTTTTTTCCAGGTGGAGAAGCTTGAAATAATGGCAGGATTAAAATTATTTTTAGGAGAAATAAAGTATATTTCATGTCATCTCAAAACATTATCTGTCTGATTGGCTCAGAGTGAGTTAAAAAATCTAAATGATTAGAAGTTTTATATTTTTATATATTTAAAATTTTTAATCTTATGTGTTTTAATCTTAAACATAAGGTTATATTTTATAGGTTCCCTGTGGCATATTATAAAAATGGGAACAGATTTCTTCCATCCCTGTGTGCACACCACTTTATACTTTGACTTTGCCCATTGGTCCCATCAAGGAATGGAGTCTATTGCTTTATTCTTTGACTCAGAGCTTGGCCATGTGACTCACTTTGGCCAATGGGGCAAATACGTCACAGGCAGAAGGTTGAAAAATGCTACACAATAAGGCTTGCTATCTTGCTGCTCTGGAGCTCCAAGTACGCCATGTGAATGAACACAGGCTAGCCTGATGGAGAACAAGAAGCTATGCAGAAGAGAACTGAAGTGCCCTGGCTGATACTGAGCTAACCAGTCAGATGTATGTTAGACCACGTCGACCAGGGATTGGAAAACTGTGGTCTATGGGTCGAATTCAGCCTACCATCTGCTTTTGTGAAAAAAAGTTTTATTAGAACACAGCCATGCCCATTCATTTACATATTGTCTGTGACTGCTTTTGTGCTACCACAGCAGAGTTGACTAACTGCAACAGAGACCATGTGGTCTATAAAGTCTTTCACAGAAAAGGTTTGTTGACTCCTGCTCTAGGTCATCCAGTCCCGGGTAAGCTGGCCCAGACCAGAAGAACCACCCAGCCAACCCACAAAATCATGAGGAATAGTAAATGTTTGTTATTTCAAGCCACTAAGTTTTTGGGTGGTTGGTTACGGAGTATAAACTGATACTAACTGAAACTAGCTGATAGCTAAGTCCATCCCCACCACCTCAAACCCAAGTTCTACTTTCAACCTTCTTAGTACAGTCATTTACTGCATAACGACGTTTCAGTCACGGATGGACTGCATATACGATGGTAGTCTCATAAGATTAGTACCATATAGCCTAGGTGTGTAGTAGGCTGTACCATCTAGGTTTGTGTAAGTACACTCTGTGATGTTAGCACAACAAAGAGATTGCCTAACGACACATTTCTCAGAACACATTCCCTTCATTAAGCAACGCATGAATATTACTCTGGTACTCTCAAGCTTGGAGGTGTGGCCCATAAGCTCAATGAATATTAGAGTTGAAATAACCTTAGAGGTCATTTGTCAAATCACTCCATTTTACAGACAAGAAAATAAACTTCAAGGAGAGTACTGAAGGCTACAGAGCTGTCTTTGCCAACTAGCTGGCAATAGGCCACCTTGTGAAATTCAACCCTTTATTCCTTTCCAATTAGATTGTGAAAATACCTTGATTTGACTGCCCCAGGAAGCAATTTAACATTTGTTCAGTTATCCTTAAGGCAATTTGCACTTCTATATTGTTTTTCCTAACAGGAGTGTTTGGAACAGGGGATACAGACGTAACATCTTGCGATTACTGGGAATTCTGCCACAAGGATGTTTGAGAGGACTGTTTCAGAGAAATGATAGTTCATCTCTGATCACACCTGAATGGGCTGTTTGCTCTGATGGGGCGAAGTGAATGGCCATGTGTAATTGTTTTGCTTGTTCCTCAGTTTCCCCGAATAATTCTGATAGGCTTCAGTTGGAAAAATTAATTAAATGGTTTGTTTTTACCTTTTTCATAGACTTGTTTTTGAATTGTACGGCAGACACTTGTAATGCAAATTTTTGAAATGCCTTGAAATATTGGTTAAAACAAATAACTGCAAAGCTACAGTTATGATTTAAGTTCACCTTATGAATGTCTGCAAACCACAAAAGCAAAATAACCACTTTTAGGATAAAGATAGGCTGGCTCTTTACCTTTTGTAAGATTAATTTCGGGCCTGTGTATTATAGAATTGATGAAAATGATGACAACTTTAAGCTTAGTTTCATTTTGATTCCATATATAGCTATAAATTCATGAGGAAAAACTGTCACAGACATATTTCTAAAAGACTGGGAATTTAAATGAAAATTCAAAGAAAGTAGTTTTATTGATTCTATTTTTGTGGATGCATGTTAGTTTTGCTTTTCTTCTGTGTTAATAAAGAAGTCAATATACCAGGTCAGTTACACATGTATTATGTATCAAATAATAATTTTATTACAGTATACAACAGTGTTATAAAGTAGATTGGCTATAACTTTTTATCACTTAGTCTATGCATAGTTTAAATTAGGTTATTTTACTCACTTACCTCTCCATAAGATTAATTGCTGTTATTATTTGGCATTATATTTTCATATAGCTTTCTGTTAATTTGCATATGTATGCATATGTCTATATTTTTAAAACATAAATTGTATTTTAATGTACATATTGTGTGTCACTTCAATTCTTTTACTTACCTTTTGGGAGAATTTTCTATGTTAGAACACATAGATCTCCCTTTTCCTTTTCTTTTTTTGGTGAGGAAGATTGGCTCTGAGCTAACATCTGTGCCAATCTTCCTCTATTTTGTATGTGGTTCACCACCACTGTGTGGCTGATGAGTGATGTAGGTCTGTGCCAGGGATCCGAACCCGTGAACCCTAGGCTGCTGAAGCAGAGCACCTGAACTTAACCACTACACCACAGGGCTGGCCCCTCCATTTTTCTTTTTAACATCTACATATAATTCTGTAGAATGGATTATCGTGACAGATGAAAATTCTTTAATTGAATTAGACATTTAAGTTGTTTTAATTTTTTGCTATAAGCAATGCTTTAATGAATGCTTTTGTACACATTTCCTTGTGCATTTATTCAAGGATTTCTGAGGGATAAATTTGAAGAACTGACGTACCTGGATCTATATCTGTGCCCATTTTAAATTTTGATTGTTTTGTGAAATGTCCTTCAAAATGGTTGTGACATTTTGTATTCTTACCAATAGTAGGAGGGCATGGCAACACTGGATTTTATTAGTTTTTTCAATATATGGCAAGTTGACAGTAAATTTAAATTCCCACAGTTCCGAATATTTGATCATCTTTTTATACGTTTATTTGAAATTTGTACTTATTCTTTTGTGAGTTGCTTGTTCATATGTCCTAAAGACATTTCTATTTTTTTAAAAAGTAAATTTGTAGAAATCCTTTACACACTATAACCCTCATTCTCTCATTTATTTTTACTTTGTTGAAGGGATTTTTGTTATTCAAAATTTGTTTTTCTCAAGTCAAATTGTAAAGTATTCTTTTACGCCTTCTGAGTTTTAGTTTTGTTTAAGAAGCCTTTCTCTATGAAAGTATATAGTTTGCTATATTTTCTTCCAGAAATTTGTAATGTTAACTTTAGATCTTTGGTATGAAAGGAATTTATTTTTGTAAATATGCGATATAGTGATCTATTTTTAGTTTTTCAAGTAGACTGCCACTTATTTTAATGCTATTTTTCTCAATTATCTGAAATGTCAACACTATCATATATCATTATGATTATTATTTTTTGGGAGGAAGACCAGCCCTGAGCTAACACCCGTTGCCAATCCTCCTCTTTTTGCTGAGGAAGACTGGCCCTGGGCTAACATCCGTGCCCATCTTCCTCTACTATATATGGGACGCCGCCACAGCATGGCTGACAAGCAGTGCGTTGGCGGGTGGCCGGGATCCGAACCCTCGAACCCTGGGCTGCCAAAGCATGAACTAAACCACTGCACCACCGGGCAGCCCCTATTATATATTAATTCCTCTTATATGTGTGGGTCTATTTTGCAGTCTTTGGTTCATATATCTACTTCACCATTCCGAGGACAATTAGACTGTCTCTTAGGTACTGAAACTTTTCGTAATGTTTTGGCATTTGGGTTGTCAAGTGAATCACTCTTCCACTACTCTTTTTTTTTTTTTAATTTTAAGATTTTGTTGCTTATTTTGCTCATTTACTTTTTCAATTGAATTCTAGAATCACTTTGTAAAGTTCCATGAAATTTCTGTTTGAATCTGATTAAGATTGCATTGATTTTTATGGGTTTATTTGAGGAAAGTTGATGGGCTTACACTTTTTTAACCTTTAATCCAGAACATGATGTGATTCTTTACGTGTTCAGATCTTGTCTTGTGTTCATGAATAACGTTTGAATTTTATAGCTCTCTTTATATATCTCTTGTCCATCAATTCTCATGTTAATTCATAGGCATTTTACGGTTTTTGTTGCTATTATAAACTGGATTTTTCTTAAAGTAAAAAATAGCACTTCAGCCAAAAATTGTCCTCTTGCTGAATTATTCAACTGCCATCATATCATATCATATAGTGGTCTGCAAGTCTCAGAATGTATTTTAAGATGTAAGTGGCTTTTTGAAACTGTTTAAAAATCAAGGATCCAATATTTCATTTTCCCGTCATCAAAAAATTTGGCCTGATGTAACAAATACCACTTAAAGTTGTCAATGGATGTAATTGTCATTTCCTTTTAATTATGTCTCCTTGTTCTGGTCTTCAGATCTTGTCTGTTTATTGGCACTCATCAGAGGTCATGGGCCTTCCTTGCATCTCTTCATTTTTATCTTTATTTCCTCCATCCTCGGAGAAAGAGAAACTCACCACATGGAGTACAATAATTTTATCGTACTTAGGGACACCTTACTTCTCGGAATATCTTATTGTAGCTCAAGAATGAGAACCTCAAGAACACTATGTGTGATTTTCAGATAGTCACAATTCTCCAGCCCTTTTATAGTGTCCTCTTTCAAGTGTGTCACTACCAGTGTAGAGTTTGTAGCATAGTGGTTACCAACAATTGTTTATTTTTTGAAATAAATGGTTGCTTATTTCATGAAAAAACATGTCTTGGACAAGTGATGTCATTTTAGTTGTTACAGTTACCACTGGGATGGGCAAAGCGAAGTAGGACCGGGCAGGGTGTGAGTTCTGGCCAAGAGTCCTAGAAACTCCGGGTCCTGAAGGCGCAGCCTCGGAAAGAGCCGCGAGGTGGCGCTCCAGGATGTGCGGTCCAGGGCTGGGAGATGGGAGTCGGCCAGTGATTCCAGGGGACTCCAGGACTAGCCCTCTCCAGGGCTGGTGGGCCAGAATTTCCTTCCCGAAGCTTCAGAGGGGTTTCACTCCAGTCCAGGGAGCCCAGCCCGGAGCCCAGAGCCTGGGCTGTGTGGTGCCCCCCTGTTGGAGATGCGGTTCGGCGTTCACAGCCTGGAGACTGGGACCAGCCCAGCCAGCTGGCGGAAGGTCAGCGCCCAGCTCCTTCCCGTGGTGCTGGGGCGGTCGTGCATGCAGGGAGGGTCCCAGGCCGGCAGGTCACCACGCAAAAGCTCCCTGTCATCCACCGTCAGAAGTTGCGACTGCAGCGCTGCGGGCCACCTCAGCCGCCTCCTGGACGACGGCGTGGGCGTTTTTGTGGGGCCCGGCCGAGCAATCCAGGTAGGCCGCTGCTGCGCCCGTGGTCCTCGCCATCTCCTGGCCATGGTAGGTCATGGCCTCCAACCCATTTTTCCTCAGCTTCTTCACCAGCCACTTGTCCTTGCTCAGGTCAGTCTTGCAGCCCGAGACGATGATGGGCACCTCTTTTGCAGAAGTGATTCACCGCCGGGTACCACCGGTTGAAGATGCTGTCAAAGCTGCATGGGCTGGTGATGTGGAAGCGGAGGAGCAGGAGGCTGGTGGCAGGGTAGAACAGGGCTGCGGGTCATAGTGACTTGCCCCGCTGTGTCCTGGTGAGGCAGGAATGTGAAAGGAGCCTGGTGTTGGGAGGAAGTAGAAAAAACTTTTTAATCTCAATTTTTTTTTCTTTTTGAACTTTGTGTGTTTTAGCAATACACTTTCCAGGCCGTGGTATGTATATCTAAAATCTTGGGCACAGTTATTCAAAATAGCATTTGGATGTTTCAAATCTAGTTTAAAGTCACCTTAAAAACCTGATGACTAAATGGCACAAGTAAAATTGAAACTACTATTTCTGCTAAATTTAGCCTTAATTTTACCCCCATTTCGTATTACTTGGGCTGTTATTGGCATTTAGATTTCATATGCCTCATATTCTTAAGAAGCTTTTAGTGTGTAAATATCAAAACACAATCCTTACTTAAGGGTATGAAAATAAGAACTCAAATGTTTGTAAAACACTTTATAAATTTGAAGTTCATTTAATTCCTAATATCAGCACTATATTCTGATATTCTAAATGCAGTACAGTATAGAGGCTTTAAAAGCGTGGATAATACATTTCCATTTTCAGTCATTAAGGAACACCCATAGTGAAAGGTAATTATTTTCCCTTGATTATGAAACATTAGGTTGCGATGCTGTATGCAGAAATTTTGTTTAATTATAAACAGAACAGCCTGGGATTTGACATGGTGACAGTGGATAGAAAGGTAAGGTTTAAGTGCTTTTCAAGTTGTGCTTGTTTTATTAATGTAGAACTGTCATTTTTGCTGACTTCTGGTTGCTTGCTGAGGAACCGACAGGGAAAGTATCCATCTCTGGTTTCCAATACTAATGTTAACCTAATCATAAAGCCAGCACATCTTTTTTTTTTTTTTGGTGAGGAAGATTGGCCCCGAGCTAACATTTGTTGCCAATCTTCCTCTTTTTGCTTGAGGAAGATTGTCGCTGAGCTTACGTCTGTGCTCATCTTCCTCCACTTTGTATGTGGGACGCCGCCACGGCATGGCCTGATGAGCAGTGTGTAAGTCCATGACTGGGATCTGAACCCACGAACCCCAGGCCACCAAAGCAGAGTGCTCAAACTTAACCACTATGCCACCAGGCCGGCCCCACATCTTTTTCTCTTATATAACAGAGATTATTAATCAACTCCCCAGTGTCTCTGGTAGAATGAATGAAAGAGCATTTTTTAACATGACATAGTCTCTAAATATTTTCTCAATGTCCACCATTAGGGTTATCGTTTGTTGAGCATTTGTGTGCCAGGTAATTTACAGACCTCCTCTATAGTCTTCCTAACTACAGAACAGGGTGAGTTGTGTTATCCCTATTTTACAGAAATGACTGCTTCTTGTCGTCGTTGTGTGTGAACACCTGTTGAGCGATTTTGAGGCTCTCATGTTACCTTCCCGCAGAGAGAATTTACCTTTGCTTCTGGCATGCAGGACGTTTAGGGGAAGAATACCTCAATCTCATGTGGGATTGAGTTGATCTGCAGCTATATTTAAATTTTTGTGAAAGCTTTCCTATTTGCAGTTGCTCTTACTCTGACGGCATAGCCCCTTGTGAGTCCCAAAGGAAAGCTGGGAGTGTTTACTAGGCTCTTCCCCGTGGGGGGCTCTCAGCTCCAGTTTTTTGTTTTCTCAGTCCACTAGACCACTGAACTCTCTGCTGACCTCTGCTCAGCTATTCAGCCTCTGAGTCACTGATTCCTGTTTGGCTTTTCAGCCTCCTGGCCACCACTTTAAAAAAGCCAATGACTCAAGAGAAAATGTGATGATGAACTTGGGCCTTACCTCTTTGTAATTCCCTTTTCTTGGGGATACTGGTCCCTCAAGTCCTGCTGCCTCGGTAGCACATTGCCTTCAGTTCTTTTGTTTTTTGTTTTTAATATTCTACCTGAATTTTCTGGTTGTTTTCAGCAGCAAATGGTCTGACACCAGCTGGTCCTCCAGAGCTGTAAGTGGAAGTCTTACATGGAGGCTTTATCTGGAAGCCTATTAATTTTGTTCTGGAAACGAATCCCGTCATTGTTCTGGAATCACATTGATTTTATTCTTGGCCTTCTACCCATATCAATTCACTATCCCTGAAAGCTGCAATAACATAGTGCCTTCCTCAATACTTCTCAAGTTGAAAGTGTTGTCCATATGACAGTTGGTTGACAGGTACCCACTTTCAAATGCTGCTGTAGCTAATGCTATAATGACTAGAAGAGAGAAAAACAATAAGATTAGGTGATGAGAATTCAGAAGATTTCCTTTCACCCACACTATGATTATAATTTAGAATATACTGGATCTTTTTTTTTTTTTTTTTGTGAGGAAGACCGACCCTGAGCTAACATCCGTCGCCAATCCTCCTCTTTTTGCCGAGGAAGACTGGCCCTGGGCTAACATCCGTGCCCATCTTCCTCCACTTTATATGGGACGCCGCCACGGCGTGGCCGACAAGCGGTGCGTGGGCGGGCGCCCGGGATCCGAACCCGCGAACCCCGGGCTGCCAAGCGCGAACCAAACCGCTGCGCCACCGGGCGGCCCTGGATCTTTAGTAAAGTGCTTAAAATGCAATATTTCAACCCTATTGTGTGTATGATGTGAAGGCCAATTAGAAAGTTTGGGAAATTATCCCATGTCAGAAGTTTGCATTTTATTACTTCGCTTGATATTTCCCTAACTAGTCAAGCCATGAGGCACTAAATAAAACAGTGATGGTCAACCATGGCTATCTTAGGATCACTTGGGGAACTTTAAAAATATATTATGCTCTAGGTCCCATCCACAAAGATTCTGGTTGAATTGATCTGGGATGGGACATAGGTGTCCTCCTACTTCATATCTCTGATCTTCTGAATCCTACTTAACCAGAGTGTTTTCTTCTGTAATATTTTCTTCTATATCTCTGGCCTATTTTTTTTCTTGATCTGAATTTCCAAGTTTACTATACCCCAGAATACTTATTTATATATTAAGTCCTTATCAAATTGTCTTATACATGTCTTGTCTCACGATCTAAATTCTCAATTCTTTGATTAGGGACATATCTCAAACATATTTTGTATAACTATTGACACAGTCCAATCTCTGGCAAAGAGAGGGTATGTACAAGTGACAACAAAAGCACAACAGGTTACCACTCAGAGACAGCGCTACCTTTACTTAAGAAAATACTCAATAAACCACTTCTGATGAAATGCGAGCACCTGAAAGGTATTAGTGAAAGACTACACCTGAGGCAATTGATGAGTTTGCTAAACATCCTTGCTTTAGAGATGAAGAGAAATCCAGGAGTGAGGAGAAAGCAAAGGCTGGGTAAGATAGGAGAGAGTGGAGGGGAGAGGGGAAAAAAGAAGAAAGCAGAGTACAATCACTTGTTCAGTTTTTTCTTTTTTGAATAGTGGGACGTGGCTGTTTACCATGTATGGTTGTCTCATGGATCAACGAGGAATGAAACATGGGCAAGTGCCAGGCGGTGGATAGGATGCTCCCTGAACTGAATTGACTCAGTGAAGGCCAGAGCTTAGAGTCAAAGCGACCACTTGTAAAAGACCCTGTGTAGAAATCTTGGGCAGGACATTAGGCTTTCCACAAATGATACAGTGGAGGTTCAAGCCAGTGTCATTTAAATCTTAAGGTCTTTAAGGTATAAGATTGTAAGATTTAAAACTTTAAGCCATCACATGGGCTATAGAAAGAAATTGCTTTTTCTTATTTGGTGTAAGGAATAGGGGTATATATATTGGTAGCAGACTGCCTGGGTTTAAATCCTGACTCCACTGTGCATTTCCTATGTGGCCTTGAGAAAGTTATTCAGTTTATGACTGCCTCAGATTTCTTAACTGAAAAATAGAGATAATAACAGTCCCAGTCTCAGAAGGTTGTTATGGAGATCAAATAAGCTGAGACATGTAAATCCCTCAGCCAAGCACCTGGCACATGGCAAGCATGCAAAAATTGTTAACTACTATCTTCATTTTTACTGTGGTGGTGCAATTCTCCACCTTGCTTTGCATCAGTCACCCACGGAGTTTGAAAAATATGTACAAGCTCAGGTTCCACCCCAAACCCATTAATCGAAATTTCTGGAAATGGAGCCTTGGCATGTGTGGAAGAAAACCACAGGGATTCTGAAGTGTAGTCAACCCTGAGAAGCACTTCTACGATATGTTCTCAGGTAGAAAAATGTGAAGATAAGTGAGATGGCAATCACCTATAGAAATTTTATCACTAGAGGCACATAACTCAAACTACCAAGCCCTAACCCATTAGTACCAAAGTGAGCACTAGCCAAAAGTATTTGGCTGTCAAGTGGAAATGTGGAAAAGCAGCCGTTGAACACATTTCAGGGTCTAGCTGGAGCACATCCTTGAGGGAAGAATGTTTACCTATGTATTACGTACGAAGTGACTCATTGAAAGACAGTAACATTTTTCTTTTTTGTATGGGAATGAATTCAAGGACTTGGAGAAGCCAATTGGTGTCCGTGGTTCTGAATGCTCACATTTAAATGCAGAATGACACATTAAAATGCTCTCTTTTCCCTTCAAAGTAAATCCAACTGTTATTGTTTAATAGGATTTTTGCATTTTAGAAGGCTAGAATGAAAGAAATTCTGTCCTGACCTGTGTGACAAGGTAGACTTTTCCAGATAGTTGTGGTTTCCTGGAATTGCTCTTGCCTGCCACTAACTACTACTTGTCCACTATTTTTGCTGCTCAGACTGACACCTGATCACGTGTACACACTCTTAATTTCTTTCTCAGATTCTTTAATGGTTCTTTATTATTGTGATTACAGGATAGTAAAGACTAAACTGGTTAGCTGGCATTTAAGATTCTCTAGTGTGCAATTACGTTACTCTTGCTTTAGCCAATTGAGCCTATTTCTGGTGTACCCAACACTCTAAAGAGAGAGGTGATTTCTGATGTAGTTGTTATAATTAGCCTAGCTATGAACATTTATCAGAAGACTTGGTTCTTCTTTCTTGACCCTCCCTTTACAAGCTCAGGATACACCAGTGATAATTATAAGGAGGCAAAGACTTGTAATAGAGATTCAGAGCTCGATCATATATCCCAACATTGACCAAATCCTTATTTGGAGGGAGGCAGAAGACTGTGCTGATTAAAGGAAGATGCTTTGAAGGTAGATTTTTCTTGGGAAAGTTACTTAGCCTCTTTATGCTTCTATCTGTTAAATGGTGATAAATTATAGTAATTACTTCATAGAGTTATCAGGAAAATTAAATGAGTTTTCTTTACAAAGCATGTATAACAGTGCCGAGCACATTCTAAGCATTATATTAGTGTTTGTTAAATAGAGAAGAAATAGAGAAGGGGTGCTAAAAGCCATAGCCCATTTGAGAACCAAGTCTGGCTTTCTTTCTTGCCTAGCTGTTAAGATATTAGACTCTGATCTTAGTATTTGATCTGTTCTTTGCTATCCAGATCACATAGCTTGACTTTTCCTTTTACTGGGTTTTCCAGAAGTGAAAGGAATAATCTTAACGACCTGTGATTTTCACTAGTATTTTAAAATTTAATCTAAAGGGCTCCTGTTGCAATCAAATTACCGTACACTTTGTGGAGTTGAAGCAAATCCCACTTGGGTCCTCCCTCTTTGTTACTTTTTGGAGTTGTCTTGGGTTCCATATCCTGACAGGAAGGAAGATCTGTCTTATGTTCCGTTGGTGAGTCTTTAATCCTTGTGTTTGTGGTTTCTGTAGAACTGGAATCTTCCTGCTTGAAATGGTCCCTGGACTCTTTGTCATTGGTCAACCCAAGCATGTTGTAGTGGTTGCTGTTGGTTCTTCACCCATATTTCTCAGGTCTTAGCTCTTTAGTGCCTCCCATCAGAATTCCAGAGGCCATGGTCTGCCAGAGAACTTTCTCTGAAGCTAAAGAGTACAGCTCTGCCTATGTCCATGGCTGGCCCAAAGTGTAGGAGAATTGATATCATCCAGCACAGGCTCTCAGCCAATGACTGATGGCAGGTGATGTATAAATACACCAGGTCCCTTCCCCTTGCATTACATCTAGGCTCTTCCAATGGATTAGACTCCAGGAACTCTCTTTGTTGAATGCCTTCCCTTCCTTGACTGGCTTCTTACTTCCCAACTGATGTTCCCTCCCTTTTCAAATAAAAGTCACAAATGACTTGTATCAGCATGTGCTTCTAGGAGAACCTAAACTAAGACTCATATGTTCCTCCATGTGTAGAATAGAGGTTAAAGTGATAAAGTCAAATTTGAGCTGCTCTTCAGGTGCAGGGGAAGCTGGGATTGGTTGTTGCCATTACGGAATCGGTTGATGTTATAAGTAATATGGGAGCTAATAGCAAGTGAAGAATTTATGTATCAAGTAAAGAACAGAAGTGTCTAAGTGATAAATATATCCTTGCTTTTTATTTGCTTTTTTTATTTTGAGCCTGTCCCTAGTATTGGTCTGCATCGAGTGCCATTTAGAGGGCTTGAGTGAGGGCTGCTTCACAGAGTCCAAAGAGCAAATTACTACCAATAGATGCTGGATGGCTGTGTCATTCTAGGTTTTTAAAAATAACAAATACAAGCTCCATGTATACGTGGAATCAGCAACTGAAAAATCCCTTGCAGACCACTATCCTATCCTATCCTACACTGTATTATGCATAAATCCCTTCTCTCTTGCCCCATCAACACTTCAATGAGTCCCTGCTTCCTATTCTTTGTCCTGGCATTCAGACCCTACGTATTTGGACCCTCTCCCACAGATACAACCCTATTTTGTCTACTACTGCCTCTTGTATATCCTTGGCTTCAGTGAATTTGTTTTGTTCGTTTTTCTCCAAACACAGGACATTGGTTCTTGGATATGGTGTGTTTCCTGCTGCTTTCCCTACCTGGAGTTCTCTCCCATTCTTCTCTGTTGAACTTAGTTCTATTCTCCATTTAGGCTGTGTCAGCTGGGATAAAGTTCAGTTATAAGTAGCAGAAAACTCAAATAATAGTGGTTTAACAAATAAGAGGTTGTGAATGATTTTTGCATATTTGATTCACAGCATCTAAACATTCAGCTTTTAGCTTTCATGAACTCCAGAAACACTTATTTGTGGCAATAATTTTATTTGTACTTTAACCTATGTTATTATTATTATTATTATTTTCGGGGGAAGATTTGCCCTAAGCTAACATCTGTTGCCAATCTTCTTCCTTTGTTTCTTCTTCCCCCCACCCTGCCCCCAGAGCCCCAGTACAGAGTTGTGTATAGTTGTAAGTTCTTCTGGTTCTTCTGTGTGAGCCGCCACTACAACAGTATGGCTACTGACAGATGAGTGGTGTCACTCTGCCCCTGGGAACCAAACCCGGGCCACTGAAGTGGAGTGTGATGAACTTTAACTGCTAAGCCGTCAGGGCTGGCTCTAACCTACGTTATTATGAGTGAAAAAAATATGTTTTAGCTCTTTGGATTTGAAACAACTGTAAATTTCATTTTGTATGTTGTGACTAGCAGTTACTTAGATGTTTCTTGAAAATAAACATATTCCATTGAGGACGAATTGCACAAACAAAGAGAAACTGCTACAAACTGGACTGGCAAGATCCATGATAATGGTTTCACTGCCCATTCCTCCTTTTAGCTGATACTAGCCAGTCCCCATATTTCATGGGTAAGGTCAAAGCCACTGGGCACTACAGACTGAACAAAGTGTTCAGAACTGAGGAAGAGATACGAATAAAAAGCATTTAGCAGAGTGAGGGTGGGGGTGGGGGCTACTTGAGGGAATAAAACAATGTTGTCTTAAATCCTACTTTATATTAGTTGTGTGTACAGAAAATATTTCTTGTCATTCTCATTAGACAATTAAGTAAATTTTGGGGGGAGGGGGATTCAAAGAAGTTGGACAATTTGCCTTAAATAAGACAATGGTAGGTTATGGAGCTGGGATTGGGAGACAGGTATAGCTCTGACGTTAACCTTTCCACTGGTTTAGGATAAAAGACTAAGGGAACTTATGTGGATTAAAGGTCAGCCAACAGCCAGCATTCTGTTTCGCAAATGACTGTGGAGGGACATTACTTCAGTGTTCATCAAGGTTAATCACTTCTGACTATGAAGTGAGTTTCTATTTAGGTGACCATTGCTAGCAATGAACCATACTGGAATTTTGAAACGATTTTGCTTAATGGTGGAGCTAGATGCTTTTACATGTATTTTCAGAACCAATTTGAGCAAGGGAAATGAAAAGCTGAAAAAATACAGCTTTATAAATAATGGAAGTCTTGACATTCTTTAATATTACAGAGCAAATAGCTCCACATTCTAATTACTGGTGTATAATGTTGAGTGTCTTTGGTGAAGTTAATTAAAGAGTGGCTCTTGAATATTTTGCCTAAAATATGCATGCCTCATTTTAATGCTGCTAAGTCCTTTAAACAGCACATGCTAATAACTGGGATGAAACACAGGCCAGACCACATTTCTTTCCAGACTCTTCATCTCAGTTCTTTGTATGAAGGGGCAACAACAATGAATACTATTTATGCTGGGAGAGGAGACAGAGAGGGTATCCTAAGAGTCAGTATTTAGAGCTTTTTGCTCTTTTAAGTTCTTGCATTAATTTCTTGGGTGCAGTAGATAAGGTATTATATTTGGGGGACTTTTCATTTTTTGCTTCTGGGTTTTTTCTTTTGTCGAATGCTGTGGTCTTGCACAATTGTGGAGAAGATATTAGACTACTTTTACTGTTCAAATCATGATAGACCTGGTAGAATGGAAATTTTGCTGTTCAAGGACTAGTGTAGTGGTTTCCAACTTTTTCATTATGAGGAATTCTTTTTAAAGTAAGAAAGAAATTAATAGAAACATTCATGTTATATTATAATTTTTGTGGTTGTTGACTTTACAAAAATGCTACGAATTTAATAATACTTTCAAATAATTTGTAATGTATTAATCACTAAAATATAGGTATATTTGAAGTATAATAACAAATACATGTGTGAAACACGTTATTTATTGTTTACATTCAATGCTTAGTGCTGTGTGGATCCACAGACTTACTATAATGCCGCCTTCTAGAATTCAGTAGAGATGATCTATAAGATGCCTTTCCAGACGAGTGAGAGGGGAGCTAAGCAAAATAGCTAAGGGACAGTAGATCTCTCAGGAGGGCCTGCTAAATGTCGAATGGTTTACAACAATTTCTAAAACTCCAAATAAGAGACTTCTAGCCTCACACTCTAAAGGTTTACGTTCAGTGTGGTAAACAGGGTGAAGGATGTTCATAGAAGTCTCTGGTTGCTCTGAATATAAACTTGCCATTTGAATTTCCTAAACTAGTCAGTACTATTTTAATTTAGAGACGTTATGAGGCGTTATCCTGAAATGTTTAGCCTATTCTTTTGGCAGTGATATAGAAACCACTAAAAGTCTTAAACTAAGTGCAGCCATTTTTAACGAGAGACAATGTTGTAAGAGGCCGATGTGGGGAATTGGAATTGGTTACCCCAAAATATGAAGATTATTTGACATAAAGATTTTGGGCTGGAAACTGCAGACAGGAAAAAAACCTTGAAAAACAAATAGAAGTTACCCTTTGTAAGAGACATTTGCATTTGTAAGGGAAATCACCATTTGTAAAGATATCTTCTTCTCTTTGCCAGGAAGAGGGGGATGTGACTTTATCTCCTGGGATCTTGTCAGTGCGGAAGGCGAAAACTTAAATCTGCATATTCATGTTTACTGTGCTTTTCTTGTAATCTCTCATGTCTGACACTCCCAACCCCCCCAAAAAATCCTCGTTTGTCCATATAAGAGGAGAACCTCCGCCATTCTGGCGAGAGATACTCAAGTTTCCCCGAGTCTCTCCCATGTATATATCCATATTATAAGGCTTTGTTTGATTTTCTCCTGCTATTCAGCCTCATGTCGATTTAATTTGTAGCCCAGCCAAAAAGGGCCCAGAGTTGGTAGAGAATGCTCTTTCTCCCCTTCACTGACATAGATTTGGCACTCAGGCGTTAATGCACCTTCTAGTTCAGTGGCTTATCAACTACCTGCCTTTGGTCATTTTACTTACTCTCTGTGGTTCTCAATTTCTTTACGTGTAAAAAGGAACTATTACTAGGATTGCTGTGAGGATTAAATAGATTATTTATTATATATAATGTATATATTAATATATAATGCATATTATATATTAAGGTACCTAGTACAAATTTGGCACATTTTAGAGCTCATTAAATGATAGCTATTATTATTGTTGTCATTATTATTATTAATAAATTCCATCCTTTCTAGATATAACAATAATTTCTAAAGTAGTTGCTACGATTCCAGTTGCACAAGTAAATACTATTAGAAACAAAAGGACTTACATTTTCCTATATGGATGTATTTTGCTAATATTTCCGATAAAACTCTTTGGACACATCTTTTGGAATATGAATCCAATACTAGTGGATTGGCTCGACATAAAAAAAATGAGTTTGCGGACAATAATCAATGTCAAGAGGCGTTTATACGGAGGACTTGATATTTCTGAAGTGGTCAGTATTTAGAGTGAGGGACTGGAAAGCAATGTTGATATTTTAGTAGTTTACGTCATGCTTTCTTTGTCTTGGATGCCATGTCCTTACACATAAAATTGTTGGAAAGCAGTCAATGCTGCTTATTTTCCCTCTATTTTTCTAAAGCTGTTCTCATCCGAGGGCTAAGACAAGAAAAAAAAGAGATGGATTTTTACAGTAGTTTCAATAGTAACTAAACTGGAAAAGATAAATATTTACTAAAAATGGGAGTTCAAAAGAGAAATAGTAATGGAAAGTAAACTTAGTGCCAAATAAGCAGAATGTATTTTATGGGTAAAACCATGGAGGTATTGATTTTTAAAAAATTAACACAGCAGTTGGAGTAATGGCATTTATTTTATTATCGCACATTATTACATACAGTGTATGTAAATGTTGCTATGTGAAAATATAAAAGTAACCAAAAAAAAAAAAAAATCTCACTGGACTGGACCCTGTTACCTTGGACTTGAAATAAGGAAATAATACAAACCAGAAAACTTGCTCCGCCTTTTCATTTTGGAAACTTCAGAGTGTATTTTTGACTTTTCTAAGAAGTAACATAAATAATTCAGTGACTAGACATAGCACAGTTTAAAGTGTGATATTACAAGAGCAGCTGCGTAAAACCCTCTGAAAACTCAAAAGGTGTTTAATGTCTCTAATTGCGTTTAAAGACTACAGTGGCTAAGCCTGGGAAGTAAGCCACTAGGCAAGTCAGCTTACTCACTGACCCATCCCAATTGATAAATACAAATCTGGACTCTTCCTATCTTGTTACTTCAGGTGAAGATCCTAAGGCAAGTAGACTTACGTTGGAAAGTAGACTTTGAGACTCTAGAAGTGATTTGAGGAGGGAGTAAGTTAAGTCAATCAAAATAAAGCTCACCTATAAATATGGGTTCTGTAGAGATGGACGTTTCTTATCTAAATGTATTTTCATTTTAGCAGCTAATTCCTGCCGCTATGCACTGAATGTTTGTGTCCCCCCTAAAATTCATATGTTGAACCTCTAACCCCCAATGTGATGGTATTTGGAAGTGGAGGCTTTGGGAGGTAATTAGGTCATAAGAGTGGAGCCCTCATGTGGATTAATGTCCTATAAAAAGAGGGAGAGACTGGACATCTCTCTGCACGCATCACGGAGGGCCATGTGAGAGCATAACCAGAAGGGGGGCCCTCATCGAGAACCCCACTATGCTGGCACCCTGATCGTGGACTTTCAGCCTCCAGAACTGTGAGAAATGAATGTTTGTTGTCTGAGCCCCCCAGTCTATGGTATTCTGTCACAGCAGCCCAAACTGACGAAGACAACTGCCAACTTGAATCTATCCAAACAAATATAAAACATTTTCTCCAGTACACTTTTCTGAGAAACATCTATGTTAACATTAATGACTTGTTATTTTTAAGGAAGTTTATTTATAGTTCTAAACTATTTTATTTTGAACTTATCTTCTTTAGATCTTTTGATACTTTAAGTTAGTATAGCTCGTTCAGTTGCCTAGCAATCTACCTGGGAGTAATCGATAACATTGTAATGCCGCTCTACCTCATGCAAACAGTTCCAAATTGAATGGCATTAAGAAATCTGCTATAGAGGATATGAACAGACACTTTTCCAAGGAAGATATACAGAAAGCCAAGAAGCACATGAAAAGATGTTCAGCATCACTAATCATCAGGGAAATGCAAATCAAAACTACACTAAGATCTCACCTTACACCCATTAGATTGGCCATAATCACCAAGACAAAAAACAACAAATGTTGGAGAGGTTGTGGAGAAACAGGATCACTAACCCTCTGCTGGTGGGAATGCAAACTGGTGCAACCTCTATAGAAAACTGTTTGGAGATTCCTCAAAAAATTAAAAATAGAAATACCTTATGATCCAGCTATCCCACTGTTGGGTATCTATCCAACGAACCTGGAACCAACAATCCAAAGAGGCTTATGCACCCCTATGTTTATTGCAGCATTATTCACTATAACCAAGAAATGGAAGCAACTCCTGTGACAGATGAGTGGATAAAGAAGATGTTGTATATATATACAATGGAATACTACTCAGCCATAAAAAAGACAAAATTCTCTCATTCACGACAACATGGATGGACCTGGAGAATATTATGTTAAGTGAAATAATCCAGAGAGAGAAGGACAAACACCGCACGATTTCACACCTATGTAGAATATAAACTAACACATGGTCAGAGAGAACTGTTTGGTGGTTACCAGGGGCAAGGGGGAAGGGGGTTGGGTGCAAGGGGTGAAGGGAAGCATTTATATGGTGATTGACAAACAATAATGTACAATTAAAACTTCACAGTGTTATAAGCTATTAAGACATCAGTAAAAAAATAAAAAAGAAATCTTCTATGTCATGGCTAAATTGTTAGGTATCTCAAAGAATATTTGTAAACAAATGAGAACACCGGTGTTATTGGCAAAAGGTGAAGTTAGAAAAGCAGAATGTGAGAAATTGAGACTGAGGTAATAATTCCCTTCTTATACAAAGACCTCAAGAAAATAGTACTCAAAATAGTTGCTACTTTTGGATGACATTTATCAAATCAGAGTAATGCAAAGAAAAAGATTGACTAAGAATCATGTACTTGGGGGAGCCATAGGGCAGGTAGAACTGGGGTCAAGGTTTTCACTGTGCCATTTCCATTATGATGAATCTAAGAACCCCCAAATATTTTAATTTTGAGGGAAGGAGTGACAAAAATATATGGAGGACTTCAAAGAAGAGTTTAATGGTCAACTATTCTCTACCTCCACTGTGCATTGAATAAAGGCAATCGGCATTATATGAGCCAACAGAAAAGACCTGGGCTCCATGTAAAGAAAGCCACTGTCAAACTGTTGAACATAAAATTGGCTAATGAGTTGTTAAATTTCCTTTACTGCAGATTTCAAAGCAGCCAAGCATTAATCTTAGTTTAGGTAGAGCTCTTTGTTTAAATAGAGGACTGACAGTCAATCATCTGATGTAAGAGTGAGCAAACTTTTTCTTTAAAGGGTCAGATAGTAAATATGTTCAGTTTTGGGGACCATGTGACCTCTGTTGCAGTTACTCTACTCTGATGTAGTAGGAAAGACCCTTGGACAAAATGTAAATGAGTGAGCATGGCTGTGTTCCAATAAATCTTTATTTATAAAAATCAGGGGACAGGTGGGATTTGACCCTTGGGCCATAGTTCGCCAGCCCTGTGGTCTGATATCACTTTCCTGTGGAAGATTTGAAAATCTGCTTTGTAGAGTTTGAGAGGAATGACAATAAGTGAGCGCCCTCTGATTTTTTAACTTGATTATTATACAATTTTTAAATTCTGTAATAACTTGTCTTGGGTATGACCTTTTATGGAAACAAAACAAATTTCAGATTTATTTGCCTGTGTAATTCTGAGACCCACTCCAGACTATAAGCATCTTACAGGCAGAACTGATTTACTTCATTTCTATATTCTTAGTGCACCGTATGGTGCCCATCACTAAATAGGTACTTCATAGATATTTAATTGAAGCATCAAGTGTTTAAACATTTCTAGGCTCCTTTAAGGGCAATAAAAATTCTGAAAAACCTAGAAACAAGGAAAAGTTCCCTTTTTATAGAATAATGAGCCCACCAATAAACATTTTTCTTGCCTTTAGAGATATTTTTATTGCTGCAGTACAAAAAAGTTCTTGACTGAAACCTTTTATTCAGGGTTCCATGTAGTCAAAGACACAGACCAGATAGGTTTATGTTAGAGGAATATCAAATACAGTGTGTGGAGCACTGAAATCCAATTTGGCAATATTGTAAAGATTCCCTTATCTGTGACTCTGCAGAAATGACTTGCAGGGTGAAGCCTGGTCCCATTCTCAAATCCTTTTGTGTGAGCAGTAAATATGACCAGGGTCTAGCAGGTTTCCTTTAAGTTCCAGGGACAGCTGATGGGCAGAAAATGTTGCCTGGAAACCTTTAGAAGGAGAAAGTAAATGCCTCATTCTGTGAGAAAGTTTTGCAGTTATTGTTGAATGGAGGGAGGCTGGGGTTACACTAATAGCAGTGAAGGATGACGTCAATGAACGAACCCCATACTGAAAGTCATCGAAGTTTTTCTAGTAGTTAAATAACTGGTACAATAAACAACAACAACCTGTGGGATGTAATGAAAAGGTAATTTTGTTTTTTCCTTAATATTCTCATCACATGTATTTGTTGGGCCTCGTTGGTCCTCTGCCCTGACTGAAAACTCTGGGAGCCCTTATCTGATTTCTCTTAAGAAATAGAAAATCTCATCATCACTTAAGGCATAAAAAGAATTTCACTTCTGAAATTAAAAATTTCTTGTCCCTGCTGGATTTACTGTCTCTCCTGAAACAAACAAAAAAACTGGACAAAAATATATGAAACAACAATTTTGAAGGCATTGGACAGCAGGCATGAAGGACAGTGATGACTGAGAGACAGAGAGCAAATGAGATGAGCCCTGTGGTTGACACAGTAGCCTTGAGAGAGTTTCCAGGCTGCAGTGCAGGCTGGGGGGACTCGGGCAGAACCCAGTGGACGCCCTGAATTGAAGAAATAGAGTTGAGAGTTCGAGGTGACCAAATCAGCTATAGTCCACAGGACAGACTCCTAGAAAAGAGAGAGTTGCGCAAAGAAAGAACCCTTGAGATCTGCAAGGACCCTCTTGAGTATTTAGCAGAGTACTGATCAGAGTATGTATGTGAGAAAACAGTGGACCTGAGTCCAGGGAAGGAACCATCTGAAAGGATTACACGAGCAGCATGTGGCAACCAGTCACTGTCAGAATAGTGCCTGTTCCATCAGCCGGATGGAAAACTTCACAGTTATGGGGCACTGGGTAGAGGACTCAGAAAGGTCTTGCCTCAGTGGTGTGGAATAATTAGTCCCAAAGTAAACACTGTTTCAAATATTCAGAAAATTAAATATAGACATGGAAGATACAAAAAAGACCTGAATCAGACTTCTAGAGGTGAAAACTACGAGGTTAAAGATAAAAACGACACTGGATTGGATTAATGGGAGATTTGATATCACAGAAGAAAAGTTTAGTGAACTTGAAAGCGTAGTAATTGACAATCCAAAATGAAACACAAAGCGAGAAAAAGGCATTAAAAAAACTCATTGAGCAGTTACAACTTCAAGTAACCTAATATGCATGTAATTATCAGTCCCAGAGGTGAGGTGGGTAGTAAAATACCTGAAAAAATAGTGGCTGAATCTTTTCAAAATTTGATGAAAACTGTAGATTTACAGAGCTAGGAAATTCTACAAATCTTACGCAAAGGGGTAAAGAGCTTTGGAAATGGTAACTACATCAGTCAACGCATAAGATCTTTTCCTTATATAAATCTTCTAAAGATATAATTGACTGTTTAAACAAAATAATAATGTGCTGTGAGGTTTGTAGCATACATATAAGTAAAAATGTAACAAAAATAGGATAAATGCTAGGAGGGGAGAAATTAAAGTACTCTATTGTAAAGTTGCTGTATGAAGTTATATATATCATGGTATATTTGAAAGTGGGTTGTGATAAGTTAAACATGTAGGCTAAAAACCCTAAAACAACCACCAAAATATCAAAACAAAAAGTTAAAATTAAAGCCAGGAGATAAAATGGATTCATAAGAATACTCAATCTGAAAGAAAGTAGAAAAAGAAGAAAAAGGGAACCAAAAAGCAGATGAGGCAAATAGCAAGCAAATAGCATGATGATAGACTTAATCATACCAGTAGCCACATTAAATGTAAATGGTATGAATACCCCAATAAAAGGCAGGGGTTGTAAGATTGGATAAAAAAGCAAGATCCAGTTTATATTTTGCTTTCTAGAAATCCACTTTAAACATAAAGACACAAATAGATTAAAAGTAAAGGTTGAAAAAAGATATACAATGCTAACACTAGCCAAAATAGTATCTCTACTATATCAGACAAAATAGATTTCAGAGAAAATAATATTACCAAGAATAAATAAAGTCACCTCATCATGATGAAGGGTCATTTTAGAAGAAGGACATGCCAGTCTGAAGTGTCTGTTTATCAAGTAACAGAGCATTAAAATACATGAAACAAAAACTTATAGAACGTCAAGGAGAAATAGACAAATGCATAATTGAAAGTGGAGATTCCAGTACCTCTTTCTGGATAACTGATAGAACAATTATACAGAAAATCAGTGAGGATATATATGAAGACGTGAAAAACATTCTCAACTAACTTGATCCAATTAACACTTCTAGAACAATCCATCTGGCAAGGGTTGAATACACGTTCTTTTCAAATCACATGGAGCATTTGCCAAGATTTACCATATTCTGGGCCATAATACAAGTTTAAATAAGTTTAAATGGATTCAAGTCACAGAAAATACATTCTCTGACTGTACGGAATTAAACTAGAAACCTAACAGAAACATCTCTGTAAAATCCTCAAATATTTGGAAACTAAATAACACAATTCTAAATAACCCATGAGTCAAAGAGCTAATCAAAAGAAAAATTTGAAAATATTTTGAACTAAATAAAAATGAAAGCCCAACGTATCAAATTTTATATGAGAATTCTGCGACCCAGAAGAGGACACTCACCCGATGTACTGGCACCCTAGTCTCAGACCTCCAGCCCCCAGAACTGTGAGAAATAAATGTTTGTTGTTTATAAGCCACCCAGTCTGTAGCCTTTTTGTTATAGCAGCCCGAATGGACTAAGACACCTTTACTTGCAAGGCAGGTCTACTGGTGAAATAGTCACTCTTTTTTTTTTGTCTGAGTCTTTATTTCTCCTTCACTGTCGAAAGATAATGCCACTGGATACAGAATTCTACATTGGTGGTTCTTTTCTTTCAGCATTTTAAACATTTCATTCCACTCTCTCTTTTCTTGCATGGTTTCTGAAGAGGATTCTGATGTAATTCTTATCCTTGTTCCGCTATAGGTAAGATTTTTCCCTACTTCTTGCTTCTTTCAATATTTTTTCTTTTATTTTCTGCAGTTTGAATAGGATATGTCTACATGTAGGTTTTTTGGTATTTATCATGCTTGGTGTTCTCTGAGTTTTCTGGATCTGAGATTTTGTTCTATCATTAATTTTGTGAAATTCTTAGTCACTAGTCTTTTCAGATATTTCCTTCCTTCCTCCCTTCCTTCCTCTTCTTTCCTTCCTTCCTTCCTCTCCTTCTGGTATTCCCATTGTACATATATTATACCTTTTGTAATTGTCCCAAAGTTCTTAGATAGTCTGCTCTGTCTTTTTTATGCTTTCTTGTTTTTGCATTTCAGTTTTAGAAGTTTCTATTGTAATTTCCTCAAGCTCACTGTCTTTCCTAGGCCATATCCACTCTTTTGATGGGCCCATCAAAAGCATTCTTCATTTCTGTTATAGAATTTTTGATATCTAGCATTTCCTTTAGATTCCTTCTTAGAGTTTCCCCCTCTCTGCCTACATTGCTCATCTGTTCTTGCATGTTGTCCACTTTTTTCCGTTAAAGCCCTGAGCATATTAATGATAGTTGTTTTAAATCCTCTATCTGATAATTCTGACATCTCTGCCGTATCTGGGTCTGGATTGAATGTTTGCTCTGTCTTTTCAGATTGTTCTTTTTATCTTTTAGCATGTTTTACAATTTTTGTTGCAATCCAGACATGATGTACAAGGCAAAAGGAACTGAGGTTAACAGGCCTTTAGTGTCAGGTTGTATGTTTACTTGACTCTGGGTTAGGCAGTGTTTACTGTTATTGTAGATATAGGTGTCAGGGGCTGAAATTTCTCTGATGATCTTGTTTTGGTCTCCCCTGTTATCTTTGGGTTTCCCTAGAGACTTCATTTTTTTTTTTTTTTGTGAGGAAGACCAGCCCTGAGCTAACATCCGTTGCCAATCCTCCTCTTTTTGCTGAGGAAGACTGGCCCTGGGCTAACATCTGTGCCCATCTTCCTCTACTTTATATGGGACGCCGCCACAGCATGGCTGACAAGCAGTGCGTCGGCGAGCGACTGGGATCCGAACCCACGAACCCCGGGCTGCCAAAGCGCCAACTAAACTGCTGCGCCACCAGGCCAGCCCAGAGACTTCATTTTAAATAAGGTCTGACACATGCATTTCTTTTAGTTGTATTTCCCTGCTCTTATACAGAAACTCTATTGATATGGTGGCAAGGTGTAGGGGGAGAGGAAGGGTTCTATAGTCCTATGATTTGGACTTTTCATGAACCTGTCACCCTGGGCCGTAAACTTCACAAACTTAAAAAAAATTGGTTTGTTTTTTTCACCCTTAAATGAGACAGGAGGACTGCAGTGGGGTGCGGTTGGGTATTTCCCATCTCTCCTATCAGCTAGGCAGTGGTAAAATAGTTTCTTTTGAGGGCAGGCCTTCCTAAGAAAAACAGAATGCTGTGGGTATATGTCACAATGGCTACTTTACCCTCCTCCTGCTGGAAGCACGAGAGTATTTCTCTCATCTTCTTTGCGAGAGCCAGGTAGGGCTCCTGATGGTAAGACTCACAAAGGTGTGGGTTCCTGGTGAAGGCTGGGCCTCCCCTGGAGTTTGTAACTCTCTCACTTGTCCACACTGAGCCTCCAGATATTGTCAAGTGCAGTTAGATTTTCCTCTCCTGGGATTGGTTCCTGTGGAGTTTTCTGTTCCTGGGCTTCTGCTCTGGTTGTGAGTCTCTGTATCTGCCTGTCTGTCTCTGTAACATTTGGGACAGCAGTTTGGCCTGTGAGTTCAGTTCTCTGATGGACTGAAGAAGAGTTGTTGCTTTCTGTTTGTTAAGCTTTTCTCTTGTTGTGAGATGGGAGTGACAGCTCCCAAGCTCCTTTCATGCCGGACTGGAAACTGGAGGTCAACAATTGTTTTTTGACAAACGTGCAAATGCAGAACAGTGGAAAAAGGATCATCTTTTCCCCAAATTGTGCTGTCACAATTGGATATACATATGCAAAAGAAAAACAAAGAATTTCAATTCACTCCTTGTATGATATATAAAATTCAGTTCAAATGGATTATAGATCCAAATGTTACCATAAATTTATAAATATTCTAAGAGAAAATATTTTTTCCCTTGAGTTAGGCAAAAATTTCTTAGCTATGATAAAAGCATGATTTATAAAATAAAATATTGATAAATTAGACTTCATAAAAATTGAAATCCTCTACTCTTAATAAAGCTCTGTGAAGAGAATGAAAAGATAAGCCAGCAGACTAAGAGAAAATATTTGCAAACATGAATTTAATAAAGGGCTTGTATTTAGAGTGTTTGAAGAACTCTCAACTTTCAACAGAAAAGCATACATCCTACTTAAAAATGGGAAAAAAATTTAAACAGACACTTAACCAAAAAAGATATATAATTGGCATACAAACACATGAAAAAATACTTAACATAATTAGTTCTTAGAGCAATGCAAATAAAATCTCAATAAGCTGCCACTACATATCTAACAGAATGGATAAAATGGAAAAGACTGACCATAGCAAATGTTAGCAGAATGTGAAGGAACTGGAACTCTCATAGACTGCTGATACAAATGTAAACACTACAACCACTTTGGAAAACTGGAAGATTCTTATAAAGTTAAAGCATACATACTATATACTCTAGACATTCTGCTGCTACCTACTTACCCAAGAGAAAAGAAAGCATATATCTATACAAAGACTAGTAAGTGAACACTCATAGGAGCTTTATTTGCAATAACCAAATACTGGAAACAACCCAAATGTCCATCAGCTTATGAATGGATAAACAAATTATGGTGTAGCCGTACAATGGAATACCACTCAGTAATAAAATAGAATGAATTGTTGTTACACACTACAACATAGATTCATCTCAAAATAATTATGTGGAATGAAAGAAGCCAGATAAAAATATTATATACTATATGATTTCACTTATATACAATTCTTAAAAAATGCAAACTACCCTATAGGAACAGAAAGTAGATCAGTAGCTGCCTCGGGGCATGCTGGGGCACTTGGAGGATTGAGATAGAGCAGGGAGTGATGTGTTGGTCAAATGCCTTTTCCTCGAAAACCCAGCCTTCTGGTATTCCATCCCCGTGGCCTCTGCTCCGATTCAGAGATGCCAGGCTGGATTTCATGGACCAGGATTGAAGAATTGTTCTACCTCAAGTGTCAATAGTATCCCCACTGAGAAACACTGCTTTTGAGTCTCAGCTGAAACATCTGTTTTAATGTCACATTGCAGTCATATATATACAATGAGAAATAAACTCAGACTACACACTTTAAGGAAAATTTAAGACAGTGAGTCAGGAGAATCTGTTCTCGGAGAATTAGTATGGGATGTCACTCAAGTGTCAATCAAGTGTGTCTGAAGGCTTTGTTCATATCTCGTTTCTTCTCTACTTCCATATGTTACTTTAGAGGAATTAGAATGTCTAGGCTCTGGTAAAATAGTTTTGGAATGTCTAAAAATAAGAAAATTAAATAAATTCAAATTTAATTAAAATTATTAATTAGTCAAAGCCTTTTATTACAATACCTGGTGATAGTTACACAATGGTAATGCCTTGTGGTTAAAACCTACTAGTCCCTAATACATATGTGCTATCTAGTTAGGACATTTACTTTTTTAATCCTTAAATATCAGATGAACAGAATTCAAGACAGTATTTCTATGGTACTTGGACCCCAAAGTGTGAGCCAGAATCGTATGTGACTCTTTACTTTCATTTAGTTACTTTCCTGCCATAAATCACCCTCCCCATGACACACCTGCCCATGGCCACCAAAACATTCATGGGAACTAGGGTTAAGTAGCAAAATTATCTGGTTTAAGATCTAACTTTCCTCTCTCCATTCTCTGATAATGAGTAGTGAAATGATGGAAGGGGAGGGAAAGTATGATTTCCATTTTTGACATGCTGTTTTCTCTAAGTTTTGTGTTTAAAAATTTAGAATATATTTTTAAAAATAATTTTTTGAATGATTGATTCTATATCTTTAGTAGCACTAGTAACACCTGACATCTGAAGAGAAACTGCTTTAATTATTTTCTTATTTCCATAATCGCTATAGTTACTTCCCCCAATCCCCTTTTTAGTGCTTAAAAAATTTTAGGGGCCAGCCCTATGGCTGAGTGGTTAAAGTTCCATGTGCTCCGCTTCGGCAGCCCAGTTTTGCAGGTTTGGAGCCCAAGTGTGGACCTACTCCACTCATCAGCCATGCTGTGGAGGCATCCCACATACAAAGTAGAGGAAGATGGGCACAAATGTTAGCTCAGGGCTGATCTTCCTCAAGCAAAAAAAAAAAAAAAAGTGAGGAAGATTGCCAGTGGCTGTTAGCTCAGGGTGAATCTTCCTCACCAAAAAAAAAAAAAAAAATTTCACAAAGTATCATTTGCATTTTAAGGTTTTCACTTCTGTTTAAGCAAGGGCATCATGATGTCTGTGAAATACCACTCTTTAAATTTGACATATTGGGCCATCTCCTTGAGAAATATGAGACTTAAAGGCATTATAGCAATTTTATGATTTACCTCCAGGTTGCAATTTAAGATGTTGAGTTTAAATGAAAAATGTTATGGCTGGACTTTAGTTACCTTAGAAAAATGCCTTTTTCTCATGTAGTCTCAAAAATAGGAAAGATCAATCTGTGTGCTGTCAGTGCTGTTTCTATGATTTAACTTCAGGGGAAGCAATGATAAGATACGCTGCTCACCTCTTTGGGTTTCACACCTACTGTTGGTCTGTTACAATTGCACTGAAATAAAAATTTTTAAAGCAGTGCAAAACCTATATTTTGAAGAGTTTATTTGTATAGATGGGATTTGGCATGGCATATTTTATGGTCCAAGTCTGGCAATTTAAAGGACTGTTTTACATAAAAGGATATGTTTGTAGGGTACCTGACTAATTCCTCTTTTTTTTTTTTTTTGGTGAGGAAGATTAGCCCTGAGCTAACATCTGTTGCCAATCCTCCTCTTTTTGCTGAGGAAGATTGGCCCTGGGCTAACATCCATGCCCATCTTCCTCTACATTATATGTGGGACACCTGCCATAGCATGGCTTGATAAGTGGTGCATAGGTCCGAGCCCGGGATCTGAATTGCGAACCCCGGGCCACCGCAGTGGAATGCCTGAACTTAACCACTATGCCACTGGGCCGGCCCCCCTCTTTTTTTTTTTGGACGCATTTTTGTAGACATTTAAAACGAATGATTCTGTCTGTAGGTCATAGGTTTAAACTTTTATATCATCATTAATAAAAATGTTTATTTACATTTATTCTGCTGGTTTTGGTTATGTGCTGTGCTGGGTAATTTAGACATCAGTGCTGAGGCAGTCTAATAACACTGATTTAGAGAATTTTGAAGAGTGTATGAAATACTTTAACATAACTGAGTTGTATATCTGTATTTATATTAGAGCTGACTGTATTTTAGATGTGATGGGGAAGTATAGTGGCTTTTAAAAATTGCTTTGAAATGTTATTGTTTGTTATATAAAACAAAACATATCTTTTCCAAAATATTCTTTTTTAAAAAAATAAAAGCAAATTGCAGCAATTTACCAGAAATAATACAATTATGAGCACTTGGAATATCGTCACAATGTGTCAGATTGTCTTGGTCAATTTCGTGATCGAGTTTCTACCACATGATTCAATAATTTGGCAACTCAGATATTTTTAGTTAAAAAAGAAGCAAAATATAAACATAATCATTTCTGTTGTCTTGTGACGGACACTAAGCCACATCTGCCATAGCAGACTATGTACTAGGAATGCAAATCCTTACATTTTTTTTTTATACCTTATTTTTTTACCTTAGGGGAGGTATCATACTTTTACAATGCTATGTGTAAGGTATTTCTGAAGAACAAAATATATTGAGAATTATGTTGCTTATCCACATTTGCCTTTTTAGTGATTACTACAGAAATACAATTTTTAAATTTATATTCTTAGTTATTTCTCACAGACTTTTTATATGTACGGAATTTTACTAATGTGCATACTATATCTATGTTTTCTCTGTAACGTGCATTTTAATTTTATTTTTTATATGACTCCAATAAACATTGATATTATCCTCAGTAAATATACGTATTTCTTGTTGTTGTGGTTCTTTTTTTTAAGAAAAATACTGTTATATGTAATTTAGAAATAACTCTGGTCCTGCTCTTAAAGATAAATATAAAAATTATTATATGTGTCGTATTAAACTGGTGTGAGTATTATTGGACATTTCCATATATGGTAACATTTACTAGGGGTGCAGTGGTGAAACAAATGAATGGGTTTTATTTAGTAATGCTTTTCTCCCCTACCGTGATTAAGAATGACTTTGATGTACTTCTTCCACTTCCTCAAAACTTGGCCTCTCAATTCCTCGATTTTAAGCATTCCATTCATGATCTCTAATCTGTTCCATTCATTTCCTTTGACCCCATGGAGACCTCTAATCTGCTGATCTCACCATTATTTCTATCAATCATCATTCTCTCTTATATTAACTTCTCTACTACTCAACAGAGGTTTCACGATCCATCACTATAATCACTCTTTTGCAATTCTCCAATCTCTCGCCCTTTTCTTCTTCCGTTATGCTCACCTTGCAAAACCCAACACCATTAAACTCAACTGTTCGACCCCTGTAACCTGCTCTGAGCAGCGGAATGTTTCTAGAGCATATCACACACTCTATTGATTGATTTCACCTTAAATTAGTAATCATAAACCTCAAGCAGGCACTCCAAACTACCCAACAATGCTCCTAAGAGGCTCACACACACACACTCAAACACACACACACACACTCACACAAGTACACACACATATATGTAATTCATATGTGTATATGAAATGAAGAAATCAATGAAAAGGAGATGTCAGGGAGACTATTATTTTTTTCGCATGTAAAACTGGATGTCTTGGGAACACAGGAGGCAAGCTGGGTTGAGGCAAGATGATGAGTTCAGTTTCAGATCTGTTGCAAAGTAACTTTGTGACATCTTAGAGGAGATTTCAAGTAGGCACAGAAGAGTGTTGGATGAAAAATGTCAATTCAGGAAATGCTGGTGAATCCAGGAAGAGAACCTCTAATGGTGAAAGAATGGGGTAGAACTGAGCCTAGCCAAACTGTAACATTGAAAGGCAATGAGGAGTGGATGAGCCAGCAAAGGTGAGGCCAGAAGGTGAAGAAATAACCAGAATAGTGTGATGTCAGGGAAAAGATAGCTTTAGAAAGGAAAGAGGGGTCATCAGTGTGGGATGTTATGGAGATATGATAAAATTCTAAGACTGAATTATTATATTATTGACATTTAATAGGCAGTGAGGTCATCGGTGCCCTGAGGTGGAGAGTAGTTTTGTTGGGGTGTGGAAGCCAAATCAGAATGCATCAGAGGAGCTGGAGGTGAGGGAAGGGAGACACAGGCAGGATGTTTTCTCAAGAAGTGATGCCATGAAGGGGAAGCTTGAGAGAGGTGGGACAGTTTGTAGGAAAGGAAGGGAGTTGAGATGAGATTTTAGTTTGTTTCCCGTTTTTACTCCAGGAGAGGTTGAGCAATGAAATACAAACATAGTTTAATTGTTAGCATTAACTCATCTGAAGAAAGAGAGGTGATCTGCAGCCTGGGAAAAGGGATATTTGAAACGAGGATTCTGGCAATGTTTTTCCTGCAGTGAGAGAGAGAGAGACAGACAGACAGATACTGAAGTTAGAGGGGATTCCAGTTTGTTGTGCATTTCCTGGTTGAAAGAAATGCCTGTTGGGATCATAATGCTCCCGAGTTTGGACTTCTCCAACTACTCATTGAGTCTCCCCAGCAGCTCCTGTGTAAGGTTTACTTATTAACTTTTACATGTTTAGTTAGTTTTAATCAGATTTTTAGAAGCTTTATTTGGTGCATTGATATAATGGAGTTTCTAGACCTTCCAAAAACTAAGCTACAGTCTGTGGAACAAGATGCCTGCCTTTACTGGTATTACTGGTTTGAACTGGTATGACGGTTTAGTTCATCAGTTAAGAAGAGGAATAAAAAGAGCAGTTCCCATTGGTCCAGCCCTTACCCTGTGCTGCACATATTTCTGTGCAGCTTTCGACAACTTTCGAAACTTTCGACAACTTTCAAGAAGGCTGTTATTATCATTATTTTACAGGTGAAAGAACTGAGGCTCAGAAAATTATTTTTGCTTAAATTTTGCTATAGAAATATTTAAACATACATAAGAATCAAGAAAATAGTGTAAAGAAACCCTGTGAAACCCAGATTCAGGAATTGCTGATGTTTGCCAATCTTGTTTCATCTGTGCTCTCTTTCCTCCACATCCCCCCCACAGTTTTCTTCCCACAGCTCAGAGAATTTAAATGCCTTGCCCAAGGCTTCACAGTTAGCATGCTTTTCACCGTCTCTCCTATGGGTTAAGCAGTAGGTGAGTCATTGAGAATTTAGACACAAAGATCTGGTCCCTTTTAACGACAACTCCACCACCACCAAGTATTTGACAGGCTTTATTCTATCAGAATCGATTTGCTTAATTGTTATAACCATCCCATGAGGTTAGTCAGTGTTATGTTCTTGTTACAGATGTGGAAAGTGACTTACAGAGAGGACAAGTGACTTGCCCAAGAGGGATGAAGCTGGATTCTAACCCAGAGGGTCTGGCCCAGAACTGATACAGTCTTGTAGGGAGAGCAACTCATAAATAGTTTGGAATGATTAGTGATGTGATAAAAGGATATAGTCTAACTGGCCAGCCGCACCAGTCTGCTATCTCTTTGCTGTCTCTAGATGTCACATCCCGCAAGGAGAACAAATATTTGTGTGACAGCACCAACATCATCTAGAATAGTGGCCTATCTGGATCTCTCTCTCCTACAGTCTGTGCGGCCAAGTCAAACTGAAAGTAGAGAGAATTCGGAAGTTTATGACAGACTCTAGCCTGCTTGTGTATAAAACGCTTCTAACTGAATGATATGTAGGCTTGAACACGTTAGTACAAGTTGGCAGAGTCAGCCTCTGAAAAGCCTTTCAGGGGCATAAAACTGGAAGCTTTTTAACTGCTGGCTAGACCTTGTTTCAGCCAAGCTGAATTCTAATGAGCTGGGCTGTACTGGAGCCTGTCCACCGGATCATCATGTTACTTTAAATTACGTAATGTCTTAGTCATTAATAAGCATTGTTCTTTTATCTGGAGTAGAAAAGAGTAGAAAAAAATTGCATCAGGAAGATGTTCCTCTTGATTTATTTTTTTAGTTCCTCACGGGTACTCAGATATTCTGTGAGGTACACTCAGATTAATTGCTTATGTGATTAGCAGTGGTTTCCGTGCCTGCTCTGGGACTAAAATGGCAGCTTTGTTACCCTGTAATTCAAAGGTAAATGGATAGGGACGCAAACTTACAGCCTCGGTTCCTACCAGCACCGAGGGAAAGGAGAAAAGGAAGGAGGGGAAATGAAGTAAGTAAGTGGTAGAATAAAATTTTTCTCCTCTGTTAAGAATCATGATACTCTGAGTCAGACATTGAGTATATGAAAATTATCACTTCTAGATGAAATTCTTCTTAGAGGGGTGAGTTGAGGTGAGAATTTGTATCTCTTGATTGGAGGTCCAGAATTGTGCAATTGCACTATTTATATTTTGCCTTGAAACTCCTGTCTTAGAAATTCAAACAAAATCTTCTATTCATGCCCAAGAACCGAAAGGCAGTTCCCTCAGTTGATGCTGAGAATGTGCCCGTGGGAAGTTAGGTTATTTTTGACTTATGAACTGCTTTGGAGAAATGTTGTACTCTAAATTGCTTCCAAGTTTATTTTGTAAAACTCTATGGAGGTTCTATTTTCTAGATGCTTGGCAAACTGCTGGATATCTAGCATTCAGCAAGTGAGCCCTTTTAGTTATTCATCAAAACAAAGTCTCATACTCCCACTCACCTTGCAAATTCTCATTGAGCTTTTGATGGAAATAAACTGTAAGTCTCACTGAGCTCACTTTCCTATTAAAAAAAAGAAGGAAAGAAGTCTCTGTCACAATGATTCATTTGAGGCAACCGCCCATATCCCAGTTCATCTCAAGTTCATTAAGTTCCAATTCCCCCAAATGCCAAGTTCCAATAACACTGTAATCCAAGAAGTCAAGGAAATAATTTATCCCAAGAGTTTATATACTTGTAAATGCCTTGCTAGGCTTGTGATGTATACGGTTGTGTCTGGCTCATTACTATATTTGACAGGTTTATACATTAGCTTTGGGCAATAGGAATTCTGCACCATGGAGAATGTGCCCATTGGCCATGTGTTTGCTAGCCTTACATCTGAATTCTATGTTAGTTTGCATAATTTCAAGGTTTGAAATCATTGCTTTGAAGAATATTTTACTCTTTTCAAAAACTTTCAGAATTAACTTGAAGAGCATAGTTGCAAATTCTACTCCCTACCTTGTATGCCTCAAAATTATTTTTGAGGGGTATCATACATCCTTATGTGACTAATGAAGATGCAAAGGAAATATAAAATATTAACATTTGTTTTTCTGTATGTATAGCTATTAAACAGCATGAGAGTTAAGAAAGGCAAATTTGACTCTGAGAAAAAATGAATTGTATTATTGGTGAGGGTTAATTAACACACTAACCATTTTAATAAATAATTACCATGAAAATATACAACATACTTTATGTTTGGGTTAAATATCAGATTTGAAAGAGAGCTACTTGCTGAATTTGCATTCATTTTAGATATTGAAATTGTTTTTGTGACGTTGTCCTAGAGAATCAATTTTTATAGATGATGAATTTTTCCATATTGAACACTAGCTGAATGGGATTATGACTGAGTAAATTATTATAAACATTGGTTGTTTTCTGAGGGAGAAAAAAGTTATATTATAGACTATAGGAAGGGAAAATACAAATTGTCACTTTGATCAGACTATTGCTATAATGAAAAGAACAAAATGTATGATATTCATAAAACAAGCAAATGTATATTAAACAGTAATCGTGATTCAAAGATAAATAAGACATACTCTCTATCTTTGCCATCCCTCTTCTGAGGACTATAGGCTATATTCTTTTCTTCCTTTATTTTTATTTTTATTCTTTAACCACAGCACATTTCATCTTACTCAGCCCATGTTGGACGTCTCTGTCCACACCTTCCAGTTACTCTGACAAAGATATCCACTAGATAGTACATGAAACTCGTCTTCACCTATTTAACAATTATTTGTTCAGTGGATATTATGTTCCAGGCACTGTTCTAGGCATTGGGGATATAATAGTGAATAAAACAGGCAAAGTCCCTGACCTCAAGGGGCTTACCATCTAGTAGGGGGACCCAGACAATAAACCAATAATCATATATCAATATATCAATAAACCAATTATCTCTATCTTACGTAGGTACAGATAAACATATATTAGGAAAATAAAGCAGGATAAGGACATGTAGGGAAGAGAGAGTTCCCATTTTTGAGTGGTTAAGGGAGTAAATTCTGGTAAAGAATCTTTTGACCAGAGATCTGCAGGATATGAGGGAATAAACCATGTAGTTATCTGTTTGGAGGAAGCGTGTTCTAGGCAGAGGAACACACCATAGATGGGAGTGGGCTTGGCATGTTTGAGGACCATCCAGGAAGCCAGTGTAGAGGAAGAACCATTGGAGGGGAGGGCAAAGAGTAGCAGGTGGCCTGATTATGCAGGGCCCTGTGGTTCTTGTAAGGACTTAGGGTTTTTTTTTTTTGGTGAGGAAGATCGGCCCTGAGCTAACATCTGTGACAGTCTTCCTCTACTTTGCATACAGGACGCTGCCACAGCATGGCCTAATGAGCAGTGCGCAGGTCTACACCCAGGATCTGAACCCGCAAACCCCGGGGCCACTGAAGCAGAGCACACAAACTTAACCACTACATCATCAGACGGGCCCAAAGACTTAGGTTTTTATACTGGGAAAGATGGGAAGCCACTGAAGAATTTTGAGCAGAGTGACATGATCTGACTTATTTAGTAGGATTGCTCTTACTGCAGCGTGGAAATAGAGTATAAGGGCACATGAGGATATGAGAGAGATCAGTTAAAAAGCTGCTGCAAGAATTCAGTTGAGAGACCACGGTGGAAGTGGGCGAGGTGATGGTGGTGGAGTTGGTAAGGGTGGAAGAATTCTGAATATATTTGGATGGCAGTAGGATTTGACGATGGATTGGAGGTGGGGAGTAAGATAAAGAGACTAACCTAAGACCTACCTTCTTTGATTTGCAGAGGAAGAGCAGCACATTTTGTCCTATTCCCTGTCTGTCTCTTTGGGGTGGTGGTAGGATGGAGCGGGTGGGCATGGTAGGTTGGGGACTGTTGAGGAGAATTCAACTTGGGCTTTATGCACCTTTGTACATGCTGTTCTCATGAGTGTAATAATCCCCAAGGTTTAGATTGTTCCTTCACTTTGGTCATTGCATTAGTGTCCTAGGATTGCCATAACAAAGTACTACAGAGTGCCTTAAAACAATAGAAGTTTATCCTCTCACAGTTCTGGAGGCCAAAAGTCTAAAATCAAGGTGTAAGCAGGGTCATGCTCCTCTGAGACTTTGGGTAGAGTCCTTCCCTGACTCTCCCTAGCTTCTGGTGGTGGCCAATAATCCTTGGTGTTCCTTGGCTTGTAGATTCATATATCCAGTCTCTACCTCCATTGTGACATGGCCGTCTTTCTGTGTGTTTCTGTCTTCTCCTCTTCTTATAAAGACACCTGTCATATTGGATTAGGAGCCCACTCTACTCCAGTATGACCTCATCTTAACTAGTTACCTCTGAAGCCACCCTATTTCCAAATAAAGTCACATTCTGAAGTATTGGGGCTAAGACTTTAACATATCTTTTTGGGGGACACAATTGAACCCATAACAGTCATGGAAATGATGAATCCTGTCAGTGTGCACTGCAGACCTGGATATCCTGGTGGTTATCATGTCTTTTTCTCCTGAGATTTTTTTTCAACACTTTCTGAGGCTTCCATCTCTCTCCCCTGACAGATTTCTTTCCAGATTGACAATAATAAAAAGAGTTTTTAGTACTCTCTTCTTTTACTGGTACCCTTTCTAAGGGCTGGCAGTGAGATTAGTGGTCACACAGAGCTAGACTCTTCTGTCCTGTTCCCCTTGACCTACCACTCTTTGAAATCTTTTGAGTTTAAATTATACCTACTGCTTTAGTAGATTTTGCTACAGTTCTAGAGGCCAAAAGTGTAATAGTAATACATACAATATTAAAAAATACATATTGTAAATTGTTGTGAAGAACTGTGAATGGTCTGGGAGTTTACCCTATGTGCAGACTGACAAGCTAGCATATCACAGTTTCATGGCTGCTGGTAGAATACACAAGCATCCCGGGTCAGAGATGAAGGACTGTTTATTACTCACAGCAATAGCAATAGCCAGAGTATCAGCATTTTTGCACCAGTTTCCTGAGCCCCAGTTCCTGCCAGGTGATGTGAAGAGAGTCAGATGACACCTGCAAACACAATGGGTTGCATTACAGGAGAGGAACCCTGAGTTGAGGGAACCTGAATATTTTATAATGGGCAGTAAGCATGTCTGCCCTTTGCTCTGGAGGGAGATACTGTCTCTATTTGCCAAGGTAGCAAACCTATTCTTTGCTCCTGAGGGAGAAATTATCTCTATCTTCCATGGCTATTTTTTTATACAAACATCCTTGGAAGGAGAGTCCAGAACAAAAGGCAGTCAGTGCTTCACTTGCAAGGCTTTCAGAGGTGTGAGGGGCCCATGGAGAATTGTCTTCCAACAATGGTTATGAGTGGATGCATTTATAGTGATGTTGCTATGTTTTCCAGAAAATGGGATAGTTTTCAAAAAGTTTTACAATGACAACATATTTAAACACAGATAAAAAAGTCTGTGCATAGAATAATAACTCTGTGGCATGCAATTCAGTGAATGCTTTTAGAAATGGTATCGTGCAATAGGTAAAATGAGGGCTTTGGAGACAGACAAGATTGAGTCTTATTGCTAATTGGGTTGTTTCTTCATCCATGAGCAAATAAAAAAGTCTTCAAAATTGTTTTCTTATTTTAATTCAATTTAATCCTCAGAAAAACAGATCAGATCGGAGAGACTTAGTATCTTGCTCAATGCCGTAGTGCTAATAGAAGATGGAGTCGGGATTCAAACCAAGGTTTATAGGGCTCCCAATCTGAATTCTTAACCACTATATTATTACAAATCCGTGAAGTATCTGGTATAATCTTAGTAACAGGTGTTTTACATCTAGTAGTCAGAATTTATGGGAGAAGCTTGGCCTACAGATAACTAAAATGTTTTCTGAACTATTCTTTGGAAACAGACAAGACACAGTTGTGTTAAGGGCAGAGAAATCAAAGCAGAGAACATCCCCAGAAAACAGACATCTGTCATTGCTGTTAGAGGAGTTGTTTTTAGAGAGAAATTTGATATAAAAAAGAAATTGTCATCCATCCAGGCCTGGACATTGTCTATTTGGCTGCTGAGATTTTTTTGGCTAGAATAGCCAGAAAACGGGAATTATGATTTAGATTTGTGTATTCATTTGATTCATATATGCCAAAACTTTGGGACATGAGAAGAAAATATTTATTTTATTTTGCTAGTTGGAAGGACAGAAAGTTTTCTGGGGTGTAGAAGGGAGTCCTAAGTAGTGTTCCAGGTATTTCAGTTGAGGACACAAACAAGATTTACAGTCTGCTCTCATTTTCTCCTCTGTGTGTTTGGGTTTATCAGGTTTGTCTAACCTCTTCCACTTAGCATTTTATTCTTTGACTTTGTTGTTATATATTTACTGGGTGTTAATGAAATGCAAGCACTGTACGAAATATCAGTTACATAGGGTCTTTTCTCAGTGAATTTGTCATGGAAATGGAAACATCAGGTGATATTTTCTGGGATGGCAGGTGGATCTATTTTAAATTTATTTTCAATGATGGGTCAGTAGATTCTCAAATTGCATACAGTCATAGCCAATCATCTAATGTATTTTGCTGCCTTTAAAATTTTAATTTGGTTGGCCATTGTTTTGTTATCGTTGGAGTTTACTCTGTTCTGTTTTCCTTGCTTAATGGTATAATTGACTGCACTGCCCAGATGTTTGCATAGAATCCTGTTGCCAATAATTAATAAATACTACTACTCAAGGATTAGGGAAGGAACTTTGATCCTAAAATAAATATTTATGTCTGGGACATGCGTTTCACTTCCAACATAATGTGAGTTTCCTTTGCCATGATTAGTGCTGGGGTTTTCTTTTAATGAATGCCAATTAAGTGCAGAACTGCCCCAGAAAACAAATGCCTCCCAAACACAGCCTGTGTGCAAAGGGGCACAGCCTGTTGGCAAAACATCTAAGCAGGAGGCTGGAGGGTTGCATTTTAATCCTGATGACTCTGCTCATTAAATTCTTAATTCTGAGCAAATCTCTTAACCTTTTGGTGACCATCTTCTCATTTATAATGAGAACACATGAACATCTCTAAAACTGATATATGTATATAAAATACATCTGGTATATGCATATAAAATGTATACACATTTTTTACTTGTTAATTTTATTTCTTTTAACTTTTGTGTCATATTTAGAAGTTTTTAAGGTACATTATAAAATTCTATGTTGTAGTTTCTATTGGTGTATAACAAATCACTCCAAAACATAGTGGCTTGAAACAACCGGCCGCTTTTTTTTTTTTCTTCTTATGGATCTGTAATTTGGGCAGAGCTTGATAGAGGGCAGCTCATCTCTACTGGATGTCATCAGCTGGGGCTGCTTGGACATAGGCTAGCGGATCCATTTTCAAGATGGCTCTCTCACACGGCTAGCAAGTTGGTACAGGCCATTGTCTGGGAACTCAGTGCCGTGGGCTGGGGATCTGGTTCCTCTTCACCTGGACCTCTCCATGGGCTGTTTGGGGCTGCTCAGAGCATGGTGGCTGGGTTCCAAGAGCAAGTATCCCAAGAGACAGGAAGTGAAAGCTGCCAGTTTCATAAAGCCTGGGCTCAGAAACAGACACAGTGTTACTTTTGCTGTGTTCTATTTTTCAGCTTTTCACAGAGCCCCGATTCGAGGGGTGGCAACATAGATACCATCTTTCAATGAGAGGTGTGTAAAAAAATTTGAAGGCCATGTTTTAAAACCACAACATCCTATAGATGGTTCCTGAACTACTGGCAATATATCACGCATCACTGTAAATAGCATTCCCAATGTTTGATTGATATCTATTTCCTATAAAAAAGTGAATTGTCCATTGCATCTTCCCTCACCATTAGAGTCATTGTTTATTTCATATATTTATGTAAGAACTTCTAATAAAGCAAGTGGACAAAAAGACTGTAAAACAAGCAAAATGCCATCTCTTCGTCATCACCTATCTCTAAATGTATTTGAGTCTCATAAAAATATGCAATACAACCTGAGTTAAGAAAAACAAAACACACTACTGAGGAATTCTCATTCCATGTGACATCAGTGTATCTTCAAAAGGAAAGCCTAGAGCAGAGCTAGTGGTCAGTCTTGGATAAATGTAACGTAAGTACACTATGTATGAGCACATTCTCACCACTCTAATCAGTGTCGCTGATGAGCATCCTCAACATGGAAGGGCAGGAGTCACAATAAGGTAGAGAAAGCACTCCACACAATGGGATAGAGTGGGCTTTGCGAACGTGCGTAGCAGGGTTTTTAAGCAGCTCTGGGATAGTGAAGTAGAGTAGGAGAAACTGAGTCAACAGAAGGGCTACGAGACCTTTAAAACGTTCACTGAAGCTTTAGCACAAATATAGCTTTAGAGCAGTTAAGGTTGGAAGATACATAAACCTGGTGTGAAACGATCTAAAATGTGATTCGTTTTTTTGGTCTGGGAGAAAATACAAGTCAAAGAAGGGGGAGATTGAGCTAATATTGGGCACTGAAAATACTAGCCAAAGCTGAATCCTGTGAGTCCTGTAATCTCAAGGGCATCTGTTCTGACCCATCTCCTTCTAGGAGTCTTGAGGTGGAAGGAAACGGCCATGTGAGGGTAGCTTGTATCCTGGTCACCTTCCATGAAGGTTTCCCAAATTCTTCTGGCATATTTAATTCCTTTACACTCCTCTCCCCGCTCCTGACAGTTAGCACTCACCCTTGACGGCATTTTCCTGTCAGTTACAGTTTATTTGGTTACATGTGCATTTCCTTCACTTAATATACCAGGGTGCCATAATTCATTGAATGAATATGGAGCTTTCTTTTCCATCAAGCAGTCCATTTCACTTTTGTACAGCTCTCCTTGCTCTTCATTGTTGGCATAAAACCACCTCCTTGTGGTATATGTTAAGTTTAGTTGTGCCTTTTATAAATAACAAAATAAATATAGAGAAATATTCTTCTGTTGAAAGGGTCTTGTGAATCACAAACTTTTTTTTCAATCACAGCCATATCCAATGATTTAGGATTGCATTTTCAACTAATTGCTTACCACAACATCTTGCACAATTATGTTAAGAGAAAATGCTTTGATGGTTTATTTTTGCTATACTTATTTATATTTGCTTTTTTTAATTGCATAGTGAGAGAAATAATTTATTTTTTAAATAGTTAATTTGGAACTTTGTTAAATAGGTACAGCAGATATTTGAGAATGGAATTTATGTGATAGTTGAGACGGACAGGAAGCCAGCAGTGTTGCTCACCTCTTGTGACAACAACTGTGTGGAGATATAACCTGATAGAATGTTGTCTCAGGTGATCTAATATTTCTGCCTCAGGACTTGTCTGCTAGTGTCCTGTGGGGTTTCCATGGGAATACACTCAACCCCTTGGACCTATGCATGAACCTGCAAGGGTGAGAGAATTAACACTTAACGGGGTGGCCCCTCACCAATGGGGCAGAGACCTGTACATGAATACTTCCCTCTTCTGTTCTTCATGTGAACAATTCTGCAGTGCATTCAACAAGGGTAGCAGGATCAGCTCAGTAACGTGCATTTAGATGGGGTTTTCCTCCTTCTATGTGTTTTCACCCTCACGTCACTTCTGACACCAAATGTGTGGGGTTTATTTCCCCATGTCAGCTGATTCTCCCACACCAGCTGGGTGTCCTACAACTCAATTCATTTCTGATACTGAGTACCCAGAATTTACACAGATCCCACAGATTAGGGCTCAGTCCTACAAGAGTACCCCCGCTTTAGATGCAATCACAAGTCCGGGGCACCTGTACTTCTGACCACCTGGCTACAAAGTGTTTCCACAACTTCCTCCTCAGGTTCAATAATTTGCTAGAATGGTTCGGGGAAAACTGTGAAACAAGTTTACTGGTATCTTGTAAAGGATACAACTCAGGAACAGCCAAATGGAAGAGGAGCATAGGGCACTTGGAGAGGGGTATGCAGAGTTCCATACCCTCTCTGGGTGTGCCACCCTCTCCGCACCTCAATGTATTCACCAACCCTGGAGCTCTCGGAATGAAGTCCATTGTTTAGAGGTTTTTCTGGAGGTTTTATGATTGATTAAATCATTGGCCATTGGTGACTGACCTCAATTTCCAGTCTCTCTCCCCTCCCCAGAGGTCCAGGGGTGGAGCCAAAAGTTCCAACCCTCTGATCACATGGTTGGTTCCTCTGGTAACCAGCCCCTATCCTGAAGCTATCTAGCGGCCCACCTAGAGTCACCTCATTAGCGTAAACCCAGGTTGGTTGAAAGGGGCTTGTTATGAATAACAGAAGATGCTCTTGTCGTCCTTACCACTCAGGAGCTTCTCAAAGATTTTAGAAGCTCTGTCATGAATGGGGGACAAAGACTAAATATATATTTCTTATTATACTTTCTCTGTGTTATTCTTCCCAGTCTCCCATTTCTGTTTCTTACAATCACCTTCCAGAATAAACTAGCTGCATGCAAATTCTTGTCTCAGACTCTGTCTTTTTTGGGAACTTGAGCCAAGATATTTAACAAAAGACAAAGGCAGGAAGGCACAGGTTCTGAAGTATTCCCAAACACTGAGAACCTTAGTTGCGGACTTGGTTCTCCATCACTGTCTTTGAGATGCTGCTTTTAATTTTGTTATGCAAGATACATTGTATGCAAAAAGTGTGCTGCACAATATCCTCCCCAATCTCCATGGTAATGATGTCATGTAAGTATTTATAAGGAAATGTTGACACAAATAATCCATAATGAATCTATAAATCAAAATTGGGGTGAGTTTATTATGAGCCAGATCTGAGGACTAGCCTGGGACCTTCCTTCCTCAAGGAAGGAAGGGCACCAAAGTAGTGGGGTGTACAGAGTGGTTATATTCCATTGTGGAACAAAGAGCATACATCACATATGACAGGAATGTCCCTTGTACAATAGTCACAAGATTGCTTTGCTTGCACAGCAATTCGGTGAACACAGCAGGTCAGTGGTCACAAGGCGGGTGATCAAAAGGTGAGCGCAGCAGGTCAGCAATCAGACCTTAGTTTAGGGAGAGATGCTTATCCTTAAGGAAATGCCAATGTGGGGGAAATTACATCCTTATCTTTAGGGGCATCATTCTTGTCTCTGGGACATAGTAAATATTTAAAGCAGATCTACAATGCATGCTCAACAGGCCACATCAGGCCTTTTGGAAAAACAAGGTCAGGCCGAATTAGATTTAACCCAAATGGCTTCCTCATATACTCCAGTATATCCTATTGCTTGTCATTTATTTATCATAAGCATATGAGTATATAATAAAAAAATAACGCTCAAGTGTCAACGACTTGTGCCCGATGAATCTTTCTTTGTGTGTGTGAGGAAGACCAGCCCTGAGCTAACATCCGTCGCCAATCCTCCTCTTTTTGCTGAGGAAGACTGGCCCTGGGCTAACATCCGTGCCCATCTTCCCCTACTTTTTATGGGACGCCACCACGGCGTGGCTGACGAACAGTGCATTGGCAGGCGCCCCGGATCAGAACCTGCGAACCCCGGGCTGCCAAGTGTGGACTAAACTGCTGCGCCACCAGGAGGCCCCTATGAATCTTTTTCACTTGCCCAATTCTAAATTCAAGTACACAAGTCAACTGATAAAAACAGTGCTACCAAATGTGTCAGCTTCATGTAGAATTTACTTTCCATGCCTATAGAGTTGAAAAACTAAAATCACAAAATAAATGAGAAACATCAATGTTGTGAAAAAAAGGGAAATATGGGAAGCAAAGAATTCACTACCCCAGTAGTGTTTTTAAAAGGGAGAACACGTGATGCTTGGATTCTTTATTTTAGCAGCTTAATTGAATTTATGTATAACATAATTATGTTCTTGCATTTTCTTCCTAATCTCTCCCTTATTTTTGCCTTTGCCCTTTCTTAATGAGATTTGGCTTCATCTTGAAACATCCTTTTGTGGCTTTTGTCCAGCTTTGTCCTGGTAATAACCACTTTGATAAAATGAATGTACAGCAAACTGTAGTACCTTTCACATTAAACACATTCAATGCATATGACAAATTTCTTCCTGAAATTCTGGCTAATTTGGCTGACTTACTAATCTTTTTGGTGTCTGTGAATAACCTACATGTTTTACTGTATATTTTTTAGTAAAAAAAGTATTTATTATAGGGATATGAAAGTAACTTGCAGAACTTAATGATGAAAGTGCTGTTGGGTCACACAAAAGATTAGATAAGCAAAATGGAATATTAACAGGAGTCAAAGCAGCAATTCTTGCTATCTCACGTAAAAATTCCTTTATCTCTCTCCGGGGCCACAAGATCTGTCATCTCTGTTTTTGGTCTGTATGTCCGCTTCATTCTTTCTTTTCTCTTCATAGCAGCTCCAGACTGATGGGGTCTCCCACCCAAGTGTTCAAGAGACACATACTATATTGTACTACATATCCCGAATACTTTAAGATGCACCATTACTTTATGTAATACTAAGAAAAAAATACTGTCTATTAAATATGATGCACAAGCTATTGTAAGATGCCATGTGATTTTAAAAATGACAAAATATGCAAAAATGTGCATCTTAGCATCAATGAAATACAGTATCTGGTGTCTGGATTCTAAATTACAAGAGAGAGAGAGTCTCGGTGATTCAGTCCAGTCAATGGATTGCCTTCTTCAGGCTCAGAGCCTACCCCAGGCCCAATCAGCCATGGCTAGAGGGTGCTGATGGGAGAGATCTCAGGCAAGAAGCAGGTAGATGGGAGTGGGGACAAGAATGACAAAGGCTGCCTACTGTATACTGTTCTTTAAAGTTTTCTAGAGTTTTACGTTCAATATTTTAGTTACACAAAACATTTATATATTTACTCTTAGGTTTTCTGTTGGTTTTGAATGGCTCCAAAACGTGAGTTGAAAAGCCATCAGAGCAAAAATCAGATGTATGTATTAGGTTATTATTAATTTAAAAATGAAAAAAATGCCTTTGAGTGTTTCAAGTTTCATTATGGGCACGGCTATACATTTAAAATAATTTTCTATTTTGTTGAGGTTTTGGGCGTGACCTCATTAAAAGTTAATATTTAATGCTTTATTTTGAGATAATTTTAGACTTATAGAAGAGTTGCAGAAATAGAACAGACAATTCTCGGATGCCCTTTACTCAGCTTCCCCTTATGTCAGCATCTTATTTAACCACAGAGCAGTGGTCAAAACTAAGAAAATGAGGGGCCACCTGATGGCGTGGTGGTTAAGTTCAGCACACTTTGCTTTGGCGGCCAGGGTTCATGGGCTCGGATCCCGGGCACAGACCTACATCACTCATCAACCATGCTGTGGCAGGGTCCCAGATACAAAATAGAGGAAGATTGGCCACAGATGTTAGCTCAGGGCGAATCTTTCTCACCAAAAAAAAAAAAAGAAACGGACTTACGTACAACATTAACTAATTAATATTAACGAACATACAGAACTTGTCTGGGTTTCACTAGTTTTCCCGTAATACCCTATTTCCGTTTGCAGGGTCCAATCCTGGATTCCACATAGCATTTAATTGTTCTGTCTCTTTTAAATTCCTCCAATCTGTGCCAGCTCCTCAGTTGTTCTTTGTCTTTGGTAACTTTGACACTTTTGATGAGTACTGGTCAGTCATGTTGTAGAATGTCCCTCAATCTGGGTTTAGCTGATGATTCTGCATCATTAGAATGAGATTATCCATAATGGGAAGGATACCACAGAGGTATCAGAATGTAATTTCTGGGGTCCATGATGTTGATATATATTACTGGTCATGTTAACTTTGATCACTTGATTAAGGTGGTTGTCAGGATTTTATACTGTAAAAGCAACTGTTTTTCCTTTTGAAATTACTAAGTATTTAGGGGGAGATACTTTGAGTCTATCTAAATATCCTGTTTTTGCTTAAACATTCGCCCACTTTTACATCCCTCAGTGGATCTTGCCTATTGTTCTAAGGGTGATTTTCTAATTCTCTCATTCCTTCTACATTTATTAATTGGAATTTTTCTGCAAGGAAGAATTATCCTTTCCCCCCACTTATTTATGTAGTTCATTTATTTATTTATACCAGTATGGACTCATGGACATTTATTTTATTCTTTGGGTTATAATCCAATACTGTCATTATTTTTGTTGCTCATATTCTAACTTTGGCCTTTGGAAGCTCTTTCAGATTTATTTCTATGCTCTTTCATGTACTACCATCCTTTTTTTCTTTAGACACTTTACTTTCTGACACCACAAGATGCTCCAGACTTATCTTGTATTTTTTCTCTCCTAACCTTGAAATCATCTAGTTTTCAAAGGAGCTTGCTCCTTTTTATTGGAGAATGGTAATTGGAAAACAAGATTTGAGTACCACATGTGTTCATTTTTACTGGGGTGTCATTGCTTCTAATGCCTCTCAGTAAATAGAAGTAGGAAATATATGTATGCATAGTAACCCATGTATATACACACATCTACATTTCTCTCTTTCTTTTATCTCAGTTTATCTCAAAAACACCATGATATCCTTGACTCCTATCCAGTACCACCAGTTTCACTCTAAGGAAATGAATTTTTATTTTTTCATTATGGTTGGAAAATATAGTCTGCACAATATTTATTCTTTGAAATTTATTGAGGCTTCCTTATACTGAGGCCTAATAGTCTATTTTAGTAAATGTCCCATAGAATGTGGATTCTCTGTCTGTTAGATATAGAATTCTCTGTATATCTAATGGCCTATTAGAGTATTATTCAGATATTCTATATCTCTAGTTTTTTCTGTTTGGTATTCAGTTTCTGAATGAAATACATTACAGTGGTTCTCAAAGTGTACTCCCTGGACCTGTAGCATTAATATCACCTGGAAACTTGTTAGAAATGCAAATTCTTGGGCCTGAATCTAGATAGGATTTTTATTCCTTTGTAGATGATCAGCTTTTTCCCTCTGAAAGGGTTTAGCACTTTCTATTTGTTTGATGTTCTTGAAATGTCCTGTTATTTGTCTTACTGTGGGTTCTTTTTCTCTTCTCTCTCGCATTTAGCACTCTGTGATCCCATTTGATCTGCTGTCTTTTGACTCTCTTTAATTCTGGGAAATTTATCTCTATTATTTCTTCAATACTTTTCCCCTTCAACATTTTACTTTTCTTCTCGGACTGTTATAATCTGTGTCTTGGCACATTTATTTCCAAATTCTTTACCTTTGAAAAAAATTTTCTACCTCTTTATCCTTTCCTGCTGTTTTCTCAGAATTTCTCAATTTAATTTTTCAGCTCTCTAATTTTTTTTTAAACACAATATGCATCTTACTGCTTAAATTGTGAATTGTATTCATTATTTCAAATATATTTTTCATAATTAATATTACACTTGGCCCTACTTGTGATTACTTTTTCTCCCTTCAAATTGTGAATATCTTTCCAAAGATTTTTTTACTCTTAATTTCTTGGTCCTTCTGACTCAGCAATTCTGCTGTAGATTTTCTTATTGCTAATTCAACCTATTTCACTTAAGGTCATTTTAAGCTTCAGGTGTCTAGTTATTTTTGTCTGTGTGGCTTTTTCTGGGGTACCCTCTGGCAATGTGAATTTGGGAAGAGCCAGAAATCCAGGCCCTTGTCTCTCTTATTCGGGGAGACTGTTGGGTGAAGAGAGGGGCCACACCCCAGATTAGAGGACGCGAATCCTTATGGAATCTGACCTGGAATAACCACACCCAGAACCACCTTTACTCCTTGACAGAGAAGCAGCTCTGGGCCATAGAGTCTCCCTAGGTGTTATTCTTCCAGCTCCCCCACCCCCAACCCTTGACTAGGAGGGAGTGGAGGAGTAATGCAGTAGAGAGCTGGTCAGGCCATAACTGTTTACATTGTCTCCTAACAATTCTTAACTCTGTAGCAGGTCTTTGTGCTGCTTAGATACTCCTCTCCCTAACCAGCACCAGAGGCCTGGGAGGTTGTTGCTAATTTCTGCAGTGAGTGCAGAGGCAGTGGTTGTCCAGGGCAACGCAATGGAGAGGAAGGAATAACATTTAAAGAGCTTTCCTCCATGCCATCCTCCTGCAGCTGTCACTCACCTTCCCATCCCCCCTACACGTATGCCATTCAAGATAGCTTTCATTCTCTCCAAGAGTTTCTCACATTTGGTTTGTTTATTTGATTTAGTTTTTTGTTAGTTCTGGAATCCATGTTTACTTCCTGATTCTATATATTCTGCAGGGTTGAATTTTGGGAAAAGGTGTTAGTAGCTCCAAGCTCCTTTGCCATCTTGGCAGGTCATTTAATTTGCACTGATCTATGACCATAGACTATACACCTGGACTGTACCTTGGATCACCTCCATTCCTCATGGCCACTGCTACCCTACCATTGTCCTGGAGCCACAGATTGCTGCTGGTGGAAGTCAGAGAACCAACAGAGCCTGCCCATTTCAGGTTCCCATTGACCGGCTCATCCTGCCCTCCAGTGATGCTTCCTGAGGATGCACACTGTACCACATGAATACTCTCTCTTTCCTTCACTTCTCAATTTTCTCCTTGCCATTCTCAGTCTCAGCAAACGGCCAAGATTTCTGTTTGACAAAGAAAGACGAAACACGCGCTCCCTTGCCCAAATTCTTATTCATTTCATCATATTCTTTTCTTCTGTCATCTCAACCTTCCATCCAGTTCTAGACCTAACTAGTTATTCCTCTGTTCTCTGGATTTCATTTTCCCTGGGGCAATTTTTCCATGTTCTTCTTTTATATTGTTAGCATTATTTTTGCTTTAAAATTATTTTATTAGCATTTCCTAAAACTATATATATTTACATAAAAATTTAAAAATATTTATATGAAATTGTCTTAGTCTAAGTTTCCTGGCAAAATAGAGCCTGAGGCAAAGGCTTCTGTGCTAAAGCGTTACTGGGACCAAACAAAGGAGTGTGACAGGGAAGGAGGGGAAGCAAACATGAAGCAGCAGGTTACTGAGCTGCTCATGGCTTTCACAGCATGCCAAATGCTCATTCATGTCCCGATATCCTCAAAGGGGCTCCATGAAGCTACTGTCCAACAAATGGTCTATTGGGGCAGGAAAAAAGAACTTACCGATTGGGTCCTATCTCCCATTTGTCGAAGTTTATCTTGTCAGAGTGCCAGCTCCCTTGCATTTTCTGTCCTGCATCGTTGATCACATCCCCCAGCAACAGGAGGGGACGTCCAGGGTGGAACCGAGTATAGTGAGGGGTGTGGTGAGGCGGGGATGAATTGTGCAGAGAGAGATGGGGAAGATTGAGTTGTCACCTCAGAGGGTTCCTCTGTCTAGACAGCAAGGCCAGGGTGTGGACTGAGTGTCCCCTAAACTGAACCCAAACAACAGTATATAAAACGTACAAAGAATATCAAGGTACTCACCACCCAAGTTAAGAAGGAGGATAAAACCAATAATATTGTAGCTTTCTCTATACCTTTTCTCCATTCAAACCTTCTTTTACCCGTTCCCTATAATATCTATTCTGATTTTTGTATAATTCTGTTGTTTTCAGTAGCTTTTTAAAAAAAACATATGTACATATTTTTAACAATGTATTGATCAATTTTTGATATTGAACAATCTATATATGGTATCCTACTGTATAGTTTTCTGTGATTTGCTTTTGCTGTTGCTGAGGACATGTAATTAAAAACAAAATCTCCTGCCAACCCAGAAAACCTCTCCACAAAGGTAGAAGAGAAAGAAAACAATTTTATTATTGAACAAGCATTAAAGCAGAGCGTGATGTGCATCACAGGCAAGTGGCATTGCAAAATAATGCCAAGTTGTTTTCCAAAATTGTTAATCAGTTTACCTCACACGAACAGTGTGTTATTTGTTGTTCATTATATTTATCACTACTTGTGAAAGTCAGGGTTTTAAATTTTTGCCAATCTGGTGTGTGGAAAACATTCTCTCGTGGTTTTAATTTTCATATCTCTGATTAAAAGTGAGATTGGGCATATTTTCACTTATTTATTAGGCATTTTTATTTCTCCTTTTGCCCATTTTTTCAGTTGCTTGTTTATCTTTTCCTTTTTGATTTGTAAGAATTGTTTATATATTCTGATTTATGCTCTATGAATTGCAAAACTATCTTCTAGGTTTGATACTTGATTTCACATTTTCTTTTAAAATATCTTTGGATGAAAAGATATCTTAGATTTAATGGGTCAAGTTTATTCACTTCTCAATCCTGATTTATGCTTTTGTGTCTTGTTGAAGGAAGTCATCCTTACTGCAGGGTTCTGAAGATTTTCACCTATTTTGTTAAATTATAAAAAAATTCTTTCCAGGGGGGCCAGCCCGGTGGTGAAGCTGTTAGGTTCGCGCACTCCACTTCGGCGGCCCGGGGTCTCTCAGGTTCTGATCCCAGGAGCGAACAGATGCACTGCTTGTCAAGCCATGCTGTGGCCGTGTCCCATATAAAGTAGAGGAAGATGGGCACGGATGTTAGCCCAGGGCCGGTCTTCCTCACACACACACACACACACACACACACACACACACACACACAAATTCTTTTCACGTTGAAGTCTTTGATCACCTAGAATTGATTTTTCTGTCTGGTGTTAGATGGAGTTCTCATTTCTGTTTTTTTATGTGTTTAGTCAATTATTCCAGCATCACTGTTTTATCAGTCCCTCTTCCAGCATCATTATTTAAACTCCAGATCATCCTTACTGATGGCAATATCTTCTCTGTCATGTATCGTGTTTCCATGTATATGAGGGTTGGTTTTGGGATTTTCTATTCCAGAGAGGCTCAGTGGGGAGCACATGCTCATTAGTGTGACAGAGATAAATTGAAAATATTTGTGTTTTTATTTTTACTTTCTATTTCATTTAATTCTGCTATTGATTCTCTTCTTTCTTTGGTTTATTCTTTTGCTTTTTTCATGACGTCTTAAAGGATCTTTTCTGTCTTTGGTTTTCTGCATTTTTAGTTTGCTGTATCTAAGCTGTGATTTTCTGTTTTTTAAAATCCTGCTTGAGTATTTCTATGGTTTATCATTTCTAGAAAATTCTTAGACATTATTCTTTAGGTATTTACCCACAAACTCTTTATACTTTCTCTCTGGAACAGTGATCAGATATATGTTAAATCTTCCCATTCTATTCTCTGTACTTCTTAAATTCTCTTGTTTATTCATGCTGCCTTTGGATAATTTCTTCAGATTTATCTTCTGGTTTATTAATTTTCTCTTTGGTTTTATTTCATATGCTATTTAACTCTTCCCTTGAGTCTTGAGCTTCAGTTATTACAATTTTAATTTTTAGATCTTTTACTTGATTCTTTGTCAAATTGCCTTGGTCATTTTTAATATCTTCTTCATCCTTGGCTGTGGCTCAATTCTTTATTCTTCAAGCATTTTATTCCTTGATTATTTTATATTCTGTGTTATTCTGGTATTAGAATCCTTGGGGATCTAAATTTGTTGTTTTTGTTTCTACTGGCTCTCACTCAAGATGACTTGTTTTCTTAAGTATTTTGGACTAATATCTGACTGTGGGAAAATCCTGTGGGGGCTAAGTGGACGGTGCTTTCCTCCAGAGGATTTGTGTGATCATCCTGGGTCTGCTTTAATTAATATGTTGGCTTCTACTTTCCAAAATCATACATGTAATATGAAATCAAGCCCAAGACATATGTGGTGGCAGATCTATGGCTAAACTTTTATGAGAGACCATTTTCTTCTTCTTCTCTTTTTCCTTCCCTTTCTCCTTTTTTCCACCTCACTACCCCACCTCCCCTTTCTCCTTCTTTCTACCCTGGAACCAAGGCTGGGACAGAGGTTTTCTTCTTAGCTCCCTTTGCTGCAGGGCTGAGTTACCTGGCCATCCCTTCATCCTGGTAGAGTTGTTCCTCTGTGTGGGGGCTTATATCTATCTTGGTAAAGGCCCAGAGTTCTGTCCTCAGTCACCAGCCTGGTGAGATTTCTGTCCCCAAAGCTCTAGACTCCTATTATTGGCATTTGTCCCCAGAACATTTCCAGTTTCATATTTTCTTTATCACTCTACTTTCAGCTTTTTATTATTATTATTATCATCATTATTTCTTGCCTTTGGGGATTTTTCCAGACTTTCTTTTTAGATAAGCAATGCATTTGAAAAATATGATTTTTATAATTTATCCAATATCTTTTTTTTTTAATGCAATAGGTTGGAGTAGTAGGTTCAGAGTATTCCCAAATGGCCAGAAACAAAAGTCTCATCATCTTTTCAGAAATATAAGGAGCCAACATTTCAATTACTCTGAGCTCCCAGGGAAGAAGGAAATAAAGGAAATAAATAATTGCCTTGCAGCGTGGGAAGGTAAGTTGCAAATATCTCTGAATTATGGGAGGCAGTACAGATAGATATCACTAAGAGAGGACATTTTATTTTAACCACAGCTTCTGCAATGCCTGCAGGATAGAAGAGGCTGATTTATTAATTCTTTTCTCTGTGTGACTATAAAGCTATTGCCCTAAATTACTTTTTAAAGGCTATATATTATAGTCAAATCCTCACAGAGAGGACTAGATGTACAGAAAATCTCAGTTGTAGGATCCCTAATAATATTTTCTTAGCTAAGTCTCTGTCTAAGATCCTTCTTTCTGACGGTATCTACATTATGAATGTTATCCTGGAACTGATACAATTCAGTGTGCACTGCATGGCCTCACATTTAGAATGTTCTGATTTTATTTTAATAATGAACCAAGTGATACCACTCCAAAGATGGAATTAACATGTTTCCTATAAATCTTATTAAAGATGTAAAGTTCAGAGAAAATTGAAAATATGTTCCTCTACACTAGAAAATTTAAATGGCTTCTTCATTTCTTTTTTCTTTCCAATTCATAGTACAGACAACTGTCAGAAAATTTTCTTAAAGCACAAGTCTCAGTATGTGGCCCTTCCTTCACTCAAGAAACTTTAATTGCTTATTTCTAACTCCTGGTTAGACATTTCTATGTGGATGCCCAGTTTACAGTCAAGTGCTATCTATCTGAATCTGAGCTTAGCCACTCTTACTCTCATTAAATCAAGACTTATTGAAATCTCCCTTTGTATTGTATTCTGTGCAAGGCAAAGTGAGTCAAAGATGAATTAGCTAAGGTACTTACCTTCCAGTGATACTTAGTCCAGTGCAGATGGGGAGGAGGGACAGAAAGCATGTAAAAAAATCACATGGTCTGGTAAGGACTATAATGAAAATTTATGCAAGTTATCCTTTCTTTTTCTTAATTTTTATAGCATTTTATCTTTCTGTTTCATATGCCATTACTACTTTCACCTTTTAGTAGTCTTTTTCCTCTCCTATCACTTCAAAGTTTTTGAGAGGCAAGACATGGATATTATGTTTTGTGATTTTTTTCAAGACAATGTTTTTTAGAGCAGTTTTAGGATCACAATAAAATTGAGGGGAAGGTACAGAGATGTGCCATATATTCTCTGCCTCCACACACGCACAGCCTCGCCTATTATCAACCTCCCCACCAGAGTGATAAATTTGTTACCGTTGAGGAACTTACGTCGACACATCACCCTTGGTCCATAGTTTACATTAGAGTTCACTCTTGGTATTGTACTTTCTTTGAGTTTTGGCAAATGTATAATGACATGTGTCTACCATTATAATATTATATAGAATATTTTTCTGCCCTAAAAATCCTCTGTGATCTGCCTATTCATCCCTCCCTTCTCCCTATGATCTCTTTCTTAATTCTCTAACACATTTATTTAGCTGAGTGTCTTTCATGGAAACATAACAATAACAGAACAGCAGTAACACCAATAATAATATAAATCACTTAAATATTGTTAACTATGTGCTAGTTCCTATTCTAGGGTTTTGTACATATTAACTCATTTAATCCATTCAACAACTCCATGGATTGGGTACTATCATTATCCCCATTTAACTGATGAGGAGATTAAGGCACAAGTAAGTTAAGTAACTTGCTCAAATTCACATAGCCAGTAATGCAGAGCCCAGAGCTGAATAGAGTAGGTAGTCAGTAAATATGTATTGAAGACATAATGAATTATTATTAGGTAGCTTTTTAAAGAAAAACTTAAACACAAAAGTCTTGGAAATTCTACCTCTAACACCAACACATTTTCCTTTGCTTTTTGTGCTGCGTAATTGGTGGGTACTGTAAAATCACATCTACATTAAAGGACTTTATTTATGTCTGATGGGAAGCCCCTTAGTGTCTTTGCCCTGAGACATACAAGACTGACACATTTTACCTCTAGCAATTCTTTGGTTTTGTTGTCCTGTTTTTCAAATTGGATTGTCCTCAAAGGACAAAACTTCATTGGCATGCTAGACCTTTCTTGTGTTTTACATGGAAACTTCTCCAATGCTCTGAATTTAAATGTTTTACCTGCAGTGCATAACAACTGACTTTATAACTTGCATATCAATGGAACAACTAAACTGAAAGTCATTAGGAAACGTGGACCCTTTTTGCCTTGTTGGTCTTTTACCTTCAGGCCCTACGATAATCATAGCTTGTTGGAGTTAGAATGGGCATTGGTGATCATGTAGTTCAACCGCCTCCTTTCATGAACAAGCAGGCTACAGTTCAGAGAAGCTCTGACACCCGAGGCCACACCATAAATTACGGGAGAACGGAAAAGAGAACAATCTTGTTTAGAGATGAGCCTCATGCACAAAACATTCAGGGACCTGATCAGAGGATAGCATGAGCTATTACCATGAAAAAACATTATATACACCATTCTCTGTATTCAAGTAATTTGCAGTCAGGAGAAGACAATACAGGGGCACAAGGTGCTATGCTACAAAGCAGCCTGATAGGGTCCACACAGGTGATAGAGGCTAGATTATATGGGACTACAGAAGAATAAGGGGCGCATTCTAGAGGTTGTATTCAGGAAGGCTCATTCATTTATTCATTTGACACATTGTTATCTAGCATATGTTCCAAGCACCATTCTACATGCTGGAGAATCAGTAGTGAAATAGATGGCCATGCTTCGTTCTCATGGAATTTATATCCTGACAGAGATAGATTGTTAGCAATGCAGAATAAATGAAGACCAATGAAAATAACCAGAATAAGCAAAGGCTGTTTATTCAGAGCTTGCTATAGTGAAGGAGTCAGCTACCACTATCATTTGCATTTGGCAGAGTCTCAAAGACAGGCAGAGGAGTGGAAAAGCTTTATAATAGAGAAAAAGGGAAGGCTTCAGGTATGCCCTGGTTGGAGGCTGTGGCATGGGGAAGCTGTAGGTGGGCTAATAAAGTGGACACCCTATGTGATTGGTTAAGAGTGCATATTTGGCTTTCTCCATTGGCCCTAAGTTGGAAGCAGGGTCAAAAATTAGGGAAGCCATCAGTTATTAAGCAAATCTTGGCCATTTTGGGTCAGTTTATTACAGGGGTTATTGTTTGGCTGACTGGAATGGTTGTTAGAGATAGTAGTCTGAATTCCTACAAGTTTGATTTGTAGATAACATGTTGGCTTCGTGTGCCATTTGCTACACATTGTGAGTCAGAGTTCTATTTTTACATATGATCTAGCCACTGTCTGTTTGTATATTTAGTTTCTCAACAAGAAAACAAATGCTCTAAATAATACAAATAAATGGTGCAAAAATAAAAAATCAGGGGGGCCAGCCCGATGGCGTAGTTGTTAAATTCGCATGCTCTGCTTCGGCAGTCCAGGATTTGCAGGTTCAAATCTCGGGTGCAGACTGACACACTACTCATCAAGCCATGCTCTGGTGGCATCCCACATACAAAATAGAGGACGATGGGCACAGATGTTAGCTCAGAGCCAATCTTCCTCAGCAAAAAAGAGGAAGATTGGCAAAAGATATTGGCTTAGGGCTAATCGTCCTCACCAAAAAAAAAAAAAATAATAATAATTAATTTTAAAAAATCAGGGAAAGGAATAAAGTGTGACCAAGAGGTGGGAAGGACCTTATTTTAGACAGGTAGTTAGAGAAGGCTTCTCTGAAAAAAGTCACATTTAAGCAGAAACTTGCATTATGTGAAGGAAAAAGCCATGGGAAGTTTGAGAGTTAAGTGGAAGAGGGAGAAGAATGTTTCTGGTGGAGGACAAAGCATGTGTAAAGGCTCAGAGCTTGAAGTGTTTGAGGGACAGCAAAAGGCCCAGGGTAAGGAAGGAGCAGGGAGATGCTGAGGACAGTGTGGGGAGTCTGAAGAGAAATGTGGGCTGGGGCTGGATTGTTCACGCTTCATACGTCCTCTGGATTTTATTCTGAGGTCATTAAAAGTCATTGGCAGTGAGGTGAGCTAATTGCTAAAGGTCAGTTTGGGCACTGTGTGGAGAGTAGTAGATATGCAGTCAAATGTGGAAGCAGAGAGAAGAGTTGGAAAGCTAATTGTGAGCACAAGTTTGAGCAGAGTCTTTAAGACTGAGAGGAAAGATGGAAGGGGTGTTTTAATGTGAAGGAATGGTGTGAGCAAAATTAGAGGCAGTGAAGGGACACTTACGACTGGTGGAGTGGAGAGGAGTTCAGATTGACTGAAGATGTTGTGTTCTGGGGAAAGGGGTGGCTGAAAAATTGAACTGTAATCTAAGGCAAAATTGCACCAACTATAGGTTTCGTTAATTAGGAAATAAGCATCTGTTGTGAGAATAATATAATTCAAACCTTGGTTTAGGATGTTTTATTTCTCTGTAGTTGTAGAGTGGGTGAAGGAGATGGAGTCTGTTAGAAGGAACACTGGCACTGAAGCCATTTCAATAGTCTGTGTGTGAGACATTCCTGAAATAGTAGAAACAGAAGGAATCGACGGAAGCATTGGTTTTTGTTGTTGTTTCAAGAATTCCAAAGAATGAAGCCATAATTCTACTGCATGGGATAAATACAACTTCGTGTGTTCCATTGTAGCAGCAACACAGCTTTTAATATCAGCCATTAGAGCCAGGCTCTGTGTAATTGCAAATGATAGGAAACAGTCATAAAGCAGTGAGATTCTAAATAGTGCAAGAGAGTCTTTCAGGCAACATTTGGCCCAGAAAATCCAATGTCCCTGCCTAGAGCTAGGAAAGTCTAAAATACTTGACTTCACACAGGAGAAAGCCTGTGGTAGGAGGCATCATACAGAAGTTAGAGGTCAGTTTCAAAGCGCATTTTTATTTCCATCTTGTCTTTATCTCTATGCTTTTTAAAATAGCTGAGTTGGGACTGCAGATAAAATTTCGAGTCTTATTCTTTGTTTTTTTGTGAGGAAGATTAGCCCTGAGCCAACATCTGTTGCCAATCCCCCTCTTTTTGCTGAGGAAGATTGGCCCTAGGCTAACATCTGTGCCCATATTCCTCTACTTTATATGGGATGCTGCCACAGCATGGCTTGACAAGTGGCGCATCAGTCCGCGCCCGGGATCCGAACCTGTGAACCCTGGGCCACTGAAATGGAGCTCACAAACTTAACTGCTACGCCACCGGGCTGGCCCCCTCGAGTCTTATTCTTCGCAGGCAATATTAGAATTTTCCTCTAGCATAAAACTCCTGGTAAGCATAATTTTAAAGCATATTCATGTCTTTGTACGCAAACCTTTGCTAATATTTCAAATCATTCCCCTAGGAATTATTGCTAGAAGAGAAATGAATGGATCGCTTCCAGTTACTTTTGTTCCTAACAGTGCTTGCATTATCCTTGAGAATGTAGGAAATTCAAGAGTTGGAGAGTCTTTTATTATTCCTTTCAAATGCAAATGTGAGAGGCTCGACATGAATTATAGAAGCACATCAATGGCTGACACGGATAGAAATAATAGTGATCGCTTGAGTGACTACTGATTTGTACTAGGGTTTTCATATGTTATCTTTAATCCTCAAAGCAATCCTATGAGGCAGGTATTTTTTATTCCTACTTTGCAAGTGTGAAAAGAGAATGGGAAGGTTCGCCCAAGGTCTTGAAACCCTTACGTTTGACTCAGAGTCTGTGCTCTTAATCCGACCAGACAAATGAAACTAACTAGACAATAACCTGAACGGGTACAACCTAGCCATTCCTGGTTAAGGGCTTCATCCCTAACCTCATTGAAGGAACAATGCTCTCACCTGAACACACCCCTTCCATCTTCTTCCCAGTCTTAAATATTCTGCTGAAACGGTTTTTCTCACAGTTCATTTCCTAACTGTTCTCTCTGCTTCCACCGTTTCCTGCATTCCTAATAATTATAGCCACAGTGTAGTTAGAGCTCACTGCAGTGTATTTAAGTTTACATTAACTTTGCTTGTAGTTCGCTCTCTAGTGTAAATTCAGTAGTTGTGAAGTAATGATTTTGTTGTCATCATAAAGTTATATATAGAAAAGACTGAAGAAGAAAACATTTTCCAATGTGACCTTTACAAGCCCTTGGCCCCCAGATATTTCTCCCCACTCCTCTGGCTAAACTCACATTGTCCACTCAACAGCTGCTGAGCTGACACCTTACTTCTGGTGCCCTGCCCTGTCCAATGGTTAATCCAACCTCTTTTCCCGAACCTTCTGAGAATTTGAATAGCAAACAATTCTCAGAATTATATTGGTCAAGTTTTCTCCTTTCATAGACAATTTTCTTCAGATATTTGAAGGACATACTTTTCAGCTCAACTGACCTGACTGACATTTGAAGTCACATGTTTTAGCCACGGTTTGAGAAAACCATGCAATTAGCAATTTTACATTCTCATGCCTCAATAACAATATAGTACAATAATAAAATCGTTTACTGAGCAATTGCTTAGTACCAGGCTCTGAGCCCTTTCTACACACACTGTCATTTACTTCTTAGAAGAAATGCATGAGATACAAATATGATTCCATTTAAAAAATAATGAAACTGATGCCTAGTTAAGTACCTTCCCAAGGTCACGCACATTGTAAATGGTAGAACGCGTTTTTTAATCAAGATGTTCTCGACCCTAGAGTTTGGATTCCTAACTTCTACAGAGCCTATATCTGGCTAGACAAGCTACCCCTTAAAACAAATACAGTTTCAAACCGAAGGCATAATTCGATTATGCTTTGCTTAATTGTTTGTTGTGTAACCAGATGCTTAAATGCATAGTAAAATTTCCTGTTTGATCAACAAATTATATTTCAAATGAGTCATTACTTGGCTCTCCTTACTCTCAGAATACTTTTCTTTTTGTAAAAGCAAATGTGACTGCAATATGTTTTCACAAATAAAAGGGAAAGAAAACACTTTACTGGGCTTAAAAGTCCATTAATTTGTGCTTCAGTGATACCTTTGGACATCACAGGGCAATGCTCAAACACATCTCTTTTATAGTCTGAAAGCACAAAATTATGTTATTTATTTAAATTTTAAGAAAATCTTCAAGAATGCTTGACAGTGAATTTAGACAGCTTGTCTAAATGACATTTTTTTCTGGACAATTTTTCTCAAAAGATCATTTCATTGATACTTTTCATAAATGTTATCATTAAATATATGAGCTGTTTGTGTTACCATTTGTTTGTGCTTTTCCTGAGACTGAGGCAAATGACTAGCAAAAGCTTAGCTAGTGAAGAACCCCACACTTGTGAGTTCTTCCTCACACATGATATGAATTCTTCAAGATCTGGAGGATAGCTTTAAATAAATCTCTTGTTATTTCCCAAAGATGATTGGACAATTCTGTGCTGTCTGTCAAGAATGTTGTTAATTATGTTCTAGGTTACAAATTCTCCAGCAAAGTCCATATCTTAATCATCTCACTGTGTTTAGTTTTTCCGCATGTGATAAATTGCCCTTGCTAAAATCCAGTGAAATCACCACAGTCCTAATCATTTGCTGTGCCATCATTCTGGGAATGGGTTTGCATCAGAGCTATTCAGGTATCAATGATTGTTTTAAATGGGCAGGGAGTTGCATCAGAGCTATTCAGGTATCAATGATTGTTTTAAATGGGCAGGGAGCAAAGGGTTGGCATCTGTCCAAAATGTGGAAGGTCTTAATAGCTTTGGATTCAATCCAGTTCTTCAAAGCTCTTTTTTATTTTTTGTTGGTGAGGAAGATTGGCCCTGAGCTAACATCTGTTGCCAATCTTCCTCTTTTTGCTCGAGGAAGATTGTTGCTGAGCTAACATCTGTGCCAATCCTCCTCTCTTTTGCATATGGGACGCCACCACAGCATGGCTTGATGCGTGGTGTGTAGGTCCACGTCTGAGATCCAAACCCCTGAATGCTGGGCTGAAGTGGAGCCTGCAAACTCAACCACTCCACCACCAGGCTGGCCCCCAAAGCCCTTTTTTTTGTTTTGTTTTTTCTTAATGGAGATACTGAATGGTACTCAGGTTATAGACAAGTCACAAAATGTCAATGTTGATAACATTTCCATACTCTATGAAATCAATGCTGGTGAAAATATTCTTTCTGCACTTCTACAGGAGAATCAAAATGCTTTGAAATGCTTTAGAATTGCTTAGAAAGTTTGAGTTAGAATGCATAAGTGGATTTTTTTCCAAGGAGGAGTATATAGTTGGCCCTCCATATCCGCAGGTTCTGCATCCACGGATGCAGAGGGTGGACTAAGCAACTTGAGCATCCACAGATTTCGGTACTTGCGTTGGGTCCCAGAACTGGTCCCCCAGGGATTCTGAGAGACGACTGTACTTTTACTCTTCTTACTTTCCTTAATTCTAATGGGGAGGAAAGAGGAAGGGAAATGAGACTTTATTAGTTATTTACTTTATTAATGTGGCTACCCCTACAGAAAATGCTTTTATATAAGCTCAAGACAAGTCCAAGGAAGAGGTAAAATTAGAAAACAGGTGTTTAGAATTTTAGGTCAATATCATATTCATCATATTAAGCTGCACACAGTGGTCGACATTTAAAAAAGTATTCTACTCTTTTAAGGATTTTCCTAAGTCCATTAAATAAGTTTTATTAAATTGTCAGTATTCTAAGAACTGATAATAAAGCAACATTTCCTCTCAGTGAGAAGATTGAACAGAGTGGCCGCTCCATTTGAGACCATGCCCACTTTCTTAAAATGCTTGATTTTAACCTTCCATCCCAATTAGTAGCATCTGGGAAATTGTTTTCGATCTTTCTTCATGTTTGCCAGGCTGGCCATGGCCTGTTTGCCCTCTCACTGGTTCCTAGCGTTTCTCTGTCCTGGATCTTGCAGGACAGTAGAGGTCAACACCTGCAGGTGGCTTTTTCCAGGTTATATTGACTTCCAGCTGGACCTGGCAGACGGGAGGCTGCGTGGGAAATTAGAGGGCAGTGGGAAGAAGACAGGGCACCCCAGCCTACTTTTCCCCTGCACCCACCCCTGATCTACGTCTGCCAGCTGCTCTGTCCCCTCAATGGCAAGCTCACTGTCGCTTTAGCCACTGCTGGGTGATTCTGATCCCTGGACTCTGATAACCTCTCTTCCCCTATCTCTTCAGTCTAGGAGTGGGAATGGCTTCCTTCGGTGCTAATGTCTGGGTGGCTGTATCGTCCTGTTTGATTTCTTCCGTGAACAACGTACTTGCCAGTACTGTAATGATGATTTTAGGAATTTTCTATATCCTAGTATAGAATTACAACCCCTTCCTTTGGGGCACACCAACTGTGTGGGTTGAATAGTTTTCCTGAAAAACTCATGTCTACCTGGAACCCCAGAACATGACCTTATTTGGAAATAGGATCTTTGCAGATGGAATTAGTTAAGATGAGGTCTTACTGAATTAGGGAGGGTCTCAAACCCAATGACTGGTGTCCTTATAAAAAGGCCATATGATGACAGAGGCAGAGATCACAGTGATGTGTCTATATGGCCAAGAAATACCAAAGATTGCTGGCAACCACCAGAAGCAAGGAGAGAGGCAGGGAACAGATTCTCCCTCAGAAACTCCCGAAGGAACCAACCCTGCCAACACCTTGGTTTCAGACTTCTGGCTTCCAAAAGTGTGAGAATAAATTTCTGTTGTTTAAAGCCACCCAGTTTGTGGTACTTTGTTACGGCTGTCCTAGGAAACTATTACACCAACTATTTTTAGCATCAGCGTTATTGTAATTCTTTCTTTCTAATTTATGTTATGCCCAGTCTGCTGATTTTCCCCATGATCGGGACCAGGTAACTTGCATGGCTGATCTAATGAAAAGTAAGCAATGACCTTAGAAAGGAATACTGGCGTGATGAAGTTCCCCTCAGCCACATTCATATAAAGTCATGTCAATCAAGCAATCTAGTCGAAAAGCGTATTTCTATAAGAACATTCAGTTTAAAAAAAGTATGTAACGATGTATAAAAAAAGTAACATTTCGATAAATTATGAAGCATAATAATCCGAAAACCTAAAACTGAATTTATGAACTAGAACAGAAGTTGGCAAATATTTTCTGTAGAGGACCAGATAGGAAATATTTAGGTTTCGTGGGCCACACGTTCTTTGTTGCAGCTACTCAATTCTGCCTTTGTAGCAGGAAAGTCACTATGCGGTATTGTGTAAATGAATGTGTTCCAGTGAAATTTACAAAACAGGTGGCTGGTCAGATTTGACCTATGGCCATAGCCTGCTGACCGTTGAACTGGAACATCAGTAACAGTTCATCATTACACTTTGCACCTTTGCTCTGAGCAGTAACTATTATTCTGATTTTGAAGTTTACCATTCCTTTTAAAAGTTATATTAATTTATTTTGCTTTTTTTGCAAGCTTTCTTAAAATGCCTTTTTAAAGAAAAAACTCAAAGAGTGTTTGTGAGATTAAGTACCATTAATTCATGGTATTGAGTGAGTCGATCATTTTGACTGCTATAAAATACCTTTTTGTGTGAATATTTCATAATTTTCCATTTTTCTGTTGTGGGACACTTGAACTATCTGCGGTTTTTTTTCTTATTACTAACAATATTGCTTGGCTGATAATACTATCTAGATGTACATGTGCAGACATTCCTGTGGATCATATACCTAGGTATAGAAGTGCTTGATGATAAGATATGCACATTTTCAACTTTATAAGAAATTGGTAACTTGCTTTCTAAGGTGGTTTTACCAGTTTACATGCCATCAGCAATGTATAAGAATCCCCAGGACTTCACATAGTTGCCAAAACAATATTGTTAGACTTCTTATTTTTTGCCCATCTAGTGACTATAAAATGATGTCTTTATTTGGTTTTGATTTACATTTCCATGATTACTAATTAAGTCAAGAATCCTTCACTGGCCTCTTATTTACTTTTCTGTGAAATTCCTGTATTTGCTTTTTGTTTATATTTCTAGAAACTCATGTGTCTTTTCCTAATTGATTTGAAAGAATTCTTTATATATTGTGGATTCTAATCTTTTGTTGATCAAAATAATAATATAATGATTTGCTTATGTAGGTCTCCTTTAATGTGTTTTAGTAAGATTTAAAAACATCTACAAATTGAGTCCTCACACATTTTTTTTAATTGGACTTAGTGCCCAAGAACCTTATATTTTTGTAGTCTGAGCAAATGTAATCTATAGAAGACATTCTGTTTGCTGGTAACAAGTTAGCTTCTGATGATAAAAACTGAAATTCTTTAAAAAACATGGTACAAATGAAAAGTAGGAAGTGTGTAAATAATAGTGAATTCTATCAAACTTATAATTTAGAAGTTATACAATGTTTCATAAATGCAACTAATTTATTTTATTTTATTTTTTGGGGGGAAGACCAGCCCTGAGCTAACATCCGTTGCCAATCCTCCCCTTTTTGCTGAGGAAGACTGGCCCTGGGCTAACATCCGTGCTCATCTTCCTCCACTTTATATGGGACGCCGCCATGGCATGGCTGACAGGCAGTGCGTCGGCGGGCGCCCGGGATCCGAACTCGCGAACCCCGGGCTGCCAAGCGCGAACTAAACCGCTGCGCCACCGGGCGGTCCCGCAACTAATTTATTTTTTATGCATGTAAGAGAAAGATTAAGAGAGAAGGAAGTTTCTAAAATAAGATTAAAATATTTTGTTTTAATTTAATTAAAATTTTAACCTTAGTCTGTGCTTTTGCATGTATTTCCTAGAATATCACGGGTTTATTTTTTCCTGAGAATAATTAGATGATCAGAGCTCCAATTAAACATAGTACACTTTATAATGTTACAATGTATTTCATTTTATATCCCTTCTGCAGCACAGAGCCAGGAAATTAAATGTTATTATTATTGTTATTTTGGCAAATGAAAAAAGTTTGCCTGGCATATTTGATTTGGAGACCTGAAGACCTAGAGTTTGGGAGTCCTGATTTGTGTAATCAGGATTTCCACTAAGGAATTATACAAAGTTCTAACTGAATAGTAATGAAGCTTCTCTCTCTCTCTTCTATCTTTTTGGCATTCATTGAGCAAAATTACTACACAATTGTTCAAATAATAAATCTAATAGAAAATTAGATATTTGAAATTATCAAAATTATATTACTTTCTAAATGTGATATCTTTTTGTGAAGATCAAATAAACAATTTTCAACCCCCAATTTTGTCATTGTGTACTGGATACCAACTGCCTATTTATTTATGTCACCAGGCTTAGTTGAATCAACTCCTAAAACACATTTTTCTTAAGTGATTACTTAAAAACCGCATTTTATTTTCACATTGTTACCTTGCAATTTGATATAGAGAAAATTTCATAGATTTGCTTCATTTAATAAGCATCTTCCACTGCTGGCTGTCTTCCCTTGGAACTGTCCCTCTTTCATCTTTTGTTTCTACAGCCCATACTGTCTTGTTGCCTTTATATTGTCTGCCAAAAAGATGTCTGCTTCAATAATTATTTCATAAGTCTTTGCTTAATATTTCAGCTCGTCAAATCAGAAATGTTATCTTTAAAAACAAATCTATCTATATGGCCTTTGAGATTTCTCTATTGACATACCCATCCCGAAAACATCCAACAAATTATAAGTGCTCAGCTTAATGAATTACCACAAAGTGTAGTATAACCACCAGCCAGGTAAAAAATTGATTATTGCCAACACCACATAATACCGTTTAATGGCCTCTCTCAAACTTCCTGTTTCCTCTCGAAAAATGACCACAATCTTGACCTTGAACACTATAGTTCAGTTTCACCTTTATTAGCTTTGGTATGTTTATATCATTGGAATTATATGTTTGTTGTGTATTATGTGGTTTCTCATTTTTGTTGATTAATACGCTGATGTGATTCATCCAAATATTTGTGACTAACTATAGTTAATTCATTTCGTATATCCTGTTATATGACTTTATCACAATCTATTCTACTTTTTGCAGGATATTTGGATTCTTTCCAATTTTTTTCTATTATGAATAATGCCAATATGAACATTTTTGACATGTGTCCTGGTACACATACATATCCAGTTCTGTTGGATATATACCTAGGGATGGAATTGTTGGATCGTAAGGAGAGGGTATATTCAACTTTAGTGGATAATGCCAAACGGTTTTCCATAGTGGCTTTTCCCAGCACTGTATGAGAGTTCCCGTTTTTCTGCATCAGCAAAATCTGGTGCTATCAGCATTTTAAAATTTAGCCATTCTGGTGGATGGCTAGTGGTATTTTAGTGTCGTTTTAATTTTAATGTCCCTGACAACTAATAGGGGTAAGAATGATGTTACGTATGTTTTCCCATGTTTGTTGTTCATTTGGATATTTTCTTTTGTAACGTCCCTGTTCTAGTTTTTGCCCATTTTTAAATTGAGTTGTCTGAATTTACGGAATGGCTTTATATCTGGATTCGAGCTATTCATCTTGCTACATCTGTTGCAAAGATTTTTCTCCCACTCTGTGACTTGGCTTTTCATTTTCTTAGTGCTGTCTTTTGATATAAAGGTGTTCTTAACTTTAATGTAGTCCAATTTAGCAATCTTTTCCATTATGGTTAGTGCTTTTTAGTCCTGTTTAAGAAATATTTTCTTATTGCAAGGTCATGAAAATATTCTCCTTTATTATCTTCTGAAGTCTTTTATATTTTACATTTAGATCTGCGATCCACCTGGAACTTTTTTGTGAGTATGTTGAGTTTTATTTTTTCCCCCCAAATGAATATTCACTTGCCCCTGCATGAGTTTTTGAAACGACCATCCTTTCCTCACTAATTTATAGTGTCATCTTTGTCACATATCAAGTATTTGTATAAAGAAGAGTCTGTTTTAGGATTCTTTCTTTTCTTCCATTAGTTTATTTGTGGGTCCTTGTGCCAATACCACTATGCTTTAATTGCTTTAACTTTATAATAAATTTTAATATTGGCATTGTGAATTTTCTCAACTTGTTCTTTTTCTTTAAGGGCATTTTGGCTATCTGTGGCTCTTTGCTTTGATAAATTGTTTAGAACCAATTTATTTATTTCCACAAGAAAAGTGTTGGAAATTTTTTATTGATCACATTTAATCTATAGATTCATTTAGGGAAAATTACATATTTTAATATTGAATCTTCCAGTCTATGAACACAATACCTCTTTCCATTTATTTAGATCTTGTAAAGTTTCTCTCACTAATGTTTTATAGTTTTCTATGTAGAGTCTTGCACATCCTCCATTAGATTTATTTATGAATTTCTGATATTTTTTGTTACTACTGTAAATGATTCTTTTTAAACTTTCATTATCTATTGTTTGTTGCTATCACATGGAAATACTTTTCTATGTTAGCCTTGTATCCAGCAAACTTGATACATCATTTATTAACTCTAATAATTAAACTGTAGATTTATTTGGATTTTCTAAATATCCAATAAAGTTATTTCTGAGAAAGAAATTTTTTTCTGTCTTTCCAATGCTTATTTTTCTAGCCTTATTACACTGTCTAGAACTTCTAGTGGAATATTAACTTGACATAGTGATTTGGACATTCTTTTCTTGTTCATAATCTCAGAGGGAAAGCTTTGTCTGTATCATCCTTAAGTACGATGTTTGGGATTTTTTAGGTAAACACTCCTTCAGTTGAAAGAAGTTGTTTTCTGTTTTATATTTGCTAAACCTTTTTTTAAAGATAAATGCATGTTGACTTTTATCAAATTCTTTTTTTGCGTCTATTGAGACCATCAAGTATTTTTCTTCTTTATTTTGTTAATGTAGTAAATAAATCTCATTGAGTTTTGATGTTTAAACCAGCCGTGCATTCCTGAAATAAACTTATTTGGTTGTGTTATATTATCCATTTTATATACAACTGGATTCAGATTATGTATATTTGTTTAGTATTTTCTGCTTTTATTTTTATTAGTGAGATTGGCCAATAATTTTCCAGTATTGTGATGTCCGTATGATGTTTTTGTATTGAAGTTATGCCAATTTCATAATACGATGTGGGAAAGTGTTTCTTTCCTCCACTCACCATCCCCATCCCCCAATTCTCTGCAAGAGTAAATAAAAGATTGGTATACATTTCCTCAATGTTTGGTAGAATTAGCTGGTGAAGCCATCTGGAACTGGAGTTTCTGTGTGAGCAGCTTAAAATTATAGATTCTTTTTCTTCAAAATTTTGTAAGATCAGTCAGATTTAATATTTCTTTTTGTGTCCATTTTGTTAGGTTGCATTTTTCAAGGATTTTGTCCCCTTCATTGAAAATTTCATATTTATTGGTATTATCTTGTTCATAAAATTCTCTGTGGTTTTTTACATGTTGATTGGGTCTTTAACAATGCCCCCTTTTCAAATGTTTATTTGAACCTTCTTGCTCTTTTTCTCAATTGGTCTTGCCAGCTGTGTATCAATGTTATTTGTCTTCTCATAGAAGTGATTTTGAAATTTGTTAGTGGTCTTTACTGTATGTTTGTTTTTTATTTTACTAACTTCAGTTTTCTAGGTTTTTCCACCTTCTTCCTTTGATTTAATTTGCTCTTAATTTTTCTAACTTTGGGAGAAGGATGTTTCCTTAACTGATTTCACACTTTCTTCTTTCTAAAATATGAATTTCTGCCTGTACATTTCTTCTAAGCAAGCCTTTAGCAGCATTGCACAAGTTTTGACATTTTGTATTTACTTTGTCAGTCTGGTAAAATACTTTCTAAATTCCATTTGATTTCTCATATGACCCATGGCTTATTTAGAACTGTTTTGCTTAACTTCCATACTTTTGGGGGATTTTCCAGTAATCCTTTTGGTTCTTAATTTCTATGTTAGTTATACTGTGGTCAGAAAATATACTCAGTGTTGTTTTAATTGATTAAAATATGTTGAGATTTATCTTGTGGTCTAAAATATGGTCAATCTTTGCAAATATTTCTCACAAACTTGAGGAAAATGAGCTTTCTTCAGGTTTCAGTCCACTCTTCCGTATATATCTATATGTTCCAATTTGTTAGGCATGTACTTTAAATTCTTTCTATATACTTCCTGGCTATTTGTTGCTTGTTTTATCCACTGTTGAGACATTTATGTTAAAAACTCCCACTCTGTGAATTTGCCTAGCTTCCCGCTTTGATTCATATATTTTAAAGCTATTTTATTGAATGTATACTGATTTAAGTTTGTGATATCTTCACTTTAAACACATTATCTTTAGGAAATATTTTATTTCTAATAATATTTCTTGCCCTAAAGTCTACTTTCTCTTATAAAAGGTAAGATTTCTTTTGTCTGGTGTTTGCTTGGTATATTTGCTTCTATCATTTTATTTTTTGACCTTTCTGGGTCCTTATATGTAAAGTCAGTCTCTTGTGAGCAACATAAAATTGCTATTCTAGTTGTTAAATCCAGTTTACAATATTAGTCTTTTCCTTGTATTATTTAGTCCATTTACATTTAATCTATTACTGATATAGTTAGGTTTAGAGTTATATTGTTATTAATTCACTATTTGATCCATTTTTCATATTCTTTTATTTATTAAATATTTTTATAACATTTTCCCTTTACTACTAGTTATACAATCTTTTAACATTCTTTTTATTGATTACTATAGAAATGATAATATGCATCATTTCCTTATTACCAACTAATACAAAGTATAATTTACCTTTTCCCTATTACTGGTAGAATTTTAGAATCTCTAAGATTTTTTTACCTACTTCCTACATTTTACATTATTATTCTCTTGTATTTTTTCCACATATAATTAGATATTCACAAAATATTACAATTATTGCTTTCTATACTCAATATTCTGTTGTGCTTATTCATATTCATTATTCATATATATTTCTTATATAGTATTCAAATTTATTTATATATTCATATACACTCAGTCTTCATTTATATTTATTCTTACTGGTGATCTCTGTTTCTTCTTGTATTTCCATATTTCTTTCTGGAATAATTTTTCTTCTGCCAGAAGAACCCTCATTAGTTTTTGTTTTGTTTGTGGCTGATGGAAATAAATATCACTTCCACATTTGTTTATGTTAACCTTTATTTTTAAAAATGATTTTCACTTGATATAGAATTCTAGGTCGGCAGTTACTTTGTCTTAGCCCTCTGGAGATACCTTTCTATTTCCTTCTTATTTTATCATTTTTGCTGCAAAGTATTCTGTCATTATTACTGTTCCTTTGAAGGTATATTTTCCCACTTTGTTGACTTTTAATATTTATTCTTTTTTTTTTTTTTTTGTGGGGAAGACCAGCCCTGAGCTAACATCCATCGCCAATCCTCCCCTTTTTGCTGAGGAAGACTGGCCCTGGGCTAACATCCGTGCCCATCTTCCTCCACTTTATATGGGACGCCGCCATGGCATGGCTGACAGGCAGTGCGTCGACGGGCGCCTGGGATCCGAACTCGCGAACCCCGGGCTGCCAAATGCGGACTAAACCGCTGCGCCACCGGGCGGCCCCTAATATTTGTTCTTTATCTTTGGTTTATCCTGCTTAGGATTCACAGGGCTTCTTAATGTGGTTTGACGTCTCACATTAGTTTTGGAATTAGCTCATGTATTATCTGTTCAAATATTATTTTCTGCCCCATTCTTTCTTCTCATTTTGGGGTACCAATTATACATGTGATAGATTTTTTGAGTATTTCCCATTTGTCTGTTATACTCTGTTCCTTTTTTTTTTTTTTTTGCTGAGGAAGATTAGCCCTGAGCTAACATCTGTGCCAATCCTCCTCTACTTTATATGTGGGTTGCCGCCACAGCGTGGCTAATGAGTGTTGTAGGTCCATGCCCAGGATCCAACTCTGGGCTGCCAAGCAGAATGCACCAAACTTAACCACTACACCATGGGGCCAGGCCCTCTGTCCCTTTTTTTTTCATTTCTTTCTCTTGGTTTGTCTAGTTATTTTTATTTACTTGCTTTACAATTTACTATTCTTGTGTTCTGCTGTGTTCCATCTGTTATTATAGCTATCAATTGAGTTCTTTATTTTACATTTTTTGTTTTTCAATTCTCAGTTCTAGAATGTCCATTTGATTCTTTTTTATAGATTCCAATTTTCCATTAAATTTCTTTATTCTTTTATCTATTTGATCCATGTATTCTTTATTTCTTTAACATGTTACAACATGTTACAGTTACTTTAAAGTCTTTGCTAACTTTATATTTTGATTATCTGTGTGCTCTTTTCTATTGTCTGTGATTTCTTTTTTTAATTGGCAACACTTTATTACTTCTTTGCAGTTCTAGTAATTTTTTTATTATATGTTGAATATTTATATCTGCTGGACATATAAAGAATCATAGAGATTCCTGACATTGTGAACTTCCACCAGAGAGGATTCTCTCTTTCCTCTGTTGAGCAGATAGAGTGAGAGTCTTGTTATGTCAACCCAATTCAAAACTGAACTGAGTTGAAGCTGAGTTTGAGTTTTAGAATACAGTCTACTTCTGGCTCATCTTTGTTTCTAGGATATGGCTCTCCCAGACCTCTGGTTTAGAGCCTGGATGGTCTTATTTTTCTTAGGTGTGAAAGACTGTAGTAGTTCCAGTTCTATGCTTAGAGCCAAATCTCCAGGCTCACACCCTGCATATTTTCAAAATTTGGCAAATATTTAAAAAGAAACTTAACAATGTGCTTGAAGCAAGTTTTGTTTCCTAAGCATTGAGAAATGAGTGAATTTCAGTCTGCCTCTAGGGGATTTTGATCTATGTCCCTGACACCTTTATGGTATCAGAATGAAGAAAATGCCCTGTGAATACATCAGCTATTATTTTAGTGCCCTCAGGTTTTCAGTTTGCCACACTGTTTCCTCTGTGATTACTCAAAGCTTTTCCAGTTTACATTTTCCCCATTAGAGGCTCCGTGCTTAGGCAAACCTGAAGCTTGGATAAACCAGATCTTTAGTCTACAACTGAAATTACCTCATGTTCCATGGGAAAAATAATTAGATGTTATTAGCTCCCCTGAGAAAATTTCTCCACTTAGATAGCTCTCTTTAGAATTCTCCTTAGAATTTTATTTTATAATGCAAAGGAAAAAAATAAAATATGGTATGATCTCACTCATAAGTAGAAGATAAAAACAACAACAAACAATCACATAGAGAGAGACTGGATTGGTGGTTACCAGAGGGGAAGGGGGGAGGGAGGAGGGCGAAAGTGGGGATTAGGCACAAGTGTGTGATGATGATTGTAATTAGTCTTTGGGTAATGAACACGATGTAATCTACACAGAAATCGAAATATAATGATGTACACCTGAAATTTGTATAATTTTGTAAACCAATATTACTGCAATAAAAAAAAGTTGTGGAGAAAAGATGAAGAATGATTTAAGACAAAAAAGAAGAAAGGAAAGAAAAGAAAAAAAAGCAGTGGTAATTTTTGCATGGGACCTAAAATGGAATGTGTCTAAAGTTTTAGAGTATCATTCTGATCATTTCTAGTGAGACCTATGTCTATACTTTGCCTATTTCAAAAGAAAGATTAAAGTAATCAATTAAGCATCAAAGAAAAAAAACAATTTTATTTCATCTAACTTTTTGCTTCCACAGATTCCTTAAACCTTTAAAAATATGATTTGAATAATTAATTTTTTCCTAGTTGTTGCTGCAGGAGGATTGGCCTGCTGTGAAATAGCCTATAAACTCAAGTTTGTCTGGATTGGTTAGTTTTACTATCCCTCTTTATTGGCTTTTTACTTATACGGTCATTTCTCTGTTCTTTTAGTTGTTACTCTGGATATTATAGCATACACTATTATCTTATTCTTATTGCTTGGACAATGAAAGGTGTTTCTGCTGTCTAATTTTGCATAACAAACCATCACAAAACTTAACGCCCTAAACCAACAATTTATTATTATTTCTCATGTTTCTGTGGTGACCAGCCTTACTAGGAGAATTCTCACTTGGGTTCTCTTATTTGGTTCTAATAAGATAACTAGGGCTAGAATCATCTGAAGGCTAAACTGGCCTGGGTGTTCCTGATGGCTCATTCATATGGTTGGCAGTTGAAGCTGGTTGTTGGTTAGGAGCTCAGTTGGGATTGTCAATCAATTAAGTACTTTCCTGTGACCTAAGGTTCTTCTATAGTAAGTAGTCTCCAAAGATACCCTCCTCAATGAATCATGTCCCCCAGTATTCACAGCATTGGGTACTCCCCTATCCCTAAGTCTTGGCCGACACTGTGACTCAGTTTTTACCAGTAGAACGTGGCAAAAATAATGCCATATGACCACTGAGGCAAAGTCATAAGAAACCTCACAGTCTCCACCTGGGACTTTTGGCATGTTGATATTTGAGATGCTTCCTCTTGGAATTCAATTAACATGATGTGACAGGCTCAAGTCAGGTGGAAAGACCATGGAAATGCACTCAGGTTGTGCTTTTCTCAGTTGGTCTTGAATTCCAATTTTTGGTCCCCTGGCTCCATGAATCTTTGTAAAGCCCTGCTCAGCTACTCTACCTCCTATCTGCCTCTTCTGGAATTAAAAAATATCCCCAGGGGATAAAATACCCTCAAATGCTGGATTCACCTCTTTGGATATCTCTCTTTATCCACGTCTTGGCCATGCAATTTTGTGCTTCCTCACTAGCCATTTGTTGCCAGTTCCAGATATTTAAAAAAACTTTTATGCAGCCTTCTAATTTTTCTTTGCAGGGAGGTTTCAATTGACACTACAGGAAGAAAAATTTCCATGTATTTTTTTTTAAACTTGTAGTATTGAACTTCTAAGAAATCTAATTAGGACAATCTGAAGGCTTTTCCATATAATTAGCCATTCAACAGAATGGATGGACCTTTTACATGGAGTAGAGATAGGACTCTGTGAAGATGCTGACAACAGAAGAATTATGTTGATTTTTTCCCCCGACTTTGTTCTCAAATTCCCTTATCTTGTAGTTTATACATTTTGAATTTGGGCTTATTCTGCAGGATGACAGATTTCTAATACCAAAAGCATATGAAACTACTTCTGATAAAACCTGGAGAACAATTCTATCCACACAGCCACTTGCCTACTATGTAGCCTTTAAGTCCTTGAAGTTGCTCTAGTTCATTGTACTGTAATACATTGTATTAGAATTGTCTACTCGTGTCTCTAAGTCCACAGTGCAAATAAATTTCCTTAAGGACAATGACCATTCCTATTCATCTTCTACCCCCAGCACCTAAACATGACTGTCATGCAGTGAGCACTCAGTAGATGGATATTGATCTGACCTGATGGGAAGCACAAGCTACAGTTTTGAGATCAGTTAGCTTTTTAAGGATTTTTAACAGTTTAGGTCCTGTGGCTCTTAGGTCTGAAGATCTAAATATAAATAGAAAGGAGTTTAAATAGTTTGTTCAGCAATATGGACAAATCACCTAGTATTTTGTTAAAACAGGGCTTAATCAAATATCAAATGATTACAATGGTCATTAAGTAAAAGGAAAAAAGGTCCATTAAGTTGTCAGAGAAAAAGGCAGTCATTGTATTTCCCCACCAATCCTATTCTTTTCTTTTGCTATATCTCTCCCTTTCTTCTCTAATTTTTCTTTTATATTGCTATTCATCATCATATACAACTGACATTACTTGATTCCCACCTAGCATTAAGTGTTAGAAATACAAAAGAAGTTTATATTGTGGAAGGCAAATATTTATTGATCACTTATTGTTTGCCTGGCATTGCCTTAGGTTCTTATGATATAATAGTGACCAGAAGCAGACGAGGTCGCTGCTTTCATGGAAGAATTGATAAGGTAATCACTATACTTGATTACGTATATGAAGTACAAACGGAAAACAGCCAATAAACTTGATAGTTTCAGAGCAAGTCATCATTGCTGAAGACCGATGTGGTTGGGTCTCAGCGTAGAGTTAGAACTTGATTAGTGGCGTGGTTTATATAAGTCGAAAGATGCACTGGTTAATTAAAACCCTTGGAATTGTGACTTATTTGGAGATGAGTAGTCTGGTTTGATTGGACCAGAGGGTTTGGCCTGGGTATAATGAGAGATAGGTCTGAAGAGGTAGGTGGAGGTAATATTGTGAAGAATAAGCATCTGTTTGTAGTGAAAAGAATTAGTCCAAGTTAAACAAATAGATTAATATAATAAAATAGAGAGTCAAGCAGTAGAACCACACATATATGGACAACTGGTTTTCTACAAAGATGCAAAAGTAGTTCCGTGGACAGAGGATGGTCTTTTTGACAAATGGTGCCAAAAAATTGGATATTCAATCAATACCACATACCATATATAAAAATTAACTCAAAATTTGTCATTGAACTAAATGTAAATCCCCAAACTATAAAACTTACAGAAGAAAGCATAAGAAAAAAATCTTTGTGATTAGGTTGGACAAAGACTTCTTAACTACAATGCCAAATGTATGTTCCATAAAAAAACTGATATATTGAACATCAAAGTTAAAAATGTTTGCTTTTTGCAAGACACTGTTAAGAGAATGAAAAGACTTACTGAGAGAAAATGTTTGCAAATAACATTTCTAATAAAGAACCTCTATCCAGAATATATAAAGAAGTATAAAACTCAATAATAAGAAAGCAAACAACCCAATTTAAAAAATGGGCCAATGATTTAAACGAAAGACATACAGATAGAAAACAAGCTCTTGAAAAGACACTTAAAATCCTCAGTCTTTAGGGAAATGAAAATTAAAACTACAATGGATGCTACTATACACCTTTTAAAAAGATTGAGCATATCAAGTGCTGGTGAGGATGTGGAAGAACCGGAATTCTCATACACTGCTGGTGGGAATGTAAAATAGTGCAAGCTACCACATAATCCTAGCCATTCCACTCTTAGTTATTTACCCGAGAGAAATTGAAGTGTATATCCATACAAAGACTTGTATTCTAACATTCATGGCACCTTTATTTGTAATAACCCCAAAGCGAAAACAACCCAGATGTCTATCATCAGGTGAATAGATTAAACAAATTGTGATGTATCCATATAGTAGAATACTACTCAGCAGTAAAAAGGAGTGACCTATTGATATATCCAACAACATGGATAAATCTCAAATAATTATGCTGAGTGAAAGAAGTTAGACAAAAAAGAGTTCATATGCTGTACTTCCTTTTATATAAAATTCTAGAAAATGCAAACTCATCTATAGTGACAGAGAGCAGATCAGTGGTTGCCTGGTGTATTAGTTATCTATTGCTGTATAACAATAGTACCCAAAATTTAGCAGCTTAGAACAGCATACTTTTATTGTTTAAGACTTTCTGTGGGTTCAGAGTCTGGGCACAGCTGTGCTGGGTCCTCTACAAGGCTGCAGTCAAGGTGTCGGCCAGGATTGGGTTCTTATATGAGGCTAGACTGGGGAAGGATCTGCTTCCAAGCTCACATAGTCATTGGTAGCATTTAATTCCTTGCAGGCTGCTAGACTGAAGGGATCAGTTTCCCTCAGTTTCCTTTTGAGCTGGAGGCTGCCCTCAGTTCTTTGCCTCCTGGCCCTCTCCATATGGCAGCACACATATTGGCAGCTTGCTTCCTCAAAGCTAGCAAGGGCGACATTTCATGGACATTACAGTCTACCTATGTTATCATGCACATGTCATCACGTACATCCTATCACCCTTGTCACATTCTATTGGTTAGAAACAAGTCACAGGTCCAGTCCATATTCAAGGGGCGGGGATTATACAAGGGTGTGAACAATAGAAGGCCACCTTAGAGTCTCTCCCCCACATTTTGGGATGGGAGGATTACCGAAGAGGATAGATCTACAAAGGGGCAGAAGGAAACTTTTGCAGGTGATGGAAATATTCATTATTTTTATTGTGGTAATTACGGTTGTGGTGATTGTCTCACGGGTGTATACATATGTGACAACGTATCATATTATACATATTATACAGTTATTATACAGTCATATATATTATACAGTTAATTGTATGTCAATTATATCTCAATAAAGCTGTTAAAAAAGAAAGAATTACATTTGCTTTATGCATCCAGATTTAAATTTAAGCCAAGCAAGAATAAAGAGCTAAATGAAAACACTAGCATTTTGTACTGTAGACAAGCGAGCCTATGGATATGTCCTTGACTGCTCTCTAGATGAAAGTGCACTAATGATATTAATGCAGTCAGTTTTCTGTAAAGAAATGCAAAGTATGCAAAATATTACTTTTACTGATATCAATTCAAATGTTATAAAAATTATGAGCTCTTGTAGTTTCTGTCTTATAAGGGATAATGAACAATGCAATTTATATATAGTTTGGCAAGTAAATTCTCCACATAAAGTCTGGATAGAATAAAAAAATAATCTGTCACATTTGTGAAGCTGGAATTAGAGCCCATAGAGAAAGTGTATTATTTTAATGTCAGAATGCAAGTTCTTTCTCATTTTATCATGATGAAATTATGAAAATTTGTTTTACAACATGGCAGGCGTGGTGTAACTTGATAGAAATGTGGGTATTAAAATTGAGTTGCTTTTATGTTTACTGCCAATTTTGAAAGTGTATGGGAGATACATCATCAAAAGAGAAAAGGATGAAAGAACATAGCAGTGTATTGCTTTCTGGTGAGGAGAAATACTTGGAGGTTAATATAGTCTATGTTTATGAAAACAGAATCAAGATTTCATTCACAGTGGGAAAAGGAAGTAATAATCTTCGAGTACTAACCCTGTGTTAGGAAAATATGGTAGGCCTTCATATTATTAATTGAATATTTAATTCTGACAAAATTCCTATGAGTCATTTTTTTTTTCTGGTGAAGAAGATTATCCCTGAGCTAACATATGTGCCCATCTTCCTCTACTTTATATGTGGGATGCCTGCCACAGCATGGCTTAATAAGCAGTGGGTAAGTCCGCTCTTGGGATCCAAACCTGTGAACCCTGGGCCATTGGAGTGGAGTGAGCAAACTTAACCACAATGCCACCGGACTGGCCCCCTCCATGAATCATTTTTTAATAGACAAGAATATGGGGCTGAATTGTTCATAGTGGAACTGGGTTTCCAATTGTGGTCTGTCTTTTGATGGTCCAAGTATTTTCCTTCTCAAAATGAGAGGGAGAACATCATCATGGTTAGAAGCACGAATTCTGGAGCCATAGTGCATAGGTTCAAATTCTGGTTGTAAAGCTGATACAAATTATTCCACCTCTTTATTCCTGTTTTCTCTACTGTAAGTATTGATGGTACCTGCCTCATAGAATTGTTTGTAAGGAATGAGGAAATTTCTATAAAGGGCTTAGAACAGTGCTCAGCATATGGTAAACATTCTGTGATTATTTCTTCTCATGATTATTACATGCTCTTGGGCGTGTGTATTAGTCAGCATTTTCCAGTGAAACAGAACCAATAAGACTGATTGATTGAAATTTACTCACACAATTATGTAGGCAGACAAGTCCCCAGATCTGCAGGGTGAATCTGCAAGCTGGAGACCCAGAAGAGCTGATGTTTCAGTTTGAGTCCAAAGGCAGGAAAAAGTGATGTCCCATTTTGAAACAGTCAGGCAGGAGGAATTCTCACTTATTCAGAGTAGGGGCAAACCTATTATTCTATTTTTGTTCTATTCAGGCCTTCAATCGATTGGATGAGGCCTACCCACATTAGAAGGGCAGTCTGCTTTACTCAGTTTATCGATTTAAATGTTAATCTCATCCAAAAGCACCTTCACAGAAACACCTAGAATAATATTTTACCAAATATCTGGGTGCCCCATGGTCCGGTCAAGTTGACACATAAAATGAACCAGCACAGCATGGAAACCATCAGACATCATACCAATATTATGCACACCTAGATTCTGTGATATTTCTGTGTATCCTGTGATATTTTTGATTGAGAATAATTGATGTTTAAATGTTTTATTAAGAGACTCCATAGTTATGTTCATGCCTTTTTATTACTGAATGTTTGATGGTCCCTTGCCTTTTCACAATCATTATGATTTCTCTTCCTTTCAGAGTGAATAGTTTACAAGTTCTGTTGGCTGTAACATGACAAGCTGGCTGGTTATTGTGAAAACAAATCACAATATTTATGAATGATGAAGTGACAAATCTTGTGATTTTCATTGATGAAAGACTCATTCATTTTTAAAAATTTTTGAAATAATTCAGAAATTTGGCACCTGGTTGCATCTTAACTACCATTTTGGCAGTAAGTGAGACATTAAACAAAAATTTAAAAATAATAATATGGTGGTATTAATAATACAAGTGATAATATTTACTATTTTTTAAGTACCTACTGTGTGCTAAGCACTGTGGCAGAAACTTCATAGAAGTTACTTTGTTAATTCTCACATACACCATGAGTTTGGAGCCATTATCTTATTTATATCTTATGGTCAAGATGACTGATGGTCAGAGAAGTTAGGGAAGCAATGAAGCCAATCTGGGCTTGTGAGACTTGAGTGTTTCACTCTGGATATACTCTTCTGTCCTTCTGAAGGAAGAGGTGATTACAGCATGAGGCCACCTGGGAGACAGGGTGCTCCCTACCAGCCTTCCCTTCCAAATGACAGTTACTAGGGAGTGACAACTTTAGTGCCTGTGTTATACAGTCCCCTTCCAGTCACTGTGATTACTCTCTCCTCAGGGTTATATTATAATGAGGGTTAGCACTGTTCTAAAATATACTGTATTAATAGAAAATTGGATGTATAGTAAGGTTGACAGATCAGGAAACAATTATCATTAAAAATATAGTTTATTACTCACAGTTCTCAAGAGGAGGGGGCATGTCACGCTATGGGGGCCACACAGGGAAGCCTTGGGGTTGGTCATGAGGCAGAGGGAGGGGGGAAACTGTGGGCATGAGCCTTTATTGTGGTTTCCACAGGGAGGAATGGGTGAGGCAAGTAAGTAGGCTTAGGATTGGTGAGAATAATTTCAGTGGGCTCTAGGGCATAGGGGCTGTCCCTAGTTTTTTGGTACCTGGCCCTGGGGTGATTAAGGCAGGTGTGTAGTGGAGTGTGAAGGCCCCATAAGGAAGGTGGTTGGGGTGTGGCCTCTAAATTGGTTGGGTTTTATTTGAAAAGTGCAGCCCTTGGGAGGAGAACTCCTTCCAAGGAGAGGGGATGCTGAGGGAGGCAAAAGGCCAAGGAAGGTGACTCAGGCATATTTTCAGGTTGTCCAGAACAAGGCATGTCAAGCATATGCATGTAGGGCAGATGTTAATGCATTAAGTTGACAAAAGCTAGGAACATGGTTAATAGTAACAGCTCAACTTGCTTCTATTAGAGAAAGGAGATTTCCTGAGATTTAAGTTTATCATTACCCTTCTAATTTACCTGTTTTGGCAGAATTGTGCAGAAGTGTTCTTACGGGGCCCATTCATTCCCTGGTGGTCTATAGACTCCCACCTGCAGTGAAGAAGCCCTTTGTTTACATCAATGGTAGCAAAGAGAAACCGCTCATGAATGTCACTACTTAGCAGTGAGGGTTGTTAACATGGGCACACAGCCCCGTTGTAAGGTACACATGGAGATATCAAAGGGGAAGAAGATTAAACCCTCAGAAACCCTTGAGGTTTGTGAGCAGGGGCTTTGATGCATTCCCTGCCAGCAACTCTCCAGGAGTGACTTGTGCCGGGAACCCCAGTGTAGGTCTTTTCTCAATCTCCATTCTCTTCCAGATTAAAAAATGAATATTATTATATATTGAAATTAGTCTCTTTTCTGAGTTATTCCAGTCTTCTTCCTACTTCCTTCATTCTCATTCTCTGCATTCTTTAACGTGTTGCAATCATAACCAAAAGAAAATAATAAAAAAGCACATTTGATAGAGACAGATTATCTTCACTGACAAGGGAGGAAAAGAAGCTGAGTGAACAACTGCTTGTAGGACATAGAAACATCTTTTTAACAGAGAATGTACGAAAGAGAAAATTTGGAAATATTTACAGTTTAAAGTGAAGGCTTATCAGGTTTGTAAGAAGTGGATAGGTTGGACGATTTGTGGATTTCAGTGTGGTGTGAACCGGTAGAGGAAGGTTGCTCTACACATCTGTGCAGACCCAAATATTATAATACGTTAGCTGTCAGTAGAACTTTGGCAGAAGTTATAGGCTGTACCTTCCTTCCATTCTAATATTAAGTGCATGGTGAAGGTGCCATTTTTCTGGGTGACCCTGAGAAACAGGATAGAATTCTTCCTTGGATTGTTAAGGTTCTGGTGGGGCAAGTTGAATAGTGTAGAAAATCCATTCCAAGTGGACTCTATGTGGATACAACAGGTGGCTTGTGCATCCTTCTAGAATCCATGAAGGATTAATTAATCCATGTGAAGGATTAATTAAAAGGAGACTTTTCTTTTTTTGAATCAGCTTACTCTCCTGCCCATCTGATGTTTAGGGCATAGAAGTATATTGTAAATGGAGCAATAACCGAAAAGATACAGATTTAGTGATTGTCCAGGGATATTTCTCAAAGCCCAGGCACATCAGGTTCTGAACAATCCTTCCTCAAACAGATTGTATCATTGACTTTGTGTCTTAAATGAAATGAAAGCTAGGGAGACATTAAGAAGGGAAAATTACATAGGTAATCTAATGCAGAGCTCCCAAACCAGTGGATTGTAGGGTTGCCAGACTATAAAAGGAAAGGCCTTTTCCATTCACTCCAGTATTCCTTGCAAACATGACCATGTTATTTCCCACCATGTATTCCATGATGGGAAAATGGTTGGAAAGTACTAACCTAAGTAACTGTGGTCTAGAAGAAGGATACTGTCTGTTTTTTGTATTTATACGTTTCCATTGCGTTTTTAAGGCAATGACCATGCTTACCCCTTATAATAGGGGCATTTTCAAGGGAAAAGCATATGTATTACTTGAAAGGAAAAACACCACAATTTGGGGTGTGTACAAGCACGTGAATTAAGCACCAGGAATGACGTTTCCTTCAGCATCAGATCCATCATTGGTTTTCTTATTAATGAGAGGGACCTCTAAGTTACCACATGAAATAAGTTGAGTTTATGGAGATCTGTTCTGTAGGTGAGCAGTTGAATAGAAAACTATCTTCTTTCCTTCGTTATAATGTAAAATGCTCTGATTTAGGTGAGTGCATTTTGTAGCACTGCTCTTCATATTTAGATAGGCGTAAGCTGAAAACTAAACGTTCTTTCTGGGTCAAGATATCACATGACATACATAAATCACGATTGCTTTGTGTTTTTCTCTTGTAAATGGTGCTGAATTGCTATTTATTTTCTCTCGTCAGGTTAATACAACTTTTGGCAGTTTTCCTTTATCCATGCTTTGTATTTCAGTGACTGAAGTCACTAAATTCTGTCATGGAAGCCAGAAATGTGAGAGCTACTTTTGACACATCCCTCTTTTTCACCTTTCATATTGAATTAGTCATCAAGTTCTTCCAATTTTCTATTATTTTTGCCTTAGTTTATGATCCTGTGGATTATTGCAACGATTTCTTTATTGGTTTCTTAAAATCCAAGCCTCCCTTCCTCTTCAGTCTATTCTCCACATTGCTACCAGATGCTACCAGTTCTTCCTAAAATGCAAGTTTGGTATTACTGATTTCTGTTGCCTGTAAGATGAAGATCAAGTTCCTTAGCATGGCTGTGAGTAAAGAGTAAACAAAAATCTTTTTACTTCCACATGAGAAATTTATTTTGAATTAAGTGCTTCTTTCCCCTGAAAAGCAGATAAAGGCGGAACATCAGCTGTGTTACTGGGCAATATTTCTAATGGCAAAATGGACCATCATTCTGTACTGCATCTAGTCCAGCAGAATTGTGAGTGGGAAACCGCAGCTTTGGGCTCATTGAGTGTGGTGACGCTTGTAACTCGACATGTCTCTTTGGGTCCCTGGAAGCTATGTCTGTAGGACTGTTACAGGAGATATTGGGTTCTATGTGGGTCACGGGGCTACAAAACTGATGTGGCTCCAAATCCACCAGTAAGATCTTATTCTTTAGCACCTGAGAGCTGGTTGGGGTGGGCCCAAAGAAGACTAAACTCTGTACTGCTGAGAGGACTTCTTCTGAGGGGACATTCCTGACACTGCCCTGCTGGCATGTCCAAGTTTTTCTAAGTTAATCTTATGCCAAGTGTAGTCTATTATAGTCCTGTAGGGTTGACTGGCTGAACTCAAAGATCAGGAAGAGGGGATGTTGCAATGATACATTGGTCCCTATTCCTGCTTCCCACATTTATCTCAAGCCTCCCTCAACTCACATCTTACATACTCAGTTTAATTTGTAGTTCTCTGAATGTGTTATATTCCTTCATCCTTATATCTTTATGTTTCTTTTTCCTCCTTCTCTTCCTTTTTCTTTTTCTTCTCCTTTTTCTCCAGAACATTATTATTCTGGTGACTGCTAGTTCTTCGAGTTTCAACTAAATAAAACCACCCTGAGATGCATTGTTTGAGCGTCTAGAGCAGGCACTGGATGTTCTGTGCAACAGATTAGGCCTACTGTCTGTTTTCTGTATGGCCTCTTGCAGGGAATAATTTCTACATTTTTGAATGGTTAAAAGAAATCCAAAGAAGAATAATATTGTGACATGTAAATGTTGTATGAAAATAAAATTTCAGTGTTCATAAATAAAGTTTTATTGGAAGATAGCTACACTTATTTATTGTTTATGCATTATCTATGGTTGCTTTTGATCTATAGTGACAGAGTTGAGTAGTTGTGACAGAGACTGTATGACTCACAAAACCTAAAATATTTACTGTCTGGCCTTTTTACAGATAAGGTTTGCTAAACCGCAGTCTAGAACAGCACTGTCCAATAGAAATTTCTCTAGTGATGGACATGTTTAAATTTTAACTTTTCGGTATGGTAGCTACTAGCCTCGTGTGGCTATTTAAATTTAAATTGATAAAAATTAAATAAAATAAAAAATTCAGTCCTTTAATCACACTAGCCACATATGTCTGCTGGCTACCATATTAGATGGCGCTGGTCCAGAAGTCTGGCTTTGTTGTGTTGGTTAATATTGTAGCACCCTGGACATAGCTGTATTATTGCATTTAATACATTGTTTAATGACTTTTTTTTACACTTTTTTGTCTAACCTCGATAGTGAATTTTGGGGAGAAATTTATTTTTATTCAACTTTGGATTGTTAGGGGCTATTTACTACATGAGAGATGGCAAGACCTCAATACAAGTTTGTCCAACAGCTCCATCTGGTGGTCATGTTTTAGACACATACAGCTTGTGGAGCTGCTTTCTCCAGAGTCATTATAAAGACTTTAGGAATCTACTACAACTTGACTCGACTTGTCAGAGTGACCAACAGGATGTTTATCACTCTCTTACTATCAGCCGGGCTTTGTGCTAGGCATTACCAAATTCAGTACCTTAATTTGATTCCCACAAATCCGCAAAGTAAGTTGTTTAGTGTAGTCATCATTATACAGCTAGTAAAGGACAGATTCACTATTCCTACATTAAGTTTTCACCCCCTTCCCCTGGAGGATTTAGATTTTTAAAAGGAACATTCTTTAAACCAATTAAATGATTCTCTAACGCAAAATTTCAATGATCCAGACTAAGTGAGAAGAAATGATATTTAGGGGCAGAAAAATAATCTCTGGTTTTCTTGAAATGTTATCACATGGGCTGTTGTTTGCTCATGTGCCTTATTGGTGGATTCCAAAGGTGTCAAATAATGTAATTTCATTTATTTATATGGTGGAGGAAAGTATCTGAGGGGTTCAGGACACATTACCCCAAAATATGGTACCATGACATATTGAATATTTTAAGCTGAAGGAGTTTGAGAAAACAGCAGAAGTAGACCTTCCTCCCTTCCTTCTCCCCTGAAACAGATCATAACATCCTCAGGTGAGAGGTGCCCTCCCTATACTCAGAGGAAAGGAACATCCTTACCTCTGAAGACAAAGGGACACCTAGAAGATTCCAAACAAGCAGGCCTTGCTAAGTTTCCCCCAGTTTACTACACTTCATTCTCTCTGACCTATCATATTCCTCCACAACTGTCCACTCTTCATCACTCCTAGCATAAAAATACTCTGGTCTAACTGTTTCTTCAGGTTTTTATTTCCTTATGAAGGCTCCCATGTCATGTAAAACTTATATTCAATGAATATGTATGTTTTTCTCCTGTCAATCTGTCTTTGTCAGTTTAATTTTCAGACCTAGTCAGAGACTTTAAGAGCGTCGAAGAAAACTTATTTCTCCCCTACATATCTCTCTACCTTATCCTTTATATTCAATCTACTACTCTCCCTAGAGATAAATATTGTAAATGTTAATGTATATCCTTCTAGACTAGATCTTTTTTTAGTATATGAATCAGATTTAGTTTTTATGTAATGCAATCATTCTATAACCATTTTCCTGTGACTTGCTTTTGTGACTCGATGATATATCTTTGAGATTGTTACATATTAGTAAAAGTTTCGTTATCTATTCCCACAATAATGCTGTATAATAAAATAACCCCAAAACTTAGTGACTTAAAACAACAGTCATTAATTATTTCTAATGGGTCCGTCATTTAGCTAGATAGTTCTTCCAATCCAGGCTGATCTCGGTTGGGTTTTTTCATGCATCTGCTGACAAGTATGCTAGGAGCTTGTTGGTCTATAATGACCTCACCTGGAAAACTTGGCTTTTCTCCACGTATCTGTCAAGAGGCTAGCTCATGCATGCCTCTTAGCTTATGGAGGCAAAGATCCAAGAGTTGATGAAGAAGCATACAACGGTTTTGTCAAGCTTCTGTTTGCATCAGATTTGCCGCTTTCCTATTGACCGAAGCATATCACGAGGCCAAGCCCAGTGTGGGAATGTACTAGTAAGGATGTGAGTACAGGAAGATGTGAAAAATTGAGGTCATTAATACAGCCGATCACAATACAAATGCAGTATGATTTTAATTCTGTGTACTATTTTACAATATGGTTGTAATAAAATTTATTAATATAATCCTGGTGATGGACGTTGACGATACGTATAGTTTTCACTGTTACAAACATTGCTTTTCACACATATATTTATGCCCACATTTAATTTTTCAATAGAAATACATTCCAAGAATGTATAGGATTTTATTTTTCATTGAAAGGAAAAGAAAGTGTGTATAGTAAAAAAAAATTTATGTAAATCCAAGAAGGATGCTTCTCTCCATTTACTGCTTTCTGCCTTGGAAGCAACATTTTGTGCCTACACCTTGACATTTTGACTTACTATTGAATCAGGAAAGAGCAAAGGGCCTGTTTCTTTCAATTCTCTTTTATTCCTCTTAGTGGTTTAAAGTGGGGTCCAATAAGGAGAAGTAGAAGCTAGGGAATGGAACACATAATGTCAGGTGAATACTGTCTTTTATTCTATATTTATCTTTTCTTTTTAGAGTGTTGTTGATGTCATAATCAGTAGTGCCTGGGGTCATTTAAAAATTTTTTTAAATTAGCATATGTGGCTATTTCCTTCTGGGATCTTCAACTAAAAATAGAATCATTAAAAGTGACATCGAGACAGACATAATCATTAACAATTCCATATATCTTGTTCATGTGCTAGCCTCATATGTGGACATAGTAGGTGTTTAACAAATTGTTGTTGAAAACTGTCAAGAATTTGTTTACAAACCACACTGTAAGTCCCTTGTAATCAAGATTATGTGACAGGGGAAACTAGCTGATATTTGAGATCTGGAAAATCTTGTGTTTTAACCTCTCAGGGATAGTTTTAAATAGTACGAGGATTCTGTTTTGCTTCACTATTCATTTGGTGTCTAAGATGCTGGAAATAATAATTCTCTGCCATTATGCAGTTCCATTCAGTCTTAAATGTAATGGTCCTTAAGGTGCAGCATAAAGATCAACATATTAGAAATGGATTTGTAAAGAGCCCAGGGCCTTGTTTGGGGTCATGTAATTGAAGACAATTTTCCTAACTATAATGAGAGCAGCCAAGGCCTAAAAGCTGAGAGTTTAAAAGGAACAGATTTATGCAAGGATGAGAAATGCCAAGCCATTATATGAAGAAAATAATTTTTCTGTTCTCAAATTGCATTTCCTAAGTCAAGGTTCAATTTATTTTACTTATAAATGATTATACTCTTTTGCCCTGCCTCCTCCCTGTTTGATTGTAGGAGTTTAGTTCAGAGAGTGGGAAAAAAATACAGTGCCATTGGTCTCCCTTAGAGGAAAGATGATTATATAATCACCAAATTCAATTAAGAATATGGAAAACATCTTTTCAAACTTGCTCCATATAAAAAACAGTATGCTTTCATTGTCACTGACAAGAAAAAATGTCGTCTAAAGCAAGATAGCATATTAGCAATCATTTTTTGTCATCTTGGAAAATAGTTTTAAAAAATGAAAGCAAATTCCTTCACTAACTATAAATATTACCACTAGCACTATGTAGGTCAGTCTGCTATATCTGTGCTTCCAAGTGGATGAATATGTTGAATACATAGAAACTCTTTCGTCCTAAAAATTTAGAAGTCTCTGAGAAATAATGGCTTAACCACATTTAGATTCTGTCTTAGAAGAAAAAATGTAGAAATATTGCATAATGTAACCTGTATTTCTCCAAGTCACATAAGTGTACATGAGGTAGCATAGGGTTCAAGTGGGATCACTTTAAAAACAACCATCCTTTGTTTGCTAACTCTTAACATTACCTGCTCACACAGAGCCTCAGGACCCCTGTCCCCATTACTGTAGGGAGTCCCTTGAAATGTTCCCAGAGCAAGGCTTTCCTACTCCTATGCAGGACTCATTCTCTTCTTCACTACTATTCCAGCCCTACCTCGCTGGTGCTAGTGGCCCGTGAAGTTTCTTTGGGCTGATGAGCACAGCTGTTGGTGCCAGTGGCCACTGGGAGAACTTGTGCTGAGGTATGCTGCCTCCCTTCCCAATGATTGCTCATGAGGTGCAGTAATGTAGAATCAGAAGAATAATATCTGTTAAATATTTCATTTTCTTATGAACAAGGTCAAATACAAACTGTGCATGACTAACATTTCTGTAGGGAGAAATTCAGGCTGCCCTACATTTAACCTAAAATTTGGGAGGGTAAGTGGTGATGACGATGGTGGTGGTTGTAGAAAAAGCTTATAGTACAGTACTGTCTGGTTATATGTTTATGATTATTATCATTATTTTCCATTTTGGTGACATCATTACTTTACTTTGGAAGTAAGACTGGATAATTTCTGTTTAGTGATAGTTTTAGTGGCTTCTGAAAGTGTCAGGATGAACTCTATAATTTGTATAATTCTAAAACAATAACAGTCGTGCAGTGCAAAATTTAAGATATATTAAAATTGTATATACATTATAGAATTAAACCTTCATAACAACCCTGGAAAGTAGATGATGGATTTTATTTCTAATTAAATTTTATAAAGAAGAAACTGAGGCTCTAAAGTGGCGTAGCTAGTAACTAGCAGAGGCAAAATTTAAAGCCAGATCACTTACTTGAAATGAATATATTTCCCCCTTTACCACAATGATTCAGAGAGTCTATTATTTTTTGCTAATTTATTCAAACAGTCCTCTGTTGTTTGATGGTTAAATTTTTCACATACGTGTGCATACACACATGTGCATGCGTTCCATAAATTCACATTATCATATTACGCATCTCCCTCTATTTTTTGCTGAGCTTCTCCTCCCCTTTTCTTCCCTCTTCCATCAAATCACGCTGACACTTCACCTCCACTGCAGGTATCCAATGCTAACAACGTGTTCTTGCTATTTTCTTCATGCTCAAATAATCATATAAACTGTACATATACATGGACATGAATAATAATTACATGATATTATACACAGTTTTCTGCATTTTGCTTTTCTCACTTGACAATGCAGTATGGAAATCTCTCCAAATTCAGATGTAGTTCTCATTCATTCTTTTCATTGGCTACATATTATATCATGGTTGAGCGTACTATGAGTCGTCCAGTATTCCCTCTATGATGGGCGTTTCAGTTTGTTTGCAAAGTTAGCCACTATCAGTAGTGTTGCAATTAATATTATTATACGTATGTCTTTACGTGGTTGCTGTGTTGAAGGGATACAATATTCTTAATTTTAATAGTTGTTAGATTGCTTTCCAAAAGGTTTTCAGAAGGTTGTAAGAAGCCACATTTCTACAAAAAGGGTGTGAGAGTACCCCTCCTTTATGTTCCACCTGCAAGAGATAAGACATTTTTTAACTTTTGCCAATCTTATGGGAATAAGATGGTATCTCACAGTAACTTTCATTTATACTTCCCTTGCTGCTACTTCAGTTGGACATCTTTTTTCCAATATATTTTATGTCATTTGGATGAAGTCTTCTGTGAACTGCATTTTCCATATCCTTAGTGCATTTTCTACAGGATAGTTTATCTCTTCCTTGGCTACTTGTAACAACTAATATTATATTATATTATATTAATTATATTATATTATATTATTTAATCCTTTGTTCGCATTGTGATATTTTCAAAATCTCCTGTTCATCTGTTAGGTTATGGTATCTTCTATCATAAAAATTTAAAAATTTTTATAGTTCAAATAAGTTTATCTCTTCTTTTATAGCTACCAGGTTTCTTTCCATGGTAAAGAAAATTTTCTTAGATTGTATATTGTGCAGGAACTTTATTGCTTTATGTTTTACATTTAAGTATTTTGTCCTTCTGAAATTTAATTATGTATATGATGAAAGAATGGGTCTGCTTTAATTTTCTTCCTGATGGAAAGTCAATTATTCCAATACCATTTGTTAAATTTCACAGTTTTCCCCTGAATTAAAATTCCTCCTTTATGAAACAGTAACTTCTCAAATACACTAGATCTATTTCTAGATTATCTTTTACAGCTCTCTGTCAAGAACTGTGAAGGCTCTGAGATTTTACCCTACTTCTAAGTTAATAAGTTAGCCTGCAACAGTTTTATAGATGCTGGAAGAAGAGACAAGTCTCTTGGGTCAGAGGCAAAGGACAGTTTATTACTCACAACAATAGCAGTAGCCATTGTTTCATAATTTTCTGGCCCAAGTTCTCTGAGCCCCAATTCCTGGAGGTAATGCAACGAGGGCCAGGTGACACTGCTTTAGCTGCATTACTGGAATATTGATATGTTGTGATTTTTTTTTCACTCAGTTCAAGAAATTATCCAATTTCTATTGTGATTTCTTTGACTTATATGTTATTTAAAGGCCTTCGTTTAATTTTCAAATGGTTGGGGGTTTCTCATATTTCTTTCTGTTATTGATTGCTAATTTAATTCCATTGTGTTCAGAGAACATACTTTGTATTATTTAAATACTTTAAAAATTATTGACACTTTCTGATTTGGATGCCTTTTATATCTTTTTCTTGCCTGATTGCTCTGGCTAGGACTTCCAGTACTATGTTGAATAGAAGTGGCAAGAGTGGAAATTCTTGTCTTATTCATGATCTTAGAGGAAAAGCTTTCAGCTTCTCATCATTGAGTATGATGATGTTAACTGTGGATTTGTCATGTATGGCATTTATTATGTTGAGGTACATTCCTTCTATAACTAATTTGTTCAGAGTTTTTATCATGAAAGGATGTTGAATTTTGTCAAATACTTTTTCTGCATCTATTGAGATGATCATATGATTTTATCCTTTGTTCTGTTAATGTGGTGTATCATATTTATTGATTTGTGTTTATTGAACCATCCCTGCATTCCAGGAATGAATCCCACTTGATTATAGTATGTGATCCTTTTAATATGCTGTTGAATTGTGCTGTTTGCTAGTATTTTGTTGAGGATTTTGGAGAAAAGGGAACCCTTGTACACTGTTGGTAGGATTGTATTGTAGAAAACACTACTGTGTTCCTCAAAAAGTTAAAACTAGAACCACCATATAACCCAGCAATCCCACTTCTGGGTATTATTCAAAGCGAATGAAAACAATAACTCAAAAGATATCTGCACTCTTATATTCACTGCAGCATTATTTACAATAGCCAAGACATGGAAATAATTGAAGTATCCATCAATGGATAAAGAAAATGTGGTATATATATATATGTACAATGGAATACAATTCAGCCTTTTAAAAGAAGGAAATACTGCTATTTGTGACAACATGGATGAACCCAGAGGTCATTGTGCTAAGGGAAATAAGCCAGACACAGAGAGATAAATACTGTGCAAAGGTTACGTTTTCTTCATATCCTCACCAACACTTGTTATCTTTTGCCTTCTTGATAACAGCTGTTCTAACAGGTGTGAGGCAATATCACATTGTGGTTTTGATTTGCATTTCCCTGATTATTAGTGATGTTGAGCACCTTTTCATGTATCTGTTGGCCATTTGTATGTCTTCTTTGGGAAAAGGTCTCTTCAGATCATCTGCCCATTTTTAAACTGGATTGTTTGGGTTTTTTTGCTATTGAGTTGTGTGAGTTCTTTATATATTTTGGATATTTGCCCTTTATCAGATATATGATTAGCCAATATTTTCTCCCATTCAGTAGATTGCCTATTCCTTTTGTTGATGGTTTTCTTTGCTGTGCAGAAGCTTTTTAATTTGATGTAGTCCCATTTGTTTGTTTGCTTTTGTTTACTTTGGTTTTGGTGTCAGATCCAAAAAAATCATTGCCAAGATTGATGTCAAGTAGCTTACTGCCTATGTTTTCTTCTAGGAGTTTTATGGTTTCAGGTCTATGTTCAAATATTTAACCCATTCGATTTTTGTGTATGGTGTAAGATAGTGGTTCAGTTTTGTTCTTTTGCATGAGGCTGTCCATTTTTCCCAACACCATTTATTGAAGAGATTATTCTTTCCCCCTTGTATATTCTTGGCTCCTTTGTCATAAATCATATATGATCATATATGTGTGGGTTTATTTCTGGGCTCTCTATTCTGCTCCATTGATCTATGTGCCTGTTTTAATGCCAGTACCATACTGTTTTGAATAGTATAGCTTTGTACTATAGTTGGAAATCAGGAAGGATATGACTTCAACTTTGTTCTTCTGTCTCAAGATTGCCTTGGCTATTTGGGGGTTTTTGTGTTTCCATACAAATTTTAGTATTGTTTGTTCTATTTCTGTGAAAAATGCTATTGAAATTTTGGTAGGGATGATTTTTTTCAATTATTAGAAAATTTTTTTCTCTTTATCCCTTAGACTGGAATATTTCAATCTATCTCTCTTCAAGTTTGTTGTGCCTTTTATTTGCAATCTCAAATCTTTTATTAAGACTCTCCAGCAAAATTATTTTATATATTGTAATTTTAAGTTTTATAATTTCTATTTAGCTCACAATTATAGTTTCCAAATCTCTGATAATATTTTTCATCTGTTCATTTATTTGAAAATATTTTTCCTTACATTTTTGGACATGTTTATCCTAGCTGTTGTGAAGTCTGTGCTGAGTTCAGCATCTGGGTAATCTTAGAGTTGATTCTGTTGACTGGTTTTTCTCTTGACTATGGGACAATTTTTGTTTTTGTTTTGCTTTTTCTTTTAAAGTAATTTTTTTTGTTGTGTAATGGACATTGTGGTTGATATATGGTAGGGGCTCTGGATTTTGTTGTCTTTCAGTGTAGAATATTGGCTTTTGTCCTAGCAGGCAGTTAATTTAGCTGAACTACAACTCTTAACTCTGTCACCTCCCTGGTGAGCAAGCAGCTGAAATTTCCACTCAGTTCTTTGAACCTCCAAATATTCCTTTCACCTGGTCCCTTGGAATAAGTGTAGTTCAGGGATCAGCAAAGGATTTGAGTAGAGTCTGTAAACAGATTTAGTCCCCCTCCTTTATAGCTTTTTCATTGGGGGGTTTCTCTTTCAGACCTGAATTCCATCTTTTGAGTTCACAATTGTACTGAGCTGTTAGACTGGAAGTGTCCTCACAGAAAAAGCTGCAGGAATATAAATTTCACCCAGTGCAGTTACTCTCTTTCAAAAGTGTTTTCTCCTTAAGTTCTGAAGGTTTTGCCCACTCCTTAATACCTTAACTTAGAGTGATTGCTTTTATTCATATTTTGTCTGGAGTTTATAATTGTTATCTATGGGAGAGTCATCCACTCTGCCATTACTAGAAGAGGAATCTGTACAGATTTTATTGTGCTAAAGTAACCGTAAATTATGAAATCTGCCTGAAAGTATCTTGGAAAGGAAAAGTCAAAAAGCATTTTTTGAAGTCAGAGATTTTTTGTGTGTGTGTGAGGAAGACTGGCCCTGCGCTAACATCCATGCCCATCTTCCTCTAGTTTATATGGGACACCACCACAGCATGGCTTGACAAGTGGTGCATCTGTCCATGCCCAGGATCCGAACCTGCGAAACCCTGGGCCGCCAAAGTGGAGCATGCAAACTTAACTGCTATGCGATCGGGCTGGCCCGCAGAGATTTTTTTCAAAAAATGAACTATCAATCAAACAATAAATGTTTTCTATTTGTAACTCACCCAGTTCACACTGTGAAATAAATCAATTATGGATATTCTATCTCATTGTCTAATGTAATTTCTTTTAAACATGTAGTAACTACTACGTGTTTAGAAGGAATAAACAGAGGCTAATCAACTGGTTCATAGTAAAGCTGACCTTTGTGATTAGTACTCATTTGTCAATGGCTAGATTTATATGTAAATCGTTGATCAAAAAAACATGTAAAAGAAGACTGTCAATGGCAACACAGACTGTGGAGACTCAGGACATGTGTGGAAAAATGTTTTTTTTTTTTTGAAAGTATTGTTTGGAAACTGGCAATGAGTGTGGGTAAAAGTTACTCAAAACACCTGGTTAAAATGACCAGGTATTTCCTTTTTTATATCACTGAAGTGAATTAAAGTTTGGCAACAATGGATGACTGGGATGGGTTCCAGGTGATGTTTTGTTCAAATCACATTTTCTTCTTCTTTGCTTTTTCTGCCAAAAAGCCTGCAATTTTTGAGTTTTATAATATGTATTTGTTTAAAAATAAGCTAACCAGAGTGAAGAGCCATTATATACTTTTCCTTATGTTGAAAATATGCTTTTGGAGGATGTTGAAGAGAAGCAAAAATAGAAAATTTCTATGTTTTAGCCATATCTGGTAATGAATTTGTATGGAAAATAATAGTCAATTATTATCATTATTAATAAGAATATTGTGTTCTTTCTGAGGCATCTCAAAGTGACTAGTTTTACATGTAAAGATAGATTAGATTAGCCTGTGAATACCTCTGGGATAGAACTGTATCATTCTCCTTGTACTCCAGTATCTAGCACAGTGCTAGGCACATAGTAAAAAGGCAAGAAATATCTGTTTTCCAAATAGTGTTTCTTACTATAAATATATTTTTAAGCAATGATGAATAATTTAGATCATTGGATTTCCATCATTTCTATCACTTTACACATTATTATAGTGGCATGAGTTTTACTATGAACTCGTCAATGTTAGATAAATTTCCTCTTTATTTTAAGTACAATAATTTGTTGGGTAAGTAAAAACTTTATTTTTTAAATTAAGTAAAATATTAATTTTTGAAAACAAACTAAGATCTCCTGCTTCAAAAATAAGTGTCACAGTTTCAAAATTCAAACATAGCTATGGAAACCATTGTTTAAAGGGAAAAATGATTAGGCACTGAGATTCTTAAGGTGATGAATGTACTATTCTGGTAGTCTTTATATTTGGAATTCCTAGCTCATAGTAGGAAGTCAATAAATGTTGGTATTAAATCAAAAGTGAATGCTAAGGTTATTAAAATAATAAATGTGATGTCAATATTTTTTAGCTAATAATAAACTGTCAATCAGAAAAATTCATAGAATCATAGCAATCCATTCCATGTTTGCACACTCCATCAGAACTTTCAAATGTAACATTAAATTTCAGTGACCTACTTAAATATATTGATTTTTTTCCCCTTACTTTTATCATAGAATTTTATTTCACATATATTAACTTGTTTAGATTTGCTATGTTCCTGGCAGCTATTATGCAATGTGTAGAAGAACTGAACATTTTACAATTATTCTGATTGACAAGGATTTTGTCTGAAGGGCTGCTTGTCAGTGAGTAGATACCCACACAAGAATCATTGGGAAGAGCCCCCCAGTGCTTACTGTCTTTTTTATCTGAAGATAAATTGTTTGGAAGATAACATATTGTGCAATTGCCATTTAGTCCAGACTTTACTCTTTTGACTGCATTCTTCCATTCATATTTATGCAGTTACTATAAAATAATGGCAATAAGAATAACCTATAATTGTAATGCAATTGATATTTTTCTATGTTCTTTTACATTCACCAACTACCCAGCTAAATTGAAAATCAAACAGGTGAATCTATTTCATATTAGTATTATTAGCCAGTAGTGTCCGGTCAGAGAAAAGAAACCTCTCTAGGTATTTTGAGTGGAGAGGGATTTAATTTAGAGATCATTAGAATGGTGCTGATCGAGCTGGAAGAAGAAAGAGGATGGTAAGTAAGTGTTACTGTCCTGCTGGAGCCCAAGACCCCCACTTGACAACTATAGCTGTTGAGACTGAGAACTCCAAAGCTGCGGGGGTAGGTTTTTTACACTCCTCTCTCTTTTGGATTTGGAGATAGATATTTTTTCTTTTAAAACTTTATTAGAGTATGTAGGTCAATAAAAGTGAATTCTATTTAATACGAGTTATTGAGTATAAAATCTAGTTAATGAAAACACTTCCATGAGTATCTGCTGGTATACTAGTATAATGGCCCCACTACTTTTGAATTCCTAGAGAGAAGGTCCTTATCTTTATTTAGTGTTGTTTGTTGAAGTGAATTAAGGAATTCATGTTTTGTGACTTCATAAAGGGTTTGTAAAGGAGGGGAAAACTAGGTAACTAAATTTTAAGAGACTTTTCACTAAATAATCTTAGAAAACATTAATTTTTATACTTCTTTTTTGCTTTTAAGAATTTTAGGGAGAACTGGTTGGGTTGATGGGATTGGGATGTGTCTGCTAGTTCAAACTTAAAAATATAATACTGTGCTAGGCATAATATACTATGTTACATGAAATTTATATTTACATTTTATATTAAATATTTGAAGGTGAAGTTATAATCATTCATAATATTCTAAGTATAAGATCTTGTTGGCACTTGTGGAATGAAAATTTTGAACATATTTAAAAAATATTTTTATATAATGAAAGATTTTAAACATACAGAAAAATATAGAGAATAATATGATATACATCATGTGCTTATCACCCACTTTGCTCAGAATTTGGAAAAGATTTTAAATATAAGAATAAAGCAAAATAAGTAACTCTTTTTAGTGTACAATTACGTTATATATTTTTTATGAAATCTTTTCAAATTAGAGTTGATTATTTAAAGTTATATTTGTCTCTAGGAATTTAAAATCCTATTTCTAAATGAGATATTCTAGGAATGGTACATTTTAGTTGCTCTAACTAAATACATTTTAGTTATTTTTATAGGTGCATTAAAGACTGTCATTTCAGTCTCTTTGACTCTCAGTTTTATATTAAAACTATATGTCATCCTGTTTTTGGAAAATTATCTCCTTATGTTCCTTTAGTTTATAGTATATAGCATATGAAAAACTCCATAAAAATAACTAGACCAAAATCAAAACATGTGAGTACTTGTGCACATAATATTAATACAGAAATATCAAGTATGTTTTGAGCATGTAGCATTACCAAGCATGTTAATGTTTCACAGAATAGTTTAGTTGGAATAAAATTATGAATCTATTATTTAAATGAAGTAAGAGATTATATGGTTCTTTATGCAGAAAATATATCTCGTTTCTCTTACTTTATTATCTCATTTGGTTTTAGATGAAGGATGTCAGATTGTATAATGAGGAAACCCGTTCTCATTTTCACCAAGACTGCCCAAATTTAATACATGGGCTTCAAGCTTCAGTATCCTTCTAAGTAATAATCTGCTATGTGTCTTACTTTTTTGTTTGTCAAATATGGGCAAGGGCATTGTGAAGATTATAATTTTGCTCTGCTCAACTGCTTGTAACAATATTAATTGAAATTACTATAGTTTTCTATAATATTAAAAGTTGTAATTTTCTGCTATTTCTAATATGCTTTTTCAAAATTTTCAGATTTATTGGAATCATTTGAGGTAGCACCCAAAGACATTCCTATAAAATATTTCTAACATTTGCAAATTCTTTATTCATAATCAAGAAACAAATAGCATAATGAAATATATATCTAGGTCTATGTTTATGAAGGGGTTTTTCCTCCAATAAAATCAATTCAAAGTAAATCATTCAATATCTATACTCTAAATGTCTTTGTAGACATTTAGAAAAATAAAAGGCCAGCCTTATCTAAATGTCTATATGTTTTCATATTCTGCATCTTCTAAATGTCTAAATGTTTTTCATATTCTATATGGAATTTACTCAAGTAAAAAAGGTTTGCTTAAGGCTAATGTAGAATTATATTTTATATATTTCCTTCCCAAATAGCATAGACACACACACACACACACACACACACACACATTGCTTGAGCTGTCTTGTCAGCCAGCCCACACTTTATATCTAAAGGAGAAAGAGAAAATAGTGGTGAAGTGAAGAGGAAAAAATTAAAAAGCCAGCTTTACCAGACTTGCCCTTTCTGGGAGTAAAAATAGCAGGAGGGTTTCAAATAATTCTGAAGAGAAGTAGAGTAGCAATTTATTTAAAACTGTGTTAAGATCAAGATTTAAAATTTATATTTATTAGAAAGAAGGAGATAATTTGACTCCTCGTGTTTAATAAAATAAGGCCACCACCACTGCATAGTCTGGAAATGCATGCAGGAAACAAAATGGCTGCAATAGAGAATTACCATGAGACCAAACCAATCAAATAGTATTTCTTAATTGTTTGCTGCCATACTAGACACTCAGAAATACAGACTAAGATGAATAATTTAATTGCGAAGATGAGAAATTATATTAAATTACAAAATAATGTGTATTTAGGGAATGTGGGACAGATATAATTAGAAACCATGGTGTTCACTTGAAAGATAAGCCATATTAGGCTAGGCAGTAGGTAGAGAGTTCCAGAAGACACTGCTGAAGAAAAGACACGGGTGGAAATTAGTGTTAGGTGTGTACGGAGGACGTAGGGGAAAAAGGCCTAATGACACTCAAGACGTTAGCATTTACTTTTGACCTGATTTATCTGAAAAGTTCAGCCCCAGAGATAAAGGTTGAATAATGGGGCAGGGTTTGGTTCACCTATTGATAAGGGAGACAGCTGTTGTCCAGAAAACTGATAGTGAAAAATGATCAGAACCTTGGTCCTGATAAGGCAGGGGAAAAATGCTGAAATTGCAAGGAGACTAGTGACGTTTATAAAGACATGTTTATGCAATGAGAAAACATTCAAGTATTTATAATCTCCCCCTTTTTATTGACTAATCAATCCATATGCTGTAGTAAATCCTGAAGAAAACATAAAAAGATAGTTTGAAACTTGCAAAGATAGATATTTACAGTTTTTGTGTTGTTCTTTGACAAGAAATTAGGAAAATCCCCAGCTTTCTTTCCCCTGTGCCAGAAGTGAAGAGCTGCTCCTTATTTGCAGTGCAGCCCCACTTGCCCCTTATTCCTCCTCCTGAGTCTTCTGCCTTGAGCTCGCATCTCCCTTCATGAAAGAGCACAAGTGATTCTACATAACAGGACCCAGTTCTTTGATTTCCTGTGATGAGTCTTTATTTTCAAATGATGGAATGCAGTGGATTTTGTTCATTCCACATCTTGCATATTTTTGACCCTTTTCTTTTAAAACCCCAAATAGTTATTTTTCTTTCTTCCTTTTGACTCTGACTGATGCAAAAAAAGTAAAAAGCTAAAATTCAGTGATTTCCAGGTGAGGGTTGCATGGGTGGGGGTAAATTATTTGAAATCAATAAGAAATTTTTTATTCTTGATGTTCCTAAATGTTCACATCTGTCAAACAGAGACTATATCTGGGCAAGTGTTTTGGGCTCGGAGGGCATTGTTGTTTTCATTTGAGAAAGTGGAACAACATGACTTTTAAGGTGAGTGCATTTCAATCATTCCATCAGGATATAGCATGTCCTATTTAAAAACCATACTGGGTTTTTATCAGTCTTTGCATATAAATGACTGACACCTGGAATAGTGCTCCACAAGCAGTAAGTAGTCATTTGTATGATGAATGAACGGCATAGATGTTTCTGGTGTTATTGACTCCAGTTGGAAAGTCATCTGATACATGTTACCAACTTTAAACATTAATGGTATCTCTGTTTATACCTGATATATTCTCATTATCTTCCCTACTTAATTTTCCTTCCTCAGACTATCAATGCCTCATTCTGTTACTGAGGCCAAGAAATTTGAAAAAAAAAAAAAAGGGAAGAGAAAATAAAAGTCTCATATTGAGTCTGTTAATTTGATAGTAAATCTAATAAGTAAGACTGATTATAGCTAAAAGGATTTTCATCACTTCTCTCAGATTTATCATTCCTCTATAACCAGGAAAGGTAAAGTGTAAAATCAGCAGAGATTGTTCAAGGGAGTTATTTGCTAGTGAAAATACGAAATTTTAATAGAAACCGCTTTGCACACTTTACTCTGGTGATTGTCATTGTTGGAGGTGCTGAATTGAAAATGTGACCAAAATGTCCAATGACAGGCATTTTGATAGCTTTCTGAATGAAAACATCCAGGTACTTTATAGTTTAGCGCTTTTGAATGTTCAATCTCTTTGTCATTTACTCCTGTTCTCAATTATTTTTTTACATAGTATTGATGACAAAAATCTGATAGAAAAATCCTATACTTTGTTTACTTAAACATATAGCTATTTATAAACCATTCACTTCCATTAGTATTTAGCAGTATGGCACTAAAATTATATTTTGAGTAATCAAATAGCTTTATATTTTCATTAACTGAGAAAGAATGGCAAGAATCAGAGCATGACCGTGACCTGGCACACTATTGCCAAATGTTAGTAAATCTTATGTGCGAAAGGTTTTAAATAGTTAGTTAAAATATTCCTAAAAGTTTTTCTGAGTGTCAAGCACACCCTCTTAAGTAATTTCTTGAATGTTAGCCCCAGTATTTCTACTTCGAGGAATTTATTTTTTAAAAAAGATGAAAACAATAGATGGAACTCATCATTTAGACATTTTGGGGTTTGGTTATAGATCAATATCTTGGAATGAACACTTCAATTACCTTAGCTTTTCCTATCTCATCTCCTGCTCCTTACAATTTTGGAGGGAAAGATTCTAGGCCTAGAAGTTTTTCCATTTTTGTGCAATTATTTTTTAACACATTGTTTAGATGTCATCCATGTAGACATAGGAAGCAAATAGTCTTCACTTTTTTCTTTGACTTAGTAGAATTGCATTCTTACTGCCTCTTCAATATTCTGTTGTTTCATAAAAGAATAGATTTCTATTCCTGAAGGTGTCTGACCTAGTATTGTTGAAGAAATTGTCTTAGAGGACTGTAAGATTGAGGGAGTATAACAATTGCATTTGTGTTCTAGCTAAATTGTGTCTGTAAAATAATAGTGTTTAGGATCTTTAACTTCACAAACTCAGACTCATAGAGCCAATAGAAAATCTCAATTATTTTTACTGGCCATGTCAAGGACTTGATCTTCCACCAGGGCTAAACATTCACCTGTATTATTTTTTCCAAGAAGGCTTCCATATTAGTAGGAGACAATGCTATATGGCCATAGCAGCTGCATGATTGTTTGAATAATTCCTTTTTCTGTGTAATGTTTCTTCCTGAACAAATGAGTGCCATTTTATAGGGAATCCTCAGTTTGCAGCAGATGACTAGTTTGTGAATTTTTTACGGTCTTCTCATTTCATTCTTCCTCTCTTGCATGTCTCTTGGTCCCTTTAGTAAAGACTGATTATCAAAAGTAAAGAAAATTAGGGGGCTGGCCTGTTGGCATAGTGGTTAAGTTTGCACGCTCTGCTTCGGCCGCCCGGGGTTCACAGGTTCGGATCCTGGGCGTGGACTGATGCACCACTTGTCAAGCCATGCTGTGGTGGCATCCCACATAAAGTAGAGGAAGATGGGCACGGATGTTAGCCCACGGCCAATCTTCCTCAGCAAAAAGAGGAGGATTGGCAACGGATGTTAGCTCAGGGCTAGTCTTCCTCACACACACAAACAAAATTTTAAATAAAAAACAGTAAAATGAAATGAAAATTGTCACATAATTGCTATCTTTTTAAAAAACTCTTGGAAGAAGAGAAGATTGAAATAGATTACTGCTTGTCTATGCTACTACAAATGTGAAGGTCATCAAGAGTTATCAATAAGTTTCTTATAGTGACCTGAGAAGCTAATGTGTTATGATAAGGATGAATTTGGCATATGTATATTTCTGGTTTTCCTTACAATGGATTCAAAATTACATTTGCTACTTTTATGAAACGTGTAGGATATTCTGACAAATTCTAAACTTGAAAAGTAAAGCAATATTGACGTTAGGTTTTGAAAGTGAGTCTCTTTTAACTATCCTTTAGGTAGGAATGAATTTGGAAATGATATTGCTCTCACAGGCAATTTACATTTCCTTGGATCCAGTTGATTTCCTGTGACTGCCTGGTCTTCTTCTTCCTGTAGTCTATGACTTGAGTCATGTCCTTCTATTTATCTCGGAGCTGTCCTTCTTTCTTTTATAAGCTACCTCTGACTTCTGTAATCATTTTGGGTTGGCTAACCAATATGATACTTAGTTCATGGTGGGAATATTAAGATTTTCTGATTAATTTCGATGTTTCCCCTTGGTAAATGATGATTTCATTATCATCAGTATTAGAATTCATAGAAATATCTGTTCTCTAGTGTTGATTCAAACAGGCATGTTTCAATTGCAAGCAACAGAAACCAATTTGACATGCTTAAAAAAAAGAAAAGGGAATTTATAAGGATAAAGAATATTAAGGAGCTCCCAGATTGATGGAAAGTTTAGAGAACTGGGTTTGGTAATGGACAGACACTAGGACAGCTGTTGAGGGCTGGTAGCAGCAACTATACATTAGACAAGGTAGGAACATTCTACTCTGGTCATCATGGCTGGAATGAGTAAGCTTTAATCAATTCTACCTTGATTAAAATTCTTTCTTGACTGTATCATAATAGGGAAGAAACAATTTCATAAAAGGAAATCAGGTTGTTATTATCAAAAAAGGTGGAATGGGGGGCCAGCCCAGTGGCATAGTGGTTGAGTTCTTGCACTCCACTTCAGTAGCCTGGGGTTCGTGGGTTTGGATCCTGGGCACGGACCTGCATGCCACTTGTCAAGCCATGCTGTGGCGCTGACCCATATCCAAAATAAAGGAAGATGGGCACAGATGTTAGCTCAGGGCTAATCTTCCTCACACACACACACAAAAAGGTAGAATGACTGTGAATAGCTAAAACCTGACAAATATCCAGCACAAAATCTGTATTTGGAAAATCATAATACTTTTATAATTTTTAAACTTTCTTCACAGTTGGGATTTTGGCAGTCTGGATGGGTTTCAGAATTTACCTAATATTATTGATTTTAAGATTTACATGCTTTTGCACTTTTTTTCACTTTTACACATTTGAAAGTCTTCGCAATAATTGAATTTAGATGTGTTGGTATAAAAATTATTTTAAAGGGTTACATTGTTTTTAATTAATGCTTAGAGTCAAATACTCCCAGGAATGTGTCAATACAAAATGATAAATTATTTTGAGACATTTTTAGAGTTTTATGCCCTTCTTAGAAATATTACAGTTCTATCTTATACTAATTCAGAAGGTCTTCCTTTTGGTGCTACAAGAAAATGTGATGAGAAAAATTATTATAAATTAATAAGTTCATTATAGATGCCTAGAAGAAAGGTAGAAAATATATCTATTGAGGGCCAGCCCCAGTGGCCTAGTGGTTGAGTCTGGTGTGTTCCCCTTAGCAGCCCGGCTTCAATTCCCAGCCTCAGACCTACACCACTCGTCTGTCGGTGGCCATGCTGTGGCGGATGCTCACATATAAAAAGAGGAAGATTGGCAGTGGATGTTAGCTCAGGGAGAATCTTCCTCAGCAAAAACAAACAAACAAAAAGATGTAGCTATTGAGAGTCACTTATCCAAAGAATAAAAATAAAAGATAGGGTCATGTCCTATACTAGCAAAAGAATTTTTAAAAAATGGAGTGATATTTGTAACATTCAAACTAGTTTTGCTATTCAAAAGTTAATGATCTGTTGTTTAATCAACAAATACACTGAATAAAAACATGGATATGAACTAGAGTTTCAAAGTTGTAAGAGAAAGAGAGAAAAACAAAACAGAACAAAGCATAGGGAGAGAAAAAAAGCAAAAAATAGAGAGCAAACCAAAAGAAGGGCAAATGTCCATTACAAAACACAACGGCTTCAACTTATTCCTCTGCTCCTGAATCCATGTGACACACTTTCACCCTCTTATTGCGTCTGCATCTGAGTTGAAACATTCTTGATCTTGGAAGTCACCCCTTGCTCTACCAGTTCCCTAAATTCACAACCATGAAACATCTCCACTTTATCAGTGTGAATCCTTTTTGTCTCAGCTTTCCACATTTCTTAACATTACCTTGAAATACTCCAAATTTTTTTTCTCTGGCCTTTGGCCTGCTGCCAGTATTACAACTCTCTCCCTGCTGCCTTCACTCCATCAACAAAACTGCTTACAGGCAATTTACTCATGAATTCTCTTCCGCCTGACATCTAATGCCATCATCATCTATCAATTTATTAAACATTTATTAAGTTCAGAATGAAGTTTCAAGGTCTAACCCCATAACCCCACTCCACAATTTCCCAATATATGCTGACCTCCAACAGATTCCCTATGAAAGCTGCCGACTAGTTAATTTTGTTTAACTTCTTGTAACATTTCTTGTATTAAACCAAGGCTCAGCTCTTGCTATGCTTGAGCATGGATTCCTATTTCTGTCAGAAATGCATCAACTCTTTGAGGACCCCAGGGTACATCAGTTTATTGACTTTTATTTTTAAACCATTGAGCCAGGTAACCTTTGGGGCAGGGATAGAGGCAAGGATTGAGAGATTATATCTAAAAATGAAAAGTAAGAAGCAATCTGCTCTGAGCTACTCATGGCTCTACTGAAATGAAAATGAAACAAACTTTCAGAATGAATCTTTCCCTTTAGGTACCACAAGAATAGCTATCACAAATATTGTTGGATGGACTCTTTTGGGCATACATTTAGACAAATTTCACTGAGAAGTCCACTTGATATAAAAAAGCTAAAACCTAATGTGATATTTAAATAATGATGAAATGAACTGGAATCAAAGTAGAATTAGAAACAGAAAAAATGGAGGAATGCTCAGTTCTGGTGATCTGAAGGCATATTAACCACAGATATGTTCTGGCTAGGGTACTTTGCTAAAACGCCTTCCACGAACTTCCTTCATAGTAATCTACTGCTTTTCTGATTTACCTTAAGAGCTCTATGCTCAAGTTGTGAGGTATACTTCTTAGCACCAGACTCATTATTTAATTGGTTGGATATTATTTTCTCTCCTGAGATGCCCCCTTTTTAAAATAAAAAAAATTAAAATTGGTATTATTTGGTTTTGTTTTCTAGTTTTGTATCTGGTCCATTTCTGCCACAGGAATCAAGACTCAGTTTTTATAATCTAAGCTGGACAAGGAACACTGGATCCTGTTGGGAGTGTATGCCCTTCATGAGATCTTTTGTTTTTGAGGCAAAGATGCTGTGTCACTCACTGTATGGGATCTGGTTGAGTTTGTGCAGTTTCCCAGTTGGTGCTTTTATTTGATTCTGTATTTTTTTTGTCATTGTGTGCAGTGGCTATTGTGTTGAAATTTGTGTGTCAAATGCCCAAACCTCAAATCCCAGTGCTTTCAGGCTACTCCCCTCTTCCCTCCCTTCTCCCCTCTTTTCCTTCCCTCCTTCCACAAATATTTGTGGAACACCTAATTTATGTCAGACTGCATGCTAATATATGGTGGTGAGCAATATAGAAAGAGTTCTTGCCTTCAAGAACTCATCTAATGAGAAAGATACACGTTAAGCAAAATCACACAAATCAATGAATGGTAACAGATTATAATTAAAGGAAAACTGTTAAGTGCTTAGAAGGTAAATTATAGGTGGACTTTCCCTCACCATCTACACAATGGTCATCCTTTGTTACTGAAATAGGCCTGTGGTTCTGACTCTTCACACAGGCTATTTGACCTATTATCCTGCAGAACTCAGCTTAAAGTTGCTGTCATCCAGAACATGAAGACATGTGTAAGAGGTAAATTCTCTCATTTAGAAGCTTTCACACTACCCTGATTCTCCTCCTTAGCATTTATCTAAATGGAATTAATCATTTACTGCTATAATTACATGTAATTTCTCATTTTCTCACTGGCCTGCCCTGTGTCCATCTTGTCCGTGTATATCGCCAGTGCCTAGAAAGAGAACATGGTGGTTATTTGATAAATGTTTGTGTTAAGGCAGAGATTCTAGACTAGAGTGACTGTCTTCTTTCACCAAGATATGAGATGAAGAATTTCCCATATCACTGTGGTTGTTTCTCAGCATCCATTCTGTCCTCCTCCCTTTATGTAATAGTCATGGGATGTGAGGGTGATCCCTTGAGCATGGATTCCAACTTCAAGAAGGGGGATACTTAATCTATGGCCATAGGGTACTTCGATCACTCTTGCCATGGTAATAGGTTCAGAACTGGGAAGTTTCAGCTGGTTAGTTTATGACACTTTCTTGGCCAGGGATTGGAGTGGGTTTGTGATATAATTTGAAACAATAAGCTTCAAAGATAGATGTGCTAGAGACTTCAAGGACAGAGTCTTCCTATTTCTCTCTCTATTCTGGAATACAGACGTGAGGCCAAGGCTGAGATACAGAGGGGGTGCTAAGGGAATCCCAGCAGCAGAACCAGGCTGAACTGTCTCTGCTGAGCTGACTCTGACTTCTGTCCACCTCTGCTCTTTCCAGTTACCTGGGAAAATAAATGGCTTTCACTGCTTATGCTGGATTGAGTTTTTTTTTTTTTTTTTTTTTTTACTATCTAAGGTGCTAAGCTCTTATCCCCCATTTACACTGCTGTCTCTGTCTCTGTCCCTTTCTCTTTCTCTCCCCCTCCTTCCAAACTTCCATTATCAAACAGGCAAAGATGCAATATTAGATACTGGGGGAAAAAACCCTTATAATTAAAAAAATTCCCATCTTCACTTAAACAATACATATTTTAAAATAATCTCATTTTTAATCTACTATATTAACCAAGTCATCTGTGTTGTCCAAGAACAAAGCAGGAGTTTTATTAATTATTCAAGACCTGTGTGATTTTATTTACTTATTTTTGAGATTTTTTTCGTTGTGGTAAAGTACAGATAACATAAAATTTACCATTTTAACCATTTTTAAGTGTACAGTTCAGCGGCAGTAAGTGTGTTCACAATGTTGTACAAACATCACCACTATCCATCCCAGAACTTTTTTGTCATTCCAAATAGAAACTCTGTACTCCTTAAACAATAACTCCCCATTCCCTCTTCCCCCCATGCTCTGGTAACTTCTGTTCTACTTTCTGTCTCTATGAATTTGCCTATTGTAAGTGACTCATCTGAGTAGGATCATACAGTATTTGTCCTTTGGTGCCTGACTTATTTCACTTGGCATAGTATCTTCAAGGTTTATCCATGTTGTAGCATATATCATAATTTAATTCCTTTTAAAGTAATATTTTAAGTAATATTTCATTGTATATATATGCCACATTTTGTTTACCCATTCATTCGTCAATGGACACTTGAGTTGTTTCCTTGTTTTGGCTATTATGCTACTGTGAACATTGGTGTACAAGTATGTGTTTGAGTACCGACTTTCAGTTCTTTTGAGTATATACCTAGAAGTGGAATTGCTGGATCATATGGTAATTCTATGTTTAACTTTCTGAGGAACTGCCAAACCATTTTCCACAGTGGCTTCATCATTTTATATTCCCACCAGCAATGCACAAATGGTTTTGATTATTCCACCTCCTCACCAACACCAGTTATGTTCATTTTTTAAGTCTACTATGCATCCTAATAAATGTGAAGTGGTATCTCATTGTTCATTGTGGTGATTTTACTTTGTGAATAGATTTACCAGTTATCGATAAGGAGGTTTACTCGGTAGCATTTAAGAGTGTGGTCTTTTGAGCCAAAGTGCTAGGGTTCAAATCACAGTTCTGACAACCACTAGACCTGTTAAGGTAACCTTGGGGTATTTATTCAACTTTTCTGTGCCTCAGTTTATTCATATATAAAATAGGGATAATAATAGTAATTGATCTCATAAGATGGTGTAAATTCAATGAATTGATTTGATATGATCTTGGGAGTTTCCTTTCTATATTTTGAGCTTGAGTAGTATTTTTTTGTTGGTTCTTTTTTTAAAAAAAGTAATTGTTGTAATTTATACAGCGTTTCTAGTTTCTTGTAGTAGGAAGAGATAGTCAGGTCATCTCAGTCTGTATTGTTATTGATGCTCCTTGATGTTATTTCCTTGAAGAGCTCTTTCCACACCATGCTGTGAGTCACCATCCATCACCAACACTGTTAACATTTTATATCCTTCCCTGCTACTATTTTTTTAAAAACACAGTTTTTATCACCTTGGCATTTACCCAAAGGTGTCGAAAACTTATGTCCACACAAAAACCTGCACACTAATGTTTATAACAGCTTTATTCATAATTGCCAAAACTTGGAAGCAACTAAGATACCCTTCATTAACTGAATGGATAAATAAACTCTGGTACCTCTAGACAATGGAATATTATGCAGCAATAAAGAGAAATGACCTATCAAGCCACAAAAAGACATGGAGGAAACTTAAATGTATATTACTAGTGTAAGAAGCCAATCTGAAAATGTTACATAATGATTCCAACCGTATGACATTCTTGAAAGTGCAAAACTATAGAGAATGAAAAAGATCAGTGGTTGCCAGGGGTTGGTGGGGGCATGAATAGGAGAAGCACAGAGGATTTTTAGGGAAGTGAAAATACTCTGTATGATATTATAAAAATGGACACATGTCATAATACATTGTCCAACCAAACCCATAGAATGTACACCACCAAGAGTGAACCGTAGTGTAAACTGTAGACTCTGGTTGATGATGATGTGTCCGTGTAGATTCATCAGTTGTAACAAATGTCCCACTCTGGTGGAGGATGTTGTTGATGGGGGAGGCTATGCATGTGTGGGGGCAGCGGGTATATGAGAAATCTCTGTACCTTCCCCTCGATTTTGCTGTGAACCTAAAACTACTCTAAAAAAAGTTTTAAGAAAAAAAGAAAGAAAACAAAAGAAACCCTCACAGTTTTTATACTATTGTTGCTATTATACTACATAGATAAATGATGTTTCCATACAACATGATTTCATACGTTTTTTTGCATGTTATTATGTGGCCATTGTAAATATAATTTTAAGTTGATGCTTAATATCCTATTTGATACATGGCCTAAAATATCTAACATGTATATAGCACCTACTGTGTGTCAGATGCTTTTCTAAGTACTTTATATTTACTATTTTTATTTTTGATTAAAAAAGTTATGTAGTAAAATGACCTTTTTGTGTTTTTTTTTTTTTTTTTTGCTGAGAAAGATTTGCTCTGAGCTAACTAACATCTCTTGCCAGTCTTCCTCTTTTTGCTTGAGGAATATTTGCCCTGAGCTAACATCTCTGCCAGTCTTCCTCTATTTTATATGTAGGTCACTGCTACAGCATGGCTGCTGACGAGTGGTGTAGGTCCATGCCCAGGAACCAAATCTGGGCCTCCAAAGCGGAGTGTGCCAAACTTAACCACTCAGCCATGGGACTGGCCCCTAAAAGTGACATTTTTAGTGTACAGTTCTATGAATTTTTACACATGTATAGATTCATGTAACTACCACCACAATCAGGATATAGAACAGTTCCATTATCCCTCAAAGAAACTCGCCTTGTGCTATGCCTCTGCAGTCCTCCTACCCTTCACCCCTGGAAACCACTGATCTGCTCTCTATCACTATAGATTTGTCTTTTTAAGAACATCATTATATGGAATTATACAGTACATAACCTTTTGAGATTGGTTTCTTTCACTCACCTTAATGCCTTTAATAGTAATGCAATTTGTTGCATGTATTACTAGTTCACTCCTTTTTATTGTTGGATAGTATTCCTTTGGATGGCTGTACCACAGTTTTTTTTAACCTATTCACGAGTTGAAGGACACTTGGGTTGTTTCTGTTTTGGGGAGGGATTATAAATAAGTTTATATAAACATTCACATACAGTTTTTTGTGCAATATAAGTTTTCGTTTCTCCAGGAGTGAGATTGCTGGGTCATATGATAATTGAGTGTTTATATTGTAAGAAACTGCCAAACTTTCCCACAGTGGCTGTGCCATTTGGCATTCTCACCAGCAAAGCTTCAGAGTTCCGGTTGCTCTGTGTCCTTGCTAGCATTTAGTATTAAATATAATTTTATTTATTCTAATGGGGTGGAGTAGTAGCTCATCATGATTTTAATTTGCATCTACTTAATGACGAAGGAGGTTAAACATCGTTTCATGTGCTTATCTGCCATCTTTACATCCTTTTAGCATTTTATATTTATTAGCTCTTATAATTCTCACAACAATCCTGTGAAGCTATGAGGTAGGTAATATTATTCCCATTTTACAGATGAGCAAACTGAGACACAGGAGACGTTAAGTAATTTGTCTACAGTCTATGGTTATACAGCTTGGAAGTGGCAGAACCAAGATTCATACCCATAAATGGACATTAAAGCTGTTTCTAATTATTTTTCTCCTTATAAATATTTCTAAGAAGGATGTTTTGAACATGAAACTTTTTATGTATGAGATTATTAGGATTTTTCTTACAGGTAAATTTAATGGATCAAAAGACGAGGAAAAAGTTTTAAACATCTGTTGATAGCTAGTGTCAAATTGTTTTTCAAAAGGGTGATAAAATTTATGCCACTCAGCAATCTATACAGTTACTTGTTCCATTTTTCTTGGGTGTCCAGTGGCCTCTTGGCTTGCTTGAAGTCTCCCTAGCCTAGGTACCTTCTTATTCTGCCTCCTTAATCTACCTGTAAGTACAATGACTATGAAATACAGTGAAGGGGCTTCTAATTTTCTTTTAAGCTATTAGTTTAGAATTGTTTATGAGATACTAAACAGACCCTAAATAAAAATAAGTGTTTTTTACACAAAATTAGGTGGGCTATGCAATTGTCTATAAGTCATATTTGGAAAAGTTCCATGAAAGAGGTCCTGCTTATTCATCAAAATGTATTTTTCCTACTAACCTGCCCAAGCATTGCCTTGTACCCTGTCTGATGTGCAATTCCAAACAGCAGAGTTGAAATAGCAGAGGCAGGAGGTGTTTTAAAATGCTGTTAAATTAATTTGTCTTGTTGGTTAATTCTTCTTGAAATGGGAAGAGGAGAATAGAGAGAACCTCCCCTGAAGGGAGAGTTTTAATTGTCTTTAAATGCAGATTCTCAGCCAGTAATCCTGAAACTTTGGGGGGCTAACGGAGGAGACAGAGCCCCTGGGGTGCGGGCTGGAGGATGATTGAGTAGAGGGCCAGGACTAGGGTCAGAGGACAACCACCTGTTGAGCAATATCTCTCAGACCCAGGTGACACTATAATGTCTTGTAAAAACCATTATAAAGATTTGATTTTTAGATTTTCAAATAAATTATGTTTTCCTCATTTTGTTAAATTATCCTATATTCTTTCTTCTGATAATACAAAATATTTATTTCCACCCAATGGGTTCAAATTGGTAGACTTTGTAGGATCCTTATGGTCCCACTTCGGTCTTTCAATTGTTACCATTCCTGATAAGCGGATCCCTATAGATTCGTAACTACTCTCGTTGTTCTTCCTTAAGTAGTTCCAATTTTGTGTTTTACATTTATTGAGTGCTTACTGTATACAAAGCAGTTTCAGACCCCAGTACTGGTTTAGAAAATGTGTTCCACTCCAGAAATATATCCTATGAACATAATTTAAGATAAATTAAATCTATTTGCATGGAGTGGTTTCTTGAAAAATTATTTGTAATATGAACATTTTGAAAAGACTAAATTAGGGACAAAGGGAAATAGTTATATAAATTGTTAAATCAACTTGATGGAATATTTGAAGATGCTATAGCAAACTGACAACATAAAATTATATGTAAGCTATCGTGATAATTATAAAACTGTGAATACGGATGAGAATATTCAAAGGAGGACAGAAAAACTGTACACACTGTTAGATTGGCTGCACTAAGGGTCTTCATTGTGTATTCTTAACTGCTTTAATGTTAAAATAGTTATGCAGTTTAAAAAAATGAAAAGTATGATCTGTTGAGATATGGCCTTAATCATCAAGGAGCTTGGTTTGCAGTTTAATTGCAGGAAGATAATACACTTGTGCATGGAAAGATAACTAATGCTCTAGGCCTTCATATAAGAGTTAAATGAATACCATAGACAATAGGAATTTTAGTTCTAGCATTTTTCTTCTATGCTGGCATTTCCATCTCATGAGATATTGCAGGGGTGGTCAATTCAGGTTTCATCAGACACAGGAAACGTATTATATAAAGAATAGCATCCCTGGTGTGTTGCTCCTTCATTTCCAGCTCATTTAGTTTCCATCTACAAATCCATTTGGTGCTTCTATTACACAGTGAATGATTTTCCAATTTAAACCATATTCATTGATATTTTTACGTAGTTTTGTTTTATCAAAGAAGGGAATACTCTTCAGGATAAGACAATGTCCATTGCTAATTAAAATTTTTAAAAAATTCCGCTTAATTCTTGTGAAGTTTACATTTACATAGGGAATTGGGGACATTGTAATTCACTTCATTCTACTTCTGAATAATTGTAAGTAAAATATTCTTGAGGAAGTATGATTGTAATCGCTTTAGAGAGGGCTAATTTTCAAGTCTGCCCTTGATGCAAAGGTTGGTATCTTATGACTGTGTGTGGTTAGACCTGAAGGCTAATGGATTGAGATTGTAGCCTGTTTCCATGTAGCCAAGCTAGGTTTGGAAATATGCTTGTAGCCTGCACCCTGTTCATGTTCTGAGGGCCTTACCAAGGCTATAGATTGAATCGGGTCCCCCCCCCCCAAAATTCATATGTTGAAGCCCCAACCCCCAATGTGATGGCATTTGGAGATAAAGCCTTTATTACTGTATACAGTAATTAGGTTTAGATGAGGTCATGAGGGTGGGGCCCTCATGCTGGAATTTGTGCCGTCATAAGAAGAGACACCAGAGAACTTGCACTCACGCGCTTGAATGCTCCCTCTCTCTCTCATCCTCCCCGTCTCTCCTACCCGTGTGAGGACACAGTGAGAAGGTGGACATCTGTAAGCCAGGACAAGAGCTCTTACCAGAAACCGACCATGCTGGCACCTTGATCTTGGACTTCAAGCCTCCAGAACTGTGAGAAAATAAATTTCTATTGTATAGGCCACCCAGTTTGTAGTATTTTGTTATGGCAGCCTGAGCTGACTAAGGCACTACTTCATTGCCTGAAGGTTGTGCTCCATTTGCCATTATCTGTAACTCATCTGAGGCTTTCTCTGAAGCATCCAAGGGCAGCTCAGTCTGCAGCCTGGGAAGTGCCAAGAAATTAGTCAATGCTCTCCCACCCTCAGCAGCTCTCAAGCACTGGCTGATGGTGTCTGAATCCTGGCCTCTGGAGGATAACTTGGAGGACGTGTTTTCAATCATTTCTTACCCACATTGGTAGCTGGCTTGGTGACACAGCATTTTCTGGATGCCTTCCCTTTGCTGTTGCATCCCTACTCTCTGACAGGAATTTCCTGTGCTTCTCAAACTACTGGCACTTGACGACTTGCTCAGGGTCTGCCTCTATTGGAACGCAAGACATGTTGAACCCTTGTCTTGGCCCCTTTGTGAAGGGATACAGCTAATTGCTCTGGGGGAATTTGCAGGAGTCTGGAAACATGCACGTGGGCATCATTGTTGGAAAAAGATTTAAGCACAAGCTCTAATCCTGGTGGGTTAACTGTATCTTTTTTTCTTTCTTTTCTTCCTCAGAACACTCAGGCAACACATGCACGTTTGCATTGTGTTTATGTATTTACAGTGAATATTTTATTTTTTCCTACTGGGTCATATAACAGACTCTCTTGTATAATATAATTCACCCAGCAGGGGCAGGCCTTATTCAGTCATCATGCTGTAAGGGCTGCTGCTTATTTGGTTTGTCTTTTCTGGGTGCCATGATCTTAACTGTGATTGCTCATTGGGGATGCATACAGGGTACATACTGGTCCAGGCATATTAGTTGTTCAAATAGTCAAATACTTCTGAACGGGTTGTGAAAAGGCTGCTTCCCTGATACACCTAAGGATCCTTTCTTCTCCTCCCTTTTCCCTCCAAGCTGCCTAGACCCTCCTGAATATTCTCACCATCTCTATTTGACAACTGAAAGGTCATAATGCCTATACATCGTTTGTAATTTCAGCACTGTATATAGGACATGGTTAACAAAAAAAATATAGAGGTGCTCTTTAATGTAGGAATTTTAAAGATAACCTTATAATTAGTTTGAGTGACTGAGTCTACTCAATGAAATAAGCTCTACTTATTTTTACTTATTAACTAGCTTATTTATTTATTATCAATCAGCTAAAACATGAATATGTATATAAAGATGTATATAAACACATTCATATATACACATGGATATATATTATGCATATATTGTACATATACATATACTCATATATAACAAATAACTTTTTTTCTACAGCTTTATTGAGATATAATTGATATATAACATTGAGTAAGTTTAAGGTATACGTGTTGATTTGATACATTTATATTTTGAAATATGACTACCACCATAGCATTAGCAGACATCTCCATTGTGTCACATAATTACCATTTCTTTTTAGTGGTGAGAACATTTAAGATCTACTATCTTAGCAACTTGCAAGTATATAATACAATATTGTTAACTATTATCACTGTGCTGCACGTTAGATCCCCAGAATGTATTCATCTTCTAACTGGAAGTTTGTACTCTGACCAACATCTCCCCATTTCCCCCACCCCCAGTGCCTGGCAACCATCATTCTAGTCTCTGTTTCTGTGCGTTCGGCTGTTTTGGATTCCAAATATATGTGATATCATACAGTATTTGTCTTTCTTTGTCTGACTTATTTTACTTAGCTAATGTCCTCAAGGTCCATCCATGTTGTCACAAATGGCAAGATTTCCTTCTTTCTCATGGATGAAATATATTCCATTATACACACACACACACACACACACACACACACACACACACTAGATTTTCTTTATCCATTCATCTGTTTCCAAACCCTTAGGTTGTTTCCATATCTTGGCTACCATGAATAATGCTGCAATAATGAGTGCAGGTATCTATTCATAAGCTGTTTTCATTTCCTTTATGTATACCCAGAAGTGGGATTGCCGGATCATATGGTAGTTCTATTTTTAATTTTTTGTGGAACCTCCATACTGTTTTCCATAGTGGCTGTACCAATTTGCATATCCACCAAGGGTGTACAAGGGTTCCCTTTTCTCCACATCCTTGCCAACATTTGTTATCTCCTGTCTTCCTGAGGATAGCCATTCTAACATGTGTGACGTGGTATCTCTTTGTGGTTTTGATTTGCATTTCCCTGATGATTAGTGATGTTGAGCACCTTTTCGTGTACCTGTTGGCCATTTGTAGGTGTTCTTTGGAAAAATGTCTGTTCAGTTCTTCTGTCTATTTTTAAATTGGATTTTTTGTGTTTTGTTACTGAGTTGTGTGAGTTCTTTATATATTTTGAATATCAACTTCTTATCTGATATATGGTTTGCAAATATTTTCTCCTGTTCCATAGGTTCTGATTTCATTTTGTTAATTGCTTCTTTTGCTGTGCAGAAGCTTTTTAGTTTGCTGCAGTCCCACTTACTTATTTTTGCCTTTGTTGCTTGTGTTTTTAGTGTCATATCCAAAAAATCATTGCCAAGACCAATGCCAAAGAGCTTTTTCCCTATGTTTCCTTCTAGGAGTTTATAGTTTCACGTCTTATGTTTAAGTCTTTAACCCATTTCAAGTTCATTTTTGTTGTTTTAATTACCGTAACTTTGTAGGGTTGTCAGAAATCAGGAAGTGTGATGCCTTCATCTTTGTTCTTCTTTCTCAGGATTTCTTTGGCTATTCAGGGTCTTTTGTGGTCCCATAAAAATTTTAGGATTGGTTTTTCTACTCATGTGAAAAATGCCATTGGGATTTTGATGGGGATTGTATTGAATCGATAGATGGCTTTGGGTACTGTGGACATTTTAATGAGTTCATAACGAGTGGGTGAGAGAGGTTTGCCTCTGCTCTGGTCCCACTTCTGCAGTCGTGATCCTGTGCCCTCATCCTCTGATCCTGTTCTTCATACCATGTTGTCCCTTATTTTTGTCAACTCTTTATGCATGTACAGGAAAATTCAGCTTTAACTTATGTCTGGACACCAGTAGCGAGATAGTGGGGTGATCCCACCAGGGAACACAGTGCTGATCTAATAAAGGAGTCTCTGCAGGTCGCTGAGTCAGCTAAACATGTCTCCTTTGTTCTGATGACTTGTGAATATATGAGCAAAGATGGTTCATAAGAAGATTTTTTCTTCATTAAAGTCCTTGAGAAGTACCTGCAGCCTGTTATCCTAGAAATGGGTTTTCTATCCACTGTGGATTTCCATCTGCATCTCTGCTGTGCCAGTGGGAGGAGTTTGTAGGATCTGGAGAAGAAAAGAGCAGCTTCTGGAGTTGACAATACCTGAAAAAGTCTTGTTCGGCACACAGAACTTTTAACATCTCTTTTATTTTAATAGAACATATTTCTCTTGATGCACGGATCTCTCTGTTTTCATTGTTTAATTGCATCAGGTCCACTGTGTGTATATTGTACTTTTGAATGCACCATTTTATTTAATTTTCCCAACATCAATGTCAAATAGGATGTTGGAAATTCTGCATTTTACATTTATGGATGAGGAAATTGAGGCTCAATATTTGCAGGCTATATTTTGCCTCACCCATATAAACGGCTAAATTAATAATGGCAACAACAACAACAGATTAAATGTGGTGTAAGAGCATTGCTTTCTTGAGTCTCCTGGCATAAATGCAGACTCCTGTAACTATAGCCAGATATAGGCAATTTGTATGAAAAAGGATGCTCATAGATTAAGGTTTTGGACATGATTGGTTGTTTGTAAAATGTGATTTTAAAGATGCTTCTGGTAATTCAGCATCTGTTTCCATTCTAATTACATGCTTCTGGCTGTCTTAATTTCTCTTTATTTTTTCCTCTTCATCACATTACTTTTTTTTCTTGCTGTTGTTTTTCCTCTTTACTTTTGCACCCGTCTCAGGCAAGATCATGTACTTACAGGTCTTTATTATTTGGATTACTGGAAAGCCATTTGGTAACCACAATTGTCTTCCCCACTTGCACTTTGTTTCTGTGAGGTAGAGAAGACATTTGGAATTCATGGGGAAGATCATAGAGGTGATTTCTGATGGTAGTGACCATGCCTTATTCAAATCCCTTGGAGTATCTACCATGGTGTCATATGGGCATAGGGTACCTGTTTGTTGAATGAATGCTTGAACTAGAGAAGAACAAGACCACTAACAAGAGTTTACATCCTTCAAGTAAAAGGAGGAGAAAAAGTATGGAGTGACAATCATAAAATAATAGAAAAAGATTCATAAAAATCTATTCTTTATCATTATCATGTTGTGCATAAAAGATTAACTTTTCAAAAGAAACTTAGATTGATGTGACAAAATCTGTCAGCTTACACTCTATATGGAAAAGTAGTTACAATTTTTCCATACTTAGTCTATTCATTGATGCCTTAAAAAATGAACTGTCTGCCAAGTGCCAGCCATTATGATGGGTGCTATGGACACAAGGTGAGTAGAAATAGATATGGCTTCAGTTTTCATAATTTATGGACTATTGGGATACAAAGAGACTAAAAATAACTGTGATATTTAGGAGTCCTTCAATTGTAAGCAAAAGAAATGAAAATCAGTATAGTAGAAATAAAAGTGGTAGATGTGGGTAGCAATTTTTGGCACATATAACTAAAAAGTAGACGTTGTTTTTCAGGCATTCTTGGACCTGGGAACTGTCACTTTCCATTTTCCAGCTTCACTTTCCTCTTGGTCACTTATTATCGGGCAGGCTCTCTCCACATATTAGTTAAGAGGACCCCTTGTACTCCAGGTTTACACGGTCCTTAGTACCCTGATCTCAGAAGGAGATAAATGCTCCTTTTCTGTTGTTCTAGCTAACTGGCTTCTTATTTGGCTGGGGGTTACTACCGCATGGAAGAACTGGTTATTCAGATCTGTGGTTGGAGTAGGTGAAACTTCATCCCCATATAAACCACATAAAATGTGTTTTCCGTTAAAAAGAGATTTTATATTTCAGAAGAAGGAAGAAGGGATGATAGGCAAAAATATTTATAAATCCTATGGTATATAATATTTACTAAACTATACTATAAATACTAGTATATAAACACTAGTATTATATTTACTATAAATACTAATGATAAATATAGAAATTCTTAATGTGAAAGAGTGGAATACAGTTCTTTAAAATCAAGTCAAAGTAGTAAAAGTAGCTAACAATAAAATGCTGATAAATATTGCTAATACATATATAGCACTTATTATATGGACACAACAATCATCTTTCTAAGTGAAAAAATCAGCAGCATTCCTTTAAAAATCAGCAAAAAGCCAGATATGCCCTTGTCATTATTTATCTTCAAGAATTTACTGGTGGTTGTGTCTATGCAGTAAGTCAAGAAAAATAAATAAGGCGTAAAGATTAGAAAGGAGGAAATACAACTATTGTTGGATTTGCTTGATATAATTTTATACCCCCCAAAATTTAAAATAATCTACTCATAAATTATTAGATCTAAAAGAAAAGTTAGCAAGATGACTAGATATAAAATCAATATAAACAAATCAATTATAACCTTATTCACTGGCCAAAAGTGTTTTTAAAGCACAGTTTATAAGGAAACATCATAAAATACATATAAATGAACCTAACAAAATATGAACAAGATATATAATTATAAAACTTTATTAAAGATCTCAAAGAAGACTCAGCAAATGGAGAGTTATGCCAAATTCCTGGATGAGGAGACCTAACATAATTGATAATTCACTTTTTCCCAATCTGTTTATAAAGTCCATCCAGGGCCAATAAATATCCCTACAGTATTTTTCATGGAGCTTGCTTGAGAAACCAATTTTCTCATTTATAAGGGAGAACAAAGGGTCGGGAAAAGTCAAAACACCCCAAAACCAGAAGAATGAAGAAGTACTTGCCTTACCATATATCAAGACTCTTATGGAGCTGTAGTAATTAAGACAGCATGGTGTTACTGCAGAGACGGGCAAACTGAATAATGAAAAAAAATAGAATGACTAGAAATAGACCGTGCATATTTGGAACTTGATATTTGGCAGAGGTGACAAAGCAGATCCATAGTGAAATTGGAAAAATTGGTTCACCATATGAAAACATAAAATAAAATTGGATCTTTACATTGCATCATACTAAAAATTCAGTCCCTAATGGATTAAAAACATAAATATCAAAAGCAAAGTTTAAAAACTTTTAGGAGAAAATATAAGGAAATGCCTTGCTGTCTTTATGATTGGAAAGGATTTCTTAAGACACAAAAAAAGTCAACCAGCAGAGAAATTATGGGTACATTTATTACATTAAAATTAAAAGCCTCTATTTACCAAAAACACCTTGAAGAACCTGAAAATAGAGGTTACAACCTAAGAAAGGATATTTTTATTACAAATACCTGACAAATTACTAGTAACCAGGTTGTTTAAGTAACTGCTACAAATCAGTAAGATAAACACAAATATCACAACATAAAAATGGGTAAAATATATGAATAGATATTTCACAGGGGAAACTCATACTGGCAATAATTCAGAATTGCCAGTGTTAGAGATATGGATTAGCTGGATCCTTTATATACTGCTGGTAGCTATATCCTGGTAGTAAAGCTATTTAAAAACATTGGCTATTCTGTTTTAATCACTTGCCCTATAATGCAACAATTCCAATCCTAAGTATACATTCAAGAGAAAATTTTACTCAGATGCACCAGGAGATATGAAAAGTACTGTTCCTGTTCTTAAGAGCAAAAAATTAGAAAAAACCTAAATATTCATCAAATAGTGATAAATTGTGGTATGTTCCTGCTATGGGATACTTCAGGTATGAATAACAGAATAGATAATATTTATTGTATAATTTTGAAAGAAAAAAATCAAGCCCTAGAAGACTACATACTGGATACAAAGTTCAAGACTCAGAAACACTAAACAATATGTTGTTTTGGCATATATAAAAGAAAATGATTAGCATAAATCGAGATTAGTTGTTATCACCAGGAAGGGTTTGAAGTGGGAGAAAGGTAGATGACATAAGAGAGAAGCTCACAGGTAAATTTAAGTCATTGTTAATTTACTAGTTCTTGGTTTGAGTGGTAAATTAAATTGTCATTATATTTTTTACATTGACTAAATAAGGCCATGCATAGGTTGATAATGATCAATAACCAAGGACTGATTAATTCAATACTGTGTTGGATTTTGGTTGCACAACTGGAAACTTGATGAAGTCATTCACAGAGAAAGCTGAAAGAAGACCAGATTGAAAAATAAAAGACCTGTATTGGATTTTAATATTGTCTAGTTCCTTCTCATTAAGGAAATGTTTGTGGTATCATTTAACTAGAGTGACTAAGATCATAATTTTAATAGTATTCTTTTTCTTTTTGTTCCTTTTTTGGTTCACGTTGTCTTATCTCTTTTCCTCTGTACTGTAATGTACACTGTTTGATTCAGGACTGTTATTACTAACTTTGTTCATACATATTTTATTTCTGAGATGATCTCTATATATAGAAGGGGGTCCAAGACTGAGCTTATGCTTAGTCTACAGACTACATTCAGACATGTCTGAGAACTAATAGGGAATGTGTGTTAATACCCTACTTGCCTGAGGGACTGAGATGCTTCCTCCAGGAGAACTATTCCAAAAGGAAGAGCGAGTTAGGCAGAGAAGCTTGACTCAGTTACAAATTAGAGCAATTGTCACAGAGTGGGGTGATTCCAAATATAACTTGGTGTATGTCAATTGAATTTCTCTGCACTGATTTACATGGGTGTTTTAGAGATTGGGGAATCTGAAATTTCTTTTATAAAAGAGGAACTCTATGTATGTCAAGGAAACAGGATGGCCTGAGCTGATGCATACCTATATTCCTGGTACAAGTACATAGAAATGCTGAATACAATAAAACAATTTTTAAATATTACCAAACTCAAGAGAAAAAAAGAAAGGTGGGAGACATTTCCAGATTTAAAAGACAAAAATGAAGTGAATAGTTGTAAATTATAGTTGATGTTAAAACAATCCATAGAGCATTATGCATGGATATAGACCATTGAGGAGAGAGGCTCTAATTTTAACCAGAATATGAGAACAGAGTTTGTGGCCTTGGTTCTGCACTAAGTGGAGAGTTGCCACCAGTTTGCATAAAGTCAAGATCTTGGAAGAGCTTCCCAATCTATGAAGTGGAATAGAAAAGCTAAGGAACATGGAGAAGGAGTGATATCTTGGTGAAAAAAATTACAAAATTTCTCTGAGAACAATCAAACAACAAAGCATGAAAGTGAGATTTGATTTTACAGAATATGTTTGCTGTGGAAAACCCAGGCTAAGCTATAAACATAAACATTAATCCAGAGGTGGGGAAATATGTGAATCTTCAGAAGGAGGAGAAAACAGTCTACATATGGACACATCCAGGAGCTAAGGCGCGCTGGTCTTCCACAATAAGCAATCTGTGTTAAAGGTAACCTCACAATTAGATTACAGACTTCACAAGGAAGGGTACCATCAGAAGGTCAAGTCAACAGATACAATAATGGGAGAGTTGACACTCAAAGTTAGAAATAAAAATCTAAGAATATACAATATTAGCTTGAAATTCTTCAAGGAATAAAAAAAGAAATTGAAACTATAATGAAAAACAGAACACTATGAAGAAAGAAAAGACAGTATTGTTATAAGTACCAATCAGAACTTCTAGAAATGAAAAATATATTTATTGAAATTAACAACCTGATATATTCTGAAATTAACAACCTAATGGTTATGGAGAGTATTAGATAATGCTGTAGAGGGAATTAGTAAACTAGAAGATGTAGCTGAGGGACTCAGAATAGACTCCAGAAAGACAAAGAAATGGAAAATATGAAGATTAAAATACATGAATTTTATGCATAGATCACCAAATATAATCAATTAGAAGTCTACAAGGAGGAAATGGAGAATAGGGGAGAGGCAGTATTCAAAGAGATAATGGATGGAAATTTTCTTGAATGAAAGAAAGACAAGAATCTAAACTGAAGACACTCACTGATCCTTAAATAGGCTAAATAAAACAGGTCCTACCTCAACACACTGCGGTAAAGCTATAGAGCACTAGGCACAGGAGAAAACTTCAAGCAACAAGAGAGAAAAGATAATTATTTAAAAAGAATGACAGTTATATTGATAACAGTCTTTTATCTCTAGAGACTCCCAATAGGAAAAATATCTTTGAAAGCTGGAACCTAAAACTCAAAACTCAGCTAACATATCATTTAAGAGCATAGTAAAAAATAATAAATTAAGCAGAACCTGAGAGTGTTTCTTTTTAATTTAGGATAATTGCCAAAAGTGCTATGAAAGATTGCACTTCAATAAGCAGGACCTTGAACCCAGAAATAAGAAGTGAGATTCAAGAAGCAATCATGTGTAAAGAGAACTGATAAGTATATGAGTAATTCTGTATGACCACGTGACTATGACAAACAGCAATAAGAATTACTGCAACAACAATAATAAATATAATGATAACTAATTTTAAGGTTAAATATTTTAAAAATAAATGAGACAGATACAAATATGTAAATGCTCATTAAATATCAAAATGTGATTGTTTACTAACTTAAATGATATGCAGTCTGGTCAGGAAGTTATGAAGGGACCAGAAACCAGTGGGAAAATGAGATTTAACACAGTATGGTTGAAAGCAATAAAATCATTTACACGAGTAAAACAGAGAAAATGCCATCAAAAGTTATCAAGAAAATGAGAGAAGTCACAGGTAAATAGTTTTAGCAGTGAAAAAGACCTCATAAATATAGACACTTTGGAAATTTCAAAAATCCTAAGAAAACGCTATGAATAGCTTTTTCTCAGAAGTTTCAAAACAGATCAAATACACAATTTTCTAGAAAAATATGGATTACAAAAATTTGTCAAGAAGAAAGAGAAAACCATGAATAAACCATCTATTTTTTTTTTAAATTTAAGTTGATACTTAGAAATCTACTCATAAGTATATGCTTATACAAACTTATATAAACTGCTTCAAATAAAGTTTAAAAAAACTTATCAACATAACTAAAGGGCTATTATCTTGAAAAAAATTATGACAAGCTGACTTATGAATTAATAACAACAGCTAACAGTTAACATAATTTTTTATGCGCCAGACACTCTTTTAAATGCTTTACGTATATTAATTCATTATAATCCTCAAAAATCCTAAATAAAATATTAGCAAACATAATTCAATGTATTGTAAAGCAATATATTGGAAGAATACATGGTGATCAAATAGAATTATCCCAGAAATTCAAGAATGATTTAGTTTAACATTACAAAATCTTTCAATATAGTTTTCTACATTAATATATGAAGGGAGAAAAATCATATAATATTAATAGATAAATAAATAGTGGATAAAAATTATTTTTCAGCTCTTCTGCAGTTTGGTGTGGCCAAGTTCTGGGTGATAGGTTATAATCCTCTGGTACCCTTTCCAGGAGACAGCAGGTCCACGCCCTTCTTCTCTTCTTTGTTCCTTCCTCCATCCTGCTGCTTGGACTGTAGACATTGCCATCTTGGACTGTGAGATTGAGGTCATCTCTGTTGATCAACAAGATAAAGGAGGCTACCTCTCTGGTTTAGTCACTCAGGAGCAGTATCTGTCTACTAATTTTTGATCACAGATGACTAAATAATTACTCAATAGCCTGTGGGGCAATTTGTGATTTTTACATTGTGTTGGCTGAAGGGAAAAATCAGAGGGATTAACACCTAAGAAATGCCTTTACTGAGCATGGTCTTACTCCCTTCCGAAGCCATCTATTCTGGGAGATGGACATTTCCTACCTTTAAGAATTCTAGAATACGTTATATCAGTAGTGTGCCGACAAATGTTTAAGAACTGAATTTCCAAGAAAAAAGCCCCCTGATTTGTAGCATTTCTGATATCCGAGTTGTAAATTTTTCTGCCATGGTCAATTTCAAGCTGCCATTGTGAACTTACTGAAGGTGTGTTTGGGAAGAGATGCGCACCTTTGAGCTCATGGAGCCAGTCCCAGTACACCACTGCCTGTGTTAGTAGCTGCTTGTGATGGTAGAGGGACAGATGTGAGTGAGGGTTGAGAGACGAGTGGGATGACCTCTTTCGATATTTTGTCCTTATGACATATACCCTCAACTTTGAGGTCCTTTATGTAATAGATAATATAGACCAGCATACATTCTTATTTCAAATTTATTTGACTTCCTTAACTACAACTATTGAAATCGAAAATAATAATTTTCATAGTAATTCCCAAGATTGAATATTCAACAACAAACAAAGAGAACAATTAGTTTCCCCAAATAGTGAAACATAAAAACAGAACATCCAAGTTTAATAACTGGTCAACTGCAACTTAGATAAGAACCACCTACAGAGTGGTAACTTAAAATGAAACTCACTATCAGTGTTGCTTTTGATTCTTTTATCTTTTACAACACTAACTCAACCCTTATCCCCTTCTTGGTCTTCCCTGCAGTTATAGTTAGTGCTGTGGATTATTAGGCCAAGGTTCAGACACAAAGAACAAAGATAAAGCAACATAAATTTGAACTTTGATATGCTATTGCTTCTCAGTGTTAGAAATTTAATTTTACTAAGTGGCAAGTGAAATGACACCAGGGGAAAAAATAGCATGTGTCAGTGGGAGGGGGAAAGGATAAAAGAAAGCTATTAAGAAACAGTCAGGAGCTATCAAGAAAATTCAGGAAAGACTGTTAACACCATTTCAGCCAAAAGATTCTTTCTTTACATCTCTTAAGGCTATCATTTCAAAGTATAATCTAGATTGTACACAAAGTAGCTATTTTAATCTTTTACAAATAAATAGTTTGGTAAATAAGAAGGGTAGAATATTTAAAATTCTAGGTTATTTTTTACTGAAAATTAAGATATTAAATATTTTCTCCCTTTTTCCCCTGTATCCTTAATTAGCACAGGCAGCTAGAAAAGAGTTATAGCAGGTGTTAAAATGGATTTTGAGACCCAATTTTTAAAGACCCAAGATTTTAATCGTTTGGTAGCTCTTCTTAGTCCTAAAATACACAGTTTAGAAAAAATATAACCTTTATTATGGAGAGGATTGAAATACTTCAGTTGGTACTTGGCCTCATAATTCTAGTTTCCACTATCTATTGATTGTCTTCCATCTAGATTTAGAAGAAAGAGACAGTGCTGCAGAAGCTCTTCACAAATAAACTTTCAATTCCAGCTTAGCTTCCAATCTGTACATGTAATATCATGCAAATCTCATTTTAGCCGAAAGCACCCCCAGGCTGCCACTTTAGAGAAGCCTAAACATTTCAACCATTGTCCAATTTGCAGCATGAAATAAACTATTAATACAGAAACAGAGCAAAGGGCATCTAAAAAGCTAGAGTAAGACAGTATGTCATGTATTAACAAATATGAAAATATACATCATTCTAGTTTCCTCAAAATGGAGTTGGAATATGAAAGAGTGAAAAATATTATGTGCTTTGTTCAAATCTTAAAAAAATAGCTGAGAGGAATAACTAAAAGATGACTATGAAAGTTTTGAGAGAAATAAATTTAGAACAAATAAGATATTGGTTTACATAGTGGGTAGTAAAACAAGGGCATTATAAAATGTTAAAGAAGGATTCAAAAAAGTCATGAATAGGAGATGCAATCTATCCTCATTATTCATGGATACCATATTTGAAAATTTGCCTACTTACTAAAATTTATCTGTAGCCCCCAAATCAGTACTCACCATGCCTTTTTAGTCATTTGTGGACATGTGCAGAGTGGTGAAAAATTTGAGTCACTTGAAGCTCATTTTCCCAGTTGAGGTTGAACAAGGTAATTCTTTGCCTTCTTGTTTCAGCTCTCATACTGTAAACAAAAATCTTTTTTACAGTCTATTTAGTGCCACTGAATCAATTATTAACTCAATAGTGACTCAATTCTTGCCTTTCTACGCTCTCTGGACATGGGGGTCAGGGCTGAAAGTTCCAAGCTTCTAATCATGGTTTGGTCTCTCTGATGACCAGCCCTCATCCAAGAACCCACAGAGAGGCACCTCATTAGAACCAAGGGAATTCCAAGGGATTTCAGTGCTCTGTGTCAGACACTCCTATTACTCAGGAAATTACAAGGGTTTTGGGAGCTCTGTGTCAGGAAATAGGATCAAAGACCAAATATTAGCAGGAACCTGGGACAGAGACTGTGTGCTCTGACTCAGTGTTGGCTCCTCCAAGCACCACAATTCACCAGTCACGGGGATTGATTTAATGGTGGACTTGAAACCAATCAGAGCCAAGGGCATGTCTGCCGGGACTGTTAGGGGAGGGAAGCATGTGCTTTTGTTGCCCCATTTGGTCCTCTGCCATCAAGAAGGATGCATAACTGGCTCCCCAAGAGCCAATGATAAAATCTGAGAATGAAGCCAACATAAGAGAAGGCAGAGCTGAGAATAGGAAGCTGAGTCCTGTGACAGCGCTTCACACTCTGGATTGGACTTTTTAGCTGTATAGGCAATAACTTCCTTTTTAAAAAAAATACTAATTTTATTCAAGTTTTTTACTCTTACAATGAAAAAGTCTTAATGGCTACAGATACCCAACTAATGCAAGTCCCAAATTTCAGGGCGGATGAATGCTTTAGCTTCAAATCTCACATCTTACCTTGCTTAGCATGATACAGAAGCACGTGGGCAGCGATTTATTTATTTATTTATTGCTCGTAAAGATTTGCCCTGAGCTAACATCTGTTGCCAATCTTTCTCTCTTTTTTTTTTTTACCTCCCCAAAGCCCCAGTACATAGTTGTATACTCTAGTTGTAAGTCCTTCTAGTTCTTCTGTGTGAGCCGCCGCCACAGTATGGCTACTGACAGATGAGTGGTGTGGTTCTGTGCCCGGGAACTGAACCCGGAGCGCTGAAACAGAGCGTGCCAAACTGTAACCACTAGGCCATCAGGGCTGGCTTCACAGTGCTTTATGTTTGAAGGAGGAATATACTAGGAATCCTTTCTGACCTTGCGGAGAGTTTACCCTCGGCCCTATAGAGGCTCACTAAATATAGAATATTACCTGCTCAAATGCTACTTCAATATTAGCTTTTACATTTTTTCTGGTTGTTTAAATTTCTGTTTAAGGTTGCAAATATTTTAAATAAGATATGGTACTTCTCATCTTGTCTTAGAATATTTTGACTGCAAATACACATCAGATGCATTTCCATTGTGTTTTAAAAATTCTTTTCTATTTTAAGGAAAAAAATGCTGACATCTCTATTCATTAAGTTAAAATAGGTTGATTGATTCAGCCATAAAATATGTGGGCAAAATTCAAATGATTGTGTCTATAATATTGCATTAGTTGTCTCAGTGGGAAGGTTCAGATATAATTGCTCTCGGATTCTAAGATGCTTTATATAAGAAAGTTGAAGCTTGTGTATCATAAAAGACTTCATGCACAACTATGGCAGATAGGTTCTGCTTTTTCAGCTTTAGTATCTGTTAGAAGAATGTAATATAGCATTAGGTAATCTTCCTGGTAGGGCATATACTGTATAGTTGGGGTACCAATCAAAATGATTGAATCGAAACATCCAGATCTGATTTGATAAAGTTGACAAGCAGACTTGTGCCTTTGAGAGACTTTTGTAAATTTGACCTTTAATGTGAAAAAGCAAATTGTGCCTCTTTGATTTTGGAATTCACCTTGTCATACACCAGTCAGGGCTCTCTCTGTATCATTAGTTTTAGCACAAAATTAATTTTCAAAAAAGGAACTATAAATTTGGGAAAAGAAAAATATGTCTTAAAAGTGATTTAGAGAGAATATGGGCAAGTGCAGAAATTGAGAACTACTTGGTATCCCAGGGAGCCATCTTCTTCTTAAAAGATCATTTTGTTATGAAATTCACAGACATTCATCAGCTTTCAAGGATATGCTGCTGCTTAAAAGTTTGGAGCGCAGAGATGAAGATTAGCTACATTACGCCAAGAATAATCTAAGGATAATGCCTAGATGGGTCTTGAAAACAACCTATTAACTCAGCAAGCATGAACTCTGGAAAATAGCTCAAAAAATGAATTCAATGGTTTATTTCTTTACATATTCATAATTCTTCTTCACCAGTGGAATGAAATAAGTCATATCTATGGACACATAGACTCATAGAATAAACAACAGAATTGGGAGAGAACACAGAAATTATTTGGCTCAGCTTCTCATTTCAGAGACAGGAAATTAAGCTCATTTGAAATAGAATGAAAATCTTGGAAAGAACCTTAAGCATTTTAATTGTTCTCCTTACTTTCATTTAAATTTAAATTTTTTAAATCAAAGATATAGCTGGATGTAATTTAAAAGTCAAGTAGTACTATAAGGATTATAATTTAAAAAGATAGTTTCCTGTCCCAACCCTCTGATAATATTGTTAATATAATATTGATAATACGTAAATACTGTTGACAAGTGAACTACATTGCATTCAATGATAATATTTGCTTTGAGGTACAGTTTTGTTTTTCTTGGCTTGGAATATACTTGCCTTTTTTTTTTTTGGTTTTTGGCCTAGTTTTTGACAGAACTGTAAAACTCCTTTTAATGTGATCAAACACATCAAGTTGTATCTCCACCCCCCATTTCCCTTTGGGGACATAAATCCTAGAAATTAGAAACTTCTACCTGTCTCCTCTGATGCAAACTGCTGCTCTCTAGCCCTGCTCCACAGATGTCATATATGATCCAGAAATTTCAACTACTGCTTCCTGGATCCTAAGTCTTCTTTCTTGGTTTTCCTCTTGCCTTTGGTAAAACATATCCTTTATTTGATTCTTGAGAAGGGTTGCTTCAGGGGCAAAGTTTTTGTGAGCTTGTTTGTTTGAAAATATCCTTATTCTCCCCTTAACCTTGAGTGTTTAGTGTTACATAAAATTCTAGGTTAAAAGTTATTTTCACTTCATAATTCCAAAGCACTGATAACAATTACTTGTACCTTTTAGGGTTGCTGTTGAGAAGTCTCATGCCATTCCGGCTCCCAATTCTTTGTATGTATATATGTATATTTTCTTCTGAAGACTTGTAGGACTTTTTTATATCTATGGTATTCTGAAATTTTTTTTTTGTTTTTTTTTTAGTTAACACATCCATCGCCTCTTATACCTTTTTTTTTGTGGTGAGAAATTTTAAGATTTACTGTCTTAACAACTTTCAAGTAAATAATACAGGGTTGTTAACTATAGTCACTATGCTGTACAATAGATCCTCAGAAGTCATTCGTCTTAGCTGGAAGTTTGTACCTTTCGGCCACTTTCACCCATCCCCCCAACCGGGCAACCAACAATCTAATCTCTGTTTCTGTGAGTTCACTTTTTTTAGATTCCATGTATAAATGAGATTACAAATTATTTGTCTTTCTCTGTCTGACTTATTTCACTTAGCATAATGCCCTAAAATTTCATCCATATTGATGCATGTGGGAGGATTTCCTTTTTTCTTGTGGCTGAATAATATTCCATTGTGTGTGTGTGTGTGTGTGTGTGTGTGTGTGTGTGTGTGTGTGTGTATATATACACACACACACACACCACATTTTCTTTATCCATTATTTCATCGATGGATACTTAGGTTGTTTCCATGTCTTGGCTGTTATAAATAATGCTGCAGTGAACATGGGGGATGCAGATATCTTTTTGAGATAGTATTTTCATTTCCTTTGGATAGATACCCAGAAGTGGGATTGCTAGATCATAAGGTAGTTATATTTTCACTTTTTTGAGGAAGCTCCATACTGTTTTCCATAGCAGCTGCACCAATTTATTTTCCCACCAACAGTGCCAAAGTTTCCCTTTTGTCCACATTCTTGCCAATGCTTATCTCTTGTCTTTTTGATAATAGCCATTCTAAGAGGTGTGAGGTAATATCTCATTGTGGTTTTGATTTACATTTCCTTGATGATTAGTGATTTTGAGCATATTTTAATGTACCTGTAGGCCATTTGTATGTCTTTTTTGGAAAAATGTTTATTCAGGTCCTTTGCCCATTTTTAAAATTAGATTATGTGGTTTTTTTCTATTGAGTTGCATTTGTTCCTTATATATTTTAGATATTAACCCCTTATCAGATATATGGTTTGTGACTATTTTCTCCCATAGGTTGCCTTTTTATTTTGTTGATTGTTTCTTTTGCTGTACAGGAGTTTTTTAGTTTGATGTAGTCCCATTTGTTGATGTTTGCTTTTTTGTTTGGGCTTTTGGTGTCCTATCTAAAAAAATCAATGACTCGACTGATGTCAAGTAGCTTTTTCCTTATGTTTTCTTCTAGGACTTTTATAGTTTCAGGTCTTACATTCAAGTCTTTAATCTGTTTTGAATTAATGTTTGTGAGTGGTGTAAGATAGGGGTCCAGTTTCTTTCTTTTACATGTGGATATCTAATTTTTCCAAAACCATTTACTGAAGAGATTATCTTTTCCACATTGAGCATACTTGACTCTCTTGTCAAATATTTATTGACCATATATATGTTGGTTTATTTCTGGGCTCTCAGTTCTATTCTTTTGGTTTATGTGTTTGTTTTTATGCTAATACCAAGCTGTTTTGATTACTATAGCTTTATAATACTGTTTGAAATCAGGAAGTGTGAGGGCTCCAGCTTTGTTATTCTTTCGTAAGATTGTTTTGGCTGTTTGGGATCTTTGTGGTTCTATAAAAATTTTAGGATTGTTTGTTCTATTTCTGTAAAAAATGCCAGTGGAATTTTGATAAGAATCGCATTGAATCTATAGCAGGCTTTGGGTAACAAAGGTATTTTAACAATATTAATTCTTCTGATCTATGAACATGAAAAATCATTCTATTCATTGGTGTCTTCAATTTCTTTCATCAATTTCTCATAGTGTTCAATGTACAGGTCTTTCACTTCCTAGGTTAAATTAGTGCCTAAGTATTTTATTCTTTTTGATGCTATTGTGAATGGAATTGTTTTCTTTATTTCTTTTTGAGATACCTCATTGATAGAGTATAGAAATGCAACTAATTTTGTATGTTGATTTTGTATCCTGTACTTTACTGAATTCATTTATTAGTTCTAACAGTTTTTTGGTGGTGTCTTTAGGGGTTTCTCTGTATAACATTGTGTCATCTGCAAACAGACAATTTTACTTCTTTTCTTATTTAGATGACTATTATTTCTTTATCTTGCCTGATTCTCTGGCTAGGATTTCCAGTAGTATATTGAATATGAGTGGTGAAAGTTGGCAACCTTGTTTTGTTCCTGATCTCAGAGGAAAAGCTTTCAATCTTTCTCTGCTGACTATGATGTTACCTGTGCATTTGCTATATATGGCCTTTATTATGTTGAGATACTTTCCTTTTATACCCAATTTGTTGAGAGTTTTATCATGAAAGGATGTTGAATTTTGTCACATGCTTTTTCTGCATCTATTCAGATGATTGTATGATGTTTATCTTTCATTCTATTAAAGTGACATATCACATTTATTGATTTGTATATATTGAACCATCCTTGCATCCCAGGAATGAATCCCACTAGATCATGGTATATGAGTCTTTTAATGTGCTGTTGAATTTGGATTGTTAGTATTTTGTTGAGAATTTTTGCATCTATATTCATCAAAAAGATTATCCTGTAGTTTTCTTTTCCTATAGGGTCCTTATCTGGCTTTGGTGTCAGAGTACTACTGGCCTTGTAAAATGAGTTTGGGAGTACTATCTCCTCAATTTTTTGTAAGAGTTTAAGAAGAATTGGCATTAATTCTTCTTTAAGTGTCTGGTAGAATTCACCAGTAGAACCATCTGGTCCTGGGCTTTTCTTTCTTTGAAGGTTTTTGATTACTGATTCAATCTCCTTACTCGTTACTTGTCCCTTCAGATTTTCTATTTCTTCCTGATTTACTCTTGGTAGGTTGTATGTTTTTCGGAATTTATCCATTTCTTATAGGTTGTCCGTTTGATGGCATATAATTGTGCATTGTAATATCTCTTATGATCCTTTGTATTTCTGGACTATCTGTTGTAATATCTCCTCTTTCATTTATAATTTTATTTATACGAGACCTCTTTTTTTTCTTGGTTAGTCTAGCTAAAGTTTTATCAATTTTGTTTATCTTCAAAAAACCAACTCTTCATTTTGTTGATCTTTTCTACTGTTTTCCTATTCTCCATTTCATTTATTTCTGTTGTAATCTTTATTATTTCCTTCTTCTGCTAACATTGGGCTTAGTTTGTTCTTCTTTTCTACTTCATTGAGGTGTAATGTTAGATTGCTTTTTAGATATCTTTCTTTTTTCATAGTGTAAGTGTTTATTGCTATAAATTTCCCTCTTAGCGCAGCATTGTATAGGTTTTGGAATAATGTGTTTCCATTTTCATTTATTTCAAGATTTTTTTTTAATTCCCTTTTGATCTCTTCTTTGATCCATTGTTTGTTCCAGAGTGAGTCATTCAATTTCCACATATTTTTTATTTTTTTCATGTTTGCTCCTGTTATTGACTTCTGATTTCATAAGACTGTGGTCAGAAAGGGTAGTTGATATGATTTCAGTCTTCTTAAATACGTTAACAGTTGCATTGTGACCTCTCATGTAATTGTCCTGGAGAATGTTTCGTGAGAAGAACATGTATTCTGCTGCTGTTGGATGGATTGTTCTGTATATGTCTATTAGTTCCATTTGGTCTATAGTGTTGTTCAAATCTTCTGTTTTCTTATTGACTCTCTATCTGGGTGATCTATTCATTGTTGAAGGTGGAATATTAAAGTCCTCAACCATTAGTGTATTGCTGTTTATTTCTCCTTTTTGTTCTGTTAGTGTTTGCTTTATACATTTAAGTGCTCTGATGTTGGATGCATAAATTTTTACAATTGTTATATCTTCTTGATGAATTAACTTCTTTATGATTATGTAATGAGCTTCTTTTTCTCTTGTGCCATTTTTAGCTTAAAGTCTATTTTGTCTCATTTAAGTATAGCTACCCCTGCTTCTTTTTGTTTACCATTTGCTTAGAATATCTTTTTCTGTTCCTTTACTTTCAGTATATCTGTGACATTAAAGCTAAAGTGAGTCTTTTGTATGCAGCATATCTTTGGATTTTGTTCTTTTTATCCATTTGGCCATTCTATATCTTTTGATCTAGATTCTAGATCTTTTGGTTGGGGAATTTTAATCCATTTATGATCAAAATAATTATTGATAGATTAGGGCTTCCTGTTGCCATTTTGTTATTTGTTTTGCAGATCCTTTGTTCCTTGCTTTCTCTCTTGCTGTATTTCTTATAGTTTGATGACTTTTGTGGTGGTATATTTTGACTCCTTTATCTTAGTCTTTTCTGTATCTACTACAGGTTTTTCCTTTGTGTTTACCATGAGGTTTACATAAAATATCTTATAGTTATAATATCTTATTTTAAGCTGATAATAACTTAAATTTTATAGCACATAGAAACTTTAAACTTTTATTTTTCTCCTCTCACATTTTAGGTTATTAATGTTATAATTTACATCCTTTTTATATTGTGTATCCACTAACTAATTATTGTTGCTATAGTTATTTTTATGTTTGTTTTTTAAATTTAAACTAGAGTTTTAACTGATTTACATACCACCATTACAATATTGGAGAACCTGACTCTGACTATATTTGCCTTTACTGATGAGTTTTACACATTCATTATGTTTTTACGATGTTAATTAGCATACTTTCATTTCAGCTTGTAGAATACCATTTAGCATGTCTTGTAAGGCTGGTGCAGTGGTGATGAACTTCCTCAGATTTTGTTTGTTTGAGAAAATCTTTATTTCTTCTTCATTTCTAAAGTACAGCTTTGCCAGATATAGAATTCTTGCCTGAGTTTTTTTCTTTTAATATTTGGAATATATCTTCCCACTCTCTCCTGGCCTGCAAAGTTACTGCTGAGAAACCACTGATAGTCTTTTGGGGGCTGCCTTGTATGTGATGAGTTGCTTTTCTCTTGCTGCCTTCAAAATTCTTTGTTTGTCTTTGACTTTTGACAATTTAATTATAATGTGTCTCAGTGTAGACCTTTTGGGGTTCAAACTATTTAGGATCCTTTGAGACTCATAAATCTGGTCATCCATTTCTCTCCTCAAGTTTTGGGAAATTGTCCATTATTTATTTAAATAGACTTTCTGTCTCTTTCTCTTTCTCTTCTCCTTCTAAGATTCCCATAATGCATATATTGTTTCTTGATAGTGTCCCATAAATCCCATAGGCTTTCTTCACTCTTTTTCATTCTTTTTTCTTTTTGCTCCTCTGGCTGGATAATTTTAAATGATCTGTCTTTAAGTTCACTGATTCTTTCTTCTTCTTTGTCAAGTCTGTTGTTGAAGAGCTCTACTGAGTTTTTAGTTCAGCCATTGTATTCTTCATCTCTAGGATTTTTGTTCGTTTTTGATGGTTTCTATTTCTTTGTTGAACTTCTTATTTTGTTCACGTGTTGTTTTCCTAATTTTGTTTAGTTATATGTCTGTGTATTCTTGGTAGTTCACTGAACTTCTTTAAAATGATTATTCTGAATTCTTTTTCAGATGGTTTATAGATCTTTGTTTCTTTAGGGTCAGTTTTTAAAGCTTTATTAGTTAACTTTGGTGGTGTCATGTTTACCTGATTCCTTATGATCCTTGTATCTTTGCATTGGTATTTGTGCATATGAGTATGTGGTCTCCTTTTCCAGATTTTACAGGTTCATTTTAGCAGTGAAAGACCTTTACCGTTTGCTCAGCTTGGGAGTACTTAATGGGTCATCTGGTAGCATTTGTGGACAGGCAAGTCTTGTTATCAAGTTCTCTAGTTGGGCAAGGTTATTGCCTGTGCTTTCACTTTAGGGGAGGTGTGCTGCTAGCTGGGCTCTGTGGTTGGGTGGGCCTGCTGACTGGGCTCTGTTTTCAAGTGGGTTTGCTGGGTGGGCTCCCTGGTCAGGCAGGGATGCTGGTCATGTTCTGTGGTCAGCCGAGGCCACTAGCTGGGCTTTGCAATCACCTCTGCTTGGTCAGGGTTGCAGGCTGTGTTCTCTGGCAAGACACTGCCACTGGTTGGGTTCTGCAATTGGTCCACTGTGGGCCATGCTTCACAATTGCTCCTGAGTGGGTTGGGCCTTAGGCTGTGCTCCCTGACTCAGTGGTTCCAATGGCTGGATTCCACATTCAGGCAGGGATGCAGGTCAGGCTTCATAGTCAGTTGGGGCCTCAGGCTGTGCCCCAAAGTTGGGCAGGGCTACAGAATGGGCTTTGCAATCAGGTAGGCCATTGGCTGTGCTCTGCCTTTGGTTGAGACCACTTGTCAGGCTTTCTGGTTAGGGAAGGTCTTCAAATGTACCTCACATTTGGGTGAGGCTGGAGACTATGTTCAGCAATCAGGTAGGGCCATATGCTGGGCTCCAGTGCTTGGTGAGATTGTAGTCTAGGCTCCATGTCTGGTTGGTACTATTGCCACCATGTTCTCAAAATGAAGACAATATGTGCACAGAATGAACAAGATGATGTGCTCAGATGAAGACAACATGAGGGAGATACACAATTGACATGTAACAGAAGTGAGAAATATTCCTATGTCGTTATAAGCCATGGAGATCTTGGGGTAGTTTGTTACCATAATGTAACTTAATAAAAGCTGAACGATGCAGAGTTATTCTGTTTTATTGCCTGGATGTAATCTGGCAAAAAAGTATGACCCTTTTTATTTTCATAAATTTTAGTTCCTTTTTAAAAGTAGAAGCTAAATAAATATTTTGATTGAATTAACAGTTTGTAAAGTGAGTTTGTCATTTTCAATGGGTTGGTTATAAATAAGAGAAAATCATCTCAAGCTGGCCTAAATGGTGTGGTTCACATATTAGGTTCACTGGTTCATATATCAGGAAAGTACAAAGGTGAAAGGGTCTTTGAGCCTGGCTTGATACAGTGGCTCATTAAGTTCATCAAGGACTGAGTCCATCTATGCCTCTCCAATCTGCCTTTGACTGTGTCACCTTTGTTCTCATTTTTCCTTATTTAACTAATGATGCTGCCAACCATTCCCAGGAATATGTGTTTTCTTGTCAACACTAGTAAGAGAGAAGGGCCCTTCTGGAAACTCTCTCAGAGTCAGTAAACATCTTTTTGAAGCCACAATAAACTTCTTACATCTTAGTGACAGGAAGTGAGTCACTTGTCCTTCTCTGAACTATTGACTATAACATATTAACCCCAACCTTGGGCACAGATTGAACCTCTTGAGCCAGGTATGGTTAAGCCATCCCTAAAGGACATGGGTAAGTGAGTTTGCCCAAAGCAATGAATACTTAGATGCATTGGACAAAATTGCAATGAACAATATGCATTAACACAGCTTTTTCATCAATCTCTGTAGATGAATGTATGACACATTATGTTAGATGATTTGTGTTTCTGATTTCCGTTGAATATGCCTGTGCATTTAGCATAACCCATGAGAAGTAGTAATTGAAGAACTTATGATCTGGCAAGCACATAGCCCATTTCACATGGCTACTGGATTCATGCAATCCAGTTTTGCAAATTATCGTCTGATCAGTTCCTTACCGCACTTGCTGTGGTCAAACATGCCAAATCTTTTATATGTTTCCATATTTTACACTCTTACGCTCTCTCTCTCTCTCCATTCCTGTCTCTCTGATGTATAGATATATTGATATAATCTATTTATATTTATATACTCTATTTATATATAATCTATTTATATCGATATGTCTATATATGTTATTTATTTATTTATTTGTTGTTTGTTTATTTTAAAGAGTTAAATGCTTAAACTCTGTTAAGGTTTGTGTGACTGCTTCCTTTCTTTTTTTCATGAGCATTAAGTTCATCTTGTTGTTTTCTTGAAAATATCTTTAGGCTTATCAAGATTCATTTCATAGCATTCAGATTCCTGGAAAAATAGTTTGTCTAACATATAATCTCAAAATGGATAATCTTCATAATTTTAATGGAACATTCTTGATTTTATCTTCTTCAGCTGAATATAGTAAAAGTGATATAAATACTTGAGCTTGTTTTACTATTATTTTCTGGTAACTATTAATGGGTGTTTGAAGTGTAATACCAATTTGACCATGAAAATCCACTTAAAATCTTGATTTTTCTTCCTCCTTATTTATCTAATTCTCAGATAGAGATGGTCAAAAAATTTTGCTGAGACACCATTTCACTTTGAATAATTTATAGTCAATGTGATTTCTCTGGTTGTGCTAGATGACTGATTATTTATTTATTACATGTCTGGGTGTTTTATATTTCAAAATAGAATTTTAATGGGCATTAAATCAATTAGAATACATTTGACAATCATTGCAGATTAACTGTATTTGGAGGTCTAAACCTTTTTCTATTTTGATAGATATGTACTGATAAATACAGCACTGAGAACTGTTGAGAATCTCACTAAAATGAAGGAAAACATTACAATGAAGATTTTCCTACTGTTATATAGAGTAGTCCCTTTAATGCAGTCTAGATTTTGAAAAGTTTCTGTTTGGTAAGTGAATGAATGGTTTACAAACCAGCAGTTTCTTAGTGAAAATGCCTATGCAATATTTAAAGTAAATCAATCTGTAATTAATATTTGCATTTTAAATAAAATATGTGTGTTGTAAGGGACTTGCAATTTTCCGATCACAATACTGTAAACTTCTTCTTCAGTTGGCTGTTTTCCTCTTTTCAATCCTTAGTTAGCTCACAGTGAATCTATCAGAAAGATGCCCAGGGGAAATCAAAGATGGTGAAACCCACCTACACAGCTCAGCAGCAGAGACAGAGGAAGAATAGCAGTTCAAATGCTTGGCTAAAAATGAAGTTTTTGAATGATGCAGTCACATATTTTTTGGTATTAATTAGGACCAAAGCCAGGGTGGTTAAAGGAGGCATTTGTCTACAGTGGGGAATAGGAGGCTTGCTCTGTTGCCTGAAATTCTATTATTAGAGTTTATTCCAGGAAGAGAGAGAGGAGGGAGTGCACCTGTCTTAATGGTGTAATGGAATTAGGCAGAACTAAATTTTAATTCCAATTGTACCTCTGAGTAAGTAGTCCTGTATTCTCTGGGCAAATTATCTCGTCAATTTAAGACTCAGCTTCACCATTGGAACAAGTATCTACTTCACTAGTAGTGGGTAGAATAATGTTAAATGAGTTAACATGTGCAAAATGATCAGGCACCATGGCCACCACATGGTAGGGATTGGGTGAGTGCCTGGGCCCTTGCCTGCTTTCCTTCTTTATCCACTCTTTCTCTACTCTCTTTCCCCCCAAAAAAGGAAGTGGGAAGGTCCGGAGATTAACATAACCACTATGGTTTAGTTGAGGACTGGTTCACAATGGGAAACTCTTTATAAAATTTACGGTGAAACATGAAAGATGTTCGATTTCTTACACATTAAGATATCGGCTTCTCACAACATAAAACGGTTTTAAGAATCAGGCAAATTATTATACACAGAACCCTAACATGATGTACGAGGAAGAAGCACTTTGGAATCAGACATCTGAATTCAAATATCATTAGTCTTAGAGTTGTGGTAAAACCCTTTATGTTCTCTGAGTTCTGGTTTCCTCTTCTGTAATTGGGGTGAAAAATGCGTGTGAGGTGATGCGTATGCGTTTATTCCACACAGAGCTTGGCACTTAGGCTCTCAGTGGATTTTGCATCATGGGGCCCCATTATTACAAATAAAGTGGAGCTGGTTGAACTGTGTCAAATATTAATCCAGTAACTCAGTTGAAAGAATTAAAAAGTTGGCTGCGTGCAGGTCTGACTTGGCACATCCCTGAGCTACAGCTGTCACTGATAATTGCTTAACAGCTCAGTTAGCACGCTGGCAAGTTGTTGCTTTCAGACAACTTGTATATTTGGGAAGAGACTTCAAATCATTTCCGAGAATATACTTGAATTTCAATTAATTCCAAAAGGTGTCTCAAGCACTTTGATGACCTTGGGTGTAGACTTTTATTCAAATTATTTGACGTAACCTGCTCTCTCTATTAAAAAAAGTTTTATATGGGATATGATGACTCATTTTGACAGTCCAAACACACAGTGGCAATTGTATTACATGTTCCATCAGTCAGGAAAGCAATAAGCGTTTATTGCTGCACTTAAAATATCTAATGCTAGACATAACCATTAAATTAGTTTCAAATGTTTTAAATTTAGAATGTATGGAATATGATTGGCCATGCTTAAAAACAGCTTCTGCCAGCAACTGATATAAATTTAATAGTGGGGGACCAAATTTGGGGATTACAGGTGAAGTAGATAAAATATGCATATAGAAAGGGTATTAGCGATGGCTGTGAAATTAGCTTTGGCCATGATGTGGCATGGTGAGGGGCAGGGCTGTTCTTGAGCCTATAGTAGGACTTAATACCTCCCTCTCCCAGTAGCTAAGTTTTCAATATCTGTCATGAATAATTACACTTAGGAGGATAAACCTGTGCAAAGACCACAGTTGCATCAAACTTTTCATGATTATACCCATAGATTTACTGTTTGTAGTCTCCAAGATGTAAGCATAGATTTTTCAGTTGCAGTAGATTCTCAGTCCTGCCCTGAGAACCTGCATTTTGGAGTCAGAGTTTAGGGGAATCTAGTGAAAATTTTCCTTTCCATCTGCTCCTGCTCATTAAAGTACAGAGCAGGGATTCTCAAACTGGAGATGCATCAGCATCACCTGGAGTGCTTGCTAAAATAGATTTGGGGCCCATCTCCAGAAACTGGGGTAGGCTTGGGAATTTGTAGTTCTGTAAAGTTTCTGGGTGAGACTAATGTTTCTAGTGCAGGAATCATACTTTAAGAACCACTGGTACAGAGGAAGTGCTTCAGGTGGGATGCTTTGTGTTATAAATAATAGAACACCTCACTAAAGTGGCTTAAACAGTAGAAATTATCTCACATAAAAACACAATCCAGAAATAGAAAGTCCCAGAGTTGGTTCAGTGTCACAAGGGTCATGAAAGGCCCATGCCCTTTGCATCCTTCTGTGACATCCTCGTTGTGTTGGTTATGTCTTCCTCATACCCCTGGATATCGCTTCCACGTATCATTGGATAGCTGAGCAACTTCAAGCATTGGGTACCAACACAACAGGATTCAGAAGCAGAACAATGGAGAGAGAGGATATTTTTAGTATCTACCATGGGAAAACTCTTAGCCAAAAAGGAAGAATGAGAAAGATTGAAATGATTGGTGATAAGTAACCAACAACCATCAGACGCAAACTTGCAAGTAATGTTAAGAAAAGGTCTTCTAGCTTTTGTTTTCCACAAGGCATTTGAAATGACACCAAGGCATTGTTGGCTTATATCATCCTGGTGACTCCCTGCCTGCTTTTCTTTCTTCTTGGTTTTCTATTCCTCTGAATCCTCTCCATGTATGATGGAGTGTGTAACTCTTACTTCCACCATCTCTTAATACTGTTCTCATCTAAATTCCTTATTCCCATGCACCAGGAATTTAAAATTACACTTTGGACAGTAAGTAATTGTAGTCTGAAATTTGAGAGTCACATCCCTTTTCTTTGCTTTCCATGGAGCAGAGTTGGATTTCCTTTCTCCTTTAGGCCATTCTAAATTTCCACCTTCACTCTCTTTGGGGAGGAACTTTTGGACAAGACATAATAAAAACTTGGTTTGCCTTGCAGAGCTCCACTCTTAAGAACTGGAAAGCCCTAAAGCCTGTCAGATCTGATGTTGAACCTTTAGGGGGAATCATGACGGATGTTTAGAACCTCTAGGATTTCACCTTGCCCTCCTAGGATGGAGCACATCCCCAAATCTACTCTTCCTACAGTCTTTCCCATTTCCTTAAAAGATAACTCCATCTTTACAGTTGTCAGGGCAATATCTGGGAGTCATTCTTAATTTAAGAAATGATTCTTTCGTACACTTGGCAGTTTTAACTTAAGAATATGCCCCAGATCTGACCGTTTCTCACAACTTTCATAGTAACAACACTGGTCCAAACCAACATTCTCATATCTAGGTTTCCTCTTATCTGGATGTTCTCCCTGCCCCCACCTTGGCCTTCTTAAATTTATTCCCAGCACAGGAGGCAGGAAGTTTCTATTAAAATGTAAATAAGATCATGTCACTACTCTTCAATGAACCCTTCAATGGCTTTGCATCTCATTACAATTAGGAGCCAAAATTGTTACACTGGCCTACGAGGCTCCCTAAAGACCTGCTCCTCTCCCCACCGTGCTGCCCCTTGAACAAGCCAGGTATGCTTCCACTTTGGGACATTTGCTTTTTCTGTTCCCTCTCATCTATTTCTTACTTTCTTCAGGACTTCCTCAAATGTCACATTCTCAGTGAGTCCTTTATAGTACTATTTAAAATTGTATCACTGGCCCTTGTTGCTTGCTATTTCCCCTCTCTGTCCACTTTTCCTTTAGAGCACTTATGACCACCTGTTCTGGATATGTCTGTGAGGATATTTCCAGATGAGATTAACCTTTCAATTGGTGGACTCAGTGGAACAAACTGTCCTCCCCAATTTGGATGAGCATCATCCAATCCACTGAGGGCCTGAATAGAACAAAAGGCAGAGGGAGGGAGAATTTGCCTCTTCTGCCAAACTGCTTGAGCTGGGACATTGGTCTTCTCCTGCCCTTGGACTGAGACTTATACCATCAGTTCCTCTGCTTTTCAAACCTTTGGACTCAGACTGAACTACACCACCAGATTTCCTGTGTCTCCAGCTTGCAGATAGCAGATCATGGGACTTAGCCTCCATAATCATGTGAACCAATTCATCATAATAAATCTCTATCTATCTATCTAGCAAATTTCCTATTGGTTCTGTGTCCCTGGAGAATCCTGACTAATACAGAGAGATAGACAATAACAATAAAAAATAAAACTAGAAAACATCACATTGTAATAAGTGATGTGAAGAAAATACAGCAAGAAAATGAGCTAAAGGGTGATTGTGGGATGTTGAATATGTCTGCACAGTTGTAGGTTCGAGAACTCCAGGGCATAGTTTTGCAAAGATTAATGAGAATGAACTACATGGCATAAGGAAAAACTGGTACAAGTGCTCAGTGTGGCTGAAATGGAATGAGTGAGGGAGGGGTAGACCAGGACTACCTTGATGGGAGGTTAGATTTTATTCCAAGTATGATTGGAAGTTCTTGGAAGGGTTAAATCAGGAGTGATTGGATCTGATTTACAATTTAAAAAGACTTTTCTGACCAGTTTGTGGAGACAGGAATGTGTGATGGTGGGTAGGACAACGTACAAGTTGGGGGACCAGCTAGGAGGCTGTTGCAGTTCCAAATGAGAACTGATGTGATCTGAGAGTCAATTATGCAGCAAATCTCTATCTTGGAACCAGCCTAGAATATTTCCAAAAGCAGAAGGGACAAATTCTAGGCTATTCAGTGGCCTCTGAGGGCAATAGATCATTGATTCTCCAATCTAAGTCCCTTTAATAAATATTGTATGCCAGAAAGCAAGGCCTTTATATTTAGCTTTATTTTCATTAACTCTATAGTCCAGCCAAAAGAATTATTTGTCACTTCCCGAACTTGTATCACATTTCCTAATTCTGTGTTTCTACACATGACCTTTCTTCCTGTTTGAAATGTGTTTTTTAAATACATTTAAACATTTGTTTTTGACAGCTTATTCAAATGCTACTGAGGACATTGTTTTCTTCCTCTCACCTCTGATACAATTTTATTGTTATATTTTTCAAGGTGTGTGCTATGTGCTAGTTTATACTGTAATTGGTATTTCATATTGTCAAGTACTATAAATAATCTGAGAATTTATACTAATTGCGTGCTAACAAGTTAGTAATTCACCATTTCATGGGTGCTGGCCGAAGACACGAGACTCCTAGTCAGAGACAAAGGACTGACTACTTACAGCATAGCAGGCAGTATGAGCTTTGTGTTTTGTTGATTCTTCTTGCTCCCTGAGTCCCATGGGGGTAACCCAGGTGGACACTGTGTACTCAGGGGCTTTGTGTCAAAGTTGAGGAACCCCAAACGTAGGAAATCTGAATATTTTATAGTGGACTGCAAATAAGTCTTCTAGATTTTTGCTTTGGAGGGAGGTGTATTTTTATATTGGGGGGTCAGCAAACCTGCCTGGTGTTCTCTCTATTGTCCAAGGCTGTTCACTCAACAAGATGGTTGTAGATTGAAAAGATAGTCTGGAACAAGAAGGCAGTTAGTGCCTCTGCTCACAAGATGCACAGAATCACGAGACTGATGGAGAGTCGTCTCCCAATGTCATTAGTGTAAGGACCAAATTCCACATACGCTGTTATGGACTGAATGTTTATGTCCCCCCCCTAAAATTCATATGTTGAAATCCTAACCCCTAATGTGATACTAGTAGGAGGTGGGGTGTTTGGGAGGTGATTAGGATATGAGGGTGGAGCCTTCATGAGTGGGGTTAATGCCCTTATGAAAGAGACATGATAGAACTTGCTTCCTCTCTCTGCTCTTCGCCATGTGAGGACACAGCAAGAAAACAGCCATCTGCAAGCCAGAAAAGGGCCTTTACCAAGAACCTGACCATACTAGCACCCTGAACTCTGACTTCCAGCCTCCAAAACTATGAGAAATACCTATCTGTTGTTTAAGCCACCCAGCCTATGGTATCTTTGTTACAGCAGCCCAAACTAAGACATACGCTTATCTCACTTATATCCCTAATCCCGTGCCTATACACTTAGGGGCTCAAGAAAATATGTATTGAGTAAATAGAGTAGCTGATTACATTGCCTCTTCCTGCTGTCTGCATCTACCTAAATCCTACGAACATGGACTAATACCAATTTAGTATATTCATTTTTAAAAAATCTTATTTTTTAAAATTTATTTAAGAGCTATGATGCTGTTACTTCAACTCTTTGAGACTATAGAATGTGAGAAAATTGATTTGTCAGATATTTACTAAAATGTTGCAGATTTAAAGTCATGAGATATATAGTCAGGAGGTTTACCTTAAGCAGAAGTGAGGAATTCTTGGAAAAGGCAGTTCAGGAAGTGTTTCTTGGCTAAGGGTAAACATGTTGGCAGAGGGAAGAGAATTCTTCAGTCAGATAGCAAGTGGGTACAGTTGTTCAAAAAAGAGAAACCCCGAATTCTCAGGTTCTTAGCCTCAACAGCCAAAAAACCTATGGAGTTAGGCCTGCAGAGTCTCTAAGGGGAGCACTATTGGTGGGTTTTTCAGGGTAGTTCTTCATGGTGAGGGATTGCCCCGTGCATTTCATGACAGCCTGCATCCCTCACTCTCAGGCCTTATGTGCCAGCAAAACTCTCCAGGTATTGTTCATTGTATGTATTTGTCAAAAAATGACCCACAGCCAAAACAAAATAAAATAAAACAATATGTCCTAAGGGGACACTATTGTCCCTTGTAAAGAACTGGGTAAGATGTAAAGGTCTCACATGAACATACTGTGTGTCAAGATTAAGATAAATTTTAATTCTGTATGGGGACAGCTACTGAATTCGTGGGCACCAGCTTCCTGGACAGAATAATATTCTCCTTGTGGTGATCCCCACAGATACTATTAAGATTCTACATAGATGCCAACTTCCCCATGAAACCATTGAATTCTCTATATCTGATTTATACTTTCTTAATCCAAAAGCATTTATTCATTTGTTCAGAATGTTTGTTGAGTCACTGCTATGTGTCAGGTACTATTTCTGGGTGTTGGGATAAGGCACTGGATGAGAAAATCCCTCTGGTTTCATGAAGTTTACATTCTATTAGGAGGATAGATAATAAAAGTATGCAATCAAAATGGGTACTTTCATGTGGTAACAAGTCCCTATAGAATACGGGGCTGAGGTAGTGTCATTGAAGAGGGGGATGAAGAGGCTTCCTTAGACTCTGGAGAATCTCAGAGGAGGGGAATATGAAATGGAGATCTGAAAGATGGTAAGAGGGTGGGCCTGGGAAGAGCTAGTGGGAGTATGCTCCAAAGGGAAGAAAGAGCAAAGTTGCTGAAGAGAAACATGAGCGCATGTTTCTTATACCAACTATTTGGCAAGTAACTGAGTATTGTCTCATGACATCTTTCATTATCATAATAGTGATGGTTATCATTTCTCAAGCCCTTTACAGACACTTCACACTCATTAGCTCATTTAATCCTCACAACAACTCTTTGAGGTATATATGATTACTAATTTAGAGATGTGACAACTCTGTTTTGGAGAGGTTCAGTCACTTGAAGAATTTGGACTCAAAACTAGCTCATTTTTATAGCAGTCAGTGCTCTTCACTCTGTCCCATTCTGCCTTTTTTTGACTTATCAATTTGTTTTGTGGATCTATCTTGCCTTCCTAGGTAGATTTTGAGTTTTATAAAAGGTGATGTATTAGCTCAGGCTGCCATAACAAAATACCATAGACCGCGTGGCTTAAATAACAGAAATTTGTTTCTCATGTTCTGGAGGCTGGATGTCCAATATCAAGGTGCCAGCTGATGTGGTTCCTGGGAGAGCTCTCTTCCTGGCTTGCAGATGGCCACCTTCTTGCTGTGTCCTTACATGGTGAGGGGAGAGAGAGAGATCTGGACTCTATGAGGACATTTATCCCATCATGGGGTCCTACCCTCATGATCTCATCTAAACGTAATTAAATCCCAAAGGCCCACCTCCAAATATCATTACTAGAGTTCGGACTTCAGCATATGAATTTGGGGGAGACACATTCTGTCCGTAACAGATGGAAACTGTGCATTGTATATATTGGGTATCCTCTAAAATACTTATCAACAAATACTAAAGCAACCTTACTTGAATGAAAGCTAACCTATTTTGCCAAGCTAATTCCTACTTGTTTTTCAGGTTTCAGTTTAGCTGCTAGCTTTCTAGGAAGCCCTGGGTTAGCTGCCTCTTCCAAATGCTTCCATAGTCCCGGGTTTATCCACTAGTGATTTCCTATCTGTTCTCCCTGACTTTGTAAGCTCCTTGAAAACCATCACCATCATATTCCTAGCGTGTGGTAGTACAGTATCTGGTACATAGTAGCTGCTTAATAATTGTTCAATTAAATCTGTGTATGATCCTTCGTGTGTTAAAAGCTCTCTGAACCTCAGTTTCCTCATCTGTAAAGTGTGGATAATCCTTTTCATTTGGTTAAGAGAATTCAGTGAACTGATGGGTATGAAAGCATTGTTGTTTCTTTTTCTGCCTTCCCTCATCATCCATCATTTATTTGTTCTTTTTTAAAGCTCTTCACTTCACTTGCAACACACCTTATGATTTAGCTATCTGAAAAGGTTAAGCAAACTGTGGCAGGTGGTTTCAAAATGGATCTATATTTCTAGAATGGTAGTTGTAATTCTTTAAATGCCAAGGCTAAAACAGCACGATGATTGTTTTGTTTGAAGGTGACCTTTATCACACTGAAGATATAGGCAATAGATTTTCCTGTATCTTGTGTAAAAGGTTCACAATAGCACAGCATGAAGTTCTTTGATATGCCTAGGTTAACTTAGTGGTAAGTTAGAGGTATAGAGTAACAATAATTTTCAATCAGAAAAACAGATGACATTATTTGACAAACATAAGCATACTTAGAAAGTGGGATATAATATTTGGAGTTATGACTTCTGGAAAATCTAAAGAGGTGTGAATAGATGAGTATGGGTCTAGGTGATTTCAAGGTATGCCATTATTTCCATTCCACAGGTTATTTCACAAAGCTCCTTAAAGACAATGAAATTAAGATATAGGCACAAATAATAAAGACATAAATGTATTTTACTATAAATGATAGGACATATAAGGAGTATTTGGTCATCAGATTTTTATTTTTTAATTAATTTTATCTTTATCAAAGTAATATATGCACTTAACATTAAAACACCAAGCTTATTCTGAATAACAGGGGTCTGCCACTCTAACTCCCTCAAGCCTTAGTCTCTTTCTGCAAAGGCAATAACTTTTAACTCTCTTGCTGTTTCTACTGGCACTTATGTCTATATTTTTAAACAACATGCAAATGTTATTTCTCAATTATCGATTTTAGGCTTTGTTTGCTTCCTGTTTGGTGGTTGATAATATGCCTCTCTTGTCCCACCTCACTCATTTACCACCACTCCATCATCTTGGTGTAATTGTATTATAGTTTCATTTGTTCAATAGTCAGTGTTCACATGATCATCATTATAGGAATAATGTTGACGGCTTTCTTTCTGGCACAAGCTTTGGTTTTTTTCTGGAATTAATGAGTCTTGGTTTTTTCTTTTTTTCATTTGTTTAGTTTTCTCTTTACCCATTTCCTTTTTCCATCAAATATTCAATAGACCAATAATTTCCAAATATTCAAGCATATCAGTTAACCCACAATTTCCTTTTAGTTTCCCCTGGAACCCTCCTGCTCTGGCCCTTAACCCCGCTCCTGCCCCGGTTGACTGCTCCCTGGGTGTGCTGCATGGTTCTCATCCACCAACTTCCCACTGTCTGGTCCCAGTGTTAGAAATCCTCTCTCTTCAATCCCATGTCTTCCTGTCTTGGTTTTCTACAGTATTTTTCTACAACCCATTCTACTGTAGCTTCCTAAGGAAGGGAGCATTGATGATAAATTTTCTTCAGTCGTTACAAGTTTTGAAATATCTTTATTTGAAACTTAAAACTTGATTGACAGTTCAACTGGGTTCCAAATTCTAAGCTGAAAGTAATTTTCCCTCAAAATTTCGACATTATTGATTCATTGCTTTTACACCCCCATTGTTGCTGTTGAAAAGTCCAGCGCCATTTTGATCCTTTGTATGTAACATGTTTTTTTCTTACTTGTATATAGCCAAATAAATTTTTATATATGACATATATGTATGTGCATATAGCATATATATAAACTTTTCATTTTGAAATAATTTTAAACTTACAAAAAAGTTGCATAAATAGTACAAATAGTTCTTGTATATCCGTCACCCAGAATCTCTGAACATTATCAGTTTTTTATATTTGCTTTATCATTTGCTCTTTCTATATATCGATATACATATTCTTATTTATTTTGAACCATTTGAGAGTAAGTTGCAGACATTATGCCCCTTCTCCCTTAAATCAGTTTTTATTTTCTAAAAGCAAGGACCTTCTTTTATCACAGTAGAAGTTTCTAAGTGAGAAAGTTAATTTTGATATAATACTATTATCTAATCTGCAGAACTCTTTTTTAATAGCAAAATAAGCAACAATTCCTGATCTGGGATGCATGCAGGATCATACATTGCATTAATTGCTGAGTGCACTACATTTAGTGTCATTTCTCTTTCATCGCATTTAATCTGGAAAAGTTCCATGTGCTGAAATTTCACAATACGGTGGGACCTCTTTATCTGGAGATTGTGCTCTTCAGTTGAGTTTTTTCCCTAAAATTAAGTTTCTTAAATTATTTTCTTGATAATTCACTCTCTTTGTTTTCTCCCCTCTCTCTTTCTGGAACACCTGTTAGTGGGATTTTGGATGTCCTGGGTTGGTGCTCAAATTTTCTTATCTTTTCTCTCCCATTTTCCTGTTTTGGTCTTTTTGTTCTGCTTTCCGGTAGATCATCTTTGTTGTATCTTCAATCATCTCAATTACGTTTTTATTTCAGTTAATTATATCTGTAATTTCCAGGAGAGTTTTCTGGCTCTCTGATTGTTTATTTTCTCTAGCATTTTGTTCTTGTTGTTTATTAGATGTAATATCTTGATATCTTCTCTTATTTCTCTGATATTATTTTTTATATCTTCTGTTCCTGTGTTATTAGTTATTTCTAAAAAGTCTCTCTTTCTGTTTGTTTGACTTGGTTTGTCTCTTTCAAGTCAGAGGTTGTATTAGTTGGGATCCTGGTATGTAATAGTTGGCATTACCAACTTAGGCAAAGTAATGGAAAGGCTTCTTTGAAGGACCTCTTCAGAGTGAAGGGTAAACAGCAAGGGATGGTGAAAAACCAGAGGTTAGCAACAGGAAAGAGCTGTGACTGCCCCTAGGCCTAAAGAGCAAGGGGAGGGAGAAATTATTGGGCCCTGGAGAGAGAACTAGTTATAGTTGCAGCTGGAGGAGAGGGCTACTTAAAAAAAAATCATTATTATATTGTTTAATAGAGGGCTGTTGCTACTGTTAATGGTGGCCCAGCAGGGAGAGAAATTACTCTTCATCTGCAGTCTGTGACTGGTGCCTCCCATTCACCTAATCCACCTGGGAGACAGGGCTCAGGGGCCTGGGTCACACTGCAGGGTAGAGAAGGAAGGGGGTGGGTCTGGAGAGACAAATGGAGAGTATCTGGCACTGAGCCTTCTTAACATATTAGTGATCCTTGGCTCATTTGTGAATGATGCAATTAAATACTAATTGGATAGTCTAGGATTTCTGAGAGGCCAATCTTTGGTCTTCTATAGGATAAATGGAAGGAGAAAGCACTAGAATAAAGGACAGTGGCCTGACTGTGCTGGGTTAAGGAGAGATCTGAGAATTTGATTTTTTGGGCCAGCCTGGTGGCATAGCGGTTAAGTTTGCGTGCTCTGCTGAGGCCTGGGGTTTCGCAGGTTTGGATCCCGGGCATGGACCTATGCACCGCTCAGCAAGCCATGCTGTGACAGGTGTCCCACATAAAGTAGAGGAAGACGGGCACAGATGTTAGCTCAGGGCCGGTCTTCCTCAGCAAAAAGAGGGGGATTGGCAGCGGATGTCAGCTAAGGGCTAATCTTCCTCACACACACACGAGAAGATTTGTATATAGGCTTTTAATAAAGTCAATTTTTATTCTTGTAACTCAACTCTGCTTTCCAATGGCTGAAATGCTCATGATTTCTGTGAGACAAACTACTTTTTATCCTCCTCATCTCTGCTAAGCCAATTTCACCTTTCAAAATTTGTTGAAATCTTATATCTGCTATTATCTTCCTTCCTAATCTCTTTACTTTTACATATTTATATCTTTTTGTCTTTTATCCTCATATTAGTTAGCTTAGGAATCAAAGAGACTATCTGCTATATTTTACTAAAATTCTTAGATATTTTTATAAATTGACTCAAGGATAATGTAAATTTCACAAATGGACTCAGAATTGTGTAAATTAAGAAGCAGTGATTAATAACAATTTTATCTAGTAAATATATCTGTAAGTCTAGAAAGTCATTAATCTGAAAACTATATGGTACAATGAAAAGTACTGTTTTGTATTTACTATATAGGGGGATTATGATTGTATAGTGTTTTGGTCATTTTTTTTGTCATTTAAAAACAAGTCCAAACAATGTGTGGTATTACTGTTTTTCATATGGAGTCACACACCTAGCAGGGACATATGCATATTCATCACTTCTTATTCTGCCCATTCTCTGGCAAAAGTACTCATACACTGAAATTGCAAACCATGAGGGAGAAAGAATAAAGGGGACTGAATTATTCACCCTTAAATGATTAAGAGTTGGCTGCACCAGACTCCACCAAAAGAAGTCTGCTCAGGGTCCATTTTAATCAAACATATTTATAACTCAGTCCTTTACATTTGTAATTTAACAATTGAATTAGTTCCATTTAACTGGCAGCAGATGGTGTGTGATTATTGCCTTCCTAATAAAAAAATGCCTGTCAATACTTGTTAAATATGGATTAAGCCAAGGGTTACCGCAACTGCTTGGGTTTTCATTAATATAGTTCATTCAATTTGAATGAACTGTATTTTGGCAATTAAAATGTGTAGAAATCACATAAATTACATATGCATTATGCATGTTGGCACCTCAACTTCAAAACGAAGTAGTTGGGTGGTGAATTCTTCTGGAAATAGAACTTAGTTTTGCTATTTTAAGTTAGAAAATCAAATTGTCCCTCTGTAAACAGAGGCAGAAGTTTGCATATTTTAAAGTTGATTATGTTTGTGGAAGGCCATCCTCCAGCACGGGGTCCGGGGAGACCTTGCAGCCTGCACATCAGCCCGACATTCTCTCCAGTTAAAAGGAAGGCAGCTCGAGGCGACAGCAGCACAGGCTCCCTGAAAATCCAAGCAGCAGATTGAATTTAAATGACATATTTACTCTTTAGAAACCGTAACTACGTTTTTTTCTAGGTAAATTATTATCCAGCAAGAATTTAAACCTGTGGAGAACAGTTTAGGTTCCTTTTTTGGGAGGGGGGTGAGGAAGATTGGCCCTGAGCTAACATCTGTGCCCATCTTCCTCCATTTTGTATATGGGACACCGCCACAGCCGGAGCAGAGTGCTGGAATTCAACCACTATGCCACCAGGCTGGCCCCTAGGTTCCTTTTTAATTGACTCTTTTAGCTGAAATTGGAGTAACTGCAATATGATTTGGAAGTTTCCAGGATGGAACTAATGTTTGCTTGAGTGGAACCCATTGTATCATGTATTGCAGGAAAAACAATGCAAATCATTTTGTCTCAGACTTGAGGTTTTTTTCTTTCTAAGGATCGACTGTTTTTCAAGGACTTTTTTGGTGGTGGTAGTTGTTTTCAGGGTTTTGCCTCTCCTGCGGTTCATCATTCATCTTTGTGATATTTTCTGGGAAATCTCTGTTTCAGGCTTGGGCCCAGGGGTGGCCCCTGCTGACGCTCTCTCTTCTCCCTCCAGGCCTCAATTGATCTTTCTACTCTGTGGATCCATCACTTTCCTTTCAGCTTCTGAGAGCTCATCATTCATTTTTCTCCTGACTGACTCAGATGCCTCTTTCTTCAGTTTAGAAAAATACTTTTTGCCAGTGATTTTTTTCTAAAGAAAGTTTTTAGAAGATTGCATGTGTGTGTGTGTGTGTGTGTGTGTGTGTGTGTGTGTGAGTGTCATGAGGTTCTAGAATAAAATAGGAATAGATAGAGAAAAAGATATGGAAAGGTTGCAAAGGCAGTTGTATTTTGGCATTTGAAGAAACTTGCCATAAAGCACTAGAAAAATCCCATTGTCTGTTAGGGCTTGGGTCCCTCATCTAAAGTTGATCTGACACAAATTAGGGAACATAAGAGGTCAAACTGTATATGGTTTTTATAGAAAATCAGCAATTGTATATTGGCAATTTTATATGATGTAATGTGATGTTTGAAAAAAATTTTCAAGTTAGAATTAGCAGGACTTGGTAACTTATTGTATTAGGTGGTGAGAGAGGAAGGAGTTAAGTGGCTTTGATAAATGTTGATCTTGGGTGCTTATCTTAAATTTAAATTCATGGTCATAATATCAAGATAGTTAATAGCTATCACACATAAAACTCTGTTTCAGGTATAATTCTGTGATATGTATATATATATATGATCATCTCTAATCCTCCATTCTATGACGAAAGTATTACTGTTATCCCTATTTTATGGAGCAGGAAAGAGAGGGTCCAAGAGGTTAACTAACTTGCCCAGATCTCGTAGGTTGAAGCTGGTGGAGGCTGGTTCTCAGGCAGGCTCTCTGGCTCTAGAGTCTGTCCCATATGCCCCACGTCATCCCCCAGGGGGCTCTGAATGCTGCCCTGCTGCTATACAGTTGTCCCTCGTGCATTTACTCTCCCCTCTCCTGCAGGACTATTTTATACATCTCCTTTCTCCTCCATCCTCCAGTACCTCCTTTCCTAAGCTCATTCTCAGCTCATGACTTTGCTTTCTACAGCTCTAGGAAAATCGAAGAAATCCAAAGAGAACTTCCTTACACTCCACACTGTTCACACCCACCTACCTAACTCTGTTTATATCTACTCTTCCTGATCTCCCGGGAATATGGATCAACCATCCTGCAACTCCTCCCCCTGGACACTGGAGTAGAACCCCTTTTACCCACTCAAGGATAATCCAGCAGGGATTTTCTCCTCTTTTGCTTTATTAAATTTTCCCTCTCTTCTGGGTTATTCTCATAAACATACAAACATGTTGTCACTTCTTTATTTATAAAAAAAAGCTCCTTTGACCGTACATCTTTTTTCAGCTGGTCTCCCACTTTTTTTCTCCCATTGTGACAGAACTCTTGGAAAGACTTACCTATAAGCACTTTCCTAAATTCCTCTCCTCCCGTTTGGTCTTGAACTGCAAGCAGGCTCTTCATGCTGTTGCCATATCCATCGGTTAGTTCTTCCCTTTGTTGATATCTCAGCTGCAATTGACATAGTTGATCACTGTCTCCTCTTGCATTCCTTCCTTAATTTAGTTTCTGGAACACCACACTGCACTAGCTTTCATCCTACCTCCCCAGCTGTTGCCTCTCTGCCGCGTTTGTTCTGTATCTTTCTGACCTTGAAACACTGGAGTGGCCCAGGAGTCAAAGGTTTTCTCTCCTCGCTGCCTTGGTGTTCTCCGTCCTGGGTCGTGGCTTCCAATTCTGTTTGTATCAGCTTATCTTGGGTTCCATTTAAGATCATCTTCAACTCACTTTTGTTTCAGCTCTACATTGCCTTCAACCTGCACCCCTGCACCTTTTGTTTTTTGCCTCCTGCTTGCCAGAGACTGTTTGTGTCCCCCACAAATTCATATGTTGAAACCTAATCCCCTAGATGATGGTATTTGGAGGTGGGGCCTTTGGGAGGTGATTAGGCCATAACAAATAAAATTAGTGCCCTTATAAAAGAGACCTCAGATTTCTCCTTCATCCCTTCCCCCACGTGAGGACCTGGAGAAGACGACTGTCTGTGAACCAAGAAATAAGTCCTCACCAGGCACCCAATGTGTTGACACCTTCATCTTTGATTTCCCAGCCTCCAGAACTGTGAGAAACAAATTTCTGTTGTTTATAAGCCACCTAATCTACGGTTATTGTGTTATATTAACTCAAATGGACTAAGATGGACTAAGAGACTGTAAGAGACTTCTCTATTGATGCCACCAAGAGACCTCTGCTTATGCTACCCCTCCATACTGTGCAACTCAGCTGGGGGTTAACACCACATGGAGGTGAGATCCAGGGGATCAGTTCTTTCCTCTTTCCCACTCTTTGGCTCTCCTATCACAGTCAACTTTACTATTCCATCCCCTCGTGCTTTAGTTTTCTTTATTCCTTCACAATTTTTCTAAGAATGAGAGTGGGCAAAGAATATCATTCACACTTTCCTGTAAAACACTCCAAACATAGCCTTGACAAAAATGTTATTTATCTTTTCATTAGATTCCAGAATTGTCCACAACAATCATATTCTACAATCCTAGTTCAGGTTGGATGCTCTGTATCTATGTACTGTGTTAAATTACACTCACTGTACACCTTTGGATTGTTTCATAAGCCATTTCTCTATGTTTCCACAACATACCCGCACATAATAAATGAGGGCATTTTTTTCCTTTCCTAATTTTACTTTCTACTTCCTAGTTGAACAATGATAGATATCTTGTCTTCAATATAGGTGCTATTCCAACCTCTTATTGGTGATTTGAACTTATCTTTACCTTAGTTAGTGACTCTTTCTGGTTTCTCTCTCAGTCCCGCTTGCTTTTGTTAATCATCTGACTAAAAAGTACCTTTCAATGTCTTGCTGCAAGTGTCTCTGACCCGTGCTTTCTTCCTGCAAACCCATAACATACACATCTTATATTCTCTGACTTTGGATTTTATTCAACTGTAATTCTAAGAACTGTGAACATATCTGGGCCTTTAAAAGGTTGAAACAAAAGTAGTTCAAGAGAAAATAGAATGGTGAATAGAATGAGAAATACCAGATGGGTCTTTGTTTACCATTGAAGAGCAAAAAAAGAAAAAAATATTCTTTATTATACACTTGGACATCTTTCTGTTCTCTTTCAAGCTTTTGCAAAACTCCATTCTATGAAGTTTTGTAATAATAACAAGCAGCCTGTCCTATGGCTTCTTTTCTCCCACTCCTACCTCTGCACTCTTGCCAAAGAGCAAAGGGTAAAAAAGCAAATGTCAAGGAACTGTGCATCACCAAGATTTAATCACAACATTTGGCAAATTCCATGTCTGATTTATTTGTTTAGCTTGTACCTTTAAGTCTACAATGCCAGGTTTTCCATATGTCATGTGAAGGGATAAGAGTTTTAGTCATTCGTTAGATAGCAAAAGTAGCATAATCCAAGTTCCACTTTTTTCTAAACACAGACACACATGGGCACACAATTAATTTATTTTCTTTGTTTATAATCACGTGTTTCCTGAACTGGTCACCTTATCATTAGAGTATCCATCGTCATTGTGATGTTGCCAAGTTGTTCATGCTTACTACTTTAATCTTCTTTATATTGATTTCTAATTCCTTCTCCCTGTAATCATTATTATTTGGTGCCACTCTTCTCTAGCTGCCTTTGTCAAAAGCTGGCCCCCCAAACATTACAACAAAACCTTTTGATAAGACAAAGCTGAATTGATTGCTTACCACGGCAAGGGAGAATACCACCTTGAAGAGCTCTAGCAGTCAGTGTCTCGGAGAACTGGAAATCTGGCTGAAGGCAGGTCTTTCCATGTAGGGACTTGATTAGAATTGAGTAAGAATTATGATACAAGAGTTCAGTGTTGTTGGAAACAGCAAGGTGAGGATTTTGAGGAAGAGACTCAGGAATCTTAGGGTACAAACCCAAGGACACTCCTGGAAGAGTAAAGAAATGTTCATGAGGATGATGATAGACGACAGAGCCATGTTGATGAAGTTAGTAAGATGTGGTCTGCATTTCAGCATCCAGGCTGAGTGTTGGGGTGGACAGTTTTGGTTCTCACCTGCTACCTTATGTATATCCTTGAGGAACTAAAATTCCTAAACTTAAATGTGCTTTCTCTGACATCCTCATCATGAATGGAGAGATGATCATTTTCTCTCCAATGATGGGTTTTTCCTAGTAAGAAGTTTGAAGACGCTGATCTCTTTGGTTGACTTTTTATGTTGCTGAGTTATATCTAGCGTGTGGAGCAATTTTGCCCTTTAGCCTCTTGCCACTTTACAATGCCATTTGAGGCTGCCCTCCAAAAGTCAGCACACTCAATTCCCTTCAGGTTGTGCCCCAGCCTTCTTTCATATAAAAGGTTGGGGGAAGTGGCACACCACTAAAGCGAACAATCCATTTCTCACACTATGGGTGTTAAGAAAAAACATTCTTAGATATATAAGGGTGAGAGCTACTTCCTCATGACTTGTACCTAGTGGTCCTAAGTCTTCCCTTTGGGGCCATAGAGAGTGAGGCTTACCTCTCCCTTATAAATGACCTTCAACCGTTGAAGACACTTGTGTGATTTTCCTTAATTTCTCTCTTCTTCTGCTAAACTTCTTAGGACAAACATTAGGGTAGCTTTACCATCTTGACTATTCTTCTGTTCTCCCTTTGAAATGCTTCAGATTGTTGATATTTCTTCCCAAGCAGGACACTCAGAACTGAATACAATTCTCAAAGTGTCATCAGACACTCCAGATAGGGAACAGAACTATAACTTGTTTGGTCCTGGATGCTATTTATGAAACAAAAGATTGAATTATCTTTTCCTGGATGCCATATCTCACACTAAATTGTATGAGAGTTAATTTCAAAAAAGTCCCGGGGGTTTTGCCCAAGTGTTGCTTTGGGGCCACATCTGATCCATGTCTTCATAGGGCGGTGTTGTCTAGTGGTTAGACACATAGTCTTAGAAACAGCACTGTTGAGATTTTAACCCCACCTTTACCACTTACTAGTTATGCAAACCCGGACAACTAATTAACTCTCGATTTTTAGTTTTGAAATTGAAAATAGGATTAGAAAAGTATGTATTTCATTGGATATTGTGAGGATCCATGTGAGTTAATGCATGTCAAGTCCTGAGAACAGTTCCTGGCATTTAATAGAAGCCTGATAAGTACTAGCATTTACTATATTTTAGGGAGCTCTCTTTTTCAAACTGAAAATAACCTTTTATTATAAAAATGATACATGTACATTACTTGAAAATCAACCTATAAATGAACAGGATAAAGAAAAAGTACAATTTCATAACCCAGAAATTACCACTGTCAAAATTGTACTCATTATCTTCTAGATATTTCTGTGTGTATACACGTACATTTGCAAAATTTTATAAAATGAAATACTGCACATGCAGTCTTGTGTACTATTTATTGTATGAACAGCTTTCCATGTCAGTTTTTACAGGTCTACATCAGTGGTCAGCAAACATTTCTTGTAATGGGCCAGATAGTAAATATTTTATTTAGCCTTATGAGACACATGCGTCTCTGATACATAGTATTCTTTGTTTTGTGCCTATTGATTTTTGTTTTACAGAACTTTAAATATGTAAAAACCATTTTTTAGCTTGCAGGCTATACAAAAACAAGCCATGGGCCAAATTTGGCCTGCAGCCCATAGTTTGCCAACTCCTGATCTATATAATTATTTTTCAATAACTAAATTGTATAAATGTGTCATATTTAGTAAACTCTTCCACTGTTTACATTCTTTCCCATTTTAAGAATCTTTGGGATGAAAATTTTATACAAAATTTTTTGAGCAATTTTTCTATCTCAGAGAAAATTTTAGAAGTGGAATTGCAGGGTTAAATTTTTTTAATACGTATTGAAAATATTATCTTTTAAGCTAAGTATAATACATTAAGTTAGAGACCTGATTCTGTCATCTAAATTATTAGGTATTCTCCACAGCTTCTGGTTATTGGAGAATGTCTTCAGAAGTCCCTCATCTAAGCTGCTGGTGAGGTCAGAGCAGAGTAGAGTAGTGTGCAATTACCTCTTTTACTGTGACATTATGTATTTTGGAATTGTTTGGAACGTTTTTTAAACAAGAACTAAATTCTAAGTAGCTGTAATTACATCAAACACATTTTTTTTTCTCAGCTAAATCCTATTAATATCAGAGGTTATCAAAAGACTAGCAGAAATCAGGACTGTTTTCTTTCTTAATGGCTCACGTACTTTCTTTGAACTATTCTAAAATATTTTCCTGGACTGGTATCAAACCCTAGCCTGCACTTTGGGGAGTCCCCATTGTTTGTTAGTTGTGAGTACTTTTTCTGTGGGGTTACTCTGTTGTGCACTAAGGATACATTGATGAAGGTCTCATCCCTGTCCTCAATTCTAGTGGGAGCTGACAAGTGGGCCATGACGACGCATTCTGATAATTAGCATGAAATTCATACGAGTCTTCATCTGTGTGGCAGCCATATTCAAGCATCTGCCAGCTTTAAGACTCTGCAAAGATGAATGAGTGGTATGTTTTCCTTGAGTTGTCTCAATACCCTGGGAAATCTAATTTAGAGGCATTAATTATGTCACTGCCATCTACCAAATGGGTGCAGAGCTAACCTTATGGATGAATGGAAGTCTTAGACTTTTATGGATTTAACAGAAAACTGAAAATATAGACTGATCTATTTTGAGTAAATAAGCTACAGCAATAGTGGTTCTGGGTTGTAAGACCGGAGTATGGATTTTCTGTTTGAGTTGAATAAGTGGAAAGGATAAAGAAAATTGGAACATTTTGATATTAAGAGAAGTGTTCAAAAGTCATATTTCAAGAACATTTTGAAAGCATCATTACTTCAGGAGATTCTATGATTCTTTTCATTTGGTCTGGTGAATTCCTGGTTTCAATAGCTGGCTGCATTTTGTGTGTGGAGTACCATTTATGTCACTCGGTGGAGTTAAATCATTCAAAAGTTTTTGAAAATATTGCTCTGGGCATATTGTTAGAACTGAGTGTATCGGCTTTCACATCAAGGAGACAGAGTGAGTCCTGGACTTCAGTAGTTGGGTTACATAGGAGCCTTGATGGTGATGAAGTCGCACTTCCTTCCTGTGATCAATTTGAATCTTTGAGGCTACATTTCATCCTTTGAAAATAAATCTGTTGCCATATAAGTGTCTCCCCCACGCTAGAACCCAGATTTTCAGCACTGACTCGGACTTCCCTTGCTGCAATGATCGTCATTTCTTTAGATTAGATTTTATTTTGTGTTTTTAACTGCATCGTGGAATATAAAATTTTGATACATTCTATCTTTTTACTTAAAATATTATTTACTAATATTTGGTAAATTTAAAAAATCATTCAAGTTCAGTGAAAATTATTCATAACCTATAATTTGGAGGAAGTTTTGAAAGATAGAGATGAGGATCTCATCTGCCCTTGCACTACCATCTGCAGAGGTGGCAGCTGTTTATAGCGTTGTTGGTGTCTTTCTAAATGAAGTGTTCTGTGCAGTGTCAACAGATTTCCAGATAGATTCTGAATATAGATTGAATCTATTAGAATATATCCTTTATGGAATAAATTGGTATGCAGTTCTTGAGTATTTACTGTTAGTTCCATAAAGTTGAAACAATGCCATAGTTAGCTCTGTATGCCCACTGCCAACCTGGGTGCTTGGCAAATAGTAGATATTTAATAATTTTTTTTGTGAGGAAGGTCGGCTCTGAGCTAACATCTGTTGCCAATCGTCCTCCTTTTGCTGAGGAAGATTAGCCCTGAGCTAACATCTGTGCCCATCTTCCTCTATTTTATATGTGGGGCGCTGCCACATATGGCTTGATGAGCAATGTGTAGGTCCATGCTCGGGACCTGAACCTGCAAACCCTGGGCCACCAAAGCGGAGTGTGCAAACTTAACCACTATGCCACCAGGCTGGCCCCAGATATTTAATAATTTTTAAGTGGCAGAATGGAGCTGTACTAGAGGCCTAATTTAAGTACAAAATGAAATAATTGAGAGAAGACTGGATTGAACTTCTTCTAAATCATATAGAATATCTTTGTGAAGCTTTTGTGAACTTACATGAGTTTTATTTTAAATTTATTTTAAATTCAGTATTGCCAAGTTTAAGGATTTCATACACCCACCAGCTTTCTTTGGTATAGGATTTTACCTGAGAATATCTATTGTCCTAAAACAGTGTTCTTTCCCTATGTACCATTCACAGTTTGATACAGAATTAAATAAATGAGGTAAACTCAGATAAAATAATATTGTAAATGGTTAACTTCTCCAATTTCCCCACCTTACCAAATCCTAGCCCTTATGTAAATATGTTGTCTTGATTGTGGGAAATGTGGAGAGTCTTCTATTCGAGCTTGCTTGCTGTTTCAGCATGAGATCCCGACGCTTGCACTTGAATCTCAAGTACTCTAGTTTCTCCTCTTCTAGGATCTATAGGCCAAAGAGCACCTGCTGGTTGCTCAGCCTATGCTGTGCGCTGACCACTCTGCTCATAATTAAACCAAGTTTTACATAGAGTGCACCCCTAGTAGGAGGAGGGGCCCTGCTTCCTTCATCTTGCATTCAATATTTTTTTGGGGTTCTCTGCCATCTTACTGTATCAGAGAGTCACCTTTAACTCTAATAGAAACGTATTATTCAGCTTTGAGACTCAATTTCTTGTGAATTTCCAGCAAGACCGTGAGAGCTCTATTGACATTCTCGTTATATCTTAATATAAATTTATCTTACACAAAGCATTCTTTTAAGTAGCCTTGTATTAAATACCATGAGATAAATATCTAGTTTGGTTATAGTTTTTAGAAAATATATCTTTAAATTTAACAATTATAAAATAAAGCTTTCTTAAAACTAATTGAATAGAGAGTGACTAGGAGAGATTTATTTAAAAATATGCCCTTTTCCTTAAATTTGAAATCAATGTTTTATCTTATTCATTAAATTCAAAATCAATATTAAATACAATAAAAGAAAAAACAAAACTGTATGTATTAGTCCAAACATTTTTGGTTGACTAGGATAGAAACCCAACCAAGCCAAAAATTCTCTCAGCTTATGTAAGTGAAGAATCTCAGGGATAGATTCAGCTTTCAGCATGGCTGTATTTAGGTACTTAACCAAAGTCACAGAAATTTGTCCACCTTCATCCCTTGGCTCAGCTAACATCTGTATTGCCTAATTCTCAGGTAGATGCTCCTCAAATGGTGCCCAAGATGACCACCAGAAAATCTGGCCTCTGTTGTCTCTGCTTAGCCATCTCAGCAGAAGCGAGCATCTCTTTTCTAATAGCTTCTGGTCTGAGAATTGCTCTTCTGTGGCTTTGGTTGGGTCATATGTTTATCCTGGAACCAATTGCTGTGGCCCAGAGAGTAGGCAGGTCTGATTGTCCAGGACTAAGTCCTATGTCAACATCTCCAATTCCTGTGAAACCACAGGGGCTTAGAATTAGTTTGGGTGGTTTTTGCAAAGAAAAGAAAAATAGGGTACAGTCACCAAAAGGGGAAAATGTATGCTGGACAGATAAACAAAATTTAAAAAAACCACTGAGAGTCAGAGGCAGTTATTTTTATAATGTAATGCTTATTCATTCATGTATACATTCAATGAATATTTATTGGACACTAATATGTGACAAATGCTATACTTAGCAGTAAGATGAATAAATTCAAAGCACTAAAGAGGTCACAATTTAGCAGAGAGGGTCAGATATTGAAGCTCACCATCAAAATACCGTCTATAACATGCAGTCTAGAAAGCAGGCTGGTGGTCATGGAAATAAACAAACAAACTAGGAGGTGGCAGAAGAAGTCAGGAGTGGTTTTCAGAGGATTTTAGGGTTAGGTTGAATCTTGAGAGATGAGCAGGAGTTATTCAGGCAGATGACTAAGAAGGCTGTATCAGACAAGACAAACAGCATCTGCAATGTTAAAATGTTTTAATTTTCCTCAATACTGACTCCTGAGCAGTTTCATAGTCATTATTATGACATTGGCGCAATAATTACTTTTTTTTGTTCTTGGGAACTTGGAGCTAATTCAGTATTCAAATTTGTTATAGCTATTTTTTAGGGTATTTGCCCTGTTTTTGTTTTTGTTTTAATAAGGTATTTGGCTTCAAAACCCCTCAAATTCTTTCTTTACCGAAATTTAAGTAAGTAAATGGAAGAAATAAGTTGATTGGTGAGCTGGCGAGGGGGCAGAATAAAGGAGCACTCTGACCTCATCTGCTTCGGCTCAGCCTCTGCTCCCGCGGGGGGCATGTTTTTGACTCTAGGATCATCCTCTCTTGAGGCAGGTAATTGGGCCTCAAGACCCCTCAGAACAGATCAACCCATCCATAGATTGGGTTGCTGATATGCCTTGCTGTGCTGGCATGAAAGGAAGAGCTGAGCCATTCCATTTCGGAAACATGGATTAGTCAAGACAGAGACTGAATGAATGAAGAGATGAAACTAAAACTGGAAGTTCCTGAAATCTAGAGACAGGTCAGAGTGGCCCCGAGGGGGTTACCTTCAAGCCAGAGATGAACAGTTGAGGAAACAAAATCTATGAGCAAGCAGCTGAAGCTCCCAGGAGAGAGGGGGAAAGAAGCAACTCTACAGCCTGAGGAAGTCCCATGTCCAAAGGACCGGAGTGAGAACAAGAGAAAAAGAGAGGGGGGTGGGGGGGAAGGCACTCATCTCCAGCGCCATCTCAGGTCTTGAATTTCTCCTCCTCCTCCTCCACTCCAGCCCAGAATGCCCTCTATCACGTCTTCTACATCCTGCCACGGGCTTCTAGGTGATGACTCTGCTTCCACTCCTGTCCCTCTCCTACCTGTTCTCCAAACTGGAGTAAAACTGCCTGTTAAAACGTAGATCAGATGATGAACTGCTTCTGCACAAACATCCTCCAATGGCTTTCCTTTGCTTATATGCTAAAGGCAATACTCCCTATATAACTTGGCTACTCCCACCTCTCCAACCTCATCCCTAGCCCTTCTTCCCCTCCTTCCATGTGCTCAGTGCACTGACAGCTGCCTGTTCCTCAAACGTGCCACATCTTTCCTTCTTCTATATGTCCTAGGGAACTCACATCTGTTCCCACCTCAGGGCCTTTGTACTTGCTGTCCTATTTGATTGGGATATACTTCCTCCAGATCTTCCCATGGGTGACTCTGGGTATTTCAACTTCAGCTTAAATGACACCTTCTCAAAAATCACCTCACTATCTACTTTCTATCATCATATCTTGTGTTTTTCATAGAACTTGAGTGCTTGAAATATTCCTTCTTTTTTCCTTCTCTTCTCTTCCCTTCCCTCCTCTCCTTTCCTCTTCTCATCCCTTCCCCTTTCCTCTCCTCCCTTCTCCCTTCTCTCTTCTCCTTCCCTCCTGTTCTCTCTTTCTTTCTTCTATATTATTTACTTTAATTTTTCATTAAATGATTCCAAATTAAAATATAAGCACATGAAAATATGAAATTTGTCTGACTTGTTTACCACCTGTCCTTAATACTTAGAAAAGTGCTTGGCAATCAATTAAAAACTGACTGATTGAATAACTCCAATCCTAATGCATATTTCCAATAAATCCTCCTCCCTCACCCATCTTTGGAGGACACTTGAATAAAGGTGTTGCTAACAACTAAAAGAACTGAGACTAAAACAACTCTTGTGCTACTGATATTGATACTGAGAAGCAGTTTCTTCATCTGTACTGCAAACTTAACTAAGTCTGGTTTTATGAGTAATCCCTCTGTGGGAAATTATTTCCCCCAAAGAGCCAGAAATCCTGACCCTTTTCACTATTGTTTGAAATTCAATGCACTAAGCTCCATTAAATAATGCAGATTCTCTAGGTCATTTTTTTTCAATGTGAATTAATTAATCAGAGGGTGAATCTCTTAGCGTCTAGCAGCTATCAAAAAGACATTTTCGAGGATGAGGTGAAGAGATTAGATAACTGAGTGTTGAGAGGGTGGAAGGCTAGGTGGGCGCTGCAGTGACATAAGACTATGGATGTAGGGGGCAGAATGGAGGAAGGAAAAGGGGAAGAGACAGTCTTCTAAATTCTGAGCAGAGCTGATCTTGTTAAACTTCGTTACGTTGTTCTGTCCCTGGGTAGTGATAGAGATGGCAGTTGAGGGAAAGGGTTGTCAGAGAATGAGGGTGATGAAGGGATCACAGAAATTTAGAGACTGAATTAGCATTTAAATTCTTCTGTTTTTTTCTGGGGAGGAACTCAGGTCAGGAGTATTGTGTTGCCACAAGTTGTCTTTTCTACTGGAGAGGAAAAAAGTCATAATGTGAAATGACCTGAGGAGGAAGTGGCTGAAAAAGTTTAACTGGGTGCTCATAGACGTCTTGAAAAGAGAAACTCGAATCTTTGTTGGAAATCTGACCTGTTTTACACTCTCTTCACTTCTGCACAGTTAGCTCTCTATAGAGTTGTATTTATTTTATGGCAGAAACCAATAATAACAAACACCCACCCACCGTGGAGGAAAGCAATAGAAGCCCGCAGTTTGAGAGATCATACAATTTTGATTACTTCAGAGTCTCAGGATGGTTCTGCTTCAACTGGGAATGTGATCATCGCACTATATGCCCAAGTCCTTTGGGAACAACATTGTCAATGAAACATTTTCAAGTCTTAAAGGCAAAAATTGTATGTTTAGTTGGGAAAAAAATGGCTATTATAACGCAAAACTGTTTTTCTAAGGTGGTTTCATTAGCTTGATGATAACATCTAAACAGTTAAAGGATGGTTTCTGGAAAATTCTCTGTGCTATAGTCCCAGATTCTTGCTATCCAATCCCCCTTCCCTCTTTTCTCCAAGGTGTTAGAAGACTCTTTCTCCAGTTCCCAGCCCTCGCCCAATCAATCTCTTGTCCTCCATTTTAGCATCTGCTCTTAGGAGACCTGAATAACTAGTGGGGTTGAGACTGGTCTAGTGGGATTGAGGTGGTAAGATGAGGTTTGCGACTGGTGTACTTATTAGCTGTGGGTAAAGTGGACCCCCACCCCCCGAATGGTATGTGGAGCAAAAATAATCCCAGCACAAGGTGGCAACCCAATTGCTAAAGATTTTATCAGTAGTGATCTGGGAAATAAATGCCCTGGAGGGTGCAAGGATTAGGGTATTTGAAAGACAGGGGAAAGCAATGCTTCCAAAGACAGCAGAGTTGGCTGGTTACTGCTCAGTGGTATGGGTGCCCTGCTGAGGGATAATGAGAGACTGCGGGTCCTTAGCAAGCAGTTCAATGCTATGAGTGAGAGCCGGCAGTGGAAGAGTGGGCATGGGCATGACTGGGCAGGAAAATGGCGCCTAATAGTTACAGCTGCAGAGCTCCAGAGATGTTTAAATGTTCAGGCAAGGCAGGCCTGCTCTTCTAAGGTCAGGGTCCTGGCTGGGAAAACCTTAGATCCTGAAACACTGGATAAGAACATCCACATGGAGGCCCCTGAGGGATCTTGCTCTGCAGAATGCCCGGAACCATCAGAACTTATAGATGGTGTGGAATCACCAAGGGGTGAGGAAAGGTTGACCTTCTGTCCTGCTCTCCTCTGCTTTGGTGCTGTGGGGTGTATGGGGGGATCCTGGAGTGGGCATAACAGTGAGCTGGGGGTCTGCTACTCTTGGCAGGTGCGCTGGCCGTCCCCTACTCAAGTTGGCTGTCCCCTCCCCAAGCTGGCAAAGCTATGGTGTTGATGAAAAGTGCAGCTAGCTGCTAGAATTAATGTAAATTTCAGGACACTGTGAAAATCTATAATTTAAGCACATCTAATGCATCCCCAAGTTCCTGAGTTGATGCGTCCTCTCTCCCAGAGTGGGCAGGACAGCCAGTGAAGTGGGGGACAGGGATGTTAACCCTCTTACTAGTGTGAAATAAACAAAGACCACCTGAATGTGGACAAACAGAGGCTATTTATTCAGAGTTTTCTATAGCAAGGGAGTCAGCCAGCATCACTTGCACAGAGACTCTAAGGCAGTTGGAGAAGGAGGGAAGCTCTATGATGAGAAAAGGGAGGGCTTCAGGGACACCCTGATTGGACGTTGCTGGCATGGGGAAGCTGGAGGGGCACTAGTTAACTGAAGGTGAGACATGTTATGTGATTGGTTTGAGGAGCATATTTGACTTTACCTGGTTGATCCTGAGTTGGAAGTAGGAGCAAAAAAAGGAGAGAAGTTGGCAGTCATTGAGCAAGTCCAAACCATTCTGTGCCAATGGCTGCAGTGGTTGGGGTTTGGCTTCCTGGGCTGGCTGCTGCATACATGGTGGGTTGGAATTCTGTTGTCCTGTATGGTCTGGCCATTGCCTATTTCTTTCCTCCGTCTCTCACCAGAGAGTCTCCAGGGAGCTCCTGTTGGGGCTGCAGCAGCTGCATCTTGGCACTCTTTCTTGTCATTGGTGCCCCTTTCCCCACATGCCACCCTGCTGCCTTCTCCCATCTTCTTTATTTTGGGGGAATGGGGGAGAGTAGGGGAGGGGGTTCCTTAAGAGCTAGCACTCCCCCCATGCTGCAAGATGCTGCAGGGATCTCTTTGCAAGGCAACGGATGTCCTCCTTAGGAGCTGTCCCCACCTCCTCTCCTTGGCTGCCAGGCCCATAACTAGAGTTAAACTCCAGCGTAACCTGGCTTTGGATATGCTGGACTTGATAAGGGAGGAAAGAGATTAAACACCATGTAAGTTGCAAGCATTATCCATACATGTATACGATCCAGAGCCTAAAGAGAGCCCCTGGACTGAATTTTGAAGGTGCCAGAATGTAAGACTGAATAAGCAATAATTCATTGACTTGGGAGAACTTCTTTGGAACACAGGATTTCAAACCCTAGCAAAGAGCCTGGGGATGGGGTGAACTCATGCCTAGGGTGGCTCTTACAGGAGAGAAGGTGATGGCCAAAGGCAAGTGAAGTGGAAATGCTGGAGTTTCCCCGGCAGAGGGTAGAAGCTGAGGGAGACTAGAGGGTTATGAGAGAGCCCGGAGGACACATCATTAACCAGGACCATGAGGAACGTGCTGGTGAAAGGAACACCAGCATCACCAAGTTCACTGATGACTCTCCTCTGTAGGCCAGAGCTTCTGATAGAAGTGGTCACAGAACTGGGCTCATTCTTATCTGAGGGGATGATGGGCCCCTGAAGTAACAGAGACTAGGTGACAGGTTCTAACCGCCAGAAGCCGAGAGGCTGCAATTGAGGGTCTATAATGACCCTCAAGGTCAGAGGGGCAGCCAAGGGGCCTTGACCCACAGGGAATTGTGAATATGGTTAGTAGAGCTTGGCATCCTAAGGGGAAACACAGATGGGCAGTCAGTGAGGGAGCTGCTTAACATCTATCAACAGAAAAAGCAAAAATGGAGATGCAGAAGGTTGAGGGTGGTTGGCCCCATAAAAATAAGGATTCTTTGCTCAGTTCCTGGACTCATGACAATTTCTTTGGATTAATAGACTTTATTTTTTAGAGAAATTTTAGGTTCATGGAGAATTGCACATTGTACAGGATGTACAGGGAGTTCTGAGATATCCCCTTTCTCTTGCCCCACTCCCACAGTTTCTCCTATTATTAGCATCTTGCATTAGTGGGGTACATGTATTACAACTGATGAACCAATATGGACATCATTATTAACTAAGGTCCATAGTTTACATTAGGGTTCACTCTGTGTTGTACAGGTCTATGGGTTTTGACAAATGCATAATGTCTTATATCCACCGTTACAGTATCATATAGAATAGTTTCAACACCCTAAAAATTCTCTGTCCTCCATCAATTCATTCCTCCCTTCCTTCCTTCCCTGGAACCCCTAGCAACCACTGATCTTTTTACTATGTCTGTAGTTTTGTCTTTTCCAAAATGTCATATAGTTGGAATTATATAATGCATAGCTTTCAGATTTACTTCTTTTACTTAGAATAAGCATTTAATTTCCTCCATATCTTTCCATGGGTTGATAGCTTATTTCTTCTTATTAAATAATATTGCATTGTATGGATATACTAAAATTTGTTTATCCATTCAGCTATTGAAGGACATCTTGATTATTTCCAGGTTTTAGTGATTATAAATAAAGTGCTGTAAATATTTATATGGAGGAGTTATGTGTAGTTTTCATCTAATTTGATTAAATAACAAGGAGTGTGATTGCTGGATCAGAAGCTAAGAGTATGTTTAGTTTTGTAAGAAACTGCCAAACTGTTTTCCAAAGTGACTGTACCATTTTGCATTCCCATCAGCAGGGAATAAGAGTTCCTGCTGTTTTGGATTTTAACCATTTTAATAAATGTGTAGAATTATATCATTGTTTTAATTTGCGATTCCCTGGACAAATCTTATGTTGAGCATCTTTTCATATGCTTATTTGCCACCTGTAAATCTTAGGTGAGGTGTCTGTTCATATCTTTTCCTCATTAAAAAAATTTTTTCCAGCTTTATGGAAATATAATTGACATATAATACTGTGTAAGTTTAAGGTGTACAATGTGTTGATTTGATACATTTATATATTGAAAAATGATTGCCACCATAGCATTAGTTAGCACCTCTATCACGTCACATAATTACCATTTCTTTTTTGTAGTGAGAACGTTTAAGATCTACTCTCTTAGCAGCTTTCAAGTGTTATTAACACAGTATTAACTGTAATCACCATGCTATCCATCAGATCCCCAGAATTTATCCATCTTATAGCTGGAAGTTTGTACCCTTTGACCAACATTTCTACATTTCCCCCATCCTGCAGCCCCTGGCAACCACCATTCTATTCTCTGTTTCTGTCAGTTTGGCTTTTTTAGATTCCACATATAAGTGATACCATACAGTATTTGTCTTTGTTTGTCTGGCTTATTTCGCTTAGCATAATGCCCTCAAGCTCCATCCATGTTGTTGCAAATGGCAGGATTTCCTTCCTTCTCATGGCTGAATAATATTCCATTGTGTATAAACCACATCTTCTTTATCCATTCATCAGTTGACAGATGCTTAGGTTACTTCCATATCTTGACTATTGTGAATAAAACTACAATGAACATGGGAGTGCAGATATCTATTCAATATTCTGTTTTCATTTCCTTTGGATATATATCCAGAAGTGGGATTGCCAGATCATATGGTAGTTCTATTTTTAATTTTTTGAGGAACCTCCATATTGTTTCCAGAGTGGCTGTACCAATTTGCATTCCCACCATCAGTGCACGAGGGTTGCCTTTTATCCACATCCTTGCCAACACATTATCTCTTGTTCTTTGATAATAGCCATTCTAACAGGTGAGAAATATATCTTGTTGTGGTTTGGATTTGCATTTCTCTGACGATTAGTGATGTTGAGCACCTTTTCATGTACCTGTTGGCCATTTGTATGTCTTCTTTGGAAAAATGTTTATTCAGTTCCTCTACCCATTTTTAAATTGGATTGTTTGGTTTTTTTGCTATTGAGTTGTATGAGTTTTGTAAAATGTATTTTGAATATTAACCCCTTATCAAATATATGAATGCAAATGTTTTCTCTTGTTTCATAGGTTGCCTTTTCATTTTGTTGATGATTTCCTTTGCTGTACAGAAGCTTTTCAGTTTGATGTGGCCCCACTTGTTTATTTTTGCTTTTGCAGCCTTTGCTTTTGGTGTCAAATCCAAAAGTTATTACCAAGACTGACATCCAGAAGCTTATTCCCCATGCTCTCTTCCAGGAGTTTTACGGTTTCAGGTCTTAGGTTAAAGTCTCCAATCCATTTTTCTTTTGCCCATTTTTGAATTAGATTATTTGTTTTTTCATTGTTGTTTTAAGAGTTCTTTGTTGTTTTGGATATAAGTATTTTTTTCAGCTGTATGTTTTGCAAAGATTTTTCTCCCAGTCTATGGCTTGGCTTTTCTTTCTCTTAACCGAGTCTTTCAGAGAGAAGTTTTTAGTTTTAATGAAGTCAAATTTATCCATTTTTTTTTCTTTCATGCCAAACCCAAGGTCACCTAGATTTTCCCCTATGTTATTTTCTAGAAGTTTTATAATTAAGCTTTTTATATTTAGGTTTAAAATCCATTCTGAGTTAATTTTTGTGAAAGGCCCCAAATCTGTGTTTATATTAATATTTTTTGCACGTGAATGTTCAGTTATTCCAATACTTTCTCCATTGAATTGCCCTTGCTCCTTTGTCAAAAACCGGTTGACTATATTTATTTGGGTCTATTTCTGGACTGTACATTCTGTTTCTTTGATCTATTTGTCTATTCTTTCACCAGTTCTGCACTGTTTTGATTACTGTAGCTTTATATAATTTTTGAAGTTAGGTAGCATCAGTCTTTTGACATTTTTCTTCTTCAGTACTTGTTGGCTGTTCTGGGTCTTTGCCTTTCCATATGAACTTTGGAATCACTTTGTGGATATCCATAAAATAACTTGCTAGGATTTTGATTGGGATTGGGTTGAATTTATACATCAGGTTGGGAAGAACTGTCAACTTAACAATATTAAATCTTTCTATCCATAGACATGGGCTATTTCTCCATTTATTTAGATTTTCTTTGATTTCTTTCATCAGAATTTTATAGGTTTCCTCATATTACTTTTGCACATATCTTGTTAGATTTATATCTACATATTTCATTTTTTTGGTGCTAATAAAAATAGTTTTGTGTTTTTAATTTCAAATTCCTGTCGTCCATTCCTGGTATAGAGGAAAGCAATTAGCTTTGTGTATTTACTTTGTATTCTGCAACCTTGCTATAATTAAACTTGCCATAATTAACACTAAAACTTATTAGTTTCAGGGCTTTTTGTGTCTGTGATTTTTAGAGATTTTCTACATAGAAAATCATGTCATCTATGAACAAAGTTTTATTTCTTCCTTCCCAATCTATATATCTTTTATTTCCTTTTCTTGTCTTACTGCATTAACTAGGTCTTCTAGTATGATATTCAATAGGAATGGCAAGAGGGGACATCCATGCTTTCTTTTGATCTTAGGGGGAAAACACCTAGTTTCTAACCATTAAGTCTGATATTAGCTGTAGGTTTTTGGTAAATGTCCTTTGTCAAGTTGATTGTTCCCCTATAGTTTTAGTTTTCTGAGGTTTTTTGTTATAAATGGGTGTTGGATTTTATCCAATACTTATTCTGCATCAGTTGAAGTGATCATATGATTCTTCTTTAGACTGTTGATGTGATGAATTATATTAATTGATTTTGAATGTTGAACTAATTTTACATACCTGGAATAAATTTCACTTGGTCATGGTATATAACTCTTTCTATACATTGTTGGATTTGATTTGCTAATAGTTTGTTGAGGATTTTTACATCTATGTTCATGAGAGATACTAGTTTGTAACTTTCCTTTCTTTTAATGTCTTTGTCTGGTTTTGGTATTAGGGTAATGCTGTCCTCCTAGAATGAGTTAGAAGATGTTCCCTCTGCTTTCATTTTCTGGAAGAGATTGTAGAGAACTGGGATAATTGGAAGGGCTGCTTCTTTTATTAGGAGAAGATGGGAGGGGGAGGGGTGAGGGATTAGAGATACTTGCAGTCATTCAAGTCCTTAGAATATATGACTTTCTTCAATTCTGGAAAATTTTTACTTCAACTATTGCCATCCCTATTTTCTTTTTTATCTTTCCTGTAAGTTTCATTTAATCATATGTTGGAGCCTACATTCTATGTTCTAGGCTCTTAAACTATATTTTTTTGTATTTACATAATCTGTATGTTGCATTTTGTATGATTTTTTTCATATCTGTCTTCCAATTCACTAAATTCTTTATTCATTTCTGGGTGTTTTTTTTTCCCTATTTATACCATCTACTTTGTTTTTATTTCAAGGGTTATATTTTTCCCGGTGACTTTTGCAAAATCATGCCCAGTTTCTTTTTTCCTTGTGCTTATTTTAAAATTTTAATCTTTTTAATATTTGATACATAATTATTTTATATCCACTATCACATAAGACAATATACAAAATTTTGGAGTACCTAATCATGCCTTTGTTTATTTGATTATTTGTGCTGCCTCTGAGTCATACAGACTTGTTTATCATTTGCCAGTTAATTTTTCACTGTGAACTCTTATTTGGATGATCATAATTTATAGGAATCCTTATTGAAGGTGCCAGGAGTATTTTTCCTAGCATATGCTTCCTCTGGCTTTATGCAAGGATATAAGTTCTATTTCCCTGTCTTATGTAAATCCAAATCTTTTTATTACCTTTCTCAGTTAATCTTTCAAGATTAGGGTTCTGGGTTGCTTTTATCTGCAATATAGCTTCAGTATTTACTCATGACCTCTTCTTGCATCTTGTACCTTCTTTCAATGATTATTTTGCATAAACTCTGGGATTTTCCTTAAAATATTCTCTAGGATGGTCATTCAGTAAGAAACTCTGTTGTGTTGGCACTATCTCTTTCAACTCTTGGGATTTGCTTTACATTTTACAGGCTCAGGACTCAGTTATATATTGAAAAGCATGTTATATTCCACTCCATCCAACATTTAACTTTTTGTAGTTTGAGAGTTGGCTTAATTTTTAAATAGAAAATATAACCCACCGTTTTTTAGCCAAAACTAGAAGCAGTGTGTGTATAATTTTTATAAATGTCTTATACCCCTTCCCCAGGTTGTAAATTCTTTTAAGTCAGGGACATTGTCTTATTCTTCACTGTAGCTCTCCTGTCTTCCTGCCCCCTACTCCCAATATCTAGTATAAAGTAGATGCTCAATCTTTAAAACAGATAAAACAATGTGTTTACTTTAAATGCATCTGCTCTGTCACTTTTGAATATTTTGCCTTTTGGAAGTGCCACCCAGGGGCTTTATAATGTCTCATGAAAATCGTTAGCAACATAATTCAATTAAAATTATGTAGTCAATTTTCCTATGTTGGGTTCTCATCTGACCACCATGATTTAATAATCATGTGATCTTGGACAACTGAGAAATAATTTTTAAAGTAAAAGCAGAGAACAATGCAAGAAAGTGTTTGGACAGAATGACACAACGTGTAGGATCACCCAGCACTGTGTTAGAGCACTGGGGTGTAAAAGGATTTTTTTCTCTTCCTCAATAAACTGTGTAAAACCAACCCTGGTTGCTCTCAGTACCAGTTTATTCCTTGCCCCTTTGGTACATGTAGAGAAAAAGTGATAAAGAAATTATCAGTTGAAAATCATTTTATCTTTTGGCAACAAAATATAAATTTTCCTTATAAAATATTATACTACTGGATTATACTGATTTACTTAGGGTGCCACAATTCCAGTTCATTTCTTGTCTAAATGATGAATGGCACTTGAAACAGTATAGGGTAATGTTATTTTTAGTAGGCAGTAACAGTTAATAAAGGAGTTTCCTGGCTGAAACTAGGCAATAAACAGCTATGACAGCAATAAAATACGTGATTTTCTTCCTAATGTAAAATAGTGAACATATAAAATGTTACAGGACCTGAATTCAGAATCAGGATATAAAATTGAAATGTTTCTGTGTGCATGCCTCTTTACATCCTTTTTCTTCTCTTCCTTTCCCCTCTCTTGTCTTTTTTCTCTTCTTTCTTTGTTCCACTCTCTTTCTTTTTCACTCTCTCACTTCTCTCCCTTCCTTCCTTTCTTTCCTAAAGAGGAAAACCTGAAATGAGCTTTGACATGATACAATCATTTACTTATTTAGTGTGGGGGGATGGTGGAGTGCCTTGCCACTGTAACACAAAATTGCAATTTCAAAATTTAGAGGGACTTTTAAAATGGCACAAGATGTAGAAGTGGAAAAGCAACATTGAACACAAGAATTATATATTTTTTATGTGGTGGCATTTTTAAATTTCACGTCATCATCACACTTATTGAACATGCATATCAAAAGTTGAAATGAGTGTAAGCCCCCAGTAATTCCATTCAATTAGCAATTACTTGTTGAGGAACTACTATCTGCCAGGAACTGTGCTAGTAACTAGGGATGCAATAGTGAAAAAGTCACAGTCCTGCTTCATTCGTACAGAATAGTGGAGGAATCATGGACGTGAGCAGACAGTGACCACACCAGACCTGTAGGTGCTGAGATGAATGAGAACGGAGGGCTGTGTGAGGACTCAGGACTGAAATTTAACTCGGCCTCAGAAAATCAGCTAAGATATCTTAGAGAAAGTCCTTCAAGCTGGAAGATAAAGACTAATTAGTATTAACCTGGTGATTGGGGTGGAGAAGGGATCTCAGATCTGGAGTCTAGAGATGGCATGTTCAGAAAACTGCCAGTGCAGTGGTTCAGTGAGGTTGTGCCTCAGAACATAAGGGAGAGTGCAACAAGCATTAAACCTCAAGAGGCAAACTGTGTTTGTAAGCCATGCTAAGGAGTATGACATTTATACTGATTTCAGACAGAAATATGTAGGAGTGGATTTGTACTTTAGAATGATCACTCTGCCTAAAGAATGGAAAATGAGTTGTAGGTAGCAGAAACATCTGGTTTGGGGTGTTGCTGAGATGAGAATTAATGGAGTCTTCAACTGAAGTATAGAATGTACCAGACTTGATGATTGATAGTTGGAGTGGATGAGAGTAGTCCAGGACCAATATACAGGTTCCTGGCTTGGGAAGTTGGACAGAAGAAGGTCTCATTCATTAAAATATAGAATATAGTTGGTTGAGTGGGGAAATAGAAGATGAATTTAGCTTTTGATTCAAGTAGACATGTCAATTAGGTGTCTGTCTTTGTGTTGTGTGTGTGTACTCAAGAACAAGACTTAAAATATAGATTTGAGCAGCATATCATATCATATCATATCATATCATGAGATATAGATTTGGGAGACAACAATGTATTGATAATCCTTGAAATAATGATCGTGAAGAGAAAGCCTAAAAAAAAGTAAAATCTGAGCAGAGAGGAGGACTAACGTAGAACTATAAGGATAATCAATATTTAAGAGACACACAAAGAAAGAGAAGTCAGCAAGGTATTACTTAATATTCACTTGTAAAACAGAAAAGTAAGGAGAATGAATATTTCTGAAATTGGAATAAAGCACAGAGCAACGAAATACTAGATTACGTGGAGTGCTCAATGATAGGGCAAAATTATGCATTTTCTTCCTAGATTCCTGAATACCCCTACTTTAGAACTTTATATTTTCATTGGACCTTTTTTTCTAGAATGTGGGGAAAATCTTACTTTCCCAACATTTGCTTTAAATGCACAGATGCATTCCCTGTCCCTGATCTATGGTCCTTTTCACCATAGAATTGCTTCTTCTAGTCTCATGGAGTGTTTTTGTCTCTTGCAATTATATTGCAGAAATTAAAAGAAAGTAGTTGAAAGAGAACTTTAATATGCCTTTAAGAAATCAAATATAAAGGAATATTTTGAATATTCAACTTCATATAATTTCTGTAATTATTCAACGTCATAGAATTTTATTATTAATATGTCAATGTCTTCTGAACTTGAGTATGCTGTTCATTCTGAATATGCATCCTGAAATCACGTGTGTCACTTGTAGAAGCAAATTAAGATGAATTGACAGGAGAATTGGTGTGCTTATACATGAAAGAACACTGCACTCCACAGTAGGACATTTGGATTCTAGTTTCTGACACCAAGTTACTGTATTTCCTCATCAATATCCCTTAACTTTCTTGGACCCAAGTTATGTGATTTGTGAAATAATGATCTCCACTATCCCTTCAACTTTTGAAATCCTGTTGTTTTCAACTTATCTAAACAAGCAATGTGAGATTTCTATTCGATAATAAAAGATAAGCATTTCGTTCTCACAGAGCAATTCTAATAATTGAACCTGAAATAATTGAATAAATTTTAGTAACTACAATAGTCTTTCAAATTACATGAATGTGACTAAGCCTAGGAATTAATACAGAATATTTCCATGTTGCTTACAACTTTGTCGTGGTCCCCTCCTTCCCCCCTCCCACCCCGGCCTTATGTGCCTGCCCTGTGTTTTTTAAAATTTCCTTTCAGGAGATAGCATGATCATAAAGGCTTAAGTTGTTTAAACATGGTATACATAGGGCAATAAACATCCATGTGTAGTTAGATATAGAAATGGTGCAATTGCTCAAGTTAAATATTTTCTAAAGACACTCCTCTGAAAGAGTAAATGAACTGCCTTGGGAGTCATTTGTTAAGAGCTGCAGGTAGTTACCAATAGTATCCAGTCATACTAGGCAAATCTGGAAAACAAAGAATACAGAAAAGAAAAAGAATGTTTCTAATTATGGACTCACCTATTACAATTACCTGATCCCTAACAGACATCTCAAGTGATGCTCTTCTGCCTGGCCAGAATGTTAGCATTCCCGAAGAAGGAAGCTTTTCACGTCCTTTGGATTTCCTATGTTTTCATCTTGACACTGGTTCAGCAAGGAACAGAAGCCTTTCAGTGTGGCAACGGGGTCTCCTTGCCTCCTGACAATGTGTGTGACTTCACAGACCAGTGTGGGGACAACAGTGATGAACAACAATGTAAGTTCCATTTCTCTGCTGTTTCCAATTTCAGTTCCCTGTGCACCTTCAAACCAGGGGTTAATGAGCTGCCCAGGGAGATTCAGCTAGACACCTGCCCCTGCATGGATTTCATTTATATGCTTTTAATGTAAATCAGAAACTCAAACATACATTTCAATAAAGAGATTGTTCCATATATAAAATTACTCTAATTAAACAATATTGAATTGCTAAGATTCTAACTGGGTGGAATGTATTTTAAGTCAGTTTTTACTGATTACAAAGAAGGAGTGATATGCAGAAATGTAGCTTTTAATGTTATAGTAGGGAAGTAAAATTCAAAAGAAGCTCATTACTGCAGCTTTAAAATGCTGTAATGGAAATTATGAGCTTAAGTTTGGATTCAGCATGGAAATATTTGAAATGTATTTTACGTTGGATGAGTAGATTTTATTTTTGCTTATAAGACACTACTACCTATTCCACGCAGAACACAACTCTGGCTTGTGTCCTTTGACTCTGGGGCAGAGGAAGGAGCTCAAGCTTCAGAGAGGGCAGGACCTAGATTTGGATGGTGGATAAACCATCTACTAGTTGTGTGATCTTGAACCTCCATTTTATTATTAGAGGTTGTAAAGTGAGATAAATCACCTCTCACTCGTGGGAAATGCTCTTTTGCTTACTGGTATAATATTAATAAAAAGGAAACCACTCACCGAGGGAAGATGTGGATAAAGATATGTCTGTTTCTATAGTTTCTATTGCAATATGACATGCTGAAGGAATACTGCACTTCACCAGTGGAAACTAGTGCCATTCTTACAATCACTTTTCATAAACATTTTCATAAAATTAAATGGACTTGTTACTGGTTCATAGTAACTATTGACTCAATTAATTGTCTGGAGGCACGAATTCTATTATTTTAGAGCACTTGACTCAAACATATTTTCTATGTTTTATTTAGATACTATATTAATTAGTGTTTACAGAATTCATTTTCTTCTGCTAAAATAAGGTTCTACATATTCAATTTTGCTATTATTTGCCTTCTATTTACATAATCAGTTATTACATTCAAATGAGAAAAATGATTACTGAAAACTTTCTTCTCTACAGATGGAAACAAACTAATGATTTTTCTCCCATAGTTTGGGATAGCGATTATGCTCTCAGTGCCTAGAAACTATTAAGTGCAAAGCACAACCAAGGACAAAGATTCATTTATATTTGTCCAATTTCCCCAGAAAGGGTAAATGTGGGTGTGCTGCCCTTTCTCTGGCCTGACTGGTAAAGTCCTTAGTCTTCTTTGTTGAGCAGCAAAGAGGAACCACTTGGTTGTTTTGACAAGAAGTGCAAAGTCCGTTCCATTATTAATCTCTACGTGGCTTCCTTTAGCATGCTTGCTGTGATAACATGCATGGTCCTGCTTCAGGGAAAAGGTTAATGTGAAAGAAGGAGGAAGCCGCTGAGTGGGAAAGGTCTTGGCTGTGTGGAAAAAGTCTAACTTGCAGCCTTAGAGGAAAGCAAAAGAACAGATCTGTCGAATAAACAGATTTCATTTTAAATGTTACATTGGGAGATCACCTTTTGACTTTTTCGCTTTTCATTTTCATTTCTGAGAGTTTCCACTTCAGTATTTTATAGAAAATGTGGACAATAACCTGTAGATAAAATTGAGAATCACTTTAAAGAATGAGTTTCTTTTGTACACCACACTAGGGGGAAAATGTTGTGATGGAATAATGATGGCCAAGCAATTTCTTTCTTGGAAATTTGTGATGCTAACCTTACAGATGAGATTTCTTTTTAAAAGCCAGCTTTATAATGGTGTTAAAGTGGTCACATTTTGAAAAAAGTCAATCTGTGCTCCTCTTTAACATCCAAATGGTGTGACCTTTAAAGAAATAGATTAATATGTTGACTTTTCCTAATGAAATTGTCAAAGTTGAAGTTGAATTTCAGATGGAACTGATTGTATTAATAGGTTTTTGAGAATTTTCTTACTTTACACGATGGACGTCTTTTTAAGAATACTTGAACTTGTTATTTTAATTTATTTTTTTTAAGATATTAAGTTTAGAAAGACAGAATCTTCACAGTGATATAAATTCTATTTACACATGATATAGACCACTTAATATATTGATATATCGTGAGCAAGAAAAATAATTTTTAGGTGTGACAACGGTTTGCTTCTAGTATTGACAAGAATTCTTCTGTATTAGAATTTATTGATATCTTGGGCTAGGGAAATAAATGTCATACTGATCTGGGTATTTTATTAAAAATCATGCTCCATGTGTTGCATGCTGATCCCCATTTCTTGGTCTTCTTCATTCTCTTTTATTTTTATTTGTTTATTTATTTTAATGTCAGAGTCATTTTACTAATACAGAGAGAGCTTAGCTTCTCTTCTAGCAATTGCTCAAAACTATTTGATGTACAAATGCTTTACTCTGCTTTATTTTTCTTAACAATAAAGACAGTTGTATTACTTATGTTGCTACCATTCAAATTCAAATCAACAAAAAGACTACAAAATGTACTACTGATATATCGTGTTGAGATATATCCTATGCAATGGATCCCTACCACTGAAGTATTGCCAGAAAATATACTTAGATAATTGTTTTTGCATACCTGAAGTTAGTATTAAAATTAGCTGTTGTATATTCATTTTAGAACTAAATTTACTCTAAATTTAATGTGATTCAAAAGAGAAAAACACATTCAGTTAATCGGATATTTTTCCCCTTACTTACGTCATGCTTAAGAACTTATCCATTCAGCCTAGTATTTTTATAAGGAGATAGGAATCTATTTTTATATTTTGGTCTGATGGAATATATCATAAAGTTTTGAGGTTTTACCTAATATCTTTTACAAACTTTTTGAATTTAGGAATAAGAAAATTTTCAAAATGTATTTACTTCATGTAACTCTAAATTTATATGTGAAATGTGTGAAAATTACCTTAGTGCTACACTCTCAAAATCTGAGAGGTGATAGTGTTCAACCAGATGATATTAAGTAAAACATTATTTCTTCAATAGGATGATATAAATATCAACTAGTTTTAAAAGTAACTGGCTCATTGAAGTACTTGAAGCTAAAGCATTAATAGAGTGCAATGTGGGACTTTGTGTGAAATATCTGTCTTAGTACTACATCATATGCAAAATTTTTATGCATATTGTCATGAAACAACCAATAAAAATACTTTAAAATCCTATTCACCATAGCAACATATCTTAGTTTGGGCTACTATAACAAATATCATAGACTGGGTGGCTTAAACAACAAACATGTATTTCTTCCAGTTCTGGAGGCAGGGGAGTCCAAGATCAAGTGTTGGCAGATTTGGTGTCTGATGAGGGCTCTTTTCCTGGTTTGCAGACAGCTGTTTTCTTACCATGTCCTCACATGGCAAAGAGAGAGGTCATCTCTAGTGTCTCTTCTTATAAGGGCACTAATCTCATCATGAGGGCTTCATCCTCATGACCCAATCACCTCCCAAAGGCCAACCTCCTAATACCATCACACTGGGGCTTAGGGCTTCAACATATGAATTTTGGAGGGATACAAACATTCCATCCATAGCACAATAGAATTATATATGTAAGAAATCTAATAATAAATATGGAGCTTCTAGATGAAAAGGGCTGGTCTTCCCCACAAAACAAAACACACACACACACACACACACACACAAAAAGAAATTTCCATATAGTATCTCTTTTAGTCTTCACCAAACACCCAAATAGTAAGAACTATTATTGTTCCCAATTTACAGCTTGGGAAAATGAGGCTCAGATTAACTAAAATAAAATGCCAAAGGGCACAGAGCTATTCAAGGGAGGAGCTGGAATTCACAACCAATTCTGTCTGATTCCAGAACCCTTGATACTAACCACTGTACAATACTGGCTGTATTTATTATATACAACAAAGGAAGATGAGTCAATTTCCTGAAATGATTTCTATCTGCTCCACCCACCAAAAATTTCTAAGAGTTAAAATGTTAAATGTTAAAAATGGAGCCATAGTCTTTACTGTTCTTGATGATAAGTTTTGAAAAGTCAGAGAGAGTTTCTCTTTTGCTTTAAGGTATAATAAACCCTTAATATGTGTTTGTTGAATATTGATGTTAAATAAATATTGGAATGGGCAAGGCCTTTCCTTGTGTTAATGAAAAGAAGAAAATACAAAAATCAGTAAATTAGAATATGTCAATTAAGAGTTTCAATGTATCAAAATCATCGTAAGTAAAATGAAAGAGGAAAAATGCTTTCAATATATCTGACAAATAATTCTGTTCCAGGTAAATAAATCAGAGAAACAATGCAATTTTCTCATAGAAATATGGGTAAAAGTCCTGAAAAGGCAAGTCACACACACAAAAAGAGAAATAACCATGTATGGCAAAGTGATCAACTTTACTATTAGTCCTAAATCATAGTTGGAAACAAAAAGCTGCCAATGTTTTAAAAATTAAATAGACATAAATTTTAAAAAAGTATGTCGATGCCCATGAAAGGTATGAGGAAATGCTTGCTCACATACTGCAGGCAGGAGTATTCTAAACTCTTATGTTTACTAGTACATTTGAAATATGAATAAAGATTTTAGAATCTAATAATTTCACTTTTAGGCATTTATTCTAATAACGTAATTAGAGTTTATGTATAAAGCCTCATCATAGCATTATTTGAGATGGTGGAAATTGGAAAGAATGTAATTTTATAATATTAGCTTAATGCTTAAATAAATTGTGACACATCTATACTATGGACATCTGTGCAGCCATTGGTCATAATTTTTGATACTATTTAAAAAATGGGAAAAAAGCTCATGATATATTGTCAAGGAAAAAATTATAATTACTTATCAATCCTTACACATAAAAATACAATATGGCTCTGCAGATAAAATAGTAGATGGAATTACACCTGGACGTTGGATTTACATGTGACTTTTCTTTTTTGTACATCTTTATGTTTCATATTTTCTAAAATAGCATCTATTTTTAAAAATCAGAATGAAATGATCTTTTTAAATAGCTTTAATAAGGAACTTTCAATAAATAGCTTTCCTATTAGCTGCTATATTGTGTTTATTCTGGAAATGAGAGCAAGGTAATAGTAGACGGTAGGTCACGTGATGCAGAACAGAATTCCTTTTCTCTCTTCCCCTTTCTATTTTTCCTCAAAACTAATGAAAAGAGGTTTTGTTTTCCTTTTTGTCACAGATGTTGTTTTGTAATCCAGAGTAAAGAGATTAAGAATTTGCTAGTAAATAATATGTTAAAGTTATGTTAGCAGTCAATATCAGCAAGAAAAATGTGCAGTAGGGATAAATTCTATCATCGTCCAGTCCTGTCCAAGTTCAGGGGGTGGTGCTTTTCCTTCTCCATCACAGCTGCCTATCTGGGTGTCAACAAGTATAGAGTCTACAGCCCATGTGATCCCCTGTCCTGGTGCTCCTTTGAATGCAATAACTTGTCTGCGGGTTTGGACTCAGCTTCTCTGCTGCTGTCTGACACTGGACACAGAAAGTGCTTGACCATCACACAAGGCTAAAACAGTTCCCTTGTATGTGGTTCCCAGAGGGCTTTTTTCTCTTCCTTCCACCTCAAACATAGCTGCTGCAAGGTCATGCCCATTTCCCCTATTCTTTTCTTGGGACACCTGCCCCTTACCAGACCTCTCCAGGGATGGGATGGTCTAGCTCTTTCACTGTGTTTTTATTCAACTCTAATCCTGTGGCATTAAGACTATGCCCTGCATCATTCAGACCTTCCTTTAGCTATTCAAGAACCAATTTTTATTCAAAATTGAACAATGTCTGTTTCTCTTTGCACTCCAGTTATAGTTGTTCTAACTTTCTTAGACTCAATGACCAGAGAGGGGTCACATACAGGGAAGTGAGTTACTAAGATTTCAAGATTTGTCACCAGTCTACCCTGAAGATTCTGAAAGTGCCAAAGCAGGCTCTTGTGACATGTAATTAGAATGTGATGCTATCCCTACAAGTTTGTTCAGAAGGAGCAAGAAGGCTGGAGGGAGGGAATCAGTATATACAACACACGTGTGATCATATGGGTGGGGAAAAGAGGAGAAGGGAGACCAGAGGGAGAAAGGACTGATTGAAGATGGGCTCTGTATCGCTTGGAGGGTCATCTGATGAGAAAAGTAAAGACGTGTGTGTAGCATGTACTCATGCTATCTCATAATAAAGTTGGTTGTTTTTTTCTGTTAATGAAACTGAACCTTCAAGGTCTTCTGGACATCGCAGTCATAACTGTGGAGTTCACCAGAATATAGTGTAGTAGTTGAACCGGGAAGTCACAGCACGGAATCCTAACCCTGTGGCCGCACTGGGGGTTGCAAACAGTGAGACTATGAAGAATATCTCCTTAATTCTGAAAGTTGGAATTTGGGTCCTAATTTCTAGGCAGGCCCAAAGAAATCTCCATTTCTTTTGGGTTGGATAAAATATTCTAATTTGGTTTCAGAAGGAAACAGGTCCTCATTCTAGGATTCCAGTCCTTAAAATGACCAAAGAGGGTTCTAGGTTCTAGATTCATAATGTCTGTACAAAAACACCTAAAATTTTTGCAGACTCCAGTCTTTGCCTACCTGGGTGGTCTGGTTTTGATATTTACCCTAATTTCTTACAACAACTTAAGCATACTGAATCAGGTGCTCAGTGAAAAATAGCAAAATATCTTTTTATTTAATGCATTGGACAGACTTCTTAGTACCATTGTGCGTTAATGTCTCTGTAGATCCTTTGGTCTTTTCTGGTGTGTAGTCAAAATCTTAGAACCATTATTTCATAGAGTTATAAAGTCTTCAAGCTCCTCTAAATCAAGAGCTTCATTTTGTAAATGTGAAGGAGATGAGGCTCTAAGCCAAGAGGTTAATAGCTCAAGGGTATGCCTCTAATTAGTGGTGACCTGAGACTCAAACTGGGCTCCCAACCCATACCATAGTTGAAACATGAGTAACCCAGGACCTTAGAAGAGTGATTATGAAATCTGGTGTGTATGCATCATATAACTTTAAAGGATATTATAAAATATATAAAAGTTTCTAAATGAAATTACCCATTAGTTACTGATGTCAGAATATGTACTTAAATCTCTTTCAAACTGTTTCCTTTCAATAAAATTTGGATATAGGCACTTTTACTTATCTTTACCTTATTGTCAACCCAAATAATTTCAGAACTATTATGCATGATTTGCACAAATTGCAGGATACTTCTATTGAGGTGAATTGGAAAAGGAGGTACCTGCGAGAATAGAATAGAAAATATCCAGTAGAATGGAATGGAATAGAAAAGCAAGATAAAATGGAGAGAGTGGTACAAGATTTTATGAGAAGAAGATAGAATAAAACCTGAGCGCCCAGAGCTGCACATTGGTTTCGATGTTTATGATGAAATGTCTATAAGAGATGCCCAGGAATGACCAGCGGAGGCAAAACCAGAGGAGGTAGAAGATAAGACATAGGGAGACGGGAGTCAAGAATGCTGGAATCACAAACTCAAGAAGGCTTAGACATTTTAACAGATAATGCAAATCTTTATATGCAAAGAAAATGAATTTACAAACTCCGTGTTGAAACTTTTGCTGGTGGAGAGTCTGAAAATTTTCCAGTAAGCAAAGGATAGCAAATGGAAATTAGAAGTACTCACTTTGACTACTAATAAAATAGCATGCAGCCTGTTTAGAGTTTTATCATTTTATTTTAGTTAACATAAACAGATTTACAAAGGCTTTTATTATTTTATGCTAACTTTTTCTTCCCCCCAACAATATTTTTCTTTCGAGAGAGCTGATCTTAATCTTGCTCCAAAGGATGGGCTTCAGAGAGACCCTGAACTGGGCATTTTTTTCGTGTGTGTGTCTATTAGATTCCTTCTGCTATTTTGAAAACAATCTTGAGAAAATACTTTTCATGTCAAATAACACTATCGAGAACTTTTCACTCTTGGCAGTTGTTGGAAGACTTGGATGCTGTTGTACACAGTTGTGTAACATAAATCATTTTCCTGAATAGATTTTGATGTCTAGAATTGTTTCACAGTTGTGGACTGTGTTCATAATGGGGGTGGAAATGTGAAAGAAAAGATTAACCATATGCAATGTGAACTGTTCTTTCATCTCTGAGTATGATATTTTACAGAAGTAGCAGTTCTTGCCTGTGAAAGCATGAAAGCAACAAACTGAAGAAGCACTTTCGGTGCATTCTGAAAATCGGCTGGGTGGTGACTCTTCCTCATATGGGAAAAGCTGAAACTTTACTGGAATTTTATCTTGACCCATCCTACAGGGTTTCTATCATGATTCCAACATGAGAAGCCATAGAACAATTAGGGCAAACTTGGTGGAGCCATGCATCTTGGTGAAACTTTAAGGAAAAGAAAATTAAGCATGCCTTTATGAAATGATGTCATCCTTCTAGAGCTGCCAACAATTTCTTTAATATTTTGCAGGAGGTCATGAAAAAGTAAATATTAGCTCCATTAGAGCCAGAAATTTACCTAGTTCTCCCCATTTCCCAGAAGACTGATTGGCACATAGAGTCAATAAATATTAGATAGACTGACTCATTACTGGTTTACTGACAGGTTGAATTTGTCAGCTGCACTATTTCTTTTATCATGGAATTGGATAAAACTACTCAGTCTTGCAATGCATTTTGCTCATGTTTTGTGGCTCAAGTGTGCAAATTGACACCATCCAAGAAGGACATTCAGTTTGTGAGCTCTCTTTGAAAGTTTCAAAGACATCTGGTGATATCAAATGGTGAACTGCTTCTTCCACAAGCAAAATGTCTTCTGACGCCAATATCTGTTCATAGATAGAAATCCTGCCATGCTTGTCATCCCATGTACCTTTTCTGCTTGTCAATACACACATTATTTCCACGTGTGCATGTTGACTCTAAAGGTTTGGCTGGGAATCCTGAGGGAGAATGCTTGCATTCTGTTGTCAAAGTTATCAAATTTATGAAGGCAAGGACCTTGAATCACAGCTTTTAAATAAGTTTCCATCAAAGAAACAGGATTAGAATATAATGTTCTCTATTACCTAAAAATAATTGTGAATTTCCAGTGAATAAGTCCTGAAATGCTTGACTGGATTTGGAAGAAAAATTTTATTTATTTTGAGAGAAATTGAAAACCTATTTAGGAAAAAAAAAATGACAGGAGTTCATTTGTTCCTGAATTAGTTTACTTGATGGAGAGTTTCTCACGCAGAAGCTATAGCTTTTTGTTAAAGGCCCTGTATTCACCATTATAGAAATTACTGGAGAGCCATAAGATCTTTGGGCCCAGCTGCTACTCTGGAATAGAGAATTATATGTAAACAGCTATGCAACATTTATAATACTCAAATGACTACTGCTGCAGACCAGAGTGAATGCCATGCCTTGCCAATATTTCTGCAGAAATCACTAGATTTTTAGAAACACTGGAGACCTCCTTTGAAGGTTATTAATCCTGAAACAATGTTAAAGCTAAAACATGGTTTGGAAATCCTTTTCTCATTGACGTAGATAACATCAACAACACAATTCTTGCCAAAGATGTTCTCAATGACTTGAGAATAAAGGCAGCTATACAACAAGAATCTAACCTAGGTAATATTGGATAATTCTGGTGTGAGCCATGGAAGTGCTAATTCCATCTGCTATCATATACCTTTGTGAGGTAGGGTTTTCCCTGTTTCTCTCTCAATGAAAATGTTAAAATTAATTCAGTGTGAAGGAAAACAAACATCTCTCTGGCAAAAACTAATTAATACTTTCAAATTGCCAGGCCAAATAATAGCAGTCTTTCATTGAAATTTACTCTTGAGAAAAATAAAATTTTACTTTCATTTAATTGGGATCTTTTGGATTCATTTCATCCTTTGCAGGAACTGGCCATTAATTGTTACATTAAATGAGAGTAAGGGAGGTAATCCTTTTTTTTTTTTTTTTTTTTTTGTGGGGAAGGCCACCCCTGAGCTAACATCTGTTGCCACTCCTCCCGTTTTTTTTTGCTGAGGAAGACTGGCCCTGGGCTAACATCCGTGCCCATCTCCCTCTACTTTATATGGGACGCCGCCCCGGCATGGCTGACAGGCAGTGCGTCAGCGGGCGCCCGGGATCCGAACTCGCGAACCCCGGGCTGCCAAGCGCAGACTAAACCGCTGCGCCACCGGGCGGCCCCGGTAATCCTTTTTGAAAATGTTTTTATGTGCTATCTACATGAAGGAAATCATTTTCTAAACAGTAAAATGAGTTGTATACAAAATTTTATGACTATGTAATACATAGCTTTCCTCAAAAAGAGAAGGAGATAAAAACACCTAATAAACTGGGAATAGAAGGAAACTACCTCAATACAATAAAGGCATATGAAAAAGCCATAGCTGACATCATACTCACAGCTAGCATCATAGTTCTCTAGTGAAAGACTGAAAGCTTTTCCCCTAAGATCAGAAACAGAAAAAGATGCCCTATTTCATTGCTTCTATCAACATAGTACTGGAAGTCCCAGCCAGAGCAATTAGATAAGAAAAAGAAATGAAAGGCATTCAAACTGGAAGTGAACAAATAAAATTATCTTTGTTACAGAAATCATGATCTTAAATGTAGAAAATCCTAAATATTCTACCAATAAAACTGTTAAATAAACAAATTCAGCAAAGTTGCAGGATACAAAATCAATACTCAAGAATCAGTTGTGTTTCTATACACTAACAATGAACAATCTGAAAAGGAAATTAAGAAAACAAAGTAGCATCAAACAGAATAAAATGCTGAGGAATAAACTTAACCAAGGAGATGAAAGACATGTAAATGGAAAACTACGAGTTATTGCTGAAAGAAATTAAAGAAGATAAAAACAAATGGAAAGATATTCTGTGTTCATGGATTGGAAGACTTTATATTATTTAGATGTCCAAACCACCTAAAGAGATCTACAAATTCAATGTAATCCCTATGAAAATCCCAAGAATGTTTTTTGCAGAAAGAGTAAAATCTATCCTAAAATTCGTATGGAATCTCAAGAGACCTCCTCCAAAATGAAAACAATCTTGAAAAAAACCAAAATTATAGGCCTCACACTTCCTGTTTTCAAAACTTATCACAAAGCTGCAGTAATTAGAAGAGTGTGGAATTAGCATAGATACAGACATACAGGCTAATGGAATAGAATAGTGAGTCTCAAAATAAGCTTCTCATATATGGTAAAATGATTTTCTACAAGGATGCCAAGAGCATACAACTGGGAAAGAACAGTCTTGTCAACAAATAGTGTTGTGAAAACTGGATATCCACATGCTAAAAAATTGAAGTTGGACCTTTACGCTATATACAAAATTAACTCAAAATGGATTGAAGACCTAAATGTAAGAGGCAAAAGTATAAAATTCTTAGAAGAAAACTCTTAGGGGAAAAGCTTCATGATTTTGGATTTGGTAATGATTTCTTGGATATGACCCCCAAATCACAGGCAATAAAAGAAAAAATAGATACACTAGACTTCATCAAATGAAAGACTTTTGTGCATCAAAGGACAATATCAGAATAAAAAGGCAATGTGTCAAACAAATTTGCCAATCATATATCTGACAAGAGAATGATATGCAGAGTGTATAAAATTACTCTTATGGGTAATCAAAAAACAAACAAAGTGATTAAAAAATGGACCTAGGGCTTGAATAGACATTTCTCCAAAGAAGACATACAAATGTCCAATAAGCACATGAAAAGATGTTCAATATCACTAATCATCAGGGAAATGCAAATCAAAACCACAATGAGCTACCGCCTTGCAGTCATTAGGATGGCTATTATAAACAAACAAATAAACAAAACCCCAGGAAATAACAAATGTTGGCAAAGATGTTGAGAAATTGGAACACTTGTGCATTGTTGGTAGGGATGTAAAATCTTTTAGCTTCTGTGGAAATGGTATGGCAATTCCTCAAAAAGTTAAAAATAGAATTACTGTGTGATACAGCAATTCTCCTTGTGAAGATATATCCAAAAGAAATGAAAGCAGGGACTCCAACAAATATTTGTATGCTCATGTTCATGCCAGCATTATTCCCAACAACTAAAAGGTGAAAGCCACCCAAGTGTCCATCAGCAGATGAACGGGTAAACAAAATGTGGTGTATACATACAGTGAAATAGTCGTCAGCCTTAAAAAGGAATGAAATTCTGACACATGCTACAACATGGATGGACCTTGAGGACATTATCCTAAGTGAAAGCAAGTCACAAAAGCACAAATACTGTATGATTCTACTTATAGGAGGAATCCAGAGTAGTCAAATTCATAGAGACACAAAGTAGAATGGTGGTTGCCCGGGACTGGAGGGAGGAAGGAATGAGGAGTTATTGTTTCATGGGTATGGAGTTCCAGTTGGGGAAAATGAAAAAAGTCTGGAGTTGGATGGTGGTGACGGTTGCATAGCCATGTGACTATATTTAATATCTCAGAACTGTACACTTAAAAATGATTAAAACAATAAATTTTATGTAATATATATTTTGCCACAATTTTTCAAAAAAGAGCAGTATTTATCATTAAATAAAGACTACAGCTGCACCTCACAGAACTTTTAGAAGGAAGAGAGATGTGCATTATTAATGTAGGCCCAGGCAAAACTGTGAAATAGGTGGTTTGCTTTTAATGTCTTCTACCTCTCCCTTTCTAGATTTTTGCTCATTCTTACATTTTCTCTGTCTTCTAAGAACTTTATATTGTGATGATCTATCCATACCATACTTTACTGAGTTAATCTGAGTTCTGCACTAATTTCTTCACCATTACCACTATTAAAACTTTATTCCTTCCCATTTTCTCAGAAGCATGCACTAAGTTAACTATCACTTGGGGATATAATTTAATATTTTTCTTCCCATTATGGTGTTAATGATTGAATCTATGAGAGACTCATCATTGAATTTGGAATGAGAGAATCTGGCACTGTGGAAACCAATTCAGGAGATAATTAGACCTTCCAAGTAACCTCAAATCACAACGTGGAGACACCATCCCCTTTGGACTACAATATCTCTGACCTTTGGGATCATAAAATTTAAAACAAAATGATAAATTCCACAAGTTAAAAATGCCAAGGAACATGGATTCTATAGATAAATTCCCACATACCACTCCTCATTGTTCCATATACTGTCCAAATTTGGCATTACTCAACACAATTTAGTGATGGCTGTGGTGGAAGAAAGCTGCATGGAGGCAGATTTTAGTAGCACAAATAGTTTCAGATTTGAATGTGAATGTATGGCATATAGAATTAAATGGCAAATCAGCCATAATTCAAGGAAAATTGTTCAAATGGTTTAAAATATACAATTCTCTATTGGGGGGGAAATGAATACTTAGAAAAATTTCTGATGCATTTTTGAATAATCCAGCAGTTATTTGAAGTTCATGATTGCTTTCTTTATAAGAATTGGTTGAAAATGTATGCTCATTAGATTCATTTTATAACAAAAAGAACCCCTGTTGAGACTATTCAGAGGGAAAAATGTTTTATTTAGCTATTTTCCTAGTTCTAACACTTCCAGAAATCATCATCATTATCCTTGTGTATTAAAAAGAACAAAGAACATGGCAAACAGTCATCAACTAAGTAATTGTAATGCAAGATAATTTCTTGGTATTTAAAAAATATTTGACACCTATGCAAGAATGTGTGTGCATTTCATACACATATTACTGAAATATGGTGATAAAAATAGTTTAGAATATTTTATAATCACGAGTAGATTGTTGTAAAAATTGCTGGGAGCTAAAGGAGACTTGAAAACAGGTACATATTTATGCAGATACATGCATAGCTAATTGAATGACATGCACACATATATATACAAATAACTATATAATTTAGTTCATTTTTTGTTCAACCAGATTTCCTGGACTACTAGGGTTCCATAATAATTGGGATATTCTGGCTATTCTAAATATTTCAAAGGCCTTATGGCAATTGTAAATTTAACCACAGTATGATTCATAGACTAATCAAATTTCTCAGCTTTTGGGTAGAATGACATCAGTTCTGTCTGGAAGTACTGGTTTCCTCAGGCAGACTAGAAACTCTGATAGAACTCTAATTCTAGGTCTTTGATAAAAATGGGACAGTGGGTTAACAATTAGGCCTTCAAACAGAGCTTTAAGAGCTCATGTTCTGGAATTGGAATGACCTGGGTTCTAATCTTGGCCCAGCACTCAGTAGCTATTGCATCTTGGGCGAATTACTTCATGCCTCTAAAACATTATCTAAATTTCCTCATTTTTAAAATGGAAGAAAATCACATTTTCTTCCTGCTTCATAACATTGTTGTAAGGAATAAATAAACTATTCCAAGTGGAATGCCTAGCAGAGAACAAACTACCTCAATAAATTGTAGCTATTAAGATCCCAGTAATGATTACAGACTAATAGCTGGTCCGTAAAACCTTTCAAAACAGGAATAAAATTACTCCAAGAGCAAAATTAATTATAAATAGACCCTTGGTAATAAAGTAGGTTTAGTTAACATTGTTTAAATGTGACATTTATAAATCAACGTTCAGTACTCACGTGGATGGTCTCAAGAACATGCATCAGATGGTTGTATTATTATGATTAAATAATATCTTATCCAAAATGTGATTAAATAAAAATTATGTTTTTTTGACTGGGTTGCCAAGCACTGAGTATTAACCAGCATATTTACTCCCACTATGGGTAATGTAACCAGTAGGTCAAGAACAAAATTGTCAAAGGAAAATCTCCACTGTTGCTGAGGACTACAACCTAGGGAGGGGCTATTTGTGGTTGAGATAATCTATTTTTTACAGAGTGACATTTGCAGAGGCTGGATAATGGAATAAAGCTCTGCCGTGTGGTTACTGTGAACAACCAAGTCCAAATCCTTCTGCTTCTCCCAAGCCTCTCGGGTCACCAACATCCAGAGAAAAAGAAAACAAAGAGCCAGAAGATGCTTTTGTTGTGATAAAAGCACTAAGAATTTCCAGAACGTTGAGATTCAACAGGGAGGTGCTATGCTTAATTCCAGGGTTCCATCACAGCATCCATGGATGGTTGAGTTTCGATCAGAGAGGTCTCTGTGATTTGGTCTGCCCAAACCCGAAATTCTGGTATGCCTGGATGGCAGAAATATTGAGGTAGAGTTGGAGATGTAACCTTAATAATAATTCCTCATATTTTATGGTGCCTAAGAGTTGTGAAGTGTGTTTACATTCATCATTACATTAGATCCTCAGCAATTGTTTGAGGGAGGCAGAGCAGGATGTTATAATTCTAATCTTACAAGTGAAGAAAAGGGCTTGCTGCGGTTGAATGGTTTAGCTAAGGCACTGAGTTAATAAGAGAAAAAATCAGGATTAGGTCCTCAGTCTTCTGACCGCATGTGGCATTCTGTCTATTTTACCACATTGATTTTTGTCCGTGGTGATTTATTAGAATGTTGTGCGCAAAAAAAGCTTTGCATGAATAAAGGAGACTTAAAATATGAAAAATAATCCTTATGTTAATCTATATTTGTCATTTGTTGCTAAGCTTTTATTACTATTGCCTTATTTCTTAAGAAGCCAAATGGGGTTCTGATAGCTCATTTCTTTTTTTCTCATTAGGCTCGAATTATGAAAGATGTGATTTTGAGGACGGGCTCTGTAGTATGACACAAGATCAGAGTCTGCGACTTGGTTGGACAAAGAGAAATGGGATGACTGGTGTGTCAGCTCCATTTTATGATCACAACGGTGATGTGTCTGGTAAACACTTTGAATTTCTGTCTTTCATTTTTTTGGTCAAGTGGTCAATTAGGATAGAAGAATCTTAGCTGATATTTAGATATTAATAATTATAATGTCTAATTTTATGCATTCTGTAATCATTTTCAAGATATTTATGATTCTAAAATATCACATTGGATTCTCGTAATTGGGTTCCTGGGATCCCAAATTCTATCTAGACTGTAATTGGGATTTTTCAGCTATTCTGACTCTTTATAGAAACTGTAAAATTTAAACCTGATAATACTACATAGATTTATTGGTCAAATTTCTTTGCTTTTGGGTGGACTGATATCAGTGCTGTCTAGTAGCACTTGTTTTCTCCAGGTGACTGAAAAGTCTTACCAGCCTTTGAGCTTGCTCTGGAGCCAGACATTTATTCATTTGTTTATTTGTTAACTAATGAACTTCATTCATTCACTGTTTAATGCCAAATGATTAAGATATTTAAGTGAGCAAAAATCGACTCCATTTCTGCTCTCATGTAATGGGCTTACACATGCTATGAAAGAGGTAATATATTGCCTGGCGTAACTGGTTGAAGGCTGTTGATTTTTATAAAAGTGATGCTTCTCTCAAATAAACACAATTAAATGTTAAATATGAGTGTTTCCCTAGAGATAATTGAAAGCAAGCAAATGTTCAGGATTTAGATGTTAATTATTTGGAAATGTTTACATAAATACTGCACGTGTGGATTAGAATCCTGACTCCACTTACTAGCTGTATGATCTTGAACAATTAATTTCTCTAAGGCTTGGTTTTCTCAACTTCCAAAGGAGGAATAATGATGCTTAGTTCGTAGGATAGTTGATTTAAGAGCTAAATGAGATATTGTTGGTAAAAACTTGTCATAAAATATCTGATGCTCAAAAAAGGTAGATATTTAGTACATTTCTGAATAATTTTGATGTTCCTCACTTTAACTTCTATGTAAGTTAAGGTGGAATTTCTAATTTTGTTTGGCTTTGATGTCAAAATGCTTTTTTTTAGAATTTTTAATAACTGTTAGGAATAAGCCAACTTGATCACAAAAAAAGGGACCAGCTTCACATCCAGGACCAATGACTCACTGCAATACGTAAAATGTTTACTGTGGATTCAGTTATGTTAGATGGTGATGTAGAATCTGGTTCCCAACTTTTAGGCATTACAATGTCTTGTGAATTGTTCAATTCTGTATATTCTTTGGAATCTCCCCACTGCTTCTTCCTTTTACTCAAGAGAAGGTTTTTCACAACATACATTTATTTACCCTAGTCTTCTTCATGGGCAGAATACCTGATATTTTCTCTTTTTTTGTATGTAGCTCTTCCTCTGATCTTCTTGCTTGCTTCTCATCTTGGAGTTAGGCAACAGGATCTCCATCATTGTGCGTCCCCTTTCCTTGCCTCCTCCTTTTCTTCCCTCCTTCTTCCTTCTCTTTTCTCATTTTGCCATGCTAATTTTTTGGCAACCTAGGCAAGAGATAAAGTGAGGCAATTCACATCAAAATTGAGATGTTATATGGGCAGACACCATTTCAGCTGTATCACTTCCTTTCATTTAAGATCGCTGGAGTCAGACTAGATGGATTTGAACCCTGGCCCTGTCAACTTGCTAGCTGTGTAGTCTGTTTCCTCATCTGTAAAGTGGAATAATAATAATACGAACCTCATAGGGAAAAGGGGACAAAATATGGCCTGGCATCATTAGTGAAGGGAGGTGATGTTAATAATAGTCATGCATCTTTTGTAACTACAATTAAATGTTAAAATATGAGTATTTCTCTAGAGATAATTTTAAATAAGCAAATGTTCTGCTTTTAGATATTAGCCTGTTTGAAAATGTTTATGGGAAAATCATCTTGTTGGAATCTTGTCTCCATTCGAAAATCCTTATTTCATGAGTATTAATAAAATTTTTGATTAACTTACTCTTGAAATAATTTGCCAGTGCTCCAAAATAATATTTTTCATCATGTAATCAATGCCTTGAGAAGTTTTCAGAGCTAAGTTTGATAATCTATTAGAACATTAAACACATTGCTGTGTCAATATTTAAAGTCTTCTAAAGCTCAGGGCAGAGTGATTAAAATGTAGTATTGATTTTAAAAAATATATAGCATTATATTCAGATAAAATAGCATCACTATGGGGGCTGGCCCAGTGGCGCAGCGGTTTAGTCCGCGCTTGGCAGCCCAGGGTTCGCCGGTTCGGATCCCGGGCGCCCGCCGACACATCTGCCTGTCAGCCATGCTGTGGCGGCGTCCCATATAAAGTGGAGGAAGATGGGCACGATGTTAGCCCAGGGCCAGCCTTCCTCAGCAAAAAGAGGAGGATTAGCAATGGATGTTAGCTCAGGGCTTGTCTTCCTCACCAAAAAAATAAATAAATAAATAAAAATAGTATCACTATGAAAATTCAAATACATCTTTGCAATGATGGTAAACTTTATTTTTTAAAAAAGCATGCAATGTAAGAATTTTTCTTAATTTTTCATAAGAATATGAGTTTCGAATAATTCTGGAGTTCAGCTCATATTAAAGGTGATCCATGAAGTTTTTAAAATGTATAATTCACTATAAATCTAAAATGTGTAGGTTATCAGAGATAAAAAATAATATATTTGAAAAATTAACATTTCTCTTTATATCACAGATTATTTTTCTTCTTTGGGTATTTAATATCAGGTTTAAATGGCAATATTAGAACTTTTGTTATTTTGACCAATTGTTAAATTGGATCTAAAATACATACATTATATTTTGAAACACACACACTATTAAACAGCACCAATATTTTAATTTTGTTCTAGGAAGATGTGATGGTCTTAGCCTAGGACTGGAGGCCCTTTGCTATTCTCCACAGCCACACCTGCAGAGACTCATTGCTGGGGCATTTCTTTGGTCTGTGGGATTGTTGGGCAGCACATAATAGCTTTGAAAGTTTCATCTGCCTACACTGTGTTTCTTAATTCATAGCCATATTAACTCTATTTTGCCTAGTAAGCTATAAGTAGGGTCTATGTGGCCACTTATTTTTTATTTGTATAGTTGTTCCCCCTGACAGTTTATTTTAAAAATTTTCAATCATATTAAAAAGTTGAAAACTTTTACTGTGACTAGTCATATACTCACCACTTAGGTTATACAATTAAAATTTCTGTATTTCTTTTATCAAGTATCTATTCATCTACCCATCCCCTTCTTCATCCATCAATACATCATTTTTTTTTTCTGCTCAGGAAGATTTGCCCTGAGAGCTAACATCTGTTGCCAATCTTCCTCTTTTTGCTTGAGGAAGATTTGCCCTGGGCTAACATCTGTGCCAGTCTTCCTCTATTTTGTATGTGGGTCACTGCCACAGCATGGCTGCTGACAAGTGGTATAGGTCTGTGCCTAGGAACTGAACCCAGGCTGCCAAAGTGGAGCGCACCAACCTTAATCACTAGGCTGCAGGGCCAGCCCCCAATCCATCATATTTTTAATGCATTCAAAGAATGTTGCCAGAATCACCTTACCCCAAATACGTTAGGTACGGTATTATTAACTGGTTGCAGGGGTCAACAAGCTGTGACCTCTGGGTCATTTTCCTGTTTTTGTAAACAAAGTTTTATTGCAACACAGCCATGTTCATTCATTTCCAAATCGTCTGGGGCTGCTTTTGTGCTACAATCTTGGAGTTGAGTTGTTGTGACACAGATCATATGGTACACAAAGACTAAACTATTTGGCCTTTTAAGAAAAGTTCCCTCATGTACCTTCCTAGTCAATCCTTGCTCCCACGGCAATCACTGTTTTGACTTTTCCCCCTCATAGTTTAATTTTGCCTATTCTATAACTTCACATAAATGAACAGTATGTAGACTTCTGTGTAAGACTTTCTCACTTAGCATAATACTTTCAGATTCTTCCATGTCATAGCATGTATCATTAGTTCTCTCCTTTTTATTACTGAGTAGTGTGCAAGTATATGAGTTATTTACCCATTCTTCTATTTGTGGACACCTGTTTTTTTCCTGTTTGGGGCTATTATAAATAAAACTGCTATGAACATTTTTGTCCAAGTCTTTGTGAACATATGTTTTTAATTTTCTTTGGTAAAGACCTAGAAGTGAAGTTCTGTGTCAATGAATCTTTAGTTTTATGAGAAGCCAGAGCTCTATTTTTTAGAATAGTTTTAGATTCATAGCAAAATTGAGCAGAAGTCACAGAGATTTCTCATGTACTTACTCCCTGTCCCCACATACACAGCCTCTCCACCATGAAAATCCCACACCAGAGTGAAACATTTGTTACAATCAGTGAACCTACATGAATGCATCATTATCACCCAAAGTCCATAGTTTATATTAGGGTTCACGCTTGGTGTTGTACATTCTATGGGTTTGGACAAACTTATGATGACATTTATTCACCAGTATATTATCATGCAGAATTGTTTCACTGCCCTAAAAATCCTCTGTGCTCTGCCTGTTCATCCCTCCCTCCCTACTAACCCCTGGAAACCCCTGATCCTTTCACTCCCCCTCTAGTTTTGCCTTTTCTAGAATATCATGTAGTTGGAATCATACAGTATGTAGCATGCTCAGATTGACTTCTTTCACTTACTAATGTGCATTTAAGTTTCCTCCATGTCTTTTTATGGCTTGATAGCTCATTTCTTTTTAGCACTGAATAATATTCCATTGTCTGGATATTCTACAGTTTATTTGTTCACCTACGAAGGGCATCTTGCTTGCTTCCACATTTTGGCAATTATAAATAAAGCTGCTATAAACATCCACGTGCAGGTTTTTGTGTGGACAGATGTTTTCAACTCCTTTGTGTAAATGCCAAGGAGCATGATTGCCGGATTGTATAGTGAGATTATGTTTAGTTTTGTAAGAAATTGCCAAAATGTCTTTCAATGTGGCTGTACCATTTTGCATTCCCATCAGCAATAAACAAGAGTTCCTTATACGAGTTTTTATATATCTTGGATTCCTACCCTTTGTAAGAATTATGTTTACAAATATTGTCTTCAGGTCCGTGGAATGTGTATTAATCTTATTGATATTTTTTAATGAGTAGGAGTCTTTAATTTTTGTGAAATCCATTTTTTGTCTCTTATGTTTTACTGTGTCAAATCTGCAACATGAAGTTGTTCTTAATAGTCAGTTGTCCTTTCAATGTCTGTAGAATGTGTAGCAACAATCCCTCTTATTCATGCTCTTGGTTATTAGTGTTTTATCTTCTCTCCTCTCCTCTCTACTTTGGATATTTTTTTCTTATTTCTTAAGGTGGTATTTTTGGTTCACCATTTTTTTTTTTTTTTTGCTGAGGAAGATTTGCACCGAGCTGACATCTGTGCCAATCTTCCTCTATTTTGTATGTGGGTCTCCACCACAGCATGGCCACTGACAAGTGGTATAGGTCTGTGCCCAGGAACCAAACCTGGGCCACTGAAGCGGAGTGTGCCGAACTTAACCTCTAGGCCACAGGGCCAGCCCCCTTTGGTTCACCAATTTTTAGATGTCATATATTCATTATTCAGTTCAAACATTTTCTGATTTCTCTTGTGATTTATTTTTGACCCATGGATTATTTAGAAGTGTGTTGTTGAATTTCTAAATATTTGTGGGTTTTCTACATGTTATTATTGACTTCTAATTTAATTTCATTTTGGTTAGAGAACATTCTTTTGTTTCAATCTTTTAAAATATTTTGAGATTTATTTTATGATGCAGCACATAATCTATCTAGGTTAGAATATGGGAATTTGAAAAGAATGTATAGTCTGCAGTTGTTGGGTATAGTGGTACATAACTATCTAGGCTAAGGTTGTAAAATAGTGTTCAAGTCATCTGTCTTTACAGATTTCTTGATTAGTTGTTCTGTCAATTGCTGAGAGAAGGGTGTGAAAATTTCTTACAATAATTTTGAAATTGTCTATTTTGCCCTTTATATTGGTTAATTTTTGTTTTATATATTTTGAAGCTCTACTATTAAGTTTAAATACATATTATTTTTTTTGCCTTCCTGTTATTGACCCTTTTATTATCATGAAGTGTGCTTCTTTATCTCTACCAGTAAAATTTATCAAGTTTATTAAACTTGATGTCAGTGTAGCCACTTTTGCTTTCTTATGCTGTTTTTATAATATACTTTTTCCTTTTATTTGTTTTCAACCTATCTGTATCTTTATACTTAGTGTTTCTCTAATAGACAGCATATGGTTGAATCTTGCTTTTGATTCCATTCTGATAATTCTGTTCATTGGAGTGTTTATCTACCTTAGTTAATGTAATTATTGGTATTGTTAGATTTATGTTTACATTTTGTTATTTGTTTGGTGTTTGAGCATTTTGTTTTTGGTCCGTCTGTTTCCCTTTCCTGCCTTCTTGAGAATTATTTGAATACTTTTTGAGGTATTTTTATTTTTTTACTTAAAATTTTTTTTATTGAGGTAACATTGGTTTATATCATTATATAAATTTCAGGTATACATCATATTTCAATTTCTGTGTAGACTACATCAGGTTCACCACCCAAAGAGCAATTACCATCCATCACCACACACATGTGCCCAGTCACCCCTTTCACCCTCTTCCCTCCCCCTCTTCCCCTCTGGTAAGCACCAAGCCAATCTGTGAGATCATATGGTATTTAGCTTTCTCTGTCTGACTAATTTCACTTAGCATAATACCCTCAAGGTCCATCCATGTTGTCACAAATGGCAAGACTTCATCTTTTTTTAGAGCTGAGTAGTATTCCATGGTATATATATACCACATCTTCTTTATCCATTTGTCCCTTGATGGGCACCTAGGTTGTTTACAACACTGGGCTATTGTGAATAATGCTGCAGTGAACATAGGGATGCATATATCTTTATGCGTTTGTGTTTTCATGTTCTTTGGAAAAATACCCATCAGTGGTACAGCTGGCTTGTATGTAGTTCTATTCTTAATTTTTTGAGGAATCTCCATACTGTTTTCTGTAGTGGCCGCACAAGTTTACATTCCCACCAACAGTGTATAAGAGTTCTCTTTTCTCCACATACTCTCAAACACTTGTTGCCTCTTGTCTTGTTAATTATAGCCATTCTGATGGGTGTGAGGTGACATCTCATTGTAGTTTTGCTTTGCATTTCTCTAATAATTAGTGATGTTGGACATCTTTTCATGTGCCTGTTGGCCATCTGTATATCTTCTTTGGAAAAATGTCTGTTCAGATCTTTTGCACATTTTTTAATTGGGTTTGTTGTTGTTGTTGTTGAGATGTATGAGTCCTTTATATATTTTGAGATTAACCCCTTATCAGATATATGGTTTGCAAATATCTTCTCCCACTTGTTAGGTTGTCTTTTCGCTTTGTTGATGGTTTCCTTCACTGCGCAGAAGCTTGTTAGTTTGATGTAGTCCCATTTTTTAATTTTTTCTTTTGTTTCCCTTGCCTGGTCAGACATGGTATTTGAAAATATGCTGCTAAGACCGATGTCAAAGAGCATATTGCCTATGTTTTCTTCTAGAAATTTTATGGTTTCAGGTCTTACATTTAAGTCTTTAATCCATTTTGAGTTAATTTTTGTGTATGGTGTAAGATAATGGTCTACTTTCATTCTTTTGCATGTTGCTGTCCAGTTTTCCCAACACCATTTAAGAAGAGATTTTCCTTTCTCCATTGTATGTTGTTGGCTCCCTTGTCAAAAATTAGCTGCCCATAGATGTGTGGGTTTATTTCTGGGCTCTTGATTCTGTTCCATTGATCTATGTGTCTGTTTTTGTGTCAGTACCACACTGTTTTGACTACTATAGCTTTGTAGTATATTTTGAAATCAGGGAGTATGATACCTCCAGCTTTGTTCTTTTTTCTCAGGATTGCTTTGGCTATTCGGGATCTTTTGTTGTTCCATACAGATTTTAGGATTGTTTGTTCTATTTCAGTGAAAAATGTCATTGAAACTTTGATAGGGATTGCAATGAATCTATAGATTGCTTCAGAAAGTATGGACATTTTACCTACGTTAATTCTTCCAGTCCGAGAGAATGGAATATCTTTCCATTTCTTTGTGTCTTCAATTTCTTTCAACAATTTCTTATAGTTTTCACTGTACAGGTCTTTTACCTCTTTGGTTAAATTTATTCCAAGGTATTTTGTTCTTTTTGTTGAAATTGTAAATGGGATTGTATTCTTCTCTTTCTGCTACTTTGTTGTTAGTGTAAAGAAACACAATGATTTTTGTATGTTGATTTTGTATCCTGCAACTTTACTGTATTCATTTATTATTTCTAATAGTTTTTTGGTGCATTCCTTAGGGTTTTCTATATATAAAATCATGTCATCTACAAATAGTGGTAGTTTTATTTCTTCCTTTCCAATTTGGATCCCTTTTATTTCTTTTTCTTGCCCATTGCTCTGACCAGGACTTCCAATACTATGTTAAATTAGAGTGGTGAAAGTGGGCATCCTTGTCTGGTTCCTATTCTTAGAAGGATAGCTTTCAGTTTTGCTTTGTTAAGTATGATATTAACTGTGGTTTTCTCATTTATGGACTTTATTATGTTGAGGTACTTTCCTTCTGTACCCATTTTATTCAGAGTTTTTTATCACAAATGGATGCTGTTTCTTGTCAAATGCTTTCTCTGCGTCTATTGAGATGATCTTGTGATTTTTATTCTTCATTTTGTTTATGTGATGTATCTCCTTGACTGATTTGCAGACATTGAACCATCCCTGAATCTCTAGAATAAATCCCATTTGATCATGTTGTATGGTCTTTTTAATGTATTGTTCTATTCAATTTGCTAGTATTTTGTTGAGGATTTTTGCATCAACCATCAGTGATATTGGCCTGTAATTTTCCTTTTTTGTTGTTGTTGTCCTTGTCTGGTTTTGGTGTCAGGGTAATGTTGGCCTCATAGAATGAATTTGGAAGGTTCCCCTCCTCTTCGATTTTTTTGGAAGAGTTTTGAGACAGGTAGGTATTGTCTTCTTTGAATGTTTGGTATAATTCACCAGGGAATCCTTCTAGTCCTGGACTTTTATTTTTTGGAGGTTTTTGATTACTGTTTTGATCTCCTTGCTGGTAACTGGTCTATTCAAATTCTCTACTTCTTGATTCAGTTTTGGAAGGTTGTATGATTCTTAAGAATTTATCTGTTTCTTCTAGATTATCCAATTTGTTGGCATATAGCTTTTCTTAGTATTCTCTTATAATCTTTTGTATTTCTGAGGTGTCTGTTGTAGTTTCTCATCTTTTGTTTCTGATTTTATTTATCTGAGCCTTCTCTCTTTTTTTTCTTGGTGAGTCTAGCTAAAGATTTGTCAATTTTATTTATCTTTTCAAAGAACCAGCTTTCAGTTTCATTGATTTTTTTCTATTTTTTTTTTAGTCTCTATTTCATTTATTTCTGCTCTGATTTTTATTATTTCCTTCCTTCTACTGATTTGGGGTTTTTTTTTGTTCTTCTTTTTCTAGTTCCTTTTGATGCACTGTTAGATTGTTTATTTGAGATTTTTCAGGTTTGTTGGGGTAGGCCTGTATTGCTATAAACTTCCCTCTTAGTACTGCTTATGCTGTATCCCATAAATTTTGGCATGTCATATTTTCATTTTCATTTGTCTCTAGGTATTTTTGGATTTCTCCTTGGATTTCTTCATTGACCCAATCGTTGTTCTGTAGCATTTTGTTCAATCTCCACATATTTGTGACTTTTCTGATTTTCTTCCTGTAGTTGATTTCTAGTTTCATACCACTGTGGTCAGAAAGGATGCTTGGTATTATTTCAATCTTCTTAAATTTATTGAGACTTGTTTTGTGGCCTAATATGTGATCTATCCTGGAGAATGTTTCATGTGCATTCGAAAATATGTGTATTCTGTGGTGTTTGGATGGAGTGTTCTATATATATCTACAAGGTTCATCTGGTCTAATGTGTCATTTAAGGCCAATGTTTCCTTTTTGATCTGTTTGGATGATCTATCCATTGATGTAAGTGGAGTGTTAAAGTCCCCTACTGTTACTGTGTTACTGTCTATTTATCCTTTTATATCTGTCAATAATTGCTTTATATATTTAGGTACTCCTATGTTGGGTGCATAGATATTTACAAGTGTTGTATCCTCTTGTTGGATTGTTTGCTTGATCATCATTATGCTCTCCTTTGGCTCTTGTTACAGTTTTTGTTTTAAAGTCTATTTTGTCTGATATGAGTGTTGCTACCCCAGCTTTCTTTTCATTGCCATTTGCATGGAGTATCTTTTTCCATCCCTTCACTTTCAGTTTGTGAATGTCTTTAGGTCTGAAGTGTGTCTCTTCTATGCAGCATATGTATAGGTCTTGTTTTTTTATCCAATCTGCCACCCTATACCTTTTTTTTTGTGTGTGAGGAAGATTAGCCCTGAGCTAACATCTGCTGCCAATCCTACTCTTTTTGCTGAGGAAGACTGGCCCAGGGCTAACATCCGTGCCCATCTTCCTCTACTTTATATGGGACTGCCACAGCATGGCATGACAAGCGGTGCATCAGTCCATGCCCAGGATCCAAACCTGCGAACCCTGGGCCTCTGAAGCAGAGCACGCGAACTTAACTGCTATGCCACTGGGCTAGCCCCACCCTATGCCTTTTGATTGGAGCATTTAGTCCATTGACATTTAAAGTAGTTATTGATAAGTGTGTACTTATTGCCATTTTGTTACTTTTTTTCTGTGTGTTTTGGTAGTTCTTCTCTGTTCCATTCTTCTTCTCCTGCTCTCTTCCCTTGTGGTTTGATGGCTTTCTTTAGTATTATGTTTGGATTCCTTTCTCCTAATTTTTCATGTATTTATTATAGGTTTCTGGTTTGTGATTACCATGAGGTTCATATATAGTAACCTACATATATAGCAATCTATATCAAGTTGATGGTCTCTTAAGTTTGACCTCTTGCCAAAAGCTCTACTCTTTTACTCCCCTCCCCCCACATTTTATGTTTTTGATATCAAATTTAACCTCTTTTTTGTGTGTGTCTATCCCTTATCTCTTATCATGGAAAGATATAATTTTAGTACTTTTGTCTTTTGACCTACATAGTAGCTTCATAGGTGGTTGATCTGCAACCTTTATTGTATATTTGCCTTTACCAGTGATTTTAATTTTTTTGGACAATTTTCTTATTTCTATTTGTGATCTTTTCTTTTCCACTTAAATAAGTCCATTAACTATTCTTGTAAGGCTGGTTTATTGGTGATAAACTCCTTTAGTTTTTGCTTGTCTGGAAAACTCTTAATCTCTCCTTTCATTCTGAATGATAACCTTGCCAGGTAGAGTATTCTTGGCTGCAGGTTTTTTCCTTTCAGCACTTTAAATATATTGTTCCACTCCCTTTTAGCCTGTAAGGTTTCTGCTGAGAAGTCAGCTGATAGCCTTATGGGGTTTCCTTTGTATGTAACTTGTTGCCTTTCTCTTGCAGCTTTTAGGACTCTCTCTTTACCTTTAATTCTTGACTTTTTAATTATAATGTGTCTTGATATGGGTCTCTTTGGGCTTATCTTGTTTGGTGCTTTCTGTGCTTCCTGTACCTGGATGTCTGTTTCCTTCCTTAGGTTAGGAAATTTTTCAGCTATTATTTCTTCTGATAGATTCTCTGCCCCTTTGTCTCTCTCTTCTCCTTCTGGAACACATATAATATGGGTGTTAGTGTGCTTGATGTTGTCCCAGAGGTCCTTTAGACTCTCTTTGTTCTTTTTAATTCTTTTTCCTTTCTTCTGTTCAGGTTGGGTGATTTCCTCTAGTCTTTCGTCCAGCTTGCTGATCCATTCTTCTGTATCATCTACTCTCCTATTGAGTCCTTCTAGTGAAGCTTTCATTTCCATTTGTATTCTTAATGTCTGATTGGTTGTTTTTCATATTTTCTAATCCTTTGTTGAAGTTCTCACTGTGTTTACCTATTCTCCCAAGATCAGTGAGCATCCTTGTGACTACTAGTTTGTACTCTTTATCACGTAAATTTTTTATCTCTGTTTCATTTAGTTCTTTTTCTGAGGATTTGTCCTGTTCTCTCATTTGGAACATATTCCTTTGCCTCCTCATTTTGCCTCTTTCTCTGTGCTTATGTCTATGTGTTAGATAGATCAGCTACGTCTCCCAATCTTGGAGAAGTGGCCTTATATAAGAGATGCCTTATGAGGCCCAGCAATGTGCTTCCCTCTCCTCACCAGTTCCAAATGTTCTAGGAGTGACCCCTTTGTGGCCTATGTGTCTCCTTTTGTTGTGGCAGGGTTGCTCTTACTGCAGGTGCACAGGAAGGCTAGACTGTCCCGTTGGCTGGCTGGTTGTAGGGCTCAGCTGTGTGTGGCTGCTACGGTCCCATTACTCACTTTATTGGGCAGGGGTAGCACCAGAACAGTTGGCTGCAAGGTCTAATAGCACATGCCTGCTGCTGTTTTGCTGCTAAGTGAGTAGGCCCCCAGCATGGCTGGTTGCTAGGCTCAGGAGCTCACAATTGCTGTAGACCTCTAGCCTGCAAGACTGTTGTTAGCTCTCTCAGGAGTGCAGCTGGGTGTGGCTGTCCCCAGTGTGGCAGCACACAGTTGTTTCAGACATTGGAAGCTGGGGCAGATCCCCTGTGTGGCTGTTTGAGAAGCACAAATCTGCTGCAGCTGACAAGCCCCACCACCCAGAGGCCCACACACCCCATGCACACGCCCTACCTCACTGAAGTGGACCCACTCACCCTGCTGCAGAGTTCCCACACACTCCACCAATGCAGGCCCACCCCTCACGCATGCTCTGCCCCCAGAGGCAGGCCCACTCACCCCACTGCAGAGGTCCCACGCACCCCACTTTTAGTGCTTTAAAGATATTATTTCACTATCTTCTGGCCTCCCTAGTTTCTGATGTGATATTGACAATTATTTAAATTATTGTTTTGCACTATTTAGTATATCTTTTTCTTTGGTGAGGAAGACCAGCCCTGAGCTAACATCCATTGCCAATCCTCCTCTTTTTGCTGAGGAAGATTGTCCCTGAGCTAACATCTGTGCCCATCTTCCTCCACTTTGTGTATGGGATGCTGCCACAGCATGACTTGATGAGCCGTGCATAGGTCTGTGCCTGGGATCTGAACCTGCAAACCCTGCACTGCCAAAGTGGAGCACATGAACTTAACCAATATACCACCGGGCCGGCCTCCCCCCTTTTTTTTGATGCTTTCAAGGTTTGATTTACTATGATGTGCCTAAGCATAAGATTCTTTAAATCTTGCTTGAGTTAAATAAACTTCATGAATCTGAAATTATGTTTTTCCACCAATCTTGGAATGTATTCTGCCCTTATATATTCAGTTCTTTTTTCTCCTCATTCTCTCCATCCTCTTCTTCTTGGACTTCAATCACCAGTACGTTAGACAACAGGTCTAACATATTCTCACTGAGGGTCTCATCTTATATTTTGACTATGTTTTCTGTTTTTCACATTGAACAATTTCAATTGATCTATCTTTAGTTCTGTGATTCTTTCCTTTGTCATCTTCATTATGTTGATAAGCCCATCCAATGATTTAAAAAAAAATTTTTAGGAGCCAGTAGGGTGGCATAGTTGTTAAGTTTGCATTCTCTGCTTCAGTGGCCTGGGGTTCATGGGTTCAGATCCCGGGTCCGGTCCTACACACAGCAAAAAACCACAAATGGAAAAAAGAGTCTCACATCCTCACTCTCTAGATAAAATTTTTGCAGTTGTATAGTCTTGTATAGTTGTCTTAATATGTATATAGTCTTAATATGTATTTATTTTGAAATCAGTGAAAAATTAATATTCATGTATTTCTTTGTATTTATTATTTCAAAAACCTTTTATTGGGCATTTACATTTCTCCACATACTATTTAGGACCTGCAGGTATAATAGTGAACAAGAACACAATTCTTATTCCCAGCAAATTTGCAATCTAGTGGTGGAGACATAAACCTTATACCTATGTCTATATATTAAGAGTAAAAAGTCATACAATTATTCTCATAGCTGCATATACATATTTAAAAGCTCACAATGTGACAAGGATAATATATAGATGAGTGTGTATGTTTTGCAGATGTCATTTGGGAACATCTATGTTGTTTTTAGCTGAGAAATTTCAATTGAATAACTCATCTATTCCAGGGATCTGCATATTTCTATAAAAGGGCCAGATAGTAAATAATTTTTGGCTCTGTGTCCCAACTACTCAACTCAGCCATTGTACTGTGAAAGTAGCCATAGACCATACATAAAGATTAAGCATGACTGTGTTATAATTAAACTTTATTTATGGACACTGGAGTTTATAATTCATATAATTTTCACATGCCAGAAAATATTATTCCTGTTTTGAATTTTTTCAATCCTTTAAACATGTAAAAACCCTTAGCTCTCAGGCCATACAAAATCAAATGACAGGTGGGATTTGCCTGCAGGTTGTAGTTTACTGTCCCTTATATTCAATAGACATTAATTGAGCATTCTTACATCTGACAATAAGAAATATTGGGGATACACGGGTAAAGGGTAAAATTTCTCCTCTAACAACACACTGATAAGTTATAATCTTCATTTTAGTGGTCAGTGTTCACTTTTGTAGCAAATAAAGGTGAAGCATACACTGATTCTGTAAAAGAATCAGATTTATTATGCTGTTATTTAAAAATTCACCTGAATTTCAATTAAGGAGAAGATTTTGTAATAGTAGATAGGCTTGTTTCTTAGAATAAAAATACAGATAATATTTGTGTTAGTGAAGTGAAATTATGGTGTATATTTTCCCTCTTGTCCCATTTTCAGTATTGTAGTTATACTATTTTAAGAGTAAAAAATAATTAAAAATAAAATTTTACTATATATTTAAGTACATATATTTATATATGGTTGTGACAATTGTTAATTTCAATTTAGAAGCTTTTGTTAACCCCAGTGTGTGTGAGACATCATGATAAATGCTGTGAATATTATAAAGACTATTAAGATACAAGTTGAATATCAAGGTGTTTATGATCTCTTTGGAAAGCATTCTTGAGAATAACACAATTAATTATAACACAGGAAGAAATTTTAAAAGTGCTATAATGTCAGCCTGAGCAAATTGCTCTGTGGCTATGAGCGAATTTTGACTCTGGAAAGGAGAAGAGCATTTGAGAAATGACTTGAAAGATAAGTGGTATTTCAATGGACAGGGAAGTGAGAGAAATGATATTTCAAATGGAAATAACCACGTAGAGGTATTTGTTGTGCTCAGGCAATGGTACAGCAGTCTACTATGACTAGAGGGTACTGTCTTTGGAAATGAAGCTTAGGCTGTAAATGTATTGGGGAACATCATGAATTGTATCACCCAAAGCCTACTGATTTTACTCATCAGTGCCATTTCCTTCCCTCTTTTGCCTCCTCTACCCAAACTCCTTCACAGTTGACAGTCCTCTCTGCTACTGTCCCACCAGGCAGCAGAAATGAGAGACATTGGTGGATGTGTGGCCGTGGCTGAGGAGTTGCATAAGGAATTTCAAGGACATATACATTTGGTACTTAATGATTCATTCTGCCTCAAATGGTATTTTGAGAGAGCTTTAGTTTCTTCCACAAATTCTTTGGTTGTCAAGCTAATAATATCAAGGTCCTTGATGTGTGCCTGCATGTGTGTACATTTTAAATGAGTACATGAGGTTTTCATGGTTCCTCAACAGACTTGATGCCTGTTTTTTATTGGATAATATAATATCTGTTTATTTTCCCGTTTCTTTTACTTCAAATTCAGAGTAATACATTAGTCAGAGAATCATAGTTGCCAACTTAGATGATTATTTGAGTTAACTGATACGACATCAATAAAATTTCTCCACATAACATAAGTAGTCAAGCTGTCAAATATTTTAAAGAATATTATGCCACTGATTAGAGCTAAAAAAAACTCCCCACATTCTATAATTTTTCTGTAGAAATATAGAATTTTCCCCTATGTATCATTTACTTTCCTTTAGGCAAGAATTTTATCTTTACAGGCAGATGGCTTATTTATTTGTTACATTTATATGGGTATGTATTCTTCAAATTAATTCAGCCACAAGTGAAAAAAATCTGTACTCAACAGAAATACATAAAATCAAATAATAGTATATTGAAATAAATATAATACAAATTTCAAAGGATATGTCTTTTGAACCGTAGACAAAGGGTCAGTAGACTGAGATTTGCCAAATGAAAGTGGGCAGGGAATTTTACCCATTAAAATAGTTGGAAAGTATACAGCAGATTTCGGTTCTCTGCAGATGAAGTCTGGCAGCTGTGATGAGTACAAACATTGATTCAATGTGTCCTACAATTGAATTAGTCAAGGAAGAATTTACAGGGACTTAACTACTTTAGGCTTTATAGACTTTGGTCAATACCTTAAAGTGTAGCAAATGGAACAAGAGAACCAAATTAGTGTCTACCTAACTGTGGTAGGCAGAATTCTAAATGTCCTGCCAAGGTTATTATCTGCTGGTTATTCAATCAAACACCAGTCTAGGTACTTCTGTCAAGGGACTATGTAGATGTAAGTAAGATTACAGACCTTAAAATTGGAAGATTATTCTGGACTATTCAACTGGGCCCAATGTAATCACATGAGTTCTTAAAAGCTAAAAAGGAAGGTAAATGAGTCAGAGAGATGAAGCAGAAGAGGAAGGCAGGGGAGATGAGGCAGAAGGGAAGATCAGAGATTGGAAGTATGAGGTGAACTTGACCTGTGCTGATCGCTTTGCAAATGGAGAAAGGGGGTCGCAAAACAAGGCATGCAGGGGCCGTAGAAGCAGAGAATGATGACTTGTTAACACCCAGCAAGGAAACAGGAACCTCAGTTCTACAGCTGTATGGGAGTGAATTTTGCCAACAACCTGAATGAGCTGGAAAGTGATTCGTCCCCCCAGAGCCTTCAGAAAGGAGCACAACCAGCCAACACCTTCAGTTTGGCTCTTGAACCTCTAAGCAAAGAAGCATCTGGGCCATGCCGTATCCAGACTTCAGACCTACAGAAATTGTGAGATAATACATTTGTGTTGTTTTATGTCACCAAGTGTATGGTAATTTGTAACGGCAGCAACGGAAAATGAATACACTAATTTTCGAAGTTTTTAGGAAAGGGAAGTTGTATAGTTTCTTGATTGTCCATTCATGCTTGTAATGAACTTTTGGAATGAATAAAACTCCCTTTTACTTGGTAGAGTGGAAAAAAAATCTAAATTTGAAGGCCAGAGACCTAGACTTTTGATTTGACTTTGACATTAACTACTTTGAGCATGATTTGGGGCAAATCCCAGGCCTGTCTCTTTTCTCCTTTACATGGTCCCAACTCCTCTAGTTTTTCACTTATATGTTTAATTTTTCATTCTTGCGACCATTTTCTTCAGTTCTTTTTAGAGCATGCCCAAAGTTCTTCCCTTAATGCCACTTGCCCATCCTGCCCTTGCCTGTAGAATTTTGATGAGGTAAAATTTATTCATTTATTTATTTGCTTGCTTGCCTCTGCTTTAGGAGTCATATCTAAGAAACCATTGCCTAATCCAAGGTCACAAAAACTTACACCTATGATCTCATCTCAGAGTTTTGCATCTTATGTTTAGGTCTTGAATCAATCTTGAGTTAATCTTTGTACGTGGTGTGAGGTATCCACTTTCTTTTGCATATGGCTATCCAGTTGTTTCAGTACCATCTATTGAAAAAACTATTCTTTCCCCATTGAACTGTCTTGGCCTCTGATCAAAAATCAATTGACCATAGATGCATAGCTTTATTTCTGGACTTATCTACTGCATTGATCTTTTTGTCTATACTTATGCCAGTCCATGCTGTCTTGATTACTGTAGCTTTGTAGTAAGTTTTGAAATAGGGAAGTGTTAGTCCTCCAATTTTGTTCTTCTCTTTTAAGATATTTTTGGGCTACTCTGGGTTTTGATTTTTTTTTTCATTTCCATACAAATTTTAGGATCAGCTTGTTAATTGCTGCAAAAATGGTACTTGAACTTTTGACAGAAATTGCATTGAATTTGTTAATAAAATTGGAATCTATTGACATATTAACAATATTAGGTCTTCCAACTGATGGACACGTGATGTCTTTCCATTTATTTAGGTCTTTAATTTCTTTCAACATTGTTTTGTAACTTTCAGTGTACAAAATTTGTTCTTTTAAAAAATTTATTCCTAAGTATTTTACTCTTTTTGATGCTGTTATAAATGAGATTTTCTTAACTTCATTTTCAGATTATTCATTGCCAATATATAGAGATGTAACAGACTTTTTAATATTTATCATGCATCTTACAAACTTATTTATTAGCTCTAATAGTTTTGTTGTTGTTGGAGGAGGTTCTTTAAGACCTTCTATATACAAGATCATGTCATCTGTAAATAGAGATAGCTTTACTTTTTGTTTCCATTCTTGATGCCTTTTACTTTTTGTCTAATTGCCTGGCTAGAAACTCCAGTATAATGTTGAATAGAAGTGGTGGTAGCAGATATCCTTGTCTTGTTTCTATTAGGCAAAAAATTTTTAAGCTTTTACTATCTGGTATGATGTTAGCTGAGGGATTTTTGTAGATACCATTTATCAGGTAAGCATATTCCTTTCTCTTACTAATATGTTGAGTGTTTTTATCATGAGAGAGTATTAGACTTTGTCAAATGCATTTTCTGCATGTATTGAGACTTTTGGCCTTTACTTGATCAATACGGTGTTTTACAGTGATTGGTTTTCATATGTGGAACCAAGTTTGCATTCCTGGGATAAATTCCACTTGGTCATGGTGAATAATCCTTTTTATATCTTGCTTGATGAGGCTTGCTAGTATTTTGTTTAGTGTTTTTACATTTATATCCATTAGGGATGTTGATCTGTAGTTTTCTTTTCTTGTGATATGTTTGTCTGGTTTTGGTATCAAGGTAATAATGGTCTCAGAGAATGAGTTGGGAAGTATTTTATCCTCTTCTAATTTGTGCAAGAATTTGTGAAGTATTGGTATGAATTCTTCTTTAAATGTTCTATAAAATTCACTAGTTTATCCTTCTGTGACTGAGAATTTCTTTGTGGAAGGCTTTTTGACTACTGATTCATTCTCATTCTCTTTACTTGTTATAGTTTATTCAGATATTCTATTTCGTCTTGAGTCAGTTTTGGTCCTGAGTCAGTTTTTGTGTCTTTCTAGGAATTTGTCCATATAATCTGGGTTATCTAATTTGTTAGCTTCCAATTGTTGATAATGTTACCTTATAGTTCTTTTTATTTCTATAAGCTTGATAGTTCTGACCCCTGTTTCGCTTTTCATTTAGTAAATTGAGTCTTCTATTTTTTTTTAATTGGTCAGTCTAGTGAAAGGCTTATCAGTTTTGTTGATCTTTCTGAGAACCAACTTTTGGTCTATTTAATTGTTTTTCATTGTTTCTCTCTTTTCTATTTCATTTATTTCTGCTGTAATATTTATCACTTTATTCTTCTGCTTGCTTTGGGTTTAGTTTCCTCTTCTTTTTCTAGCTTTATAAGGTAGAAGGTTAGATTGTTGATTTTTAAACTTTTTTAAAAATTTAATTTAAATTTAATTACAGCTATAAATTTGTTTCTAAGCACTAATACACCTGCTTCTCATATATTTTGATACATTGTATTTCCATTTTCATTCATCTCACGTATTTTCCAATTTCTCTTCTGATTTCTCCTTTGACCCATTGGTTATTTAGGAGCGTATTATTGAATTTCCACATATTTGTGAATTTCCTACATTTCTTTTTGCTATTGACTCAAATTACTCCATTATGGCTGTAGAACATACTTTTATGATTCACATTCCTTTAAATGTATTGAGACTTGTGTTATGACCTAAAATGTGATCTTTCCTGGAGAATATTCTGTGTGCATGGTAGAAGCATGTGTATTTTGCTGTTGTTGGTTGGAGCGTTCTGTATGTGTCTGTTAGGTCTAACTGGTGTGTAGTGTTGCACAAGTCTTCTCTTTCCTTACTGACCTTCTGTTAATTGTTCTATCCATTTTTGAAAGTGGGGGATAGAAGTCTCCAACTATTATTGTTGAATTGTCTATTTTCATTTTGATTCTCTTAGCTTTTCCTTCATATATTTTAGGGCTCTGTTTTTAGGTGCGTATATGTTTATAATTGCTATATTTTCTTGATGGTTTGATTCTTTTATCACTACAATTTGTTCTTATTTGTCTCTAATAATTTTTTTGTGTTAAAATCTTTTTTTTTTAGATTTCCCGTTCTTTTTTGGTAATGTTTGTATGTTATGTTTTCTATATCCTTTTATTTTCAGCTTTTTTGTGTAGCTGAATCTAAAGTGAGAGACACAGTTTATGGGTGGATCATATTTTTATGCAATATGCAAACCTCAAACTTTTGATTGGAGACTTTAATCCATTTACATATAACATAATTACTGATAAAATAGGATTTACACCTGCCATCTGCTATCTGTTTTCTGTATGTCTTATATCTTTCTTGTTACTGTGTTCCTACATTACTGTCTTCTTTCGTGTTAAATAAATATTTTCTAGTGTATCATCTTAATTTATTTTTTCCACTCTATTTTTTTGAATTACTTGATAAGTGGCTGCCCTAGGGATCACATTTAACATCTTAATGTACAATAATCTAGGTCAGATAAACACCAATTTAATTGCAATAATATATAAAAAGAATTTGATCCTATCTAGCTCCATTCTCCCCACCTTTATGCTGTTATTACCACAAATTGCATCTTTATATATTGTGTGCCCATCAACACTGAATTATAATATTTATTAATTATAACAACCAATTTTTATCAATTATGATAATTGGTTATTGATTTTGGTAATTTCTACCTCTTTATTGATATTCTTTGTTTAGTGAGATGTCATTCTCATGGTTTCTGTAGTTCTTCAGACATAGTTTCCATTACCTCTTGGAAATATTTAAAATATCTGATTTAAAGTCTTTGTCTAGTAGGTCCAATGTGTGGACTTCCCTAGAGACACTTTTTATTGATTGCTTCCTTTCTTCTGTATGGGCCACATTTTCTTGTTTCTTTGCATTTCTCACAATTTCTTTTGAAACATGGACATTTAAATCAATATAATGTGGCAGATGTAGAAATCTGAACCCCTTCTTTCCAGGGTTTGCTGCTGTCGCTGTTTATTTTATTTGTTGTTGTTATTTAGTTTAGTGACTTTTCTGAACTAATTCTATAAAGTCTTTGTTCTTGTCATGTATGGCTGCTGAATTCTCTGCTTGGTCAGCTTAGTGGTCAGCTAATGATTGGAAAGAGAGTTCTTTAAATGCCTGGAGCCAGTATATCTCCCAGTGTTTGTTGAAGGACTCCATGTGCATATTGGGGTGCACCTCAACACTCACCCAGGCAGTTGACAACTCTTAATTTTCACTTCCTCCTTTGATAGATCCTCAAAGTCAGCTAGAGATGATATCTTAGGGCATTTTCAGGTCTTTCCAGAGCATGTGCACAGCCTGACACATGCACATGTCCATCTAGATTTGCAGGAATATGTTGGAACATTTCAAAGCCCCTATGGGACTTCTTATTCCCCAGCTTTTCTTTCAAGTTTTTGGGTTAGTCTATTAGCCTCAACTGTTATACAATGCCTCAGGCAACTAGAAAGCTAAAACAGTTGCCAGGAATTGTTTTTAACACATGTCTGCTGTGAAGAAGGCTTTTTGCCCTGCATAAGTTATTAATATGATCAATTTCAGACAACCTTGTAAGTGAGGTCTTTCAGGAAACACCAGACATGTCAAATAATGACAATTATTTGGTAATTAGGCTTTGAAAGAGTTCTAACTCTATTCTACTCATTCCTGTGGCCACCATGCTGCACGAGGAATTTGGGCTGCTATTTTTCAAAGTTACTATGGAGCTAGAGAGTGGACAATTGGAATAGGGGAACTAAAAAAAAAAAAACATAAAACTCACTTTTGACTAAGATTCAGCCATTTCTTGAGTAAAAGCTCTTCAATTTGCCTTAATCCTTGCTATGACCATTTTTGCCATTTTTTCTCATTGCTTTTATGGGGGAGAACATTTTCAGAAGTCTTTACATTGGTATTTTCATTAACATCACCCTCGTGTTTATTGTATGTTTTACGATTTCTTAAAGTGACCCACCTAGCTCTTTATCACTGAAGCAGACTTAACATGACATGGCAGCATTCATTTACAATTTGCTAGCAGTTATAAGGGATTACTATTTGGGAGTATCCTTTAAGAGATACAGTTTTAGCAAATATTATGTGGTTGTTTTGAGCTTATTAGTTTAATGAACAGGTATGAGACAAAACTTGGGATTCAATAGAAACAGAATTTAGTAAATAGAAATGACCAAGTTGAAAGAGTTTGTATCCAAGGCTATTATTTTCTCTCTGTTATCTGAAGGGGGCCATATTTCTGTCATAGATGAACACACTTCTCCCTTTCCAAAAGTTTTGACATTTTAACCTTTGCATCAGGCCTTGGACCTTGTCATGATGATCCATTCCTGCAGCCTTATTCTTTTGGAAATGTTCTTGAGAACTGATATTATCTCACTATTGAAATATTCCGTTTTTTTTTTTTTTTTTTGGTTCCTTTGAGCCAGTTGGATACTCTTTAGCGTGCACTAGGATTTGTGTTTCTCCTGCTCACATTCATTCCCATTAATCAATTAGAACTTGGGAAATGAAGGAAAGAGAGGGCTGCCTATTAATAGTTGAGGAAAGTGAGACTGAAAATTTTACCTTATCTTTCCTGAGGATCAAGGTTGGTGGAATTCACTGCTAAAGTTATTGAATTTAGCCCTCAAAACTTGATTCATGGTTTTTGTTGCTTTCATATTTTAGCTACTTCCTTCTTTTGTCATCAAACTTGATTTATGTTGGGATTTTACTCCAAAAAAAATTTTTTTGAAAGCCCTTTGATATAAACATTTAAGATTATAAGTGAAATGATGCTGTTTGTGTTCTTATTTTGTCATTTGAATTATTAACACTTTCTCAGAATATTATTTTAAATATGTATTAAAGAAATACTATGCAGTTGCTTTTATGGATGCAAGCATAAAATGGGAATTTATGGATCATATAAACAAACTGAAATGAATGTGGTGTAGAGATTAATAGGAGACATATGATAACAATGACAACGACGATGGTGATGATGTGCGTGTGTGTGTTATTTGTATTACTAGGCTCCTTCAAGGAGTAAGAAGGGTGTGTAGAGAGAACATCGGATATATTTTTTGTTTTCAGCTTCGTAAGTCTCTTCTTAATGGTTAGAGCCAGTAGTAGGATGGGGTGTCAGATGAGGGAATGGGCATGTGCAAAAAAGTTATGCTGCCAAGAATCTGCTTTTGTTTATACTCATCGACGTGATGACTAAAGTTTTATGGAAAACAAGAGAACTTTCTAGAAGGTGGTATTCCTCTCTAAGAAACACCTCCATCTGCGAAATAAAGAAATTCTCTGCTCATGCTATAGGGAGCAAGGTAAAATTGAGTGTGTGTTTTAAAAAATGCTTGCTATTGTCACTAAAGTTGCAATTAAAGGTAGAAAACAAATGTTGCTATTGGGTGCATTTGGAACACATTTTTTTTGCCCATGAAAAGAAAGGTGATCACTAGAACAAATGTCAAAGGATCTCAAGCTGTTTCTGAATTTAAAACTTTACTTTTTATCATAACTTGAAGATTAACCTTTATTTAATTTTTGACAAATTACAGAATGATTTACAGTGTCAAAACATACCAATGACACAGTTTATATTTATAAAACACCCTGCTAAAATATTTAAATAATTTATTCATGTGTGATTTGAAAAATTTTATTGCAAATGCTACTTTATGTGTCAAATCTGATTTTTAAGATCAAACTTTTAAAAATAAATGTGATTAATTTAAGTAATTTCCTTGACAAATGAAAATAATTTTTCCTGTATATCTCATGGATACTTTTTAGTAGCTGACAACTTATAAATAATAATTTAAGGCCTGTTAAATACTATTGCCATTTGTATTGCTAATATAATATTATTTAAGCCTAAAACAATATATCCATATGACTCATTATGCTTGTTTGATTATTCACTTGCTTAACATTTGCTTTACCTGCAGAATATGAAGCAAGAGCAAACTAATGATAGTCCATTTGTATCACCATGATACTAGCTTTTCATCTAAATTATGTTTATACAATTATTCCAGGGAGTACTTTCTCAGAACAATCTTCTGTTATTGCAGGGATTTGAATTATTCCTCTGACTGTATCTATAAGCAATCATTAATGTCACTGTTTCTTGCCTAGTTAGGGTACGATTTTGGAATAAGTGTAGGGAGGAAGAGGTTTCTTAGGTTTCATAATTTTACTATTGATTCTCTCAATGATGTGACAATTAAATTTGATTTCCAATCCAGCTTTAAAATACCACTGAATAATACGGGTGGATATGTAATGATCATCATCATCATCATCATTTTTTCATTCCTTTTGACAAATAATGGCACATCAAATAGAGTAGCAGAAAACAGTGGTTCTCAGATTATACACTATAAACTTGTCAAGCATTGCAGGAAATCTATGAAAACCCAGGGAATGTTCCACATTTATTTTATAGGCTTCTAAATAGTAACAGTCCACTGGCATAGTCTGTCCTGCTGCGTACAGGAGAGCAGCAGGGTTCAGTCTTGTTTTCTATCATCCTGGGAAAAGCTGGGACCATTTGATCCAATTCTTTCTGGAGAAAATCACAGCAAACAATGATCTCTTTTGAATTCTTCACTGAATTGCTTATTTTGCTGGGCAGTCCCAGTATAATGTTTTCCCTGGATACCCTCTTTGTAGGGTTACAACTTTCTACGTTATGTCAGATAAATTGGGTTGTGGACTGCAGCCCATAATGGTGTTATAGAATGTATAATCACAATTAATTATTTCACTGGGGAATATAATGAAGTAAAAATATCAGTAAGGCCATTTTGCTTCTTTAAACTAAAATATATTGACCTAATGTGGATGTAGGCCTGAACTATTGCCTGGTGTAGTAAATAAGTTTACCAGAGATTGCTCTGAACCTAACACACCGATTCTTGGTTCTAACAGCCTCCTTCCTCTCATTGGTCTCCAAAGCGAATTCTACCTTCTCAAACTTAAGAAGCAGAGTTTTTCTTCCAACAAATAACCAACATGCTTGTCAGGTATTTGAAAGCACACAGCACTTTAAATACATTTCACATTTGGGAACTTCTTTATTGTAATAGTTTGGACATTATTGTCTTTCCACAGATTACATTTTATTACTTCTCCAGCCAAGGGAGTAGCAAATTAATGGCTGGTCTTCAAACTACATGTGGTGGTCCTATTTGGCGTTTATGGCAAAACACAACTGGGCTCCAAAATCAGTGGGAGAGAAACGTCATCAAAATTCAGAGCTCCCAGAAGTTTCAGGTATGTTTGTTGTATTTTCTAACTACGTCTTTGAAGGAAAAATGATGTGATACTGATCTTTAACACCAGGTGAATTAAAAGTAGGATGACTAACAGTCCCAGTGGCCAAAGACCAAGGGGTTTGCCAGGAGTTTCAAGTGCTGAAACCAAACAGTCCCAGGAAATTGGGATGGCCAGTCACCCTAAAAGACACTTTAAAAAAAAGGTTTCAGGGGCCGCCCGGTGGCGCAGCGGTTTAGTCCGCGCTTGGCAGCCCGGGGTTTGCCGGTTCGGATCCCGGGCGCCCGCCGACGCACTGCCTGTCAGCCATGCCGTGGCGGCGTCCCATATAAAGTAGAGGAAGATGGGCACGGATGTTAGCCCAGGGCCAGTCTTCCTCAGCAAAAAGGGGAAGATTGGCAACAGATGTTAGCTCAGGGCTGGTCTTCCCCACAAAAAAAAAAAAAAAAAAAAAAAGGTTTCAGGGCCAGCCCCAGTGGTCTTGTGGTTAAAGTTCAGTGCATTCTGCTTTGGCAGCCCAGGTTTGGTTCCTGGGCATGGAACCACACCACTCGTCTGTTAGAGGCCATGCTGTGGCAGTGGCTCACCTTAAAAAAAAAGAAAAAAGAGGAAGATTGGCAACACTCAGAAGATTAGTGAAAATTAGCTCAGTGCAAATCTTCCTCAGCAAAAAAAAAAAAAAAAAATTAAAAAAGGGGCCGGCCTGGTGGCATAGTGATTAAGTTCGCATACTCTGCTTCAGGAGCCTGCGGTTCACAGCTTTGGATCCTGGGCATGGACCTATGCATGGCTCATCAAGCCATGCTGTGCAGCATCCCATATACAAAATAGAGGAAGATGGGCACAGATGTTAGCTCAGGCCTAACCTTCCTCAGCAAAAAAGAGGAAGATTGGCAAGGGATATTAGCTCAGGGCTGATCTTCCTCACCAAAAAATAATAATAACAATAAAAATTAAAATAGGTTTTAAATTTATGTATCAAAACTATAGTTGATATTTATTTGGAAATATTGACATATTAGCAAAATATAACCTTCTAATTCTTCTTAATTTCTTGAATCCCCTCCATTTTCCTCTCTCTTCCTCTTACCACTCCAACCTCCTCTTTCTTTTCACTTTTTATTCTTAAGAATCACTTTCCTGGGGGCCACCTGCTGGCGCAGGGCTTTAGTTCGCACTTTGGCAGCCCAGGGTTTGCGGGTTTGGATCCCGGGCACCGGCCGCCACAGTGCTTGTCAAGCCATGGTGTGGCGGCGTCCCATATAAAGTAGAGGAAGATGGGCACGGATGTTAGCCCAGGGCTAGTCTTCCTCAGCAAAAAGAGGAGGATTGGCAACAGATGTTAGCTCAGGGCTGGTCTTCCTCACACACACACAAAAAGAATGACTTTCCTCCCAGACTTTTCTCAGGCTTTTGAGAGAACAGAGTTATTTTGGATATGAGGAAATAGACTGTTTGGTTTAAATACTAATTCCAAATGCTGTTGAAGTGAAATCATTGTCATATTTATTTTGTAGTTAAACTCAAATTATTCAAAACAGCCATTATTTTCCAAAATAACTTTGAGAATTAAAGCCAATGCAAGACTATAAAAGGCAAACTTATTTATACAGCCTAATAAAACTTATGTGTGGTGGAAATTACAATCAAATGATTATTACAGGAGTTGTTTGAAAAGTATTACATATTTTAACATTTGGGACAGCCAATTTTCCAGTTAAAAATAGAATCCTCAAGCATTTTATTCTGAATGAATTTGATTTTTAAACCTGGTTTGTGGGCCAATTTAGTCTAAGTAGGTTTCCTTTGTCATATATTATTAGAATAATATGATCAATTTTATAATTTTGGTATGGAGTAGAAAATCATCTGATACATGATGGATTTAGCACTTGCTTAAATATAGGGATAGAATTGGATTGAATTTTAACTTCAATTATTTTGAGTGGCTAAAAGGAAGGATGGGAGAACGAGCGGAATCTCCATTATAAAAACAATTATAAGAATGGCACATTTTCTTAATTGATTTGTAATAAAATCCTGGCAGTTTGGAATTTTCAGGCTTTTATAAACAACATGGGGATCAAAAGATCAAAGACAGTCACTTAGTAGGTGGTTAAATGACACCTAGATGATAGAACTTAAGAGGAACTGTATAGTTAGAAACACAATTGTGTCATCTGAGGCTTTGCACTCTACTGAAATCAAATAGTGGTGTGTGTGTGGGGAGGGATCTTAAGCCACCAGGCATTTAAGTCTTCCTGTGAATGATTGATTCACTTACTTAACAAAGACTTACTTGGAGCACTTGGGTTGTACTAGGTGGGATTCAGAGAATGTTCCCAGCACCATGTTAAGAGATCTTTTTTCCCAACTTTATTGAGATATAGTTGACATATAATATTGTGTGAGTTTAAGGTGTAAAATGTGATGATATGATACACGTATATATTGTAGAATGATTACCACAATAAAGTTAGTTAGACACATCCATCACCTCACATAATTACAATTTTTTTCACCCAATGGAATCATTTAAGATCTTCTTACTTAGCAGCTTTCAAGTATATAAAACAGTATTATTGACTATATTCACATTAGATACCCAGAACTTATTCATCTTATAGCTAGAAGTTTGTACCCTTTGACCAACATTTCCCCATTTCCCCCACCCCACAGTGGGGAGTGTCAACTACTGTTCTACTCTCTGTTTCTGTGAGTTTGACTTTTTAAATTTCCACATGTAAGTGAGATAATATAGTATTTGTCTTTCTCCATCTGACTTATTTCACTTAGCGTAATACCCTCAAGGTCCATCCATGTTGTCATAAATGGCAGGATTTCCTGGCTGAATTATTCTTTTGTATGTATATGGCATATTTTCTTATTTGTCCATTGATGGACTGGTTGTGAAATAATGCTGCAATAAATTTGAGACAGTGATTTCATTTCCATTGAATATATACCCAGAAGTGGGAGTGCTGGATCATATAGTAGTTCCATTTTTAATTTCTTGAAGAACACCATACTGTTTTCATAGTTGCTATGCTAGTTTACATTTCCACCAACAGTGTACAGTTCTCCACATCCTCACCAACACATTATCTCTTGTTTTTTTGATGATAGCCATTCTAACATGTGTGAATTATATACCATTGTGGTTTTGATTTGCATTTCCCTGATGATCAGTGATGTCAAGTACCTTTTCATGTACCTGTTGGCCATTTGTATGTCTTCTTTGAAAGAATGTCTATTCAGGTGCTCTGCCCATTTTATTTGTTTTTTTTGATATTGAGTTGTATGAGTTCTTTATATGTTTTGGATATTAACCCCTTATCTGATATGTGGTTTGCAAAGAGAAGATTTTTGGCAGGCATGGGGACAAGACATTATGTGTTCCTGGCTTTGGTGGGGAGTGGTATGCAGAATGAGGACCCTGAGCACAAATAATGCAACTAATTTGTTGTGGATGTTTAGGTATCATTAATGGCTAGGGAAGTTTCTAGTTTATTTCTTATACCTCTTTTCTTACTCCCCTATGTCTGTCTTTTCTCAATAACAACACAAGCAACAAAACAGAGCCAAGAGTGCTTCTGAGGGGATTGGGTCACATCGACTAGATGCTGAAGGATGAATGTGCTGAGGTCCCCTCTGTCTGCATCCTTGTATAAACTTTAATGACTGACATGGGAATCTTGTCTACGTATAAACTTTATCAATATTTACACATCTTTTCCAACTTTGAGATAGAGTGGATGGCAAAAGAGTCTTAAACTACCTTTTTCAAGTTTGCTTTCTTTAACTATTTCCATCTTTAGGTCAAGGTCTTTACTAGTAGCGCAACAGAGATTTGGATGTTGAGTCTTGCAGTCTTTTAAAATAACTTCCTAATTTTTCTCAGCTGTCCATCCCCAACTAGCACACTGTGGGAGTTGATGATTAAATATGTGTAGTAGCTAAATATAAAACTTAAAACTCCCTAATATATCATCTCCAGGGCAATTCGGCTGTAGCTGAGGCAGCGAGGTTATTCACTTGAGCGCTTTAAAATGCAGCAATGACTTCAACCAAAACAGATGCGTGTGCGATGTATTAATTTGTTTCCTAAAATACTTTATGGCTGATATGAAAACAGTGCTTCTACTTGAAAGGCTTTGTAAAAATTAGGAAACCATACGACTCTCTTGGGATCCTTTGGCTGCACCAATCTTTAAGATTGCAGGTATGTTTTAGTTCTGTCCTGTCAGCAAGTGAGCAGATGTTCATTTGCCTTTGTTTAGCGGGGCCACAGAGATGTGCTGTGCTTGTAATACTGCCTGCCACCATCTAGTAGCTCGTTCCTGAAAAGCTTTAGCAAGGGGCTTATTTGAGGGCATTTTGTAATCAGTGTCTCCAAACAGTATCTGCTGCTTCATCAATTTACAAGCCTCCGAGAATTATTCTGTTTTCTGCCATTTCCCCTCCATGCTGCCTTCCGATAGTTTTAAAGCCATTCATGCTTCCTTTAGAAATATCCAAGCAGGAGATTTTAGTCCCAGCTGGACCCTGGCTTAGCATGGACTTCTGAGAAAGCCTCTGGATCCGGCTCTCATGTGGGGGCTTTATAACCCCCTAACCCTGATCCTACCCTTCATCTGTAAAGTACTAGATCTCTCCCTTAATAAAATTGAGAAATGTTTAATTTCTGAGGGAATACTGCTACATAAACAGGAAATGGTGTTTATTCATTTAATGAACAAAGATGGCAGCCTTTCAGAAAGATTCTGAAGATGTTTAAGGAATAATAATGTCTAGCATTTACTGAGCACTTACTATGTGTAAGACACTGAGTTTAGTCCTTTGTTTATATTATCTTATTGACCCTTCACCGCAGTTCTCTGAAGTAGAACTATAATTTACCCGATTGTTCACGTGAGGATTACGAGCTTTAGAGAATGGAATAACCTACTAAATCCCACACCAGATTAGAACCTAGAATAGTTTGATTTCAGATCTCAATCATTTAGTTACTGAGCTATGATAATGTTTTTATCATATTAAAGCATTATAAGGATTTATAAGATATAGAAGAAAAAAAAAATCCAACCTCAAGATTTGGTCAAATCTGTTGCATGACTCATTAAACATTCTTTTGTCTGCTGTATTGGATGAAACAACATTATTATGCATTGCATGGTGCTGATAAACTGCAATCACATTTTTCAGAATTGCAGACATAGGCAACTAATTTTACTATTGTCCAAAAACATTCGTGGAAGTGAAGAATAAACCAGGCTAAACATATAGCAGAAATTTAGTCTCAAATTCAAGGAAAACCTTCCCTCACCCCCTTTTTTTTGCTCTCAAAGGGAGCTCATGTATTAGTTTTAAGGACAAGAAGGAATGAATATATATTACTAAACATATAACTGACTATAGTTTTCAAATTGAATGTTTGCATTCGTAAACTAAATGAGAAGTCAGTGCCTGCATTTTAAAAAGAGACCGAAGCATTTTTAATACATATCTACTTGTCATTTCTTTGATATTGCATTTAGAAACGCCAGAGTGTTCTCAGCAGCCTCATATTCAGAAACAGTAGACTTTATTAATATGGACAAAAGATAAGTTATTCATAAAAATAATTACAAATTGTTAACAAAAAATTCTACTCTCAAAACTTTTCAAAATCATAATCTGAGCCATTTTACCTCTTAATTCAAGAATATTTACTATGTGAACACATGATGAGGAAAAGACTACTGTCATCTTTTTTGTGCTTCATGCTTGCTTAAGAAATAATATTGAACATATAGTACTAATGAAGAAAACTCTAATACCATGAATATACTACAAGAGTTTCTGTTCATGCATTTACTAGTATAATCCAAGTGAGTTTATGTCTCGTATTCACCTACCGTCAGTTTCATCCAAGATCTAAAACAAGTGGCTTGAGTGCTGATTCCTTGCCTCCCTTCAGAGGCCATCTTTTCTTAAAATATTTGAGGTGAGAGGAATTTTTCTCATGTTTACATTGGCTCAGTGCAGGCTGTGCTTGACTTCTCTGTTGTTCCTAAATTCCTAACTCTGTTATCTGTATTGTGATCTGCTCTTATTTTGCTACTTCCCTGCTCTTTTTTTTTATTTCCCCAACATAGTTAAAATGAGGTGGATGTTTGGGAAAACTTATTTGTCAAAGTTTTGGAAAAGACAAGGAATGTTAGACATAACTTTTCTTAGGAATACAATTACAATACACAAATACAGTCTCTGACCACAGGACCTGGCTTTTTTTAAAACTGTCTTAGGATTCCACTTTCTTTAGCTAATTCAACCCATCTCTCATTTCAGGATCCCAACCAAAATCCCTGGAAAATGTTTTTGTTTAAATATATTTAACTAGATTATCTAGTCATGCCTGATGTTTCATAGCAACACAGACCCATTAGTAAATTTCCCTACACTTAGAGAAATAGTTCTTCCCCTAAGAAAAACATTTCCTCTTGCTGGGCCAGGGGGCTCAAATGGTAGCCAATTTTCACACTAACTTTGTTATTCAGTTATACCAAGTTAACATATAATTTAACATATAATTTAATTGAATCAAATAAATATATCATACGGATCACATACTTAGATGAGGAGACAATTGAAGGTAAGAAGGTAATTTAAAAGCTACCTCATTAGATCAGGTATGAAAATATAGGAGTGAAAATAGGAATGGAAAGAAAAGAGGGCTTAATTGATCTTGACTGATTGGACATGGAACTGAAGGAGAAAGTGATTCTAAAGGTCATTTTGGATTTTTGAGCATTGAAGAGTGGCAGTCTTCTACTACCATTGTCAGAGAATGAGAATCAAGTGAGAGGTCCAGTTTGAGGGGAAAGAACATTATGAATTAGAAGTGACTTCGTGTCACTTGTGTGAAAATGTCCAACAGGCTGTGGAGATATGGGAGGAGAGCTCAGGAGAAAAGTTGACATATGTGATGTAAATTTGTTTCGTCAGCCTGGGTGACAGTTGAAATCCTGAGGATGAATGGTTTTGGGGGGAGGAGAGTGTGGAGAAAAACAGGAGACTTGTGATTAGTTAGCTCTTATTTCTTCTTCTCTCTTTCAATATGGCTACCATGGGTGTATGCTTAGCTCAGCAAGAACTAAGGCTTTCAAGAAGAATAAACTGTTAATCTGTAGAGAATAGATTTTTTAATCTACAAACACACTGTTCATACAATACAGTTGGTCCTCTGTATCGGTGGGTTCCCCATCTGCAGATTCAACCAACCACAGATCAGAAGGTCTACGAAGGGCCAGTCTGTACTAAACATGTACAGACTTATTTTTCTTGTCATTATTCCCTAAACAATACAGTATAACAGCTATTTATGTAGCATTTACATTGTATTAGGTATTATAAGGCATCTAGAGATGACAAAGTATATCGGAAGATGTGCGTACATTCGATGCAAATACTAGCCATTTTATATACGAGACTTGAGCATCCATGGATTTTGGTATCCCTGACTGGTCCTGGAACCAATCCCCTGTGGATACTGAGGGATGACTGTAGCTTAAATATTTAAATAGCTCTATGGTATAATAATAGCTAACATTTATTTAATTCCAACTATTTATCAAGTACTGTTATACATGTAATAAATTGTTCATCCTTGCATAAGCCATATCATATAGGCAGTAACTTATTATTTTTATCTACCTCTTTACAAAGAAGAAAACTGGGATACAGAGATGTTAAGTAACTTCTCCAAGGTCCTGTTGCTGTTAGGTGTTATAGCTGAGATCTGAACCCAGATAGTCTGGTTCCAAATATACACTTTAATCACTATGCTGTACTCCCCTCATATAAAACCATCCCTACACAAGGATCTTTAGTAGGCCTGTTCCAACATGGTCCTGATTTATACGTAGTCACACAGTTATTCCATTTTATGTGAAGAAAAGACTTTCTTAGGGTTACATGTTGACAAACCTGCTCAGTAAGTTGTGGATGTTTCTCATCGTATTTTTAATAGACTAGTAGATAGCACCTGGTTTGAAAGGCAATATATTAATATGTCATTTGTACAAGACAAAAGAGAATGCAGCACAGCGATATGATGTGCTAGCGTTTCCTGCATGCAGACCGGTTGTTAAGCTAAAAAGCAATGCTGACTTTTTGAAATAATAAAATGTTTATATTATAAATAAGGCTAACCAATGCACACAAGTTTAATGCATCCGTGAATTAAGCCTCAAACATCATTGGTATTCCTTAGTGAGGGTGGGATAGTACTCTCCACCAAAAGACCAATTTTCTATTGATTTTAGTAATTAGGAAATAGGAGAGTAGTTTCTTTCTGAGCATCTCAGATTCATTATACTGGAGTATTTCCTCTTGGTGCAGGCTTGGGCTGACTCCACATCACAATATAACATTCAGTCATTTAATAATAAGTCACTGAACAACCATTTTCAGTCAATGTTCCAAGCTATGTTTAGATAATGGCAGAAAATGTGCAAGAGGACAGCACAAGGGCATCCAAGGTGAGACTGTGAGTAAAATTCAGGGAACCAGAGGTGGAACTGGAGCACAGTTGCAAAATGCCAAGAACCAGAGATCAAGATGGAGCCTGGGTCCGAGAGCTGGTAAATACTAAATAGTATAAACACGTAGGAACCAAACCCAGAAGATGATTATAGGGCAGAAACCAGATGAGTATTTCTTCATTTCGCAAGCATGTTACCTAACCTATGCTAGACATATGAGATTCGGAGATGACTGTATATTTTCTCGTCCCTGAGAGTGATGCTTGGATCTCTTTCCACTTGCAATTGGCATGGTCCCCCGAGTACTTCTGGGAAGTGACATGTTTCTGATTTGTAGGCTCTCTGCTCTAAGACTGTGAGACAGTGATGTTCCTTGCTTTGTGTTTTTGTTTTGTTTTTCTTGCGCAGGTTGTTTTTCAAGGGGAAATGATCTCAACTTATGAACAGGATGAAGTCATAGCTATTGATGATATATCTTTCGGTTTAGGCTGCTTGCCTGCAAATGGTAAGAACTCTTTCTCATTTTGATCCTTATTGTGTATAATAAATTCAGTGCAATTTAAACACTGTAATGACTTTGATCTGCTCTTTTTTTCTGCCTGATGTTTTAGAATGAGCTATTTTCCATTGTTCTAATACATTGTATTACAGTGACTAGATGTGTGCTAAAAGTGAAGACAGGCTATTTTTTACTGGCTCTGATTCTATGAAGAGCTGAAGGGGATAATTTAGTCTCTAATTTGAAACTTTGTAACAATGTTTACACTGGCTAATTAAATCTTACCAAGACAACTCTGTGCCTTCTAGAAGACTAGGAGAAAACTGGCCTCCATAGACTTGAAATTGTCTTCTTGGAAAATCGATTTGACCATTCCACTGAAATACACAAATGGAGAGACATATTAGTTGTAATCTGTTTTCTATTTAGACTGAAACAGCTAGATTAATAAAGCACGTATATCAGATCTAAAAAATTATCCATATCTGGGGGCCGGCCCGGTGGCGCAGCGGTTTAGTCCGTGCTTGGCAGTCCCGGGGTTCGCCGGTTCGGATCCCGGGCGCCCGCCGACGCACTGCCTGTCAGCCATGCCGTGGCGGCGTCCCATATAAAGTGGAGGAAGATGGGCACGATGTTAGCCCAGGGCCAGTCTTCCTCAGCAAAAAGGGGAAGATTGGCGACGGATGTTAGCTCAGGGCTGGTCTTCCCCACAAAAAAAAAAAAAAAAAAAAAATTATCCATATCAGTCCCTTGATTATATTAACTGAATAGTATCCAATTCATTATTCATACTGTTCTCAGTTGAAAGGCTCAATGTTAAAATTAAGAGTTGGTCAAGATAAAATTAATTTAGCCTAATAATCAAGCAAGAATTTTATACATATATATATATTTATGAGGTAGTTGGTAGGTTTTTTTTTTCCTTTTCAAATTTTATTATACTATAGTATGATATACCAAGATAAAGATAGCTATTTTGTAGACAGGATTCCGAGTTCTAATTTGGTACAAAGATATGGTAGTTTTGGTAAATAATATTTCAAGAACAGAAGAGATAGGTTAGTCTACCCAAGAGAGACCAAAGAATCTTGATAAACGGTGTCTGTATTGTGCCTGGATTTTAAACAGCACTCCTGCTGGTGTGATAAGAGCTTACAAGTATGTATCTCTTGCCACCCAGACCAAGATAGAGCTTTATCGGAGCTGATGACAGCCCTTTCTAACACTGGGACACATAAAGCTCTCTTTCATTTTTGCATTATCAGTTCTCAGTATATATTAGGTGAGAAATCACTGTATGATAAATTGAAATATAGATAAATTGAAATGGAGAACATTAAAGGAACTGTAACCAAAGGCCCCAGTTGGTCTTATCAGAAGGGATGCAATATATCAGTATAGAATACACGGTTAACTCCAGGAGAACAGACTGTGTTGACTACTCTGCTATTCAAATCTCCATTAATGTTCTCTCTTCTGTTACCCTGAATGGCGTTCCTGGGTCCAGAGCACAGCCAGCTTATGCTTGACTTTTAATGAGTCATCTAGTCCCTGACCCCGATCACTTCAGCAGCATCTTTATGTAGCTCAATTTTATAGTTTCTGCAGAAATTGGAGTTTACCAAACAAAATGATCCCTAACTAGTCCCATTTATTGGCTAGTCTAGCTAATCACCCTCAAAAGAAAATAAGGCAATGAAATCAGCTGCTGGCTGGACTTCCTGAACTGTCAGGAGTCAGAAACTGGCTGCTGCCATTGAAACTGTTTGCATTACACATTTACACAGGAGCATGCTTGGGGTGTGCTTGGGAGTTGAGATTGCCTGTTACAGGACTCCGCTATCATTTCCGACATGAACTTTCTCTCCCTCTTTGGCCCTGGGAACCAAAGCCATTTCCCTCATTACCCATGATCCGTATACTGGGATAAAGGCCAATGTAGATGGGCCATAATAAATATTCAGAAGACAAATGCCAATTTTTTATTAAGTACTCAAAAGAGCTCTCTAAAATCACTATAGAAGTGAAAAAGCAATAGTAGTGGGAGTGAGAGCATCAGAAAGTTGGACATTCAAGGAAAAGTTGTGGTCAAATAGAAAAACAATTTCTAAGACAACAGTTCCAGATAATGTTATAGCCGCATTGCCAGATAATGTTATAGCCGCATTGTTTTTGAGGTAGTGTGGAAATAAAGTTGACTGAAGATGAGGCATGAATTTTAAAGCTAAGTCATTGGCTAGGCCTTTCACATGGATATTAAATTTATGCAACATTACAAGATTTGGGACTAGAGAAGAAGACTTTGAAATCCAAGACTAAAGTCATCAATGAAGATGGAAAGCAGACCTGCATGGATGACACAAGGCAATAAATTGGGTGTCATGAGCCAAGATGTTTTTACACATGGAAGAATAAGTCATTGTGTAAATGCAACATTGGGGATTTAGAAGAATGGAGACTTTAATTTTAGGCCTTCTGTTTTATGAGGAATTGGAAAAGGATGTCACCCTTTGGGAAAGGTGCAAAGGAAGTGATCTCCTTATGGAGAAAGCTGGTGTTCAGTAAGGTCACATGGTATGTTCTTTGAGATTGCAGGGAGATTTTTTTTTGTTTTTCAATAGAGTGAGGATTGAGGGCATATTTAAACTTTTGGGAGGAAAACACAGCAGTGTAAGGATTAATAATGGAGAAAAAGGATAAAGCATTATGGGATAGGACTGGCACTTGGATGGAGTTGCATTTTGTAAATGGTAGGAATGTGAGAGGTGGTAAAATTGTGTAGCATTAAATTTGTCAATGAGGCTCTCCAGTCAAGTTCAGGGACTATCATGACAGACTAAACCTAGTTAATCATCAGAATCACATGGAGGAGTGATTGATTCTGGGTTCACTCCAGACCTGCTAGATGGGAATCACGGATGATGGAGCCTGCATTTTAAATAAGGGTCTCAGAACATTTTTGTGAAGCCAGCCAATCCCAGGTTTAAGAACAGAACTAGTATTTGGGAACCACAAGGCTTGGTCTTATGTTGATTATTGTACTTGGCAATGACTGCTCTGGGGCAGAATTTCAGCTATCTAGAATCAGTAGTTTCAGTCTCAAGCAGTCCTGGTGGTGATGGTCAGTGGGGAGTACCTGAGACATGTAAGCAAAGCCAACCCAATGTCTTCTGGACATCTCCATCTGAAAATCCCACTTGAATGGAGGCTAGAGTTAGGAATGCATTGGGATGCAAGAAAACAAAAGTTTTCTTAGGTGACTTAGGTTCTTCAACTCCAATACTGTAAAAGTCAATGAATAAGGGATTTCCTTGGTGTTTGCCTAATACTTGTCACCTTATGGTTATAAAATGACTGTTGAAGCTCTGTATATCTCACATTCAGGGCAGGAAGAAGGAAGAAATGGGAAAGGGTAAGGATTTTGGCCATGTCATTGGCTAGACAACTGTCATGCAGATAATCTTAGTTGCTAGCAATGCTAACTAAAACTGAGTATTTAGATTTAGCCTCTGTAATAGAGGTGGGCAAGGAGAACAGGTTTATGAGCTGAGCGAGCAAACTTATTTGCTGCAGAAACGCATCAGCAGCGTATTTAAGAGTAAATTCAAATTCTCTTTCAAAATCTATTCCCTTGCCTGTTCCCTCAAAGGACTCATTCCTAAATCCTTCCTCCCTTTTCTCACTCCTATGTTAATTTGGTTAAAAAATATTATTGAGGGCATGTCCTTATATTTCTCAAATTGTCTTCTTTTATTTATCATTATTATTTACCAACCCTGATTTTGTGTAAGCCTACATTTTTTTTCCCTTGGATTTTTAAAAATTCCAGTTTCAATCTATTCCAGAAACTACTATCCATTGCCACCAGATTATACTTTCTAACATACAAATATGACCAATCTTTACTTTGTTTAAATCCATCAATAACTCTTAATGCCTTCAAGATGGAAATCAAATTTCTTATCATGACATAAGCTAACCGTGATCCTGCTCTTGCACACCAGTCCAATTTCCTCCTTCACAATTCCCCCAAGAATTCCCATACTCTGGCCCAAAAGAGCTACTTGTGAGTTCAGCAATACAGCGTCATCTCATTCTTGGGTATCTTTGCAAACCTCGCTCCCTCTGCCCATATCATGACTTATTTTTTGGCCTGCCTTTCTATTACTTATCTTTCTAGATTGAATTGAGGTCCCTTTTCTGGGAAACTTTCACTTACAGAAAACCCCTCCACACTCCCACTCCCTGTCCCTGTAAATACACAAACACACACACATATACACATACACAGTATTGATTTATCACCACAACTAAATGCTGAGTATCTTGAAGGCACAGTTCCTAGTGTCTTATTCCTTTGTGGATCTCTAGGACAGAGTAAGACCTTAATAAATATATGTTGAACAACTAATTGAACAAAGAACAAGTGCGATTACTAAAATATCAAGTATTTGGGAATTTGGATGAATTCTTCTTCCCTCTGAGCCACATGTGCTCCATTCTATAAAATGCAGATTTAAATAAAATATCACGGGAACATTTTTCTTAGCAGTACTTACATTTATGCTAGGAATATTATATTATTTTTAGGTTGTTATTTTAATATAAAAAAATGAAGATATGTCCTCAAGCTGTGTAATGTGATTTTACCTGAGAAGAATCAATCTGAGCCACACATTTGCCACATTTTTGTGGAAACATAAGCTTTTTTGTCATTTTATAGCAGAAATATGGTACTTGGAAATGAATATCATTTGGAAATGAATGCTTTGATATATCTGGCTTTTGGTAGGTCATTGTGGTTTATAGAAATGGTTCTATTTAAAATATTTAGGTTTCCTGACAAGACTTTATTTTTTTACTTCTTCAGACCAGTATGCTTACATAAATTTGTTTGTTATTTCTATTACTTTTTTTAAACTAGGGAGCAATTTAATTAACCATGTCTTCTAGTTTTTGTATTCTGATGCTTTGACATCTGGGGCCCTGCTGACCCTGGAGAAATTGTCCCTTCCAGGGTTAGCCAATTTCTAGAGACAGTAAAATCACTTACCTTACAGCATACTTTTCAAATGCAAACCAATCAGTCCGGAGCCCACACCCCAACAACCTCTTCGGGCTCTCACACTCCGGGCCACTAGCACCTGCCCTAATCACCCCAGGGTCAGTGTATTAGTTTTCTAGGGATGCCATAACAAGGTACCACAGACCGGGTGGTTTAAACAACAGAAATTTATTTTCTCATGCTTCTGGAAGTTAGAAGTCCAAAATCAAGGTGTCAACAAGTTTGGTTTCTTTTGAGTCTTCTCTCCTTGGCTTCTAGATGTCTGTCTTCTCCCTGTCTTCACATGGTCTCCCTCCATGTGTGTCTGTGTCCTAAACTCTCCTTTTATAAGGGCACCAATCAGGATTAGGTCCCATCCATATGACCTCATTTTACCTTAGTTACCTCTTTTCAGATCCTATCTCCAAATATGGTCACATTCTGAGGTATTGAGGGTTTGGACTTAAAACATGTGAATGGGAGGGGCAATTCAGCCCATAATAGCAAGGTACCAGACAACTGGAGACAGCCCCTCCACCCCAGAGCCCACTGAAATTGTTCAAACTAGCCAATCCCAAGCCTGCTTACCCTACCTCACCAGTTCCTTCCCACAGAAACCACAGTAAAGGGTCATGCCCCTATTTCTACCATCTCCCTCTGCCTCCTGACCAACCCTGGTGCTCCCCACCCTGTGGCATGGTATGCCCCTCCTCTTGGGGTCTGTGAGTATTACAAACTATCTTCTCAGTGGCAGTCGTCTTCTGATCTGTTGGCCTTCCATACCTAAATACTAATAAAAGCTGTATTGTAAACCAAGAGTGTTAGAATCAGTGGGAGGATCAGTTCATAACTGCTCAAATATAATAATCACTTATTGCCTTAGTAATGAACTAAAAGGTAGCAGTGCTGAGGGGCTCAGTGTGGCACTGAGGCATACCTTCAACACCATGCCAGGTGGTTTTTCAGCTCTGCCTTTACTTCCTGCTTGTGCAGCGTGTCACGGTCATTCACAGGTGAGAGATTAGGGTCTTCAAGGGTCTTTCCAGGCAGGTGCACAGACTTGCACTTTCTCTTTGCTTTCTAGATATCCTGAATTGTGTCAGAGCTTTTCAAAGCCCCCTGTGGACATCTCACTCCATGGCTTTTCACTTTAAGGCTTTTGGTCAGCCCCCTGTTGGCCCCAGTTTGCCACAGGTGTCTTGGGTAGCTATGATGTCAACCAGTTGCTGCTGGGAAGAGGCTGTTGGCAGTGAACAAGCTCTGAATCAGGTCAAATAAAGACAAAATTCCAGGCTGCTAGGCTGCTGGCTTTCATGGCTACAGTGATTCCAAGGACTTCTCAGCAAACCTCAACCAGAAAAATTGAAATAAAAACCATGCCCACACACGTCGTAATCAAACTTGTGAGAATCTACAATAAAGAAACAACTGTGGAAAGTGACCGATGGTAAATAACACATGACAGACAAGAACATGATGTTGTAGTTGTCATTGTTTTTATTGTTGTGGTTTGTTTTGTGACTGTTATGGGTTGAATTGTGTCAGTCCTAGCCCCCAGTACCTCAGAATGTGAATGTATTTGGAGATAGGGCCTTTAAAGAGGTAGATCAAGATAAAATGAGCTCATATATTTGGGACCTAATCCAATATGACTGGTCTCCTTATAAGAAGAGGAGGATCAGACAAAGACACAGAGGAAAAACCATGTGAAGATACAGGGAGAAGATGACCATCTACAAGCCAAGGAGAGAGGCCCTCAGAGGAAACCAACCCTGCTGACACCTTGATCTTGGACTTCTAGCCACCAAAATCATGAGAAAACAAATATGGAGTGATTAAGCCACCCACTCAGTGTACTTTGTTATGGCGGCCCTAGCAAAGTAATCTAGTGGCTTTCCTGAGCTAATTCTGTAACATATGAATTCTTTCTCATCTCTAGCCACTGACGTCTGTGCTTGAAGAGATGGTAGTTTCTACATTTTCTGTAGAGACTGTAGTTTTCCCATCACTATGGAAGACAGAATACAGTGACACATCTTGAAAATGCTAAAAGTAAATAATTCCAAACCCTGAATTCTATGTCCATTGAAAATATCCTTCAGGAATTAAGGTAAAAGAAAGACATTCTCAGATGAAGGAAAACTAATTGAATTCATCACCAGAAGACTTGATCTAAAAGAAATGCTAAGGGAAATTTTTTAGGCTGAAAAAAAAAATACCAGAGGAAAATTGTGACTTTAGGAATAAAGGAAGAACAACTGAAATCATAAATATCTGAATAAATATAATGGAATGGTTTTCTCCTCTGAATATTTTAATATACATATGACCGCTGAAAGCAAATACTTGAACACCCCTTTGGTGGGTTCAAAGCGTGTGATGCAACACAAATGATAAGAATAGCATAAAGTTGGGAGTGTAGAAGTTTCATAGCTTTCAGACTTCTACATTTTATTTGAAATGCTAACAAACTGTAAGTAGAGTGTTAAACTTAGGTGTGCATATTATTAATCCTAGAGTGAACACTAAACAGATACAAGTAAAGGACAATAGATACACTGAAAGTGAACACATAAAAATATTGAAATAATCCATTAGAAAACAAAGGTAAATGATGATGAAGGCGGAAATTAATCAGAGAGGTGTGGTAAGGAGCACAAAGGGTAATAAAAACAGAGGAGACAAACTGAAAAATAATAAAATTGCTAACCTAATTATAATCATGAAATAATTATGTTAAATATAAGTCTAAAAATCAGAGGTTTTCAGATTGGATACAAGATGAGAACTAACTGTATTCTGACAACAAAAACCCATGTTAAATATAACAATACAGATTAATTAAAAGTAAAGGGATTTAAAAGGATATACTATGCAACAGTAACCAAAAGGAAGGTGTAATGGCTATATTAATATCAAACAAAGTGTGCTTCATAACAAGGAAAATTAACAGGGATAAAGAGGAACATTACATAATGATAAAAGGGGAAATTCACTAATAAGACAGAACAGACCTAAATATATATGCACCTAACTATGGTACTCCAAAATACATAAAGCAAAACTGTTACAACGAAAAGAAGAAACAAACAAATCCACAATCATACCAGGAAACTTGAGTACACATCTCTCAGTAATTGGTAGAACAAATATACAAAAAAAGGTCAGCAGGAATTTAGAAAACCTATGGGGGAAAAAACCCCTAAAATTGTATGGAACCACAAAAGACCCCTGATAGCCAAAACAATCCTGAGAAAGAACAAAGCCAGAAGCATCATACTTCCTGATTTTAAACTATACCAGAAATCTATAGTAATTAAAACAGTTTGGTACTAGCATTAAAAAAAAGACACATAGACCAATGGAACAGAATAAAGGGTCCGGAAATCAAACACTGTGTGTAAGATCAACTAATATTTGACAAGGGAGTCAAAACTACTTAATGGGGAAAGGATAGTCTCTTCAATTAAATGGTTTTGGGAAAACTGGATAACCACATGCAGAGAAATGAAATTGAACCACTATCTTACACCACTAGCAAATATTAACTCAAAATGGATTAAAGACTTAAACATATAAGACTTGAAATCGTAAAACTTTTAGAAAAAAACATAGGGGGAAACCTCTTTGACATTGGCGTTGGCAACAATTTTTGGATATGATACCATAAGCACAAGCAACAAAAGCACAAAACAACAACAAGGCTACATTGAACTAAAAAGCCTCTGCACAGCAAAAGAAACAATCAACAAAATGAAAAGGCAACCTGTGGAATGGGAGAAAATATTTGCAAATCATCTATCAGATAAGGGTTTAATATCCAGAATATATAAAGAACTCACACAACCCAATAGCAAAAAACCCACAAATAATACAGTTTAAAAATGGGCAGAACATTTGAATAGACATTTTTCCAAAGAAGACATACAGATGGTCTACAGATACGTGAAAAGATGCTCAGCATCACTAATCATCAGGGCAATGCAAACCAAAACCACAATGGTACATCACCCCACACCTGTTAACACGGCTATCATCAAGAAGACAAGAGATGACAAGTGTTGGCCAGAATGTGGAGAAAAGGGAACCATTGTGAACTGTTGGTGGAAATGTAAATTGGTGCAACCACTGTGGAAAACAGTATGGAGGTTCCTCCAAATATTAAAAATAGAACTATCATCTGATCGAGCAATACCACTTCTGGATATATATCTGATGGAATTAAAATCAGGATCTTGTAAAGTTATCTGTACTCTCACATTTATGGCAGCATTATTCACAATAGCCAAGATATGGAAATAACCTCAGTTTCCATCAATGGATGAGTGGTATATGTTATATACATACAACAGAATTCAACTTTAAAAGAGAAGGATATCCTGCCATTTGTGACAACATGGATGAACCTGGAGGATGTTATGCTAAGTAAAATAAGTCAGACACAGATAGACAAACGCTGTATGATCTCACTTATAGGTGGAATCTAAAAAAGTCAAACTCATAGAAACAGAGAATAGAATGGTGGTTACTAGGGGCTGAGGAGGATGATGGGGGAATTGGGGAGATGTTGGTCAAAGGATACAAACTTGCAGTTAGAAGATGAATTTTTGTAAATCTAATGCACAACATAGTGATTATAGTCAATAATACTATGTTATAAACTTCACAGTTGCTAAGAGACTAGATCTTAAATGTTCTCACCACAAAAAAGAAATAATAATTATGTGACATGATAGAGGTGTTAGCTAATGCTCTGGTGGTAACCATATTACAATATATAAATGTACCAAATCAACACAATGTACACCTTGAACTTACTCAATGTTATGTCAATTATATCTCAATAAAAAGAAGTAAATAAATAATTTAGACAACCTGAATAAAATCATCTACCAACTTGATATAGTTGACATTTTCAAAGATAATAGAAAACTATAGCAGAATACTCATTCTTTTAAGTGCATATGGAACATTTGCTAAGATAGACCATAGCCTGTGTCCAGGGGCAACACTACAGAAAGGCAAATGAGACACTCACCCTGATGCAAAATTTAAGGGGACACTAAAAACGTGCTGTTATGGACTGAATTGTGCCTCTCCACATTTCATATGCTGAAGCCCTAACCCCCAGTGTGACTGTATCTGGAGATAGTGTCTTAGGAGGATAATAAGTCTTATAAGAATAAATGAGATCATAAAGATGAGGCCCTAATCTGATAGGACTGTGGTCTTATAAGAAGAGATCTCTCTTTCTCTCTCTCTGTCTCTCTCCCCGTCTCCATATTGCTTTTCCTCTCTCTCCTCCTCCCTCTCCTTCCTCTCCCTCTCCCTGTATCTCTTTCATGTGATGATACAGTGAAAAGGCAGCTATCTGTAAGTCAGGAAGAGAACCCTTATGAGAACTCTGTCATGCTGCCACCCTTGTTACCAGATCAAAGTGAGTCTGCTCCTTAGTAAGTTAATCAAACTGCACAAGAAGTAGCTGTCACACAAAGCAGAATTTTATTTACAGCATGCAGCAAACAAAATGGAGACCATAGGGAATAATTTCACAAAGCTATGGCTCCCTGAACAAGGAATGGTGTCTTTTATTTAGAGTGGAAATGAATATGCATGAGGAAGATTTTTGCCTTGGGGCACGCATGGATCTTCCCTTCTTGAACACAGCACCTTTTGCACACGTCTTCTTTTGCTCATGGCACCCCATCGCCATCTTGGACCTTTCTGGTCTGGACTGGTTCTGTGGTTTGGCTATTCTACAATGTTCTGTCTCAAGCAAGCACAACAAAAAGTATTTTAAGGACATGTCAATTACTTTGAGGAACTATTAAATGCTGTTGAAACTTCCTTTAAGCAACTTGGGGCAGTTTGCTGGTGACACCCTGATTTTGGATTTCCAGCCTCCAGAACTGTGAGAAAATAAGTTCTGTTGTTTAAGTCATCCAATCTATGGTACTTTGTTATAGTAGCCCGAGCAGACTAAGACACCTACTAATTAAGGTAAATAGTATTTTAATACAATGCATTAAAAATCACAATTAATGAAAAAATCAATGATGAACAAAACATTAAAATGTTAAATAAAGACAGGATCAGTGTTACTGAATTTTCCAGGCTGCAATATGGCTTAGCATGGCACCACTGGGACCAAAAAACAAACCCTAAGAATTTTAAAACAATTGAAATCATATAAAATATATCCTCTGACTAAACTGAAATTAAACTACAAATCTGAGAAATTCACAATTATTTGGAAATTAAATGCCACACATTAAAGAAAACATACTTCACAATAGTCATGTATTTTGGACTGAATGAAAATAAAAATATAACTAAAATTTGTGTAATACAGCTAAAGCAGTGCTTAGAAGGAACTTAATAGATATAAAAATTTTATTAGGAATGAGAAAATATCACAGCCAGTAATTTAATTATCTGTCTAAAGAAAGTAGAAAAAGAAGAATATGTTAAAGCTAGATCAAGCAGCAGGAAAATAATACGTATATAAGGATAGTAAATAATGGAATTGAAAATAGAAAAATAATAGAGAAAATTGTTGAAACCAAAAGCTGCTTCTTTGAAAAGGTAAATAAAATTGCTAGCTTCTAGCTGGATTGACCAAGAAAAAAAGAGAGAAGATACACATTACCCAATCAATAATGAAATAGAAGCTAACACTAAAGACTCTACATATACATAAAGACTCTACATATTACTGTTAAATGATAATAGTAATAAGGGAATACTACAAATAACTCTATGCACATAAATTCAAAAATTTATATGAAATGGACAAATTCCTTGAAAGTCACAGATGATCAAAAGCCACTCAAGAAAAAAGTGATAACTTGAATAGTTTTACATTTATTAAAGAAATAGTACTCTTAATGAAAATCTTACATTAAAGAAAACTCCAAAACCACATAGTTTCACTGGAAAATTGTATCAAATATTTAGGGAAGAAATAGCACCAGTTTTATACATTCTATTCCAGAAACTATAAGTGAAGATAACACTTGTCACCTCATTCTACATGGGCAACTTTGCCTTAACACTAAAACCAGAGAAAAATATTATAAGAAAAGAAAACTACAGACCAACACTTCTACCACAAAAAATCTTCAACAAAATATTAGCAAATGGAATTCAGTAATATATTAAAAAGGGAATACATCACAGTCATCCAGGAAATGCAGAGCTGGTTCAATGTTTGGAAAGAAAGCAGTGTAATTCACCATGTTAACAGACTAAAGAGGAAAAGCACATGATGATCTCAGTAGATGCTGAAAAGTATCTGACAAAATTTAACATACAGTTGTGATTAAAAACCTCAGCAAACTATGAACATCTTTAACCCTATAAAGGGCATGTACAAAAACCCAACAGCTAGCATTATACCTAATGATGAAAGAACGAATGCTTCACCCCTAAGATTGAGAACCAGGCAAGAATGTCCACTCTTGCCACTTCTGTTCAACCACATACTAGAAGTCCTAGCCAATGCAATAAGGCAAGACATATAAGTAATGGCAGACAATTGGAACAGAAGAAATAAATCTACCCATATTTGCAGATCACATGATTGTCTCTACGTAAAATATCATAGAATTTATTTTTTTAAAAAGGCTTCTAGAACTAGTAAATGAGTTTATCACAGTAGCAGGGTACAAGGTCAGTGTAAAATCAATTGTATTTCTATATAATGTCAATGAACATTTAAAAATTGAAATTAGGGAAATTGCACCATTTGCAATACAAAATAAATTCTAATGTATAAATCTCATAAAATATATGCTGGGTTTGTATTCTGAAAACTACAAAATCCTGATGAAAGACATCAGTCTAATGCCTGAATAAATGGAGTGTTGATTAATTGTCAGATTGTGGCTCTATGTTTGTCAAAACTCACAGAAATGAATACTCAATAGTATGAATTTTACTGTATGTGAATTAAAATATAAATTTAAAAAGGAAATAGTAACTTTTTAAAATTGAAAAAATTCTGTTGGTGAGGAAGCTACTACATAGATGACTAAGTACTATTATCTTTAGAGAAAATACTTAACTCTATTGTTTTACTACATATACATTTCCCTTTACTATAAAAATGTAAACAACTTTATAAAAATGTTTACAGTGTGGGTATTTTCATGGCTTCTGAACATTTTGCAAGTTGGACAGTAAAACTAAATTCTTTTTCTAATATTGGAGAAATCTTTTAGACTATTCCCACACCTTCAAATAGTGCATTCTAACTATTGCCCCTTCCCAAGATGAGAAAATTCATTATACATTCATTGAAGGAAGGATCTATTTAGATTTTACCAAAGTAGCTTGTATGAAAAGAAAAAAAATCAAGGTTTTTCTTGCGACTGTGACTAAATAAGAATGTGCTTAATCACTGATTCTTGAATAAATTGCTTATTATAATTTCTTGTACAGATTTCATGCTGTGACTCATAATCAGAATATTGTGAATATTCTGTGAATATTTTTAGATTGATTTGCCAGGACTTTGCTTAGTCTCATTTATAAAGGCCTCAAATACACAAATCATCCCTCAATGAGACTCTGAATGATGCATACATATTATCCAGTTAAGTAACTAAGAATTTAGTTATCTTTTTTATCTTATTAACTTCTAGCTCCCTTTTAAGATCCAATAACTGCTCACTGAAATCTATTACTAATTTAAGAAAATTGACAAAGAAATTGTCTAAAGCCCCTGGAGTCAAAAGTGGATGTCAATTATAACTTTTACTGCAATGACCTTGAGATTTGGACTTCATTCTCTACCATCTGAGAGAACCTGACCATTTTCACATAACCTGTTTGTGCAAGATAAGATTTGAAGGATTGCGGACTCTAGACTTGTCACCTCATTGGCATAGAGACCTTGAAATGGTTGGCAGACTTCATCCTGTTGATCATGTACTACTGATGGAGAATTTTAAAACCCCCGAAATAATTTTCTATAGCTGAATTGTGGTGCAATGTAAGAATGAGAGGGAGAAGGTGGGAGGGAGAGAAAATGAATATAAATATAAATAATTGACATCTTGAGCTCTGAGATTGAATGCATTAAAATAAAAAGACCTGTCCAGGAGATTAATTGATTCACAACTTATACCTACACACCACTGTTTTTATGGTTGCAATTTCCAGTTTTAGGGCCAAAGGTTGACATTGGTAAAAGATATTTGATACCAATTGACACAGGTTACATTTTTAATTCCATGCAATTTATACTTGACTATTTTGCTATTTTTATTTACAGTACTTTTGTGGGGTTTTTTTTGTCTTGTATAAGTAGTGAAAAAATTAGAGATAATATACAACACTTAATTGAACTATGGCCAGTATTTAATTATGTAGCTCAAGGGGGCAGAAGATTTGTTGCTATTATATGAATCTACAAAAATTACAGTTTTAATTGTTTTGTGGTAATTATTATAGTGCAATCTTAGCTTCATTTATTGCCCATACTCCCTTAATTGCATATGTAGTTTTATTTCCAGTGAATCTTACATTTAGGAGGCTTTGCATATTCATCATTTGTAGTTCCCATTATGAGAAACCAGATTATAAATGTTATTCGTAAATCATTTTCATAACCAATTGCTTCAATTTTATTCCAAGTAAAAATGTAAACTATTTATGTAGAGCCAATGATATTTTAAATGATTCTGTTGGATTATTCTTAGGACATTTATTTATTCATTCATTAAACAAGTATTTATTGAGCACCTATGTTGTGCCAAGAATTTTTCTAGACCCTGGGGAGACAGCAGTAAAAAAACAAACAATAATCCCTTCCTTAATGGAACTTACATTTAGTTAGAGGGAGGAAGACACTAAGCAAATAAATAAAAACTATGTTTTCTGTCAAGTGGTGATATGTGCTATGGGGAACAATAAAACAAAACCATGATAAGAAGTGCCATGGGTGAGGGCGAGATGAAGTTTTAAATAGAGTAATCAGGCATGGTCACATGGAGAACATATTTTCTGAGCTAAAAAGCCAAGGAATTGAGAGAGCAAACCATGTGTATATTGGAAGGAACTGTAAATGAAAAGTTCCCAAGGCAAGAGTAAGCCTAGTTTGTATGAGGAAAGTCGTGGTAAGGACTTTTGCATTTACTTCATGTAGCATGGAAACCCATGGAAGGATTTGAGCAGAGACATCTGACATATATTTAAAGATCATAATGGGGCAAGGGCAACAAGTAGGCAAAGTAAGAAGTTATTACTATAATCCAGAAAGAGTGATGTTCTCTTGAACCAGAGTTGATAGTAGTAATGGAGGTGGTAGAATGTAGTGAGATTCTGGGTGTGTTTTATAGACAAAGCAAAGATTTGCTGACGGATGGCATGTCTGGTGAGAGCAAGAGATGAGTCATAGATGACTCCAAATTTCTTGCCTGAACTAGAAGAACGGAGTTGTCATGAACTGAGATGGGAAAGAATGTAGGAGGAGAAAGTTTGGGCAGAGAAAATCAGAAGTTTAGTTTTAGACATATTTCTATTGAGATGTGTGTTAGTTATCCAAGTGAAGGGGCCAAGACAGCAACAGGATATCTATATTGAAGTCCAGTGAAAGGTCTGGGGCTGAAATATAATTTTATGAGTGATTGGCATTTAGGAAATGTTTTAGTGGCATGAGACTAGGTGATATTAATAGGACCGAGCGTAGAGAAGAGAAGAGATCAAGGACTGAACTCTGTGGCACTCTAATGTTACTTTGTGTGATGTTGAGGAGATGAGGGAAAACCAGCAAAGGAGACTGAAAATGAACAGCTAGTAATTTAAGAGGAAAACCAGGAGAAAATTATGTACTAGAATCTAGTGAAGAAAATGTTTCAAGAAAGAGGGAATGACCAGCTATGTCCAATATTGCTGATATGTCAGGTACGTTGGGGAGGAAAAATAACTATTAGATTTGGCCATATAGAGGTCAACCTTGATATATGCAGTGGAAGGTAAAAAAAAAAGGAATAATACATGCTACAACATGAAAGAACGTTGAAAACGTTATGCTAAGTGAAAGAAGTCAAACACAAAAGGCCACATATATTATGAATCCGTTTATATGAAATGTCCAGAATGGGCAAATCCATTGAGAGAAGGCAGATTAATGGTTGCCAGAGGCTTGGGGGATGGGGAGGAGGAGAGAATGGAGAGTGACTGCTAATGGGTTTGGGGTTTTATTTTGGAGGGATGAAAATGTTTCGGAATTAAATAGTGGTTATAATTTCACAACATTGTGAAGGTATAAAAGCCACTGAATTGTACACTTTAAAATGGTTAAAATGGTGAATTTTGTGTTATATGAATTTTACCTCAATGAAAAAATTGGAAAAACCCCATTGGAACAAGTTCAAGAGAGAATAGAGGGAGAAGAATTGGTGTGGGTTCAGTGAGAATAGGCAGAACTTAGAGAAGTTAGTTGGAGGGAGTTGTAGGGTCTGGAGGTTTTCTTAAGATGGGTGACATTTTGGCCCCCTTGTGTACTGAAGGGAAAGAAAACATGTTGATGTAAAAGAGGGAAGGAAATTGCTGGAATGATTCCTTAAATAGGTAAGAGGAGATGCACTGTCTGAATAAATGAAAGGAGTGGGCCTAGAGAGGAGCATGGCTGGTTGACCCACAGTTACAGGAGGAAAGGCATGTAGGCAGTGGTGCAGGTAGACTGGTGGCAGGACTTGTGAGGTTTTCTTCTGATTGCTCTCATTTTCCCAAAGAAGTGTGAAGCAAGATTAGTTGAGAATGATGATGGGGAGGGAGGAGGTGGAAGTTTAAGGAGGGAATAGAGGGTTTTGAATAGTTGTCTAGGAAGAGAGAAAAAGGAAGGAATCAGGAAAATGTAGTGGGATGGACACGATGCATTGAAGTGAGTAGTCATGAATATAAAGTCGTATCTGTCAGCGTGGTGGTGGGTTCTTCTTCACTCATGTGGGGCTGCACAGGTGCAGGCTGGAGTGTTGCAGGCACAGTGCATGTGGGATGTTTTGCATTGGTCTCAGCCTATCGATAGTGATGTTATCAGCTAGCAGTCTCTGGGGCACTCACCCGGTCCGTACTACAGTTATGCACTGCAGAATGACATTTTGGTCAACGACAGACCTCATGTAGGATGACGGCCGTAAGATTAGTACATGTAGCCTAGTTGTGTAGTAGGCTATACCGTCTAGGTTTGTGTAAGTACATTCTACAATGTTCTTAGAAAGATGAAATCGCCCCATGACGCATTTCTTAGAATGTAACTCTGTGTTTAAGCGATGAATGACTGAACTTGTGTGAGCCCCCACAGACATCTCCCTGACTGGAGCCAATGTTGTGGCTGGTCCATCCCTTGTGGTTCTTGTTATGATTGCAAGATACACCTTAGCAACAACCATCAGGGAACTTTGAAAAAAAAAAGGTGTATTACTCACAGGTCCTAGAGGGTATACGGCACTCCCAAGGGCCACACAAAAGGTCATCGTGAGAGAGAGAGAGAGTGCAGGCTTGGGGTTCTGCCTTTATTGGGGTCAAGGGGCCTAGGGGGTGGGGGACCTAGGGTTTTGGAAGTTCACTCTTTATTGGTGAACTTAAAACATAAGAGTGGGAATTAAAGCGTGGAAAGGGAAAAGCTAGGTCACTCAAGCAGTCAGTTTTCTAGGTTACCCAGCGCTTTTGAAAGGGGGACTTCATGGGTGTCATGGCCTGGCTCTTTATCCAGCTGTGTAGCTGGCAATGTGTTTATTTGAGATGGATGTCTTTGAAATGGATGCCTCGCAATCAAAAGCGTTAATATCAGGCACTTACATTGTAATCAGAAAAGCTAATTGTCAGGCACTGACACTGTGTGGAGGGTTGTACTTACCAGATTTTTGCCCTGAAAGTGTAGGGAAGCATGAGAAAGGCCAGGGATGACTCATTGTCTAACATCTGTAAGAAAGGAAATGAGGACACAATAGAGAATGAAAAGAATTGGAAAACTGTAGGACCATTAGCTTGTAGTGCCTGGTGCTGTCAATAATTGTTTGAGTTGACATACTAGAGGGAGTGGAAAGATAGGGATGATGGCTGGGGAGTGGGCCACTTGTCGTTAAGACAAAGGAAGTGTTGTCATCATTAGTAATGTTAATTCTCAGAGGGGTGGTGGTGGATGTTGTTTTTTCATCGATTCTCCTTCACAATCATCAATAAGAAAGAAAATCAAGAAATTAAGAGGCAAGATGAAAAGGAATGACAGTGAGCCAAGAGCTAAAATCTTCAAGCATTGAGGGGAAGTGCATCAATGTCTTAGATGCTTGCAACAAGCTGGCACAGTGAGGGATACCGTATGATGTCAAGAGATTCAAAGCTCCGGTACTTAGGAAGGTGAGAGTGAGAATTATCTGGAAGCGGCAACAGGGGCAGGAAGGACACCTAGTTCACCTCCAAGTCCTGTGTTGGAAGGGCTGTGGGAGAAAAACGGGCAGCATTTGAGAGGGTGGAGGGGAAGTAGTTCCGGGGCAGATCCAGCTTCCAGTTAAAAAGGACACCGTGTGTTATATTTGACACATGCACAATTATCCTGCTAATAGTAGGCTCTTAGTTTCCATGTTAGGGCAAGTTACTTACTTCTGTGGAGACAAGGAAGATTTAGTTTGGGGGCCTGGCAGTTACCACAGAGATCTGATTAAAATCTGGAAGTGTTGGAATGGTTATTTTCTCTCTTTGTCTCTCTCTTTCTCTGTATGTGTCGTGGGGTTGCCTAAGGGGAGATGCTGCCATACAGAGGAATTGGGTGAAGAGTGCTTTGCAGAACAAATGTTAACATTTTAAGAAATACCTGCATCTCACTTCTTGCCAATCTTTAAATTTAACAGATGACATTTTACCATGTCAAGAAGCATCAAATACTCAGCAGGAACTGTGCCATCCAGATACAAGTCTCTGCAGATTTGACTCCAAAGATGAATTGAGGTGTAAGTGTTGAACTGAGATGCCCACCTTTTCAGTGTGTAGACCATTTGTGAGACTCAGACCACTAATGGGGATACTCACTTGCCAAACTTCGTTGACATTTATGTCCTGGGTTTAGCTGGAGTGATATAGGAAGTCTGTGGTTTATTCAAAAAGTGAAATATACTAAATATGTAAATTTATTTAGCAACACAGATTTATTCTTTTGTTTTTTTTGATGAGGAAGATTGGCCCTGAGCTAACACCTGTTGCCAACCTTCCTCTTCTTACTTGAGGAAGAGTGGCCCTGAGCTAACATCTGTGCCCATCCTCCTCCATTTTTGTATGTGGGATGCTGCCACAGCATGGCTTGACGAGTGGTGTAGGTCCACACCTGGGATCTGAACCTGTGAGCCCCAGGCCGCTGAAGTGGAGCACACTGAACTTAACCACTGCGCCACCAGGCCAGCCCCTAAATTTAAAGTGATGTTGTTTTGTAAAACAGTTCCATTAAAGACCATCTTGGAATTATATACAGTGTTTCTTCTTTGAAATTTCAATATGATTATGAATAGTAAATGATTTGAAGTAAGTAACCTAATTCTGTAAAGTAAGTAAGGTCAGATATTATGCCATGTAAAAAATCACGACTGAAGCAGTGGTACAAGACAAAGTGGAAACCTCTTTTCGTTTTTTTTTTATGGCAATGGTTCTCATCTGGGAATGATGCCCATCTGGATCCACTGAAGAACTTCTGAGAAACAGAGTTGCTAGTATGCTATAAGGTTTATTGAATCAAATTTTCCAGATATGTATTAGTGTGTGTGTGTGTTTAAGCCTTGATTACAACATATAAAAGTGAGTGAGCAGGCACTCTAGTAGACTGTGACGGTCCATCAAGATCTTCTCCTCTCTTTAGCGTGTCAGGCCTGTGGATTTGACTTTGACATGTGCGGGTGGGCATCAGAAGCATCTGCTGGGCAAATTTCTTGGATGCGCACAAAAGCAAGACAAGTTCCTGCATTAGAATCTACACCTCAGCAGGATCAGAGTAGTGAGGATGAAGGTAGGAAATAAAAAAAATATTTTTGTATATTATTTTCAGAATTGTGATTCATTGTGACCAGAATGAAAACATTTAATAAGGGGTCTTGATGAACATACTGAGTATATTTTATTGAAGCTATATTATGCCATAGGTATTGAAAGTGAAAAAAAATCATATTATCACTAGTGTAAAGTAACAATTATACTAAGTTAACTATTTTAACTTCATAAATTTTATTATTTTCTTATCGTCAGGAGATAATAGACTTTGTGGTAACAAAAAGGGAAAGTGTTAAAAGGCTTTTATCAAGCCTGTAGCTCTCCTTTTCACTGCAGTATCATCAATGAGTTTCTTCCTCTCATTCTAACATTAAATTTGTGATTTTTGTTTACTTTTCTCTCCATTGCTTTTTATTTTTCTTTCTTTCTTTTTGAGAGGGGGTATTGTTAGTCTTTTTTAAAATTTATAATTTGAAATTTTGTTACAGCAGCAACTAATAGCTACTTTTTTCTTCTTCCATGTAGATTTTACTGTCTCCATAGTTTTGCCTTTTCCAGAATGTCATATAGTTGGAATTCTGCAGTATGTAGCCTTTTCAGATTGGCTTCTTTCAATTAGTAATATGCATTTAAGCTTCCTCCGTGTCTTTTCGTGGCTTGATAGCTCATTTCTTTTTAGTGCTGAACAATATTCCATTGTCTGGATGTAGCAGAGTTGATTCACCTACTGAAGGACATCTTGGTTGCTTCCAAGTTTTGGTAATTATGAATAAAGCAGCTATAAACATCCATGTGCGGGTATTTGTGTGGACATAAGTCTTCATCTCTTGGGGGTAGATACCAAGGAACGTGATTTCTGGATCATATAGTAAGAATATGTTTAGTTTGGTAAGAAACCACCAAACTGTCTTCCAAAGTGGCTGCACCATTTTGCATTCCCATTAACAATGAATGAGACATCTTGTTGCTCCACATCCTCTCCAGCACTTGGTGTTGCCAGTGTTCTGGATTGTGGCCCTTCTAATAGGTGTGCAGTGGTATCTCATTGTTGTGTTAGTTTGCATTTCCCTGATGACAAATGATATGGAGCACCTTTACATGTGCTTATCTGCCATCTGTATATCTTCTTTGGTGAGGTATCTCTTAAGGTCTTTCGTTTTTAGTCTTTTATTTTTATCATTTTCTTCACTCACTATTGTCTCCTTTCTTTCATGCCCTTGGTTCCTTTTTCTTCTTGCAAACATTCACTTTTTAACTAATTGTTCTTTTATTTAGAGAAGATCTGTGGAGATGAACTTGCTTAGTATTTATAAACTTAAAATGTTTTTAAATTGGCCCCATTCCTAAACAATAATCTATCTGGTCATACAATGTTAGAATAAAAGTCTGTTTATTTCATTTCTAAATACATGGTGATAGCCTTTCTATATTTCCTGATATCTACTGTCATCATCGAGAAGCCTGAGCTCATCTAATTCTTTTTCAATTTTGTGCAGATTTTGAAAATGTTTCTTTATCTTTAATGTTTGAAAATTTCATTATGCTGAGTGCAGGTGTGAGTATATTTTTATTTAAGTTTTTTCAATGCTCAGAGCGTGTATATTTCATCACTGGTAGAAATTATATGTTATTCTTTTCAAGTAATTCTCTTTCAGTACCTCTATTCTTATCTTCTCAAGTTCCTATTAAATACATATATGGTGGTCCTGTGTGTTACTGTTTTCTATTTATTGCTCTTGGTCTTTGTTCCTGTTTTTGTCTTCCACTCCTGTTATGCCTTTGTAATTTTAATTGAGCATTTTATATGATTCTTTTTTGTCTCCTTTCTTAGTATATCAATTATACTTTCTTTGTTACATTTTTTGTGTTTGCTCTAGAGTTTGCAAAATACATTTACAACCAACCCAAGTCCATTTTCAAATAACACCGTACTTCTTCACATAGTACAGGCATCTTATAATAACAAAATATTCCTAATTCCTCCCTCTTGTCCTTTGTATCATTGTTGTCATTCATTTCATTTATATATAAACTATAATCATCAAATACATCGTGGCTATTACTATTTTGAACAAACTGTTATCTTTTAGATTAATTAAGAAAATTAAAAGTAAAAGATTTTATTGTGCCTTCATTTACTCCTTCACTAAGGAATTCTTTAGAGAAGGAATTCTTCTTTTCTTTATGTAGATCTGAGTTTCTGACCTATGTTATTTTTCTTCTCTCTGAAGAATTTAACGTTACTCGCAGAGAAGGTCTATTGGCAACAAATTCCCTCAATTTTTATTTGTCTGAGAAAGTCTTTATTTCTCATTCATTTATGAAGGATAATTTTGCTAGATATAGAATTCTAGGTTGTTTATTTTTCTTGCAACACTTTAAATATTTTACTCCATGCTCTTCTTGCTTGCATGGTTTCTAAAGAGAAGTCCAATGTAATTCTTATCATTGTTCTCTGTGTGTAAGGTACTTTTCCCTCTGGCTTCTTGCAAGATTTTCTCTTTCTCTTTGATTTTCTGCAGTTCAACTATGATATTCTTAGGTGTGGTTTTGGGACATTTATCCTTCTGCATGTTTTCTGAGCTTCCTAGATCTGTGGTTTGAAGTCTGACATTAATTTGGGGTGAAATTCTCAGTCATTATTGCTTCAAATATTACTTTTTCTTTTTCTTTCTTTTCCTTCTCATGTTCCCATTATGCACATGTTATACCTTTTGTAGTTGTCCAACAGTTCTTGGATATTCTATTCTTTTTTTTTTTACTGTTATTTTCTTTTTGCTTTTCAGTTTTGGAAGTTTCTATTAATATATTCTCAAGCTCAGAGATTCATTCCTCAGCCAGGTTAAGTCTACAAATGATCCCATTGAAGGCAATCTTCATTTCTGTTACAGTGTTTTTTTTTTTTTATCTCTAGCATATCTTTTTGATTCTTTTTTAGAATTGCTGTCTCTCTGCCTACATTATCTGTCTTTTTTGCATGTTTTCTATTTTTTCCATTAAATCTCTTAACTTATTAATCATAGTTGTTTTCAATTCCCAGTCTGATAATCCCAACATCCCTGCCATACCTGGATCTGACTGTGATGCTTGCTCTTTCTCTTCCAACTATGTTTTTTGCCTTTCAGTGTGCCTTGTAATTTTTTGTTGAATGCCAGGCATGATGTACCATGTAAAAGGAATTAAGGTAAATAGGGCTATAGTGTGAGCTTTTATGTTTATCCAGCTAGAATTTAGGCTCTTTTTACTGTTTGCTGTGGCTATACATATTTGAGGCTAAAATTTCATCTGGTGTCCTTGTTTTTATCTTACTTGTTGTCTTTGGGTTTCCCTAGAGACATCTTCTTAAATAAGATCTGAGACTTGCAGTTCTTTCAGTAATATTCCCTTGTTATTATACAGGATCCCATTTGATGTGGTGGTAAGTTGTGAGGGGAGGGGAAGCATTCTATTCTCCTATGAATAATCTGTCTTTTAGTGAGATTGTACCTCCACTCTATGACCTTCACAAGTGCTTCCTTCTGACCTTGGGTGAGACAGGAAGGCTAAAGGGGATGGATCTGGGTATTTTCCTACCCCCCAAGTGGAAGGCTACAGCCTACTGGAGGTGATACTTCACTTCTCTCAGGTCACTTAGGCTCTGATCAAAGGCCAGTCATTTAGGCAGTGGTAAAATAGTTTCTCTTGAGTGGAAGCCTTGTTCAGAATAACAGAATAATCCAGATATTTCAAAATGACTACTTTTTCTCTCCCCCAGCTGCAGGCATAAGGGGATTTTTCTCTGATTTTCACTGGGAGAACTTGGTAGGGGTCCTGGAAGTAAAACTCACAAAAGTGTGGGATCCTCCCTAAGATGGGGTACCCCTGGAGCTTTCAACTCTCAAACTTCTCCACATTATGCCTCCAACAATTCATTAGGTTTTTCTACCCCTGTACTGGCTACCATAGAAGTTTGTGCTCTTGGGTTTCTGCTCTAATGAGTTGTGATTATCTGTATCTGCCTGCCTCACTAATTCTTGGGGCAGTAGTTTGCACCATAATCTTACTTTTCTCATGGATCTAAGAAGAGTTGTTGATTTTCAGTTTGTTCATATTTTTTGTTGTTGAGTAGACAGGAGTAATAACTTCCAAGCTCCTTATTTACTAGTTCAGAAACCAGAAAATTTGCAGGCTCTTTCTTAATGAGATTTGTTTCTTTCTGTGATTTCAGCCCTGCTGATCACTTGGCTGATCTGTTCTTTCCTCATTTTTTGAAATGTTTTATCTTGCTTTTGATCTCTCTGCTTTTGTAAAAATGTGTTTTCATTTTATTTATCATTTTCTTGAGTATAGGTCAGAGGCAAAGTATTAACTTGTGCTATTTTGTTTAAAGTCTATCATTTCTGGCAAATAAGAGTTTCACTTAATTTAAATTCAAAATTTTTAGAATCTGCAGGAATATTTACTAATGTACAAGAAATAAAACATTTGAAAGACTTTATTTTTGACAACTGGAGTCGTAAAATCATAGAAATATCTTTGTATCTCTGCATTGTCTATGTTATTTGAGTTCAAGAACAATCCAAATTGGTTTTAAGAATCAGTTGGGAAACACTGGTTGACAATATTTTTATGCATTACAAAATCTATAGGTATAGTTAAATAGGACTGTAGATATCTGATACTTCTATGTAGTTTGCTCATAAAGAAGACAGTTTATATTATATTACCTTAAGCTATAAAGGTTTTTCTGTGAAAGGTAAAAAATATAATCAAAAAGGAAAAGAATTCTGGGAAGAAAGATGAAGAATTCTTTCTTTTTTTTTTTTTTTTTGTGAGGAAGACCAGCCCTGAGCTAACATCCATTGCTAATCCTCCTCTTTTTGCTGAGGAAGACTGGCCCTGGGCTAACATCCGTGCCCAGACAGGCAGTGCGTGGGCTGGTACCCAGGATTTGGACCCGTGAACCCAGGCTGCCAAGTGCGAACGAAACCGCTATGCCACTGGGCTGGCCCTTAGAATTCTTGATTCAAGAGAGATTGCATTGTGACATTAAAAAAAATATGAATTTGGTGGCATAGAGATTTTTATATCAGTAGATTTCTTTTTATAATATCAAATTTTTGTATTGGGACCATTATCAAACTGTGATTTTAGGAATTAGGTACAGATTTTGATGCATTTCAGAAATCACATGCAGGAATGTAAATCCGTAATTTGTAGTTGATGTAATCATTTTAAAACATCGTATTTTTAAAAATAAAATATTTATGTTTCAAGCCTGGTTGTGAAAACTCCAGAAATACAATAATTCCGTTCAAACAGAAAGCAGCAACTTTTTTTCTAAATTGCTTCCTTTTTCTTTGTTTTTCAGGTTACTCTATGTGGGTAGGGGCTCAGCATGGTTCTGCTCTTAACCATTCGGAGAGCAGGGCTTATCTAAATAGCTCTGTGTGTCACTGCCTGGGCACGAGCTGCCATCTTCAGTTCTACTACTCCATGGAAAACAGTGTTCTGAGAGTAGGATTATATAATAATAAGGTGAGAAGAAACTTGCATTTATTTCAAATTCATTGAATAAATGAAATTTCTATTCTTGGCAACTTGTGTTTCTATATCTCAGTTGTGTGTAGGCTTTAAATATTCTTTAACTTGGCTTTATTTGGCATACCTTTAAAAAGAAATATTTAGAAGCTGGTTTAAGAGATACTGTCATGTACAAAAGTTAACGTGATAATTTGCACAATATTATTTCATAAAATTGTTAAAATTCATGGAAGTATATTAAGGAAACTATAGGTCTAATAAAAATGAGATATCTGAGATTCTGTATTGTTTGCTGTGTATTGAAGTTCTGATGTGATCTGTTTTGGATTTTAGATCTATATATATATCATTAAGGCTATAAATATGATGGAAGTAAATTACTTGTTCTGGTACCAGTAGATACAAATTTAAAGACTGGTAATTTCTGATTAAATACAGACAAATGAGTCTTTTGAATGAAAAAATAATGGCACACTGGCTAGAGTGAAGGTTGTAGTTGTAATGCTAGTAAATAGAACAAATTGTGGCTTTTTAACCTAATTTTAACTGAAAACAATCTTCTACAAGTGGGAAAGTACCTGAGACACTTTGAGAATTTCTATTTTGAAGAAGAATTTATTTATAGATAGGAGTAAAGAACTCATATGGGTAAATAGCAGTCATTCTAGAAATGGGACACTTTTGACAATAATTGCAGGAATTCTGACATTGGAAAAGGAAGACAGTAAAAGCATCCAAGTCAGTTTCCTTTGGCTCAGGATGCTTTGAATAAATCCGGTTGAAATTGCCACATGACATCAGCCAGATTCATTTTTCAACAAAAGTTTATCATCTGTACTTATCAAGTGCCACTAACCACCTGTTAATAGCATTTTCTTCAGCTCTATTTTCTTCTGAAGTTTGAAGTGCCACCATAATTAATCCTCAAGTATCAGAATGCTTATTACCAAGATATTTAAAAATTGAAGAGGAATTCTATCTTTTTCTTCCTAATTCTATCACATCACTTCTCCCTTTTCCTTTTGTGTTATTTTTATCATGTCTGGTCTTCTTTTGGCTACCTCTGCTTTTCCAGAACCTTTACAGAGTTCTAAGGCATAAAGTTTGATGAGTATTCTCATTGGATGGCCTAGTACATTTTCCTTTGTTACGTGGATGAGATGTAATTTCTAGCATTCTGTAATGAGGTTATATTTTTGTGACATGTTTGTAGTAGTATTTGGCAGCCCACTGCCCTAGAATCTTTTTGATATATTTCATTCAATTTGGTAAGGTGTGGTGTGGGTGGAGGGCTGAAAACATCCTCCTGCCCTTTCTGTAGTACTCCAGACTTTCCAGATATTTGGGGGAGATTTTGTATTATAGTTAAAGATGCTTTAAAAATATATGATCCCATGATAGTGGTTTTCCTGTGGAAGGTAATTAATTAGTATTCATTAAATGTTGAATGAGCTATTATCCTAAATTTATGTAAAAATTTGTATTATATATCTTCTAATCCTGAGGATTATTTAATCTGCCCTGAACATCAGTGATGGATTTTAAAAGTTTTAATATATGTAGAATGGAATTATGAATTATTGAAAATGAGAAATATCATTCCTCTGGTGGCTTTGGGACTGTACAAGAAGAGTGAAAAAATTGGCTTCAAATACGACATCATATAATAAGAATAAAGTTATCAAGATTCCATCTCCCACATTGTAAGAAAAGAATAGGAAGTTAATCATGGAGAACTGATCTAGTGTATTAGTCAGAACCAATTGAGTGTACATCTTAGAGAGTGTTGACTGAGGTTTCACTAATTAGTTTATCCAGTATTCTGCAAGGCAGTATCTCATCCCTTCTGAGACTCTGTCTGCTATACATCTATACATGTAACGTGTTGGTCACCAACGCAAAATCTGCATCAAAGTACTTTTAACTCAGATGTTAATATTTTATCACTAACTGAAGAAAGGACTCTTATCATTTAAAAAATTAGCTCTTGATGAAAATGATCATTTACATCTTCCATGAATAGATAAAGAAAACAATCCTTACAATATGTGCGGGTAAACCAAGAAGTATCTCATGGGAACGCTAAGGGTCAGTTTCTTTATTTTCAGAGAACATTAGAACTTGGGAAATAGAAAACACAGGAGAGAGGCAAGTTGTTCAATAAAAAGTAGCAATTCTAGTTTGTGTCATTTACTATTCTTGCTATTAGGTCTCTGTCCATCACCCATAAGGTAATAATCATAGCAACAATCCTATCTTGTATCCTGAGAGAATTTCCATATCAGTGAGCCAAGGATAGTGGAGTATGTTTTACATATTTTCTAAATTCCTACTATCAAATAGGAAGAATGCATAGTTGGGGCAGGAAAGAATATGTCTTAGAAAGTATCTTTTCTTGTATGATACAGTTTTTAAAGCCACCATAAGCTTTCTTTGAAGGGAGGTCTTTACCAAAGTACATGGTGTTATCCCCACATGCAATCCAAAGTAGTTTAAAAAAAACAAAAATCCCTTTGAATTTGGTGCGTTTGATTTCTTCGCTGGAAAAGGGAAGGATGAGCTGAGATGTCCAAGAGATCTAGTGATAAACATTTTTCTCAAAAGGTAAAATGACATTATTGATCCTGGTCTGGGGGAGGAAAGACATTTTTAGAATTCTTATTGATTGATTTTAAGATAATAGAAAATAGAACATCACTTGAAAGGCTTTTCTGATCTAAGGAGTTCTTTTTTACATTGACACCTGTTGAAAGTAACTAGATAAGAGTCTGAGGGCAAGGACAGAAATAAAATAAAAGCTGATTTTATTTAGTCAGGGTAAATTGTTTTTTGTTTTCATTGTTTGTGTTGTCACACAGGAAAATGTAGTAGAAAAATCTGGATTTCACACACAATATACCATTAACTTAGTATATGAAAAGCTATTTCAGTTTAGAAAGAACTCTGCTCACTTTTCAGAAAAATGTGAATGCATTCTTCCTCGGGTAGAACAGAAGGGAATCAATTAGTCATTGTGAAAAAAGAGCACAACTGCTCTAAATTATTCTCAGAAAATGAAAGTGAGAGGACATGATGAATGCAACTTGCCAAGCATTGTGACTAAAAGCATCTGAGGAGGACATAAGTATCTTGCTGCTAAATAACTGAAGTTGCATAGGAAATTATTGAAAGACAAATTAGTTGTATGTCTCAACTTTTTATAACTCCAGTTCATCCCGATGTGACCTGGAAGCTATCTGCTGAAAATATGTCTACCATGTATGTTTCACTGTCCTCTGGAAATTTTAACAGTTGATATGAATAAGTAATGAAATGGAGTACATGTTAATGGGTTTAGACTATCTTCTGAATATTTAAGTCTTGGTACTTTGGAGTAGAAAACAGAGATGAAGGGACGAAATTGAAAATAGATTCATTTTTAGAAAATCTTGGTATGAATGAAAAAAGTGAAGCTGAGTGAGGAAATAAATGCCTGGTAAGGAAAGTCTGAAAGAGTGTGAGTGTCATGTGTCATTTGAATTACAACTGGATGTCACCTTCCAGTACAGTTTCTATGTCACAGGAGAAGGAGGACACAGAGAGTCTCAGAGTTCGCTCTGAGATGTATTTATGCCATCCTCTGCATTGTCACTATATTGACACACGAAAAATCAATGCAAACTATGGGTAAATATTATGAACAATCTGGTCTATCTTTACCAGGTAAATGTTAAATTAACTTGAATGTTTGATAAAAATCTGAAGAAAAATGGGATTATTTCAGAACATAAAAGCATAGTCATAAATCATAAAGCCCAATATTGTGGGCAAAAATTTGGAGTACATTATAGACTTTTATTTAGTAGCTTACCTCATAGCGTATAGTAACATAATTTTGCATGCACTCTGCAACCTGGAAAATGAACATCATAGAGATGCGTGACATAGTGTGCTCTAGGAGACATGAAAAGGTCTTTGATAGAATGACCAGAGTCAAAAAGAAATATAATCTTGAGAAAATAACTGTATTGTTTGGTTGTTTGGAACTTGGAATGAATTTTTCCATAGAAAAAAAATAGGTAAGTTGAGATTGTGCAGAAAAATATATCTGATAACATTTTTTTTACTTCCATATTTAACGTTTGCCTGTCGTTTCTTTCTTTTCTAATATCATGGCAATATTGCAAAAAGTCAGTAGGATCAACATTTAAATAGCTGGTGTAATGAATTGCTATTTACAATTTTATTTTTGAAGTACAGTACTTTATTTAAGCTTCCATTCAAATTTTTGTTCTGTCCTTACTCTCCATCATAAAAAAAAGCAGCTTTACTATATAGACATGCTTTGTTTCTTTATTTTTTTACAAAAGATTTTATTTTTATAGAGCAGTTTTAGGTTCACAGTAAAAATTAAGACGAAGTTACAGAAATTTCCCAGTATACTACCTGCTCCCACACATGCACAGCCTCCATCACTATCAACATCCCCCACCACAGTGGTACATTTGTTACAAATGATGAACCTACATTGACTCTTCATTGTCACCCAAAGTCCATTGTTTACATTAGGGTTCCTCCTTGGTGTTGTACATTCTATGGGTTTGGACATGTATAATAACAGGTATCTACCATTTTAGTATCATACAAAGCATTTTCATTGCCCTAAAAATCCTCTGTGCCCTACCTATTCACCCCCCTCACTTCCTTATTTTTCCTTTAAAAAATGTTATACAGCTTTTCACCAGTACTTTAGATTCCCTAGTACTTCGTATAGGTAGAGGAAACTCTACTGAAATGAAATTCAGAGAATACGTATGTAAACATGAGAATAGAATTTGGGGAATGAGTAATGTCTTTTTCTTCAAATTAAAGGAAGAAGAAATATTTTGGACGTACAACACATCAACTCACAGAAAATGGGTGAAAGCAGATGTGTTAATACCAGAAGGACTGAAGACATTTAAGGTATAAAAGGGAAAAACAAATTTTTTTTATCATGTTTAATTTTTAGCTTTGCAGTAGTGAATTTACCACCCATTGCTAAGCTTAAATTAGCATTTAAATTAGGGATGTAGACTTGTATATTTGGGGAGAGCAATTACCTACTTGTTTTCATTGTACCTAGCCCTTCTCAGGCCAAATTTCCCCTGAGCAGAGGAGCCAGAGCGTGACTACTCATGTTTAAAACTTCCTCATTCTTCATGGACTCCTTGCTTAGCACCCCCGGCCCCCCAGCACCATGCAGTGCAACCAGGAAAGGAAATTGCATTAAGAAGCAGATAAATAATAAAGTAGTGTTGAAAATTGTAGAGTATATGCAAATGTTTTAAATGCAACTGTTCACATCTTTATAACCCATGGATAACTCTACATTTACAGACATATATCTGAAATATACCTGTGTTCAGTGGGAATGCTGTCTCTTAAAAAAATTAACTTGGGATTTTGTGTTGAATATAAAGTTGAGATTGTGCAGAAAATATATATCTGATAACATTTTTTTAACTTTCATATTAAATCTTTGCCAGTCACTTCCTTCTTTTCTAATATCATGGCAATATTGAAAGATATAGTTATGTCAGTGGAATCAACATTTAAATAGCTGGTATTATTAATTGCTAACTAGAATTTTGTTTTTGAAGTGCAGTACTGTATTTAAGATTCCATTCATTTTGTGTTGTATATAGAGTGTATAAATATATTTATACTGGAGTGTGAGTAAAATAATGAGACTGAATATATGTGTGGCTTTTGAAACCAATTTCATTCCTTTTTGCTAATACCGCATTCATACATTTTTCTAGATGTTAAAAGGGAGAACCCCAATGATACTGAACTGTAACCATGCAGATTTTTAGAATCTTATTTAGTGCCGAGGTTGGAATTTCTGAACCAAAGCATTTTTGTAGCAATCTCAGCAAAGTTGAGGTTTATATGATAGCTTATTGTGTTAACATTTTGAAACTATTTTAATTTTCCTAAGCTGATATGTCTCTTCATAATTTCTGAAAGAGGTACGAAATGATTGGAGTTTCATACTTTTTACATAAACTGAATAGTAAAGTTTTGTTATTTTGTTATTCTGATAAAAGATGAAACAAAGTAAAATATAAAGAAAATAATTTGGGAATTATTCTAGGTTTCTGAGTGCACATTAATTAGCTTTGCAATAAAGGCAGACTTTTGAGATCTAAGTTTAAACTCATCAATTTTTGAAACCCAAACTGATAACCATTTCTGCATATCTGATTTCTTGCTGCTCTGAAAATATATAGCTGTAGGTCCAATAATTTTTACATATTTTTACTATAATAATCATTATGGGGAAAGTATGCAGTAGCATACAAAGTTTTCTTATTAGATATGATTTACATTTAATATTATTTTCTAAACTAAATGGTTAAATATATTTGCAAACTGAAACTTGATCTTAAGTAATTCCTAAGAAACAAACAAATATATATCCCTCATGTTTTTATAAAGAAGAAAATCTATTCAGAAACTAGGCTGGAAGAGACTAAAAGGGGTCAGTCTTTATTCGCAGTATCTTATTTATACATTAACATTTAGTTCAGCACTGTTCAATAGAACTCTCTGTGCTAATGGAAATTTTCTATATCTGTGCTCTCCAACGTGGTACCCACTAGCCACGCATGGCTACTGAACACTTGAAATGTGTCTAGTAGGGCTAAGGAACTGAATTTTAATTAATTTAAATTGAAATAGCCCTATTTAGCCAGTGGCTACCATATTGGAGAGCAGAGAATTAGTCTTTGCTATAATCAGACATTTATACCTCTTCTTCACTCTTGGTGTTAACTTACCGTTACTCCTGGTGGAACCTCAAGAAATATTAATACCTTAACATTATCTTATGTTTGATGAGCAATGTGTGGTTGTTTCACTTGCTAATAGTGTTGACCTTTGGAAAAGCTAGCAATTTGACAGGAGAAAATGAGATTTATTTCCTTTAATTGGCACTTCGATTATTAGAGAAATTCTTCTTTTATGACTATGAATAGATTTTTGTATTTATTGTTTTAAATTTTCTGTTCTTCTATTGTGTCCCTTACTATTTGTCTATTTCCTTTCATGCATTCCAATACTAATTTCGGTAGTTAAAAAACCAGATGCAGTTATAGCTCTTGTCGTATAAGTAGTGACAATACTTATTCTTTTCCTTGAATATTAAAGAAAGAGAGCTATTAAGACGATGGCCAAGTAACAAGTTTGCAGTCAGGGACAGTGTCGATGGTTAAGTGGGATGCTGCGTTTCATCTGATCATGGGTAGTTTCTCAGAGTTCCCGGGGGATCTAATGTGCCCATCAGTCTGATGCAGGTGAGTCAGGCTTCTCAAATAGGAACTTTTTATCATTTATCCTTGCTCTTTAAACAGGCCTTTTTCTTAATAAGTATTTAATCTCTATTACCCTTTTTTTGTGTATGTGTTTTAAAAGAGATTATAAATTCATACATTGTTCATTTTTTTCCTAAAGATTATTTTTGAAGGGGCTATTTTGAGCCAGAAAGGTTTTATTGGGCTCGATCAGCTCTGGGTCTATGCCTGTGCGCAGACCCCATCCAGAAAGCTTTGCTCTGCAGATGAATTCACTTGTGCCAGTGGCCAGTGCATCGCCCGAGAATCGGTCTGTGACTCTCGGCAGGACTGCTCTGATGAGAGTGATGAAGATCCAGCGACTTGCTGTGAGTGAATTAATGGTTTACTCTTTCACAAGCTCACATTTGCGACTGTGGTTGGATTTAAAATAGTCCTTGTTTTGAGCAAGGTAAAGTTAATATATATGAAATAAGATGAAGGTGCATTCTCTTTCTGAAGCTATTAGCGCTATTCCTTGTGGGAGTTTCTATGCTAATTTAATGTTTTGGTGCTTGTTGCTAACACTGCAAAACCTCTCTATTTGTTCAACAAATGAATAGCTGTGATTAGTAGTGTGTGTGTGTGTGTGTGTGTGTGTGTGTGAGAGAGAGAATGTGTGTTAAAGAGGAAAATGAGTGGGAGTGGGAACCTCTTCACACTTTTCCCTTTGGAGACATATTATGAATTGCTAACCTTGATTAAAATAAGGCTTTTTCCATTTTGACCAATTATGTAGGAAGCTGTGTGGAGAGGGTAAAGAGGAAGAGGGCTGCATGTCAGCCACAATTGGTCTTCATGACTGGGCAGAAAAGGCCCAACACCTTCCTTTTAGGCCTTTTATGGAGAGTCTTTGACAGGAGCAATGACAAGAAATCCCATTACTATTCAAGCCTAGTCATATTTAAAAGGAAATATAATTTAATTTACAACCCACATGATGGTTCTCAGATGAGGTAACTTAGCAACTAAGATACCGTACCTCTTTAGAAATGATGAATTCCAACTAAATGAATCCAATTCCTATAGTGCAAAGTGGGTTTTTTTAATTATTAAAAATTTGACATTTATTTTGCTGCAGTGTTTTATTTTGTTGAGCAAGAGAAAAATATTGCAAGAAGATAAATATCACCTTTTTAATGAAAAGCTCTTTGTACAATATGCTTCTGTTGATGGGTTAGTAAGAATTTTACTAAGAGCAATGGAGAGGGATGTAGGAAAGGGGAGATTGGAAAGCAAGGGAGAAATCCTCTGTTTGTTTGTAAATAGCAATTCCATTAATTCCTCAAACACCTACCTTGAAACACTAGATTTAAACAAAATAATCTACTTACCAATATGATTTCCATAAGCTTTTGGGTGCTGGTTTTTTTCATTCAAAAAAAACCCAAGACACATAAGAACAATACATTTTCTCTATTGGAAGTGTCAGGTTCCTTTCTGTGCTCTATTTAAATGTTTTACAGACAGTTCATTTCCTTTGGAGAAATTCACCTTTCTAACAACTGGCATTATTCTCAATTTCAATAACCGAAAGTAAATATATTTCCTGTCTATTCAATTGTATGTATTGAAACAGCTTCTTTTCTCCCTTTTTTCCCTATGGTGAAGGGTTCTTTATGCTCTCCTTTTATTTGGTTTTCTTAATCAATTGGAGTATTAGTAGATATTTTAGCATTTGATTTTGGACATATTTTCCCATTTCTCTTCCTTTATTGAAGTTTCATTGATTAAATATCTGGTATTTTTCCAATAGAGTATAACTTGATACCATTCTGCTACTTCCTTTGTGTGAATGCAGGGACAAATGTCTGTGCTTATTGACAAATAGTGTTTACTTCTTAGTCTAAGTTTTCCAAGTAATGTAACCTCATTTGACCAAAGAAAACCTAGCATGCTTACTTGATTGAGATATAGGACATATGACATAAAAATGTAGCCATATTACATATGACAAAATATTTATCTATATATTTGAATATTTCATATAAATATTTGTATAATAATTTTTGCTTTGAGGAAATTATTCATATAGCACTTGAATTATTAGAATTGATATACCATTACAGTATTTTCTGCACCAAAGTATTTAATATATTTATGCATATGTATATTATTACAAAATAAGAGAGGATTCTCTATGAAATTTAAAACCATTTTGAAAGCTTGTACACATATTTTTAAATTTATATTTTACAAATCTGAATTTGTAATACAAATGATTTTTACAAATAGAATTTCCAGGTTCATGAAGCACAAGAAAAATGATTTTATATCTTCTTTTTATCCTAGTTTGGGATGAGTCTCTAGGATGGTTTAGATCATGTATATAGTTTGAATAGCACCAGGAATACTTACCATATTCTGAAGACTTAGTAAATATTAACTTGTGAATATTGTTGATTAGTGTGCTACAGTTGGTGTGTTTTTCCCAAAAGGCACACCAGGGGTTCTTTCCTTACCAAATTCCTCTTACTTTTAGATACTATTTTAACAAATGCACTTGACTGGGCCTCTAGCTCAGTGCCTTTTCAAAAGCAGTTAATTATAAAGGGGACATGGGTTTTGCTAGAGTGTTGCTTCTGTAGCATACTTCGTGGACCAGCAGCATCGGCCTGCCCTGGGAGCTCATTCTTAATGCAGAACCTCAGGCCACAGCCCGGTCTTACAGAACCAAAAGTTGCATTTTAACAGTGTCACAGGCGATTCGTCTGCATATAAAAGTTTGAGACCCACTGTGTGTGCCAAAGAAGCTTCAGAAATGAAAAGACAGCTCAGAGAGAAAACAGATGGCATATAAAAAAAGTGGACTTAAGAAGAAGCAAACTAGTCAGAGATCTTTCTGAATAGAAGCAACAACTCCCAGTACTTACTAATCGCTAAGAACATTACTATAAGACCAAATAATAGACTTATTAGGTTTTATTAAGGTATAATTGCTAGACAAAAAATTGCACCTCATTGATGTATACAATTTGATGAGTTTGGACATATGCATGCACCTGTGAAACCATCACCATATTCTTCACCTCCAAAAGTTTTCCTTGTCCCCCCCCCACCTTATTTTTGTAGTAAGAATACTTAACATGGGAGTTACCCTCTTAACTTGGTGGGGCTGCGCTTATGGCTGTGCTGGGGGCCATAAGGTGCTGGATGGTTGGCGTGCGCCCCCTATTCATACGGGAACCCCCACCTGCAGGCTGCCAAGGGCAAGGGCGCGTGGACGGGGGCTTGCCCTCCACACACACACACACACACACACCCTCCTCCTCATCCTCACCCGTGGCGGGGCCGGCCTCGTCGTCTCTCCCGGGCCACCAGCAGCTGAAGACCGCCGAGCCCTTCGACGGTTACCGGCGGGCACAGTTTCTGGCCCTCCTGCGCAGGCGAGCCCCGGCCTCGCCGCCACGTGACCATGCAGGTGACCCCGCTCCGCGACATCTCGGTGCCCTCTCGCTAGGGCCGCGACCCGGGCGCCCCCGCCGGCCTCAGCCTGGCGGGCGCGGGCGGCGGCGGCTCGGCCTCCCCGCAGCCGCCCCGGGCCCGGCGCAGGGCAGCCCCGGAGCGGCGCGCGCGCACTGCCGCCGGCCACTCGCCCGGGCCCCCCGCCTCCCGCCTTCCCGGAAGGCGCGAGACCGCCGCGGCGAGCAGAGGCCCGGCGCCCGCGGCAGGGCGAGGGCCACCACCTCACAGGCCCCGAGGCGGGGCGGTTCGGCGAGGAAGGCGCCCCAAGGGCCGCCGTCCGAGGAGGAGGCGAGGCCCGGGCTGGGAGCTGCAGGTGGCGGGCGAGCACGCGGCCCCGCCGGGGGGAGGCCCGGGACAGTCCTGGAGCGGAGTGTCGCTGGGAGGCCCGCAGCGTCTCATGGGAGAGTGCCTGTAGGGGGTGTACGGGCACTAACGAGATTAACTCCAAGCAGTTTTGCAGAACTTGTCAGAAGTCTTATAACCCTTGCAGAGTGGAGGCTAGCCCCTGCCCAAGTCCTGAACAGACTAGTTGCTCCTGCCCAGTAAAACTTCCCCACGTCGACTCTAAAAGGCTCCTTCATCAAGATCTGTGTCGGAGATGCAAGGCAGACGCCTATCCTGGGACGGCACTTGCGGCTTCAAATATGTTCTTTAAATAAATGTAAAAAATGGGCCTGCCAAACGTGCGCTGGTGGAGCAGACAAGTGAGTTTGTTTCCATGCCCCTTCTCCTTTCTGCCTATTCCTTCTCGAAAGACTTCAAGAAAGATTGTTTTTGACAAAGCCGTTAAATAAAAGTATTGCAAAACAATTGAAAAATGCACAATATAGTATTGTTGACTGTAGGCACTGTGCTATACAGCAGATTTCTAGAACTGATTCATCTTGCATAACTGAAATTTTATACCGATCGAACAACAGGTCCTCATTTCTCTGTCCGCCCAGCCCCTGGTATCCACTGTTCTAGTCTCTGTTTCTATGAGTTTGAGTATTTTAGATACCTCATATGAGTGGAATCATTATGCTAAGTGAAGTAAGCCAGTCACAGAAGGATAAATACTGTATAACATAGAGACATTTAAGAATAAAATACATATGCAATATATTTTTAAACTATTTCTAATAAAATAATTAAAATATAACATATGCCAAACATATCTAAAGATATACATTGGCTAGCGGAACAACTTACATATAAAATTTTCAGACACATGCTGCAACATGGATAAACCTTGAAGGCATTATCCCAAGTGAAATAAGCAAATCATAAAAGGATGAATATTGTATACGTCTGCTTATCTAAACTATCTAGAGGAGTCAGGTTCATAGAAACAGAAAGCAGAATAGTGGTTGCCAGAGGTGAGGGCAAGGGAAAACTGGGGAGTTAGTGTTTAATGGGTATGGAGTTACTTTGGGAAGATGGAACACTTCTGGAGGTGCATGATGGTGATGGTTGACGACAGTGGGAATGTACTTAATGCCACTGAACTGTACACTTAAAATGGTTAAAAATGTTAATTTTATGCTATGCATATGTTACCACAATAAAATTTTGAAAAAATATATATCTGATTTTCCATCCTAACATATAGAAAAAGACTGTCTATGTATGTGTGTTCCAAAAAGGATGGAAGGATGGACAGATCTGTGTTACAATCAAAACAGTTTGGAAAATTCTGTGGGAAAACAGTTCTTTTAATTGTAGGACTTTTTAGAGCATTTAAAATGCTAATATAAGTTGTGACACTTCAAAGGTGAAGTTGGTACAGTATTCAAGTGGAAGAAGTTAAAACCAAGAATCCAATACACTGCACTTAATTTTTACTGTGATACTGTCTCTGGATGTCTTTCACATTCTGGAAAAAAAATTATTGAATACTAAAATACTTCCTGAGGGCAAGAAAAAAATATGTATGTTTAGTGGAGAAAATATCCTTGTGGTTTCTCAAAAAATATTAACAAAATGTTTATATAATATAATCATATTAAAATCTAATATATGCTTATTGAATGGAATGTTCTCCATTCATCCCCATGCGTACTTTTTTCTTATATAGTAGAGAACTGATTTACTTCTGAACTGGAGAATCATAAATATTTTCATTTTCATGATCCTGCAGAATTTTCCTCAGCTGCCACATGAAATTCTTTTTTTCCTGCCAATATGTTTCAGTGACTAAATATGCAAAAGAAAGCTTTGTCATAATTTAAAATTATTACACTAACTGATGAACTCAGTGAAATTTCAGTGAAATTATAAACAGTGGCTTATCTCATGCTCTGATTAGAAATGGTGAAGTGTGTTCTATAATCACAGAAATTTAAATAAAAGCAACCAAATAATCAAAACCACTGTTAATAATGAATACATTTTATTTATAATGTGAATAAATGATTTTTTAGATTTTATAAATATTCAGCATTTAACATATGTGGTATCATAAAGCATTTATTAGTTGCCAAAATGTGTTTGGCCCTCCAGGTTTTCTTCACATATTTATAACCACCTTAAACTTTTTGAATTATGTAGGGGAAATATTAATGGAAGAAATTCAACTTTGGTGACTGGAATTTGACTTATGTTTTATAGTGCAGTTAAGTTCTAGAATATTTAGCTTTAAAAAACAGTTCTTTGAAGTGTACTGGAACAAATGTCATTGGTAACAACAGCTAAGCAATTCACCAAGATTTTTACAGAGGTGATGCCAACAATTTGCTTTCACATATCTTTATGGTGATGGATTTTAAAAATTCTCATTTTTCAAGGGACAGTAGTGTTTAGTTTTCTGTGCAAAGTGCAATGATTGACAGTTTAACTGATAAGACATCCAGGTAATGGAAGAAATACTTTTAACTTTCCCCTAAAGCCAAATCTCAGCATTTATACAATCTAAAGTTATTTTGTCTTGAAATCATCTTTACATCTTTGCAGTTGAGTGACACAGGCACAGTTATGAAGAATCTGTCGAAGGGTTGGTGATGCTTGGGCCTTGTTGTACTTTCCATTTCCACACTCACTGGTTTATAGTCATTTCACACCACTGCCTAGTTGGGGAATAGGATGGTTATTTCAGTGGCCATCTGCAGTGAATAAGATTGTTATTTACGTGGACTTGCTTCCTTTGTGTATCAACATATGTATAATTTTTTGCCCCGATAGGACAATATTGAATTTATTGCCCAAACAGGAACACTTGAGAGGAAAGGAGAGGTATTAATTATTATGCTAGGATAACAGGCATAAATTAGGGCAATCCTGGACCAACTCAGATGTGTGGTCAGCCTACCCATGGAAGATTTTGTGTTCTGGGAATTGTGTCTCTAGGATTGGAGGTACCCTTGGGGGGAAGATGGAAGGGTTCCTTGACCAAGTTCACAACCAAGAATTTGGAACTTTTAAGCACATCTCAGAGGTCAAGTATGTATTTCAAATCTTGCATATTTCTATGCCCCACCATCTGACTTAGAAGACCTAGGAGATGGCTTAGTAGGTGGCAAAGTTCACAGAGGACCAAGGAACTAGACCAGAGGATTTTTTGGATGCCCAGGGAGACAGTCACAACTAAGTCATGGGTGCTTAAGACATGTCAAAACCCAGAAGAGACTCCTTTGAGGAGTATTTGTCAATAGCAGTATTCTAAAAACTCTGTAGCCAGAGCTGTGAAAACAAAAACATATTCAGAACCATTAGATTCCCAGTTAGGTATACGAGTAAATGACATTTCCTTGTCATATTGATTCATAGGTAATGTGCAACATTGTCTCATTATTATACTGTAGTTAATTTGCTTGTTTTTATCTTTGGGGAAATCCACTTAAGGGAGAAAATAATATTTGCTTATGAAGAAAAAATACCTTTCATTATATATCCATTATATATATGACTGTCTAAACGGGCATAACTCTGAGATCTAAACGTTTAATTTACATTTAGAGAAAATTCAAGTGGCATCGTTATTTGCATAGTGCACTCAGTGTTTTAAGAGTTGACATCTTAGTGATGAAATATTTGGTCATGAAACCAGGCGTCCTTGTTTATAGCAATTTGAAGGTCCTTTGATTATTAAGGTATAGTGAGCTTATTCGATATACCAGTCAAATTGGTCACATTATTTAAAATAGAAAATAATGGTTAGGAGCAATATATGGTGATGGAGTCTTTTTAATTATAAGACAAAGTCCCTGGTTTAGGGAGGCTTCAGAATATAAGCTTTGGCATCAGTTGAAAGCCTGGATGTTCCATTTACTAAAATTTACCATAGGCAAATTGCATAATGGTAAAGTTCCATTTTTCTCTTTGGGGGATCATTACACTTACTGTGGAGGGTATTTGCGAAGACTAATGGTAATAGATGCAAAATACCTGGCACATGCTTGGAGCTCAGCGCTAACATGTCTATTCTTATCGTGAGTGAAGATGACAGCATTATGATCTTAGGGAGCTTGTCAAAACTTTAGGTGTTTTCTGACCAAGAATTATTTTGTCCTTCCTTCTACTGATATAAAAATGCCTCTGCATAAAGAGGAGTATTTGGAAATAAGTTTAAAATTAATTATATTTTATCCCCCAAACTATTTCTAAGATAGGCTGATACTATGATTCTTATTTTAGGACAGGGAAATTTAAGCACATAAAAACCGATTTCTTGAAAGCACGAATTAAATTGTTAACGTTTCTAGTTTACTGCCCAGTCCTCTGAAACTTGCTATTTTTTTCTCACTAATTTGGTGACAAAGCTGGGAAAGACACCTATAAAGATTACCCCAAATCTTGATTTTCTCTAGAACTAGTTCTTTTGTGATAAATGTAGGAACTTAAGTGTTTTCCAAGTTTTTCATTGTATATTAAGAGAGGGGAAAAAGCAAAGTTCAGAATATCTAATTTGCCTGCAATTCCAAAGCGGCTAGGCATTTTTCTGAGAAATTGTTAAAATAGCATAATTGAATGAATACCTAGGTGCTGACCTCAAGCTCTTCTGTTGTCCAGAATTAATTTACATTCCTCCTTTCAAATAGATTTTTTTTTGAGAAAGATTAGCCCGTAGCTAACATCCGCTGCCAGTCCACCTCTTTTTTGCTGAGGAAGACTGGCCCTGGGCTAACATCCGTGCCCAGCTTCCTCTACTTTATTTGTGGGATGCCACCACAGCATGGCTTGATGAGCAGTGTGTAGGTCTGCGCCTGGGATCTGAACTCACGAACCCTGGGCTGCCACAGCAGAGTGTGGGAACTTAACTGCTATGCCACCGGGCAGGACCCTCAAATAGATTTTTTTTCTACCATCTGAGCAGGTGAATCTTGTTCATCTTGGCAGGTGAATTAGTTACTCCCTGAAAAGCTGTAGAGTTTCACCTTGCATCATTAAATACAATGCAGATGGCCAACTGGGATGAAATATGCCAGACTTGTGGACAGAAGAATATAGAAGGGTGATGCCTCACAAGGCACATGGAAAACTTTGTGAAGCTGGAAAAAGTAAAACTACTCTGATAATCAGAAAGCATTCTCTACAAAGTGGAACGATTCCCCTGACCTCCTACACTGATTGGCTAATATAGAGTCAGTGTTTCACTGCATGCTGCTACTTCGTTTCTCCTCACCTGTTTTCTTTTCCATGCTTTACAGCAAATCATCTCCTGTGTGACTTTGAGTCTGGTTTCTGTGGCTGGGAGCCATTTCTTATGGAAGGTTCACACTGGGAATTCGTGAAAGGATTGACCAGTGGGGAGAACCATCTTCCTGATGCTGGTCATACAGCAAACACAAATCACGGTAGGACATTTTCCTCTTAAAAAAACCCCCAGATTAGTTGTCTTTCTTTCATGTTGCAGAGGGATGATACTGTGTGTTTTCATTTCTATCTGTAGACTACACACAAAGAACTCTGGTTTGTCTTGCTTTCAGCTCTCCTGATCAACTTAATAATTTGTAGTTAATTGACTTTCCTGAAAGGAGCATTGTCTCAGTAACCAACATTTTGTTGTCACACTTTTTTAAAAGGTTGGATTGAAGGCATGAAGAGGGGAAAAGTCTTCTGATAATTTTGTCTAGTTGCCAGGAATCATGTACAGAAAGCTCGCCTTCTTTTTGGAGCAATCCGGTTTTTGCAAAACAGAAAGAAAAATAGTGCAATCTTCTTTCTAGGAACAGAGAACAGAGATTTAGCACTATCTCTAAATAAACCTACAAAGACTTGAAGGCAATTTAATCACTCTGAAGCCTTCTTTGTAACAATCTTACTTCCACATATATATATTTTAACCACCATTACCACCATCCTCTTAAAATAGATCAACCATAACTACACATAGCATTCCAATAAGGGTTAGTGAAACTCCAAGGAAAATAGAAGGGTTCTGTTCTGTTTTTCTCTTTTGTTTTGTTTAGATGCCATTGTCCAGGCATTAGTATCATAAAACTTTATAATAACACAGCTGTACTGTAAATCCTATTTAAGCTCATATAACTCCATTGGACATTATTATATTTGTTTCTCTTTTGAGATTTCCAAAGAAGTGTGCCCAAACTAATAGAATTGACTGTATTTTTAATTATAGCCGTTGGAAATTGGAGTTGGTAGGGTAGGATGTTAGGAGATGAGGAGGGAGACTTTGGTCATCCATCTGTTGTTTAAAACTATAAATCGAGCTCGTTATTTGACAGTGGAGTAAGGTCTTAATTTTTGCTTTTGTGCCGAGTCTTACTTTTTCTTTAAGATTTTGTGGCAGAGTGGATTCAATTTAAAGTTTAAAAGAGAAAGGAGACTATTAATTATTGGAACTATATATTAATAGTACATTTTCTCCAAGCTTATAGATGTTTTGTTTCTTCTTTATTTCTCAAACCAGTTATTGAGTACATACCACAAACTAGACCTGGGTGTGCACGGATGGAAGCTGTGTTCCCTGCCTTTGAGGTGGTCTGAGTCTAGTAACTGAAACAGATAAGTGAGGATTTGCAATAAGATATGAGAAATGCTTTAGAGGGGATGGGGGGTGATTCAAATGGATTTAAGATGCCTTACTGAAGGAGGTGACTCATGAACTGAGCACTGAAGAGAAATGAAAAGTACCCAGGAAAGCAGAAGTAAGGAATCAAGGAGAGATGGCAGAACCAAGATGACATGGTAGGGAATGTATTCTAATCAGAGGAAATATCCTGAAAGAGGGTAGGAGAGATGTCGGTACAGTAGTTCTGGTTAAGAGATGTGCATGTTTGGACAGGGAGTATAAAAAAGATGAAACAGAGGAAGAAAGGGGACTACAGAGAGTGCCTATGAATTGGAATTTTATCTGGAGGATAATGGTGACCCAACTAGTCATATTAAAGCATGTGACCAATCATGTTTGTTCTAAAAGGCAAATGGCTTTGGAGAGGGTGAAAGACTGGGGTAGAAAAAACATGAATGGGTTGAAGGAGTATCAGTGAGAGGATGATGAAGGTCTAAGACAAGGCAGTGGTTTCTAAAAGGAAGCTGCTCACAGTGTGTGTGGTGGCCTTATGTGACATCTAGGGTTGCAGGATAGTGAAGAGCATTGGCTGCCCAGGGTTGTCAGGGTGTTGATGCTGCCCAAGTTCGCTAGATACCTCTGTGCTTCAGTTGTTTTAGCTAGAAAATGGGCAAAATAAAAGTACCTTCCATGTAAAATTATTATGAAGATTAAATGAAATAACACCTGTTAAGGTTTTTCATACGGTAAGAGCTCAATAAACGTTAATAGATATTTGTTGTCCATTCTAGTAGTAATTCTAGGAATACCACCAGAGCTATGGCAATTAGAAAACACATTTATAATTCACCTTCACACTCTTGCCATCCTATAATTACCACTTAATTATGATTGATACTTAAAAAATGCTAAAAAGGCCCTTTGTTAAGTATTGAAAGACCCATTTTTCTTTTCCTGTGATGTAAACAAATAACCTGATAAAATTGGAGCAATTGTTCTATTTCAAAGTGTGAGACAAAGAAATTGTAGTCTTCCTCTTTTTAGAAAGGGCAAATCAAAGAAATATCTCAGTCATTGAGGCAAGTCTTTACCCATGATTGTTGTTATCAAACGTTAAGATAATCACTAGTCGTCTTAAATCACAAATGAGGAGGAGAAAAAAACAGTATTAGAAAGAGAAAGGAACAAGTGAAATGGAAGTTTCTGGAAGAAAGCAGCAGATTCAATCTTAGAGTTTCCATTTCTAAGACCACAGAGTCCAGTCCGTTATGTTCTTAGAGATTTGTATTTATGGATTACAACTTTTTAAAAAATTGCTTAATCTCCAGTATTTTTCCTCATACACGCATACTTCCATATGTAATTTTACAAAAAAAGAAGAATGGGTTGACATTATGCAGCTTTTCTTTTTAGAGTAAACACTTAATATTCCTACCCTCCTTTTTTGGTTGGTTTCTACTTTCCGATTCCTAGCCACCCTGTTAAACATCCAGACAGGCAACTCATGTTAATTATTTCACACTTTTATCTATGCTCATGTCATGCACACAAGTATACATAGTAGATATGTGCACATGCAAAATTATAAGTATTTTTGTGATTGTTTATTTTACCAGAAAATGAGATCCTATTATTACTACTGTCCCTGTCTTGTTTTCTTCACTAAAGGTAGCTCATGGCAATTCCTCCAAGTCATCAAGTATAGTCTATTTTTTTTCATTTTTAAATTAAAGTATAATTTAAATGCTGTAAAATTCAACCTTTTTGGTGTATAGTTCACTGAATTTGAACAAACATATACAGTTGTTTAACTATCACAAAAATCAAGTTATAAAACCGTTCTATTCTCCCCCCAAATTCTATGCTACTTTGTAGTCAACACCTCTCCCACCTCCGGCCACTGTCACCCACGATCTGATTTCTATCCTTATGGTTTTGCCTTTTCCAGAATGTCATGTAAATAGAATCTTACAGTCTGTAGCCTTTTGAGTCTGGCTTCTTTCAGCTAAGATAATGGATTTGAGATTCATCTATGTTGTTGATTGCAGTGGTACTTCCTTCCCTTTTTACTGCTGAGTAGCTTTCCAGTGTATGGCTCAACTACAGTTTGTTTATCCATTGACCAGTTGAGGACATTTGAGTTGTTTCTAAATGTTGGTGATTATTAATAGTCCATAAAATTTGTATACAGGTTTTTGTCTGGACATAAGTTTTTGTTTGACTTGAGTACTCTATCCAATCCCTAATATATTAATTTTTTCACTCTGGTGGTGAGAAAGCCCTATTCTTTCTGGCCTTTTGTGATCTTTGGGAAATGTTCCAGCTGCCTCTTTCAGAAGTTTTTCCACAGGTCGTGTCCTCACATGCATACACTGGTCAGTACTCAGACTGAGACTCGGGGGGAACTCTGCAGATCTCTGGGGGTCTCTCTCCTTGCAGCCCTCTTGTCCTGGTACTCTGCCTTATGCACTCTAGCCACTTGGGTCTCCCCAAAGTACCAGCTCGATGTTTTCAACTTGACAAGACCACCACACTCTTCCTGCTTTCCCCCTTCCTACATGGCATCTGGAAAGTCTGTTTAGGCAGTAAGCTGGGAAAATTGTGTGGCTTGGCTCATTTGTTTCCCCTTTCTTAGAGATGAGTAACCTGTGATCCTACATTTGCATTGTCCTACATTTGAAGACGGTTGTTTCATACATATTGTTCTGATGTTTTTGCTAGTTAAGATAGAAGAGTAAATCTGGTCCCTGATACTCATCCTTGCCTGGAAGTGGAATAAACCTAATTCTATTTGTTTGTTTGTTTGCTTAATTTCTTTGGTCCGGATATGCCAAAATGTATCTAGCCATCCTCCCAATGAGTGACAACACCATGAAAATGCTGCAAAGTCCATTCTTGTACACACTTTCTTATGTAGGATGCTTTTAATTCTATGCACTAAATAGAGGCTCCTGTATTTTTACAGAAAGGTATGTACTTCCCCCCAAATTTTGATACTTAAAATTCTAGTAGCAAAATAGGAGTGCTTCTTTTCCATCTGCCTACCAGCAATAGGCATTATATTCTCTTAAATTTTTTTCTAATTTTTGCTTGTAAAATAATTTCTCATACATAACCTTTATTTGTGTTTCACTGAAAAATTATCTTTTCAAATGTTTCTAATTTCTCAATTTATTTAGATTTTCTTTAATTTTTCTAAATAATATTTTGAAGCTTTCAGTGTATAGATTTTAAAAATCTTTTGCTAATGTTTTCCTATTATAAATGTAACTTTTTAAAAACTTTTTATTTTTTTGGTTGTTGTTGGTATGTAGAAGTGCAATTATATTTTTAAATATTGGTTTTGTATCCAATGACCTTGCTTTTTATTTATTATAGCTAAGAGTTTATATATTTTTTTCCTATTTTTTAGGTTCACAATTATTTTGTCTGCAAATAATGACAATTTTATTTCCTTCTTTCTCAGTCTTAAGCCTTCTGTTTTATTTTTTTCTTGTTGTTGTTTCATTACACTAGCTAGGACCTCTAGAAAAATGTTAAATAGAACTGGTAATAGCTGCTATACTTGTCTTTTTCCTCACTCAGGGGAAAAGCTGTCAATAATTTAACCTTAAGTGCTATATTTGCTGAAAGCTTGTTTTGTTTTATCAGTTAAAGATGTTTCCTTCTGTTTATAGTGTAAGTTTATATATATATATATATATATATATATATATATGTAAAATGATTGCATGTTAAAATTTGTCAAATGCTTTTTTCAGCATCTGTTGTGATAATCATATGATTGTCATATTGTCTTTTTTGTTTGTTTATGAAGTGAATGATTTTTCAAATATTAGACCACCCTTGCATTCCTGAACCAAATCTCATTGGATTGGTTATATTTATTTTATTTATGGTTTATTTCTTTATTCTTTGTGGTAATATTCATTTATGATATTTGTATCTGTATTTGTTATAAAGTCTGGTCTCCAGTGTTCTCACAGCATGTAAGGGGTCCCTTCTCGGCCATTGCATTAAAAAGGGGTACATACTTTGCCAAAGATGAGCATGAGGCTGGCATGCATAGTTTAACCCAGGGAGGCTGACCCTTCCATTCCTTACTTTTTATACTGTGCTAGTCTTGTGACCCCTCTGGGGTGTGTGGGTGTATTAGAGTTTTACAACGAACAATTCAGATCACTAGGAACAGTCTCCTTGGTATACTATAATTCCATGGTTCTCTTAACTCAGTACTGTCTGCAGAGCAGGCTTGTAAGAAGATAAATCCGGAGCCATCTTCCTAAAAGTCTCTGGATCTGGGCTCAGAGTTCAGATTCTCTTTACCCCTTGCCCACACACATACATTTTAAAACAATATTATTTGTTTTCCAAATATTTGGTTAAATTGTTTTAGGATTGCATTTATCTTCCAAATCAATTTCACTTAATATTTTTTATATCATCTTTTCATCTCAAAATATGTTCTCTCTTCTTATTTAATCAAAGAGTTTATAGTCTTCTACAAGGTTTTATAATGTTCTTCATATACGTTCTGTTTCTTGTTAAATTTATTTATTATTATTATTATTTTTGGTGAGGAAGATTAACCCTGAGCTAACATTCGTTTCCAATCCTCCTCTTTCTGCTGAGGAAGACTGGCCCTGAGCTAACGTCCGTGCCCATCTTCCTCTACTTTATATGGGACATCACCACAGCATGGCTTGACAAGCAGTGTGTTGGTCTGTGCCTGGGATCCGAACCCTGGGCCGCTGAAGCGGAGTGTGCAAACCTAACTGCTATGCTACAGGGCTGGCCCCCATTCCTACATATTTTATATTAATGTTATTGTGAAGAGAATATTTCTCACCATTTCTACATCTAGGGTCTTATTGCTAAAGTTAATTAGAATAACTTAAAACTATTTCTCTGTTTCCATTTACCTTGCCAAATTCTCTTCTTAATACTTGTTTCTATATTTACAATTATATTCTTGACAAAACATGAGAACTCTGTCTCTACTTTTCTATTATGTTTAGTAGATATATTACTTTTTTGACTTCTACATTCACTAGACTTGTAAGATAATATTCGTCTAAGATGATTACTAGTATCTAATATTATCTCTAATTAATAATAATGATGGAAATTTCTAGTTAGTTTCTCATTTTAATTAAAATAGTTTTGTTGTTTGCCACCTAGGATGTTCTTTATCTTGGGGTTGATTATTAGTCTTTAATTGTTTTTTTAAATATTTTATTAAAGTTTGTTATTTGGAATGGCTGTTTCTTCATAGTCTTTTCAATGTTTGTTGGTATGAGTCTACGATTTTACCCTTTAATTTGTTAATCTAATTTACTGTGTTGATAGAGCTGCTAAATTAAACCAAACCTCCATTCTTGGAAAGCTCTGATTGACCAGGACATATTTTTTTTGATAAGACTTTCAAATGTAATTGATAATATTTTAATTAGAATTTTGTATCTAGGATCATGAGTGATATTGCTCTGCAGTTTATTTTTTTATTCTCTGATTTTCATCATTTTTAAATTAGAGATATCTGGCATCATAAAATGAGTTGGGGAGCTCTCCATATTTTTCCAAAATCTGAGATCCCTTGAATAATGTTGCAAATATTTGTTCTTTAAAAATTAAATAGAACTCAGCTGTGGGGCTATACATTTTTGGAAGATTTTTTCAGAATTTTTCCAGTTATTTTTGTGGTGTAACTAATTTATTCAAACCTTTTGCTTCTTTTAGATTTTGGAGTTTTAGTGTTTATCTGTTTCATCCTTCATTAACTGCTTGTTTGAAATTGTATACATTGTTTTTACATGACTGGGGGAGTTAGATCTTTGAATATTTGTTAATTTTTTGAAGTTCGATTAGTCTTTGAAAAATATTCAGTTGAGTTTTATTTGGATCTAAGGATTTTTAAGCTGGAATAATTTTTCAAAATCATCTTTTCCTACTCTCTTCTTTTATAGGTGAAACATAGAGAATTTAATGAGCTTTTATACACCGTTTCCATCACTCTTAGTTTGAAATTAGAGAATAGTCTATCCTTCCCTGTTGGTTTTGAGATTTAAAGCCCATGTAAACTGGGTTCTGTCTTTCCCAGTCAAAGATGACTCTGCTGCCTTGCAGCCTTGGTGGTCTGGTTAAACGTGGTGGTATCTACAAAGTAATACATTTTAATTCTGAAATCCTTTCCTTTCTGTGCAGTCAGCATTGACCTGTATCTAGGAAAATCACCTTCTGAATGTGGCATTTTTCAGTCAAAATAGTTGGCTTTCCAAGTCGCCATCACTTTGTGATTATCAAAGGGCAGGATCAGACCTTGACATTGTTTAGCATAGCCTCCTTTGTAAATTTTCGACATTCACTGAAGCTACCCCTGACAGCAGTTCAGAACGTGTGATCTTTTGAGCTGCTGAGAGATGTTATCCCCCTGTACCTTTGCCGTGAGCACATCCACTGTAGTTAAAATCTAAAAGCAGCTATTTTGTTAACGCTCAGATTAGATCTTTAATTAAGCTTTCATCCCCACTAGCACAGACAACAATGTCAAACCCGTAAGCCCCAGGAGAAACGCAACTCCTCATTCTATAGGCTCATATCCTTCAGCACGTTGTGAAGAAACTTAAAAATAAAGCTCTCATGGGAATTTCATAACGGAATGTTGAATATCTAATTGTTAGCTTAGAAACTTCACTTAGTTTGATTTCAGACTATATTTATGACATACATTAAGCCAATAAAAATATTTGTTTAGAGGATTTAGGTCAAGAGCTTGTTTTTTAATCAATTGGATTTTATTTTAGATATTTAATGTTATCCATATGAAAGTGATTTTGGTTACCTACAGAGCTTAATGGTAAATAAATAAAAATGTAATTTTCTTTATCTGATTGATAGTTGAATGTGGGCAAGGATAAGATTCTAGAGCAAAGAACTACTAAATGTACAATAGAACATGTATCCACATCACCTTACATTTGTTTTTGCAGGATCGTTTATTTATTTTGGGGCACGTCAGTCACCCGCTGTGGCCAAGCTTGGAAGTCCTATTCTTACAAAATCACTCACTGCCTCTACTCCGTGTCAGGTAACCAATTATTGGAATTTCCGTTGGCCATTCTGTGGTTGTAAACTGTTAGTCTTGGGTTACTCATACTGGTAAATGCCTGCTGTGTTTTACTACTATTTTCATGATGAATTGAGAGATTTATATGAGCTATTTCAACATGAAACGTCATGTCCTTCCAAAAGACCATTTGCAACATATAACTTACACTGTTCTTTTTTGGGAGCTATTAAAGAATATTTCTGTCATTTTGTATTCTTTCCACATAGTTCTTTCAATGATCTAAAGCTGTGATACACGTTGCCAAAACTGCTTGTTGTTTTGGCCAATAATGTTAATTGAGCAAAATAAAATCAGTTAAATCAGTGCTTGTTGAAAGAAAGACGAAAGGATGAATAAAGACAGATAAATATGCACAGAGCAAACAATTACATTTTCTGAAATTTTATTTTTTCAATTAGTCCTTCTGATGCGAAGTAGACAAAGACCGAGGGATAAGATACTCAGTCCATTTCGACAGCACAGTAGAGAAGAAAACTGGAAGACTGGAGTCACACACACCTGGTTCAAATCCCAGTCCTGTCACTTTCTGAATCTCAGTTCTGCCACAAATTATATATTCTCTTTGAGACTCAATGTCTACACTGGATGCATAAGTATTAGCATACCTTCTTCACATGGCTGTGAGGATTAAAATGTGATTAAAAAAGAGGCACCTGGCAAAGTATCTGGCAAATAGTAGGTATTCACTAAACATAAATCCTGTATTTTCCATAAAACTAACCCCTAAATTAGATATTTCGGTTTAGCTTGACCTGTTTTCAGTCCTTTTGAGAGTTCTACCATGTCTCCAAACCCTTAGGACTTCAGATCATTTTTTTTTTCTTTAGTTATCAGGAAATAATGAAATAATCAATACTGCCTCACACTGAATTCATCTCCTGTAAGTGGAGGGTTACAGCAGTTTACTCAGGCGTTGCTCGTGATAAATTACATATCATTCAGAGGTATAAATCTAATTATATGTTCCACTTGATGTAAGTCTGAATGGGAGTGCCCAGAACTCTTAATAGATTTTCCTCTCTCCCTTTCTTTTCTTGATTTTTCTTGCCCATTTCTCTGTAGGAATTAGGGTTAAAACAACTGTCCACTTACAGTTCACCCAAATGCACTCTATACTCTCCCACCTTTGGTTTATTTTAGTTAAATCCTATGTGATAGATAGACTTTTTTTTTGAGAACTCCTGAAGCATTTATTTACTTGCTCTTTAAAAGTACTCTACAAGTGTACTTAGCTTTAATTCAAGGTCATGTACTGAAATAATGCTCTCAGTATTGTTACATACATAAAAGACATTGGAGACAAAGGAATAGAATGTGTTAATACTGCCTCTTTCATAGAAATTTGAAAACAAACATTATTAGCTCATTAGAAATTCCTGAGATTCACTAAGAGTTCATAATCTTTTTTCTTTTTAAAGATGATCTACATTTCTCATTGTTATATGCTGGCAGCCTTTCATTTGTGGTCATCAGGATTGCGTTTTAATTTATGATCGGTTCTACTTGAGGACATTTTTCTCTATTGTTGCTGAAGTATGGAGCTTAGCTGTGGGAAGTATTTAGGTGGGGTCTCAGTAAAAGCAATGGACAGTTTAGACAGTTGATGGTTTGTCTCTCAGAACTAAGTCCTCAACCTCCCAAGGCCTCGGATACTGATTTAGTGATTTGCCTTGGATTTTAGCAAGGCTGCCAGAAGAGGTATTTGTTCTTTCCCTTTTGTCTGCATCTGCTTGAATGTTAGTAATCTTTGAGTTAGAGGGAGGGATGTGTAGATTACTTTATAGTACTTTCCAGCTTAGGAAGTAGTATGAGACTGTTCGAGAAGGTTATTTGTAGCCCAAGATACACATAGCTAATGTTCTCTCCCAAAGCAGAGTTCTAAGAATATAGTATTATTTTTTTTATGTCTGTGATCATGTATGATACTTTCTTTCATAAAAGTTACAGAATAAGTGAACAAATCAAATTCTTATTTTCTTGAGTAATCAGAAAATTCAGCCAATCTTCCTAAATGGAATGTATTGATAATAGTTGTATTCACAGAATAAGGAATGTTCCTCATTATAAAATGATAAAGTGATGCAGTGAGATAAACAAAGTTGGGCACTTTGATATGATTAAAGCCTTCATTTAATGAAATTCTGTGATTTTTCCCCCTACACAATCATATCAGGCTAATGCAGTTAAGAATATTTTTTGAAAGGACGTTAAAGGAACATGAAGCTTTCTTTTGAGTGTCCTTTTCTAACAGCAGACTTTTAGGGTTATTTTGCATGAATTACCTTGTACTGTATATGTAGCCAACGCATGGCATCAACGTGCACAATTGTTCCTGCAACTAATCATTGTTGAAGATGTGGACTTTAATTTAAAAGCTTCAAAAGTCCCTTCAGTCACTGGTGGAAATTTGACATTTTTCCTTGGAATAGACAGGATACAGAACAAACCAGAACACGGGGGAGGCAGAAACTACTCTTTCTTATTGCTGTTAAAATGCTGTTATTGTCTTTACTTAACTAGGAAATATCAAATATGAAGGAGATTTATGTGGATTAATATTTTGTGAGTTCTCATATTTGAGTTACTGTACAAAACACAAGATATCTCCCTTTTAGGACTTCACAATTAAATACAGGACGATTGATAATAAGCTTCTGCTTTCAATGCTAGTTTATATGTTTGTCTATTTCTTTAAATTCCCCAACTGTTTTGTACTTATTTTAATATGTTTTGTTAAAAAAAATCATAAAATAAGAAAAAAGTGAATGAAGATATCAGGGCAGAGATGGATGAAGCGAGAGATTGGTTGGTTCCAAAAATAAAGCTTATTAGGCCCAGACTACACATTTGAATCTAAGTTTTCCAGCAGCCAATGCAGAGAGACGTATGAGTCATTATTTGGTTCAGATTTGTGGGGCATCAGAATTGGCCACCCCAAAATGTGTCTCTTTAGCATGAGGAATATTTGGGGTTGGTTACTTTTAAAAACTGCAGACATGGGAGTAGCTCTGAAGAGTAGAAGTTACCCTTTGTAAGAGACATTTACATTTGTAAGGGAAATCTCTATTTGTAAAGGTATCTCCCTCTCTGTACCAGGAAGAAGGGGGGATGACCTTATCTCTAGAAACTCTTATCAGTGAGGAAGGTGAGGACTTAAATCTGCATATTGATCTTACTCTTGTTTACTGTGCTTTTCTGGTAATCTCCCATAGCTGACTCCCCCCACCCCCAACATCCTCCTTTGTCTTTAGCTGACAATAGTATTTAAGATGAGAACCTCTGCCATTTTGGTGAGTTACCCAGTTTTTCCTGGGTCTCTCCCATGTAAACATGTTACGAAGCTTGGTTTGATTTTCTCCTGTTATTCTGTCTCATGTTAATTTACTTTGTAGCCCAGCCAGAAGGACCCAGAGTGGGTAGAGGATATGTCTTCCTCCCTACAGTTTTAAGGAAAGAAAAAGGAAAAAACAAGACAAAAATGGTTCTTCTGAGTCTTCTCTCCTGAGTGCTCCCAATGGTACCAATGTAAATGTTCTTTCTCTGATTCAGGACACACCTATTGTTTACCCACTCCTGCTGGTCACAGCCCTCAATGCTGGAAATACAATAGGGACAACCTAAACACTTGCTCACCCTAACTCCTGTAGAGTTTAATGAGGGACAATTAAACTGAGAGCAATTCAGTGTTAAGTGAGGACAAGAGGGTGAGTACATTATTATCACAATAATAACCTACTTACAACAACTCTCAACAATTTTTGAAAGGCCATGTTTTATAATGTTCCCCAAGCAGGGTGATGAAAGTATTTACTGATGTCAAATTATAACGTTGTACACCGGAAACCTATACTATGTGATAAACCAATGTTACCTCAATAAAAATAAAAAGGAGAAATTTAGGAAAAAAGTAATAATGAACTGGGGCTTGGAGTGGTGCAATCATACCTTGTTCCCCGATTGTTTTGTTTAATCCAAGGATAGATGTTAGAGTCTGTGATGGATTGTTAGGAAGCAGTGGTTCATGGGGGAAAGGTTGAGCAAGTGCTCTCTTCAATTGTGTGATCAAAACACATGGAGATTAATCATGTAAACGAGGAAAACAGATTATATTTTATTGAAGATTCCACACTTCTGCTTGTGCTTGTTCAGATAAAGAATACTCAGGCAAAAACATAATTATGACTAGGGGTCACGAAATCGCTCTCGTAATGATGAGGTGTGTGTGTGTGTGGGCATGTGTGTGCAATGAATAAGTCCTCTCCCCAACATGGACTTACTCTCAGCTGAATTTTGAGGAACTACAGATATCTTAACTTGTTTCCTTTCCTCCCTTCCTCCGTCTCTCCCTCCCTCCCTCTCTCTCTTTCATCATTATTTTTATTATTCTAGATCTTCTTATTCTGGACTTTGAAGATATAACAGGTGTAGCAAATACTAGACACGTGAAGCAGAGAAGGCAAAGATAGCTGAGGGTTTGGACTACAACTGAGAAAGGACATAAAGATCTGATCAAGGAGCTCTGGGAAAGGGAAGCAATCAAAACAAAGATCATAGGAAAGTTGAGAAAATAAGCAGAAAATTTGAAGACTGGAGTTTTAGTTGGAGATAGATCAAACTTAAATGAAAAAGAAAACAGAAATAAGGAAGAAATCATTTTAATCTTCTGAATAATGTCTTGTTATGTCAATCACAGAATTAAGTATCAAAGAGCCTAATTACTCCTTTGTAGACTGGCTACTCATCCAGGGATCATGAAAGAGCCCTGTAGAAACCAAAGAGCAAGTGGTAGGGCTGAGGTCCTCATGCTCTCCAAGTTGGTTATTCACCTATACTCAGTAACTCATAGCGTCAGTCACCTGATAAGATGTCCTTTTCTTTGGTGGTGAAATGAAGGATTTGCTAGTTTAAAAGTATATGAATAATATGAAATCAGAGACAGCAATTAAAAAAAATAAAATAATTTGGGCTTTATTTTTTCTCTCTCCAATTTGCAGTTAAAGGAACTGCTTTGTTGGAAGCTTTATTACCACATGAAATTCTCTTGAATACAATGGGTCTTGCATAGTCACACACTATATATAAAACATGCCTTAGTGAAAACTCAAGAGAAATAAAACCAAGCCCTTAATATTAACATTTTCTTTAACTGCTTTTTAATGAATCAAGAAAATTATTTCCTTTAAAATAATAAGTACTAAATAAATTTTAACTGATTGTATAATCTTAGCATACATGGTTTACAGTTCTGTTTAATAGAATTTTCTGTGATAATGGAGATTTTTCCTCTGCTATGTCCATTATGGTAGCCACTAGTTACATATAGCTTTTTAAAAATTATTGTTATTGAAGTGACATTGGTTTATAACATTATATAAATTTCAGGTGTACATCATTTTATTTCGACTTCTGTATAGACTACATCATGTTTACTATCAAAAGTCTAGTTGCCATACATCAATGTACACATTACCGCTTTATCCTTTTCACCCTCCCCCCACCCCTTCCCCTCTAGTAACCACCGGTCTTTTCTCTGTATCTATATGTTTCCTTGTTTATCTTCCACAGATGAGTAAAATCATATGGTAATTGTCTTTTTCTGTCAGACTTATTTCGCTTAGCATAATACCCTCAAGGTCCAACCAAATTGTCTCAAATGGCAAGATTTCATCTTTTATATGGCTGAGTAGTATTCCATTCCATATATATATATACACACACACACCACATCTTCTTTATTCATCCATCTGTCTATGGGCACTTAGGTTGCTTCCAAGTCTTGGCTATTGTGAATAATGCTGCAATGAACATAGGGGTGCATATATCTTTTCAAATTAGTGTTTTCATGTCCTTTGGGTAAATACTCAGAAGTGGAAGTGCTGGATCATACGGTAGTTCTATTTTTAATTTTTTGATGAATCTCTATTCTGTCTTCCATAGTGGCCACACCAATTTACATTTCCACCAGCAGTGTATGAGGGTGTCCTTTTCTCCACATCCTCTCCAACACTTGTTACTTCTTGTCTTTTTAATAATAGCCATTCTGACAGGCATGAGGTGATATCTCATTGTAGTTTTGATTTGAATTTCCCTAATAATAGGTGATGTTGAACATCTTTTCATGTGCCTTTTGACCATCTGTATATCTTCTTTGGAAAAATGTTCAGATCCTCTGTCCATTTTTTAATCAGGTTGTTTGTTTTTTTATTGTTGAATTGTATAAGTTCTTTATATATTTTAGATATTAACCCCTTATTGAATATATGATTTGTGCATATCTTCCCCCAGTTGGTAGGTTGTTTTTTTCATTTTGCTGATAGTTTCCTTTGCCATGCAGAAACTTTTTAGTTTGATATGGTATCATTTGTTTATTTTTATTGTTGTTGTTTCTCTTGCCTGAGGAGACATATTCAAAAAAATACTGCCAAGACCAATGTCAAAGAGTGTACTGCCTGTTTTCTTCTAAGAGTTTTATGGTTTCAGGTCTTACATTCACATCTTTAATCCATTTTGAGTTAATTTTTGTGTGTAGTATAACATAATGGTCTACTTTCATTCTTTTGTACATGGCTGTCCAGTTTTCCCAACACCATTTATTGAAGAGACTTTCCTTTCTCCATTGTATGTTCTTGACTCCCTTGTCGAAACTTAGCTGTCTATAGATGTGTGGGTTTATTTCTGTGCTCTTGATTCTTTTCCATTGATCTGTGTGTCTGTTTTTGTGCCAGTGACAAGCTGTTTTGATTACTATAGCTTTGTAGTATATTTTGAAATCAAGGAGTGTGATACCTCCAGCTTTGTTCTTTTTGCTCAGGATTGCTTGGCTATTGGGGGTCTTTTATTGTTTCATATTAATTTTAGGATTCTTTATTCTATTTCCATGAAAAATGTTATTTGGATTCTGACTGGATTGCACTGAATCTGTAGATGGCTTTAGGTAATAGGGACATTTTAACTATGTTAATTATTCCAATCCACAAGTACAGAAATATCTTTCCATTTCTTTATGTCTTTTATTTCTTTCAACAATGTCTTACACTTTTCAGTGTACAGGTCTTTCACCTGCTTGGTTAAATTTATTCCTAGGTATTTTATTCTTTTTGTTGCAACTGTAAATGAGATTGAATTCTTGATTTCTCTTTCTGCTAGCTCATTGTTAGTGTATAGAAACACAACTGATTTTTGTACCTTGCAACTTTACTATATTCCTTAATTATTTCTAATAGTTTTTTGGTGGATTCTTTAGGGTTTTAATATCTATAAAATCATGTAATTTGCAAATAGTGACAGTTTTACTTCTTTCCAATTTGGATGCATTTTATTTCTTTTTCTTGCCTTATTGCTCTGTCTAGGACTTCCAATACTATGTTGAATAAGAGTGTTGAGAGTGGGCACCCACGTCTTGTTCCTGTTCTTAGAGGAATAGCTTTCAGTTTTTCACCATTGAGTGTGATGTTAGCTGTGAGTTTGTCATATACAGCTTTTATTATGTTGAGGTACTTTCCTTCTATACCCATTTTATTGAGTTTTTATCATAAATGGATGTTGAATCTTATCAAATGCTGTATCTGCATCTATTGAGATGACCATGTGTTTTTTATTCTTCATTTTGTTAATTTGGTATATCACATTGATTCATTTGCAGAGATTGAACCATCCCTGTGTTTCTGGAATAAATAGATCCCACTTGAGCATGGTGTATGATTCTTTTAATGTATTGTATTTGATTTGCTAATATTTTGTTGAGGGTTTTTTGGTATCTATGTTCATCAGCAATATTGGCCTGTAATTTTCCTTTTTTTTTTTTTTTTTGCTGAGGAAGACTGGCCCTGAGCTAATCTTCTGTTGCTAATCTTCCTCTTTTTTTGCTTGAGGAAGATTAGCCCTGAGCTAATATCTGTGCCAGTCTTCCTCTCTTTTGTATGTGGTATGCTGCCAGAGCATGGCCAACGAGTGGTGTAGGTCTGTGCTTGGGATCCGAACTGGTGAACCCTGGCCACCAAAGTGGGACACTCTGAAATTTAAACACCACACCACGGGGCCAGACCCTGTAATTTTCCTTTTTTGTGTTGTCCTTGTCTGGTTTTGGTATCAGGGTAATGATGGCCTCATAAAATGAGTCAGGAAGCATCCCATCCTCTTCAATTTTTGGAAGAGCTTGAGAAGGATAAGTATTAAATCTTTGACTGTTCGATAGAATTCACCAGAGAAGCCATATGGTCCTGGACTTTTGTTTTTTGGAAGGTTTTTGATTACTGTTTCAATCTCTTTACTTGTGATTGGTCTATTCAGATTCTCTGTTTCTTCTTGATTCAGCTTTGGGAGTTGTTTGACTCTAAGAATTTATTCATTTCTTTTGGGTTATCCAATTTGTTGGTGTATAGCTTTTCATAGTATTCTCTTATAATCCTTTGTATTTCTGTGGTATCCATAATTTTTCCTCTTTCATTTCTGATTTTATTTCTTTGAGCCTTATCTCTTTTTTTCTTAGTCTAGCTAAGGTTTGTCTATTTTGTTTATCATTTCAAAGAACCAGCTCTTTGTTTTGTTGATCTTTTCTATTGCCTTTTAGTATCTATTTTATTTATTTCTGCTCTGATTTTTATTATTTTCTTCTTTCTACTGACTTTGGTAAGGTAGTCCAGTATTGCTGTAAATTCCCCTCTTAGTACTGCTTTTGCTGCATTTCATAGATTTTGGTATGTGTGTTTTCATTTTCATTTGTCTCCAGGTATTTTTTGATTTCTCCTTTGATTTCCTCGTTGGTCCCATAGTTGTTCAATCATATGTTGTTTAGTCTCTATGTATATGTGACTTTTCCAGCTTTCTTCTTGTAGTTGATTTCTAGTTTCATACCATTGTGGTTGGAAAAGATGCTTAATATGATATCTATCTTCTTAAATTTATTGAGGCTTATTTTGTTTTCCAACATATGGTCTATCTTTGAGAATTTTCCATGTGTACTTGAGAAGAATGTGTATTCTGCTGTTTTTGGATGGAGTGTTCTACATATATCTATTAAGTCCATCTTGTCTGATGTTTCATTTAAGACCAGTGTTTACTTGTTAACTTTCTGTCTGGACGATCTATCCATTGATGTAAGTGGGGTATTAGATTCCTGTACTTTTATTGTGTCACTGTCAATTTCTCCCTTTAGGTCTGTAAATAGTTGCTTTATATACTTTGGTGCTCCTATATTAGGTGTATATATATTAATACATGTTATGTCTTCTTGTTGGATTGTCCCCTTTATCATTATATAATGTCCATTTTTGTCTCTTGTTTCTTTTTTGGCTTGAAGTCTGTTTTGTCTGATGTAAGTACGACTACACTCGCTTTCTTGTAGTTGCCATTCTGTTGGAGTGTCATCTTCCATCCCTTCACTTTGAGCCTATGTTTGTCTTTAGAGCTAAGGTGGGTCTTCTGGAGGCAGCATATTGTTGGGTCTTCTTTTTTAATCAATCCAACCTCTCTGTCTTTTGATTGGTGAATTCAACCCATCTACATTTAGGGTGATTATTGATATATGAGGGCTTAATACTGGTATTTTATCTTTTGTTTTCTGGTTGCTCTGTATTTCCATTGTTTCTTTTTCCTGTGTTTCTGTCTGCTATTTCAGTTTGGTGGTTTTCTGTGATGGGTTTCTCAGTTTTCTCTTTTTTCACATTTCATGTCTCTACTCTGAATTTTTGTTTTGTGGTTACCATGAAGTCTCTATAAAAGATCTCATAAATGAGAGAGTCATTTTTCTGATGATAGCATCTTATCTCCATTAGCCTATGTAGGTTCTCCATTTTTCCTCTTCCCCTTCTATGTTTTTGTTGTTACAAATTATCCCTTTTTGTATTGTGAATTTGTTACCAAATCGAAGTGGTTGTAGTTAGTTTTAATGCTTTCTTTCCCTTTAGCTTTTGTGTTACAATTGTTTACTAACCTATTCTGTTATAGAGTTGCAGTCTTCTGATTATATTTGTGTATTTATTGCTTTGCTAAAAGCTTTGTATATCTTTCATTTTTTGTTTCAGGTAGGAGAGCTCTTTTCAAGATTTCTTGTAAAGCAGGTCTAGTGAATATGAACTCCCTCAGCTTTTGTTTGTCTGGGAAAGCCTTTATTTCTCCTTCGTATTTGAAAGATAACTTTGCTCGATAGAGTATTCTTGGCTGACAGTTTTTATCTTTCAATATTTTTAATATATCATTCTACTCTCTTCTGGCCTGTAGAGTTCTGCTGATAAATTTGCTGATAGCCTAATGGGGGTTCCTTTGTAGGTTATTGTTCTTTCCTCCCTGGCCACCCTTAATATTTTTACTTTGTCATTGACTTTTTACAATTTGAATACAGTGTCTTGGAGAAGGTCTTTTTGTGTTGAGATAACTAGGTGTTCTATTAGCTTCATGTACTTGTATATCCAATTTCTTGCCCAGGTTTGGGAAGTTCTCAGCTATTATTTCTCTAAATAAGCTCTCTACTCCTTCTCCCTCTCTTCTCCTTCTGAAATACCCATTATCCTTATGTTACTTTTCCTAATTGAGTTGGATATTTATTGTAGAATTACTCCATTTTAAAAAACCTTAGATCTCTCTCCTCTTGCACCTGAATTATTTCTAGATTTTTATGTTTGTGTTAGCTAATTCTCTCTTCCATATGGTCTGCTCTATTTCCAATGCTTTCCACTTTATTTTTCATCTCATTTATTGAGTTCTTCAGCTCCAGAATTTCTGTTTGGTTTTGTTTTTTAGAGTTTAAATCTCTTTGGTGAAGTACTCCTTCTGTTTGTTAATTTTATTCCTGAGCTCGTTGAACTGTCTTTCTGAGTTTTCTTGTAACTCGTTGAGTTTCTTCATGGCAGCTATTTTGAATTCTCTGTTGGTTAGATTGCAATCTTTCATGACTTCAAGTTTGGTTTCTGAAGAATTGTCATTTTCTTTTTGTGATACCTATTACTGTAGTTTTTCATGGTGTTTGATGAGTTGTTCCTCTACCGGTGCATTTGTGTTAGCAAACACCTTTCTTATTTGGGTAAGGCTTTGTTTATTTTGATTCTGAGCTGCTTTTGTATGTATCTGAGGGCCTGCACTTTGTACCCTTCACTGCCTCTGCCAGAGGTGTCATCAGTGCCCTTGTTGTGCTGCTTGTGCCTCCAAGGTTGCTGGTGCTTTGTGCCTTATGGTGTCACTGCAGTCATGGGCGTCACCACCAGGGTCACTAAGCTTGCAAGCACCTATGCTGCTTCTGGGGTTGCCTTGGTTGTGGGTTCCCCTGTTGCCATGGGGCAGGGGGAGAATGGGTCAAGAGCTGGGGTTGTGGGCACATCTGCCACATCCACGTGTGTTGGGTCTGTAGGTGCTGCTGTGACAGGTAAGGGGGTTGAAGTTATGGGTACTGATGCAGCTTGGGGGGGCACGGGAGTTGTGGCCTCTGCTGTCGCTGTTACCGGGTTCTCCACGGTCTTGACACTGCTGCTGTATGTGCCGCCTCTGCTGCTACTCCTGGGTTTTCTGGGAGTGCTGGCACCACTGCTGCTGGGGGGGTCTGGGTTTGTGAGTGTCACTGCTGCTGCTGGAGGGGCTGGGGTTGTAGGCAACACTACCACCACAACAGGGGAAGGGGTACCTGGAACCTCAGGTTATGGGTACCACCACTGCTGCTGGGGGCCTGGTGTCTTGGATGCAGCCCCTGTTGCTGGAAGGGTCAGTGTTGCAGACATTGCTGCTGAGGAGGGGGAGGGGGCTGGGTCCCAGGCACCAGTGTTGTTCCTGGAGCCTCTGGTCTCAGGCTCTGCAGCAGTTCTTAGAGTCTAGGTTGTGAGCACCACCCATTACTGCCAGGGGAAGGGGAGGGGGCTGGGTCACAGGCACCGCTGAAGTTCTTGGAGCCTCTAGTCTTGGGTGCCAGTGCAATTCCTGGAACCTCAGGTCACAGGCACTGCCACTGCTGGTGGGGGCACCAGGGTCTTGGATGTAGCCCCCACTGCTGGGAGGGCCAAGGTTGAAGGCACTGCCACTGGGGGAGTAAGGGGGCTGGGTTGTAGGTACTGTCATGGTTCCTGGAGCATCCCATCGCAGGCACCACAGTGATTCCTGGCCCTTCTGGGAGTTGGTCTGCCTGGATTCCTGGGGCCTCCATTCATGGGTGTTACCACAGTTCCTGGGGCTTCTAGTTATAGCATGCCCACAGTTCCTGGAGCCTCTGGTCTCAGAGCTGCCACCTCTGCTCCCCTGGTTCCACCGCCTCCATGAGGGTCTAGTCCACCCACCTTCAGATGTATAGATGTAGAGATCATTCAGACATTCTGTTGTGCTGTGCAGAGAATCCTTTGTTGGTCTATGGATGTCCTACTGGTTGTAACTTAGAGGGGAGAGACAAAAGGAAAAACTCACTCCAACATGATGCTGATGTCACCTCCACATATAGCTAATGAGCACTTAAAATGTGATGAATATAACTAAGGAATTGAATTTTTCGTTTTGTTTAATTTTAATTAATTTACCTGTAAATAGCCAAACTATTTTTATACCTTTGTCATTATATACATTATACTTAATTGTTCCTTTTCTTTTCACTTTCCCCCATAAAACTCTGAGGTCCCTAAGGACACCCAATCCCTTGTACATTTTCTGACAGAGTAGGTTCCCTCTCTCTCATTCTCTCTCTGCATGAAAGTTTATAGACGTTTACTTAAGCACTGGTGCTAATAGTCCCACTTATCCCTTCCTTCTTTTTTTCAATGCCTATTAACTGAATAGCTACTAAATACATATTGCTATAATAGCTTCTGTGAGGAATTCACCACATGCATCGTGATTTTGAGTTTATGACTTAGTGCTTTACTACCAGTGTATATCAGAATGAGAGCCACAGAGGGTGCACACTTGATGAGTGTCTATCTGAAATTACAGCCGTGTTAATATTAACCACTATTAGTAAATTACAGTGTTCATTGATTTTACCCTTACTAATGTTTGATTTGAGAAGACTATGGAAGGTTTCTTGGTCTATAATAAACTAAAGAACTCTCCTTAAGTCTCTATAATGACAATTCTGTTAAAATAGTAAATTAAATATAAATTCTAAGCTCTTGTTCTATTGAGTAGGATCCCTTTGGTATTTACTCTTACTATTAAAATAACTTTGCACTGGTGATATATGGACTGACAGTTTGACAGCGTGAAATTCTGATGGGGCGTGCACATCTCTTGTACAACTAGGTTTAAAGCTCTGTTTTGCATATTTACAAGCTTGGAACATGCTGAAACTACAGCAGGGATCTAAAATTTAATTGTAGTTGAGGAACATAAATCCTCCGTTTTCAGAGAATTTTATTAAACACTTCCATTTGATTTTACATTTCTTGCTCACCTGCAAAGGTCTGAGTTTAGGTGAGTGTGGTAGTGAAATCTAAAATGAAATGAACAATCAGAAAAAAATTTTTCAATCTGGTTGTGGCAATTAAGTAGACATTGAAAAAAATGTGTACCACACTGAAACAGAGAATGCTTGATGCTTTAAACTGAACAGTTTTTTAAAAGAGAATTTAAAAAAAATTTTTTCAACTTTCATCTCCACTGAAATTGATCCAGCAATGAAATAAATGGGTAGCCTATATATGCACTGATATCTATTCATGTAACAGAATAAAAGCACAATGATGAAACAAAAAACCAAGAATTTAAAATATAGTGAAACTGAAAAGGAGTTACTTTGAAACCAAAGAGAAGAATTTCATTTCTCAGGGGCCCCATCTCTGAACGTTGTGTTTTTCTTTGAAACATGTAGCCTTAGAACTCTCTGATCATAATCAGAAGGAAAAAAATTGACTGCTGTGTGTCTGAACTTGTTTTTATGCAGTGTTTGTTGACATATTTTATGGAGTGAATCATCCAACCATTGAAAGAATTAATTTTCACCTCACACAGTGCCTGGTACTTAGTAAATACTCAGTAAATATTGATTGGATAAATGACAGTCCTGAATTCCATGTTATAGCTACTGCTATCAGCACCTATCATAATCCTCTCTCTCTATTTTCTTCACTACCGAGTTAACCTATCAAACCTTTAGATTATATCATCATTGATAGTGAGTGGGAGGTGGGATGATCAAGGTCCTCTAGCCTCAGAAAGAGTGTTTTCTTACTTAGATTAAATTATTAACAGTATCTTATGAGCTCCCAAGTTCTTTGATAATGTCACAATAGGAAGGAATTACTGAAAAGTGTTGATTACGGTTTTCTTTTACCTAGGAAAATAATTTTTCAATGAAACTTTTTCTTGGTTTGGTGTTTGAGGCATCAAGGAGAATCTATAGTAAAACCTGATTTTGTAACTTTGAGTCAGAATGTGTATCCCCCCAGATTTATAAGAAGCAAGAGGGAAGGGTCCTGAGAAACTTCTATGGAAGCAGAGTGGTACTGCCCATGACAGCATGGATAAATCAGTGTCCTCAAACTTGTCTTGATAGTATGCTAGCATCCCATTTCTTTGGACATCTCTATGGCACGTGTTAAGAAGACATGTGCAGCTGCCTTGAGCCTTTTCTTAGGGGTCGAATACAAAGTCTGGCCAAGGACATACTTGATATTTTCTGGTCTTGCATATTTGGAAGAAAAGAGAATTGAGAAAATTATATTTAACACCAAAGTAGTTGGGGATATTTTTAATTATAGAAAATCTACTGGAGTGGCCGGCCCTGTGGCCTAGTGGTTATGTTCAGTGTAGCCCAGGTTCAGCTCCCAGGTGCAGACCTACACTACTCGTCAGCAGCCGTGCTGTAGTGGTAACCCACATACAACATAGAGGAAGAGTGGCACAGATGTTAGCTCAGGGTGAATCTTCCTCAGCAAAAAAAGAAAAAGGAAAGGGAGAAGAAGAAGAAAAGCTACTGAAGACAGGTAAGTGGAATATTTATATCATTCAAAAACATTTTTCAACAGGTGCAGTTTTGGTATCGGTTGTCTGAGCATTCTCATCTGTCAGTTTTTACAAGAACGTCACTGGATGGGAATTTGCAAAAACAAGGTGATCTAATCGGAATCTCTGAATCTCAGTGGAGACAAGCAAAAATCGATCTCTTTGCAGAGGCTGGAGAGTCTTCTCTGCCTTTTCAGGTAAGCACATAAGAAATTAATACAACTCAGCAGAAGATGCTTATTTAATGCTAATCTTTTCAGACAGCAATATATATATCCCATAAATTGATCTGATATTAATAAAGCAAGCACATTCACAATCAGGGATGAGTAAAGAGGTTATCTTGACTAAGTGCTCAAGACTTACGTGTGGAAGTACATAGCAAAAGTGGAGATAAGAATTGAATAGGATAGCAGAGAGAAGAGTAATTTAACAGGAAAATATTTGCTTTGTTTCAGTGAGGATGGTGGATTACATGAGGTAGGAAAAAAATCTGACTTGGGCTGTACTCATATTTTAATCCTATTACCTCATTTTCTGCTACCCATTAATACTGAGGATTTTATCAACATTTTATGTCATTTACTTGGTTAATAATAAAAGAAGGTAACTGTAGCTTATCAAATGGGTGCCCCAACTTCCATCCTCTTGGGCATGACTCCCTTCTGGATGGTGTTTGAAAAGAGCTATTATAGAAACTAGACTGGATGGTGGAATATAGTGGAAAACACTGCTTTCAGAGACAGGAGGTCTGAGTTCTGGTCTCTGCTCAGCTCATGGGTTGCTGCGTGACTGCGCAAATTACATCTTCAAGCTTCAAATTTCCCAATCTGTGAAAACCACAGTGATAATAAAAGCAACACTTCAGGGGAATCTGAGTATTAAAGAGAATGTAGCTAAAATGGTAGCTATGAACATGGGCTCTGGAGCCTGAGGTTCAAGTCGGATTGTACGATCATAGGGAAGTTACTTAATCCTCCCGTGCTTCTGTTCCTTCCTCTGTAAATGGGGAGGTAAGAGGATCATTGTTGGTCCTGATAAATAACACACCTCATCTGATACTCATTTCTGAACCAACTGAGATAAATATAGAAGTCTAACAGATACAGAGCAAAATAATTTGGAAGAGATGCCTTTAGAATCTGCAGTCATATATTTAAAATAATACTTCACCTGAGGATAAACAGATTCACCCAGAGAACAACTGACTGTGCTAGAGAAAACAGAACTCACATTTTAGAGAAATTTTTACCATTAGCTAGAGAGAATATCAGAATGCATGCCTCCTGAGGACAGGCTTCTTCCAAAAGGGGGGCGGGGCGCATTGAATAAGAGAAGAAGACGAGTTAAGCATGCCCAGCTTATTCTTCTAACATCACAATCAGTTAAATCATCCTTCCGCCACGGGAAACAGTAAGGGGTCAGTAACAGCAATTCCTGACTGTGGAAGCAGGAGGACTAGGGAATAAGCATTGACTCCTATTAGCATTATCTACTTTATAGGGTTATTGTGAAGATTAAATGGTTTATACATGTAAAGCATGTGGGAAATAATCTGACATAGAGTCAACACACAAAAGTTAGCTATTATTGTTGTGGTTATTGCTTGGATATTGTTTGGGAATAGTAGACCCTCAATAAATATTAGTATCCTTTATTCTGAAAGGGAGTCTCTTCTTAATTAGAACTCTGGGCTCAATGATTAGAGGGTTTCTCCACTCAGTGAAAGTCTCCAAACTCCCCTGATTCTCAAGGATCATATTTATGATTCCACTCCCATATCTAATGAACAAAAACATCGTGACTCTAGTAGCTTTTAACATTTGGAAAACATTTGATGTAAAGGCCAGTCATGGAATCACTTTAGTACCAATCTCTATTATATGTGACAGGATAAACAAAATCAGAACCCTTGCTCCCTGTATTTATAGTCTATATAAAATTCTTTTCAGTAAGTTTACTTTAAGTTAGAATGAAACTGATTAATATCTTTCAGAGTCTATTGTTAATTGACATATTGGGAAGAAAACAGAATGTCCTTGTCCACACAAAAAAACCTGCGCATGAATGTTTATAACACCTTTATTCACGTTCGCCAAAACTTGGAAACAACCAAGATGTCCTTCAGTTGGCGAATGGATAAGTAAACTGTGGTACATCCGGACATGGAATATTATTCAGCACTTAAAAGAAATAAGCCATCAAGCCTTGAAAAGGCCTGGAGGAAACTTAAATGCATATTACTAAATGAAAGAAGCCAATCTGAAAAGGCTACATACTGCATGATTCCAACTATGTGATATTCTGGAAAAGGCAAAACTATGGAGACAGTAAAAAGATCACTGGTTGCGGGGGCTCAGGGAAAGGGTGAGGGGAAGAATGAACAGGCAGAGCACAGAGGACTTTTAGGGCAGTGAAAATACTCTGTATGATAATATGATGGTGGATACATGTCATTATTCATTTGTTCAGACCCATTGAATGTACAACACTGACAGTGAACTGTAATGTAAACTGCGGACATTGGATGATTATGATCTGTCAATGTAGGTTTATCAGTTGTAACAACTGTCCCACTCTGGTGGGCTGTATTGATAATGATGAGGCTATGGATGTGTGGCGGCAGGAGGTATATGGGAAAACTCTGTACCTTCCCCTCAGTTTTGCAGTGAACCTAAAACTGCCCTAAAAATCTTAATAAAAAACAAAGCAAAACAGAAGAACCAGAGCATCTTTTGTTAGAACCAGCTATTTGAGAAATATTATGAATTGAAACACATGCCATTCCTTTCTCGGCCCGGAGGCACTCATTAACCTGTCACTATTATTGAAGAGATTCAGCACAGTGTAGATTTTTCTCTTTAATATTTCTTCCTTTGGGGTTTTAGTTTTTGTTTTGCTTTACGGTGCAAACTGAGACTACTCTTTATTATCTGGGGCATGTGAACTAGTTAGTAGATTGACCAGTGGTTTGCATGGATGTCATAATTTGGCAGCCACAGATCTGTGATCTATTTCTAAAGCAGCCTTGCTCTGCTGCTCTCTTCTCTCCCTTCACTCCCCTCCGTGGGGGCTCAGCACCACGTGTTGGCTTTTCTCTCTCCCCAGTTGGGGTCTCCCAGTCAGCACCAATCAGCCTCAGCTTAATTGCGATGTCCTTTGAGGGGACTGAATGGTCAAGGGTTCTTGCTGGACCTCAGCCGTGTTTAATTCACCCCTGAGAAGGTATGAGTTTTAGTCTGTGCCTCTGTTCCTTCTTACTCAATCCAGTTAGTTGGCTGTAGGACAGGTTTGTTTTAGAAATCACAGGTGAAGAAAAAGAAAAATAAGAAATATTCTCTCAAATTTCACCATTAAAAAGGCCGGTACAGCTCCACAATCTTTAATCAGCCATTTGGAAAATTAAAATTTGGAAAGCGATAAGCTTTTGAAAAATGAATTTAGAGGCAAAATTTAACCTGATCTGAACCACTGTGAGGTCTTTAGGCAGTTTATTTAGTGATGGATTGGATTATAGAATGCTGCCCCCCATCCCCCTGAGGGTATCATGTAATATACACAATATGTATTAGAGTAACATTCTTAACTCTGAACTCTTCACATTTCAAAACCCAGCTGGACCAAAAGACTTTAGTTAAGAAATTGCGGTCCTGCGTGAACATTCTGGTGTGAATCAGTCCAGGTTGTATACACACACACACACAAGATACATAAATACACACAATCACACACAGATATGTATACACACAATATTATTTAACACATTAATATTACATATATATTATTAAATATTTCAAACAGGTAGAAAATACAGAGAGAGGCAAATATCCATGTATTCACACCTCAGAGTTAACTAAGGTTAGCATTTTGTCTGCTTATAATGTTAACCTGTTTGCCTATCAAGATGCAGCTTTGTCCTCTTTGTCCCCCTTTCTTTTCCATTTCTTGTCCTCTGCAGGAAAAAAAATTGCTAATGCTTTAACCTGATTTCTCTAAGCATATTTTCAAACGTGTGGAAATATGCATGAAGGTTCTAGCTCGGTGCAGTTCTACTTCATGCTTTGATCAACAACAGATGGAATAGTCAATTTGGCTTTTAAACATTCAAATATATAAAGTTCATCTTCTTGAGAACAGGCTTCTTTGGCACTTTAAGTTTAGTGGACTGAATCATTTAAGAGTGACCTTAGTCATTGTCTGGCCATCAGTACAATGTGACTAAACTCTGAACATATTTGTACAGCGTAATCCAATCCAATCCAAACATTGGAAAGGAGAGAGGCATCAGACTGTATGACCTCTGTGTTCCCTCGCAGTCATGAAATTCTGATTCAGTGTGGTCCTTTTGATGTCTCTTGTGGACATTACAACAGAGTGTGAATTGCGTTGAGTTCCTAAGGAAATAAGACCGCCTAATTAGGTAGGGATTTCATTCTTCCTGGTGGAAAAGGATGAGGCTAACTGTTTATTCTGTAAGAACAGCAAATTACCAACATTTTAATACTCTCTCCATTTCCTGTGCAGTCTTTATTGGAGGAGTGTAACTCAAATAGTTAATAGTATTCTTTGTGATCTGTTTTAACTTGGCCTGCTTATTTTATATGTTCAGATTTTTACACAAATATATTTATTTAACTTATAGTTTCTTTTTTTCCTAACTACTGTTCTTAGTTTTAATATCTAGCAGTGACACTTTTTCTGAGTACCATCCATTGTTTTCCAGTTGATCTACTTTCTTTCAGTTTCCCATTAAAACATAATTGTGTTGTATTTTAGATTTCATTTTAAAATGACCCTTTTGTGAAATTTTCCACCATGATTGATACGATGTTCCCTCTTTATCAGAGCCAATGATATGAATCAATAACAATTTCCTGACATTATTTGAAGGTTCAGTGAAGGGTAAGATTTATAATACAAAGGTAAAAGCTGGTCTACTCTCTGTAAATTGCTGTGTCCTCAGCCTTCTTAATCTAGGGCCTCATTAAATCCTGTTTAGCTGGATAGCTCTATCCTGCAGCATCTGCTAAAGGCTAGTTATCTCTTTATTTCATTATAGTTGATGCAGTAGAGTGTAATTATTAATGGCTCAGGTTACATATTTTTCTTACTTGACCTTCAACCAATTACCTCAACTCTCTAAGCTTCTGTTTCCTTCGCTTTAAAATAAGGATGAAAATAGCACCATCTTCACAGGGTTAAAACAAGTGAACATCCCTGGTATGTAGGAAGCACTAAATAAAAGTTAACTGTAGATCTTATTAATACCACCATCATTCATTAAAAATTACTATATTCCAATTTTTCTTTACTCCTTCTTATGTCCCTACTTTCTCCATTTCTTCATAGATTCATGTTTATTCATTCTTGTTATTCTTTTTTAAAACAAAACTTCAAGGAACCAAAATCTAAATATGCTGGTTGAGTATTTCTCTGGAACAGCTTCTCTCAGTTTCGCAGATGTAAAAAGTAATCACTTGATTGTAAACAGTATTTACAAGTTGCTGTGGCTCCTGAAAGCAGAAACAAAAAATGATTTTGCTCATTTAGGGAGTAATATGATATAATTGAATAAAACCCAAATCAGCAAGATCCTGAAAAATAATTTTGGAAGGGAAAGACATCTACATATAATTTAAATTTAAATTCTCAAATTACCTTGAGAATCTTATAAAATGAGGTTTTCAGTCTTCTTTCATCCGTGGTTGAAACATCTCTTCTGAGCAACCTCCTGCTCAGTTACTGATTATTAATCGATACTGTAGTCCCCAAAGGGAACTGCCTTTGGCGACAAATCAAAAGATCAGCTTGGTTAAAACAAGCAAAACAAAATAGGAATAGTCAAGATAATTTGGGAACCATCAGATCATATTATTTACAGTTATATGTTTTTTAGAGGAAGTAACTTTGTTTCTGTTTAAATTTGGAGAATTTTAATTAATGGTAGAATTATAATTTTTCATTGCATAGTTTTGAATTTAATTATATAGAAGTAAGCAAGCAGAGATATAGATGACCTGATATCATTTTTATTTTGCTTTGGAAGTTGTTTTATACTTGTATTTTAATGTGAGTGTCTAAAAGAGCCTAGTGTTTCCCTTCAGACAAAATGACGTAACCATATTTTAAAGACCTATCCCAAAGTTCTACTTAAACTCATCCTAGGGCCCACCCACTCCATTAAAAGAAGAGGAGCATGTACCTCTCTAAGAGCACAGAGAAGTGCCCCACACATTCTGTCTTTTCTCCAGCTTTTCTTTGAGTAGTGTAGTCTTTCAAATATAGTGGTCAACAGATGCTAATAGTCTAATGAGTCTGAAGAATTAAGCATCTGTGTCTTAACTGACTTCAGTGTAAGATGTATTAAAATAATGAATAAAAGGAAAATTCTTTCAAAATTAAAGCTGTTTAAAATAAATGACAATAACAAAGGTATTAAGCATAATATATTTCTCAATTATAAATCTTGGGTATATTTCATCAAAATCCTTCTTTAAAATCTCTTATTATTTTCTGCCTCTTGTATGAAGGCCACATTTCTTGGCCAACACTCTACAGAAAATAGCTCTAATCAGAATTTTCAAAAAAATCATTAAAATTATATACATCGTATCATAAAGTATCAAAAATTGCAGCTAAAGCAATAGTCTCTCCTAACCACCCTCACCTCCAATCATAGTCTTTACCTTGAGGTAACTATAGACACTAATTTATTTTTACTTCTAGACCCTTTTCTATTCATTTAATATGTATGTATGTACCACACATATCTAGAAATCTAAACCATTGTGTATTTTTAGCCTAAGTGGTATCATACTATAAGTTTTCTTCTGTAATTTAATTTTTACTCAGAAACATGTAGTGAAGATCTTTCCATATTAGCACACGGAGATAGGTATTATTGTCAACTGGCTTAGTAGTACATTGTCTATATCACCATTTATTTATTGATTCCTGTTTAAGTTGTTCCTATTCATTTGCAATCAAAACATTCCTGCACAGGCCTTCCTGTTTATGCCTCTGTGTATCTCCCTAAGGTAGACACATAGATTTTTGTAATCTATGCTATTTTTGTTTTTAATAGATGCCATCAAATTGTTCTCCAATTGGGCTGTACCAATTCATGCAATCAGTCCTATCCATCTGTTATTCAGTTAATTTGTTGTCCTCTTAAAATTCTATACTCCTATGTAGGGGAAAAAAGTTTTCCTTGACCCCCTTTGGGTCCCTGACTAGGTCTGAAAATTAAACTGATAAAGCAGATTAGCATAAGATAAGCGTATACAATTATTTAAGTTTTCCCTGACATGTGTGCCTTCATAAGGAAACGAAGACCCGAAGAAACAGTTAAACCTGAATATTTTATGCTAGGTTTGATGAAGCATGGATGGTCATGGAAAGAAATGATAGGGCAAAGCATATGAGCTAGTGTAGTAAACTGACTCTGTGTCCTTTTGTCTTTGGAGATAAGGATATCTCTGGGTATAAGGAGGGCACCTCTTACATAAGGGTTTTAGGATCTCTTTGGGGGAAGGGCTTGTCCATCCTACATGAGCCATTTCTCAAATTCCTTCAGCTTAAAATACTCAATATGCCAAGGTGCCATATTTTGGGGTAGTGTGCCTCGAACCCATCATCCTACGACACCCAGAATTTTCTAAATATGCCATACACTTTCACACCTCCTTGCTTTTGCTTGTAATGTTACCAGATTCTCAAAGTAACAAAATCTTAGGCAGCAATTATACCTGAGGTTTAATACTACCTCTTTACTAAATCTTTTTTCAAATTCTATCTCACGTTCTTGGCAGAAATACTGAAGTGCTTTTCTTTCATTCTGTTAGTATCGTATACATCTCTCTTGTATAGCACTTATAGTGTAGTTTAGTTGTTAGTGTATCACACCAAGTAAGTTGTAAGATCTTTGAGATCAGAGATTCTCCCTGATGACATGGAGATGCACCTACTAGCTGTGTCCTGGACTAGTGGTCCTGCTACGTATCCTTAAGACTCCAGACAAAATTTCTTTCTTTCTCTTTTTTAAGATGGTGGAATAGCAACATAATAATGCGAGAGATTAACAAGAAAGAAAACAAATTATATCCATCATTATTCAAAGTGTTAGAATAAATTAAACTTAAATAGATACCTCCAAGTGCTTTAGCATATGAATATTATTAACCATTGTATGTGGTTATTGATTGTATGCTTTACCTCACTAAGTAGGTTTCTGTATGTATATACAGAATATATATATAAGTATTTAAATATTCTGATATGGAAATGAACCATTGCCTCCAGCAGACCCATTACAAATGAATTCATATCTCAATTAAATTGAGTTGTAAAGCACACAGTTGATTACCCCAAAGAGCTCATTTTAAATGCATATGACTCTTAATGGCTCCAATGGGAAGGCAGCCCTTCAGTAGTGATGTATGTTACAGCTTTTAATTGAAACAAGGTTACCTAAGATATTAAGGTTACATAAGATGCTGTCAAAGCAGTTATGACTTAATAAATTTATAATTTGAATGTTCTGGTCAAAACAATTTTCTAAAATTAGATGGGGCAGATGCAAATGAGCTTCTCTACACAAAGAAATATGATGGTAAGATGTATTTTTGTTAAAGAATGATTAAAGAAGATAATTTCGGTGATACAAACAAATTTTAACACTTCACAAAGTGGACAGTCTCCATTCAGAGAAATGCAAAATGGGGCAGAAGGCAGAAAACTTTTATAGGTTAAAGAATAGAGAACAGGGAAGAGAAAAATAGAAAATATCTGGTTGACTGGGGCCACATAGTCAAACTTGTTTGGGTGAGAAAATAAGTAGTAGAGCTCAAAGTTGGCTTGGTGTTTGGGGATTGGCTGACTGAATATACTGTATTTCTGGTCACGTGGAGCATTTACAGGGACACAAAAATTATCTAAGTTTTGGTTCCCTGACATAGCACCTGGGGCAAGAGAGGCTCCATCTTGGGTCTAGAAAGATATTTCGACACTTTTATGGTTTATTTTTGATAATTTATCTTTTTATAATTATAGTTAATTTTAGAAGCTACTGTTTTATCATCAAATGCTACCGTTGCTCTGGATGACATCAGTATATCCCAAGAATGTGAAATTTCGTTTAAGTCTCTTCCAGGTACCAGTGTACAAAACAAAGGTGAGTTTTTTGTTGTGGTTGTTGTGATCTTGAATATTGACACAATTAGCTGATATCAAAATATAAAATATGTTAGACTCCTTCAATAATATAATTCACTAATACCTAATACTAGGATGTGGATTATATCACATGTCCTTAAAAACAAAAACTTTTTTTTTTACAAAAGGTAAAAATATGATATATCACAGTCTAGGCCTTAGGCTGTCTTCCAGTAATATTCTATTCTTGTGGCTAAAACTGTCACATACAAATTTTTTAATTATAAAATTATGAATTTTAATTATTTTACATGTTTTAAAAACACTTCTATAAAAATTCAATTCTATTTTAATTTTGTTTGGCACTTCAAATGACTATGTAATGAAATTCATGTTTCAGAATCACCCAGGAATTCAAAAAAATTATTGTGTTTGGAAAAGTAACAAGGCCAGCCAAAAATTTCAAACTTGACCCTAAAATTCTGTGTTTAAATTCAAAGCATAATATTGTCAAGAAACAAATGGAGTTTGGCTAATGCTTTGACTAAATATTTTATAGAGAATTTCAATTTAGGGACAGGAAGATTGTTGTAAAAATGGATCCCAAATAGTCAAATAGGCATTTTTGAAAATTTAACCATCACTTAGGTTCTGAGAATGCATTGAAATAGGATATATTGTGCCTGCAGTTAGTTTGTCATTTGAACAGTAATTGATGTTTCTCTCAGACCACCCCTACCCTCAGATCTCAATTAATACATAGACAATATTAAAAATTTTACCTGAAAACTGCCACATTTCAATTTTCTTAATCTCTGTACATGAAAAACATTTGCATGTAGAAATCAGGCATATCATATATTCTGAAGTTATGTTTCTTTAAACAACATATTTAGTGAGAGGAAAAGTTGCATCCTTACAGGAGTTAAATACACTAATTGAGGGTGATATAGGAGAAACAATTCTGGATTGACACCTGAGTTAAAGAACTTTTAATTAAAGGTCCCTTATTAAAGACATCTTTCACTGGCGAGTTTGTATAATTCTGTATGCTAACTTTATATTGTGTTAATGTGTAGTTACATTATTCAGAATCTGTGTCCTGAATTTACAATAAATCTTAAATGTGTGTGTCTGTGGTTCTGATAGTGAAGAATGTAAAGGAGCAGATTTAATTATTAATGAGTTTTGGAGGGTTAACCAGCATTACCTTATTTCTGTTATTTAATTAAACATTTCCCTTCTCCTGATCAAATACCTCATCACCAGAGTTGGAATAGTAGGAAGGCATTAAAGTTGACATTGAAGAGAATGTAATTGGAGGCAAAAGTCTGGTTAAAGGTTTTAAATTATCACTAAAATTAACCTCAGCAGAAGTCTCTGAGAATGCTTGGTCTCACTTACAGGGAATTCTTTTCACAAATTAACTCAAAACTCATTTACGTGTGCCTCAATCCAAACACCAGCTCAGTTGGTTAGAGCATAATTCTAATTAGGCCAAAATTATATAAATTATTCTGGAAAGGACAATGGTTTTACAGAAAGGAAAAAAAAAAACTTTCTTACTGTTTTTGCAAATTTGTCTAGTAGGCAATTGTAGGATCTCCTGTATGGAATTTAGTATTACTACCTGGCAGAAGTTTAGGGACGGGACTGGAAGGGGAGTTAAAAAATGTGCCATGTCCCATGAATAGTGAATTATGTTGTATCTGTGGGACAGAGTGGCCAGAGATTTACTGAGACCCTGTACTTGAATTAAAGCCTTTAAAGGCTTTAACTGGCATGCAAATGGCTGCAGCGTTTCAGAGCAATCTCGAGAGCGTTAGCCTGTTTACGTTTGACGCACCATACACTTGATGAAAAGAGCAAATTGTACTCTGATTTGGCCTTTTATCCAGCTTCTTCATCTTCAGCTTATTTAAAAACTAGTGTTCATGAAACAATTATGCATTCCATGTATTTGTTGAAGGACCCGAAGATGCTTTATCCTCTCCATCTCTTAATTTTGAAGCTGGATCCGTGCCACTTGAGGATGCAGGCTATATTTCATCCAGCGAGGTCTATGATTTTGCATCTGACTGCCCACACGGAGCAGGTGAAGCCAATTGTGGTGAGTAAAAGTACCAACTCCCTGGGCTAAGATTCGTGTGTACATATTTACTCTCTGAATGTAAAGTGTGTACTACTCAAGTGAGAGTTGTTTAATGAAGAGAGTCAAAAGTGAGACCTCTACACAACTGAAATGACTTGCAGTTGAAAGCAAACCAGATTAGCTGTAAAACAGTAGCAATGAATGAAGACATCCCTTTAACTTTTACTTTTGCTGTGTTGACTGTAAAATTTGAAATAAATGCATGATAGAACTCAAAAGACAAGAATGAGGATGTATTAAAAACATTCCTTTATTAAATTCTTTTTAAGATCATAAGAATGCTTACTCTTATTCTAAACAATTACCATTCTAGTACAATTGACGGCAGAGAACTACATAATGCTTAAGAATGTTCTTTCAAACTATAGTGCACCTATGAAGAAACTGGTCATGAAACTATAGATCATGGCTAGTTCTATATATTTTTAAATCCATGAAAGTCTCCTTTGAGTTTCTCCAAGGCAGTGCATCCATTCTTTCTGCATTATACTTATACGACTCTCAAGTTATCCTAGCATCCCTGAAAAATTAATAAAGAAGGAAGAGAAGGGGGGGTGTTGGCGGATAAGTTTTTGCAAAAGTATTTAAGTAACTGCTATTGAAGACAATGAAGACAGGCAAGAGGGAAGATTACAGGAGTGTCACATTTTGTTGACTACTCACTGCTGAAGTGAAGCTCAGGGTGGGTTTCAGTCAAGACAATGGTGGGGCATGGACACATTCATGAGGTGTGGTGAAGCATAACATGGGAGAGACTCTTCCAGCCATTCATGCAGAACATAGATCAGAATGATGAGAAAAATCAGGGACGTTGTTGAGTTCTGATACGTTGGCAAAGTGGCCATGCTGTGACTCACCAAAAACCTTTACCCAGCGTCTACTCTATACCAATAGATTGAGTTAAGAATGAAGTGTGGTCATTTCCCTCAGGAAACTTAGTCTCACTAGGTAAGAAACACCCTTGATTTAATAGTTATAACTAGAATAGAGGTGCAAAGTGCTTATTGTGACTCTGAGTTGGAAAATGTATTCTATAGAAGGAAGATAATTTCTCAGCAGGAATTTCTATTTTTTTGGAATTCAGTCTGTTCTATATTAATTTTTACTTTGCCTGTATGTTTATAAAATTGTAGTGTGAAACTAATCATTTTGAATAGAAATTCCTGGAGTTAACTCCCAATGACCTGTAACAATAAAAGATTTAATATTTGCCATTTCCAACTGAGTGAAGCCCCAAATGACATGAGAGTCCTAGTGTTAGTGCACCAGGTCTGTTTTTGCCTGCCACCCAGAAAGCCAAACACCAAGACGGCGAGATTGCGGCAGAGAGAGAGTAATCACAAGACAGCCAAGTGAGGAAACAGGAGAGAATGAATCTCAAGTCTGCTTCCCCAAAAATAGGGACTCAGGGATATTTATGGGATAGGGGCAAGGTGGTCTGAAATGATTGGAGGTGAGGAGAGATGAGGTAATTGATGATCTGCACAAGCTTGGTCAGGCTTCATGCCTCCTCGTAGGAGGCATGTCCACAGAATGGCTGTGTCAGCATGCCCTGCGGGTGGAGTTTTAATCTCTTGATATCAAAGAATCTGCTTATGGAACACATGTCTGCCTGGGCCCAGTTGATGGGTTGGTGGTCTCAACTGGCCTGAAGTGGGCAAGGGGTTCCAATTCCTGAAAAAAATAGCTCAGACACCCTTTAACATAGTGACCCCGGCTCCAGAGAGATGTTATCCATAAGAACCTAGTGGGAGTCAGATAGCATATTGCCAGGCCGGCACAATTAACAATGGGTAAGTTTACCATGCAGTTTTAAGTCCTTGCCTTCCATCCTGATAAGTTTCTAGGTCAGGCCATCCCCACCCCCCCCTTCTTTCTGGTACAGGGAGGAAGATACTTTTACAAATGGAGATTTCCTTTACAAATGTAAATGTCTCTTACAAAGGATCCTCAAGATACCCAGAGATGTCTATGGTGATGGCCTGTTCTGGGGGCAGGCCTCCCATCCCAAACTCTTTTGGTCAGTTAGTGGGGTGGGGGTCAAAGTGTCTCTCCATATTTTGGGGTGCCCAAATCCGATCCCCCCTAGTTACTTGGTGCTTAATCATCAATGGCTAACTGTTTGCCAGTTTCACTAGTCCAACTTGGCTTAGTCTCTCAGCCAAACGAAGCAAAATTACAAGAAGAGTTATAAGTGATGTTCCAGCCCTAGTAGTCTACGACAGACTGATTTTTATTCAACAGGTATTTATTAAGTGCCTACTATGTGCCAGACATTTCTTGGTGCTCATTTTCACCAAATCAGGTACATTCTTAAGGTATTGAGATACTTTTGAATTTCACATTGTCCTCTTCAGCAACAACCAAAAAGGCCAACTAGAGTTTTTAGTTAAATTAAATTATTCCCTTATGGTTAACTGAGCATGTCTTATCAAGACCAAATATAGTAATCAGCATGATTTTTTTTATGTTGGATGTAATAATGTGTCTAGTTTTTATCCAGCTCATAATTATTAAATAGATGTTTGGATAGTGTTTACATACAGATGGTTCTGTTTATCATTTTTCATAAAAATGTTTACATGACCTTATAAATCTGCCCTCTGCAGATTATGCTTCATAGAAACTCAAGTGTTTATGAGTATAATTGCTAACTGGTGTTTATTTTGAAATTTTTAAAAATATTTTTTAATTTTTATTTTTTTATTGAGGTATAATTGACATATAACATTAGTTTCAGATGTACAATATAATGATTTGATATTTGTATATATTGCAAAATGATCATAACAATAAGTCTAGTTAACATCCATCACCATACATAGTTACAAAAATTTTTTTTTCTTGTGATGAGAACTTTTAAGATTTACCCTTAGCAACTTTCAGTTATGCAGTATAGTATTATTAACTATAGTCACCATGCTGTGCATTACATCCTCATGACTTATTTATTTGCTATCTGGAAGTTTGTACCTTTGGGCCCCCTTCACCCGTTTTTGCCCACCCCCAATCCACACCTCTGGCAACCACTAATCTGTTCTCTGTATCTATGAGCTTGGTTTTTGTTTTTGTTGTTGTTTGTTTTTTTTTAGATTCTATGTATAAGTGAGATCATATGGTATTTCTCTTTCTCTGTCTGACTTACTTCACTTAGCATAATGCCCTCAAGATTCATCCCTGTCGTCACAAATTGCAAGATTTTCTTTTTTATGGCTAAATAATATTCCATTATATGTGTGTTTGTGTATGTGTATACACATATATATATCATATATATATATGTATTATATATATCACATTTTCTTTATCCATTCATCCATCGATGAACACTTAGGTTGTTTCCTTATCTTAGCTATTGTAAATGATGCTACAATGTACGTGGAGCAGGTATATCTTTTTGAGTTAGCGTTTCGTTTTCTTTTGATAAATATCTGTCTTTTGGGTTCCTTGTGGTATAGCCCAAAAAGGGGTTTCATCTGCCTGCCGCAAGACATGCCAACAGTCAAGAGGCAAGGTGGATGGATTTAGAAGTGAGACAGATTTATAACTGGCACACTTGCTTAATGTTGTACAGCTCATATTGGTGGAATCCCATTTTAAATCCAGGCAATCTGCCCCCAGAACCCACGTTCTCAACGACACGTTGTACAGCCTCTCTGTCCTTTCAAGATCATCATTAAGTTGAGAATGGTACTTGCCAGAAATGAAGAGTTGCTCTTGTGATCAGTTTGAGCCATAAGATATTGGTGCCGGTTAGCCTTTATTTTCGTTTCTTTGCCTGCTTCTTCTGCAGAGCTAATTTTATGCTGGGAATTTGTTTATTACTAACAATGCTAATTCTTCATCTCATTTTTATGAATCCACGCATTAATGATTCTGGCAGTGAGTTGAGATGCGGTAAAGGTACAGTGAAGAATTTAGAGGAGTAGGAGTAGACATCTTTTGTCTTTTTTGCACCAAAAAGGAGAGAAGGAAGCATAAGGATTTTAGGCTGAGAGTCTAGCATTGAGCTGACTAGCATATCAATTTCCCCACAGAAAACTTAATTGCTTAAAAAAAGAGGAGTTTCCTATAAGGAGAAAAAGACGACACTACCCTCAGGATTTCTATTCATAAACATAAATCTTCCTTAAAAGGAACATTGCTATCCTAGAATTTCAAATATTAGTGTTTTAATGCAATGTATTCTAATTTTCTCATTTTCACAACCATCTCTAACTCAATTTGATTTGTTTTTCTTTTAGATAAGACTGATTATGGCTTACCTCGAAAGAATTATTAAACTTACTATGAATTTAGGTTTTCAACATCTCTGAAATATCTTTAAACTTTCTAGAAAAGAAGTGCCAAGTATAAGTTTTAGCCAATTTTGGTAAAAGAAAAAATTTATTGGATTTTAAAAAAGTTGTTTGGGATGTGTAGCGGTTATGACATTTTGCAGAATTTTGGTAACCTTAGAAGATTTAATTGAATGTTTCTTATTTGTTTATATTATAGTATAAAACTACAATTACTTCAACGGCAACCTAGGTGTGCGGGTTTTCAAGTAACCTCCCTCCCTCCCTTCCTTCCTTTCTTTTTTTGACAGTTAAAGATATCACACACTGACTATGATGTTAAATTTTCTCCAGTATTTATTCATGGTAACTGAAGAAGTGAAGTACCTACGTAGCAGGGCAGGTACAACATCTCAGCAGAACTTCTCTTTGCCTTCAGACCCTAATGGGGTGGGCTGCAGAGTAAAGCACTTTTAGAAGTGATTTTTGTCTGGGCATGGTAGAATTACAACATATCAGGAAAGTTCATGCCAGAGTGATTTTATACCTGGGTTTATGTTTCCATTTATAAAGAACTTGGACAAATAATCTCTATCTTTCCATTTAAGAGAGTGTTTAAAATTATCTCCACTCAAACCCAACTTGGCATCAGTAGAACAAACACTAAGAGGCTTGGGGTCCCGAGTGGGAGGCAGAAAGCAGAGTCAGTGGCCAGGTGTGTTCAAATAACCAGTGTTCTGAAAAGTGCATCTCTCTTGCACAGGTTATTTGAAATCAGTATATCAATGTCATCATTTTTAAGGACATCTCTTTGTTTTTCGTAGATTAAAATTGTTATTTTGAATTATATCTTGAGGATAGATTCTAAAAAGTAGAAGTTTTGGTTTAAATGGTTATTTAATAACACTCAGTGTATTTTTGCCAAGATTTTTGGCCTAAAGGTTATTATGTGAATAAACAGTCATACAGCAAATGAGAAGGGTTCTAGTTCCGCTGTGCTTGAAGAACGTTTTGAATTTTGCTTTCATTTCTCTCATGGTCATGAAGATACTATTCAGAAGTTCCCATTTTTGTGAACAAATATTTAGTTTTCTCAAAGACTAAAATAGGTAATACTACTTTACATAAAGCTTGCTTTAGTTCCAGAAAGTAACTTAAACACTGCGAAATGAAGATTTCATGTGTCAAATAGTGTCAGTGATACATTTTCTCGTTTCCACGTTGGATAAACAGGATCTATATAAATTATTTTGTTCTAATCTACCCTATGTAGTGTAGATGAGAAAGCCAACATTTTCTTAAACAACTCTGTATGTTGTAAAGGTATTTTAATATTCCCAAAACGTTTTCTGAGCACTGTAATTTCTTCCTGTATAAAAACTGTTTAGCCTGAACTGCATGTGCTTTTTTTCTAAACATAGATCTAAACAATTTCTCATTTTCTACTTTTCTTTCTGCTCTTGGGGAAAACCACATAAGTCAATACTTACTATTTGAACTCAATAAAGCCTAAGCAAAGACAGGTTGAGCAGTATAGGCAAGAGGAGTGATTTATTATTTTTCTGATTTATTTTTTCAAACTGAAATAGTGGTTGTATATTTTCCCCAAACTGCTGTATCTGCCAAATAGAGAAACGTGTATTAAACAGTGACATTTTGGGGCTAGCTCCATGGAGTAGTGGTTATGTTCGCATGCTCTGCTTCGGCGGCCTGGGGTTTGCAGGTTTGGATCCCAGGCATGGACCGATGCACCACTTGTCAAGCTATGCTGTGGTCGCATCCCAAATAAAGCAGAGAAAGATGGGCATGCGTGTTAGCCCAGGGCCAATCTTCCTCAGCAAAAAGAGGACAATTGGCAATGGATGTTAGCTCAGGGCTAATCTTCATCACACACACAAAAAACCAACCCAAAAAACAAACAGACAAACAAAAACCAGTGGCATTTCCACAACTGAGATGGAGAATAGAGCCTGAATTTATATGTGTTGATGCTTTGGAAGCCGCCTCTATGTATTTTTACTATTTGTTACCCTCCAGTAATAATTGTTGTATTCTGCATTGAGACTTACAGGTTTCTTTCATCACATAAATGCTTTGGGAGAAAGCTTGAATTTCCTGCAGCTATGTTTCTTCTGCTCTATATTTATTGAGAATATGTATAGGTTTGTGTGTGTGTATATGTGCCTTCTAATTGGAGCTGTGTTTTTTCCACATATTTTCTGAAAAAAATGTTTTTCAGAAGTTATTTTTGGTGAGATTGGACATATTTAAACTTAATTATACCACAAATTGGTTTTTTATTTTAATGAGATGTGAAAATAAGCTGCTATTTTCTATCTTATGCTCTTTTCTGTAGGCTTGACTACAAAGGAAAAAAAAAGTATCTCAAAATAAACCTAAATTTGCTAATTGTTGAGCATTTTATTTTTTATTAAATACATATCAGTAAATAAATCCTTGTAGAAAAATGGCTATCTAGTTATTTTTCTTATTATGCTGGATTCTCATTCTCTTCTTCATATTGTCCTCATATTACAATCCAGACACTGTTTTCCAGTAAAAAAACCAAAAAACAAAAAACCCTCCCTAGACAGAGATCATTGTAAAAGACTGGAATGGGAAGTTGTTTTTGGTGAAGGCTCATCATTTCTGTGACATAAAACCAAGAAGTGGAAGAAAAGTCTATTCATTCTCATTTATGTAGCCATTGATCACTGAGAGAAAAAATGAAAATTATTTCTATAGACAAGAAAAATCTGGTAAATAACCCATGATATTTTGATTAATCTTTGCCCTACATAATTATGTTGTTAGATTAGAGAAATTCAGGGATGTAGAGATAAAATAATAAAGCAGATAAAGATAGTAGAGATAAAAAATAAAGGATTCTTCTTTCTCAGTTAAAAATTCTATGGAGAACAAAATCTATATATTTAATAAGAAAGTCTTTTTCTATGATTATTAAGATTAAATTTCAATTAATATATTATTAATGGTTTCTAGAGAGAGAGTGGATTTTCTTCTGTCTCATTACTTTGAGCTCATTTTGGATTTTATTTTTCAGCAAAATTTTTCCTTCTTCAATCTGAAAATTATAAATTAGAAGTATTAGTGACATTTTTTTGTTTGTAAGCCCAAACTACTTCATTCTTTGTCTTTTCTCCCACATCTATTATATTTGTCCATTTTGTTTCTGTTTTCAGGTAGCAATGTGTGTGATGAGAAGTATAAGGTGGTATAATGATCCTCTCCTATGCAACACCAAGTTTTCTTAGCAGTTTATATCTCCTTGCCTTGCAGAACTGTACCACTGTAGATAGTGAAATTTACACTTCCTTCCGATGTTGATATACTCTCTCTTTGGGGTATACATTTAAAGTTTCTGTTTATTTATTATCTATTTATATTTGTTATCTATATATTTATAATCTATTTAAAGATACCTGAGAGATCATATGATAATAATATAAATACTATCACACACTTATTAAGTACTTACTTATTTTGTACCTGTACTTATTTTGTTCATAATGTATTTGTATGTATTAACTAATTTATAGCTAAGAAAAATGAGGCACAAAGAGAATGAATGTCGCAAACCTTTCTGTGGCCATATAGTTAGTTCAGGGTAGAGGTGGGAGTGCTAGATTGATCTCAGGGTTGATTTTCATTCCACCTACTAAGCTTCCAGGGCAATTAAATTTGTAAGATTCTCAAATAATGTAAACCTCTTCACATCCATAGGCATTTAAAAGAAAAGCTTTAAAATAGGCTAGTATTTCTTAATTTTTCGGTGACTGTATTTCAAGTGTTTGTTTCTATCATTTTGTTAGGTTTGTATGGTAGACATAATCTATTGCCAATCAAATCTAGTTAATAATAATAATAACCAACTGTTTAACAACTGCTAAAAGAAAAGTATATATAGTAAGCAAAAATGTGTAGTACATTTGCCCTGCTGTGGAGTAGTTTACGATTTAGATAAGAAGATAGTAAATATACATAAAAATGTAATCAATAGAAAAATCTGGTTTTGCTTCATGGCAATAAGGAAGGGCTAGGTTAGGCACAGATAAGACTCTGAGATAAGGAGCATGAGAAGGAGGTTTAATGAAAAGTTTGTGAATGAAGACATTTTTGACTTCAATTAGAAATTCCATAAGGCAGAGGGGAAGCTAGTTAGAAGCACAGTTTGCAATTGCAGAATTGAATTGCTGCTAAAAGTAAGAGTGAAACAAGTTGGCTAGAAAAGTGTTTAACTAGGGAGTTAATTTTATATCACTGGGGTAAAGGAGTTGGTACTTTGAGAGGGTGCCTGGAGAGATAATAATAGGAAGCAGGAGTTGTATAACACTAGTCCTCAGGGTTAGTTAATTCATTCAATAAATGTTTATCAAGCACTATACTTGACTCTACAGCTTTTTACAGAGTGAAAAGACATATCTGGTCCCTGTCTTCATAGAGATTACAATCTAGTGGGAAGAACTACATAACACTAATACATACATAATTCCAATTTTGATGAGAGGTATATAAGAGTTGCAGAGTTGCCTGTCATAGTTATAGACTGACTCTATGATTGGCCCTAGTGTGGTGATATCAGGATTTTTTTAAATGCATTAACCTTTTTTGTGTGTGTGTGAAGACAATTTTTTTACACTGGTTATGGTTCATGGCAAAATTGAAGGGAAGATACAGAGATTTCCTGTATGTCTTCTGCCTCCACACCTGCATAGCCTCCCCTATTGTCAACATCCTCCACCAGAGTGGCACATTGGTTACAGTTGATGAACCTACATTGACACATCACAATCACCCAAAGTCTATAGTTTACTTCAGGGTTCACTCTTGGTGTTGTAAATTCTGTGGTTTTGGACAAATGTATAATGACATGTATCCATCGTTGTGGTATCATACAGAATATTCTCACTGTCCCCAAACTCCTTTGAGCTCTAACTATTCATCCCTCCCCTGCCCTCGACTGCTGGTGACCAGTATCTTCTTATTGTCTCTGTAGAATTGCCTTTTCTGGAATGTCATACAGTTGGAATCATACAGTATATAGTGTTTTCAGATTGGCTTCTTTCACTTAATAATGCCCATTTAAGGTTCCTCCATGTCTTCTCATGGCTTGATAGTGCACTTATTTTTAGCACTGAATAATACCCCTTTGTCCAGTATTCTGTATGAATAAAGCTGCTATAGACATCTGTGTGCAGGTTTTTGTGTGGACATAAGTTTTCACCTCTTTTGGGTAAATATCAAGGAGCATGATTGCTGGATCATATGGTAAAAGTATGTTTAATTATGTAAGAAACCTCCAAATTGTCTTCCAAAATGGCTGTACCATTTTGAATTCCTACCAGCAATGAATGAGAGATCCTGTTGCCCCACATCCTTGACAACATTTGATGTTGCCCGTATTCTGGATTTTGGCCATTCTAATAGGTGTGTAGTGGTGTCTTATTGTTCTTTTAATTTGCATTTCCCTGATGGCGTATGATGTGTAGCATCTTTTCATATGCTTATTTGCCATCTGTATATCTTTTTTGGTGAGGTATTTGTTCAGGTCTTTGGCCCCTTTTTTAATCAGGTAGTACTTTCTTATTGTTTGGTTTTAAGAGTTCTTTGTATATTTTGGATAACAGTCCTTTATCAGATATGTCTTTTATAATTATTTTCTCCCACTCTGTGGCTTGTCTTCTCATTCTCTTAATATTGTCTTTTGCAGAGCAGAAATTTTTAATTTTAATGAAATCCAGCTTATCAAGTAATTCTTTCATGGATTGTGCCTTTGTTGTTGTATGTAAAACATTATCACCGTATCCAAGGTCATCTAGGTTTTCTCCTATGTTATCTTCTAGGAGTTTTATAGTTTTGTGTTGTACATTTAGGTCTGTGATGTATTTTGAGCTAATTTTTGTGAAGGGTGTAAAGTCTGTGTCTAGATTCATTTATTTTTTTGGGATGTGGATGTCTAATTGTTCCAATACCAATTGTTGAAAAGACGATCTTTTCTCCACTGTATTGCCTTTGCTTCTTTGTCAAAGATCAATTGATGATATTTATGTGGGTCATAGTAACTCTTAAAAGGAAAATGATAGAATGAATCTGAATAGGTAGGTAAATGTAAATGGTGGGTTCTGAATAGAAGAAACAGATTGTGGTAAGGTATTTAAATGAGTGAGGAGGAAAGTATTCTTGATTTATTAAAGAAACTAAAATAATAAAAGTAGTTTGAGTATAAAGGCGAGAGAAGCACAGAGATTTTAGTGACTAGCTTAACCATGTTAAGGGTTTTGGACATTGTACTAAATAATCGGGAGCCATGTAAGGATTTTTAAGCAGTTGTGTGATCAAATTTGAATTTTTAAGTTCTTAGATTTTTATCATCTGACTTCAGTGTGCAGAATAAATTGAAGAGGAGAGTGTGGAAGTAGTAGTTTCAGTTAGAAGAATTTAAGAGTAAAGATGAGAGATTATCGTGGACTGAACTGACGTGTACAAATACATCATAATAAAAATTTATAAGGTAGAAAAAAGAAACACTTGATTGAATTTTGGAAGAAAAGGAATGTTTTAAGTAATACTTCTCAGTTTTTCTCTTGACAGGATATAGAGTGAGTGAGAGAGGAGAAGCAGGGTTGAGGGAGGAGATCATTATTGTCTGTAATTTGGACATTTCTGGCACTAACAAGAGAGCAATGGGTTGAAGAAATAATTATTGGGTTCATTGACATAAATAAAGTAATTGAAGCTTTGATATTGGATGGGATTTACCAAGGAGAGAGTGCAGAGTAAGATCAATGTTTTTAACTAAAACTCTGTCATGATGGCGCTACTTGAAGTTTTCTATTCCAGATGAAGTATGTGTATTTAATTATCTCTCTCTTTTGAGATAATTATCTCTTCTGAGAGAGAGATAATTAAATATAAATATAAATAAGGAAATTTAAAGGGTCAAATACTGAACCTAAGGGGAAACTCACAATGAGGAATATGCGATGAAAGAGAATAAAAATTAAGGATGGATGAGCTGATAAGTAGGATTGTATTGGGGTACCAACTAAGTAGGTCTAATTCTGTAATAGAACCAAGAATTTGGGGGAAAATGAGAAATGAGAAAATTTTATTTTAGAAAAAAAAAGGTCACTGATGCTTGTAACAGGTGTGTATTGAGTGCCTGCTAATAGTAGGCACTATCTAAGATCCCACAATAAGTTAAATGGATAGACATCCCTCTCCTTTTGGAGCTTTTTTCTAGTAGGGAAGAGATTGAAATGAAAGTAAGTTGCATACAGTTTTAGAAGGGGATATATGCTATAGAAATAAATAAAGAAGGGTAAAGGCAATGGGGGAATGATAGAGGGGAGGACTTCTCAATTTTAAATAGGGTGGTCCTAGTCGGTCTCAATGACAAGGTAATTAAAGCAAAGACATGAGAAGGTAAGGAAACAAGCCCTGAGGATATCTCAGGGAAAAGTGTTCCAAGCAGAAAGAAGGAACTAAGGGATTGAGACAGGAGGATACCTGGTGATTTTGAGCAATAGCAAGGGGACCGATGTGGCTAGAAAAGAGTGATTATGGGAAAAAATAATAGGAGATGGATGAGGTCAGAGAAATAAGTAGCCCATCTAGCACTGTGGTTTTCAACGTTGGCTGCATTTGAGAAGCACCTGGAAAGCTTCTAAAACTCTAGTTGCCATGGCCAATTAAATTACAATCGTCGAGGGTAGAACTCAGGGATTAGTAATTTTTAAAGCTCCCCATGTGATTTAATATGCAACTGAGATTGAGGACCGTTTGGCTAAGGTCCTCGGTACTGGAGGACACTGGCTTTTAAATGAGTGTGATGGGGCACCATCGGGGCATTTTGAACAGACGACTTACAGGATTTGACTTAACAGAATCACTGTGTGTGCTATATTGAGAATGGACAGAAGGGTGTTAATGCCCATCAAAGACAATAAACACTTGTAACAAAGCTGGGTTATTAATACTTGCTGAACAAGAAAAATGGCTTACCAAGGGGACCTGTAGGGCATCTCAGGAAGAAAGTGGTACAAGGAACTTGTTATAGGATTTGAGGTTGTATTATGTGATTTGGAGGAAGATTCAAGGAAGCAGGAGTTCACTCTGGATCAGATATTTTAAAGCAACAGGATAATTCTATGATTGCATATCTAAACAAATTTTTTTGGGGGTGTGAGAGAATGGAACTAACATTGTAATTGGTAAAGATGCAGCTGTCACTCATGTCGGCCAGAAGAGTGAGATCTTTGAACAGTTTTTGAATTTGCACTGTGATCTTTTTGCCTGTGCTCAGATGTGATTACAGAGTGTTCCTCTTTTTCTCAGTCTACAGAATGATCTCATTTGAGGTTCATGATATGTGAAAACCTTTATGTTCAACAGAGGGACACTGCAGTCTTGCTGTAATTTCCAGGCTATCTTCTAGCAACACCAAGGTCTAGCTCACAGTGCCAGGAAAGCTGCCAACTGATGGCCATCAGGGGAAAGATTGGAAGCAGGAAGACCAATTAGGAGAATATTCTAAAAATCGAGGGAAGAAATGATAGTGATTTAAACCAGGGTGAAGCAGGTGTTGGGAAGTGGGAAGATTCTGGATGTATTTTGAAAGTTGGTAGAAGTGAAAGGATTTGTTGATTGGATGTGGGGAAGAGAAAAAGAGTTGAGTTAAAGAGGAGTCTAAGGTCTGTGCCTGTAGATACTGAAAGGATGGTGTTGCCATTTCTGATCTGGGAAAAAATGGTAAGAAGGATATGTTTGGAGGAAAGTCTCAGGAGCTCACTGTTGGGTGTCTTAAGTTTGAGATGCCATTAGATATCCAGGTGAAGATGTCTCATACAGAATTAGATATATGAGTCTGGGGTCCAAGGGAGAGGTTCAGGTTAGAGATATAAATTGGTGAGACATCAGCATATAAAAGGCATTTAAAGCCTGAGACTAGAAGAGTTCTCTAAACTAGCAAAGATTAAAGATCTAAAGATCTCGCAGTCAGGGTAAAGGGAAGAACCAGCAGAGAAGATGGAGAAGGAGCAACCAAGAAGAAGGAGGGAAACCTGGAGACTTTACAGTCTTGGAAGCCAAGTATAGCATGTTTTCAAGAAGTGGAAAATATAGTTGACTGTCAAATATTGCTGTTGGATCCATATGAGGACTGAGAATCAACTCTGGGTATAACAATATGAGATAATCGTAGACCTTGATAAAAGGGGTAAAAGCCTGATTGGAGGGAGCTAAAGAGAAAATTGGAGGAGAGAATAACTTTTGACAAATTCTTTCTGGGACTTGATAAAGGAAAATTGAGAAATGAGGTGGTAGCTGTTATATGAGATGGGGTCAGGAGAGTTTAACAACATGTTTATATAGGCTTATGGGGAAGATACAATAGAGAGGGATAGTGTATGATGCAAGAGAGGGGAGGATTTTCTGGAGACATGCCACTGAATAGCCAAGAAAAGATATGATCTAGTGCACAAGGAGAGAATGGCCTCAACTAAGAGCCCGGGCAGTTAATCTAGTGACAGAGGGAAGGTGGAGTATACGGGGACAGATGCTAGAAGGTGGAGAGATGTGATAGTGATAATTATGGAAATTTTATTTTAGAAAGTGTGGGAATAACAAGGAAATAGGGGTTTCGTGGGTAGCACTGTAGACTCCGATAGAGAAAAAGAAGAGCACATTGTTGTAGACACTGGATTGATGACTCCCAGCTTGGAGTCCTGTACCTCTAGGGTCCTTCAGGAAAGAGGAGTCAAGAGGCTATTGCAAATATTTCAGAAAGGCAAGTGAAAACTGTGAATTTACTTAAATTATATTTTTACAGACTTATCAAGAACCTAAATTTATTTTCTTTGAGTTATTTTTATGTTTAGAAATAAATATAAATTAACTCAGGATTGTCAGTGTCTCTAAGGGGCACCCACAGCTATGTTTGAAATGTGAAATTTCATTAATGAGTACTACTACTACTACTACTGCTAGTCATTACTGTGTTCATACTTCTGAGAAGAGTGTTAGTTCTCTGGGAACATGGAATGGGTTGTTATTAGACTTACTAGGTGGACTAGATAGGACAGAAGTGGGATAACCAAGATTTTGTTGGAGAGATGAAGAATCAAGTTGGAAAGGATTGAATGGGAGTGATGCTATGACCTGCCAGACTGCAAGCCAATAGGGGGAGAGAGGCATGGCTTACTGTTCCTTTTATCCCCAAGACCTATTTTAAGGCTTAGAATATAGTTGACATTCAGTAAATGATTATTATGACAGTATCTGAGTTCATTTGCTCGGGTTTCTGGGTAATCACCAAGCATTGCAGATGGAGTGGAGACAAAGAAATAAGGAACTATCAGTGACTGTGATGTAGGTCATCAACATACAATTCTTTCATTTGCTGTATTGTTCACCAGACATTGTTTGAGAGCTTACTAAATTCCCAGTGCTGGACTAGGTTGGAATTGTAAAGTAATGAGGAATCTATTTCATCACGGAGATATGTATAGGAGAAGGATATGTGACATAAAAATTATTGTACAAAGTCTAAGAATCTGGTGTGAACATTGTCCTATGCAACACGGAGAAGGACTTACTAGTTGGGAATTGAGTAGAGAAGAGTAGAGATGGGAACTGAATGGAGAAGGTAATGTGAATCGGAACCTATTATGGTAGTAGACATAAGCCCCCGGGAAGCTGCAGAATGACTGAATTCTCAGTGATTTTGAGAGGGTTGAGATGACTTCAGTACCAGACAGGATTATTAAGTAGTGGTCAGGGGATCAACAGCTCTCTTCTAGTCTCACTCTGCCCCTCCCCAAGTGATTCCACCTACTTCTACATTTTTTCCTGCTTCAATTCATTGCTTCCCTAAGAGATTACATGGGTTCAGCTTCTTTAAGATTTCTTACACAGCATCTCTTCCTCCTCAGCCCCCCACCCACCACTGTGTTTTATTCAAAGTACTCAGTGTTTTTCATTTGAGGGTTTAGTAAAGAGATAGTCTCTCTTATTGCCAATATTTGAAAACTCCTAATAATAATCATATCTATTATTTTTGGACATACTTATGATAATTCCCTAGATGCTGTCATGTGTCATTGCATTTTATCTGAGGTTGTATCTGAGGTTGGTACTATTGTCATTTTATAGAAGGAGAAATCGAAGGTCAGAGAGATTAACTAACAACTAAAATCACGGATCTAGTAAATAGCAGGGACAAAATTCCACCTCAAGCTTATTTGCTTCCAAAACTTATGCTATATCCATGGCAGTACATGCATAGAGCAGAATTCTAGAACAACATTTGGGAAGTCAAAACTTATCTTTCTTGCTCAAAAGACCACTTTGAGTTCCATTATAAAGAGAACATTCTGAGTGTTTATTTTTTCAAAGAAAAAGTAAACTGCAAGATTTTCGCATCACTTTTTGTTTTCAGTTAATCACACACATACACACGAGCATTTTAGAGGGCACTATTTATACTATTGATATTTGAGCCTTCAGTATTCTTCAGGAAAAACAATTTAGCAGGAGAGGAAAGCTTTGAAATGACATTATTTTTTCAGATTTTTATTTTGCTTATTATCATCATTAGACTATTGTGTCCTTGGATATTTTTCATGGGCATGTTCCCTTTTTAATGTAATTTACTACTGAAATTAGAGTCTGAGGCTGGGCTTCAGACCCTGTGAGGGCCAATACCTCCTAGTTCACACATATCTCTTGGATGCAAACTGTTAGGGTTACAAAAAAACTCACTGGTGTTTACCAACCCACATCTATGCTAAGCCTGTACTAAAATTTATTCCTTTGCCCTACAAGACTTCCAAAAGTGCTATGCTATGCTATCCTGAGTAGGATAGCAATATGTTAGTCTAGCTCTGTCTTAAGAAATCATTCAAGCATATCACAAGACCCTACCGGCTCAGAAATATAAACAAAGAGAACTCCCTCCCTTTTGTTGAATAAGAACAGAGATTCTGTTTCATCACATTTATGTAGAAAAACGTCCAGTAACCTCTCATTTTGTGCCTGCTTCCACAGAACAAGACTAAATCATAGCACGGACAGGTAATAAATTCATTATGTTCATCTCTCAAACACAAGGTTTTGAAGAATAATTTTTGAGATAATAATCACATTAAAGGTATACTGTGGTAATATAGATGAACAGAAAATATGATTTTTAAGAGGAGTTACTGTTCTTTGCCTGAGGAGAGGCAGAAATTAGTGATGAATTTGTTTTGAGTTCACTTTTTTCCACCCTGTTAAATTTTTATCCATATCTACTTTTAGTTAATATGTATCTTTCCTCAGACTAAGCTAATGATCTCAAAAGTTTTGTACTTCTTGGTGAGAGCCCAATTATCTAAAGAGCTAAAACAGGAGTAAGGTGAAACTCAGGTTATTCTGTTAAAATTCAGAGACCTTTCACTGCCCAAGATATCTTGCTCCCCAGTCTTCTCCGAGACATTTATATTATTATCTTACCCATTTTTAAGATTCAAGTCAAGTCCATTTTATTAATGGTATCATAATGTAGTTCTACTTAATGTTTCCTTTTTATTACATGATTATGTATGCCTGATGTTGTAAGTTATTTTATGCCTACATCTTGGGTTGTTATTACAATTATATTGATTATTTGGTGGAATAATGTTGGCCTCTCAGAATTCACTGTGGGACTGACAGCATTTCTAGGGGTTTCTCATCCTCATGGATAAGTGAATTAGTACCTCTTGGAGCTTTAGCTTCAGCAGAAACCTCAAACTGAAAAACATACTGACATTAACAATTCACTGATTTTAACAGAACCCTAAAGAGTTCAAATTTAGCTTTTTCCGACTCTTCCAACTTCTCTCACTCTTTTCCTTTCCCAATGAAAAATGAAAGAGCATTCATAATTAAGTGTGACCATATACCCATTTCTGACTTAGTATCCTGTAAATATGTTTTATGGTAAACACTAGTTTGGATATATTGAACCCATTGTAACATCTGTTAATAAAATATCTTAGAAGCTATGTAAATGCAAAAATTGTATTACCTGTTAACATAATATACACAAAAGAGAGTGAAGAGTTCCTAAGTGGATATTTTGTTTTTAGCTATTTGTACATTAGACATACATCTATTTGTACATTATATATAGATCTAGACATACATATATTTTTTTCTTTGTTCTTTCTTTCATAATAAACACTTTGACATCAGGAAAAATAACTTTTATATATTCCACAAATACCATATAATTCTGTTAGAGCAGTATGCACCCATAATTACTCTATGAATATTTTAACATATGCTATTTACAGGGCTTATCATAATACAACAACAAATGATTATATAAAATTTGTTCTAAAGTACTATTTAAAAAAACTAGAGGCCGGCGCAGTGGTGTAGTGGTTTAGTTCACACTCTCTGCTTTAGCGGCCCGAGGTTTGCAGGTTCAGATCCTAGACACGGACCTACACACCACTTGTCAAACCATGCAGTGGTGGCATCCCGTATCCAAGGTAGAGGAAGATTGGCATGGATGTTAGCTCAGGGACAATCTTCTTCAAGCAAAAAGAGGAGGATTGGCAACAGATTTTAGCTCAGGGCCAATCTTCCTCACCAAGAAAAAAAACCAAAATGGAAATTATAGATGCTAAAACTTCTATTTCCAGTAATAGTGGATTGAGTAATTCAGGACAATCTCTAACTGAGAACAACTAGAAAATCTTGACAAAGTGCTTTTACAAAAATCTCCTTGAATGCATTGAAGATGTAAAAAAGAAAGGGACAAGTTAAGTGGCCCGATTCAGTGAGAATAGAGACCTTGCTATCTGAGCCTGGCATTTAGCGCCAGTTTTCATGTACCAGTATGGGAAAGTGGTTGAGAAGTTGAGCATAGCACTTTTGGAAGTCTTGTAGGGCAAAGGAATAAATTTTAGTACAGGCTTAGCATAGATGTGGGTTGGTACACATCAGTGAATTTTTTTGCAACCCTAACAGTTTGCATCCAAGAGATATGTGTGAACTAGCAGGTATTGGCCCTCACAGGGTCTGAAGCCCAGCCTCAAATCATCTTAGTCCCTGAAGACAGTTTGATGTGATCCTCAAATGCTATTTACTCTACACACCTACAGAAACAAACATAAATCTTAATGAAGGAAGGTAACATAGACCCCAAATTATTTTACCTTTTGTTATATACAATGTTGAGCACTTAGCCAGACACAAAGGAGATGAGGCCATAGGAAAGAAAATAAAGCAGAATAATTGAAAACTGAAACAGAAGAAAAAGACTTCCAGATAAAGGAGCTATCAGACGCTAACTTTAAAATAATTTTCCTTTATATTCTGAGAGTGTTTTTAAAAAAGGTGAGAATCTGAGCAGAGAATTAGAAACTATAAAAAAATAACTAAATGAAATTTCTAAATTCCAAAAATACAATAATCAAAATTAAGAACTTAATTAGTGGGTTATCAGCATAATATACATAGCTGATTAGATAGTCAGGGAATGAGACTCTAGATCAGGAAAAAAGGTGAAGCAAAGGAAAATGAAATGATGTAAACTACAGAAAAGAAGTAAGAAGCATGGGAAGGCAGTGAGAATTTCTAATATTATGTAATTGGAGTCCCAGAAAGAGAAGAAAAAATGAAGCTGACAAAATGTTTAGAGAATATATCTAAGAATTTTCAAAACTGAAAAGGATATAAAGCCATATTTCAAGAAGCTCTCTGGGGACAAAAATAAAAACAAAACCCATGTGGGCACTTCATAGTGAAACTGCTGAAAATCTATAACACAATGAAAATATTAAAAACAGCTGAAAAAAGTATAAATCACATTAAAGAATAACTATTAGACTTCTCTCTTAGAAACAATGGAAACCAGAATAAAATGTTATCTGTAGATTGTTGAGACAAAATAACTGCCGATCTCTTAGTGTTTTGGTTTTCTACTGCTATGTATCAAACTACCACAAACGTAGTGACTTAAAACAGCATTCATTTAACATCTCATAGTTCTGTAGGTTTGAAGTCCAGAATGGCATAATTTGGCTCTCTGCTTAGGGTCTGAGATTACTGCAGTCAAGTTGCTGGCCGGGCTGGCTCTTATCTGTAGGTTGTGGGGAAAAATCTGCTTCCTGGCTCATTCAAGTTTTGACAGAATTCAGTTTCTTGTGACTTCAACACTGAGGCTTTGTTTTTTTGCTGACTGTCAGCTGAGGGCCTCTTTCATCAACTTAAGGCTCCTTGTTTTACTCCTTATGTGGCTCCCTCCATCTTTAAGCCAGCAATGGCATGTCATGTCCTTCTTACACTTCCAATCTCTCTGAATTCTTCTGCAATGATTTGGAGAAAAATTTCTTCTTCTAAAGGATTTATTGAAGAGGTTAGGCTTACCCAGATACCTCCATATCTTAAGGTCAACTGATTAATAACCTTAGTTACATCTACAAAATCCCTTTGCCAGGTAACAAAACATAACACAGTTATAACAGCAGGGGGTGGAGATCATGGGGCGACATTTGAATTCTGCTTCTTGCAGTTCACTCTCTGGTCCTCGTGATTTCTCTCATGTGCAAACTACATTTACCCTCTTTCAAGGTTTCCAAGGATCTCATTCCATAATAGTTACAATAAAAAAGTCTAAATGCTCAACTAAATTTTGTCAGTTCAGGAGCCTAGAATATAATCACCTAGATTATCTAATCAGGTTTAGATGAGGTACAGCTTCTGGGCAAAATTCCTTCCATCTGTTGCTTGTGAAATTAAAGAGACAAGTTATCTTCCCCTGACGTTCTTAACATACTTTGATAGGACAGGCACAAGATGACAGCTGACATTTTGGTTAAAAAGGAGGGGGAATGGAAAGTAAAAAGGAATCATTGGCCCAAAGCAATTTTGAAATTCAGCTAGGCAAATTTCAGCTGGAGTTCCTTGATTAGGCTGCAAGACCTGGGTTCTTGCTTCTGCCATCTGGACTTTTGATTCTGTCCTCTCGTTCCATCCTTTGATCATTCTTCCTTTTTCATGAAAGACAGCATGTGTTTTCTTAGCATAATTGGAACCCTTCCAATTGTAACATCTGGATGTCTAATACCACTTCATATTTTTCTCGCTCTCTTCCTCTAATTCCACAATTCCAACAATATATCAGTGCTACCAAAACCTACAATCTATTGATCATACTAACACTCCAGTATCCTTCATCCCATCATGTACTCATTTCCTATGCAGTTTAAGTTCCATGGTTGAATATTGTAATGACTGCCTTACACTGACCTTCAACTGCCCTGCTGTCTTCTGATATGTCATAGTCAGTAAAGCATAAGCTGGTTAAATGTGGCTCTCAACCCACTCAGAGCCAGAATCTCCATAGCTGAAAGTGGCTGGAGAAGAAAACTAAACACTATCATTTGTTCTCACTTTAAATTGATGATCACTGCCTGAGATGGATTCTTGTACTGCCCAGTCATCATATTTTATTTCCCCACTCTGTTCCTTCGCCCACTCTCCTCAGTGAATAACATGTTTTTCTCTTGTCTTCTCCACATCTATCTTCTACATCCCTATCCCTCACCTTGCTGATGATCTCACATCCTATTTCACTCAGAAAAATAGAAACAACCAGAAAAGGACTTTCATAAGCTCTAACACCCCTTCTACCCGCCTGTAAACTCTATCATTTCTCCTTTACCCTGAGGAAACTGTTATGCTCCTAACAATGGTCAACTCTTTCTCTTGTAAATAGAACCCATTCCTGTTTGCCTGCTCAACAACATTGCCCCAGCAACTTTCCCCTTCTACCAGATCTTTTCTATCAGGATAAAAGCATGTTTTTATTTCTCACATCTTAAGCAAATCTTCTCTTGATCCCACTTCTCCCTCAGCTATCACACCATTTTTCTTCTTTTCTTTACAAAGCATACTCCTCAAAAGAATTAACTATATTCACTGTCTTCAACTTTCTCTTCTGAATTTTTTAACCCACTTCAATCAGGGCCTTGCTGAAACTGTCTTCTCAAAGTCACCAATGATCTAGATCTAATGGTCTGTTCTCAATCTTCATCTGACCTACCACTAGCGTTTGACACAGATGGTATTACTCTCCTCCTTAAAACACTTAACTTGACTTGGTTTCCATGACACCAAGAACCACTCTTTTGATTTTTCTATTTTTATGCCTTATTCTTGTTCCTCTGATTATTTTCTGATTTATATCTCCAGTCTGGACTTTTCACCAGAATTCCAAACTCATCTATCCAGCTATCTACCTGACATGACCACTTGAATACCTAATAGGAATCTCAAATATAACGTGACCAAAACTTAGGTCCTGTACCCCCAGTCCTCAAAACCTCTTTCTTCATAATTTTCTTCATTTTATAAGTGATACCTCCGTTGTTTCAAATGCTCAGGTCAAAGACTTTGAAATTGTATTCATTCATCTTTTTTTCTTACACTCCATATCTGATGTCAGTTGATCCTATCATGTCTACCTTCAAATTATACACAGAATGGCTCATCGTTATCTTCTATGCTACCACCCTGGGCCAGATCACTGTCATGTCTTGTTTGGATTTTTGGACACAATCCTTCTTTTCTTGCCCTCCCCATTCCACTTCCATCTTTTCTCAATACAACAAGCACAGCAATCTAGTTAAGTAAGATTTTGTCACTCCTCTGCTTAAAGCATCCCAATTGCTTCCAATATCACTCAGAATTAAAGCTAAAACATTAAAGTGGCTTCTCTGACTTTATCTATTACTCTCCCTCACTCACTGTCCTGGAGACATCCTGGTCTCTGATATTTCTGGAACACGAGAGGCATGCTCTTACCTCAAGACTCTTTCCCTTGCTATTCCCTCTGTTTTGAATATTCTTTGCCTACATAGCCACATGCTTTGCTTCTTCACCTGTCTCCTTCAGCAGTTTACCTAATTACCAACTTTTCTATGAAGCCTTCCTTGATCACCTTCTATAAATTTTCAACTGTTCTCTATAACACTATTTCCTTCTTTATTTTATTTTTCTTTTTAGCCCTATTATCATTAAATGGATTATATATCTTTCTTATTTATTTTGCTTTTTCACTGTCTCCTCTAATGTCCATACCCTCCTCACTCCCATTTTTTAAGTTCCATGAGGACAGAAATATTTTTTTTCTGTTTTCTTCTCCCCCTTTTTCACCATTGTATTCTTAGACCCTGTACCTGTTCCAAACGTATAGCATGTACTCAGTAAATGTTTGTCAAATGAATGAATAATGAACAAATGAATGAGTACATGGTAGTTATTACTTTATCGTAATTGCGTATTTGCTTCTAATTTCCTACACTAGATTCTAAGCTCCTTAATGGTGGGCACTATACATATAATATTTAATGTAGTGTGTGTCAGGAACTGTGAAGGGTCTGAAACTTTACCCTACTTGTAAGCTCACAGGTTAGCCTGCATAGTTTCATGGGTATTGGCAGAAGAGGTGAGACTTGTGGGTCAGAGACAAAGGACTTTATTACTGATGCCATAACAAATGGCATGAGCATCGTGTTTTCCTTTGTTCCTCTTAACCCCTGAGTCCCAGGGGCAACACAGAGGGGCCCAGGTGGACATCCATGTGAAGTGGGTTTGCATCACAGCTAAGAAAGCCTGAGCTTATGGAACCCAAATCTTTTATAATGAGCTTCAAACAAACTAGTCTGACCTTTGCTTTAGAAGGGGATATCTTTATTATATTATATGGGATAATAACTTGCCCTCTGTTGTAGACTGAATCACTATCTCCATTTTTTATGACTGTTTGCTATTTAAACATCCTTGAAAGGATGGTCTGAAACAAAGAAACAATTAATGACTCAGCGTATAAGACATTCAGAAACATGAAAGACCCATGGAGAATTGTCTCTCAACAGTGTCTTCATTGGTCAGATCACAGGAAACCCTTAAAACCATATGTAGAATAATGTAATTAATCATTCTTATTTTAAGTGCAATAATTTTGAATGCCAAATGTTAGTTATGTATGCATTGGTATTCCTTTAAAAGATTTAGTTATTTCTGTTTATTTATATAGATATCTTTTTTATTTCAGGGTATTCTTGCAAATATTCTCTTATTTTATATAGTATGTTTTAAATGACTAATGAATATTAACTACTGATGAAGTCTAGAGTTCAATTACTTCAACCTTATCATAACTCCAAACATATAACCATTTAAATGCATGGAAAAGCCTGAAACTCAAAGAAATACAGTAGTAGAGAATATGTTCTGCAATAGGATATATAGTATTAATGCATGTGAAGTTTGTAATAACCTCTGCTTAATCAAATAAAGTACAACCTCAATCAAATTTAGCCAACATACTAGAATACTCAATTAACTTTTGTCCTCTTCATGTAACCTTCAGGAGGGTCATGAAATCTAGAGTAAAAAAAGTCTTAAAAGAAACAAGGAGAGTCATTCTAGTGGACTTATAGTTAGTATTATTATATAGTTTAAAATCTACTTCCAGAGAATGTGCTGTGATCATACACATTTAGATTTTGTATGATCTTGCATTAAAAACACATAGTACAGTGTCTGGCCTACAAAACTGTTCAGAAACTGTTGGCTATCATTGTTATTACTTTTTAACTACTAGAAGCAGTATAATTTCGTAAGAGCACTGGGTTTGACATCAGGCAGGTCTAGGTTGAAATTTTGTCAATAATAATGAGCACTGAGAAATTACATTGCTCCTCTTTTAACTTTATATTTCTCTTTCTAAAATGGGGATGATAATATTTTCTATATTTCATGAGGATCAAATACGATGACATTTGTGTTGAATGGATGTCTTCCACACTGCGTTTATGTCTTTGTGGTTCAGATCTCCCTGTAAACGACAGTGGTGGCCATCAGCTGGGCTCTAGGTTTCTAACTTTTCACAATTACCACTTGTATGTTCAGTCATTTCTCTTTTTTCTCCTAAACCTGGGCATCTTTTATCTATGTCCCTAAGACCAGAGGGAGTTTGAAATTCAAACATATGATGTGTTAGGACATATTTCCTCCTTAAATTTTGTTTTTGTCTTTTTCTTTGTAGCACTTACATTAATTAATTAATTATGAAGACTTTTTTTCAGAGCAGTTTTAGATTCACAGAAAAATTGAAGAAAAGGGACAGAGTTTTCCCATATACCCCCTACCTCCACACATCCATTGGTTCCCCCATTATCAACATCCCCTACCAGAGTGAGACATTTGTTACAACTGATGAACCTACACTGACACATCATAATTATCCAAAGTCCATAGTTTATATTAGGGCTCACGCTTGGCGTTGTACATTCTATGGGTTTGGACAAATGTATAATGACATCTTTCTATCATCATGGTATCATACAGAGTATTTTCATTGCCGTAAAAATCCTCTGTGCTCCACCTGTCCATCCCTCCCCATCCCCCCAACCTCTGAGAACCACTGATCTTTTTACTGTCTTCATAGTTTTGCCTTTTCCAGAATGTCATGTAGTTGGAATCATATAGTACGTAGCCTTTCCAGATTGGCTTCTTTCACTTAATGATATGCATTTAAGATTCCTCCATGTCTTTTCATGGCTTGATAGCTCACCTCTTTTTAGTGCTAAATATTGTTCCACTGTCTGGATATGCCACAGTCCATTCATCTACTGAAGGATATCTTTTTTGTTTCCAAGTTTTGGCAATTATGAACAAAACTATTATAAACATCTCTTTGCAGGTTTTGGTGTGCACATGAGTTTTCACCTCCTTTGGGTAGATACCAAGGAGCACCCTCCTATAAGTTTTCAAGTCTTTGTGTGGGTCCCAAATTATCAGCCCACACTTCCCTTTTTCATGTTTATTCTTTACCTATGAACCTCTGTAGGGATCATCCCAAAACATCAAAGAAGTTTTAAGACAGTGAATCTGAAATGAGACAGAGTCTGATTCTGTAAGGTTCCTCGGCGCCTACATAAATTCATCTTCTTTTGCCTCAGTAAAAAGCTTTAAAAATGACAGTGATGGTGTAGGGTGATGGATCAATTTGTCAGTCCACCAAATATCCCCTAACACCCTTTTCCCAGGGGCAGCTACTGTAATTATATTTACATAACTAATAGAGGCCACAGGGGTAACTTGATACAAAATAATCAGAAGCTGCTGTAGAGTCATTAGCTTTTCTTCCCATAGCCATAGAATAGACAAGCATAATTTCCATAAATTCTATGTCAACAGGCATCCTGTTGTGAATGTAACAGCCCCAGCACAAAGCTTGTACACAGTATACCCTGAGTAAATGGTAACTGCAATTGTTGCTGCAAATGGTGTTCATTCTGATGATGATAATTGAGAAAGTTGGTAATGATGCTCCAGAAACAGTGAAAAATCCTTGAACCTAAATTATTAAAACATACCCAGGATACTGTATTTCTAAGTCAGAAAGAGAAATACATCATTCATCATTTTCAAGAGCTGTTCTAGTGAGGTATATATTTGATTAACAGCTAACCAGAAGATTAATTTCATCTGATTATTACATCTCTTATCAACTGAAGTGAGTTTTAAAATGTGTACAGAAATCTAAATATATATGAACAAAGTATACTAGAAAGGCATATTTAAATTTTAACAGCATAATCATTTGTTAAAAATCACTATCTTTGAAGGACCTTATATAAGAGAGCTACAAAATTGCTGCAATACTGTCTTAAATTTTACTACTGCTCGAATATTCATTTATGTCCACAGCACTATCTCCCTGGATAGCAGATGATAAGGTTCCCTTTCTGGTAGCTATGTGGGATTGATATTATACAGTAGCAATAACTTGTTTTCTCTCTATATTTGCATAATAAGAACTCCTGGATCCTATTCTTTGGATGGTCTGAAATAGGAATCAAAAATATTTGCTTTCCCAGGGATTCAAATCACATCCACATACTTTGAAACCCCTGGAATCCATGTATATTTATGGGTTATTTGTATATTATGTATTTATAAATAGACATGTCCTTTAAAAATACAAAGATAAATATTCTTAGCATTTATCCCTAACTTGTCCTAATTATCATTATTATTTTTCACTTTTGAGTAGCATTTAATTTTGCTTCACCACAGATTTCTAAACTTTACTTGACAAATCTTTGTTCTAAATATGGTAGTATTTTCTTTATTTTGCTGATTTCTGATGATCTCTATAAACTGAAATATAGTTAGCCTTTGCTTATTAGAGTTGATGGAACATCTTAAAAGTATTTATTTTTAATTGTATTCATACATTCTCATTGACTTTTGGTAAAATTTGAAAGTACTCTGCTGGCCATACTTTGGGCAAGGAAACCTGATAGAAAGCAAATGTATTTTTGACATCAGATATTTTAAAGAAAATTTTAAAAAATTGAAATTGTTTATAATGTGACTACTTGCCTGTCATTCCTCCCCATGTGGATGTAGCTTTTTCAAAATGAAAATGATTTATCATTAGGTTAAAGTGCTCTTACAATTTTAAATTTTATAATCTGATTGAGTGATTTACTTTATACTTTTGTCCCCTAGACTTATTGGTTATTTCCTAAGTTCTTTTACATGGGAAATCTATGCAGTTTATTACTATAGCCTTGGATAAAAATAACCAATGGCCAAGGATCCCAGTGTAATACTCATCAATGGGAGAAAACCTCATTTTGCATTGGGATATGTAGTAACAGCTGTACATCCACACTAAGCAAATTCAGATTATGCCTTTTTGGTTTATCCTTTTCCGACTCTCACTCATGACAATTATTGTCATGACAGTTATAGTCAACAGTTGCAGAAAGAATATTAGACTAGGAGTCAGAATATTAGGATTTCAATCTGTCTCTATAACTTCCTAACCATATGACCTTGGTTAAATTAATAGTTTCCCTAAACCTTCCTTTCTTCATCTGTAAACAACTATAATAATACTTTTTCTGTAGGGCTATTGTGAAAGTTAGATCTATGTGAAGCATTCAGTACAGGGTCTATTACATAAGGTATTCAATAAATATTAGCTATAATTTGACACTATTATTAAAACTTCCCATTCTTCTCTTTCCTTTCTTCCTCTTCTCTCTTCTTCCGCCAGAATGTCTTGTGGAAGTTAACTATTTCTCTGCATATTTACCTGGAAAGTGGGTCAGATTATTCTACCCTGCACAAATTAGGTGATGCATACAATGCTTTGGGAAATATTAAGCACTACAAAAATCAGAGGTGAACTTTATATTAAACATAATGGATCTGGATTTTTCAAATACTAAATTTTTTAGAAGTAGCTCTTTTCATGGTTTAGTGTAAAATGCTCTGGAGGAAAAATTAAGCCCTCTAGATGATGTCATAGCAGCAGAGAAACTGACAGGAGTATCAGAATAGATTAGGCAGACCTTGACAATTCTATAAGCAATATGGCTGAATGATGCTATTTCTTAGAAAGAATATTTGGGAAAATATCCATTTTTTTTTTTTTGGTGAGGAATATTGACCCTAACCTAACATCTGTACCCATCATCCTCCATTTTGTACGTGGGATGCGCCCACAGCATGGCTTGATGAGTGGTGTGTTGGTCCACGCCCAGGATTTGAACCTGGGAACCTTGGGCCACTATAGCAGAGCATGTGAACTTAACCACTACACCACCAGGCTGGCCCCCCAAAATTGAATTTCTTAAATTGATAATTCTGCCTTTTATCAATTTCTGGTATGAAAAGCACAACTCTGGGATTTTGGGGTTTTTTTGTTTTGTTTTGATCAGGTAGCATCCTTTTCTTCTTCAATTGTGTCCTTTAATGTACTTAGAGAAGCATGACAAGGTGATTTCCATTGAGCTCGATCCTTTTTAAAGTGTGTGAACACTTTGGAGAGCCAACCTAAGGACACATTTTTGTTCTTCAGTTTCCAAGTGTGACTTTGAAGCGAATAGCTGTGGTTGGTTTGAAGCAGTTAGTGGTGACCACTTTGACTGGACATGGAGCTCTAGAAGTAACCTTTCTGCTGATTTTGAGCAACAGGCCCCACCTCAGGATCATACTCTCAACACAGCTCAAGGTAAGAAACAAGCAGAAGCTTTTTGTAACTATTTCAGTTTACCTTTGATCAGATCTGAGAAGAGAAAGAGAAGCAGTTAACGTTCTATGTTGCTATAACAAATGGTAGCACAGTTGAATATTGTGTTATACTTATGATCAACGACAACATATCATATTATACTTATGTTGGAACAACTCCTTTGTGGGTAGTGGGGATGGAGTACAGATATATTTTTGGTTGAATTCAGTGGAAATTACCAATTGTTTTTGGCATCATTTTGACCTAGATATAGATAATAGTTTAATAACAACAAATTTGACTAACAATCTTTTTTATTGATTTTTTATTTGTGGTAGAATCTTAATTTTAGTTGGACATGGAACTTACTCGTGTAGGGTTAAGAGAGAGATGTCTCACTTTAGACTCCAGTAGGTTAACTTACGATTTGTTTTTGTATTCCAATAGGGCATTTTATGTTCATTCTGAAGAAAAGCAGCAGCTTGTCACAAATTGCTAAACTCCAGAGCCCAACTTTCAGCCAGACAGGTCCTGGATGCACACTTTCCTTCTGGTAAATAGTAAAAACAAAGGTCAACTACCCTAGCAGCCTGTGGGTTGCAGGCATACTCCTGCATTTATTAGACATTATGATTTGTCCCTGGTTTTGCTTTAAAAATAGCTGTTGCATTAAGTTCACACTGTTAGCATTTTACTTAGGAGCACATCATTGGTATTTGTTGTGTTCTTTCTTAAAATGAAAGGAACTCTTTCCTTACAACAGTGGATTACAATTTAATTAACAATGCCTCCTCTGTTCTGGGCTGAACTCCTTGAGAAAGGTTCCTAGGGTCCTGAGAACCAGAGTATGCACTCAGCCGATAAGCTCTTGCAAAGAGGCCACCACAATTACTGCAAGAAATAAAGGCATCCATTATGATAACTAATTATTGATTGACTGTTGACCGAGTGGAAGAGTCTAAAAGTTAAATATTTAGTCTGTCCCATAAATCATTTCCATTTCTTGTGTTTGCTCTTTTCCAGGTTTTATAACTATGGCCTGTCAGTGGGAGCAGCTGAGCTACTGCTACAAGTGGGAAATTCCAATGAATCCACAGTACTCTGGAGAGTATTATATAATCAGGGCAACCAATGGTCACAGGCAACCATTCAGCTTGGGCGCCTTACTCAGCCCTTCTATTTGTTACTACATAAAGTCAGTCTTGGCATTTATGATGGGGTTTCAGCTATTGATGACATCGCATTTGAAAACTGTACTCTTCCCTTCCCTGTGGAGAGCTGTGAGGGGCCAGATCATTTCTGGTGTCCACATACCAAGGCTTGCATAGAAAAACTTCGGTTATGTGATCTGCTGGATGACTGTGGGGATCATACTGATGAGGTTGACTGTGGTAAGTAATTGTTTTGGTCCTTCGCACTCATTTTGATAGTGGTTATCTTTATTAGTTCACCGTTTTCCAGCCAATCAAGCCAAAGACACTAAGCATTATTCCAAAATTGATGAATGATATGTGTGATTGATTAATTAGTCAAGCCATCAGTATTTATTATGTAGATTTATGAACTAGATAGTAGAGATACAATGATGAACACAACTACACAGAGTCCCTGATCTCATGGAGCTTACAGTCTAAATGAGGAGATAGATATTATTCAAAGAGTTAACAAATAAATATAAAATGGAGGACAGGAGTTAAAAATAGAGGTGCTGTGACTTTATACGATAGTGGCATTGGACTTTCTGGAGGTGATGACGTAGCTGAGATCTGAAAAATAATAAGTCAAAGCATGTATGCAAAAGTCCTGATATGTGACTGAATGGCAGATGGAAGACAGCCAATGTGGCCGGAGCAAGGAGATGAAGGAGAAATAGGATGCAAGTAAGGATGGAGATGTAGAGGAGGCCAGATCTGCAGATCGTTGTAGTCCATATTAAGGAAGTTTTTCTTCATTTGAAGGTTTTTAAGAAGGAAGGTAATATAATAAAATTGGCATATTTTAAAAATGTCACTGTGGATGTGGTACAGCCAATGGATTAGAGGAGTGTGGATTTAGGATTTCCATTAGGAGGCCATTACAGTAGTCCGTGGGAGAGGGGTTGGCAGCCTGTGTTACAGTGATAGTGATGGAGGGACTAAAGTTTGGGGAAATATTTAGGAGGGTCATTTGATGATGTTTTGGCCATAGGAAGCAGAGAGTGAGGTGTCAAAGATAAGTCCTGAGTTTCTGGTTTAAATTACCAAAAATGATGATTGCATATGTCTTGCAATTTAACAAACCTAGGTTAGTATACCACTTAATGCACTTGCTCCTGAAAATGAATCAGAAGCTAACAGTTTTTTTTTTTTTTTAATTACAAAAATCAGTCAGAAAAGAAAATTGCATCTTGTCCATAAATAGCAACAATTCTTAAAATTCAAGCTATGTGCCCATTAAACTGGGAGGCTAATTATATACCGAAATAAAGCCATAAAATGCTTGGTACATCATAGGAAACATTACATTAAGAAATTTCCATATAAATCATTTTAGAGAGTTTTACTTATATGTGATCTTTGATATAGTCAGGCATATTGAAGTAGAATTACCATGCATGTCATTACACAGGTAATATCTTGAGTGGATATAAATAAAACTGATGAATTCCACAATGGCTATTATAAGAAATGTTATTTGTCCTAAAGATAATTTACTTTTGTAAATTTAGAAAGCATTTTCATCTTTTTCAAACTTTCCAAATCCCACTCCTTAAAAAACAATCTGTTGCTAAAAATAAGCAAACTATCCTTCAAACTTCTCAGTATTAACTTAGTAGAATGGGATTGGCAGTATAACTATATTATCAAAATACTTTTTGTGACTAAATATTAATGAAAGGAAATAGTAGTGGCACTAGACTGTCAGTTTTCCATCTAGACGTATTACTTTATTACAGAATGCGTTAAACATCCAGAAATCTATTCTGTATTCCTAAAGTATGCTTAGGGGCGTGATCTTTTATTTAAGGGCGGAATTACACGTATCCTCTTTTGAAGTAAAGGTTGAGCATGCAGTCAGTATGAAGACAGGCAATATAAAAATCTGTTGGCTTTACTGCCGGTTTTATGTAAAAAAATACTTAGCAGCTTGACATTCTCCTTCTGCTCCACAGCCAAAGACTGACACCTGGAGAGTACACTGTGGGTCCCCAGTTCACATCACGGCTGGGCTTGATTAGTCACAAGTGAGGAAATATCAAATGAAAGCTCATCTCCCATTTGACATTTACTCACTAGATTCTCTTCATTAGGTCTAAGCTCCTGTTCTGTGGTTTTCAGAAACAGATGATCTGTTCTTGCCTGGCTGCATTTATTCACATACGCTTTTATTTATTGTTTCAGAGTATCTGTTCACCTTTGGTGCCAAGTGCAGTTGCTAAGATGAATAGTTAAAGGACAGCTGACATTTACTTTTTTAAAATATTAACTTATGTAAATGAAGCTAAAATATGGGACTACTTGTTCATTCTAAATCCTGTTCTTTCTGCCCAAATAATGTCCAATATAAGTTCTATCCCATTTATTCTAAACTAGTAGTTGGTGTCCACAAAATCCTTACATCTTGAAAAATGGATATGTTCCTATATTGTCCCAGAAACTTAGAGTATTCAATTGGTGAGGAACTTATCAATTCTCTTTTTTTGTGTGCTGAGGAAGATTCACCCTGAACTAACATCTGAGGTCAATCTTCCTCTATTTTGTATGTGAGCCACTGCCACAGCATGGCCACTGCCAAGTGGTGTAGGTCCGTGCCCAGGAACTGAACCCAGGCTGCTAAAGTGGAGCATGCCAAACTTAACCAGTAGGCTGCCGGGGCCTTTACAAGTGCTTTGAATTCTTCTAGTGGCTGAAGGGAGTTAGATGTTTAAAACTCCAGCTTTTGGAGCTACAATCTTGTGAGAAGAAAAGACTTCCATTGAGGAGACACAACTAAGAATTGGCAAGCACATGACATAATATTAGGCATAAACAGAGATGGAGAAAAGGACACGTTGGGAAGATGGTGCACACTGGGGGAAGGATAGTTGGGGACAAACAAGGAGTTATTTTAATTTGGGAAAGGTGAAGCTTGAACGATAGAGGAGTTTATATTTAAGTTTAGATTAAATGAGTATATATTAAAGGATTTTGAATAGAGAAGGAAATGATAAAAGATGAAAGATGATCATTCTGGCACTGGTCTGGGGGCAACATTTGGGACTGGGGAAGGATGGAACCAGAGGGAAGAGTTTTTCAGAGTGAGGTCTGGAAAACACCTGCATCAGAATCGTCTTGGGTACTTGTTAAAAATATGGATTCCTGAGCCTCACCCCATATCTAACAAACTAGTATTTGTGCAGGCTTTTCCATGGAGTAAGCAATTTCACCACGTAGCCCAGATGATTCTGAAAGATTGAGACCTATTAAAATATGACTTCTCAGCTCTGCATGTTAGAATCATTGAGGGAGCTGATAAAGTATCCCGATGTTTGGCTATACCATTTGGGCCAATTAAATCAACATCTCTGGAGATAAATTCTGGGCTTTGGTATGTTTTGTTTTATTTCTTAATGCTCACCAGTGATTGGAACATTCGGCTGAGGTTGAAATCCACTGAGTCAGAAGTTTGTTGCAGCGAGCCAGCGATGGGGTTCTGATCATTTGCCTAGAGTTATGGTAATAGAAGTGAAGAAGGGAGGGGCATAAAAGGCATTTGGGAACTAATGGCCAAAGTCAGTCCACCTTCAGTTCATAAAATATTATTACTTGATGTGTTATCTAGGATTTATCACTCTTTTAAAAACTTCAATGTTACATTTTAAAAGTTAAAATGGTGTACTGTGGCAGGAACAAAGAATCTACTAGTATTCTTAATCAGTTATTTTTGTCCTTAATTATCTTTTAATATTATTTAATGCCAATTTCAGTACCTGAACTGCAATGTAACTTTGAAAATGGAATTTGTAACTGGGAACAAGATACAGAAGATGACTTTGATTGGACCAGGTACCAGGGTCCAACTCCAACACTTAATACAGGGCCAATGAAGGATAATACTTTGGGCACAGCTAAAGGACATTATCTCTATATAGAATCTTCGGAGCCACAGGTTTTCCAAAACAGAGCTGCTTTGCTCAGCCCAGTCGTTAATGCCACTCATCCAGAGGGCTGCACCTTCCGCTTCTATTACCACATGTTCGGAAAGCACATTTATGGGCTGGCCGTCTACCAGCGAATCTGGAATAACACAAGGGGACAGCTGCTATGGCAGATATTTGGGAATCAAGGCAAGAGATGGATAAGGAAACACCTCAACATTTCCAGCAGGCAGCCTTTTCAGGTATGGATAATGGGTTTCATAGTGTGTACTTGAAATGCATCAGAATGTCTAAGGAATATGAAAGACCGCAATATTCTTGAGTTAAAAGCAAGTGAAATTTGATCAAAGTTACTTTGACACACATTTATCATTTAATTAAGGATGTCCCAAGGTTTGTTAAGTTGCTTTCCTCCTTGACTACCCCCAATAATATGTAATTAAAATCTCTAAAGATGGACCCCTGGCATTGGAAACAGCTGCAGGTCTTTCTGATTGTAAGTACTCATCCTACGGAAAAATTCTGCAGGGCTTGGCACAATCTCTGGTATTCTGCAAAAAGCTCAGATTCTTAAATCTGTTCTTGTGAATATCTCTTTTGACTTTTTCACATTTTATAGTTAAGCAACAAAATCCAGAAAGAGTGAATGCTTTGTGGGAAATTCACATAGCTACTCTGGGGCAGAGCTAGGGTTTGAGTCTAAATCTCCTTACTCCTGGTTGAATATTCTTTACTCTAAATCTCACTATCTTCTCCTAAAAGTAAAACGTGCAAAAGCAAGTTCAAATGCTTATGTGGCTTTGTAAAGGACTTTGTAAAGGACAGTTTTGTAAAGGACTTTTACGTATATTATCTATTTGATTCTCTCAGCAGTTCCCTGAAGTGGGTAAGTGAGAGTTCCTTTTTGCCAGTCTTATAGATATGATGAAAAAAACTGAGAGGTTGTTGTTTATCTCTGACCAAATAGGTGGTGGGCAGCAGAACTGGGACTTGGACTGGACCCACAGTTTCTAATTAATTCACATTCATTCCCTTTCCAGTATATCATACAGCTTGTCACATGTAGGAGGGTTGGATATTTGTTCTTTCTCCCTTTGGTTGATTAGATCTACATATAATATACTGGAAGAAACTTCTTACCTATCCTGACTAAACTATTTTGTTTGCATGTACTAAATTTCTCTGTTACCCAAATTTTAAGCACTGTCTCTATCTACATGTCTTGAGTTAACAGTTTTGTAGCCAAGAACTTAGCTCCAGGCTACCTTTTGAGAGCTTCTAATCATAGATGTACATTGTACATGGCTCAGTAGAGAACACATTGGGATTGGTGATTTGTCCAGATAGACGTAAGCTTAAAGCATGGGAACTAATCCTCCCTATGTAGAGCAATATCTTGCTGTTCAGCCACAGTGGTAAGATGCATGCAGTCATATGATATGAAATTGAATACAGGGTTTTTTGACTTTAATTTAATAATGGCTCATACACTTCAAATTAATTCTTAATGCCTGGTCAGGTCAATTGTAGTTTGGACCAAACTAGTATTTAGTGGATAAACTCTCCTTATGATATTTACTCAAGAATTAGTTTGTAGGAGAAAATCACCTTGGCAGGGGGACAGCTTTACAGTCAGATGAACATGGAACTAACCAAGAAATCCTTTCGTTATGAATCAAAAGCATTAAAATTGACGTTTGAAACCCATCCTGGGTTACACATGGAGTGTTCTGTTTGATTTTATCTAAGCGTTCTTTCAGGCTTTTTATTTTTCAAATAAAATTCAGGCATGAAAAGATAAAATAAAGGTTCTGCACGTTGTGTAGATTAATCATTCAAGATAGTAAAAATTGGGTCCAATTTAAGCAACAGGATATTTATCTTCATTGAATAATGGATATACATTGTTTCTGTTCTACTGAGCAAGAGTGGCAATAACAACCAACATTTTAATTATCTGTGATGTTGTAACTGAAATTACCTAGTATCCTGCCCAGCAGATAACAGGTACTCATTAAATATTTGTTTAAAAGAAAAATTCAAAGATTTTTTTCAGGATTATTCATTTCAAATGAAATACATAGGATAGCATTAGACTTTACGTGCAAGTATAGGAACTGTTTGGCTTATTAATGTCAGTTGAAATAATCAGCCACTGCTCTTATGTGTGATGATGTCAGTAAAGGCTCAGCAAATCATTACATCTAAAACTTCAGGTTAACCCTCTAATTGATTTGTATTATGAGCTTTGTTGAAGTATAATAGACATGTAATAAACTATACATATGGAAAGTTTTGAAACCATCACCACAATCAAGATAATTAAAATATAAATATACTTCACTTCTGAAAGTTTCATCATGTCCGTTTGGAATACCTCCCTCTGGACCCCCACTCCCATCTCTTAACAACCACTGAACTCCTTTCTGTCAGTCTACATTAATTTATACTTCCCAAACTTTTATATAAATGAAATTGTATAGTATGCACTTTTTTCTGACTTATTTCATTTAGCATAATTACTTTGAGGTTCATTTCTGTTACAGAATTTATCAATAATTCATTTATTTCTATTACTGAATAGGATTATTCCATTATATGATACAGCAGTTTGTCTATTCACCTTTTGATCAATATTTGAGTTGCTTATAGTTTGGCTATTATAAATGTCTGCTGTGAACATGTGTATATAAATATTTATATGATCGTCTGCTTTTATTTCTCTTGAGTAAACACTCAGGAGGGAATGGCTGGATCATATGGTAGAAGTATGTTTAACTTTTTAAGAGACTCTTAAACTGGTTTTCAAAATTACCATTTTTCATTTCCATCAGCAGAATGTGAGAGTTCTAGTTCCTCCATATCCTAGCCAGTACTTGTTATTATCTGTCTTCTTAATTTTAGCCATTTCAAGTATATATATAGTGGTATCTCATTGTGGAATTAATTTGCATTGTCCTAGCATTAATTATGCTGAACATATTTTCATGTGCTGATTTGCCAAATGAATGTCTAATTTGAAATGTCTGTTCAAAACTTTCACCCAATTTTTAAATTGGGTTTTTTGCTTTCTTATTGAGGTTTGAGCTTTTTATATTTTCTGGATGAAAGCCTTTTTATCAGCTGTATGAATTACAAATATTTTCTCCCACTCTGTGGCTTGTATTTTCATTCTTTTAATAGATTCCTTAGAAGAGCAGATTCTTTTTTAATTTTGTTGAAGTGCAACTTATCAATATATTATTTTATAGATCATGTTTTTGTGTTATATCCAGCAAGCTTTGAATACCCCAAAGTCCCCAAAGTTTTCCCCTTCTCTCTCTCTTCTCCCTTGGGAACCTTGATTACATGTAAATTAAGCTGCTTGAAGCTGTTTTACAGCTTACTGTTGCTCTGTTCAATTTTTTTTTTTCTCATTCTCTTTTCCCTCTGTGTTTTATTTTGGATAGTATCTATCATTGTTTCTTCAATGCCCAATCTATTAATCCCTTCCAGTGATTTACCATCTCCTACATTGTAAATTTTATCTCTAAAGTATGATTTGGACCTTTATTTGATCTTCCATGTCTCTCTTTTAGGACATACAGAATACAATTTTAATAACTGTTTTAGATTTTCTAGGTGACATCAATAAGATGGCAGAATAGGAGGTCCCCTGCTTGTATCCCCCCTCAATAAAAGTAATATGGCAACCATCTATGGACAAAAGTGCCTTTGTGGGAGCTTTGGGATCCAGCCACAGGCCAGCAGTCCTGCCTGCTCAGGTACCCACCAGGAGTCATGTTCATGTCCCTGGAGGTAGGCCACCGACCTCAGTCTAACAGCAGATCCTAAAATAGCACCACAACTCAGCTCCAGCACCTCTCAGCTAGGGTCTGCAAGTGATACCGCCTGCTCAGGGATGCATTAGGAGACATGCCCATCCGTGCCCTTGGAGGTAGGCCTACAGACCTTGGTTTGACTGCAGATCTTGAAGTGGCCCTGTAACTCAACTTCAGCTCCTCATAGCCATGGTCAGGGGCCAGTCCTCCCCTCCCAGGGACCTTCCTAGTGACCTGGTAGGAACCCTCTAGGAACTATGTGGGAGCCATACTTGTCTGCATACCTGGTAATAGGCCCACCATCTGTGGGTCCAAATGCAGACCATGAGGCACGCCCTTGTCCCAGTGCCAGCCCTAGTGATCAAGGTCCTGGAGGCAGCACTGGTCACTCAGGGACTAGAGAAGATCCATTGCAGCTCAAGCTGCTCGTAACAGGCTTGACAACTGTGAACCCCACCGAGGACCCAGCTCTATCCCTCTCAGCTGTGATCCTAGAGGTAACACCATCAGTCCAGGGACCTGACAGGAGAAGGTCTTTACCTGCTGAAGCTAGCCTGTAAAGACTGAAAGAGGGTTTGGTTTTTTGAGTGCACAGACACAAAAGCAGGGATACACAGGTCATAAAGAATCAGACAAATGTGGCACCACCAAAGTAAACTAATGAAGCTCCAGAAACTTACCCCAAAGAAATGGAAATCTGCAAATTGCCTGACAAAGAATTCAAAATAATCATGTTAAAGAAGTTCAATGAGATGCAAGAGAACATCGATATGCAACTAAATGACATCAGGGAAACAACGCATGAATAAAATGAGAAGTTTAATAAAGAAATAGAAATCATAAAAATAGAACCAAACAGAAATTCTAGAGCTGAAGGATATAATGATGGAATGAAGATTTCAGTAGAAAGCTTCAACAACAGACTGAATCATACAGAATAAAGAATCAGTAAACTCAAAGACAAGTATTTGAAATTAACCAATAAGAGGAACAAAAAGAGAAACAAGTGAAAAAGACTGAAGAAAGTGCACGGGACCTATGGAACAACATTGGACAGAATGAATATGTGCATTATGGGAATCCCAGAAAGAGAAGAGAGAGGAAAAGAAGAAAGCTTTATAAATAACAGTTGAGGGGCTGGCCTGGTGGTGCAGCGGTTTAGTTTGCACTTTGGCAGTGCAGGATTCGCAGGTTCGGATCCCGGGCACCTGCCAACGCACCACTTGTCAGTCATGCTGTGGTGGCATCTCATATAAAGTAGAGGAAGATGGGCATGGATGTTAGCTCAGGGCTGGTCTTCCTCACAAAAAAAAGAAAAAAAAAAAGAAATAATGGCTGAAAACTTCCCAAATTATGGGAGGGATTTGGCATTTAAATACATGAATCTCAGATGACTTCACATGAGATCAACTCAAAGATTACCCCAGACACATTATAATCAAAATGTCAAAAGTCAAAGACACAGAGAGAATTTTGAAAGCCACAAAAGAAAGGCAACTTGTCACATATGAGGGAACTCCCGCCACATGGCTATTGGTGGATTTCTCATCAGAAACTTTGCAAGCCAGGAGGGAGTGGGATGATATATCCAAAGTGCTGACAAAAAAAAAAACAAAACAAAACATTGCCAACCAAGAATACTATAGCTGGTAAAGTTGTCCTTCAGAAATGAAGGAGAGATGAAGACATTCGTAGACAAACAAAAGCTAAGAGAGTTTATCGCCACTGTTACATTCCTTAAAATAAATGCGAAAGGGAGTTCTTTAAGTTGAAACAAAAGGATGCTAAGTAAAAACGTGAATACATATGAAAATATAAAACTCACTGGTAAAGGTAGATATTTAGTCAAATTCAGAATACACTAATACTGTGATGGGGGTGTGTAAATCTAGTCTAACTCTAGTATAAAAGTGAAAGACAGAAATAGTAAAAATAATTCTAGCTACAATAATTTGTTAACGGATACACAATATAAAAATATGTAAAGTGTGACATCAATAGCATAAAATGTGGAGGCAAGGAAGAAGTAAAAGTGTAGAGTTTTAAAATGCAGTTGAAGTAAAGTTGTTATCAGCTTAAAATAGACTGTTATAACTATAAGATATTTTATGTAAGCCTGCCTCATGGTAACCACAAAGAAAAACAAAATATAAAAAATATAAAAAGAAAGGAATCAAAGCGTACCAGTACAAAAAAATTACAAGGGAAGACAGCAAGAGGGGAAGAAAGAAACAACAAAACAGTCAGAAAACAATTAGCAACATGGCCATAGTGAGTCCTTACCTATCAAGAATTTCTTTAAATATCAATGAATTAAATTCTCCAATCAAAAGACATAGAGTGGCTAAATGGTTAAAAAACAAGAAATAAGATCCAACAGTATACTGTCTACAAGAAACTCATAATTTTAAGGACAGACATAGGCTAGAAGTTAAGGGATAGAAAAAGACATTCCATACAAACATTAATCAAAAGTGAGCAGGAGTGGCTATAACTATACAGATTAAAAAAATTTATGGGGGGCTGGCCCAGTGATGTAGTGGTTAAGTTTTTGCGCTCTGCTTCAGTGGCCTGGGGTTCACAGGTTTGGATCCCAAGTGTGGACCTGCACACCACTTATCAAGTCTTGCTGTAGCAGGCATCCCACATAAAACATAGGAAGGTGGGCATGGATGTTACCTCAGGGACAATCTTTCTCAGCAAAAAGAGGAGGGTTGGCAGCATATGTTAGCTCAGGGCTAATATTCCTCACACACACACACAAAAAGACGTATGGTCACAAGAGACAAAGAAGGTGATTATATAATGAAAAAGGGGATAATTCATCAGGAACATATGACAAAAGTAAATATATCAGGGAATAACATTGGAACACCTAAACGTATAAAGCAAATGTTAATAGAACTGAGGGGAGAAAGGCATCAATATGATAATAGTAGGGGACTTCAGTTCCTCACTTTTGACAATGGATAGATCATCCAAACAGAAAATCAATAAGGAGACATTGGATTTAAACTACATTAGACCAGGTGGACTTAACAGATATTTACAGAACGTTCCATGCAACAGCAGCAGAATACACATCATTCTCAAGCACACATGGAGCATTCTCCAGGATAGATCATTTGTGAGGCTACAAAACAATTCTTAGCAAACTGACAATGATTGAAATTACAGGAAGTATCTTTTCTGACCATAATTATCTGAAACTAGAAATCAATAACGAGTAAAACTGGAAAATTTACAAATATGTGGAAATTAAACTACACACTCCTGAACAACCAATGAGTGAAAAAAGAAATCAAAAAGGAAATCAAAAAGTTATCTTGAGACAAATGAAAATGGAAACACAACATACCAAAACTTATAGGATGCCTCCAAAGCAGTTTTACGAGGGAAACTTATAGTGATAAATGCGTATCATAAGAAAAAAAAGAAAGATCCCAAATAAACAACCTAACTTTACAGCACAAAGAACTAGAAAAAGAACGGAATAAGCCCAAAATTAGCAGAAGGAAGGAAATAAAGTTCAGAGCAGAAATAAATGAAATAGAAACTAGAAAAGCAATGGAAAAGACCAACAAAACCAAGAGTTGGTTTTTTGAAAAGAAAAACGAAATGGACAAACCTTTAGCTAGACTAACCAAGAAAAAAAAGAAGACTCAAATAAATAACATCAGAAATTAAAGAGGAGACATCACAACTGATACTATAGAAATACAAAGTATCATAAGAGACTATGAACAATTATATGTCAAAATATTGGATAACCCAGAAGAAACAGATAAATTCCTACAAACATACAACCTAACAAGCATGATGAAGACACAGAAAATCTGAGCACACCAATAATCAGAAAGGAGATTGAATCAGTAATCAAAAACCTGTCAACAAAGAAAAGGCCAGGAGTAGATATCTTCCTGGTGAATTCTACCAAACATTTAAGAAAGAATTAATACCAACTGTTGTCAAACTCTTCCAAAAAATAGAGGAAAGAACACCTGCAAACTCATTTTACCAGGCTAACATTACCCTGATACCCAAAGCAGACAAAGCTACTACAGGAAAAGATCATAGGCCAATATCCGTGGTGAACATAGATACAAAAGTCCGCAAATAAATACTAGCAAAACAAATTCAACAACACATTAAAAAGATCATACCTCGTGATCAAGTGAGGTTTATCCCTCGGATGCAAGGATGGCTCAACATATGGAAATCAATGAATGTGATACGCTGCTTTAACAACGTGAAGACAGAATCATAAGATCATCTCAATAGATGCAGATAAATCATTTGACAAAATTAAACATCCTTTCATGACAAAAAACTCTCAAGTTAGGTGTAGAAGGAATGCACTTCAACATAATAAAGGCCATGTATGGCAAGCCCAAAGATAACATTAACTCAGTGGTGAAAAGCTGAAGGCCCTTCTTCTAAGGTCGGGAAGAAGACAATGAGAGGCTCACTTCCACCAGTCTATTCAAAATAGTACTGGGAGTCCTAACCAGAGCAGTTAGGCAGGAAGAAGAAATAAAAGGCATCCAAATCAGAAAGGAAGTAGTAAAATTGTCTCTATTTGCAGATGACATGATCTTATATACAGAAAACCCTAAACACTCCACAAAAACTTTTAGAACTGCTAAATGAATTCAGTATAGTTGTATGATATAAAATCAACATATAAATATTAGTTGCATTTATATGCACTAACAATGAACTATCTGTAAACAAAATTAAGAAAACAATCCTATTTATAATGGCATCAAAAAGAATAGCATCCTTAGGAATAATTTAACCAAGGAGGTGAAAGATCTGTGTATTGACAACTATAAGACATTGATGAAAGAATTTCTAAGACTAGTAAATTGAAAGTCATCCTGTTTTCATGAATTGGAAGCATTAATTTTGTTAAAATGTCCATAAATCAAAGTGATCTACAGATTCAGTACAATCCCTATCAAAATTCATTGGCACTTTTATGGAAATAGAAAAAAACAATCCTAAAATTCATATGGAACCACAGAAGACCCCAAGTAGCAAAAACAATCTTGAGAAAGAAGAACAAACCTACAGGCATTACTGTTCCTGATTTCAAACAAGAAAGCAAAGCTCTTATATTCAAAACATGTGGGTTTGGCATAAAAACAGACACATAGTCCAGTGGAACAGAATAGAGAGCCCAGAAATGAACCCAAACATATATGGTCAACTAATCTTTTTCAAGGGCACCAAGAATACATAATGGGGAAAGGACAGTCTCTTCAGTAAAAGGTAGTGGGGAAACTGTATATCCACATGCAAAAGAAGGAAATCAGACACTTACCTTATACCACTCACACAAATTAACTCATAAAGGATTAAAGACTTATATGTAGACCTGGAACCATAAAATTTCTAACAGATAACATAGAGAAAAACCTCCTTGACAATGATCTTGCAATGATTTTTTGATAAGATACCAAAAGAACAGACAACAAAAGCAACAATAAACAAGTGGGACTACATCAAACTAAAAAGCTTTTGCGTGGCAAAGGAAACAATCAACAAAACGAAAAGATAACCTGCAGAATGGAAGAAGATACTTGCAAACCATGTATCTGGTAAGGGATTAATATCCAAAATATATAAGGAACTCATGTAATTTAATAGCAATAAAACAAATGACCCTATGAAAAAGTAGGTAAAGGACTTAAATAGACATTTTCCCAAAGAAGATGTACGATGACCAACAGGTGCATGAAAATGTGCTCAACATCACTGATTATCAGGGAAATGCAAGTCAAAACCACAATGAGATATCTTCTTACACCTGTTAGGATGGCTATTATCAAAAAGTTAAAAGTGAACAAGTGTTAGTGAGGGTGTGGAGAAAAGGGAAATGTTGTGTACTGCTGGTGGGATTGTAAATTGGTGCAGCCATTATGGAAAACAGTATGGAGGTTCCTCAAAAAATTAAAAGTAGAACTACTGTATGATCCAGCAATCCCACTTTTAGGTACATATCCAAAGGAAATGTAAACAGGATGTTGAAGAGATATCCTCACTCCCGTGTTCATTGTAGCATTATTCACAATAGCCAAGATGTGGGAACAACCCTAGTGTCTGTTGACCAATGAATGAGTCAAGAAAATGTGGTATGTGTGTGTGTGTATATATATACACACAATAGAATATTATTAAGCCTTAGAAAAGAAGGATATCCTATCATTTTTGACATGGGTGAATCTGGAGGACATTACTCTATGATCTAATTTATGTGTGGAATCTAAAAATTCAAACTCATAGAAACAGAGTAGATTTGTGGTTGCCAGGGGTAAAGGGTGAGGAAAATAGGGAAATATTGGTTAAAGGGTATAAACTTTCAGTGATAAAATGATAAGTTCTGGGGAAATGATGTACAGCATAGTGATTGTAGTTAATAATACTGTATTATATACTGGAAATTCACTGAGAGTAGATCTTAACGTGTTTTCACTGCACAAGGACACACGCACACACAAACACAAATGGTAACTGTATGAGATAATGGATGTGCTAATTGACTTGATTGTGGTAATCATTTCACAATGTATCTGAGTATTAACTCATCACGATGTAACCTCTAAATATATATAATTTTTATTTGTCAATTACGCCTCCATAGTGTGGGAAAAAATAGTTGTTGATGTCCTTGACTAACATTTCTAACGTCTGTACCTGTTATAGGTTAGTTTGGAATGGATGAGTTTTCTCTTCATTATGGGTCATACTTTCCTACCTTTTTTTTTTTCTTTGTATGCCTGGTAATTAGGGTCTGGTTGCCAATGTGAATTTTATCATATTGGGTGCTGTAAATATGTATATATAAATATCTTGATCTTTGTACTGGTATGCAGTTAAGTTAGTGGGAAAGAGTTTGATCCTTTCTGGTCTTGCTGTTAAGATTTATTAGGTGGGATCAGATTAGTACTCAGTTTAGGGCTAATTATTTCCCACTACTGAGGCAAAGCTTCTGTGTATTCTACCGAAAGCTTGTGAATCTTGAAGTTTTTCTAGTTTGGCTGGTGACAATAGGTGCTATTCCTGGACCTCTGTGACCACATGGACTGTTACCTCTAATCCCTTCTAGTGGTTCTTCAAGATGTAGTGCTTTCCTTGTTCTTTCTGACTTTCATCAGTTATTCACTACCTCTTTCCATATCAATGCTGTGAGGAAGACAGAATATTGAAAAATGCAGTTCCTTGAGGGAGCGTCTGCTGACTGACTGTGAGATCCTGTATTTTTTTTCTCCCTCCTCCTTGTGCTTTTCTTCTTCCCTCCTTCGTCTCCTCCCTCTCCCCCTCCTCCTTTCCTCTATCCCTCCCTCCCTCCCTTCTTTTTTCCTTCCTTGCTTCCTTTCTTCCTTCCTTCTTTCCTGTTTTCAAGACTTAGTGAATATTTGCTGAACATCAGATATTGTCTCAAAATGTTATTTATTTAATCCTAAGGTAACAATAATAGCTCAGGTTCAAATAGTAGTTTTGTTAAGTCCCCATATTATAGATATAGTAATAGAAATGTGGAAAGACTAAGCCAATTGTTCTTTTATGCATTCCCTCCTCTTTCTTCTGATTAATTTCACCTTGGCTGAGGTCCTCATCTCCAAACCTGGCCACTTGTAATAGTCCTCTCTCATTGGTCTTACTACTGCCATTCTTGTACCTACTCATTGAAGGGAAATTGATCTTTTGAAAATGCAAATATGGTCTCTGTCCTTCCTTACTTAAAACCCTCTAGTGGCTTTCCATGGTTTATGGGATAAAATCCAAATTCCTATGTCTTTTCCCATATTTCTTGCCTCCCACGCCCAAGTCTACTGCTGCCTGCTGTGTCAAATGTTGTCAGTAGTGCACTGAGCTCATTCTCTTCCTGTGCTTGGGAAGGCTTCTCCGTCCTGGACCTTTCCCTCTCCACACATGCTTGGAAAAACACCCACTTATCATGTTCAGATTCAGATTAGGTTTCAGTTCAGTTTGTTTTACCTTTTCATGAAGCTTTCCCTGACAGCTGCATATGCCTTAAGAGAATTGGCTATTCGTTCCCCTGTGCCCTTTGTAGACACAATTTTATCATACAGTCTTCACTTGTATTTGTTCCTTTTAACTAGGAATTCACTGAATGCAAAGACGATGTCTTTGTTGCCCTAGCATCTAGCACAATGCCTGGATCTAGAAGATGTACAGTAAATGTTTATTGAATGACTATTTGACTGAATGATTGAAGTCATATTTAGTAAGTGGAAAGCCAGGACTACTTTCCAGTCCATTATTTTTTGTACTTAATTTTTTTATTGTATATTAATAATAGTTTCTTAGTGATTTGAAACTATAGAGCTATGTCAGATTATTTCAACAGTGATTGGCTTACTTAAGAGGCTTCAATAATTTTGAATTTTTATTTCAGTTTCAATATTTGATCAATTTATTGACTTCCTATGATTTAGCTAATTATTTACATTTTAATGTAAAACCAAACTGTGTTTTACCTAAAAATTACTCATGTTCATTGACAGGTGAATATCACTGGATTTACTTTGAAGAAGTTCTGGTTAGACCTTGAATATGCCAAGACTACACCCTCCTCTTTTCTTGGGAAGAGGCTACTGTTCATATAAATTATTTACATCTTCTTCAGAAATGTGAAGATTGTTACATTTCTAATTTTTAGTTCTGTAGTACTTCAAAATTCCTGTGGCACATGCACTTAAGCCCCTCAGAGCAGTTGACGTTAATATTTATGTGGATAGTTTCCCAAGACATGACAGTCTTCATTTCCATCATTAATTGGTATAGGAGATAGACTTTGTTTTCTAGATGGAAGCTCAGTCATAGTATTAGGAAATTTACAAGCAGAAAGGAATTATCTAGTCCAACCCATTCATTCTACAGGTAAAGAAATTAAGATCCAGAAACTCTGTCTTCTTTGATGTCTCACAAGTATTTTAGAACAAAGACTAGATGCTAGGTTTCCTGTATCCCAACCCAATGATCTTGATACTGTAATACCTTTGATCAACAGAATCCACATAATTAAACATAATTATATATTAAATAAGAAACAAAAATACTAAGGAGATACTGCACTGAAAATATAATAATATCTTGACTTTTGATCTTCAAATTCAATATGTAAAAACTCAAAGAAAATAATTCCAGTGATTCCTTGAGTAAACCATTTTCCCAATAAGGTCACAATTCAGCAATGTAGTAATTTTGACTGCTCCAAATGCTACCCTAGTGGTCTGGAAAATGTGTTCGTTTATGTACCATGGAGAATGATTTATTTATTCCTAAAGGCTAATTTTCAAAATATATGAATCTTGTGAAATTGTACCTATTTTCCAACACTTTTTCTAAATATATTTTAGAGGGCATTTCCCGAGTTTTCATGATGCAGGAAAAATATGGTGTAATAGCCTTGTGAAGGGGAATAACGGCATTTAGATGTTGTAACTTTTGGAGATCTCTTCTTGGAATGTGTTTGGTTGTGGCAGTGCTGGTCATTTATACTAATTATGTAATAATGTACTAAAGTACTATTAATAAAATACTTTACTAAATTACTAAATGGTACATTGATCTTAATGAAATTATATGGAATACTGCAGAGAAATCGCTTGTATATGGACACAATAGGGCATGTCAACATAATGTTTCCTTTTCCAAAAGATATTTTCTTGGCTATTTCCCATTTCAACTGATGTATTCTTGGAAATGTGGATCTGACGACGAGCTAGTGCCTATAAATCTGTGATTCTACATACTAATATTGTGGGACATTCAGATATGACAAACAGTGTTCCATGTCATAGAACATGACCACCAGAGGAATGTAACTAACTCTATCACTAAAACCCTGGGTCCAATACAGATGATTGTACTTGTTATCCTAGATTGCTCTTGGATTGGCAATCTTAAATTTTAAAATCTAGACAGTTTATTTATCTTTTCCTTTTGAAGAATTGCTTTATCCTGGCTGGTTTTAACCAATGTGTTCAATGAGATTTGTTTCAAATTTTTTTGAAGTTATTTAGAATTTCTTAGAACTCACTGCTAATTCCTTTTCCCAGCATGCTTTTTGGATAGGAGATACCACTCTTTCTCCTGAGTCTGTACCACCAGCATGAAATTTCCATGAAAAATCTAACAATAAGACAACTTGTTATAGAGCTTCCTATGTGGAGGGTCACATTCAAATGTCAACAAGGAGAAGTATTTGAGCCAGGCTCAATTGTAGAGGCTATTGAATGAAAATAGACAAGAGATGTTATCACAAGTATTTTAAAGAAACTTTTAAAATTATAACTTCTAAAGATATTTCAACTATTATAATACTGAGTATACTACTGGCCAGATTCTTTATTATATCTACTCTCACCTATATGTCACATTTTTACTTACACTTAAATGAGGATCTAGGTACATAATGAAAAATAACTATCACGCAAGCATATATTATCTTATACTTTCAGCTGCTTTGATTGGTGTGCACCACAAGTGTTATATCAGCATCATAGGATATTACATTTGGAATTATTTAGCATTAAAATTAGCTCAAGAACTTTCTCACCAGGTATTTAACCCAGATGTACTCTGTATCTCCAGTGTTAAGAATTTGTTATTTCATGAGGTTTTCCATCCTACCTTTGGACACACTGACAGAAAATGTTTTCCTATACAGAATTGAAATCTGTCTCCTATTTGCTTTTCCCTTGTAGGATTGAGTTTCTTGGGATGGATTCAGCGTCAATGGTAGTCACTGATAAGTCTTATGAAAACCTAGTTTATCCAACTTATTAATTCTTTGGTACCACAGAAACCAGGACTTACAATCTTCAGCTCACTTCTTCCTAACATGACCTCTTTTTCTGGAGTGTATTTTTATGTATGAAGTAGGCCTGGGGAGAGGACATGGGCTTTCAAAGAAAAGATTATCCAGCTAGACCTCTTAATGCCATAGAACTTTCTGACTAAATCTGAAAGAATTCCATTGTATTCTGGTAACATCCTTCAGTAATAAAAAAAAGAAGTTTTTCCCAGGTGGATTTTGTGGTGCAAGACTTAAAAAAATTTTATTCATAATCGTAATTTATTTTTTCATTCGTGGAATATGCCTTTAAATTCTACATGGTGCATCATTTTTCACTACTCTTAGGAAAAATGTTTCTAAAGTTATGTTGTAAATAAAACAGGATCATATTTAATAATGTAAAGTTGATCCCACCTTCCATAAAATTATATGCAGAAATGTTAAAAGTATAAGTTATATATGCGACCTCATATAAAATTTTTTTTCCCAAGTGTGTATAGTTTGCTAGAATTTGCATTGAAGGGTTTTGGATGGAGTCTGCTGGCTTGAAGCCTGTGGAAGCAACACTCACTCATAGATTTGTTGCTTACTGAACAGCATACTACATCTTGTTTCACAATCTTAAGTTTCTCTTAGGCTATCTTCTTCAGCTAAATTCAAATATAACCACAGCTTATTATGTCAACTCTTCATCAAATCCTGATTCAAAGTGAGGAGCTTAGTTTCCAGCGTGAAGAACTTGTGACTAGAGAAGGAGGGAAGAAAAGGTTAGGTAGAGGTTGTTACAAGAGTGTGGGCCAGAAAACAAGTCTAATTCTTTAATAAATCCATTATTTAAACTCTGCTCTACCTGTGATGACTTCTGTAATAATCAATGGCATCTAATATTTTTGACCTCCAAAATTACAATAGAATATTATTATGGGTCATCAAGCATTGGAAAAGCATAAAAATTAATGTAACCAGTTGGAGTATCCAAATATTTGTATAATCCATGTTGAAAAGAAGCGAAGAAGGAGAGAGAGAAAAAGACAGAGAAAGAAAGGTTTGGGTTGTTGGGCTGAATTTTTTCAAAATTGCCAATTGGTTGGTAAAAAAGGGTTTGAAAAATATTACTATGAATGAATGCTTTAATTGCAGTGTGCCTCATCCTTTCTCAGTTTATGCCCTATTTTGAAACTTCATGTAACTGTGTTTTGCTTGTTTGTTTCTTTTTGTCCCTGGTGTTGCATATACAAGCCATTTGGGCCCTTTCTGCTCATGGGTACTTTCACATCCCTTCACGCTGCCTTCTGGCTGGATTTGGTAGAATGGAGAGAGTAAACGTAGACCCAGTGTGGTGGGCTGCCTTGTCTGATTTTGCAAATTTTGCCACAGTGAGGCTGTCCAGCTGAGAGGCTCTGAGTGGGGCTGAAATCTGAGTTGTGGGTTTATTTGCCATTTTGGAATTTGCATGCAAGTGCTATATATGATAAGAGCTGCCCTGTTGGCCTCTCTTTACAAGGAAGTATTTAATTAAATTTGTGTGAAGTTGCCATATAAAGAAAAGTGCATTAGATTATCAGGGCTGAATTATTTTCCTAAACACTGCACTTTCAAGTAGCACAGCAGATATGAATCTTCTTAATCAGCTAAGATCTGTGTATCTAGCTAGACAAACAAAAGCAAAAGTTTATTCCCCTCTGATGCATTGTTCACTCTCTAGGAATAAACTCTACGAAATGTCTTTCAAATGTGTTTTTCTCTGCCAATCCAAACTTGTTTTAAACATGTGGAACGTTTCAGATTTGCCTTTGCTCTGCATTTTTTTAAACAGTGTAACATACTGAACCAAATAGTTTTGCTTGCTTCTATTGATGACGCATGATTTTGGCTTTTATCTTCAGTAGAAAATCAATGTACCATAGCGTTCACTAAGAAAAAGGTATGGGACCTCTTTGTAATTCTTTGTCGGATGATTGCTTTATCTTGATTTATGCCTTTAAACTTTTTCTCATTCAGCAGAATATATTGTGTCGCTATCTGTGAGAGCAAAGCTATCCATACCAATTTATGCTCTGAGTACAGTCTCCTTCCAGAATTGCTTATGGAACATATCAAGTCACTACAGGTTAGGGACACAATGCTTTCTTCTTTCTTAGGCATGTCAGATTGATGACTTTGGTTCATATCCAAATTTTTATATTAACATTTTTAGTAAAAATATTCCTTTATCAGGTAAAAGGAGATTGTAGGTGATTTTTATTCTAGTGCTTCCCCAAATTTCAAGGTCTGAAAAGAAACTCAATATTCTTAGTCTTAACAAAATTGCCCTCACTTATATCAGGATTGCCATTTGGAACTACTTTAGGGGCTCTTCTGAAATTATTTTTGAAACAGGTTTGTCAACTATTGCCAAACTGAAATCTGATTGTAAACTTTTGAAAACTAATTTCTTGAAATGGAATTCAAGATAGTATCTTCCAAGTAATTTTTTTTTTACCCAAACACACATTCTAGTTTGCTTTATTATGTCATTATTGTGTTGGAAACACAATATTTCACTGTTACCAGCTTGAATATTTTTATTGAACTTAAAAATTATTAGGGCTTCTATGTCCTTGCAGAGAGGATGTTCTTTACATTTTATGATATAAAACCTTCTTCCAGGGGAGAAAAACGAAATATGCATGAATGCAATTCTGAAATATTTAAGGTTAAAGATGTTTATTGATCCCTGAACCAGTCTCCAGGAGAGTTAAGAATAGAGAAAGAAGATGGAGAAAAGTCCTAAAGAATGTAAAAAATAGAAGTCAGTCCCATAACCCCAAACTTATGATCTATTGGGGAATTCTACGGTGGACCTAAAGCCTGTATTTCTACTGAATATCTAACAGAGGACATGTTTCCTCCCAATTTCTGTGTGAGTTGCTGTCTATGGAAATTTCATTGTATTTGGAACTATTGAAATTTCCAGGACATTTGAGAGGTTTGTGGAGACTAGTTAGGCTATTTGAAATGAGGACTGTTCTGGAAAATCTGGAATGTGCGTCCTTGTATATAAGCTTGTTTTTATCAGGCATAGGCTATTTCTATACTCTTATGTCTCTAAATTCACTGTCCCATGCACATATGTAAATATGCAAATACATATATTTTCTGTCATTAGATGATTCCTATGACTTTCATTTGTATGTATCAAGAGTGTGATTATCCTTTTAACCGCAGGACTCTTGTCATTGCTTCAGTCAATACAGAGCAGACTTTCGCCACAGTGTCCCTGGCTGTAACTTCATCTGAATTATATATAACATAGTCAAAAGTAATCACAATCCACTAAGAAGTGTAAAAGAAGCTAGAAAGTGCAAGCTCTGTCTTAGGAGAAGGCTTTATTTTTTTCTCTATCAAATGCAGTGTGTAGCTACTTGTTTTGACCTCCAAGACGCTATTGCTTCTCCTGTGTTGCTGTCTTTGGCTTTCTGATCTTTGATTTGATTACATTTGAAGATTTATCCTTGCTTATTTCTTGGCTTCTCTGCTATCTCTGCTCTCATAGGTGATGACCGCTTCCTCTGTAACTCTTGGCATTATCCCTGCTCCAATAACCGCTAATTTTACGTAAGTGTCATTCTATCTAAGTCAATTTGATGCAGAATGGAACTACAATTTGTAGTGTTATACTTACGTTACAAATTATTATGTTATACTACTGCTACAATTTATGCAATGTTATAACTTGACATCAACTTGGAACTACTATTTGGTGTAAAATGTGAGTTCACTTTATTTTACATTTTAAGTAGCTCAGATTAAAGTTGTATTTTTGGTACAATAAATTTAACATGTACTGAACTATAGAGTAAATTCAAGCTATTGAACAAGATGCAATATGGACTTTGGAGTAAAACTGCTTAAGTTCAAATCCTGGCTCTGTCATTTATTAGCTGTGTAGCCTTGGGAAAATTATGTAACTGCTCTGTGCCACAATTTTTTCACCTGTAATTGGGTATAATAATAGTACCTACTTTGTGTAGTTTTTGTGAAGATTACATATATTAATATATATAAAATGCTTAGAAAAGAGCCAGGCATACAGTAATTACTGAAATGTCAGCAACAACAATGATAAATATGTAATAATAATAAATATAATTGTTATTATTATTAAGTTGAAAAATAAAAATTGAAGGTTGTTAACTAAACTAGAATAAATGTTATATGATCTCTGTCCCCTTTCCAAATGGTTGAGGAGATAAGAGCATTTCCTCTATCTTTGTGCCTAATTATTCTAAATAAAGAAAGGAAGGCATTTCTTCCCTCATGGTAGCCAGAGCAAACTGCCTGTTCTTCCTCTTATCATGCAATAGAGTGCCAGAAGGTCATTGTAGTAATAGAACTGAATAATAGTTATGGGATCATAATGACGGAGTCTGTTGAAATTTAAAGGATAATAAAGGAGAATTATGAAGAACTGTATGCCAATAAATTGGACTACTTAGATGAAATGAACAAAAATTGCCAAAACTGACTCAACAACAAAAAAAAGGAAATTCAAAGAGCTCTGTATCAGTTAAAGAAATTTAATTCGCTATTAAAACTTCAGACAAGGAAAACTCCAGGCCTAGGTATATTCACTTATTAATCATATTAAGGTCTTTAAAAAAAAAAGGGAGGAGGAAACATATCCCAACTGAGGCCAGTATTATCCTGATACCCAAACCAGAGATGTCACGAGAGAAGAAAATGAGAGACCAAAATGTGCTGTGAACTTCCATATGACGGTCTTAGCCTAATTTTAACAAGTTGTGTCCAGCAATATTAAAAAAATGATAATGTATTGTGACCAAGTGGGGTTTATCTCAGTAATGCAAGTTTGGGTTAACCATGTTGATAGAAAAGAGGAGACAAATCATGCAAAACATCTCAATAGATGCATAAAAAGAACTTACAAATGCAACACCCTTTTGTAATAAAGACTCTCAGCAGGCTAAGAATAGAAGGAACAAACAGTCTACGGTTAACATCATACTTAATGGTTAAAGACTTAATGCTTTCTATATAAGATTGGGAAGACTGCAAGGATATTTTGTGTCCCCACCTCTTTCAAATATTGTACTAGAGGTCCTACCTAGTGCAAAAGGGAGAAAGAAAAGAGGGAAAGAAAGAAGAAAGAAAGGAAGGAAAGAAAGGAGAGGTACACATTTTGAAAAGGAAGAAAAACACTATTATTCTCAGATGACATGAATGTATACATAGGAAATTCCTAGGAATCTGCAGAAAAGCTCTAAAACTAATAAGGGGATTTAGCAAAGTTTTAGGATAAAAGGTCAATAAATAATGTTAATCGTATTTCTATATAAAATCAACAAGCAATTTGAAAATTACATTATATAGACAAATCAACTGACAATAGCATCAAATATAAGAAAATACTTAGGAATAAATTTAATGAAAGATGTGCAGATCTGAAACTTATAAAACATTGATATGTGAAATTAAATAAAACCTAAATAAATGGAAATATATATATGAAGTTCACAGATTAAAGCCTCAATATTTATTAGATAATAATTATCCCCATATTGACCTCTAGATTCAAAACAATCCCAATAAACTCTATAAGCCTTTTTGGAGAAGTGCAAAGCTGGTTCTAAAATTTTTATGGACGTGCAGAGGTCTTAGAATAACCAAAGCAGTTTTTTAAAAAGAAGAATGAAGTTGGAGGACTTAGCATTCCAGATTTCAAAACATATTATAAAGCTGCTTTAAGCAATACAGCATAGTATTGGCATAAAGAAGACATGTATCAATGAAACAGAATAAAACGTTTAGAAAGAGACCCACCCTTATATAACCAGTTGTAATTCAATAGGGAAATAATAGTCTCTTAAAAATGGTGCTGTTAAAATTGAATATTAAGTGAAAAATATGAACTTCAGCACTTACCTCATACCATAACCTCAAAGTAACTGAAGATGTATCATATACATAATTATAAATGTAAAATTATAAAACTTATTGAGGAAAACATCTGGAATTTTTTATGATCTTGATATAGGGAGCAATTTTCTAAATAAAAAAAGAAAAAACAAAGATTAAAAAATCATAAGTTGGACTTCATCAAAATTAAATCTTTTGCTATTTGAAAAACACCATTAAGAAATGAAAAGGCAAACCATAGACTAGGAGAAAATAATTTCAAATATATATGAAAAAGAACTTGTGTCTGGAATATATAGATAAGTATAAGAACTCAATAATGAAAAAAACAAACAACCTAATAAAATGGGCAAAATATTTGAACAGACATTTCACTAAAAATAATATACAAATGACCAATCAACAAATGAAAAGATGCTTAACATCACTCATCATCAGGGAAACGCAAATTAAAAACACATTGTGGTACCATTTTACGTCCACTGGAATGGCTCAAATGAAAAGAACTGACCATATCAAGTGTTGGTGTCGGTGTGAAACAACTAGTATTCCACATTGCTGGTGGAAATTCAGAATGGTACAGTCACTTTGGAAAACAGTTTGGCAGTTTATTATAACATTAAACATACAACTGACCCTATGGCCAAGGAACTCCACTCCTACCCAAGAGAAATAAAAACATATCCACACAAATGCTGGTACTAGAAAGTTCATAGCAGATAACATTCATCAACTGGATAAACCAATTGTGGTAAGTCCATAAATGGAATACTACTCAGCCATAAAAAGGGACAAGCTAGTGATAGGACAACAATATGGATGAATCTCAAAAACATTATGCTCAGTGAAGGAAGCTAGACATCAAAGATCAGTATATGATTCCACTAATAAGATAATCTAGAAAACACAAAACTATAGTGACAAAAATAGATTAGTGGTTTCCTGTGGTCCGGTATAGGGGAGATCAAATGCAAAGGAGTAGGAAAAAACATTTTGTGATGATGTAATTTTCTGTATCTTGATCATGGTTGTGGTTGTGTGATCATATTCATCTGTCATAATTCATTTAACTCTACACTTAAAATGGGTGAATTTTATTGTATGTAAATTATACTTAAATAAGTCTGTGAAACTGTTTAGAGCTAGCTCTTCTGTGAACGTAATCTGCACAGCAGGGATTATTTTTATACTGGAGAAATCTGCCGAGTCACAAACCTCAGAAGGGTTGAAGAAAAAGGATCTGCTTCCAATAAATTTCAGTCAGAACTGTCCTAGGCTGTATGTAGCTACAGCCATCTTCTATATTGTAGTCTCTGGTTAAATTACTTTACAATTCTACAATCTGAGCTTGGTTTTTAAATGCATATACTTTTTTTTTTCTTTTTACTATAAAAGCTATACAAAACAACTTCCTAAAGACTTTATTTGAAAAAGACATATATGGGAAATGTGTGTATGTATGTGTGTGTGTGTATCATTTGAAGAATTCAAGTGTTTTTTTGGTGGCTTTTTTTTAGCATTACCTTGATGTTATCATGTAAATTTTATTGCATTTGAAATAAAGTAAACAGGCTAAAAGAAAATGTATTGCCTAAGTTAAGTGTGCTCTTCATGGTGGCATGAAGTGAATATCTTTGACCCATGTAATGATATATCAGGAAATATTAGGTAAAGAAAAATAAACTGGTATAGTAAAGCTATATGTTTCTTAACAGGAAACTGATTATAGCTTTATATACTTTTTTCTGAAATGTTTTGAGGAGAAATTTATACCAAAATATACTATCAGTGATCAATCTAATTATTTAAAAATTTGCTTGTGTCCCACATATATTTGGTAACACATTGCTTCCTTGGGTCTTCAGTAGTCCCCAGTTCTGGGAAGTGGGAGAGAATTAACTTCTCTGTTCCCCTAACTATGTACTCCTCCATATCATATTAGTAATTATTGGTTTTTAAAGATTCTTAAACAAATTAACAAAAGCAAAGCAAAACATAGCAAAAGACAAATGTTTTAAAGACTTTGAGGATTAGTATGTAGATTTTAATTTCTGTCACCTAACAGAATAGATCATGTAGTTTTTATTCACTAGCCATGGATTAACTCTGCCCACACAAAGTTTCTCATAAATTGTTGTGGATACTGTTGTGCTTGACCCAAATCCTCCCTGGGACTGAAGTATTCCTCTGGGAAGTACTCTGAAGTACTGAGAATACTCTTGTTAAGTACTTTCTGAAGTACTCTCCTAGGAGTGTTGGCACCTGATGCCTCCCAGCTGATTCTCTCTGGAGAGATTTTCCTGGAGAGTTGACTTGCCAAGGTGATGTCCCCTTCTTGGAGACAGCCCATAACTGAAGAACAGCCAATATAGGGTACAAAAGCTCAGTATTCTTGAGTCAATTTAGGACAACACTGAAGGACTATCTAGTTCCCTGTGTGATTGGCTGAGGCCTTTGTTGTGACTGCATCAGAGCCTAACTGCTCCCTGCACTCAGTCCTGCTTCTTTCACTCCCCTACACTTGTGGGTTCCAAGAGGAGTTCCCAAATAAAAGTTCTGCACCCAAATCTCTGTCTCACATCTGTTTCAAAGGGAATCTGGCCTAAGACATATTTCCCTTAGGATCTGGCCATAACCCTAATTAGTCGTAGAAGCCCAAAGCCTGATCATGGAGCTCCACCTTCTGTTTTTCCTTCTTGCCTCTATTTCTACCAAAACTTTACTCATATAGACGTGGAACAACGCTGTTAACCATGGCTTATATACTATTTAACACTTTCTACATGCCAGGTGCTGTGTTTTGTACATTATCTTTTTATAATATCCCTAAAACACTAAGAGGAGCGTTCTACTCTTTCATGGAGAAAATGAGACAGCATTCTGTAAAACGTTAACATTAGGGGAAGTAGGGAGAAGGACAGGAGGGGTCTCTTTCTGTTATTTTTGCATCTTTTCTGTAAGTCTAAAATTAGGTCAAAATAAAAATATTTAAAAACATTGAGTAGTAGAACTAGATTTTTCAGATTTACAGTGTGGCTTCAGAGTTCAAGTTCTTAATTACTAACCTAAATTGCCTTTAAAACAAAAGTTCTCTTGGACTCAAACCAGGGTAAAGTGACATGAGTGTGTGCTATTTTGCACAGAGTGAAATGGGGCGTTTATCCAGGCAACAGTCATGTAAAACTGTTATGGATATAAGTTTTATAAAATTATTTGTCTAATATTAGTGATTAGACTACAATTACCTAAAAACCAGGGACCAATTTCTTCTAATTTTCACTGTATCAGCTAGAATCGAAAGCACGTATGAAAGCGTGTAGATGAATTTCAGTGAATACAGGGGTGACAATGCCCAAATAAATGAATTTGTGGCTCCCACCCTCTTACCTCTTGCTTTTTCAGTGCTTCAAAGATAGAACAAAATGGTTCAGGCAGTCAGCTTGTTCCCCCACACTTTTAGTTAATGGCATCTTGTCTTTAACACTTTGTCATCTTTAAGATGCTTCTTATTTTTTTCCACAGACCCCAGTTCTTGGGATGTGGAAGAATCATCATGTTCAAATAAGACTGTTCAATTTAAAAACCTTTTGAAGAAGCTTTAAAAAAATTTAGTTGGAAACATTCTTCCTACTGATTTCCAACACTGTGACCCTTTGTATTTCCAGTATGTGTTAAGATGAAAAATTGATTTCCTATTTAGTATGAAGCATAGTGTAATGTAATGAAAAACAAGATTGTAATGAAAAATGAGAATAACTGTAAAGTCAATATGCTTCCATTTGATGCATTGGATTAAAATGAATTAGCTTATATTCCATCATGTTTACAAAGAATTTATTTTTTTTCAATTTGTTCCTTCTTTCGGGGAAAAAAACCTTTGTAAGAGGTTTTCCTGTTAGACTAACCTATTAGTTATATTAAATTATTTTGAGATGTTTTTAATATGGATTTTTTTGTTTAGTTTTTGATAGATACAAATGTTAGTTATGCTCTTATGCTGAATTTGATATTTGGTGCTGTACATGTAAAGCAAATGTAATTTCCCAACTTTTACTTTTAGAAGTACTGGGGAAACTATGATAAAGTGGAACTGACATCAACCCGGGAGGTAGAATACATGGATTCTAAAATTTAAATTTTCCATTAAGGAACTTAGTGACCTTTATAGACGTTACTTAATCTTCTAATAATCTATTTCCCCATCAGAATAATGAAATGATTTATAAATTGTTTCTAATTATAAAATTCTACCAATTCCATTTTTTAAATTCACAATTGATTGAACTATACACTTCTTTTTGTATGTTGTAAGAGTCATGAAAACCCTTCTTATTAAGAAACTAAAATTCATCTTAAGATCTTATCGTATCTTAAAAAAAGCTTTTCTTAACTTTAGTATAAGCTACCATGAATTCCAATTATTTTTGAACCCCCAAAACACATTTAAGATCATAGTTTATATTTTTAATTTCCTTTCAGATGATTCAAATTTTACTGATAGATATCAACACCTCTGCTATTCTATATTTTAGAGGTGGCCAGTAGTTCCTCTATCTTTTTTCATATCAGCAAAAGGTAGTGATATACTGAAAGTAAGTAATGAATTAATTGCCTGAAAGAAATGGAACATAAACAACAAAAATTAACCGTTGAATATAATCTCTCTGTGTAAATTTTAACCTAGTTCAAAGGGAACCTTTTTATTTAAGTGCTAATTCATGTCTATTGATATATTCATTTGTTTACTGATATTAGGTCCTGCAATGCCCTAGGCACTATGCCACTTAGGGATACAAACAGGGATAGTAGATGATCACTGTACTCATGGAGCACATGTTCTAAAGGGGACAAAGTGAGACAGAGACACAAAAGCAAATAATTACAGTAAAAAAAGGAATGACATTGACTCAGCATGGTGGTATCAAGGAAGGTGTTGTATGACTTACATCTTAAAGTATCGGTAGGAGGTAGACCGTATTGGGGGTGGGGGTCAGGAATTAAGGAGATAAGGATGTCTATGCAAATATAGATAGATGAGAAGCAGCATGCTTATGTGAAGAACCACTAAGCAGTTCTGGAATTTGTGGTGCGTACAGTTTGAGGCAGGGAGAGGTAGACAGAAGCTGGATCAGGGAAAGTCTCAGATGTCATGGTCAAGAGTGAGTGCATTGACCTGCAGGTGCTGGGGAACCACTGCAGATTTCAGTCAGTTAATTGAGCCAATCAGAAGAGACTTTTAGAGAGACCACTCTGTTGGCTGCAAGGAGGACATGTTTGAAGTAGGGCTACCACTGAAAAAAAAAATCTACTTAGTCCAGGTAAGAGACAACCAGGGCCTCAGCTGGAAACATAAGCCAGTACAGATGGAATGAAAGGGATTCAACAAATTTTAGAAAGTAATGTCATTGAGGCTTGCATGTGTGGCATGAATGAGGGGGGAGAGTCAAGGATAATTCAGGATTCTGGTGGGAACAAAAGTAGGAGCCATCAGTTGAAATATAGAATAGAGGGGGAGAGGGAGACAGAGTTTTAGGGAAAGAGATGAGTTATTTGAAGACATTTTAAAACTTTGAGGTTTCTGTGGGACACCAAACTGGAAATGTCCAACCAGTGGTTGGGAGAAAAATAAATTTAGGGCAGAAGCAAGAAATGAAGAGAGATCTGGGATAATCAGCATATTGGTGGTAGTTGAAAATATGGGATTGGATCATGCAGGGAGAATATTTAAAGCGTGAAGACCAAAGAGTAGATAGCAGAAATAGGTGACTCTTCACGCACGGGTTTCAATCTCAGGCTTTGACCAGTTGGCACAGATGTGATAGGACAACACTTCCCTGGACTGGCCCACAACTCATGGCTTCTGTCTCTTAAGGAGGTGAGATAACCATGGAGATGCAACCCTGAAGTCTGGCAGAGTTTACGCCCGTGGGGCCACCCATGATCAACAGGAGATGAAGCCCTTTTCTCCTCCCAGATTGACAATTCTTAGATTATTTCACAGGGCTCCTCAGAGGGCACATGAAGTTCCAACACAGCAATAGCCAAGTCGATAAGTCATCCTTATAATCAGCCTGCCTTCCTTCCCTGTATCACTCTGCCCTCACCCTTGCTTCCTGAGTTAACTTCTCAAATAAAATGCCTGCTTTCAATATTTTGCCTCACATTAGGGAAAATATTTTGATATACCTTTTATATCTCCAAAACCTGGACTCCTACCTATAAAACCACAACAGCACATAAAAAGGAAGATTACTATATAGAAAATTTGGCTTCACAGATAAAGCTGCAATTTTCCAAAATACTTTAAAATCTTATTGCAGATATAGCCTTCCTTTTTATAAGCCTCACCTGAGAGTAGAGTTCACCTAAGAGTATACCTAAGAGTATATTATATAAAATGTATTTTGCCTTTTAAGAGTTTAGCTAGGACTCTTTTAAAATTGAAAGGATCTACAAATATTCGTAACACATATTTTCCAGTGTTAGAACTCAGGTGAACACAAAGCTCTCAAACTTTATTTTGATAGAAAGGAAATATAGTTCCTAAAAAGGCAGCTTTAAAATAGTAGTCTCAATTATTTAACATTAAGTGATTTGTTTTAAAGATATTTCCATATTATTTGTTTAAAAAATTAAAGATTGTGAAAGGAGCTTTTAATTGTGTTATTGATTCTGACAGTCAAACAGTTTTAATCTATACCAGGCATTTGCAAACCTTTCCTGTCAAGAGCTAGGTAATAAATATTTTAGGCTCCGTGAACCGTGGGTTTGCTGTCGTGACTACTCAACAGAGTCATCGTTGTATGAAAGCAACTTAGAGAATAAAAACCAAATTGGTATGGCTGTGCTCCAATTAAAAAAATAACTTTTTTATAAGGCTTCCAATTAAAGAAAAAACCAAAACTGTACAAGTTTGCTGACCCTTGATCTTTATAACCAGCCACTGTGGATTCCACAAGATCATTATATTCTTTCAATGTTTTGATAGAAGCAGGATTTTTGTTGGTGGTGGTGATCTTAGAAATTGCATGTCATGCTTCGAGATGATTCTTTGTTTTTTTTTTCGGATGTTGCCACATTACCAGTTACCAATCTGAACGTAACTTTTGAACATTTCCAAGGATAATGATTTGTTGAGATTTGTTTAAATGGCTGCATATTTAGATAACCAACACTTGCAGGCCTTTTCTGTCTTACCCTGGAGACAGAACACACTGATTATAAACAGAGGTGTATTGGGAATGCATCAATTCTTCCTGATCATCTAGTTTCAGGAAGAGATACTAAGAACAAACTTGGGGTAGAACCAGTCTTCTGATGATTCAGATGGCTAAGATATGGAGTAATGGTTTTCTGGTGAGGTTGAAAACAAAAATATGTGGTTTCGGAGGCTTGATAGAATAGGTTGGAAAGGGATCACTAACACAAGGATGAAGGAGATGCAAAAGAAGTGTGAAAGTGAGTGTTTGAGAAGGGAAACCTTACTTTTAACTCTAAGATTCTTATGAATTGTCTGGAAGAGTCTATGAATTGTATGGAAGTGGATGTTCTAGCCTTAAAGTAAGCCAAAGGAATCACTTTTAATAATCTATATATTATGATCGTCCAGTCTCCTATCTAAAAATATGTCCTAAACTAATATCTAATTTTCTAAAAATAGTCCTTTTATCCACGCTTTAAAACATGTTAGGTGATATTCTTTTTTATTACCACATCACATCATGCTATTTACACACATGATTTACAATTATTCCCCCACTGACTTCTTACTCAGGCGTCTTACCTTTCTTTGCCTGCTTAGATAATTGTATGTAAAATTAGTTTTTAAGAGATTAGTGAGAAGTGAAGCTTTGATTTCCATGTGATTCAAAATTAGGAGAGCTTCAGGGCTATTGACTTTTTTTAGAAGGTCGTTGCTTACTTGCATTTTCTGTAGAACCAGCAGACATGTCAACGTGCAACTGGGAAGCCAAGGTCTTTTAAATATATACTTAGAATTTTGACTTACTTTGAGACTCAGTTATTGCAGAGTTCATCTGCCAGACAAAATATAGACTAATCTTTCGGTATCTTGGTCTTGAACACATTTGAAAACGTTGTGGCCTTAGGTGTGAATTAAGAGCAAGGACAGCTGTCCCTGTCATGTGGACGCCTGTCTGTGCCTCCCACAGCGGGGACAGTGAACCAGGACAATCAGGACAGAAGCAGTGAGAATGGTATCTCAGTTGACTTTAAATTGCATTAAGGTAGCTCCTGATTTCTATCAGTGAGCTTGTGGCAGTGCATAAACATATCTTTTAAAATCCTAGGAATGAAAGTAGGTTTAAATAAATTCTATACTAAGTGGCTTTCATATTGCGCTAGTTCTAATTTTGTTTCAGCATCGAAATGTTGTCATTAAAGGAGACTCATTCATATTCCACATAAGCCCCCATAGTGAGAGCTTGCTATGAAATAAAGTATTATTTTAGCATAGATAATGGGGGAGAACTGGAAAAAACAGAATAGATGCTTAGGAAGTAGGAACTTACAGGGAGTTAATAAAAATTGAAAACAATTTTCTCTCCAGGCTTTAGTTGGTATACAGAGGGCTACAAGATACAACTAGGGATCCTCCAGAGTTTAGGAGAAAGACAAGAAAAATTTCCTTTTGAGCAATAAAATAAATAAATCTGGGGAGCTGGCCCAGTGGCGCAGCGGTTTAGTCTGCGCTTGGCAGCCCGGGGTTTGCGGGTTCGGATCCCGGGCGCCCGCCGACGCACTGCCTGTCAGCCACGCCGTGGCGGCGTCCCATATAAAGTGGAGGAAGATGGGCACGATGTTAGCCCAGGGCCAGTCTTCCTCAAGCAAAAAAAAAAAAAAAAAGAGGAAGATTAGCAACGGATGTTAGCTCAGGGCTGGTCTTCCTCACATAAAAAAAAAATAAATAAATAAATAAAATAAATAAATCTGTGTATAAGGTATATTCTCCTGGTAGCATGGTTGAACAGACAAAAATCTGGTTTAAGAGGCATTCATATACTATGTCTTGTCTCAGTTACCAGGCAGAATACTTTACATCTCTAGGGCGTTTATCTGTGTGTGTGTATAAAATATCTCAGTTAACAGGCAAAGGACTTTACTTCTCTAGGAATCCACTTTGTCCGTGTGTGTGTGTGTGTGTGTGTGTGTGTGTGTGTGTGTGTGTGTGTGTGTGTGTGTGTGTGTGTGTGTGTGTGTGTGTGTGTGTGTGTGTGTGTGTGTGGAAGACCAGCCCTGAGCTAACATCCGTCGCCAATCCTCCCCTTTTTGCTGAGGAAGACTGGCCCTGAGCTAACATCCTGCCCATCTTCCTCTACTCTGCATGCGATGCCGCCACAGCGTGGCTTGACAAGCGGCGCGCTGGTCTGCGCCCCGAATCCGAACCTGCGAACACCGGGCCACTGAAGCAGAGCGCGCGAACTTAGCCATTACACCACCGGGCCGGCCCGTCCACTTTGTCTTTTTAAACATAGAATTTGGATTAGATTAGTAGTTCTCAAGTTTTCCTAATTATCAGAACCATTTGGAGTCTTTAGAAAAAAATACAGATTCTCAATCTCTACACATACTATATCAGAAGCTCCAGAGGAGAGTTCTAAGAATCTGTATTTTTAGTGAAGACTCTTGGTGATTTTGATGATAAGAAAAGTTTGGGAAATATTAGATTAAATGATGTCTAAATTAAGTGCCACGGTGGTTTAATGGCTGAATCTGTTTTAAAAAGACCTGGAAATGAATTGTAAATGTGACTATTCATTCTGGCTTGTCTCCTAAATAACATCATGAGGCTTGTAGTCTCTCTAAATTGTATTACAAAGACACCGACTTAAATGTAGTTAATAGAAGATAATTGAATTATAATACATTGTGATGTTTTATGCTCCTCATATATGCTTTTGTTAATTGTGGAGACTGTATCTGTGCTTTTAGTTCTATACAAAGGATTCTATCCCTTTCTATCTGATAGACAACTGATGATATTAGCTTGCTGATACAATCTGTCCAGAATATTCCCCTCTACTTTATCTGCTCACCAACATGCTTCTGACCTTGATTTTGTTCAAGTAGCTTTCCTTTCCTGATAACCTTAATTTGAGGATCAGCTGGCATAAGTGTTCAGACACATGTGCAATACTGTTTTTATTTTATATTAATAAACTGGCATTTTTGGTTTATATTCAGTGTCTGGGGAAACCGCCTGGCTCCCTGAAGAGCAGACCCAAGGTGACTGTATCGAGGAGTAGACACTGAGAACAGGCTGGCAGGAGACGACAGTGCTTATTTTCTTCTGCTGTGGAATGGCTGGATATAAAGGAGGAAACCCCGGATGTAAATTGATCTGGGATTTCTGCCCTAAAGTGAGTTCTGATTTGAGGCACTGCTGGAGACTAAGGCCTCTTCTTAAAAAGAAGCCCCGGGCAGAGACTGGAGACCAGAGGGCAAAAATGAAAAAGAGAGCCAGGTTTATCTCTCCAGTCAGATGAAGCTGAGGGGACTCTGCTTGGATATTTTCCTCAGGCATATCTGGGACAAAGGGCTGTCTGCTGAGCCACCAGAGAGTGCAGTGAGGGAGGTTTTGATAACTAATTCCTCATTTTCAAGGGGAAGTAATATACTAATTTGTCAGAAATTGGTATTTAATTTTATGAAATGCTTGACGAGTTTGGAAAAAAATACTAGTGAATACTGTCATCAGTTAGAAATAAGGGAATGTTCTCTATCACTTAGTTTAATATGAAGATGTGGCTGTATCAGTGATGTTTTTTTTCTTTCTTTCTTTTTATAATTTTGATATTGAACAACACTGGGAATCCTATCACACAAATGTGTCTAGTGAGAAGGGCTGCCACCTTGTTTGGTGAAATTTTTATGAACAATTTCTAGCAAACCTTTGAGCAAATATATATATAAATTTTTTTTCAAGAAAATTTAATTTTCCCAACCAGTGTAGATAATGCATCCAATCTCACAAGCTCAAGATCCAGAAAGTTCTTCCTGCAAATTGAATTGATGAATAAAGATTTTTCTGTAGAAAGCCGAAGAACTTTCATGTGAAAGAGCAGTTTGAACTGGCTGCCACATCTTTACAAAATGAGGGAAAAAAATGAAGAAATTAATGATCCTTAGCATGATTGAAAATTAATAGCTTTATTAAAATATTCTCTTAATATTTCTTACATTAAGAAATAATATAACTTAATAATAGAATATCTTTTAAATATTCAAGCATAACTTGGGCTGCTAGGACTTCCCGGGGTATAAAATATACGTAAATTTTAGTCTAGATCTCTATAATTAAAATTACCCACTTTTTCAAGCAATTAGGGAAGGATGTTTAGTTAGTATGTTAAAGGGTCTGCAGAATTGAAGGATATTCCTGTATGCTGTATTTGTATTTCCTTGCAGTTTGATTAGATCTGTTATATACTTTAGCCTTATCCTAAGCACAAATATTTGTGAAATTATGGATTTTGAAAAGATAGATTTTTTTCCCCCTAAGCTACGTTATAATGCTCATTATGTTAAAGTTAATGACAAAAATACCCTCAAATACCACTTTGGTATTAAATGATTTGGATGATTACTTCCATTTCCACATGTAAGTAATAAGAAAGAAATCTTTAAAATCAGATTTTTATTTCGAGGAAGTCAAATTTGAAGAGTAATTGCAAAGCGCGCTTGCACCTGACAGCAGCACATACTTAAAAGATACATTTCAAATGGCGTACTGTAACATTTTGAAGGACAGAATGTTGTTAAAAGCATTGGTTTCAAAGCAATTATTTTAACTAAAGTGATATTTTAAAATCTAAATTGGAAAAAAATGTGTCTGTTTTGGAAGAACATTTAGTATATACGACATGCTCATCTATGTTAAGACTTTGAAGTACAATTACATGTTAACATACAATGAAAAAAATTAAAGTGTGACATATGTAGAAGATCTATTAATAATATTAATAGTACTAATCACTTAGTAGATGTTATAAATTCATAATCAGAATTAATAATTATCTAAATACAAAGCACTGTCTAAATTGATCTTGTATTGTTTGAGAAGCTTCCCTTGTCATTTAACTCCTATCAGACACTATATGATTAGTAAAAAAGCTTAGAAGGCTATTAAAAGTAAAAAGAAAAATGAAAAATAAAAATTTGATTAGAGTATTAGGACTTTTTTAAGCCAGTGAAGAATTAGATTCTTTTGTTTTATTGAGATATAATTGACATACAACGTTATGTAAGTTTAAGGTGTATAACATATTGATTTGATACATTTATATTGCAATATGATTGCCGTTGTAACGTTAACTAGCACCTCTAGCACATCACAAAATTATCATTTCTTCCAACGTTGGGAATAATTTCTGTGTAGTCTGCTCTGTTTCCTCTTTCTTTGTGTTTGTGGTTCTACTCTGGGTTTTTGCTTTGTGGGTGCCTTGTAAATGAAACAGTCAATTTCAGGCTGGTAGCAATTTATCTTCAAACACTTATAAAGGCCCCACTCTTATATATTATTGATGTTACCATTTACCTCTTTTTGTATCATGTATTTGTTAACAATTTATAATAAGTATACTAATTTTTACTATTCTTTAACTTTTATGCTATAGTTGAGTGGTTAACACACCATCTTAATATAGAGTTACAGTTTTCTAATTCTGGTTGTCTGTTTTTCACCCTGACCAAGTGTGTTGTGTCCTTTCGTATGTTTTCCATGTCACTGATTAGCATCTTTTCATCTCAGCTTGAAGGATTCCTTTCAGCATGTCTTGCAAGGCAGGTCTAGTGGTAGTGAACTCTCTCAGCTTTTGTTTGTCTTGGAAAGCCTTTATTTCTCCCTCATATCTAAAGGATAACTTTGCTGGCAAAGTATTCTTGGCTGGTGATTTTTATCTTTCAACATTTTGCGTATGTCATTCTACTGTCTCCTGGCCTGTAGAGTTTCTGCTGAGAAATCCACTGATAGCCCAGTGGGGGGTTCCTTTGTAGGTTATTTTTTTTCTTCCCTGACTGCCTTTAAGATTCTTTCTTTATCATTGATTTTTGACAGTTTCATTATAATGTGTCTTGGAGAAGGTCTTTTTGTATTGAGATAATAGGGTGTTCTATTATCTTCATGGACTTATAAGTCAAATTCCTTTTCCAGGTTTGGAAAGTTCTCAGCTATTATTTTTTAAAATAAATTCTCTGTTTCTCTCTCTCTTCTCCTTCTGGCACTCCGCTTATTCAGACATTTGCTTTTCTGATGGAATCCAATAGCTCTCGTAGGCTTTCTTTACTCTTTTTAAATCTTAGTTCCCTCTCCTCTTCTAACAGTATTACAGTCATGCATCACTTCATGACGAGGATATATTCTGAGAAGTGTGTTGTTAGGCGATTTCGCCATTGTGTGCACATCACAGAGTGTGAGGCGAACAAAACTTCCACTCTAAAATGTGCCTCTTTAACAAGAGGATTATTTTAGGCTGATTATTTTTAAGAAACAAAAGAATCAGAAAGTTTTTCTTGTTACCTCCTCAACTACCTAAAAGAATTCAGATAAAAAAAAAAAAACCAAAAAACCTGTCTCAGATAGGAAGCTGTCACCTTAGCATAATATGGACTAGGTGGTAGACAGGGAGGAATCTAGAAAAGCCTGTTTGTTGGGCTCCCCTCTGTGTTCTTCTGCTTCTACGTGGCCAAATACTTGTTTTCCAGATGTTTACTCTTTTTCACCTACCTGTGAATTGCCTTCTGTAACTTTGAAGTCACTGACTCTCCCCACCCCCAACATCTTTTGTCTTTAGCTGAGAATGGGATTTAAGGTGAGGGCTTCAGCCTTTGTGGCAAGTTACTCAGTTTTTCTGGGTTTCTTTTGTGTATACATGTTATTAAATGTTTGTTTTTCTCCTGTTAATCTGTCTCATGTCAATTTAATTCTTAGACCATCCAGAAGAACTTAAAAGGTGAGAGGAAAATTTCTTCCTCCCCTACAGTACTTACATAAACCTAGATGGTATAGCCTGCTACACACCTAGGCTGTATGACATTAATCTTATGGGAATGCCGTTGTATATGCAGTCCGTTTGACCAAAATGTCATTATGTGGCATATGACTGTATTCCTTTATTCCTCTCCTCCAAGTCATTTATTCTTTCTTCTATACGGTCTGCCCTGCTACAGATGCTTTGTATTGCATTCTTCATCTCATTCATTAAATTTTTCAGCTCCAGAATTTCTGTTTGGTTCTTTTTTATAGTTTCAGTCTCTTTGGTAAAGAACTTCCTCTGTTTATTAGTTTTATTCCTGACTTCATTGAATTTTCTGAGTTTCCTTGTAGCTCCTTGAATTTCTTCATAATAGCTATTTTGAATTCTTTATCATTCCATTCCTTTGAGTTCAGTTGCTGGAGAATTGTCATTTTCTTTTTGTGATGTCATATTTCCTTGATTTTTCATATTGTTTGTAGCTATACATGTCTGCTTTCACGTTTGAAATAGCAGACATCTCCTTAACTAAGCTTTTATGTGTCTTTCGTTCTTACAATTCACCAGGCTGGCTGTTAGAAACCTTTCTTTTGTATTCCAGAAGGTGACACTATAGCTCAAATTTGTAGTTTCTCCTTTGCCCACAAACCCTGGCCTGTTTTCTGAGCATGTCCCCTGTTCATTGGAGCTGGCCTTCACAGATGCACTCAGGAATGTGCACAGGAGCTGGCAGCAGAGTTGGGGGAGGTATGGGTCTTGGTGAGTTTGGGGCACCTGTGGACCTGGCAGGGAAATCCCCATAGGTGGCACTCACAGAGGCACATGGATGGACTTTCTACTGAGTGCCATCCCTTAAAGGCCATTTGAAATTCTTATTTGCCTCTTTCTCAATATCCTCCCCCTCCCCCGAGTTGCAGAGCTCTCACTTTAGTACTTTGGTTACTGATGGAGAGAAATGAGTTTCTCCAATTTTGTCCTGTCCGGCCGGGTTAGCTGGGCGCTCTCTCATTGCCTCCTCTTTCCCTGTGGGAGAAGTTGCCTCTGTCAGATAAATCAACCCAAATCAACACCTTCTTGGAGGGTGGGGCAGTGCCAGGAAAGTTTCTCTTACCATCTCTGCTGTGACCAAACTTACCTCCACGGCAACCAAACGTATTTTTCTTTTTTTTTTTTTTTTCTTTTTCTCCAATAGTGTGTTGGAGTCTCCCTTTGAGAGGGCTGGACTTCTGCCAGTTCTCTATTGGGTGAATGCCTTCCCATTTCAGCACTCACCTCATCCTTTCTCAACAGCAGTAGAGGGATCCAAGCAGTCTCACTGGCTCCTCTGGTACAGCAGCCTATACGGAGGTTTGTCTATCCCTACTGTAACTGAACTCAGATAGAAAGTGATGCTTGAGAAATAGCTGGAAATTAAAGGGAAGAATCTGGAAATGTAGAAATAAGTAAATTCAGGAATGGAAAAAGGAGGAAGAGCATAGCAAGACCATGTAAGTACAGGCATAAATTGAATTAAAATCCAGAAACAAGGCTGTGTAAGGAAGAGAAAGACACAGGGATTTGTAAAAGAAAAAGAAAGCAGGCTTTGTCACCAGTTTAGATGTGTAGTGTGAAATACTGGGACAACTCAATATATTTTGCACCTTTTTGTTTCTTTGATAATCAAGCGCCATGTGAAACACGTGGGCAATATGATATGACATCAAGAGTAACATCAATAGGTTCAGTTGAAATTAGATGTTTCACTTTTCCTTAAAATATGCAAGTGCTTACTATGTGCTCGTCACCATGCTAGGTGCTGTGCGTTCCTTAGTGAGATTGTCCTTAAAGTCTCCTAAAGGAGACAGAAAAACACTGAAATGCACAAAAACTGATGTAATTAAAAACTATGAGAAGTTTGTAAAGGAAAATGGCTTCAGCTTGAGTACTCAAGGAAGGTTTCTCTGAGGGCGTAACATCTAAACAGAGACTTGAAATGGGATTTTTAATTCACAATAACTACTGGGTGAGTATTATGGGATATTGAACTAGAGCAAAAGACAAATGTGAGTTAAAAATGTTTGGGTTTAAATCTATGACCTGTATTTTTTTGCTTTAGGTCTGGGTCAGTTTTAAGTTGCCACAGAGAAGTTGGGGTGTATTTGGACCCTCCTTTCACAAGTAGAATGAGGGACACTTGATTATTTTTGTAAAATGACTTATGTAAAATAATAAACTACAATTCCACTCCCTTTCCTTTAAATATTATCTTTAATGGTGTGGAGGATAAAACATGAATCTGTTGAGAGAAAAACAATGACATTGAAGAATTTTAGAACTATGCTTCTTAAATGAGAATTTAACCTTGGCATGTGTGAACCAATCACTGGACAATATTACCTGACATTCTATTACAATCTTATTATACTTTATTGCATCATTTTTTAAATAATAAAAACACAATTTTCTGAACTTTTTAATCAATTGTTCTAAAACTTCTTTGCTTTTGTCTCTCTAATATCGACCAGGCTTTTTTCAATTAAATGCTTCTTTGTAACCTCCAATCAAATAGTTTCCATATAAATTCTTAGGACTGGAGAAATTGAGAACTATTTGTTCTCATTCAAATAACAGATGAGATGTGAAATGGGTTACATGGTATATGAGTCCCCAGAGGATGCTTTAAAATAGCATGTGAGTTTGCAGAGTTTCAAGTAGCAAATTAGTTTCAAATTGATCAACATTTATCCCTTTTAAAATCCACTCAGGCAAGTTCCAGAAAGGCACTGTTATATATTGGAGGGATAAAAAAAAAAAAAAAACTCACCCCAATTTGGCCCTTCTTCTACCCCTAAATGACGTAGAGAGAAAAGTAGCTGAAATAACCATTGTGGTTTCCCAACCCTTTGAAAACCATGGAAAGGAAATCAATCTCATATAACCTGAGTACCTAGAGATTTTTTTTTTGTTTTAGGTTTCTGTCTCTTTCACTTAAGAAGAATAACAGAAAGAATTCTGTATAAATAAAGAAATGTGAATACAATTTTGAATAACTCACCACATCCCCCTTCCTTGATTTTAAAAAAAAGTCTCTACCCTCACCACAGCAGAAGCCCTGATGGGAAAAGATTTTGTGGGTGGAAAGGAGCTGGGCTAGCAGCAGGTGGGTGGCCATCTCTGAAAGACTCTAACAAATCACACTCGTTCAGTTCAGAATAGTATAAAATGAGAAAGAAAGAGAAAGGAAGCTGAATTGATGTACACATTTCAATTTACACATCCATTAAGGGGTCACAGTGATTCCACCAATTAAATATATCAGCCATGTAGCACCATCTGACTGCACTGTTGGAGGACAATTCTCCGTGGATTTCTTCTGTTCTGCCCGGTTCAGCCTCTAAGTCTCTAAGCAAAGGGTGTATTTGCATAGCCTTCACCCTGAGACATTTGCTTACGTTCCAGAGTAAGTACCCTCTCTCCCTCCTTCCCACCTTTCTCACTCTCTCGAGGGGAATATGAGCAGATGTACCAGCAGCCTGTAACAGCTAGACTCTCCTAATGTCAAGGTTTCTCTTCTGTGGTGCAACCCACCGCACGTGCAGGAAAACATCTGGCCCTCATCACGTTGCCCTGTGGGAATTAGGGAACCAATGGAAGGTGTTTCTCTGGCTGATACTTTTTGCTGTCCCTCTAAATCAAAGATCTAGTGTCTTCTGTCAGTATATGTGTACGAAATAGTGGTAGGCTAACTTCTTAGCTTGCGAGTAGGGTAAAGTCTCAGAGCCTTCACAGTTCCTAACCCAACATGCGCAAGGAATTGCAAACACAAATGCCTATGGGAAGCTGGTAAGGGACATGAATTGAGAGAAGTAGGTCGAGGGTAAAATAATAAATGGAAACTGGCACTCAGCCGTAGAGTTAGGTGTATATTAGGGAGTAACGGAGATTGCGGCAGCTGAAAGAAAATATCTTCTTTTGAAATATCTTGCTTTTAAAATATTTGGCAACCTAGTCTACTTGAAAGCACTGACTGGGTTAAACTAAACTCCTGGGAGCTGGGTTGTCACAGTTTAGTCTTTTCTGTCCTAAATGGTGAGAAACTGGAGGAAAAAGATAACATTTTTTTTTTTCTCCTTGGTAACCATGGAAACACTTGGCACAATGCCAAAGCAGACACTCATTGAAGAATCAAAAATTCTTGGCTAGCCACATTGTAAAGCCTGACATTAGCTAAGAAGAGATACAGACATCAGATTTTTTTCTTTTAAATAATTCTTTTGTAGTACTTGCCCTACTTTTCTGTCCCAGCATTTCATTTCATCTCTACTAGTACAACAATTTTATTTTTATTATCCATTTCTGTGCTGTGTGTGTGCACAGTTTAGATACGGCTTTTATGGATCATTTTTAATGATAAATGGTTTTCATATGTGTAGTATGATAATTGGAAAAACTCTGGTTGTTCTGCACTTTTTTGCGTGTGATATGGCCAGAGACAGAGAGTTTGAAACATAAAATTTGTCAGATAAAAATTTGAGTATTATTTCATAAAGATTAATATCAGGGTTACACAAAAAATTCCAAAGATGATTAAAAACCTTTTCACATTGAATCTAGCAAATATTTCCATAAGTATTAGCCTAGGAAGGTTGAGGTTCTTAGTTGACTTTCTACAAGCCCCTAAAATTGTAGGTTATGTGGTAAAATAATGGATAGTTATCCAAATGCATTTATAGGAGTTTGACTACTTCAGCTTTTAGTCAGTTGTGAAAACAGGCTAAAAGAGAGTTTGTATAATTTCTTTCTTTTTTTTGTTTCTGCATTTTAAACTATGGGAATACTAAATGAAAATAAGTGCACACCATTAAGAAGTATAAGGGAAAACATGAATATTTGTTTTCTGGAAAATTATTAGTGGATGGTAAGAGGATTTTTTCATAACTGAATTGAAAAATACGTTGAGATACTCAACACTACTATATGCTAATTATAAAATGCATGCATTAAATTAGCAATTTAGAAAACAGTAAAAGTAATAGTTGAGATATTGATGACTTAAGCAATAAGTATAGAATAAATGTTTTTAATTTGTTTGTTGAGGTATAATTTATATAAGTAAAATTCATCCTATTTAGGTGAGCGGCTCTATGAATTTCAAAAAACTTATGCAGTCAGGTAACCACTGCCACAAGTAAGATAAAAAGTATTTCCATCATCCGCCCAGATTCCCCTTCCTCTATGTTATCAATCCCCTCCCTCTCCCCTCAGCCCCTGGCAACACTGATCTGATTTCTTTTCCTATAGTTCTGCCTTTTCTTGAATGTTGTTTAAATGGATTGATAAAGTCTGTAGCCTTTTGGGTCTGACTTCACTTTCAAAAGTATAATGCTTTTGAGATTCACATATAACTGTTGCACATATCATTAGTTTGTTCCTGTTTACTGCTGAATGGTGTTTTATTGTACAGATCTACCACAAGTGGCTTTTCTGTTTACCAGTTGAGGGATATTTGGATTCTTTCCAGCTTTTGGAGATCATAAATAAAGTCTCTATAAGCTTTGTGAACAGGTTTTTGTTTAGACATGTCTTCATTTCTCTTGGGTAAACAAATAACCTACGTGTAGGATTGCCACATCATATGGAAGTGTATGTTTAATTTTATAAGAAACTGCCAAACCAATTTCCAAAGTAGCTGAACCATTTTGAATTCCCATCAGCAATGCTTTGGAGTTCCAGTTGCTCCACATAGGATATGTGCTTTTTATATATTTTAAAAAAGAATTCCTTTCTTTTGAGTCTTTCTGAAGATGCATTATATTAAAAATTGATATATTATGCTGGAATTTTGTATTCTTTTCCAAATGCAGGATGGTTAAAGTAGATGTCAAGTTGAATTAGTTCCATTTTTTTCTTTCTTATGACTTAATAGAGCCTATAACATATATGTTAGGAGATTGAAGATATTTTGGTAAAAATTATGATTAAATTGTGTCTTGCATATATATGATGATAGTACTTTCCATATCATTTAAAAATTTTGGTCAATTATTCAGAGTTTCCTAAATATTGAGGAAAATGAGTTTAGGCAAGTCTCCAAAGCTTTATTAACATTTGGGTCTTTGGTTACATTAGAACTAAAAGTCCAATGTAGTTGACAAATCCACTCCATCTTTATTTGAAGCATGCAGAAGCCCATGACAAGAACAACTTCGAGGAGCCAGATTACTTCATAAAATTTCCAAGCCAATGATAGTTCTAGTGTAAGTAGAATTGGCCTCTACAGATAATGCAAGTCATTTAAACCAAACTGGGATTTTCAATTGCCCTTTAAGTCATTCAGTAAAGTACCAATGAAACTTAGGAGTAAAATTTGGCTTCCCTAATTTCCAGAATGGCAATACTGCCTTGCATGCAATAATGTTTGTATTTTAACGTCCTTCCATTTATTCTGGGAAAAACACCAGAAATGAAAGTGAATTTTCCAGAATAGAGACACTTTGGTTTGCTCTTTTTTGTGACGATGTTCTTAGGACTAATTTCTTGGAATAATTTGGAAAGCTTTTGGCAAGACTAAATTACATATAGGACAAAAGTAGAATTAAACCTTAGTGTTCTTAACTTTTTCTCAAGATGTGATTTGTTATCAAGTAGGCTTTTTTTCAAAAAAGACTGGCTTAATTAAATATTCAAAAGAGGCTGAGACTGCACTTATATATACAAATTGACATTTTTAATATCTCAACTTGAAACTGTTATTCATTATTTCTCAAGAATACTAACATTTACAGGGTTTAGAAATTGAAGATATTTTGGTAAAAATTATGGTTAACTTGTATCTTAGAGCAAGAGCCAACTATCTTCTGTCTCGATGATTTCTGTCTTCCCCTTGGCATTGAATGCTGATAAAAGCAATATCAAAATGCTTATCATGAAATATGAAGTCAACTCCAATAGAAATAAGCCTTGTGTAGACAGCGTCCACTCAGACATGTTCCTTACCTGGTGTGGCCCACAAATGAGAAAAGTTGTAATTTTCAGAAATGATGAATTCCTTGATGAGTGACTACATAAAGACAACAAAAGGAATACTTTGGAACAGTTGAGTTTACACACTGGAGTGGAGCTATGTATGTGTATATATATCCCTAAAGTTAGCGTACAGATATTTATGTGTACAATAATTATGCTTTCCATAAACTTTGGGATTCTGATATCACTCTTCTATCCCTTCTCATTAATAAACGTAGATAATCATGAGCAGTGTAGCCAAGTCAATAGTGTTTATTTTTATTTATCTGAGTTTTTTTCCTTGTATCTTCTGAGCCTTTTGTTAGCATGTTCTATGTTGTATTGCAGTAGGATAGACACGTATTGATCTAAGGAATTTATTAGTCATTAATTAGTCATTGCTTATGCCTTTTTCCTATTCACCCAAGTGCAGTCTTTTTTCATATAAAACAAAAGGTATTTTCTTACAGTATGCTGTGCCAAATATTGACTGCTGGCTTTTGTTTATTAGAATAATTGTATGATTTTGTACTAAGTATTCTTTCTGCATTTTTGTTTTCTCTGCCTATACTGTGTCTTTGAATCACGTTGGTGGTGAAAAGAAGAATGAGTTTTATACTTGGAGTGACCCATTGTAAAGCAGCAGGACATTCCTATATTGCACTATTCAATGTTTCCCAGGAAATATGGGGTGGACTATATTGCCCATTAGTAAGATGCATAAACCTTTCTCAAGCTGATTAATTTCCTCAGTGACAAATCAGGGAGAAAATCCTCGTAGTTCTCAAGGAAGACTAGAAAGTTGGAGGAAGATGTCCAAAGGCTTGAAATCAGTCATTTGACCTTTCAAAACTTTCTCTTCTTTAACTAGGCCATCAATAAATAATGTACAAGACAACTTTTAATGGAAGATAAAATTTGAAAAATAAAATAAAATTTCAACTCCCACATATAGCATTTGTGAGGAAAAAGGAAACTGAAACATAGATTCATAAAATAATGGAAAAAAAGAACATGTTTTTTAAGTTTGAGTTTGCTTAAAGTTCTTCATTATTGAGTTATAGCAGATTCCTAGAACGTATGCAACATATTTGCATAAGTATTAAAATAATTCATCATGACTAATTCTATTGTAGTAAATCTCAACCCTAATCACAGTCTGCCATATCCTAGAGTGGTCTGTCAGCATTTCATGTTTTACTGGAGTTTTGGTGGAATTGCAGCTCCTGTAACAGCACAGAGTCATCTGAGTGCACTGTGATTAGTGTGGTTCTGAGGGAGATATAATGACAATTAGCCAGTTTCACAAAGTGTTACAGAAGAAGGTCGGTGTGAGAAAAAAATTAAAGCTCTTAAATGTACATTCTAGCAAGCACCTCTGGCAGCAACGTGGATTTCTCAAAGGATGAAGAGGTTTAACCTTGGAAACAGATGAACTGCCAGGGTAAAGTTGGGAAAACGGACAATAATTTGCCTTCAGATTCTTAAAGGATCAGAAGAAAACAGGGCAAGTCTAGAACTAATGGTTGAAAGTTATAGGGAAATAGATATTGGTCTGAAATATTGAAACTTCAGAAGATCAAAACTCACCATAAAGAGAATGGGCTTCATAGGTCTAATGGGCCCAATAAAGTATGGAGCTTCCTGTTACTGGAAGTATTCAGATTGAGACAAGATGCCTACTTATGGAGACCATTGCAAAGTATTTTTTAATGGTTCAGTAGACTTCTCTTTAGATAAATTCAGAATTCCTTTTCAACTATGAGATTCTATAAATTAATTTCCTTCACAATGACAGCAAATTTCTTATATTTTTCTTAGATTTTGGTGGAGGCTTCAGTGGGAGATGGCTTCACTGGAGACATTGCAATTGATGATTTGTCATTTATGGACTGTACTCTCTACCCTGGTAAGAAAGAATATTTCTATATATGAGTATTTTAAAACTTGTTTACTTGAAAAAATTGCCAAAGAAATCAATATTTCATTTTCACAAATATTCCAAAATACCATCAATTCCATTCTCTCAAGTGTATTAACCCTGGAAATGATTGTTGTAAATCTTTGCTAGTAGGTAGTCTTCAAATCTTTGCAAACATGGTAAACAGGGTTGGATCTGTTGTGTTTATATCTCATCACATGCAAAATATTAGGAAATCGTGTCTGAAGTTAAACTGTAATTCCATTATGTTTGCGGGATTATAATAACGAAACTGTTTGCCTTGCAATTACATTGTTTTGGAGACTCTATTAACCTCTCGGTTACCTTCAGTAATGTTTTATTCTCAGGCTGCACTTTAAATATTCCTAAGGATTGTTGTCAACCATTTCTTCTCCAGTTATAGATTTCTTTTGATTAAAACACTAACACATGTTTTCCAGATTTATCTCTCCATTCTCAACCTTTCCCCGAACTCCAGACTTATATTACTAACCCCCTACTCAGCATCTCAACTTGGATGTCTAACAGGCATCTCAAAGATAACAAGGGAAAATAACCTAAAACAAACACACCCCAGGGGAAACCTATTCTGGGCAGTGCACAGTGATCTAGTAGGATGGGATATCACGTTCTTGGAGGATGATTCTGGCACTGAGGCTGGAGGCTATTAAATTGCATGGCAACAGGGAGCACAATCTCCTTCCTGGAGTGATCAGAGACCAGGGACTGGGTAATTTAAAAAGCAATTGCAATAATCCTTGTAGAGAACACTCTCATATGCTGAAAACTTAACCTCCAGCCTTGCTCCATCACCACAGCACTGTTGGTCAAAAAAGCACCAGCCTCTCCCCAGACATAATCAGAGGGCTAGATTCAGTTCTTTCCCTTGTAGCTAGGTGACAAAGCTCCGATCCTCCACCTCATCATTCTGGCAAGATTAATGACCTTAACTACTCTGTGTAGTGGTTTCCATGGAACTCTGCAGAAAGCCAAGTCCCTCTCTGGAAGGCCAGCAAGAAGGAAATCAGAATTGAACAAGTTTACCCTTACCTCTCGATGTCTAAAAGTAAATTCCTGATTACCAATTGCCCCTCCATCCTGCCATTCCTCCATGCCTCCCTATCTCAGTAAATGACAGTTTATTTCTAGTTGCTTATTCTCCATTAACAAATCTTGTCAGCCACCAGCTTTGGATATGTCCGGAGTCTATTACTTATTGTTCTCCCTACTCTCCCAAGCCACCATGGTCTCTACTTGGATTATTGAAATTGCTTTTTAAATAATCTCTCTGCTTCTACCCTTGAACCATTTAATATTCTCAGAACAGCAGCCAGAATGATCCTTTTTAAACTTAGATAAGATTATGTCACCCTATTGTCAGAGTCTTTCCATGACATCTTATTTCATTCAGAGCAAAAGTCAAACTTCTTCCAATGGCTTCCAAGGAATAAACGACTGATCCCCTCATACCTCTCTGTCTTCTCCTCCACCAGTGTGCCTATTATTGACTTCTCTCAACTACAGGGCCTCTCAGCTAATCTTGGAGCACTCCAACCATTCATGCCTCTGCTGAAAGGTTTCTTCTTCAGAGAAACTTTCTTTGAACAATGCACACACGTGCATGCGCGCGCGCACACACACACACACACACACAGAGTCTCTTCCTTATCTGATATATTCTATCTCCTTTCCCTGTGTTATTTTTCTCTGCAACACCTATCCCTTTTATAGTTAAATTTCTGTTTTTCCCCCAATAATGTTAGCTGCATAAGAGCAGAGATTTTACCCGCTTGCTGCCTTATCTCCAGCAGCTCGAATAGTATGTGGTACTTGGTAGTACTCAATAAATATTTGTTGGATGGATGGGTAGATAGATGGAGAGATGTATACATCTTTTAAAATGTTTTATATACTTTTATTATATCTTTTAGTTATTATTTTTGCTAAAACATTAAGTACTTCTCTATGCAAGCTACTATGTTATGTGTCAGTCAACTTTTCTTGGAAGCCAAGTCTCAGTGATTTACAACCAAAAGGATTTATTTCTTGTTCTTAAGTGTGTGAGTTGGCATAGAACAATAACAGCAAAAATATATATTTCTTGTTCAAAGCTCCTTATAATTCTATGTAGCCCCACACTGTGTATCTCGGTTCCATGTGTCCTATCTGGGACCAAGGCTGAAGGACCAAGTCCCTATCTGACACATTCTGTTGTCAAGTCAGAGGGTTGGAGAAAGAATACACACTTAAAGCTTCTATTGGGACATGGTATGTATCATGTCTGCTCATGTTCATTGGTCAGAGTGAGCCACGTGGTCAAGCCTAACAATAGGGCAGGGAAGTATGCTCCATGGACAGGGAGATTAGCAAGGGTAGGGAATACAGAAAATCCTTACATATCAGAGGGAGCCAATAAATGGGCATAATAATACCATCTACCACTCTATGTATCATCTTTTAAGAGCCTAGAATAGTGCTTGGCCCATCATTGATGAGTAGATGTTGAATGTTGAATAGGATTGATGCCTTTGTTTTCCCAACGTTATGGAGCAAACTGAGAAGGAGATACCTGCCCAGGGCTACCTAGCTATAAAGTGGCAGAATACAATGTCTGCTTCTTTGGACCATAATGTTAGCCACTGTTATTATTCTGCTCATCACATACACTAAGTTTACAAGGAAGAGAATATAATTTCCATTTTACAAATGTGAAAAATTAAACTTAAGGAGCATAAATGACCTGGGGGAGAATACACAATTGAGGGCTGGAATAGGATTTTTACCTAAGCTTGTTTGATTTCAATGGCCAGAGCTTTTCCCAAATCACCTTCCACTCTGAGCTTAGGGAGAATCACTGTGACCCAAGTGGCAGAGAGCAACAACAAAAATACAGAAAGGCAGCACAGGTCACTGTGTATACTGTTGCTGCTCCAATTATCCAGCTCAATATTCTGTGGCAATGATTCCAAGTTGGAGGGAGAAGAGCTGCCAGAAACAAAGGCAGAGATGTGAAATATCAGTTACAGACCATTAGTCCTGATTTTCTGATTCAAGTTTTGGAAGAAAAATATGGAATTCTAAAAATCGTCTGAACTGTGTGGTTTTAATGTTGGCTTCATAACAAAAGAAACGTTGGGTTGAAACCACAAAGCCTGTTGTAGCCATAGGTTTCACAAAAGAATTTTATGTAATCTTGCCATAAGATGAAAATAAAAAATTGGCTCTTAATAAAAATATTGCTCTTGATGATTATTAGTCAATTGTTTTTTCATGACATCATGTCAGCTGAGGTGGGAACAGGGCATCTAGGTTCACTTACAGACATAGATTTGCTTTTAATATAATCTGATTATTTATCTACAGCATGTTTTCTCCTTGGCTAATAAAACAAAACTAATAAAAACTGAAAAACGTATACACACAAACATAAAATATTGAACTAACCCCCCAAATGCACATTTGTATGTTAGCTATAATTTTAATTTTATACTAAAAGTGACTAAAGTGGAGTAGATTATTTCATTTTTACCTATTACCTCTAAATCAACCTCTCTTTACCCTATGCCTTCCTTGAATGACGTCAGTATTCTCTAGCAACCCGGGACTAAAATTCCACAGTCATCTCTGACTCTCCCCTTAAACTGTCCACCTGCAAATCCTGCCAACTCCATCTCCAAAATACTTCTCACATCTGTTTTTTTCTGTTACCTCTTCCATGACCCTGATTCAAAACAGTGTTGACTGGAAGGGTAGGTTTTTTAACTGCAAACTTTTATTAACTTTTCCTCAATAGTTTTTATGCCATAGACTTAATTTCTTTTCACTTTGTCCTAGAATATCATTATTTGCTCTTCCAGGTGAACTCTTTCTCATTTTCTAGCTTCTAGTTTTATCTAACTTAATTTTTAAATCCATTCTCAATTTTGGATCTTACTTCCTTTGTTTAAATACTTGGATGATATAGATTCTTATTTTAAAACTAATCCAGGAGAGAAGAGACTTTTTAGGCAAGATTAATTACATTTCTGGGGTAAATTGGCAAACTTAGCCATGCGATAGAATCCTATGATTCTTTGCATCAGTGTTTGATGATGTTGTCCATTCCCAGAGTAGACAGTGATGGCAAACTTAAATAGCTTTCCTCTCACGTTGAATCAGACCTTCAGAGGAGGTATTAAGTAAGGAATGTGGCCAGATATTCAGATTTAAAAACAAGTATCCCAAAGGAAGTATCTGTTTCACATTATTCTTTCCATCCAACCTGAGAAAAGCAAGACAGATGTTCCCTCCAACAGAACACATAGGACAGTTTTCTTTCTTGCATCAAGGATTTTTGGTGAGGTAGCTGGATTATTTGGAAAAGGAAAGTCATGACTACATGGCATCACTACATACTGTTTGCAGACTGAAAGAAATTGCCCATGCACTTTTCATCCTATTTTAAAATTTCAGAATTCAGCATGCATATTAGAATTATTAGTTACGAGAATTATTATTAGAGAGATTATTAGAATGAATATGAATATCCAAGGTATTAGTGTTTTATTTTTCCCAGGAAAGTTGTTAGTCAGTGGCATATCTTGCAACTGATGATGGCTTAAAATTGAGAAAGTATGGTAACGATTTATAACATGTTTAACAACAATTTGATCATGTCCTCCCCCACACACCAAATGGTTTTTGTTGTTGTTGTTGTTAAAATGACTGAGTTGATTGAATTTTTTTGTTTCAACTAATTTAGTTTTTTATTTTTCAATTATTTTATTGAGATCATAAAAGTTTATAACATTGTGTAATTTCAGGTGTACATTAGTTATTAATTTCGGTGTAGACTGCATCGTGCTCACCACTACTGGTCTAATTTTTATCCACCACCTTACATATGTGCCCCTTCAGTCCCCTTTCCCTCTGGTAACCACTAATCTGTTCTCTTTATCCATGCATTTGTTTGTCTTCCACATATGAGTGAAATCATGCAGGATTTGTCTTTCTCTGCCTAGCTTGTTTTGCTTAACATCATACCCTCACGGTCAATCCATGTTGTTGCAAATGGGATGATTTTGTCCTTTTTTTTGGCTGAGCAGTATTCCATTGTGTGTATATACCACATCTTCTTAATCCATTCATCCATAGCAGGGTACTTGGGTTGCTTCCACTTCTTGGCTGTTGTGAATAATGCTGCAATGAATATAGGGGTGCGTAAATCTCTTTGGATTGTTGATGTTCTTTGGTTAAATACCCTAGTTTGTTATTAGTGCATAGAAATGCAACTGATTTTTTTAAGTTGATTTTGTATCCTATGACTTTGCAGTTAGGCCTAAAAAAGAAATAAAAGGAATCCAAATTGGAAAGGAAGAAATGAAACTCTTGCTGTTTGAAAATGACTTGATTCTATATATAGAAAACCCTAAAGAATCCATCAGAAAACTTTTAGAAATAATCAACAACTACAGCAAAGTTGAATTTTTGGCATCCCTCCTTATTAGCCTTAATATCTCACCAGCTTTATTTATAAATGCTTGTTCTAACCTGTCTTCCTTCTGCAAAGACTAATGTTTGTTTCAGTGTGAATAAAAAGGCAAGGGGAAAAGTATGGGTACTTTGTCTTCACTTTAAGACATCACCTGTGGCTTTTCACCTTATAATACTAAGCTATTTGGTGTGTCCATTTTATTTGTCTCAAAATAATATAGTACATGAAAGCACTTTGTTTTGAGGTTATTCTTTCTTCCATATTTTTCTAAAGTAAATATAGACTCTGAAGGAAATACAAAATTATTGGAAATATTTGCAGTTTAATAAAATACTTCAAGGCAAAAATCAAGAAATTTGATACTTGGTGATTGTGATCTTAAATACCCTGGTTTTAGCATCTTTGGTGTAGTCCTGCAAAGTGACAGCATATACGTAGGGAAAAAAATTGGCCAAAGCCTATGTCTATCCAACTTTGTATTTTTATTGTGTTTCTAGAAAATAAACTTGGACAAATAAGTAACTTAACCTGTTTTAAAGTTAAAACTTTTAAATTTTGTCATCTCTTAATTGAGGAAAATGCTAAATACTCAAAATGGATAGGGCTGTTAAAATACTTAGATTTTAGTTTGAAAATTGCCCAACTGCTACTTCAGTCTATTTGTAGTCAATTTCAAATGTAGCGCAATGTCTGTAAAGATGGAAAATACCTTGTTGTACCTAGAAAATTTCATTGAATGCATGTGTTAAAGCAAAACTATTTCAAAAAGAGCTGATTTACTGTTGGAGAAAGGAAAAAAAAAGGCAGTATATAATATGTGGCAAACGGCTGTATCACAGTTGTTATAAATCATATCCAATAGCTGTATTTTAGTAAAACCTATTCTCCTAGAAAGTAGAGCTAACACAGACACTTCAGTACGATCGTGCTGAATGTAGTTGTTTCAGCTTGTGGGTATAACTCTGTTATTGCATTAAGTACAACAGGAAAGATGTATACTTTTCCCCTGGAGCTATAGATATTTTAAATTTTTCAATTTTCTGAAGATTGATTATGTTTAAACTTCAAGTAGACTTTTAGATTTTTAAATTAAATCTGCTTCTTAGCCTCAGAAGTCACAGGAAGAACATATGCATTGTTACCTGGAGATAAATAAAGAACAATTATGCATATTAGTCAAGGAATTCACACAGTGATGATATGTCTAAAGCTGGCAATAATTTATCAAGGACTAGAGATGTTAAAATATTAATTTTGTTTGCCTAATTACCAGTATGGGAATGGCTGTAGGGAAGGAAGTCTAGGATAAAACAAGTTGAAAATCTGTTTTATCAAAAAGATTATATTAGTGTAGGATGAAGCACATCATATTTGTTACAAGGAATTCACAGAGCGAGGAGTTAGAACACTGAGTCCATTTCGAACCTGAGTCATCTACTTAGGATGACAGGTGTGCAGGTGGGTTGGTGTCCCTGTGGCTCAGGGCTGTGCAAGAAGATCAGATCAAACCAGACTAATCTCTGCTTCTTAGTGGGTGCAAACTTCAGCCATTTGCATTTCACATTTGTGATTTTGTTTCATCTGCAAAGCTTTTAGTGATTTTTGTTTAAAGAGATTTAACTATATCATTGCTACCAATTTTAGCCTTTTGATGCAGTTATAGGCAAAAAAAAAATATATATATATAAGCTTTGCTATGGGCTGATTGTTTGTGTCCCCCTAATGTTCATATGTTGAAAACCTAATCCCCAGTGTGATGGCATTTGGAGGTGGGATCTTTGGGAGGTAGTTAGGGTTAGATTAGGTCATGAAGGTGCCACCCTCATGATGAGATTAGTGCCCTAATAAGAAGAGGAGGAGACATGAGCTCTCTCTGTGTGTGCATGCACCAAGGAAGCCCATGTGAAGAGAACCCTCACCCAGAACCCTACCATGCTAGCACCCTGATCTTGGACTTCCAGCCTCCAGAACTGTGAGAAATAAATGTTTGTTGTTTAAGCCATCCAGTCTGTGGTATTCTCTTCTAGCAGCCCAAACTGACTTAAGACTGGCTTATTGTTCTAGATGTATTTTACTATTAAATTTGTTAACAATTCATTTTTTTAAAAAATAAAGTTTACATCCTACATGAAATCATTTTTAGTATCAGCTGAGTTAAGAGCATAGCTCTTTAGGAAATACAGCTCTAAGTCATTGCGAAATAAAACAAGTTGACTCCTTATTTCTTAGATGAAATTCTAAGAAATCTGTGCGGACTAGAGTACATGTCAGGAACCTGCAGTCCTTGCCATGCCTCAGCCTCCAAATGATATCTTGGCTTAACCATGTTGCTGGGCTCTGCTTTACTTCTACAAGGCAGATCCCATGACCACCATTTCCAAAGTTCGACTCCAGAGTGAGAAATGCTTTTCTCAATTCACTCTTTTGGTGCTCTAAAATACAAACATATGGGACTTATTTGGTTTTTATGATTTACTCATTCTGGTGGAATAATAGAGAGTAATGAGGAAAGGACAAAGAATTTCAGAATCTTACAATTTCTTTTTTAGAGTACAGTCACATGTCACTTAATGACAGGAATACATTCTAAGAAATACACCATTCGGTGATTTTGTCATTGTGTGAACATCATAGTGTGTCAGGTCAACAAAATTTGCCCCCCCAAAATGTGTGTCTTTAACATGGGGATTATTTTAGGCTGATTTTGTTTAAGAAATAAAAGAATCAGAAAGTTTTTCCTGTTACCTCCTCCTTTACTGCCTAAAAGAATTCAGATTAAAAAAACCTGTCTCAGGAAGGAAGCTACCACTTTAGCATAACATGAACCAGGTGGTAGACAGGGAGGAAGCTAAAAAAGCCTATTTGTTGGGCTCCCCTCTGTGTTCTTCTGCTTCTATCTGGCCAAACACTTGTCTTCCAAACATTTGCTCCTTTTCACCTACTTGTGAATTGCCTTCCTTCCTTTTGAAGTCCCTGACTCTCCCCACCACCAACATCTTTTTTTGTCTTTAGCTTATGATGGTATTTAAGGTGAGGGCTTTGGCCATTTTGGCAAGTTATTGGTTTCCTGGGTTTCGCCCGTGTATAACTATTATTGAAGTTTTGTTTGTTTTTCTCCTGTTACTCTGTCTCATGTCAATTTAATTCTTAGACCATCCAGATGAACCTAGAAGGGTAGAAGAAAGTTTGTTCCTCCCCTACGGTACTTATACAAACCTAGATGGTATAGCCTACTACACACCTAGGCTATATGGTGCTAATCTATGGGACCACCATCGTATATGCTGCTGTCATTGACTGAAACATCATTATACAGCAAATGACTGTAGTGGTCCTTTTACCTATCATTCCTGGATCATTTCTGAGATAGAAAATGAGTTGTTTCTATTTTTCATGAGTATCAACTCATCAACCTCCTTTTTCTAAGACATCCACTCATGTCCATGGTTTCTTCTTAAGGGAGACTCTTTCCTAATTTGAATTGAAACCAGGCCTAAAGATGCAGTTAAGACTACTGGTTTTAATAATATGGCAGACCAGATGATTTGAAAACTATAACACTATATGTACCTAGAAATGTCAAATATAATATAACATTCATTTATTTAAATGTTAAGCTCATCTTAAAAAAGAGAAATTAACAGATGAGAGAAACAAAGAGAGTGTGGAAAAATAGAACAGAAAGCATAACGTGACTACCAGAGTTAGGAAGTAACAGAATATGGGATGGATGAGAAGGAGGAAAAGCGAAAAGAGGGCCAGAGGGATATACCACTCCAGGGCTATGGGTAATAGTGGAGTTCCAAAAGAAACAACTTGTCTGTGTAACTAATGACCCATGTGGCAATGACTGTATATGATTTCCAAAGCTAGGCTTCTGCTGTTTTCCCTTGGATCATTCACTCTGGGGGAACCCTGACACCATGTCACAAGGATACTTTCCTATGGAGAAAATTCAGGAACTGAGACCTCCTGCTAATAGCACCACTAAGTTCCCAGGCATGTGAACAAGTCCCCATGGAAGTAGATCCCTCGGTCCCAGTCAATCCTTCAGATGATTGCAGCCTTGGGTGACATCTTGATAGCAATCTTATGAGACCCTAAATCAAAACCACCATGCTAAGCCTCTTCTGCATTTCAGAGCCACAGAAATTGTGTGAGATAATAAGTGTTTATTAATTTAAACTTTTAAGGTTCATGGAAATTTGTTATGCAAAGAAAACTAATAAACAATTTAAAATATTAAAGGATTCCAAGCCCTAAGAAAAGAGCATGACATGGAAAACAAAAAAAATAAAAGAAAATTTTGAAAGATAAATAAAATTGGCCTTCCTGAAGTAAGAAATAAAATCAATGAAATAAAAATCTCAGCAGATGAATCAAATAGCTGAAAGACATCAACATTGTGATTGGTTAACTGGAAAATAGTTACAAAGAAATTTCAGAGTGCAGCATATAGATAATAGAGAAGGAAAATGGGAGAGGTAGATTCACTTGAAGGATAGATCATAAAAGCTAATGGAGTTCCAGGATGAGAATGAAGAAAATGGAGGAGAAGCAATTTTCAAAGATATATTGGTTAAGAATTAATGTAAGGCATAGATTTAAGAAGCCTAGTGAACCTCATACAAAATATTGTAATAAGAATAAATCTAGGTCTAGACTCACAGAAATGAATTAGAAAAACAACAACAAAAAAAGACAAGATTATGTTAAAAATAGCTAGAGATTAAAATGCAATTAAAGAGAACTATAATTAGACTGACTTCACAATAGCAGTCAGAAGACAATTGAATACTATATTTAAAGTTCTGAGAAATAATAACTGCTAGTCTAGAGCAAAGCAAAACTCTTTCAGGAATGAGGGTGAAAAAAAGGCATTCAGGGGGTAACATCCATAAACAAAAAATGACTTTACTCCACTAGACTCTTATCAATAAACTATGTAATGTGAGCATCAGAAAGAGACAAAATGAACTCAATATGGTCTGAGGTGCAAAAGGAAATAGACAGCAAAGAAAATAGCAAACACATGGATAAATGTAGATATGCCAACGGATGGTGAGTATGTCATATGACCAGAATATTTATACACTGCTGAGAAGTATAAAAATTGATGCAATTATTTGGAAAACAGTTTGGCATTATCTAGTAAAGCTAAAGTTGTGCATGCTCTGTGACCAAACAGTTTCACTCCTAGCTACATTAGGAGAAATGTACAAAACAAACAAAAGTTCAAACAGAATCAACTCAAAGGCCATTGATGATAGAATGGCTACAAAACATGTTATATATGCGTAAAGTGAAATATTGTACGGCAATCAAAATAACTGAACTACTAGAACATACATTAACATGGAGAGATGAATGCACAGTGTTCAGAAAAAAATCAAGTTGCAGATTATATGGAGAATGAGTCCATAAATCTAAATTTCAAATCTAAACAACATTTTATTTATTTAAAAAGGACCTAGATGGTGCTCCATGTATACAGTCACTATTCTAAGAATTTCACAATGTTAACTTATTTAATCACATAATGATCTGATAAATAGGCACTATAAGAGATTATTTGGTATATATGCAAATGAGGAAAATGATAAAGCAAATGAAAGCAAAGAAATGAAAAACAAAAATTTGATGTACTGCTAACCTGGAGAGATGGCAATGAGGATATGGAATCAGCAGGGAAACATTGGAGGATACAAAACTGTCTCTGAATTTTAATTTCATAAGCCGGATGATAGATTTATGGCTATTCTTCTTCTTACTATTATTATTCTTTAAACCAGGCATATATTTTATATCCATTTTTATATATGTATAATACATTTCATAATAAAATATAAAATAATAAGCAAGAAAAGTTTGAGTTGCTCAGTAGATCAGAAATTGGCCATTCATATGCTAAAAGTTGAATTTAGATTCTTTTCACAGACAATAGATAATACTAAATTCCAGGTGGAGTAAAGACCTAAATGTGAAAAGTACGACTATCAAAATTTATTAAAATTATAGATAACATTATTTATAATATTAGAACAAGGAAGGATTTTTTTCAGTGAAACTTGAAAGCACAAACAATAAAGGAAATGATTGATGAATTGAAAGACATTAAAATTAGAATTTTTTATTTTGAAAGACACCATACAAGATGAAAACACATATCATAGCCTGGGAGAACATATTTGTTACCTTGATAAATGACAGAGGATTAGTATAGAGTGTATAGAATATAAGCCTGTAAATTAATAAGGAAAAGACAATGAATTCAATAGATAAAAAGAGCAGGGGTTGTGAACATTAGTCAAAAGCTAGAGTAAGATACTTGAGTGACCCCTAAAATTTAAAAAAAAGTCTCAATAATTAGGGAAATACAGGTTAAAATATCAAGGAATTATTATTTCAGACCCATTACACTGGCAAACATTTACAAAATCTGATAATGTCAGGTGTTGGCTGGAATATGAGAATATGAAAAATGCACACTTTTGGGGGCTGAAATGGGTAAAACTACTTTTGAAAACAATTACCTAAGTTGACTGATCAAATGCCCTATAGCTGCAATTTTGTTTCAAGGTGTCTTGTCTTGAAAATACTGTGGTATGTATTCATGAAGAGAACTGTACTAAGATGTCCATTGTAGCACACTTTTAACAAGAAAGGTGTATAAATAATCTTACTGTCCTGCGTGAGAAGAGATACACCAGCTACAGGCTATTCATACAATAAATATTTAACTCTGCATTTAATTGAATACTCTAAAGCAGTTATAGTTATATTGAATGAGTTAATTCTGCATGTATCAATAGAGATAAATCTGAAAAATATGTTAACAATTGTAAGTTCAAAATAAGTGTGATGAATACTATTTATATAAAATTTTCTAAGACACAAAATAATAGTGTATATCTTAAATAGAAAATATGTATTTGAGATAAGGATACAAAAACATGCTCGGGAGAAGACTCACTATTGTCAAGATGTTAGTTCTTTCTAACTTGACCTATAGATTTAATGCAATCCCAGTCAAAATCCCAGCAAGTTATTTTGTGGATATAGACAAACTAATTCTAGAGTATATATAGAAAGGCAAAAGACCCAGAATATCCAACACAATATTGAAGGAGAACAAAGTCAGAAGACTGACACTACCTGCCTTCAAGACTTATCATAAAACTACAGTAATCAAGACTATGTGGTATTGCTAAAAGAATACAAAAATAGATCATTGAAAGAGAATAAAGAGCCAAAAATAGACCCTCATAAATATAGTCAACTGATCTTTGACAAAATAGTAAAGGCAATAGAATGGAGAAAAGATAGTCTTTTCAAAAATTGGTCCTGGAACAATTAGACATCCACATGCAAAAAAATGAATCTAGAGATAGACTTTACACCCTTCATAAAAATGAACTTGAAATAGATTATAGACCTAAATATAAAATGCAAAAGTATAAAACTCCTAACATAACATAGTAGAAAATCTTGGTGACCTTGATTATAGTGGTAACTTTTTAGATACTACACCAAAGACACAATTTGTGAAAGAAATAATTGATACATTGGCCTTCATTAAAATTAAAAACTTCTGCTCTGTGAAAGTCATTGTCAAGAGAAGACAAGCCACAGACTGGGAGAAAATATTTGCAAAAGACCAATCTAATAAAAGACTGTTGTCCAACATATACAAAGAACTTTTTAAGCTCAACAATAAGAAAATCAACAACCAGATTAAAAAACGGGCAAAAAATCTGAAGACATCTGATCAAAGTAGATATACACATGGCAAATAAGCATATGAAAAGATGTCAGTCAACCAAGATGTCCTTCAGTAAGAGAATGGATAAATAAACTGTGGTTTATCCAGACAATGAACACTATGTAGTGCTGAAAAGAAACGAGTTATTAAGCCATGAAAAGATGTGGCGTAACCTTAAATGCATATTACTAAGTGGAAGGAGCCAATCTGCAAAGGCTACATACTGTATGATTCCAACTGTATGACATTCTGGAAAAGGAGGCACTATGGAGACAGTAAAAGGATCAATGTTTGCCAGGGACTGGGGATAGGGAGGAATGGAGAGGCAGAGCACAGAAGATTTTCAGTGCAGTGAAACTATTCTGTGTGATACTATAATAATGGAAACATGTCATTATACAGTCGTTAAAACCCATAGAAAGTAAAACACTGAGAGTGAACCCTATTGTAAACTATAGAAAAGCAACAATGGATTGTTGAGTTTGCAAAGAGAGCCTGAGCATGCATACCTGGTCCCTTCGTTTCCTCTTTTCTTTTTGGAGTCAGTTAGCTGAAGAAAGCATGAGATCCACTCAACTCTGCCTTGCTGGAGTTCGCAATGGTAGGCTTCCATACAGGGAGGGTTTGAAGTTTCCAGCACAGGTTGTAACTTACTGAGTCTGTTTATTTCTGAGTTTCACACTTTAGAAGACCACTTGTCTACAGATATAGATAATTTTTTTCAGTATCAACTTCATCCATAAAAAGTTGGTATTTTGATCTACTCTCTGCTATACACTTCAGACTTCTTAATTGCTTCAAAACTTGAGCTAAGAAATCAACGACTCTTTATTGGACTTGCCTCAAATTCCCAACAGCAGCCAAATCCCCAGTCCTCTAGATACTAGATGTTTAACATTGCTCAGGTCTTTGCTCTCCACCCTACAAACCATCTCTGCTTGGATTTGTTATTTGCCTGGAATTACAGCAAAAGCTTAACTGTTCTCTCGGCTCCATGTCGGAGCCACCTGCAAGTCATTCTCCACACTAATGCCAGAAAAGTATTTCTTGAAGTGGAGATTTTATATCTTGGCATTTCTCCACAGCTTTTTGTATTTATTTCAAACTCCTAAGTTGGTCCCACTTAGCTCTTTATGATGTGGTAACTGTCTACTCTCTAGTCCCATGTCTAATGACTCCATCATACGCATTCTTACTATTTCACAAGATATTCTCCGTGCCAAGCTCTTACAGTATACCAAAAAAACAACAGGCCAATATATGTCCCTGCCTTCACAGAAGTATTTTCTCATTGCCTAAAAACACTTATACCCTTCTTCATCTAACTAGCAACTCATCATCCTTTAAAACTAAAAACTTAGTTTAAACATCACCTTGGCAGGAAGTCTTCCCTGTCTCCCATCTGATATTGTTTTTCCTGTGTTCTCTTAATACACTGTACAATCTTCCAGTTGTCCATCTTTTCATTCATTTACTCTGTTATCCATCCATCTATCCATCTGTCTATTCACTCATTTCACAATGATAGTGTACCCACCATGGTCTGTGAATCGTGCCATGAAAACAGGAGTAAAATAGTAAGTGTCATTCTTCCGTGGAGTTATAATCTCTATCATAAACCTTTCCCATGAAACTGGAATGAAAGATTTACTTGACTGCCTTATCCGTTAGTCTGTAAACTATTTTATGGCAGTGATGGCATATTTGGCTTTAAATACATTTCACCTACTATGTGCATGACACAGGGATGTTATTAGTAAATGTATATTGAATAACTTACTGTATAAATTAACTTTTATGAATTTCTTCTAAACTCTGTAATTTCAGAAAGTATTGTCTTAATTATTTAAATACTTGTAGGTGACTACTTCTGGTTTGAGTCTCTCTTAAAACCTTGAATTTTGAATATATGAGGGTATGTGACACAAAGATGAGGAGATGTTAGATTCATTGTAGCAGTGGAAGGGCAATGTTTATTTATCTAGTTGACCTTGACTCTGGTTCCTAAGGCCAGAATCTGGAACTCCCTTGGCTCCTGCTGATCTTCCAAGTCCTGTCCTTGAGTCTTCCATTTATTCAGTGAGCTGTGAATAATTTTTCAATAATTTCCATCTGCACCTTCACCTATTTTTGTAATCAAAGGTATCCAGAGGTATTTGCTGTTGCTAAGACCAAGAACCCCAATTTACATGCTCACATAAGGAAGTTTAGCAGATTGTCAAATACTATCAAGTATTCTTTATAATGTTGAATGTGAATCATACTTAGAAAAGCTTGTTGTGTAAAATATTTAAAGAAATGGAAAATCTGCTAAATGATACCTGTATTTTATTTCTTATTAAGGTAATTTGCCAGTGGACCTCCCAGCTCCACCAGAAACTTCAGTTCCAGTAACATTACCTCCACACAACTGTACAGATAATGAGTTTGTTTGCAGGTCCAGTGGTCACTGTATTGAAAAAATGCAGAAATGTGATTTTAGATATGACTGCCCTGATGAATCAGATGAATCATCTTGCGGTAGGTGAATTCCTAAATTTTGTATTAAATATAGCCATAAGACAGATAAGAAAATACTCACAAAATCTGTAAGTAGCAAGGTATACTGTCCTAGTTAGAAATTTTCAACCTGGCTTAGAGCAATTTCTTAATATAAAAGCTATTTGTATAGAAAATTATAGTAGAAGTGTCAGCATGCATTCTTCTATCATGCCCAACAAGAGGTACATATCTTTAAATTAATGTTTTGGATTCAGCATATGTTTTCCTGGACTTTCCTTGGCTCCGGGACTGATTTACTAGCTCTTCTATCCATCCCCATTTGTCTCTGTTCTACTCCTCACGTTCGTGAAATAGGGATGTTTAGGGAGGAAACATTATAATACCCTCAAATTAGATGAATTCGTTCAAATTTTACTATTGCCAAAATGCATATATAAAATGAATACTGTGTCAAATATTCAGAGTTCCTAAGAAAACCAATTCTAATACACATGGGCCCTTTAACACCTGTGTCCTGTTAAAAATGGTTTTCATTTATTGGCATCTGCCAGTCCACGACTTTTCCAGAATGGATCAAAGGCAAATTATTTAATTTAAAAGTGAACTTCTCAGTCAAAGATACAGCGTGAGAGGAGAAGAATTAATCTGTGTCTGAATGGGCAAAGCACAAGACTAGAAGGAGTGAACACTGTGATTTTTTCCCTTCTCTGTTCTTTACTGGGTAATATGTGAATTTACTATGCTATATATTTCTCGAGTGTCTTGATAATATTAAGAGTTCAGGGCACACAGATAATACAGACTGTAGTGAAACTAGTTTGTCTTACCTTGTCAGCCTTGTCAAGAAATTCTAGAACTTAAAAAATTTCTGTGAACTTAAATCCTATGAATGTAGAAAAATCAAAGTTCATATTTATTCCTTTAACCCAGAAAAAATGCTTCTTAATATACAAATATAAAATAAATTAACTAACTAATCTAGACCAAAGAATTCATAAAATTAAGGGTGACTCACTCTGTGAATGAGATGGGACAGTAATTAACTCAAGTTGGCCAAGGATATATATATATACTGTGCATCACAGATGGAAGATAATATAATGAAAGATGTTGAGGTATTCAGTCTTTCTCGTGGGAAGAGACTAAGATCCTCTCATGATCACACATAAGCTGTAGTGTTTGTAAAAGTTTACACAAAGTCTAATTAATTACACCTAATGAGTGTCTTTAGTGAATACTGACTCTTTTTAGTTCAACTTTGCAATTTTAGTGATGTCATTTATGATTGGATGGGAAGTTGTGATAAGTTTTTTGAATGTCCTGAATGAATGTCTAGTATTAAATTATTATTTTTAAATTGTGGGGCTATTTATTTGGTTTTAAATAAACATGAATTAAATTATCACCATTTTATTTGAGCAAATTATGTGATCTTGCCTCTTCAATCTCATTGTAAGATGAAATATTATGATAAATCTGCCTGTCATCTACAGTTTTACAATATAAGTTTCTAATTTTTTTATTTTGGTAAGAATACAACATGATATCTGCTCGCTTAACAAATTTTGAAGTGTACAATATATTATAGTTGACTATAGGTACAATATTGTACAGCAGATCTCTAGATCTTATCTTGCTTGGCTGAAACTTTATACACTCTTAATTGTTTTTTTTAAGTCTACAACTCTTATCTTTTTTAACAATAAAGAATAGGATTCTATTGAATCCTAAATCCTTTATAAGATAAATATAACTATATCATCAATATTAATGTCAGAGATTAAATAACACACTTGAATGTCATGATTAAAATAATTTTTTGATAGAGTGTTTCCATCTCAAATTTTACATTAAATCATGAACACAAGTTTCTAAATGGTGGTAGTGGTATGCCATCACTGTTTATGCCATTTAAAAGCTGGAGTGCACATCAGGCTTTTTATAGTATGCACAAGAACTCATTGAATTGAATCTTTTCTTCAAGCAGTGGAGGATTTAAGACAGACAGATAGACACGTGAACACTTTCAGAGAGAGAGTGATAGAGAGTGAGAGAGAGATAGAGCATTTTCACACACAATCTATTTATTTAAAAAATTACTGGACTTGTAATTTTGTGTGATATTAGAATATAGTCATTACAAGAATATTAAAAACTGTCAAGGAAAGAGGTCCAATATAGAAGCTTTGTAAATCTCATTGCTTTGAACTTAAATAGGTTGGAATTTGGAATAACCCCCTCAGAACTGAGCTAAAGTTTAGCTTTGTAATATTGTGAAAAAAGAAGAGACTTATCAGAAGTTCGAGGTCACGTAAGCAATGTAAGTGTTATGTCAGAAGAGACTGCTGATGCTTAAATTGCTGCTATAAGAGCTAATTTGATCTCACCTCCTTAGGAAAGCAGATTTTTTAGTCTATACATTTATTCCTATATTTCAGTCACTATAGATATTTGAATATAATACATCCAGATTTCTTCAAAACTCTTTTAGTGATTATACAAACCATTTGCCTGATTATTTTAATTATGCATCAAAGTTAGATTATAATTAAAAAAAATCCAAGAGTCAGAAAGTGCTGCTGCAGATAGAAATCACCATTTATTGACACTTTTATTGTGATTAGCTCATCTTGTCTTTGTTCCATCCTATTCAAGCTATGGAAGTTTGCAGCTTTGAAAAAGGAAGCCTGTGTAAATGGTATCAGCCAATTCCTGAAAATTTAATTCAAGATTCAAACACATTCAGGTGGGGACTTGGTACTGGAACCAGTATTCATCATGGGGAAGAAAACGACAGGCCATCAGTGGATCATACAAAGTAAGTGATCACGTATTTTGAATATATCTCTTAGGAACTATTTATTAAGGGATTCCCAAATTCCTGCCCCACCACCCTTACCCCAGGCCAGTGCTACTGTAAAGATGAATGTTTAAGTTACAGAATAAGAGGGCTAAGTGTATTCTTTCATATAAAATTGAAAAACAAAAATTCAATTAAAAAAGGAGTGAAAGCCAGCCCTGATGGCCTAAAGTTAGGCATGCTCTGCTTTGGCGGCCTGGGTTCAGTTCTTGGGCATGGAACCACACCACTTGTCTGTCAGTAGCCATGCTGTGGTGGTGGCTCACATACAAGAACTAGAAGGGCTTACAACTAGGATATACAACTAGGTACTGAGGCTCTGGGGAGGAAAAAAAAAGAGGAAGATTGGCAACAGATGTTAGCTCAGGGCAAATCTTTCCCAGCGGGGGAAAAAAAAATAATAGAATAAAATAAATAAATAAGGAGTGAATGCTCTTGTGAAAGTCATAGAAACTAGAGAATAGCATGAATAAGTAAAGGAAAGTATTTTCTAATATCACCACTCACTGAAAAGCATTGTTAATATGTTATTTTAAAATTATCTATTTATTCTCCCCTCCCATCCCTATTCTCCTTTTCCTCCTTTTCCAGCTCTTTTTCCACCTCCCTCCTTGCCTCTTCCAATCTTTGCTCTTTATAATTTATTTTGGTCTTTCTCTTCCTTCAAAGTTCAGTAACTTATACCTTTCCCCTGCTTTGTAGTCCACAAATATATTGAGCGGTCACTGTCCTACGAGAGCCCATCCTTCCTTCTTTTAATGACTTCAAGGAAATGTTACTGGAGACAACAAAGGAACGCTCATTCATATTACAGAAAATCTTTTCAAAACCTTTATGCCCTCACACCTCTCCACAGTTAAAGCTTCATGACCCCAGCTTCTGTGGCTGCTGCTTCAGAGAAAACTAATGGCATGTCCTCTGTCCAGTCCCTCATTGCCTTGGCCAACATGACCTTGTACTGAAGGAGAGCCACAGTATCTTTAGTGTTCAATGATTTTCCTTTCCTGGGCTGGCTTTTTCACCCTGGTTCTCTGAGCTCTCTTTTGTTGCTTTTTTGTTCTGTTAAAATGGTTCCAATTTTACCATCGTTTGATTTAAACATTAGCAGCCAAGTTGCCCAACGTATATAGAGTAGCAGATATTAGTACTGCTTTGTTTGAATCACATTTGACAATTGGCAAGTAATTTTTGAAATTTCAGTATACAGATTTTCTTTGGGCTGCTTCTGACTCATAAAAAAAGGAAAGGGTAATTTCAGAAAGCTTCTGTGGTTATGCAAATAGACCACACCTCATTAATAATCTATATTTCCATAAAAACAAAGGCAGACTAGAATCTCACTTCTAAGTGGTAATGGTATAAACAGAAATATGGCAACATATTATAAGCCCAGTAATATAATTGGCTTTTAATTTGTTTGTCTTTCCCCCACCCCCACTGCTTCCAATAGATTGCAAATTACCTGAGGAATCACAGGGACTCTGATTTCCCAATTTATTGCATTATTTCTTAGTGGCTGGTATATAATAGGTCTCAATAATTATTTGTTGAATGAATTAGTTGGTGGTTAGGATCAAGACATTTATGTTTTATAATTATAAGCTACAAGGCACAAAATTAAATATATTTTAGATAGGAACACTTTATATTCAGATAATGTTTAATAGATGTGCTCTCCATGACAATGGGTCATAGAGAAGGGCGCAATCCCTAAGCTTATATTTCCTCTAGCCTTCCTCTCCGCTTCTCTCTAGGCTCTTTTCTCAGCCAAGGAACGTTTGACATTATTTACTTTGTGGTAAGGAATAGTTCTTGTGCATCATATATCCTACTCTATGGCTTATAGTAAAACTCCAAGTTCAGTTTTCCAAATTTTGTTTTTCCTATGTAAAGGGAAGGTTATCTAATTTAGAAAATGCTTTTCTCTCACAGGTGTCTGGCTCTGGAAATTTAAAGCCAGGTTTTTAAGACCATTGTGTCTGAAATAGTTTTCAAGACCAATTTTGAAAATCAAAAAGCTCTATGCTAATTCTTTCTTTCTCTTCACATTCCATGATCACACTTCTCCCTAAGGCAAATATTGCTTCTGGCTCAGGCTGGTAACGATTATTCAGAAGCAAAGGCAAAAGAAAAAAAAGCACATTAATATATTTCAAAATATTCTCTCACTTCATACACTTAATGAAGAAATGAAAAGTCTAGAAAAGTCACAGTGGGGTAAGAATATGTAGGGAAGTTTTCATTGTGTAGTTGAGTCTTAGATAAGGTCTTAACATGTGTTTTTCATCATAAAAATGAAATGGCAAAAGCTAAATAAAGAGGTATTCCAAGCGACATTCTACCCTTTTGTGTTCACAGTTTGATGGACTATTCTTTGTACCTAAGGATCTGAAGTGAACTCTCTGGTCTAAAATAAGGGTTATATCTCTATTTTTCACTTGTTTGTTTGTGGGCAGTGAGCACCATTCCTTACAGCTAGTTCATTTAACATTTTTATATGAGTTAGAAAAAGTAATCTCTTCCTCTAGGGCTTCTTTTATGCGACCATGGCCTTAAAACAGGCCTTGGTGTGTGGACTTGGGCACCTGGCATGATGTTTTTCCTAGGATTGGGATCAAGACAATCAACTGCAATCCAGTGAAAAATAAAATCCATGCAATATAAATATCCTCAGTTGCAGTTAGCATGTTCTTTTGAGATTGGGATTGGATGAAATTTCTACTTCCTTTAATTTATGCAGTGAGAGGAAAGCTTTAGTAGAAAAGTTATTTTAGTATTTTGGAAAATGAACCATAATTTACTACAAAAGAAAAAAAAAACTAGGAGGAAAATGAGTGTATACCCATTCATGCTCCAGGAACTACCAGGCAACTTGCCAAAACATTAGTCCTACTCACCTGAGAATTTTTCTAAAAAAATAATTTGCTTATCATTGAATCAAGATATTTGGATCACCTAGCATCTGAGCTTTGTAGCTAATTTAAATTTAAATATATTTAGAATATTGTAGGTTTGGAAGTGTTGTGTAATGACTCCTTCCAGTTAGTCATTTTATAAGGTCTCAGAATCCTGTACTCTGACCTTCACAATCAGTTTAATGGGCCAAATCTTTTACCCCGGGTAATTTTACTGTAGTATGTAAATTGGTTCCCAGCTAAGTACCATAAATTTTATGATTATTTTTATCTCATAGGAAAAGCCTTTGTTTGACCCAATTTATTCATTTTTACTGCTAGAAGCCAAGGAGAACAAAGTTTTGAGTCCTTGGCCCTCAAATCCATTTTCTTTTTTTTTTTTACTAAATATCCATCTATTGGTTAAATAAGGTTTATTGTTAAGATTTCTTAGGAGTATGAAGTCATCCCCTCAGGCAAAATTAAGTCCTATACACTTCATTATTCATATGGAATATTGTCTAATGGAATACATATGCATATTCTAGGTTGATGGTTTCTAACTGTGCTCATAGAAGCCTTAGGAAAATTTTTCAAAATGTGGACCAAAGACCACTGAAAATTTACATGTATATAATATATTTAAATGCAGATTCTGAAACACTTGGATCAAAATCTCAGAGACTACAGCTGGGAATCTGTACTTTTAGTATCATTCCTAGATGGTTCTAGAACCTTACCTTTAGGGGCCTCCACAGCAGGAAATGGGGAAGGTATTGCTGAAAGACAGGGGGTGGCTTTCTCATCCCCTAATCCCAATTTTGATCAGAGCAGATTCATTTGTCTCTGAATCTAGGGACTAATGCAAAAAAATTAGTACAAAATGTTTCAGGACAAACCAAGACATACACAAAAAATTGTTCTAAGGTAACTGCATTTAAAAATAAAATAAAATTTGCGTGTTGTAAAGTAACTATTGTAGTTAAGAAATAGTTTGGAATGAAACTCTTTTCCCTGAGTTAATCTAAAAGACAAGGAATTTCAAGACATCTTCTACATTGCCTTATTCATTGTACGATACCTAACATTTTGTTCTCAGACCTTTTTGCCTACATGTTCTCTTCTCCTACTCTGATCAAAATGACCGCTGTCTTTCTTTTTATTTTTTTTTGTGAGAAAAATTAGCCCTGGGTTAACATCCACTGCCAATCTCCCTCTTTTTGCTGAGGAAGATTGGCCCTGAGCTAACATCTGTGTCCATCTTCCTCTACTTTATATGTGGGATGCCTGCCACAGCATGACTTAATGAGCAGTGTGTAGGTCCGCGCCCAGGATCCGAACCTGTGAACCGCAGGACGCCTCAGTGGAGCATGCAAACTTAACCACTACGCCGCCAGGCTGGCGCCAACTGCTGTCTTTCTGTTGGATCAAAACCAGATGTACCAATCTCATCATTATCTAGAAAAGACAGATATTTTAAAATATGTTGGATTTTAGGGTTTGCTTATAGATTGTTGAAAAACTATTTGAATATGAACCATCTCATTTAAAATGCTGATTACTAAGAAATTAGTATTTCTGAAGTGTGTTGCTTATTTATAAAGTAGAAGTACTTTTTCTTAGATTTTTCTTTTTATGTCATAATACTGATCGTTGTCTTTCGGGTGGAAATGAATTATAGTCCCTGCTGTAGCAAATGCTCCTACATTCCTATCTATATCATGCATTTGTACAGGCTTGACATCATTATAAACTAAAAGCCACATAAATAGTGCAAACTGTCTCTGTGACATAACTGTGCATATCATAATGTATCTAAGTGCTGGATAGAAATGTGGATAAAAGCTTCAGTAAAACTGAAAATATTTTAATGTTTTCTGCTCTGCAACAATAAAGATTTTTAAAGCATTAGTCTCTTTGATATTAAATACCAGAATTATTGGTTTCTCAGAGCCTCCTCTAGTAAGAAAGTAAGCCAATATTTTATAGGCCAATTTAGATGCCTTAGCATTCTCCCAACATAATTTCTAAAAGATCTAGTTTTATAAATATAGAATAATGGTTAAGTACCAGGCTTTAGAAACAGTTTTGCTGAAATTAAAAGTGCAAACAGTCAAAATGTAAATTAACTGTAGTGATTTTCCCTTAACTGTTTTAATACTTGTGGGAAGTGACATTTTTAGCCATGTTGCTACAGAACTGAATATGAAACTATAACTGTACCTCTAAAACACAAGAAAATTTGCTTTATTTTAGATTGTCCTTGAGTCCACTATCTATTCTTTGTATCTGCATACATAGCAATCATTTATTTTAAGTGAATTAAATCACTTTAGTTTTAATTTTATTCCAGTGTACTTTAACTTGATAAGCAATTTAAAAAATTAACTACAGTGGCTTGAAAACATGGAATTTGAGAGAAATCTATGCTGAAAATAATAGTTGTAAACCATACCTAAAATAATTTGTATACAGTGGTTTGGTAGTACATTTGCTATACAAGGTAAAGTTTTAAGAATATATTCATAATACAGTATATGATTTTATGTTATGTTATCAAAGATCACTGTTAAATAATAAAATAATAACTTTTATACCATGTTTACAATTGCATTCAAAAATTAAAAACTAATTTTTATTGTATAATTTTTAAATATGCTTTCCCTTTAACAATATTAAAAATGAAGTAAAAGTGTTTGTATTCCAACTCCTGCACAGAATTATTGCAATTATACAAAATCTAGAGGAAAAAAAATAAGCAAACTCAACTAAATAAAAATAAATTAGATTTAGTTTCTATACTAAGACAAGGACTTGAACATATAAACATACAATGTCACATATGACTCATTTTTACAACATCAGTATAGTCTTCTGACATAATGATTTATGCAGATACACCAGTTACTCAAATCAAAGGTCTCTATGGCCTGCAGGATGCAGAGGTAGCCGTGACTAGGCACACAATTCGTTCTTCTATTAGGCATGTATTTCCAGAGCACCTACCCTGTGAGAATAGAGAGCTTAATCAGTCACGGAACCAGCAGACACATGAATAGATGTGTAATGCCCACTAGAAAGTGTTACTTGCTGAAAGAGAGGTCAACTGGGGAGGCTCAGATAACAAGCTGTCGGGTCTACAGGTCTATCTTGGTTGTGTATCTGTTTTTAATAATAGCTGAAGGGATTCTCCGACTTTGAATATTATTGGATAATACAAATGAACTAAAATAGTACTATGGGTAAAGACCATATATGGATTCCTTTAAGAATTTCTTAACTTTCTTGTTGCTACAGACATCCTTTTCTTTTACCACAAAAGAAGAAATTCATGTTTATTGTAGGAAAATGTTTAAATATTGATAGGATAAACAATATCACCAACCATAATCCTACCACCGTGATAAATCATTGTGCATATATGCATATATATTTTTAATAAAAATTGGTTCATATTAACCATTTGGTTTTCTAATCTGCTTTTAATTTCATATACATTCTGTAAGCAACTTTTTAGTACTTTTTTTTTTGAGGAAGATTGACCTTGAGCTAACATCTGTTGCCAATCTTCCTCTTTTTCTTTTTTCTCCCCAAAGCCCCAGTACATAGTTGTATATCCTAGTTGTAGGTCTTTCTAGTTGCTCTATGTGGGACGCCACCTCAGCATGGCTTGATGAGTGGTGAGTAGGTCTGCGTCCGGGATCCGAACTGGCGAACCCCCAGCCACTAAGGCGGAGCGCGTGATCTTAACTGCTACGCCACCGGGCCAGCCTCATTTTTACCAGTGCTTTTTAATGGGCTGGTAGTCTTGAATTAAATGGATGCACCATAATTCACTAATTCAATTCCTCACTATTTGATCTATGGGTTCCTTTTGATTATACACAAATTTAACCAGTCTTCACTGAATAGTGAAGTTTTGCACACGTTGCAGATAATATCCTGAGAGTAAAAAAACATACAGAGTAGAATTTTTATATGAATTACTATTTATGTTTTAAAACATTTGATTTATAACTTGAAATTACTCTCCAAAAACGTCTCATTCTTGCAAGCAGTACATGACACTGTCTATTTTTCTATATGCTTGCCAATACTGAGTATTTAATTATTTTCTCATATTTTCCAATATGACAGGTTAAATTAGCAGCTAATTGTGAGTAATGCTGCAGTGAACATGGGGGTGCAGATATCTCTTTGAGATACTGATTTCATTTCCATCAAGGATATAACAAGAAGTGGGATTGCTGAATCATATGGTAGTTCTATTTTTAATTTTTTGAGAAACGTTCATGCTGTTTTCATAATGACTGTATCAACATATGTTCCCACCAGCAGTGCACAAGGGTTTACTTTTCTTTACATCCTCACCAACACTTCTTATCTCTTGTCTTCTTGATGATAGCCATTCTTTCATATGTGAGGTGGTATCTCATTGTGGTTTTGATTTGCATTTCCCTGATGATTAGTAATGTTAAGCACAATTTTGTGTACCTGGTGGCCATTTGAATATCTTCTTTAGAAAAATGTCTATTCAGGTCCTTTGCCCACTTTTTTAGTTGTGGGGTTTTTTTGTTTTTTTTTGGTATTGAGTTGTAGAAGTTCCTTATATATTTTGGAAATTAACCCCTTTTCAGATACATGGTTTTCAAATATTTTCTTCCATTCTGTAGGTTGCTTTTTCATTTTGTTGATACTTTCTTTTGCTGTGAAGAAGCTTTTTTAGTTTGATGTAGACCCGTTTGTCTGTTTTTGCTTTTACCACTTGTGCTTTTGGTCTCATAGCCAAAAAATCATTACTAAGACAAACATCAAGGAGATTTTCCCCTATATTTTCCTCCAGGAGTTTTGTCGAATCAGTTCTTATGTTCAAGTCTAATCCATTTTGAGTTAATTTTTGGGAGTGGTGTAAGATAGGGATCTGACTTCATTCTTTTGCATGTGCATATCCAGTTTTCCCAACACCATTTATTGAAGAGACTACCATTTCCTTATTGATTATAATTGGCTCCCTTGTCAAATATTAGTTGACATACATGCATGGGTTTATTTCTGAGCTTTTGATTCTGCTTCATTGATCTGTGTGTCTGTTTTCATGCCAGGACCATATTGTTATGATTCCTATAGCTTTATAATATGGTTTGAAATCAGGAAGTATGATGCCTTCAGCTTTTTCTTCTTTCACAAGATTGCTTTGGCTATTTGGGGTATTTTATTTTTCTATAGAATTTTAGGATGGTTTTTTCTATTTCTGTGAGAAATGCCTTTGGAATTTTGATAGGAATTATATTGACTTTGTAGATTGCTTTGGGTTGTATGGACACTTTAACAATATTAATTCTTCTAATCCTATGAGCATGGAATATGTTAGCTGTAGTATTATTATATATGGGCTCTATTATATGGAGGTATGTTCCTTCCATACCCAATTTGTTGTTGAGAGTTTTTTTCTTTTTTTTGTGTGTGAGGAAGACCAGCCCTGAGCTAACATCCATTGCCAATCCTCTTCTTTGGCTGAGGAAGACTGGCCCTGGGCTAACATTGTGCCCATCTTCCTCTACTTTATATGGGACACCGCCACAGCATGGCTGACAAGCAGTGCGTTGGTGGGAGCCCGGGATCTGAACCCGCGAACCCTGGGCTGCCAAGTGAGAACTAAACCGCTGCGCCACCGGGCCAGACCCTGTTGAGGGTTTTTATCATGAAAGAATTTTGAATTTTGTCAAATGCTTCTCTGCACTTATTGCAAGGATCATATGATTTTTATCCTTCATTATGTTAATACATGTATCACATTTATCAGCTTACATATGTTGTCTTTGCATCCCAAAGACAAATCTTACTTGATCGTGTTGTATGATCCTTTTAATGTGCTGTTAATTTAATTTGTTAGTATCTTCTTGAGAATTTTTACATTTATATTTGTCAGGGATATTGGCCTGTAGTTTTCAGTGTCTTTATTTGGCTTTGATATCAGGGTAATGCTGGCCTTATAAAATGAGTATGGGAATAGTCTTTCTTCTTCAATTTTTTTGAAAAGTTTCAGAAAGATTGGTGTTAATTCTTTTTTAAATTGGCCAGCGTTTGCTAGAATTTGCCAGTGAAACCATCTGGTCCTGGGCTTTTCTGTGTTGGGAGGCTTTTGTTTACTGTTTCAATCTCTTTATTCATTATTGGTCTGTTCAGATTTTTTATTTCTTCCAGGTTCAGTTTTGGTAGGTTGCATGTTTCTAGGAATTTATCCATTTCTTCTAGGTTATCCAATTTGTTGGCATATAATTGTTTGTAGTACTGTCTTCTGATCCTTAGGCATCTTGTGGTATCAATTGTAATGTCTTCTCTTTCATTGATAATTTTGTTCAAGTCCTCTCTCTTTTTTTTCTTGGTTAGTCTCGCAAAAGGTTTGTCAATTTTGTTTCTTTTCAAAAAACCAATTCTTAGTTTCATTAGTCTTTCTATTGTTTTCCTATTCTATATTTCATTTATTTCTGATCTAATCTTTGTCATTTCCTTCCTTCTGCTAACTTTGAGCTTAGTTTATTCTTTTTTCCCCTAGTTTCTTAAGGTGTAAAGGTAGATTGTTGGAGATCTTTCTCTTTTTTTAAAGTAGGTCTTTGTGGCTATAAACTTTTTTCTTTGAACAGCTTTAAATGCATCCCGTAAATTTTGGTATGTTGTATTTCCATTTTCATTTGTCTCAAGATGCTTTTTGATTTTCTTTCGATTTCTTCTTTAATCTATCGTTTATTCGGGAGTGTGTGTTTAATTTTTCCATATTTGTGAATTTCCCTGTTATTGATATCTAGTTTTATACCATTGTGGTCAGAAAAGATATGTGATATAATTTCAGTCTTCTTGAATTTGTTAAGACTATTGTGTGGCCTAACATATGATCTATCCTGGAGAATGTTCCATGTGCACCTGAGAAGAATAAGTATTCTGCTCCTGTTGGATGGAATTTTTTGTATATGTTTGTTATGTAGATTTGGTTTAAAGTGTTGTTCAAATCCACTATTTCCTTACTGATTTTCTGTTTGAGTAAACTATCCATTGTTGGAAGTGGGCTATTAAACACCTCAATATTATTGTATTGCTGTTTATTTCTCCTTGTAGTTCTGTTATTATTTGCATTGTATATTTAGGTACTCTGATGTTGGGTGCATAAATATTTACAATTGTTATATCTTCCTTATGAATTGATCCCTTTATTATTATACAATGTGACTATTTTGTGACTATTTTAAACTCTTGTGACTATTTTTAACTTAAAGTCTATTTTGTCTGATATAAGTATAGCCATCTGTGTTCTCTTTTGGTTACCATATACATGGAATATCTTTTCCCTCCCTTCACTTTCAGCCTATGTGTGTCTTTAAAACTATAATGAGTCTCTTATAGGCAGAATATTGTTGGATCTTGTTTCTTGTTTTTCAATCAGTCAGTCACTGCATGTCTTTCAATTGAGGAATTTAATCCATTTACATTTAAAGTAATTATTGATAGGTAAGGACTTACTGTTGGCATTTTGTTCACTATTTTCTGACTATTTTGTAGTTCCTTTATTCTGTTCTTTCTCTCTTGCTGTCTTCTTTTGTGATTTGATTTTTTTCGTTGTTGTTTTTGTGGTGATGTGCTTTGATTCCCATATCTCAATTTTTTGTTTATCTACTACATGTTTTTCATTTGTTGTTCCCATGAGGCTTACATAAACTATCTTATAGTTAGAACATCCTATTTTAAGCTAATAGTCAGCTTAGTCTGGGGCTCTGGATGGGTCAGATGGTAATGGCTGTGGGCAAGAAGGGCTTGCTGTCAGGGTCACTAGTAGGGTAAAATTACTACTACTAGCTACTACTTGTTCTCTGAGGTGGAGGTGCTGCTGGATGAATCCTGTGGTTGGGTGAACCTGCTGGCTTGGCTTGGCATTCAAGCAGGCTGCTGACTAGACTCCCTGAGTTGGGGGTTCTGCTGGTTTGGCTCTACAGTCAGGGAGGGCCACTAGGTGGGCTCAGCAACCACCTCTGGTTGGCCAGGGTCACAGATTGTGTTCCTTGGCAGAGCGGTGCTACTGATTGGATTCCACTATCAGGCTCGGTTCTGCAATTGTCCCTGGTTGGGTGAGGCCCCAGGCTGTGCTCCTCCTCCAGATAGTGCCAGTGGCTTGACTCAGCATTTAGGTTAGGCCACCATTGAGGATTTGGGATTGGTTGGGATCTCAGGCTGTGCTCAGCAATCAGGCAGGGCCATAGGCTGAGCTTCACTGCTGGGCAGGGCTGTAGACTGTGCTCTGTATCCAGACAATACTATGTGCTAGGCTCTGAGGCTGCCCATGGTCACTATTCAGCCTCCTTGGTCAGGTAGAGCTGGAGGCTATGCTGAACAGTTTGGCAGAGCTACTGGCTTGGCTCCCTGCCCAGGTGGGGTTATAGTCTGGGCTATGTCACTGCCCAGGATTCCTTGATCAGGTCTCCCAGTCAGGAGGGGCCAGAGGCTATGCTCTGCATTTGGGCAGGGATGCTTACTTGCCTCCTTGTCTGGGTGGGCCATTAAATGGGCTCTATCACCGGTACAGCCCTTTGGTTGGGGACCCAGACCTAAACCTGGCCAACTGAGCTTCCTGGTCAGATGGGGTCATCATCATGGCCCTGCAAATGGGAAGAGCTGCTGGCTGGGATCTCTGCTTAGACGCTGCTGCCAGCAGGAACGTGGTTCACAGTGATCCCTGTGTTGGTTGCTGTGAGCTTCTCTTCCCTTCTCCATCTCTAACTGATCCCTGGAGGTCTAGTCCCACTTATTCCCACAGTGATCCGCATGATGCAAGACCTAAGTGGGCCTTGGTGGGCCTAAGTGGAAAGTGCTCACAACACTGAGGAAGCTGGATGCTCACCTTGGCCTTTTGTTTCCCCAGGGGAAATCGTAGGCCCAGGAGGACCATCTTGGTCCTGTGCTGTGCTGGCTTTGGGGAGGGGTGGTTAGGTGAAAGTTAAACCACTCCTCTTGCCCTTCAAATGCAATTTTTTCCCTTGTTTTTTATGATTCAGGGAGGTGCTTTAGTTTCACCCCTGGTTCTGGGATTCTCACAAAGGCGTCTTGTCTATGGATAGCTGCTAGTTGGTCTTTCTCTGAGGGGGACTGAACAAGAATGATTTATCCCACCATCTTGCTGATGTCACTCCCTTTTTGTAGTTCTTAGGAAGACCCTCTCCACTCCAAATTTCTGTAAAATTCACCGGCATTTTCTACTGTACCTCAGTAGTTTCAGTGTTTTGCAATTATGTCTTTAATTCATCTGACAATTTATTTTGGTGAATGTTATGAGAAAAAACTCTTTTTCCTTAATAATGAATCAGTTTATTTAACACTTTTTTTTTTTTGGTGAGGAAGATTGGCCCCGAGCTAACACCTGTTGCCAATCTTCCTCTTTTTGCTTGAGGAAGAGTTGCCATGAGCTAACTCCTATGCCAATCTTCCTCTATTTAATTGTGGGATGCTGCCACAGCGTGGCTTGATGAGTGATCAAACCCAGGATCTGAACCTGTGAACCCAGGCTGCTGCAGCAGAGTGTGCCAAACTTAACCACCATGCCACCAGGCCAGCCCCATATTTAACACTTTTTAATAGATGCAGTCTGGTTTGATTAATTATCTTTTGTCACTGAAAGATGTATAGCCTTAGGTGATAAAATCTCCGTCGTGATCCTGGTGTCTTTCTGTTGCTAACACTTATTGATGACCATGTTGAGTAGAATCAAAGACAAAGATCTGTCACTGTCATGTGCAGCTAGGGATGTGCTTTTATGTTGCTATTTCATTAAACCATGCACCTGCTTGTGGTTATTTACCCAGCAGTAGATCCATGTGACTACATTCACCCAACCTGTCTTAACTAGCCTGCTTTACGTGGTGTCTCTCCCTTCAGCCACAACCAGTTATCTCCATCTTGCAGGATTTGCCCTGTCAAGTTCAAGAACCAACGTTCCTTTCAGTATGTGTAAAATGAATGGAGCTTACATATGTATTTATATGTATTTAGGGTTTTTCTCAGCCTAGGTCTTCTTTGATGCTTCTTTGACTCTTACTTGGTGCCTTGTTTTTGAAGAGTATTCCCTGCCACCTGGGAATTCCCTGGGCACCACATTTCCTTTAGTTTGGGTTATTTGACTTCTCTATCCAGGCCACTACAGAGTTGGAAGTAATGCCCTTGAACCCAGTCCTGTGGCCATCACTCTTTAGTTCCTACTCAGATCAATTCTGATTTGGGAAACGGGATTTGCCTATGGGCAGCAGAGTAGAGCAGGGTTCCATTGCCTGTATTAGTTTCCTATGGCTACTGTAACAAATTTGGTGGCTTTAAACAGTGGAAATTAATTTTCTCCCAGTTCTGGAGGCCAAAAGTCCAAGTCAGTATCATGGGGCCAAAATCAAGGTATTGGCAGGGCCATTCCCCTCTGGAGGCTCTAGGGGAGAATCTGTTCTTTGCCTCTTCCGGTTCCTGGTGGCTGTTGCCATTCCTTGGTTGATGGCCACATCACCCCACTCACTGCATCCTTGTTCACATTGCCTCCTCCTCTCCTGTCTGTGTCAAATATTGCTCCACCTTACTCTTGTAAGGACACTTGTGATTGCATTAGGGTCCATCCGGATAATCCAGGATAATCCACCCCATTTTAAGATTGTCAGTTTAATCACATCTGCATAGGCTTTGCTGTATGAGGTAATGAGTTTTAGAGGTTCCAGGGATTAGGACCTGATATCTTTGGGGGCCATCATTTAACCTACTTTAGTGCTCAGGTTCTAAAATCGAATAACACTAGGTTTAACCCCAGATCCAGCATTCATTAACTGTGTGGATTTAGGTGATGGTGTAAACTCTGTGCATTTGCTTCTTCATCTGAAAAAAATGCCATAAGGGGCACATCGCATATGGTTACTCTCAGCCACAAGTTAGAAAATGAATGCAAAACAATGATCAAAGTACATGTCTCATAATGCAATGTTAAATGTTAGTTCCTGTGTTATAAAATTGGAAGGATATAGTGGATCAAATTACAGAGAGTCTGAAACACTATGCTAAGGAGTTTAATATTGGCTGGGCTTTGGGGGATTGGGGCATACAGGAGCCATCTGCAAATGAGTCAGAAGATAATAGAAGTGTATTAAAAATTAATTCTAGTATCCATGTGTAGACAGGATTGAGAAAGAAAGAAAGCTGAAAGTAAGAAAATTAGTTGAAATTATTGAGAGGGTTTTACTGACATGAACTAGAGAGAAACAGTATCTCTGGAAAGTAAAGACCTTGTGTGTCTTCCCTGGACCACAAGCGTGAGAGGGCAGAGGCAATGCCATTTTCTTTACCGTTGATGGTGGATGATTCCCTCTCTAGAGTAGTAGAAAAGAATTTTCTGCTCTGTTTGTAACATACATTCCACCCCAATACACTATGAATTACTATCAAGTGTAATGGGAGGAGGATGAGTCTCTAAAAGGGAATAGGGGAAATTCACAAAAATAAAAGGTGCTGCTTAGAAAAGATTAAAACAAGTTATCACTCTAGGGAAAGTAAAAGTAACTTTGTTTCTCAGGTTGGCATCATCTCTTTGATGGCAGTGGGAGATAGTATGAAAAAAATATTATGAGCAGAATATGCCTAGAAAATAACACTATACATCCCCCAAAGCAATGTCATTATATTAAGGTTTAAGACCACTGAGTGTTTATATCAGAATTAAGTCTCACGAGAACCTTGACTAGAAGTTGCTGGGAATGGTGGAGAATGTATTTTGCTGTGATCAAGATGCCAGAAAGGAAATGGTGTCATTTAAGTTTTAGAATGTTTGTCAAGTAAGCTGTATCTGCAAGAGGAGAGAGAGTGGTTAAGATGGAAAGAGAGAACTCTTTTTCTGACTTTAGAGTTATTTCTTTCACCAATATACTTTGTGGCTATCCTCACTTTCCAGATATTTTGCATTAATTCCATCAACTGAGTTTTCTGCATATATCCATTTGGGTTTATTTTATTTCTCCTATTAGGTTTTAAGTCTAGTTAGAATCCATTGGACTTAATATTTTTCCTTTCATGTCTTTCCTAGATCTCAGCACTAAGAAAAATGCTTTGAAAATGCATCCTTGATTTTACTTTATAGTGTCTTCCTAGTGAGCTAAATGCATCTTTTACCATAATCTGCATGCAAACTTCTTAGGTCATTTTATTCTGGTAGAAACATGTCTTCAGCTGCACCTGCTTGATTTACTTCCTTTTTCAATTTGATTTTAACCTTCATTATTGACATTATTAATTTTTTAAATATTTTTAATCACCAACGATTGCCATAAAAGTGAGTTTTAAACTTCTGTCCATTTAAAAGAAATTCACTAAATTGTACTTAAACTTTTCTGTGGATTTTGAGACACTAGAATAAATTGAACAAAAGTTAAAGTCTACATGAGGCTCAGGATAAAAAATATGCAGTGAGCTTTAATAGAGCAGAAAAGAAGGCTCTATTATTTCCTACATTTTCTTTTACATTGTATTCATTCAGTTGGCATAGAAATACGAGTAATGGAGTAGAGTGCATTTTTTATATGGTGTGAAGATTTTTGCTTAAATCTGATGCTTGTGTTTCATATATTAAAAAAATATTTATTTGCATGATATGACTTTAATGCAGCCATCCAAATATCTCTGACATTAAGAACATAAATTATTCCTGAGTGTTTATATGATACTCAAATTAAACCACAAACTAGGAGTAAAGGTAGTTTTCATTTAGTCATCCTCTCTCCCAAGTACTATTTACATTGATCTTACATAGTCTATCTTTTACAGCCGCAGTCATAATGAAATTCAAAATGTAATTCCTTGATCTCATGGTTTTTTTCAGTAAGGTTGCTATTTAGAACTAATGTTCTTCAAGTTCTTTGTGACATTATCCAACAAGAGTAGTTTTGCAATAGTTATCAAGCGGGGGCGATCAGACTGAAAACACAGTTTACTAAAAAAAAGGTTTGTTTATATATTTGTTCTGTTTTAAAGGCCAAATAAACATAGGATGGAAGATTGCCATCAGTATTTCACATAATAAAGAACATAGAATAACTATTATCTTTTCATGCACAAATGAATACATATCTCTCTCCATAGATTGACTCCATAGTGTTTCTTTTAAAATATCTATAAAAATACATTAAATGTATTTCTTAAAAAAACATGCATAGTCTTGCACATAACAGGTATTAACACAAATGTGCTTATCAATTCATAGATAATCTAAATGTATTGGCTAATAGAAGGATACTATTTTAGTTCAATTTTTTCTTCTGTAAATCATTTTTCTCTGGAGATTTCGGGTGATTTATTTATCAGAGTAAATTTTAAATAGAATAAAAATAAATTATATCAGTTTTTCATGCTTAAAACCTAGCTTTAATTTGCCTATTTCCAAGAATAATACCTAAACAGTTAAGGGAATGCTGTTAATGAAAGTGGAGGGAAAAATGCCAAGTTTATAAGTAAATTCTGATATTTAAGTAGGTATGTGTTCTCCAGCATGTCCTCTCTGGCTGCACAAAACTAATGGGGAGGTCTGGTAAATGAACAGTGGTGGCTTTCATGTGATGAAGCGTCTTAGAAATGAGAGCAATACTAATTGAGTGTTTATTATGTGATAGGCTTTGTGTGGATGTCTTTCACACATCATCACATTAAGTCCTCCCAGTGAACTTTTAGGGATGGTACAATTACCCCTGTTTTACAAGTGAGCAAACCAAGGTTTAAAAATGTTAACCAGCTTGCCTATGAGCATGCCATTTTGTAAGTTTGAGAGCTGGAACCTTTAAATCCAAATCTCAGAGATGCTAAAATCTGTGCTCTTTACCACTGTCCTACATCTTCTTGTGAATCTCTCTTGCTTAAAAGCCAAGCATTTGAAAGACTTATGACATGTCTTGATTGCAGTTTTATGCCACAGGAGATGGAGAGACAGAAAACTGGCACTCTATAGATAATTCTGAACAAAAAGGAAGTGAAGATAGGTGAAGTGCTTTTAGTGATGGCAACCTGGAGGGAAAACAATAACCAAGAAATGTCCAATGCCCCAAACCATTCTTATCTTCCTTCTTTCTTGATGTCCAGAACCCACATTTTGTTGATATAAACCAATCAAGGTAATCTCAATCTGCTTTGCAGGGGATTGTTTTAGTCCAGTGGTTCTCAAGCATGCATCAGAATCACCTGGAGGGCTTATTAAAACGCAGGAATTTTGGGCTCACTCCAGAATTTCTGATTAAGTAGATCTGGGATAGATGCTAAGAATTTACATTTTTAACAAGTTCCTAGGTGATGCTGCTGGTCTGGGAACCACACTTTGAGGACCGTTTGTTTAGCCAAGATCTGGTTCTCGAAATTGGCAGCACATTGAAATTACCTGGAGGCACTGTTAGAAGACGCAGATATCCGGGCCCCAAACAAAAGCTCTGGGGACTATTTCTTGCATTGATTCTCACACAGAAATGACTTTGAAATATGGACTTCTTCTTACTTTGATAAATTTGTCACTGTCATCAACTTCTTGGGTACGCATCCACGTGACTGGGCTCTTTTTTATACCTTTTCCCCACAAAGGTAACTATTTCTTCTCCAGAATTACAGTTCTTTTAAATTTCGAGTTACTTTTCCTTCTGAAATGCTTAACAGTTTCTTACTTGGCAAATTGAAAAGTCTAACTTTCCTAGTTAGATGTTTGATGTGAGGAACAAGCAGGCTTTGTCATGATTCTTCCAGTAGAGACAAATATTGAGGTCTTCATCATCTTGTGGGGAAATCTGTCAAAAAGAATTTAAGCTTATTTGGAACTTTTATTGACTTTCCCTCGGTATTTAAGAAGTAATAGCTTTAAACATGTGCTCACTCTAAAGGCCTGGCTACTGATATTTGCAAAGAGCCAGCATTATGATGTCATGATAAGTTGGGATTGGTTTAGAAAGGGTGCAGTTAATTACCTTATTGGTTACCCATGTGTCGATTTATTGTATTGATATATACCAGTGTGTGCTAAACAAAACAGCCCTTTGGAAGTCTTTCATTATTTCTTGTGAAATTGTGACTGAAGTGATTGTTAATTAAATTATACCTTGTTTTCTCTGTGAAGACATTTGTGAGTTTCCAGTTTGTTAAGAGCACATGATAGAATTTTACTGAATAATTGGTTTGGTTTTCTGCTTTCTTGAGGCTCTGAATTACATTACTGATTATACTTCCTGTTCATATTGGCTCATAGAAAGCTTAGAATCAAAATTTTAATCTAATGTTAGTGATTCTGTGAAATGTACAGAATGCATTTTGTGATCTAGTTTTATCCGTGGCTCCATTTAGTGTCTCTTATTTTATTTTGGTCTTATTTCGTATATATATATACACACATATATTTGTGTATGTGTGTGTCTTTTAGTTTATGATGTTATACTATATCATATGTATTTTTGTAAATAGCATTACATTTTGAGAACAAGGTGAGATTTAAAAAATAATAAAAATTAAATTAAGGAAGTGCAAGTAATATTAATGATCTCAGAAATATACTAGTTCTGTGAACTTGTTTTAATTGGGATAATTTGTTACTTATAATTGTTTTCATTTTTATGAAGTTATTCCAGTTTTCTCATTATTAATATTCAGCATAAAATAATTAAAAAGAGTTCTTAAAATTCTACAATCATAAGATTAAAATAGAGAGTATATATAGATGATGTTTTCTTTAGGCAACCAAAATATTTAGATATTTTGTGGCATAACAGTGCAAATAGTGCAATTTCTGTGATAATAGTATTTGGATTCAGATTCTAGGTTTTAAAAGCTGTATCATCACTGCTGTTTCTCAGAATTGTCTCCATATATCTAGTCAAATTTTTATAAAAATGTAGTCACTACATACACAGCTTCATAAATATATAAACTATATTCATAACATCATTTTATGTTCCCTAAGAAATGTCCCTTTTGAAGACATGTTTAAATGCAGTTTGAGATATTTTTGCATACCAGTTATGAAAATACTTTATGCAAGTAATCAAAGGACTTGCAGGACTTTGAAATTTAGGAATACAGATAAGACAAATTAAAAATATTAGGTATCTGGGCTGGCCCAGTGGCATAGCAATTAAGTTCCCATGCCCCACTTGGGCCTGGGGTTCACAGGTTTGGATCCCTGGCGTGGACAGATGCATCACTTATCAAGCCATGCTGTGGTGGCGTCCCATAAAAAGTAGAGGAAGATGGGCACAGATGTTAGCCCAGGGCCAATCTTCCTCAGCAAAAAGAGGAGGATTGGCAACGGATGTCAGTTCAGGGCTAGTCTTCCTCAAAATAAATAAATAAATAAATAAAATTAAGTATCATTTAAAACAGAATATAAGGACCATAAAGAAGGTGGACACAGGAAGGAGTATTGATAATGCACAAAGAAAACACATATTATGGGAAAGGTAATTTTTGAGCTGGCTTTAAAGAGCTGCACAGAATTTCACCAAGCAAGGATAAAGTGGTGGTTATACATAGCATGGAGGAATGATAAACATTAGTTTTATTATATAAAAACTTAATTAACTGGGAGCAAGTGGTTGGCAGGGAAAAGTTTGATTCCTAGATCAGCGCCTTAGTGATTGGAGGAGTGGTGATACCAAAATCAGAAATGAGATCTCATGAGGAGGAGATGATTTGCAAGACAACAGATAAGAAAGACAAGAAAGAAAAATATCTGAGAGGGAAAATCCTATTGTATTGAGAAATGTAGACCATCAAGACTGTGCATGTTCCCTGTGACTATAGGAAATCATGGATGCCAAAGGGGTAATATAACCACTTAGCTGTAAGAGAAGAGCATGACTATAGAACCTGGTAGAGTTTCTTCTTTCACTGTAGCAGGACCAGAAAAGGGAAAGAAAAGTAAACAATGTCTTGGAAGAGAGGCTGAGATGCTGGGCAGCATGGGCGGCTGGGAGGTTACCAAGAAGTATAGAGCTTTTGGCTTTCCCCTAGGAAGCAGCTCCAATTAGTTCACTCCATGTTTGAACCAAGGTGATTTGCTGCTAAAAGTAAACATTTATCCTTTCTGGGGGAAGATATCATTCAGAGCCTCAGATGTTATGCCTATTTCCAGGCACAATGTGTAAAAACGAAACAAGATGAACCTAGAATTCTATAGTCAGTAAAAGTGTTCTTCAAAATGAAGACAAAATAAAAACATTTGCAGACAAACCAAGAGAATTATCACCAGCAGAGTCACACTAAAGGAAATAAAGGAAATACCACAGCCAAAAGGAAAATAATCCTAGACGGAAATAAGGAAATGCATTGATGAATGAAAAGCTGAAAGATAAATGTATGAATTAAAGTGAACATTGGCTATATAAAATAATGACATTTATGGCCTTAACATATATAAATAATAATTAAAATAATCAAAATTAATAGCATAAAAAGCAGGAGTAGGCAATACTTCTACAATGGCATGTTAAATACCTCTGGAAATCTGCTTCTCCATAAAAACTATTTAATAAATTTTTCAGAACTCTGAAAATTAACTAAAGGATGTTCAAGAAAAATGCTGTTTCTTTCATACTTGCCCTAGTCCCATCCTAATATTCAGATCCACAATCGACTTGAAAACCCATAGCCTTGCTCTTTTGCTGTGCAAATGAGCATTTTAGTAGACACTGGAGGGGCGGAAAGAGCTTGGATCTCCCCAAAACCTCAATCCCCAGATAATTACTGTTTGGCTGGCAGCTTGCTGAAAAATTCCATTCTCAGGGCTTATCTTTATTTGACCTGACTCAGAGCTTACTCTGTGTGAACAGCATTATTCTCAAGGCAGTTATTGAAAATAATCAGCTGCCATTATTTGAAGTTACCTGAGACCATTACAAATTATGGCAAACAAGAGGCTTACCAAAACACTGAAAAAGGAATCCTGGGGAATGAGGTCCATAGGGGGCTTTGACATGATCCACAATATTCCTGGGAATCTAGAAGGCCATGCATATGCACAAGGCTGTGTGTGTGCCCAGAAAATACCTGAGAAGGCCCTGTACAACCAGGAAGTAGAGCCAAAGGCAAATAAACTGCTTACTAGAGTGTGATAAGCATGCCCCTAAACATATACAGAGTCCCTCATCAAAGGCTAGAAGCTGTATTGGTTCAATGCAATTAAGGATATCTCCATCCAATGATTAGGTGACCACAAAGCTAACCAGGCTGACTTCAGTGGCTGCACACAACAATGAATAAAGATTCTAAAGAATTGCTCCATGGTGTTACTTAAAAACAAATACCAACAAAATAACTGCAAACAGAAGCAACAGTAAACCCTAGGGGAAGAGGTGTGATTTCTTGAAAATTTCCACATTATTCAAAATGTCCAGTTTTAAACAAAAAATTAAGAAAGCACACAAAAAAATAGGAAAATATGGCTCACACGCAGGGAAATAAAGCAGTCAAAAGAATTTTCCTTTAGGAAGCCCAGACATTGAACTTACTAGACAAAGACTTTAAATCAGCTATTGGAAATATAGTCAAAGAACTAAAGGAAATCATGTCTAAAGAATTAAAAGAAAGTAAAAGGAAGATGTCTTATCAAATATAGAATATCAATAAAATAGAAATTAGAAAAGGAACCAAATAGACATTCTGGAGTTGAAAAGTTCAATAACTAAAATGAAAAGTTTGCTGGAAGGGATCAACAGCAGATTTGAACTGGCAAAAGAAAAAGTCAGAAAACTTGAAGGCAGACCTGTGAGATACATAGTTAAGCATACCAACATAAACATAATAGGAATCCAAGAGAAGGGGAGAGAGAGGAATGGGCATAAGTAATATTTGAAGAAGTAATGGCTGAAAAATCCCCAAATTAATGAGAAATATGAATCTGCACATCAAAGAACTCAAACAACTTTAAGTAGAAGAGCTCAAAGAATTCCACACCAAGAGACATTGTAGTCAAACTATTGAAAGAAGAAGGCAAAGAAAGAATCTTGAAAGCAGCAAGAGAAAAGGGACTCATCATGTTTCAGGATCTGTAATAAGATTAACAACTCACTTCTTATCAGAAACCATGGAGGCCAGAAGGTAGTGGAATGATATATAAAACATGCTGAAAGATTCTCAACCATGTATTCTATGTTGAGCAAAACTATCCTTTAATAACAAATGAGAAATTAAGCCATTGCTAGATAAATAAAAACTGAGAGAATCCATTGCTAGCAGACCAGTTCTAAAAGAAATACCAAATGGAGTCTTTCAGGCTGGAGTAAAAGGACACTAGGCAGTAACTTGAATCCATATGAAGAAATAAAGAACACCAATAAAGGTAAAAGCATAGGTATGTATAAAATACAGTATAATGTATGCTTGTTTGTAATTTTTCTTCTCCTATTTGATTTAAAAGAGATTCAAAAAGCAACAATTATAAAATCGTGTTGATGGGCCAAAATATATAAAGATGTAATATTAATGGCAGTATTAGTACATAGAAGGTGGGAAGGGAAAGAGCTATATTGGAGCAAAGTTTTTGTATATAATTGACATTAAGTTGGTATTTAACTGAAATTGTTTTAAGATCTAATGTTAATTGCAATCCCCAAGTCAACTGTTAAGCAAAGAGTACAAAAAGATAAAACTATTTAGTAAAATAAAGAACAAGGCAATTAAACTGGTATACTAGAAAATAACTATTTAACAAAAGAAGGAAGTTTAGAAAACTAAAGAAAAATAAGACATACAGAAAATAAACAGCAAAAGTATAGACATAAATATTACTTTATCAGTCATTATTTTAAATGTAAATTGTGTAGACACTCCAATCAAAAGGCAAAGATTGGAAGAATGGATTATAAGAAAGCATGATCTAACTATATGCTGTATATAAGAGATACACTTTAGATTCAAATATACAAAAAAGTAAAATGATGGAAAAAGATACACCATGCAAACTGTACCCCGAAGAGAGCAAGAGTACTAAACTAATACCAGACAAAATAGACTTTAAGACAAAAATTTGCTGTTAAAGATAAAGAAGGATGTTTTATAATAATTTATTGGGTAGTCAATCCGTCAAGATATTATAACAATTAAGCTATTTACGTATGCACCTAATAACAGAGCCTGATATACATGAAACAAAGACTGATAAAATTGAAGGGAAAAAAGGACAATTCAATAGTAATAGTTGGAGACTTAGCACACATACAGTAATGGATGAAACAATGAAGCATAATATCAATAGAAAATAGACCACAACATTATAAACCGATTAGACATAACTGACATGTATAAAACACTATACAACAGCAGCAGAATACACTGTCCTCCCAAGTACATATGGAACATTTTCCAGGGTAGATGATATATTAGGTCATAAAACTAGCCTCAATAAATTTAAAGGGGTTGAATCATGCAAAGTATGTTCTCTCACCACAATGGAATGAAATTAGAAATCATTAACAAAAGGAAATTTGAGAGATTCACAAGTAATTCAAAATTAAAATATATTCCTAAAGAACCAGTGAGTCAAAGAAGAAATCAGAAGGTACTTTAAAATAAATGAATACAAAAATCTCCCACAACACACCAAAAGTTATGAGATACAGCCAAAGGAGTACTTAGGGAAATGTCTAGCTCTGAATGCCTATATTGAAAAAGAAGAATAATTTCAACAATGATCTAACCATTCACTTTAAGAAACTAGGAAAAGACGAGCAAACTAAACCCAAAGCAAGCAGAAAGAAGGATACAATAAACATTAGAGTAGAAATAAGTGAAATAGAAAATAAAGAAAATCAGTAAAACCAGAACTTAGCTCATTGAAAAGATCAACAAAATGGACAAACCTTTAGCTAGACTGATGAAGGAAAAAGAGAGGAGACTCAAGTTAATGAAATGAGAATGTAAAGAAGTGAGATTACCACTAACCTTAAAGAAATAAAAAATGAACAGTTGTGTGCCAACAAATTAGATAACCTAGATGAAATGGACAGATTTCTAGAAAGATACAAACTACTGAAATTGACTCAATGAAAAATAAGAAATCTGAATAGACCTATAACAAGAAAAGAAATTGATTAGTAATCAAAAAAATTTCCCATAAAGAAAAACCCAGGCCCAGAGGACTTACTGGTAAATTTCACCAAAATTCAAAGAAGAATTAACACCAGTTATTGGCAAATCTTTTTAAAAATAGAAGAGGAAGAAACACTTCCTAATTCATTCTATGAGGCTGCTACCCTGATACCAAAATCAAAGACATCACAACACAAGAAAACTACAGAGCAATATTTCTTATGAATATAAAGGCAAAAATATTCAAGAAAACTACCAAATAGGCCAAGCAACATATAGAAAAGATTATAATCATAAGTAAAGAGAATTTTCCGCAGGAATGTAAAATTGTTTTAACATACAAAAATCAATATAATGTATCTTATTAATAGAATAAAGGACAAAAATTCCATGATAATCTCAATAAATGTAGAAATAGCATTTGACAAAATTCAACTCTTTTTCAGGATAAAAACATTCAACAAACTAGGAACAGAAGGAAACTTCCTCACCCTGATACAGGCTAAATACAAAAACATACAGCTACAATCATATATAATTATGAATGACTGCTTGCTTTCCTCTAAGGTCATGACCAAGACAAGGATATCTGCTCTTGCAGCTTCTCTTTAGTATTGTACTAGAAGTTCTAGCCAGGGCAATTAGGCAAGAAAATGATATAAAAGTCTCCAGATTGGAAAGAAAGAAGTAAAACTACTGTAGTCCCCATTATCAGTGGTTTTGCTTTCCATGGTTTCAGTTACCTGCAGTTAACCAAGGGCCAAAAATATAAAATGAAAAATTCCAGAAATAATTCATAAGTTTTAAATTGTGGACCATTCTGAGTAGTATGATGAAATCTTAACACCATCCTGCTCTGTCCTGTGAATCATTCCTCTATTGGATCCCCGACCGTTGACATCGTCTGCTCCTGACATCCAACCATCAACATCGTCATTGGAGGAGGAGGATGATTCTTCTCCTGACACATCATCAGAAGGTCAGTAGTACCTAACACTACGTCACAATGCCTACATCATTCACCTCATCACATAGGCATTGTATCATCTCACATCATCACAAGAGGAAGGGTGAGTACAGTACAATAAGATATTTTGAGAGAGAGAGTACATTCTTATGACTCATTACAGTATATTGTTATCATTATTGTATTTTATTTTTAGTTATTATTGTTCATCTCTTACTATGCCTAGTTTAAAGTTAAACTTTATCGTAGGTATGTATGAATAGGAAAAAACAGTATATATAGGGTTCAGTACTATCCATGATTTAAGGCACCTACTGGGGGTCTTGGAACATATCCCCCATGGAGAAGGGGGGGACTGGTCTATATCTAGTCACAGATGACATGATCTTGTATATAGAAAAACCTAAGGAATTCACTCTCACACAAAAACAAACTGTTAGACTAAATGAGTTGAGCAGAGTTGCCGAATACAAGATTAACATACATAAGATGGTTGTGTTTATATACACTTGCAATGAACAATTCAGAAAAAGGAAATAAAGGAAACAATCTCATTTACAACAGCATTGAAAAGAATAAAATACTTTGGAAAAAATTTAACATAGATGTGTAAGGCTTGTACACTGAAAATTACAAAACATTGAAGAAATTAAAGAGACCTAAATAAATGGAAACACACCTTGTATATATCTGTGGGAAGACTTAACATTGTTTTGGTGGCAATATTCCTCAAATTGATATGCTGATTCAATGCAGTCTATATCAAAATTCCACCTGGATTTTACAGAAATTGAAAGCTGCTCCTAAAATTCATATGAAAATGAAAGAAATCCTAAAGAGCTAAAACATCTTCAAAGAGAAAAACCAAGTTGGGAGACTCACAATTTCCAATTTCAAAACTTACTACAAAGCTGTAGTAAAGACAGTGTGGTACATGAATAAGGATACACATATAGACCAATAGACTAGAATTCAGAACCCAGAAATACATCCATACACTTATGGCCAGTTGATTTTCAACAAGGGTGCTAAGACTATTCAATGGAGATAGAATAGTCTCTTCAAAAATGGTGCTGGACAACAGGATGTTTACATGCACGAGAATGAAGTTGGACCCCTACCTCACACCATATACAAAAACTAACCCAAACTAGATCAAAGACTTAAATGTAACAGCTAAAACTATCAAACTCTTAGAAAGCAAGGTGAAAATTTGCATGACCTTGAATTAGGCAGCCATCTTAAGTTATGACATTAAGAGCACAAGCAATCAAGGGAATAATAAGTTGAACTTCATAAAAAATTAAAACTTTTATCCTTCAAATGACACAACCAAGAAAATGAAAAGACAACACTAATAATGGGAGAAAATATTTGCAAATTATATGTCTGATAAGGGCCTAATATCCAGAACATATAAGAATACATAAAGAATTCTCACAACTAAATAATAAAAAGACAGACAACCTACTTTAAAAATGGGCAAAGTATTTAAATAGATGTTTTTCTGAAGAAGATATACAAATGGCCAAAAATCACATGAAAGATGTTCAACATCATTAGTCATTAGGAAATGTAAATCAAAACCATAATGAGATACAACTTCACACCCACTAGGATGGCAATAATAATAATAGTAATCGAATATTAAGTATTGGTGAGGATGTGGAGAAGTTGGAACCTTTATATATTTTTGGTGGTAATGTAACATGATATAGCAGATGTGGAAAACTGTCTGGCATTTCCTTAAAAATCAAACAGAATAACCATATGACTCAGCAGTTCCACTCATAGGTATATAGAAAGGATTGAAAATATATGTTCACACAAAAAGTTGTTTATGAATGTTCATAACAACATTGTTCAAAATAGCCAAAATGTGGCAACCACCCAATGTCCATCAGGTTATGAATGGATAAGCAAAAAGTGGTATATCAACTTCAGTTACAAAATGGAATGAAGTTCTGTTGTATACTACAACATGGATGAACCTTGAAACCATTATGCTAAGTGAAAGAAGCCAAACAGAAGGCCACATATTTTATGATTCCATTGATATGAAATGTCCAGAATGGGCAAATCCATAGAGACAGTAAATAGATTAGTGGTTACCAAAGATGGAGGAGGGTGGAATGTGAAATCACTGCTAATGGATAGGAGGTTACTTTTTGGGGTGATGATCTGGAATTAAGTAGGATTGATGGATTCATAACTGTGAATATACTAAAATCTTCTGAATTGTGTACTTTATAAGTATGAACTGTATGGTTTGTGAATTATATCTCAATAAGGCTGTTATAAAAAATAAGCCAGAGAGGGGTAAACTTATTTTAGACTCCCATATTCCATACATGAGAAATGAATTTTTTTAGACTCCATTAAATCAAGGATACATGTTTTAATCTTTAACAGGATGTTAAAATTAAAAAAATTTTGTAACTAACAAGCTAATAGAATGGAGGGGAAAGTTGAATAAAAAAAGTCTAACTCAGTAGAAGGAATGAAAAGAGGAACAAGAAATGCGAAATTGTTGAAACAAAGAGGTAAACATGATAGGACAGTAGGATTAAACCCTATAGATTAAATATGTTTGGACTAAATACTATCAAAGACAAAGATGGACTGGATAAAAAGCAACACAAACAAAACAAACCCAACCATATGGTGGTTACAAGACAAACATATTAAATAAAAAAGGATTCGGCGAGTTTGGAAAGAGTTTGGTAAGCAAAAAAATCATGCCATCCCAAGACTAAAACAAGAAAGCTAGTATGACCATACTCACATAGGGTTCAAAACACTACTGGAGATAGAAGGTCATTTTATAATGATAAAATATTCATTACACTGAACATAGATTACAGTTCTAAGTTTGTATATCTCTTATAATTTATACTCAAATATAAGTAAAAATTTGCAAAATGACCAGAAGACACAGATGTAACTAGACAAATCCCCAATTAAAGTGGGAGATTTTAACACACCTCTCTTGGAAAGAGATTAAGCAGACAAAAATCACTAAGTATATAGAAAAATTAAACAATATAATTAAAACGTACTAATTCACATATCTAGAATTCTATACTAGTGCTGTCCTTTATTTCTTAAAGCTTCACATTTAGCTTGTTCATATGCAGTATGATATTAATATGGGTCAGAAATTGTAAATAATACTGCTAGTTTTTTCTTTGATTATTGATTATTTGGTTAGCATTCCTTTTGTTTGAAGAAAATCTTGAATTGGAGTTAACAGTACATTAAATCTTTATACAACTCTTCCACTATTCAACCAACAAGTTTTGGCAAAGAACATACAATCATTAAATTCATTGCCCTCTATTTCTTTCAATGGTTCCATAAGCCGGACATGATTCATAGCATTATTTATGTACGGAATGACTTTAACAACTGAATCCATGAAACTTTTCATATTGTAACAATAATGGTCAGTAGTACTTAGCAATAGTGATCCATAGTGCTTTTAACAATAGTGGTCCATAGTACCACTGTTTGGATATACTATAGAGAATCACACATGTAATAAATCAATTTAAGAGACATAAATATGACTAAATATAAAGGGGACCAAAAATATAAATAGATATGTTTTGGTAAAAATTCCCTCTCTTTTTTAATAAAAATGAAGCAGAGAAAATAATAGATATTATAAATCATTAAATATTGGAGACTGTTGTTCTTTGAAGGCTTTATTTTTTTATTATTTTTTTCTTTTGGTGAGGAAGATTGGCCCTGAGCTAACATCTGTTGCCAATCTTCCTCTTTTAGCCTGAGGAAGATTGTCGTTGAGCTAACGTCTGCGCCAGTCTTCCTCTATTTTTGTATGTGGGATGCTGCCACAGCATGTCTTGATTAGCGGTGTGTAGGTCCGCACCTGGGATCCGAACCTGTGAACCCTGGACCGCTGAAGCAGAGCGTGCGAACTTAACCACTATGCCACCAGGCCAGCCCTTTGAAGGCTTTAATCAAAAGGTCAAAGTCACCACGTTGGAGAAAGCTCAAGTTCTACTCTGATTGCCATTTCTTCACTAAAGAAAATTTTATGTCCCACACATCTCTTCTGTCAGAATCTACCTCCCCTGAAATCCAGTTGGCAAGCAAAATCAAAAGAAATTCTGGTTCATTTAACAATGATATAACAACTGTTAAATTTAGATATGATAATAGAAAAATCTTAAATCTTATAATTCTCAATTCATTTGTCTTTCATAATGCTGACTTGCACAAGCTCAAAACTCAGATTACAAAGTGTAGCATCATTCTTTAATGTTCCAAAACAAATAAAACCAGGCTTGCTCCATATGATATTAACCTATTGCAATGCCTTCTTACTTCAGCTGTCCTTGATTTATCACATTCTTAGTGCAAAATAGTTCCTTTATTAAGATAAAAATTACATCTCTTTCTTTCTCTGTTTTGGAAATTTCTGTTAGCTGAGCTCTTTTGTTCCAAACATTGTACTAAAACCTGAGATGTCTGAGACAGAAAAAACATACCTCTACCCTCAAAGGGCTCACAGTATAATAGGAAAAAATGAGTTTGAAGCCAGTAGTTACAGCAGGACAAGTACTGCCAAATATACTGTTCACCTCTATGATGTCAACTTGGTCATAGGCAGGGTTGGTGATGCACTCAAAGACTAGCTACAGAAGGAAGCCCTTACTATCCCTAAACCTGAAGGGACAGGGGAAGGAGACTGGGTTATAGGAATCTAGGAGAAGCCGGAGCTGTAGAAGAGGCATTGCCCAAGGATAGAAAAGCCCTTAATAAAGAGCAAAGCTCCCTCTCAGAACACGGTGCGGCAGAGAGGGAAGGGGTTGGGGTTGTGGGAATAAATACCCTGAACGTTTTTTCCTCCCACTCACCAGTCTCCTGCTAGTGTCTTACATTAGACAAGTATATTTGGAAGTCAGAAGTTAATGGAACCTGGCTGATGCATTCTATAGAGATCTTCAGAGCTGAGACTATTATGCAGACAGTGGAGTGATAAAAAAAGAGACAGTTGATGAAGGGAAGGATATACTTGGATTTCCTTTTTCACAGAAGTTATTGGTACAGTGACTGATTAGAGTAGTGTGTCACTTTGCATGGGCGCTATCTCATTGCTGAAATATTCTAAGCAAGTGATGAATAAGGAGTGCAATTAGGAAGGACGATAAAGATGAAAGACTATATGAGTTGATGTGATACATGTATGGTATAAATGCAATACAATTTGATGATTAATTGGAAATGCCAGGTGAAAAACAAGGAGCCACTATAAAGCACCATTAGTTTTTAACTTGGAAACCTGGGTTGGCAGAAGTCCAATTAGGAACTTTCTGTGGAAACAGAAAAAGATGCCTGATTTTGTTTTTTTATTCTTTAATGTAAGGTGCTAGCAGACATCTAAGTAGATGTCCTTCATCTCCTTAACTTGGTCTTAAGATCTTTTTTAGTTTCTAGCTTTATTGAGAAATAATTGACATATAACATTGTGTAAATTTAAAGTGTAAAAGTAATGATTCTATATATGCATATATTGCAAAGTGATTACCACAATGAGATCAATTAACACATCCATCATTAAGATCTGTTATTGTCTGGCTAAGGCTTCTTATTTTGGCCTCATCATCAGCCCATATTCTCCCATTCATCCAACAAATCTGTTTATCTACAAATATGACTCTATCTCATGCCATGGTGCCCATTCAACAATCTCCTAACCATCTCTCCAAACTTAGTTGAAAGTCAGCTCTTCTGGGAAACATTCCCTGATCCCTTTCTCCAGTCTAATTCAAATAGTTCTTCTCTGGGTCTTATCTGTATTACAGCACATGTCCCAGAGTACCATTAATATTAATTTACTTGTCTAACTCCTTCATGATACTGGAAGCAGCTCAAGGGAAAGGGTGCTAATTTGACTGTTTTAGTCAATACCTAGAATAGTGCTGATATCATCTCACGTGACTATGAGAAAAGAGGGACACCATGAATGATGAAAAGACAACAAAGTTGAAACATTTAATATTTGCACCAAAGGAGAAGAGTCCTTAAAAGATAAAGAGAAGTTGAAGGCAAAGCCAAAGGAGATTGGTGACAATAATAAAATGTTGAGAATAAAATTAGTTCTTTTTTCTAAGATGCTATTGATAGAATTTTAATGTTTCTATGGATTATTTCCTTATACGTTATGTTCTTAATTCATATGCACAGATTTATTACTTTATTAACTTTGGATATACTTTACATGAGATTATGAAGTTTCTTGTGAAAAAGAAGATAGACAAAGAAAAATGTCTTGAGCTAAAATTTCTTTGGGGAAATCACTAGGTTTAAAATTAAATTTTCTCATATTCTTTTTAAAGTAGAGATCTAAATTTCCCTCCAAGGATTACTTTTCAGCCTCTTTTAAATTAAATAAAAAGTTTTCTAAGCAAACACAGTCATACTGTTGGCTAGAATGTCATGAACTCAAAATAGTATTCAGAGAAAGCTTTTAGTAAGTTAATTAGAAAAATGTAGATTTTAAAAATTAAATGATTTTTAAAATTTTTATTATTAAATTATTTTTAAATTCAATTCAATAATTTAATTTTTATCAACAAAATTTCGAAAACATATCAATATGAACACCTAGTAGTTCCCTTCAATAGAATCAGCATATTTCAAAGCCTAGTGTAAAATGAAAGGACATGATAAGCTTTTTATGAAATGGAAAAATATGCTCCTAAATTATCCTGGACTAGACCCATTCACTGTTCATGTTTAAATAAAAAAAGATTTCTCTTTTAACAGTGCTTAACTGTTATAGCTTGTACCATTTCCGTTTCATTACTAGCATTGCCTTAGTATAGATTCCAGTTGTGATATTCTGTACTCATATCATTAGAAAAACAGAGAATGAGCCAGAAAACACTGTGGTGATATTTGTTTACATTTTAAAATACTTCTGACATGATCTGCATGTTTTATAAATTCAGAATTTAGATTAGGCTTTCCATCACAGACAGTGATGCTATAAATAAACAATAACAGTAATTGCTGATGAGCAAAGCTGTAAAATAATATAAAGGTCAAAGAATGATAATTCATGATCAGCCTTAACAAAGTATACAAGGCATTAAAATACTGATATTGAACTCTGGTGGCAAAGCACGGGGAAGAAATGGCACAATGTGAATCCCCTTACATAAATGTGATTGTGAGGAGGTTAAGAGCTAGAACCAACTTATCTGCTCTCTCAATGAATATATAAATCCGAGGGTCAGCTTTCTTTGTATAACACAGTAGAGCAGATAGTTTTAGACATCATAGCTGTTACCTACTCATGCTCTCTTACTAATTTAATCTCTAGTTCAGCACAGTGCAGCTTTTTGCAAAGGTGCAAGTGTTTGAAATCTCAAGACAGCATAGCCTTTAACATCTGAAAAGGCATTTCCAGATATGAATATTCAAGTACAGTAATCATTTAAATTTTGAGCATAGGACACCTCATTTTTTTTCAGACCTTGGTAATACTGAAGGAGTCAGAATCTGACTGGAAAACCTTGACTCATTTGCATACTTGTGATTGTCATGTACGTCTGACAAGCCTATAACCTGTTAACATACACTGCTTGTACATTTCTTTCAGCTCCTACACTAGCAGGGTTGTGCTGATTTTAGATTATAGAATAAGCAAAACTGCTTTTCACGGAAAGGTATCTCCAAGCAGTTGTCTCTCCATTACAGATGCTACTTTTTTGGGACACAGTACTATACTTCTGCTCACTCCCATTTCTCCTTTGACTTTCAGTTCCTACACTCCTAACAGCTGAATTAACTAGCCAATAAGTAGGAGAGGAGGGTTGAATATAGCTGTGCTTCTCATATTTTTCATGTCATGAAACCTATAGGAAATGATAATGTTGGTAAGATACACCAAGTAAATTAGAGGGGATTTGAGGGTGTATTTATATATATGATGTTTAAGATAAAAGTCTTTATGTTTTCTTTATGTAATAATGGTGACAGAAATAAAGCAAAGTATTGGAAGATATTACATATTGGATTTGAATAGCACTAATGCTTTTTTAAAGAAATGTAATAACTTGAATTTGCTACCTATTAAAATGAATCTTTTTTGAATTGTTTTATTATTGTAAAATGTATGTAACATAAAATTTTACACATATAACAATCATTTCTCTTCTCCACATCCTAACAACACTTATTTTCTATTTCTTTTTGGTTTTGTTTCATAATAGCCATGGTAATGGTTGTGGAAGTAATGGTGTGAAGTGATATCACATTGTGGTTTTGATTTGTATTTCCCTAATGATATGACATTGACCATTTTTTATGTTCTTATTGGTAATTTGCATGTCTATTCAAGTCTTTTGCCCACTTAGAATTTGGTTTTTGTTTTTGGTTGGTCAGTCGTAGGAGTTCTCTATATATTCTGGATATTAATCTCTTAGAATATGATTTGTAAATATTTTCTCAGATTCTGTCAGTTGACTTTTCACTCTGTTGATAGTATCCATTGATGCACAAAAGCTTTAATTTTCATGTAGTCCAATTTATATATTTTTTTCTTTTGTTGCCTTTGTGGTGGTGTCATATCCAAGAAATTGTTGCCAAATTCAGTGTCATGAGGCTTTTCCCTTAGGTTTTCTTCTGAGAATTTTATAGCTCTTCCATTTAGGTCTTTGATTTAGTTTGAGTTAACATTTATATGTGATATAAAGGTCCAACTTCATTATTTTGCATATGGATATCCAGTTTCCCAGCAACATTTGTTGAAAACACTGTCCTTTCCCCATTGATTAGTCTTGGTACTCTTGGCGAAAATCCTTTGACCACATATGTGAAAGTTTATTTCTGGGCTCTCTATTCTATTCCTTTGGTTTATATGCCTGTCTTTATGCCAGTACTACACTGTTTTGATTACCATAGCTTAGTCTTAAGCTTTGATATGAAGAAGTGTGAGTTGTCCAAATTTGTTCTTTCTCAAAATCGTTTTGGCTATACAGAGTCCCTTAAGATTCCACATGACTTTTTAGATGGATTTATTTATTTCTTTAAAAAACATCATTGGGGGGCCGCCCGGTGGCGCAGCGGTTTAGTCCGCGCTTGGCAGCCCGGGGTTCGCGAGTTCGGATCCCGGGCGCCCGCCAACGCACCGCCTGTCTGCCATGCCGTGGCGGCGTCCCATATAAAAAGTGGAGGAAGATGGGCACAGATGTTAGCCCAGGGCCAGTCTTCCTCAGCAAAAAGGAGGAGGGTTGGCAACAGATGTTAGCTCAGGGCTGGTCTTCCCCACAAAAACAAACAAACAAACAAACAAAAAACATCATTGGGATTTTGGTAGGCATTGCATTAACTCTAGATTGCTTTGGGTAATATTGACATCTTAACAATATTTAGTCTTCCAATAAATGAACAGTGGATGTATTTCCATCGATTTGTCTTATTGAAATTTTTTTCAGTAATGTTTTATAGTTTTCAGTGTATAAGTCTTTTACCTCTTTGGATAAGTTTATTCCTAAGTATTTTATTCTTTTTGATGTGACTGTAAATGGAATAGTTTTCTTAATTTCCTTTTGGATTATTTGTTGTTATTGTTAAAACACAACTGATTTTTGCATGTTGATTTTGTATTCTGCAACTTTGCCAGATTTGTCTATTACTTCTAAGAGGGTATTTTTTGTGTGTATAATCTTTAGTGTTTCCCACACATAAGATCATGTTGTTTGCAAACAGATAATTTTACTGCCTTCTTTCCAATTTGCGTGCCTTTTATTATTTTTTTCCTTGCCTAATTCCTCTGGTTAGAAACTTCTAGTAATATGTTAAATAGCAGTGGTGAAAGTGATCATCCTTGTCTTGTTCCTGATCTTAGAGAAAAAGCTTTCAGTTTTTCAATATTGAGTATGATGTTAACTGTGGGCTTTTTAAATATGGCCTTTATTATGTTAAGTAGTTTACTTCTATTCCTAGTTTGAGTGTTTTTATCATGAAAGAGTGTTGAATTTTGTCAAATGCATTTTCTTCATCAATTGAGATAATTAGGTGATTTTCCTTAATTATTAATGTGGTAAGTTATACTAATTAATTTTTGTATGTTAAACCATCCTAGCATTCTAGAAATGAATCCCACTTGACCATGGTGTATATAAATTTTTTTTTCTTTTTGGCTGCTATATTCTGCTTGCTAGTATTTTGAAGAGGATTTTTACATCGTTATTCATCAGGGATATTTGTCTGTAGCTTTTTTGGTTCTTTGCGTCTTTGTCTGTCTTTGCTCTCGGGGTATATTGGCCTCATAGAGTGAGTTAGGAAGTATTCTCTCCTCTTCAATTTTTTGAAAGGGTTTGAGAAGGATTGGAATTAGTTCTTCTTTAAATGTTTGGTAGAATTAACCAGTAAAATCTGGTCCTGAGCTTTTTTATTTGTAGGGAGGTTTTTGATTACTGATTCATCTCCTTAGTTGTTATAGGTCTGTTCAGATTTCCTATTTCTTCATGATTCAAGTTTGGTAGGTTCCCTGTTTCATCTAGGCTATCTAATGTGTTGGCATATTCACTTATAATCCTTTTCTTGTGTTTCTGTATGCCTTGTGATATTTTTTGTTGAATATTGAGCATTTGAAAAAACAGCCATCTCTCCTAGTCTTTGCAGAATGGGTCTGTGTCAAGGAAGTTCTTTGCTAGTTAGTTGGGCATGTTCTGAGTCTAGAGATCAGCCCAAGGAGGAAGCTTAAGGTTTTCTCAGTTCTTCTCTGAAGAAGGCATGTGTCTTGCCTGAGCTTGTGTGTTGTTTTTTTGATTCCCCCATATACACAGATGCTTTTAAATGTCTTACTTTCTTAAAGATCCTGCCTCAGCTTCTCCTTGGGCTCTTAGATGATCTATTGCATGTCTGTCTCCACCTGTAATCTTTTGTCACAGGCATCTCCTGGTCTTAGTCTCTTTACTGCTTTCCTAGGCAGTGCCTGCTGCTTCCCCCTGCCTCGGATTCGAGTTGCATCACTTTTTTCCAACCTGACTGAGTTAGGTAATACAGAGACCAGTCCTTCAGGTAGGGCCTAAACAGAATGTGGGCCAGGGTGAGCAAAAATGCCACAAAATTTCCTAATATTTTGAATGTGGCTTTTCCTTGGCTAGGCATTTGTTTGGTGCTGTAGACCTTTGAATATGTTTTGGAGCTCCAATAAGTTTACTTTCAGTCAGTTTTTGGGTCTCCATGAGGGATCAAGGGCTAGAACTTCCTATCTCACCACTGTGCTGTTATCACCTTCTTCTTTTCTGTGAAAGCATTTAAGATACAAATTTCTCACTAAGTACTACTTTAGCTTCATCCCGGAGACTTTGGTGTGTTTTATTTTCATTATCCTTTAGTTTAAAATGTCATATAATTTCCTTTGTTTTCTCTTTCACTCATTGATATTTTAGAAATGAGTTGTTTAATTTCCACATTTCTAGTTTTTTTCTAGCAGGTTTACCTTTTTTATTCCTTATTGTTGATAGTTCAATTCAGATTACATATGTTATAGTATCTACTTGTTCTAGCAATTACTGAGAAAGATTATTCATATCTGAAACTATGATTGTGGTGTTGTCTCTTCCTTAACTTCTGTCAGTTTTGATTTCATGTATTTTAAAATTTTGGGTTAATAACATACATATTTATATTTGGTGTATATTCCTGATGTATTCAAATTTTTATGATTATTAAGTATCCTTCTTTGTTTTGAGTAGCACCTTCAGTCTTGAAATCTATTATATCTGATATTAATTTAATCACTTTAGCTTTCTTATCCTTACAGGTTGCAGTATTCCTTTTCCAGCTATTTATTTTCAGTCTAAATTTGTCTTTGTATTTAAAATGTGTCTCTTGTAGACAACAGATAGTTGTTTCCTGCTTTTCTATTCTCTCCAACAATCTGTCTTTTGATGGAGTGTTTATTCCATTTACATTTAATATAATTATTTATATGCTTATATTAAGTTTTTCATTTGGCTATTTGTTCTTTTATTTGTCCCAGTTTTAAAAATTCCCTCTTTCTACCTTTCCTATCTTCCTTTTTTTATTCAAAAATTTTGTCATTCTGTTTTACTTTCTCCTTTTTCTTTCTAGCTATGTCTCTTTGCAATTTTTATTTTTGCTGAGGAAGATTCACCCTAAGCTAACATCTGTTGCCAATCCTCCTCTTTTTTTTTTTTTTGCTTAAGGAAGATTAGCTCTAAGCCAACATCTGTGCCAATCCTCCTCTATTTTGTTTGTGGGACACTGCCACAGCATGGCTGACGAGTGGAGTAGGTCTGCTCCCAGGATCCAAACCTGCTAACCCAGGCCACTAAAGCGGAGCACACGGAACTTTAACCACTCACCCACAGGGCTGGGCCTCTCCTTGCAATTTTTAATGGTTGCTTTACAATAAACATCTTAGGCTTAAACCAATGTACTTAATATTAATATTGAATTATTCAAGGTAAAATATAGGGACTCAGGTACTGTTTATTTCTGTTTACTTCCACTTATTCTTACTGCTATTGTTGTCATATATATTATGTCAAGATAAATTATAGACTTATCAAAATAGTATTATTATTTTTGCTTTGCTCAGTCATATGTCTTTTAGCAGGATTAAGAGAAAAAAATGCACACATATGTATACATTATATATAATTTAAAATATATATTAATATATATAAATAAAATATATAAAAATTATATATACATGTAATTTTATATTTTCAAACATATTTATCATTTCAATAACTCTTAATTCCTAGCTTATATTATTTCTTCAGTCTTTGTGAAGAACTTCTTTTAGCATTTCTTGTTGTGAAAGTTTGCTGGCAAATGATTCTTCCTCTTTTTTCAATCTGAAAGTGTCTTTATTTCTCCTTCAGTTTTGAAAGAGAGCTTCACTGGTTATAGAATTGTTTTTTGTTTGTTTGTTTTCCTTCTGCACTTTGGGCATATCATTTCAATATCTTCAATCATTTCAGATGAGATATCTATTGTTATTCATATTGATGTTTCTCTGTATCAAATGTATCATTTTTCTTTGCTGACAAGATTTTCTCTTTATCTTTGGCTTACAACAGTTTGACTATGATGTTTCTATTGTTAAGCTTCCTAGGTCTGTACATTGTTTTCCACCAAACTTGGGAAGTTTTCAGCCATTAATTCTTCAAATATTTTTTTCCTCCCCCTTCTCTTCTTCTGGGATTCCAATTGTATCAGTATTGGATTGTTTCATATTGTGTTACAGATCTCTGAGGTGGTGGTAATTTTTGTCCATCTTTTGTCTTTCTGTTTTTGGAGTTGGTCATTTCTACTGATGTATTGTCACGTCCACTGATTTCTCTTCAGCAATATCTGGTCTATTGTTGAGCCCATGTAGCATTTTATTTTTAAATTTCAACTATTGTAGTTTTCAGCCTCTGAATTTCCATTTGGCTATTTATTTTAGAGTTCTCATTTTACTCTTGAGATTATCTGTACCTTCACTGATACCATAATTTTCTTCAATTTGTTGGACATTTGCCTTTAATTCTTTGAGTGTATCTATGATAGGCACTATAAAATCTTTGATGCATCCAACATCTTCCCTCACTTACAGTGTGTTTCTATTGGCTGTTTATTTTTTTGTTCATAATGATCACCCTACATGTTCTCTGCATGTCCAGCAGTTTTTCACCAAAAAATGGATATTATTGACAGTAGGTTTTAGTGAGTTTGGATTCTGTCATGTTCATCTGAAGATTTTTTGTTTTTTGTTCTAGTAAGGAGTTAATTTGCTTGGATTCAAATGGTAAGCTTTACCTTCTCTGCAGTATGCAGCTGCTAATATCTCTCCTCTGTTCTTATGGCTTTCCACTGTTGATTTTTTTGTGCAATTTGGTCATCAGCCAAGGATTTGGACAGAGATGAAGTTCTTCTTCTCTGTGGTTCCCTTCCTTCTAGGAATTCCTTCTTTATTTATCTCTGCCCTATCAGTTTCAGACTCTATTTTCTGAAACTTCAAGTCCACACGGACTTAAAGCTTTCTGCCTCTGCGGGTTGAGTTACAAATGGTTGAAAAATGTATTCAGTTAAGAAAAACTTCAACTTTGCAGACTTGCCTCCTTGAGTGTAGATTTTTCTCTGGTCTTTGCTTGCATTTTTGCATGCTTCCTATCGTCTCCCTGAACCTGTGTAGTTTAGCTGTCAGTCAGGGATGTGAGCAGTTTATTCTCTGAATTTCAGTCTCATTCCATCTGCTGTACTTATACTTTCCGGGATTTCTCCTTTAAATTTTCAGCTGAACTCTGATCTGTGGCACCCGTAGCTGGTGAGGCTGTAGTTGTGTCATTTTCTGCAACCATAGCCAAATGGTGAGGGAGACTGTCAATTTTCTCAGACCAGAAAGTCACAAACCAACTAGTGTTATCATTTTAAGTTGCAGGTTTGTGTGTGTATGTGTGTGTATTAAACTTTCTTTTGATTTGTATCTGCTTTGGAAATTTTTCAGTTTATGTTTTTAAAATTGACTTTATATATTTTATACAATATGTTTAGTTGTTATCTCTGGGGGGAGGAAGTGCATAACCATGTTAATCCTTTCTATTACCAGGATTTCATCTATATAATTTATTAAAATAAATTTTGGCTGTATCTTATATTGATTTATACTTACTATAAATTTCACAATTACATAATTTTGTAAGTCCGCATCATAAAATTGGATAAAATCATGAATCTGTAGCCTAATGAGCAGAATCCAATTTGCTAGTTGCATTAAATGGAACCTTCAAAATTCCAGTTAGGTTACAGGTAAAAGTTAGAATAAATAGCCTTTGAGATCGGTTCTGAAAAGACAGTATTTTAAAGATCAGGTTAGTTTAATAAATAAATGTATTTCCTACAAAACATGGCTGGCTCGTACTGTTTCAGCAAATACTAAGAGTTCTCTTTTAATTCACTTTTGCCTGACATTGAAATCAATAAAGTAATGACTATATCATTTATGTAACAGATTGAAATTTATCAAGCATTTTTGTATCTTTCACCTAATTTCTATTTATAATGCATCTGTAATATATCAAGCCTTGCTTTGTATTGGCCTCTGTATCTATATATAGATTCTTCCGTTACCTGCTACATGAACCCTGCTCCACTCTTTCAGATTAATCCTGCTACGTTTGTTAAAATTGATGAACCTACAATGACATATCAAAAGCACCCAAAGTGTATATCTTACATTACAGTTCACTCTTGGTGTTATATGTTCTACGGATTTGGACAAATGTATAATGACATGTATCCAGCATTATGGTGTCACACAGAGTGTTTTCATTGCCCTTAAAACCCTTTGTGTTCTGCCTATTCATCGCTCCCTGCTCCTCACCAAACCCACTGACCTTTTACTTGTCTCCATAGTTTTGCCTTTTCCAGAATGTCGTATGGTTGGAATTGTGCAGTATGTAGCCTTTCCAGATTGGCTTCTATCACTTAGTCATGTGCATTTAAGGTTCCTCTATGTCTTTTCATGGCTTCATAGCTCATTTCTTTTTAGCACTGAGTAATACTCCATTGTTGAATATACTATGGTTTATTTATCCGTCCACCTACTAAAGGACATCTTGGTTGCTCCCAAGTTTTGGCATTTATGAATAAAGCTGCTATAAACATCCATGTGCAGGTTTTTGTGTAGACATAAGTTTTCAACTCCTTTGGGTAAATACCAAGGAGCACAATTTCTGAACTGTATGGTAAAGTATGTTTAGTTTTGTAAGAAACCACCAAACTGTCTTCCAAAGTGGCTGTACCATTTTTTTATTCCTACCAGCAATGAATGAGAGGTCCTGTTGCTCTACACGCTTGCCAGCATTTGGTATTGTCAGTGCTCTGGATTTTGGCCATTCTGATAGGTGTGTAGTGATATCTCACTGTTGTTTTACTTTGCATTTCCCTGATGACATACGATCTGGAGCATCTTTTCATATGCTTATTTGCCACCTGTATATCCTCTTTGGTGAGGTGTCTATTCAGGTCTTTGGCCCATTTCTTAATTAGGTTGTTTATTTTCTTATTGTTGAGTTTTAAGAATTCTTTGTATATTTTGGTTAATAGTTCTTATTAGATGTGAAGGTTCCAAGTGAGCTTGAGAACAATGTGTGTTTTGCTGTTGTTGGATGAAATAGTCTGTAGATATCAATTATATCTGATTGATTGATGGTGTTGAGTTCAGCAATGTTCTTACCAATCATCTGCCTACTGTATGTGTCTATTTCTGATGGGGGGGGTTGAAGTCTAACTATGAAAGTGGATTCATCTATGTGATTTTACAATTCTATTAGTTTCACCTCACATAGTTTGACACTTTGTTGTTAGACTCATATACATTAAACACTGTTATGTCTTCTTGGACCATTGACCTCTTTATCATTACATAATACCCTTCTTTATCCCTGATGACTTTCTTTGCTTTGAATCCTGTTCTATCTGAAACAAATAGAATTCTGATTCACAATATCATGTGAATAAATTCTTGCTTTAATATGCCATTTCTGATAACTATGAAGTATTTTTTAATATTTAAAATTCTGCAAAATTTCAATTATTCTAATTTGTTCTTGAAGCTAGGTCAAAAATTTTCATTAGAAGGCATTTTTTATCAAGTGATTCTCAAAAATAAGTCACTAGTTTTTTCATTCACTCACTTGGTAAATATTTATTGAGTGCTTATTATGCATCAGACACTTTTTGGTCAAATACATTAGGAATGTGTGAGTTAAAAAGAGAGAGTATAACAAGCAATTGGTTACACAACTCCAGAATACCTATTTATATCAAATTCAGGGTGTGTGTGTGTGTAATGGTACCCTTGGAGTTGTGCATTGTGTTTCTCAAATACACTTAACTGAGAAATCCAACCCATACCTCCACCAACTAGCTTTTTTTTCTCTTTTTTAACTGGAAGATAGGACCTGTTTTCTACACAGCATGTCGTGGAAATGAGGTGTTTAAAAACTAGTGTCAAGGGGCTGGCCTGGTAGCCTAGTGGTTAAGTTCGGTGCGCTACGCTTTGGTGGCCTGGGTTCGGTTCCTGGGTGTGGAGGTACACCACTCGTCGGCAACCACACTATGGCAGCAACCCACGTACAAGATAGAGGAAAAACAGCTAAGAGGTGTTAGCTCAGGGTGAATCTTCCTCAGCAAAATAAATAAATAAATAAATGTCAAAAAATTTTTTAATCACATAGTTATTTATTTTCTTCAGATCATATATTTTGGGAAGAAGAATAAAGCTTGATTATCTATTTTTCTAGGTATTCCTTTTGGATTAGGCTCTTGATTTGGCAACTTGGAATTGTAAATACCATTTTAACTGTTAGTGTAAGAAGTTTGGAGCAGTGGGTCTCAAAGTTTAGCATGCACCAGAATAAACTAAAGAGTTTGCTAAACAGATTGCTGAGACCTCCCCCAGAGTTCCTGATTCAGTCTGTCTGAGATATGGCCCAAGAATTGGCACTTTAAACAAGTTCACAGGTGATGCTGATGGTGCTGATTCAGGTACTGCACTTAGAAGGCAACTAGTTTAGAATATAAAAAATGGGAGATGGATCTAAGTCCAGACCTTCAATACTCACCAAGAGAATTACCACTGAAAATCATTTAATTTTAGTTATCTCATATATAATGTAGTTATGATTATAATCCTACCTTCTCAGGTTTGTTGGGAGTATTAAATGACAAACTCATTACTACTCCATAATTTGAAGGTTTCATAATTTAAAGGCTGATCTAAAAACCTCCACTATTTTATTTTATACATCTCAGAAGTCAGTGTTTCTTTGGCCTAAAATCTATTTTACAAAGAATATGCTTACCGTAATAAGCCTTTTAAAATCATGTATTGGAATTAGAAGATAGATAAATACAACTACGTTGTGTAAATTCTTAGCCTTTTTAATTGATATGGTTTTATTTTTTTAAATATGTTTCTACTTTCTTCACAAAGAGTTGTTCTCCAGTGCATGTCATACAATATTGAAACAGGAACTGTGGGTGCTCTTAATTAAAATAGTTGGCTTTGATACCTTTGTTATTGAATTTTGAGTTGGTAAAACCCCCAGGTGGTTAAGTAAAATTTCAACAAATGTTGTTTCTTACTTTGTTTTTATTTCTTGAGACTAGGTATGAGAAATCCAAAAGCACTCTGCTAAATTGTAAGTCCTTTTTCAAAACTGAGATCCCTTGCATTTGTAAAGGAGATTTTTCATATAGAAAAGCAGGAATTCTCTACCATTTTTGTTTAGCAACAGATTCAGCAAGTATTTATTGAGTACCAATTGAGTTTAAGTCACTTTACATGGTGTTCTAGATATTGTAATAAATAAGTTAAAGTATGTGCCTTGATATGTTTCCAATCTTGTGGGACATACAGCTTCTTATTCAAGGAATGAAAATCTAATGTGAAGAATGCATTTAACAAGTTATGTATAAAATGCTATGAAATTGTGAGTCTAGGAATCTAAGAAGGCTTAGAAATATATTTGTGATATGTTGTGGAGGATAAATCAAAGCAGTATAGAGGAAGGCTAAAAGCAGAGGTTATAAGTGTTCCTAGAAGAAATACCAATGTAATGGAGACCCAGAGAAAAGAAAGTACATGTTATATTCAAGTAATTGCATAAACATGTACAACGGGAATAAAGCTGGGTGTCTGAGTAAAGTAATAAATGGAAGTTGAAGCCAGATATTGGTGTAGAAAGTCATTCCTCAGATCCTGATAAGTTGAGACTTTATCCATAGAACAAGGGTGAGTAATCTATGGCCTGTGGGCCATTTCTGGTCTGATGACTGTTTTTTTGACTGTAGTTTTATTAGAACATGGCTATACCGATTCATTTAAGCAGTCCGTGGCTGCTTTCATGCTACAAAGACAGAGTTGAATGGTTATAACAGAGTCTGTATGACCTATAAAGTCTAAAATGTTTACTATGTGGCCTTTACAGAAAAACTTCTCTGATCCCCAGTTACATACCAGTGCAGTATGAAATGCCATTCTGTGAACTGTTAAAAATAACATACCTAGGGAGCTGGCCCAGTGGCGCAGCGGTTTAGTTCACGCTTGGCAGCCCGGGGTTCACAGGTTCGGATCCCGACCACCGGCCCACGCACTGCTTGTCAGCCATGCTGTGGCGGCGTCCCATATAAAGTAGAGGAAGATGGGCACGGATGTTAGCCCAGGGCCAGTCTTCCTCAGCAAAAAAGGAGGATTGGCAACAGATGTTAGCCCAGGGCCAGTCTTCCTCAGCAAAAAGAGGATTGGCAACAGATGTTAGCTCTGGGCTGGTCTTCCTCACCAAAAAAAAAAAAAAAAAATAGCATGGACTGTAGAGAAGATCACTTTTTTTTCCTTTCTTTTCTTTTCTTTTTTTTTTTTGGTGAGGAAGATTGGCCCTGAGCTAACATCTGTGCCAATCCTCCTCTATTTTGTATGTGGGATGCCACTACAGCATGGCCTGATGAGCGGTGTGTAGGTCCATGCCCAGGATCAGAACCTGTGAATCCTGAGCCGCTGAAGCAGAGTGAGCAAACTTAACTGCTATGCTATGGGGCTGGCCCCCACATCACTTTTTATAATGACTTTACATCATAATCTGGTATCTTTACTTTTGCAACACCTGGGTGTTTAACATTACTTTCTTGAAACCTTTACAACTGTGGTTTATGAAATATTTTATTAGAAAAGATATTTCTATAAAACATCCTACTTCCTGCCCTGCATGAGAAAAGACAATTTGAAGGCTAGTAGAGAGATGCTGATATTTTGTGGGTGACAACATTGTTAGGTGTGATCATTACTGCTGTCCTCATTTCAGGGTGGCACTTGATTTCCTTTGCAGGGACATGCTTGAATAATCTCATCCCAGACACAAGCAAGTGTTTGTGTAATTCTTCATTTTTCCATTAGAAATCGTACATACATCATGTGCCCCCAGTTAATGCATATAAGACTAGTGACCAAATGATTTACTGCTACACTGGTACTCTGTTCACAGTGTGATGTAAAAACACAAATGTAGTTTTCTTGTTTGCATTCTTCAAATTGATCTCGACATATCTCCCTTTTTCCTTTTCCTTGCATGTGAGGGGATATTTCAGGGATATATAATTATAAAGATTCAATAATTTATTTTATATTTTTCTTTGTGACTGAATTTCCTCAAATTGTATTGGATTGGGGAAGTGAAGCATTAGTTTCTTTTCACTGTGTAGTTTCTGGGAAGTTAATACAGGGATCTTCAGTTAAAGAACCACTGATTAGATGCTTTCAACATTGCCAGAATTGTGACCTTTAGTCACTTAATTTCTTCTTGATTTCCAGATCTGTTAACTTTGTTCTGTCTTTTCTTATGGTTGTTTCTTTTTTTCCCCAGCCTGGAACATATTATCAACATTCAGATAAAATTATACGTCACTCCTTTGGTCTTTTTGGGGCATCAGGGGGAGACCCAGCTAGACAAAGGCTAGGGACCTTAAGTGCTGTGGTCCTGCCCACAAATTTATAGAAAGGGACAATGTTGGCTAGATTCTTCTAGTTTCCTGAGCCCTTTGATATATCTGTTGTTGAGGACTGGTGCTTGCTGTTAAGTGAATGTTAGGTTTAGATTTTGACTGCAAGAGAGAATCATGGTTAGTTTGGTGATCCCCCACCCCCACCCGTTTTTTTGGTGAGAATTTTAAAGGAAGCCGTATTTCTGTTTTGTGTTTGAAATTTTCACTCTTTCCCCACGCCACAGCCTTGGATAAGGTAAGAAGAGGAATGAGAGAATAGTAGATAATTTCATCCTATTTTATTTTATAAGAATTTTCATCAAAGCAAAGCTAATGAGTGGAAATTAGAGGCTTGGCAGATTTGAATTAACACTGACTCTACTGGTGGCTAGCAATGCCAGATATCTCAGAGGGAAGCCTAGAACCATTGGTGTGCTTTGGTCTTTTTATTTCCACATGTGGTCTACTAATTTTAAACTCATTTGTTTATGTTATGTATCAAGTGTTTTTTGAGGGTCAACAATGAACCAGGCAATGTGTAGGAAACAAAGTAGATACGGCCCCCAAATACAGATCTAAACATATTAACATTTGGGGATATTTCATCCAGTTCTTGCTGATATGTATGTAGTTATACAATATGCATGTATAACTATACACACACAGACACACACCTACACACACACACAAACTATTGAATGTCTGGCATAGTGCATAGTATATAGTAGGCAATCAATAAGTGTTACATTCATTAAATGTGATACAAATGTTTTTTCCCATTTGCTGGTTGGCCTTTTGATCATTGTATTGATATCTGTGATAAACAGAAATCCTTAATTTGAATACAGTCCCATTTTTAAATATTTCCCTTTATGGATAATAATTTTTATATATTATTTAAAAAATGTTTATCACCCCCACATCAAGAAAATATTATCTTAGACAAGCATTGTTTTACCTTCCACATTCCAGGTATAATCTACCTGAAATTTATTTATTTAATTATTTTTGGCTGAGGAAGATTCAGCCTGAGCAATCATCTGTTGCCAATCTTCTTCTATTTTTGTATGTGGGTTGCTGCCACAGCATGGCCACTGATGAGTGGTGTAGGTCTGCACCCGGGAGCTGAACTTGGGCCACTGAAGCAGAGTGCACTGAACTTAATCACTAAGTGATGGCTCTGGCCCCAAGGAATTTATTATCTTTGAATTCTGTGAAATAGGAGTAAAGGCTCATTTTCCCCCACATGGCTACTTAATTTATTCAATCAATTTGTTGAAAAGATTGTCCTTTCCTTCACCACTCTGAAGAGCTAGATTTTTCATAAATCAGGTATCCAAATATATATGGATCTGTTTCAGGATTATTTCTTTTGTTTCTCTGGCCCATTTTCCTGTCTTTACTCCAATACTACTCTATCTTTATTAATCTACCTTTATAATGAATCTTGATATCTGATAGAGTAAGTTCACCAACTTCATTCTTTTTCACAGTAAACTTGGCTATTCTTGGTCCTTTGGATTTCTCTATGAAACTTAGAATCATTTTGTCAATTTCTGGGAAAAATATCTGTTGAAGTTGTGCTGGAGCTTAATTAATCTATAGATCAATTTGTGAAGAATTTTTGTCTTGATAATAATGAGTCTTACAATTCATATACACAGTGGTATGCTGGAATCAGATTGCGCTGGTGCACAAAAGCCACTTGGGCACATTTCTTCCCCATTGCCATTCCCATTGGGAGGCAGGGGTGAGGTTATGTAGAGACTTGAGGGCATATTAAATATTTTTATTATATCCTTAAGTCCATCAGGAAAACTAGCAGGTTTTAAAAAATGGTTTTGGGAATGTATTATCATCTAATTTCCATATTTTTTTTTTTGGTGAGGAAGACTGGCCCTGGGCTAACATCTGTGCCCATCTTCCTCCACTTTATATGGGATGCCGCCACAGCATGGCTGACAAGCTGTGCGTCCGCAGGTGCCCGGGATCCGAACTCGTGAACCCCGACTGCCAAGCGCGAACTAAACCACTGCACCACCGGGCCGGCCCCTAATTTCCATTTTTTAAAAGACTGTTCTAAGTGATCTGTGAAAGAATGGATAGAATAATCAACAGAAATAGGAAGACAACTTAGGAGGCTTATTATTCCAGGCAAGAGATGACAAGAGTTTGATTTAAGGTGGTGGGATTAAAATTGGAGAGAATGGACAATTCAAGCTGTATCTCAGAAGTAGAACCCAATTTAATTGAGGAATTTAGATACATTGAAATAATTCTGTGATAAATTGTAATAAAATTACAATAATCCTGGCAATTGATTTAAGAAAAGCTTTTCAAATTGAATAAATCATACACATACAAAAATGTGCATGCACTTTTTATTAACTATTCTCACTGTTGGTTCTATATGCCTGAATGTATAAGTGGCCATATATTCATCTTTGTTCTTGGTATCTCTGGAATCCTGGGATATTAAGCACACAAGGAGCAAAGCTGGAAGTGCTTGCTCATTGAGACACAATTCAGACAAGTTAATACAATAATCCTGCCTCTTAAAAACGATCTCAACTCATACCTACCTTCTGTGGTTTGCAAACACTAAACTCTATTCCATTAGCAGCAACTAATGACATAAATATAACCGCGAATCACAACTACCATGTATTTAATATGTGATGGGCCGAGTACCGTTTTAGAAGTTTCATTTATTTTATTTCTAATTCCTAAGACATACACAGAACTATCACATTTTATAAGTGGAGAAACTAATATGTTTAGAGAGTAAATGACGAGGCCAGAGGCCAAATCCTGTCATGTCTTTTGCTCACAATCATATTCCCAGGGCCTTGGACGGCCACTGCAAGACTGGAAAGATTGACTCAATAAGTATGGGGAGACAAAGGAAAACTTCTTTATCTACACCTATCTGCTGTTAATGATTCTCATTTCTTTCCTGAAAAAAAATTGATAAAACTTTCAAAATAAAAATGGTTTTAGTAAGCAGCAAGTTTAAACTCTATAGTATCTAACATCCTATTTAGGTGAGAAAGTGGTAAGAAATCTAATAATCAAAGAGTGCCAGAATGCCCGGATTGTGAGGAATTACTTCTTTATTTAATAGTTCAAAAACCTGTATGTTACCTAGCATGCCTTTAATGTTTTAATATCTCTTTTTTGAATTGATTATTAAAGTGGGGGCATAAACTCTATCATTTATGGCGAGATTACATTGATATTTAATTGTTTCCATTATTATTTTTCCTCTTTAATTTGGAGCTAGGAAAGAGAAGACACACTTTCAAAATTATTTACCAGCTTATTAAAATATGTTTAGGTAAAACTGATCTAAACTAATAGAGAGAGAATAAATTTAAACCTGAAAGCCTTTTAGACCTATGAGTAGAAAGAATCTCAGGCCAGTTTTCCTTTCTGTTTTGCATGATTTAATTATTTATATATATTTTTTCTTCTTTTTATGCCTTTTCTAAAGGTATTCAGGGCTTCAGGGTCTCATTTTACCCACAAAAAATAAGCTCTGCGAAGCTGATCAGGGTATTGGCAGTATTACAGCAAAAGAAACCACATCAAGTTATTACAGATTAGACCTGGCAATTTCAGCCTTTACCATAATTTGTGTACATTGTACCAATTGATACATGGACTCAAAATCAAACTACTGTAAGAATTATTTCTGCTGAAGTTTATGAGATTTATGCTATAAAATATTGTTGTACTTTTAGGAAAAATTATAAAATAATAAAATATAGTCAATGGCAAACTGTTGTATTTTATGGTTTTCTTTTTTTTAAATCTAATAAACACTTTGTACTTCCCCCAGAAATACTACAGATGGCTGGTACCTGTATGCTGATAGCTCAAATGGAAAATTTGGTGACACAGCTGACGTCCTGACTCCTGTTATTTCACGCACAGGACCAAAATGTACCCTGGTGTTCTGGGCTCATATGAATGGTGCCACGGTTGGTTCTCTCCAGGTATTGCTTAGGCAATTGTATTTTCTGAATTTGCTCTATAAAAATTCATACTGTATAATTTAGTATTATTAAAATATAGTCTGCTAATAAATGAAAATGAGCAGTTATCAACACTTGACTAGTTTTAAAATGATATGATTAAGAAAAAGCTTTAGTAGAATTGAACCTGAATGGCTAATAGGATATTGTTTTTACTGTTCAATCTATGATTATTGTCTTTATTCTGAGGTTACAGCTTCTGTGTAATACAGTTTCATACTTGAAATGTTTCATGTAGGTTTCAGTATCAATGTTCTGAGAATAGCACAGTCATATGAATTATACACACTTTGGTGATATCTGTGTATTCTTGTTGTCTTTGATGGTAGTGGTGCTACATTCTCCAATAGCCTTTTTTTTTTTGCTGGGGAAGATTCACCCTGAGCTAACATCTATGTCAATCTTGCTCTATTTTGTATGTGGATTGCCACCACAGCATGGCCGCCAACGAGTGATGTAGGTCCGCAACCAAACCTGGGCTGCTGAAGCGGAGCGTGCCGAACTTAACCACTAGGCCATGGGGCTGGCTGCTCCAATAGTCTTTTTAAAATGGTTTCTTTAAAAAAAAAAAAACTGTTTCAAACTTACTGTCTAAACTGTTTCAAGCTGTTGCAAGAATCTTACAGACAACTCCAATATACCCTTTACTCAGAGACCCTAATTTTTGTCCATTGTCCCAGTAGCGTTTTTTATAGGAAAAATTCAGTAGAGGATAACGTATTTCACCCAGTTGTTATTTCTTTCTAGTGTCTTTCAAACTGGAATAATTCCTTAATCTTCCCTACACTTTTATGACCTTGATATTTTAAAAGATTATAATCAAATTATTTTGCAGAATGTCCCTCAGTTAGGATTTGTTCAATGTTAAGCTTTTTTCTTTCTATCACCAATATTGTGTTCTTTTTATTGTATCTCATTGGTTAGTACATGATATCTATCAGCCTCAGTACTCTTGCTCCCTTTGTTATCAATAAATATTTTGTGAAGAGACATTTTGATAGTGTGTAAAATCCTGATCTCAACTCAGTTTTATCCACTAGTTTTTGCTTCCTTTAGTATTTTTGGCTGGAATTAATTTTACTATGATGATTGCCTCATTATGATTTTCTAATGTTATTCTGTCTACATTTGTAGGTTAGTTTTCTGTTGTAACAAACAAAACAAAACATTGTCTCTCCATTTATTGATCCATTTACTGATTTATATCAGTGTGGACTCATGGGTTCCTATTGTATGCAATTTGTTGTCATATATTACTATTATTATTTATTGGTTCTTAAATTGTCCAAGATTTGGTCATAGAAGACTCTTTAAACTGACTTCTTTGTCTCTTTGCAAGCCCATCAGTCTTTGAGTGCTTCCTTTCTGGGCAAGAAGAGGTTCCAGACTCATTTCTATCCCTGGGGTTAACTGTTTCTCCAGTGGGTCCTGGTTTCTCTTGAAAGACGAAGGTATACAGGCAAAGCAGAGAGAGGTCTGGAATCTGAATGCAGATCCCTAGATCCTGTCTCCCTGTATTCAACATGGCTTATATCATATATAAGATTTGTAAGTAATATGTACAGATACATCATTTACACAGAAAAAGACAACTCAGTTTTGAAGCATCTCCATTTATACTCAGTTTCATAGCTTATGTAACATTTTCCAGGAAGACATGCTTGAAAAATAAAGCCCCAAATTCCAGAATTGTTTACTATGAGCAGTTTTAGAAGAGGGATACCTTGCTAAAAGTAGCCATAGATAAAGACTCTCCTCCTGTCAAATACCATTAATTTGTTTACTAAGAAGTCTAGATTTACCATATTTGCAAGGAGATTACACTTGGGTCACCTGCTGTTTTTCCCCAATGAGGAGAGAGAAAGAGACTGTAGATCAGCTGTTTAACCACTTCTTTCCCAGTAGCTTGATTGTATTTTAATGTTAGGTGCTTCCCCCCACCATTTTATTACTGTTTTATTCTAGGATTTTCCTGGCCATATTAAGTATTTCTTTAATCCTAATTTTTCTTTAATCCTTAATTTTTCCAAATAAATTTTAGATAAACATATCTTATTTCAAAAATGCTGTTAGTGCTTTTAATTGGAAATATGTTAAATTCATAGATCAATTTTGGAAGAATTGTCCTCTTTATTATAGGCGAGACTTCTTACCAAAAACAATTTAAAACTAAATATGTTTGTATATATATATGTATGTGTGTTTAATAATCAAAAAGCATCCAAATAGTCTTATGGATTGAAGTTATAATTTATCATTTATTTTACATTGACTTTTTAAAAATGATTTTAGGCAAAGCAATCAATACAACTTATTGCAGGATTTTCATCAGAAAAATGAGAATTATTTACCTGGCATATTTTGTGGTTAATTATCTGAAATATGCTTTCATTTCTTTCAGAATAAGATTTTATATTAGTAGATGAAAAATTATAAAATATTATAAGTAATTAATTATCAAATAATTAAAATGGTAACACATATGACTCTTATTTTTGTGAATAAAATAACACTAAATGTTGCATTAATATATTGCATGAACACATTTTTCCTTAGTGATTTGTATATAGAGTGGTATTCATACAAAAAAGATCTATTTCCTATTCTTTTTAGTATCCTTCAAAAATGATTATTTTTTTAATAAATTATGTTTTCTTGACTTTAATATGTTGATTTACTTAATTTATGGACCAAGAATTTGGTGATGCTTTTGCTAGCCACATATTACTCTTTATATGACTCTAGAAACTGTAAAAATATAAAATATAAAAATAACCATTTGAATTTAATTTAAAAAAACATAATGAAACCGTTGTAAGTTAACTTCACTTTCAAAAGTCAACACCTTCACAGATACTTTACCTGAATAATTCTTTGGTTGTACAAATTGTATTTTTGAAAAGTAATGTTGCAAAATAATTAAATAAACGATCTAAGTCAGTTATTTTAAAAAGTGGAATTGTTCTGCTCTTCCCCATTCTCTTCAATTATTCTCTTGATGGCTCATTTTCTATCATTCTAAATGAGGAGCCATGATAATCAGCCTGTTGAGACTAATCTGAATTTTCCTTTAGAGTGAGGATACAGTACTGGTGAGAGTTTGTTACTTTCAAGACTGTTGGATAGGAACCATTACTAGCACAGCATGAGTAGAAGCCGGCTCATATCCCCCATATCAGGTGTTAAAATTGAATGAGCTCCCATTGTAACATCACTGTCCCCACTGAACCCAAGAGGATGAGGAAGGTCATTCTCAAATGAGTGTTTTAGTAAGTAATTCTGTGCTTTTCATTCAACTACATGAATGTTATTTAATATATAAACTTCCAATTGTTACTGCTGTCAGGTTTTGAAAAGCAACTATAGTTAGGAGTTCTTAATTAAATGGTGCCCAGATACCTTCAGACTTGACTGACAGATATTCATGCATGTCTTTATTACACAAAGCTTGTGAGGTACCCTGGGGACTGAGTGCTGTATAGAAAACAAAGACATCTAATGAAAAATGTCTCAGCTTTTCTCTCAGGGACTTCATGTTGATATTAAAATTGAAAAAATCACTGGGAAAATTCTACATGTTTAAAATTTATCAAGACAAAGTATTTTGACACTTCTTACTTGATTTATCTCTGCAGGTACTCAGCAAGAAAGACAATATTACTTCTAAATTGTGGGCTCAAAGTGGACAGCAAGGTGCACAGTGGAGAAAAGTAGAAGTGTTTTTAGGCATTCATTCACTTATACAGGTTTGTAATCCAAGTAGTTGGGTGATGGAGTTTTGTTGATTTTTTTTTCTTTAATCCTAATTTATTTCCTTCACTCATAGTCTTCTTGTCCTCCCATTTTCTTCCTCATGTGTCATATGAATGCTTACCACTCCATATAGCATTTTCTATTCCATAAGTAAGGAATTTACAATTTCAGAATGTCCTAATTTCTCCCAATTCGACAACCTTACTTCTAGGAACATTTAATTTTAATGATAACCATCCTCCACTCCAGTCAGCCTCCCACATATAGAGAACATCTCCCTCTATTTTACAAATATATTCTCAGAGACTGTAGAGTGATTACATTAATTTATTTCAAACCTGAATAAAAAGATGGACTTCTGAAGAGTATTATATTGTTGAACCTTACTAGAGATAATAGACTGACTTAATTCAAAAATATTTTGAGGAGGTACAAAACTGTGATGCTGTATTTGTCTTCATGTAGATTACGAGAGTAACACCTTTACGTATCTAACACTTAAAGAAAGAACAAGAAGTACATAGATTAAAATGTTTAAACTAAAAATAATTTTGTGCCAAGATAGTTGGTATGGATTTTATTTTTTATGGATTATCAAGAAAACAAGAGCTCCATGGATGTATGTGGGGTTTTTTGTTTTGTTTTTTTCGGTGGAAGGGGGATTTTCTTGGAATATGAGGTTTAGCTATTAAGATTTGTTAAGTTTTGGATAAGGAGAATGAGAATCCGGAGTCATTTATGTTGGAGAACATTTTCTTTTTTAGTCTTAACTGCACAGTGGTTAATTCCATGAATTTAGAACCACTTATCTCTAGGTATAAGATATAATATCTTTGCTAATTATTACGTTTTCAGTCTTCTGCATATGCAGCAGAAGCAGCCAATTCTGATGTTAATATTGAGTAACTATATCTACAGTCATGTGCAATGTCTGATAGATCAGCCCCTCTCAACTCCAATGGAAGCACAGGCATAGATACAGCTGTATAAAGGCATGGATACAGCATTATCCCCAATTTCTTGAAATGATAGGTGTAATAAATCCCATATATTTTCAGCCTCTCACTGGAATCCAGTTTTCTTATGGGTCATATTTTGATAATTTAGAAAGTGGATAAGAAATAAATTCAACTCGAAGGAGTAAATATTAGACAGCAATTTAATGATCTTACACAATATGAAATTTATTATTAAAATGATTCCACCTGTTCAACCTCCCAGATCTTTTGACTGAAGCAAGAAGAATCCTCAGAGAGAACACACAGAAGGTTTTGCTGATGCCAGACATAGACTTCCACCCCAGGCAATGAATTCTTAACTAGTTCTATGCAAGTAGAATATTTGTACAGTAAAATCATGTTCAAAACAACATTAAAGGGGATTTGAGCAAGAGGAATCGATTATTAATTTAGTCTTTCTGAAATTTAATTTTTCACATATTGAATGTTGATTGAAGAGAGATATACCCATGTTGTTTGAATCTTAACACTAAATATTAATGGCTTATGAATAGTTGATGTTTTATGTGATTCACTCATTCCTTCAGTACAAACTTATTAAGCACCTACTGTGTGCAAAGCATATTACTATGCACCGAAGACAAAGCCATGAGCCAAGCATAATGCCAATGATGCTTCCATTTTTACAATATCACTCCTTTCAGCCTCAGAAAGATGAGTGCCTCTAACCCTTGAGTAAAAGTATAAGATATTTTTATAAATTATGCTGAATCAGCACTGGGTAGTTTTCACAGTTTTGTTTGGGAACCCCCAAATTTAAACAGCATATTTAATTATAATTTTTATAGCTAGAGCAATCACCTACATAGCATGTGCTAAGTGCTAAGTACTATTCTATGAATTTAAAATATTTACTCCTTTAGTTTTCACAATAACTTTGGCCCATACTATCATTATCTCTATTTTATAGGTTAGAATACAGAAAGACCTAGAAGTTAGGTAACTTGCCCTAGTTATCTACTACAAAATGGCAGAGGCAGGCATTAAACACAAGCAGGTCATCTATGAGTCCAGAATTTAACTGCTATGATATAGTGCTTCCCAAATTTTCCAAAATAATTGACCCTGCTTTTATTCTACTGGAAAAAAATATATAAATCATAATTGCTCTTTAAAAAAAGTTTAATCACATTCAATATTAAAGTCTATGGAATCTCAACAAACATTGTTTGAAGCATTGGGATATAAATGATGATTTGATCATTGGGACATGGCAGTCAACTGAGATTGTGTCTATGGGATAGCAGATAAAAAAAATTAGTAATGAAACACTCACTGAGTTATCTGCTTTCTTATTTACAGAGCGTTGCATCACATATTTAAATGTTTGGATGTATCCAGATAATAGAGTACGTTTTCAATTTGTGTATCAATGTTTTCCTTAGGCTCAATTTTCCTTATAAAAAAGTTGTAGTCCTTATTATTCTTTCTAGTTTCACCTCTTCTTAATCACTTCCAAGCTCTTAATCTATCTTACTAATTTATTTTCTTTTCCAGCACATCTGCTATGAACAACAATTAATTCCTTTTATGTAAATTTGATAGATAAATTTGCATAGAAATTGTATTTTTTTTTTGACAATGTGAGAAGCATGATTTTCAATTATTCTATACTCATCTTAAAAGGAAAACACCGTGGTTTTTATACAATAGTATAAAGCATAACATATCTTAAGGAAAAACTAATTCTTAAAAAAAAATAATTGTTTAGATTATTGTTCAAACTCCCAAGGTGTTTGGGAGTTTGAACAATAAATATTTTGTGTAAAATCACTGAGGCAAATCTGTATTTCTTGTTAACTCATCTCTAATTGTGCCAAATTTACTTTAAAATATATGAATATTTCTTGTGTTAACACACAAATACATATTTGACATGCAGAGAAATTTAATAGAAACACTCTGATTTAGTTTCACTTAGAAATTTGAAACTAAACAATTTATGACTTTTTATGTTCTATGAAACATTGTTCATTGTTATTCCAACTATTGGAAGAGCCATTCTTATTCCAAATAGAAGCTGAAATTTCAGAAAACTTTAGTGAACCTTGTTATTAATTTTCATCACTTCTAATTCTATTGGATTCCATATAAGTGGGATCTCACTGTCAAACAATGGCACACATGAGTGTTCATCAGATACGTTAATCAAAGGCATTTCGAAATCATTTCAGTTCCAAAGATGTGGCCAATTTAAAAAACTTATGGTATTAATGTTTGACACCTTTTCACTTTCAAATAGTTGGGTGGACAGATCTGAGGAATGGAAAGAATTGGGCAAAACAGAGTAAAGACTGTGCTTGCATCTTCTTTCTCTTGGTACATTCTGTCACCTGATTGGCCTCCTGCTTCCATGTGTGATGAAGCTCTAAGAAATGAGTAGGTCTTGTTTTGGGTCTGAGAGCTGCAGAGGCAGCAGTGATGGGTTAGTGACTCCTGCCAGTTTTCTGGGCCACCTATCCCAAAAATCAAGACAAGAGCCAATAGTGGTGTCACTCCCACATTCTTAGGTGTTGAGGATGATACAGATCTTAGATAACCCTCGAGCTTTCTGAGCCAGTTTTATTATGGAGGCATTTTATCAGATTGAAGTTGATGTCCTATATTTCATGTTTGCCCCAAGTTTTGAATTCTTGATGGACAGCTCAACTGAAATTATCTTTTCTTTCTTTCTTATTCTTTTTTTCAGATTGTCTTCAGGGCAAAACGCGGTATTAGTTACATGGGAGACGTAGCGGTGGATGATATTTCTTTTCAAGATTGTTCCCCTCTCTTTAGCCCGGACAGAAAGTGTACTGCTCAAGAATTCACGTGTGCTAACAAGCACTGCATTGCAAAGGACAAGCTGTGTGATTTTGTGAATGATTGTGCTGATAATTCAGATGAGTCAACTTTCATTTGCGGTAAGTGGAAGTGTTCTGTTTTCTTACTTTGTGCCTTTATCTCCCACAACCTTATTCTATGGGGTATGTTAATTGCTGAAACATGCTGAGTATGTATAGCTCAGGAGTGGAGGCAGATAAGATGATTTTACTATTTAAATCCATTCCTTTCTCCCTCTCAATACTTAATTTGATTACTTAAACACATAATCCATTTAAAACTAGTTGATGGCTTTGTGTGTGTGTGAAGTAATTGAAGATAAGTTGGAAAATATTTATCTTCAAAGACAAACAGAATGGAAACAAATATTTTCCATAGGAAAGAAATTTTTGGAAGAAAGACAAGCAAAACATTCATCAAAGCCAATTCATGCAAGGTTGACAAGTCTCTAGTCTTTGATGCGTTTTAGAGAGTTGTCATTTCGTTGTGTAAAGTATGAATGTGACAAGTTGTTAAAAAAACAAAAATCAGTACCCAGATAAATATAAAATAGACAAAGTGATTTCCTAAAAGAGATACACGTCAACTATGTAATATTGTTGCAGGAGATCAACTTATAATAAACAGCACCTATTAAAATATCCTTAGCTAAATGGGCCATATGTGCTCATTTGGTTAAGTCTGTAAAACTGTGCAACACAGTCCAGTTGTTGCCTCATTTCATTGCAAATGAGGTGAATACAGATTGTCAAAATGAAGGTTGACAAATTATTCCATTATTACTAGTAATAATTTCTGAACTAGAATATTATAGTTTGATCTTTTTTTGCCTCTTGAAACCAAATGCAGAATATCAAGAACAACTTCAGTGTAATAAGAGCTCACATTTATACAGAACTTTTAACTTTCAGAGTCCTTTTATCTGCTAATCTCCACTTGATCTTTACAGACTCCCCAAAGGGTAAGTGGGACAGATATTATTAGTGCATTCCATGATGAAGCACCAACAAGAGTGGCTAAGATTTTGTCAAAGTTCATAAAACTGGTACTGACAGAGTTGATCCTAAGACCCAAGTACTTTGATTTATGATTCACTACTTTTCCCAAGTCATGATACCACCTCCGTGTAAAACTGAATCTTAAACAAAAAAACAAGCAAAATTAGATATAGAAATCCTATGTATATAATAATTTATTCCTTCAATTGTAAATTATTTCCTATAATATCCATTATTATCATATATAAACTAAGCAAAAGTATCTGGCTAATCTTGAATTCTGTATTAATGAATATTTATCTTCACCTTATGAATATTTTCTGCTGCATTTTTAGTTACTTTCTGCATCAGATGCTTTTACATTTCTTCATTGCCATTTTCTTTTGAATATCACACAAATCTTATTAGGTTATCAGTCAAACAGAGCAGATATTTTGCTTTTGAATTTTATTTGTAATGTTGCCAATGTATCTCCATTCCAAAATATAAAATAGTGAAATTTTTCAGTACTTAAAGTATCAATTTATTTCTGGCTCAATTTTCCTTGAATTCTTTGTATTTAGGTTCTAACATTGTGAATATTTCTAAGAATCTTCTATCTGTGTTTGGAAAAGGATGCTGATATACTAAGAGGGTCAGAAATGTATTAAGACTTACTGTCTTGGTAGTTCTTTTGTATGGAAAATAAAGACAAAAGTAATCATAAGCCTTTGGAGGGAAAGTTGTACCAGAAGGTACATTTTGGTGAACTGATTGCCAAATCACTTTAAGTTTTGAGTGGGCTTGCTCATATCAGTAAGACCGGAGTAAGAAAGCTGAATTAGTTCTAGATATGACTTGGGAAGAGGAAAGCTTTTTCAGCTCCTTAGAACAAATAAACAAACAAAAAGTTAGAATAAACCTTAAAAGTAACCCACATTTTGCTATTGGTTCTCATTACATGAACGTGATTTCTTTTTGTACAGCATTACCTTTTTTATTATGTATTATTAAAAATTCAACTATATTCCCATGTGACTCATCTTATATTTCAATTATAGAATGGCTAGAATCTGCTATATGAATTATGCGTAGTATTATTATCCTGCATGTACTGTAAACTTTGAAGCTCTAATTAGACCCAGAAAAATAGGAAGAAAAAAAGCTTTTAAATCCCCATGGCAACTTATTTCAGAAGTTTAGCTGACAACCAACTGAGAATTTAGGCTAAAGTTCCACTGTCTTTGGGTTTTTTGCTTTTTGGGGTTTTTTTGAGAATTCTAAGACATGTATCATAGCTCTAAGAAAACTTCTGAAATATCATTAGGTAGAAGTACGCCACCTAGGAATAGCAGAAAGAATGAAAAAATCCAATTCTTTTTAAAGGCATAGACTCTTTCTGATGAAGAGTCCTTTAATGAAGTCCTCTGATGAAGATGAATCCTTCAAAAAACAAAAGTAGCTACCGTTTTAGTTTTCTGTAGATAAATATAGGCTGTGAAAGCACAATCTGGCAGAAAAATTTAAATGTTATATTTTGCTTTATCACATAAATAACATGTCTAAAATATAGGACATAGTCAAAGAAGAAAATGATTTCTGTATCTGAGAACTCTTAAAATTTTATTTGAACATATCTTGCCACTAATATAGAAGCTCCTTTGGAAAACAATCATATTTTTTTCCCTATACATTCTAATTAGCATATTTATTTTTGATACACAATTAAGAGTATCTTAGGCAGACTCAAAATAATTTAATTCTACACTATGATTAGTAAGGATGCAGGATATTTGATCAACATAATTATTAAGTAATCTGAATCTAATGGACCTATTTAACACTCTATTTAGCAACTGCAGCTTTCTTTTCTTTTCAAGCACAACAGAACTTTACCAAAAAAGAGAAATTATATTATTAAACATTAAGCAAACTTCAATAATTTTAAATGGATTAAAGTGACATAGAGTATGTCTTTTAAATTAGGCTTGAAATCAATTATGTGACAAAAGCTAGAAAATCTTTATTGGTTAGAAGAAAGACACTTTCAATAACGGACATCTCCCCCCCCAAAAAAAATCACAATAAAATTAGAAAATTTTTTAATATAATAATATTTAAAATAATGAATTAAAAAACCTGCACGATTTTCTAAGCAAGTACTTAGAGAAAAATTTATAGACTTAAATCCTTATATTAGAAACCAATTAACTAATAGTGGAAATTGATGAAATAGAACACAAGTGTAAAATAGAGAGAATTTGAAAAGACTGATAAAATTTTCAAAACCGTGAAGAATGATCAAGAGAAATAGAGAAGACAGAAACATTAAATTGATTTAACATATATTTATTGAGTAGTAATGTGTCAAGCAGTGTTTGAGAACATCTAGTATACATCAGTGAAAGAAACAGACAATAATCCTATTCCTCATTCTGTTGAGTTAAACAGAAAGTATTCTCCCTCCCTCTCTCTACACATGCACACACAAACATATGTAAGAAATTAGATAGTTTGTTAAAAGTCCTTAAGTGCTATGAGAAAATGTAGAATAAACTAAGGGAGATCATAAATAGAGGGAGGGCAAATGGAAATGTTAAGGAGCATGATAAGGATAGGCCTGGATTAAAGATATTTAAACAAATTCTTAAAGGCTGTCTGGGACTTAGCCAACACTTGTTATTTTCCATTTTATTTATTTATTTTATTATAGTCATCATAGCGCATGTGAAGTGGAATCTCACTTTGGGTTTGACTTGCCTTTCCTTAATGACTAATGATGTTAAGCATCCTTTCTTGGGGTTATTGGCCATTTGTGTATCTTCTTTGGGGAAATATCCATTGAAGTCCTTTGCCCATCTCTTTATAGGGCTGTTTTTGTTATTGTTGAGTTGTAGGCGTTATTTATATATTTTGGATATTGAGCCCTTATCAAATATCTGATTTGCAATTATTTTTCTCATTGTGTAGGTTGCCTTTTTAATTTTATTTTTAAGTTTTAACAGACTTTGTTTTAAAAGGCAGTTTAAGGTTCACAGCAAAACTGAGCTTCCACGCATTCGCAGCCTCCCCACTTATCAGTGTCCCCCACAATAGATTGTTACAGTCAATGAACCTACATTGAGACATAACTATTACCCATAGTCCATAATTTACATTAGGGTTGCCTCTTGGTGAAAGAACATTTGCTATACAGTAAACCACACTCTTATACTCAATTACTTAATAGCAGCTTTACTAAAGTCATGACAAATATTTTTAAATACTTTTTTTCCTACTGGATGAAGTGTTCCTCAAAATACCTTTTTTTTTTTTTTAATGTCATCCCAATGTGCAATTTAACACTGCTGGAAAATTAGCTAAACTCAGCTATTCAAACCTGGTCTGTGGACAAACAGGTTTTTAAAATCAGAATTCAGGACCCACCCAAGACTTACAGAATCATAAAGTGCATTTTAACAAGATCCTCAAGTGATTCATATGTGCATTAAATTTGAGAAGCACTAATCTAAACCATACAAATTTTTGGAAAAGTTTTCTGGTGAAAAGGCAAAGCTATTATTTTATTCTTTATTTCCTTATTGACATATACAAATATACCAGAATTTCAATCAGTGGCAATAATTAGTGTTTTAAATTAAAAAAATCATTCTGTATATAGTTTCATTATGGATTTAATTGATTCAGTTATACTCAAGTCAAGGTTTAATGGCTATGTATGTATTTGATTGCCTGATATATTTATTGGAGATTTTCAAAAATCTTTTTAAATTTGAGTATCTAGTATGTGCCAGGTTTGTTCTAGTTACTGTGATAGTCCAGTGAACCATATAGACCAATTTCCTGCTCTCATGGAGCTTCTTTTCTGGTTGCTGGTAGTGGTTGGGGACACAAACATAAAACAATAAGTAAAATAATACAATATATTTCATAATGATAAGTTAGATAGGGAAAATGGGACAGAAAATGCTTGGAGTGGTGGTTAGAGTATTAACTAGTGCCGTCAGAGAATTTCTCATTGAAAAATTGACATTTGAATAAAGAATGGAAAACAATAATGGATCAAGCCAACTGATATCTAGTATATTTGACCAAATTAAAAAAAAAAACTTAAGAAATATCTAAACAGTGAGCAATAACTAAAACACAGTTCTTTCTGTGTTATCACCAGGTCAGTAATGCTGTCCCTTGGTTTCTGTAAATGCATAACTATAATTTCCCTACATAGTTATCCTTCAGGACTGTTTAAATTTATTTTTCTGAGTTGACTTGTTTACATCCTGATTGTTGTCTCTCATTTGTTGTAGCAGAATTCTGTCATTTTCAAGTAAACGTGAATTTTGGGAGAGAGGGGCTATGCTTTGACGCTATGATATATATGTTACTTTTTAATCACAGTAAGATTATGTTCTGTATATTTCTTCTCTACAGTATCCAACTCAATGCTCCATCCGTAACTTTTTAGATATCAGAATTTGTACTCGATTGTAACAAAAATGAATTTTAAAGTGTAGAGTGCCCCTGTGTGGGGGCTACTGTGCACCAGCGTCCATCATCCTGATCACTGAAAACCACAGACCTAGACAAATGACTTGGTTCTTAGTCAATAATTGTATAAAATCTAACCAAGCATTTTATAATTAACACTTGCACATCTGACGTTTCCTTTCCATTTATTTATTTGGTAAACATGGGTCAGTTCCAATATACGTGGCCCAGGAGCAAAAGCAAAGACAAACAAGATATTACCTGAATAATTGTGGAGATTCTAGTCTAATAAAAGACAGGGACACAAATGTTCACAAGGAGACTGAGAATATGTGCAAAACGCTGTTGGAGGGGTGACGGGAGATGATTTAGTCATATCCAAATATTAGTCCCAACATGGGCTTTTCCTAAAAGTAATACATTACCTTGAAAACAACTAGTGTGTTTTCAGAGACTTTATTAATCATGGACTGTGAATAGCTTTTGTTTTCTTTGGGAGATTGTGATAGAAAGTAGGTCAGTTATCGCAATGTTAGTAAACCAGGCTACCTGTGAAGGATCAGCTGTCCTAAGCTTCGGGAATTCATTATTGCAGCTGTAGCTGAGTGACTGGGGCTTAGAAAGTTTTCATTGACTTTCCAAAAGTATCAACCCCAGTCCTTGCTCTCACTAACTCAGTGTTTTAAGTGACATGTGTTAGGATAATATTTTCCAAATTATGAAATAATGTAGTTATCAGGGAAGAAAAAATTATATGTGAGGGGCTTCTCTGGATCAATTTGTGCATTGTGAATTTTCAAAAAGTTTATATTATAAATAGGAGTTTTCCAAATTACCCCCCAAACCCTTTTTGTATGGAAAAAATATATACTCTTTATAGAGGAATTGTTCTGTGAATCAGTTTGGAAAGTGTTGTTTATAGAATTTATTATGATTACTTCATAGAATAAGGAAATCACTTTATCACAAATTCCTAATGATGTCACCCAATAATAATTGGCAAATGACATTAACTTTTTTAACTTTGAATTTTGTAATAATAATAGATTCATAGGAAGTTACAAAGATAGTACCGAGAAATCCTGTGTACTCTTCATGCTGTTTTCCTCAGTGGTTACATCTTATGTAACTATTGTATAATATCAAAATCAGAAAACTGACATTGGATCCATATGTATGTATATTTCTATGATATTTTATTATGTGTGTAAATTAATGAAATCATCACCACAATCAAGATATTCCGTCTCCAAAAAGATCTCCCTTGAGCTACCCCTTTAGCATTACACCTACTCCCACCATCCCTTACCTTGCGTCCACATCCTTGTGAGAATTTGACATTGTAACTATTTAATTTTATTTTTTTGCTGTTCTTATGGGTGTGGAGTAATATCTCATCATGATCTTAATTTGCATTTCCCTGATAGTTAGTGATGTTAGACATCTCATGTGTTTCTTTACCATCTGTTTATCCTCTTTGGTGAAATGTTTCTTCATGTCTTTTGCCCATTTTTTAATTAGATTTTTTAACTGTTGAGTTTTGAGAGTTCTTTATATATTATAGATATAAATCCTTTGGCAGATATGTGAGTGGCAAATATTTTCTCCCAGGCTTTAGATTGTCTTTTCATTCTCTTAACAGGGAAAGAGCAAACGTTTTTAATTTTGATGAAGTCCAATTTATTGATCTTTCCTTTTAGAGATCATGCTTTTGATATCATGTCTAAAAACACTTCCCCAAGTCCTAGTCCCAGGTTGTCTTCAATTTTTTTCTTCTAAAAGTTGTATAGTATTTTATTTTATATTTAAGTGTATGATCCATTTTGTTAATTTTTGTATAAGGTGTGACGTTTGGGTCCAGATTTTTTATTTTTGGCTATATCCAATTGCACCAATACCGTTAACAAGACTGTCCTCCCTTCATTTAACTGCTTTTGTGCATATGTCAAAAATTAGTTGGTTGGGGGGCCAGCTCAATGGTGTAGTAGATAAGTTCACGTGCTCTGCTTTGGCAGACCAGGGTTCGCAGGTTCAGATCCTGGGTACAGACCCATGCACGGCTTATCAAGCCATGGTGTGGCAGGCGTTCCACATATAAAATAGAGGGAGATGGGCATGGATGTTATCCCAGGACCAATCTTCCTCAGCAAAAAGAGGAGGATTGGCAAAAGATGTTAGCTCAGGGCTCATCTTCCTCACCAAAAACAAAAAAAAATTAGTTGGTTGAACTTGTGTGAAACTATTTCTGTTCTTTTGATCGAAATGTCTATTCCTCCACCAGTATCACACAGTCTTAATAACTAAAGCCATATAATAAATTTTGAAATCAAGTAGAGTTGTTCCTCCTAATTTCTTCTTTTTCAAAGTTGTTTTAGCTATTCAAGTTCCATCGACTTTCCATATGAATTTTAGAAAAATTATGTCTAGATCTACAAAAAATTTGATGTAATTTTGATAAGAATTTTATTAAACATGTATATCAATTTGGGAGAAGTAATATCTTTAGTATGTTGAGTCTTCTAATCCATGAGCATAGTAAATCTCTCCATTATTTAGATTTTCTTTGATTTCTTTCATCAGTGTTTTTTAGATTTCAGCATTAAAGGTCCTGTACATATTTTATAAGACTTACATCTAAGTATTTCATTGTTCAAAAGATTGTAAATGGTATTATATTTAAAATTTTGGTTTCTACATATTCCTTGCTGGAATATATAAATATAATTAATTTTGTATGTCAATCTTGTGTCCTGAGACCTTCCTGACTCATTTATTAGTTCTCAGAGTGTAACAGTACATTCCTTAGATTTTCTGTGTAGACAATCATGTCATCTAAAGATTGGGACAGTTTTAAGTCTTCCTTTCTGATCTGTATACCTTAAAGATTTGGTAAAAATCTCCAGTGAGACCTGGAGATTTCTTTCTCAGGAATTTTTAAATTATGAGTTCAGTTTGCTTAATAGTTATATAGCTGGTCAAATTATTTTGTATTCAGTAAGTCTGTACTTTGCAAGGAATAGATCTTTTTTATCTAAGTTGTCAAATTTATGTATGTAGAATTGTTTATAGTATTCTCGTATCATCCTTTTGATATCCACAGGGTCTTTCCCCTGTTTTATTCCTGCTGTAGGTCATTTGTGTCTTCTCTCTCTTTTCTTTAATATTCATTTTTATTGAAGATATCCATTAATTAAATAAAGATGAAAAGTTGAGAAACAATAGTTATAGCTACTAACCCTTTTATAAATATAAAAAATTTGTAAACATATGATGTAAAGTTCAAGTAATTGAGTTATAAAATCAAAGAATAATAGAGTTGGAGAGGACAATAGAAGTTAGCGAAGCTCTTTGAAACAGGTATCTAACACTAAGACTTCTGTGGAGGATTCACTTTTACTCAGTGACAACTAATCTTAAAATTTTTATCTCTATCCTAGCACTTTTCACATTCTCTTAAAATGTGAGAGAACTCCACTAGGACATGTTTATTGATGAATCAGCCCCAACATCTACTAAATTGCTATTGAATGAACTGATAACCGAATCACCAACCAATACAAGAGTCATTTCCATGACATCCCTGACCTGGTAGACAATGGAGGTGGGAAGGGAGAAGCACCTAATTCCTGCTTGAACACTTTCACAAGAGGAAATACACTGTCTCACATAAAAAGCCTTTTCAGCTCTCAGGCACCCTTGATATAAACATGTTTTTCCTAATATTGAATCAGTGTTTCCATATTTGCCCAGTGTGGGTTTTTGATGATAATATTTTTTACTACTTGTACTTCTTCGGGATAATAAAACTTTGAGTATTGGAAACAGGCCCCATTGGTTCTGTGTATCTTTTCACATTCCCTTTTCTCCTGTTTGTAGTCATGCTGTCAGTATAAGTATTCTTGAATCCTCTAATAGCATGGTTCTAAGCCCGTCTTATCTAGTCTTCCTCTCACTGGATGGTTTCAATTCTCAATTTCCCTTAAGCATGGGAATAAAATATTCAGAAAATGCCACAGTGATCTAATTATGATTAGACCATCACAATATCCAGTGTCTTTTTTCTTTTGCCTCTCAGATTCATTTAGTCTAAGAATTTTAGTAGTTTTGTTTTTGTTCTTTTACTTAGTCTTGTTTTGACCATGTCTGAGAAGAATGAATAGGGAATTGGTTCAATAAAGAATAGGAAAGAAGGTTCCAGATGGTAGGAATTACAAAGGTGGTAGCAAAGACACAGAGAAAAGAAGGACCATGATGAGTTTGTGGGATAGAGAGTGTAGCATTTCTGGAGCATTTGGTTTGAGAGTGGGGAGTAGCTAGAAATGAGTCCAGAGAGATAAGCAGGGGTACCTGATAGTCCTTATTAAGAAATGTGTGCTTTAACTTGGAGTAAAGCCTTTTTAGGATTTTAAATAGAAGAGTAATATAATCAAATTTGGATTTTAGAAAAATTGTTCTGACTGCAGTATAGATGAAAGCAATTTGGGGGGCAGGGGAATTAGTCAGGAGACTATTTCAGTATTCCCCTCGGGAGATAATAGTGTCAAGTGCATTCAATGAAAATAGAAAGAAGTGAATAAATATTTGGAAGGAAAATCTAAAGATTTGATGATTAATTAACTGTGGAGGATTTCTAGGTTGGACAAGTGAATAACTGGCAGTTTCATTCACTCTTCTTAATTAATGAAGCATGAGGATGAGGAGGTTTTAAAGGACATGATTTTACTTCTTGATTTGTTGAGATTGAGATATCTGTGGGTCTTCCAAACAGAGATGTGTCCAGTAGATCTTAAACTTGGTAAAGGCATTTTTGCAGGAGACATAGAATTGGGAACCATCAACATATAATGGTAATCAAAACCGTTAAGTGGATGATATCATAGAGGAAGGGTATATACACTGGGAAGAGAAGAAATATCATAGGATCAAATCTTGAATAACGCCAATATTTAAGAGGAAGTTGCTTACAAAAGAGACAGAAAGAGACTAACTAGAAGGAAGAGCAAAAAAATGAACAGATCTTGGTGTCATAGAAGACAAGGAAAGTTATAATTCCAAAAGGAAGAAATAGGCAACGTTGTCAAATGTGCAAACATCAAATAAAATATGTACTGAGAAATCTCTGTTAGATTTAATAACAAGAGCATAATTGATAATCAATATATGTTGTTTTCAGAAAATGATGGAAATATAAGTTTGGAAATTACTGTTCACATGTATTGGTGTTAATATTTCCCACCTGTAGTCACCCAGTACCACATCTCTCTCAACCATTTACATTTTAAACTGAAAGGAAGGATTTGCCATTTAGTCATATTAAAGTTTGATTATCATAGTTTCTACCAATCATTGAGCCTGTCCAAACTGATATAATCAACATGAAATGGAAATCTACTTGCATGGTTACATACCCTCCAAATATCAGCCTTCAATTAAATATTAAAAAAAAATCAAAAGTGGAGGCCAGCCCCATGGCATGGTGCTTGAGTCTGGCATGCTCCACTTTGGTGGCCCAGATTTGCGGGTTCGGATCCCAGGCGTGGACCTGCACCACTCATCAAGCCATGCTGTGGCAGCGACCCACATACAGAATAGAGGGAGATTGCCAATAGATGTTAGCTCAGAGCGAATCTTCCTCACCAAAAGAAAAAAAAAATCAAGTGCGCTTTCTCTACCCATACAAAAGTGAAAATAAAATTATATATTTATACAGAGCTTTTGAATTTCATTGGTCAATATAAAGATAATTAGATTTTTTTAAAGTAACATAAACTAGTATCTAACTTAAGAGTCAGTTTTTCTCATGATTTTAACAAAAGAAGACCTATTTGTATTTCCTTCATTCTCCCCAAAATTACTTCCCTGAAGTAAAAGACAACATTATATAAAATACAGCAAGAAGCTGTATTTTGGCTCATACAGGGATAGCAATTACTGGCATTGGCAGTTGAAGTGCAAGGATAGTGTAGGCATGCAGTCAAGAAGATCCTAGGAATTGGTGCAAGTTGATAAGTGTAGGTTTTTTGGTGTTTTGGGTTGTTGCTGTAATGATTGTTTTGTGTTCCATTGATTAAAGAGTCATAGAGCAAGGAAGTAGGGTGAGAAATAGTTCTCCTTTATTATAAAAGGTTAAACTAATTACAATCTACTATGTACTATAAATTGGAATATGAACAGTTCATGACCTCCAGGTATACTTCTGAGAAACAGCTTCCACAAACCAACAAATAATATTGAGTGAGCCAAAGAAAAACCTCATACTCTACCTATTGACAAAAACCAGCTTTGAGATATTATCTAAATGGGGACTAGTGAAACAACAACAAAAATTAGGAACATCAGAGGGATCTAATTCTTCTGAAATGTCTTTATTACAGTAACCCAGATAAATTAAATATATGTCATGCATATTAAACGTGTTACAAAAAATTACAGATTATGTGACCTATCAGTAGATGGCAATAAAAGTGAAAAGGAAGAAAAAAGATTAAGGTGAAATTGAATAAGACATGGAAAAATTATAAGAAAAACAATTATAATCCTAAATGAAAAATAAGCGGGAATGACATTATGGAAGAGTGAATTGTTGCCAACAAGTACAAATTTGAAAATCTTTCTCAGGGCAAACAGGAAATGTTCAATGAGATGAAAACACTGAGAGGAAATAATAGATATGACAGAGGATGAAAATTAATACTATGCATAATTGGTGATGATGAATAAGACAATGGGACATATGTAATATAGATAATAGTCAATATATATAAAATATGACTCATAAAATTAAAAGTATTTAAGCTACTTAAAATTGAAATAAATTAAAATTAAGAACTTAATCAGTAAATCATGATATAAAAGGAGTATTGTTAGTGAACCTTAAGTAAATGTAGATATTGATATAAATGACTCAAAAACATAGACAAAGATTTATGGTGCAATGAAAGACTAGTTAATTCAACAATAATTTCTGAATCAAAATTATTGAGCATTAAAAGGTGAAATCTAGAATCAAGATACAATTTTGAAGCTTTCTACCTCAAATAACATAACCAAATATATAAGACAAAACTAGTAGAAGTGTAACAAGAGAAAAACTGAAAATCCAGTTGTTGAATCATATTTCAAAATACCTCTATCAGTTTTGGCTGATCAGATAAATAAAAATACATAAATTAATTAATTTTAAAAGGCATAGAGTATTTGAAAAATATGATAAATAGGGTTTAATTAATACTTATGTATGGAATTTTGAACCTAAAAAATTAAAATATTTCTTTCAATCATATTTAGTAGATTTACAAATTTTTCACAATTTAGGAAACGATTAATTTAATACATTTCATATAGAAGCTATATAGGCCAGTAAAACTAAATATTAGTTTAAAAGTTCGGGGCCGCCCGGTGGCATAGCGGTTTAGTACGCACTTGGCAGCCCGGGGTTCACGAGTTCGGATCCCTGGCGCCCGCTGACGCACTGCCTGTCAGCCATGCTGTGGTGGCGTCCCACATAAAGTAGAGGAAGATGGGCACGGATGTTAGCCCAGGCCCAGTCTTGCTCAGCAAAAAGGGGAGGATTGGCAACAGATGTTAGCTCAGGGCTGGTCTTCCCACAAAAAAAAAAAAAAAAAGTTTAAGCTAAACTGCCAAGGCAGTCAGATACATAAGTTTATATTCTTTTAAATAAATACTAAATAAAAGAGAAATCAAAATGTATTCTTAAAATATCAATCTCCACTAAAAAGAATCAGGGCTCTTTAGAGCAAGGCCAGTATCAAATCTGGGGAAGAGAAAAGTACAAGTTGAGCTTGGAACATTTCGTTGTGCAAGAAAAAAGGATGTGATCAAAGGATGATAAGCACATTTGAAAAATTTATAGAAAACAGTTTATAGGGACTACTATTAGCCTATTCTGGAATAATTTGATAATCAGAATAAATAACGATAATGGATCACAACCCTTTTGATGAAATACAAATCTATGCGGCCATAATAATAAGAATAAATAAACAAGTAATCAAATAGGGCAAAGGCAAAGCTCTTCTTTACAGTTGAAAACGAACTTATGTGGAATGAAAATATTAGAAAATCATCAGTGGACCATATGATCCAGCACTCCCACTTCTGGGTATATTTCCAAAAGAATTGAAATCAGAATCTTGAAGAGATAGCTGCACTCCTATGTACACTTCAGCATTATTCACAATAGCCAAGATGTGGAAACAACCTAAATGTGCATTGATGGATGAATGGATAAAGAGGTGGTATATACATTCAATGGAATATTATTCTGCCATGAAAAAGGAAATCCTGCCATATGCAACAACATGGATGAACCTGGAATATACTAAGTGAAATAAGCCAGTCACAGCAGGACAAATACTGTATGATTCCACTTATATGAGGTATCTAAAATAGTCAAATGCATAGAAGCAGAGAGTAGAGTGGTGGTTGCCAGGATCCAGGGAGAAGGGGAAATGGGGAGTTGCTGTTCAATGGGCATAACGTTTCAGTTATGAAAGATGAAAAAGTTCTAGAGATCTGCTGTGAAACATAGTTCCTATAGTTAACAATACTGTATTGTGCACTTAAAAATTTGTTGAGGGTTAACCTCATGTCAAGTGTTCTTACCACAAAGGAAGGAAAGAAAAAAATCATCAGTGGGAGCTAAAACTAGTTGCTGAATGTTTAATGAGGGCAGCGTGTATTTAGTCACATATATTTGCATACAAATTAATAATTAATTATTTAAGAAAAACTAATTACTTTATAGTGGTGAGATGTGACTGACTGTACCTTAACCAGTTGATCAAAGTAAACAAGGGTTTTAGGAGAAATCAATATGATGCCTCCTGATAGGATGTACTGAGAAGGATCCATGATTATTCTGTAGTATACCTGCTAAAAACGCATGACCTGAATCTAATCATAAGGATTCCTCAGACAAGCCCAAATTCTAGTATTTTCTAAAATAACTGGCTTGTCATCATGGAATATAGTGAGGCTGAGGAAGAAAAAGAAAGGATGAAGAACTCTTGCAGATAAGACACTAAAGATTCATGACAACTAAATGCAATGCATGATAATGAATTGGATCCTGCACCGGGGGGAAACATCATGTAAATGTGTAAGTAGAGTGACGAATTTAAATATGGACTGTGGATTAGATACTGGTATTATATTATTGTCAAATTTTCCGGTTTTGTGATTTTACTATGGTTAAACATTCTTGTTTATAGGAAAGAAACATGAAAGTGTTTGTTGATAAAATGGCACAATATTTCCAATATACTTTCAAATGCTTCTGAAAAATGCATATGTAGATATGCATAATCATATATAGATAGTGCAGATATGCATAATCATATGTAAATAGAACAAATGAGGAAAATACAAACATTTGTGAATTTGTTTAAAGAGAAGATGGGGGATATACCATTCTTGCAACTTCTCTATAAGTTTGAAATCATTTCAAAAAATAATGTAATATTAAGAAAATCAGGAGAAAGTAATAGTAATTTGGGAAACAGAAAAACAATTCAAATGATAAATACAAGAGTGTGTTATTTTTAAAAGTTGACAAAGTAGGCAAAGCTCTACCAATTTTTAATTTTAAAAAGGGAGGAAAAACACAATTAGATAAATGTAGGCTTACTAAAAGAGAAATAATAAGCATATGGAGACTGTGATAATTTGAAAATGTCAGTGAAATAGTTAATTTTCTAGGAGAAAAATGACCGAAATTAACCAACGAAGCAGAAAACCTGAATAGACTATTAACTATCAAATAAAGTTATCAACACATGTCCTCCAATTTTGTCTCCTGGGATAGATACTGCTGAATTCTATCAAATTTTAATGAACTGATAATGCCCAAAGAAACTATTCCAACCATATGAAACGATAGAATTTATTTTATGAGGCTAATGTATCACTGATAATAAAGCCTCCCCAAATTAGAAAAAGTAAGAAAACGATAGTTCAAACTCCCTGTGAATATAAATGTGCAAAACTTAAAATGCTAGCAAATTAAATTCAGTAATATAATAATTATACACTTTGAGATGGGGATCTTACAACATTTTAATAATGTTTTGAAGTAACAAATTGCTAATGCAACCAAATAAATCATAACAAACTGATAGGTATTGAAAATATTTCGTTAAATTTAACAACGATTTCTTATATATAGAATGGTATTACTTGAACGTGTTCAAGATGATCTATCAAATTAAAGAAGGAAACAGTGGATGTATTTCCATTAAATCAAGATCATGTCAAGAATATCTACTGCTAATGTTATTATTTAATATTCTTTTTGTGGTTCTGGTCAATATGTAAGGCATAAAATGAAATAAAATAACACCACCTTATAAAATTTTTCTAATAATATGATTTTATACCTCAAAAGCCCAAGAAATTTACCTTAAAACACAGTAAGCATTCCAGTACTGGGTTGGTCCAGTACCCCCCAAAACTCACATCCACCTAGAACCTGTGAATATGACCTTATTTGGAAACAGAGTCATTGCAGATGTAATGAGTTAAAATGACATCACACTAGATTAAGGTGGGTCCTAAGGTAATGACTGGCATCCTTTTAAGAAGAGGGAAATACGGACACAGACCCCCAGAGGGAAGATGATTTGCGGACACACAGGAGAATGCCATATGATTGGAGGGATGTGTCTACAAGCCAAGGAACGCTCAGATTGCCTGTAAACACTAGAAGCTACAAAGATGGAAGGAAGGATTCTCCCCTGTAGCCATCAGGTAGAGCAGGGCGCTGCTGACACCTTGATTTCGGACTTCTAACCTTAGCAACTGTGAGAGAATAAGTTTCTGTTCTTTAAAGCTACCCTTTGTCATGCTTTGTTATGGCAGCCCTGAGAAACTAATAAAATCTCCAAATTCACAACAGCTAAGAACATGTCCCACTCAAAACTTGGAAAGTAACTTACCTAATTATGCTTTTTGCTTGTTTGTTTTAATATCAGGGTTGGTAAAATTTGTCCTGTGCATCCGTAGTGTAATAATCTGCAAGATATTCATAGTTCTACTAAATAAGTAAGTAAATAAATAAGTTCTTTAGTCAAACAAGTTGGAAATATACCTTGTTGTATAAAGAAATAGTTTCTATATTGTGGAGATTCTGAGCCTTTAATATGCTAGTGTGTTTTTAAATCTCGCAAAGAGGGGTATAATTTATACGACTCATCATATTCATTTGACTGCAGAACCTTCTTCCTTTGGATGACAAATGGACATCCATAGGACATTCCTATTCAGATAAGCAGTTAAAAGAAGCGATGAACTGCACCGTGCTACCTCAAGAATCAAGCCCAACTGGATGACTGCCATCTTCATGTAGCTGCCTGTCCACAGAGGAAGAGGTCTCTAGAGCATTTCCTTATAGACACATACATTTTCTTATCCGGTAGTAGTTGTAGATTTGTTTTATTGCAGCCCCCACCCCCGACCACTGCGTACCACATTATCAAGGGGAGGAGTTCTACAGGGGCCGTGTCACCTCATTCTTCAACTCATAGCTCTGCTGCTTACAATGTAACACTAAGCCAGGTACTTTAACTCTGAACTCCAGCTTTCTCATCAACCAAAATAATAATAATAACTATTATGTAGAGACGTTGTGGGAATTAAGTGAAATAACATACATAAAGAGAATGCTCAGGCTCTGACACACGTTCTCTTCAGTGCACAGTAGCCCCCTGTCCAGCCGGTTTTCCCTTTTCCTAAATGTGCTTTATTTTTAGAACATGCTCAATAAATTTACATTGAATGCATAAATGAATAGAATGGTGAGATCTTAATTTTAGGAACTTGATGGTAGGCTCTTAAAAGGAATTAGGGTATGTTCTTTCAAAATTAAGTGCTTTTAAAATAAAACATATTTTATACTTATAAAAATATTGATTGATGGAAAAATTATAGCATTTAGAAAGGTACCAACTGGCTTGATTGATGATACAGCTGTAGACAAAACTGATCATTTTCTTCCTGATGACACACCTGTCTGGCACTGGCATTAATTGCTCCATGAAATGCCAGGAATTGGCGTGGGCACAGAAGACTGTTTGCTGTTCCTCTCCCCTGGCACCTATGGGAAATAGTGGAATATGAAATTATAAGCTGTTCTCTCTCACCACAGTGATGTGAAATTCAAACAACTTATGCCTACTTGTGTTTTCCCCACTTATATTTTAGAATTAAACTTTCCAAGGAAACATATCTTCAAAACTATAGTAAATATCAAAAGCAAAATATAATTTACATTATAGAGAGTCATGTAGTAGTATTTGCATGACTTTTTCAAACAAATCAAATCTGTTTTTCAACAGCACACATCATTTCCTTATACAAATGGCCTTTCTAGATGCTGGTCTATACGGTAATCTGGTCCTTGTGGGCTGCTAAATTTTCCAACACAAGGGCAACTGAATTAGTTACTTCATTTTGTAGTTCTTAACCAAGGCAACAGTTCAGATTCTAAACAAGATGCTGAGTTTGGGTTCATTATTATTTTAGTGAGATTTTCCTCCCAGTCCTCTGAAAGGATACATAGAAGAACTTGAATATTCTGAACTAAAAGAGGTCATAGGTATTACAGTCTGTTCTAGGAAAAAGTAAATTACCAAAATAAGTTTGAAATGTAATTCCAAAACTGAATTAGCGAGTGGGTAGAAAATGTCATCCTGTTTATTTGGTGACAGAAATTATGACAGGAAAATTTTCTCTGTCATTGAAAATATTAGAAGTCAGTGTTAGCCTGCCTGTTAAATTAAACCATTTTAAAGAGCATATTAGTCTTGATGCTTTCTTAAATTTACCATTTTTTAGTTCTTTCAGAAACTGCAAATGATTATTTTAAGCGATTCTTCATTGCTGAGCAAGTTCCTTCCTGGGAGTTATGATAAAGTTAACTTTCATCTTAGTAGTCTTCACTCCAAAAATAGTATAGAACTAATGGTAAAACCCATATGTTTTCATCTTCTCCGGCTTAACTACAAACAGCGTAGAGTTTATTTTGTTATTAGACAATTTTATCTGACCTGTGCTAATTATAAGAATATCTCCACGACGGAAAAATAAAGTTCTGATGCCTAGCACAATTTGGAAAGTCTTCAAGAGTCCTATGTAACAGAACAGAACAGATTCTTTGTCCAGGAATTGCTGTGGTTCGGCCAGGATGTTTACCTGCCTTCCTTTGGCACTGAAGAGCAGGTACCTGAGAGTTTTGGTAGCAGAATCATTCCTACTCTCATTTAGATAGAATTGCCTAAAAATATTTGAGCGATTATTCAAATGACTGTTCTCTAAGAGAGAATTCTTTAAATACATATTGACATGTTGCAACTTTGGTTCTTCTCAAGTATGTTTAGTTTTCGGACACCATCTCACATATAATTTTGATTTTACAGATTTTCATTTTCAGTTGTACCATTCAAGTGGAACTTAATAAAGAATTATTGTTAACAAAGAATTCTAAATAGGATATTTTATTACTTATGGTTAAATTAATCATTCATTAGTTTCATGCTGAATTATGCATATTTACTTAAAAATAAAGAATATGAAAAGTATCCTAAACATAGAATTTTATAAGGTATGAGCACTTAACAACACATGCTCAGTTTTGTAACATCTTCACTAACGTTGTTAGTTTTATAATTTACTAGTGGAATTATAAAAAGATGTTTTTGTAATCCCTACTATCTGGTTCTGTATGTGAGGAGCTTGGAAGTCACCAACCACTTGTCCTAACAACAAGAAAAAAGCTGAACAGGCTGAAAAATCAACAACTCTTCTTGGATCTATGGTAGAAAGGAGGACATAGGGCAAAGTGCTGCCCTCAAGATTGGAGAGACACACAGGTGGACACAGATTGTCATAGCTTACCAGAGCAGAGACTTGTGAGCAGAAACCAGTGCAGGAACCAGCGCTGGGTTAGGAAAACCTGAACTGTAATGTAATTGATGAATCGCTGAAGACTCAGTGTGGACAAGTCCAAGAGTTAAAGACTCCAGGGGGATCCAGTCGTAGAAAGACCCCCACAATATCGTGAGATTTACCTCCAGGAGTTCAAACAGATTCCCACAGTACATCGTGGAGAAAAATCCCCTTATTCTTCCAGTAGGAGGAGGGGAAAAGGAACCATTTTGAAATATACCAGAGAACTCTGTTCTACTTAACCAGAGCTGCCGTCAGGAGAAACTAGTTAACCGAAGCCCCAACTGGTAGGGTATTATCAGAGCCTAACTGATCTGGTGGAAGGGAAATACCCAACACTAGCTCCCTCTAGCCATCCTGTTCCACGAAAGAGGGGAGATAAAAACTGAGAAACACTTGTGAAGTTCATAGTCCAGAGGCATAGGCTCACGAAACGACTGAGACCTAACCATAGAACTGTGGAATACTTCCCCTCTCCCCACGTTGTTAATGGCCTATTTACAGCAGTTTCTTTTATCCAGTATATAATGTCCACTATCAAGGAAAAAATTACAAGGCATGCTGAAAGGCAAAAAATGTAATTTGAAGAGACAGAGCAAGCATCAGAACCAGACATGGCAGGGATGTTAAAATTATCAGATGAGGAATTTAGAACAGCTATAATTAATATGCTAAGCTCTCTAATGGATGAGGTAGACAGCATGCAAAAACAGATGGGCAATGTGAGTAGAGAAATGGAAATCCTAAGAAAGAACCAAAAAGAAATGCTAGAGATCAAAAATACTGTAACAGAAATGAAGAGTGCCTTTGAAGGGATTGTTAGTAGCCTGGACAAAGCTGAAGAAAGATATGTGCACCAGAGGATATATCAATAGAAATCTCCAAAACTGAAAAGCCAAGAGAACAAAAACTGAGAAAAACAGAACAGAATATCTCAGATCTTTAGGACAACTACTAAATGTGTAACATGGGTAATGGGAATACCTAAAGTAAAGAAAAATTCTGAAAGAAGTCAGAGGAAAAAAATACCTTACCTACAGAGGAACAAAGGTAAGAATTACATCTGACTTCTCAGAAACCATGCAAGCAAGAAGAGAATGGAATGAGATATTTTAAGTGTTGAGGGAAATACCCACTAACCTAGAATTCTCTACCCTTCAAAAGTGAAGGAGAAATAAAGATTTTTCTCAGACAAACAAAAATTGAGGGAATTTTTTGCCAGTTGTCCTACCTTGCAACAAATATTAAAAGAAGTGTTTTAGAGAGAAGGAAAATAATATAAGTCAGAAACTCAGATCTACATAAAGGAAGGAGAACTTGAAGATGGAATAAGTGAAAGTAAAATGAAAACTTTTATTTTTCTTATTAATTATTTAATTGATAACATTTTGTTCAAAATAAAAGCAGCAGCTATGTATTCAATCATGTATGCTTATGTATGCTCATATGTAAGTGAAATGAATGGCAGCAATGATACAAGGGATGGGAAGGAGGAATTAGTGTTATTTTGTTATTATAAGTACTCACAACACCCATGAAGGGGTATAGTCTTAATTGAAAGTGAACTTGGGTTATTTGTAAATGTATAATGTAAATTCTAGAGCAACCACTAAAAAAAGTAAAGAAAAGAAGTATAACTGATGCTAAGAAAGGAGAGGGAATGGAATCATATAAAATGCTCAGTGAAAAACACAAAAGGCAGAAAAGTGGTAGAAGACAAAAATAGGAACAAAGAACAAGAGCAACAAGTAGGAAACAGTAACACACGTAGTTGGTATTAATCCAGCTATGTCTATAATCACTTTAAACATCAGTGGTCTAAGTGCACCAATTAAAAGACAGAGATTGTGGGGCTGGTCTGGTGGTATAGCAGTTACGTTTGCACGCTCTGCTTCCGTGGCCCAGGGTTCCCAGGTTTGGATCCCGGGTGCAGACAGATGCACCAGTTTTCAAGTCATGCTGAGGCGGCATCCCATATACAAAATAGAGGAAGATGGGCAGAGATGTTAGCTCAGGGCCAATCTTCCTCAGCAAAAAGAGGAAGATTGGCAACAGATGTGAGCTCAGGGCCAGTCTTCCTCACACAAAGGAAAAAAAAAGACAGAGATTGTCAGAGTGGATCAGACAACAAGACCCATCATATGTTGTCTACAAGAAACCTATTTTAAATATAAAGACATTTATAGATTAAAAGTCAATATAAGGAGAAATATATACCATGCTTACACTAAACAAAGGAAAGCAGGAGTACCTATATTGATTTCAGACAGAGCAGACTTCAAAGGAAAGAAAGTTATCAGGAATAAATAAGGGCATTGCATAATGATAACAAGGTCAATTCTTCAAGAAGGCATGACAACCCCTAATATGTATGTGCCTAACATCAGAGTGTCAAACTACATGAGACAAAAACTAATAGAATTGCAAGGAGAATAGATGAATCGGCTCTCATAGCTGGAGTTTTCCACACCCCTCTATCAGAAATGGATAGATCCAGTGGGCAGAAAATCAATAAGGATGTAATTGAACTCAATAATTCTTATTATCCTGAAAATGGAAAAAGGAAACTTAAGAAATATTAGTAGCAAAATATTTTTAAAATACCTGGGAGATAGTTGGTATTTAATTCAACTTAACATATTTAATTTCTACAACTTATTATAATAAATTGATTCAAATTATTATACTTTTTACCTTCCCTTTGTTGCACAATTTTCTTATCTCTAAAGTGAGGATGTGTTTAAAAAATAATTACAATGATTAATAATTTTTGCTTTAGGCAGCATTTCCCAAGCCAAACTGTTTTGCTGAATAACAAACTTTCTAAATTCCCTACCAAGACCTGAGAAGCAAAGATGAGAAGAGAGAAGAAATAAATTACATTAATCAAATACATGTTTGGAGGAGGAAATGTGTGCAATGCTAAAATATGTTCTCATTGATTTTGAGACTGGGACCAGATTTGGGGAGAAATAAACTTACATAAGCCATGGAAATAGCTGTTACAAACTGAAATATCCTATTTTAATGTTGCTGTCAGGATAGTATTGTAAAGTTTTGGATATTACGTGATGTGGCAAGAGCACTGTAATTTTGGATTGCATACCTTAAAGTCAGCTAATTTCCTCTTTCCCTCTACCATAAATTGGGAAATGTTTTCCAGGTACCTCCAGCGGGCGCTGTGATTTTGAATTTGATCTTTGTTCCTGGGAGCAGGAGCAGGATGACCACTTTGACTGGAATCTGAAAACTGGCAGCATATCTGCTACAGGCACAGAGCCAGCTGCTGATCACACTTTGCGAAATTCGTCTGGTCATTACATCTTTATAAAGAGCTTGTTCCCTCAGCAACCCATGAGGACAGCCAGAATTTCAAGCCCAGTTATAAGTAGAAGAAGCAAAAACTGCAAGGTATGGAAAAAACAGATACATTACAAGCAACTTTTGATAGAGTCAAATACAGAAAATGGAAGGGGCCAGGACCAGACCAAAGATGAGTTTGAATTTATTCAACTTAGGATATGTGGGGGAGGCAGAAAGTGAAGGAAGGATGAAAGGGAAGGATTTTCAGAACTGCTGGAAGAATTTATCCTATGGGTAAATTCCATAGATACTGGAATTTTGGAAATCATTACAAAGTTTCACGGTTATTATCCATACCCACGGATAATAGAAAAGAAGTAAAATACCAGTGGCTTCCACTCAAGAAGTTTAGTACTTATTGGAATTATGGGAATTTCACCATCAGAAAAAAAAAGTAGTATATAGTTAAATATTTCCAAGAATTAATGTTAGAGATAGTTGGATCTACAATAAAATGTTGAAGAAGTCTTCATGGAAAAGGAAAGACTGAACTTAGCCCTAAAAATAGTAGAAGAATTTCTATAGGCAGGAAGGAAAGATGGTTTGGTCATTATTCTGTGGAAAATTTAAAAAGCCTTTGAATGAGGCTGTATGGGTCTTTGGGACAAAGAGCCTCATGTGATAACTATGTATTTGCAGGGTCTTCCACTTTATTTATTATTTGCTTTTTTTTTTTTTTTTTTATTCCACAAAGGATTTGAGTCAGCTAGGCTAGGAACTAAATTCAGGTTTACAGATAATATAACTTAAGCACTCAGAGATGACTTCCCTTTCTTAAGAATCTTGCTTAAGAGAAATTGATATATAAATAAATGTGCCATTTATTTATATTTACAATGAAAAATGCAATCTCCATAAGATCTGAATACAGGTGTTCTGACTGATGTGTTCCCCAAAGTTTGAGCACTGAAAGGAAAGCAAATTACATCCAGATAGTTGCTATAGCTGATCAAAAAATCAGGTTGGGAGACAGCGATATAATTTAAATCTTTATTATCTTCAAATTATAATGTTCTTGTATACCTGTGTCCACAATAGACAGAGCCCTAACCTTGGAAAGAAGACGTGTCAGATCTTTGCTCAAAGGCTCCCCAGTTGTACCAGTACCTATTACGGGTGCTTGCTCTTCTGTTTCATACTGACCAGCCTTCACATCCTACCACAGTCACAGTCTAAATACATGTTAAACCTGTAGTTTGTCTTAGCAGTTTTTCTGTCTCACAGTTGATGTCGTAGTTTAACTTGCAAGGAGTAATCTCATCTCTCTTATCTCTTCAGGCACATTTGATAGGATTTTCTGCAAGAAAGTGACAGATCAGATCAGAGTTTTAGAGAGAGAACTCGATCAGCAGTCCAGAATGGATGTAAAAATCATACAGAATTATATTAAACTTAATTTAATTATTTTGGCAAAAAATTAAGTATTAATGAAATAAATTTTGTCTGTTTTTGCTGTCTTCGAAATTACTTGATGCTTTTTCAAAAATAAAGCCCTAACACACCTGATTTTACATATGTTGAATCTATATAAAATCTCTCTATATACATCCATAGATAATCTGAGAATTATAAATTAGTTCTAGACTTAGAAAGCTAATTAAAAATTAAACATGAAATATATAAAATTCCAGTTTGACTTCTAAGCTTTTCTATTTAGACACTTCCTCTGAAAATGTTCAGAAGGTTTTTTTTCATATGGTAACTAAGGTTTTCATCCATGTCTATTTTTCCCTGGTCCCAGAACTGTAGTCCCCACTGTTTAAAACATCTGTGTGAGAATAATGAAGTATGCCTAGAAGAAATGTCAAAAAATTAATGATGAATGGTTCATTTTATGAATATTTATGATATAGATTCAATACCAAGATGTAAGGAAAGGTCATGCTGGGAATGATTGGGTCTCTCATATAAAAAATATGTTTATCAGGTAAGCAGAGTGACCTTCCAAATTTTCACAAAAATCCTCTCTGTCAGTTGACCTTGTGGAATACCTTCAAGAAGAAAAAATCAAATTGGAGATTTTTCTTCCTTTTGAGAGATGGGTGGTGGGAGGGACACAGACAAAGACTGATGAGGGAAGAGATCAAACCTCTGACTAACTGTGAAATTTCCAGTGAAAATACCTCTTTAGAGGAATTCGGTACTTCGTAGATTTTTATTCACTCGGGTTGCCCTGTGATTCAGTTATGTTGTCATCAAGTGTTCTCTGTAGAAATGGAGGTGTTTATATGTTTGTTTACATGTTAACCTGATGGAATCATTCAGAAAATGGCCTCTAGGAGATAAGGACGTATTTACTGTGATGTAAAACATATGCCTTCTGTCTGTTGCACAAATAAGAAGACAAAAGAAGGCAGAACACTGGGCAGACCATGTCTGTGACAGCAAGGGAGCCGAACAGACGTGTGCTATGTCGATCGGATCGTTTCCTCCCGTGCCTGTTGATGCTGTCCAAGAGGCTGCCCCAGGCCCTTTTGTTTCTTGCTCCACTGGGTTACCCGGGTTTCACAAGTCCCCAGAAAGTCATGTTGGTCATCGAGCTCATGTTTTCCAACATTAATTGGTTAATCAATAGAAGAAACATTTTTGGATCATAGAATAATACCCGAAGGTTTTATCAACTAGGAATTTGGGTAGCGTCACTTCACATGGCTTACCTACTCTTGATGCTCTCTGAAGTAGGCATTGTGTATATTGTTTAATCACATTCTTTATCCTTTAAACACATTCATTTTTCTTTCTCTAGAGTATAATATCCATGACTGCTAGTGGTTCCAAGTTGTCTTTTTCCTGTGTGAAGATCACCCACCATTACTGTATTCCCTCATTCATACAAATGACAAGACAAAAGGTTAAAAATGCTCTGAATTCCTGTTGTTCCTATCCTGTACTATTCCTTCTCCTAGAATTTTCCCTGACTTTCCCGTTCTGCATAACAATCACTAAAAATCTGGTAAACTCCATCTTTGAAACATTGAAATGTTATCCCTGAAAATACTTTTGTTAATTTTTATTCAGGGAAAAACTCCCAAGGCTTCTAAAGCATGTTTCTAGCATTTCAAGTAAAATTTGGGTAATTGCTGTTCTGGTGGTTTTGCTGTATATAGAGGAGCCCTGAGGATCTTGTGGAACTGAAAATGTGTTTCAAGTGCAAGAATATGATGGAATAAGCAATAGAGTACTCTTGTGCTATTTTGAAGAAAATGATTTGTTTCATGAGATTGAAAATGATCATCTTTAGTCCTTGCTATTTCTTAATCATGAGATGTCTTTTATTGAATGACTTTTTCATGTTATTTTATTCCTTTGACAGTGGACTTTAAGAGTTTATCAAGGAATCCTGCTTTTAGAACTCACAGAAAGAAACTCTGCTCATTTTTCGAATAAATTTCTATTTGATCCTTACTGTATTATCTTCTATATTTCAACATATGATTTAAGGTTGGCTTAACTTCACTCAGTGTTAGAGTATTCACAGAGCAGTAGAACATACAGATCTAGTTTTCCTTCTGGAATCTGTCAATAAAGGAGAGGGCAATGTGATATAATTGAAAATAAGATGGAATGAATTGGACTAATTATGTATAATATTCCTATTCTTGATTACAGATAATTTTTCATTATCACATGTATGGAAATGGCATTGGGGCACTCACCTTGATCCAGGCATCAGTCTCAAACCAAACGAAGGTCCTACTTAACCTCACTGTAGAACAAGGCAATTTCTGGCATCGGAAAGAACTATCATTGTCCAGTGATGAGGACTTCCGACTCAAATTTGAAGGGAGAGTCGGGAAAGGCCACCGTGGTGATATTGCACTTGATGACATTGTGCTTACGAAGAGTTGTCTATCATCCCATCACCCCATGAAAGAAGAACTGGCAGTGCCGCTTCCAACAGGTACGTTTTAATTTGTGTGTGTTTGGTGTTTTTGCCGAGTGGAAGGTGGGAAGGAAGGAAATGGAAACGAAATGACATAAACACCTAGTAATTCATTGCTTTCATAAAGACAAAATCTTTGTAAATCTAAAAACTTACCTTTTAAGACTTTACTCATAAAATTGTCTTTCAAATTTTCTCCAAGCTTAGTATATTTACCAGTTCCTGAATTCTCTGTTTAATCAGCTTCTGCTTAGATCAATAAAATAAGAGTAGATGCCTTTGTTTGTAGTCTGGATTCAGAATTCAATACTTAACAAATATCAATTCACTCTTAATAAAATATAAGAACATCAAGAACAGAGTTACTCAATTTTAATTAAACATTACTGTGGTTCTGCCATTTACTTTATTATTTTTAGACCAATGGACATTCCAATTTGATTGGTTGAGTTTAAATATTTAAATAGTTTACATGATTGAATATATCCATGTACTCTTTTAACCTAAAATATTTTTTGGTAATTTGTCTAAAGAATTATATTAAAATGGTGATTTGTAGATGTTCAATATAATACGCACAGTGACAGTGTTATAAGAAGTGGAAACAGCAAACGTTGTTAATCCATATAATATATTAGAGATATGAAATGAAAATAAATGCAGCACATATTGAAATGACAGAAGAGCAAATTTTGTCAATTGATAATATGACATATATTAATATTTAAAAGATGAGTTTAGTGTAGAAAACGAAAGTGCCATTCCTTTGGAATCTAAATTATATCTCATAATTAATGAAAACAAAAGTGCTTCAAAAAGGATGAACTAATTTGTTTGCTCTGGCTTTTAACACGGTGGGTGGAATGGGGAACATTGACATTTCTGCGTTTACTTCTCCATTCATTTGAAAGGGAGTATTTTAATTTGGCTAAGAGGAAGTTTCTAGATAAATGTTTCCCAGTTGACAACTAAACAGGCTCTTTGCCTAACATGTTCGTAGTACTATGTGGAGTAGTAGAGAGGAAAACAAACCTTTCAAGACTGTGTTCAGGGATAAATATGTGCATTTAATGCAAAAGCATTTCAGATACCTCAGACTAATCTACTTCCTTGAGAAAAGCTTTGCCTTCCATTCTGTGTAGGATGTTTGGATGGCAGCTATATTAGCTCTTGTATAGGTTTGGTCTTTTGAATAGTAATTTTTTGACACCATAAAAAATAATCTCATGGCATCCAAATTGTGAAGGAGCCCTATGTTGAACCAGTTCAAACTTTATTGAACAACTACTAAGTGGGATGCAAGCAGAACAAACCAATCTTGTTGGGGATGTTAAGATCTTAAATTTGTGAAATCTTGAATAAAGTTATGCTTTTAAAAACTTCCCAAGGGAAAATTTAAAAGTGTCTACAAAGTGGTACAAATTATATATCAATTATCAAATTAAGGGCACATATTAATGCTAGAGTTCATCTGTCCTTATGATATTCAATGTATTGTGTTAAAAATTTTTATTAATGGAAAATAAGAGAATCTCTGTTCTTAAGAATATCTCAATATGGTGAGGGGGAATAGCAAAAATGTCTCAAATAACTCTAATATTAGGTAGGCTATAATTAAGTGCCAGGAGAAATATACGAAACCTAATGGGAATGTAGAGAACATAAAGAAAACATCCAGTTGGGGGTATCTAATTTGAGACTTCTTTACAGGATGCTCAGGAGTTTATAACCACACTTGGAACTCGTAGGAAGGAAAGGTCCCTTCAGTTTGCAGGGCAGGGAGGCCAAGTGTGAGCACAGTAGGACCAAATAATGTGGTGGGGAGGGCACTGTGGACAGGCCCAGGCATGGGACAGAGGAGAGATGGTGTCCTGCAGACCTCGAGGTGCACTGTCAGTGGATAATTTGGCTGAAGCAGGCACCTTGTGTAGTGAGTATCTGGGATACCATTACAAAGGAAACTGGGGCCACCTTGAACATGAGTTTGTGTTAATTTGTTCCCCAAATGAACATACATTAAAAGTATGCAATAGCTGCAGCAGAAAGACTCCAGGAAAAAAACCCCAAATGCCTTTATATATATTATTAAAAGCATCCTGAAAATTGAGGTGAAATAATTTAATGTTTTCATCGCTATCTCAGCTGTGGTGCTTACGTTCAAATGCAGCAGATGAAAAATAAATGCATCGGAGTTAACGTTCCTGTAAACTACTTGATGTACCTTGAACTGCCTCCAGGAACTAAAAGTATACACTTTTCTCTCAGTGAAAGTGAAAAGCTAAACTTTGTTTAGGCTCAAACTGTGAAATGATTCTGAAAAACTAAGGCGTCATCGTGAGTTCAGAGGACTCTGTCAGAGTCTCTGACCTTTTAAAGGAAGGTCCTTTTAAAGGAAGGCTGTATGTGTGTATATATATATGTATGTATGTGTATAGATACATGTATATTTATGTGTATGTATGCATATATTTTTTTCTGAACAAATAAAAACCAAACTGCTTTCTTTGATCTTCGTGAAAGTTGGTGCAAGAGAGTTCAGCGATATCATGGACGTCTCACAGAAGTATAATGAGAGTCACAAATGTAAGCCACATGTGTGGTTTTACATTTTCTAGTAGTTATGTTTAAAAATGTGAAATTAATTTGATAATATGTTTTCATTAACTCAATATATCCAAAATATTATCATTTCAATATAAAGGAAATAGAAAAATATTAATGGGATATTTTACATTCTTGTTTTCATGCTAAGTCCTTAAATCCAGTGTATATTTTACACTCACAGTACATCTCAATTTGGAAGAGCCACATTTCAATTGCTCAATAGCCACCCCTGGCCAATGGCTACCCTAGTGGACAGCGCAAGAGATGAAGTGAACACTGTAGGGCACTTTGGGGTCTGTCCCTGACAATGGGGTTCCTTTAGTCGGGGAGAAATCTGTGAATTCCCAAGAATTGCAGTTATATTCTTATTTAAATAAAAGCACAGAAATATACCCCAAGGTCAAATGCGAAAGCACAGGTGCCATGTTCTAGTGGACTAGGTACTAATATTAGACTCCCTTCTTACAAGCTATGTGTTGCCCCCCTTCTCTGAGACTCAATTTCCTCATCTATAAAGCAGAGAGACTATAAGCTATTTCTTAGGTTCTTAGGCTCTTAAGAATGAAGAGAGCTAACTGCCTATATAATTTGCCTAAAGTCTGGTATATAGTAGGCGTTTGTTTATGCAGTAAAAATTGTCTTATTTTACAGTATCCTATATTTTGGGCATCTCTACTAGTATTCCTTACGTGATGTAGATGTTTGAGTGTAAGGCTCCATTATTTGTGTTTTATTAAGAACAATTTCTACCATTTGTTTTGGCAAAATTATTTTTCTTGCAGGGATCACAAGCATATAATTATTTTACATTACATTATAATCATTCAATCTTATCATTTATTGAAAACCTGTATAATGGAGTATTTTTGATGTGTCATGAACAATTTACATGTGTTTCTTTGAAATGTTTAATGATTCTTGATTTCTCACTACTGCAAAAACACTTAACTTGAAACTTTCAAAGATTGGAGAGGGATAAATGGCATCGTGTTCCTCAAGCAGTGGCTACGTCCATTAAACTTTTGGAAATGACTCTAGTTCACGCAGACTTTTCATCTATATTCATGTGCGTAGGCTAACAACTCCATCAAAGACAGCTTAAAATAGAAAAGATAAGAGGAAGCAAAACACATATATTTAGGAAGATGCAATTGAATTGAAACTGGAATCAGTGATTCTAATTAGTTAAATAAGACCCAGGGCTTTATTAGCAAAAGTACTATTAAATTATTAAGTATCTAGAAGTTATATTTTAAGAGCTTCTTTCGATGGCAATTTTGTTAATTGCCAAATGATGATGGATAAAAATAATTGTTTGATGAATTTTAATAAGAAAAAGACAACCAAGATTCCTCTTCTAAATGCCCATATGGAAATGCAGCCACTATCATCATATTCCCTATATTCTAAGCAGATATTTAATAAAAACTCCAATATATCACCCCAGACTCACTGGAATACTGTTTAAGCACTATATTCTGTAGGAAAAATCTCACGCTCCATTTCAGGTACAATTGGTAGACAAAGATGTTTTGAAAATTTCATGCAGTGGCAATAGAGGATGTTCATCATGGGTGTTGCTATGGTGAGGAGAAGCATCACAGCGGTGAATGCACCGTGAGCCATTATTTCATCATGCATTTGCTCTGAATATGTTTTGTCAGCATCTTTCACATGTAGTCACGTTTTTGTCTAATTTAAACAATGAATGCCCCTAGAAATTGAGAAAGTGTTGAAGAAAATTGTGGCGAGGAAAGCAAAGCAAGGGAAAAAAGAAATTACAATGTAAGAGAAGACAAAAGAATGCAACATTTTGGGCAAGGAGAGCTGGCTTTGAAGAGGTTGATTAAAAAAACAGTCAAAGAGTTCTTACAATATCTCATTGAGGGATTTACTACTAAGTGTGTTCATGTAAACAAGTCATATTAGTCTAAGGAAGACAACAGTGAAGACTCAGAAGAGCAGCTAATTAAACTGATAGACATCACCATACAGTGACAAACTTAATACCTTTATTGGTGTTTTTACTGTGTTTCATTTGCATTTTTAAAACATAGTTGGAGATAGATGGGCAAATGTGTAATGCATTATAATTTTCCCATTTAAATAATGGGAAATTGGCTATGGATATAGCATTTCAAAACAGAACATCTGATTTTCAGGAACATTACTAGCAGTACATAGGAAGGGGCTCTACTTAGTGTAAGTTTCCAATGGCACATGATGGGGAATGTGGTCAGCCACCACTCAGACTTATGAGAGTCCAGATTTGAATGGCCAGGGATGGACTGGGCCTTTTCAAGTCTGAAAGCTCTGTTTCTTTTTCGCTACTTAGGTCTATTGAAAAAATACCTGTCTTCTGTTCATAGATATAATAACTCATAGCGTAACTAACTCCATAGCCTCTCCTTTCTCCTTTAATACAATAAATTTTTCTAGAATTCTTCTGCTTTTTTGTATGTTTTTTCCAAGGAGGAGTAAAATTTCTTTACTATGGCAGCTAGGTGTCTGCCCGGCCCTCTTCTTTGCGTATCCCGAATTTCTCTATCGCTGGTGGTGACTATAATTTACAATTTTTTCTTCTTCCAATTTCAGATATTATAGAACAGATGTTGTATAAAATTCTGTACAACTTGTATAAAGAACAGTTCTGGAAATGCTAGCCAATACATTTAGAATATTTAAAATTAGTTTGGGATGTAACATAACATAGTAAGCAGTTTTATAAGTATTTATTCAGCAGCTTCTCCCACAATATTTATCCCATGTAAAATTTATGCCATGTAAAAATGTAAAATACATGACATCATTACATTTTATTTAAAATCATAGACTATTTTAGTAGAAAGTAGTGATAATGTTGCATATTGTTAATTATATTGCATATTGCCATATTGCCTATTAGCTAATATTGGCATAGTATCAATTTAAAATTTCTCTTTAGTTGGTAAGGTAACCAATGAAATTTTTATTTAAAATTTATTCTTTCATATAGTTTTACCACAGTATGATTATTGTACAAATTAACTACAGTATATAAAAGTAAGCACTGCTATCTCAACAAGGTGTTTTTTACTGAATCACCCAATATTGGAGCTGTGGTAGTCTGCTATTTGTTCTGCAATAGCCCTTTTCTTCTTCTTCTTGCAGTAATAAAACTCCCAATATTTGGGAGGCACATAGCTAACCATTTGTCTACTGCCATAAATGGAAAAGCATGTTATTTCCATAGATTGAGAGATTCAATAATGTATTGTAGTTTTATGGTAGGGATATTTAATATTATTATGCTAATGAAATCATAATGTTTTATAAGTGGTATCTTTTTAAAATTTCATTTTCTATTTGTTGCTGCTTCGATATAGAAAAGCAATTGATTTTTTAACCTTGTATATGGTAAGGGTAAGTACATTTATTTAGGTCGTCTTTGATTTTTCTCAGAAATGTTTTGTAGTTTTGTAGAAAGAGCATCTTACATAATATTTTAAATATAATGGCAAATAATATTTTTCAAATAGTCTCTTTTAAAAATTTTGTTTCTGTTTGTTTGTATTACTGACATATATAACTATAATTGCTTTTTTATGTTTACCTTATACCCTTATCAATTCATCTTGAGTTAAAAAAAAGAAACCTACATTTCTGTTTCCCTTGCAGCAAATGGGGACCATGAGACTAAATTTTAGCCAACGGAATGTGAATAGGTACTACCTGCAACCTATAGGTTGTACAATTAAAGGGAAGAGACATTCCTTCCATTTCCCTTCTGTCCTTCCTACTGGCTGGACTGTGGATGTGATGGCAGGAGCTAAAGTTCTGATCTTAGTTCATGAGGTTGAAGAGTTGCCTCTTCAACAAGCAACAAGCTAGGAGGCTGGTTCCCCAAACACCAGAGAGCTGGGACATCAGCTCGTGGTTGCTTAGCTCATACTGTTAAGCGAGAGTGGGAAAAGAATCTCCCTTTAAGCCACTGTTATCTTGTGCTTTGGCACAGCAGCCAAGTGTATGTCTTAATAAAAAAATTTGTTATTTTCAGTTGTAGGATGCTGTGTAATTATGATATTTATTTGGATGTTGGCTTGTCCCTTGTTTCACTTAGAGAATCCCTAATTATCCAGACGCACCGGGAAAGATGTTCTGTGATTTCTATGTTGGTAGTTGGTCTCTTGGGGAGTCAATTCTGGGAGTCATTCCCATGGGAATTCACTACAGATCACTCCTCCAACCATTTCAACCATTCTTCATATACATAACTCTCTGTATCAAATCACATTCTGTTTAAAATATTTAGAGTGATTTATGTCATCTGCATTTAAACCCTGACTGATCTCAGCATTTGGTACCAAAAGTTTGATTTTATTGTTTGGATCACTCGTAGTTGTATAAATTTTCCAAATGTGCCATTCTTATTCTAAGAATCCAACTTCTTCCCAGCCAGTGCACCAAATTTCACTTAAAAGACCTTGCTTGCCAAGCTTGATTTCAGTCTCTATTGTAATTCTGCAATCTGGTAAGTAGAACTCTGTATCTGAATTTTGCCTCCATCAGCCTTGCACCTACAGGCAAAAAGAGGTTCCTTTAGGGGCATTGTAGCAGCACCCTGGATCTCTGACCAGGCTTTGAACCAAGAATGGAAAGTTCTGAGCCAACTATTTCTTTTTGAAACTCTCTGGTTATAAACTCCAGTGCAGCCAGCTCACTCCTATACTGCCTGAATTTTTTATACCTTTCACACTGTCCTATAGAAACCACCACCTGGGCTTCTAAAGCTTTGCCTTTCACAGATGCTGCTTTCCAGGAAACTACAGGTAATATGTGAATTGTAACTGAGTACCTGGACTGCTAGTAACTTTCTTCTAATGGTAACAAATCCTCACTCCTTCCAAATCTAATCAGATCATATAAATAATGCAGGTAAACACAGACAATGAAAACTTAACATAATAATGTTATCAAAGACTTTAAGGAGGCTTGAAATTAACCAATCAGATATCAAAGAGCATTCCAAGCATAGGAAGGTGAATGTACCCAAGGCAGGGCATATCTGAGGTGTATTGAAAGAGGCCAGTGTAGCTGGCGAGGAATTCGAGGTGGAAGAAGGTAGTGGGATAGGAGATCAAGACATATGGGGAGACAGGTTTTTGGGTTATTGTAAGGACTTTGGCTTTTACTCTGAGTGAAATGGAGAGCCGCTGCAAGGTTTTAAAAAGAGTGACATGATCTGACTTCCATTTAGAAAGGATCACTCTGGCTATAATAGGGAGAGTCGTTTGGAGGATAACCGGCCTTGAGAATATAGAGGAGTTGGTTAAAAATAGAATCACGGGGCATGATAGAAAGGCTTGGGAAGGGGCAAAGAAATAAAAAAAAATTGAGCGTGGGAGAAGGAAAGGAAAACCATTTTCTGTATGAGAGAATAAGAAAGGATTGGGAACTGGAAATCACTTGTGTTTGGATAGAGTGTTAGGATCATAATGATGAAAGTCAGGCATGAAATTAACTAAAGACCACGTCCTGTGAACCTTGCGCTCATAGCACCTTACACTATATTTGTTGAATAACTGCCAAAATGATTTAAATTTTAGTACCTGCCACACCAGCTTATAATGATTATCTTATTTGCAGTTAGATGATGGGTAATAGTGATATCACTACATGATTCTCAAAAATATACTTTTGTATCTTAAATATATTCTTTCCCATTTACAATTTGGTTCTTGGGAACTCTAAAAAACAAAACTACATTTTTAATTTCTTAAATAATGTATATGTTTGTGTTTCTCATAAACTTGATCCTTACTGAAATACTTACATTATAAGCAAAGTTAGAAATTACAACATTATGAGCATTATCTTGGTTATCAAGTTAAAATTGCACTATTTTTACTGTTTGAGCCCCCAGAATATATTCCGGTTAAATAAAAACCAATAAAGGTCATATGATAAGCTATTTTGAATGGTTGAGTGTAAGTGAAACACAGATTACATTTCTCTTGGAAGAAAAATACGATTGTGTGAAACCAAATATATTTCATGTCTCAATGAACTTGATATGTTGGAAAATTTCAGTTTCACTTGAAATGCCAATTGGCTGTACCCTACTTATGTAATAGTGGAGAGATATGCAGTTTAAAATACTTTAATTTTTAACTATATCATTGTTCCAAGAAAATGTCCTTTATTCAATTATGATTCTTTCCACATGACATTACTTTCATTTTGTGGAAAGAATTTTGGGAATTAGGATATCCGTGTGCTTTTATTTTAACTGATATTTGATTTTTCCAGTGCACCTTGTCTGCTTTCACAGACATATGGGCAGATAACCAAAATAAAATTATCTAATCAGAATATCATTTAAAATTCTGAAATTGCTGATATGAAATTTTGTGTCAAAATGTGCATGTTCTCTCTTTGAAATTTTTTTATCTAGAAAGATTTTAATAAAGGAAAAAAGGCTTAAAATTTTTAGATTTAGTTTTCTTGCTAATTGGTTTCTACTTATATCTCTGCTCTCTCTTCTGGGCATGTTTTCTTGCTTCCTGAAATATATTTATAAGAACTTCCTTTAATGATGACCTTTGGATAATAAATTCTACTTAAATGCTTTAATTTCAACATAATATTTGAAAACTAATTGTACTGGATATACAGGTTTTGTTTGGCAATTCTTTTCTCTTAGATATTTTTGACAGACATTTTCTCACCATCTCTTGACTTCTATTGTGATCAAGAAATCAGCTCTTAATCTAATTGCCATTCCTTCATAAGTAATGTCCTTTTTCCCCTCTGTTCTTCAGATTTTCTCTTTTTTTCTCTGTTATTCCCCAAATCATGTGAATTAGGGTAGGCTTATTTTTATTTATCCTGCTTGAGATTCACTGAACTTTCTGAATCTGGGGTTTAATGTGCTTCATGAATTCTGAAACATTCCAAGCTTATGTCTTTGAATATTGCTTTTCCCCCATTCAATCTTTTCTCTCCTCTGGATCTCTGGTAAGACTTATGTTGGGTCTTCTCATTTTATCCTTTTGTTTCCTTCTTAAAAGTGAAGTATATTATAGATATAGTAAAATGTGCAGATTTTCAGTATATAATACAATGAATTTTGACAAATGCATACACTAGTGTAACCCAAACCACATCAAAATATGGAACATTTCCATCATCCCAGAAATTTTCCTTGTTCACCTTCTCAATAATATTGCCTCCCATCCTTTCAGTCAGAGGCAACCAATGTTCTGATGTTTGTCACTGATTATAGTAGATTAGCCTGTCCTGAGCTTCCCATCAGTGGTGTGTCTGACTCCTTTTTCTCAGTATAAGTTTTTTGAAATGTATCCATGTTGTTGAGTGTATCACTGATCTGTCTCTTTTTGTCAACAAATGGTATTCTATTGTATGAGTTTATCACAATGGGTTTCTTCATTCTGTCAATGAACATATGAGTTGTTTCAAATTATGGGATATTGTGAAATAAGCTGCTGTGAAAATTTGTGTACATATCTCTGTGTGGAAATATGTTTTAGGACTGGAATTGCTTGGTTGTAGGATAGATGTATGTCTTGCTTTGTAAGACACAACCAAACAATTTTCAAAAATGATTATATCATTTTATAATCCCACCAGCAATGTATGAGATTGCCAGTTGCTACTCACCCTCAGCCATATTTGGTTTGTCCATCTTTTTAATCTTAGCAATTCCAGTGGGTATGAAATAATAACTTATTGTGGTTTCAGTTTACTTTTCCCTGATGGTTTTTACTTGTGCTTATTGGTCATCTGTATATTCCTCTCTAGAGTGCCTATTTAAGCATGTTTTCCATTTTTTATCCACTTACATGTTTAATATTGAGTTATAGATAATTGTTATATACTCAGGATACAAGTAGCAGCATATATATGTATTGCAAATATTTTTTTTTCAGTGAATGTCCTTTTTCCTTAGTGATGTCTTCTAATGATCAGAAATGTCCAATTTATCATTTTTTTCTATAATGGTTGCTACTATCTATGCTTCTCTAAGGGATCTTTCCTTGTTCAAGGTCACAGAGATTCTTCCATATTTTCTCCTAAGTTTCAGAACTTTAGCTTTTATATTTGGGTCTCTGATTCATCATGAGAATACATTAATATCATGTATGTTGTTTTAACATCATTTGTTGAAATGGCTTGTATACATATTGATTGTCTGGAAGCTTTTGTTAAAAATCAATCATATAAGTTTAGAGCTAAAACTGGTACTTTGTTTTCCTCCATTGATCTATTTGTCTAATCTTACTACCTTTTTTATGTCCTATATATTTTTATATAAATGTTAGAGTCTACTGAAATATTGATAGTGATAGCATTGTTATCTGCCAATTTGGGGAGGATTGTTATGTGAATGATATTGAATTTTCTTATCCATGGGCATGGCATATTTCTCCATTTATTCAAGTATTCTTTAATTTCTCTCAGTACTGCTTTGTAGTTTAACTGTATAGGTCTTGTTCATGTTTTAAAACATTATCTCCAACTTTTTATTTTTTAGTGCTATTGTTAGCAGTACTGTTTTATTTTATCTTACTTTACAGAGGTTCATTGCTAGTATATAAAAGTACAACTAATCTTTGTATAATAATTTTATATCTTATGGCTTTGCAAAATTCACATATTAGTTCTAATAGTCACCTTTTCATAAATTCCTTAGGACTTAAAATCATGGAACATGTGATAAAAGACAGTGTTATTCTTCCTTTCCAAACTTCAAGCCTTTATTTTTCTTGCTGGCTAGGATATCCAGGACAACAAAAAAATAAGTAATGGGCAGATACATTTTGCCTTGCTTCTGATTTTAAGTGGAATCATTCTCCATTAAGTCTTTCTCCATTAAGTATGATGTTAACTATACATTTTTAATGCAGTGTTTTTTATCAGTTTGAGGAAGTTTCCTTCTATTTCTAATCTTCTAAGATATTTAATCATGATTGGATATTAAATTTTGTCAAGTGCTCTTTATGAATCTGTGAAGAAGATTATGTGATATTTCTCCTTTAATATCTAACTGTGGGTATTACATTCACCGATTTTCAAATCTTGAGCAAGCCTTGTGTTCTTGGAATTAACCCCACTTGATTAAAATGTATTATCCTGTCTATATATTGCTAGAGTTTAGCTGATAAATTTTTGTGGAGGATTTTTGCATATATGTTAATAGAAAGCATTGTTCTGTAACTTTTTTCTTGTAATTTTTCTTATAATTACCTCATCTTTCATAGTACATATATTGCCTGTATTTATATATTTATTTTATGTTTCCTCTCAGAAATTTAAGTCACTTGGTGGCAGACATTTTTAAAATTGTTTTGTTTACTGCCTGGCACATAGTAGAAGCTCAGTAATTATTTCCTAAGTAAATTAATGAGAAAGATAAAGGGAATTCCCGCAGATGTAGGTATGTAGGCGGTCCACATAGCGGTCAGCCAAGGTTGGGTAAGGAGGTAGAAGCAATATCTTTAAGAAAACATACAAGTGTACAATTACATCAAAATTTGACTATTTTTAGAGGAGTTTTACATCTCAATTATACAATCAATTGAAAGAAAAATAGGAAGTAATTAAGTATAGGAAAATAATAATTATATAAGAAGTTAAATATAATAGACCTAAATACATATGTGGTTAAGTGAAGGACAATATTTATATAATTATAATAATATGAACACTAAGAACTAAACCAAAAATTATAACAACTTTTGGATATATGAGGGGAGAGAATTCTATGTGTTGGAGAAGAGAGTAGTATAAGACTTTTGTCTTTATTTCCCATAGGACAAAAGCAATAGATTATGCCTAAAATCAAAAAATCAAGAATTAGCATTATAAATATGTTCTTTAGACACATGTAGAAAATACCAGGCAAAATAGATAACAGAGTTAAAAATGTATTTATCCAAATATGGCAGTAGAGTTAGTGTGGGAGAGGCATGGGTTACTTGAGATAGTACTCAGATTTTAAAACTTCATACATGTACTATTTTAATAAAAACAAAAATTAATTTAAAGGAAAATTTATCTAGCTAAGAGAGGTTGTGTGTAATGAGTAGATAAGACTGGTCTAGTGTTTAAAAAATCATCAAGTTTCTCGAGACTGGGATTACCAGTCAGGCTGTATATTTTTCATTGTCATTATAGTCATAAATAATCTCAGTAAGACCATTAATGATGAAAAAAATGAATATTCTTGTGAATTAAATTCCCTTGGCCAATGATTATTCTCGAGTGGGCTTTTAAATATTAAAATTCTTAGAAAATGTGAATTTACACTTTTAGGAAAAAAATAAGCTATTGCTAAAATTTATGCTATTTCAGTAGACAGACCAGAAAGATAAAACTTGATCTTATTTTTTTTAGGTGTCCTCCTTGCATTTTAGCAAATACGAAATACCAAAAAACTGAATGATTAGGTAAAGCATGAAGGAAAATGTTTCTATAAAACTTTTTAAGGAAATGCCTTCCTATTGTAAGTTTCTCACACTTATATATTTACTATTCCTCTCTTTGAATTGCCCTTGGATCTGTATGCTGACCATTATTCATGGTGTTTTCCTTAAAATTATAAAGGTCAATTAGCCAAGAAGCTTTGGCAGTTTTCACGAGGTTTTGTGGCTATGACCCAGACATGAGAGTGAAAATATAGGTCAGCATGGAAACTGAAAAATCGGAATTTTCTATTGGTTAGATTTGCGCTGACTATACAAGGACATACATTTATCAGTTCAAAACAGTTTGTGACTAGCTTGTTTCTCCCTCCAGTTGGATAGTGCAAAAGCAATTGAACTGAATGAAATGCAGTTCTTTACTGCTCACTTAGCATAAATTATTGTTTGTACCGGGAAATTGTTTGAGAAGCCCTTTGTGAAGGGACTTTAATTTTGGCATCTTTATTGCCTTTCCAAAGAAAGTTCATTTAAATATGTGCATGCGTTAGCTGCTTTTTAAATGTTTTCAGTGACTTAGACCGCATAGATAAACACACACTACTATTTGTTAAACGCTTTGGTTATTTCGACTGCATGCATGGTACAATAAAGTAGTGATGTAGAAACCCATTTTTTTGTAATACGGAGAACATTTTAGTATACTAGAAATTATTTAGTATGCTATTTAGTATATACTATTTAGTATACTAGATATAGTTTACTAGTATACTATTTAGTATACTAGAAACATTTAGTATACTAGAAATTACCAGAGTATACAGTTCAGATTTGAATTTAGATTAATATTATAGCCTATTTCAGATAAATTAAAAATTTCAATGTAATATTCTTCGTGATAAATGTTCACATTAAAGATCTGATGATTAGTGCAAAACCCAGTATAAATGCTATTGGCTGTTTTCTGCAAATTATCACAGACCTAGTTAGTATATGTTCTAAAGCTCTTTGCAAATTTTTTGAGGCAGTTAGGTGCTTTTATTTAGTGTCAGATCTTATTTCAAAAGTGATTTGAGGAATCATTTAAATAACATATTTAAGTGTATGTGCACATACATATATACATACATATACATATATGTATATATGATTTTGAGTAAGAGTTTATGGATTCAAGATTCTCCCAACTCACTGCCCTACATTTAAGGCAATCCTTCATGGTCTCAATCTTCATAGTCCAAGATGGTGGTAGTGAGGTGGATGAAGAGGGAAAAAAAGTGATGGATGAAGAAGTATAGAAAATGGCTAACAGGTGTGTGCCAGCTGTCCTTTAAGGAACATTTTTGGAGGTTGCCACAGGACACTTGGGGTTACATGATATTGGCAAGAACGTAGTCACATGATCACACTAAAGATTTCTGAGAAATCAACTTTTTTCTGGGCAGCCATGTATCCAGCTGAAAATTATAAAACAGAAGTAAAGGACAGATACAGGGTACAAACAGTAGTCCCTGCCCGAGTAAGAAAATAATACATTGTGGAGTAAGAGTCACAAAGAGAAATTCATGCCCTATAGTCCTACACAGTTTCTAAGGTAGACCAGAAATTTTATTATAAGCTTCTTATTAACCAAAGGGAAAAAAAATTATAATGAGGTATAACATTGATAGCCATAACAAATACCACTTCAATAGAAACACAATTTACCTTAGTTCAGGATCTGGTAGTGTTTTCCCTTGGCATACTTTCAACATTCCTAACAATAGATACAATAGATAACTTTAATATTTCAGGTTCTTAAATAATGTTTCTCAGTGTATGCCAACAGAAATTCATCAATAGCAACTCTAGAGGAATAAAAGAGAAGACAGCTAATATACACAGATATAGGATGGTGTAGCTTGATCTAGTATAATGTTTATTACAGAGAAATAATTTCACTGTGATAGGGAGGCAGGGAGAGTTGGGAGAAGAGAAGACTGTAATTGTAAAAAGGAATATTGGACTTTAAGGTAATAGTTGTTAACCATGTTGATATACCAAAATCAGTTGCAAAGCCTTGTAAAAATACGTTCTGCCCACACTGCCCCCACTCCTGTGTCCCCTTACTAAGTTGGAAGGCCTCAAGCACAACCTAGCTGTCTATATTTTTAAAAAGACATACTGGTTATTTGATACATAACCTGGTTGAGAACTGTTGTTATAGATGTCAGAAGTTTCAGTTCCTTGTTATAAGAAGATACACAAACCAATTCCTTGAAAGCCACAAACTACTAAAACTCAACCAAGATGAAATTCAGAAAACATGAATGGTCAGTCCTGTAACCATTAAGAACTTGAATTCATGATTTAAAATTTCCCTAAAATGAAATCTCCAGGCACTGATGATTTCACTAGAAAATTCTACCAAGCATTTAAAGAAGATCTCTTCTTTTCCTTGTCCTTATCTCTTTCAAATTGTAACTGTGTCCATATTTCATTTCCCCAAATTTCTACCTTGACTTAATATGAGCTAATGATTGTGTGGTTAATCACAATGGTTTTCAAGTTGTATTACACTGAGTTCCTGCTTATCTACAGAGCCCCTTAAGAAGCAATTACTTGTGGGGGGCAAAAGAATGTCAAAAGAGAAGGTCTCCAGACAACAACCTTGTTTCCTCTACAGCAGCTTGGTGGATATTCTTTGACATTGGGCACTGTTTGAACAAAGAATTGAGATTAGAAACACTTGAGAGCCAAGGGGTTGATATATTATCCTATTCAAGTGATATTATTTTAAAAGGGAGGTTTTTCACTGTTGAGTATGATATTAGCTGGGAGTTTGCCATATATGGCCTTTATTATGTTGAGGTACTTTCCTTCTGTACATATTTTATTCAGAGTTTTTATCATAAATGGATGCTGTAGCTATCCCTTTAAGAGCAGGGACCAGACAAGGATGCCCACTTTTGCAACTCTTATTTAACATAGTATTGAAACTCCTAGCCAGAGCAATCAGACAAAAAAAAAGAAAAAGAAATAAAAAGGATCCAAATTGGAAAGGAAGAGGTAAAACTGTCACTATTTGGAGATGACATGATTTTATATATAGAAAACCCTAAAGAATACACCAAAAAACTATTGGAAGTAATAAATGAATACGGTAAAGTTGCAGGATATTAAATCAACATACAAAAATTAGATGCATTTCTATACACTAACAATGAAGTAGCAGAAAGAGAAATTAAGAACGCAATCCCATTTACAATTGCAACAAAAAGAATAAAATACCTAGGAATAAATTTAACCAAGGAGGTTAAAAACCTATACACTAAAAACTATAAAACGTTGTTGAAAGAAATTGAAGAAAACACAAGGAAATGGAAAGATATTCTGTGCTCTTGGATTGGAAGAATTAACGTAGTTAAAATGTCTATGCTTCCTAAAGTAATCTACAGATTCAGTGCAGTCTCTATCAAAATTCCAATGACATTTGTCACAGAAATGGAACAAAGGATCCTAAAACTCATATGGAACAACAGAAAACCCCAAATAGCCAAAGGAATCCTGAGAAAAAAGAACAAAGCTGAAGGTATCACACTCCCTGATTTCAAAATATACTACAAAGCTATAGTAATCAAAACAGCATGGTCCTGGCACAAAAACAGAAACAGAGATCAATGGAACAGAATGGAGAACCCAGAAATAAACCCACACATCTATGGACAGCTAATTTTCAACAAGGGAGCGAAGAACATACAGTGGAGAAAGGAAGGTCTATTTGATAAATGGTGTTGGGAAAACTGGACAGTCACATGCAAAAGAATGAAAGTAAACCATTATCTTACACTATACACAAAAATTAACTCAAAATGGATTAAAGACTTGAATGTAAGACCTGAAATCATGAAAATTCTAGAAGAAAACATAGGCAGTATGCTCTTAAACATTGATCTTAGCAGCATCTTTTTGAACGCTGTGTCTCACCATGCAAAGGAAACAAAAGAAAAAATAAACAAATGGGATTGCAGGAACCTAAGAAGCTCCTGCACAGCAAAGGAAAACATCAACAAAATGAAAAGACAACCTAACAGTTGGGAGAAGATATTTGCAAACCTTATATCTGATAAGGAGTTAATATCCAAACTATATAAAGAACTCATACAGGGGCCAGCCTGGTGGTGTAATGGTTAAGTTTGCACACTCTGCTTCAGTGGCCTAGGGTTTACAGGTTTGGATCCTGGGCACGGACCTACTCATGGCTCATCACGCCATGCTGTGGCAGTGTCCCACATACAAAATAGAGGAAGATTGGCACAGATGTTAGCTCAGGGACAATCTTCCTCAAGCAGAAAGACAGGGATTGGCAACAGATGTTAGCTCAGGGCCAATCTTCCTCACCAAAAAAAAAAAAAAGAACTCATACAACTCAACAACAAAGAAACAAACAACCCAATTAAAAAATAGGCAAAAGATCTAAACAGATATTTTTCCAAAGAAGATATACAGATGGCCAACAGGCACATGAAAAGATGTTCAACATCACTAATTATTAGGGAAATGCAAGTCAAAACTACAGTGAGCTATCACTTCACGCCTGTCAGAATGGCTATAATTAACAAGACAAGAAATAACAAGTGTTGGAGAGGACGTGGGGAAAAGGCAACTCTCGTACAATGCTGGTGGGAGTGCAAACTGGTGCAGCCACAATGGAAAACAGTATGAAGTTTCCTCAAAAAATTAAGAATAGAGCTACCATGTGATCCAGCTATTCCACTGCTGGGTATTTATACAAAAAACATGAAAACATAAATGTATAAAGATATATACACCCCTATGTTCATTGCAGCGTTATTCATAATAGCCAAGAGTCGGAAACAACCCAAGTGCCTATCAAGGGATGAATGGATAAAGATGTGGTATGTATACACAATGGAATATCACTCAGCTGTAAAAAAAAAAGATGAAATCTTGCCATTTGCACAACATGGATGTACCTTGAGGGTATTATGCTAAGTGAAATAAGTCAGATGGAGCAAGTCAAATACCACATGATCTCACTCATAACTAGAAGATAAAAACAACAACAAACAGACACATAGATATAGAGATTAGATTGGTGGTTACCAAAGAGGAAGGGGGGAGATAGGAGGGGTGACTGGGCACATGTGTATGGTGATGGATGGTAATTTGTCTTTAAGGGGTGAACATGATGTAAGCTACACAGAAATCTAAATATAATAAAGTACACCTGAAATTTATATAATGTTATAAACCAGTTACCTCAATAAACAACAACAACAAAAAAACTAAAACAAAAGAGAGGAACTCATTTTGTTCTTATGAAAATACTGCACTAAGTTGATTTATTTGGAAAAAACTAAGTAGGAATGGCTTTCTTTTCAAATTTTAAGTTGTAGGAAGATTGCCATGGAAAGATAAATAAACATATCATCTACAATTTTTAGAACATGATTCTCTGTTAATTCAAAATAGTCAATTGCAAAGTATAATATATTGTGTAAAGAAAACTATGCATAATGTTTGAGTCCAAAACAATTGTTCAAGCACTGTAATTTCTTTGCCATTTCTATATACCTTGTTCATTAACTTATCCAAAATGGAGAGAAAACTTAAGGTCATTTCAGAAATAAAAAGATGGTTTGATATTTTATTGTGTTTAAAACAAATAAGGAAAAAATTAAAAGATACACTGGTGATTTTTGTACATTAAGTAAAAGTTAACAAGCATATGTTTAATGAACTAAAAATTTCTTACTAAAACACATTTCATGCTTTTAAGCAAGCAGCAATATACATAGTGGTTAAGAATATGGATTTTGGAGCCAAATTACATGGATTCAAATCTCAGCTGTGCTCCTTACTTACTAGCTGTGTGACGTTGAGCAAGGTCCTTTACTCTCTGTTCATCAGTTTTTTCACCTGTAAAATTGGGTTAATAAGCAGATCTACTGCATGGATTGTTGTGAAGATTGAATAAGATGTGTAAAACATTTATAAGGGTGACTAGCAATTGGTAAATTCTTTATAGATGTTAGGCATAATTATTGTTTGGTTATTATTATTGTTCTGCAACTGAAGAATCACCATGCATCACTTGACCGTTGATGAATTAGGGCCAAGTTTGTTACTAGCAGCATGTATGTTAAAGGAAAATATCAGGTATAATTTAAATGTGGTGATTCCAGGAAGTAGTAGATTATGATTTCTGCTTATTTTTTTGTATTGCCAGCAATCTATAGGCAAATTAATAAACCTAAAGTTAGTAAATATTGATATGTAATTATCTTTGAGTGGATTTGTAAGTACTCTATGCACAGTGATTTGCCCAACTCTTATGACACTATTGATAATTACCAACCCTAAAATCCCAGTACAATTTAACTCACAATTTTCCCCATGTTGTCAACCTCAAAATCATCAGGGATTTCATGATAAAAGTAAACTTGATATACAGATTTTAAAACTTAATTGAATTGAGACTTTCGGTCCCTACCACATACTACATACTTTATTAGAAGACGATAGCTATTTAGCTTTTTGAATGTGCATGATTTTTTCACGCTAGACTTCAGTTTCCTAGAAGTCAAGCACTAGATTTTATGCTTTATGGAAGCCACCTCTGTGTCTTGAACTAGAACCATATTGAAGCTTAAATAATATGTATTGACTTAATAAGGAAGGAATTAATTTGCTTTTATTTATTTAATTTTTTATTGTGGTAACATTGGTTTATAATATTATATAAATTTCAGGTGTACATAATTATATTTCGATCTCTGTGTAGATTACATCGTGTTCACCACCCAAAGTCTAATTGCCATCTGTCACCATAAACATGTGCCCCTTTACCCCTTTCACACTCCCCCCTCCCTCCTTCCCTTCTGGTAACCACGAATCTATTCTCTGTGTCTCTGTTTGTTTGTTCTTGTTGTTGTTTTTATCTTCCACATATGAGTGAAATCATACAATATTTGGCTTTCTCCATCTGACTTATTTCGCTTAGCATAATGCCCTCAAAGTCTACCCATGTTGTCACAGATGGCAAGATTTCATCTTTTTATGGCTGAGTAGTATTCCATTGTGTATATATCCCACGTCTTCTTTATCCATTCATCCATTGATGGGCACTTAGGTTGTTTCCAAGTCTTGTCTATTGTGAATAATGCTGCAGTGAACATAGGGGTGCATATATCCTTTTGGATTAGTGTTTTCATGTTCTTTGTATAACTACCCAGAAGTGGAATAGCTGGGTCATGTGATAGTTCTATTCTTAATTTTTCACAAAGCCTCATCAAAGGTAAAAGATTTCTCCTTTATAATTTATCAGATACACTTTATGGTGTTAATTACAATGATGATGAGGATGAAATGGAATCCACTGGTAAACGTGAATTTGCTTGACTGAATGTGCTTTCTAGACTCTCTCTACACCACTTTATCAGCAGATGCTTTCTATCAGTATTTTTATAGCTGCCATGGAAAAGAGTGCTGAGTCGGACAGGAAAGGGTTAAAAGAAATGAGAACCCATGCTGTTCTGGTGGAGGTGAAAGAACACAAAGCCGGTCATCAGAAGATGTACAGTCTAGCTGTTGCTTTTCTATATTCCAGATATTTGACATGGTGAATTTTTTTCACTGCCTCTATTGAGAAGACTTGGTGGATTTTTCCTCGTTATTTATATGGTTATTTATATTAATTGATATTCAGACAAGTTCTTTGCATCCTGACATAAACAGTTTCATTAAGTGTTGTATGTTCTTTATATCACTGGATTTTATTTGCTAATTTATTTAAAATATCCCTACGTTCATGAGAAATATTGATCTATCGTTTTCTTTTCTTGTAATGTCTTTTTCTGCTTTTGGTATTAGAGTAATATTGACTTCATAAAATGCATGTGGAAGAGTGTAGTATCTTGGATTGATATTCTTTCTTCCTTAAAAGTGTGGTAGAGGGGCTGGCTTGGTGGCGCAGTGGTTAAGTTCGCATGCTCTGCTTCTGTGCTCCAGGGTTTGTGGGCCTGGATCCCGGGTGAAGACCTACGCATTGCTCGTCAAGCCATGCTGTGGCAGCACCCCATATACAAAATAGAGGAAGATGGGCACAGATGTTAGCTCAGGGCCAATCTTCCTCACCAAAAAAAAAGTGTGGTGGAATTCACCAGCTAAATTTTGTCCTAGAGTCTTCTTTGTGGGAAGATTGTTAATTATGGATTTTATTTAATAGATGTACACTATTCACTTCTTTTGTTATTTCTTGAGTTAGACTTGGTAATTTGTTTGAAGGAATTTATTTCACCAAAATTGTCAAATTTATTTTTATAAACATGTTCATATAATCCTTTATTATCCTTTTAATATCTATGAAACATGCAGTGATATCTCTTTTCTTCATTTCTTATATTAGTAATTGTCTTATTTTTATTTTTATAATCAGTGTAAATGGAGTTTCATGAATTGTACTGATATTTTCAATGAAAGAGCTTTTAGTTTCACTGATCTTTTTCACTGTTGTTTGTTTTGCCTTTAACTGATATCTCCTCTTACTTTTATTATTTCCTTCCTTTTACTCACTTCAGGTTAAATTTGCTTTTCTTTTTTTGTAGCTTCTTAAAACAGAAAGTTAGGCAATTGATTTTAGACCTTTTAAATTTTTCTAAGATAAACATTTACAGCTATATATTTACCTGCACTGCTTTTTAATTGCATCCCATCAATTTTGACATGCTGTTTTCATTTTCATTCAGTTCAAAATATATTCCAATTATCTTTGTGTTTCTTCTTTGATCCATGGCTTATTTACAAGTATGTTGTTTGATTTCAAATATCTGGTGGATTTTCCAGATATCTATTTGTTATTGATTTCTAATTTAATTCTGTTGTGCTAAGAGAACATACTCTGTATTTCATTCCTTTACATTTATTTAAGAGAACATACTCTATGTGATTTCATTCCTGTAAGTTTTTTTTTTTTTTTTTTTTTTTGCGAGGAAGACTAGCCCTGAGCTAACCACTGCCGATCCTCCTCTTTTTGCTGAGGAGGAAGACTGGCCCTGGGCTAACATCGTGCTCATCTTCCTCTACTTTATATGGGACGCTGCCACAGCGTGGCTGACAGGCAGCGCGTCGGCGGGCGCCCGGGATCTGAACCCACGAACCCCGGGCTGCCAAGCGCGAACTAAACCGCTGCGCCACTGGGCGGCCCCTCATTCCTGTAAGTTTTTTATGGCCCTGCATATGGTCTATCTTGGTGACAGTTCCATATGCCCTTGAAAAAAATGTATATTCTTCTTGTTTGGTGTAGTGTTCTATGAATGTTAACTAAGTCAATTTACTTGATAATGCGTTCAAGTCTTCTGTATCCTTAAACTTGTTCTATCAGTACTGGAAAAGAAGTGGTAGCATACCCAACTAAAATTGTAAATGTGCCTATTTCTCCTTTTGGTTCTGTTAGTTTTTTGCTTTATGTAATTAGGTGCGTATACACTTAGGATTGTTATGTTTTCTTGATTAAATGACCCTTTATCATTTTAAAATGCTCTCTTTATCCTTGGATGTATTTCTCACCCTGAGTTCTACTTATTTTCTCTACTCTGATGGGATGGAATTCCAGCATTTCCTGTACCTATGGGAGTTATAGGAATTGTTTTGTTGTGCTTATTGCTTAGGTTTTTATTTCTTTAAAAAATGATTTGTTTTAATTTACACTAATTTTTATCCCTCCCTTTTTTGGAAAGTATACACTTTTATTTAGAATTTATCCTAGAATTTTAACGTGCATATATAATATAATAAGTTTTACAGCAATTTGATCTATCATCCTTTAGAATGTTATGTAAAACGTAAAATGCTTTAACTCCACTTCCCTTCTGTCTAATCACATGTAGTTGTTTTCAAGTGTTTCATCTCTATTTTGATATTTTTACATCAAAATTTGACATTACTCTTGTCACTGTTTTCTAATTACCCTCATGTACCATTTTCTTTACTTTTTCTTCCACCATCTCAGATTTTCCTTCTAGAATCATTTCCTTCTTCCTGAAAATATTTTTTTACCAATTCTTTAATTTGGGGTCTTTTAGTGATAAATTTACAATTTTTTGTTTACCTGAAAATGTCTTTAAAAAGCCCTCATTTTTGAAGACAGTTTAGTGGGCGTGCAATTCTAGATTGACAATTATTTTGTCTCAGTGTGTGAAGATGTTATTCCACTCTTTTCAGGATTCTGTTATTGCTGTTGAGCATTCATTATTATTATTATTAATTAAGCAATGTATATTTTCTCTCAGTTGTTTTAAGATCTTCTCTTTGGGTGTTCTATAGTTTTATGAGGATGTGTTTCACACTGAATATCTTTTTATTTATTTTGATTTAGCTCTTCTTTCCTTCTGAAATTTTGATTAGATGTTGCCAGGCTCTCTCATTCTAACATCACTGTCTGTTAAACTATGTTTCATATTTCCGTTTTCTTGTCTCTTGCTTCATTCTAGACAATTTCTTCAGATTTATATTCCCATCTCTAATTTTTATTTGATCTATGTCTAATCTTCTATTTAGTGTTTCTATTGAATTTTAAATTCAGATTTTATAAATTTTATTTAAACATTTTTTTTTCTACCTGGACATTTTGGATAATGTCATGTTTCCAATCTCCTCTTTTATTTTCGAATATATTAAATGCATCTCTCTTGTATTCTATTTTTAGTAACATTTATTTTGAAGTCTTTTTGAATCTATTTCAGGTGGTTGGTGATTGTTTCTGCTCACACTGGCTTATGATACGTTTTGTGAGTTTTGATTGTCAACTAATATTTGTTAGAATGTCACTTGTGTGATTTCTTTGAGACTTATATGTGTGTTTCTCCAAGCAGATATGATTTTACTTCAGCCAGGCACCTGGTGTCAGCACAGGGACAAGTGTGGTTTCAAATATAGTTCTCAGCTTATTGTTCTGAAGGACTGGCCAAATAGAGTAGACAGTCAAAAATACCTATATAATATATAGCAATTAGGCAAAAATACCTATATAATGTGTAGCTAATATCAATTAATTTTCAAGAAATTATACTTTTTGATCCACCTAGATCAAAGTCCAAAACACATAATGATTTCCTATGCCGACTTTATGAAAAATTTGTATTTTATTCTTCTTTTGGAGTAGAGCTCTTCATGGCCCCAGCTTTATGTTCTTTTGTCTCTCTATAGCTCCCTGCAACTTCGAAGGTCCAAGGTTGACTCTAGACTCCTTCACTACAAAGCTGTAGGCTAAAGCTTCCCAACTGGGAATGGTACATGGTACACGGGTGCATTTTGATTAGGTTAGAGCATGCTGAGCCATTGATTCCCTCAATCTTCAGGTTAGCCAGAATGAGACTGGGTGTCTTAATCAACTCTGGCTGCTATAACAAAATTCTTGTCCATAAACTGGGTGGCTTAAACAAAATTTATTCTCATAAAAAAATTTATTTCTCATATTTCTGGAGGTTGGATGTCCCAGATCAGGGTGCCAACATGGTTGGGTTCTGGTGAGAGCCCCCTTCCTGGCTTACAGAAAGGCATCATCTTGCTGTGCCCTTACATGACTGAGAGAGAACAAGCTGGCACTCTGGCCTCTTCTTTTAGGGCCCTAATCTTATTCATAAGGGCTCTACCTTCGTGACCTGATTACTTCCCAAAGGCCCCACCCCCAAATACCATCACTTTGGGATTAGGGCTTCAACATATGAATTTTGGGGGGGGACATAAATATTCCATCCCATTACCCTGGGAGAACAAGATCATCCAGGCTGGTTGCTTCCAACATTAAGCAGCCTCAACTATTTATTACAGCAAACAAATAATGTTAATTTTTGTGTGCGTCATGAGGTGGAAAGTTGGGAAACACTGCCTTAGTCCACATAGTTCTTCATATTTCCTCAGTGTATTTAGCAGCTTCACTGCTGGATTTTCTTCCTGTTCTTTTCCTGACTTCAGTGGGTTCTATTTACATGCTGAAAGGCTCATCTCATTGTAAAAATGGGTCTGTCTGTGTGCATACTTTTAATTTATTTAATTTTAAATTTACTATTTAATAGTCATTTTTAGATGCTATATAGCAGTAGGTTTTCAGAATCTGAAGTCTGTAAAATTTCCCAGAAATAAAAGTCTGACATATATTTCTCAACTATGTCACTCAAGTAAAATATCAGTACACCACTCAGACAGTACGTCTTACACATCCTTACAATCACCGGGATGTACTCCTGCAGAATCTGCAACCACAGGTACGCAAACAGGGATTCTCAATCTCAAAAATGAGCATACAGCTAAGAATAGTCTACTTGTGTTTATTCTGTCACCCTATTTCTACATCAGATATTTTCTATATCAGTTATTTCTTTTTGTACAGTTTGATTCTTTATTCATCAGATCCTATCTGCTTTTGATCTTTCAGGGATTCTTCAAAATACATTCTGATGATGGTATCTTTATTGTCTTTTTCCACTTTTAGAGAGTGATCCTTCTATTTTTATGTATTTTTTTCTTCTGTTATTTCAAGAGCGGTAGAATTTGTGCCCTTTCAGTATCAATAGCAATAATGTAAATAACTATAATGCCAATTTTAAGCACTTATAGTGTGCTAGGAACTGTGCTAAGCTTTTACATGCATAATTGTATAACCTTCCTTAATCATTGCAAGATCCTTCTAAGGTAGTATTTATCATTGGTCCCAACTGTCTGATGAGGAAACTGAAAATTAGAAAAGTTAAGTAACTTTGCCTTGATTATATAGCCAGTCAGGTTGATTTCTGAACCTAGGTGTTTTCATTCTCAGGCTCTTTTTCTTGTCCATTCTACCATACTGTAATGTGGTGGTTAATTTTATGTGTCAACTTGACCTGGCTAACAGCTGCAGAGATAGCTGGCAAAACATTATTTCTGGGTGTGTTTGTGAGAGTGTTTCTGGAAGAGATTAGCATTTGAATGGGTGAACTGAGTAAAGCAAAAGGCCCTCCCCAATGTGGGTCAGCACCATCCAATCTTTTGAGGCCCAAAGAGAACAAAACAGCAGAGGAAGAGAAAATTCATTCTCCCTCTACTTGAGCTGAGACATACAGCTTCTCCTGCCCTGGGACATGAGTGCTCCTGGTTCTTGGGCTTTCTTGACTAGAGCTTACACTTTTGGCCTCCAGGTTCTTAGACTTTTGGACTCAAACTGAATTACACCACTGACTTTTCTGGTTCTCCGGATTGCAGATCGTAAGACTTCTCAGCCTCCATAACCGCGTGAGCCAGTTTCTATAATGTCTCTTCTATCTATCTATCTATCTATCTATCTATCTATCTATCTATCTAGTTATCTATCTGTCTACCCTATTGTTTCTATTTCTCTGGAGAACTCTAACTAATACACCTACCTTGATCCAATCAGTTTTAGCCTCTTAATATCCCCCCCTTTCTTCAATATCCTATTTCTCCAATCTATCTTCTGCTTGGCATTTAATTTAACAAGCACTAAATAATTATCATTTTCATAATCAGATTTTAATTTATTTATATTTGCTTGTTTCTCTATTCTACAGTGAGCTTCTGAAGAAGCTCTCCATGCTTAGGGAAGTGCCAAACACAACCCTATGAGTTGAAATTAAATCAATGTGGCTTCTTATGCAATGTACAAATAACACCATTCCAAAAGTTTAAATTCTTAGCCTAAGAACAATAGCATTTATTAAGAAATTAAAAAAGGAAAAACTCTGAGTCTTTACAAGAAGCTAGAAATGTAAACAATATCTAAAACAAATTGTAAACCTGATTTTGATCATGAGAGTATGGTGGTCACATGAAACAGAATCCCACTAAATAAGATACATTAGATTAATGAAAATTAAACGTTTTCTTTCACCCTACTGTGTTTCTCTGGTCCAACAGATTTCAAACTCTTATAGAGTAAAACAGTGAGTCACTCAAATACTTAGAGAAAGATACTGACATGAGATTATTACTGATCATTTATCCCCTGATTTAAGATATGGAATAAAATAATATTGTGCTTGAGGCACAAATGACTTAAGAAATTACCTAACCTAACAAGTCTTGCATATCAGAGATAATAAAACTGAGTCTACAGCATTTAAACCACTTTTCCAAGATCGCACATCTAGTTAGCAGTAAATCTGTGTCTGAAATCCAGGTCTTCTGATTCTCTCTTCACTACTGAAATACTGTTCATTCATTCACTCTTTAATTTATTTGTTTATTCATTCAAAAGCATTTTTGGCACATATAATGTATTGGGGACTAAGGTAATTAAAATAATTAATTTAAATTCCGTGTGTTGAGTGAAGCAGAAGTTGTGTACTCAGTATACCATGGGAGTACAGAGAATAAAGAAGTACTTCTCTCTGAGTGGTCAGTGAAGTCTCACAATAGAGGTGATATTTGAACTGAAAGTTGAAGAATGGGCAGTAGAAAAGTGAAAGAGGCCATGTCACAATGAAAGAAAGGAATGCTCAGAGATATGGATGCAGAAAGGAAATGTGTTTGGGTAATGGCAAGTCCCCCTGTGTTTGTTCTGAGACCTAGGAATCATAGTTTGGATACAGTTGTAACAGGCCTTAAATGACATGTTAAAGAGTGTGAACATTCATCTTTGGGTTCAATGGAGCTTTTTAACCTTTGGGTACAATAAAGCTTTTTAGGAAGTTGGGGGTGATATAATTTATTTGTTAATTAGAAAAACAATGGGGGCTAACAACATGTAGGATAAATTAGAGGGCAGGAAGAAGCTAGTGAAGTATCCAGATGAAGATAATGAATAGGTAGTGTGATAGGATGAAGGGGTATATTTGAGAAGTGTCCAGTAGAAATAACACAGATTGGTGGCTATGGACAAAAGAGAATTGACCATATGAACCTATGATTTCTCTTTGGCCTCATTGTAGAATTTAATAAGTGGTTACTGAGGAACATGGGTAGTTCTAGACATGTTGAATTTTAGATAGCTAAAGGACATTCTGGTGGAGAAATATGTTAAGCAGCTAGATATAGGGAGTTTAAAGCTCAGGAAAGACAAGATAGTTGAAGATTTTGATTAAGGAGTCAGCTGCACATCAGTGGTACTTGAAACCATGTGTGAGAAAATGAGTCCATTTATGGTGAAAGTTTAGATTAAGGTAAGAGAACTAAAGACAGATCATCATAGTTTGGCTTCCGAATTGTTAAGAATCCTTTTCCCACCCCAGTGGGATTGTTTGAGATTTCAGAATGTTGTAGAAAATATGGAGAACTTAAACGCAAGCCATGTGATAGTTGGGTTTAGTTTTGCTTTATTTTAATCATCATAGCCTGCAACATTACTTCAAATTTTGACCCTGAATTTACATAGGAGAAACTTATTCTCTATAACCAACGGATATATTCTACTACAACATTAGTATTTTCCAGTCAATTTGGCCATCAAGTACTAGGCCAATTCCCTCTTGCCAAAGCACTTTGTACAACACCCCAAGGATGGTCTCACATGCGTATACACATGTGGTCAGTACACAGTAGTCATTTCCTAGAGAGCAAGATCATTTCCTTGAATCTTGTGAGTTTCTTGCTTTGTGAATCCTCTAGTTCTTTGGAAAAGTTTCTCTTTGATGAGCACCTAATGTCATTCATTTCTGACCAAGCTGCCACCAAATATCTAGTTTCCTTGCAACACCTTGGCTTATTACCTTTGTGTCTTTCATTGCCCAAGCCCTGTACAGTTTCAGCTACTTAAAATATAATATTGTGCAATATAATGTACCAAATTTCTTATAACCTAACAACTCATTATGCCTTAATCTCCATGCACTGTACAAATGGTTTTTTTGTTCGTACACATTTATTCCTATGACTCATAAAATTTTTATCTGTTAGTTTGGGCATGAACCCCAAAAGACCTTTCACATTATGTTTCTGGGAAAGAGAACCCTCATTATGTGATTTTTTATTTGGAAGATGTGGATTTTCAACACTGGTGCCCCACTCTTATTAATAACTTGGGAAGAATTTTTCTGCTGTTTCTTTTGCTTTCCTGTCCAATGTGAATGGGCCTTTGTTATTTACTAAGTTCCCAGAAATAAATACACACATAAATTTATAGTACAGTGGTAAAATATGTTATATGACAGTTATGTTGTAAATAATTGTTTGTTTATTACATAAATTGTATGATTATATAAATTGTAATATTATAATTTCCTGTTTTCTAAAATTCTTTCTGATACCAAAACTGGATGTTATCCAGTGGTTTTTCCACTGTCAACCATTTAAAAAAAAATTAAGGGAACATAAGGCACATGATCGAAGAAAAGAAGAAATGACTCCAAGTTCACTTCTTATTTGGTTTAAATTTTTCTGTAGAAAATTTTTTTATTTTTATCTCAAGGACTAATGTATGTGAAATCAGAGTTAATGAAAGAAATAATATCAGATACATATTAGGAATCGTAATGGTTTTATCTTAATAAAATATTTATAAAAATATAATATAGATTATGCCATGACTATGTTACTTTAATACTATTATATTAAATATTGAAGATATGTAAATATAATTTACATATTTCCCAAGGAGATGATGCACCTAGTCTGAAGGAGAGAATGTTGAGCAAATTCTTGCAATAAATTTCATCTCACAATAGTCAATTCCTTACTAGATCTGTTGCAGGCACATTAGCCAAATGTCTTAGCTCCAAGAGCTTTTCTTATGGATACATAGCGTATTTTATTTCCTATAATTTTCATTATTACCTCACTCAAAAATAGGGTTATTGTTAATGTTATGGAACAAAAAGTAATACAAGAGTTCAGGGGAAAAAAAGATATTTTCAATTGAGTGAAATTTAAAACTGAGTTTTCTGGTATCTATTAAAACATTATCACAAATGCTAGAAAACTTGTACGTGTATATACTCAAGTGTATGTACCTTTGAGAAATAGGTTATAGATGATTGAACTTTAAAATACTGCCCTTAATGTCAAGAATGTATTTATTCTTTTAAATGCTTCCTGACTTTAATAATTAGGGCAAATAAGTTGTCTTAGATCTTTTAAATGCTTCCTGACTTTAATAATTAGGGCAAATAAGTTGTCTTAGATCTTACTGCATTAAAAAAATAATCCAAATAACTGAAGATATTTTTCACAATGTGTTGTTTTTATATATTTTCCTAAGTACCTGTAAAAATAAATGAAAGTGAAGTTTGATGTTCAAAATAGGCCTGATCAACTTGTACAATAGTGCGATGTATATGACATCAGATATTATTTAACAGATTGAAGTTTGTGTGTGTCTGTCTGTCTGTTTGAGAGAGAGTGAGTTAGAGATAGACAAAGAGAGAAACAGAAAGGAAGAGAGTATAAAAGATGTGTTGGCATAAAGTCATAATAGCTGAGTGGTTTTATTCCTGGCTTGTCTGCTAAGGTTTATATCATCACAACCCAGGTGACATATTTTCTTTTTTATGTCTCAATTTTAAGAACTCTCTGATTTTATAAGAAAGTTTCATTTGTCATGTTTGAGTTTATATAACATAAGACTGAGGAAGTAATAACTTGGGATTTTCACCTGCTGTTTAATTCAGATAAAGGTCTTGATCGTGGCTTTGCTTTTTTTGTGTACTTTGCACTTTCCTCATCTGCTCTGGGAGTTATAGATTCAGGGAACCCTCAACCTCAATTGACCAGAAGGCTCAGGAAGGAGGAGCCTCTGGTTCACTTGAATGTCTAACAAGCTAGATGCTTGTATGATAAAATTCCATCAGGTAGAAGATTTTCATCCTTTACCACTCAGTGCTACTCAATGTTTGTCCAAACATGAAAAGAATTTATACTATTTCCTCAATAATAGATTCTTACCACTTTTCAGAAACAAACTTGTTTATAGGACATGGTACATGCTATTAAATCTTTTGGTAGCAATTACTAATATCAGAAATGAAAGAGGGGACATCAGTACAGATCTCATGGACATTAAAAGGATAATAAAGAAATATTACGAATAACTCTATTCCCACAAATTTGATAACTTAGAAGAAATGGACCAATTCCTTGAAACATAATCTTCCAAAACTCACACAACAAAAAATAGACAATCTGATTAGGCTTATATCTATTAAAGAAATTGAATCAATAATTAGTCTCTTTCCAAAACAGAAAGCACTAGGACCAGATGGGTTCACTGATGAATTCTACCAAACGTTTAGGAAAAAATCATACCAATTTTCTGCAATCTCTTCCAGAATACGGAATATAGAGGGAATACTTCATTTGATGAGGCCAGCATTGCCCTAATATCAACACAAGACAAAGACGTTACAAGAAAAGAAAACTAACGACCAATATCTCTCATGAACATAGATGTAAAAGTTCTCAACAAAATATTAGCAAATATTATAATCCAACAACATGTAAAAAGAATTATACACCACGACCAAGTAGAATTTATCCCAGGTGTGTGAGGCTGCTTCAACATTCAAAAATCAATTAATATAATCCATCACATCAACAGGCTAAAAAGAAAAATCACATGATCATATCAATAGATGCAGAAAAAACATTTGACAAAATCCTGTGCCCATTGGTGATAAAAGCTCTCAAAACTAGGAATAGAAGGGAACTTCCTCAGCTTGACAAAGAACATCTACAAACAACCTACAGCTAATATAGTGATTAATGATGAGAAAATAGAAACTTCCCTGCTAAGATCATGAACAAGGCAAGGATGTCCTCTCTCACTACTCCCTTTCAACATTGTGCTGGAAATCCTAGCCAATACAATAATACAAAAGTAGAATAAGATAAAAAAAGGTGGACAAAAGCCAAATTGTAAGTCATATTATCATAAGGACTACAGAAGAACATTGGAATGTCTTAAGGGACAGCTATCATGATGAGATTTGCTTCTTAGATATATCACTCCAGCAACAGTGTGGAAACCAGATTAAAATGAGCAATAAAGATTGTGACAGTCATCACAGTATAATTTTAAAAAGTTAAAAACACAACTGTCATGGAAATATAGAAGGAATAAATGTCAAAATTATTTAACCAGTTAATTAGTGAATAACTTGGCAAAATCTTAACATGGATTCAAACAGCATTTGAGGAATGGAATAGTCTTCTTTTTTTCTTTTTTAAGTTAGAGACAAATCTGGTTAATGCCCTATAGGAAAAGAACTGTAACCTATGGAACTATTTTTTTTTGTTTGTTTTGTTTTGTTTTTGTGGGGAAGACCAGCACTGAGCTAACATCTGTTGCCAATCCTCCCCTTTTTGCTGAGGAAGACTGGCCCTGGGCTAACATCCGTGCCCATCTTCCTCCACTTTTTATATGGGACGCCACCACGGCATGGCTGACGGGCGGTGTGTCGGCGGGCGCCCGGGATCCGAACTCGCGAACCCCGGGCTGCCAAGCGCGGACTAAACCGCTGCGCCACCGGGCGGCCCCCAGGAACTATTTTTTTTGACAGAAATTATTCATATCTCTACCGGTCACAAGTCTGCAAGTTACCATGTAGTTTTTTAGAGTCTTATTCTTTAATAGTAAACAGCAAAGCCAAAAATGGTACATTCTCTTAGAAAATCAAATAATCTTTGGATGGGGCTATTAATGCCCCAGTATGATACTGAAAGGATGTACAATCCTCTTTTGTGTTTTATTCCCAAGTGTTGGATAATTTTCCTTAACACAATAGGTCAGAGAGTAGTTGATCATTGCCCACTATGGTGAGAAATGGAGAGATATTTAGGTTGAAGAAGCAACTGGACATAGAGATTGGTAGAACCTGGGAGGTAATCAGGACAAATCTTGGGTTTCTGGCTTAAGAAACAAAGTAGTCAGTATTATAATTTTACCAGTAGGGAGGGAACCACTAATTACAAATGTTTATAGACCAGAGAAATCTTGAGGAGAGCTATGGATTTTCCATAGTACCTGGGATGGATGCCTAATCTAGTCTCTTTTCTAAATACTAGAGGAAATAGTGACCCCAGAACTCTGGAGGTCCTGTAGACAACTAGATTGGAGAAATCTGGGTTACATCATAATAGTCATGTACCCTCCCCAACATGAATGGTGTGAGGAGAAAAGGAGGAAACAAATTATGACTAACTACACCACAAACATTGCTAGAAATTTACCTTTATTAGTCCTTACAAATACCCTGGTAGGTTATAGTTTTACCCAAGACATTCTACTGAGTGTTAAATAGGTTAAGAGAGGTAAGACAGATGCAAACCCACAATTCTACTTGAGGCATAGTCTACAAAACACTTTTGCTAATTCCACTACCTTCATGACGGTCATGTATGTGTGGCATCTTGCCCACAGGCTTGCTTTGTATATAAGGCACACAGATGTAGTAGGAAGTTGCACAAATTAAAACAAAAAAAAAAGATTGAACAATTTGATAAACATTGACCTTTAACAGATGACAGAAGCATAAACACACTTACAGAACAATATTTCTGCATGGATTATTTGCCTAATGAAGGCATGCCAAGCTGAAAGGACAGAAAAGATTGACTGGAGGCCTGAAATGAAAGCCACAAGAATAAGCTGAAAACAGCCAACACTCCATACAAAACGTACACATGGGGATTTAATTACCAGAGACTCAAGAGGCAGCCAAATTTTATAGCTGTTTTCTTTTGTTTTTTATAATGAGCTGAGCCTTTCAGCGAGGCCATCAAGTAAATATTTTGCATCCACGAAGGGCTGTGTAGCATGACCACTCAAATGTAGTCATATGCTTCAGTCTCATAACAGACATGACAGATTTAAAAAGCTATCAGAAATATTTATGGCTGAATGTAAACAAGATGCTGTAGACAAAAATAATTCATGTTGTAATCCTCAAAATACTAGAGAAATCCAGTTTTAAAATAGAGGGCTCTGTATTTTTAACCACTGCGCTTAATAGTGTTTTGGACAAACAGTAGGCCTAAATCAATGTTTGCTGCTGGAATGATAGACTGAGTTCAGTAAACATGGGAGTACTGTCACAAGTTAAGAACTCCTTTGCCAGAAAAATGTGCATAAATGCAAAAACACAGCATAATCTAAAAATGGAGAGTAGAGAAAATGGGCACAAAACAATGCTGAGGGTATTAAATATAAAGATGTTACGATAAACATTCTCCTCTAGGTGCAAAAACAAGAACTCATTCGTGTGCTGTGATCTTAGACACCAATATAAGGGTAGTGAGATGCAGGGAAAAAAAAAAAACCCACAAGACATAATTAACATCTGGTTAGTTCCTTTTTTGGGGAGTCTTTACTAGGGATCATGGTGCTTAATAAGTAGTTATTTCTAATTTTCGTAAGCTGATCTCATTGGGAAGTGGAAGGGGGAGCTAAGAAGCTTCAAGTACACTGGTATTATGTAGAAAAGTCAATGTGGATTTTATGGATCAGATATTTTTACACATAATTTTCCTCCAAAGTAATATTCAAATTTATGTTAATTGTGGTGGTATTGAAATAGGACGCAGAGACATGAAGCACCAAACATTTTGTTCCTCACCAGGAGAAATCTTTACTTTTGAACAATCCTTTGTTTAAATGGTATTTAGTGGTAACTGTGTCCATTGGCATCTCTTCTAATCAGGACTCTTTTGTTTGTGAAAATTCTACTGCTCTAAGGCTTAACATATATAACATATATCCAATATATATTCCTTAACATATTTTTTGACTTAAAGAGAGATGTATTGGTAGTTTAATTCAGCATTTCAGTCTAATCTGGAAGGGAGGGAGGAGGCGGAGGGCGGAAGGAAGGAAGAAAGGAAAGAAGGAAAGAAAGAAAGCATACTTTACGATATTGCCATTTTCAGCTAAAATAAATAACGGTACAGTAAATATTTTTACAATTGTCAGTATGGATGTGATTCAATAATAACCATGTGGAGCATCTTAAGCAAAGTTGATTTCCAATATGTTTGTACAGTAGTTTGACATGGCATCTACAAGATGTTGAAATCCAATCTTATTTATTGTGAGTACCAGAATAACAAGCCAAATTAGATAGATATTTATTACTAGATCCATACAAATTTCTAGCATTTTTAGTTAAAGTGGAATACTCTTTGGGGACTGTAGGGTTAATGGTAAATAAAGCACACATTAATCTTATTTTCTAGAGGAATAAAGAGAGCATATTGTATCTCAGGTAGACTGTAGCTGAACTCTTATCCTCAGTGACAAAAAGAATATATAATATAATCAATGAAACATTCATTGACAACTCTCTTTGCAAATACTTCTGCGCTTGACTTTGATAAAGAGAAAATAACTTTTTTGCCCTGGTCTTCAAAGAACTTGCAGAAATGTTGGACAGACAAGTCCTAAATGTGAAAATAAGTCAAGAAGAATTAGGTACAAATTGTATAGCACTGATTAATATGTTTAGTAGGTTAAAAAATTACAAAGGAAGACTTCTTCAGATGCTATTGCCATGGTCGCTGTAATGTGAATGGGTGGCAGGGGGAGTAGGAATTTACATGAGCGTTGGAAAGCGGGTCTGGGCAGCATATCCACACCAGACTGCCTGAGGAATTTCTCCTAGATGTACTTCAGAGAGGAGCATCTGAAGAAGGGAAGCTCATCCCAGCCCCTTCACATGTGAACACCACCACCTTCTCTAGGACGTAAGTGAAAGAGACTTCAGAAGACACCTGCTAACAGCTGCTAATTCCTAGAGGCAGGTGCTGGAACAGAGGAGGCAACAGGGGTATTTAGAGGGCATGTGTGGGTGGGGATATGATAGACTGTGCAGCAGTGCTTATGATTATTTTGGACAATCATGCCAGGCTAAAATATGGGGCCACAAGTAATTTCCGTTACCGTGTCAAACATGGGGGATGGGGAGACCCAAACAAACAAGTAAAACAAACAAAACCTCTATGGCACAGAGATGAAGCTCCAAGCTGGACCACCTCAAAAATCTGCTCTCTCCCTTTTTCCTGTGCCCCCAGCCCTGCTGACATGCTGTCACTAGTCAAGCCTGCTGGATCATTCATTAAAAAATCAATTGGGGGGGGCCACCCGATGGCACAGCAGTTTAGTTCGCACTTGGCAGCCCGGGGTTCGCGGGTTCGGATCCCAGGCGACCGCTGACGCACTGCTTGTCAGCCATGCCGTGGCGGCATCCCATATAAAGTGGAGGAATATGGGCACGGATGTTAGCCCAGGGCCAGTCTTCCTCAGCAAAAAGGGGAGGATTGGCAACGGATGTTAGCTCAGGGCTGGTCTTCCCCACAAAAAAAAAAAAAAAAAAAAAATCAAACAGGGACCCATGCAATTTCTGACAGAATCTATCACAACACCCAATATTGAACATCCTTATACCTCCCTCGACAAGAATTAGAATATGGCCAAATAACGATCGACTCTACTCTGTGCCCATCTCTGAAATAAACACTCTCATTTGATCTTAGTATCAACTCCATGAGATAGATACTGTTCAGTCATCTCAGAGAGATGAATTAAATCACCCAAGGGTACACGCTGAAACCAATATCTGCCTACAAAACATTTTCCATTAACCAGTGATCTAGAATGTCTTCCTGAAAGAGGTAAAATTAAAGGTTACGTGAAAAAGAGTCCACTACTCAAATTAATTATGTAACACCGAGGAATCAAAGGAGTAGACCCTGCCAGTGCCCCATCCATATCCCCTTGTCCTTCCACTTCAGAGTACAAAAACCTGACTCTCAAATGCCAGAACCTGCATTGCTTTGCCTGTGAGCTTCCTCCGGTCACAGAAGCTGACTTGGTCAGTTAGTTAGAAAGTGCCAGGAAATCAATGCTTGGCTGTCCAGCAGCCTGAACCCCTGCCTGAAAAAGCAGGTATATAAATATTCTGCTTTCTTGCCCCCATGTGATGGAGGGCAAATATCTCTGAAAGATGCGCTCTGAACTTGCCCCCAGATTCCTTAGTAGGAATAACCTCCTATTACCCACACTGGCAAGTAGCTTGATTATACATCTTAACTGGCTCCCTGCCTTTCCTTTTTATTCCCCTGCTCCCTTAGTGATGTTTTCTTTACCTCTCAAATAGACTACTCCAATTCAAATTCTTGTCTTGAGTTGCCTTCTGGAAGAACACAAACTACCACATTGTCTTAAACATAGTATTTTTTAGAGAAACAATAATCTTGTAAAAGTTCTGATTCAAGTTCTCAGCAAAATTTAAGAGAACGTTTAATCAGTGAAACCAGCGCTAGGCAGGAATGAAGTAGAGAAATTTTGAGATTAAGAAAGTCTACCAATCCCTAGGGCACAGATTGTGTGTACTAAGTGCAATTTCCCACTGAAAAAGAACATGGGTTTCTTGGGGAAGTGGCTGATTCTAGAGATGGAGCAGGAAAAGCACAAGATGTGCCTAAACAATTTATCCTACAAAACTATCCTAACAGAGATTTTTAGAGTCGTGTCAAAAAGACTCAGGAGAAACTTTGATAAAGATCCAGAGGTCAGAGTTGAGACAATTTAAGCATAGTAGGTATAATAACTACAACGCCTGAAACATCAAATGTTTTAAATCCAAGAGTATTTAATTACATTAATATATATTGTTACTGATTTATGTAATCGATATACCAATAATAGTGTGTGTGTGTGTGTGTGTGTGTGTGTGTGTGTGTGTGTGTATGTGTGAGAGACTAGGGAACCACCTCATTATTTCAAAACTATTAGGTAAAGAGAAAGAATCATTTATCTTCTCTATGCAATCTGTATTACATGGTAATCAAATAACTGATTAGGGGAAGTTTCTCTTTACAGCAGTATTATAGTTAATAAATGAAGAGAAATGGTAGAATGTGCAACTCCTTAATAGATCTAAACAATGATCCTCAATAGCAGCTAACATCATAAAAATAGAGGCAACTAGACATTATGTACATCAGGGTGGAAGTACATATCAGTTATAAAATATTCTTGCTAATAATTGAAACTAAATCTGACCAAGTCTCTATATTTAATGATCAGTTTACACAACAAAGGAGATGATGGGAAAATTTAAACTGGGAAAATAGTGCAAGACAAATAACATAGTATCCTCAAATAAATGACAATAGAAAAGATTGAGGGAGAAATGATAAATTGAAATAACACTTATGAGTAATATCAATTAGTCACAATGAAAAATCTTATTAATACCACGGTTCAAAGAAGCAAAAAAAGAAAAGACAAAGAATGTAATGGAACAATCAAGGAAATTTAAACATTGATAAATATTACTTGCTATTAATGCAATATTAAGCTTATTCTTAGATGGAAAAATTGTATGAGTTATTTTTTAATGTTCTTATCTTTGAGAGATACATCCTAAAATATATATGAATGAAGTGATATGTTGGGGATTCACTTTAAAATAATCTGGTATTAAAGAAAACTGGTAAGGGTATAGGTGAAATAATATTAATTCATTATTGTTAAAAGTACATTATGGGTAGTACACCTGAAACTAATATAATATTGTAGGTCAATTATACCTCAATAAAAAAAAAATCAGCAGCAGCATGTAAAAAAAATGATGCGTATATAGGTCTCATTATACTATTCTTTCTATTTTAGTATATGCTTGAGGTCTTCTATAATAGCAAAACAGGTTTTCAAAACAATTTTCCAAATGAAAAATTCAATAAAAGCAGAAAACATAACTGGTACATTTGAGGTAAAAAGCTAATACATTTATCAGCAATAAAAGAGTAAACAGTTAAATTATTAAATAAATAATAAAAAATATAAAGGATGCAATTAGGAAATTGGAATGACATCTAAAATGAATTCCAGAAAGAATCAACAGAGATGATACAGGTGAAAAAACAATTTGAAAAATAATAGGAAGAGGATGTTTGTTTCTAGCTATGATGGAATAACATAGTAAGCCAATACCACTGCTAAGAACAACTAAAATAGCCTGGAAAAAAATTAAATCTATCTGAAAGTGTTTGAGAGCTGCCAAATCAACTGGAATTTGAGAGAACAAGATCCCAGAGAGCAGGGGATCACAAATAGGTGAGCTTACATACTGCGAGCTGGTTTTCCCTTCATAGTATTTCTCAATTCTTGGAACTGGGCAGGAGACAAACTGCATATAGAGCTGCTGCAGAAGGCAGAGAAGCTATCTGAGACTTTGGCCATGTTATGGCTGGAAAGACATACTTCAGAATTCAATGATGCCAAGTCCTTAATTGGACCCTGATTCTTTTAACCAGAAGGTAGGGTAAATCTTCTATGATAGAACATATCATCCAGACTCTCTACCACTTTTCAGCCATAGGGTCCAGCAGTTCACAAAGAATGACCAGGAAAATCAATGAAGAGGAATAAGAAAAAAGTAGGCAAAATAAAGACCTAGAGAAGTTCTAGTTTTTGGAGTTATCAGATACAGATTTAAAGTAACTGTTTATGTTCAAGAGTATGGATGACCAGATGAAGAGTTACACTAGATAGCTAGAATCTGTTTAAAAAAATAAGGTGGAAATTATACACTTTAAACTTTAGCAATTAAATTAATTGAAGCATAAGTTAGTAGAAAATATATGTGGAAAGCAACATACAGAAAATTGCGTAAGATACATGTCAGGCACAGGGAAAAGAACTACTAATGGAATAACATTGTTAAAATTCAACTACAACTTAAAAATCTATACAAAGTAAAAAATATCCTGCAAATGCAAATAAAACATTTCAGTCAAACAACAACTGGGGGAATTTGATGCCAGCAGACCTAGACTAAAAAAGTATTAAAGAGACTTCTTGGGGCCAGTCTGGTGGAGTAGTGATTAAGTTTGCGCTCTCTGCTTCTGGCAGCCTGGAGTTTGCGGGTTTGGATCCTTGGCGTGGACCCACACACCGCTTATCAAGCCACGCTGTGGCGGCGTCCCATATAAGGTAGGGGAAGATGGGCACGGATGCTAGCCCAGGGCCAGTCTTCCTCAGCAAAAAGAGGAGGATTGGCAATGGATGTTAGCTCAAGGCCAGTCTTCCTCGCAAAAAAAAGAGAGACCTCTTCAGGCAGAAGACAGAGACACAGAAATACGCAAAGGAATGAAGGGTAATAGAAGTGTGAATTTGGTAAATAAAATGAATGACATACAAGACAAAAACAATACTTTCTTATTATTTTTGAATATATGTAGAATTATATGCATGTAAAATAAAAGCAAATAAAGAGGGAGCAATATAAATAGATTAAATTATCCTAAGTTGATAGCATTATATGGATTGTAACATGTCAAGGATGTATGTTGCAGGTAATAGTAATGAAAGAATTTATGATTAATAAGCTAGTGGAGGAGAAATAATAATAAAAAAATGATTGATCCAAAAAAAGGCCATAAAGGAAAAAGGGAATATAAAACAAATGGGAAAATAGTAATAAGTTGGTTGATATAAACCCAAATTTATCAGAAATTACATTAGACATGCATGAAGTAATATGTGCAATTGAAAGTCAAAGATTGTCAGACTAAATTAAAAGAAGAAAATAAAACCAAATATGTGCTTCTTACCAGAAATACATCTTAACTCTAAAAATACAGATAATTTGATAATAAAATATGGAAAACATATACCATGCAAACATTAAGAAAAATGTTAGGAAAAAATAAGTAAATAACTGGTGTGCCTATTAATATCAAAGTAATTTTTAAGGCAAAAGCTTAACTAAAGATAAATAGGATTATTTTATGGTGATAAAAGAGTAAATTTCTCAGGATGACAAAAGAATTTTAAATTTGAATGTACTTCGCTAGCTTTAAAAATATGGAGCGAAAATAGAGATAATGAAAGGAAAATAGACAATGTTAGTAAAAAGGCTTTAACGCTTCTCTCATATCTGGTAGATATAGAAGACAAAAATCAGCATAATGAAGATCAGAACAATACTATTTAAAAGCTTGACTTAATTGACAAATATACAGCACTGAACCCAACACATCTGAATATGTATTCTACATTAAGTACACATTTATCAAAATTAACATGCTGAGCTTTAATGTAAGTCTAACAAATGTCAAATAATTAAATTCATGTAAAGCATGTTTGATTACTTAAACTGAAAAGGAATAAGGTAAAATAACTAGAACATTCCTAAATTCTGGAAATTAAGCATTATACTTCTAACATATTATGGATCAAAAGAGAAATTACAATGAAATTTATAAAATATTTTAAACTGGGTGATAATAAAAATGTGACATTTCAGATCTTGTGTTACACAGACAGACATATTTAGAAGAAAATATTTAGCTATAAATGCATATATTAAACAAGGATATTAAAAAAGGAAAAGCCTAAAAATAAATTATATAAATATCTGTGTCAATTAGCTAGACAAATAACAACAAATTAAGCCCAAGGAAGAAGTAAGGAAGTAATAGTGGTGAAACTAATGAGATAGAAATCAAATAAACTATAGAGAAAATCAAAAAAGCTGGTTCTTTGAAACGACTCATAAATTTGACAGGCCTTCTAAATTGAGGAAGCACATATTATCAATGTTGGGTATGAAAAATGGACTTTTTTCCTCACCAACACTTTTATTTATTTATTTTTTCCTACAATAGCCATCCTATTGTAAGTGGCCTATTGTAAGTAAGGTGTGAGGTGATTTGCATTTCTCTGATTAGTGATGTTGAGCATGTTTTCAATACTTGTGGGCATTGTATGTCTTTTTTGGAGAAATGTCTATTCAAGTTGTTTGCCTGTTTTTTAATCAGGTTATTTGTTTTACTGCAATTGATTTGTAGGAGTTTCTTATGTATTTTGGATATTAACCTCTTATCAGATATGTGGCTTGCAAATACAGTTGGCCCTCTGTATCTGCTGGTTTCACATCCGTATCTGTATCCGCAGTTATGGAGCGCTGACTGTCTTTGTTGTACTACGCCATTAATATAAGGGACTTGGGCATCCAAGGATTTTGGTATGGGGGGCGGTTCCAGGAACCAGTTACTCTCAGATACCAAGAGGCAACTATACTTTCTCCGATTCTGTTGGTTCCCTTCTCCCTCTGATGTTTTTTTCCTTTGCTGTGCTGTAGAATTTTAGTTTGATTTAGTCTCACTTGTCTATTTTTGCTGTTATTGCTTGAGCTTTTGGTGTCACATCTAAAAAAGCCATTGCCTAGATCAATGTCATGAAGATTTTCACTTATGCTTTCTTTTAGGAGTTTTATATAGTCGGGCCTTATGTTTAATCTTTAATTCACTTTGAGTTGATTTTTGTGTATCCTGTAAGATAAGGGCCCAATTTCATTGTTTTGCATGTGGATATCCAGTTTTCCCAGCACCATTTGGTGAAGAGACTGTCCTTTCTCCATTGTGTATTCTTGGCACCCTTGTCAAAGATCTGTTGAACCTATGTGCCTGGGTTTATTTCTGGGCTGTCTGTTGTGTTCCATTGGTCTATATATTTGTCATTATGCCAGTACTATGCTGTTTTTATTACTGTAACTTAGTAATATATTTTGAAATCAGAAAGTATGGTGCCACAGCTTTGTTCCTCTTTCTCGGTATTGCTTTGGCTATTTGTAGTCTTTTGTAGTTCCATCTCAATTTTAGGATGAATTTTTCTGTGAAAAATGACATTGGGATTTTGATAGGTATTCCATTGAATCTGTAGGTTGCTTTCGGTAGTGTGGACATTTTAACAATGTTAATTCTTGCCATCTGTAAATAAGGGGCATCTTTCCATTTATTAGTGTCTTAAATTTTCTTCATGAGTGTTTTATAATGTTCAGTGTACAAGTCTATTACCTCCTTGATTAGTTTATTCCTAAGAAGTTAATTCTTTTTGATGCTATTGTAAATGAGATTGTCTCTTTATTTCCTTTCCCGATAGTTTTTTGTTAGCTTAGAGAAACACAACTAATTTTTGTTTGTTGATTTTGTATCCTGCAACTTTATTGAATGCATTTATTAATTATAACAGGTTTTTTTGTGGAGTCTTTACAATTTTCTGCATATAAGATCATGTCATCTGAAAACAGAGATGTATTATGTTGAATAGAAGTGGTGAAAGGGGGCATCCTTGCCTTGTTCCTGATCTTAGAGGAAAAGATTTTCGTTTTTCACCTTTGAATGTGATGTTAGCTGTAGGCTTGTTGTATATGCCCTTTATTATGCTGAGGTATATTCCTCCCAAATATAATTTGTTAAGAGTTTTTAATCACACACAGGTGTTGAATTTTGTCAAAATATTTTTTTCATCTAATGAGATGATTATGTGATTTTTATGTTCATTCTGTTAATGTGGGATATCACATAAATTTATTTGCATAATTTGAACCATTGTTGCATTGCAGTGATATACTCCACTTGGTCATGGTATGTGATCCTTTTAATGTGCTGCTGAATTTGATTTGCTAGTATGTTGTTATGAATTTTGCATATATATTCAGCAGGGATATTGGCCTGTAGTTTTCTATTCTCATAGTATCTTTTTCTGGTTTTGGTATCAGGGTAATGCTGGCCTCATAAAATGAGTTTTGAAGTATTTCCTTCTATTCAACTTTTTGGAAGAGTTTGAGAAGGTTTAATGATAATTCTTCATTAAGTGTTTGGGAGAAGTTACCAGTGAAGCCATCTGGTCCTGGTCTTTTCTTTGTTGGGAAGTTTTTGATTACTGATTCAATCTCCTTACCAGTAATTGGTCTGTTCGGATTTTCTATTTCTTCATGATTTAGTCTTGGTAGGTTGTATGTTTCTAGGAATTTATCCATTTCTTCTAGATTATCCAATTTTTTTGGGGTATAATTGTTCATATAGTCCCTTATCATCCTTTGTGTTTCTGTAGCATTTGTTATAATGTATCCTCTTTCATTTCTGATTTGATTTGAGTCTTTTCTCTTTTTTCTTTGTTAGTCTAGCAAGGAATTTGTCAGCTTTGTTTATCTTTTCAAAAAAAACCCCAACTCTTCATTTCTTTGATCCTTTCTATTGTTTTTCTAGTCTCTATTTTGTTTATTTCTGTTCTAGTACCTTCTGCTTATTCTGGCTTAGTTCTTTTTCTGGTTCCTTGAGGTGAAAAGTTAGGTTGTTTGAAATTTTTTTTGTCTTTTTTAATGTAGCTGTTTATCACTATAAACTTCTCTTTTGGTACTACTTTTACTGCATCCCCAATTTTGGTATGTTGTGTTTTCATTTTCATTTGTCTCAAGATATCTTTTAATTTCCTTTTTGATTTCTTCTTTGCCCAACTGGTTGTTCAAGAATGTGTTAAATTCTACATATTTGAGAATTTCTAATTTTCCTCCTGCTATTGATTTCTAGTTTCATTCCACTGTGGTCAGAAAAGATACTTGGTCTGATTTCAGTTTTTAAATTTATTGACTTGTTTTGTGACCTAACATGTGATCTATCTTGGAGAATGTTTTGTGTGTCCATGAGCATTTATTTTATGCTGCTGTGGGATAGAATGTTCTATATATATCTTTAGGTCCATTTGCTCTATAATGCTGCTCAAATTTGCTCTTTCTGTGTTGATTTTCAGTCTGGATGATCTGTCATTATTGTAAGTGGGATATCGAAGTCTCCTGCTATTATTGTATTGTTGTCTATTTCTCCCTTCAGATCTGCCAATGTTTGCTTTATATAATTAGGTGCTCTGATGTTGGGGGCATATATATTTATAGTTGTTATATATTCCTGATGAATTGCCCCTTTAAACATTATATAATGACCTTTATCTCTTGTGGCAAATTGACTCAAAGTCTATTTGTCTGATATAAGTATAGCCACCCCTGCTCTCTTTTGGTTACCATTTGCCTGGAATATCTTTTTTCACCCCTTCACTTTCAACCTATGTGTATCCTTAAATCTAAAATGAGTCTCTTGTAAGCAGCATATAATTGAATGTTGGTTATTTTATTCATTCAGCTACTGTATCTTTTGATTGGACATTTTAATCCATTTACATTTAAAGTAATTATTGCTAGGTAAGGACTAGTTATTGCCATTTTGTTGTTTTCTGACTATCTGTTATTGCTTTGTCCCTATTTTTAACAGTCAATTTTAAACTGGTAACAATTTCAATCATGTAAAAAACTCTACACCTTTACTCCTTCCTTGCACACACACTTGATGTTGCCGTTTACATCTTTTTATATTGTGTATCTTCAACAAATTTTTGTAGTTATAGTTATTCTAAATACTTTGTCCTTTAACTTTTATATTGGAATTAAAAGTGATTTACACACACCGTTACAGTATTACAGTATTCTATATGATTTTATATATTTACATTTATCAGTGAATTGTATACTTTCATATGCTTTTATGTTGCTGTTTATCATCCTGTCAGTTTAACTTGAAGAATTCTCCCCCCCACCCCCAAGATTCCTGTTCCTGTTTATTCAGTCAAACACTAATCCAAGTGTTTTGCCTATGTGATGAAAGTCTCAAGTTAGTTTACCTTAAGATAAGGAGATTATCCCCCTGAGCCCAACTCAGGTGAGCCCTTTAAAAGCAGAGCATTTTCTCGGGCTTGTGGGCAGAAGTTGGGGCTTTCAGAATGAAGGAGCCACTTAAGAAAGTGTTCAGGTGGCTTCTAGGAGCAAAAGAGCAGTCCCTGGCTGACAGCCAGCAAAGAGACTGGGACCTCAAACCTGCAGTTGCAAATAGTTGGACTCTGCCAACAACCTGAATCAGCTTCCAAGAATATTTTCCCCAAAGTCTCTGGATAAGAGCCCAGCCTGACCGACATTTGGAGTTCAGCCTTGTGAGACCTTAAGCAGAGCACCCAGTGTGGCCTGTCTGGACTTCTAACAAACAGAATATTGAGATAATAAATGAATATTGTGTAAGCTGCCAAAATTGTAGAATCTATAACACAATAGAAAACTTATCTGCAGCTGTAGCAAAAATAAATTTCAAGTACACATAGAACATTCAACCAGATGCTGAACCCTAAAACTAGTCTTAATAAATTTAAATGAGTGGAAATCATACAGAATATGTTGTCTAAACACAATGGAATTTAATTAGGCATTAATATCACATCTGGAATATTCCAAATACACAAAATTAAGTCCCCCTCCTCTAAATAAATCAGTCATCAAAGAAGAAATCACAAGGGCACCTCAAAAACATTTTGAACTGAATTGAAATGAAAATACAGCCTATCAAATTTATCACAGTAGGAGCTACTCTCACATCTTTCAATCAGTTTTAAATAGGTGTCAGTTTCACCTAAATTCTCTTAATTCCAATCTCTTGTGAAAGTAAATTGTTTCCTGACTACTTGCTACCGTCTGTTGTTGGGAGTAAGAGCACTTTCCTATGCTGTCCTGTCGAGTGAGTACACAGCCTAGAAACCACTAACAGTAAAGGAATATGATAGGAAGCATCACCCTAAATCAATTGCTCCACTGCGACTTTATACAACATGTGGAGCACTCAGGAATTCTTTTTACAAACTAGCCACAGAGTACTTTGGCTTATACACTAAATCCAGTCAGTAGTCTTCCAGGTAAATACCTGGTTGACGTTATGCCGTCATTCATTTCCTTCTCTGAAAGAACCTTTAAATGATGGGCATGTTTATCAAGGAGAAATATTTCTCTTTAGTGAGTACATAACAGCAAATACCGTTAAGCCTCATGTGCCTGGACAACTAGGAACCATAAAACACACCAAACACCAAAACCGTAACTGAAAAAGCTACAGAAAAAAGGAGACCAGAAGGCTACAATTGATGAGGGTGTAGTTGTGTACTATGTCACCATTATTCTTGGTTGTTAATATTGTTTATTTCAGCAATAAAGAGCTAAGAATAAGTTTTTTAAATAAACTCATTCCTCCACCTTTCTCTCTCTTCTCCCCTCCTTCCTGTCTCTTCTTCTCTTTAAATAATATATGCTTTAAGTGTATAGTAAAATTGGAATCATGGCCCTTACCCACTTGGGGAATTGCTCTGGAAGCACAACTAAATAAATCATAAGATTCCCCAGCTGTCTTTGCTGGTTGAATGAAACGTACAACTCACAAAGTGGATTTCTAGGTGTCTATGACACCACTTAAAATATTTTGTGGTAGTTTGACTAGTATTTATTGTGTTTCATTTTATTCATTTTCAATATACATTCTGACTGCTCCAAAACCAACCTATTCGTATATAAGCAATTCTCATCAAAATTGTGAATGTTCTTAGGACCAGACTGCAGTTCAACTTAACAAGTATTTAGAGTGCTATTGTGAACATATGAAGCATAGAGGGTATTGCTTAAGACAATACGAACAAGAGGCTTAGATGATAGCTATGTTTAAGTTGTTGTCTTATGAAGTAACTGTGGGAAGGGGACAAAAGAGGTTCCTTTCTTCTTTTTGTTTATTTTTCATGTTTCTTGGTGGCAAGAAGGGTGTTGGGGTTGGAATTCATGTGAGGACAGAGTCAAATGAACACATCTCACATATGTAGAGTGAGGGTTATCCCCCCAGGCAAAGGAGCAAATTCATATATTCTTAAGTTAATGTTTATGTTAACTTTGTATCCTTTATTAAAAAGCAGTGCCATTAAATCAAATTATTATTAACTTAAAAATTAGGACTTTTTTTCAAGTTTACAGATGTCTATTTGTATTGGCTTTACTTTGACATCTCAAAGTTTATCAACTTTATCACAATATATTGTATTAAAAAGTAGGGTTTATCACTGTATACATCACATGATACAAGTTGACTCCCTTTTACCATTATTTCTACAAATAATTCAATCACTACTCCTCAGTTTTAACCTATCAATGGGAGAGAAAGTCTACTATCAGCCCTACTCATATCCTTGCTGAATGTGCCAAACTGTCCCTTGATATTGAACAGTCTCTGTAGCTAGTCACAAAGGCAATTAGGTAGGTCAGGGTGACCGTAAAGTGACTCTCATATGACTGGTTCCTCTCTGGGAAAGAGGAACTGGCTGTTTGTTATAAAAGGAGTGGAGCCCTAGGTCTGGGTGTCTCGGATGTGGCACATGTAGAGCCATCACTGGATGTCAGCGTGCTTCTGTACTTCTGAAATGCTGGTCTATAATTAGAGAAAGGAAGGGAAATCCAGGACCACTTTACACAGTAGACTGCAGAGCTGCTAGAGCATTGGATGGCGCCTCTGTGAGAAGAAGCAGTGAGAAAGGTTATGTTCTTTGAGGGCGAATGGCAGCACCTCACACATTACCTCCTACTTTAAGCTACTACAGTTCATTTGGGGACAGAGTCCTCCCCACAACAAAGCTTGCTACTTTGAGTTCTGTTTCTATGAGTACATTATAACTAACAAGGGGATACTTCTCCAAGGCCAGTAAAATTCCATGCAATCCCATGAAGGATACTAGTCAAAGCTGCTTCATTCTGGCTATATAATTTGTCAGAATAGTCCTGATCATGAGTCCTTGATTTTCAGAATGACTGATAAGTTTTAAGATCCGCTCCATCTGCCTTACTCCCCGTATGAAGGACTTCACTTGTTTGTACCAGGAGATCTTGTGTAGGAGGCTGTGATCATTTTGATCCAAAAGATGCCCAGGATAAAGATAGACTCTTTCCTGAACAGGAGAAGTCTGTGATCCAAGCCAATCAGGCAGTTATGCAACTGGTTGAAACCGAAGTTATCTCTATAGAACCAAACTCTTCCATAGAAATAAATCTTCCTTTACTGGAGAAACTAAGTCAAGGGTGTGGCTCTTTGAACAAATTACTCCTTCATCTCCTCCACTATCTGACTCTGGATCCCACTATGTTGATTTGACAGCCTTTAAGGAAAAGGGAGAACAAGGATGGGCCTCAGGTTTCCCATCTCCAGGTGAAACAGAAGGCCTTACATCCCAGTGAACGTACAATGGGGTAGGGGCAAAAAGTGATAGGTACAAACATTTATGCTCTTTGAAAATCAGGTTCCCTTGAGAAGTGAGAGCCAGGCATCAATTGCTGGATTTGGAAATGGAGTAAAATCAGGAAGGGAAGTAACTGCGACCATTTGGGTAAGATGGTTCAGACTCTTCTTGCCTTCCATTATGGATGCTGCTGAATATATAATTGGTGTTTATGTTTTACCTGCTTGTCCTGTGAATGCTCATCAAGTCCCAGTGGGACTTTGTTGATTGCAAAGAGCATCTTGTAGAGAGGCAGTAGTGGGACTAGTGCCCAACAGGCCACCAAATAGGCTTCCCATGTTGTATAAAAAAACAATATATCATTCCAGGAGGAGAAAAGGAGATCACAGCTTTTGTTAATGACTTCAACACAGCAGATCTATTTTGTTGAAATATTCAGTATCTCAATATATCAACCCTTTGTGGCCAGTTAAAAGTGTACTGTTTGGGGCCAGTCCTGTGACCTAGTGGTTAAGTTCAGCATGCTCCACTTCAGCGGCCTGGGGTCACAGGTTCGGATCCCAGGTGCAGACCTACACCACTCACCAGCCATGCTGTGGCAGTGATTCACATACAAAATAGAGGAGATTGGCACAAATGTTAGCTCAGGGCAAACCTTCCTCAAGCAAAAAGAGTAAGATTGGCAACAGATGTTAGCTCTGGGCGAATGTTCCTCACCAAAAAAAATAGTATACTGTTGACTCTCATGGACTGAATTTAGTGTGGTCCCTGTAGCCCCAGCTATTTTAGACATTGTGACTGTAACTGAATCAAATGCACAACTGACAGTACCTGTTATGCCACCATGGCCGTTGTTAATGCATCTGTCTTGATCCCTTTGGCACCAGATCAATATCAATTTGTCATCATCTGGTTGGGCCTCCAACACACAATTACCATGCTAACTCAGGAGTGTTTGAATTCTCCTATTTGTCACCAATGGATGGACTGAGACATAGAAAAATCACCCCTCTCCCTTTCAGACTAACCGGCTCCGTTGCAATGCTGATAGGCCTCAAAAAGAATAGATGGCAATGGGGGGGCCGCCCGGTGGCGCAGCAGTTTAGTTCGCGCTTGGCAGCCCGGGGTTCGCGAGCTCGGATCCCGGGCGCCCGCCGACACACTTCATGTCAGCCATGCTGTGGCGGCGTCCCATATAAACTGGAGGAAGATGGGCACGGATGTTAGCCCAGGGCCAGTCTTCCTCAGCAAAAAGGGGAGGATTGGCAACAGATGTTAGCTCAGGGCTGGTCTTCCCCACAAAAAAAAAAAAAAAAAAGAATAGATGGCAATGGCTTGAGAGCTGATACTAACTCACATGAGACCCCAGGAATGATTCATTAATCCTGGGGAGATATCAGGGACCAACCACCCAATGTTGGGAGACAATTCTCCATGGATCTCTTATATTTCTGCACACTTTGCAAAGCAAGGCACTCACTACTCTTTGTTTTGAACTATCTTTTCATGGATGTTTGTATAATAAACAGTCTTGGAAGATATAAATGTTGTCTTGCTCCAAAGTAAAGTTGAAATTTGCTAACAGCCTTGGAATGTAAAGATAGTTTCTCTGTCTACAGCTAAGGGCTGGTATGCTTACTGCCCGTTATAAAAGATTTAGGTTCCTTACTTTCAGAGTTCCTCTCCTGCAATGCAACCCACCTGTTGTACAGGTACCATATACTCTTCTTCACATCACCCTGTGGAAACTGGGACTCAGGGAACTAACACACACAAAAGAGAAGACACTCTGGCTACTTCCATTACTGTGAATAATAGACTGTCCTTCATCTCTGATCCAGGAGTCTTGAGTTTTCTAATACCATCCATAAAGCTATGACAGACTAATTTATTAGCTTGAAATTAAGGTAAAATTTCAGACCCTTTACAATTCTTGACACCCAAGGAAATTCTGAGAAGTAGTATAGGCTGAGACTCAAGGATCCATCCCTGAGACAGGAAAGGGAAATTCAGTTGCCCTGTGGCCCCCACTACCAGAAAGGAAATCCAGCACCTAGTCAGACTATTTGGGCATTAGAGACAATATTTGCCTCATCTAGGGATTTCATACAAGTTGACCAGCCAAATTTAGGTAGAGTCTTGAGTAGCACACAGTGTTAGAAGCAGTGCAGCTGGCTGGCTCAACAGCATTCCTCTTGGGGCCTAAATTTCCCAAGACCCTCCCTGAACTACAGGTATCTATTACAGATAACTACAATGATTGGAGCCTCTGGCAAAGGGAGGCAGCTTCTGTCGGAGGTTTCCTTTAGATACTGGACTCCCTGCCTCCCCAATACTTCTGCCTAATACATTCATTTGAGAAACAGATACTGACCTGCTGCTGGGAACTTTTGGAGACCAAGTACTTTTCACAGGATTTCCAGGTAACATGGTGCCCAGATTTCCCATCTTGGGTTGGGGACCACTCGCATGCACAATACAGAGTTGAAAAGATTCAACAGTCTTCTCTTATTAGATGGAGATGGTATATTCAAGAGAAAAGCCAATCCTGTTCTTCAGTTGTGTCTTCATTGTGTAAAAAGGTCAGAGGCACATCTTTAAAGCCTTTCACCTCCCCCTTGATCAATAACAGGGGAAGCCTTTGACTACCCTGGGACCCTGCTTCCAGGGATTTCTCCAGGATGCTTGGACTTGGTTTATTGATGGCTTGGCCAAACTAAAAGGTGATGGTGTCCACTGGGTGGCAGCAGCCATCCAGCCCCAGTAACTACTCTGAAATACTACTACTCTTGCTTTAGACCCATAATGACAAACCAGTCTTTATTGTTTGTTTTATGTTTCATGTATGAATGTCTCATTTTAGTAGGAAGATTTTAAGCTCATAAAAGACACGGATCAGATCTTACATTCCACATGTTTCCGTGCCAGACTCTGTGAGAATTGTCCCCCAGTTCAAGATATTTATTTTAAAAGAAATTATAATTTATTATAGCTGAATTTAAATTGAATCTTAAATTATTTTTAAAATATTTTTATTTTATATCTTCTCTCAATGTATTTGAAACACATAATCTAGTTTATTTAAGTCCTGGTTTGGTTGTTCTAAAAACAGTCATAAGACCACACAACAGTTCACCTTATTATAATTATTTAGATGGCTCATTGACTCGGTCTGAGCATAGATAATGAGTGGTGAAGTCTTACCATATCCCAGTGCAGATCCCCATGGTCTCTTCATCCCAATCACATGCATAGAGATAATGGACCCTGTGTTGGCTCCTGAGAGGTGTGTCTCCTTAATTCAAAGAATTCTATTAGGCAGAATGATCCTTATTTATAGCTAATGGCCCCAGTAATTGTTCTTATGCTTGGTTCTTCATTATTCATAATATTATTGAGTCTTATGAGACCTAATGTAACCAGAAACTATTTTAGGCATAAACTCACAGGAGTAGCTTCACATGATTTTATGTCCAGCTTCAGCCCTCAGCATCAGTGCTTCCTTGGAAATTAAGCTGGACCAAGGGAGCCTATCCCTAGCTAACTTCCCATTATACTTTGTAAAGTGAATACTGCTGGCATGTGTTATCCTTTTTAGGGTTCTACATTAAGTTCACCACCAGACTCTGAACCAAAAGTAGCAATGCTATATATCCTGGAAAGAATATTGGACTTGAATTTTTTTAATGCGTTTTAGCCTTTGTCTCCTCAAAGTTAAAAATATAGCCTTAAGTAAGTCACTTCACCTCTCTCAGCCAGTTTCCTAATATGTCAAATATCCAGTGAAAGAAACTAGCTGAGACCGAACTAGTCTCACTGCCTCCAGTCACTTCCAATTTCCATTCATTTTTCAATTAAAAAAGATGAAACTTCCTAGAACAATACTCTGACAACGTCACTCCTCTACTGAGAATTACTGAATAGCTTTCCCATGCTAAAAGATAAAGTTCAAACTTCTTAGACAGGTATTCCACTTTAGTTATTGAGTGGATACTATATATATGAAATTCTAGGCTCAAGTGATGCAAAGATCAATATGATAGCCTCTTGCTTTTCTTACAGAAGCTTACAGTTTAATAGGAGAGGCATCTTTGTAAATGAATAATTATAAAAAAATCATACTAAGTCCTATAGTATTGTGATAAACATAAGTGTTATGAGGATCCCCCAAAAGAAATAAATAATAATTAAAATAATAATAATAGCCATGATTTGTTGATAGTCTACTATGTACGGTGTACCGGGGCACTGTTGGCATTTTATATGCATTTTTTTGTGTGTAAGATTATCTTCCTTTTACAAATGATGTAATTCAATGAAAACATGACTTTCCCAAAATCACATACAGAAGAGTGGGGTTCACACTCAAATTTGCCTAATTACAACATCCATACCCCACTGTATTAGTTTTATATGGTTGCCATAACAAAATGCCACAAATTTAGTGGCTTTAAAAGAACACAAATTCATCATCTGAGGTCAGAAGTTTGACAAGGGTCTCATTGAGTGAAAATCACAATGTCTGTAGGGATACAATCCTTTCTAGAGGCTCTAGGAGAGAATCCGTTTCTTTGCTCATTCAAGTTGTTGGCAGAATTCAGTTCCTGGTGGTTGTAGGGCTGAGGTCCCCATTTCCTTGCTGGCTGTCAGCTGAGGGATGTACTCAGCTTTTAGAGGCTCCTCACATTCCTTGGCTAGTGGCCCTCTTGCTCCATCTTCTGAGACAGTAATAGTGGATCAAGTCCCTCTCATAATTTGAATCTTTTCTGCCTCTTTTTCAGTTTTCTGCCTCTTCCTCTTTCACTTTTAATGACTTATGTGATTAGAATAGGCCCACCTGGATAATATTCCCATCCCAAAATCCTTCTGCCAAAGCACATCTTTTTTTTTTTTTCCACGTAAGGTAGCATATTCACAGATCCCAGAGATTTGGGTAGGAACTTCTTTTTTTGGTGAGAAAGATTGTCCCTGAGCTAACATCTATGCCAATCTTCCTCTATTTTGTTTGTGGGATGCTGCCACAGCATGGCTTGATGAGTGGTGTGTAGGTCCACACCCAGGATCTAAACCCATGAACTCCGGGTTGCTGAAGCAGAGCATACAAACTTAGTCACTACACAACTGGGCCAGCCCCTGGGTAGGAACATTTTTGATGGTTCATTATTCAAACTACCATGCCCAGTTTCTTTTTGTATCTTTTTTTCCCTAAAGAATGAGGGATCTGGTAAAGTTTCATTAGTTGGATCTGATGGAATAGTAGCCTTTTAACAGAGAAGAACATGGAAGAACATGTCTGATGACTTATGTACATAAATGTCCCTGTGTGTTTAGAGGAATGGGCAGATACCTGGTGTGACTGAAGGGTAGAAGATGTAGTGAGAACTTGAAATAATGATGCCAGAAAGATGGACTGGGACTGGCTTGTGAATGTCTGAGCAATGTGCTCAGGAATTCAGACTAAATCCCATTGAAGATGGGGAATGAGGAAATGTTTTGACCAGGAAGCAGACACCTGAGTATTCTATACGATCATGTCTCCACTAGTTCTGTACATAATTTTGGAGTGAGAGGACATGGATTTTGAGTTCTGGCTCCAATGTTGACTAGTTTATTCTCTACATGGTTGCTTTTAAAGTTTGATGAAGAACAAGTATGATCATACACACATGTGTGTATGTGTACATACATGTATGTGTGTATATTTCTACACATGCACACACATATGAAAGTGCTTTGTAAATTATCAAGTGCTATAAAAATATTAGTTTGGATCTCAAACAAGATTGATTTAATTTTTATCCATGAGCATACAATGACTCATGACTCTCTTTATTATTCATACCACTTTTCAATAGCTGGAAAGGCATTTCCTATTCTCTGTATTTCTGCCGTGAATCCTACTCCTTTTTTTAAGACAGTTTAGCAGGCAACTCCTCTGTGGAGCCATCACTGGTGACCCCAGTGCTACATGTCTTGGTGTCACCAATCTTTCATAGCATTTACTTATGTCATTCAGTTCTCCCCCATATATTGGATTGTATTATTAGTGAAACTTTATAACTGTATACATGGTTGTTATTTATAAACTCCACTAGAAGAGAAATGTAGTCTTTTGCTTCTTGTTATTTCTTAGTTTTTTCTGTTTGGCCTAGGATTTTATGCAATAGCTATAATGTAAAAGAACACAATGTTTGATGCATTTGGGTCTAAATCCCCCTCTGCCATATGCCAGCAATGTGAATTTGCACAAGTTGATTAGTATTGGTGTAAAATCAAGATAATATTTATTTTTCAATATTACAAGAATTAGAGATAATATGCATAAAATGTCTGGTATTTGTTGACATTTAATTAATTTGATATGATATGATAATGAAATGCGATATGATATGATTTCATATGATATAGAATGAAATGAAAAGCTATGATGATGAAAGTGATAACTATAAATGAATGTTTTCATTTTTTTTAACAAAAGCAAATGTTCACCTAAATTTGTTTTGATATAGTTATTTAAGGAGCAATTCATTTTTTTTCCAAAATATCTTATAATCGTTTATTTATATTTCAAAAGCCTTGTAAGTGAGGTCAGTTTTAATAACTATTTTAGTAATGGAAAAATTTTTATACAGAAAAGTGAAAGGAACTAATTAAGACCAGACTTTGGATCACTGAAGGTCTGTGAATTGACCTTAACATTCTGACTTTAGGTGCTATACTTTGTTAACTATTTTGCTTCCTGCAATTAGCCTTCTCTCACCAAAAGTGGAGTTCATGGTGCTAAAACTATCTGGCATTTGCACATATTCATCAGAATTATTTGGCCTTTTGATTATTCGACAGTCTGAAAAAAAATAGGCTTGTTTTACATTGTCTGTTGTTTACTTAAGTTTATTGTATTTTTTTTAAAAACTTCAGGAGGAAATGATTTGTGTTTACCTTTGATTACTTCAATTCCTTCATCCTTCAATCCACTTCTCAACTTGTTCTAGGTAATTCATGACTATTCCCCCTTCTTTTTATAAATACGCCATATATATGGTTACTTAGTAAATTTCAAGGAAAATTCAGAATTATTCTTATCCAGAGAGAACAGTTGAATACAGCAGCATAGTCAATATTTGCCAATACGTGATATGCTGTGATAATATGTCTTGGCTGGTTTATAGACTTTGAAGCCATTTACACTTCCCTCAAGCTCAATTTTCTCATCTACACAAAAGGATCCTCATCTCTGCATCTCCCTGGAAATTGAGATGAGGGCAATAGAAGATAATACATTTCAATGTCTGATAAATGTATTTATACATTTGATACTAATAATCATTAACATATATTAATATTAGTATTTTATACTAATAATATAATTAGTATTATAAGTTAGTATCATACTAGATAATAATATAAATAATACACTCTACTCACTATGACTGATGTATACAAAGTCAAAAATATGTAAATTAAAACAAATTCAAACATAGTTTATTCCAATTAATTTTAAAAATAGTATACTGCACAAATAAGAGTTGTGTTTAGGCATACAAATACTGTGGATTTGTTTTGCTTCTTGTTAATGGAATTTAGCTTGATGGTCTGTTTTCTTTTATTTTCCCCTTTGAATTAGATAATTGACTCAGTTTTATTACAGAGAATTTGTTTTAACCAGATCAGCAAAGTTTACAAATGGAAATTGCTTTGTCATAGGATCAAATTATGTAAAGGTAGTATTAAATTGGGATTGTGATGATAGAATTCTGTCTATAGACATAACAGGGAAATCTGGCATTTGCACATATTCATCAAAATTATTTGGCCTTTTCATTATGCAGCAGTCTGAAAAAAAATAGATTGTTTTTACATTAATTGTCTGTTGTTTACTTAAGTTTATTCTTGTAATTTTTTAAAAAACTTCAGGAGGAAATGATTTGTGTTTACCTTTGATTGGAAATATATATTTTGAACAAACAGAATGGCTGCTGTCACTATCCAAAAACTTCAGAAATGTTTGTCATTTTCATCACAGTAAATAGGTCAGAGATGATTGACTCTCCTTCTCTAATACCCTCAGTCTTGGTATCTCAAAGTTCATCAATCCAAACATACCCCATCCCTGTTGTCCTTGTCCAACAACCAAAATGCCAACTCGTCTTCCAGTCATCAACAATCTCTTAGCAAGCTCTCACTCACTCACTGATATGTGCCCTCCTTGCTTTATTCAGTTCACTCATTCTTTTGTTTATCCAGCAAATGTATAACTTTCTCAGTACCTTACAGTTTCTTTCCCCCCTGGACCATGCAGACTAGCAGTGGAAAGAGTCATTATGCAAATAACCATGCAGACAAGTCCAATACTGTTATTAAAGTCCTGTGAAGAAGAGCTGCCTGATATGACAAGAGGCTATAATAGACGGATTTGGCCAGTCAAGGCTTCCTGCAAGAAATGGATACAACTGAAATCTGCAAGATTTTCAAAGAGAGAGTTCTAGAGGCAGGTGGCCCAACACGTGTAACGTATCTGTGGTTGGAGGGGCTGTAAGAAGGCTAGTAGGTTTTTGGTGGGGAGTTGAGGGCGACCGTGATAAGAGATGAGGCTAGAAAGGTGAGTAGTACACAGACTTTGAGTTGACTCTACATCATGTTAACAAATTTGGTCTTTACCCTAACTGTGATAGGAAGCCATTAAAAACTTTCAAACACGGTGGTGATCTAATTTGCATTTGTAACAACGTAGGATATGAATTTCAGGAGGACCAGAGTAGATGCAGAGCAATCAGTTAGGAAAATATTTCATTAGTCAAGGAGAAAGATGAGTGTCTCTTGAGAGAAGTGGATGATTTAAGAGATATTTAGAAAGTAAAATGGAACTGTGTTAATGACTGATTGAATATGGGAGATGATGAAGAAACAGGGGTCAAGGATGACTGCTGGACTTCTCCTGAATTCTCTTTTATCACCACTCCTCTTTTTGCTCTACCTTTTGCAACTCATACTCGAGTGTAAATTTGGTATAGATCTTAGATATTTCCACAGAGCTTTTCATTCCTTATATCTCCTTTTCTAAACTGAAATCTGGTTTTCCCTTAATTTTAACATTTCCTCCACAACCATCTGCAGTAGAGAGTGTTCAGTCTTCTACCCATAAACCATAGTGTCCAGAAAACTGTCAACATTCCGGTCACTCATTCCAGATTAATACTCATCAAAGGAGCTTCAGCCTGTTTTGGATTCCCCAACTATAACTTTACCGTTTCAACCTTTTCTTTATCCTGGGAGGAGTTCCTGCCATGTTCAGGCCTTTGTTCTAGCCTCCTGTTATTACTTTTTAAATAAAGCAAATATTTATTTAAAATACACCCATAGTATTGCCAAAAAGGGGCATAGATTAAAAAATCATTTTCTGGGGCCGGCCCGGTGGCGCAGCAGTTTAGTCCGCGCTTGGCAGCCCGGGGTTCGCTGGTTCGGATCCCGGGCGCCCGCCGATGCACTGCCTGTCAGCCATGCCGTGGCGGCGTCCCATATAAAGTAGAGGAAGATGGGCACGGATGTTAGCCCAGGGCCGGTCTTCCTCAGCAAAAAGAGGAGGATTAGCAACGGATGTTAGCTCAGGGCTGGTCTTCCTCACCAAAAAAAAAAAAAAAAATCATTTTCTTCCAACTTCTATATTTATGGTTTTATTTCCAGAGGAATTGTTAATTTCTTATATCTTTCCAGAGATATTCAATAAATCCACCAGCATGTGTGTGTGTTGTGTATGTGTATATATTCCTCTTTTTCACTTTAAAAATCTTCTTGTTCATTCCATGTGCCAAAGTAAATTTCAGGTACATCAAAAGTTTAAAGTCTTTAAAAAAGAAAAGATGAAATCATACAGTACTAGAAAAAAATATGAGAAATTTTTATTTAATACTGGATTGTCAAAAACCATAAAAGGAAAGATTGACAAATTTGACTGCATAAAAGTACAAAGTATAATTTTCCTAAAGTGATTTTGATCCTGAGATTTATCCCTAGATCATACTTTCAGCTCTAGTTCTGTCTCATGGCAATGCTCCATTTGTGATGTCTTAGACAAAACAATCCTCCTTAAATACTCAAAACCTCTATCAAGTACACCGGAAGACAATGAAAGCTTATTATATTTTACCTTTCCTGACAGCACAAATAATTCACTGGACTGTCTTCATGTTATCCCTGATAGTTGAACTTAAAACTTCAGAAAATGATGATTTTTAATGATTAACCTCACAACCTTACCTTTCTCAATATGATACACCAGAAGCTCAAGGTATACAAATTATTCACCACCAAGACACCAGAAATTTCCTCCAAGTCAGAATCATTAAAGAGTATTTATTTTTACAGGTACCTTTGGATTTCTCATTTGAGTGCTTTTCCAATATAGAGTTAGAATTAGTTGAATGTTAGCATGTAATGTTAGCATAACATTACTTAAATGTTAAGTATTAACACTGGGTAATTAAAAAATTGAGGATTAAGGGGCCGGGCCGGTGGTGTAGCGGTTAAGTTCACACCCTCTGCTTTGGCGGCCTGGGGTTCTCGGGTTCGGATCCTGGGCACCAGACCCACACAGCGCTTGTCAAGCCACGCCGTGGCGGCGACCCATATAAAGTAGAAGAAGATGGGCACGGATGTTAGCCCAGGGCCAGTCTTCCTCAGCAAAAAGAGGAGGATTGGCAACAGATGTTAGCTCAGGGCTGGTCTTCCTCACACACACACACACAGAAATTCAGGATTAAACCATTCTTTCTGGAAATAGCTTTTTGAATGAACATGAGTGGTAACTTTGTTAGTGTAAATCTTCTAACGCTGATCAAGACTATAGAAAGGACTCTTTGAATATTTGGATTGCTAGTATTTGGAATGAAGAAGATGCAGGCTGCAGCCACAGTATTTGAACTAATTTGTAATTTGTTCCCAGATGAGGGCTGAGCCTAGGGCTAGTAAGCATTGCCCAGGAAACAGAAACACAGGAAGCTGCTGTTCTCTGAACTATAGGCTCAGCCGTATTGCAGTCGCAGGCCAGGTGGAACCACTGTTAGCCTTTCTCCTTAAAGCCCAGAGGCTTCTTTTCTGCCTAGACTTCCATGTTTTTCATTTTTTCTTAAAGTAAATCGCAATTCCTCTACCTGTTTTTTTGTCACTTCCTTAAGGCTACTGTCATCTATTTTATGGAATTTCTTTTCACATATTGTCTCCTTCCATGCTAACATTAAAGTAGATCCCACAGCACCTTCATATTTTCAAGTTTTTGCTGCAAATTACTATTGGGAGAAACCAAGAGGCTTGAAAAATAACAAATACGAAGGCCTTTCCAAAGTTTCAAGATCTCCCAAAGCATCTGGTCTGCCATTTGTTACCTACTGCAAAGAAAATAACCGGAAGGGTTTTATTTTCTATCCTCATGTCACCTAGAAGAGTTGGCTGCTCCACTGAACTCTCTTGCCACATAAATAGAATTGCAAAGTAAGAAAAGGAAAAGCAACTCCTGACATTTGGGACCTGGCCTAGTATTCTCAGCTAGGCCTTGGTGTTACTAAACGGGCTGGGGTTTCTCCTGTTGAACATAAGCAGTTTCACAGAGCATCAGTGTCAGACAAGATCACTCTGGGAGCACAGTGGATCAAGATAAAAACAAGATCACTTTGTAATTGTGCCTGAACCAGACAAAACACAAGCATTGCCTCAGCCAAAAGAATGACCAAACATTCCCCTATCTCGACTCGTATGAGTGAAAGCTGTTTCTGACCAATTATAACTTTAGCCTATTCTATTCTTCCCTTTATTAGATAAGAATTATTAAGATACCCAATCATAGAATTATCCCTGCCTCCTGACAGCACCCAGTCTGGAGCAAAACTCCTCTACCTTGGACCCTCCCCAAAATAACCTAACCAAAGCTCTACTCCTATAATAAGTAAATTCTAACACCCTCTTACTGAACTGCGCCACGGTTCCTCATTGTATTTCTTCTCCATCACTGCAGCAAATAATAAACCCAACTTGTTCAATGACAGATGTGTCCCTGGTAGTCTTTGGCTGAAGGGCAATGAGAAAAGAGTTTTGTAGTAATTTCCAATTCACGGAAACATTGCAAGAACTATACAGAGAACTTACACATATACTTCATCCAGATTCACAGATTACTATCAGCTTGCCCATTCGTTTTATGTATAATCTTACTTTCTTTTGAATCATTTCAGAGTAAGTTGCAGACATCATCAGCCCTTTTGTCTCTAAATCATTCATAGTCTGTTTTGTAAAATAGAGGACATTCACTTATATGTATAATGATCAAATCAGGAAATTTAACATTGATACAATATTATTATCCAATTCATAAGTCTCATTCAGACTTCACCAATTGCCCCTAAAATGTCCTTTATGTAATTTTTTGTTTTCTCCTTGATTCAGGATCCAATCAAGGATCATGTAGTTTTTAAATATCTTTAGATTTCTTTAATCTACAACAATTACTCAGCCTTTCTTTATCTTTTTTGACATTGACGTCTTTGAAAAGTATAGGCCTTTTATTTTGTAGAATATCCCTTAATTTGTGTTTGTTGATTTCTCCTAATTAGATTCAGTTTATGCATTTTTGGTGAAAACACTACACACTAACTTGTCACTTTTTTTGGAAGTCAGTTGATCATATGTTTGTGAGTCTATTTCTGAATTATTTATCTGATATACTGATCAATTTGTATAGATATAACTCAGTCCCAGACAGTGTTAATTATTATAGCTTTATAGTATGTATTGAAGTCAGGTACTGTAAGTCTGCCAACTTTTTAGCTAATCTAGGTGCTTTGCATTTCCCTATACATTTTAGAATCATTTTGTTAATTTCTACAAAATCCTGCTGAAATTTGATTGGGATTATATTGAAATTACAGATAAATTTGGAAAAAATTGAGTTCTTAATAATATTGAGTTTTATGATCCATAAACTTGATATATAGTTCCATTTATTTAGGGTCTCTTTTCCTATTAATGTTTTATAGATGTATTACAAAGGCCAAGCACATATTTTGTTAAATTTATCCCTAGAATTTCATGTCTTGGAATGCTATTTTACAGGTTTTTTTTTTTTTAAATTTCAGATTCCAGTTGTTTATTTCTAGCATGTGGAAATGTAATTGATTCTTGTAAATTGATGATAATATAATCTTGCTAAACTTACTCGTTAGTACAAATAGCTTTTTGTAGATTTTGTAGAATTGCAGATGAGCACATTGAGCACACTTATGAAAGCTACTTTAACTTCTTTGCCTCATAATTCCATCTTCTCTGATGTGTCTATATTTGCTTCTACTGAGTAATTTTTCTCCTGTTTACATTTTCCTGCTTCTTCACATGCTAGTAATTTTTAATTTGATGCTGGACATTGTAAACTCTGTGTGGCTGAGTGCTGAAGTTTGATATATTCCTTTACAAAGCATTGAACTTTGTTCTAGAAGGCACTTAAGTTGCTTACAGTTCTGTTTGGTCCTTGTGAGACTTATTTTTGAGTTTTGTTTAAAGACAAGTTTAGGAGAGAAGTCAGCAAATTTTTTCTGCACTTTTTTTAAACTTAAAGGAAACTTTCTTTAGTCTTTTTAAAGCAATCTAGTTTAAAAACAAGTTGAGGTTAAGAGAAGACTATGTTCAGAGAGTATGTTCAGCTTTACAGGCCATCTGGTCTTGATTGCAACTACTCAACTGCCTTTTTAGTGTGAAAGTAACCATAGATAATATGTAAACAGGCGGGCATGGCTGAGTCCCAATAAAACATTATTTAATTAAACAGGTGGTAGGCCAGATTCAGTCCTGAAACTGTAGTTGCCAATCTATGGTCTAGAGTCTACTTCCTTCTAGTTACTTTGCCCCATTACTAAAGTGTACCCTTTCTGGAGTTCTTACTGTTTATCCGCCAAAGACTCCACTCTGGCTGTAGAAACTCAGAGATATCTGGCCCTCAGTGAACATTGGTGATTTTTCAGCTTATAGCTCCTGGTTATTGTTCTCATTATTCTCTGTCTCTCTTTGTGGATTTTACCCTGAAAATATGAAAATTAGAATTCAGCCAAAGACTTAAGCATATCTCTGGATCTCTTTCTCTATATAGCTCCCTTTCCTCCACCACCCTGCCTTGCAAATTCTAGCTATTGCAGACTGTCTCCTCAACTCAGTGCAACCTTATTTTCTGCTGGGCTGACCCTTTTGGAGCCACAGTCTGGAAAATGCCTCCAAGCAGAAATCTGAGGTGATTGTAGGGTGTGATTTTTTTGTTTGTTTCTCTAAGGGATCACAATCTTGCATTTCCTGTCATTCGGTACCTGGAAACGTTGCTTCATACATTTTGCCCATGTTTCTAGTTATTTATGGCTAAAGGATAATTTCAGATTTTCTCACTCTTTCTTGCTGTGTATATACTAGGAGCAAAAGTCTTCTCATTACTTATATTGGTGCTCAAATTGTGTCTGATTTGATCAGTAAGTTCCTCTAAAACTTGGCTCTTTAAACCGTTCATTATAATGCCAGAAGTTTTTGAGCACTTCATTATTTTCTGGTAAACAAATTCCCAGGTCCATCTTAAACTTTCTTTTCCTCACCTCAAATGGACCATTTTCCCAAGAAGACCTTGTTATTTGTAAGGAGGACTAGTATTTAAATATTGTAGTTTGGGGCAGAGGAGTGACATTAAATGTATATTAAAATATCACCATGGTTCTTTATTATTTAATGGAACTTATGGGGTAAGGGTAGGGCACAGAAATCAGGAAGGAAGTCACTACAGTAAAATCACACAAAATGATAGTGGCTCAGATGAAAATAGTAACAGTATAGGTGATGAGATATAGTCTAATGGTAGGATTGACAATTGACAGAACTCATTGAAAGATTATATGAGTTATGAGATAAAAAGTTATGTATATTATTATTACAGCTCCTAGAGCTTGGGACATCTTCAGTTACAAAATGGGCCTCCATTCAAAATTTGGCTCAGATCTTAAGACTGATGACACCTCATACACACTAAGAGGGTTTGAAAACATCTATTACCCACAGAATAAGGCTTTCTGGGAGATCGTGGTAGCTCCCAGGCACGTCTAAAAGTAGTTTTAGAGAGCAAGGAAAGGAAACTGGCTTAGAGTTTTATGGGGGTTAGTGGGTGGGACCAGGGTGGCCATTCCTGTGCACAGGTAGGGGCTTGTGTGATTTGAACCTCCTGCCAGCACGGGGAGCACCTCGATTTTCGTATCAGCTTTCCCAGATGTGAAGCACAAGGAGAGGCGCAGTCAGCAGTCAAGTCAAACATCAAAAAGTGGAGTCGGAGTCTACTATACAGAGCCCCTTACAAGATTTCTTTTCTGAGTAACTAGAGTTATACAGTTGCCGTTAACACAGATGAGGAATATTGTTCAACAGGAAATTTTGGAGGGGAAGAATCAGAGTTTGGATCTAAGGATGTTAAGTTTCAGATGTCTCTTAAGATTTACATTGGAGGTTTTTAACGTTTATAATTTGTTCTTTTTTACAAAACTAAATTGCCCACGAAGAGGTTCATTGCCTAATTTAAACAATTTTTTTTGATAAGAATGAAATTTACACAATTTCATAAGAGCTTTAATAGCAGAATCACTTAAAGATATACACCCTACTCTTGGTAGCTGATTTCTTTGGACAGAACAACAGGCATGGAAAATAATTTGGAAATAAGTAAATAGCATTAGTTGATAATTTCCCTTGATATTTATCAAAAAATGTTGTGTGTTCTTTCATGGGTCGAATGCATTATAGCACTGAAATTTTCTTTGTTGATGTAAAGAGCTTTCTCTTCAAAATTAATCTTATGTAATATTTGTTATTGTATTTTTTAATTATGCAGCTGTTTATGTTTTAAAAATGTAAAAATTTTTATGATTATTCTAAAATATTAGCTATATTGATTGTATAATATATTGGGATCTATATTGTGTTTCCATTTAGAAATGTGTCCAAATTATTTTCTTCTTTGTTTTAAAAAAATCAGATTTTAGCTTGATTTAGTTGCTTTGGAGAAAAGCATCTTAAGAATCAGTTTTGTTTTTACTTCCCAGACAAATCGGAATTGACAAAATCAATACAAATGCCAACTTGTATAAAATTAAATGATCTACTAATTTGTCAGGTTCTCAACAGTCCCATGAGAAATAATGCATCTGGTACTCAACACCACCATTTCTGTTCCTCGCTGCTCTTGTGTCTCATGATAGTTGACCTGGTATCACTGCTCTTCTTTTCAAGTCACTGGATTTAAAAAATAATTCTGTAGACAACAGACCTGGGCCCAAATTGTATCTCTGCTCTCAAAAAATCAGCAAGTCATTGAACATCTATAATCCTCAATTTTCTCATCTATAAATGAGAGGGTTCATGTAAGTGATCTCCATTTTTGTGTGCTCAGAAATGCTTTAATGTTATGATTCTGAGTCAAGCTCTGTAATTGAAACTTTAAAGGTCTTTTGTCTTACCCCTAATCTGCTAAAACTGAATTGGTCACCTAAATAAAAATAGTTTAATCCCACACTGCAAGAGAGGAAAATGTTAGCAATTAACCCAGACAAGAAAGTTTTGTTAGAGGCAGAATGCATGGCTGAAACTTACTTTCAAAGGCTTTGCAAGTATAAAGGCCATTTAATTAGGCAATCTTGAACAAGCAGTCCAGGAACTAAGGTTTAGTGCACAAAATGGCTTGGAGCCTTTAACACCAGTCTTCTCCTCAGTGGTTTCTACATGGTGTTCCATTAATCTCCTCCCATTTCTTCCCTCTTAGCCATCTATTTCCTAAAATGTGAGAGTGATCCAGGACATAAAAGCTTCTCTATTAGATTTTAGCAGCAAGAGTTAGCTCCCAGAGCACCTTCCAATAAATCCCTGAATCACCTCCTCCCCCTAATCCTCACCAATCCTCAACCACTAGACAACTTGCCTCAGGCCATGGAAGCTACCATCTAGAAGTGAAGTAAGGAGTGGTGTTATCAGCTCCTTTACCTGGCAGATGGGGAAGATGGGAAGAATGAAAATTTCTGATACTATAGTGTCACAGAGCAAGTATGGAGATGATGTCCAAAGTTGGATCTCTGAACAACTTTTCCTACTGTAATATTGTTACCCATGGTGGTTATATTCTATTGTAGTATTGGGGCAAGATAATAATAATACCTTAGATGTTCATATTGAACTGCTTTATCATTTCCAAAGCACTTTATTTCACTCATTCATTTAGTGACTAATATTTGTTGATCACCTTTTATGGGCCAGGCATTGTTCTAGGCACTGGTTGTATAAGCAATAGTCTCTTTAATTAGCATAACTTCTCTAGGTTTTACTATTTTTTTTTCTCCTTTTAAGTAGAGAAACTAAAGCTCATCCAGTGTAGATATGATCCAGTTACATAACTGATAAGTATCAGCATTAGAGTTCAAATTCAGGTCTTCAAAAGCATTGCTCTTTATCTTAAGCTTTGTGAAAAAAAATCTTTATGGTTGACATTGGTTTGGAGAGAAATTGCTTCTATAATTCCAAACAATTGGCAAATAAATATGCATTTTGGAGAAAAATCTGTTGGAAGGTTGGATATTACTTATATATATGTGCCCCTGCTTTTGAGGAAATATCATATATATGCTTGGCTTCTGATAAATACTGGACTGCATGGATGCTAATGGAATGTACTTCCAACTGCCCCATAATACATAAGCTCTTAGTAGCCTAAAGATTTTGTTTCAGGATGAAAAATGGAAACCCTCACTTTGGCTTTCAGATCTAATTTATATCCTTAAACATAGCTTATAAGAAATGCTGTATTTGAGGAGACTTAGGATACTTTCCTAGATCAATAAAATGAGACTTCATTTTTTTTTTTCATTTAAAAGATCGTTGTGAGTGATCTACAGGCCAGAGCTCTGGAGGGGATTAGGAGAGAGAGAGGTCAGATACCTCAGAATCCTAAGAATGCCCTGTTTCTTTGTAGTATATTAAAGTGAATCCCCTCTTACTGCCTTTTAACCTCACTAATGAGTTAGTAGTGTTCCCTCATCCTTTTTCATTTATTTCTTTTCTGTTTTTTAGGTTACTGCCCACATGGCTATCGGGAATGTCAGAATGGCAAATGTTATAGACAGGAGCAAAGCTGTAATTTTGTAGATGACTGTGGAGATTACACTGATGAAAATGAATGTGGTAGCTCCTGCACTTTTGAGAAAGGCTGGTGTGGCTGGCAAAACTCCCTGGCTGAAAGCTTTGATTGGGTTTTGGGTGTTGGCTCTCATCAAAGCCTCAGGCCTCCCAAAGACCACACACTTGGAAATGAAAATGGTAGGTCATTAGGTTCTTACAGTTGCTCTAATCATATTCACAGTGAGTATCACGTCGTCTTCCCTGACAGCGACTGGAGAGCTCTGGAGAGACCACCGTGGTGCCACGGCAAGTAAATCAAACACTTTGAGTGTATCTGTCTTCTGGAACTGCCGCAACAAAGTGCCACAGACTGGGTGGCTTCAACAACAGGCATTGATTGTCTCACGGTTTTGGAGGCTAGAAGTCTGAAATCAAGGGGTCGGCAGGACTGGTTCCTTCTGAGGGCTGTGAGGGAGAATCGTCTGTTCCATGCCTCTCTCCTAGCTTCAAGTAGCCCCAGACATTCCTTGTCTTGTAGATGGCATTCTCCTTGTGTCTTTATGTTGTCTTCCCTCCGTGCATGTCTGTTTCTGTGTCCGAATTTCCTCTTTGCATTAGGACACAGTCTTATTGGATTAGGGCCCACCCCTAATGACCTCATATTAACTTGATCATTGCCAAAATCCCTATTTCCAAATAAGATCACATTTACAGGGACTGGGGTTAGGACTTCAACATCTTTTGGGGGACACAATTCAACCCGTAACAGTGAATTATCAAAATCTAATATTACTTTGATAATTGTAGATAGATGATAATGTATGCTGCCATCAGGTACCTTTCCTAAATGACACACACTTGTGATCAATAATCCTGAATTCTGCCACTCATTTGATCATTAGCAAGTCATTTAACTTTTCAGATTCTCAAATTTCTCATCTGGCAAATAGAGATGATAAAATTTGCCTTGGGTACTAAACAGGGATTGTAGGGACAAAATGAGACGATGGGTTTGAAGGGAAAGCAGTTTGAAACCGGTGCAGACACAAACATAAGATCACATGTGTTAAAGGTAGTGGCATGGCTCATTTTTGCAGTAAGTAGCTGAAGTTAAGTCTCAGACTCGTTGGTCAAGGAACAAAGGACGTTAACAGACTACAGAAGGGATCTTGAATTTTTGGATGCTACAGAATAGGAAAAAGGTGTCTAAATACTGAAATTCCACGTGCCTATGAAAAAACAAAGCTCTCCAAGACGGACTGACCAAGCCAGAGAAAGGAGGACTACATCCCATTCAAACATTCAGCTCTACGTACAGAAAGTGTTTTGGATATTTGGATGCACAAGTATAAAACTCAATATCTTTCCTCTTGTTTTGCATATTAAAATTCTCAGTAGTTTATTTACACACTCAACAGATGACTGAATTTTTGAAAGCTTGTCATATTCCCTTATTTAGATTTTGTAGGTAATCTTTGCATTGTTTTACAATAACTGGATACTTTGGAGAGTCCATTAAATGATTTCTATAACTATCTTGTTGATGCAATGGCATCAATATCCCGACAGATCAGTTAATCTGAGTACTGTGAAGTACTTTGCTAAAAGCACAGACGGTTGGAAATTGCTCTGTCAGTGAGCTAGAGGCGAGGCTATTAGATTTCTTTTCTGTTTCAAATAGAAATGTCTTTGGCAGCTCAGATCATATGAAATGTAATTAAAAACCCTAACTGAGATGGAAAAGCTAAAATAATTCCCTCATTGTTCTTTCTGTCCTGTCTGAACCCCGTCCTTGTTCCTAGGGCACTTCCTGTATCTGGAGGCTACTCCAGTGGGCATTCGGGGCGAAGAAGCACACCTCAAGAGTACCGTGTGGCAAGAATCCAGCACTGCCTGCACCATGAGCTTCTGGTATTTCATATCTGCAAAAGCCACAGGGTCCATTCAGATTCTTATTAAGGTAGGATCTTGGCCTGTGATGCCTCTGAGCTTAGTGAAGGTTCATACAGGCCAGCAAGTGACCAAAGGGAGTTTATTACAATTCTGCTAACTGGGCCATAGGAAGCTTCCTTTCATCAGAGGGAGCCGCTACTTCTGGTTCAAATGCTCTCTGGGGTTTGGTAAGCTGGGCCTGGGATCCAGTTTTGAGCTCAACATCACACCCTGTGGTTATAATGGAATCCCACAGACTCTTTTTATGATAACAATTAGTCTAAGACGTAATTTCTTCTTTCCTTCCCTATCCTCAGTAAAAAAAAAAAAGATTATTTGTAAATCTAAAAGGAGAGCGACTATCCATTTGAACTCATATATGAGCAATCATTAGGGGAACTAATATCCGACATTCTGGTTCTAAAGCACACTGTGCAAAGGACTCAACCACTCAGGAGAATGATTAAGGTGTGATTACATTGAAATGCTTATTAACTGTGACATAGTAATGCATTTTCTTACTAAGGAGTAATTGGATGTTTCTGTCAGGGCTTTAATTTAGTTTAACAAACTGACAATGTTCGGGGAGCAAAATAACAAAGTATGTATTAATATTAATGAGACTTGGTTCATATACCTTTCCTCTTTGACATGTTAAAACAGCAGCAAAAAGATGAGGAATGTGCGTGTGTGTGTGCGTGTATGTTTGTGTGTGTGTATGTGTGTGTGTGTGTTCATTTCAAGAATCTAGTTAGAATTCCAAGAAAGGTTGCTTTAAAAACGTGCTCTAGAGGCCACTGCTGTTTTATCACGCATGAGCTTTGGTGAGGTGCCCTCTCACTGGTGGAGATGTCTGACCAGAATACAAAAGGGCTCCTGTTGTCTGAATAGCTAATGGCTGCCTAGTTCATGTTTTATCTGAAACCTGAGTTAACTTTATAATTTAGGACTCTTCTATAATAATGCAGGAAAGCCTGCCTAATAAAATACGTGCAGCAAATACCACAGTGATTTATTCTTATATTTAAATATGGAAACTTACTGAAATAGAATGCTTCAAGTTCTCGCAGGAGTGTTTTGCTAGTACTCCATTGAATGTGATCCTTGATTATATGATAAGTACCACGTGAAGGGTTTGGTGCTGTTCTGTGGCCTTTGCTTTTATTATTTGTTTCATTCGTATTTACATTTGACCTCTCTTATAGTAGCAAACTTTATCATACTATAAAATGTAAAATTAAACTATTTTGAGATGTCAGTCTTTCTACCAAGTCATGCTGAATTTTTTGGTTCCTCCAGTTGATTCCTCTGGATATTTAATAGCGTTTTTAAAGACCTATCTTCCTATCATATTTTTTAAAAATGCTTATTTTAAAAGTATATGCCTATTTTTGTCTAGTGATGTTTATTAAAGAGAAATCTTTCATAGCATATTGATTTGATATTTGTAAATTTTAGGAAAATCATTTTATTTTGGTAATTAATGTGATACATATTTTTGATCATGATTACAAAGTACTTCTTAGGCTTCTCTCCATGTGGAACCATGCTGGAATTTACCCTGCTCATGAGTTTCAAAGCCTCCTAGCCAGATGGCAAACACAATAGGAACAGGAATTCTGCCTTTTATTTATTTCCTTCTTTTCTCCTCATCTGTTAAAATGGTCCCAATTTACGCCTGTGTTGCCCCCGGCTCAGTCTCCCCTGCCTCTTCTCAGGAACGCCTCTTTCTGTGTTTCCCTGTTTTCCCTCCATACCACGTCCCACACAATCCAGTAGATTCAGCCTGTCACTTTCCTTGACCACTTTTGCCCACCATGATTATTCCTTCTCTGAGTGTCCCTCCCAGTTCCAGAAATTCTTCCTGCTCACTGGCTGTTCATTTATGTTTATTCAATTTCAACAGATAAATTATAAAATCTTGAGAGCAAGCCTTGAGATTTTAGTCTTTATGTCCCTCTCAGCTCTTCAGAGAAGGGACTCTGGATGAAGGGACTGCAGGAAAGGAGTGGTGCCCTCCCAAAGCCCATGGCTGGGCTCAGGACAACCCTTATTTGGGACAGTCCTTGTGAAGTAATGGCTATTATGCATTACATGCGCGACATTGAAGTCGTCTGGAGAATTTGTAATCTAAATCTGAAACATATACATGCAAACAGATGCAGAAGGCATGCAATCGTTGAACAATAATTTAATGGCAATATAGTTTTAAAGGGTAGTATGGATTGCAGATCACAACCACAATAATACATACTAAGAGATACCATTTATCCAACACCAACTATATACCGTTTATTAAACATCAACACTTGTGCTATTTCCTGTAATTCTTAGCCCAACTCTAAGAGTTAAATAATGTGGGTTCCATTTTACTAAAGGTGGGATAAGGGAGTCTCCTAGAAATAACCTAACCATCCTATAGCTACATAGCCAGTCAGTGACAGACTGGGAATTTGAATCCAGGTGTGTTTATATCCAAAACTCATGTATTCACCCTCTACCCCCATCCCCAAGTGTTCCTCACAGATAATAATGAATGTTCCACTCTAATAATGAAATGAAGATTCTATTTTACTGGGATCCATATTCATTGCATGGAATCATTTTCTTTTTTAGGAAAACAAAATGAATAATAATTCTTAGAATAGATTTGTGTGATTCTTATTTTTTTTCTTTTAATTATTTTATTGAGGTCACATTGGTTTATAACATTGTGTAAATTTCAGGCATACATCATTATATTTTGGCTTCTGTATAGACTACATCATGTTCATCACCAAAAGTCTAGTTTCCATCCATCACCATACATATCTGCCCCTTTACCCCTTTTGCCCTCCCCCCACCCCCTTCCCCTCCTGTAATATGTGTGATTCTTAAACTACTCCTGTAATAAAGGAGTGAATTCAGGGAAACCCCAACAAAACAAAGCTATTTCTTTAGGAAACGTTTGGTAAAGATCAGTACCATTTTACATATTGTATATATTATACTCTTCTTTTATATTTCTTGCTTTCAGTCACATAAGAATTGCTTTTCACTAAAGAGATGTAATTGAAACAAAAGTAATCTTTGTGTCTTAAATCAAAGTAATGGGTGAATTATAAGAAGATGGAAAAAATATTTTATTGAGAAATTAATTTTTTTCTTTCCTTTGAAGTTTGCTTTAGTTATAAATGTAAAAACACACACAATAAAGTGAAGTAGCTAAACTTTTTAAGAGAAATAACTTTTTAAAATACAACTAGTTTTTTTATGAGATTGAACAGTTTACCGGTTAGTAGGATTATTAGCCACCACGCGCTGCTTGGGCCAAGCCAAACACTCTGTGAGTGGGATTCAGTCCATGGAAACTAGTTGTGATCTCTGTTTTTCCACTGCCCTCATTCTATGGGTGAGTTAGTCAAAGTTCAGATGGGCTAAGTAGTAAATCCAAAGTTATAAGTAAGTGGATGAGCTAGGAGTTGAACTCAGGTATTATGAAAATTAGGATTAGAATGTTACACAATCTGTTTGGCTTCTGTCTTTCTATGGAGGAAGAGTAGATGTTGATAATCTAAATTAAAATACCTGGGCCATGTTTTTCCCAAATTTATTAATAACTCATTTTTAAAATTATACAGTTATTTTTGATAACATTTATCATTTTTACCTACCTTTTAACCCATTTACATTCAGTATTAAATTTCTCATTAAATTTAAATCTATTGCTTTTCAGATCCTCTAAGATTTGAAACAAGTGAAACAAATGCTCAGGGGTAGAATAAGGGTTCTACGACATAAAAGTTAACTTGTTTTTACAAATATATTTAATTTTACTTATTTTTCTAGTCACTTGTTTTCAGATGGCGTTAATTAATGATGAGTAATATTGAGATTTCAATACACTAAAAAAGATTTTGGAAGGATTTTTAAATTTACTTGGGTTTGACACTTTGTTTTTGTAGGTAAAATGCTATCTAACTTCATCAAGAAACAAAAGACCTTTTCATCTTTTAAGCTAGTTATTGGAATAAAATGCAGGAACACCTGCTACCTGAAGAGCATTATGGTGTTCTGGAACTACTCCATCTGTAATAAAGTGTTGGTATTTTAATCTAGATGACTGCATGCTATAGGGAATTTGAGTCTATTTGACTGAAGGCATGCAGGGTTATCCATTATAATGTATTGGTAGAAAACATAATATATTCAAGCCAGAACTGGAAAAAGATAATGTATTTCAGGAGAGCCCTCCTGATTATAGCAACCTAGTTATACTGAAAAACTGTAATTAAATTAGTTCATAGCTTTATCTTGCTTAGTGATTCAGAGAATTTTAGAGCTGGTGGGGTCCTTCAAAATATGTTTAATCTAAGCTATTCATTTTACAGATGAAGGAACTAAGATTATGAGGTTATATTTCTTGCCGCAGCTTGCATGGTATTTTAAGAAAAAAGTTAGGCTATGAATCCCATTCTTTTGACTTCTAATTTAGAGCTCTTATACTTGGCTTCCTGGAAATTCTATCTAAAGATCATATTCAACATGAAAATACAGATTTTATTCAATAGGCAGTGCAAAATGTCAAATCAACAAGTGAAAGGCCAGATTCCTTTGCCTTCTTAGAAGACTGGCTGTTCTGGGTCTGCCTTTACTCTCAATCCAGTGAACAATGGGCCTCAGTTGTGTGTAAGGGTCAACTGACAAAAGTGAGCATTCTCCATCCTTCCTAACCCACCACTACCCCATCCCCCGCACACACTCCCACCACAGTCCTAATGTGAGAAGATTTACCACTGATTGCTAACACTACACGTGCCTAACTATTAGAGTGGTCAGGCAGATTTTCAGATTTAGGCATATTTTGATCTCTTCAGCTTATTGAATAGCTGATGCTGTTTTAGTCACATTGTTGGTATTTTATTCATTATTTCAGAGAAAACGTTGTTGAAAAGGTTGTATCCTCTCTACATATGGAGAGAGGATGCATAGAATTTAGACATAGAAAATTGATTTTTCAAAGATTATCATGTGGATTTTGGACTGTAAATCAATTAAACTAAACTTTTAGTACCAGAACTGTATTGGCTTTTTAGGAATTATTTCAGCACCTTAACAATTCAGTCTGCATAATTTTGGCTATATTGTGTTATTGACATTGACCAAATCAAGGGAGAGAAGCTCATCTTTGCATTTCAAGCCATAGTCATGCAAGATCTCAACACACCCAGAGTTTTATTAAATTAGTTGCCACAAGATCACAATGCCCTGATTTATTTGAAATAAAGTTTTCTTTTTATTATCTTGGAGAACATGGCAATGTTTGTTCCAGGCATATTTTTGACTATGAGATTTTTCTTTTGAACTTCCCTCCTCTTTCCCAATATCCTTTACCTCTTTCAGGTGCCTCTGCTGCTACCCACTAGGACCCCTAAACACCCAGTGCCACTGGAGTCCTTTCTGTCATGAAGACAAGATTTCTGTTAAGATGTGTGTTAGCATTTTATAACACTAAATAACACTACACTTATTTAGTTTAATTGATCCCAGGAGATTTGCTTTTCAAGAGCATCGTGTGGTCAGCACTAAAGAATGTTATTATCACTACATTTGCTGCTATTTTACCTCTATTTTCACATTTCTGCCACTACCCCTGTGAAAAGCCTCCAGCTTTTGACTGATTCATTTTTTCTCTACAGTGTGCTAAATCTTTTATGTATAGTAACTCATTTAACCTTTAAAATTAATTTGCAAGGTAGATATTTTGTCCTAATTTTACAGACCAGGAAATTGAGACCCAGGTCACATAAATAGTAAGTGGTATGATCAGGATTAAAAGCCAATTCTAACTCCCAAATCCATGTTCTTAACCACAACCTTCAACTTCTGCTATTAGAATTTAAAACATTCTCATACCCAGGAGGCAGAGATATTACTGTCCATCAAAGTTTTCCAGTGGCTCTGAAATCATACAAATTAGAGATTTCCATCTCTCCATATTAATAAATCCATAGACCTGTTCCACACATGTTAGAGAGGGGAGGTGACTACTCTTATTGTGCAAGTTCCACAGTTTTGTTTGTTTTCTAATTTAACTTGTCAATATCCAGTAAGTAACTATGTTTATCTAAATGGCTCTCCACTGTATCTAACATAATTCAAAAATTTCTAAATCGTATGTAATAGCTGCATTTTAATATTGGCGAGGAAAGTGAATTAGAAACAATATAATTTGATTTTTATAAGAATAAAACTAGCTAGATGAAATCTCTTAATTATGTTAATTTTTATTCAAATATGATAATCTTTAAAACTGTTGCAAACATCTACCTATTCTTTCAGAATCTTCCTCTCCCCCCCGCCTCTCTCTGTCTTGCTCATGGCTTTTTCATATGATCAAACTTGGTCAATAATAATTTTTCCCTCTTTGAAAACTGAGACATTCTAAATTAAACACAGAATTCTTCAGTATCAGAGATTCTTAATCTTGTGTGCTTGTGTGTCTGTGTTTGTGTATGTGTCTGTGTATATATGTCAAAGATCTCTTTGGCATCTGATGAACCTCTGAAATACTTCTCAGAACACTGTTATAAAGGTATAAAATAAAATACTAGAATTACAAAGGAAATAAATTAATGCTAATTATTAAAATAATTTTAAAAATCCAAAATTGCAACTTAGTAAATGTATGTTAAATGACAAGAACTAATGGAAGATGAAACAGCAACCATTATTTCAAAAAAGCGATAAGCATAAGTGATATTTTTGAGATATTCACAGCACTACAATGTTATCACAATGTTAAAACATCTGTTATTATTATTGGTGAGAGAGTCACAGGTACTACAAAATACCTGTGATTTGTTGCCTGTATTCACAGTGGAAGAAGATACCAAACTTAGTTAAAATTAGTAAATGTATTTCCCCCATGTTACAACCCTCTTAAAAACCAATATTCTATATATAAAGGGTCTTGAATATTTTCAATTTTCTAGATATCTATTTTATATAAGGGTATCTATCTTGTGTATTCACTGTTTGCATTTATCTATTTATTATGAAAAATCAATGTGCCATATATGAGTAGGGTTTTTTGCATGAAAAACTCCTCCAGATCCCAATAATTAAAACATAAAAACACTGAAGATAACATTCAATCTGAACCCAGCTCAGAGCAGGCTAAGCTTAAAGAGACTTAAGTGCTGCCACAGCAGAGAGCTATGTCAGCCTCTGGACACCAGGCCTGAGGTCAGGTAGAGTCAGCAACTTCCAGACTGGCTGCTAGTGGATTAATATATTGAGAGATTTGTCACCCAGATTCAGGAGTGTCTCTTCAAATGTCATAGTAGTCACAGCTGTTGATTTTTTATCTATTATAAAATCTGAGACAAAGAAGAGAAGAAAAGCAATGTTGTAACTTAACTAGTTTAAGATGTAATTGGCCAGTAGCTTCACCTGGTTACCATTCATTCGCCCACAGGAACTTCCTAGGCACAACTGTGTACAGAACTGCCCTATGTAGGAACCCTGAGTGCCAGTTTATTTCAATTCAACTTTTGCTTGTTTTCTGATAATATTGGCCTTTTAACTGTTTCAAACAAATTTTTCATGATGAAACATTCCTTTTTTCTTTTCTCACTTTTTAGGACATTACCTGAAAATTATAATACTTCTCAGCACATGATAATAACCCTTTGTGGAATTATACGTTCTCATCAATTAATTTTTAACACCTGCTCTGTTAATTACCTATGAAGTTTGCACCACATGCCTCTACCAAAATAGGTTAGAATTGCTTCTCTATGGACTGATTATTCTAACTGACTCACATCCCTGACTCAGAGGCAGCTACACGATGGGTGATCTGTTTTCACTAATTATAGATCACAGAGTTGGAGTGGAGAAAACCCCTGTGATTCACCCTTATATGTATTATCAAAATATATAATTAAAATGGCAATGGTAGCATTTTTATGTCTGTGAGAGATGAGTATATGAAACAATTCTATTTGTAATCTTTGGGGAATTTTAGTTAAAACAAATGTTTACAGCCTGTTTTTTAGCAATGAAGAACTAGTTAGGCTTAAATTTACATTTTCTAGATGAATGCCTCTCTCCACATCTTCTAAAGAAGTCAGGAGTATTTTCTAATAATCTATGAATTGTGTCAACAAGGCTCTTTAGCAAATTCTGCTGTGATTCCACCACTGTGGATGGGATTATGTGAAAGATATAAAGAAACAAAAGCTGGATAATTTGGGATATACTGTGCACTAACTTAGACTGTCTATTGCTAACTAGCAATCCCTAGTCATTGGAGAATAGAACTGTATACATAGACAGTATACAGTCTATGGGCTACAACTTTCCTTTGCAAGTACTGAGTTGCCAGCTCAATCCCAGCTCCTTTCATCCTTGCTTCCATGCATGCATTCAAACAAATCTTTAGTGAGCTTCTACAAAATACACTCTGCTGTTAATGGAGCTTCTGGGTTTAGAGTGGACTTAATTGCTTGCAAAAAGCAGTAGTGTGGCATTCAGTCTATCAGAAACAGAGCTCTCCCATTAGAGCCCGAATGTTCTTCGATATTTAGTTGTCCTCGTTATGAAGTTATTCTGTTTCTGAGAAGGTGACTTATGACTTCCTGTGCTGCATTCCTGGAACAGAACCTCTCTGAGGTTTATGGGTGGATCCTAATTGAGTGGCATTGTGTTCCCATACCATTGAGTCTTTGTCTTGTGGCCCTGCTGCACTGCAAGATGACCGTGTATGTATACAGTTCTTTCTCTGATGACTAGAGAGCTTTCATGACACAGAGACTGCACCTCCTTTGTTCACTGTCCTATTTCTAATATGCAGCATAACATATAGTAGGTATTTTAATTGAATGAGTGGAGGTGCAGGCAGTACATAATTAAATGCCAACCATATTGAACAAACCATTTAATATTCTAGGACTTTAACAGCTATTAAAATATTTATAGATTGAAAGTGTTTAAAAGCAATTAGAGAAATTCAAACTGGATCGTGTGAGGTAAGAAGAACTTGTATAGATAGAGGAAAGAAGGGAGGGCATCTTGAGTGAGAGAATGCTTGAAGGTAGAGAAGCATAAGATGTATTTAGTGGACCTTGAATTTACCAATGATCAGTTAGTAATTAAAGATATAATGTTAATGAAAATAATAAAGTTAGCATTCATTTAACTCTTTACAGTTTATATCATACATTTGCATAGCTGATACTGTGAAGCTATTTTTATTATTTAACACAGTATTGCTTACTTTTATTGTTTTTGTAATTTTCAGCTGTTTCTGACTTACCAACTTATCTTTAGCTTTAACTTAACTTTATAACCACATTGTATTTGCATTAAATGAATTGTAATGTGTCAAATTATAAATGCAAATTAGTAATTTGTATAAACACTAGTAATAGTGTAATCAAATTTAAAAATAATTCAAAATTGCTTTTTGAACAGCAAAAGAAAAACAATAGAAAAATTTAATTCTTAAAGATTGTCTTTTAATGAACTTAACTTTTAACTTCTACTTGACATGAGAAAAATTTCCACTTTACTGCTAGATATTCATTCAGTCATTGTTGACATTATTTTCTTTTTAGCAATTGACGTGATGGGTTGAATAACTTTTGTAGAATTAATTTAAAAATATAAATTTTTAATTTAGTTCTCATAGCCTAAGTCATACACAAAATCACTTAGGATCAAGCATACACAGCATTGACAGGACAGTCAATGGCTGCCAATAGGCACACAATGACACCTCTTGTGATCTGACTTTAAGATTGAGCAATCAATCAAGAGAAGGTTCTTTAATCAAAGCCATCTTTTTTGTCAACATTTTGTAGCATTCATCTTGCATACATTTTATATAATTTTCAAGGACTCCATGTCAGTGCTGCTCATGTGATACAAAAAAAAAAAAACCCAACAAGATTACTTAAATATTGAAGAATAAGATTTTTCTGGGTGACCTTGAGCTTTGGAAGGCCACAAACCATTGTGATCCAAAATATTTGGCCCCATTAAAAATGTATGTTGTACCAACCTACTGGCCTCTCCTACAAGTCCCATCTGTGGTGTTCTGGGAATCCTTTTTCTCTTGTGAGGGACATCATTCTTCATTTTTTCCAAGGGCAAGCTTTCCAACTTAACACCATTGCTAAACTTAGTTTTTCCCTTAAAATATTTCTCAGCAAGCAAATATAACCACGTGTTTTCCATACAGATTTATCTTCTATGCTCTTATGCTTGACTTTTTAAAAATCCATGTCTCTTTCTACGTTCTTCTGGCACTTGAAAATGCTTTTAGAAAAAAATAAGGCAGATTCTCAATATCACAAGGAGCTTAAATATAAACAGGAAGAAAGATATGTAAACATAGAATAAAAAGAATTTACAAAGTGGAAGTTTGGGGGAAAAATTTTGCATAGTACCTGAAGATGGAATTACCTATGCCATCTAGACAAATTCTACATTAATATAAAATCCCACTACTTCTATGGTCCTAATTTAAAACCCTATATCATATTGAGGTCGGTATTACTCTCTCAAGATTGGAAAAATATTAAGAGTGAACTTGGCTGAATTATTGTTCTTTTATGAATTAGACCATCTATTTATGGATTTACTTTATGAATCAGACCATATGTATCAAGGCTTTGACATTCAAAGTTCCGTGAATGATTTATCAAAGACTATGTTACAGGTTACAAATACTGATAAATTTTATTTTCCATTCAAGATGTGCCATTTACTATATCCCACAGATGATCATTGTATATTGCTTTGTCCTCTTTTATGCTAACCTGCTGGTAGCAAAAGAGCATACTTAGTTCTTCAGTTTTATGAGCTGAGGGATCATTATTCTGAGTGCTAGCAACTGAAGTGACATAGAGACTTGAGGTTAAAAAGAAGGGTAAAATAATATTCTCTGTGAATTCGTGGATTTCTTTTCATCAGCATTCATGAGCCCTAAGGAATTTAGGGGTCATATTGTTAATGAGTTATCTTGACTCTTTTTGACTTCACTGGGGGGTCATTCAGCAAATAAAATCTCACCGAAGTTAGAGGTGCATATGGCTTCTGAATGATGAGAGAATGGTGAGAAAATTACTTATTTTAGAGAAGGAAGACTTTTTGGGGGTTTTCATTTAAATTATTTTTGAGAAAAGCTCTAAATTATAAGGTAAAATGTTGAAATTAATGACTTTCTTAGCTTCGTTAAAACTGGAGCTAATTTTTCTTGTAGTCAAAAGAACATACACTCATACACAAACACATAAATTAAAAAGCAGAAAATGATACTTCAAATGGTATTAAACAAGTTAAGCTTTTGCAAAGCAATTTTTGTTCCTTTTGAGGTTTTTCTTTCAAAAAATGTCTAAACAGAAGGTAAATTAAGAAAAATAAATAATCAAAATAGAGGAAAATTTTTTATTTTTATTTTTTTTCTACATTTGAACATGAAATATGATGGAAATTTAAGTGAAATTTTTGCGATTTACTTTATTTACTTTGATATGGAGAGATTGTGAACAGTTTTATTTTTATAGATATACAGTTAGTAGTAATTTTAGAGTACATTTATGCTTTTTTATTACTACTCTATCCACTCGGTAATAAACATCAGTATAAAAACTCATACACTACTTTTAGATAGATATCTCAGTACTTGAAAAATGTTTTTATACTTTGTAAAACAATTAAAGGCACAGTGTTGACCTGGAGCTCCAGATAATTTATTTTCTGGATAATTTGTCTGTAGCTAAGATGTAATACCTTCTGTTTCATATTAGAAGTCTCTAATATATCCTGCTTTCTTGTAAATCTCCCTTTTTTTTCCTCCAAACTATTTGGCCAGTATAAGAGCTTGTTCTCAGTAGCTTAGACACTATTAAATATCTAAGAAAATTTTATGAATGCAAACATAGCCAGACAGTGAACTAGAGCCAAATAAATGGCAGTGCATGGCTCAGAATGACTGATAGATTACTATAGATTCATTTTGTTTTCCTAGATCTCTGGGGAAGTGATAGCTCCATATTATATTTTATTTTACACACATATAATGTAAATTACTTCAATTCTTTTTTAAGTTAGCACTTCAGAAAAGTTCTGTTAGATTGAATAACTTCAATGTGCATTGCTAGGATCCGAATTATTATATGAGAACCAGCATTCAGTCCATCTGTACCTTCTCATGTATGATAATTGCTTTGAAAATATTTGAAATTCTATGCACAGAGAAAGCAAACTTACTAATTTTTTCCTTATAATTTCCTATGAATATATCCATGTAAATAAAAGGTCTATATATTTATTCATGAAGATAATTAGCATTTTATTCAGTAGGTATTTCATAATGACAACAAGAAAATCTATCCGGTGAAAGGTTAATTTTGTGAAAATAATTGAGATTTGAAATGAGGCATTGGTGGTCTTTTGCGTATATTCACATTACTCTAATTTTCTTAATGTTTCTGAATTTGGTAAGAATACTTGAAACATCATCCTTATTTTTGATGAAGGAAGTGAGAACTACTAGTAGAATGTAGAAGGAACTGTATGAACAAAATCATTACTTTTATGGAAATTTATGTACAACAAGAAGGGCCATCTTCTCTCCCCCTTTGAAGAGTCACCATTATCTAGTATTTTAGAGATTATTTTTATATGCACCACTAAGTTGTTTACCAGGAAGCTGCTTCTCAGGATTGTGTACTTTTACCTGCAACTCTCAATAATATTTTTGACCATTGATTATTCTGTTCTAGTTGCTGTCTGGGACTCTGAGACTAAGGGCTTGATACTCTGCTGTGATCACCTTGCTGTTTTCAACAAAGGACGAAAACTGCATTCCCCTTTGGTTCCATCCATTAATTCAAAACAAATCCACCAACACAAGGCTTATGTGTATATCTTAAATTTTACAGAAGGTTTGGGTCTAATTAGAAATTTAGAACATAGAAAGGGAAACAAAATTAGTTCCTAGTCTTACTCCTTTGCTTCACTTTTGACTTGCTTTGAGTGTTTCAGGGAATCACGTGATTGGTCCTTCCAATGCTTAGATAGACTCCAGTTTCAGATAACACCGCCCCTAAACATAACAATTGATCTTGACTTTGGATGCATTTTCATCCTTTTTGTCAGAGCAATTAAAAGACGCATAGGAAATATATCAGTTCATTTCCCAAAGTGTTAGATATTTAGCTGGCAGAATATCACAGTGGGCTTCTTGATGTGACAAAAGATCACTGGACATGTAGCCAGACACAGAGACTTAGATTTGAATCCCAGCTCTGCCACTTATTACTCACAACCTTGGGCAAATCACTTAACTTTTACAGAAGTTATATGTAATAACTTACAAAAGTTATATAACATTTACAGAAGCAAGACTTGGTATTACCTTTTAAATATTTGCTCAACAATTGGGTCTGAAATAACATCTGCTTGTCGTTTTGATCTGCATTATACTGATTACTACAGTGGTAGAGCATCTTTTCATGTTTAGTGACCATTTGTACTTTCTCTTAGATGAAATGCCATCTCTCTATATATAAAATGATGCTTTCTCTCTCTATATATATAAATGATGGTCATAATCTGAGCTAAAATAGTTGTAGGATCATTCAAATGCTGTAATATGGGTGAGAGTGTCCTTTGGAAACTATAAAGCTTTTAGCAAGTTTTAGGTCATGTTTTCTATTAATTCCTAATGAAAAGTGAGCATAGGAAAGGGAGAATAAGTAAAATTCAGAATATTGATTTTTGTTCTTCTGTTAAAAATAAATTAAACTGGGGGCCAGCCCGGTGGTGTAGTGGTTAAGTTCTCAAGCTCCACTTCGGCGGCCCGGGGTTCACAGGTTCGGATCCTGGGTGCGGACTGTTGCACTGCTGGTCAAGCCATGCTGTTGCGGTGTCCCATATAAAGTAGAGGAAGATGGGCACGGATGTTAGCCCAAGGCCAATCTTCCTCAGCAAAAAGAGGAGGATTGGCAACAGATGTTAGCTCAGGGCTAATCTTCCTCACAAAACAAAAAAGAGAAAAGAAAAAAATAAAAATAAATAAATTAAACTGTATTAATATATGTATCATTCAAAAATGTGTGATCCATCACTTTTCTAAACAGAAGTTTTCATTGTGTTTCTATGCAAGTATCCTTCTCTTTGATGCCAGAACTCATTATCTTTGTTTATTCTCACACATTGTCTGTTTGGATGGGTGTGCATAGAACTCTGTGCCTGTGTTCACTGATAGCTGAGCCATGATGAGATTCTGTCAAGCGTTAAGCTTAGAGCACAAGCTATTATTGTTTGCTTCCCATAACCCGGCTAAGGATGTCTGTCATTTAGGAGATAATGTTAGAAAAGCAGAATGTTATCATGAGGTGGGTTATACATGACAAATAAATACCCAGGTAAAACTAAAATGTTTATTTTTAAAGTAAAGGAAGGGCATTGAGATATGTCGACATATTCCGTTAAAAAAAACATTATTCCACTTCTTTCACATGATGGATGTTCAAATAATGACCATATCTCACAGATAGAGGAGCATTAACATGCTGTAGTGCTGCAGACAACTCATTTAGTAGCTCCGTACTGAGAAAAATACAATGGCTACACTGTTATCACAGTGCCAGTTCTCCATAAAGGCACTAGATGTGAGGAGGAAAATCTAATGATTAATATGATTTTAGATAATTTTTTTTAGTTTTCCACGTATAACCCTTGTGTCCATCTCCAGATACGTGTATAGCTTTACTTCCTATCTTAAATGAGGAAGGGTGTCTCTTCCTGGTGAATACTCACTTCTCCACCTCTGATCTAGATTGTACACCCAGCCTAGAATCTGGCTTCACATGAGCCTGGATTAGATCTCAAAATTTAAGCTCCAGAATCTTTACTTTTAACCTCCATACCCTATTTCCTCTATAAGTAAATAAAGAATTCCTACAAATTGCAAAAGAATAGGCGAATGAGCAAAAGATATAAATAAGCATTCCACCCAAGAGAAAGTACAAATGGCAGCTAAACATATGAGAAGTGCTCTACGCGCATGGTAATCAAAATAATGCAGATCAAAACTACAAGAAGATATTATTTCATATCCAATTGTTGAGCAAAAATTAAAAAGGTAGTACCAAGTATTGCCAAGAATGTAGAGTAAGCAATGAAATATTTTGCACACTCATGGTGGGAGTGTAAATTGGTGTAATGCGTTTGGAAAATAACTTGGAAATGGGAAGTGAAATTGAAGCTGCACACTCCTATTGCCCAGCTGTGTTCCTCCTTTGTTTTCTAGAGAAATACTTGCTTATGTGTCCAGGAGTCATGAAAAAAAAAAAATTCAAAGCAGAGAGTTTGTAAAAGCTCTAAGCTAGGACCAACCAATGTCAGTCAATAGGAGACTGACTGAATATGGTTATTCCCATAGCAGAAAATGAAAACAGATACCACACTATCATACATGGATTCTCACCTTAAGCATGTTCTAGTTCCCAGCCTGTTCCTTTGCTTCAGTTTTGACCCTCCTTTGAATCTTTTCAAGGAACCACATGTTCTATCCTTCTAATGCATAAATAGACTTTGAAAAATGTGTAGTATGTTCAAACAGTGAAAATCATACACTGGAGAAATGAATTAACAAACAAAAATTAAACTATCCAATTAGACAATGGTCAAAAGACATGAAGAGACATGTCACTGAAGAGAACATATACATGGCTAAAAAAATCTTGAAAAGGTTTTCAACATTATTAGCTGTTAGGGAAATACAAGTTAAATCCACAGTGAAATATCACTACACACCTATCAGAATGGCTAAAATAAAAATAGATAAAGAATGTCAACACCAAATGCTGAGAAGGATGTAGAGATACTGAGTAATTCATACATTGCTGAGGAGAATATAAAATGGTACAGCCACTCTGGAAAACAGTTTGGCAGTTTCTTAAAAATAAACACAAAACTATCATATGATCTAGTCGTTGAACTCCCAGGTGTTCATCCCAGAGAAAGGAAAACTTATGTGTTGACAAAAAAACTTGTACACACACACAAATGCTTATAGCAGCATTATTGGTAATAGCCCCGAACTAGAAATAACCCATGTGTCCTTCAGTGGGTGAATGGTTAAATGAACTGTGGTAAATTCGTACCATGGAATACTAACTCAGCAATAAAAAGGAACAAATTATTAATGTATGCAACAGCCTGGATGCATCTCCAGAGAATTACGCTAAGTGAAAGAAGATGATCCCCAAAGTTTATTAACTGTAGGATTCCATTTATATAACATTCTTGAAATGACAAAATTATAAAAAATGAGTAACAGATTGGTAGCTGCTAAGAGTAAGGAGGGGATGGAGGTGAGAGAGAAGGAGTGAGGTTATAAAGGAAAACTGGAGAGATGGGGGGATCTTTGTGGTGACAGAAATGTTCTGTATCAATGTCAATATCCTGGGGATGACGCTGTATTATAGTTTTACAAGATGTTTCCACTGGGGGAACTGGGTAAAGGGTGTCTTGGGATCTCTCTATTGTTTCTTAAAACTGTGAATCTACAGTTATCTCAAAATAAGAAGCTTAATTAAAAACAACTGTTAAGTGTTAAATTCAAATTCTAATGGTGATTTTGCTTCATCTTATATACAACTAAACTTTCTCTGTAATTTATACAATCTGAAACTATTTCCATCTTCTCAATTATGACATTATATTTATCTCTGTAGAATCTGTAGTTCAAGATATTATCACAAAACGGACATCATAATAATCTTAGCCTATGGTATTCCAAATTTTCGTTAATTAGTAGCTTGCTCTGTGTCTGTTACAAGCCATGTCCTGTAATTAATACACAGATAATATTCCTAGCTACTTATAGTTTATTGTCAAGTTAACCCTTATTTCAGCAATTCTAATTTCCAAATGTATTATTTTCACACTCTCTGCTTTTCATATTGTCTATAGTATCCCAGGCCAAGTTTTAGATTTTAGCTGGTAGTATGGTAAATGGTTTTTGATGTTTTGTACTCAAGTTCAGTTTAGAATTTTTTTCCACCTTGTTAAAAGTCACTCTAAATGAACCTTCAAGCAGTCTTAATGAATGTCAAATCTAGAAAACAGACACTTTTCTCACTACTTTAAAATTTTAGGTGAAATAATTTGCACTTTGGGATGAAGCTGTAGTCAAATCTAAAGAATTTCAAATCAAAAGAATTGCATAGTACAAGCCTAGCTCTCAGCCTTCAGAAATCTAAATTAAATCTCTCAGCTAAGTGTGAACACTGTGCACTTGAGGAAATAACTTAGGCAATGGATGCAGGGAGAATGGAAGCAGACAGAAGCTACTGAACTGCTTTCCCTGCCTCCTTCTCTCCCCTCTTTGCTCCCTCCCTCCCTCCTTCCCTTCTTTCCTTCCTTCCTTCCTTCGTGTTTAGTGAGGACCTACTTTAAGCCAGGCACAATTGGAAATAAGTGTTGCATAGTAGCAGCAAATAGATAATTTAATTTTCTAAGAACTTCATTTAGCTTGTGGGACAGTTCAAAGATTACAGACTTGGACACCCACTCTTTCAAAAATTGAATTTGTGTAAAAGAACATTAAAAAAAAAATCTTGGTGTAAATGCTTCCTAGCAACACAGTCTCTCTTGATAAGTTATTTGGCCATAAGGACTTTTTTCCAGGTTCATTCTCTTAACTCTCTCTTAATAGGACTTTTTTGGTAAATGTGCTACAATTTCATTTTCAGAAATATGTTGTCGATGAATACATGATTTAGTATATCAAGAAATTTTTTTAAGTCTCTGATTAAGAAGAAATTGAATATTGGGCCACCCTCTTAGGCAACAGCAAGTGGAAGAATGACATTATTTTAAAGTATGCTGTAGCAGTTGTCTGCTATGATGTACGGACCAACCCTGAATGTATAAAATGCAGGCTTACAAGAAGATTTTGTTTAGATTGCATCATCTTACTCTTTTAAGCTAGGTAAAGATATGAAGAGCATAATTTAAAATATATGGGTTTGTGAATAGATATACCTAGCTCTAAAAACAAGTAGCAGGAGCAGCAGCAGCAGCAACTAGCATTAACCCAGTGCTCTCTAATATCAATATTATCCAAACACTACCTAACACATAATAGGCAATTGATAAATGTGTGTAATGGGCAATTGATAAATGGAACAATGGTTGGTAGCTAAGTCTTATTCATCTCTTCCTACTAACTAAGCACACTTTAAATACAAGATCTCATTTAATCTTTATAATAACTCCATGAAAAGGGTATTATTATACTCTTGTTCAGATGGAATAACTATGTTACAGAGCACTCATTAACATGCTAAAGTTAGTAAATGGTTGAGCTGGAGTATAAATCCAGATGGTCCAGCTGGAGGATTCAAGCTCCTAACCATCACCTCAGGCTGCCTCTCCACTTGTAGGCCTTAGAGCTTTACGAATCCACACACAGCCTTCACTCAATATCTAGCAGGCAAACAACCAAGGGACACTAAATACTTTCCTAGAATTCTCTAAGCATAACAGTGATTTGGAGTTTGGTATGAGAAAACTGTACTGTTGAATTATAGGACTATATTAAAGAATTTAAAAGAAAGTATGAGTTTTGTGGGAGAACTGAATGTGCACACATGTTTTCTACTATCTTTATTTTACATTGATCATTGTGTAAGTTGCATAATACATAACTGTATTGAAAAGTTTAAAATGGAATCCACTCTTTTAATCAAGGGCATATGAGTTTGGCTCCCATAAATTACTCTGAATAAATTAAATCATTCAATAATCAAAAAACAGGGTACTAGAAAAACTTCACCAACCAGCAAGGAAAAGCAACAAAGAAATTTGCCATCTTTCAAGAGTCTTGTGTCGGGCTAAAAAGTCTCTGAAATAACTTGAAAATCCAGATTTGTAAAATGATCCAGTGGGAAATCAATCCCACTGTATACTATGGCAGGATGGAGAAATACTGAGCTAAGAAATTATCATTAAAACAAATGTAGGACAACTGAAACTTTTAGGGCTGAACTTGAAGCCCTGTAGGGATGCATTGACAAGTTAAACACACAACCTCCTGCAAATGATGAACTCACAGTGAAAAGTGACAAACCAGTGTAGGAAATGAGCCACCAGGAAGATGAGTCAGCCACCATAAAGCCAAAGAATGATCATGTCATTTCCACTCCCAAGCTTATACCTTGCCGTCTTTCTCCATGAAAATCCTACTCATTGTCCAGGGAATTCCATGATTTGTGTATCACTCTTCTCTCTTATAGTGATAGTAAGTGTAGACACTGAATGCACTGAGTAAATTGAAGTTACTACTATGTAGACCAAACATTTCATTTTATAGAGAAAGAAAAAAAAAGTAATTCCTGTATGATATATTTTAGAAGATAATTTTATTCTTACAAATTGAACTCACTTGATAAACATGGATTGAAATCTTTGGAAAGAAAGTGATAGTAAATATCAATTATGGAGAATCTTCCATGTATAGGCACATCATATACATGATGTATTATAATCCCTTAAAAGTATTAGGAAACAGTTATCTACTCCATTTTACAAATGAGAAACCACGACTCAAAGATTTTGTCTCTCTGACTTCCTAGCCCTTGATAGCAATGAACTACTATCAAATAGTTTTGAAATTTGGGAGCTATTAATAATTTTACATTGGAATTTTTCAAAATATCTTTAACTTTTTGTCATTTTGTAACACTACTTCAAATTTAGGTCTGAAACATTGATAGATTTATGTACTCAGAGAAAACACATGAATACTTCAATAATAATACTCAGTTTACTGTGCTTGCCCTATGCTTCTTTTGCCAATTTCCTGCTTTCTATTAGATTGATTTGGGGAGATTCTCTTTATTCACAATTTTTGATCTAGTCTTTGAAAATTATATACTAAATTTCTATTTATTTAGTGAGCACAGTTTAATTGGACTATTTATTTTTATTTTTTTTTTTTTTGTGGGGAAGACCAGCCCTGAGCTAACATCTGTTGCCACTCCTCCCCTTTTTGCTGAGGAAGACTGGCCCTGGGCTAACATCGTGCCCATCTTCCTCCACTTTATATGGGACGCCGCCACGGCATGGCTGACAGGCAGTGCGTCGGCGGGCGCCCGGGATCCGAACTCGCGAACCCCGGGCTGCCAAGCGCGGACTAAACCGCTGCGCCACCGGGTGGCCCCGACTATTTATTTTTTAATCATGAAAAATATAAAAATTTTAGAAAACATTAATTTATATCCCCAACCTTCTACACCCATCTACCAGGTTATTATTCTCTAGTTTCTTGTTGTTTTTCTACCCCACCACACAGCCAGTAGGTTTTTTTTTTTTTTTTAATGGTGTATTTACCAATTTCTGTCTTCATCATTGCTTCTTACCCCTTGCATCTGAGTTCAATTTCCTTTTAAATGTAGTACATCATGTAGTAGTTTTTTCAGTAAAGGTCTCCTAGTTCTAGACCCTACAGGCCTTCATATGGTAACATACTGGGTTCAGTAATTGGACGTTTGGACAAATAATCTCTACTCTTTTTCTAGAAGGTTGTTGTTCTAATGGTAACACATAGGATGCGCTAGAAGGGGAGAAAGAATGAAGTCCATCAGGTGTAATTTAAAACTGTCATAAAGTAATAATTGATAAACCATTTTGTCATAAATAGGAAGGAAAAGGTGTGATACATTTTTAAAAACACATTGTTAAACAAATGGTTCGTGACTTGGAATTGGGAAGCCAGGTAAAGAGAGGTATAAAAATCCTAAATTTTTAGTATGAGTGATTGGGGTGAAAATGACAAGTAGGAAGAATAGGGAAGTCAGGGAGAAGATCAACCTAATCTGGGGGAGGAAGATGACGAATTAGTTTTAGGTTGTGTTTTAGTGCTTACGTGACATGCAGCTTGTAATTTGAATCGTGCCGCAGTGGCCAGAAAGATGTTGGAGCTGGAGATGAAAATTTGGTAGCTGCTCTCAGAAATGTGTTAGAGTTGTGGAAAAGGATGAGGTAATGACGTTTCAGTGTGTAGGGGTAGTGTAAGGAGGTCTTAATGGCAGCTATTGATAATCGGTATCGTAATCAGCTTCTCCAGAGTCACCTGTTCCTCCAACAACTCTATAGGCTAGCAATTTTCTGGACAATTGGGGTACTTATGAAATTTTTTGGAAAATTTATAAATGACTTAGCTTTCTACACAAATATAAAAAACACAGAAAGCATCTTGAATACCCTGTAACTCTTTACTACAAGCCAAATATTCCAGGCCTCATATTGATCCTAGGCAGCTCCAAATGGACAAATGATTTATTTTCCAAAATATCACCAGTAAATCAGCTGACTGGAACCTGCAATACATTTTTCCATAGAAACAATATTGTAAATCATGTTTTGTTTCACAAACTAGTGTATAAAACCCTACTGAAGCCATAATGTAGCTGTACATCTGAAATTGAAATAATAGGTATAGAAAACATCTTTTTCTTTCTTTTAGACACCAAAAATATAATTAAACACATGGGGCAGACAAAATAATCTTCAGTAAATAGAATCATTTTTAAATATGTTGAATTAGAGATAACTAAACCAAATGGAAACATGTTCTGAGTAAAATGGGTTTTTATGTTTACTTGTGGATGTTAGCAATAGAGAAAAAGTATATTTATTTGGGAAGTGATGAAGTAAATGGAGAGATGTGGAGACTAAAGGGAATATATAGGCAATCGCAAGGTCCTTGAACATTTATTGTACTTTTCTGTTTATTTAATTTTATTTCAACACTTTTAACTTTTTTTCCTTGGTATTGGTATATTGCACACACCGACAATTAGGTACATTTTATTTGTTTGGATTATAATTGAAGCAAATGGTTTTATTTATTTATTTATTTTATTATTGTGTGTGTGTGTGTGAGGAAGACCAGCCCTGAGCTAACATCCGTTGCCCATCCTCCTCTTTTTGCTGAGGAAGACCGGCCCTGGGCTAACATCGTGCCCATCTTCCTCCACTTTATATGGGACGCCGCCACGGCATGGCTGACAGGCAGTGCGTCGGCGGGCGCCCGGGATCCGAACCTGTGAACCCCGGGCTGCCAAGCGCGGACTAAACCGCTGCGCCACTGGGCGGCCCCTTGAAGCAAATGTTTTTAATTAAAAACACCAAACTTTTCTAACTGAGTGCCTCCTCTAATCCTTCGTTGTTAAATTTCCTTCTTCTTCTCCCTTGGGATAATTTTCTCTATCTTACTTTGTTACATTTTCCTTATTTTTTTGTTTTCTCCCTCAATAGAAAATCTTTTCTGACTCATTAGTCTTCTCCTTTTTTCTTTTACGTATTTGTTTGTTTCTTTGTGTCTCTGGCTAGACCTCAGTCTTTAACCAGAAGGTATCTGAGCTCAAAGTCCCAGATCCTCACACTGATGTCACTGCCCCTTTAATTGGCAGGTGTCCCTCCCTAAGAAACTCAGACTCCTGGCACTTCCCAATCCCTAGTGGTATAAACCAAACTATAGGACTTAAGATATTATGGAGGTTCTAGTGACCTGCTCTAAGGAATTGGTCATGGAACACTATGGACTCTTATCAAAGATAATATCATATCTTCAAAACCAGAGAAGTAGGATTGGAATGGGAAGAAGTCCTCCAAATCAAGTATTGTGGGCATGAAGGGTGGCTCACCCAGTCTGCTAAAGGATGCCCAGCAGGAGACGGACAGGGTATGCAGGTCTTAGGTGGGGAGGAGAAGAGCCTTCATAGCCACCCAGATATACTGCCAACCAACTAAGGCACAGCCGTGAAAGGATTTTTTGTATTTGGACATTGATCATACCTTCAGATCAGTATAAGATTTGTATTAATTTAAATGAAGGTTGGTTATGTGAACTTTTCAAAAAATAGTTAATGATATTGGGATTCCCCCCTTCTGAGTTATTAGACAAAATTAATAATTTATAGATATAATCCCTCTAATTTTTGAGAAACTGTTAGTTAAGATGATTTGTATTTTCATAAATAATGTATTATTACACTGTCTTCAGGCTAATTAAGTTAATTAGCATATTTAAACATGATAAATGGCAATCAACATGCCATTTCTACATGTAGACCAGACAGGAAAGCAGGGTATTTTTTAATAAGATGTACAAAATTACCAGGCCATTTTAACGGTTGGATATTTTTTTTGAAAATTCATGAATGTGCTCTTTTGAGAAACAGATCCTAGAGAACAGATTTCTGCAGACTTCCACAAGATAATTATTTTTAAACACGATTCCAAGAGAGTTTTCTTATTTAATGGGGATAATATAAGAATTTTAAGAAGTGAAATACCCTGGCTATGTAATACTGCCGATAGGAAAGGATGTGTTCCTGCTCTTATGATCTCTGGTCAATAAACCGTTTCTTGAAGGGGTCAGACATTTTTGTCTATTTGTTCACAGGTGGATTCCAAGCATCAAGGATTGGGCTTGGTAAAGAGAGGCACTCAGATATTTATTTACTAGGTGAAATGGGCTTTAAGGAAAAGTAACATAATCTCAGTAAGGGAAGTTTTGTGGTTTGTTTCTGGCTGCAAACAAACTGTTTATATGTTTGTAAGAAAACACTTACATGTGTTGCGTGTCCACTAATTTGCCCAAGGGAACAAGGCAGAAGTCACAGTGTCTTTTACAACCTAGCCTCAGAAGTCACCCAATCTCATTTTCACAATTAACCTGTTGGTTATGTAGGCCACACTATTCAATGTGATCAGGGACTACACAAAGATGCCTCTGGGTAGAAATCAATAAATACCAGAAGGTGGAGATAGGGGCCATTTTGGAGGCTGGCTGGCACGGGGACATCCTGAAAATCACTACCAGTTTAATCGCCAATGATGTAAATTCTAACAGTTCTTTTTTGCTCATATGTATTTAACAGTTCCTCATCCCAGCTGGGGAAAAAAAATAAACGTGCTAATCCTTGGATATTGCTCTCAACAGTTTGGCATCAATAGTTTTACATCCTTATCTCATACGATTCCGTATATGTCTGGATTGTAATCCCTCTTTCCTTCTCCTATGCTTGTTTCCTTGATGACGCCGTTTCTCTCCTGTTTTCACTCTCACCTGCTCACTGCGTCAGCAAACATCCTTTAAAAATCCTTTACCTGTCTCATTTCTTACTTCAGTTATCATCTGTTTACTTGGCTTCCCTTCACTGTAAAACTTCTTAAAAAGTTATTCTTCTTGCTCTCACTTCAATTTGTGTTCACTCCTCACCGAACTTGTATTCACCCCTCAAAACTCCACTGAATCTTCTCTTGGAAAGGATACCAGTTTCATCTCACAAAAGCCAATTAACACTTTTCTGTGCCCAAATTCTTTGGCTGTTCAGCAGTACTCGGCATCTGTGGCCATTTCTGCTTAGAAACACTTTCTTTTTCGTTTCTTAGCTTATGGGATATTATACTTTCATGGTTTTCCTCTAACTCTTCCATCTTTTTCTTTTCAGATCCTTTTCCAACTCCTGTCTCTGCTTAACTTGTAAAATATTGGTTACCTTCAGACAGGATCCTTACCTCCTTATTTTTTTTCTTTGTGTCTCCTTATATTATCTTGTCCTTTCATATAGCTTTACATATACACTGTTTTGTTCCTTGTCTCACATCAAACTGCCTAATAAATTGGATTTCCAATAAGTTTAACATATTTGAATTGAACTTTGATTTTGGTGCATGCTTTTAAGTTTCCTTATCTTTATAATAGCTTCATGTGTACATGACTTATCTTCCCCAGAGTGGTTGTAAATACTTAGAGTTTTAAAACTGCATTTTACACTTTTATATGTGTTATGACACATAACACTGAGAGGAAACTCTTTAGTGCTTAATATTCATTGAATTCAATTATTCTGTTAATATGGCAGGACAAATAAACCCTGTAAAATAAATGCAGTCTTAAATCTAGGCAGTGGAACAAATTTATTTCTAAGTAAAGTTGTTAATTAACCTTACTATAATAATTTACACAAGCAGAAACTCTAAAACTATATCTTAAGTAAGACTAGGTAACATTTTTTTTTGAGGAAGAGTGGCCCTGTACTAACATCTGTTGCCAATCTTCCTCTTTTTCTCCCCAAAGCCCCAGTACATACATGTGTGTCATAGTTGTAGAGTTGTAGCTCTTCTATATGAGACGCCCCCTCAGCATGGCTTGATAAGCAGTGAGTAGGTCTGCACCCAGGATCCAAACCGGCAAACCCTGGGCCGCCGAAGCAGAATGCATGAACATAACCACTACGCCACCAGGCTAGCCCCTGAATATGTAACATTTTTAAGTGGATAAAATATGTTTTAATGAATATGCTCAGATGAATAAAATATGTTTTCCCTAGACTAACATCATTCATTGTTGTGTATGCCCTGAGCAGTTACTGAGTGCTATTTTTACCCATTCCTTCACTACAATGTAAAGTGTAGTGATCCCAATTCAGAGTGTCTGTGTATACATATACACACACACACATATATATACATACACACCATATGAATGTGTTATGTAGTAGAAATATCATTTCCTTATCTTTCAACAAATATTTACAGAATACCTATAATGTGCCTGGCACTGGGGTTGTAATAGCAAACACATACACAGACTCCTGTCCTCTGGATTAATTTCTTTTAAGGCAAGCAGATTCACCTAAGAAAGGTCTTGACAACTTTCTTTATATTCATGAACCCATATGAGTATTATCATCACAAAGAATGTAAAGTCTTAGGATACATGTAGCTCTCCACAAATAAATTATTTGATAAATGCTGATAAATTATTGTTATATCTGTGCCAAAGAGATAGACATAGTCAACTAGCTAGCCGGCTACCCAGCTAGCTAGATAATATAGATAGGTGGAGAAAATACACACCACCTCCCCACCCACACACATACACATTGCTTTCAAACATAAATGCCATGGTTTAGAATATTCTAAACTAAAAAAAAAAAAAAACTAAAAGATTATATTTTTCAACCTAATCCACTATTTTTTAAGGTATGTTTTCCATTTTCCCTGGAATTTCAGCATAAGCATTTTGGAGGTTAGAGTTCAGATTTTGTTCATCTTTGAATAAACTCCAACACCCACTGTGATGCCTGATATGTAGTAAAATTATAACAAATATTTGTTTCTAGTGCCTTCCATGATGTCCAAGTTGTTTACAATGACTGAGAATAATTCCATAGTAGGATGGTAGCTACACTGTTATGGTCATATGACTTTCACTAGATACATTTCTGATTACTGAAATTACTACAAAATGAAAATGTCATATTCTGTACATTAAACACAATGAAAAGTTTCTTTTCAGAGTCACATAGAGGAGATACCTCCTTATACACCAATGTAAGAAAAAAAAGTATATTTCAATTCTCAAAGTCAATCAATCATGATTGCCTATCAATTTAATCCATAAACCTTTCATAATTTCCTCTCTTCCTATAGCCAACATCTTAGCCCATGTCCTCATCACATGGCAGCCCTAGGAATAGACTCCCTACATTCTATCTTCACATCTCTCTTAGCACCTGGGACAGTGCTCTATATCAAATTTGCCTCCTTGTAAATCTGTGCTATCTGTAGTACCACAAAAAGTAGGATTCTGAAGCACATATGTGATCATTTCATTTCATTATTCAAAATCATTTGGTGGATTCCTATAACTCTAGAGGATGAACTCAAACCATTTGAACATGCACAACCTTCTCCAGCTAACTGCTTTGTTTTCATACCTCCCTCCACTGCCACCTGACTCCCACATGGTCTATACTCCAGCCACTCTGGTCTATTACTACATACATTTCCCTTAATGATGCGTGTTCCTTCACACTTTCATGATTTTATACATGGTCCTTTTAGAATGATCTTTCTTATTACAAATGGAAAAATCTCTTTTACTCTTCAAAACCAATTCAGTATCACCACTTCTATGAAATATTCCAGCCCAAATGAGTAGCCTTTGCATTTTGCTCATACTTCAGTTATAGTAGTTTTAGTATTGTATTTTATAGCTATCTTCTCCAGTAGACTCTGAGCTCTTGAAGGCAGTGAACTTTCCTTGTTCGTAGGCTTAAATGTTTATTGAATGGATCAATGGACTAAATACAATACTGCTATTAGGAAAGGAGAAAATAAAAAGAAGATCTAAACTGAAGTGTTACTTTCACTGCCCTCTATGAAATGGAAAGGTAAAAGTTATCTTTATAAAGAAGAGCAATCAGATATTTGCTTCTATGGTATCTTATTTGTGGAATCACCATTCCCTCCATCAAATGTGAAGAAGAGAGAAATGAATCTCCTCTTAAAGTCATCCCTATATTCAACTAATGCTCATTAGTGAATCATGTTCTGGATTACAAGTCATTTGATCAAGTTTCAACTAGAGGAGGGAGCATGTTGTTTTTAAAGCCCTATTATGGTGTCTCTTAGAATCTTCTCTGCACTTACTCTCTTTGCCCTCCATGCTGGATAGCAATATGTAAAATAAAAGGATACATTTTCCTTGCAGAAATTTTCATGGATGGAAATATAAGCAATAAACGTAGTGCAAAGAAGATGGTGAGATCACCAGGGGCTCACAACGTCCCTCCTATGAGTGGCTACAAAGTGTGCAGGGCTGTGAAATCATCTTCTCCACCGGTATCAGAGGTGTACATTTCATTTTCCAAAACAGAGCTACTTTTCTTTTTGAGTTTTCGTTCATTTTGATTTTGTTCACATAACTCACCTGAGTGCCCTCTGTTATAATTGCAGAATGGTTCTATCCAATGGTCCATTGTGGGTTTTCAAAGATAAAGATCAATCTTATCAAGGATATGTGGGGCACAGAGGCTGAGCTAATGGGAAAGATCTTGCTCTATTGTCAACTGCCTCAAAGGGTTCCCTTTTCAAATCTGTCAAAACGATAATACCTGTTGTTATCTTTTCCTGTCACCATAGATATTTCTGATGCCTCTGTGTGTGTGTGCCCACACGTTATATGTGTGTGTTTTAAAACTAGAATTTGTTACACACTATGTTCCAGAAACTTTGCTAATGAGAACCAAGAGTTGAACCCTGGTTCTCTTATACACTCTGGTTCTAAGCACTGACATTATAATGCTAGCTTTGGAGATGTGTAAAGAAACTCTCTAACTTAGATACGGAATAACAAATAATACCTAATTCACCTGAGGTCATTTTAGAACAAGACAGGCAATCTTAAACGAGGACACTTTTAATTCTTGGTTAGAGGCCACAGTGAAATTCGAAGTCCTGTAATTAATGTTTTCCTGGATAATTACTCTAGGGTTAGAGAATGTTTAAAAGCTTTACATACTGAAGGGTATAAGAAAGAAACACATTTTATTATTGCAAATTTGACAAAATGCAGTAACGATTAATTGCTGCTCTAGTTAACATAGCCTATATATTCCAGTCAAATTAACATGGTTAAGGGCCGGCCCGGTGGCGCAGCGGTTTAGTCCGCGCTTGGCAGCCCGGGGTTCGCTGGTTCGGATCCCAGGCGCCCGCCGATGCACTGCCTGTCAGCCATGCCGTGGCGGCGTCCCATATAAAGTGGAGGAAGATGGGCACGGATGTTAGCCCAGGGCCAGCCTTCCTCAGCAAAAAAAAGGAGGATTAGCAACGGATGTTAGCTCAGGGCTGGTCTTCCTCACCAAAAAAAAAAAAAATTAACATGGTTAAAAATATCATCTGTTTTTTCCACTATCAGAGTGTTGGTTTGTCAGTAGTCCATAAAGAAGATTGATAATTTATCATATCCCTCTCCAATCTTCAAACAGACTGTTTTTGCACCTTTTTTTCTTTTTAATTTTGACCAGGACAGAATTAAAACCCTCAACGTGAAAGACATGTTGAGAGTTTGGCTTAGCTACAGAGATTTCAGAGTCTGGAGCCAAAGTTAGTGTGTTTGTGCCAAGAAGAAGGATGGAAGGAGCATATGACTGGACCCATCTGTAGCAAATTGCCTTTGATGATGCAACAAAAAATAATTGAAACACAACAAAGAACAGTGAATGATTCCAGTAATGAACAAAATCCTCTGGAAGACTGATAAAGATACTGGTGCAGAAAAACACCACTTCTTCCAGGAAGAAATTTTGCAACGGAAAATCCACTTTTTTTAACCTTTAAAGAAGTCTTGCTGCTTCTATGTGGGTTCTATCCCATTTATGTTCTTTTCTAACCTCATGTTGACACTAATAATATTTAGTAAAATTGACTATGAAGCCCTGAGATGGAATGCCACTGTGCAATATATTTGCAATTTTATGATCAATAAAATACCCTTATGCCAGAACATAGTAATCAATGTATGAGAAATGAAGTTTAAAAAAACAATAATAAAAGCATTAGCAAGATAAATATGTTTTAGATGTTAGAAATGCCATATACAGAAGATAAACGTAGCAACACATACACGAAAACTAGAAGACCTACAATATTTGGAGGTCATAAATAAAACCCAAAGGCTTATGAGACAATATGCCTGAGAGAATTTAAGAATGACAAAGATAATTGTTACCCCATAATATTTGTGCATAGAGTGGTAATTGCTTTCTGGCTCCAGAGATATAAATTTAGAGTGAAATTTAACAAATGAGAATTGCATTTTTATACCTAATGATGAGATGTAGAATACTCTGGATCTATGGTTTATCGGAACTATGTAAAATAATTACTACATTACACAATCTTCTAAGCCAGATTTCGCTTTCTGTTTAGAATTCTTTCCTGAAGTTTATTCCTCAGAGTTTCCATTTCCCTTCAATGTGGGAAGTTTATGAAGTCTCACTAATTGGGCTGGAACTTTCTGTGAGAAGTGCAAAATGTGGAATAATCATAGCGTTTTCATTCTTCACTCTCGTGTCTCAAGTATGCCCCCAAGAGAAGTAGCTGTGGTCTGCACTCTCTGTCCCACTTCAGGCCAATTCCATCATTATTAGGGCAATTCCACATAGGCTTTGCTCTCACTTTAGTGATTGTAACGAATCTTCTAAGCACAGAAGACCCCACTGAGCTTCTCAAGCCTTTGCGGTGCTCTCTGTACTCACAGCTGCCTGAGTTATGCTGTCAGGTAGGAACTTGCCCCTTGGAATGAAAAGACTGAGATTCAACTAAAAACGTATGCTCATTCCAATTGATGAAGTTCTGTGAAGGCTGATAATTGCTATAAGGTTCAGCTAAGTCTGGCTTTGAAGATTTTATAAGGTTGTAATTGTTTATATTGCTCCAACAGAGCACAGACCTAGATAACATATGCTCTCACAATTCCATAGTAAAACACAATCCTATTTACTAAGTTTTGCTCTAAATCTGTTTCTTTGGGGGCAGAAATTTACTACTACTCTATGAACAAATATCCTGATAATTATTTCTACTATCTTTAAGTTAGTTTATTTTAACTCAAATGACCATGATTTAGGCATAATAGGCTTTAAAGTTAATATGATGCAAAAGTGACCCAAAACAAACACCATAAAATTAAGTACTGTATGCAAATCATGATGCCAAAGTTTAAACTAAATGCGTTAAACCATGAGTCATCCTGCTGCAAGTATAGTACAGGTGGCGCTTTGAGTGTCCATGGACGGATATCAGAGTATTGAGGGACCCCAATGACAGGCGGTCACATGTGTAAAGAGATAAGACAACAGACCCTACCGCCAAGAATGAAGAGAGGAGAAATCAAGGGATTGAGGCCTGGGAGGGAGATTGTGTGTTCCTTCCCCCCATGATGCCCAGAGCCTATTAACAAAGCTGAAGAGAGACTTGTATATTTGGCAGCTTCGTATCCCCCTGAAGCACTTCCTTCTGCTGTTCACGAAGGCCAGGATGCAGCAGGGAGTCCAATTTCAATCAGCATAAGGAAAACCATCCTAACAATGGACACAGTGTGATGTGTAAAGAGGCTGACAAATATAACAAGAATGAAATGAGATGATTGTGTCATATGGATCATTTATATTGGGCATTAATCTAACAGGGATGACATGTAAAAATATGAATGGGACCAATCAAAGAAGAGATTGATATAACATGTACAGCCTAAAATGTAAAAAACCACGTTGTTTAGAATATATATTTAATTGAATGAATTAAACCAAGAGTTTGGAAATCCAGCTCATATTTCTGGAATTATGCCAATTGTTCTTGAACATAATCTTAACTCATTTCAACTCAAACAATGCTAAAAAAGAAACACTACTGAGTGTCCTACACAGAAACATATATTATCGTGAATTCTGTCTCTACATGGAATATTTCAAAAATCAGAGCTAGAGTCATTTTCAATGTTACAGTGTTTTAATTAAAACAAATTAAGTAGTTTTGTGAAATGGACAATTCACTGTTACCTGCTTTTGTATTCAGAAACTCCTCTGATTGTGTTTGGTGTTAAGCATTAACATTTTCTTTAAAAATCACATGAGTTCTTGCTCTCTTAGTCTTGAAATGGCCTTTGTCCAAAAGCATAAAATTCTGAGCTGAGTTTGCTTGGCAGCAGACACCAGCAACCAGATTAACATCAGTTACCGGAGAATTCTGGGGCTCTGGCTGACAAAAGGAGGCTCTTTAAAACTGAATATCAAGAGATTCAAAGAGGGAAATGAAAAGAAAAATGCAACAAAGGGGAACAGGATAGGATTGGAACAGGGGGACCACTTTCCAAAAAGCGTATTAATGGTTGACATGAATTGTTTTGGGATTTGTCTCTTTAAATATGGTAGTCTATACTGAATCACATCATTAAAAAGTGATTGGGGGCCCTTTTCTCCCTATCTTTTTGTCTGGCAGAGTGGCTTTCCAAGACTGTGGTGATCTGCCCTTAAACAGCTATTAAATGACAATATGAAGTAAACCCCAACCCTTTTTATTCATCTTTAAAAATCAGTCTTTTCCTTGCTCTTAGTCTTAGTAATAGAGTTTTGGCTGTTTATTTTGATTTTACTTCAGTTTGGTCCTCACCTATTACTTGTGACTTCTCCCTTCTTTCCTTCCTTCTGGTGACTCTCAAGAAATAGTATCATATTCAATGATACTATTTCTTGAGAGTCACCAGAAGCCATTCCCTTTTGCCCAGAGGTGAGTCACTAAGGATGAAGGAAGGAAATATGGTAAATGTGCCTACGTGTGTGTATATACACAGTATGGTGTATATATGTATATATACGTATGTGCATAGATGTACATGCATGTATACATACCTACATGCAATTTTTTTTAACTGAAGGTTGACAAGTATGGAATTGGAGGAAGGATGCGACTGTCCTTAGTGGGCTGTAGTGAACTGCTAGGGTGGAACAAAGGTGAAGGACACTTTGCCTCTTCTGTCCATTGTATAAAAAGAGCTCCACGCAGTCTCCTGATATGGCTGGAACTGGAGAGGGAAGTAAGAGGGAAAAGACCTTCAGCAGATATTTGGCTCTACTTCCTGACAGGACAGACGGGTTTAATGTGGAGACCTCTGTGGTCCAGAGCATTGTGGAGTAGGGTGATTGCAGGGTAACTGTCCTTAGAGCCTCCTTCAAGCCACAAGGTACTGGCACATTCATTTGTCTTCCCTCCCCACCAAATCCCAGGGCATTAATTTAATCCTTGAGAAATGAAGATTTTTTTTTTTCTTATTTTTATTTTTCTTTCTCTCTCTCCCAAAACATCTCACTGGAAAGGAAATAGGATGAGGGATGATATTGTTTAAACCATTATGAGTTATATTTTAGAAATATATTTTTAACTTGCCAGCAATCTTAATTATAAATGTTCATGTATGAACACATCTTGGTACAATGTTAATGTCTTCTGTATGCCAGGCATCATATTAGAAGCTTTAAATGCAAGGTAAACGTGATAATTTTCATTTTTCGGATGAGGAAAATGAAGCTCTTAGTGGTTAAAAAAACATGTCTAGTTAGTAGAGATCTGGGTTATTTCCATTCTACTCCATTGAGCTCAAAATAAAGTCAATATAGATGAGTCAAGTTTGACAACAGTGAGTTCATTTATCACTTACCACGTGGTTGAAGGGATGGGAAGCACATACAAGAGGCAGCGCTGTCCTCCCATGCGAGTCTCACGGAAGACATCACTGATGGGTCATGACCTTTTTTCCTGCTAAGCCCACATGCAGTTTTGTAATTTTCGATCTTTGATGAATGAGAAGAAGTTTTGGCATCTCAAATCTATGGCCAGAGCTTTATGTCCTTTTAATTCTTTTTAATATGTCCTACTAATATTTTTCTAATTACCTTCCTCTTTTCGATTGTGTGCGTGCGTGTGTACTTGCAGCTTCTTTTCACTAATGAATGTGGTTGTGAGGAATGTCTACAGCCAGCATCTAGGTCAGTGATTCAGCCAACTTTTACCACATGATTTTTCTCTTAACCACAGTTTTATCTTGTTCTACTCTAGTATCTCCATTTTTGATGTTTGGAACAAGGATGTGAATAAATATATGTAATAATTATTCCCTCCATATAGTATTCTTGTCCTTAGAAAACTTCTTGCCCATTTATTGCTGACTAATTAATCCACTGCTCATGGGCATTTGGGTCTCACTGCTCTTGCCCAAGGCTTTAAGGGACACGCACTGCTCTTTTGTGATATTAAGCCTTAATGAACATGGCTCTCATATTTTTATATACATAATAAATTGAAAGGCTAAACCAAATTAAACTTTCATTTTTTAGTTCTTACCCTAGTGTTTCAGCAGTTAAAATGTCTGGATAATAAATTATAGAGCAAGTGTTGTTATTACCTTTTTAAAGAGAAATATTACACTTGGCTTTGCAGAGGCTTAAACCGTGTCTTGCCTACCGCCTCCTGTTAGCGTAGCTCTTTCGTTCCAGGTAATGGGTGGCAATGTGGACATTAGAGTCAGACAAATCTGAATTCAGTCTCTGCTCTGTTTTTATATTTCTTGTGATGTGTTCTCAACTTCAAGTTTCCTAAAGACTCAGCCTCAGTTTTCTTTTTTATAAAATGGATTAATACTAGGTACTTTCAGGGTTATTAGCATTGTATAGTTTGTATCTAAGACCCTAGTATAATTATAGCTATTATTGTTAATATTATTGTAATTTATGCGTAGTATCTACACACATGGAAGCCAAAAGAGGTTCAATTATTTTATAATTTGTTGAGCCTCTTCTATATAGGACATATTGTACTATACATCTTTGATGGAAGAGCACAGAGAAATAAGACATGCAATTTCCCCTGAAGGAGTTCATTTCAATAAGATACATACATATACTATGTATAACTATATATATATGCACATATAAGCAGACCAGATATCAAGTGACATGCAATAGTTTCCTGAACTAGAAACATCAGGAACTGTGAATACTTGGCCTCTTTCTTACCTGTCCAGAAGCTCTGACCAGCATCAGTTGTTCTAGGTCAACGTCCCCACCTTGTGGACAGAATAAAGAACAGTGTAACTCAATATCACTTTCTCTTACTACCTTCATGTCTTCTTGGAATGGGGAGAGAGGCTTTGGGAGATGAAGTGCTGGCAGTTAGGAGTCGAGTGGGTGGTCTCTGAGTTTTACCTCGCTTTCACTGTGTGTTCCATGTTTGGTTAATTTCATCAAAGGTATTCCTTCATTATAAAGCACAAGTGTATGTTTACCTGACTTTTTTTCCCTTCTTTTCAAACTCCAACCTAGGCAACTGCTCAAAAATCGTTACCTGAAATTGCTGTAATTCTGATTCTTTAACTCTGAAATTCTAATCTCTGAATACTACCTTCTGTCATTTTATTTCTTAAATTACTAAACATTCTTTTCTATCTTGTGGTGACCACAAGTTCCCTTATTCTTCTAATCTCTGCCTCTTCTTTTCCATCAAGATCACCACCATCATCCCCATCAAAAGAGCTACTGAGTGCTTCCTATGTGCCAGGTGCTCTTCAAATCCCTTACATATATTATCCCTTTTAATCATCACAACCTGATGTCGTAGGTGCTACAGGTCCATACACTGCCCTATACATAAAATCAAAATCTAAAAAGCCTGAAAATTAAAAAAAAAATTTTAACTCACTTGACATCAAAACCTGACACAAACTGACAAGAGGCTATTTGTAGTCTTTATATTATCCATTGAACATAAATAGTCATATATTTTACTTTAGAAGTATCCACATATTTTATTATGAAATTGATACCACAAACTTGCTGGATATACACCTAATATGTGGTATGTTTACCATAATATCTTTTTAAAATTTGAAAAGTTATGAATTAGAAAACATATTTGATCACAAAGGTTTGAAATAAAGGACTGTGAATGAGTATTGCTGTCATCTCCATTTTATAGCTAAGGGAAAATAGGCCAAAATAAATTGAATGACTTGCCCAAAGTCACCACTAGTAAGTGATGTAACTACATTTGGAGTCACTCTATCCAAAGCCTGGGCTTCAAGTGTGTGACTTCTGATAAATGCTGTAGCCCCAAATTTTCTGATTTCTGCCCTACGTGTTTTATGTCCGTATTTTCAACAATCTTTCTCTGATTTCTAGTTCTTTATATGGGGCAACTGAGAAAGCCATGTACTTGTGTTGATCAGTTCCATTGTGAATTTATGATATCCAATTTCAACTAGATCTTCAGTGCAGCCCCTCAAATCTCCCATTCATTCTAAAGCAATGCCTACTCCCAGGCCCCTCAGCCTTTGCTCCCCAAATTTCATACCTACTTGAAGACCCCTACCCTACCCCATCCTACTTGTATAATTGCATCCATTTCTTTCCTCCATACCTCCAGGATTAATTCCCATGAATCCATCCTGCCTAGTATCTTCACCTCTTTCCTTTCAAGATCAGATATTTGTAAAGATCTGGTCTAGTTACTCTCTTACTTAACAGTTGCCAGTAGCTTCCTGTTGGCTATAGGATTGAGTTTTATTTTATTTTTTTATTTTGCAGGGTGCATATTTTTTTTCGAGGAGAAGATTCACCCTACACTAACATCTGTGCCAATCTTCCTCCTTTATTCTCCCCTCCCCGCAAAGCCCCAATACATTGTGTGTACAGTTGTAAGTTCTTCTATGTGAGCTGCCACCACAGCATGGCTACTGACAGACAAGTGGTGTGGTTCTGTGCCTGGGAACCAAACCCGGGCTGCCAAAGCGGAGAGTGCAGAACTTTAACCGCTAGGCCATCGGGGCTGGCATTATAGGGTTGAATTTTAAATCCTCAGAGTGGAGTTAAACACACTTTCCATAATATGGCCTTGGTCTGTGTGTCTAATCTTGACTCCTCACAGTCTTTAATTCACTTTTGTTATTCTAACCACGTCACACTATTCAGGGCTTCCAAAATATTCAAACACTTCCATACCCCAGTGCCTTTAATTGTGTGATTTTCTTTGCTTGGAATGTCCTCATTTACTTCATGCACTTGGTGATAAACTGTTCAGTTTTCAAAGTCCAATTCAAACGTTCCACCCTTTATTACACCTTCCTAATTACAGAGGCCCTTCATTTCATTGCAGCTCCAAAGTACCATACCTTTTTTCTATAATATAGGGGAAGTTGCTCACACTCAAGTATAATCATTATATGGTGCTTTTGTTCCCATTTATTTGTGATATTATTAAATCATAACTTATTTTTCTTCTTGGCACCCAACTAAATTAATGGCATATAAAAGACTCCTAATAATAATTGATTTAAATTAAACTACAACATTCATGTGAATCATGTCTATTCAGGTTTCATTATTTGTCCTCACCTGCATTAGAGAATGTTAAAATATAGTGAGCACGTTAAATATGCCTCCTTTGAGTTTATGTAAAACTTTGAGTTTATGTAAAGCTTAATTTTAAATTTTGTTTCCATCATCATAACAGTTACCAGCATCTAGAAGGGTGCTTGACTTAGACCTGATGCTCAATACATTGGTTGAATAAGTAGAAAAATGAACAAATTCATTTTGTCATCTTGTGGTTCTAGTCTTTAATTAATAAACCATTGTTTATCCTACTTAATTTGCATCCTGTGTGAATTGATGGCTACACTTACCTTTTTTGTTATTGACTTAATTCTCATACTAGTGTTGTCTTTTCCTCTTTATGCTCATATTTTAGGTTTACAATCCTTTATTCAAAGTATCTTTTTATTTCATTAATATATTTTGAGAGTAAAAGTTTGGTTATTTTTGACTTGTCTCTTAAACACCAAACAATGTTTCTATTTTGGTGAATCCAATGATTTATTTGAGGAGGAAAATTCTCCCATTCTTTTTACATGTTTATTATATCCTTTTCTAAGTAGTAGCTCCTTTATACATTTTATTTTGTGTCTACTATTAGACAGTATTGGCTTTCAGAGGACTTTGTATTGAGACTATTTCTTTTAATACTCTACCCAAAGATTTTATTCATGCTTTATAAACAATGTGTACCGGTGTCCCTTTGGGAAGAAAAATTTGTCCAAGGAGCTTAGCTTGAAGTGCCATCCATTTGTACGCATTCACTGTTTCACACACGTGTATTTGTTTTATTCTCTCTCTCTCATTATTCCCCACCCCTTGAGGAAGAAGAGTGAGCTATGTTCAATAATTTTGTCATAAAATGCTCTTTTTCTGTTTGCATTGAGTGGTTATCAACCCTCATGAACAGCAGTTTGCTGAGGGACAGATATAATCATTCATGACTGACATTTTGCTCCAGACCTTGCTGCCTCCTCTTATTATTCTTCATGTCAGATGCTTCCTAAGGACTTCTCATTTTTATTTTTTCCCATTTCTCTTCTATGTTCAACTGTAGGAATGTTTTTGCCCTTCAGGAACCAAATGTGGTGTGAAAGACAGAAGAAACCAGCCATCAACCGCTAAATAGGAAATCACCTTGAATATCATAGACTGGGAATTTTAATTGGGTTAGTGAGCCTTTTCTATAAAGAGAATATAGTAAAGGGCTTTCGAGAATCATTCTGAATGTAACTTTATCAGAACAATCAGCTCCACATTCTTTCTTTATTATAGATAATTCTCATTCCTTTTTGTATCATCTAAGATTTAGAACAATTATAGTATGTCTCAGGAAATTGTCTGTATGAATGTAGTAACTCACTCTTTAGAAGACACACCTTTTAGTGAGTTTTTAAATTTTTATTACAATAAATTATGCAATTTAAACCTATTAAAATTAGTTTTTACCTATATCAGAGAAAGAATCTGAAATGCAGGAGAAATTTTTTAGGGAAACTTTGAGCCAATTTTCAGCCAATACTAACAATTCCATAGAACATCTTAATTCATCAAGTTGAAATTAAATATGCATTCATTGGTTAAACAAATGTTTTTTAGTGCCTACACTATGCCAAGCTCTGTTTTAGGCATGGGAGATCCAGAGGTGAATAAGATGGAGAAAGCTTTCATCCTCATGGACTTTAAATTGTGGTGGGAAAGACAGACAATGAACAATTAGTGAAATAATTAAAACACATGATGATATTGGAAAATGAGAAGTGAAAGGTGCTATAAACATTAAAGTAGGGTGATACGATATGAGTGGGAATGGAACCGAAAGTCCTGGGAAAGCTTCTCCAAGGTGACACTTGAAGAGAAAAAGATAGTCACTTAGTATTGCAGTCCATAATTCCAGTAATTGCGTTCCTGATATGGCCTTCTCTTTCTCCCCAAACTCCCAATATCCTAGGCCCCTGCCAATAGTTTGAAAAGGAAATTGGAATATTTTGGATGCTTTATAATAAATACATTTTCAGATGCCAATCTTTATATTAGCACACATTTGGTATCAATTATGCACTTTTATTTCCTCTTCACACAAATATGTACACATAGACATATGCATTCCATTTGCAATTATTTATTGAGTACCTTATTATATGCAAGGCACTGTGCTAGGTACTATTTATCAGATTTTGCCCAGCATTGTATTCTGTTTTTCTAATTGGAGAGACAAATGTATATCAAGTCATCATACTAGTGAAGACCATATATAATTGCAAGTGTAATAAGTGCTATGAAGGAGCAGGACACAGTGCTGTCAGAGTCTATGGCGGGGAGATATGACCTAGTTGAAATCAATGAAGGCTGCATGAGGAAGTGATGATTCCGCTGAAACATGAGTGGGAATTAACTAGGTTGAAAGGGGGAAAGAAGAAGAGCATTTCATATAAATGTGCTGAGATGGGAAGGAGGTTGGCCCACTGGAGGACTGAAAGAGAGTAAGTGCAGCTAGAGGAGGAGGAATGAAGAGAAGCCTGACAGAAATGAGGTTGGGCAGAGGGCCTCTGAGCCCCTTGAACATGAGATTGTGTTGTCTGCTAATTAAGAAGTAGCTGCCTCCTTATGTCATAATATGGACATTGATTTTGTAAGATCCCTTGATAGGTCCAAATTTTGTTTAATAGCGTGTCAATCATGCTGCTTGTTAAACATACACACTGCTGATTCAGGCATCATTTATGCTACCACTGCCATAGATGTTTCCATGTAACAGCTATCCTACAAGATGGTACACCAGCACCTCTTGCTTTCCCGGTTAAAGAGTATCTTTGTGCATGTGTGTGAGGAAGATTAGCCCTGAGCTAACATCCGTTGCCAATCCTCCTCTTTTTGCTGAGGAAGATTGGCCCTGGGCTAACATCTGTGCCCATCTTTCTCTACTTTTTATATGTGGGATGCCTGCCACAGCATGGCTTGATAAGCGGTGTGTAGGTCCACACTGGGATCTGAACCCACGAACCCTGGGCTGCCGAAGCAGAGTGCATGAACCTAAACACTATGCCACCAGGCCGGCCCCAAGAATATCTTAATGACACATACAGTGGATGATAGAAATGGTTATGGATCAGATATGCTGTGGCACCCTTGATGTTCAGACCCAACAACTTATGGCAATTCAATTTAGGCCATTGTGGGAGAGAAATTCCTTAACTCTGCTAGCTATATTTGAAGACCTAAAGACAGCTGTCAGGTATTGCTTTACTGAGTTCCAGTCATGAACATGGAAGAAAATGACCACATGAACATGGAGAAAAATATTAACATTTGTGTGGAAAATGGAAAGGCTCAAATGAGAGTCATGCGTGGGAACTTTGTGACCATTGTGTAAACAGAGGGCAAACAATGCATGAACTTCTCTAGACCATGGTAAAATGTGACTCCTAATCCCAAAGGAAGATCCTTGAAGGACTTTCACCAGCTGTAATACGGCAAAAACATATATGCGTATAGGAATATCTATATCAGATTTATGTGTTTGTGTGAATGAAAGAGAAACTAAACTTTCTATCTTGTACAATGTAAATGAGTATATGATTCTATAGTTGGAAACCCTGGAAAACAGAGAGATTGGTATGGTAAAAATGAACATAATTATAAGAATTATACAACTTCAGCTTCATTGATCTCTATACTTTGCATTAAACTGTCTACTTCACCTTAGAGGTCCATGTTGGTTACCTAAATTTTTTTAAGAAAATTGTCAGGAAGTAAATGTTTTGGATTTAAAGAAACATTATCATAGCTAGAAACATCAGGATATTCTGACGTTAAATTTTATGCAAATTTAAAAGAGCCTACACTTGATTTCTTTCTATTTTTGAAAATTCAAAATATCATTAACCTATATATAAACTATAAACATTTTAATATGCTTATAGTTTTAAAGATATTGCTAGTATTTAATTTTAAATACTTAGTATTTTAGATGACATAGAATTATATATATTTATCTGCTTGATACAGATATTTTATTCTAAATTCTAGCCACATCTTTACATACCTTAAAAGATATTTTAAAAATATTTTACTATCATTATGGAAGGTTTTAAAACCAGTAAAATCATCCATGTGGCTTCAAATATTCAATATTTTTTCTTGTCCAGAGGCAGAAGACAAAACTAGGCTGCTTTGCTGGTGATTAGGGCCAAGTAGCTATTAAATGAGTTTTCTTTTTTTGTTTTTTTTAGATTCAAAATGATTCCTGTATGGCATTTCATCTTTTAATGTATCATTTTTGTCCTCAGTTGTTAAAGAATATTATGTTTATTTAAACATGTTTTATTTTTTTTTAATTGATGAAATTAAAAAAAAATAACAGCAAAATAATTCATGGACATACCAGATACGAGAAGAAAGTTTTATTTAATTGAAATATTTGGAAGCTATGCTCTATTAGCTTAAAAATAAATAAAGGTCAAATAATTTTTATAGTTATTTTTTTCTGGCCTTTTCAGACTTGATTTGATAAATTCTAGTTACTTATGGGATTTATATAAAAGAGTGAGAGCTATATAGAGAGAGATAATTACATAAAATTATCTATATATTAATACATGTAGGTATAATTATATAAGAAATATATAGAGAGAGCACAGACTTTTAAAGTTGTGTTTATTAAACTTATATTTTAGAATAGTTTTGGATTTATGTAATTATTGCAAAGGTAATACAGAGAGTTCCTGTATATCCCACACCCCAGTTTCCTCTATTATTATCTTACATTTGGAACGCACATTCATCACAATTAATGAACCAGTATTGTACATTATTAGTAAGTGAAGTCCATACCTTATTCAAATTTCCTCAGTTTTTCCCTAATATTATTTTTCTGTTGCAGTAATCATGCCTTCTTAGCCTCTTCTTGGTTGTAACAGTTTCTCAGACTTTCCTTGTTTTTTGTGACCTTGATGGTTTTGAGGAGTGTTGGCCAAGTATTTTGTAAAATGTCCACATCAATCAGTATTTAACCTGGTATTTTCCTCATGATTAGACTGGGGGTAATGTGTTTTGGGGAGTAAGACCACAGAGGTAAAAATACCATTCTTATCATATTATATTGTAGGGACCAGAATTGGCCACCTCAAGTTGTGTCTCTTTACCTTATCATCACTGAAGGAGGCTTTGACCTTCCCCGCCCCCACTAACTGTCTGAAGGGATTTGGGATGGAAGGCCTGTCCCTGGGACAGGCAGTCACCATGGATAACTCTGGGTATCGATAGACTGGGAGGGTCTTTGCTGGGCCCATTCTTATCAGAGTTCTGTTTACCAGACGTTTACATTTGTAAGGGAAGTCTCCATTTGTAAAGGTATCTCCCTCTCTGTCAGGAAGAAGGGGGGATGACTTTATCTCTAGAAACTTATCAGTGCAGAAGGTGAGGACTTAAATCTGCATGCTCTTGAATCCCTCATGGCTGACACCCCCAACTCCCCAAAAATCTTCCTTGTCTATAAAAGAGGAGAACCTCTGCCACTCTGTTGAGAGATATTCAGTTTCCCCGGGTCTGTCCCACGTATACATGTCGTAAAGCTTTGTTTGATTTTCTCCTGCTATTCGGCTTCTTGTCAATTTAATTTGTAGCCTAGCCAGAAAGGACCCAGAGTGGGTAGAGAATACTCTTTCTCCCCTTCAATATCAAAGGTTCATACTACCAAAATGAGATATTACTGTGATATTAACATTGATCACTTGGCTGAGGTAGTGTTTGTCAGGTTTCTCCACTGTAAAGTTACTCTTTTCCCCTCCTTTTCATATGGTGACTTTGGAAGAAAGTCACACTGGAAGGAGTGAGAGGTTATGGTGCCCCTTCTTAAGCATGGAGTATCTGCATTAATTATTTGGAATTCTTCAGCAGGACAGGTTTGTCTATTCTCATTTATTTATTTATTCAACCATTTATTTAAATCAGTATGGACTCATTGATATTTATTTCATACTGTGACTTATAATCCAATACTGCTTTATATATTTTGTTGCTCAAGTTTTGTTCCAGCTTTGGGTATTGGCACCCCCTGTGTCCCTTTGACATACCCCCTTCATTGTGGGTATTTATTTATTTATTTAAACACTTTCTCACTTTCTGACGCTACAAGATGCTCCAGGCTCATGTTGTATATTTTCTGAGCCGGTCCTAGAATCGGCCATTTCTCCAAGGAGCCCTGGTTCCTTTTGTTGAGAAATGGTATTAGAAACCAGATCTGGGCACTAGGTGCACTCCTTGCTAATGGGGTCTTTTGGCTTATAGGGTCTCTCGGCTGACAGAGGTGGGAGATATGCGTGTGTATACTAACCCATGTATATACTCATAACTATATGTGTTTCTGTAGGCAACCATCTGTATCGATATTAATCTAAATACAAGTTTATACTGTTGCCTTCTATAATCCGTTAGCACATGGAATGTTCTAGCTTTCTCCCCTTATCTGCAACCTCTCATTCTAACAGTGAAAAACTTGGCTCCCACTATCCTGTATGCATTTAACTAGTTGTTCAGTTGTAGTGTACATGTATAGTGGTATAGAAATGGTAACCTGTACGCTCGGGGCAAACAACTGTACCAACGAGAATACAATGCTTATATGAAGTTCCTTTTGCCTTTAGTCTTACATGCTCACTCATTTCCAAATTCACTTAGGTCAGCACCTTATTCCTCCATCCTCTAAGTTTCATACATTTGTAATGTAATTTGTAATGTTGTAATACATTCAGATTGTTTTGTCACGTTTTTCATTCCTTCCTGGGATATTTCAACCTCCTGAATTTTCTTTTCTTTTTTTCCGTAATTGCATACGTTAAGGTTACTCTGTGCTGTAAAGTTCCATGGCTTTTGACAAATGCTCAATCTTGCATTTACCATGATGGTATTATACAGAAGAGCTTCAGTGCCCTAAGAAACCCCCTGTGCTTTACCTATTCAATTCCGTTCCCACAGCCTTGAGCCATTGGCAGCCACTGATCTGTTTACCTTCTCTCTAATTTTGGCTCTTCCAGATTGTCGTGACAGTTGTATTCTAGAGGAGTATTTTGGAGTGAATATAGTGATTCTTCAAACACTGAAGGTGCTATGCATATTGCCAAAGGGAGTATGATTTGATCTGGACAGAGTTCCGTGGCAGGACGAAGTGACAAGCACCTCAAAAGGACAAGACCACAACACTGTGCTTTTATCTTTGTTGTTAACACAGAAATGATATATTGGCTTAGGTCCAGATTCTAGGATCATCATTTTTATCTGTTTCTCCTTTGTTTTGTTTTGCTTTGTTTCTCTCGGAAGCCTGAAAATTTTGTTCCACTATTTTCTATATTTAATGTTTTGGTTGAGAGGACCCTGGTACCAATATAATTCTCATTCTTTGTAAGTAAACTACTCCCTGTTTCTGGAAGCTTGAGACATTTTCTCTTAAACTTGGAGTTTAGAGATTTCTCCAGGATATGCTTTAATCTAAAAATTTTGAGTTGTTTTTATCTCAGATATGTTCTTTTATTGTTTTTTCTGATTATTACTCCTCTTCGATCTTTTTCTCCCTTTCTTTCTGGAACTCTTATATTTAAATATGGATTTTCTAAATCTAGTCACATCTCTTATCTTTTCACTCACAATGTTCAATTCCTTGCGTTTTTGTATTTTGCATTTTGTTAATAATAAACATTACAATATAGTGTAATATTTCATTTACCATTATAGTTTACATTGTTACAATATTATTTCAAGAACTAATGTAGGTGCTCTGTTAACTTTACTTCCTTTAATCCTCCAACAACTCTCTGAGATAAGATGTTTACTCTCCATTTTATAGATGAAATAACTACTAGTAGGGGCAGAGCTCATGTTTGCACCTGATAGTCTGACATCAGAGCCTGAGGTACATCAGTATTGCACATACTGTATTTTGGGATAGTAACTCCACTTTGTCTTTCATGTCACATATTTGGCTTGTAGAATTCTCAATTCTATACTTTAGTCAGTTTTAAATATTTTCACTGAAATATTTTTTTTAATATCCTCCAATCCTTCATGTTCTCAAGTTGCCCATTCCTTCCTTGAGATTTTTAACATTTTAAGATTTTTGGTGTTTTTTTTTTTAAAGCCTTATTTTTTTAGAGCAGTTTTAGGTTTGCAACAAAATTGAGAGGAAGGTACAAAGTTTTCCTATTTACCCCCTATTTCATTAGCCCTAATTGCCTTATTGCATTAGCAGGGGCTTCCAGTGTGACATTGAATAAAGTGGTGGGAGCAGACATCTTTGTCGTACATTTAATCTTAGTGGGAAAACTTCTAGTTTCTCACCATTAAATATGATGTTACCTGTAGATTTCTATTGTAGATAGTATTTATCAAGTTGAGAAAGTTCCCATCTATTCCTAGTTTACTAAAGTCTTTATCATGAATGGGTGTTGGATTTTGCAAATGCTTTTTCTGCATCTATTGATGTGATTATATGATTTTTTTTTTTAGTTTGTTGATGTGATGGATTACATTAATTGATTTTCAAAAGTTGAACTAGCATTGCATACCTAGGATAAATGCCACTTGGTTGTGGTGTATAATTCTTTTATATTATGTTTTTGGATTCAATTTGCCAATATTTTGTTAAGGATATGAGAGATAGTGGTCTGTAGTTTTCTTTCCTTGTAATGTCTTTGTCTGTTATGGGTATTAGGGTAATGCTGGCCTCGTAGAATAAGTTGGGAATTAGTCCCTTTGCTTCTATCTGAAAGAGGTTGTAGGGAATTGGTATAATTTCTTCCTTAAGTGTTTGGTAAAATTCACCAACGAACTCAACTGGGCTTGGTCTTTCAGTTTTGGAAGGTTATCAATTTCTTTAATAGATATAGGTCTATTCAGATCATTTATTTCTTTTTGTATGAGTTTTGGCAGATTGTGTCTGCCAAATGGAGTTGTTCCATTTCATCTAGGTTATCAAATTTGTGGGCATAGAATTATTTAGAGTATTACTTTTTTTTTTTTTTTTAATTTTCATGCCCTCTATAGTGATGTCCCTTCTTTCTGATGTTAGTAATTTGTGTATTTTTTTCTTTTTTCTTAGTAAATATGGCTAGGGCTTATCAATTTTATTGATCTTTTCAAAGAACCGTCTCTTGGTTTCGTAGCTTTTTCTCTATTTCCTGTTTTCAATTTCACTGATTTCTGCTCTAATCCTTGTTCTTTTCTGCTGCTTTCTTTGGACTTAATTTGCTCTTCTTTTTGTAGTTTCCTAGGTGGAAACTTAGATTATTGATTTTAGATCGTTTGTTCTTCTGTAATGTATGCATTCAATCCTATAAATTTCCCTGTAAGCACTGCTTTCACTGTATTATACAAATTTTAATGTTTTGTTTTCATTTTCATTTAGTTCAAAATCTTTTAAAATTTCTCTTGAGATTTCTTCTTTGACGTGTGATTAAAAAGTATGCTGTTTCATCTTCATGTATTTGAGGATTTTCCAGTTATCTTTCTGTTATTGATTTCTAGTTTAATTCCACTGTGGTCCGAGAGCAGACGTTATATGATTTCTACTCTTTTCAATTTGTTAAGGTGCATTTTATGGCCCAGAATGTGGTCTGTCTTGGTGAATGCTCCATGTGAGCTTGAGAAGAATGTGTATGCTGCTGTTGTTGGATGAAGTAGTCTACAGACGTCGATTATATCCAGTTGTCTGGCGGTGTTGAGTCAACTATGCCCTTACTGATTTTCTGCCTGCTGTATCTGTCCATCTGATAGGGGATGTTGAAATCTCCAAGAATGATAGTGACTTCATCTACTTCTCCTTGCAGTTCTATCAGGTTTTGCCTCATGTAGTTTGACGCTCTGTTGTTAGGCACATCCATGTTCAGAATTGTACGTCTTCTTGGAGAGTTGACCCCTTTATCATTGTTAGTTCCTTTTTAAGAACACTTTTCTCTCTGCTTTTAAATATATCTCAACAGGAGTCTTCAATGTGATTTTAAAAAATTTAATTATAATAAAAAACATGTAACATAAAATTTATCATCTTATTGATTTTAAGTGTATGGTTCAGTGGCATTTAGTATATTCACATTGTCGTGCAGCCATCGCCATCATCCATCCAAGAATTCTTTTCATCATGGATTACTGAAACTCACTACCTATCAAATAAGAACTCCTCTTTCCTCCTCCCCAAGGAGGAAATAGATAAAAGCAGGGAACAAATAAAACCTATGTAATAAGAAGACAATATGATTGTCTAATTAGAAATCCTAATACCATAAATTGAAAATTTAGTAAAACTATTTAGAGCCCAGTACATTAGCCAAGGACAATATAAGTATATAATAATTGATAGTTTTATCTATTTTTTATTTATTTATTGTATGTATTTCAAAATATGTTTGCTATTGTTTTGAGTGTGTCATAACTTTAATTCTGTTTATTACTTTTCCCCCTCAATCCACATCTTAGACATCCATCTTTATTTTGATATATCCATCCAGTTGTTTCCTACTACTGCAAAATGCTCTGTGGGGTGTACTCATCACATTTTACCAGTCCATCCTATTATTGCCTGATTGCCAACAAGTCTAAGCATCTCCTTACGTACTTTTTGCTCTTTTTCAGTTTCTTCTCATGTAAATTGTTTGTGCATATCTTTTGCACATTTTTTTCTGGTTTTCTGTCATTTTTCTATTGACTTTGGGGAGTTATTTTTATGTTCTAGTTTTTAGTCTTAAACCTATTTATAATTCTATTATTGTTTCTTATGGTAAAGCCCATTATTGATATTCTGTTTCATATTTTTTCAAGTTTTACATTTGATTTTTGTTTTTATGATGGTTTTTGCCTTTAACTTAAAATCCATACATATGTTTATTTGCCCTTATTAATTTCTTCCCCTTAACTAGACAAGCAATTTATAATGCTCTCATGACAATTTTATTTCCCTCTTTTCCTTTCTCCCATGCTCCTTTCCACTACTCTAAGAACTAATAATGTTAATATTTTCTATATTTTCAGTTCTGGATTATTTGTTATAACTTTCTCTATTCTTTTTACCCAATTTTTATATTTTAAGACTACCCTTAGTCTCTATATCTCTTACAATATTCTCTTAGTTTTGTTTTCTTAACACATTCTCCAGTATTTGTGATAAGGTCTTTTTTATGTCAAATTTGAGGTCTTGTGTATCTGATAATAATTTTATTATGCCCATATATTTGAATGACAATTTCACTGGATATAAAATTCAAGGTTCAAAGTTCATTTCCTTTAACACATGCAAGGTATTAGTTTATTGTCTTCTTGTATCCAGGGTTGCTATGAAGAAGTCTGATATCCATCTAGTTCTTGAACTTTTCTTTTTCTGGAAGCTTTTAACATTTTTTTCTTCGATGTTCTTAAATTTTACTATAATGTATATAAATGCCTTTGTCTTTCTATCTTGCTGGTCACTCTATTATCTCTTTCAGTCTTTTCTTACTTCTGAAATATCGTCTTTATTACTTTTCAACTATTTTCATTTCTCCTTTTGTTTTTTAACCTTTCTGGGATTCCTTTCATATATATGTAAGCCTTTCTATTTATATCCTTAAAATATCCTCTCGGTTTTTTTTTTTTTTTATATTTTCTACTCTTTTCATTTTTCCTGCTGACTCCTCTGAGGGATTCAGAATCTGATCTTTCCACTCATTAATTCATTCTTCAGTTGTAACCATCCTGCTGTTTTTTACACCTATTTTGTTCTTTATGCAACATATTATATTTTATATCTAATATTTCTATTTAGTTACCTTTATGCTTTCTTGTTTTTACTTTATATTGCTATATCTTTGATTTTCTTCTTATATATATGCCTGAAGCCTTTTAAAACTCTGATTCCATCTGTTTTTAAAATTCTGCTTTAAATGTTATATGTTGTTCAGTTTATTGTCATCTTTTAACAATTATTTGGCCTCTTAGAGCCTAGTTACTTTGGCCTGTGAACTCATGCATCCATAATAACGTGAATTGCTCTCTCTAGTAATTTAGGAAAAAGTAGAAGGCCAGCCCTTTGCCTGTGTCCATCAGGTGAGTTTAAGGAAACGTGAAGGGTGAGCCTTGTGGCAGAGAGACCCACAGAACAACTATTGATCACTTCCATTAGTTGCCACTAGGCAGTGTCCCTTCCCTTTTGAGTTCTTATTTGAACATTTAAATATTGGGAAGCAGCAGTGTAGGTGGCAAACTCTGTAGATTATCATTCGTGTCCCTGAGAATTTGAAGGGGACTTGGTTAGGAAGCGTTGACTCATCACCTCTTCACTTGAGCAAGGTTTTTAACTGCCTTGACATCTCACAGATAGTACAGCCTTAAATTGAATTACTGATTTCTGTAGAGTCTGAAAATCATTGTTCCAAGCAAGGGGGAAGAAAGATATTACTGTACAGGAGCTCTCCTACCACCTACACTCTTGTTGCTGTTTCCAGCTGCCCTCTTCCCCAGACTGCCACAACCCCCCACTCAAGACAGTGGTGTTCAAGACAACCTGTAGACTTCCAGGTGTTTCTCAATTTCTGCTTCTTTCTTTCTTTCTTTTCATTTGCTGTTCCTGAAATCCATCCTTCCCAATAGTTTCTGTAGTTTTTCAGGATTAATAATGGGTGAGGGAGCCACCAGCCATTGCTAATTGACCATCCTGACAATCTGATTGTTTCTTTATATTATCAATAGTCAGAAAAGAATAATGGAGAAGTATCTTATTCACCATTGTAACATGCATTGCAATATATCTAGAAATAAATTTTATAATAAGTATGTAACTTATTTATTTTAAAAAACTATAAAGTTTTAGTAAGTGGTATGAAAAAGAGACCTGAACAAGTCAAAAGATAAATAATATCTCAGGGTAAAATAATTCAGTATTTAAATATCTCAGTTATACATTAAATTATTCTAAGATTCATTTGGAAGAATGAATGTATGAGAAAACCAAAAGACCAAAAAATATTGAGGATGAAAATGTGACCTATTAAAATGCAACATTAAGACTTAATCAACTCAAATGTAGGAAAGTTACTTCACTTTACATGTCTTTACTCTGCCCCATTTATAATATTTATGCCTTAATTATTTCCTTTACATACATTTAGAACCATATTAGCATTTTAATTTTTTCCTCAACAATCAAACATAACTTAGAAAGTTCAAGAGGATAAAGAAAGTTTATCATATTTACTCATGTTTTTGCTGTGGTTTTTTTTTCCTTCCTGATATTCCAAGATTCCTTCTTTTATCACTTCCTTTCTGTTTGAAGAAGTTCCTTTAGCCATTCGTTTAGGGTGGATCTACTGATGACAAATTCTTTTAGTTTTCCCTCATTTGAAAAAATCTTCGGAGGAGGGGTCTTGGGCCATTGGGGCCAGATGTGGGTGGAAGTCTAGGCTTTCCGCTCAGCCTTCGCTGTTGTGGGTGGTGATCAGACAGTAATTTTTCTGTGGTGTTTGGCTGTTGTCTAGCAATTATTATCTAAATGTTCCTTCTTGCTAGGTTTCCCTTTTCCTGATCCTTTGGCTAGAGAGATCAGTCTGCACCCTTGGATTTCCATGTTGCCAGATTCTCATATCCATTTTGGGATATATGATGAAAAAAGAAAATTTAGGAAACTCACCACCCATGGTTCTCTGAGTCCCGAGGTCCCTAGCTAGTCTGCCTACTTCTCTCCACTTTTCAAAATCTTCTTTTGTTTATATAAAACTATATATAATGCCCAGGAGTTTTAGTTGTTATCACTAGGAGGGAAAATATGTCCGCTCAAATCTTCCCAGAAAAAGAAAATACAGTGGCTTAATAAATACGACATTGTTGAAGGAATAGAGATCAGAGACTGATACAGAAACTCCAGAAATAGATTCAAAATATGATAAAGAGAAAAGAGTTGGAGATCAATTGATTTTGGAAAAATTGGCTAATAATTTGGGGAAAATTTATATATTCACCTCAAACACATGGAACTGAAATTCCAAGTGGCTATCCCTTATTAATATTTGTCTACAACTTGAAGTGGCTTTATCTTTTTAGTATTTCTTATTGCCTTTCTTTACATGAGCCAAAAGGGAAAGACTGTCATAAAGTATGAAGACAAACACATTGCCAAAACAAATATGCAATAAAGGATCAATATGCATAATACATGGGAAATCAATTCAATGTTGGGTAAAAAGTTAGAAGAAGAGGGTATTTTTTCAATTTCTATAATTTAAACATTGTTGTATTAATGTCTGTTTTTTACTGTTATTACTGTGGTTAATCACTTTTTATATGTTTATTGCCTTGGGTTCTTCAATTTAATGTCCACATGAATACAAGAGATATCCTTTGATGGTGGCAAAGGCATGAGTTGAAAATGAGAGATTTTTCTCTTTCTCAATTTAGAAACAGTTGAAATCAGAATATTAAGTAAATAAATAAAGCAACAATGTATGTGGAGCACAAATTTGGGGATTAATATATAACCGCTGTTTTAAAAGGTGCCCTTTTTTATATTTCTGTTGTAATTTTATTATAATTTACTTTTATGACTTTTCCCTAATTAAATTATTACCATCACAGGGTCAGCTCACTTTATTTTCACCTCTTTATTCCTGGTGTCTAACATGGTATGTGGCACTATGTGAGCATCAAATGTTTGCTAAATAAATGAATGACTGGATGAATAAGTCAATAAATAAATAAATCTCCATTGCACATTTCGATGAATACTTTTGTTAATTATGGGGATAAGATTTGATATGTTATATCCAAAATGGAACAATAGAAAATATATTAGAATAATATTCTACATAACACATCATTAGGTTGATTCATGGTTGGTTTCCAAAGAATTCAGCCTCATTTTCTTTTCCTACCACACAAAATGACAATGAATATATTATTCAAATCTGGTTTTTATTAAAAAGCCAGTTGTAAGATTTAAGAAATGGTTCTCATTTTATTGATTAAAGTGATCACACAGCCTTCTTTGATGGTATTTGTTGAAAACTCTTTGGGGGCTTGACATATTTAATGAGTGGCTCTATAAACTACAGAAGCAGATTAATAAGAAAAATTAACAAAGTGAATTTAGTTTGTAAATTAAGACAGACTTTATCAATATCCATGCCTGTTATATTGCTATGTGTCAGACCCTCTCTACTTTGATCTTTAATTTAACTAATCATTCCTTTGATTCCAAATCACTAAGACATTACTGGGAGTCAAAGACTAACCTTGAAAAAGGCTTCTCTTCTTTAGCAATCAGACAGATATGAAACTCCATTAATTAGGTGTGAATTTCCCATCCCCTTCAATGCAGAAGTTACATGAGTCTCTGAGTGTAAAGATTTGTTGTTGTTGTTGTTGTTTTGGAAAGGGTGTTGAAACAGCTATCTATATGCTGTTAGTTGTTTTGCAAAGTTAATCTTAGATTGACTGATACACGGTTCCACTTTCTCTCTGTAATTCAACAGAGGACGAACCACTTGCTTGATCTGTGTCTCCCTCAGCAACAAGACATCAGCCATATTTACTAATGTTAGTTCTCTAAAAGGATCAAACTATGAATGTGTAACTCCTTTGGATCCCCTCTTAAAACATTTCTCTTTTTTTCTTTAGCCTATATTTTAAAAAATATCTGTGAATTATGTATTTCACAGTTGCATGCTATAAATCTGTTGCAACATCTTGCTTGATTTTCTGGATGCTATTCCACTAAATACCTCCCTTTCTTCTGCTGATTTGATTATAAGCTTCAGAGACAAAGTTTTTCTTGTGAATTCATCATGAAAACACAATACTGGACCCTGAGATATTAATTATTTGGGGCTAATCATAAACATAATGCTATTTTTATTTATTTATTTATCTTTCCTTGCTATGTATTCATCATCATGGTTTATTAAAACCTCTAATTCTCAGGAGGAGCTAGGCCCAGAATAGCAAAGAACAATGTGCACAATCTAAACCTTGTCCTTGTGCTCAACTGGCTTATATTCTGTCTTACTGTAGGTGTCATTTTTATTTGATCATTAGGATTATGTTGTTAGTCATGACATGTGATGTTATACTGGAACTATTCATATATTATAATATTGTACTACTGGTAGACCAACCTCAGACATTCAGGAGTAGATATTTGCATAAGTTTTTTTAGAAAAATTACATTTCCTTTACAATTGAAGAATTTAATATAGAAATATAGTTGATGCTCTTATAAAAATCACATTATAATAGAATTTTTTAAATAGTCAAAATAATAGAATTTTTGAAATGTGACTGAATTTGGAAATTATCACTTTACCTCCATGCTCAATTCACTCCACAATCCTTTATTATATCCTTCAGGGATAAGTGATCTCTCACATATCTTCCTCCTTTCATCTGTCTTTCCTTATGTAAGTTATTCCAGCTCTTTGAAGAAAGGTACAAACGCAATAATTAACAGATATGAATAGGAGGTGGGGATGGGTATTCAGAGCTATAAACCCAAGGCTTCTGTAAACTGTTCAGATGCTGTCAGATATGAAGAATTCTGTGTACATGCAAGGAGAGGTGGATTTAACTGAGTAGGACACTTCCTAAAAATGGTGCCTCTGAAAATACAAGTTTATTGCTACTTCTGCTAGTATTGCTTTTGGGAAATACGTTAGGAGAATAATATGCCTCTGTTTTGATGAGGTAAACCGTAACATGGATATGATCAGAGTTCCAATTTTTTTTAACCAGTTTTCACTGATCAAATGCTTCTGTTCTAAATGATTTCTTTTTATCCTTCTTTCATGTAAATTATTTCCCTAATACAAACTTCTTTGCTTTCAGACAGAAAAAGGACTATCAAAAGTATGGCAAGAAAGTGAGCAGAACTCTGGTGACCATTGGCAAAAGGCTGTCATCTTGCTAGGAAAGTTACGGAATTTTGAAGTTATATTTCAAGGTATCAGAACAAGGGATCTAGGAGGAGGAGCTGCAATTGATGACATTGAATTTAAAAACTGCAAGACTGGTAAGTTTCTGGAAAGCACTTCCATTTGGAAGCACACTTATAATCTAGCCATTTTATCCTTATTTCACGCTTATAAAATGTTCTGCTATTATATATTTTGTATAGATGTAAAAATCAATTGCAAGAGATAATTTCATAATTTTTGAACTTACAGTTATATGTTAAGAGGTAATCGCTTCTCCATCCTTCAAATGGACAAGTAATTTCTCTCTTCCTTTCATACCATCCCCTTTCTACATGTAGCAGTGTTCTCCTTTGAATTTATTTTTCAACACAATTAAAATGTAAGCCTAATATTTATATACATTTATCTAATATAAAATAATAAATATGAACCAGTAAAAAAGGGATAGAAAGCTGGCAGTTAGTGAATATATGAGAAATAAGTTCAACCAGGTATGATTCAAGCAGAACTTGAGTTGAGAGCTATGCTTAGGGATTTAAAATGCTACACTAGCAAGCGAACAGCAACTTAAAAAAATTGCTAACATTTATCATGCTGCTAAATGTGAAGTTTGACTATGCTTAGATTTTCTTTACAAAAATACCCAGAGAATGTCAAAAATAATTATAAAAACATTTGTACAATTTCACAATTGGCAAGGTTCTTTCTGAGGAATTATTCCATCTGATTTCCAAAATGGTACTGTGTGATATATACATGTGTGATGTATACTGCCAATGAAAGTTATGCTGTCTGTGGTTTTCTACACTGATTCACTTGGAGGCAAGCCCCTGGGATGGAGAGCTAAACTTGAATGCTATTTAATTGTATTATTGCTCTCATATTAAAATATCACTTCACTGAGGTACTTCAAAAATGTGACTTTTTTTTGGTGATGTTACAGCATCTGCTCTTTTTATGACCAGGCCTGCTTCAAAGGATTCTGCTTAGAAATTAGTCCTTTAGAGTTTGATTTTCCCCACTACATTTCCAGGAAAGGTGGATGCTACTCAGCCACCTTATATATGTTACATAAAGTCAGCATTCCTACATCCCCGATGGCCTAGGGAGCACAGAGCTCTGGGTATCTATGTCAAGCAGGAGACAGGATTTGGGCTTGAAGATGCTTGAGAGAGGGTGCCTGGACAGAAGAAAATGGGGTTCTGAACATAAAATCATGAAAAGGTATTTTAGAAGTGAGAATGTGCTTCTTCAACTCTTTTCTAGTACCTTTCCTTGTAATATGCTAATTTCTATTATAATTAGTCACTCAATCTAGAAATGATTCTAGCAACTTAAAAAGGAAAAATTCTTCAAAACTTTTCCTAAGGTTTTAGAAAGAAAGAAGCTTTCATTAAACAAGAGAGATTCCTTTCTTCTCAAGGGAAGCAGAATGATTCCTAGATGGGTTGATTCAGGATAGAAGAAAACTGAGAGGAGTTATTCCAACTTTGCCAGGTTTCATGTAGAACTTTGCACTGTTTCTTCTCCTCCTTATCTTAAAAATCCTGTGAGAATTTACATGATTATAATTAATTTTGTTCAACTGAATCCAATGCTCAGGTGAGTAATACTTTAATATATTTAGTGATAAACTACTTTTAAGTTTATAGTTTTTTCTATGTCATCAAAACAGAGATGCAAATTGTGACCAATTGTAGTTGAATATGGTCAATTGTATATCAACTAATTTTAGGAAAAAGTAACCATTGGCTTGTAATAGCCCAGCTTGCTACAAGTAACGAAGATTTTCAACATATATTTTGGTTAAAATAGAAAGCAAAAAAAATCATTATGAGAAATTTTAAAAGACTGTGTATGGAGCTAAAAGATAATGATTTTTTCCCCTTAGTTTTAAATTATCTGCCAATGAGATATCAGTGCTACGAAATGTGGGTGATGAGAAGGAGCTTAGAGTGTGAGTTACCCTAAGTTGTTTTCTACTATAGCCCATTAAGAAAAGAATCATATTTGACAAAACACCTAAAAATCAGAGAGGCACTATAGAATAGTGATTAAGAACAGGGAGTCTTGAGTCAAACTACCTGGGTGTGAATCTGGCTCTGCCACTGACTAGCTGGGGTGAGTTTTTTTATTTCACTTTCCCTTAGTTTCCTCATCAATAAAATGGGTTGATAATAATAGTACTTCCACCATATTAAATATGTGAATATATATGAAGTGCTTAGAATAGTCTTGGCACATAGTAAAATTTATGTTTTACATTTTATTGTTACAATCATCATCATTCTTCTTAACCATGCTGTATTCTCAAATGGTGCTTTATTGCCTTGCATGAGGAAACCAACTTCAAATCACATGCAAAGAGGTCACCATAAAGTCTGTCATGGAATTGTTGCTGTTTCCCATTGAGATGAAGAACTTAAAAATGACTTAATGTTTATTTCTCTGTCACATCCTGCCAATCACAAAAGATCATATGTTGTATGATACTATTTCTAGGAAATGTCCAGAATAAGCAGATGTGTAGAGGTAGACAGTAGATTAGTGGTTACTTAGGGCTGAAGGAATTGGGGGTGGGGAGTGACTGCTAACGAATGTGGGGTTTCTTTATGGGGTGATGAAAATTGATGGGTGATTGTTGCACAACTCCATAAGTGTACTAACACCACTGAATTGTAAACTTTATATGAGTGAACTTAATGGTATGTAAATTATAAATTATAAATCAGTAAAGCTGTTAAAAAAAAAAAAGAAATGAGGGAGAATTCTGGAAATGTGGTGGTGGTGGCAGAGCAGCTTTTGTATTTTCCCAAATCCTCACATCAGATCAGTCAGAGCACCTAGTTAGCAAAATCAATGAGCCATGGAAAACATGTACAGTAAAATTAAGTGAAAATGCATCCCATAAAAACCAACATACAGGCTAATGGGGACAGACTGCCAATAGCTGCAAGACCTCTGAGGTATTTATGTCTGTGAAAGAGAAGGCGGGAGAATAATCTGAGAGCCCACAGATATTCACTGGAAAATGTAGTCAGGTGGCTTGAGAATGGCAGCTAAAACTGGCAGGGGTTTTACCCATTTTTGAGAATAAGTGGGTCCAAGGGGTCTGGGGTAAGGTCTGTGGAGCTGGAGCCATCTAGATGCCCTCAACTCTCAAAATGGATCTACCAGGACTCCTTCAGGGGACAGCCACCCATGTTCAAAATCAAACCAAAATGAAAAATGATCAGACAAAAACGTCACTGGGAATGGAATCAAAATTGAGTAGACTGGGACAGATGAAGGAAGGCTCACATCCATGCGGGGGAGGGGAATAGAGCCAGGGAATCTCAAAAAGCAAGTCACCATATCCTTTATAGATTTATAAATGTTCTAGGGACTTATAACCCTTTTCAGGAGTTTGACACGATTCATCTAACTTTGGTCATGTCATTCTAGAGCCTCAGTTTCCTCACACAAAATGAGAGGATCATAATAGACAATCTGTGACATTTTCCTATGACTATCTGACAGCTCTGGAAACTGTGCATATTTTTTAAATTTCAGAGTAATTGAGAACAAAGTTTAAAACTGATTGAGTGAAAGTGGAAGAAGGTAGAGGATATATGTGAGATATATATATTTGGTGGCTATCTACTTTACCTGTAAATAAGAAAGCTATTTGAGATTCATATTTATTTTTTTACTTTCCATTCAAAAACTTACAACTCAATGTATTAGATAATATTTAATACATGGCCAACATAAAGCTGGATGTATTCTTTACTATTTCTTTGTGTTCTGAATACATCATGGTCCTATCTTCAATTTGTTATCAAATTTATTGTATTTGTCTAAAAAGAAAAATAAAGCAAAAGAATAGGCATATTCTTTGGTCAGTCCAGGCTCACACTGAGAAGCATATCTCTATTTTGGATAAATTAACAAGGAGGCAAGTATCTTATTCATAGAAAAATAAGTGATAGATTATGAATTTTATATCTCCTCCTTTTAAATTCAAGTTGACTTAAAAATGGTTTGTACAAAAATCTTATAAAATGCAACCACCATTCTATAGAACAGAGAAGTAGGAAGAGAATTCATAGAGGAATGGAATATTTCACCATTGTAATTACAAAAGTATCAATTCTAAGTTTAAATGGTTATTTAATTTCCAATCAGAATACTATTTATTAAGTAAAATCATTTATTAAGTACAATCATCCAGCTGATACTTATTTATTTACTGTTAATACTAAGTAGCATTTATGTCGGTGGTTGGAAGCCCAGTTCTTCAACAAGATCACTGGGTGCAGATCCTAGCTTACCCACTTGCCATCTGCTCTGTGGTTTTAGGCAAGTTACACAATCTTCCTTTGTCTTGTTTTTCTCAGTTATAAAATGGTAATAATACCGCTTCCATGTCACAGAGCTCTTAAGAGGATTAACTCATTTACTTTATACAAAGAGCTTTGAAGAATGCAGGGGACATAGTAATCGCTGAATATTTGTTGGCTAAAAGTATAAATGAGCAACAACAGCAAACACTTGACATTGTTTTAAGCACAACGCTTTTTGTATCAGTGCTTAAGATCTGGTTCTGTTCCATTCACGTGTTCAGCAAACATTTATCCATCGCCTAGGCCACGGAAAGTTCTGTGCAATGTACTGTGCACATCTCCTCAGAGCAGGGCTGAAACGAGTGTGTTACACGGTATTTGACTTTATTGATTTTCCATGTCCCCTTTCAATGCCCTTTTCTTGACTCCCGGCATTTCCTCTCCTTCCCCTGTGCACCCTGTGTCTTATATTTCCAAGACTACTCTGTGAACTGTCTCCAAGACACTGGTAAACCTGGTAGCTTAGGATGGGAGCCAATAAAGGTATAAGATGTTGCCTTTCCCACTGAAAAACCTAGAAGATACAACTGAATGATGACCAGTTTTCAGTTCAGGGAAAAGGAAGAAATACTTTAGGGAATAGAAAATGCTTCCAGAAGTCAATAAAATCTTCTAAGTAGACAATAGCACAGTAGCTACTCTGTCTCTCTCTCAATTCTTGCAGAACAAAACACATCATTGCTCCCCAAATAATCCAAACTGTGAAAGGAAGGAAGTGCCTTGGGAATAAAATGAGAGAAGTCAGCATCATTATGATTTCAGATATCTAGTAGATTGTCTTCACACATAACCTGAAAAGACTTTCTTTTTTTTTAATAATCACTTTCACACCTTAAAAACTGTATGACTCCTGAGTGTCCTTTAAACAGTAATTGCTCTGGAGTGAAAATAGTGGCTCGATGATAACGATTTCAGCACAGCGTCACTCTGGATTCAAACTGAACTTGGGAGATCGCAGAACAGTGATTGCTCTATGTAAAGTTCATGGATACATAAATCTGTAAACAGAACCCTGTAGAGTTTGACTTCAAAACGTACCTTCTTCACTTAGTTTAGATGAAAAGCTATATTTCTGTTCAATATGTGAGTGTTCCAAGTGTTACATTTAGATCTCTCACAGTTCTCTTTTAAGGTAAATGTTGTCAAAAGAGGAAAAAAGATGGTAGTGAGTAGAAGAAATAATAATAATGAAACATCTCACCCTAATGAAATAATTAAAAGAGACTTTTAAAATTTTTATTTATTTATTTTTGGTGAGGAAGATGTGCCCTGAGCTAACATCTGTGCGAGTCGTCCTGTATTTTGTATGTGTGTCGCCGCAACAGCATGACTGATGAGTGGTTTAGGTCCACGCCAGGGAACCGAACCAGCGAAACCCAGGCCACCAAAGCAGAGCTCACCGAACTTAACCACTACACCATGGGGCCGGCCCCATAAAACAGACTTTTATTTTTAGTAATAATAGCTAGATAATGTATAGTACTGTATATTGTAAGGGTGGATAAAGGATGGACGAATGGGTATATGGATGGATAAATGGATGCATGGACAGAAAGACAGATGGATTAATAGAATACACTCATTCAAATCTCATTATCTGTATAAAAATTCAAAACAGGACAAGTTCCTGCCTTCCTTGAGTTACATTCTGGTGGCAGATGCAGATAATAAACAAAGTTAGATATAATATTGTGTGATGTGGCGATAGGAGCTATGAATGGTATAGCGAAAAGGAAGTGATGGAGAATTCTTACCCTGATTAGAGTGGTCAGAAATAGTCTCTTGGAAGATTACAACTGAGCAAAGGCTTAAATAAGAGGCGACCATGCACACATCTCAATGATGAACACTCCAGGCCTTGGGACCATTGAGGCAGATTTACTAGGAGGGGAGCACATTGCTGGAGCAGAAGGGACTAAGGGTAGGGAGACACGACGGGCCTCATCATGCAGAGCTTTGTCATCAGAAATGCCTGCTCTGTACTGGAGATCTTCTCACAGCACAGGGGTTAAACAAGCAGAGTCTAGAGTCAGACTTCCTGGGTTTAAATCCTGACTCTGCCACTTACTTGTTGTGTGACCTTGAATAAGTACTCATCAACTCTGTGCCTCAGTTTCTGTATGACCACAAAAATAGAACCTACCAGATAGGGTAATTGTGAAGATTTAACAAGTTAATATGTGCTAAGAGCTTTGGACAGTATCTCTTCATAGTAACTATTCAATAAATGTTAGATATGATTACCATCATCATCATCACAGTCATATTTGATTTGATCCTCAGGACAACTCTGGAAAGTTGAGACACTCAGAGGTTGCACTAAATAATACAAGCCAGGTTGATTTCCTTACTGATGTTGAATGGCACAGAAACTTAGCCCTATTTAACCATAACAGCATAGAATAGTACTAAAATCATGATGAATACCTTGGGGGCAAAGCAGCCACACAACACCTGCCGTATCTAGTTTATCGATGATTTCAAATGCTCCTGAACAATAACAAGTAATTTCAGCCCTATCACTAGTGTTCCTAACAGTGGAGTGTTCTAGTCGCACTAGTTGGAATATTTCAAAACATTGTAAACCCTGTTTTTAAAATTTTATTATTCAACCAAGCCTCATTGGTACACAGCTATTTTATTTTGGGTTCAGAAAATTTTTCAATAAAAGGAAGGGAGAGAAAAGAAAAGAAACCTTTTGTACAAATGTTACAGAACTTGAACTGGATCTAGGTCACAGCAGTTCTTTTATCTGATTCTGTATGACTATTTTTATTCTGGGTTTCCTTAAAAACTGCAATGCACCTTTTGTACCTAAAGCTAAAATTTTCTAAGAATTGACGTAATTTGTTAAATATACTCTTTATACAGAGCCAATTCATATCTTTCAATTAAACCTGCTGCTTCAAATTAAACTTTGTCTATTGGCTGGGTGAAAACCCAATGGTTCTCAAGTGAAAAAATAGACTTATCTGTAGTAACCACTTTACATTTCTGCAAATATCTTTTATTAACAAAAAATGTTTTTTGTTCATATTTATATTTTGTTATAATTAATATATATCTTGAGTCTATTTCCTCTTCCAATTTACATATCAATAAAATATAGAAATGCATATTTTACTAAATATATACCATATATTGATGCAAAAATTAATCATTCTGACTTTTCAGTCAAAGAAAGGTGTCTGATTTTTATTGATCCAAAAATTTTGATTCTTCATCAAAAGGTAAGAATGGTGACATTAATTCATTGATTTATAAACAAACACTAAAAATTTTTAAACCTATCATTGTATGTAGTAGAAATATTTACTGTTTGCAAGATACCTCTTTTCTCCCCATGTGTCCCAGTCCCTTTGGGTAGGTGGATCCATGTGAAAAAGATCTGACCGATGTGCTGCAAGAAAGTAACATGTGTCACTTCCAGGTTGAAGCAGTTTTTTTGTTTTGTTTTTTTTGGTGAGGAAGAGTAGCCTTGAGCTAACATCTGTTGCTAATTCTCCTCTTTTTGCAGAGGAAGATTGGCCCTGGGCTAACATCTGTGCCCATCTTCCTCTACTTTATATGTGGGACACCTGCCACAACATGGCTTGATAAGTGGTGCATAGGTCCACCCGGGATCTGAACCTGCGAAACCCAGGCCACTGAAGCAGAGTGTGTGAACTTAACCACTATGCCACCAGGCCGCCTCCTCAAGGTTGAAGCATTTTAAGCTGGTGTACAGGCCTCCAGGTCTCCCTCCTGCTGCTGTGGTAGAGGACGCCTCATTTTCCAGATGTTGTGTCTATGTCTGCCCGGTCCCCAAATTTGTAGAGGAAAGTCCCTCTGCTAACTTGTTTTAGATATGTATAATGAGTGACAAAAAATATGGTGTTTTGAGATTTGGGGGTTATCTTTTAATTGTCATATCATCTAGCCGGTCCTAACACACCATGCAATCTCCTATATTACACAGAGGAGTATTATTTCGTTAGGGCTATTATAGAGTCATACTGTATATGTGTAGAGTTGTATTTGACACTGGGTTGTCCAGTGCTGTAACCTTGAAAGCAAATACATTTGTTGTCTTTTAGATCACATTGTGAGGATTGTGGTTGCTTAATCAATGAACAAAAAGAAATCACAACCAAGCTATCAATCCTTTGCAGGTTTTTGCAAACTGAAGATGTGAGACAGAAGTATACTTACCTTTCAGATTCTAATACTCTAAATATGTTAAGGAAGAGCTGAGTAGTATTTCATTGTGTGTGTGTATGTGTGTGTGTGTGTACGTATATATATATATATACACACACCATATCTTCTTTTTTTTTTTTTTGTGAGGAAGACCAGCCCTGAGCTAACATCCGTCGCCAATCCTTCTCCTTTTGCTGAGGAAGACTGGCCCTGGGCTAACATCTGTGCCCGTCTTTCCCCTACTGTATATGGGACGCTGCCACAGTGTGGCTGAGGAGCAGCGCGTCGGCGGGCGCCCGGGATCCGAACCTGCAAACCTCGGGCTGCCAAGTGCGGACTAAACCGCTGCACCACCGGGCGGCCCCCACACCATATCTTCTTTATCCATTCATCCATTGATGGGCACTTAGATTGTTTCCAAGTCTTGGCTATTGTGAATAATCCTGCAATGAGCATAGAAGTGCAAATATCTTCTCGAATTAGTGTTTTTGTGGTCTTTGGATAAATAATCAGAAGTGGAATAGAGGGATCATATGGTAGTTCTATTCTTAATTTTTTGAGGAATCTCCATACTGTTTTCCATAGTGTCTGCACCATTTTACATTCCCACCAGCAGTGTTATGAGGGTTCCCTTTTCTCCACATCCTCTCCAACACTTGTTCTTTCTCGTCTTTTTGATTATAGTCATTCTGACAGGCATGAGGTAATATCTCATTGTAGCTTTGATTTCAAGTCAGACAGAGAAAGCCAAGTACTGTATGATTTCAGTCATGTGGAAGATAAAAGTAACAACAAACACATAGATATAGAGATTAGATTGGTGGTTACCAGAGGGGAAAGGGGGAGGGCAAAGGGAGTAAAAGGGCACATGTGTACGGTGATGGATGATAATTTGTCTTTGGGTGGTAAACATGATGTAGCCTACACAGAAATCAAAATATAATGTTGTACACCTGAAATTTATAGAATGTTAGAAACCAATGTTAACTCAATAAAAGAAAAAGAGCTTCCAGCATCCCTGGCTCCAGCCTTGTGTGGAAAGTAGTCAGGAGAATAAAGTTGACACTAAACAAAATCCCGAACGAAGCGGAGAGAGTCCTTGTGGCATCAACCCTCTACTCCCAGTCATTGACAGCTATAGCCCTCACTTTGCTTTATTGATTGAATTGATTTGAGAAAGGCCTCAGGAGAGAAGTCTCATTGTCATGGTAAACACACAACATTTTTCATTAAGACTGAGAGCCAAGTTATTTGTTTCTTGTAAAATCAGGAAATAGATTCTTATTCCTGGTGCCATGCCCATATTTTAAACAGTAGACTATGTAAATTATATCTTTAATCAACTATTTTTAAATTAAAAGATCAAAGCCATGGATGGATCTAATTACTTTAACATTGTATTTAAATCAGCCATTTATTACATACCAAGAAAATGTCAGATATTACTTATCTTCCAATAAAATTAGCATTTCAGTGTCAAAATGGTCTACATTTAAAGATGTAATTATAATCATATCATAATGGTAAACTGGATATTATAATTAATGTGATTATACTTGATTATAATACAAGCACAATGATATAACTTGGTTCATTCATAATATTAAGAAAAAGTAATTACCTGAGCATAAATTTTAGTAAGCCTTAAATAGCTCTTGAAATATCCCTAGGTTTGAATGAAGGCTACTGTAAATCTGAATACTAACATTATCCTTAGTTCATGTAATTTCTAATTAGAATTTGTTTCAATTACAGTGAACATTTCCACACTTAATATCTGGGTCAGTAAGATCATTGCATAGAGAATTTGTGACAATATTGCATTTCAACTTTTACTGAACTGAATTTTACTAATTATTTCCTGTTCAAAATGAATATTAATGTTTATCAATAATTATGATATATATGTTTTTTATTTTCTGTTACACAGTTCAAAGAAACTGTTTCAGTTTCAGTCCTGAAACAAATATATATAAGATATACAAGCTACAAGTGTAATTAAAATAGGTAGATATGGAACTCAAGAAATTTATATCCAGTTGGATCAAACATAAAGAAATAGGTTTCGATAAAAATCTGTGGGTATTTATACATGCACAAATATTAAGCCAGGGCCAGAAACCAATTTTCTCATCTATTATATTTGATGGAACACACACACACACACACACACACACATATACTCAGAGGCATATATGAATTTCTGAAAAACTTCATATTTTGAATAATCTCACAAGAAAAGGGTTTATGAGAAAATATGGTTGGGGCAAGCCACTACAAGCATAGGTAACTAAGTTAGACAACACTAATGTAAACAAAAGCAACCATAATAAAAATACTAGCACAGTCTGAAGCATTTTAAAATTCTAACAAATAGAGGAACTTTTCAATAAATGTATTACTTTACCTAAAAGGGAGGATTGGAAGGGAGGCAAGGAGTCTTGATGGAATGGTGGTATAAAAAAAGTTTAAGGCTGTTGGATTATGGAGACAAGGCAAAAGCGACCAAAGACTGGAAAAACCATACAACAAATAAGCACTCCCAAAAGAGAGCCTGTGGAGAAACAGAGCGAAGAACCCTGAGTGAAATGCATACTCAACAGCCCTGCCTTCCTCCGTGGCTCTCTGGGTTCATCTGTGTTAGCGTACTTCCTTTTCATCTGCCATGCTATGGTGGCACAAGACATTGTTGTAATGGGAAAAATCGTGTAGCAGTCAACACAACTTCTGTGTTGTATTGGCCTAATTCCCCCATTGATCAGTTGCATACAAACTTCGTTGTTTTATAGAAACCTGCACTGGAAACATGATAATCAAGACACTAGAAGGAAACTAATGTATGTTGAAAACCTAGTGAGTGCCACAGTCACACTAGACCCAGCGCATACATGATCTCCTTTAAGGAGGGATGTGGAAGTTTAATGCAGAATAGGTTCTTGACGGATTTGAGCAAAATGAGTCACACAAGTTGCCTCAGAGGAGTTGGGAAATACAGAGTTTTAAATTGTTGATTAAAAGGTCGGGAAGGCACTCAACAGAAGAAACCAAGTGTGGATGGATTTCTTTCCACTAGTTCGCTTTTTCGTCTTTTTAGTCTTTATACTTTCTTACGATAATTTCTGGGAAATCTCTAGATTAATTAGGTCTACTTTAATTGCCAATAGCATCAAACATAAAGGGAGTTTAAGGATTCAAGGAATCTCAGGAAAGCAAAGATTAGGAACACAGTCCAGCTTCAGGAAGGTTCTAGAACCAGGGATTGAAAAGAGGGAACTTGAGGTGTGATCTTTCTGTGCCTCTTATGTCTTTTAACTGCGTCTCTCTGCCCATCTGTTTCAGTCCCCTCTCTCTGTGGAACCAGCTTTCTCTGCTTCACCCTACATAGGCAGAAAACATGACTACGCCTCAGGATTCAAGAACCTTGCCACATTGTTAAAGAAACCCATTAGTTATATTTCAAAATTCTCTGGTAGAAGACTCCAATTCACCTCTCTTAGGTTAAGTGGTCACCCTCAGACCAGTTAAATGTAGTCCAGTGGCAGGGACATGTTATACAAACATGGTGACCATGTGGATGAGGAGGAGGAGTCAGATGAAGGGAGAGGGGTAAACAAGTCCACTATTGGCTCATTGAAAATATATTCTTAGAATAGTATTCATTCAACAAATACTAATACAGTACCTCCACAAACAAGTACTGAAGAATATTACACAGATGAGTTGATTATTCCAACAGGTGGCTAGTCCAGTGGTGTAAGTAAAAAGTGATGACTTGACCTAGAGTGTTGCAGTAGGAATAGAGAAGGGGAGATGGGTGTATGAAATACTGTGGGGGAGTTGATAGGTCAGGATGGGTGCTTTAGCTCTAGTCATTATGTCTACTATTTCCAGCCAGCAGGAAAAAATAAGGTGGGGAAAGAGGCAAAGACCACATACCAGCTGTCTTTTAAAAGGTTTCCTTGGGCCAGCCTGGTGGCCTAGTGATTAAGTTTGGCACGCTCTGCTTCAGCGGACTGGGTTCGGTTCCCGGGCGTGAATTTACACCACTTGTCAGTGGTCATGCTGTGGTGGCAGCTCACATACAAAAAGAGGAAGATTGGCAACAGATGTTAGTGCCAGGCAAATCTTCCTCAGCAAAAAAAAAGTTTCCTTAAAGCTATTGCACATTAATTAGACTTATAACTAATTAGCCAAAATTTTGTTGCATGGTCAAACCATAAAGAAATCTAGGAAATGCATTTATTCGAAACTAAGGAAGAGGAAGTGAATGGATATTTGTTTAGAGAACTAATAACCCACCACAAGTTTCTATTAGGTAACTTCTCAGCCTAAGAGTATATAAAATTACGACTTTAATATATATTGTCAATTAAGAACAAGCATAAAAATGTAAATTTCCACTGGCAAACCCTTCAGCCCATGTTCTTTGCTCTGTTTCTCCACATCCTGTCTGTTAAGGTTGCTTATTGCTTGGTTCTCCTCAATGTTTGGGCATCTTTCCCTGTCTCCATGATTCAACACCTTAAACCTTTCTCTAACCCCCACCTCTTCCATCAAGATCCCTTTTCCTTTTTAGTTTATACAGATTAATTTATCTATTTCTTTAAATCCTCGTCAATACTGGTTTTCATTAAATTTTTTACAAGGAAATTTTTCCTAATTTAGTAGATGAAATAATATAATGTTTTAGATTACAACTGTGATTAATAATGAGGTTAAATCTTTTTTCACCAGTATGTTTGTTATTAGTCATTCACATTTCTTCTTTTGAGAGTCGCCCATTCATTTTCTTGCCAAAAATTTCTATGGAGCTGTTTGCTTTGTTGTACTGATTTGAATGTGCTCCTTCTTGACTAATTATATAAACCCTCTTTTACAAGATATGTTGTAAATATGTTTTTCTTGTTTTCATTGTCTTTTCATATTGTTTATAATACTTTCAGTGAGAACATTTTGCTCCATTTAATTTAGTTTAATCAAGGTTTTACTTTATAGGTTTGCCTTTGTTATTAAACTTCAGAAACACTCTGAGATTAAATATTCTTCGTGATTTTCTATTTTCCATCATTACATTTTAGTGCTTATATTTAAATGTCCTTGAGCCATACTTTATATTTTTGGTTATTTCTTCTTCCCAAGCCCTCTATCAAAAAAATTCATCATAAGGTTATTTTGTTTTTCTTTTTCTTCACAACATGCTGGTACATTTTATTTTCTTTTTTAATCTGTTGTGCTTTGCACTGAGGGAACACCCTGGATTCATTTTAGTTGTTTATTTCTTAATGGTTAATTAGAATTCTCTTAATTCTTCTCACTTCCCCCTACCCCCAGCCCCTGGCAACCACCATTCTACTTTCTGTTCCTGTGAATTTGACTACTATAGGAACCTCATACAAGTGGAATTATACAGTATTTGTCCTTTTTTGACTGACTTATTTCACTTAGCATAACATCCTCAAAGTTTATCCATGTTGTACCATATATCAGAATTTCTTTCCTTTCTTAAGACTGAATAGTATTCCATTGTATGTATATACCACATTTTGTTGATTCATTCATCGGTCAGTGGTCACTTAAGTTGCTACTGCATTTTGGCTGTGGTGAATAATGCTGCTATGAACATGGGTGTACAAATATCTCTTCAAGTCCCTGCTCTCAGTTCTTTTGGGTATATGTCCAGAAGTGGAATTGCTAGATCATATGGTAACTCTATTTTTACTTTTTTGAGGGCCACCGTACTGTTAATCATGGTGACTGCATTATTTTACATTCCCACCAATGGTGCACAAGCATTCCAATTTCTCCACATTTTCACCAAAACCTGTTTTTTCCTCATTTTTCTTGGGTTTTGTTTTTATAGTAGCTATCCTAATGGATGTGAGGTGGTATTTCGTTTTGGTTTTAATTTGCACTTCCCTAATTTTCATTAGTGATGTTGAGCATCTTTTCATGTGCTTATTAGCCATTAGTATATCTTCTTTGGAGAAATATCTATTCAAGTCCTTTTCTCATTTTTGGATCAGATTGTTTGTGTGTGTTTTGCTGTTGTGTTTTGTTTTCTTTGTTTTTGTTTTTTGTTTTTTTTTAATGAGGAAGACCAGCCCTGAGCTAACATCTGTTGCCAATCCTTATCTTTTTTGCTGGGGAAGACTGGCCCTGGGCTAACATCCGTGCCCATCTTCCTCTACTTTATATGGGACGCCGCCACAGCATGGCTTGACAAGCAGTGCGTCTGTCTGCGCCCGGCATCCAAAACCATGAACCCCGGGCCGCCGAAGCAGAGTGCACGAACTTAGCTGCTGCGCCACCGGGCTGGGCCCTGCTGTTGAGTTTTAAGCAAATATTTTTTAAATGAGTTAAGAGATGAATATGAGCCATAAGGACATGCTTCAGCTTAGTCATTGAACAAGTTCATCAGAAAATATAAATACAAATGTAAATACAAATATATAAAAATTTATACATACACCCCATTCCCAACGTAAGTCCAAATATACTAGTGTAAAAGTGTTCAAATTTCAAGAAGATATTCTTTGCTTGCTATAATCTCAGTAGTACATAATTTTATTTGCTCTAAGGCATAGCTTTTTGTTAATCTACCATGCTTTTTGACACAATCTGTTGAGTGATGGCTTCTGCTATCGTATGCATTCATGAAGCACAGCAATGTCATTATTGCGAATCAGTTTTCTGAGGTGTTGAAATAAACATTTAACCTGTAGCTACTAACAGTACCTCAGGTTCTGTCATTTTCCTATAGATGTGCATGCTTCCCTATCTTTCACTGTGAGCACTGCTACTTTGTATCAAACTTCCAAAGACAACTTTGATGAGAACTTGAAAATATCAAACTCATTTACATTTGTGCTTATATTTTCAGCTTTCTGAATTTAAAAACATAGCTTTATTTTTAGTTATGACTGCATTGGTGGTAAATAATATTATGTGATAAATGGTTTTGTGCTAATCTTTTCCGTTCAGTCTCGTGAAACTCTCCATCTGGGTGAATCATTTTTTGAAAATAGTCATGGAATAAAAGAAGTGAGATTTTAAAGGAGCTAAAGATATCGTATTTCTACTGCCACAACTTGCCCATATATATTTTTGAATGGCAAATAGAGGGAAAGATGCAAAACTCTGTCTTCCAGAAAGTGTGGAGTATGGGTGTGAAAGGGAGTGTGCAAAGGAGATCCAGAATGATCCTAGGTGCATTCTCAGGCACATTTTCAGAAGCTTCGTATTTGAAAAAGGACATCTAGAAATTGCTTTCCTTAAAACTATATGCCTTTATCCCCCTTGCAAAATCTTTGTGTACTCTCTGACATACTCATAACACAGCCTGAAGATTGCTGATTTATGATTGGTCCATTCCTTCCCTTCTGTTCTGAAGGCCAAGTCTTCCAAAGATCAAATTTCTAAACACGTGGGGCTCAGTTCTAGGTCTGCTATTGTTTGTGTGGTCTGTTAGTCTATCTCTTTGCCATTCCACAAAATCTTATTTTTTATAATGTTTAAATAAGTTTTGCTATCTGAAGTATATAGTCTCTTGATTTTGATCTTCTTTCTCAGGATTGTCTTGGGTCTGGTTAGCCTTTTTTTATTCCACTTAAATTTTAGATTCAGGTGAGATGTATATATATATATCTCCACCACTTCTGAGAGGCAGGTTTATTTCTCATTTGCTGTAATGCAGTAGGTTTAAGCCTATTGGTTTCAGTTTTGTGTGGGAGCCGCCAATAAATTCCCTGCCCTGGTCAGGGCCTAAGCCAATGAAGCTGTCTCCAGATTTCAACAGAAATTTCCAGTTGGCTGAATTCATCCCATTTCTGGCTTTGAAGAGTCTTGCAATTAAAAATAAACTTCAATATTTTATTATATATCGTAGATATTTCCTTTCAGCTGGCCTTAATAGGGTGACTAAAATCTCATACAGCCAAAAATGGAAATTAAAAAATGGTTTTCTACCCATATTTAAAATGCAAAATACACTATTAACATAAAGGTGTTTTGAAATTTTTTTAATATATATTATGGAAAATTATACCATCATTTTTTGAATGTTTAGCCACTTCAAACATATATCTTTTCCCAAGATGTTCATCCTGCTTTATTCATTGGGACATAATGTACTATCTGGTGAGCTTATCTTTAAAATAACGCATGCAACATAATAAGCAATTTAAATATTATGCTGAGTTTGACATTGAACCCAGTGCTCTTCCAGGTGTTTCTACTCTAAAAATATTATCTCATATTCCAAGAAAACCTCTACTTTTAAATCTTTTTAACCATTTTTCAAAGTTCCTTTAAAGTTTAGAATACGCACTTTAATTACGTTGTTTCATCACCATTTTGATTGGAAAAGCAATGTCTTCGAGATTATATAATATGATGATCTTTAGAATTATTACCTCAGTTTGAATTTTAACTCCACTATTTCTCAGCTGTGTGACCTGGGACAAGGTACTTAACCACTCCATGCCTCTTCTATCACAGTTGAATTATTGTGAAAATCTATTGATTTAATCCTTGCAAAGTGATTGCACCAGTACCCAGCCTGTTGTAAGTCAACAATTAGTATTATCTAGCAATACTGATATCACTTTCTAACTCTATTTAGAAAGAAATGATAATATAAAATGTTATTAATGTCTTCTCAAAGCAACGCTTTGCTGTAGAAAGAATGCTTGGCCTATGATGAATGCAAACAGAATTAGAACTTTCAACATCTATAAATCGTTTTACCAGCTTTATATATTTTATCTTAGCTAAATCTTGTAAGAACCCATTTTATAGATAAAGAAACTAAGGTTCTGAAAGAGCAACTGGTTGACTCAAGAAAAAATTGGAAAAACTAACATTAATAGAACATTTACTAAATGTCAAGCATGTACTGGAAGGTTTGCATATATTATCTCATTTAATGTTCATACAGCTCTATTATTCATATAGAAACATCAGCATCTCCATTTGTCAGGTGAGGAATCTGAACCTCAAAAAGATTAATTAATTTAAACAAATCACACCATTGTTACAAATTTTACTCAGGGAGATTTTAAAATTTTGCTAAAAATTTTTTTTAAATTTTCTTTGTTGTAGCTAGACTATTTGTTAACAATTATAAAGTACATCTAAATATTTATCTTGAGTCCCAATTTCAATAATCATTTTCAGTCCACAGTAAACCTATTAAATTCTGAAGATCTGAATGAAATACTATACTGAAAATACAGTACAGATTAAATTTTTATACATCTCACAGATATCAGAAAGTTCAATGGAAAGGGTCAAAGATAATAATATACTGTGATTAGATTTGTTTGTATTCATTTTATGCAGAAAAACATAACTTGATCATTGTTTGACCCTGAAATTGGCACGTAAATTGAAAATTATGTAACAGTGGCCTGCAGTGTGACCTTACTGCATAAATAATAGACAAGTCAGGCTAATTAAAAAGTCCGCATCAGATTGCTCAGTATTTCAAAATCTCTTACTCTTCATTAAAGCCCATTAATGGTATCAACATCAGAGAGGTTCTAGAACCTTATATTTTTAGAAAGGCCATATATTTCCTTCAACAAGAGATTGTTTTTCTTTATTACACATAGCACTGATTATTGTTGTAGCCCTTCTGCTTCTCAAGGGGGGGCCAAGATAGAGCAATAATAGATGCAATTAGCAGCTTATATCCTTTTTCAGTGTGTGCACTGGAAGCCAATTTTACTAACCTAAAAATTCTGGGGTGGATCAGAGAATTGAAGAAATAATTGTGTAACCCAGCCTTCAAGGACCTAAGCAACAGGGGCTCATGGAAATTTACTCTGGTGAGTGCCCATTAGACACCTGTGCCCCCCAAATCCACCATTTCTGTGTGTTTTGTAGCAACATTCAATCTCAAATGGAGTAATTAAGACCTGTTGGCCTATCTTTAATCAGCTGTCTATCCCTAGGTCCATCAGCCATGTGGTACCATCCTAAGATTCTAAGTAGTGAACATTAGAGGGCTCTATTATGTCCCTCCTCAGGCTATACCGCTCTCCATTTGGCAAGGAGTCTGTTAAGTGCTAAAACAACGTGCCCACTTGGAGCCCATGCTCCCTAGATCTGAGGTCTTAGATTTCTCTGATTATGTATCTCCAAGCCAGCTTCAGAGGCCTTTGCAGGCCACTTACCAGTTCTGTCCTCTCATGGATGGACTGCACTGCTGGTACGCATACCCTGTGGCCCAGGGGTAGCTAAGAGATGACTCTGGAGATGAGGATGGGATTGTACCTACAAACTGGAGAGTCCACTCCAGACCCTGTGCACCTTAGAGTTGGACCTACAGCCATAGCCTGAACAATCACCTTGAACCGGGAAACACATTCATCTTGTGTTTATTTTGAACACCCAGTCCATGCTGCATATAACAGCACTTATTTTATAAGACTCTAACTGTCCATGCTTTTTATCCATGTGATATGTTCTTACACATTAAACACAGAAGATTCATGACCCAATCTTGGGGGTGCATATACTTCAGAAATATGTCTCTATATTTCAATATGCACTTCCAAGCTCTTCATCTCATTAGCCTAAGTTCCTCATCTAATTATTTTTTTAATGTATTTTTTACTGAAAAATGTTAATGTTTTGTTTTCTCCAGTTATCCCCACATATTATTTATATGGGATCAATACAAGTATACATGCTGGAGTGGGGATGCCTATAGCTTGAGACACTCTACAAGAGTAATTTTTAACTCTTGAATGCCCAAAAATTTAGTGGAATTTTGACCTTATATTTTTCCTCATAAGAGAAATATGGTTTTGGAACCCAGAAATGATAACCTTAGATTACTTGTTACAGCATTTTCCTACTTGCATTTATATTTTTAAAAAACAGCCATAGGATTTTCAATGAACTAAGAGAGTGTCTTCAGGATAATATTCAATCTCCATAGAATTTTAAGGTGGAAAGACCTTAGCAATCTAGAGTGTTGGAATGATTTCGATCCAGGTTACTTGGAGGTTTTACAAATGTGGGAACAGAAATAAGGCTTATTGACTCTTGGTTAAGTGATTATTCTATCACTTCGTAGTGGTTGTAAAAGAAAGAAATAAACAAACACAATAATTGCTAACTCAGTTGGTGAGATTTATAAAAATAGTTGTTTTCAATTTGGTCAAAATGAATCAATTATTTATTACATAATATATTTAAATAAGTACATATCCCTACTATGTATTAATATTTTGAACCAATCAGGAAATGCTTCCGTATAAATTCTAAGCAAAAGTTACTTGAGCAAAGGAAAAGGAAATAGTATTCTGAGACTAAAGCTAAATAAGCAATCAGATCTGCCTCCTTTTGCCATTCCCTGTCAGATATATATGACTTTGGTCCTTTGGTGTGCAAATTTCACCTCCAATGGAGCAGAGATAAATCTTGAGTAAAGTGTGCACTCCACTCTTTATATAGCAATTTGAAATTTTTAATTAGGTCTAAACACATCACATCTTCCATCCATCCTGGGTCTTCTTCAAGTTTGAGCTGGAATCCAGAATGTAGACAAGCATCTTTAATGAGGGGCTGCTTGTTAATGATGATTACAGTTTCCTTGGTGATTTTTTTCCCTTTCCTTACAATTTTATGTCTCGTAACAAATTTGTGTTCTTCAAAAAGAGCATTTATTATCTCAACACTCTATGTTGCTTTGGCCCACTTTTCTTTAGATTGTCTTTGCTTTCTGCCTCATGTCATCACACACCATGGGCCTTCTTGTCTGTGTAGCAACCAATAAATTACATCATTAGCTGTGTTTATATAGATTATCAAACTCACAAAATATATTGCATCTCAGAAATTATCTTAGGCGGTGACAATAATTATCATGTAGACTATTTATCCTCTGAATAGTTTTCAATAGTTGACAGTTTTCTTATAACCATTTTTAACAGCAAAGTTTTGTAGCAATGATTTTGCCCACTGTATTTTAAATTCATTAAATGCAATCCTTAGTCTTTAGTGTTCATAACATGTTTGGAATTTATTTTATGTTTGAACAGCCACCTATCCTGATTGTAAAGTCCAGGCAGTTTTACCAAATTTAAATGCAGTTCAGCAAATATTACCTAATAACCAAAAGATGCCTGGGCTCTGTGCTGTGTGTTAGGGATGTAGCACTAAATATAATACAGTCCCTTCCTTAAGGATTCTTGCACTTTTTTTTTTTGTTGTTGTTGTGGGGAAGACCAGCCCTGAGCTAACATCTGTTGCCAATCTTCCCCTTTTTGCTGAGGAAGACTGGCCCTGGGCTAACATCCGTGCCCATCTTCCTCTACTTTATATGGGACGCCGCCACGGCATGGCTGACAGGCAGTTCGTCGGCGGGCGCCCGGGATCCGAACTTGCGAACCCCGGGCTGCCAAGCGCGGACTAAACCCTGCGCCACCGGGCGGCCCCGCACTTTTTTTTTTTTTTTTTTTTTCAGGAGGAGCATGTTTAGTTTGTCTGTTACATAGTAGGTAAATCCAACAGAAAATGTATTATTGTTCTGTATTTCAATGCCATGTACTATAACTGAGATTATCTGGGGCACCAAGAGAGCTGGATGGATAAATGAGCCTTGGAAGAAATAACACTTAACTTGTGACTTATAGGATTGGACATTTGAGCAAGATGAGAGGAAGTATGGGGTTTATTGGTTAAGACTAAAGGCTGTCTAGTCAAAGCATGAATTCTGACTTTGCTATTAAGTAGCTGTGTGAACTTCAGTAATTTATGTAACAAGAAAAATTACAGTACTTGCTTCATGGAACTATCTTTAGAATTAAATGGGTTAATATATGTAATGTGCTTAAAAGAATGAGACATAATCAATTCTTTATTAGAGTCAGAGTCACCATCATCATCATAATCATCATTGTTGTAATTGGTTATATTAGGTTAGGCTACTACTATAACAAGTTGATCCAAAAATGTATCACAATTTAGGTTCATTTCTTGTCCACTTTACAGTAGTTAGCAGGTAAACAGATTGGTGGGGCAGCTTTTTTCATGCATTTGTTCAGGGACCCAGGCAGATTTTCAGTCTCTGGCCTTCAAGTTTCACTCTAGTGATCATCACTTTTCTGTCCAACCAAGAGAGGAAGAGAACATAACGAGCAATGTGTGGAAGTTTATATGGCTTCACAAGGAAGTGGTGCGTATCGCTTCCACTCACGTTCCACCGGCTAGAACACACCCTTGTGGCCCCACCTAGTTGCAGATGGAGTTGAGAAATAAAGTGCTCATCTGAGCAGTCTCTACCCAGCAAAGACTATACACTACAGAAATGTGATAGCATGTTGTAAATAGCCAGCCATCTCCACCACTTGGCTGAGGATGAATGAGCGCGTAAAAACATGAGTAAAGGCAAAAATAGGTGAGAAAAGATGATATGCTTCTATGGACCATACATAGGTGGGCATTGTGAGGTTTATTGTGTGGCAAGAATTAAAGATAAAGTGGGAGGCAAGAAGAGAGGAAAGTGTGTGCATTTTTTGTCATGTTTTGTATGTCTGACACGCTGTAGAGAAATCCAACAGAAAATGTATCATAAGGGTCTAAACACAGGAAAAGGTACAGAGTGAGATGTAGATGTCAAGTCATCAGCCCCCAGATGGCAGAAAAAATCGTGACAGTAAATATGACACCTAAGGCAGAGCAAAGAGAAATGACTCAGGGTTACAATTTGCTTTCTAGCACTTAGTGGCCTGGACTGGAAAAGGAGCCAAGGGGAGAAGGAAGGGTAAGAGATGGTGGAGTAGTAGGAATATGATGGCAAGGAGCTAAAGGAATTGAGGGTCACAAAAAGGAAGGCATTTTTGGCATGTCAGATGTAGCAGTAAAGTCCAGAATGGAGAGGGTTGATATTTCTTTTAAAATGGTAGCTAGAAAATTATCAGATAACTGAGCAAGGGTTCTTTTAGTGGAATATTAGGAATTGAAAAGAGGTGAGGAGTGGTTGAGGACTTTTGAGTCACTAAACCACTAAAAATGTTTCTTTCTGCATAAAAGCATGGTGGACTTTGTCAGGTATATCAGTCTTGAGTTTTGTTGTTGGTGTTGTTTTATTTTCTTCATACTTCCTCTTCTTCCTAGCCCTTCTAAAAAATGTTTTTTGTCTATACCTTCAGACCAATGATTTGATGTATGCATAGCCTGGGGTTCAGTAATCTATTGTCCTTAAAGTATATGGAGAATCCATAAAGAAAACTAAAATATGTCCAGATCCAAAAAGCTAAAGATAAAAATCTGTGTTTCATGTCTGAAAAGAGAGGCTGGTGTATCTAATTTTTCTCTCAAACAAATATAGAAACAGTTTATAAAATCACCTTTTTTAAAAACACGAAGAGTTGATCTTCAGGGTATTTTCCATTTAGCATGCACCTTGCCTCTGTGGATTACAAGTGGATCACATTTCTGTATTTCCCTCAGCTCTTGCTGTACACTAAGACATGGTCCAGTGACTTCAGTGACACTTCTGATAATTTTGACACACAGTGAACTTTGCTGTCACTGAGATCACTGAGGTTACATTTTCAGATGTGTTGTTATCAATTGTCTGATATGTGCATTGACCTTCTTAAAACCTAGCAATTATTCTAACATGAGATAGCTTTAGAGGCTCATGCTGAATAGAAAATATGAAAGGTATTGTTGTTATTTTCTGGACGTTTGAAAATGCTGGTCATGTGATATTAGGTCATCAGCAGTGTTGAGATTTCCTTTTGTTTGCAAACTTGCCCGCTGATGGTATTTCTAGAACAAGAAGACACTTAAGTGAAATAAGTAGTTGGTCTGTGAAGGATGATTTGGGGTGATGATCTTTTCCAAAATATTTTTGAGCCTGTTGTCCGTTTTTTATCCCAAATTGTTGCCCTTCCTTCAAATAAATGTGAATATTCCATATTTGCAATAGGTTGCCAAAGTTACTTGATAAGGAAACTGAGAAGAATGTACTTTTAGAAAGGAAATTCATAAAGGCACTGACTGCTTCCTCTCAGTTGAGTGGTCTGGTGTATCTTTCCAGTTGGATAAATGGCTAGTTGAGATGATAAGAACTTTGAAAGGCCATCAACTGAATATGCATTAAATATTTATTAACACACCATTACAGGCTAGGGCCACTTTTTATTGTCCTCTGACAGCAAGCCATAAATACCTTCAATAAAAGCACTAAACATACTTTTTTTTACTAATACGTTTTTACCACCAGATTATAAATTCTTTGAAGGTAAGTACTATCACAATATCCACCATGGTGTCAAAGTTTTTCAATATATATTTCTAAGATGAATAAATATTCTAACTTGATGACATCACTAGATGTAGACATGCAGTACTTTGCATGAGAGAGTGATTATTATTTTCATTTAAAGATCAATATTAAATGACTTACTTAAGATTACACCGCTTTTATAAAAATGGGGGCTCAGATCATTATCTTGGTCCATGTATTTGGACTGCCCATTCACAATCAACATTTACTGTCCACTATTACCAGCTTTAACTAGAGGTAAACTTTGACTTAGAATGGTAAAACTTTTGAAATATATCTACAATAAAAACTATCCAAAGATGTTTTATCAACAAGTTAAAACAGAAATGATAAGGAAAATCCATACATTAACAAGTAAAAATAAACCATATTTACAGAAAAGTTCGCTCTTCTAGCCATTACAAATACATCTCAATGATTCTGTTTCAATGAATATACTCAGATGCTCATATACGTTTACTTTGATATGAACACAAGATAAAGAGAGTGGTATACACCAATTTCAGAGGGGTTTTTTAAGTGTAGATCTGCTACAGGACAAAATTCAAGTAGCAAAATGTTTATGGTAAATAAGGAGCATTATTTGGAGAAAATTGTTTTATGGGGCTTTCTTGGGTCGTTTTTGGAATTCATGATATAAGATACTAACAGTTTTTAAATATTGAAAATTAGACTATAGGACAATTAACAAAATCACATCATGGGATATGCTTCTCACTTACTACAAACATAATGATATTTTTAAAAAGCACTTATTAAAACTCTAAACTGAAAATTAAAAAGGAAAAGAAAATCTACCCATCCCAGAACCGAAAGAGGGGAATCAAAGCACAGATCATAGGTGGATGCTAACTTCCCAGTGGCCTAAAGGATTTGGGGACCTGGACATAGAATATGGTATCTGGGGACTGGATTGTTTAATCCATTTGAGAACAGGAGAGCTAGACATGAATCCATTGCATAAAACCTGGTCCTTTCCAGGGAATCCTCAAAGAAATTTGTTGTTTGTCCAGGACTTGGAAAAAACGAGAGAAAAACAAACAAACAAACAAAACAGGAGCTATCAGCATGAAACCAAAACCCTAAACTTGTGCCACACCACATAGAGAATAGTCCAGTATGAGAATGAGAACTCCCAAACCACAATTAATATTAAAATTCCTAGGACCATTGAAACTTCATGGACAATGTAGAAGCCAGTGTAGATTTATGCCGTTGGGACCATATGCTATTGGGATCACAATATAAAAAAAGGAAAGCATGAAAAAAGAATAGGCAGGATACTAAATAAAAAAGAAATGAATAAAATTATAACTGAAAATAAATATCAATGGAAAAGTTAAACAAACAGGTTAGAGACACAACTGAAGAGTAAATCATCAAATAAATGTGAGCTTATTCACCAGAATGCAACACAGTGAGGTAAAGAGAAAAAAATATGGAACAGAGATTAAGAGACATTGAGTATAGAATGAGTAAATCCAATACTTCTCTAATAGGAGTTCTAGAAGTAGAGAACAGAGACTTGGGGAAAGACACTATAATAGTGATAATTTTCCATAATTGAAAACTGGCATGACTTTTCAAGTTGTCACAGCATAGAAACGATGATACCCCAGCAGCAAGGAGAAACCTACTACCCAGATCTTGGTTTCTGAAAACCTTCTCCAATAAAAGGAACCAAGGCTCCTTGGAGAAATGGCTGATGGATAATTCTAGGACTGGGGCAGGAAATATACGAGATGCACCTGAAGCGATTTACAGTGCTAGAAAATAAGGTGCATAGTGTGCAAAAAAAAAAAAAAAAAGCCTACATTGATCTGCTTATGTCAAAGGGACATAGGAGCCAACTGAAAGAGCTCCCCTTGGACTAAGCTGAAACAATTTGAGCAATAAAATAAAGTAGCATTGCATTATGACTCAAATTATAAAATAAATATCCTTCAGTCCAGACTGATATAAATAAGTTATGAATAAGTAAATAAATGGGAGAGAAAAGGCAAATCTCTCATGCATAAGAATTCCAAATAATTTATGTAGATTCTCTGTCTTCAAGGAGGGGAGCATAGATCACCACTCCACAGGTGTGGTCTGCACATAGTGACTTCCTTACAAAGAATATAGTATGGAAGGGGATAGAAAAAAGGTAACTGTACAGTGGAGAAACACGACAAGGACTACGTCAGTCAGGTGAACCAGGTCAGCATGAACAGTGACAAGTCACATCAATACTATGGACTCTTTTGTCATGATGTGATGGACATAACACTCTACCTTTGTGGTCTTCCTCCCCAAAACCCATAGTCCTATCTAATCATGAGTGGGAAAAAAATCAGACAAATTCCAATAGAAGGGCAGTCTAGAAAATACTTGACCAGTACTCTCTGAACTGTAAGTCATCCTAAACAAGGAAAATCTGAGAACCTATCACAGTGAAGAAGAACCTAAGGAGACATGACATTACCAACTAAATAACCTCATCGTCAAAGGCAGGGAGTGTGCCCACAATGTCTTTGATGTCCCTCATGTGGGTAGTATATTCTGCATGAAAAATGAAGGTGCTTAAAATGTGCGCCCATGTGAACTTTACTGTCTGAAGTGTCAGAGCATATTGAATATGATCACTTGAAGAACATGATAAAACAAGTGTTTTCCCACAAATATAATCTACAGAATGATTGTATCTCGTTCTGTATAATGGACCTGTGTACAAAACTTTTAATCCAAATAGAAATTTGTAGGGTCTAGGACTTCTTTCCTGTAAATTCTATTTCAAAGCATAATAAAGCCAGTTTTCAATTAGTGTCACTTTCAGGTTGGTGACAGTTTGTTCCAATCCATAGTGGATTTGTGCTATATACACCTCATGCTTTTATTGGATTAAATATTCATTTCTTATGGTTATATTATTCTGCAGCCTTTTTCTTCTTCCTTGGATTTTTCAATTTATCATGCTTTAGTTTTAGATCTTTAGGTCTCTGTCAACCTTTTTTTTTAGCTAAAATAAATATTTAATCTAGTCTTTTTCATATGCCATATTCTGTCAACCAGATTATCTTCAACTTTCTATTATGAGCACCAATGTTCTTTCCATTCTTATATCATTAACTCTAGAATATGTAAGATTATCTTCCATTTCCTATATTTGTCAACCAGGCTAATAGTTACTGCTTTTATCATTTTCACTGAATGAAGAAATTGGAAATGGCTAAACATGTACAAGACATTCTCACTAAAATAATCTACCTTTTCTATTTACTGTGATGTTTTTCCTAACAACAGTCTGACCACTATATTCTTATCTTAAAGATCTACTTTTCTTAGAATTGTAGGCTCTTTTTATTTTCTCTTGGTGCAATTCATATACCATAGTAATTCTAGTCATTTCTCAGTTTAGTGCAATTCAAAGCACTGACTTGATTTCTCTTCATATCTTTGCTATTCTATATTGTTAAGGCAATAAGCCTCATTTAGAGATGTAGTCTACTTTAGTCATATTTTAAAAAACTAAAGAACCAATTATTTGGATTATGAGTCAAAACACATTTCCTCTGTGGAGTAATTATATGACTCCACAGCCTATGGCATAGAAAAATAAAATAATCTCCAATGCATAGACGTGCATACTAAACAATGTCCACATATTGCCCTGGGTTAACTGTAAATTCTCACTAGTATTAATTAAAATTATGTGACAAAGATTCTAAACCACTCAATGAACATGACCTTTTACTTCTTCATCTTATTGATGCCCATAGTTGAAATAGTTGTTGTTGCCTTAGATGCCCTCTCTTCAATCTTCATATTTAGATTACATTTAACTGATAAATTATTTCTGGACATTATTCAGGTTTTAGCTATTATATTATGGGGTTGATTCAGAGACTATGGAAATACACTTTTGTCAAATCTCTAGAGTTTTACCATTTTCCTTCATGGAAATACTGCCTAACCTTGAGTAACTTACCCCCACCTCAGGCACACCAGCCTGAACCCATAATAACCTATGTATCAAAGGAATTGTTGAGCTATATTTAATTTGTTGAATTTGATAAAAATAGTTTTAGATCTTTAATGTGTATCACTTTGAAGCTGTGAAGTGTTATTAGACTTCCTATCAGTTGAAATGATATTCAAGTATGTGAATTGCTTTGAAAATTCTATGGCAGTTCACTTTTCTGAGGCCCCTTTAGATGAAACCATTATGCCTTCAATTATTATAACCATCATTTATAAAGCTTTATATTAGGTGCTGTGTTAGGCCCAAGAAAACACAGCAGAAACTCTTGTTTCTAAGGGGCTTGGAGTCTGGAGGGGCATATGTGTAAACAGCTCTTATATGAGGTGGTGAGCATTTAATACAGGAATAAAAGGTTCTTAGGTGGCATGAAACAGGCAGTATCCAACCTGGAGCTTGGATGACAAAGAGTAAGAAAAGACAAGGGTAGAAAGAGAAGCTGTTTCCTTGAGTCTTGAGGTTGAGCAGACCACCAGGAGCACAAGAGTGAATGGTCAGTGCAGGTAAAGGGAGTGGCCTATGTGAACACACTGGAAAAATGAAGAGCAAGTGGCATATTTGCAAAACCTCCAGTCACAGGATAGAGTTAACTGCAGGGGCTTATGAGAAGAGTTGCAGAAAATGAGAGTGGAAAACTAAGCTAGAACCAAAACCAAAAGATTCTTAATGTCTTGATCTGGAATTTGGATTTATGTAATAGAGAATGGTCAGTCCTTCACTAATTAGAAGATATTTTGAAAGTACAATCTATGTAACTTTGCTGAACAGCTGGAGGTGGGACTGAGTGAGGGGTATTGTCTAGAAGTCTACATTGGACAACTAGCAAAATCACTAACTTATTTAACAGTGTGGAATCTATAAAATGACTAAAAGGAGTATTCAAGTTTAATGAAAATATTATAATAATGCTTTTGTTTGTTATTTTGTTTTTCCCCCAGTGGGAGAGACTTCTGAGATTTGCCCAGAAGCCACTGATTTCTTGTGCCACAACAAGAAGTGTATCGCATCCCATCTTGTCTGTGACTATAAACCAGACTGCTCTGATAGGTCTGATGAAGCTCACTGTGGTAAGTACATTTGCCTGTTCAAATCCTGCCAGTTCAGCACAGATTTCCACTCTATTAGTAGAGGAACATATTGGCATTGATAACTGAGAAGAAATGTTCTTTTCATGCGCTAGAGTAGATTTAGAATAGCCAAAACATTTTCCAACTTCTCTATGCAAATATCCAAATGGCAGCCCTCCCATCCTTTTTATCTTCTTACTAAAAACTGCAACAAGTCCATAGCAAATCATGTTACAAAAATTTTCCATCTTATCATTGTACAGAACTTTGTGTGGAATCAGAATTAGAATTGTCAGAAACTGAACTAGCAGGCTGTATTTCTTCACTGATTTTCATTACTGTTCCCATTCCTTTTTCCACGGAGTAGTTGATTTTATAGATGAGGCTGAAAATGAGCACTTTGAATCAATACTAGTTTAATGGTTAATTTTATCAATTACATTGCACTAGAAAAGAGGACTGGTTGAGCCACATTGGTTTTTATGTAAGCTTTAATTCAAGTGATTTTTTAAAGTCATATGTAAAACCAAGTAGGTAATTTTAAAATATAAGCACATATTTAAATCCAAAGATTTTTTTTCATATATCTTACTGATGAGCATCCATGTGGAACCTTGATACCACACAGGCTAGCTGTTGCAGTTACCATTTGCTGCATAACAAACTACCCCAAAAGTTAGTTGCCTAAACAGGTTTCATTTTGCTTACAATTTTGTGGGTCAGTAATTCAGGAAGGAATCAGCTAGGTAGTTTGTCTCTGATCCACGTGGCTCAAACCAGTATGACTAGAACTGGGGGGGTCACTTCCAAGATGGCTTTTTCCTCCCCATGTTTGGCACTTTGGTACTCTTTGGTTTCTCTATCTGACTTCACATGCAATCTCATCCTCCAGGGCAATCCATGTGACTTGGGCTTTCCATAACACGGCTGTCACAGGATAGTCAGACATGTTGTGTGGGATTGGCTTTTACCAAGTGAATGCTCCAAGAACAAGCATTCCAAGAGCCTCAGGAAAAATAGCAAGAGTTCTTATGACTTCGCCTCAGAAGTTCCAGAATGTCCCTCCTGGCTCTTCCCAATGGTCATGCAAATAACAAAGTCTAGCCTAGATGCAAAGAACGAAAAAGAGTAGACTCCATCTCTCAATGGGGAAATGCCACACATGCACAAAGGAGTACCACACAAATCGTGCTTCAGTTTTAATTTTTAGCTCAATTAATATCACTTTTATTCCTCAGGATTTTATAGTGATGATATTCCTGAAGTGTTAATTTTCTCCTTTTTGCACTTATTATTTTTTTAATTGTGGTAAAATATATATACCATAAAATTTACCATTTTAACTGAACAGTTTAGTGGCATTAAGTACATTCACATTATTGTGCAGCCACCACCAATGTCCATCCCTAGAACTTTTTTACCTTGCAGAATTGAAACTCTACTCATTAAACAATAATCTTCCATTTTCCCCACCCCTCAGCTCCTGACAACCACCATTCTACATTCTATTTCTATGCATTTGGTGACTCTAGGTACCTCATGTAAGTGGAATCATACAGCATTTGTCTTTTTGTGGATGGCTTATTTTACTTAGCATAATGTTCTCAACATTCATCCTATATTTTAATTTTAAATCAAAGTGTAAAAGAAGTGAAAATGATTATACTTTTTAAACTGTATTATGAGTACTTCAGTAATCTTAATTTTATAAAATATTATATATTTCCTTTACAATATATGTATGCTCAAATGAAATTTATAATAAATTGAATAATACTTTCTAGTGTTATTTCTAGCTTCTTTTAAGTGCACCAAAAATATATTTTTTGATACTGACTGTAAGGAATTGATTTTAATGGAGTTATAAAACAATGCTCTAAAACATTTGTGAAATCACCTTTTTCCCCAAGGCATAACAAGTAAAGCATTTAATAATCCCTGGTAAAACATTAAAAATTTGACCAAATTTATGAAGTTTGTAAAGGAAAAATAATTTGAATATGATGACATTGACATACATAATCCAGTGGGGGAAAGGACAGCTGTCACATGCACATAGAAAAGTTATTACAGATAGTAAATTATCTTCCTCTCATGTACATATATAGAAAATATTTATATAAAAATTATACTCTTCCATTTATTCCTATTGCTAGTATGGGCTGCGAACAACTTTCTAAACATTGGATATCTAAAAATGAACAAGACGTTGTCTTAGGCTTTAAAAATTCACTTTCTACTGTGGAAAAAAATCTAGGGGGAAAAATGTATGAAAATATAATATTCTTTGCTTTTTAAAAAAGTTATTAGTAAATGAAAGGACTCCTCATTCGTTTTAAAGTGTAACAAGTGCTGTCATGTGAAGAATAGCGTGTGTTTGTGTGTGTTCATCTGTGTTCGCATTAAAAATAGACTTACAAAACATTGGAAAGAGTTATAGGTGTTTTGGTTTTTCAGATGTGAACACTGCCCGTGTTCTTTTTGCTTCACTCATTTTTCTTCTCAGCCTGCCTTATATGGTTTTTATTTTTCCCACAGATCTTTGAGGTATTAATGTGAAAACACATAAAGGCAGTTTTGATTTTCAGAAACTGGAGTCAATTACATACTCATCTCTGTTAGTGTTACCCACAACTTTGATGGACAACTGCAAGAAGTATTTGAGTTTATTAAAATAAAAGCAGCATGTTGACAAATGAAATAGTCACTTTTCTTAAAACCTCTTGGTAGATTTTGTTCATATCCAAAAGGAACACTACACAGCACACATAGATATACAGGTGGCCTATTGATTCTGCAAACTGACTTCATCAATATTTGATATTGATGGTCATTTGCATACATTGGAGGCATCAGGGCTGCATTCATGCAGTCAGATAATCTATTGTGGATAATGGGATAAATTACAACCTCTTCAAAATGACCTTTGGAGAAATATAAGGAAAGAATTGACCTTTGGGGTTATTAAACCGAAGTCTTCACTTTGACTTTGACCCTCACTTGTTGGGCAGCTATTTAAATTCTTAGAGATTCACTTTACTCATCTATATAGTAGATTGAGTAATATCCATCCTACAGAGTGCTTTGAGAATTAAATGAAATAATATGAAGAATATATTTGTTCAGTCTTCTAGGATTAATAATGTTAGCTTCTTCCATTTCATTATTTTTATATTCTCTTGAAATTTTTAGTCATAGTGAATGTCTTATTTATATGTCCTTTATACTTAGCAGAAAATAAATGCAGCCATTCCTCTTAACTAATTTTGGGGGGTTTTTTTTTGGTGAGGATGATTAGCCCTGAGCTAACATCTGTTGCCAATCTTCCTCTTTTTTGCTGAGGAAGAATGGCCCTGGGCTAACATCCCTGCCCATCTTCCTCTACTTTATATGGGACACTGTCACAGCATGGCTTGACAGGTAGTGCATCAGTCTATGCCCGGGGTCCGAACTTGCAAACCCCAGGCTGCCAGAAGCAGAGCATGTGAACCTAACTGCTATGCCACTGGGCCAGCCCCACTCTTGACTAAATTTTTACTGTAGGTGATGAGCAAAGACAAAATTTTCTTTTGCGTTTCTACCTCCTGTTGCAAAAATACATGACTTATAATAAATGAGATGCATTATTTTTTAGAAACAATTAAGTTAGAGAATGTGCTATTTTCTTTCATGGAAGGAAATTATTACCTAAAACATGTATTGTGCGCCTTGTATTCTAAGCTAGGGATGTACAGTGTGTGAGTGGGCCCTTTCTCTCCTGCCCCTTACAAACAGTGGCAAACATCATTATTCAGTCATGTCACTCTTTTCCACTTACCCAGATCCTTCAAAATCCATCTCAATGCAGCACTCCAAGAAGCCATTTCACAATGAGGAGAAACTATTTAATATTCCTGTGTTATGCATTATGGTATGGCAAAATAAGGTGGATATGTGGATGTGAGGAATTAGCAATAATTAATTGTGGAGCCATCTCTTAAAAAATACGTTAGTTGATCAATATTTACACTAACCATACAACCATATGGCTGAATATTATACTACTGGAAAATGTCAGTTGGTTAAGAGTGTTAGTAATACTTGAAATCCATTCAAGTGATCATGATAAAGATCACAATTTGGAAAATATTATTTCTAAAGCAATAACCATTTTGAAAATACTGGCACATATTCATCATCAAGAAATATTATGAAGTCTTCATATTATTCATAATTCAATAATTATGTGTGGAACCACTTATGGCGTATATACTGCATTTCAATAATAATACCTGGTCATGTGAAAGTGTTTATAGTAATTCAATGGTAAACAACATTTAAGATGACAATATAAAATAAAGACGTAATGGATTTCTAAATGAGTGGTAACAACTATAATTGCTGTTAAATGCCATAAAATACACACACACACACACACAGGTTCTGAGAACTGACATGGTCTGGAAAGGGAGAGACAGGACGTAAGTTGGACATTCAAGGAAGAGTACGATTTGCTAAATAGAATGGAGAAGAGAAGATATGTTAAGATACTTGTAGCAGAAATTCCAACCTCGACCAGTTTAGACAGCATGGTAGTCCCTGCTAGTTGCCTATCCTTTTTTGGGGGGGCCTTAAAAACAGAGCTCCAATTTTATTTGAGGGAGCATTGTGACCAGCTACACGTACTATCTTCTCCAAACCTCACTGTAGCCACCAAAGGCCAATGAGATATACGTGAAAATTCTGAGAAAGTATCTCTTTCACAAAGAAAAAGCACCAGAATAGAAAAGTGCTCTTTTCTCCTTTCCTCTCCCATTTTCTTCATTGCCTTGAAGATTTGTGATAATGGGAAGTAGGGCAGTCATCTTGCAACCATGAATGAGCATGAGGATGACAAGATGACAGAAAGGAAGGATGGATAATGTGTGCTTCCACCACACAGCTAAACCACAATGCCAGCCTTAAACTGACAACTTCCTGACTTATTGTTAATTGAGATAGATTAATTCGTCTGTTTAAGCTACTATTATTTGGGGTTTCAGTTACTTGGAACCAAATGTATTTCTAACAGATACAGACAATAAGGAAAATGTATTATCTCAAATGGCAAGCAGTCCAAAAGTAAGGGCGCTCTAGAGTTGGTTTATTTAGTAACTTTTGTCATCAGAAGTATAGAACTGTAGGGACTCCTTCTTTCTTTATACTCTGCCATCTTCAGATAACTGACTTTCTTATGAAGTCAGCTCCCCATATAATCTCTTCATTCCCAAGCATCACATCTTTGCAATGGTATCCTGGAGAAAGGACAAATAGATTTTCTTCTTTTTGGTTTATTTTTAAGAACAAGGAAAACTTTTCCTGGGTTCCTTTTGCCCGGTAAGTCTCATTGTCTAGAATTGCCTAAACTAATCAAGACCTGTGCCTAAACTAATCAAGACAGGGACAGAGAGAACACTGCATCACAATTGCTTAGATAAACCTTGAGCCACCTCTGGAGCTGAGGAGAAGGTTGTTTCACCCTGAAACACATGTCTGAGTGAAAGAAAGTGAATACTCAGATAAAATTGCAGTTCTGTCCTGAACAAGAGAGGGAAGGAAGGAATGACAAATGAGCACCCAACTGCTAGAGAAAACATTCAAAAAAGAGAGAGAGAAGTAGTCCTAAACATAAAAGTTGAAAAAAGTCAGTTTTTATTCAAGAGATAATTTTCTGAAGAATTTGGTTGAAGAGACTTTGAAGATTAGACGTTTTAGCCTAAAAAACACTTTGCATCAAAAGAAAGGTTATTGTATTCAAGTCTAGAGATTTTGGAGAGTATTTTCAAATAATATGAAAAAAATATTTTGATCAAGAGATAATGCAAGAGCAGTGTTAAAGATGATTAATGTGGTTTGGGTGTGTAAGGTTGATAGGATGAAGGCTACACTAAAAAAGAGACTCTTATAATGAACCAGGGGCTTGAACCAATGGAACTGGAACAGAGATTATGGAACTGCAAAGAGGGGAATGAATTAAACAAGTTCTCAAAGGGAAAATCTACAGGTCTTGGTGATAGATTGGATGTGGAAATAAAGAATGTAGAATCAAAGATAACTCCAAAGGTTGAATCTTTGAAAGGAGAAAGAAGTTTCATACTATGAAATTAATCAATAATCTCAGAGAGAAGAAACCATCTGGAGAGGTGAATGATGAGTTTGTTTTAGGCTGCTTGATTTGAGGTGACCGTTGCATATTCCAAGTGGAATGTTCAGCAAGCATTTGAAGATAAACACCTGCATTTCATTGTGGCTGTAGATGAGTGGGCCATCTGCATAAAAGTGTGAAAGGCCATGGAAAGGATGAGTGAAATTATATAGAGTGAAAAATTTAAACAAATAAATATATATATATATATTTTTTTTTAAATCAAGAGGGGCATCCTGTCTATTTCTGCAGGTTATAAGAAAGGAATTACTAGAAAATGTGAGAATGAAGGATGTGGAAAAGTTGTGTAACATTGAAATATATGAAGCTGTGGAATGCTAATAGCAGTGTTTGATACGGAGTTGAGATCATAAACTGAGATTAGCCCTAGAAAAGAGAAAAGGAACAGTGATGTAGTTTTAGGTAGAGAGAAGGAAATATAAGAGAATTTATCCTGATTGAATGAGTCAAAGATGAAGTCATATGTTAAATAAGATGGAACAGGAGGGACAAGGGTGGTCACAAAGAATGGAAAAGGATGTAGAATAATTGTAGGGCCTATGTGTCAGGGAGTCAGTTACATGGAAATACAATAGTACAGAATCTGTATATGACATCATTCTAAAGAACACATAATGGCTGTCTTGTACGTATACTGGAAGGTTCTACATGTTTGCAGTTGTGTTAACATCTGGAGAACTGAATTCTCACTTTTATCCATATAATGTAAACCTATCTGTATCATATAATGCTGGCATGATAAACATAAAAAAGATATACAGAGCCCATAAGTAAGCATATAAAAATCAGTGGATTATAAGTCATGTAGAATCAATGAAATAAATGTACATAATTAAAAATGATTCCAGTTTTTAGCGATAAGATGCAATCATGCGTAAGAGGTGAAATGTTGATATTTTATGAAAATACTCTCAGGGATCCAGAAAATTTTCTATAAAAATATTAAAGCTTTGTTTGCTATATGTTGGCATCCACTTTAACATCAAGTTTTTCTTTTGATGAAGTTTCTATATGCCAATATTAGTTTTATGTTCAGAAAAAGTTATGAACCAGAAACCATCTGGAGAAGACATGTTAAAAATAACACAAACTTCATCTTTCTAAAAAGAAATGACAATATCAGTTGATTCATACTGATTAAATCACCCAATAATTCATTCTGTCTGCACAACACAGTCAATTTTTACAGTGAATGCTCAAAAATAATAACTACTGTTCAAAAAAAATTAAAGAAAAATGAAACAGATATCAGGGTGTTATGACAGCACTTTTCACAGATGACTTGGTAGTAGACATTCAGTTATTATCTTGTAATTTTTCTCATTGTGAATAACTTAATTTTTAATGAGTTATCAATCAACACTTTTAGAAGACTTCTTTCATTATTTAGTGACTAGCTCTGAAACGTTGCACATGGGTGATTGGTATGTATGCTGAGAGGGTTTGTGTCCTATATGGCTTACTTCTCCCAAAGGCACCTTTTCTTTAGTGAATGACTGTCTCCCTAATGGTCTATGCTATTCAAACACCAGAGTGAGCAGAGGGACTGAATTAAACATCCAGACAACTGAAGCTGTTGACTTATTTCACCTGAATTATCTGTACTGAGAATGTTGTATTCATTGTTCACATGTAGATACAGTTTTATCTATCATCTATAAATATTATTGGTCAATCCATATAACTCCTTAATGGATAAATGACAATTTCATGCACTGCTTCTAGACCTTGTGATAAAAAAAGCTACAATGTACAACTGATATTACCAATGGGTGCAAATGTCCTGGTTCTTTAAATTTATTAATAAATAATTAGAATATGAAAATACTAACTTTAAATAATCACAAATATAGTGTAATATCAAGTGCAATATATATTTCCAGAACATTCTATTAATATTTTTATTTCCTTAGGCCAGTATACAAGCACAACAGGAAGCTGCAATTTTGAAACAAGTTCAGGAAACTGGACCATGGCCTGTAATCTTACACAAGACTCTCAAGATGACTTAGACTGGGCCATTGGCAGCAGAATTTCTACTGAAGCTTTGAGTCCAGACTCTGATCACACACCAGGTAAATCGAGTAGCGATACCCAGACCAAGTAATCCACTGGGCTGGAAATCTGCTTTAACTTTTTGAGTGAATATCAGAATGTGTTCCTTACGTCTGTGTGGGAGGAGAGCACAATAGGCTTTATAAAAAGAGAATTAGTCCCTTCTGTTTTAACCCCTGAATTATTGAAGAGACCCAGAACTGATATTGCTATCAGGAAATCCGTGACTCATATTTTAAGAGACTCACAGATTGTATTTACTCTACCCTAAAGGAGTCCTTAAGGACAATTGGGGCAGGAACAAGTAGGGGGCATTCAGATTAATTCATGCAATAGACAAGGTATACAGTTGTCAATGATTAGAGTTCTCATGATGCCACAGTGGCCAGTAGCTGGCCACCAATTTCATTCCAGTCCCTCTGAAGTGCAGGTGCAGAGATGTAAAAGGTAAGTGGTGATGGAAATGAGCATCAACAAAGTCTTGACAAGTTTTGCTTCCTGCCCTGTGATTTGAGATGAATACAATCGTTCATGATTTTACAGTTTATTAATGAGTCAGAGTATAGGTAAGCTTGTAATCTTATTTACTTTTACCCTGACGTCTTGCCTACTCAGCACTTTTCTTAGGAAACTTAAGTTTTCCTAGGGATGAAAAATAACCTTTATTTAGAGAGAGCTTTTCTCAGGGATAAAACTTTTCCAGCTTTTCTTAGGGATAAAAAATAACCTAAGATATTTGTGATGGTTAATTTTATGTGTCAACTTGGAGGGTGTTTTTGGATGAGGTTAACATTTAAATTGGTGAATTTTGAGCAGACTGCCCTCCATAATATGGGTAGGCCTCATCCAATCAGTTGATGATCCGAATAGAACAGAAAAGACTGACATTCCCATGCAAGAAGTAATTCCCCAACAGATTGCCTTTAGACTTCATCTGCACCATTGGCTCTCCTAGGTCTCTAGCTTGCTGGACCACACTGCAGATTTTGGGCTTGCCAGCCTCCGTAATCACATGAGACAATTCCTCATAATAAGTGTCTTTCTATATTTATACACATCCTATTATTTCTGTTTCTCTGGAGAACTCTAACTAATACAATATTGCTCAAAACAATGGAAGCATGGGCACAATGACAAAGAAGAAGATTATATGGAATGAAAATAACTTTTCATAGGAAAAGAATACAAGATTGGCTCAGCCATTTTATGACTAGTGAAAAGAGAACAACACTTTTATTGTTTATATATTCCAGGCAGATTGAAAATGTCGTGATGTTCAATTATAGCTTCAGTGTCATTCTTATTTTAAAGTTTTTCCCTAATTTATCTTCACACTGAGTATTTTTAGTCCTCTTTACCTGCCAGGTTGTATTTTCTCTTTCATTCACCAAGTTTTTTGTCCTTAAAAAACATGAAGTTAGTATATACTAGGTTATAGGTTAATAGAACAGGATAGAAAACCAAGACATTGAGGTCAGTAATTGGGAGGATTTAATAATAAAAAGGAAAAAGACAGGAAAAGATAGCTAAATATGTGGCTGAGAGATGGTTTTGGGGGGCAGGGGAAGGATACTCTACATGGTTATAGGAAATTTTCCATTTTGGAAAGCATTCTGGCCATAAGAAATAAAAAGACCAACACACAGCACATGTGTATAAGGATATTTACTTCAGCATTGTTTGTAGTTGAAAGGAAGGAAAATAAAATGAATGTCCATCATTCATACAATCATTTATTTGTTCCTTCATTCCTTTATTTATTTGCTTCCTGAATGCCAGGCACTGTTCTAAGTCCTGGGACTACATCGGTGAATAAAACAGACAAAAATTGTTGCCACAGTGGAGTTCACATTCTACAAGGAGGGAAAAGATCATGAATAAATACAATCAGTAAATAAATTATATGGCCTACTGGAAGTTGAGGGGAAACAAAGAAAAGAGTAGAGTAAGTAGGATTAGGAAGGCCTGTGGATGGGTGTGTGCATTGGAGTTGGGAGAGGATTGCAATTTAAAAAGGTTGATCAAAAATAGGCTGCATTGAGAAAATGCCATTCGAAAAAGACTTGAAGGAAGTGAGGGAGTGAGCCATGTGGACACCTAAGGAAAGAGTGTTCCAGCCAGAGGGATGGCCAGTGTCAAATGCCCCGAGATCAGAGTATGCCTGGTGGGTGTCTCAACTTGGGCATAATCGAATTAATTGTGTGGCTGTCCTGTGCACTGTGGGATGTTGGCAGTATCCTCTCCCTAGCCTTGACAACTCAAAATGTCTTTAGAAATTGCCAACTATCCCTGGGGGGCTAAAATCACCCCCTGTTGAGGACCTAGAGGAACAGCCTGGAGTCCACTGTAACTTGTTAAATCCACAGCATGCAATATCATGCAGCCATGAAAAAGAGAGAGTTTAGTGCTATATCGTTGATTTGTAGGGATTTCCAAAAGGTATTGTTCAAGGAGTAAAGCAATGTACAAAATGATTATATAGTATGATCCAACTTTTCTAAATAAAGAATGACTAATGCCCCCTAATTTGTGCATATGAATAAATCTGTATGTAGATATTTCTATGAATAACTATATGAGCATGGAGAAATGGATGTAAATGATACATACTTGTTTGTCAACATGGATTACTTGGATGAGTGGTAAGGTCAGAGTAGAGGAGAGGGAGAGTAAATCCAAAATTAAAAAGAAAATAAGTAACTAAAAACAGGAATTGCACCTCAAAAGAAAATCTAATATGCATGATGATAGCACATTTATGTGTTTGTGGAAAATGTGGTGGATATTTTTAAGTTTTACCACTTTTCACTCTTTTAATATTTATTTTTTCTTCAGTATTTCTTTTCATCAGTCTAAGGATTACCACTTTTTCTAAAATGTTTAAAATACAAATAAACAGGAAAACTTCTCTAGTAATTCCAGTAGTGTGAGTGATGTCACCATCCATAAGCTTTGTATTTGTGTATTCTGCCATTCTCTCTCAACGGACACATTTTCAAATAAAAGTAGGTTTCTACCTCATCTAGTAATTTAGAAAATATAGTGTGAACAAGTTTATATATCATGAAATATTTTTAGCAACACAGTTTTAGTTTTAGCAGAGTACTCTACTTTTTGGATGTATCATAATTTATATGATTAACTAATGGTAAACTCTTAAATTATTTCCTAACACTCACTATAATAAACACCACAACAATGAATATACATTTAGATGGAAATTTTTTACTTGTATGATAATTCCTGAGGATAAATATATGTTTGTCTTCCTTGGGAAATTACTAGAAATAAGCCGATTTTCATTTTTGCTACTAAGATCTAGACAGTAACGTCTAGATACAAATGCCTGTGAGTTCTTTAGATAACACCTGTGGCAGTCTTTCCTTATCTTAAGATGGTATTTGAAACCCACAGAGTAGGTCTGCTAGTATAATATTACAATGGTACAAAAAATATTGCAGGCGTAGTTTAGGAAAAGATAAAAATATTTATCAATGGACATGAGAAAGGTTCTATGCATTGTTCAAAAAGACAAACACGAATGATCAATTGACACCCTTTAATGGAACAATTAAAGACTATAAATGACAGTATTTATTTTCTTTTTTGAACTTTTATAGCTTGTGCAAGTCCATCAAAGACCACATGAAAAGTTTCGAATCTCGTTATTTATGCAATATTGTATACAAGTAATGTGGTCCACAGATAATGAAAAGTAATCATCCTGACAGAATACTTTATTATCCTCCCTGTTAATCACTACTTGAGACAGTATATTTTTGTGGAGTGCTCTCTTCGCAGCAGCCTGATTATATCATCCTTGATACACTAAAACGCCTCACTGAACTTGTTTAGGCATCCCTGAGACAATGGGCTGCTAAGTCAAATATAAGGACATTAATTAATTTTGACCCTCTGGGAAAAACAAAATTCTTTATGAGAAGGCCAACAGATTCAAAGAGACTTCAGTCTATTTCTAAGCATCACAACATCACTGTTAATTAAAGCTGTATTTATGGTTCTTTTTGCTTATTGTTACCAAGATGAAGCATCAGATACATAAAGGGGACATTTTCAATGCCCATCACAGGCCTATTTATGAGTCTTTTTGGAGCCACTGCCAAAGTTGTAGCGAGAAACTACAAACATTAATCCACTCTCTAGTCTGCACATGAATTGTGTTTAGACTTAGTATATATGAGATTTAATGGCAAGAGTGACATTTGCAAGACATGAATTAACTAAGGTATAATGCAAAAGGCTGCTGCCTCTTTTTTTCCCTTCCTTCATAACTTTGCTTTTTTAATGGTATAATTGACTATCTCCACAATTAGATTACAAACTCTGGTAGAGCAGGAGTCACATCTTTTGCTATTTTTATATTCCCTCCAGCATTTAAGATTCATAGCTCTTGATAAATACTTGTGTAGTCTCATGTTCTTGCATCTGTCTCCTTCTGTATTTATTAACAGAAAAGCCTTTTGGATTAATTAATGCAACAAGCATTTCCTAAGTGCCTTAAATTCCACACACAATGTGTTGGGAACTGAGGGTATGAATTAACTAGATGTTTGTAAAGTAACTGGAATGGAATATGCTGCCTGATATAACCCACATGCTTATGATTGTGCAGTTCTGTATTCACAACCTAAAGTCAAAAAATACCCCCAGACAACCTGAGTGATTCTAATGCTCTAATTGTATAACACAGTTCAAAGCATTAAGTGTTTAACAAATATAATGTACTTGATACTTGGTTGACAGAGCCCTGCAGCCTAGGCAGATGATAACTGTACTTCCTGTTGGGCAGACAGGACACGTATTATTATTCCCACCTTATCAATGAGGAACAAAAGAAGTGAAATGACTTCTCTAAGCCTGTATAATGAGTAACAAAGCCAGACTGAACCCTGGTGTATGGACCCTAATCCAGGCCCTTTCCCAGGACATCACTATGGCATGCTCTGTCTTTATATACAGCTCTGCCTGAATCTCCTTAACCTGCATATTTGGGGCCACTTAACCTCTATTTCATTCTAGGTTGTATCACCCTCTCACCCTGGTCTCTGAGAGAAGGAGACCCTCATATTCATTTGCTTGGAAGCGTTGAGGCTTGGGCAGAGATCTAGAGTTAGATACATAAAAGCCAGCCCTTGCTCATATGTTTACCAGACCACTCGCTCTAATCTTATTCACACACTCGTGCACACACACACTCACACACACACACTCACAGGCAGAAAAAGATAACTGCACTGAAACACATTTTCAAAAATTCTAATCATTGGACCAGAAATTTTTGAGATATTCCAGAAGGGGAGGAAAAAAAGCAAATGGGAACAGAATAAATGGTGTAAAAACAGCAGAAAGCCCAGCCCAGGGAAACATGGTTCACTATAGATCTTCCCAAGGAAGCCACATAGATGTTCTAAGATCAAAGTCAAAAATACTGTTATAGACTGAATTGAGTCCCCCAAAATTTAGATGTTGAAGCCCCTAGTCCCCAATATAATTGCATTTGGAAGTAGGGCCTTTAAAGAGGTAATTACAGTTAAATGAGGTCATAAGGGTGGGGCCCTAAACCAGTAGGACTAGTGTCCTTATAAGAAGGGGAAGAGACACCAGGGATGGGCCTACACAGAGGAAAGGCCATGGGAGTCCCTTTTTTTCCCTCAGGAAAGCCTGATGGATGGGAGCAATTGACAAGGTTGTGGGGGCACCTGCCTGATTGGTCTAAATGGAATTGATGGAAGGCAGACAGCCTCTGAGAATAGAATAGGGGTGGGTGTCCCGGCTTTCTGCTGGTTGACGGATGAGGGACTGCTAGACAGCAAAAATAAGGCTGTCTGCAAGCCAAGGAGAGAAGCCTCAGGAGAAACCAGCCCTGCCAGCACCTCTCTCTCAGACTTCCAGCTTTCAAAACTATGAGAAAATAACCTTTTGTTGTTTAAGCCACCCAGTCTGTAGTATTTTGTTATGGCATCCCAAGATGACTAATACAAATGCCAAGAAAGGTTATGAAGAATTCTTCAGAGGAACTCACTGAAAACAGCGCTCAACACCTGGGAGAGTTGAGAACTTGGCCCCACCCTTGGTGTTTCCCTCCCATGACCACTGCTTCCAAACACAACTGCTCACAGAAGTGGCTTTTTCCTCTCAGGATAAAATCAGAGAGCTGCTGTCTAGAGAAAATTAGACATCTGCCCAGGAAGGGATTATCATGAGATAATCACAGCCGGAAAAAGAGGCAAAGTCGTGCTTGGGATTACACAGGATTAACCCCATAGGTTTGTAGGGAGAAATAAAGAAAGATAAATCTGTCCAAGAATAAAAAATTAGAGCATTGCAGTTTACCTGCCTGCCTACCCCTTGGCCTAACAACCAAGAACAGTGGTTGTCAAACTTGGCTACATATCAAAATCATCTGAGGAGTTTAAAAATTATTAAAATCTGGACTCCACTCGCAAAGATTCTGATTTAATTGGCCCATATTTTGGCCTAGGCATCAAGATTTTTAATAACTCCCCATAAGATTCTAATGTGTAGCCAAGGTTGAGAGCAACTGCCCTAAAAGGAAGCCTGCGTGTCTATATGCCTAGCCCAACTACACATTCTCCCAAAGGAGAGGTCGGCCGGGAAAACGGTTCTGTGTAACAGCAGTGGAAATTCTTTCCTGTTACCTATACTAAGCAACAAGGGCCTTCATTCAATGGATGTTTGAAGTTTCAATGGATAACCAAGAATCACCAGGCAATTAAAGACAGTCAATACCATGAAAGAGAAAGATGAGGATGTAAAAAGGGAACAGTCATCCCTGGAGGAAATAGATAGCTCAGTGTAGTGGACATTGTCATATTTTCTCCTTGCTCTTTAGAAAATTGTTGCTGTGTTTGTTTACCGTCGAGCCTTATGAGCTCCATCTCACCCAACTTCTCATGTGCTTAGGATGAAAGCTGCCAATCAGATGCCAGGTGGAAGACTTTGATTTGGAAGCAAGCAGCAATCATCCCCCTCGATTTACCCCAGCATGCCCCATGAGCATAACCATTTTTATGTGCAACATGACAAAAAGTTGGGAACATATATATCACTGTATATGTACAGTCATGCACTGCATAATGATGTTTTGGTCAACAACGGAGCGCATATAGGACAATGGTCCCATAAGATTGGTAGCATATAGCCTAGATGTGTAGTAGGCTGTACCATCTAGGTTTGTGTAAATACACTCTATGATATTCAAACAACAGCAAAATCACCTAACAATGCATTTCTCAGAAAATATCCCTGTTAAGTGACACATGACTGTATATACCTATGTATATGTTCCAATAAATATACCTATATCTATATTAATATATCTTATATAAAATATGCTTTTATTGAATAATATTTAATTATAATAAGGAAGTATAGTGAATTTTTAAGTGTAATGCACTAGTTATGAAAAAGCAGTTCTAATCTTGTAGAAATATATACTGGAGTATTAAAAGTGAGATCACTTGATATCAAGTATTGTGTTCAGATCACCTAGCGGTATTGAGAATGTGGGTGGGAAACAAGGAAGAACAGGAGGAAACAAAAGAAAACAAAACTGACCATGGGTTGAAATTGTTGAAGCTGGGTTTTGGACAGATGGGAGTTCATTATACTATTCTTTCTACTTTGGTATAAATTTGAAATTTTCCAAAATAAAGATGTTTAAAAAAATGGTTCCCACAAAATATGAATGTGATTTAAATCACGTGAAAAAAAAATCCTGACAACGTGACATCTAGCATGGAATAAGAACTGGATATTTGAAAACACCAAGGGAGTGGTACATAAGGTAGAAGAGAAGACATGAAAACAATAATAATAATAAAAAATAGTCTGTTCACTGGATTTTCAAATGATACTGAGACATGTCAAAGAATATGATTTGCAAATCCTTCTTTTATTTTATCTGATCCTTAAATAATACATTGGAATTTATTATGATACCAGTTCAGAAAAGATTTCTGTTTAAATGGTATGTTTTTTGGATACTTGAAGGGGAGTTAATTACTAATGTACTACTACTACTGGTAATAGTAATGATGTTAAAGTCTGAAAGGAACATTAAAGGGAAATGTCTGTGATTTACGTGATGCTTCAGCCACCACTTTAAAAATATGTCACTAAATGGAAGAGTTTTTGTAGGTGAGTGACATATGAATGAAATGATACACATTGACATGGTGAGATGTTTTTTCACTCGTTCATTCATTCAGCAAATATTTGTTGAGCCTGTCTTTTGCTAGCCACTATTCTAGGTACTTGGAATACATGGAGAACAAATCAGAGAAGGATCTCTGCCATCATGTAGCAGCGGTCTAGCAGAGAAGGATAGAAAATCAATATCAAGCATTTTAAATGGAACTTGCATACTTTGCATTCTTTGTTGGAAGCTGATCTGGCTATGGGAAAAAAAGGACAAATGGAGCAGTAAAAGAAGGATCAGTCAGGAGCCAGGAACCAGTGGGGCATGGCTTAGGAGTTGCGGGGTGTGGTGAGGCACTGTAAATTAAAGAAATTTTCATGTGTAGCCACTAGTGTGGGGGGCCTGCAGTACTGTTTCCAGTTTTATAAAGGGTTGTGGCTGGATGTTAAATAGTTGCCCTTTTTATCTGTTCACTTAAATCCAAACAAAAGGACTTTTTTTTCCCAAACAAAATAAGGAGAAATTTCAGAGCAATTTAGAGGAATAGAACTAACATCTGTTAAATGTTTCCTGAGACAGAAACTGTAAAAGAAGATTTGGGTATGTTATCTCATTTAATCCTTTTAAAACATTGTGATGTAGAAGATAGTAAATTCTTAGAAAGATTAAAACACTTGAACAAGTCATAGGGGCGACTGAGCAGAGGGACTGGAATATCAAATTCTCTGACTAAAAAGACTTTCTTTTGTAGCCTATACTGTCCAGTGTGACAGCCACTAGCCACATGGAACTATTGAGCCCTTGAACTGTGGTTGGTCCAAATTGAGATGTGCTATAAGATGTGCTAAAATACACATTGGATTTTGAAGATATAGTACAAAAAAAACCCCAGAATATAGAAAAAAATCTCAATAATAATTTGTATACTGATTATATATTGAAATGGTAACATTTTAGGTACATTGGGTTACATAAAATGTATTACTAAAAATTAACCTGTTTCTTTTTACTTTTTAAATGTGGCTACTAAAAATTCTAAGACTACAAATGTGGCTCACAGTATATTTCTATTGGATAGTCCTATTCTATATTACACTGCACACAGAGGGAAGACTTTGTCATCTATAAAGTGGATAAAACACTGGAATTGACTAAGGAAATACTGAGAAGCATGAATCTCTGGATATCTTTGAAGATGGGCAATCTCTTGCTTATGAATTCACACACTTGCAGCTAGGAACTGCATAAGTGATCTATTTAACTTCCAATCCACTTTAAGGGAAAAAACTTTTTAAAAGAAGGACATATAAAAAGCAAAGTGCTGTAATATAATATTCTAACCTAATCGGATATATTATCTTCATAATATTACATTATGTATATTAACAAAGTACATCCTAATAATTCAACATTAACATGCAGTCCTCTTATGAAATCATCAATTTGTATGTCCAAAAATACTGCTTTCTGGATTATTCCTCAAATATGATAGTATCTGGTTCCGTAATTTTCAAAGAGAAGAACTAATGTCATTCCTTATTTCTATATTTTCTTTAATTTATCTTTTATGTTTTTATTTTTCTAATATATAGTTAAAGTTCAAAGTTAATATTTTATTGTTTTTATGAAATTGCAATCTCTGACCTGTTGGACAATATTTACAGCTGTGTGACAGCATGTCTGTGATGGCAGGTCTTGTCTCCATAATTAATTATACAAAACCATTCCAGATATATATGTATACATTTTGTATTAATTCTTATAGGATCTACGTTTTCAGATAATGGCCTTAAATATTTTTCATTAGTAATATATTGCAATAATTCTACTCAGCAGAATGATGCTTTCCTTAATAAAATGTTTAGCTGTTTCACTAGCAGACAGTCCTATTCTGAAGCTTCTTGAATAGGAAGAACTTTGCCTTACTACATAATTGGGTTGAATTTTGTGGCAATCACTACATCATGATTCTTACACAGCACCACTACCACCACTATCACCACAACTATGACCATCAGTTTGCTGGGCACTGCCACTTGGACCATTGATTTGCTTTGGATTCTTTGCTCCAACAGTGAATTAAACAGCATTATCCCCATAATCTCATTTTGTAATCACTTATGAATTTATTGAAGATTATTTTAAAAGCTTTGTCTGTTCTACTTAATTTTTAGAGCAGTTCATTTCTTTGACTTGCCCTAGATAGATCCCCTTGAGGTTTAGCAAAACTATAAAATATTTATGGGGTTCTTCTAATTTTCTTTCATTGCCAATATTTTTCTTCATTATGTGAAGTTACGCATGATAGCATGTAAATACATTATGAATATTGGTATTTTTTTCTCATTTTCCCCTATTTGTGCCTCATTTTCTTTCCCCTTGACTTCTCTTCTGTTATGCCACCAAAATATGTGAACATTAGATAAAAGGAGATTTTATGAAAGAGAATGACATAGAATATTAGTATAACATGATTAATAATAAATAGCATAACCAATAATTTTATGACTTTATTATATCTTTTGATAAACTAATATCGTCCTTTAAAAGTAATTTGGCTCTGATATTTTCTAAATATATTAATTCAGTGATTAAGTACTTTGGAATGAAAGACTGCTAAATGGTCTACTTTCATACAGTACAAATGAAAAGAGTTTCTTAGCTGTTATTGTTTGTTTCTTTTTTTAATGAATAACATGCTATTAAAAATAGATAATTGTTATATGTAACTAGATAGAACAGGTCTTATTGTCAAAAACTGATGTGACTCTACGTAACTACTATTCATTGAATGCCAATCACCGTGAGCCTGGCTTTATGCGGCTTTCTTGTTTAATGCTCACAATTATCTTGAGGATTTTATAGAAGAGGGAGTTGATGTACAAAGAGGATAAATAACTTGCCTCCAGCCACACAGAAGACACTTGTCGGATCTAAGCATTGGAACCATGTCTGTCTGAAGCAAAAGCCTATATCAGTAACCATCATTCTCTGTAACTTAATATGACTTTTTCAAACTTCCTGAAATGTATAAATTTGATGATCGTATAAATGAATAATTGATAGTTTCTCTTCTAAAATACAAAACATGTAGGAATTACTATCATTTTTTGCTATATTAAAAAGGTGGCATTTTATCAACATCAAATGGCTCAAAACAGGTATGTTTTTTCTACATTTCTCATTTACCTTAATTTCCATTTTCTTCAGACAGTTGAGTGTTATTTCTATTTCCTCCTTGTCTTGTGTTACTTTTTAGAAATACAAATATTCCATGCCACATACACAAAAATAGCAAGGAGGAAAACCAAGAGACTTTTCTGGCTGATAAACCTCAGAATATGTCTTGTAGTTTTCATTTTCTCACTGTAAAAAGACAATAAATGACACTCATCATTCATTTGTTAACCAGAATTAGAATAAAAGCATTTCTTTTCATGAAATCATAGTGAATGTTTAGACCAGGGTCATTCCTGTTTCCCTTATTTTTCTCTGAGACAGAAGGTTGACTCTACTTTGACGATGTTTAGAAAACAAGAACAAACCCAGCTGATCTATAATGCCTCTATATTTCTTCAAAAATTCACGAGATCAGACAATGATTTCCATTTTGTTGTCAAAAAGCAATGCTAATCTTAAACCATGGACACTTTCCAATCATCCACATGTGTCATTTGAATCAATACCCCAACCGATTTAGATCAAATTCTTCTGTCTCTGGGGAGAAACATAATCTTAATTTCTGTTTTTATTTCCATTATCTTGGTTTATTTGTCTATATTCATTTAAAACACTTCCAAGAATATTTAATAATTGTTTCAAGTAGGACCCAGAAGATGCTTTCTTTTTCTCAAAAGCCAAAACATATTATATGTGAGACATGGGATTCAGTGAAGATTGTGCAAATGAACCAATTTTGTTAGAATTCTTAGGACAAGATTAAACCCTGAATAAATAATCTGAAAATCTTTCAAGTTTATTATTTCTTCATTTTACAAGTATCCAGGCATCATAGTTTCTCTAAAAGGGTTTACTAAATGCATAGTTATTTACAGACTTTATTTCTCAGTAAAATCATGAACCGTTAAACCTATCCCTTTCTATCATCTCAAAACCTTGTCTCTCTGTATTGGCTCATTTTTAAGTGTCCTTAAACTGCCTCTTTATCACTATATGAGATCTTTTGCTTTCAAGCCTCACAATTCTCTCTTACTTTGACCAAAAAAAAAAGAAGGACCTAACCTTAATCTTGCTTCCCTTCTAAGTATTGTTGGTTTTTATTCTTTTATTTCAAATTACTATTCCCCACACATTGTTTGTATCCTCTCCCTCACTACAAATACCTTTTTTTGGTTTCCTACACTCCTTCTTCTGCAAAAATATTATTGCTTCAACAATTAATTATCAGTCCCCACTCTTGGTCACTGATCTAGACACTGTAGAGATAACTGTTCATCAAATACTGTCCCTACTCTCATAGAACTTATATTCTAACTCTCTGGAGGACTTCACTGATTTCATAATCATATGACCTGATTCTTCTTATTACATTGCATTTGACACTGCTGATCAATCCACACCTTCTGGAAAGTTTTCATCTGTGATTTTTTCCCCTAATGTTATGTTTGTCTTTGATGTTTTTTCTTCCTCCTTCCAGGACCTAAATGTTAGTCTTACCCAATATTCTGACTTTGATCCTTTTATAACTCCTCATTCAGAGTTTTTCTTCTCTCAGTGCTCAACATTTGCTAATTCTTGCATGTATTCAATCCTTATTTCCACATCCTAGTCCCATATTTTCAGCTGCCAGCTGGGTAATTGCCAGTATCTCCAAGAACATATCCAAGCTCATACTTACCTTCCTTTCAGAAAGAATCTCCTCCTCCTGATCCTATAATTTCTGTTATTGACATTATCATCGTTAACACAATTAATTCTCTCTCAATTTCAAATTCTGTCAGCTCTTCATTCTCAACCTATGTGTTTTCATTTCTTTGCACAATTCTGTCATCTTAATTTACTCCTGGGTTATTGCAGATGTCAAGGCAACTCATCTCCATGCAAATATTCTCCTAAACCAGGCCACTCTTCACATCAATGAAGGATTAATATTCCTAAATGGTGACTCCTGGTCCTCCAAATCATCCGAGGCTCTTCATTGCCTTTTAGTTTGGCATTAAGGGCTTTCTATGTTCTTCCGCAAATTGGATTTCGGATTTCAGTTCTTACATTATTCCTCTACAAACTCTGTGTCCTTGTTCCTCAAATATGCTTTGGGTGTTATAAATATCAACTTGTGGTCATATCGTTGTTTTAGAATGACTTGTAATTTTTTGTAGATAGTGAACATGATGAATTGGTTAAAAGGAACCAAGGTAAACAAGGCTTTAGTGTGAAGTTTTCTGTTTCTCTGGCTAGGGATAAGGTTGTGTTTAATGTTTTCTGTAGGTGTAGGTGTCAGAAGGTAAAATTTCCTCTGGCATCCTTGTTTTTGTCTCCCTTGTTGTATTTTGATTTCCCTAGAGACTCCTTAAATAAGGTCTGAGAGATGGAGTTCTTTCAGCTATAGTCCCTCGCTAATACATAGGAGCCCTGCTGATGTGGTGCTGGGGTGGAAAGGTGTTAAGTGGTAAGTTCAGGAGGATGGAAGCATTCTACAACCTTGTGATTTGATCACAGTCTTTTAGTGAGCCTGTGCTCTTTCACTGTGACCTTCGCAAGTGTTTCTCAGTTCTCACTCTCACTTAGGAGAGATGGGAAGTCTAGACCTTGTTACGAAAAATAGGCACGCTTCAAAATGGCTACTTTTCTCCTCCCCTTGAAAGAAGCAGAGAGGATTTTTCTCCAGTCTTCACTGTGAGAACTTGGTAAGGCTCCTGGAGGTAAAAGTCTGGGGTGCCCCTAAAACTGCTCTCCCTGGAGTTCCTATCTCTCAAGCTTTTCCACATTGAACCTCCAGTAATTTATTACTTACAGTTTACATTTTCTTCACCCAGGACTGGCTCCAGCAGCAGTTCCTTCCCCCAGGGTTCTGCTCGCTAAGTTGTGATTCTCTGTGTCTGCCTGTCTGTCTCCTATTTGGTGACAACAGTTGCCTTGTGACCTCTCTTCTCTGAAGGATCTAAGAAGTGTTTTTGATTTTTAGTTTGTTAGCTTTTTTATTGTTGTGAAGATAAGACTGATGCCTTTCAAGCTCCTTAAATGTTGGCCTGGAAACCAGAAGTCTCCCCGCCTTGTGTTTTTTAGAATGGTCTTTCACCATTCTTATACGACTTTCTTTGTCTGCTACCATCTGCACTGTATTCTTTAGTATCCTTATATAGCGGCACATCTTTTATAGTCTTTCCTTGTCCACCAAATTTAAGCCATGGAACTATATAGCATTTACAATCTACATCAATATTTGGTATTATATGCTCACAATAACCCAGTGAGCTGTGTATTATTATTATTATCATCCTCATTTGGAAGATGATGAATATGAGACACAGTGGGGATTTAGTGATTTGCCCAAAGTCATAAAACTTGCAAGTATCAGAGTTTGGATTATAATCCAGATAGTCTGACCCAGAGTTTGTGTTCTAAAGTTGTTAGCTTTTATTGTTAGATTCTTTGGGGTATATTTCGTATTATCCCAGCCATAACTTGCCCATCTCCCTAACATCCAAATGCAAGACGTGGTGCCTTCTATACGGTAGTTATCCAATCAATAACTTGCGATTGATTGCCTTATTTCTCCTGCTAGACTCATCTTTACATCTATTCTCTAAATTTCCCAGGAGACTAGCACTAATTTGCAACTGTGTTCTAAGCACTTTACATGTAGTATATCATTTAATCCTTACCACAACCCCATGAGGCTAAAGTACCTACTATAATTATCTCTTCTTGCTTCTGAGTCCTAGAGAATTTAAATAGGCTGCCCAAGGTCACATTCCTAATAAGTGGTCGAGTCAGGATTTGAATCAGAACCTATAGCTCCACTGCCTGCAGGCTTAACCAGTGGGCAATCTTGCCCAGTTTCTGCTTGTTACATATTCATTAAAGGATTCTGATAACATCATTTTCTGTTTCAATGAAAATAAATATTCTTCTGTTCTTATTTGCTTTCCACATTCTTTAAGGTAAAATAGATCTGAAATGTAAACAAAGTCAAAGCTCTTATCACTTGCCTAAAGAACATGGTTTATAATTTATTTTCTTAGTTCTTTCTTCCTACATAACTAGCAAACAAGTTCCCTTTTTAATCTCAATTTGACAAATGAAATCAAGTTACAGAAATGCTATTAAGCCAGTGCATGTTTCCAAAGGCATCTTGACAAAAAAAAAAAATAACACATAAAGAGGTTCTTCAGGGTTCTTCCAGTATGAGGATTAAGAGATTCAGAATCCTTTGTCTCTACCTAGACTTATAGGAAGTGCCAACCAATTCCATTCACATATCATCCTCATGTGATTGAGATATACTTGCTGTTGAGGAAATTAGCAGCTTTCAAAATAAGATGAATCTACCCTGTGTTGGCATGTCACAGCAAAAAGCTTCATTTTTGTATCAGATCAAGGCCTACTGAAGGGAAAACTTTATAGCACTGAATTTGGTAATAGTAAATAGTATTAAAATGAGACATTCTGCTGAAAAGTGGTTTTTTTAATAATTAATAATTATTCTCCAAAAAGAATAATGCCTAACAAATAAACTGTGAAAAAGGTAGAAATAAAGAAATGCCAAATCTATTCATTGTACAGCCCTTCAAAAAGCAAATAGAAATGATGTAATGACAGACATTTCTATCAAATACCATGAGAAAATTTCATTCGACTTCAGAGGCACTGTGTCTGTGGTTGCCATTTTGACAACTTTGAGAAAACTTTTGTTCTCTCTCCGAGCATGTTTACATTTCACGGCCTTTACAACTTGCAGACGCAAATAGCCAGCACCTTGAAAATCTGAGGGAAAAAAATAAAAGTACAAAAAGAGATTGAGTGCATTTCAACTGATAGTCATTATGCACCCTTCTATTTCACAATGAGAGACAGGCAGAAATTATAGAGGATGTAGAGCTGAGCTAAGTTAAGTCTCACTCTGAAGAATGGAGCATTTTGCTATTTTGAAAGAAAGACATATTGCATCACATTTTTAAAAACTATTAGGCAGCTTTATTTTATGAACGAGAAAAAGGGACTAAAATTGCCTACAATTTAAAGCAAGAGTGCATTCAGATTACTTGAAGTGGGAAATTGTCTTTTATGATTTGACCCTAATGCAAGTGAATATGATTTTTCTGAGGGAACTGGAGTTGTAAAAATATTGCTTTCTTTTAAAAGTATTAACCGTCTTTTAAAAAAAGAAATGTCAAATTTATTACCTTATGGCATAACTCAATGAAACATTTTCAAAAACTTAAGGTTGTAGCTAATATCATCTGAAAGACAAATTAGAATCTTTCCTCTCTGCCGACACCAAAGTAAAAAAAATGCCCGTTATGACAGTGATGGGTTCTGAATGTAGCTAATATATTTTGGATCCTAATGTCAAGTAACAATGGTGATTTGAACAAAGTACACTTTGATGCTGAATTTACACCATTCGACACTACGTGAACCCCAATTTTAGAAAACGTGTGCAATTCTTCAAAAAATGTATGTCAATGAGAAAATTCTATTCAGTGCCTCATTTTAACTAATTAAGATGTGAAATATAAAATGTGTGTCCTAAGAACCTTAAGACCTTGTAATCATAAAACCTGTACAAGCAAAATTAAAGTATTAAACAGAAAGTATACAGAAAATATCAAAGAGTATGGGGAGAGATAAAATTCAGACATTTTTAATAAATGCCCACGTTCCAGAGTAGTACATCTGGTTGCATTTAATTAAAGTATGATAGATTTTACAAACATAATTGAATGCATTCGACTCTAATATATGAGCATTAAGTAACTTTTAAAATGGCCAATAGAAAGCTGTAAAATGGTCCAAAATCAAACCAACAAACAAAAAATTCTGCTTCTATAAAAATCTGTCCCATGAATGTTGTTAATCATTCCACAGAGCCAGATATAAATAAAGTGAAGTGGTTTAATGATTTACCATTAAATTGTAAACATGTTGTGGCACTTGAGACTTTTAAGCTTTATTATCTGGTTTAACAAGTTCTGAACTTTGTGTGGGAGGCTAGATTGACCTTCCCCAAGGATTTTGCTAGATATAAATGCGTAGTTCTCAATGAAGGAACTGAAAGTTTGTAAATGTTTGAAAGTGGGTCTAGTCTGAGCTTGCTAGATAAAAAATGAGTCTATTTCTGAAAATATAATACAATGTAAGGTTTTATAAATTTGTGATACAGTAAATAGTTCCTGGATAATTCATATATTTCTATTAATAATTTCAAGAGACTAAGCTACATTTCACCTTTATGATTCTCAAGAAAAAATATGGCATTGCAACAAGTCTATTCCCCTTGCAAAGTCAAATGTAGATACGCTAGAGTTCCAGAATTATAAATTCCCGAAGACCAAAATTGCAATGGTGGCTTCTAAATTGCCAATCATAGTTTTGCATTCTTAAATGTTTAAATGGATAAAATTTCACATTTACCTGCATTAATATATCATCCAGGAATTGACTTTCTGATTCTGTATTTGACTGTAGGATTTCATAAGACCAAAATTGAATATGCAAATTAAAAGAGGCTAGGCGGGGTATACTTTGAAAACTCACCCACACTCCCCTAATAACTAGAATTGCTGGCTTTGATGTTGAGCCTTACATAATATTGTTTGTCTTGTACTGAAATAAGTATCCTGCAGTAAAATAATAGATTATTATCATCCCCAGTGAATTATAATTTTTTTTTACATTGTGTTTCATGACATAGCCCTAAAGTGCTAATATTAGATTGTCCTACATTCTTTTCAATGATGTCATATCTTTGCTAAGCTGGTTTTCAGCAGTTGCTGTGAAAAAAGTAAGTCCTGGGGAAAGTAAATGTGGACTAGGAAATGAAGGTGGTGGTGTTCAACTGATTTTCAGACTTGAAAATTGTGCAGTGCCCAATAGGCACATAATCTCATAGAAAGTAATTGTGACTATTTAAGAATGAAATGAAATTTTTTTTCAATTGTCTGTATTAGTTTTTCAAGTGCTTGAAATATTGTTAGAATATTAATATATATTAAGTTGTTAGGACTTACATACTTACCAAATAAAACTCAGATATTGCTTCCCACCTGGGGTGCTGTGAAAAAATTACTGGGACACTAAGGACACTGTGACCTGAGTCACCTTAGCTTATAGGCAATGACTATGAATAGAGAACTTGATTAGACTGAATTCAGGTTGCTGTGCAAACTTATAACTTACCTTTTAAAGATAAGTATCATATGATTAAAAGTATTCACAAGAAACATGTACATTAGTGAAATTTTAATGTATTTATCCAGTTAGAAGAATACTTTTACTAAAATACAAGGTTTTAAATCAAAATTCCTAACTTTGTAAAAAGAGTTAAATTTGTGTTTATGAACACAATTACTTCTTTTCCCACTGCTCTAAGTACATGACTTTCAACCTTAGGTTAGCCCTAAAGCATGGAAAGAGATATATTTAAAGTCTGGGTTAAACATGATCTGCTTTTGAGATAGAAGTACATTAGTTCTCATTATATGTGACATACTATTTAAGAGCTGAGCTATTTAATATAAAATAGTTTTATACAAACATACTTAACATTGATTTACCTTATTTGGAACTGAGTCAAGGCTATTCCTTCACATCCAATATAGGATGAATAGATTCCATACTTTCAGTTAAGTCTTAACTATATAAGAAAAGTTGTTATTATAGCTACTTGGATTATACTATATTTTTCTTATTCAGAATAATGTTTTAAAGCTTGTCTGATAAAGTGTAGTATAAATCCATTGGAAATCCTCAAGGATGTAAAAGGCGATAAGAGAAAACCTAGGTGCTCTTATTTTATCAATGCATGGATTTAAAAAATGCATGTTCTTAATGAATAAGCCACAGTTCTTAGCAGATTTGACAGATGGAGTCTAGTGTATCTTGGTTGTGCCTGCCACATATATGTCTTTATTTTCCAAATAAGAAAATAAACAAGTGACATTCTTGGAAAGAAATGTGAAAGAAAACTTTAAAAACTTTTCTATGACTGAATTAAAACATTTTGTACAATTTTCCTCATCCATTATTTGCTAGTATACAATATATTTCATAGGACAGTGAGGATAGAAGACAGATCACTGATGCAGCAGGAAACTTTTCAAGTTGTTTCCACTGCTACTCTTTTATATTGAGGAAAATCTTGCTGCCATAATTCACATTCATGTTCCTTGGTTATTTTTCTCGATGAAGATTTTTTTTTATTTTGCCAGGCTTTATAAAGCATTCTAAGTGAAGAGAAGTAGTGTCTGTATGGGACATGTTTTAAATAGATGCAAGTCACTTCCAGTTTCTGGTCCAGCATATAAAGAACTTGGAAGTCATCATTCCCATCCTTATAACAAAAAAAAAAAAAAAGGCTGACCAAACTAAAACTCAACAACTCTTGTTTAGATCTATTTTGGAATTGAAGTCACAAGGCAAACCACTGCCCTAAAATTGTAGAGACAAACAGGTGGAAAGAGAGAATCACAACTTACTGGAGCATAAGCCAGGAACAGAAAATTCTGCTGGAATCAGTACTGGGATTAGAAATGCTAAACTATAACTGATGAATTGCTGCAGGCTCAATCTGGACAAGTTTGAGAGATAAAAACTCTAGGAGAGGGGCTGGCCTGGTGGCGTAGTGGTTGGGTTCGCATGCTCCGCTTTGACACCTGGGGTTCGCCGGCCTGGATCCTTGATGCGGACCTACACACTGCTCATCAAGCAATGCTATGTCAGCCTCCCACATACAAAACAGAGGAAGATGGGCATGAATGTTAGCTCAAGGACAATTTTTCTCAAGCAAAAAGAGGAGGATTGGCAACAGATGTTAGCTCAGGGCCAGTCTTCCTCACACACACACGCACAAAACTCTAGGGAACTCAGTGGGGACCCTGAACTTTTGTGAGTTTTTAGCTTCAGGAGCCCTACCAGTTTCTCACAGTGAAGATCAGAGAAAACTCCTCTTTACTTTCAGCAGGGGGAGGGGAAAATAGCCATTTTGAAATTTTCCCAGGGCATTCTATTCTTCTCAACAAAGCCTACCCTCAAGAGAAACTATTTCACCAGAACCTAACTGACCTAGGGGAAGAAATAGCCAACAACGTGGTAATGAATGAGAGAGATTAATTAGGAATATTCTGTTATGTGGTTCTTGCCCTGCTCATGCAGTGGTCTAGTGATATTTGAAGGAGGACTTGAGTTAGTTGTAATGAATATTGCAAACTCAAGGTCAACCACTAGTAAAAGTAAAAAGAAAAAAAATGATGTCTAATTGATGTGCTAAGAGGGGATAAAAAATGTAATCATATAAAATGCTCAGTTCAAGACAGAGAAGACAGAAAATGAGTAAAAGAGAAAAAAGAAATAAAGAACAAGAATAATGAATAGAAAACAGTAACAAATATGGTAGATATTAATCCAACTATCTCAATAATCACTTTAAAAGTTGTTAGTCAAATTCACCTATTGAAAGACAGAGACAGAGTAGACTAGAAAAACAAAACCCAGCCATGTATTGTCGGTAAGAAACCCGCATTTAATATAAATGTACAGATATATTGAAAGTAAAGGGATGGAGAAAGATGTACCATGTTAACCTTAATCAAAAGAAAGCAAGAGTAGCTATATTAATTTCAGATGAAGACTTCAGAGCAAGGAAAATTTCAGGAATGAAGAGGAACATTATATAATGATAAAGGGGTCATTACTCCAAGAAGACGAAACAGTCCTTAATATGTAAGCACCTAACATCAGAACATCAAAATACACACAAAAAAACCTAATAGAATTGCAAGGAGAAATAGATGAATCCACTATTATAGTCACTTTATCAGTAATAGATCCAGGAGGCAGAAAATCAGGAAGCACATAGTTAAACTGAAAAGCACCATCAATCAACTGAATCTAATTGACATCTACAGAATACTTATCCAACAACAGCAGAATACACGTTCTTCTTAAGCTCACATGAGGCATGCGCCAAGGTAGATCATATTTTGTGCCATAAAACACACCTTAACAAATTTAAAAGAATAGAAATCATACAACGTCAGCTCTCAGACTAGAAAGAAATTAAGGTAGAAATCAGTAACAGAAAGATAACTGGAAAGCTCCAAAATACTGAGAGATTAAACAGCAGACTTCTAAATAGCATATGGGTTAAAGAAGAAATCTCAAGAAAAATTTTAAAATATTTTGAACTAAATGAAAAAGAAATGTAGCTTTACAAAAATTTGTGGGATTCACTGAAAGCAGTGCTTGGAGGGAAATTTTTAGCATTGAATGTATAAATTAGAAGAGAAGAAAGATCTAAAATCAATAATCTAAATTCTCAGTTTGGGCAACTAGCAAATGAAGACCAAATTAAACTGAAATCAGGAAATCAATAGAGAAAATCAACAAAACCAAAAGCTAGTTCTTTGAAAAGATGGATGAAATTGAAAACCTTCTGGCCAGGTTAACTAAAAAAAAGAAAGGGAAAACACAAATTACTAATATCAGATATAAGAGGACCATCATTTCTGATCCATGGGCACTAAAAGGATAATAGAGGAATATTATGAACAACTATATGCCCAGAAATTTGATAACCAAAATGGACTAATTCTTTCAAAGACCCCCATCTGCCAAAACTTCACACAAGGAGAAACAAATAATCTGAATGAGTCTATATCTATTAAAGAAATTGATTAAATAATTAGAAACCTTCCAAAACAATCACCAGGCCTAAATGGGTTTACTGATGAATTCTGACAAATATTTGAAGAAGAAATTATACCAACTCTATAAAATCTATTCCAGAAAATAGTAGCAAATGGAACACTTCCTAACTCATTCTATAAGGCCACCATTATCCTAATTTCAAACCAGAAAAAGATGTTACAAGAAAGGAAGACTGCAGACCAATATCTTTCGTCAACATAGATGCAAAAATCCTCAAAAAAAAAAATTAGGAAATCCAAACCAACAATTAAAAGAAAGAATTATTCACCACGACCAAGTGGGATTTATTCCAGATATGCTAAACTGGTTCAATATTTGAAAATCAATTAGTGTAATCCATCACATCAACAGAGTAAAGCAGGAAAATCATATTTTATTAATATATCTAGAAAAAACATCTGACAAAATCCAACACCAATTTAGGATAATGTCCTTTAGTAAACGAAGAACTGAGATGGACTTCCACTACTTGCTAAAGAACATCTACAGCAGGACATATACTAAAATTGGAACAATGCAGAGAAGATCAGCATGGCCCCTGTGCAAGAACGACACACAAATTCGTGAAGCATTCATATTTTTATGGTGACTATAGTTGATAGTACTGTATTGTACAATTGAAATTTGCTTTGAGCATAGATCTTAAGTGTTCTCACAAAGAAAAAAGTAAATAAGCGAAGAGATGGATATGTTATTAGCTAGATTGTGGGAATCCTTTCACAATGTATACATATATCAAATCATCATGTTGTACACTTTGAAGATATTACAATTTTATTTGTCAATTTTACCTCAGTAAATCTGAGAAAAAAGAAAATCTGCACTAACGTCATTCTTAATGATGAAAAACTAGATGCTTTCCTGCTAAGATCAGGAACGAGGCAAGAATGTCTGCTGTCACCATTCCTATTCAACATCATCCTGGAAGTCCTAGCTCAGGCAATAAGACAAGTGAGGAAAATAAAAGGTATATGGTTTGGAGGGAAGACATAAAACTGTCTTTGTACACAGATGATATGATTGTCTATGTAGAAAATCTCAATGATGCCACAAAAACTCTTAGAACTAATAAGCAATGAGAGCAGTGTTGCAGGATACAAGGTTAATATACAAAGTCAACTGCTTTCTTATATACCAGCCATGAATAATTGGAATTGAAATTAAAACACAATACCATTTACATTAGTACCAAAGAAAGAGAGAAATACTTAGGTATAAATCTAAATAAGTACAAAATCTATGTGAGCAAAAATATAAAACTCTGATGAGAGAAATCAACGGAGATCTAAATAGATGGCAAGATATTCCATGTATATGGATAGGAAGACAATGTTTTGAAGATGTCAGTTCTTCCCAACTTGATGTCCAAGGCAATTCCAATCAAAATCCCAGAATGTTAATTTGTAGATATCAGCAAACTGATTCTAAGGTTTATAGCAAGAGGCAAAAGACCCAGAATAGCCAACACAATATTGAAGTATAAGAACAAAGTCAGAAGATTTACGCTACCTTACTTCAAGACTTACTATAAGGCTGTAGTAATCACAATAGTGTGATATTGGCAAAAGAATAGACAAATAGATCAAAGCAGAATAGAGAGCCCAGAAATAGACTCACACAAATATGATCAACTGATATTGGACAGAGAAAGGCAATTCAATGGAGAAAGGATTGTCTTTTCAGTAAATGGTGCTGGAACAACAGGACACACATGTGCCAAAAAAAAATCTGGACATAGAGCTTAAACTTTTCATAAAAATTAACCCAAAATAGATTATAGACCTAAATGTAAAATGAAGAACTATAAAACTCTTGGAAGACAAAATAGGAGAACATTTAGATGACTTTGGGCTTGGTGAAAAGTTTTCAAATACAAACCAAAACCATGGTCATGAATGAAAAAATTGGTAAATTGGACTTCTTTAAAATTAAAAACTTCTGCTCTGTATAAGACACTATTCAGAAAAATGAAATGCAAGCCACAAACTGGGAGAAAATCTTTGCAAACACTTATTTGATAAAGGACTATTGTCCAAAATATAAAAAGAACACTTAAAACATAATAAGAAAACAAACAACCCAATTTAAAAAAAGGGCAAAAGATCTGAACAGACAACTAACCAAAGAACATATACAGATGGCAAATAAGTATGTGAAAAAATACTCAACATCATATGTCATCAGAAATGCAAATGAAAATAAGATACCACCACGTACCTATTACAATGACTAAAATGAAACACTGACAACACCAAGTGCTGATGAGGATGAGGAGGAATAAGAACTCTCATGCATTGCTGATGGGAATGCAAAATGGTTCAGCCAACTTTGGAAGACAGTTTGGCAGTTTCTTACAAAACTAAGCATGCTCTTACCATAAGATCCAGCAGTTGTGTTACTTGGTGTGTGTACAAATGAGTTGAAAACTTAACGTCCACACAAAAACTTGCACACTGATGCATATAAGAGCTTCACTCATAATTGCTAAAGCTTAGAAGAAACCAAGATGTCCTTTGTGGGTGAATGGATTTACAAACCACGGTAGATCCATACAAAGGAATGTTATTCAGTGATAGAAAGAAATGAGCTATCAAGCCATGAAAAGATATGGAAGAACCTTAAATGTGTATTGCTAAGTGAAAGAAGCTAATCTAAAAAGACTACATGCTATATTATTCCAACTATATGACATTCTGGAAAAGGCAAAACAATGTAGATAGTAAAAAGATCAGTGGTTGCCAGAGGTTTGGGTTGGGGCGGGGGAGGGGGAGGAAAAGATGAAGAGGTGAAGCACAGGGGATTTTAGGGCAGAAGCTATTCTGTATGATACTTTAATAGTGGATACATGTCATTATACAATTGTCAGAACCCATGGAATGTACAAGGGAAAGAGTAAACCCTAATGTCAACTGTGGACTTCAGTTGCATCAATATTGTCTTACTAATTGTAACAAAGGTACCACACTAATGCAAGGTGTTAATAATTGGCAATTGTGTGTGGTGTGGAGTGTGAGGGGGTATATGGAACTCTCTGTACTTTCCTTTCAACTTCCTTCAAACTTAAAACCACTCTAAAAAATGAAGTCTATTGATTTTTAAAAAATGGATGCAAGATCAAATAATGCCTTTGAATCTCATCTCTACTTAGGATCTATGAGGACTACAACCAGGCTTTATTTATTTGTATCTTCATTTACCACCCATTTGTATTTATCAATAATCCATTTGTTGAAATAATGTTCTTTATAAACATGAAAAGGCAAAAAGCCAGGCCATTAATTGGTGTGAATGTGATCACCTAACTCTCCTTTGCAATTTATTCTGGTCACTTCTGTTTTCAACTCTGTCCAAGGGAATAATGCATGAGTATTCCTTGCATTGAAGAATTAAATGCTGGGGGAGATAAAGGTAACTAACACATATGCAGATTCATCAGAGGGTACTCAATTTACCTGACAACAGCTCTTAAAAAGGAAGGCTTCATACAAGAAGCTTCTTGTACTATTGACTCACAATTAATGATTTAAAAACATATATCTCAGTAACAGTACTCAAATGCCACAGGAAAAATTACTTTTAATTAGAAAATATTTTCATAGCTTCAGTGTAGAACTACAAACAAATATTTAACCTAAGAAAGTGTTTATATATATATATATATATATATATGTTTTTTCACTCTGTCTCAGTAAAAGCCATGAAGGGAATAGTAGCTATGGTGAATTTTAATGATGTCTGAAGAAAAAATTTTCAATTGTTTAAATGGAGAGATCTTTCACATACTAAATGCCATTGAGGCGAATAGAAGTTATCTATTTCTCAGAAAAAATAATGTGGTGACTTTTAGAATTACATTACTTTAAGAATTACATTCACTTTCCAGTGAAATGTACTACTTCACTGTTTTTCAATGTTCATTTACTGCTACTTTGTTCACTGTGGGAATCAGAGCAACCCAAAATGAGATACAATAGCAATTAGCCCCAATACCCTGCATCCCTGCTCTACACACAGCATACAAAACATTTTATTTATTTGAAACTGACAGACAGGTTTGAGCAAATTAGGAGAAAAGGAATACACCTTTAGATTCAACACAAATATTTGAACACTTTATGCATGTCACATACCCAGGTGAGTTGTGCAAATCACATAATCATAGTGACACTCTTCTTTTTTGGTTCAAAAGAATTAAATGTTATTGATACATGATTCACAAAAAGAAAATGAGTTGCATTTAATTGTGTGTATGTGTTTGGGGAAAAATAAAATTTTTCCGTGGTTTAAATACATTCTGCTATAAAACATTTCATTGCACTGAAAAAGTTGTATTCATCTATTTCAAGGTAGTGGCAGGTATTTCCTGTATGTCAACTCATCTGGCCCTGAAGAAGGATTGACTGCAAGAGTCACTACTTCCCAATACTTCCCAGCAAGCCTTGGATGGTGTGCTGTCCGGTTCTGGTTCTACATGGTCGATCCCAGGAGTATGGGGATATTAAAGGTACCAAAGGAAAACACTGAAATATTCACAGCATAGGTTTAAACTTTTTTTTTGTTTTTTGGTAGTCACATAACACCAATACTGATTCTATTAATTTCCCATTTCTTTCTGGGGCAATGGGACTTTGGCAAGCAGTGCTGTCATTCATCTTAATCTCATTCAAGATTTATCTCATTCATCCTGCCACCTGAACTCACTTATGGTGCATGCTATTTAAAACATTATCCAGAGGAAAAAGAGTAGGGGCAGATTCTACATGTATCTTTTCTGTTTTTTTGTGGGGAAAGATTCACCCTGTGCTAACATCTGTTGCCAATCTTCCTCGTTTTTTTTTTTTCCTCCCCAAAGCCCCAGTGTATGGTTGTATATCCTAGTTGTAAGTCCTTCTATATGAGCCGCCACCACAGCATGGCAACTGACAGACAGGTGATGCGGTTCTGCGACCGGGAGACGAACCCAGGCTGCTGAAGCAGTGAGAATGCAGAACTTTAACCACTAGGCCACCAGGGCTGGCTCTACGTGTATCTTCTAATAACAACTTAGATAGGGACAACAAAGAAATGTGATAGGAGGGATAGTGATGAAGAGAATTTTCTTCCCCAAACAAAGTGAGGGCAAAGCAAATTTAAGATTTTAAGTATGTATCAGCTCACTCTAAAAACAGCATGCCTGTTCCCCTTTTAACTAGTTTAAGAAAAGAATGTGTACCAAACACAAATATCTTTAAAGAAACAAGTTGCTGCATTTACACTTCTCATTGTATGGAAGATCAGTGAGCTTTTCAACCATCAGGAACCAATTTTGAAATCTGGATTTCTAATTAAAAGATTGTATATCACTGGGGCTGGGCCAGTGCCATACTGGTTCAATGTTCATGTGCTCCGCTTTGGTGGCCAGGGTTCACAGGTTCAGATCCTGGGTGCAGACCTAAGCACCACTTACCAAGCCATGCTGTGGCAGGCATCCCACATACAAAGTAGAGGAAAATGGGCACGGATGTTAGCCCAGGGCCAATCTTCTGCAGGAAAAAAGAGAAAAAAGGGGAGGATTGGCAATGGTTGTTACCTCAGGGCTAAGCTTCCTCACAAAAAACAAAAACGAAAACAAAGATTGTATATCAGAACACAACTGTGAGTGTTATTGCCCTGAGATTATACAATCACTTGTGGTCTGAATGAAAACAATTGAAATTGTTTACTTTATCTCAAACATTGTCCCTTGTAAATAATAACAGCTATTATTGAGTGATTCTTATCCTTCAGGCCATGTATTATAAACTTATTATGTGTTATCAGTTTTAATTCTCACATTCGCCTGATGAGATCGTATATTTTTCCCAACTTTACAATAAAGAAATTGACTTAGTGACTTTTCCATGATGACACAAGTAGCAAAACATCTGAGTTCAAAGATCTGATATCCCTTACCTAGCATTCTTTCTCAGGTTTTCTGCAGTTCACCAAAGAAGCCTAAGGAGAAACCTGGGGAAAGGAGAGAAAGAAGAAAGGTCTTATCAATTCTAGCCGTTGATAGAAAAGAGAGCTCTTAGCAAGTAAAAATATAACCATGCAAAGAAAATGGAGACTGATTCTACATGAATGTCTGTTTTCCTAAAGAAAAGCCAGTAAAAACAACAGAGAAAGAGATTCATTTTTAACAGGTTAGAAACATGTGAGTGAATGAAGATCACGGGAAAATTTTGGAATTTTTTTTTCATTGTTTTTACATACAATATGTGAATGTTCAGTAGATTAGCCTATCGCTTATGTTAACTTTTATCCAGGGTAATTTATAACCACTGACCTTAAAGAGACTCCACCACACATTAGTTCTGCTGATGTTTTTAAACATAGATTGCTGCAACGGAAGAGAACACCAGTCAATGGTTATTTGTTACTCCTGGAAGCAAATACCAATGGAAAGGCCATCAGATCTTTCCACAGAACGCAAGCAGATTTCAGTCACTTTCTAACAAAGTGTTGCTTTCTTAATTCAAAAAGAGCATTCATATATCCTTTAGCTGTTCACCAACTGGTCAGTCAGTGCTATAGACTGAATATTTTTGTCCCCCCAAATCTGTGTGTTAAATCCTAACTAACACAGTCAACTACTCCAGTTACTCGGTTAAATGGCCTACTACTTTTAGCCATGTTTCTGTAAACAGGCTTCGAAATAGAAATGTTGGTCTCAGGTCTTGATTTCTGATACCTTGCTTCTGATGATTACTGGTTTTTCTAACTAGAGGGCAGCAGTTGAGCGTAGCAATGCTTTTACACACTAGGCAGCCTTCAGAGAGGTTTACTGGAAAGAAGAGTGGAGGGGAATTGGTAGTGAGCCTGACATCCCGTTTTTTGTAGAGGAATTGCCCTCCCCTACTCCAGATTGTCTTGGTAGGTTTGACTCTCACCAAGGCTTTCTTTTACCTCCTCCATAGCTAACCCCAGCAGGGCCAGTCATAGTCTTCTCCAGCATTTGATGCAGATTGGGGGAGGATTTCTCTTTCCTCTGTATTACAAGTCATAAGGATGTAAGCTAGATTTGGGGCTTTTGGAGGCCATCTTTCCAAACATGGGGAGAGAGATTGTCTGAGGAAGAAACTAACACACAGATGGACTCAGAACTAAAGAAAGAGGAAGAAACAGAATGGGGCCTGCTCTCTGTAAATCCTGGCTCCTACTTTGCCTGAGCCAGTAAAATTCTCTTTTTGTTATTTGCTACTGAAAAAGTCCTAATTTTTATAGAAACCCAGAAGAAACTATTTTCATAATGTATCCTATGTCACTGATGGATCACAGTAACTGGGACAAGTCTCCCTTTCTCAACTATTGCTCTGGAAAATCTTGAGTTATTTCCAGACTGAAAACCTTCCTGAGTGTGCAATATTTTCATATGTAAATGAACCAATGAAGTGGAAACCCATTCTCTCTACCTTTTAAATGAAGGCTTTCCAGTTACATGCTATTCTTTCACATGCAACTTTTTTCTTTCTTATAATTTCTAGTTTAGGAATAACAGTGCCATATTTACTACATCTCCTAGGGCAGGAGTTTTCAACTGATGTGTTGCATTTTAAAGAATTGTCTATGGTTATGGCATGGGCAAATTTGGTGGACAGACCACTTCTTATAAGAGGCCTGAGAACTCACATTTGTGCAAGTATTTTCTAAAGTAACTGACACGAAAAGTCCAACTAATATTATCTGGATTTGTGGTGAAGAAGAACCTGTTATTTTTTATATTAAAAAGAGATTTTAAAGATCAAATACTGTGTGATCTCACTGATAAGTAGAAGATAAAAACAACAACAAACACGTAGAGACAGAGATTGGATTGGTGGTTACCAGAGGGGAAGAGGGAGGGAGGAGGGTGAAAGGGATGATTAGGCACATGTGTGTGGTGATGGATTGTAATTAGTCTTTGGGTGGTGAACATGATGTCATCTATGCAGAAATTGAAGTATAATGATGTACACCTGAAATTTATATAATCTTATAAACCAATGTTACCACAATAAAAAATAAAATAAAAATAAATAAATGAATAAAAATAAAATTTAAAAAGAATAAAATAAATGGTAATATCCACTGGTATTATGGGTGTGAAGAAATAGATATTCATTGCTATCGATATGCAATTACAAAGAGCATTTTGGCAATTAAAAGATTTATAATGTTTATATTATTTGCCAAAACATTCCACATCTAAAAATATATTATAAGAAAATAAAGATAGATATGCACAATGTTTTATTTATAAGGTTTTTCATCTTGTTATTTTTTCCAATAGTAACCATTTGAAACTACCTGAATGTCAAATATTAGGAATTGGTGAAATATAGTATATTCACTCTTACAGTGAAACACTATGGAAAAATTAATTCTGTGACTGAATAATTAGTGATCAAGAGAAGTGTTTAAGATTCATTAATAACCAAAGGAAATATTAAGAAATATGTACGAAATATTTACGCCATTTAAAAAATGTCTAATTTTGCATGTATTAATATGTGTGTATGTATATATATATATATATGAGAGAAAAATATATGGAAGAATACACATTAAAATGGTTAGAGTAATTATCTCTAGATGGTGAGATGAAAAGATGTTTTTCATTACTTTCTATGATGTGCCATAAACAGGTGACTTCTTGAGTTAATAAATAGCAAATGTAGTTCTAGACCACATGGTAGATTGTAATTGTGCTAATCTGGAACTCTTTCTTACATTGATTACATAAATCCTTTAGAAAGAACATGGCAAAGAAAATACCTAAGGTGAAGTTTCATAGTTGAAGGTCCAGGAGGCAATAAAAATAGCAAGGCATTCCAAAGAGATTTCAGATAGTAGATTGTGATAGTATGCTTCCTTGTCAGCATAAATTTTATGAAATTGTGTTAAGGGCTATGCATTCCCCACCCTTCTGTGCTCTATTCTGTATCTCAGAGACTACACTTCCCAGGATCCTTTGCTCTCTGCCTTCCTGGATTAATTTGGCCAGTGGAAGGCACTGGCTAAAGACCTGTGGACAGGAAGAGGAGACAGGCCTTCCTCTTCTCTCTCTCTCTCTCTTTTTGGCCTGAGCTTCTACCCGCCTCTCATCTGTGACTCAGCTTCCCCCAGATAAGTTTGGGAGATGTTTGCCTCCGCCAAGTTTGCCTGCCAAACTCCATCTTCCAGCAGCTCAGCTTCAATGACTACCTCTGTTTGATGCTATAGTTGAGGGGTGAAAATATCTTCCTGCACATACTAATCTATAGGATGCCTCACTACTTCCTTGGTGATTTCTCACCTGTTCCATAAACTTTATAACCAATTCCCTATATTAAAGTTCCATTCTTTGGAATATGTTACTTTATATTTTCTAGTTTGGCCCTGTCTAAGTGCCCCCCTCCAAAGAAAACACAAGTCTTTTGAAGATATTAACTTATAAAACAATGAAAAATTTTGAGTGAGCATCAGTCAGTTTAAATTGGTCCTCCTTTCTTTAACTTATTAAAAACGTACCTCTAGTTGGGGAAGACAAAACAAATTTTAAAAAACCAGAAATATGAAAACTTCAATTTATGATACAATACTCTAGAGCAAATAAAATAGTTTTCTGTGATAAATAATTAGTTATAGTCTGCTGAGAGAATTGTTTTATAGTGAATGGTAAAGAATTCTCTCTGAGAAAAATAATGTTTGAATTTAGATTTGAAAAACAAGAAGGAGCCAGCCTTGTGAATATCTGGAGTAAGAGTGTTCTAGGCAGATGGAACAAGCTAATGAAAAAGCTCAAAGGTAGGAGGTATTTGAAGGCCAGGATAGCTGGAACATAATAAGCATGAGAGAGAGAAATCAAACAGATAGGCAGGAGCCAGCTTATGTAGGGCCTTGTAGGGACATTAAAGAGGTTAGATTTTATTCTAAGAATGATAGAAAAGTCAGTGAAGAGTGCCTTAGTCAGCTTGGGCTGCTATGACAAATTACTATGGACGATGTGGCTTAAACAACAGAAATTTATTTCTCCCAGTTCTGGAAGCTGAGAAGTTCAAGATCCAACTACTGGCCAGTTTGGTTCCTGGTGTGGACCCTGTTCCTGGTTTGTAGATGGCTGTGTTCTCGCTGTGTGCTCACCTGGCAGAGAGAGAGATCGTCTCTCAAGGATCTCTTCTTAAGAGGACACTAATCCCACTCATGGGGGCTCCACCCTCATGACCTAATTACCTCCCAAAGGCCCCACCTCCAAATACCAAAACAGTGGGGATTAGGGCTTTAACAGATGAATTGGTGGGGAAACAAATTCAGTCCATAACAGAGAGTATTAAATTGTGGAATAACATAACCTCATTTGAAAATATAAAAGATGTGTCTGGTTGCTATATGGAAAAGGGATGGGGGCTGGTGGGTAGGAGGAGGCCAGAAGTGGAAGTGAAACAGGGAGATAATTTCCAGGAGTCCAGAGCAGGGAAGATATGGCTTGGATTAAAGTGGAGTATAAGGATAAACTGGAACGCAATTTCTGCGAATAATGAATGAGACTTAGCTATTCACTGGCATATTAAGATTATTTTCCAAATAAAGCATGCTTTAAAATTATTAGTATATTAATGAAGGGCATCATGTAAAGCTAAAGCAGTCAAAGAAGACTTGTACAATTGGTGAGATCAAAGTGAAATGCAGTTGTGATTTTCCTATTATTTTTTAAGATAAATGGCAAACAACTTGGATTTATCCCAGCCTGTAAAGTAGCCTGCATAAGAAGGCAAATGTTTTATAGGAACTGGAAGGCCTGATAGTAAATGAATAATATTCAGAATAGTAAATGATAGTATTCGGAATAATAAAATGTTCATACAGTCATCAGTATCCTTTGATTCAAAGGCTCAGGAAATTATGGAACAATGCTAATGCATACTTTATTTTCTAGGTCGGTTTCTTTCTGTCTTTCAATTACCTACCTACATATAAAAGCAAAAGCACTCCTTAATATGGTGCTGGTCACTTTTTGATCCACATTGCCAAAAGAGTCCTAAGTGAACCAAATTAATTTCCCTTGAGATTATTTACTTCTGGTAGTTCAGCTTCCTAGCTTCTGGCTTGTTCCATTATTTAATGCTAACTCAGGTGAGTTATTTAATGTCTATGAAAAGAGGTGAAGTTTAGCACAGAACAAGAGAATTTCTCTAAAAATGACTGTGTCATTAGTGCTGTTGAGTGGATTCTAACTCCTAGAGTGCTAACTCAGGTGAGTTATTTAATGTCTATGAAAAGAGGTGAAGTTTAGCACAGAACAAGAGAATTTCTCTAAAAATGACTGTGTCATTAGTGCTGTTGAGTGGATTCTAACTCCTAGCGACCCCATGGACAGCAGAGCAGAACCCTGCCCAGTCTTTTTGTGCCACCCTCTCACTTCCGGCGCTGTATCAGACAATGCTCTGCTGCTATTCATAGGGTTTTCATGGCCAGTTTTTCAGAAGGGAGTGGACAAGTCCTTCTTCCTAGTCTGCCTTAGTCTGGAAGCTCCACTAAAACCTGTCCACCTGGGTGACCCTGCTGGTACTTGAAATCCCGGTGACAGAGTTTTCAGCATCCCAGCAAGATACAGCCACTACAGTATGACAATGACAGACAGGTGGCGTGGCTCCCTGAGTGGGAAACGAACCCGGGTCTCCTCTGTGAGAGCGCCGAACCTTAACCACTAGACCACCAGGACTGGCTAAAAATGACTAATATTCTTTTATTGCTCCAGACTCATTTTCTCAAGATGTAAAAAGGAAGTGAATAGGTAGCTTTTATAATTAATGCTTTTCATAACATTTGTTTGTAATTTATAGAAATTTCTAATTGCCCAGGGGAAAAAATGAGGGACCTTCTAAAAGTTCCTTCAGTGATAGATGAATTAACATATCTAAATGGGCTTCTCGAAGCCTGTTGCTCACATTTCAGAACAGTTAGACTACCACGTTGAAATAGTCTCTATCTTAGAGTTAGGAGTTTTGGGACCAAAATAATTTCTGCTAAAACCTATGGAATTTAGCGTGTCAATGTTCCATTCGGGAAGTCATTACTGTTGTGCCCCAGTTCTTGTGAGTTTGGTTTTGTTTTAATGTGATATTTATGCAGATAGTAAGAGCAGAGAAAAAAAAATGAGAATCGGATCCGATGGTTACTATATGACATACACTGTTTGAAGTCTTTTTCATATATTGATAGACCTGATCCTCACACCTTCCAATGAGGCAAATACTGACATTACCCACATTTTAAGAGATGAGGAAAATGAGATAGAGAAAGCTTCAGGAACTTGTCCAAGGTCATAGAGCTAGGAGGCGGCTGGCAGCTACATCTGCTGGCTCCAGTCTATGCTTTTAACTTAACGGTACTTTCCTGACTCTCAGAAGCAGATGGTTATTTTTATGGCATATTTTATTTTCTATATTTTTATTATTCAAAATTATCTTGTATTTTTTACCAATAGTTACTGAAATCTAGTTCTTTAAAAGGTGCTGTGCCTATTTTGTGTTCTGCATATTGTAGTTTTTGTATAGATTTAGTTTGAATTGCAAATTTCACAGAAAACAAAAAAATATGGCATAGTGGTTATTTAAATAGTTGTATTTGTCCCCAAATGTGTAGTGTGTGTGAGGTGCCGTGGGGGATGCTAGAGGTATTTGTTTTACCTATAACTGCCTATGTGACATAACATTTAATCCTTTTGTTCTGCTGCTTAGAATGATTAACTTTTGAACAAGCAGTTCAAGGATGACAGCCACCAAGACCACATCCTCTTTATCACACTAATTGAGGCCTCCTCTGATCAGTTTTGGAATCCTTTTGAGTTTGTCATTAGACTTACATCTGTCCTGTTAGAAAAGTCGGACCTTTCAAGGGTCGCCTTCTCTAGGCTAATGCAAGTGGAAATCTATTTATTTCCTGTGATGCTCCCACCCCCTGAACTTCAGAATAAGAAGTTCAGCAGAGAAGGAAGAGAGCCTCACCCCGATTCAGCCTTGTTTCTTAAGTGCAGAATGACGTGGGCCCTCTGGGGTGAGGCGCAGAGACACACTGCATCAGTAATGGCCGGATACACTGAGAGATCCTAGAAGGGACATCTGACATGCCAATCAGCAACTACCCTCACCACCCACATATAATCATATGATAATGATGTATATTTGAATCATGAAGCAATGAAGTGTGGTGCATAAACAGTTCCCAGTAATAGGGGAAATGCATTTTAGATTTATATTCACTTAATCAGGGCACTAGGTTCCCATTTAGTGCCGTGAAGTAATAACTTACAAAATGATAACCTGTGTTAATGAGTTGCCCAAAAGGCTCTGGTTATTACCATGAGATGTTACCGCCTAGACGAGGACCTGGCCCATTTCGTAATTACCCCTTGTGCAGCAGGAATTCTTCCAGGCGTATGTGGAGTAAAAAGAAAAATGAGGAAAAAATGTTAACTTTCAAAAGGGAAAAGATATTCGAAAAGTTTAATATATACTTATATTTACAAAAATATATATTCAAAAATTAAATAGCTACTAGTTTGTATAGCATATCCTTAAGGCAATTTCCACATCAGATTATTTTGTTGTATAACTTTCTCTATTATTAATACTTAATTTAAAAATGCCTTTTTATGATCTTATGCTATTATGAAAGTGGCCGAGAAAGACTATCAGTATTCCATCTATAATTTTATTCTTTTTTGTTTGTTTGTTTTGTGAGGAAAATTAGCCCTGAGCTAACATCTTTTGCCAATCCCCCTCTTTTTCGCTGAGGAAGATTGGCCATGGGCTAACATCCGTATCCATCTTCTTCTACTTTATATGGGACGCCGCCACAGCATGGCTTGATAAGCAGTGCGTATCTGCGCCCGGGATCCGAACCTGTAAACCCCGGGCCACCGAAGTGGAGCACGTGAACTTAACCACTACACCACTGGGCCGGCCCAGATAGTTTTATTCTTCTTTAAAAGCACATTTTGACTGATGTTCCAAACTAACTAGGTCTCTTTCATTCCTGTTTATGCTGAACTTAATGGTCATTGTATTCAGAGGTGGCGGCACACTGCTTATCAAGGCAGCTTTTGAGAATAATACTGGATTGTGTTTAAGACAGGAAACAATAATACATGCAAATATCCCCATGCATAAAAGGTAGAGAGAGATGTGTAGGAGCCGTTGAGCATACTTGGCAAATTTCTGCCCTCTACACAGACTCGCAGAAGGCCTAGTTTATACTCTAAAATTGAGCATTTCATACTATTTTAAGCAGAAATATGGAAAGCAATGTACTGTGGCAGCAGTTCTCAAAGTGTCACACATACTGGTGCATTGCAATCATTTGGAAGATGTGACACAAGTAATGCGCCATAACAATAGTTAAAATGAACCAGAGTATTTTTTAGTGATTTCCTCCTTTTTTGAGAATAGATTCAAGATTCTCCTTATATAAACTCAGTGTCCCGTATTTAATCTGATAGGTCCTACTGAATAGAAGAGAAAGGTAAGGTTGTGTCTGGCATGCCAGGCATTTTGCTAGGGAGGTTTGCATGACACTCAGGACCCTGCGCTGGGCTACACCTTGGAGAGTGTGTCAAACACACAAACATCATCTATCACATAGTAAGAACCATGGGCTTATATTAACGGCTTAACGAAGGTGGGCGTGTAGAACTTGACAGCAAAGAGAGATTTTGATAGCGCAGGTAGCAAAAACTATGCTGTGACGTGCTGTGTATCTTCCATTGTAGACAATAGAAAAATAAACCTTAGGATGGTAAAAATACTGCTATAAGTTGCTATTAAATTATAAATTAGGCAGGATGGGGAGGCACCACATGAAATGCAAATGTTGACACTCAAGAGAAGGAGCTAATCTAATTTGACCTTCAAAGTAGACTTTCCCTTTAGAATGTAATAAAAGCAGGAAAAGAAAAGTGACCTCAAGTTGAAGAGTTATGCTGCTAAAAATTAAAATCAAGTCACAGTTTTAAGACAGAGATGTGGGAATTTGCAAAAGAAGGTACTTCTTACACCTGCCTACAAGCGGGCTAGGTGCAAAGTCACCTTGAGAAAGAACCAAAAATCAGCTTTGCTTAGAAGTCTGGGTCCTAAGCTGAATATGACTTCTCAAAAATAAAAAAGCTAAACATTTAACATATTCAGTTAAACAACTTTTCTTTTACATTTTTATTTCATGAAATCTGTCAATCTCTATTTTCCTAATAGATTCTGGCTTTAATGCTTTACTTTGGAAGCCCCTTCCTGTTATAAAATAACAAAATATTCTTATTTGTTTTAGTTATTAGATAACTTTAATTTCTAGATTTAGCTAATTAATCCAGTTGTAATTCATTTTGCATATGTATGGTGAGAGGTTAGAAGCTCATGATTTTTTTCCAAATAGCAAGCCAGTTCTTCCAACATCATTGATTCAGTACTGTGTCCTCCCTCTGTTGATTTGACTTGCTTTCATTATCATACTTACATTCATATATGCATGCAAATTTTCTACAGATGTGTGAAAGAATGATTGCTTCTCAGTTGGATACAAAGATAGATAGATGCATAGAGAGATGATAGAAACACAGAGATAAATCATAATCCTCTACATCCTTACTCACTGTTGTCTACTTAATTTGTCAGTTTAGGGGAAAGGTATTTTAAATTCTTCCAGGATAATTATAAAAGTCTCAGTTTGTCTTTTTTGTTTTTTATCAGTCTTAGCCCTTAATATTTCAAAGCCACATTGTTGAATGCATAAAGATTCAAGGCAGTTATATCTGCTTGGGGAATTATAACTTTTATCAATATTAAATATCCCTCTTTATACTTCCCCTGAAATCTTATTTTGTCTGTTAACAATATGGACATTCTTACCATTTTTAAAATACTTTCCTTAGTGTCTTACCCGTCCCTTTATTTTTAACTATTCCATGATACTTCACTTAATTATGTCAGTTATAAATAGCATATGCTGGATTATTTTCTTCCCATAATCTGAGCTTCTATTTTTTATAAATCAGTTCAGTCCTTTCACATGTGTTGGTTACTGTTTCATCATAACATAGACCTGTTTTTGTGTGTTTTCTGTTTGTCTTTTTTCCTGTTTCATTATTTTCCCTTTCAACTTTGTCTTTAGTCAGGTTGATTGGATATCCTTTCTTCTTGTTTATTCCCACTATTTAAAAGTTTTAATTGCTGTGTCTCTTTTTCTAAAGTGGACACAATTTTTAGTAAATCCATTTAAAATTTTTATCCATTATCAATGAAAATTAATTGCATACTTCTAACCTACCCATCCCTCAAAAAAAGAAGACCTTTGGCAAGATTTTATTGGCTTGGCTCATCCTCTCAAACAACTCTATGACTTATTAAAATTGGCTGGAACATTAGAGTCGGGGTATAAATAATTCATCTACTTTCTTGGCAGTCATAGTCTTAAAAATGCCTTAGACCTCCCCAGTATATAATTATCAAGTAAAAGTATATGTTTTGCAGTTATCTCTGCTCACTACTCTTTATTAATTCCCGTGCAGTCTGCTACATTGGATCCTTTTTGTTTGATATGTGTACTAGTTTGCTCTGGCTGCCATAACATAATACCACAGACTGGGTGGCTTAAACAACAGACATTTATTTTCTGACAGTTCTGGAGGCTAGTGGTCCAAGATCAAGGTGCTAGCAGGTTTGATTTCTTCTGAGTCCTCTCTCCTTGGCTTGCAGATGGCAGCCTTCTTACCATGACCTCATGTGGTCTTTCCTCTGTGTGTGTGCATCCCTGGTATGTCTTCCTGTGTTCACATTTTCTCTTCTTATGAGGACACCAACAAGATTGGATTAGGCCCCACCATAATGGCATCATTTTAATTCAGTCACCTCTTTAAAGGTCCTGTCTCCAAGTAGAGTCACATTTTAAAGTACTGGGGTTTAGGGGTCCAACATATGAACTTTGTGTGTGTGTGGGGGGGCACATTTAGCCCATAGTAACATGTTTTTCTCATATACATTTAAGAAATACTGCATAGGTGGTAAGTTGTTTGAGTTCCTGACTGACTGAAAAAAACATCATGTACCCATGTTGGAAAGATAGTTTGATTAGGTATGAACTTCTAGGTTCAAAATTGTTTTTATTTAAGTAATTGAAGATATTGTTGCATTATATTCTAACATCCATTATCTGTGAGCCTTGTGGAAGACATATGTCTGTCTGATCATTTCTCCTTCAGGATTTTTACATATCCAACTTTTCTCTTAGGAAGTGGGTAAAATATTCTTTTTATCCCTGGAGTTCATAAATTCCTCTGGAAAGTTGATGGGCCCTCATCATTTTTCACCCAAGGACGTTTTCCTCTGTAATTTGTTTGATTATCTCCTTCTAAACAACCTATTAGGCACACATGGAAACTTCTGGATCTATCTTTGGAATCCCCTAACATATATTCTCAAAGTTTTCATCTCTTGGTCTTCTGGCACTGTGGTCTTGGGAGGATGGCTTGGTTCAGTTTTCCAGTTCACTTTTTGGAATTTAATCTGTATCCATTCTGCTGTTCAGTTCGTCTCTGGGGATTTTATTTTAGCAATCAAGTTAATTTCCAATAACTCTGAGTGCTTATTTTTCACATTAGTCCATTCAATTTAATAGATATGATGGACTCCCAAGTCTCTCAGGGGAATTAATTATATTTCTTTCTTTATTTTCCCAATTATTCTATTAGCGATATTGCTCATGGTGTTCAGTACTCTGTTCAATTTAATGTCTCTCTTTTAGAATTTTCCTCAACTGTCTGGTTGTTTACTCTTTGTTTTCCATTTCTATATGTGGATGAGCCTAGACTGAATAATATTACTATATGTACTTTATTATTGCCTCTGACTAAGTAAGAAATTTCATTCCCTTAACAGTGAATATGATTCTGATTTAAGATCTCTGGCTTTATGTTGCTCTGGTATAAAAGAGGAGCTGTGTTTTCTAGTGGGCCTATATTTATGGTGTACTGGGAGCTTGTTCATTTGTGGAAGGAGGTACAAGGGACACCACCTCACTTCTCTGGTCTCAGTGCGCACTTGTGGAAACTCCTGTGTCAGATCTGCTACTTCAGCAATATTTACTCACCCTGTGTGTTCTAGCTGTGAATGTTAGAATAAGCAACTCCTAACACAAGGGATTGACCTGGCTTTTTATGGAGTTCTTTAATTAATTACTAGCTGGTGACACGTGTACAGCTCCGTCTTTATGTTGTCCATCTCTTTGAGTTATTCCAGAATTCTGCTGGTAACAGTCACTTTTTTTGTTGGTCTTTTCTTTCACCTGTAGGTGTTTGCAAGTTCCTCAGTTTTGTTTACGTATTTGCATGAAACAGTTTCCATTTGGTTATAAACTTCCAGAAAGTCCTTACTATTTTTGTATGTTGGTAGCTGTGCTTCCGATTTTCCAGTGCTTCTGTGAATTTATTTCAGTATTTTTCCTGTCTTTGCAGTGGAACATTCTTGAGGAGAATAGGTAAACATGTGTTTTCAGTTGGCCATCAGAACCAGAAATGATTTTTCCAAATATTTACAATTTTGCAGAACACACTAAAAGAAAAGTAAATCAACTCATGGTTCCAGTTTTTTTTCTATTTGCTGTTTTACAGTCTAAATTTTCCTTCCGTTTGAGGGAAGGTGTTTTGAAGGCATTTTGAAGCTCGTCTGTACAGTGATATTATTAGTTGGGAGAAAAAACTAACAGGCCAGCATTGAATGATATACAGGTCATTCTGCTATTAAGACACATTTGGTTGGCACTTTATTTCTGATCACTCCTAAATAGTCTGTCACTTTCAAAGAATATGAGGTTAATGTTGTAAAGCTGAATACAAATCAGCCATTTCAATTTCCACATGCATAGTAACTGTAATTTTTCTCAGCTCTTCCTGCTCTGGTACAGCCAATGATGTTTCCTGCAGACCAAGTGATGTCCAAAAAGGCAATTTGACTGGAAAACAGGAAACCCATGTCCTAGATCCAGCTTTTTGGTGACTAGTGACTGGAAACTTACAAAGTTTCTAAAGCTCTCTGGTTCTCATTCCCCTTATTTACTCTAGCAATACTTTTGTAAAAAATCTGAAAAACCTGAAATTGCACCCTGAAATCATTTTTTAAATCCCACAAAAGAGTGTGAGTGCCTCATAATGAAATGGCCCAGATATTCTCATTAACATGACTCATCCTGTTATATTAACTCTTTTTTCAAAATAGATGATATATGATATGAAAAAGCAAACATGAATAATAGTAAAAAGGAAATGTACTTAGTGTCAATACTTACTCTACATGCATTATTTTCATTTAAACCTAGTAAGAGACATATCAGGTAGGTATTAATATGTCTTCCAGTTAATAGAGGAGAAATCAAAGTCTAGAGAGATTAAATAATATAGCCTAAAACATCCAATTAGTATTGGCAGAGCCAGAATTAGAATCTGGGTCCTAGCATGGCCGACCCCATGGCCTGGTGGTTAAGTTCAGTGCCCTCTGCTTCAGTGGCCCAGGTTCGCTTCCTGGGCACAACCTACTCCACTCATCGGTGGCCATGATGTGGTGGCTACCCGCATACAAAATAGAGGAATATTTGCACAGATGTTAGCTCAGGGTGAATCTTCCTCAAGCAAAAAGAGGAAGATTGGCAATGGGTGTTAGCTTAGGGCCAATCTTCCTCAGGGGGGAAAAAAAGGAATCTGAGTCCTAGCTCCTGACCATAACACTGTTTAGCTTTCATATTATTAGGTAGGTTGAATACTGAAGGAAATCTTTATACCTTTTAAATATGATAGAGATGACCAGAAATGCCTCCCTATACCACAAATAATCACCAACTAACTTTGGATAGTCCTGTACAGTTTGGACAGGGGTTTCATTTGCATGAACTGACTTAATTTGCTTCAAGGTGTTAGAGAGTAAACTTGGATTCTCTATCTCCCATCTCAAATGAGAAAGGCAAAGAAAAAAGAGTAATCTGTTTCTTCCACCTTTAAAGACAAAGCTGAAATGTAGATTGTTCTTCAATTCAAATTCTGATTGTTCTAAGCATTTTTTTTTAATAACCACCCATTCCTCTACTTACCTATGGTGAATTCCTTATTTTAAGACAGATAGCTTATTTATAACTCAGTGACATCCAAACAGAGAAAGAAAGTTGTGGTGATGTTTTCGTGTGAATTATTTATGAACATAGTGATTAGAGCATTACTAGCTCTCGTGATAGGGCCTGAATAATCCTGATTTTTATTAGTAGATAAACTTCTTTTTCAAATAAAATGATGAATTTGCTAAGGTAGAAATTGCATAGTGAGAAACCTGAGACTCTACTTCTGCTTCCATCATTGACTAGCGAGTCACTTGATCTCTAGTACCCTATGATCTCTAGAAAATTTCCAAGATCCTTTCCAACCCTAAAGTTCTTAATCTTAACTTTTCCATTCTTTCATTCTTTAGCAAATGAACACCAATTACGTACCTGGCAGTGTTCTAGGCATACATGAGTAAACAAAACAGACCAACTCCCTGCCCTCACAGAATTTATGTTATATTGGGGAAACAGACAGTAAACAGTAAACAGGAAATGTGATGAGTGAGTTGGGTAGTCTTTTTAAAAACTATGTAACAAACTAGAGCAGAGTAAGAGGATTGGTGGAGCTGGATATGGTCAGGGTGAGCCCCATTAAGAATGTAAACTTTGAGCCAACACTTGAAGGAGGTGAGGTTGTGAGCCCTGGGGCCCAGGATGGGAGAAATTTCAGACAGAGTAAAAACAGTGCAAAGCCCAAAATCAGGAGTGTCCCTAGTGTTCAGGAGGATTGGCAAGGGAGCTTTGTGGCTAGAGCACAGGGAGTGAGAGAAGAGGAAGACACGGAAGAAAGGGAGAGAGAAGGGGGATCTTAAAGAAACTTTGATACCATTATAAGGACATCTTATTACATGTGCTGTGGGGCCCAATTCTAGAAAATTGCTATTACTAACTGAGTTCTTAAGTGCTTCCTTTGATAACTTAATGTACATGCTACTTTTATAATTCTTGCCTCTGATCAGGCAAAGATGCTTGGTCTCTTCAGAGATTTTGGGGAAAATAGTTGACACTGGCAGAGTTAGAGATGGTGTACCACACCTGACTTTTTTAAATGTCCAAATTAGAAATAGAAAGTGTGATGGAAAGAAAGAGTGAGTAAATATGTTTAGAGAACCAGGTGACCATTTGAATTGTTTTAATTGGCGTTGAAATGAGTGAGACATTTGTGTTTTTCCAACGAAATAGGCAATTGAGTGAATCAAAGCAAATAAGGAAAATTCCGTATTAGCTCCATCATTCTGTTCTGTGTATGTTTTGGGTTTTCTTAAATAAATTTTTTTTAGATTAATAGACTTTATTTTTTTGAACAGTTAGGTGTACAGAAAAATTGAGAATGCACAGACAGTTCCCATATACCCCCTCAAATCCCCCCTCCAAGTTTCCACTATTACTAACATCTTGCATTACTGTGGTATGTTTGTTACAATTGATGAGCCAATATTAATGTTTTATTAGTAACTAAAGTCCGTAGTTTACATTAGGGCTCAGTCTTTGTGTTGTACATTCCATGAGTTTTCACGAATGTATAACGCCATGTATCCACAGTCTCGTACAAAATAGCTTCACTGCCCGACAAATCCCCTGTGCTCAACCTATTTGTCCCTCCCTACCTCCCCACACCCCTGGCAACCACTGATCTTTTTTTACTGTGTTTATAGTTTAACCTTTTCCAGAAATTCATGTAGTTAGAATGATACTTGAAACTTTATTTATTGTACCATGTTGGTGTGGTGGGCAGGGTGGGGGGCCTGCCCTGGACATGAGTCCTGCTGTGCAGTGCCCCACCCAGGTGCCTGGTGCCTGACCAGATTCCCCCCAAGAGCTGCTGCTGACCCCACACCACCCAGGCCCCTAGCTCCCCAGGGAGGCTCCAAGAGCCTTGACCCTCTGCTCCCTCACCCCCAGACCAACCATTCCCTTGCCCCAGAAATCCCACCTGCAAAGGGTCTCAGCCTGCTGATGAAGGACAGGAAAGAGTGAGGAGAGGGGGCTTTACAAGAACTGAGGCCCCTGTCAGCCTTGCTCGTCCCCCAGATCCCCAGGGCAGAGCTGGATCTGAAGCCCAGACACAGCTACTAAGACCAGGCCTGGGTCTCTTACCCATTGGCTTTGTTTCCCTGTCCCTCTGTCTGTCTGGTCCACTCCTGTCTGTCTGTTGGTCTATTCCTGGGAAACTCATTGCTATAAGCCCTGGCATCTTCTCAGTCTGTCCCATACTATTATCCATTAACTGATCTCTTATTACAAAAAAAAAAAAAGCAAAACCCAAGGTCACCTAGATTTTCTCCTTTGTTACCTTCTAGAAGTTTTATAGGTTTATAGCTTGAAATTTTCAAACTGGCTTCTTTCACTTAAAAATATACACTTAAGTTCCCTTATGTCTTTTTGTGGCTTGACAGCTCATTTTTCTTTTATCACTGAATAAGATTCCATTGTATGGATGTACCAAAGTTTGTTTATCCGTTCACCTATTGACGAACCTCTTGGTTGCTTCCAAGTTTTGACAAATTTAAACAAAGCTACTATAAACATTCATGTGCAGGTTTTTGTGTAGCTATGTTTTCGACTCCTTTGGGTAAATACCAAGGAGCACAACTGCTGGATCAGATGGCAAGAGTATCTTTAGTTTTGTGAGAAACTGCAAAATTGTCTTCTAAAGTGGCTGTACCATTTTGCATTCCCACCAGCAATAATGAAGAGGTCCCATTGCTCCTCACAAGCATTTGGTGTTTTCAGTCATTTGGATTTTAGCCATTCTAATAGGTGTTTTAATCTGCATTTCCCTGATAACGTATGACGTTGAGCATTGCTTCCTATGCTAATTTGCCATCTGTATTGCTTCTTTGGTGAGGTATCTTTTCACATCTTTTGTCCATTATTTAATTGGATTGTTTGCTCTCTTATCTTTTAGTTTTAAAAGTTCTTTGTGTGTTTTGGACACCAGTTCTTTATAAGTGTTTTAAAATATTTTCTCCAGTCTCTGAATCGTCTTTTTATTGCCATAACAGTGTCTTTCATGGAGCAGAAGTTTTTAATTTCAATGAAGGCCAACTTACCAATTTTTTCATTCAGGGCTCATGATTTTGGTTTTGTATCTAAAAAGTCATCGCAAAATCCAAGGTCACCTAGATTTTCTTCTATGTTGTCTTCTAAAAGTTTTACAGTTTTGCAGTTGACATATAGGTCTATGAACCATTTTGAGTTAACTTTGGTGAAATGTGGAAGCTCTGTGTCTAGAATCTTTTTCTGCATGTAGGTCTAGTTGTTCCAGTACCATTTGTTGAAAAGACTAAGCTTCCTCTTTGAATTGCCTTTGTTCCTTTATCAAAGATCAGTTGAGTATATTTATGTGGGTCTATTTCCAGGCTCTCTATTCAGTTCCATTGATCAAGTTGTCTATTCTTTCACCAATAGCACACTGTCTCGATTACTGTAGCTTTATATAGTATCTTGCAGTCAGGTAGTGTCAGTCCTCTGACTTTGTTCTTCTTCAATATTATGTTGCCTGTTCTGGGTCTTTTGTCTTTCCTTGTCACCTTTAGAATGATTTCGTCAATAGTCTTTAAATAACTTGCTGAGATTCTGACTGGGATTGAACTGAATCTATATATCAAGTTGAGAAGAACTTACATCTTCAGCATATTGAGTCTTCCTCATGGAATATCATCCATTTATTTAAACCTTTGATTTTTTTCACCAGTTTTGTAGTGTTGTTCATATAGATCATGTACTTTTTGGTTATATTTATACACATACATTTCTTTTTTTGGTGCTAATATAAATAGTATTGTGTTTTTAATTTCAAATCCAACTGCTCATTGCTGGAGTATAAGAAAATAGTTGACTTTTGTATATTAACTTTTTATCCTGCTACCTCACTATAAATCACTTATTACTTTCAGGAAGTTTTTTTCTTTTTTGATTCTTTGGGATTTTCTACATAAACAATCAGGTCACTTGCAAACAAAAGCATTTTTATTTCTTCATGATCAGTATACTTTTTATTTGCTTTTCTTCTCTTACTGCATTGGCTAGAACTGCCAGTACAATACTGAATAGAAGCAGTGAGAACAGACACCTTGCTTGTTCCTGATCTTAGCAGGAAAGTACCTAGTTTCTCACCACTAAGAATGAGGTTAGCTGTAGGTTCTTTGTGAATGTTCTTTATCAAGTTGGGGAAATTCCCTTCCTAGTCCTAGTTTCCTAAGAGTTGTCATCATGAATGGATGTTGGATTTTGTTATATACCTTTTTCTGCATCTATCAATATAATTACATGATTTTTCTTCTATATCCTGCTGATGTGATAGATTACATTAATCGATTTTCCAGTGTTTGCCAACCCTAGCATGCCTGTAATAAATCCCACCTGGTGGTTGTGTATAACTCTTTTTATACATTGTTGGATTCAATTTGCTAATATTTTGTTGAGATTTTTTTGCATTCATGTGAGATATTGGTCTGTAGTTATCCTTTCTAATAATGTCTTTGTCCGGTTTTGATATTAGGGTAAAGTTGGTCTTACAGAATGAATTTGGGAATGTTCCCTTTGCTTCAGTTTTCTGGATATAATTGTAGAGAATTTGTATTTCTTCCTTAAATGTATGATAGAATTCACCAGTGAACCCATCTGGGCCTGCTGCTTTCTGTTTTGCAAGGTTGTTAATAATTCATTCAATTTTGTTAATAGCTATAGGCCTATTCAGATTATCTATTTCTCCTTGTGTGAGTTTTGGTAGATGTACCTTTCAAGGAATTGGTCAGTTTCATCTAGATTATCAAACTTATGGGCATAGAGTTGTTAATAATAATCCTTTATTATCCTTTCAGGGGATCAGTAGTAATGGTTCCTCTTTCATTTCTGATGTTTATATTTGTGTCCTCTCTCTTTTTTTCCATAGGTAACCTGGCTAGAAGTTTAGCAATTTTATGGCTCTTTTCAAAGAACCAGCTTAGATTATTGATTTTAGATCTTTCTTACTTTCTATTATATGCATTTAATTCTATAAAATTTCTTTTTAAGCACTGTTTCACTGCATCCCACAAATTTTGTTTAGTTATATTTTTATTTCATCTCGTTTAAAATACTTTTAATTTTTCTTGTGACTTCTTCTTTAATCCATGTGTTATTGAGAAGTGTGTTTTATAATCTCCAAATATTTTGGGGTTTTCCAGCTATCTTTCTGTTATTAATTTCCAGGTAATCCTATTGTGATCTGAGAGCATAAATTATGTGATTTCTATTCTTTTAAATTTACTGCAGTGTATTTTATGGCCCAGAATGTTGTCAATCTTGGTGAGTGTTCCCTGTGAGTTTGAGAAGAAGGTGTATTCTGCTGTTGCTGAATGAAGTATTCTATAAATTTAAATTAGATCCAGTTGATTGATGCTGTTCAATTCAACTATCCCCTTACTGTTTAGCTGCCTCCTGATCCATCAATTTCTGATAGAAGGACTTTAAAGTCTCCAACTAAAAGAGTGGATTCATCTATTTCTCCTTGTCATTCTACCAGTTTTTGCATCAAGTATTTGATGTTCTGTTGTTAGGTGCATGGACATTCAGGATTGCTATGTCTTCTTAGAGAATTGACCACTTTCTCCTTATGTAATACACTCTTTGTCCCTGATAACTTTCCTTTCTCTGAAGTCTGCTTTGTCCAAAATTAATATATCTTTTCCAGCTTTCATTTCATTAATATTAGCATTGTATATATTTCTCCTTCTCTTTACTTTTAATCTATCTGTGCCTTTGCATTTAACTCAGGTTTGTTTTAGACAATCCAGTTTGTTTATTAATCCACTCTGACAATCTCTGTCTTTTAATTGATATATTTAGAAAACTGACAATTAAAGTGATTGTTACTGTTTTATGTTTGTTGACCTTGTTTTTTTTTCTCCACTCTTTTTTGCCTTTTTTGTTTTGATTGAGCATTTTGTGATTCCTTTTTTTCTCCTCTCATAACATATCAATTATACTTCTTTTTAAACTTTTTTTATTGTTGGCCCATGAGTTTGCAATATGCATTTACAAATAATCCAAGTCCACCTTCAATTAACACCATACTACTTCATGAGTAGGGCAAGTAACTTATAACACAGTATTCTCAATTCTTCCTTCCCATCTTGTATAACATGCTCCCATTCATTTTGTTACCAAGCAAAGTGGCTTGCCTCCTGATGAATTAAATAAGACTCTACACCAGTGGAAGTTGTCTCACACAGTAAAGTGTATTTGCAGCAAATAGGAGGCCATGAGGAATCATTTCCAAAGTCATGGCATCCCTGAACCAAGGGGAGCAGGAACTTTTATTTCAGTTGGGAAATGAACATTCAAAAGGAAAAGGTGGGTATTTGCCTGCACAGGCTCAGTTGGAGAACATGCTTCCATATAATGAGGCCTAAGCTCCTCCTGGAGAGATCTTTGCATTAAAAATAAGACAAAGGTCATGGGCGTAGCTCTTGTGGTGAGGCCTGGTCAGTTTCAGGATGGTGGTGGTTCCACCTCCTTAACAAACAAAAGGAAAAGAAACAACTTGGAAAAACAGTTAATTGCTTCCGAACCCACCTTTGAATTTCTTGAGGCACATAGTTGGTGACAATTTCACTTACCCCAAAACTAAAATCACTGAATACTTTTTTGCTATTGTTATTTTGAACAAACTATTATATGTTAGATCACTTAATAATAAGAAAAGATAAAATATTTTATTTACCTTCATTTATTCCTTCTCTAACACTCTTCTTTTCTTTACATATATCTGATTTTCTGACCAACATGTTTCTTCTCTCTGAAGAACTTCTTTAACTTTACTTGGAAGGCAGATATACTAGCAAAAAATTTCTTCAATTTTTGTTTGTCTGAGAAAATCTTTATTTCTCCTTTATTTTGATGGCTAATTTTGCTGGATACAGAATTCCAGGTTGGAGTTTTTTTCTTTCAGCACTTTAAATATTTCATTTCTCTGTCTTCTTGTTTGCATGGTTTCTGAAGAGAAGTCTGATATAATTCTTGTTCTTCCTCCTCTATAAGCAAGGTGTTTTTTTTTTCCTCTGGCTTCTTTCAAGATTTTCTCTTTGTCTTTGATTCTCTACAATTTGAATATCATGTGCCTAGGTGTAGATAAATGCTGGTGCTTATATTTATCCTTCTTGGTATTCTCACATCTTCCAGGATCTGTTGTTTGGTGTCTACCATTAATTTTAGAAAATTATCATTCATTATCACTTTAAATATTTCTTCTGATCTTTCTCTCTTTCTTCTCCTTCTGGTATTCACATTGTGCATGTTACACCTTTAATAATCACCCCACAGTTCTTAGGTATTCTATTGCATTTTTTTCAGTCTTTTTTTTCTTTGCATTTCAGATTTGAAAGTTTCTATTGATGTATCTTCAAATGCACAAATTCTTTTGTCTGCTGTGTCCAGTCTATTGATGAGTCCATGAAGGGCATGCTTAATTTCTGTTAAACTGGGTTTTTTTTTTTTTTATTTCTAGCATTTCCTTTTGATTCTTTCTTAGTTTCCATCTCTCTGTTCACATTATCCATCTGTTCTTGCATGTTGTACACTTTTTCCATTAGAGCCTTTAGCTTATCAATAATAGTTGTATTAAATTTACTGTCTGATAATTCCAACATCTCTACCATATCTAAATCTGGTTCTGATGCATGCTCTGTCTTTTCAAACTGTTTTTTCTTTTAGTATGCCTTGTAATTTTTTTGACTGCCTGACATGATGTATGGGGTAGAAGGAATTAGGCCTTTAGTGTGAGGTTTTATGTTTATCTGGCTACAGGTTGGTCTGTGTGTACTCTTTGCTCTAAGTGTAGATATTAGAGGTTCTGATACCCCCTGGTGTATTTTTTTTTTAATCTTCTCTGCTGTCTTTGGTTTTCCAGAGAAATTTCTTCCTAAATCAGGTCTGAAACATGCTGTTCTTTCAGTTGTATTTCCCAATTATTACAAGAACCCTACTTATGTGTTGTTAAGTTGTGTGGTGAGGGAAACCTTGCTACAGGCCTGTGACTAGGTCTCAGCCTTTTAGTGAGTCCTTGAGTGCCCCTAGGTTGTATCCTTCACAATGGCCTCTCAGTTTTCTTTTCCCCTCCTTAGGTAAGACAGGAAGGCTAGAGGTGGCTGGAATTGGTTATTTCTCTTCCCCCAGGTGGAAAGCTACCAGGGGCTGGAGTTGGGTATTTTCCTTCCTCCAATTTGGTTAGGCTCTGGTGAACCCCAGTAAAGTAGACTCTCTTTAAATAGTTTGTCTTGAGGGTGGGTCTTGCTAAAAAGAATAGAATGCTCTGAGTATATTTCAAAGTAGCTACTTTTCTCCTCCTCCTGCCAATAATTTGAGGGGATTTTTCTCTGATTTTCACTCTGAGATACTGATAGGGATCCTGGAGTGTGGGATCACAAAAGTGTGGGATCCCTTCAAGAATGTTTAACTTTCAAATTTGCCCACATTGAGCTTCCAGCAATTCATCAACTACAGTTTAGCTTTTCCTACCCCACTACCAGTTTCCACAGGGTCTCTGTCCCTGGGCTTCTGCTCCGGTAAGTTGTGATTGTCAGAGTCCACCTATCTCTCTCTCCAATTTGGGGGGGGGGGGTAGCAGTCATTGTTGTCCTGTGACCTCAATTCTCTGATGGATCTAAGCAAAGTTTGTTTTCAGTTCATTCAGCATTTTTCTTGTTGTGAGGAACAGAGTGACGACTTCCAATCTCCGTACCTGTCATACTGGAGACTGGAAGTCTGTGCTGTATCCTGTAATGAATGTTTTAATCTCTCTCTACATCTCTAATTCCAGATCTGTAGAGGGCAGTCAGTAGTCTTACCCTACACCCACACATGTGGTAGGATTCATATCACATAATATATGTGAATGTGCTAAATTTTTATTCATATGGGCAACATTGTAGTTATGTCTATCCTGTTAAATTCATTTAAAACCTCTAACCTCTTCTTTTTGAGGAAAATTTCCCTTTCCATAACTTTGACTTTTTCTTTCTTTTTAAATAAAATTGGAGTGTTTTCAAATGAAACCATGAGAATCCACGCACTGCTAAGGATTGAGTGTAGCCCAGTTCATTGCTTTGCCCTATCAGTGCTGATTAAACAGCAGACTCCTAGCAGAACAGGTGAGTATCTGGGGGCCAAGTAAAGCCAAAATTTCCTCTGACTTATGCATTTCATACACTAACTTTAATGAGAAAAATACATAATGAAATGGCTAAGGTGTTTCTGATATCCAGAAGTGTCTATCAAAGTCTCTAAATCAGCACTAGTGATCTGCCTTCAGTGTTGTAGGTACCTGGAGATTCTGACAGCTGCAGGAGAGTGACTTCAGGAAAAGCTACTAATCGAGTTCTTTCACTTGTTTACCTGGACAACCTAGGTACATGGATTTTATTGAAGTAGCTGATCTCTAATATCCATACTATTCTGGAATTTAATAATTAACACTCATACTTTCTACTACCTCTTCATATCTGTTGTTGAATGTTTTCCTCCAAGGCAATATTCATTCCAAATAAGTACTGACTTGCTTCCTCAAAAAACTTAAGTTTTACTGGATAATATCATAATATTTCTATTTGTATAATATAATATTATTTTATTCTATGTTTTGATTTAGCAAGTTTTCTTCAAGTGTTTCCTGCCTTTGCTTATATTATCACCTTTGAATATCATATAACCTTGATTATAATATATAAGCTTCATTATAATATATTATCTTTATTTATATATTCTTCAAATCCATATTATTTTTATGATAAAAATAATTGTTTCATAATATATAATGTTGAAAATTATTATATTAAGTGTATGTATTCAACCAAAATTTAGAATATCAAAATAGAAGTAGCCAAATTATTCATGCAGCAGTCGATTTTTAGAAAGCTAATTCAAATAACAAATTATTACTGCACCATGAATTGCTTTTCAGTATGATGTGTGTAATGAAATACAAAATTAGAAACAAAGAAATTCAGAATTTTTTATTGCAGTATAATTGACATATAACATTAGTTTCAGGTGTACAATGTCATGATTTGATATTTGTATAAGTGGTCTCCACAGTAAGTCTAGTTAACCATCACCATACATAGTTACAAACTTTTTTTTCTTGTGATGAGAACTTTTAAGATCTACTCTCTTAGCAACTTAAAATTAATTATATATATATTTTTAGAATATTAGCCATTTTACTTTTTCAAAGTAATAGATACTTTAAACATTTTAAAAATAAATCTTTTGCTGAGAATTATCCCAAAAACTCTCAGGAGACAATGAACATTATTTCTCTTGAAAGGCAAGAAATATGTACTATATTTTTAGCCTTTAGTGGGTTTCCCATTGGCCATAAGTAAAATGGGGCATTAAAAGGAGTCCTTAAATGATCATCCTAGTTTTTCCTTTGGCCATTGTGGCTACAGAAACATTGACATGACAAGCAATTGTTCAATTTAATACATTGGTGGTATTATAAATACACGCTGCTATTGAAACAACCCATGAACTTGTCAAAAGTTTCACTGAAGTACTAGTTAGTGAAGTTGACCAGAATTAATTTGGACTGTAGTAAGGTAAAATAATGGTATAAGATAGGTAGACATCTATTGGAGAATTAATTCTCGTGATGGAATCAAGAATGAGCATGGCATGTCATGGTCAGGTTTTGAGAAGAGTAAAAAAAGAATGGAAGGAAAGAGAATTTGGCAAGAGTATGGAGAATTATTGAAGGTTGAAAAGACTGAAAGCAGAGAATAAAATGAAGTGTAAAAATAATAAAAATGGATACATTAATAAATAAAATGCATATATGCTAGGATTTGGGGGAGAAAACCCAGAAAGGATTGGGTTATATTTTCATGTAATTTGGTTTTCTGAACCGATTTTGCCAGAAAAAGAATTACAAAATAAATACAATAAAGCTATTCCCTTTTAAATTTTTGTGATGTAACCCAGAGTTTATGCAAAAAGGAGAGCTAAATGTAGTTTGATTTTGTAGAGTTGTTCAAGTTATCAAGTTCAATTGGAAGCCTTATACCTTTTTATTTTTAGTTTTTTAAAGAAATGGAGAAAATTTGCATGAATTTGAGAACTTTAAGTATTCATTAAATCTTGGAGCTACAGACTCTTTGGGATGAGTGTTTGCTTATGCGTGAGACTGAAAATAGTCAACTGACCCAAATTCCTTGCATATTGAATCTTAGCTTATTTCATTTACTGAGAAACCAATATAAAAAGTGATTTTTGCTTAGGAAATGTCTGCTTTTCCAAAATCTTAGTGTTAAAGTCTCACTTTTCAGGTTTCCAAACTTTGAGCAAGTTTTTCTATTTTTCTTTCATCTATTATCTTGATTTATTTTTGGTGTTTTGTTTAACTTCCATTAACAGTTGAATTTCTGACTCAGCCTTGGACTTTTTGTAGTAGTGAACACTGGCAATATGCTTAATTTCTTGGTCTGGATTATTTGGTGGTTCTTGGTAATATTTCTGGAATGTCAATATAATATTATATGTAACAGGATGAGTAGTATTATTGTCTCCTTCTGATAGAATAAATTTTGGATAGATTTTTATGGGATAAATTATCTGTAGATAAATTTTGACACTAAGAAAAAAGTGAGAAAGTAAGATTCTTCAGTAGAGAGAAATGTCATTGGACAAAAAGACTATTGCAGTAGAATAAAATTACCACCCATGTGTTTTCTTTTTTCTAGGTCTTATTTTTCTTATGTGAAAGAAAAGCATTGTATAAGTGATTGCTGAAGTACATTCAAAGCCATATATATACATATGTATAGCATCTAGGGAAATGATAACTGTAAAAGTTTGGTGCAAAAAGAGAATATAGAAAAGTATCTTTTCAACTTTAACATTTTTGTTGTTGTTTAAATACAGATTTTTCTGAAGAGCATTAGGAAATGACCATTTTTGATTTATTTTGAATTGGTTTTACTGTTTAAAAAAAATTATTAGAACTTGCATGGTGGTTGGTTTCAAAGCTAAAGCTATTTCTGCTTCACTTCTTGCTTGTTGAATCTGTTAGTCCTTGCACTTTCAAAAGTCCTGAATATTGATGTTAGTTAATTCAGAAAGATTTTCTGTCTCTCAAAATGTTCAACATTTTCTGCACATTACTTTGGTTTCTGAAGTGACTTGTATACTCTCATATTCATTTACTATGAGGATTTTCGTTATCTCCAGTAACACAACCTTAGTCAAACATGGATGAAGTTCTTTTTCCTTTTTCAGTAATTTCATGAGATCATAATCGTTTATAACATTGTGTAATTTGGGGTGTACATTATTATTTATCAATTTCTGAATAGACTTCATCAGTCTCACCACCAGTAGTCTAATTTTTGTCCATCACTGCATATATGTGGCCCTTTACCCCTTTCTCCCACCTCCCAGCCCCCTTCCCCTCTGGTAACCCCTAGTCTGTTCACTTTATCCACGTATTTGTTGTCTTCCAGATATGAGTGAAATCATGCAGTATTTGTCTTCTCTGTCCAGCTTATTTTGCTTAACATCATATCCTCAAAGACCATCCATGTTGTTGCAAATGGGATGATTTTGTCTTTTTTGTGGCTGAGTAGTATTCCATTGTGTGTGTATATATATATATATATCTCACATATTCTTTATCCAGTCATCTGTAGAAGGGCACTTGGGTTGCTTCCACATCTTGGCTTTGTGAATAATGCCACAATGAACATAGAGGTGCATAAATCTCTTTGGATCACTGAGTTCAAGTTCTTTGGATAAATGCCCAGTAGTAGGATAGCTGGATTTTATGGTATTTCTATTTTTAATATTTTGAGAAATCTCCACACTATTTTCCATAGTGGCTGCACCAGTTTGCATTCCCACCAGCAGTGCATCAGGGTTTCTTTTTCTCCACATCCTCTCCAACATTTGTTGTTTTTGCCTTGGTAATTATAGCCATTCTGATAGGTCTAAAGTGATATCTCATTGTAGTTTTGATTTGCATTTCCCTAATAATTAGTGATGTTGAACATCGTTTCATGTATCTGTTGGCCATCTGCATATCTTCTTTGGAAAAATGTCCATTCATATCCTCTGCCCATTTTTTGATTGGGTTGTTTGTTTTTTTGTTGTTGAGTTGTATGAATTCTTTATATATTTTGGAGATTAACCCTTTGTTGGATATATGATTTCCAAATATGTTCTCCCACTTGGTGTGTTGTCTTTTCATTTTTTTCATGGTTTCCTTTGCCTTGCAGAAGCTTTTTAGTTTGATGTAGTCCCATTTGTTTATTTTTCCTTGTTTCCTTTGCCTGAATAGACATGGTGTTCGAGAAGATGCTGCTAAGATGTCAAAGAATGCACTGCCTATATTTTCTTTCAGGAGTTTCATGGTTTCAGGTCTTAAATTCAAGTCTTTAATCCATTTTGAGTTAATTGTTATGTGTGGTGCAAGATAATGGTCTGCTTTCATTCTTTTGCATGTGGCTGTCCAGTTTTCCAAACACCATTTATTGAAGAGACTTTCCCTTCTCCATTGTAAATTCTTGGCTCCTTTATTGAAGATTAACTGTCCATAGATGTGTGGTTTTATTTCTGGGCTTTCAGTTCTGTTCCGTTGATCCATGTGTCTGTTTTTGTGCCCGTACCATGCTGTTTTGATTACTACAGCTTTGCAGTATATTTTGAAGTCCTGGATTGTGTGCCTCCAGCTTTGTTCTTTTTTTCTCAGGATTGCTTTAGCTATAAATTTTGGGATTCCTTGTTCTATTTCCATGAAGAATGTCATCGGGATTCTGACTGGGATTGCATTGAATCTGTAGATTACTTTAGGTAGTATGATCTATGGCCATACCACGCTGAATATGCCAGATCTCATCTGAATGAAGTTCTTTACCAATGAAACATTCTAGTTGTATACCTCCTCCAGTTTTATAGATGCTTTAGATGCTTAAGATAGTGACAGTTTTTGACCATGTCTAATTTGGTACACAGAAATTGATATGACAAAACTAAAGGTCTAATTAACCAAATAAAATATAACATCCATAGGCTCACTTTATAACCAGTTTGTACCTGTAGAAAATATTATCGTCAAGATATTGAGCTGTCACACTGCGGACTCCATTCGTTCATCAACAGCCTAGATGCTTATATACCTCTAACATCCAAACCATAGAGTTTCTATCTCTCTCTTTTGTTTTTTCCCCATTATTAGGTGTATATCATTGAGGAATCTGGACTAAACATCCTCGTATGGTCAGTGATTGGCAATAAAAGAACTGGTTGGATGTATGGACATGCACCTCTCTCCAGTAACAGTCCATTTAAGGTGGCATTTGAAGCTGATTTGGCTGGAAATGAGGACGTCTTTATCGCCCTTGATGACATTTCCTTTACCCCAGAATGTGTATTTGGAGGTAAGTGATTCCTCCAGAAAATGGGATGTACAAGTATTGTTTTTAATAACTAGATATAGAAGAATTGGGACTTTCTGAGGAATTGCATTATTTTCCAGGTCCAGTCCTACTCATACACTGAAGAAAGAGCAGTATATGTTGTAGGAGGTAAAGTGTTTCTGCCTGTGAAACTTTACCATGAAATTTTCATGCCCTCTAGGCAACAAAACAACTTTGACTAAAGTTCTTTAAGAAATCTCAGGAAATTTAGTTCCGTTAACATAGCTTTATTGTCTACTTCTTTTATTTCCAAATGTTTGCAATAACTGCACAAGGTAAAGATTCCTCTGGTTGCCTATCATTTTCCAGAATGTCTTTTCCATCCATGTTAGCTTTTCCCCTTCCCTCGCCATTTATTTCTCTTTTCCTAACTGTTTCTGCTCTACAGTCTAGAATTCTTATTCTATTGCACAAGGAAAACAAAAGCCTTGTCATCAACTCCTTTTCTAAGAAATCATTCCCTTAACTGAAATCTGAATTTGTGCTGCTTAAGATGCTTCCACTGAAGTGGCTATTCTTTGTCTTATAAAGTCTTCAAATTCTCAGTGTTAGATAGTGAGGTCATTGTCTTTCTAGCTACTTGATGCCTCTTTCAAAATTTTGTTCTTACAACCTTGTTCAAAAGTTTCTTCTCCTTTAAGGCCATATATCTAGGTTCTTATTTTTCTCATGGTTTTCCTCTGGATCCTAAATCGTGGGCAATCTCAACTTCCAGGTGATTTAGCCTATATAAAACATTGACCTCTTTGATGCTAGTCACCTTCAGAAATATTTTTCCTCAATTAGCAACTCCCATAGTTACCTTCTGGACCTTATCATCTTCTCTGAAAATTTAGGGTTGAAAATCGTATCTAATCATTATGTTTTCTATTTCTTGATTACTCCTCCTATGCCTGTTTTCCAACATAATTAAAAAGAAAAAATATAATTCTAGATTCTTAATTCTTCATGCTTTCTCCGTAAAACAGCCTCTTACCACTTTTTTTCCTGAAATCCCAGATTTAATGATCTAACACGTCCATTCCATTCTCAAACAGCACTTTGAATTCTATTATGTCCTATTTTTTCATTTTAACATAAATTTGAGTCCTAATTATGTGCCAGGCCCTCTGCTAAGTACTTTGCATGTAGTAACATATTTATTCATCAGACTATCCCTAAGAATAGATACATGTATCCAGCTCTTGTTCAGTTGTAATGGCTTTACCAACCTTTGAAATTGAGTTACTATAACCATTTGTATTTTCCAAACTGCTGCTGGTCATGCTTATTGAGACGACTAATAATTTTGGTTTGTTCCCCTAGCTAGGCTCTCAAGGGTCTGAGACACATGTGTCTCCCATTGCCTGGCACTGCTTTTCTACAAGAATCCTCAAATCCTCCAGCCACTCCCTTGAATGTTCTTCACTGTGCCATTGTTCTTATACCCTTTGAATAGAAAAATGAGTCCTTTTGTAACAAACTTCCTTAACTTTCTCTTTACCACCTCCAAATGTGCTTGTGTTTGCAACAGAACTCTTTTTGTCACCATTTTCCTCAGGAAAAAAACCCTACCTCTGTCCAAGAGTGAATGTCTGTTCTTGGTCATTTCCTTTCTCAACTTCCTCAGTTATTGTTCCATCAAAGTCTTCTCTATGTCTTCAATTTCTCTCCTTTCACTACTCGTTCTTAGCTCTTGTCACACATACACACACACACACACATATATAGAGACATACATATATACATAATTTACCACTAATTTTGAGCTCCTCAAGAGAAAGAAGAGCTTGTCTATTTCATCTCCAGAGCCTAACACAAGGACTGAGAAATTTGGGCAAAAAATTACTATTATTATAGATAATAAGAATCATTATTCTTATTATTATAACTGATTATAACTGATTGTGTGAGCAGCAATACTAACATTTGCCTAAGTATAAACTGGTTCTTGCCCACTATGCTATAAAATAGAATCTACTACTGAGGATGATTTTTAAAAAACCAGTAAGACCTTTGGCATTGAACCATGAACTGTCCTCTCTGTAATTTTGTGTAACAGAAGTTCATCTGCCAAATGCTCATCCAAAGTCCAGAGTTTCTAGGGGTAGTTTTTACAGCAAGGCTTCACTGTTGATTCAGGCAGATGCTTTTAGAAAATCATCAATTAAACCAATATTTCTCAAACTGGGGTATGCAGACCCCCATTGTGACGTGCCAGGGAGTGTGCAATACCACCCAATAAACCTGATACAACTTCACTGGATTTATTTAAAGATTTGGGGAGAAAAGTTATGTAAAGTATTATATGATATTTGGAGTAAACACAAATCTACTTATAGACTGGAATGCCAAAGATAAGCATAAAGCTTTAAAGAAATTTTGATCCGTTAGGGCTAGTACTAATACTCCCTTCTCTGTGCTTCATGGTACTATGATGGAAAAGTTGGAGAAGCACTTTGAATAGATGATTTGACCATTGAAAAAATGTGCCATAGTATAGCCAATATTCAAAATATATTGGTGACTATAAAAGATATCATCAGTAAAAGACATAAACCATACAAGCATGTATTGCTAAATGTAGAGAAATGATACAGAAAAGTATGAAACCAATTTTAATAAGTTATCTATTAAAAAAGGTATCTGTCCATAAAGGCTGTAAGAACATTCCAAATATAATAATATCTATCTCTGAGAAATAGAAATATGAATGATTTTATTTGTTTTTTGGTATTTTTTCTGTTTTTATAAATGAATGCTCAGAACTGTATTGTGTGTAATTGGGAAAAAATAACAATATTACTTTATAAAAAAGTTATAAGGTCATGATATGTATAATGAAGAATTAGACATTTTTGGACTAATTGTTTTAAACTTTCCATAACTGAAATTATTTGTGGAAATAATATGGGAGCTATACCATACACTGTTTTCTTTTATTATTTTCAATCCTGCATTTTTCCAAATAGCTATTAAAATAAATAACCCAGTTTTAGAAACTCTCTTAGAAATGTGAAAACAGGTTACACATTAGCTCTCTTTACTGGCCAAGGTTAGGACACATCAGGCAGATTAACCTTTATGGTTGGCTGTTCTTAGAGTGGTTCAGTCATCTGATTTTTATATAACTGTGCTCGGGTAAAAACTTTATACTGTGTGAGAATGAGCCATTAGAGTTAGTTATGCATTAGCACTTTTATTCCAGCTGCCTTAAGTTTCCAGAACACAGCCAACAAACTCATGCAGAATTTTTTTTCCAGCTTTATTGAAGTATACTTGACAATTAAAAATTTTGTATATTTTAGATGTACAACATGATGGTTTGATATACATATACTTTGTGAAATGATTACCACAATCAAGCTAATTAACATATCCGTCATCCCACATAGGTACAGTTTTGTGTGTGTGTGGTGAGATCATTTAAGATAAAATCTCTTAGCCAATTTCAAATACACAACATAGTATTATCAACTAGGTCACCATGCTGTACTTTATAATTCTTGAACTTATGCATCCTGCATAATTGAAACTCTGAATAACATTTCCCCATTTATCCCTTCCCTTGTAGCCTTTGGCAACCAATATTCTACTCTGTGCTTTTATGAGTTCAACTTTTTTAGATTGCACATAGAAGTGAGGTCAGACAGTATTTGTCTTTCTTTGTCTGGCTTATTTCACTTAGTCTAAGTCCTCCAGGTTCACCAATGTTGTCACAAATAGAAGGATTTCCTTCTTTTTAAAGGCTGAATAATATTCGGCTGAGTGTGTGTATACACACACACACACACACACACACACACCACTTTCTTCATTCATCCATCCATTGATGGACATTTAGGTCGTTTCCATATCTTGGTTATTGTGAATAATGCAGCAATGAACATGGGGGTGCAGATATCTCTTTGAGATCTTTGTTTTATTTCCTTTGTATATATACCGAGAAGTGGGATAGCTGGATCATGTGGCAGCTCTAATTTTAATTTTTTGAGGAACCTCCTTACTGTTTTCCTTATTGGCTGTAGGAATTTACATTCCCACTGACAGTGAACGAGGGTTCCCTTTTCTCTACATCCTCGCCAACACTTGTATGTTGTCTTCTTGCTAATAGCCATCCTAACAGGCTTGAGGTGACATCTCATTGTGGTTTTGGTTTGCATTTCCCTGATGATTAGTGATGCTGAGCCCCTTTTCATATACCTGTGGGCGATTCGTATGTCTTCTTTTGAGAAATGGCTATTCAGGGCCTTAGCCCATTTTTTAATTGAGTTGTTTTTTCACTATTGAGTTGTTTGAGTTCCTTATATATTTTGGATATTAACCCCTTAACAGGTATATGGTTTGTGAATATTTTCTCCCATTCCATAGGTTGCCTTTTCATTCTGTTGACTGTTTCCTTTGCTATGAGAAGCTTTTTAGTTTTATGCAATCTCACTTGTCTATTTTGACTTCTGTTGCCTGTACTTTTTGGTGTCATTTCCAAAAAATCATTGCCTAAACCAATGTCAAGAAGCTTTTTCCCTATGCTTTCTTCTAGTAGTTTTGTAGTTTCAGGTCTTACATTTAACTCTTTAATCCACTTTCAGTTGATTTGTATGGCATGAGGAGATAAGGGTCCCAACTCATTCTTTTGCATGTGGATATTCAGTTTTTCCAACACCATTTATTGAAGATACTGTCCTTTCCCCATTGTGTGTTCTTGGAATGCCTGTTGAAGATGAATTGAATGTAAATATGTGGATTTATTTCTGAACTCTCTATTCTATTCCATTGGTCTATATGTCTGTTTTTATGCCACTATTATACTGTAGCTTTTAATATATTTTGGAAGCAGGGAATGTTATCCAGCTTTATTCTTGTTCATGATTATTTTGGTTTTTCTTCTGTGGTTCCATGTGAATTTTAGGATTTTATTTCCATTTCTGTAAAGAATGCTGTTGGGATTTTAATTGGGATTACATTGAATCTGTAGATCATCTTGGGTAGTATGGACATTTTAACAATACTCATTCCTCAATCCGTAAACACGAGATATCCTTCCATTTATTTGTGTCTTCTTTAATTTTCTTTATCAGTGTTTTACAATTTTCAGTGTACAAATCTTTTACCTCTTTGGTTAAGTTTGTTCTGAAATGTTTCATTCTTTTTGGTGCTATTGTGAATGGGATTGTTTTCCTATTTCCTTTTAAGATAGTTCATTGTTGGTTTATAGAAATGCAACTGATTTTTTTAGGTTGATTTTGTATACTGCAACTTTACTGAATTCATTTATTAGTCTAACAGGGTTTTTGTTTTCTATATGTCTAATCATGTCATCTGCAAATAACATAATTTTATTTCCTTTCCAATTGGATGCCTTTGATTTCTTTTTCATGTCTAATTGCTCTGCCTAGGACTTCCAGTAAGTACTATGTTGACTAGAACTGGTGAGAATGGGTATCTTTGCCTTGTACCAGATCTTAGAGGGAAAGTTCTCCATTTTTCCTCATGGATTATGATGTTAGCTGTGGGATTTTCATACATGGCCTTTATTGTGTTGAGATAAGTTTCTTCTGTATCTGTTTTGTTGAGAGTATTAATTGTGAAAAGATGTGAAACTTTGTTAACTGATTTTTCTGCATCTGTTGAGAGGATCATGTGGGCTTTTTCTTATATTTTGTTGATATGGTGTATCACATTGATAAATTTATGTATGTTGAACCATCCTTGCATCCCAGGGACAAATCCAACTTGGTCATGGTATATGGCCCTTTTAATGTGCTGCTGAAGTCAATTTTCTAGTAATTTATTGAGGATTTTTACACCTATGTTCATTAGGGATATTGGCTTATAGTTTCCTTTTCTTGTGGTGTTTTTGTTTGGTTCTGATAACAGGGTTATGCTGGCCTAAAAATTCAGTTTGAAAGTGTTTCCTCTTCTGTTTTTTGAAAGAGTATAAGAAGGGTTGTTATTTGTTCTTTGAATGTTTGGAGAATTCACCTATGAAGCCATCTGGTACTGAACTTTTCTTTTTGAGGGGTTTCTGATGACTGATTAAATCCCCTTCTTTGTTGTTGGTCTGTTCAGGCTTTCTGTTTCTTCTTGATTCAGTTTTGATAGGTTGTATGTTTCTAGAAATTCATCCTTTTTTTTCTAGATTATACAATTTGCTGGCATATAATTGTTCATAGTAGTCCTTTATGCTCCTTTTATATCTGAGTCATCCATTGTACTGTCTCCTCTGATTTTATTTGAGTCTCCTCCTTTTTTCCTTATTAAGTGCAGCTAAGAGTTTGTCAATTGTGTTTATTTTTTCTAAATACCTAGAGTTAGTTTTGTTAATTTTTTAAAATTGATTTTCTATTCTCTATTTGATTTATTTCTGCTCTAATCTTTATAATTTCTTTTCTTTTGCTAATGTTGGCTTGGTTTGTTTTCTTTTCCTAATTTCTTTAAGGATTAAAGTCAGGTTGTTGATTTGAGATTGCTCTTCTTCTTTAATGTGGGCCTTTATTCCTATACGTCCCTCTTAGTACTGCTTTTGCTCAATTCTACAATTTTTGGTACAGTGTGTTTTCATTTTTGTTTGTCTCAAGATATTTTTTCAGTTTGCTTTTGATTTCCTCTTTGACCCAATGGTTCAAGAGTGCATTATTTGGTTTCCAAGTATTTGTGAATTTTCCTGTGTTCTTATGATTATTGATTTCTAGTTTTATTCCATTGTATTTGGAAAAAATACTTGCAATTGCAATCTTTTGAATTTGTTTTGTGGCCTAACATATGATCTATCCCAAAAAATGTTCTATGTTTACTTGAGAAGAATGTGTATTCTTCTGCTGTTGAGTGGAAAGTTCTGTATATGTCTATTTTGTCTACCTGATCTCTAGTGTTGTTCAAGTCCATTATTTCATTCTTGATTTTCTGTCTGGATTATCTATTCATTATAGGGATATTGTAGTCTCTTCCTATTATTATATTGATACATATTTCTCCTTTCAGATCTTCAATATTTGCTTTGTATGTTTGGGTGTTTTACATTAGGTGCATATATACCTATTCTTGTTATATCTTCCTGTTGAATTGATCCTTTTATCATTATATAATAACCTTTTTTTCTCTTTTCAGAACTTTTGACTTAAAGTCTATTTTGCATAATATAGATGAAGCCACCTCTCCTCCCGTTTGGTTATCATTTGCATGGAATCACTTTTTCCATCTCTTCACTTTCAGCCTATGTCTGTCCTTAAAACTAAAGTGAGTTCTTGTAGATAGCATATTGTTATGTCTTGTGTTTTTCTTTTTAATCCATTCAGCCACTCTATGTCTTTCAATTGGAAAATTTAATCCATTTACCTTTAAAGCAATTATCAATAGATAAGGACTTTCTATTGTCATTTTGTTAGTTTTTTTCTGGTTGTTTTGTAGTTCCTTTGTTCCTTTCTTCCTCTCTTCCTTCATGATTTTATGATTATTTTATACTGGTATGCTTTGATTCTTTTCTCTTTATCTTTTGTGTAGCTACTACAAGCGTACCTCAGAGATATTGCGACTTTGGTTTCAGACCACTGCAATAAAGTGAATATCACAATAAAGGGAGTCACATGAATTTTTTGGTTTCCCAGTGAATATAAAAAGTTATGTTTACATTATGCTGTAGACTATTAAATGTGCAATAGCATTATGTCTAAAAAACAATGTGCATACCTTACTTTAAAAATACTTTATTGCTAAAAAATGCTAACCATCATCTGAGGCTTCAGCAAGTTGTAATCTTTTTGCTGGTGAAGGGGCTTGTTTTGATGTCAATGGCTGCTGACTGATCAGGGTGGTGGTTGTTGAAGGTTGGGGTGGCTGTGGCAATTTCTTAAAATAAGACACCAACGAAGTTTGCTGTGTTGATTGACTCTTCCTTTCATGAATGATTTCTCTGTAGCATGTGATGCTGTTTGATAGCATTTTACCCACAATAGAACTTCTTTCAAAATTAGAATTAATCCTCTCAAACCCTGCCACTGCTTTATCAACTAAGTTTATGTAATATTCTAAATCCTTTGTTGTCATTTCAATGCTCTTCACCAAGAGTAGATTCCATCTCAAGAAACCACTTTCTTTCCTCATCTATAAGAAGCAACTCCTCAATGATTAAAGTTTTATCGTGATATTGTAGCAATTCAGTCACATCTTCAGGCTCCACTTCTAATTCTAGTTTTCTTGCTGTTTCCACCACATCTGCAGTCACTCCCTCACTGAAGTTGAACCCCTCAAAGACATTGACGAGAGTTGGAATCAACTTCTTCCAAATTCCTGTTAATGTTAATATTTTGACCTCTTCCCATGAATCATGAATGTTCTTAATGGCACCTAGAATGGTGAATCCTTTCCAGAAGGTTTTCAATTTACTTTGCCCAGATCCATCAGATGAATCACTATCTATGGCAGCTATAGCCATACGAAATATGTTTCTTAAATAATAAGACTTGAAAGTCAAAATTACTCCTTGATCTATGGGCTGCAGAATGGATGTTGTGTTAACAGGCATGAAAACAACATTAATCTCCATCAGAGGTCTTGGGTGACCAGGTGCACTGTCAATGAGCAGTAATATTTGAAAAGGAATCTCTTTTATTGCAGTAGATCTCAACACTGGGCTTAAAATATTCAGTAAACCATGTTGTAAACAAATGTGCTGTTACTAAGACTTTGTTGTTCCATTTATAGAACACAGGCAAAGTAGATTTAGCATAATTCTTAAGAGCCCTAAGATTTTCAGAATGGTAAGTGAACTTTGGCTTCAACTTAAAGTCCCCAGCTGTATTTGCCCTAACAGGAGAGTCAGCCTGTCCTTCAAAGCTTTGAGCCAGGCATTGAGTTCTCCTCTGTAGCTATGAAAGTGCTAGATGACATCTTTTTCAAATATAAGGCTGTTTTGTCTACATTGAAAATCTGTTATTTAGTGTAGCTACCTTCATTAATTATCTTATCTATATCTTCTGGATAACTTGCTGCAGCTTCTACATCAGCACTTAGTGCTTCACCTTCATGTTTTGGAGATAGCTTCTTTCCTTAAACCTCATGAACCAACATTTGCTAGCTTCAGACATTTCTTCTGCAACTTCTTCACCTCTCTCAGCCTTCGTAGACTTGAAGAGAGTTAGGGACTTGCTCTGGATTAGGTTTTGGCTTAAGGGAATGTTGTGGCTGGTTTGGTCTTCTATCCAGACCACTGAAACTTTCTCTATATCAGTAATAAGGCTGTTTCAGTTTCTTATCATTCCTGTGTTCACTGGAGTAGCACTTTTAATTTCCTTCAAGAACTTTTCCTTTGCATTCACAGCTTGGCTAACTGTTTGGCACAGGAGGCCTAGCTTTTGGCCTATCTCAGCTTTCACTGTGCTTTCCTCACTAAGCTTAGTCATTTCTAGCTTTTGATTTAAAGTGAGAGATGTGAGACCCTTCCTTCCACTTGAACACTTAGAGGCCATTGTAGGGTTATTAATTGGCCTAATTTAAATATTGTTGTTTCTCAGGGAATAGGGACACCTGACGAGTGGGAATGAGACAGGGGAATGGCAGTTGGTGGAGTAGTCAGAACAGACACATTTACCGATTAAGTTCACTGTCTTATATGGGCGCTGTTCATGGTGCCCCAAAATAATTACAATACTAACATCAAAGATCACTGATCACTGGGGCTGGCCCAGTGGAGTAGTGGTTAAGTTCACATTCTCCATTTCAGCAGCCCAGGGTTCAGTTTCGGATCCCAGGCACAGACATACACACTGCTTATCAAGCCATGCTGTGGCAGCATCCCACATATAAAGTAGAGGAAGATGGGCACGAATGTTAGCCCAGGGCCAGTCTTCCTCAGCAAAAAGAGGAGGATTGGCAATGGATGTTAGCTCAGGGCTAATCTTCCTCACACACAGACACAAAAAAGATCACTGATCATCACAGATCACCATAACAAATACAATAATAATGAAAAAGTTGGAAATATTATGAAAATTACCAAAATATGACATAGAGACACAAAGTAAGCAAACACTGTTGGAAAAATGGCACCGACAGACTTGCTTGATGCAAACTAGCCACAGACCTTCAATTTATAAGAAATGCAATATCTGTGAAATGCAATAAAATGAGATTTTTGCATTGTGGTTACCATGAGATTTACATAAAACATCTTATAGTTACAATGGTCTATTTTACATTGATAATAACTTTACTTCAAGTGTAAACAAAAACTCTAACATATTACTTTATTCACACACACATTTTATGTTGTTGATGTCACAGTTTGCATCCTTTTCTATTGTGTATCCATTAAAAAAATTATTGTTGTTTTAATACTTTTATTTTTTAACTTTTATGCTAGGGTTAAAAGTGATTTATGCACCACAATTACAGTATTAGAGTATTCTGAATTTGACTATATAATAACCTTTAGCAGTGAATTTTATATTTTCATGTTACTAATTAGCATCCCTTTTCATATTACTAATTAACATCCATTTCAACTTGAGGAATCCCCTTTAGTATTTCTTATAAAGCAGGTCTAGTGGTAAAAAAAAAAAAATCCCTCAGCTTGTGTTTAATAAAGTTTTTATCTCTCCTTCATTTCTGAAGAACAGCTTTACTGGGTAAAGTATTCTTGGTTGGCAGTTTTTTCTTTCAGCACTTTGATTGTGTCATCCCACTCTCTCCTGGCCTGCAAAGATATGGCTGAGAAATCTGCTTGTAACCTTATGGAGATTCCCCTGTTTACGACAAGTCATTTTGCTCTTGCTGTTTTCAAAATTCTTTGTCTTTGACTTTTAATAATTTAATTATAATGTGTCTCTGGGTAGTCTTCTTTGAGTTGGTCATGTTTGTGGACTTTCAAACTTTATGAACATGGATTTCTATATCCTTCCCAAGATTTGGGAAGTTTTCAGCCATTATTTCTTTAAATAAGCTTTCTGCTTCTTTCTTTCTCTCTTCCCCTGGGAATCACATAATGCATATGTTGATTCATTGATAACATACCATAAATTCCATAGGCTTTCTTCATTCTTTTTCATTCTCTCTTCTTACTGGATAATTGAAATGACCTGTCTTCAAGTTCACAGATTCTTTCTACTGATTGATCATTTTTGTAGTTGAAGTTCTCTATTGCATTTTTTCATTTCATTTATTGTATTCTTCAGCTTCATAATTTCTGTTTGGTTCCTTTTTGATTTCTTTCAGTTCCTTTTTGTTATTTATGTTGAACCTCTCATTTTGTTCATGCACTGTTTTTCTGATTTTGTTGAGTTGTCTATATGTGTTCTCTTGTAGCTCACTGAGCTTCCTTAAAACAATTGCAGTCATGCATCACTTAACGATGGGGATACATTCTGAGAAATGCATATTGGGCAATTTTACCATTGTGTGAACATCATAGAGTTCTTACACAAACCTAAATGGTATAGCCTACTACACACCTAGGCTGTATGGTATAGCTTATTGCTCCTAGACTACAAGCCTGTACAGCATGTTACTGTACTGAATACTGTAGGCAGTTGTAACACAATGGTAAGCATTTATGTATCTAAACATAGAAAAGGTACAGTAAAATATAGTATAAAAGATAAAAAATGGTACACCTATATAGGCACTTACCATGAATGGATCTTGCAGGACTGGAGGTTGCTCCGAGTGAGTCAGTGAGTGAGTGGTGAGTGAATGTGAAGGCCCAGGACATTACTACCCTCCATTGTAAGACTTTATAAACACTACACACTTACACTACACTAAATTTAATTTTTAAATGTTTTTCTTTCTTCAATAACAAATTAACCTTAGCTTATTATACTTTTTTTACTTTATAAACCTTAATTTTTTAAAACTTTTTTGTACCCATTGTACAGCTGTACAAAAAAATATTTTCTTTCTTTATAGCCTTATTCTATAAGCTTTTTCCTATTTAAAAATTTTTTACTTTATTTTATTTATTTTATTTTTTTTTACTTTTTAAACTGTTTTGTTAAAACCTAAGACACAAACACACATATTAGCCTAGGCCTACAGAGGGTCAGGATCATCAATACCACTGTCTTCCACCTCCACATCTCGTCCCACTGGAAGATCTTCAGAGGCAATAACACACATGGAGCTGACGTCTCCTAGGATAACAATGACTTCATCTGGAATACCTCCCGAGGGACCTACCTGAGGCTCTTCTTGAGGTGTCACTCTTTGAAGAAATATGTCCATGGTGGTTTGCCTGGTTTGTTTTTGTTCATCAGAGATTTGCTTGAAGGGAGATCATGCACCATGAACATTCTTCTCTATTAATGAAAACCTTATGGTGCTGGGGTCCAGGTTTTCACACTTTTTGAGGAGCTTGTTGAGGTCTGCAAAAGCTTCTGCTACACCCTTCACTGTGAATTTTCTTGGGAGTTCTTCCTCTTTTTCTTCTCTTGCAGTTTTCTTTTCTTTTGCTACAATGTTACAGTGTTACCAGCTGATAGGAATTTTTCAGCTCCATTATAATCTTGTGGGACCACTGTCGTATATGTCTTCCATCATCGACCAAAACATCATTATGCAGCACGTGACTGTATTTTGAATCCCTTGCCAGGTAATTTGTATATCTCCATTTCTTTGTGGTCAGTTACTGAAGATTTATTAGTTGTGTTTTGTGTTGTCATGTTTGCCTGATTCTTCATGATCCATGTAGCTTTGTGTTGATGTCTCTGCATTTTAAGGAGCAAACATCTCATCCTGTCTTTATAGACCAATTTTGGCAGGTAAAAGCACTCTCCTGCTGGGTCCCTAGACTGATAGGACTACCTTTGGGATCACAGTCAAGCAGGGCGGGAGCTGAGTCATATGGTTGCTGCCAGGTCCACAGTTAGGTCAACTAGTAGCAGGCCTATGTCCAGGGGTGGTAAGTTGGTTCCACTGGATCCCCAGGAAGATGAGACTGCCTCCCAGACCTCAATCCAGCAGGACTGGAACCAAGTCATGGTACTGGGTCCACAATCGAGTCTGCAGATGGCAGGCTTGTTAAGTGGGCATGCAGACATGTGTGGCTCCCATCGGGTCCTTGAGTGGACTCCTGCTGGAAACCTGGGTGAGTCCCGGGGTGTGCAGCACTGCCTCCATGACCATCATAGAGCAGGGCTATAACTGGATCACATGGCTTCTTCAAGATCTGCACTTGGATCTGAGATTGGTGGGCCTGCTACTGGGGGCATTGATGGTGTGTCTCTTGCCAGATCTCTGGGTGGGTCATTGAATGTGCAGGACTGCCTCCAGGACCATGGTGGAGTAGGACTGTATCCAGGCCACAGGGCTGCTTCAGGATTTGCAGTCAGGTCCGAGGTCAGCAGGTCTGTTGCTGGGCATGTTGATATGCATGGCACTCCCCAGGTCTCTGAGGGGGCAGATCTGCCTCCAGACGGCATCAGAGCAGGGCTTGAGCCAGGTCACAGGGCTGCTTCAGGGACCACGGTCAGATTGAGGTCAATGGGCCTGTGATCAGGGGCACAGACAGGCATGACTCCAGCTGATTCATAGGCAAGCAGGACAGACGTTGGACTGCAGCAGAGCAGGGCTGAAACTGAGTCATAGGACAGCTTCAGGATCCACAGGGGACTGATGTTGGTGGGCCTGCTTCCAGAGACACAGATGGGTGTTGTTGGGTCCCTGTGTGGGCAGGACTGACTCTGGACTGCAGTAAAGCAGGGCTGGAGCTGGGTCACAGGGATACTTCAGGGACCACAGTTGAGTCCAAGATCAGTGGACCTGTTACTAGGGATACAGATTGGCATGGCTTCTCCCAGGTCTCTTGGAAGATGAGACTGGTTGCAGGACTGCAGCCAAGTGGGGCTGGAGCCGAGTCCATTGAGGGATGGGACTACTTTTGGTTTGTAGCTGGAACCACAGTCAGTGAGCCTGTCACCAGGGCATGGGCCTGCCTTCTCAAAGCAGCTCTCCTCCATCTTGGGCTTCACCAGTGTTTCACAACTTCTACCTTTGTCCATGGATGGCTGCCAGATCATAGTTTGGGTGAGGGTGGAGGTGGGAGCCTCCTATTCCACCATCTTCCTGATGTCACTCTTCATATAGAATTTTTAAAGCTTTCAAGAAGGAAAAAAGTAGCAATTATATATTTATGCCTCAAAAAAACTTAGTGAAAATGATCTTTAGCACTTAGCAAGGAAAACTTCATTTTCCAGTAATGCTGGATAAAGGAAGCATTAATTTCACGTACAATTTAAAATTGATCAAATTTCGATAAATTTCTCTTCAAGTTTTCTGTCTTTATTGAATGAAAATGCCCAGAAGGGGACACAGTTTTCCAATGAAATATAGTTGTAAAAAAATGCAAAAATTGTGACAGTACAGGACCTGCTACAATGAATGTTTATTGAAGAAAGCAAGAGAAAGAAATTTAAATAGATTTTTCCAGTATTCATTTATGTGTGTTCTTCATTCAACCCTCAGAGAATGTGAAAAAATTCTATACCATCAAACTACTTGCTTTTTCCATCTTTCCTTAGTTAACTCAATCTAGATTCAAGGGAACTAAGGCAGCTAAATTAATTAGATAATATTCTCCATAATAATAAGACTCTGGATTTTTACATTTAGCATGCTAGATTTTTTTGTCATGTCCAGATTAACATCCTAAGATTAAAAACAGCTAACTCTTAAGGGGACGGCCTGGTGGCATAGTGATTAAGTTCATGTGCTCCTCTTTGGCAGCCCAGCGTTCACAGGTTCATATGCCAGGCACAGACCTACACACCACTCATCAAGCCATACTGTGGAGGCATCCCACATACAAAATAGAGGAAGACTGGCATTGATGTTAGCTCAGTGCCAATCTTCCTCAAGCAAAAAGGGGAAGATTGGCAACAGATGTTGTCTCAGGGCCAATCTTTCTCACCCCCCCCCACCCGCCTCCAAAAAACAACTAACTCTCAACTTCATTTCAACCTCATGTTAAGTTTTTTGTTGGTTTAACCACCTGCTCTTCCCCCCACCAAAAAAAACACACTCCCATAACACGAAGGAATAGAGAACTAAGCATTTGTCATCACAAATTACATGTAGTTTTCGTTCCATTTAGAAGATTGCCCTATAACAGAAACCCTTCCCCCACCCCCCACCAACCTCTACTTTCTGCATTATCACATCTCTATCCTCCCTTTAATTACTTGAGGTTTGCCAGGGCAACATTTTCTAAATGGAGACATCCTCGTTGCAATAAAGCATCTCCAGCAATTCTGAGTCAGCACAGAAATGTCTTTATTTTTATAAATAAATATAGAATCTGTTTCCTTTAGCTCCATGAGTTTTCAAGAATGAAGATATTTTGTTTGTCTTCTATAATTTGAAACAAGGAAGATCACATTTTTCTCCACGATGAAGAAACATTTTACAGGGCTAGTAGGACACTGCTGCTCTTAAAACTATATAAGAGATTGTAAAGTATTTGAAACAACAATGAGTGAGAAATTATAAGATGCTTGAAGATACAGTGCACATCTACATAGTCAGGAGACTAATAGGAGGACGAATACTAATAGACACAACTGGATGGGAAGTGATAGGTAGGAAGCAAATTGTCTCAGCATAGGAGTTTACTGGTGTTCTGGGTGAATAGTGTCCCCCCAAACTCCATGTCCTTTCCAGAACCTCAGAATGTGACCTTATTTGGAAATAAGGTCTTTTCAGATGTAAGTTAAGATGAGGTCATACTGGAGTAGGGTTGGCCTTTAATACGATATGACTGGTGTCATAAGAAGAGAAGAGACACAGAAACAGACACACAGGGAGAACATCATAGGATGAAGGAGACAGAGATTGAAGTGAGGCATCTATGAGCTAAGGAATGACAATGATTGCCAGCAAAACCAAAGCTAAGAGAAAGGAATGGACTGGGTTCTCCCCTGCAGCCTTCAGAGAGAGCATGGCCATATCAACACCTTGAATTCAGATTTCTGGCCTGCAGAAACGTGAGAGAATAAATGTCTATTATTTCAAGCTATTCAGTTTGTGGTACTTTGTTAGGGAAGCCCTAGGAAACTCATTGGGGAACCATGAGGTCTACTTTATAATCAAGAACTGGGTTCAAATATTCTTTACACCACTTACTATCCATTTGACTTAATTTTTCTCATCCATGAAATGATTATTGTCAAGATTTAGGAAATGTGCCTTTCCTAAAAGAGTTGCATTAGCTATTTCAGGCAAATGAGGAATCATTTAGAAAAACCTAAGAGTAATTCTTAAGTAACCTAAGACATCTTGCCTTCCACTGATTAACATTCCTAATTGAAATATACTGTCTTATAGTCTATTATGTAAATACACAGTACATAACAAGAGATGCTATGTGTTCAAAAGTTGATAAAACTCCAGTTTTAGGGATTAACTTTATGAACAACTTTTCCAACTGGTTTCTTTTTGTTGAATTGAAAGAAAATAGATCTTCAGGGAGTGAATGCAGATTCCAAAGAAAAGAAATATTATCCTAGGGCATCCTTTTATCTTGACTTGATAAATATAAAATGACAGCAACTACCAAGGTGCCAAACAAAATAAAGGATAAAATTCATAAGGAATTCAAGGGGAATAGGCAGCCACAAGTTCTCTCTGTTTATACTATCACTGCTAAACGACAATAGCTCTCACCTCATTCTTGAATAGAGATTCTCTTTCTTATCCCACATCTCTGGACTTGAACAGCAAGTATTATTCTGGAACGTTTCCAGGACAGGTGAATTCTCTTGAATGCAAATTATTTAAAGGTGGAGATGTTTATCTGTTTTCATCATCTTCCTAATTTATATCATCTTCAATGATGTAGTCCATGTGCCTAGAAGAGTTCCGGTTATACGGTAGATACTCAAAAAATATGTCCTATGAATAGAGAAATAAATATGTTAAATGAATAGATGAATAAGTAACAGTTCTCATCAACTGAATTTATATGGTACCTCCCTTTCCTACCACCAATTAACTCTGCTTCCACTCTTGTTCTCAAACCCTCATTTGGGGGGAAAGAGAGAAAGATATTAGTGAATTGTCCATCAGGTTCTGTGTGACTGTATTGAGTGGTGGAAAGTCCAAATTTTGGAGAACTTGAGTCCAAATCATGACTGTGCCACTAAATACTTGTATATTTTGAGACTGTATATATTAATTCCTTAGGCCATATTTCATCATCAGAGAAATGAAATAGATGATCTAGATGAAATAGATGATCTCTTAAGTCCTTTCCAACTCTGCCATTTTGTGATCATATGAGGCTGTATTTGTAGAAGAGGATCAGGAAGGCGCAGAGAATGACACAGAGAGGGAGAGTGTCCAAAGAGAAGGAGGAGGGAATTAAAAGGGATCAAAAGGTTGAGGCAGACAGGTAAAAGCAGAAATGTCATTGCAGTTAGACGCAGAAGACTTCTTACTAACTTGGTGTATTTGTGAACTTGAGTAAGTCTGCCCTTCATTCAGTCACTGTTTACTGAAAATCTACTGTGTGCTGCCCTGGATTTGAATTGGAAGGACAGATATGAATATAATAATATCACCAGCTCTCCAGGAGTTTACAACCTAAGGAAATATTGGGATAATGATGGATACCTAGAAGTTTAAAGTAGTGTAAAGTATATTTGAAATTCTCCTACCTCTAAGAACTGTGGTTCTAAGATGACTTTCATTTGACTTGGAGGCAGCGTCAAGTACGCAGAAACAATTTCTTGAGCCATTCATGAATATTCGTGAGAAATATTCAGTAGTGTGCTGGTAAACTAGCTCTCCAAAAAACTAAGCCCTGATTTGTAGCACTTGCCTATTTCCTTGGTGTGAATACTCCCAGCACCCAGCATGGTTGACTTCAGGTTGCCAGAGTGACGTCATTGAAGGTGGAGTTGGAAAGAGATGCACACGGTCAGCTCTGGTGAACCAGTCAACAGGCTGCAGTACACAGACACACAGAGGAATGACCCCCAGGGTTAACGGTACTGCCTCCCTCCCAGCTGGGCAGTGGAATGAAAACTAAGGCTGTGGTTCGAGGCAAAGAATGAGCACATGTACTCAGCATTATGGACCAAGAATATTGCTAACGAAAACTTAATAATAAGTTTCCTTTATAAGGATATCTGCACCTTTTGTATGAGATGAAATAGAATCCTCCAAAACCCCTTGGTTATGAATAACAATAAGGAGATGTCATTAATTTTTCAGTGCCTTTGTATCTTTTTCTAAATTTCCACTTTGAAACCAGTTTTATACTCCTCCATTTTCTTACTCTAAACACACCTCAGGCAGCAAATTCTATAGACTTTGCCTTCTTTTCTCCCCCTCAGTTCCATTTTACTGCTCAAACTCTAGTTCAAGGCCTTCTTAGTACTCATCAGAATCTCTGTAATGGCTGCATAACTGATTTATCTAATTTACTAACACATATATAAATACCAAATTAATCTTTTAATCCCTATTATAGTGTAAGTTTTAGAAAAGTAGACTTTGCATCTTTCTCACTCACTATAATAACAAAAAGAATTTTTTTATTGCGAGCAACAGAATCTGAGTTGGGCTAACTTAAGCAGAAAATATGTTTATTGAAAGAATATTGGATGGCTCCAAAAATCAAGTGTAAAACTGAGAATCTAAGATAAAATAATTAGTGGGAAGCAAGTAAGATTGACTAAATCTGAGGGTAAAGCTGGCTAATTCCACTGCCTTTGAATACCTGCCTCGGAAGCTGGACTGTCTACTCCCCTGCCTTCGCTATGAATAATTTCTAATTGTCCCTGTGTCACTCTCTCAAAATTAAAAGAGCTAGTTGGAAGTATACCATTGACCAAACCCAAGTCATATATTCGTACTTCAAAGTCTCCTTAGTTACTCTTTCATATATAATTTCCACATCATCCATCTATGGGTGATGACCATTCCTCTTTTTTTTTTTTTTTATCATAATCAAACTTGAATACTCTGCAACATATGGACCAAATTATAAAGCTGACCAGCAACAATAAATTCTCTATCTCTACTCTAATGGTGAGAGAGCAAATAAAAGGGAAACTAATCAAAATACACAAATTCATACAAGTTATAAAGAAGAAGAAAAATGCTTAGAGGCTCTCAATTGCCTGCTAAATGAGTTTCTTACCCTTTAGTACAACTCTTGTCTTATCTGCCTGTGAAATGATCCCTTAAAATACGACCTCTTGCCTTTCTCCAGTCATACCCATATTCTCTCATCTCCATCACTTTAGTCCTAGGGTTTCTCTGGCTGGCAACATCCAGTCCTTTTATCTCCTCTTGTGTAAATCCTTCTCCACTTTCGAGGGCAGAGCAAAAGCCCCCTTCTTCAAGAATTTACCCTTCATCCTCTCCCCGGGAAGCCAAGCGCTGTTCCAGATTCTCTTAGCCTTAAGTTTGCAGCTTTCCTGCAACATATCTTCCGTGGTATTTTATGACATGTGGAGCTTGACGTCTGTCATTTTTTAGTTCCCCTATATTGAAAAATCCCCATGTCATTATTCTGTTTTTTAAAACATTTTAATGAGAATGAGTGATCTTTAACATTTAGGTTGATTGAGAAAAAACGTAAAATAAATTTCACGTCAGCATATGATACAGAGCAGATATCCATTTTATATCAGAAGTGACATTATAGCATTTGTAGATAAATTATTTAAAGCATGGTTTTAATGCATGGGTCATTTTTATAATTTTGATTCAGTTAATGATTCATGGGCCTCATATTAAAATGAATAGTTTGAATGTCCAAAAGGCTAAAGAAAATGGTTACCAGTCATTCCTGATTTACTGATTGGCTTATAGAATATCATTAGGTTTTAAATCTATTATTGTGGGTCGTGTAGTCCTCACAGTTTGTCAAAGGACGGGATAATTCCTCTTTACTCCTGGAAGGGATATTAGATTTGAAAGAAAAAACACAAGAACCAGAAAATGGCATTAAAAGCTAATACCAAGCAGGCTTATGATAGCAAGACCTGGATTCCCTCTTGATTACATGTGGAGAAGCTTGACTGTTACACTGTGAGGTGGTTCTTACTTGATTTCCTGCTGGTCATCAGGCTGGAAGGAATTTTGTTAAATTAGGGGGGATAAATCCAAAAGACAGCCACGGAAAAATCAGTCCCAGTATGAACCATACTCCACTAGCCTAGATTTGACAAGTGCCTCATTCTGGACCCGAAGATCAACCACAAATCACTGTCCCAGGACTCTGAAAGGTGAATGCTATTATGTGAACAATGATATTTTCCACATAAACCTGTATATTTATCTATAAAGAATACGTAAAACATATGTAATGTATATTTTAATATATGTAATATAATGTGTATATAAAATAAAACATAGTATGGTGACTTAGTGATTTCCCTACTGGATGGAAACAATAATCAATTCCTAAATTCCTAGTCAGTTTTGGAAATTATCATCACCTTTGCTGACTCTTTTCTTTTCACTCAGAAACACTCAGCAGGCCAAATGTTTTACCAGGCCAAGTGTATCTGACAGATTCTGGGAGCTTTTCATAGCCAAGGTCAATCTGGCCCTGTTTTGTTCTCTCGGGTTGTTAGAGTCTACTTTTATTATGGGTTTCCTGATTCCTTGGAACATATGTTGTTATATGGGAAACATCCAGACTTTATGAAAACAACCTCATTTGTTGCCTAAAAAATAGAAAGTGACGCTGCTTCACTAAAAAATCTATTTTAAGAAAATATTTTTTTGATTGAAAAACAATTGACTTCAACAGAATGACCAGTTTTTCTTATAGCATCTTATTGACATATGAGAACATTTTACCCAGAAAAGGCTGGTTACTCTTTGAGGAAATAGTTGGAAATGGGAAAATAGGAAACCAAAAAACAACTTTCTTGGCCTAACAGAGTAAATGGGTTTATATGTATGAGTTATCATTTTCGCTAATATAAACTTGCTGAAAATGGAAAATGTGAGGTTAGAGAAATAACCAGGTTTTGTTATAAAGGAGTCCAAAGGAATGATCCCATGGCTGGGTGGTCTCTGCTGGATGGAGCATATGATTGATCGATTAGGAGGTCAGTCCAAGTTCTAAAATATCCAGACCCTGATTTTTGCCCTTTCTGCTCTTTCTGATTGTAATATAATTAATGTAATGTTAGGCATGCCTCCTGTAGGATTACATATGGGTCGAGATAACCCCAACACTAAAATAATCACTTTTGATTATTTTATTAGAAAGTCAGAAATTAACCTTAAAAACTATGTGGCTTTAAAAATAATAATAATGCAATCATATGCAACATTCCAACCTTTAGGTAAAACTACTTATTCATATTCCTCAAAAGTAGTGTTGATTCCATTAAACATGACGATGTTTGTCCTTCATGCCAGGGACAGTGGCAAGTGTCTTTAGTGCCAATGCTCTGTTAACTGGAAGTTATGGTGGTACAGCCACTTTGTCTGTTTGGTTGGATGATAAAGGTAGTCGAGACATTACAGCTGAGAGGTCTCTGAAAGACCACCATAGACTTACATTTGACTCCTGAGTGGTCTTCTCTGCTGCCCACATCAGTAAATCATTTATCTCTTCTTTGACCTTCCTGAGACATGTAGAACGGGTGTTCCCAAAGTGTGCTGAAATTGAACAATATTCCCCCACAGACAGTTGCCAAAACTCTTTCGATTTCCTTTAAATGTATATATTTGTTGTGTGTGATGGAGAGATTGCTTCCTACTCTTTATTCTCAAGCCTTCTACACTAAGACAAAGATCTAATAATTGATTGGTGCCAAAATACCCACTCGTAATTTCAGTAAGTAAAAGCCTTCCCACCCACAGGATTGACGATGACATTCTTTTTCCTGGCCGCTTCTCAGCCAGCAAAGAGTATAATACCATCATATCTGAAATATTCATTATTTCCTCAGCTGTTTTAGGTTTTATGGGGAGAACGTTAGGTGAGGCTGAGTCAGGTGTCAGGTCATTGAATACCAACAAGACAATGGCACTTAATCCTGTAAGGACTGTGGACTTAATCCTGTAACCTTACAGGAGGACCATTTTTGAGCTGAATTCTTCTTTTGGGAAATGTATACTGGAAGCAATGTGAAGCACAAATTAAAAGGAGAATGTATTGCATAATATTGCCCCTAAAGTTAGAAATCAGGAGTTCAGCGTTTAGGGAATTCTTTAACTATTAGATAAAGTTGCAGTTAACATGGGATAGAGCTATGAGCGAACAATAGCGTTAAATTAGGCCAAGTACATAACCTGGTCCAACACTGCATACAAAAGAGGCCACACCAGCACAGATATGTCAGACCAGGAACCATATAGCACCATCTGGAAGTGATAAAACAGGAATGAATCTGTAATCCACTAGGGTTTCTCTGGGTTCCAGGCCTCACGACAAGAAAGAAATGACCAGCAACCACTCTAACATGTCATATTTTTTGTATATGCTTCCACATTCACATAAGTTTTAGATTATTTTGAGTTATGCAAAGGCAGAAAATTCTTCATTTATGCAATTTCAGCCATTTGCAGTGGTATCACTATTTTTAGTTAGGAAGGAATTCACTACCATCATAGCAAATATTGATGTTGAGTAAAAGTGATCACTCTTTGGGAGCCTCTTACTACGTTCTGTTTCTTCAGCTCTTAATTCTCCCTGATACGGTAAATATATTCTTGATTTTCTTTCAAGTCTACAGCTTCCGTACGTGCTGGGAGAGAGAGAACTCTGATAATAGGGTACTCACCCCTCCACCACCATCCCATGTTTTCTCCCACTTACACTGCCCAGTGTCCACTGTCCAGCCTCTCTCCTCCAATCTTTCTATTACTAGTGAATATCTTCATGGTTCCAAATAAACTGCCTGTGTGTGCATGCACACATGCATGTGCACACATGCATACACATATTTGCACAAATGCACATATATGCATATATAAGTGCCTATATATGTCTACATAAATTCTGATTTTCTGTCAGCTCTCTCCTATATTTACTTTAGCTTTAGCCTTGACTAGCTGCAGCTATTCACTTTGAAAATAATTATCACTTTCTATTTGGCAACTGTTCTCACATACTTACCAGCTTCCACACTGGATGCAACTTCTGGAAACTTTTAGATTTCCTCTACTTTTATCCCTTCTGTCAGACTTTTGACTTTTCTTTTTTGCAGAGCCCTTCTAAGAAGTCATACAAGTCCTCCTGACTCATCATCTACTCCACATGCTCCCCACACTTCTCTATATGTACCAGACTCTTCTATGTCATTGGTCCAAACAAGGTCACATTCCATCTTCCCTGGAATATTTAAGCTATTAGATGTTGAAATTAAATCAGAAGATCAAAGTGATTCTCCTATGACTCCATATTAGAAATGACTATTTTTTAAACTAAAAAAGAAATGAATATTTTTATACTTTATGAAGGGACTTAAGAAAATATAAACATAAAATTATAATTCAACATAACCTCAAACCAAGCGTTCTTAGGAATTAAAGTTAAAAAATGATCATCTTCTCCCCCATAGCTTTTAGTGATATTTTTGAATGTTGTTGATGAAATACCTGCCAGAGACAATTACTTATTTATAACTGATGTATTATATTTTACAATGAGAATTTTACCATTTATGTCATTGAGTATGACAATATTTGTCAAGAGCTTAATTCTTGCTCTTTAAAACTGAAGTTCCTTGTGCATATTTTTTTCCATTCAAAACAGGCAATCAATTTTGCTTTCTCTAAACATATTAATCATAAAGATAAAAATCCATCAGATTATCCTTAGACACTGTAGGCTTTTATTGAACTTATATGAAGTTCATGAGACTGTTTCATTGTATTTCATTGTAAATTATCAGTATGAAATAATTTTTATTGCTATAAAAAAGATATTTCAACTACTGCCCAAGCTAAGTGAACATGAAACTCAACATCCTGTAGGATGGCAAAGAAACACCCATAATGTCAGGGACTGTAATTGTCTGCATAGTGAAGTAGAATGTGGTAATCAGAGGAATGTCTTGGTTACTGGAAAGGTGAAAGTTAGTTAACAATGCCAGTTCCTAAACCCTTTATCCCAGCTGGGGTTTTTTCTTTCTTACATCTTTTCTATTTTAACTGTACTGGTTGCGGTATATGAAAATGACACTATCAACACTGAATGTGCTATTTTAGTTTGCTTTCCTGATATAGGTTATAGTTTTGCGCTGATCGTGCTACACTCTCCCACAGAGTAACTCTCTCATAAACGAACAACAACATGCATTTCCAAGGAAGTTAACTAGTGTTAGGACTGATCTAACACCATTTTCTTTGTGTATTCACTGCCCTTGCACCTCAATTCCATTGGTCTTAAACAACCTGACTAAGCACCTCACTGGGCATGGATTTGACCAATGTACACTCCATTTATTAAAGCATTGTGTATTTTAAATGTTGGATTTTAATAGGGATTTGGAGAAACTGTAACATAGAAATTTCAAAAGAAAAGCATCAAATATGAGTCACATGCTAGAATATAGGTTCTCGGGGATATTGGTGCTTAGATTTACGTATATACATATGTGTGTGTGTGTGTGTGTGTGTGTATACACACATATATATACACTGTATTTCTTACAACAGTATTAGGTTCACAACAAAATTAAGTGGAAATTACAGAGTTCCTGTATACCCATCTCCCTCCACACCAATAGCCTCCCCCTTGATCAACAATTCGGCACCAGAATGGTACATTTGTTACAATTGATGAACCAACGTTGACACGTCACTATCACCCAAAGTCCACAGTTAACGTTATGGTTCACTCTTGGTATTATAAGTTCTATGAGTTTTGACAAATGTATAATGCCACGTCTTAATCTGTTTGGGCTTCTATAACAGAATACCATAGATTGAGTGGCTTACAAACATTTATTTCTCACATTTTTGGAGGCTAGGAAGTCCAAGATCAAGGCACTGGCAGATTCAGTCTGATGAGAAACTGATTTCTCATAGATGGTGCCTTCTTGCTGTGTCCTCTCAAGGTGGAAGGGGCAAGGGAACTTTCTCCAGCCACTTTTATAAGGGCACTAATCCCATTCATGAGGGCTCCACCCTCGTGACCTAATCACCTCCTGAAGGCCCCCACCTCCCAATATCATCACACTGGGGATTAGGTTTCAACTTGTGAAATTTGTGGTGGACACAAACATTCAGTCTATTTTGTAAAATATAGCCACCATTACAGTGTCATACAGAATAGTTTCACTGCTCTAAAAATCCCCTGTGCTCCACCTAGTCATCTCTTTCTTACCCCCAATCCCTGGCAACCACTGATCGTTTTACTGTATCTACAGTTTTGCCTTTTCTACAATATCATATAGTTGGAATCAGACAATATGTAGCCTTTTCAGATTGACTTTTTTCCCTTATTAATATGCATTTAAAGTGGTTTAAGATATTTCAGGTTATAAAAAAGAACAATTAGTATTGTTCATTTTTTACAAAATTATATGAGGACATTAATTGTAATAATTAAGTAACTCCATGGATGACACCCAAGAATAAATACATTGATATTAAATTTTTAGGAAAACTTTCTTAACTTCTCAAAGAGGGTATGCAGCAGAATGCATTCAATTCAGAAGATAAACATTTTATCTTAAAAGTAGTACATTTTCCAGGAGTTTTCATTTTATTTGAATACCTGGAGGAAGACTTTTATGTTAGTAAGCTCGGGTGTATTATGTAGTAGAATACAGAATTTTCATTAGATGAGACAAGAGACTTGAAATGTTGAGCTTATGGAGAACTGCTTCTGGCTAAGAGCTGACTTAGACTCTCTGTAGGGGTGCAAGTTCATGTTCCTATTACATTAGAAATTTTTCAGTGGAAAACTTAAGAAGTGATTCAAGGGGAATTTAATTTAAAACAAGATACATTTTGATGGTTGGATAGTATCTTAGGTCAAGTTCCCAGGGAAGTAGCCTCTGAGGCACAGATTCCCATGTGGAAGGTTTATTGGAAATTCTCCCAAGAACATGCCCTGTGAAGTGAAGGATGCAGGATTGGGCAGAGGGACAGCTGAATCGTGATGCAGGTACAATAGGGGAGCCTCAGCTGACACCATGGGGAGCTCTGGAGCTGCACTGGCCCTTTCATAGATGCCCCAAAATGAGGCATAGGTACTGGGCCATCTTGGCCCCAATTCACCATTCAATGAAGAGAGCTGTTCCTGGAGGCTGTGTAACTTTAGAGAGAAATTCCTGGAGCTAGACTCAGCTATGAGCTGTCATCTGGGGGAATGAATGCCTTGATCTTGATAGAAAAATCTGGGCAGTACAAGACAGAATCTACTATAGGCAGCACAAGCCCACCAGCTTCCTTGTAAACAAGGGCCTAGGACAAGTTAGTTCTGAGTACCTTTTGATATAAATGATTCTAGAATTTAATGGAATGGCTACCAACAAATAAAAGGGAGAATTTTATTTTTGCATATCTAATATAAGAAAATATATAAAGGAGCACACACACAGGAGCCAGCCTGGTAGTGTACTAGTTAAGTTCGCACGCTCTGCTTCGGCAGCCAGGGTTCGCAGATGCAAAGCCCGGGCGCAGACCTACACTACTCATCAAAGTCATGCTGTGGCAGCAACCCATGTACAAAAAGTAGAGGAAGACTGGCACAGATCTTAGCTCAGGGCCAATCTTCGTCATGAAAAAAAAAAGAGAAACACACACACAACCCATTTTTGAATAGGGTGAGAAGCATAAGAAATTTGTGCTTGTCTTAGAATAGAGAAAATTACTTATCTCTCGTTCTTTCAGAAAAGGTTAGTAATTTAGCTTAGCTAAGTAGTAGGTGTATTACTAAAGTTGGTTCTAGATTTTCACCACATGCAAAAAGTTTATTCAACCTTTTCAACCTTTGGTGAGTTCATAAATATAAAAGTTTATCATAAAGATAAAATATTCTAGAAAAAAATAAAATTAAGGATATCTGCCCTTCCTTAAATGTGAGATTAATCTGATGAAAAGGATGAAGAGAAACTATTTATTTGACCGTGGTTAAATATCAAAAGATATATATACCTATCTATCTATCTGTTGATAGATGAATTTAAATTCAATTTACTTTTCAAGTTTGAAGTTAGAATGTTTACATTGGAACACTGCAATTCTATATGCTGCTATGATCTTACGCAGTTGGATAAGAACATGGTACTAATGTCTCAAAGTGTTGACCCCTCCCCCAGTTACATATGCTGCTTTCCATGAACAAAGACTCCCTGAGCACCACCACAAAGATCTCAGAAACACGGCTTTGATTATAGAGTTTGAGTCTAAATCTTTTCTAGATATATCACCAGTACTGAGTGAGCAGGGAAGGAAAGGAACTTTCTAATTTCATTTTTAAAATGAATTCAGCACCCCATCTTTATAAAATCATTCTCATATATCCATAAGTAAAAGTAGTTTAAAAATGTAAAGAATACAAAATAAACTATTCCTGAACTGGTCCCCACTACTATTTTTTTCCCTTAATATACTGATGAGGCCATGAACAACTGTCACAGAGACAATATGGAGAATAAGAACAGTTCCACTAATGTTCCAGCAAATTAGTACTGTCCTGTGTATTCACATACTCTCTGACTTCTAGAAACAGCAGCTAGTCAACAGTCTTTGTTCATGCTTTAAGTTTTGACTTTGAGTTGACTTAAACCATTGCTGCAAAATAGTTTCATGTGATAAAAGTTTGGCATTGTGTCTTTGAACACTCAAAATTTATGGACCTCAGTATCTTCATCTGTAAAATGAGTTGGTTGGGTTTGAACCACATTATCTTCAAGAGTCCTGCTCACGCAATATCCTGGCTTAAACTATCATTTCATCTGTGCTTTAGATATGGCAGCACATGGACTTTGAGTTGTAATCAAGACCCAAGGGCAAAGTGCAGGGCAACAAAACCATAGCAGACCTCTGGTTCTGTGACTCAACCTTGACCAGGGTGTCAGGAGCCAAATTCCCCAAGTGGAGGCCACTAAGAGACAGTTAATCAACTGTATACTGACATAATAACAATTCCCTTGAATTCTAAGGTTGTGAGTGCAGCTTTCCAAAGTACTTAATTTACTGTGTAAAAGTATCATTACTCTCAAGCAAAATCTGACTTACTGGTCAAATTTAAGACACATGAATCAAAATTTCTTCTTTAATTTGAAAAGTGTCATTTTTCATGCCAATGATGCCCTTTTTAAGAATGTCGTTTCTGAGGTTAATAAGATAAAGCATATTCTCTAACCATTATTGTATGTTTTATAGAGTTTATGTTATTCCTAATTGGAAATTAATTTACTTAAATTACCAAAATATTTCATGTTTATCCAAGAATCAATGTATCCTATAATGTTTCAACATCGGACAGAGAGAGAACTCTCCTAATGCCAAAATGACTTGACTTGCTCTCTTTTTAGGTCCTGTCACAACACAGCCGTCACCTTGTGAAGCTGATGAATTTTCTTGTGTCTACACACTCCACTGTGTCCCTCTCTCAGGGAAATGTAATGGACAGGAAGATTGCATAGACGGATCTGATGAAATGGATTGTTCTCTCAGCCCCCCTCCTCAGCTCTGTGGTAAAACGGAGTTCCAGTGCTCTACCAACGAGTGTATCCCATCCCTTCTGCTATGTGATGGAGTGCCCGATTGTCACTTTAATGAAGATGAATCCAGCTGCTGTGAGTTATTTTCAGTAACTCAGTGTGCCAGGGAAGAAATGCTGTTTGGAAATGATAGAGAGAGTTTGACAGATAAAACAAAGCTCTCTAGAGTCTTACCATGATTGTATCATCAATAACAGAGTTGTTTGTGTTATGTTACTAAACAAAACATGTAGCCCTTGCTTAGCATTTCTGGCAACATTCCGTTTGTAGTCACACTAATCTCTATTAAACTTATCTGATTTCCTTTTTTATTTGCATCTGGATCCTCCATATGGGGGATACTTTTATATATTTTTTATCTTTTTAACAGATATTGGTGGAAATGGATTGGAGGTGTGTAATTTTAATTTCTTTCCACTATCAACATTTATAAAGATGGTTCAAGCAAAGGGCTATGGGCAAATATCCATTTTAATGACTAGATGTATTAGGGTTTGAATCTGGACAACTACCTGGGTAGATGTTACATCATTAAGAGTTCATGGAATGTAAATTCTAGGGACAGGGGTTTGAATCTCATCCTTGTCATTTATTACCTTTGCAATCTTGGGAAAGTTATTTGAGTCAGTCTCATCATCTATGTAAAACTAATAGTATGGGGCTGTGAGAATTTGAGAGAATACATGTAACATCCCAGCCCTGCATTCTGCGCTTTCAATTTTTGTTATAATTAGCCTATGCCAGATAGGGAAAGAAGAGTATTAGTTAAGAAGCAATTACACAGATCTTTAATGTGAGCACAGAATCATGGTGGAGTCAAACACCACTGACATTTTTTAAATTATTTGTTTGCTTGGTTTTACATTATAGTATACTATGTATATTATATTTTTGGGTGAGGGCTGCAATGATGAGGCTCCATAAGCCATGTGTTAATGACCATCTTTTGTGGGCATCAAAAAAGCAGTTTGGAATGTAGCTATAAGAGGGAAACATTGAAAGAAATATAAGGTTATTTCAGTGCACTGTTTAGTGTGGGCATCCAGAATTATAATAACTATTGAAAAAGGAGTGAAGGTGAATGAAGAAAAAGGAAGACAGCTTTGGGATGTTTAAAGGTTTTAGCCTCAAAGCAGTGAACTTCTCTTCCTGGTTTAGGCTTAGAGATTGGCTTTCTATCTCCCTATTTTTCCCTACATGTATATTCTTCATGTAATAAAGCCAACTTGTCAGGTCCTATAATATTTTCTTAGAGGCAAGGCAAACAAATGGAAGTGAATGAAGAAGAGAAAGCCTGCCAAATTACATATTCCTCTTCCCATCAGGGCGCTAATGTAATTTGGCTGATAGAAATCGTATTAAGTTCAATGTAGTCATATGATGTTTGACTTCAAATAACAATGCTATTTAAGGAGAAGCTTAGGAAAGCACTGTATCCCTATACTTTTAGAGATTTGTTGGAAACTTGGTGTTTGAGGAGTTAGTAATATATGAAGTTCTGCTCCTTGAGGAAAATAAGTCCACATTAGGAACAGACTGGGATCATGAGAGAATCGCCTCTTCCGTCTCTAGAATATTTAATTGAGTTATGACTCTGTAGGGAAAATTGTGTGAAAATAAACTATGGACAAAATGCTGGAGCAAAATTACAGAATAGAAGCATCCAATGATGACAATTTACCACACAATTGAAGGCATAATAGTTTTTTTTTTTTTTCTGGGCTCACTTATTGATTTAGAATTGTATTTTGTAAACTCCCATTCAATCATTCATTCACAAACCTTCGTTAAGAATGCGATCTACACCACACATTGTATTGGGCACTGATAAGACAGATAGATACGGTATTGTGCCAGCTCAGGCTGTAGATGCATTATGTATTACTGAAGGAGATTAGGAAGTGATATTTGGGAATACCGTGTGATAAATTCTGTGACAGAGATAAACAGTGTTATTAAACATATAGAGTACTCCCTAACTATGGTGCTAGGGAGTCTGAACTTTTAACAAGAAAAGTGATTGCAGACCCACATTTGGAAAGACAAGTAGTCATTAGGCAAGTAAAGTAGAGACGCTTGATTCTAGTGAAGAATCAAACTCAACCACAAGGTAGAGAAAAAGTTGTTTGACTGAAGCGTATTTTGGATAACTAGAGTGGAGTTTGTGGTGGGAAGTGTAGAAATAAGCCTGGAGAGATAAGCAGGTCTAGGTCTTGAAGACTCCTCACCCACCACGCCAGTGCTCCATAAGTGTTTACATAATACATGGAATGGATTGGAGTGAGCAAGAGGGGCTGGTTAGGAGATGTTGTGGTTGAAATATAAAGGGATTGATTAGATAATGATGTGAGGTGTAGATTATGAATAGATTTAAGAAACACTCAGGTGCAGAGGAAGAGAAAGTAATCAAGAATACTTTCCAAGTTTTTGATTTGGGAAATAGGACAGCTAATGTACCATTGCCTGAGCTGGGGAAAATAGGAGAAGGCCCTCATAGGGGGAGATTGTGGCTTCATTTTTAGACACGTTGTATTTGTGGTATCTGTGGCACATCCACGTGGAGATGTTTAGAATGTGTTTAGAAATGGATCTGGAGCTCAGGAGAGAGGGAAAGCAAGGTATATAAAGATGCATGGTCATCAGCACCTGAGATTGAAGCTATGGGTATAGATGAGATAATTTGCAGAGGAAAAAGATAAGGTGGCAGACAGAATCCTAAGGAACACCTAAAGGACAGTTAAGAAAAACCAAACACTGAAAGACACTGAGATGTGTCATAGGAGGATAGCAAAGAGACAGTGATGATCCTAAATGAAAGATAGAAAGCCTTAAGTATTAGAGATTATTCACAGGTTGGAATGTTTCTGAGAGATTACGTAAGGTTAGGCCTAAAAAATATAGCTTGGGAAATGCAAAAAATGGTGCCTGGTTATATCTTGGAGAGAGAACTTGCTGTGAGTGGGAGGGCAGAATTCTGAAATCAATCTTTTGTAGAGAAAATGGGAAATGGCAAAGAAAGAAATCAGTTGTAGACAACTTTTTCAAAAAGGTGGCATTTAGAGTGGGATGTAGGACAGAATAAGAGGTTTGTTTGTTCGGTCTGAGAGGCTTGCACATGTTTAAATATCGTAGGAATAAGTATTCTGAGATGTTTACAGTTTTAGGCAGAGAAATCAATAGCAATTAATATGTGAAGGCCTTTTATTCTTGCAAAAATTAATGTTCTAGTGACTAGAATGTTTAGACAAACCTTTGATGAGTTCAACATTTAAAAATAATTCATATCTAATATTGTCTTTCCATTGGAAACATTTTTTTAGATAAAGTGAAGTGATACTTCTGTTACCAAAAATATTCCCTTTCCCTAAAAAAGTGAAAATATCAGCATGGTTTAACTATAAGGGAAAACAGCACAAAACTAGGAATATTCTTCTCATTGACATTCCTCTCATAGCAATCTATTCACCAAGGATATTTCAAGATTTCTTCAGATGTATTAGTTAATATCCTGGCAAGAAATAATACATTGATATCATATAATTTGAAAATATTTTAATAAAGGGATTATTTTTAGGGAAATAGTATGCATAGGGAAACCACAAAGGAACGTAAGAGCTGGGCTTTTATCACCCTTAGACAAAGGGTATGAGAGGAGAAAACAGTCACCTCAACCTGGAGTCAGAGGGCCACTTGATAAAAGGTGTGGCCTTTAGTTAAGGGGAGCAGCTAGCCCATGGTGATCTCACAGCCTCTTCCCTCTGCATTAATCTCCTGCTGGTGCTGCTCATCAGCCAAACCCAACCATAAAGTAGAAGGCAAAGAAGCACACTGATGTTTCCTTCCAGTTCAGCCTCCCAGGGCCCAGAGCAGGCAGAGAAGGTGGAGACTGGATCAGCAGAGACACATGGAAGCTCTCCATCAATGATAGATACAACTGTGAAAAACAGATAGGGAAGTGGATAGTTTACCTACTCACTTTAACTTACTCCAGTAGTATTCGCTGTGTCCTATGAAGTTCAGTGCCACTTGCGAAGATTTGGAATGAGTCATCTCCTAAGATTTGTGGATCAATCTTTACCATCAACATTTTTGCTATTGGCCTTTAAATATGTTCGCTATGATCTCAGTGTCCTATCTGCTTTTCAATGATAGTGTAAAGATCATCTCTGCATTTGACAGCTCCCCTTATCGTGAAAGCATTTCTCAGTTTACTGAACATTAAAATTGTGTTGTCTATTTTACAGAGGAGGATTAAATGAATTAATATGGTAAAGTGCATAATACATACATAAATTATCTTTTCCCCATTAAATTATTTTTATAGTTTTATTAAAAATTATTTAAACGGTTAAGATATTTCAATAAGAGTAGTGATTGAATTGAGTTCAAGGATAGAGTAAATATCCATCCTGCTCAATGCTAGATGTGTGTATGCCTTGAAGGGCTTGTGGCCTTCATCCTCATGACACAAGACCGTGGTTACTCTGCTCTTAGAAATGCTGACCTGCTGCATACATGAGTTTCCATTTTAATAGTAAATGGATACATATTCATAGTCATGCATGTTTTACTTTTGTGTATATTTCTTATGCAGCAACCATAATCTGTAAAAGGAATTTTGCTTTAGGGAAGTAACTCCAATGAACAATTCATGAATTGTTTATCTTTAATGTATCATCTACATTAAATGAGTGAATGTGCTAAAAGCCACAAAATGCTGTGTTACTCAGCTTATTTTGGTAAGAAAGAATATCAACCTTTAGGATGATGATAGTTGAAATAAGTATTTTTATAGACATTAAACCATAGCATTTGAAAGAGTGTGTGGAAAAAGTAGATATTGTCTAGGGAAACATTTTGAAATCTGAGTTTCCTATAAATTTTATATATGTATAGCTTATTTGGACTAATTTTGGAATTTTTCTTTGTTGTATATGTATTAGTAATGGAGAAGAAAAAGAAAGTAATGATTCAATATGTTTTCCTACATTCAGTACAAGTCCTTTGTTCTATGGGTGTCAGTAAACGTTAATTGAATTCATAATTTATTTGCCGCCTAATTTTAAAAGGAAATTGATAAATATCCATTAACTTTAATGTTATACTACTTAAAATGCCACAGGAACTAATATTTTAGTTTCAAATTTCAACAAGTAAAAGGCCAATTTTTAACTGTCTAAAAACTGTTAGCTTCCTATAAAAAGGAAAAAGTAAAACTTTTAATAAATTGAAACCACTTATTTCCTTACATATCTTTTATGTGTTTCAATGCTATTCGGGCCAAAGTCAAGGATTTATATCCCTTACAAGTTAGAGCTCTCCATGGTACAGTCAGCTTGAAAATAAGCTATCATCAGTCACACTGGCAAATGGGTGAAGGAATATGGATGGATTCGTATTTCCAAGAGAAGAAGGGTTCAAAATAATGCTTTACAAGTAGATGAGTAGTATCTGTCATGTTTGTATACAGAGTTCTACATATTATTATTTAAAACCTTAAAATCATCATCTTGTATGATGCCCCTTGCAATGAAAAACAATGACAAAAAATATGTATAACACATACACACACACACACATATGTGGATGTATAGATGCATGTATATATGTACATATTCACTTTTTACAAACATCTCTTCATCCTATGAAAGTTGGAATATTATTCTGTTTCCTAGTTCACTTGGTTACAATATGATTTATCTTGTCAATGTATATCCTAAAATTATTTAACCCTTTGGAAAAGCTTAAAGATCATCTCGTCTCGTCAGACCCAAGCCATTTCTACAATCTGATTTTGATCTTGTTTTATAGGTTTATCTGCACTACCTCCTTACACAAATTTCCCAAAGGCAAACTGTTTTACTCACTATTCCAATATCAAACTTATTGATTCCCCACCCATAGATTTTTGTTTCCACTCTGCTAAATGGTTTTTCTCTGGAAAAATTAAAATGTAAAATATATTTCAAGACTCTACTCTAACTTTCAGCCTTTATAGAGCTCCCTACACTCAAGGAATCTCTAGTTTATGTAATATTTATCTTTACCAATGCTTTGCCAACTAAGCCTGGCCTCATGACATTTCTTTTATTATTATTTTGAACTGTTAATCACTCCTGTATTGCTGTCTTGCTTTTGTTGCTGTATGTGTTCTGGTCATTCTTTTTTTAAAATTTCTCCCCTGCGCCCTCCAGTTGAAGTGCTAAGCATAGTGTCTTACATGTAGTGGCAGGTCAATAATATTTACTGGTGTGAATTGATGTTCTAGCACCTTAGGAAGGATTGCTGAATGAAGAGAATCACTTTAATTTGTCAGAGCCAGCATTTTTAGTCAATGGAAATACATGCTCTTAAAAACATTTTTATGTCCAACTTGAAAATAAGGTTTGATAGGCAGTACTCAAACTAAATTATGTCAGTAACCTATGATAACTCAAATAATTCCTTCCAGCCCTTAAATGTACTTGAAGAAAAGAAAACTTTGTGACATAACTGGCAAAATCTGTATAAGACGTGTACATAGGGATCTTTATTCCTGGGTCTTCTAAATTATCCATTTATCTTGAGGAGTTTGAACTTAATTATCTTTATTCTAGTAGAAGTAACTTCCCAGATCAATTCTTTGTAAATTTTTAGTGGCAGGTTTGGGTTAAAATATTCAAATAAGATATTGTATATGACACAATTAAGTAAATCAGAGAAAAGCAGAGCTGTTCTTGTTGAACTTGGGTTAAGCACCAGAAAGCGCTGGCTGTTCACTGCTGCCTTTGACATATCTCTGCAGAACCCTAGGACTCCAAGGACGGGGTTAGAGAAGCAGTGTAGACCAATATCATTGTTATTTAGTGCTTTTGAAATACATCCAGAATTCCTGACAAGATGTGCAGTGGGTTCATGCTTTGACACTTTTCCTCTACTCCAAACACACAGTAACACTAGATAGAAGCGCTATCACATAAAAGCCTCAGAGACATGATCAATATTGGCATGGGCAAAAATGGAGTAGAACTGGAGAACAGAGCTCAGACCTGAAACCCACGCCTGCTAGTTTCCAGGTTCTCAATCAATCAGGAGAATAATGACACATCATGGTAGCCTGGAATGAGGGGTTCTGGTTCAGCCCTAACTCATAAAAGGGGTCTGAAACATAGCTCACTGTTTTATAGGAAGTTGCAATCCTAAAAAGACTAGAGAACAAGAGGGAGGAACAAAAGAATACAGTTTCAGGACAAAGAGAAGCATCTAAGGGAGGTCGAGTACATTGCAGAACTAGATTGCCATTGAACTGTCAGTACTCTGGATGGTCATCAATAAGGACATTTTTCTGAAACAACTAAAGTCTTATGGGCAAGACTTACACTTATCCCTTGAAGTCAGCCCAATAAGAGCCTCTAGAATTAGTAAAATACCTACATTATACATTAACACAATGCTATAAAGGCACATAGCCATAGTACAGTGAGCTGTAGTGACCGGCATCATCACCCAGATCTGACAGTTACCCAGTGACTACCCATGACTTAAAACCCAGTTGAAAATTTATGAACATTCAAACAAGTTATAATCCAGTTCAATTGCATATAATATCAGGGGCATTAGAGGAGCAACAGAAGCACAGAGGTCTGCCTTGAAGTAAAAGTTGACTCCTAATCTAAAGTCAATTCCAGTACGTGCAATGTATTTCATTATGTGTATAATACTACATGATGCACACCTGGAAAGTGATTCTATCAGCAACCTTCTTTTCGAAGAAAGTTTCAATGTAATAAATTGAAACATCCTTCAAAAACAACTATAATATATAATATAAAATAAGACTAGAAAAATGAGGGGAAATAAAATACAATAAACTTATTATTTTATTAGAACAAATTCACTAAAAATAAAGACATGCTTATAACTAGGATCATCATTATTCTTTTCTTCAGCCAATGAGAGCTGTTCTAATGGAGCTTTGATATGCCACTCATCCAACAGCTGTATCCCAGCTCACTGGCGTTGTGATGGTTTTGCTGACTGCATGGATTTCCAGCTTGATGAGTCCAGCTGCTCAGGTACCATTTCCATTCAAATATTCTTTGTAATATAAGCCAGTGACTTAACCTGCAGGCAATAAAATGTTAAAACTTAAAATTGTAAATAATGGAAAACATGGAATAACTGAATTTATATTATTGGTTTGGGGGCAGGAAAAATGTTAACATTAACTGCTACATTTATAAAAAAGTTTACAAATATATAATATAATGAAACTCCTGCTTATTCTATATAAACAATGTTCATGAAATAGAGAAATCAATCACTTAATTTTAATTTAATGCAATATAACTTAAGATTATTAGTCTCTTCTATGCAAATTTCTTGGTTTCTATAAAAAGGAAACCCTACACAATCTAACATGTCATTAATTTTTAAAAATTGTAATTTTTCCCCCACTTCTTGATAAGAGCTTCCTATTTGCATGATCTAGTCGTGGTTAAAAGTCAATTTATTAAACTTTGATTGACTTATATTTTTCTTTCTTCTTACCCTGGAACATTTATAAGAGCTGATAGTGTATATTTGTGATTATACTTTTATCAAAACTACTTTAAAATTCTCTAATTTATTATAGTCCATTGTTAACATCTCTCCCGAGTAACTGAAATTTTATTTCATGCAGGAGATGTATAAAATAATAGATAATTAAGGTCAATATAAATTTGTCACAACTTAAAGATAACATAAATTGGTGATAAAAGATATAGTTAATCTTATATTTTCTAAATGAATTGGATATATTTCATATCAAAACTAGGTAAGAATATATCCTTTGTATCTTTCAAGAGAGAAGAGCGTTATGAGATAAGTGACAAAACCGTGATAACTATAATCAAATCAAAAGGTTATTTAAAACACCTTAGTTTTTTATGCTGCTGAAAATGAATACTCACACAGTACTAACTTTTATGAGTACAAAAGGAAATCAAGAAGTGAGCAAGTCTAGGCCCATAAAATATGCAAAGATTAATGCTCTTTGGCATTATTTCTCTACTAGGCATGCTTATACATCTGATTAGATACCCCAAAGGAAGAGTAAGAAAGATTTTAATAAGATAGTTACTTCCAGAGAGTAAGAAAGAGAGTAATGAGAGAGTTCTGTTCTTTGAAACTATTAAGATACAGCACTTATGTCAGTACCAAATTCATTTACATAAAGGTGAGATTTTCTTCAGAATAGTTCTATATGAGAACAAATACATTATAACATGTTATGGTTTATTTTCTGCTTTGACACATTCTACCTTTAAAAATATGATCAGGAAAACAGAAGACCTGCCATTCATACTGAGTGATAGGCAACCTGTAGCTAATGATAAAGAACACATTTTTGTTGCCTCATCTATTTTAGTCACTTACCAATTCATTTACAGTTCATTTACAAAGTGTAGGTCATACTATCACAGCTATTGGGTTAAAGTAAAAGAAAGAACTAGCAAAACAGTTTTCAGAAATAAAATCCATATTATACTATGGGTTCTCTATTTATACTTTATATGCTTTTTAGTTTGCCAATCAGATATGATAAAGTCAATGCTTCTGTTTTTAAGAATGCCTTTAAGCCTAATCCATGCTAAGATGTGTCAGTGCACACTGTGCCTTCCTCTTTCTTTCCAAATGTCATATTCCTTTAAGGTCAACATTTCACAGACTTTCATAAGCCCAATCCTTACAGCATCCGGTAATTCTCCCAGTAGTCACACAACAGATGGTGAGCATCTGGTCTCCCCTCACCTCAAGGTTTAAGTCATCAATAAGAACATCAGGCCCAGAACAGCAGAAGTGTTGTAGGTTAAGTATATTTCAGTGAGTCCTGTCCATTCCCACCTTACATTAGAAACGCATATTATTTTCAAGTTTTGGTCGCTTGAACCGAAAATTATTGAACAGAATTTGTCTGGCTGAATTTAAATTGACATTTTTTTCCTGTCATCTTGCAGTAGTAGAGGTTAATAAAGGTTATGTTAAAGTGATACTATAATTAAGATAATCATACATTTGAAGGAGAATTAGAAAAAGGGACTAAAAATATAAAATTATAGGATGGACTATTATGAATATAACTTACTGCAAGTATAATAATAATAGATAGCCTAATAAAGTTTCAGAAGGTTTTGAAAACTAAACCAAAACAAACCACAAAAACTTCCCATGCAAGTACTGTGGAGCTATTTCAAGTTTCTGAGCCATGATTAATCTCTCCTGCATCCCTGTGCTGGGATTTCAAGATAAAGAGAAGAATCTTTGCCAACCAGGAACGTGGTTTGCTGCACAAGCTTTCTCGTAGATTCTTAGAATCCATACAGCTCCTGAAACTACATGTAGTTTATTGTGTGTGTGTGTATATATATATATAAATATAATCCATGATGGTGCACAAATACCATACGATTTAAAGGGGTTCATGATCCCATAATATCAAGAAATGCAAGGGATCTTAGAAATTCTGAACTGAATAGCAGATCATTTGACATTTTCAGACTAACAGGCTTTGGAGATAGAGGACCAGGATTTAGTTAATCTCTGCTGCTTCCTTGCTATTAACTAGAGCAAATTATATTAACCAGTTTCCTCCTCTGTAAAATGAAGATAAGTGTAGGATAGACCACAAAATTTTATGAGGATTAAATGAGGTAACACTGGTAAAACTCTTAGGACTGTCTCTGACATAGAACAGGTCTTCAGTAGGTGGTGATCATAATGCTAGAGGAGAAAAAGAAAAAGAGGAGAAATTGGAGAAAGCAATGGTAATGGAAGTTAGGTTTCATAGGAAATTCAAAGAGCCCCCCCACATATACAGAGATGGATGAGGACAATTACTGAATACTTTATGCATACCATTGACTAGTGTAGAAATGTTATAAATAAACTTAATTTTATCCTCCCAGCAGCCCCATAAGGAAGGTGATACAAACCTCACATGAAGAACCCTGTCCTTAAAGTACCCAGGCCAAAGACACACAACTCATTAACCAAGCCAGGTATCATGGATGGAAAACCAGGATTCATGTGATTATCTTTCTTCCCGACAACCCACTGTTTAATAGCTGTCACTTCTCAAGTCTCTAAATACATGGAGAGAGAGAGGGGAAAAAAAGATAGTCGCCTAGTTGCAAATTATTTAGAATTAAGCCTAAAATTTACTTTTGTTTTTATATTGATCACTTGCCCAGCTTATATGTGTGTTCCTGCTTGTCCAAAGTGATATGCTGGAGTGGGATTGATTGTGATTTTTTTCCAGAGTGATATTTCTTCACAGTCAGTTGTGAGTTGTGTTGGCCTCCAGACACGTAGTTGTAATAACCAGCGCAAGAGGGTACAGAGAGTGAGACATTAATGTGGCTAAAGAGCCTGGGAACCTGCGCTCATTCTAACATCACCCCCATGGATTCCTAGTTCCCATCTAGGGAACTTTCTATTATCTACTGGAAATATTTACTCTCTTCATTACTAACTAGTGGTATCCATCCCCTTTCCCATTTCATCTGCTCTCTGCTCTAAATTGTTCTGAGTAAATTGAAGATGAAAAAAATTTGTACTGTGACTTTCCATCTTCTGGATAAAGAACCTGGGTCTAAGGCAGAAACTTAGCCAAACTTCTCACAGTAATAGTCCACAAATCTTCCATCCTCCAAAACACCAGGATTCACTCTTTATTCCTGCGAATTCCTGAGTACTTTCCACTGTGCTCCACATCCAGTGCAAGAAAATACATATTTAGATTCCCACGGAATCATTCTGTTGTAAAACAAGCCTATGTTTTACTCTCAACAATCAAAGTAAATATTAATGACCCCAGAAAAAAATGTGCAGCTGTGTGTATTTTGATTCTCTACAGTATCAGGCTCTCTGCTGGTTTTTCCTAAAACAAAACTCTTATTTGAGGAAGACTAAAATTGTACTTAAGACCAAAAATAACCAGAAAACAGTTTATCTAACAAGATTTGTATCTATTTATGCTTTATCATATTGGTGGGCTATTTTTAGTCAAACAAACTAATTTCTTGTTTATGAAGGAAATTTCACATCTGTTCTGTTTAGCTGAGCATGCTCCCAATGCCTGAGGGGTGTCGCTCTCTACTCTCAACTTCAGGACCCGACTCCCCTGTTGTGATTCGTTAAATAGGGAGGAGTAAGGGGAGACAAGATGGGAAATATACTTCTAGGAAAGCAAATCACTGAAAGCTTTTGAAAATGAAAAGGATACCAGACATATGGTATATTTCAGATGTGTTCCCACACAGCAACCCTCGTCCTTCCCTGATGCCTCTTCCATCTCCTTCTGAATGTTCAATGACTGGGTTGACAATCGCTCTGGCTGCTGTTTCCTCCAAAGTTTTCTTTCAATGGATATTGCCTGCCTAAAATTTGTTTCTCCTCTTGACTTTTCTACTATCCTTCATCATCATCATCATCATCCTTTCTCTGCCCAAGTGAATCATTTCTCTCTCTCTGCTAAGGTCAGTCCGCTCCTGTAAAGATAAGGACTGTATCTCTGTGACTCCCTGGCACCTAACACAATGATCTCAAAATGATTTGAGGAGCAAGCCTGAAAAGTGATGATATCTGGAAGGCAGAGGAAGGAATCTGATTCCTCAAATCCATATATCTAGCCCATATTTCATCTGGGCTTCAGACCTGCAAATTCTGCACTGAACATTTCCACTTGGATGTCCTCTACCATCTAAAACAGAGTGTCATCTTCCTTCCCCATAAATTCCCCAACTCAGTGAGTGAAACCACCAACTAGCCAGTGGCCTAGCCAGAAATCTGAACATCATCCTTGACTCTTCCAAATAATCACCTAATATATTTCAATTCCAACATTTAAATATCTCATAGACTCCCACAACTCTCAACCTCCTACCCCACCCTTTTCATTCAGGCAGCCATCATTTCTTACTGGATTATTACAAAAGACTTTTAACTTGCTCCCAAATTTTAGTCTTGGCCCTTCTGCTGACTTTACACACTGGATCCAAGATTATCGAAAGCATGAAGCATACCACTTCCCTTCTTAAAATACTGGCTTCCTAGGTTAAAGTTTAAACTCCTTGCTTGAGTCTATATGACCTGGCCCCTGTGTATCTCTGATCCCCTCTCATACTTCCTTCTTATTATCAACAATCCAACCAGGCTGCACTCTCTTCAGTTCCTCAGACATACCACACTCTCTTCTTGGGCCTCTTGGTCTTTATGCTGACCCTTACACACACACACACACTACTGCTCAAATAAATGGCTACTGATTCTCTTCTGGAAAGCTTTTCCTTATTCCCCAAATTTGACTTTCGAGGTCTCCTTGGTGCTCCCATCACCCTTGTTACATCCAGCTCAAATTAGATGATTTTTAATATTATATTTTAATGCCCTAGTCACTTTTTTGCATCCTCCATGAGGCTGGTAGGTCAATGAGAGCAGAGATCGAGCACGTATCTTTTTTAGGTCAGCATTTTTTTTTTTAATTGAGGTAACGTTCATTATAACATTATATAAATTTCAGGTTTACATCATTAAATTTTGATTTCTGTATAGACTACATCATGTTCACCAGCCAAAGACTCATTACCATCCACCACTGTACACAGCTCAACATTTCTTAAACACATACTATGAGCTGGGTGTTCTAACATTCTCAACAATCCTATGAGATAGATACTGTTTTTAACTCTACTTGACAGAGGAACCTGAGGCACAGAGAGATTAACCACCTTGCCCTATATTACACAGCCAATAAGTTGAGTTGAGATTTCAGAGTGGTCTAGCTCTGGTGCCCGTGCCCTTAACAACTATGTAAACTTCCTATATTACTTACCATTATATATCCAGTGCCTCGCCCAGTGTGAGACATTGAATAAGTGCTCAGAATAGATGTGATGAATTACAAATTAAAGGCAGTGAAGATTTCCATCAAATATTGGAGTTATGACAGCCCAACCAGGGAAGAATGGTATCCTGAAAGACCGGAGTGTTATCAAAACCAAGAAGACCAACTTGGGGATTAAGTGAGTAGGGAAACTGACAGGCCTTAATGGATCAGGATTGTTGAGTGAGGACACAAGGAAAGCACCATGAACAGCTGAAACATTAACCGCTTCCACAGTCATAACTACATGAAAATATTAGGCTTCTTTTTAGCCTCTAAACAAGCTAACTTTGAAAATAAATGTTGTGCTAATCTAGAACTAGGGAATGATACAAGCAGCATAAAAGCAGGGCCAGGGCAATGAGGATCAATTTGAGCTATGTTGACGTCTGTCACCAGCACAGAGGTAGGACATGCTCATGCACATGAGTGACATTTTATCAAAAAGACAAGGCCACTCATGCAAAGCATTTGTCTGCCATGATATAGTGACTACTCTGTGGAACTGAAGAAATGTTTCAGTAAAGAAAAAATTTCAGTATTATCACAATATGTCATGTAGACATATTCTAAATAAGTAGATTGTACTTAATCCAGGGAAGAAGAGTCTTCTCTTGTGGTCAACCACTCGGGCATGTGAAGAGAATGAACACATCCAGGGCAGCAGGAGTCACTGAACAAATGCGTGGGGCACAGGAAAGTGGCCTAGGAGAATTCTTGTGCTTTTAGCAACTAGGAAACAATTTACTCTCAGTGATTAGATTTAATGCAATGAGTAACAGTAATATGTCCTCCTTCTTCTAATAATATTTATAATTAACTTGTTTTTGTGATGCTTCTTTTTAGAGTGTCCAATAGGTTACTGCAGAAATGGTGGGACTTGTGTAGTGGAGAAAAATGGTCCTATGTGTCGGTAAGGAGCATTGTCTATTTTTTTAATATTTATTGCAGTCGGCTTACTTATTTTTCTTGAGGCTCATATAATACAACATCAATGAACATGTGGTTATTAAGGTAAAAATAGTGGGTAATGGCACTATTTACATTCATCTGTCTGAATAAGAGAAAGGAAGATGTGAGTGTATTTTAGAAAAATATCAATTATTTAATATGATTTTATGTCTTTCAATATTTTATATTGTGTGGAATATATGGTTTTAATAATACTCATTATTCCTTGTTTTTAATATTTATATCAGGTTATAAAAAGATTTTTTACATCAGTATCATCCTATTTCAGATGAACTTAGTGTCTGTAACTCCTTTCACCCTTTTTATTTAAAATTCCATATTTCCCTTTTCTAACAACAAAGTATAAAATTAATTTATAAATAAGACCTTTTTTTCTGGTTTATGCAATGGGTGTTTATGAGTAGCTAAAGTTAAGGTACAGATAAGGAATACATTTGCATACTTAAAGCAAAGATAAACAAAAACAGTCCTTGTGATTTCTTATGGGAATTATTTATATTGCCTATCAAAGATTGCTTGATTTTTTTCTCTCACCCTTTAGGGAATTGTGCAAAACAGTCTCATAAATTCCAAAGGAAATGATGCATATTCCATTATATTTGTGTTTATGACTTTTTAATCTAGCAGACCAATGGATATATTACTTTGCCTATTGGAGAACTGAATGCAGGTTGATACTCAAGTCATAACAAAACACACAGAAGTATCTGGAAAACACTGATTAATACTTGTTTAAATCCTTATATCCTTCTGAGTCAACACTCATATTTTAGCAAAAGTTATTTTTCCCTAAAAAAAAGAAAAAAACCTCTACCAATTAAAACAACAAAAATTTTTATGATGAGATTTATTTAGACACCGTTTTAACATTGTTAAAACTGAATTATTAATTCTCAAAGTGTTCTGTCTCTCAAAGTCATTACATAATTTATTTCACAGCATCTCAACAAAATTATAATTTACCTTGTATCAGTTTCCATGGAAATTAACCACAAACTATAACTCAATGGAAAGACAAGATGCATAATATTAATTTCTAAAATCTGAAAGAAATTGAGAATGATGCCATAAATAAAGTTTACTGAATATCAGCTGAGTGGATAATGTTATTTTCTGTCAACTGTTTACAGTAAGGTTTGAATTTTTGTCTTGTCTAACCCTGACAGTTAGACAGGAAAGCTCTCAGACTGTACCTTGTCTCAGCTGAGCAAGCAAAGAGTTTTGTGTTCCTGAGAACATCCTCATGTACTTAAATAAACTTTAAAAATTGAAATCCAGATGGTGATGTCCAAAACTTGTTTCTCTCAGATGAGAAAATTCTACTGTGGGGGAGAAGATGTGACCAGAGGATTGAGAGGGAGATGGACTCAAGACAGGAAATCAATGTAGCAAAATGCAGAGAGGAATTCACTAACTGGAATGTCAATCAAATATTTTAATATATTATTTTTGATAGTAAATAATACTTTTCAAATAGCTAAATAACTGTACTTACCGTCAATATACATAAATGTTTGGAATTAGTGCTACTACAATATTGGTATGAAAAACTGACATTTGAAATTTTTTTTCATATTATAATATAATGGTCTCTCCATTTAAATTATTTCTTTAAAGTTGTGAACTGCAAAAGTACTACACGTGTATTGTAAAAATTTTTTTAAAAACACAGTACTGTATCAGGCAAAAAGTAGAAATCCCAACATCCAAATCCCACACTTTAGTAGTTTGGTTTATATGCATTTAGAGATGTTTTTTTCTTTCACAAACACATGTACACACAAGCTCACATTTGTTTCTTGCAGAAATGTGAATTGTACTTTACACATACACTTTGCACCTCGTTTTTTTTTTTTTTCCTCTTCATGGAATATCATGCTGTTTTCCACATTAGTACATATGACTCTAGATCCACCACTTACTGGATGTGTAGTATTGGGTGAGTCCCTCAATCTGCCTGTGTTTCAGCTTCGTCTTTGCTAAAATGGAGAACATAACAGCATCTACCCTGTAGGGTAGTTGTGAGATTTAAAGGAGTAAATATGTGTAAGATGATCTACACAGTGCTTGACACATAAAAGACATAGGAATGCTAGCCATCAGTAGTATTATATCATTCTTTTTTATACTGTGTCGTACACAATATTTAACGTATGTGTGTGTCATCCTTTAATTAACCTTATTAATCCTACTAATGGTTGTTTAGTTCTTAAATATTTGCTTTCACAAACAATCTTGCAATAGCCGTCCTTTAGCTTATCCTTGCTCAATTCCTTATTTGAAGCATAACATGTCTTACTGAAATGCCAAACAATGGTGTAAATGATTTCTAATTGCACTTAGTGTCAAATTCATTTCCAATTAAATTTAGTGTCCAGTTCATTTGTCACATACAAGTATTCATTTTTGGATTCAAGGTTAAATGAAGTGGGTTTTGGAATACACAGTTGTAGAGTAACTATAGGGCACTGTGGGAAGGTGTTGGCTTTATGTCAAGCCCTACTCTCTCATTTCCAGGAGTGGGGATTCTTTGTCTTTGTCACCCACAGAAGTAAGGATAGAAGACCAAAGCCCACCTCTCATTCAGGCCATCATTAATACAAGAATTTCATGATTTCCTGAGGAGGCCTATCATCAAATCCTTTGGATTTCCTCTTGGGATCTAAGGTTGAGAAAGGACCTTCAGGTTTCACCTATAATCCCAGAGAAGAGAGACTTTATGAGACTATCATTTGGGTTGCTGAGAGTTTATGATTATCCACAGGAATAGAAAATACTAGGTGAACCACCATTTTCCATTACTTGAGAAACACCAACAGCTTGGCATGTTAAAGGGCTGAAGAAGCAAACCATGAGCCAAGAGAGGAAAATTATCCCTCACCTAAGGAGGCTTGATTATTATATTATTTTGATATATCAATATGTTTGTTAGAAAAATAGACTAAGCTATGTAATATAAATTCCAAATTAATAAGGAGGACAGGAAAGAAGTTATAAGAAAGAAAAGAAAATCAAGTGAGCCAGGCTAAAAGAGAAATAGGAAGCAGCATCAAATTAAAATACATATATAAAAATAAAATTATATAAATAATTTTCATATATATTTATTTCATATATATTTATATTCCATATATACATTTAATTTTAAACAAGAAATATATCTAGAAGAAGAACTGAAACAAAAGGTAAGAACAAGAAGATTTGGCAAATGAAAATAAAAATAAAGAGTAGTGACCTTATTAATATTAAAAAAACACAAAATTAGGGGTCAACCTGGTGGTGTAGTGATTAGGTTCATGTGCTCCACTTCGGTGGCCCAGTGTTCACAGGTTCGAATCCCGGGTCCAGACCTATGCACTGCTCAAACCACGTGTAGCAGCGTCCCACATACAGGGCAGAAGAAGATGGGCACGGATGTTAGCTCAGAGCTAATCTTCCTCAGCAAAAAGAGGAGGATTGACAACAGATGTTAGCTCAGAGCCAACGTTCCGCACCAAAAAAAATACAAACAAAAAACCCCCACAAAATTATAGTATATGCACATTTTTAAAAAGGTATATTGTCAAATTAAAATGATACACTCTAAAAAGTTACAACAGGGAAAATCTCTATGTATGAAACAATGTAGTGACAAAATACAGAAGGCAAAAATTCCTAGATATTCTAAGAGTATTTAATTTAAAAAAAAACAGAACAAAACAAAAATAAATATATGTGCATATGTATATATATTCATATCAGTTTGTTTAAAACAATAAATGGTATGTTATTATATATATTATTTTATATATTATGCTATTTTATATATGTAATATATATAATGTTATTTATATAAAGAATATATATTCACATCCTTTGTTTAAAACAAAGAATATATGTTATTTTCTTATATCCATGAAACACATTGACAAAGGAATCAGGTTTTTAACTACAAAGAAAACCCTAATAAAATCCTAGAAGTTTTTGCTCAGCCAATTTATCTAACTAATCTAATAAAATGAGAAATCAAAAATAGAGTGATGACAAAAGAAAAAAATATCTTTTGGAAATTTTAAATACCATTTCTAGGAAGCCCTTATATTAGAAAGGCACTTTAATCTGGAATTTAAAAGGCAATAAAAATGATAATTTCTCATTTCTCACCTTCTCAACACGGCAGTATTTAAGAGCGTATCAGTCTTTCTCTTTACCTAGTTTCTGGGGTATCACTGGCCATCCCTTTCACTCTCCTTTACTGGTTTCTTCTCTTTCCCCTGATGTCTAAATATTGTAGTGCTCCAGTCCTCAGTGCTTACCCTCACCTACTACACGATCTCATCTAAGCCTAGGTTAATTTATAGACTTTGAATACAACTTAGCAGCAGCCCAAACCTGTCCCACTAAACTCCACATTCTTAAATTCAATTGCTGACAAGATACCAGATTTCATTTGGATATCTAATTGGCATCACAAATTTAACATATCCAAAAGGACCTGTTGCCTGGACAGGCCATATTCTTCTCTTTCTCCAAGCCTTACACTCACTGTCCTGCCTACAGTTTTCTTTTTCTACTTTATTTGCCCAAAGGATGCCTTGTAATCCTTTAGATCCAATATAAATGGAAGCCTTTCCCAGACCAACAGGGAGAATGGCTCATTCCTCCTTCTGGGCTCCTCTATTGCTCCCCTTATCATGTTATTTCATAAGTAGTTGTTTTATTTAACTACCTATTGAAAACCTGCCCTATTTATCCTATTAAGAAATACATTTCCAATAAAACTTTATTATTTGTGACCATCAAAATTTGTTTTGCCCAATTATTACTAGTTTTATTTGTAAGGATAACTCTTGGACAATTGTGGTCATTGAAAATTTAAAAATAAATTTCATATTTATTGTTCATATTTTGTTGCAGAAAAGTTTGAAAACATAATAAAAGGCTTTAAAGTATAAAAGATATTAAATTAGGATAAAAATCTGTTGGAAAGAGAAATCAAAATATTAGTTTAAAGAGGAAAAGGAAGAATTAACATTTCTAACTATTAAAGATAAACTGCTTCATATATTTTTTGTTGGAAGATGATGTGTATATAGCCAATCACTATAGTATTTATATTTCAATGTCTACATTTTAAAAGTGGTGTAAGAGTTTCATTTACAGTAGCCTAGAGAGTGTATCCTTTGCAATTGCTTAATGTTAAGGTGAAAATTTTAAATTTGACTTAAAGGGACTACAAAGTTTTTCAAAAACTCTTTTGGAGAATGTGTGGGCAAAAATTTTGAAGACTGTTATCCTAGCTAATAAAGGTCAGGTTTTCCATACCTTTTAATGACTAGTACCTAATACATACCTGACATTGTAAGAGCTTTCTGAATAATATACTGAATGAAGAATGAGTGAATGAATACAAATGGAAAGTCCTAAATTTCAAGGAAAAGTGTCAGTACTTTTAAATATGTTCTTAAATGTATTGAGATATGAACAAATGACCTCACCATAACCCAAACTACCAATCAACAAAGGAATTATCAGGTACTTTCTTTGTAGGCAGCAAGAAATATATTAAGTGAGCATATGATGTGCTCATTATACTAAAAAGAAATTACTCTCCAATTTGTAGGACAGAATGGCTACCAAAAAAAGAAAAATATCATCCATTAAAGAAACTCTACTTTGCTAAAATGATAGAAGAGGGTGCTCTTAAACTAGGAATCTTGTAAACTACCTCAAATCCCCAACCCTTGGCTTGAAATGAAGAGCTAAATGCAATTTCAATCTGTATGAAGCTGTTGTTTAAAATAAAATTCAACTTTTGAACACTCTCTTTCCCCCCACCAAAAAAAAAAAAAAAAATGGAGCACAAAAGAATATACTCCAAGCATTTTCATGACTCATCTCCAAACTAAATTAAATATTGTCAGAAAAAACATTTAGGGATATGGAAAAAAAATCTTAATTGAGAAATTCAAAGTCTATGTACAAATGGACAAGAAAACAGTAAGAATCAAATAAGAATTGATTGAACCCAGGAGAGAAATGAAATAAAAAAGAAGGACTAAGTTACAATTCTCCCAAGGGAGAATAGATTCAAATTAAATTTATTAAGGAATTTTGAACAAAGGTGGGAAAATAATCAAAGGAATGAAAATGAGATAAAATAGAAAGAGTCAAAGAGAAAGTAGTTGAAGTGGAAGATAAAGAACATGCATATAATTTGAGTCCCTAAAGAGGAAAGCAAAACAATGGAACAGAACCAATATTTAAAACTACCATCCAAGAAATGAAAGAAGACCTGAATTTACATAATGAAATGGCCAACACTTATCAGGGAAGTTTGACACAAAACCAGCAACTCCAAGACATATCCTATTAAAAATATTAGACTTTAAAATAAAGAAAAATATCCTCATGGCCTCTAGGGGAAAAGACCAAATAATAAGGACAAGGGATTAGTCTAGCTTTAGACTTCTGAAAGCAAAGAAACCTATTGTGATTGTCTTCAGAGTTGTAAAAACGACTTTGACAAAATTCAACATCCATTCCAGAGTAAAAAGAAAAAAGCACTAAGGAAAATATGAGTTGGTATCCAATTGATACTTCCTTAATATGATAAAATGTAAATTTCTTATTCCTAAATTCAGCATCTTACTTAACAGAGAATCACAAAAGACATTTCCATTAAGATTAGAAGGAAGACAAGTGTGACCACTATCTTCACTGATATTTAATATCATATGTGAGAGAGTAGGCAATGCAATTTGACCCCCCAAAAAAGCATGAGATTAGAAAAGAAGTCAAATTAGCATAATAGTTACCTGGAAAACACTAGAAAATTAATCATAAAAATTAATTCAAAAATTAAATATTCAGTAAGTAGGATTGGAGGATATAAAATTACCATTCAGAAATCAATAGTCTATATACACAGACAAAATTGGAGGAGAAAAAGAAACCTGATTCACAATAAAAACAAAAAGATAAAATATTTAGGAATAAATTAATAGAATAACAGCAAATTTATGATAAAAACAATCCCTAAAGACTTGAACAAATAGAGAGACATTTCCCTTTCTGAATAGCTGACTCAACATCATAAAGATCTTATTTTTCCCTAGGTTAATCTACAAATTTAACACAATCCCAACAAAAATACCCAGAAGCTCTTGTGGGGGTGAACAACTTGATATTAAAGCTCATATGGAGAAATAAACATGGAACCAGCTTGTTAAACATGGAAAAAGACTAGCTATAAGGAGCTGAGTAGCCTTACTAGCATAAATAGAATAAAGCCCTTATTATTAAAACAATGTGGTACAGGTACTTGAATATACAGTACTGACATTTCAATCTTGGTGATTGATGGGGTGACAGATGTTGCAGCCAGATCACCCTCACATCCAGTATTGACATTTCAGATTAGTGGAATAGAGTAAAAATCTAGAAATAAATCCAAGTGCATATGAAAATTTGGTAAATGATAAATATGGCATCTCAAATCACTGGACAAGGATGGACTTTTTTATTTTTATTTTTTTGCTGAGGAAGATTAGCCCTGAGCTAACATCTGTGCCAATCTTCCTCTGTGTTTTTCTACGTGGGACACATCCACAGCATGGCTGACGAGTGATATAGGTCCACGCCCAGGATCCAAACCCACAAACCTGGACTGCTGAAGCGGAGCATGCTGAACTTAACCACTGTGCCATGGGGCCAGCCCCAAGGATAGACTTTTTAAAAAGAAGTGTTGGGGCAACTCATTAGCTATTTGGAAAAAGATAAAATTAGAACCATACCTTGCACAATACACACAAAAAAATTAACTAAGGTGGATCAGAATTCAAAGTGAAACCCATTCACATACTACAAAAATACATGGTGAATTTCTCTATAATATGGATGTCGGAAAAAGCTTTTTTCAATGACTCAAATCCAAATGCAATCAGACAATACTGATAAATTTGACTACATAAAATTTTGTTTAAAAGGAAGGTTTTGCATGGCACAAAAAACACCATGAGCAATATCAAAAGACAAATGGCAATTTGAGAGAAAATGCTTATATCATGTATCTCAGAAAAAGAACAAATATCCCCTAATACTTAAAGAACTATTTTAAAATATGGGGAAAGCCCAAACATCATATTTAAAAATGGGCAATGATTATTTTTTAAAAATATAAAATTATGCTTAAACACATGAAAAAATTCAACTTCATTCATAAGAGAATAGCAAATTAAAACCGTACAAAGATACTATTTTCCACCTCTCCAATGAGCAACATATTCTGTTGGTAAGGATGTGAAGACACAAGCACTTTGTTAGCGGAAATGCAAATTGGTATAATTTTTATGGAGGTGAATTTGGCAATATCTAACAAAACTACATATTCATTTACTTTTCGACCTAACAACTGCATTTTTAGAATTTACACTGTTGGTACAACTCCAACACTATGTAGGATACATGTCCACAAGGTTACTCACTGTAGCATTTTTCTAATTTAAAAATATTGGAAACAACCTAAATGCCCACCTATGGGAGAAACGTTGAATGAACTCTGGTACATGCACACAATGGAGTACAACTGGAATGTGGAGCAGTTAAGGAGTGTCCCTTGGTGTAGAAAAGGTGTTGCCTGGTGCAGGCTAAAGGAAAATGAAAAAATGTGGTTATAGTCACTGGAACTATTCTGTAGCTTTTCTTCCATTTGACTCAAATGTTAAAAATCTAAAGAGTGTTAATAATAATATGTCAGTCACCTCTTAAGTGTTTGACATGCCTTTGGCCTTCACATAAACCTGTAGGGCAAATGATAGTGTGTCTAATTTGGCAGATAAGGAGATGAGACTTGGTGAAAGTAAGTAATTTTCCCAGAGACAAAGAACAAGAAAGTGGTAGAGTTAAGATTCAAACCTAAATCTTTTGACCAGGGATTCTACTCAGGTTATCAACCATGGTGGTAAGCTGCCTCTTTGGAGATTTGATTAGGTGGCTCATGATTCTAGGATTGCATGATGCTATGAATACAGATTTGAATCAAATGCCTGAAGAAAATCTAGAACTAAGCTTTATTTGCATTTGGCTGTTTGCTGCTCTTTCACACACTTTTATTCTGATGAATGTTCATGTCGTTCCTTTTTAGCCCTTTTACACTTTTCCACCTGGATTACCTGAAAAACTTCCGATTCATCTTTAATGCCCCAACTCATGTAATGTCCTCTCTAGAACTTTCCCTGAACCCACATGCAAATGAGTCATATCCTGTTGCAGTGTACAAAAGAGGACAGGGATAAGACAATAAAAACAGGTAAACCTGGGTTTGGATATGAACTCCATCCACCACTTACTAACTCCACGACTTTGAATAAATCACCTAACCTCTTTCTAAGGAAGAGGAGGAAAATGGACATTCACTAAGAAACCAACATTCTTTGCCATGATGGAGCTATGAATGGAAAGAAGTTCTCTATTGTTGAAGAATATTATTCATAATTGTTTTATTTACTTAGGAACATTTTAAAAATGTTGTATCTAAGTAGGAAGCACTAGTAATCTGTTTGCCAATTTCTTATTTAACATCATTGAAATCATCTCCATAGCAACCAACAACTGTTCTTTAATAGGTGGAATACAGAACAAATCATTAAAATTTAAGATCATGGCCTCTGTTGTTATTTTTTCAAACATAATACTCAAGTGCTAAGGACTGACAAACATATAATAACACTTGAATGTTTTGTAATTGAAAATCATTTAAAAATTTTAAAAAGCCAATTTAAAGAGGAGGGCATTTAGATATCTTCTATGCACTAAGCTTGAGAGGCCATGCAGGTGTATTTTTTTCAAATCTAACACAAGGAAGAGACAATTTTATAGAAAAATATAAATTACCAAAATTGGCCCAGGAAGAAGTACTAAAGTTGGGTAGATTGAATGACATAGTAGAAATTTTAAAAGTCAAAAATGTAGTCCCTCCTTTCCAAAAACTTAAATGTGTATATCTAAAAAACTGAAAGCATTTTCCCTTAATGCTAGGAATAAGAAAAAGGAAGGTCTGCTAGCACTGGGATTAGTCTGTTTGCTCAAGAGGTTTTAGCCAAAGAAACAGGCGAAAGAGGTAAGAGTTAAACATACTGAAAAAGGAGAAACACAAATATTATTGCAGATATTCCCAGCCTAGGAAATGCAAGCAAATTAACTGTGACACTATTAGAATGATAAAAAGGGTTCAGCAAGGTAGATGGATACAAGATAAATATGCAAGGCTAGATAAATTTCCTTTTCACCAGTAGGAACAATAATTGAACAAGATAATAGGAAGAGAGCTCCATTCTGAAATAGCAGCAATTATGATAAAATATACAGGCCTACACTTAGTAAATGTTTAAGACCTAAATAAAGGAAACCAAAAAGCTCAAATGAAGGACACTCGAAGATCTGATTAAATAAATGGATAGGGAAAAAAATGTGTGAACTTACTTTCTGAAATTAGCAATATTCAATCATGTACAAATCACAATTACCCAAAGAACATTTTTAGTGTTCTAGATTTCTGTGTGTTTTTGAAATAAACAAATGGATTTTAGTGTTCACCTGGAAAAATAAAGATAAAATTAGGGATTGGTATTTGCTGTACTTGATATTAAAGCTTGCTATAAAGTCATGGTAATAAATATTGTGGAGCTGGAACAGAAATAGATAAATACACTGTTGGAACAGAATAAAGAGTCTACAATAGGTTAATGTAGCTATGTGAAATTAGTATAAAATAGGTGGCATTTCAAGTTGATGAGAATGAATGGGTTGGACTATTTAATAATTGAGATTAGGGCAAAATTTAGCAATTTATTTAAAATGTAAATTATTATTGGCATTATATACAGGGAATCAATTCCAGATTTATTAAAGGTATAAACAGGAAAAATTATAAAAATTCTTAGAGAAAGCATAAAATAAGGGAATATTTTAAAATCTTGAGGTATGGAAGTCATTTATAAGTTTACTAGCAGTCATAAAAGAAAAGATGAACAGATTTGAAGATTTGAACACACAGATGGTTCTTAAACAGAATTAAAATTGCAGTATGGTGAAAGACACCATAAACAAAATTTAAAAAACAAACAGGTCACAGGAAAGATATACAGTGTATACTACAGACAGGGATTAGCTACAATATATATATATATATAGTGTTCCCACAAAGCAATAAAAATTATGCAATAGATAACTAGACAAAGATTATTCACATAAAAAGGAATATAAATGGTCAACACATATCTGAAAAAAATCAACCTCATTAATTAATAAGTGCAAAGTGAACCCTTGAAATCCCAGTTTTACCTATCAAAGTGAAAAAAAAATGTTTAATAATATCCACTATTTGTGAGAATGTAGAAGCACTGGCCCTTTTATACACAGGTTATGGGAATATAACTTATATGTTTAGAAAACTAAATAAACAACATTTGGGGGGAAAAAACTTTTAGGAAAGGCAAAGTGGCAATATCCATTCAAGTTTTTAATATTCATGCTCTTTAACTCAGCGATCTCCTTCCTAGGAATCTAGCCTACTGACAAATTAACGAGAAATAAATGGACAAACATGTTGATTTTGGTATTTTGTAATTCTATATCGAAAACAAACAATGTGCAAAATAGTGTAATGGGATATTATGAAACAGTTTTTAAAATGGAAGATATCAATCTTGACATAGAAAAATATCTCTATTGTTCAGTGAAAGCACAAATTTCAAAATAATATACAAATTGAAACCCTATGCAAGGGGAGAAAGTGTGTAAATGCATGTATGTAAAAATGAAAAACAAGTGTACATCAAAATATTAAGAATTCTAAGTGCTCTCTCCAGCAGATTGGCTTTGGGGGAAGGGCAATTCCATATTTTAGTTTCTGCATTTTTTATTATAACACGTACTGCTTTTGTAACTTAGAAAAATATTTTTTGAAAAGATCTTAAAAACATTTACAATATTTAAAAAATAATAACATCTCTTACAGTAAAAGGCAGAGCCAACTGGCTGCTTTTAACAATGTCTCCGAGATGGACATGCCTGTCCCTTGGTTTTCCTCCCCTGTTGTCAGGAAGCATTACACACTTTCTGCCTCGTGCAGAGCCAAACAAGCCAGACAGACCAGGAATGTGATTGAAGATGAAGCAAATAACCTCTCTCACCAAGCCTCCCTCCCAAAGCTGGATTCTTCTCCCATCACGTATGCCAAAAGAGTCATGAAAATGAAAAGCACAGTAATACCTAATTCTCCTTCTCTGCCCCTTTCCCAGAAAGAAAGCCTCGTGATGTGTTTGTACACTTAGCTGTGAAATTGTTCTTAGACCGTCCATGCCAGCCGTAAGCTTTCACACTGAAAACTGCATTGCTTTGACAATTTGATGGAAGTGCCTCTCGAATGACCTGTTGACTCATCCAGGGAGGGCATTCTCCAAGGAAGGACATGGCCCAGATTTCGTTCCCTGGTCATTGCTGACAGGGATTTGTGATCCAGAGATTTTCCAAAGTCTCTGGTATGACCTGACTGTTAAGTAGATATTTCTCTCCTCCTGGAATAAAAGTGGTGGGTTATTTCTGGGGCAGTATCTAATGCCAAAAGACTTGCTTTAAAAGCGAGAACAAGAGATAGCTGTCTATACTATAAGGAGCGGGCACTTGAAAAAGCTCGCTACTTCACCGATCCTAAAACAGCTGCCTAGGAAAATGTTTCTTCTTAATCTACGCAGTTTTTACTTTATCAGTTTTCCTAGCATGTGCACAACCGAGCTTTAATGTGGTCGCAGTTGATTGGAAATGACATCTTTTCTTCCTTTGCCATGTGTGATGTGTGTGTATGTGTCCAGTGCACTCTACTGAATGGGAGAGAGAGACACAGCCCAGTGGAGGCGCTCAGAGACCTGGGCTTCGAAGAGTGCTGACAAAAAGTCATTCCTCAGACTGAATTTCACAATTTCCCAAACCAGGCTCCCTAGTGGCACTGGAACGGCAGGCCATCCAGCTCTGCTCTGATCCTACATAGCTTTTCTTCCTGCTCAGTCAGCATGAGTTTAACTATGTCAGAGTAGAATCTTTTGTGCTGTTGCTAGGTGGCTGATCTCTGCCTTACAGAAGCAAAATCTAGCAAATGAGGTAGAACTTTTTGCACTTATCCCTCTTACTAGTGAAATGTTGACAGATCTAAGTAGTTCAATGCATTTTAATTTTGAAACCCCCGTGGGACTTTTCTTATCCTCTGAAAGCCCCAGTTTATGTTTGTCATTCCCTTAATCTGCTGTCCATCTGTAACTCTGAGATGGAGGGCATCCTTTTGTAGCCTTCATAGAAAGACTTATTTTATTTTCCTTATTTTTACCAGGAGGAAGAAGGAGGTAATGAAAATTGTTTGTCTCTAAGTTTAAGAATAAATTATGACTATGCATTGCTAGATTTTATATAATCTATAAGTCTCTAGGTCCATATTATCCTTCTGTTTACTATGTATTGAAAAATAGAGAATTGTGAGAGTCACATACATGAAAACTGGAAAATGTAACACACAATACAGAAACATAGTTTTCTAGGAATTATGGTGATAGTGTTGATAGGGAATGAAAATGCAATGTGTGGGGCAACGACTGACCACACAATGCATTGGAGCAAATACCACAGGAGCAGCAAGAAAAAAGATAAAAGGAGAGAACATGCATTTTGGTATTAAATAAAAAGAAATGCATCCCTTTTGAATTTATTGCTTGGGGATCCAGAATGAAAGCATGTAAGATCACTTCACAGCAAATCTTTTCATTTTAGTGTCACCACCATCCTCAACAATGTTGAGGACTAACGTGCCATGCTTTCTGAATATATAGAGAGAATTCTAATTTTAGAATAAGAATATTTTCTAATAATGACAGTTTTTATTTTGTAGATAAAACTGAAAAACTGTTTTCTTGTTAAAGTGTCAGAATGACTGTGTGTTTAGTTTGAATAAAGCCTTTCATATAGGATATAAGGTTTACATATATCATTCTTTTCCATTTTGTAGGAATTAAAAATGATTTATAAGAATTTTCTCTGTAGCAATGTAAGTTATAATGCATTGTCCTCTTCTTGTGGTTATAGTTTTTATGATTTTGAGGGAATACAAATTATGTACATAAAAAGATTGTATTATCTTTTATATATTTATATGTATAAATATAAATTATCAATTATATACATAAAAAGATTCACCCTGGGTTAACATCTGTTGCCAATCTTCCTCTTTTTTTTTTTGCTTGAGAAAGATTAGCCCTGAGCTAACATCTGTGCCAGTCTTCCTCTATCTTGTATGTGGGTTGCTGCCACAGCATGGCTAACGAGTGGTGTAGGTCTGTGCCTGGGATCTGAACCTGTGAACCCAGGCCACCGAAGCAGAGCACACAGAACTTAATCACTGTGCCATGGGGCCAGCCCCAATACATTCTTTTTATAGTATATTGTTCACTAGGATAAGTCACCCTAGTGAACAAATATATATCCATACTGACAAGTATTTTCCCTATGTTTCTTTGTTTTTACAGTAAAACATCACAATATATAAAAACTAATTAGTCATTCGTTGAATATCAAGTATATGAAATATTGTGAGGTACAAGGGAAGGAAGACTGGATTTGGAATTAGAAGATCTGCTTTGACTATACTTAATAATTATATAGCAGTATCAGTCAGGGACTGAGCAGAAAAAAGAATTCACCGCAGATGGCTCAAATAACAAAACTTCCAAGAAGTGACTACTTACTTTAATGAAGGTATCAGCAAGGTTAACGGAACAAAAAAGAATGTTGAGACTCCAAGAGACTAGCAACAGCTGAAAGCCTAAATTGAAGAGAAAAGGGGTAGATGGTAGATAACCAGTTCCCAATGAGAGCTGGAACTGTGGGGAAGGGCCTTACGGCAGGAGCGGTAGTTGGGGAACGATGCAGTTACTGCCGTGGTAGAGAAGCTGGAGGAGACAGGCAAAATGTACCCAGATTCTCCCTCCTCCCACCCTCTAAACTCCAGCTTCTGTCTCCCATTGGCTGAATCCAACAGAAAGCCAACAAAGGAACATAGATAAGGATGTAATCCATAGCAGTTTTTCTCCCAGGCCACAGAATAGGGTATAAAGAGGGGTCTGGGCCTGCAGAGTGATCTTGGTGAATCTCTTAACCTCTCTCTATCTTAGTATATGTGTCAATTAAAAAGCCCATCCAGCTACACTGACTTAAAAACCTAAGGAAAAATTATTTTTCTTATCATAAAAATTCTAGAGATAAATAATTATTGGCATTGCTTTACTTGTTCAAGGATGCCAAAACCTAATCTGTGATTCTCCTGACATTATATCCTGGGCCTGGTACTATATCATATTCCCTTTTCCCAGACAACTCAAAAAAAGGTAGGGCAGAAGGAAAAAGGGGCTTAACCAGAAGTCCCACCTAACAATTTCCACATGTATCTCATTTTCCTAAGAAATGTACTGTGACAAGATATTCAGTGGACAGTTAGATTAAGGTGTAATATCAATAAGATTATCAAATTATAAGAGATTATGATTTTTAAACCCCTTATGCAACACTGAGCCTATTAAAAGTGTTGAGAGAGGAATTTTGAGGGAGTGGATTTATGAAGATTTCTTGGCCATGCTGAGTCCCACTCTATTCCTCAAGGAAAAACACAGTGAAATTGCCTGCAGAGAGAACTCTCAGAGAGCACTTATATGTTTCTTACAGTTGTAAGAGCTCATAGGACCGGTGTTCATCATGCATATGAGATATCTAAAGGTGGTTGGCTGTGGCTGTTGGCCTACAGTCGCAAGGCAGAGTGAAACAATAGCTGGGGCATTGGAAAACAACCGCATGTCTCCGCTTAGAAGTAGGGCAAAAGTATACAATCCTGGAAACAGAATGATCTACTCATATTAGTAATGTCAGCCTGGTGGTTTTTATAAAAGTTCTCCCCAAAATGGGTTTTCCAGAAATTGAGGGGACTCCAGAGTAAAGGGACTCCAAAAAAGCCTTCTGAAAAATCCACGGATTCTCCTTTAAACACTTGCTAAGCCCAGAGAACTGGAAGCACAACTCAAGTAAGAATGTTCTTTATTCACTTTCCCATTGCCTTCCCCAGACTCCAATTCCAGATGGACTAAACGCATTTGGGAGAGGAGGAGCTGAGGGAAAAAGAAAATGCCAATTCACCTATTCTCAGATTATGGTCAGCCCTTCTAAATCTGGCCCCTGCTAAGGGAGGGGAAGAAATGCAACTTAAAGTTTGGGGTTTTAATTATTACAGAAGATTTAGCATTCAAATCACCAAAATGAAGCTGATTTTTGTCATTTAGAGTGACCATCACATTATTGATTTACCTAAAGTGAGCAGGAAAGTCATGAGGTCTATTAGAATTTTATTTAGGTGTAGCAGATTTAAAGACTATGGAAGACAAAATGGACTTTATTTTTATTATATTCCAAGAATTATACTTGTGCAAGGTACAGGTGTAATAGTTTTCAGCTGGCATCTTTCAGGGTTCTTTTAGTAACGAAGAAGAGAATGGATATGGGCTAGTCCCCCAGAAGTGTCTTCCACAGAACTCATCTGCAAAGTGAGCAGGATGAACTAGGCCAGGGGTCCTCAAATATGACTGCACAGCTATAAAAACTAATATGCTATAAAAAAGTAAGTAAGCTATAAAAACTTAGAAGAACTTAAGAAGAGTTTGATACTAGAAACCTATTTGGCTCTAGGACTATAAAAAGGGCAAAATTGGCTGGACATTTGACTCTGATAGAAGAATCAGCACCAGAAGTACTTCCAGCTTAGAGAAGGAATACATGAAATGAGGTGTGCAAGCAAGATTCTACACCCATGAAATTAAGATAAAAAACTGTAGTTGTAGCTTTGATCTTCACCTTTTATAAAGGTGAATGCCTGTAGCAAGGAGCATAGATTGCCTTGCAACTAGTACTTGGAGCAAGCCACCTATGGAAGTAAGGACCACATATTTGAGATCTCTAGTATCATGACAGCATAGGAGCCTTGAAACAATAAAAAACTTGACTGAGGAATGGAGGAGAATCTAAGAAATCTAAAACCACTACACAGGGGACAATCATGAGAAAGAACTCTAAATCAGGATAAGCTCACAAAATAAAGCTTTAAGGCAAGAAGAAAATCTAATAATAAAAGAGACAATCAGCAAAATCAACAATTGGGAAATATATTCCTGGAGAAATAAAAATAAAAAGCAATTTAAAATAAGTTTTAGGTAGCTATGTTAAAGATCCTCAAAAAACCTGAGGGAAGAAATACAATCCATAAAAAGCAAAAGAAGTTTTTTTTTTTTTTTTTTTGTGGGGAAGACCAGCCCTGAGCTAACATCTGTTGCCAATCCTCCCCTTTTTGCTGAGGAAGACTGGCCCTGAGCTAACATCCGTGCCCATCTTCCTCCACTTTATATGGGGCGCCACCACGGCGTGGCTGACAGGCAGTGCGTCGGCGGGCGACCGGGATCCGAACTCGCGAACCCCGGGCTGCCAAGCGCGGACTAAACCGCTGCGCCACCGGGCGGCCCCCAAGAAGTTTCTTTTTTTGAAGTGAAAAGGCAGCTATGATTCAAGAAAAATTGAACTGAAAACTAGTCATGAAAATTTAAAATAAAATCCAATTCTAAGTTGAACACAGTTGAAGACAGAATTAATAAAATGGAAGATATTATTAAGAAATTGACTCAGAATACAACACAGAAAGACAAAAAAAATTTTAAAATATGAAAGAATAGTTATGATGTAGGAAAGATAGATTGATGAGCTTCAGTATATGCCACTATGATTTCTAGAAACATAGAAAAATAGAACATTAGAAAAGCAATATTGAAAGAATAAACTGGCTAAGAATATTTCTGATTTGAATAAAATCATGACTTCAAATTTAGCACATAAAATGCTACATACACACACCTGCATGCATGTGTGCACAACAAAACAAAAAACTAAAATCTACACCTTAATCTGTCATAGAAAAATTGCAGAATATCAGCGGAAAGAGAATACTTTAAAAGCATTCAGAAGAAAATATATAAAGTACTAATGAAGTTTTAACAATTAAATTGACCATGGAATTCTCTCAGGACTATAGATACCAGATGACAACAGAGGGAAAATGCTGAGGAAACATAATTGTCAAACTAGAATTTCATGCCCTGGTAAACTATTTCAAATCAGGTGTGAGGGTGAAATGAACACATCAGACATACAGAGATTAGGGATATTTATTACCCATAGACTTTCCTGTAAAAGAAATAATTCCTTGTAGGTACTTAAGCAAAAAGAAAAGTTTGTCCAAAGGGAAAGTGAGGACTTACAAAACAATAGTGATTAAAGAAATTGGCAAACTTCTGTATATATTTATTAGCTTTAAAAATAATACTCATTTTTAAAGTTTGTCTTAAAAAATCAGAACTAAAATCTGGAAAGGAATAACATTGAAAAGAGGAAAGAGAGAGTTCAGAGGGTAGTAATATGTGCTAAATTCCTTTTTCATTTCAGAAGAATATAGACATTCTAAATTATTTTAGGATTTGTTTGAGAAATACTAGTTATGAATATATTTTTTCATTATTTTACTATGGTAAAATATACATGGCATAAAATTTACGATTTTAACTATTTTTATGTGTACAGTTAAGTAGCATTAAGTACATTCACTTTGTTGTGCAACCTTCACCACTATCCATCTCTAGAACACTTTTGATCTTGTAAAACTGAAAGTCTATACTCATTAAACAATAACTCCCCATCCCACCCCCCAGCCCTTGGCAACTACCATTCTACTTTCTGTCTTTATGAATTTAACTACTCTAGGTGCCTCATATAAGTGGAGTTGGACAGTATTTGTCCTTTTGTGGCTGGTTTATTTCACTTAGCATGATGTCCTCAAGGTCCATCCATATTGTAGCATATGTCCAAATTTACTTCCTTTTTAAGACTGAATAACATTCCATTGTATGTATATTCCACATTGTGCATATTCATTCATCCACCACTGGACACTTGGGTTACTTATACCTTTTAACTATTATGAATAATGCTGCTATGAACATGGGTGTACAAATATCTATTCTAGTCTATGCTTTTAAAGTTTTGAATATATTTTAAAATTTAAAGATTATCACCAAAGAATAAGAAGAAAATGTATAACTTCCAATATTAACAGAAGAAAAAGATGGGAAAAAATAAATAGCAGTCTACAAATGAAAAGAAACCATGAGAAGAGAAAAAAAGGAATAAAAGCAATAGTAATATAAGAAGCACAAAATAAAATAATAGAAATATTAAAACATCAGTAATCACAATACATTTAAACAGATGAAAATTACCTATTTCATGGCATCTGTTGTATTAACAGTTTAAAAAATATCCACTTATATGCTGCTTAAAGAGATACATAAAGTTTGAAGAGAAACTGGTGGGAAAATATATCCAAGAAAAACTAATAAAAATAAAGTTGATGTAGCAGTAAACAAAGTAAATATGAGGCAAAAATTCATTTAAAATAGAGATGAAAAGGAAAAAAATTATAACATATGTATAAAGGTGGATAAAAGAACAATTCCTCATGAATTTACATGCACATAACAACAGCATCAAAATATATACAGCAAAAATTGACCAAATTATAAGGAAAATTTATTTTCATTATTGAAAAAAAGATATATGTACAGATAGAGTGATTTTTTTAAAGTATGAGATTACTATATTTTTTTTATACTTGCTTTGACTTTTTATTTATTTATTTTACCATTTTTTTTTATTGATGTCTTAATAGTTTATAACACTGTGGGGTTTTAGTTGTACATTTTTGTTTGTCCGTCACCTTGTGGATGTAATCCTTCACCCCTTGTGCCCCCCACACCCCCCTTCCCCTTGGTAACCACCAATCAGTTCTCTCTGTTCGTGTGTTCACTTATATTCCATATATGAGTGAGTTCATGCAGTGTCTGTCCTTCTCTCTCTGGCTTATTTCACTTAACATAATACCCTCTAGGTCCTTCCATGTTGTTGCATTTGCAACAACATGGGAGATTACTATATTTTAATACATTTTGAAACTACATAAAATTGGTAATTATCTGGTAAAATTAAATTACCAAAAATGACTTATGAAGTAACAAAAATAATCACCTTAGATAAACTGATAAACAAAAAAATCTCCCTATCAAATGGCCATTGAAACCTGATAAGTTCTGTTTCATTCATCTTTTAATGTGAAATACATCATACGTGTAGAAAATTGAAGAAAACATATGTTAATTTAACAAATAATTACAAAGGAAACTCCCATATCCCATGGTTTTAAAAATAAACTTACTGGGGCTGCCCAATAGCGTAGTGGTTAAGTTCTCATGCTCTGCTTCAGCAGCCTGGGGTTCACAGGTTTAGATCCTGGGCACGGACCTACACATTGCTCATCAAGCCGTGCTGAGGCAGTGTCCCATATACAAAATAGAGGAAGATGGGGACAGATGTTAGCTCAGGGCCAATCTTCCTCAAGCAAAAAGAGTAAGGTTGGCAATAGATGTTAGCTCAGGGCCAATCTTCCTCACCAAAAAAAAAAAAAAAGAATTTACCAAATCTTCATGGAAGAATAATCCTTATTTTGTACCAACTATTTCAGAAAAGAGAATAAAGGAAAACAAGTAGAAAAACCATTCTACTCATTTTATGAGACATGATAATGTTTATACCAACAGTAGATAAGGACAGAACAAATGAAGTGTAGGCCAATTTTACTTCTAAATACAAAGGCAAAAATCAAAAGTGAAATATTCACAAACTGAATTTATCAATTGTTGTCAGATAAAGTAACTTAGTCATAGAGAGATTCAGTAGCTGGCCCCTGTGCTAGTGAGTGACAAAACTGGATATCAGGTCTACCTGATTCCAGAATCAGAGTCAAATTGGAGTTGTCAATGGTATATAACCTCATCAGTCATATGGTCAAAATTCTGTTTTTGGAAGGTTAAAGTCCCATTCCCTTTATAGAAATAAGAAATGAATCAGCAAACACACTAGCCACATGCTGGAGTGGGCACGTGGGGTTAAGTCATGGTACTGGTATGCCTGGAAGTAGACACAGTCTCCAAAACAAGTTTGAGATCACTTTCCCAGAGAGGAGCCACTTGGTGCTTAGAGAGCATCACATAACAGATCAAAGAATTCAGGAGAGATGGCAAAAGTTTTAGACCTAACAGAGCAACAAAAGGAATGCCGAGGATATATAAAGTAGGTGTTTACACAAAAGCAGTGAATAAGGTCACATGCCAAAGGACACTTTTCTTTTTCCTTATTGGTTTCTCTCTGTGGATTATGAAAACATGTCAAGGGTGGTAAAGGCACAGGACAAAACAAATTGGGGTGGGGATGAAAGTGGAGAGAATGCTTAGAGAGACTGAAATTAATCATAAAAGTTACGGGCACACTTAGTTTACAAGTAAAGTGATATTGCATTAAAAGAGCAGCAGAAAAATAATTTTGGAAAAGAGATTTTACAACTTAATTGATTAAATATGAATGAGGGATGATAAAAAAGGAAGAATCAAAGATTACTCTAAGGTTTTTTAAGAACTTGGAAAATGGTGGTATGGTACCCAGGAACTTGAATGCCTGGAAGAAGAGTTGTTTTCAAGAGAAGAGACCTATTATTCTATTAAACTGTCCAGAGAGTATATTTCCAGCTACTTCAGGAATGTGAACCAAGCAATCCTTCACCAGAGCTGGGGTTTGTTTGCAATTATTATGGCTTTTTTTTTAGCCTTTGCTCTCAGATTCCAATGAGGTCACCTCCCACAAAAGATTGCCTGTGGAAGCCGAGTGTTTGGCAAGTCTCCTAGCGAAGGAAGCCCAGACTCAGACCGTAAGAGAATGTCAGCAAACACTTTAACTTCCTTTCTGTCTTGTGGGTGACCAGAGTAACAGGAAGGCTAGGTTTTATTTTCTTTTTTATTGAAGCCTCATGAAAACTAAATTCTTAAATTTTGCTTTATCTGAGAAAAGAAAAAAAAAAAAGAGCTCAGAACTCCATAAGACATACAACTAAACAGAAAGTAAAAGTTAGGAAATACAAGTGAGGAATGGTCCAGAAGTTCCTATATAGAGACAGAGATGATATAAATGTGCAACATTTTTCTCCTCCAAGAAAAAAAATTATATAGCAAGGAAAAAAATTTTGTCTTGATACTGTGCTTGTATTTCTAAAAAGGATCCATTGCACCACCAAGTAGGGTTCAACTGTATACATAGATGGACAAAACTCATGTGCACATTTGTGTCTAGAACACTGGCAGGATATAGTCAATCTCTAAATGGTCTTGATTAGGAAAATGGCTGAAATGAAAGGGCTCAAATTCAACAGGCACGTCTCTTTGATCCCCACAAGAATCCTGTAAAATAACTCTCCGCCCACCACACATGGAGGTTTCCATACCCTTTAAAGCAACTTTTTCCCAGCTCACACCATACTTTTTGGGATATACACAAATTTATATATATATCAGAGTTTCAAAGTCAGAGTTTGTCTCTCCACAGTATCCCTGAAGGAGTCACTTAAATCTCATTGTTCCATTCCTTTAGTGCACAGGAACCTTAGTGTACATCTCTAGTCTTCCACTATAAAATCAGTGTAAGAAATGACAGATACAGATTATTTTATTGGCAGAAGGAATTAAATAAGAGAGAATGAATGTATAACAATTGAACATTAGTATTTTCTCTGATCATATTTGCAATGTATATGGCTCTGGCCAGAAGCTAACCACTGTATCATTTTCAGCATACAGATAATTTGAATGTTCTTAACAAGACAGGATATAGTTTGAGTTGCTATTAACTAAACTTCAGAGTTGCTATTGCCCTAAAGAGTCAACGTGTGGTTTGGTGTCTAAATATCACATATATCAGAATATACGGGATTTTTTCAGCCGTGGTGGTAGTGCAGACGGAGGTTATTTCCACAGCAAAGCTGGGCAAGTTAAATTGAAATTAGTTCAAGTCACCTCCCTTCCCCCAAATGCATATGTATTGCAGGGACTCCCCATAGAAGAGGATGCCCACCAGGGGGTACTGCCTCATTGGGTCTACTCCTCAGCTACTATTCCCTGCATTCCCACTGCAGTATCCAAGAGTGTCTACAATCCTGAAAAAGCAGGAGGAGGAGGAAAAGAAAATATGTTTTAATTTTTTTTAAATAAATAAATGTCTACAGGGTCTTTCAAAAAATTGAATTTGAACACACTTTCAATTGAAATTGAACACTGAACATTTTATTAATGTTCCTTTCTACTCTAACTACATTCTCTATCAAATATTTTGTGGAGTCTCATAGCACTAGACTATTTTGGAAAATGTGGTGTCCAATAGCATCTAAGTCTAATTTGTATCTCTCTGGGTCACTGTTACCCTGTGGTTAAAAAGTTCCTTTCATTTCATTTCTTGAACTTATCTAGTTTCCTCCCTTCCCCTTTCTACACAATCCAGAAATAACTGTATTCGTAGTATTAAACAGTGAAATAGCTGAGATGTGGAAATTATATAATAAATTTTTGTTTTTCAAATGAAAAGAAAAAAAGAACAGAGAAGGAATTTGTCAGAATAATCGAGTTTTATCTTTGAAAAAAATTTAATGCTACATGGTTTTCATAGCCAACTAGAAATCATCTAGAAATTGCTTTCTACTCATATTATTATCATCTTAATGCCATCTGTATTTATTTATCTTGGACATTCATTTTTATTAATAGTGCCACAGAAGAAAAAAATTGGCTTAAATGAGAGAAAAAGGCTAATATTATCAGATTTAAACAGCCCAAGGTATGTTTAATATACTAAAGGCTATCTGATAGTAGGTTATATTTTTATATGATGCATATGTAGTATTATGAATCTGATAAACAGCAAGTAATACACAATGACTTTCTAGAATTAACATTCAAAATCTTATTGTTAGATAAAAGGGTAAAAGTTAATAATGAATAACACTAAAGATATTATAAACAAACTATACATATCAGAGTACCAAGCAATAATTATATGTATACTCATTGCCTTTTGTTCATTAGTCAAAAGCTTTACATGCAAAAGGACAGGGTGCATTCTGAAATACAAAAAAAAAAAAAATGATAGTGGATAATACTTTATAAGAGAGTATGGTTCTTACAAGCAAAAGACATCATCCTGAGGCAGATGAATAATTTTGTTGAACAAATGTTTTTTCCCCAGTACAATGTTAGACTTTGTTTAGAACTTTTTGTTTGTGGTGCTCTGGTTCTCCATTACAGATTATAAGATCCAACAAATTATGGAAAAAGTAAGACCTTTAAGGAAGGATGGAAACCATTTGCTATGTTCTTGGAGTGAAAAGCCTTTATTAGGAGAGAATTAGCATTGTAGCTGTGTTACTCTATTTACAATCTAATGTGAGTTTGCCTGTCTCTTATGCAAGCTCATTAGCTGATTTTTAATGACTGGTACAAGCAGTCTGAATTTAATTACAGGTGTACTTTACAAAATATCCCCCAACCACTAGACATGTCTTCCCCAGGGTTAAACTGTAAATTCAACACTCATATATGTTAAATGACCCAAATTGTGTTACAATCCATACATCTAAACCCTGTCCTTTTATTATTGGTAATAACAAGTAGCTCATAATGGTAGAAATTAGAGATTATTTTTCAGTGAAATAAAGATTAACACATACTTTTCCTCAAAATTAAAACTAATCTTGGTCATTTGGGGAATATTTTTAAAAGGTATCTTCAAATGATATATTTCAAACTCACCCCCAAACTGAATTTATCAAAACTTCACAACATACTTTGTTTTCAAGGGTTATGTCAGCAAAACAATTTTTTGTTTGTTTGTTTATACATCTCCCTATATTGACTTGAATCATTGTGGAAACAGGACAACAGACTATTCCAGAAAAAATCTATGGAATTGTCTCAGTGATTAATATTTTCTCTCTTCTGTGAAGGTATATTAGACTCTGTCATTTCCAGAGTTAGCAAAATGAGGGATAAATTTTTGAGTGGGACTCTGTGCCCCTACTTTTAAAATCCATTTAGGGGCACAGAAAGTACTGATGAAATGCTAACCCACCCAACCAAGAATATTGAGTTTCTTTATTTAAAACACAGCCTACCTGCATAGTTGACCCAATTACACTGTTACTTCCCATTCCTCGGTAAAAGATTATTTAAAAAGTAAAATAAACAATATAAAAACAAGCTAGAAATTTACTGAATAGAATGGTGGGAGCAAAAGATCAAAATCATCCGTATTGAACAGGGCCGGCCCAGTGGCATAGTGGTTAAGTTCATGTGCCCTGCTTTGGCGGCCCAGGTTCGCGGGTTCAGATCCCGGGCATGGACCTACACCACTCATTAAGCCATGCTGTGGCAGCGACCCACCTACAAAATACAGGAAGATTGGCAGAGATGTTAGCTCAGGGCCAATCTTCCTCACCAAAAAAAACATCATCAGTACTGTAAACACACTTATCATCCATCGGGACAAACCTATTCCTAGGACTAGGAGCGACACTCCGAATAATTCAGAAAGATCTAAGAACAAAAACAATCTGCACAGAAACTGTAAAGTTCAGTTTAGGTAACATTCCTATGAGAAGATATGGGTTTTTTTTAAATTTGAACTTCTAGGATAATGCCTCAAGTTTGAAACCCTAGAGTGAAAGAATCAAAGATTACTGGCATCCAAGCATTACTAAGAGAGGGAATGAGGTTGTGAGGTTCGAGGGAGGCCATGAGAGAAAATGTTTCTGATAGGCTTCAGGGCGTGGTCTCAGAGAGACTTATGCAAACAAAGGAATTACCATTGGTTCCAGAAAGCTCCCTCTCCTTCAGGCCCTCATTGAACTTGATTCACATTATGACTTCGTAGCTGTAGTAATTTTGTAGTTGGTTTGAACAAAGCTGTCTTTTCACTCTCTTGTGGATGATGATCAAGTCCAGCTTGCCTTTGCCTTTCCTTGGTATATTTTCTCCATTGTAGGAAAAATTTTGCATACCAACTAGTACAATAAATTCTGAGTAAAATAAAAATTGTTTAAGCATACATGAATAAAACTGTGCTTATTATTTATTCAGTTAACCAGAGTTGTACTTGACTAAACTGTCCAGTAATTTTAATATATTTTTATAATAATTCTGACAATAGAGGGGAAAAATCAGTACCCGTTCTTCTAATTTTAGTGCCTGACTCCACCAGCAGATCAAATTAAATGTTTGACCTTAAAACTTTTTAAAATAGGCTTATTTATTAGTATGCAGTGTGAACACCAGAAATACTGCAGATTCTGTCCCCTCTGAGCAGCATATATTCTGTTTGCCCCCTCTCTTCTCCGCCCTCTGTTCCCACGCTCTGTGCCTGGGATGCTAACCTTCCTGGACTGCATCAATAGGCTCCCTTGCCCTTTAGCTTCTAACCGAATTCAGCCAGTGGGATGCACTGGTAGAGATCAGAGGGCAGAAGGAGCATGAGCCTATTTTCCCTGGCCCCCTCCCTCCTGGGCCATTGCCGGCTGACTGTACCCTTCTAAGACATAGCTTCTGACAGGGAGCCCTCCTTCTCCTCTACAGTTCTATTTCTGAGCTCAGGAAAGAGCTTCTTCCTTTTGCCCCTTCAACTTCCTACTGTTACTTGTCCTGACATACTGCTCCATCCCTTGTTGCTCTGCCTAAGCCTTGCCTTCATTTTATAAAAATTCCCTTTAATGAACCCTCCTCAATAAAGCACATTTACTAGTTTCTGCCAGAACCCTGACTGAACACTTGCCCTCCAAATTCATCATTTTAAGAAGGTAGAAGACTTAAAGGTAGTGCTCTATAGGCTTAGAGATCCCTAAAGTACAGGAACCAGAGATACTGTGAGATATTCCTGAACTCATTTTAGATACCTGATCAGGTAAAGAAACCCCATCTTTATCAATTTGAAAGAGACATTGAAGTTTGTATCAAGAAGGCCCAGCAGATGCTCGCCACAACTGCCTTATCAATCTGCTTTGCTGAAAGACACTCGTGTCTCCAAACGCTTTGCTTATGGGCATCAGAGATGGACAAGAAGAAGCAGTTCATTCAATTGGATCATGTGCAGTGATGGGGAGTCATTTATGCTTATGTAAATATATGCCTACATGACTTTATGCTTACATGCAAAAGACAGCATCTGATTCTAAGCAATAAAATGGAATACTTAATTGAGGATCATCTTAAAGATTCTCATTTTCCAAGAAGATCTTATCTCATAACAAGATCTCATCATGAGATCAAAACAACTGTGTTAGTAGACAATATATCATCTAATAATATAAATGACCATCATTTTTTAATACTATGGGTCAGGTACTACTGTCTCAATTAATTTTAAGAAAAAAATCCATGAAGGTGTTGTTTTCACATGATGAACCTGAGGAACAAACATTTAGTATCTTGCCCAAAGTCATGCAGCTAATAAGCAGTAAAATTGGAACACAAACCCAGTCTGTCTGACGATAAATAATATTCTCTTAGCTATTAGCCCTCACAATTAGCCTCTTGGTGCATATGCAAAAAGTAACAGTTCATAAAGCTATTCATTGTCCTTTTGGGGTAAGTAAACAGATCCTGTAAAAATTAGTTATATTTTGATAGCAATATATACAATTATCTGGTACTGATTAGAACTTGGAATAAACTATGTATCAACTCTAATTGAAGGCATTATCAGATAGTTTTCTTTTTTTTTTAGAAAATTGCCATATAATGACACCATTAAACCCTATAAAATCTTAGACAATGATCTTTGGGTTCAATATAAAAGAAATGGGTAGGAATCAAATTATTTTCTTAACTCCTAAATAGTACGTTAAACAACAGCATATCTTTTTTCTTACCAAAACAAATTCTGGTTTTCCTTCATTTGCATTTTCCTTGTTGACTAAATGCAATTTTTTTTAGCTCATGTAAATAAGGAAAAGCACAGTTTTGCTATGTTAAATATGGATCCAGTTTCCCCCCAATTTTCTTTTCTTTTCAAAACATGGCATTGTTTCTTCTTTTGTTTATTTTCTCTGAGACATGTCCAAAGGTTACTATTTCCTTTTGCAGCAGTTCATTAGAGAGGGTACTGGCATGTGGCTGCTGGCTGGGATTATTAATAGGAAAACTCTTTCCACTGTCTCATCTACTACATTGTTTCCAACTTTTGGTTAACCAATGACCCAAAATATTTGTAGAATATAAAATATTTTAGGTTTAAAGGAGGTTTTAAAGCTTCCTCTGTTAGTTTCTCAATGACAGGGCTGAATGCTGTTTATGTCTGTGTCTCTGGCACTCAGGACACTGTTTGACACGTGTGCTTTAAAAAAATAATAAAGCAAATAATATAATACATTTTTTTAATGAAGTTGTTTTGTGTGTTGAATGAGATAACCTATGAATGGCCTTTCACTCTGCCTGGTTCAGTAGTAAAAGGGACAGAAGTATGCATTTCTTTGTTTTTAAGACATAAAATGTGCTGGATATATTATGAGGTCATTAACAGAAAAGTTGTAACAGCTGTGCTGAGCACTGACTGATAAAAGACCTACGAGAGATGATTGGGCAGACAGAGGAAAGGCACAGAGAAAATTTTTAAAAGCTGGATGAGATTTGAAAAATGTCCTCAGGTGACCTAGAAGTAAGTGTTCCTCAAACTTTTTTTCACCAAAAGAGCCCTAGTAGAAGAAAGAAGCAAATGCATATCCCTGGAGAAGTTTAGGGGGGCAGCTTGAAGCAGTTCACTGCCAGTGTGACATTTCTGGATAGTTTTCTACTTTATCTTAAAAAAGTTAGCAAACTTTGCAATGTATACCATGTTATATCTGTATTTCTCTCTACATAATAATGTTTTTCAAAACTCTTTAAGTATAATTGATGCCCCAAAATTAGATATGACATTTCTATCATGTTTTGCATACTCCTTAGTGTACCACGTTTATACCAACCTGCTTGGATAAAACCAGCCTAATGGAATTTCACATGCCCAGTCTCCTTGGGAGTACATGGCGATTAAGCTTTCCATAGGAAAGTCACTATTATGGACTGGCTGCTCTTGAGCAGGGATAATAAGCAAGTAAAGTGACCATATAATTTATTCTCCTAACTGGAACATGTTTGAATGCAAAAAGGGGCACAATTTAGGCAGGAAAAATTAGCCAAGATTGTCCCAAGTAAACCAGGTCTGAACTGGTTTTGCTCATGCTTCTGACACCAACTGTGTGGGTATTTTCATCACACGAACCAGTTCTCCAACTCTCAGAACCCCAGCTAGCTTTCCAACAATTCAACTCAATTCTAACACTATTTACCTGGAATTAGCATCAGATCTCACAAGTTAAAGAGCTGAGTCCCACAAGACTGCCCTCACTTCAGGTACCAATCACAAGTGCTGGGCCTCCCATGCTTCTGACCAACTGGCTATAAATTGGGGCTTCTCACAACCCCCTCCTCAGGTTCAATAATTGCTAGAACAGCTCACAGAACTCAGGAAAGTACTTTGCTTACTATAACCAGTTTATTATAAAGGATACAACACAGGAACAGCCAAATGGAAGATATGTATTGGACAAGGTATGGGAGGGGCATTGAGCTTCCATGTTCTCTCTGGGTATGCCACCTTTCCGGCAGCTCCATGTGTTCACCAACTCAGAAGCTCTCCAAACACCATCATTTAGGAGTTTTTATCAAGGTCCTATTACATAGGCATGATTATTGAAACCATTGGTGTTTGAACTCAATCTCCAGTCCTTCCCCCCTCCCCTGAAGTCCAAGGATGGGGCTGAAAGTTCCACTCTCTAATCACATGGTTGGTTCCTCTAGCAACCATTCTCCATGCTGAAGCTATCTAGGGGCCCAACAAGAATCACTTCATTAGCATAAACTCGGATATGGTTGAAAGGGGCTTGTTATGAACACCAAAAGATGCTCCTATCAACCCTATTACTCAGGAAATTCCAAGGGTTTTAGAAGCTCTGTGTTAGGAAATGAAGACAAAGACCAAATATATATTTTTATAGTAATCTAGTTTATATATGGAAATTCTAACTAAGTTGTGGAACTGGTGAAGCAAGAAGGATTTAGCTTGGGATACTGACATTTATGTAGCAAAAAACTGGCAGGAAGTAGACTAAATGGAATATTTTAATCAATGATGTAAAATATTAGGACTTTTGCTTCTAGCTTTTATGAAGTAACTCATACCAGACTAGCCATCTCATTGTAAACAATGATAAACCTGGGCAAAATATATGATGAAGTATTTTCAAACATTGGACTAACAGGCAGCACAAGTGTGCAATCCCTGAGAGAAGAGAAACTTGTGAGGTAAGCCCCATGATTTCACAGACTCTCTGCTTGGACATAATTTCCCAACTGTGCCATAGAAAGCAGGTGTCTAGACAGCACATGATGATTAGGGCAGCTGAAGCTGCTGGAAGTTGCAAAGCAGGGCACCAAATAGGAGGAGGCTATGAAGAGGAGAGGTCCAGAAGTCTGTGAAGGTTAGTCTTTGCATGAGCAGTGTGAAACTACTCAAGGATTACCAGAGAACAATGGTTATGGGGCCAAAAATGGAAGAGAAATTCTAGAGGTCAAGTGGTGCTGGGCGTGTTAGGAGTCCAACTCAGCCACAGTGGAAAGACCTCATTAACACCTTGATAGCACCACTGGCATTCATTTGAGACAAATAAAATCAGATATGAGATAAAGCCTCATTTTAGGATTAAGGACCACATCCCAAAATAAGGCCTAATCTAGACCATCCTAACAAAGCCTAAAAGCAAACCTTGACAAATGTGCCAAGGAGAGGAATTTTGAAGGTTGAGTAATACCAAGGTAGAGGAGCTTGGAGAACTCCTTAGGCTTCCTACAGATCGGCCCTAACACAGCTTAAAACCAAGATTTCACAAGTTTCAAGGTAGTCAACCAATAATTGAGTCATCTTCTAGAAAAAAAAAAATCAAGACTCTTCAAAGGAAGATGACCAGAGTAATCAATAACATCCAGTATTCAGATATGCAAAGATGAAGAAAAAGGTAACCCATAGTCAAGGGGAAAATTAATCAATAGAAACCAACACCCAAATATTCCAGTTGTTGCATTTAATGAAGACTTTAATGTATCTATTATAAATATGTTTAAGGAATTAAAGGAAAATATGGTCTTAATTTGTAAACAGGCATGGCATCTCAACAGAGAAATGGGGAAACTATGAAAAAAGAACAAAATGGAAATTCTAAAACTGAAAAGTCCAATAATTTCAATGAAAATTCCCTGGATAAGATTAAGAGAAGATTAGAGGTTGCAGAAGAAAGATTCAGTGACCTTGAGGGTTGAAATGATCCTTACTATCTGAAAAACCTGGAGAAAAAAAGATTGACAAATAAAATAAACAGAGCCTTAGTGACCTGTTAGATAGTATGACATATGAAATGGTTTAACATATTTGTAATAAGAGTCCCAGAAGAAGAGAATGAGAATTGACCATAAAATTATTTAAGGACATAAAACCAAAAAATTACCAAATTTAGTGAAAACCATCAATTTATAGATTCAAGAAACTCAGCAAATCCCAAGTAAGATAAACATGAAGAAAATCACGTCTAGACACATCATAGTGAAACTGCTGAAAACCAAACTTAAAGGGAAAAGAAAAAAAAATATTAAAAGCTGCTAGAGAAAAAGACACATTAATATACAGAGAAACGGTAATACAAATGAAGGCTGACTTCCTATCAGAAGCAATAGAAGCAAAAAGACAATGGACCAAAATCTAAAGTGAATAAAGAAAAAGAAACTGTTCAGTAAAAATGTCATTCAAAGCAAAGGTGAAATACATTTTCAGATAAACAAAAACTAGGAAAATTTGTCACCAGCAGGCATGTACTATAAAAAATGTAAAAGAATATAATTCAGGCTGAAGAGAAATTATATGAGATGGAAACTTGCATCTATAGGCAAAAAATAAGAGCATCAGGAATGGCAAATAAGGAGTAAATGCAAAAAACAATGGTTTTGTTTTCCTCATGTTTCCTTAAAAATCAACTGTTTAAAGCAAAACAGTAAGACAGTAAGGTAGGAAATAAGAAAGATGTAGAGTAAGAGAAATAACAACAGTAAAAGGACCAGGTGAGATGGGTAACTGGACTTACACTGTTGGGAATTTATTACAGTTGTGAAGTGGGAAATCGGAAGTTTAAGTGGGAGAGAGAAGTGTGAGGCCTCCCTAATTAGAAATTATTAAGTTAAGGATGCACATTTGTAGCCCTAGAGCAACTACTAAAATGATAAAAACAGTGTAGCTAAGAAGTCAATGGAAGAACTAAAATGGATAACCAAAAGTTATTCAATTAACCCAAATGGGGTTGAAGCAGGAATGAAGCATAAAGAACCAAAACCAAAACAAAACCAAGAAAAAAAAAGAAGGAATGAATGGAAAACAAATAACAATATCAATAATTACATTAAATTAAATGTAAATGGACTAAACACTCAAATTAGAAGGAAGATTCTCAGAATGGATAAAAAAGCAAGACCTAACAGTATCCTGTCTACAAGAGATACTTATTTTAAAGATATAAATTGGTTGAAAATAACAGAATAGGAAGGGATATACTACGCAGACTCTAAGAATGAGAAAACTGACAAGGTTCTATTAATATCAGATAAAGTAAAGGGCTGGCCTCTTGGCGTAGCAGTTAAGTTCACATGCCCCACTTTGGCGGACCAGGGTTTGCAGGTTCAGATCCTAGGAGCAGACTGATGCACCACTTGTCAAGCCATGCTGTGGTGGTGTCCCATATAAAGTAGAGGAAGATGGGCATGGATGTTAGCCCAGGGCCAGTCTTCCTCAGCAAAAAGAGGAGGATTGGCAATGGATATTAGCTCAGGGCTAATCTTCCTCACAAAAAACAGGTAATGAGAGGATGAAAAATCCCCATCATGAGGACTTTAAAACCTTAAAAAAAAAAAAAATCAGATAAACTAGACTTCAGGACAAAAAGTGCTATAAGAAATAAAGAGGGACATTTGTAATGATAAAGGGGCAATTAACTAAGAAGACCCATTGATCTAAATATGTATACCACTAATATCAAAGCTTCAGAAGTCATGAAGCAAAGTGGCCAAACTAAGGGAGAAATAGACAAATTCACAATCATAGTTGAAGATTTTAAGCACTATTCACTCAGTAAATGATAGAACAAGTAGATAAAGTTTAGTAAGTATAAAGATTATCGGAATAACACTATCAACCAACTTGACCTAAATGATATTTATAGAACACTACACCCAACAACTGCAGAATACATATCTGGAACCTATACTAAGTTAACAGTTTGAGATGGACTAGGTCAGAACAACAAGTAAAATGCTAAACAGACTGAAAAATCAACAACTCTTCTTGGAGACATAGGAGAGGGGAAGACACAGGGCAAACTGCTGCTCCCAAGATTGGAGAGACAGGCAAATGCAGACAGAAGAGGGTTAGCCAGGGTAGAGGCCCATGAGCAGAAACCACTGCGGGAACCGGTGCTGGACCAGGAAAACCTGAATTTTAATTGCTGGAGGCTCAGTGTGAACAAGTCTGAGAGTTGAAAACTTCAGGGGGATCCAGTCATAGGGGGCACCTACAATACTGTGAGATTTACCTCCAGGAGCTCAACAAGGTTCCCACCACAAATACTGGGGAGAAAGCCCCTCATGCCTCCAGGAGGGGGAGGGGAAAAGGAACTATTTTGAAATTCTCTAGAGTGCTCTGTTCTTCATAAGAAGACCTGCCCTCAGGGGAAACTAGTTAACCAGAACCTAACTGACCTGAGGGAAGGGAAATACTTAACTCCAGCTTATTCTAGCCATCCTATCTCACCTGGAGGGGGAAAAAAAAACAGAAACACTTGTGAAATTCACAGTCCAGAGGTATAGGCTCACTAAAAGACTGAGACATAATCATAGGAGCTTCCCATCCCCCCACACCTGACTACCACATTACTAAAGGCCTGTTTACAGTAGTTCCTTTTATCCGGTAGATTGTGTCTGGCTAACAAGAAAAAATTACAAAGCATACCAAAAGGCAAAAAACACAATTTGAAGAAATATAGCAAGCATCAGAACTGGACATGGCAGGGATGTTGGAATGATCAGACCAGGAATTTAAAATAACTCTGATATGCTATGGGCACTAATGCATAAAGTAGACAATATGCAAGAACAGATGGGTAATGTAAGTAGTGAGATGGAAATCTTAAGAGAAAACCAAAAAGAAGTGCTAGAAATAAAAAAAATAATGTAACAGAAATGAAAAATGCCTTTGATGGGCTCATTAGTAGACTGGAAAGAATCTCTGAGCTAGAGGATAATCAATAGAAACTTCTAAAACTGAAAAGCAAAGAGAACAGCCTCAAAAAAACAGAACAGAATATCCAAGGACTGTGATGACAAGAAAAGGTGTAACATACACATAATTTGAAGGAGAAGAAAGAGAGAAAGGAACAGAAGTATTTGAAAAAATAATGGCTGACAATTTCCCCAAATTAATGTGAAACACCAGACCATAGATCCAGTAAGCTCAGAGAACCCTAAGCAGAATAAATGCCAAAAAGACTACACGTAGGCATATCACTTTCAAACTACAGACAATCAAAGATCAAGAAAGAATCCTGAAAGAAGCCAGAGAGGAAAAAAACACCTTGCCTATAGAAGAACAAAGATAAGAATTACATCTGACTTTTTCTCAGAAACTATGCAAGCAAAAAGAGAGTGGAGTGAAATATTTAGTGTAGAGGGAAAAAACCCACCAACTAGAATTCTGTACCCTGTGAAATTATCCTTCAAAAGTGAAGCAGAAATGAAGACTTTCTCAAACAAACAAAAATTGAGGGAATTTATTGCCAGTAGATGTGCCTTCTAAGAAATGTTGAAAGATCTTGAGAGAGAAGGAAAATAATATAAGTCAGAAGCTAGGATTTACACAAAGTAAGGAAGAGCATCAAAGAAGGAATAAGTGAAGCTAAAATAAAAACTTTTTTCTTATTCTCACTTGATCTAACAGATAACAGTTTGTTCAAAATAATAATAGCAACAATGTATTCAAATATATATATATTTGACCATATATATACAGTCATGTGCTGCATAATGTTGTTTTAGTCAATGATAGACTGCATAGATGATGGTGGTCCCACAAAATTAGTACCATATAGACTAGGTGTGTGGTAGGCTATACCATTTAGGTTCGTGTAAGTACACTCTATGATGTTCACACAAGGACAACATCACCTAATGATGCAATTCTCAGTATGTATCCCCATTGTTAAGTGACAAATCACTATATATATATATATGTGTATATATATATATATATATATATATATATATATACACACACACATATATATAACTGAAATAAATGACAGTAATGATACAAGGAACAGGAGGGAGGAATTAGGATTATTTTGTTATTAAAAGGTACTCACAATACCAATATAGTAGCATAGTGTTATTTGAATGTGAACTTGGATTAGCTGTAAATGTACACTGCTAACTCTAGCACAAACACTAAAAGAAATTTAAAAAGAGGTATAACTAATATGATAAGAAAGGAGAGAAAATGGAATCATTTAAATGTTCAACTAAAAAGCCAAGAAAAGTGCAGAAGACAAAAATAGGGCAACAAAAAATAGGGGGAACAAATAAAAAACAGTAAGAAATATGGTAGACATTATTCCAACTATGTCAATAATCACTTTGAACATCAATGGTCTAAATGCAATGATTAAAAGATAGAGATTGTCAGAGCAGAACAAAAAACAAGATCCAACTATTTGTTTTCTACAAGAAACTCACTTTAAATATAAAGACATATAGATTAAAAGTAAATAGATGGAGAATAACATACCATGCTAACACTATTCAAAAGAAAGCAGGAGTAGCTATATTAATTTCTGACATAGCAGACTTCATTCAGAGCAAGGAGAGTTACCAGGGATAAAGAAAGGAATTATATATTGACAAAGGGGTCAATTCTCCAAGAAGACATAACAATCCTTAATGTATTATGCACCTAACAATAGAGTGTCAAAACATATATGAGGCAAAAACTGACTGAGCTGCAAGGAGAAATAGGTGAATCCACTATTATAGTTGAAGACTTCAGTACCTCTCTATCAGAAATAGATAGGTCCAGCAGGCAGAAAATCAGAAGGACATAGTCAAACTCAACAGCACCATTAATCAGGTGGATATAATTGACATCTATAGACTACTTCATCCAACAACAGCAGAATACACATTCTTCTCAAGCTCACATGGAACATTCACCAAGACAGACCACATTCTGGGCCATAAAACACAAGAAATGAAAAAGAATAGAAATCATACAATGTCTGCTCTCAGGCCACAATGGAATTAAACCAGAAATCAATAACAGAAAGATAACTGGAAAATCCCAAAATACATGGAGATTAAACAACGTGGGTCAAAGAAGCTCAAGAGAAATTGAAAAATATTTTGAACTAAATGAAAATATAACATCAAAATTTGTGGGATGCAATGAAAGCAGTGCTTAGAGGGAAATTATAGCATTGAATGAATATATTAGAAAAGAAAGAAGATCTAAAACCAATGAATAAGTTCCCATCTTAGGAAACCAGAAAAAAGAGGAGCAAATTAAATCCAAAGTAAGTAGAAGAAAAGAAATAATAATTAGAGCAGAAATCAATGAATTTGAAAACAGGAAATCAAGAGAAAAAAATCAATGAAACCAAAACCTGGTTCTTTGTAAAGATCAATAAAACCAATAAGCCTCTAGTCAGGCTAACTAAAGTAAAGGTTCAATTTGCTTTTCTATTTTAAAAATAAACAATATAAGTAGATGGTGAATATCTTTGTGTATTCCCAGTTATATTTCGGCACTTTATTGCCAACAGGAATTGGGTCATAGCTCTTTCTAAACAGTAAGCCTTCCATTTAAAGTACCATTATCATCATTATTAATGTTGTATTGAGTGATAAAAATTCTTTCTATACAAATTTTTATAAAATATGCTTCTGATAATATAGGTTTTTATCTTCCACTCAAAGAGTGGACCTATTTTTGTTTCCATGGAGGTTATCTATATGATTTAGATGGTATAATTTTTTTAGAGTTTTTCAGTTCCAGGCAATTTGCTGGGCACTTTTTATGCATTATCTTAATTAATCCTCAAACTACTCTAAGAATCCATGAAGTAATACTATAGATATCCTCATTTTATGGATGAGAAAATTGAAATTTAAAGAAGTGAAGTAATTTATCTCAAGTCACAATATTAGCAGCAAGCAAAGCCAGGGTTGTGATCCAATTTAGGCTCAAGATTCACAAGGGCCAATTAATATTGTCTATTTTTACTTCAAAAATCTTGTGATAGAGATTTCTTACAAAAATGGGTTTTTTGAACATTTCGTTCTTTGGGTTCTTTGCTTTTCATCTGGTTAGCCCTGTAATGGTATTTGAATTTGAGAAAGACATTAGTTTTGAAAATCAGTTAAATATTTTAGATGGTTATTTTGCTTAATAAATAACAATATTATCCCATCTATTAGCATTAATTAAAATTTTAAGCTTACATGTGTTTATTAGTTATTGTTGTCAGCTATGATCAGGGTACTGTTAAATTTTAAACATGCTACAAAACTAAAGCAAAGTATTGTTTAGCATTTCTTAGAAGAAATAAGAGAAACTGACTAAAGCAATATAGAAATCATTGGAAATGATAAAGTGGATATTATTGAATAGTCTCTTTAAACCAGCACATGGGTCACAGAAAAATTTGAGCTGACTGGCAGAAAGCAGCTTTTAAACTGTTTTAAAGGAGAATTGGCTTATGGGCTTTATCCTGTCATGACTTATTTACTTTTAAAAATGTGCCATTCACAGTGCTTATTATTAGAGGCATGAGGATGAATGGTAAAGGCCAACAAAGTTCTTATCCTCAAGGTAGACCGTGGTGGAGACAGACAGGTGAATTTATCATTGTAATACATAGTTGTAAGGTCAATAAAATTATATTGCAGCCTCAACTAATGTCTCTGTAATAGCCTTTTAGTATTTCTTAACATTCCAGATTTGCAACCAATTAGTGTACATCTTATAAGTCAGCTCGGCCTCCACTGGGCCTCCACAAGCTGCCTCCTGTGTCTCCCATTAGGTTAAATGTGCAGCAGCAGTTCCTACTGAGAATGAGAACGGGTGTCAGTTCAGCTTGAAGGTCTATCCTGACAGTGGGAGAAGGTACTGAAAGTCAGAGTGTACTGGGTGCTATTTCTAAGTGTACTGAGTGGTCAATAGAAAACCATTCTCCCATCCCCTCCAGAATCCATTGTACATATCAAAAGATAGTCTCTGTTCTTGACTGAAATGGAAAATTTGGGGTGAATTAAATGGTCACAAGTCCAAAGAATTGAGGCATTGTTTTAGCTAGAGTAATTTTTTAGTTAATGATCATGGTTAGGAAATTGATGTTTCTAGTTAACCAAAGGTTAATTAGTAAAACTGATTGGGACTAGGACATCCTTGAATATTTTGGGGATGTCCTATGGTGACATATATCTTACTTAACTTCAGAAACATTTACCAGATAAAAACAAGAGTATAATGTGATCTCTCAACTGTGTGTCTTCAGAAAATACTTTAAATCATCAGATTCAATGTAGGCAGATTGAGCCTATTTAGGCTTCAATGTTAAATGTGAAAAGAGGGTCATTATTTGAAGGAGAAAAAGCATAATGTGGAAAAGCAGACTACTTCAGAATCACAGTTATTTAGTTATTCATTAAATAGTTTCCTCATTCAAAACAAACAAACACACACTTACTGAGCACTATTATGTACCAAGACCTGTGATAGGATGTGGATAGAAACATAAAGAAGACAATTATCCTAGCTTAACAATGATTAATATAGTGGGGAAGACATATGGGCAACAGGGCCACAATATAATGAGAGATGTGCATAACAGCCCTGCAAAAAGAATGCTATGAGATCAGACAGTGGGGCTTGCTTAATCCTGCCTGGGCATGACGATCAATGCTCTTAGCTGCAAGCAACAGAAATGACTGATGGACTTAAGAAGAAAGGAATTTATTTTTTAAATATTGCAAAATCCACAGAAACACTTGGAGGACTGGAGAACAGCGCTCAGGGGCAATGAAGTCAGGAACAGTGACCAAACTGTCCCAGAACTGACAGTGAAGGAGCATCACTGTGGCTGCCACAGAACACTAGTGCTAAACTTGTAGTACTGCAGCACAGTATTGTCCCAGAAACTGACAACTGATGAAACTGCCAAACTACCGGTGAGGAGGCCCATGATGCATCACTAGCTCCAAATTCAAAGTCTATGTTGAGAGCCTCTCCTTGGCAGACCCTAAGTCATATGCTCACATCTTAGCTGCCATGGAAACTGGAAAAGCAAGTGTCTAAAGTGTTCAATTTCTATAACGGGATGTGGGCTCAGCCTCTCACTTCTTATGTGAAGTGCTTTTGAGGTGAATCTTGAAAAATAAATAGATATTTACTAAACAGGCAAAGAGTTAAATATTCTAAGAAGAAGGAACCAAATGTGCAAAGACATATTTCTCAAATGTGCTGCTCAAGTACGTAACTCATGTGAGAGAGGCATGGAAGGTAGACAGTATCCAGATCATGAAAATTCACATATGCCACAATAAAGAGGGTAAGCCTTATCCTGGGAGAAATGGGGAGTGACATTCTTGGATCTGAATGTTATGAAAATCATTATGCACAATGGAGGTTGCTCTGGGAATGGGGTATAGGTCAGTACTGCACTGAAGCAAAAAGGATCAGTTAGGAAGCTACTGAATCAAAATAAGACGAGGAAAGATGAGACACGGGATGAAGGCTATGGCTGTGGGAACAAAGAAGAAGATACAAAAATAAAAATACGTAAAAGAGAAATGAGCAAGACTTGAAAACTGATCAGACAGAGGGATGAGTGAAAATAAATGGCTTAAAATTACACTCAGGATGCTGATCCTACAACTAGGTTGCTGGGAATAATAATCTCTGAAATAAGAGAGGCAGATACGTTAGAAGGTTTTGCGGGATGATGTTGAATTCAACGTTGGATATATGGACCCCAAAGCACCTGTGGAATATCGACATGGAGCTATCCTCGGAGAGTTCAATGTGAGTGTCTGGCATTTATATGAGATTGTTGATTGGCAGCAGTGTAGTGTGGTGGCAGGGGGTGAAGCTCTTGGTCAGACAGTCTTCGATTTGAGTCACCAAGCGACTACTTACAAGCTGTATGATCGAGGCAAGTTACTTAAACTCTGTGGACCTCAGTTTTTCAACTGTAAGATGGGAATAACTTCTACCTCTAGGGTTCATATATATAAAGAACTAGATAATGTTTATCAATCACAATGTATACTGCCCAAGCAGATAGCTCTTAACATTTAGAAACAGAGGTTTTAATTTTGGAATCATCAGTATATAAATGCAAGGAATGAGGAGAGGGCAGAAAGGGCCATAAAGAAGAATCTGAGTAAGGAAGATAACTGGGAGGTTAGTGTCATGAAGTCCTAGGGAGCATTCAACCAGAGTCGTCTGAACTGTCAGAAGGTGAGGAGCCCAGGAAGGTCAGGCATGGAAAATGTCCACTTGTCAACAACTAGAATGCCATCAGCAACCTTAATGAGAGCAGTCTCAGTGCACTGGGAAGGAACATGGGATAGAGATACAATAAATGTTTCAAAAATAAAAAGTATGGGGTAAAGATCAGAAGCTAGTGCTGTTTCTTAAAAATGGGAGTACTGAATATTACTTTCAGTTTAAAAATGCAAAGAATCCTCTGGATCCCTAGCAAGAATAAACCTAAACAATTACTGAATATAATTTTTTCTTCAGATCAAAGTTGCATTTTCTATAGTTTTCAAAGCAAAAAAAAAAAATAGTAGCAGAAAGGAATTCTTGAGAAAGAGATTAAAGTCATTTGCCCTCTTCTATTCAAGTCTTCCTTGTTCATTTCTAATTTTTTCTTTGCACTTTTCAGGGACTTTGTTCTTTACTTCTATGCAGATAATTCAAAGGCAACTTCTGAATCGTCTATCTAAACTTCAGAATAACATCTAAGTTATTCTTAGGTGGTCCATGGTGGTCCATTATTAATAAAAACTTTTGAATTCCGCACCACTGCTTGTGGCTCCTAACTGTCATTATGACTATATGCGAATTTGTGCAAGATAAAGTTTTCAATTGTCTAAAGACTTCAGGCTGTTTTGCTGTGACTTTTTTTGGCTATTCTACAAATTATGAACATTGTTCCCTTAAACCCAGGTACCTCTTGATTCACTGAAGTACCAACTACCCATGAGGATAAACGTTGCTTCTTTTTCACCATTATAGCTCTCACACTTATTCCAAGGTTGAATTAATTAGTTAACTTTATAATGAGTGGAACAAGAAAGACTTCTATGGATTATGGAAAGGAAACTTAAATCGTTTAGGTCTTTCCTCTCTTCTCTATTTTTTTGACCTCTTGATGGAAAGATGATTTGAGTGCTCCTTTGTTGCTGAGAAAGAATCCTCGATTCCCACGGTCACCCAGATGGATAAATCCAAGTGGAACTAAATCACATGTTAACAGTTTAATTAAGCTCTTTGTTAACAATGAGCAGGGTTATCACTGATATACTGAGTGGCTTTCTGACATGTACAGAATTAAGAATAGGCAGCCGTAGACTTTATAGCATAATATTGTCTCCTGTGGGAGCAGATGAATTTGTGATTTTCTTGAAATAACAAAATGATTTATCACCTCCCATATGCACTGCCATCCACCTGGCAGGAGTAATGCTTCCCTTGGCAGGCTCCCTCCAGTGGAAACAAACAATTCTGATGGATAAAAGACTAACCCAAACTAAGAAAAGGGAAAGAAAAAATTTTATCCAAAAAAATGGGGTTTTTTATGCATCTTATTAGCAAGATGTGTAGCATACACATTTCGCCAAACACAGTCATCATTCAAGCTCTTAAGTGAAGGCCCATTTAATTTTGTCAATGCTTTGCTGATTTATAAGGTAAGCACCAGTGAAAACAGATATAAAGGCTGTCTTTGGCTGGGACAAATGACCATTATCCATATCGCTACATAGATGAACCCAAAAGGAGAGTCATATTGAATAGTGCAGTTTCTTGTTCTCACTATATTTTGGAAAAGAAACCTTTGCTGTAATAAATGGCTGCATTTCTTTGCTTTCACTTATTCCCAATTGCAAACAAATAACTTTTGGTTGGATCTAAAAGTCAGTGTTGTTAAAGTAAAAAGAAGTCAGGCAACAAAGTTCCCAAAAGAAACTACCTTTGTCGTTGCATACAGTAAAATAGAAAATGAGACAGCATGAAAACTGAAGCTGAAAATATCCACATACAGAGGGGAAATCAGGAAGTGACTATCAAGAGAATTAGAAGCAAGAAAGAAATGTAAGAGACAGACATAGCAGTGTGTGCTGGGGCTGAGTCCTTGAATATTTATGGACTGCTTCAGCTTCCCGCCCCACCTGCTACATAAAAGTCTTATGAAGATTTGAAGTATTTGGATTCGATAGAGAGTAAAGAACTGCCAATTTTTCCTGTTTAACAGCAAGGAATCAGTCTTTCTCCTCTGATGATAACTTTAAATTAATCACAGAATTTATATGAAACTACAGACTCATTTTAGAGAGCAGGAAACATGATGCAATTGGTCAATACTTGGCCCTGTTCTGTGGGATAAAAATCACAGATTGTGGGAATTTTTAGACAGAATATAAAGGTGCAAACATTATAGAAAGTGCATTAGAGATCAAAAAGAAACACAGGCATCAGTTTGGGGCTTTTCGTCGTTCTCCCACAGTCTCTGGTCAAATTAATTTTAAAAGTGAAATGCAAATTGAAGAGTTTTTAAAATTCTATGGTAAGATTGGGAGAATGGTCTTTTTCTAGCGGTTTGCCCTTTTGTACTTAGGAAGAGAGAAGTGATTTCATAGACCACTTCTGGCCCCGATTTCTCCGTATTATTTAGCATTCTCAGCCTGACTTTCTTCAACGTAACTATTCATGGTTTGAAGATAAGCTTATATCAGAGAAGCTATAGATCCTAGGAAGTCATGAATATTTGTGGAGATAAGACAACAGTGTTATCCAAAATTATTCCCATTATACCTAACTGAGACAGAATGATTGCTATGTGAGATATCTAGACATGTGACAAACCCATTGCTGAAAAAAAATACCAGTAGGATAAAGACTTAATTTTTAAGGTAGGTAGAGACTCTAATAGGAAGACCTATTACCGCATTTCTGGTGATTACCTTCTCACAGTTTCCACATATCTCTGCTCCACTGTAGAGCCATACATTTACCTTAATTGTATATGATCTTGATTTGATATAGTAGAGTGTCATGACTAAGTACATAGAATTTGGGATTCAGGGTATCCTGGCTCTGATGCTATCTAGCTGCATGAGCTTGGGCAAGTTAATTACACTCTCTTCAGTACTCTCATGTGTAAATTGTAGATTGTAAGAAAAGCTACCTTATAGTATAGGGGTGAAGACTAAATGGGTTAAACACCTAAAACAGTGCCAAGTCCATAGCAAGTGCTTAATTCTTGCAGCTATTATAATTATTTTAGCGGGCTGGCACTAAGAAAAAGCTCTACCATTTTATAGAGCTTATCAAAAAACAGAGTATCTGATGCCTTGACTTAGATATATTAGACCTAATAAATCTTGGGGTGTCCAAGGGTCCCGGTCCATTTTTGTGTTTAATTACACTAACCATTTATAACCTTATACTTGAAAAATATCTATAAAAGTATAATTATCTTAAAATGCTTTATTTGATATTGTTCATCATTGCCAATATATTGCTCTTATAATTAATGTTTGGTGAGAACAATAATCAGATATATTCACCTAAACTTTCCAATTTCTAATTCCATAAATATATGTTTTCCTTTATTAAATAGAATTTAAAATAATATTAAGGGCCAATTACTTCTTGCTAAATTGCCACCATTTACTCTCAGTATTCCTTTTGCTGTTGGGACCAGAAAATTCCAGCAATAGTAACACAGTGAACTTTGTTTTTTCTGTCTGACCCAAACTAACCTTCAGCCTTATGCATTTGTTTATCTGTAACCTCCATGTAATCTTATAAAAACTTCCAAAATAGATACAAAATTGGCATTCTAGGAAATGCTTCCAAACTGTATACCTGCTTTATGAGTAGTGTGATGATTTCACAGCAGACAACAATTTATTCATTAGGGTTGTGCATCAAATTACCCAATACTGCTCTTGACCTTGTCTTCATGAAACATTTTCCTTTGGGACTCTTCCCTTTATGACATCCTCAATCTTTTTCACTCAGTTGGCTTTCTTCACTCTGCTTACAAACACTTGCAATTCTATTCTATTGTGAACTCTCTCTCCAGATTTTTTTTTTAATTTATAGATCAAAGCGGAGAGTTGCTGTGGACTCAACGTATTATACCAATATAGATATGGGTCAAATAAAGGTTGGCCAAAATGGTTAGTGATGTTTTTGAACACTGACTACCTTCCATCATCAAACTTCCATTTGTAGATTAAACCATCCTCATTCTCTCACAATCTTTTCATTCCCTGACCCTGTATATCTGGGTGTATTGTTGCAGTAGTTCAGCCACCCTTGATCATCTAATCCTTTTCTCTTTGACCTGCCTTCAGCTTCTACTTTGTGGACTGATTTGCCTTTACACTAATTGGATTTTTATTCTTCATTGAATTCATTTTCTTCTTCCACATCCTCACAACGTACATTCTGTCATACACTCCTCAGGCCTTTGCTTTTCTCTTTCTTAAGAGTGCAGAGTTCAGAGTGGCTTCCCTAGAAGAACTCAGTGAAAGCCTGGTCCAGTGTCCACATTAGGGCCCCTGTATCTGGTGGTCTGCAAACCTAGTCAAGGAGAAGCCCTGTCTAGGAACCAGGAACAATTGCAAGGAATTTTTTTTTTTTACTTTAGAAATAAAAGAATTAAGAAAGAGGAATAAAATATTACAAATTATATACACACTTATTCAATAATTGGCTAAATATACCACTAATTTCAAAATGTACAAGTCGTGAATCATTAAAAACCTCCATGATCCCCTAGGAACTTAGGTGACACTTCTTGTCTTCTGCTATAATTGTTTGTGAGACTTCTACAGGCATTGATTTCTCCATCTTTAAAATGGGATGACAGTGCCTTGGCTACTTCACAGGGCTATTCTGAGAACTGAATAAAATAATGTGTATAAACATTCTTTGAAAACTCTACAATTAGATATAAGGCATCAAATAGATGGTAGGTTTTGAAAGAGAAGAGGCTATTTCTTATGCTTTTTGGTATCTGCTCTGCTCCTCTCATGGTGCTCAGCTAATATTTGTTGACTAAGCTCACACTTAGTGGTCTAGTGGTTAAGACTTGGCGCTCTCACCACCTCAGCCTGGGTTCATTTCCTGGTCAGGGAACCACACCACCCAACTGTCGGGTGTCATACTGTGGTGGCTGCATATTGCTGTGATGCTGAAAGCTATGACACTGGTATTTCAAATGCCAGTAGGGTCACCAAGGTGGACAGGTTTCAGTGGAGCTTCCAGACTAAGACAGACTACGAAGAAGGACCTGGCCACCCAATTCCAAAAAATTGGCCATGAAAACCCTATGCATAGCAGCAGAGCATTGTCTGATAGAGCATGGGAAGGGGAGAGGATGGTGCAAAAATACCAAGCAGGGTTCTACTCTGCTGTCCACAGGGCATTAGGAGTCAGAATCCACTCGATGGCACTAACAACAAAGCTCACACTATGGGGTGTGAGCGCTATATTTTGATACTCAGGTAAAGTATAGGATATTAGATTTTTTACAAAAGATTGAAATAGATTTGAGAATCACATGCATAATCAGAATAATAGTGGTACCTTATATGCATATGGTCAGTTTTCAAGGATCTTTTATATACAGTATTGATATTCATGCCAGTTCACAACAAAACTTGAGAGTACAAACATCACAGATACTGTTAATTCTGACAGGTAGGAGTGTAATGAACCACAATGAGTGTTAAAAGATGTCACTGAAATTTTCTTCTCTTTGTTTTCCATTTTCAAGCAGAGGATAATTAAAACACACAGCAGTTTGGCATATTAGAGAGATCTTCATTCTGAAGGTCAAGAGTTAACAGCTCTGATGGCTGCTCAGTCACATACTGGGTCACTTCTGTCTGGTGAATTAACTTCTCTGATCTCCAATTTCCTTGTATGTGGGTAGGAGCAGGGACTTGGACCAGAAGAGCAAAAAGAGCCCTTGCAGTGTGAAATTTTACCACTCTTTCCTGTTTACCTACCATGGTACTTGGCAGAGCCTCTAATTTCATACCATTTATTCTTCACTGTAATGTTGGCCACAGTTAAAAAACACTCTAGGTCTCTCTTGGTGATTTACGTCTGAAAGTAGGCATATTGCTGCGCTGATTTTGTTAGAGGGACACCATTAAAAACAATCATGATTTTTAAAAAGAAGAAATGAAAAATCAATTGAGCCAAATGTTTACTTTGGAAGGCAAATGGTTTGATATCTTGTGTTTTAATTGGCAAAGTAGAAAACTGCCTATCTGCTGAACTGACCAGAAAAATGACTTGTCTATGTATTTTCCTAGTTTTTACTCTTTAGCCATCAGTGTTATTTTAGGACAGGAGCTCTTTCCTATCTATTTCATTTGGCATTTACTCTGCTGGTCATTTGACAAACTTTTTATCAATATGTCAGTTGCTTTAGCCTTTATATTTCTAATAATTAGCACTGTATGCTAATAATAGCTAATATTCATAGAAAGTTTAATATGTGGTAGGTACAATTATGAGCACTTTGACATATATTAAGGTAGTTAAGCCCTAAGAGATAGATGTTCTTATATTTCTGTATTTTACAGATGACAAAACCAAAGCACAAATAAATTATCTTTATCTTCTACATATTGGATGAGATTCTCAAGTTTATTCTCTTCATCAATAAACTATTTTTTGAAATGCTTATTTCTATACTACCTCCAACATATATTTTAACTCTGTTGTTTTAAATTTGCACATAACCTTCCTTATCTTATTCCTGTTCATATTTATTTCATTTTCTTCTCTCTCCTTCTGTCATCTTCTTCACAGAAACTATTTCTTCTCACAGTAGATCATTCTCTGGATCTTTAGGATAAAGTTCTCTTCAGCTTTTCCTAACATAATTTTTAAGGTGGCGTATTTATTTCTCCTTATGGACTGAGGTCAATAAATAGTACATAAGATGCCCATGTCTGCCCTCTACTTACGCCCGGGAGATAAGAAGTCTGTCTCAGATCAAATGGTGAGTATGCTGCTGGGCACAAGCAGTGCCATTTTCAGCTCCACTCTGTGTGCTGAGGTGGAGAATCTCCTATCCCTGCTAATTAGCCCTCAGATCCACTGAATTGATGAATAACAGACACTGAATTGTGTAAGATACAATGAACAGCCTGAGCTCTTGTGAGGATTTTCTCCCTAACTCCATCCCCACCTTCAGTGACTTGAACTGTGGGGACTTTATCTCACAGGACATAACGTGCCTCAATCAATATCTTTGGCTCATGTTGCTTTCCAGGGGTTTCCCCCACTGAAAAGACATATAGAGAAAAGCACACCTTGGCAGTAGCAAAATGACTCTCTGTTCTCTGCTAGGCATAGACTCTGAACTTACAATTAAGGTCTGCTTGTGCAACATATTGAAGCTTGGGTATGTTTGTCTTAATCTGCCTGATTTGTTATTTGAAGAAATTTCTCCCAGTCTCTGGCAACAGGTGGAACATCAATCTTAGTTTTGGGTTTCTGAGTTTTCTTCTTTTTCTGGGTCATCAGAGATACTCATACAAGAAGTTATAAAACATTCAGCCCAGTTTAATTCAAAACGTGTGTACTGAATGACCACGAAGCACCTCTTGTCCCAGGCTGAGAAAAAGCACTGAACAAGACAGACATTACTGCTGCCTTCCTGGGCCTCAGAGGTTAGGAGGGAAAACACACTCTTAACAAGCGATTATATATGCCTGAGGAGTGTATGGAAAGAGAAGAACAGGACCCTAGGCGTATTTACGGTAGTCAGGTATCATTTCAAAATGCTCAAATTATTTTATAAGCTATCTTCACCTTTCTCCATGTGAAAAAACAGTTCTGCTTTTTTTTCCTTTGGTTTGCTTTTGAGAGTCCACAGCAATTATAATCACCACAAAGCACTGAATATCTTTTCCCATAAGCATCCAATCAAACAAAATAGCATGCTGTCAAAATAGTGGCATTAATTCTAGAAGGTTTTTCTACTTCCTTACATTTTCACAAAAGAGAAACTTAATTAGCTACAGTGCTCATAGTTCTTCAAAGAACTGTTTTACAACTGGACCTTGTTAAACTGTCTTTCCCCGGATTCTTTTGTTTCCATGTGGGAAAAGGTGTAGGTACTTCCATTACTCCAATGTCATCATTCCTAACACACTTAGTTTTTCTTTGGTAAAAAGGAAAACAAACGACAGATTAATATTAACAACAATATATATCACAGAGAGCAAACCAAGGAAGACAGCCTCACTTGCTGCTGTGAGAAACAATGATGCATATATTAATGAACACCATGGCCGGCACCAAGATGGACAAAATAAGTGCTTCAGATGGAAAATTTGAGGTTTTGAATTAACTTTCCAATATACAAATGGGTTCAATGTAACACTCATTCCTTCATTCTTGCCTTTTTTTTAATGTATCCAAAAAAATGTAGCATCTGTTAATACAATCACAGACTACTTTAATATGAAAGAGTGTAATTAGTACATACTGTTCTAAGCCCTAGGGAGAAAAAAATTAAGTGGACAAGCCTTTATCATGTACTTTTGCTATTGATTAGGTACTATTCAATACTAGCCTTATATTGTATTTATAACTGAATACATGTAGATTAACTATTTGAGGCAAAATGCATACAGCAAAATAGAGGTTTGAATGCAAATGAAAGGACCTTTAAGATGAAAGTATTCAGCGGTCTTTACCTAACCTGCTCTTTGAAGGGGAATGACAAGGCACACCAAGTACATTTCAGAGAAGCAGGTTGCAGAAGCAAAAAAGGAAAGAGAGAAATAATCCTTTTATTCATCACTTGTCATTGAACAAAATCAAACATTATTGTTGCATTTATATAGTATCATTCTTTTTGAAGAATTCAAAATATTTTCCCACTTTTGAATCAATTATATATTCATAGTACTTCTGAGCCTTAAAGAGTACACTGTGGATATTTGCAGACAAAGGTATTGAGAGTTTAAGGGATTTACTCAAGGTCACCCAGTTATCCAAGGAAAGAGATAAGTCAGGTGTGTAAATTTCCAACTGCTCATGTTTTAGCACTATCTCAGGCAGTTATGTATATAACTTAGTAAAACATGATTCCTGATTATGGTTCATCAGGTGAGGCTTTGCCTGTCACTCAAGTCACCTCCATCACAAAAGCAGGAAGGGTAAAGAAAGTGGGTCAAAATTTTTCATAGAACTCTTGGTGATAGCCCTTAATTTGCACATCAGTGAGATGAGTTGGTGACTAGGTTGCTCTAGAAAAAGTCAAGGTGAAAACCCTCAAGAGAAGAGGCCTTTATTCACCTAACACGCCCACCAAAGAGGAGCATGATCATGGCTGTGCTCAGTGGGCCCCAAAGCAGGACTTTTAATGAGATCTCAGAAGAGACAGCAGAGCCCACTTTCTGTAGTAAGGATTACACGCAGCCTGCACACAGCTCCCCCGACCCAAGGAGAGACACAGGCCGTCAAGCTCTCGAGCTGAGAGAAAGATGCACTGCTTTCAGACTCTTGGAAAAATTCACCCTTTAGGATGAGAAAATGGCACAGTTTCTTCCCTGGTATTGGTCTGGACAACAGGTCGGTATGGTTGAAAGGTTTCTGTTCTGCTGGTCCACCTTCGACCAGTTGTGTGGATGGAGAGGGCAGGCTTTGCAGGAGCTTTTGTTGACTACACCTTGGGTGTTCATAGGTTGCAGCCTTTTCTACTGCCCAGGCATGGATATACCAGAGGCAAGGAAAAAACAAAAAGCAACAAGGAACTCTCCCCAAGGGGTTCCTGCCTTCCTGAAATCCCTAGCCAGTCAGCCTTCTTTTCTCTTCCTTTCAGAATCTTCTGGAAGGTGCCTTTCATATTTTGTCCAGGGTTTTTTCTTATTATTAGCTGCAGGAGTAAAACGGAATGACTTTACTCCATCCAAGACTCTAGTTTTAAATTTAAAAAAAGAAAAAACATGGTGAGTAGTTCAGTTTACCTGCTAATTAGATTCTTAATGACTAATTTGATCTAATATAATTTTCATTTTATATTGTTTTATGACAGTGGTTCCAAAATGCTGTCTAATCATCAGAAAGATCCCCACTTCAGGAATTCTCAGGTGGGGCCACAAGATCTCTCTCTTTTTGTTTTTTTTTCTTTTTTTAAATAGCTTTCTGGGTGATGCTGATGATGAGTCCAGTTTGGAAATCATTGGCTTAAAGTGTTAAATCAGTTTTAAGATGAAAGTGTCCTGGCCTTTGTGTATCTTGAAGTGAACTGGTTTATTAATTTGAAAGTTTCATACAGTAACTTTTTCTTAGAAAAGGAAGCCCACATCTAAGTAAAAGAAAAGATTCAATTCATGGTATTGTGATATATTTTTAAAGATTTTTGTTGTTTCTTCCTTACAAAAAAAGTAATATTTTAACTTTTTTTTTTGTTTTGTGAGGAAGACTGGCTCTGAGCTAACATCCATTGCCAATCCTCCTCTTTTTGCTAAGGAAGATTAGCTCTGAGCTAACATTTGTGCCCATCTTCCTCTACTTTGTATATGGGACGCCTGCCACACCATGGCTTGATGAGCAGTGCATAGGTGTGTGCCCGGGATCCAAACCTGTGAACCCCAGGCCACTGAAGTGGAGTGCACGCACTTAACCACTACACCACCAGGTTGGCCCCTATTTTAACATATTTTTTACAGAAAATTTTAAAATTCAGAAGTGCATCAAGGAGAAAAACCTCATAAATAATCAAAATTAATATGCTGATGTATCGTTACTTTTAAATTTAAGATCATACTGTCTGTATTACTGGAATGCTTCTTTTTGTACTTTTCATTTTATCATAAATATTTTTTGCATTTTATTAACAAAAATTATTTTTAAATAATATTAATTATTCACATATCCTTGAGCATTTAGATTTAATCCAAAGGCCATTACTGAGAGTCTTGGTAGATAAACAGGCACCTATTTAGGATTGATTATATTAATTCCCTTCCTCCCCCACAAGACGTCACGTCATCTTACACCACTGAATACCAAAACTTAGGCATTCAGGGCCTTAGCTTAAACTTTAACTTTTCTACATTTTTCTTTCTAGACATTATGACCAAGGATTTTCAATCCCATTTTATAAAATACATTTGCTAATCTAAACCAATCCCCTACCTCTCTCCATTTTCCCAGATTCTTTCCTTCTGTCCCCTGATCTCCAGATGTGTGGTCAACAAACTTTCCCATACCCTCAACATCTTCTAGAATGGTTTCCTTTACCTCCTTGCCATAACAGGAAACAGGCTGTCCCTTGAGAACTGTGCTATCTGGCTATACCATTTGCTACTCCTCATTGTTCCTGGCATCTTCTTCCTGCATTTATTGATTCTGGCTTTCAGCTGTATTCATTGCCATTCCTGTAATCATTCTTAGTGGTCTAAGGGTCAGTGGGTATATCATCAAAATACTCTTGGCCCTTTCAGTTCTCTGACTTCTCCCCAGTTAGCTTTTCTTCTACACTTGTACATCTATTCATTCTCATGGTCACATTCTGAACATTGTCACGACCTACAGCTACCTTATTTAGATTTCGAATAACACTCTGTCTGACTAGAGTGTCCTATACTTCCAGACCACATAATCTATCTAGTATATTCACTGTGATATTCTTCGTTCTTATTCAGATTCCGAAACCATTGTCTCCAAACTAGTTTTTACATTCTTCATCATCTTCCTAATGTTTTTACTTCCATTATTACCAAACTTAAATTCTGTGGTCCATTATTAAAAATATTCTCTGGGTAATATCGTCAACTCCCTTTCACATTTCTTTCCCAATCATATTTTTGGGAAAAACTCCACTTCTGAATGAACCCAATTACCTGTCTTTTCTATGAATACACCAGAGCAGCTAAAGGTAGATGAAGGAAATTATAAAAGCTGATAGGTTGAGCATATGCATTTACCCCAGCTCCTTTCCAGACCCACTAAAATAACAACAACAAAGAATAAAAGCCATATAAATCTACAAGGGCAAGGCGATGAAGAACAGACAACAGAAGACAAGAGAAGCTGATAACATTTTAGGAGATGAGATATAGGTGGACTTATCTGAATGGAACAAGCTGAAACCTAAGCACCTGCAGAAGGGGCTTCCAATGCGGCACAAGAGCATTCACTCTACAGACACCCTAGAAGGCCCAACAGTTAGAGGTACTGAGTACCTCAATGGCAGAATGGAGCACTAGGCTGGCAAATAATTTGTTGAAACCTTTAAGGAGTTCTTAGATATCCAAACATCAACTGTACCCACCCACTCAAGAGATCTATTCTCCAGTGAAATTGTGCCAAAGACTCTGGACACAGGAAGAGCAGGTTAGCAGAGGGCAGCCATGAGGTGCTGCTCTAAGAATTGTCTATTTGCACGTTTAATGGTGAAAACCCTATTTTCCTTTTCCTTTGCTGTCACAGCTCCCAGAACACCAAGAGTTAATGTTATATCTTCCCCATGCCAAACTCCCACTCCCACCACAAAGTGAAAGATTGAAGTTTCTTTCAATGGAGAGGCTGAATGACAGAATAAAGACCTATAAATTCTGTGATAGGGTAGCACAAAGAAAAGGAGGCCTGTTGCCTTAAAATGTAGCCCATCAGTCAACCAGTTAGCTCCATTTCAGAGACCCAGTGATCATCTTTTTGGGGCTTTACTCTTAAATACACCTAAAAAGCTAAGAATAACCAAATGTAGAGGAAAGACGCTAATATGAAAGACAGATAAAACTAACAAATCATCAAACTGAAATAGAAAGATGGAACTCATATGAAACAGAAACAATACAGAGATCTAAAGAAAAATGTTTAATTCTACTTAATGTGCCCAGAGAGTTAGGAAATATATTACACCTGGCATCTATGAAAAAGAAATAATTAAAGAAAAAAAGAACTTTAGGAAATTTAATATATAACTCTCAAAATTTTTAAACATTAATAAAAATGTAAAATTACATCAGAGTATTCTCTCAAAAAATAGAATATAAAGATAAGGAAAATATGTGATAAAAATAAGAAAATTTAAGGATCAATTCAGGAGGTTCAATATCTGAACAATAAGAGTTCCAGAAAGAAAGAACAGAAAAAATACAGCAAGGAGAGAACTGTCAAAGGAATAATGCAAAAACTTCCCCAGATTGATGAAGTGTCAGGTAGAGTGTATGAAAAATGAACCATACAAATACTCTCCAAGGGGAAATTTCAGAAAACCTCGGATGACGACACTAACCATAAATGTAACAGTTCATGCACAAAGAATGAGGAATAATCAGAGAAATACTGGAAGCTAGGAGATAATGGAGATAGCTAGAAGCTAATAAATCTTCTGGTTTATTAGATTGTGTGATTTTCAAACCTGAGTTCCAAAGCCAACCAAACTGAAAATTAAATATGAGTGTAGTATTTCAAACAAAAGATCTCAAAAAATTAACATCTCACACACACTGTAGCAAAATGAGGGAGAAAACTGAGGAAGAGGACAAAATGGGCTCCAGGACACAGGATGAAGTTCTCCAAGAGCAGGTCTGGAGAGCAAGCAGCCCAGGTTGGCATAAAGGGACAGGGATCCCTGGGAAGTCTCAAAAAGAGAAAGAGTACTAATAGTTTATCTGATATTTTAATCTGGTAGGAAATTGTATTGAGAAGTTGTTGGAGAGTTTAAAAATTAGCCACAAAGCATAAAAAACAGCAAATTAAGACAACTTGGATAATTAACTCCAGAAAAAAAAGCCAAAAATGTAAGTGGATGGTTAATCTTTGTATATTGATGTAATGATAATATTATAAACTCTGAATATGGATTTAATTATATTGAGTGGTGGAGGGAGGCCTCTAAGAGGCAGTGAGTAAGGAGCTGTTGGTTATAGAATGCAGTGAAATTTTTAACTATAACAATAAAGTAGATAAACCAAAAAATAACACATATGTATATTATAAATAATAATGGAGGTTCACGCTAGAGGAAACAATTAAGAAAATTGAAAGTATTTGTCTTAGGAACTTAAGACTTCTAGTGCAACTTGAATTTTTGAACAATATGCCTGTAATACTACAATGAAAATATCAATACAGCAAAACACCCCATTGACACACACACATACACATGTACACACAATTTATGACATCAAATGGGCACTCAGCACTGTGTGAAAATGCTGTTGCATGTTTCTAGATCGAGTGCTGAGAGTCAGAAAGTACTCCAATTTTATGCTTCTTCCTTTCTTCTTCAAGCCCTGTACCCCACAGTACCGTCTCTGCCAAGTACTTACCCTCAAATTTATTTGAAAGAGTCATTATCAGAGAACTCCCAAATCATTCCATCGGCAAATGACCCATTCTCATATTCCATGTCTTCTCTCAGAAAAGACCCTGGTCCCCCATGGGCTCTGGAACCCATTTGTTCTCCTCATCCCAAGAATTTCTCCCACCTCACTGCCTCTGTCTTTATCAGACACCAACCTCTCCTTATCTACTGAATTATTAACAACCATGCTCTTTTAGCTATACCTTTAAAAAAGAAGGCAAGACAACCCTCACTTGTCCCCACTTTCTATTACAGCTCCCAACAAATTTATCTTGTCCATTTCATAATAAAACTTCTCAGTAGAGTTGTCCACACTCACCGTCTCCAACTTGGTCCTTCATTGGCCCTGCAGCCTCTCTGATTCCACCATAGACATAGTTACTTATATATTTGCTTATTATCTTTCTCCACCCACTCCTAATAAAACATACACTCCATGAGGGCAGGACTTTGTCTGTCATGCTACTATCCCAAAACTTAGGACTTAGCACTTGGCCCTCAATAAATAGTTTTAAATAAATGAATCAAGTATAAAATCTTTAAGACAACACAATGATTTTTTAAAAGATGTTTTAGTACATAATATATGGTACACAATATGGAACATACACTGTGACAGTGACTTGAATAAATTTTTTAAATGTTTGTTTTAAAAAACCTTTGATTTAATATAAATATGTGATGTGAATCAAATGAAAATATGTATTTCATTATTTTGTACCAATATGTGCTTATATTACAGTCACGCACCATATAATGATGTTTCGGTCAATGATGGGCCACATGTACAATGGTGGTCCCATAAGACTGGTACCATACAGCTTAGGTGTGTAGCAGGCTATACCATCTAGGTTTGTGTAAGTACACTCTATCACAGATTTATTTTGTATACATTATATGTGATCTATATATATTTACAAATTAATATTTATGCTTACAGATATATTTAAATATATGTACATATGTAATGTATATATATTTTACAATATATATACAAAAATGTATTTTATACATATACATATAGATGCATGTGCATGTGTGCATAAAATTGGGGTAGAAACAAATGCAATGAAGAAAAATAGTTAGGGTAAGCAGATTGCTAGAAAAGGATGGGGAAGAGACAAAGGCAGTGAGATATTTTAGACAGACTTGTTGACCAAGGCCTCTCTGAGAGGGTGTAATTTGAGCCATGAAAGTGTAAGCTATTCCAAGATTTGGGCAAATTGCTTAACAGTCAAAAAAGGCAGAAAACACGAAGTTCCTGAGGCAAAAACAAGCTTAGTGTGTTTAGGGAAGAGCATCACCATATTACGAGTGAGTGAATTAGGGGTCAGACAGCACACAGTCTAACAGACTGTATGCACCTACAACAAGGCCTAGCGGTAGATGGCGCTCAGTAAATACTCATGAACAAAGAGTACAGAGTTTAGATTTTTTTTCTCAGTTTGATGGAAAGTCATTAGAAGATTCCTTGTTTTGTACCGAGCAAGTAAAGAGCCTTGTTACTTTACCAAAAGGTCAAAGTGAGTCTTAGACACCATGGATTCTCACCCTGGCCTTTGTGGTCACTGTGGTTACTGGACGTTCCTTCTAGAACCCAGCGACTCATTGCTTATTCTTTCTAATTTTCAGCCTTACCATTTGGTGCTTACATGTGTGTTTTTGTGTGTATTTTAATGTGAAGGAGAGAAAACATCAATAAGGTCTTGCAGAAACTAAGAGGTCAGAATCTATGTTTTAAAGGAAAACTCTTTCATACTTCATATGATGACAGAAGAAAAATTTCAAAAACCTCTTTATTGCTGGTAGTACACGCTGCAGCAAAAACGTAATGCCTTTCCCTTCTTCAGCTTAGAACAAGGCTAGTTTCTGTTGACTTGCAGCCCATTTTCAACTGCCCAGTTTGTGAATTATTTGGTTTCCCTGCTATTTTTTCTTCCTTTTTTTCCCCATTCAACTCCAGGGAAATATCACTTCATAACACCTGAGAAAAAGAAGTGGAAAGCTCAAAACATCAACTTCAGGAATTCTTTCTTATTTTTTTAGTATCTCATCAGCTACAACACCACACCAACCTGTCTGGACAAAAGCGAAGCAGAAGAACACTTTTTATCTGCTTTGTTTCCACTCTGAAGTAATTAAAATTGTTTCCACGGTGCTGTAATAGTTTGAAATAATGTATGAATGTGCTTCCTTCCTACATTTGCAATTCTGTGCAACTTTACCAATTCAAGCAAAAATTGCAATAAAAGCCACACAGGAGCATGGGATTTGCATTCTCCTATGATCATCCCCGAAAGACAGAATCTGATAATACATACACTGCTTTTTGTGAGGAAATGGAATATAGTATTTCACAAATATTCAGATGGTACAATGACAAGAACACAAGCTATGCAGTTCTGAAACCTGAATTCACCACTTACAAAGCCGTTGCTCTCTGAGCTTCAATTTCCTTTCTGTAAATTGGTACTAATAACACTTTACCTCATAGGGATGTCCTAAGGCAGGGGTTCTCAAAGTGTGGCCCCAGAACAGCAGAGTCAGCATCACCTGAGAAATTGTTACAAATGAAATTCTTGGGTCACCCCAGACCTACTACTGAATCAGAAACTCTGGGGATTGACCCAGCAATCTGTGTTTTAACAAACCTTCCAGGTGATTCTGATACATGCTAAAATTGTAAATAACTGTTTTAATGATTAAACAAGACAATGTATGTACAAAATAAAAGGGCTTTGATAACTGTAACACATTACCCACGTGTGAACTACCATTATTGTGATGATAACAAATATTTTCAGCAAATATCTATGAGCAAGACTGTGCATACAAGAGTATAACAGGTATAGCCCTTCCCTTCAATAATTTATAGTCTAGAAAGATTTATAAGAACACTGACAATTGTAGTGCTGTGTGCTCAGTGCTGTCATAGGAGTTTACAGAGTGCCATGGGACCAAAGATAGTATATTTAAGTCAGGCAGAGGCACAAAGGAAGGCTTCCACTGGTAAATGTTACTTGATCTGTGTCCTTAAGAATAAATATGAGTTAGCCAGCTTGATAGGGAGTGAAGTCAACTTCTAGCCAATGAGAATAGAGGTTGTGGAAAGTTCTAGAGTGTGAAAGATTATATCGCTCAAGTGAAGGGGCTTCAAATACAAGTAAAGGGTTTGTGAGCAAAAGGAGAACTGAGACCAAACCAGCTGTGCCATCAAGAAGCCATATCAGAAAAGAGCCTCTGTGTAACACCGCTTCATCTGGACAGGATTCTGAAAGCTGTGAGAAGGTAGTAATAAAGGGTTTGAATCAGTGTGACATCAGTCTGGAGGCAGGAAATCCACTGAGGAGCCTGTTAGAATATTAGAGAGATGAGGGCCTTTTGCCATGTGGCCAAAGCAGGATGGGGCAGAAGGATTAGAGATATTTAGGAGGAAAATCGATGGAACTTTGGTGATTGAGATGATGAAGTGGAGGAATGGATATGAGAATTCAGAGATTGTTTTTAGCCTATACATCTTTTTTTAATGTAAAATTCTTATCCCTTTCTGATGCTTGGAATGAGGTATTTCAAAATAGGATTAAGATTCCCTTTAGTTTCATAATTGTTAGGAAAAATGCCATCAAATGTGTTCGCCCCATTATCCTGAATCAGTGAAAAAGTATTGTATCAGGTCAGCTAATTTACATTTATAATCTCTTCTAAATTTGAATATGCAAATATTAACATTTTTATGAAATAACCATGCCTCTGCATTAGCACTTAATTTGTCCTTTTATTACTTTAGACTTATTTGAACAATTCAAGTAGTTTTAAAAAACAGAGTAAACCCTCTGCCGGTTCCCATCAAATTAATCCATGAACATATGCTTAGAAAATCTGTGGCTCCTCATCTGTTTTTCTTGGCAATGAGACAAACGAGCTGGGGCTGGCACACGGATGACAATAAGGAGGAGAGGAGCTTTTGTTCCAGGTGTATGAACGGGAGTTAGCAAGCGCACCCAGAAATAAGTTATTTCATAACTCCTCGGTTATAACCTAATAGTAGAAGACCTGTTAGAATTTAGGAAAGATTAGGGTGTTGGCTCTAGCTGAAAGAGTCTAATTATATTTTATTTCTCCCTTTCTCGTTTCTGTTAAGAAAATAGGCCCTTATGCATGGATGGAATGGGACGTTTATCTTTCTTCTTCAGGTGGGCTCTCCCTAATACTTCTAAATGTTATAAAATACACTGCAGCTAATTAGTCAAGGAGGAAATTAGTCCAAGCAAATTAATCACTGGTACTCAATGTGGATTTCAGTGCTTTGTGGCTCAGAGATTATTTAGTGGCTTCTCCTGCTTTCTTGTTTTCTGTTAAAATGAATTCACCCATGACAATAAAGATGGCTTGTTATGGGCTTACCTCAATCATCCTACTCCCCTTCTGCTGGCACAGGCTCAGCACAGGGCCCAGAAAACACTTGGTGTGAGATGATGCTTTCATGCTGAGTTGGGACAGCAGGACTTTCTCCCCCCTCGGAGTACTTCCTGTGTGTAGAAACTGCAGGGAATGTCAGGGAGAGCGGTGTGCATCGCAGGCAGTGAGCATCTTCAATACCTGCTCTTTCTTCCCCTACCTGTGCAACTGGATCGAGAACCTCTGGGCACGTTCAGATGTAAAAATGTTTTTTAAATGGAATGATTAATAAAACCATGAAAACAGAAGCTATGGCAATGCCTTTTTGCTGCTGCATAAGTCTTCACCAATGCTCAGGTAAGGACGGGACGCCAGCTCCCCGGAGGGCCAGTCTCTCAGGGCATGTGGACATAAGGGCAGCAGGGAACAGTCATGATCATGATTTATATTAGAAAGCAAAAGACTGGGTATCAAACAGGTTGGCAGAGATAACACTCTACAGTTAACAATGTACTTTCATGTGCATTGTTTTACTTAATTCTCATACGCATTCTGTGGGGTGAGTTGTAATTATTACTGTTTATAAATATGGGAAACAAGTGATTTGACTCCCCCAAAGCCACATAGCTAGAAAGTGGCAGAGTCTAGGCCTGAAATCCAGGCGTCCTGACTCTTTACTTACTCTTTTCCCAGCACCACCTCTGCCTCCTCTACAATAAGAGATGTTTCCAGGGTAAAGCTTAATGTGATAAATTGACATTTTCAGACCATTAAGACTAGAAATTTCTCCTAATGTTTCTCTCCTAACAGACAAGAGTGGTAAAGTTAACTACCATTGTAAACAACTATATTCCAATTTTAGGAAGACCATTTAGGAAGCAAAACCATTTAGTGAACAGAGCGTCGCCTGAGGAGCAAAGAGACAAAATCTCATTCAGAATGTACCCCTGGTGACTTACTGCTCAGCCTCTGTGAGCCTTTATTTCCTCAACTATGAAATGGGGAAATAATTCCTATCTTGTAACATTATTGCATTACAAATGATCTATTAAAGCATTTAGAATACTGTTTAGCACATAGCAAGTGTTCAATCATAATTCCCATTGGGCTTAATATATTGTAATGTTCTGAAGCATAGAATGTAAATGTAGAATGATACTGACTCCTATAAACAAAAACGATATACATGATTTTAATAATCATAACATGTCACTGTGAAAATGCCTAATAAATGGAAAATAAGTCTACCACTATAATGCTAAATTATAAACCCAATCTGGAAGATATTCAAAATGCATGCTGCTTCTGAAAAGATTTTCCTTCTACATCCTTAAAAACTGTGAGATTAGAGTAGGTGTGCCAGAGAAAATATACTGCAGTAAAGAATTGGGAAATCGAGAGGTTAATTTAGGATCCTGTTAACAATTTGAACATATCTCTTCAGATTCCATCAGGTACAGATGATTTCTGAAACATTGTTATATAATACAAATATATAAACATTTCATTCTTTGCAAAAAATATAATTTAATATATCACCTATCCCATACATGTCTAGTTGAGATTGTACATTTTTCACTTTGTGGGTCTGGAAAAATGATTCTTGAAGCAATTCTTTCATCTTCTCTTATGACACTTTTTTTATCTTTCTTATATTTCATATATTTTATTTTCTAGTTTGTATCTAAGTTATTTTTGTGTGCTTGTTACTTCTTCTTTAAAAGTTTATGCTCCTAAAAATTCTCAAAGATTTCTTGTCCGTCCTTTATACATCTAGTAGAGTACCTTGTACATAGCAGACATTCAATAAATATTTTATGAATAAGGCATTATTTATTTAGAACTTCAGGGATCAAAATGGAAGAGTAGAAACACTAGTTTTGTGTGTATGCTAATAATAGAATACCCAATTCAAACCAGCTCAAGTGATAAAAGGATTTATCGACTCATGTAACTAAAAAGTCTAAATGCAGAGCAGGCTTGGAAAACGAACTGATTGAGAAGTTTGTAATGCCATTAAGGTTGTTCCTCCATTTCCCAATGATTTCCTAGGCTCTGACTTCCTATTAGTTTATTTTATCCTCAGGCTAGCTTTTATAGCAAAACGGTGGCAAGAGGACTGCCTGAATTTAACAGGGCTACATGCTTCCTTTTTCACATCAGAGTTGGAGAGAGGATGTCTCTTACCACAAATATCCATCAAAGTGTACCCCTTTGTGACAAAATTCTTACTGGAAAAACTTATGTCCATGTCTATCTATGAACCAATGCCCATTGATTAGGAAAGCCACATGGTGATGGACAGGGTCCTGAGGCAAAATGCTACAGCAGGGGAATGAGATAATCCTAGAAGTCAGGTTGGGGTTCATTCCAACCAAACCATAGAAATGTTTATGATTTGGTGGAGGGAAGGGAAGGAGCATGGGTGGCTAAATGAATTTGGGGGAGGCAATCACAATATGCACTATAATTGGGTAGTAGTTTAAACTTCCGTAGTTCCAAAAATAAGGCTAAAATGCTCCAGTGTTAGGCTTATACTCATTAGGTATACGATAAAACACATATAGCCCCATATTAGCTTAAAATAAATCAGATTTTCCTCATATGCCTTTTGCTTATGGGTGCTTTCTGAATAGAAACAAGTGATTTTCTTCCCTTTTATTAAGTTTATCACGGGTTGTGGACCCACCCCATTCAGGGAGATTTTAACAGAGTCTAGAGATCAGAATGCCATAATTACTTTAAACACTGAATTATTCATAGAGGAGGTTTAAAATGACAAAGAAAAATGAAAATGTATGTTAAATATTCTTACATGCTTCTTTCTGCAATCCAACAAATGTGTCTCCTTTCCCCTCCTCCCCATCCATCCTATATATCGGAGTGGAAAGGGATGAAGGAGAGAGAAGAAAGCAACAACAAGAAAAGACTGGACTAAAAAATGTATACATAACATGCTAATTTCTGAAAATTAAATGAATGGGTTATTTCTATAGATAGCTTACCTTAAGGAAGTCCAGAATGCATTGTTGAAAGTAAAATCCAGTTACAGAGAGATGTAGATGTTTCTATTACAGGAAACACACACATAAAACCCATATACGCATGTGTACTTGTGCGCACGTGTGTGTGTATGTGAGAAGGTGAAAGGAGTGCACAGAGACATACTTGGTTGTTTATATTAGTTACACCAAGAGGATGAAATTGCAAATGGAGATTGTGGGGGTTTTTGGCAAAACTGCAAAAGGTTGTGTTTTAACATACATTTTAGCATAATTTCATTTATTACTTTAAGCATGTATTATTATTATTATTATTATTGGTAAGGAAGATTAGCCCTGAGCTAACATCTGCTGCCAATCCTCCTCTTTTTGCTGAGGAAGACTGGCCCTGGGCTAACATCTGTGCCCATCTTCCTCTACTTTATATGTGGGACGCCTGCCACAGCATGGCTTGATGAGCGGTGTGTAGGTCTGCCCTGGGATCTGAACCTGGGAACCCTGGGCCGCCAAAATGGAGCACACGAACTTAACCACTATGCCACCGGGCCAGCCCCAGCATGTATTATTTTTAATCTAATAAACATCAAATGATTGAGAAGGAAGTGATGATTTGGGAATTGATTTGGTGTAGAAATCGCAATTTTTCCTTCAAGGAACAATTTATTCATTTATATTCAGATTTATTGGCTAGAATTTTTTGAATCATAGATTTTACTGTATAATTTTAAATTTTCAGTAATTTCTACTCATATTCCAAATTAATTGAAATCTATTAAAATTCACTGAAGATAAGCCTTCTTGAAAATATGTATAGAAAATATTTTGTTTCAAGATGGCAGATTGATGTACAAAATAGACTTAATTGGAACTAGTTTGGCATAGTATGCCCAGTTTCCTCTAAAACAATCAACGTCTTTGAAGGATTTTGTAGTGTAAATATCTAACTCAAAATTTCATTCATAGTTTTTAAATTCAAAATTTTCAAAAGTGATTAAAATTCAGCATATTTTGAAACTGATTTTGATCCTTAAAATACATTCCTTCCTATTACTTTTTTCATGTTAACTGGCAGGGTTATATCACTTTGATCTATTCTTTAACATAATTGTTCTTTGATAAAATAATAAATAAAAATTCAGTGATATGTAGTTATGCACCTATTGGAAGGAAGGTTATTTCCTATTATTTTAATTTTTACAGGTAAACTTTTATCAACTAAACAAATTGCCTGTCTTTATTTTTCCTTTTATCCATAACATCTATACCTATTTTCTGTATAATTAACATCAAAATCTTTTCAGCATAGTTGAATTCCCCAAGAACTGTCAAAAGAAAAGGTCACTTAATACTCTATTTGTTCATCACCACGTTTTATATATATAAATATATAAATATGTATACACAGATAAATGGAAGATAGACAGATGATAGAAAGACAGGCAGGCAGACAGACAGATACATAGATAGCATTCATAATGTTCCTCCATATGGTTTGGGCTTTCCCCCATTATTTTTTTAACTGGTTTTCCGAGATACTTTCCACTGGAATTCATCTTAATAGGCACCTTCAAATACCTACAATTTGCCTGAGGTGAAGATAACTGTAGTCCTGATGCCAGTGAACTGGCACTTTCAAAATCTAAAGGAGCCAAAATTACCCAGAACGAAAGAAGTGTCCCCTCTCTCTAGGCCACACCAATGTGTGCACATGTGAGACTGACATGTCGATTCACACTGTCAACTGAGGACTGGCAAAGAATACATCTTAAGAATTGTGAGACTAGAAAACAAATACTCAAATCTTCAACAATTTATTTTAACTTTAATTTCAGAGACATCAGAACAATCAATTGTCTGAAATTTCTACTTCTGAAAGAATATTTACTTAGGAAAGAAGGCATCCTTATGGATCTCCTTGAACCTCAAAACTTTTTATATTTAAAGAAGTTATTGCTTTTGTGAAGGAATTGCTATTGAGCATTCAAATTTTCAAATTCAAGAGATTGAGAAAAAATACAGTCAACCGTGTGCTGAAGAAGCACTGCTTCTCACACAGCTTTTAAACACACTACTCAAAAGCTAGTTTCTAATCCTATTTTGTAGCATGTACCATGAACTTGGCAGGAAATTCAACCAAATCCTTCTTAATTTGTATCCTGTTATTTCTGGTAAACAAGAATGTGTATATAAGCTTTCACACCCATATGCAAACACATACTATACTAGAAAAATTCTGACACATTACTGCTTAGAAATAAGCCTCATCTCCCTTTGATGCACAAGCTAGTCCCCATTTCTGAACTTTCTGAAGGCCATCCATGTCAAAGGCGATGCTCCTAGTAGACAAGCTTCATTATGTAGGTTCCTAAATAAAGCAAAGCTAATGAAATCCTAGTAGGATTGCTGGTACATCCAATGAGACTATTAACCTGATTCCAAATCTATTCTCTTAAAGGATCATCCTTTTGTAGTAAGAAATAAATATGCTCTCTGATTTATGTTAATCTATAATTTAAATATTCTCCATCAGTGTCTGAAAGAACTTAAATCCATTCACTATTAAAAACTGTGCCACCCCTTCCTTCCCCCCTGGTAACCACCAATCTGTTCTCAGTATCTATGTGTTTGTTGCTGTTGTTGTTAACTCAATAAAAAAGAAAAAATGTGCTAGCTTTGAGTTTGAGACTAATGATGAATAAATCGAAGTAACATTGGACACTGATGAAAAGCGACTCAGTTTTTGAAAACAAGAAAGGAGCCTAAGTTCCCACTTTATAGATAAAGTCAAGAAGGCGATAAATGTTAGAAAAACATCATCTTACACAATAATGTGAATATAATAAAATTTAATTTTGTTTTTGTTTGCTTTAACATTTTTGGTTTCTTATCAAAGTTACCCACATTCCTGGTATCTCATTGTTTATTGGCATCCATCATTTTATTCCATGACAATACTGCTAAAATATGTTTGCACTTCCTTTTTTTTTTCAACTATCACTTTTTATCTCATTTCCAGATGTGGACAAGGGTGGAAAGGAAATCGATGCCATGTCAAGATTAACCCTCCTCCTGCAGATTTCCCGTACGCTCAGAATGGTAGGTGACATTGTAATTCAACAAATCGCCTGATTTTTAAGTCTTTAATATTTTTCACTGTGTATTTATCTTTTTCACTGGTTTGAAATTCCAGAGATATGGACTCTCCTGGGCATTGGATCAGCTTTCCTGATGATTCATATTACAGTCGCGGTCTTGTGTTTTCTTGCAAACAGAAAAATGCCAGGAAGGTAAGTGATGCCTTTGATTGCTGAATAAAATATACTGTGGCAGACCAATTTTCTGAAACAGTTCATTTGCTATATTTTCCTTTAACCCCATATTACGTGCAGGTAACTTGAGTGTTTCCATACTTTATGGATTTATTTTTCTGGGCAGAAAGTAGGAGCTCCTTAAGGATAATTGCTCTTCCTTTTTTAGTAAAAAGCCTTAAGTTTACTTTTCAGATTATGTTAGGAGCTTTTTGGATGACACCAAAAAAGAGAACATGGCATTCCTCACAGATTAAAAAGACATGAGGGGATGGATGTCCGACTTTCTGGTGGTGCCTAGGAAAGGCAGCAGAACTGCAAAAGCCATACTTTTCTGGCTTGTCCAGGGAGGTTTTGCTCTAAGCACCAATGTTCCAGGCCAAGATTTCCATGTCCTAAGCAATGCACAAAACAGAAGACAAGAGCTGCGGCACCTGAAGGAACTGCAGGCTGGGCTCCTGCATAACTAAGACCTCACAATTGATAGTGCCTTTCAGGACCCGGGGAGCTTCCTCCCCAATACCCATCTTCCCACCACCTGTATGGGATACAGGTCACCCCAACAATGAAAGTGATTGACTTTTCCGTGAACTGACCAAGATAAGGGCTCAGAATAAGATTTAATGAAATTGTGGTCAGAGATTTAGATCTGGGGCAATGCCAATGTGTCACAGAGCACTGGATAACAACATTTTCCTTGGTGCCAGCTTGTGTGTGCCTCCCACTTGATGAGTTCTCCTGCAATCACATTAATTAGCAGACACCAGTCTTGATATCATCAATTAAGGCAAAGTTATTATAAAACTACTGTGTTCACTAGAAAAAAGATATGACATTTTAATCCATTATTATTAAGATCTTACTCATCTATTAACTCTTTAATTATTTCTTACATGCCTAAAATATGCCAGACAACATAGATAAAAACATGAACAAGAAGCAGTCTGGATTTCAAGGAGTTTGTAATCTGCTAGGGAAAACAGGCACCAAGCTACTAAGTGAAATTCTGGTTCTGTGCTAGAATATACACATGTATTAGTCAGGGTTCCCAAAGAAACAGAAACAATAGAGAGAAGGAAAGAGAGATAGATGACAGACAAACAGATAGATATCCTAATGTTTCTCTCTCTATATATATATGTTTAATATATATCTTTAAGATCTTAACATTCTATATAACATGTTTATATAATATATTAACATAATATATACTACATAACATATTAATGCCTTATTAACTTTATATAAATATTATATTCAAGTACTGTATTATATGAAAACATTAATATATTAATAATAGGTTAATATACATTAATATACTAAGAAATCTTAAGATTCACATATATATCTCTCTATATAAAGAATAAGATATATTAATACTTTATATTAATATATACTATATATTATTATACAAATTATATTTATTAATATTAATGAAATAATCATTATATTTATAACAAATAATAATATTAATATAATATATTAAGAGATAGAGAGATTTATTTTAAGGAATTGGCTCATGCAATTGTGAGAGCTGGCAGGGTTGAAACTTGTGGGGCAGGCTGGCCGGCTGGCAGGCTGGAAATTCAAGTAAGAACTGATGGTGCAGTCTCGAGTCCAAAATCTGCCAGGCAAGCTATCAGGCTGGAAACACAGAGAGGGTTTCTATGTTGCCATCTTGAGGCACAATTCTTTCTTCTTCCAGAAACCTGTCTTTACTTGTACAGCCTTCAAACGACTGAATGAGGCCCACCCAAATTATGGAGGGTAATGTGCTTTACTTCAGGTTGGCTGATTGTAAATGCTAATCACACCTAAAAATACCTTCACAGCAACATCTAGACTAGTGTTTGAGCAAACCACTGGGCACCTTAACCTAGCCAAGCTGACACATAAAATTAATTATCACAACATATGAACAAGCTGTCATATTAACACAACCAGCAAGAGTACTCAGAAAGACTCTGAATTTCACACCTTCTCCAAATTTGTGGTGGATAGCATATACCATTGGGGCTGGCAAGACATGTCTCAGGCAAATGTTAGTGGCACTATGTCACAGCTTGACAGAGCCACCTCTCCTTTCTCTCTTCCATTTCTGTCATTCTTCTTCAATTTTACACTTTCCTTTCCTCTTCACTCTTCACCTTCTTTCTTTGCTAAACTCTATTTCTATTTTCCCTTTCCCGATTTCTTTGTCCATCTTCTCTGAAGCTTCTATCTCTCTGCTTTTTTGTTTTTTTTTTAAGTTTTAGTCTCTTCTTCTCTCCTTCTTCCCATCCCTTACTGATATTCCCCAGGTTTGCCTCTATATCTGCTTCCCTTCCCACTCTACACATTCTCCATGGGAGATGTCATTCATTTCCAAGGTCTCAAATGCCATCTATATGTTAATGGCTTCAGATCATCTCTCTCTCTTACTGAAATTCTTTTCCAAACTCCAGATCCACTGCATGCTTTCAATCATTTGCTAGAATTTTCCACAGAATTTTTTCTAGATACACTGACTTTAACATATGAGATACTAGCACCCCTCAATTCCATATCCTGGAACCTACCTTGGAAGTCCCAGGAATATAGGGTAACTTCATTATTTGAGACGGAAAGCTTAGATATAGCTGCTTTTATCATCCTACCAGAACAACCAGAAGTCTAATTAATGACAATAACACCCCTCTTGCTCAAGATTCACAAGAAATTGAGTGAAATTGGCTACACTCCTCAAATAAGAAGCTCCAAGTACCACACATTTTAATGAACCCACATTCATTCAAGGGGCCAGAGACCACCAATAACTGGGGTCAGACACAATCCCCTGAGGCTTGCCAAAGGAAGCAGAGCTATATCTCTTGCCATCACCCAATCTTTCATCCCTCCAGTCTGTACAAGGAGAGAAGTGGAAAGAAAATAGGAGAAAGGGTTCTTGAAGTCATTGTCTTTAGAGCAGTGCAGTATTTGTGATGAGGAGTTTTTAACTCTTTCCCAGTGAAAGACAGGAATATACCACCACTACCCAAAGTCAAATGACAGAAAGGCCCCAAGACAATCAATAGTTAAGATTGGTGATGCCTAGACAAAAGGTGAAAAATCTGCTTCCTGGTGCTATATCACAGCAGAATGTAGAGAAAATGTTCTTAGAAGTATTTGACATGAGTGCCCTTTGCAGATAGACATTAAGACAATTTTTGATTAGTGTTCTGCAAGTGGATGGCCATAGGAGCATCGTTTATCAGCTGGGCTTAAAAGGACTGTGGTACAATGTTCATGGAAACAAAAGGAGGGCAGGAGGTAGGGTGGGAATTATCCCAATTATGCATGTCCCTCTGAAGGTAGGGAAGAGAACCAAGAGTATCCTTCTTCAGTCCATTTGAAGCAGCACAGAGAACAGAGATAAACTGGATTGCAGTTTTTCAGGCAGCTGCCAGTTCAGGTGAGGTGATGCCCCTCCTGGAAAGGGCATTGGGGGCAGGGCTGAAGGTTGACACTGCCTTTCTTTTAAAAGGTATTCAATAATAGAAGGGGCCCAAATGAAGGTGATGTACACACACACACACACTGACACACAAGCTATCCATACACTATCACCATGGAGGCCACAACAAAAGAAAAGTCCACTAAAGTCAGAACTACACTAACCCCTTGTGCAATGGTGGGGGGGGGGTGCCTCCCTACCAATGACAGGGGACTCGTTACATAAGAAGGTTCCAGCCTCCCATTTCCTCCTCTTCTCTGTGTCCACACCACAAAGCTAATCCTTGAAAAAGGGTGGGGATGGAGGTGTTTCAGAACCAGACCATGACCCTCACCCTCCTCTCTACTCCAAGCAGCAGCCATGATCAAACCTCAAGTCTGAAATGGGGAAAAAGCAGGAGACAAATGGAGGTTAGTTAGAATCTAGTATACCTGGCAGGTTTAAAGTGGATTGGATTAAGTTTTAACCATTAAAAGCTAACTTTTAAGCATTAAAAGTGATCAAAAAATTACTAAATTTGCCCAAGATATGTGAACTGGACCAAGAAGGAAGGCTGATAGAACATAGTATAAATAAATGATTGCAAAAAAAAAAAAAAAAAGAAGCACTCTCATGTTTTTAAACCACCTTCCTGAGATACCTCAATCAGTCAGTTACCCAAGTCATAGTCTCTACTCCCCAACAGAGGCATGAGGTCCAAGGCTTGAGATCCAAGACAGTATCTCTGTCTCTGACCCTCTGATTCCCCTCCCTGTCCTCTTCCCTCTCCCTAGTACCTACTCTTATGATTTCTTAAATCTCAAAACAAAAGGTTTTAATTCCCTATTACTGCCCCAAACAAATACCACTCAAGACGGTACTCTCAGTCCTGCTAGTGATCCCCTGACTCACTCATTGCACGCCCTGCCCCAGAGGCCACAGTGATGAAGTTCTCACTAACGAGGCTGAAGAGAGGAGTCCCTCAAAGGAATCAGACCGGCCTCAGCCCAAATGTGGGGCAGACCAACCCCAGAGCTACCGCCTTTCCCTCTGCTACGGCTCTTCAGACTGGAGGATGCTTACCCTGAGGCCTCAGAGACTTCTCAGGGGTGTGTGGCACAAAGGGTCTCAAGGGATCCTTTTGCAGATGCTCAAATCTCACATATTCTCTTCTGACTGAGAAAGGTGCCTTTGGCCTACCGCTCCTCCTTTCTCATTTCTTCTTTCCCAGGTGTGCTCTTTACCTCACACCTATCCTGAAAATTACCAAAATAAATTACAAGGGAGCGGGCAGGGGAATCCCCTCTGGAGGGCCAAATAGAGGGATTATCTGAGAATGCAGCCCCCCAGAGAGACACTCCTGTAGCAAAAGAAGAGATGCGAGATAAGCAATACTGAAAAGGGAGCTGGAGATAAATCTTTGCCAAGTTTCTCTCTCTCTCTCCCCCTCCTCCTCTTCTCTCCCTCTCTCTCTCTTTTCCCACTTAGAATTTGAAATCACGATTAATTGAGATGATTGCCCTGGAACACATTTCAACATATCTATTTGAGTTGAACAATGAAGTCAGTCTTTTTCTGAGAATTAAGTTTGATTTGGCTGATTGCATAGATAGCAGGACTAGCTTTCTTATTTAGGTTAGATGCCAAACAAATTCCACAATTTTAAGGAGCTAAATATAAAATATTTCAAAAATTTTATCCTTTGCAACACTAAACTGATAACAAAAATTTTAGATATTAACATAAAAATGTAAAAGAAGATGTATAGTTTTTCTAAGGTATTTTAGGCAAAATTCAAGTGGCAATGTTTAAAGACCACTGCACCAAGTTTAATTTTCCACCATCCCCACCCTTCCACACCCCACCCTAGGGAGAACTTTCACCATTCCCCCAAAACACATGGCTTTTCACACCCTCTGCCTGGCATATATTTTTGATACCAGGCAAAAATTTCCTGGCATCCCTTCTGGGTTAGTCACTGAGTTGTCAGAATGTTGTCCTCACGACAGTTATGGCACTATTATGTAGTGTTATTACTTAACTATTTCCAGATTAACCAGTCCTTTCTTTTACATCCCTAGTATCTAGCATTGGTACGAGTATATGACTACTGAAGACTACATATACTTTATTGATTATTATCAATACTTCTGAGCATCATCAAAAACATTGCTTATGTCTACTGATTACATTTAAAGAAAAATGTTGCATGTCGAATTTTTTAAAAAGTCTTTTTTGCATGAAATCATTTAAGCTCTAAACCAATTTAGAATGTGTGGCCAAGAGATGGTTAAAAGAAATAACAGTGACTCACCTTGAAAATAATACCAAAACTTTGAGATAGACAGGAATTAGCATAAGCAGGAAATTCATCACCCTCTCTAAATAAACCTTAACCTTAAGATTTCTCATTAGATTTTATAAAAAGAATCTGTAGCATAAGAGGCCCTTCAGCAACTTGAAAGAAACTTTTTTTTATTAATTTTTTAAAAACACAGGATAGAGCACTGCATGCTTAGACAATACTAAGCACAGCAACGAGCCTCTTGAAGTTGTTTTTAGAGATTTGGTTCCTGGATTTTATTACATATTCTGTCACCCTTCTGTTAGCTACTTGCCACCTAATGTATTAGTGAGGACACTTTGATTGCAGGGGAAGACAGCATCTCAACCTGGCTTAATCAAAATAAAGAATTCAGTATAAAAATGCATGTCTCTCAGAGTTTAGGGGTAGGAATGAATGAAGTTGGGCCTCAGGAAGGCCTGGACCCAGCAGTATTCTTCCTCTGCCTCTCGTCTCTGCTGCTTTTTGCTTCTCTGCTTGGTGATTCTCTCTGAAGACGTATTTCCTCTACTCCCTGTCTACATAAAATGGTGTTGCCCAGAGGATGGATATTAGTTACTCATTATGTCTCCAGACATGTGGAGAGACTAAATCTTTGTCATTTTGTCCCCTTTCCATATTCCAAAGGAAGACCTTCTGATTATCCCACTTGGGTCAAGATGCCATTTCTAGTCAAATTAACTATGGGTGAGATATGGTGCAGGGTCAATAGCACAAACATGGCTGCAGGAACCTCACACACAAGGCACTGTAGTGGTGGGCATGGAGGTCATCATGAAAGGTCTCTGGAAGTATCCACTATACCTGAACCCATGGTCCAAAATCCAACAGATTTTTACTCAGCACTTTAGAGGAAGTATGGCAGCCTTCTAGAGTTGTTTATAATACTAGAAAGTAGATGTGATAATCAAACCTATACCTAGAAATCAAGATTAAAGGATACAAATAAATAGTTAACTATTTATTCTTACCTTACCCAAAGCCACATAATACCCACTGCTTTCCTATTTTAGATTATATCGTCTTTGCTTGGGGAAAATTGGCAATAAATCACCATTTATTACGCTGCATTATGGCACTTACTCTTGAAGGATTGTGTTAGTTTAATAAATACACTAACAAAAGTTTAAAATAAACATATTTCATTTAGTTATGCCGAGAAATAAGATGTGTCCATGTGAAGTTTTTTTTTAAAGTTTAGATCTGAAAATTTTCTAAATAATTTCATAGGATTGTAAGTAAGTGGGTGCAACAGTAGAAAGATTGCTGAGTAGGAGATTATAAGACCTGAGTGTGATCCTGGGAATGCCTCAGGATTCAATTCCACAAGCATTTATTAAGACTTCCTATGTGGTAGTTTTGAGAGAGCTCAAAAATATATAAGATGATACCCCTGTTTTCTGACTCATACTCAATTATAATATAAGTTTGACTATGATGAGTGTAATGGTAAATGTAAACCAAAATACTTTGGGAGTAAAATGGAAGGAGAGAATGATTTTTGTTTATATTTGTGATAAGAAAGAAGGTTATTAGGATCCCAAAAGCTGAACCAGCTACCTATGACCCCATGGGAGGTACAGGTGTTCTTGTTGAAGATTCTTGAATGAGTGGCCCTGCCCCCAAATGAAATATCTATCCCTATAGTATTATATTCTGTCTACAAAACTCTTGTATAATAATGTGGAGCTTCGGGGGCAGAAGTTCAGCTGTTCTAGTTTGAGATCCCTGGATAGGCCTGACCTGGGCCCAGCAATGAATATTTATCCTTAGCAAAAATCAAAACCTCACTTAACTCTATGCCTCAAGGGGTTCAGCTGCTTTTGCAGCTAAAGTGTCACTAGTGAGCCTGCCCTGGTCCCAGAAATGAATACTTAGCCTCAGCAAACTGGAATTCCATTAGTGGCAATGAGCAGGGTCATCTCATAATACTTGCATGCCTTTGCTCTCTCCACGTCTGCATCTGCCCACACAAAGTACAGCTGTTAAGATCCATGAACCCACCTCCGCAGTGTCAGTCCCCTGTGCGTATAGTGGCCACGCTGTGCCAATCCTGCTAAATGTATACTTTCAGCTAGAAAGGGGAAATTGAGAACAAGGTTTCAAAATCTTCCCCTTAAAAATGAGATTAGACCACGTGTTATGATTCCTCCCCCTCCTTCTTTTTCTTTTTCTCTATTTTAAAGAGAAGCCTATGCACCCTGTTCCCTGATACTTTTCCCTTAATCCTCGCCTATGTGTTCTTGCCCTGAACTGATAGAAAAGGCCCATAGGAGAGGACTCAAAGGAAAAAGTATTTGTCCCAAACCAGTCACATTTCTACTCACCTCATAAGAGCCCCACTCTCTACCCTGTGGCCAAGGATCTCATGAAGTCAGAGCTGCCCTTATTCAGAGTGCAGTGAGTGATGCACAGGGCAAATCTTGATATATCATATGTAAGTGATGTATTCTGGGGAGCCAGCAATTTGGATGGATGGATTAAGCGGGCTGCAATGGGGAAGTAGCATTTGTGTTGAGACTTGAAGGATAAAGAAACCAGGCAGAGATGAGGAAAGGGGGTTGAGGAAAATAAAAGAAAATGTGGAAACTCATGGTTTCAAAAATGACTCACATTGCTATGAAATATGGGAGGAAAAGCAATAAATTACAGTTAGTGAAATATGTTGTAGAGAGGTGGTTAAGGGTTTTGAATGCCTACTTAGGAGATTCCAATTCATTACAAAATATACATATATATTCTATATTTCTATATATATATATATATATGTATATATATATTTCTATATATATATAGGGCCAAGTGCTGGCTATCTTCTTTCTTTCCCCCAGATCCACCCTCCACCCTTCTTCACCAAACAAGATGGAGAAGGGTAAAAATGTGGATCTGGAGACTTGACTTTTATGGATTGCATTAACAGGCTCCCTTGTCATCTGAACTTATGTTATGTTTGGCCAAAGCGGGTCATCTTGAAAGAGGAAAGAAAGGGGGGCTGGTATTTATAACCCTGGCTCCTCCCTGCAGTGAAGTTCCAGCTGGCTGTTGCAAGTCTGTCAGGAGCCCGTACACTCACTACAGCCACCTTCTCCCATACCCCTTCTTCTTCCTCCTTCCAGCCTACAGTGGTAACAGGCCTGATGTCATCGGCAGAGCCGACTGTACCACCCTTATGGTTTCTCTACATTCTGGCCATTCCTTTGCAAATCATCACTTTATCAAACACTCCTCAAATTTCCCAATTTGACTATGTCAGTTATTTCCTGCTAGGGTCTTAACTGATACAAGCCAGGCAAGTGTTTTAAGCAGAAGAATGACAAGATCATGTCTGTGTTTAAAAAAAGAACGCAGAGCATGAGAATAGATTGGAAAAGATTAAGAAAGAGATTGGCAGTCTAGAGGACATAAGCCTGTGCAAGAGGTTTACGTGAGAGACGACTGCACCTGAGCAGTGGTGACTGACTTTAATATAGGAGGTGAGAGAAAAGCAAGTGTCAAAGTTGATGCGAGGGTATTATACTTAGGCAACTGCATGGCTGATCATGCCACTAACAGAGATCTGAAAACCCAGGAAGAAAGACAGGTTTGGGTAATAGGGGAAAAAACCTATTTTGGTTTTATACATTTTCTTACATATAAAATTGAGGAAGTTGGACTAAATCAGTTTTTCCCAAACTTCTATCATTTATGCCCCCACAATTTAGGGCATAACTATATATTATGTTTATTATTTTTTTAAATTTGTTTATCTTTAAATCAACTTTTTTTTTTTTTTTTACTTAGCCCTCTCCTAAGCAATAATATTAAGGACATCATGGATTTGATGTGCCATTTATATATTTTCATTATACCTTTAATATCAAACATAACTATAAAATTAAAATGTTTATGTTGCCTAAATTAATCTTTCTTATAACCAATTACACCTACTACATAATGGGAACTGATAAATTATTTTAAAGTTCTCTCGCAGCTCTAAAATGGCATGATTCAAGTAGAACATCAAGCTTGCTCCTCTGGGCCCTGACTTATTCCCTGGTTGTAATATAACTGCGTTACGCCTCACAGCTACTGGAGTGCCTTTTATCTGACTGAGTGGTGTCCTACCTTTATCTTTGCATTACAATTCCCTGAGACAGTTAATGCCTGTTTTAAAAAATAAACAAGTGATTAATTTACAATTCAGTATTAGACCAGACACTTGGCAAAAATCTGTTTGGTGGTCTTGACCACACAACTGACCAATGGTTAAAAACAACAATGTCTGGGACTCAGTTGTAATTCTATTTGCTGATAAATCTCTGGGAAGCAGGGACAGCACTGTTTGTTTATGCTGCACCTTGCCTAACACATGGTGTGCATTTCATAAATAACACGTTGGGCAGATGAAAACTCAGATGGCTAGGATCTATAGATTTGCAATAATACATCAAAGTTTTGGAATTCAGGCTCTATGGGCTGAATATGCCCAAGACATAGAATGAGTTATGCCAGCTGCCATCTTTCCAGACTATAATGGCCAAGAAAGACTTATTGGTCAAAGATGATAAAACAGATTTCCAGAAATGTTGGGTTTACTTCTTCCTTCACTACAAAAGAAAGAGGGGAGACTTTCACAAAGCCTGGCCATAAAAGTAGTGTCCTCTGTGAATCTTCCCAGGTCACCTCGGACAGAAGTAACCACTCCTACCTCTGAGCTTCCAAACTACTTTTTTCTCAGCCTTGTTTTTCACTCATCAGATTGACTTTCAGTTTGATGTCTCCCATAACAAATCATGAGCTCGTGATGGCAGGATCCTCATCCTATTCATATTTATATCCCGAAGCTCAACAAATAGCAGTTAGGAATTCATCTCAGTAAATATTTGTTAAATTGAATTTCTCAGCCTGTCTACAATAGGATGTTGGAGCGCGAATGAACATTTCATATTCCAGAGCAATATTTTACTTGATCTTAATGCTCCAGAATTTATTCACACTAGAATCCTTGCAGATGACTCTGAAAGTTGGGATATCATTGTTGGGTATTCCTGAAGAATTTCCATCCAACTTGAATGACCTTCATTTCATTCTGTGGAAGCTGAAACCAAATAAAGGAATCCCAAAGGATGCCTACAATGTATGACCCTTGGCAGAGTCATCACTAGGTCCACGATAGGCTGCAAAATCAGTCCATAATCAGAAGCTTAAATCCTAGAATATTAATGAAGGGCATTAGAGAGTATAAGCATTCCTAATTCATGGAAGAAACTGAACATAAAAAAACCTGGGAGCCAGGAAATTGAATTTAGTTAAAAGAGTGACTATGTTCACTCTCCCCAGTATTGTCCTCACACTAGATCACTTAATTTGGGTATCTAGGTGTGTGACAGATTCTGCTCTGAAGTTTCTAAAAACAGCTCCTGGCATCTGACAACCTAATCTAATCAACCTGATAAGTAATCTAATTACCAATTTTACTTAAAAGGATATTATTACTTTCATTTTATTTTTCTTAGAGAAGTCATTTCCGAATGAATGTATAGATGAACTCTTTTCAAGAAAGTAATATTTAAATTGATCAAAATAACAAAAGTAGAAATTTCACATGAATTTCAAAATGACTTGCTATTTTTACTAAATATCTAGTAGTTCTTTAAATAACCAATTCCCTGGTCATTTAAGATATTATTTGACAATATAAAATCAGTTTACATGCAATATGTCAGAAATATAAATCCTGAATAATGCAAGTTTCATTGGTGTGTATGTGTGTGTTGCTAACTATCCCAAGTTGTTTCAAATCTATTGTCACTGGACACAGACTCCAAATAGTCTATGAAATAAAATCTGTGTAAAAATTATAAAGAGCACTTGACTGTATAACAGCCTCATGTTCTAACTATTTGATCTAATTATTTGATAGCCGTTTCACCACATTAATACAGGTGACTGTTTGGCAGAAATAGTCCCCAGGGCAGGATTCAAGGCACTTTTCAGCATCTTCTCTCTGTTCACCATAAATCTTACATAGCTAGAAGACAGCATTTCATTCCCTGACATATTTCTATGCTGCATTTGTTTCCTCATATCCAAGCAATCAGAGTAGATGAAAGTGTTGTAGGAAAATCAGAGTTGCTCCTTGCAAGAGGTAACCTGTTTAAATGAGGAAGGACATTAGGGTAGTAAAGGTAAGTGAGGTGTGTATTATTGGTAAATCATGTAGCTCTACCAAGGCATGCAGCAAACACATTCAGCACCTTTGACTGGAGAATCAGAATTCTGAACATTGTTCTTTATTAGTGTCACTAGAGGGGAGGGAATTTGGAAGGAGGAAGGATGTGAGCAGCTTCATAATCTTTTTTCAATAACTGCTTTGCCATCTTCCTGATAGACTCTTTTCTGCTTTCAAATCATCTTTCACACAATTTCTCCTTAAAGTGTCCTTACGGACACTCTTACAAGTTCCACAATCTGTTTATTGTGTTGGAATTAATGACTCAAGGGACAGAATGACAACAGAACCTAAAAGACCTTATTTTCATCTTTGTAAAAAAGAAACACATAAATCGGAAACTCTTAGCGATTCATTCATTTTTTTGGCAAACATTTATTAAGCACGTATTATGTGGTAGGCACTGTGCTAGGGGCTGGGAATATAAAAATAAATAATAATTTACACTTGGGTGGAGAAGGCATATAGAAAAGCAAATAACAGCAATTCTTCAATAAGCATATATTAAGCACATACAGTCGCTTCCTACAAAGCACTGGAGAAACATGGGAAAAAGGAGAGGCTGACTTTGCTTTAGAGGGAGAAGAATATTGTGGGGAGACTGAAGAAGGATTTAGTGAGGATGTGCTGCATCCCTCACATCTGACTTCATGGGTTGAAATCCACCAGATGAAAAGGAGGAATAGCATCCCAGGAAGATGGAACAACTTGTGTAAAGGCACAAGCTGTGACAGAGGTGGCATGCTCAGTGTGAATAAAACATAGGTCAGGTAAGAAAAAATGGGGGGAAATTGACTAAGGATCAATAGGGAAAGATTATTTTTAAGAAATCTACATAGAATGCTAACTGTGCTCGTGTGTGCTTACAATTTCTAATTAATGTTTTTAAAATAGGTTGTTTTAAAATAACTACAAGAAAATGTAATTTTATTAATTTCTTAACCATTATAAGCTGAACTTATTCATAGATTCAGGAGACCTTTAACTAAATGTATTAATAAATCCAAAATATGGTATATTTAAAGGAATCTCTGAATATTCGTGAGTCATAATGAATTGTCTATTTTTCTAGACAGATTCTCGTATAATGTTGTCAACTTTAAATTGTCTAAAAAGATTTACATAGAAGCAAGTAGCTAGGTGATTGTTAGGAGAAATCATGAAGATTGATAATTAACTTCAACACTGCAATGAGTTTCAATCAAACAGATTATGTGCCTAAGAGAATTCAATAAGGAAATTAGCATGAGTTTTCATATACAGCAATTTACATGAAAAAATATTTCATTCTGATAGGAAAAAGTTATATAGTACTTGGCCCTTTCCAACTGTGGGACTTTGAGATATCACATTCATAAGGAGAAAGGAAGAGAAAGAATATTTTAAGAAGAGATAGCTAACAAAAAGTTATTGAATGAAAAGTAGAAGTCAGCCAGGCAAATGAGTATTTACTCATATTTGAACACCCAGTGTTAGTAGAACAGTCATTCAGAGTATGTGTGGTGAAGGACCAGCTCTGTTTGGTTTTGTTTTCAATCCATCACATACCAATGCTTTTGTAAGAATTGTTGGAAAAATGAAACTAAAAGACATAAAATACAAGTCCAAATTTCTTATTCTTAGCATCAACAGACATAAATTTACTCTGTCAAATTGCTACAAATGTTTCCAAACACTTAGTCTCAATTTTTGTATTTATCTCATCATGGAACGATAAACAGAATAAGACTAGAACCGTACATAAATCACACTCTGAGTAGCTCTGTAATAGAGTACATGGCACATACTTGGGACTCAATGAATGTTTCCTGAATAAATGATAAAATAAAGACTTTAGCTCTGGCAATAAGAAGTTACCATTCAAGTGGGAGAGACATGAAAGTAAATAAATAAATGCAACTAAGTCCATTTTTCTAGACAGATTCTTACATAGGGTTGTCAACTTCAAATTGTCAAAAAGCAAGTTGCTAGGTGATTGCTAGGGGAAATCACGAAGACTGATAATTAACTTCAATATTGCAATCAGTTTTTAACCAAAGAGATTATGTGCCTAAGAGAACTCAATAATGAAATTAGAGTGAGTTTTCATATAGAGCAATTTACATGGAAAAATGTTTCATTCTAATTAATGAAAGCATTACATGTCCTGATAGTAAAATGCACAATGCACAGTGGAGTAAAAGAAGAGAAGTGGTTTATCTGGTTCCAGAGCTAGCAAAGGTTTCTGGCCAAAGAGGAGGGCATTTAAGAGCAAAGCAGGAGCTATGGAAAAACAAGTCCCATCCAAAAACTGTAAGTAGGGCAGCAGGGCTGGCAGATAGACTTGGAGAAAAAAGTGCTAAACAAGGGGAGCCAGGAAAGATGGCAAAAGTGAAGCTCATGAGGGATGTGGATCTTATCTTTTAGGCAGACAATTTACAAGGAGCTGGGGCAGGGTGGAGGTGAGGAGCTCAAGCAGGGGAAACACCTCATGATCTTTTGGAAATTGTAAAACCATCACGCCTACCCTAGGGTCTTGATACACAACAACCTAATGAATAGAATTTGGGAAATACAACAAAGTGTCAGACAAGAATTTAAAATTATATGTAACATCACCACCCAGAGACACATACTGTTACCATTTTGATGTAGCTTCTTCCAAATTTTATCAACATGCACACACATAAACAGGCTTTTCATCTTGAAATTTGAACTGTTGCCTATGAAATTTTTTTCTCCTTATTTCCCTATACTGATCATTCTCAAATTTTTTGCTCTCAAGATACTTTTATACCTTTAAAAATTATTGAGAACCCCAAAGAGCTTTCTTTAATGTGGTTATAACTATCAAAATTTATCATATTAAAAATTAAAACTAAGAAATATTTAAAATAATAAATCTACTACATGTTAACAAACATAACAGTACTAAATATATTTTATATATATAAATATGTAATATAAATATATATAAAATATAAATAACATTTTATGAAAAGTGACCTTTACCAACTGTAGGTATCACATTCATAGGGGAAAAGAAAAGAAAGGAAATACTTTCAGAAGAGGTAGCTAGCAAAAATTTATTAAAGAAAAGTATATGTTAGCCAGGTAAATGAGTAGTTACTCATATTTGATGCCCCAGTGCTGCACAGTACAGAGATACTCACACTAAAATTAAATTTTAGTGAGGGCTGGCACTAGATAATCATATCTACTTCGCATTAAAACCTTTTCTATATTGTTTTGATTCAAGTGTAATAAAGAAAATTCAACTTCATGTGGATATATATTTTCAAAAGAGGTATATTTTCATAGCTTTTCAGGTAATCATGGATATTTTTATACCACACCAAAATTTGACATTATGGTAGTTTCTTAAAGTGTAGCTATAATGTGGAATCGGAAACTGTGTCAATAAAATTTTCTATACTGTTACACTAAAAATTCATTGGTCTCTCTTGCACTTTGAATGGATTACCCATATGTGATTTTGTTAACATCATGCATTTTTCATTTAAAAAATATTGGTTTGGTGAGTGATGCAACTTGTCAAATATTGAAACATTTCAATATGCAATATAACAACAACAACAAAAAAAAACCCTCATCAGGCAGGTTTTTAAAAATCGGGAAGATGTTGTGCTCATGGTGGACAAAAGTTTTTCAAAATTCTAATTTTTGTTTGAAAGTATGAATTTTATCATTGGCAAGAGATACTGTCAGGTGTTTTCTTTGATGTTAACAGCCTCGCTTCATTCATTTTTAAGAAAACATCTGCCAAACTCCCTAGTCTGAGTAACCATAGTTTGTCTGTCATTCTTTCAAATAAAAATGTTGCTCAATGAAAAAGTGGTTAGTTTAGCACGCAACTCAATCTCATAGTGCTTTTCCACAAGACAACATGTACTTTGATTTTTTTTTTTTTTTTTTTTTTTGTGGGGAAGACCAGCCCTGAGCTAACATCTGTTGCCACTCCTCCCCTTTTTGCTGAGGAAGACTGGCCCTGGGCTAACATCCGTGCCCATCTTCCTCTACTTTATATGGGACGCCGCCACGGCGTGGCTGACAGGCAGTTCGTCGGCGGGCGACCGGGATCCGAACTCGCGAACCCCGGGCTGCCAAGCGCAGACTAAGCCGCTGCGCCACCGGGCGGCCCCCGACAACATGTACTTTGATATGGCACAAAAGTACTTCATGCTTTGTGCTTACTTTCCAGAATGTTAAAAAGAATTGCACTGAAGAGTTGAGATTTAATATAATTAATAATTTTTGCTTCTTCCTCATGGTCATTTTTAAGTGAAGCTGACTTTTTAAAAAATTTCCTGCAAGCACATGGTGGTGAAGAATACAATGTACAACTTGACATCATTGTCCTGATTCCTGCTAAAGGACCAGCAGTTTTTATCCACCATTGCATTTGTGCCATTGGTGCAAATATCAACACAGTTAAAAAGTCTGTTATAATAAAAATTAATTGATCTAGCTTGCACTTTGAATGAATCTTTTACCCACGGGTCTTATTATTATGATGAAAATAGTTTTGAATCTGTACAGCCCCTAAAGAGGTCTTAGGACCTCCGCAGACCTTTGAGAAATGCTGCCTGTATACCAGTAAATATTCTTTAAAGCATTACTTGAAAGGACTATCCAGTGCTCTTTCAAGTATATGTATCATCATTTGCCCATTCTTAGACAATAGGTTGTATCTAATTTTTCATCATTATTAATAATTTGTAATGAGCCTCTTTCGATATATATCTTTGGCTTCCTCTCTACTTATTTCCAAAAGATGGACACCTGGTAATTTTACTAGGTCAAGAAAAATTTCAAAGTGCGCTATCAAACGTATTTCCAAAGGACTCTCCCGCTCTGCATCTGGTTCATGTTAGGCAGTTGTGAATGTGCTAACACTGCACTCAGGAGGAGAAGCTGAGAGGAGACTGCGCTCCCATTGGCAGCAGGAGGTCTCCTTCAGGTTAAGCTACAGGAACCTGGGTCGGCTTCATTCATACTAATTGCATCCATATTCCTGGGTCTGTTCCCATTTAAACACTCTGCCACAGCAAGAGCGCATTCAGCACTGACAGGTTTTGTGGTCAGTGATATTTATTTCCTGCCTGAAAAGAGTAGGAGAAAAATATGGCAGCTGCTGTATCATGTGAATGAGTTTAGCAAAATTTGGTGTCCCAGTTGTTTGGTTTTGTGACCCAGGATGATTAATCCTTTCCTCTCCCTTTTGTGGCATTTCTTGTTATGTTTGCAAACCCAGTTCTCTCTGAACTTTTTCACCCAAACATTTGGTTCAGCTTGTTCCTTAAGGACTTGGAAATGAAAACTTGAGCTCGTGGACATTCCCCCCTAACTTATCCCGGCTTTTTCACATTGGCTTGTTTCTTTTCTTTCTTTCCTTTTTTTTTTTTTTTTTTTCCAGATTGTTTGTTTTACTTCTTTAAAAAAAAAAAAAAGTCATCATCTTGCCAGAAATAGAGACCATTATATAGCTGAAATTTCCACTTACTGCTCCTTATAATTCCTTCTCTTTTTTCTTTAGAAGTAGTCAGATAATACAGCATTTTACAGAATATACATTCAGTGAGAAAAGGTTGATTTAATAGACTCAATCTATTCTTTCTTATAATGCCTCATGATGTTATACAATTTTATTCTACCTATAGATTCTTAAAACAGTTTTAATGTGCCACACCATAATTATGCACTACAAATTGTAATCTTGGTGTTGACTTTTTTATGATAAACACAAACATACGAAAATGCCCCCAAATCAAATTCTCTAAGGCACTGTTGTGCTTTAAGGGTTCCCTAAAATCCATCCCCCTCCTTGCTGCCACCTTCTCCTAGATGGTTTTTACTGAAGCACACTGGGCATAGTTTCAGTCTGATATTTTGAAAGATATTAGTTGAAACAACCTAGTGAAACTCATTGTGGCTTTTCCTAAAATAATGTTGTGGGGACTTGTTACTTTGGGTAACAGGATGCACACAATATATGTCTTCTCTGCTGAGTTAGAGATGTGCTTCTAAGCACCTGGTTTGTTTCATTTTGAAAGTGTAACAAATGTAACTGATTGTCCTGCTTAAATTTGAATTTGAGAATCTTAAAGTCAGAGTTGTATCCTACATTTAATAAATATATAGACTCTCAGGATACCCATTTTATGTACTGTCCATCTTGTGACCTCTGGCTCAATTCTATTTTCCAGTCCTCAGAATCCCTTTCTCCAACTTCCTATCTACTTCTTCTTTGTTTCATACTCTTCCATTGTACTTATCTTTGCAAACTGCCATAACTCTGTCCTTATTACAAAAGGGACAAAATAGTGTCTAAGTTTTAAAATTTGTGATAACTCTCCATAAAAACAGTCTGTTCAAACAGGCTAAAATTTGGACTGGAAATAATCAGAGACTGAGTGTAAAATAAAACTTACCTAAGGTTTTGAGAAAAGAAAGATGACACATGTGAATAATGTGGCATTGAAAATTGCATAGGAAACAGTGCACCAATCTCTTCCTATTACTATAAGTTAAAAATGAACAAACAGAAAAACTCATTTCCCTAGGTTCTAAAATCAGGAAGAAAAAAAAAAAGAAAAGAAAGAGAGAGAATTACTTATTAATTTTTATAATGAGACTGAGAAAAAAGTTATTAGTACTCTGTTTAAAAAACAAACAGCCATTTCTGAAAAGATCTCTTCTTCACAAAGATAAATATGTTTAATGCATACAAAAAATAGATATGAGTAAAAGTGAAAAATCCAGAAATATTTTATTTTTATTAGGATTTTGTAATATCTTTTCCTTTTATCTGAAAGATTAGTGCACTTAGAAAGGCTTCAAACAAAGTCTGAGGACTGGAAACATTTGGAAAAACCTAACTGAAGAGTTTAAAATGACAGAGGTGGAAACAGGGAGAGTAGAATCGAGATTTACTTCTCTAGAACACCCCAGATTCACCATTAATCAGGCTAAGCAAAATTTATCTAATAGGCATGACTCCCAGAATAAATGAATTCAATTTCCAGTGAAATGATTGTATTTCATAATTTAGATGGATCCTTTTTAAAAAATATATATCACATGTACTTTTATGGCTAGAAAACATTTTTCCCCAATAGTAACAAATCAAATACTTCATAGCCTGAAAATTCATTTCAAGACCCTGATATTTATACATGAATGTTTCATACCTTCCATTTTTCAGAGATACACATGAGATATGAAGAATACAGGCCTTTATTTTTCAAATATGATAAAATGAGTTATTTGTACCAAATTAATTTTTCTCCAATCATATGGCTTTTTCAGTTTTTGTGTAATAGAAAGAGATGAAGGGCCATGCCTATTCTATTCTACTCTGCTCATCTTCAGGGAGGCCCCCAAGCTACTCCTCTATGTTGGCACTTAACCAACTGAAAAAAGAATGGAAAGAGACAGAGGGCAAAAGTAGGCTCCTGGCCTACTTAAAGTCTTGGGCTAAGTGGAACAGAAAGCTAAATACAAATGTGGCTCTATGATAACAGCAGTAAAAATGAACATCTGTTCTCTCTGGGTATTGATGAAGTTTACTGTTGGGAGTGGGCATGGGCAGACAGAGAACAGAGCCGGTTAGTGGATTCTGCTCCATCACTAGGCCTTCGGACACACTCATTAAGTTATTCTTTCTATAAACATTCAGTTGATTCATACTGCACTAGGTACTGTAGTAGGTGCTGTGGTAGAGAGAAGACCAAACCAGACAACACCCTTATCCTCCACAGGACTTTTACTCTAGTGGGGGAAGAATTTCAGTTGCCCCTTCTGTAAAAAAAAAAAAAGCACATGAAAAAGATGATTGTAAAAGTCCTTGCTAGCTCTAAATTAATAAACCTATTTTAAAAAATAGAAAGTGCTACAGTTATTGTTATTATTACTAATTTTGACACTTCCTTATTCTTTTTCTTTACCTCAATGTCCCTTTCCCAGGCTTTGGGGTCAGGAGAAAGAAGTAGGAAGTTTTTAAAAAGCTACAAATGACAAAAGGAGGAAAGAATAAGAAAAGAAGGTAAACAGAATAGCACTCAACTATTAGTGGGCATCTACTAGTGGTAGCCACTTTATAAACATGTACTTTCATCTAGGAGACAGAAATCCAACAGCTGCTGCCATCCAAAAGAAGTTCTAGAGGCAGGACCCATATACTGATCAACTTTGTAAGTCCAGGACCTAACACAGTGTTTAGTACATAGTATGTGTCCTAGAAAAGTTGGATAAATTTCAATAAATAAATATGAAAGATGATACCTAACATAATCAACATTCTATCATTCCCCCTTCTTAAGGAGTGAGTAACTACATTGTAGAGCATCATTTTCCTTCAGGCACTAACTCAGGACAGTCATTTCTTGGATCTTAGAACATTCTTTAGCATTTAGAAACAATATATAGAAATCATTTCATTAGTTGAAGCATGAGAGCAAATTCCTCCACACACACATGCACAGCAAATATTTTTTGGTAAATAAATTATCATGTTTACCCCTTCAGATCACCTTGATAGCTGCATTATGGTTACCCCCAATTTCAGAAAGGGTAGTTCTCCATATTTTTCAGTAGGCAGTTTTTACAGTAGAGTTTTATAGTACAATCCTCCTAGATTTAAGAGGAGTTATCATGCATGGTTCTCTCAAATGGTATTCCCTCTTAGTTTTATAATTTGTACTAAAGTTTTGAGCTTTTTTCTCTGAGCATTTTCTCAGTCTATCTTTAAATATGAACACATTGTGACAGCTTTACTCTCATGACATGGTAGTGGGAGATAGAAGTGCCACGAAAATTTGGTGGATTTGACTAAGAAGCCTGACTAGTTTCTTAGACACACAAAATGACACAATAGTAAATTAGAGAAAAACATATCTGTTGTTAACAAAAAGAAATTAAATCACCCATTGATAGCCAAAAACAGCAATTAATTTAATAAATAAATTAATAGGACATAAAATTATAAAAGTGGATTAAAATTATTAATAAATATACAATGTGTGTAAATAGATATTTATTTTGAAGTATAGACTTGTCAATAGAAACAACTCTGGCATTGTCCTGTCATTCTTTCCTTGTCACCCTCCTGACAGCCGTTCAATATTCAAAGTGACACCTATGCTCACTGTCACCTTGTTTTTCTCTCAACCTAGGTAAAGATTTATTCACTTATCTAGTCTAAAGATGTTCATTTTAAGTGGCAATCAGACTCTATCCTAAAATTGTCCAAATGTTGCCATAATAATTTTCCCCATACACTTGTATTACACTTTAGTTTTATACTAGTGAAGGGTTTGTGGCCCCAATAAGCTAGAGATAAATGCGTTTATGAATAAGAAACCTTAACCATAGCAATTAGACAAGAAAAAGAAATAAAAGCCATCCAAATTGGAAAGGAAGAAATAAAACTATCTCTATTTACAAAAGACATGATCATGTATATATATATAGAAGATCCCAAAGAATACAAGAAAACTACTAGAGCTAATAAATGATTTCAGCAAAGTTGCAAGATACAAGATCAACATACAAAAATCAGTTGTGCTCCTAAATACCAGCAATGAACAATCAGAAAAAGAAATTAAGAAAGCAATCACATTGACAATAGTATCTAAAGGAATAAAATACCTGGGAATAAATTTGACCAGGAATGTGACAGATTTCAACACTTAAAATTACAAATCATTACTGAAAGAAATTAAAGAAAACCTAAGTAAATGGATAGGAAGACTTAATATTGTCAAGATGTCAATACCACCCAAAGTGATCTAAAGATTCTCAATGCAATGCCTATTAAAACTCCAACAGCCTTTTTTGTAGAAATGGGAAACTGGTACTCACATTCATATGGAACTGCAAGGGCACCAAAGAGCCAAAACAATCTTGATAAAGGACAAAGTTGGAGAACTCACGCTTCCTGATTTCAAAACTTACTACAAAGCTACAGCAAACAAAATAGTATGGTATTGGCATATTAATGTATATATACATCAATGGACTAGAATTGAGACTCCAAACATAAACCCATACATCTATGACCAATTGACTTTTGACAAGAGTACCAAGTCCATTCAATGGGAAAATAACAGTTTCTGCAACACATGGTGCTATAACAACTGGAATTCCACATGCAAAAGAATGAAGTTACACACTAGGCACAAAAATTTACTCAAGATGAATCAAAGACCTAAATATAAGAGCTAAAACCATAAAACTTTTAGAAGAAAACACGGGAGTAAATCTTCATGACCTGGGATTTGGCAATGCATTCTTAGATATGAGGCCAAAAGCACAAAAAACAAGAGAAAAAATAGATAAGTTGGACTTAATCAAAAACTTTCATGCATCAAAGGCAATTATCAAGAAAGTGAAGACAACCTACAGAATGAGAGAAAATATTTGAAATCATATATCTTATAAGAGTTTAATATCAAGAATATATAAAAACTCCTACAACCAAATGACAACCAACCCAATTAAAAAAATAAGCAGACTTGAATAGACATTTCTTCAAAGAAGATGTACAAATGGCCAAAAAGCACATGAAAAGATGCCCAACACTTTAGTCAGTAGGGAAATACAAATCAAAACTACAATTAGATACCACTTCACACCTATTAGGATGGTAATAACAATAGTATTAAAACAGAAGATAACCAGTGTTGGTGAGGATGTGGAGAAATAGAAACCCTCAGATGATATTGGTAGGAATGTAAAATGGTGCAGCTGCTACGGAAAACAGTTTGGTGCTTTCTCTAAAAGCTAAAATAGAATTACCATATGACCCAGCAATTCCACTCCTAGTTATATACCCAAAGGAATTGAAATGGGAACTCAGATAGATAGTTATATGACAATGTTCACAGCAGCATTATTCACAATAGCCAAAAGGTGAAAACACTTCAAGTGTCCATCATCAGATGAATGAATAAACAAAATGTAGCATATGCATACAGTGGAATATTATTCAGCCATAAAAATGATTGAAGTTCTTATACATGCTACTGTATGGATGAATTTTGAAAACATTAAACAAAGTGAAATAAGCCAGACACAAAAAAGATAAATATTGTATGATTCCACACATACGAATTATCTAGAATAGGTAAATTCATAGAGACTGAAAGTAAATTAGAGGTTACCAGGGGCTGGAAGAAGGGAAGAATGGGGAGGTATTTTTTAATGGCTACAGAGTTTCTATTTGTGGTGATGAAAATCTCTTGGAAATAGATAGTGATGACAGTTGCACAACACTGTGAATGTAATGAATGCCACTGAATTATACAGTTAAAATGGTTTAAATGGCAAATTTTATGTTATATTTTACAATTTTTAAATAAAATTAATATTACTGAAAAAGCACTGAATTATATATTTTAAACAGGTAAATTGCATGGTGTGTGAATTATAATTCAAAAATGCTGTTAAAAATATATAAGATAAACATTTACCTCAAAGTCATGTTTACTGGATGTAACATAGATGAGTTTCTGTTTTATTCTTTTTGTTTTCTTCATTGCCCATTTACAATAATTTCAGATATCTATTATAAACAGTTCCGTGTTTTTAAGCAACACTAAAACAATTTCATTAGTTAATAAGCCATGAAGTGAATTCCTTTACAGGTATGCATATGCTCATTAAACTTAAATTGGAAATTCCCATCAGAATAATCCTAGTTGGGCACCAACATCTCTCTCTTTAGCCCACTCAGAATTCCACCTTATACAGTGCCTGCACATACTGGTGTAGCAGGAGTTTAATAATAATATAATAATATAAGTGAATGCATGATAAGTTATGCGTGGAAAATTCATGTGATCCATGTAGCTTTTTTTCCCCTACTCCGAACTTCTAAGTCAATTCCTTGCTGATTCCTAGAGATAGTTAGCTTCTTTGAAACCTCAGCTGTTAAAGAGCCATCTGCCTATTAACAGATACAATAATTACCCAGATTATGCCATTGGGCTCACTAATACTGTTACTCTTTAGAAGAGGATCATGTTGTGTGGTAGATGAAATCAGAGGTCATACCTCTGACAATTTCTTTTCAAAAGCAAATCAGTAAGAGCTTCCTCTTTACTACCTTCTCTTTTAGGATTCAAGGAAATATTATTGATAAGCTTATTGTCATTATACTCTGATTAGGCAAAAATATTCTTGCATTATATATTTTTTTCCTCCTGGTTGCCCTCAAGACACTGGCAATCATCCTTCCACGATGGAGACTCTTCCGTTCTCCATTATGTGTATATGTGTGTGTGTGTGTGCACGCGCGCGTGTATGGGATCCTTCCTTATGTCTTTAATAGGGTGTATTTAGCTATCCGGTTAAATTATTTTTGTTCCTGTAAGGGTCATTTTTTCTTCATCAGTTGTGACCAACTATTCTAGGGCTAGTTGTCTTCTAACCGGTCTATTGACTCTTGAGTAATTAAAGCATAAAAAGAAAATGATCAATTAGGGGCCCAGTTAATCAGAGTAAATTATGCAGATCGAGACTAATACGTGAGATTACCAAAGACATGTCTCTTTATGATTCATGAAATGAAACACTAGCATAAAGAACTCTTCAAAACATTTACATTTGCTGTTTAAAATGGTAAAGACTATGACTTATGTGCTATAGATCTATATGACAGACACTGTCATGGAAAATAGTCCTTAGGATGTGGTGGTTTGGCACTTTTCAAGCCTAAGGGACTTCAAGGTGGCCTTTCCTTATAACCAGTTCAGCCTTATATTACATTTTTCTTTCTAACGTTGTACTCTTTGTATTATTTAATATTTTAAGAAATGAATTTTAAGACTAATTTATGCCACTTTCTTATTTGCCTGGGTTTATTTGGATCTAAATATTCAGAAGTCAAACTACATTTGCTTTCAAGAATATGGGTGCTTTGGTGTCCTGCAAAAAAGTTTTTACTTATGGTAATAGAATCATAAAAATAAGTATGCTGGCTAGACAATGTGTCTCTAAAAGATTTCTACCAGAAAATAACCTGTAAATGTACTGTGGTACATTTCAATACTTACTTTTTTTTTTTCCTGTGGCCTTTGTGATTTAAGGAAAACTAAAGGAAGTGTTAACTGTGCATTTGTTAATCCAGTTTATGGAAATTGGAGCAACCCAGAGAAAACAGAGGTAAGTGATAATGGTGAACTGTATTGTTTCAGAAGCAGAAATAAACACACACACATACACACACACACAACCAACCACAGTGTTGTCTGGACACATTTGCACATCATGGCTAAGAGGAATGTTTTACTGGAGTTACTCCATTTGAGGGTGGAAAGGAGTTTCAGTCTCTAAACGTGTGATGAAAATTTTCCATTCCAGGACAGTTTCAATCTGCTTGTAAAATCAGTTCACTGTTAAATGGCTTTGTGATCACTGTGCATTCTCAAAGAGAGCTGACAAATCTGGAAGATATCAGTTTAAACCATTAGCCAGCTACTCATAGTAACTATTCATTGACTGTTCTTATTTTATTCTCAAAGACAAAAAGAAGGATAGCATTCTGTGTTCTCCTTAAATTTAGGTGTGGCAGTGAGGGCCATTATCTAATTAACTTAGAAGAAGAAAGGAGAAATTAGAGTGCATTACATCTTTCTTGGCCATAGGGCTACTCTTTATCAGTGTAAAAGAAGTAGGCTAGAGAGAAAATGACAAGTAAAATTTCTCTCATCCCTTTCTTAAGTAGGTAATATGAGCATTCATTTGGGTATAAAATAGGATTAGCCATGACACATCACTTCCTATCTATGAAAGCTTCCTTACATCTGATTTTAGAAATATTACATCAGATTCATTCCCTTGTCAAAGCGAACATATACAAAGCTATAATTTTAATTTTCCCCTATTATATTTTTAATGAAAATAGGCCATAAACAGTTGTTACTGTTATTGAAAATGAGTGACAAGGTGTCAGATCACATGGTTTCTAGCAGTTTTGGAGCCTTGGTGATGTGGTTGAAGTCTAACACAGTCCTTGACTTTTTTATTTCTATGTTTTCTTTAATAATGATCTCATACACACTTTTAGTATTGTTTTGGTAGGAATGAAAACAAGAAGATATTTCCCAGAGTACAGAGAGAATTAATTTAGATGATTTGTCAAGTCAATCAAGACCTAGAGTAAAAATGAAAATGTAGCCCTACTTAATGGATAATAAATAAATGCATATTTAAGAAACCAAATGTAATGTATCTTTTTGGCAAAGTAGGAAGGTGAAATATAAACCTATTTTCATTTTTACTAAGAAAAGAAAATTTCTTCTTTTTATCTTTAGCTTAGTTTAACTTTTAGTATCTGAAAGATACAAATGATGTAAGGAATTAAAATGTAATATTTTAAATTTGGCATTTTTATATTAATATCTCATAAACTTGTGGTAATTAAAAAGTTGCTAGGAAGGTGTTTGTGCCTCCTTTACTTTCTACTGAGAAGACGGCTTCTCTGGTGCACAGGAGGCAGTCCATATCAAAGCCCCACCTTTCAAGGTGCTTTCAAGACACTTTCAACTACGTGTGTATATGACAATGCAATTGATCACTCTAGAGAAACTTGGAAGCAATTTCTTTTTATTTTCTATTCTAATAAAAAAATTATTATTCTGTCACATTCTTTTTTCCTTCCAGTAAGAATGGCTATAGAAGAAATCTTGTCATAGCTCTTGACCTTTGTTGCTATTTTGATTTCTACTGTTTCAGAAACAAATGATTTTGTTTTAATTAAACTAAGTGCACCTTCCCTGGCATTGTAACAGACAAATAGACTTATCCAAAGTACTCTTCTAAACACTCTTAGAAAAAATTCTCAAATTCTGATATAGAAATTGAGAAAATAGTATAATGAATTGCCATGTACCCATCAGCCAATTTCAACAATTATCAACCCAGGGTCATTCTTGTTTCACCTTTACTGCCACCCACTCCCTCCACCCACCAGAGTGGTGATGGTGTTTTTTTCAATAGACTTTATTTTCTTGAGAGCAGTTTTAGGTTCACAGCAAAATTGAACAGAAAGTACAGAGAGTTTCCATATATCCTCTGCCCCCACACATGCATAGCCTCTCCCATTATCATCCTACACCAGAGTGGTATATTTGTTACAACTGACGAACCTACACTGACACATCATTATCGCCCAGAGTCCATAGTTTACATTAGGGTTCACTCTTGGTGTGAAACAGAGAGTTTTTAGGCAAATCTCAGATATCATTTAATTTCACCAGTAAAGACTTCAGTTGTATCGTTAAGAGATAAGAATTTTGTAAAAATATAAGCACAGAATCATATCTAAACATTTAACAATAATTCCTTGATAGCATCAAATATTCAGTCAGTGTTCAACCAACCCCAATTGTCTTATAAATAAGTAGATGGTTTTATATTTTTTGTTGAGGTTATTGCTGTTGCTGTATTTTTAAAATCAGGATCCATATAAAGTACATGCATCCAAATTGGTTGACAAGTCTCTTAAGTCTCTTTTAATCTCTAGGTTCCATTTTCTCTCATTTTTTTCATTGCAATTTATTTGTTGAAGAAATCAGGTTGTTTGTCCTTTAGAATTTCCCACATTTTAAATTTTCTAATATACTCTGCAAAATATAATTCTCCCAAATGAAGACTTTGGGTTGTTTTTTTATATTTTTTGTTTTGTTTTGTCTAACCTAACTATAATCAATACAGCAGGCTTCAAGAAACCAGCACCACAGAAAGAGAGAGCCAAAATACTGGCCACTGCATTCCCCCATCCCACCAGAGTGAGGATGAGGCAGTGGCTCCTATGCCCAGAGGACTTTGGGCACAACTGAGATGAGGCCTGTTTCAGTGGTTCAGGCAGGGTGGACTAGAGGTGTTGGAGAGAGTCAGGGATGCTCTAGTTATTACTCTGGTGGAAATCCATTTAAAAACTTGCTGCATTCTGCATGATCTGGAAAGAAGTCTCTTACTTTAATGCCTAAAATCCTAACCTTTTCAATGTGTTTTTCTTTAGAGTTCTGTATACTCCTTCTCAAATCCATTTCATGGCACAACACCAGGAAGCCTGGAGACCATATCTAATCATCTTAAATAGTACCATCAAGATCAAGTATGATCTAGTATGTGTAGTTTATAGAAAATTCTAGTCTGCAAAATCTGATAGAAACTCATGTAATTGTAAAACTAGAAGGGATCCAGAATACTACTGCAATTATTACATTTATGAATAAATTTTCTTACTGATATATTGAATATTTTCATGGAATCTGAATCAGAACCTTATCTTCATTGTATATGTGAATATTTTAATAAAATGTTCGACTTAAGTTTCTTGTTTTCCTTTGATTTTATCATGGTTATTTTTTTAAATGATAAATCAAATTGTTTCAGATCCTAAATATAAAGAAGTTTTAAAATGCTTATTTGTATGCCAGAGAGCTTAGAAGCAAAGGTGAACTGACAATATACAAACTAGCAGGAATGGACAAATCATAGTAATCCTAATGAACATAACCATACTTAAAAGTTATTTCTGCATTTTGGAAAAAATATAATAAATTATCATCCTAAACTTGCCTTCATTCAAATAATCACTTAACACCCACCTTTATACAGATATAAAAATAATGTTAAAATATATGAGTTAAGAAGTTTTGGGATGCAGGAAACTGAAAACACCCTACTCAAATGGCTTAAATAATGTGGCATTATCCCACAAATCAGGAAATTGAGAAAGAGGGTACCTGTTTGGTTATTGTAAGAGCTCCACACCTTCAGCAAGGACTCTGGTTGTTTACAAGGTTCACTTCTTTGGCTATGTTCTCAGGCGAGCTCCCCTACAGGTTAGAGGATGGCTACACGAGCTGCAGCATTTTCTTCTTCACAATCAAGTTCAGAGGCAGAGAAAGGCCCATTTCTCCTTGTGTCACTTTTTACCAAGAAGAAAACTCTTCTTCCCAGGATGCACTCCTAGCAACAGTATTCTTATTGTCCAGAGTAGACGTGGAGCCCATGCCAAGCCAATCCCTTTAAAGGTGATGAGACCATCATGTTTGGCTGACACCCTTCACTATACCGCTGGGCTGAGAATAGACCTGTGAAGTTTAATGTCAAGTAGATGAGGGTAGCTACTTGAACAAAGTTGGAGTACAGTTAGGAACAAGAAGGGGACTAGCTATCAGGTAGGCAACAGTCAGCATCTGCTCTAAATAATAATAAGGGAAATGTTCCTCTCTCTTGGGATAATGTTCGCTGCAATCCAATGGATCAGATAGAATGTGATTAGTAATTCTATCCCCGCATCTGTTCTCAAGAGTTTGGAGAGGGAAAGAAAAAGTTTAGGAGTTGCTATGTTATGATCATTTGGGACATTTCTGAGCTCAGTGTAAAGTCAGTTGTATACAATGTGTTTCACTAGCAATATATTAGTGCCCTTTGTGAGTACAGACTGGAGAAAAATATTATTTTTCATTAACCTTGCAATAAATTAATCTCAAATTTTATCTGAGTTAATTTTTTGAACCCCATTAACTGCATTCTAATTTTGCTCTCTATGACTTTTTCTAATTGCTGCTTTCCTACTGACACCAAAATTTCTGATCCTAGAAAAATTCACACAAGAGAATATTAGTTGTTGTTGTTATTGTTGTTATTTAAGTCTGGCCTCTGGCATTCTGAGACATATGCATTTTTGGAAGTTGCATTTATTTTAGCTTAAAACTATCATCCAAATATATTCAGAATCTTTGCCTAAGCTTACAGGATTCTTAAAGAGGCAATTAAAATTCAGATATGGTCTTAGTAAAGATCTTGAAGCTACTACATGAAAAATGTAGGGAAAGTGCAATTTCTTCCAAAAGAGATAATAAAAGTGACTATCCAACTTAAACTGGCTTGTTTCATAGGAATATGGAGGGAATTCATGACATACAGGTAGCCCCAGATTGCAAGTAACAGAAAATCAATAGAAACTAGAAATTCGAGTACTCTTAAGAGTATTTAAAATTTTTTTCAGTGCAAGTTAAGTTATATGCCTCCTAAAATGTTTAAATCAAATATTTTGTGAGGTCTTATAAATACATGACAATTCTACAAAACTAAAAGAATGAAACTGATTTTTCTTTTCCAATAAGTAGAAGAGGTATGTGCTTATGTTGTTTTCATAATTTAATGTGAGATTCAGAAATGAAAAATTTATTTTTATTTGTACCTTTCTTCCTCTGAAAACTTTTTGATATAAGTCCAAATCTGCACCACTGTGATTTTAAAAATAGGCAAAGGAAGTAAAATAGAGGAAGAAGGGACAACAAGAAGTATACCAAGTTCGCAAATCATATAACTCAGTTTTAAGTGATGAAAACATCTCAAATTTCACACTACACTGAGAATGCATTGATTTTTTTTTTTTTTTAAGCTGGTGGATGTCAGGAGAATGGATCCCAATGAGACTGCAGACAGAGTCTTAGGGCTTTTGGTGCACAAATATTTAAGACGATATTTGTTAACTGGATTCATGTGATCAACCCCCTATTTCCCAAAATGTACTTTAAGCATATAATAATGTTAATAACACCAGCAACAACAAACGCTAATAAGTAGCTTATCTGCCAAACACTGTTCTAAATATTTTACATGTTTTAACTCACATAAATGTAAATAGCCTGCCGTATACTATGGTAGTCAGCCACATGTGGATATTTAATGTGAAATTTAAATTAATTGAAATTAAATATAATAAAAAATGCATTTCCTCAGTTGTACTAGCTACATTCTAAGTCTTCAATAGCCACGGGTGGCTGGTGGCCAGTGTATTGGACAACACAGAGAACATTTCCATTTTCACATAAAGTTCTCTCAGACAGCACTGGCTTAGAGCAATGTTGAAATATTTTGCTATAACATCACAGCAGTAATCTCTATAAATCTAATAACCACTGAAAATATTTCCCAATATGTGTATTTTAACAAGAAGCAGCTAATTTTAGCATAATAATAATTAATTACAACTAAGAATAACTAGCAAATATATGTGATAAATAAGTACATTTTAATAGTGCTTTCCTGGCATATAAATATCATATATCAGTCTATTATCCCCATATCATCTTGCCTATTCCTTTTCCTACATTTAGATGGCATCTTGAAAAACCTGTGTATGAATTTGCTTTTCCCTTTTCATCCACTTGACTGTCAATCATTTTTCATATTTATCACACCAAGAACTGACGATTCAGGAATCCTTTAAATAACAACTGCCTGTTATGAGCACTTAAGGGCACGTACTTTAGATAAAGCAACTACTATATTCACGGCAATGTCTTCTGCAATAAGTAGCCTTAAACTTCATTCTTAAAAATAAAAACTAGGGAAAATCCATAAAAGCACTATGAGATTTTTTTCCAAAAAGGCTTTTAGAAAATAAGATGTCAAGTATATCTCTCACTGTCAAACCAATGACAGCTTTGTGAATCTTAATGGTATTATGCTTTTCTTTGTATCAACTTGCAAAATGCTTTGCATTTCATTGCTAATGTGTCTAGAAAACCAGTGCAAGGGTTAATATCTAAAATAAGTAATCATCAAACTCAAGATCCTGTTCTTTAATTAATTACAAGTAGAAAGGCGCCACTTTCTACAAGCACATACTTTGTGAAATTTCAGTGACTGGGTACATACCATATCTTGAATTCAAGAACTCTATAACTAAGAATCAGAGCATGCATGAAAATAAATAAATGATTATAATACTTAAGGATCCACTTAAAAATTCACGCTAATACATATCATTAAACATTCAGAGAGAGTAAAGTGTTCTAAAGAGCACATTTTCTTCTCCAGAATGTGGAAGCAATAATCAAGAGCTTTCTATTTTTCTTATTTTTTAAACATTTTATTTATTTAGGCCCGGCTCTGGCCTCTATCAAGACCACTTCCTTCAAGTTTTATAATATTTGTCCAGAGTTGTGTTACTAAGAAATCAGCTCGGGAAATTAGCATTATTATTTGTGGTCAGTATAACATAATTTGGGGCCAATAAAAGAAATGCCAAAATAAGAGATCAGGAATAACAAACCCAGTTTCTCTATCCAGTATTTTTTTTCACAACAGCTATTAAGTAACCATTTAATCTATTACTAACCATAAACTAATGATTAAAGAAACAAATTAGCCACTATGGGATAATTATACTTGCCATTAATTTGTTCAACAAATATTAATAAAGAAATATTTACAGTGGAAGAAGGGAGATAAGGCAGTAAGACAGGGAGAGAGCAGAATAACAAACACTGTAGATAATGTGGCCTCTATCCTCCCCAGATGCTGACCTCATTACTTTTCTCTACCTTGTTAGCACTCCAGTTGCTTCAACTATATAAAGTGAGAAATGAATAAAATAGAAAATATATATAAAATGAAGTGGATCAATAAAACTAAATGTTGGTTCTTTAAAAAGAGTAATAGAGCCCTGATGAAACAAAATATATAAATCTTTTGTGAAATAAATCATAAAATTAAAATAAACACCTAAAGAAACAAATCGAAGAAAAAGATAATGCACAAATAGCCAATGTCAGAAATGGAAATGGTATGATCACCATAGAACCTACAAACAATAAGAGGATAATGAAGATATTAAAAAAAACAAAAACAAAAACAAAAAACTTCATGAGCCCAAATACCAAAATATCAAACTTTTAGAGGAAATAAACAAATTCCTGGAAAATATTATTTTCTAAAACAAACATAAGAAGAAACAGAAGACCTCAGTAGTCCTATAACAATTAAAGTAATTCATCCATACTTAATAATCTTCCTTCAAACAAAATCTAGGTTCATAATATTCACTAGCAAATATTATAATACATTTAAGAAATAATAGTGCCAAACTTATACAAACACTTCAAGAGAACAGGAAAAGAGGTAATACTTCCCAACACATTTTATGAGGATAGCATAATTTTGACACAAATCCTGACAAAGACATTACAATAAAGCAAAAATTTAGGTCAATGCTACTCATAAACACAGATGTGAAGTACTAAATAGAGATAATATACTATGAATATATTACATTACTGTTTTCATATTTATTCCACAAATGTAAGTTTGGTTTAATTTTTTTTCTTTTTTTGTGAGGAAGACCAACCCTGAGCTAACATCCGTCGCCAATCCTCCCCTTTTTGCTGAGGAAGACTGGCCCTGGGCTAACATCCGTGCCCATCTTCCTCTACTTTATATGGGACGCCGCCACAGCATGGCTGACAAACAGTGCGTCAGCGGGTGCCCGGGATCCGAACGGGTGAACCCCGGGCTGCCAAGCACGGACTAAACCGCTGCGCCACTGGGCCGGCCCCCAGTTTGGTTTAATTTTTAAAATCAATCATTAACGGAATGAGAAAAAAGCACATGATCATTTTAATAGATACACAAAAAGCATTTGGTAAATACAACATCTGTTTATAATAAAAATATCTTATTGAAATAGCTTAGTGAAAAATGACTCTTCCAGGCCCAGCACAGAGCATTAAGCCTCTGGAAGAATCACTGCCTGGCTGGTGGTGGGGTTGCCCAGGACAGAGATGGCAATGGGGGCCCTGAACTAGCCTAGTCTGAGCTGTGGACTGAAGCCCCCAGTTTAGGGTGGACTGATGGGCAGAGATGTGTTCTTTCTCTAGCCAGGCAGACACCCAGCTGGCTGGGTCCCTCCTCAGACTTGCCTCCCTCCTGTCCCCAACCCTTCTCTGTTCCTTCTGCTTCCAGGCTGCCGGTTCCCTCTCCAACCCTCCTTCTAATCATTTCTAGTTAACACTGACCTTTGGCCATGGATTGACTAGACCAGCACACAAAATAAAAGTTTGTTCGAAAAGAAAACGTCTTAGAAAACTAAGAAGAGAACACTCCTAAAGTGATAAAAGGCAGCTACAAAAAACTCACAATTATACTTAATGGTGGAATATTGATTTCAATTTGATATTATGAATGAGCTACAAATGGCTACTATTACCACTTCTTTCAAAATATTTGAACTGTTTACTGGTGATTCTAATGAGAAAATAAGACATGAAAAAAGAAAAACAAAATATAAGTATTGGAAAAGAAAAAATACTATAATTATTTACAGATTGTATGATTGTGTACATAGAAAATTTAGAATTCTCTCCAGGTTAATTATTAAAATTAATTATTGACTTTAACAAATTTGTTAGATAACAAGATTAATATATAATGCTCTATTACCTTGAACAAAGAGAATATCTATTACCTTGAACAAAGAGAAAATAAATTATTTTAAATGGAACTATAATAAATTAAAAAATAAATACATTGTTATAAATCTTACAAAAACATATATGACCTAAAATATCGACAAATATTAAAGTAGACATAGAGATATACAATATTCACTTTTCCCCAAATTGATCTGTAAAGTCAATCCCTATCAAATTCCTGCCAGTTGTTTAAGACCTAAGAGCTGTTTCTAAGATTTATATGAAAATACAGTGGGCCAAATTTAGCCAAGAAACTCTGAAAGAATATGGTATGAGAACTTCTTTACTGGATATCATACATAAAGTTAGAATAATTAGTGCATTGTGGTGTTGGCATAAAGACAGAGAAACAAACCAATGAGACAGAATAGAGATCCCAGAAATAGATACACATATACATGGGTACCTGATTTACCCATGTGGCACTGCAGAACAGTGCGAAAAGGTGGGCATTTTCAATGATGGGCTGAAAATTTTGTTTCCATTTAGAAAAATAAGTGAAACCTGACTCCCACTACATACTTTACATATAAATCAATTCTAGGTGGATTTTATTGTATATGCAAAGGTGAAAGGCACAATAATAAACCTGCTAGACTGACCTAGAATATATAGGAAAATGGGATCATTCTCCCTATGAAGGGAAAGACTTCTTAAACAATCAAAAAACTAATAATAAAAGAAAAGATTGATTCCAGGTCAAGATGGCAGCATAGGCAGACTCTGAACTCACCTCCTCCCACAGACACAGCATATTTACAACGAATCTTGGAAAAATTATGCTCAGAGAGAACTGAAAACTGGATAAGAGGAACTCCTGCAACAAACGACAGGCCCAACTGAGGTGGAAGAGGCAGAAATTCCCTTCTGGAGAGAAAAAAACCCACCTCCACAACCCACAATGCTTCGCAGCTGTCCAGGAGCAATCCAAAGGTACGCAGCCTTCCCTGGAGCTGGGGAGCATTGCCACTATTGGCATTTTTTGGACCCACTACAACTGAGACAAGTGTCATAATATCTGGCTTTGCTGGCTACTAACAACAACAGGGAATACCCCCAGAAAAGCTGGGACACAAAGAAATTAAAGCTGTTCTTAAAGGGCCCATGCATAAATGCCCCTGTTTCAGAAAGCAACCTAAAATCACCAGAGAGAAAGGCACACAGTCCTTTGGTGAAAAGTGACTCACCTGATAGGCTCTGGGTGCATCTCGGTGGGAAGTGAGACGTCCCGAGGGACTGTGACATTGGTGGTGGCCATTGTTGTGACCTGGTGTGGGCATGCTGACACAGACACTGGTAGACGCCATCAGAGTTCTCCCTGTGACCTGCTAGCCCAGGGTCTGCCCCACCCTCTAGAGCACTGATTTAATCCAGCACAGCCAGGAAAAGCAGCCTGCCCTGGAGACTGGCCCCACCCAACAACAAGCCCTCAGGCAAATTGTGGGCCTGCTTAAAAGAGCTGCCTGGATTCTCTGCAGCCTGACAAGTGGGTCCACCTCTGTGGGGTAGGGCGAGCCCAAGGAGCAGGTGGAGAGTGTGGGGCCCCTGCCTTAGAGGCCCCATGGGCAGCGAGACTTCTCAGCCACAGAAGACTTGTGCTTCTCAAACAGCCATAAAGGGGATCAGCCCCACCCTCCAAAGCCCAGCTGCAACCCTGACAAGAGCCTAATAGGCTGAAGCTTATAGCAACTGTAAGCCCTTGAGCCTAACAACCAGCCACACTGGGGGCCTACTCATTTAATAGAAAAACTGCAGTCAACTGTGCTGGGGCTCCTCACACCCGATAAAGAGACTGAAGGGCCTACAACAACCGCATGCAGCTGAGCATTACAACCAGCCAGTCAGGAGGACAGCTCAGCCTCCCTGGGCACCTACACAAGAGCAACCCTGCCACAACAGAAGGACACAAGAGGCCCACACAAGGGTCACTCCTGGAATATTTGGAACTAGTGACAAGAGGAAAGCACACTGCTGGGCCTCATAAGGCATCACTTACATAAGGTCACCTCTACAAGATCAGGAGATGTAGCTGACCTACCTAATACATAGAAACAAGTACAGAGAAAGAGGCAAAATGAGGAGGCAAAGGAATACATTCCAAGTAAGGGAACAGGACAAAACCCCAGAAAAGGAACTAAATGAAATAGAAATGTGTACTCTACCTGACAGAGTTCAAGCAAAGAGTCATAAATATGCTCACTGATCTTGGGAGAAGAATGGATGAACTCAGTGAGAACATCAACAAATAAATGGAAGATATAAAAAAGAACCAATCAGAAATGAAGAATACAATACTGGAAATGAAAAATTCACTAGAGGGACTTAAAAACAGAGTAGAGGATATGGAAGAATGGATCAGCCAGCTGAATAAAAGACTAGAGGAAATCACCCAAGCTGAACAGATTAAAAAAAAAAAAAAGAATTAAAAAGAGTGAAGAAAGTCTAAGGGACCTCTGGGACAACATCAAGCTCACTAACATCCATATTATAGGGGTCCCAGAAGAAGAGAGACAAAAGGGCAGAGAATCTGTCTGAAGAGAGAATAGCTGAAAACGTCCCTAACATAAGGGAGGAAGCAGAAATCTAGGTGCAGGAAGCACTGAGAGCACCAAACAAGATAAACCCAAAGAGGCCCACACCAAGACACATCATAATTAAAATGTCCAGAATTAAAGATAAAGAGAAAATCCTAAAAGCCGCAAGAGAAAGACAAGTTACATACAAAGGAAACCCCATAAAACTATCAGCTGATTTCTCTGCGGAAACCTTACAGGCTAGAAGAGAGTGGCATGACATATTTAAAGTACTAAAAGGAAAAAACCTACAGCCTAGAATACTCTACCCAGCAAGGTTAACATTCAGAATGGAAGGAGAGATAAAGAGTTTCCCAGACAAGCAAAAATTAAAGGAGTTTATCACCAAGAAACCAGTCCTACAGGAAATGCTAAAGGGACTTATTTAATGGGGAAAGAGAAGACCACAAATATGAAAAAATTATCTATTTCCACGATAAGCTGGTAATGGATACAAAGGCACAAAAAAGATAGATATAATATCAAAAACATAAAATGTGGGAGGAGGGGAGTAAAAGAGTAGAGCTTTCAGATAGAGGTCAAACTAAAGAGACCATCAACTCAAAATAGATTGCAATATACATAGGTTGTTATATATGAACCTCATGGTAATCACAAACCAGAAACCTATAATAAATACACAAAAAACTAAGCAAAAGGAACCCAAACATAATACCAAAGAAAGCTGTCAAACCACAGGGGAAGAGGCAAGAGAAGAAAAAAGGAACAGAGAAGAACTACTAAAACATCAAGAAAAAAGTAAAAATATGGCAGTAAGTACATATATATCAGTAGCTACTTTAAATGTCAACAGACTAAATGCTCCAATTAGAAGGCATAGGGTGGCTGACTGGATAAAAAAACAAGACCCATGTTTATGCTGCATACAAGAGACACACTTCAGATCTAAAGACACTCACAAACTGAAAGTGAAGGGATGGAAAAAGATACTCCATGCAAACAGCAATGAAAAGAAAGCTGGGGTAGCAATACCCCATATGAGACAAAATAGACGTTAAAACAAAAACTGTAACAAGAGACAAAGAAGGGAACTACATAATGATCAAGGGAACAATCCAACAAGAGGATATAACACTCATAAATATCTATGCACCCAACATAGGAGTAGTTAAATATATGAAGCAATTATTAATGGACATAAAAGGAGAAATAAACAGTAAAACAATAATAGTAGGGGCTTTAACACTCCACTTACACCAATGGATAGATCATCCAAACAGAAGCTAAACAAGGAAACACTGGCCTTAAACAACACATTACACCTAATGCACTCAGTAGACATATACAGAACATTCCATCCAAAAATCAAAGAACACACATTCTTTCCAAATCCACATGGAACATTCTCCAGGAATGATCACATATTAGGCCACCAAACAAGTCTCCATAATTTAAAGAAGACTGAAATAATACCAAGCATCTTTTCTGATCACAAAGGTATGAAACTAGAAATCAACTATAGGAAGAAAATCAGAAAAGCCACAAATATGTGGAGATTAAACAAAATGCTACTGCACAACGATTGGGTCAAAGGAGAAATCAAAAAATATCTGGAGACAAATGAAAATGAAAATATGACATACCAGAATTTATGGGATATAGCAAAAGTGGTACTAAGAGGCAAGTTTATAGCAATACAAGCCTATCTCAACAAACAAGAAAAATCTCAAATAAACAATCTAACAGTGCACCAAAAGGAACTGGAAAAAGAAGAACAAACAAAGCCCAAAATCAGGAGAAGAAGGGAGATAATAAAAATCAGAGCAGAAATAAATGAAATATAGACTAAAAAAAATAGAAAAAATCAATATAACCAAGAGCTGGCTCTTTGAAAAGGTAAACAAAATTGACAAACCTTTAGCTAGATTCACCAAGAAAAAAAGAGAGAAGGTTCAAATAAGTAAAATCAGAAATGAAAGAGGAGAAATTACAACTGATACCTCAGAAATACAAAAGATTATAAGAGAATATTATGAAAAGTTATATGCCAATAAATTGCACAATCTAGAAGAAATGGATCAATTCTTAGAATCATATAACCCTCCAAAACTGAATCAAGAAGAAATAGACAATTTGAATAGACCAATCACCAGTAAGGAGATTGAAACAGTAATAAATAACCTCCCCCAAAATAAAATCCAGGACCAGACGGCGTCTCTGGTGAATTCTACCAAACATTCAAAGAAGACTTAATATCTGTCCTTCTCAAACTCTTCCAAAAACTTGAAGAGGAGAGGAAACTTCCTAACTCTTTCTATGAAGCCAGCATTACACTGATACCAAAACCAGACAAAGACAACACAAAAAAAAGAAAATTACAGGACAACCTCAACAAAATACCAGCAAATCAAATACAACAATACATTAAAAAGATCACACACCATGATCAAGTGGCATTCATCCCAGGCATGCAGGGATGGTTCAACATCTGCAAATTAATCAACATGATACACCACATTAATAAAATGAAGAAAAAAATCACATAATTATCTCAATAGATGCAGAGAAAGCATTAGACAAGATATAGCATCCATTTATGATAAAAACTCTGAATAAAATGGGTATGGAAGGAAAGTATCTCAACATAATAAAGGCCATATATGACAAACCCACAGCTAATATCATCCTCAATGGTAAAAGAAAATGAAAGCTATCCCTCTAAGAACAGGAACAAGACAAGGATGCCCACTTTCACCACTCCTATGTAACATAGTATGGGAAGTCCCGGCTAGAGCAATCAGGCAAGAAAAAGAAATAAAAGGGATCCAAATTGGAAAGGATGAAGTGAAACTGTCACTATTTGCAGACGACATGATTTTATATATAGAAAGTGCTATAGAATCCACCTAAAAACTCCTAGAAATAATAAATGAATATGGTAAAGTTGCAGGATACAAAATCAACATACAAAAATCAGTTGCATTTCTATACACTAACAATGAAGTAGCAGAAAGAGAAATTAACAATACAACCCCATTTACAACTGCAACAAAAAGAATAAAATACCTAGCAATAAATTTAACCAAAGAGGTGAAAGATCTGTACACTGAAAACTATAAAACATTGTTGAAAGAAATTGAGGAAGACACAAAGAAATGGAAAGATATTCTGTGCTCTTGGATTGGAAGAATTAACATAGTTAAAATATCCATACTTCCTAAAGCAATCTATAGATTCAATGCAATCCCTATCAAGGTTCCAACAACATTTTTCACAGAAATAGAACAAGGAATCCTAAAATTTATATGGAACAACAAAAGACCCCAAATAACTAAAGGAATCCTGAGAAAAAAGAACAAAGCTAGAGGAATCACACTCCCTGATTTCAAAACATACTACAAAGCTATAGTAACCAAAACAGCATGCTACTGGCACAAAAACAGACACACAGATCAATGGAATAGAATCGAGAGCCCAGAAATAAACCCACACATCTATGGACAGCTCATTTTTGAGAAGGGAGCTAAGAACATACAACGGAGAAAGGAAAGTCTCTTCAACAAATGGTGCTGGAAAACTGGACAGCCACATGCAAAAAAATGAAAGTAGACCATTATCTTACACCATACACAAAAATTAACTCAAAAATGGATTACAGACTTGAATGTAAGACATGAAACTTCTAGAAGAAAACATAGGCAGTATGCTTTTTAACATTGGTCTTAACAACATATTCTCAAGTACCGGGTCTGACCAGGCAAGAGAAACAATAGAAAAAAATAAACAAATGGGACTACATCAAACTAAAAAGCTTCTGCACAGCAAAGGAAACCATCAACAAAACAAAAAGACAATCTAACATGTGGGAGAAGATATTTGCAAACCATATACCTGATAAGGGGTTAATCTCCAAAATATATAAAGAAATCATACATCTCAACAACAAAAAATCTAACAATCCAATTAAAAAATGGGCAAAAGACCTGAACAGACATTTCTCCAAAGAAGATATACAGATGATCAAAAGGCACATGAAAAGATGCTCAACATCATTAACTATCAGGGAAATGTAAATCAAAACTACAATGAGATATCACTTCACTCCCATCAGAATGGCCATAATTAACAAAACAGGAAACAATAAGTGTTGGAGAGGAAATGGCAAGAAGGGAACTCTCATACACTACTGGTGGGAGTGCAGACTGGTGCAGCCACTACAGAAAACAGTATGGAGATTCCTCAAAAAATTAATAGAACTACCATATGACCCAGCTATTCCACTGCTGGGTATTTATCCAAAGAACACGAAAACACCAATACGTAAAGATACATGCACCTGTGTGTTGATTGCAGCATTGTTCACAACAGCCAAGACTTGGAAGCAACCTACGTGCCCATCAAGAGACGAATGGATAAAGAAGATGTTGTATATATACACAATGGCATACTACTCAGCCATAAGAAACGACGAAATCTAGCCATTTGTGACAACATGGTTGGACATTGAGGGTATTATGCTAAGCAAAATAAATCAGAATGAGAAGGTCAAAAACTATGATCTCACTCATAAGTAGAAGATAAAAATAACAACAAATAAACACATACAGACAGAGATTGGATTGGTGGTTACCAGAGGGGAAGGGGAGAGGGAGGAGGGCAAAAGGGATGATTAGGCACGTGTGTGTGGTGATGGATTGTAATTAGTATTAGGGTGGTGACAATGATGTCATCTATGCAGAAACAGAAGTATAATGATGTGCACCGGAAATGTATACAATGTTATAAACAAATGTTACTGCAATAAAAAATAAATTTAAAAAAAGGAAAGATTGATAAATTGGACATTAAATGTAGAAACTTCTGTTCAACAGAATACACATTAAGAGACAACAAAGAATAAACCACAGAGTGGAGAAGTTATTCACAACACACAAAACCAACAAAGTACTTATACATCAAATATATTTTAAAACCCTACAAATCAATATGAAAAAAGCAACAGAAAAATTGGCAAGCCACTTGAACATGAAATTCACAAAAGAAAATGAATCAATAAACATATGAATAAATCTTCAACCTTATAAGTCATCAGGCAAATCCAAATTAAATGTACCACTAGATACCACTAGATATTAGGTAATATATGCTACTAATATTTACTACTACGAAACAGACAGAATGGCTAAAATTTAGAAAGACAATATCAAATGTTGCAGTTATGGACTGAATGTTTGTGCCCCTCCCTGCCAACTCACACGTTGAAACTCTAACCCTCTAACCCTCAATGTGATGTTATTTGGAGATGAGGCCTTTGGGAGACCACCAGGCATGAGATCATGAGTATGGGGCCCACAGGCTGGCATTAGTGCCCTTATAGTAAGAGACACCGGAGAGCTTGCTCTCTCTCTCCTCTCATAAGGACACAAAGGAGAGATTATGTGAGCACACAATGAGATGTCAACTGCCTACAAGCCAAAAGAAGAGGCCTCAGAATGAAACCTACTTTGCAGGCACCTGGATCTTGGACTTCCCAGCCTCCAGAACTGTAAAAAATAAATTTCTGTTGTTTAAACCACCCAGTCTATGGTATTTTGTTATGGCTGCTGGAGCTGACTATGACAGGAGCAAATAGCAAGGATGCTGCCTATACAAAGTGTTGACAATTCCAAGGAAATGAAGCAACTGGACCCTCCATACTTGCTGGTGATGGTGTAAATATGTTCGTTATTATCTACTAAAGCTAAGCATATGCATACCCCATAATCCAGCAATTAATCCCCTTCAGGAATTGCATATTTACATTCATCCAATAAACACATGTATCCAATAAAATGTGCAATCAAAAAAATTGCATACATATGTGCACCGAGAAACATATACAAGAATGATGATTGCTGCATTATTTGTAATAGGAAAAATTCCAAATATCTGTCAATCACATGTATATATATATATACATATATATATACACATAATAACATGTATCATAGTAATAAAATAGAAAAATATATAACAATGAAAGGGAACAAACTACAGCTACCTGCAACCACACTGATGTATCTCACAAGCATAATGTGGAGGAAAAGAGGGTCGATGCAAAAACATCTATATGTTAGGAATTATTATTAGGTATGCAAGTCCAGATGGTAAAACTATGAAAGGAGATATGAAATATTGACAATGTCGTATGTTTTTTGATTTAGGTCACACAAGTATGATCTTTGTGATAATTCGTGAACTATGCATTTTTAAGTGTTTTTAATTGATATAATTCATATACCATAAAATTCACTATTTCAAATTGTAAAATTCAAAGGTTTTTAGTATATTCAAATGTTGTGTACCCATTACCACTATCTAATTCCAGAACATTTCTATAACCCCCAAAAGGCATCTCACACCTGTTAGCAGTCATTCCCAATTCCCTTCTTACCACATCCCCTGGCAAACACCAATCTACTTTCTGTCTCTATAGATTTGCCTATTCTGGACACTTAATATAAATGGGATCACACAATATGTGACTTTTTATGTCTGGCTTCTTTTACTTAGGATAATGTTTTCAAAATTATCCATCATGTAGCATGTATCAGTACTTCATTACTTTTCCTTGTTGAATAATATTCCTTTGTATGGATATACCACATCTGTTTACCCATTCATCTGTTGACAGATATCAGGATTGTTTCCACTTTTTGGCTGTTATGAATAGAACTGCTACAACCATTCATGTACAAGTTTTTGTGTGAACATATGCTTTCAATTCTCTTGTGAAACGGCTGGATTATATAGTAACTATGTTTAACTTTTTCAGGTACTGCTGAACTGTTTTCCACAGCAGCTGCATCATTTTACATTTCTACCAGCAATGTATGAGGGCCCCAATATCTCCACATCTTCACAAAGATTTGTTATTGTCCATGTATTTTATTATAGCCACTCTAGTGGCTATAAAGTGTTATCTTATGATTTTAATCTCGTTTTCCTTAATAACTAATAATCTTTGGCATCTTTTTATGTGCTTATTGGCCATTTGTATATCTTTGGAGAACAGTCGACTCAAATATTTTGCCCATTTTTTAATGAACTCTCTGTATTCCTGAATGAGTTTTTTATACATTCTAGATATTAGACTATTATCAGATATATGATTTGCAAATATTTTCTGCCATTCTATGGATTGTCTTTTCACTTTCTTAATAGTATCTGATGATGCACAAAATTTTTATTATGATGAAGTCCAAATGTTTCTATTTTTTCCCTCTGGTTGTTTGTGCTTTAGGTGTAATATCTAAGAAACTCTTGCCAATTCAAGAAGATTTACACCTATGTTTTCTCCTAAGAGTTTTACAGTTTCTTGAGCTTCATGGATGTGTATATTAATGTTTTTAATCAAATTTGAGAAGTTTTGCCCATATTTCTTCATATATTCTTTCTGCTCCTTTTCTCATTTCCCTCTCCTTCCAGACCTCCCATATGTTTGTGTTGGTGTACTTGATGGTATCCCATAGGTCTGTGAGGTCTGTTCATTTTTCCTCAGTATTTTTTCTTTGTTTCTGATAGTGGATAATTGTCCTATCTTTAATTGCACTACTTATTTCTTTTGCATGCTTGAATCTGCTGGTGAGCCATACTGGTGAAGTTTTCATTGCAGTTATTGCACTTATCATCTCCATAATTTCAATTTGGTCCCATTTTATAATTTTTATCTCTTTATTGATATTCTCTATTGGATGAGACATCATTCTCATACTTTCCTTTAGTTCTTTACACATGGTTTCTTTTAGCTCTTTGAGCATATTTAAAATCACTCTCTTTGTCTAGTAAGTTCAACATCTGGGCCTCCTCAGATACAATTTGTGGGTGGTGGAGGGTGTGGTATATATACACACAATGGAATACTACTCAGCCATAAAAAAAAACAAAACCCTGCCATTTGCAACAACATGGATGGACCTTGAGGGCATTACGAAAAGTGAAATAAGTCAGACAGAGAAAGATAAATACTGAATGATCTCACTTATATATGGAATCTAAACAAACCAATCTCACAGAAACAGAGAACAGATTGGTAGCTGCCAGAGGTGGGTGGGGGAGGGTGGGAGAAATAGATAAAGGTGGTCAAAAGGTACAAACTTACAGTTAGAAAATAAGTAAGTTCTGGTGACGTAATGTACAGCATGGTGACTATAATTTATAATACTGTATTGTATTTGAAAGTTCCTAAGAGAGTAAATTTTAGTTCTCATCACAAGAAAAAAAAATTGTAACTATGTGATGAGATAGATGTTAACTTATTGTGGTGATCATTTCACAATATATACATATAGCAATTCATTATATACTTTAAACTAATACAGTGATATATATCAATTATATTTTAATAAAACTGCAAAAATATAATTTCTTCACTATAAAAAATAGCAATTTGTGGGGGCCGGCTCGGTGGCGCAGCGGTTTCGTCCGCGCTTGGCAGCCCGGGGTTCGCGGGTTCGGATCCCGGGCGCCCGCGGACGCACTGCCTGTCAGCCATGCCGTGGCGGCGTCCCATATAAAGTAGAGGAAGATAGGCACGATGTTAGCCCAGGGCCAGTCTTCCTCAGCAAAAAAAAGAGGAGGATTAGCAACAGATGTTAGCTCAGGGCTGGTCTTCCTCACAAAAAAAAAAAAAAAAAATAGCAATTTGTGTTCTTCAATGCTAAGGAATTTGAAAATCTGGATAAAAATGATTTTCTAGGGAAATTCCAATTACAAAAATTAATTCAAGAGATGACAGAAAACATGGAGTAATAATCACGGAGGAATCAAGAAATCAAAAAGTGAGGATGGCTTCAAAGGAAATTATTTCAAATCTTCTAGGAATAGATTTCTATGCTATTTAAGCTATTCTAAACCATCATTCCCTTTTTCAATTATAATACCTGCATTATGCTGTTAAAAAAACTAGAAGATAGCAAAGAAAAATATAATATTGACTCATGTTACTTATAAAAATTGAAAGAAAAATCCTGGATTAAATTTTACCAACTCCCAGCAGGCCAATTAAGTTCTTCTCTGTGAGGGGAATTAGTACCTTAAGCAAAGAGACAAGAGAATGGAAGATGGCTGGACTGAAGGCAATAGAAGCTGAGGCATCTGATGAAAATGCTTGGAGAGATGGTGACCTTACTCCTAATACTACAATATTCAAAGCAACTCTTCAAGTCCTTCACATGTTCTGGTTGTTCTGCTTTTTCTTTAGTTTTGAGAGCACCCTGGTACCCTCCCAATACACCCCTTTATCTTGCTTAAGCTGGTCAGGGTCAGTTTCTTTCGCTAACAACCAAACAAAACCAACTGAAGCATAAATTGGGGCTTGCCTTAGTCAGTTCAAGCTGCCATAACAAAAATATCTTAGACTGGATGGCGTAAACAACAGAAATTTATTTCTTACTGTTCTGGAGGCTGGGAAATCCAAAATCAACGTGTTGGCGAGGTATGTTTCATTCTGAGGCCTCTTCTCTTGACTTTCAGGCCGCTGATTTCTCCCTGTGTGTTCACATAAACTCTTCCTTGTGTGAGGGGAGAGAGCAGTGGAAGGAAGCTCTCTGGAGTCTCTTCTTTTAAAAGCACTAATCCCATTATGAGGGCCCCATGCTCAAAACCTCATGTAAACTTAATTACTTCCCAAAGCCCAATCTCCAAATACCATCACATATGGTCAGTGCTTCAGCATGTGAATTCTGGAGGATACAAACATTCAGTCCACAACAGTGCAGTTATATGGGACCTGCAATGATTTTTTGTGACATGATTAATTCATAGATAGACGATAGGTATGGGAAACATATTAAGAAATGGCTGAGAATATAATAGAATAAGAATGGAAGGTTCAGATCTTCATTTAGACAGTGACCTGTGATACTAGACCAGTAATGGATTAGGAAATCTCTCCCTTCAGGTTTCTAATAATTCCTTCATCCTTCTTTACAGATATATTCTGCATGCTGTCCATTATTAGGGATTAATCATATCAATTAAAAGTTAAGTTTTTTTAAAAAAAACATTAAAGTAACGTGAAAATTATAGATTCTCAGAAAGCATTCTGTGATATAAGAACAGACTATAAGAGCAGGATGGATAAAAGCAAATTTCTTTAGAAACTATTTTAAAAATGAAAACTCATAGAAGGTTAAATAACAATGACAGTGAAGTTATTAAAACCGCTTTTAAAAGAAAGTTTGAAGAATCACAATAAATATTTATTTGCCAAATTTTACATAGATTTGATCTAGTAGAACACGATTCCACTTAACTTTGCCAAATTGTATTTGTCCCCAAAGATCACAATCCCACTAAACTCTGACTATCCTAATAAACATTCTGTGGTGAAGATTTGGAGATATGTTATTCCTCAGAAATCAACCTACAGGGCCTCACTTTTGTTTCAGATGCAAATGTGTAAAGTACTGAACTGTTTTAAACTGGAAACAAATAAAATAAAGGTCTCAATATCATTCATTATTAATCTGCACATAGCAACAATTTTCAAGAAGTGGAGGGTACTTAATACCGAATTAAAGCAGGCTTATGATAGAACTCGGCATTATAATCACATTAATATCAAGAACGATAATAATTTATGTCAGTGTGCCTGCAAATTAGTAATGATTTTCCAGCTGTAGTAAGTAGGAAATGCATTCAATTAAATGACATTAATTCTGTCCAGGCAGGTAGGTAGCATACTCAAGCCCACATATAATTCCATCCATGCCTATGGAGAGAAAGGAAAAGTCCTTATGTCCAGACAATGTGCAATTCAATAGAGAGCTTTGCAGTGATGGAACAAACTATTGAAACAAGTTAGTTAGAGACCTTGAGAAGGATACAGACACAGATGTAGCTAAACATAGGTATAGATATAAATATAGACGGGTGTATATAGATGTGTGTGGAGAGAGAGAGAGAGAGAGATCACATCATTCTGGTTTGTGTCAAATCATAAGATTGAGGTTAAATCCTTTCCTTTGCTACCCTGTCTTTAATCTACCCAAGTCTAATTAAGGCAGCTTTACCACAGCCATCATGAAAGAAGTCACCTCTCCATAACTGCCTGACTGTGCTAAGACAGGGAGTGCTCCTAGTGGTCAAATTCTTAGGTCACCTCCTCTGTCTGCAGAGCTCTTGGCTTCAGGGAGCTCTGCTATTTGAGAAGATCCACTGCAACAGTCTAGAGGGCAGATCTTTCCCCTACATGAAAAAATATTAAGGAACTTAAGAGAAGCTTAAGAGCAACTTCTCACAGATTTTTTTCCTTTTTAATCTAAAATTGGCTGATATGCATTCTTAACAATGTGCCTATTCGAAAATGTATGTTTTTTGTAATGCCTATAAAGCTACTAAAATCCCCTTAGTTTTTAATAATTTTTTACATCTTCCCATAAAAATTTTCCCCCTGGAAAATTTTTGTTAGAAAAAGACCCTGGAATTTCACTTTTTGAAGGACATTTGATGAAGGACATCATAATCAGACATCTGGTACTATAAAATTAGAATAAATTATTTAACATTTTCATTTAAAGTTATAAATGTTAGCAGAAGAAAATGGTGCAAAGTAGCCTGAGCCCTATGTATGGAGGCAAGACAAATTATATGTGTGCCAAGTAGGATTTTCGTGACCTAGAGATTTCCGAAAACGAATTTCAAGATTCTCAAGAGCACTAGACATTTTGCTCTTAAATGGATACCTATTTGGCAGATACCCATTTGCAGTTCTCTGAAGCATTTGCATTTCACCATACTTAAGCTGCCTGCCAGATATAAATATGAAAACAGACAATTTCTAATTCAAAGAGTGCCAGTTCAGTGATTGGTAATATACATTTCAATGCTTGATCATTTAGTATTGCCAGAGTAATTAAAACCAATTCTTTGAAATTGAATTACTCATTTGATGTGCCTTACATTAACTGCAGAACCACCTACCACACTGGAAATGCACGTCCGAGAGAGAGGATATCTTTCCCAGGAAAGCCTGCCTGAGAATGATTATTTCTATCTGAAGTTACAGAAAAACCTTCGACAATAGGCACATATCAATTCCGCACAATTCAGCTCGTCCTTCTAAGATTGATGCATAATAGATACTATTGTAGCTGTCCCAAACATTCTTGTTCCTCTTTGTCACTCTCTATCATACCATGACTCGAAAGACAATGAACGTGTTGCTGCTTTTGAAAAGCTTTGATCTACTGCAGCATCTAGAGATAGAACTGAAAAGAAAAAAAGGGGGATGGAAAGAGATTTCAGAAAACCAGCCTAGTGGCTGCTCATTCCCATGCAGAGCATAAAACCATCACCAAGCCAAAGATTAGAATGAATGTAGTTCAATTAATGCAAGAAAATGGCCAGTGTTTGATGTGTCTCTCTCAATCATATTACAGCAATAACTATAATTTGGAAGTTAAAAAAATAGGAAAGCTTTTATTAGGATTAAAAGCTCAACTTCCTTTTTATGTTTTATTAGAACTAAACGTGTTTTACGGCAACTGAAAAGACAAATATTCTACTTTCCCTATGTATTTTGGATCCAAAATACCAGTGTAAGTAAAAATGAAGTAAAAAGTATTAAGAACAAATAAACAGTGTTCTTTCTTCCCATTAAAGACTCTACATTTATAATTCCTGTTATTGCCTAGGGCTCTTCACACTGTCTAGATTTTTAGTGGGGTATTTTGAAACATGATGCCCTGGAAGGTGATTTTATAATGCCAGTTTATTATTTTTACTACCATACCAAGGAATGGAAAGTAGAAGACCTTGTCTTACTGCTTGCTGTTTAGAATGAAATACTTTTAAACTACCACTACCACGTTTCATAGTGCTATGAGTATAAATAGTAGAACAAAATACTGTCCACCTTTTCCACTAGATTCTTTACTATATTAATTATAGTTATTTTATATTTGAATTTGTAGAAAGAATACAGCATGAAAAAAGATAAAGTTTACTCATTTCAGGATTAAAGACTTACATTAAAACATATTTGTACTTTCAATTTATAACAAATGTTTTATAAGAAGAGAGCATCAGGTCTTCATTAATTAATAATGTTTTTAAATTATAGCACTTTTTATTCTAAAGATTTCCTATATTATATAGGTAAGTTGTTATTTTTCACGTGACTGCTGTAGAGTTTACAATATACATCATTAACTTATCACAATCAACCTTCAAATATCATTTCATGTATAGTGTGAGAATCCTAAAATAATATTCTTTCATTTCCTCCCACTTAATCCTATATGCTCTTTGTCAAAGTTTTTACATTTATATATGTCAAAACTGCACAATGCATTGTTACTGCTTCTGCATTATCTTTTAAAGCAATTAAAATTATGAAAAATATCTATTATATTTAACATTATTTTTCCCCTTTCCACTACACTATTTCTCTGGGTAAGTCTCAATTTCCATCTGATATCGTATTCCTCTAAAGAACTTCCTTTAACATTTCTTTTAACATAGGCCTGAGGCAATAAATTCTCAGCTTTTGTTTGCCTGAAAAGTCTTTATTTTGCATTCATTTTTAAAGATATTTTTGCTGAGTATCAAAGTCTGTGTTGGAAGACTTTTCTTTCATTACTTTAAAGATGTAACTCCATTTTTTACTGGGTTGTATAATTTCTAATGAGAAGTCTGGTGAAATTATTATATTTGTTCCTTTCTATGTAATTTTTTTTTCTGTTTACTTTCCAAATTTTTCTTTTTATCACTGAGTGTTAGCTGTTTAACTATGACGTGTATAGGTGTGTTTTAGGAAATTAATCCTGCTAAAGGTCTTTGGGATTCACGAGTCTGTGACTTTTTTTTTCATAAATTTTGGAAAAATCTGAGGCCGTTATCTCTTCATATTCTAATTCTGTCTCATTCTCTCTCTCTCCTTCTTTTGAGACTCCAATTCCAGGTATGTTAGACTACTTGATATTGTCCTGAAGCTACTGGGTGCTCTGTTCTGTTTTGGGTTATTTTCTTCCCTATTGTTTTTATCTTGAGTTTCTGTTTGGATACTTTCTATTGATTTACCTGCAAATTTACTTATTTTTTCCTCAGCTGCCTTTGGTCTACTGATGAGCCCATTGGAGGAATTCTTCATCTTGATGTTCTATGTTTTACTTTTTAGTATTCTCATTTGACATTTAAAAAATAGCTTCTTCCAGCCTGCTGAAATCTCCCATCTGCTCATACATGTTGTCCACTTTTTCCACAAGATCCTTATTAATTATAATTATTTTAAATTCTGTATCAGATCATGTCAACATCTGGGTCATTTTGAAACTGGATCTTTTGATTACTTTATCTCTTGGTTATGGATTTGTTTTTCTTGCTTTTCTTATCTGATAATTTTTATTGAATGCTGAATATCATATGTCAAATAGTAGAGACTGAGGTAAATAGCATTTATGCCTGAAAATGAGTATACCTTTTCTTTAGTCATGCTTCTAGTGTGTGAGGTTATTATTCTAATCAGGAGTTTGGCTTGTTTTGGGTTTTGTTGCTACTCTCAAAATCGACTGTTTGCCACAGACTTCAAAAACCTAGAGCAATTGGCTATTGGCACGTTGGGTTTAGAATGGGGCCTGAGGGACCAGAGGTTTTTTCTCAGTAGTCCTGCTTCACTCTCATGTTCTGCAGTATCTGCATGGTTTGTAAATATTTTCAGCCATTCTAGGGGTTGTCTTTTCAGTTTCTACATGGTGTTCTTAGAAGCACAAAAGTTTTTAATTTTGATGAAATTCAAATTTTTTCCTGTTTTGTTACACCTGCTTTTGATGTTGTATCTAATAATCCACTGCCAAATCCAAGGTCATGAAGATTTACCTCTATGTTTTCTTCTCAGAGTTTTACAGCTTAAGCTCTTAAAATTAGGCTTTAATACATTTTGTGTAAATTATTGTATATGGTGTGAGGAAGGGAACCAAATTCATTCCTTTGCACGTGGATATCTGGTTGTCTCAGTCATGTTTGTTGAAAAGATGATTGTTTTTTCATTGAATGGTCTTGGCACCATTGTTGAAAAGCAGCTGACCATATATGTGCAGGTTTATATCTGGACTCTGAACTATATTCCATTGATCTATATATCTATCCTTGTGCCAGTATCACACTGTCTTGGTTACTCAAGCTTTGTAGTTACTTTTGAGATAGGGAAGTGTGAGTTCTCTAACTTTGTTAATTTCAAAATTATTTTGGCTATTCTTGATGCCTTGAAATTCCATATGAATTCTGGAATCAGCTCATTAATTTCTATAAGAAAGTCAGCTGGAATTTTGATGGGGATTGTGCTGTATCTGTAGATCAGTTTGGGGAGTACTGCCATCAAAAAAAATATTAAGTATTTTTATCCATGAACATGAAATTTTCCAATTATTACATCTTCTTTAATTTCTTTTGCCTTTGCTTTATAGTTTTCGGAGTATAAGTTTAGTACTTCTTTTGTTAAATTCACCCCTAAGTATTTTATTCTTTCTGATGCTAACATAAATGAAATTTTTTTAAATTTCATTTTTGGATTGTTCATCGCAAGTAGACAGAAATACAATTGATGTTTGTATGTTGATCATGTATACTGCAAACTTAACTTGTTTATTAGTTCTAATTGTTTCTTTTAGTTCAATTGTTCGTCTTGTTATTTATTAATTATACTTCTTTTTAGTGAATTCTTTAGGATTTTCTATATACAAGATGACATCATCTGGAAATAGAGAAAGTTTATTTTTTCCTTTTCAATCTAGATGCCGTTTATTTCTTTTGCTTGCCTGATTGCCCTGACTAAAACCTCCAGTACAACATTGAACAGAAGTGATGAATCTACCCTTTTATCGGTATAAAACACCCCTCTTTATCTCTAGTAACATTTTTAATTTTAAAATCTATTATGTTTGATACTTTTATAGCCACTCCACCTTTCTCATGGTTGCTGTTTGTTTGATATCTCTCTTTCTATCTTTTAGTTCAATCTGTTTGTATCTTTGAATTTAAAGTATGTCCTATAGGTGGTATATAGTTGGATCAGTTTTTTAAATCCAATCTGACAATCTCTACCTTTTAATTGGAGACTTTAATTCATTTACATTTAATGTAATTACTGATTATCAAGATAGATTTACACTTGCCATTTTTCTATTTTTCTATCTCATGTCTTTTTTCTTCTATTCCTCCTCTACTGTTTTCTTTTGCATTAAGTGAATATTTTCTAATGTAGTATTTTAATTTCTTTAATGATTTTTTTCACTACATTTTTGAGTTACTCTTTAATAGTTGCTCTAGGGCTTACCATATGTATCTTATTCAAATCAGCTTCTTATTTATATTAGCTTAACTCCAGCAATTTATAGAAATATTCCTATATTGCTTTGTTCTCTTTCCCCTTTTTGGGGTATTATTTTTATACATAATGCATCTATTAATATAACAGACCCAACAATACATTGCTATAATTATTGCTTTATAATCTAGTCATTTCCTTATCCCAATTCACCTTTACTCCCACCCACTGCTTCTGTCCTGTATTTGACACATTTATATATATATATATATTCCCAATAATATATTAAATATTATTTTATACAACTTCTTTTTAAATCACTTAAGGAGAAAAAATATCTATTATCTTTTATAAATACATAATTACCTTCACTAGTACTCTGGTTTTTTGCATGTATTCAAATTACCATCTTGGGTGACTGGCTTTTAGCTTGAAGAATTATCTTTAGTGTTTCATAAAAGGTAGATTTGCCAAAAACAAATTTCTCTCAGTTTTTGTTTATTTGGAAAAGTCTTTATTTGAACTTCATTTTTGAAAGACAATGTTTCTGGACATAGGATTCTTGGTTGACAGTTTTTTCTCTGAGCATTTTGAATATGGAATTTCATTGCATTTGGCCTCTACTGTTCCTGGCAAGAAGTCTGTTTTTAATCTCATTGAGGTTCCTTTTTCAGTAGTGAGTAATTTTTCTCTTGCTAGTTTCAAGATTTTCTCCTTGTCTTCAACTTTCAGCATTTTTACTATGACATGTCTGTTTGTGGCTCTCTTTGACATTATCCTTCTTGGGGTTCATTGAACTTCCGGAGTGTTCATATTATTTTTCAATACATTTGGGAAGTTTCCATCTATTATTATTATTATTATTTTGCATATTTTTCTGCTCCTTTCTCCCTCTCCTCTTCTTCTGGTACTCCCATTACATGTATGCTGGTATACTTAATGTTCTCCCACATTTCTCTCAAACTCTCATCATTTTTCTTCACTCTCTTTTCTTTCTGTTCTTCAGCTTGCATAATTTCTATTGATCTATCTTCTAGTTTCCTTATTCTTTCTTTTACCAGTTCAAATCTAACACTGAGCCCCTCTAGTGAATGTTTTATTGTAGTTGTACTCTTCAACTCCATAATTTCCATTAAAAAAATTAATTTCTACCTCTTTATTGCTATTGTCTGTTTGATGTGACATTGTCCTGATACCTTCTTTTACTTCTTTAATCATGGTTTCATTTAGTTCTGTGTACATGTTTATAATGGCTACTTTAAAGTCTTTTTCAGATATATTTGACATCTGAATCCTCTCACAGGATGTTGCCTGATTTCTTTTCCCAGTGATTGGGTCACAATTTCCTGTTTTTTCACGTTTCATAATTTATTTGTGGGAAACTGGACATTATATAATGTCCATTTTATATTGTAGAAACTCTTGAGTATTTTGTCTAGTTACTGATTGGATTATTTTAGTGAAGTCCATTTTCCTCCACCCTCAGTGTCAGCTTCTGATGTTGTTCTTCTGGGTGGTACAACTTTGGGTATGCCCACAGTAACACTAAGATGACACTGGTACTAGTAGGACTTTTTCATCTCTTTTCCCTGATTACCCCCCAACTGTTAAACTATACCAATTACAAGATGATTGCTCTATTGTTTTTCATAATGCCCTGGGCATATCTTGTTTTACAAACTAATCCAATGAAATGTCACTCCTTTGAAGGAAATTTCTGAAATAAGCCTTTGATTTTTGTTCTGATGCCAGGAAGACTTCTCCCAGCCGTATTATTCCCTAGTTCTCTTCTTCAAATTAGCTGACCTACAGTTTAGCCTGTTGCTTGAATCTCCTCCCAAGTGCCTTCACCAAAACCTCCACTATTTTTGAGAGTTCCCTTAGGCTGGAATTTCTTCACTTAGTTGCAAATAAAGTCAGTTCCTGAGAAGGAAATTAGTAGCAATCTGTTTCCTCACTTGTTTCCCCTCCCAGCAAAATCTCTGAGCCAACATTCTGAAATTAGGAGTGAAGACAATTGCAATTTTCTCTCTGAGTGACATCCTGATCTAGGAACTCATTCGGTGGGTGGGGGCAGGAGCCTGGGGTCTTCTTGCTTGACTCTCCTAGTGTAAAACCACCACTTCACCAGCTGGGGCAAGAGTGATCAGGGCCCCAGTATTTCAGAGTGCTGCATCCAAGGTAGAGTCTCTGTTCCATGAATGGGGGCTGAGCAGAAGAAGGGAGCCCCCACCTCTCAAATGCGCTCATGCAGGACTTAGCCTCAGTAACACGTAGCTGACAGCAGACATGGGAAATGCTGATGCCCTGCTCCTCCCAGGCAGAAAGCCCTCCCTCTGGAAACTGAGAGGAGAGGGAGCCCTGTGTTCTTGGAGGCAGTATATACCATATAGTCTCTGCCTCACTGAGCTGAGAGGGGTAGGAAGGCAGTGGTCTTGGTTCCAATACACAGACTGTCACCTTCATCACTGAAATTTCATAGATGTTCTTGAATAGATGTCTCTTCATTTGTTGTTTGCCCTTGAGAACATTTCCAGAGGTTTTTAAGTGGTTGTTATCAGTTTTTATTTTGTTTTTTAATAATTTTTGCCAGTTTCACTAAGAATCTGGGTGGAATACCTCTTCATGCCGTGATTTGGAAGTCTATCACATGATTTCTTCTCACCTGCTTGTATGGTGGCCACTTCTTTCTCCTGTATCCTGTCAAGGTGGAATGGTTTTTGTGTCCTCTTTGTCCTTTAAGAGACAACTAAGGACTTTAGTTGACTTGGTTTACCTTGCAGCTTCAGCTCTCTACTAAGCTCAGAAAAATTACAACTTTGTAGGTTGTCTCACTTTTTTTCATTGTTAGGTTGGCAGTGACATTTCCTTGAAACTTTTTATATCCTAAGCTGTAATTTGTTTTTATTTTTCATATTAAGTAGCAACTGTGTAACTGTCTACTTTGTAGATTGTAAAACTACAATATGTGCAGTTTAGGAGGTAGAATGTGAGAAAAGAAAATAACAAAATTGTCCTAAGCTTTCTATATCTAAACAATATTGTTGAGCACAAATATGCCCAGACCTTATTAAAATAAACTATGCTTTCGATCATCCTTTGAATTTCCAGTGTATTCAGAAACAGACTATTAATTCAATCATTTATTTAGCAAAATTTATTAAATACTTCTATATATGATGCTCTGGACTGTAGTTGTCAGGGAGTAGGGCATAAATCTTGAGTCTTATCTTCCAGAAGACTTTAGTCTACTAGAAGATACACACATGTAGAGAGAGAACTAAAGAAAGATTTAATAAAGGAGATAGTGTAAGCTAAGTCTAAAGAATGAATGAATTTCTAGAAGAGTTTAATGAATGTGAGGCATGAGATACAAGATACGGAGGCAGGAAATAAGACCAGAAACATAAGTCATGGCAAATTAACAAAGGACATTGTGTTTTGAAAAGGAGTTTGGATTCTGGCCTATACTGGCCAGAAAACCCACAGTGGTTATTTTAGCAAGGAAGTGGCATGACCACACTTTTTTTATTATTATTATTTTAGGAAAGTAACTCTGGTTTCAATGTGATAGATGATTTTGGATAAGCAATAGCTGGTGGCAGTGAGAACAATGTAAAGGCTGTCATATGGACCAACAATTATTTGGATTTGGACCAAAAACATGACTGCGTGGAGAGACAGATGTTGAGACCCACTTTTATGGTATAATGGGCAATTTCTTGACTGTTGGGCTATAGTGGATTAGGGAAAATGAGGAATGTGAAATGACCCAAGGTTTCTGGCTTGGGAAACTAAATAGATACTGATATAATTAACGAAAATAGGGATGCAAGAGAGAGAAACTGATCTGAGAAGGAAAATAATGAGTTCAGATTTAAACATATTAAACTTGAGTAACCTAGATATCCCAGTAAAAATTCTAATAAACAGTAAGTAATATTGGTCTGCAACCCCAGACCAATGTAAAGATGAATACAAAATTTACATACTGGTTTTCTTGACCAAGTTATTTTAATTCCATTTTTAAAATGCAGATAATACTAGCTACTTCATAGAGTTTTTAGTGAACGATTAAATGAGATATACACATGCCTCAACAAATGATAGCTATGTTGCTGTTTATTTTTGAGGTTATTTGAATTACTATAAACGGATTAAATTGAGAGAGTATATTATGTATTTGAAGTTAAGTCCAAGTGCTTCAAGACAAAGTGCTTCAAGACACATTTTTGTTTGTTAACAAAATACTTCAATTTTAGATCAAGTTTGATACTTTGGGTAGCAGAGGAGGAGAAAACCTAAAGAGAGTTTGAGATTTGTGTAATTTTGCACTTTTCAAAGTGCCTTCTCACATATCATTTTATCAAATTCATAAAGTCATTCTTTGAAGCAGGTATTATCATCCCAATTTCATAAGGCTTATGACTTGCCTGCCTAAGGTCAGTCACAAAGTATAGTTATGAAACTGATCTTGCAAGTCTGGCTTCTGATTCTTAGCCTACAGCTCTGCTGTATCAAATCTGCCACTCAGTGGGCTCAACATTCATCCTCCTGTTCTGGAACTTACCATGGACATCAATAAAACAGCCCTATGAAATACAGCGTTTGGAAGGCAGCTCTGATGCACAATCTTTTTGACCTTGAAAGTACTTTAGTAGTTTATCATTCCATTAAAAAAACATCTCCAAGAGGGAGACAAAGGTTCAAAACTTACAACCAAATTAAGGTGTTAAGTGCACAATTCAATTAATTCGAAACTACTGTAGCTGATATTAATTTTTTTCAGCTAGTGGTGAAATTCTGATGCTGTTACCACATTAAACCAATCAAATTTTTAAAAGGTTACAGTTACCTCTAAAAATTCAGTCACATATATTCAGTGCTGTCTTGAATAAGTTACCCTTAGAGAAAAACACATATTTTGTTAGCTCTATGCCAATATGAAGTTTAAAATGAAGCAAAAGAAAAATGTGCTATTCACTTGTCTTTTTTTTTTTTTTAATCCTTCTATCCCTTCAACACTAAAATTCTTTCTTGGGTTTAAAAGATAAGTATTCTTGTTATATGAAGAAAGTTGAAGCGTATGAACAGTATTTTGTTACCAAGTCTATGATACAATATTTCTTGAAAACCTACTCCTCTAGTGGCAATATTACTATCATATGAACTGTCAGTTTCACCACCTGTAAAATGGAGTTTATTTTTTACATAGGTTAATAGTGGCATTTGGCAGTTTCCTGTTTTTCAGGAACCTCAAAGCATTCCTAAAGTGCTATTTTGCTATTATAAAAACAATTTCTCCTCAAGCTAGTTTCTATTTCACTCTCGTCTTCCATGAGATAATATCCCACGGCACAGGATGATGGAAACTTAAGTCTGTTCAGGCACATAACTGCTTCAGTCCATGGAAAATAACAGCAATAGATCTGGGATTCATCTAAAAGATATAATTACACATTAAATGATCCAGTTTATGGTGGACATCTGCAGCATATCATTGTCATTAATCAAGAATGGATAAGTGTAAAAATGCTAAGTATGAGGATAAGCATGCTCTGTCTCTCGTTTATTCCCTTCCACTAAAAGAAAAAACAAACATCCTGGAAGTATGAGTAAATTATGAAAAGGTTTATATGAAAGAAAATCTTGAGTCTTTGGAGTTTTATACAAATAACCCTCAAGAAAATTGATTCCAGATAAAACCTTTACCAACAGGTCCAAAATGGAAGGAGTAAAAAGAAAAAAAAAAAATATTACGATGGAGAGAAGAAATAGAAAAAGAGAATGGAGGAGAGAGGCACTTTTGGGAAGTTTCCATCATCCTTTGAGGAAAAGTTAAATGATCAAATATGATTCTAACATTCTGTGTCTGCTCAGTCCTAGGAAAAACTATTAGATATGCAAAAGATCCAAGGAAAACACTCCAATATAAGTCCCAAGATTATGTGCATTTTACAATAAGCATATGTGGATCCTCAAAAAGTATAATTGTACTGGTAGAATTTCAGATGCCCTGGCATCTGCACAGAAAAGGAATTTAAATCAGTAAACAATGGTGGGCACCTACCGTATTACCTGCACTGTTCTCGATACTCAGAATACAGAGACAATTAATATGTGGTCCCTTCCCTTGATAAATTAAGAATCCAGGTAGTATGTTAAAGCATACCAATCAACCAACCAACAATCAAACAAACACTATAATAAACTACAGCAATAGTAACACGAAGAAATTATCATCAGGACACAGAGAAATAAATGCTTACCTCTTTAGCCTACAGGAAGCAGAAATGCAGAATAACAGCCTCTCAGAGGAACTGGCACTTGAGCTGGCATTTGACAGATGAGTAGCGGTCTCCAGGTAGGCCTGGGGAAGACATCCTTCGTAAGCTCTAGACACTCTTTGAAGTGCTTAATGTCACATCAAACATGTTTAAAATGTGCCCATATCAGACATTACAGTGTACTTTATAATTTATACATAATCATATAAGTTGGATTGCGTTTAACAAGATGCTGTAATGCTACATTTTGTAGACAATGAATTAAACCTTTATTAATTCAATTTTGTGACTTTTTCTCATACAATTAGCACAGTATATTTTTCACGTTTTCTGACATTTTCTTAGATTCTTGGAAAACTCAGTCTCCAAGCACTGTTCCTGTGGTGCCTGATGGAAAATCCTGACTAGGGAGAAGGCATACCAGCCACAGGATTCGGCTTGAACAGAGGCTCAGGGACAATGTATATCTGAGTGGTTTTAGATGAACTCATTTCCACATTTGCATAAACCATTCTCTCTACCTTGTGGGTAGATGTCATCAGCAAAGTGCCTGAGGGAGGGTTCACTCTGAGAACTTATTTCCCTACTGACTCTGGGATCATGGATGAGCCCCTTAGCCTCCTCAGCCTTTGTTTCCCTATCCACAAAATAAGGATAGTACTACAGTACTATAAATGTAATGCATTTGACGTTTCATATGAAAGACTTTCTAGAGACATAAGATAGTATAGCAGCCACAAAAACCCAGTGATTTTTATCTAGTACTTTTCTTTGAATCCAGGAATGGCAAAAGTTCTTAAAATGTTTTCTTTACTAGAAAAACAATACGTAACAAGTAGATGAGGACTCCTCCCTTCTTTAAGAAATTATTGAAAGAGCGCTTCTTTTTTAATAGAAAACATTTGAAAAATGATGATTTTCTTTGTGAATTATCACACGTGCAATCATATTGAGTGAGGGATGGGTGCTCTTGACTTTGAACACTTTTTTTTGTCTAGAAAGGAATCCTTTTATTCTTCCAGAGTGGGTTTTGGGGCGTAACTTTAGAAAGTCAAGGGTGCCAGGAAAGCATACCTGCCAGGTGCAGAGAATCGCAGGAAGCTTGCATAACCTTCCAGCCCAATGAGCGCCCCCATTCACCTACAGCCCCGTCTGCTACCCCCGTAAAGGGCCAAGTGGACCTCAGAATGAGGTCAGGGTGCCTGCTCCATCCAAAGCTCAGGATCAGGTCCATCTGTCCTCCTCATGTACAACAGTGTGCAAAAAATGTCTTAAAATATCTTCACAGGCGTCTTTTGGCCTAAGAAGCATCCTGGCCGTGCAGAAAGGGTCGGGCAGGTTCTGGCCTTGCCAGCCCGGCCCTCACTCAGGTGTCTCCTCTGCCACCTCCTTCAGGAATCCAGCCATCAGCCGAGAGTGCTGGGTGCCCTGGGAGCCACTGCATTCTGACTCTTCGAGCGAACTTTCTGGTTGGTCCCTCTCCTCTTGGAGTACAGCCGGCAATGGCAGCAGAAGGCGACCAGAATCCAGAGGTGGTAGATGCTGAAGAGGACAATGTTGAAGGCGACGATCCCCGCAGGCTCAAGCAGCTGAAGCCAGAGGTGGTCGCGGGCCCCGCACAGGCACAACTTTCCAAGATGGCGGCCAGTGACATGATGAACCGGAAGCACACCTGCTGGCACGCAGCACAACTTCCGCTTCTCTGTGCCAGGCCCTGGGTCCTTCAGCCAGTCTGCAAACTCTGAGGGGCACTGTTTGCTGTAACTGCTGCTGGACGCGGAAGGCACCTCTCCAGACAGATCTTCTGCAAGGCACCCAGGGTGCCTGTGCCAGGGAGGTGGCAGCAGTCACGTGAGGGAACCCCGTGTCCTCAGGGCCCCAGGCCCATGGTTCCAGGAGCCTGACCACTGCCTGGCGGCGTCCTCGTTGGCCTGGCCCAGGCTGTCTCATCAGCACTGCTAGCTTGGCTCCAGCAGGCACATGTGTCCAGACAGCAGTTTAAGTATGCAATGCAGTATATAACCTTAAGTCAAGCTGGGAGAAACGGGGTTGGTGCTCTTCCTGTAAATATAAAGAATGGCAGCAGTATGGTCTTGGCATGGGGAAAGATGGCTCATGATAATATGGCAAGTAAGTAAATATTTAAAAACATTATAAGCAGAAATTTAAGAAATGCACAAGCTAAATATTTTATAGAAAAAGTCCACAGCTGAAGTATCATGTCTAATTTACATATACATAACCAGCAACTTTTGCTCCATGTTACAACTCTTACATAGCTCCACTCTAATAATCCTATAGAGATTAAAGAAGCAATTTTGTTCTTTCCAGTTATGTTATTACTGTTGCTGTTGTTAGATTTTTATTTTTTTAAGGGGCTACAATTATGTACTGCCAACACCAAAAAGCATTAAAAGACATATAGTGAGAAGTCTCTCTCCACCTCTGTTCCCTCATTACCAAGTCTGCACCCCTTTCTCCCATCTTCCTGGTCCCATCTGCCTCCCCTCCCACCCACACACAAGAAGCCACCATTATTAATACTGACGTTAAACACATTGGTTAAATAATTAGAATTTGAACATTTAGTCCCTTGTAGGAGAAAACTGATGGACATTTTTGTTGATTGAGAGAAATTAATTACAGAAGCAAAATCCTTGAAAAGTGGGGGAGGAAAGGGTTGTAGGGGCCAAGTGGAAGGACCATGTCTTCATTAGAGTCTATCACCTTTGACAGATTCTGCCCTGAGAAGGAACTGTTGCCACTAGTGTTGTGTGTGCCTGCTGCTGTCATTTTTGTTTTTATAAGGAAAATCCAAAAACACTCTGAAAATTGATAGGATTGGTTTTATGCCCTGTGAAATTCACAATATAAAATTTTCTCATAGGAAGTAATGTTAGAATTCTATCACCACCTTTTTATTTTGTAGATAAGGAAAAAGGGCTCATAGACATTTATGAGACTTCCAAAGTTTTTATTCCTTTCCTTCTAATAAATGGATATTTTGAAATAGTTTTGTGATAAGCTTGGTCACCTCTATAAGCTAGGAATAATGTATGTAATTTAAGTAGTCTACATTGACAATTATGAAAATGTATGTGTTGAATGAAATTAACAGTTATGTATCAAGACAGAGTCAATGTTAATTCAGGCTAAAAAATATTTTTCAGGTTTCTTTGGGATGAAGTACATATACATTGCAGTATTCTTCAGTTATCAGAAAGACCTATTTATATTTTTTTATTGACTAAGTTATTCTTGTTTCCAAAACCAGTGTGTCTTATTCTACTCAGAGAGCATTTATTATTTGTATCTACCCAGCACCTACCACAGAGCCTCGCACATAGTAGGTGCCAAGTGAATATTTGTCAATTGACAGACCAATAATATATTACAAAATTATTGCTAGTTATTTTCATTTGATATGTTATACTATCCACTACTTTTAGGGGGATTATTAATACAAAATTAGTGTTTATTTACTGTATGAAAATATGCAAAATAGGAAATACTATAAAAGCTGATTTTTCAGTTTCATATTCTATTAAATAAATAATACAATTAGAAAATTACAAAAATAAGCAATCAATACCATTGCCAGAATGAGTCCATTCCATAGATCGCTGCATGTTTCTTAGTTTGTTTGAGTTTTTTCACAGAAAAGAAAAGTGGGGAATGGCTGAATCATAGCCAAACTGCAGTGTATTTCCCCAAATTTGTCTTGTTCTAACTATCAACAAAACTTTCCTTCCATGTTATTGCATCCAGTCTTTATCACCCGCAATCAGGCCACCATGTTTACCAGTTAAAACTCTCTATCCTGTCTTTACAAGTCGTCCAGTTCCTACTCTGTTGTCTTCAATATTCAGCTGAAGCCCTCCCTCCTCCAAGAAGCCTTCCCTCCAACACTCAGCTTGCAGCAAACTCTTTTCCTCTGAACTCTCATAGAAGCAATAATACTCATCACACACTTGACGTTGTTTGTATTTTGACATTAGTGGCTAAATTTCATGTGCATACATTTGACCATTCTGGTTAGATTGATTTTAAGGGTAGAAACAACCACAGAGGTGAGTCACTTCAACCCTGTTGTGTAAAAGGGAAGCCCACCCAGAAGGATGAAGCAAATGGCCCAAGTTCACAGCTTTAAATAGCAGGAATGAAAACATCTCTTGTCCCGTAGTTTCTCTACTTTATTACTGCATAGCCAGAGTACAGGTCTTCTTGCCTGTCTTTGTATCTACATCCACAGTAAGCGTGGTGTCTGGTGTATAATACATTGTGGATTTTTTTTGTTGTTTTGTGGTAAACTTGATGTAAAACAAACATCTCACTATATATTTTAGGAATTTGCTCGGTGATTTGATAGAGAGATGTTTTTGCAAATGTACTTTCACGTAGTGAACAAATACTTATTTTTTCAAGGCTATTTGGCAACAGTCTATTCATATAGTTTAACAGTCTCACCACAACTGACTCATTTGACAAAACAAGTTCTATGTCAATACAAATAGAAAAGGAGAGAGGAAGCTTAGAAAAGTGAGTTAATTTACAATTTTTTAAAAAAGATGAAGGCACATTGTTTTTACCCCATGCTTCTCTTCTCAACCTACCCAGCCAAAAAAAACTATATTTATATATATACTTTGCTTAAAACTGGGGCACAGATCAGTGCATACAAAAGAACCTGGAAGTGTATGGGAAGCAGGGAGAAGGGGGAGGGAATACTGGCAAAGAAGAATTCACTGTTCTACAATAAGGTCATTTGTTTGAATCTGTATCCAAAAGAGGTGTTTCCTTTTAAATATTCACAAAATGTTCTGACATTTTGAACCAAAAAGGGAGACCTTTAACAGAAGCTGTGCTAGAGCCAGGACCTCTACCCTCACACCTGCTCGTCACCCTCCAGTGGTTATAAGTCCTTTCAGTAATATATAACCGAGGAGCGTATTGTGTCCCAACAGCTCAAAAACAAGTTACCCAAATTCCTCCCATTTGCCACTACTTTTAGTGAAAGTCAAACTTCATTAAATCTATGCACTTTTCAGTTTCCCTCCTGATGAGGTATTTTTTTCCTACCCCAAGTCCCCAACCTGAAGTCTTTGGCAAAAGTTGCATAGTAGTCAGGAACTCAAGCAGATACTGAGGTTGGCCTTAAATCCCATAGCTACCCTAATACCAATGAGAGGCTTAAGGCACCTGCCATCACCTGGGGCTGGGGGATGGGGGGCAGGACACAGAGGATATTGTGTAAGTTTGAGAAAATGTTGTTAAAACTCCTTAACATTGTTAAGGGGATGCCAGACTCAGAACATGTGGCCTGGTTTCCCCCCACTGGCCTCACCTGGGTCCTCTCCCCCATTGCTTACTTTTCATCATGGTGCATCTCTCATACCACCTGGCCTCAAGGCCTTACCTCTCAGCCTTGCAGGAAGAGACTTCTCACTGTGGTTTCCCAAGTCTTTTCTCACTATGCACAAGAAAGAGTTGGGAATGCCTCTAGGCTAGTAGAATATCTCCTGTCAAGACCAGGAAGTGATGGAGAACACCTTTCTGAATACTGATTCTTTCTTCCACACTCAACCCCCACAGCAGCCCTAGTTTCCAGGATATGTTTTGATTTCTTGAATCCAGTTAGTTATAATTTGTCCTTTCTTAGGGCAAAGTTTATAAGGCTTTGAGCTGTTCCTACTCTCTAAGTTACACAGTGATAGTAATAAAAATAACAATGATGATAATTAACAATTTACTGAGGACTTTATAGGTACTAAATGCTAAACATTTTTAGTATTAACTCATTAACCCCTGTATTAGTCAGGGTTCTCCAGGTACATGTCTCCTATTGGTTCTGTTTCATAACATATCTATTATGAGGAATTGGATCATTCAGTATGGAGGCTGAGAATTCCCATGATTTGCTCTCTGCAAGCTAGAAACTGAGGAAAAGTGGTGGTGTAATTTAGTTCAAGTCCAAAGGCCTGAGAAATAGGGAAGCCGATGATGTAAATCTAGTCCAAGGGCAGGAGAAGATGAGATGAGATGTCCTAGCTAAAGCAGTAAGGTAGGAAAAAAGAGGATAAATTCTCCTTCCTCTGCCTTTTGTTCTAATCAGGCTCTTAATGGGTTAGATGATGCCTACCCACGTTGGGGAGGACAGTCTCCTTTACTGAGTTTACCAGTTCAGATGCTAATCTCATCCAGAAATATCCTTCCTCACAGACACACCCAGAAATAATATTTAATCTTGGCACCCTGTGGCAAGTCAAGTTGACACATAAAATTAACCATCACAATCCCCATAGACCTATGAGGTAGATGCATTCTTAATACCTTTTCGCAGTTAATGGCTTTGAGGTCCAGAGTAGTTGAACAACTTGCCCAAAGTCACAGCTTATAATTGGTGGAGGCATTCACACCCAGTCTAGCTCTAGAAGTTGTATGAGCCTTAGCTGCCTCTCACAATGTGCATTCTATAGTAATATTAACAATAATAAACTACAATATAGATACCCATTGATAAGACATGTGCTTTGAGATATTTTTCAATGAGTTTAATGATTGTACTGAACTAAATCATTTACAATCTCTCCCCTGGTTCCTCTGGATGGGAGCACCCTCATGGAGATGGCTGCCTGGAGTTGGAAGAGTCGTCTATAGCTATAGAGAATTCATGTTTTTTTAAAATTAAATCTCAGGCAGTTATTTATTAATAGCCTCTTTAGATGTTTGAATGTTTATAGAGTCCTAGTACAATCTGAGTCTACTTCGAAGTATAATTGAAGGTTCAGATGATTTCCTTCTTCCTCAACCGTATCATACAGAAGAGAATCCACTCTTTGCCTGCAAGTAGAAAACCTAAAATTTAATTATAGGAAAGGAGAGCATAAAAGTGCAAACTTGTTTTTTCCCCTTCCTTTTGAAATCCATCTTCTTCTTTTACTATGGAGATGAAAGATTATTATAAAATTTTTTTATCATGTGCAATACTTCCTGGCTTTAATATTTCATAAATTTTAAATGTTCTGAATGTTTTTGACTTAGTAGTTCTTAAAGAACTGTTTATCTTTTCTGTGTGTTTCTTTTTCTGAGAGCATTTAGAAGGAAATACTTTAACTCTCATTTGTTATGTTGTAACAGTTCCTCAGAATTCCAATTTATTCTTTAGAAACTGTTAGTGTGAAGTTGGAAGCCTTATTATTTTAGGGACATTTTTAAGCTTTCCTATTTTTCTCTCCTGGCACCTTTTACAACTTTCAGAGTTAACTTTAACATTGCATTCCTGAAATTCCATAAAAATCATTTAGTTCTTGGTTATCCCCACTAGAAACCAATTTAGTGACCAAATGTATATGTTTTTACTCCCACTACCTAATTTATCTGGAATTGTCAGGGAAAACATAATGTGAATACGAAATTTTCCAGACACAATGAATTTACTAATTTAAATATTTAAAATTTGCAAAATGTATATGGTTGACAAACATTTTCTTGCTTTAAAAAGGATATATAAAGCACAATCTAACCACTTTTGGTTTCTTGGTTTCGATAGAGGTTATGTATTATGGAGTGCTGAAATAATACAAGAGCTATGATCTCATTGATGAGGCTTCTCACTTTAATTTCAAGAAAACTTATTCAACAAACATATTTGAGGAAGACCTATGATATTTGAACCCATGCTAAGTTGCTAGGATTGCAGAAATGAATGAGACAACCCTTATAAAGAGCACTCAGATCAAAATATGGACCATCACCAGCCCCTCAGAAACCTCCCTCGTGGTTTCTCCCACTCGTTACCTCTGCCTTCTTCCCAAAGGTGGCTACTCTTGACTTCTCACACCACATGTGTGTTATTGTACTTTTTAAAATAAATGGAATCATAAGTATGTATTCTTTTGTGTCTTGCTTTTTGTTCAACATTGTATTTGTGAAATTCATTCATTATGTGGCATTTTGCAGCAGTTTTCAGTGCCATAAAGTATTGGCTATATGGATATACCAAAAATTATCCATTCTACTGTTTGTAGACATTTTGATCTCTTTCTAGTTGGGATAGTTTAGGGTTATATGAATAACGCTGCTATGAACATTCTTGGACATCCTCTTGATAAACATATATATGCATTTTTGCTAGGTATGTACCTAAGAATGGAAACATTATGTCTGAGGATAAGTGTATGCTTAGCTTTAATACAAACTGCCAATGAGCTTTCCGAAGTTTCTGTATCCATTTACTGTCATACCAGCATGACAGTTCTGTTGCTCCACATCCTTTCCAACATTTGGAATTGTCACTTTAAATTGCAGTCATTCTGTTGTATACTTCACATGGCTTTAATTTGCTTTTTCCTGATGACTAATGAGGTCAAGACTTTTTCTTGTAATTTCTGGCCATTTAGTAAAACTCTGTTATGAAGCTCTTAATCAGATTTCTTGCTAATTTTTCTGTTGGGTTGTCAGACTCTTTTCTTATTGATCTGTAAAAATTCTTTGAATCCTTCATTACAGACTCGTTGTTGGATATATGTGTTGCAAATGCCTCCTCTACTCTCTTACTCTCTTAGTAATCTTTTGATGAACAAAAATTTCTAATATTAATGTGGTCATCTTTATCAGACTTTCCCTTTATGGCTAGCGATTTTTGCATCTAATTTAAGAAATATATCTGTACCCTGATGTCATGAAGATTTTCTCCTGTGTTATTATCCTCTAGACCCCTGACTGTTTTACCTTTTACGTTTAGCTCTCGAACCCACCATCCTATTTGTTGAGTTGGGTGAGGTAGGGGCTAAGTTTCATTTTTATTTTCCAATTGGCCTACACATTTTTTGACAAAACCATCTTCTCCCCACAGCTCTGCAGTGTTACCATCATCTTCAGTTATTGAATTACAGCTTCATGTAACAATGTTGCTAAACATCAGAAAAATACTATTAAGCAAAAAAAAAAAACAGGTTGCAGAAGAACATAAAGACTGTGAATTCATTTAAATATAGAGTGAAACTTTTATTCACTTAAATATAGAGTGAATTCATTTAAATATAGAGTGAAATTTGCTATGAGCAAGTTATAAATAGTGACTTGTTTGGGGTCACAATTTTGCTGAAACTATAAAGAATGTGAAGATAGTAATAAAATATTCAGGAAATGGGAGAATTATAAGGGGCACAAAGCAGCCGTTAAAGGTGCTTGTAAGTGTTCATTTTATTATGATTATTTTCATACATTACAAATACTTAATATTTTTGTATTTATTCAACGTTTAAGAAAAAAATTATAGGGTGATTGGCAAATTACCCAAGGGTTACTATACAGTTTTAGTTTCAGCTTATCCTTCTGGTTTCTAAGTCCTTCACCCCTCTTCATTGTCTACCCCTTGGGATTCTCCTTAGTTTCTTGTAGCTTAGCTACACGTTTAAGAAGGTGTTTCTTATACTTTGTCTAGCATTTCTAAGTTTTCTGTTGGGAGGCTTTCCAGGATATGTATTTTTCCACACTGCAGGAAATTAAAGCCCTCCCATTCACTCCTTCTATCTCTCTTCAATCGGGGCTCCAGTGCCCCTCCCCCATTCCACTGAAACTGTTCTTGTCAAAGATAAAATGTTTTCCATGTTAGCCAATCCTATAGACACTTTCTTTCCTTATTCAATTCAATTCTCTACTCAGTCCATTCAGTACAGTTGACAACTCCCTATGTCTTGATATATTTTTCTTTCTTTGCTGCTATGAAACTACAATCTTTGAATTCTCTTACTGCCTCACTGGATTCCTTTTCTCAGCCTCGTTCTCTGGCCTCCTCTCTTGTGCTGATACCTAAATGTTGGGGGCTTCAGAGCTCAGCGTTGGGCTCGTTTCTCTTTTCTACCTGCACCTTCTTCCTACATGATCTTATCAGTCCCATGGCTTTAACTCACCCGTTATCTCCCAAATGTGTATCTTCAGTCCAGGTCTCCCATTTTAGTACTAGATTTCTATATCCGATTGTTTACTTGACACTCCCATTTGGATATCTAACAGGCGTCTCAAATTAGCATTTCAAAACATAGTTCTTGATTTTCCACTTGTCTCCTAAAGCCAGTTGGTATCAGTGGAGATTGAATTCAGCAGCAAATAAAGGAAACTATCAATGATAGTGGTTTAAAAGTATAAATTTTATCTCTTTCTTATATGAAAGAGGTCTGAAGGTCTGCGTTCAGAAATGCTATGAAGTCTCCTTGGTCATCAGGTTTCTTTTTACGTTTCTGATTCACCATTTTGGTGGTTGCTTCCACCTTTCAAATCACTTCAGTATCTGTGGTAGTCTTGGCATGTCACCCATCATGTCCAGGTTTCAAGAAGGAAGATGGGAAAGATAAAAGGGTGAAAAGAGCTTGAAACAACGTTCCAGAAATCTCACACAGTATTTCCAGTTACATCTCATTGACCAGAACCCAGACAATGGGCACACACCTAGCTGCAAGGAAAGGAAGGCAAAAATGGATTTTAGCTGGAACCTTTCCATCTTTAACAAAATCTGAGTTCTGTTACCAAGGAAGAAGAAGAGAATTGGGACTGTGTGGCAAGTAGCGGTCTCTTCCACACTGTTTCTCTTCGGTCCTTGCCATCTCAGTGAACAGACCTGCTGTCTACCTACTGATTCAAATGAAAATCCTAGGGTCATTCTTGATTCCTCCCCACATCCATTCTATCAGCAAGTCCTCTTAGTTTTAGTTCCAGGACACATCTTGAATCTATCATCTTCTCTCTTTTTCCTCTGCTGTCACCTTAATATAAGCCATTGTCATCTCTTGGGTAAATGTATTATTGTAATAGCCTCCTCATCAGGTCTCTTTTCTTCCAATTTTGACCTATCCTTCTTATAGCATCCAGTGTGCCAGTGTAGTTCGATGTGGTTTTTCCTTGCTTGGTTTTTTTTTTCCTTTTCAGTAAAATCACATCAGCTCCTTACCTAAAAGCTTTTAGTGGCTTCCTATTGTACATAAAGTAAAAACTCAACTTCTTAACAATGGCCTGCATGAGCATCTACACAAACCTTTCTCACCCTCTCCTCGCCTCTTCTAGCCACGAAAGCTTCATACACATCAACTTCTTTCCACTTCAGGACATTTATGCCAGAACATGCTCCTTCCAGCTGTTTTGAGTTTTGTTTGTTTGTTTTCTTTGTTGTCTGTCTCCCACCAATGAAACACAGGCTCTGTGAAGGCAAGGGGTCATCAGAACTCTTCATCCATTTCACCCACGCCTGGAACAGGACCTTCCTAACCCCTGGTAGTGCTCACTATTGTTGAATGAACCAATACATCTCTTATTTGTGAGGCTATGAGAAATTTCTATTTCTTATTATGGCCTACACTATATTCTGAATATTCTATAACAAACATGGATTGCCTTTGAATGTACAAAAGGCTTATTTTAGTGACAACATTAAATAATTTGTAGTGTATAATTATTAAGTCTGAAGTTAACTAATCAGAGTCTACTAATCTTTTGCAGCAGCAATTACAATGTGTGAGATATGAAGTAGGACTGTCAGATAACAAAGAACTCAGACACATGACTTCAAGGAGCTTACAATTCAGATATGGGAACTGAGAAAGTAGCATAGCTATCCATATTCTAACCTAGACTTTGGTAAGTACTAACAAAGATACATAAATTAGATGTGAGTTACTACTATATAATTCCCTGCACCTTATGCGGCTACCATACTATATAAGGCCTCCCATGCACCTGTTATATAGACAAATTCAAGTTGTTGCTTGTTCTTACAGCAAAAAGTTTCCTCCATCCTGATTCAGATTTTTATCATTATTTACTCTAAAAGCAAGTCGAAACCAAAAATAACAAAAGAACTAAAATGAAACAAACAAAAGAAATAATTAACAGGGGCTGGCCCGGTGGCGCAGCGGTTTAGTCCGCGCTTGGCAGCCCGGGGTTCGCGGGTTCGGATCCTGGGCACCCGCCGACGCACTGCCTGTCAGCCAGGCCGTGGCGGCGTCCCATATAAAGTGGAGGAAGATGGGCACGGATGTTAGCCCAGGGCCAGTCTTCCTCAGCAAAAAGAGGAGGATTGGCAACGGATATTAGCTCAGGGCTGGTCTTCCTCACAAAAAAAAATTAACAAAGAAAACCACTACTCTGAAGTTAGTTTCTGACTGTACCTACCATTGCTATCCAGGTATTGGGAAAGTTCTTTTCCAGAGCTTGGCCTACCTTAGAGATGCTGCTTAGCTTACTTTAGAGAAAATAAGCAGCATACTAGATATATGCTGATTAATCTGCCTTTTAACAGGATAACAGCCTCAGGGAAAGGCACCATTAGGAAATCAAAGCAGAAAAACTTTAAGGCCACCAAAGAACTCTAGAGATAAGGTATAAGTGAATTAGAAAGTGAAACATTTACTAGCCTTGGTTTATCTTGAAGAATAAATGCCCTATGACATTGAAAGCTGTTCAGTAAGCTGTTTACTTATGAGAACCAAGACTAATATCATATGAAGCATTGCAAAATTTAGTAATGGTACGGTACTAGTTTAAATTTGCTTTGATGATTCCTTTATCTTTTATTTTCCTAGTTACTTCTTGAGAGGTATTTGTAGCTATAGTTTTATTAATATGAGGCATCCTCAGAATTCTAGATATAAACTACTTAATAATAATAGATACCATTTATTGTGCAAACACAGTACTGTGCAAAGATTAAAAGGTATTTAATATCTTATTTTTCCTATATCCTTTATAAAGCCTAATCCTGGCTGGGTGCATCCTAAGTATTTAATACATATTTGTTTGTTTTACTATAATGTTGAGAAAACGCTGTATGGGAATTATGAATGAAAATATTTCTCAACTCTATCACTTATTAAATGGAATACCCTGGCTGGTTTTTCATAGACTACGTAACTGCTAAGGTTTCCCCTGGCTATAAATCCTTTAGTTCATTTCTTTCCTACCTACCTTCCTACCTTCCTTCCTTCCTTCTTACCTTCCTACCTTCCTTCCTTCTTTCTTACCTTCCTTTCTTCCTTCACTCCCTTCTTTCCTTCCATCTCCTTCCCTCCCTCTCTTCCTTCCTTCTTTCCTTTCTGTATCTTTAAGCATACTTTCCCATTTTTAGATATATTCATCCATTAAACAAGTATTTCTTGAATGACTACTAATAAAGTACTAGCCATTGTCCTGTTTACCGGGATTCAGCGGTGAACAAGGTAAGAACAAGCAGTGAACAACCAAGCTTTGCATTCTCATGGAGTTTAGAGTTCACAGTCCCTTGAGGGAAGACTCTCCCTGATTCATTCAAGTGTTCTTCCTTGGTGCCTAAAAGAGGGCATTTACTCTGTTGTGACTTTAAGGAAAAAACATTAATGAATGTAGGACAGAAAGAAAGAAAGAACTACTGAATGAACTTTTGACCCTTTGAAGTTTGAAAAAGCAGCCCTTTCCTTGTTGAATTATAATTAAAGGAACACTAGATGGCCTCAGAGAGATTGAGCCAAGAAGACAAAAGGTAGGTGATTATAGGTGGTTTCTGTTTTTTCATGTGTTCATCTTCCTTAGGAGTTTCATTTTCACAAACTATGCATCGGTGTCCCTAGACAACCTTCAGGACTCTGAATTCAGATCTTCATAATCAGCTGACAAACATTTCAAGCTGTCGTAAAAAGGAACTCTTCCAGGCTATAGTTCAATTTCAGTAACATCACCATTTATGTGCACCAGTTTTTGTAATTATTTTAATATCTTGCTGCATTTTGTCCTTATCACTTTATGAAAAATGTGAAAACTGGGAAACAAAACATGCTGACTCAGCTAACAAGAAGTATGACTCTCACAAACTTAATACATTTTAGATAACAGTGGAAAGTTTTTAAAATTTTAAAAAATCGTATCATAATCAGATTCTCATTAGATTTAAGCAAGTCTACTACACATTTGATTGTCAAATTAAAACAAAAACCAAATTTAAGACCATGTATGGAATGTTGAAATTTTATCATAGAAGGTTAGGTCTAATAAAAAAGAGATAGCTTTTTTTTTAACTCTCTGGGGAAAGAAACTCTTCCTATATTTGACTATTATTTGACTTTCACATACATTTTCAGAAATGCATTAAGTGTGGAAGTATAGACCCACAGATGGTGGCATCTGGTAGCCAGTGGTGGTGGTATTCTCCCTCCTCACCAGAAGCATCCCTCCCCTTTATTTCTCCCTTTCTTTTGTTTTTCTTCTGTCACCTTTATTGTTCCCCTGTGCATTTTCTCTGCTTATACGTTAGGCCTGCTAGTGACACCTAAAGGTACCTGCAGGCATTGCACACCTCAGGATAGAGCTAGGGAAGCCAAAGTGGGTTGACGTCTATTATGAATTTTAAATATCGGGAGGTTTTGGAACCTATATACTGCTTCTCTCATTTTTTTAGAATGCTCCAGAGAGTTTGAAGAGATTTGTTAACCTTGGAAATGCTTGACTAGCATAGCATGGCATAGTGGAAAATGAGTATGTGTGCTTGTACTGGATTAAGAACTTGGCTCTCTCATTGATCAGTTACATAACCTTGAGCTAGTTACTCCACTTAGAAAGTCAGTTTCCTCATTTATAAAATGTGTGTTAAAATACTGATCACTCGAGGGGCCGGCCTGGTGGCGTAGTGGTTAAGTTCGCGCACTCCACTTCGGCAGTTAAGGGTTTGCAGGTTCAGATCATGGGTGCAGACCTACTCATCACTCATCAAGCCATTGCTGTGGCAGCATCGCATATACAAAATAGAGGAAGATGGGCACAGATGTTAGCTGAGTGCTCATCTTCTCAGCAAAAAGAGGAAGATTTGCAAGGGATATTAGCTCAGGTCCAATCTTCCTCACCCCCCCCCCAAAAAAAAACTGATCACTCAATATTACTGTGGAGATTAGACACATATGTATATGCAGCATCTGGCATATAGTAGACATTCAATATTATTATTGTCATGATGCTAATTATACTGCTTATTTTTTCTATTATATTGGAGTAAATTACTGTTATGTTTAAAACATGAATACAACTTAATGAAATTAAAGGTTCTTCCTTCAAAATACCTTAAATATCAGAAGCAAAATTGACTACCTTTCCATATTTTTATCTGATCCTTAAGAAAGTGTTAATTCCTTAATGTTCAACAATGGAGTCTTGGGAATCAGTGACAATACTAAAATAATTAAGACAATGAATAAGTTAATTGTTAAAGCAGATATCTTTCTTAAAAATAAGACAATGAATAAGATGCTTATAGATTTTCCTATAACACAGAGATACCAAAATGGTACTGAATCGTGACCACTCTCATATCCTTACTTAGTGAAACAAGAAAACTCCCTGGAAAGAATGTAATTCAAATAATTTATATCTGAAAATGAAGCAACAATCAGTATTGAGTGTCTACTTCTTTCACTTATTTAGCCCTGTAAAGGCTTTTAAATGCAGGGAGCACACAGAGTAGCCATTAAAACTAACAAAGACCAGCAGCCAAGGGAAGAATGTGAATCATTTCATTTCTTTAATACGCTTATTGCTTTCTTTAATTTATTTCCTTTTTTCCTCCCAAAATTATTATTTCTTTCTCTATCCTGGATGGTGACTTCTTTTTCCAAGATCTCAAAACTCTTCTCTCCGCTTTTTCTTTTCATTCTCCCTCATGATGCTTTTCATTTGTAGTCAATCTTGATTCTACACCGTAAGATATAAAGATAATTTGAGAATGTCCTAAGTTTAGTATTGACATTATTAAACAGATAAAATGTGAGCTCTGAAAAGCAAATCACGGCCATTCACACTGTTGGTCTTTTAAAACACAATGGGCATATAGAGGAAAGATCACATATCACATTCTATACTAGAGTTTCTTGCATAAAGGTGAGAGGTTAGGTCTTCAATAATGGATAGGATAAGAAATGAAGATGCCATAAGAAGTTGGCTGTACATTTTGGGTAATGTTAGTAGCATGAAGAAATAAACAAAGGTGGAAAAAAGACTGGTTTTGACATGAAGAACAAGTCATCAAGTTTCAGGGCTACTGAAAGAAGAGGCTAGAATGGTGGACAATACTGAGGATGTCTTTGAATGATAGTCTAAGGAGGCTGAACGCTAGTGAAGGTTTCTGAGAAGGAAAAGAGCATAAGCTCTCCAAGAAATTACTCTGGCAACAGAGTGGAGAAGAAGAATCATAGGCAGAAGTGTAATTTACTAATAATTATAAATAGTCCAGGCCCAAGATTTTAAAGTGCCTGAAATATGAAATTTGTTAAGTGGGGAACGATGTTAATGATAGAAAAGAAAGAAGAGGACATAAAAAATATGAGGTCACAGACATAAAAACTTCTCAGGGCCGGCCCGGCGGCATAGCAATTAAGTTCGCATGCTCCCCTTTGGCGGCCCTGGGTTTGCTGGTTCGGATCCTGGGCACCGACATACTCACCACTCATCAAGCCATGCTGAGGTGGTGTCCCACATAGAAGAACTAGAAGGGCCTACAGCTAGGTTATACAACTATGTACTGGGGCTTTGGGGACTATGTACTAGGCCAAAAAGAAGAGGAATATTGGCAACAGATGTTAGCCAATCTTCCCCCAAAACCCCCACAAACTTATCAAATTAGGGGACCTTGGGGAATAGTATTGGCATTGATAGAAATAGTAAAGTCAGAAGGAGGAGCTTAGGGGTGGGAAAGGGAAATGACAAGTTTAAGTGTGAGTCATGTCGATGTTGAGATGTCAACAGAATAACCAGGTGGAACGTGGATCTTGGGAGAATTATGGCAAAATGAGGATATAAACATATTCTCTGTCTCCTGTGTAGTGAACATGAGCTTCATAGTTAGAGTCAGTATGGTTTTCTCCGTTGTGAAAACCACAGTAAAGGCAAGAGTGAGGCAGGAAATAGGTGGGGGCATAGATCTCCATCCTCCATTAAGTGTAGAGGCGACATCAAACTAAGAAGTTCTGGATTTTACACAAGAGTTAGAAGAATTTGTGAATATCTTCTAACTTAAAACATCTGTATTCTCCACACAGGAAAACATTATCCATTTAAGGTATCCTTAAAACAAGGCCAGCTCAAAATTGACTCTCAATAAATATTTGTTGATATAGTGTGTGCATGCATTATGAATTTTTATAAGATCTAATTATTGATCTACAGGAAGAAAAAGGAATTTCATAGCCCCCTATTTTCTTTTTTTTTTAATTGAGGTAAAATATATGTAACATAAAACTTACCATTTTAGCCATTTTTAAGTGTACAATTCATTAGCATTAATTACATTCACAATATTGTGCACCCATCACCACTATCTATTTCCAGAACATTTTCATCACCCCAGACAGAAATTCTGTACTAATTAACTTCTCATGCTCCCCTCTCCCCAACCTCTGGTAACTCTAATCTACTTTTTGTGTCTATGGATTTGCCTATACTATATCATTGGATTCATACAATCACATAAAAGGGTTTTTAAAAATTTTTATTGTGATAAGAACACAACATGAGATCTATCTTCTTAACAAATTTTAAGTGTACAATATGTTATTGTTGACTATAGGTACAATATTGTACAGCAGATGTCTAGAGCTTCTTCATCTTACTTAACTGAAACTTCATGCCTCCTGGTTCATAACTCCCCATTTCCGCCTTCGGCTAGCCCCTTGTAACCACCATTCCAGTCTTTCATTTTATGAATTTGACTATTTTAGATACCTCCTATAAGTGGAATCATGCAATATTTATCTTTCTCTGTCTTATAGCCCCCTATTGTCTAAGGAAAGGTAATATGAAAAAAAGCGGGGAGAGAACATTTTAGTTACACTTAAGCAGAGAATGCTTATCTAAGCACTTAATATCTCCAATAGAAAATAATATTGTATCTCTAGTTGCTTCAGAGTTTACACCGTGCCTCCATATTATTTCATTTTCACAACCTGTCTGTGATGTAGGGCAGGAATTGTTATCTGCATTACACATATTAAAAAAGTGATGCTCAGAAGTACTAGGTGGCTTGCTCCAGAACACATAGCTAGTAAGTGACACTTAGGTCTCAGGTCCTTTGATTGAAACTAGAAACATAAGAAACAAACAAACAGATAAATAATCACTACCAGTTATTTAGCAGTATCAATGATTTGGGATAAAAAAGGATGTGGAGTTTAACATTTCTGTCGTCAAGCGAGACACTATTTCCATGAGGCTATAAAATGTTGCTAAGGAAAAAAGTAAACTCTAATTTATTTGATAGGTAGTTAACTGTGCTTTAATAACATTCATGTTATTGGCTTGGGAATATAACCAGAAATTATCTACATCTGAAAATATTAAAATTGTAGTTGATGATGGAATGAGCCAGAGTTTACTAACATTTCAAAAATATAGAAGTCTTCCCAAATCTTATTTTTAAAAAGTCCTCAAAATAATGAGGAAAAATGATTAATAGATTGTCACAGAGCAAAAAATATATAAAATAATGGATGACTGTTGGAAGATTACATTATTTTCAAATGTTTGATTAGTATTTAAGGAGAAATTGGGACTTGCATATATTTTCTCACAAAATGGGAAGAGCAAGTCTCTGCTGGTGTTTTAAACCACCAAGAGGACATGATTTGTTATGGTACTCATGTAGTTGAATTTCTTTAAGTTTTGCTTTTTTTTTTTTTTTTTTGGTGAGGAAGACCAGCCCTGAGCTAACATCTGTTGCTAATCCTCCTCTTTTTGCTGAGGAAGACTGGCCCTGGGCTAACATCGTGCCTATCTTCCTCTACTTTATATGGGACGCCGCCACGGCATGGCCGACAGGCAGCGCGTCCGCGGGCGCCCGGGATCCGAACCCGCGAACCCCGGGCTGCCAAGCGCAGACGAAACCGCTGCGCCACCGAGCCGGCCCCTAAGTTTTGCTTTTTAACGAATCTTTAAAATATAGTGTTCTTTAATACTTGGCAATTTCAATAAAATATTCATGGTAACAGAAAAAAAACTAAAGTGGAATAGTACATTAATTTTTTCACTCTTGTTAATCTCATCTGTGGGAAGCCTGGTGGCTGAGATCAGAAAGTTGAAAACTGTACGTTAGCCATTTGGTTCGTTCTGGGCCTGCGCTCTCCGATTAAAACCAAATTTGGAATGATGCAGCATCAGCACATGTCTTCTCAAATTTAAGAGTATTTGATAAATAGAAAGGAAATGGCAAAGTATAAATCAGCCAGATTAAAACCTTGACTTAATGCATAACTGATTTCTCTGCTTTGCTCGATTTCTAAAGACAACTGTCTGTGTGGTGTCCAGCAAAACAAATCGAAAAATCCCAGCCTGAAGTCACCTGATAGCTGTGTCAGAACTTCATGTAACATACTGAAGGATGCATTTCAGACAGAGGTTTATACTTGTGCAGTTTTAAAACAATAGTCAGTAAGAAAATAATTTTCAGAAAAGGCTCATTTGCTTTGCAGTCAGTTCTACCCAAGTATGTGTATACACCTTAACATGTGTGTGTAAAATGGCATAATGTTTAAGGTGACATCCTAATTTCCCACTGGTTTATTCTATGATGCTTAGACGGATTGCCAGGTTGTTTTCTATTTGTTTTTCACAGCACCCTCAACTAATAACTACATCCATCTGGATTAATCTCCTAAACATCAGTGAAACAATGCTCTGTAATTGGGATGAAAGTGTAGGAGTGGTCAGGGTGGAGATGGTGTGCCAGAAAAGCAAGGCTGATGATTTCCAGTCTTACTGCTTCTCATCAAGTGTTTTCTTCTAGCTCAGTCAACCTGGAGACTTGAGGGGAATGGATTTTGGTAGACTGGAGAACATGAAAGCAAGCTCCAATAAAGGAGAAACACTCTATCAAGTTTACTGGTCTGGCCTCAGAACCTGAAACATAACAGGATCTTATTATTCACTCATTCAACAGCTATATAATGAGGGCTTACTATGTGTCAGACACTATTCAAGGAAATGAAAAGATGTCACTGAACAAAACATGTAACATTCCTTGTTCCTTGGGATTTATATTTTAGCAGGGAATGAGAAAATATAAACACATGAAGTAGAGCATTTAGAATACTAAAAGGTGATGTGAAATAACAAAGCTGGGTAAGAAGGATTGGTAAAATGTGGTAGGCTGAATAATGGTTCCCCAAAGATGTCCACATCCTAATTCTCAGAACCTGTGAGTATGGTAAAAGGGACTTTGCAGATGTGACTATTTTGGGCATCTGGAGACAGATTCTCCTAGATTATTCTGCTGGACACAATGTAATCACAAGTGTCTTTATAAGAGGGAAGTCAGAGAGTCAGTCAGTGGTCGGAGATGTGAGGATGGAAGTGAAAGTTTGGAGTGATGTGAGGAAAGGGCCAAAAGCCAACAAATGCAGTAGCCACCAAAAGCTAAAAAGGCAAGGAAAAGGACTGTCCCCCTGGAAGGAACACAACCCTACCGACATCTTGCATTTTCCCAGCAAGACTCATTCTAGATTTCTGACCTCCAGAATTGTAAGGTAATAAATCTGTGTTGTTTAAAGCCACTAAGTTTGTGGTAATTTCTTACAGCAGCAATAGGAAACTAATACAGAAGATGAGATTTCCACCTAAATGCATAATAATCATATGACTCTATGATTAGAAATATGAAAATATGATAATTTACTTAACCATTCCTGTACTGTTCAAATATTAGATTGTTTCCAATTTTTCCCTTTTATACATAATGTTGAAATGAACATCCTTATGAATAAATGTTGGCATGTAGTTCTGATTATTTTCTTAGGTTTTGGAAATGGAATGACTGGTTTTTATATTTGAAAACACAGAGAAAGTAGATAGAATTGTACAACAAACACTGTATTTACACACCAAGATTAACTTTTATTAACACTAGTGTTTTATAAAATAAAATAAAAGTGGTAGAGGTTCAGTATCCTTTAATCTCCTTTGCCATTCTGTTTCCTCACCCTCATCTCTTCTAAGACAAAGACTGAGAAATATGGAATGATCCACAAATGTGTGAACCACCCTTGCACATGGGCTGTGTTAATCTCTGTGCTATTCCAATTTTATTACGCATATTGACAAAGCAAGCACCGGGGTTTTCTTTTGATCTTAAAAAAAAAACTTGAAGAAACATAACCAAGGTTATAAATTCTAGCTTGCTTATGACAATAACACTTTTAGATTCAAAAATACGAATCTTCATAAAAAGGAAAAAGCAAATATAAGCATTAAGAGAAAGAAGAATAAGAAAGAAAAAGGCTGAAATGAATAATGAACGAATTGTAGCTATTTTTTTCTAGATGTGCATTTGATATTCTCTGTTTATTTTATCTCGCATCCAAAGCATTAAAATATAAGTTAAACATATGAAATCTTCAAATTATGCACTTACAAGCCGTTACTAATTTTGTCACAGTTCCCAAATTAGTCAGATTGGCCTGTGTTTTGAACTGGGAAGAAAAGGATATTGTCTCCTTTACTGTAACTCTACTGTTTTATTAGGGTGTCAGAGTGGCTACTTTACAATCTCGTTTGAGAATAGATCCCTTTGTCAAGCTTGGTCATAATTTGGGCTAACCCTCTACTTAAGCAGAACACAAATCAATTATGAGGATGAAGATTCACTCCTGTTGTAGGATATTGCAAAACTAGAAGTTTGACTTAATGGACTCACCAAATAAAAATGTCTCAAATATAAGATTTTCTTAAGGTCTATAATTTTATAATAGCTTTTACATTCCAAACTGTATATATGGCATCAGTCTTTATTGAAACAATCATTTTAATTCATTTGGAAGAACAATTCCTTTACCCTGGTCAATCTAAATATTCTAACAGTTAAGTTTTTAGATAATATAATTTACATCAGAACCACAAGATATGAATTACTACCATTGAAATGGTACACATTTTGAATTAATTCCTAAAAATCCTTAATTAACAAAAGCCTATAATAAGGCTAAGAACTACTATTTTGGTAAAACACAAAATATTTATTTTATTTCTTATATTTCACAAGAAAACTAGTATGTACTGTTTTCTCAGATAAAGCTACAAATAATGTGGTTTATGTATTTACCAATGAGAGTTTTCTGAAGCATGAAAATGAATAATAATTAAATAATAGGTCTCTGTCTATATACTGTACATACACACAATGAAAGATTGTATCTGTAATTAAATGGCTAGACTTTTTCCTAGATAGAAGTTATATCCCTCTTCAAATATGAACATATGAATAATGGGCTGCCTCATATAGATATTTTTTACTTATTCCAATCAATGAAACAAGGAGGGAGAAAAGTTTCCACAAGTATCTCTAAAAAGCCCTAAGAGTGAAACTATTATTTTAGAATCAAAAGGATTTAAGCTCTGCCTGATAACATAAACTCATGACCAAGGAGGAGCTGTTAATGAGATGGGCTTGTCCTCACTTGGCTATTCCTTTCTAAATTCTGAATTACACCACCTCGTTATATAAATGGATTTAATCTTAGAGGAATGTGCTTTATATTTAATTTACAATTTATGCTTCTTACTTTCTAATCTAATAAAACTGGCTTCTGAAATTTAGATGCTAGAAGTTTCTTTTTTTAAAATATCATGTATTATTATTTTATATTATTTTTACACATTTTCTTTTCCCTTAAGCATACTGTCATTTACCATGAACAATTGAGAGATAATAAAAAAATGCATTTATACACACATGTATGATAAAAAGGATCTTTATTGTCATGGTTTTACTCTAGGACAATGTTCTCCAAGTGTGGTGTTAGGACGACTTACATCTTTTAATCACCTGAAGAACTTGTTAAAAAATTATTTTCCCACATTCCACCCCAACTCAGACTCATCGAATCAAATCACCAGGCAGGGGTGTGGATCAGAAATATGCATACAAAACAAGCATACTTGGCGATACTGGTGGAGATAGTTCAAGAAGCGATCTTAAAGCAACCCTGCCTTAGGGGCTAATGTCACATTTTTTTAAGGTTTGTTCTACAGATCTTCTTTAAAGTACACTTTAATATAATGCCAGATGTGTATCTATGGTATATTTTGTGAGGCTTATTTTTAAACTGATGATTTATAATTTGTGGAACCGCCCATAATAATGGCAATAATTATGGATTTTTAAATATCTCTAAATTAGCCCAATTCCTGCTTTCATCATAGGCCATTCAAAGCTACTCAAATGTTGACTGCTGCACACACTTGAGTGACAACACTGGGTTGGTCGTTGTATAGCGCTTGTATCATTTTCTGCTTTTTTTCATGTCCTCCTTTGATAAACGTAAAAACCTTCCTCTTTTTTTGTGAAGATTCTGATATGACCCATGCCAGCATGGGCCAGCTGCACCGTGACTCCTGATAAGGATTATAAATTTTTTGTGTTCCCGTTAGCTGAGAATATGTTATTTTTTGTAGTCCGTATTTTATAAAGTAGATTCTCTTTGCTTTCCAAATGCAAAATTATAACAATTAATTTTGTTTTCTGTCTATACAGCTTCCTTTCTCCAAATATTCCCAAGCCCTGCAAGAAATAGTAATAAGCTCATCCTGTTGAGAATCACATTTCTATAAATACTATCATGCTTAGAATGAAAATTCAGATATTGATTCAAGTTGCAATTATTAATCTTGGACCCAGTTTTACAGTTTACAGGATTGACTCCAGAAGTCAATCTTGTAAGTTAGTTAATGATGCTAGGACTCTGGGGTATCACGTGTAAGGGAGAAAGAGATCATCGTGTAGTTGTAACTCCATGACTGTACTTTGATGAGGTTTTTCTCTGTATATCTCTCTGTCCTCTATCTGGAATCATTCTTTGGTGATGTCTCCAGAAACTCTGTATACTATTTCACATGCCACTTATCCACGGTCATCACTTGCTAATACACATCTCTATCTAGACAGTGCTCCATCCCCACAGCTTCTCAAAGATTTTCTGGGTCTTTAAAATGCAACCTCTTGATTTTTACCCTCCATCGAGTCAAGCATGGAGTTCTTCTGCTCCTCCTTCTTCCACACATTCTCTACTTCCACATTCAGATACTGCCAAGGTAACTGTCACGTATGTATGTCCTCTGTATTGTGATGCAAACATTTCATGTATGGACTTTGATCTTGGTTGACCTTTGTCAGGTAAGTTCAAAAGTTCATCCTCAATCCCTATAAAATATATCTCTTTACTTTCCATGCTGCACAAAACAAAAAGTTTAAATGGTCTTTCTGGGGTTAATATAAAATACTTAGTCCATAAAACAAGAAAACATAAGTAGCTAGTATTATCATCTAAATCCAATGTATCAGAAAGCTCTTACTCCTAGGTGTCACAGGATTTAGGGGTTATGGAATATTTACAAACTATATAATGACAATATAGGGGTAACATTTCTTATTTGGGGGAGCTGCTTATTTTATTGAAGGTCCCAAATAGATATAGAAATTCCAGATTTCAACACCTGATGAGAAGATATAAAAAGCATGAAGGATAAGAAATAGAAAAATGAACTGAAATGAAAATGCTATTAGAAAATTTAATGTAAGAAAGTCACTGAAATATTTTCAAAGTGACATATCAGGAAGAGAATGTAGCAAATAGCTAAAACTGGTGAGGCAGTACCAAAAAACTAATAAGGAGAAAAATCTTCCTAAAAATGATGGATGATTTAATCAGAACAACTAGAATTAAATCAGAAGAGAGAATGCACACAGGTAGTAAAATATGTCAGACCAAATTCTGTAGAACTAGGAAAAAAATTGGTTATTGGATTCTTTAATAATAAATGGAATCCTTTAAGTATTAAAAGAAACTAATGGTCTTCTCCAGTTATGTGCAAAAGGCATTCATTAACAATAGCACATTAACATTCATTAGAAAAAATTTGATACTATAAGAGATTCTAAAGCTTTTATTTCCCTTTTAATACACAACTTATACTGTGATATCTCTGTCATTTTACATCTGTCATAGAATACTTGAGTTTAAATGTTCCCTCATGTTTTGCAGAATTTCAGTAAATAACTGTGTATTTCCGTGAATCAGCCACAATTAAATACTACTGATGTTCTACCACAAAAACACAATGGCAACAAATTCTATACTTTGAATGTACCTTTCCCTGACAAACTCAACAGGAATCTGTAGGAACGCTCAAAATTGATGATAATATATTACTTACAGGTTACCTTTGTTGCTCTCATGGTATATAGTATAATATTATTTATTAGATCACAGTACTATTATCCCATGTAGCTCTCTGAAATATCCTTCATCCTTTTCTGTTTCTGGTTAATTAATAGGATATTTTTTAGGTATGCATTCAATATATAATAGTAATGATTGTGTTTTTCTTTTGACAATCTTTTCTTGCAAAATGAATACAGTTCCAGTAGTATTATGAACTAAAAGGGTATTTTAGACTGTCCCTGCAACTTATTATGGTATTAACATATCACATAACATATATCACAATATATATGCTCTAAGAATATTTTTTCTAGGTTAAAAATTAAAAACGACAGACTTGGACCTTTAGAACAGAATGCCTTCTGACCATGATTTTGCATCTTCCTTTCTTGGAAGATGCTGGCTAGATCTACCTGGTTTTAAAACATTGTGAAAGGAATCTTATATCCAATTTGACCTTACCATCTCCATCAACTGTATTTGAAAGCTATTTTAAACTTCTTTTCCACTAAGTGGGATTGCCCATTAGATTACTGTGAACTAATGTCCTACATATTTGTCTACTAATCCTCTTCTAGTAAATAGAATTTATCTAATATTTATTTAGCAGAACAAGAAGGAACAGAAATATTGTCTTTAACTTTAGAAATGTTAGTTCAGATCTACTGAGAATTACATGTGAAGTGAGTATGATCTCTTTCAAAATTTTGGGTTTATCTTTTCTCTGACCAAAAAAGGGGCACAGTTAAGAATCCCTAAGTGACTGTGGTTGACATTAGCCTGTTTATGTGGGTGTGTAGAAACTTGCTGGAGCCATCAAGTTTCAGTTGACTGTACAGCTGAAAGAGTTTTCACCACACCCGTTCTTGACTTCTCAAGCTTTTGCATCACACTGCATGAGCAATCCTGCCTCTTGCATATGTTGATTTTAATCATCCAAGTCCCATGTGAGCTTTGGTCTTCATTTCTTAACAAAGGTTGCTGTAGTTGTGATGACCTATTAACATTTCTCAAACGTAAATAGTTCATTGTAATTGTGTTGATACTAATTTTTCTTCCAAGCAGTAATATCATGTTTATAGTAAATCAACTCTATGGCATTTTCTTATTGGAGAATAAAAGAAAAGAGAAACTAGAAATGGAAATACAATCTTCATTTTACAAGAAAAATATAGTAGTAATATTTAAGGAAGCAAAGCAGATCTTCAGGGGGAAACCAGATTGCCAGGGAAATTCTGAAACAAGTGACAGTGGAAGTCTAGGTTAGAACAAAGGATAAAACCAGACTAACAAAATACAAAACAAAACATGCTTATTGCAAAATCAGTGCAAAATCAGTACAGAATATATTATCAAGTAGTTCTTAAGACTTGTGGAGTGTGTTATGTTTTATGAATCTTAATGTGAAGCAGAATAAGAGATTTTTAAACAGAGTACATTAACATGAAACAAAAAAATTAGTTAAAAGTTATATTTCAGCCAGCATTAGTATTGTGTCTATATCCAGGTAAATAGATGAAAAATTCAATTTTACCTACATACTAGCCATGTAGATTTGACATCATAATACATGCATGTGTCCTAAGGGATTTATAGTTAGTGTGATTTTTTTTTCACTTGCTGACATGATTTTCTTTCTTCCAACTAAGTTCTTGATTATGCATATGGACTTATATGTCGTTGTTCTTGTTAAAAGAGTCTCAAATATCTGTTAGCGGTGAATGGATAAAAAAATGTGGTATATACATACAATAGAATGCTACGGTAGTAATTATATTATTATGCAGCTTTAAAAAGGAGTGAAATTCTGATACATGCTACAATATGGATGAACCTTGAAGACATAATGCTAATTGAAATAAGCTGGATGCAAAGGGACAAATATTGTATGATTCCACTTATGTGAGGTACTTAAAATAGTCATAGTCACAAAGACAGAAAGTGTAATAGTGATCACTAGGGGTTTGCAGGGAAGGAGGATTGGGGAAATTATTGTTTAATAGATACAGAGTTCCAGTTTGGGATGATAAGAAAGTTTTGGAAACGGATTATAGTGTTGGCTGCACAACAATGTGAATGCACTTAATGCCACTGCTTTGTACACTTAAAAATGTTTAAGATGGAAAATTATGCTTTACCACAACTTAAAAAAAAAGAGGTTAGAGAACTTGAAACAGAGTCCATTTGGGATCTTAGAGCCACTTCAGGGACACAGGAAATCCAACTAGAAAAGGGTGTGGAGAAGCACAAAAGAATGGGCTTAGGTCAACATCAATTAGCATTAGAATGGCTATTATCTAATCAAATTGATCATGTTAATGAATCATTTTAGTAAATATTTGCATGTAAGGAAATTTTTCTCTCTTTTAAGAAATGCTCAGAATACTATATTGTGTTCTTTATCTGTTGACGTGTTGAACCTGGACTGAATAATAACAGATTTTCATTTGTTTACAAAGATACCTCCAGAAGTCAAGTAAGAAAAGAAAATTCATAAATTTAGTTGAATTATATGCTGGTATTTCTAATAACACAGAAGTCAATATTCATGTATGTAGCATATTTCTGTTTTAAAGATTAAAAGTGAATAACTAATTAAAAATTATGCAAGAGAGCGTTGAGCCAGAGATGGCAAAGCTGCACTGTGTGGGAGCAGGGTCCATGAGGCTAATGAGTTTAAAGATATGAACATTTTGTGTTATGACATATATTAAATTTTTAAAAGCAAAATGTATGAAAGGTAAGAAAGAGCCAATGTATTTTGTAAATCTCTTAACAAACTTCCTTAAATAAAAGGAATATACAAATGCAGTGCTATTCTTTTCTCCCACATTTTGAAAGAATTAACTTACTTTAAAGTTAAATCAGGTATTTTATACTTTACGTAATATTATTCTGCCTGTGATACTTTAAACTAATTCTTTCAGATTTATTTATTTATAACCCTCCTTCATCCCCCAAAGCTTTCAGACTGTTTAAAAGAGTGCAGAGGTAGATGTCAGCAAAAATGGTGGCGTAAGGACCTCCAAAAATTTGCTCCTCCATAATAGCAACTGATAAAATTATCAAAATAACCTTTTCAGAATTCTGGAAATTAACCAAAGACTTGCAGCAACCCAGGGAGTGTTTATTCAAGAAAAATGGTTGAATCTCAACAAGAACATTGAGTTATTTTGGCATTTTATCATACTCAAGTTTTATCCACTGCTCTCCAGCTCAGTGGTAGCCATGAAAAATAACAGTCTGCATTCCTGCTGCAGCATGGCAGCCACTGGAGTGCGCAAATACAGCTGGATATCTTTCAAAGCCTCATTTCCAAAGAACTGTCATTATCCTACCCGTCTGGAGGGCCTGTGGAAGACCCAATTACAAGGCTGACTTGGAATACTCCAAGTACTAAAAGCTGTCTCCCCTATGGTGAGATGGAGGGTTGGTGAGGGGGCATTTGTAAAAAACAATTACAAACAAATGTTTTATCATTGCAGCTGTCTGGGAAGATCAATAACTGTTAGGGCAAACAACAGACTAACCAAAAATTTTATAAGGGAAAACTGGAGAATGAAATGTTAATATGGCTTTGAAAAACTCCAGCATATTCCTGGGAATCTAGAAGGCCACATGCATGTGTCGAGCTGTGTGCCTGCTGAGAAAAGACCTTAGAAGCCTATAATGGCGCACCTTTTGCTGACCATAAGGCCATGCAGAAGCAGGAAGTGAAGACTTAAGGTGAAGTTGTAAACTGCCTGGCTAAGTTTTGAAGGCATACAATGTGCACACAGAGCCCCTCAGCAAAGACAGAGAATTTTTGATTCCAATCATTTAAGGAAATCTCTGTCCAATTATTAGCAATCACAAGGCTAACCAGTAGAAACTTAAGTGGCCACACATGACAAAGAGTACAGATTTTATGGAATTAGTTCAGGAAAGTCACTAAACAAACAACAATGGCTATAGAAAATAGCAGCAACAACAAACCCTGGGAAGGGAAGATAATTTGATTTACAGAGTTGTCACATTATATTATTTTAAATAATTCAGTTTGCAACAAAAAATTATAAGACATGCAAAGAAGCAAGAAAGTATAGCCCATGCATAGGGCAAAAGCAATCAATATAAGCAATCTTTGTGGAAGCTCAGATGTTTGTTTTACTAGGTGAAAACTTTAAATCAATTATTTAAATATGTTCAAAGAGCTAAAGGAAACCATGTCCAAATAAGTACCTAAAAAGAAAAAAAAGTAAGAGAGTGATGTCTCACCAAATAGAGAATGTTAATAAAGAGATAGAAATTATAGAAAGGAGCCAAATAGAAATTTTGCAGTTGAAAAGTATAATAACTGAAATGAAAAATTCACTACAGGGGTTCAACAGCATATCTGAGTAGTCAGAAGAAAGAATCAGCGACTTGAAGATAGGTCAATTGAAGTTAACCTGTCTGTGGGACATGTAGAAGAAAGATTGAAGAAAAATGAACAGACTTCAGGGAGCTGTGGGACAACATCAGGTGCACCAATATATGTACATTAGCATTCCAGAAGGAGAGGAGTGAGAGAAAGGGGCAAAAAATACTGAAGAAATAGTGGATAAAAATTTCCCAAGTTTGATGAAAAACATTAATTTATACATCCAAGAAACTCAATGAATTGAAAGTTTGATAAAGTCATGAGCACCACACCTAGACACATCATAATCAAACTGTTGAAAGAAAAAAAAAAACCAGAATCTTGAGAGCACCATCATCATATCATGATATATTAAAAGTGCTGAAAGAAAAAGAAAAAGAAAAAAAAAACTGTCACTCTATATCAGACAAAATAGTCCTTCAAAAATAAAGGAGAAATTAAGACATTTTCAGATAAACAAAAACTGAGGGAGTTCATTACTAGATGACTTGTCTTACAAGAAATACTAAAGGGAGTTCTTCAGCTTGAAATGAAAGGACCCTAGACAGTAACTCTAATCCACGTGAATTTAAAATGAGTACCAGTAAAGGCAACTATACAGGTAAATATAAAAGACAGTATAAATGTATTTTTTGTTTGTAATGTTTTCCTCCTATCTGCTTTAAAAGACAAATGCATAAAGCAATAATTATAAATCTATGTTGATGGGTACACATGAATAAAGATATAATTTGTGACAATAACAGCATGGGGGTAACAAATCTATATAGGAGCAAAGTTTTTGTATGCTATTGAAATTAATTTGGTGTTAATATTAGATGGTTATATATTAAGGTATTAATTTTAATTCCTAGGAAAATAACTTGGAATATAAAGTAAAAGAAAAACAATTAAAATAGTACACTAGAAAATATATCTATTAAAAACAAAACAAGGTAGTAATAGAAGAATAGAGGAAAAAAGGACTTATAGAAAACAAATAGCAATATGGCAATGTAAAATCCTACCTAATCAGTAATTACATTAAATATAAGTGGATTAAACTTTCCTATTAAAAGGCAGAAATTAGCAGAATTAACTTAAAAAAACATGGTTCATCTATATGCTGACTACAAGAGACAGAATTTAGATTCAATGATACAAGTAAATCAAGAGATCTGGAGAGGCTGCACTAATATCTGACAAAAGAAATTTTAAAACAAAAATTGTTACTAGAGAGAAAAGAATATTTTATAATGATAAATGAGTAAAGCCACTAAGAATACATAACACATAACACAATTATAAACACATATGCACCTAGCAACAGGGCAAAAAAATATGTAAAGAATAAACTGGCAGAACTGAAGGACAAATAGACAATTCAACAATAGTATTTGGAGACTTCACTACCTCACATTTAATAGTAGATAGAACATCTAGAAAGAAGATCAACAATGATATAAAAGACTTGAACAAAACTATAAACCATCTAACAAAACTATAAAATATCTATAAACCAGACCTAACAGATATCTGCAGAGCACTCTGTACATATGTAGACATATGTGGAACATCTATAGAAAAACAGCAGATATTCTTCTCAGGTGCACATTGAATATTCTCCAGGATAGACCATGTATTAGGCAATAAAAGAAGTCTTATTAGATTTAAAAGGATTGCTATCATACAAAGTATGTTCTCTGGCCACAGTGGAATGAAGTTAGAAATCAATAACAGAAGGAAATTTGGGAAATTCACAAGTATACGGAAATTAAACAACACATTCCTAAATAGCTAATTTAGGAATTAAATGTCTAATTCCTAATTTTCAGAGAGAAAATTATAGCTATAAATGCATACAATAAAAAAGAAAAATGTCAAGTGATATTACCAAGATGGCAGAGTAGGAGACACCAGCCTCCATCGCCCCACAAAGATCAACAATTAGACAGCTATCCACAAATGAAAATAGCTCTGAGAGAGCTCAGGAGCCCACTTAAGAAGCTTCAACAATGTACTGGAACAAAAAGCCTGAAATAACTGCACAAAAAGGAAAGGAAGAGCAGCTTCATTTTGCCTGCATCATCCCATCCCACAGGCTGGCACTGCTTAGTGCCGAGAGGGAACTCCCCAGCTAGACAGAATTCCATTCACTAGAAAAGGGAGAGCAGGGTGAGCAACCACTTTCCCCAGGCTTTTAGGGCATTGCACAAATGAGCTGCTTTGCTTTCACCCCACCCAGAGACCAGCAAAGCTGAGGCATCTTGAGATGGCTAAGAACAAGGAAAAAGGACAGCGACTACCAGTAGCAGACACACAGCAGGAGCAACCATGGGTCCCAGTGGTCTGTTCTTCAGAGAACCTGAGCAGCCTTCACTGCTGGGGACCTCAACAGCCCTTGCAGGCACTGCAGACGCCCCTAGCAGTCATCACTGATGGCCTTGTCACAGACCCCAGCAGACAGCTCTCAGAGAACTCCAGCAGCTTTCACTGCTGAGGTTTCTCCCCACAGGTTTTCACATTTACAGACACCAGATACCTGACCCCCTTCCCACTGAAGCACCTCCCTTTTGCTGGAGGCCGGGATCCACAACTGCAGCCAGCACCAGCCTCTGAGGCTGTGCATGTGCAAGATGCCAGCCTAGACCCTACAGCTGACCCCCACCACTGTGCACATGCTTGCAGCTAGCTCCTGTAGCTGTACACCAGCATACCACCAGACTGACTTCTGTTACCAGCCTCCACTGCCATGCACATGCCTCTACAGTGTCCCTACAGCCAGACAAGCACATGCCAACAGCCAGAGCCCCCACATCTGCCTATGGACCTGGATCTGGCCCTGACTTCTGCCACTGGCCTGCACTGCTAGGCTTGCCTGCAGCTAGCCTCTGCTGCTGTGCACCTGCATCCTTGTGGCCTGACTCCTGTCCAAGGCCTCCACTGCCATGGATATGCCTGAGGTGGGCCCCAGCATCCACAGAAGTACACACTGACAACCAGGGTCCCCACAGCTGCTTATGAACCTGGATTCGGCCAGGACTCCTATCACTGGCCTGCACTGCTGGGCTCACCTGCCATTAGCCGTTGCAGCTGTGCATATACATCCTGCAGGCTCAACGCCCATCACTGGCTTCCACTGCCATGTGCACATCCATGGCAAGACCCTACAGCCACAAAAGTGCACACCAACAGCCAAGGAACCTGTAGCTGCTAGTGCACCTGCAGTTGACCATGGCCCCTGCTGTTGGCCCTGGCCCTCACAATTAGGTGTGTGTCTGCAGCCAGCCCTCGCCACCACACAGGAACTTGCAGCCATCCCCTCACTGCTGGTCCCGATAGCCAACCATGCACACATCACCAGCTCTAACCACCACTGCTGGCTGCCCTGGTCTCTAGCTGCTGGAACTGGAGGTGCTGCTGAGGTCTCCAATAGCCCTTGCAGCCAATGTGGACCTCCTCAGCTCACTCCAAGGATCATGCAGTTGTCAGCCATGGACCACAGTGGTCTGATCCAACAAGACATCACATACTCACCCTTGGACACAGAGCCACCACATACCCCTGCATTTGGTGTCATATACCACTAAACCGAGGGTCACAGCATGCTCCAGCATACCCCTACCCCCAAGTGAAGATATTTCCTTACCTAAGTCAGTCCATAAATTCTGGAAGAGGTGGCTATTTCTTCAAATGTGCAGATACCTATGCAATGATACTGGGATCACAAAGAATCAGGGAAACATGACATGACCAACTGACTACAGTAAACTTTCAGTAACTTACCCCAAAGAAATGGAGCTACACAAATTGCCTGAAAAAGAATTCAAAATGATTTTGCTGAAGACGCCAAGAGAACACAGATAAAAAATGTAACAAGATCAGGAAAACAATAGAGAACAAAATGAGAAGTTCAACAAAGAGATAGAAAACATTAAAAACAATGAAGCAGAAATTTTTGAGCTATGGAATGCAACAAATGAACTGAATAATTCAATAGAGAGCTTCAACAACAGACCGCACTAAGCAGAAGAAAGAATCAGTGAACTCAAAGAGAGATCATTTGAAATTATCATGTCTGAGGAGCAAAATGACAAAAGAATGAAAGTAATGAAGAAAGTCTTTAAGCCTTATGGGGCACCATTAAGAGAAACAATCTATGCATTATTAGAGTTCCAGAAGAAGAAGATCAAATAGACAGAAAATCAATAAAGAAACATTGGACTTGAACTATACTTTAGATCAAATGAACCTAACAGATATATACAGATCATTCCATCCATCAGCAGCAGAGTATGCATTCTTCTCAAGCACACATGGAACATTCTACAGGATAGATCATATGTTAGGTCACAAAACAAATCTCAGCAAATTTTAAAAGATTGAAATCATATTAAGTATTTTTTCCAACAATAATGGTATGAAACTAAAAATTAATACAGGAGGACAACTGGAAAATTAACAAATATGTGGAAATTAAACAACACACCCCTGAACAACCAGTGGGTCAAAGAAGAAAAAAAAAGGGAAATCAAAAAATATCTTAAAACAAATGAAAATGAAAATATAACATACTAAAACTTATGGGATGCAGCAAAAGCAGTGCTAAGAGGGAAGTTTATAGTGATAAATGCCAACATTAAGAAAAGAGATCTCAAATAACCTAACTTTACACCTCAAGAAAATGGAAAAAGAAGAACAAACTAAGATCAAAATTAGCAGAAGGAAAGAGATAATAGAACAAAAATAAATTAGAGAATAGAAAAAAATCAAAAAGATCAATGAAACTAAGAGCTGGTTTTTTGAAAAGATAAACAAAATTGGCAAACCTTTGGCTAGACTTACCAAGAAATAAAGAGAGAGGACTCAAAAAAAATAAAATTAGAAGTGAAAAAGGTCATTACAATTGATAGCATGGAAATAAAAAAGATCATAAGGGACTACTATGAACAATTACATGCCAACAAATTGGGCAATCTAGAAGAAATGAATAAATTGCTAGAAACATACAACCTATCAAGTCTGAATCATGAAGAAATAGAAAATCTGAACAGACCAATAGCAAGTAAAGTGATTGAATCAGTAACCAAGAACTTCCCAACAAAAAAAGCTCAGGACCAGAAAGGTTCACATGTGAATTCTGCCAAAAGTTCAAAGAAGACTTAACACCAGTTCTTTTCAAACTCTTCCAAAATTTTGAAGAGGAGAGAACACTCTCAAATTCATTTTAAGAGGCTAGCATTACCCTGATAACAAAGCCTGATAAGGATACTATAAGAAAAGAAAACTACAGATCAACATCCCAGATGGATATAAATGCAAAAATTCTCAACAAAATATTAGCAAACAGAATTCAACAGAACATTAAAAGGATCATAAGCCATGATCAAGTGGGATTTATCCCTGGGATGCAAGGATGGTTACCATATGGACATTAATAAATGTGATACATCACATTAATAGAATGAGAGATAAAAATTATATGATTATCTCAATAGATGCAGAAAAAGCACTTGACAAAATTCAACATCCTTTCATGTTTTATACTCTCAACAAAATGGATATAGAAGGAACACGCCTCAACATAGTAAAGATCATATGCAACAGGCCCATAGCTAACATTATATTCAACAATGAAAGATCAAAAGCTTTCCCTCTAAGATCAGGAACAAGATAATCATGTCCACCTTTATAATCCCTATTCAACATAGTACTGGAAGGTCTAAGAGAAATTAGGCAAGAAAAAGAAATAAAAGGCATCAAAATCATAAAGGAAGAAGTAAATTTGTTTGCAGATGACATGATCTTGCATACAGAAAATCCTAAAGACTCCAAAAAACTGTTAGAACTAATAAACGAATTCAGTAAAATTTCAGGATACAAAATCAGTTGCATTTCTATACACTAACAATGAACTGTCTGAAAAAGAGATAAAGAAAACAATCCATTTATGATAGCATCAAAACCAATAAAATACTTTGAATAAATTTAACCAAGGGGGTGACCCCTCCCATGTTCATTGCAGCATTATTCACAACAGCCAAGATATGCAAACAACCTAAATGTCCATTGATGGATAGAAGAATAAAGAAAATGTGGCATATATATACAATGGAATATTATTCAGTCTTAAAAAGAAGGAACTATGACCATTTGCAACGACATGGATGAATCTTGAGGGCATTATGCTAAGTGAAACAAGTCAGAGAAAGACAAATAGTGTGATCCTACTTATATAAGGAATTTTAAGAAGCCAGACCTATGGCAATGGAGAGTAGATTGGTTACTGCCCTGCCACGAGGGTTAGGGGAAATGAGGAAGTTATTGGCCAATGGGTACAAACTTCCAATTATAAGAGGAATAACTTCTGAGTATCTAATGTACAGCATGCTGACTATAGCTAACAACACTGTATACTGAAAATTGCTAATTAAGTAGATCTTACATATTCTCACCATAACAAAAACAACATAATGGTAATTATGTGAGGTGAAGGATGTGTTAATCAATCTTATTGTGGTAAACATTTCTCAATATATACTTGGATCAAATCACTACATTGTACACTTTAAACTTTCACAGTGTTATATGTCAATTATGTCTCAATAAAGCTATAAAAAAGAAATGCTAAAATCAATAACGTAACTTTCCATCATAAGAAATTAGAAAAAGCAAGCTAAAGCCAAAGGATGCAAGATGAAGCAAATAATAATGATTAGAGGGAAATAAATAAAATAGAAAATAGAAAACAATAGTGAACATCAGCAAAACCCAAAGTTGTTTTTTGGAATGATCAAAATTGACAAACCTTTAGCTCAATTGATCAATAATAAAAGAGAGAAGACTCGAGTTACTAATACCAGCAATGAAAAACTGGACATTACCACCAAACTTAAAGAAATAAAAATGATTATAAGAGAATATTATGAACAATTGTATGCCAAAATATCAGCTAACAAGTGAAGAAATTTTGAGAAAGACACAAAATACCAAAACAGACTCTAAAAGAAATAGAAATAGAAAATCTGAACAGACTAAAAACAAGTAAAAACATTGAATTAGCAAGCAAAATAACTTTCCACAAAGAAAAAATCCAGACCCAGGTAGCTCCATTGGTGTGTTCTATCAAATTGGATATTCACATGCAAAGAATGAAACTAGACCCCTATCTTACACCACTCACAAAAATTAACTTGGCATGGATTAAAGACTAAATGTAAGACCTGAAACCATAATACTCGAAGAAAACATAAAGAAAAAGCTTCTTGATTTTGGTTGTGGCAATGATTTTTTTGGAAAAGACACCTAAAGCACAAGCAACAAAATAAAAAATAAAGTGAAACTGCATCAAACTAAAAAGCTTCTGCAGAGCAAATGAAATGATCAACAAAATGAAAAGGCAACCTACAGAATGGGAGAAAATATTTGCAAACCATATATCTGATGAGGTGTTAATATCCAAAATATATAAGGGACTCATACAAATTATTTGCAAAAAACAAATAATTAGATTAAAATGTGGGCAAAGGACCTGAATAGACATTTTCCTGAAGAAAACATACAAATGGCCAACAGGTACATGGAAAAGTGCTCAACATCACTAATCATCAGGAAAATGCAAATCAAAACCAGGAGATATCCCCTCATACATTTTAGAATGGCTATTATCAAAAAGGCAAATGATAACAAGTGTTTGCAAGGATGTGGAGAAAAGGGAACCCTTATCCATTGTTGGTGAAATATAAATTGATATAGCCTTTATGAAAACAGTATGGAGAGGCTTCAGAAAATTAAACATAGAACTACGGTATGATCCAGCAGTCCCACATCTGGGTATATAGCCAAAGGAAATGAAATCAGGATCTCAAAGAGATATCTGCACCAAATGTTTAAAGAATTCGTACCAATTCTTCAGTCTTTTCCAAAAAGTAGAAGGGGAGGGAATACTTCCTAACTCATTCTATGAGGTTAGTTTTATCCTGATACCAATATCAGACAAAGACATCACAAGAAATGAAAAATACAGATCAATATCTCTTAGGAATATGGTTGCACTAATCCTCAAAAAATACTAGGAAATTGAGTTCAGAATCTTATTAAAAGGTGTACATCCCATTAACAAGTGGAATTTATCTCATGAATGCAAGGTTTGTTCAACATACCAAAATTAAGCAACGTAACATGCCATACCAATAGAAAAAAGGGAACAAATGCATAGTCATATCAGTAGATATAGAAAAGGGAATTTTTCAAAATCCAACACCCACTCATAATAAAAAAAAAAAAAAAAAACACTCAACAAGCTAGGAATGGAAAGTATCTTGCTCAAACTGATAAAGATCATCAATGAAATACCCACAGCTAACATTATACTTGTGGAAAAAGAGTTGAAACTTTCCCTCTAAGATCAAGAACAAGACAAGAAGTCCACTCTCAAAATTTCTATTCAACATTGTACTAGAGATTTTAACCTGGATAATTAGGCAAGAAAATAAAACAAAAGGCACCCATATTGGAAAGGAAGATGTTAAACTACATTTGCAGATAACATGATCTTACACATAAAAAACTCTAAAGAATCCACACATAAACTAATAGAGCTAATAAATGAGTTCAGCAAGGTTGTTGCAGGATACAAGCTGTTGTCTGATTTGAATCCCCCCCACCCCCCAATTCATATGTAGAAATCCTAATCCCTGGTATCTCAGAATGTGACTGTATTTGGAGATAGGTCCTTAAATGTTAAAATGAGGCCTTCAGGTGGGCCATAATCCAATCTGATTGGTGTCCTTATAAGAAGAGGAAATTTGGGCACAAAGAGAGACACCAGGGATACACTTGCACAGAGCAAACACCATGAGAGGACACAAAGAGAAGGTAGTGTGGGGGATCAGAATTGGCCACCTCAAAATGTCTATTTTCTCTGAAGGAGGCTTTGACCTTCCCCCCCCCCCCCACCAACTGTCTAAAAGGATTTGGGATGGAAGGCCTATCTCTGGGATGGACCAGCACCTTGGATAACTCTGGGTAACGATAGACTGGGAGGGTCTTTGCTACACCCATTCTTATCAAAGTTCTGTTTACCAAATATTTACATTTGTAAGGGAAGTCTCCAATTGTAAAGTTATCTACTTCTCTGTACTGGGAAGAAGGATGGATGACCTCATCCCTAGAAACTTGTCAATGTGGAAGGCGAGGCCTTAAATCTGCATAATAATCTTACTACGCCTTTCTGGTAACCTCCCATAACTGACCCAACCCCCAGTATCCTCATTTGTCTATTTAAGAGGAGAACCTCCACCATTTTGTTGAGAGATACTCAGCTTCCCCGGGTCTCTCCCATGTATACATGTTTTATAAAGCTTTGTTTGATTTTTTCCTGCTATTTGGCCTTAAGTCAATTTAATTTGTAGCCCAGCCAGAAAGGACCCAGAGTGGTAGAGAATGCTTTTTCTCCCCTTTAGTAGCTAGCTGCAAGCCAAGGAGAGAGGCCTCTGAAAAAATCAAACCTGCTGAAACCTTGATCTTGGACTTCTAACCTCTAGAACTGTGAGAACACAAATTTTTTATGGCACAAAGGGCATGATCTGCTTGCTGCGAGCTAAAAGCCAATTGTCAAGAGGCAAGATGGTGGAAAAGAAAGGGCAGTTTATTAAAGCTTGCTAGCAAGGGGGAAGATGGCCAACTAATGTCTCAAAGAACCATCTTACAGAACAAAGACTACAGGGAAGTTACAAAGGGGGCTGGTCTCTGGGTGGGGGAGGCATCTGGTCTCAGAGTTGGGGCATCCATCTGTTCTTAGTTCCTGATAGTCTTGTTTTACTTGATATGCATCAGAGACCGGAGCAACGCCCTACACCCTGATCTTTCAGTTGTCCTTGATGATGGCTATCAGCATAGACTCTCTACTGGGGCAGTCATCACATTCCTAAGGAACTCAAAAGAACAAAGTTATTGACTTATTGTAGCTGGGAGAGGCCATAAAAGCTAGTACACTGAAACTACAAAACAATTTTGAAAGAAATTAAAGACCTAAATAAATGGAAAGACATCCCATGTGAATGGATTGCAAGATTTAAAATTGTGAAGATGGCAATGGTCTCCAAATTAATCTACAGATTAAATGTAATCCCTATCAAAATTCCAGCTACCATTTTGCACAGTAACCAAAACAGCTTGGTACTGGCACTAGGATAGAAGTATAGATCAATGGGATTGAATTGAGAGTTCAGATACAAACCCCATACATCTATGGCCAATTGATTTTCAACAGTGATGCCAACCCAGTTCATTCACTGAAAAAACAATAATCTTGTCAATACATGGCTGAGAGAATTGTTTATCCACATTCAAAAGAATAATTTTGGTCCCCTTCCTCACACTGTATACAAATATTTAAACAAAATGGGTAAAAGTCCTAAATGTAAGAGCTAAAACTATAAAACTTAGAAGAAAACACAGGTGTAAATCTTTGTGACCTTGGATTAGTCATGGGTTTCTGATATATGACACTGAAAGCAGAAACAACCAGTGAAAAATATTTAAATTGGACTTCATCAAAATAAAAAAAAAAATGTGCATCAAAGGACACTATTAAGAAAATGAAAAGACAATCCACAGAATGAGAGAAAATGTTTGCAATTCATATATCTGATAAGAGCCTAGTATCCAGAATATATAAAGAACTTGTACTACTCAACAATGAAAAAGCAACCCAATTTAAAGGGGGGGGCAAATGGTTTGGATAGACATTTCTCTAAAGAAGATATACAAGTGCCCAATAAGTACATGAAAAGATGCTCTATATTATTAGTCATTAGGGAAATGTAAATCAAAACCACAACGAGATACCACTTCAAGCCAACTAGGATGGCTATAATTTTTTTTAATGGAAAATAACAAGAGTCTGGGAGGATGAGGAGAAATTGGGACCCTTATACATTGTTGAGAATGTAAAAAGGTGCAGCCACTGTGGAAAACAGTTCATCATTTCCTCACAAAGTTAAACACAGAGTCACTGTATCATCCATATATCCACACAAATTGTACAAATTGTACATAAATGATCATAGCATCATCATTCATAATAGCTAAAAAGTGGGAACAACTCAAATGTCCATCAACAGATGGATATAAAAAATGTAGTAGATCCATTCAATGGAATATTATTTGGCAATAAAAAGGAAAATGTATTGATTCACGCTACAGCATGGATGAACCTTGAAAACATTAAGCTAAGTGCAAGAAGTTAGACACAAGAGGCCACATACTGTAGGTTTCACTTATATGAAATGTCCAGAATGGGGAAATCCACAGAGACAGAAAGTAGGTTAGTGGGGGGGGGGGGGCGTGCAGAAACAGGGAGTGACTGCTAATGGGTACGAGTTTCTTTTTGGGTGCTGAAAATGTTCTGGAATTAGTTTGGATTTCACAATCTTGTGAGTATACTAAAAACCACCGAACTGTACACTTTAAAAGGGTGAATCTTAAGTTATGTGAATTACATGACAATAAAAAATTCATGTAGTAAAGATGAAGATACAAACAGGAAACGCAGAGGAAGGGAAAACCAAGGTGAGGAACGGCAGTGCAGTGCAAACCATCGGGGCTGATTATTAGCGGCGCTGGTGCCAAGCGGTACCGAGCACTCCGGCAGCCAGCACGAGCAACCCTGTGGTCTGTGCCCGGAGTAATAGCCTGTGCCAGAGGCTCTGCAGAAGCACAACTTCTGCTGGAGCTGACACTCGGGAGACATATTTCCTGCGGATTAGACATTTTTATCAGTTCAGAAAAATCTGGATGGGATATAAGGCTGACAACGACATCCACAACCATCAACCTTTTCAGAACTTTTCCGTGTGCTCCATTATTAAGCATTGTGCAGCACATTCTTTATCATGTTCATTTCATTTACTAATTCACTCAGTGCTTGCTGAGCACTTGCCCGTTTTCCTTTTTTGCAAAGCGCAGGAATTATTGTGGATGAGTACAATTGAGGAATAAGGTCTATGTTTCTACTACACAGTGTTGCTACTTAAAAAGAAATGTAAGATAATGCTCCTACCCCTTTTAATAATTATTTTAATAATTCCATTGTAATAATTTCTACTACTTTGAGTTGCACATTTTTGTACTTTGCTATTTACTGGTCAAGAAAACTTTAGCTTATTAAGATTCAGAAAGAAGACAGTATAAACATGACTGAAATTTTAATGCAATATATTATTTCATTTTGAATGAGCCAAATATAATTATATTGCTAATTTCATCTAAATAGTAAATGTAGTACTGACATGAGGCTAAAAGGCATTAAGCATTCTTGCATGTTAAATGTTCGTGTAAAAAAGAATGATGTTAGGTGAATTTTTTTCAAAAAATGCTTATTTGATTCTGAATACTCTTCATAAATATTTTACTTAAAAATATAAAAGAGGAAAAATCTGAAATATCCATCAATAATTGACTGATTCTGAGAGCAGAAGACAACTAAGATAAACAAATGAGTCTTGTAATTTCATATCAGAGGTCAAAAAATTAGCCCTATCAAATGAGGAGGGAGAGGAAATGGCATAGATCAAGAGGAAAAGGCTGTAATATTAGTTTAGGACTGAATAAAAGCAATCGACTAATAGCAATTTCCCTTTATCTGACAGGAATTGCAGAAAGTTTTAATAAATCTTATTAAAATGGACAAAAACTATTTCCTGAAATAATAATAAAACAATAGGTTACAATAAATGCCAAGTACTCCACAGCCTATATCGCATCTCAGTTTTTCCCAAGTAGGCACGATGTTTTTTTGAGTATCCTGTTAGCCAAGTTTCAGTGTAGGACAGGTCCTTGGACACAGCAATGTGAGAGTTGGAGGGATTAGATGAGTCATTGTAATTACCTTTAGACAGATAGTATTGCACTTGGAATGTGTAAAAATCTCTCTGAAGATTGGTGTAGATAAGGGATTGCAAAAAGGTTTGAAATCTGTATAGACATTAGCTCAGGTGCTAATGTCTGCCCTAAATTCTATGTTGTTGAGAATGATCCTGATACGCGATCTTAAGATCTTAAAGGAAAGTGTTCTATGAATTCCAGATCTTTGTCATGGACAAAGAACTCAAGTGTTACTCCTTTGCGATTCCTCATTCAGTTGTTCCTTGAGAGGTTAGCTAAAATTAAGCTAGTGGGTAAAAACCCCCAGCAATTCAGTTCTTATATCTATAGTACATAGAAACAAATCTCATTTATTATGACTCTTCTATCAAGTCAGATGGAGGATGAAACTTTTTCCACAAATGCATCTTAATTTGTCTCCATGAAATTGAAACTGACAGTTCTACTCTGGTGAAATGTATATGGCAAACTCAAATGATTCAGGCCACAAAATACACTACTTTTAATTAGCTAGGATTATATGAGTAATCAATGCTTTCCATTTCACTCTGAACATACTGTCCTACATACATTTTATTTATTTGTTGCTTGCTATAATGTAAAGGCTAAATAATCTTTTTTCTTCACAAATAATTATTAGTTGGTATTTAAGGCAAAGCATCAAAGCCTAAGTTTATACAGTGATGCTCTTTCTTAGTTCTGGGTGCTAAATCATCATGCATGATTGAGTTTTGCTTACCTGCGTCTTCTCCATGTGGTCGGCTCTTCAGAATAAGATTAAGATATGAGTAAAATGAAACAAACAGCACCGGTGAGATAGACAAAACATAAAAGCCTTTCCAGACTCACTCTGAATTACCGCTTGGCTTCCTTTCAATTTTCGGCATCAGATTTCCACTTAAGGTATATAGCTTCAATTAGGAGGGCAAAGCATTGCTGACAATATACAACAACAAAAAATAAACACTGCTAATTTGCACATATAATAATAAAAGAAAAAAGGAAAGAAAATGATACCAGGGAGTGGTGGGGACTTGTTTCTCAGAAAAAGAGGAAACATCCCTTCTTCTACTGTGTTGAAAGTAGACGGGAATATCCCAGACTGAAAGAAGAGATGGCTCCTGCTGTGTTCCCCATAATTTTGCATATAATGGGAACTGGAGTTGTACAGAACGTTTTCAGAAGCTGTCGACAGGGATTCATGAAGTAGTGACCTCACTAGGGACAGGGACAAAAAATCAACATCAATTAAACAACAATCAAATTTTGAATAGAAGAATCAGTTTTCCAACTTAATGTTGAACAGAATAGTATCCTAGGTAGTCAAATTTGGATGTAATGTTACCTAGAACTTAAAAACTCTTGGTTGAGCAGAAATAAAAGAATCAGATTTTCTAAGTAAAGTGAGGAGGAAGAAATCAACTGGTTGGAAGAAAGCTCAGGAGAGAGTAAAGGATCTTGGCAAAATAAAGTGTGAATGCATGACATGTCTATTCATATATATATTCCTGAAATAAATAGCAAATTGAGTATTGGATTAGGGAGAACGTTACACTTCCTGTTTCCCTTTTTCTCACCAGCCACGTAACCATGGGAGAGCCATTCTTTCCGCATCAAATTAGCAGAGTAGTTTAATTCTCTGGATCCACTTCCAGTGAGTTTTGTTGACAAAATTAAGGTGCTTATTGATTGCGTCCATAAACTCTTCAGAACATGGACTAAAGTGGACAAGAATAAACCAACAGGACCTTTTGAATTTAGAACAGTGAAGCAAATTCTCCATTGATTTAGGACTCTCCTCTCTTTTCCCTCTCTCTTAAGAAACATAAAGTCATGTACTTTGTGCCAGGAACTGTTCTCAATTCTTTAAGTATACAGTATTAACTCATTTAATCCAGTACAACGACCTTATAAAGGCATCACCGCCATTCTCCCCATTTGATGGATGGGGAAATGAAGCACTGTGAGATTAACTGCTCTGTCATACAGCTATTTAGTTAAGGAGGTGGAATTCCAGCCCAGGTAGTCTGGTTCTAGAATCTGTACTTTTAACCAATATGCTTTGCTTCCTTTCTTTGTATTTATCCCTTTAAAATGAGGCTAACTATGCAAAATAAGATGTAAACTAATAGACGGCTGGAAAGGGTTAAAGCTGAAGCACATCCGCGAGCTGAAAAAACAAAAACAAACTAGCAAGCGAATGCCTATTAAAGCCCCCGCAGGCAGTTCAATGGGCCTCCTGTTTCTTTAAACTCTCGCTTTCGCTCCGGCTGACACTTTACAAAGCAAGAGGCGGCGGCGGGACCACGCTGCCGCGCGCTACCCTCCTCCTCCCGCCTCGCGGGTCTGGGGTCCGAGGGGGCTTGGCGGGATCAGTAACCTAAGTGGCTCTGCTTTGCTTTCTTCACACCCCAACCACTGCCGCACACGCCCTCCCGGGAATGGCGAACTGTGATTAACCCTTTAGCGCCCAGGAAGACCCTGCCGGCAGCCGGCGCCCGCGGGGGCCGGGGCGGGGGGCCGGGCCCGGCCGCGATCCTCTGCAGTCGGGCGCGAAGGTCGCCTGGGGGCCAGGTGGGTGCGAGGATGGCGCCCCGGCGGTGCAGAGGGGCCGCCCGGCGCTTCCCTCCTCGCTCGTCCTTCTCGCCTCCTCTCCCGGCGCTCCCGGCCGCCGGCTGCCCGGGGCGGGCCGGGCTGGGGTTGCCCTCTCTCTCCCCCTCGCCTTGCTCTCCCGGTTTAATCTCTCGGCGACTCCTCTGCCAGCCCCGAGGAAAGTGCAGCCATTGGACAGGTCGGTGCTAGCTGCCAGTTTCGGGGAGGAAGGTGGGAGAAGCCTGGAGGAGCGAGGGGGAGGGAGGAGGGAGGGAGGAGGGTGCAGCGGCAGATCTGGCAAATTGCGAGCTGCCTTCCCTCCCCAAAGTGTGGAGCAGGAGCGCGGGGGAGCGCGGCGGCGGCGGCGGCGCCTCCTCCGCCACCAAACTCCGGGGCTTGGCGGGGCTTGGGGCCACCTCCTCCTCAGCCAGGAGGAACCCTCTCCCAGTAGGTTTCAGCCTGAGTTTTTCCTCCCCGTTTCTTTCTTCTGCCTCTTCCTCTTTTTTTTTTTTTTTTTTTTAAACCATATTTTCCTGGCTTCGGACCTCAGACTGCTGCAGCCCGAGCCTTCCCAGGGCTCAGCTCTTCGGGGCTGCCCGTCCCTCCCGGCTGCGAGAAAGGACGCGCGCCCTGCGTCGGGCGAAGAAGAGAAGAAAAACTTGTCGGAGGGGTTTCGCCTGCCCACAGTAACCCCCTTCTCGCAAACCCAAACCTCCCGCGAGGGCCATCCCAAGACCGGGGAAAGTTCATTCCGAGCCGACAGCCCTCTTGGATTTGGAGGAGGCAACCGCGCTGGCTGTGGAATTAGATCTGTTTTGAATCCAGTGGAGCGCATCTCGGGGGCTCGGAAGTCACCGTCTGCGGGCACCGTGGTGGCCCTGCCTGTGCCGAGCCGAGAGTTTGCGGGCCCCGGCTGCAAGTGGCCTTTCCTGCCCGCAGTTGTTCTGTGTCTGGGGTGAGGGCTGCGAGTGTTGTGGCAAGTTGAGAAGAGAGACCCGGAGGTCCGGAAAAGATTGCGCTCCCCCTTGTATTCCCTTCTTGCTCTTTCTGGCTCCCGGGTGTGAAATCCCAACGAAATTTACACAGGCCTCCTGGTCCAGCCGAGACCGGTCCTCAGCGTTTGGCCCCGTTGTCCTCATTCCCACCGGGAGCCCCGGAACACAGGGCGCCAGGGAAGGACTGGCGGGGAGGGGAGGGAGGTCGCGGCGGCGGCATGGCGAGGTTCCCGAGGGCCGACCTGGCCGCTGCAGGAGTTGTGTTACTTTGCCACTTTTTGTTGGACCGGTTTCAGTTCGCTGAAGGGGATCCTGGAAACCAGATCAATGGTAAGATGCACTTTCGCTTGTTGATTTTGTGCGCAGCTGAAGACCTTTCTGGCAACCCCATTCTCAACCCACCCCACCTCATCTATCTGCCCTTCGGAAAGTTATTGCAATGGTTTTTCGGGTAAACTTGGGCTTTCCAAATGGGGAGAAGAGGGTCGGCTGGAGAAGGATGGTGGGGACTGGGGGTTTTCTTGAGGATTTCGGGCTTGCTTCACCTGAGCGGCAGGGGATGGTACTGTTTCCCCCAAGTCGCCCAGAGAGGGCTCTGTGTGAGAGCCAACCTCCTTCTGTGGATACCTCGCCCAGGAGCTGACATCCCTGGGCTGTCTCCTCTCCGGCTCCTCCTCCTTCCCTGATGCCGGGATAAACTAAGCGAGTGTGTGAAGGGGGCCGTGGGTGGGGGACGTGGTGGCAGCCGGGGATTGCAGGGCTCCCCTCAGCTGGAGAAAATTCCCTGTGGCCACACCTTCCTCCTCCAGGCGTTCTCGACATTGCTCCCTCTCGCTGAGCGGGCGCTGGAAGTGGGGCAGGGTAGGTGCTGCTGGGCGCAGAGGAGGGGAGGAGATGGTAGAGGTGGGGCGGGCGCGCCTCTGGAGACCAACCCCTGGCCCTATTGTCCTCCGCCAGCAGGCTTCACAGACAGGCCTGAACGTGCGGGGGTTTCACCAGGCATTCACCAATGCCTGGACGTTGCCCCGGCTCGGAGCTCCGGCCTCCGCATCTTCCCAGGGGCAGCGCCTCTTGCTCTGGCGGTTGCTCCAGCCAGGTGCGCGTCCAGCCGGGAGCCGCGCCCCCGGGGCAAGCGCGGAGCCCAGGATGCCGCCCTCGGCTCGAGGCCGGCTGGTTCCTGCGGGCGAGGCGCTGCTGAGCCAGAGATCCAGCTACCTCCCGGGATCCTGCCCACTGCGAACTGGGAGCCTGCTCCCTCTTTCTGTCGCTCAGGAACAAAGTGAAGAAACAGGCAGAGAGAGACCTTGGCAGAAATTTGTGAACTCGGGTAGACTTCGAGAGGAGGTGAAATGAGCAAAAATCCCTTGGAGGGAAAGGAAAAAGGAAGCAAAAACTTTCTGGTTAGGATAATCAAGGTTTTGGTTTGTTTTTGTAATGGGGGGGGGGGGTAAGTGATTCCTCAGAAAGTATACAAGCGTCCGCAACTGTCAGATGGAAGGCTAGGGAGGGCACCTGCGGCTTCCAGGTGAGGTGAAGGAGTCCTTGGATGAAATTTCACCAAGCTGAGACCTAGAAGACAACGCTGTCTGCCCCTGCTGTAAATTCTTATAGAGAAGGAGCAGATTCTGGCTCTGTGCTCCAGTTTATGGTTGGAGGGGTATGTGTATTCGGGTTTGGGGACAACATGGTGACTTCTAAAGCTGTGAATAAAACGCAGATTTCCTGGATGCTGGTTTGTCTTTGTCACGTATATTTGTTCAGCATAAATGGACATAGGTTGTTCTTGACTGGGTATTATTTATATCAGTAGATCAGACATTCTGCTTATTTCTCTGATACATTTCATTGGTTAAAAAAATAAGACTTTTATACGTCTGGGAAGCAACACATTTATTTAATAAGGTGCTACAGTAATTTTCATGAGCATATTCATGGAATAACAAATAAATGCTTAAAGAAACCAGTTTACTTCATCCCAAAGGAGGTTAGAGAGGTGTGTGTGCCAAAATGCATCCCAAGTTGTTTATCTGAAAACTTCTTTAGCGCTGGAAGTAAATAATGCATTTACAGTAAAACATAAAAGAAAGGTCAGCAAATGTTTGTTTTTTCTGAACTTTTTTATTAATGTTATCGAGAAAAGAATATACTGAATATGTAATAAATTTACTGTTCTAAATTCTCAAATTGAGGATTAAATTCATTCCACTCTAAAATTGGCCAGATAATTAAAAGCCTTTGTTTTGGGGGATGTAAAATGCCTAAGTCGTTCAACATAAATGTACAGGTATTATAAACCAATCCAATATTTCTGGTGGAAAACAACTCTAGAAACCCATATATTTGTGGGATTGAGTAAAAAAGAAATAATTTTAAATGTCTTGGAAAAAATCTTAAAGATTTATTACAGACTGAATTAGCTTCTTTCCTGGAAATCAGTCTACAAATAGTTTTATGAAGTAATCTTGGAATTAAATGGTTAGCCTATTGAATATATATAATATAGCAGTGAACTAGAAGAAAAAATATAGTTCCCTTTGTAAAATAGTCTAGTTAAAAGTACAATATGGGAAATAAAAAAAAAGAGTCCAACAGTCTTGAAATTTGGCATGTAGCAATCAGAATTTTTATTACAGACATTTTGGCACAGAGGGAAAATCTGATTTCATAACAGGGGCATTTTATTATGCATTACTTTAGAAATGCTGCAGTTGATTTTATTGCCACCAGAGGGCAGAGAAACTGCTAATTTCTTCTATTCACATTCCCAAATTTCTCAGATTAATGATCCTCGGTATTTTGTTTTCCTATGCTCAGTATTTTTTGATATTTCAATTTATCATTTGTAAATAAGTGGCAATTTACAATAATGAGAATTTATTATATTTTGCATTTTCATTGAAATTAAATATTCATTCATCCAACATTTATACAGCACCTCCTACACGTAAACACTTACACTTTGAATACATTCTTGTGGCATAATAAGTACAATGGAAAAAAACCAAACGCCCTCTTTTGCATAATTGTTGCAGATTATTAAAAAATTATTGTGAAATTCCCAAGAATATAGCTTTAAATATCTCTCATGATTAAAAGTTCATTATCATATAATGAATTTATTTTTGGGTTGAATGTATTCTACGCATATCTGGAAAGTATTTGCCTATACTAAATTGTGTATCTCAACACCAATATTTAGAGAAAAATAAGCTTAGAATAATTCTCAATTTTATAAATCATATTATCTCTGTATTGTTATACATTCATCCTTATATCCCAAACTGATTGAAATATAGTTTAGTAACAATGTGAAGGAAGAAAGATGTATTAATGTCTTGAAGAATTCTAAAATTTAAATGAGGAAAAAAAGACCTAAAAATATGTAGTTAGATTTTGGCCTGATAATTACTCTTAAATGTGACTTGATGCAACGAGAAAGCTCATTACCGCTATATAGAGACAAAAATAGCTTAGGACCCTAGGGAATTTTCACTTTTTGAACTTTCTAATATTGCTGTGTTCTAGAGACAAGTAGTTTATTTTTAGCAGATCGTTTACATTTGTTTTAGTTGTTTCTCCAGTAGGATATTTTGCTATTCTGCTTTCGTTGGAGTTAAAAAACTTCGTTTGTTCTCATCACAAGGAGAATTTTTTTTTCCTTTATTCTTTTCTTTTTGTTGTATCTACATGAGAAGATGGATGGTAGCTGAACCTATTGTGGTGATCATTGCACAATATATGTAAAGCAAACCGTCATGCTGTATGCCATAAACTTACACGGTGATTTATGTCAGTTCTTTCTCCATAAAACTGGGGGAAAAAAGAGAAAATATTTCTCTATGGAAAGGAAGACAAAAATTTTCTAAAAAATCAAACAGTAAAAAAGAAACACTTAGTTTGAAATATTACTAATTTGTGGAGTTTGTAATGAGAGTATCTCTGTTGAGATGTACTGTCACTGGTATAAATTTTCTAACTGCATATATACCTAGTGCAAAAGATTGTAACAGTGGGTTAATTCAAGTGTATGTTCTCTATAAAATGGACATGGGTGGGATTATAGGACAAATGAAGGTTAATTTTTATCAGTCAATGACTTGTGACCGCATACAAAAATTTTTTAAATACAAAATGTTAGAGTCTTTTTCCTTTAGAGAGTAGGTACAAATTGAAGCCTGAGGTTGGGTAAGTTTGGACTGAGGCATAGATGTGATCTAGAACCTTTATGTCAGAGATAAGGTTTTTAGTTCATGGATGTCTGCATAGAGATTTGGAACAATTATAATTAGGACAGTTCATGGTTTTGTAAGTTTGATCTTTTGAAACGAGTTCTAATCCTGGAGAATGTGCTTCAGTAAAACTTAGTAATAGAAAATACTAATTTGCTCCAGACAAGTTTCTTCTCTGCGAAGATCAGATACTTTCATGCAGGATGTAGATAATATGGATTCTTTTCAATTAGTTTTGTCTCATTTTTCTGCTTCCTAAAAGATATCTTCTATTGTAGAAACGGTGTGTTTATAAGGATGAATGATCAACAACTGTGATAATGAGATCTAAAATAAAGTCTTGAGCCGTTTCCTTCCCACAACTCATTAAATACAGCTTCTTCACCATGGCCATCAAGACTGTTACCATAAGGCCTTAACCTATTTTCCCACCTTTTTTTCCTCTGCATGCTTTTTTAACACTCTAATAACCAAATGAGGCTCTTCGATGTTCCCTGAGTATGTACCATGTGTCACTACTGCTTTGCCTTTCCTCCTGCTCTTCCTTCCCTAATCCATCTCCACCCATCCATCTTCTACTTTTTCTTACAGGCTTATCTCAAGTGATACCCTTCACAAAAGAATGTGATGTCTTAGAACCCTCAGAAAACTCTATGCCTTTTTTAAGGCACTTCTTTGACTCTGCTTGATATTGTAGGATTTTTTTTCCTTCCCATTTCTGCACTTCTTTCATATATTCTCTTAGACCGCATCACATGTTCTTGAGGTCAGGGTCTATTGTCATTCGTTTCTGAATCCCCTGCAGCATCGACCACATAGGCGTGCAATAAATCCTTGTTGAACTGACTGAACTGAATGGAATTATAGTTCAAACTGGACTGCTGACTTGAATGTCACCTTGGGAGACTTTTTTCTACTTCTTAAAAAAAGTATACTTTTTTATCCTTCTTACTTTATGAGTTTTTCCATCAATAAGATGGAAATGAATACACAGACAGGCTTCACAGAATAATAGTTTAAAAGGAGAGAATAGGATCCAAGCTCTGCCAAACTGTCATAATGCTTCTGGTGGATGATATTTACCTTAAATCTTCCACTAATAGATAGAACTTTCAAAGAGTTCATGCTACCGTTCTTCTGACTGAATTCTGACTGAATTTTCACTTGTGTTCTTAATTTAATACCTTAAAGTACAGTGTGGATGTATGTGTATATATGCATACATATATATAATGGTGGTGGTTTATTTTCAGTGGAGATGAACACTATTAAATAATTTTAGTTGTGAAATTACTTTTGAACTGAACAGTACTTAGGCCTCATGCCATTAGCCTACATTGAAGGAGGCTTTAAAAACATAGTCTCATAAAACTTGTTATGGTGGCTGTTATGGAGGGGGCGGTGGCTGGGGGTATTGTGCAATGCATTGCACAGTATCTGCTCCCTGAGTAGCTAAGAGAGAGAAAGAGAGAGAGAGAAGTCTTGTGTCTTAATCACAGCCATAGTTGTTCTTCTGAACTGGTTTGTTTGTATCCTCTGGACGGTATGAATAGTGACCAGATGCATTACCTTTTAAAATTTGGTTTCTTGAAAGCTCAGAGCACAATTTGTGGTCCACCTCCAACAAGGATATAAACCTCTGGCCTATATTTTGTGTGCTGGCTTACCTGGGTCTTCATCTTCTCTTTCCTACTCTCATTTATCTCTGTCCAGCTTTTCTCACTTAAAATCTTGTATTAGTTTTAGAAATGGGAAATAAGCAAATAAACAGTAATCACCATAATACTTAAGGTTATATATTACTATGTTGCTTTTCAGCTTTCTTTTAATCTAATTCCGATCCTTTGCCTTTATTCTAAGCACATTTTCTCAAAGCTTTAATTATCTCTTTATAGTCCTCCACTCAGAGAAGTCTTTCTCCTTCACTGAGGTCCACACAGGATGTCTTCCTCTCTCTCCCACAGACAGTGATTCTGTTCAACTGAGGAAGTTACTGCAGAATGACAAAATAGTGATGCTTCTATTCAGTTTCTGCTGCTATGTGTGTGTCGTATGTTGCCTGGCCAAATTAACAGAATAATGTCTGAGGAAAGAATAGAATGTCAAATATTCTACGTTGTGTTGTAACCAGACTTTGAGCCCGTTTCTTATTTGTCCTTTGGTTTTGTTTTTGTTTTGACCTCTTTAATTAAAAAGTGGAACGATATGGAATGATGGTCAAGATTTGGGTATTTATAATGAATTAGAGGTCCTGTCAGGGGCCTGTTTGGAATTAGTATAGCCTGTTAAAGTTGGCAGATCTGATCATGGGGTCAGAAACTGTGTGACCTTTCTTGAAATCCAGACTTTCAATCCCTTTCTCCAGAGGCCATCCAAACAGACCTAAGCACTAGTAGCTCTCTTTTCTCCTCCAAATTAAAATTGTCTGTCCTCACTATTTCTGCTTCAGGTGTTACAGCAGAGAGTGGCCTGTGATTTTGTCAAGAGAGGGTCACAAAGGCAAGGATGCAGGGTGACTTCCCTTTTACTTCTCTGGAATCCTATTACATAGTTTCTCACTCATCCCACCTATTACTTTTCACTCATTAATTAAAAATTTTCCCTAGAATCCATATTGCTCAAGGTCTCATCCTGCAGGTAAGATGCTCAGCGCACTAAGGCTTTGAGAATATAGAGAGAATATGAAGAATTTGCCCTGTGGATAAACTATATAAGAATTATAATATTTAAAAGTCAATTTTCTATATAGTCGTTGGAGTGTTCAGTGTTAGGAAAAGTCAAAAAAGCTGATATATTCTCTTTAAGCTTGATGTTTGGTGAGTACACCAAACATCATTTATTTATTTAGATTAGGTTTATTTAGATTAGGAATAATGTGTTCTTTGGTCCAGTTGAAATATGGAACATTCAACATGCAACGATGTTTTTTGCGTAGTGTAATATTCTTCTGTGTTGGTGTGTACTGTCTGTAGTTTGTCGCTCCCAACTTTTTCTCTCTGAAACCACAATCTGAACATGTAATAAAATATTTATTTCCCTAAACCCTAACAGGTAAGTAAAATAGGCAGAACTTATCATTTTAGAATGTGAAATTTACAAATAATAATGATTTTCGAGATGTAAAGTAGAGTTGTAGGTCCATTTGGGGTATAGCTTGTGCTGAGTCTATTATACATAGTTGCTTAATACTCTCCAAGAAACAAACTTGGGCAGTAGCTGTCACTGACCCAATGAACCTAATTATTTAATTGGTATATTTGTTCATTTGTATGGTCAAAAGAGCTTACTGACCTACTGCAGGTATAGCTGGAAGCAGGTCCAATGGTATATCTATGACTTCTTTTAGCTCTCCTTTCTCCTTTTCCCTTTGCTATCCATTTCCTTCAATGCATTGAGAAAGATCTGTCTGGAGATTACATCAAGGTAATCTGCATTGGAAAATATTCATGAAAAAGTGCCTGTGAAATGATTTTTGGTGTACTGAATCATATTCTCAGTGCATATGGGTTCCTGCTATTTAAAGGAATCCTGTCCTGAACTTTTGATAAAAAATAAATCAACTTCTTAACTATTTTGTTACTCCATAGTTTTGTGTTTAAAATTAGCTAAAGTGTACTGCATGTGCTAATTCTGTCAAGAATTATATCATCTGGTATTAGCTATTTTAATTCTGACTATTTAGTGTTTATATAGGTGCTAGGAATACCTTTGAAGGTATTTTTGTAATCGAACCATTTTAGTAAACAATCAACTTGTCATTAATTTTATGTCACTAATTACTAATTTACATGACGTTTTGGATCTATTTTTTTGAATTTTAATTGCGATTCTTTTGCAATTTTCTATATTCCAGATAAAAATTGAACTCAAAGACATTTCACTGTGTACTTGCATTTTTGTTCTTTGGTTCTTGTTTGGAGTCGGAATAGAGTCATTTGAGGTTTTTTCTCCCCCACACAACAAAAGTTTAAAGAATACTTTAACACCTTTCTGAAAAGTCTGGATATCCTGTGAAAATAAAGTTGCTTTGTAGGTTAAAAAAATGCCATTTCACATTTTAGTTTGAAACATTCTTGCTGTATTACAAAGATATTGCTTGATATTTTATTTTCATAGCTGATTTAACATCATAGGATATTATGTATCTTGCATAATGTTTATTTGTATCTGCTTTGATTTATAACTTGGAATTTAAAATTTTACATAGTTTTTTAAATTTTTATTTCTTTTATTCAACTTGAATAAAATTTATGAAAGCTTTTCGTTTGACATGAAGTATCTGTAAATATATTTCCTGTATCAGAATATCGTGGTAACATTTGTTAATATGGCATGACTGGCAAAATACTGATGAATATGTTGTGAAACAATTTTGGTTGAGGCTGAATTGTGTAATAATTCACATCACTTGCTGTTTTGTACACATGTATTACGTGTGCTTGTGTTGGTCCTAATTTTCCTGAAATTGATTTATCCCATCATTGACTTATGCAATCTTCCAATTATTTTCTCACAGTTGATTTATCCAATCTTCCATCAACGAATAATCAGTGCTCTTTTGAACACTGGTGCTATGCATATCCTTGCATATGTTTTTTCATGTTCATATGTAGCAGTTACTCAGCTTCTATTTAGAGGTAGAATTCATGGGTTATTGGGCTTGTGAATGTTCTACTATAAAAGATAAATCCTGGAATAAGCCCCCCTAGATCTTCTAAGATAAAGTACTTCAACGATAAAGGGGTAATTATCTTCAAAGATAAAAGGATAATTATAATTTTTCCTGTACAGATATCACATAGTCTTAATTACTTGAGCTTTATAATAAGTCTTTACATCTGGTGGGGCAAACCTGTCTTCCTTGTTCTTGACCTTCAGAAGTGTCCTAGAAGGCTCTTTGCTTTTCTATATCTTTTTTAGAATGAACTTTTCAGGTTTCACTAAAAACTCTGTTGGACTTTTTGATTGAAGTCTCATTAAATCTCAGGGTCATTTGGTAAAGATTTCAATTTCTAAATAACTTGGAGACGATGTAATTTCTTCTCTACAATATCTAAAAGCCAGAAGAAGTTCTACAGCGCTTCACAACACATTGTTAATAGTGGCCACTTGGCGGTGACCTTTTTAGTTGAAACAATGTCCTTAGATTGAGCCCTGGTGCTGTTTTCTTGATCTCATCATGAAACTAACCATACATCTGATTGTTTCTTAGGAAATACAGGGGAAACCATAGGTTAATTAAAAGGAACAACTCAACTAAGGAAAGAATGTTAATTCCTAACTTCTTAGGAACTACCACAAATGCGAGGTGAACGCCAGGCAAATAATACATGGAAATGACGACATTTTCACAGTGTCCTTTTTAGTAAATTATCTCTGGATCAGCACAGCAGTTCCAAGCAAGGCTTTAAATTTGATGCTTAAGAAACAGCTCTGTTGAGAATGGTAAAATCCCCTGGATTTAGGATTCTCCTTAATGTTTGCTCTTTAGCTAATTAATATCAATTCCATGAGAGATTTACACTGAAAGAGAGTATACTTTACAAATTGCTACCATTTAAAGATAATAGATTTATGATTTTATTTAGAGTGCAGACATTTCTAAATTAGAAGTTTATAAGTTGCTTGATTTGAAAATCCTAAATTCCCCTCGGCTTCAGCACAGTTTACGACTGGCCATTGCTCTGAAGTCACGCGTACCCATCTGGATATTTTTTAGTCAGGAGTAAATGGACAAGTCGGGCAGCTTGTTTTATTTCTTTGTTATTTTAGCCTTCATTATCTTTTTAACATCTGTTGTTCATTTCAGATATTTTTAAAAACAAGCATGATTCACAGTCATTCTGCAGATGATGGTCTCATTGTCTGGACATTGCAAGACACTCCATGCAGGAAGCCAGACTTGTGCAATCTCAGCTCTGTCAAGCTGTTTTTAGAAGAGAATTTGTGAAATAGGCACAGCCAATAAGAAGCTGATTTTTCTAAATCCAAGCACTCATGTTTGACTGGAGAATGCTCTTCTACATCCGTAGTTCCCTCATTCTGGCTCTGGCAGGCCACAATTCTTTCTAGCTTACTTCAATAGCTTGCCAACTTGCCTCCAAAATTGTCTTGCTGGAATCCGTTCTTCATTCCACAGTCTGAAAGATCTTTCTAAAATGCAGATCTGACTGTGCCACTCCTCTGTTGAAAACACTTTTCTGCCTTCCTACTGGTCTCACACTCAAGTTCAAGGCCTCCAATAATCTGGTCCCAGTTTACCTCTCCAGGTTCAAATTCATCACGGCCTCCCTCCTCCTCTCCCTACTTTCCCATACAATCTTTCCCCTCTGAAACTGCACATGCCATTTCCTGTTTTTGAAGAACTCTTTCCTCCTCTTTTTGGCTATTTGTCCTTCACGTCTCAGCTTCAACTTGATTTTTCTCATATTGGGTAATTTCTTAGTGTTTCTCTGCCAGCTCCAAGTCTGACGACGAGCGCCCCATCAAAATGCACCCCATACATCCTTATCATGTCACTTATCATTAATAGTGTCAATAGTCATGCCTGCACTTGACTGTAGCTGTCCAAGTTTAGAGGCCATGTATGACTGATCACCACTGCATCACTAGCTGCAAGTATAGGAAGCCCTCTTGGAAAATTTGTTGAATGAAGGAATCTTGTCAGTGTTCCATTTGTATGACGGCACTATATTTGTTCAGATCTATCACTCGGGCAAAGAGTTTTGTTTGTACATTATTTCTACATATTTATTTAGGCAAAATCTGTAAATAATAATTTCTTGAGCATGATGTTTCGGATTTAAATGACAAAGGTGAAAGTGTATGGACAAATGAGAGATTGAATGACTTCAGATTAAGGGAATTTGTCATAGGCATTTGTGAAGAATTGAGAATTCATTTACAAATGATGGTTTAGGAATGATCAAGTCATTTACAAAGCCAGGAAGAACAGAGAAAGGGATACTTTAATGATTTATAATGCAGAAACTTGAATTGTCTGATAAAATATTAAAATTGGTTAATTTGCTTCTCTGGAGAGAATTCCGTCGTTAAAAAGGACATATGGATAAACAATGAATGAAATAGAAATTAAAGATAGAACCATGAAATTTGAATAAACAGCTTTTCAGGTATCTCAAAGCTAAAGATGCAAACTGGAAAATAGTCCCTGAGATTAGATATTTAAAAGATTTCCAAATACAAATCATTGGGCAGCCTTTTAAACACTTTTTCAACAAAAGAGTCTAAAAGATCTCTTAACAGTACACTCAATGATGTGAGTTAACCCTTTTCAGGGTCTTAAATGTGACCTACTTGCTGAAGTTTATATCAGTTTTGGTCAGCATCCTTCTTTCATGTACTCAACAACTTATATTTGTTATTATCTGAGCACATTTTTCTCACCCTTGTCTTTCTGTTTATTGTTTTTCTAGAAACATTATCCAAAGTTCTTCCTATATTCCATACTAATTTTATGGTGTGAATATCTGATATTTTTATCTGCTCAGTATGTCTTACCCCCTCTGGTAACAGCACCTTCTCATCCTTTGGGAATGTCCACTCTTCTGGAAACAGCACCCTACCATGATTTGGGAATATCCTCTCTCTGACTCTGTGTTGTTCTCCTGGGCCTTTTATCATAGTGTCATGCTTCCCCTGACAGTTCAGCATGTGTCCCAAAGGTGCCTACTCAGAATATCCCTTCATCTTGACCTTAGGCCGATTAGCCCTTCCCTAAATGTTACATACATATTCTAGAAGAGAGAGGGACTATTTTTTGTTAGTATTCCTGGGGGTTGCTGCATCAGCAAGATGTAAGTGTAAAGCCATCTGTAGGCAGTCTTAGACTTCCCAATAGCGTAAACCAGAAAATTCCAGTTTTGAGTTGATATTTTTGTTACTTGCCGGTGAAAGAGTCTTGGTAACTACATCAGAGTTTTCAGTTATATTGCTATTTGAATAATTATTTGATTGAGCACTGTTTCCCCCACTAAATTGTAAGTTCTATGAGGGTAGGAGCCATGTTTGTTTTACTTTCTTTTTTTCATTTCCTTGGCACATTTCATAGTGATTGGTATACAGAAGGCACTCAGTAAATATTTGTTAAATGAGTTTCTGCATAAGTTCATCTGGTAGAGTGTCTCCTCAGTGACCATTAAAATAATTCAAATCCTAGACATTATGTGATATTCAGCAGATGAGTCAAAAGTTGTGACTGTAATCAATTCTTCCCTGTTGGTTTTCTTAAGTAATTTTTTGTCTCTTTCTCATTTTACACATTAAATTCTTTTCCCGGGTCTTATTTTTCAAATCTTTCTTCGTGTTTAGCTTCATATCTCCCTTTTATTTACCCTTCAGTTCCTATTATCATTTTATTTTTCCTGTGAGTATAGGTAAACTTTCCGGGCAGTAGAAAGGAGAGAGCCTTAACTCTTTAATGGATGACACATCGTAGATTTTGTCAGTCCATTAGTCTGTACCCAGAAGTAAGAGGCAAAAAAAAAAAAAATCAAGCAGACAGTAGGTGATCCATAGCCAATGTTTATTCATTTTATTTATTTAATACTCTTTTTGGGGATTTTTCCAGACCATTAAGATTTTAAAAACAAAACAAAAATAGTAAAACTACATTTCACACCTAGCACCTAGCACATAGTCTGTTCTCACATTAAGCATTGTTGTTGTACTTATTGAATAAAGGCCCACAAATGTCTATTTTACTTCTAATAAAGGTATTAACTCATTCCTCCACCAACTCATTTATTCAACAAGTAGTCATTTTTTAAAATGGATGGAGGAATAAGTCGGTGCCTTTATTGAAAGTAAAACAGGCTCTGGTAGGTTAATTGGAAACCTAGCCATTCTGTCTTATGTTCTTTATACATAAGTTGGGGACTGCCATATGTTACACATTTATGTGTGATGTGTGCTTAAAATATATGACATTTTCATGATGTAATTTGAAATCTGTTTATAAAGTTCACTTCGCCTAATTTTCATGTTAGTTCAGCTTTTCCTCCAATGGGATAATTTCAGTTGGAGGGTTTCTAAGTCAATTTAATTTCATAACTTACTGTTTGAGATAAAAATAAGACATGGTTTCTATATTTAAGGATTGTGATCTATAGGAGAACAGGAGCATGGACACAGCATGAGCCCAGTGGAAGAACTATAACAAGCATGAATATAATGCAGGGACAGACCCATGCTTGTGGGAGCAGCAAAGCGAGGAGAGGGCCTGCCAGGGTCAGGGAGACAGCATTCAATTGCCTTATGGTTGTCAAAGGATGCTTCTGATGCCGGACAGGCATGGATCCAAACCTTGGCTCTGCCATTTACTAGCCTGGTGACCTTGCACAAAAATATTAACCCCTCTAAACTACATTTCTTCATCTGTAATACGAGAATAACATTACTTATCTGCCCAATAATAATAACTGTGGTAAAAAATTTCTGTTCTCTGAAGATTTGGTAGGGATGCCATAGAAATATAAGAAAGTGTGGAAGTAGTAAGTTAAGGGAAGAATGTAAAGAAGAGTAAAAAAGTTGGACAGAGCAAAGCAAGGAGTTCTCAGAATGGGGAGCAGCCTGAGGAGGCTTTCATTAATAATTTTTAAATATTAATAATTGAGATATCCATGTTTCAAGCTGCCAGAGAGAAAACTGTATCATCTTAGGGTCAGCAATAATTGTGTGCACTGGTACTGTTGCAGGTTTAGGAAGAATTAAGGCCAGTTAGTGCTTTAGACGGCCACGTGAACATTAAATGGCCCACAGACTGCACCTCCAACAGGCTTTGACTTGCATGACTAGGTTGTGGAATGCAAAGCACTGCTCTTTTTCAGAATCCACCCCCTCACTCAGCGATAGCCTCCGGCAAGATTAGGATTTTAAGAACATCATTCCAACAAAACATGCATTAAAAGAACACTCAAAGAATTTATTTTTAACAAACTCATGTTGTGTAAAATGAGACGACATTCCCAGAAACAGTTTTCTTTTCTCAGCCTGGGCTGCAGACAGGAAACAAAATTCTGCTGTGTCATCAGCTTTGAAGCAAGAAAAGACTACTTTGACCTTTTTAATATGCCTGCTTCTAGGGATAAACTGCCTTATGAGATTACACAACTCCCCTGGATGACAAGTTAACTTTTTTGGATGGTGATGATCTATTTATAGAGATCCAAAATGCTACCTGTGTCTTGAATTTGTCTGAAAAGGTAAGCAATATATGTGTAAGAGCAGAATAGCTTTTCTAAGATTTCACCAGTGAATGGAAGATAAGAAATGTCAAAATAAAAATTGAATACAAATCTTTAAAAATCCAGAATTTCCTGAGCATTTCATATTTAGTATTTTCTCCAGAAACATACATAGGCCTTTGGTGTTTTACTCGAGGCCAGCCCTATATGTATGGACAGGAGAGGTGGAAACACGCCCGGTGTTATTTGAGAGCAATGGAACAGCTCCTATTTCTACACTAATGTCTCCTACACTTATGTGTCAGTGGTTGTTAACTTTACAGAGTCATTTTTTGTGTTGACGTAAAATATCTTCGAAAATGTCAACATCAAAAGGAAGAGCAATGGTCGCCCGTGTCCTTTCTCTTTGAAACTTATGTAGAACAGGTGTGGTAAAGAGATGGAGTGTCCAGGCTCAAGCAAACTGGGAAAGGCAAGGTCCCTGGTTAGACCAAGAACAGCAAGAAGTGACTAAGAGTGTGTGTGGGCGTGTGCATGCCTGCATGCATGTGTGTGTGTGTGTGTGTGTGGATGTGGGGCTTAGTTACAGAGCAGAGGAATAGGAATACCAATAGGGGGCTGGAAGAGAACTGCTGAAGAGAGAGGTGAGTGGGCTCTGAGGACTAAACCAATGTACAATCTGTCTCTGCATGTGTATGGTGCCCAGGGTACCATTTTAATGCACGTCTGCTGATACATTGTTTGCTAATATTATCAGAAGTAAATATAATTTTTTAAGATATTCAAATTATCCAATTAGATTAGCTTATAAACTAGAAGAAACTGGATTACTATATCATTGTTTCAAAATGACAGAAATGACTGAATTAAACAGTGTTGATGGTGAAGTTTAATTCTCGGAAGAATTATTTATTCACTTTACAAACATTTGCTGGATGTAGTCTATGTGCCAAGCATTGTGCTGTAAAGAGATTAAAAAATATAAACCTTGCCAGGTTGGGGTTACGGTGCAGTATTGAAAATAGGAAAGTAAGCATTCTAAGAGAATGTGGTGTGTGTGTGCATGTGTGTGTGTGTGTGTGTGAAAGAGAGAGAGAGTAAGAAAGAGCGAGCTATGGGGGCAGAGGATTTAGACTAGAGGGTCAGAGAAGGCTTCCTGGAGGAGTGTGTTTCAGTTTCACTTTGAAGTGTGAATGATCATTAGGAGGGTGGAGACGGTGGAAATACATTCCAAACAGAGAGAAGAGCCTGGAGGCAGGAAACTGTGTTCTTTGGGGAACTGCGCTGTCTGTCGGGGAAGGATAGTCACAAGACTAAGAAAGGTCTCATCTACCATAGATGTTGAACTCTCTCCTGAACCTGAAAGCTGCCCGAGACAGATTTTTGTCAGCTGAACGACAAACTCAGATAGGTCTCTCAAAAAGATTTCTTTAGTATTGGTCTGGTGAGCAGGTAGGAAGGGGCAGACCTGGAGACAGGAGGTTTAGGAACTACTGGGTTAATAAGGATGAAAAGTGATGAAGGCTTCCAATAAGGGGAAAAAGTCTAAGATAATTCCCAAGTTCTCAGGTGCTTTAGGGAATAGAAAAATTAGTTCAGCTTTAGACTTGTTGAGTACTGAAATTCTTATGGGGCATCCCAGTGGAGATATCAACTTTACCAGGTGGGAGTCTTGGATGAAATGGAGACGTTCAATCATCAATGTATAAGTGGTGGTGGACACCAGCCAAGAAGCATGAATAGATAGAGAGGAGCAGAGGGTCAAGGTCAGAGACCTAGGAAGGTGGTCTGGGATGGTGAATGCAGGAAGGAGCCCAGAAGGGAGAAGGAGGAGGAGCAATCTGCAGAGGGAGGCAGATCGGTAGGAGGAAAAGCAGATCATTAGAACTGACAGAAAGGAGTCATCTGGGAATTCAGGAAGAGTGGTTTGGGTGGAGGAATGGGGCCAGCTGCTGCTAGATTTCGATAGGATAAGTGATGAAGGTGAGAGGAGCGAGCAGTGACCTGGATGAAACTACAATCATTAAAAAAGAGAGACTGGGGCAGAAATGCTGGAGAGGAAGTAGCCAGAGAGGACCACGGGGGTAAGAAAGGGTTTTGCTGGGGTAGGAGATGTGAGCCTGGCCCTAGGCGTAGGGGAAGTAGCCAGAAGATAGATAGGCAGATTGAGAATATAATTATGCTGACAATACGATAAACTATGTTAGAATTGTCGTCTCTGGGAAGATGCTCACAGTTCTCCCAAAATGCAACTTGCTTCAAAGAACCCTTTATTATATCACATATAAGAAAGTTGCTGTGCCATCTAATAAAAATTTAATTCAGGCTTAGATGATATCACATTTATGTAACCTGAAGTTGTTAAATCCATGAAATCTCTAGAATAAAGGTTGTTGGAAAGAGAATTTCGTCTTGAGAAGTAGCAGCAGAAAAAATGAATAACTTTATTTTATCAGTTAAGTTTGGGCTACAAAATGGTTGTAACATGAGGAAGAAATAATAGCTACATTAGACAAAAGAGTATTTAAAATCATTTGTTTAGGTTCAGGCATTTTTTATTTTAAGCCATCACACCATGAAGGAAAGGGGAGTAATGACTTCATCGTTCTTTTACCAATAGGATGACCAGGAATTAAAATAATAAACTGAGGGAAGGCGGTTGTTTTCCTCACTGTAATTTTTCTGGCTGTTTTGAAGATGAATTTTTTATAGTGATTAAAATAATGCCTGGCACTTAGTAGGTGCTCAGCAAATATTTGTGAACTATGAACTTTCTAACCTTTATTTGTATTTAAGAAATCAAAGAAGTAAGGGTCAAAATATTCTTTCATGAAAACTTAGGAATTCTCTTCTCGCTAAGAAACAGTAAACTCTTATAAAAGAGGTATTTATTTTCTCCCAATCTTGCCTTCAAGGTGAGTTAGAGTTTTTATCAACAGTTGTTTTATAAAATTGTTAGAGGACTTTAAAAGGGCTGATTGTTTTTGTCTGTAACATGATACCCCGCGAGACATTCCTGACCAGCTTGAAGTTAAAAAAAAAAAATTAAAATATCAGCCTTATGCAAGGTTGAAATTAAAAATGAAGACAAAAGTTAAAACCCATAAACCCTTCCTATCTGTAGGTTATCGTTCAGGATAGAGTATAAGTTTGTATCTCTTAGTAATTGGAACATTGCCTCATGCCCTCATTGTGTGTATGTGTGTGTTTGGAGGTGGGGGAGGCGGACGGGGGAATCAATGAGTGGGGAAGAAAGTAAAAGATGAAAAAGGACATGACTTAAGTCAGGTTCTGATAATTTAACAATATTTATGGATATACCGTAAGGTAGTTACTTAGTTTGTGATTTCTTCAATTACATGTCTTATTTTAACTTGGTAATGCATTGCAAGGACGAAAATAACAAAATGCAAAATTAATAAATTTTGTTGCATATGACATGCAGAAATACTAATGTAGAATATAAATGTGCATCCATCTACAGTGATCCTTCAGCTTGCAACTGAACTTGTTAGGTCATTTATCATCGTTTGTCTATGTAAATTGCTTTGTCATATGCTTTCCTGTAAATCAGAAACAGATCTCTCCTTTTTGTTTTTGTTTAGTTTATTTCTTGTTCAGTTAAGACTCTTAATATTTAACCTCACAAGATATTAGTGAAAAGTCACTAGCATAAGACCATTTAGTTTTTCTATCACTTGCATTTTGGTGAAACAAGAAGAAAAAAATAGTTATAATTCAGTGAATTTATGTAACTTTTTCTTCGTAAAACTTCCAAGCTCTAAATACTCACTTATATGTCTAGAATAGATTATGTAATGCTTTTTAAAGAATCAAAACAGCACACGTTTTTGATATTTTACATAATATTTGTTAACTTTAATTCTATGGTGTTTTCCAACATGTAATAATACATACAACATTTGAAATTTGTAATCCAGTATTTTTAAGTCCCGATAAAAAAGACAAATTAGTTTCTCAACCATCATTTGTTACAGGAATGATCTCTCTTCTTGCAGATGTGCAGATGGAGCTAGGCTGGGATTAGGGGTAGCTCCATCTTCAGAAGGAGAAGAAGTGATGGATAGGCAAAACTAAGGGGCCACTGCACACTTTCATGGCACTTTAACTCTATAAAACATTTACCACATAGTATATTATTTAATCTTCATGCTGGTCCATTGGCTTTTTTTCCCCATTTTTTTTTTATTTTGGTAAAATACACATAACAAAGTTTACCATCTTAACCATTTTTAAGTGTACAATTCAGTGGTATTAAACACATTCGTAATGTGCAAGCATCACCACTGTCCATCTCCATAACTCTTTTCATCCTTCCCACTAAACAATAACTTCCCATTTCTCCCACTCCCCCCAGCCTCTGGCAACCACCATTCTACTTTCTAGCTCTATGATTTTTGTGTGTGTGTGTGAGGAAGATTAGCCCTGAGCTAACATCTATTGCCAATCCTCTTTTTGCTGAGGAAGATTGGCTCTGGGCTAACATCCATGCCCATCTTCCTCTGCTTTATACGTGGGATGCCTGCCACAGCATGGCTTGATAAGTGGTGCACAGGTCTGTGCCTGGGATCTGAACCTGTGAACCCCAAAGCAGAGTGTGTGAACTTAACCAGTACACCACCAGGCCAACCCCTATGTGTATTTTTTATTTTGTAAATTTAGTAGTTTCCTTCAGTGACTCTTCATATCTAGCTGGATAGCAAAAAGCAGATGGCTCTAGAAAATATAAAAGGCTTCAATTACCATAGTAGCTATTTTGACTATTGACCACATCATTCAGCTTTATACGTGTTGCATTTAACGCTGGTGACATGGCATTTTTGTTATCATTGTTGCAGTTCTGTTTTGGAATTCGAGTGTGATTGTGGCCTGTTCAAGCAGCTCCATTTGAATTATACTTAATTGGAATTTATTTTCTTGGTCATTTTATAACTGAGATCTGAGGATAAATAAATATGATATAATTGCTGATTTTTATAATCCATTGGTTGATTGGAAACTGGTGACAAATGCAGACTGGATTGTGGGGATCTCTAGTGAATTCTGATGACTCTTGATGTTGTAAGTTTAAGCTACAGCTCCTATAACCAATGCTTACAATCATTGCTCTGCTATCTTCAGCTTAGAAACAAAGTAGAAAGGTCTAGACTCATCTCACAGGGGCCTGAAAGATCTGACCTGGGTTAGATTCCCAGTCCCATGACTTACTGCTTCTGTGATTTTGGTAAAGTTGCTTCACTCTCAATTCCTTGGTCATCTGTAAAAATCGCAATGATAATGCTCACCTTGCAAGATAATCTATGAGAATTAAAATACAAAATATGGAAAATCCTTAGAACCCAGTCTGGGGCATGGGGCATAGAAAGTGCTCACTAATGATCGATATTGCAGATATTCAAGTATTAGTGAGTTTGTCTGAATGTAGACTTTGGACGTACATCCATTTACTTTCCTGTCACAAGTTAAGGTTAAATGAGTATTAGCATTTTATGATAACAAAGGTTGAACCGGTATTCACCTGCTTTTGCTTACTTAAAAAATAGCCATTTAGAGCTCCAAAATATCTAAAATTTCATAGAGTTTGAGTAGGTTAGGCAGTTGAATTTTAAAAAATGATTCTTGACATAGACGAATAATTGAAAACAAAACCAGGAAGTTTCAGAGGTCACAATACTGGTTGTAGTGGCAGAATCAGACCTAGAATGCTCTTTCCATTATATGGTTATTAAGTTAAATCTAGCATTATAATTTAGCAAGTTCATGATTTCAAGACAGAGTAACCGAATAGTTAGCTTTGATAATAAAAATGTAAGTAGAAACAAAATTTATTAAATTACCCTTCATTTTGCCCTGGGCAACAATGTATACATTTTATTCCTTGCAGTTTCGTAAAGGACCTTCTCATTTATATGACATCATAACAATTATTGAAAATAAATTACTATGAGAGTAGGGTAAGAACCGGCCTATCCTCATTACTGTACATTATATCATATATATATATAATATTACATGGTTGAAGAGAATTTGGTGAGGAGCATATATAATTGGTATATAATTTCATTTTTATTTTAGTGAAGCATTGAACATTACTGATTAGATATATACTATTCATTGCTATTATCAAAGAACTGATTTTGACAGGGAAGCAGATGTCAGAAAGCAATTACATTAATAACAACATGATTACTGCCACCCATTTAATTCTAGAAACCTGCCTAGAATCTTTATGAAGCAAATAATTTTCCTCAGCTATACAGAATAGACAGGATCTGTTTCCCTTAGCCATAACACTTCAAAAGAAAATGTGCATTTAAACATTTTTGATTAGGTGTACCATGTAACAACATCAGCTTTTGAATCCTCCTCTAAATCTTAGACCTTTTTCAAAGTAATTTAATTGCTTTTCAAAGCTTACTTTCACAGATGGAGTATTCTTTTGTCTTAGATTTGTTTGTGTTTATTTGACCATGATCATACTCTGAAATGTGAGCATTATGACAGAAAATAAGTCTGTGTTCACACTTTATTTTTCAGCTAATGTCAGTTTCAACCTCGTTCGTGTCTCTTTTGGTTTTCTACCTTTTCTCAGTAAATTACATCGTTTTAATTTTAATATTTTGTGCTTTCTTGATTTCTTTCAAGTTATAAAAGCAGTCTCTGTTAATTATAGACGGTTTAGAAAATACAAAGCAGTATCCAGATGACGAATCTTGATCATCACCCAATGGTCAGAAATGACCATTATTAGAATTGGATGTACTTCTTCCCATTTTGTTTTGTTTCTTTAAATCTCTCTCTCTCTGTCATCTTTCCTCCATCTATTCTGGCTCCACCCCTTATTAATGTGACCTCAGACAGACCTCCCTGCCTTACTTTCCTCATTTATAAAATACGAATAATAATAATCCCTACCTCACAGGGTTATTTTGAGGATTAAATGAGTTCATTCGTGTAAAGTGATTAGCAGAGTGCCTGACACATAGCAAACTCTCAATAAATGTGAAGATTTGTATTCCACATTGCTTATTTATGTCTTATTTGCTTGTACTGTGATAGTAGTATGTACATTATAAAAGAGAAATAAAACAGAAATGAAAAGGAACTGAGCACCCCAATGGATGGTCTGCCACGCCCCACATTGGAGATCACTTGGCATAGGAAGTTGAAAATTTGCAAGAAGGATAAATGATAATATTTACAGATATCATCAGATGACTATATTTACTTTGAGGTTTCTGATTTGGGGTAGGACTCTGAAGTCATTTTGAAAACTTGGTACTCTCTATGTGTTATCTATGTCTTTTCACTGAAAGGAGATAGGATTTAAGGGCATCTTATGTTTTAGTTTGAAACTTCTAGAGTAATCACAGGCATATAGTAACAGGTTTAACCGCGGAGATTACTTTTCACAGTTCAGCTAAACTTATCCACTTCCCACCTCTGCCCCTTCATAAAAAGTTTCCTGACAATTGCAGCCCCCAAAACCTTGTTCTCTCCTGATTTCTCTCCGCTCGACTCACTTGAACCTTGACCGTTTACCACCTTATTTTTCCACGTGCTTACATCACAGCATAACAGGTATCTTTAATAAATAACACTCGTGCTGGCTTCGGCTCAAATGAAGTGAAACCGAAAGTCTAGAGATTACCTGTGAAGCCCAACTTGTAAGAAGATCTTTTTGGTTGGACAAGGTGAATTTGAAGGTAGCTAAATATGTTGCAAATTTAAAAGAAGGCTGTAGATGGAAACTTGTGGATAGGTTTTTCCTCATATACGCGTTAATGAGTATCTTCCTCACAGTTGTGCATTATTCGTAATATATACCATAAATAGTGCCCTTTCTTCTTGCTGCATCTTTTCACCCTCTGATATCATGTTTATGTTATCTGATGTAATGGAAATAAATCTGATAGAAGTAATTTTTAAAAAGCAATGCAGAGCTGAGATATAAGTATATTGAGTGTTTATTAGCAGAGAGAATTTCTCCAAGTAGCTTGACATTAAAAAATGTTTTTATTCTTAAGGCCAGCCTGATGGCATAGTGGTTAAATTTGTATGCTCCAGTTTGGTGGCCCGGGGTTCGCAGGTTTGGATCCTGGACATGGACCTATGCACCGCTCATCAAGCCATGCTGTGGCAGGCATCCCACATACAAAACAGAGGAAGATGGGCACAGATGTTAGCCCAGGGCTAATCTTCCTCAGCAAAAAAAAAAGAGAAAGATTAGCAACAGACGTTAGCTAGGGCTGATCTTCCTCACCAAGAAAAAAATGTTTTGGGGGGCCACCCAGTGGCGCAGTGGTTTAGTTCGCACTCTGGCAGCCTGGGGTTCGCAGGTTCGGATCCCAGGTGCCCGCCCACCAACACACTGCTTGTCAGCCGTGCTGTGGTGCTGTCCCATATACAGCAGAGGAAGATGGGCACAGATGTTAGCCCAGGGCCAGTCTTCCTCAGCAAAAAGAGGAGGATTGGCAACGGATGTTAGCTCAGGGCTGGTCTTCCACACACCCACACACAAAAAACGTTTTTATTGAGTATTATATATGCTCCTTCTTAATAATGCTTTTTACTTATATCACTTTTTTCTATAAAACTTACCAAACTCCTAATATCTATGGAATTGTGTATTATTTCTGCTATGGTTTGAGGGTTTTGATTTCCCGCCAATGTTGTTTTAAATGGTATTTAGCACAGTTAACTTATTTATGAATATTGTTTGAAAATAGCACATTCATGTGGTAAACATGGTTTTCTTTGCTGCGTTTTAAAGGTTAACAAATGCATTTGAATAATGATTTTTTTATGGAGTTTTTTGTGTTTCACAATTTAGAGCTAGTATATTAATTTGATAATTATTCGATACTTTATTCTTGTGTTTTGTATTTGCAAATTTTCTTCTGGATTTCCAAAGAGTCAACTACTGTTACATCCAGCATGTCTCCATAAGAACTCCCTCTGTGGGTACCCCTGGGAACTTCTTATTAAATATTTTCTAGTGAAGAAGAAAATCAGGGAGAGACAGATAAAAGTTAGAAAACAGAAGAAGTGGGACACTTGGGGAAAAAAGTAATTAAAGAACGGGTAAGGCAAGACAATCAATTTGTATACATAGAAGACAGTCGTCCCAACATCATTGCCTCAGTTTCTCTCTTCCAGAGTCTTTTATGACATGAGCAAAAGCATGATTTATTTAGGAATATATGTGATTCCTCGTGGTGAAACTGGACTAACATCATAGCTTATTTTGTAAATTTGTTGTTGAACCAATGTTTTCTATCCCTGTGTATAGCAAACTCCAGTCAAAATTACTAACTAACAGGGACCGGCCCCGTGGCGTAGTGGTTGTTTGCACTCTCCGCTTTGGTGGCTTGGGCTTCTCAGGTTCGAATCCCAGGTGCAGACCGATGCAACGCTTGTCAAGCCATGCTGTGGTGGCATCCCACATTAAAAAACAAAAAGAGGAAGATGGGCACAACTTTAGCTCAGAGCCAATCTTCCTCAGCAAAAAGAGGAAGGCTGGCAACAGATGTTAGCTCAGGGCCAAACTTCTTCATAAAAAAAAAAAAAATCCTAACAAAAAAGCTGAATTAAGCTTTATTTTCATGGGTGCTCACTGAAGTCTATGCATGACTGATTAGAATCATAACTTGTGACTGGCTTTGACTAACTCAGTCAAATGACTAACCACTAACTATCAACACTCTCAAACAGAGGAGGATCTTGCTTCTCAAAGGCTATAGGAATGTGGGATTTTCTAATGCTGTTTTGAGGTCATATGCAAGGTCCTTTACTATATCCAAGATTCAGAGAGTTCTGGACATTGGAACTAGGAAGATAAGCCCAGTTTTGTTTTCTTTCAATATTTTCAGAATCTAACTGTGCCAGAAAATGTCTCACTTTGGTTTATTTTGGTTGTTCATCTCTCACGTGTGATGGGTACTTACTGGGACATAATCCAAGTTCTTTCTTAGCGAGATGATTGGTCCTAGACGTGGTTCTTATAGTGAGAACCATGAAAACATGGTTCTCAGAAGTGTGAGACAAGTCACTTAACTTCTCTGTTCTTCACTTTCTCTGTCTGCATCAGAAGGCCCTTGCACCAGTTCTGAATTTCTCACTAGGTATGCTGTAACACAAAGCTCTCACAGGTGTGCTGACAAATTGTAATAAATATGTAGGATTTATTTTTTGCTACACCTTTGGAGAGGCAATCATGGTGACGTCTTGTCAGATGAAATGTTAAACCGAGCAGTGTAGAGTAGGGGCAATTTATTGTAAGCAGGAGGTAAAGTGTGATTTTAAGCCTGTGCCAAGAGAAGAACAGGTGTTTGTTGGAACCTGTTGGAACTCTTCCCCTGGGTGTCAGTCTTGGAGCAAAGCCCTGCAGTAAACAGTTCTCAGTAAGTGACACCATGTCAAGGGTGACCAAATCAATAGGGCTCCGTCTGCGGAGGCTATTTATTTAATTCCTTTGTCAGTTCTCTTATTTCCAAAATATCCTGACCGTGCCAAAAATTTACAAAGCTGCATTAGATTTTATGAGTCAGATCTCTCACTTCTTATTTGGTACCTCCAGTGTAGTCATGGCAACCACCCTAATGAATAAATATAAACCTGAAGCTTGTGCCAAAGGTGAGTAATTTGGACCTGGGTAGTGGCAGGAAAGATATTTTTAGGGGAAGAGCAGAAAATGAAAGGAAAAGAACATTAATTATCTTTATTTTCTTATGATTCGATATTTTTACCATAGAAGAGAAAGGAAAGGGGAAATGAGGTCTTTATGAAGTGATTGAATCTAGAGAGAAGGCAAAAAGAAGGTTAAATCTTACTGATGATGGGTGTGAATCAGCTTCTTCTTATGTCTTTTGGCTTTTGAAAGGACACTGTTAGTGATATGATACATTCTATTCATCTTTTCTTCATATGAATAGTTCTCTTTATTGGAATAAACCTCACTGTAAATAACTTTTGTCCACGAAAGTGTAATTGAGGTTTTTGGTTGGGTCCATAATAAGACTTGAAAGGCAGACTTCCTATATCTCCCCAAACTTTTTCAGAGGGTCTGAAGTCATTGTTCAGAGAGTCAATCCCAAGATACATACTGTGGGGAAGAGGGACGTGGAGGGAAAAGTCTCAGAGGTCAAGACCCCCAGGCACATAATTGACCTGGCATCAGGTGTCCATTTGAGAAGTGTGACAAGCCTCCCCACAAAAAGAATTTGTCATTTTGTTCCATTCTAGTTCAAGTAAGTCCTTACTACAAATAATAAAGTTATTTTATAGTTTTTAATACCAAATATTTGAATGTGCATGCCTTCTATTTGGTCTGAGAGTAGAGAAGTCCAGATTATTTCAAATGGTAGATTTTCACGTGTGGCAACAAATATTCTGAGTAACCATTGTAAATGTAGAGAGCACAAATCCGGAAATTCAGAAGACGACCTGCTTTGGTCTTCATGCAGGTTTGTAGAACCCATTTGGAGAATCACTGATGTAAGTCATTTTCTTTGGTGGAAAGTGCCTGCCTGGCACGCAAGTCTTAACTCAGTGGTTCTCAAAGTGAGAAGCATCAGCGTCACCTGGGAACTTATTATAAGTTTCAGTTCTCAGTTCCACGCCAGACCTATGGAGTCAGAAACTCTGGGGTGGGGCCTGGCAAGCTGTGATGTAACAAGCCTTCCAGGGGATACTGATACATACTGAAGTTTAAGAATCAGCACCTAAACCGATCTTTCCTTTCACACCCTCCTCTCATTTCCTAATGTTCCAAACTCAATTTATTTCAGCCCAACGCTAACTATAGCTAACATACATTGTGCTCAAAATTGTATCATAGACTGTGCCAAGTACTTTCCATGTATTATGTTCTTGGAACAACCCTGTACCACAGATTTTATAATTGGCTTCATTTTAAAGATGGGGTAATGGATGCTCATAGTGGTATACTTTCCCAAGGTTACGCAATTAGTAAATAGCAGGGACTGGGATCCAGTCTAACTCCTAAATCTGTGCACCAAACCACAGAACTATGCCTCCGATATATTTATTAAATACAAGGCAGTTGAATATTTGGGTTAGAATAAAATAGTCCCAGATCCAGTGGGATCCCATTTTCATAAATTGGAAATTGATCCGTCTTTGCTAACTTCCTCTGTGCATGCCGTTTCACCTAGAAAATATTGCTTGCTTTCTTCCTTAATCCAGTTTAGTGGCCGCTATTAAAATCAGGCTCAAGACACACCCACTTCAGGAAGCATTCCCTGATTTTCCTTGTTGAATGGATGATTTCTGTAGGCATTTGCCCTCAGTTTTTGTTGTTGTCTTCTGTTCTTGCAGATTGGTGGTTTTGCACTGTTTGCATGCCTCCTACATCGAATCCCCCTAAATGAACTGCAAATTCTCCCAAGAGAGGAACTATCTTTTATGGGTGACTTCTCTCAGTTTCCCAGTAGGCTTCTGCACATGGTAGTCATCCAGCGAGGCATGTTGAATAACAAGAATGTTTATAAAATCTCTTCATGGTCCTTGAATAAAATTTTAGGTTGGGGGAAGGAGGAGCCCATCTGAAACATTGGAGAGAAATGACTAAAATAAATTAAAAGTGCTTAGTAAAAGTATCAAAAAGTTGAACAACTGTTGTTGTTTCAGCTTTAATTTTCAAAACATGTTCGATGCAGATTAAGAGGAATTTCAGATGTTTCCATGAAGTACCCACTAGGATTGCTGTAGTCCTTCCTTTTATTATTGCACCCACAGGCTGTTCTTTTTAGCTGCACTTGAATTTATTGAAGTGATTCTGTTTGCCTCAAAGGGTTTTGAATGAGAGGATGGCAGATTTTTTTTAATGAACTCACTCTTCATCCCATGAAAAGAAGCTTTCAGAAAAGACAATTTCACTTCATTGCTATAATCTTAAGCAATCATACAAAAGTTTTAAACTTTAAGTGTGAATTAAGATTTTTATCATATGAAGAAGGAATCCCTACTAACGCCCTATTAATATCTCTTCTTACATATGTTTATGAAGTTTTCATTCCTTTATGATCCTTAGATGCCCATGCCTTTATTTATTTATTTGCTGAGGAAGATTAGTCCTAAGATAACATCTGTACCAGTCTTCCCCTACTTTATATGTGGGTCCCCGCCATGACATGGCTGATGAGTGGTGTAGGTCTGTGCCGAGGATTTAAACTTATGAACCCAGTCCGCCAAAGGAGAATGCCTGAACGTAACCACTACCCCATGGAGCTGGCCCCGCCCATGCCTTTATTTAAATACAGTGATTTGTGGAATTTATAACAAATAGTTTCTCAACTCCTAGGCATGTATGTATAGTATTTTAAATGAAACATAGCATTTTTTGTTACATAAGAAATGTTTATCATAGATAAGGGAAATAAACAAAATAAAAACACAAGAAAATAATCCAAATGCATTTTTCTTTCCCATGTGGTGAACTTATTGGTATATATTATAAGTTAGCTTACATGTGTATAAAGAACTGTTCTCTCTCTTCTCTCTCTTTCACACACACAGAGTTGTCAAGTTTTTAAATGAAAACCTAATTCTACAAAATGAAATCTGATACAATGTTACATGTTATATGTGTTATAGTATTACAAGGGGTGGGATAGGTTATTGTGAAGGTAAAGGAATATAAAGTGATGTATGTGCTTAATAGTAGGAGAAAGTACAGGAGAAAATAAATTATAATAGTAGTTTTCTAAATTTCTTCGTAAAGGGACATCTGCTTCGCTTGTGGTATGGGCACTGGGGACAGTCCAGATAGGGCAGTCTTTGGGGGTAGCAGACATAGTTCTCTAAGCTACATTCACTTACCCCCTAAATTATTTTAAAGTAATCTGATAGACCTAAGGTAGTTGTCAGTAATTGCCGCCCCACCTCAGCAACTTTTATCAGTATAATTTTGCAGCCTCTAAACAGAGGAGGAGGATTATGCTTAACGCTAACCCCACTGCCTAACTTCACAAACCATTACTTTCCTTGTCAATTTTCTCGCATTGGGTAGTTAAATTAAAAACATCCCTTATCTTACCTGGAAGAAAACTGCACCTGTCCAGCTGACAGATCTTTTTAGAGACACACATGCCCTTTGAATAAGGAAAAATTGAATATGTATTTTCCCCCACAGTAATCTTGAGTACATAACACTAATTCTTCCTTTGGTAAAAGTCTCCCTACTTTAAAATTTTCAGTGAGAAGTCAGCTGAGTTGTTTATAGATGCTGTGTCCTAAAACTTTTGAACCACTACTCTTTTGTGGGGTATTATAATTAAAAGGCAAAATACAAAGCAAATTTTCCTAAAAGATTAATATCTCCTGAATGTTTCATCATGAAAGACCTGTCTAATCGGTTCCTGCATGACCACTACTTACACACCCCATACTGAGAGATTCTAAAGCAAATAATCTGCATTTGAGTTACTATCTGTTGAATTTTTTTAAGAGCCACCAAAATATGCATTTTAAATAAAATATCCTGTATACTGCACTTCAGGAAAGACATGAATTTTAATGCATTTTCAAGTAGCTGATAAGAAAGCAAATCATGGCTTACTCAGAATTCTCAAATGACAAGCCTAGAGCCTGGAGCTAAATGAAAGTGGATTCTGCCTTGAAACTCCCAATGGTTTGCTGTGGATCTGGAGGAGGGATATCCTGTTTTCAGGGATAGCAGACCCTCCATAGCATTCAATTTACTTTAACAAACATTCATTGAGTGCTTACAATATGCCAAGCATTCAGATATGTAACCCCAGAAAATTCAAAGGCTAGTAAGACCTATTTCTTGCTTTTGAAAGTATTTAAAAATAAAAGATTTCACAATAAATGGACAAAGATAGACATATAAACAAAATATTTTGTGACACCGATAAGGATTATAAATAATGGTATTTTCACAGTGCTATGTTTTGGGACATCAGTGGGAGGCAATTATTCTTGCCAGGTGTGATCATATCCCAGACAAAGGGCTGGTTTTCTCTTGCTTCCTTTTCATCATGCATAGGAATAATATAACATCACAGCGGAGGACGTTTCCCATAATAATAGCTCAACACATAATTGGTCACTTAACCTGAATTAAAGTGTTTCTAATTCTTGGAAGTTTTAGTTTTATTTAGGAGTGGTCACACTTACAATTAGTACTTGTTGAAAACGGTTCCACTTACTGCCTCTCACCCCTAACATGTCTTGGTGCCCCAATTGTCGCTTTCCTCTGTTACTGCTTATTACTGTGAGAAGCAGTCTTTGATGGAGTGTATGACCAAGAGAAAGAGCTGGAATATCCTATGTTTTCATTCTGCTCTTTTCTCTATTCCTGAAGAAGCCAAGTTAGTCAGGCATGGGTGAAATAGCAGATGGTGACAATGGGAGCAACTCACTGGCCATGATTTTAGAGAAGAAATAGCCTGATATTTAAATTCAGGTAAAAGGGGAAGTATTGAATCAGGCTATAAAAAGATATCCAGCCTTGTTACTCAAAGTGTGCCTCATAAACTAGCAGCATCAGCTTCACTTGGGAGCATTTTAGAAATGTGAGATCTCCCCAGACCTATTGAACCAGAATCTGCATTGTAGAAAGATTCTCATGTGGCTCCCTTGCACATTAAACTTTGAGAAGGACTTGTTTAGATTCAGTGGAAAAGAGGATAAATCATTGAAAAAGGAGAAGTACAAAATGGATTCTAGAAACAAAGGTTTTTCAGCTGTGGTCATGCTGTTATATTTCATAGTCCATCTAAAGTTTGTTGACTATAGAAAATATAATATGTGAGTGATGGATAATCAAGACATCAAAACACATATTCAGTAAAATGGACAATGTTCGGATTTTGTACCCTCCAGATAATGAAAATCTGTGTTTTTATGAGGGAGTTTGTTATTTTGTCTAGTCTATGGAATAGTACATATCTCAAAGGCCCTTCGGAGGCAAGAAAATTACCATGAGTCAATTATTAAGCAAAAGAATCTGACTGTTAAAAATATTTTTTTGATCTCTTTGTATTGTTGTGATAGTTTCTAATTCAATCCTGTTCTTAGGCTGGCACAATAAAATAGGCCATGTAATCATCACCAGGCTGAGAGTGAAAATACTTTTTATTAATTTTACAGATGTGAACTAATCAGAGTAATTTTAATCTCGGACACAGTTCAAGAAAGCCATTTATTTACCTACTCTGAGATGTGTTCTTTCAGGTGCTCAATAAACGTTCCAGATACAGAAAATAAAGACTACAGTTTTAGAGGCGAAAGGAATGGGCAAGGTATCCATTGCAGAGCCATTTGTTATGTGAACCTGTAGAACTTAAAGTGAGTAATGCCTTGCTTCTGGTCTTAGGTTGTGTCACAATTCATTAGAAGCAATAATGGTTATACCTCAATTGCTCATTTAACAAGAACTGCAAAGCATGTGGACACTGTGTAATTAGATTTTACAACTTCTCTGTAACAATTTCACTCTCTTCCTGTTTCTCCTTCTTATTCCTCTTCTCTTTTCCCTCTTTCTTTTCAGTTTCTGCCTTAGCTCGGGGTCTGTAGAATACTGAGCTTGAGGCAATTTTTTGTTATTGCTTTTCTGGGGGATGTGCAGTCCCTGGAAGGCAAGAGCGAGGGCAAAGGGGAAGTGAGGAGTGAAGGCAGGAAGGCCAATAAAAGGTGTTATTGCACTGGCCGCAGTTTCACAAGAAAACATAGCTGGATGCTTGGTCCTGCAAGCTGTCTCCTGAGAGGTTGTACGAAATTACGTCTTGGAACAGATTTTTATCTGGATCAGTTTATTTTCAGGCTTCTTGCATCTTTTGTCTCTCTTTGGTCAAAACTTACCCCAAAGGGCTTTGACTCCTCTGTACTTTGCCCCTCTGGGCAGCCTCTGCAGAAGTGGCAGCTCCTTGGTCTGGTTGGGTCAGACCTGTGCCCTGGAGATGTCGTGATTCCTCCCATGGTGGGTTCAGTGGAATCCACATGGAAGCCTGGCCCTAGACCCCTGGGGAGGCTGCGTCTATCTGTGACCATAGGAGGCAAGGCCACTACAGCAACAGCTGGGTACTTTACACCCTTGGGCTGGCAAGAATCACTGGGGACTGCTCTGGCCTGAATCAGGGCAAGTGGCTGAGGCCTGGGAGGCAAGTGGGACATCACATAAACTGTGTTCAGTACAGTCTCTACATAATTGACTAAAATGATAGCATCTTAAAAGAAAATACCCATTTGTCTTTCCACAACAATCAAACCAGCCTGAAATACAGTGGCCAAAAAGCTTAGATATGTTGTTTTTAATATAAATCAGTGGCTATCAACCCAGGGCGATTGTGCCTCTCGGGGGCCTATGGCGATGTCTAGAGACATTTTGAGTTGTCACACTTGGGGGGTGCTACTGGCATCGGGTGGGTAGAGGCCAAGGATGCTGCTAAACATCCTAGGATACACAGGACCACTCTCCACAACAAAGAATTTTCCAGCCCAAAATGTCTTGCTTGAGAAATGTTGATATAGGCAACAGATCTAGTTTTTGATTATAGGGTTAATTTAATATTTTATTAAGCAATTGAAGTAAAAATCTCAATTCCTATCCCTTGGACACCAGTTGGGAATTCTAGCCTAGTTTGGCCTTCCAAAGCTTCAGTGCCTTTGGGTACAATCTGTACCCAGGTCAAGAGGGGCCACAGGAGCTCCAGGGGATGCTGCTGGAGAGTTCCAGGGACAAACTTCACCTATTTAAGAATGCATCCTTAGCCACTCTACACAGTGAGAAGAGGTTAAACATTGATCTTTACTTCCTCCTCCTCTGTTGTGCATTTTTATTACTACCGTGTTCAAGACCAAGAATTCAGACTAGAATCTTTAAGTATCTATAGTTTATGGCATAAACATACATCTGTGAGCCTAACCACCATTTATAACAGTTTCCCACTGGGGAAAAAAGTGTGTTATGGTACAAACATATGTACAATTGGAATACTACCCACGATGCCTGAATTGAGGACTTGGGGCATTAGTTAGAATCAATCTAGCATTCATTTAAAATATTTTTATGTATCACAACTTGGAGAAATCTCCCATAGTTTTAAAAATAACTTTTGTTATTACTATGAATGGATTCAACTATCATGGAACTAAAATGTAACCTACATAAGGGCAGGGATCTTTGTTTTATTTATGGACGTATCCAAGAAGCCTAGAATTGTGTCTGGTTTATAGAGTAAATGTTTGTTGAATATAATTTTCCATCTGTAGTAGTAGAAATGACAATATTTATGAGAAATATCACAGTACACAGGTAATGAAAACTCAAATACCATTTTTTTTCCTTTTTGTCTGAGTTAATATAACAGACTCACTAGGCCCATTAAAGTCTGGTGTCATTTCAAATTATTATCAACTATTGGCCTTTGAAGTTCTTGAAATGGATGTTCTTCTCATCTTTTTTCTCCTTAGATATTTATACTTACGGACTCAAACAGGCCTGGATCTGTCTCGGTTCTGTGTCTTACAGCTGTGTAACTTTAGGAAATTTACGTGAACATTCTAAGCCATAGTTTCCTCCTTTGTAAAACCCACAGTATTAAATGAGTTAATATAATGGGCTTAGTTTAGTGCCTATAACAAACCAAGTACTCAAAAATATAAGTTACTATTAATATTGTCTGCTGTTAAAAAATTGGGCATATCAGATTTTATTATAAGGAGAGATTTTTGTCCATTTACTACTAGTAGCACAGTCTTCTTTTTGTGAACTATTTATTTTCCACAAGTGTTTCACATACTTCTGTTGATGTTTTTCTTTAGTAGAAACCTGTCTTTTTTCAACTCTTTTAAATGAGAACTTACTTTTGGTTCTTTAGACTTCAGCATGAGAACATTACACTAAAATATATATATAAAGAGTTTTCATTAAAGATAACTGATAACTGAAGCTTCACGCATATACAGGGTGTCAACATCTCTTTATTGTTAAATATGATTTCTCAAGCCTCATCACCTGCCAATTTGATGATCTGTGATGAACTTGGAACGGGAGTTGGTCATTGACAACTTTGTCTAGAAAGTTCAGATGGAGTTCGAGAACTGCTAGTCAATCATTGTGAGCTCAGTTAGAACTGGAGTTTTGTGCTGAGTTTTGTTTTGTTTTGTTTTTTTGTGGGGAAGACTGGCTCTGAGCTAACATTCATTGCCAATCCTCCTCTTTTTGCTGAGGAAGATTAGCCCTGAGCTAACAACTGTGCCCATCTTCCTCTAACTTTATATGCTGAATGCCACCGCAGTGTGGCTTAATAAGCAGTGTGTAGGTCCACGCTGGGGATCCGAACCTGTGAACCCTCGGGGCCACCGAAGCACGCAAACCTAACCACTATGCCACCAGGCCGGCCCCTGTGCCATTTTAATGCTCATTTCATCTCTTTACATCCTCAACTCCTGGCCTGACAGCTCAACTCTGGCATTTCACACACTTCCTCTGCTTTCCTCATACCAAAAATAAACTGTTTCCAGGCATGAATGAAAAGGGGAAATCAAAACAACTTGTACTGAAATTTTGACAGTTTTGAAAAATTTTTATTTTTTTTCCCTTATTTCATGTCTCACTATTATTCTTAAATATCTTGTTTAATTGCATCCTTCAAGATATATTATGCCATGGAGATGAGGATAAAGAAAGCAATCATTGCTGAAATCGTCTCCTCATTGAAAATCATCAGGAAAAATAGACATGGACAAAATAACTAGGACTGTGTAAACGATTCCTGCTGTGGCTAACACTGTTTTTACAACAGGCAGGCAACAATAGTCATAATTTATTAAGCATTTGTTATATGCCAGACATTAGGGCATACGCTACATGGGTTATTTCCTGGAACTCTCACAATAAGCTATAAATTAGCTAATTTACAACTGAGGGCACTAAAGCATCCCAAAATTAAGTTACTTGCTCACACTCCTACAGTTAGCCAGTTACAGAGCCAGGCAGATCCTTGGTAGAATAGGAGGTTATTTTATTTGTTATTTCTATTTTCCATGATGTAATTAAAATTATACAGTTCTTGTATTTCAATGACAGGAGAAAACAAAAATTGACTAGAACTAAATCTCTCTCTCTCTCCTTTAGATCTATATCCTACCCACTTCTTAAAGTCCGTATTGCTATTTCAATTGCAAACTGCACGCAATTGAAGAGATCAGATAATTCATGCTGCTAATTAGAATTTAAGATAGGAATTAATCACTTGTTTGTGTACTTTTGACTGAGAATCATTCATTTACTTAAATATTCTTCTTAACACTTTAGAGGGTATCTGGAAATGGTACAGAGGGACAATTCTCCTTTTCTTTAGTGTTTAATAGAGATTATCTTCTCTAGTTGTCTGAAGGGTTTATTTTCAGACCATTATTTTTCTAATTTGGAAAGTTTTTATCCATAGCTAAAGACCTTGAAGAAACATGTTGCCTCAGAATTCAGGCTTCACACAAGAAATCAACAAAGACATTGGATATTGTTTTTCAAGTGTATGCCTGTTCTCCATTCCATCCAGTGGTTGGACGAGCTTAAGTTCTAAAGTATTATTATGTAGACCAAACAATACCCACAGGAATAGATGTACAGAAGTTGTGTTCACCTGATTTGTAATGAATCAATGAATCCATGGCCAAAGAATTCATTATTAGAATATTTAAAATAACATTTTTTCCTCCAGAATTCAGAGTTTGGGTTTTTTAAATATATTTGTAGCGGGGTGGGGAGGGAGTCAGCTGTTGGGGGGCATTTCTTCATTGGACTTGCTTGTTCTTTGACTTACTTAAACATGGCTTTGAAATTATAAATTACCACCCCTCCCTCTGTTTGCCTTTATTAGTGTTGCCTTGGGAGTAACATGCAGACAAACCAATCAACCAACCCTCTGGCCTCTTGGAGGAATAGATGCAGAAGTGGAGTAAGGACAGAAGATAGTATAGCAAGAACAGCTTAGAGCTGTGATTTCTGAGTACAAATTTTCAAGCAAAAAGCTCCCAAGTGGTGGCTCTGGTCCTCCAAATTATCTTCCTTTGCCACTTTCTCTTCCCGTGGTACTTCATCTGCCGGGAGCCTGTACCACGCAGATCATCTGCTGTCTCCCACTTTACCATAGGTTCCTGAGGGTGATTCATGTGCTCCTTTTTCAAAGTGAAGTCCCCAGTGCTTGATCCAGGTTAAGCACAAAGTAGATTCTCAATAAATGCTTGTCAAATAAATGAAGAAAAGAATTCTCAAAATCACTCTCATTTTTACTTTAAGACTGCAGTTATGTGACACCAAATTAGAAATTCATTTGAATTAGCAGCCATTACTTTGTAAGAATATAAATATCTTTAATAAGATCAGGGACTCTCAGGTTAATGGGACTGACAATTTAGATTTCCCCCTTCTCAACATCTAATTGGAATTAGCTGCACCCAAGGAACATGAGTTTCAATTGAGGGTGGTGGGTACAGGGGAGAATTTGGAAAGAAGGACAGTGAGTAGTTTTGGTGATAGAGTGTACTCTGGGTTGTAGAGTGGTCCACTGGGGGAGGAGGGAACAAAAGGAATCCCATTGGCAGTAGAAGTCATTAGGAGGGAAGAGAGAAGGGTAAAGGAAATTCTGAAGGATGCCAAAGAGAAATTGCAGCTGTACCCAGGAGTTGGCATAAAATGCTTTACATCTTTCTCTTCCTTTCACTGCTAAAATTTTTCTTATTCCCAAGACTCATATTTTAGACCACACATTTGTATTATATTTCAGACATCTTACGGGTCAAATAAGTTGTAGCGGGTTGACCTAGGGGCCTATCACCATTTGTTAAATCTTTCTGTGGGAAAAATACAGAAGAAAGCACTTTAGGATTTTGAGAAATCTTAAAAACCTTTCAATGCAATGGATTTTTAACTTATTTTAGATTCAGAAACCTTTTTTTAAAAGAAACTCTTACTCTGAGGTGAAATGTGTCATACAGATAAAAGTTGAGGTTGGTTCCCCAGCCAACTTAGCACTTCCCTCTACTCTCTCTCTTTCCCCCGAGGTGGTCTGCCCTCTGCCCAGAGACTGGGCTTCACAGTGTGGTTTGCAGTCATTGATCTAAACACTTAGGCTTGTTTATTGGTGAAGGAAAACCAGTGACATTTAGAACCTGGCAAAATGAGTTAGGAGCAGACCAAGTCTGGTCGCCAGTGCAGCGTGCTTGCCATGACACCAAGATTCTCCAGCACGAACAACACTTGGCAGAGTGTTGAAACACAGTGCCTGGCACAGAAAAGGCATTTATTAAATAAATGTTAAGGAATGAGTGAAAAAAAATGAATGAATGTGCACTGAACTAGAGATGCAAATGATATCTGAGTGTATGGTCTTCTGGCTCTTTTTGAAAATAGTTTGGGAATTGCCTACGCTTGGGAAATAAACCAATGGAGAACTGATCAAAAGTGATGCTTTACCATTTCCTGAGGACACCTTTCTCTCTAGTCAAGATTTGTCTTTTCGTTGTGAGAAACAAACTTCCCTGAGGGTAGGGTGAATGCCTGTTTTGTTCATCGTTAATACCTACTGTGCTCAGTGCCTAACACCGTGTCTGGGGCAAACCAGATGCTCAATACATATTTGTTGAACACACTGTTTACTAGATCCCTCCATCTGTATGGCTCAACTGAGCAATTCATGTGCTTGAAACTAAACTCATTTCCTTTTGGTATTGGTCAAAGACATCAATATGGACACACTTTTTAATACCAAAATAAATCTGAGAATCAGTTTTATCTAATCTCCTTCACTCTCCTCCTGCAACCAAATGATTGTCAAAGTCGGATAATTTTACCTTCTCAATATATCTTAAATTTGTCCCATTCTTTCTGGCCCCCAAGATACTCCCTAAATGTAGGACTTTGCATTTCTTCCCTGGACTGTTTACTTCTTGCAGTAGCTTCTTCACAGCTCTGCTTCTTTCAGTCGATGTCTTCTTGCTTCCTTCCTCTTCTTGCCTGATTGGTCTTTCCAAAAGTGAAATCTCACTTTGCCCCCTCCTTGCTTAAGACTTTAATGTCTCTCTAGTCACTATGAGATTGTCTGAACCCCTTAATTAGCATAGGATTCAAGTAACCTTTTCAGCCTCATTGCATGCCACTTCAGTCTCAGCTTCCCCTAAATTACCTGCGTTTGCTTAATACACTATCATCTCTCGTATACATTCCCTGTTCTTTTTGTCTGAGGTGCCCTTCTTTTCTGCTTTGCAATTTCTTACTCATCTTTTAAGCCTCAGTGCAAATGTCCAATGTTTTTACCCTTCCTGCAGCTCTGCTGACCCCTAAGTCCACCTCAGTTAGAGTTGGAGCACATCTTTTATAACTCTTCTGAATTCTAAGGTAATTGGCTTCATGCTAATATCACCATTGAACTATGAATTTGATGGCAGAGCCTCTTACTTACTTGCCTGCATCAAGAGTCTGGTCTTTCACACAGAGAAGGTTTTATTTGTGGGTTGCTCACATTGAAGTAAGTGGTATTTATTTAAAACTCCTAGGGAAATGCTAGCCCATTTTCTTCAATTTTAAACATAGAAGATATTTTAAATGATGATATTTAAAGATACTCAACTCTAAATATGGCAGCTGATATTAGCGATGTTCTAAATGTCTACTTTGTAGAACTGAATAGTGGCAAGATGTTAATAATGACTATAATAATTCATGCATAGCGTACCTGACTTAAGAAAATTTAAAGTATTATAATTCAACTAATTTTAATGAAATAGCTTTAATTATTTCTCTTCTCTACAAAGCCTCTGGGATATTCTTTTGACTAGTATTTATATGGTATTTATCTAATATTTAATATATAGTAATTACATATATAAATATATAATATGTATAAATAGATATTTATGTTTTTATTTAGATATTTAGATATAATTATATAGTATAGTAGTATATAGTATTTATAGTGTCCAACTCAGATGTAGTGCTTTTGTATAAAATACAAGATTACGTAAGTAATCTCATTCAATCCAGAAGCAAAGATTTTATGTTGCCAATATTTGTTAAGTCATATTATTTATTAAATGTTTACTGTTTTCCAAGCACTGGAAATTCAGTAGTTAACTAAAGAGTTGCAATACAGATAGCAATAGAATCGTGGGCATGGGAGCAAAGAGGGTTCTTTTTTTCTTTATTTGTGTCTTGTTCAAGTTTAAGAATTTGAATCGGCTCATTAGTCATGAATGAGAAAGTTTGCTTTCTGTGTTGCTATTAGAGGCATTTATAAGACCTACACTACACAACACCTACCCTACAGCAACTCATTTTTCTTTTCTTTTTAACATTGAACCCCCCAATCAGGGAAAATGGAAGCAAATGGCAGAGGATCTATTTACATCCTGCCAAGAGTTAGCCAAGCTTCTTAGACTTACTGTAGGTTTGCATCCGTTTTCTTTTAATTGCCCGTTAGTCCCTGGGGCCCTGATCTCTTATTCCTGCAGAATCTAGAAGTGAGAGATGTGAGCTGTATGAAGTTCCAACTCTATTTAAATCTGCTTTGAGGGGTGGCAGAAGAAGGTTGTGGAGAACTTCCTATAATCAATCTGCTGAAGTGGAGCCTGTTTTATATTAACCCTCCTCTGGTTTTCTTTTTAAGTGACATGAACAAAGTAACAAATGGGAGCTTTTCTCTTCCGCTTCTGTTTTTAGAGGATAAGAAGAGGTGATTTTGATCTTTAAGATCTAAAAATGAACCCACCTTGTTCATATTTGAGTCTTCATGTTGTATTTCAATTTTTCATGGCATGTGAGATGCTGAGGATGTGAATGTTGTGCCATTATGTTTGAGACCCTTTTTTCTCTCCAGGTTTTGTTTAGATGAATCTTGGATCTTGGGTAGATAGATATTCGTGCAAAAGTTGTATTGACAAAGACATCTGTGCAGATCCCAGTTCAAAACAATATTTAGTTCTGGGAATTGTTCAGAAACAGCTGCCAGCTGACATTACATTATGGAAGTGTTTGCAGGGCTGGTACACTGCATGTAACATTTTGCATTTGCCACTTATGAACTGACAGCTGGGCTGCTTAGAAATTATGTTTGATTTTGTGAGGAGCAGCATAGCAGGCAGGACATCCTAGGATACAGATACCCCTCCTGAAACAGCCCCAGGGGAAGGCAACTGTGTCATGCAGCAATTTCTCGTTTGTGAACTATTTTGAACAGATAACTCCAAGAATGGAATTTTTGTTTTTGTTCTTTCCTTCAAAGTATGAATGAGTTAATTATTCAGTACCTGAAGGGAGCAAGAAATATATCCTTTGGTTTAATTCAATATCATGTTTTTACATGTTGTTATTATTTCTCTCTGCAAAGGGTGAGAGTCCAAGGATTTCTATAGGTTTTCTGTTAAAAATTAATAAACATTTTTTATTTTGGTTCAAGGTAATAGGCCATATGTTGGATGAGAGAGGGCACGAAAACTGATTTTTATGGAAGCTGTAGACCAAATATACTTTTAAAAATATGTTTTAATATCAGAGGGAAAGAATATTGGGCTTGTTAAATATACGACTTAAGTATGATAATTCATGAAATATATATTGGATCCCTGACCAGTTCAAACTAACTATCCGTGAGTAATACAACACATTATTTTCTCAGGAGAGGGACCCAAAGAATGAATTGAAGCAAAATGCCATTTATGATAAATCTGGGCAGATTTTTAAAATTTGAATATGAGAAAGAATGGTTTCATGCTGATTAATCATATCTTTGTTTCTTGGGCTAAAATAGGCACACAGTCTTATCTGACACACAGTCTTAGGTAAAAATCTGAAAATAGCACTTGCAAAGTCTTCTTAGTATCCTGATTGTATTTGATTTTGTGTACTGATTTAAATGTATTTTCTTTAAGAACATTTGAGGTAAATATCACTGCATATATTTCAGTTGCTATAATTTACTGTAAGGTTTTATTATTTATGGATGGATTATATATTTGATTGATGTGATATTGTTTTTAATTTAATTCATAATTGTAAATTCTGTCATATGGCCTTGTGTTTAACATCATCTTGACTAGTAGCGTGACTCTTACTTAGGATCAGATGTCCTCATACGCTTTGCCTTACACTGTATGTAGCAGAGAATTGTATTGTTACTAGAATTAGTAGGCCAGACCAATAGCGTATTTCCCAAAAGGCAAAGTTATATTTTTGCTTTAACATCCTTATAATATGTATGCCAGTTCCCATTTTTATCTTAAGCCTTATATTCTTTATGAAAATATCTAAAGTATAATTTGAAAATCAAAAAATAGAACAATTTTAAGGAGTGCTTTTTATCAAAATAATATTGCCTTTCTGCTGACGCTAAACACTCCAGTGAGAGTGCTGATGAGATGTTGCTTTTTAGAAAAACGAGGAAAATGGACCCTCCATGAGAATTGGCTAATTCATTTAATTACACATGCAAGGATTATTCACTGAGCAACTCTTATGTGCATTGTGCTAGGCAATGGAGAAGCAATGATGAATAAGATGCAGATACTTCAAAGAAAGCACGGATAAGGGAATTGGACAAATAACTCAATAGATCTTCTCAGGAGAGTGGGCAAAGCACTCCGGAAGGAATTCACATTGGGCTGTCATTATGTATGAGAGACACCTAATATAGGTTTGAAGGGTGAGTCAAGAGGGGCTTCCTGGAAGAGGTGACACCATTCCTGTTTTCCAAAGAGTAAATGAGAGTTGGGGAAGCAAGGAGGAGAGGCATTCCTGACAGCAAGGGTCAGTTTAACCAATGCCCAGAGGACACAGAATGATGCTGGAGGAAAAAGACCACAGTTCAGTGTGGCTGGAGGAGATTATAGAAGAGGGAGTAGAGAGGTGGGACTAGTTCTTCTTTAGCTGTTTTACCAGCAAAGTCATAGTTTTTAGATCATCTTTCAATACTATGTTTCTCATAGACGCAACGAAGGTAAAAAGGGAGAGGAAAGTAGACCCAGCTGTGTAGGGCCATGGATTCTCTGGAAATCTCAGGGCTCTTCACCTGTGATCAAGGTAAACCTGCATAGTCTAAAGAGTCCTCTCCTGGGCACTCTGTGCTGGAGGGAACTTGGTTACACTTTGGCTTAAAACCTTTTGCTTTCTCTTTAAGCATAAGAATCAGAAGTCTGATGGAAAAACCTAGCTCTTCATTATTCTTATGAAATATATTTTTGTACTTCACAGAGGTAGAATTGAGCTGTGCTTCACTTTGCAAATTCAGAAAAAGCTTTTACATGCTCTGAAGGTCCTGCCTTCTCATTATTGGAATGAATGGACCAAAAGATATCCTCTTTGGTTTTGTGTTTTTAAGGCTTTCTTACATCTTTATCATTTACTTTGCTACTTCCCTGCCATTTATCGTGCCAAAATACAAAATGGGAGGAAAAAGACGTCTAATATACTTCCAAGTACCTGAATCTTCTTGTGGAAGTTCTAATTGAAGGTGTTATTTTCTGTTTCAGCCTTGGTCACCTCAGGAAGCTCTATAAAAAATGGAAACTTAACAAAATGGAATATTTAGAAAGAACAAAGCATTATGGCAATCGTAAGCATAAAGCAGGTTTTCACAGTTGCTTAACACATTTCTTTGAGTTGTCTCTCAGGAAATACACAGTTGTAACGTCCAACTGCCGGATACATGACGAGCACCCGCATGCTGATGCCCTTAAACTCTCCCTCGATTTCCTAACAGGCATACAGCGTCTATTTCTGCCCTGCTGGTTATTGGTATTTCAGCCACGCCAAAGATGGGTACGCTCTCCTCCCAGCCCCCACAATTCGCACCTTCATCCTCCTTTATACTTCATTGCCAGTGAAAAAGGAAATCATTGGAATGAACACATTGTAAAAATCATCTTCCTGAGCTTTGTAGTTTTCTTGGCTCATTAGGTGATTAAAATAAGAGGGAATGAGGTGAAATTTCCTGGGTGAAACTGGGTGAAAGATAATCATCCTTTTCAGGTATAATTATGGGTTTATATGGAAATTTGAAAATTTTATTTAAATTATCTTCACGTGCCTAAAAATAATGGAGATGCGTGGAACTGAGGATTTCCTCACAACTTTTCACAAACTATTGACACATTCTGGAAAATAAAAACCAGTGCCTTACAAACATTGTGCCTGATCTGAATTTAATGTAGTCTATCCATTTTCTGAGTATAAAGTTTGCTTCAAAAGAAAGTTTAAAGCTATACTACCCAAAGAAACATACAACCACTATTATTTTATTCGTATTTAGTTAAGTCATTGCCAGCTAGTAGGTGAAGGCCACTGCTAATACATATTCTGTTGATTTATGAAAAAACATCCCTTTTACTTAATGAAACACTTATGTTGTCCTTGAAATAATTTTTGTAGTGTTTTTATTTATGTTATCAGCCTATGCTTGTTTACCTTGACACTTTATTCTTCAAATATTATTTCAAAACATAGCAGTTGTATAGGAACCACCAGGATGAAGCATATTTGTGGTTAATTAAAAAGTTTTAATGAGAAACTGCAAATCTTAAATTAAAATATGTAAGATATTTTTGTTTCTTCTGATTTTTTTCCTGTCGATGTTTGATTATACTGTCTGATAATTTTTAATTAAATATGTGCTAGTACCTTCTGCCCTATCCTACAAATTATTACAAATAGATTAGAATAGTTTCACATGAGTGTGTGAGTCAGACAACTCAGAGTTAAGGTTTGGTTATGCCCCTTTCTACCTTTAGTAACTGTGAACAAGTTAGTTTAATTTCTCTAAACCTACATTCTTCTCATTTGTGTAAAATATTAGTTGCTATATCATAGAATTCTTGAGAAGATTAAATGAGAGTAAACACAATATGGGTAGTTAGTATATACTTTTTAATGTTTAATGTTAAGTTTAAATGTTTAATGTTTCATTAATATTATATTGAGTACTGTTTATTTGTATTTGATTATCTGTAATGTTTCCTACTTTATTAATGTAGTAGCAATGTATTATATTTCTGAACATCCTGATTATGCTAGAAACATACCTATATAATTGTTCAGAAGACAAGTGAAAATATATTTTAAAATTCATTATGGAGGAATTTGCAATAATGCAATGGTCATGAAAACATTGAGTAAGCCATCATGAGCGTGCCATTTCGTGTTAAGTTTTGTAAAAGCACCTTTAGTGGTTCAAAACACCAAGAGATCAAAGGTAACTTAAATACATATGATTTTAAAGTAAAGGTAATTTCCCAGTGAGACATCACCACCGAAGGAATGGTGAGAGAAAGGCCAACAGGCTCACTAAGAGAGAGTAAGCTTTGCTCCACCAGGTTTTGCATAAATGAGGCAAAAGAAACCTGGGGCCTTATTCCAAATGACTATTATGAAATTATTTAAATTAATAAGATGCTGTAGAATATGACTAAAATTAAGAAAAGATAGACGAGAAGGAGTAGAAATGCACTTCATAAAGAAAAGGTTGAAACTACTAGATTATTTCAGTGAAATTGAAAGTGGAAAGCATGGCATCTGTTATTTATCTTTAAATCTGATTGAAGGTGATAAAATTAACTGAAATGTTGTACATAAAGTGCTTTGGACATTTCCTTCCTACTACTACTACTTCTGTTATTGCTATGATGTTACATTGCCAAACTGGTTTGGTGTTAGACTCAGATAAGGAGGGAAAATCCGTCATATATAATTTATTTCCTGCTTACTGTGCACTAGATTCTGTGTGCAATGCTTTTTATGCGTTATCTCATGTGATGTAGGCAGTAACCCTGTGAGGTAGGTTCTGTTACCGTCTCCTTTGTACAGATGGACAAACTGAGACTTAGTTTGAATTGCCCAAGGTGAGGGCTGGGATTTGAACCCAGGCAGCCTGGCTGCTAACCACCATTAGGAACTAATTTAATGCTTCCTGACAGTGAGGGGTTGGAAGTAAGATAGAAGGCAGGTGCAGATCCTCTTGGAAGCTGGAACGTCATAGTTTTTAGCATCCTAAAGAAAGGAAGGACAGCAAAGCAAGGGATAATGACAGCATCGTTTTTCTTTTTAAAGCACTTTTCCTCTAGGATACCATATAACTGATTTATATGTTGTTTCCTATATGTCACCTTCCTTTAGTGTAAGGCCTATGAGGGCAGGAATTTCTATTTTATTCACTCTTATGTCTCCAGGGCCTGGACATGTGCCTGGCACATGTTAGGCATTTAATAAATATTTGGTGAATGAATGAAAGGCACCTTTTCAGGGATAACTAGGCTGAAATGCTGGTCAGAACAATGGGTGAGTTATTTTCCTTCAGAAGGAACTGGTGAGATTCCCCCCCGCCCCGAAAATCCAGTAGGTTTGAGAAGGAATTTCTGGGAACATTAGCCATAAAATAGTCCAGAAAATGAATGAAAGCATCTGTGAAGACAACTTAGAGCAAGTAGGGGAAAAATTGTGGAATACGGCCAAGGCAGCTTTATCCCTGAGGTGAAGTTCAATCCCATGATGGCGAGCGCCCAGATGTAGAGAAAACACTGAAAGCAGGTTCGGGAGGCCGCAGAAATATCCCCTAACCCCAACAGTGGTGACAGCCCTACTAGAGGACATAACAGGCCAGGGGAACATCTAAACCTGGCAGGGATGAAACTCAGGCCCTAGAATCTGTGGTCTCATAAAGAGAATCAGCCCAGCAGAGTTGGTGTCAGTCTTTAGTTCTTTTGTCATAAGAACACCCTGTACTTATTTCTGTTTTTGTAGTTTTGCCCTTAAATGCCTAATAAATTTCCCCGAAAAATTTCGACATTGGCTTAGCTCAACTAAGAAGAAAAGTGTCTCAGCCACACCTAGACAAATGTGGTTTGGAGCCTTGGAATGCCCTAGAGGGAGGGGGGTGGCAGCTTGAGTTGGGAAACAGGGTGGAGTGAGGGGATGCTGGGAGAGAGTTAGAAACAAGGTGGGGTGGTTGGGATTGGGTAAAAGCTTGTGGTCTCCCTCCAGGGTGCTCTGCAGCAATGAGGGTCTGTGGTTATGGGACGTAGATTTTCTCGGTGCTAAGGCAACCCAAATGCAGAGAACTTCATTTTGTCGCACCCTGAGAAATGTCCTTCGAGTTTCTCTGGGTCTACTTAAAGGTCACCAGTATATGGGAAAGAGTCTGGGACTGTTTTGTTAACTCCCCTTTTCCACACGTCTGATCTTTATGCTGATTCAAAGGATTGCACAAACTCCTTACAGAACATTTTGGCTGTTTACACAACACCAAAGAACTGTTTTGACAGAAATCCTCCTAATACAGCAAAAGGGTGGGTACTGATTCAAAACAAGGGTGTTCATGCAGTGTTTTTATCATATGTGCCAAAGTGCACCATAGTTCAGTGCTAATATTTGTCTGTGGAGTTCCCCGAGTTCTTTGCTAACAGTGATTCCCGAGTCCTTTGCTAACAGTGATTTGGGATCGGGTGAGCCTAGAGAAACGTCGGGAACAGTAAAAGGACTGTTATGTGGAATGTTGTTGATTCTGTGCTGATTGTACTGCACACCTAGCAGAGTAGTGTGTTTTTTGTTTTGTAGATCTTTCTAGATTTGGAGGTAATGTGGATCTAACACTGCTTCATGCTAGTGGAAAATCACATCTTTAATCAGTGTTTTTTAAAGTATGACCAACAGTATACTTGCAATGCTTCTGCAACTGACCAAAAACTTTTATTAAAAAATCGATTTTTATGATATAAAGAATATAAAATTTACTCTTTCATTAAACATTATAAGAAATTCTGTTTTATTTCTTTGGTATCACAATGGCCTATTTCCACAGTAAAGTGGGATTCTCTGGGTGTGTGGGTCCCATGCGGTATTTGGCACCGCCTAAAATGGTCTGGAATCAGAGAAGGTTTGAGAGTCAATTTTTTGAACAAATTTGCAGTTTTTATTAAAATGTTTAATTTGTATTGATGTCGTAATAGTTTATAACTTGTGGGGTTTTAGTTGTACATTATTATTTGTCCATCACCATATGGATGCATCCGTTCACCCCTTGTGCCTACCCCCCACCCCCCTTCCCCCCCGGAACCACGAACCAGTTCTCTCTGTCAATGTGTTAGTTTATATTCCACATATGAGTGAAATCATGCGGTGTTTGTCTTTCTCTCTCTGGCTTATTTCACTTAACATAATACCCTCCAGGTCCATCCATGTTGTTGCAAATGGGACAATTCTGTCTTTTTTATGGCTGAGTAGTATTCCGCTGTATATATATACCATATCTTTATCCAATCATCAGTTGAGGGACACTTGGGTTGCTTCCACTTCTTGGCTATAGTGAATAATGCTGCAATGAACATAGGGGTGCATAAGCCTCTTGGGATGGTAGATTTCATGTCTGTTGGGTAGATGCCCAAGAGTGGGATAGCTGGATCATAAGGTATTTCTATTTTTAATTTTTTGAGGAATCTCCATACTGTTTTCCATAGAGGCTGCCCAATTTGCGGTTCTTATGAGGACACATCATAAAAGATCTATCAGGCTTTTTCTAAATCATGGAGCCAGGTTTCCATATTCTTAAAATTTCAAACCTGCTTGTGGGTGGCCAAGCATAAGGCCGAAGAAGAGAGTCTTTCCAGCAAGTGGTAAGACAAATGTATAAAACTTTTCTTACTGAAGATAAGCTTAACCCAATAAATAGCTGGCTAGCAGAATTCAGCACACTTAGGATGGCAGTTGATTAGCTCTGCTTACTCCTGCCAGTGAAATGAGTAAAAAGTGTGGTACTACTAGTGGGTTTGAAGAATGAGTGCTGTGCGGTGCAGGAGAATGGCTTGAAGTAGAAAGCATGGGGAGCATTTAAGATAAAGGCTTTTCTTCTATTTAGGAACAGTTTATACCAGGCAGATATGGAACAAGTGACGTTTCTTTTAAACCATCAAATATCTTCTTACTGGTTAGTACTGAGGGAGGCAACTCACCTTTTCAGAAATGTGATGAGTCTTACTGTGTTCAACAGGGGCACATCTATCACTCACTGTCTCTTTCCTGCCCTACTTGTTTCCTCAACCCCAGACAGTCATGACCCTTGAACCTGCTGGATATAAAAAACTTTGTAACGTAGAAATTGTAGACAGAGACTCCCTGCGCTCAGAGAACTGTAGGTCTAAGAGGGGATAAGTGAAACACACAAACACTCAGAATTCAGGGTGCAGTGTGCTCAGTGCTAGAGAACCAGGACACATTGCTAAGGGGCTCAGAGAGTCAGATGCAGAAAAGGGAGTTTGCTTTTTGGGAGCTGGAGGAAGACTAGACAAGGCTCCTTGAAACAGATACCATTTGAATTGGCCATGGAGGGATGGGTGTGATGTTAGCAGGCAGAGCTGGAGGCAGAAAGCATTCCAGGCAAAGGGACTACAGGGCTAGAAAAGCAGAGTCCTTGGGGAAGACTGGCTGTAGAGCAGTTGAAGTCAGGGGATTTGTCAGAGGCCAGGCTGGGAGTGTTCATTGGCACCTGCTCCTGGAGGTTCTTGAGCCAGGAGAAGGAATTTAATCTGGGAGAGCATGTAATCTGGGAGAGCAGCTGTCAGAAATGTTGTGGAGGAAAACTCCTCGTGGGATAGACGATTAATCTAAATGACTTCTCTGACACCTTCTGACAGTGTCACCCTTTGAACCACTCATTTTATTCTAATGAAACATTCAGACTGAAGGTCCAAAAATTAAATCATAAAGCCAAAGCAGTTCCCGGGTGCTCCATATTATATGCTCAGCCTTGTTATGCTTCTTTGTGATTCCATATGGAAAGTGACGCAAAAGGTAGAATTGTATGCCATTTTAGTTTTTCAATTAACTTTAGAAAATGTGGCAGTGGTAGAAAATTTATAAATAGAAAAGAAATGCTGAGTGTGGTCGATGACTCTTTCTCTGTTCTGCTCATTAATTGTGTCATGGAAAGTAAGTAACTGGAAGTGGTATTTAACAACGTAGAGGTAAAAGAATATTTTTTTTAATTCAGAAAGAATAATCGAAGAACTAAAAAGATAAAAGGGCATAATGTTACATTTTAGAAATATTTTAAGCAGTTAAATAGTTATTTAACTATTAAATAAATTTAAATAATCAAGTTAAGTTTAAGTCAACTAACAACATTGGAAATTAATAGTCATAGGGGTAGTAAAATTCCAAAATCTGTCAAGTAAATGAAAAATAAGTGCAATAGAAATACAGTACTGTATGGGGGATATGTGTGTGCATACATATGTGCACAAACCAATCAATGTCCAGTTTCTTCCCAGAATGCTCAGTTGAGTGCAGATAGCATTTAGAGTTCTTGCTGTGAATTTGTGTTTTACAGTGGAGATGGAAATACAAGTTAATGTAATTAGTTCAACTTTTCTAAGAAATCAACAGCAAAATTTATTTCCTTTAGCTGTGTAATTTCCTTTCAAAATAAAATAAAATTCGACTTTGAGAAGCAGAGAGGTGAAAGATTTTGTCATCTCTCTCTAGTTCAATGTCATATAAAATATGGGACATTTTAGTTAAGAGAGAAAAGCTCAGCATGTTGATTTTCTTGATATATGCAAAAGCACTCATTGCAAATTTATTTCTGAATTTTTTGGTAACATTTTACCTTGGAGGAAAAAATCTTAGCAGCATTTGCCTGGAGCATTTTCTTCAGATGAACACCACAAAATTAGAAAATAATCAATGGTGGGGATTGTGAGTCCAAACACTAGTCCATAATTTATCCTTCCCCATTTCTTATTTTCAAGTCTTCTCTGTGATATGGTTCTGGGAGAGTGGAAAAGGAACCAGAAGGAGAAAACGTAGGTTAGGAGGGAGGGAATAGGATTACAGAGCGAGAGATCTTTTCCATTTGTGGCAAAATGAGTTTTGCTAACTTTAGAAGATTATTTTGAAACCAGTAAGAAAAACTTTTGCATCAAGATTTGGAAATCTTTGTAGAAACTAGATAGCTTCCCCAGCTTGACTGTAATGAAATGTATACAAAAGTGTAATGTCTGGTTTCTCAACCAACATTGTGCTGTACGTATATTTTCCTCTATAAAAGGAAAAGATTTTTAAAAACCTATTTTTTAAGAGGAAGCAAAGCATCACTAAATCTGAAGAGTTATGACAGAATCACTTCTGAGTGTGTCTAGTTATAGCAACCACACGGATCATGGGTTTTTTTTTTTTCATTTAATTTCACAGTGTTTCTCAGATTCTTGATTATGACATTATCTCTTGGTAGATAGAAGCATTTCTGCCTCTGACAACTGTTCACTGTTGTCAGGTTAAATATTATTATCTTTTGCCTAGGCTACGGTTGTTAAACTCAGATTTTTCATCAGTGATATTACATTACAGGTACTTTAAAAAAAAACTCATACAAAAATATGTCTGATCTTTTGATAATTAAATTAATATTAGCCATCGGTTGCCCAAATTGAAAGAAACCTAGAGAAGAAGTGATCCTATTTAAAATGCAAATTCAGTCAAGAATGTGAAGATAACCTCAAAAGTTGTTTGAGTCCCACTGAATATAAATTGATCATTGAGACAAAATGACATTAGCAATATTCTGATTAAAACTCTTCAATTTATAGATGACTACAATAAGGCAGAGAGAGGGGGGGAGGTTAAATGACTTCTCCAATGCGTCCATATAGTCAGTAACAGAAGTGGAACTTGACTAAGCTTTCCTGGGTCACCATTATTTCTATTACATTGTATTTAAATCCAACGCTATAGGTTGTTCTTTGCCCAAGAAATGCATTCTCTATTCCTTCCAGAGTAATACAGTTTTTAATTAGGCGAATGGCTACCTAGCTAGTGGTGATTTTTTCTCACTCATCCATGCATCTAGGTATGCCCATGTGACTAGGTTTTTACCAATCATAGAAATGATGTTTGCAATGCCTAAGAGAATATTGCTTCCCCTCCATGTGGGCTGGAATGGGGATCAAGGAACCCAGGATCAGCTATGAATTCAAGGGTCACGTCATAGTGGAGCAAAAAAGTGAAAGGGAGGTGAGTCACTGGCTGGCCTCATGGAGCAAAACCATTCACTCACTCTTGACTGCTGCCTGCCTCTGTTACAATGGTTAAAATATATTCTGTAAAGTGTTATGTTTTCCTTCCTCTTCTTTTGTCTTCAACATGGCTTAGCATCCATGGAAGAATGTGTCCTACTTAACATAATGCCAGCAAATACCTAAAGGTGGGGGAGCTTCAAGCAGCTTTGGGTAGCATTTCTGTACCAGATGCTGCCTAAATCCACCTTGCCTTTTTGGGAAGATGCATTGGAGATTATGCGTAGTGAAGACATTTAGTGTGGGGTCAAGCAAGAAAGACTTTGTCATATAGTTAAAAATAAGTTAGAATTACTGCTTTTTAAGTCATAAATTTTGTACTTTTTTACAGAACATTGACTGTAAGATGTGTAGACATAATTATTTGGAAAATATCACATGGGCATCGCATATACTTTTCATCAGACACTTGAAATTTTTTAATTTATGGCCATATCTTAAATCAAAACAGAAGACTGAAATTATATTATTTCCTCACTTTAAAAATGTTCTTGAATTTTTACTTACATCTTAAGTTAAAAAATTTTAAAAATACACAGAATATTTAACTTTATAAATGCTCTTTCCCACCTCTTATATTTTAAAAAGTATATTTTCTTTGAAGAGGGCATAAGTATTTAAAAAACTTTGAGAATTGTGCATTGCATCAATAAATGCTGACTTGAGTCAAGTTTAAGTAAAATACTTTTTCTGAAAATGATAGAATTCCCAAAGAAAATCTCTGGATAACTGTAGTGCTCACTTCTAGATAAACTTCTTTCAAATATAATGTGCTCGTTGGCATTTGGAAAATTTAATTTGTCAGTGAGCTATCCTTACCACCAATAGTTAATTGAAGCTAAAATGGTTTAAAGTCTTTCTGATTTATTAATTGCACTGCATAGTTTTCACAGCTTAATTGGTTTTTATTGCCAAAGCAAATTATTTTGTGTCTTTTTTCTGCTAATGTTTTTCAGCATCAGATTACTCTGCCGTCCCCCACACATTAGAGAGGATGTGTAAAACGAACTCTGGCTTTTTTCTGGGTGTCATACTATTTTGAAATGGCTCTCATTAGGCATTTTGATTGTCTCTCAGAACTGACAGTAAACGAGTCACAGCACAGGGAAGCTAGAGCAGAGGGCTTCTCTCCGGCAAATGTCGAGGATGTTTCCTTTTCATCTTACTGTCTAATCCTAAACTCCTTTAGTTTTTATTGATGCTACCTGCCCTAGGCCTGCTAACTGGTCTTTAAAGTGAGTGAGCTATTCTTATCTTTGCCAATAGTATTAGCCAGTGAATCATTACAGAATCAGGGGATTCAGGTTTCTTAGGCACCTGTAATGAAAACATATAAGATCCCTTCATTTAGGGGATTAAAGCAATGTGAAGACAGCTAATTAGAACTCTGAGAATTCCAACTTTGCAGAATACCATTAAGAATAAAATGCAAAGTATAAGCCTGATTACACTTGAAATATTTGGGGTCATGTTAGCATTGATGACCTATAAATACCCCCTATTGTGTGGATACCATAGTACTGGGCTCAGAGAATGCACTCAGCCAAGGTTTGATGACTGATTGGTAATTTCTTATCCATCTAGAATATTTAGATGCCATTTTATATAAATGCAGGCAATTGCTGAGTTTTATATCTCTATGTGTGAATATATATCTCACATTATTCTGTTATATATTTATTAAATTTTAAATGCCCACTTTGTGCTAGACACTTGGCCAGGTACTTGCATTCTAACAAATATAGATGTTTAGTAATTTATATATGAAGCATGTTATTGTTTGAAACTTTCTTTTTCCATTCAGCTATTTTAGTATTGCATAGAGTATGTCTGTTAGGTATTTAAAAAACTGCTGCTGCAATGAAAATAGTTTAGATACCACATTATTTACAAGCACTAAGGGACACTCACTCAATTGTGAGCAAGGCATGGTCTTTTGCTTTAAAGAGAATATAAACAGATTATAGATGTGTTGAATTACCTATACCATTATCTACTTTCCAAAAGGTATGTAGGGCAGAGCAGTCTCATTGGTCTATGGGTAAGGATAAGACAAATAGAATATGACACAGAGTAAGTAAGCAAATGCTGTAGGAGCTGGAGGGTGCTCTCGAAATGCAAAGGAGGGAGTCAGCACATCTGATTGGAGAAATTACAGTGTCTTCATGGTCGAGATGCCAGGGGAAGGATCACCCTGGAAGTATATCCGTCTCCTAGGCAGAGATGGTACATGGAATCAGTAGAAGTACAAAGGAAGTGCTAATTCTGTTAAGTGCAATAAACATGCAGTTGGTGCCAATTTTCAGGGGAGATAGAACGTTATGAAAGGTATTTATTGTCCTGGGAAATTGTGAGGTGTATTGGACAAACAGCAGTTAGTTCAGAATGGCTGGACCGTAGTGTAGACGTAGCGGGGCTCTGGGGAGATGAGCCTCTCCATGGCCATGTTGTGGAAGGCCTTGCATTTTAGGCTGAGGAGGTTGTACTTACTTCAGTAGGCAGTGGGAATCCATTGAAGGCACATGCAGTAAAAGTGCATTTTAGAAGGATTAATTTGGCTGTGTTTTATAGGATGGGTTGAAGTGTGGAGGGAGTAAAGATGAACTTAACTGTGGGTGATTCAGGTGGTAAGTAGATAATGCAAGATTGTGGCTGACATCGCTCTGATTTTCATGGCCAGTGAGTTGATTTGGTACTCTTACCATTCTGAATGTTTAGAAACCCCTAATCTAGGAAATTCTTTTTCCCCGTTCTGTTGTTATGCTATTGAAAAGTAAAAATCTTCTTATTGGGAGTTTTGAAGCAAATTTTTAGTTGCTTTGACTCATGTGGACTGAAGTTTTTCTGGAATAGCAAAACCATTCTGCATAAGAAACCACAACATGAGATAGCAGGTTAGACCATAACTTAGAGATAAAATGTGTAGGCATGGTTTCAAAACACTGAAAACACAATGTGATAATCAATGCTTTAAAGCTTGAGTGACCACTTTTTGAAGAATGTTAATGTATAATTTTTTGTTTTCTATGTTACGTGGTCAACCTGAATAGCGATTTTATTCTCTTCTATTTGGAATCAGTGAGAAAAGTATTCTCTATTATATTTAAAGTGTCAGGCAGAGGGGGTATTTTGGAATTCTCTATGAAATAAAGCATCCAGGTCTTTTCATGAGTTGTCTTCTTCTTGCAGCTTCTTCTACCTCAACTCTCATTATTCTTTTTCTAGACCTTATGCTCCAGCCGGCTCATACTAAATTTGTACTTTAATGCTTCTACCTTATTTCATGTTGTTGTTACCTCTGGAATATTCTTTTTTTCCTCAATTTCTGCTTCTTCAAGAACTGTTTAAAATACTATAGAATCAGCAAATATAATTTAAAAAAATACCCTCATATATATGTATATAGTTCTTAGGAGTTTGAAAAACATTTTCCTATCAGTTATCTTGTCTTAATTCTCATAACAATCTTATGAGATCTAGAACATTATATTTACACAAGAGTAATTTAAAATGAAGTTGTGCTCAAATGAGCCTTGAACCTGCCTGAGTCTTCAAATGAGTTGGGTGTTTTTTCCAGTGTCATAGATACCTCCCATTTCTCCTGCCTCTGGACTTTATGTATAAGATGTCAATTTCTTTTAAGAATGGAGTCTTTCACTTTCTCCCCCAATGTCTCCTTTACATTGTGAATCTTTTAACGATGAAACAAGTTGCAAAAATAGTTTGACTGAATTAGTAACTGTGAGGCAACTTTACAGTTTAGTGAAATACCTACTAGATTTGCTGATTGACATCAACTGTATGGTGCCAGATAACAGATTTTTTTTTTTTCTGTGAGGAAGATAAGCCCTGAGCTAACATCTGTTGCCAATCCTCCTCTTTTTGCTAAGGAAGACTGGCCCTGGGCTAACATCCATGACCATCTTCTTCTACTTTATATGTGGGACGCCGCCACAGCATGACCCGACAAGCAGTGTGTAGGTCCTCCCCTAGAATCCGAGCCTGTGAACCCTGGGCCACCAAAGTGGAGCACACGAACTCAACCACTATGCCACCAGGACAGCCCCAATAACAGAATTTTTCTACTTTTTGACAACTTGTTCTCCCATATATAAAGTCTTATAATGCTGCTCCGAATTGCTTGAAAAGACAGATGTGACAACAAAGATGTTAAAAATCCATTACATTATTGATTTAATGAAAAAGATTAAAGAACTTCAACAGTTGATTACAGTGCTAAGTAAAGTTTTTTATAAATTTCTCAATTATTGGAACTGCCAGTAAGTTCAGATAACTTCTCCAGGTTCATGTTGTAGAAGGCATTGTAATTTATTAGCAATTTTAAGTTATTAAAAGTTATTGGGTCATTACATTTCATATATTTTATGTATCATATTATTATAATGAGCCCATATTTCAAGATTTACATTCTATCAATTCGCAGCGTTATCCTTCTGATTGGACTGAAAAAAGGCCGAACTTAATGTTCCAGTTGCTTCTTCATGTAATCATCTTATCCTGTTAGACATCTATTTTGGCAAGGTTTTGACTGCTGGTTCCAGCTCAAGTTTATGTATTAAAATGTGATCTGTTTCAATTCAAGTTGATATTGAGTGCCTACTGAGTGCCTAGTTAAATGACTAGTGTACCTTCCTCTTGATGAATTCCTGAATTATGGAACTCTGGCTCATACTGAAGCAATCTGAATGTTTATAATTAGGTTTGGGATAACACAAATTCAGAGTTGCTTGTTTTTCCTCAGAAGATCTTAAAAATTTCATTTACATTTATTTCTGCTACAACTTCACACAATAAACATCAATTCATTATTCTATAGTAGGAATGTTAACTTGAATATAGCAATGAAGACTAAGGGGTCAGGGAATTTGCAAGGAAAACAAGAAGCCCAGAAAGTCAATATCAGGTCAACAAAATGTTTAGGCTAATAATGGAAAGAAGAAGGAAGAGGTCAGTCAGTCTTCAGAGAAATTGGATAGTCAACTAGCAGATCGAGGACTTAAACCCAGTTCTGTCTGACTCCAAAGACAGGTTGTTCTCTTTCAACGCTGCTGTCCTGCTTCTGATAAATAGATGTCATGAAGCAGTGTGTTAAGCTAAATCAAGGAATCAAAAGTGTGAAAGGCTTATAAGGACACAAATTCAATTCTGCACTTGGATTCAAAGAAACAACTGCAAATGAATGGGTGAGATGTGGATAAACAGTGGCATATGTCAAAAAGATTTGTTCGGTGTAAGTTCAACATTAGTCAACACCATGACAAGGCCAGCCAAGATTACGCCTTGACCAGTGTTAAAAGAAGCACAAAATTAAGAAGAAATAAGATGACAGCCCCATTTTGTATTGGTTGCCTGTGCTTGAGTCTTGGTTTCTTTATTCATCTTATACTTTGAGGGAACTAAAATTTATTTTAAAAAAAAGTAATAGAAAGTTAAGAATGCATGGTTTATAAGAAATTATGAAAAGAATGGAAGGTGTTTAGTAGGCTGTGAGAAAACCTGGTTGAGTATGATAGGTGTCATTAAAACTTGACCTTCTTCTTCTCAATATATAGACATTTGTGTTCAGATTAATATCCATAACCTGAACTCAAAGGTGAAAATTATCATATTCTCCCTATTTTACTTCTGTGTAACATACTCTACATTTTACATGAGTATATGATGGTTTACCTCAGAGTCACAACAAGCAGGAATAAAAGAATGCTGAGAACTCACTTATGTCTCCTATTTTTTTTTCTGGAATATTAAAATAGTTTAAATAGTGCTCTCTAGGATCAATATTTTGGCTTCTCTTTTCTTGCAATTTCTTTTTTTCTTGTGTGTGTGTGTTTTCCTGAGGAAGATTCCTGAGCTAACATCCGTGTCAATCTTCCTCTATTTTTTAGTATGTGGGCCACCAGCACAGCGTGGCCACTGACAGGTGGTGTAGGTCTGCACCTGGGAACCAAACCTGAGCCACTGAAGCAGAGCACGCTGAACTCAACCATTAGGCCACTGGGTCTGGTCCCTTTCCTTTTTTTTAAATTCTCAGACTTGGAAACAATCAAAGGTATCAAGAGAGAATAGTGAAAATTAAAATTCAGTTCAATCATTTGGCTTAAATTCTATGTGCCTCTCAGTCATCCAGCTTCCTCCACCTCAGACATGTCAGTGCTGCAGAAACTTATCTTTATTTCAATCAATGATACTCAGATGTTTGTCTCAGGATCCCTTGAAACTTTAAAAAATTATTGAGTACCCTGATAATTTGTTTATTGTGACTTATAGCTCTCAAAATTTACTGTATTAGAAATTAAAAGTGAGAATTAAAAAATATTTGCCTAATAATTTATTTTAAAATAACAATAATAGAATCACTACATGTTTACATAAATGACATTTTGTGAAATAGTATATTTCTGAAAAAAAAACAGTGAGAAGAGTGGCAATACTGTGTGTATTTCTGTTTTTGCAAGTCTCTTTAATATTCAGCTTAACAGAATATGAGTAGGTTTGCATATCTGCTTCTGCATTCAGTCTCTTATGCTATCACACATCATATAACCTCTGGAAAATTCCACTGCACACTTGTAAGAGAATGAAGGTGAAAAAGACAAAAAGTGTTGTTGTGAAAATAGTTTTGACCTCATGGCTGCCTGAAAGGGTCTCAGGAACACCTATGGGTTCCTGGAGCACACTACTTTGAGAAACACTAGTTTAGCTATAAGGTGTACATTTTTTAAATCTTTCAACTATGTCTCACGTCTCTTTGGTAGTTACAGATAATATAGTCATTATAGTCAGGATCATTGGCATTCAGTGAAACTCTTCTCATCAGAGAAGCTAGTGATTGAAACTTGGAAAATAATTTATGTGAGTGAAAGTTTGGCTCAAGAGTCAGAAGGCTAAATAAAAAGTGTATGTGTGTGTGCGTGTGTGTGTGTGTGTGTGTGTGTGCTCATAGGTATCTGCTATACGCGTAAAATATAAATGTGTTCCCTGTTAGTCAATAGAGAATGAAGTAATATAGACGACTCAAAAATAGCAATAGTATCAGAGTCAGGATTTGCCTCTGACATGGATGCAAAAGTGTTAAAACTTATTCAGGTCATTTGACGCAAAAGTAAAAATAAAAAAAGATTATCGCTTAAAATAGAATGGACAGCTTTTTATCATTATGTGGACAGGATATAAGTCATTGAAAGATGACAGTAGTGTTAAGCCAGCCAAAAGAAGGAAGAAAACAAGATGTTGATTTACTTCTGCACAGCCCACATTCCGTCACATGTAATTATTTAATTGCACATTGTGGTGCTGTTTTGTGGAGAAGCATATGCATCACTCTGCTTCTGCCAGTACAGGATGCTCTGGTGTCCACCTGTGAGAAAGTATTAATGGCTTTGCTATAATTAAAGCATTCACCACTGGAGGAGCTTTCTTTTCATGCCTTAATTTTACTTTAAATTTAAAAAATAAACTAGCAGACCAAGTGACCAGCTTTGCCAAGAGAATTATAAGAAAGTATTATTTAGCAAATATTTATTGAACTGAATTGACCAAAAGTAATACGAATTTTACTCCCTGAGAATTCTAGGAGTGTTAAAATTATTGGGAAATCATTCACCTGTATCTAGGATTTGGAATAAATAATAGATTTCATTTTTCAGGCCAAGTCCTTTTTTCTTCTGGTTACTGATCTCCAGCAAACTGTTGGGCAGCCTTCAAATTAGTGATTAAAAGAACGAACAGGAGTGAGTTACCTCCAACTGAGTGCAGTGGACTGGGGTGAGTCAGACCTATTGTTAGATTGGTATCTAAGGGAGAGAGAGGTAGCCTGAGAAGACTGGGAGAAGAGCAGGCCAGTGACAATACTGTAACTAGAGCCTGGCAGTAGGGCACTCAGGAACAGTCTCCATCAGAGAAGTTCAGTACAGAGTGAGGGACACATTACATTAGGCAAATGGAACGGCAGTACAGACAATGTTGGAGCAGACCATACTTGCACAGATCCACGTGGCCAAGTGACGGGCATCTGAGTAATGTGTCAGATGATGGGGTTTGGGGTAGGAATGGCCATACCTGGGGGAGATGGGGAGGGGTAGGGCAAGGCTAATAAAATCAATGAAAAGCTCAATTACTAAAAATGTCCTTGAGGGAGTCCTGCTGCAAATCAGGCAAAAAGCTGCATGACCTGAATCTGTAGAACAAAAGTCTCGGTTTCGATGGCGCCTACCAGCATTCTTTGGGGTCTCTCTCCAAAGGAATTTCAGCTCTTATGAATGTTAATGAAATACATTGGAGTACTTTGATATAAATCTTTTTTTTTCTCCAGTTTATCCCATGGTTTGACCTTATATTCTGCAGAAGTTAGTAGAAAAAAAACTACCATCTACCTCTGGGAAACATTTTTATGATAATATAATAGAGCCCAAATTTTGACTCATTGCTTTATTGGAAAGATGCTTCAGGGCTAGTTTTCACCCTTCTTTTACTTTATGACTTAAAGACTGGTACAAAATGCTTAAAGACCATTTGATATTTTTTAGGAAGGGGTATTAGGATATTTTTTATTAGGATATTCTTTAAATTTTACATAATGACGGGCTCTGTTGATTCTTTCCATTGCCAATTATTTTTATTTTTCTTAATGCCCACAATGCTCCTGCTATTAATCATGCACTTAGAGCTACTCGTTAACTCATTCAAGCCACTTGGGCTCCTCCAAATATTCTGATGCGTGATTCGTTAAATGACTCATTAATTGTTTTCAAACCACTAGGGTCTCATTTAATAACGTGCTAGAGCCTGCAATTAAATGGTGTCCCAGTGCCCTCGAAATGTATCCTCATTTAGTCACTCAGGCACTCTTGAAAAGGGAATTTATTAAGTGACCACAACTATGTCAGGGTTATAAAGTGAAATGATTTACTTTTCTTTGTGCTTTCTTTTCATTTCTCTATCTGTGGCCTTCCCAAAATGTCTTGCCGAGGCACCAACTACAAATATATGTATAAGTCACTAATTTTGCACCGTCACAGTTTTGCAATTTCAAGACCTAATACGTTTCTCAGCCTTAATTTTAGACATCTACAGGCAGGAAAATCATAGACCAACGCAGATCTTATACCTGGTGCTCTGAGATGGGCAGGTAATCCATATAATTCAAATCAGTGCTGACTATGTGTAGACACTTACCAATGAAGCAATTGAGGCTTAGAGTTAGTCCCAGGTGGAGCAGGTGGTAGAGATGGGTTCCTAACAGAGCCAGTTGCCATTCCATCTGCACATTTCAGAGACCTCTGTCATTCATTCATTAGTTCATTCATTCATTCCTCCTTTAATTAGTAATGCCCACTCTGACAAATTTGACAGCTTACTGAAAGTGAAGGGCAGGGAGTCTGTTATTCTAAATTTGAGGCTGGCTCTGGGCTTCGTCTAATTCCTTTAAATTTTTGTAGTCACAGTGGAGGACTGTTTTCAATCAAGCATTGCTAAGTCCCACTTTTTAAACTCGACCGTGTATTGAGTTTATTTAATACAGTTTAACATCCTTATACTTGTAAAATATATTTAGATGTAGTGTGTGTGTCTATATAACTAATATAAACATTTCTCTCATTTATGCTGATAATCTCCAACATATATATGCCCTGCTTATGGAAGTCTAAAATACCGGTAGCCACCTGGAAATATTCTGCTCCAGGCAATTCATTTCCCCTCTCTTTTCTACTTTACTTTCAGATTCCCTTCTTTCTGACTTTCCTGCTTTTTTTTGCAGGTATGTAGTCCAACCTCTGACATTCTTTCCTTCTCACCATTCTGCCGTGCCTTCTCCTTCTTTCACCATCTTTGCACATCTTCAATGGTTTCTCTCTTAACTCTTTCTCTGTCTCCCAGTCACCAGAAAATATAACTACCCAGCTGAAGGACTTAGGATGTAGCACAATCTGCCCTATTCTCCTTTTAAAAAATATTGGGTAGTTAGTATTTCTGTTCTCTTTGTAGTAATACAAAAATGCAATATGTTAGTCATTTGTGTGCCACTGTATGTGGATAAAAGCACATTATTTCTTGGCTTTCAATTTTTCTCATCCTGCCTTAAAGTGTACTCACACCTGGTTTTTTCCCTCCTTCCCCTTGCACTTCTCTTTCCTTCTTTCTCTTTTCTCCTGTTTCCTTTCCACAATCTCCTGTAATTACCATTCATATCTGTTAAATTGTCCTATAGGGTTTTGAATGGCACAGCCACAGAGTCTCACGTGGGAAATATTATTTTCTGAGCTGTGCTCCCTCTTCCTCAAGTGCCTACTGCAGGCATTGTAAAATGAAAGCCACAGGGTCCACCTCTGCCTTCTGCTTAAAAGCTCCCTACATCATCCCTACATAGAGATTAGGCCTAATTTTAGACCGGCTGCCTTTGAGAGGTTAGTCACCTCTGGGGTGATTTAAAGCCGGGCATGATTAAGGAAGCCTGTCTTGCTTCTAGACTAATTCCATTGAGCTGTTATAACTTATTTTTGAAGTAAAACTCAAGTCTAATAACGCAAAGAATTGGTTTTACCTTCAAGGTCCGAACAAAGTAAATGCTGACTGATATTACATGTGAAATTGCTTCTTTGATTTAAAAAATTGGATTTTCATTTTCACAGAATAAGTTAAGAGATCCTTATTGAAATGTAGCGTAGCTTCATTCTCATGTTAGATTTTACTCTTTTAATGAATTTGCTTGTTTATGGGGGAAAAAGAGGACTCATACAAAGACACATTTCCTTTTGTTAAGAAAATCAAGGAATTTCAGAAATATAGAATGTTAATACTTACAATACAAAGAAATTTCAGGTTACGTTAATAATGTTAACCCAAGAAATAGAACAGCCATTATTTTATTAGAAAAATGGGTTTATTTTGGAACAGCAGAGAAATTGCAATTTGGGACAAGCAAGCTATAGCAAAGGCCATAACCAAGTCCACCAAGAAAAGGAGAGGAATGTTATTTTATAGAGAAAAAGGAAGAAATTGGGAGGAGTTGTTTTGGATGAAAGTCCATTGGAGGAAAGCAAGAGCTCAGAGCAATGACACGTTCTCATGGGCTTAGTTGCTGGGGTAGTTGATTTCCTCTAGGAGATGCAATCCACATCTTTCCTGTTGAGGCCTGTAATTGACGATTCTTTCCTGTTGACAGTTCTTCTTGGGGTCTGTAATTGGCGATCCTTCCAGTAAGTGACCTCCAGTGGTACTGCATAGGAGCTCCCCATTCTGGCCTTCTGACTCCATTTTAAATGAGGTTTCCCTTTATTAAATTTCACAATATTTACTATATAAGAGTCAGATGCACCTAGTACTTAGTAAGTACTTGATAAATATTTATTAAATAACAATGAAAGCTATTACTTAAATATATATTTTATTATGTGTCAGCTATTGTCTAAAGACTCTTAGTTAATTCACAACCATGCAAACATGTATTGCTACTCTTGTTTCTGAGTTACAGATGAGGATCTGGAGGATGGTGAGGTTAAACGCTTAACTTGTCCCAAGCCACTCAGCCAGTAAGAAGTTGAGCTGGGATTCAAACCTGGGCAGTCTGGCTCCTGAGTTCTTCTCTTACCTCCAGTGTGTACACTGCCATCCCAGAGCAGATAAGGAAAAGGCTTGCTCATGACGTTGTGTGCAAAAGGTACTTGTTGAAATAATTCTACTCGTGAAAATTTCAGATGTAAACTTACAACTATGACTCCAATCAAAATTGCTGGATGCTATGTACATAGTCAGTCATGTTCAGGAATATGTGTTTCAATGGTTTTGTAACTCAGGCTACTCCTGTTACTTCATCTTTGGCCCTAAAAGCTCAAGCTATGGTAAGAATTTGATTTAAAGGAAAGATAGCTTCTATCGATAAAGATAGGTTCCTTATACTTTGAAATTCCTTCCACTCTCTCCCCCAAACTGCCTCCACATTTGATGGTCACTTCATGCAGCAATAAGTTTTGATGTTCTCTGGTGTGCTTACACAGCAATAAGTCTCAATATGGATTTGTTTATCTCTAAAGAAAACCCTTGGTGTACAGAATAAGCTAAGACCCAAGCCAGACAGCAGGAGGAGACTTTATTCCTTACTATTCTCTTAGTTGAAATGCCCTTCTCCATTGTTGTGATTCATCACTGCCATCATAAGGAGTAGATTCATCCAAGGCAGATCAATTCTATAGATATTTAGAAACCTAGGTTTATTTTATCTTACATTGTCAAGCCTTGGCTCTGACCTTCATCAATTAGTGGTAATAATCCTGTTTGAAGGGAGCTGACATACATAATCATATTTTACTGATCAGCTTATGTAGGCTACCAGGGGACTCCTAGGTGTGGGCATTGATTTGATGCAGGATGGTTGCATCTATGGTTGCAGCTATGATGAGCACACACTTTGCTAGCGGTCCGGTGGGTTTGTGATTGAAAAATGCATGTGTATCCATAGAAAAACATGTTGTTATTGCTGAATCTTAAGTCCCACTGCATACTTCCAAGGCTGAATATACATCAGAAATATCTGATATTCTTGATGTTTGTTGCAGGAAGCATTAAATACCATTTGGAGGAAAAAAAGGTACCATATCCAGTTATTTCATCAGTTGAAATAGTTGATGGCTTATAATAAAGTGATCTGTATGAATGCCAACTACATGAATTTTTATACCACTCATCCTCAAAGTCCTAAATGCCTGTGGAATGCCATCTAATATAAATAAATTGAGGGAAGTGTTCCTTTATTCAAGAATGGCCATGAACTCCACTTGATGACTCGAAGGCTTGTTTTAAATCAGGTGGAAGTTCTGTGCAAAAAGACAGGTCTATGTCCAACATAATAATGGCTTCCTTTGCAAAGAAGCAATCCTTCTGAAATAAAGGGCAATGCTTTAGAAGTGAATACAATATACAGTTGAAAATAGTCTTGGAGACAAAAGCCACTGTAAGTAAAAATTTGTAGTTAGTAAAATAATCCCCCAAGGTCTTTTTTACTTTCTTATCAGCATGTCAGAAGAGCAGATGACAGCTCAGGTCTGATCAACTAGTTACACAGCCCTTTCTAGAAATGTTTCCTTTCCTGAAGCCTTAAAAGTGAACTTTGAAGAAGAAACTTGAATATTCACAAATAGGATTTAGTAAATGACCTGACCAGTTAGGGGTCAACCATGTTAACAGCTCAACTCCTTGTAACCCACCCCAGTGCCTGTGGGTTGGATCTGGTAGGGTTCCATTCCTGAAAGTGGGATAAAGTCAGAGAAGCAGCCTGGTCCTAAGATTCCAGAAGGTGTCAAAGCCCAACCTTTAAAAAGAGAAATTAGCCTGAGTATAGCTCCACAGGCTGGAGGTACAGCAGGAGCCAGGACTGTGAGAAATCTTATGGGGGAAGAGAAAGGTATGTTTTAATGAGTAAAGAATTTCTGAGGTGTCCCTGAAGTCTCCAAGATCCCAGGAATCCCTAGCAAAACCAAAGGACTGGTACTTTCCATTTTATAGCACAGTCCTGAGAAGTTAATTTGTTCCCCAAACTTTTCCATAACATATTGTGAAATTCTCATACGTGTCATAGTCCCGTGAATCAGAGATTCATTTGAATTAACCACTTTCCAGTTTCTACAATTCATGTGTTCCTTAAAAGGCAAAGTGGGTGGATGGGTGGGGCATTCATTAGTCCATATCTCCTTGTAGATCCTCTTAACTGGGTTACTTTTGAAGTCATGAGACTGGGCAGTCATAGTTGTCTTCAGGAGGACAATGACAGAGTTCTTCCCATGGATGAGTACAAGACTTGTCTTGTTTAGAGATCCTCTGTATTCCAGAATGATATGAGTCTATTATTTCTTTTTGTTACATCTCTGCCATGGCTCTCTTCTTTAGTATTATTAAGAGAGAATTTGGAAAGTACTTTAGGGAACAGAAAATATAAATATATGCTTCTTAATGTATTTAAATTTTTTTAATATTTAAAAAATATGTATAATGGGATGTTTTTAGAGGTCATCTAGCCCATCATCAGTGTTCAGGTGAAAGAAATTGATATCCTGAGAAATTAAATGGTTTGGCCAAGATCACACAGCTAGTTAGTAGCAGAGCTAGAAATAGACGTTGGGTCTCCTTAATTTGAGTATGTATGCTTACATATGCTAATTTTAATATATATGCAATATATAACTTATTATTAAATAGTATATAATAATGTGTTTTTCAAGTAGAAGGACTAGCTGAGAGCTTTGTTTTTGCAAAATCGAAAATTCTGCTATCATCTACCAGGTATCTCTTCTTCCATAATCCATGAGACTGAAGAACACTTTCCCTGCCCATAACGTCAACTCATCAAATAAATTATTTTATTTTGACTACTGCATACTCTGAAGTTCTATTTATTATTTGTTTTTCAGAAATAAAAATAAGTAACATTATTTTCATATAGTCAGATGACTTGAAATTTAGCCTTGAATCATTTACTCAATAAGTACAAAGAATAGGGAAGACAGTTCCAACTTGACATCAAGAAGTTTAGATATAAAAATTATTAACTGTGGTTCTTGTTATGCATATGTAACTTCTTTTCTTGCTCATTTAAGAATTTTACTACTATATCATATCTGGAAATATTAAAACAGGTCTTAACTTACATATGTCTTGCAAGCACAACTGGTGGAAAACTAACAGCAACAACAAAAATTGACTTTAATTAACAGCAACAACCAAAACCAACTTTAGTTTAGTCTGGCAAGCAGAACTGATAGAAAATTAAAAGCCAACAAGAAAAACTGACTTTAACTTAGCAAGTAGTACTTATAGCTTGTAAACCTAGGTCCCTTCTCTTGGCCTCTAAGTTCCTGACTCTTGCCTGGGGTAGCAGAGGATGAGGAAGTTTCCTTATCAGTCTAGGCTGAGAACTGTTCCATAGTCAGATCAGTGCAATTATCAACCCCCAGAGTATTTGCTCTTTGCCCTTAGCCACATTTGACCTAGAACAGTTTCTTGCACATAGCAGGTATTCATTAAATAGATGTTAAATTAAAGCATGAATAATTGAGATAAACACATAGATACTTAGCACCTGCAATGGTATAGCCACTGTGTTGGGTTCTGTATATAGAGTTCTTGTCCATGGGAGTTTTACTCTCTTTTCTTAGCACCTTTTCTGGACCACAAGACAGAAAGAAACAGAGAGAAAACTCAAAAGATGGCCCATGCAGAATTCATTCAAGCTTTGCAAGGAGGAAGAAAACTTGGATTTTTCTCTTGCTGTCTCCTTCTACTCTCCTTTTCTTGCTCATTTGCTTTTCCTTTTCATCCCAGAGAATCACCCAGTCTCCTCTGAGACCTCTCATACCAGTTATTTCTCTGAAATTTGCCCTTAAAGTTGTTTCTCATAATTTTGCATTATGCTTGTAGAACATTTGCACACTTCACTGATACATTAAATACTTAACGAATAAGAATAAGTTAGCATAATGTCTAATTTCCTTTCCAACCAGATAGTTTGTATAGGTCAAACAACCTGCTTGCCCTCCATCTGCTGCTGGAGCTGGTGATGTTCTGGTAGTTAAACATTCTGGCCTTTAGAGTACCAACTGCTACCTAATTAAAACATCATCTCTACATAATTAGTGCAGGATTTTTTGACTGCACATATTACATGAGAATAAATACAGACCTGATATGGTAGGATTGGCTAGTTTGAATACTTTCAGCAGACTATAGGGTCTAGGGGCTGTCCCTGGTTGTCTGGTATGTGGCCCTGGGATGATTAAGGCAGGTGGATAGTGGCCTTGAGTGAGGGAGCCAGAGAGAGGAGGTGGTAGGATGTGAGGCCTGCATTGGTTAGTTTGCATATGAAAGGAATGCTCACAAGCTAGTGGTTTACTATCTCTAGGAATGGGCTATCCCTGGGAAGGGCAGTCCCTCCAGTGTCAGCAAGACTTCAGATATCAAAGCATCAAAAATACAGAAACTAAAAGACATGCTTAATATGGAGTGTATGTGTGTGTTGCTGCTCTTTTAAATAGGGTAGTCAGAGAAGGTTTCACACATAAAGTGACATTTGGGCCAAGACTCAAAGGAGACTAGAGAATGAGCCATGTGGATGTGTGCCCTGGATCCATGAAGATAGAACAGTAAATGCAAATGCCCTGAGGCATGCCTGGTGTTTTAAGGGAACAATAAGAGACCTGTGTGGCTGGAGCAGAATTAGTGAGGAAAAGTCAGAGATGCTGTCAGAGATCTAGGGTGAAGGGAGAGATCACATAGGCCTGGTGGGCACTGTAAGGACTTTGGCATTTACTCTGGGTGAGATGGGACCACTAGAGTGTTTTGAGCAGAGGAGTGACATGATCTGGCTTACATTTTGGTAGGATCATTCTGGCTACTGTGCAGAGAATAAACTACAATGGGGGAAAGGTGGCAGCAGGGGGCTTAATTAAGAGGCTGTTGCAACAATCCAGGCGTGAGATATGGTGGCTTGGGCCCAACCGGTGCCGGTGAAGGTTGTGAAAATTGATCAGATTCTGGGTCTGTTTTGAAGGTTGAACCAACATGATTTTCTGAAGATTAGATGAAATGTGAGAAGTCAGAGCCAGGGAGAAACAGGCTACTATTAACCTATGCATACCTTTGTCCTCGGACATTACAACTCTGGAGATCATAGGTTGATGGGAAGTGCAGTTGTTGGATTTCAGCCCCTCGCTTGAGCTTCTTGGCCAAGTATATTTGGCAGTGCACAGACTGCACAGTCATATGTGGTAGCCTGTCACCTACGAGAGGATTTTATATTTTCTTTCCTTTTTTTTCTCCTGTAAGGAAGCATGCATCCAACTCATCAATAATTCAAGTTGGTCAACTTCGAGGAGATGGCAGCGTAACCACTAGAGAAGGTTTATGGTAGCATGTTAACCATTTTTCCATGGAAATGTGTTTATTAAATTTTCATTTGATTTTCAAGAATTAGAATTTTATTTTCATGGGGGCTGGAAGCCTGAAGTTCTGGTCTTAAATGGTGGTGATAACTCTATATTATCATTTCCTTTAAGGCTATTGCTGTTTCTAGTTCCAATGAATACTTAAAAAAAAAGTTGAAATTTCATTCATATTTGTCCTATGACCAGAAGCCTTCTTTGAACATTGCATTGTTTTCTCCAAGACAGTTCCATCCTTGTTTATGATGGCCCCACCATCTCCCCATCTCCACAGTACACTGGACAGTCAACAGGGTAAAGCAGGAACGTTGAGAGAGGTGGTGTTCTGGGAATAAAATTATGAAAAGGCAGCCTGAAAATGGATGATGCCAGTGATCTACAAAACAACAACAAAATAACCATATCCAAGCAATAACACATAAATATAATTAGTGAGGTCATGGAATGTTAAGACAATCACTAGAATATAGATAGCACACCTAACTAGATTAGCTTTCCTGAAATGTGGCTTAGGCAGAGACTCTGACATTTTTAATGGAAAAATGTTTCAATAGAAAATGGGTGATCAATTTACCCCCATGCTCTTCAGAGCTTTTTTTTACGTTTCCCTTAAAAGAATTTGGAAACCACTGTCATTTTAAAGTTGACATCTAAAATATTTCATCATAGATTTCAATTGCTGCTGTTGCAAAAGAAGTAATTTCTGGCTGTAAAAGTGTGACATTACTCTTTAAAATGAATCTCATGTAGAAAAAAAAACCTGCGTAGTAATCTGTAATTCACCATTATTCATTAAAAAAAAAGAACAAGATCTTAAAAGTTAGAATTTTTACATGGTTGTTTTCACCCCTTAAAATCACATTTCCATTGTAATTTCGCCACAACATTTTTCCCAACATAATATTTTTTATGCTTGAATATCTTTTACTGATCTGTTTATTATCATTTTTCCAATAAAAATATGTATATAAATTGAAATACAGCATTTTAAAAAGTTTTCTGTGACCATAATCCTCAATATGTTGAATTATTTCTCTGGATTGAATTATCATTCCAAGTGTTAGAGTTGCCTAATTGATCAAAATATCATAAGTGTATTCTATGTTATGATAAACAGTTATTAAACATCGAAAGCAAAATACTATTGAAAATGCATCTCTAAAAGACGTATTAGGGGCTCTGACTAAAGAAGCTCTTCTAACACAGGTATTTGGAAATACCCTTTGCTTGGTGCTTACGAAGTTTTAACACTCCTAAAAATGTACCATAGCAAGATTCTGATGAGTAAAGGGGATCAGTTATAAGATATAATAAATATGGAAATTTAGGATCAAGATGGCAAGCATTTGTGTTCCTTCAGGGGTACACATAACCCAATTTGAAGAATACTGATATAGAGTAACTACTAATTGCCTGGCAATATATCTTATATCTATTATCTCATTTATTCCTCACAGCAGGATACTGTGTCAGGATATTGACCATAGGGCTTTCCCCCTTTCTAGGGAAGGGGTGTTCTAAAAAGAGGACACTGAAAGCTCCATTCCTACCCTTCTTTGCTGAGCACTGTTATATTAAGATCATCTACTTTTTTTTTTTTCAGTTTTGATCACTAAGCAACTTTTTGCTTATAATTTTACCATCATATAAAGTTCATTTCAAGGAAAGAATACACTAGCAAAGCGATCTTTACAACTGTTTCCTATGGGGTGTGTAATGAAAATATTGGCATTCTGGTTTGTATGTCAACCTCTCATGAATTTGCACGGGGTGAGTTCCCGCTCAGTAACCCAGTTTTTATGGATGAGAACTGGATCTCTGGACCTATGAATAAGGTAACTAGCCTTAACAAAGCAGAGAATCCCTGAATCAAAAATCTCAGGATGTTGGTAACTATTGTGTGACAGAATTTTACACACACGCGCGCACACACACACACACACATGCACACATGAGATCATGAAGCTAATCCCATTTATTTATTTAGATTGATTTTTATCTAGCCTAAACTAGTCTTTACTTCTGACTCATAGGAAAAATAGAATTTATCCTAGAGTCCTACCACCCCAGCATTATAGTATTCAAATGCAAGTTAGCCAGAAGAAAAGATTAATAAAGCTTGTAGAAGAGGCATATATTTTACCAAAGTCACAAATCAAACTTGACAACAGCTTGGCAAGAGATTAGAGGAATGACAAGATGGCCACAGCAGAATAGAATATGACTAACAAATTTATTTGCTTGAATTTACTCACTCTTAATTATTTGATTATTCATTCATTCTTTCATTGATATATGTATTCAGTTACTCATTCATTAAACACTTCTAAGGTCAAGCAGAATTCATCATACTAGAGATATCAAGAAGAATAAACCATGATCCCTACTTTGGGAAGTTTGCTCTCTAATGGCTAGAGGGAATAGACAGGGGTGGGTTATTACAAAAACAATGATGATGATGACAAATCCTTCTATATGATTTATCATAAGCCACTCACTGTTCTAAGGGTCCCTAAAGCTCAAATGCTCTAAGCCATAAAATGTCTATGTTCAATGTATTTCTAGAGGACTCATTAGGTTGTTTTATTACGGTGCCATTTGTAATTCAGACTCTGGAACTCTAATCCCACCTTTTTAAGGAAATATTTAGCGAAGAACATAAAATCAGTGTTTGTGTCCATGTTAATCAGCCCCACACATCACAGGGCCTGAGTGGTAAAGAGTGGTATTACAATCTTTGTAGTCACGGTTGTGGAATGGCAACATCTTTGACAGCGGAGAACCCCAGGGACAAGAGCATGAAAGAATTTGTAAATTGTACGTTTATGTGTATATTTGCCTGCAGGTTTGATGGATTTGCACTTGTAAACTTCTTTCATCTTTGGAAATTAATTACAGGGAGTGATGATGATGATGATAAGAACAACAAAACCAACATTTATATGGCAGCTATCATCTGTGTCCTGCATTTTTCTAAGCCCTTTAAGTGGGTTATCTCATTTAATCTTCACAACGATGCAATGGAGTAGATACTACTATTATACCCACTATCCAGACGAAGAAAATGAGTCACAGAGGGCCTATGTGAGATTATGGACCTGGTGCCTTGTTAAATAAAAAAGGACCAGGTTTTCCCAGCAGAGCACTGATAACCACATTTTCCCTTTCTGTCACCTGAAACTTTGAGAGTGATCACTATTTTTTTTTGCTGAGAAATATTCGCTCTGAGCTAACATCTATTGCCAATCTTTCTCTTTTTCCTGCTTGAGGAAGATTCTCCTTGAGCTAACACCTGTGCCAATCTTCCTCTATTTTGTATGTGTGTTGCCGCCACAGCATGGCCACCACTGAATGGTGTAGGTCCGCGCCCGGGAACCAAACCAGTGGAGCACAAAGTAGAGCACCCCAAACTTAACCACCAGGCCATGGGGCTGGCCCCATGTGTGTGATCACTTTTTAAATTGCCACTTGTTTTTCTTTGGAAGGGGGGCTTGTTGAGAGAGGTGCAGGACAGTTGCAAAGCTGCAGTCAAAGGCAGAAGACAGCACATTCCAGTTTCTATCCTCACCCGCTGCCAATCATCTAAGAACTGCATACATCCTGCTTCACTGCTCATCTCCCCTCAAAGACTTGGCCCTCCTCTGGGGTGTGGCCTCCTCTCCAGGAAATGGGCTGCCGCTATGACTCGATGTTCTTCTTCATTGTTCCAGGACCATAATATTTGACAGTGTGTACAGATTATCTGACTTGCTTAAAAACAAAACCAAAAACATGAAAGGAAATCAGTGAGCTTTTTGACCATTCTGAGATAGTAGTAAAAATTGAGATTGTATCTGCTGAATGAAATAAAGGTTTAAAGATTACCCCTCTCTATATATTTCACCTCTACACATTTTAAGATACACATTCTCAATATGTACCATTCAATTTATCTTTAAATACTCAATCTCTTTTTTAACTCTAAACATTTTTTAACTTGCTCTGGCAGAATTTTATTTCATTTTATTCTATTTTTATCGAGGTAATGTTGGTTTATAACATTATAAATTTCAGGTGTACATCGTCATATTTCGACTTCAGTATAGCCTACATTGTGTTCACCACCAGAAGTCTAGTTGCCATCCATCACTATACTATGTGCCCCTTTACCCCTTTCACCCTTCCCTCACCCCCTTCCCCTCTGGTAACCACTAATCTGTTCCCCTTATCTATGTGTTTGTTTATTTTCCACATATGAGTGAAATCATACAGTATTTGGCTTTCTCCATCTGACTTATTTTGCTTAGCATAGTACTCTCAAGGTCCATCCATGTTGTCACAAATGGCAAGATTTCACCTTTTTTGTGGTTGAGTAATATTCTATTATGTATATATACCACACCTTCTTCATTCATAATAAATAAGACCTTTTTAGTTTTCTCCTTCAAAATCTCTAAGATGATTGTTTTGCCCTACAAAATCTCCCACTTATCTTACCCTATATTTGAGTCAGTTTGCATGTGACAGTAACAAACTATAATGTCAGCTTCACTGAAGCCTTTGTTAAACATCCAAAGCACTGGGAGGTGTGACACTTATGGATTCGCAGAGAGTTAGAGCCTGGGGGAATCTTTGAAGTCATCTAGTTTCACTGTATAGTTAGAGAATCAGAGACCCAGAGAAGCAAAATGATGCTCCCATTGAAGCCAGGGCAGTAAGCGGCTGAGCCGCTTGTCTTTAGTTGAGAGCTTTTCCTAATATTCCAAGAAACACAATCTTTTCTGTTTTCAGTTCATTAGACAGCAAAAGTGTTTTATCAGCAAGATATATTACAATATGTTTGGGGTTACATATCAGAATTTTAAGTAATTTCATGCAAATATAGATTGTGAATAGATAGATAAAGAATATTCCAGAGTATATGTTCTACGTAAGCAAATTCTGTTTCTCTGGCTTTGAAATTTCTGTCTGCTGCATCCCAAAATATTTCCCTGAAGCTATTTCCTTTTTTTAAATAGTCTCCACTCTATCTTAGTTTATTACTTGTGTCAATTTCCCCCAACTTAGTTTATTTTTCTCAAACTGATTCCACATGTTACTTTCAATCACAGCATCTCAGGACTTTGGATGAATGGCCCTGAAACATTTCCCTTGTTTGGCATTCTACAAGGATTTCAGTCTGACTGTACAGAGCCAGTAGAGCTGACATGTGGAATGCTTTGTCTTAGTTTTGCCTGTCCTTCCACAAACCAGTTGAGAATTAAAAACAAACAACATCTTGTTTTATTCTTTGTCCATAATTATAGACTTTTACAAGCTTATGTTAAAATCAGGTTAATCAAATGGACAGAAATCAATCTGGATTTTTCCCTTTTGAAAGTTCTGATAAATTGTCTAACCTTATCACAACTGGAATTTTGCTATAACATGAGGAGAATGGGACTTGGGAGGTGAATTTAAAAATTATTTATAAAACATCTTTGAAGTATGTGAGCAAAGAGCTAATCATTGCTTTAATCACCTTATGATACATATGACTTTGATATCATAACATTTTTTTCAGAGTCAAATTCAGTGGCCATGGCCAATGCGAGTAATGATATCAACTTCTGTTGATAACGCATATCGGTTACATCTATTTTCTTTCCTCCTCCTAAGGGTCTATATTCTTATTTTTAGAACAATCATATTTAACATTATGATTAATTTTGAAAACTGCCACAAATTGCTTTAGAAGTTAGTGGTAGATAAACTCTAAGAATATAAACATAGAGACATGACAGCAGTTAAATATGAAAAAATAGATTTGTGAACTAGTTAGCTCTTTCTTTAGCTAGACAATGGATTTTCCTTCTGATAAACATTTGATTCTCTAATTACATTTTTTAAATGACTAGCTCTTTTGACTGGATAGTACAGAAAACCAGGAAATGGAGCTATACTCAACTAGAGCTGTTCCCTAAGGCAGTTTAGTTATCTAAAATGCAGCTAAATATTGTTTTCTTAAGCTTTGACCTGGGAGAACATGACTTTTAATATAAAGTTCTGATATCTGAGGGCTCACAAGTTTTCAGTGTCTGAATGTTTGTGAATACAGTGACACAATCAATTGAATTCCCATAAAAAACTTATGAACATCAGTTTTATTCCTATTAATAAATTTACAACTTCAAATTTAATATTAGGTTACTTGAAATGTTATGTTTTGATTCTTTTCTTTTTTTTTTTTTTGGTGAGGAAGATTAGTCCTGAGCTAACATCCATTGCCAATCCTCCTCTTTTTGCTGAGGAAGATTGACCCTGGGCTAACATCCATGCCCATCTTCCTCTATTTTATATGTGGGACACCTGCCACAGCATGACTTGATAAGCAGTGTGTAGGTCCATGGCTGGGATCGGAACTTGTGAACCCTGGCCACCAAAGCAGAGAATGAGAACTTAATCACTACGCCACTGGGCCAGCCCCCATTTATTTTCAATTATCATTTAGTAACTCATTTGGTAATTAAGTTATTTCCTAAAATGATGTTTCAATCTAATTAGTGTAAATTTGTAAATCCCTTTGCTTCATTCTATTTTTTGGGTCAGTTATGACAGATGAAAATAATAGGGCCTACTATTTGGGATACTCTACTGTCATCTGTCAACTGTAGGCAGTAGTATACCTTGGGGGAGTACATTCATTTTCTTTTTCTTTTTCTTCTTTTAAAATCTTTTCTAGTGTCTTTTGGAGTATTAAATTCTGGCTTGGACCATTAGTCTGAAAATAGAAAAGTTAATGTCAGCTAAAGCTTTTTGTTTTAATTCTGCCCAAATGACATGAATTAGAGTAATTAAAACATGCACACACACACACACACATACACACACGCAATGATGAAGATTGTGCTTGAAAGGAAGAGATAAGATCTTCCATTCTCCACCAAAAAGGAAGATGCAAAGTACACACAGAAAGTTAAAAGAAAAAGAGAGAGAGAGAGAAAGAAAGAAAAAGAAAACGAACGAATGAACATCAAATGAGATTACTTAAGTAATCCTTTTTTGTTTTTGGTGAGGAATATTGACCCTGAGCTAACATCAGTTGCCAATCTTCCTCTTTTTTGCTCGAGGTAGATTGTCCCTGAGCTAACATCTGTCCCCATCTTCCTCTATTTTGTATGTGCAACACTGCCACAGTGTGGCTTGACGAGTGGTGAGTAGGTCCACACCTGGGATCTGCACCTGCGAACCCCAGGCCGCTGAAGCAAAGCATGTGAACTCAACCACTACACTACTGGGCTGGCCCCTGAGTAATCATTTTTTGTTCTTTTTTTCTTGCCATTCTTCTTGTTTTGTGGAATATTATAATGATTGCATGATCTAATTTATCTCTCTCATTCCTTACCTTTCTTTCCTATTCTGAGTCTGAAAAGAAGCAGCAGGTAAAAATATGTAAGGATCTAGATTCCACTCCTTTACCAAATACAATCACTACATTTTGTGTCAACAGATCTTCCACTGATTTACTTGTCATTACACAATGAGCCCTGAAGTTAATTGGAATCTCTATTTCTAAGATCTTTATTAATTTACTGGTATATATTTTTTTCCTTGAGAATATTCACAGCAAAAGATTGTGGTCTGCAAATAATGCTCATGACCATTCATGAGAAAGAAATGATATGTAAAGAACTAACAAGTCAAGGTTACTTTGAGGATTTCTTATGTTCATCTTGAGCTTTCAGGCCAAAGCATTTATAGAGAAGTGGAGGGAAAAACAAATATAAAACAAGAGCTTGGTACTTTTATGTAATGACCTCATTTATTCCTTTGAACAACCCTGTGGCATAGGCATTATTAGTCCCATTTTTTCTTTTTTTGAAATAGGAACATTGAAGCTTAGAGAAACTTACAGAAAACTGAAGCCCATGGTCACCAGTATTAAGTGAAATAGTCAAAATCTATCCTCATGTCTTTATGACTTGAAACCACACACTTTTATGTCTTCTTGGTGCATTGACACTTTTATCATTACATAATGTTCCTTTCTGTCTCTGGTCATTTTCTTTGGTCTAAAGTCTACTTTATGTGATATTACACCTTTCTTTTGATTGGTATTTTCATGGTACATCTTTACTTTCATCCTACCTATATCATTACATCAGAAATGAGTTTCTTGTGGACAGCCATATAGTTGGATCATTTTTTGTATCCACTCTGCCAATCTCTGCCATTTAACTGGCATATTTAGAACACTTATACTTAATGAAATTATTGATATTTTGTTAGTTGTTTTACTTGTCTTCTTTACATATATTGAAAAGTACAAAGTGCATGAGACTTGTAAATGCTCTGTGGGTGTGTGAGCTGTATTGAGGTAGATAAAATATTAGGGGGAAATTATGTGGAGGAACTTTTTCTTTTGTTTTCTATTCAAAACATTTATGGATGGATGAGAAATTGAAGTTGGGGAAATACTCAAGTAAATATTACAACAGTAACAGCTAACAATTTTTGTAGGCACTATGCTAAGCTATTATTTTAAACCTTACAGCGCTCTATGAAGTAACTATTATTATTGTTTCCATTTAATGGACTTGGAAATTGAGGCTCAGAGACAAATTTCATAGAACTACATAGTGGTAGAGCTGCTATGAACTCAAACTTTCCCTCAAAGATCAGTGGATTAGAATAAAGATGTGAAGTACCTGGCATACATTTGATGCTCAAAAATGGGAGTTATGGTCATAATTATTATTTTTTTTGTAGTTTAAATGATCATTTGATCTAAGTATATTCCTGATTTTCTGGCAGTGAAGCTCAGGAACAAAATTCCACGTGTATGCAGAACACAAGAAATTTTTCTAGCAATAGTGGTTAAATATAGCCTTTCAGTCATTCAAAAACAGGGATATTTAGCAATAATAAAAGTATTGCCAGAAGAGTCTGAAGACCTTTCTTTCTTCTTTATGAAAGGCTCACTTGCAGGAGTGGCTGTTACTGATTTTTATCATTTAAGTTAGAAGGCTGGCATTTAAAATGTCTCAACTCTTGTCAAAAAATTGTGGAGTTTGTTCAGTCAGGGCTTGACTTAATTCTGACTCCTGCTTTGTGTTACTGAATAGCACGTGGCTTCAGTTCCAGCAGTGCCATGCGAGAAAGGGCACGTTTACAGAGCCAGCTGACCTGAGCATTGCTCTGAATCTGGCCACAGAAGCAGCATGGAACTGGGGTTCACATACCGCTTAACAAAATTAAGGATATTTTATGTTCTTGGTGGGCTGCAGTTTGCTCTAAGCTCTGCCAGGTCTTCTTATAAACTAAAGTGTATTTACGTATTTCAGATCCACCTTGAGGTTGATCATCAAAAATATGACTGAAACTTCAATCATGCTTCATACTCATCAAATTCTATGAATCCCTTTTGAATGTGGAGCATAAATCCTCCCAAATGGTTTTGCAGTTCTTTAAAATGTCTGATTCAGTTAAGCCCCCATCCTTTTAGCAATGAGAAGTGAATGCAATTTCTATTTGTTAAAGGTACATGTTCAATCTAACTTTCAATAACTGTCCTTTTACGTTCAGGCTGTTTGTGTTTTCTCACGTCAGTAAGAAAGGGATTCAGACAATCTGGGTCTCTTAGAGACCTTTAATTCTCCAAAATCCCTGATCTGTGTCAACAGCTGAGTAAACTTTTTAAGGGGTACCTAAAACCTACTCATCCTAATGCATTATAATAAAATAAATTAAATGCCTATATTCTGCTTCAACTTCCTCTGAATAGCTCATAAACTAGAGAACTAGGTGACAAAGAAACACAGAGTCATGATCAGTTTTTCCCTCGGATTAAAGCAGTGAACGTGACTTGCGAAGTTCACAGCACACCCTCTCCTGGTGAATGATGCAAAGTTGGGCACCCCATATTTCTCTTTGGATTTGAATGAACTAGTGAAATATTTTCCTTCTTCCTCTGCAGATGCCCCATCGCTAGAGTCAGCCCTTTCGGATTTCAGTCTATATTCTCACACTCCGTTTCAGCTATGGGTTAATTTGTGTATGGTAGCTATACAGACACTCTCCTCTTGCCAGAAATGTTAAGCAGGTCAAATCCTGGGTTTAGATGTGCTGCCCTAGGCAATGCCACTTTCATCTAGTCCTTCATTTTATAAGGAAAGAGATTAGCCTAGGAGACATCGAGAGCTGGTTCGTTGCACGGCCAGGAAGTCCCACCCTGCTCTCATGGAATAAAATGTAATTAACCTGGGTGGCAGTAGTTGAAGAAAAGCTTTGCAGAGGAGTTAGAGCTTCCAGTAAGCCTAAGTGATGAGCAGCACATGGGTAGGTAGAGTTCAAGGTCCCTACATTCCCTGTAGTTAAGAAAATCTGTGAAAAGAAGGCTGCAAAAATGATGAGAAACATAGATGGGCCTGGAGGACCACGAGCGGACTAGTATAATCTAACATCAAGTATATTAAACACACGCTGAGCAAATTGATACAACTGCAAATTGATGTTATTTTTAATTAAAGAAAATTTTGAAATATTACACATTTAAAAACAACAAAAAATAGAGCCTTGCCTTGGCCTGAGTGGAGGTTGAGAGGGTTGAAAATCTCAGCAAAGAGCGTATTAAAGAAAATTGATAAAGTAAGACAGGCATTGATTTTCCATATTCTAATATTGACACTTCCAGAGGAATTATAAGTACAGGGTAAATTGATCATCATAAGCTTTTCTTACCTCAAACAGCAAATACAGCTTTCTTCAAGGGCTTATATAAGGATGACTTCCCTTTCGGTGGCAGGTAATAGACTGCTAAGCATTTCTAGATCGTTAAGAAGTTATTCCATCATGTATGGGGTCCAAGTGGAGTCGCAGGACATATAAGCATCATTAACTCAAGTATAAATATGCATTACTGTATCTGAGAGTCCTTTGAGTATTTCTCACAGGAAGCAATCTGGACAGTTATTGAACACGTTGGAAGTGTTAGTACACACTGTGTGAAGTGCAGTGTCAATCATGTAAACTTAAACTTAGTACATTTGCAAATATAGGGTACTTACTGTATTGCATTGTGGCTATAAATTATGGAGAAATGTACCTAGAAGGTCTCACTCTCTGTAAATGGCTTCAGATTATTTCTGATAATGTGTTGTTTGCAAACGGCTTTTCAATCAATGCGATCTGTAGGATTCTTATCCAAAAAAGTGAAACTAAAAATCCATCTTATAGATATTTCAGCTTTAATTGCTATTGTTTGTGAATTTACAGTGTCATGCTCATTTTCATTTGCACAAAAACCTTACTTAAAAAAGGACATTATCTTGCATGTAGGCGCTTGCTGAAAGAAATGCAGCTTGCTGGCAGAGAATATTCTAAACTGTCAATCTCACTGGGAGCCTGATGTAAAAACATCTGCAGCTGGGAAGAATTGCAGGCGACTAATAACAGGGACTATAATTAATAGTTAATTGTTTTAAGGAAAGCAATTAACAAATTGAGCTGATACTTAATCTACCCAATTAAAAAACAAGAAGCAGAAAGAATTCAGAAAAGGGGAACAATGTATATTGTATCTATGGTTGTTTTTTATGGAGATGGTTAGTTTTACACATTTTCTGTTAGAAATATATCTGCAATGATAGTGGTGATTTTGGCCCATATCTGGTTTATCTTACCTTTCCCTTCTACCTTTTATTGCTAAAACTTGCACTTTGGTTATTGTGTGTTCAGACTCGATCTTGTATTCCGTTCTAGACACCAGATTTTAATACTGACATTAACAAACCAGAGGTGGGTGACTAGGGTGGTGAGGTCCACAACGATGCGGGGGAGGGGCCGGGGAGGGAGATGGTAAAAAGCACCAGTGTTTAGTCTGCAGAAGAAGAGTTAGGCAAAGACATGCTAACTACCTTCTAATATTTGAAAGGCTACGTTTTAAAAGTCAGAGATGTATTGCGTGGTTCCAGAAAGCTGATGTAGGACCAGTTTTTAGGATTAAAAGGAGAAAATAAATTGCCACTTTTACCCACCTCCCAAACACACACCCAAATAATTTTATAAAAACGACATTCCCACATCGCAATAAGTGACTGGAGCTGATAGTTGCTTCCACTTTACCACTTTTAGATGCTATCTTAGTCCGTTCGGACTACTATAACAAAAGTACCATAAACTGGTGGCTTAAACAGCATTCATGTGTCAGTTCTGGCGGCTGGAAAATCCAAGATCAGCTGGTAAATTTGGTGTCCGGGGAAGGCCGGCTCCCTGGTTCACAGATGGCCGTCTGTCTGTGTCCCCACATGACAGAAAGAGAGCTAGCTAGCTCTCTGGCCTCTTCTTATACGGGTACTAATCTCATTTATGAGGGCTCCACCCTCATGACTTAATTACCTCTCAAAGGCCTATTTGCAGATTCACATTGGGATTGGGATTTCAACATGTGAATTTGGGGGAACACAAACATTCAGTCCATAAAGATAGGACAGGTGTCTCCTGTTCTCTCCAATCCTTGCTGATCCCCAACACCGAGGCCCAGCATCTGTGCTGGTTCATCATCATGCCTGCATCTTGGTTGCATTACACACGGCATGCCACACTTGTTAATGATGCTTGTTAAGTCCCTATAGCATTCGAGTTTGGTCTCCTGATCTCTGAGGTCTCTTCTGGTACTCAGCGTCATGCTTAACAGCTCAAAATGACTGGCTATTCTACTCATTGTTATTCCTGTTTAAGTGAGCATTTTACTAGATTAACTTCAATTTGTATAATTTTTAAAGAACAGGACATTTTGGTTTCATGATTTAAAAAGCATAATTTGGGATGTAGCCTTTTGCAAAATCAACTTAATTTTTGTGAGCTAAAATTGAGAAAATAGGTTCATGCTACGCAGTAAGGGGCAATGAGCCAAGTTTAGAGTGTCTACAATTCTGTAGATGTTTCAGAGGGCAGTTTTGTCTCTGTTGACCCCTCTCCTCATAACCAAATACTGAGACCCTTCCTCCTTCTGGATAGCTATGACATTGACCTAGGGATTTGGAGTGTTCCAAGAAGACATGATTCTTGCTTTCCTAGAGCATATATGCTGAGATGGTGAATTGATGTAGGCCATGCGTCATATGTAACCAGACAAAAACAAAGCATGGCATGTTAATTTTAGTTCTATTGTACTTACTATTTTCCCCTCTTCTTTAGGGTGGTGACTGTAGCTTAATGGGGTCAATGGGGCTGGACAGGACTGCTGTATAACAGTCATATGGTCTATGGTCTATACAGAGGCACTGGCCAAGGGAGGCGAGGGACTGAAACCCAGTGTTCCGCACGCCAAGCCCACACCAAGCCCAGTGGCCCCGGCCAGTCAGGACAGCTGTGTCTGAGCGCCCCACCCAGTGGACACCTGATTCTAATACACATGAAGGTGCTCTCCAGGCTAGCAGAGGTCCTGGGGCTAGACTGGTGCCTCTGCCTACCCACTGTGAACTGAGGGGCAGTTTGCCAGTGTGGTTAAAAGCTTATCATAACTTATCCTTTATGGGGCTGTTCCTTGAGGGTAGGGTTGTGTATGTGTGTTGGAGTGGAGAGGTAATTGGACACACATCAGTGGTGACTGTTGACTTGATGTTTTTTCAAGCTCTAGTCCTAGGGATCAGGAGGAAAGAGCTGTTGCTGGCAGTGAGGCTTCCCTCTACTAGTCAGTATTTAGTCAGTATTGACTTAAGATTATTCACTTTGAATAGGTCCTACTGCATCTACTTTATGGCTTAATTGTGTGGAATTGGACTTACTCACAAAGAGGGAATAAATAGTTGACACTTCAGAGAGACTTAGCTTAGTGATTTGATGGCAAAATATAGCTCAGTGATTCTAAAACATGTTTTTAAAGCTTATAAAGTTGGTCTAAAGTTCCAGAAATTCCCATTTTGGACTGGCTTCAAGGCAGTGAAAGCTCAGACACTGACTCATTGAACTATTTCCTTATTAACAGACATGGTACCAAACATTTTTGAAGGCTGAAAAAATAACAGTTGTTCAAACTCTTTGAGCCTTTCAGATACAAAGTTCTCTTAACCTCTTAATTTTGAGACGTTTGGGATTTCCAAGGAAATCTAATCAACATATATACACACATGTTTTTGTTGTTTATTCTTGACTCATCCAAATGCTGTTTGGCCAAGGGTACTATATTTGAGAAATCTTTTGAGTCATTTTATAAGACTGTTTGGTGCTTTATTTCTCTGGACCAGGAAGTTCCAAATTGGCATTATTAAGCAGAAAATATGTTATTGAGTACTAGCTTTATTTTTAAAGAATGAGATTTCATGCATTTGTGAACGGGTTTATTTCACTGACAATCCGCCTCCAAATATCACATAACAGTTAAAATTTCTCTTAGATATACTGTCAGGAAGTCTCGCCTAATTGAAACAATGTCTGTCCAAATTATTTTAGCAAAATATAAATACATTTATATTCAACACCATAGAAGAGAAGAGTTTATACAAGAGTTCCATAAGAGTAAAATTCAATTAGAGGATTAATATAATCTTTCTTTGTGTTGATATAATGTTATTCTGAGGGCTTGGCATTATTGTACATATTTATCAAACTGAATAATTTTCATTTGATGTGGCCAGAAAAAATGTTTTACTCAAGTGTTACACTGAAGCAAGTAAAGATAACTTTTAAAAAATTTATGACAGTCAATAGAAGAAGTGTAGGGGGGAAAGGACTAAACAAACCTTATCTTTACTTCCACTTGAACTGATCGATTGAAAAATTTTTTTCCTAGCAAAAACTGAGATGTGAATGCTGCTCTATTTCTGTGTAAAATAAAACTGACAGTCTTCAACTGATTCCCCCTGTTGTTTATTTTCAATACCTAATTTATCCATTTCCTTCAAATTTCATATACAGCCTAGCAATTATGTTGACATTTCCTAAGTGGAGGCCCCTGACTCCTTAGCAAGATTATGTAATATTGGCCAATAATGCCCTTATCTATTTATAGATGAAAACATTGAAACAGAAATGGAAAATGATGTCTCAGAGTAGCAAAGTGGTTAGTGTGGTTCTAACTAGAACTTTTTTGAAAAATGGCTTTTAATCCCCAAACCTCTATTTAACCCTCAGGCGGTCTGTGTAAATCATTTGGAGGAGACCTGAAAAGATGACAGAAAACTTGTGTCCACGTTTCTTTTTCTCTGTTGAGCACCGGATTTTGATAAAGACATTCAACTTCCTGACAGTTCAGTTTCTCCATTTATAGCATAGATATTGGTGACTGTGGGTTCCCTTGCAATACAGGTGAAGAGTTAGTGCTAGTAAAATGGACTGCAGATGTGGTCTCCCAGTGCCCATTTTATTACCATCCATAGAGATGCCGTAATGGCTTGTTCCATACGACAATGAAATTGTATTTCTTATCTGTTACCTCTCCATGCTTTTGGGGAGATTGACAGAAAATGGATTCAAAATCAGGGCGACATTCAAGGTCTGCAAACTGCTACTGTACAGAATGTAAATGTGTGGGCCTGCTCCAGACAGCACAGTTAACTCACTTAACTTCCAGCAGTGACACCAGTGAGCTGTATTTAACATCAAAGCGCCAGAGAAGGTCACCGGGGTCCTGCAGGAAAGTCTGTCAAACTTATTGCAGCTCAGCTGGAGCCACGAGGAAGCTGAAGGCGTGGAGGGCTGAACTTGCCTCTGGCCACCAGTGAGTTTATAACGTGGTGGTACATCCCAGCGCACACACAATTCTGTTTGGTGTGGGCCTCGGGTGGACAGTCTGATAGACATAATAAGAGGCTTTTAAAATAGTAAAGAAGTGGCTGTGAGTGATTATTCATTTCAATGTATTCAGTGACAGAAGGGCATGTAGAGGCTTTGGTCTGTTTTGTTGGTTTTTTTTAAGCAAAATGGCATTTGCGTCAGCATCTTTGGAAATAAGGGCAATATCTGAGTATTTAATCATGGAGTTTTATGCAAAATTGTATTACTTAAGTAACCTGCACTTTGCACAGACTTTTCGCACCTGGAGTGAGAGACTGCAATGAGGGGGTAGTTGAAGTCACAGACTGATGAGTGGACTTCTCTGCTTAGGATCTGCCCGTTCCCAAACTGCCTTTCATCAGCCTCTGCAGGATGGTGCTTAGGCGAGCAATAACCTTCGTTGAGTTGGGGTTGCCTGCTGCTTTCCACACAGTGCAACGAGAAAGCATGCAGCCTGTGGAGTTTTCCAGTGACTGTTTTGGGCCAGAGTTTATCAGCTAAACAGTACACTCATTATACCTATCCACTGAGATTAGAATGCTCTCACGTACGGACATTTAATGTGTCCACATGGGTTCATTAGGCAGAACAAGTGATCCATAACAGCGGGGAGGTAAAGTTGGTATTTTCCCTTATTTTTCTGTATAGGACAAACACAGAAATTTTGGAGAGTAAAGGAGGTGACACAAAATACAATTCTACCTGGCAGGTTTATACCAGAAGTGAATTTAGAGAAGCTAAATTGCCAGTTACTCACACGCCGCTGTCCAGAGATTATGAATCTGTGACTTTAGACCAATCCCATGGTAGCAAATAAAAGCAAGAAAAAGAATGATTTTTATTCGGGACTAGGTGATCTAGGTGATCATGACAAGGATCCAGGTGAGATTACATCCCCATTTGAATGGACAGTGTCCCCTTTCCAGCTTAGTTTTATGGGAGTTACAATTCTACACTGAGTAGGTGGCAGCAAAGGAAAAAATAATTAATAAATATAATTGCTCTTTGAACTGTATATTTACTTGGAAAAGAATCAACAGGCCACATAAAGGATTTTATTGTCTGCAGTGTTCTATTGTCACAGAATCACCTGAAGGAGCAGAGGAGAAGGGATTGTCTGCTTAAGAGAGGCATCGGCAGACGGAAATCTACATGCCTGCTGCACTGGGCTCATCCTGCCTGGGAAATGTACTAGGCAATTACAGGGAAGTGCTGACTGAATTGCTTTCTTGAGAATCTAAGATGGGGAAAAATGGGCAAATGCAGAATTTCTTGCCATGTTTTCCTGTTGTTGTTGTCGTATCATGGGGGAGACATTAGTGGCGAGAGTGGACTCTAAATGTCAGTCATGCTTAAAATGTGTCCTTCCCCATTCCCAACACTGCGTTTGAGAAATGTGACCTTGTGAAAGAACTTCACATGCAGTGAGAAAGCATATAGTGTGTGGAGTTGTTCAACATTGTTAAAATGAGACGTGTCATGTGGCATATCAATGAGACAGGATGATTATTTGAATATCTGTCAACACCAATGAGAGCACTTGACGTTGTGATCACTGCATCATCTATTAAGACAGACTGGAGAATTTTGCACGTAGCTCCTGACCGAAAGACTTTCCTGCAGTTTGGATAATGATTGTTGTCCCAAATCTTTCCATCTCTTTCCTCATCCTCATTTCTACTGCTCATTTCTACCTCCTCAGGTACATCAGCCTTTCCTATCTGCCCTTATCCAGCTTCTCTCTGATTTACCATAAAGCAGGAACATCTGTTCCTGATAAAATTCACTCATTCTCATTCATTCAGTAGTCATTTGATTTCTATTGAGTGCCTAACACATTCCAGGAGCTCTGCTAGAATTCTGAGAATAAAAAAGATCAAAGAAAAGATAAACCTCACCTTTCTATACTAATACACGTGGCACCAAACTGCAGTAATGCATGAGTGGTTATGAACCACATGCCCTGGGAGCACAGTGGGGTCAGGGTGGGGTGACAACCCCTGGAAGAGCCGGGGAAGGCTTCCCGGAGGAAGCTGATATTTGACTTGGCTTTCGAAGAATGAGATGACATTTTTCTGATGAAGGAAGAATAAAGGGCAATTCAGGTAAAGAGACAAATTTACAATAGCAGGGAATCATGAAAATGTGTAATATTTTCCTAGAATAATGAGTTCAGTGTCATGGGAGGTAGTGAAGGACTTGAAGTCTCAGGGAGGAAGTAGGGACAAGCTTATGATGGGCATTGTATACCATTTTGTATGTTTTTAACTTTAAGTATCAGAATATGAATGAGTACCATAATGTAATTAAGTCTTTTAAAGAAAAGCTTTTTATAATGCAATCTATGTTTATTACAAGATTTAGAGAAACAGATAAATAAGCAGAAGAAAATAAAGAGCACTCACATCCCATTAGCAGTCTGGGGGCCCTTGGGACACCGCCCTGTGGTGAAGTGTGTCAGAGCTCCAGGCCACCCTTGGGTGGGACTTGATTCAGCTGACCTTGCTGCGATAGGGAGAGAGGAGAGCAGTCTGGGTTGGGTGGGGTTTATTGTAGAAAGGACCCTTGTCCTCTCTTCCATCCTAGAGAGAACCGTCTTTGGTGGTCAGAGGGGAGATAAAGACTTTTTATCCTTTAATTAAGGACCCACTCTCTAGAGGGTAAGTTTCTACCAGAAAACGGGGGGGACTAGAGCCCTTGATTTATACCCAACTCTGAGATTTCTATTTTGGAGAGTTAGCCTAAGCCTGAAGTGTTTCGAGAAATGCCTTCTATACGTGGAACAATTAGGTTCTGTTTCAGCAATGTGAGGTTAAGTAGACTGTCAAAGGAATCTGTATTTCTTTGTGGAAATTCATTCTCACATTTAAACAACTGACTGACAATTTTTTTGGCAGTAATCTTTTAAAAACCGTGTTTTGAAGTTCCCCTAAATCTATTTCCTTCTGATTTTGAAACTATTTGTAGACAAATAGGGAATTGAGATCAGCTTTTCTTCTCTTGGGCAGAATCAGAGTGTAAGCAATGGCTGGTGCAAAGCTATGGGTCAGGAAGCAGAAAAAAAAAGACAAATCTGCTTTTCCATCCAGGCACTCGAAATATAACTACTGATACCAGAAACTGCCAGTTGGTTACACATCCTGAGAAAAGGGAAGCGAGAATAGTTTCATTGTAATTTTGTGTTAGTGTCCCCTAAACTCATTCCATTCTCTGGGCTATTCATATTTAGTTGCTGAAAATCACTTTAGAGCTAGAACTGTTTTAGCAACTGTTATTCTGAAATCGCTATGGCACAAAGTTTCCTTGGGTGACTGGTCTGCTTAGAGACTCCAGAAGGAAAATTTCTCCAGTATCCTGGAGAAATCATTTCCCAGCACATTTTTTTTCTTTTTTCTTTGTTTTTCAGTGCATTTTAACTTCCCCCAATTCTCTTAATGCTTTTAAATATGAGGTATTATACTCTTTTTAGGCCCAATTCTAAAATTCCATTTTGGGAGATTATTTTATTTAGAAGCTGACTGAAATCAATTTTCAAGATGGAGATGATATGTCTCAGTCGGAAATAAAACTTCAGGGGCAGATATTTACTGATTTGTAGAAGGACAGCACCCTTCTTTTTTAAAAAAACAGCTAGGATTTTTTTTTTTTCCACTTGAGCTCTTGGCAAACCACTAATAAGGTCTTTAGCTCTGTGATCTTGGCATAATTTGTGGTTGTTAAGAGGAATATTTGCCGACTTGAAGGATATATTGACTCTTATCAATGAAATGCAATGAAGCTGATATTTGTACTCAGATTTATTTATTTTTTTTTTTATTTCAAGCACACTGGACCTGTTACAAATCCACAGTAAGTCAGGAAAAAAATAGTTGCCTCCTGATAAGCAGAGGTGTACACTGATTTTGTAAAACATGTCAGCTACATTTGGGAAGATTGCTAAAGAAGTGAAAACAGGTGTTCTAGAAAGAAAAATGAGAGGGGGTCCATGTGTTTGCTGAAGGATGGGATTATGTAGCAGCAAGTGTTGTCTTTTGCATGTGTGGAAAACCCCTGTGGGAAGGAAAGCTTGTCTGGTTGGTTAAGATGACCCTTGTCTGTGTTGACTAAGAGTGCAGATGCAGTGAAGGAAAAGGGGTCTTAGTGATCCAACTCCCCGTGTGAGCTGAACCTGGACTCTTCAGAAGCCTTGAGGATGAGCCAGCTTGGCACATTCCTCTCCCTCCAGCATCCACCTCTGCGTTCTTCCCTTCCACTCTCATCTCTGAATGTTGTGGACAGCCCCTGATTTGCCTGGGGCCCAAGCTGTGAGCCAAGTTGGTTTTAATGACTGTCCTGAAGCTTCAGCCAAACAGCTGTTTTACAGGTGCACATCGTTTGACAATTCACAGTTAATATATAATTTAAAGGACGCATGTAAATAATTTAAAAATGTATTTTAAATGCTCCACTGGGCTCGCTCATTAAAGGAGCCCTATGGCAAATCTTTTTTGAAAGGGCAAGAATCTGTTTATGATGTCAGTAACTGTCAGCACCCCTAAGTTTGGCCTGGTATATATTTGATAGATTTAAAGTGGTGTAAGGTATATTTTCAGGCTGTTACAACTCTGCAGAGGTCCAAATTGAGCTTCCCCAGCTTGCTTATCAATTTTGTGCCGCCTGCCTCACAGGAGGGTCAGATGGTGTAGCAGGAGGAAAAGGCAAATTGTCTACAATATTTCTGAGTCTCTTTTTCTATATGCAGGGCCTTTCCAGGCTTTCCTGCAAGTTCCCCATTTCAGTGAATGAACCTTGTTAAAAGCCCACACACTCCCATAAATAAAATTGCTGAAGCTTCAAGGATGACAAATTCGGGAAATATCCTTAATGTGTTTAATTTCAAAACAGGAAACACGTTATACTTTGGCAAGTTTTCGTGTGTGTGTGTATTTAACTTAAATAATGAAATCTAAAAAAAAGCTTCCTGTGTAAAGACCTCGCATGGATGTGGAAACAGATTTTTGATACTGCACATCACATGCTGTTCAAATAACCTATCAGTCCCAATGGGTCACCAGTCAACATCCCTCCTGGCTTACTGCATCAAGGCAACATGATTTTTGCTATTTTAATAAAAAATTTGACAAAGTAGCAGGTACCAGCTCAATTGCTGGTGTTACTTTTACTACTGATTTCTAGGTTTTTCCAAAAGGTCTATTTTTTTCACTTATTTTCTCTCCTTGGTTTCCTTCTTCCCACTCCCTCCATTTTCTTTTCTCTTGGTACATATGCGTCTTTCCTGATCTTGAACTTATCTTACCTTCTAGCCTTCCTTTCTATACAAAGACCATGCAATCAGCCAACTGGAGTTATCCAAGTGGCTCCTCTGACAAGGTTCCAAATCTCTTTCAACAAATATTAAAATAAACAAGCACTTTCAAACTCCTGTTTTCAACTTCCTTCATTTGTTTTTTATTTGTTTGGCACACTATATGACCTTTTATGATTTCCTTTTATTTTTGATTTTCTACTTTGGGATTATGTTTTCTTTCGCACAGTGAGACACTAACCACATGTGTTGTCGATTGAAGGAGAGCAAAAGATAGCTTTCCACATGAAATGACTTTTAAGTAAATTGCAATCTTTTGATAGATTACCTTCATATCTCATATGGGAGGTTTCAGTTGCAAAGCCCAAAGTCAGAACATTATGGGAGTCAAAGACATTCTTTCTGAGCATGTTTGAATACCAACCTTTTCAAACCAAATATTCTACTGAGCTCGTTGTGCTCTGCTTAGGTGATCCATCACATTTGAGATATGCAGAACCAAGTCCATGAGTTTGGATCAAGTAGAAAGAGATTTGGAGAGACATGAGAGGGGTATTGACCCATTCAGTTACCTTTCACATTTGTCCTTTTACCTAGGACACCTTTGCTGCCACATAAATAACTTCCCTTTGCCAAAGTGGGGCTAGATAATATTCTGACAGCAGATTAGAGGAAGCAAATCAGTGTAAACCACACAAGAGTGGTAATGAGCATGCATCATAGTTAGCTTGGTCCAGCTTGGCTATTTGATATTTGTGGAATCTTAGCCAAATGACTTAACCCAGGTCAAGGCCAAGGTCTTCTTCAGCAAAAGGGACTTGGTACCTTCTGCATATGGTTGATATGCGTATGGTGGATGGTATAGTTTCTGGCCCAAAGTAAGCGCTCACAGTGTGAGCTTTCCTATTATGATAATGACGTTGGTTACCTGATGGAAAGCAAAGATGTACCTTAGTTAGAGTCATGACCTGACTCTGCTTCAATCCCCCACTCAGATTCAGTTACAATTTGCTAAGGTGTTTTAAGGGCAAAAGAAGGATGATCAGCACAATTTCCACTTCTCTTTCCATGTTAGAATATAGTTGGTACAAAAGAAAAATGCAGTGTACTGGTTTAGCAGTGTTTTCTATCCAAAGCAGTGTATGACTAGTTTGCTTTCTAGCCTGTTTTCTTCAGAGGCTCTCAGAGTTTGTGTAAGAGCCACCTAACCATCTGTAATTTTGAGGTCGTCATCTAGACTTAAATGATACTCTGCTCCTTTTGTGATTCACTCTCTAAAGTGAAGCAGACCCTTTCAATGGCTTCTTTATTTTAAAAAGTCTGAAGAAAATATCTCTCATGGATCTGAGGAGGTTTGTTAACTCTTAGAACCAATAGTATTTCAGCATCAGTGCTGGCCTCGCTAACGCCCTAGGGCTGCCCCTTTTCCAGAAAGAGGAAATATAGTCCCATTGAAGGTTTAGTAGAAAAATAAAAAATTCATGATTCTGCTCAACAAATCATTGACTGTTTGTATGTGAGGGCTTTTAGCCTCTTCTCATCTTCTACACGCACTCTGTGGCCTGGACCTGTTCATGGGCGGTCGACGCTGATAGTGAGAGCCTAATGCCCTCTGACGAGACTGCTGGCCTACTCACATGCTTCACCAGCATCCCTGTGCTCCTGTGCGTTAGCATTTGGTAACAGGCTGGCCAGCTGCTAGAGCCAGAGCTGCATGCTGTCCTGACAGCTGACAGGTGGTGTGGGCCTAGAGCTGGAGGAATATCCTCTCCAATCTGGAAAGTTGACAGGCTGGAACCTGGCACATGGAAGAGCCCAAAGCAATGTGTGCTCCAGCACCTCTCATTTCTTCCTGGAGAGAAATGTGGGCTCTGAGAGTTGGTCAGAGGAGGTGCACACGTTCAGGCATCGCACCTGGGAGCTCAGCCTTGGCCATGGGCTGCCTCTTCTTTGGCTGAAGTGCACACATCTGGGCAATTGCCATAGATAGTTAGCAGCAGGCAAGCATCTCTTTCTCTTAGGCCAGTCACCTAACAGAATGTTAAAATTGGTGTGATTGACCTGCCTCTTATTTTTTCGAGTCCTGTTCATGACAATCTCAGGGATGAAGGGTTACCTCCCCAAGGATGTGCAGTGAGCCCGTAAACAGCCTGATCATAAATGACATTCAAAGGAATTAGTATTCTGAAAGCACATTTTAGAACAGTGGAGTTATAACCATGAAAACTACCAGGACAGTAGAGATGGGAAAAGACTAGTACAAATCATCAGAAGGAAAGTCTGGGCGAGAATCACACCCAATAGATAGATCCTGTTACTGCTATTACTGATACATATCTATAGAATTCATCCACATTTGTTGTAAATCAAACAGATGAATATGTCTCAGTTCTACTGTGATATAAAAAAAGAAAAAGTTTAAATTACTGGTAAACAGAATTTTTAAATTTTCCCTCAGAACCTCTTGATCTTTTTTCGCAAAATGTTTATGTATTGAAGTGTAATTTGCATATAGAAAATGCACAAATCCTAATTGTAAGCATGATATATTTTCAGTGGGTAAGTGGGACGCTAATAAAGAAACAGGACATTCCCGGTGCCCCAGAATTCCCATGTGGTCACTCTTCGCCATCTCACCTCTCTTCGGGTCTCCACTGCCTTGACTTCTAGTAGTATAGATTGATTTTGCCTGTTTTTCCCTTTATATCAGGGGTTGCAAATATTTTCTGTAGAGGGCCAGATAGTAAATATTTTAGGCTTTAGAGTCTCTGGTTCAACTCTGCCATTGCAGTGCGAAAGTAGCCACAGACAATACATAAACATTTGTGCATGGCTGTGTTCCAATAAAGCTTTATTTACAAAAACAGATGCTGGCTGGATTTGGCCCGTGGCTCCAGTTTGCTAACTTCTGCATTATCTAATGCCTGCTTTATCTAATCAATATGTTTGTGAGCTCCATCAAGTAGTGCAACCGGCGCTGGCTCACACTGGCTTGTGAGGGCTGATTGTACACCTCTCTTCCCAACTTTGCAACCAGTGACTTCTTGTTGGTAGCTTGAAATTGTTCATGGTGGAGTATTTGCACCACGGAAATTGGCGAGAGCTACAAAATCATGCTCCCCACCCCCACCCCCGCGTTTGCTTTGGAATGTGACAGAGCTGGGTCTCAGTGCAATTCACTTGATGTCTCCTAGCCTCTGTTTCTTCATCTATAATGGGGACATGGAAACATACAGACATAATGTATATAACGTGCTTAGCAGGGTGGCTGTTACATGAGTATTCCATTCTAATACAATGATCATATTCTAGAATATTCCAGTTATTAGCAGATATTGGGAGCTCTTAGCACTTTTTACCTTTTAATTTTGGATCTTTGATGTTCTTAATGACGTAGAAAATGTCTCCATCATTTGCTCCCCGCTCTCCAGTTACATTGAGACTTACACCTGACTCTCAACTTTTCATACCTAGAATGGGCCTAATGTCGTCCAGTCCTCTGCACCTCAGTTCATCCTCCACAACTGTCATCAGGATTATCTTTTCCAAAGTGTGACGTTTATCTACTTGTGGGGCAAGTTAATCGTTCCCAATGCCCCAGAAATTAAACATCCTCCTCTTTAGCAAGTCATATATGGTCCTAATCCCACATCTTCATTATTGCCTCCAGACCTCCTGCCTGCTCTGCCGTACACTCAGAACACACCAGGGCCTTTGGTCATGCTGATGCCTCTGCCCGGGTCAACTCTACTTAATCTGTAACGGCCAGTTTACATGACACCTCCTCACCTTCCACTCTTTTCTGATCCCTGCTGCAGCCTCACCCACAGCAGAATGAATTGTCTGTGTCCCCACAGTTACTTGAGTTTAACGTTTGTTATAACACATATTACATTATAATCAGTTGTTAATATATCTGTCTCTCCTATTAAGTTGCGAGTACCACGAGGACAGAGGCTGCATGTTTCATCCTAATATCGTCCCACCATAACTCTGCTGGGATACCAATAGATTGCTAGAATGTAAGTCAGAAAAACAGGGAAACACAAAGAAGGTAATAATGTGGGTTTATTGCCACAATTCTATAGGACGACCTGCCATCTCTGGGCAGGGTCATCTAAATAAAATTTCTCTCTGGATAAGGAAGGACTCCTGGTCAAACTGACATATGAGAAAGAGGCAGTGACCAGTCCTTGGGTAGCTGTTCCATCTCCAGAACACCTTTGGGAGAGCTTCCAAATGTGGTGTGGTATTGGCTCTGTGGGATACCAATTGTAATTGTGGCTTTAGGCACAGTGTAAGCGGTAGCTAACACATTTTTCTTCAGCTCTGGATGCCTTTTACATTTCATTTCTCAGTGGTTTTAAAAACTCAAACTGTATTTGCATGGTGGCATAACTAGCCTTCCTGATTTGCAAATCCCATACCCATACTTACAACATTGCAATACATTATGTATAGCAGATGCTGCTTATCTTATATTGCCATATGCCAGTGGCACAGTGGGGAAACTTGAGGTTCTAACTCAGGTAAAGGAATTAAATGGCTCCTAGGGCAGGAGTCTGATCTCTCACCAGCAAGAGTGTCAGTTACCTGGTACTACAGGAAGATAAAGTTGGAAAGATAGTGAGACTGAGTTGTGGGTGGCCTTCAAATAAAACTTCAGAGATGAGCCTCTGCTGGGTAGGCAGTCAGAAGTAACTGAAGTTTGATTATCCAGGGGAGCGTTGTAGTTGGTTGGGTCATGAGAAGCTTAAACTGGAGTTGTGTACAGAATAAATTGGAGGAGGAAGAAACGGAGTTCAGACATCCTGTGAGAAGTCTGTTGCAATAGTCCTGACAGGAAGTAACGATGTTTCTAACCGGGGCAGTGGCAGTGAGAACAGTGTATTAGTCAGGGTTCTCCAGAGAAACAGAACCAATATGATGTATATTTATACACACACACACACAGAAGGTTCAAATGGGCTAAAGATAAATACATGATAAAAAGGTGCAAATTTGTTGAATAATACGAATTAACCAGTTAACACATTTGAATGTCCCCGCTGGGATATCTGTGTTGGGAACTTCATAAATTAATGAGATGAAACAGCCATTTCTCAACTGAGATGCAGTAGGATTTTGACAGTGTAGAGTGACATTGGCAATGACCTCAGAAACAGGTTAGGGTTAGGGGGATAGATAACCTCCCTCCAGAAATGAAGTACCATCTAGAGAAAATATTATTTTAAAAGATAGAATTCCAGGGAGTTATGTCTGTCAATAAAGGTTAACCCCAGATCAGAGTTTTCTCAATGATAGTTAAATTTCATCAGATTAACATTTGGGGACATGGTTTTTCCAAGATGACAAAAAAAAAATGTATTACAGTTCCAGGATTTATGTAGTGACACTTTAAAATGTCCATTTCCTACTTACGTGTGGGATTTTATAACCAGGAAAGCTCATGAAAAGTTAAGTTTAAAGGGGCTGAAATTTTCTCCTCTCTTTTTTTCTTTTCCTTTGGAAAAATGTCACCTGATGATGTGTGGGAAAGAGAAAGCAATTCATTAGCTGAAAAAGACCTAATATTTATAAGGTTCTACTAAGATATTGTGCTGGGCAAAATGTGACAAATGTGGCATAAATGGCAGAAAATGTGGATGCTTTTGAGCTACGAGGAGAAGAGAATTTTAGTTTTTCAACTATAACTTCTAAAATCTCAAAGATGCTTATTTGGACTTGGAGTGTCAAGATAGGAAGAGAATTATGTTGGTGTGTTTGACATTTTATATAATATATATAGTTATATATATATAGTCAAGTTGGTTGTTTTAATAAATTCAAATTTTAATAACTTTCAGTAGTTAAAAGGAATTTAGGTGATTTAATACAGTCATGTAAAAGAATCTCAAGAGCAGAGGGTTTTATCATTAAACTAATTCTTATCCTGGAAATGGAGGTCTGGAAAATAACGTGGTTTGATGTGATACTAATACTACATCTGGAAGGATTACTTCATTTAGAATAAACTGAGGAACTTTGAACATTATAAGATGATTTGTACTAAGATGCCTATAATTTGGAAATACATATTCTAATTAAAAAATGCTAGGACGTCATGAGTTTTAAATGCACACTAATATTCAAAATGATATATAGAATTAAAGGAATCATTTCTTTGATTTATCCCTTTAAAATAAATCTGAATTTTAGCCTCAATTAATTGGATAGAAGTATTTTGTTCTTGTTTGAATTTCTAAGACAGGTAATTCTCTCTGTATACTTTACTTGGGTGGGTACGAATACATTTCTTTACTTATAAAGCTTATTTAATTGTGACAAAAGACGCCAGTGTTTTTGGGTTTTTTTTTTTTTGTGAGGAAGATTAGCCCTAAGCTAACATATGTGCCCATCTTCCTCCATTTTATATGTGCGATACCTGCCACAGCATGGCTTGATGAGTGGTGTGTAGGTTCACGCCCGGGATCCGAACCTGCAAACCCTGGGCCACTGAAGCGGAGCATGCAAACTTACCCACTATGCCATGGGGCTGGCCCCAAAACCAGTGTTTTTTGAATGCTCAACCAATTCTAAAATTGCTTTCTGAAAATAATTGCATTTTTATAGGTTTTTAATTTTTCTCCAGCCTATCCAGTTGAATTTTCTTTTAGGTCTTACTAGTTTTTAAACAAGTATGGATGGTGGAAAGAGCAAGAGCACCTCCACTGGTTAGGTCTCCTCCATCATCCTCTGTTTCTCTCCCCAGTAAATGCCCTCTTAGGAGTTGATAAATTAAATTGGTTCTCAGGATTAACTGACTTTTTTTGATTCTGTGACTAACTTCAGCATGTTTCATCATCTGCGGAGATAGGATAATAATATCTATAACCAAGATTTATGAAGTACCTTGAGTTTTTTGTTTGAAATATGGAAAAAAAAATAAATCAGGATTGCCTTCTTGAATGATACGAAATAAAATATACATGCCAACTACCTATTACTCTTAAAGCTTAGTCAAAGAATTTGAGGGGGCCAGCCCTGTGGCTCAGCAGTTTAGTTCGCACTTGGGCGGCCAGGGGTTCACGGGTTCGGATCCCGGGCGCCCGCCGAGGCACTGCTTGTCAGCCATGCCGGGGTGCATCCTATATAAAGTAGAGGAAGATTGGCAACGGATGTTAGCTCAGTGCTGGTCTTCCTCACAAAAAAAAAAAAAAAAGGATTTGAGATATTTGGTATTTTTGAGATTTAACAAGAATTTATGACACAGAGAGGCAGTAGAATTAAATACTTTATGGGAAGGAATTCTGTGAAAGAGTAGTTGTTAATAGTTCTTCAAATTCTGAAATTGTGAATGTTGAATATTTCTAACCTGAGATATGTCTGGGATGCTGAGTGCACTTAACGCTTAAAAAATTATCTTATAGATTCAGGAGTCGGCATCTATGAAATAGTGTGCTAGAATCATTTACTTGGAGACCTATGGAATTTCAGAGTAAGAAGAGATCAATTCTTTAATTTTATATGTAAATACACTAATAAAAGCAGAAATCATGCAGGATTTGATCAAATTTGCAAAGCTATGCAGTGGGAGAAGAGGGCTCTTGATCTCTAGTAGAATTCCCCATGCCCCTGCTTTATTTTTTCTCAAGAATAAATGCTGTTGATCCCTAGATACAAGAACTTTCAAAGACACTTTCCAGAGAACATCAGTTTCAAAGTAGCAGGATTTATAAAGGCAGCACTGCATGTATCTTGCTCTGTACTTTCACTTTGTAGAGATAATGTTCTCTTATCAGGGTGCTCCCTCTGTGCTGTGATGGCCAACCCCAGTGTCTGCAGCAGTGGCCACCAATGGGCCAGTTTGTACAGACTGGGCCTTCCCTCACGACTGTACAGACCATGCATGGGCCCCTGAACAGAGGTGGGCCAATCAAAGCCACTCCCTCTAGAACTGGGAATTGTGACAGAGTTAATATCATGTTATTGGACTGTCCCAGTGAGTGAGGTGCCATTGGTGGCACTGTGTAGCTCTTGGAGCAGAGGAAGCCGCTGTGTGGGCAGCAAGAAAATGATGGGCAGAGAATTTTGCAGGAGGCTTTCCAGTTCTAGGTTCTAGTCATTCCAGAGAACCAGCTGTATTGGGTTACATCATAGCACACTAATAAATCTTTATTAGAAATTCTTTTTTTAAAAAATCTTCTCTTAAGCCAGTCCAAATGGGAATCTTACTTGAAACTAAATGATACCTAACCCTTGTTTATCCTTTGAAACATCTTTATAGAAGAAAGGACAATGTCTTTTGTGACTATGAAAATTACAAAGAGCCTTATATTTCACTCACAGAAATGCACATGGCAACCCAAGATGCATGTTCCTTAGATTCTCTTTTATCCTTCTCCCCCCCATTCCACTCCATACTTTTAGGTTCCACTAACATTTATTGAGTTCCCATTACATGCAATTCATTGTGTTCTGCATAGGTCTTCTTATTTCATTTCAACCAACTATATATTTTTATCTTTCATAACATCAGGTACACTTATTCTCTAATCAAGCCTTTTTTTGTATTATATCTCCAGCCTTTGACATTTAGAAAAATAAGAACTTTGGTTTTAGAGTAGTTTCCAAAGTGATTGCGGAGTGGAGCACAAAAAAAGAAGGCCCTGGTGTTATTTATCCTGAACTAAGGGGAAGATTTAATGACTATTTAATGACACAATGGTTATTTTATAAAGATGGTAGTAATTTTGCAGCCACTTTCTATCTTTTCCAAAGGCCAGAGAAAGAATAAATGGACTTAAACTGAAATATCACAAATGCTGTTGAGAAGAAAAGATTGTCCAGATGGTAAAAGCTGTTGAGTATCATGTGATATGCTGAGTAGTATTGTATGACACCTTCTGCTGTGCCTTAAAAAGCAGGATATTCTCCTATTTGGTATTTTGTAGTTGTTTCCCTTAATAATTCTGAGTACTTTCTTATGAAGGTTGTATTAAATGATTCCATAAGTTTGCCTTATGATAGGCAAATTCTGTAGTTTCTATGTACAGTTTTATATGACTCAAATGATTTCTCATTAACCTAACTGGGCTCTCAAAAATACTACAGAGAAAAGTCTAATCTACGTTTTTTCAGGTTCATTTCAACGTATAGTATATAGTTTCATCCTCAGTTGACTAAATATTAATTTAAATATTTATAGGGGAAATGTCAAGCCAACCAGTTCTTATTTGTAGTAACAAGAAGATGCCTATGATGAACAATTAAATCTCCAGTTAATTCAAAATCAGTATTTTAGCCATGAATTATAATCTCTCCACATTAAAAAGCCTCTTTTTCATGCTATTACTTACAGATGCTATAATGATTTTGAGTTTGGCTTTCTTTCCATCCTTATGTATCTGACAGTAGAATTGCTAAAAATCAGGGTATAGCTCGAAAACTTTCAGAAAAAGGAGGAAACTGCAGCCAAAGTATGCTGTCACCACTCACTCCACTGTTACATATTTAGCCACTGAATAATCCAGACTTAGCCCCGCTCTGCTTCGTTCTTACTTAATAGGGCATGTCTTGCTTACAGGTGTTTTGTAACAATAGGATCTTTTTCAATATAGACATGTATCTTTACACTAATGACTGCTGACTTGGAGCATTTCTCTAATGTTCTGTACAATCTGCTTTAGGTTTTAGATGAATATTCTAAGCTTCTCATGCTAAGAAGTTCTCTGTATTTCCCATCTTTCTCTCAGAAACAAGATGACAGAGAGCCCACTTCTCCCCTCTGCCAGGGCAAAAAGTTCTTTAAGATCTGTTCCCTAGAGTGGTTGGGCGCATAAGCATTGCCATATGCTATTGGCAAAGCTTTAGTTTGCTGGTCAAGATCTATTAAAGCACAAAATTGCTGTGCTTTGTAAAGTATTGGACCAAACAAAGCTCCCTGTGTCACTGGGCTTTCTTCCTATTCTTTGCTGAATATTTCCCCCTCTCCTTTGTACAGTACCAGACATCTAAAGAAATTCTTAAAGTAGGAAAAGTATTATCTTGTCCTTTTAGAACTATTAAATCCAATCGACCCATGCTAAGAAAATGAGTTATTTCAGTGACTTGTTTACTTGAAAGAGCAGGTAGTAATAAAGGTGATTTGTGTTTCTTTCTGTAAGAGATAGACTTTTGCTGTGCATTGTTCATGGGAATGATCATTTGCTACATATGATAGAATGCTGCCTTTGTACCATTAAAATGGCTGGATGTTAACTCTTACCACTTTCCTCTAAAAACTTGTGAGCTGTTTTTTCAACTTTCTGGTAGCTGTTATGCGGAAGTATCTATATAGTAAATCTGAGAGTGATTTGAAGGATTTGAAATTATAATTATAAGGTAAATATCTATAACATTCTAATGAACTTGAAATCAGTTTCACATACTTTCCAACAGGTGTAGAATTTCTTTTTTTTTCCAGTTAGAATTTCTTTAGAGGGATTTTCTTGTAACCTGCTAGTAATAAATATTCTCTAGAGAAATAAAGAAGTGATGGTATAATTCCACTGAGAAGCCATTACATCCCATTGGTTTATGTATTTTAAAGAGATGGAAATAAGGTCCAGATTAAAAATCTGTTTTTTTCCTCCAACTTCTGACGTGAAAACCTTCAGAATATATATTAATTCACATGGATATGCCAACGATTATATACTTGAAATATGTATTTCTGGTTAACTTCTGTGGTTGGTAGCTTCTCATTAAAAAAAGATAATTATATTAGATTGTTGCATGTTGTAGTGAACTTTATATTAATATTGCTATTCAGATACATGAATCCTGGTGGTCTTGTTTGTCCTTTTAGAGCTTCCTCTGCTGACCAACTAACTGCGTGGCGAGGCTCATTATTGAGGAGCCTGTCTTTCTGTCAGTGTGTATGTAGCTAACAAGAGAATTTGATGAAACTATTTAAAAAATCTTGCTGTGCTTGTAGGCGACTGAAGTCATGCAATCACACTGGTGATTAGGCGTTATCCCCATTCTGTAAAACCTTCAATTTGTTTGGAAGTGGATGCCATGTTGGCAGCAATCACCGACCTGCAGCCTTGCCAAGGCCTTGCTGGCCCAGATTCAGTTCTCTTGGCCTTGCTCTTTTATTCTTCCCTGTGCAACCCTGATGGAACTGGAGGATGGCTTTTAGCCTTGTGATACTAGTGAAATCCTTGCTATGAGCAGTTTGTTATGTGACCTGAATTGTCTTGAGATTCATCTGACCTGCAAAGGACTCCACAGTGTTTCCTTGTCATCTTTCTTGTGCTTCTGAAGTACATTCATATGCTTAGAGTAAATTCTATTGCCTCTTGATATCTGTGAATTAACCAAGTCTTGTGGAGTGAGAAAAGCCCATATCTAACCCCAACAAACTACTTTCAGTCAATGTGACAAAGCCTCCAATTCACTCCAATCAGATATGAAAGATTTATATTATGCTGTACCCTGTTGAAATGAAAAAGGTTTCCAGAGGGCTGGAAATGTATTTTCACACCAGCTTCCAAATCCTTGTTATAATTTTGGACAAGACCATGTAAGAGAACAATCACTCAAATTGGACCTAATACTGTGTGCCACTAAAATTCACTCCACCCATTGATTAAGGATAAGAATGGATCACGCAGGGGGCCGCCCGGTGGTGCAGCGGTTAAGTTCGCGCTTGGCAGCCCGGGGTTCGCGTGCTCGGATCCTGGGCGCCCGCCGACGCACTGCTCGTCAGCCATGCTGTGGCGGCGTCCCATATAAAGTGGAGGAAGACGGGCACGGATGTTAGCCCAGGGCCAGTCTTCCTCAGCAAAAAGGGGAGGATTGGCAACAGATGTTAGCTGAGGGCTGGTCTTCCCCACAAAAAAATAAAAATTAAAAAAAAAAAAAAAAAAGAATGGATCAGGCAGAATGCTTTCAATTTTGAAAAGACTGTCAACATCATCATGAATTGGTCATGGCATATTAGAGAATTTTCTCAAGGCAGCTTAGCTGAATCTGCTAATTCCTAACTGGATCCTTGCCTCTAATCATCTCTTCCTTCAATTAATTCTATACACCACTGCCTGAGTGACTAATCTTCTAAAATGCAGGTCTAATAATGGGGGGAGGGACTTCTCCTTGCTTACATTGAAAAATTGAAATTCATTAGTGTTCACTGCTCTCCATAACCTTCCTTTCCAGCTTCAGCTTCCACTCTATCCCTTTTCTTCAACCAATTTTGTTTCCTTTTTGTGGTAGGCAGAATAATGCCTCCCTCCCCTCCCCCCGCCAAGATGTCCACATTCGATTCCCTGTGTTATGTCACATGGCTAGGGAAAAGCAAGTTTGCAGAAGCAATTAAGTCTGCTAATCAGCAGCCTTGAGATGGCGAGATTATCAGGGATTAATCGGATGCGCTCAGTGCAATCTCAAGGGTCCTTATAAGTGAAAGAAGGAGGCAGGAGAGAGAGAGTCAAGAGAGTTTTGAAGATGCTAGCTAGACTGCTGGCTTTGAAGATTAAGAAGGAGGTTACCAGCCAAGGAATGCAAGTGACCTCTAGAAGCTGGAAAGGGCAAAGAAAGGAATTATCCCCTTGAGCCTCCAAAAGGAATGCAGCCCTGTGGGAACCTTGATTTTAGCCCAGTGAGATGCATTTTGAACTTCTGACCTCCAAAACTGTATGATAATAAATTTGTGTTGTTTCAGCTGCTAGATTTGTGGTAATTTGTTACAGCAGCAAAAGGAAACCAATACAGTGTTGTGTAGTGCAGTAGTTGTGAAAACAGACTCAGCCCAGATTACCGGGCTTGAGTCCTAATCCTGACACTAGCTCTGTGTCCTGGGCAAGTTTCTTGAAGGATTCTATGACTTGGCTTTCTTCCCTTACCCACTGATACTTCAGACGACTAGATATCTGCTTTCGCCAAAAATATTTTGTGCTTTACTGCTACCATGCTTTGCTAATGTTATGCCCCAAATTCTTCTTGGAAAAAATTTACCTATCCTATTGAATCCTGCACTAATGTTACCTCTTCCCCAAAAACTTTCTGCAGTGCATCTCTTTTTTTGGTGCAACTCTCGTGTTTTGCTTTATATCAAGTTTAACTTTTGCTGTAATTAGTTGTTGCATTCACTTTATTACTATTATTATTAAAAACTCCTTGAAAGGATGAATAAGTTTTGCTCATTCTTGCTCATATATTTGCTTAGATTTGTCAGGGTCTAGAAAAGTGCATTACTTTTTGTAGATGTCCCTCAATCTTTGTGGAATCATTGAACTTAACTATTGACATGAGACTTGTGAAATTAAGGGTCCAATAAGGTACTTTACATTGGAAGCTATATTACTCATTTTGATAACTAAATGAGATTGTCTCCCCAGTAGGCACTTAAAAAATGTTGAAGGATGAAATGGTTAAATAAGCTTATTCAAAGACTTCCTGTGAAATAAACTTTAAGTTCACAACTGGCAATTTGTAATACATTTCTCCATAAAATTAGCACCCAAAGGTATCCTTTGCATGTATTATGTAGTGAAGGGTTCAAATACTCAGCACATTATTATCAGGGCCTAGAGTCAGGGTAAAAATTAACCAGAGTTGTGTTCTCTTTCCTATTGCCCCAGCCCTCTACTGATGCCATTTCTCAAGTTCCAATGAAGGGAAAACAGAGAAAATAAACAAGGGTCTTAAAAGCAAGCAAGTAGAGGATGGCATGGCTGCATGATTTTCTCTGTCTCAGGAGTAATAGAAAGAATGCATTGCCCTCAATTAAGAATGATTTTGATAATCTATTCTACTTCAAATTCTGTGACCAATCATCACTAGCTCCACTTCCCCTTTTATGGCTGGTAGTTTTCTGTGTAAATTATGCTTGATAGTTTCAACGGGAAACTGTGGTTGGGATCAGAAAAATTCTGTCATTGTGTGGTAGTTAAATTAATGCTCTGAGCTCTAGAGAAAGACAGGCCTGAATGTGGATTGCACCTTCCTCACTTAGGACTTTGTGGCTTTGAGCCCTGCTTAACCTCTCCAAGCTTCTCTTTTCTTACGTATTGATGTTAATAATAAAATAATTTACCTTGAAAAATCATGGTTATTATTATTTCAGAAATTCTGCTGCCTATATCTTCTGTATTTTTTAAAGAATAAGGCATTGCATTATCATATAATAAATTATAATATACATACATTATATATTTACGTTATAAAGCTGTTTGTAATGTATAGAATATACACTCCTATGTTCATTATTGAAGAGTCTGAATTTGTGCAGGAGCATTCTACATGTCAAAATATTAATTCTTTGGGTGTTTGAAGGCTAGTTGAAAATTTGACCTTTAATAGTCAAGTGGGAAAAAATTCTGATATGCAGAAATGAAAGAATTAACAGCTATTCTGACGTGATCATTTTTCCAGTGCTTGTCAAAGCAGAGGTATCTGAGTATCTTCTGGGAGTACATGAGGTTAGATGCAGAGAAAAACTAAAACAATTAATAGGAACAGTAGGAGGTAAATCAGAGATGCACCTTTCACCTCAATTGAAATGTAGTAAATGAGATTAACATTTCAGAGTCCTACTAGGGGAATAAAAATAACAGGAATGGTGCTTACTTAGGATGTAAAGAGAATATTCATTTCTTAATATATACTGATTTGCTGTGTGACTATCTAATAGAAAATGACATTTCAATTTGATATTGGAGACTTTTCTGTAAGTGGGTCTACCTAGACATTGGACTACTAAATAGAAACTTGATAATAGATACATTTTACTTTCTGCAGTTACATAAGGCTTGTTAGGTGAAAGGGTAGTTAGCATGTGTGTGTGTGTGTCCTGTTGGCCATAACCTCATAATATTATAGAAGATGTGTTGATAAGTTTAACCATGTTCAATAGGCAGAGACATTATTATAGCCCAACTTTTGGGGACCAAAGTGAGTTATTGAAGGAGAAACTCTTTAAAGTGGCATTTTCTCCTTCCCTTCCTTCCTTCTTTCTTTCCTTCCTTCCTTCCTTCCTCCCATCTCTTGTTGAACACCCCCTATATACCAAGCACTGGGGAAGAACAGTGATCAAAACAGGCAAAAATTCTTGCCTTCATGCAGTTTACCTTGTAAAGTAATAAATTAGACAAATAAGAGACAGAAAATAAGCAAGACAAATAAGAAAATAAATAGTATGTTCGAGAGTGGTATGTCCTTAGGGTGGAATGGGGAGCAAGGAAAGCAGGGAAGAGAAATATGCACTTGGGTAGAGCGTGGAAATTTTAGATAAGATGGCTCAGGAAAGTGACTTTTAATGACCTGAAGACAGCTCAGATTAGGTGGGTAAACTCATTCCAGAGAGAAAAATGGCAAGTACACAAACTCCAGGAGTGACTGAGCCCAGCCTGTTGAAGGGACTGCGGGAAGCTAGTATGGCGGGAGCAGAGTGAATGAGCGACACAGAAGCAGTGGTATGGGTGGAGAGGCTGGTGTCACAGCCCAGGGACCCTACAAAAGGACTTGTATGGGGAGGATTTTACTGAGTGAGCCTGGAGCCTTTGGAGGATTTTGAGCACAGGAGTCAGATAAATGACTGTTCTTGTTTTTGTTTTTTTAACAGATCATTTCGGTAGTACATTGAGAATAGATGAATGAGAGACAAAGCTTAAAGCAGGGAAACCAGTTAGGAGGTTTACGTCCATAATTTCAAATTTCAGCTCAAAGATAAGAAAAAAACACTGAGTTGTACTAAAAACTTGTTAGAAGGCAGAAGCCAGATTTCGAAAGCCTTTGTCTGGATATTAGTAATATCTTGAGCTTAACCTCTTATGCCCAGATATTTCTACAATCCTATGCCTCTCTGTGAACAACCTTGATCTGAATTTATGGAATGCAATTCTGTGTAGTCGATCTTCACTCATTCAGATACCCCCAAACCAGAAAATTGGATGTAACACTATTCTGACATTTTCATTTTGAATCTGGAAAACCAAATGGAGTCTCTCCTAAAGTTAACAAATAAATACTTTTTAAAATAATTGAACACACCACACAAACATAAGACATTGTTGCTGTGGCACATACACAGTACAGTTTCTGTTGGAATACCACACACTAGTGGTTTTTAAAAGATCTCACTATATCCACACTATCAAATGATTGCTTCAATACTGAATATACATAAAAGGATCGTGAATATATATGAAATATACTGATTATATATGAGCTTGAACCTCGCTTTGGTAGTTTTAGCTAAACAAACTTGGCCTGCTTCAGCACTTTGGCTTATGGACTAATTCAGTGAACGGGATGCAGATTCACAGGATCCATTAAGAACAAAGCACATAACTCTGTAACCAGTTCCTTTGAAAAATATTAAATGCTCCATAAGTATTTGTTGAGTGAATGATTTTTTTAACAAGACCTCCAACCTTTACAGCAAAATAAGAATCTTTACCTGCCCATCACTGTCCTTTAAAACAAGGTCTCTCATGATTTCTCAGAAACTTATACAACTCGCAATGACCCCCTCCTGAGATTGGATTTAGAGTATGAGTCTGCTGAATATGGTGACACATGACACTGTAGGTCAGGGTTCAACTTTACCCTGCACCCAGCGCTTCAGAGGCTGCAATTTAAGATTTATTTAATATTTGTTTTCTGCAAATTTAGAAATTACCAATTTTGGCTAATTTTAGTAAGTACATGCGATGAGAGGTAATTTATATTCCTTCTACTCTCTACTATTGTTAAACTGAAATGAAAAAGAAACAAAAACAATTTCTTAGTGGTTTATGCAATTCAGAGAACTTTGGAGTCAGTACTGAAAGTACCCTCGAATTTTTGCTTCCTGGGGTTTTCTGTCCACGGAAATACTGCCAATGAAAGAGGAGACTGAACACAACTGAGGAAGTTGTGCTGATGACACACTTTAGAAAACTGAGTATAATACAATTTCTGACTAATAAACTAGAGTTTTCCTTGAAAAATGTATATCTTATTTTTTATTATATCTTATTTTAAAATGCATGTGAATTTAAATTCTAGTCAGTAATATATGATAGTTTGATGTTTAAAAAAAAGTCGTATTTCTTTTCTGACTTTGACAACAGTCATATTCTAGGTTTCTCTTTTGGCTTTAAGTTCTCTGCCTCATAGTCACATCCATGTGAGAGATTCTAGGCTAATTTGTTTGACATTCTCTTTAATATCAGATTCTGATTCAAATAGAAGAATTTCTGAGTCACAAATAGACGTATTTAAAAACTTGAGTGTCCAGATCTCTCCTGGCCTGCTTGAGTACTTAACAGCAGCTGTTGTTTGCACCATAAGTGAGTTATTTATTAAGTCAGCCTTTCCGCCAGCTGATGAGCTGCTAATTTTCCAGGAAGTGACACTAATTTCTTATGACCCTCACATAAGTAATGATAATCAATTGCCTAAATTCATACAACTTTAATTGAATAAATACAGTATGGATTCTCCCACAGGATCTCAAAACCAAACCAAAAATTGCACGGCTATAATTAAACAATCTTTGGCTGTATGAAACTAATAGGAGCTGAAATGCAGGAAATTCCATTTAAGCAGTCCAATCCCCAGAGGATTCCAGACTTAATCAGAGCGTTGCCTCCATATTTGGCTCAGAGAATATGGAGGGAAATGTTGAATATATGACTTTCTGTTATGATTGGTTGGGTTGAAAGGACCCAACATACTGGTTGGGTATGACCTACTAGAAAAGCAGCTATCTTGGAAATATATTAAGCTGTAAATGAATTCTGTAGAGGAATGGGCTAGTTGTCACCTGCTTCAGATTTTCCACGAGGGGAGCAAGACTGAGGCATAGGGGCAAATCTTAAACAGGGTTAGCTGACCTGATGGAAGTGGGCTGAAGGAAAAGAAAGATCAATATGAAAGATCCAGCTAGAGCCAGGAGAGGAAGATCCCAGGCCTGAAGCAACTGCATGAGTCTAAGGCAGGAAGAGGCTTCTGCACCCTAAACAGAAACATCACTGGAGCTTATCAAAGGAGGATGAGAGTGGTCTTAGTTGACGCCAGAGAGTCAGGGAGCCCTTATTCAGGACCTTGGAGGCCAATGGGAAGCCACTGAAAAGTGTCAAGGGTGAGTGGAAGTGAGATAGTAACAGGATCAAATTGTCATTTTTAAACCTTTAGACTGCTGTGTAGACAATGAATCTTAGGAGGAAAGCAGTAAGAACATAGTGACCGTTGAGATTGTTGTGGAAGCTCAGGCCAGGGGTGGTGGTAGTTTGGACAAGGGCGGTGGAGTGGAGAGGGAGAGAAGTGGAAGCATTTGAGATATATGCTGGGGGTAGAACAGATAGAAGTTGCTGAAACGTTCAATGTGTGTGCTTGTAAGTGTGTGAGTGTGTGAGTGCGTGAACCCTGGATTGTTAAGGGGGAAGGGTGTGTAGAAAAATGGAGGATGAGGCAGCAGGAGAAATCAGGAATAACTTCTATTTTTTTGATTTGAACAATAAAACAGAAGAACAGGTCTATCAGAAAATACTAATCTTATTTACAATGGGAACAAAAGTATAGCAGGTCTAGAGGTGTTAGCATTAAAATGAATTCTGGATTTGGTTTAAAATGGAAAGATTGGACGGAGAAAGATATTTCAAATTTCAATTTCAGAGCTGTCAATCTTGTATCTTTCTTGAACACTAAAATTTTTCTTAAAGGAGTGTATAATCAACATGCTCTAAGTGATCTCTAGCAATGATTTAACATTTTTTATTATAAATCATCCTGGGTGTAGAATGAAAATAAAGAAGCCTATTTTCTTTCTTTTAAATATGACAGTGAAGTTACTGTCTCGGTGGTGAAATGATATTCTTCTGAGCCTTGATGATTGTCTTTTAATTTCAGAGAGTCCAGAGAAGAAAGTGGCAGCTGATAACTTTGGGAAGCGTGGGAGGGGTGATGGAAGAATGCATTTAAATCATGTTAAAAGCTTGACTTGAGTCTTTACAAGCTTAGTAATTTATACCAAGTTGATATAAATCCAGCTGAATCTGATGAAGAAATGGACAGGATAGGTAGACATTGGAACAGGTGGAGATTATGAGAATAATGATGTAAAAAAAACACAATTGATTCAGTTAAGCCAAATATATGGGCTTATCTTTTAAAGCAATTTCTTTGAAGGTAGTAAATAAATAAAAAGTATATCAAGCCTGGCATATTGACTCATTTTCTGTATCAGCCTATTTAACACTATTTCCTGAGGACAAAATTTCGCATGTATTTATCCTTTATTATTACTCACATTTTGAATGAAATTTTCCTGTAAGCAAATCTAAAGTAATAGTAAATACTATTTAAGAGGAAAACTCAGAAGCAGCATCTAGCATGCTATATCTATTCAATTGTTTCATATGATTTGCATTTTGTAGGATGGAATAATTTATTATTTATACCTGACATTTGATTTTTGATGATCCATGTGTTTTCCATATTGTCCTCACAGGACTTCATTAGAGAGAACAAAAACATAGTAGGAACTTTAATTCATTTTTCACAGTACAATTTTCTTTACATGGATTTATTTTAAATTTAATTTAAATAAATTAATTCAAAATGACTGGAAAACTATTCCTTGGGGATTCTGTTTGATTTCCTGATTTCTCTGATTTCAACATGCGATTTCATGCAGATTGCTCTCATAGAGAATAAATAGACATTGTGAAGTTGTTTCAAACTGTTTATATTAAATTATATATGTGTGAAAAATATGTTTCTGTCACAGTTTAAGGAGTTGGAAAATTCTCAGGTCTACTTATTTTGGTCTACTGAAGGGATAGGTCACTTAAGGGATGGCTTAACTGGCTCTCCTTCTCCCCATCCCTGTGCTATACACCTCCTTAGGGACACTTTTCCTAAAGCGGATGTGTAATTATGTTATTGCTCAAAAATCTCTAACTCTCTGTTGCCAGCTTAAGCCCAGATGGGGCTCTCTGTCGGCCTTATTTGCACTGATCTTCTATAATTGCTTTTTATTGTGCCCTTCCTTGATTTCATGTTAAACTGAACTACATTCCCTGAAAAATAGCCCCTAGCCTATCCCCAGGAAATTAATAGATTCTACTCATTTTACAGTATATGCTTTGCTTCTCCCACCCCTGGTATCCAGGTTAGGGAGAGAAAACAGGATTTCTGTCATGCTCCAGTCGGAGGGCTGCCTTCAGCTTGAGTGAAACATTAATTTATTTAGTCTTCGTTTCTTCATTTGAAAAAGGTAATACAGCACTTACCTAATTATGTTGGGGACTAAATGAGATAAAATATGTAAAACATATACACAATGCCTGGTATACAGTGAGTGCAGATTCATTTCCCTTGTTCTTTTTAAAAAATTGTGGGGCTGGCCCTATGGCCTAGTGGTTAAATTGGGTGTGCTCCACTTTGGCAGCCTAGGTTCAGTTCCTGGGCATGGACCTACACCACTAGTTGGCAGCCATGCTATGATGGTGACCCACACACAAAATAGAGGAAGACTGACACAGATGTTAGCTCAGGGCAAATCTTCCTCAAGCAAAAAGAAGAAGACTGGCAACAGATGTTAGTTCAGGGTGAATCTTCCTCAGCAAAAAAAAAAAAAAAAAAAATTGTTCCCAATTGTTTTCTCTTGCCCCGCTGCAAATAATCTCACCTTGTTTGAACTGCCGTAGCATTCACTTAATTGTTTTCATATTTTTATAATATTCAATTAGAATAATTATTGGACATGTCATCTCTACTAGGCTGTAAATTCCTTGAAACTATAAATGTGTTATTTGTTTCTGTAATCTCCACAGCACCTTTTACACGAAAATAGGTATTGCTTGGAAGGATAAGTGAATGAATGACAGTTGCCACATAAGCAATTGAAGAAATGTTTCTAAAAAGAGTACAAAATGTCTCATTAATCATTTTTATGTTGATTACATGTTAGAATGATAACATTTTGGATATACTGGGTCTAAAATATATTATTAAAATTAATTTACCTCATTTCTTTTACCTTTAAATGTACCTTTTAGAAAATTTACAGTTGCATATATGGCTAACGTTTTATTTCTATTATTTCATTTCTATATTTCTGTTCTGGAATCTCGGTGTTAATGTTGCTCAGTGAAGACATCAGCTGTCAAACAAAACCACTGACTTGAGAATTTACTAATTGCCGATTGATGATAGACATTAGCTAGTTTATTACCTAGATTTACAGTATAGGTAAATGGGTGGATGATAAATGCACAAATGGAAGGACAAAAAGATAGATGGAATAAAAGATCAATGAAGGCACAGATAGTCTGTCTAACACTTATGTTTCTCCCTCATGTAGTACATTCTCTGTCGACTAAGAGTCCTTATATGCATGTCCTACATACTAGAATTACCTTAAAATTTTGATTAGTTTAGTCCTAGAACTACCTTAATTCTATAATGTCTGTGATTCAAGACTTGCCTTACATCCATATCTTGTTTTCATTTTTTCCCCCAGTGCATGAGATTTTGACAAATAAAGTGATGACATTAAAGAATGTAAGAGATGTTCTTTTTACTCACTTGTGTGTGTGTGTGTGTGTGTGTGTGTGTGTGTGTGTGTGTGTGAGGAATATTGGCCCTGAGCTAACATCTGTGCCAATCTTCCTCTGTTTTGTATATGGGAAGCCACCACAGCATGGCCTGATGAGCGGTGTGTAGGACTGTGCCTGAATCCTGGGCCGCCGAAGTGGAGTGCGCAAACTTAACCTCTACACCACTGGGCTGGCCCCCTCTACTCACTTTTTATTGGTATGCATTAAGCATGTGATTGAAAGATTTTGCTAAAGGAACATTTATTTATATTTTAAGGTCTCTTTTCAATGGCTTTACTCTCACAAATATTAGATATATTTTATTTTTTCAGAGGATATATGCATATGAGTTTGTGATGTACACTGATGGAAAAAGCATAGAATAAACTTTCCTTTTTCATTTTAATGAACCTATTTGATGACTAGACCTCCCCATTTAATAACCACATTACTCCTCACTCTATCATGATTGACCTTCATTTAAAAGCTTAGCATTTATGGGCAGGCTGAATCTTTGTCATTCAAATACATGTAGAATCCCAGCATTTTACTCTTTTTTAATATATTTAGAAGGTAGAAAAAGACTGCAATTATTTTCTAATGGGATATGTTTATTTATAACACCTTTTCCATTCACATTTTTTTTTTGATGGGAAATATTTTCCCTGAGATAACATCTGTTGCCAATCTTCCTCTATTTTGCTTGAGGAAGATTAGCCCTGAGCTAATATCTGTGCCAATCTTCCTCTATTTTATATGTACATTGCTGCCACAACTTGGCTGATGAGTCGTGTAGGTCCACACCTGGGATCCAAACCTGTGAACCTAGGCTGCCAAAGCAGAACATGGGAACCTAACCAGTATGCCACAGGACCAGCCCCTCCATTTGCATTTTTGTTTTTTTAATTTGGTGAGGAAGTTTGTCCCTGAGCTAACATCTGTGCCAGTTTTCCTCTATTTTTTTATATGTGGGATGCCACCACAGCATGGCTTGATGAGCGGTGTGTAGGTCTGCACCTGGGATTCAAACCCCTGACCCCCGGGCAGCCAAAGCAGAGCACACTAACTTAACCACGACGCCACCAGGCGGGCCCCCCTCCATTCGCATTTTTCAATAGCTCTAAATTATTGTTTGAACTCTGGAAAGATCCGTTTAACTATTTTACAAAGTTTATACCTGCAAATTTGCAAGTTCTCAAATATAATTCTTGAAATAAAAAGGTTGTCCCAGGTCCAACTTCTTTTATCCTTCCCCTTTACTTTTTAGTTTTGTTTCTTTTTTCCTAGCTTCTTAAGATGGAACCTTGCATCACTGATTTTCAACTTTTCTTTCCAAATAAATATTTTAAAGCAACAAATTTTCCTCTAAAGACTGGGTTAACTGCATCCCATGTTTTTTGGTATTCTGTGTTCATCATCCTGCAATGAAAAACAATTCAAATTCCCCATAGGATATTTGATTTCCAGATGAATTCCATTGTGGTCAAAGAATATATACTGTTTGATTTAATTTCTGAAAATTTTAAGATTTGTATCATAGCCAGTAGATATCTTGTTGAACAGCCCATGTGTACTTGAAAAGGATATATATTCTGCAGTTGCTAATTGTAGGGTTCTTTAAATGTCAGTTAAATTAACTTGGTTTAATAAGATTAAAATCTTCAATAACATGGATTGTGTCTAGTTCTTAAAAATACTGAAAGAGGAATGTTAAAATCGCCACCTATGATTCTAGATTTTTTTTTCTCCTTCTAGTTCTGACATTTTTTACTTCATATATTTTAAAGCTTATCTATTTGGGGCGTATATATTTAGGATTATTGTGTCCTCTTGATGAATTGGCCATATTATCATTAAGCAGTGTCCTTATTTATTCCTGATTATATTCCAAGTCCTGAAATCAGTTTTGTCTGACAGTGAAATAGTTACACAAATGACTGTTTGTAGAGGGTATCTTTTTAGCCGTCCTTTTACTTTCCAACTATCTGTGTCTTTATCTATAAAGTATGTCTCCTGTGGACATCATGTAATGGACTCTAGTTTGTTTAACCTCATCTGATGATCTGCCTTTTAATTTGGAAGCTTAGTACATTTAAATTTAATGTAATTATTGATATGGTTGACTTAAGTCTACCTTCTTGCTAGTTTTCTGTTTGTCCCATCTGCTCAACGGTCCCATATATCTCCTTTTTTGCCTTCTTTTGTATTAACTGAGTATTATTTTTTATGCTCTATTGACATTTTGGCTATTCCTCTTTATTATTTTAATGATTATTCTATAGATTACAGTATACACTCATAACTTTTCAATATCTATGAGAATTATTTGAATGAATATTATATCACTTTATGTATAAATAACTTACAGTAACATACTTCCATTTCCCTCCCCTTCCATTCTTTGTGTTATTGTAGTCATATTTTATTTCTTAATATGTTATAAAACCCATAATACACTATTATTATTATTTTACTTTAAATACAAATTGTCATTTAAAGAAATCAAGCAAGGATAAAAAATAGGTTTTTGAAATATTGACCCACATTTTTATCATTTCATGTGCTCTTACTCTTCCCTTCCTATAGATCTGAGTCCCTATCTGGTGTCATTTTGCAGATCATGTTGTATCAGTTCTCTCAGCTTTCATTTATCTGAAAATGTCTTTATTTGGCCTTCATTGTTTAAAGAATCTTTTGCTTTATATGTAGTATTCTGATTGAGCGTTTTGGTTGATTTTCCCCCCTTTTCATCAAAGATGTTGCTTCATTATCTTCTGATGTTCATTGTTTCTGATGACGTTGGCTATCATTCTTACCATTGTTCCCATGTGAGTAATGTGTCTTTTGTTCTCTCTGGCTGCTTTGAAGCTTTGCTTTTCATATTTGGTATTCAACTATCATGTGTCTAGATGTTGTTTTCTTTGGATTTGGGGAAAGACAATGATACAGTCTTCTCACCTTTCCTCCATGCAGCCTTAGAATGAGTAACTCCAGGAAAAGATTCAAGACATAGGAAGAAACTCTGCCATCAACAACATGTTTTATTCACACCTACATTAATGAACACAACAAATATTTATTGAGAAGCCACTGCCTGCCAGGCTTTGTTCTTGGTGCCCAGAAAAAGAGAGACAAAAATCCCTGCCTTCTTAGAGTTTACATTCCTAGTGCAGAGGCTGGAGGTTTGGGGAGACAGGCAACAAATAACAAATACAACAAATAAGTGTATTTATAAATTATAAATGAATAAAGAAATATGTGCTTTGGAAAAACAGGCAAAGGATAGTGGGGCCTGGGGCCTGGGGAGGGCCACAGTGTGGGTAAGACCAGTTTGCAGTATTATATAAGGTGTTCCTGCCAGCCTTATTGAAAGGTTGGCATTTAAGTTTAATCTGAAGGAAAGTGCGGAAGCTTCTGTGACTATTCAAAGAATGAGCATTCCAGGCAGAGGGAACATCATTTTCTGAATCTACAGCACCCACTATGTTTTTGCAATCTATTTACCATTTCTTATTTGTTTATTCATTCACAAAATTTATTAAATTTCTAGTGTGAGTCAGTTACTATGCTAAATGGTGGAAATACAAATATGTATAAGACAGAATTCCTGCTTTCAAGTTTATGCTTGGTTCAAGGACCTGCATGTTCCAAAGAGCTAGTGGATTGTGTGTGGTTTCGTAGCATAAGACAATGGAGAGTTAAAACAAACAGTGTGTGCCCCACACGAAGCATTCAAATTCATATCATTAAAAACTGTCCTGAACAAACAAAATGTATCTGTAATTCTAATGCTTCCAGCTGGCCGCCACTGTGTGACTCCTTCAAGAAACGGAAATAAAAACTAGGTGTGATATAACATGAGTGTGTGATAGAGGTCTGAAAGCAGTGAGGAAACAGTGGATTCTGATGAAGGGAATTGGGAAAGGCTTACTGGGGTACATTGCCCCAAAAGCAGAGAGATGACTTTCTGGGTATTCCTAATAGGATTCATGGCTTCTGTTTGTGCTGAAAATTGATTGATAGTTTGTTAAACTGTGTTTTCAGATGATTAAGTTAAATTAGGTAATCAGCAGTTCCTAGGTCCCTTCTCTCTTAAAGGAATTGGTATATCCTCCATAAATTCTCAAAAGGAAAACAAATCAAAACAAAAATATATTCTGCAAAGCTCCTCTTGTTTCCCACGTTATATGTCATAAGTTTTCCTAGTTTGAATACATTCTTAAGTATCCTTCAGCAGTTTTCTTCTTGACTTTTCTGTCTTCTCTCATCAGTAATAAATTATTTTCTGCTGTGAAAATGTCCCCTCTCTAATGAGCCCACATCATATTGCTGTGAAAGGGTAAAAGATTACATCCTCCCTTCTCTCCATTGCACTTGTTCAGAAGATAAATGGAGTATGTAGGTCTCCTGGGTTGTCTTCCAAACCCAGAATTTTATTCTGAAAATATTTTAATAATATAACTCACAGTAAACACCATGGGAAAGTGTACATTTGAAAAACACTTCAAGTCCAGGGACTGTACAGTCATGAATATGGTGAGAAGAGTTATAATAGGACGTCTAATGAAAGCAACTCTTAAAGTGTGTGTATGCTACAAGTGGCGACACTTCACAGTAATGGCAAGATTCTATCGCATGTAACACATTTTGAGGATATCTAGAGTGACATGTGATTTCATTAGTACTCCTATTTTTGTCATAAGATCACACAATTACGCCTATTTCATAGTGCAGATAGTGAAAGCAAGAAAAATGAGTAATTAAGAGGTGCTACTGGGAACAATTCTCTTTAATTAAAGAGCAATTTTAGATATCTACTCTTTGGACTCTTGTGTAATTGATAAAATGTCAGCACAAATGTCTCTCTTTTATTATATGGACATTCAATTTATGAAATTCAACAATTTGGAAATTTTACGAATCATGGAAAATACATGCTTTATTTGAAAACTGGTGCTTAAGGAATTTGTAAGCAAACTAGCTCCAAGCTAGTTTTATCTCTAATTCTAGTCTTTGAACTAGGTCTGTGTGGAAATTAATTTTAGAGCAGATGGAGTACACTACTGATGTGTGTCACATTTTAAGAGGGATATTGATCTCCTTATGGTTTTTGTTATTGACTATAGACATGGTAAATGCTTGTTGTAAGAACATGTGAAATACAGAAAGCTTAATACATACTAATAAAAAGACATGTATTTGATACTCAGAGGTAGCCACTTTTAATCTTTTCATACACAAATTTCCAGACAGCTTTTTATTCTTACATACATTTAGATTATATGTATACATTTTTACAAAAAATTGCATCAATTGTGTAAGTTTTTGACTCAATAATACGCTGGAAATATCTTTTTTCCATGTCAACATATGAAATGACCACTTTTATGGCAGCATAGTGTTGTATAAATTATTACATCATTATATGTATAACCAGGCCCCTAATGATGGATGTGTAAATTGTTTCCCAATTTTTTATTTATTTATTTATTTATTTTTTTTTTTTGACCAGCCCTGAGCTAACATCCGTTGCTAATCCTCCTCTTTTTGCTGAGGAAGACTGGCCCTGGGCTAACATCGTGCCCATCTTCCTCTACTTTATATGGGACGCCGCCACGGCATGGCTGACAGGCAGTGCGTCGGCGGGCGCCGGGGATCCAAACCGGCGAACCCCGGGCTGCCAAGCGCGGACGAAACCGCTGCGCCAGCGGGCGGCCCCACCCAATTTTTGATTTAAATGACACTGGAATGAAGTTAACTTGTGCACTCATCTTTGTGCACTGATCTGATTGGCTCTTTAGTAAAAATTCTCCATACGGCCTTGGTGGAACAAAAGCATGCAAATATTAATACATGTTGCCAAACTGTCTCCAGAAAAATTCTAACAGTTTATATTCTGGGTTTATTTTCCCTAGCAATACCAACCTAATTTTTGCAATGAAAATTATTGGGACAATATGATTTATTTTTTAGAGTTTGAGTTATATGCAATCTTGGTACCTGCTATATGGTATTCTATAGATTAGGTGATAACAGAGAGGCTAGCAAATATACATACTCTTTTCTGATTGTGGTCTCCTGGTGATCAAACACCTAGACTATCCATTTGAGCTTGTCTGACTTATATCAGCATATTCTTGTAAGCTCAGTTCTTACCTAGAGGTCTAACTTGTTTTTCATTAGATCTGATATCTTCTTGGATTAACACATGTACTTAAATGAAAATTATTGTTTCTGTGTACATTGCTGCTATTTCATATAGAGAAGAGCAGATCAAGTTAATCATCTATTTCTTTATCATCTCGGAGTGTAATCAAGTTTGATTTTACAGCGGTAAGCCTCCTGTTATACTATTACTATCTAACACAGACATGAATGACTGATTTCATGGCTTTGTTCATAGTTAGCTCATGCTATTGTGGAGAGTGAGTGTTTGACCCCTCCCTGAATCAAGATAAAGTTCTCGATCACTCACTATGTGCTTGATTCAATAAGCAATAAAACCTACAGACCTAAAATGAATCGTTGTAACTATTAGCTATACTGTCCTTTGACATCTAAACACATAAACGAGAACAGGGGAATGGGCATATCTTCTTTGGCTATTCAGTAAAGTGTCTGATAAAGCCAAGTATCTCTGTAACCAGATCTCCTCTCTCTCTGAATTTAATTGGAATTGTATATGAAATCTTATTGGCCAGGGCATTTGGGATTAAGTACCTCTTCTCCAAGGCTGTGATGTAGCCTAATACTTCAAGTTCATTCCACAGCTGTCTTTTGTTGTTCAGAATTAGTCTGGGGAGGGGAATCTTTATTTTTTAAATTAGGTATAAAAAGAGAATAGATCATCTCAAAAAATTGTCTTTAACTCTAGACTACATAAGCATCATGTGAGTTTTTGTTATTTTTCAAATTAAGCTCCCAAACTGGCCTAGATCCTGTTCCCAGGGAATCAAGTGGAGCAGTACACCGAGTTGTCAAGGCACATCATCCTGTGGTCAGCAGAGGGAATTTTGAGTCCTGAGCAGCTGCTGTGCAGACCACTGAACCAGTTTTTGTGACCTGTTGCAGACAGGCTTCTGACTGAAGTGGAAATAGAAAGCAAAGTAGTTACTCTTATGACACCTGAAAAGAGGGAAGAAATGAACCTAAATTTGGATTTAGCTGTCATTCCATTGAATGGTTATTTTACAAATGGAGAAATTAATTTTGACATGTCAAGCAGTTTACTGAGAATCACCATCTCTTCCACAAACACTATTCAACTATCCTTCCAATGAGCCCTTTTTATCTTACAAAATTACTGAGTGATTTTTAAGGAAGGAATAATAAAGGTACCTGAAATGATGATCTTGATATTTCTGAGAAACATATTTCTAATAAAAAAGGAAAATGAAATCGAAGACCTGGCTACTAGAAATAATTGAATGGGAGTCTTGTCCAATTTTACCTTTTGTTAAAAAAACTACTAGATAACGATCACTGAAAGGAAAACAACTAATATTTGAGTGATATCTCTATAACTATGAGTTTATTTGGTTCCTTTCTTAGCAAGGACCTTGTCTAGGTTTTCATTAAATTTATGGTCACTGTGAGTTGAGAGTTTACATCTTAACTTACAAATCTTGAAAAAGCTTGTACCCTTGGTACTTACTTAAATTTAGGACTGTTCACATCTGAAATATAGCACAGTGTTGAGTGAATCACAAAAGTCTTTATTTAAATTAGTCATTCCAAACCCGGGACCTATGTAACTCATGTAAAATCCTCTCCTGAGGGACGCCAGATTTCTTTAGAATGTAAAATATCCAGTAAACAAAGCAGAACCTTAGGGACCCACGTATCTTGAAGGTCTAGGAAGAGTTTGTTCAACGCCTTCACTCCTATTTCTAGGACCTATAGAAACACAGAGCTATTTCTACGATTTCTGAAAATTTCTACGACATTTTCTGTGTCTCTAGCTTTTAGAGTTCTACTTCCTGCATATTTTCTCTGTGCTGTGCTATGTAGCATAGATATGAAGATCAGCACCATCTCTGAGTCTCCCCAAAGACCACTTACACAAACGTGATGACTTTGCTACTACTTGTTATGGAAGGGAAATTTTGGAGAAGGGGTTTATACAGCAGCGACAAAAACTGGCAAAATGGAGCAGAGATTATCTCTGTTGTTGCAATGTCTTTTGGGCACTCCAGCTCCGTAGTATTTGTGAGAGTGGAGCCTCATGACCTTGCTGGGTCCTCTCTCCTTTTCCTCCTGTAGTCTCTGTTATTCTTCTCTTCTCCGTGAAGGTAGAACACTTCTCTCTTAATATTCTGAAGTTGAATGGTATCCAACTCCTATGAATTTGCACTCACATCATCTACTCAAACACTTAAGATATTTTTCCAAGCAAAGAAAGTTCCCTTCCACCCCTTGACCAAGGAATCGTGGTGCCAGAGTGCACATTTTTTTCCTACCACTTTACAATAAAAATTTCATATTAAACTTTGACAGCCACACAAGGTCTGTTTGCACAGGCCTTGAAGAACTTACTACACTTCAACTGCCATTTTGCATAATCAATTGGCATACAAATCAACACTGTACATAGATCACGGACCCTAGAGACTAAAGAATATAAAATCGATGAAGGCTTACATGTACCAGTTATGTTAGTGGCTTAGAAAGCAGAGCAGCAGTAAGTTACTTCCTCTGAGCTGTGATATCTCATCTTAAATTGTACATCTGTATTGCCAGGCAGTTCTGGAAGGTGCTGGTTATTACTGTACAGCATGGCATTGTGTTTGAATTCGCTTAGCAATTGTTGGCAGGATGTTCTCCCTTTGTTTCTGCAACAAAGTTTTGCAGTGTTTCTCGATAGTGCCTCTGTTTTCTTGCACACTGATGAAGAACCTCAAATGGAATAGTTACTTTATTGGAGTCATGGAGATGGATATAACTCAATAGCAGCAGCGTATACTGTGCAAACTCATTTTCAACATCTAAATACAAACCATTCATTCTCACTGAATGTATCAACAAGATCATAGCAATCTAACCAAACAGGATAGTGATGCATTGTTGTTCAATGCTAGGACACAACAGGACTGCTATGGAGCTCTAAGCACATTTCAATAGATGGAAATGGAAAACCCCTTGTTCGTAGCATTCTATTAAGTTTTGGATGCATGTACAACATTAAAGAAACCTTGTGAGAGAAGAAATATTAGCAAAATCTCATCCACTAGAAGTGACAAAAATTGCACTAAGACCAGAAGCACAAAAGAAGGATCAGCGAGAATCCTTGTCATATGACATGATCAGTTCTGGAATTCCCCTGGAATTCATGAACTGAGCCAGATTCACTTTCATCAAGTTATGGAAGATATCAAAGCCAACTCTGTTAATGTAGGTGTCATCTAAATGAGTCAAACAGCATTGATACACAGAGTCAGTGCGTAGAGATGTTTGGGTGGCACATTAAACAGGGAGAGGGGTCTTGGAGGAGTATTTGCTCTGGAAAGCATTTCAGTGACCTCTGAAAGGAGTCGGTTTGATTGGCCTCATCAGGGTCTGCCTTGATTTCTGAATCGAAGCTGGATTCCTTTGCACTGATGTCTTTACCATGCTAGAAAGCCCCTCAAAATGATGATATATTGTCTATTGTATCATGTACTTGCTGAGAAGCAGTTGCCTACCGATGGAAAGGATCCATTTTCTATTGTGGCAATGGCTATGTACTTGAACAGAGAAATTGCTCTAATTATCACCTCTCCTATACCATTTTGCAACGCAATTGATACTGATTGCATTGTCCCTTTTTGTGTGGAAATGAAGTGCCTTTTTGTGACTAGATATCTATTTATATGTTTAAATGTGGAAAGAAATAAATCAGGGTTTCTTCCTGCCACAAAGCTGGAATTTAGTAAACATTTTTGTATTGGAAATACCTGTTTCAAGAAATAGAGGGATGAGCATTGCAGGTGACATCGTACTGGATGTACAACACTTGGGTGTTTTCATGCCTGGCCGTTTTCCCTGGAGAGCTTACAGTGAAGAGGAATAGATTCTGGATCATTTGTTTGAGACAGGATTTTATCTACAATAGTCATATGATAAAATGTGATCAAAATGAATTTTGATGCAGGACCCCAAACTGAATTTCACTGAAGGCAACGAAGCCTGAGGAGTTTTGATGTGCTCAACTAGTACTGTTTTTTTTAACTGATAAGGACAGACAAAGAAGGCTGTTCATTCAAGAAGTATGTACTGACCCTGACTATGGGCCAGACACTCTGGGAGATACTAATAATATAATTGTAACCAGGATAGACATAATCTGCACCCTCACATGTGCCACGTGTCAGTCCATCTCTGTGTAAATTAGAAGTTACCCCAGTTCATCTTTAATATCTTAACCAGTTGTTCTCGAACTTTATCGAGATCAGAATCACTTGCAGGACTTTTTAAACCACAAATGGCTGGACTCCACCCTCAGTTTCTTCTTTTTTTAAAAATTTATTTACTTTTCCAGCTTTATTGAGGTATAATTGACAAATAAAATTGTAAGATATTTGAAGTAACAGTGTGATGATTTGCTTATGTATACATTGTGAAAGGATTCTCCGCGTTGAGTTAATTAACACATCCATCACCTCACGTATTTCCTTCTTTTTCCTTTGATGAGCACATTTAAGTTCTACTCTCTTAGCAAATATTGATTATATAATACAGTGTGTCAACTGTAGTCTGATTCCATAGGTCTAAAGTGAGTCCCAAGAATTTGCGTTTCTAACAGGCGTCCAGGTGACACTCCCACACTTCAGGAACCACTACTCTAAACAAAGATCAGAAACTTTTTAAATGTGAATGATGACAAGTGTGAATCTTAACAGTTCACGTAAGTCCCTAAATAAATGCTGTAGCGGAAAAGTTGCTATTCCAGTAAAGTTTGAACAGTGTGTTTTTGTGTGTGTGCCCAGTGTCACTGTGAAACTAAACTAAAACACGCCTAAATTCCTTTTTTTTTTTTTTTTTTTTGTGGGAAAGAGCAGCCCTGAGCTAACATCCGTCGCCAATCCTCCCCTTTTTGCTGAGGAAGACTGGCCCTGGGCTAACATCTGTGCCCATCTTCCTCCACTTTATATGGGACGCCGCCACGGCGTGGCTGACAGGCAGTGCATCGGCAGGCGCCCGGGATCCGAACCCGCGAACCCCGGGCTGCCAAGCGCGGACTAAACCGCTGCGCCACCGGGCGGCCCCTAAATTCCTTTTTAAAATAATATCTCTTACAGTCAAAGAACTAACCAAACTGGGCAGTTTTTTATATGACATTCAAAAGTATTTTTTGGTGAATCAAACGAGTGCAAGCTGTAGATTAAGAACTACAGATTTAAATATGGAGAAGTAGACCATCTAACTTATACCTGATCCTGATAAACTATCAATAAGTCATTGGATTATATGATTTATTCATATTGTAGGGGATCAATTTTGATTTTTCCTGGTCATTTTCACTGAGGTGTCTGTTGCCATCTTTACCTGTGGATTGTTTTTAAATTTTTCTCTCTCCTGATTGTATAATAGCTTATGGCTCCAAGCCTTCCCCTCCCCTTTCTCTGGGAGATTCCATTGTCCTAATCTTTCTGTACTCTGTGTTGATAACTCACATTATACAGCAGGTTTACAATATTTCAGAAATAAACTTTAGAGGGAAGGAATTCCGTAGCACACTCTTTTCCCCTGAAATCGGAAGTAACACACACCATTGCACCCCACAAACTCAGAGCTATTACCACACTTTTCACTTTTCATTACTATTACTTTCATCTGATATTTGATGTACTTGACCCAAGCATCAGGTTTCAGGGGACATGATGGGAAATGTTTGAAGAGCCCTTAAGATTATCTCTGATTAGAGCCCAGCTTCTGTTTCTTTACGTTTTAGGTCATGTCTGAAGTCAGAAAAACGCATTTCATCTCTGGTTTTGGGGAAGGTAGCAGTAGTTTTTTGTCTTCTACATCCCACGATTCTAAAGGTAGACATGTGTAAGTGCACGAGTTGTTAATTCATTATTGAGCGAAATAAAGAGAAGTCAGCAATGAGTAAAACTTTACTGCCAAAGTAATATCATCAGTTAAGAGCAATGGTGTGCCAGTCAACATCTAACAACTGGCTCTCTGAAGAAAGAAACTAGCCCTGATTTGTGGCATTTGCCAATTTCTTTGATACAAATACTCCCATCATGACCAATTTAAAGCCACTGCCTAGACGTCACTGAAAATGGAGCTGGCAAGAGATGCATACAGTTGGTCCCTGGGAGCGGGCTTCAGCACACCACAAGAGGCTTATGGCTTTATTGTTTGTTTGCTTTTAGGTGAGTGAGCATAGCAGTAAGAAGGAATAAGATCCTCAGGTTTTCAATATCAATCCTTTATGTGAGCAAAAAGAAGTTTTAGGGCTGGACCTGTTCCAAACCACTAGCTTCCCACTTCCACAGAATATATTAAATAGCCCTCCATCTTTCATCACTGTAGAAATAACTCAGAAACTCAAAAGGAGCGATACACTAAAAGCAGTTAAAACTCATCACTGAAGGGAGGATAAATAAATGCACAGCATCCTAGCAATATCTTTGTGGTGACGGCTCTGAGCAGTGGGTTGTGTGCACAGTGCCACACACCATTATGACAGCACTTGCCACCTTGCGTTGTGTCATTATTTCTTGGCATGTCTCTCTGACTCTGAGCTCCATGAGGGCCGGCACCATCTTTTTTTCGTTATCTCCAAACTTTAGCATAGTGCTTGGTTAACAATAGGCACTAGTAGTGGGTTCTGTGCCTCCACAGAGGACAACTCTGAACGGCCTTCCTCGCTCCAGAGCTCCCCCTGAGATCAGGCTAGGCTTCTGCTATAACTGCAGTACAATTGAATTTTTCCCTCTGCTTCATCCTGCTCCCCTCAATCCTTAACAGGCCCTGCTGCTGAGAGCGTGCTACAACAAACCTCCTGCACGCAAATCTCCAGTTCGGAGACGAGATTTAACATGTGAGATTTTGAATATTGCATAATGAAAAATTTGGAAATTGGACCACTTTTCTTCAATAGTGCACTTCAGAGCAACATTAAATAAGTTGCATTTATTCAGAAACAAGTGTCCTTTTGCTTGAGGATGCTATTAAACTAGATGATCCATTAGATTCTTTAACTTCCTAAAAGTTTCTCTGCCATGCTGTGTTAAAATGACCTGACTTAACTGTGATTAGTGCAGCAGAGTTTTGCGGTAGACTAGAAGCTCTTTTGAGAAGGAATTCTACCACAGTCATAAAGTCTCCCAGATAATTCTGTAAAACTAGTATGGACTACTGGCCAATTTTTTTTTTTTTGTACTTTCATTGAAAATGTAAATATGTGCCTTTGGTTTCGAGTAGTCAGGCATAATGTACTTACCTTTTTATCACCTTAATTCCTTAGCACATCCCCTGGGACTCCTTAGTACAAGCAATTCCCACCTGTCCTCTGTATCACGTGGCCAAGAGAACATAACGTCGGCATCTGGAAGAATAAAGCCATATCTATAGTACTAGCAAATCCCCTGGCTTAGATGACGCAGAGGGAGCGAGGAAGTCTATCATTGCGTGTGCTTCAACTCCACAGATCCTCAAGAGCACAGCAGATTTCTCTGCAAAACATATTTTGTGTGTGTGTGTGTGTGTGTGTTTTGTTACATGATTAAATGAAAGCGTCTAAATGTGTGAATCTCAGAAATCAGGATGATTAACTTCAGATTCTTCAGCATGCCTCAGAACAGCTATTATTAACACTGGTGCCCTAGTTTTAGAATGAAGTTCCTATTTAATTGTGTCCCAGTAGTCTTCAAATGGATTTACAATGCTCTTCTTACTAATGAGATCCCATTCTCAATTCTAGAAGATGCTTCTTTTAGTTATCAGTTAAATGGGACAAGTAAACCTTCAACAATTTTCCTGAATTAGGAAAAACTGGGATGGACTATTATAATCACATGTGTGACTACAAGTCAGAAAAATATATAACTATAGAACTGCAGGTACTAAAAAACAACACAAACATTAAACCAGAGCAAAGTTATATAGCTGTCTCTCTCTACACATTGATAGATAGGGCTATATGGGTATATGACATTGATCTTGAAATAGATAAATATCATAAGTGGGTTACATTTTTAAATGGTGCCACTGTAAATCAGCAAGTGAAATGTTAGTAATTATTTAGCACACATGTTTTTACCTGTTTGGGTAGGGGAACAGAAGAAAACATTAGGCTTGTTCCATTTTATGTTTACGTATTACATTTGTACTCAAATAGGAGAAATATGAGCTTATTTTATGACATTCTATTGTCTCATGAATTTAGCATATAGTTTTGCTTTTTTAAATGAAACACTTCATGAATTTGTATGTCATCTTTGCACAAGGGCCATGCTAATCTTCTCTGTTTTGTTCCAGTTTTAGTATGTGTGCTGCCAAAATGAGCGCCAGTTTTTTTGTTTTTGGGGTTTTTTTTTGATGAGGAAGGTTGGCCCTGAGCTAACATCTGCTGTTTTTGCTTGAGGAAGATTGTCACTGGGCTAACATCCATGCCCATCTTCCTCTATTTTGTATGTGGGACACCACCACAGCGTGGCTCGATGAGCGGTGTGTAGGTCCACGCCCAGGATACGAACCCATGAACCCCGGGCTGCTGAAATGGAGCCCGCGAACTTCACCACTACACTACCAGGCAGGCCCCGAGCGAACACCAGTTTTGCATTTTATTACTGGTCAACTTTACCTACCCTTCTGTTCCCTTAGTCTTTTTTAATATGACTGAACAAAAAGCAAGACTTTAGTGCTCAAGTCCAGCCACACTGGGCCTCAGACTTTCCCAACTGTGCTGAGTGAGTGAGCAGGCCTCCCAGAGAAGAGAACAATTGGTATCAACATTTTTTCCAACATCTTCTGTGCTTCCCTCACATAGGCTGGCCTGGAATGTGGAGGCCAGGGTAAATACTGGGGGAAATGGCTCTGAGGACCTAGCAATGTGACTGTGGCAGCTGGTGCTGGGGTAGCTGTATCCACAGCTATATTGCGGAGCTCTGAATAACCTGCTGGACATAAATCCCAACCTGTCTTTATCAATGCTAACAGATGGCAACCTCATGGCAAGACTTGTTTTATGGTGCAGATTTTATATGCAGTTGGAACAGCCAACCTTGTGTAAAATGTGACCGTAATGACACCACACATTCTTTACCTCTAAAAAGCAAAAACTGGTTTTTTTCATATACGTTTTAGTATAGGATATAGAACATCACCTTTTTCTATTAACTGCTTCTTCCTAAATTTTGTTGAGGTAGCAAAATCACAAATGGGTTTGTTGAGCAAAAATTAATCAGCTACTTAGGGAACCAATATGAGTTCATCACGACTTTATTTTGGACTAGATTTTCAAAAGCCATGCCCAGAAGATGGAAAGCTGGCAAGAGTATCAAAGACAAGTGAAAAGAAAGGATATTAACTGAATTATATCTGGATGAACTCAGAAAAACATGAGAGTTTGAAAAGACAAATAAATAAATAAATGAACAAAATGGGCTCAAAACACTATATTATTTAATTATTTGGGCTTAGATCCAGGAAAACCACTTAATTTATTTCCTACTTCATTCCTTACTGTTAAGAAATACCATGCCCAAACTAGAAAAGGTAGAATAAGCACATTAAGAGGACACAACTACAACGATAATAATAAACATATTAAGAAGTAAAATATGTGAAAAATATGTTAGAAGCATACCTAACTGCTTAAAATTAGTTCAAGATTCCAGGTACACATGAGAGATATTTCAGTGCACTGAAAATAATTGCAGATAACACCTCCCTCATGTGTGGGAGAATCTTGAACTAATTTTAAGTAGTTGGATGGTCCAATTTAAAGAGAAGGAAGACCTTGCATTCTTTCTTGTTTTAAAGGGGGAAAAAAAACCCATAAGAGTTAAAAATGGAGCACAATGCATCAAAAGTGAATGTACTATTAGGTTACATTGACAATTTAGTTTCCGGAAAAATCAAAGACAGCATCCCATTTAAGACAATTATTTGGTATCGTGTTCATTTTCAGAGAAAGATTCTACTCTGGAATCGATGGAACAGATTTGATTTATAACAACTAAAATGTTCATGAAAAGGGAACAAATATTATGTGAATTAGCTGAAAGAACTTGGAGTATTTAGCCTAGAAAAGAAAAGACTTGAGGAGAAAGATGGCTATTTCAGATATTTGAAAAGCTGTCATATAGTTGATGATTTAGATTTCATTTATGTCACTCCAGTGGGCAGGAGAACAATCGGCAAGTTGAAGTTACAAGTAAATAGGTCTTCACTCAGTGTAAGGAAGGGTTTTGTAAGATTGCCGGCTATTTAAAGTAGAAATGGACTGCTTTGTGAGATAGTAAGCTTGTTCAAATGGAAGGTGAAGTCAATCCTTCAGGTTTACGGTCAAAGGAATTCCTGTATTACGTGAGAGATTAAGTGTGGTGACGTCACATCTCCTTTGTTTCTAGAATTCTATGTTTGGTTTGGGGGAGAAAGTCAATTAGGACTTGTTCAACAGCTATGTAGGACTGGAACATTTGAAAATGCTGTTCATTCGGGGCATTTTATTTCCATATATTATAAATAGTGACAGAAGATAGGAGAAAATCTAAAATAAAATGTCTTTTGGTAATGTAGATGGTATCCGGTAAAGACTATTGATTAAGTACCAACATCATTGCAACAGATGGCACAACCCAGTGTTAGACCAGTAGGCCTTGTCAGGGTGAGGCTGCCAGTCCAAAAATTGAAAACAGGTGGCAAAAGTTCCCTGGGGCACTTGGCATCTGTAAGTCATCAGTTACTGTAAAGGCCCTGGTCAGACACAAATTAGTTTCACTGCTGATGACATTTCTAATAGCTGAAGGATCTCACAGCTTTGCTTAATTAAATTGTAATATACTATATACATGTAGCTGATCACCTTTGACAGTTGTTTGGTTCTCTTCTACTTTGTTAGCCTAAGTTGCGATATACCAGACATTTTATTTCTGTAACATAAAAGGATCATAAACACTTGATGGAAGGAAAGATGCACTTATCTGTCTACACTGCTCCAGTGTTTCTCTGTTGCATTTTCTCTGGTTCTTCCATTCATCCATAACCAACCCTTAAGGAGAAATCAAATACATCTGTACTTGGTTTCTGTTCAGTGGAAATGAAATCCCACAGAAACCAAACCGCGGATTGAACTGAAAAATGCTCATTTTTAAAATATGTTGCTTGCCTTTCTGACATTATATTCCACTGCCCTCTTGCCCCTTCCCAATGGGTATGGAAATGAATTAAAATTTATTCATAGGTGAATTGATAGATACGGGACAGATAGAAACTTAAATCGCTAACATTGTCTAAAATTGGTACTTTCCAAGCCTGGGTCTTGTACTTCAAAGCTTCTTTGGAAAATGTGGTGGAGAGTGAGAATTTAGTGGAAAAGCCAGACTATTTAGTTTGGAGAGAAATGAATATCTTGGAGTCCTTTAAGTTTGTTATGGGAACATTTCTGAGATTCCTGTATACCATCAGCCAATATTTCAGTTAATATGGTAAGATAATTTTCTTCTGATTATACTCTGGGTAATTTGTCAGAAAAGAATTTGCTTTGTTGAAACAGTAAGTTACTGTATTTATAACAATTGGGACTGGCCTTAAAACAGGTTACAAGTAAATATAAGGCAAAACAGCAGCATGATTTAAAATACCCTGTTTTTGAAAAATAAATGTTATGTGAAGTCAAAGGACAATGTACTGCCTGTGATCCACAGGTCTATTTACCTAGACGTTTTCTGTTTTCTCCATAATAACATGGCAAACTATAAGGCAGAAGTCTGCTGCATAAAGAGGCTAAATTATTAATCTAAATGAAGAAGTAGTAGATGGAGTTGGTAGAATTCAAATCTTATTCCTATGGTTGTGCATTAGCCTGCTTCTGCCCCGCATCGTCTCCCCCACCCCAGGACAAATTTTATCTTCACCTGTTGCATTGTTTCTTAGTAGGCATTGATCTGTAATCTAAAATGAAGAAAGCATTTTGCATTATTGACTTTGGTCAAGGCTTTGGGAACAGCTTTCTGCTCATGACGATCCTCATACCTTTTATGCACCATCTACCTAATCAGAAACCTGGTTCCTGTTAAAATTTAGAAACAGTGACCAACTTGGCAGATCACATTGACATTTCCAAGACAGTTCATGTGAGGAAAATAGAACCAAGAAATAGACAGTGAATGCCTTTGTATTGTGTTTAACTTCAATGTGAATTTCAGCCTTCTGTTTATAATGAAAACTCTGTTGGATTGCCTCACATAATCCAGATTTCAGAGCAGTTGCTGCGAAGCACATGTAGTAATGTCCTCTACAGCTAATGAAGACATTACCTTGGCTTATTCTTTTTCTTTAGAAGACACTTAAATGGCATTTTTCCATGGGTTAAATTGTGTAAACATAAAGACATATTTTATACCCTCTTGACTAGAGATTCTCAAATTCTCTTGTATAGTTTGTAGCCCCCAGGGATACCACCACAGTTCAGGAAGGGATTTCTGAGGAATAAGATGCAACATGCAGGCATTTCCGAGAACTAGGGCAGTGAAAAAGTGATAGAGGACAAGCCTGGTGTCCCACTGGTGCCCCTGAGTCATCCTGAAGGAGTCCCAAAGAATCTAGACTAAACATGTTCCACCATGACAGTCTTTCTCTGAGCTTCATTCCAACATCACAGAAGGATTTGTCAGAAGTTGGCAGAAGTATAAAATCCCTTGGATGCGTTGGGATTAAACCATGCAGCTGTTCCCAGTATCTTCAAGTTCTGCACTGCTCCTTTCTCTCTCTTAGTAAGATTTTTGAGTTTACATATGATTTTAAAAAATATGTGGTTAAAGTGTAGCCAATTTGTGATTATTTTGTAGATTTTCAAGTTGTTAAATTATGCAGATTTGTTGTTCCCTTTTTCATTCTCCTGTTTACCTTTTAATTATTTCTATTTTTCAAGAAGCTATTAGAGAATGAGAGGAGTAAATAAACCAATATTTTAATATACTAATCATTACATGATGAACGAGTTGTCTTAAGAGGTGAAAATCATTGGATAAAACCAAGTTTTACAATTACCTGGATATTTGGGTCCGTCACACAGTCTCAGTTCCTTATTGTCATAAATAAGTGGAAAACTACTATAAGCTATTAATGTTTCAACTTTGACAATCAAAGTTGCTAAGCCCTAAGTCAGAGAGAGATAAGGAGTAAATCAAAGGGCTGAGATGAGGGGACTGTATTCTCTGAGACGAGAGGCAAGTTGGGTAGCCTAGTGAGTCGACAGCCTGCAAAGGGGCTGAATGTGAGGGTAGAGATTGGTATGCTCCGAATTCTAGAATGAAGGAAAATGAACAGTCTCTGGGGAGAAGAAATACATTTGGACTTTTCTACATTTAATGGTTTATTAGGTAACTGTGTGTTGTCCTAGACTTCTTCTTGGTGTTTTTCTCATTTATTCATCTCTCAAAAAACATTTATTCAACTCCTTTTAATGCAGCAGTGTGACTGATGCTGGGATCATAGGGAGAAAACATGGGACTAGCTGTGATGTAAGTCAACATATGTTAATTGCCCTGACAAGGTGGAGAAAGGTCTGGTGAAGATGCAATCAAGCAGGGCATCATGATATGGGGCTTAAAGAACAGTGCAGGTGGCGGGATACATTCCAAGAACAGGGAGTGGCATGAGCTAGGCTTAGAGGTCAGAAGGTCCAAGGATCACTCCAGGAGTGGGGGAGCAGTTTATTTTAGCTATAAGGCTTGAAGGGTGGGTTGGGGCATCATTTGGAATGGGCTTGAATATCAACTAATAGGTCCAGCCTTTATCCCGTGGAAAATTTAGAGGCAATAGAACTTTTTGAACAGGTCCTCTGATTCTATCAAGATATGTCTGGCAACAGTGAGCAAGGGAGCCTGGAATGAGGAGAGAATGAACACGGGCACAGTCAAGCTAATAGGATACAGAAAAGATTTAACAAAAGCCTGAACTATGGCAGTCAAGTTGAAATAAAAAGCAGCAGCACGTAATTGATCATTTGGAGGAACTTGAGCTAATTAACATCCTCCAGACGCTTTTGTTGCACTGATGAAAGAAATGCATTTAAAACACCCCCACTCCCTATCTACCTGGAATGGATAGTCGGAATTAAGAAAAATGTAGAAAATGTTAGAGAAATTAGTATTTTTGCTAAAGGAAAAACCTGTAAGATTTCATTAACTTTTCTATGATAAGGGCAATTCAGGAATTCTTATCAATTTATAAGTAAAAATTCGGGTCAAACTTAGAGTCATTAGTTTTGAATTTTAACTATTTTATTCTTTTTTTTTTTTTGGTGAGGAAGATTAGCCCTGAGCTAACACCTGTGGCCAATCCTCCTCTTTTTTGCTGAGGAAGATTGGCCCTGGGCTAACACCCGTGCCCATCCTCCTCTACTTTATATGTGGGATGCTGCCGCAGCATGGCTTGGTGAGCAGTGCATAGGTCCACACTGGGGATCTGGGCCTGCAAACCCTGGGCCACAGAAGCAGAGTGCGCGAATTTAACCACTGTGCCACTGGGCCTATTTTGTTCTTAATAAGCTGTGCCTATGGTTAATGTCTACATTTTTGTGGAAATTTTGTCTTTGCATTGATGCAGATATTTCCCTTGTCTAACATCCTTCAGGATTTGAGAATACACATGATCCTTTCTCTGTCGAGGGAACTGAGGCCATTATTATTACATTGCCAATACAATGATTACCTTAATGTAAAGTGATTTAGTAGACAAAGAGGATATTGCTGAAGGATATTTTGGCCTTCAGTTTCTAATTAGAAATTTCTAGTTTCTACTCAGGACCTAAAATTAGTAATTAGAGGTAGACGAAAAAGTGCTTTGGTGGATCCTTTGGAGTCAAAGGGCATCGTTTTAGGTTTACCTTTAGAGAAACAGCAGTTTCGCTGTTACAGAATTAAGTTATAATAATGGAATTTCCCCTCTGATGATGAATTACCAGTCTGAGAGGAAGTGGCTAGGGAATGGTGGCCTATCAGCCAGAAAGCCCCAAGAACAACCATTAATAAGCACTCTTTGGTTGAATACCTATCATTACGGGGGCTGAGTTCCCTGGGAGAGCGCCATTCTGCCTCTGTCTGACGTGCAGACTAGTCAGTAAGAGAATGAATGAAAGAGTATGAAAAACTACCAACAACAGATTCAAGAAGTCTTCATTTGGAATAAAGAATAAATAACTAAAATTAGATATTTCATTTTTCAAGGCAGTCATATAGGTGAAGTTAAAGGGTCATTATAGTTACTTTGATTAACTTACAGAAAGTAAAACATATGACTTCTTATGTATAATATTTTAAATATTAAAATATTTAACACTTTTTATAATATTTTAAAAACATTTTACTTTTTGAGAGCCTAAAAAGGAGGAAAGCAAGATTGACTGATGGCATCAGTAGTGTAGTTACTTTTGAAAAGTCAGGGAATGGTTCAAAATGTCCAGGTTATGGGGCTGTCCCTTTAAGTAGAATTTCTTATGTCACATTTCCCTCAGGAAGTAGGTAAGTGGCCAATTTCTCATGTAGTTCCACAATCCTCAACAAAATCAACTTATTACTGGATCTTCATTGCACCACGAGATGTAAATTGTTAGTTCCCCAACCAGCCCGTGGTTTCTGTGGCTCTGGGAGGGCTGTCAGCCAGTCTGTGGGCTGAAATGTTGGCGACGAAGCAACATTGACATGGAAACATGAAGTCACTTAAAGGCTGTACTTCACATACTGATGGCGGCCGGACTGTCCTTGGCGCTGAGAAAGAGAAAAATAAATTTTCTTGTTGCTTACTATGTCAGTAAGTGAAGTCAAGAGTTAGCCTGTTTGTGGGGAGAAAAACTTTCGCAAGGAATGTATGAAAGAAACGGATGAGTATACAATTAGGGGACCTAATTTCCAAATCTTATGGTCTTCTAGTTAGCTGTAAATGTCATATTAATGTCTCTTAGCAAATTGTAAACTCCATGGGACAGGGATTGGGTCTGGTTTTGCTCATTATTATACCCTGGAGAACTCAATAGATTTTTGTTAAATGAATGAGTGAACAATTATCTAAACTTTTATGAGTGTGATTATGTTTAATAACATAATTGTGCCAGTTAAAATAATGAAACAAAGAAGTGCTCTGGTCCCGATTCTTAAAGGCAGCTTGTTGAGGGACCTCGAAAAAGGTCATAATTCTGAGCTTTTCAGGTTCTTCATGATTAAATGAGTATGTTAGACTAATTCATTGTTATTCTTTTTATTTTCATAAAAAGTAGTGTGAACACATAGTTTAAAGAGTTGAAAAACCATTATCAGCCCACATTCACAGCCTTGTCATTTCCTACTTTCCAGAGGCAGCTGTTTTCACTCTTTTATTTTTTAACTGTTTCTCTTGATATTTTCTAGTCATATCTAAATAATATGCTTATAGTGCTAGCTCTGGTTTTACAGTTTTAATAATTATCTCTTAAAACTCAATGGAAGATGGATTTTAGCTCTTTAACTCCAGCCCCCTACACACACAGTCTCTCCAACTCCCAATATTAACATCATTAGGGCAATGAAAGCTGAGATATGTCATGTACTACAATTCCTTTCATCTCTCTTTTGAGTTGGATCTCTTGTTTTATAAATTCTTCATCCTACTTTTCCTTGATTTACTGTCTGATTTTAATCCAGCATATCCTCCAGTAGTTTCCTGAAAAAGAATGCTTGGGAGGTAGATTTTTGAGACTTTGCATATCTTAAGTGTTCTTAAGTTGGAATTCATATTCCCTTACAATTTTAAAGGCATTGTTCTTTTTGTTGTCTAGTTTTCTGTGATATTGTTGAGAAGTCCTAAGCCATTTTCACCTTTTTGTCTGTGATCTATTTTCTCTCTCAACTGTTTTTGGTTGTTATATCCACAGTGTTCAAAAATTTCATGATAATATACCCAGATGTGGGTATATTCACGTCCATTGCAGGGCACCCAATGGATTCTCTCAGTCTGGAAACTCATCAGTTCTGGGGAATTTCCTTGGCTGATTAATGTTTTTCTCCTTTCCATTTTATCTGTTTTTTCTTTCTGGAGTTCCCATTATTGAGATTTGGGGCCTTGTAGAATAATATTTTCTCTTTTTTCCATTTTGCTTCTGCTTATTTTGCTCACTCTCTTCCCTCAATGTTATCTTATAAGCCTCCTTTTATGCCTAATATCAAAGTTTTAATTTCTAAGAGCTCTTTTTCCCTGTTTTTTTTTTAATTTTTTAAATAAAATCCTGTTCTTATTTCATCGATTAGATGTAGTCTCTGACCTTTCTGAGGATATTAATGATAGTGTTCATCTCATTGCAGAATATCTGTTCCCTTCAAATTGCCTTAATCTGTTTGATCTCACTCTTCTGTATTAAAGACATTCCTTAGATGTCTCAAAGTCCCTGGCTGTTTGCTCATATTGTAGAGTCAAGTGCTGTAAAGCTAACTGATGTTCACTCTAGGTTTATCTGCTTGGGCATTTTGTTGAGAAATCCCCACTATCAGTCTCTATCAATCTTTTATGTTGGTCAGATTCTAGAACTTACTACTAAAATGTGGGCCATGACCAACAGCATCCCAATCAGCTGGAAGCTTGTTAGATGTAGAACCTCTGGCCCCAACTCCAAAGCTACTATTCAGAATCTACTCTTTATCAAAATCCGCTGGAGAACAATCTTCCCTTCCTCTACTTGGAGTGCCTAAGACTGGACATCAGCATTCTAGGAGGAGGCCGGGGGAGGATGGGGAAAAGGGCAGGTGTTTCCGTTCAGATGATAACCTTTTAAGTGATCTCCGGATTACAGGGCAGTGTCTCTGCTTTTGCCATTGCCCGATGTCTTAGTCAGTTCAAGCTGCCATAACGAAATACCATAGACTGGGTGACTTAAACAACAGACATTTGTTTCCCACGGTTCTGGAGACTGGGAAGTCCAAGATCAAGGTGCCAACAGATTCAGTGTCTGGTGAAATCTCTCTTCCTGGTTTGCAACTGGCCACCTTCTTGCTGTATTCTCCTATGGCAGAGAGAGAGAGGGAGATCTCCTGTCTGTCTCTCTTTTCATAAGGTCATTAATCTTATTTATAGGGGCCCTATCACATGACCTACTCTAACCCTAATCGCAAAGGCCCCACCTCCAAATCCCATCACATTGGGGATTAGGGCTTCAACATATGACTCTTAGGGGGACACAAACATTCAGTCCATAGTACCTGGTGTCCCTTCTGTTTTACACTTCCCAGATGAGCCTCCAGCTTTTTGCTAAAGTGAGTGGATCATCTAGTGGTCTAGCTGCTTGTTAATTCTCCTCAATTTTCTGCCCACCTCTATCCCCACTTCCTGATGTAGCTGGTGGATCCAATTTCTGAGCAAATCAGCCTTCTATTTTTCTGACAGCTAAAATTTTGTAGTTCTTCCTTTCTCTTCCATTTTATTTGTTTTATGCCTTTTGATCTTTAAAGACCCCTACACTCTGATTTTAGTGGTCTTTAAAGAGTATCAAATATGTAGATGCAATTCACCATCTTTAACCAGAAGTAGACTAATTAATCTTAAATTTTCCTCTGACTCTCAAATTTTATGTCTCAATTTCTCTATTACTTTTGTAGATTAAATATATCCTTTTGTTTGTTCATTTACTTGCTTCTTTATAATTTGTCTTTACCCCACTGTTTTAAAAATCTGAGATCTTTCATTTACAGTTGCTTCATATAAGAAACAAAAAATGCGGGGCCGCCTGGTGGCGCAGCAGTTTAGTCCGTGCTTTAGCAGCCTGGGGTTCGTGAGTTCGGATCCCGGGCGCCGCCAATGCACTGCTTGTCAGCCATGCTGTGGCGGCGTCCCATATATAGTAGAGGAAGATGGGCACGGATGTTAGCCCAGGGCCAGTCTTCCTCAGCAAAAAAGAGGAGGATTGGCAACGGATGTTAGCTCAGGGCTGATCTTCCTCACACACACACACACAAAAGGAAACAAAAAATGCTATGTTAAAAAGGATTTATTTCTGTCAAAGTCTTACTCTATATATTCTTTTTTTTTGAAAAAAAATAATCTTCATATCTATAGAAGGAAATTTTAGTGTTCAAGTTTAATTGAAACCCCATTCTAAGATCAAAGTAAGTAAGCACCAGCAGAATTCAGTGTTTATTTCAAGTTTCTTCCTTTCATTAGGAATTACTTAATGATGCCAGAGTTTCAGAACCACAGCAACAGCACGCATGTTGTACTCTAGTTTCACCCCTCAGTAATTACCTGGCGTTTGGACAAGATTTTAAAGAACGTGCTATCAATCAATCATAATTCCACATAGAATTTAGCACTTGAAAAAGTTTGATTACAGTTGGACCTGCTATTTGGTGAATAGTATAGTAAATTGGAGGCTTGGGAGGCAGGTGAATTATCACCATGTGAGGTTGTTGAGCACTCTGCAAAGTATCGATTACAAGATAAGTTCTCATAATTATTGTTTCTTATATCTATGGAAATGACTGAACAAGAACATGGTAGTATTGGCTATCAGTACGTACAAGCATTTTCTCATATATATGTGTGTAAGTGTGAATGTATGTATGCAGATGGAGCAGGAGGCACATGAAATGCTTCTTAACAAAAGCACTCTAGGTTGTCAGTCCTCCAAGTTGGAGATTCTCGGTACACTTTAACGTGGTAATGAATATGAGTGGTCCTTCTGCCCTAAAATACATTTAACTTGGTTTAACCAACATTCCTGAACTTTATTTGGTATGGGACTTCTTTTTATTTTTTGCATAATGCTTTAAGAAATGCTCCCATAGAAACGAGGAAGGTGGGTAGTAAAATCAATTTCATGATACCTCCGTACAATGCCAGTTTTGTGTCTCCCGAGTCCAGTTCAATACTTGGCACATACTCAATAAATAATTTCCAAAATAATATGAGCCAACTTGGGTAAACTCTACTTCTTCCTTTCATCAATACTTTTTAAGCAAGATCTTCAAATTATCCCCCGATTTGCTGTGGGGTTTTATTTTCCTCCCTGCTTTAGGTTCTCTGAAGGTACCACTTACTCAGTTTGCCTTACGACCAGGGGTTAGTTAAGTTCCTAAACATGAGGCGACGTGAGCTGCCTCTTACCACCTCCTGAAATAAACTTGCCCCTGGCGTATTCATTCGCAGTGGAGAAATGGCTAAGCCTGGTCAATCTAGATTGATCTAGGAGCTTGGCAGTTGGATCAATTTTCAATCGAATCTTTGTCATGGAAAATCTCTCTTAAAAAAAAAAAGTGTTTCCTTTTCTTAGTGTCGTATACGCTGAGTGTATTTGAAGTAATATCAAAGTGTCTTAAGTGTTATTCAAATTCTCTTTGATGATTTTTTGTAGTGCTTCAGGCTTGTTATTTAGATTATATTTTTGCCAAACTGTGGACATAGAAGAGATGAAATTGAATGTCAATTTGATGGCGTGTCTTCATTTTTAATAACAAAATGATTGTGTTTTCTATCTGTTCTATGAATCTTTGTAGTGCGTATATCTAGTAGAAGGCGGTAGGTATTGACATATTTTAGCAAGTTATGCTTAGGAAGAAGCCTTATACTCTTGTGGGTCCCTCACAGAAGCTAATTACAAACTAAACGCACAGTAAAGGATCAGTTACATTTGCTGATAAGTCTAGTGTCTTAGTGTGCTCGGGATGCTATAACAAAATACCACAGACTGGCTTGAACAACAGAAATTTATTTTCTCACGGTTCTGGAAGCCAGAAGATCACGACCAAAGTGCAGGCAAATTCAGTTTCTGGTGAGAGCTGTCTTCCTGGCTTGTAGATGGCCACCTTCTTGCTGTGACCTGGCATGGTCTTTCCTCTGATCTCTCTTTTTATAAGGACATTAACCTTATCAGATTATGACCTCATTTAACCTAAATTACTTCCTTAAAGGCTCCATCTCCAAATATAGCCACGTGGAGGGTTAGGGCTTCAACATAGGAATTTTGGAGGGACCCAAACATTCAGTCCATAACATCTGGTTTTATAAAATTTGTTATATTTATCCTTTTGAGTTGGTTTTGATTAATTTGTTAAGGCTTAAATTAGAAAGTTTCCAAGGAAAATACTAAATCAGTTTTATGTTCTTGATTTTAATAGGGAGGATGGACAAAACTAATGGTTTTGGTGGCAATGAACATTATATGAAGTATAAGAAAGAAAACTGTGCTGTCTTTGATTCTCAGCTGTGTTTGATTCAATTACTGAAATGTAATGTGATTGACTTTCGGTCAAAGATTTTCAATAGTGCTATATGTTGGTATTTGTGTTTTAAATTTTAGGCTTTTTTAGTTTATTGAAGAAGCAATGTATTCTGAACAATTTAGTGTCTGCCTTTTCCAATCCTTATTTCATGTCATAGGCCTTAAAGATGATGTAGTTGGCATAGACTTTTACAGATGAGAAGGCCCAGGGGGAAGAGATGAAAGTCTTCATAACTTAGTCTGTGTTACATGCTTTTTCCTTTTGTCAATTTATGTAATTTGAGGTGCAGTTGAAACTTGAACCTCATTCAATAGGAGATGATTTAATAGGTGAAATGTTCGCAACCTGATGTAGCGGAGAGTTCTAGCAGAAGGGGAGAACTGGGACTCTCTTCTCTTAGTAAGCTTACCCAGAACCTGGAAGCATCTTTGCACAACTTAAGAGGTCGAGGTAGGATTTCACAAAATAACTGAAAGTCAAGAGATGCGTGTCAGTTTTATCTCTCAATGGTGGCTAATTCAGCATGGGTCTTTTGACAGTTTACAGCCAACTCATTGTGCATGGTATCTATTCATTTAAATGCAAAATTTTGAAATTATGTAATCAATAAAGTAACGGATTGTTTCAAATTAGCGTGACATTGATCGGAAGGACTCACTGCAGAATGAGAGCAAAGTTGCTCTTCTGGCCTTTCTGGAGATGAAATCCAAGCCTTGATTCCTTGTAAAGCCTTCCTGTAATAATTAACCATCCAGAAATCACTGACCCTCCCTTTCTTTGAGCTGGGGCAGGTGGGTGAGATAATGCATGTGAAAGCAGCTGCAGCCCTTTGATAAAGAGCAAAACAGAAATCTCAGTGCTGTTATCATTAGTCCAAAATACATAGTATTCTCGACTCCTGCCTCTGCAGAGTGTGCTGCAATTTGACTTTTTGGTACAAATGACAAGGACTTTTCCCCAGCAGAGTAAATGCATTCATTTTTCTAATACTGAAGTTTTGTAAAATCTTCTTAAAATCAGGGAGTCGTCTGAGGTAGTATTTCAGAATCTTTTTCCTTGAGAAAGAAGTAACAACACTTCACATGACTAATTTTAATCCTGGAGCGTCGGAATGGTCATTTGTGGCTGATTTGTGATAAGATACATTCAGAACCATCCCTCCATTCTTTTAGACATTTACAAGTCTAATATCGCAGTATCCTGGCTCAATCATCACCTCCACAATCACTTTTCTTCTTGAATATCATAGACTCCTGGGCTTATTTCAGCTGTGAGACAGACTGCTTTTTGCAACACAATCCATTAATACAAGCAACAGTAACACCTGTCTGATTTTATTTCTTCAATCCCCTGTTAGGAGAGGAAACTTAATCCGTACGTTTTTATAGAGGATTGGTAATACACTTCTTATAACATATAAACATAGACATCATGGTCACTAGATAAATTATTTTTATAGACAAAAAGACATTTTTAATAGACTTTATTTTTTAGAGCATTTTTAGGATCACAGCAAAACTGAGCGGAAGATACAGAGATTTCCCAAATACTCCCTGCGCCCATGCATGCACAGCCTACCCCACAATCAACATCCCCCACCAGAGTGGTACATTTGTTACAATCCGTGAACCTACACTGACACGTCATTATCATCCAAAGTCTGTTGTTGGCATTAGGGTTCGCTCTTGGTGTTGTATGTTCTAGGGCTTTGGATGAATATATAATGTTATGTGTCCGTAATTATAGTATCAAACAGAGTAGTTTCACTGCCCTAAAAATCCACTGTACTCCCCCTATTCATCCTTTCCTGTCCCTAACCCGTCAACTACCGACCCTTTCACTATCTGCATAGTTTTGCTTTTCCAGAATGTCAAATAGCTAGACTCATACAGTATGTAGCCTTTTTCAGATTGACTTCTTTCACGAAGTAATATGCATTTAAAGTTTCTCCATGTCTATTCTGGGCTTGATAGCTCATTTCTTTTAGTGCTGAATAATATCCCATTTTCTGGATGCACCACAATTTATGTATCCATTCACCTACTGAAGGAGTTTTTGGTTTTTGTTGTTGTTGTTTGAGATGGCCATTCATCTGGTGGGCAGATTTTTACATTAAAAAAAAAGCTTGCAATAAAAATCAGCTTCTTTGTTAGTGTTGGTGGGCACAAAACAGAGGATTGTAAGAAAATAAACTATGGAGGCTTCTTTCTATACCAATGCCATTCATATTGCTGAGGGGACATTGAATAATTATTACTATATTATAATCAATATTATTGAACAAAGAACAGCATATCGGCAAAGTCAATTTATTGCTATGAGCAGTGAGTCTGCTAAAATTTAAATGTTATTATAAAAAGTTTATATCAGCACATGCTTTTTTATTCCATTTGTATGTGCTTTAGTATATTTTTTAAAATCTAAAATTATTTATATCACATTTAATGACATAAATCCTCTTCTAAGCAGCATATCTCTTCAGGTATACCCCCATTTAATCAATAATGAAAAAATTCTAAATCTTTACTCTTCACAGAGAGAATCCCTTGGTGTCAGTAGTAGATTTGATAGCAATCAGGCCTGCAGTGGGTAATTGCTGAATGCCATTCCTTTTTTCTAAATTAATCTCGCAAAACTGGGAAAGAAGACCTACTATTTTTCTTGTGAAAAACAAAAAGAGAGGGATGAAACAGTTTTCTTCAATTCCCTAAGTGTGCCTCCATTGAGGCACTTCCTAATGTTCGTAATGATTGTTTGGTGTGTTATTTTTTTGAGGACAAATGACTACTTGACTCTCTTGAAGGTCAAAGTTGAGTGGAGGAATTGGCCCCTGGATTTGAGCAATATACAGTGGAGGGGACCAACATTTTAAGTGCTTCTGGTGTAACAGCTATGCTTACTCAACCATTTTAGGCCTCCCCAAGGACAACTTGCACCCAATGAGATTAGAATATATATGCAGCTTTATTTCTTTTTGCCTCCCACCCCTTTATAGGTTCTCCTTTCATTCTGATTAGTTTCTGGAGTCCCAGGTTTAATCTAGCTGTCTTAGAGCCTTATTGCTCAAAGTATGGTCCATGGACCAGCAACAGAATCTCAGGCCCCATCTTGGACATACTGAGTCAAGGTCTGCATTTTAACAAGTCCCTCCACCTCTGCCTGGGTGAATCTTGCGCCTGTTTGAGCAACAGGGTCCTAGATTTTCCTGAGTACCTTGTTTGTCTCTCATGTCAACAGTTAATCCCAATATTTACAATGTAAAATGCAGTCCTCAACTACAGGGTAATAAATCAGTACAAATTTGTCATTGTGGTAGGGTCCAGCAATTTGTCGTAAGACTACATAGTCCTATGGATTGTCAAAGTGTCAGGCAAGAAAGAAGAGAAGATACCACTTTGAGATTCACGTATGCATCTCTTATATAGGTATAATTCAAGTTCCAAAAAGAATTCAGGTCCCCATTATTCCTAATTTCCATTGTGTACCCTATCCCGAGGCTCCCCATTGCTGGTTGTTAGATGCCACAGTAAAAGGTCTGGCGTTGAGGTGGGGGTACTAGTGACAGGAATGAATATTGGCATGGCAAAGAAAAGGATAATAATCTTGAACAGCCCAGTTAGCCTATGTATGGGAGCAGAAACTGAACCTGACTTCTGAAGGAAGGCCCAGGCTCAGGTGTTAGCCGGCCAATGACTGGTGGGGAGACCTTAGACAAGGCGCTGAACACACTTGCAGTTGAATTTCTTCACTTATAAATTTGGAGCAATGATACTGCATTACATAACTCAAAGACTGTTGTGAAAAATAAAGTAGATAACAGTTTAGAAAGCGCTTTTCAAAGGGGTCTACGCATATGAAGATTAAGATATTGTTCCAAATATTTGAGCAAGTCTTTTCCATTTCATAATAAAATGAGAACGACTATCCACAGACTGCATTATATTTTCCATCATATTCCATGCATAACTTTGGAGGTGCCCCAAAAGTATAAATATACGACTTTTAACTCCTGAGACACAGAAGAAATATAATTCTTCAGGATTTTATTGACAGCAGTGTTTCTTCAAATATAGTCCTCTGATCCACTTGCCTCAGAATCCCCTGGGGTCTTGGGGAAGGGAGTGGATTTGAGGAATCTTCAGGAACAGTATGTGATTCTGATGCATTCTAAAGTTTGAGAAACTAGTTTAAGTGGGTTTTTGCTGTTAATTTTAGGAAAAATGTAGACATTTTATTAAAGTTCAACTTGTAGGCCTTTTAGGTTTATAAATGCTACCCTTCATTTACTCTTTCATATTTACTCTTGTAAAAGGAAACTGTACATCTGCCTTTTACTTTTTCCTGAGATTATGTTGTTTTCTCATTCATTCCACAAAGATTTATTGAGCATGTACTGGAACTGTGAAAGTGTATTGTCTGTCCAGGAAAACAACTTCATTACTGTTTGCATTCCTAAGTTATTAGGGCAGTAAATACATCAAAAACGATCTTTGGTTAGACTTCTGAAATGTGGACTTTGGACATAGTCTCTGCTTATGGAAAGCAAGGCACCCTAAAGTTTGAGATGTTTCCTCTTTTTCTCTTTTCTTTGACTTTAATTTAAGCCAAAAGTGCTCTCAACTCTACCTATTGGAATATTAAATGAAGAAAGATGAGGACAGAACAAATAAGATTCTTGTGCTCCTCCGTGCCACGACTTTATGCATGGAATTTAAATGTACGTTCTACTAGAGTGGAGATTATTGTAGTGGATTATAGTGGAGATTGGTTATTTTCCTGTTCTCACTTAGGGAAGTTGCTGATGATGTTACATGTAGAAAATTCACGGTCAAATGTTTCATGTGTCTTATTAAATACATGAAATGGAGAATTAGTGATGCTAAACATTTAAATTGTTAGTTGTCTGTCAACCTGATTACTTATTTTTCTTCTCACAGGCCAATTCTTATGCTAACTAACAGCTCATGGGAATCAGTCAACCCCTTACTGAGTGAACATGTTAGTCTTTCTATGATGGCTGGATATCTTTAGAATAAAAGGATTCACTTTTCTACTGTTAATCAGTTGAGCCTAAGGTGATGAAACATACCTTATACTCCTGCAAATCATTCTGAAGAGTGGAGACGATCTTTTGGAAGCGTGTGTCAGATCGTGCCCTTTCCTGGTTAAACCCTCACAGTGGCTTTTCAACTCTCTCAGAGTAAAATCCAACTTTCTTACCCTCTACAAGGTCCTTCTGTGGTTCCTACTCACTTCCCCAGCCTCGTCTTAGCCACCCTGCCCAGCCTGTCTTCACTCCAGAATTTTGTGGTCTTCCTCCCAGGTCTCAAGTAGGTGGTTCATTCTTGCCTGTGCCTCTGTTTTGGCTCCTTCGTCTACATACCACTGGAAGGCTGTAGGAAGTTCGAAGCTGTCACGTAACATGATCTGCCTTATGAATGAATGAATAAATTTACAATGAGTTGAGGAGAAAGCATTCTTTTTCTTGAATAGGAACCTAGACAGGCATTTTGCACAGTGCTTTGAAAAGTTTTCCATGTCTGATATTGGTAAATGTATTATGGACTGGTGCAAGGTCTTTCTAATTGTACCGGAAATGAGTTTAAATATGGTAAAGTGGAGTTAAGATTAGCATTCTCAGAGCAGACCTGAATCTAAGCTTCGAAAAAGAAATTTACATATAAATAGAAAATTAAATCAGTTTTCTAAACAGGTATTTTTGAAAATCCAATAACAGGTTAACAAATTTAAGGTTTATACAAACACACGGAATATTTGTGACTTAATTTTAATTAAACTTTATGAAATATTGAAATGATAAGTAAAAAAAAGGAGGAAAGCATTCTCTAGTCTTTCTAAATAGCTTTGAAGGATATTGATGGCTTTAAAAGAAATGATCTCAGACTGCCTGTCTGTTCCCCAGCCAAGTAATTCATAACAAAAGACAGGTTAAAACACTTCACTCTAGGGCAGTGTGTTGTGAGGTGTGAGACGTTATGTCAAGTTAACGCGAGACCAAGCTGATGTGCTTTCTTCTCTTTATTCACATGCCATTCATTATAAGCAATATACTTGAACATTTGTCTCAGAGCATTTTACTTTTCCTCTGGGGAAATGTGAAAGAAAATGATCTGTGTAGAATAAAAACATGTTAATATGTGTTCATTTATTCTAGAAGAGACGCAGGAGTGTTACGTTTGAGTGGGACAGAGTTGAAGTCAAATAGTGATTTCTGGGCATGAACACAGGAAGTGCACATGCCTAATTATCACCAATTTTTGAAGTGGGAAGTGGCTAGGGGTGAAAAAAAATATATATAGTTCATTGATGCCTCTCTTTCTCAGTTTTCTCCTTTCAAATACTACCATTCTTAAGTTTATATTAATTGAACTATAAATGGAGTAAAGCCATTATCCAAGTTTCAATATGGAATGACAGGACAACTGAGGTTAATACCACTTGGCAAGAGAGCATAGAAAGATGGCCCTAGACCCAGACATGGGGCAAACCACAGCAGGTCACACCTTCATAGAATAACCACATGTCATTATCTCCCAAGAGTCTCTCTGCTTTAACCAACTCCCAAAATTATTTTTACAAATTTTTGCCTCCATTCTTCTAAATACCTGTGATTAAAACCTCTTTGCTTTCTTTTTTCCTTTTCCTAGTTTGTCAAAAGGCTTGGCTGGCTTTTCAATGTACTGTGTATCCCAACTCCCCATAACATATTTTTACCAATAACTTAATATCCTTAGTAGCTTGGTTTCTTCATTTTGGTGTCCAGGGTGTCATGAATACATACTTGGATTTCAGCTGCTTGAAATTTAAATATGAAGGTACACTTGCCATCCTTCTTTACTCTAGGTTTATTCTCTGAGTTTTGATCTTGTTTTTTATTTATTTTAATTTTTTGTTAACAGAAAATTGGGGGAAGGGTTCAGAATTGTTACTTCCATTTTATATCCTATTCCAATATCCTTCCTCTACCTTGTCTAAAATTTAGACTCCTAGAACCAAATAATTACACTTTTTCTCCTTGTGGCCTTTGTTAATGATGAATACGTTTAATGCTTTGTCCTTGGTTTGGAGCCAGATTTGCCATATTTAAAACTGCTACTGTTGGGATTGTCTGTCACATGAGCCTCCTCTCCATCTGTTGGAATTTTGGAGACTCAATGTTTTTGAAAGCCTTTGAAAGTCTGATACCCGAGGGAAATACAGAATTAGAAATACCTGATATGTATAGCTTCCAGGAAAGATGAGGACATTCCAATAATTTATAAGAAGTTGGACCCTCCTCTGGATTAACCAACAACTTCCTACTATTTTTTCATGAATTCTGTTCATTCATTCATTAAATATTAAATAAATGCTTACTGTGTACCACATCCTATTCTACGGAGTGAAAGTATAAAGATACATAAAATATAGTCTTTTGAGGAGCAAATATAATTATATAAGAATACAGAAAAAGAAGCAAATTAGGCAATAGGCCTATTTGGGGGGGGTCAATTTTTTATGTGGTAAAATATACGTAGCATTTACCATTTTAACCATTCTTAATTATACAATTCAGTGGTATTAAGTACATTCACAATGTTTTGCAACCATCACTACTATTTTTCACCAGAACATTTTCATCATCCCAAACTGAAACTCTGTAATCATTAAACAGTAATTCCTCATTCTTCTCTCCTTCCACTCTCCAGTAACCTCTACTCTACTTTCCACTCACTGGTAATATCTTCTCTACTGTCTCTGTGAATTTGACTATTCTAGATAGCTCATATAAGTGGAATTATACAGTGTATGTCCTTTTGTGTCTGGCTTATTTCACTTGGCATAATAAGTTCAAGGTTCATCCATATTGTAGTATATATCAGATTTTCATTCCTTTTTATGGCTGAATAATATTCCATTATATATACACTGCATTTTATTTATCCATTCATCTGTTAATAGACACTTGGATTGTTTCTGCCTTTTGGCTAATGTGAATAATATTGCTATGAATGTTGGTGTACAAGTATCTGTTTGAATGGGGGATTTCTTTTTATTGGAAATAAATTTGAACTTAAGAAAAGATGTAAAGATAATACAGATAACTCTTTTGTATCTTTTAACCAGACTCAAAAGGTTAACATTTTGTTCAATTTACTTTTATCATTTGTGCTATCATCCATACTTTTTTTTCTTAACTATTTGTAAGTTATAAAAATCATATCTAAACTTTCCTCTCAAAATCAAATAATCCTCATACTACTGTCATCTACTTGAGAATTGACTGAAAGTAATATTTAGAGTTATGTCTGAAGTATCAAAAATGAATATTTACTTCACAGTGGATTTTAGGACTAGCATACTTTAACCCATACCACATAGATATTAAAAAGGAAATATTTAGTTTATGAGTTTATCATCAATAAACTCTATATGGAGTTTATCATCTCCAAATTGTGTATTTTGGCAAGGATAAAATATGTCAATATTCTCACAGTTCAGTTTTAAAGTCAAATGTTGTATTGCTTTCAGTATTGTTATTTTCTGAGCCAATATTTTTAGCCCTTTTGATAAGGACTAAAATGTTTGTATTGGCAAAGTTTCAAATTAGTTTAACTGATTAATGCCATATTTGGATTTCTGGCAATATAAAACCACTTTCCTTTGGTTTACTGTAAGAATGACTAAACAATAACAACAATAAAATGCCTAAGAGATGCTTAACAGAACATAGAATTAAAAAAAAACCAAATGTTTGTAAAGTATGTTTTGAAACTTACCACGCAAAAGGTAGTATTCTATTATTTTATCCCAGAGGCTAATAGAGATGATGATATGGATCAAATAAAATATTCATTTTGTACTTTAATAAGGACTTTGCCTGTTAAACAATAATCCCCAAGTTAGGGACAGATAAATGGGTACACTTCTCTCTGTAGGTAAGGCAATTTCTCTAGAAGATCCAAAAGGCTATTATGGTATAAGTGGCATAGTCAGAAGTGGCTGTTTTTTCACACCAGCAAGAGAGACCATTGGGAATGGTTTTATCAGGGATCTTGTGAAGGGGTGAAAGCATTTTCCCTACTTTTGTGGAGTATGTTTCCCAGTGAGATATGCTGAAAATAAAAATGTAGAAAACTATGTTGGTCGACTTTTATCTGCAAACACAATCCTTCCATCTTTTCTTAAGTCAAAACTGTGCAAAAGCAACTGAACATAATACTCTTTATTAGGGAAAATTGTGTTGATTTCAATAAAATTGTTTCCAACGGATTTATATAATAAATGATTTCCTGAAAATTGTTTATGAATTCAGTCTTTAATAAACCAGCAATTCTTTAAATTAAAAAAAGTTTCCTATTCCACAGAAAGGATTTGAGTAGGATAATCAAAAAAAGAAACATAAAATGGGAATAGTGTAAAAAATGTTGACTCATTAGCGATGAAAAATGTTAATTAAAATATTGAGATTCCATTTTTCACCTAACAAATAGACAAAAAAATTGTTGAATGTCACCATTAGGTGGTTGGTGAAAATATGGAAGGAATACCCATCTTCATGTCCTGCTGGCGAGTGTGTGAATTGATGGAGCCTGAGTGCAACAGAGTACAGATCCCCCTTTTAGAAATTGCTCTTGAAAAAGAATTGAGGCTGCTCCCCAAAATTCAGCATCTAATATCAACTTAGTAGTTCAACAACTGAGGATTAGTTAGTTTATGGTAAGTACTATAGTTCATTAAATATGGTATCTAGTCAACAGCATGGAAAGATATTTATTATGTAGTGTTGAAATAAACAAGTTATGTACATGTAGGCACACACACACACACGCACACACATACATTTTTATACATAGGCATGTGCAGACATGAAGAGAAATATCCAGGAAGGATATTCACTACGGCGATGACTCTGCCCCCACATCTGGGACAGAATAATAAGTATTTTCAGTTTTCTCCTATTTTCTTTTTAATGATTCATATTCAAATTTTTCATATTAGAAGAAAGATATTTTAACTTAATATTTTTAAAACCCTTCAGGTTATTTACTCTTTTATATGAATAATGATTTTGGGGGGTCAAATGGGGAGATACTATAAGGAAACTGTAAAATCCATCATTTATGGATTTTTTGAACTGGAGCAAGTTTTGTTAAAGCCATGTTCTTCAGATATTGCTTGTTTGTAAGTAAAGGAAAGAATTCCTGTCTTAGTATTGTCCTGAGCATTAATGAATATATAAAATATAATTTTTGGCAAGCAGTAGTTGCACAGTAATGAAAGTCATAGGTTTTCAATTATTTTATGAAATTCATATATTTTTCTTGGTCATGTACTAAAGTAGGCACACACATAGAAGGGACATTTTTGATAGATATATATTGTACTGAGTACTTAAAGGAAAAACTTTTCCAGTTTATCTGGAATTTGTTTGTATGAGTAAAAAAAATTATGAAAAGGCAATTCAAAGATAAAGGGAGAGGGAAACAATTGGATTCTAAAAGTTTCTGAGTCCTACTAATCAAAGTGATTGAAGGTTACTTTGGATTTCCATCTCCTTTTGGTGGCGTAATCCTTAACTGGTAGTTTGTATATTTTAGGAATATCACAGATTTTGAAATCTAATTATAGTACAGTTTTTACTGTCTTGATTTCTTTTTTTAATGTAATTTTGTTGATTGTGGTTTATTTACAATGTTAGTTAAATTGTGTAATCAGCATAAATATATGCAATCATGCAATTTAATTAGGGAATGTTATTTAAGAAAGTAATGACAAAATTCAAACGTTCATGACACTTTCAAAATTCTTGGGAACTTTATTTTAAAACTGCTATTTGAATGAATGGTAGCTGAGATTCAAATTTAAGTATCTCCGTTTTCCAAAAAAAGTGAAAAAATCTTGTTAAATTCAGTGGAGGAAAATATGGCATTAAAAGTTTGGTACAGTTTGTGAAAGACCAGAATTTTCTAACTAGATTTACATTGATGTTCAGCTTTCTATTTCTCATCATTTTCTCAATTTTTGGCTTGAAGTTTCCCATTCTTGTGAAAGTGGCTATATAGAATATGATTTGTTTTTTTAACTTGAAATCATAGGTTTGCATAGAGAAATATTTTTTCTATCTCAAGGCATTTCACCTCTAGTACTAGCTTGAGTTAATCATAAGGGGAGCTGGGTAAGTGGATGAATTATGCAAGTTATCAGCTAGTAAATATGCAAAAAGTACTTAATGAAGCAAATTTTTTTGTATATAAGGTAATTCATATTTAAGTATAAATAACAAAGTGTCTGTTTTAAAGAATTATATGCTTTCTGCTGTAACTAAAATATTATTTATGAATCCTTGCTTCATGATGCCTTTGACGTTCAGAAGCATAAATCCTTCCTGTGATATTTTTCATAGAATTTTTTTGTGAAGTTATTTGGAGATATCAAAGCTTAAGTAGTTTTGCCCATTGCTTTGTGGTTAGAATGTTGTGTGAAGATATATTTCATTAAATATATAAATCAGATGGTGAGACGTAGAATAAGTTGGGAAAAATTGCTTTCTCTTGCTGTATTAATCTCTCTGAACATTTTGAAGGACTTTGAAGTTATAGTATTGTAACCCTGATCTTTTATTTGAGAAAACTCATATATAGAGAAAGAGGTGAGAAAGCTATAGGAAATTGCACAGAAATTGGCAGAGCTGCTTGTAATTTTCTCAAGATATAACTCAACATGTCGAAGTATTCAAGGCTAAGAATTTTAAGCAGAGAAGTCAGATTGTCTTAAGGAAGAGCTGCCATGATGGAAAACCAGGTCACCATGCCAACTATGTCATGACATCACTCAGGAAAACAGACAGACTGGACAGCTTTGGGCAGTTTTAGTGAACATTTATTATAATAACGAAAAGGAGCACAAAGATGAATCAATGATACCTCCCCTGGAGAAGCTTATGGTAGTTTGTGGAAGAGTGGCATTTAATCAATAATTACAATATAATGAGAAGAACACAGCAATAGGTTGGAGTAAAGTTCTATGAGGTCATATTGAATTAACTCCACTTAGGCAAATTACATGATGGTGTTGAAAGGATTCACCAAGTTGGAACTTTAACTTGACTTTCAAAAAGTAAATACTTAGGGCTTTTTCCCCTCACTATAGAAGTAACCCATTGTAGAAAATGTATAAAATAACATATGCCAAAAGGACGAACCAAAAACTAGCTGCTGCTACCTTGCATAACACAGAGAAAAATACTGGTAATACTGTAATGTATTTCTTTCTGTCTTTTATTTTCTTTTATTTTTGTGCATATTTGTATATATATATGTTTTTCTTTCCTTCTTTCTTTTTTTTTTTGCTGAGGGAAATTCACTCTGAGCTAACATCTGCTGCCAATCTTCCTCTTTTTGTATGTGAGGCACTGCCCCAGCATGGCCACTGACAGACAAGTGGTGTAGGTCTGCACCTGGGAACCAATCCTGGGCTGCCAAAGCAGAGCATGCTGAACTTAACCACCAGGCCGCCAGGGCTGGCCCATATGTATTTTTTCTTTTACCCAATTAAAATCCTACTACATACAGTTTTCTATACTTATTCATAAATCTTTTGAACATCTAAGAATATTTCCACAGTATCAAATCCTAGGAGACTTTTTCTACAGATTGAAAAATTGCCCATGTGAAATTTTGATTAAAATTAGGATCCCTCTACCAATATTAGAGATACAATACCTGTTTCAAAAAAAACACCCTATCAAATGCAAGTACAGTTTTACAATAAATCTCTGAATGTAGTAAAGAATTATTTTATTGCATTTCTTAGACTACTTATAATGTTAAACATTTTTATATATTTATTAGTGTTTATATTTTCTTTGCTGTTAATTATGTATGATGTGCTATTTTTTAAAATATAGGACTAATCTTTTAAAAAACTTATTGATATGTATATTTGTATATATTAAGATAAACTATATGTTATTGCCATTTTGGAGGTCAGAAAATTGAATAGATATACATAGTATTAACCATGATATGTGCTATTGATGTTTTCCTGCTGGCCTTTTAAGTGTATATAAAACTGAAATTGGACCATTTTATTTTTCTGCTCATCATTCTTCAATGGCTTTCTATTGTGTTTGTGTGTTTTATGTAATGACCGAGTCTCCAACTTGAGCATCTTAAGACAATATTTTGTTTATCCTGTATTTTTAACCCTAGCACACAGCAGGAAACCCATATATATAGGCTTTGTAGTCATTCTTTTATCCAGGAATGATATTCAGCATTTAACAGCTAATAGTATCTAGTCAGTCATAATGGGCACAGACCAGGCTGAGCCCAGATCCAGAGGGCTTGTCAAACCAGGTGTTTCTCCCTTAGTTGGATTATGTGGAGGACATTGCTCATCTTTGGGGAGGGGGGATACAGTTAATCTGTTAATTTTTTAATTTGTTCAGGTTGAACTTTAGAATCACTTAGTCAAATTTCAAGAAAAATACTGCTATATATGGTATGTCTTTTTTTTTTTTTTTTTTACTAAATCATCTTTTAATAAAGAAACGTGGGCTCAGAGTGGTTGAGCACCTTGCCTGAGGTTATACAGTTATAACCTTAGGGCCGTATATTTAAAAAAAATAACCAACAGAAATAATTTTGTGATGAGGAAATTGGAAGTGTTATTGATTGGTTGTCCAAGCCCACACAAATCTCTAGAGGGCATTGAACCTATAGAAATTTGGGGCTATTTTGACAATGGTATGATTTACCTGATTTAAATCAGATAAAATTTACAAAACATAATCTGATAGAAATACGTGCCTTGGCTGTCATCTGTGGTCATTGGCTAAGTCAGCCCGGGCTCAGCATTGGGCCATGATGGATGCTGACCCCGCAAACTGAATATGGTCTGATGACAATATGCGATGAGATTGAGTCTATCAGATGTCTGGCAGCCATAATTTAATAAAAGGCCCTCAGTGATTTGGGCCCATGGCGTTTGGACATCATCTTTGACACTGGCCGCCATTACAGCAATTGATTCCATCTGGCCTGTTCTGGCTCAGAAGGCTCACATTTTCCTTAGAGAGGCTATTGGCCACGACTGGTCCTTGTTTACAGAATTTTCCATCTCCCCTGGCTGGCAGAGTCACACTTTTCATGCACTAGGACTTTGCCTATAGTGCAGAGCCCTTATTTTCAAATCAGCCATTCCTAATGCAGGAAACAAGGGTAGTTCAGGATGGCTAATGATAAATAGAAGTGTTAAGGTATTTTGCCAAATAGTTTTAGTTTTTTTACTGTGCTCTGGAGACTCAAACCTCTCGTAATACATGAATTTTCACAAATTAAACAGTAAACCTGAAAACGAATGTAGAATATTTAATATATGATCCCAAATAGCCTAAAATATGTTGACAAGATATTTAGCTAGCCAGTAGAATGATAGACTTTTACAGCTGGGAGGGACCGTAAAGGCCGTCAAGCTGCTTCCTCTCATTTTACAGATAGCACAAGGTCACATAACTGAAAATTCCATGGGATTTCCACGTTTGTTATGCAATGTTTTCTACAGCAAATCACAAGGACCTTATCAGAGGATAGAGTCTCAGATTTCATTAAATGCTATTTTCTCTGTTTATAGATTATTTGTAGTTTATGGTTCATGTGGAAATGAGCTTATTCCTCAAATCCGACAGATTTATCTGAAAAATCAGTGGATGGCCTGAGTTCTTGGACAGTCGTCCCTTTTATTATAAAATAGGAGGTTATTATCACGGTAAAACAAATGCTGAAATCTACTCGAAGAAATTCAATTTTTGTTCTAAATTTCTACTAGACAGTTAATAGAAAAATCCTTAATTAACAAGGAGATTATTTATTTTAAAGTACTTCCCAGCCTTTCAAGATATAATAAAAACTGCAATCAATACTAATGTGCTATTACTTTCTGCCCTGTTTTCACGTTAACATTGTGTCATTTCCCCACATTAGCACAGTCAGTTTAGTGGGATATTGTCTTCCTTCTTCGCTTTCACGTGCTGCATTGTTCACATATTTTTGTTGTTTTAAATAGCACATTTTGTCTAATTTATTATTTTTTTCTTTTAGATTGTTTCTTCGTGTCGTATCATTATGCTTTGTGAGAGACTGCTAAATTGACCCCCTGAAAGATTAATCAGAGGCAGAGTAGATAGTAGTTAAGACCCAGATTGTGGATCCATCTCTGGTTACTTTGCCACTCACCCTCTCATATGCATCCATTTCCTCATCTGTAAAATGGGGTAATAATAGTACATGCCAAATACATTAATATATGCAAATATTTAGAACAGTGCTGGCCATGTAACTAACCCTACATGAAGGTTAGCTATTCTTATTCATATTATTATTAGTAACCCATTAGTAGAAGCAATGCATAAAACACCTCTGTTTTATAACTAACAGTTTTATTTTATTCTTTCTATTTATTTTTAATACTTTAGTAAATATGTAGCAGTACATTAAAATTGTCTTAAATTTTATTAATGATTGCTCATAAGGCTGAGAATGTTTTCTATAGAAAAATTTATTATTTTTATGTATAAAATTAAAATGTCTGCTAATTACATTATTTAATAGTAAAATTAGAAAACTGTTAAATTTGCAAAGTGTGAATTGGTTCTGTGCATATTTTGGATGGAATGTTTGATTAGATTTTTCCATTCAGTTTCATTTTCTGTGTATATTGTTTGAATTGCCTAATGTTCTTCACCCTACAGAAAAATACCCTACAGTGACCAAGAACCCTATAATGACTCAGAAGTCAGAGAAGGCTAAGGGTGGAGAATAAGGGAGCGTGCAGAGCCCTTAGATCTTGGCCCTATGCCTTTATGGTTCTAAAGCTGTGTTGCCTCAGAGCCCAAACTCTTATGCTTCAAACTTCTAGAGTAATTTTCCACTTTTTTTTTTTTTTTGGTGAGGAAGACTGGCCCTGAGCTCACATCTGTTGCCAATCTTCTTTTTGCTTGAGGAAGATTTTCACTGAGCTAACATCTGTGCCCATCTTCCTCTATTTTGTGTGTGGGACGCTGCCACAGCATGGCTTGATAAGCAGTGCATTGGTCTGCACCTGGGATCCGAACCCATGAACCCAAGGCTGCCAAAGTGAAGCGCATGAACTTAACCTCTACACCACCAGGCCGGCCCCTTATCTTCCACTTTTAAGTTAAAATTTAAGTCCTTGTTTCATCTACTTCATAGCTTTCAATCTTGCCTGGCCATGTCCACATTCTTCAAAGGCATGTGTTGTATTTCTTACTGAGTTCATTAACAGAAAAACACTGAAATGATGAACTATAACTGTAAGTGTTGCTCAACATTACCCAACTGGCCTGTGAGCTATTTTTGTGTCAAACTCATAATCAGATCAATAGAAGCTGTTTTAGATTTGTTTTCCCATAGTTTTCTCCTTGATTCCACCCTTTGATCCAACTACTCAGAGACATGGTTAAAATCTTAAGAAGTTGGACAAGAGATTGCATACATAATCTTTTAAGACACTGTCCCAGATGAGCAGCAGCCAGATTCTTCTTATATGTCAGTGTCCATCCTTATACTGATGAGACAAAAAATGTAAATAAGATAGAGTCCCTGTTCTGAAACATCTCTGTGTCAGGAGTCTTCAAGACCACCCCCAGGTTTGGTGATAGGCTAGGAGGACTCATAAGACTCAGCATATAGTTGTACTCTTGGCTATGCTTTATTACAGCAAAAAGATACAAAGCAAAATCTGCAAAGGGAAAAGGCACTTGGGGCAATGTCTGGGGAAACCAGGGCAAGTTTCCAAGAGCCCTCTCCAGCGGAAGCACACAGGATGCATTTAATTCCTCTAGCAACAAGCTGTGACAACACATGTGAAATATTGTCAACCAGGGAAGTTCATTAGAAACTCAGTGTTCACAGGTTTCACTGGGAGCCGTTCACACAACCACCTTCTGTCTAGCATGTACCGAAATTCCAGACTCCCACAAGGAAGGCAGGTGTTCAGCGTAAACCATATTGTTTGTCCAAATAGTTCAGCCACAGCGAGCCACTCTTACCAGTTAGGGAATGGTGGGAACCCTCCTTAAATCTAAGTTCCCAGACACCAGCCAAGGGCCAATCTTGCAAACAGAATTTTCTAAGGACAGTAGTCTCAGGCCTGCTGTGTTAACTTTTTTCTGCCCAATCTCACATTCAAGTGGGGATGGGCAGAAGAGTGTTTAAAGACTCAGGTAAAAGAGTTATTGGATTGTAGAAGAAAACTCAATTAGCTCTGCCTGGGGGAGTCAAGGGAAGCTTCATTTAACAGGACAATATTTGAGCTGAATCTTGAAGGAGTTGTGATATTTCCCAAAATCTGGGGTGAGAAAGGGCTTCATAAAGGTAACTTTGAATATTCATTGCCAGTAAAGAGATTATCGAGAAATTCTGCATCGTGGGAGTGTAGGACACGATGGGGGAGGCAGAGATGGAAGGGTGGTTGAAACAATAGCATGAAGTGTTTTCTACTTTTGTGGGTGGTAAAGAGCCATTAGAGGTTTTAATCACAAGAGAGAAGTGAATAGATTTGAAAGGTATCTCTGATAGCAGATGGAGAAAAGAATGGAGAAGGAAGACTTGGAAGACTGTAAGACCAGTTGGAGGCAAGAGATGATGACATGACCTAAGGCACCTGTGGTGGGACTAAAGCATCGAACAGTGGTCCTCAACTGAGGGGGCACAAAGAATCACGTGGGAAGTTTAAAAAGAACATGATGTCTAGGGCCCATTCAAACCCGTTAATATCTCTCGACAAAGTATTCTGTATGCTTTCTCTTCCTTACCTATCTACTCTATAGTGCTGTCAGTCAAAGCCTCAAATTCCACTGTGTAGTCAGTTCAATACTGGACATTCTCAAGGATATAACTATTTATATTGATTTTCCTCTTCACTTCTGCAATAAATTGAGATGCAAAGCCATATGGTTTGTGTACCTTAGCCAAATAACTTTATCTATTCTCAGATGAATCTAGCCAGTAAATTTCTTTGTAATGAACAAACTTAATGTTTCTGCAGAGGATTCGCAGGGCTGATTGGGTTCACTTGTCAAGTGCAAACCAAAGTGCTTGTTGATGGATCCTAATTACATAAGGTGCATGTCAATTTATGTAGTTACTTCTTGGTGGTCCAACATATATTGTGTGTATGATTTGTACATAAGACTCAAGAAATGGGGTTAAAGATGTTTTCAACATATAACTATTAGTTAAATGCCAGGTAGTTAAATAAAATCATTAGGATAAGACACATAAATAAACATGTGCAGCCTAGCACAGCTCTCTCTCTTCCCTTTTGTTTTCATTTTAAATTATTTTATTTTACAGTATATGATGGCACAAAAGAGACTTGCAAGGTTTGCAAAGAATAGTATGAGGATATGCATGAGTTTCTTGTTTTATTCTCAGATTAACTAGACATTGTTGGGTTTCATAATGATGTTTTATTTGAAACGTAATGAAGTACCTTCTTCAATCATAATTTATATGCTATTTTAATTGAATAAAATATCTCAAGAAGGTGTTAAGATCACTTTATATATTATATATACAGAAATATGTTGTTAAACTTTCTCTCCTTATATCCAAATGGGAGTCATTGGATATATTTAATGTTTCCATGAGCTATGTGCTTAACAACTATAGCAAAATATGTTGGAGAAAATGATCTTTGAAGGTTTTCCATTGGTGGTTTAATTAACATACAGAGGACAGAAAGCAAACAATCTGTTCAACCAGACACTTCAGAGATCCCTCCTGTTGCTTTTGTTTTCACTACAGCTGGGAAGGGAAAATTATGTCACATATATCCCTTCATCTTGCCTCTGAATGATTCATTTTGGTGGTGATTTAAAGAATAATTTAAAATATTTTTATGTGTTTGAAAGCTCGTGAAATGCATAGGAATGATTTACAATGTAGATAACCAGGCTGTGGTTTTGCCAGTTTTCCTCCGTCTTTATTTCTGTAAAATATCCGTTTTTGACTTGTTTTATCTTCTCTAAAAATCATCCTGAAAGGGGATCAAAATCTAAGCCAATTTCATACTTCAGTCTTGATGAACCATGTACTTCTGAATTATGAGCATAGAGGAATGTTTCCTCTATGCAGGATCAAGTAGTCTTACTTATTCATAACATAACCAGAGAAAAAGAATTAGGTTGAAAAAGCAACCAAAAGGAAGTTCATGGAGGCCAGGGCCTAAAGCTCACAAATTTTCTCATTAGAAAACCCTCAGGTCCTTCCTTAGATCCTGTTTCCTCTTTGTAAATACTGTTAGAGCCAGCAAATGATGGAGTGATTGGTTTACAAAGTTTAAGGTAGCAAATTCTAGGAGGAGCAAACCCGTCCATGACAGAGGCAAACAAATCAATGGCTGTAATAGCTGTTAATGTGACAGTAAAGCAAGAGAGGAAAAAAATCATAAAACACTGCTAAAAATTTTTTAAAAGAACAAAAATCACCAAAACCCCACAGCTGTCCGGGGACTTACCCCTGTAAGTGCTAGAGTAAGCATTTTGGCTTGTTTTGTACAGGAGGCCTACCTGTCTGTTCAACTTACCCTCCCCAATAATCCTGCTAAGGGATGAGTTTGAATGTTCACTACAAAAACAAAAGTTTGACACATTAACCAAACCACCCCAGTTTCAACTAAAGTGGTGTTAAAAGATAAACTGAGGCATATTAAAAATTTTAAGAGTTTATCTGAGTAAAAATCTAATAGAATCAGGCAGGTCCAAACAGGAAGTGGTTAGGAGCATTCCACTGGACAGGAGCCAGGGGAGAGATTTTTGTGGAGAAAAAGTGGAAGCAAAGCAAGGAAATTATTTGATTGGCTATAACTTAAGCTTGTGCCTTATTTGGAAAAGCCTCGTTGGCTGTTTGTGATTGGTTGTCCTTAGCTTTTGATTTTTTTAACGTTGAGGCACTTCTAGGCTTAGGTTTTGGTTTGCTTACGCTGGCTGCTAAGGTATTAGAGCTACCTCAGTCTAATGGCCTCCTCGTTTAATTAACTTAAGAGTGGGGAGTAGGGACTTTACTGTCCTTAAGTTTTGAAGCTCCTTTTCATTTGTTCTCTAGAGTAAGAAGGCAGAGAGAAAATGAGAAAGAGACCTCAAGGAAGTTGAGAAATAGACTTCCTATGCAGACAGTTCCTGAATGTTGGTGATTTCAACTGCTCCCTGCCCTGTGCCAGGACCACAGTGGCTAGTGTGACCTTACTGGCCTAGGGGATCATAGAAATTACCATATTTTGTCTTGTGTTATAAATATCCAAAAAGAAAATGATAAAATTAATATCAGGCAATTAATATCAAACAATAACACCCATTTGAAAGAAACCAAGAGTTGCTTTGAAATTCTGTTTAGGAGATTTTGATAAAGACTAATTCTTTGAAGTTTTAGGTCTATTTTTTCTGACTTACATTATAGAGGTTGGAGCCATTCCCTTTTGTGTGACATTTTTAAAAATTGTTTTTATATCTAGGACTATTTAATCTATTAACTGCATTATATTTGCTACATTTCTTATCCAGATTGACATTCTACAAGGACGCTGAATAGATTTTCAATTGTTCCTACATGATTATTTGTAGTCATATAGCCACCACCCCTAGTGCAAGGCAAATGCACGTCTCTAAAGTTAACCTAAGTTTTGTGCTAGTAGGTCTTATCTGGTTGTTATAAAACTTTATTGCTTACTTTTGTTGTAAGCTGCCTCATATATTTTTGGTAATGAGGCAGGATATATAAATAAAGCGAATAAAATTGCTTTATGTAGCTTTGCCTAGAATCATAGGTCTTAGAACCTGACATATCCCCAGGAAAAGCTGTCTGCTTTTGCAGGTAAGATATTTTCATTCCCATTTAAAATATAGGGTAACTAAAGCACAGAGAGTTTTGTAAATTATGTAGATCCCACATCCAGCAAACCTATCAGAATGCATTCCATCCCAGGTTTCCTGAATCCTTGTACAGTATTTCTTCCATTGCTTAATTCTGCCTGGTCTTATTGTTCTTGCTCCAAAAAAGACTGTCAACAATTAACTCATTCATCCATTGATTCAGTCAATCAACAAACATTTATTGAGCACTGTTCAATGGCCAGCAGGGACACAATGTTAAAAAAAAGAAATATTTTCTGTAGTGATGACAATACTCATTAGACATACTTATTGAACATGTAATGTAATAAGTGGAGGGCGGGAGGGGACTATGATCAACCCATTATGTATGTGAGTTTTTTCAGCCTTACAACAATTCTATGAATTGAGCACAGTGCTACACTTCTCTGGCTCTTGGGTTCCTCTCTGTGGAGTTCGTGGCCATTTCTGTCTCCCTGATTCTTTTAAGCTCTAATATTGTCTGAGCCCATGGAAAGGTTTAGATTGCCAACGCTATGGTGTGTTTCTCCCTGAGCTGTATCCACTAAGGCATTAGGAGTGGGAGATTTTTTACGTTCATGGTGAAACTGAAGAATATTCTCTCCATCTAGAAGAATTATTAGCACCTTTCTGAGTTGAAGGGGAGATGTTTTAGACCATTTGCATGTGACTAGGAGTGGTAGCCTTAACTAAGTTATTAGAGTTCTAAGTAGCTAATTCAATGGTATTATAAGCTGCATTAAACACATTTTGGTTTCTTGGAATGTTCTTGTGTTGAAGGGAACATCACAGCTATAATTAAATCACTGTCCTCTCAGCCCTTTATGAACCCATATCCTGCCAGTTATAAAGCCTGTCAATTCTTATCTTTTGGTAATAGTTGTGTAGAAGGGGGCTGTTCTTCTTGGTCAGAAACTGAATTTCCCATACTTGTGGTACACCTTCCCCTGCTGACCTACTGAAATGAAAGTCTAGGAGTAATGATGAAATCTAATTTTCCCTTCTGTAGTAGCAGGATGAGCTGGGTCAGCAAGGCCAGTCCCTGCAGATGGCTTTAAAATACCTTTGTGATTTGATCTCCTTGCCTTCCCATCCATTTCTCTAAGTGCCTATCACTCTCATCCTTCACCACCCTGACAAGATTCCAAGGTGAGAACAGCACAAATGAACAAGAGCGTGCGTGATGGCTCCTGAGGGTGTTTATTAAATGAGTTAGGCCATGGAGCAAGTCTGACTTATGAGCTACAAGATAGGTTAGCCCATTTACACGAAGATCATTCCATGTATTATTTAACCCATTCAAACACATTGTTATCTGTTTACTGCCCAGCATAACTCATGTGAAACAAATATAAGCTCACAAGTTAATAATGTCTGACTTTCATTTTCAAATGTGCTGGAAATCACTTGGTTTCATTCCTTTGTTTGGATTGTAGCTTGTCTCCTCAGAACGACAAGAGAATATTTATGAAGTGTATGTGTGGTGGGCGGGGAGGGAAGGGAATAAAAATGCGTTGCTTCAGGGTTGCACATCTGTTTTAGGGACTCTACTGGATCTGCTCATTAACCATTGTCATGACTTATGGTGTGTCCTAAAATTGCATTCTACTCATAGATGTTCACACCAACTCAAAATATTGCAATTAAATAGATTTCACTGTTATGAGTGAGTTTCCTATTTTCATGACTAGCAGAATTTTTTTCTGCTCTGGTAGATGGCATGTGTATGATTCATAACAAGTGGTAACTCATTATTTTCTTTCTTTTTCAAACAGATTGGCAGTATCAGGTCGCACAGGCCTTCCCACAAACAGAAGAGGAGGTGGAAGTGGATTCACATGTATTCAGCCACCGGTGGAAAAGGAACTTGGATTCTCTCAAGGCAGTAGACTCGAACCGAGCAAGCCTGGGCCAAGACTCCCCAGAGCCCAGAGGCTTCACGGACCTGCTACTGGACGTTGGGCAGGACAACACCACCCAGATTGAGGTAGGTAAATAATCTGGGTAGTTGAAATGGATTGATGAATATATTTCTCGTAAGGCACCCAACTTCCGCATATATATAAGCTATCACTTCAGCTCAAGCTAGAGCTTTGGGACTTTTTTGTAAGGATCAATTTAATTCATTATATTAATTATTCATTAACAGCTAATTTGTTAATATTCAGTAATTCAATGAAAATAATTATAATTATATTAAATAAATAAATGCATAATAGCTAAGCCATTGAATCACCAGTTCAAGTACTGAGGAAACAGACATGGGCTTGGTGTGGTGATGACAGTGAGGGGACAGAAAGATGAATACAACACAGCACCTGCCTACAGGGAATTCATCGTGTAAGGAGGTCTAAACACCACAACCAAATCATCCCCATGCCATGTGATATGTACAAAAAAGTATACAGGCTGTAGCATGGCGTGGAGGAGGATGTGATCAATCCCAATTGGGTTTTGAGGGTAGGGTCTTGTCAGAGAGTCTTAGCTGAGGAGTGGGCATTTAGACAGGGACTTGGCACATTGAGAGGAGTTCGCCCCACTGATGAGCTGTCAGTGGTAAGAGAGAAAATTCCCAGCAAAGTGAATTGCATCTGCAATGGCTGCATCTTAGAATGGCATGGTGTGCTGAGGAGTCTCGTGGGGTAACCAACTTTCCTGGGTTGCCTGGGACTGAGGGTTTTCCTGGAGTATGGGATTTTCAGTGCTAAAAGTGGGGCAGTTCCGGGCAAACTGGGAGGGTTGGTCACTCTTTGACTGTTAGTAATTCTTTGTTATGATTGGAGACATGAAGTGGAAGGAGACGGGTAGTTGGAGATTGGTTTGGTGAGTATGGAGGTTTGCTGAGGGCACAGTTCAGGCAGATTTTAGGGTCTCCCAGAGGCCTCAAGGGTGGTATTACACTGCTTAAGTTTCCATTGTCCTTAGCATTACAAATCAGAAAATATGATCTTGTTAGTACGCTAGGGATAATAGAAAAAAGCAGGTGAATCTTATGGAAATAAGTCAAAATCACCCAAATGAGAACAAACAGAGGCAATTTATTCAGTTTGCTGTGGCAGGGGAGTCAGCCACCATCACTTGCCTTTGGCAGAGACTCAAATGCAGGCAGGGGAGTGGGGAAGGTTTTCAGTTATAAAAAGAGAAGGCTCAGGTAAGCTCTGATGGGAGGTTGCTGGCATGGAGAAGCTGGAGGCAGAGCATCTCACATGATTGGTTTAGGGGGTATGTTTGGCTTTCTGTGATTGGTCCTGAGTTGGATTCAGGAACTGAAAATAGGGAAACTGTCAATTATTAACCAAGTCTTGCCATTCTGGGCTGATTAGTACCAAGATTGTGTTTTGGCTTCCTGGACTGGTTGCTGTTGAGGTTGGGGTCACAGTTCTCTTGTCATCTTTGGTCTGGCCATTGTCCATTTGAATACTCTCTTTCAATCTGAAGTTGTAGCTTCTACTTCTTCCCAGGTGACAGGCTTATAATTTTTAAGAAACAGGCAGTGTTCTTTTTACTGCCCCCAAATACCCATTATTTAGGAAAATAATTCAACTGCATGAAACAGATACTATATAGTTTGCAAAGAATGTCAAGGCATCATTTTGTTCCCTCACAGTGAGAGGGAATCTTCAGAAGATCTGAGGCACAGGCCACTGGGATTCTGTGTATGTGAGAAGCTCAGCAATTTTCAAAACCCTTCCACATCTCCTTAGCTAGTATGTGATTCTGATGGTCCCCAGCTGCCCCAGCCAGACCCCTTAACAGGCAACAGAGGATGTGCCAGGAGCAGAAGTCATATGCTATCTATAAGAGGCTATTCTGACTCCTGCAGAGTGCCTGCTCTTTTGGCAACAATGTTGTTATAGCAACTCGAAGTAGGCAACATAATTTTTCCCCCAGCAGCTCTTTAGCTAGGGTGCAGCATAAAGAAAGGAGAGCAGAGCAGAAGCAGAGGTGTTTACTCTCTGCCCAGAAGTAGTACCCTGCTGAGATTAAAAGGGGAGAACACAGATTCCTAGAACTCTGTGATCTCGATGCAGGATGTTGAATTTTCCTGATCACTTGTAAAATAGAAAATTCCATTGCTCAGGGACGTATGAACACTCCTCAAAATACAATCCCAGTCGTTGTGATAGCCGTGATTTTGTTATTTGGCCAATTTTTTAATTTTCTACCTTAACAGAGGGAGACCACGTATTGTCAGTGGTCTTGAATCAGTGAAAAGAAGGAGGAAGGATGGTGCAGGGGGCTATGTACTGGCTACTCACCGGTGCTGAGATCGACCAGTTGCTGTACAGATATCACCTTGCTTAGTCCTTCCATCAGCCTAGTGAGATTTGCATCCCGGTTCACTGGGTAATCTCAGTGCCTTTACATGAGGGCAATTGCAGATATAAGTTTGGTGTTTTTTCCTAAGATCTCCCATTAATGAGTAAAGGGGCTGGTATTCAAACCCAGGCCTGACCAGCTCTCAAGGTTTATCATTTCTACTTGACTTTGCTTCCTCTAATATAAGGACAGATCAATGGCATTTTGATTATGTAATGATTTTGGACAGTGGCAGCACTGTCCATGTGAGAATATCCATGTGAGAGAAAATCTGGGTTTCAGTTTAGCTGGAAGTGGTCTTGTCTTGAAGCTACATTTGCATAACAAGAAGACTGCTTTTTTTTTTTTTTTTTTGAAAGTTTATTTATTTTGATGGGGTTCTGGGGATTGATGGAGATTATTGGGAATCTAAGTTCCCATAAGTCACTTCTTGGCACCACCACTAGTTTTGGAAACAAAAGCCCACATCTGAAACTTCTCTGCAAAGTTTATTTATCCTGGCCCTTGAAATAGTAATTTTGAACACAGTTGCGTCTCTTTGGGGGAAAATACTTTTGCTTCATTGAGTTAAACAGGAATAAGAAAGAAAGGAACCAAATGGTTATAGAGTGACTACTCTGTGCTGGGCATTGGGACAAGATCTTTCTTATCTTTTAGGAATAACCATTTTGATTTATAATGCTTAATAGAAGCAATGAGCATGAAAGACTATGTGTGCTTTTTCCTTTAGATGCTTCCAAAGTCGATGTCAGAAATCAGAATTATTTTGCCCGAGAGCCCTGGCTCTAGTAGTAGCTGTTAAAATAATTTGTATCCCAGTGAGGCAAAAACCACCCAGAATGGCACTCCTGTGCGTGTTCTCTTCACTTCTGCCACCGTCTAGACTTTATATCCCACTTTCACTAAACAAAGACAAAAACAAAAGACAATAGCGTATTTACTGTTTTGGCACAAATTCATTATGAAACAAAGACTGTTATTCCCCCAAACTGGTGACAGTATTTTTTCTGGCTCTGCATAAGAGCAGATAATGGAGGGATTGTAAAGCTTAGTATCCCAGTTAAAAAATTCTTCCGACTGAAGTTTTGTGTTGTCATTGTCGCTGTTTTCTTTTAAAATATTCTTCCCATGAAGATATGAAGATGTTTTGAAACCAATTATATTTCCTGTTGAATAAGCAGGGACTCAACAGTTAGCAAATGCCACTGTTCATCTGAATGTTGATTTATATAAGACTTTTCTTCTTGTATTTCCCCTGTTCATATGGACATGTAACCACTTAACCAAGCAAGAAGAAAAGTGCTTTCTTGTGATTAATAGGTATTTAAAAGTGAGGTGTCATAAACAGGTGCTAGTATGCTACTTTTTATAATTATTTTGGGAATATAAGGGCTTCCAGGACTTTCAGGTGAGGTTGAAGTCCACTCATGATTCAGCCTCAGGTGAGCAGCCTTCAGTGAATGCCGTGACCCCAGGGACACACGCATGGATGAGGAGCGTGTGGATCTTCGCCTTGGCTGGTTGCCTTTCCATTTCCCATCCCAGAGCTCTAGCAGCCTTGTAGAATGGAGAGGGCCTGAGCTGTTTGGTGAGAATTACTGATTTTCATAAAGCTCAGTTTTACCAGCCTAGTCCTGGGGATGATATTGGTAACTTACATACAGTTCTTCACTTTACAGAAATCAATTTCAAATTCCTTTCTAAAACACTGACCCAAGTATGTTGTTTTTACCACTTATGAAAGTGTTTCTCAAAGGGATTATCAAATGTTATTTCTTTTGCCTTGATTCAAAAGTACCTGGATGACTTGAAGAAGGGAAGATTTAAAGACAGGGCTTGTGGGTCATGTAAGTGTAGCTTCATGATCCAAACCGACCTAGAAATTGTGAGCTTGACCAGTGCCTCTCAGGTGATGCAGATTTGGCTAGACCACAGACCACACTTTGCATTGGAAGGACTTAGACCACAAAGCAGATTTAGCTATTGGTTTTGAGGATATAAATGTTGTGAAAAATCTTAAATTAAATTTAGTTGCCTACCAACAACTTGTCTTATAGATTTCTTATTCTAGTACCAAATTAAAAATTGCAGGCATATCCAGCTATTGTTGTATCATCCATGTAGCGACTGTGTATCATCTATGTTTACATTAACGCTCTTATCTGAGGAAGGTACAATCGAGAATTGTCAGCAAATATGTGTGGTAAATGCAGCTAAAAACTAGAGATCAACCATTTTTCTCCTAAATGCATATGTCAAAACTCTCTTTGATCTTCTGCTGTGGCAACATTGTCAATTGTGTCTGCATCTTATTTTTACAAATTGTACAATATGTTTCTTTAAAAAGTAAGCAATTGCTAATTGCTGCATACAAGGTTATTGTGTGTTTGTTCTAATATTTTATTGCAGTCCATAACTAGGTAATCTATTTGAAAGGAAAGAAGTCACTGGCAAATGCTTAATCTAAAAAAGAGTGTGGTTCCTTTGATGGTTATTTTACAAGGAAATAGACAAATTCCATAATGTCCAATATGGGCAGAATGTCCATGGTATGTTTGCAGTTTAAAGAATACATCAGAATATTCTTAGATAATGAAAATTCTACTGCTCATGTGTCTCAAGCCTAAATATGCTTTCTCCATTTCAGAGATCTGACAATAACAATAACGAATATAAATTTAGGGTAGTAATAAGATGCATCATCCCATTTCACAGAAATAGAGTAATGAAAATTTGCTGAATATTGCTGTGCTGATTCTTTCCCCAGGCTGCTATTCTGCTCAGTGAACTCATATAAGAGAATATTTGTATATGAGAAGAATGTGATAATGCAGATTTGTGACTTTTTTCAAAAGAAATAAAAAAGTACCACCTGATAATGAACAGCTCTGTTACTATATTTATTATGAATATGAAAAGCTGGTGTAGGTTTTTTTAATGAAGCACCTCCATTTTAGGGCATCTTAAACTTGCAGAGGCATCAGTACGTCACTGCAGAATCCAAAAGCTGTGTAAAGAGAATACTAAGATTAATCCCGAAGAAGCACACCTATTTGACTCGAGTGAATTGAAATTTTCCAAATGCATGTAGGTGTCAGATTTGCATCCATAAAAGAGGAGAAAGAAAGCATTGTGAGGGCATGTGATTGAAAAGGAGGAATAATACTGCATAGGTTAATCAGTACCCAGAGGAAGGCCCTTGTTCTGTAGAGGGCTGGGATGAATACAGGGACAAGGTGTCACTGAACCAAGTCATGGAGAGAGTTAGAAGGTAGCCAAGTGTCAAGGTATTTCTAGACAGTTTCGCACAGGTAAGCAGGGGCAAGACTTTAAGCTTCCTTTTACACTATTGTCCTACTGTTTGGGCTGCTATAACAAAAAGTACCACAGACTGGGAGGCTTAAACAACAAACATTGATTTCTCACAGTTCCAGAGGCTGGGAAGTCCAAGGTCAAGGAGCTGGCAGATTCGGTGTCTGATGAGAGCACACTTCCTTCTTCATAGAAAGCCATCCTTCTGCTGTGTCCTCATGTGGCCTAAGGGGCTAGAAAGCTCTGGGGTCTCTTTTATAAGGGCACTAATCCCATTTATGAGGGTGCCACCTTCATGACCTAATCACCTCCCAAAGGCCCCACTTCCTAATACCATCACATTAGCGGTTAGGATTTCACCATATGAATTTGGGGGGACACAAGCATTCAGTTTGTAAAAGGTGTTTGGGATTTATCAGGAAGGTATGTGGAAGCCACTGAAAGATTTTAAATAGGGGAAAGCAAGATTGCATTTATGCTCCTAAAATATTGCTTTGGGGGACTGAGTGGGGATTGGATCAGACAGCCCAAATCTAGGAATGGAAAGATGAATTAAATTTAGGTGAGAATTGTTGTGGAGTGACAGGAGATAGCGGTTAGTGGAAAGGCTATGGATAAGCATATGAATTTCAGAAATATTTAGATTTCTAATCATTAACTTACATTACCCACTATGACCAAAGTTTTGTCCAAACTTCTGGTGCTTGCTTGACTCTGTGTTCATTGCGGATTCTTGTTATTGCCTTCCCCCAAAGAGTGACCTGCTACAACCTTGATAGCACCCGTCTCATGTGGGTTGGGAATTGGCCTCATTTCTTCAACTCTATATGACCAAAGGTAGTATGTTAACTGACAACAAATCTATTTCAATTTCTTCTCTTTTGGTAATTGGCAAAAAACACATAGTTTTAACTTCTGATTTAATCCCGTTCACTTTCTTTTAGAATATTGATGAGGACTTTTAGTTTTCCAAGAAGGAAATGCACTGAAAATAGTAAATTAGGCAGAATTTATCTGTAATTATTGCTCATCCTCTAAAAAGATGAGGATTAAAATAGAGTATCATATATCTTGCTCAATTATAGATTATTCTTAGCTTGACATGTCAGCTCTTTATTGAAACAAAAATGGAAAAAGATCCATAACTGTCCTTCAAAGAGTTCCATAAAGAATAACTGAATTATCTCTATGTTGTTTTACTGTTAGCTAATTGAGTTTACATACAGTAATGGCATGGAAATAGTCTTTGGACTGATGCATACAGGTTGTATAATTATGAAGTGTGTTAGTCTTATAATTTATTTGCAGGACAATAATTATGTTTCAGAATGAATAATCTTGCATTCTCCTCTACAAAGAGAAATATTATATTTAACACCCCACCCCTAAGACCATGAGATTAATTCTAAGAATATTGCACTGGGTTTTTTCTCCCTCAGTCTCCTAGCCATTCATTGGGACCCTGTTACATCCTCTGCCTCTCTTTGCATTAACTAGTGATGGGGATAGGAAACTTACAGGGAGCACCAGGTAACTCTCAACCAGTTGAATTTCTATTCTGTCATCTTGTAATCTTATTCTTCCTCTTTGCCTAGACTAACTTCCAACAGGACATTTAAAATACACTTCTATACAAATTTTTACTTTCAATATCAAAAATTACAGTACAGCTCAATGTTATAAGTCTAGATCTTTAGCTAATTGATTTTTAAAGATCATGTTGAAAAAGCAGATTAATTGTTTTGGAAGTCCAGAATGTGTCCAGTCTTTATATGTTGAGCAAAGGGCTCAGGGTGAAAGAGCAAGTGGCCACTAAATATAGGCTGGACTTCAGGAACAGAAAAGCCAGCAGATGCTCAAGTCCCCTGTTCTGCAGCCCGCAGAGATGTGCCCCACAGTGTGACAGTACTCCCTGGAGGGATGTGTCCCATTTGCTTTCCCTCTTTATTGGGCAAGCATGAGGGGTGGTTGCATAGGGGGAATAAACATTCAAGGATCGAGCACCAAGCAGTCCAGGCTTACCTGCCAGCAGTTTATGAAGTGCTAGAAAACATCGTCTACTAGCACCTGAGTTGGGGTTATCAGATCCCATGGAATGGTGAGTTCAGGCTCAGCCCATTTCCTTGTGAGGATCAACCTATCTCCTCAACTATCTGGTTTCTGGGCAAAAGAAGAGAGGGATTTGGGGCCGGCCCTGTGGCCTAGTGGTTAAGTTTGGCACACTCCGCTTCGGTTGGCCTGGGTTTGGTTCCCGGATGTGGACCTACACCACTCATCGGTTGCCAGGCTGTGGCAGTGACCCACATATAAAGCAGAGGAAGACTGGCACAGGTGTTAGCTCAGGGCGAATCTTCCTCAAGCAAAAAGAGGAAGATTGGCAGCTGATGTTAGCTCAGGGCAAATCTTCCTCAGCGAAAAAAAATTTTTTTTAAAGAGAGAGCTTCTGGGGTCATTCACTGGACACTCCCATTCTATACTAATGGATTATGCCTTAAGAACTAACTTTTTCTGTGATTTTTTTTTCAGAATCAAAAACAGAATAATAAAATGATTGCAGCTCAAAGACTAAATAGGTCCGAATTGGCACAGGAATGCCAATAGCATGATTTTTATTACTATATCTGGGGGAGTATTGGAGCCACTATTTATTTCCATGAAGATTTGTAGTATAATAAATCCTCCAGCCCCTATGATGTGAACTTACTTAGTTTTTAGAAATACTAATACCAGTACCAATACCAAATCATGCTAAGTGTTTGCCATTTATTTCATCTAACAACTTAATGTGCACTTTACAATTTAGCACCAATTCACTGAAAAAACAAAGACTATAGGCCTCTCACAAACAACAACGTTCTGTAATTTTACATACCACCCCAAAATTTCTATAGATCTTTGTCAAAGATGTCTCATGTATCTGCCAAATAGTGTGATTTAGATGGAAATCCTATTAGGTCTCCACATAAGTGGGCTATTACAAATATAGGGGACATTTAAAATTTTCTGGTTATTTAAAGTATGAAAAATTGTATTTCCATTTTTAAACAATGATGTATAATATACTTTGCTGAGTGTTCAGGGGACTGTGACTTCACCTTGTGTTTCTGAAGCAGTTTTAAGGTAGATAAGAGTCTCTTCATAACAAAGCACGTACCTGTATATTCACATTCATTGCTTTGCGTTTGTCATAAAGACATTTGCTAATGTGCCACTCTCCATTCTATCAAAATATCTGAAGGTCCTTTTAAGAGGGGGTGGTGACATTCAGAATGGAAAGAGACTGCTTTAATTTTCTTTTTGTGTATCCCTGAAAGAAAACCTTTCTGTTCATGCCCCAGCAGTGCACAGATGTCTGAATCTGTCCAGAAACCAAAGAATTGAACTTTGCAGCCCTAGGGAACAGTTGTTTTGAGGCATTTTCTATATGGTGTTTCAAGCCTGAGCTATTAAATTGAAATAATAGTTTGGAATCCATGGCTCTGAATGGAATGAATGGATTAAACGCTGCTGAAACTATTTCTCTTTTACAAGTAATTTCTAGCTCTTTTGTAAACTTCATATATTTACTCAATCCCTAGCTTAAAGAGCAAAGCCATAGAAAACACTAAATCTGTTTAAATTTTCACTTAGTCAAAGCACATTTTATTAAGGAAGTCTTTTGACTACTTCCAAAACTAAAAATATTTCATCTTATGATAGAATTTTTTAATTAAAAATAATGCTGCCGAACATTTTAGGGTTTTAGAATTCTAGTCTGAAAAATTTTATAATTTTCAAAGATGAATTCAATGATTTGTGATTCTCAGATGGTTTTTTTCTAAGAAAATTTTACATTATAATATTCTCCAGTTTTCTTAGGTTATTGTGCTCCATGCAGTGTTTATATCTGAATGCAAATCTTTACCAATTCTGTCATTTAAAACTAGTATAGAGTAAAAGACCATTTAAAATTTCATGTTCTGAAAATGTTTATGAGGAACACTAGCAAACTTTGCCAGGGAACTTAAAATATTTAATCTGTCCGTTGTAGATAGTATTGTAGAATGACCTGTTATCTTAAATCCAGGCGTAAATAATCATTTTCTCTTTCTTAAATACCAATTGAAAGAATGACATGTGATCTTTCTCTGTCCATTTAGTAATCAGATATTGCTTTATTATTTTTTACAAGTGAATGGGGTTAATCTTTATCAGAATAGAAGTGTGTCATATTCAAATGGAAAAAATGCAATTCAAAGAGTAAGGAAACAACTTTATAAATAAATATAGAAATGTGTCAGAGCAAAATAAGTATTCATTAAAAATTTTTCTCATATTACTAATTGGACCTGGTGATAGTAAAATTATATTCTAAAGGTAAACAAACTTCTTAGACAAATCTTTGTATATTACTGTTTCTCCAAAACTGTGGAAAGTGATATTTTCCATCCATCAACATAAGGAAATAAAATCATCAGTACCTTCAAAAGCCCCCTTTCTTCACTTTTGCCAACAGCCCATCCAACATGAGTCTGTTTATGGCAGAAGACTTTAGAAAGTGGCTACATTTACTTATTTGTCCGCAAAGAGCTTAGCTGGAAATCAAAATCACTTTTGCCATGATGGTCAAAACGTTATTTTGCCTCATTGAATGAATTTGCTACGGTCCTGAGCAGATTTAATGTATCTGACAAGCTTTGTTCAGGCAGTTTTGTTGCTAAATAATCATAACTGCCACTTCAAGGATTTTTTTAAAATTTTGCTTTGTAAAGGTGTATTTCTTATCTTGTTTTTAAAAAGAAAATTGATATATTCTGCATAAAAGTCCTTTGCATAAAAGGACAAAAGAAAAAAAACTTCACATTTTTATCTTCTTAAGAAAAACGTTTAAACATCTTCAAAGGGAGCTATTTTTTTGAGTTGGTGATCACTTGTGAATGCAAATTACAGTAAATGATAAATGACTGTGGGATGGTTCTTCCTGATTTTCTGTTGACTTTTCAAATGTTGGTAATAAAGAATCTAGGAAGAGGAAATGATTTCCATCTTTGAAACAGTCCCTGAAACAAAGCATCGAGTGAGTTGACAGCACAGGAGCAGAGTCTGGGACAAACATTAATTTTCTGCTCCTTTTTATTCTAGCCATGCTTTCTACCAGTGAGCTTCTGTCTGCTCAACAGCCACCACACCGATGTATTATTGTCTTCTGTTGGGCTGCAGTTGCAAAATTAAAACCAAAGAACTTGGCATTGTAGGTAGAGGTTTTTAAAATCCTTATGTGTATGCAAGGTTGCTATATACTAGAGATTTCTTTTCAAAGACTGTAAATAGAAATTTTGGTAATATGTAGGTGTATGTTTGTGTATCTATGTATGTTTGTGTGGGTATGCTTTGTGTATATATACGTGCACACATACGTGTGTGTGTACATCATTCCTAATCTTTGTAAATAAAAATTACCTCTGTGGGGGAAAATAAATGGTAGCTTGGGTGGCTCCTTCTACCTTACACTTAATTTACACTTGAATTAGATGTCTTATTTCCCTGAACAATGCAACCACCATGTGTTTCTCATGGGGACAACAATACAACAGCTACATGGAGGACTGGCCAAGACTCCCTTTTGCTTCAGTGAACGTCTTAAGCTTTAAATATGCTCTTTAGATTGTGGCTCTGGAAGAGGAGGTAAGGAGACACAATGAAAGGAATAAAACATAATGGATTTTTAAAAAATAATGGGGATCAGAAATTAGGAAAACTGGAATGGTAGACTCAAGGCGACAGGGAGCTCATATGAGGTTCTCCAGTTCTCTCTCTTTCATTTCACCCCTTTCCAGCACATGCGCACAAACCCCTGTGAGGCTTGTTCACCTGGGTCTATTTCATTGTGGTCCCTTTTCTTCCTTAGTGGCAAATTTGCCTTCGCAACCAAGTATTTCTCCTGCCTAGAAACTCACATACTAGTGTCATCTGAAACCATTCTCCCGTGTCTCCATTGCTGCAAGGCCACGTGAGAAATAGGAAGGAGATTCTCTTCTAAAGTAAGTGAAAGTGCCTCTCTGTTTCAAGCAGGGTTTGACAAATGAAACTCTATGGGTATCACTCCAAACCGTACAGCCATGAAATGACCAGACTCTTTCAAAATACCAGATCCAGGGAAATCTAACTCAGATTACAGCCTCTGTGAGGAATGAAACAGTGCCCGGTACTTTGTAGATGTTTATAAGGCATTCATTGATTTGAAGCAAATGTTATTGGATGCAGGGAGAATAGTATTTAACTGAGGGTTAGACATAAAACCCAGAAAGGATAGAGAGACTTTGCTTCCTTTCTGACCGAGAAAACCAAGACTCAATTGTGGCTTGGACTGTAAGTAAAATAGAATGTGACAAGAAGTAGGACTAGATTACCAACAAAAGCCTGATATTTTTGTTGGCCATTTCCATATTAAAATGAGTAGTAAAGTGGGATGTGTGATTATAGTTTGTTCAGCGGGATTCTTTTTACAGAGGTAAATTTGTTTTCTCACTCAAATGATCTGAGTGCCATTTTCTTCTGCAAAAGAAGAGATGAAGGATGAGAGAAAGTAAGGTGGTTACAGAGGTGCAGAGAAAGTGTTTATCCCAGGGCTGTGGTGCAGAAACCCTTTCTACATCCTCAGTGCCTTTCTGGAAAACATGCTTGTTTCCACTGGAGTCCTCCGTCTACTTATGCTGATTGACCCATGCTCTATGCACAAGTTTTCTCCCTCCACCCCACCAAGCTGTATTTTGAAGAATTACATATTTGAGGCTGTTCACATGCAAAATAATCAGAAGAGGCAACAGCGCTGGTATTAATAACATCGCTCCTTGTATCATTCTGGAGCAGAGCAAAGTGAAGCCACCAGCAGTTTGCAACGGCAAGTTTGTACTTGCAAGAAAAATATCCTTGGGCTTTAGCAAGCTTGCTGCAGCGTCTGCTCTTACTTTGGTCGTTTTGCTTCTACTGTGGCTGTTTTTATCCACTTTGCTGCCTTTCTCTCTGCTTCCCCTCTCAGGCAACCACAAATTGAAATGCTGCAAAAGCACACATGCCTGGAAAAAGAGAAAGACAGAGAGACAGAGACAGAGAACAGAGAAGCACCTTACTGATTCCTCTCCATGCTGGTGGTGACAGAAAACCTGAAGCCACTGCTGTGAATCTTAAACTACCTGCCTGACTGCTAATTGGGCTTTCTGATGTGGCAGCAGGCATCACAGTGCTTCTAAGGTAGGCAGGAGCCACTGGGCATCTAGGTAGAAAAAAAGAGAATAAGGCTCGTGAAAACACTGGACCCTTCCAGGGTTGCACACCCACTTAACTCCTTGGCGAATCATCATGCCCTCAGGCTTCCTTTGGTAGAGTAATCCATGTCTTAACCTCCTGTAGAGTATCGGGAGAGACCTATTTCCAAGTTCCCCTGTGATGTGATCAATCTGGAATTTCTCTTTCTATTTTCTTGACGGATTATGTATCTGCCTACTTCTAACATGAAGTAATAGAACTCCATTTTTAAAAATGACTGTGTTAACCACTGTTGTGGATTGACTACTCCCTTTCTCTTCACATAGACTTCCTCCAAACAGAATTCCATATAGTAGATTAGGTTTCCACTTCCTAAATTACTAGCACATTACAAATTTGTTTTCCTGAGATTTCACTAAAATTGCCTTGATTAGAGTTCTGAGTATGCTCAAACTGTTCAGTCCCATATTTAGAGACAGTCCCTGGATTTACATTTGTTTGTCACATTCAAGTGTCCTGGAGGTCATGCTGCTATTAGTTGAGGTGTTTAAAAAGAAAAAGACATCAGCACACGTGGCATGATTTATTGCAAGGGAATTTCTTACTGGATGTAGGGAAATGATGGATCATGGGGACTATGGCAGACCAGAACAAGAAGTCCCGGCTAATGAGGTAGCTGCTACTCATGGGGCAGCTATGAGGGGCCACGAGGGGATGTGGGGCACAGGATGCCAGATCTTCCAGTTTCTCGAGAGATATCCAAGCACTGAAATGTTGGCTATTCATTCATTCTTTTTTTCTTAATCACATGTAGACCAACACAATGATGGCAAAATAAAATATGTCCACATGCCCATCTATCCAGTGGGCCACCAGATGTTATTGCTGGTATATACCCAACAGGTGACTAATCACATTGTTAGTTGATAGTAACTTACTAGGTCATCTCCCAGAGGGCCATCTTCTTTCCAGGTTCTGGGAGGCACCTCACTGCGGCCTTCATGTTTACCCCGTAGGCAGCATACTATGTATTGATTTGAATTTAATCAAATATAGTATAATTCTTGAATATCCATTCCAGGCTTCTTCTGTCCTACTTTTCTTTTATACTTATTTTATATAAGTACAGCCCAGGTAGACTACTTCCTATTGCTTCCATTGAAAATATGTTATTAAAAACAAGAAGTGGCAGATGGTTTTAGAGGTCTGACCTCCACTGGTTATTTTGAAGGAAGTTTCCAAGGTTATTTTTTGTTCCTCTGAAATATTATAGTGTATGAAATTGTAGTCATGAAAAATCTACTGCTTGGCTATGATGGATTCAATATTCCCAAGTTTTCAAAAGTATTTAGACATAAAGAGAAAAACTTTTACATATGCTATTAATTACATATAAATATTGTAACTTTAACAATGACATTTTTTCAAGTAATCTTTTTTTTTTCTTGGAAGACTGAAACATTTTAGACTTACCAGCAAGACAAATTTAGAAAGTCGAAGTGATTTGAAACATTGGCAAAAGGTTCAACTTTTAATAAGACAGAAGTGTGTTGTGGTCTGGTCTGTGTCTATAACCAGTTTACTGAAAAAACAAATAACAGATGGATTAAGCTATATGATTATATGATCGCCGTCTATTCAACAGTATTAATTATATATAAAACAGTCATAAGCATTTCTAATTTGTACATCAATTTGGAGGAAAAAAGCATGAAATTCAACCAAATAACTGGCTGTTTTGGGGGCAAGCTTTTAGTCTGAGATTTTGCATTTCTTTTCAGTTTTGTAGCAATTTGTACATGTATAAGTGGTACCTTACACAAAACACTTGCTTTAGAGTATGGTGAAGTAACTGGGTTCAGTTTAGATTAAGTTATTGGCAGAGCTAGGATAAGCACTCACATTCCGTTTCTGGCTACTGACCCCAGCCAGCCCTGTCTCATGCACCACCACCTGCAGTTCTTTCTCTTGATTCCTGGCAACAGACACCTGGTGCTGTGGACTGAATTATGCCCCTTCTTCCCCCAAATTCATATGTTGGAGCCCTATCCCCATCTGACTGTATTTGGAGATAGAGCTTTTAGGAGATAATTAAGGTTAAATGAGGTCATAAGGGTAGAGTCCCAATCTCATAGGATTGGAGCTCTCTCTCCATGTGCACACACCGAAGAGAGGTCATGTGAGGACAGGGAGAAGTCGGCTGTTTGCAAGCCAGGAAGAGGGTTTTCACCAGAACCTGACTGTGCTGGCATTCTGACTCAGACTTCCAGGCTCCAGAACTGTGGGAAAATAAATTAAGCCCCTTGGTCCATGGTATTTTGTTATAGCAGCCTGAGCAAACTATGATACCTGGTATGTCTAGAGAGACACCATATTGCATGACATTTTCTGAAAGGGGTCCTTATGAAGTCTCCAACCCTTGGACCCCTAACCTTCCAACCTGAACTTAACCATGAGCACAGGTTACTCTTTTATTAAGGAGAATCCTACTCCTCTTAAGTCATGTGACAGGCTACGAGGACCTTGACAATACAAGTCTCATATTGTATCTTCTTTCTACCCATTTCCTCGTGGCACATTTCCCAGTGAACTCGTTATTCTTTCTCTCTTGAAGAAAAGTGGCCACTTCAACTTACCAGACTGTGCACTTTCTTTCTTCATTCATATGGATTCCTTGTTTATGGTGCAGGAGAGATTCCTTAACCTCATTTTGGTATGTATGTCACTGTTTGTGGCCTATTATTTGTAAACAATGTTTCCTTAATGGTCTGAAAGTTTTAGGCTATAGTATTTTGGAAGCTGAATTGCATAGCTAAACCCTTTGCATCTCTACCACATTTTGCATGTGTGGACAGAACCACTCATAATTGCATGTATCTTTCAATGAACGTTAATGCCTGGTAAGAAAATTAAACATCAATTAATGATGCTTTTCTTCTTGCACCCCAGATAACCCTGTTTAGAATGAGACATTGCATAAGGTAAATAGTGTCCTAAAAGCTCTGACCTGAATAAATGAGTGCAAGCCAAAGATAGAACATAAAAAGGAAAGATTGTGGAGAAGATGAAAAAATAATTTAGAGCTTTTTTTGGGGAAAATTCAGACTGATCTCAGGTTATTTCCTGTCTGAATAGCAAACTGTTTATTTAGTCACCAATTACTTTAGAAAGTATTTTTAAATATAACGAAACGAAATATAGTTTAAATATAGTTAAAGATAGTTCAAATGGTCTGAGTTATTATCAAATGTATTTCTTGTCAAAATACAGGGATCTTATTCATCACATCCCCATCAGCCTTTGTTCAAATTTTTCTAGTGGGAATTTCACCCTGTCTTAAGAAGAAAATTCTGTTGTTGACATCTTAATTTATTAAAGTGTTTTCTCATCCTAGTCAAAGATTTCATCCCAGAACATTCACCCATGAATCGTCATTCTGACCTCTGCGCAAAGGAAGGTCAGTTCTTCTTTGTCACCTACGGTCTTTTCTCCATTCATTTCTCACCTGCCTTGACCTACAGACCTCAACCATCTAGATCTTTCTCCTCTAGCCACAATTTTTAATCTGATTTATTATTAAAATGCTGAACTCACGATTGTACTCAGCAAGAATTCCTCATGGACCTATTGTGTGTCCAGTAGCCGACTAGCAACTGTCCCTCAACTTACTATTGAGTAAATAGTATACATTTATTTATACTGTATGAATTTATTTATTAACTGACGTTTAGGAATTCAGAATATATTTTCTTACAAGATAAAACAATAAGGTTTCTAGGTTTCATTCATCCATTTATTCATTCAACAAATATTTGATCAGTGCTAGTTGCTAGTAGTTTTTTAGTAAATAAAGCAGAGATGAACCACGCCTTCTTGGAGCTTACAATCCAGTAGGCTTGAATAGAAATAAAGTAAATAAATAAATCTAGAATCATAAACAGGAAGGAACAATGTGGGTGCAGAGATAAGGGTTATTAGTTGAGAGGGCCTTCTAACATAAGATAGTTGGAGAAGACTTCTCCAGAGAGATGAAATTTCTGTTGAGACATTAATGGTGGAGCATCCTAGGGGGGATGGAGCATTCCAGGTAGGCAGAGAAGCATTTTGAGAAGGCAGTGAGCAGGAAGGAGGTAGATGTATTCCAGGAACTGAGAGAAGGCCGACGTGCCGAGGTGAGGGGGGAGAGGGTGGCACAAGAAGAAACTGGAGCAAGAGGCTGAAGTCCGAGCCCAGAGCTCTTGAAGCCATGCAAGGGAGTTTGTGTTTCTTGGGGCTCAATGTACTCCATGGGCATTATTTTTACTCTGGACAGCTCGGTCCCCAGAGGACTCTCAGAGGTGGCTTTCTGGAATAAGGACTAGAAGATCAGAAATGTGTGAAGAAACTCTACCACCCCAACACCCCTGCTTTGAAGAGTTTCTGTGGCTCTCAATGCCCACACAACAGCTCGTTAGCCACTTACAGGCAGCCAGAATGACCTTAGGAGTTCTTGAGAGCTCTGGACCAGGAGGAATAAATGTGAAGCACATGAAAATACTCATTTGCTAGGCTCACTGTTATCATTTTCAGAGGGAAGGAGAGTTTTGACATTGAAGATGGAAACCTTGCAACTTTCCTAGAGTCCTTGTGAATAAAATATACTTTGTGAGAGTATGAGAAATTCTCTAGGCTTTAGTTCAGCAATTTTATGACCAACAGTTTTGATTCTTTAAAGGTGTTCTAATGTATCTCTGAAGGGGAGGGCAAAAAACACTGGCGGTGGCCTCTGGAGTTTGGGTATCGTCATAAACCAAACTGAAAAAAAAAGACTTAATGTTTTCATTTGAAAAGTAATGGCATTTAAAAGTATATATTATCTACAATCCTCATCATTTCAGAAAGAAAACATTTAAAATAAATAGAGCATGATATTAGAATAAATGATAGGTGCATAACTAAATGTATCTTTTTTAAAAAATCACCAAATTATCCTTATTTTTTTCACATTTTACTCTTTGGGAACCACTATATTATGAATTCTTGACTGTGGATCTAAAATATCTCTCTATATCATAAATGCCTTGATCAGTATGCAAACAAGTTATTTTTAGGTTGCCACTTTCCAAAGCACTTTTATTTAAAAGATGAACCTGTGAATGATTTTATTACTTAATAAGATATTCTGGGAGAAATGATCACTCAGTTTTCAAGGCAGTCTGCTTGTTTTGCCTCTTTGGCTTTAAAAATTATGCCTATTATTCCTCTACATGATTCGCAAACCATTGTTGGCATTATTTTTGCAATAAAAACCTCTAGGCCATCATGAGTTATATAAAATCTCTGCCACATCAAGGGACCAAATATGTGTTAGATCTGAGAAACTGTGTCCTACATATTGGACTGATTACTTATAAATCGTCAGGTCAAAATAGCCTAGTGCAAAGACCTGGATTGAACTTTGAATTTTCACTATTTTTTTTGTATGTGTGTGAGGGAGACCAACCCTGAGCTAACATCCATTGCCAACCCTCCTCTTTTTGCTGAGGAAGACTGGCCCTGGGCTAACATCTGTGCCCATCTTCCTCTACTTTATATGGGACGCTGCCACAGCATGGCTTGACAAGCAGTGAGTTGGCGGGCGGGTGCCCGGGATCCGAACACGGGAACCCCGGGCTGCCAAAGCGCGAACTAAACTGCTGCGCCACTGGGCCAGCCCCTGAATTTTTACTAGTTTTAACGTGTGCTGTTCGTTCATGCCTGTTCTCACTCATCTGATTCCAAAGATTAGTTATTGCATTCTTTACTCTCTGAGTGAATATATGACATTTTTTTCCTCATTCGTTTCTCCATTGTCTCTGTTCTTACTCTCTGGGGTAATAATATTCTTTCCAGAGGAAAACCTAAGGATAACTTTGACATAAGCTTTCTTCATCTTTTTCCCCAGGTTGTATTTAATGTTTTCACCATTAAGCAATACTCTGAATCGTGTCTACAAATTAGCTGAATTCATTTTATTAACTGGTGACTGTTCTAAGCCACTTTTATTCACATTGTAGATTAGTGAAGAGAACTACTTAGATACCCAAGCCCAGGCAGAGGAAATCCATGAGCCAATGGAAGTTCTCTGCTTATAGAAGCATTTGAATATATATATATATTCAAATTGAATATATATATTCAAATTATATATATATAATTCTAATGTAAGAACATTCAGTTAAGAGTCCTTGTCCTGCTTTCTCTTGAACTTTTCATTTGAGATATACAAGTAAATCAAGTGGAGTTGGGTACGTTATCAATATCCTCACTTGATGCCTATGTCTCCCACTAGACTGTACACAGCATAAATGCAGGAATGGTGTCTTTTTTGTTTACTATATACTTCTTAAAATGAAGTTCTCCTGAATAAATATTTTTAATGTCCTAATAACAAAAGAAATATACTTAATCTAAAAAGGCAGCTGGTTGATATTTGAACTGCGAACACCTGGAAACAGAAGAAGGATGATTCTCCTCTGTGAGTGTCCACCCCAGGCTACAAATGCCAAAAACAAGAGTGAACTGGTCAATTCAGTCACACGAGTCATCTTCCAAAAAGAAAGAAAGAAGTGAAATCATATCATTTCAGGAAAATGGTTCAATTTGGGTTTTTTTTTTTTGTGGATCAAGCATAATGATTAAAAATGCACAAAGTTAAACTCCCCAAAGCTTAATCTAACCTCTTTCTATGAAGAGCTATTTTATAATTAGTATTGTCTTTGGTGTAGTCACATTCAGTTTACCACTGTTTAATTCTTTGACTGCATGTTTATGCGAAGCTTGGTGATTATGCTTGCAGACTGACTAATGATCTTTAAAATTGTGTTGATGCCTCAAAATGATGCAGCATATCCATTGCACTTTTGAAGTTGCTTTATCATAACACTTGTTTCAAAGCTGGTATACCTGGGGGAAAAAACCACAAAATTTTACTTCAAATTAATGCAGCAGAAACTGTGATATGAGGATTCCAAATTTATACTATTTGGGACATGTGCAGATGCCGTCTAGGAGACATTCAGAAAACATCTCAGAAATTCTCCAGATCTGATATTCATTAAGGAAGAGAAATCTGGACCCAGTCTTCTATATTGAAATCGATTTCATCATGGCTAGAATTCTAAGGGTTGCCATTTCACAAACAGATGAAGGATAATTGGTTATTCCTACAGTTCTCTGGCATATAAACCTTGCTATGTGGGGTTTGGAAAGTAGTAAGCTCAGCATTTAAAAAGAGAAATTCTTAAATTTTGATAATCTCTCTGAGGAGAAGTGGAACTTTTGTATATTTCTAAAATCTTGATTCTGGCATGACCACCTAGTAATAGAACATGTTCAGTTGCGAACTGGAAATTTCAGCTAATTGCTGATATTTGCACTTCTTCAGTGGTTCCCAGACTTGTCTGCACATTGGGATCACACTCTACACCCCTACAGATCTACACACTAGATTCTGATCCTGATTTGATTGGTCTGGAGTATGGTCCAAGCTTTGGAATTTTTAAAAGAAGTCCATGTGATTCTAATGTGTGGACAAGTTTGGGAACCGCTGCTGTAGTTCAGAGGCATTCATTAGCTCACGGCATCATCCTGCTTTGAGCATTTATTCAAGTACTCAGTGAGAGAAAGATAGAAATGCAGGTATTATTTGAATATGGGAGCCCTTCTCAATTACATCTGGTTACTCCTAAGTCCTTGTTCTATGACCACTTGTGTGCACTGTACTTGGAAACCAATGATATTTATTTTCCTATATTTGTTTTTTAGCATTTAAAATGGCATGTAGATATGCCAAGTTCTGCTTTAAAATGTTAACTGGCATCAGTTACTCTGAACTGCCCAGGTTGTCCCAGTTATCCTGATGAAATGCTTCCAGGTCATTTTTGAGTGCTCTTTTCCCTCTTAAATACTGGCAAGTCTTTTGGATTCTTCTGTCTTTCTCACCCCAGCCTGTTTCCCTTTTTTGTTTTTTGTTTTTGGTGAGGAAGATTAGCCCTGAGCTAATGTCCGTTGCCAATCCTCCTCTTTTTTTTTTTTTGCTAAGAAAGACTTGCCCTGGGATAACATCCATGGCCGTCTTCGTCTACTTTATATGTGGGACACCTGCCACAGCATGGCTTGATAAACAGTGTGTAGGTCCACACCTGGGAACCTGCGAATCCCGGGTGGCCGAAGTGGAGTGCACTAACTTAACCACTACACCACCGGGCCAGCTCCTTTCCCTTTTATTCTTCATCTTAGCAACCTGGTTGAAGCTGATTTTATTCTTGACTGTTGCAGTGGCTTCCAAACCAACGTCTGATTCTAATGTCTCCCTTCTCCATTCCATCCTATTTTCTAGATTGTTCCCACAAAGTCCAGACTTAATCCATTACTTCCAAGGCTCTCATTTTATGCAGAAACAGGTTCAGATTTTCTAGACTGACATTCAAGGGTTTGTGCAATCTAAATTCTACATCTCTAACTGTACTCATTTCACATTACTCCCCTGTATGTGCCTGTTGGTCTAGTTAGTTTCTGTAATGTTCCCAGTTTTTTTTCTGCTTGTTTCCCTGTGCTCAGACCAGTCCCTCTGACTAGAACAGCCCTCTCAAGTTCCAAATCATTTTTCAAGGCCCAGATTAAATACCACGACTCCTTAGAACTCTTTTTTTTTTAATCACTAAAACTGAATGAGATGTTTTTCCTTCTTAGATGGCTTATAGAACTGCCTCTGCCATTAGTACAACCCTTACCTTGTACTGGTTTGAAATAGAGACATTTGAATCCTTGCATTATCTCACTCTGTCGCAGGTTTCCGGAGAGCAAGGACTATAACATAAACATCTTTTGCCCTTCACAGCACCAAGCTCAAGGCCTCCCACCAACATAATCAGTGCATCATAAATACTTGTTAGGTTGAATGAGTGACACTAAAAGAAATGTTTGTAAATAAATAGGCCATTTTACAGCATCTTCCTACATTAGACTGTATTCTCTTGAATTTGACCTCCATATATTTTTCTTGGGGTGTTTCCAGCTAGTTCTTAGGAAAGCAAGAAGATAATACCACTGATTTTCCCCTGTGTGGTTTTGTAAGACACAAGCCAAAAAGGAAAACATCTCTCTCAGACAGCACTGAAATAAGATCTCTTCTAGCTATCTTGAAATTTTATTGCAAGATTTAATGCCAGCTTTATAGATCTGAAAGGGAATCTTTCTGCAAAGTCAGCAAAACCATACCATGAAAATAGTTGTTTGAATCTAGCATGGGTAATTTTAAACATAACTACTCAAAAGACTGTGCTTTTCTTTTTGCTTCTTTATTTTTAATGACTCATGAAACTATTGCAACCTCTCTCTGTTTGCTCTGCCCTTGTTTGACCTCTACATCAAGTACCTAAATTTAAGTGAGTTGGCAACAAGATTTACCTTCTTTTAAGATGTGACCCCAGAAGGATTTATCATTTGAAATGGGCTTTTAAATTCTTATTTAGAAAGCAGTAGGAAGATTTACATTGTTCAAAGTACCTCTCTGCCAAATGAAAGCACTTTTACAGATTATTATTATTTTTTTAAATAGAAGCTACCCAAGGGTATCATCAAGTGGTCTGTCAGTGAAGTGGAAATGGTACAGTATCTCCTGGGGGGCAAAGTAGCTCTATATTTACGCTTAGCAAAACAGCTCATTGGGATGAGGGTTAAAAATGGCCAAAACATCCTACAGTTCCTCCCATAAAGAGGTAGGATCTGTCTTCCCACACCTTGAATCCAGATCATAATTTGTGACTTGTTCTGATCAAATGAATGGGACAGAAGTGATGTTGTGCAACTTCTGAGCAATGCCTCCAGAGGCCTGCATCTTCCATTCTTACTCTCTTAGATTCTGTCACCTTCTGAATTAGCCTAATCTCACCTCCTTGGGAATGAGACAGCACATGGAAATAAAGACCCTAAACATGTGACCAAGGCCATGCGGAACCAGCCAGCCCCCAGCCAACATGGGAACTGGCCGCAAACCAGCCGTGAACCAACTGACACCATGTACAACAGAAGTAACCCCCAGCTGAGCCCAGTCCACGTCAACAGAATCATGAACAAATGGATGGTTGTTTCAAGCCACCAAGTTTTGTGATTGTTTGTTAGCCACCAGTAGACTACTGATACAGGTAGCTGGGGGGTTTTGTAATAAAGCATGGAAATTTCCAGAATAATAAACTGAGTAGTGAATAAAATGTATTTATAAATAAATTGGATTGGTTTGTATATGATCTTCTACTTCTTTCTTGCTGTTAAGAAGAATCTACCACTGTGACATCTTTTCTAGCAGATGATAAACCCGAAAAAACTAGCCTTGAACAATATAAAGAATCTCTAATGTCAACAAATATGTATTGAATGTCTATCATATACCAGTGTCTAATCCCTAGAATACAGCAGTGAACCCAATAAAGAGAGAGGGAGAGAGATTTTAAATGGGGGAAGTGATAAGTTAAAAAAAGTCTGATGATAAAAAAGTGTTCAAAAGGAAATTAAAGCAGACTAAGAAACAAAGCATGACAGTATAGGGAGGATTATGCCAGATGCATAAAACAGCAGGTGCACAGTACGATGTTGGGGCATACTGGCATATTCATGGGACATCAAGAGAGCCAGTAGGGTTGGTGCAGAGTGTGTGATGAGAGGATGAAGTTAAAGGGATGGCTGTGTCAACCACAGGGTTAGTAAGGACTTTGGATTTTATTCTAAGTATGATGGGAAGCCTCATGAGAGCAGGAGAGTGATGGGATCAGATTTCTGCTTCAAAAGGATTACTCTACTCTGTAGAGAATAAAATTAAGGCAACCAAGAGGAGAAGCAGGGAGACCAGTGAGAGAGCTGTTACAGAAGGCCTGATAAGTAGCCTCACCAAAACAATTTGACCAAACATAATTTTTTTGAAATCCCAAAACATTTAATATCTACAGGGTATTGTGGAAGTGGAAAGAACGTAGATATTGGAGTTATACAGAACTGTTTTTATATCCCTGGGATTTATGTGACGCCAGGCAACCCACTCAGTGTTTCTGAGCTTTAGTTACTTTATAATTCATTGAGTTGTTTTAAGGATTACATACATAATGTATATTATGAGCCAAGTCGAGAACTTGCAATGTCATACACACTCATAAGTATTAGCTACACTAATAAACCAGTTCTCATAAATATGTAATTAACTGTTTACTTAGTTTTAAAGTAAAAGATCCAAAACAAAGACCAACCACCAAAAATCCAATGAGAGATGGCCAGAATAGAGCAAATGAATTCAACACAGAGAGAATGTAGAACACTAATTCAATATTAGATACTTGAAGCTTGCTAAAATACCCCTTCATAAGGGGCAGCTGAAACACAGAAAGGATGTGACCATTTTTTCCTTCTTTTTGGCAAGTATGAGATTATATCCATTTATTTCTAGTTTACTAAGTAACATAGCCCCCTTTCATATTTTCTTGCATTTTACAATTTTTGTAAAGTATTTTTGTCACGGGTAAAATATACATGTATTTGTATTAAAAAAATCATTTTGTTTTCAAGTTATGTTTTCTCCTAATTCCTGTTCTTTTTTCCACATATTAATTTTCCTTTGAAACAAATGCTATAAACTTTGGAAGTGAGAAAAACTAAATAATATGAGCCACATTATCAATTATTTAAAGAAAAGGTTTTGTTGTGAAAGATGCTAAAATTTTCATGGCGACGTATTAAAAAAAAAAAAAACAAATATATCGAGACCTTGTCAAGAATTATCATAAATTATTTCACTATTTCTAGTTTGAAAATAATTATCCAAAATAACATGTGCTTTTTATGTGTCCTCCCTAATGTTAGGTTTTTAAATGCAATTCCAAAATTCCGATGACACATATATACACGTACAATTTCATTTTAGAGGTAGTTGTCAATCTCTGTAGCTAGATAACTAATCGAATTGGATTCTAGATTTACTATTACAAGAAGTAGTATTCTCACAAAATTTGGTTGGGTTAAATATCTCGGTGATTCTCTTTATTAGCATAATACAATATATATATGCCGCTAATAGTGAAATTAACTTCCTTGATTGCTGTTCTTTCTGTGCTTATTCTGTTGGAGACATATTTTGATAAAAGTGGTATGCTTAGAGGCAAGGCAGTTATATAAAATTCAGTAAAAGGGAGTTGTGTTTTTTTTCCCCAAAAATGTCACTATTTGTGAAAATTGTTCTCCAGTAGTAGAGGCTACAGAACATTGCTCACTCTGTTAATTATGGACTGCAAGATGGTCTCTGACATTTGAGGAGAATTCATGCTTCAATAAATGTTAGTAGCATAAAAATGTAGAATGTCTGAAGTTTTTTTCTTTTGTTATCTGGGATATTTGTGTCAACAAAACAAAAATAGTGTCTAATAGCATTTCATAGTTTCCAACATATATTTTTGGGGTTCAGAGGACTTAACCCCAATGCTGTGACATGACTATTTTTATTCTAACTTCCATTTCATAGTCTTGAAAATAGAGGCTCAGAAAGTTAACTTTATTTGCAAAATGATGTCTAGAAAGGTAAATTAGTATTAGATTCTGATTCTAAATATGACAAGTGATGTCAAACTTTCTCTGGCAGAATTCCATTCCTAGGTGATCTATTGCTTATTAATCACTGTCTGACTCCAGGGGGCTAAAATTTTGAAGACATGAGAAGTTAGAAAAAAGACTGAAGAAAAGTTTCATTCTTTGACATGAAAGGAGTAACGATATGAAAAAAATATCTAACTAATTAAAAGTATATTAATAGATGTCACTTGAAAAACCAGACAGGAGAGTTTGGGAATAGTAACAGTTACCTTAGAAATGAGAATATTGGCCAAGTGGTTACCAGTTGGTAGGAGGAAACCATCCAACTTTTCCACAAATGTTGGTTATGTGAAAATTCTCAAGTGAGTTATAATTTTTAGATGCTGCTCCTAAGTAGTTTTTCCATAATTCTTTTGAAATTATGAATAGTAATCATTTCTCAGGGTTTTTTTCTAAGAAAGAGGCCAGGACAGAACTGTGTGGATTTCCAAAAAGCCCTCCTATATTAGAAAGCTTGAATGGCAATTTTGATTAATACTAGAGAATGACATGAATTTTCAAAGGTAATAAAATCTAGGGCCGTTTTACAAATCCAAACTTAATAAAGGTACTATCTATAAGCTCTTATGGACTGAATTATGTCTGCCCCAAGTTCACATGTTGAAGTCTTAACCCCCCATGTAACTGTATTTGGATATAGGGCCTTTAGGAAGTAATTAAGGTTAAATGAGGTCATAAGGGTGGGGCCCTAATTCAGTGGGATTGGTGTCCTTATAAGAAGAGGGAGACACAGTAGAGAACTTTCTCTCTCCACCATGTAAAGACACAGCAAGGAGGCAGCCATCTACAAGCCAGGAATAGAGCTCTTGACAAAAACCAAATCAGCCAGAACCTTGATCTTGGGCTTCCCAGACTCCAGAACTGTGAAAAAATAAATTTTTGTTATTTAAGCTACCCCATCTATGGTATTTTGTTATGGCAGCCTGAGCAGACTAGACAGTATGTATATAGTACCTGAGATCTGGCTGCATTATGGATGCTAAATCTAGAACAGATATTTCCATCCTTTTAAATTATGATGGTCTTTTTTGATTATCAGAACATTTTGAGGACTTCCACACCATTGTTGCTGTTTCTTTCCAATTGATTAGAAAAATACACCATACCAAGAATTATAGAGAAATTCAGTGACACTGTAAAATGATCACACATTTTACCCATCACGATATATAGTGCATTTGAAAAGTAGTGCACACATATGGAAGGCCTATGATTTACTCAGTTTGCATGGATGACACATAGTGAACCCCAGGATTCTTACAGCCCCTGCAACAAGTCTGTGAATTTGCCTGCAATCTTGGGGCCAATCTACAACTTATCAACAAGGAAGATGAATTACCTATTGAAATGGTGCTATCCTTTACAGGTACTATAACTAGCCACCTGAACTGGCATTTCAAACTGCATCCTCTGATTTCTTTTGGTGACTATCACTTAAATGAGGCCCAGAGTCTTCTGACTCACACCTAGCAATTGCTTCCTATTTGTCTCGTGGCTTTAGGTTCTCAGGACCTTAGCTGAAAGTCACTTTAAGAGACAGTTAGTTCAACTCTTTCTTGTGCAGAGTAGAGTCTAGAACTTACAGTGGTTATTTAGAGGCAGACACTGTACTTCAACCCAAATCTTTGTTACATTATTTTAATGCTACTTTTGTGTTTCAATAAAAAGTTCATACATATTTTAAAACTTTTTCAATTACACATTTTTTGCTAGGTTTTTGGAGCCTTCAAAGGTCCCTTGTAAGTTGGCAGTGTACGTCTTTAGTGGCAACTCTTTGATTGGGGCTCACCACTTGCTTGTATGTATGGAAGATAAACTGAGATGTTAATATAACAGTTCACTCAAAACTGCCCCAAACCCTCTCTCTAGCCTGTTCTTAGTCACCACTCTAAGCCTGAGAATACTCTCCTGGGCTCATTCTTACAAAGGTTAAAGGTTTCTACCAGGGGCAGAAAGGTATACTATATCCAGGTGGAAAATACTATCTGTTTCATTGAATAAATGAATCAATATAAGCACATACCAGCACATTCCAAAATGCCTGGAGATCTAGATAATCACTTAATTGAATTGTAGAGCCTTGATTTTATTATTTTGAAAGATCATAAATAAGTGAGTTGTGTTTCCTTAGCTATACAGTTTACCTCTCTCTGCAGAGCAAGAGAGACGGTCTCATCTGTGAGAGAGATTGTTACCGGGAAAACGGCAACTGTTTTGCAATGGATGTATTGCTGGAATCCCATATTTTATGTGTTGTACAATAATCTGACCTCACAATAGATTCACACACATACACACACACACTCAACTAATTTTACATTCTTGGGGGCACCTTAACTAAACTCTTGTGAAGAACTGATAAAATAAATCATGCCTACAAGAAGTCATAGACAAGATATTTCTAGAAGGATAGACCATGCTGCGAATAGATCAAGTAGGTGAAAATCCTTAGAAAAATGGGGAAAGTATGTTTAAGAATCTTAAAACAATATGTGAAAGATGTGCATACTGAGAACTGGTGCAATAATCTGATATAATCAACAGGAGATAGAGGAATTGATTTTAATTCTTCTGACATTATAATGGTAAACGTGATTGATCTTAGTATCTGAGAGGGTACTGCTGGAGTACCCTGGAGAGGGTATTGCTGTAGTATTAGCTGATGTATACTGAAGGCTATTTGAAGGTAATATGTAATTGTTCCTATGGTGCTGAAATTGTTTGGGGCTAATTTAATAATCCTTTATATTCTGTTATGTTCAGTTGTGTTTAAATACCTTGGCCTAACCCAGTGAAAGAAAGATCAATACTATCTTCACTGTTTATTAATAGAGACACTCATATGACTTAAGTATCTGCCCACACCGCATTCCCCATGGGTCACCTTCTTCTAATGTAGTTGGGAGAGGTGGGATTTTTATGGTGCGGTCTGCTCCATGCCTCATGATGTCTTCAGTGCTCCCAGCCCACTGGGAACCACCACGATGCCGCTCACAGCTCCTGCAGGTCTGGGCCTCCTGCCTTCCTCTGTATCATTTTACCTCTGGCAAAGAGGAATTATGTGTGCAGGGAAATTCACACTTTCAATCCACTGAAGTGAACTGAACGCATAACTGACTTCACTAAAGTGACAGCTCTTGTTAGTGACCAAGCCCCTGAGAACTAGGGATCAGGTCACTGCCTGCACATTTAATATCGTAGACCACACTACATTTCCCTTCCCCTCAGCCCTTCCCCACCTTCCATTGTCTACCCACAGCTTTGTCAGAATGTAGCCACCTCTCCAGCCTACTGCCTCTTTGAGATCCTTGCAAAACGTGTCTTAGAAATAAGCCAGCAGATTATACTAAGATAATAACTAAAAGGAAAACATGAGCAACAACTTGAAAAATCTTTCGTAGCATTATAGACATTGCCAAGATGTGGCAGTGCTACAGAATAATTATTCAGCATTACCTCCCATGCATTCTATCAAAAGGTTGCTCACGAAAGATGTGTTGTACCTTATACACATGCAACAAATGATTTCTGCATAAATGAGTGAACAAAGAAGTGGGATGATTTGGTGATGCTTCTGTAAAATGCTAACAACATAAAATCATTTTATAAAGATTCAAACTCTAGGTAATCTCTCACTCAAAATTTAGTAGAAGTGAATATTTTCATTTCTGTTAATGCTGGTTTCATTTACAGTAGGTAGTGAAAAAGATTGCACTCTTCATCAATTAGGTTATTGAAGCTAGCATTTTAAAGAAAAGGTTTAATGGAAATTTATATATCAGCTATTTCATTGAGCAATTTTAAATTACTGACCTTGAAGCTCTACGCTGAGTAAGTACCTGATTTACAGTATGATAAAGGAGTCTTCTTTAAGCACTTTTCAAAGCACCTATTATAGAAATTTTATATTAACCGTTTATAACATTGTGGCCTTGTGTCTCTTGATATTTGTTGTTGCTTTGATTCCAAGAATCAACAATTGGTACTTTTAAGCATCCTCACATATTTTTTAGTGCTTTATGTGAAGAAAAAGAAAAGAAACTGGTTATGTATAACGTTTATTTTTAAAAAATCAAATAATACAGATTAAGGGAGAAAAAACCCTCCAAATCCCATCGCATCATCTAGAAATAACCAATCAGTGTATGGTAAATATCTTTACACATCTCTCTCTCTCTGTATGTATATATAATCAAAAGTGTATGGAGACAGATACGAGAGTAGATAGAGATATACATTTATATTTAGATGGATGTAATTTTATAAAATTGGAATTGCACTATAAGTACTATATTTGAGGAAAATAATGTATTCAACTTTGTATCTGCTGGCCTTTCACAGCAGGTATGTCATCTATAGGCTACTAGTTTTAGACTTTTGCCTCAAAAAGTCCTCTTAAAATTAAAAATTTGGGTTTATTATTATTTTTGGTGAGGAAGATTAGTTCTGAGCTAACATCTGTTGCCAATCCTCCTCTTTTTCCTGAGGAAGGTTAGCCCTGAGCTAACATCAGTGCCCATCTCCCTCCACTCTATATGTGGGACGCTGCCACAGCACGGCTTGACAAGCGGTACGTAGGTCCACACCCAGGATCTGAACCCGCGAACCCTGGGCCACCGAAGCAAACTGTGCAAACTTAACTACTGCAGCACTGCGCTGGCCTCTGGGTTTATTATTTTTTAAAGCTATATTTCTATACTTCAGATTTATATATCTGTTACCTGCTAGGAAGCATGATAATTGACTTAGACTATTATTTTTATATTTTCATGGTTGATATCATTTACATTCTGATTTATAACCATAATAACTAAATTGTTCTATTTCTCTTAACTTCCATGGAGTCCAGCCCACCAGGAGAATGTTTACTACAGCTTCTCCATTCCTGTGACCATGTTTGATTCACTCCTTGGTTGACTGGTAGTATAATTAGGTGTTACATTTTTAAGAAAGTCTCATTTATGGTATATTCCCTCTGTATTTGTATATATTAGAAATATGTCTGTTGCCTTTATACTTAAATTACAACTTGGTTGGGCAAAAATTTCTTGAGTCACAACTTCCTTCTCTCAGATTGTGTAGACATTGTTTCCACTGGATATTGTGGAGAAATATCAGACTATCCAAGGTTTTTTCCTCTTTATTGATAACTTGATTTGTCTTTCTAGATGCCTATAAGACTTCTGCCTTCTCTTTTTTAGTCTATGAAAAATCTCACCAGAAATTTCTTAGTATTCAAAATTCTATTGCAAATTTTCTTGGAACATGGTATATAGATTCCAGTCTTTCTTCATCTCAGAAAAATTGTTCTTCTAATACATTTTTAGAAAACTTTTCTATGCCAACCACATATATATATATGATCTCCTTTTTTCCTTTAATTTGTATAATTACCTATCTTAGACATTTATTTCATTCTTCTTTTCCACTTCATCTTGTGTACATTTCTCAAGACTGTTTTCTGTGTCCTGACTAGTAATTTAGTCATGTTTACTCTGCTATTGTTACTGCTAATGAATTCATCTCTGTAATTTTTTTCTGAATACTGCCAGCTCACTCCTTTTCTTTATTTCGTCATATCCTTTGGTTTCTTCTATCAACATGATTTTTTTAGATCATGGAGAACTATTTTTTAACTCTTTGTTTTTGAGAAGTTTAATATACACAAGTAATATTTTTAAATAGCTTTACTTTTAAATGTACTATACAGTCCTTGTGAAATCATTTATATAAGAATGTAGTATATTTGGTGTATATTAACACCTGGCAAGAACCATTCAAATTATAATATTCTTTTATTTATTATGAACTGTCTTTGAGAGGTTACCAATTGATTCAATGCTAAATAAATTTACTTAAGAACTTTGATTGTGTTTTATGTATCCATATATTTCAAATGACTAACACATGATATTCATATAATATATTCTTGATGCATTTATTTTTTTGGGTCCTCAATGAAATGAATTCAGAGTTCAAATGCTATTACTTCATAAGGCAATGTGAGACATCCATAAAAATTATCCATCATAAAATCAACTTAACGGCCATGATAGAAAAGAAGACAACATTTGGGTTAGGAATTGTGTAAACTGGTGGTTGCAGACTGGTTAGGCTACAGTTATGATGACTTTCTCTGTATTTTTGGTGTATGTCCTCTGTTTACAGCTGCACATTTCCAGGCATGACTGTGAAGCATGAATTTATAGGATTTATAGTTACCTACTGTGCCATCCACTTTCAGTAACAGTTGGTTTCCTAAATGAATTGGCAGCTAGGCATATCACAGTAGTGTTTTGTTTTATTTTCTATGGTGTTAGAAATAGTTTGCTTTCGAGCAGAAAAGGAAAATCTTTGTGCCTGAAGTGGCTTTTGACAACTCTTTAAGTACCATGACTTCTATAAAGGACAAGATGTGGTTTGAATAGTTTGTAGAGCTAAAATGTCACATTTTTAAGACATCTATTTTATGGCTTTCCTAAATAACTGAACCAAACACTTCTCCCTGGAATTTAACAAATTGTGTCTCTAAATTCCAAGGTAAACAATAAATTGTCTTCCTCTTTGAATAAAAGTTGCCATGACAACTTGGCAAGCTTGAGCTATAGAAGTCAACCACCAAGCTCAACTCTTTTCAGTATTTTCAAAGATGTGATGTTGTTTTGGGCAGCTCTGTTTTAAGTAAAATTGAAGGTATATTTTCACAAAGCCATATAAGTGATTGTAATTAGACAAAATCATATATACTTTTGCAGATAATCCATTATTTAAGCATAATGTTATTCTTATTTTTTATGTTAAGTTCAAAGCTATTTTTTTAAATTAATTACAGAGATTTAGGGGTTAAGGGAAATACTCAAGTCCTGTTAGATATGCTGAGTACAACAATTATTCTGAACTCCATAATGAAAGTTTGTAATTTTAAAGAAAATATTTATTTGGTAATTATATGGGACTTTGGCAGCATCGTAGAATCTGTTACATAATTCACCTAAAGATTACAACTCTGACCTTAGTGTTGCTGAACTCTTTACAATAATACTAGCAATAGGGTGAAGAAATTAAAATTTTAATTTAAACTCATTGAATATTTCCTTCAAAACCACCCTTTTATACCATTATTGAAAAGTGAAATGAACCATTATCATTTGTTATTCAGACTTGATGATTTCTGACAGGTTAGGTACAAGTTTCCATTTCTGCTGTGTGATTAGCTAGAATAACAGAACTGAATGGAGATGTTTGTTATCCAGATCTATAAATCTGTCGATAAGGTTGCCTTATTCAATGTTGCTTAAGTTGTCTCCTTTGGTGGCAAGTTAGGGAAACCTATTTGTCAGAATTCTTTCGTTGACAATAACCCAACTCAAGGTGTTTTAACAAATAATACAGATGTAATGGTTCATCTGAGTGAGCAAGCCCAGGAATAGGTCACACTTAAATGTACTTCATCAGGGATCTGGCTTTTTCTTTGCAGTGATCATGGTTCTGTCTTTCTCTGTGTTTACTTTATCCTCATGCAGGGTTTCCTCAGGGTAGCAAGATGATGGCAGTAGTTTCAAGTCTCACACCAACACACCTCAGCAATCAGAGCAAGGGAAATTATCTCCTCTCTACATAAACTTCTAGATGTTTCACTAATTGGTCTTTCGTAGGTTATGTGCTCTTGGTGTCCACCACCCATTAAAGCCAGTGGAATGACCTGTGCAGAATGCCTTGTGCCCAGTGTCAAGGAGGGTTCCCACCTCAGACATTTCCAGTGGTAAAGCACCAGACAACCAAGAAGAGTTGAATACATGTTGGAGACACAACCACAATACTTATTACACCTAGAACACAGGCAATCAGCGTCATAATGTTCTGGAAATGTGTGCTAGAAAACCACTAGGATATCAAATCTCTCTTGGGCTGCATGGAATCTTATTCCTGCTTCTTTCTTTCTATCTCCTTTTTTTATTGTGTGTGAGGAAGACTAGCCCTGAGCCAGCATCCATTGCCAATCCTCCTCTTTTTGCTGAGGAATATTGGCCCTGGGCTAACATCCATGCCCATCTTCCTCTATTTTATATGGGAAGCTGCCACACCATGGGTTGACAAGTGTTTCGTCTGCACCCGGGATCCGAACCTGAGAACCTCAGACTGCTGAGGCATTAGCGTGCGAACTTAACAGCTACGCCGCCAGGCCGGCCCCATATCTCCCTTTTCTCTTCTTTCTGTGCAGAACTTTCTTATCTTTCATCGTGGGTGTACACATAATTTGTATGTGATACCTAGAATTCAACTAGAGGTTTACTTAGGATCTTTATTATTATTATTATTTTTTTTAATCTTACTGTTAACATTTAATCACTGTTCTCAAGATTTACATTTAGGGCCATATTCTTTCTTTTAGTCATGAGGCAAAACCTATCTAGAATACTGCTTAGAATATTCCTTTCCTTTGTGTAGTCAGTTTTATATACATCTAGCCTGATGACTTGTGAAAAAGTACATGGGATTCCTGTTTTGACTGGATTTCAAGAATAATTGTATTTTATTTAATTAGCACTTAAATAATAAATGCATTAGACAAAATTCACATTCCAAACTTTATTATTCAAATCATAGACCCTCTATTCACTACACATTATTCTAACATATACCTGAATGTTTTTAAATATGTTCTATCTAGCAGACTCCTGAAATTGATAGGCACAATTACATTTTATGATAAAAGAAAAATTAACTGCAATCTGAATTAATCAAGAATCATATGATTTTTCTGGGTGTTCCTCAGCCAAATTGCCTTTTAAAACATTTAAATCTCTACATTGAGTGAGAAACATGAAAAACAAAGGTTTTGTGACGGGCACCATGGTGATATCAATACTGAGAATTCAAAAAAACGTAGAATTTAATAACCCACATTATAGGGAAAAAATGTATTATCTCCATTTCTAGGACCATTAACTGAAAGCAGGCTCTAATATAACCTTAGTTTTAAAGAAGAGAAGTTTGAATTTGTTGTCACTCAATAGTAATTATAGTTCAGGTTTTCAGTAAATAGTTCCAAAAGTGACATTTTTGTTTGGGCAGCAACTAGAGAGATCCCTGACATTACTGTGGTAGAAAGACCATTGTACACAGAGTGTACATTTTCCTGTTTTGTTTATTTAACAATTTCTTCTAAAGAGGCTTATTACTTTTATATTTTTTAAAATCTAATTCACTTCCCTTAAAGGTTACTTAACTCTTTTGACTATTTAGAACAATGCTAACATTTCTACTTTCATAGTGTGGTTTCTTAAGAATTTTAGGGACAATGCTTCTGTTCTTGTCTTTTCTTTAGAAAACTGACTTTTTTTTTTTTTCCTTTTTAATGGTATTCTGTCTATAGCTCTGTAAATTATACAAGTTGGGTATGTAGTGATTTAAATGCTTCTTTTTTTTCTAATTTTATTGAGATTTAATTGACATATAACATTGTGTAATTTTAAAGTATACAGTGTGTTGATTTGATACACTTATACGTGGCAAAATGATTACCACCAGAGCATTAGCTAACACCTCCATCACAACACATAATTACCATTTCTTTTTTGTGGTGAGAACATTTCAGATCTACTCTCTTTGCAACTTTCAAGTGTAATATCAGTGTTATTAACCATATTACCATGCTGCACATTAGATCCCTAGAACTTATTTGTTTTACAATTGGAAGTTTGTACTCTTCAGCCGACATCTTTCCATTTCCCCTACTCCCCAGGCCCTGGTAACCACCATTCTACTCTCTGTTTCTATGAGTTCAGCTTTTTTAGATTCCACATATTCAGGGAGAACATACAGTATTTGTCTTTCTCTGTCTGACTTATTTTACTGAGCAAAATGCCCTCAAGGTCCATCCATGCTGTCTCTGTTCTTGATGTGCCTTATTCTTTATTATTACAGGAAGACACAGACCACAATTACTATATTTCTCGGATATATGGTCCATCTGATTCTGCCAGCCGGGATTTGTGGGTGAACATAGACCAAATGGAAAAGGACAAAGTGAAAATTCATGGAATATTGTCCAATACACATCGGCAAGCTGCAGTAAGTGCTTTGACATTTTGAGTTTCTTTTTTGCTGCTGTAAAAAAATTTTTGCTCTAATTGGCATATCAACATTGTTTGCTATGATTACTTTTCAAGTATATTTAGTTCTGTAATTGCAATTTAGATTAATAATTGCATGTAAGATATTATAGAAAATGGAAAATAATTACTTTGAGAAGCCACCATTAATTTAACTATTAATTTAATTGAAGAAATTGACCATTAATTTCCCTAGTAAGATGATGAGTTGCACATTCAAAGTTGAGATTGATCTTGGATGATCTTCAGTGTTCTTGTAATACATGAATTTAGAGGACATTTAAAAAAATTACATTCATTTTCTATCTTCCATTTTACATGGGTTTATTACTCTTGGTGTGAAAAAGATTTAACCAGAAACATTATTATTTGTGATTCAGATAGCACATGTAGATCAAATTATGGATCTAAGTGAAGAAGTTTGATATAAAGGAAAATAATTAAATCTAGAAGTATCCAAACATATTTTAAGCCTGAACTCATCATTTACCAGCTGTGGTTCCTTAAACAAATAATGTAACTATTCTCATGCCCAGTCTCCACATCTCTATAGTGGAGATGCCAGGGGATGTTAATACAGATTTCACTTACCTTACATGGTCATTGATATCCTATTCTGTCAGGCTGAATGCTTGCATAGATTAGCTTTTCAACCTTCACAACAATCCTGTGATTTAAAGATTATTACCATCCAGGTACTGCAGAGGAGAGAACCGAGTCTGGGAAAACTCAAGTAACACACCTAAGGGTCTCCAGCTACTAAGTGGTGAAACTGGGATGTCAACGTAGGCAGTCAAGCCCACACTTCAAAATGTGTGTGCAAAACTGATCACACTTGGTTCTCAGCAGTTTTTGATAATCATCTTCTGATACCTGCCTGATTTAACGTTTTAAAAGTGATTTAGTTTTGCTGTTGCTCTTGAAGCCGTGTCTTGTTCAGTTTAGCATGACTTAAAGTGAAAACAAAACCTGAACCTTTCAAGTGCTATTGCCGTTATCGACATAATGATACAACTAATAGAGTCAATGGCTGAAGGGGTTCAAAGAGGCACTGATTCGAGAAATGTAAAATATGAAAATTTTTGGCCAGCAGCCTTCACTGTCTGTATGTAGACTTTCCTATTTCAGCAGATCAACTTCTAGCAGTTAAAATGGAAATTAATTATAATTCTTCATGATGATTCATTGAATTTTCAGTGTAGAGCTCATGTTTTCTCAGGCTGAGAAGCAAAGTAGTTACCTTCCCTTGCTGAATTCCATCATCCTTTTTCTTTTCCATATTCAAGCATCCCTAGGCAAGATGACAGATTCAGAAATGCTTCACTCTCTGGTTTAGAACAGATCTTCAAAAGAAGAGAAAAAGAGAAGGATTAGATTAGGGCCACGTCTATCAGGAATTAATTGCATCTGACAATCTTCCTACTATATTTCAGTGCCTAATAATGTAAAATATACTTGGAACAGTTTGAATGTTGGTATATCCACATGGAGAGTCCATAAAGTGGCCCACTTCTGGTGTCGCCACTGTGGGTGACATCCCTAGGTCATCAGTTAAAATGTTAGCTGACCTTTCCTTACACACTTTCTCCTGTGCACTCCCCCAAATGAGGCAATTCATGTGCCCTGTCCTTCCTTGAAGAAGATTTTTTCTCTTTGGAATAGGGTTTGCTTGTTGCCTTGTGACCTCAGTTCTCTGATAGTCTCAGGAAAAATTATAATGATGTGAATGATCCATTTTTTCTTACTGTTAGTGTGAGAGTGACATTATCTGTTGCTTTCAACACCAAAGTTTGGCGTAAACACAAATGGAAAGATGTGAGTTCAGCTTGTAACTTATCTGGTGCTCCATACTATGATTTTTAAATATACATCATTGGTAGAAAACTTTGTTTTAGCTACTCAGTCATTGTCATAGCTTGGTTTCTTGGTTTTCCATGAGAATTTAAGCAATTATCTACCATTTCTTAGAGTTAGAAATTGGTCCTGTACCCACTTTCCCTATCCTACCAACAGAATGCACACACATGCACACAAACACACACATCCAAGTACACACTTCCATTTACAACAATTGAATTAATAATATTACTTAGTTTCCTTTTTTTCTGGAAAAATTTGCCGCTTGGACTCTGTCATTTAAGTGAGTTTTATATCTTGGAAGTTATAAATTTACTTACTAGAATATTTTTTAAACATTTTCTACAAACATTCTTTCATAAGCATGATTGTTAAATATTAGTCTGAGATTTCCAAACTTTAGAGAGTGATCCATGTTTTAATATTTCCTCAGTTGGCCTCCCCACCTTTCCAATCCTGCCTGGTTCTCTTCGCTCCATTTCTATTATGCCTTCCTCAAAGTAGAATCAGGTTTTAGAGGTGATGACAGAATTGTAATGTTAAGGTAGCTTTATGGCCAGAGGCTCAATAACGCCCACATACCCACATTTTCCCCCCACCTGTCTCCACACACACACACAGCACAGGCTCCAAGCCACAGCTGCTCTCCCTCATGATGTTACTGAGAGGCTTTGGCACAAGGGAAAATGGGAAATGAGAAACACTGATCAAGGTTGTTAATTAGGTTTGCTGATGTCATAATTGTCATAATCCTGGATGCAAAGGTCTCTGGTAACTTGTTTGGAAACAAGACTTAAATTGAAACCCTAAAGGGAAAAGGAGGATTTCTCAAATCTTTTTACCAATTGGTGTAATTTGCATGCCCAAGGGTATGCATTCTGTCAACAAATTAGACCAAAAAAAAAAAAAAAAAGAAAAGAAAGATCTAGCTAGGGGCAGACTCAGGACCAGCTGGCTACCTAATCCACCACTGGTAAACAAGAGGTGGAAAGAGAAAGTTAGAAGGTTGGATTATTGAAGATGGAGCTCCCCTCCCCTTCCCAGTTTCCTCAGAATGGGTCAGAGGAAGATTCAGGAGTGTCTGACACGGAAACATAATTTTTTAAAGAAATGTTTTCGCCGCCACCACCATCATTTATAAATATGATCCAAACAGTAGTTTAGAATCTTAGATTAATATTCTAGAAAGAGGAGGAATGTGGAAATAGAGTAACAGTTTTCCCTTTTCTCCCATCCACAATAGTATCTTATAATTTCAGAGCAGAATAAAACTTAGAAATCATTTAATTCACATGTTTCACATGCCAAAACACACTGATTTTTTTTTCCTTTTATGCTGTAAAGCATACTCATTAGTATTTATATTACATATATGGGTACTGCAATTTGATTGCATGTTCCTTCAAATCTTCCCCTTGTGCTTTTTTGTTTAAATCTCCCCAATGTCTTTTTTGGTTTAAATAACACTTCTTAAATCAATATTACAAAAAAAGCAGATGTTAAAACCTAGTTTTCCAATTGGAGAAATTAAGGAAGGATCATGTCTTCCTGGATAAAGGAAAGTGAAAAATTTGTGTAAGTCTCTACCATATGGCAGTCAATGAACCAGGCACTTTATATTCAAATACTGTTACTTATCTGGGGTTTTTGTCCTTTATGGAAAGTCACACAGTTGTCAAGTTGCAGATCTAGAAGTTTCTGACTACAAACCTAGGAACCAGTCCGGACTTGTTTCTTTTCCTCTGTGTGGACCTTCAAATTCCACAATTTTGAGATTTACCTCTGTACTTTTATATCCATATTATTTATTTCATCTCTGGGCGCAAAGTTTGATTCAACAGCCCGATAAATTGGAATTATTTTGGCTTTTGAAATCGCAGTTTATGAAATTCTGATTCACAGCTTCTAGAGAAGTACCACTGTCTTGGTGGAAGGAGTCCCGGGTTATAGAAGTTACGAGTCCTTGGCTCCAAAACTCATTTCCTTGGATTCTGGCCTCTCTGTACCTCAGTTTTAAAACCTGGAAGAAAGGGGAAAAAATGCGTGCCTTGATTATCCTCCATTGCAATTTCGAGAATAAAAATGAAATCGATATGAAAGCACATTGAAAACATCAAATAACAATGAGATCGTAAGATGTTATTTGAAAGTCCTAATTCTTTACAACAAAAATAATAACCTCCAAATAAGTTAATTCCTAAGTACTCTCTGAGTCTCTCTCTATAGATAGATATGTATTTATACATTTATATCTATATTATATCTCTTTATAATTTTTTCCAAGAAATTGCCAGTGTGCTCTTTGCCAGACATAAACACACTCTGGCTTAAAAAAACAATGTATCTTTCTATGTGTTGGTAGGAAGATTGATTCTTTAGATAAGAAACACCAGCAAAATGAAATGAAATGCTCCTCTCTATCTCTCCATCATAATGCAGGTAAGGTTTTTGATGAAACTTCTATGGTTTTTGATGTGGTGCATTGTTCTAAATTTTAAAAATTGGATTGTTCTTGGTGGGGATCCTCAGACTACTTGAATGTATACAGAAACCTTCATTAAACAAAAATTAAGTTTTCTGGAGGTATTTTTTTTTCCAGGAAAATAACATCACTTCAATTAGCATTTCCATTGGTCTTACATTTGCCTAATACTGATGTTGGGAGAGCTAAATTTGGATACCCGTGATGACTTTAGCCAATTGTTTTCACATACTGCACAATTTCATTTTTCCTGTGCATCAGAAAATCTGTTGATAAGTGCTTATTTTTCTAAATGATTAACTCAAAAGGCAATTTAATTTGCTATCTCTAATAGGCTATTCTCTAGACCACACATTTTTGCCTGAGTTCTGTTCTCAGTGTCTAACAATAAGTTGCTTTTATTTATTTTTATTTTTGGCTGGTTGAACAAAACTTGCTGCATTCTGTCTTTTGAGTTGCTTCATTTCAAGTAAGACACACGCAGTTCATCAACCTGACTTTACTTGCCTCTGTTGATAGGATTTTCCTCTAGGTCAATAACAGATTGGGATGAGTCGTGACTGCACGTCTCTCTAGCTTAGTTTTGGTTTAATTCATTCATTTTACTATCATTATTTTATTTGTCACATCAATTTTGAGAATAATTCTCTCTGTCCTGAAGAGAGTGTTATTTGAGGGCCATTTATGGAAAAGAAAGACCAGTCTTTGGTCTATTCCACAAAACTAACATGAGATCCAAGTAACTGAGTCCCTCTGCCTGCCAGGTGAATGAGCTGGTCCACCTGCCTCAAAGCCAGTAAATATGTGGAAAAATCTATTCCTTCTTTCACTGAGGGCATTACTGACACAGATTAAACATTCCTTAGGCCCACCTAATATTTTAGACATGAGAAGGACTTTGGAAATTCTTGAAGATAGGGACCTGATAAAGTGCACAGTGTTCAATTTTTATGCATATAACAAACCTTAGTTTTCCAAAGCAAGAACATACCTACTTTTTAGAAAAAATCAGACTTGAGTTCATCATACTTCAGTTCAATTTAATCTTATTTCTCCATATTGTGTCTTTAGTGGAGGACGGGCACCATTCTTTATATAAAAATTAGAGTCATAGGAGGTAATCTTATACATTCTCTGTTACCAGTGATGGCTGTAAAGTAATTCTAGATAGATAAATATCTACTCAGCTTTTCAAAGTCACAAGTAAGGTGGGGGCTGGCCTGGTGGCGCAGCGGTTTAGTCCGCGCTTGGCAGCCCGGGGTTCGCAGGTTCGGATCCCGGGCGCCCGCAGACGCACTGCCTGTCAGCCATGCCGTGGCGGCGTCCCATATAAAGTAGAGGAAGATGGGCCCAGGGCCAGTCTTCCTCAGCAAAAAGGGGAGGATTGGCAACAGATGTTAGCTAAGGGCCGGTCTTCCTCACACACACACACACAAAAGTCACAAGTAAGGTGAACACTTGAGGTTTCTGTGAAATCCTCTTAGAAAGTTTCACATTAATCTTTTATAATCATAACTGCTACTATAAAGGGACCCCACAGCCATGTCTCAGGTGGAATAAATAAGTCCATTTACTCCTGTCTTTCATCCTAGATTCTCTTGTCCGACCTATTTTTGATCATCTTTTCTGAGCTCTCTTCATGAGCCCATGAAAATTTAACAACGGTTAATTTTAGATAACATGAGTGCAAAACATATTCTCATCCTGAATTATTGAATGATTAAAGCTTTCACATGACTCTTTTGCAAGGAAAATGTTTTGTAACACAGAAAAGTTAGCAAAATATAAATGGAATATAACGTTCCTTAAGAGTGAATACCACTAAAAGCAAGTAGGCTTAATTGTTGTGAAAAATCTTAAATTATAGAAGATAAAAGACTTAAGACATTTAGGGACTGAGAGTTTTTAGACAAGTTAGTAGTTTAGCATCTTTTAAAAATATTTTTTATACTTGTTTTCAATATTTTTATTTTTGTCTCTTTTTTTCTTACCAAATTATAGCCTGTCACTTAGGTGGGAGATGATTACCCTAGGTGAAATAGTCAGGGTCTCACATGGTTTGTTTATAAATTGGCTTCCCATCAGAACTTCTGCTGTGCCTGAAATTCCAGCCCCAGAAAGTGGATGTCTCTTTCTTTCTTTACTAAAGGGGCTCTGTTAAAATGACAGTGGGACGAGGAGTGAAACACCTCTAGCCACTGTGAATTAATGATAAATTGCCAGGAATTTCTTATCATGCAGTAGCTATCTGAAAAGAAATGCCAAGTAAGCTTCACCCCTGATAAATAGGCCAAGGTTAGCCACCCGAGTCCTGATCCCCTGCAGGGTAAACAGTAGATACGGGCAGAGTGTCATAAGGGAGCAAGTCTTCGAGCTGTGTTGAGAGGCATCAACTTACTTAGCTTTTGAAAAATCCAAAAGTTGGCAAATGTAGCAAAATGTTAAAAATTGGTGAATCTGCATAAAGATGTAGGGGGCTTTTTGTATTATTTTTGTAACTTTTCTTTAATTTGAAATTATTTCCAAATAAAAAGTTTTTAAAAAAAGAAGTTAGCAGAGGAGGATGAAGAGTTAAAACTGAACTTGGCCTAAATTTCTATTTCAACCTGTCGTCAGGTTTTGAATGATTCAGTAGCTTTTCTGATGACCTTTGCCTGCATTGAATTCCAAATCTGAACACATCAGTTGAGGGGCAGCTCCACACAGTGTTTCAATGTAGGGACTCAGAAACAGGCTGCCTGGAGTTGAGTCCCCGCTTTGCCAACTACTAGCTGGGTGACTTTGAGCACATTATTTACTGTCTGTTAACCATTCTCCACATCTGTAAAATGGGAATGAGAGCAGTACCTACTTTCTAAAGTTGTCATTAGAATTAAATGATTTAACATTTGTACAGCGCTTAGAACAGTGGTGCCACGGTGTTATAGATGTCTGTCCCGTTGATACTAATAATCGCCATGGAAACATTTACCTTTAAAACAATCATTTTCCACCAAAGGGAAAGAAGGGAGGACGGATTGTAATCAACTGAGTCAGAGGAGGGCCTTTTCAAACTATAAACGATAAAATCATAGGAAAATTTCTCCTGCCCTACCCTCTTTGAGGATCACTGGTCAAGGGGCTAACAAGAGTGTCACTGGCCTCAGGCGTACTGGGGCTGCAAAGAGGTTTTGCAAATCATTGCTTTAAAGGTGCTTGGCTAGCAGGTGCCTCTATGCTTCAATTCCTTAAATGGAAAATTTCAGGCTGTGTAAGTGCCACCAGGCAAAGTAAGATGATATTATCCAGAATCAAGTCAATTTATCCTTTTAACCTGTTTCACGCTTGCCAAAGTTTCCTTACAGCAATATTTTAGAGTTTCAAAGACCATTTATATGACATAAAGCCTTGTCACTCAAAGTGGGGTCCCTGGAGCAGTATCAGCAGCACTGGGAGCTTGTTAGAAATGCAGAATTTCATCCCCTTTCCCCTCAGACCTACTGACTCAGAATTGGTATCTTAACAAGAACCCGAAGTGACTCCTGGGCACACCCTGGTTTGAGAAGCCTGGAGGAATCCACTGCCTTGCTTCTAGAGCAGTGTGAAAAATCCAGAAGTGGCTGCTTCTGGTTCTCACCCTCCCCACACCTACTCTCTACGAACTTTATAAAATCCTGTTATACTTTCTCTGTGCCCTTGAACAGTCTGATGCTCTCCACTCTGCCTGCATGGTAAATATTCACATAACCAATCTGAATAATTCTTCAAATGTGCAAGTATAGGCAAGCCACTGTAAACCGTGTGTTTGCTGGAACCATGCAATGTGAGAGGTCAAAAGATACGGTGATAGTTCACTTAATCTCCAGTTCATGTGAGCGAGCATCAGATAACTGCAAAATGTTTACATTTTGTTTTCTAATTTATGACTAGTCCCAGGCAGAGTGTATTTCAACATGCAGGGTTAATTAAGTTCTCCGTTCTGTTATGAAAAAAAGTGCTGAAGCAGTTAGAATTTCTAACTCAGAAAATCAATTCAATTGATGGGCTTTATCTCTGAAAGGAGTAGCCAGTCCCTCGTCCGTCTGTTTGCATATGGATTACCCCCGTTCCATGAACATTTTGATCTTTTAATTAGGTTTCCGGTGTTTTCAGTCAGTAGATTAACGACCCATGTCCTGTCCACTCCTCCCAATGTGTGAGAGTTGGTTAAAATTCCATTTTATGAAAAAATGCTATGTGGTGAAAGCGTTATGAATTATCCTGCCCACTGCAGCTATTTTATTTCTAGAATACACTCAGCTCATTTATAGCCTAGAAGCAAGATCTTACTTTAGGGTAAATCAAAAGAAGTTTGCATTGCAGTTGTCCACATGTGTGTGCCTCTCTGTAGTCCGTTTTCTCTCATTAATAGTTGCTCACTGTGGAAACCGGTCAATTTAAATTTTATATCTATATTTGTATCTACATACATATATGTGCATATACTCATATCACTCTACTATCTTTCAGTTTATATTACTTTTATAGGTGAATTGATTTCAGTTAAATAGGTGAATAAGCCAGTGAAAGCCATTACCATTTAGAATTACAAAAAAGAAAATAAATGTTCTGTAAGCTTAAAAAATAGGCCTCTGGTCTATCCTTGGAGGGTAAGAAATGGAAGCATCTGAACGCAAAATGTTGCAAAAAAAAGTAGTTCCGGCTGTGCCCGTCATGTGACGAGGAGGGACCTGCTGAGTTACCACGAGGTTCCGGTGGCACATAGCTCACTGTGCTCCACCCAGCATGACGCTGTTAGTCGGGTGCCTGGGATTCCCGGCATTTTATCCTAGAAGATTGTACGTTTTTCAGATTTTCTCTCTTGTGGCTTTGGCCTCATGCATCCGGGAGCCTTCTAGCTATGTTTCATTATTATTACATTTTAAGGAAAATTGTTATGTCTACTATGAACAAAAACATGAATGACTGACAATATTAAGGGCTCCTTGTGGAAGGTCTGATAACAGGTAGGAAAAGAATCACCTAGTACAAAAGAAGAGAGCCAGCATGATGTAGTGATCAAGACTGAGTTTTAGAGTCAAACATGTGGATTGAAATCCTGGCTCCATTACTCCTAATGGTTTGAACTTATTACTTGTCCCGTTTTGTAAATTCTTTTTGGTAATAATTTCAAGCCTGTAAAAAAACTTGAAAGAATTACTGAAAGAGCTCTCATATAGTTTTCACCTAGTTTTTTCAAATATGAACACCGTACATACTCATGGTACAATTATCAATACCAAGAAATTAACATTGGCACTATACTTTTAACTAATCTATATGCCTTATTCATATTTTGTTAATTGTCCCCAAACCATCCTTTTTTATCTAGAATCGAGCCTAGAGCCCACACTGCATTTATTTGTCCAATCTCCTAGTCTCCTCCAATCTTTGATATTTCCTCAGTCTGTCTTTGTTTTTCATGAACTTGACACTTTTGAAAGTATTGCCCAGTCATGCTGTACAATGTCCCTGATTTGGGGTTTGTCCAGTTTCTTCATGATTAAACACAGGTCTCAGTTTTTAGAAAGAATACCACAGGAGTGGTATTTTGTCCTTCCTAGTGCATCATATCAGGAGGTACATGATGCCAGTTTGTCTTGTTACTGGTGATGTTAACTTTGATCACCTGCTTATGGTGACGTTTGCCAGATTTTTTTTCTTCACTATAAAAAGTTACTATTTTTCCTTTTGTAATTATCAAGTACTTTTTTGCAAGATACTTTGCTGCTATACAAATACCCTATTTCTCATCATACTTTCACCTTCTAATTTTAGCATTCATACTTGCTAAATATAGGCAAAATACTAAGCACAATGTGTGGTACACTAAATGCTAATTCCATTCTCCTAACACCAGGAAATACAGTAGTTATGATTATTTCAGTTTAACAAAAATGAGGGCATCATAACATTGCTCAAAAACATAATATCTAATTATGATATGATTTTATTAGAAAAGCAGTTTGCCCGCATTGATATTAGAGACAACATACATCAAATAATTTCCAGCTATTTGTTAGGAATCAATAGGGAGTGATTTTTTTTTAGGAAACTAGTTATAAGGAACAATTGCTATGACACAGTATTAACCGAAATTGACTCAGGGCTTTTGAAGGTCTGGGTGTTATTTGGTCATTTAATCCTTATACTAACCCTTTAAAGAAGTGTTTTGACTTTACAGATGAGAGAACTCTGGCTTAAAGAGGTTAACTAATTTATGAAATCACACAGTTACCAAGTACCAAGGCTGGGATATAATTTCACGTCTCTCTGACTCCAAAACCCTGCTAGATCATTCAAAAATTAGGAAAGAACCATTGAAAATTTTAAAATAATGCTTCATCTAGTTCCATTAAAAGAAAATTGTAAAATGTGTCTTATGGTTAGTAAATGAGTAAGACTGCAATAAGCTGTTCTAAGCATTTATAGGTGAATGAGTTTTATTTGGACCTTATTCAGTTTTAAGAAAGTTAGTCAATTGTTATGTGCATTCTGGAAAAGTATATCACATCCCAATTAAGAAATAAAATTTATTTAGAGCTATCTATAAAATAGTTATCTAATAACAATGATTGCTCATTTTTATTACTAGAGATACAAATCTTATTAGAAATAAGATTATTTATTCAGGTATTTCAGATGAAAGCCAGTATCACTAAAAATATCCATGTAAATAAAGCAAAATATATATATATTTTAAATTTGGCTGTTCCTCTCAAAGTTAGTACTTGGCATAAAGAAATAAACTGAAAATGATGTGTCAGGTTTTCTTTAATCTACTTTTTGAAATTGTTTGTGAAAAAATAACACAAATCTGACTTTACCAATAATAATAAATATCCCACCTATTTCACAGCTTCAGGAGACAAATATGTGCCCCATAAACATAAAAGTATTTGAATGATTAAAAATAGAATGTTAAAATATGTGTGTAGAAATTAATGATTAATCTACGAATTCATTCTTGAATAAATGGATGTTTCCTGTATTCTTTAGATCCTTTGCTGTCCTGAACTCGTGACATCAGCAATTATTAAAAGTTTAGTTACTACCAGTTTTCTTCCCACAAGCCACTTTCGGCAGGATTATGCCTTTAAAGATGAAATAAAGACTTGGGGGAACCAGAAACTTGTAGCACTATTACTGTAAATAAGAAGCTGTCTTAAAACAAGAAGCAGTTTTTATTAATGACAGTTTTAAAAATGGTTTTGAGAATTATAAATGTACCCACTCTTGATTCTTAACTCTTACTAAGACGTTTCTGTCTTCAAGGTTTTACAGACATTGGCTAATTTATTTTTGTAATACCACTGAGAAATAGGCAAACAAGTTAAACTGAAATAGTGTGTAGTTAGGATTATAGTTCTTGTATTGTTAAAAAAGAATTAGCAGAGATCATTATAATTAGTTGGAAAACAGCAACAGGCATAAGAAAAATATGCAAAAGAGAAAATAAGATGTATGGACGCACTTAGAAATCTAGGAGTATGACCCTGATTGGTTCTGATAGTCTGTCTCAGCAATGATTTCATGGGGCATGTTATGGGAAAGTATGATGTGGTTTTAAAGGCCACTGTCCTATAAATATATGTATCTATACCTGCCATAAATCTGCACCAAACTCCCTGGCAGCTATTTATATACCTCTACAAACTCTTCAAAGAATGTTTCATAAATTTATCTTCCACCATATGAAGAAGTGATTCTTCCTTTGCTTGTTTCAAAATTACCATACCCCTCCTTTCAAAGAGTTAACTCCTTTCCACAGAGCGTAAAGAAGTAGCAAATTCAATGACTTTTATGTAGACTTTTATGTAGACCGTGCAAGATCTTTAAAATTTCACTTCAGAGCTTTATTTTGTATTTTTCCCAGACTCTTAATTAGTTCCTTGTGTCTTCGCATGACAATTTTCCTGAACCTTTTTGCCTTTTACATTAGGTATTTCTTAAGGGATGAGATCCGAGATAGGATACTGTTCAAGGTCTAGTAATTACACCAGCGTTTCAATATTATGTTTCTTTTTGTTTACAATGGCTGTTTGTGACAACGTCCAGGGTTCCGTTAGCCTTTCTGGTTGCAGAAGAGTCCTTTGTTGCATATACAATTTGGGGTATTTACAAAAATGTTTTCTTATGTAGTTAAGGGATGCATCATTAATAAGTGGCACAGCAAGTCTTCTCACAGCTAACCAGAATAACTCTTCTTCCTGTAATCATCATCTGAATTGATGGCAGTGTGGTCCACCAGCCACCCAGCTGGAAACCTGTCCTGTATTCTAGACTGCCCTTCCTCACTGCCAACTTTTATGTCCAGTTAATCATGATCCTCCCAGTTTTACTTTCCGCATGTATTTTACCCACCCCTTCTGCTCCCGTGCCCTCGGGTCTCTTCTGGCTAACTTCCGGTAGTTCCTTTGAAAGAGTCAGTTTCAGCACCATCTCTGAGTTAGGTGTCCTCTCTGGGTCCTTACTGTGTCCCTGCCTGGTCTAATTGTTTATCCTTCTGTGATGCTTTTCCCCACCACGTTGTGAAGTCCTTGAAGGAAGGAATTGGGTGGGATTTGTTCACTGTCCCTGGTTTAGTGCCTGGTATATATAAGGTCTTGCATAAATGATTGGTGCCTGGAAGCATGAATGAACAAATAAAACTTCCCTCCAGCTCCCTCCAATACCTTTTTTATATACCATAATGAGACAAAATAATGATCCAATTACCCAGGGGTGGTTATGTTGAATACATAGTCGTTTAGCTTCAAAGCACTTCATGAAATCCTAGTGCTTAATCGTTTCTGTTTCTGTTTTAGTAATTTTGGGTTTTGTGTGTGTGTGCACACGTGTGTATAAGTGTTTTAAGGAGGGATAATGATAATTTTCAAAAATTTGCCTTTAAGTGCGACTCTTTACTTTGTTTTTAATATCACAGTAGTTAAGAGCATTGACTTTGTTATCTATCAAACCTGGGTTCAAATTCTAGTTTCCCACTTGGGCCATTCTTAACCACTCTGATGTGGAGTTTGCCTCACTTTGAAGCAGTTGTTATGTGAACCACATGCGGTTGTTTTATCTGTGCTTGTATATACAGTCATGTGTCACTTAACAACAGGGATATGTTATGAGAAATGCGTCATTAGGTGATTTCATCACTGTGCAAACATCATAGAGTATACTTACACAAACCTAGGTGGTATAGCCTACTACACACCTAAGCTATATGTACTAACCACTGTCGTATATATGGCCCGTCATTGACCGAAATGTCATTATGCAGCACATTACTGTATAGAGCATGCTAGGTGAGATATAATAGGAAGACATAGCTTGAGCTAAGAAGTCAAGGAAGGACTCTTTGAGGATGTGACATGTAGCTGTCCCTGTTGATGCTTTGCCCCATATCCCTTCTGCCTCCCTGAGTTCACCTGAAACTGTGAGAGACAGTTTCTAACATACTAGCAACTTCCCAGCTCAAGTGCTATGTCCCTTCTTTCTGCCTGAGGGTGCAAGCAAGGGTAACCCAGGGAAGGAGGGGAGTTAACTGCCCCCAGGAGCATCCTTTGATCAATAGGAGATGGGAGTTGATGGATACATGTCCCAGCCTCCTGACCTCCAATGAAATGATTCTGAGGCATGTTTTCCCTACTGTTTCTTGGGGAATCTCCAAGGGGAGACATGGCTATGGAGGTAACACACCCAATAATGTACCTGCTACTGGTTTCTCTCTTGCCTTTTTCTCACTTTTCCCACTTCCTTTAGCAAATGCTTCCTAGGATCACCTTCCAAACAGACTGTCTGCCCCTAAGACCTTATGTCAGGGTTGGTGTTTGGGGCACCAACCAAACCAAGCCATGGCTTAAAGAATAGGAAGGCATGACCGACCAAGGTTGAGAGACTATTACAGTCAGAAGAGACATCTTGTAGAAGTACCAGAGCCAAGGGTTAAGGCTAGCAGTTTCAAGGAACTAAAAGATGTTCTAGAAGACTGGCTAGAGCAGAGAATGTGAAAGGAAAATTATGAGGTAGCCAGTTAGTAGTGAGCCTTAGAACTCATTTTCACTATTTTCTCATTATTCCAGGGACAATGGGATTCTAGGTTGAATTACTTGAAGTGGGGGTTTGATATGCTAGACAGGATGGAGAATTCCACAGGATGGAGAATGAATTCAAGGGGAAATGGAGCCAAGACACCTAAGAAAAAGTTACTACGATAATATTGACCTAAACTTGGGGAAGGTTGTCAGTAGTACCTGGAGAGAAATGGGTGGATTTCACAACTATTGAGACGATAGCACTTTCTAAGTTGCCACTGATACTCCTTATGAGTGTGAAGCAGGTCATGGTGATAACTCAGGTAAACTGGCCATTTAAACAGGGAAGCATTTCAATCGTTGATGTTGCTTTTCAGGATGATATATTAGCAAATTTTCTTTGAGAGCTTATTTACTTCTCAAAAAAATTCTTTAACTTATGTAGTTGTGTGTCTCAATCTCATCCTAAAAATATTCAGATATTTGTGGTGGCTGAGAAACCGATGTCATATTCCTCTGGTTCATCTTTGGTAGTAATTTACAGAGTTTATTAGTGATATATGTTTAAACCCAACTCCTATTCTGGGAGTGAGAATGCCAAACAGCTGGAAATCTTACCAACTTGCTCATGAGCATGGAAATAAATTAGAATGATGGCAAACAATATACCACAGCGAGTGCCTTTATAAAATTATTTCTGACGTCTTCTTTGAGATATATGATTTTGCCATGGAAGCTTTTATTGTAGGGTTATTAGTTGCTACTCATTTCACTTAGTGCAGTGAAAACGGGTTTTGTTTTTCCCATTAGTCAGCACAAAATAAAAATGAAGATAAACCCTTTCTGAAGAAGCAGCTTTCATTAGAAAGGAAAGAAAACCTAATTGCAAGTCACTGTAAATTTTGAAAGATTAATTTCATGCCAAATAAGTCATTAAAATCTCTGATGGATATAAAAAAGCAATCATTTGCAAAATTGGAAAGAACTAAATTCAATCTAGATATACTTTTCTATTTTTTTAATTTGTATATTGGGAGATATGTAATACAGAAAGCATTGAATTTTAACATAATGGGCCTTTTACTATAGGTAGTCTGTATGTGCTCTTGGACTCTAAACCAGATAATTAATTTCCCTTTGGATCCTTTTATTTCAGCTGATCATCTTTGTTATAACTCACTGGTTTTATTCTTTCTTGCTTAATAATATATCTGGTTCATATCATTTCAGACATACCAAAAATCTAGTTTTTTGTTTCTTTGTTTTGCTTTGTTGTATTCTGTTTTGTTTTTGTTATTTTGCTACATATATTTTGTATACACTTATATATAATATATACAATAATATGTAATATATAATAATAAGTAACTAAATATATATTTGTATTTATATATAAAACCAAAGATTCAGGATGCTTTTTAGAAAAAAGAGGGGCAAAATGTATGAACTTTCTTCCTAAGTCTCCCATTTTCCTCTATACAAAGGAGCTAGCATTTTTTCTTCTTCAACTCTGTGCTTTTAAAAGTGGACATAATGTAATGACTCTGGAGAGCTCATTGCATCTAAAAATTAAAAATATCTGCAAGTCTAGATCTGTAGGTGCAAGATATCTTGTTCCATGAAACTGCCTTTCATTATGTCATTGACAGAAGACAAATTGAATATGTAATTGTGTAAAATAAAATCTTTTGATTTTTTTATTCAGTGATACTTGACAGATAACATGCTCTACTATTTTGGAGAAGACTCATCAAACCAAAAAGAACCCTCAGATAAATTGATCATCATGATGATGGAACTGGTTTACAGTGGCAATGGTGATGTTAGAGAGAATATCTTGATTCAGAGTTGAAACTTCCAGATTCCCTTTGTAAACAAAGAACAGACCAAGAGACCATAACAGCACAACTTGACTCTTTTCGCATACTTCAAACATTTAGTTACCATAAAAATATCCTTTATTACCATCTAGGGTTCAGGTTTTAAAAGTCAATTACAATAATAGTGGTGCAAAGTAGAAGCATCATTTTTTCTTTAAGTGGAAGGCTGTTCATTTTACATTTACGGTTATGCACATTATTGATTTTCTTTTCTGGTTGTCTTTCCTTGCAGAGAGTGAATCTGTCCTTCGATTTTCCATTTTATGGCCATTACCTACGTGAAATCACTGTGGCAACTGGGGGTAAGTGGTTTTCTACCCGTTCACCCTAAATAATCTACAGTTTCACTGCAGTTATTACTTTCGATGTATTCCATATTTCAAGAGGGACATTTGTTGGGAAACCCATTGTCTTCTATCATGAAGTCATGGGTATAAATAAAACCTAAGAAAGAGTATAGTTATTGGAAAAATTTTCTGCAGGAAAAAATGTGGTTATAGTAATTTCTAGCTTAGATTCACCGCTGCTTTCCTTCTAAGTTTTAATTCCTTTTTGGGAGTATGGTAAAAATGCATGAATGGGAATAAAGCTAGAAAGAAGAGGTGCTTGAGCAAGCTGTTGCAGTATTTTTATTTTCTTTTAATGTATATAGTTGATCAATAGATACAAATATATATACACACATACAGGATCATATGTATATTAGCTTTAATTGCTTGTTCCTTTAATGCCACCTATGTTGACTGGAAACTCATTTGAGAGTTTTAAAAATAAACACTGAAATTCAGTTTGAATTCTTTTAGTTTTATTTTTCTCCACAAACTTTGGAGGTTGGTTTAGAAGTTAACAATACTCTAGAAAGGCAATTATCGTTTTTATAGTATATCCCAAAAGTCAGAAATATTTTAATTCTTGAGTGCTGCTGGCAGAGAGAAGAAAAATCCCAGACAATACCCTGTAGGCTTAACACAGAGGAGCAGAGAAAGTAGAAGAATGAGAGAACATAAAAATGGAAGAATTGGTAAAGAAGCAAGTTAAATCCATAAGTGTGATGAAAAGGTTGCAGAGTGCCCGTGCCCAAGGCACCATAGACCTGAGTCCCTTTCCTTCACTGGTTCTTGTTTTTGCTCTTCTGGATGGTGTGGGAACCATGTTGGTCACTCATGCCATATTTTAATGTAAGATTTGGAAGATGTGTAAGATTCACAAAAAGATTTCTAGTCAGAAATATCAACAAGCAAATAAAAGTTTTTCGAGCACCTACTCTGAGCAATGGTAGATAAAGCTACCTCTGCCTTAGGAATGTACATCCTAGTGGACTACCAGACAAGGTGAAGCGGAATGTAGGGAGTACCTAAGAAAATACCAATGACGAAATAGGAGTTTCCAGGGATGAGAAAGCTCAAACATCTGTGAGCATCCTTTAAGACTTTATAGAGAAATTATTGTGTATAATATTTCTTGAAGGATGTCCCAGTTTATGTGGTTGTATAAGAAAGGAAGTGTAGGTCATAGGGAAGAATATATTGAGTAAATATACAGAAGAGGAAATGGGTAGAGTATATTTAGGATAGTAAATAAGGAGTTTAAGTGAAGCTGGGGGTAAGTTTACAGAAATGTGGCATATTGAGAGGAGAAAAATAGATTGGGACAATTTTATATACTGCCTTAAGAGTCAATTTGAGTCATTAGTCCTTTAGCAATAAACTTTAAGAAGCTGAATCTAGACGTTTGTGTAATGCCTTAAAGTATAAAAAGACCAGAGTTAGTACATATACTTGGAAGAATATTGCAATAGTTTGTGAGACAAATATTGAGGGCCTTCATGATTCTGTGGCTTCAAACCAAGGGAGAGAAATGATGCTATTAGCTAAAATTTTGGACTCAGGCAGAAGAACTGGTTTTAGGAAAACCAATGGCTTCAGTTCGGAAACTATTAAATTTTGCATAAAAGAAAGGAATATGTATGAGTAAAATTCACATGAAGACTGTCTTTTTGAGCTCACCGTGTATTTCTGTGCTAGTATAGTGCAAGGCATTTAATTAATGTGTTGAAGGATTGAATGAAAAGTAGAAAGGTAAAATTGAAGGGTTTCCCTTATATGCCATGAATTACATCATGTCCCCTCATATCTTTAAAAGTATGATATAAATATAGTTATCTTATAATATGGACATTAGGCATGTTGTCTGACATTTTGGTTACCAGTATTACACTGAATTTTAAAAAGTGAATTATTAATCGCATTTGTTCAAAATCTGTACACACAATGGTAAAAATATGGGCAGCTTTGCATTTTTATTTTCTCAAATTGTTTTATCTTTAAAAGTCATGTCAATGATTCAGCCAATGTGAAATAAGATTTCCTTTAGCTGAGTTGGTAGGAACATCCCCCAACGAATGGCTATATCATCTTTACTGCTTTAAAGTACCATTTTCCTTTGAAAAGATCCTCAAAATAAGTTAAAAATCTGGTGTCTTGAATGATCTCTGTCTTCTTTGAAGAAAGCACTAATGTAAAGCAACTTTTTTTCCTTCACTTAAAAATGTGCTAGCATGGAACTTGCATATGTAAATCCATACCCTGTTTAGAGAGGCATAGCCAAGATAATTTAGACATTCACCTGGGTTTCTTCAAAATGAAAGTAGAATCTTCTGTAAAAATTTTCAACTAAATAAATAGCTTTTTGCACCTCCATTGCTCATTTTTTCCATCAATATTGATTGAGTCCCTACTATGTGAAAGGCACAGTATATGATACTGTGGTGTATACAGACAAGAATAAACTATGGTTCCTATTCAGGAGCTTAAAAATCTAAGAGGAAGGAGAATGTGACTAAGCAATAAGAGAAGGCTGACTGTAAGTGCTGGAGGAGCAGAAGGTTGCTCCAAAAGGAGATCATTCTTGTTGGGCCAATCAAAAACAGGTTTGTGAAAGAGCTAACATTGGACATTGGCCTTAAAAGAAGGTGGAATTTTCGTAGGCAAAGAGGGAAGTTGAAAAGAAGTAGACAAGGAAGGGGCATTCCAAACAATGGGGAGCCAAGGTATATGACAGTCCTGAGCCCGTATTGACCATATTTGGAGGGTTGTCACATAAATCTGTTTATCTTGAGTGGAGAGTTAGAGTCTAGTGAAGGGGAAATGGGAAAGGTGATGTGAAATACTTTGTACATTAGACATTTGGGTGATATCCAGCAAGTGCTGGGTTTCTCTGAGTAAAGACCAGAGATGGCCTGATCTGGCAGTGGAGGGCAGGGTAAGGTGAGGGAGTGAAGGCAAAGAAAGCAATTAGCAGCAGCTTTTTTCAATACTCCCGCATGAGTTATAGGGCCTGAACTAGGATGGGTGCAGTGGAGAAGGAGAGAAGGAACCAGTGAAGACACAATATTTGAGTTGTTTAATCATTGTGATTGCAAAGGTTCCAGCCAAAAGGATCCATTAAGATGCAATGAATAAACCTAAGAACAGCTTGAAAGAGGACTTCCAAACCACAGACTGTTGATGGCTGTCTTCTGTGATTGACTAGGTGTCATAAGCAGATAGACCTACCTGACGAATGCTCATCACCTTACAAATCTTTAAAAAGTTATTAACCATGAAAGGCTTGGAAAAAAAGTGGAAACCTTAGTCAGGTTAAATAAAGTTGACTGCAGGCCATTCCAAATAGACCAGGGACTGAGATTTTTAAGTAGGAACACATAGATTTCTATGAAACTGAAATGAATAGAGATATTCTGTTGACCATCAATTTTCTTTGACTGTGTCTACAAATTCCTCTTGAACTTGTTTCTACATGGGATTTGGGCAAAATAAAGTGAATGTTTTAACCCACAATCCTCTTCATTCCTGCCTCACTTTTCCCATTTCCCATGCCTCCTTAAAATCCCCCTCTCTCTCCTTCTCTTCACATAGAGACAAATTTGTTTAAGACTGAAATGGACTTAAAGATAACGTCTTGTGTTACTGTGAGGATCACCACCATTTCAAAACAGAAAGTAGTTTAAAAATATACGTATATACGTAATTTACTGTGACCCATCTTTGTGTGTGTGTGTGTGTGTGTGTGTGTGTGTATATATATATATATATTTCATTATGAATGAACTTCAGTTTCTAGTTAAAAATGTAAATGAAAACTAAATATCCAGTCACTTCTTTATAAACAACTAAAGTGAATCTTTATTAAGCATTTTAATTTTCAAAAGCTTCAATCATCCATACAAATCATGCACAAAATAAATTGGAAATACCATCATATTTTCTGGTTCACGGGTAGCAGAATCTGAAAGCATTCATTTATCTTTCCATTTAAAAAATACTTCAGAATTCAGACATTTCAGGCATTAAAAAACCAGTCCTCTGTGCATTTCATAAAAATATTTCCACTAATGACAATACTAAGTTTGCGTATCGCACTGACTTTTATTTTCTCTATATATGAACACTTTGATTCATTTTTATTATTAAGCTGCCAAGGTGATTTTTTAAACACTTCAAAAAGTAGATTTAAGTTTGAGGATTTGATTTTTACTTCATGCAACCATCACTAGTAGTGATATTTTTTCATGAATCCATTACGGGTACATAGTTACATGTAACTATGATGAGAGAAGGAGGTGGGGTAAATGCTGCTTCATATAATGGCGAAAAGAAGAGTTGAGGTTATCCAGATAATTCTGGCCCCCAAATTTAAGTGTGTAGCCAGATACTGATTCATAATGAAAATAGAGAGTGAAATTGCAGGTGGTTGTACATAAGATTAAGAATCGAAGATGACGTGAATTGAAAAGATAATGATGAACATATGTTACTTACGTATGAAGGATTTACCTTCCCTTCCTTTCTACATGAATTTCTAGTTGGAGATTTAATAAGAAAACTATTTAGATTTCTTTTTCAGGGTAGGAAAACATTTTTATTGGGAAACCTACTTCTTACACATCTCTTTTTTTCACAGCACTATGTAAGTTTGAGGTGTTGAATTTTAGATCTACTTTATTTCGTTTGCCACATGGTAATTAATAAAATGTTCCTTAAGTAATCAATGTTTAATATCTGAAAAATTAATACATGACATTAAAAATAGTCAAATAGGCAAAAGTAAAATATAAATTTTCCTTCTTCCCCTGCCTCTGAGTCCACCAGTTCCCTTCCCAAGAAAAAATACTGTTACTCATTGTGCTGTGCTATATTAAATTCAAATTTAGAATAATTTCCTATATCTGGTCAATAATCACTTGGTTTTTTCCCCCCTTTAAATCCCCAACAAGAGAGGTTTAAAAAAAAAGGAGTGCAAATTATTTTGCTTGGGTTTTCAGGAAGTGTATTGCCAAATCTTTCGGCTTCTTATTTGTCCTCACTTTCAAATAGTAATATTTTAATTGTAGTCCCAAATAATATTTCATGCTTTTTAGAGGGACTTGATTAATAATAGTTATAAAAGGCTTTTTAAGAGCAGAAAAGAGTTAGTTATTACTCATGATGATTGATTTATAAATACCAACCCCATCATCTTTCAAGTATATAACCTCATATAACAAAACTTGATGCATCCATTAACTTTCTGAATCTAGGGAAAACATAAATGGAGTTATTTTGTCCTTATTATTATTATTTTTAGCAGAGAGCAGAGATTATGGTATCTGGAGATCTGTTGCATGAAGGGAAGTTACTGAAGGGATAGATGCTGGACAAAAATAAATCCATTCTAATTTGGTTCACTAATTTAAAGTAACAAACTCAGGTCTCAAAGATTCCTGGACACAAAGATAAATTATGTGCTGTCTGCTTTGCTGTATCTAAATGATTCTCTGTGATATACCTCTGAAAACCTGAGAGCTTGTCTTAGCAGTCTTCCTTGATAATTTACTCTTCCCCAGATTGTCTACTTTTCAGCAGCAGATTCACCCACATTACTACATTTCTTTTCCTGGTGGCTTTATCAATTGCATATTCGCAAGCCCTTCTACTTTTACTATATATCAACACATCACATTTCATTAGCACTAGCTCCTTGGGGCGGGGGTAAAGTGTAGTTGGAGATTAGAGCAATAGCAGACCCAGAAAGGAGCCACGTAGGAGCTAGTCTTGAGTCAATAGGAATAAGCAAGAAAAATATTAGAGGCAGAAATATGGGTAGAATGAAGGAGGACAATTATAGAAAAACAAAAAAAAGAGGACTCTTGGTATACATGGTGGAGAAGTCATAAGTGGGGGCCGGAATGGAGGAAGGTTGATCAGCCAAGATGAGAGTCTAGGTAAAAAGCAGATTCTCCAGGCTCATCCCAATCCATTGCCATAACAGACACAGAGGAGTCTACCTATCACCAGTGCTTGGACATTCACTTGGGAACATTTGTTTCTGGAAAGCACCATTTATCTGCCTGTGGATCCGGGCTTTATTTGAAACATTGGCAATGGATATTTTAGTTGCATTCTTTCCAATCACTGCAACAATAATTCAGATAAATAACAATATTACACAGATGCTCAAATACATCATCCAGTTGAAAACAGAGGGAGTCTAAGTGACTCTGTTTAATTAATAGAGTAACAATATACAACAGATCCTCTAACGTGGTCCAATCCTGGAAAAGAAATGAAAAAAATACTAAGCAGTATGGAACCGACATTAGATCCTGGCCATTTCAGGGATGAATTCAAAAGAGCTCCCTCAATTCCTACTGGAGTCAGCAACTGAAATTCATCTTTTGGGAGAAGAAGTCTAGCACCTAGGTTAAAACAGACTCTTGAATCAGAATGTGTGAGTTCATAAGTCAAGCCAGTCATAGCTGTCTGATCTTCAACAAATTACTTAATCTCTCTTGCCTCAGTTTCCTGACCTGTAAAATAGCACAATAAAAGTACCTATCTCATAGGAATTTTAGTCAAGATTAAGTTAACTAATATATGTTAATGATACCTATTTTATAGGAAATGCTACAGAAATAGCATATATTACTACTACTCTATTTTTTATATGTAAGTTTTCTCTGTTATTCCTTTTCAAAATACTTTCTTGGGGCCAGCTTGGTGGCATAGCGGTTAAGTTCACGCACTCTGCTCTGGTGGCCTGGAGTTCACGGGTTCGGATCCCAGGTGCGGACTGAAGCACCGCTTGTCAAGCCATGCTGTGGCGGCGTCCCATATAAAGTAGAGGAAGATGGGCACGGGTGTTAGCCCAGGGCCAATCTGCCTCAGCAAAAAGAGGAGGATTGGCAACAGATGTTAGCTCAGGGCTAATCTTCCTCACACACACACACACAAATACTTTCTCTGTAAAGCTGTGCTTGCTTGTTAAAGTAGGATGTCTGTTGTCTTCTGTGATGACATTATCCATAGCTCAGTTGGTGTTTAGAGACTGACTCATCATCATCTCTAACTGTTCCTTTCAAAGACTGGCTCATCCATTCATGACTGGGAGGTATAATAGCATGTAGATGACATGGGATGTCCTCTTTGTCAGCGTGGGTATATCTGTCATCTCTAACTGCAGTGCAGAATCTCCTCTAAATGCCTCCCAGTGCTGACATTCTGTGGCTCTCTGACTGTTGGAAAGTCTTAAAAAATTTAGCAATTTTGTAACACATGGCTGAAGAATCTTGAAATGTTTCTCTAATTGTGATATCATAGGTCCTAACTGAGTAACAGGCATTATTATAATCAGCAGAACATACATATCATTATGCTTCTTATTCTACCTTCTGTAGAACAAGAACTTTAAGGACAAATCATCAAAGCATAAAGTAAGTTATGGGTAAATGATGAGAATGAGGGGTGGACATTCCCCCAACCGCATCCAAGTTGCCTTTCATAGACTTGAGATTCACTTACTTGCTAATAATCCAACTTGAAAATGTGTTCAGCACCCAACCCCAAATGCAAAGTTAAATATTTTTTTAGTTAAATTTGTGTGTGATGTTTTGCCTTTGAATTAGGAGACAGATTTCTTTATGAGTACCTGTTATTTCAATGCTAACCTTTATTTTCAGGTTCTTTTGCTATTTTTTTAAAATACATCACAGAAAACCAGTAGGTATAATGTGAAAATAGCTCAAAATTGTGTTCTTACTTCAAGTGATACAGCTCGAGAGCTGAGGCATTGTATTAAAAAATAATAGGTCTAAATATTTTGTTGGCTATTTCTATTGGGGTTATGGCGGGTTTAGGTTACTTCATTGATCTGACTAGCCTGAGGGCTACAGAGAGATTTTTTATTTAACCTGCTGGAATTATTATTCAGATAAGAGGTTTCTGCTGAAGGCAAAGAAGATGGGGGAAAATGCCTTTTAATTGGTTTATTATCAATTTCCATAGCTACTTTAAAAAACAAGCACCTTTCAGTTAATAGCTTGTGGAGAAAATACACAGCACTCTTAGATTGCTTCAGAAGTAGAAAAGTAAGAGAATTTGGAACAATTAGATTTTGCAAAGAAAAATACTGTATAAGTGATATAGACTGAAAACCCCTTTTTAAGTTTTAAAAATTGTGATAAATATGTACATTACATAAGATTTACCATTTAGGAATTTACAATTTATGAAATTTTAGTCATTGAGCTCAGTTCTGAATAATTATTTTTCCTCCTGGTTCTTCTATTTTCAAGTGGTAATCTCTTTAGGTAATTTATCAGTTTCCTCCAAAATGCCTTCGAAACACAACTGTTTCCCCAAACTTTACAATAGTGCGTTCTTGTAAGCAGAATTTACTGTTGTCTCTCTTTTTACCTTTCCACTTTTCAACAATTAAAGATTATCTTGGAGAAATTTTTAAAGCTATTTCTTTTACATTAGATAAAATTTAATAGAACTGATTACATAATTTGGAAATTATTGAGTACCCCTAACTTCTATGCAGATTAAAACATAAGATTTATGAAATATTTTATAAATAAAAATTAATATTATAAGATCATGTATTAACATGGAATGAATGCTTCTGATAATCATCAAGATACAAAATTATAATTGCATTATGATGGTAATTATTTTAAAATACTCAGGTAAGTAGAATGGAAGGAAAAACAAATATCAATTGTTTTGGAATGGTGGTATTATGAATGGTTATTTTTCTATTTACTAGTTTCCAAATGTTAAGTTGAAAATTGTTTATATTTCAATCCTCCTATATTTATTATTATGAAAAGTGAATAGGACTCTGACTTCTTTTCAACAGAGATGGCTATCAATTTAACACTACTTATTAAGTTTTGTATTTTTCCCACTGATATACAATGCTACTTATTTGCTATATTCTCCTATTTTCCATAAGACTTGAAATATATTATTTAGATTAACTTGATTTCTTTTATAATAAATACAAAATGAAACTATAAAATACAGCCTAAGAAAACCAGAATTACTTTGTAATCCCGAAATTAGGAACATTTTTCTAAGAATGAACAAACCAAACCATAAAAGAACGCCAAACCATAAAAGAAAATGTTCATAAGATTGCATATATTAAAATTTGCACATATTAAAAATTCATAGCACTTAAACACCATCAATTAAGAAAAGGGAAATAAAAACCTGGAAAATATTTGCAATACATGTGACAGAGGGCTCTTTTCCTCAATATATAAAGAGCTAGAGTAAGAAAAAGACAAATGTGGCAGCTAAACCATAAGAAAATGACAAAAGCAGTTTACTGAAAAGGAATTTCAGGAATTTCTAATTTCAGCTCCCCATTATAAAGATCTTGGAAGTTGTCACTTCCAATCTAACAGCAAGAAAAAGCTGGACAAAGTGAAAATCAACAACCCTTATGGACCCATCAGAGAGCTGAGATTACAGGGCAGACCACTATCCTCCAAATCTAGAGAGACAGGTGCATCCAAAGAGACACAATGGTGATCTAACTACCTAGAACAGAAGCCACTGGAACCACCCATTGATAATAATGTTTAAATGGTAATTTAAATTTCAAGGAAGAGAGAGTTTGAGTGTGGATTAGCCTAACAGTAAGAAACTTCTGGTGTCTCCAGTCTTAAGGGGACCCTTAAATTTTATGGGCTTGACCTCTAGGAATCCCATCAGGTTCTCACAGTGAAGATCTGAAAAAGTCTCGTCATGGCTCTGCTGGGAGGAGGGGGAAGGAATCACACTGACGTTCACCCAGAGCCTTCTCCTAGACAAAGTCCTATTCTTAAGGGGAAGGATTTTTCTATGGCTTTATCCCAGTTGAGTGAAGCTTATTTTTTCCCACTAGAGCCCCCCCAAACCTTCCTGCCTCACATAAGGGGAAAATAAAAATACATGGTCAACCTGAGTCAGAATTTCCAGGAGACAGACTGGGAATGCTACAGCCGGGGAGGGTAGTAGGAGGCAGGGGGAAAACTATTCCACCAGAGAAACACTTGTGAAGGTTACAGTCCAAAGACACTAAAGACTGAGAAACTTCTAAAGTTCAAAATAAAGAGAAAAAAAGAATGGAAAAAAAATACAACATCCAAGAACTATGGGACAATGATAAAAGTTGTCACATACACATAATGGGAATATCAGAAGAAGAAAAAGAAAACAGAGCATAGGAAATATCTGAAACAATAATGGCCGAGAACGTTCCAAAATCGATGACAGACACGAAACCAGGAAGCTCAGAGAACACCAATTAGGAAAACAACAACAACAAAAAAAACCACACCTAGGCATATCATTTCAAACTACAAAATAAACAAAAGCAAAGAGGAAACCTTAACCGAACCCAGAGAAAACTACATCTTGCTACAAAATACGCAGCCAGGACTTCTCAATACTCTCAAGGTCATCAAAAAACAGGCAAAGTCTGAGAAAGCTTCACAGCCAAGAAGAGCCCTAAGGAAACATGACAACCAAGTGTAATGTGATATCCTGATGGGATCCTGGAACAAAAAGGACATTATGTAAAACTAGGGAAATCTGAAGAAGTTTACTTGATAATTTAGGTAATAATTATGTCTAAACATTGTTTCATTAATTTTGACAAAGATACCACACTACCGTAAGCTGTTAATAGTAGGGAAACTAGGTATGAGGTATGTGGACTCTACTATTTTTGCAACTTTTCTCTAAATCCAAACCTATTCTAAAATTTAAAAAGGTTATTTGAAAAAAAGAAAATACAATTGACTGTTAAATATATGGAACAATATGTAATCTCACTCCTAATTATAGAAATGCAAATTAAAACTACGAGATATTATTTCCACTAGTGATTTGAAAAGATTTTTAAAAAACAAGTTTTATAAAACACTAATTTTTTAGGATATGGAGAAAAAGTTACTTTCAAGCATTGCTGATGTTAGTTATTATTTATTAAAATATAAAATGGGGGCTGGCCTGGTGGCATAGTGGTTAAGTTCATGTGCTCCACTTCAGCGGCCTAGGGTTCCTGGGTTTGGATCCCGTGTGCAGACCTACACACCGCTCATCAAGCCATGCTGTGGCGGCATTCCACATACAAAATAGAGGAAGATGGGCACAGATGTTAGCTCAGGGACAATCTTCCTCACCAAAAAATAAATAAAATAATAAAAAATATAACTGACCCTGTCATTTCTACTTCTAAAATTGTATCCTATAGGTGTACTCGCACATGTGTGAACTAATATATAAGGGTATCCATTGCTAAGGATTGAAAACAACCTGAATAGCCATCAATAAGGATGTTCAGGTTGTGGACAGGTGAAATAAATTGTTGTGCAGCCACAGAATGGAATACCATGTAACCTTTGCACAGAATGAGATAGCTCTATGTGTGCTTAGTGGAAAAACAAGGGGGAGAACAATGTTGCATACGTATATGTGTATGTAAATGTTTACAGACAGATGTATTTATACATCCATAAACTGTCTCTGAAATCATTTGGAAGAAACATACATATACTTTCAAGTGCATAGAAAAATCTCTGGAAAGATATACAAGAAGCTATTAACAGTGGTTACTCTTCAAGAGAATTGGTTGCTCACTGGAGATCAGGAATAAGAAGGAGATGTAAATTTGACGATCATTTGTGCATTTCAAATTATTACCATGTGCGTCTATTACCCTTTCAAACACCACTGATATCCAAAATTCTTATTGGTAAGAATTGATAGGAAGTAAATTCCTCCAGTGCGTATATTTGTTTTTATTTAATATAATCCTGTAATAGATATTTATCAAGCAAAATAAAATTTTGAAGAGTATAAGATGTAAAGGTTTTTTCATAATTCTTTTTGTTTCAAAATTTCTTATGTCTTGGAGTCTGAGATAGTGAAAAGTGTTAGTGAAACTGCCATTTTTATTCAGAGTATGTGTTTCCATTGCTTACTGGAGTGTTTATCAGTGCCATCCTAAAACATAGAAACTGCAACTCTAGCTTAATATATCTAAGGTTCCTGAGGATGGATCTGAGTTAATATCAAACTACTGAATATGGCAGTGAAAGAAGGGCAGAAAAAGGATTTGGGTGATTCTTGGTTTAAATGTAACAGTTATATTAAGAATAGAAGATATCCCCATCTAATTAATCAATACATTTTTATGTTATTAGCAACTATTTAGTTAGTTAACAACATAATAATTAGAAACTGAAAACAAATTCCTGGGTATTTTCTAAAGAGAAATAGGAAATGTAAGTGGTTTGTACCTGTTATCACAAGTCTTGCAGATTTGGCAGCAAGAAGTACCAGGGCTTCGAGAGTGGACTGACGAGGAAGGGAAAGTGAGTTAGAAATGAGTAAGGTCAGAACTGGTGGAGCTCGTGTTGCTGTGGTGCCAGACATTTTTAAATTAGGATGTTGTTGTGGACTGAATGTCTGTGTCTCCCCCACATTCATATGTTGAAGACCTGACCCCAGTGTGGGTGTATGTGGACATGGGACTTCTAAGGAGGTAATTGCAGTTAAATGAGGTCACGAGGGAGGGCCCCAACTCCTTAGAGGAAGACACACCAGACAGCTCGCTCTCTCCCTGCACACGCGCTCAGAGGAAAGGCCGTGTGAGAATTTAGGGAGAAGACAACTGTCTGCAAGCCAGGAAGGGAGCTTTCAACAGAAACCAAACCCTGCCAGAACCTTGATCTTGGACTTTCCAGCCTCCAGAACTGTGAGAAAATGAATTTCTGTGTTTAAACCACCTCTAGGTATTCTGTTATGGCAACCTGAGCTGACTGTGATGTCCAAAGGGCCAGTGACTTTGGACTCTAAACTGAGCAGGAGTCAAACTCCAGAAATAGAGATTTTTCTGGACCAAGGTGATACTTAAATTCTTGGCAACGTCTCGATTCTGAGTAACCTGTCTTTTAGCCAAGCTGTAAGGAGCAGAAGCCTGGCTGGGTTTCAGGGCTGGCTACAGCAGGGTGGTAGAATGAGAAGAGGCAGTAATACTTACATGAAGCCAAAGCAAAGCATTGTTCTGAGTTACTGAGACCCTCTGTGGAAGGTGGGTAGATGGCTGCTTCTCAGTGAAGGCTTGGGGTCAGGGACTAGTGCAGGCCAGAAGGGATAGAAATTCCAGGCCACAGGATTCCTCAACAAGGGCAATTACATAGGACAACAGACAGCTGTTGGGTGCCTTCAGTAGATATACTATCGGACGGAAGGAAAGATTGGCCTCATGGGACAGTCCACAAACACCTCAATCTAGTACTTGGTCAAGAAAGATTTCAGGACCAGCTCCAGAAGGTGCTCAGGAGGACAGTGGTAGAGGTAGGGAATTACATTAGCTGTATTTCAGTACAAATATCTCTTTGAGAAATCTGTGTCTTTTTAACATTGTCCAAGTGGCATCTTTATTTCAATGTATTCCTTGTGCAATAAATAACTTGTCTGTTCTACAGACATATAGAATATATAAATTATTTGCCTTTTCTATGCACATATAGATGGCACACCTCTCAGGTCAAGGACAAGAGCATGCATTTCTTTTTCCTCTGAGGCAATGGGTTGTTTGTACGATGGTTGCTCCTACAGCATCTCTCCTGCAGCTCGGCACCATGAGTGCTAGGCTGTCACCTATTGGGGCATGGGGGGAGGGAAACTGCTATTCAATTCTATTTAAAAAACCTTATTTTCATAGCCTAAACTGCCACTGTGTTTTTCAACACTTCACGCTTAGCAGATGGCTGCCCCTGCACTGATAAAATGTTAGAATGAATGACAGACTACCTCAGAATTACCTGGAGTGCTTCTTAAAAATGTGGACGTCTGGGTCCTGCACCCGACCTGCTTACAGTGACTGATCTAGAATTTCTCTGTAGAAGGGGCAAGAGGCCAGCGACCTGGTTAGAAGCCTAGGGCAAGGGAGAGATGAGCCTCGTAAATGGTCTTTAGCTGTGTTTGCATAGCATGCACACTGTTTTTGCATAGATTCTGTTTAATTTTAATAAAAATAGAAACATTTTCTAACATTTCATATTTCAAAATGCCTATAAGATTTGTACTTTTAATTATTACTATTCTATTTGGGGAGACATGGGGAAACTGACGTGGAGAGTGGACACTAAAAGCCCCATCCCCAGCCACCCCCAGGCACCATCACTCCCTGCTCAATTAGACTTTTTGGCAGCAGGACCCAGGAATCTGACTTTCACAAATTCCTCAGGTGATTCTTACGTTTATTATTTTTGCTAAGGGGACAAAACACACTTTAAGAGACACAGCACCTTTATGTAACATCTGGTCAGTGGAGAATCTGTAATAAAAACGAACTTATAAAAAAATCTTTCTGCTTACACCGTAGAGAAAGCAATTAGAGGTTTTAGGCATAAATTCAACTGGAGCTGCCTATAAACCGTAAAAGCAAAAACAGTCACCACTCATCCCTAGATAGCGGATCTAATTACTTTCTTGTAATAGTTTGCTTGACAGGTCAAGATTTAGACTATCGAGCACAGCATTGTTCTTACAAGGCTCAGTGTCACCTCCGCTTTGTGTCTGTCTTCCAGAGTTTTTCACTGGGGAGGTGTACTTGTTGTTTTCAATTTTTTGTGGTCTGGTAGTATTTAAAAATAGTTGGTGCGTGATGTTGTTCATTAACTTTTCCCCAAATCTGTGCTCTAAACTATAATATGATTATAATATAATTATCCCCTCCCACCCCGTTCTTTTTTGTTATATTATTTTCTTTAGGAAATAAGGGAGTTCTGCATATTCTTATCAGCATTTTCCCAGTGCAAAGCATAGATTAACAGTCTCCTCTAAGCTTGGTCCTAATGCAAAATGTTGGGCGGCCTCTTCAAATTAGCATCATAGTCATATGCCATGTGGGTAAGATCTCAAAAGGAAGATAGAAGAGAAGACTTTTTATTTTTCCCCTTCAGTGATTCAAGGAGACCATATCTGTCACAACCACCTCATTCAAACAACCCATTCTCAAAGTGAACAACATTTGTAGTAGCTCCTTGAGATCAAGCCTGCAGCACACCAGAGCAGTTAACTTCAGAGAAGTGATGTAAACGCCAGTCTGAATAACTGTGGTGCCGCTTAGACTTGGATTTTATGAAAAGCAATGTCTGTTCTAAGATTGACGTCTTCTATATGAGAGCCTTTTGTATCCTAAATGTAAGCCAAAAGGATGTATAAAAAAACATTTCTTGGGTCCAGCCCAGTGGCATAGTGGTTAAGTTCACACTCTGCTTTGGTGGCCCGGGGTTCACAGGTTCGAATCCCGGGAGTGAACCAACACACTCCTCCTCAAACCATGCTGTAGTGGCATCCTACATACAAAATAGGGGAAGATGGGCACAGTTGTTACCTCAGAGACAATCTTCCTCACCAAAAACAAAAACAAAAACAAAAAAAATGTCTTCCAAATTTTAAAGGATAAAGAATAAATTCACAACTAAGAAGGAGCTTCCATGAGTCCCCAGTTTTGGAAAGGCAGAATTCAGAATAAAAATGTCAAAAGTGTTATTGTGGAAGTCTTGATTTTAGGACTATCAATCTGTTTTGGGTCCTTAGTTCAAACGCACATGGCCTATAGTTTCCTGTGGGAGTCAAACTTGCTTCCTCTTGGCCCACATACGCTAGCACACACCCCAGCATTTTATCTGGGAAACACACATGAGGTTCGTAGATTCCACCCCCAACCCTCATGTCTTGGCTTGAAGGGGAGATCTTCGTGCGTGCTCCTCAGCTTGAAGACCTTGAGCGTCTCCCTGTAACTCAGAGAATATTTAAGATAATATATTAACACTAAACATTTAGCATGAAAATGTTTGGCCTGCTGAATAATTTTTTAAAATTGCCAAGTTGTCCATTTCCACATAGTAAAGCACAATCCATCATTTTCATTCCATTTGCCTTACGTGGAGAGTAGTTTCAAGCCAATAAGTGTCGATGTCGTCCGGAGAGATATTTGTTTGTTGAGCTACACGTGTAAAACCCTCGATGATCGTACAGCCACTGGGACCTTCTAACCTTAACTGGTTGTTCTTCTTCCAATAGTTGCAGTATAAGTATTTAGACCTTGAGATTTTGGCAGTTGGACACACTATTCCTGATGAAGAGCAACTTGGTAGTAATGAAAAAGTAATTTCTTAAACTAATGAAGTAGATAATTTAAAACCAGGGGCAATATATTTGCAGTTGATTTAAAAGAAAACTAAGTAGGCTACATTTAGAAGCAGCATTTCTGTTTAGTGGATTGTGGTTTCCATATCCTGTGTTTATTTCATTAGAATCTTTTTATTAATGATTTCCATCCTACCTCTGACATATCCTTGAACCTTCGCAGTGTTTTAATCAAGGATATGTTGGTTACAGCTTTTGCTCATGCCACCCTCCCTGTGCTTTAACTCGAATGCTAATGAAGTGCATTTTAGCCTGTACAGAATGAAAGAAATAGAATATATAAATTCCCATAGTACAGGCTCTGTAAATCATTATTCCTTTTTTTTCATAAAATCAAAATTATCTAAACAGCAATGGGTCAAAGAGTGAAAATTTGAATAGTTTATAGCACTGGGGACCCACACGGCCTGGAGGTGTTTCAAATCTACTTTAACTCTGTTTCTGACAAGTGGTCCCTAAGTGTAGATTAAGGAATTCTCTGAATGCTGCACTTTCTGTGCCAATGCTTACTTTACATAGCTGCAATGAAGGAGCTAAATGTTTCCAGTATGTATTAAATTAATTTTTAGTGAAAAATCCCAAGGCAAATGAGAATTTGTAGCCCTGCATTTAAGGAGAAAACAGAAGTATGAGTGAATGAGATATTTTTCTGGGTTGAAAAGAAGTGTCAAGTTTCAACATTTTAGTGAACATTTTGTTAGTACTAGAGTCTGCTATTTATAAGAAACTATATGGGGCACTATTGATGTGACAAGCCAAAATGCATGATCTCTGTCCCCGAAAGAGGTAGAGATGTACAATATATCTCTGTAGGTATACTATGGTATATCTCTAGGAGACCAGTCATGTTTACACCTGATAGACAGCAGAGTGTATTGGTTTAAGGTGCAAGCTAGAGAGTAATAAGGCTTCAGTTCAAGCCCTGCCTCTGCAATTAAGTTTTGTGCCTCCTTTTTCTTACCTGTAAATCGTTGGGTATTTCAATAGCACCTACCATACAAATTGTTGTGAGAATTAAATATTATAATACATGTAAAGGACATAGAGCAATCCTGGCAAATGCTAAACCCAACAAAGCGCAGCTACTTTTTATATTTACTAAGGCATATCTTTTCCACAACTTAAGAACATTAATACAGTGTATAATTTTCCCCCAAGTATTTGACCTTGTCTAGGGAACATAGCTTCTGGGATGCTGGGGCACACACTGGGCTCACAGCTAGCTGTGGGATTCATTCCAGCATGTCCTCCCCACAGTGGATGCTGCAGTCAGGGCTGTGGCAAAACCATAACTAATGCATGTCATAGACCTCCAGAACCACTCACAAATAGTCAAAATAGGAAATGGTAAATTAGTTCAATTCAAAGACCTACTGTTAAATTTACGTGCACACACAGACACACACATGCAGACACACACACATATATGCATGTCATACATTATAGAGATATTACCAAAGGCCTTGGAAGCTCAGATTTAAAAAAAAATTAATTCCTAATGCATGCATCATGAACGGATTTATGGAGGAAGTAGCATTTGATTTGAATCTTGAAGCCAGAGCAGGATTTTGGTAGGCTGAGAAGCTGCGGAAGGGATTTGCAGGCAGAGGAAGTAGAAGTCCAGGGAAGCTGTTTACAGCACATGTGGAGAGTGGCCAGTGGTCCACTGACTTGTCCATGAGACATGTGGAGATATTTACTAAGAAATAAGGTCAAGGAGATAGGTTAGAGACATTATGAAAAAGTCCTTGGTATTGGGAGAGGGTTCTGGAATTCTCTTGACTTGTGCACCCTGGTAAACCATGGGGTTTGTGTGGTGGCATTGCCTTGGGCACAGCTGAGTGTCAGGGAAGTTGGCTCACCACAAAGGAAGCTGAGCCTTCACCACTGGGTAAGCCAGCTGACCTAAGTGCTGGGTGCGTGGTGCCCACGGATGTAAATGGTGGTTCATTTCCCAATCCTATGCCACTTCTTTGGAAGATGGCAGGAGATTTAAATAGCAAACAGGAAAAAATGCGCATGTGTACTCTGGGATACCGGGTTATTTTTTAAAGTTCAAGCATGACTCCCACTAAAATCAAGTAACAGGAGCTATTTTCCACAGAAAATAAAGGAAAATACAAAACTGACATCATTCTTAGGTTCACTAACCAAATCTGAAATGACAACTGAGGGTTCGGAAGCCATAAAATCTAAGCAAGAAGTGTTCCTGGTGATGAGCAGGATGAATGAATTAGATGGGAGGGAAATTATGGAGGGAGATGGGTTCTGTGATTCTTCTACTTCCATGCCCTGGAGACAGTAAAGTGCATATATTTAACCTTGCTTTGCTATTTACATACATTTTTCTCCCTGGCTCACCCTCCCTTATATTGTGTATGTAAATGTGATATTTAACTTACAATTAATGCCTTAAACAGAGTGATTCATTAGCAAGGTAAAAACAAAGTTAGAGAAAGATCTTGAAATTCTGAAGTTGTAAATTTTTCTTGTGCGTAATATATGTGAATATTTCATAAACCTTGTATACGTGTTGCACATTGAAAACAAAATGGCTTTGGTGTAAACTCTCATTACTTAGCTATTTTACTGAAAGCCAGAGAAAATAATTCCTCCACAAAATGTATCCTAAAAGGTAAAGATTTACCACATATTAATATTAGTTGAAAAAGCATACTTTTAAACCATATTAAGAGTATCAAGAGTATGATATCCCATTCGTACAATTTCTGCTATTAAGGATTTTTTCCTCCAATATCCAATCAAATGCCAATGAATAAAACTTCAGACCTGGTATCCTGAGATAATAGGTAATAAATCATTTTGCTACCTGGGTTGCACACAGGATGAATGTAGCCTTGTGAACTTGATCATTGCCGGTTCCCCCATGATTTAAAACATCCATATGCAGATATATCCAGTCCAGAACTTTCTGGGGATTCAGATGTGTACATTCACAAGCATTTTGAGCAGTTCTGTCTTGAGGCCCCACATGAACCTCAAGGCGTACTGAATTCATCACCCCACACCCCATTCCTCACCACCAGTGTACCCCTCCCACTGTGCCCCCCACCTCCGTGTACTGAATTCATCACCCCACGCCCCAGGCCCCACCACCAGTGCACTCTCCCACTGTGCTCCCCACCCCCGTGTACTGAACCCACCCACCACTTTGTTCAGACCTGAACTCTTGCTGTCATTATTGACTTCTCTCTTCTCACCAACTCTCATCACATCTAATCATTACCCGGTCTTGAACAATTGTACTTTTTGATCTTTCTCTAATACAACTTTTCCACGTACTTTCTGTCTTCATGTCTTCACCTTTACTCTCCCTCCTGGGTAACTCTTATAGTCTCCTAAATTATTATCTTATAATCTTGCCCCTCTAAACTTTTCTCTGTATGAAAAAATAATCATTTTAAGGTGGAGCATATCCTTTCTGCTTCGACAGGAATCCCATGAAATGATGGCTGTTCATTTTTCCAACTTTATCTCTCATCTGAACAGCCTCCTGCACTGAGTTTCAACCATCTTAAATACCTCCAGGTTCCAATAACATGATTCCCTTTTCTCAGGCCTTTTTATGTGCTCTTCTGTCTCAGATTCCTTACCTGCATTATCCCTGCTGGTCCTTTGGGTCTCAACTTGATGCACTCTTCATGGAAGACATCCTGGCTCCCAAGACTGAGTTGGATGTTCCTCCACTATGCCTTCTGGTACCTTCCCTCAACTCATTGTTGTAGAGTGTCTGTTGCTCTGTATAGCAACCCCCTGCCTTTCCTCTCCTCCACTCACCTCCAGGCCTCTTGAGAGCTGTCAGCTCAGCACCAAGGCCAGTACCTGTGATAGTAAAGGCAGTCAATAAATATTCACTGGATGAATACATGAATGAATTTTCTAGCTCCAACCACAATCTTAGACAAATATTGACTAAGCAAAACTTCCTTTTAATGTCTATTATACCCTAGAGAATTTAACACATGGATAACAAATGCTTTTCTATGAATAGATGTCTTTTCAGATTGTATGTAGTGCTATAACATACCTATGGAATGCAATACCTGTAACTGAGGGTAGTGTTTTTAACTTTAAAATTCAGGCTCAAACTGATCCTACGATAAAAAAAAATTAGAACGTGTTTACTTTAAGCTTTATTCAAAAGTCCATTCATAATCTGTAATACTGGCAGGTCAGTTAATGTTATGAATTTTATTCCATTGACTATTTTAAAATGAAGATTTCAATTTACTTGAATAAATATTTTTATAAATTCTGTGGTATTAACAGTGTTGACACATACGAAATGCTCAGTAAGTATTGGTTGAATAGCCATGATTAAAAAGTGTTAGAAATTGTAAAAGATGTTAAATATGCTTATAAGGTACTCGAATTCTGGAAATCAGTTTTGGATACAATCTCACAGAAGTTGATTGTTGACAAGAATGTTGGGAGGGGTCGTATCTCAGCTTTTGTAAAGAAACCTATTTAATGTCTGTGGTAGGTTGAATGATGACAACCCAAATACCAGTTTCTAATTCCTTGGAACCTGCAAATGTTAATTTACAAGGAAAAAGTCTTTGCAGGTGTGATTAAGTTAAGGATCTTGATGGAAAGATTACCCTGAATTACGCAATCACAAGTGTCCTATAAGAGAAAGGTAGAGGGAGATTTCACAGACAGAAGAGGCCGGCAATGTGACCACAGAGGCAGAGATTGGAGTGACGTGGTCACCAGTCAGGGAATGTTGGAGCCATCGGAAGCTGGAGGAGGCAAAGAGAAGATTCTCCGCTAGAGCCTCCAGAAGGAGCACAGCCTGCTGGCACCTTGATCGGCTCAGTGATGCTGATTTCAGACTTTTGACCTCTAGAGCTGTGAAAGAATGGATTTCTGTTGTTTTGAGTTTATGGAAATTTGTTACAGCAGCTTTAGGAAACTAATACAATGTTCATGCAATAGTTTCTTCTATTCTTATAATGTATAAACCTGAGATTATAACTACATGACTGAAACAAATAAATGTAGGAATAAAACACATAGTTCATTCAATTTAGCTGCCCTTTGTAGAACACCTGCATGCATAAAGGAAATCACCATAATATTCTGATTTTCTCCTTCCTCTCTGTTCTTAATATTAGACTATAACTTAAGAGACTATATGAGAATATCAATAAATTATAGGATGTGAGTCTATACTGATTTTTTGACTATGTATCTTATATCTAAAAAATTTGCATAGGCAAATTTGACTTTGCTAACCTGCATATGAGCTTTGGTTCCCTCACCTCAGCCATTGATACTCATAGTCGTGATGGTAGCAATCTTTGGCTACCACGTATGATCTCCCAATTACAGGAATGTTTATTGTTCTGTTAGGGAAATAACCAGTATTAATTTTTTTCAAAAAAATTTATCTCATAATTAGTTATTATGAAACTAAATCTTTAAGACAGATAAAGGAAAATAGCTAAAAACAAACAAAAAAATAACTTTTAAATTCAGGTGAAATCATTTTGTAAATAGTGGCTTACTCTACTTCATTTCCAGGGTAATTGGAAACAACATAAATGGCTTTCACAGAAATTTAAAATACATGGAGAAAACCTAGGAGCAGAGCAAAGAATTTACAAAATATCTTTCTAGTTATTAAATTTTCTGTAAAAGAAGTCCTCATCCATGGAGTAACCATTAGAATTTTTAGATGAAGAAAAGAAACTTAATATTATGTGCATTGATGAAAACAATTTTGATGTGATTTAAAATGTCCAAGGTCATCCTCAGCATTAGATTGTTCTGATTACAATATACAAAAGTTTTTATAATTATTTCTTTAACACTGGCATATCCTAAGACGCAGACAGCAAGGAATCCACCCAAGGTTACACAGAGAGTTTCAGCTAAGATAAAAACTCACGTGGGTCTGATTTTCTGTCCGGTCTTAGATCAGAGTCTCTACTGCATTTCTGTCAAAGATTGTGCCCTCAACGCGATTCCTGTAAGAAATTCTATAACTAGAAGTGGTGGAGGGCTTGGGCTGCCTTACAACTGAGATTTTTTTATCTGCCCTCATGAAGGTACAGTAGCATGGATTCCACAGGAAGAAGTGGAGGCTGTGATGTTTTTGTTAGGATTAATACGGTCTTGAGCTTTTCCTTCCCTTACCTTCTCTTTTCTTTCCATCTAAGAAAGGAGTATTGTTACCTATTCCCTCGGGATTCCACGTCTGAAGTTTTATTCATTACACATTTGACTGGATATTCTAGGAAAAAATCCTTAATATTAGAAACTATACAAATGGGGTACCATATTTGTGATACTCCTAATTTTGTGTGTGTGTGTATGAGGAAGATTAGCCCTGAGCTAACATCTGTTGCCAATCCTCCTCTTTTTTGCGGAGGAAGATTGGCCCTGGGCTAACGTCCATGCCCATCTTCCTCTACTCTATGAGGGATGCCGCCACAGAATGCTTTGACAAGCAGTGCATCGGTCTGTGCCCGGGATCTGAACCTGCGAACCCTGGGCTGCTGAAGCAGAGCACGCTAACTTAACTGCTACGCCACTGGGCTGGCCCCCTAATATTTTTTAAAAGTATGCTTTTTCAACTAATATAGCATGTGGTGAACCTTTACCTTTTAAGATATATTTTCTGGGGAATTATTTTCTAGTGCTTTCAAGAAATAGCTAAGTAATGATGGTTATATCAGAACCGTATTGTATTCAATGTGCAATGTGTACAATATTTATGGAATATTCACATATATTATGCACAAGAAAAATCTACAGTTTTGGAATTTCAAGACCTTTCTTTAACTTTGTTTTTACCTTGCTAATGAATCACATTTATTCAAGAAACATTTGCTAAGTGTCAGTTACAAGTAATAGCCAGGTGCTATGATAAGAGAAGGTGCCAGCCCTCTAGAACGATCCTATTCAATAGAATAGTGTCATTCACATATGTGAGCATATACGTAATTTAAAATTTTCTAGCAGTCGTATAAAAAGTGATATAAAGAGTCAAAATTAATTTAAGAGCATATTTTACTTAACAAAATTTGTCCAAAATATTAGCATTTCAACATGTAATCAGTATATGAAGTTATCAGTAATATATATTTCTCTTTTTTTCCCCTCAGTCTTCAAAATCCAATGTGCATTTTGTGCATTAAGCACATCTCAGTTCAGACTAGCCACACTTTATTTGCTCAAAAGTCACATTGTGGCTTATCCTACCGTAATGAATAGCACAGATGTAGAGGCTCAAGATTTACTAAATGCATTGGATTCAGTGGGATTCATATGTTTCTAGAGGTATCTACGAAATGATATGGAGATACAAAGTTGAGAAGAACTAACTCACTTGGATAAAGGGGAAAGTGGTCAAGCAAATTTTTGCTAAAGTTGCATGGGCTATGGGCTATCCAAAAACAAAGGTACAAGAGCATACCAGGAATAGGAAGGGAAAGATCAGGCGTTAAGTGGGTATCTTCTGGATTTCAAGTAATTTGGTGATTACTCGAGTATTAGGTGCACTGGGGGAGAGTGGGGTGAAGAGGAGGCAGTGGCAAAAGATGTGAGTAAAAAGTAGGTTGAAGATAGAATTACTAAAAATCCCTCTGTGTACTACTTAGGCATATGGACATTATTTGGCACACAATCTAGTGCCACTGGATTGTTTTAGGCAGAGGAGTTATGAGATGTGATTCGTGTTTTGGACGGACAATTCTGGTGGAAGTGTAGAGTGGATTGGAGCAGGGTGATACTTGAAGCAGAGAATGGGTAAGAGGTTCCTGCAGTGGCCGAAGGGATGTTCACAAAGATTAGTTGACTTTAGAAAGGTTGCATAGTCAAATACGTTTATATAATATTGGGTTATATACAAATAAATTTATCTCCTTTTAAGACTTTTCAATCTTTATGATGATAATGTTCATTGAAATTCACAAGGGAGATATGGTATATAGTCTTTCCCAAGTTAATTTGGCCATTGGACTCTCTTTTTCAAGGACCATCTTGCATAACCAGTGTTCTCTGGAATACTTGGAAATGCTGGTTTAGGAAACGTCTTAGCTGGAATAGAAGAAGGGCACTGTGTGACATTTCAAAGCTTTTCCACTCTGTTTCTTGTCCTAATTAAGATGTTACTTGAAGGTAACAAATCCCTTCATGTACATTTCAGTTTGATTAAATAGTTTTTGCAAACGCCCCTCTTTTTTTTTTTTTTGATCATGGCTGAAGAAATCAATTGTGAAATTATTACCTTAGAGATAACAATCTCACCATGGAAGGAAATAATGTTATAGGGGAACACTGGGATGAAAAGAAACCAAAAAAAGAAAAGAGAGGGGAAGGGAGGATGGGAAGAGAAGAGAGGGGAGGGGAAGGGGTCCAGGAGAGGGAGGAGAGGGGAGAGGAAGCAGGGGAGAGGATGTAGGGGGAGGAACAGGGAGGGAACAAGAAGGGAACAAGGAAGAGATAAAAAGAGAGGAAAAAGCAGAGAATCACCAGTATTTAAATAGCTGGCAAAAGAAGAGAGCAAATGAAGAAAACTAAGAGTCAGGGTCAAGGGAAGGAGAAAAAGGAGGAGCAGTACCCAGATTTTAAGGGAGGAGATACTTTCAAGACAAAGGGAGTGGCTGACAGAGCCAGATTAGAAAAGAATCAGGCAAGACAAATCTTCATGCCCTGAAGACTCCAAATTTACATTCTCTAAGAATTAACAGTCTATGAGGCTAAGTAACTGTTTTGTATATTTAATTAATGAGGGTTTTTTTCAAATCTTGACACTTGAACATTCATGCAAATTTAAAAGTGTATGTGTTAGGAAAGGGAGTCAGGAAAATAGTGTTAATTGACAAATATAAAATCACTACAAATATTGGGCAAACAACATGCTCTCCTAAAGATAGGATCTGAATATCTGTTTCACACATGAAAAAAAGCAAAATTAATTCCCTTCTTAGATTTATTTTAGAAGAACACTTTTGCAAGTTTTCCATTTGGCTGGTTTTCACTCCTATCTGGTGATCTGCAGATTGCTTTCTTGTCGTGCCTTGGGAATAGAGTTCTGATGGGCCCATTGAGAGAGGTTAGTGCTTTGAATTAATCCAGGAGCATTTGTCTCCCGTGAATAAGTAATTTAGAGTGGAGAGCATATTACACGCAGCCAAAGTTAAGAGACATCTTATTTCACCAAGAAGTAGGTCATTTGAATTGGGAGACACTGAGAGTGTGCTTAAGGTAATTACGGGAAGCAGGTGGTCTTCACAGCCAGCACTGACTTTGATGAAAGAGAGATCATAGTCTGAAAATACCCTGTCATGTTGAGTTCTGGAGGGAAAAAAGCAAAAATTTAATAACTGGCTTTGAAGTGAATACCAATATTCTGTCATCTCTCACTTATTTTCCATGGCAGATTAAAGGTACTATGACTATTTTAACCTTGTTTCTGTAGGAAAATTGAAAGTAGTGCTTTTTTCCCGTTTCCTTAGTTTATTCTTTAAAAACTTGTCCCAGTTATACCTTTTAGGTTTGGCATGAATCTATTTGTTTTTACTCATAAATCTCTTTTTCCAAACTTAAGGTTATGATTGGATAGGAAAAAAATGCTGGATCTAAAGCCAGCAGAGTATCAGTAATTTATCCTGTGTAGCCAAATCCACTTTTGAAAATGCTCAGGCAATTTCTACAGAAGTCAGTGGAAATTGCTTATAGATGCCTATGGATCCTGTAAAGATTTGTTCAAATTTCAGGCAGCACCTCACCGAAAATATATTCTTTCCTTGAAATGGAGGTAAGGGAAGAGTTAATTCTTTACAAATTGCTTCATTTTAAAGTAATATTCTTCTAAAAGTAATAAATATATTACTTTAAAGGTAATATTCTATTACTTAGTCTATATATGTATAGTCTATGTGGCAGATATAACATGTTAGTTTCCTGTCCGTATTAATTTTCTGGGGCTTCTGTAACAAATTACCACACATTGCGTGGCTTAAAACAACGGAAACTTATTCTCTCACAGTTCTGGAGGCCAGAAGTTGGAAATTAGCATCACTAGGCTGAAATCAGTGCCGGCAGGGCCGTGCTCCCTCCGTGGGCTGTAGAGGAGAATGTGTTCTTTGCCTAGTCCAGTCGGGATTCCTTGGCTCGTGACCACGTTACTCCAGCCTTCAAGGCCCATATCTTCAAATCTCTCTCAGTTCTATTTTCACATCATTTTCTCGTGTGTGTGTGTGTGTGTGTGTGTGTGTGTGTGTGTCTAATCTCCCAGCACCTCCTCGTTATAGGGATACATGTGATTGTATTTAGGGCCCACGCAGATAATTCAGGGTGATCTCCCCACCTCAAGATCCTTAACACCTAAGGATCTGCAAAGACCCTTTTGCCATATAAACAATATACACATATATAGTAACATTCGATATATAAGGTAACATTCAAATGTTCCGGAGATTAGAAGCAGGATATCTTTGGGGGGGGAGCATTTCTCAGCCTGAGACTCCATTCAACGCGCATTCCATTTTCTTCCCAGCTGACAGAGTCCTGGTCTGTTCAGGATGGAATTGTTCCCATAAGGTGTAGCAATGACTTACGATGGCTCTAAACCAATTATGGCTGTCTGTCTCTATGTGCCATGTAGCCAAGGATGGCCCTGTAAGCCAGTCCTGGCAAATGAGATATAAGAAAAAAATCAGTTTGGGAGTTAGTCTTCAGAAAGGGGTTCAGTAAAGACACAAAATGGAGCAGGCATGACTAGCACTACCTCAGGCCCCATTCTCCACCTTGAAATCAGATACGACTCCTTGTTACTGAGGCAAGGATTTGTGATCATGAGGCAGAAAAGCTTATAAAGGGCAAGAAGTGGCAAAGCTACAGATGGGAAAAATGAAAGAAGGTCGTTATTAAGCAGCTGAAACAATGCCAACAACTGCCTGTTCCAGACTTCTTGATAGGTAAAAATGTAAAAATAAAATAAAATAAACTGATATGTGTTTAAGCCACTGTTAGTCAGCTTTTCAGTTACTACAGCCAAAAGCATTCCTAGCTGATACATTCTAAAAGATCTTAAAAACACTGATGAGCATGAAAAAGAAAAAAAATCACTATTAATACCATCACCCAGAAATTATCAGTGTTAGCATTTGGCAGTGCATTCTTCCAGCTATACAAAGGGATCTTACAGCACATACTGTTTTAGAAATTGCTCCTTTTGGTTTACTTCTGTTATGACCATTTTCTCATGTTATTAAATATTAATTTGCAAAACTAATATCTGCATGGTGGTCCATCATTTTGATAAACCATAAGTAAATAACCTTTACTGAAAATGTATGTAAAAATTATTGTTGTTGTTTAGTGTTTCTTTGTTGAACACTAAAAGGTAAAATGATAGTCCATGAATAGCAAAACAAGAAAACAGAGTGCCCAATTGTTTGGTGACAGCCTCTGAACCAGAAGAAAATTTTGTTGTTGTTTTCACAGTATGCCATCTCTCACTTGAAGAGATCGGATAGGAAAGTTCTGGGAAGATAAAATCTAGTTGGGTTGACTGAGGAAGTGATTATGTTGCTAAGGAGATTCTCTTAATTTTGTTTGGTAGGAATCTTATCATTTGTTTATTATTTTGTTTACTATTGTTTACATTTGTTTACTATTTGTTACTATTTTGTTTTCGTTATACATTCTCAAGTGTAATATTTCTTGTAATCAAAATAGCTTTTATGTAAAAGGTAACACAGCATAGTTGTGATATAATGAAACTTAAAATATAAAATCAATATGTAATCTTGATGCAAAAGCAAAATAAAATATTCCTCATATCACCTATTCAGAAAGTGAATTAAATGAAAATATGTCTAACAACTTATTCTGTCACAAAATTTGTCAGTGGAATATGAGCCAGTAGCTTCGAGAAAACAAACAAGTTTGTCTCTTTCTTTTCAGTGGAAATAAGGACACGATAAGGGCACAATGAGTAAAAGAATCTCATTCCAGCAAATGCTGACTATCCAGGGAAATATTCCCAATTGTGGCAAACCATAAGTAGCAGTGGGGAAAAGTGTTGAAGGGTTTCCAGTTAAACCAATGATTCACATAGAGAAAACCTGATACTGTTCTTTCTCACTGAAACCAAGTTACCAAATGCTTAGTCTGCATGTAGGAGTTTGTAATGGAGTTTTATAAATGTGTCATTCCATTTGTGTTTCCATCTGTAATTTCATATAGATATGGGAGGAGGTGAGATAGTGAAAGGAAGTAGTAAGTTTCCATAGTAACATAACAGAAAATCCATAACATGGAGGTGATGTGATATAAACAACTTCTTCCTCCAAGGTAAAGGATGGAAGAACAATAAACACTGTGTAGTTATCAGCCAAGTGCAGACATTGTGTGTAGCTCAGAAGATGCTTAATTTAATTCAGAATTGACTGTAACTCAGTTGCTCAGGACGTGTCATTCCTGTTATTCTTCTCCCCTCCCCCTAGTATGTAATTTAAGGTGAAATTTCCTTTGCCTGCAGAGTAATTTATAACAGCTTAGCAACACAGGTGACAGAAAGGAAGCAGAGTCCCCTCTTTTGGTTAGTTAAATAACTTTGCCAATAATTTGGTGCATCTTGCATTTTGATTTGTGGTTCAATCTGTTGATCTCAAAAATATTCATCACCAGAACACAAGTTTTGCTGGGCACTTATCTAAATGGAGATAAAAATTGCATGCTAAGTATTAGCAACCCAAATTATATCCACACGAGGTAAAAGAAAAAAAAATCTAAATGACAAGTTGTGAATTGTGTTGGCAATTACATGGCAATCAGCATATTATCTTGCATGTTGTCCTCATTTGCTAGTTTAGTAATTCAGTTTGAATTTGTTATCATTAAGATTTTAAGGCATCCATTGGCCAACAGCTGTGATTCATCTATTTTTAAAAATTTTCTCTGCAGAGTGATGAGAATGTCACAAGGAAAAATTGTGAAATAGATAAAGTATTAATGGCATCTGGTTTGGGAGCACAGTGACTTCTAAAAGTGGTGTGTGGGGATAGTACAACATGTTTAAAGATTTGAGAGGATGGGATGGTGTTGGTCTATTTCTCCATGCTCTTCCAAAGCTTGTGGGTACCTCTCATTTCAGTTCAGTAAAGACAGCATCAGAAAGTTTGTGTTAATTCTGAGTCAAGAAAGAAAAAAATGAATTATAAGCCTAAATAAAATAAACTCCTGCCAATCATTGTCAATCATTTTATTCTTTAGATTTAGACCTCTGAGGAATTTACTTTCAGGATCAATCCTTTCTTTCCCAGACTCTCGATGATTCTCGTTTCCCTTCTCTGCAGCTTTCATGCTCTTCATATCTCGCAAATTGTGAAAATTTTTGTTTCACTCCATTTCCTTCTTTAGTTACTATGCTATTTCTCTTTTTGTTCTACAAAAGAAATGTCTTTGATTGATGCCTTCATTGAAAAGTCCTTAATGTTCTTACTCTGCTTTCTAGGCCTATCATTACCAAAATGGAGCTGCTAAAGTAGTGCCCAACACCTTGACGAATCTACAGCCGTTGAGTGACCTTCCTTCTCCTTGACCTTTTTATAGCATTAGGCTCTGCTGATAATCTCCTCCTCCTGAAACATTCTCCTCCCTTGGATTCTATTAAGTAACAGTATACTGGTTTTTTCCCAATCTTTCTAAGAGAGCCTTCTCCGTCTCGTTTAGTGACTGCTTTTTCTGCCATTCTGTGTACGTAAGCATGCCCCAAGATGTGACTCGGCGCTTCTCATCTTTTATTTTTATATTTCAGAAGTTTTCGGTCCTCCATATACCCAAATCCACAATCTACATTTCATATCGTTATTACACTTAAACATCATCCTACGTCTATTATTTTGACTGGGATAACTCGATGCTTCCTAAAATGCAGTACATTTGGATAATTATCATCATCTCTTGGAGAGTGATTGAGCACTCTTCCCAACTTTCCTATTTCTCTTTGTAACACAGCCATTATCCCAAGATAGAGTCATTATTTATTCCTACTATTCTTTAATCCATAAATCTAATCACTTTTGTTTGTATTAAAAGAGCTATACATCGGTCCTGTTCCAATGCCATCAATGAAAGTTTCTGGATATATTTTGAAGGCATTGCCGAGAATATTTGCTGATGAACTGGGTAAGGGGTATGAGGAAAGGAGAAGAGTCAAGAGTGGTTTTAAGGATTTTGGCTTGTGCAACTGAGTGAAGGGCAGTGTTACCTGTTGTGTGTAGAACACTGGGGAAGAACAGGATTGGGGGAATTCCATTTTAAGGTTGCGATTCCTATGAAACATTCAAATGGAGAGATCAAATAAGCACTTAAGATTTCTGAGTCCAAATTTCAGAGGAAAAGTGAAGGTTGGAGGTACAAATTGAGGAGTTATCTGTTCTTAAAGCCATGGGACAGGTTGAGAGTCCCTAGGACCTGAGTATAGGTAGAATCAGAGAAGGGGTCCTCAACTTAGCCCTGGGGCACACTAATAGTTACAAGGTGAGAAAGAAGGAGTGTACTTGAAAGAGACTGAGAAACAGCAACCAACGAGGTGGGAAGAAAACCAAGAGTATAATGTCATCGGACACATTTGAAAACAGGTTTCAAGAAGAAGAGGATAACCAACTACGTGGAATGCTTCTGAGAGTCGAGTAAGGTGAGGACTGAGAACTTAGCATCAGGGCCAACTTACCCACTGAGTACAGAAGGCACAGTGCCGAGGGCCCACGCTACTTGTAGGGGCCCGCAAAATGTTTAAATTCCATTTCTTTTAAAATCAGAAGGAAAAAATGCATATAATAACAATGAATATATAATTATGATTCCAACCTGGATTACATTTATTTTTACAACCATGCAGTCAAAAATATAAATTTAAATATTTTCTATGAAAGAAAGGGCGCTCAAAGGTCTTCATGTAGCCCTGCTGAACGTTGATAGGCGGTGTGGGTGTCACTGCTCACCCTGATAAGAACAGCTTTGAAGGAGCCTTGGGAACAGAAACCTGAGAGGCATGGGTTCAGGAAAGAGTTGGAGAAGAAATGGAATGTGGAGACAGGAGACAGCACTTTTAACAAACCTTTAAAATAATTTTGCACAGGGGTGCAGAAAAATAGGATCATAGGTGGAAGAGATGTGGAACCAAAGGGAGTTTTTGTTTTATTCTGTGTAATGTGGAGGCAGAGGAGGGGGTGTGTGTGTGTGTGTGCGCACGCGCACGCACACACGCATTTGGGAAAACTGGGAAGACACATCTTTTACAAGATATAATTGAAGGAGCAGAGTCCTTCAGGATAGAAGGGCATGGGGTCTGGTACCCAGTGGGAGGAGTTGGCCGTAGATGGGAACAAGTGCTTCCTGATTGCTTCTGCTTCCACAGTGAAATAAAAAGTAAAGTCGTCAGCTGAGAGTGAGGAGGTCTGAGAGTGTGGGGGGGATTTGACGAGAGGACAAAAACATACCATAGTCACTTTCATGTTGAGCGAATGGATTATCCAGGGAAATGTAATAGAATTGCTGAAGGAGAGAGAATGTTAGAAAATTGAAAACATTAACAGCAGTAGTTATCTCTGGGTAGTAGAATCAAATTTGAGTTTTATTTTCCTTTTTATAATTTTTGTTTTTCAAAGTGTTTACATTGAAGTACTTTTGTCACGTTAGAAAGCTGTTAAAAATAATAATAATAAATGCCCAACAGCCTTCCTATGCCTTATATCTCGCTTTGGTTCCCATTTTCTACAGGAATTTTTCCTGGACCAACTCCAGATTCTTGTGAAAATTCCCCTAAGACTTAATCTCCAGTGTGTGATGGTATCCTGTCATATATATTGTTATGTTATTTTAACTGCCATCTGTATGAGTATATTGTTTTCCTAATGAAATTACCAACTCTTTACTGCCAGCAACTAGGTCCCATGTAGGTATTTCTTGGTTTTAATGCGTCAGTGTACACAAATGTCTTAGGTATCAATCTTCTTTATTGACTTGTGGGTTTTGTCTCACCTTCTTTTTTACCGTGGCAGAGCCTGCTTTCTCCTTGTAGCCCATATAATTCCCAGCCTGTCCTTAATCAAATACAGCCCTTCATCCCCCTTCTTCCAGATGCATCTCAGCTTTTGTTGAGGCGGTGAGCTCTATACTTACAGAGCAGAGCATGAGGAGGGTGAACAAGGAGGAGGTGAGAGAGAACTCTGCCATTCTCATACTCTCGCTGTCATTCCCCCCCCTCCTCCCCCACAGTTATCCTTAATGTGTTCTAGAAAGGCGTGGGTAATAGGAAAACACAGGACTTATTCTTCTGTGTCTAAAATCAGTTCTCAGTGCTGAAGACAATGGGTGATAAGCTGTTCTAGAGTCCGAAGAGAGAGCCCAGACAACTCCAGAGGAGACCAAACAATGGAAGACCTTGTATAAGAAAGACAATGATTCATTAGAGAGAAGGGTCTTCAGGGGGGATTGATGAGTGTAAAAAGCCATGTGATGTTTCTCCTCCCTCCCCATAGACTCCACCTGGAGAAGTCTGAGGGGGAGGGCTGTAAAGTAGCATGCAGTGGGAGCAAGGACAAAGGCTAGAGGTGATATGGGACAACAGTGCACATTGTTCCCATTGTTCAATAAATGCCAACAAAGGTATCCCAGCCTGGGTTAGCTCCTCAGCACCCTCACTTGCTGGAACAAGGTGAATCCAGCAGAAAAAACATCTGTGGGCTTACCAGTGAGAGCTGGACATGGGGAGGTGGGTAAGTGGCAGGAGGGCATTGACCTGGGAGTGCATCACTCAGGTCACAATGACAGTGGTAGAGAGCCCTGGAGGAGGGGGTGGCAGTGGCTGAAGAATCTATAAATTCACCTTATAGATTTTGTATTTGCCATGACTTCATGCTTGTGTAACACCTAAGAGAGATCCAAGGAGCACCAGCTAATTTTTAAAGGCCTCAAACTCCTTTTTTTAAAATTCTTTTCCTTCTGCTGACTATAAAGGAGGCAAGGAGTCAGAAAGGGGGTGGGAGCAAAAAGACAGACCACCACCACTCCAAGTCCTTGAGCCCTTGGTCCAGTCTAAGCCCATAGGAGTGGAGATTGGCTTTAAACTGGCTTTAATCCAGATGAGGTAGAAATCTTCATTTCTTAATTCTGTACCCAAATACCTAAAAAATGACACTACTCATTAATACCTGAAATGACATGGCATGTTCCTGATATGTCATCAGGGGTAAGGAAGGAGACCTGATAGAGTGTTTGAAGGCTATGGTGGAAAACAAAATAAAGCTGTATCCTCCAGGGTTGGCCCGTTTGTTCAACTAAACAATAGTGAAAATAATAGTGATGGTGAGAGTAACGGTAATTGTTGTAGTAGTGGTAGCAGTGGTGACAGTGGTGATAGATGCCATTTATAGAATGCCTACTAGGTGCCAGTCATTATATTAGGAACTTTAGGTGTATTATCTCCAATCCTTACTGTGAACCAGCGATGTAGATATTCTATCTCCAGCAAGCATAGGAGGAAACTGAGGCTTATGGAGGTAAATAAATCAGGGTCACACAGACAACAATAAAAAATTGGGGAGGGGCCGCCCGGTGGCGCAGTGGTTTAGTCCGCGCTTGGCAGCCCGGGGTTCGCGGGTTCGGATCCCGGGCGCCCGCCAACGCACTGCTTGTCAGCCATGCCGTGGCGACGTCCCATATAAAGTAGAGGAAGATGGGCACGGATGTTAGCCCAGGGCCAGTCTTCCTCAGCAAAAAGAGGAGGATTGGCAACGGATGTTAGCTCAGGTCTTCCTCACAAAAAAAAAAAAAAAAAAAATTGGGGAAAGGAAGGAGAAGAGAATGCATTTTCAACAATTGCCTCTCTCGCTTTCTGCCATCTTGCCAACCTTCTCACTGTCATGAGCTCCTGGGTCCTGTTGGTTCCAGGCTCTGGTGGCACCACTATTGCTCCAGCTGCCTGACCTTTGGGAACAAGGTGATCTTTATGTTTCACTTCAGCCTCCACCAGCCTTGGATTGGGATATGGTGAAAGAATATTTATTTTCGTACTATTGCAAATCATTCTGTTCCAGAAATGTTACACGTGCAACAAATATTTATGCCACGGAAACCAATATCCTGTTTCTAGATTGGCCTGCAGACATAACCATAATGCATAACGTCATTTCCATAGGAAAATGTGTTCTGCATCTCAGGTAAAATGATCCACGAGTAATCTTAACATTGTCAACCTCAAATGAATATTACGATAAACATGATTATCCACATTAATGGCAAGAAGAATTATAAAAAATTAAGATTAAATATTAAAAATCAAATATTTGCTCTTATTTAGCTTCAGAATGCTTTGTGCAATTCAGTTCATGAGTTCCCAAGTGACTGGCAGGGAGGGGTGAGGGGACCTAGAATGAGGCTGAGAGGCAGGAAAGCCAATCTGTGATAATTCACAAAGTGGATTAGCATGAATACAGACATGACTGCAGTCTCCCCACCTCGCTCCCCTTCTGTTTCTGGCACCCCTGAGCAAGTCAGGGAAATAAGGAACATGACTATAGTCACTGGTAAAGTCAAACAACCAGATCTCCCGACAGCTCACCCTTTATCTGTTCAGTTTGCTTAGCTATTACCATAGTTGGGATCTCACCAATTGTCATTAAGAACCTTCTGAGGAAGAGCTTGGTGCCCTATGAGATCATGGCATTCAGAGACAGATTTGGTTCAAATCCCTGACCTGCTCTTTAGGGATGTGACCCACAGCATCTTTTACTTAATCTCCACAGATTGATTTGCTCATCTCAACATTAGAATTACACAATCAATAAATTAAATTACACAATAAATTACACAATTAAATTACACAATCAATAAATTAAACCCTTGAAAAAACATGAGTATTTAAAATACAATATTGGCCTTGAATAGTTTAAAATATTCATTAATTCCACAAACATTTATTGAGTGCTTATTTTGTATCAGACACTATACTCAACATTAGGAACTCAGAGATAAATAAAGCATAATTCCTGCATTTAATGAGTCATAAAGTTTTCTTCAGAAATTGCACAACTGGTGGCTTTGTTGACCTGATTCACCTCTGTGGTAGCAGGAAATTCCTTCAGTTTAATTTTTTGCAAAATTCGTTTGTCAGTTAAAGACTGCTTTTACACACAAGCTTGATATTTGGCCACATTGATCATATGACTCATAGGCTGAATTAGAAGAAAACAGGAGGCGTCCGAGTGAGCAGCGTAATTCCTGCCACAAGGCTTGTTGATTTTCTTCCAGTGTGAGACAGAAGTCAGGGTGAGACCTTATTAGATGACAGCATGAATGACCTACGTCAGGAGCTGGACCATTGTCAGGGTTTTGGACTCTATCCTAAGAGCCACGGGAGGCCTTGAAGGGGGTCTAGAAATGCAGTGGAGTCCCTCATAACTGGATTGATGTTTGAAAGATAACTCTGGCTGACACCTCGGCATCACAAGGGCCTCCTTATGTACGGCCACAGTGCTAGAATTTGCACTGTGATGTCCTTCAAGATGGTCCTTTGAGACAAACTGTTCCTTTCTGCCCCCCTTCACCAAGCCCCTTGCTGGCAACATGGAGGTGGATTATATGTGGGAGAAGGAGTGGGTTGTGATATATGGAGGTGGAGAGACAACTTGGAAGCTTTATTTGGAGTTACCCATCCCTTTCACATTTTCTATGCCCCAGCAATGTTGATCTCCTTTCATTTCTCAAAGGAACTATGCTCCTTAGCATCTCAGGGCCATTCCTAACCTGTTTCCTCTCTTTGAAACTCTCCCCATCAACCCATCCTTAATTCCTAAACATCCTTCAATTCTTACCCTTTCAGGGCACCCACCTAGCTTCCCTGTGCTAAATACTATATACTATATGCTATATGCTATGTGCTATATGCAATATGCTATTTACTATATCCTACACACACTATACATTATATAGCATCTATGTACTGTATTCTGTACCATATTCTATACACTATATACTGCATATTGTATATTTCCTTCATAGCATAGCATTTGTCACTATTCCTTAGTGTATATTAATGTTTCTGATTATTTGTTTAAATATCTTTTTCCCCAATAAAAATATTTACCACGTTAGAAACCATGTCTGTATTGTTTCCCACTGTATACCTAGTGCCTCCATAAATATTTTTCAAAGGTTGAATAATGAATGGTGATCTTCTGGAAGAGATTAATTTTGAGATTTCTGAAGGGAAGATGTATAGATTGAAGGAAAATTGGGGAAGGGAACAGCTTGGGCAAAAATATAAAGGCAGAAATAAGCATCTAACAGGTGGCATCTAAACTTCTATTTTGTTTTTCATTTTCATCAATTATAAGATTAAACCTACCTTTATGAGTCATTGTCCTGAGAATAGTGGTTTGCGGGGGCCTTCCTTCGTTGTCACAGTCAAGGTTCTGAAAGTGCCCCAGGAGAGTTATTACACAAAGGTGATTTTCAGATGTCTTCCTAATGAACAGACACCAATGCAGAAAAGGGTTTATTCAGTTTAGGGTATTTTACATATTAGAGTTTATTCAGTTTTGAGTATTTTGGCTTTTGCTGTTTGGATTTATATCCTCAGAATAAAAATTACTTCAAGATATTTACTTCTTAGAAGTGAGGATGTGTATATTTATCTAACAGAAAACAATTTCACAAGGGTATATGAACAAAAGAAGGAAAATTCAACAAATGAATCTAGAAGAGCACTTCTAAGGAGATTATCTTTAATAATTCTTTTAGATTAATCTTTGTACTAGGTTTTATAAATGGTTCCAGGTGCAGGTTAAATACTTTGCAGTTCTCCCTATGAGGCTTCTTGGATTCCTATTATCTGCCAATATGTGTTCCTCAGACTTTGGAATATTTGAAATAAATCTTCAATACATCCTTAGAAATTCACTGAAGAAAACTTCATCTTCCATTTGCTTCATCTATTTGCTCAAAGAATTTAATTCAGAGTCTTGTGTCATAATCAAAGGGGAGGGCATAATTCAGGGAACAGACGAATCTCCTTAGGACAAAAGCTGATTGTTAAACAAGATGCTTTGTTGGATCTTTCTCAAAATGGACAGATTATGTCTCGTTACCAATAACCATTGAATGGAAAATTGGTCAGTACAGCAGGTCAGCATTAGCAGTGACTGTTCCTGGATCCTTCTGCCCTTCCCTTTCACTCTGCCATGGTTTCTCATGTTGTGCCCGGAGGGCTTAGAGATAGTCAGCAACTTAAAAAATATTGGATCCCTGCTCAAATAAGTTTAGGGATTACCACATACCAAATTTCCCTCTTGGAAATTTACATTAGATTAAAAACTCTAAGGCATCCTACAATTTTTAGGAGATGTTGTCCTAAACTGAACTAGTAAAGCATTAGGAATAAAAACCAAGGAACAGAACAGATATAATAGCAGTCCTGTGTTCCTCCTGTCCTCTCTCCAATGCCCTGTGCACAGTACACATTGAGTAGATATTATGTGAGGAAGAGGAGAAGGATGTTATTAGCAATTAACAAGACAATTTGTGTATAGTAGGTCAGGTAAAATCACATAATGCCAAAAAAAGACTCATACCAGTTCATGAGTATTTGAAGAGGATGGCTGTAGGCTATTATCAATATTAAAATTGGAGGAAATCTCATCGCCTTTTTCTAACAGAGGCTATGTTATTTGATATCTTTCCAAATTACCATTCATCTCTGATCTTCTAATATTTTTGCCTTTAGAACCTTCCAAGTATATGACTTACCCTAAATTTTTTTAATTTCTTATTTTGTTTTATTATTTTTAAGTCACTTTATTGAGGTATTACTGACACAAAAAGCTGTAGATATTTAATGGATACAACTTGATGAGTTTGGAGATAAATATTCACCAGTGAAACCATCACCACAATCAAGGCTATAAATACATCCATCACCTTCCAAACTTTCCTCCTGCCTTATTTATTTATATTTACTCATTTTCATATTGATTTTTCTTTTTTTGTGAGGAAGGTTAGCCCTGAGCTAACATCTGTTGGCAATCCTCCTCTTTTGGCTGTGGAAGACTGGCCCTGGGCTAATATCCATGCCTATCTTCCTCTACTTTATGTAGGATGCTGCCACAGCATGGCTTGACAAGTGGTGCGTCCGTCCACGCCCGGGATCTGAACCTGAAAACCCCGGGCCACTGAAGCAGAGTATGCAAACTTAACCGCTACACCACCAGACTGGCCCCTGATTTTTCTTTTGTGGTTAGAGCACTTAACATAAGATCTACTCTCCTAACAAAATTTTAAGAATACAGTATTTTTAACTCTAAGGCCCTATGTTGTACAATAGATCTCCAGAACCTACTTGTTTTTTTTAGAACTATTCAATTGATGTCAAGTTTGTGATAGATGCAAAATCCACAGGTGGATTAAAAAAAAATAAACACTGAGGGTTTTTAAAGATTCAGTAATGCAATCAAGAGAAAGTTATATATGGATTGAGGATTTCTTGTGTTTGTTTGTGTGTAAAATAAGAGATGAAAAACTCAGATCAGAACTGAGATCAGCAAATGTCTTGATCATTTTTCTGAAGGAGAAAAAAGAAAAACTTAAACCATTTCTACTCATAGGACAGTAAACTGCCCAGTAAAAAAAAAAAAAAAAGAAAGAATTCCCATCCATTATGATTTGGAGCTAACCCATAACTCAGGGAGGTTACCATATTTACATTTATTTGACTTTGTGAAGTAGAATATCACATTTTCCCAAATTTCAACTTACATCGGTTAACCTTAATATTATGATGTGTTTTCATCCGCCTGTTTCCAGGATGTATTAAGCAATAGCTATTGAGTTTTGGGCACTGTCTCCATAAGATAATATGTCATCATTTTTTATAATGCATTATTTTTGTAAAGTAACACATTGCTGCCTCCAATGGGAATGGCTGTATGTAGTGGTTTTAAATGTTTCCATACAAATTGGCAACTGGAGCATATTAGATATGGTTACTCTTTGAGTGAAAAAGCAGCTTCTCTCTTAGGTTGATATATTAAATTATATTTCCAGTGATACACTGAAAGCATTCAAAACTCATTATCCTAGAGTCTTTCTTCTTCTAGGACGCTCTGCCCCGGTGTTTGTAAACTTAGCTCTAAAGAATGAAATCAGTTTGATTATTTTGTCTGAGAAAATATCTTCTTGTCTATAGCTTTTTCTTTTTAATGATGCTTGTATTCACTAATTTCCTTTTTGAAAATAGTCTTTCTGATATCTTCTTTCAGATGGAAAATAATTATAAGATCATCCCAGTGGAGAATATTTAAATGTATTTTTAAAATACTACTATAATTAGAAAATGATCCCAACAGTAATAAATCTTTAGAATTGGAAAGACCCTTAACTAGTCAGTGTAATTCCAACACATGGAAAGTATGCTCCCAGAGGACAGGACCGTCTCCATCTTTTTGCTGCTGTGTCCAGCTCCCAAAACAACATCTGGTCTGAGCCAGCCCTCATATTGATAACTGGAGAAATAAATGAAATATGTAAAGCACAGTCTTCTTTTCCAAGCATTCATAGAGATGTACTAAACGCTGAGCCCGATCCTTCCTCTTTTCCGAAGGGAGATTAATATGTCTAACAAAGGAAACAAAAAATGCAAATATATATGCACCAAAATATCCTCAGTAACATAGGAAGGTTGAAAAGGGACATGAAGTTCAAAGGAAGGTAAGACATCTGCCTAGCAGGGATGGAGGTTGCCCAGGAAGAAGCGTTTGAGATAAAGCTGGAGAAGAAGGTGTGGTTTTGACAGGAGAAGGTGTGGTTTTGACAGGATAAGGTGTGATTATGAGGGAGAAGGGATCTCCAGGAAGGGGAAATTGCAGATGAGAGCATGTAGAAAGGAACTGAAAAACAATGGAGGGTAGAAGACCTGACCCTGCCTACCCTGGGGAAAACCCTGGATAGCTAAATTAGTGCTGGGCCAAGGAGGGCAGTAAATGACAGACCACTCCACTTAGAGCTGTTTCATTATCACCCTTCACCAAAAATTAGCTCTTTCTCCTGTGATCTTTATCATAAGCAATAACAGGGAATGGCCTGTTCAGAAATTTTCTTTCTATTCATTTGCCTCAGTGGTAGCATTTATACTGTAGACCCCTCCTCTTTTGAAATCATCACCTCTTTGGATTTCTGCAACACCATCTTTCCTGGTTTATTCCCTCCTTCTCTGGCCTTCCCTGGCTCCTTCTCATCCATCGTGAAGGCTGGCTTCAGCGTCCCTGTCCTCTGGCCTGCCTCTGCACACTGACCATTGTGATACCCAGCCTCTTGTCCTGCCTCCACGCTGCTCCTCCAAGCGGCTGACCTCTGAGAATTTCAGGATTAGATAGTCGTCATTTCCCCTCCTAAAGCTTGCTCCACTTTTCATCAGCCTTTCCATTTTGCAGGATCTACATTTTAAAATTGCCTTGTTTTTTCCTTTTTGATCAACTTTGCTCTTTTTTTTCCCCCGTAGACTCTGTTTGACCCATTCCTTCCTTTTCATTCTCACTGCCAACAGTTAGGTTCCATGTCATCTCACACCTGGATTGTCCCAGTCACCTCTGGCTCCTCACTGGTTGCCTTGTCTACTGTCACTCCCTTGTCAGATAGTATAATTCTACCAAACTAAACTAAAATGTATTTTCATTACTCACTCTCCTGCTTAGTTACACAATAGAAATTAGCCAACATTTATAGAGAACCTGTTATGTGCTACACAGAGCAGTAGGCAGAGGGGTTTACAGTGACAAATGCATTTCCCACTCTAGAGGAACATGCAGTTAAGTGTGGGTGACAGACTTGTAAACCTTAGTTACACACAATGGAATAAGTAATAAAATGCCTTCTTTCATTTTTTGGTACTTTCACATAAGCTTATTTATTTTAACATTGACGGTAAATTCCTCATGCCTTTTTAAAATAAATTCATTACTCTGTTACTTAAAAAACTGAATTGTTTCTTTTACCAGCAACTAATGTTATAATGTCTTATAAGTGAAAGATAAGTACATTTTTAAACTCAATGTTAGATTTTTTAAAACAATTGTCTTGGGATTCAGAGAAAATATATTTCACTTGGACCATAGGTGTTCTCCAAGTAAAATATACACATTTATAAACTAACATTGGGTTTGGTTTAGTTCAAAAGCTAAACCAAAACTGTCAAAGTGAAATGTTTGTTTTTTCAATAAACATTGTAAAGAATCACACTGTAATCATTGCAGGAAAGACATATTTACTACATTTTAAAACTGGTTAAGAATGACCAGATACTGGTGTTATCAGTTTAAAATAGACTGTTAAAACTATAAGATCTTTTATGTAAGCCCATGGTAACCACAAAGAAAATACATTTAGAAGATACACGAAAGAAAAAGAGAAAAGAATCAAAGCATATCACTACATAACATCAGTGAAATTCAAAGGAAGGTACTAAGAGAGGAAAAGAGGGACAGAAGAGCTACAAGATAGACAGAAGACAATTAACAAATGACAATAGTAAGTCCTCCCTTATCAATAATTACTTTACATGTAAATGGATTAAACTCCTTACTGAAAAGACTTAATCCTGAATGGATAAAAAAATAAGATCTCACTATCTGCTGTCAAGAAACTCACTTTAGATTTAAGGACACAGATAGGCTCAAAGTGAAGGGATGGAAAAAGATATTCCACACAAATGCTAACCAAAAGAGAACAAAAGTGACTATACTTATGTCAGACAAAATAGACTTTAGGTCAAAAACTGTCACAAGAAACAAAGAATATTATATAGTGATAAAAGAGTCAATTCATCAGGAAAATATAACAATTATAAATATATGTTCACCCAACATCAGAGCACCTACATATATAAAACAAACAAAAAGATGAAGGGAGAAACAGACAGGAATACAATAATAGCAGGGGGCTTCAGTATTCCATTTTCAGTAATGGATAAAACATTGTGACAGAAAATCAATAAGGAAGCAGTGAACTTGAATAACAATATAGAGCAAATGAACTTAACAGACATATACAGAATATTCCATCCCAAAGCAGCAGAATACACATTCTTCTCAAGTGCACATGAAACATTCTCCAGGATAGATCATATGTTAGGCCACAAAACAAGTCTTAACAAATTTAAGAAGACTAAAATTATATCAAGCATCTTTTCTGACCACAATAGTATGAAACAAGGAATTAATAGCAGAAGGAAAACTGGAAAATTCACAAATATGTGGAAATTAAACAACACACTCCTGATCATTCAGTGGCTCAAAGAAGAAATAAAAAAGACATTAAACAATATGTTGAGAGAAATGAAAATTAAAACACAATATACCAAAATATAAGAGACTTAGCAAAAGCAGTACTATGAGAGAAGTTTATAGCAATAGATATATACATTAAAAAGAAGAAAGATATGAAATAAACAACCTAACTTTACATCTCAAGGAACTAGAAAAAGAGCAAACTAAGCTCAAAGTTAGCAGAAGGAAGGAAATAATAAAGATTAGAGCAGAAATAAATGAAATAAGACCAGAAAAACCATAGAAAACTCAACAAAACTAAGAGTTGGTTTTTGAAAAGATTGGCAAAAATGACAAGCCCTTAGCTAGATTAAATAAGAAAGAAAAATGACTTGAATAAAATCAGAAATGAAAGGGAGACATTGCCATTGATGTCACAGAAATAAAAAGGATCACAAGAGACTATTGTGAACGATTATATGCTGACAAAATTGAAAACCTAGCAGAAATGGATAAATTCCTAGAAACATAAAACCTACCAGGACTGAATCATGAAGCAACAGGAAATCTGAACATATCTATAATTAGTAAGAAAATTGAATCAGTAACCAAAAAACTCCCAACAAAGAAAAGCCCAGGAGCAGACTGCTTCACTGGTGAATTCTACCAAAGGTTTAAAGAATAGTTAATGTCAGTCCTTCTTAATCTCTTCCAAAAAATTGAAGAGGAGGGAACACTTCCAAATTCATTTTATGAGGTCAGCATTACCCTGATACCAAAGTCAAACAAAGACACTACAAGAAAAGAAAACTACAGGCTAATATTCATGACAAACAGAGATGCAAAAATTCTCAACAAAATACTAGCAAACCGAACTCAAGAACACATTGAAAGGTTCATAAACCATTTCTAAGTGGCATTTATCTCTGGTATGAAAAGATGGTTCAACATATAAAAGTCAGTTAATGGGATACACCACATTTCCTAGTGAGAGACATTAGGCAAGAAAAAGCATCCAAATGGGAAGGTAAAATGATTTGTTTGCAGATGATATGCTGTTTTATGTAGAAAACCTTAAGAACTCTGCCAAAAAAAGCTTGTTACAACTAATAAATAAATTGAAAAGTTGTAGAATACAAAATCAGCATACAAAACCAATTGTGTTTCTATGCAGTAACAACAAACTCTTCTGAAAAGGAAGTTAAGAAAACAATCCTGTGTACAATAGCATCAAAAATAAAAAATACTTAGGAATAAACTTAACCAAGAAGATGAGAGACTTGTACACAGAAAACCACAACATAGATGAAAGAAATTGAAGAAGACACAAATAAATGGAAAGACATTCTACATTCATGGATGGGAGGACTTAATATTATTAAAATGTCCATACTGCCCAAAGTGATCTACAAATTCAATGTAATCTCTATTAAAATTGGAATTGCATTTTTTACAGAAATAGAAATAACAAGGTCCTTTGGGAACCACAAAGGATCTTAAATAGTCAAAACAATCTTGAGAAAGAAAATCAAAGACAGAGATATCACACCCCTGACTTCAAAATATATTACAAAGCTACAGTAATTAAAACAGCATGCTACTGGCATAAAGATAGACTATAGACCAAAGGAATAGAATAGAGAGCCCAGAAATAAATCCACATATATATGTTCGACTAATCTTCAAGGGTGCCAAGAATACGTAATGAGGAATGATAGTCTTTTCAACAAATGGTGATGGGAAAAGTGGATATCCACATGCCAAAGAGTGAAATCAGACCTTTATCTTATGCCATACATTAAAAACTCAAAATAGATTAAAAACTTAAATGTAAGAACTGAAACTGTCAAATCTATAGAAGAAAACAGGGGAAAAAGCTTCAAGACATTGTGCTTGGTTATGATTTCTTGGATATGACACCAAAAAAAAACATATAACAAAAGCAAAAATAGACAAGTGGAACTACATCAAGCTAAAAAGCTTCTAGGAGCCGACCCAGTGGCGTAGCGATTAAGTTCATGCACTCTGCTTCGGTGGCCTGGGGTTCACCAGTTCGGATCCTGGGCGTGGACCTACTCACCACTCATTAAGCCATGCTGAGGTGGCATCCCATATGGAAGAGCAACAACTTTACAACTATGATACACAATTATGTACGGGGGCTTTGGGGAGAAAAAAAGAAAAAAGAGGAAGATTGGCAAAAGATGTTAGCGTAGGGCCAATCTTCCTCAAAAAAATGAAAAATAAATAAAAAGCTTCTACAGAGGACACAATCAACAGAGTGAAAAGAAAACCTGTGGAATGGGGGAAAAGTATTTGCAAACTATATATCTGGTAAGGGATTAATATCCAAAATATGTAAGAAACTCCTACAACTCAACAGCAAAATAACAAATAACGGTTAAAAAATTAAAAATTTTTAAATTAAAAAATGATTAAAAAGTGGGCAAAGGGCTTCGATAGACATTTCTCCAAAAAAAGATATACAAATGGCCAAAGGTCCATGAAAAGATGCTCAACAGCACTAATCATTAGGGAAATGTAAATCAAAACCGTGATGAGATATGATCTCACACCTGTTAAGGATGACTTTTATAAAAAATAGAAGTGTTGGTGAGAAATGTAGAGAACTTAGAACTCTTGTACACTGAGTATGGGAATGTAAAATGGTGCAGTTGCCATGGAAAACAGTAAGGAAGCTCCTAAAATAATTAAAAATGTGATCCAGCAATCCTACTTCTGGGTATTTATCCAAAAGAAATGAAATTAGAGCCTCAAAGAGATAGCACCACTATGTTCATTGCAGTATTATTCACAATAACCAAGATGTGAAAACAACCTAAATGTCCATTGACAGATGAGTGGATAAAGAAAATATGGTATATACACACAATGGAATATTAGCCATAAAAGGAAGGAAATCCTGCTGTATGTAACAACATGGGTGAACCTTGAGGACTTTATGCTAGGTGAAATTACCTACTCACAGGAGGGCAAGTACTGCATGATTCCACTTATATAAGGTATCTAAAATGGTCAAACTCATAGAAGCCAATGGTAGAATGGGAGTTGCCAGGGTGTGGAGAGAGGGAGAGATGTGGAGTTGCTGTTCAATGGGTATAAAGTTTCGGTTATTCAAGATGAATCAGTTCTAGAGATCCGCTGTACAACATTATGCCTGTGGTTAAGAAATACTGTATTGTGCACTTGAAAATTTGTTAAGAGGGTAGATCTCATGTTAAGTGTTCTTACCACAATTTAAAAGAACAAAGGAAAGAAAGACCAAATATTTTTTGCAAACTTTGCATGGGATCCCAGAATGCCAATCTCATGGTTACCCTTTCTCATAGGAAAATTAATTTTCCCAGAGGACAAATATTCTGAGAAACATTTGGTATCCAGAAAGTTCACAGATCCTAATGTGCACCTTCAAATATTTTCTAACACTCCTTGGCAACATTTTGATTATCACTTGAATTTTATTTGACAGGCTCTCACTGAGTCTTTCAGTTACTGAACAATATGAAGATATAAACTTAAATTTTTCACTTATAAAAATAAAAAGGTTCTAATTCCCTCTTAATATTCACTCTAACCCTAGCTTCACTTTGGATTTCAGGTGGCTCCTTCCCCTCACTGTATGCTTTACTATTACTCTTTATTACCCTTTTTCTGAAAAAGAAATCTTCCCCTGTCTTTCGACTCCATGTTTTTCTCTCCATTACCCCTCCTTCAGTGGGAGAAAATCCAGTGGGGATCTCTTCCTTGTGTGTGTGTGAGGATGTTTAGCCCTGAGTTAGTATCTGTTGCCAATCCTCGTCTTTTTGCTGAGGAAGACTGGCCCTGGGCTAAGATCCGTACCCATCTTCCTCTACTTTGTATGGGACGCTGCCACAGCATGGCTTGACAAGCGGTGCGTCGGTCCGTGCCTGGGATCAGAACCTGTGAACCTCGGGCCACTGAAGCAGAGCACATGAACTTAACCACTACACCACCAGGCCGGCCCCTCCAGTGGGGATGTTTAGTGACTTTTTTAGGCTCTCGTATTTGTGCATCTGTATTAGGTTGGGAACCCTCAGAACAAGGCTTCTGTCAGAGTATATTTATAATATTTATGCAGTTCTGTTTTATAGATTTTTAAATATGCTGACTTTATTGCTTTGTATTTATTTAACATTATGTCAATACTTATGCTGCCTTAGTTTATTCCAAAGAAAAGTCTGCATCAAAGTTGGAAATAAAATCTTTATCATGGAATGTATTTGCTTTCTCTTCATATAGTACTTGTGAAATACTAATGTTGCAGACAAATACATTGTCAGCAGGAAAATAAATGCATTTGTCATATATGCTAGGCTCTACTTAAGGTTTTCTATAGACCACAGAAAAAGACAAGTCAAAATGGGATAAGTAAGTGACCCTTGAAGTGATATTTTTAGTTCCTTGAAGAGTAATTGATCTATGCATGTCCAAGCATCCTCATCTTATCTGGGGCAGAGATACAAATCCAGTTTCATGGTTAAATTAGCAGGTAATTCCTCCCATTTGTAGGTGTTGAAATGGTGCTTACCTGTCAGAGGAATCTGATTATGCCAGATCTGCAAGGTTCCTGCCTCAGTGCACAAGGGCTTAATGAGAAGACAACTGACTCAACAGAGAAACTTCAGAGCTGGAAAACCACCATCCGACCCCCTTTGTTGGGATACCTGAGGCTGCATCTGAGTGACAGAAGTGGAATTAGATTGCTGACACGCTTTTATTCTGAAACTAGCCTAGAAATCTAGATTTAGCTTTTGCTCCATGAGATTCCTCATCTTAGTAAATGGCACCATCACCTTCTATTTGACGCCTTCCTCCAGTCTCACCTGTAACTCATAAACCATCTGGATGTTGATTCTACCTCTGAAAAACCCTCTGACGTGTCTCCTTCTGTCCACCTCACTCCCAGTTTAAGCCCATTCCAGTTTTCCACAGATTGTTGAACTAAACAGTGAATTGTTCACCTTATTTCAAGTATGAGTCTTCCTTCCTCGTTGTCTATACTCTGCCTGAATAAACTTTAAAATTATTTTTGGAATATTCCAGCTGTACAAAAAGTATATATAGATAATATAGATAACACTTGTGTACCCAATATCCAGATTGAAGGGGGAAAAAACAGACAGTTGGAGTTTCCTAAGTACTCTTCTCCATGTGTTCTCCACTCTTCTCTGGAAATAAACACTCTCCTGAATGTGATGTTTACCAGAATGCTCTTCCAATGAAGCACATCTGGTCAGGTTAAGTCTCTGCTTCAGCCATCCAATGTGTTCCCATTGCCTTTGGAAAAAAGTCCCCAAACCTTTGCCATGGCCACCATGGCCTCCCACAGTCTGACCCCTAACTGTGGCTCTCCAGCCTCTTCACACACCATTCTCTGTGAAGTCCAGAGAATGTCCTTCTCCCCACTCTAACCTTGATGGCTGTTGTGATCCCTCAAACATACTAAGCCCTCAATAATTGCTTGCAAATTGGATGAATACGTGAATGACTGTCAGATACTGACTGTGTCAAGACACAAACATGAAAAGTTATGGTCGCCGTCCTCTAGGGTCTGTAACAGGTGATAAGAGAGGGGAACAGGCCAGGGGATGGATGTGAAAGTAAACAATTGTAACTCAGTGTGATAAGACCTATAATAGAAGTCTGAATGAGCAGAGAGATGGAACACTGAAGGGTGTAATCAGATCTTCTGGGTTTGGAGAGGATAAAAGAAGCCTTCACAGTAGAGGAGACGTTTAAATTGAAGCTTGAATGATGAATAAGATTTTTCAGGGCACAGAAGGAGGAAAGCCTATTTCAGGCAGAAAAAGCAGCATGTGAAAATACATAAAACCCGTGGCACCTGCAGAGAGCTGTGGGAAGCTGAAGCAGAGGGTACGCGTTGGGGCGAGGTGGGAGATAAGGTTGAAGAGCCAGGCTGACCAGAACACAAAGGGTTTTATATGTCAAGCTGTGGCATTTGGAGATTCAATGATTCTCATTCCTGAAACCCAATTTATTACTTATATACCAGACACTATGCTAAGCCAGGCAGCATATAGGAAGATGAGTAAATTGACCCACCTATCCTTACAACCTTATTTAATAAGGAGATGAAACAAATCCACAATGCAATTTTTTACCACTTTCTCCCCAAATATAAGTGTCTCTGGAAAGACTAGATCTAATAAAATTGGGTTTTGTATAATTTTTTGTAAAGTCATTGGACAGCAGCCTCATGGCCATGCATAAGCCAGAGGTGCCAGCATGTCACTCCAGCATCCGTAGCCCACACTTGTGGTGTGATTGTGTTGGGTGTCAAGTCTTCACAAACCTTCAGCATTGCAGAGCCTACAGCAGATGGTAACTGCCACCTGAGGGGCTGTGTGACCCATGATTTCAGCCTCCAGGTGTTGCAGGATGGTCCGGGCTTAGTGGGGGAACTGTGCTGGCCCTCCACCCAAAGTCAGCAGTAAGCAGACTCTCACTGGGGTGATTTCAGCCCATTCTTGGTAACAGCAACAGAGAACCATTTCTTTAGCTTAAGGAGGGCCATCTTCCTCAATGACATGTAAATATGCAGATAACTTGGAGGGGATAACTCAGTAACAATTACATACCATTCACACTGTACTACACAATAACCCAGCAACTTTTTCTTGAGAGAAGGTTTAAATAGGAAAGAGCTAATGGCCATTAAGTACCTGAGTAAGTTTCTGACAATGGCAATGTATGAAAACGGAAACATTGAAGCCTGAACAATGAACTCTAATCAATTTTATCTATATCTCCCCATGCCTCCTGTATCCCAAATTTATGGAAAGCTTAAGATATTATTAATTTTTATTTAAAAGGGTTTAAAGGGGCATGACTTCAGCGCTCATGTCTAATTGAGTACTGACTTGCCCTGGTTTCATTGAGCTCTGGGCACGTGTACAAGGTCCACTATTATGGCCAGGTTATGTCATCAAGGCCAAATTCTACCCTCAGCCACCTTGACTGCTCCATTCTTGCGTTGAACAGGGATTGCAGATGAATGTCCAAGGAAAGAATTCCTGCCAGCACGGTGAACCTTTTCATTCTCTGCCTTAGCAGACACAAAGTGAAATAAGAAGAAAAAATCGTCTCTTCAGTTCTGATTAGTCTGAACCAGTCACACAAAAGTGCATTTGAGATACTCTTACTGCTCTTCCACAAAAGCTAACATATTAGAAAACCAGGTTATCAATTACAGTGCAGCTCCTATGCCTTCCCGTAGTCCCCTTGGAGAAGTGCGTCTTTTCAACCAAAGACGACGCTAGCTTTGTCCCCTTAGGCTTTTTGGCAGATATAAATGTAAAGGTGTTGAAAAAAAAAATCTAAGAATCTCTTTTATTTTCCCTGGGAGGCAATGTCATGTTGCAGCTACACTCAGAAGGTCTTTTTCTACCCGTGGTACCAGTTAACCCAAGAGGGGTGGAGTGTTCCTCATTCTCTCTCTGGGGTGGTCCCTGCATTGTGGTTCTATAGCCTGCCTTTCCTTTACTTCATACCCCTCCTGCCTGTTCCCAGGAAGTATTGTTCTGGTCAAAGGCACAGTCAGTTGAGAAGTAAATGAGCCACTTTTGCGAATAACATTTCCTACTGCTTTACTTTGGTTGGATAATAAGATGTTAAGGTTTAATTGAAGTAAAAACGTTGCGAAGGAAATGGAAAAATCACATCTCTAATGAAGTAGCAAGAGAAGTGAAGTATTCAGATAGCCACAGGTTGATGACTTGAGAGAAATGTATCTATTTCTCTCTAAGGTGTGTATGAATTTCCTAGAAGTAAGAAGAAATAGAAAAGAGAAATAATTGAAATTGTTATTCCTTAGCAGTGACATTCTATCTAAATGATTTGCAAAATATTTTTTCAGTCTTATAAAATATCTTTGTGATAATTGTTCTACTTAGTTCCTGAACTGTGTTTCTTTCATGTTCTACAGATTTCAGTTTATCATTTAGATATCTATTTTAAAATAAGAGTTTATTGTTTCTGCATTAGAACAGTATACAATATCTAACCAGTGAAAAAGAAATAAAAGATATAATGATTGGAAAGAAAAAATGTTCTCATTTTCTAATGATGTGATTGTCAATCTATCGGAGTCCCCAGAAATGTACAGACAAATTATTGGAATTAGTTTGGAAATTGAGCAAGATTGCTGAATATAAAACCAATGTACAAAGTCAATTGCATTTCTGAATGCCACGATAAGCTATTGGTAAATATAATCGAAAATAAAGTTTTCAGTAGTAATGGCTTCAAAAAAGCTAAGTAAATTGGAGTAAATCTACAAATGATGTTCAGGACATTTTTGAGAAAATTAATTTAAAAAATAGTGAAACATAGCTAAGAATTCCTAAATAAATAGAGATATATACAATGTTCATGGGTGGAGAGACTCAAAATCAAAAGGAGTGAATTCCTCTCAAACTGACTTATAATTTCAATGCAATTTTTGTCAAAATCTAACATGATTATTTTATTTTTGCACATACGTGTGTGTGTATATCTTGACAAACTAATTCCAAAGTATATATGGAAGAACAAAGGACCAGAAATAGTCATCCATTCTTAAAGGAAAGGCAGTTAATGGTTGATAGGCTCTTGATACACCAGATGTGAGCACATATTAATAAAACATTGTGGCTCTGCACAGGGATAAACAAACTGACCGGTGCATCAGAATAGACACTCCAGGAGGAGTCACATAGATTTATGAAAATTAGACTTAGGATTAAATTGCTATTGTAGGTCAGTGAGGATAGGATGAAATTTCCAAAAAATGATAGTGGGCTATCCCTATAGAAAAAAGCACCAATTGACCCATATTTTATACCCTTCAAAAATAATATTAGGTGCAAGAAAAAAATGTGATAGGTAAATTTATAAAATAGTTAGAGAATAATATAGAAGAATATATGTGTAACATCAGAGTGGGGAAGAATATCTTTATAACTTCAGGGTAAGGAAGCATTTTAAGAACGCACAAAAAGCACAAACCATATGTAGTAACTACAATTTATTAACTTTTTGGAAAAGCTAGAAAAACAAGTCCTAGAAATCAACAAGAAAAGGGCAAAGAATTTTTTAGGCACTTCACAGAAAAGGAAACTTCAATGGCAAATGAACTTCTGAAAAAAATACTGAATTTCATATGTATTTGAAATATGAAGTTCGTATGAATTTCAATGTAATTAATCAAGGTAATTGAGTAATTTTAATTGAGTGATATAAATAAGTGCCACAAAGAAATGTAATTTCATAACTACCAGATAGGCAAAAATTAAAAGTGTGACATTATCAAATTTTAATGGGCATTTGAAGCAATATGAATATGTGTATAGTAATAGTAGATGTGTCAATTGGTGTAACTACTTAGGAAAACAATTCAGCATTATTTGATGAAGTTGCACATGTACGTGTCCTATGATCTAGCCATACAGCTTCTAGGTTTATACATTAGAAAATCTTGTACATATAAGCATATACCAGTACAAGTCATATATAGAATTTTTTAATGGTAGCACCATTTGTAATAGCAAAAAACTGAGACAATATGAATATCCTCAAGATTCTGATGGGTAAATTAATTGTAATATATTCATATAGTGGAATATGATACAGCAGTGAAAAATGAATGAAACACAGCTACATGAACAATAGGGATGATTCTTTCAGGAATGTAGATTTAAACAAAAATAAAACTTTCAGATGAATACTTACAATGCAATTCAATAATTTTAAAGTCCAAACATATGCAAAGCTAATTATCTTTAGGGATGCAAACATATGGTGTAAAAGCTATAAAGAAAAGGAAGGAAATGATAAACAAAAAATTCATGATAGTGGTTAGCTCTCAGGAGGGAAACAATGCCTTTTAAAGATAATATTTGTGCCTTATTATATATTTTCTAGTCTGGATGGTAGATAAACTGATATCTGGGTGCTCATTATTTATTCATATATGCATAAGCAATATTCTATGCATCTATTATGAAGTTTACCTTTTTAAGATTTATTTTGTAAACTGTTAAAATACACAGTCACATATATAAACAAATAAAAATTGGTTGAACATCACACAATATCCATATTTGTATATGAATGTTTGAATATGTATTTAAGAATTTTACAGTCTAAATAGTACTTGCAGAGACTCTCAAGGTCAAAGAAAAATGCTTTGTCTGTATTTTGATCAAAATAAATATATTCAGTCAAATTTTTTCAAGGTAGGATTATAGGAAGTAGAATCTCTAACATTTACATTAGGATCTAATTTGTGAGATATATGGTAATTGTAACCAAATTCTACTCTTTTTGGCCTCAATGACCATATCCCAAATGAATACAAGTAATTCTATATAGTAACTATACTTGAAAAATATATATTCTAATAATCCCTCCCCTAAGTCAACACTAGGAAGAGATGACCCTGTATAAAACTTGATTTTTTGGTTGTTTATTTTTTCTTTTAGTGTGAGGGAGAGAGTTGGAAGAGAAATATAAGGCTTGGATGTGGAAAGAAGGTCTTAGAGCGTTTTTCTGTCTCTCACTACTCTCAGTAATTACAGTGCTTCTTAAGATAAAGTTGGTAAATTTTATGTGAGAATACATTATATCTGTGAAAATAAATGCATTTTTGCAAAGCTCAATCTAGGTGGCATTAACCAAGATATTGATGGGTCTGTGCATCTGGGTCAGCAAAACGGGTGAAACCACGTCTAAAATGCTTTCAGAGGAAGTAAGCTGACTGGATTTTAAGATACTTAATATGCGTTTTATATTGATTGACAAAATCTATGTACTCTAAAATGCTCTCTCTGTATATATACACACATGTGTGTATGTACAATGTATGTATATATAACATGTATGTGTATGCACACATATATGTGTGTATACATATATGTATATGCACGTATATGTTTATAAAGACAAAACCATGTATATAAATTCCTTTTTTTTCCTCAAATAGAGTGAGTTTTCTTTCAGCATCTAATGTTTTGAGTGTTCAAATTGTAGGGCATATTGAAAGTACAAAGTGCGCCCTGTAATATGAATATACAATTGGATCAGTGCTCTTTTGTTATGGTTATTTTGTCCCTCTCACTGAACATGCGTCACCTTAAGGGATCAGACTACTAAAACATCTGAGAAAATGTAGTTCTTGTCACAATCCTAAGATTGTAAAAGGGCACATGTCTCACGGAGGTTGGAAACATCAGGACTTTGAGCCTGACCATAGGACCCCAGAGATCAAGAGCCGGTGAGGAGAGGAATCGATGCAGCTGCGGAGGGAGGTCTCAGAGCTCCGCTTTTAAAAGGATGTCAGAGCGATGCAGATGCTCGATATAAATGCACTGAATGTGGAGCTGCGGCTAGGTTTGTATAGTCCTTTTTCACTGATTAATGCACACAACAATGTTGTGTAAGAGGGCTTAATTTTAGCCTAATTTTACAGAAGAAATTGCAACTCAATGAGTAAGTGATGATGTGAAATCGTACAGCTTGTAAAGGATGAAGAACTCAAACATTGACCTTTCCACTACACTTTGTCTCCTCATGGAGAGAAATGCATATATATATATATGTATATATATTATATGTGTATTATATGTATGTGTGTGTATATATATGTATGTACACATGCTACACTTACACACAGTTTCCATATTATCTATCTATCTATTGATCTATCTGAAACAGTATACATATGACACTGGATTGGATCTATAAATTAAATGCTAAGGCATTAAAGCCCAAACCATCTGAGGCAACAATTGAGATATTTTAGTTGTGCTGGAGAAAAAAGGAAGAAACAGGCCTTGATTTGGGACTGGTGGTGCAATGCAGATGGCTGTCTTTGAGAAAGCAAAGCTCTTCCACTCCCTTTTAGCTTCTTTCCTGTCTAAATGAATGGTATTTCTCTTGCACTGAAAAGGGAGGGACAATGAAGAGATTGTCAGTACACTGGAGACATTTCGTGACCCGACTTGGATGGATTCTGGTAAAACTCAGGGATGAGATTCCTGTCTCTCCTAGGAATGTTAAACAATGATGGAAAACAAAAACATTTCTGGAGGAATGGAGGTGGGAAAGTATAGTTATAATTTCAAAAATGTAGAGTAAAATTTGTTTTGTAAACTAGAAGCTGGATAGGCTACATTACTGGGTAAGAACCCAAATGAGGTATTCCCCTGCTACATAAGAGTCTCACTTTAAATTTACCTGATTTTTAAATTAAGACATGCAGTACTACAGATTATTCAGTAAGTACAGTGAAGTCTGATGATGGAGGAAAAATGGTCCCTGCCTGAAGGTGGCCTTTCTTTCCATTTGGCCATTTTCCTTCCAGGGCTGTTTCTGGACATTTTAAAAATGGATTTCACTAACAGTTTGTAAGTCCTTAGAAAAGGAAGGCTTTTCATTGTTCCTCATGGTAGGTGGGGGGCCCTGGGAATGGAGTAAAAGCCAGAACAGGGCATGAGCCCCCCTCTCTAGAGCAGGACAGAGCCTGGATGGAGGCCCAGTGGATAACTTAGAGCTGTCCTGGGGAGTTTCCCAAAGGGAAGGTCCCAGTAGATGGGAAGAAATTCCAAGGGGAGCTGATATTCATAGGTCAGGAAGCCAAGTAGTTGTCTTCTAGAAAGACTGCCCACAGGGAGCAGGGTGCAAGATATTAGGAGGGATTCAAGATAGAGGCTTTGCAAACATGGGTCAGCATACCCAAAAGCCAAGTGGACCGCAGGTACTGGGGACTAACTCCTAGCTATAATTTGGCTGCCACTTGTGAGTCCAACATGTGACAACAGGATCCGCGAATCCTCAGTCTGAGAGCATAAATAATTCAAAGTAACCCTCCCCTTCTTCCCCATATAGGCGTAAGACTTTTGAAATATTACCTGGATTGGTCTGAATAGAGGGATGAACTAGGTTGTCAAGTAAACAAGAGCAATCCTGTGCCTCCATGAAAAGCTATGTAGTTCATTCTCAACACAACTCCGGGGGTGCCATTCATTGTCTCGGTGTGAATGGAACCATCTCTGGAAATACTAGATAATCAGAAGCATTTGAGGGAAGACAAAGGGGTGCTGTTGACAGTGACCACTAGGAATGAACATGAGTTAAGAACAAGTTACATTGATTTATTTGAGAAACAAGATGGAGAAGGCAAGAACTATAGGCTGCAATTTTGTTATTAGTTCAAAATGAAAATGAAAGAAGAAATTATAGATTTTTGTCTCTCTTCTCCTCAACTACACAATTCTGGCTCTTGCTCTTTCTTTGTGAAGTTAGAGATAGGCACTTTATATAGTCAATATAAATTTTTACATTGGTAATTTCATGAACATAATTTGCAGCCAATAACCAAGTCGTCACTTGTTGCTTTTTTCCCCAAAGGATTGCTTTGTTGTCATTTGTGGTACCCAGGGGTGCCTTAAGCCATTGGAATAAAGGAATCTATGAGATGTGATATATTTTTAAATTTTTAGTATATAAAATATAGCTGATATATTTTACCTTGACAGCTGGTTGGAATTGTAAAGAGAAAATATTTGGTGACTGACAATATTATAGGTTGCTTCCTAGGAGCCAGTGGTTAGTAAGCTCACATGAACTTGAGAAATGCTTCTTTTTCTTTTTTTTCTTTAACCATCTCGGACGCATGTACAAACCAATATCCTCACAGTAAATCGTGAGGTCTACTAGCAACAATTTGGTCCAGAGGAAGCTTGTTACACGAAACCTGTCATTGTACAGTTGCAGCTGGCAGACAGTTACATTACCAGATAACTTACCACAACTTTTAATTTTCAAATTAGCAATTGCTGCCACATGTGGTTTTGTTTAAAAGGCTGACTGAATTACAAACAAGTATTTGTCTGAAAGGGGATAGTTTATAGCATGTGAAAATGTATTATGATTCATAAAGTGGCATTTGTGCAAAATGTAGGTTGAATCATGCTCAGACTTCATTTGTTTGTTTCACGCAAGTTGTCCACCACAAACACTGAGCAACTGACAAAACAAGAGCCACCACCAACTCCCAGTTCAATAACTCAGGTCTTCGTGAATAGAAATGGCACAGATCGTATATAAGGTTAATGAGAAATCAGTATGAGGAATCTGTTCTCTAAATCCTCATGGATAAAAGGCCATAAATTTCAGATCTATTTGATTTGTGTGTAGGGATCATAATACACACAACGTAAAGGTGACAACGGTGGCATACACCATTGTCATTAGTATTCTAAAGACAGGGTTTAACTATAAATGCTCAAGGCCCTACAGGCATACCCATCAGCTCCAAACTTTCCTCTGGGGTCACAAATATCAAGTGAAAGATGATGAAGTAGAATATTTTATGTCGCCCTTTACACATTCAAGTTTCACAGAATGTTTCACAGGCAATTATAGCCTCTTCGTGCTTGCTTTATTACTGTGACACTTCCAATTAAATGAAACAACCATTTGCAACCAATAGGAGCTTAATATTTTACAGGGCGCTTATTTCATCAGAATGTAAGGAAAGATATATCAAATGTGGTTGGACATTAAGGCTTCTTATTTTATGTTGCCTGATAGTTAGGGTCCGTGGTGTGCCTTACCCCAAACTGGAATAATGCAAAGCAACACCTATCTTCCCATTTGAGTCTGAAGCACAATTTTGAAGTCATATAAACTTGAAGTCATATATTAGTCTAATCAGCTAATATACATTAGACAGAAAAAGACTTCAGGACATAAAAAATAGAGGGAATTTAATTGATTGGTCGTTTTCTGCAAATTTTATTTTAAAGACTGTTTTCAAGTGCTCTTCGTGTATTGATTCATTCAACCACTACAACACAATGATATTGATACCGTTACTGCTCCATTTAACAGATTAGAGAACTGAGGCACAGAGAGGTCAAATAATTTAGTCACACAGCTAGGAAATAATTTAATTCTACCATTAAATAAATTCTCTACCAATTTAAGTCTCATTTGGTGGGCTGCAATAGAGGAATCTAATTTAAACCTATTTATACAATTTACCAATTAAAACAACAGAGGCTGAAGCAATGCAATTAAAGAATACGATTTGAGGTGACTACAACTCTGCTCCAAAGTATAGGTGTTGGAATTTTCACAGAGAAAACAGTTCTTTTGTTCCTCAAACTCCTTATGTATGAAATCCTCTGAGGGAGAGTATTTTGTTCTGGGCACATAATGAATTCTAGAATGTATTGTGAAGATGTCATAAAACTTGGAATCAGAACACTGATTCTAGCCATGTGGCTTTGGGCAATTTACTCAGTCTTATTGCATCCTTCATTTAATAAGTGGAAATAATAATAATACCATCATTCTTTTCAAAGTTATTATAAGGATATGATGAAGAGAATATGTGGAAAATAATGTGATTGGTAAAGGCCTGTATAGATATTGGTTAATTTCAGTATTATCACAATAATATTTGGGATTGGTAAATACACACTTGTGGTTACTAAAAATATAATGACTGAGTGGGGTTTATTCGTGCCGGAACTTACAAAGATAGAATCCCCAAATGATTTGATGAAGTTTACAGATTTAGCACTAGATTATTCAAGTGTCTGGAGACCACCTACAGAAAGAAGCCCAAGGAGACCCTTCCAGGTGCAAGAGCAAAACCACTGATTACAGCTGAGCTCGGAACTTGACTCTGGGTTTACTGGCAGTTAAGGCAGAAGAGAATTGCAGTACGTTAGCTATTATTTGAAATTCAAAAAGCAAAACATATTTGCTTCTCTTACCTGGATCTTTTAAATGGAAGTATCTTTCTGAGTGCTAAATTATCTGGATGAAAACCACTTTTTTACAAATCTTATGACTAGAGAGTTGAGTACTATTTAAACTAGAAGCACATAGTGATCAAAGGGGACATTTTACGATTAGCCCTTTAAATGACTACAAACAAGTTTGAAAAAAACAAAAGAAATATATTGTTTAAATTACATCAAAATATGAGAGACCAGAAAAATGAAATATTTTTTCCTCTATGACTGGACATGTCCAAGACAGTTAAGAAAAGAAGGAAATGTCTAAATGGGATATTGGTAGCCACGGGTGCCTTTGAAACTTTCGAGAAGTTTTGTTGCATAAAGGACTCTAATTTGCATAGCTGGTTCTAATTCAACACCTAATTACACATCCTTGCTCTCAGCAGGCCTGCAAGGTTTCTCTCCACTCAGGTATTAATCACTGCTGAAGTGATATTTCTAAAATCTAAGAATTTAAGAACTAAGTAGAGCCCATCGCTATAGTCAAGCATTTTACTTCTTGCTTACTAAGAACTAACCTGAGATGTTGATAGGAATCGGCTTTCAATATGGCTAAGGGAAACAAACAAGTCTTCTCTGAATTAGCGAAATTAAACTCATTTTGCAGAATAGTGGGGTCTTCACATCCTTCAATTGTTTTGCACATTGTTGTTAGTGGTGGAAGCAACAGTGGTGGTGGGCTAATAGTGGCAGACGTCTTAGTTGCTTTTTCTAGTTAATAGTATTTGCATCAGTTGTAGTACTCATAGTAACAGTAATTGTAATTTATTTTAATGTTACAAAAATAGAAGAATCAAGAATTATAATTGTAGCTTTAACATATTAACAAATTCTTCTGTAATTTTACTTCTTTGGGAAAAATTTAAGGTTTCACCTTTGAAATTTGAGAAATTGTAATTCTGGAAAACTTTTTCCTGATGAAAGGAAGCAGCAGTTTTAAAGATTCCTGTGATCTGAAAACTGGGTTATAGAAAGTGGAGAATAACTTTTCGCCACATCTATGTAGGAACACTCAGCGACAAATATGTATATCTTATTTATTTTAAATACTAACAGTATGGGGCTGGCCTGGTGGTGTAGTGGTTAAGTTCGCACGCTACACTTCGGCAGCCCAGAGTTCTCAGGTTCAGATCCCAGGTGTGGACCTACACACCACTCATCAAGCCATACTGTGGCGGCATCCTATGTGCAAAGTGGAGGAAGATTGGCATGGATATTAGCTCAGGGACAATCTTCCTCACAATAAAAAAAATTTTTAAATATAAATAAATACTAACAGTAAGAATTGAGTATCTGAAATCATCTGTGGTTGTGCATTTTGTAACTCTGTTTTTCTAGGATTTGCTGCCGCTTTTCCTACAGAGTTGTTTTAGACAATGAGTTTTGTATTGATTTTAAATTATCTTACTGCCTTGAATTACTGCCCTCTATATTCTTCAAATCAAGCAAAGTTTCTTCTATTAGTACATGGAGAATATAGAGTTAGGGAAATAATAACATAAAGCTACTGTCCTTGAAAGTACATTTTGAGTATAATTCAATCTCTTCCTTAAAAGATCATATTTATAGAATTTTGTATCCATTTTAATGGTAAAATTATAAAGGCGTGCTGGTGAGAATAGGAGAAAAAATAAACCATAGACCCTGAAAAATAGTTACTCTTCACCTTTATCATTTTACTATGTGATGTTGGACTTTGAACATTAAGAGCATGACTCTGAAAATCTGCAGGGAAATAAAATAAAAGCAATAGCTGTGTCACCTTCTCATAATATTTTTTAGTACACTTGAGCTATGTGAAATTGCAAATGTACAAAGTTCTGCTCAAGACATAGGGAATTTATTTTGAAAGATATTGCTCAGCAAATGAGAAACAAGGAGTAATTGACGATTAAAATACATGCTAAAGATTTTACTAGTTAAAAATGTATTTTTAAGGTGAAGAACTAGAATTCTGTTATGCCTTTGATGAAAAATGAAAAGGAAGTCAAAGGAAAGAAGACATTGCTAGAAAGACAGAACTTAGTTTCAAAGTAAATAACTACAGATTTAATTCTCCAATAATTTACCTAGAAATTACAATTGAGAATTTGAAACAACTAAGAGCACAATATGCCTGTGAGAACTTTATTCAGATGTGAAGTGAGACAACAAAACTTTGAACACTTTTAGAGATTTAAATTCTACACAATTTTGTGTTTTTTTAAATCTTGCTTGTTTTATTTTATTAATTCTTATAAAAATAGAAAAATGATCTATAACAGCCCCGGATATCTAGTTAACTTATGATTGCTAAACGTTACCATTGCATTGTCACAAATAATTTGTTTTGGATTTTATTTTGTAATATTGTGTGTGTGTGTGTGTGCGTGCACAAGGCCGCACCCGTTTGCAGATATGTTCTTAATTGTGCATTTCTTAGATTAATGTTAAAATCATTTAGCATTCCCTGAGCTGACTCTCCTCTCAGGCAGCTAAAGACTTTGGAGGCAAGAAGCCAGTATAGGATTAACAATTTGTCATGGATAATCCACCAAGTAAATAAACCCAGTGTGAATAATTGAAAGTGGGTAGGGTTGTAACACAGGAGCTATTTTAAAGTTAGTTCAAGACAAAGTTCTCCGTAGTAAATTCCCTCTCATCCAACTGCTAGAATAGGCTGGCATTGATAACTCTCTAAATAGAGAGGTGGTTGTGGTTGTGCGTTATCAGTGTTGTACCATCTTATCTGCAAACGTATAATTGTTATCTTCTTGGTAGGGTGCTAGGATTATAAAGATTTGAGCAATCTGAGAAATGTGCAAGTTTTTCCATGGGTGTTTAGGCTCCTTTCAACTTTGAAAAAAAGACCCAAAACATTTTCTGCATTTTAGTATTAAAGATATGCATGTGAGGTTTCTAAAATGTCCTAAGCTAAGATTACAGTTTAAGAAAATGCAATTAAACATCAAGAAAATGCATCCATTTGTAAAAAGAACTTGCATGTTTGGCTAGTGTTAAAATAACAATGGCAATTTGAATGTTTGAATTCAATTAAAATAATGGCAAATTGAATGTTTGAATTACTCATACTTCTATATTAGCCTTTTCAGCCTAATAATCTCTTCCAGGTAATAGTCACTTTTCCCACAATCAAAATTGTACATGTTATAAATCTCTGGTTTAACAGTTACCAAATCGTACGAGAATTTGTTACCCAACTATTGTTGATCAGACATTAAGACATTATGTTCCCTTTTTTTTTTAGTTACTATGATATTTTATTTTCAAAATATGACTGCAATTGAGTTGAAGGTATTTTAATTAAAATTTTACCTGGGCTTTTTCTTAACATATTTCCTGTTTTTCTAATTATAGGTTTCATATACACTGGAGAAGTTGTACATCGAATGCTAACAGCCACACAGTACATAGCACCTCTAATGGCAAATTTTGATCCCAGTGTGTCCAGAAATTCAACAGTCAGATATTTTGATAATGGTATGTATTGGTTAGCCTAGTTTTCACTGAATGCATACGTTTTAACATCTAGCATCAGATTCGTATTAACATTTTTGTAACCTGGGGTGTTTTCTGGTAGACTGGACTTGTAAACCGCTTGATGCAAATGCTCTGAGAGGACAAATGTTATACTTTAACTGTTAATATGTGGAGTAAAGTATATGGTCAAATGTCACTCATTCATTCATTTGTTCCACAGATGTTTATTAACATCTATTAGGTACTATAATAAATGAGTTGTTGTAAATGACACCTGAACAAAGCAAACACATTTATTTGATGCTATTTGCAATAAGTCCTTCCTATTAAAAAAAACTAAATAGGGATAACTTTTTATTCTGATCTTCAAGTAGAGGAAAGTGGCATAATATATTGATATTACATTTCCAGAACTTGTGAACTACATGTACCATAAGAACACACCTTTTGAAAGTATAGGATAGTGGGTAGTTAAAATACACTTAAGAAAATTAAGTTTTCCTGACTTTCAAATATGAAACAGAGCCTGTTAAGGTTTATCAAGTACACTGACGAAAATCTATCCCTACTATTTCTTTGGGGGACATATAAAATAGTCAGAGAAAACCTAGAATATGTCACTAAATGCTATTAAAATCTAAGTAAGAAATGTAAGGTCTTGAAGACACAAATGAATTTTCATGTCTACATCTTATTGAAGCCTGTAACACTGGTAAAGACAGAAATTATAGGAAAAGAATTTGCTTTGGAAAACTTAATTAAAGAAAGAAATATCTGTGCTTTTTATAATACAAAAATAATATTTATTTGTCCAAATGACAGTTTCATCTTATAAAATAATGGAAGCATTTGGCGTGAATAAAGTTATTTCTACTTTTGTTATAATGATCAAGGAAGCCATTTACTAGTGGGTGGTATAGACTTAATGGTGACAAAAGCTTTGGGGAAATGTGATTGATTTGCTAAAAACAATCTTATGAACAGTATAATGAAGCCATTTTACAGGTCAAAATAGCAAAGGAAGAAGGAAACTAAACATACTTTCATATACACTCTGAGAAATACATTTCAAACAATTTAAATACCACCAAAGTGTGTTTCAATATTAAGTGACTTTGAATGTTAACCATGATAATTATTTTCCCCTATTATTTTAAGAATTTTTATACTCTATCCTCCCTCTTTTAAAAAAATTAATGAGGTACTAAACCCCAAGGATATACAAGTAGATTATAAATATACTTGAGGCAGAACTATAGCCAGAAACTTATCTGAAGCTTATTCCATGACCTCCTAGACAGAACCACCTTAGTAAATAGGAAATGATTTGATAAAAGTTGATTGTTTTCCAAGTTCTGTCACTTACTAGTGATTTTGAAGCCATTCACTCATGCGCACAGGATTCTAATGACCAAGTGTTTATATTATTAGCATCAGAATCATAAAGCATATTAAATAAGTCTCTTCCTCCATATTCCCAGGTAGCTCTTAATATTTAAATTTTACTTTCATTTGAATGATTTTTAAAAAATTAATGTATGCCACTTCAACTGGACACTAAATTCTTTGCAAACAAGGACTGTGATGATAATAAATAATCATCAATACACAGTAGGTCCTCCATAATTATTCAAGGAATGAATACATGAGAAAAATTAAATATGTAAGATGAGTTTTTAATCCTGAGAATTGTAAAAAGTATTAATACTCAAGAATTAATATATTTTACTTTATTGAAATATCTTCTGTGTAATGACCAAGGGGAATATTGAGTTCTTACAATATAATAATGAAAGCTGAGTAATTGCTTGTGTTTTAGTAAATGAATGAAGCACTTTTGAATATTATAACACTCTTCACAAACTCCTTTTACATGACGGCAACTTACTGAAATATTTCCAACTTTGATCGGTTAGGACCATTGAAAGACTATTTAAGGAGGGGAAACTCAACATTTTAGCAAAGTAAAGCTTCTTCAGAGGAGATAGCAGCAGTTGAGAAAATTTCTTCTAAGATAATATTTCTGTAAGTATTAAAGCACTAGATTTTAAAAATAAGATTATGCTTCCAAATGTTATAGGTAGTCTAGATGATTACTGAAGTCTAAGTGAGTCATAGATATTAATGCACAAAAACTAAAAAAATTATAAAAATAGACCCTTTACTAGAAACATCATTTGATGGCTCATAAATAGCGAATTATAAAGTATAACGCTTACTAATGATCAGAAACCTGATTGAACGTAGAATCAGAAAATTTGGAGTTGATAGTGACCTGAAATGGCACTAGTTGCCTGTTTTTATTTTGGAAGTGAAAAACTGGCATCCATTATTGATCAGATCATTTGATTATGGTTAAATAAACACCCTAGGGATGTTCAGTTCCAACTGCTCAATTCCAATAAGCGCATAGCATGGTGTAGCAACTCATGTAGTCTGATATATGAGCTTAAATAACAACTTCGGCTCTGACAGGAGGAGCACTGCCATTAGATCTTGTGCCCATCATGAAAGAAACAGTGTAGGATTGTCAGTCATGAGCCAGCAGATCAACCACGTTAACTCAGCTCTTTAGAGATGTGAGTTCCATTCTTCAGCTCATGGTTTTTTCTTGGCAGTGTATTCTCCTACATGATAGTCGTCCAAGGAAAGTGCCTTCCTGGTCTATTTACCTAATTGCTCCCCGTATTAGACACTACCTGGAGAGTAATATAAGAGTAAGGAGCTGCTGAGAGAGAGATTTTCTCTCTAAAAATCACTTCAACTAACCTGCATCCCATGAAGTTTTAGATTTCAGCAATTTTTGATTTTTCAGTTAGTACTATATGGAACCACTTAAATAAAAAATGTTGGGGGATCTTTTCTCCTATGTAATATAAAACTTATTTGCAAAACTTATGTGTTATGTTTAAACACAGTGTTTAAACACTCTTTTCCAAACACTTATTTGCAAAACTTAAGTGTTCTGTTTAAAAGTCTGCTGCTAACAATATATTAAGACTATCTTCATCATAATTTGCATTAAAAACTGTTAATTACTCAATTTATGTAGACCTCTCTTTTGCACAAAGAATTTTGAGTATATATTTTCTTGTATTTCATGCAGAAATCTCTAGAAGGCAAGAATCATTCCTCCCATGTTAGAAAGAAACAGATTCATACAGGTTAATTGTGTCCAAGTTCACACGGAAAGTGTTCGAGACAGGACACAAGTCTAGGTCTTCTTCCCTCTAATTCGATATTTTCTTGGGACCACCGAAGTGTCTAATAGAAATTAGCAAATAAGGAGGAGAGTAGAGCTTGAGAGTTTTGGACACATGTGAAGGGAAAAGAAGGGGCTGTTAGGAGGCATTTCATGATCAGAAAACCCCTTTACTTCTATGCTTATGGAAAGTTTTTTGGCTGTTATTATCCTCTTGCCTTTGCCAATGTTAAAAACATGGTAGTTTAGATACGAAGATGCATGTGGAAGGAGGAGACCTGGGTTTTCCCTTATAGCAGGGGTATGTGTTGGGTGTTTCCCATGACTAAAAGCACCAAGGTAAAATTCAGAAACAATTTTTTGTTTTCCTTCTAAAGTTTTATCTTAAAAAAATAAATACATTTCTATATTAAAGTATACGACACGATGATTGGATACATGTGTACATTGCAAAAGGATTCCCACTATTGAGTTAATTAACACATCTATCACCTCACATATTACCTTCTTGTTTTGATGAGAACTCTCAAGTTTTACTGTCAGCAATTTCAATTATACACTACAGTATTAGAAACTAGTCACTGTATTATACATTAGATTCTCAGACCTTATTCATTGTATAAATGCAAGTTTGTACCCTTTTACCAGCCAATCCCTACTTTCCCCTCCCCCAGCCCCTGGCAACCACCATTTTAAAGTTTGTTTCTATGAGTTCAACTGTTTTTTCTTTTGTTTTGTTTTTAGAGTCCACATATAAGTGATAACATGCAGTTTTTCTCTGTCTCTGTCTGGCTTATTTTGCTTAGCATAATGCCCTGCAGTTTCATCCATGTTGTCACAAAGGCAGGTTTTATTCTTTTTTAAGGCTGAATAATATGCCATTGTGTATATACGCCACATCTTCTTTATCTATTCATCTGTAAACAAACACTTAAGTTGTTTCCATACTGTGGCTATTGTGAATAATGCTGCAGTGAACATAGGAGTGCAGATATCTCTTTGGGATAGTGGTTTTGTTTCCTTTAGATATATATACCCAGAAATGGAATTGCTGGATCATATGGTAGTTCTATTTTTAATCTCTTGAAGACTCTCCACACTGTTTTCCATAGCGGCTGTACCAGTTTATGTTTCCACCAGCAAACTGCAAGTGTTCCCTTTTCTCCACATCCTCACCAGCATTTGTTATCTCTTGTCTTTTTGATAAGAGACATCCTAACAGGTGTGAGATGATATCTCATTGTGCTTTTGACCTGCATTTCCCTGATGATTAGTGTTGTTGAGCACCTTTTCATGTACCTGTTGGTCATTTCTATGTCTTTGGAAAAATGACTGTTTCGGTCCTTTGTCCATTTTTTAATGGGGTTATTTAGTTTTTTGCTATTGAATTGTGTGGAAACTATTCCTTGTATATTTTGTATATTAACCTCTTGTTGGATATGTGATTTGCAAATATTTTCTCCCATTCCATAAGCTGACTTTTCATTTTATTGATGGTTTCCTTTGCTGTGTAGAAGTTTTTTAGTTTGATGTAGTCTCACTTGTTTATTTTTGCATTTGTTGCCTTTGCTTTTGTTGTCAAATTCAATATATCATTACTAAGACCTATGACAAGGAGCTTACCCTCTACATTTTCTTTTAGGAGTTACACAGTATCAGGTCTTACATTCAAGTCTTTAGTCCATTTTGAGTTTATTTTTGTGTATGGTGTGAGATAGAGGTCCAGTTTCATTCTTTTGCATGTGGCTCTCCAGTTTTCCCAACACAATTTGTTGAGGAAACTATCCTTTCCCTGTTGTATATTCTTGGCTCCTTTATTGAAAATTAATTGACCATATATGAATGGGTTTGTTTCTGGGCTCTCTCTTCTGTTCCATTGATCAATGTGTCTGTTTTTATGCCAAATTCATACTGTTTTGATTACTTTAGCTTTGCAGTATACTTCGAAATCAGAAAGTATGATGCTTCCAGCTTTGTTCTTCTTTCTCAAGATTGCTTGGCTATTTGGGGTCTTTTGCAGTTCCATACAAATTTCAGGATTGCTTTTTTGTTGCTGTAAAAAATGCCTTGGGAATTTTTATAGATGTTGCATTGAATCTGTAGATTGCTTTGGGTGGTTTTACATTTTAACAATATTAATTTTTCCAGTCCATGAATATGGAATATCTTTCCATTATTTGTGTCTTCCTCAATTTCCATCATCAATTTTTCTAATTTTCAGCTTTCAACCAATCTTTCAACTCTTTGTTTAAATTTATTTGTAAGTATTTTATTGTTTTTGATGCTATTGTAACTGGGATTGTTTTCTTAATTTCTCTTCCCAATAGTTTGTTGTTAGTCTATAGAAGAACAACTGATTTTTGTATATTGATTTTGTATCCTGCAACTTTAGTAAATTTGTTTATTAGTTCTAACAGTTTTTTGGTGGAGTCTTTAGGGTTTTCTATATATAATATCACATCATCTGCAAACAGAGACAATTTTACTTCTCTTCCAATTTGGATGCCTTTTATTTCTTTTACTTGCCTAATTGCTCTGGCTAGGACTTCCAGTACTATGTCAAATAAAAATAGGGCATCCTTGTCTTTTTCCTGATCTTAGAGGAAAAGCTTTCTGCTTTTCACCTTTAAGTATGGTGTTAGCTCTGGGCTTTATCATATATGGACTTTATTATGTTGAGCTACATTCTATCTTTACTGAATTGTTAAGAGTTTTTACCATGAAAGGATGTTGACTTGTCAGATGCTTTTTCTGCATCTATTTAGATGCTTGTATGGTTTTTATCCTTCATTTTCTTAATATGGTGTATCACATTGATTGATTTGTGTATGTTCAACAATCCTTGCATCCCAGGAATAAATCCATCTTGATTGTGGTGCATGATCCTTTTAATTCACTGTTAAATTTGGTTTGCTAATATTTTTTTGAGGATTTTTGCATCCATGTTCATCAGTGCTATTGGTCTGTAAGTTTTTTTTTCTTGTAATGTCTTCATCTTGCTTTGGTATCAGGGTAATGCTGGCCTTGTAAAATGAGTTTGGAGGTGTTCTCTCTTCTGTTTTTTGGAGGAGTTTGATAAGAATTGATATTAATTCTTCTTTAAATGTGTGGTGGAATTCCCTAGTGAAACCATTCAGTCCTGGACTTTTCTCTTTCAAGAGGTTTCTAACCACTGATTCAGTTTCCTTACTAGTAATGGGTCTGTTCAGATTTTCTGTTTGCTCATAATTCATTGTTAATTGGTGGTATGTTGCTAGGAATTTATCCATTTCTTCTAGGTTGTCCAATTTGTTGGCACATAATTGTTCATCGTAGTTTCTTATCCTTAGTATTTCTGTGTTATCAGTTGTAGTGTCTCCTCTTCCATTTCTGATTTATTTATTTGAGTCTTTTCTCCTTTTTTCTTAGTTAGTCTAAGGTTTTATCAATATTTTATCCTTTAAAAAAACCAACTCTTAGTTTCATTGACCTTTCCTATGATCTTTTTAGTCTCCATTTTATTCATTTCTGCTCTGATCTTTGTTATTTTCTTCCTTCTACTAACTTTGAGCTTGGTTTGGTCTTCTTTTTCTAATTCCTTGAGATGTAAAGTTAGATTGGGTTTTTTTGAGATATTTTCTCTTAATGTAGGCATTTATCACTGTAAACTTCCCTATTAGAACTGTTTTTGCTGCATCTCATAAGTTTTGATATGTTGTGTTTCCATTTTCATTTGTCTCAAGATATTTTCAGATTTTCCTTTTGATTTCTTCTTTGACTCATTGGTTGTTCAGTAGGGTATTTTTCAATCTCCACATATTTGTGAATTGTCCTGTTTCCTTCTGCTATTAATTTCTAGTTTCATACCATTTTGTTGAGAAAAGATGTTTGATATGATTTCAGTCTTCTTAAATTCGTTAAGATTTATCTTGTGGCCTAAGATATGATTTATTCTGGAGAATATTCCATGTGCGGTTGAGTAGAATGTGTATTCTGCCACTTTTGGTTGAAATGTTCTGTATGTTTCTGTTAGGTCCATTTGGTCTAACAAGTAGTTTAAGTCCAATGTTTCCACTAGTTTCTGGATTTCTTTCAGAGGAAATTTCTTTGGGTGTAGCTGTACATTAGGTGTGTCCATCGGAGGAGGCAAATTCAGGAGCCCCCAATGCCCCCATCTTAGGCAAAAGCTCTTAGCATTAAGTTGTACTCAAAAACACAGTGAAGACAGTATTCTGTTCTATATCAATCACCCAGTACAAGAGTTAGTTCAGAACAGTCAGATGGAAGAGATACATAAGGCAAGATATGTAGGAAGGGGTGTGGCGTTTCCATGCCCTCTCTGGGCACACTACTCTCCCAGCACCTCCAAATCTTTGTTAACTCAGAGCTCTCCATCATGCAATCTTGTTTTTTTTCTTTTGTAATCAGATATTTACTGATCTGGGAAATAAGTTTTGCTCTTTTGGTTTTATGAGTTTCATTTTCTGTACAACATTTTTTGGCAACATGATTTTTAAGCTAAGCAAAAGCTGCTCATTTGTTTTCTTTTTGGAAAAAAATAGAGAATAAACAATGTCAGTTAAAACAAAAATATGAATCCTCATTGGTGACTATTAAACTGTGTTTCAGTGTATATTTCATGTTAATAGTTTTATAGTAAACACTGGCAGATTGACTCATCAGAATATGATATATAGTACTGAAGATTCATGTTAGTGTGTTTCAAGGGGGCTTCAGAAATTTTAGCCTGAGGCCCTTTAAGCTACCTTGCAGCCTCCTCGAAGCAATGCAGCAAAGACAGAAATGATGGCATCGTGAATCAAAGAAAAAAAGTCCCTTTAATGTTAAAGGAATTTCTTCAGCATGGAAGAGTATAATTCTATGTGTGGAAGATACATTTCCAGGTCTTTTATAAGCTATTATAGTTTTCCTGAATGTGTTCCTTTCTCTCTCAGCATTTGTCAAATGTATTTGAAGTTCATTCAATCCACTTGGGCTGCATTTTGAAAGTGGCTCATGGAAATTTAAGCAGACAGTGCCCATTAACATTAATGGACTTCCTAAGGCAAAAGTCCCCCATACTGGGCTCAATATTAACGTCAGTATGAGGTTAGATTTTACTAAATATTTAGGGAATACTCAAGTCTTTAAAAATATCCCAAATGCTATTTCAATAACAGAATTCCAATTAACCATATGAAATTCAAATAGCACAACTACTAGATTTGAAGGCTAGATCCATGCTTTTGTGAAGACTCCCACCAGAATTGATTGATATATTTTTCTCACTGCATTTCTTCTGTTCCAATGGTGTTTATAGGCACAGCACTTGTTGTCCAGTGGGACCACGTACATCTCCAGGATAATTACAACCTGGGAAGCTTCACATTCCAGGCAACCCTCCTCATAGATGGACGCATCATCTTCGGATACAAAGAAGTAAGTAACGTATTGATGATTTCCTTCCTCCCTCACCTTGACCTCTATTTAGCTTTGCCTCCAAGTGTCAAGAAAGGGACATTTTATAGCCATGAACCACAAATCATTTTCTCACCTCTTCGTTTCTTTTGCTTCATAAAGAAATACATTTTTTTAAATCTACTGTGTAGCATTGATTGTTAATTCTTTAGGGTTTATTTTGTTTTGTATTCTGCTTTCATTGGCATTATAATCCATGAATTTTATAAAATTATTGAATAATTATATTCTAGTGGTATTATAATGAAATAGCTCTAAGAAAAAATATTCCCAATTTGGAAGAATTTCTTCTCATCTAAATCTGATTGTTTATATTTATATTTTTTTGTTTGTTTTTGCCTTGTCGATTTCTGTGACTTTTTTCATTCTAATTCTAGAAGAATTAGTAGACACGAAAACTTGCGTGGCTCAATGACCCAGTACTGAAAGCATTGCAGGACAGCTGAGTCTACAATCCCTTTGGCCAATGTTTATTGCAACCTGATAGGAACGATTAATTAGAGATCTAAATGACAGAAAGAATAAGGGAATTTAAATTTATGGTTTGTTTCATTTTACCAAATTGACAAAATAAAGAATGGAAATTTACTAAATTGTAGCCTTAAATTTACAGAATGTCTAAATTAGAATAATAGCATGTTTGGTTCAAAACTCTATTGGCAATGTAATTAAGGTCTATTGGACAACCTAAACTTTTGGGGAAGAAAACAAAGAATATAAGAATAAAGTTCCAGGAACAGCAGATGTGATGGTTTAGGCAGTCACAGGTATGAGAGAAATTCTGACAATGTGAATTGATAAGGGGCATTATTAACCCATGGATTAATGGATATTTATAATAATGCAGACTCAATATTTTATTTTCAAATGAAGCATTATTTTTCCCTTTGGAAATGAGTCCTCAGCTATTAAAAGGATGTTGACAATTTTAAAAGGATTCACTTTGGTCAAGTCTTCTGAGATCTATCTTTTTTATAAAGTGAGGGATAGTTATATTTCAATTACATGGGCTACCTTTTGGAAATCTCATAACTGTGTTAAATGTTCCCACTCCTTTGAAGAATTCTTATGTAGAATCAATCATTTACTTAGGGCAATAATATAAATAGAATAGAATATAAGATCTATTCTACTCGGTGTTTCTTTATCCAGAGCTATGTTTTGATATCATTGCCCACCATATTCTTAGAGAACACTCCCTGGAAGCTGAGAGAATGTTGCTGAAAGGGACTCACTCATTTCTAGTTTTTAGTATAATTTAGTATGTTCCTGGGACTGCAGAGTGACATTATAGAATGGTAGTTTTCAATGGTTTTAACCAACAGTGGTAAAGTTTCTGGAAAGATGAGGGGTCAGTGAGTCTAGAGTCTTAAATCTCACTAACTGTAGGCTTTGTCAAAACAGTGGTTTGTGTTCTTATTGTGGTCTCTCTTTCTAGTCTTTATTATCAAATTGTCATTTTCATTTACACTGTTCTCAGTGGGTATCTCACATCGCAGAGTACCAGTTTGTTTTTCCTGTTCTCTCTCTGTGTGGTGGGTTTGGTATTTTTAAAATGTTTTTTTCTTTTTTTTATTTTAATCAAAGAAAAAAATTTTCATTATGTTTTTCCTATTTTGTCATGAGGAATATTAAGCTGATAGGCAATTTTAACACTTTCTTGATGTTCTCAGATTATTGTCCTGTTGAACATCAGTCCTTCTGAATTGAGAGCTCTAAAGAAGTCCTTACTTTATTTTTTGCCCTACTGTTCTTTCTCTGTCCTGGTTAGAAAGCAGTTTTTTTAAATTTTCTAATTTACTTTTACTTATTTTTCTGATACTTGTCATGCATTTTATTTTGCTGAGGCAAATTTCTATTTGCAAAATTTGCCACAATAGGGGTCCCCTTGCATTTAGGGTGAGACCTAGATGCTCCTGGCACTTCTAGAAAAATATTTATAATCAGGATAGCATACAATGGTTGTTTGCATAATGTATTATCTCTGACAAAGTATACATTATACTTTTAAATTCTTCCACAATATCTTATGTTTTAATATTCTTAGCCTTTCACAAAGGCGCTGCCATATAGAAGGTATTTAATAAATGTGTGTGGCTTAATTATAGAATTAGATCGTACACAATTATCTTTATTTTATAGTTAAGCAAACTGAGTCAGAAAGCTTAAATTACATGCTTGAGGTCATAGGGCTAGTTAAGGACAAATCCAGGACTAAAAAATTTAATTTGGTAATCCTAAGATACTTCAACATTTTTTTCTTTCCCAAGGAGATTATGTATAACAATTCACAAATCTATTTCCTATTTGTTTTTTCAATAAACATTTGTTAATGTTTGGTCTTCAGTAATCTGTTTATCTGATTCCAGTATATTACACAATTACAATCCCACAAAGTCAGGAGAAGTATTTCTAGTTAAGTTATAGAGTTAATGAAATCATAAGAACCTAAGAATATAAGGAGTATAATTTTGTGTTCCTGTCCAGATTAAATTTATAGAACCAGAATTCTAGATAGGGAGCTAAATGCAATTCTTTTTCTAATAACTTGTTTCTAACTGACTAATGCCAGCTTTGTTTTATTTTATGTGAGAAGAAAATTCTGATTTATGCAGAAACTACCAATAAAGGACTTGTTTAAGTTGTAGAGTAAAATTAGTAATGCACTGAATAAATTTATTGATGCAAATTTCAGTTTTATTACCCTCAAATGATTTATTCCAGTAGTTACTTAGGTTTATCTTAGTAACTCATAGTGTAAAAACTGCCCATTCTAACCACTGAAATGAACTCCAATTCTGTCATGTCCCATATATAGTCATTTCTCCAATGCAAACTAGATAAACAATGATCAATAAATTATAAGATACATTTGTGCTTCTCATGACAATCTTGCTTGTAATAGGATTGAGATAGGGAAGTACATTACTACTGTTTAAAATAAGAGTGAATACAGATTTGCTCATAGCATTCAATGGTCCTTCACCAAAGTCCCAGAGCTCTCCTGACCACACTGGTGAGAGAAACAGGGGAGGCACAGATTCCTTTAAATATTTAAGTTATCTCTCCTGAGGTTATAGCTCTGTATTAGTCAACCAAAACTTTGAAATTCTGTTTTCAGTTATAGGCCCTTATTGTTACACGGCTGTTTATTTTAGTTATCTTCAAAGATATAGTTTACTTAGGATGAAGCCAAAGCACGCACACACACACAAATCATCTTTTCAAAAATTTGCTCTCAAATTATCAGCTGTTCACTTCAATGCATTTTTTAATTTGGGAGTATCCATTTGTTTCTTTTGCATTTAATTATGTTTCGAAATTAACCATCTTGTCATCTATATCCTTGAATATATTAATAACTTCTTTTAAAGTTTGCAACTGATAACTCCAGTATCTAGATTTCCTATGGGTCTATTTCTATCATCTGTTTGTTTTTTTCCCTCTAGGTTTTCACTCATGGGTTATGTCTCCTTGCATACTAGATAATTTTTTATCAAGTGCTGGGCATTGTTTACAAAATACTAAAGAGAAACTTTGAGGTTATGGATGATGTTTTCTTCTTCCAGAGAGAGTTTACTTTCTTTTTGTTTGGCAGTTAGGTTGGGACAAATTACTCTAATACTGTGCAGGGCCAAGCTCATTCAAAGTTGAGCATCAGTCCTTGGAAAGACTGTATATTTCTGGTTCGCCCTCACTCTTAGAGTATAGTCCTTCAGGGATCTCCACTTAAGACCTGGGTATTTACTTTGGACCTTTGGCCTTAGTGGCCCTGAACTCCTGTGTTTTCCTAAGCTCTGTGAGACCAGCCTAAAGTTCTGTTCAGCTTCTTAGTCTCTAAACATTGTTTACAAATTGTCAGATGCCTTGCTGGGAAAGTGGTGTGGGGCTCTCTTCTGAGATTTCCTTTCTCTGGAATCTTGGCTTTTCAAGTCATTGCTCTTTGATAGCCACCTGATACTTTTAACAGATGCTTTCCATATTTTATGCATCTTTCCTGCTTGATCTCAGTAATAGAAATGGTCTTATACAAGTTTGTCTGCCATAACTAGAAGTCCCATTCACTTTTATTAATAACCTCCAAATTTGATAAAATCTAGCATTTATTGAGCTCTTCATATATGCCACACACTGACCAAAGTGCTTAAAATTTATATCATATAATTCTCACAAAAACCAAGAGGTAGTTACTTTTATCATTTACAGAGAAGGAAACTGAAACACCCAGAGAGGTTAAGTAACTTTCCCAAAATTATGAAGCAAAGATTCATCCATGACTCCAGAGCCTGTAGGCCTAACCACTGCACCATACTGCCACCCTACAAACTTTCTTTTCAAGAACTTAGTGGCATGAATGAACTGCTTCATTCACTTTGATATCCTTGACAGTCTTTCCTGGTTAGTCATTATTGTACTGTAACTCAGACACTGAAGGGAACAGTTAAGAATGGTTTGCCTTTCTACAGCATTTATCTTATTTTATTACATTTTTTTAAAAATGAAAAGAAGTTGCACATAGGTAAAAAAATAATAAAAACATGCATCCTTTCTTAGATAAATGGAATTTGGAAAATCAAATTCCTATTTTCTATTCTGTTAATAACTAGCTCTGACCATAGAACCCAGATTCTTTGTATTATTTTAAGTTGCCATTGACTAGTGATGATTGTTTGTTCAAATAATAGATAGAGAGCTGAAATTTTTGGTCTATTGATAATTTAACAAGGAAACTCCTATTCACAAAAAATATTTCGTTGCAAAAATATTAGAGATTTGAAGTCAGATTTCTTACAGTCCTTGATGCTGTCCATCCTTATACGATCACATTTTAGAAGCTGCATTTCCTCTGACTTGTTTCATCTTTCTTCTCCGACTGTATTTTGAATTTATTGTTACTTTAGAGATAAACTAGGGAAGGACGTGGTTCTTATTGTGTCTATTGCAATTTGGTTATTTTTTTTTCACCGGCTCATGGCAGGGACAGGGTGGCCATCAGTTTTGGACAGTGCAATTTTAAAAAGTCATGTAATCCTTCTACATGGTGAAAAAGGGAAACCATAGATAATGCATACCCCATCTGAGAGTCAGACTATTCTATCCATTTTTTTGGTTGAGTACCTTACTTTCTCCTTCAGCAGCAAATTTCAGAGGAGGTCACTATAGAGGAACTTTATTGTTTATTAAGTAAAATCACTTTTTAATCTCTTCCACCATTTAAGTATTTAAACTTAATGTGCCTTAGTGTAACATTTACTCTTACTGTGGAAGAATGCATAGTTAATAAATCACCATTGCCAATTGGTTGTAGGTTTAAATGGCACCCTTAATGCGTTTTTTGAATTTCTTTGAAGACTATTTCTCTTATTTATGACCCTTCATTCATGGTAATCATCCTGAAAGTATTAAAAGATGAACACTTGCTGAGCTTGTAGAATTTATGGAAAAAAAGAATTCAAGAGAGTAAGAGAAAGCCAAAAAGAAGTGAACAGTGAAACAATTACCATTTAGATATGAGGTAATTTGCCTTTACGGCTATTGCTGTATGTGTGAGAATGTTTGACATGTGTTAATATAATATCTATTAATCCAAGAAACTTTATAGTTGTGTGAGCAGAAATATATATGTCTTTTTTATTTAAATAGCATTTATTTAATAAATTTATAATACAAGGTTGAGAAAACCCAGATGGCATAAAATACTGATTATAAACCCTCAGGAAATAATTCTAAAGAAAATGTAGGCACAGATGATTTTATATCATATCACTCCCCTGTATGTTAAATACATAAAGTATAAAATGATATCTACATGGCTTTATTTAGGAGCTAATTCATTTGCATTTGTGGACATATTTTATTCTTTAGTTATCTCACCTATAAAATCTCCTGATGTTTTCATTTCTTTTTACTTTCCATAGTGCAAGAAAATGACAACTTGAACCATTCTCCCTTTATAACGTTCCAGTAACAAATGCTGTGAGTTAAAATAAATAAATAAATAAAGCAGCCAGGTAGAAGGATCAATAACTTAGAAGAAATCATTTTAGAAATAGAAAACTTATTCTAATGCTGGCCCTGCCTCTGGCTGGTTATGTTGTCCTTGGGCCCTGTATGTGATCTTTCTGGGTGCACTTTTTCCTTCCAAGCCCCACTACCCTTTTATCCCTGAGGTGTCATTGAGAGCTTTGTTTCACAAGGTGTCCTGGTCATATCTCTGCTCTGTTGTTCCAAGACCAAAGAGCTTCTTTGTCCCTGAGGTAAAAGACCTTGGACATTCCATGTGTCTCCTCAAACCCAGGGTGCTGAGTGTCCTATCCCATTTCTTTTCCCTTAGTGTTTTATTCCCAGGCCATGTTCGAGAAAGTTCCCTTATCCAGCTATCATCCCAGACAAAGTCTCCACCATAGCTTTGACTCTCTTGAGCCAAGTTGCATGGGCTTCCTCAGGCGGGCACTGCCTCGCTGTCTTCTTTTATATGAAGCTCCAACTGTAGGTGTCAGTTCAGTAGGGGCAATCTTTAAGTCAGAGGTCACATTGATTTACATGTGTGTGTGTATGTGTTGATAAAATGGAAATGTTGCCAACATTTAAATATCAGAAGATTTCAAATAAAAATGTAGATTTGCATCTTCTCTTGAGAAATCAGAAGGCTTGGAAACACTTCTGCATTTCCACATTGCAACAATTGGCTGGAAATTTTACTCAGGGTGTGCTGCCTTCAACTTCTCCCTCACCGATTTCTTCTTTCTTACCCCAGGCTAGCACTAGCTTATGTAAAGATTAAGTTTGAAACTCTTCTTTCAATATAGGGGCTGTCTTTACTTATCAACGTTGTGCTGTTATTTGTCTCCTTCCAGACTGTAGATAGGGTATGATTGTGAAGATGGGGGCAGGAGGGATGTTAAGAAGGTATCTTGAGCTTATCGTTCTCCTTTGCTTTCACGCCATCAAGTCCATTGCTTAATACCTGGCACATGAAAAGTGTTCAGTAACTGTAAGCTAAAAGGACATTAAAATAATTGTGCAAAATGTTAACAGTATCCAGGAAAGCAAATGGATTTTTACATTGTCAAGTTTAACCAAAAGCCTTTCTATTCAATGTAGTTTTCAGACAACAAAGCACTAGTGCTCTGGACTTCATGTGTTGTTTTGATAATAAAGAGAGCATGACTTTTTAAATTGGATGCCCTACTGAGTAATGCAGAAGCCAGATCAGACATTTAAGGAAGATAAGGTAGGAAGTTAAGGGTTGAATGCAGGTGAGAATGGGTAAAATAGTAAGCTTTGGGTTTAAAAAAATTATATGTATATATATTTACATACTTATTTATACACACAGACACACATAAAGCTACTAGACACTATATCGCTGATTAGCAAGTGAACAAAAATGAGTTTAGAGTAATTCTTTTCCAGTTACATTCTGATAGGCATGTGATTCATACTTTGGAACACACACTATACAATCAAGCCCTTGCTGAGATGCTATGCTGCCTATTAGATAGATAGCTGGGTCCGTAATGGAAATAAATGAATGTTTTGGCGAGATTTGCAGGGCAGAACAGAGAGGAAAGTAAAATTCCATTACCTCTGACTCAAGCAGCATGCTGTTATCTCCCTTTTTTTGAGACAGATGTGAAGTTTACGTTTAGGCATTGTGTTGGGCCCTGGTGTCCTGGAGAAGGATACCACGGCATAGAATGTGGAATTGTCTTCAAATCTTCCTCCAAAGACCTACCTTTGCTTACTCCTAATATAATCTCCTGCCTTAATTTAATGTTGCCAACATTTAAAGATCAGAAGATTCCAAATAAAAATATAAATTTGCATCTTCTCTTGAGAAATCAGAAGGCTTGAAAACACTTGTCCTGCATTTCCACGTAGCAACAATTGGCTGGAAAATTTGGTATTGCAACTCTTTTCTATATGTAAACTTCATTTGCTTCACTATCGGTGTCCAGTAAAATGGAATAAAAAATAAAATACCTAAAAAAAAAAAGAGTTTATGTGCTTGCATAAGCTGAAATGGGAGCATATTTTAACCAGCGTTAATGTTCCTTTCCTACATCTATCCTGTGGAATGATTGTAATTGTAAAACGCATTCTCAGAAATTTATGATTCAATACAAATCATACAGAGGCCGAGAGAAAATTTAGCTTTGCTTTAATCATAAAAAGGCAACTATTATAGGCACTTGAAAATAATGAAGCTACATTTCTTTTTAAAAAAAGCTTCTGTAGTTTAGAGTTTGTACTATTTCAAATTGGCTTCTTGACATCCCCAGGAACTAACTTAGGAGACATTTTGAGGTTGAATATAAATTTGTAGAAAGGATACAAAATAGCTTCCCATAATAGTTTAGAGCTTTTGTACTTGGAAATCATCCTTGGCCATGATTTCCCTGACTTGGGTACTTTACCTCCTTAAATGTACAGAGTCTTCCGAGGAATAGGTGACTGTGACAATATGACAGACCCTTTCTTGAGCTAATTTTGCTCAATATCAGCTGTAATTCTAGATAGTTTATTTATACACACACACACATGCAGTTGCTCTGTTGATGTTAATCAAAAAATAGTTCATTTTAAACGTGGCTTTTAACAGTACCCCTAATTCATCATAATGGTCTCTAATTTTATATTGACATGGAAACCTGCAGACCAGTCTGACTTGCACACAGAGAGCTTACACAGCCCCATTACTTGGCTGCAGTGAGTGGGTGAAGGATCCTTTCACAGAACAACCCCACATCTTTGATGTTTTGAAGTAAAAAGATTACAGTCCAAGAAGGCAGAGTAAAAACGATATGACAGTATCAGGTGGAGAGAGGCAGACATGTTTCTGAAAGAAATCTATGACAAAACCTGGAATTGTTCATCTTTTCCTCATTAATCTTTTACAGTATTAGGTGTTTAATTCAATTAGTGAAAATGGTTCTTTCCAAATCTGATATGTTATCATTTCGTAAAAGGCTGGGTGGCTTCTACGAAAATGTAGGGAGTCGAAAACTTCTTGTACATTTTCATTTTAATGTTTAATCAGGATAAAATACCACAGTTTTAGAAAACCTACGTGCTTATTCATGAACTCTGTGAAATTTTAAAGAAAAGCATTTGAGGCCAGTGATATTGCCATAAAATTATCCTCCCTTTCCAACCCTTCCTCTCCTAGTTTTCTCCCTCTCCGGAAATTTCAGAACCCCTCTTTAGAGCTGCACAGGCTCTTCTCTGCACGTCCGGAGGACAGCATTCTTATAGCCCGCAATGTGAACAAACTGAAGGTGTGCAACATGGCAGCCCTCATGAAAAAGCTCGACTCCATTTTTCTTGCTACTAAGACCAAGATCCTTGGTAGCATCATTGACTCTCCTCTTTCTCTCACTCTCCTTAAATCCATGGCATGTCTTGATAGCAGTACCTTCAGAATTCATCCAGTATCCATCTTCCTGTCGCTTCCACCTCCTACACTTATCACTCCAGTGTAGTCCAAGCTACCCATCTCTTATCTGGACAACTCTGATACCCTTCTAACTAGTTTCTCTGTCTCCCCTTGCCCCCTACAGTCTTGATCACACAGCAGCTTGTGTGATCTTTTTCAGATATCAGGGAATGTCCTCCCTCTGTTCCAAATCCTCTAAACCTTCCCATATGACTTGGAATAAAATCCAAAGTCATTGCCATGGCTTGCAGGGAACACATGCTCCCTATGATCTGTCCCCACCACTTCCTATCTCCTTTGATGCTCTTCTTTACTCCTGCTCCAGTGATAATCTTTTAATTCCTAAAAGACACCAAAAGCAATTCATCAAGGCCTTTGCATATACTGGTCCCCCTCCTCGGAGCTGTTCCCGAGATAGCCGCATGGCAGGCTCTTTCACTACAGAAAAGTCACCTTATCACAGAAACCTGTGACTCCTCTTAAAGAGGCCTCCATCCCTTTCTATCTCTTTACCATAGTTTAGTTTCCTCCTTAGCACTTATCGCCTCCTAGCATGCTGTACTTTTTATGTTCATTTGTTTGAATGTCGGTCTCCACCCTCTAGAATGCAAGCTCTATGAGACCAAGTTCTTTGTTTTGTTCTCTTCCATAATTCTAGTGTCTACAATAATACAGAGAAAATGTTCAGTTAATATCTGATAAATGAGTGAATGAATTATTCCTATCTTATCTTATCAAATAGCATGGAGAATGTATATGCCTTTTGGGAAAATACTTTATATGCAGGAGTTATTATTCTCAGAAATTTATTTTCTACTTTATGTTCCCACAGTATATTAAAACTTATCATAGAGATAGTTATGGCAGTAGTGGTTTGTCAGACACAGTCCTCAGAAGTCACTGTCCCATGAATAAGTAAATCTAAAAAAATGCCAGCAAGTAAAACGTTACTCTTAGAAGCAAATGATGATTTCTACCTACCTCTGCTCGCTTTACATATAAGTAGAGCACTTGACCCTTATAGTTTTTGTTTGAATCATTGTTAACAATTTGCTTGTTGAAGCTTGGAAAAGTCAAGATCATTCAATATAATGAAATGGTTGAATTTGAGGCTTGAAAGGGTCCTTGCAGGTCATCTACAACTATTCTTCCTAGGGGGTTGGCCAGTTTATGATGAGATGATGTTCCCTGACAGAACACTCTCTACGTTGGTAAGCTACCCATTTTGATTTTGGATGGATTTTCCTTAGGTTAAATAAATCTGGATCTAGGTGACTTATACACATTGGTCTTCATTTTTGGAATCCAGAGGAAAAAGAATAAACTAGAAAATAAAGAGATATAGAAAAGCGAAAACAAGATTTAGAAAGTGAAATTTTTGTACTGAAACATTCCAGTCTTTCAAGGTGAATTGTACCTAGAAGTAAAGAGACATTTATCTGATTCCCAGAAACCTAGGAGGAAGACTACTACTTCATTTTATGTAGAAACATCCAAAGAAGTTTGTATTGGCTGTTAGATCTTTAATAGAGGATGTATTAGTTAGTGTTGCTGTGTAACAAATCACCCCAAAATATAGTGGCTTAGAACAACTCCATTTCTTATTTCTCAAAGGATATCTATGGATCAGCTTGGTGATTCTGCTACTCTGGGTTGGACTCTGCTGATCTCAGCTGGGCTCACTCAGTATCAGCTGTTAGCTGGTGGATCGACTAGGGGCTAGCTGGTCAAGGATGACCTCTGCTGGAAAGAAAACATTCCTCCACGTGTCTCTCATGTATCTTCAGCAGACCAGCAGGGTACATTCTTATGTCAGTGGCAGGGGTCCACTAAAGGAGGTGGAAATGTACAAGCACTTTTACAAGCCTCTCTTTTGCTTCCAGTTTGCTGTTGTCTTCTTTTCCCTTATTACTGAGCCAGAGTCAGAATAGGAGAGGACCAGAGAGTGAAAAGGCAAAGGGTATGGATACAAGGAGGCCATTGATTGAGGCCAGTAGTGCAGTCAATCCACTACAGACAGAAAGCACTGGAGGAGAAGTTTCAACTTAGAGACAAAATATAAGGGAAGGGGTGAAAGGAAGGAAAGAGATGGAAAAAAACATCAAAATGAAAGATGGCTAGCTAAGGGAAGAGATAAGGAAGAGAGACAGAAGAATGGAGTAGATAATCTGAAGAGAAGGGAAAGCTGCTGTACTAGGAGGTCTGCAGGAACCAAGACATGACTTGGGAAACAAACTCTCGTATAAAAATATAAAATATTTATAACAGTATAATAGGATTTTCCAATTGATAGCGATATAAACTCAAGTTCTGCTTTGCGTATGAGAAAAGAAGAAATACAAGCAAATCCCACAGAATTATCTGGTAAAATATTGTGAAATCTGGAAATTTCACAACTTGCAGAGGACAACTGCAAGATTGTCATAGATGTTGGAGAATGAAAGCAAGTGACAAATACAAGTAGCAGAGCTTTCACACTTACTCCTAAGCAGTCATCTATTAATAATGCTGTTTAAAAATTATGACTTTTCTTATTAGGATATACCAAATATAACTTGAATTGGAATTTTTTTCTATGCTTTTTCTGTCCTTTTATCTTTTCTTCTTTAACTGTAAGTCTGTCCTAAATATAAGTTACATTTATGTTAGCATTCCTCAACATGGAGTATAAAACTGGATAATAGTATAATGCCCACTAAGAAAAGGGTTTACATATATTGATACTTAATTATGGCTTAGTAATCACTAAATAAAGTATATCAGAGTTTCATTTAGTAAATGAACTTTTAGGGACAGAAATCTTGGTTAGATTTTGTTTGTTTCTGTCGTCCAAACATTGGAATACTTCTTAATGCTGGTTATCTGGATGTACTGATATAAAATTGACACTGTTTAGGAGAAGACTGATTTAGCACATAAAGAGAAAATGTCATCCTCCATTTACTTCTTTCGAGATAATTCCACAAATTTCAGAAACATTAAATTTCCTCTTAATTGGTCAATTTCAACAAAATACGCCTTTTACAATTTCATGATGTCGTGGGCAAAAATAAGCGGTACAGCCCTTATTATATCTTCCCTCCAGGTTATTCTCCTTTCTTCTTATTGCTCTGTTGTTTATTATGGTTTATATAACAAATGTCTGATCTGATATGTTCTTTAGTGAATTACCCACAGATGGCCCACAATCTGTTTATTCTACCTGGAGATTTGTTGGTGGCATTTATCATTCCCTTTTTGTTTCTTGTCCCTTTATTTATTGAAGATGATTTCATTCCCATTTTTATTTCTGTAAATCTGAGAATAAAGATAATAATCATATCTCCAATGACTCTTTTCTAAATCTAGAAAAATTGGCTCCAAGAGTTTGTCTCATGTGTAGCTAATGTATAATATTTATTATATTCTCAATGTGTCCTAATTTTTTTAAACTGTAAATATTAGAAATGTCTGTCCTATCCAGATTTTGGTTCCACTGAGGTTCAAATTTAAGAAATATGACCTCATAGTAATTCATAAGTTTCCCATATTGGATTCAACCAGAATGGTGAAGTTCAACATCCATTAACAATTGCCAAATTAATTATGTATTAATCAACTATTCCATTGTTAAACATATATTTAGCAGTGCACTTATTTGTCTTTCTTTAGGTTTTATATTTGTAAGACCACTTGTAAACAAGGACTTTTAAAAACTATGAAAATATATAATAAAGTCTTTTCAGAAAACAAATAATGCAAGAAGAATCTCTATTCCTGAAACAATATCCAGCAGTAAAGGCATTCATGATGTGCCTATATGTGTGATAAGTTTTCAGCATCCAGCATTGGTTAAATTCTCTGAGAATCTATTTCTTTCATCCCCAAGTAGTCGCCTGTACGACCAGGAGCTCTCTTGTCATTGTAACCTATCAAATGGCACTAAACAGATGTTATGTGAGGTATTCTATGTCTTTCTTCTCTAATATTTCTTGGTGTCTCTCTGGTCTTTCATCTCCGTCACCTGATTTTACACATTAAACAAGAAGATCACACTCCTCGCCCCCACCCCTGAATGAAATTCAAACCTAACACGTAGCAATCTGCTTTTTCTTTTCCAGATTCCTGTCTTGGTCACACAGATAAGTTCGACCAATCACCCAGTGAAAGTGGGGCTGTCTGATGCCTTTGTTGTTGTCCACAGGATCCAACAAATTCCCAGTATGTAGAAGAAGGGTAATCGCAAAGTCTGAGCCTGCTGTGGGGGTAAATTTAAAGGAGATTGAGCTCAGGCAGATGCAATTCTGTGAGCAATAGAATCACTTAGCTAATTGCTGCTTGCTAATTATATTGTCTGGTTTATAACTCTTATTGGTGTTGGCAATCTCTCTGATACTCTTGAATTAATATTTCAAATAAAGTGAAATTAAATAGCCAAGCCAAGAGTATGTAATTTTGGATTCTTTGGGATAGTTAACTTGGTTGTGCAGATATATTTCTTCTATTAATAGTAAGAAGAACATTAAAAAGTGACAGGTTATTTGACTGAGAGGTATATGACTTTTGTTTGTTTCGTTTAAATAAATTTATCAGCAAGAGAGAAGCTTTGTGCTATTTTATGTTCAACATGTTTGTATAAAACTGAGAGTCTAAAAGAAGATGAAAGAAAAAGTATAAATTGAGGTAAAAAAAAATTTGGTAGAACTGTACCTACCAGAGAGGATATGTATTTTCCTTGTTTAAATCATTCTTGCCTGTCTAGTCTAGTTTACATTTGTAGAATAAAAACATGTGTGTTACTTTGGGTGGCTGTTTATGACATTAATTCAAAATATAACTGCTATTAGTAGTAGTTTTGATTGTGTAAATATTGCCATTGTTTGAAAGCTTCTGTGTTTTAAAACTTCTCTACTTCCAGAACAATCCTGAGGGATGCTTGGGTATGTTTATGTCCTAGATGTGCAAGAGGTGACAGTAAAATACATCTCAAGATTAGATCATTTCTTCCCCTTTTGTTCAAAGTTCTTTTTCTGCTTTTATTTCATTATACTGGTAGACTTAATTTATCACGTTCATATGCTGTTCGGTCTTGACTTGAGCTAATTCTGTTTAATTATGTCATCTCTCAAACATAGAAAGTAAATGGAGTGGAAATTATTTAGACTTTTCAGAGCAAAGGATTGACTGGAAACATCATAGAGGTTATCTTACCACTATGGTTTAGAATGACATTCTGTTTGGTGAAGAACGTGGATCTTCCATGGCGGTTTCTCCTTGTTAGCCGAGAATTTGTGAGAGGTTATATTCAAGGGAACTGATAAATCAAGGCAGATTTTCCAGAAATGAAATTGTGCTGTGAACAAAACAAGGATATACTAGTATGTATAGGCAACATAAAGACATCCTGACAGAACCCTTAAATGAGAGGATGGGTCCTGGGAAAGCCAAAGTTGACTGCTGTTTGAGAAGGAGTGTTCTCGCATTCTTTCTTTCAGAGGTGTTAAATCAACCTTGACTTGAGCAGCTTATTGCTCAAGTAAAAGGAAATACTAGTTTAAGTTTATTTGTGGGTTCTTTTCATCCCAGAAGGAATTTCATTTGCAGCTTCCTCAGAAAGCATCCTGGTCCACATTGATGTTCTGATATATTGTTGTTTAGAGAAAAGGACCCACCAAAGTACAAAAGAAAAATTTTTTTCAAATGTATTTTAATATTCAAGTATTGTTTCAGAACTTAGACATGAAAAAACTGTACTTAGACTTCAGAGTCCCAAAATGTAATTTTGCATCACTTGTTATATTGCAATAGGGTAATCATTATGTTTAGGGGGGAAAATATCCTTCCTGAATATAAATTTCACTGAATAAGTTGCAAAATTCATATGAATTTTGAGGACAGATTATGTCTAATGTTCAGAATTCAGAATTCATCTATAAAAATTACTCAAGCTTCGAGTCCAGGGAAAAGCATCTCTTGGGCAAACTGCGTGCCGGGATGACATTCACCATTTCCTGTTGACCTAACTTCCAGCCTGAGAAAATTAGCCAAGAAGCAATGGAAGTTCTGAGTTTCTAACCACTGGTTCTTGCTGTTAGATGAGACTACATTTTACCAAGAAAATTGGAATTGATCTGTTCTACTTAAAAATCTTTTGGGAAACAGAAAAAGTTAAATCTCCTTAAAAATCTGTTCCCACATTTATAAAATGTAACAGTGTCTGTTACATGAGCTACTGTATAAGAGGAGAGATTGCATTGTATTCTCAGCTAAAAGAAAAAAAGCATACTTATTTACACCAGAGATTAGGCTAACACGAGATTAGCATAATACAAATTATACAAGTATTATTTTTTCCTGAGAAGTAAGATGATTCCTAGAGATCTGTATGTTATTTGTGCAATCAGAATTTAGATAAATATTTAAGGCCTGTTCCAAATCATGTTCCCTTGTTTAACAACCCACATTATTAGGAGTCATCCTCATGGAATTTAAATCATTCATCTCTATTACCCCTTTTTCTTCTCCTGAGTGAATTTAGGGAAAAACTGATCATTATCCTAAGTAATGGGTGGTTTCATTTCTTCTATATTCCAAGGTGCTTTACATAGGACCCTGTTCTCGTAAGATCAATTTTCCGTTCTTTCAATCCTTTTGGTTACATGGGTTATAGAACCTAGACCCTTGGCTTACTCTAGCCATGGCAACATGAGAATGTGAGCTGCAACCCTGAGAATAATTTTTCCCAGTGGAACCACAGTGTTTATACCATTTTTATCAGATTTGGTGAAGGTTGATAAAGCATTCGAAAAACTGTAAGTCAAGTTTAATTTACTTATATGAAGATTTCTCCCCACCTCTTCATCATAGCATCAACAACAAAAAACTTGTTTTTCGGTTTTTAAAGACTTCCAAATAGTAAATAATTTCAATGTAACTTTCAAGCATAGTTTACTAAGCTAAGCTTTGTCTTTCAAAAAAGATTAGGTGATCTGCTAGTTTAAATTATCAAAGGAAATTCAGGCATTGTTAGTAAAGTAGAAAATAGTTCTGAGGTTACAAGGGAAATCCCTTTGCTCCTTCAAAAAAAGGGAAAACGTCTATGATGAAATTAACCCTTGTATTTTAAAAAAAATAGAAGATAAAAGTTAGTTAAAAGTCCAGAAAATATAAGAGATATTGTATTGTGAATACTGGTCATGAGACCTTGAGCATTTTATTTAATTTCTGTAGCTTTCTTTATACACCAAGTGACCGTGTGAGTACCTAAGATGCAATATGTATATAGCAGGCAGTACCTGGCACAAAGGAAACACTACATTTGTACTTATATATCTATTGTTTATTCATCAGCAGCAGCATAATTACTTTAAAAAGACAGTGATGCTGACTAAGATGGCCACACCTGGGCCAAGTGCTCATGTGAGTGGGACCATAGGGGTTTCTGTTAAAAAACACCTCGATACCCTCTCTCTGAAACTTTCCTTCTGACTATGATGTTGTTTGTTTTGTTTTTTGTGTGTGTTGAGAAAGAATGGCCCTGAGCTGACATCCGTGCCCATCTTCCTCTACTTTATACATGGGATGCTGCCACAGCATGGCTTGATGATCCGCGCCTGGGATCTGAACCCGCGAACCCTGGGCTGCTGAAGCAGAGCGTGTGAACTTAAACACTACGCCACTGAGCCAGCCCCTGATATTGTTTGTCTTTTAATGTCTTGTTGTGTCTGTCTGTCTGTGTGTACATATGTCTCTGCATCACCTTCTGATTTTCGTAAAACATTTTGTAGAACTTTAGAAACAGAAAGAACCACAGAGATCAGCTGATTCAGTCTCCGCAAGTAGAGATGTGAAAAACAGGTCTACATACAATGGCTTTGGTTATTCATTGTGGAAATACAAGTGTGAAAACATACTTGTGATTATAAGCACGGTACATATTAATTCAGAGGAATGTGTAAAACAGCAGAAAATTCAAAGAAGAAAATTTAAGTTGCCTGTAAATTTACTACAGACAGATAACAATCAATGTTTCCATGTACTTTGCATCAATTCTTTTGTTTATAGTATATACACACAAACACACAAACATTAGGAAAATTGGCATTATGCTATAAATATTTTTGCCACCTGTTTTTCTCACGATATATACAATACATTTTTTCTATGCTGCTAAATACCTGTCTAAAATGTGGTCATTAATGGCTGCAACAAATTCCTTTGTTTCATAATTTATATAACCTGTCTCAGCACCGGTTGGTCATGTAAGTTGCTTTTCATATTAATTACCAGTAAAATGGTGCTGAACATCCTTGTTTTTACATTTTTACACATTTCTGAGTCTTAAAAAATGAGTATGTAGCCATTGAATGTTAATGGGTTTTTATACTTTGACAAATTGCTTTCTATAAAGGTTGGACCAATTTACTCCCCACCAGCATTATATCAGATAATCCCATTTCCCCAAATGCTCTCAGACACTATTATCATTTTTTAAACTTTGCAAATTTGATAAGCAGAACATGATATTTCATTGTTGCTCTAATTGTCTTTTGATTACCAGAAAGTTTTAACATAGTCATATATTCATAGGTCATGTGTAATTTCCATAGTTTCTTGTTAAATGTCTCTGTTAAGTCATTCTCTCTCAGCCTTGGCTTATGTCCCTCCAAATGCTTTTACACAGTGTGCACAGGTCTTCCTGGATAAATGCACAGTTCTCACCAGGACCATTCACACTTGTTTGTTTCTCTTGCCTCCAATATAATGTTTTGAATTTCAGTCTTAATCTCTAGGGTGCTGACCTGCCCCATCTTGCCTCACCTTTTCTCCACCCTCTGAGCTTAATGAGCATAACATATCCAGCAAGAAACCCAGAAAATCCACTCATGCCTTCATGGTTCTTTTATTGGAAACTTAAGGCTATGTCATTTTAGTAATGTGAAAGTTATTTTAACACAGATGTGCAGAATTCTTGTCCTAGAAATCAATCTGGAAAGCCACTGACCTAACTTGAAATAGTTCTACTACAAGTTGTGATAATGACTATTTCCGAATCCCTTAGAATACTCCGCTTTAGTCTTCTCGCCAGCAGTACATCATCTGGTTCTTTCTTAGCATCAGTCCCTTTCCCATCAGCATCTGCTCTTTTAAATTTATTGACATTGTTCATGCTACAATGTGCCCTTACTTTGTTCGCTATTATTATTTACAGCTCAATAAGAAACACTAGCATTTTCAAAAATAAAACTGACAACTAATTAGGAGAGCAAATATATTTTTTAAAAGCTTAGAGGTTCAGTGAACTCTTTGAGGAACATTGTATGTAGTTGGCCATATATGGTCTCTTTATAAGCTTACAGACCGGGCAGCAATTTTTCAAAGAACTTGACCAAAATTATGTTTACGGACTGAAAAAAAAAATAACCTTAACAAACGTAAACAGAGATTTGCTTTTTACTGTGGAAAATGTCTTAAGCTTTAATTCTCAAAAAAAATGGTAGCATAGACCAGTACTGTCCAGTAGAATTTTCCATGCTGATGAAATGTTCTAAATCTGAACTGTCCAGTGTGGTCTCAGTAGCCACATGCAGCTACTATGCACTGGAATTTGGCTAGTGAGACTGGGAATTGAATTTAATTGGATTTAATTAATTAATTTTAAATTAAATAAAATATCAAATTTCAAGTGTGGTATTTACATAAACATACTTTTTACTTCTTATTTGCCTTTTAAAAGGCCTTAGAATTTTAGATATGATTGAATAATACATCTAATATAAGCATTCCATTATAACTGATTCTCCCCATAGGAAACAATTTGTCATTTTGATTTGGTGGTAGGACACATCCATTATAACTACTTAGCAACTATAATAAAAAACATGTTATCAAACTGTGGAAGAAATAAATAATCTTGGAAAAACGTGAAGATTTTTTTCTTTTATACTCTTTTATATAATGCAATTATAGCGCTTTCAGAAGTACTGAGCCTTACTTGTTATTTTCAAATTTGTCAGGGTCTTTTCTTTCATTTAAGGACAGATCGATCTACAAATCCTTCAGTAAATTGTGTCATTTTACCTTCTCCCTCCTCATAATGGAAAACACTTCAAAATTATTCATTTTACAGAAGATAAAATTGCTTCTCTTTACAGCACAGCTTCATTAGGTGCTTATATTCTTAAGTATGTACTAGGTCACTCAAGACAACAAAAGGAAAAAGAGATAGAAATCATGACATTTTTCCATAAAATATCCTCTTATAAAACTCTTCCAAGATAAAAGCATTATGCAAAATGAGATTTTATTCTTGTAATACATACATTTCTAACCTACTCTATTTAATTGACTCTGACTTGATTTTTTGAAACAATTTAAGAACATTCTGCGTATTAGAAATCACTGGTTAGTTAATTTTAACATATTTGTTATTTTTTTTAGAATTTTTATGAACCAAAAAGATTCTTCAAGGACTTGTGGTTAAATTGTTTCTTTTTTTCCCATTTATTTATTCTTTCATTCATTTATTCATTGACTTTTTATCTATACAACAATCTCAGATAATGTAAAATTTTACCATTTTAGAGGTAAGTCTCTCAATTTATTTAATAACATTTGAATTCTTTTATTTCTAGTATAAAATCCCCAAAGTCACAGAAAGGACTTCAATACATCATTAAAAATGTGGTATATATACACAATAGAATACTACTCAGCCATAAGAAATGATGAAATCCAGCCATTTGTGACAACATGGATGGACATTGAGGGTATTATGCTAAGCGAAATGAGTCAGAGGGAGAAGGTCAAAAACTATGTGATCTCACTCATAAGTAGAAGATAAAAATAACAACAAACAAACACATAGTGACAGAGATTGGATTGGTGGTTACCAGAGGGGAAATGGGGAGGGAGGAGAACGAAAAAGAGGATTAGGCACATGTGTGTGGTGATGGATTGTAATTAGTATTTAGATGGTGAACATGATATAATCTATGCAGAAATAGAAATATAATGATGTACACCTGAAATTTATACAATGTTATAAGCCAATGTTACTGCAATAAAAAATAAATTTTAAAAATTAAAAATAATAAAAAATAAATTTTAGGAATAAAAATATTCAACATTTAAACATTCATTTATTCAACAAATATCTATTGGGTGCCTATTAGCTAGGATTTATTGGTCCATAAAAGAAAAACCCAACTTAATGTACTTTTATTTTTTTCAATATAGTGAATCAAAAGCTCATCTTTGCAAAACTCCATTCTGTGGTTGCCTTACTGTGGAAGGCATAAGAAAATAGCCAAAACAGTTCTCAAAAATAATCCAAACTGAACTTTCTGTCAAGTTCTATCTGCTTTTTTTGTTTTAAATTATGACCTCAGAGATTAGATTTTCTAATTTTTCTTTCATATTTGCCTTCAAAATTATAGTTTCCCTTGCCTTAATTATTTCTTACTTTCTCCCTGTCACATAATGAATATTTCTATTTTAACTTACATTTCCCTACTACACAGAGAATATTTCTCTTTTTAACTAATACTGATGGCCTACATTTCTAAGCATGCCCACGTTAATTTTTCCGACTGAATTTTCCTCGAGGAAGTTTAGTACCTTGAAAATATAGTTTTTTTTCCTCGCATGAGTCCAACCGTCTGAGTGATTGAGAACTAGAAACTTCCTTTCAAAAACTTGATTTTAAAGGGGCGTCCCGGCGGCACAGCAGTTTAGTTCGCGCTTGGCAGCCCGGGGTTCGCGAGTTCGGATCCCGGGTGCCCGTGGACGCACTGCCTGTCAGCCACGCCGTGACGGCGTCCCATATAAAGTGGAGGAAGATGGGCATGGATGTTAGCCCAGGGCCAGTCTTCCTCAGCAAAAAGAGGAGGATTAGCAACGGATGTTAGCCCAGGGCCAGTCTTCCTCACAAATAAAAGCTCCATTTTAAAATAAAGAAATCATACAGCATTTCACCCAATTTCATTTAATGAAGTCACAATCTCCTTTTCTCTCAGAAAAAGAAAAAAAAGATTCAGTGGCATTGCAAATGTACATTACAAAATCTTCCCGTAAGTCTCAGGAGTAGGCGCCATGTTCAGATAAGCAGTCCTTGGGCCAGTGGAAACCACGATGATGCAGTCCCCATATCACATCAGCCCGCTGTGACACTACATTGACCATTTACCGTTCCGACACTGGTTATGGTTCCCTTCTTGGGCAAAGTGATGACTGAAGGAAGTCAGGAAATGCAGCTCGTTTAAGCCATTAGTAAAATATACATGGAAGGAGGAGAAAGCTGAAGATTGTTTTTAGATCAAGTTTCTGATTTCCTTTATGTATGCTCAAGTAACTTATGAAATCTGGCCACTTAGGATTTAGCTATGTCCTGACACTTCGCAAGCAGTGAAGGAACGATGAGAGGAAAACCTAAGAGGTTCAGATTTGCGCTTCATGGACATCTCAATCTTATGTTGCCTTATCCAATGCTGAATTACATTATTATTTAATAGAAATAGAATTACAGAAGGAATAAAAAAATATTTGAGGCTAAAGCATATTCTATTTGTAGATGCTTTATTTAACAACTCCGACTAGCTAATTCTGCAAATGCATTGCATTTTTGTGTGGGACGCTTATAACTGCTGTAATAGTGAAGTTTTTCTCTTAAGAATCTCTTTTTTTCCTGAGTCTTCATGCTGGGAATGAACTTGTAGTTGTGCCATACATACTATTTACATTAAAGAGTACTCAATAAATGATGCTGTGTGGTGAGCTCAATTGGCACTAGAAAAGAAAGTGAAAAAGAATAAATTGGGGCCAGTCACGAAGCATTCGCAACACATAAATAAAGAAATGTTAGCAAATCATTTACTTGACAATTCAGACAAAATATTAAGATATTTATATAACCGTAAGAATTGGCCAATTTAGGAAATTAATCATACATTCTTTATGTGAATGTTAGCTTTCAAGACAGGCAAATAAACTAGATCATGGCTAATCATGCCACAGGGTACTCATTAAACTGTGTTGACTTCAGCTAGAGTGGATATTGATTGGAAAGGATTCCTGGTGTTTCCATATGATTACTCTGTCCCTCCTGCTGATATTGCTCAGGATTTCTAAAAAATGCAATTCAGTAGTTACACTTTGAATCATCACCATAAGATTTTGATTACTGAACTTTATTTTCTATGTGTTAGCCTGCTCAGAGATTTAATTCCATTTTTTTTTTTAATTTAAAAGCCCCTAATGGGTTTTATGGTTGATCTTGGTTTTGTAAAGTTGTAATAAAACAGTTGAAGCTGTATCACCACTACTAAGACTGAATGTTTGATAAAACATTATTTTGGCTGACTTTCTAAAGAAGACACATGAGCTAAATACATTTCTAGAATCAAATGACAGCTTCTAGTATTGGCAGGAGCTACCAGTAAATGCTTTCCTAATTCCTTGTTTTTGATAGGGGTATCTCTGAAATACAAAAGAAATGACCACTTGGAAGCTGTCATTAATTGGCAGGTCGTCAAACAAAAATCATTCTCATTAATTTTTATTTTATTAAAATCATTTCTTCCCAGTAATTGGAAGTGTTTGAACAGGTGATAGAACAGAGCATAGCAAAAAAGGTCACTCCTTCCCTTTACCCCATATGCATGATCAATAATTAACTCCCAGAGGTTTCACAGTCATTATGTCAGTAGTTTGAGCTTTTCAAAGTATAACAGGAAATGAAAACAAGCTAGTATTTTAAGCACCTACTAATATAATAGATACTGTGGGGGCTTTGGTATGAAGAAGACTCAAAAAACCCCCATCCCAGTGATCTTATGGCAAAGCCATATTAGTTATTTATTTCTGAGAACTGATTTGTTTAGCAAAATACATAGGAAAGCAGTATATAAGAGTGCATTCTATTTAGACAAGGCAGAAGCTGAGTAACCTTTTTATATGCTTAAAAGTTAAATATAAAAAGAAGACGTGATTCATGTGCCTCAAGAAACCCTACAAATACCATGAAATCAGCATTTTCTCTAGCGTTTGATAAATGTTACACTTGAAAAGTGTATATGCATCTTTCACTTACCCTAAAAAGAAATTAATTGGATTAGGTTTTAAGCAATGTGTTCCAATCTGATAAACCTGAAGATAGACAGTTATGCATTGCTTAACGACAGGCATACGTTCTGAGAAATGTGTCGTTAGGCAATTTCTTGTGCTAACATCATAGAGTGTACTTACAGAAACCTAAATGATATAGCCTACTACACACCTAGGCTACATGTCCCATATATCTTATGGGACCACCGTCTTACACGTAGTCTGTCGTTAACCCAAACGTCCTTAAATGACACATGACTGTGTACAGTAAATGGCTCTAGAACCACTCCTAGCTCCAAAAGAGTTCATTTTGGGCCACTCCCTCCCGCTTCCTTTCCAAGAGTACAGTTTCATGGTGAATAATCAGAAATGGGTGAAGGGATATGAGTGGAGAAAAGTAAAGATATGTGTAGGTTATCAGTAGATGTTTGACTTCCCTCCGGATGTGTAGGGATCTACACTCCTGAACACTTTTCCTACCCTCTGGCTCACTTCCTTCTCGCACCACACTCCCGTTTATGTCCTAGAGGAGATCATTGTTGGCTCTATTGACTTTAATCAAAATTTAAGTCTCTCTAAGATAGGATGGGAGACAAATTCCTGGAAGCCTGATTTCAGGGCCTTACAGTGATTTCAGTGAGTTTGGATCTATAGAAATTAGGTCATTATATGCAGCATATAACCAGTATGATCTATGGTTGCCATGCTGAAACTAGACAAAAGTTATATCTGACATTTATTGAGCACTTGCAATGTGAAAAGGATTATTCTGAGCAATTTTCATATATTATCTCATTTTAATTCTTAAAACAACTCCGTGATATAGGTACTAGTATCTGTATTTTATAGATGGGGAACTGAGGCAAAGAGAGACTAACAAAGGAGCCCAAGGTCACACAGATACCAAGTAGCAACACTGGGATTTGAACTAGACAAACTGTTCAAGAGTGTGTGTTATTAACCACTATGATGTGTCATTTCCCAGGACTGAATACTATATTTTTAAAATTGTTTCTAGCTTCCCAAATAATTCCTGATAGATATGATAGAATTCAGGAAATGTATTCCTGTCATTACAAGCATACCAAGACCTAAATAAAATACTGGTAACATTACTTTTCCATTGACATTTACTGAACTCAGTCAAACCCATTAGTATAAGGCTTGGGTCTTTTTTTAAAAGGGGATTTTAAATATATTTCATCAACATCTTGTTTTGTTATAAAATATGTTTGCTTATATTTATCTGATTTTCAATTATTAAAGTTCTTGTCAAAGTCTCCATCTAGCCTATTCCTCAGGAACACTGCTGGATTTGCTGGGAAATTATTATAAATTCCTGCGGGCAGTCTAAGTGCTAATTCCTAACCTTCCTTAGATGTGATGCTATATATTTAATAAATAACAATACCGATTTACTTTTAATTATTTAAGTTCTGTTTTTTCTCTTATAGGAGAAATTTATTCTGAACCTCTAAAGCTATCAGACCCTTATTCTGGCAAAAACCAACTTTATTTAGGCTGTGAGAAATTTTTAATTGCTACCCATTCCTAAATGACTCACTTTAGCCTAAGTTTCAGAGAAATAGTGTCATCTTACTTTCCTGATTTTATATGTGAAAAATTTTCAAAATATATAAATCTATCAAGAAAACATCTTAGATATCCTCTGGGTGATAATGGGTCAGAGCCCTACTAGCTAAGGGAGATATCTGAGACCCTAAATGAACATTTTCAACTTCATTGACAAAAAGATTTCTCAGTCTATGGGCACATAATTTTCAGGTTTTTTGTAATCAATCTCTACGGGAATTGATTATTTTAAATCTTTGTTTTGAAACTGCATCAGGTAAAAAGTATATAATTTTACATTCTTTATTAAGATGCTGTTGTTTTGGGGGCTGCCCAGTGGCGCAGCGGTTTAGTCCGTGCTTGGCAGCCCGGAGTTCGCAGGTTCGGATCCCGGGCACCCGCCGATGCACTGCCTGTCAGCCATGCTGTGGCGGCGTCCCATATAAAGTGGAGGAAGATGGGAACGATGTTAGCCCAGAGCCAGTCTTCCTCAGCAAAAAGAGGAGGATTGGCAACAGATGTTAGCTTAGGGCTGGTCTTCCTCACAGGAAAAAATAAATAAAATAAAATAAAATGCTGTTGTTTTATAGGTGAAGAAATGTTGAAAGTTGATTTTTCTCTTTTACAGATGTTCGAAGAAGAACAATTTATGAATACCACCGAGTAGAGCTACAAATGTCAAAAATTACCAACATTTCAGCTGTGGAAATGACCCCATTACCTAGTAAGTGAACATGTGAACATAGCCAGGTGGAAAAAATGATTTGCAAGTGTAATGATCTGATCTGTTTACCAATAATTATAACATTGTGCTTGGCATGCACGGGTATCTTCATCCTGCACGTATATGGGGATGAGTGGATGATTTTTTATTTCATTGAGTGATCTTTTCTTCTTTTTGTCTGTGCTATCAATTAGTCTTGATCAATCTATTCTCTCTCGTTTCCTAGCATGTCTCCAGTTTAATGATTGTGGCGCCTGTGTATCCTCTCAGATTGGCTTCAACTGCAGTTGGTGTAGTAAACTTCAAAGGTAAAAAATAATAATACAAAAAATTTAAAACTTTTAAAAAGACTTGTTGCTTCTACTGTTCCCCTGAATTTTAAATGTGTCAGGTGTGTCAATTAGATATACATTAACAAGTGTATATGTGTAAAAAAATATCATGACCAAAATGCAAAAAATGCTCAGAAGTGAGAATTCTAGTATTTTCAATTGTGTGATTGCTTGAAATGACCAAGAACCTTCATAGTCAATAAGGCTATTATCTGACTTACATTTATAAACTCTATGGGGCTTAAGATGGATGATGATTGTAATTGATGAGTTATGAATTGATGTTTTTGGTCCATATTCTTCAGAAAGCATGGTATGAGATATCTTTACTATAACAAGTATGGTTTATGCATAATCACATGTACATTCTTAGTAAATTCTTTTTTTTTTTTTTTTGTGGGGAAGACCGGCCCTGAGCTAACATCTGTTGCCAATCCTCCCCTTTTTGCTGAGGAAGACTGGCCCTGGGCTAACATCCGTGCCCATCTTCCTCCACTTTTTATATGGGACGCCGCCACGGCATGGCTGACAGGCAGTGAGTTGGTGGGCGCCCGGGATCCGAACTCGCGAACCCCGGGCTGCCAAGCGTGAACTAAACCACTGCGCCACCGGGCGGCCCCCATTCTTAGTAAATTCTTATATCTCAAAGGTTACTAGTCAAGATTATCAATGTAGTCTGAGGTGAGGAAATAAAGTGACACTAACTGACCTCTACATAAATAGAATGTGTGGTTTTGGCCTGTGCTGTCACAAACTGACTTTGAAACTTAAGCTGCATCACTTGCTGATGTCAAGAGATTTACTGATTTTTATGAATGGCAAAGAGGATTTTTCAGTCCCTAGAATTTTTTGGAGACTGAGTGATCATTTGTTGGAAATACAGAGTGAAGACTTTTAAATGTGTTTTGTTATTTACTCAACCATTTTGTACATCAGTTATGTCCCAAGTGCTGGGAAAGCAGCAGTGAATAATATATATGTGGTCCCTGGTCCCCATGAAGCTTAAAGTCTGTCTGGGAATATGCCCCTCTCATCTTCAGAACCTCTGAAAAATCCGCTTCTTCCTCCAGGTGGAGAACTGAGTCGTCAAGCTATTAGTCAGTAAATGTTGTGTCGGAGCTTTTCGTTGTATAAGCAGACTGTGTTTTATCATCTTGCTGCAGCATATGGTGATAGAGACATGTTCAGGAAGACTTTAAAACTTATTGAAGTATAAAGAATAGAATGCCAATTCTTTGATAACAAGCTTTAGGAAACATTTAAATTGCTAACTTTGGGGCAACCACTACATTACTGTGAATAGAACAGTAGTATTTGTTATAACCTCTGTTTCGCTTTCAATTTAACCTGTTGTCCCAATAATTTCTTTTGTGCAATGAATTTCAAATAATGACAAAGCAAGCAGTCAATTAGCATTCTTAAAAGTAGATTTTCACTTAGCTGTATCTTCGGAGTGGAAAGAACTGCTATAAAATCAAAGGTTTGTGGTTATTTATATTCATGTTTTGCTGACACTCCATAAAAATTGCATGCATATCAGAAGTTATTCAAAATCTGTTCAGATAACAACCAAGTGAATCTAAAGAGACAGCATTTTAATACGTATATTTAAGTAATACTGGGCTCAGACATGAAAAACGCCCAGAAAAATTAAGTAGAAGGCGGTGGTTTGGGCTGCATACCTTTTTCAAGTTCCAGTTCAGTGGTCACCTCCTCTGAGAAGTCTCCCTAAACCACGAATCTGCATGAGTACCCAACTCCTATATTTCCCCAGCATGCTGGGCAAACCTCTATCATTAACATTTAGCACAGTGCTTGTGGAACCTTGTTCATTTGGTCTGTCTCCTTTGCTGGCTCTGGGTTTATTAAGGATGATTTGTCCTTATATCTTCAACGCCTAAGAATGTACCTGGTGCTGCAGAAAAATGGATGAGTGAATGAATGACAATTAGGTTCCAAATGAAAGAATCATGGTTAGACTTGTCTGGGACCAAAGGGTTTTCCAGGATGAGGAACTTTCAGTTGAGGGAAAACCAGGATGAGTTAGCTATCCCAGCCAGAATACTATTAGACAATTCTTGACTGAAATAATGTTATGGTAAATGAAGACTTGGGACAGTAGTCTAGAAACCTACCTTCCACTAACCATTTTATTATGGTTTTTGAAAAAAAAATTTTGATGGAAATATATGTTTAAAATTCCAAACACGCAATTTTGGCAATCAAAAGACATCCACAAGTTGGAAACTGCTTTCTACTGTTCATACTTACATTTTATTGAGAGATTTCTCTGCTAGATATTGTGCCATGGGATTTTCAAATGTATTTAACTTGTACAACATTTTCACAGTGGAGGAAGTTGAGGCTCAGGGGAACTAAGTTTTTTGTGCAGAGTCTCTTTGCTCATAAGTGATGAGTTTGGAATTGAATCTTACCTGTGTGACTTGTAGTCTTGACGCCTCACCTGTTCTGCTCCACACCTGCCAGGCTGCAGGTGCACTAAGCAAGTTAATCTTCATTGCTGCTTGAGAAATAGTAAACATATCACTGAAAAATAAAATTTTGATAATTGAAGTTGCAAGAAAGTGATATGGTTTTGAAATTGACATAAAAAGAATGCACGAGAGAATTAGGCAAAGCATAAAACTTTTGTATATTATTGAAAGCATAGTTGTTTTTAAGTTTAATGGAATAAAGAAAGGTACTGATGCATATGAATGAGGAAAAAATTCATCAAAGAGCACTTCTAAAAATCTACGAGTTTTCTGCATGTTACTGTTTGGTGTTTTGTTGAATACCCAACATTGGTTTAAAATCTTGAATTTATTTTTAATTCTTCAGCAAGCCAGTTATATACATATCAAAACCTGCTTAATTAATTGGTTTAACTATGGCTCGTTGCACTTTTGTTCAACTTAATTTCCCCACTGCATTTTATTAATTTCTCCTAAGACCTCTGAGCTTCAAAACTTTGCTTTTGCTGCCCAGAAGCATTTCCCCAGACTTCTGAGCTTTTATTAACAAATTCAGTAAAACAAGAAAAGTCTTATCCTAAGCAGCACAAAAATTGCCTCTCAGATTTTTTTCTTCCATTCTTCTTACTTCCTCTTTTGTGCTCATTTATCCCTGAATGATAATCAATTGGTTGTGATTATTGAACTCTCAAGTTGAGCATGTTCTTAAAATATTAGATAACTTTAATTGGTTTATTTCCTTTAATTCTCATTTTTAAGGAGCAAAAATCTAAGGCAGAATGTTTGTAAAGGCCTATCCAAAGTCTAAAGCAATTTGAGTCATAGGAACATATAATGAGGCCCATGATCAAAAGTGTTTATTTAGAATAGATGGCCCATTGCTTCCAGGTAAGAGCACTTTTGTTTCTTCATTGCAAATTGAGACGATCTGAATCAACCACTTTCAACTATCCCTTTTTCCTCACTCATTCAGCAACAATTTTTGAGAGTCCTGTGTTCAAGTTACTATCCTAGATTGTAGATTATGTGGTGAGCAAACAAGAAAAAAAATCACTTCCCTCATAGAGCTTGCATTTTTAGTGTAGGGAGATAGATTTTAAGCAAATAGAAATGCAAGAAATAGAAACGAGGCAAGGTAAGGGAAAATATAGCCAAAACTGATGGGGACAACAGGAGTTTACTTGTTGGTATCATGCTAAGCAATCTTGCATTTTTGAATAGACTTTGGTTTCATCAGACATTATCAAGCAAAAGTTTATTTTTTAATTGAAAATATATTCTGGCTCTGAAAATATTCATTCACTCATTCATTTACTTAAAAATTTTTTGAATGCTTTCCACTGTTGTCTAAACAGCAAGCACTAGTCTAAACACTGAGGTAGTTAGAACAATAGTCAAATGTTAATCAAAAGTAAAGCTCTCCTGTAGCTTAGAGTGTAGCTTATTAAGCTAGAAAATAAGTGAATTAATAAGTAAACAAAATAGTCAGTGGATGATGAGTGATCTGTTAAGTCTGAAAGAGCTAGTAGTTGCTCTGGACTGGTAGCCAGGAAAGGCTTCTTGGAGGAAGTGACAATTAAAGTTAGATCTGAATGACAGGGAGCCAGCTACACCAGTGTGAAGGCAAAGAGTGTTTCAAAGGGACTGGCGAGTTCACTGGCCCTACAGAGGGTTCAGGCTTGATCTGATGAGGAAAAGAAAGAAGTGCAGTGAGTTGGGAGCATTGAGGGTTGAGCATGAAGGGCGAATGGTATCAGATGAGGTCAGAAAGGTAGCAAAGTACCAAGACACAGGTGGCTTTGAATGCCAGCAAGGGTTTATTCTCGGGGTGATGGGAAGCCTTTAGATTTTAGAAGAACTTAAGCAGAGGAGTGATGTGACTTCATTATATTTAAAAAATGCAACTCTGGCTGCTTCAGGGAGAATAGTTGTTTTGTGTGTGTGTGCTTTTGGTTTTTTGTTTGTGTGGTTTTTTTTTTTTTTTTTTGGTTTTTATGAGGGGAGCAACAATGAAAAGGAAGAGAATAGCAGAAAGTATGTGCAATAGCCTACAAGAGGGATGAGAGCAGCTTGGACAGGAATAATAATTATAGGGACCAAGAGAGATGAATGAATGTGAAGTATATTTTGGAAGGAGACAAATTACTCACTAATGGATTAGAAGTGAAGGAAGAGGGAAACATAAGAATCAAGGACACTTCCTAGGTTTTTGTTTGAGCGATTTGGTGAATGCTGGCACTCGTTTTTTGAGCTAGGTAAGATGGCACAAGAAATAGAGACTAGGGTGGGGAGAAAGAAAGGGTTGGTTAGGGACAAATTCAGTTGAGACGCCTATCAGACTTCAAGTGGAAATGTTGAGTAGGTGGGGATAAATAAGCCAGATATTCCAGGAAGAGGTTATGGCTAGAGGTTCAGATTGGAGAGTCATTATCACATAGATAATGTTTAAACTCATGGGACTGAATGAACTCAGCTATGGAAAGAGTGTAAACTGAAAAATAGAAGAGATTCCAGGAACTAGCCTATGGCATGGCATAATGAGGATGATGCTAATTTTCCATTTCATAAAATTATTTTAAAGTATATTTGTATACATGTACGTTTGTATTGACAGATAATATTTCTGAAAAGATACATAAGAGACTGATAACAATATTTGTCTCTGAGGAAACTATAGTGAGCAGGGACAGGCATGAAAATAAGTATTACTTCTCATCATGTACTCTTTTTTGTGATTTGAATTTTTGCTGCATGAGATTGAAGACAATAGAAGGAATCAACAAAGAAGAAATAAGAGAACATAAATTCTTTAAAGGGTAGAAACCTGGTCTTACTCACTTTAGCATCTTCCACAGCCCTCAACACGGGGTCTGGCCTAACATGGGAATCCAACGCATATGGTCAAACTGAATTATGCGGAAATTGAGGCCACTTTCCTGAGAATTCTAATTGCTCACTTTGGCCATTACCATCCATTGGCTTTGTCAGTGTCAACCGAATAGATATAGAAAGAACTAAGCTGATGCCTGGCATAAAATGTCAACATTTATAATTAAGCATGTTGAACACTGGGTAGTTAGTCTCTTGGTACCTCACTTTTAAAGAATTTTCCACCTTGTATTTACTTAGCTCCAATCAAAGTCATAAGACTGGTACTGGTAAAAATGTGGGAATAAATACAATATGATTCCACCCATCAAAAGAATAAATAGAATAGGCAAACCCCTACTAATGGTAAAGACTTGTATATACAGAATAGTAGTGTAACATATTTACTTAAGAAGAAATATGAGATGAGGGAGAGATGTTTCCGAACAACTGCTCTATATTTTTTTCAACCTATTATTTCTATTGCATTTCTCTGAGCATACTCTGGCACTGGCTGTTAATTTCCACTAAATGACTTGGATTTCTTTGCAGTAACAAAAAGAGAAATAGAAAGAAATTATCACATCTAATATATTTCAAAAAATTTTTAAATGTATAAAGTCAGAAATACTGGCTAATAATTCATTAACGATATGAAATGTATTATCAACCTAAATTTAATTAAGGATAAAAAACTTTTTATATAGACACAGCTAATTTTTGAAAATGGAATGTATATATTGTCATCTGCTCATTTAGCTTACAGAAATGAAACTACTTAAGTTTGGGAGGGGAGAGAGATGGAAAGAACAAATTTAAATAGCGCAGCTGATCCAACCTTTCCCCAATCAGTAATCTTATGCTTCTAAATAAGAGCACCAAGAATATTTGAACATACCCCCCTTTGGACTTGTTCCTATATACCCCTTAACACAGGCACATTTGCGACATTGAGTGTGACTCTAGTGTTTAAAGAAACAGTAGGTATTTTTCATACCACATGGTCCTAAAAACAAGCCAACATCTTCATCTAGGGTTAGCCAAAACCCTTGCAGTCCGTTCTGACATTGGAGGAAGAACTGATTTTATTAAAAGGAAGAGTTTCAGGCTCCTGAGAGGGCAGTACTAAGGGAATTCCAAGCATATTTTGACACAGTATGATTTTTGCCTGCTTACTCACCTCAATACGTAGCCATCAAGTAAGGTGCAACTCCACTGTAGTCCTTAGAGGGCCATATAAAGCATTCTATTTTCTGGTTTAAGTGTAAGGCTTAATTTAATCCAAGAATTCAAGACTGAAAGGAGAGGATCTGAAAGGGGTAAAGGGGCACATATACATGGTGATGGATAAAAACTAGACTATGGGAGGGGAACATGTTGCAGTCTGTGCAGAAACTGATATATAATAATGTACACCTGAAATTTACACAATGTTATAAGCCAATATGACCTCAATAAAATAATAATAAAAAAAAAGAAAGGATCCAAAACCCACAATTATAGAATGACAAGCCATATACTCTTGAAATATATGGCAAAGACTTAAATTTGTAAAATTAAGATAACTCAGTAGTTAGAGTCAATATAATTGCACTTGTTTAAATGTACCTTTATATCCTGGACAAAGCTATAACCTGTAACCTTTTTGACATTATGGCTTAAGTTCATATTTGGAGCTACTTGTAGACTACACATTTATGTGATCCTTACACACAAGGAAACCCATTGGCTTTGGTGATAAGGTGTGAAGTCCAAACCTAATAATAAAATAGAGGCCATTTAGGAAATCCAGGAGCTGTGATCCAAAATTAATCATAAGCTTAGGTTTATTTCAATGGATTGGGGTAAGATAAAGTTCTGCTTGGCAATGCACCTAGTTTCAGATGGATGTTTAGAACTCACTAAGCTGTAAGAATTTTAAATAAACTTTTATTGATCTATGTTCCAATATGCTTTCTTTCAAGTTGCAATCACCCCCATCTGCTTATCAGAATTACTGATTGGTAGTATTTTGATAGCAGAAAATGTTACCATTTTCAGTATATAAATTGAATGTCAAGATTAAATCCAAAATACGAAGGTATTTATAACTCCTAAAAAATCGATTTTTGTGTCTTTGGTAGAAAGTATGTCCTTGCTGAAATATCAGATCTAGCAAAGTTATTTAACTGAAGAAAATTAATTTGAATGCTTTATTGTCACACTGCCTAGTCATGATAGACAGGAAGAGAATTGCTGTCATTTCTGATTGAAAGCATCAGAGAGGCATTAAGCTTTAATTATATACACTCGGCGACAATGGATAAATTGCCCATAGGTCTGAAGCTGGTGACCACACTAGTCCAAGTCTAGACTAAATGAGATTTGTTCTCTTTAGTGTATTCTTATTAAGTGTATTAAGCTTTCAGTGTCAGGGAGTACTAGCCAGCCAAGGTTCAGGAGGAGGCCAGAATTGAGGAAGCATTCCTCGATTGTTCAAAAGGAATCAAAATTCCCAAAATTGATTCTCAAGAGGAGGCCATGGTTAGTTGTCTGAGGTGGGTTAGCCTGGGTGTCTGAATACCTACTGGCACAGCCAGCAATTAACTGACTAATCTTGGACAAATCAATAAAGCTCTTTGACCTTATATCCTGAAATGTGAAATGCATATGTCATCTAGATATATTTGATTCTTATATTTAAATCGGAGTAGCCCCAAGTTCAGTAGTTCTCAAATATTAGTACAGTTAAGAATTGCCACAGGAGCTTGTTACAATGTTACCAATTGAACTCTTTCCCCAACTGGGGAGAGACCCGAAGAAGGGTCTCTGGCGCTTCCTCTTGGGGTTCTTCCTCTGTTTGGTGTTGTACCTTTGAAATGAGACCAAAGCTGAGCATTCAATAGCACAAGCTTTATTCAATGGCCAAAGAAAGGAGAAGTGGGAACTGAGTTTACAAATCAACTTCTCAGCTCTCGGTGAGATTAAGCAGCTGTTATAAGGGGTCAAAGTAATGAAGGGGAGGAATATGCATAGTTATTTGGGGAACTAGGCAGTCTTTTCAGGGGAACAAGAGTGCCACCTCTTTTCTTTCTTTATTTGGTTATATCCTGCTGTGGCCATGGCAGTTGTAAACTGTCGTGGCACCCATGGGTGTGTTCCATAATATGGTAATGTATTACAATGAGCTGCAGGGTCTATGTCAGGTCAAATCAGACTGCCATGTTGCCTTCAACCAGCTTAAACTGGTTTCAACTATATGTCTCATCAGTCTCCTCCTCCCCCTCTTTGTGGTTTCCTGTAAACTAAAGAGAATGTGCTAGGCTTGTTCGGAGCAGGGCTGCGGTTAATGTCTTATGGGGTCAGTGCTCGTAACAAAAATGCAGATTTCTTTGCAGCTCACCTACTGATTCATATTCAGTAGGTCCAGAGTGGAGCCCAGGGATTTAAGTTTTTAATAAATCTCTTCAGGGGAGCCTGTGACCTGAGAAGAGCACAGTGGAAATACCCACCTTGCACATATGGGCTGAGATTCTAAGCCTGCAATGGTTATGCCAAAGTTGTGTGGAAACACTTATTCTTAATTTGAAATAGAGAAATATTATAGAAAAAAAGTTCTGAAGATAAAGATGTTTGTTTAAAATCTCTTAGGACTTAATGAAATAGGTCCCAGGAAAAGAAAGCAAGAAGTTTTTGTATGTTTAATGAATAAATCAGAAAATTTGAGAAAGTTGTTAGCTGCTTAAAATCATTAGAACATCTTCAATTTATGAATTTTTATTAAATTACTGCTACCGAAGTGGAAATTCACTGTTCCACAGGATTTAAGTTGCTTCTAGAAATACCATACAGCCAAGACAATTGTTTCTGACGTGTGATGCTTATAAGAGGTGAATTACATTTTGAATTTTTTCAGTGCAAGACCCTTTATACTCCTTTCATTTAAACAATCTTAGCATTTCCATTACTTTGTCCTGAAATATAGCATAAACAAAATGATCTTTTAAGAATACAAAATTAAAGTCTATTTTTTCTTACTTTTGAGCATTCCAAGCCTAGCTTTAACCAAAATGTACTAATTCCTTTTGTGTGAATTAATTATAACCATATAAAGAGGTATGATGTTATTTTACCCATTATGTGAAAGCATTTCGAAGTATATTCTGATATAGAGAATATTTTTTTAAAGTTACACAAGATGCTAGTAACAGGGTTCACCTTTAGGGAAACTGTAGTGAATTGGCAATTGGCATAAGGAGAAAACATTATCATTTCATCATATTCCCTTCTGTAGAGTTTGATTTGTTACCACATGTACATATTGCCTACACTGAATTAATTAATAAACAAATAAATGTTTTTTTCAAAAAAGGAAGAAAGTATATTAGGAAAATTTGGATATTCTTTCAGAAAATTCTAAAGTTAAAGAATATTTCAATACTGAATGTATAGTCTACATTTCTTTCCTCTGGAAACATGGCATTGGATTTACCAGCCTTTTGGATATAAAATGCATGTAATTCTTTTCTTTAAAAACAAATAGCATTGAACTGTGTATTTTTGTCTCTATCTACCATCTATCTATTTATCTGTTTATCTATCTATCTTCTATTTTGCATTTTTGTCTCTGTCTCCTTTTGGCCACTGGCCATCTGCCAGTCTCTAAGAATGGTTGTGAATTCTTTCTTTTTTCCAAATTCTAAACAACAGATGCTGGAGCCAAGTCTCCTGATAACCGAGTCCCACCTAAAATATCAAGGCATTTGTTTTAAGTTGTCTTTGATTTTCCAGTCAGTGAATGCTGTGTTTACGTTCCATCTGAGCACCATTTGGCAAACTAGAGATAAAATCTGTGGAATTATTTAGCATCACATCTGTTTATAGCTGCTTTTTCAAGATTATCCAAGTGATTTTTAAGTTTTGCTTGTGTGTTAACCAACTGTGGCAATTGCATTTTATATGGTTATAATTTAGAAAACTAAACTTCAACAAATGCAGTCTAACAAACATATAAGGAGTGTCTAAAAATGGAGCACTTTACTGCTGAATTACTTATTTTATTCCCTTAGCTTGCTTGCACTAATACAATAATGAGCTCCCCTTGAAATAATTAAAAGTTAATTGTCCAAGAATGAAATTGAATTTGTTCAATTTAAAAACAGTAGGTGCTAAATTATTATGGGAAAAAATATGATCCTTAAAGGGCAAGGGAATAAAAATTTTAAAGCAAAAAACAAGGGTTCATAGTTGGCTTCTGAAAAGAAAAAAATTAGACATGAGCACTGGGAGCACCTTAGATTAATAGTCTTATATTGAAAAGACTGACATGATAAAAGAGAACATTTAATGAAAGTAGTTTATGGTTTTAATTATTTGTTTTGCTGGAAATCTAATGTCAAAATGTAGGAAGACATTCAAAATACAATATGTTCATACTCAAGCCAGTTCTTTCAATCCTTATGGAAGAAAATGATAAAAACGTCATTGGGGTAGTTTCTGATTTTTTGGTTTCTGCTAAAATCGATCTCCAAGAAAAGTTGCAATGTGACTATTTCATATTTTTTGATATGAACATGAAGGGAGAAAGAGCATTCTCTACCCACTCTGGGTCCTTTCTGGCTGGGCTACAAATTAAATTGACATGAGGCCGAATAGCAGGAGAAAAATCAAACAAAGCTTTACGACATGTATACATGAGAGAGACCCAGGGAAACTGATATTTCTCGACAAAATGGTGGAGGTTCTCCTCTTAAATAGACAAAGGAGGATATTAGGGGTTTGGTCAGTTATGGGAGATTACCAGAAAAGCATAGTAAGGTTATTATGCAGATTTAAGGCCTCACCTTCCACGTTGACAAGTTCCTAGAGATGAGGTCATCTGCCCCTCTTCCTAGTACAGAGGAGATACCTTTACAAATGGAAATTTTCCTTACAAATGTAAATGTCTGGTAAACAGAACTTTGATAAAAATGGGCCCAGCAAAGAACCTGCCAGTCTATCAAAACCCAGAGTTATCCTTGGTGATGGCCTGTCCCAGGGACAGCCTTCCATCCCAAATCCCTTCAGACAGTTAGTGGGGACGGGGAAGGTCAAAGCCTCCTTCAGTGATGATAAGGTAAAGAGACACATCTTGAGGTAGCCAGTTCTGGTCCCCACAACATACTTCTTAAGATTTGTATGAAATTTTCTAAATACTGGAGTTTATTTTCTGTCAAGTTCTGAGTCAAAGATAACAATCTTACCCTGCCCAGAGTTTTGAGGGAAATTTTATGTTAGGAATTCTGTCATTTGTTTTAAGGGTAAGAATGCCTTACGTATGGAAATACTTAAAATAATTATAATAGCTACCTTTTATCCTCTATTTACTATGTCCCAGGCATCACAGGAAAGCCTTTATTTCCACTAAAGTCTTTTAATTCTATTATCTCATTCAATCCTGGCAATTGCATTAAGAGGTAAGTGTTGGGATCCCTGTTTGATAGATTAAGTAAATGAGAAGAAGGTTGAGAAGCTTAGTCAAGATCACGAAACTAGTAACCGGTGGAGTAAGGATTTAAAATAAAAATATTTTGAAGGATGGATGGTTGGAGAGATGAAGAAAAATAAATAAATGCTAAGATTGAAATTTCTCCATTAGGCTTCTCTACCTAGTCTTAGAACATATAGCTTTACCAAGTATGTGCATGTGCTGGATGAGCAATTCAAAGCGGTAGATATCCCTCAGAAAATGGGAGGAGGCCCCGCCCTTGCCTGCTAAAAGGATTTCTTGAGCTTATTTACACTAACCTCCATTCAAAACTTATTTGAATGGTTTTTTGGAAAAGATTTGTATAGGGGCCAGCCTGGTGGCATAGCTGTTGGGTTTGCCTGCTCCACTTCGGCGGCCCGGGGTTCGCAGGTTCGGATCCTGGGCGCGGACAGATGCATCGCTTGTCAGCCATGCCGTGGCGGCGTCCCATATAAAGTAGAGGAAGATGGGCACGGATGTTAGCCCAGGGCCAGTCTTCCTCAGCAAAAAAGAGGAGGATTGGCAGCAGATGTTAGCTCAGGGCTGGTCTTCCTCACACACACAAAAAGATACATATAAAGTTTCCTTTAACATAATTGAGCTTCTATTCGTGCAAAGTGCATGATTGGCAAGATAGACTCCTGATGAAAAAAATTAAAACCATGAATTGGAGAAAGCAATAAAAATAGCACATAGGTGGAGTTCTCATAAAAAAAAAGATTTATGAGTAATCTATTAAAACAGCATACAGCAAAAATGGTATAGGAAGCATTTCTTATTTCATATAGGAGAATTAGTCCTTCATAGCTTTTTTCTGTGTCAAGGTTTCTATTCATTTGTCAGAGGATGGATCATAAAGGGACCTCTGTGTCACCCTCCGACCCATGCACTCAGTCTATGAAAAGAGTGAATAATCTTTGAGGCCATATTTCAGAGGAATGAGCATAAAATACTTCAGTCGCTTAAATTTTAGTATGCAAGCATAAACCTAGATTCTCTAAACTAACAAAGTGGACAAAAATACATACATGGTAGGAGATAAATGTACAAGAAAACTTGACTGAAAACACTTACTGAAGTTGAGCACAGAATTTGTAAATAGAAATGAGTGTGAAGTGTGAGAATCAGATTCCTCCCGTAAATGCCATGTGCCCAGTTTTCTCAGGACAGGCCTGCTTTAGGCCTGTTGTCCCAGTGTTCCATTCATTTCTCTCCCAAAGTGTAGTGGTTTGCCCCATAATTTATATGGTCACCCTACCTGACACTATTCTGAGAATCCCTGCTGTTGTCTAAGTTTTAACTTCATTTGTGTATTCAGAACCGAAGGCAGAGCTAGAATTTCTAGTTAGTTCACTTATTCTCCATAGTGGGATTCCTGTGGCGGACACCATATGTCCCATGAGCCTGAAGTATTTACTGTCTGATCCTTTATGGGAAAAGCTTGCCAGATAAGTGGAGGACATATGACAAATATGTTGATTAATGAGAAAATGTAAAGTATGTATTCACAATAAATTATTTTGGAAGAAGACATTGACTATCTGGTTATGAGAGGTTTAATGAAGTAAACAGTGATGCTGGGATAAATGAGACAATTCTGAGTGTCACCTAAGGAAACAGACAGTAGATGAAAGACCAGGTCAAACTAATATAAGGAGTGTTTGAAAATGAAGGATAAAAAAGTTTTGAGGGTGTTGAACTGATGGGTCTTGTGAGCTGAAAGAGATTATAATATGAAGAGTCAGGTCTAGATATCCATTCTACATATGCTTATATAGCTTTTGCTATAAATATTTTTCTAGCTGAGTTAAAGGGGTGTGCTCTGAAATACTAAGCCAGTTTCACTAAAGCAAATCTGAAGAAAAAACTACATATCCAAGAATACTTCTGTTAACATAAGGTGACACTAACTGTATTTTATGAAGCAGAAAATTGCTTCACACCCAAATTTTTTAAATCCTTTTTTTGCTGCCTTTAATAAGACATAGAACATTTGTACACATGAGCTGCATAAAACCCTAATAGGATTAGCATTTAGTAATTTGATATTTTGTATGTCTGACAAATCTGATGTAGAATAAAGCAGGGAAATAAGGAAGCAGACCACTGTTTACCACCAGAATCGTTTCTTAAAGTGGAATGAATTTGCTAATACATTGTTGATCATCTCCATAAGAACCTGTACCCAGTGCAATCTTAAAAGCAGATCCTTTCAGGTGAGCTCACAGATTTATAGTGTAGAGAGAATAACAAAAATGTAAAAAGAAAACAAAGCTTTATATATACTAAAAGCCACTACTAAAATTATAGATATTACTTTTATAAGCATTGATATTACAACTTAGAATTCAAGAGGCAAATTGAACTGAAATATATATGTATATAGTTATATCTACATACTTCATAATTCTCAATGTTTCATAATTCTCAAATATGCATTTTTTTAAATAATAAGGAAATCACCTTGTGTAACATTTTAGCAAACTCTAGAAGTCTTGGAAACTTTTCCACCAAAATCAATTTGCTTCTACTGGGAATAATCACTCTTGAAACTTTAGAAGATGAAGCTGAATTTATCATGAGCTGAAGATATGAGTGGAGAAGCATAGTGTTCTTTGATCAAAATAAATTGATAAAATGTAACAATGACTACTTTCAAGTTTGATTGATTAAAGTAAGTAAATATGGACCACCACATATGTATGAAAAGATATTGTCATTTAACCTGGATCTTAGAAAAGTTATCTCACAAATAACATATCTCTTGAAGGGTATAAAAGTACATTATCAAAAAGTCATTAAACAAATATCTTCTAAGAGACAGAGCTCTGCTGGTCATTATAAGATTCACTCAGGTGCTGTTATCTGGCATTATAATGCCTTAAATTGCATTTTCTAGAGACAACAGAAAAAGTTGCTTCTCCTCTTAGACTGCTCTGTCAAAGTTACATTATCATATTTTAAATGAGCTCATAGTACTTGTCTGAAAGATTTAATTACATTGTAAAATATAATGATAACAAGCCTAGATTAATTAATGGGGTGAGGTTTACAAATGATTTAATAAAATGGTTTTCAAACTTTTCCTTCCTAAACAGGAGAAACATTTTTGAAAAGTGAAACTGCAAATACAAAACACATAAAATTAGGTCTCCTTGGGTCGAGTCTACGGTGGAGGGTTCAGAGCTCTCCCATCGCCTCCTCACCCACTGTAGCAGTTGTTGAAGGCCTCCGCAAGACTAAACCCTGAACTCTGGACAGAGCTTGAAAATCTGTGATTAATGCAGGCGTTCCTGGTTAAAACTACTAACCTTCCTAATCCACCCATTCTTTCTGCAGATCATTCACAAGGACCCAAATCCACTGTGATTAGAAACACTTTGTCTCTTAAGCAATGAGAGAGTGAGAGAAAAAAAGAGGAGAGAGAGACATTTATTTGTCTGGGGCATTTTATCGCTTACTTTTCCTGAAGAGATGGGGACAAATGTAATGGCCTCTTGTATTCCCTTATAGTCCTTTCCTAAATGTTTGTGTGTCAAAACAGGAGTAAGAAAAGTTCATGCTATGGTTCTCTGAGAAACTAGAAAAACCGTCTTTATCCATTTCTCTGTAAATCTCAACATTCCAAGCCAAATTCTGAAATTTTTTATGGTAAAAAAATAAATTAGGATAAAGAACTTTCTTTGATGAGACAATTGTCTCATCAAAGGGATTTCTTATTCTTCACCAGAGTCCAACTTTGCTATCTTGGCACAACAGAGGTGAGTTGATTCATGAATCGTTGATGTTCCTGAGGAAGAGACAACTCTGAACGACCGGGAATCATTAATCTGAGCACCATGGAATAAAAATTTATTGGCGAAAGGATAACATTTTACAGAGGCATAGCACATCTAAACCCCCACGACTTTATGTTCCTTTTTCCGAGCCAACAACAAAGTAAAAGTCACTGTTGTTTCTGTCTACTTTTACGCATTTGAAGGTACTATATTTAAGTATAACGTTTGGCATGAAGTCAAGAAATTTCAAGAAACGTTGTCAGAAATTGGAATCCTGAAGTGTCCAGTAGGTTTATTTGTGATTGAGTGTTTGCTTCAATAGTTCACAGCCGTGAGAAGGAATCTTTTTCTTTTTTTTCCTTTCCCTGAAGACTCAACTCTCACTTCTGTTCTACCAAGATAGCAAAGTTGAGTGCTTGGCAAGGAATTTTTAGATTCTGAAAGAACTGATTCATCAAAAAGAGAAGATTTCTTCTCTCGTTTTATAACCCTAACTTTTGTGGCTAAAGAAGTTGGATCAGGACTTGGATGATATATAGGTTTTCAGTTATAGATAAGGTTAAAACTTTTTTTTTTAATAAGCAGTTTTTGACCTGTGTTAGGTGCTATGGAGGGTAAAAAAGTATAAAATAACTTCCATTTATTGAGTATCTACTGTGTCAACACCAAAAGAGTGCTTCATCTATATTGTCTCATTCAGTCCTCACCAAAACCCAGCAAAGGTAGATTTTACAGTCCTCCATTTTACAGAACTGAATTTCCAATAGGGACTTGCCATAGATCCCACCCAACAATCTCCGATAATAACTTGTCATGGGTCATAATCAATAGCAGAGTCAAGGCCTGAACCCAGTTTTATGTATGCAGTTCTAAAGCTCACATTCTTTCTACTAACTTAATACGACCTCAAATTTTTGCAATGGTCAAGTGGGAATAACTGTGAGGAATATTGCCAGGTTGAGGTGAGAATTATATAATTGACAGTTATTGAACACATGTCAACTATTACATGCTCAACACTATCAGTAACCTCCTTTTTCCTACAATTTCCACCCTACTCATTCTCTTTCTTTTTCCCATTCTACCTGTATTAAATGAGACAATGTTTGTTTGTTTGTTTTCTGGCAGTGCCCCAGTATCACATGTTGAAAATTTTAATCAAGTTATTAACTATTAATTCAAGGCTAGAAACTCCATTGCTCTTAGTGCCTAAATTTGGAGAGGGAGTCGAGTGTGGCAAGGTGGGGTTCTCTTTTCTAACATGATACAATGAACTGTGCTCCCAGATTCTTCAGGATGTGCTAGTATGCTGCCTAGATACAGGACTCCAAAAGTTGCATGCCTAGTTAAGTGGAAAAATAGCATTGTTTTTTAAAAGGAATGCTACTTTATAAACATATTCTAAAAGCTACAAAAATGATTAATTTTACTCTTAGAAATAATCACCAATAAATATAATCTTCCTTTTCTAAAATAAAAAATATGTAACATTTTATTTGTGTGTATGCAATTTGAAGAAATAAAATAAAACTATTTAATTGTAATCATAGTCTTCCTTCAATTACCATACCTCAGCCTCAGATTATCATTTATCTTCTTTGAAGAGTTACAGTATTTCCAAAGGCGTTGAAAAGCTTTCATAAATAAGGAGCAATAAATTATTAGCAATAAATTGTTAAAACGTGTTTTCAGCCAAACTCTGGCTAGTTACCAAAGCCATATTTAAGATCAATCAGTGGAAAAATGTTTTCTTCATGATATTAGGATAACAAGTTTGATTTTAAATGTTAACAACCCTTGGTAAATGGAAGACTTTGTATTCATCTCTAACTGTATAACTTTTATTAGATAATAAACGTCTTGTCCTCAAGCTGGGGGCTATAACTTTGATTGGAGGTTGCACTTGGGAGAAGAATAATCATCGATCAAGAAGACACTTCCCTGGGAGTGCAGCTTGCGTTAAGCCTCATTGAAGATATGAGTCAGATGAGATGGTAAAAGGGACTTCAATAACACAGAAGGCAGCAAACTAAGTGTATTAGAAATTAGAGGGAAATGATTTGAAAAGGAGTTTGTGGAAAGCAAAGGGAAAGTATCAATGAAAATGTCTTTGTTGTCATTTGTGTTTTAGTCTCATCTAAGCCCCAGTGGCTCCTCTCCTCTGGAAATCCTAGAGCTGATCATTTCTTAAACGGACTATATTCACAGATTGCTCTGTGACCATAGGTGTCTGGCTTCATTTGGTAATATATACTAATCCTGGTGTTTTAAAAAGAGGAATACCTGCAATTTTTGTCTTTTTAGTAGCCTACAATTTCCACCCTGCTCAAAAAGTTTATCCATTTACTCTGAACATTTAACCCTAAGAAATCTTTTGGGGTATACCTGACTTTGTCATTGAAATAGTGAAATCATTAGCTTTTCAACTACCCAACATCATAAAGGAATATTACTTTTCTCTAATGAGGGTTGTTATGAGTTTTAGCTGTTCAATAATTCCTCTATAGTCTACTATGGCTGCCTTGTTTTTGCCACTTAATTGAACTATGACTTGACTTCCCATTTTACTTTGCACTCACGTAAGAAAGCCACAAGATGGAAAGCAGTTAATGATCTGATTATTCTCCTAAAGCTTCCCTTTCTTGGGTTCTAACTTCTCTTGCTTCTTCAAGCTGCACAGTACAATGTTGATTAGGAGTGGGGAGAGCCGCTATTTTGTCTGGTTTCTGACCTCGGAGGAAAGCATTCACTCTTCCATCATTATATATGGTATTAGCTGTACATTATTCACAGATACCCTGGATTATTTATGAGTGTAGAATTTTGAAACCCTAATAGTTAAGAATCAAATCCAATAGAGTTAAAATAATTTTAAAATGGCCAAATAATAAATTTATTTCATGAATACAATCATGGTTTAGTTTAAAGACATTTGTTAATGCAATTAATAGCACTAACAATGAAGATCATTTGGTGATCTTGATAGATGAAAAAAATATTAGATAAAATCCAACATTTTTTTCCTAAGTAAAAATGTTAGCAGAGTGAGATAGAGAGATACATATTAACACAATAGTAAACATTATTTTGCAACAGTGAAGAAAATATACTGAACATTGAAGCCCCAGAAACATTCCCATTAACATAAGGAAGAGGTAAGGATGTGCTTACTACTATCATGTAACAGAATTCTATAATTCTGGCTAATGCACAGAGAAAAACATAAATAAGAGACATGACTACTGGAAAGGAGAAGGAAAGTTATTATTTGTAAATAAAGGAACCAGTTACAAAATAACTACACGTAAATCAATAGCTTCCCATGTCAGAAATAACCATGTAGAAAATGCAATGATTAAAGCTCCTTACCAATAGCAAAAATAGATAAAATAGTCACTAACAAACTTAATAATGTGTAGGCCCCATATAAGAAAAACAATGAAAATTTGATGAGGCACTTAAAAGAACAACTGAATAAACATTTTAATGGATGGAAAGCTAGAATGTATTAAGATGTCAATTATTTCCACATCAATTCTATCAGGTTCACAATAGCATTATTATTTGGAATATTAGAATGTGATTATAAAACTTACAGAGAAGAGTAAAAGAGTGAGACTACTCAAGAAAAATTTAAATATAAGATCAATGATGGAAGATTTCAACTACTAGGTATTAAATCATGATATAGAACTATAATAATGAAATCATTATAGAAATTGTACAAGAAGGAACAGTCTATGGAAGAATATACAATTTCAGAAATAGACCTTAGCCTATGAGTTTATTGTGTGGTGAAGTATGCAATTCCAAACAATGGATAAAGATCTGTTATTCGACAAATGATCCTGAGATTCTTAGCCATCTATTGGAATAAAATTTGTCTATTTAGGTTTTGTTCTTACTTTACACCAAATACCAAAATAAATTTAGAATAGATTAGAGAAATTGAAAGTGAGGAATGAAATTATGGGCTAGGTAGAAGGAACTGTTGCAAATATTTACTTAATGCCAAAGTGGTGGAGACCTCTTGAGCAAAAAAGCAAAGAAATCTTGAAAGACAAGGTTGAAAAACTTCACAATGGAAAAATACAAACCATCGAATGGCCAAAAAATTCACATTTAGAATTGAATGGCAAGTTATAGACAAATGATATATTTAACAGAGATGCAATGCTCTTAGTTCATAGAAATCCTATAAAAAAAAAGAACAGCTCAGTGGAATAAAATGGGGAGAATTTTTAAATGAGTATACAATTCAAAAATGTGGAAATACCAATAGTCAATAAGCATGTTTTAAAAGTTTAACCTCACCTGTAATAGAAGAAATGCTAATTCAAACATGATACATCATATTTAATCCTTCAAATTTCAAAAAGGATGATTGTGTGTGTCTTTATAAGGGTTAAAATGACGTGGGTATTCTTATAGATAGGTTGGATAAATTTTTTATATAGTCATATAATGGAGTACCTGCTGTCATTAAAAATTAACCCTTGAGGGATATTTGTGGACATGGAAAAATGGCAGGCCTATAATATGAACTGTGGAAAAGCAAGTTATCACATGTTGTTATTCCAATTTTATTAATGCATAGGTATAAATATACATTAAATAAAGACTGAGTGGGAAATAAAACTAACAATATCTTAGCATTGGGATAACACCTCCTTTAATTTCTGTTTTTATGCTTTGCTGTAATTTTCTATTAAAGTGATCATTTTATAAACCAGACAATGCTATTTAAAGCATAAATATGATTAAAATTTTAAACTGTGTATTGGGATAGTGTTATTCAAATTGAGGGTTGCAATTCAGGAGGGTCATGCTATCAATTACCCAGTGGGTTGCAACCGGCATTTTTGTAAATAAAGTGGAATGGAATACAAAATATCTCTGTGCTTTACGGGGATATTTTGAAAAAAGAAAAAGAAAAAAGAAGCATCACAACAAATATTTAGTTTTAGTATACATGCACACACATATCCAGATAGATAAATGTCTAAACACTTGATGTTAACTATATTTCTTACTTTGGTTTATTTCAAAAAGTTTGAAAGACTATATTGGAATAATCTGTTTTTCTGATAGAATTGAAGATTTCTGAAATTGCATACTTTACATTGCTAATACATTCACATCCACTTCATGCAGGTTAAACAGCACAAAACTGGAAGTCATTGAGAAATTCAGATTTAACTATTTCAGCCACTGCTGGCTTAAAAAAAATTAACAAACTAATGCCCAAAGGGCTTAAACTTGTGAAAATATAGAATATATGATGCTCTGTAATGAAGGATTATCAATACACAGCCAAACTTGCATCATGTAAAATTCCCTTAGCATATTTCTATATGCACTAGCAGCACTTAAAAGTTAGATAGGGGGAAAGATTAAAAATTGATTAAAATTTACTGTGAGATTAGTATCGCAAACAAGTCAGTCCAAGTCTTTTGAGTAAAATAGCTTTTAACGATTTCCACAAAGGTGAATACTGCATTCTCTTGCCTCTTCTAAGTAATATTTTAAGGAATCTTTTTTTAGGTAGGTATAAAATTAAGTACTTAAGTATCTTATAATCTAGGTAGAGTTGGCATCACCCTGATTAAAACGTGCTGAAAAGTCTGGGCTAATACTAAGTACTTTGCCCTAATAGGGATAGTCCAGTGTATAGTTGACTTTGTTTTTATGCATCACAATTTCAACGTATATTTCAGTCTACTTTTCTATGTCCCTCATTCCCTTAAAGCATTGAAAATGCACAGATGAGAATATTTTGCCAACATCAGCAATGGCTTTTAATCAGAATGATTTCTGAAAGGATTAGCTTATTTCCAGATAAGCCTAAGTGTCATAGTTTTACTCCCAGCATCAAATCTTTCCTACCATATACACTCCAAAACTGAAAACAGACTAGTTGTCAGGAGATGATACTCATAGGAAGAAAGAGCTCCAGCATGAAAAGCCAATTAAAAAAATTGTTTTCCTTTTGGAAGATACTTTTTAGTGAAAGATAGGGGGATTAAAACCCCAAAAGTAACAAAAATATCTTTTATACCAATAATTTGGGAGGAAAGAGGAATAAGATGTGAATTTTTTTCTTTTTTTCTTTTTTTTTTTTTTTTTTGCTGAGGAAGATTCGCACAGAGCTAACATCCATTGCCAATCTTCCTCTTTTTGCTTGAGGAAGATTTGCCCTGAGCTAACACCTCTGCCAGTCTTCCTCTATTTTGTATGTGGGTTGCCACCACTGAATGGCCACTGACAAGTGGTGTAGGTCTGTGCCCAGGAACTCAACCCAGGTTGCCAAAGCAGAGTGCACCGAACTTAACCACCAGGCCGTGGGGCTGGCCCCAAGATGTGAACTTTTTTCATGAGATAAAAGAATTGGAAGGATAAAAGTCCCTGATGTTGTTATGCTTTTAAACACATATTAGGGCTACTCTAGATTCTAGAAATCTAAGGAAAGATTAAGCCTTTATTTTATAAAGCCTGCTACTCTGCGAGATGCCGCATGTGTAAATGACAAGGTTTTGGATATCAAATATCAGATGATTTGACCCCAATTTTCCATCTGAAACTCATCTCCAAAGTTCCTGAATTTTGCACATAACTATTCTTACTGGCATTGGATTATGATTCTGAGCTTCAACTAACATCAAGAGCTTTTATTAAAAGAAAACATACTCCATAGCGTTACATATTATAATGGTGTACAATTTCATAATTTGTCCTACAATACTGTCTCTGTAATAGGTTACTGTGTACTTAGATTCACCTATTATTCCCGGAGCTCTGTGTAATGAGTGGTTCAAGCATGAAAATTCTGAAAAACTTTAAGCTCAAGTTTCTTGATTTTAGGAGAAATGTTTTTGGAAGTGAAATCATCCATCTCATGCCTGAGGCCAATTAGGAACAGCAAGCATGCCCCATACAGGAAATGAGATATGATTTTTTTTTTTTTTGGTGAGGAAGATTGGCTCTGAGCTAACTTATGTTGCCAATTCTCCTCTTTTTGCTGAAGAAGATTAGCCCTGAGCTAACATCTGTGCCCATCTTCCTCTTTTTTGCATGTGGGGTGCCACCACACATGGCTTGATGAGTAATGTGTAGGTCTGCTCCCGGGATTCAAAGCTGTAAACCCGGGCTGCCAAAGCAGAGTGCATGAAATTAACCACTACCCCACTGGACTGGCCCCCTTTACTAATTTTTTAATTGGCAATAATGATGATTATAATCAACATTTAAATTTTATGACCTACCTTTCCAATTAAGTTTTTTCACTATTTCAAAAAAATATTATTTTTCCATATCTTACTGCTCCATAGTACATATTACCTATTTTATCTTATGATATAATGTTATTAGTTATAATCACAGCTGCTTATCATTATACTTATTTCTCATCTAAAATACTTCTGCTTCTTTTTAAATCCATTTCTTTGATGCTGGATGATCATTTTTCACACTTTTGCAGACTACGGCAAGAAAGTTTACTAAACGTACAATTGATTTTTCCGTTAATATAGCCCACCCTGATAAATAGTCCTAAGGCTATAAGGACCATTTAAATCACTAGACATCTTGATGAGGTGTTTGTCCTAAAGTCTTCAGAATTTTACAGATCTTAATTTTCAGATAATAATCTAGAACAGAGGTTAGCGAACTATAGCAAGTGAGCCAAATTTGACCCACTTCCTGTGGTTGTAAATAAAGTTTTATTGAAACACATCGACATCCATTTCTTTATGCATTTGTCTGTGACTGCTTTTGAGCTACAATGGCAGATGTGAGTAGTTAGGACACAAACTGTATAACCTGCAAAGCCTAAATATTTGCTATCTGATCCTTTACAGAAAGCGTTTGCTGACTCTTGATCAAGAAACCGATCTAGAAAATTCCTAACTAAATCTTAAGATTCTATGAAATTTCTTTCTAAGTTCTCTTTTGTAGATGTTTCATCTCACTGGTAAAATGACACATGTTCAATTGTGCAGTAAGACATGCACTTCATTTTTAATCCTTATGTATATATATTAATGTTTACTCTATTTCCTTCACCTGAATATACTACCCTTGCAAAATAGTCATATTTCTGAAACTTTTTCTACAAAACTGAGATAAGTTAGAGATTTGATGAGATTTACACTTTATCTCTTAATTGAATAGATGCAAATTAGGAGAATATTGTTTGTTTTCTAGGCTGCCTTATTTAATGGGGTTCAGTTAACATGATTCCTGGGGGCTTTGAAATCAACAGCCCATTGAAATTGAGTGGAGAATAGTACAATTAATTTGAAGTATAACTCTGTATCAATTTGTTTTGGAATTAGGTAATAATGAGAAAAAGGGAATAACTTGAAGATAAAAACATTAGAAACCTACTGCAGTTGGGAGCTCAGACTTTATTGAAATCAACTTTTGAGGAATATTTACAAAACCATATAATCTCTGTTTATAAACATTGAATGAAGATTTGGACCATGTTTGAGAGCAATTTAGATTTTCTCTCGTAAGATTCTATAATGCTGATTCTCAAATATGATGATAAAGGACTTTAGGTATAAAACACATTCCATATTAATATGGTACACAGAATTAATTCCTAAACATTTTCCAAAATATCAATAAAATGAAAATTTCATTTATTCATTTTCAACAACTGTCAACCTTGCTACATGCATACTACAAAGACATTACTTAGGTATTAAAAACAGCTGATATTTATTAAATGTTTAGTAAATGTATGCGCCAAACACTCTACTTTTAATTCTTATGTAACCTCCTTTACTTCATTTTACAAATGAGGAAACAAGCTTAGATAGAAAAAGTAAGGTCACATATCTATTTGCCTAAGGTCACATATCTTGGCTATCTTGCCTAAGGTCACATATCTATTTTTGTGCCCAAGCCAAAATTCTAACTCAAGCAATTTGACTTCAGAACTTCCCTTTGAATCATGTTCTCCCCAAAGTCTTGTGAGTAAAATAAGCTCAAAAGCAACCAATTTTGGTATAATAATAGACTCTAGCACTTGATATTGGGGAAGGGCACTGAGAAAGGGTTGCTAACTCTTCTGGGGGGGGAGGAAAAAAGAGATGCTTCTTGGAGGAGGTTAAGGCTTGAGTTGAATTGGGTTTACTAATTGGAGATGAGGAAGACATTCCAGACTTAAGTAATAACATGTTCAAAGACAGAGACATAAAACAGCACAGCACCTTCAGGGAGGGGCACCAAGGGGCATGAGAACAGCTTATAGATGATGCACAGGAGGAGTGGGAAAGGGGCCTGCCATCTTGATGTATGTACAGGAAGTCAGTGTTTTTCAAATTTCAGTGTGGTAAGGATCACCTGGGGTCCTTGTTGACAACGAAGACTGCTGTACCCAAATTGCCAGAGAATCTTATTCATCTAGACCCAGGAATTTGCATTTCAGCGGGAATACTAGGTGATTCCAGTGTAAAAGAGCCTCTTTGTGAACACTGTTGAAAATGTCGGGAAATCAACATGCTGGAGCATGACATGGTTAATGTCATTGCATTTTAGAAAAAACAACACAGCAGCTCAGTAGACAGAGGAAAGTGTTCTCAAAAGTGATTTTTGGTTTATTTAGAATTCAGAAATAATATAAAGGTGGTTTTTCTTAATGATTTATAAGACATACACACTTTTATTTATAATTCTTTTGGATGCTATTTAGATTACTAGGTTATAAAAAATACTGAAAAGGCAGCATCCAGTTGTGTTGACTTGTTAAGGCACTGTAAGCTACAAAAATGCATGAGCTTTTCAAAGCAAATCTTATTTGTGTTTTACCACTTTCAATTCTTACCTCCCCAGCACTTAGTAAACTGCAGATCAATTAAGAGGAAATCAATTGTGAATAAATGAATGAATTACCTAATTGAATCACATATTTTCAGTAGAACCTAATTTCACTCAATATCACTGTGGTATTACTTAATAACTCAAGCAAAATACAGTGTTTCCATACTTTTCTCTGTGATTAATTTAACAATTTAAAGGACTAATTACTTAAGATAAAATTTCAGTTGACCCATCAATTTAAGATATGGTACTGTCTTGTTATAATATATGGTAAAAGTTATTATTTCCCACTGGCTTTGAATACATCTGGAATTGAGTAAGTGAAGACAAACTGCATTTTAAAAATTATCTGTTCCATTTATTTACTTGTGGTCAGGTGGCTCCCAAAATATATTTTCTGTAGAAAATCGATATATCCTCATTGCAAAAGAGAATGTCAGTACATTTTTCAATATTTAAACAAACTTGAAATGAAAAAAGGAGAAGGCAGAACAACCATCTAATTCATCTGGAATTTAAAAAAAGACTCCAAATGTCAGAATCTCTTTGGGTAACCAGAGATGGCCTTGACCAACTGGGGATTCTCAAACTTAGGCTGCCAGATCACACACTGATATTTATTCCACACTTAAGCTTATTCAACACAGATTGTAGGCATAAAATAGCTGAGCTCTAATGGATCATGTCCAGGCAGAATGATAGATATGGTCTTTTTTGTTGACAGTAAAGTTGTTTTCACATTCCACTTGAATTAAATTATATTCATTCATGCCATGGTACATAATCTCTGGCAAGGCTTCTTAGAAAAAGTCATCATGTGAACTAAGTGAAAAAAAGTTGCAAAGTAGCACTGTAAGAAAATATAAGACAAAAGTTGAGCAACCTTCATTTATTTTGAAAAGTATGTAAATATCTATTTATATTAATATTTATTGATATGAATTCATATGTATTATATATAAATATATACCTAAATGTTAAAATTCAGGGGCAATGTAAATCTTTAATTTAAATAGACTATCAAAAATATTTTGAATTTCGAATATGAAAAAGAAATCATGTGTCAGTACTAGGTATGATTATATATGACACTGGCCCTAACTTCAAAATGTTCACAGTCACATTTGGTATATAAGACATAAGCACATGAAATTTTATATAAAGAAGAAAAGTTAAATAGTAAAGTAAGTTGTAATCATATGAATTATCACATCAATGGGCTCTTCTGCATGGTAATTTCTGGGTCTTGAAAAATGAATGGACTGTAGCTGGATAGAAAGGGCAGAAAATTATTCCAGTCAAGGAAGAGAGTAGGAGTGAACAAAATCTTACTAACCCAGGGCTTGCTGAATTAGACCCTTTAGATATGACCTAATCATAGTGTTAGGTTGTACAGGAACACACTCAGGTTCACTGCTTTGCTAGAAGGACTCACAGAACTCAGAAAAGCTGTTATACTCAAGGTTGCCATTTGTTACAGCAGAAGGCTACAGATTAAAGTCAGCAAAGGTAAAAGGCACATAGGGCAGAGTCCAGGAGAGACTGGACACAAGATTCCAGTCTTTTCCTGATGGAATCGTACACACAGAACTTAACTCCCCCAGCAATAATTTGTGAAAACACACACCAAGTGTTGCCAACCAAGGAAGCTCACCCAAGCTTTGGTGTCCAGGGTTTTTATTAAGGGTCAGTCATGTAGGTATGAAATGCTCCATGACTAACCTTATCTGTAGCCTCCTGCCTCCGCAAGAGGTCAGACTGATACAGCATGGCCCAGGGCTTCAGGCAAATAAAAACAGACATTCACCATAAATCATATTGTTAGCATAAACTATCTTGCATAGCCCAAGACCTAAGATATAGCAAGACACCCTTATCAGGCAGGACATTCCAAAGGGTTAGAGGTCATCTCCCATGAGCTGGACAAGGCCAGTTCTTTCTTAGGAATGTGAGGGTTTAAACACCCTAAACCTGCTGAGTTAACACTTTACTGCAAAATAAAGTGTGACTATGGGTCTTAAATTTTAAAAAGAGTAGTAAGAAAAACAAAAAGATCTAAAATCCTGAAAAATGATACCTGCAGAAGATTTCTTTGTATCCATTTTTTTTGAGGAAGAAAAAAAATGTATGAGGAAAAAGAAAACCAACTTCATAGAATAGCAGTTGGTCTTACCTTTGCACGAGGTTCCAAGTGTTCTGCACAGGATAGTGGGCTTCAGTGGACTAATTTGTTGCCGGGTGTGATTGTCATAGCAATGATTGTCATTGACTACCTAAGGGTGAGTCGTTACTCAGAGCACAGTCAATGCTTCACTGCTGCTCCAGTGAACAGTTCTACAGGAGAAAGTTTATGTTGTGCTAAACTGAAAACTTGAGAATTAACCACTCACTGATCTTTTTCTTTTGATTTCTGCCCCTCCACTCTGCACCCCATACTTTCTTTTCTGAATGGCAATGTGGTCTTCTCTGAAGATGTTCCAGTGGATTTGATCGCCATCGGCAGGACTGGGTGGACAGTGGATGCCCTGAAGAGGTACACATGTGCTTTTATGACAAGATTCCTGGGACCAAGCTGTTGTATATAGTTGCTACAACTTAATGAAAATGGTATCTAATTTAACAAAAATAGCCATCAGTTATTGAGCCCTTAAAACGTGCCAGACATTGGGTTTAACTCTATGTGTATGATCTCAATTTATTCTCATACCCATCCTGTGAGTAGGAGCTGTTATTGCCTCCCTATTCTCAAGAGGAGAAGAGGGAAGAGTGAGGGGAAGTGATGGGGAGTGGGGGGGGGGGGTGCAGTGAGGGTATCTGGAGTTCGGTCTGTGACTAGTGAATAGTAGAACCAGGATTTGAATTTCTATGAGCAAAGGGCACTTCTCTTAAATACTTGCTGCTTTTCTAAGATCTAGGAAGCCATTCTTCGTCTTTTTTGCTCAAATAACAAAACCAATGGTACGGAGGAAAGATTTCTTACAGCCAACTGGCGTGATATAAGAGGTTAAAAAAGGTTTAACGTGGAAACAGTAACACCCAGGCAAACATTATAGAGACAATGGTACAATGAAGTGATTCCACCAAGTGTACAATTGCAGAAGCAATTTTAAACTGTTTCAAATTTTCTAGTGAATTGCATTTACACTGTCATTTCAAGGTCACATAAAGATATCCTATTACGTTCACATAGAAAAGTATTTGTTTCTTCTCCCTTTGTTAAGTTTTAGGGTATGGATTTTGAATAAAAACCATGAACAATTATATAAGTTTTCTTATTCAGTAAAGCAAATCATGTCAAAGTGCCGTTTTAAAAACCATTAGGAGATCAGTGGTTACTAGAGCCTTTTTTTTTTTTTTTGAGAAAGATTAGCCCTGAGCTAACATCCGTTGCCAATCCTCCTCTTTTTGCTGAGGAAGACTGGCCCTGGGCTAACATCCATGCCCATCTTCCTCTACTTTATATGGGACGCTGCCACAGCATGGCTTGACAAGCAGTGCATCGGTCCATGCCCAGGTTCTGAACCTGTGAACCCCGGGCCGCCAAAGCAGAACATGCAAACTTAACCACTACACCCCTGGGCCAGCTCCACTAGAGCCTTTTTTTTAAATTAAGTTTTTATTTATGATGTCTCATACATCTTTGAGAATACTCTTGAACTTTAAGTACAGTATTTCCAAAGCAGCTTTAATCAACTTTTTGACATTCTTTTGAGGAATTACAGTGATATATACTAATCCATCTATTTCATTTCCCTTACTTAGCAATGTAATTCAAAAAGAAAATATAGTGATGGAGCCATAGTTGTGTTTTCAGATTGATGTTTTTTTCATGTAATCACAGTTACCTCAATTTAAAAAATGATGAAATCGAATACCTATATTTGTGTAAAGATCAAGGATGTAATTCAGACATTTTAATTTTCTAGCTTCAGCGTGGGCCTACCATGATCCCTAGGAGATAGAGAAGAATCCCTCATATTTTAAGCCCTCCTAAATATATTGGTGAAGAATTTACCATGTTCTGTGGCCTGTGCTCACCGCTAAAATTACAAAGATAAAAAAAATTACCCCTTGTTCCCAAGGAGCTCGGAGTCTAGTAAATTCTTTAATATTCAATGTTTCCTTTTTATTCTGTAATTAAATTATCAACATTACTAGACTTATGCTGAGCAATTTATCCTTCTTTTACAGGTAAGTAAACCAGGTCGCCAGTTCCAGTCCATTTTCTGTGCCTAAAACTAGAATTAATTTTCTTTCTGATCCTGTGAGAGGAATTCATTCAATCAGTGCATTCCTAATATGAGCACTTACTATGTGCTGTTCTGAGCACTGATAATGTAAAAGTGTATGAAGTGTGTCCAGCAGGGTAGATAGACCACTAAACAAAGGACTGTACTTAGAGAATGACATGGGCAAAGACAGTAACTACAAGTATGTGGTCTTTTTAAGTGGGATAAGGGAAGGTTTGCTTGAGGAGGTGACGTTCAAGATGATGCTGGAAGGGCGACTGAAGCTAAGAAGAAAAGTGGTGAGAGATGAGATTGGTGAGGGAAACAGGGCCCTAAATGTGACAAATTGAAGGCTTTTGGGGTTTATCTTAAAGGCAAGGGAAATATGGAGATTCCTCAAAAAATTAAAAATAGAACTACCATGTGATCCAGCAATTCCACTTCTGAGTATTTATCCAAAGAAAATGAAAACACTAACTCAAAAAGAAATCTGCACCCCCATATTCATTGTGGCATTATTCACAATAGCTATGGTATGGAGACAACCAAAGTATCCATAGATGGATGAATGGATACAGAAAATGTGGTCCATGTATACAGTGGAATGTTATTCACCATAAAAAAGAGGGAAATCTTACCATTTGTGACAACATGGATAGACCTCGAGGGCATTATGCTAAGTGAATTAAGTCAGACAGAGATAGACAAATACTGTGTGATCTCACATGTGGAATCTAAGAAAAAAACAATAACAAAAAAATGAGTTCATAGATTCAGAGAACAGATTGTTGGTTGCCAGAGGCAGGGATTAGGGGGTAGGCAAAATGAGTGAAGATAGTGAACAGGTACAAACTTTCAGTTATAAAATAAATGTCAGGGCCTATAATGTACAGCATGGAGACTATAGTTAATAATACTGTATTGCACATTTGAAAGTTGCCAAGACAGTAGATCTTAAAAGTTCTCATTACAAGAAAAAAATATTTGTAAATATGTGTGGTGATGGATGTTAACTAGACTTATTGTGGTGATCATTTTGCAATGTATACAAATATTGAATCTTGTTGTACATCTTAAACTAATCAACTAAGTCTTCCAATCCATAAGCACAGAATATCTTTCCTTCTATACTTACTTTGTTGAGAGTTTTATCATAAATGGATGTTGAGTTTTGTCAAATGCTTTTTCTGCATCTATTGAGATGATCACATGATTTTTATCTTTCATTTTGTAATGTGGTGTATCACATTGATTGATTTATGAATGTTGAACCATCCTTGCATCCCTGGAATGAATCCCACTTGATCATGGTGTGTGATTAATGTATTGTTGAATTTGGTTTGCAATATTTTGTTGAGAATTTTTGCATCTATGTTCATCAGGGGTATTAGACTATAATTTTGTTTTTTGTGGTGTCCTTGTCTGATTTTGGTATCAAGGTAATGCTGGCCTGATAAAATGAGTTTGGATATGTTTCCTCCTGTTCTATTTTTTGGAAGAGTTTGAGATTGGCATTAATTCTTTGAATCTTTGGTAGAATTCACCAGTGAAGTTGTCTGCTTCTAGATTTTTGTTTGTTGGGAGATTTTTAATTTCTGATTCAATCTCCTTCCTAGTAATTGATCTATTCAGATTTTGTATTTCTTCATGATTCACTGTTAGAGGTTGTATGTTTCTAGCATTTTATCCATTTCTTCTAGATCGTCCTCTTCTAAATGTTTTAAAGATTTGTCTTTCATATTAAAGTCTTTATTCCATTTGCAGTTAGTTTCTATGTGTGATAGGAATCCAATTTGGGAGAGGTTTCCTCCTTATGGATAGTTTCGCTATTTATTGAATAATCCTTCCTTTTGGCAATTTCTTGCAATGTCAGCTCTCTCTCATGTAGTTTCCATATAGACAGGGAGTCGGTTTCTGGGCTCTCTTCTAATGCTCTATTTGTCAATACTTTGACCAATATCACACTGTCTTAATTACTATAGTTTTAGAAGAAATCTTGCCATCTATAGGACAAGTCTCCTTACTTTTCTTCTTTACGAGTGTTTTGACTAATGGGCACTTTTCTTCATATAAATTTTAGGCATAACTAAACCAGGTCTATAATCAATCAATCTTGTTAATATTTTTATTAGAATTGCATTGAATTGTGAATTATTTTGCATTTCCAAATTATAGAAATTCTTAAAATTTATCTTTTTATTATCAACTCCTAATGTAATTGAATTGTTGTCAGAGAGCATATTCTATATGAAAATGATTCTTTAAAATTGGTTGAATTTTTTAATGGAATAGTATGTGGACAGTTTGTGCAAATGATCTACACGTGCTCAAGAAGAAAGTGTGTTTTCTAATTGATTGGGTGTCAAGTTTGGTAAATGCACTATTCAATCAGACTTTCTCCATTCTCTTTATTTTCAGCTTCTGAACTCTTTGGAGATAGGCTTCACCTTCTCATTACTTCCTTGTCTCTTTTAACCTCTTTTCTGTTATTTATCTTCTTATTTCTTTGTGCTGCATCATGGGGAATTTCTTTAAATCTGTTTGCCAGTTTATTAATTCTTGCTTCATCTTGTTTAATGTGCTATTTAACCTGCCCATTGAGGTAGTAATTTCAACAAATATATTTTTCATTTCTAAAATTTAAATTTGACACAAAATTTAACTTCAATTTAATTTAATCAGTCAAATTGATTACATTAAATCTGCCAAGTAGTTTTTATAGTCTATGCTAGTAGTTCATTTTTTTTCTATTTCCTTTTTTTCCATAAGATTTTTTATATATAACCTCCTTTATTTTTTTTAATTGCCATAATATTGGTTTACAACATTGTATAAATTTCAGGTGTACATTATTATACTTCTATTTCTGCATAGATTACATCGTGTTCACCACCCAAATACTAATTACAATCCATCTCCACCCACATCTGCCTAATCATCCCTTTCACCCTCCCCCCTCCCCTCTTCCCCTCTGGTAACCACCAATCTAATCTCTGTCTCTATGTGTGAGTTTGTTGTTGTTTTTATCTTCTGCTTATGAGTGAGATCATGTGGTTTTTGACCTTCTCCCTCTGACTTATTGGCTTAGCATAATACCTTCAAAGTCCATCCATGTTGTCACAAATGCCTGGATTTCATCATTTCTTATCACTGAGTAGTATTCCGTTGTGTATATATACCACATCTTCTTTATCCATTCGTCCCTTGATGGGCCCTTAGGTTGCTTCCAGGTCTTAGCTATTGTGAACAATGCTGCAATGAACACAGGGGTGCATGTATCTTTACATATTGGTGTTTTCATGTTCTTTGGATAAATACCCAGCAGTGGAATAGCTGGATTGTATGGTAGTTCTATTATTAATTTTTTGAGGAATCTCCATACTGTTTTCCATAGTGACTGCACCAGTTTGCACTCCCACCAGCAGTGTATGAGAGTTTCCTTCTGTCCACATCCTCTCCAACACTTGTTGTTTCCTGTCTTTTTAATTATAGCCATTCTGATGGGCATGAGGTGATATCTCATTGTAGTTTTGATTTGTGTTTCCCTGATAGTTAATGATGTTGAACATCTTTTCATGTGCCTATTGGCCATCTGTATATCTTCTTTGGAGAAATGTATGTTCAGGTCTTTTGCCCATTTTTCAATTGGCTTGTTAGTTTTTTTGTTGTTGAGATGTGTCAGTTCTTTATATATTTTGGAGATTAACCCCTTATCAGATATATGGTTTGCAAATATCTTCTCCCAGTTGTTAGGTTGTCTTTTCATTTTTTTGATGGTTTCCTTTGCTGTGCAGAAGCTTCTTAGTTTGATGTAGTCCCATTTGTTTATCTTTTTCTATCATTTCCCTTGCCTGGTCAGACACGGTACTTGAAAATATGTTGCTAAGACCAATGTCAAAGAGTGTACTGCCTATGTTTTTTTCTAGAAGTTTTATGGTTTCAGATCTTCATTCATGTCTTTAATCCATTTTGAGTTAATTTTTGTGTATGGTGTAAGATAATGGTCTACTTTCATTTTTTTGCGTGTGGCTGTCCAATTTTCCCAACACCATTTGTTGAAGAGACTTTCCTTTCTCCATTGTATGTTCTTGGCTCCCTTGTCGAAAATTAGCTGTCCATAGATGTGTGGGTTTATTTCTGGGCTCTTGATTCTATTCCATTGATCTGTGTGTGTCTGTTTTTGTGCCAGTACCATCCTGTTTTGGTTACCATAGCTTTGTAGTATATTTTGAAAGCAGGGAGTGTGATACCTCCAGCTTTGTCCTTTTTTCTCAGGATTCCTTTAGCTATTTGGAGTCTTTTGTTGTTCCATATAAATTTTAAATTTTTAAATTACCTTTCATTTCTTTAAATATTTCATATATAATTTTTATATAGCCCATATTGGATGATCCCAATATCTAAAGTTTTTGGTAGTCTAAATATATTGCTCATTGTTTCTGCTGACTTTGTCAGAGTGCTCTTTTTCTTTTTGTGTTTCTTTTTGTGTCCTTTAATTAGAAGTGCATATTTGTCTGGCCTTATTCTGTGGGAATCCCTAGGACCTTAATAGGTGATGATTTCCACCAAAGAGTGTTTGATGATGGGAGCCTGAGGGTTTTAGGGGATACCATATGTCCCTGCCTTAATATGAGGAGCAGAGGTTTACATTTGTCTCCCCATCTACTGCTAGCATGAGGCTTGATCTCCTCAGAGCAATATTGATTTTTGATATTTTTCCCCTTAGAGCACACCCTGATTTTTTTACTTTGTTTAATGTGTACTGTTCCTACTCTCTTCATAGCACGCAGCTTTTCCTTTGTTTTGTTTTGTAGGGGAGACAAAGGAAAGGCACCTTTGGAGATTTTCTTTGTGTCCTGAAAATTCTAGCTTTAAATTCTTGTTTTATCCAGAATCTACTTGTGTGGTAGTAGGAAGACCATTTGCAGTCTTTAGTCTGCATTTATTGCCATAAGCAAAACAAGTCCAGGATTTTCCCTTAAACATCAAGGTGTTTGATAGTATTTTTTGAGAATAGAAACATGGGAGGAGAATATGTGGCAAGTTTCATTTTAGACTTACTGTATTTGAGATGTCTGTGATATCCATTTGCATAAACCAAATAGATGAACATTTGGGCCTAAAATTCAAAAAAAAAAATGAGGACTGGAGATACAGATTTTGAATAATCACCATAAAGATGTTAATTGAAATTATGAGTGTGGTGAAAACTGCTAGTGAGAAGGCATACAGCAAAAAAGATGGGTCATGAAAGATCTGTAAAACCTACCAACACTTAAAGGATAAATAGAAATACAAGGAAATAAAGAGTTTTTAGAGAAGTATCAGAAAACTGATGACTGTGTCACAGAACCCAAGATTAGAAACTGGACAACTGTGCCAAATGCTGATGAGATATCAAAAGCATACCATGGAAGCTTTAGTAAATAAGGAGATATTTAGAAACATTGGTATGAGAAATTTCAAATAAGTTGGACTGGGTAAAACCAGATTGTCATAAGTGGAGATGTGGGAGTCTGAGAAGATCAGGGCAGACCAACCTCTCTGGAAGTATGACTGAACGGGAGAGTAGGATAGTGTCAGGATGCATTGTGGAGAAGAGAGGGGACTGGGTTTTTAAAATAAGATTGAACATGCTTGAGTATGTTTATGTGGTGATGGTAACAAGGCATTGGAAAATTAGAGATTGAAAACATTGAAGAGAAAGGATAGAATCAAATAAGCAAGTTCACAATACCCGAAAAGGTGAACTGAGTTGAGCCAGAGTAGAGATTGAGAGAATAGCTATAAATAATGGACCCCATTCATTATGACAGAAGGAAGGAAGGATTGGTCCATACAGGTTCAAGCAAGAATGCTGATATGTAAAGAAATTTAAAGAATTCTTGCTGATGACTCTTTTTACAAGAAAATTAAAGGTGAGCCCATGGGGTAAAATTAGGCACTGTTGGATTGTAGTTTTAAGTAGAGTGGAGAGGGTTTGAAATTGATATTAAAGATAATGGGAGAGATTAGCAAAGCAGGGCAGTATTGCCAAGCAGTATGGAAGGCTCCCCAGCTGAGGATGCAGGATGTAAGTTTGTAAAGCTCCGGGTAGGTGGCTGTGTGATTGTACTCCAGCTGTGGCTGGCTTTGTTGCAGGCAGGGAAAAGGCAGATATTTTTTATTACCTTCAGTATTGGAGATTTTCTGAAAAGGTGTTGTGGGGGAAAAAAAAAAAACAAGAAGAGATGCTTGAAGGTATTCAAAAGAGAGATCAAAGTGATGGAAAGGGAGACTAAAGGAAGAAAATCAGTGTGCTTGGGCTTTCTACTTAGTCAAAGGATAAGAAGAATTTGAGGGAACAGGTTCATGGAAAGACTGAAAATAGGATGATGAATTTATGATTTCAGAACTAAAGCCTTTCCAACTGCAGATAAGGTCCAGGCTGTGGGGATGATAACTGAAGTGGAATCAAGGAGGAGATCATGAGATCACTGGGGCTGAGAAGATGCAGGAACTGAAGTTTGGGGAAGGAATGGGCACCTAGGATGCTGGGAATTGAACTGGAGAATAACCCTGTATCATATCCAACTAGTAAAAAGGAAGCTGTCTCAGGAACTCTTCCTGAACCAGTAATAAGGGGCATTGTACTTCACTAATGACAAGAGAAGATTAAGAAAGGTATTTATTTAATAATAATTTTCATAAGTGGGATGAGTACCATCTATTCAAGGCCTACCAGAGGGATGGAGCCCACTGAAGCACAAAGAGGTGGGGAGAAGCTTCGAAACCAGAGAAGTTTGGATGTGGGAGATTGTTACTGGTGAAGGTCATAGGATTTATGTTTGTGGGCTGTAAATTAAGAATACGATAGCACCTTTTCCTGGTGTCCTCGGTAGAGCTCTGTGAGGGAGAAGACCGGCTAAGTGATTTCATGGGTGCTGTTCAATCCTCTGCTTGGGTAGTTTTGAATATTTCATAAAGGAAAATAAAATTTTAAATATCCATTCAACCTGTGGTGGATTATTTTTGAAACAATAAAGTAGCATGGAGCAGTTAACCAAATTTTTAGAATTTAGCATTATCAATTTCATGTGAAGGGAATGCATTCTTTCTTCACATACCTAAGCTTGTTTTAAACCTTATCTTTATGCACATGTTTTTCTTGTAGTATGAACTTTTCCCATTTGACATCACATCTTTTATAAATATATTGATAGAAAATTTAGGGCAAGATATAAACAGAAATATGAAAGGTTAACAGCAGAAAATGATGACATACAAATATCTAAAGATGGAAATGCTTTATTACATCCATTTTTTTCCTCTGGTCTATTTTATATACTTTGTAAATTAGTGAAATCTGTGACTATAGTCCTGTACAAAAATAATTTATTGCTCATCTTGATTTGAGAACCTTTTGGGCTTACAGCTTTGAAATGACAACTTCTTTGATGTAATTTTAAAAAATATATGTATGATCACTCTTAAATTGTTTTCCCTTTTGTTTCTCTTATCAGTCAAAAGAGAAGATGTGTGAGAACACAGAGCCAGTGGAAAGTTCTTCTCAAACAACCACAACTATACGAACGACAACCACACAATTCAGGGTCTTAACGACCACCAGAAGAGCAGCGACCTCCCAGCTGCCCACCAGCCTGCCCACAGAAGGTGCCCTAGAGATGTTCTTGCTTTTTTCCTGAAGGAGGGAAAAGTTACTGTGTTGACATGTTGGAGTAGCTCTGTAGAGGGAAAGTTATTCTTTGGCAAACTGGATTTCTAAAGGGGAAAAGACAAAATTATTATGGAATAAAAATATATGCTGGGATTCTTTTAATGTACTGTGCCTTTTATTAACGCTTAGCTTTTAATAGTGATCTTGGCTACTTGTCCTCCCTAGAAAAGAAATATAGACTTCCTTTCATATAGCTAAACTTTGTAGTAAGTGAATTCAACATTTTAGTCACAGGATAGGAAGCAAAATGCATATTAAATGTCCATTGATTTTGGATTCTGAACAATAGATAATTCTACTCATATGCGATTTTAATATTTGCCTGAATACAGTCAATAAAATATGTTGATCTATAACCTATAGACATATACATGCCTAGATGTCTATGTCAGAGAAATTGTTCTTGAAAAGCATTTCCTCTGCTAGGGAAGGCAAAAATATTAGAGAACATTAATGCGTGGGTGCAACTCATTAAGGGAAGAAAGTATATTAGCCAAAACTTGTTAACCTTCTATTCCAAATGATACCACTAGGGAGAAATGTGAGACCAGTTGGCCAAGTGTAAGCTCTAAGGGGAAAAAAGTGGTCTTTTTGTTGTCATAAACTTTGCTTTCATTTGAATAAGAAATTAAATTAAACTTGAAACTTTTGCTTTTAATTGAAATTTAACTGGGTATTAAAAGTTAACTGGAATAAAGTGATAAAATGAGATGAAAGCTGCTAAACATTTTGTTGCTTTTAAAACCAATGTTATATTTTAATCTGTATTATTTTGGATTGTTATATAGCCTAAGATATCTCTGCAATTTGAATCCTACTCTTTAAAATGAAATATAACTGCTGAAATAAAAAAGCATGTCCTACATTTTCTTCGTTAGGGACAAGATCTTTTCGTATATGATTTTGGTCATATTTGTTAGCAACAAATAAGCATATTAAAAATATGCTGATTTGCTAAAATAAATTTTTAAATATTGACAGATCTTTACTATTCCAATTAATTTGGAATTTTCTTGATCTTGATTTTTAAAATGGGTAAAGAAGGGCATAACTATAGAGTCTAATTATAATAAGTTATTTCATAAAATTAAAAATAAACATATTTTAAGTTAAATTATAACTATACTTTTCTCACAGATCTTAAGAATCGTATAATACTTTAGTAAAGTCTTGATCTTACAATCTCAGTAAGAAATTTAAGTACCACTTCATGTAAGGCTAGGACTTGCTCCCATTGCTCTAGAAATTAGCTCAGCAAAATCTCAAACCTATTCATGTTGCAGTTGTCATTAGTAGACAATTACTGATCATGAGATTTATGCACCTTTAAATTTTTTCTATTATAATAACTTTGAATTTCTCTTCCAGATGATACCAAGATAGCACTACATCTAAAAGATAACGGAGGTAGGAATTGATACTTTTCTTTCATAAATATGTGTAATTATTAATCCATTTCGTTCATTTAACTATGAGAAAGGACTTGTGGGCCTCTAAATATAGAGAGGTTATTTTTCCCTCCCTGTTGGTGTGTAGCATGAGAAGAATTCAATGAGGTGGCTTGAAAAATGAAATGGTTTCAATAGTGGAACAAAATTCTAATCTTTGTATTTGCCTATAAAACTACATGACGCCAATGGCCAATTATAAAGTGACAGTTTATCCACACATCTTGTTATTCTTTGTTGACCTAGTCGGTGGTTTGATTGCATGTGGGACTGTCTACACAGCACAGGTATTGAGTTCAACCATTTTTTCACTAAGTTGACTATTCAACATCCTTCTCAATTAAAATTAAGTAACATGGAAATATACTTTACCAAATCTTTTTATCTTTTATATGAAGCCAGGGACAAAAATTAAACATGCAAAAAACCATTTAGTTAGCAGCATACTTATAAAATTTTTCTAAGACAATTTAGAAATATCTATAATGGTATTTGAAAATTTTTGGAAGAGGGTTATACCAAAACAAAGCTGTGAAAGATACTAAATTTTTAAAAATAGTTCTTTTCCTATTAAACTATGTTAGCTCAGCATCTCTTATGTAAATGTGGGCACACTGTGACATTGATGTAGACACAATTTTACTTTTGCAGTTCTAGATCATTTTGTGAGTAAGTCATAAACCATTATACACATTGTTAGGGATGTTTTTCTCTGTAATTGTAGAGAATAGTTCCTAAATTACTTAGTCCACATTTAGTAAATACTTCTATGTTTCCTTAGGTCAATTTATATATAGATATATATCTACATATGGATATAAATATCTGTATCCATATGTAGATATATATCTTTAAATTTCATATCAGTCCATTTGAAAAAGGAGCTGCCTAACCTCTTCACAGATATCATTATTACATCAATTGTCCACCATCTTATTTCTATAACATTGTGTTTTATTTCATTCATTTCTTACTCGTTATTGTATTAACTCAGTAAGTGGATAGTTTTACAGATGACCATTTTGCAACATATATACTAGCTAGAAATAAATTTAAATCTTAGCGCTTGAAGGGACTTCAGTAATCCCTTAGTTCAGAATTTCTCAGAGCAGAATCTTAGTAAGCGGACATAAGTCCTAATGTCAGGGTTACCTCATTTTGAGGGAGGGTTTTTAGTATGAAATGAATGAAATGGAGGAAGGGTCCCCAAGAGACTTCTGTTGTGTGAGTAGTGGTTACATGTGTGTTCATAATATTATTATCTATGCCATATTTTCCTTTAAAAAACAATATGCCTAAAATATGTATTGCTAACAGAAAAAACAAAAGATTCCTGTGATCCAATAGCTGTGAGATATTCTGGGTGAAAGAAAACGAAAGAAGTTTCTTTGCTGGAGAACTGTTCAAAGCTTTTAATGTTCGTTTGTTCATTCATTCATTTATTCCTGCTGAATGCCTGCTAATTGCAGGTCATTGTTACAGGCTTGGGGCTATGCTAGTGAACAAGGCTTTAGACAAATTCCCTGCTTGCAGAGAACATGTATTCTAAAGAAACTTCGAGATGGTAATTAAGATTTAGTATCTGGCGTTTCTTTACTGTTTGGTCATACAACCTTTTTACAAGTAGCATTTCATGGACTTAATGTTTTGTGGAGTACACTTTGGGAAATAGTTTTCTAGAATGTTACCAGTTATCTCAAGAAAAATCCTTAGTTTTGTTTAATGCAGCAAGGAATCATAAAACTGAAGGCTTTCTTAATGCAATGCATTAGAACTACCTAATGATGCTGAGAAATTAAGTAAATTCCAAGATATAAGTGGAAGACTTTTTTTCTTCTTGTACTAGAAAAGTTGACTACTGGATTTTCAGACAATATTTAGGTCATTGATATGCAGTGAGTATCCATCAGAATTCGAAAATATCACAGTAAGACTTCAAATATATCTATACCCGGGAACTCTCTTCATGTCTATGGTTGTTTATGAAGCACTTTTCCTGAAAACATTCAAGTGCAGTTGGAACAGACCAGCTTGACCAGTATTAAGATAAATGGTCCTTCAAGACAGTACTTAAGGGAAATCACACATTACTTTTTATAGTACCTTCATTAAGATAGCATGCTATCATTGCTTTTATTTTATAGCATATGGAGATGCGAGAAAGATCATCTTTTTGCATTGCCCTATTTAAATCTAACTTCATTAGTTAATTAAGCATGCTGAAAACAGAATTCAGAATTTTCCTCCCCCTCCACCTCCAGCTTAACATTTTTGCAAAATTGAGGTAATAATAAAAAGGATGCCCAATTTAAATGTTTTCTCACATTTATTGAGAATAATTTTTTTAAAAAATGCAAGCTAATAAATTTTTGTAAATTGCTATGTGTTGTTGCAAAGAAATTCTGCACACTTTATTTCTTGATTTAATTGGCTGTTCTTAAAAGCATTTTAATTTAGGGGTCTGTCCTTTTCTGGAAAAGAGGGTGACATTTTTCAAAGTAGTCAGCATATAGCTAGCAACCAGCTCTGCTTTCATATACATCATCTCCTTTAGTTACTGGATTACCATGGCTCTGAGTCTTCCTGGGGCATTTCTTTGGGTTAAAGTACTAGATTTTCTTAGTGAAATCCATAACTGATGTGATTATACATCCACTTTCGAGGATATTTTCCTTCATCTTTGATATGGAAGCATAAAGTACCTCTGAGCAGCTGGAAACCAAAGGCACTCGACAGGGTTTCTCATTCACAGGGCCCAAACTGAGTTACATTCTGCTAAATCACTCTTGGTGAATCTTGAATTGTACATTGAGTTTCCTGCCATATTTAGATTAGGTCTACATAGAGCCTCCGGAAAGTTTCAGGTTAGTTGTTTGGAGAAGTTTTATTAGCCTTCAGAGTTGAGTGGAAATTCTATGCTCTCTAAATAATTTGGAGAAAAGAACATGAAAAAATCTAAACAAATAGAATGCCATCTAGTGAGTGCAGGCCCCCTTAGTAAGATACAGCGTTGATGGACCGTTGTAATTGACTGACTACCAAAACTCAGAAAAGCCAATATAAAGACAGCATTTTATCTCCAACTGAAATCTTACTGGTTGCATGTTTATAGTATGAAGTTTAGAATAATACATAAGTCTAAACAAATAGCTTACCTGTCCCTTATTTATGTGAAAAACAGAAAAGGAGGAGGGAGAGGAGGAGGAGGAGAAAGGAGCAGGAAAAGGAGTTGGAGAAGGAACAGAAAAAGAAAAGGAAAAAGAAATGTTTATTGAGTGTCTACTATTTTCCAGGTATCGTTCTAAATGCTCTACATATTTGACTCATTTTATTCACACAACTCCCCTGTGAGTTGGTCCTATTATTATTTCCATTTTATAGCTGGGGAAACCGAGGTACAGAAAGGTTAGGTTACCAGCTGGGAGGTGGTAGAGCTGGGGTGTGAATCCAATCAGTCTTGATGCAGGTTCCAAGTTCTTGACCCCTCATAATATTGCTGCTCCCATGCAGTACAGGTCTCTTACAAGCAAAGTTCACATGGGAAATGCCACTGTAAGATATTTTACTTATATATATTATATTCTTTTTCCTCTTCTAGAACAACTTATTATACTTATAAGTGTTTGACAATGAAATTTCCTTTTCCCATGTAATTATGCATTAGTTTCCATTTTCTCCTTTCTGTGAAAATCACAATGCATTGATTCTCCTGTGTGATTGTCTGGATCACTGGCATGTGGTCTCCAAACCACAGGGCTACTCTGTGTTTTTGTTCAACATTTAATTTAAATATCTTTTGGCCTTCTTGGTTTCTCTAGAAATTCAGGTTTAATTCACCAGTAAGGGGTAGCTAGCATGTGTTCTTTAAATATATATATATATTTCTGTGGATAATGGTTATATGCACTTAAAGCCACATCTTCTTTGGGTTTTCAAATCCTGGCAAAAGCTTATTAGAAGAGTTACATTTTTAAGGAATGACCTAGCTATATATTTTAGCAGGTATGACTATTAAATGCCAATGCCTTCTTTGGCATTTAATTAGGTTGCCTCCAAATGGCACTCACCACCTAAGGAGAAATGTAAATGTCTTCAAGATGCAAACTGGATGAAATTATATCCAGAGCTGAAACGAGGTTTGCAAGTTGAATCAATGGCTAGGTCTTTTAATTGAGAAGTAAAATCTTCAACCAGATTCAACTCAATTTAGTAAATTGAACTGCACCACACTGCAGATGTTAAAATGATTTAAAGCTCCAAAATCCTGTGATTTGATTTTATTATTTAAAATGCATTGATTGAGATTTATCAGAATACCAAAAACTGTATTCTCTCTTCGTTCTTCTGAAGGTTTTTCCCTTTGATAAAGTTGTTTCTTTTTAAAAAAATATTTGAATATAAGTTCTTAATCGCTACTAATATTTAAAGTATCAGCACTCCAGACAGCGTTGATGTATTATGCAAGTGGTACTGTGTTTCTCATTTCTTATTTCTATGAATTTTACAAAACCTGGACTCTGAAATGCTGCATTCTTGAGTCAGAAAGTGGTGTCTCCATCAAAAAGATGCTGAAATAGCTATATTGAGCAGTTTGCAGAGGGTGACTAAGTTAATTCTGAGGTACAAACCTGCAAATGATTGATTTCAAAGAGTTAGTACAGAAATACTTTGAATGAACTACTACAGAATGGCTGGTCTAAATTCTGATTCTGTTGTGTTTAGTTTTCTACTTCTGAACATATCATAAGACTTTTCATCCAAAGATAAAGTGTTAGAGTAGTGTGGTGACAGATCAAGTGTCTAGTGTTTCATTTATCATTCAGTCGAATTATTTTTTTACTTTAATACATAAATCATCAAAGTAACATATCTTTCGCTTTTTTTGTTCCTACCTTCCCTGGCTATTTTTTTCATCTACTTCTTTCGCATAGATCGAAGTCTTGTAAGCAAAGGGAAATTGTTATTTCCTCTTGACAGCCTATTGACTATCTATCACTTGCTGTTTCTAAAGCTGGAAAGTATCTTGGCATTTGGTTTTATCATTTGCTTTGGCTACTTTTCATGATAGCTCTAACTCTGAGTATATACACGCTGTAATAGTGGAAATTTCTTATACTTTAGAATATTATTTTGAATGTTCCCTGGGATTAAGAATTTCTCTCCTCAATTTTGTCCAGAGTAGTGGTTCTCAACTTTTTCTGTGCATTGGAATCATCTGGTTATTCTCATCTAATTTTATTATTCTAGCTTATAAAAACCCCAGTGCTCAGACTGTTCTAATTAAGTATGGGTGAGGGGCCAGCCTGGAGGCATAGTGGTTGAGTTCAAGTGTTCCACTTTGGCGGCCCAGGGTTTGCAGGTTCGAATCCTGGGTGCAGACCTATGCACAAATCATCAAGCCATGCTGTGACAGTGTCCCACATACAAAATAGAGGAAGATGGGCGCAGATGTTAGCTCAGGGCCAATCTTCCTCACAAAAGAAAAAAAGTATAGGTGAAAGGTGCAAAGATAGACTCAGGAAAAACTATGACAGCAGAGAAAAGGCATCTAAATAAAACTGGAAAGTTTCCCACAAGAGACAATACTTAATCCAAGTTTTGAAGCATAGGTGGGATTTGCATATAAAAGGGGCAGAAGAATGACATTTCAGCAGAAGAATCAGCAAAAAGCACAGGTTCGGTAGCATGAGACATCAAGGTCTATTGAGTAACTCTAAAGAGTTGCTACAGTTTATTTAGCTAGGGTAAAGGTGTACTCAGGTAGTGATGGATAGTGAGGTTGAAAGATAAGTAGGGGCTTCAGTGCTCATAGCCTTTTATGCAGGCAAGGGAGTTTAAATTTTGTCTTGAAGACATTGAGAGCCATTGACATCATTTAGACAGGGAGAGCCATGAAAAGTTTTACATGTTTAGTAGGTCATTCTTAAGGGATTATGAGGAACAGATCAGAAGGGAGTGAGACTGAGGCCAGGAAAACTAGTTAAATTATACAAGTAATCCGTAGAAGAAATGGTGAGAAGCTAAACTAAAGTAGTGGTTGACAGTGGGAATAAAGAAGAGAGAATGGACATGAGAAATATATTTAATGGAGTAGAAGTTACATAATGAATATCTGATTGTATGTGTGGTTTGTGATAGGAAAGTGACTGAGAGGACTGGGTTTTGTCATCTGGGTGGATGATGGTGCTGTTTAATAGGTGATACATGAAGAGGAACAGGTTTTTGGGGAAGGCAATGAATTTATTTTGAGCATGTCAATTTTGAAGTGTCTGTGGGAATCCAAATGAAGATAGCCAGTTGACATTTTTCTATGCAGCTCGGAAATTCACTTGAGAAATACAATCAAAAGATATAAATTTAGGCATCATCAGTATGTAAATGATAGTTGAAGTTATGAGAGTGAATGAGATTACAAAGGATATTATGAGAAAGAAAAGGCCAGAGGACTAAAAGGGGAACACAACATTTAAGATTTTGTGAAGAAAACTGAAAGGAGAGTCAGAGACAGCAAGAAAACCAGAAGAGTTTGGTATCACAGAAACCAAAGGAGAAGGAAATTTCAAGGAGGAAGTAGTAAACAGTGTCAATGCCACAGAGAAGTCAAGAAAAAAAAAATGGAAAAGTTGCCATTAGATCCAGTAATATGTTGACATTTGTTAACCTTCACTGGACAGTTCTACAATTGCACAATCCCCAGACAGAATTTGAGAAGTCCATGGGCAGCAGGCTACTTTTTCAAGAAGCTTAGTGAAAAGAGAAGTAGAGATTTCTGTTGTTGACAATGTTGTTTTATTTTTAGGAGCATATTTACATGTTGGTAACACATATAGGTGTTGAGGAGAAAGAAGGCATGAAGAAGAAAAGAAGTTAAAAGGTGACAGAGTGAAGTGATGTATCTGCAAGCACGCGTGGGTCAGTCAGCGTGGATGGATGAGAGGAGCCAGGTGGAGGGCAGAAGTTGAGGGAGTTTCATCTGAGCTTGCTGTTTTCTCAGTATAGTAGGAGACAAAGTAATATGGTAAGAATGAGTGGGAGAAATCAGAGTATGGTGTCTAGTTGTTGAGAGAACCTATAACATATTTCCAAGGAGAATGGAAAAGGGAGCCTCCTATTAATATATAAAGGGCATGCATGCCAAAGTGTACTTGGAGCCTGCTAAATTTTTTCATTTGTGCTTGAATCACCAATGTTTATTGCTCATGTAATATGGTGATCCAGTTTAAACAAAAAAGAAAAGAGGAAATTTTGTTGGAGAGAAAAGATATGCTATTTTTAAAAAGGCGTAAAGCCTTAAAGAGAGTAGTTTAATCCATTAGATAGTAACTTTAGTTAAATCTTTTTCAATAACTTGTTTTAAGGGCTTACTGTTCCATTAAGACTAATTTTTGCTTTAGTTTGATTCTGCAGTGCTCAAATAATACCATGCAAGATTTAAAAGGTATCTTGGGTAGTAAGGGCAGAAGTTAATTATTTAACACTAATTCATAACAGTACTGTAAGCTACTGTGACCAAATGTTATTATTTCAGTTACAGTTATGAATTAACAACTTGTTGGATAAAATTTCAACCATAAGTGATTTTAATATGTGTTAACATTATGCTCAGCAAGCACTAAAGAAAAAAATACAGAAAATGTAGAGCTAAATTTAATTGGAATTCTAAGAAATATTTGCTTAACCTAATGATAAGAGAGGAGGGAAAATGGACTGCATAATGGATGGACACAAAGAAAACAAGTGGCAAAATGGCAGACCAAATCCAACCATACCATAATTATACTAAATGTAAAGAGGATAAACTCTCTAATTAAAAGCATAGTTTATCAGACTCACTTTTTAAAAAGCAAGATCCAAGTAAGATATGTATAAGAGATGTACGTGAAACATAAAAACATGATATAAAATCATTTAAGGTAAAATGATAGGAAATATATACCCTGCAAACATAACCATGGGAAAGCTGGAGTGGCTATATAAATATCAGGCTAAGTGAACTTAAAGACAAGAAGTATTAACAGAGGTAAAGAGAAAAATATCAAAATGATAAGAGGGTCAGTTCCTCAGAAGACATTATAATTTTTAAAAATTAGACAAAAAATAGAAAAAAATTAAGAAGGATATACTACACTATCAACCACCTTGATCTGGTTGATATTTATAGAACACTGTTCCCAGCTATAGTATATAGATTTTTTTCCAGGTAAACATGAAATGGTCACCAAGATAGACCATATGTTGAACCATTAAAGAGTCTTAAATTTCAAAAGATTGAAGTCTTTTGGACTATGTTCTCTGATGGTAAAAGAATCAAATGAGAATCAGGGAAAATATATCTAGAAAATCCCCAAATTTGTGAAAAGTAAAAACCACTTCTAAATGATGTAGGGAGCTAAGATGAAATCATAAGGAAAATCAGAGAATATTTCAACTGGATGATAATGAATACAACATACCAAAATTTGTGGGATGCTGTGAAAAAGTACTAAGGAGGAAATTTTTAGTTCTAAATGCTGATATGAGAAAGAAAGAAGCTTTGAAATTAATGATCCAGGCCTCCATTTAAGAAGTTTAAGAATATGAGTAAAATAAGTCAAAAATACTTAGAAAGAAGGAAATAAGAGTAGAAAAAATAAAATAGAGAATATTAACACAGTCAGAGTTGGTTCTTTGAAAAGTTTAATAAATAGCCCCCTAAGAAGACTGATCAAAAATTTAATAAATTAGATGATCAAAATTGACAACTTTTGTTCATCAAAAGCTCTGTTAAGAAAATGAAAAGGCAGGTCATATACAGGAGAAAATATTTACAATATACATATATTACAAAGGACTTGTATTCAGAAAATATCAAGAACTCCTGTACATTAACAATAAAAAGACAAACAACCAGCTTCAATGAGATACCATTTCATACCCATGATAATGACTAAAGCTAAAAAGACACAACACAAATACTGTTGAAGATATGACGCACTGGCACTCTTCTACATTGCTGATCGGAGTGTGGTATAGTACAACCACTTTGGAAAACTGTTTGGCAGTTTTATAAAGTTAAACATCTTCTTCCTTTAGAGCCAGAAATTCCACTTCTATGTGTTTATCCAAGAGAAAACATATCCAGAAAAGTGTTGTACAAGAATAGTCATGGCGACAGTATTCATAATTGCCAATAACTAAAAACAATCCAGATTTCAGCAATAGATGAGGAATCAAACTGAGTGTATTCATATGTTGGACTGCTATTTAGCAGAAAAAAGAACTACTGATACACACAATGACACAGGTACATCTTAGAAACATTCTGTTAGGCAAAAGAAACCAGGCACGACAGAGTACCTATAGGATGATTCAATTTATATGAAATTCAGTATAGATGAATCTAATCTACAATAATAGAAATCAGCACAGTGGTTGCCCATGGTGGAGTGGAGAGAGAGGTGGTAAGGATTGACTGGAAGGGCGAAAAGAGAACTTTCTGGGAGCATGGAAATGTTCTATATCTTGATTTGGCCAATGGTAACTACGGTATATACAATTATCAAAATTTGTTGACTTGTACACTTAAGATCTGTGCATTTCAAGGATGCAAATTTTACCTCAGTGGAAAAAAAATGTTGATGTACTTCTTATAAACTAGATATATATATTTTTTTAATTCTCATGAATAAATTCTTCTATGCTTCTTGAAATTCTCAACTAAAGAGAGGAAAAAGACCCTCAGTAAACCAGCTTCTCTAGTTAGTAGTCATAAAATTTAACACTTCTCATTATCTGATTCATGTTTTGCTTTAAATCATTCTTAGAACCTTCCCATGTATACAGTTGCTAATAATGATAAAATCATCTAGGAATTATTGGGCTGTCACTCTCTGCCAGGCTCTCTGCTCAGGGCTTTGCATACTTATCTCATTTAACCCTTACAGCACCCTGTGAATAAAGTACTATTATAATCCCATTTTATGCAAGAAGCATCAGAAGCACAGGGATTTAAGTAATTTGTCTGGGGTCACATGGTTTGTGAGGGGTGTAGCTGGGTTAGACCACTAAATGCTCTGGTGTCAGAGCCTGTGCTGTGCTCCCCCGTGCCATCCTGTCCTGCAGGAAGGATTGTTCCAGATGCAACACGATCAGCTGTGTAGCCGTTGCCAAATCATAGTTAGAATGAGCCTGATGGCTCCTCTAAGCCCATCCCCCAGCACTTTGAGACCAAAGCCTTTGCCACTGTAAAACTCATGGGAGTGCTGCATACCCATATGGGGCCATTTTACAAAGCAGATTTGCTGGAAAAGGTTATGCCAAGACCAGTGCTCACCTCCTGGACTAGCCATATTCTATCCCACATTCAACATGTGGAACTTTATATTTCAGGAAACTTCATATTCTAGGACGTACAGGGCAGACAAGTGTGATAAACACAATTTTGTAGTATCTTTCTTCCCAAGAAGGCTAGCTGATTCCATCCCTGTTAGGGGCATTATCTGAGCCATGTTTTGCCTAAGCAGTGAAATATAAATACCCTGCAAAACTGGTTCTCAATGATTTGAATTTTTTCTTTCCACCCTTGATATACGTGCACATTTTATTAGTTCTGGTAACACGAATTAAAATGAAATTCCAAGCTCTATCCAATTTGTTGTCCAGTTTCTGATTCTGTCTCCTTGAGATTCATAGCACATACATGTAGCCCTGCCCCCCTGAGGGACTGTACACATCAAACCACAACCAATAACAAAAGGATTGTATGGTTGTTAAGAACATCAAGGACTAAGGTTTCAATCTTGAGGCACACACAGGCCAAACTGAGATCTCCAGCATACTTTCTTAGGAAGCCCAAAGGTTTTCATTAATTTTGAGCATAAACATAGGGGCCAAAGAACTTGAGATTGGCTTAATATTCAGCAGTTTCAAAAGAAGCTGCTTATGGATAATCACTGAAAGGCTAATTTTGTTTAGATAGCTTACTGAACCTCAGCACTGGGCTGTTGTTTTGCAAACAGTGGCTACAGGTTCTGTTTCATATGTCCCACATCTTGCCGGGGTCTGGGAACAGAGAGTCAAACCCATAAGGACTTTGGTGGCCTGTGTTCCTAGGGGTGGGTGTATAGTACAGGTGCATGTGAGATTGATCTATTGGGAAAACTCTTCACTAGATATCCTTGCTTTCATCCAGCATGCACTTAAGCTTCAGTGAAAGAATAGATCCCATTTCCGTGAATAATTTCAAGAAGGCCTCATATTGACATGGTAGTGCAGCCATGATTAAGGGAATGGAGATACTAAGGTTCTGTATCAGCTAAGTGGTTTGGACACACATCTGTCTTTCCACGTGGATAGGAGCAGGCTGAAGAGGATTCTTCCCCCAAGTTCAGAAAACCTGATGGATGATAGGGAAGTAAAAATTTGTTGTGATAATCATAGGTGTATACATAAATGGCCTGTTGTAACATAAGTGACTTAATTCTGGAATGGATGGGATTAAATGACTTGAAGAGTCTCTCCGTTCTGTACCCCCAGATCTTGAAAGTACTTTGTCAACCTTGGTTTTGGTATTCTGTAGTCACTGTGAATATACTCATTAGGAAAACTCTCCAAATTTCTAATTTTTTTCTGTAATTTAAAACCTTAATTTCTTAACCATTGCAAGGGCTTGGCATGGAAGTAATAGAGAAACCATTTTCATGAAACCTTTTAGTTTAATATTTAGCTGGAGAATTTAGGAACTAAGGTTTCTTTTCTGTGGATTATTTTGTAGAAGTAGAGACATTATTTTTCAAAAATAATTTGTAAATGTGTTTTTAAATGGAGAAACAAGTCAACTTGGTACAGAAAGCTGGTGTTAGAAAAAGTTTAAAAGTTAGGTCTTATACAGATCTTGGTTGCTAAAAATATTAGAGGCATAGGTATATTATTTTTTAAAAAGTAATACACATAAGAAATGAAAAATGATAATGGATTATTCCAAAGATTTATTTTTGGTCTTATGGTAGCTATAAATACTGTAAATCCCCTCTTTTAGATGCTCACACATATGCATGCACAAAAACACCAATCCCATAATGAGGCTAGAAGCAGGCTGGGTGGTGGCCGCTGTCCCAAATCCCTCATTTTGATGGAATCAAGTATTTCTTTTAATATAATTTCATGGAAATTTTATTTAGTTTCATTTTTCTAAGATAAAAGGTAACGGATTATTGTTAGAAAAGGATTGTCATACCCTAAGCTCTTTTAGCCCAGAATGTTTTATATGTTTCCCCGAATGAAATTTCACAGCTGCCCTGTGGTGGCCTAACAGGCTGCAAAAGAGAAGCCGAGCCAGCTGCCCCTGCCAGATATTGTTCTCACCATACATAATGCACTTAGCTGTGTTTGGGGCACCCATTTTAATATCTTTTCACAGTACTTACCCAAATCCCTCCTATGGAGATGTCATACTGTGAATTATGAGTGTATTGTCACAGGGATGCATATTATGGATTAGGCATACCTTGCATAATAGTTTCAAGGTTTCCTAATACCTGAATCATATTGAGAGACTGGGAAGCATCCAAAAAATAATAACATGATGAATAAGAAAAGGAAAGAACTAAGAGAATTATGAAAAATAAGAAAATATATAAAACACCAGGAGAAACTCTGAATGAAGTCAAGGTCGCGATCATGACTGTAGAAAGTTACGAGAGCTAAGAGGAAAAATATATGAGCTACAAAATGAGATCAGTTACAAGGGAAATTTCCAAAGGAAAGTCAATTCAGTTAAAAATTTTATCACTTGATTTTCTTCCGTTACATGCTTCAGCTTATAAATGGGTTAGATAGTATTCCACAGGGAAAGTTGTGTGTTTGTGTGTTTTTAATCCAAAAGTGGAACACTAACATTTTAAGCATTCATAGTTTAACTTCATTCTGAAGCTTTAAAAAAGAACATTTTGACAACATTTAAGTAAGATTTATGAATTTTGAACAAATTTGTGCAAGACTTTGTCCAACCCATGAGCCTCTGGGGCCCCCAAAGGACGTTAATACATTGTGGAATTTATGGGCTGTAGTGTTTCATTTGAAAGCCAAAAAAAGAGTTAGTTCTAAAGTGAATAAAATTTCAGGCAAGGGGTATTTCTATTTTAATTTTACTTTATTCTTGGACTTTAATTACTGGCAAGATTTAATAGTGGGTACAGATCCTTTAAGCAATGTATTAAAATCTTTTTAAGATAGTGAAGAATTGTACTTCTAAATACAGAATATCAATGCTACATGCATGTAAATCCTGAAAAAAAATATCAGTCATAGGAAAAGGAAGAAGATGTAGAGGTTTAAAATTAAATGCTACACTTTAAAGAAACAACTTAAATTTTCTTCCTTCTTTCCTTCTCCCTTCTCTCTACTTTCTTTCATCCTTCCTCTTATCAATGTCATAAACTTTTGTTGGAGTGCAACCAATTAAACACATTTACATGAGGTCTTGAATATTTTCTAATACATACTTAATGTCTTTGAAAAATCTGTTATCTTTGCCATCATGGTAGCTAAAACTTACCCCAAAATAGCATGTTACTATGATGGGTTTGACAATTCTCGCAGGCCTCTCTGTGTCTAAATATTGATCTGCGTTTTATAAAGTACTAAAAGCTAGGAACTCATAGGTCACTCAGTGGATCAGATGAGAGTATATTATCTTTGATACTATTGATTTTCTGTGCTTCATTTATGTTTTAAAATATGCTTTCAACAGAGTACAAAAAAAGCCTTGATTTGGTAGACTTTTCAAATATGCTTCCTTTTTTGGCTTTGAGGCTCCATTTAATGGTGTCTTATTGTCCTTTATCATTAATTCCTCTTATTTGAATACACAATGTAAAGCTAAAAAGCTAGATATTTTAATTGTCCTGTGTGTTATACTGTGTGTACGTGATAAGAATGGTTGTTTGGCTTTTGTTTTTTTGTTGGACATGAATGAAAAAGCATAAGTTATTTTTAAGAATAGAATAAGAGTTTAGGCCTTCAGACTAGATTCCTCCTGACCTTTTTGAATATTCCCCCAACTCTTAATAGACCCTGATGAGCTTAAGAAGTTTGTACCTGAAACATGTTCAGAGTTTTCTTTGACCCACTTCTATATGCCAATTTCCAAAAACAATCAGTCAAGCCAGAAGAATGAATGACTGTTTCCAAAGTTGACATCTTTCTTTACTGCCTTTTCTGAAGGATTGAAATCGATTTATTTGAGCAGTCTGCCCTTGGGGTGAATGAACTAAATTTCAATTATGGAAATTACTAACACTTGCTTACACTTTTTTAGATTGCAATTTTGCATTTGAGGTGCTCATCATTTTTAACAGAGAGGATCTCCTGAATTCAGCTTAGAGGTACCCATAATTGTGTATCGTTTAATTGAGCAGTGATATTAAACTGGAAACCAAATAGTGAAAGAATTTAAAATTGAAGCACATCAATGGAGTGATCACTTTGCCTCCAGATTTAACAATCTTTAATATGCCATCAAAATACCTGTTAGTAGAGAAAGCAACTAGGATAGAAATGCAGAAAACTTGCTTAAATAATAAGAAAATTAAAAAATATGTTCTCCAGAAATATGTGTGCCATTTTGGCCACTTCATTCAGATGATCATTCCAAAGTGTTTGGAAATAGCAGTGGCTTGGGACACAAGGATACTTCTGTAATATTTTAGAAGTGAATTTGCTGCATTTCTTCTTCAGTGGTTTGCTCTAATTACAACACATAAAGTCATATACACAGTCGTAGATCCCTAAATATTTATTTATTTAACCTACTTGTTAGTAATATTTTGAGAATCCATGAAGATTGTTTATTTTATTAAAATCATCATCATCCAAGAATGTTATAAAACGTTTATTTGGCTAGTCACAAACTAGACTCTGTACAAATTTCATTAGACGTGAAATGGTGTCTTAACATCTACATCAGCACTGTAAAGGAAAGTTTTAAAAGCGCGATCAGATAACTACACCATTACTGGAAATATGTAAGTAATAACTGTGAAAGTAAACATTTATGCCTAAATAAAGGGAGTGAGTAAGGTTTCAAGGTGCAAATCCTCTTATGATTTTATATTGTCAAGATTGGCAACTTATGTCCTACAGGTCAAAGATAATTTTATTGCCAAGGGCTCTTGCTGAATAAAACAAGTCCCTGGCTCTCTGCTTCCTTCCTGGGAAGGGCTGTCTCTTGCCTACTGCCTCCTCAACGGGTTGTGGTTCTCTAGTTCACTTGAGAAGTGGCATCCCGGGGCCGAATCACAACTGCCTTGTCCTCCCCTTCCCTAGGACACACACACAAAAAAAGTGAGGCTGAACCTTGGCATGCTGCTTATAAAAGACTACTAATCCCAGAAATAGAACTGGATGCTGCTTGGATGGATGGAGGGAAAGATACGGGAAGAAGGGGAGGGAGGGAGGAAGGAAGGGAGGAAAGAATGAGTGGATGAATGGATGGATAGAATTACACATGGGATTTGAAGAAACATTCAAGACTTCCCTTCTTGACTCAAGTAGACATTTTTGCCACACTTTCTCCAAAGCAACATTTAAAATTAATCCATTTTCCTATGAAAGGGATGTGTCATACTCTTTTGAAAATAAGAAAAAAAAGCCAAGTGCACAAAATGCAATAATACAAGCATACTTAAGAATGAAGCCAAACTTTTAAAATCTCAAGGGCAAAAACATAGTTTATATGGTGTGATGAATCTGACGATATAATTTGCCTCTATCTACCTCATATAAAAAATGTAATAGTATAATAGCTATTAATTAAGTGCTTATTACATGCCAGATACTCTCTTAAGCACTTAATATGTGTTAAATGTTTAATTCTCACAGCACTCCTGTGGGGTAGTTATTGCTGTTGACCACATTGGAGAGATAAGGTAACACACGACCAGACAGATTAAGTAATTTATTATAACCTCATTTGATTTTTATTGGAGAAGTGGTCATTCCAATATCTGCAACCCATTTTCAACAGCTTTTATTTTTCCCTTTTCCTCCTTCCAACTTTTCCATCAAACACAGATTTAAGTGCATGTGATCGTAGACACTAACCTAAGCCCTAGTCCCAGAGAAGTGACAAGACAGACACAGTCTCTGCCCATCTGGAGGCACAATGTTAATTCTTTAACCATATTTAAGTTAATTTCCTTGTATTTGAAATTACCAAGTTCTCTTCAGAATTCCTTGCCAGAAAAACTCACGACATGAAATAAGAGGAAATAGCAGTCCATATAGCTCAGCGTTAACTGAGGGGTATGGTTCACAGATTCAGAGTTCAGACTCAGGGCAAATTGCTCGTGTTCGAGCCCCAGTTCCATCTTAATAGCTTTACAGCCTTAGCCCATTTCTTAATTTCCCTATGTCTCGGTTTCCTCATCTATAAAATAAGAATTGTAATAATGCCTACCTCTTATGGTCATTGATTTGATACTTGTAAAGCAATAGAAATATGCCTGGCACACTTTTTTATTTATAAATGAATTTTTTTATTGTGGTAAAATACACATAACATAAAATTTACCATCTTAACCATTTTTAAGTGTACAGTTCAGCAGTATTGATTATATTCATAATGTTGTGCAACCAACACCACCGTCCATCTCCATAGCTCCTTTCATCTTGCAAAACTGAAACCCTATACCTATTAATCAATAACTCCCCCACCCAGTCCTTAGCAGCCACCATTCTACTTTCTGTCGCTATGATTCTGACTACTCTAAGTATCTCATATAAGTGGAATCATACAGTATATGTCTTATTGTTACTGGCTTATTTCACTTAGCACAATGTCCTCAAGTTTCATCCATGTTGTAACATATGTCAGAATTTCCTTTCTTTTTAAGGCAAAATAATATTCAATTGTATGTTTATACAACATTTTGCTTATCTATTCATCTGTTGACGGACATTGGGTTGCTTTCAGGTTTTAGCTATTGTGAATAATGCTGCTTATGAGCATGGGTGTACAGATACCTCTTCAAGACCCTGCTTTCAGTTATTTTGAGTAAATACCCGGAAGTGGAAGTGCTGGATCATATGGTAATTTTATTTTTAATTTTTTGAAGAACGCCATACTGTTTTCCATAGCAACCATACCATTTTACATTACCACAACACTGCACAAGGGTTCCAGTTTCTCCCCATCCTTGCCAACACTAGTTATTTTCTATTTTTTTTGATAGTAGCCATTCTATTGGCTTTGAGGAGGTATCTCATTATGGTTTTGATTTGCATTTCCCTAAGGATCAGTGATGTTGAATACCTTTTCATGGGTTTATTGGCTATTTGTATGTCTTTGGAGAAATGTCTATTCAAGTCCTTTGCCCTGATTTTTGAATCAGATTGTTTCCTTTTGGTTATTGAGTTTTAGGACTTCTCTATATATTCTGGATGCTAATCCCTTATCAGATATATGATTTGCAAATATTTTCTCCCATTCTGTGGGTTAGTTTTTAACGCTGGTGATATTGTGTTTTGATGCACAAAGTATTTTAATTTTCATGAAGTCTAACATGTCCATTTTTCTTTTGTTACCTGTGCCTTTGGTGTCATATCCAAGAAATCATTGCCAAATCTAATGCTGTGAAGCTTTTGCCCTATGTTTTCTTGTAAGAGTTTTATAGTTTTAGCTTTTAATGTTTATGTCTTTGATCCATTTTGAGTTAATCTTTGTTTATGGTGTTAGGTAAGAGTCCGGGTTTATTCTTTTGCATATAAATATCTAGTTTTCCCAGCATCATTTATTGAAAAGACTGTCCTTTCCCCAGTGGTGTTGGCATCCTTGTCAAAAATCATTTGACCATATAAGCAACGGTTTATTTCTGGGCTCTCTATTCTATTCCATTGTTTGGTAAGTCTGTCTTTATGCCAGTACACACTGTTTTGATTATGACAGCTTTGTATTATGTTTTAAAGTAATGAAGTGTGAGTTCCCCAGCTTTGTTTTTCTTTTTCAAGACTATTTTGGCTATTTGGGGTCCCTTGATATGCCATAAGAATTTTGAGATGGGTGTTTCTATTTCTGCAAAAAATGTCATTGGGATTTTTATAGGGATTGCATTGAATCTGTGGATCACTTTGTGTCGTATAGGTATCTTAACAATATTAAGTCGTCCAATTCATGAACATAAGATGTGTTTCCATTTATGTATGTCTTCTTTAATTTCTTTTGGCAATATTTTATACTTTTCATTTTCATATACGAGTTTTTCACCTCCTTGGTCAAGTTAATTCCTAAGTTGTTTATTCTTTTTGATGCTATTGTCAATAGAATAGTTTTTGTAATTTCCTTTTCAGATGGTTCAATATTACTGTATAGAAATGCAATTGATTTTTGTGTGTTGACTTTGTACCTTGCTACTTTGCTGAATTCATTTATTAGTTCTAACAGTTCTAACATAGTTCTTTCAGTTTCACCATTGAGTATGATGTTCGCTGTGGGTTTTTCATATATGGTTTTTATTTTGTTGAGGTAGTTTCCTTCTTTTCCTAGTTTCTTGACTTTTTTTTTTATCATGAAAGAGTGTTGAATTTTGTCACATTTGTTTACTGTATCGAGATGATCCCATAGTTTTCCCCCTTCATTCTGTTAATGTAGTGTATTACACTGATTGATTTTCATGGGTTGAAACATCCTTACATTCCAGGAATAAATCCCACTTGGACATGGTATAAAATGCTTTTAATATACTGCTGATTTCAGTTTGCTAGTATTTTGTTGAGGATTTTTGCATCAGTGTTCATAAGGGATATTTATCTATAGTTTTCTTTTCTTGTAGTGTCTTTGTCTGGCTTTGGGATAGTATAATGCTAGCCTCATAGAACTTAGGAAGTGATCCCTTCTCTTCAACTTTTTGGAAAAGTTTAAGAAGGATTGGCTTTAATTCTTTTTTAAATGTTTGGAAGAATTTACCAGTGAAGCCATCAGTCCCAACTTTTCTTTGTCAGGAGATTTGTTTGTTTGTTTTTTGTGAGGAAGATTAGGACTGAGCTAACATCTGTTGCCATTCCTCGTCTTTTTGCTGAGGAAGATTGGCCCTGGGCTAACATCTGTGCCCATCTTCCTCTACTTTATATGAAATGCTGCCACAGTATGGCTTGACAAGCAGTGCGTTGATCCATGCCCAGGATCCAATCCTGCGATCCCTGGGTTGATGAAGCAGGTCATGCAAATTTAATTGCTATGTCACCAGGCTGGCCCATCTTTGTCAGGAGATTTTTGATTACTGTTTATGTGTATTCCAATTTTCTTTCTTCTTTAGTCTTTATAAGTTTTGTGTTTCTAGGAGTTTGTCCATTTCATCTAGATTATTTAATTTGTTGGCATAAAATTGTTCATAGTACTCTCTTATAATCCTTTTCATTTTCATAAAATTGGTAGTAATGTCCCATTTTCATTCTGATTTTAGCAATTGGAGTCTTTTCTCTTAGCTTGTCTAGCTAAAAGTTTGTCAATTTTGTTGATGTTTTCAAAGAAGCAATTTTTGGTTTCATTAATTTTCTCTATTTTTTTCTTTAATTTGCTTATCTCTGCTCTAATCTTTATTATTTTCTTCCTTCTGCTAACTTTGGGTTTAGTTTGTTCTTCTTTTTCTAGTTTATTAAATTGTAAAGTAAAGTTATTGATTTGAGATCTTTCTAGTTTTTAACGTAGGCATTTACAGCTATAAATTTCCCCTTTGCACTGCTTTTGCTGCATTCCATAAATTTTGGTATGTTTTGTTTTGTTTTCTTTCATCTCTAAGTATTTTATAATTTTCCTTTGATTTCTTCTTTGATCCATTGCTTGTTTAAAAGAGTGTTGTTTCATTTCCATAAATTTGTGGATTTCCAGTTTTCTGTTATTGATTTCCAATTCCATCTCATTGTGATTTGAGAAAATACTTTTAATGATATTTATCTTTTTAAATCTATAGAGATTTGATTGGTGGCCTAACATATGATCTATCCTAGAAAATATTCCATGTGCACTTGAAAAGACTGTGTATGCTATTGTTGTTAGCTAGAGAGTTTCATATATGTCTGTTAGATATATTTGGCTTATTGTGTTAAGTTCTCTGTTTCCTTACTTATCCTCTGTCTGATTGTTCTATGCAATATTGAGAGTGGGATATTGAAATTTCCAACTATTGTTGTAAAACTATTTCCACCTTCAATTCTATCAGGTTTTGCTTCATATATTTTGTCATTAGGTGCATAAATGGTTATAATTTTTATATCTTCTTACTATCTTGAATCTCTTGTTAATGTATAATATCCATTTTTGTCTCTTGTAACATTTTTTGGTTTAATGTCTATTTATCTGATATTAGTGTAGCTCCCTGATCTCTTTTAGTTACTATTTACATGGTATATATTTTTCCATACTTTCACTTTCACTCTATTTGTGTCTTTGGATCTGAAGTGAGTGTCTTGTAGACAGCATATAGTTGGATCCTGTGTTTTCATCCATTCTGCCAATGTATGTCTTTTGATTGGAGGATTTGATCCATTTACATTTACAGCAATTACTGATAAAGGACTCACTTCTGTTGTTTTGCTATTTGCCTTCTAGCTTTTTTGTCCCTCATTTCCTGTAGTATTGTCTTCTTTTGTGTTTAGTTGATTTTTTGTAGTGGAATATTTCAATTACTTTCTCATTTCCTTTTGTTTATATTCTATAGCTGTTTTCTTTGTGGTTTCATAGGAATTACATTTGACATCCTAAAGTTATAACACTCTAATTTGAATTTATACCAGCTTAACTTCAATAATATAAAAACATTTACTCCTTTACATCTTTATCCCCACCCCATTTGGCTGTTGATATCACAAAATTACACCTTTATACATAATATTTGTGGGTTTTCTTAGCATTTTGAATATACTGGCCCACTGCCTTATGTCCTCCAAAGTTTCTGTTGAGAAATCTAATACTCTTATTGAGGATCCCTTATGTGTGATGAGTCACTTCTCTCTTGCTGCTTTCAAGATTCTCTCTTTGTCTTTGATTTTTGAAAGTTTGATTATAATTGGTCTTGGTGTGGGTCTCCTTGATTTCATCCTATTTGAGATTCCTTGAGATTCTTGCATGTTTATATTCATGTCTTTCATCAAATTTGGGAAGTTTTTAGCCATTATTTCTTCAAATATTCTCTCTCCCTTCTTGTAAGACTCCCATGATGCATATGCCAGTCTCCTTGATTGTGTGCCACAGATCTCTTAGGCTCTGTTCACTTTTCTTTGTTCTTTTTTCTTTCTGTTCCTCAGAAATAATTTCCATTTTCTATCTTCAAGTTTGCTCATTCTTCTCCCTGCTCAAATCTGCCTTTGAATCCCTCTAGTGAATTTTTCATTTCATTATTGTACTTTTCAGCTCCAGAATTTCTTTCTGGTTTCTTTTTAGGTTTTATATCTGTATTTATATTTTCATTTTGTCACACATTGTTTTCTTGACTTTCTCCACATCTTCCTTTAGTTCTTTAAGCATCTTTAAGACAGCTGTTTTAAGGCGTTTGTCTGGGATATCTGCGATCAGGTCTTTTTCAGGGACGGTTTCTGTTGATTTATTTTCCTTTGAATGGGCCATACTTTTCTGGTTCTTTGTATGCCTTCTGAATTTTTGTTCAAAGCTGGACATTTGAATCTAATAATGCAGTAACTCTGGAAATCAGAGTCTTCTTCTATGCCAGGGTTTGCTGGTTGGGTTATTGTTTTTGTGTTTTTGATTGTTGCAGGCTGTCTCTGTGCTGAGGTTCCGCCTGAAGTATAAACTTAAGGTCCTCTCAAGTCTTTTCTGAGCCTTTTCCTGTACATGTGCTGTCACTTTCTAATTTTCTTCACATATGCAGTTATTTTTTATTATCCTAGTCTTTAATATCTGGTTCCTAAAAGGGGAAAAAGAGAAAAATGAAGAGGGGAGGGATAAGAAAGATTCTGGCCCTTTAAATCCCTTGGAAGTCACTTCAGCCAAAGGGAGGGGAGCTTGCAACAATGGGGGAACGTGCAACAACAAGGGCTGCCTGCCTCTTTCTCTGTACCTCTGTGATCAGAAGCACCAATCAGTGGTCAGAACACAGATTCCTAATATTTGGAGGACAGGGTGCTTTTTGCCTACCCTGGCTCCTACAAACTGCTTCAGAAACATGTGCACAGCTGCCTGACACAGAACTGAGGTGTGGAGGATGGGTACCTATTACTGTGTTAAGAGCTGAAATTGACTGAAATTATCCTCAATTTACAGACCAAACCCTCCCCTAGAACTTGCAAGCCGTCAATAGACTCCAGAGTTCAAAACTAGTTACACTAGAAAGATTCTGCCAGTGCAATTGTTGTTTAGGTGGAGAGTCAGATTCCTAATACTTCCATCTCTTCCATCTTCCCAGAATCCTCTCTGTAAATGAATTTTTATGTAATGAGTTACTCCTTGAATTTTATATTCTGTCACTAATGAATTTCTGTTATGTAAGGGAAAGCTTTAGGATTTTGTGCTTTATTAGATTTGAAGAAGGATTACTGACCACCAGCTATGGGTCTCAAAAAAGAGTAAACAAACAATACCAACAATATTTTAAGGATGGGTAAGAAGAATTAGGAGGTCATGTTTCTTTACTTTATCTCTAATTCTGTTATTTAGTATTGACCACACATTCTGATAGGCAGTAATGTTTGTTTTTTATGACAAAAATTTAAAATAAAAGAAATAAATCAGTGCTTATTAAATGAGGTTTAGTAGACAAAAAATAATGTTTAAAACATAGAGGCAAAGGGTGAAAATAACAAAGACGTAAATTGGTAATGAAAGGATTAGGAATCACTGTCCTAGAATTTCTATGAGTCTTGAAGAATTTTCTAATGATTCAAAAATACCAATCATATTATGCACTAAGATACAGTTAACTGCTGCACATAATTTAAGATCTCCTCTAAATGCCTGAGTAGTCATCAAAGATTACAGAATTTTAGAACAAGAGAAGATTATAGAGATTAGTTTTATTTGGTTGATTGACTTTGGGTTGAAATAGTTATTACTTTAGAAATTTAATTCCTCCATTTCCTACATCTCTGAAAATGGGTATTGCAATGGAAAACATCTCAGTAAAAGAGAAAATTGTATTGGTTTGTGGCATAGTGGAATATTTTCATATGCTGTGTGTCCCCTTTAGATAGTGATAAAACTATTTGAGGGTCATTTAGCATCCATCTGTTACATTTTTAAAGAGCATTTCAGTTTAAAACAGATTTTGAAAATTATCCTTTGAACTCGTGCACAGACTTTCTAAAATGCCTGTGTAGCCCACCAAAAGATGTCTGATACTCTTCAATTTAAAATTTCCAAAAGAAAATGAGACAGGAGCTTTCAAAAAGTAATCAATTTTTCCATAGGTAACAGTGCCAGTGGTTTAATGAGAAAAATCAAAGTTAAATTTATTATATACTTAATTAGAGTTTTAGATTTTCCACAGTACTTTTAGAATAAAGGCTCTTCATTTTGTTTATTGAAGCATAAATTAAAACACAATTATAAATGTATTTTTAATCATTAACAGTATGGATTTTTCATTGCCCAGATAAAGAGCATCTAACTTCTAAAGTTGGTGCTACGGTAAAGAAAAGTTGCACAGGAAGTAAAGAAGATCCAACAGTACTTTATTAAAAATATAAATATCCCCTCTAATGAAAATGCAAACTTAAGGGTGCACACATGAAAGTCCTGACAGCTGTGCTGTTCTTTCAGCTTCTACAGATGACAGTGCAGCCGAGAAGAAAGGGGGAACCCTTCATGCTGGCCTCATTGTTGGAATTCTCATCCTGATCCTCATTATAGCAGCAGCCATTCTTGTGACAGTCTATATGTATCACCATCCAACATCAGCAGCCAGCATCTTCTTTATTGAGGTAAGTGTCAAGTATAACACATAAAAACCATGCCAGTTGATGAACTGTATCCATCTGCTAACACCACCTGTATTTAATATTTAGCACATGATTTCTCTATTTTGTAGTTACGAGCTGGCTGATTTGACACATGCACGCACACACATGCACACACACTTATTGACAGATTGCTTTCATATGATAAGTTCAGTTACCTTATCTCAGGAGCTTTCAAAGAAATAAGCTATGTTTCCTTTTATACATCTAAAGGAAAATAGAAATCATATTTTTTTGTCCTATTATACCAAGTATGTTAAACAGCTGTTCTCCTGATCCTAGAAGGAAATGCAGCATATGCTGGAGGCTGAAGGACTTAGCTTAAATCAATTAATCAATAAATACTAATGGAATATTGGCTAAAGCCATGACAAAATATGGTGGGCTTGCTCTCTAATGCTCACAAACCATTTAGGAAAAATATAGCTTTCACTACAAAATAATAGATACAGCAATAAGGTAATGGTATGTGCTGTAACGATTCTGTGGAATGTGTGTATACTTATACGTTTATACATAAATGCACACACACACACACATACACATATGCAAACACACAGAGAGCACTGTGCTGCATCGCTGTTGTGTTTTCATGTACAGAATGTAGATTTAGTGCCGCTGCCCAGGAACAATCAGGTGGAGGACCAGGGACTGTGTGTAAAGGGCCTTAGCCAAGCCCTCGTGTCCAGAAAGCCTGAAACTGGGAATATATGAGCCACAGGATAAACTTGGTGTGACCAAGTCACCTTCTATCTCCCAGACGATTGGGCTCCCTGGGCCTCCTATATGTGCAGCTTTCACTCCAGCATCTTTTTTTTTTTTTTTTTTTTTTTGTGGGGAAGACCAGCCCTGAGCTAACATCTGTTGCCAATCCTCCCCTTTTTGCTGAGGGAGACTGGCCCTGGGCTAACATCGTGCCCATCTTCCTCCACTTTATATGGGACGCCGCCACAGCATGGCTGACAGGCAGTGCGTCGGCGGGCGCCCGGGATCCGAACCCGCGAACCCCGGGCTGCCAAGCGCGGACTAAACCGCTGCGCCACCGGGCGGCCCCCCTCACTCCAGCATCTTAATGGAGTGACTGCTCTTCCAACACCAAAAAATACTAGAGCATTAAAGGAAATCTTCCCCCTCCAAGTTTCAAACATGTAAAGTTTAAATCTTTTCCAATTCACTGGATGTTGTATCAAAAGGTTGCTTAGAATTTTGTTCACTTGTTCAGTGAAATTATAATGCAATTTAAACTACAAAATTAAAATCACCTTCATCCCTTGTAATAGAGAGAGGCAAATGCAAATCAATTAAATAATTGCTCAAAAGTTCTATCTGGTTCTCTACAGTCTGTAGGAAAAAGTACAGTCTCCTTGGGTTGGCATTCAAGGCCTTGACAATCTAGATCTTGTCTATTATTTCAAGCTTTATCTCATTGTTCCCCAACCTAGAGTTGGCACTACCATCAAATTTCACTCTTTGCTCTTCTCGATACACACCCCAAATTCTCCATGCCACCAAGACATTGCTCATTCTGTTTCCTCCACCAAGAAAACACTCCACTCCACATGAATTCTTGAATTCAGCATCCAAACAGCCTTCAATGCCATGTACCCCATAAGCTTCCCTGGACCATCTTTTTGTTTGGACAGCTGGTCATAATCTCTCTTTCTCCTCTGAAATTTTATCCATAGTAATACATCCATACCTTTCTCTGGCATTTTCTTTTCTGTTTTGCATTAGAGTTAAATATGTATGTGATTCATTCCACCTGTAGACATAAATTCCCTAAGATTTGGATTAAATAACATAAGCTTCTTTCAAATGAGAGGTATTCTATCAATGTTTTCTTTAAAAAAAGATGATAAATATCCTAGGACATTTCAGACTTCCACTAAAATCTCACATATGACTTATTTCAGAAATGACATCCTCGTTTACAATCATGGTAGCTGAGAAATTATCAGGCGTTTAGTTGGCAAGCTGCTGTTAAGTTTCGTTAATGTGCTCGATTTTCATGGAAGAAAGTGGAAAACTTTCCCTAGGTCATAAATGCATTCCTCAAGGAGCTAACAAGTGACAAGCTGTAAAGCTTCAGCGACTCACCAGGCAACAGGCCGCTGCTGAAACCCCTCATGTGTTTAAACCTTTTACTACGCTGCACGGTTTATTTTCTGACATTGTGAACAAGAAGAGACTGTGAAATATCTGATGGTGATGGTATTAGCGGCAAATCGCACAGTGCAAAGGGCCGAGTTCACCCCAGTTCACAGCAACCCCTGTAGGAATACAGAGTGAGACTAGAAGAATAAAAGTGTTTTTTTGACATTTGCCTTTTTTATTTATTTATTTTTTTGTGAGGAAGACCAGCCTTGAGCTAACATCCGTTGCTAATCCTCCCCTTTTTGCTGAGGGAGACTGGCCCTGGGCTAACATCTGTGCCCATCTTCCTCTGCTTTATATGGGACGCCGCCAAGGCGTGGCTGACAAGCAGTGCATCGGCGAGCGCCCGGGATCCGAACCCGCGAACCCCGGGCTGCCAAGCGCGGACTAAACCGCTGCGCCACTGGGCGGCCCCTGACACTTGCCTTTTTAAAATCAGTCTCATTGTTTTATATTCAGAGTCTATATGTCTGTGTGTGTGTGTGTGTGTGTGTGTGTGTGTGTGTGTGTGTGTGTTATGTGTGGAGGTGAATATGGAGGCAGGTATTCATGTGTGTATATATACACACGTATTTATAGAATGTTTAGAGCTAGAAGGAATCTCAGAGATAATTTAGTTGTATACCCTCATAACACAAAGGAAGAGACTGAGGTTCAGAGTGGTGGAATGACTTCTCCAAGGTCAAACAGCTGTAGTGCTAGGAAGAACTCTCTCGTCTTCCCACACTCAAGTGAAGCAGAATCATTCTGCAGGTTCCTTGGATTTTCCTTTCCTCTTTGCCTTTTTCCTTCCCATTGAGTCAACTGCCAGTTTCTGCTTCAATCACTGCCTCTCTGACACCCTGCTGTCCTCACATGGCTCACCGTGGCTGGTTGGCGGATGATTTTTGAAGATGATAACCATAACTTTACTATTGTTAAAGCTGACCCATGTTTGCAAAATCAAAAACACAGATCCATGATGATTGCACAGTGACATGCCAGACCTATGAATTTGAAGGTTGTGAATTACTAATTAAATTAGTGTTATTGGTGCATACAAAGATTGAGTTTACCGATATTGTGTAAAATGCTTTTTATGTTCCATATTATTTTTTAATGAAAAATTATAAAATGAAATCGATGTGCTCTTTTCCTTATAGAAAATTTGTGGAAATGTAAAAGGAAGAGAAAGAAAAGTCATTTATAGTCCCAACATGCAGAAACAATCACTATTGCTATTTTAATTAATTTTCTTCTGGAATTTTCACATGCGTAATTTGCTGTTTGCCCATTTAATATAGTAGTGATTTCACTGAAATGCAAATTTATTTTTTAACCAAGTAATATGTTTCTATTTTATTATGAACTCTTTGAAAACATCATTTTGATGGCTATATACTATTCTGTTGAATATTCATTTGATGGCTTTATATCGATTGCCTCTTATGCTGTCAAGTGGTATTCAGAAATCACTGAGGGTCTAATAGTGCCTAGAAGTAAAAAAGAACCTTATTTCACCCAATTTGACTCTGTGTTAGTTTCCTGTTGCTGCTGTAACAAATTACTACAAACCTAGTAGCTTCAAACAACAGACATTTGTTATCTTATAGTCTTGGAGGTCAGAAGTCCAAAATTAGTCTCACTGGGCTAAAGTCAGGGTGTCTGCAGAGCTGGTTCCTTCTGGAAGCTTCAGGGAAGAATCGTTTCCTTGCCCTTTGCAGCTGCTGAAGGGTACATGCATTTCTTGGCTCCTGGCCCCTTCTTCTTATCATCCCAACTTCTGCTCTGTCATCACATCTACCAGTAACTCTGACTCCCCTGCCTCCTTCTTGTAAAGCCCCTTGTGATTACTTTGGGCACACATGGATAATCCCAGATCATCTCCCCATCTCAAGGTCCTTAATTTAATCACATCTGCAAAGTCAGTTTTGCCATATAAGATGGAATTGACAGGTTTTGATGATTGGGAGACCATTATTCTGCCTGCCACAGACCGCATCAAATGTCAGATGCATCACACACTACCTGTTACACTGTGACATGCCCTTGACCATAAAGCGCATCCCAATTTCTGTGATATTAAAATGTGACCCAAAGTGAATCTTGTGTATTTCACAATGAAATCCAGACTGCATTAAACACCTGTAGGAATTAGTTCCTGTGCTAGATACTGTGTACACTGGGATGAAATTTGATGACTTTGTCCTCTAGTGGATAGAGTGGAGTTCATGCAACCAATCTCGTATTATGGAGAACTGGGTCTCTTCCCATGTTTTGCTGTCGTAATTACTGCCGTTAAGAACATAATAATGTTACAGTGAATATTTATTAAATTCATTAGTGGAAGTGATTTATGCTTATTGCTTCATTTAATGAAGGCCCTCTGAGGTACTAAGATTATCTCTATGTCATAGATGAGGAAGCTGAGGCAGAGAATTTAAGTAACTTGCTCAGCATCATGCATTTAGTCAGTGGTGGATTCAGGATTGAGCCCAGGTTCTCCAGAGACCATAGCCTTAACCACTAGGCAATGATGCCTCTCTGTGTGTACAGGGGTTTTCTTCATGCACTGTATGTAGAAATATAGGATGATATATAACTAGGGACATACATTATGTCCTTAGAACAGACTCCCAAAAGTAGAACCAAGGAAAGAAATGAACAGTTTAAAGGCTCTTGAGAAATATTGCCAAAATCATTGCCCAAAGACATAGCTATTGTTGCTGTTGCTTGTTTTTAGTGAAGATAATGAGAGTGGTTATTATCTGTGTGTTTTGTTTTTGCAGAAAATATACACCAGTTATACATTTTGTGGACACAAGCACTTTTCCTCCTACTAAATATTTACCTAGACATTAGTTTTTAAACTTCTTGTTGTGGGAAGAAAATAGGGTAAAATGGGAATTAAAATCTAGAAATACATCCTTATGTGGAGTAAGGCAATAAAATGACTAAAATCAAGAAAAAAGTAGATGACATTCTGTACACCTTGATGACAAAGCAAATCACCCCATACATTGTGTAATTAAACAATTATTGAATTGACTGTTTACACCCGTGTCTTCATATACAGGATCAGGTACAAGAGTTCCATTCTCTAAGACGTTCAGTCTCTACTCATTTGGGCAGAATAGTCCATTTTCATGAACTTATCTTCTGTATTCCTTCATTATCCTCTTCAGATCTTACACTGAGCATTTCCTTTGACTTTTTACATGGTTGGCTTTCATTTTGTGTTTATCTATCTGACTTTTCTCAGTAATTTTCAGAAAGATTCCTGATTTTATCCCAAATCCATCATATTATACATGAATGACTAACATGCTTTAAAATCTTTTTAAAAATTAGGTTCGTTATCTTGAAACCAAATAGCAGAGAGCAATTATTCAAAAAAGCAATGTTCCTTAATTTTTAATAGATTTTGAGAAAACTACTATCTCTTTGGAAGAATTAAATATGACTTAGGTTCTACATTAAATTTAATGTTTGTTGAACACTTCTAGGCATAGATTCTGTGATTTATAATAAATTTCATTGTTTCATGAATGCAGGTTACAGAGATAAATCTTTGCACTATTGAATACTATCACATATCGCTATTTAAGATTCTTAAGATACATAAAATGTAATCTAATTGAAGGTGAAGAAAATAATATTATGAAGTGGTAGTCATATGAGAAAAACATTCCTGTAAAAGGATTCTATGTGGACTATAAATAAAATAATTTAGACTAGCAATTTTAATTAAAAAAAATTCATGTTGAACACTGCCCCTGATTTTTCTTAGTATTTTAAACAATGGCTGGTATTTAGACATTTATGTGCAGATTTGATTATTCTATATTAATAAAAATGAAGAGAAATGGATAAGACTATAATGATAAAAAAGATCAATACCTTGGAAAATAGATTCTATGAGTAAAATATTAGGGTTTTTTTTTCAATAATACAAAAAAACTAAGAATACCACATCCTGCTGCTGATGCTGTAAAGTATTATTGAAAACATCCTTGGAGAGAAAAAAAATCAGTACAAAGTGCTCATTTAAAGATGATAGAGAAGAAGGCCAAAATTGTAGGCACAATACCTCTCATATTTGAGGAGGGCACTAAGATAGTGCAATGGCAATGGAGTTTGAAGTATAGCCTTTAAATAGGTTATAATTCTTACCCTGAGGATTGAAGGAAAGACTGGGTGGAGAGCTGTGCTGTCAATGTGGTCGCCACTAGCCCTGTGCGGCTATTGAGCACCTGAAACATGGCTAGTCTGGAATGAGGTGCATGTCAGATACACACCAGTTTTTGAAGTTTGAGTATGAAAAAAGATTGTATAATAGCTCGTTAATAATTTTTGTATTAATTACATATTGAAATGAAAATATCTTAAATATATTGGGTTCAATAAAAGATATTATTAAAATTAATTTTTTTTTAATGTGGCTACTAGATACTTCTAAACTTAGGACTGTGGCTCTCACTGTATTTCTATTGGACAATGCTGGTTTATAGAGAAAACCTTGCAGGGAAGAGGGGATTAGAAAGAAAGTCTGATTCGAAGAACTCCATACTTTTTGAAAGGAGAAAACCAAGTGATTTTCAGCACAGGGAGGAGGAGGCAATTAGAAGCTTGAGGAGCGAGGTAGCTGGCAAAGCTGTCTGATATGTTGACCATTCATTCACTCATTTATTCACATTTGTTGAGTTCCTGTTATGTGCCAGGTACCCAAGATACAGAGGTAAACAAAGTGGACAAGAGACAATCTTTGCCCTAATGGAGCTCACATTCTAGGGGGTGGACACATGATAAACATGTTTTAAGTCAGGTATGGATTTCGAATTGAATGTTTAGTTTTACAAAAGAGGCAGTCTTCATAAAATACTTGAATAAAATGTTACCTTTTTTGATCCGTAAGATGCTATTAGTCAAATAACCAAGAATTTCAGAGTTTGTGATGATCTTTGTGCCTGAACTTGCAATTTGGTCATAAGTGGGATGATGATATGATGATGATAAAAAAAATCATCATCATCATTTTATCATTTAAGACTTTTTATAGAGCTCTGGATATATAATGTAAAAAAGAAATTAAAATAAATAAATAAGACTGCTCTCCAAAATAGTTAATTTTCCTGAAGGACAAACAGTCTCACCATTCTTAAATTGTGCATACTGATTTGATTCAGAAGTTACGCAGTGATTTTACAATAAAACCTGGACATAAATGTCTAAATACTGGTCATTGTTCATATCATGCTTTAAAATTCTTATTATTTCCGGGGAAGCAAAATATCTGCTTTTAATGGCACTGCCCAGTATTTTCTATCATCAAAATCATAGGATGTCAAAACAAAAAGAAACCTCAGCATGCATGCAACCCAGACATTCTGTAGCCTTTCCCGAATAAAGTATATGAACTCCCCACGTATCTACCTCAAATACATTTCCTTGGGGTTTTATGTTTTATCTTAAAAACTTGTATCAATTTTGCATTATACAGTCATGCACTGCATGATGACATTTTGGTCAATGACAGACTGCGTATACGACAGTGGTCCCATCAGATTAGTACCATATAGCCTAGGTGTGGGTAGGCTATACCACCTAGGTTTGTGTAAGTACACTCTATGATGCTCGCACAATGACGAAATCACATAATAACATTTCTCAGAACGTATCTCGATCATCAAGCAATGCATGACTTTACTCTATAATATAGACACATTTGTTTGATGTAAAAAATGATCCCACCCAACCTTCAACCAAACTTAACATTCTAAAAGATGATTCTTATTTCTTCCAGTACTCTGTATATCCCTGGCATCCCAGTTGCATAGCTCTAGATAAAAATCCAGATATATCCAAATCAGGATAGCCCTCTGTTCCCGGAACCTAAGGGTGAAGTGTGTTTTCTACACCTTTGTTGGAATCAGGTCCAATGGAGAAATAGAAACCCAGGATGGTGAAACAGTTTACTTGGGTCATGTGACACCTCGTGTCAGAGTCGAGCCTTGAACTCAGGACTCCTCATCCTGGCCCTGTAGGTTGTGCTCTATGGTAGCAGTATCACAACAGTCTTTTGAGCCATTTGCCACTCAAGGGACTCCCATCCCAAGAGATATTTGTGGATAACAAGGACCCATGGAGAATATGATTAAAGAAAGACAGGCAGCTGTGGCCCTCAACTTTTCCTGGCAGTCAATAGTGCTGCCAGGAAAGAAGCCAGAGGAAAGGAGCCAGGCAGGGATTCAAAGGCTGCTGCTGGGAGAAAAAAGTGTTTACTAAAAGTTTGGCATCTTGCTTTGCAGCTGCTAGATGAATAGCACTTGGGAGTCAGGAAGACACGATCCGTTGACTAACCTGTATAGTAAATAGAGAAATCTTTTCATAGACCCACGAGGCTTTTTTTATCTTGAAGTCACATGTTTCTTATAACCGAGTTTTGCCCTTAAGGTGTTTCTTAGTCTTATTTCAGTCTTAAAGAAAATGCAAGCAAAAAATCATTTATAGAAATAAAATATTTCTTATTTTTTATTTCTTAGAGGAGGCAAAAGATGACATTCAGTTTTGATGAACTACTACAAGGAAGGAAAGATTAGGGGAAACGTAACTGAAATGGTTTGACACCCTCATTAAAGAAGCTGTTCTATGAGATGGCAGCTTTTCAGAAATAGCAAATATAGGGAAAAATAGGTGAAACTGGTTTGCTTTTAAAGAAAAAAAGACAGTGTTTGTATGTCTGTGGTTTTCTTTCCTCACTTTCTGTTCTAAGATGCTGAAATTTTGTTCATGTACATCACTGAATGTATTTGAGACATCAGTTCAAGTTCATGGCAATTCCCTTATATATGTAATCACCAAAATAAGATTTCTTTTATAGATATCATCTTTAATTTACTCTTCTGGGTAACATATTTTAATTTAAGTTCCTAAAACAAGATAGTGTTTCTAATTTAATGAAATATTTTCTTCCATTCACTGGGAAGAATTATTAAAAATATTGAATAAAATATTTAGTACTTCACTGAGTGCTCTAATTCCTTCTTAATTACCATTCCCTAACTTTTTATTTTTAATAGTGCACAAGGCCATGAAATAAATTATATATGTATACATATTTACATATGTATATTTATTTTATATGTATATAATATATATATTTTATATATAAAATATCCACCGAGAAGCTCTTAATAGATGAAAGAATCAAATGAACAAATAAATAAAAACCTGCAGAGCTACAATTCACTTGGGCATCTGTAAACCTGAATTGTCATATTAAGTACATGATAGGTGTTTTAGGTATTCTGATCCTTTCCTTCTGTTACCTCTTTAAAAGATTATTCCACTTATAGTACTAACTGTTGAGTAATTTCTTCATTGTGACTTTAGTAACTGTTCTTTATTAAAGTAAATACTTAAGTCTTTTTATTTCTGGAGACAAAGAATAGAAACTTTAATTTTAGCAATAATTATTACTTCACAATAATAATGAATGTATTCAATTGTAAGATTATTTTTCCCATAATTCCACATAGTGTAATTTTTTTCTGGCAGAAATACAAAACAACTAAACTAAATGAGTTGATTATTATGACGTGCTTTGGTTTATAAATAATGCTACAATGATTTGTGATTGTAAGAATATTAAAATTTTAAGTTTGAGTTTAGGAGGTTAAAAATATTTAGAATCTAGGGAATAGAAATGTAAAAAAAATGTATTTTAAATGATAAAAGTAATTATGCTCTTTGTAATTCTATTAGAGGTGATTAGCCAAAGGTACTTTTAATTTGCAAGTAGATTAAGATTATTTTGCTCTATTTTCTTGAAGTGATGCATCTATAAAAACTTTCTTAATATAAACAAAATAATCTTCAATTGAAAATTAAAATAATTTTTCTTACATCACATAGTAAGGGACTATAGAGTCAGAATTATTAGTTCTATTTCTACCTTCTCTACTTTCAGCTAACTACAATATTTATATTTTAATGAAAAAGCCATTCATCTGTTAAAAAAGATTTTTTTGTGAACACTGACTGTGCCAAGTATTATCCTTGGCAAAGACTTTGAAGGAGAAATGATACTTGTTTTGTTAAAAGGAGAAAACTTTTTCTTCTCTAAAAAGAAAATAAATTTGTGATAATTATTCAAAATCTCAGTGCAATGTAAAGTTCTAGGCTTCTAGTAAGGACTAATCTTTTCTTAATTGTACATCAGATTCTTTTTGTTTTATATCTGAATTTATGATGTCGCATATCATTTTTCCCTAGTTTTTCAAATTTCCCTTGCTGTTGACCTTGAAATATTTATATTTGAAATATTTGTATCAGTAGCTTATAATTGGACTTGAATCTTGAATATGTACAAGTTTAACATGGAGAAAATTTGGTGTATCATGAGGATAGGTAAAGAACATGGGATTTTAGTGACAAATAATCTCAAAATTTATAATTTATAGTATGTGGCTGTCAATTTAAAAATGTATGATATGTTTCACAAGGAGCAGGAAGGCGTCTTACCAAAAGTGGTAGGGCTCATTCTGTACCTTATCTTTGTGGAGGAACGTGGTCAGCCTACAATGTGTTCAGAGGGGAATGATTAAGAATATTAAAGACTTCTGACTGTGCTGAGAATGGATGAAGGGAAGAAGTTCTAGCAGAGAAAGTATAGAAGAAGGAGCATGATAGCTCCCCACCAGTATTCAGGGGCTGTCCTCTGAACGAGGTATCTGACTTGTTCTGGATGGATCTGAGGGATGGACATGAGGATCTCTGGGGAGAAGCTATGGCGATATGAAAATGGGCTCAATATAAAGACTTTCTAATAATGAGAGGTACTCAGAGATGATACTCAGTGGCTCGAGTGATGAGCTCTTCATCACCAGGGTTACGTGAGCATTCATGAAGTCCCCTGATCAAAAACTTCTTAGAGCTTATTTAAGCATTATATAAGGGGTTAAGCTAGAATGAATTTAAGTTTCCTTCTGTCCCTGTAAGTCTAGGATAGTCTGGTGCCTCCCCCCCATCCCAAATCTGTATATGTTTCAGGAAGACACAAAAATAACAAAGTAAATTAGAAGGCATGATTGTGCATGCTTACAGTTTTGGAAGACATCTTATTTTTTGAGAAGCCCAAAGTGAAAAAGTAAAACACACATCCCCACAACAAGGAAGACTATATAGTTCTTCTATCCAGAGAGTATCATTATTTATGAGGTAATAATCTGGGGTCGGGGGACCCACCAACTTTCCCCATTAGAGGAAGTTGGTATTACTGGGTAATACTTTAGATTTCATATTCATGTCACTGCAGGGCAAACAAGGCTCTAGTTGTTTTTAGTAAAAAGTCAGCATAAAAAGAAAGGATTTTATCAGGAAAGTAACAACTGATGGAAAGTGCCTTAAACAAAGCTTTCTCAATAAAGGGTTACTTGAAACAGAAGAAAGTAACATAGAGCCAGAGATACAAAGTCCTATTTTTTGCTTTCTCCCATTGTCCTCTCTGCAAACGAATTTCTTAAATTTTACCAAGAGGAGAAGTTGACAGTTAAATATGTATGCTTTCTTTAAATAGGTAGGAGAGGCAAAGCATAGTTGGCATTTTCCACTTAGAAATAAACTCTTTTGTGTTTTTCTTTCTATCTCCATCTTTTTCTTCCTTTCTTCTAAGACTTAGATGATTCCAAGAGCTTTTGGCTTTTGACTTATAAGCTCTGTCCACTCAAAATCACTTGTGCTTCTCTGTTTCCTTCCCTCTCACACTCTGCCAAGCAGCCTTAGGGAATTTTTAAATATTCACATTTTAAAATTTTTTCTGAAGTTTAAGTTGGTATTTTATCCATTTCCACTTTGTTCTAATCTGGGATCATTATATCATAATTACTGCTGATGGGCAAAGTGCTTTTCTTCTTCTGACTCATTCTCGTAACTATAGCAGACTTCATTCAAGGTGAAACTCCCATGTGCTGATAAATGACGCAGTTTAGTCACATTCCAGACAGGTGCAAACTTGTTTCCTGACATACAGAGTATAGATCACCAATCTAGATCAGGATGAGCAAGAGGAGAGTTGCAACTGCTTAGTCAGCTTTCCTCCAGGAATCTCCACTTAAGGAAATATAACATTATCTCTTATTGACCTCCAAGTAATAGAGACAGATGAATATCTGTCTTGCTTTGCTGCTTTATAAACCTAATATATATATTATATATCATATATATATTCATTCATCTCAGCACATAGTCCAACAGTTGCTTATACTGTTTTCTTTTTCAATGAAAAGTGGGTATAATAGTCAAGTATATTTTGATTACTATAAATATTTTCAGTAATGTTTTCATTCAAATCCGTGTGGTAAAAAATTTGATAGTAACAAATGATGTGATTTAACAGTAAAGGCAAAAAGAATCCTTCAGATATCAAAAGGTAGTACTAATGGAAGATTCTAGGGAGTTGGTGGTGGTAGCAGCATAGATTTTTTTATTCCAAAATATCCAGATAAAAACAGACAGAACAACTGGATATCAAAATCAGAAACCTATGGGCAACATTTATGACAAAACTAGTTGACAACTTATGTCCAAAATATAAATATGAACCCTCAAATACAGTGGGTAATAACAAATCACCAATGTCCACAAGACCTGACTGTTGTCAGCATCTGTGTGAGAGAAAGCAAAAGGTAGCAGCAAGATATGCCGCGGGCCTGAAAACAGAACCACAAAATAGCCAGTAGGCATTGGCTGGAAAATACGGCAGACTAATGTGAGAACAGTAGCAGAAAGCAGGAAGGGCATGTGCCAGCTCCATTTGCAGGTGAGTGCAAGGGACCTGTGTAAGAATTTCTGAAGAGGCTGGAGTGATATAGCCCAAGAAATTCTCAAAACTAACCTATCAAGGCCATCATCCCTGATAGTGTCCAGATTGGAGAAAACCCTGGGAGTGGAATCAAATTGAGTAGGATAGGGACAACAGAGATGAAAAATAAAGGTCATATAAAAGTTGGGGAGAGGAACAAAGTCAGGAAATATCAGAAAGAAAACCATCGTATGTTTTTAATACAAAAAAGAACAGAAGAGAAAACTCTGACGCTACCAATGTTACTTGAACCAACCCTCCTTCTAAAGGTTCAGAGAAACTAAATTCACACAGAAATGAGCAAAAGAAAATTTTGGAGGTGAAGTCTCAGGCAAAGATACTATAATTTAAAGAGAATAAAGAGCAGAGTAATATCCCTACAGACAGAAAGTATATCAGAAAGACATGCTTTAAAGAAATCTAGTGAAAACTCTAAAGTACTATTTCAAAACTAGCTAGAAAGCATTAAGAAAATGATACAAAACATTAAAGAACAACCCAAATCAGCATTAGATAAACTTAAAAATGTGGTGAAAATCCTTAAGAGTTAGAAATAAAAGAAAAAATCATTTTGGAAATGAGGAAAAAACTAAAATAACAGAAGAGCAAATAAACACAGTTCTTGAAGCCTTCAGGGAAATAGAAAGTTAAAGGAAAGAACATTTTTAAAATTGAAAAGAACTGAAGAAGGAGATAAAAAGAGTTTGAGAGATAATGACAAATATTGAAGGTTTGCAAAGAAGATCCAACATATAGGTAATAGGAATCCCTAAAGAGGAAAACCAAAGCAAAAGAAGAACAAAATGAATATCACAAACTATATACTTTTTAAAGTTCCTGAAACTTAAAAAAAAGAATCTAGGGGCTGGCCTGGTGGCATAGTAGTTAAGTTTGTGTGCTCTGCTTCAGTGGCCCAGGGTTCACAGTTTCGGATCTCGGGTGCAGACCTACATACCACTCATCAAGCCACGCTGTGGTGGCACCCCACATCCAAAAAAAAGAAAAAATAGAGGGATTTTGGTACAGGTGTTAGCTCAGGGCCAATATTCCTCACCAAAAAAAAAAAAAAAGAATCTAAACATTGAAAGAAAACACTGTGTACCTGAGATTATTGACTGAAAACAACCAACATTAAGACTTATTTTAGTAAAATCACTGGATGACTTTTTTAAAAAGAAAGAAAGAAAACTGTGCACTTAGACAAATAGAACATTTGACTTGTAAGGGAATATGAATTAGATAATCATCAAGCTTTTTGACAAGTTTTTGTGCCAGAGGAAAATGGAGTAACTATATTAAAGGAAAGAAAAGGTAAGCCAAGGTTTTATATCCAGCAAAACCGACCTACAAGTAAAGGGCACAGTAAACTATTATCAACATGCAAAAACTCTGGCAATATCTCAATATCTCTTGAGCCCTCCCTGAGAAATCTATCAGAAGAGCTTCAGATATGCAAAATGATGAGAGAGATATCAAGCAAGGACTGATGGACTCAGTTCAGCCTTCTGGGCTCACTTAGAATATATTGATACACTTTCCCTGTTTTACCGCCTTTTGTGCATTTGACAGTGGCTATTGTTGCTATAACACACATCTCATGTTTCAACTTGCTTCATCTGGCAACAAAAATTATGGAAATGTTTGGAAAGTGTTTACAGTATTTTTTCTGTATGTTACTCCATTTATACATTTTTAAATGCAATTGCTAATATACAACTAATATAATGTTATATGTCAGTTATACCTCAATAAAAAAATAAATTAAAAATGCAATTGTTAATTTATATATGCACATTATAATTTATATAATAATATATTATATAATAATGTGCATAATTTATATATATACTTTCTAAACTCCCATATATTGAGTGTTAAAATTATAGTAATAATGTTGCAAGTGATAATCCTAGATATTATTTATTACTTTTGATCTGGCATCTATTGTACTGCCATATTTGTAAATCTCTGAGCCCCAGATAAACCATTAAAAAGAAGTGAGTATTATAGCACAGATGACTAACTATTACACCATAATTCATGTTCCCAATTCCATAGTAGAGGTTTGTGACTGGTAAGTAATTGCACAATTTAAGATTCTTTTCCCATGTGCTTTTGCATCTGAGTGTGGCCATATGACTACTGGTCACCAATAGAAAGTGATATGTGCTGCTTTTAAGCCAAGGCCTTTAAGAATTGGGTGTGCCTTTTACACACCTTCCCTCCTGTTCCACCAATTGGATACACACAGTCCCACGGGAATGGAGAGTCCAAGATGGAGGAGGACTGATGCAGGTGTGGAAGGAAGTTGCCTGCCTGTGAGAACACTTGTCTTGGACCATAATGTGAGCAAGAAATACATTTCAATTTAATAATTCATTGAGAAAATGTTTTTTAAAAAGATTTCTTAATAGAGAAAATAGTTATCATCTAGTGGATGTAAAGCCACATAAAAAATTCATTAGAAAAAATGAAAAATCAGAGAAGAATCATTGGGCTGGGTATGTTTTGGCAAACAATATAATTGCATTAGAATTTGTTTAGAAAGAGAGGTATAAAGAAAAGGAACCAGATGGACTAAAAACCATTGAGGATGTTGAGCAAAGCCAAATCAAAGGAAAGCTGAAGTTATAAATATATTTATAGTGACTAATCCAAATATAAACATAATGAGATTGTTGGGGAAACAAAAACAACTTGTAATGACAGAAAATTATACAAGAAAAATATTGTTTATAATAAATTATAGGAGTACAAGAAGGAAAAGGCAAAATAAAATATATTTTTAAAAAAATCAAACATTTTTGGATTTAAATTTTTATTTACCAACTCTAAAATCTACTTAGCAGAATGTATTTAGGGTAATTGAAAATTTAGTGTATATCTATTTTTAGATGAAAAGATGTATGGTATTTCAGTGGGACAAATAAGTAGCCAGAGATTATGAAATTCAAAATTCTTTTCTGTTAACTCTGGCTAATAGGTGGAATTGAGAGATCAGTTCTTTCAAGGGACTGACTTTAAAGCAAAATCACAAAGTCTTTTCCTGTTGTGACTGCTTGGTGAACTTTAATAACAATAGGGAGGCTCCAGGGGACAGCACATCTGTCTCATTCATTGTTTTTATCCCCAAGGACACACACAATGCTTAGTAAATATTGCTGAATAAATAGTCTCATCTAAAATAATCCAAGCGGAACTTCAATAAACAGAATCATGAAATGATAGACAGATGAAAGTAGCAGGAAACTGAAGGAAAAATCAAATGCAGTGATTCACAACTTCTTGCATTTTCTGTCTCACCGAAAGATAAATAAAACCCTGTTTTCCTGAAAAAAACATTTGCATGCTTGAAAATATAAACAACTCTTTAAATTGCAACATTGACGTTATAGGATTTGATGCATTCAGATATTTTTATTGTAAATTTTATTGGAATGTTATAGTTGAGTCATTCATAATATGTTTTAAATGCATAAAATTATTGCATTGAAAAAAAATATTGCCCTTTAAGAAAAATCATTGGTATATATTTATCAGTTGTTAAGGCTGACTGGAGATTATAGGCTCGTACTAGGTAAAGAACCAGGGTTTGTCCACTTTCTCATTTTATACATGAAAATGTGGCTAACGAGATAGGAAGTGATTTGCCTAAGACCTTTGTATTTGGTGGTCACAGAGCCAGGAACCAGTAAAATGCAGTAGAAAGAATACAATGCAGGGTGCAGACCTTGTATAAATTTTAGTTTTTAACTTACTAACTTCATGGCTTTTAATCAATTCCTCAACCCTCTATGTAACCCAATCAGGAATTGAAATCAAAGTTGCTGACTCCCAAGTAGACCTCATCTGCATAGTACTAAAAGTACTGTTTTTAAAAATAGTCATTATTTTCAGCCAAACATTGTATAAATACCAAGATTTATTGGAGGTATTCATCTATTTTCCATCCCTACCTCCTTATATTTATTGCAGGGGTGTATTTATCCCCCATCCCTACCCTCTTTTCATAAGCCAATGTTGGTGAGTTAGCCAAATGATAAGAGGAAGGGAAAAAGAAGAGGGGATCTAAATAATTCACAAACCATGTTATCCAGCCCTGGATATAATACCATCGATTATACAATAAAAACAGTCATTTTTATAGGTTCTAATTGGTCTATCTCAGATATCTTGCTTTTTGATTTCTTTTTTTCATTTGTAAATGTTGTAAACCTTGGAGTTATTTCCAAGACTATAACCTGGCTCACATAATATCATTAGAATGATTATCAGTACTTCTTTATCACAGGATGAATGTCTGGCCTCCCAACTAAGCTTCTGTGGCCATTACATGAATCTTTGTAAAGGACAGTAATGAACATCACTAGAGCCCCTAAGTAAGGAATGGTTAAATACTGATATAGTCAATTATAACATTATATGAAAACATAATTATAATTGCGTCTCTAATACCTCTACAACTGATTTTCTATAGTGCATATTCCTTTTATTTTCCTGCCATTACTACTGCTATATTGTTCCCCTTCTCAGGATCATAATTATTTTTCGATTTCAATTTCTGAATTGATTTGACAAGAGGTAGTATGTATCCAAAATTCCAAAAGAAATACGTCAAGTTTCTCAAATTTAAGTAAGATACACTATTACGGATATCCATTTTTCAATGTAATACCTTAAATAGGTAAAAAGTTTGCTGTCTTCCTTTTAAATTTTCCAAAGCTTTTAACTTAAACATACAAAAATTAACATATCATGAAATACCAGTCAAATATTACAGGTCTATTTTTGCCCTGGTTTGGTTGATAAGCATTACTCCAAATCATCAAATGAATTGTGTCCACTCTTGCATTTTATGGCATAACTCGTTCTATTGGGTTGTTTCCTAATCTTGTGATTAAATGTGGATTCAAACACACAACCCCTTCAGGGCAGAAAATAGGTCACTATTTACCATGCCTAAGGTCACAGCTAATTAGAGCTTAACTTGCCAAGTTTTCTTTGACCTCACTTCGAAACACATTGATGCTTCAGATACAAGTAACTTTTTGAGAACAACCTCTTGAGAATCACAGCCAGTCTTACTGTTGTACAGAGCAGCACTAATTCGCATTCGACTTTTATTAGAACATTTATGACCAGAGCAGCATTATCTTGTCTTTTAACCGAGTCACTGTGCAACACTGAGCTGGCCTGTTTCACCCTCACTGCAAATTACTTTTCCTCAGAGTAAATTGCCTGTCTAATAGCAAATTGTTACTCTATTTTAGTAGAAAACAAGCGGTTGTGGCAATGTGGTTCCAAAAATCAAGAGATACTGCCAAATGCAATATCAACATGATATTATGAACTAAGGCTAATGCTAAAGAAGACTAGAATCTTCTCAGCTTGTATCATGGAAAATCAATCAAAACAAAAGCTCCTATTTGTGCAGTGCAGTCTGGTAAATGCTCTTAATACCACAGAAGGGTATAACTAGGGTTTACCCATCCCAGTTTGCCTAGGACTCTCCCAGTTTATGTCTGTTGTCTGATATAATGGTTAATAGTTCTCTCATTCACTCTCAAAAGTATCCTAATTTGGACAATGTCATATGGTCAGTCTCTGTATAATCATATTTGCCAGCTTATTATATATGTGGAGTTACAGAACATAAAAACTTTAAAGGCCAAATAGCCACATACAAATTCAATAATAATAAAATTAGCATCAGAAATATGATGAATGGTGAATAAAGGGTGTAGTCAGGTACTGCAAAATTCTTAGGAAAGAGAGAGAGATTAATTGGGGAATTTCATGAAAGAGGTAGTATCTGAGCAGAATCTTGAAAGAGTGCTATGCTGTGCCTAAGCAAAGAGGAAGAGGAGATGACATTTTACATGGAAAAAAAAGGTATGTTATAATTTTACAAAAGCATTAAATCAAGAAAGGGAAAGATGAATCAACTTATTCAACTATATATTGATATCTATGGACAAATCCTGGGAATGGCTTTAATGTAGATGGAGGTTAAATGTGACGGGCTTTGAAGAACTAACTGTAAAATCTGGACCTCATTCTATAGGCAGTGAGAATCAATGGTGTAATAAAGAAGTAGAAATTGACAATGGTGGTGGGGAAGGAGGCTGGAGAAAGCTGGAAGAAGAGTGAAAGAGCCCTCAGAGGAGAGTTATAAGGCCATATCAGTAGTTCATGTGTGAGGTGATAGCTGACAGCAGAATTAGGGTATTGACAGAAGGAATGGAATGGGGCTAATTCAAGAGCCACATGAAGGAAGAAGATAGGACTTAGCAGTTTTCATTTGCTGAAAGTTTTGTATCTGAAAGTGCTTCCAATTGATTATCTTTGATTCTCACCACTCCCCACTGAGGTCCATAAATGTAGGCATTATTTTATCACTGTTTTACAGATAACTGAGATTCCAAGAAATTAAGCAATTTCCAAAACTCCTACAGCTAATTAGTGGTAAAAGTGGGGAGGGTGTCCTGATTCTTTGCATTGACTATGTGGTATGAAGAAGAAAGAAGCAAAGATAACTCCAAAATACAAAATCTGAGCAACTTGGAAATTAAATTTTGTAGTGACAGAATTAACAACATCAGAAAGCAAAGTTAAAGAAGAAAGCTGAGGGGATGGATTTTAAGTAGGTTCAGTCTGAGCAATTAGCGGACATTTGGTCCTGTTCAAAACATCCATAAAACATTTGGTCCACATCAAAAGGTCCTTGATATTTGGTCCTGTCCAAAACATCCATAAGACATTTGGTTCATAAGACATTTGGTCCATGCCAAAAGATCCTTGACATTTGGTCCTTCCAAAATGTCCATGAGCATATATGGTCCATGCCAAATGGTTTTGGACAGGACTAAATATCAAAGACCTTTGGGCGTGGACCCAATGTCTCCACGGACATTTTGGACAGGACCAAATATGACCAGATATCAAGGATCTTTTGGTGTGAATCAAATGTCTCATGAATGTTTTGGACAGGACCAAATGTCAAGGACCTTTTGACATGGACCAAATGTCTTATGGGCATTTTGGACAGAACCAAGTGTCCTGCAAGGGGTTTGAGCTGATGGTTGACTCTCAGTTGGGCCTCTCCAAAAAAAACAACTGAAGAAGGGGAATGGATTGAGGTAAAGCAGCTGGGTAAGAAAATAATGGAAGTTACAATAGTGAAAGTTGAAACCCAAGAGAATAAAGAAGAATGCTATGTGGAAGAGAGAGATTAGAGCACTCATGACTAAACCTTAGAACATGTTAACATTTAGTGTTTATAAACCAGGAAAAGAGACAAGTTTAAGATGGAAAAAAAACAAAGATGCAAGAGAATATGCCATCATAGGAAGCCAGCAAAAGGGGGAGGGTCAAGGATGAAGGATAGGCAACAGTGTAACGTGCTCTAGAGAAGTCCCAGAATAAGAGAAAAACGGTCCTAACTTGACAGTGAGATCATTTGTAACCTTTGAGAACACAGTTCCAAGGGAGGGAGCAGGCACCAGATTGAAGGGGATAAACAATGGTTTTGTAATGTGAAGGCAACAGATTCAGTCAGACATTCAAGAGAGATTTAGTACTGAGGATACAAATAAACATCAAATAAAGGTCTTTTTCTGATGCTGAGTGCAGGCATAAGGTAAAGAAACAATGAAAGGAGTGTTTTAAGGTGCTTGGGAAGGAGGGAGAAATGAAGTAACTTCACAGCAGAGACAGGATTGAGTAGGAGAAGCAATTAACTATGCAACAGAGGAAGAATATCTTTATTTCAGATAAGAAGAAAGGATGAGTAGATATAAAGGCATCAATGAAGAGAGAGGGGAAAGGATTAGCATTTTCTTAACAGCTTAATCTTCTCAGTAAAAATGGGTGATGAAATTCAAGATTGAGGGAGGGCAGCCTGGGACTGGATGAGTTTGGGTCTGTCCTGATGATTTAACAAGAGAAGAGTGACCGAATGACTGACTTCTCAATTGAAAGAGTGATTCTTTGGTGCTGGGTTAACCTGAATACGTAACCTTTCCTGCAGTAGTTGGGACTGCTGAGGGTCTGGAACAGAAAATATAGAAGATGAGGATTTATGATGAGGATGGGAGAACTTATTCAGGATTTATTGTCAGATAGACAAGGGAACAGAGAGTAAGTTGATCAAAGTGGCCTGCTGTGAAATTCAAACTGGCAGGAAGTTAAGTGAAGTCTAGATGAATTGTAGAGATTAATGAGAGGCGGTGCTCCATAATCTAAAGGATTTAGAGGCTGTGCAGTGCCATGAGATGGCCAGGCCTTGGAGATGGCTGTTTTGAGGTGAAGTAGAATGAGCAATATAGAATAGATGGAAGTGGATGTCTTCAAAATGATCCAGCAGGAACCTTGAAGAAGAACATGTTGAAGTCATTAAAGTTTCTGGAGGGGATTAAATAGAGGAGGGAAAAAAAGAAAGGACACAAAAGCAGTGGCTGAGGTTTTCTACAGACCTGGCATAAGTCCTGCAAGGAGCAAGGATGAGGAGTTTCATTCAGTCTTTTGTCTTCATATTCAGTCTGCCCATGAAATCATCTCTGATGGCTCAAATCCAAATGGAGGTCTCTTTGCTCGAAACTCATATCATTTCTTGTCAAATACTTTCAGTGGAAAGTTTATTTTATAATGAGCTATCAAATCTCTTGTCTGTGAGTTTCTAGCTTCTATTATTGGTTAGTTCCTGTTCAGGTGTCTGCATGCAAATATCTTATTTTCCCTAAACATACTATAAATGCCTTAAGTTCAGTACTGTGTTTTACATATGGGTGCTTAAATAGTAATTTTATTGGCTGACTGAATGCAGTTATCCCCACATGAATGCACTAGTAGTCACTATCACCAGTCATTCTCATTGTGAGCAGAGCAACGAAGTAGCCAATAACGGGCTGAAGTCAAAAGAGGAAAAAAGAAAGCCAAGAAGAAGCTTGTCACTCCAGAATCTGGTTGCTGTGCCCCTCATGGGGCATAAACTATAGAATAAGATCTATGCAAGTCAACACAAACACTTAAACTGTGCGTCTCCTTGTGCATAGCACTTTGCTGGACACGGTAGATCAATGAGGGATCCAGGGGAGGGCATTGGGAACAGTCTGCCCAGGTGCAGGGAAAAAGAGCATGCGTTGTGTGTAGAAAATGGTAAAATTATAATAAAACTCACTAAATTAAGTTTAACTTTTCATTATCACTATGTGCCGGAAATTCTAAATTCTGTTAAAAACTTTTACTGGTCTAAGTTCTAAAGAGTTGATTCAGTTACTGTTGAGTTTTACTAACATAATATATATGTAAACTTCAGCGTTGCACGGTTTTATTACTTATTCTTTCGTAAACATTGTCTTCTACCTGGAGGTTAAGTCAGTGAACTCCCAGTTACACACTTGGCCCCTGACATCAGACTCAGCTGCATGCATTCATTTAGGGACCAGGTTCATAAGAGTCTGGAGTGCTTTGCACTTGTGCAGGCTCACTGGGTCTCCATGTAATACTGCATATATCTGTGTTAAAACAGTAGACTCAGAACAGAGAATGGTAGCATTGTGGTTGTAAAGACAAAGAAACAGAACTTGAATTACTTCAATTTTATTATTGCAAAGTGCAAATCATTCTCTGAACCTTGCGGAGTTCACTCATTTGGCAATATTCCTTCATGTGTCTTTTTTCCCTTTTTTTCAGAATTACGTTAATTCATTCTGTTTTCCCTTTTTGTACAGGAATATTTACTTCTTATTTGTAATGTTTCTTACTGGCATGGTTACATCAATGAAGTTCAAAACAGGAAGATTTTCACTGTCTGCATTTCTTTTCTGGCCATTATTATTATTCATTTCCTTTCATGTTTATTACCGAAAATAATGTTGTCTTATAGAGGAGGCAGATGTTACAAAAAGAATCTACTCCAGATGTCAGATACCTTCAGTACACCACTGCTGTGGCTATTTCAGAGTTGAACAGGATATGACACCTGACCCCAAGGTCATGTACATAGAACGGGGCATATACATACACTATACGTATGCAACTGCATAAGCAACCGTAATGTGTGCTCAAATGTGATGAGAGATATAGATAAATACAAGAAAATGTCTGAGACACCACAGGAGAATGAAGAGTGACTTCTAATCTATAGGTGGGAATCCAGAACGCTTTCTTGGAAATAGTGTGAAATGGATAGTGTTTGTATAAGTCAAGATGATGAAGTAAGTGGCATCCCAGGTTGGGGGAATACCACAGGAAGGGTTCAGGGTGGGAAGCTAGGGGACAGAGATGGAACTGAGAGAAATGTGGTTTGACAGTGGTTCTCAGCACTCACTGGGCATCTGACTGACCTGAAGAACTTTTAAAAAATACACTTGCCTGGGACCCCACCAGAGATTCTGGTCAGTGGACTGAGGGAGGCCTCGACATCAGTACTTTTTTTTTAAATCTCCTCAGGTGATTTTATTTTTAGTCAGGTCTGAGAACCACCAGGCTGTAAAAGAAAATAATGGACTTTAAGTGTTTGAAATGTATTGAAATGAAATATGAAAGCTATTTCTTCCCATATTAAAGAGTTTGTACTCATTTAGCGGCTGATGGAGAATCACTTCATTTATATTTTAAGAATATTTTAGTTTTCAGAAAATCATATGAATAATATGATGGTTTTGTGAATCTCAATATATAGCTGTTCTCTACATGCTTTGGGACAGTTTTCATCTTGGACATATACCAACTATGTTTATACTAACTAATTCTTCAGGATCACCCGTAGGACAGTTCTAGAATGAAGGTAACATACCAATGTCAAATAGTAAGTGTAGATTGGAGAAGGGGCAACTGCAGGACACTGGGACATCTGCCACTGGAGGAAGAACAACCAAAATTGAACGAGCAGAGAATGTATGAAGGAACACCTAGGCTTTGCTTCCCACAAGAGTTACTGCTTGGAATTCTTGGCCACTCCAGAAGATATCCAAATCAATTTAAGTTACTCTTCTTAAGGAAAAAGTAGCCTACAATTCATGAAGCAAAGAGGCACAGCCACAAACAGGAGTAGTTTATTTTAATTAGGTTGCAACTTTGGTCAGGTCCCAATGCCATAGTGTTCCCCTGTAGGTTGGGTCACCAGATAAAATACAGGACACTCAGGTAAATTTGAATTTCAAATGAAAAACGAGTAATTTTTTAGAATAAGTACATCCCATGAAGTAGAGTTTTAAAAAATTACTCGTTGTTTACCTGAAAATCAAATTTAACTGGTGCCCGTATATTTATTTGTCATTCTGGCAACTGAAATATTATTCAACACAAAATAAGGAGAATAGAGAGCAATTTATATTTAGAAGTATGAAAAAGAAAAAAACTCTCTTCCGCTGAACAAACTTTATCAAAGCTAAATATGGAAAGGTTGACTCTCCTGAAGGTGCGTTCAGTTCCCACCAAGGTCCACTGGAGACACAGGGAAGGTCAAAGTTCAGTATTTTTTCTTCCACTCACTTTTAAAGAATGCTCCTGTTTGAAGAGATGTTAGAGAATCATCACCTTCGCTATTCAAAATGTGTCGTGTGGACCAGCAGCGTCAGCATCGCCTAGGCCCTTGTTAGAAATACAGAGTTCCAGGCCTCCCCCTAGACCTTCTGATACAGAATCTGCATCTTAACAAGATCCCATGTGGTTGAGAAATGCAGGTTTAGTTCTATAGTTTCCAAACACGTGCTCTGAGAAGGTATAGGATCCATAGGCCTCCTCAGGGCTCAGAGTGTGTGCAGGGGTCTCTCCATCACAACGAAGGGAGACCTAGTCTGTGGGATTCTGTTCCGGCTTCCAGGTAAGATCTCATTGGAACAAAGAGTTTGTGGCTTAAATTTTTTTTTAATTCAAAAAGGAAAGAAAAGAAGCTTGCAAAACAATAATCCAGTTCATTTCATTTTCCAAATGGGGAAACTGAGTAACAAAGCAAACATGAGATTCTGCCTGAGTCCTATGCTAGGAACTGACAGGACCGTGATGCTGTTCGAACCTCATGATTCTGGTCTCTTTCCACTTCCCCACTGTGCACTGAAGAAAGCAGCACAAAACACCAGAAAATTCAGAATAACCGCTGTCAAGCACCACAGGTGTCTTCTAGCCGGGCCTCGAATTTCAAAATCAGCCTCTTTTCTTTCATACTCATGCCTCGTAACTTCCTCCAAGGGCTCATCTAATCCACAGAAAGCACTATCTGCTTTGCTCTCTGAGCTTGAAGAGAGGTCTCCAGCTGCAGTTTGTGTACACTGCTAACTGACGGTGCCCTGCAGGTTTGTTTGTGGATATTTCAGCTAATTATCTTGCCACAGACCATCGAGACAGATCTGGATGACCGTTCAACTAATATTACCGAAGGAGTAATTAGGAAGAATACCTGCTTGTGCAGCACCCCCAGTGCTGGCATATCCGTGTGAACATTTACTTCTGAATGTGATTAATCACATAAATAATTCTCAGAAATGAAATTAGAGATCAGCCATGCATCACACTCAGTAATGTTTCAAGACATCACTTGCTGAATCTCTGCAATGAATTAACACCACAGTCTGGTTTGAATTTTTCCATTTTCAGCATCCATCCTGCTCTGTTAGCAAATGACTCTGTGGCCCCTATCAGTTTCTGTAAGGATTTGAATTAGTCATTCTAAAAACAACACAGATTTGAAAATATCTGAGCCTCGAGGAAGAAGTATAAGTACTGGGTTGTGACCTATCACAGTTCATGGCAGAGCCAGACACGATGACCAGGTTTCTAGACCCCTTTCTCCACTGGATAGATGCCTCGTATTAGAGCATCAACATGAAAAATTTTCCTATGAGAACTAAATAATCATTCTGTTACAATCATAGGACTGCCCCATTATTTTCATTTATAAGGAAATCTTTGAGCAACTACAAGCTGGCATAGAAAAGCAATTTCAGTTAGGACTAATTTTTACAGATTTCCCTTAAACATAGGAATCCTAAAAGTTGTGAAGAAAGGCAAGAGGGACAATGATCAGAAGAACCACAACATGGAGGAGTTTTTTTAAATTATTTTCCCCAATGTTAAAGTCAGTTATCTCAGGCAAGCAGGTATAAGGATTCTACAGTTTCAGAGGGCAAACCCTTAGCTATCATTTTACATATGAGGAAACTAAGGCCCAGAGAAATCAGGTGATATATTTAAGATCATATAATTGATTCATGATATGTGAAAGTATTTTAGAAAGAAAGCAGAATTTTGGTAAAGTTATTATGCTTTGTTCAACATGTTTAGGGCTAAGACTGAGACATCAAGAGATTATAAAAGAATGTAAAATCAGATCAAATTTTTAAAACCCCAGTTGCATGATATTTGTTAGATTTCATTATAAGTTTTCAGGTATTATTATGGGAAATGTTCTTTCTTTTAATTTAGTCAAAAACTATAGGAGTAAGTATAAACTTTTTTGTTTTGCACAAATAAAATAGTTTTCTTGAATAATTTTGTAGCTGGATTATACCTATTCTATTTTGTCTATCTTTAGAATGTTTCTTTGAAACCTATATGAAATCTTACATCAATGTATTTTCCTCACCTTTCCAACCTACACTGAAAATTCCTTTCCCCTGAAATGGTTTTTAATCTCCCATGTGAAGCAGAAACCATGTTCTGTACCTTTCTTTGGTCATTTGTCCTTCAACGCAGCATCTTCCACCATAGTAGACATTTCAGGTGTTTAGTGAATAATTTGTGCATTCTTTTTGACCCAATAATTCTACTTCTAAGAATTTATAAAAGGAACTAATCAGAGATATGCCCATCAGGTTAGCAGGAAAGATACTCATTGTAACACTATTTATATTGTCAAAAAATTGGAAAAAAACCTCAAAAACAAATTGACTATATAAATCATGATTTAGTTATAAGTAGTGTACTCTACAGGCATTTAAAATAATTTTGTAGAGGGATAGTTCATGAATTTTTTTCAGCGTGTACTTAAGTGGAAAAAAAGGAGTTCATAAAACAGTATGTGCAATGATTTCATGTTCCTAGAAATGCGTGTAAGTGATGTACACTGATAGTTGAACCAAATTATGTGTGACTGATGAGATCTCCAGTGATTTTAAATGTTGTTGGAGTACTTCTGTGTTTTTTCCTACAACAAGTAGTAAAAATATCAAGAGATATTTTCTTTAAGGCTATGTAATTCAGAAAATGTTAGTATTGTGTTAACAAAGGAAGCTTCACTGTCCAACATTTTCGTATTTCCTATTTTGAGGACCTCTGTGATGAGCTTGCAAAGTACATGATAAACATTATCAATAATCTTGCAATCTTTTCACCTAAGACAGAGAATTATTAACTTAGTATTTCTGATTTATTAACAGAATACTGAAGTTGTAGGTAATGTTATATTTTTAAGACTGAAATAAAAATAGAACCATGTTCACAAGTTTCAGATGAGTTATACACAAACCACTGAATTCTAAGAAATAATTTCTATATTGGGGAGAATTAACTTTGGAAGTAAATAGACCTCATTTTAAATCTTGGCTCTGCCAGTTGCTAGCTTTACAGGTTTGTGCAAAATGTAAATGATTGAGTGTGCATATTAAATGAGATCATGCATGTAAATCACTTAGTACAAAGCGTGGAATACAATTAAGAGCTTAATAAAATGTAACTTTCACAAGCATCATCATCAACATTCTCATCATCCATGGTCCTTTTTAATGAAGAGTCACATCACAGTATCTTTACATACTGGGTTATAAATTAGTACCAGTTCACAGGGCTCTACTTGCCGGTCAGATAGGCCAGGTGGGCCTTGGAAAGATGGAGATTTGGACCAAAGACTTAGTGGTTCTGCTTGACTCAGAGAAGGACTACAGCAGTTGTGGCTTCAGAAGCCTAGTTGTGAAGTCACTGAAACCAGAGTGGGGGTTACAAATAATGAGCACAGTGGCATATTGGCGTTTTCCCACAAACAGGAGTGACCATGAGTTACCGTGTCCATCTCCCTAGAGATGGATGCTTTCTATATTTCCATTGATGATGATTTTTAGTTCCAACAAAGACACGCTATTTTGCTATTTAGCCCTCTCTTAGTTTTAACTTCTTTTGGAAAATAAAGATAATTCTGTTTTGCTTACCTCATGGGACTTAATCAGTTAATAAATATAAAGCATCTGACCACATAATGTTATATAGACCGCACATAATATTATTAGTAGGCAGAATGCCATTACCTTGATTGGTATTTTTCCAGAAAGTGGAGCTAATACTCATTCCTACCTGATGTAAAAACTCTTCTACAGCCATTAATCATTGACAAGGAAATGTAATTGGCAAATTTAGAAAGCTGCCAAATGCTGGTATATCTACACTATTTAACATTTTGCACATTAAAATTCTTTAGATAGAAATAAACTTCCTTCATATTTCTTGTCTTATTTACTCCAAAGTTGCAGCCAGTCTGATAAATGGAGTAATAGTTCCTACTATCACTATGGCCGTGAAATGCATTTTAGTGTCTTCTGCTACTGTAACTTAATAATTCATTTCAGCATTTCTATTTGTAAATCACAGGTTTATTTGATGGATGGAGTGCTGGGAGGAAATGCATTCCTTTTGTCAATACAAATAACTTGTATTTTAGGACTGTGTGCAAAAAAATGTGTCTACATGTGCAATTATTGAGTTCATAGTCTCAAGATTGTCCATGCCCTGTGGTGTTGGATTCAGTTATCAGAGCATGACATCTGTTAATTTTCAAGCCCCAAAAGCCATATATTGAAAGTCTCAGTTTAATAAATAATTTCTTAAGATATTAAGTGATTTTTCTTTTAGTTTATTTACTAGGAAGTCTAGCAACGAATTTGAAGTACACTTCTAAGAACTGTGCAGAATTTTATGGGCTTATGTTTTTGAGTGAATTAATAAATAAAATGAAGTGATATCATTATTGACTTCTAGAGAAGAGAAAGTGTCAGTGGCTATATATTAAGAAGACTTGTTTTTTATTACAGCTCATTTTTGCGTAGTTATATTTGGGCACTTACAGAATCTTTTAGACATAAATATGCATAAGGCGTAAATCTTGCCTTTAAGAAGCTCTCAGTCCTATGGGGCAGGTATGGACTGTCACCTGGGAAGTGCTGATAGGGCCATAAAGAAGATGCAAACACAGACTTTGTGGGTATATAATTCCAACCATGGCAGTAATAAGAGATAATTTCATGTGTTACTAAATTTAATTCAGGAGTTAATCTAAAATATTTGGGAAATATATTTGTCTTGTGATGTGATCATCACCCCGGTTTTCATTATTTTTTCATTTTCTCTTTTAGAGACGCCCAAGCAGATGGCCTGCGATGAAGTTTCGAAGAGGTTCTGGCCATCCTGCCTATGCTGAGGTTGAACCAGTGGGAGAGAAAGAAGGTTTTATTGTATCAGAGCAATGCTAAAATTTCTAGGACAGAACAGCACCAGTGCTGGCTTACAGGTGTTAAGACTAAAATTTTGCCTATACCTTTAAGACACACAAACAAACACACACACACAAAGGAGCCCTAAGCTGCTGTAGCCTGAAGGAGACAAGATTTCTGGACAAGCCCAGCCCAGGAAGGGTAAAAGAAAAACTAAAACTTATACAAGATACCATTTACCACTGAACATAGATTTCCCTAGTGGAATGGCATAGTTCACTCAGAACATCTCCTGTGGACTTATCAGGAGTGTGACAAGATTACAATCCTGTTGGCTTAGGTGCAGGGTTGCAAAGGGATCGAGAAAAAAAAAATAACAAGAAAGCTTTAGTTCACGAGGGATCTACACTTTGGTTCAAATTTTCTTCTCTGATGTCTCAAAGATAACTGTGTTCCAAAGCCTGAACTCTCACTCAAAAGAGCAATGATGAATGTTTCAAGATGGCTGAGAAAAATAGCTCATACAGGAGCAAAAACAAACACAAAATAAGAGACTTTCTATCTTTTCAGCAGATGTGCGGCAAAAAGATTTTGTTTTTCTGGTCCAGTTCCACCTGTTCCAACAAGTTCATTACTTTACAGGATGAATCTTTTATCTATACACGAGGCTCAGACTGTGCCTCCCTCTTCCTTGTTAATCAATGCCCTTTCTCTGAGCTGTGACAGAATTTCCAAACTTTTATCTAAACATTAGGAAAGAGGGAGTGGCAGATGAGGTTTTCCATTCTCCCGCCTAAGAATGCAACATCTGATTTGTTTTATGAAGAGTTGCCTCCATTTCCCAACTGTGAAGTCCTATGAAGCCACAGTTGCTCTTGGCTGAAGGAAACAATATGAAGAGTTCCTTAATTGTTTTTGAAGGAAAAATGTTAAGGGATTCTAAACCTAGGGATTTTTGTTTTTTACTTTTTACCATTTCAGTACTAAAGGCCCATTTTATTGTCGATTCCTGTCTAAGAAGCCATTCAAGTCAGCATGTCCCTGGCAAGAAAAGGATTGAAAGAACCCTGCTGAATCATACAGTAATTTTCTTTAAAGCACATAGTAGTTACATAAATATATATATAAATATATTTTTGTTTATAACTAACACAAGGCGGGCTCTTGTGACTCTAAGAGTGCATTTTGTCATCAAGACAAACATGCAAGATGCATTACTGCATACTTCCATAGAGTTGTAAAATAATCCTTAATATTAGAATATTTTTATGTCACTTAGCAGAAGTGGTTCAATTAACTGCAGTGCCGATCATTTTCCTGCCAATTTGAGCCACTCTTTCATTCCTATCAACCCCTTCCCTCCCTGGCTAAATAAAGCAGATGCAAAAAGCTCCTTAGATGGACCTGTCATTTGCCCTGTAATCACAATCCTGATTTCCAAATTTCCCCCTGAAGGAAGAAAGGAAAGGCATCCCTTGAGGAGGAAAGTGGTTAATATATATACTGAGCTCCTGAAGTTTAAATTCAGGTACTGTATACACAGTTTCATCAACATCTCGACCCATGAAACGTATATCCTGTGCCAAGAAGCTGTTGGTTCTTATAGATTACAGTGTCCAACATTTGCAGATTCGGGTATAAAGAAGCAGAGATGTCTCTTACACAGCACTTTACTAACAGCTTAGCATCTGTGCATGGTGTCTACATTAAATGACATTAGTCCACTAACTATCATATTTATCGTCACAATTGTCTGATGTAAACTTTCCATCATATGTATTTTGCTTTACATTTCTAAGTACCCGATGAGGGTGGCAATTTAACCTACTTAGTTAATAATTGCAAAAAAATTGATAAGCAAGGTGATTGAAGGATGTGATGACAATCTCTCTGCTGTACCTACCTTCAGTTTATATGAAATATCCCAACTTATTTCTTGTGGAATAGGTTTGATCAGATAGCAATAAGCAAATGACTTGCCAATGTAACTGGTGCAACTGGTGTTCTACAAAGACGTAAGGAGCACACAGACGATTCCTTTTAGGATAAGATGACGCTTCTTTCACTAGCTTTTGTGGTAGGTGTGGCTTCCAATAGCAGTTGATTGACAGTTGTATAAATCCTGCATATATATCCAACTCCTTACACAATTCTTTGAAGTAGTAACGTGATCTTTATACCCTTCCATTTTCCATTTTTGATTCAAAAGAATTGACAATTCTGTAGAAAAACATAGAACTCTCTGACTTGTTCAGTGAACTAAAGCACCAAGGAAGAGGGAAAACTTTTTGGAAGTAAAAAGCCTGCTGATGTGTCGGAAAACCTCCTTACAGAACTAGGAATTAAAGGTGGTGAGAAATTTCTGTTGTATATGAGTCTTATGATGGTACGGGGAAAGGATGGCTGAATCCCTTTTTTTATGAAACTTTCATTGTATTTTATACTTCTGGTTTGTTCTTGGTGCCCATTTACTACAAAGGAAGAGCAAGCACACAGAGTTTCTGGAAATTCAGAATGGACGCCCATGCGTTGGACTTTACATATATTATGTATTAGAAAGGACACTTCTGTACCTTACTTAACATGAACATAGTAGAGACAGAATAACAAAAATTTTAAAAATTAAGAACAGCAAAGAAACACATACAAACTTCTAGAGAAATCAGGTAAATGGTGCTACAGAGGAAGTTAGTCATTTCATCTTAATTATTTGTAAAAGTAATATTCAATAATTAGATGAAGTTATTAAAAGTCAAGAAAAATATCTTAAGCCAACCAGATAGTACTGACCACAATATTGGTTTATTTATGAAGGGTTTGGACTTCAAGATATACTAACAAATAGAAAACTAAAGATAAATGATAACATACCATTTACCCCCAATTATTATTTTAGCTGGAGATACCTAAGGCATTTGCTAATCTCTCACATGTAGCTTCTAGAACTATGCAACCCAATATTATATCCTCTAGCCAAATGTGGTTATTTAAATTTAAGTTAATTAAAATTAAAGAAAAATTCATTTCTTCAGTCACACTAGCTACATTTCAAGTGCTCAATAGCCACATGTGGCTTGTGGCTACAATATTGGACAACACAGAACATTCCCATCATTGCAGAAAATTCTATCATACAGTGCTGTAGAGGTCTTTCTTTTTAATTCCCTCTCCTTGAAGAAGGAGGAGGAGGAGGAAAAAGAGAAGATTTGGCAGTTCTTGGGCATATCTAAGCACTTTTGATCTCAGAGACGCAGCAAGGAGTAATGAAAAGAATACTGGCTGACCCAGCATTGAGTCTCCACTATGTTGTTTTGGGAAAATCACTTTAACCTCCAGAAGTCTCAATTTGCAATTTGGGGAAATAAAAATATTTTTGTCCTATCTTCCTTGCAAGATTATTAATATGGAGATTGACTAAATGTACAGGTGGACAGACTTTTAAAACCTTATGTCAATGTAACCCATATAAAGCAGTCTATAGGTCCAGTGCCAGCACAAATTTGCACTCAGAGAAAGAAAAGTCCATCAATCCAAAAAGCATTCAAAGATGATCAAATCAGTACATTTTTTGAGACAATACGAAAGGAGAATATGCTCAAAACACACAGAAAAATTGCTTAAATTCCTTTTTTCCCATCTTAATAATTTCTCTTAATAGTTCCTCTACATGACGTCTCCCCAACTGTCTCTCCTCTCCCACGCCAGAGTGCCTTGCGTGCATCCTTCAGCTGACTCAGTTCTTTCCAACGGAGTCACTTAGACTCTCTGGTGTCTTCTCTTTCCCAGTTTATTCTTCACAGCAAAGGAAAGCCCAGGAGCTGGCCAGCAGGCTTCTCTTTAGAAGGAAATACCTCAAACACAAATAATTTCAAATATTTATTTTATCCCTGGGAACACGAATATAAGGGGCTATCACATTAAACTATAAATATGTGAAACAATTTTAATTGTAAAAATTTGTGAATGCAGACTATATAAAAGGAATCAAACTAATTTAAATTATGCTAATATGCAGAGAATATATATTCTCAGATTAGTATAATTTATCGGTTTTTGGCAAAAAATTTTTATTTCCTCATTCTGAAGGAGTATAAATTTGATAATGCCCCTAGTGTCTATTGTGCTTTTGAGAAAAAGCTTTGCTAGAATGCATGCCTTGGTTCAAGACACTTCTATTCCATAATAAGAAATGAATATTTAAATAAGACTAACTTAAAAATACATCCTATGGTTATGGTTTCTCCCTCCCGTGAAATGTTATGTTGCTTTGTATTTCTTCAGCCATTTTTCAGATGTTTTGTTACATGTGCCCTACTAATTCCAAAAGATTGCTCTTGCTTTTTCTTTCCCACTGCATCCCATGAACATCAGCATCCATATGCCAGCATCATGGGAGGTATCTAATCCAACCTCCTCATTTCACAGATCAGAAAACTGAGGCCCAGAGAGATGTAGTAATTTTCCCAGTGTCAGAACTGGGTCTTGTACTTAAAACTCCTGACTGGTTATTTTTGTTCCAGTTCTCCTTGCCTACACCCTTTCGTCAGCACTTAAGGCCAACCAAGCAACTTAGAAGGCACAGTCCATCTAAAGGCTAACTCTGTTTGCTGCACTGACTGCCTGCTCTGTCCTATAATACGGAACAGTGGACCAAGCTTCTGCTATCATTTTGCTCTCTTAAGAATGGTGCCATTTTTATAACTAGTGATTTCAAGTTCTAGCTATTACAGGGTCCTTATTTGGTTTTGCATGTCCCTTCCCTCTGTGGCCATCTAAGTTAGCAATACTATTTATCTTTTGCCATTTAAAATGGTTTTCCTTTTGTTTCATTTCTTCTCAAGTGTACCTGAAAACTAGTAATCTTCACAGCATATTTTCTTACAACATATAAAATCACAATTTTTATTTCCTTTTTCAACTTTTTGAACAGTTTTGCTGTTCAAAAAAAATAAGGTTTTTTGAGCAATTATCATGAGGTCTGTGGCATTACCTATTATATACTCACATTACGTTGTGTTTGTAAAGCACTTTACATTTTCCATGGCACTTTGATGCATCCCTTTCTTTGTTCGTTCATTCAGCCACTTAGTTCACTTAAATATTTATTAAGCACCTACTGGAACCAAGTTCCTGTGTGAGGTGATATAGAATGATAAATACAAATAGTGAGAGATCAGGCATGTCCACTGATAACTGTAACATGATGAAATGCTCAAACACAACTTCGCAAGGAGGTAGGATCAATATTACTTTATTCAATTTCCAATTCCAATTTTCTATTCTACTTAGATAGGGAATTATCAAGTATCAGCCTAAAGAATGTTTCTGAAATATGATACATCATTGCACATCTGAGCTGTTTGCTCTGCTTCATATGATCTGCTAATTTTATTTATGAGAAGAAAAGTTATTCATCCAAAGTCGTCCCAGACCCAAGAGGACTTTCCAGGTCATTTGAATTCTTTCTGACCAAATGTAATAGTTCACTTTCTTGCACCAATATTTCTGTTGTGGCTTTTGGAATTATCAAGATCATAAAGTATTCCAGAAGCCCCAGTGTATCAAAGAAGCATTTGCACTTTAGGTGTGTGTGGTTGTTTGTCATTTATTAGACTGTCTTCAGTTTTCTCAACCTTGGCACTATTGACATTTTGGGCCCCATAATTCTTTGTTGGGGGGTGGGGAGGGGTCCTGTGCATTGTAGGGTGTTTGGTAGTTTCCAGGCTTCCACTGAGTACATGCCAGTACCTCACATACACACCTCCCCCCAAGTTGTGACAACTAAAGATAACTTCAGAAATTGCCAGATGTCCCCTGGGGTGGGATTGGGAAAACTGCTAGATTAGCTAGTGAGCAAAATATATCAGGAAAAAAAAAGGCATGTTTCTCTTCCTCTTGTCACTTAATCTTCATCATAGATAGATTTTTATTTACAGTAAGACTTGGAATCATAAACACTTTGAATTAGAAGGGCTTATGAAAGTCAGTAGCTCAACCACAACCCAACATCATCCTTATCTATTTCTCCATCTCTTGGTTTTACAAATTTATTGAGAGAAGATCGGAGGATTGGTTATGTCTGGAAACTGGGAAACTGACTTTTTCACAGCCAGCGATAAAGCTGCTGGGTAATTACGCTTTGCTGCTGTCATAGCTGCTGCAATTGTTTGTGCTTCAGGATGGGGACTTGGGTCGCACAACTTCAGTATCTCACACTTTGCTTTGAGGAGTTTTCTCTCGGTCATTTCACGCATCTACAAATTTTGTTCTTTTGTCTTTACCTTCAAAATGTGCATGGAAGTTGAAGTTTGGTAAATCTCATTTTAAGCATATCTGGATGAGCTTTCGATTCCTGATACTGATTTCTTATATTCCCTCTTTGGAAAAAAAAAAAAACATTTGACTGTCCCAAGTAATTGAAAATAGGAAATTTCAGAGTTGGAATGTTTAAATCTGCCAAGCCAAAGTTCCTACTGATTTAATGTGCCTTATGTCAGTTTTCCTGTAGGGTCGGTGATTTCCTGTGGATAACTCTGAATCCCATCAGTTTGTACTGTGTCTATTCTGCACCAATTGGAAACCTTGGTGAAATTATACAAAGACAAGCCCTTAAGAATATTCCTAGAAATAACAACAAACCCCCAACTGAAATATCAGGCCTCCCTTTATCCCTTTGCTAGACAGTCAACCCAGATTTGAAAGCATTCATAAGTATTTATTACAAGTTGCTACTATGGATACACAATTGAAAACCTTGATTGCAAAGTCTAAGGCTGTGGAATATTGACAAGCACACTCAGAGTTAGCTCTCATAAGACAATCATGGAAATCAGAAAATTCCAACCTAGGAGAGACCCTCTAGTGCATATACAATTTTCTACTCTACCACTGTCATATCACACAATATGATGTTACTTAACATTTTGATTAAGTTGATCTTCTAATTTCAACTTAAATTGTAACACATCTGCCTAATTATTGCCTGACATAACTTTTAAACCATCCAGTGCCCACTGCTCTCACAATGATTATTGCAAAGAAGATGATAATTATTGCAGTAAAATTATGTAATTTCTTGAATCAGTTCTCCATAAAAAGTTTATAGAATACATCGTCATTGGCTTCTTAATAATACTTTTATTATGAATGACCAAATTATGTCTAGAGAAATAAAATGCTCAAAATTTGTTATAAATGAATTTCCAGATCACTGTTGACAATGAAAGATTCTGTTACTTTAAATCCAGAATAAAAGGCTGGAAAAAAATTAATGCAAATCATACGCTGGTAGGCATCTTTTTCTAATTTCTAAGATTTATTAACATTTGAGAATTACTAACAAAAGAATCCTCTCCTAATGGAATAAAGCAAAACATTTTAACTTGGCAGACAGTGATATATTCATTTTGATTTCAGTTGAAAAATCTCAGTGACTTCTCTCATTCCCACTGAAGTGTTGATTTTTAAAAACAGTCTCTCTTTTCCCTAATATTACAAAGAATATATATTCATGACCAACATATCACTTACTGATCATGCACCTATAAAGCTTTTGTGCCTATCAAATAGATACCTAGCATGAAACTAATTTTAGAAGTTTGCCATGTGGGGAGGGGTATAAACGTGGTGGGAGGGTGGGGATGATTCATGGAAAAAGTAAATATCATAAAAATACGCTCTCAAGCAGAGTTTTCAACTTCTTCAGAGCAATGTGCAAATAACTGTTCAAAGAGGATCAGCTCGAGTGTAGGTCATTCAGACATTCAGACACTGGGGCACAGATCCTGCAAGTGATGCTAAGAAACATGTGACATAGAGAAAGTCAAGGATGTCCCCAATTAATCTAAAACTCAGCCATCACCTACCTGTACCTCTCCTATGGCACCAATCCCAAAATCATCGAGGCCCTTGCTCTAAGGAATTGGGTTACTCATGGTTGGGTAAAAGAAACTTTCCATTTATCTCCCTCTGACTTACAAGGCATGTTCTTTGGTTCCCTTATACCAGAGACCATGAGAGAGCCAGCCACATATAGGCAGTAAAATACAATAAAAATAAAAATAATTTTTCTGAGGAAAGAATAAGAGAAGGCTCTTTCAACTGTAGACCAAAGCTGGATCTCTGTGAAATCTGACCATCTTGGGACCCAGGCTCAAGTACTATCGTCTAGGCACTGTGGTCGAGTCTAAGCAACCATTTCAAAGGTGGTTTGAACAAAAACATACTCAGATTGCCAGATTTTTAGCAGAGAAATAAAAACTCAAATTAAGTGTCCTCCACCAGGTTACTCTGAAAATACCATTAAGTGAAATCAGAGCTTCCCTTGCTAAGAAATGTTAAAATCATTTTGGGGACGTGAATTAAATCTCATTGGACACAGACATTCTGTGTATATTATAACTAGATCTCGGGGCCCTAGCTGAGAAGGAGAAGGTCTTTTCATGGGTTGGTCAAAACAAATCTCTCATTTGCCTCATTTGAGGCATTTGGACAGTGCTGGGAAGTACATTATTTTCAGGGGGAAAAAAGAAACAGCCTTTTTTGCATGCCAGCTGGGATCATGGGAACTTCCACTGCCAGGAATTTACTACTGTTTCTGGTAATTCTGCTTGTAGTCATTTGAAATGTTCAAGTGTGAAAGGAGAAGAAGTTGGGCACCCCGGGGCTGTCTGTGTTTTATGCCAGTTGCACCAGCACACAGAATATTTGTAAATGCATTTCGAAGTGGGTATAATTGTACCCTTTGTCAGAATCACAAAGCTCACTGCGGTGCTGCTGAAAGAGAACACTGGGGAAAATCTGACCCTCTAAACCCAGTCACCCCCAAGCAAAAGGAAAGACTGTGGGTGAGCACAGCACAGTGCCAGTTCGTTTCTCAGTTTTCCCAAGCCCTGTACGTCAAACCAAGGACGGGTCTTTCAGGTGAAGGTTAATTTAGCAGAGGTTTTCCAAAACCTCATTTAATACAGGGCTTGGAAAACAGAGCATTTTGAATTGACTCCAGTCCTCCGGGCATCATTCCTATTTCCTCTACCATGTCAATAAGACATTCTGAGGCTGCATTCTCTCATGTTAGAATAATGTACGCATACTTCATTATGACCTCATGCTTGACGTAACTGAACCTGCAAATGTAAAAATGATTGTATCTGAATTTGCACTAATGGTGTCTGATAGCAGAAAAGGCATGACCTTTATTGAAATCCGCTGTTTAAATTCATTCAGATGCTACATACTTCTGTAAGCTTCTTGATTATTTTCACTGTAAGATTAATTATCTACGTTTGAATGTATTTCCTTACAGTCCATTAATTTGCCATCTATCTTTTACCTGGGGATTATGATTGCAGTAATTCATTAAAGTTTTCCTCACACAGCTTCTTAAACAAAATTTTTCTGCAGTTCTTCTGGTTCTCCTTACAGTATGCAAGAAATTTTTTTTCCTAGTGATAATTTTGTAAGAAAGCCAGTGTATCGACTGCCATGGTGACACAATTTATCCTTAAAGATCTGGAAGCTGGTGGTGACCAAATGTTGCCTGTGTTCTCTCTGTTGATTGCTCTTTTTGGAATTAAATCATTTTTTTTCACTTTCAGTTGGAGTCAACAAATTTGGGATTTTACAAGGGGGATAAGGGAGCAATTTGTGTAATACTGCTGTCATATTTGACTACATATTAAAAACAATAAATGATCATTTTCTTTTAATTTCTTAAATATTTTTACCCTTGTCTTTCAACATATTTTTGTTTCCTTTCCATCATTAGTTCTGGAATCATTCTACCTATGAGAAAGAAAATCTTCGTAAGTGTCCAGAGCCACAGGCTAATGACAGGATAGAAAATCCTTTCGCTTCTAAACTGCCCTAGTGTGGAGACTGACACCAACTAGAGGGAACTGTAGAAAATGAAGGATCTAGAATGTCATAGTGTGCAACTGGGTGGAGACGTGGTCCCCGCCCACAACCCATAGAGCCCAATGTTGAGTTCTTCCAGATCAGACAGGTGGGATTTTAGCTGCCCGTTTAAATCCTGGTCCTGGAATAAGTCAGGGTGCTCAGTTCAGCTCTTGCCTCTGTCACTAGTCTTGGTTGTGAACTCCAATGACTTTCCAATTGAGTTACTGAAGGTTCTCTATTATTCCATCCCTTTTCCCAGACTGGAAATGATTATGGCTATTTCTCAGGGGCTTTGGGATGTGTGCCTCAGTTGATTTATGTAGAATGTCTGAAGTGAGATGTTTGAATTCCACATATTCTCTCCCTGTTCCCTCATCCACCACTCTTGGACTATTGTTTTCACAGCACCAAGTATACACAGGCCTGAACTCCTGAGTTTAGGAGCAAGTGCCAGAAACTGCCAGGAATTCCAGTCAGTGGCATTGGTTGAGCAATTGCTCTGTGCAATTCAATAATGCTTTTTTAAAATCTTACCTCTGTATGGATCTTTCGGACTGTACTGATTAAACTTTGATATCACGGAGTAAATTCAGAACTGCAATTTTAAATGGTGTGAATTGTCTTTATGATGCCAAAAGGGAAAACTTATTAATGCAACTTATTAATGCAAATCTCGCAACTTTCCCTAAAAAGAGAAAGACATTAAGGCCAGTACTTTTAAAAATCATTTAATGTGTGCCATTTCTTTAAATAATGTAGTGGAAATGTTAAAAAAAAAAACACTAATGACAAATTATACAACTTTTAAACTAGATGTAAATATATCTCTTATAAAACTGAAAACCAGGTCTCCTCACAGGTCCTCTACTCCAACCATTATTTTCAGAATCAGAGCCTTCTGAAATGCAGTTGGAATTTTTTTCCCCTCAGTTTATTTTAACAAACATTTATTAAATGTCTAATCTGTGCTGTGCAGTGTGCTTGAGTCCAGGGCTGCAAAACCCAAAAAGACTAGGTCCTTGCTTTTAATTAGCCTACAGTATAGTGGGGGAGACAAACATTCAAACAATGTGGCTAATCGAGGATTATAGGTCCCAGGATAGAAATATTTACACAGTACTGTGAAGTCACAGAGGAGGGAAGCATTAATTCTGTGTGGAAGGGGTTAGGGGAGCTTTCATAGAGCGAGTGGTACTTGAACTTGGTCTTGACAGGTGACAGGCCTTCACCAGAGGACAGCATTCCAGAGATAGGGTGGCTGTGAGCAGGTGGACTGGCTGGAGCAGAGGGAGTGAGGAGAGGATGGCTGAAGAGTAGGCCAAGGCCAGAGACTTCAAGCCCCCGAGGACATCCATAGGACTTCAGAGAGTATCTTCGAAGCAGTAAATGCACTTGCAAGTTTTGAATCCCAGGGGCCATGTAATCCAAAGTACTTTAGAAAGATCACCCAGTAGGCAAAGTGAGGGATGAATTGCAGGGGAGAATGCTGGTAGACCATTCTGGAGACACCTGCTGGAGTCTAGCTGCTGCTCCATGACTTCTACTCCTTCTTAGTCCTCAGATCTTAGCCTCCACGTGCTCAGTCCTCTACTAGTAACACCCAAGCCCATCAGCATGTATGAAATGCCCCACTCCCCCGCAACCACCCCTTCCAGCAAATTATACATTCCCTTCCCCGCAAAGTAACAGCACAACACAATTTGACAGATTTTCGTATGAAATCAGCTAGACCTGCCCAGGTTTACCCATCTCTGTATACGATAAGAACTCTCTTTTTCATCTTCTAAAAAGCCCAGGGCAACCCAGACAATCAAGACTGCCTGAGGTAAAGGTTAAGTTTCCTCCACGAACAGGATAAAACAGGAAAATGACACATCGCATCAATTTCCTCCTGGTCAGTTTAGACAATTGTTAATTAAATTATTTGAGGTTTGAATTTAAGGTGTTATCCCTGAAGTAAATGACCCAATGATATTTTTTTTGTCTGTTTAATGTTAATACTTAACCCATCGGGTTGTCCTCAGAAATAATGAATTTGTAAATGCTGTGTCTATGGTTATTACAGAGCTCAGCAAATCTGAGTTAAAGAAAGGAATCAGAAAGATCAAATGGTTTCACATTCAGGCGGGGACCAGAGGCATGATGAAGCCTACACTGTGGGTACAGTCAAATGTCAGTAACTAGATCTTAGTTCCAGTGGGGAGGCGAGGGAGGTCAAGATTAGAAGAAACTGCAGGCAAAGCCCCAGAGATCTGAAGCAGTCCACAGCGAGAAGATTTCAATGCAAACTGCCTCTGGATAATTTGAGAGGATATTGAAGTATTTCAGAGCTCTCCAAGGAAGCAGATAAACACCCGATTTAGTCATCAGGGAAACTGACGATGTCAGTCATGCGGCCAGTTGGCTCCCATGAACCTGACTCTGCTTTTAAAGATCATAGCCTTGCAGTTCAAGGGCGTTCTCATGACACGGGAGAGCAGCTCATGCCTCGGAGATATAGGAGCTGGCAGAAGAACAGAAACCAACAGTTTAGTAACACTCCTTGATGCCTCCCCTTTACAGGGGGCCAGACTTTATTCCTGCACTTCGTGACCCGGGGTATAGCGTACATACAGGCAGCACAGACGAGAGTGCAGAAACAGAAAAAAGATAGAAATGCTGACAAGAAACTACTGCCTTAGCTGATGCTGATTTTCCTGATCCAGGCAGTGGGCACGTTAAGAAATGTCATCGACACGTCTGCTTCTCCAATCTAAATGTAGGGCAATTATAGTTTTTGGAAATTTCAAAAATGTGTCCAAGAGCAAAAACCAGTGAGAGTCCCGTGATGTTGGCAATTCTAGGTCATGTAGGAACCTCAGCCTCCACCTAGTGATGGGCTTATTATTTCCTGTGAATTGCTATCACTTTGAAGACACAGAGAAATGTACTTGGCCTCCCAGAGTAAATATACTTCACAGATGCCCACATCTCTTGGGAAACGTTGATTGACCCCTTTTTAATGAGCATTACTCTTAACAGCTGCAACAAACTTTCGAACTTCTATCAGATAGTCTCCTGACACTTTTGATGGTGAACTTTACAAACGTTTTGGGGTTTCAGAGTAACACTGGGCTATTTTTCTCCCCAGATTTCTTTCTACCATTGCAATTTAGATTTCCTTCTGTAAGGATTCGTCACGGCGCAAGCCTTGATAGAATGCGAAGCAAATTTCTCCTTCTGCAGAGTCTAAGAGGATGAGATGCATAAATTATTCTAAATGCCGTGGAACCTTGCATCTTATTTCTTTCTAGAATGTCTTAAATCTGAAGTGAGATACTGAACAAACAAGAGCACATCACAAGACACAGAAACAGTGACTTGCAAACAACGAAGCATCCCTTTTGTAAAATGGTGCCGTTTGGAATTTAATTGTATGTCATTTTTTTGAGGAAATGTGTTATTTGAACAAGACGAGGTCTCAGTGGGTTAAACAGTAGTAGGGCAAAAAAAAAGGAGTAGTGCTGTTAGAGAGAAAAGTGAAAATGAGGGCTTCAATATCACAGGAAACTCCCCAGTCCCACAGAAGACAATAAACTGTGGCGGGGGAGGGGAACCACATGGATCTCCTATTGTTTTACTTTATGCCCCGATATGAAGCTTTACTGAGGCGCTGGGGTGGGAGTTCATTTACTTCAGATAGATCACTGCAGTCGGTTTGATTTCCTTGACATAAAATCACAACTGAGGGCTGGCCCGGTGGCGCAGCGGTTAAGTTTGCAAGCTCCACGACGGCAGCCTAGGGTTCTCAGGTTCAAATCCCAGGCACAGACCCACACACCGCGTGTCCAGCCATGCTGTAGCGGAGTCCCATGTAAAGTAGAGGAAGATGGGCACGGATGTCAGCCCAGAGTCTTCCTCAGCAAAAAGAGGAGGATTGGCGACGGATGTTAGCTCAGGGCTGGTCTTCCTCACAAAAGGAAAAAAAAATCACAACTGGTGAGTGACCTGGCAGTCATGGCTGGGAGACATGAAGACATCCAGTTACCCCTAACACAGGAAGGAAGGTCCAGTGGTGATTGCTTCCTGCCCTTCTGATAAATGTCCAACCACGATCTCCATATCAAGAGCTTCCTGAGGAACATCAGCTCTCAAGTTTACATATGTCAGTTTCCTGAGACAAGTTTTCTCTCTCTGCCAATAATATGAGATATCAGGCCATCTGACACCTACCCAGGTAGCAATTAAGGGGACAAGCTCTGTGACATGGCACAACTGACCTCTCAAAGCCCGGGTTTCTTCATCTAAAAAATGAGGATTAAAATAGTACCTACTCCCTAGGGTTATTGTGACAAATAAATGACCTGAAATATTTAGATTTGATTATGCCACAACACTCAATAAAAATTTGTTATGCTATCATTATTGTTGCCTATGAAAGATGCATTGATTTTGGTAGCAAAAATGCTGTCTTAGTCCTTAAGGAGATAAATTTGAGGCAAAAAAATAGAAAGGAACAATTAACTGGAAGAACAGTTTGGGGAATAAGCAGTTCAAACTAGAAATTGCATGGGAGAAAAGCTACTCCCCTTATATTCTTCTTACTCATTCTCCCTGCAAGTCTCATTTTTCTTCACTGTCTTTGTCGGTCTTAGCCTTTCCCCATTCTAAGAGATTTATCAGCGAGAAAACGAGGAAACTTCAAACCTAAGTGTTGAAAAATAAAAAATTAAATAGCAAAACACAACAGTGAGGCTATATTAAGAACATTTGGTTACAGAATTATAGAAAAAACAATACCTGCCCTTTTTTGACTTCATTTATTTATTGTTTTACAGAAAAATCAAGTGTGATTTTAAAACATTTTTATGTCTGTTTCTAATTTCTTTGTTTGCAAAATGAGGAAAATATTTCCAACATATCTCAAAGTAGTTTGAAATATAGTTCATAAGATGTAACATGTTTTAAGTTTGTGCAAACACACGTTATACTGATAGTCTAAGTCGCAGATTCCAGCCGCTGAACAGTTTCTATCCACTGAACACTTCTGACACTAAATATGTGGGGTTTTGTTTTCCCCAAACCAACCAATTTTTGAACTCTCTGGACACCAGTTAGGTGACCTACAATTCAATTCAATTCTAACACTAACTACTTGGAGTTAGCACAGGCCCCATAGGTTAAGGGCTCAGTCCCACGAGACTGCCTCCCACTTCAGATGCCAATCACAAGTCCTGGATCACCCATACTTCTGACCAATTAGCTATTAACTAGGGGTTCCTATGAAACCTTCCTTGGGTTTGATAATTTGCTAGAGCTCTCACAGAACTCAGAGAAATAGTTTACTTACCATTACCAGTTGGTTATGAAGGATAAAACTCAGAAACAGTCAATGGAAGAGATGCATAGGGCAAGGTATGGAGGAGGAGTATGGAGCTTCCATGTCCTCTGAGGACGTGCCACCCTCCCAGCACCTCGATGTGTTCACCAACCTGGAAACTCCCTGAACCCCATCATTTAAGGGTTTTAAAGGAGACTCCATTACAGAGGAATGATTGATCAAATCTTTGACCATTGGTGATTAACTCAATCTTCAGCCTCTCTCCTCCTCTTGCAGATCCGGAGTCTGGTTGAAAGTTCTAATCCTCTAAGCAGACCTTGGTATTTCTGGTGACCATCCCCCACTCTGAAGCTATCTGGGACCCACCAAGAGTCTCCTCACTGGAATAAAAGACACTCTTATCCCTCTTATCACTCAAGAAATTCCAAGGGATTTAGGATCTCTGTGAGGAACCAGGGACAAAGACCAAATCCATATTTCTTATAGTGTCCCTCAGCCCTTGTGAGTCAGAGACTTTTTAGCAATCCTCTGTTCCCCACTTCTGTGACATGTGTCTCCTGCTTGGGACAATAAGAATACATCTGCACAAAGGCCCCCACTGCTCAAGAAGCAACTCAAAGCAGATGTCTCTTTGTGATGTGATAGTAGGCTCACCTGGGTATAGGAGACAAAACACGGTCATCAGCAGACCCCCTAACTCAAGAACTGGATTTTCATTTGCTGTGTATTTTATTTTAAAGATTCATTCAATGAATGTTTGCTGAGCAACCACGGGCCAAGTACTATGTTGTGTGCTGCAAATTTAGTGATGTATTTATTTCACAAATACTGACATACTATTTTTTTTGTGCCAGGCACTAATCTAAGCACATTATAGATATTAATTAAAGTATTGAATTCTCTTATTATCGTGCTTAGGCAGATGCTCTTACTACCCTCATGTGCCATAGACTAAATATTTGTGTCCCCCTAAAATTCATAGATTGAAACCTAATTCTCAGTGTGATGGTACTTGGAGGTGGGGCCTTTGGGAGGTCATTAGGCTATGAGGGTGAAGCCCTCCTGAATGGGATTGGTGCCCTTATAAAAGACACCCCAGAGAGCTCCTTTGCCCCTTCTGCCATATATGGACACAGTGAAAAGACAACCATCTATGAACCAAGAAGGGGCTGTCACCAGATACTGAATCTGCTGGCACCTTAATCATGGAATTCCCAGGCTCTGGACTGTGAGAAATTAATGTTTGTTGTTTATAGGCCACCCAGTCTATGGTATTTTGTTATAGCAGCCCAAACAGACTAAGATACCATGTTACAGAAGAGGAACTGGAGGAACTTAGTGATTGAGCCACTGGTCCATTGTCACCCAGCAAGTAAGAGGCAGAGACCAGATACACTACTCTAGGTGGCCTTTCAGACAAAATGGTGAGGAAAACAACAGAAATCCATTGCCCTCACATGTTTATATTCTAATGGGGTGAGAGTGACACTAAAACAGTTACCTAACTAACACCTATATATAATAAGTTGGAAAATAAATGCTAAGTAGAAAAGTAAAACAGAGAAGAGAGGTCAGGAATGTTAGAGAAGTGGATATCTAATTTTAAGGAGGTCATCAGGGAAGGTGACCACTGTGTCATGACCTGAGAGTATTTAAAAGGGAGCAGCAAGTACAAAGGCCACACGGAGGGCATTCCCAGCATATTCAAGAAACATCAAGGATGTCAGTGTGGCTGACGAAGAGTGATTAGAGGGAGAGTCACAGGTGGAGATCAGACAGAAAACAAGGTCAAGTGTGATCCCGAGTGAGATGAAAACCAATAGAGAGTCCTGAGCAGTCGAGTGGCAAGATCTGACTTCCAACTGAAGAGGATTACTCTGGCTTCTGGGTGAGACAGGGGCAGAAGAAGAGAGAGCAATCAGGAGGCAGATGCATCCATTCAGGTGAGAGCTAATGCGGCTGGGCCTGGAATGGATGTCCTATAAGATTTTATGGTTTTGTGATGGTGGGACATAACACAGTAATGTTATGACAAAAGGTGAACTCCATTACTTACAACTCCAAAGGAAAGGAGGCTGCCAGGTAGGGTCACACAGGGGGTTCCAACCAGGAACAAGGTAACAGCAAGCTGGAGCTAGAAGGGGCAGCTTAAGTATGTCATGCAAGGCGGAGTTAGCTCGGTTTCCACAGAGTCCCTGTGGACTGGCTAATTTGAATAATTTTGCTGGCTCTGGCGCGTTGGGGCTGTTCCTAATTGTCTGGTACCTGGCACCGGGGCAGTGAGGGCAAATGTGTAGTGGTCATTGAGTGTGAGAGCCCAGTAAGGGAAATGGTTGAGGCATGGACTTAATCAGCTGCTTGAGAAGAGAAACAGACCAGCCTCTAGCCAGGGCCCCCAAACTGGGTCAAGATAGCATTAAAAAAAAAAAAGATAGACTACAATGAAACACTGAAGGTGTTGAGAATTGGTCAGATCATGGCTATATTTAAAGGGAGAGCCAATAGGGCTTGCTGATGGATTAGATTGGGAGTCCATTGGAAGTCCAGGGTTTGGGGTCTGAGTCAGGAAGAATGGAGTTGCCATTACTGAAGATAAGCAAGACTGAAAAATGAATGAGTTTGTAAGGAAACATTAGAAGCTCAGTGTAGAACATCTTGTGTTTGAAATGTCTTTTTATTTTATTTTTATAAAACATCTAAATGAAGATGTCAAACAGAAAACGGATTTGTGAGTCTGAAGCTCAAGAAAGATGTCTGGACTGGAGATATAAATTTGGGAGTGTTTGACATAAATATGATATTTAAGGCCATGGGAACAATGAGATCACCCAAGGAGTGAATGTAGATGAAGAAAAAATGTGGCCTAATGACTGACTCTTGGGACATTCCAACATGAAGAAACCAAGGAGCTGAGGAAGAACAAACAGCAAAGCAGATTGAGAAGAAACAAACAGTGGAGCAGAAGGAAAAGGAGTGGATTATCTAGGGAGCCCAGTGAAGGATACAGAAATGCTCAAAATCACTGGCAATCAAATACGCATATTAAAATAACAATAGGATACTATTTGGACTATTAGATTAGGAAGTAGTTTAAAAACAGACCCTTCACTTGTCAAGACAGCAGTGAAGTAGTTGTACCAATTTACACAACAGTTGGGAAAATAACTGGGTTGAACATTCTGGCAGGCAATTTAACATTCTGTAGAAAGAATTTCTATACAAAATCTTAAAGTCAACATTTCCTCTTCTAGGAATCCACTCTAGAGAAATAAGCAGAAACTTAGAAGAAGTTTTGTATACACAGATGTTTTCTGTGAGGTTATTTATATTAGTGAACAACTGAAGAAAAACTGCATTTTGGACAAGGAAAATTATTCAGAAAATTATGAGCTCAATACAAAGTGGATATTGTAGCCCAGGAAAATGATGATTCAAAAGTATATGTAATGACACGAGAAAGCCCTCGTGATACTGCGTTAATTGAGGAAAACAAAATAATGTCCTTTCTCATAGTAATAATAAAACTAATAATTACCATTCATTGAGTACCTACTATGTGCAAAGCACTGTGCTCATAATTTCTGTACATCATTTCTAATTCTATAAAGTAGGCATCATGAGAAAGTGGAGGCTTAAAAAGTTAACTGACTTGACCATATTTTATTTGAATATATTAACTCGTTTGGAAACTGAAGATGGTGTGTGCGTGTGTGTGCATACTGATTATCTGTTTTACGCGTTTCTATCCTCATTTAAGAAGCTTCAGCTACCTACTATGGAATACAGTGCAAACTTTGAGTTCATGAGTTTTTCCCAAAGGAAAATTCTAAGAATGACAACATAAAGAAGTAAGCACTGGTTTCCTCATTTATCTGGAATTGATTTTCTCGTCATCTCATAATTCTAACTACTCACCTATAAAGATAAGGATGACTTTAGAAATCCCCGGAACTGCCAGATACTCTCTTACTCCTTTGGCAGCTAAGTTGATTAGTTATAAAGTAAAAGCGTGAAGGAGTTAAACATTTTTGGAAAATTTATTTTGAAGAAGACCAGGGTTAATTTACTAATACAATCTTTTCATCCTTTACTCTGTAACCCATATTTTTGAAACAGATTCTTTAAGAGCTTCACTCCTTTATTGAGCTCTCCATGTGATGAAAGTTGGTTCCTTTATGTTCTAATGTATTCATTAATGCAGGTGATGGTGCATCTAGGACACGCCAGGCACTTTGCTGGTTCCTGGGACAGTTGGGGGAGACACTTGGGAAGACCAAATTAAAACCTAAGTCACAGCTCCTGTTCCAGATAAGCTCACCTTCTAGAGGAGAAAGCAAGCATATCACACATACATGAAATACAGTTGTGATAAGAGCCATAAATGAAGGAGTGTGTAACAAGAACAACGACGTAATGTTTGAAGAGGAGGTGAGGAGGGATAACTTCATAGAGAAAATAGCATTGACTGTGTCCTGAGTGTCATCAGCAAAGAAAAGGAGAAAGCCTCCCAAGTAGAGAACAACAGAATATAAAACGAAGTGGAATCATGAAAGCCACAGAGTGGGCAGGAAATAGCAAGTAGTTCAATGTGGCTGGAATGGAGCCATACAAAACAGGGCTAAAACAACTGAGTGAAGTAAGATGATTAAAGATGATTGGATTATTCTTATGCCTGACAATCAGGGAACTACTAAAAGCTTTTGTACGGGGAAATATCAGCAAAGTCCCATTTTATGTGAGTGCCTGTGCCACTAGTATACGGCAGGTAGCAGAGTACAGCAGTTAAATTAGAGTCAGGAGCACAGACTATCTGGGTCCAAGTCCTGCTTGCTGTGTGACTTTGGGAAAGATGCTTTGTGCCTCAGTTTCCTCATTTAGAAAGTGATGATAATATTAGTGCTTACATCACTAAAATAGTGCTTACCTCAAACCTAAAATAGGTTTAAAGTACTTAGGGCAGTGCTATGGGCTGAATGTTTGTGTCCGTCCAAAATTTATATGTTGAAATCCTAACCCCCAAGGTGATGGTATTAGGAGGTGAGGCCCTTGGGAGGTGATTAGGTCACGAGGGTGGAGCCCTCATGAATGGGATTAGTGTGCTTATAAGAGACCCCAGAGAGCTCCCTCACCACTTCTGCCATGGGAGGACACAGCTAGAAGGCAAATCTGTGAACCAGAAAATGGGTCCTCACCAGAAACCCAACCTGCCTGTGTCATGATCTAACCTCCATAACTGTGAGAAACAAATTTCTGTTATTTATAAGCCATCCAGTCTGTGGTATTTTGTTACAGCAGCCCAAATAGACAAAGACAAACAGGTTCCGAGAATGCACCCAGTACATATTAGCTATTTTTATAAGTACTTATAGATCTGTAGCAGTTACTGTTGTGTAACAAATGACTCCAAAACTTGGCAGTTTAAAGCAATCATTTGTTTAGCTCATGATTCTGCAGGTCAACAGTTTAGTCTGGGCTCAGCTGGGTGGTTTTTCTAGTCCAGACTAGGCTAAGTTTGTTTGTATGTCTGAAGTCAGCTGCCTAGCCAGCTATTCCACAGGATCTCCCAACTTCCAGCATGCTAGCCAAGGCACTGTTCCAAGAGATAGAGCTTAAGCCCACAGGGCATCTTTAATCTGGCTTGAAAATTGCACAGCATCACTTCTGCCACACTTATGAACCAAAGCAAATCAGAACGCCAGCCCAGGTTCAAAGGGAGGAAAAATAGATTCTACCATTTGATGGAAGAAGCAACAAAGTCTCATTGCAAAAAACAGGGATACAAGGACAAGTAAAGAACTGTGGCCATTTTTGCAATCTGTCACAAGATCTGAAGCTCAGAATAAAGACCTATATTAGTGACACTGATTAAGAAGTCATTAGCTATAAACAAACAATAATAGAATCTTGCAATGGGTAAGCCCATCAAGAGAGAGACGAAAAGAGGATTCAGGGCAAAACTGTTATGAACATCAATTATTAAGATTGGATAGAGGAAGAGAGTGCACAAAGGGGACTGAGAAAAAGCCATGAGCAAGGCAGAAAACAAATGTTGAGAATGTAAACTGCTGATGACATGAGAAAAAAACAAAGACTAGGAAGTAACCTTTGGATTTAGTAGCAACCTTAGCGGTTTTGCCAAAGGCAGAAGTCTGTTTTTAGTGGATTGAACAGAGTGGGAAATGAGGAAGTACAGTGAGCAAGTGCAGACCTGACGGTAAACAGTTTGCTGATTTCAGGGAGGTGAAAAATAGCTCAATGTCTGGAGGAAAACGTGGAGTCTAGGAAGGGATTTTTATTTACTTGTTTCTTTTTTGTTTTATTTATTTTTTTGGATGGGGTAGTATAAGCATATTTAAATACTGGTTAATATGGAATGAGGAGAGAGTGAAAATTTGAAACCTCAGGAAAGAGGAGATCATTGAGTCTGAGAAGGCAGAAGGAGATGTGATAGAGAAGGCATTAAAGAAAATATGGACAAATATAGAGATGTTTGTTGGTTTGGTGGCAGGAACCTCATGGAGTTCCCATTGGATGGCTTCTACATCCTTGGAGAAGTTGAGAGTGAGAGCATATGCTAACACTAAGGGGGGAAGTGGTTCAGCTGGGGGTCTAAGGGCAGGTTTGACATAGCTGTGGTGGAAACAGGAGGGAATGTAGAGTGGGGAACCATGGAAGGACTGTCAGGCATCATTGGAAGTTCAATTGACACTGGATGCCATGCGATAGAGAGGCACCGATGTTCACAGCTGTGCGATTTTCTCCCCAGAAATGAGGAGCCATGATAGTGACACTGAGGAGGTAGGAAGTGGATTGTTCCCGAGTTGGGATTTTTTTGTCCAGGTGGATGGAACAAAAGAAAAATGGGCCGAGTGATTGAAGTGATGAACCATGTAAGTTGAACAAAAATGAAAAAAAATAGTTAAGACCAGGAGATGACTGATAAGAAGAAAGCAGAAGAGTAGGAAAGAGCTGAATACTCCCCAAGATCAAGAACAAATGCAAAGAGAGTAACCAGATGACGGAGCTAGAAGGACAGTGTGGAGAATGTATGGATTTAACTTTCCAAGGTGAATGTGTGCCAGGTCACAACAGGATCCAGGGTAGAGTCATGAAAGGGGGTGAGGTAGGTGGACGAATGGGTCACTGAAGGTCAGAAGGTCAAGAACAGAGAGCCTAGGGCATTGACTGGGTCACCCAGGCCTGAAATCACCAGGCCGGAGTAGTGTTGAGGAGAAAGGGAGACGCAGTCTTGTACAAAGTCTTCAGTGAGCAGGTGGCGGTGGGTTTGAGGGTGGGAGCTTCATCAGTGGATCAGAGGATGGTAGAGCTGACTACAACAATGTCCAAAAACACAAAGTTTATGAGAGAATGAACATCCTCCACATGAAACACAAAAATAAAAACCTTGCAGGGGACATGCCTATCCATTTGGTAAATAACAATAATAATAGTAATAATAATCCCCAGGTTAGGGGAGGATGTGAGAAAATGGACACATTGATTCATGCTGGTGGGAGTAGATATTGGTACAAATTTTCATTCCTCATAGAATTATTTATTTATGAAGCACAACCAGACACCTGAATACATACTTACTCTGAACTAGAGCAGAGAAATTCACTTTGATGTGAGACTCCTAAATCTAATTTTAAAAAGTTCAAACCTGAGAACTGGCCTACTTTCCACCTTTGCCATTAGTCAGCGATGAGTTCAAGAGGATTTATTGTCAGGGTTCCCGGGTACACTGATCTGGACCCACCTCCACAGCTAAACTGAATATGAACCCTTTTCTGGCCATAAGCTCACAGCGCCATTTCACTTCTCGCGACAACACTGCTGCTCATTTGTTTAGACTGTTTGACAAGACAAGTATTTCTGCCTTATAAAATGATGTTACTTAAGTAGATGTAGAGGCATGTCCCTGTGGGGCCCCACACTCTGCTCTTTAACCAGCATCAGATGGGATGAAGGCGGTATTTCTGTGTCAGCAATGGCATCGCCATACTCAAAAGGATAATGTGGGAGCCACTGCAGCTTCTTCCCTCTCTTTTTCAACACCTGTCACTTCCTCCTTATAGGCTAGACGCAGGGGGCAGCTGTTAAACAAATTATTTATATGTATAAATCATCACACACATAAATATATGAAGAAAAGTGTGGTAAGAGCTATGAAGGAAAAGTACAAGGTTCTAAACCAGCATTTAATGGGATTACACCCTAATCTAGATGCCAGGAAGGAAGCGAGCCCCTAAAACCCCAAGAATTCCATCAATGATTCTCAGCATTAGGTATGTACACACTGATACCACATTTTCTATGTCAGAAATTAACCACTGTTCAAAGGCCTTGAAAAAGAATGAGATGATTGATTCCACGATGTAATTCAAGCAACAGAGGAAGTCAGCAAAGAAAGGAGTAACCATGTCTTTCGTCTCTTCCACAGGCCTGGAAGATTTATTCTAAGGTGAAAAATCGGACTGGAAGTCCTTACTTCTAAATTTTTGGGTCTCCCAATTTAGAGACTTTAAAAATATCAGTAGCAGAAAAATTTTTTTGACACTTTACCACATAGACTTCCCAATAATCGTACCATAGAGTTGACCTTTAAAATATCTCACTTTGAAACACGCAGGCACAGGATACACACGAAGAGCCTTCAAGCAGCTCAGTGTGCCTCAGCCTGAGCTCGGAGGACTTGAGATCAGCTCTGTGCCTCCTACCTGGTCACTTAAGTATGTTGTAAACACTGCCTGTGACATTCTTGTCCTGGAGATTCGCAGTCCACAGTGGCTATTAAATGTCATCTCGATGCTCTCCGCCCTCCGGTGGCTCTGTTCACAATCTAGCCGCATGCCAGCCCCCTTCTCCCAGTGCACTGGCCTCCTCACTCTTCCTCCCACAGGCCACCGCGCTCAGACTCAGGGTCTTTACACGGCACTTGCTGTCCCTTCAGCCCCGAATGCTCTTTCTCCTCCTCCAGGCTTTCCTGCTGACACGAGCCCTCCCTGCAGTCGGGTCTCTGCTCCAATGTCGTCTCCTCACAGCCCCCTTCCCTGACTAGCCCATGTTTAGAACCATCTCCCTCCTCTCTCTAATCCCCCAACTTTTACTTTTCTTTATAGTGCTACAGCTACCTGACACGTTTTATATTATTTATTTGTTTATTGTTGGTCTCCTCAGGAGAATGGAAGAGCCATGAGGGGAGGACTCATTCTTCTCTCTGCCCAGTGCCTACAAGAGTGGTCAATACATATTTGAAGAACTAGTTAAATGGATGAATGAATGAATGTATTGCTTGGCTGTCACTGAGCAAGCTACTGTCTGGTGTTGAGATGTCATCACTGGCTTTGGCAGGGAGGACATTCGGCATGCCCTCTGGGCCGAGGCCATGGGTAAGACTGCTCAAGGGAAGGCTAGGGTCAGGTGAGGGGCAGTTCTCTGGACCATGACCTCATAGCGCTGGGCACACCCCAGCATCCCTCATGATGGTTTTTTCCCTTGACATACTTGGGTCCAGTTAGATCTTGCCAGGCTGCTAATGGTCCCCAAACTGGTATGCTTGGGGATGGTCAGTTTTTTCCTGGATGTAACATGCAACCATTTACCCCAGTCTTCCTGACTCTGTCAAGTTCTGAATCTCCCACTCTTATCCACTACCCAGCCAAGGGACATCTTCTAGATTGGTGAAAAGCTTTCCCAGTGTTTCTGGCCAAGATTCTTTGGTCATCTGCAATCAGGAATTCTGTCCTTTTTACCTCACTGCGAAAAATCATCTAAGTATCACTAAGTGCTTAGATTTCTGCAAGAAAAAAGTTGGAGAGGGAAGTGTTTTACTTCTTAACTTTAGTTTTCTGCTCTGCCACATCTGTGACATGAGGCAATGAGCGTAGAACAGAATCCTTGGTGAATGGAGGGAAAGCAAAGAGGTGGTAGAGTGAAAAGAAAACAAATAGATAAATTCATAAAATATACATACATTACTGCTTGGTCAGATGTTCACTTCTCTTCTAATAAGGTATAGGCAGGAAAAAATTACTTGGTGCATGGCCTTGATTTTCCAAAGAAAGGAGGGAATGAGCCTGTTTTAACTAAATGTGTATGAACATCAAGTTTGGTATCAAAGCCTTGTGGTTTTGTATAACTAATATTTTCCTTATAAAAACATTTTCCTGGAGTTATACAGCTATGTGGAAAATTTGCCTCTACTCATTCTTGACATATTAACATTGAAAAGTATTTCTTAAAGGGAAAAATTTTCCAAGAAAGTAAACATTCTAGGACACTTTAGCTCTCTGTTTCATCTTGTTTTTTTTTTTAAATCCCTTAAGGCTTGTTGTTGCTATCGTTGATTTGTTTGTTTTTTCCCATTCTCTTAGGAATACCTTAAAAGCCAATATGATAGCACCAGCTATTGTTGGATGAAAATCACAGTTCAATTCAATCTCATTTAAAATAAGTACACCCTACTTCCTTTTACATAAAAACAGAACAAAACTCTTTGTGAATTATCTTTAGTTTTAAAGAGGTAAATAAATGATACATAGCAAAACATATATTTATCCCATGTATTTAGGAATAGTTGGAGATATATTTGTTCAGCATCCTTAGCAACCACATTTGAATGAAGCAGAAGACAAAAAACACAAATTAGTTATAAAAATAGCTTATTTGCTTAGAGAAGGATGAATACTTTGTTGTCATTTAGGTTTGGAGGAAGAAGAAAGACTAGAGGCCCTGATCATTTTCCCATTTTTCTGCCTCTGTGTTCAGCCTAGATTATCTTAAATCAACCAAACACTGCAGTTGAGAGATGCCTTCATATTTTACAGCTGCCAAGGTGGCTATAAAAGAATATTCCATTAAATTTAAACTATATGTGCCTTTTTCTTTAACTTTTTGAAGAATTTAGTATATGGTATGTTTATTTCTGTCTCTTGACTTTACTCGGTTTTATGCTTTGGATTAAAATTCCAAGCTAACGGATGACAAGTTCTCTTTACAATGACAGAGGTGGCTTCTAGAACAATCAGCATTGCTTTGTCAAGTGGTGGGAGGATTTCGGAGGAAAGAGACCTGAGGTGATTGAGCGGGCCAGAGCAGGGAGATGAATTATCTCTGGAGAAGTTCGGAACCCTGGCTATATATTCACGCAAATACCTTCAGCTCAGTGGTGAGCTTGGCTCTTTTGGCAATGATTTGTGATCTAATTTGAGATTCTTGTTTATGATTCCAACACCTAGTTTATTTCCTTCTAGCTGATAGCATAAATAGTTGTGTCTGGGAGACAGGAAGATCCAACAGCTAGGATGAGCTACCTGGCTATAGCATATCATATGGGCTTTATTAATCAAATCCAGAGACAGTCCATCATTTTTAGGTGAAAGTTTTGCTAGTGTACTGACTACCTATCAGTGTGGGGAGGAAAAATCCCAGCACTATCCCTGGCATATAGCACTTGTTCAATAAATGTAAATTTCCTTCCCCTGTTGAGGTCAATGAATTTATGAATTACGGATGTAACTAGCCTCACAGATGTTTTGCAAAAAAGTGGATTCTGCCATCAAATAAGTGTAGGGAATTACAGAGTCAGAGGGTCAGGCTCCCTCTTGGAGCTTCAAACTGCCTATTAGCATGTGCAAGGAGTTCAAAGCAGAGTTCAGGGACCAGAGTATCAGCTCTCCCTTTCTTAGCTGTGAGACCTGGGGCCATGTACTTAACCTCTCTGTTTTCTTATTGCTAAAATGAGGATATTTTCCACTTTGTAGGATTAGTATGTTAATATTTATAAAGCACTTACAACAGTGCCTGGCACCAGGAAGTGCTAAATAAGTATCAATTAAATAACTAAGATCTCTGAAAGATTCTTCAGGAAAAAAATATTTTTTAATTAATTTAAATTATACATTTTAATTTTAAAATTTTTAATTAATTAATTTAATTAATTAACCTAGAGTTTCCCAAACTATCTTTGACAGTGGAAACCCCTGCCCCACCTAACTCCACCCTACTCTTTTTTTTTTTTCTCCCGTAATAACTTTCCCAGGGAAAACTATGTTTCAAAACATTCTTTAGAAAATATGCTGTAGAGAGAAGTTCACTGAATCCACTCTTAACAAAGGATTAAAAAGAGAAGGTTTACAAAGAGTCATCAGTGTGCATTTTGATCATAATTCTAAAAGTCTCAGAAATTACGAGAAAATTCCAGACTATGCCAAGCAAAGTGTTCCTAGTTAACTAAGTTCATATAATGCTCACAATGGTAACATTTAGCCTGGGCTGAGTGCTAATGTACACCAGATGCTTGTCTAGCCTGTTTAGATGCCATTTCTAAATCCTAATGACAATCTCGAGAAGTAAATATTATGATTCACCCCATTTTATAGATACTGAGTCTGTCTCTCAGTTTCTTGCCTAAGGTTACCCAGCTAGAAACCAGTGGAGCCAGGAATACAGATCGAAGAATTCAGACCCCAAGATCCACACCCAAGAGGTTCTTAGGCAACTTCAACACACACATTTCTTCTCCCCTAACTCCACCCCCTTCCACCTGAGGGACTCGGGGACCCCAAACCCAAACTTTTGTGCTAGGGTCAGTTGCTTTTGTAAATGGGGTTTAACTTGTCCCTCTGGGACAATGATATACAATAGCTATTGTCATCCTCAATTATAGACAAAACTCTGAAACATTAGACAAACAGGATACATAATTTTACTCTTCATCTTTTCCCCCCCAAGATCTGACGTTTTCACATGCCCAGTGAATGGAGGAGAGAGGACCCGAACCTCAATGTTCCCTGATCCAGTAAAGTGCTCTTTCTGCTGAGTCTCGCTGCTGCTTCCAGAACTTTGTGAATTTCACTGACATCTGTCTTTGTTGTTCTTTTCAAATGCTGACATTTAACAAATACCACTGGTCGGTTCGCTTTGTTTTTCTGCTAATGCAAAAATATGTTGCAGGGTTCTCAAACACTGGCGGTGTGCTCCTGTCTTGTTTCCATGTCGCTGGCCATGCCGACAGCACGTGCCCGAGCACGTGGAGAGATGCGACACCCAGCTCCAAGACTGTGCATCTTTCTTCACTTTTGTACCATCTGGGCGCCGCAACATTCAAGGAATATTCTCCACAGGTCTTTTGGGAAAGGAACAAAGTAGACTTTTGTAGCTGTTATTGTTGAAAACCAATTCAGTACAATGACTTTAAACTAGTGAAAATCAATCCAGCTAGGAACATTTTCTTTTGTGCGTGGCAAATGCAGCAGATGGATTGATTTTTTTTTTAAAAAACAGGATGTTCTCAGATCTCAGAGAAAAATGTACCTTCTAAATGAAAATCTGTAGTACATATTTACGTATTTAAATACACAATCAAGTTTTTATCTCCCACCTGTTGAGATTAAACATTTGCATCTTGTCCGTATTATCTCAATGTAAATATCAGTATTGTCCAAGAAAAAAGAGAGCTGGACAGAAGTTAAAGCAGTGAAGGAAGATTTTACTCAGGACTATTGCAATAGGAGAAAAGAAACCTCAGCATAGAACCAGGCTCAACTCTGAATACAGTCCAGGCAAGTGGGAATTTACAGTGAAGGAGCAGGGTGGGGGGCAGTGGATGAAGACTTACTAAGAGGAGACATCAGGGGTAGGATAGGGGACATCCTGGTTAAACTGAGCTTACAGGATCTCTGCTGAAGACAGGTCCGGGGAATGGTGGAAGAAGAGGAACTCGATTAGATATCAAGGCAGATAAGAAATGGAGGATGGAGGACTCTTACTAAACTGAATTAGCAGGGTTCTTGCTAAAACTGGATTTTATAGGAAGTGCACAGAAGGGCCTAGGAGAAGGTTCCAGAGCCTGGCTAAAGTTTAGTCAAGCAAGGAATCTTTGTCGGTATTATTCCTGGGCTTTTTGGGCAATATTACCCTTTTCAACCACCATCATATAGGTGCCTGCAGGTAGGTACCACACACACGTCATACATATACAACACACTTCTACTATTAAATGTTTAGTGCGATCCACGCCAGCTTGAAGAAAGCAGCATTGTCCACCAATGGTTAGGAACGTGGGTAGTAGCAGACTAGATATCAGGGCCTCAAATCATCGTGGCCTGAACTTCAGGAAGAAATGTCACTGGATATGCTTGCTATTGGGCATGTATGTCGTTGATATTTAGAGACATTTGGTGATAAGTAAAGTGACAGATACGTCACGGATCCGGAAACTGGTGTCAGTATCCTGTTCAGAGGCAGGGATTAGCAGGAGTCCGAGCAGCTGGTTCCGGCTCCCTCTTTTCCTCTCCCTCAGGTACCTAGATCCTCACTTGGGCCCAGGCTTCTTGCTGCCTCCACACCCAGCCATGTACCATCCTTTGTGGAAACACAGGCTTTTCTCCAGGGGAGTTCCGTAGACCACTTGTGTCAGAATCCTGGAGCAAGCTTGCTGAAAATGCAGATTCCTGGGTCCCACCTCAGGCTTATTGAAGCTCAATATCTATAGAGGAGCCCTGGAATCTGGATGTTTAACAGGCCATTTATAAACAAAAAGTTCAGAACCACAAATATTTACAAAAAATACAAGGGGAAAATAAGCTTAAAAATAGAAAGAATGAGGTTTCTAGGTAAGGTATCCATACAATTTATACCTTTGAGCATGAAAGGAGGCACTATTTCTCCCAGATATTTCACACCCACCTCATCTATAATTTTTCCTATTTCCCACTGATTCCCCCAATTGCAGCTGCAACTTTGTACATGTTGAAGCAAATGGCAGAGTCTGTGGCATATTTGGCTGTCACACCAAGTGATCATCATGGGTGGCAACACAGTGCTTCTCCCACAACCACCGGAGATGGAGAGTCAGGGGACCGGGGGCTGAGACTAAGCACACCTGGTATTATCAGCAAGCCCCGGGCACATTATCCTTGAAGGGGAGGTATGAGTGACCTTATGTCCGGATGAGTCAGGGAAAGGGAGACAGGTTATCAATGATGGTCTTTTAGATTTAATCACATTAACCCAGACAAATGCTAAAGCAGACAGGTTGCCAGGTCAACAGGGGCAAACCAGGACTGTCCAGAGCAAGCTGGCACACATGGTCCCCTTATCTATAGAGCATCTATCTTACGTGATATTAACCAAAGATAATATCCAGCTTGATGTAGCTGCCATAGCTTATGCACCACTCTAAATGGTCTTTTTCTTTGTCTTCCTAAATCACTTGTTTTGATTCTTGAGCACTGCCCCTTTCACCTTTATTTTAAACTTTCCTTTCCCTAAAGGAGAAATTCAGTTAAGAGATTCAGTCATTCATTTCTTTGCTCATTTATTTATGTGAAAAATAATTACAGATGGCCTACTGTTTCTGAACCAGGTTCATTTTGCCTGCTGCATGATTATGTCAACCACCAAGACAATGAGTTTGCAAAGAGAAAGGATTTTAATCACAAGGTAGCCAAGCAAGGAGGCAAGAGAACTAATCTCATACCTGCCTCCCTGAAAAATGAGGATATGGGATAAAGGGGCAGGGTGACCTGAAGTGGGAATAGATGATTGGAGGTAAGGAGAAGTGAGGTAATTGATGATCTGTGCAAGCTAGTCAAGCTTCCTGGCTCTTCATAGGATGCATGTTCACAAAATGGTTGTTACCATGATCTGAGGGTGGAATTTTCAGCTCCTTGATGTCGAAGCCTCACTTATCAGTCTTCCTCACAGGCCCACTTGATAAGTTGGTGGTCTCAACAGGCCTGAACTGTACAAGGAGTCGACTCTCAGTTCCTGAAAAACTTAAGCTCCCCACCCGTTGCTATGGTGACCCAAGCATCAGAGATGGTACCTATAGGGCGGGCTTTAGTAATGCATTATCTAAATAATTTGCAAACAGACAACTAACTAAGTATACTTAAAGCAAGTTGGCCCCCGGTTTCACTACCTCAACCAGAACTTGCTGATGATCCAGCAGTGATGAAATAGATTACATTTCCCGCCTTTATGGAAATGGAGGAGATACACACACAGATAAATAGATATAAGTAAGCATTGTCATAAGTGCTGTGAAGAAGATGGACATGATAAAAACGGAAAGAGGGATGAGTGGGCTGGCTGTGGGGGGGTTGGGGAAAGGAGAACGGAAGCAGTTTGCAATGTGCCCCCAATCCGATGTGAGGAAGTAATTGTTTAATCAAGTGTTCCTGTTGAAAGAGAAAATGAATTACTTGAAGTCAAATATTTTTCTCGTGAACGCTGAGGAGGAGCCCCAAGAAGACAGAAGTCCTTTCCTATCTGTTGACCACCATGCCACACTGGGCAGAGGTGATCTGCCTGGAGTTTGGCCCTGATACGAAGGAAGCCTTGTATGTAGATGGGGCGTGAAGGAAGCCTGCAGCCTATGACAGGATGTGGCTGAGTAAGCCAGGACCATTATAGAGAAAAGGCTAATAATTCACAGTCTAGAGATTCGAATACTGCTCCTCTGTTTACTAACTATGTGACCTCAGGCAAATTATTTAAATTTTACAGTTTCCTCCTCCATAAAATGAAGATAATAATAGTTCTTAATGGGTTTTTGTGAGAATAAAATGAGTGAATATGAGTTAACGTGCATAAAACAATGCCTAGCACAAGGTAGGTGCTCAATAAATAATTTCTAAAGTATATATTATAAAAAGTGTATGTTATAAAAAAGTATTAAGGAAAATAAACAGTTTCTAGAAAAGTATTGAAGGGGTTCAGAACATGCCACCTCAAAATATTGGTACTTTGACATATTGATTATTTTGAATGGAATGCACTTGAGAAACTGTAGATGCAGCAAGGGCTCTCTCTGCTCTCCCCTCTTCTATCTAAAAGCAGGTCATAAGATTTCCCACGAGAAAGGCACCCTCCCTACACCCAGAAGAAAAGAATGTTCTTATCATTGGAAACTGGGAGTCGACACCAAAATGGATCTGTACAAACAAACCTGCTAAAATAATCCTCATCTTCCATTGGTTTCCCCCATGTATTTCCTAGTCACTGTCCCACAATTTATTGCCCCTGGCCCAGGCCCCTTTGTCTTGTCACATCCCCACAAGTTATTGTTCTTTGTTTAAAAAGATATGTAAGCTTTTGGCCTAAACAGCTTCTTTGGGTCTTCATTTTCCATATGAAGACTCCTGTGTGCATGCAAAAATATTAAATAAAACTTACATGTTTTTCTCCTGTTAATTTGTCTTATGTTCGTTTAATTTTCAGGCCCATCCAGAGAACCTAAGAGGGTAGAAGTTTTTCCTCCCCTACAGTACATATATATGTATATTTTATATTATATAATGTTAAAAGTTTATATTTTCCTAGTAGGAGCCCTCTGTATTGGGTAGTGAATCATTACCCAATGAAACCTTCTCACTTGATTATGTTGAATATGATAAACATACAACAGAACCCAGACAATAGAGCAGCACAGAAGCCAAGACACACATAGAGAGAAAGCAGTAATCAAGTCCATGAGTAAGCAGAAGCCATAAGGCATGGAAAAACTCTCAATAATGGCAGCAGAGGCAGAGACAATGAAAACCTAAGAACCAGATTAGTAGATCTGTGTAAGCATACCAGCATTACTACTTTATTCTGAAAATTGTTTCAGTTCTTCATGAGAACTTACTATGCTACTGGATTCACGTGTGTTGATGCCATGTCAGTTTCCCCTCATGATGACAAAGTGGCTGCCAATGGCTCTAGGCTTGTATTCCCACAACTTCAAGTTACCTAGAAAAAGATAACACATCTTTCTCTCAAAAGGCCCTGCAATTGTCCAAAGATCCCATCATATTGGTTCTGATGGGGACGCTTGCCCATCCCTGAGCTAATCACCGTGGCTGGGAGAATGGAGTATTCTGATTAGCCAGGCATGAGTCACATGTACATCTCTGTAGTTAAGGCTGATATCAATAATTCCCAAACGACATGGACTGGGATTGATGGTAGGATGGTTCCCTAAGGAAAATGGGGTAGAAATGGATACTAGCAACAAAAACAACAATCTCTACCACAGTTGGTAGGTATCAAGAATACCTGGGCAGAGTTGCCTTTCCTGAAACGAAAGGAAGGGGCACAATCTGCCATCCTGATAGGCACATGGAATAGCTGAGCTTCTTTTTTCACAGCCTCCCAGAGATGTGTGATTCAAGGGTGAAGCTGGACAAATTGACTGCAGATCACCTCTGCACACTCCCACCACCAACAGCAAATCCACTCTCTACCTCGGATGCTGCCTTTGTTGTAAAGGTTTACATTAGAGGCTTCTGCCAAAGTCCTGTGGTTACGTTTTACGTAGAAAGAAAATGGTGCTATACATGAATGTGTGTGTTTTATGGTGGACAAATCTGGCCCAGTATTAATTTCCATCATTTCTGAAAGTCCTGATGAATTTATTCAATCAGGGAGTTTACATCCTCATTTCAGTGAACCCTCCTTAACATTAAACAGTTATAAACTTCCTGGCAGCAAGGAGCATGACTCTTTCTGTTCAAGGGGAGATGATGACTGAGAGATCCAGGCTCTGAGAAGAAAGACAGTGTAAGATCTGGCGGAAAAAATCTTTCCTGTTTTATGAGTTGAGTCTATTAGCTGTTTAGGAGCGAATGCATGCAAAGTTCAAATATTCATAATCACAAAATTAAGAGTACAGGTGAAAATGCTTTTAAAAAGTACAGAAGAAATCAAATAAAAATACGTTGGAAAATACTTTTTCGTAATACTCCTGTTTGCTTTCTCATTCTCTGTTAGCTCCAGCACTGCTGGGGAGCAAAAATCCAGCTTCCTGTTTTGCAAATTCTATGGAGAATTCACTACTTCAATCTTTTCTAGTCCTCAAGTTTTTGCAGGATAAAAAGTAGCCATAATCATTTATATACCTACACCCAAATATCAAAATGTTATACTTTAAAACACGTTTCTGGGCTCAAAAATGTAATATGATGTCTACCAAGATTTAGGAATCTACTCACTCTGTTAACAATACACATTGTGCTCTTCGCTTCATCTCTATCACCAAATCAGGGACTATGATAACAGAATTTCTGTAGTTTGTGCCTTTTGGATGTCTCCACAGCGAGAAGACAGATGATTCTGTGCTCCCAACTAAGAATGGATCTTTAAATGCGAGGATGAGAAAAAAGAAAAAACCCACACACCCACACACCTCCAGATCTCTTCTTATATTCCCTGCTGGGTCTCTTCTTTCTACATACCTTTTGCAAGGTGCCAAAATCTTCAATTTCAGCGGTTACTACTATCTCCCGCCTTTTTCTTTTAGTATTTTAGAATCCCATTTTCTTTCCTCGCTAACTGAAATAACACTCGTGCCACACTTTCCGCCTTTGGGGCTGTGTCTGTCGCGTGGGTCTAGTCACAGGGTTTATTTTGTCCTGTGTCTCATCAGCTTGCTCTTCTGTTTTCTGAGGAAGCACCACATAGATATGATATCTATGCCCATTTTTTCCAGCTTTTCCTGCAGGGAGTTAAGAGACGATTATTTAGCCCTGTAAAGTAATCCTGGGAGCTATTGTGATGCAAATCCTAGTGTTCTTAACTTGGCAAAAAGCTTTCTCAGGAAGAAATCAGCATTTCCCTCTCTCTTTTTCGAATCTAGGAAGTAGGACTGTTTCTCTTCCGGTTAGGAATGCTTTCTTTGGTGGGTATTTTCTGTTTTCTAACAGGAAAAACATAATGGCCAAGCCTTACAATTTGAATGGACTAGCGAATGTTAAGACTTGCTTTAGGAGTGTTGCTAAAACTTCTTCTGTAAAAAGGTAACTACAAATTGCATGGGGGCACAAAAATACCTGAAGGGAGTAGACAGGTCACTCCACTGAAGAAATCAAAGGATGGACACACCGAAGCCTTCGGAGCGCCAGCTACAGTATAGTGAAGACAGCACGATAAGGCAAAGTTTAAATACGCTGGAGCTAATTTTGAGAATAATAAAATGCCCTAGCGATAGGCTCTCTGGAACGTCTGTGCTGCCAACGATCACCGCACGATCCGTCCACCAAAGGACGGGAAGGCCAAACACTGTAAGGCAGATCACGGAGACTGAAAATGACATTTCCTGGATGCTTTGGGAAATAATTTCAAAGAAATCTAGGTAGACTTTCCTCATCTACTTTCCTACCCATTTCAAAAGTTTACTTCCTACTGCTGTGATCACCCCTCAGAATGCCTTGGTGTTTCCTTTCCCTGCTGTAGCCTCCCCTAGTCCTTCCTCAACCTGCCCACTCTGACTTCTTTCTCCGAGATACCCAGTGGGTTCATAACACTAGTCCTGCCAACTTTTTGTTTCCCCTGACCTGACAGTTTTGTCCATAACCTCCTCTTCCTGGAGACCCCTCCATCCATTCCTCATGGCGCTGAGTGACGGTGCTCTCTCTCCACCTGTCTCTTTCCTTCACTGGTTCTGCTTCGTTGGCTGCTTGCCCAGCATCCCTTGCTCTCACACAACTCACACCAGACTGTTTTCCTCTGAAATCTCAGCCAGTCTATTGGCTTCAACCCCTAAAAGAAAAAGATGCCCAACTTTGTAACCAAGCTCACTGTCTCTCCCAGGTTCAGTCCCCCCCACCACACCTGCATCCCAGGAAGATGCCTTTAACTTCTGCTTCCTCCTAAGCCATTTTCCTCTCTGCACATCCTAACTGGCAGTGGCGCCCAAATTCACAGATTATTCTTATTAACCTCTTATGGTTCTTGCCTTCTACCTCTTCTTAATTTGTATTCACTAAGATCTTTTTTTGTTGTTCTATGTTCAACTTACTACAATAATCTCCCAAATGGCTTCAGTGCCTATAATCTGTCTCCAACAATTGATCTGAGCCAACAGACTCTTTCTAAATGCTGGACAGTCAAGGAAGCCCAAGACATGCCACGTGCTCTGATGGTGCTTTCAGTCCAATGCAGGGACAGGGGGTGGGGAAAGGTAGGAAAGTAAATTAAAAAGTTTCTGAACAATTTGAAAACGTAATAACAGGGTGAAAAAATGCATAGACTCCAGACGTCTAAGTCACATTCAGGAGACAAGCAAGAGTCACCAGGGAAGGTGACCTTGGAGGGAGTTTTAAACAACAAACGTAAGATGGATATAAAGAGAAGTGAGAAGAAATAGTATCTCAAAGCTTGGAGGCTTCGAGATATCTTGAGGTGGAGTGAAGGGTAGAACATGATGGGAGAGGAGGCGAGAGAGTGGGCTGTAGCAGTTAGCGTCCCAGGAGGAAGAATTGGGCATACTCAAAGGACTTTAAGTGAGTAGAATCTAACAAGGGGAATATAAAAGTGCGAAAGAAATGGTGCTGCACTGAGGTCTAACAAGGGCAGGAAGTCGTTAACACCCCTGCTGGCTGAAAGGAGGAAGGGAAAAGGATGATGTGACTGGAACTGGGGACAGTAGCAGCTGTGTAAGAGGAGCTGGGAGCTGGGTATAGAGAAATGTCACCACATCTGGGCTGGGAGCAAGGAGTAGAGGGACAATGAGGTGAGGAGTAAGGAAGTCACCCCTCTCTCATGGCCTGCCATCTGATCCCCTACCAGTGCTTCTTGTTAGACATGGCCAACCAGAACCTGGAGAGCAAGGAAGCCTGAAGTCCAAACAGGCCAGCCTTCCTGAACACACGGCCCAGGGTGAGGAAGAGGGGGGATGGATGTGAGGGTGCGTGGGGAACAATCATTGGTATTTCTGGGTTGGTCATGCTGTAGTTTGCCTCTCTAGCTTGTTTGGGTATTTTGATTTGTAATGATCTCTGCCTAAAATCTTTATTGCACCCATTTTTTTTTTCTTTGGTGAGGAAGATTGTCCCTGAGCTAACATCTATGCCAGTCTTCCTCTATTTTGTATATGGGATGATCCCACACCTGGCTTGAGGAGCAGTGTGTAGGCCCACAGCTAGGATTTGAACCCACGAACCCTGGGCCACCAAAGCACAGCATGTGAACTTAACCACTACGCCACTGGGCCAGCCCCTGAACCCATTTTTTTCATGTTTTGAAATCTTTATCCCATTTAAGATGAATTGCTGAACCAAATCACGTACACTATCATGAATTTCACTTCAACATAATTCTTAAGTTTACATTAAAAACATGTTTTTAATTTACAACAAAACTGAAAACTAATATATATTCCTTTAGAGTTATATCAGTTTTGCCAGCAATAGTTTCTAATGTTCCATTCCATTATTTGGCTTAAATAAGTTTTACATTTTGGCATAATACAATAGGAATCTGCACTAAACACTTTCTTTTCCTGGCATTCACCCCAAACCATTTACTTTTCTCTATGGCACGAAGTAATGAAAGTGGGGAGCAAAATAACGCCTAAGTGAGAGGAGTTGTCACATTTGATAAATGGAGTAAATGTGAACAGAATTCAATCTATTTGACAAATGGATCTAATTTAACTAGTGTCCTGCATCTGGTGGATTTCTCCACTTGGTAAGAACGTTAGTGTTTGCAGGTTTTCTTGCCTCAGTACGTAGAAAAGAATCCAGGAGGTGACTCCTGGCCTTTCAGTTGAAATTTACCCAAGATTTCAATGAATAATGAGATACCACGTTTTGTCTAATAAGTTGACAGATATATTAAAATCATCATTGTGACATTTCAGGGACTTGCAGGAATAAGAAGAAGGGAGAGAGGGTCAGGGATGGGTCACATTCCAAAGGGATCAGAATGGCATCACGTTTCTCAACTATCCTAGAAGACAGAAGAGAATGGAAAATTACCTTCAAAATGAATAAGAAATGACTTACAACCTAGAATTCTATTCCCAGTCAAATAATAAATCAAGTGTAAGTGTAGACTAGATATTTTCAGACATGCCAGTTCTCAAAACAATGTATTCCTTGTGGACCTTTTTCAGATTTTTGGAAGATATGTTCACCAAATGAGGAAGTAAAGAAGGGAAGAGAGAGAAAGAGCAGAAAAGAAGGAAAAGAATTCCCATGACAATGTTGAAGAAAAATGTGCAGAAGCCTAAGGGTGCACCCAGCTCAGACTGGAAAAAGAGGAATTAGCACTCAGAGATATGTCTGCGGGACTAAAAAAGTAAGAAGTGACTTATGACATGATGTGTTTGTGTGAGAGGTAGCTACTCTTATATAATCTATTTCAGAAAACTATTATGAACAGAAAATTAGCCAACTCATATCATCTGGCTAGAATAACATTGATATAAAGAATGGACAAGGACAAGAAAAAAACGTACTTGTAGATTGATATCACCTATGAATATAGTCGCAAAAATTTGAGAGAACATATTAGTCAATAAATTCAACAGAATATTAAAAATAGCATGATCAATTAACACTTATGCCAGAAATTTAAGCATAGTTCAAAACTTAGGAAATATTTTTATATAATCAGCCATAGTAACAGATTAAGGAGAAAGTCACATGATGACTTCAAAAGATAAAGAAAAAGCATTTAATAAACTTCAGCATTCATTAATAATAGAAAAAAACTAAAGTATTTATAAATCACGTATCTTATAGAGGACTTGTATCCAGAATATATCAAGAACTGTTTATAATTTAATAAGAAGAAAACAATCCAGTTTGAACAGAGACTTAAGTGAAAAAGATATACAAATGGAAAATAAGCACATGAAAAGATGCTTAATATCATTAGTCATCAGGGAAATACATCTTAAAAACATAATGGTATATCACTACACTTCTTGAATGGCTAAAACTTGAAAAAACAATAGGCCATTCCAAGAGTTGGCATGATGAAGAACAGTTACTCCCATGCCTTGCTGGTGGGAATGCAAAACAGACAACCACTTTGAATAAAGTTTTGACTGTTTCTTATAAGTTTAACATACACTTATTATACAACCCACTAGTGATGTTCCCAGGTATTCACTCAAGAGAAATAAAAACATGCACCCACAAAAGACCTATATGCAAATGTTTATAGCAGCTTAATTCATGATACCTGTATTAATCACATTTTTTATTTTGAATAAATCAAATCTGTAAGTATTGGCATGGGTAAATCTAAAATATATAAGGTAGGGTGGGGAAAAAGCAAGTTGTAGAATATACACGTTTATCAAATTTACATAAAGTTTAAAATGTTGCACCAAAATACTATGCAATGATTACATATATAAAAATATATATCATAATTATGAAACCATGGATGAGAATGATAAACACAGAGTTCTTATTAATGGTTAACTCTGAGCATTGAGGGAAGAGCATGAATTCAAGACTGCACTGAGGACCTCAATCATATTTAAACTCTCGTTTTTGTGTTTAAAAATCTTACAAAAATAGACCATTAAGTTTAGATTTGATAGAATTATTCAATATATTTAATATGTTGCTTTCTCTGCAGAATATGTTTTGATATATTTCAGAATAAAAATTGAGATAATTTTGTTTCCCACTCTTTCGTTTAATAATATATTGTATCTTTTTTTCTGTAACACTAAGTAATCTTAACACATCTCTTAAGTTTTCTTAGCATTTCATCAGGCAACCATTAAACCTTTTCCCTACATATGGACATTTAGAGTGTTTCAATTTTTCAACATGTAATTAACACTTCAATCAAATCTTTTCACAAAAGGCATTTTATGGTTTTTAAAAAACTAAGTCTGAAGTGGGGTACTTGAAGAGAGAAGAACACAGCAATTACAAAGAGAAGGCAAGAGGAGAATAACAATTCTCCTTGGCTGAATGTTTAAAATCACAAGTCAACTATTGAAAGTAATTTAATATATTTTTAATAAAACTGTAAACATAATCAAGGAAAATGCAAGTAAGGGAAATTTAATTATCCTGCAAGGAAGCATCCAATTCTGCAAAGAAATGTTAGAGAGAAACCACAGCTACATACAAGTCAATGATTCTACAGCAGAAGGTTGCGTGTTGTTCACATTCAAAGGCCATTTTTTTTTCAGTTTGTCAATCACGGTATTTAGCTTTTCCATCGTGCATATGCAACAGTTTCTTCCTAAGTAAAACTGAACACGTCAGCTCTTAAAGGTGGCCCTTCCAGTTACCCAAATACGAAGGTAGCCAAAAACTGTGGTTAAAATGGAAAAAACTATTTTTCCATTTGTGCATTGCTCTCAATCATATGTTCCAGAAAAAAAAAAAAAAAAAACACCTTTAGGTTGAGAAAAAGCATGTAAATATCAATCCAAAATCTAAATACTAATATTTCTGAAAGTGAAATGCACAGACAGATGGTAAAGCTAATGCTTACCCATAATCTCTTCTATTTATTTCATAGTCCTATTATCTGAAACACTGCTAACAGAAACATACATACACACAAAAATATTTTCCCCTTACAAAACTAGCTCTAGTCTTGCATAAAACAGGGGAGGAGCACGGATTACAGATCCAGCCTCACTGTGAGTTCAATTTTTACCACTTTAAGTTGTATAAACTCAATAAATACCTAAATATTTCTGAACTTCATTTTCTCTCATCTCTGAAGTTAGAATATTAGAGAAAATTCACATTTATCTATTAATCTCTTCTATCTATTTTAACTGTATTCACATTTATCTTGCTTTAAACATTATTTGAAAGAAAGTGGGGTATAAAAAATGAAATATTAATTAATAATCATCTTACATTGTTTCTCTAAGAATTCAGTAATCTATGAAAGCTTAGCCAGTAAAAGGCACTCAAAGCATGTTTATCCTTTTCATCTTCTTTTTGAAAAAAAGGTACAAAATTTTGTATCAACAAAACTTGTGGAAAGTTGCACTTCTTAAAATTCATAATATGAAATTTGAAGATTTTTATGGGATTTCACGATATGAAATTCTGCCATCAGATCAACACCCTTGAAAATAACCCAGTTCTTTATATTAGAAGCTTCCAGTAAATAGCAAAAGCCAGTTTATTTATAAAAATGACATTCATTTGTATAGTTCTTTACAAGGTGCATACAAAGTATATTCAGACATAGTATCACTACCAGAAGATAAAATGTTCTAGATAAACAGTATTTCTCTCCTTACCACCTGATTTTGCCTTAATCGTGCCGTTATTGTATGTGTAATTACTTTATGGAGCAAATTGATTATTTTCTTAAAAAAATTACAATTGATACCACTGCTTCATATAGCTCTTTAGAACTGTTTGCCCTATGTCTGAATACCACTTTCTTCAGAATAACCAGGGATGCTAATGAATGGTCCCCCACAGATCAGCGACATTAAGCTCTCTGGGAAAGTGGTCTAGGAGTATTCATTTTAAAAGAGTTCCCCAGGTTATTCTGACAAAGGCCCATGTTCAAAAAATGCTGCCTTAGTGTTTAGGTTAATACAGTAAGTGACAACAGGGTACTGTTGGTGTCTCCCTCTGCTGCTGGTGGGAATATTACTGCTATTTTGTTGTAGACATTAAAGAGTGAAGGTTCCTGTGGTAATTCTTTTATCAAATATTGCCAGGTATTCTCGCTATTTATATGCACCTGGAATAGGAGAACGCTCAGCTATACAAACACTCAATAAATCACCAAAAAATGCATAAACCTTCCAAATACCAGCAAAAAGCCTACTCTTAGAAAGTCTTGCATGCAGTATGTTTCTTCATGCAGATTCACTGCTAATTACAACGATTAGGGATAGATTCTATTTCTAGAGCAGGCCTAGCCAATGATCTCATCAAGATGCCAGGCCACCTCTCACAACACCGGAGGGAAATACCTTCAGAAAGGTTTATTCCAACCAGCAGAATTCATACCCTTTGCAGCTTGAGAAACACTGCTAGACCTTGGTACCTAAAGACAAAGATCTCATCTGGGAACTGTTGATTAAGGTTTTTATATGCTTTTTATTAAGGCAATATGGCCACTGTAAATGGCAAAGAGAGAAATAACTGATTCCATTAACATTACAACTTAGGGTTGTTTGTTTGTTTGTTTGTTTTAAACAGCTGAGCCCATTTAAATAAATAGCTGAAACTATTTAGTTTGAATAGTATCTAAACTAAAATATTATTAGTGCACACTCCCCACCTCACCTCCCCACATCAGGACCCGTTACCTGTTTCCATTTATTTGTACTCAACGTGCTTTTATTAAGAAACCGGGAGGAGAAAGAAAAGTTGGTGTGAAATGGGGAAGTGACAGTCACGGTATAATTTTTGCTGCTTCCAGTTCTTTGGACTAGATTTGTGCTTCTGTGTGGAGCAGAGAGACACTGCTGGGAGAAAAAGACATCTGGTCATAAGAAAAATTCTTTTTTGCAACGGAGCCATATTTAACTAGGCCTCACTCCAGCCCGGGAGAAATAGCCATCAGCACCACACAACAGCATCATGTTTCCAGTTCAGCTTCCTCATACCACGGTCTTGGGAAAGCAATGGCCTTCAATAGTGGATCTGCACATATTTGTAACTATAAAGTAGGGGTTGTGATTTGACTATTAATAAACTGTCAGTTTAGTTTTTTAAAGTTCCATGGGGGTTAAAAGGAAAGGGTTCAGGAGAGATTCTCTAGTGAATGAAATATTTGAGATGCTTTGGAGAAAGGTTCCATTTAGACAGGCAGAGATGGAATGATTTTCCAGAAAAGAGGAAACAATACATAAAAGGCACTGAGCAAGACTAGATGGGCTATCCTTTAAGGAAGGGGTATGGTCTAGCTTCGCTAGAACAGTCTGTGGAGATAAAGACCTAGCTGGTAAGGATTTGAGGTCACCATCCAAGTGTGTATGAATGGTTACGTTGACAATAGAGAGTCACCCAAAGTTTTATGAGGAGGGAAATTATATAAACAGTGCAGTGAAAAAGTACTAGTGCAGGCTGTTTCAGTAACCCAAGTGGAAAGAAATGAAGAGACACCAGTGAGAATGGTCGAGGGAGGAAGAGAAAGGCAAATGGCGGTGCCACTGTCGGGGCTATTTAAGTCAGGAGGGGATGGTCTGTCTTATGTTCAATGAGAGGGAGATGCTGGTGAGTCATACAGGGGAACAGGTCTAGCAGACACATGGGACACAAACCTGGAGGTGGGGGTAAGGAAGGGGGAGGCAAATAAGGTGGAGAGAGGTTTGGGAGTTATTGATCCGCACGTGGAATTTTCTACTGCTCAGTGCCGACACTCGTCCTCAGACCCAGGCCAATACTCAGCCTTCCTTTCTTCCATGAGTAATCCCCGAGGACTCAGCCTCTATTCCTGCTGTCCTTCCGCAGAGAACAACACTTTCTGTCATACACAGTGCTTTTCCTTCCTCCGCATACTTTCCATTCCTGCTCTGTAGCCACCTGAGAAGTAGACCCAGGCTCCACACATCCTCCCTTCCTTTAGGCTCTGGTTTTAAGATTTTTCTTTCTAATTTTTACATGGAAGCAGACACAGCCAACTGGGGCTCGAGGTTTACTGGCTCTTACAGTGGGGATTCCTGGTCTAAAGTTTCTGACGTCCTCTGAAAACGTCAGTGGGAAGCTTCCATGAGCCCTCAGCTCTACTGCTCTTTTTCCTGACCTTTGGTTCACAATATTCCCTCCCTTCCAGCCCTAGTCAAGGCTGGAAACCCCTCTTTTTAGCCTCTGGGTGAAATCAGGGCTTCAGATGTTGGCGATTGGAAACTCTCCAGACTACATTGCCTGTGTAAGGACCTGTGTCCTGACCCAGAAAGTGCCTCTTGTGGCCTCTCCTCACAGACTAGTCTCACACATCATGGCCTTTCCCACAGAATCAAGTGGCCTCTTCCAATAAAAGGCTGTATATTTTATTTCTGAATCCCCCCAAAATTTCCAGAGCAAGGACTTTTCACTGTACAGCACAGAACTGCTAGAATTAAAGTATCTTTCTTGACTTCTGCCAAGTAAAAACACTGCCATAGAGTAGCCACACCTTGCAACCTAACTCAGAAAACAGAGCTGCATTTCAGTTTTTTCCCTATAAAATTATTGCTTGACTAGTTAGTATTCCTGCTACTAAGGTAAAGAAATAGCCACAGTGTTGTAAAGAATTCAGATAGAGTTGTTTTTCATCTTTACAGAACGAAGGCCCAATATGTACTATGTCTATCTACAAAATCTCTTAAACACTGTGCTTACTGTTGTTCTCCCAACAACAACCATATTATTTTCCTGAACATTCCCAGTGCCAACTCAATGCAGAGTCTTCAGATTTTAAGAAAAATGTGCATGGGTAGAAGAAAATAAAACTGGCCAGAGTTGGGTTTTTTTTTCTATTTTTTCCCCATTGACATATTGCATTGCTTTAAAGTGGCCTATTACACTTTATCTTGAGATGCTAAGCATAAAAACTTGCCATAGGTATGTTCATTCATATCTATGACATTTCATCTGTTTCCAATGCAGCATGTGGGTAAGTAAGATGTAGTGGTTGTCAAGACTAATCTGTTTATTTTGTGCTAAAATGCATAATTTAATAGGCTCCCTTATTAAGGGTGACTTATAAAGCAGACATTTATGCAGTGATGCACTGTTCCTGTGTTTTCTTCAGCATTTAAAGTCATTGGATGTGCTGGGGTTGTACTTTGTAGGGGAGTTTACAAGTTTGTCAGAAATTAGAAATGAAGGGAAGCTGAGGTTTTATTAACATCCTGGCATTTTGGACACAAGACTGAAACACACAAGGCAGCTGGGTCCTGATGAACTGAGAACTGGCTGCAGAGTCACTCCAAAAGCCTTCTTTGTGTGTGACTTGGGCACTTATAGTCTTTGAGTCTCAGTGTCCTATCCTGTAAAACTGGAGCCCTTCAGAGGGTTGAGTCTCGAATGAAGTAAAGAAAATGAAAGAGTTTTTTGTAAACTGTGACATGCTATGGAAAGGTGAGGTCCTTCTGCTGCAGGGTCAGTATTTCACTCCAGTTCTCTTACCCATGAACCCAGTAGGCACGGTTCTCTGGGTCCCTGGTCGATAGCAATGCCCAATAGGCAAGTCAGAATATAGAGGTTCAACTATTTTGCAGTCATCCATGGAATTAAAAAGAAATACCAACGTGTAGGGTGCCACCCAGACAGCGCCTTCAGGACCCAGGCACTCACTCCCCAACTGCTGTGGGTGTTGGCTGCTGGCAGCTCACAGCTGAGTCCCTCTCCAGAAATTGCCCGCATCAGCAGGAGACTGCCTTCCCTGGAGCAGCCTGCTTCCAAAGATGGGCCCATGTGAGAGGACAGAGGTCCAACCCCGTGCCTCCACTGGGGATAACTTTGAAGAGTCTCCCAATTGGAAGACTACGTGGGATCGACACAGGCCCCTTTTGCAATGGTGTCACAATTCATGCTGTCCTCTCTTCCAATCTGATCCTGCTTCCCCCATCTCCTTATGGGGTTGTTCCCAGATGCACTGCCTAAAAAATTCTCCTGCTTGCAAGTCTCCATTTCAGGAATTGGTGTCTTTTAAAAGCTTTCCGAGTAATACAGATGTTCATCAGTGCTAGAAAAGGAAGTTTAACCTTTCCCAGCCCCACTGTGTTCACCTGGCAAGTTGGAATTAAGCGATTCTCACATATTGAGGTATATGGGGTAACTAGTCGGGTTCAAAACTGATTAGGCTTGAACTAAAAGCCTGACTTATGGCCTATCAAACATACATTGCACATCTGCTTAACCATTAAAGTAAAGAATACACTCTCTTAAGATAAGAGTGCATATTTCCCCTCCTACGCCCTATTGGTAACGCCTGAATTAGTCCCTTTCCTGATATCATGGTCATGTTGATCTGCTAATGTGCAACTGAATACCTCTTTGAAATTTTGATGAAAATGTACCCTGGGTGTGTTTAATGTATGTTCTTTGTTCTAGAAAGCTATAAGACTATACTGAAAACCATGCTTCTCCGGAATGCTTTCTAAGGCCTTCCTGGGTTATAATCCTCACTTTGGCTCAGATAAACTGGCCTTATTTCTCTTATGTATAGAATGGTTATTGGTTATTTTGTGTCGACAGAATAATAACTCCCTTAGAGAGTTTTTGTTATAAGAGGTATATAATGTGATAATACAATGTCTGCAACATTGTGGATACTCAATAAATGTTGGCTGTAGCTGTGTTTGTAACCAATCAGGAAGAACAAAGGTTATAATCCTATGTGATTGGGCTTTATGTAGATGTGTTCTAATGAGATCTTCAGACAAATGCATTAATAAAAATAACATGTAATTCTAGAAAGATGTAAGAGTAATTTATTTGCATATCTTAGCCAACAAGAGATAGTGGGAAGGCTGTTACAGACCCTGAAGGAGATATGTGATATTTCCTGTAGAGATATTTCTGTAGGAAAGAAACACACACACATCAGATTGATTGTTGAATATTGTTTGAAAAAATGCTGGCTAAAGTTTGTAACTAACATGATAGCATAACACGTTTGCTGTCCATTGGTTCAAGTCATAGAGATAATGAAAAGATCAAAAATAATAACTAAGAGGGTAAAGTAGAGACTTTGGGGAGAACTGTTATTGGCTGTCTATGTAGGATTTTTTAAATTGCTATTCTTTTATAGGAAATGATGATCAGCTTTTCTCACTTCAGTGAGGAGAAAACTAAACCTCTTGGATTTCATTCGGGAGATGGGAGTTGTATGGGGAGGCACACAACTATTAACATTTTTCATTTTCCTGCTCATTCATCTTTTTAAAAAGGGTCGTGGTACCCTTACCTTCTATATAAAAAAGTACTCATCAAAAGAAGCTGTTGAATTATCCAAAGAAAAATAATTTCTGCGTTGTAAGTAGGATTGGATGGGGCAGGATACTGTTAAGATTAATAAAGCATAATTATCCACCTTGTCATCCAGTAATCCGGATTAGTTTAAAAGCTTTAAATTGTTTAATTCAGACTTTTTCCCTAAAGCTTTTGTAAATCATCACCTGACCTTGATCACAGAAGAGCTCAAATATGAGAGCTAAATTGTTTATACTAAGGTTTGTCACTAATTTAGAAAGAAAATCAGATAAACTAACTAATTTTCATAATATTTCCAAATTGTATTTGCTGGTAACTCAGTATCTGGATCTTTGTAATTTGTAGCTACGAAATAAGATCACAGTTGACTTATTTTGTAACTTTTTAAAAATTTTTTAAATATTTCAGACACATAGGCAAGTAATATAGAGGATAATTTAATAAAGACTCTGACACAGGACACATTATTTTATAAATTCTTGATATTTTATCATATTTATCTCAGATTATTTTAAGCAATAAACTATTCAGAGGTATTTTAAAGCTCTCTGCATATCCCACTATAATCCCATTTTCCACCTTCCCTCCCTAGAGGTAACTACTCTCCTGGATTTGTATTTATCATTACAGTAAATATTTTTATAATTTTAATATATATGTAGGTAACTGTAGGGGATCAGAATTGGCCACCTCAAAATGTCTATTTTCTCTGAAGGAGGCTTTGACCTTCCCCTCTCCAACTGTCTAAAGGGATTTGGGATGGAAGGCCTGTCCTTGGGAGGGGCCATCACCTTGGATAACTCTGGGTATCTATCAATAGACTGGAAGGGTCTTTGCTGGGCCCATTCTTATCAGAGTTCTGTTTACCAAACATTTACATTTGTAAGGGAAATCTCCATTTGTAAAGGTATCTCCCTCTCTGTACCAGGAAGAAGGGGGGATGACTTCATCTCTAGAAACTCATCAATGAGGAAGGTGAGGCTGCTTAATAACCTTACTGCGCTTTTCTGGTACTCTCCCATAACTGACCCACCCCCAACATCCTCCATTGTCTTTCTATTTAAGAGGAGAAACTCTGCCATTTTTTCGAGAAGCTCAGTTTCTCTGGTCTCTCCCATGTATCCACGTTTATAAAGCTTTGTTTGGTTTTCTCCTGCTATTCTGTCTCATGTCAATTTAATTTGTAGCCCAGCCAGAAAGGACCCAGAGTGGGTAGAGAATACTCTTCCTCCCCTTCAATCGATACTCTTATCTTTGGTAATTTAGCTTATTTTTAATTTTTCTGTATTACAAGCATCCATTGTGTCGTGGATGGGGACCTCGCTGGGGTATATTCCAAACATGGAATGACTGGCTCCCATGGCCTCCAGCACCTTTGGTTTTACTCAGTCTTTCTAATTTGCTCTTGACAGTGGTTTAATAATGTTGACATTCTTTCCTGTGCTGTATCAGAATTCCCAGTCCCTCACAATCTGATCCTCCTTTGGTATTTTAAACTTTGCCAATCTGATGGTTATAAAATTCTCCTTCCTCCCTTCTGAGGATCAGTGCTAAAGATTCTTTTTTTATGCATGAATTGTAGGATTTTGAAATTTTCACATTTCTGGTGTATGTCATGTAAACAGAAATAAAAGTCAAGTCCTCTTTCCTTTAAATTCCATCACAAACTCCATAACTTTTTTTTTTTTTTTTGGCCAGGTCTAGCTTAATTTCTAACTAATACCAGATTTGCCAGATAAAATGAGTTCAAATCGTGGTTCTGTCTTTATTGGCTGTGTTGTCTTGGGCAAGTCACGCAACTTCTCTTTGCTGCAGTTTCTTTGATTGTAAAATGTAACCTTCATAATCTTTGTGGTCCCTCTTCCATAACATTCTGTGTGTCATGATTTTTCACAGTGGGCCTGTTTTTGGTGATAGTCCCTTACACTTTTTGTTTCCAGTTTTATTGTGATAAATTGACATAGAACATTGTATTAGTTTAACATGTACAACACAATGATTTGATATATTTATATATTGCAAAATGGTTACCACAGTAAGTTTAGTTAACATCCATCACCTCACATTTTTACAAATTGTTTTTTCCTGTTTTGAGAACTTTTAAGATCTACTTTCTTAGCAACTCCACAATTAATTTAAATGGATGAGTGGCTTGGATTCTGTGTTTACAAAGATAGATGCTCAAGTCCCAGTGCATTAGCTTGAAAGATTTCTTCTCCTCACAAATGCGTGGACACAGACGCAGGGGCTCCAAGGAAGGAAAATGGTGCCTGCACCACCAGAGCTAAGTAATGTCTGGGAAATGCTCCAAAATTCCAAAATCAGTGACAGAAACAATATCCCAGGGGCATGTGATCTGAAGGAGGAGCCAGGAATCCTGGCTCTCATCCTTAGCCTTCTAATGGTTACTATCTCAGGAGCCTTCCATGAAGACGGAGGAGCACTTATGAGTGAGAAGCTGGAAAGCATCATAATTATAGTTGCAAACTTTACCATTAAAGTGACTTAGGTTCACATTCGAGTTTGCCACGTACTTGCTGTTATGAAAGCCCTTTGAGACTTAGTTTCCTGGTCTGTGTAATGATACATTTACTATGAAAATAATGTTTTTAGTCTAGTAATAATATTTACTTCATAGGCTTATTGAAAAGTTTAAATAAAATCATGTGCTTAAGTCTCTTGGCATAGATTCAAACATTTCATAGTACCTATTATTGCCCCTATTTATAGTATTTTATCGTAATTACTGTTGGCACATTTCTCTTACCCATTACACAGGAAGCTCCTTAAATACAGAACATTTGTCCCGCTCTTAGTGTCTCTTTAGTGTCAAGTTTAAGGACCACACATAATAGGCACTCAGAATTTTTTTACATTAATAATTAAGGTAGTACTTTAGAAATATTAATCTAGAAGATTCACACATGATAGATCAGAGTGTAGAAAGACTGGAGCCAGGAAAATTGGTTAAGAAACCATTACAATATGAGGAAATTTGATGGGAACGTGTGATCAGAAATGACAGTTAAGGGTAAATAGGGGTCAACGACTTCTAACCTTGGTCTCTGAGGGATCCCGTTTTTCTAGAAAGGGATCTTAAGTTAAATTAATTTTAAGTTTAATTTTTGATATCTTGTTGCTTTTTCAAACTTTTGTAGGCTTCATTAAATCTTTAGCATCTGCGGTAACCTAATGTGTGTCTGATCTGTGAAGCCTGAGGGACCCTTCTGGAATGTGCGTGTGTGTGTGTGTGTGTGTGTGTGTGTGTGTGTGTGTGTGAGTGTGTGTATCCCCTTGAGGCAAGTCGTTAACTTGAGCAGAAACCACTCAAGCCCATTTGCTTCATCTAAAGATAATATGTTTTCAATTCTTTTCCTTAAGGTATATTCACTTCAAGGATACTTAAAAATACTCGTTAAGAACTTACTGCTCTTGCCAACTTAACGGTGTGGGGAAGCGTGATCACTTAGATCATCAACTCAACAGCACTCTCCCTTTCTTTGTTCTGCTGGTATTCCATTCATTTCCAGGCCTTTTTGAAAAGATGCTAATGGAATTGATGTCATTCTGGAGTATTTTGTTTTTCAAGGTTGTCTCTTCTAAATCTTTTTTTTTTTCTTCAATGACTCAAGTCTGTGACAAAACTGTAATCATCCTTGAAAGCTGTAGTGATTGCGAGGCTGTGGTGTAACTGTCGTGCTAGACAAGCCACATGGGAGCCCAGAATTCCAAGGACACGTGGGGAAATGGGGCTTTGTGAACAGTATCTGATGGTTATCATTTACGTTGCCTTTGGGTTTTACTCCTAAATCTCTGCAGGGATGACAGGCTTGTAGTCTAGGGTGTAGCTGGTGGCCCGGGAGATAAATAAGGAAAGCTACACAGCTCAAATACCTATTAATCTGGGAAGCACTTAATGCAGCCTGAGCTGTGTGCTCCTAAGTGCTGCTCTGGGCCCCGAGGAGGATAAAGGCTGAATTAACCTCAACTGCCTATGAACTGCAGTGATTACTGCCCAGACTCTGCTCACTTACTGCTCCTGTCAGTCCTACTCTTTACTCTTGAAAATATTTTCTATTGACACCACCTACCATTCAAAATGAAGCACACGTTCTGTTTTCCACACATGCCCGCTACTGGCATCCAAGTCCTAAAATGGAATCTCTAAGATTTAAAGAAACCCTCTCATTTCCAATGTATTCCTCAAAGTTGTCAGGTGTAAAGGTTTGCATGGCTGACCACCCTGTTCCAGTCAGACTTTACTGAACAAAGTTATTCAGCACCTACTGTGTTCCCGTCAGTGTACCCAGCTCTGTAGGTCATAGAAAGATACGTAAGATTTGGTGCCACCGTCAAGGACTTTGCAAAGTTAAGTCCCATGAAACAGAGGACAAGTCAGTGTTAAACTGTGTGAAAGTGACTGTAATATCAAAATACGCTGTAAGAAGTAAAATTCTATGTTGACCTGAAAGGGTGTCAGAAGCTTCGTCAACAAGAAGGAACTTAAGGATGGGTCAGCATTGAACAGCCTGAGAGAAATGAGGCATAGAAATAAAAAGAAGAAGAATCTGGCTGGCAGGTAGGTTGGATATCAAGACATTGAGGAAGCAGAGTCTTCTACCATTTAAGGAATCAAGAATCCAATTATAAAACTCTTAATCCAATAAAGGCACTGTTAATCCAATTATGAAGCTGGTAACCCTAAAATACCACCAGTGGTAATCCCACCAAAAATAAAGATGGGGCTCAAAGCAAAGATCACTATTAAATTTTTAAAGCCATCCAAGTAAGCTAACTTCTCTAAGAAAAATTACAAAGAGCTCTGAGTACTATTGCAGCAATTTCTCATGTTATTGCTCAGGGAACCAGGATACCAAACCAGCAAGAGGAAAAATGGTTGGAGTCATGTTTCTAAAATATTATCATTAAACTGTGGTTCCGTCGTTAGATTAGGAGTTCCTTAAGGTCAGAGGCCATATCTTCTAAGTTTTCCATTTCCTGGTCAGACGCAATGGGTGGCGAGAAGTGATTTGTTGTTGATGATGGTGACTGAAGATGATAAATGGCAAAGACTCCTGAACCCCCCCTTGCTGTCAGCTGTCATTCCTCAGGATGTGAACAGCTAGCAGCCTCCTCCCCACCTACTTTCATTCCCATTTCAAATCAGGAAGAGAATGACGGGTCAATATTACTTGTTATAAGTTTTTTGGTTTCACATACAATTTCCTATGACATGTTCTGTTTACTGTTTAATCTCCTAGGGTGCTCTCGTAAACACTCTCTCCTCTCAACATCAACTGTCTTAGAACTGCTCCTGGCAACTCTTGACCAAATGAATCTCCCAACTGTTTCCCAAGTCTATCTTTATTCATTGGTTTCTTCATTCATTTCCATCTGTTAAACCTCTACCATAAGTCAGATACTCCTCTTGGAACTGGGGATACAACATAGAATAAAGTCAAGTCCTTTTTCTCATGGAGTTTCCATTCTAGACAATGAATAGATGAGCAATAAATATTATGGCAAGTAATAGTGTTATTGAGTAAAATAATACAGGAAAAGGGAGTTTGAGAGTTTACAGTGGGAGGCTTGCTATTTTATTTTGCATGGTGAGTGAAGTCTTATTGATAAGGTGATATTTAAGCAGAAATCTGAGTAAACTGAGGGAGGAAGCCATGTTAATAACCTGGAAAAGGAACATTCCAGGAAGACAGAAAAGTAAGTGCAAAGGCTCTGAGGCAGAAATATGTTTGGCTTCTTTGAGGAAGAGCAAAGAGGCCAGTATGATTAGAGTGGTGAGGGTGAAGGAGGAAGGAGAAGGAAATTAAATCAGAGAGAAAGCTTAGGACTACCATGGAAGGACATGAGATTATGGTAAGACACTGACAGAAGCAGACAGACCAGTTCGGAAGCTATTTGCATTAAACCAGGCGAGATATGCTGGTTGCTTAGACCACGGTGATACCACTAGAGATGAGAAGTGGTCAGATTCCAGATTTATTTTAAAGAAAATCCAATAGAATTAGCTGATGGATTGGAGGTGAGATGAGAGAGGAAAAAAAGGCCATCAAGGATTTCTCCAAGATTGTTAACTTGAGCAGTTAGCATAATGAAGCTGCCATTTACTGAGATGGGGAATGTCAACAAAACCAAGTTTGAAAGATGGAGTAGGGGAAATGCAGGAGTTTGATTTTACACATGTTAAGGGTTTTTTTTTTAATTATTTTACTGAAGTCATATTGGCTTATAACATTGTGTAATTTCAGGTGTACATTATTATTTGTCAGTTTCTGTATAGACTGCCTTGTGCTCACCCCCAATAGCCTACTTTTATCCATCACCATACATATGTGCCCCTTTACCCCTTTTACCTTCCCCCCACCCCCTTCCCCTCTGGTAACCACTAATCTATTCTCCTTATCTATGTGTTTGTTTGTTTATCTTCCACATGTGAGTGAAATCATATGGTATTTGTCTTTCTCTGTCTGACTTATTTCGTTTGGTGTAATACCCTCAAGGTCCATCCATATTGTCACAAATGGCACAATTTTGTCTTTTTTATGGCTGAGTAGTATTCCATTGTATATATATACCACATCTTCTTTATCTATCCATCTGTTGATGGGCACTTGGGTTGCTTCCACATCTGCTATTGTGAATAATGCTGTGATGAACATAGGTGTGCATATATCTTTTTGAATTGCTGATTTCATGTTCTTTGGATAAATACCCAGTAGTGGGATAGCTGGATCATATGGTATTTCTATTTTTAATTTTTTGAGAAATATCCGTACTGTTTTCCATAGTAGCTGCACCAGTTTGCATTCCCACCAGCAGGGTATGAGGGTTCCCTTTTTCTCCACATCCTCTCCAACTCTGTTATTTCTTGTCTCGTTAATTATAACCATCCTGATGGGTGTGAGGTGATATCTCATTGTAGTTTTCATTTACATTTCCCTAATAATTAGTGATGCTGAACATCTTTTCAGTTTTCTGATGTCTATTAGACATCCAGGTCGAGACGTCAAGTAAGCAGTAAGATCAATCATTCTGGAGTTCAAGAAAGAGTTTTGGGCTGGAGATAAAAAGTTGAGAATTATCAGCATGTGGATGTCACTTACAGATACAAGACAGAATGAGATCACCCAGAGAGGGATTACAAAGAGAGAAAAGAAGAGGAGGATGACAGAGCTCTGGGGAACTCTGAAACCAGGAAAGGAAACTATTGGCTTGTGGCCAGAGAAGTTAGAGGAGAGTCGTGAGAGAATGGCCATGAGGATGCCAAGTGGAGCAGGTGTTTTCAAGAAAGGAGGGAGTGAAAGATGAATAAGATGAAGATCAGGAATTAGGCCTTGGATTTGGCAACAGGGAGATCATTGGAGACCTTGACAAGAGGATTTTTGATAAAATTATGAAGTTTAAGCCTGTTGGAGGGGGTTCAAAAGAGGATGAGAAGAGAGGCAGTGGATAAAGTGTGTATAGACAGCTCTGTCCCAGGGTTTCACTAAAAAGGGGAGCAGAGAAATGGGGAGGTTGGAAGAGGAACATGGGAGCTCAAGCAAGGTTGTTTTTATTCTCCCATACATTATCTTGATCCATTTATGTAGATCACCATGGTCTATTAATAAAATAATTTACAGATATCTTCATTTTGATAAGAGGCAAGTTCCTTTACCTTACCAAATTAATTTTTGATTCCCTAGATTCAGTTGGCATTCAAATTTGTTAGAAGATATTGTGAAGTTAGAATACTATCACTGATATATCTCGAATTCTGATGAGCTCTTCCGAGTAGCCAAGATATCATAAGGAGAAATATTCCATCTTTTTGGAAAATCTATGAACACATCTCCATTTTTAGAGTCACGTGACTTTGATCCAACCCTAAACACGTCAAGGTCAAGCGCAGGGAATTGGACGGGTTCTGGAAGGATTGGGCTTTATGCACTTAGTCTTCCAGTGACCGCAGCTCAGGTGACAGGCCAAACACCAGGTAGTTAACCAAGCAATGGAAAACAATGGAAAGGCAGGAGTGCAGAGGTCAAGGGAGAACCAGGAAAACCAGTGGTGTGTTGGTGACAAGAGGGCCATGTGAACAAAAGCACTGGGTACTGGAAGAAGACTCAGGGCTCAAACAAGGATGAAGTTTGCAGATGTGGAGAGCAGCTGCTTTTATAACCAGATTGGTCTCCTCTTGCTGGGCTTGGGCTGGGGTCTTTTTTATTAAGCTCCTGGATATGAAGTGCTTAGGACTCCATACTCCAGGCAGTATATTAAACATTTTAATACATTACCTCATTTAACATCTCCTGCATTTCTCCAACTGCAATATTATTTACTCCATTTTATAGATGAGAAAACCAAAGTTCAGCAATGTTAAGTATTCATCCCAAGTTACAAATCTACTACATGGTCGAATCTGACTCCTGTTATAAAACATAGCCTTTAAATTTTCTGGTTTATTGTCCATAGTCATGCAGACCGTGGAGAAAGTGCATTAGTGACTCAAAGGAAATATCTACAGTCTTGAGTAACAGGGTTGATTGTGGCACCAATTATTGTGATGTTGTTTTGGTAATCTGTGGCTCCATAGCAAAACATCCCCACATTTAGTGGCTTAAGACAACAGCAGTCATTCATTTTGCTCACAAATTGGCAATTTGGGCTTGAAGGCTTAAAGGGGATGACTCATTTCTGCTGCCTGTGCATCAGCTGGCTCAGCTCAATCTACCTCCAAGATGACTCCCTTATGTGGCTGGTAAGTTGGTTCTGGCTGTTAGCCAGAGAAAGCCAGGTTTGTTGGCCAAGGACCTCAGTTTTTTTACATGTGGGCCTCTCCTTGTGGACTGGGCTTCCTTACAAAATGGCAGCTAGGTTGCAAAATTCAGTATTCCAAGGAACAGGAAGTGGAAGCTTCAGTCTCTCGAAATCTGGGCCTAGAACTTGGCACATGATTACTTCTGCCGAATTCTAGATGTCAAGTGTACATCCACTCAGATGTAATGGAAGGATAGTCAAAGAATTTGTGGATATCATTTATCCATCAAATCTGTCCTCTGTCTACAAATGATTTACACCCCTCCCATGTGAAAAATACACTCATCTCTTCCCAAGGCCCCCAAAAGTCCAATCTCATTATGGTGTTGACTCAAAGTCCAGGATCTCATTATCATTGGAATCGGGTCCAAGTGTGGATGAAGCTAGTTGGATGTGGCTCCTCTCAATCTAAAGACAAGCGCCCTTATAAAATCAACATGCAACAGTGGGATAGGCATAGGATAACTGCAGTAGTCCCATCCAAGAGAGGCAGAACACAATCACATAGCAGTCACCAGTCCTTTGTGAATTTCCAATTTACACCAGAACACATTGCCAGTTTCTGGATTAGGGTAATTCCCGCTCCCTGAGAATGACCTTGGAGAGCCATTGGTTCTGCTCTTTGGACAATTAGTTCTACCCTCCTTCCTCTTCCATGAGAAATAACTCACACTGCAGCTACTTTCCTCCGTCTTTTTCCTTCCTATAGAAGGTTGAGGGGTCCAAATACTTAGCTGATTCACATCTTTTAAAAAATTGTGGGTTTTTTATTTATCAATTTATAATCAATTCCATTACACAAAAGTCACACCCACATTTCTTTCCAAGAACCTCAGTGCCTTGGGTAGTTAGTGAGGCTGCTGTGGAACATCACCCTTAATACCTAAAATCCCTGTTATTTAACCTAAAGTATCTATAATTCTTAAGCATGGGCCTTTTGATTCTCAGAAGTTCTATGAGGCACACCCTTAAATCTTTCTGAAGTCTTAACAAAGGATCTTAAAGCCACACTCCTGAGACCTTTGTGCTGAAACCATGTTTTCCTGGTACAGCCCTGGATTTGGTCTTTGCCCTAAAGCCATCTCTTATTTTAAGAGTTCTTTCTTGGATGAAAATGGGGATGAGAAACAGTTTATTTCTGAATTCAGGAAGTCCTGGCTCCTTTATAGTTCTTCTAAACTCAGGTTGGAATTTAACAGGATTTTTCTTAAACCTCATTTTTCTCTTCTCATATTTTATCGTATGTAGATAAAAGAAACTAGTTGGCCCTTTTGACATTCTATCTGGAAATCTCCTTATCCAGATCCACAAATAACAAACAAAAACAACTTACTTTCTTACTGGGTTAAAATTACCAGCAGGGTTTTGGCCAGACTATGAAATTAGATACATGTTCTATTTTCCACATTCTACAGGTGACAGTTTTGCTATATTTTCACCATTACATAATACAAGTCATCTTTTCTCCAGCATTTTCCTCATTGTCCTTCAAGTCCTCACCAATTGCCTCCTGAGGCACTTCTAGCTTCTACCTGCTACCTGGTCCCAAAGCTAATGCTACATGTTTTGGTATTTGGTTACGGCAGCATCCTGATTCCAGGTAACAAGTTCTATTCCAGATACATTGCAAGTACTCCAAGAGGTAGAATATGGGAACTTCCAGCCTCTTATAGTCTGGACTCAGAAACTTTACAACATTACTCTGATCAAGCTTGCCCAAATTCAAGAAGAGGACACATAGGTACCACTTCTTGAGGAGAGTAGTGTCAAATAAATTGGAGGCATCTTAATCTGCCACAGATGGGTAAGGATGAAGGAGGAGCAGGTTTGAAGATGAAAGTTCAATTCAGCATACTGAAATTGAGAAAGACAAGTTAATATTACAAATAGGCATTTGGATATGACTCTGGATCCCAAAGAGAGCTCTGAGCTTGGGGGATAAATCTGGGAGCCATGAAAATGAATACTATTACCCCCAAAGAGAATATAGAGTAAGAAGAGAAGAAGATTCAACACTAGTGCTTGAGAAATTTCAATTCAGATAGTGGAGCGCTGGCAAAGGAAGAGTGTTCAGAAAGGCAGGAAAAACACCAGGCCAGTGTGGTGTCACGGAAGTCAAAGAAGAGAACAAGTTAAGAAAGAAAGAGTGGTCAAATGACCTGTGTACTCTTTCCCACCAGGCTTCCTGCTAGCCCACTCAAGAACAAATAAAAACAATGTGCTTTTCTACTGGGTTAAAATTACCAGCAGGGTTTTGGCCAGACTATGAAATTTGTTTTTGTAAAAGTAAGAAAATATTTAAATAATGTGAATTTCTAGGGAAAAAAATTTAAAAACCCAATAATCTTGACAGCCATGACACTTACAGGCTGGGCAGAATAGATTCCTAATAGGAACGATACACAGGAAAGAGGAAAAAGAGCGTTAAACCAGCAGCATGCCTGCAAACCATCCTTGAACACAAGAGTTAGACCTTTTGCCATTTCATCCACTTGTTTTTAAGGAGAAGAACAGTCTTCCGGGAAAATTTATAACCAAGATATGATATATCTTTTCATTAAGTATAAATCAAGTTAAGAATGCTGTTGACAAGTAGAAATTTCCTTTTCAGACTGTGTTCGTGAAACTGAGCTCTGAGAATGATGGCCGCCTGGGTGGTATTCCCGGACAAGTACAAGCTGGCTTGCAATTGTTGGAAGGGAACGTTGCAATTTGCTTAAAATATTCTTCCACCTTCCTATGCCTGTTCACCCTCAGTCCAGCTCCTTCCTATTCAGGATGTCAGGATTTCACCTCACCTCCTTCCTGGCCTCCTCTCTTCTTCAATGGGCACAACCCATTGGACACAGAACAAGAACATCTAGACTCTTTGTACTTTGAGAGGCCCTGGAACCCTCTCTATGGATGATTGCCCTGCTGTGGAAGGAAATTATGACACATGACATGCACAGCTTCGTCAGCATCCTTGGGGGTGTGGATTTTATCTTTTGTGGGGCAGTAACTATAAAACCACTTTTATATAGGTATTTCCAAATTCCCGGAGCTCTGGGGGAAATGCCATCAAAATCCTCCATATTTAATATAAAAAGCTGACCCAATGCTTTGCTGGCATACTTATCAGGGCAGGTGTCACCTCCTTCAGTTGGTTGTTTCTGAAATATTCCAAGGAGGATCGTAAAGTCCTGCCAGCAGTTAAGCATAAAAATGTGGAGAAATGGGCTAGAAGGAAAACATTCAGAGAGAGGTGAAATGTTAAAGATTCCAGGAAGGCACTGGGAAGCCGTACAAGTTTTTCCAGAAGATTGATTTGAATTTTGGAAAAGTCTTCTAACCGCCCAGAGTTTATGCAAATCCAAGTTCTGAATGTTTTTGAGGTCTGCCCTATCAATCGTAATATATAATGGAAAGAACTAATTATCTTAGAACTGTGCAGCTGCATGCAACCTTCAGATTAATATCAGAGTTCAAAGAGAGGAGCAGATGTGTAAAGCAGAAGCAATGCCAGATATGTACTTTGGAGCATTAGGAAATATTTGGTTTGATGAAAGAGTCTTATTCAATAATAATTTTCCATCTCTCAACCATGTCGGTGGGATTAATATATATTAGTCTGTCAGCTAGGTTGCTGTTTTTCATTGTATTTGTTATTTTTCCATTTTGGGCTTAATAGACAGGAAATTGCAGCTTTTTCAGAGCTTGTGTAGATCTTGTAAATCCCATATGGAAGACACTCAGAAAAACAAATCCAAATAAGGTGCCTCTGCCATTGTCAATTGCAATTTATTATTCTCCTTTTCACAGGACTGAGAATAACCCTACACAATTCAATTTGCTGAAACTTGTCTCTTAATTTTTTAGCTAAATAGGTGAAGTTTGGACGCAGATTTCTAAGACAGCAAGCATTTGTTGGCATCATGCTTTAAGCAATCTTTCTAGATGCCTTGGAAGGCTAGCGCAGATTTTTTTGGACTTGGAAAAGCCCAACGCCAAAGATGCTAAACACCCAGAGTGACTCTGAAGGAGGCCTCACTTTGGGACATTGGCATATCTTTACTGAAATCCAGCCTTCTCTCAGAAGAGTATAAAAATATTTCACTTGGAAGTGATCTAGTTAAAACTGTCCACAGCAAAAACGACTGGAAGAAGACACATGAAAACATAAGCAGTCATCATTTGGAGGTAGGAGGGCTGCGTGTGACTTAGGATTCTTCTTCCAATTTCTTTTCCTTCTTCTAAGTTTTCTACAATGGGAATAGAATGGTGTTTAGCTGAGATGAAATCAAATATTTTAAAATGTTCTAATTAAATGTTACCTCATATCTAACAAGACACCAGCTCCTTTATAAAGTGAACACATTAGCTTAATACGTGGCTAGAATTTACAAGGGAATTTTTGAATTTTCTCGTCCTCCTTGAAATGTTCATTTATTGATAGAGAACAAGAGAACCTATGGCCTTCTGATCTCCAATATTTGTGGAGTATGAGCTTTCCCTATTTTCATATACCAATCACTTATACGGTTGATTGGTATTAAATATAATATTTAATTATATTAATTTGATTATATATAATAAATATATATTTATTTTTTATTAATATATTATAACTAAAATATATTATCTTTTTTTTATCTTTCAAGTTGAAAACAGGGTCCTGGGTTAGTGATTTGTTTTCCTTAATATGAATCACCTGCAGCCATGTCCTGACACATTCTGGCTGCCACATGTAAAGGTGTCAAATTGGGAGGTAATGAATTATGGAGGGTTAGATCTGGGACAGTTGTCAGAGGAGAGGCCAGGCTGATCTTCCTGGACCCAGTCTAACCCAGATGTTATCATGCAGAGTAAGCCACTGGAGATTTGAACTGGTGGAGGAGACCTGGGGGAAGGGAAGCTGGTAAACACTCTAGTCCAGAAAGCAGCAGCCATCAACAATAGCGGAAGTGAGGGAAAAGAGGACAAGTCCTCAGCATTCTGCAACCAAAGGCCAAAGAGATCAGCAGATTTCTGGACTTTCTCCCTGATACCAAGGACGGAATGACAGCAGAGGTTCAATGCCTGGACCCCCTGCCAGTACACCAACAACTGCTGAGAAAACCACGCATGCCAATAAAGCCATCTGCCATGTGTTTGGGCCCTTACTCAATGCCAAGCGTCGTGTGAAATTCTTCAACTCCTCGTCTCATTTAGTCCTCACAACTCGACAGCGGGTGCTGCCACCCAACTTTTCCAGGGGAACCTGAGGTTCAGGGTGGTAAAGTAACTTGTTCAAGATCACACATCTAGGATATGGCAGAGTTGGAATCCAAACCCAGGTCTGTGTGACTTCAAAGCCAGTGTCCTGGCTAATCGCCTCCTAACATGTGTTTCACGTAGTAACATATGTCTAGCTCTTTGCAGCTTCATAGCGTCATCACACGGATTCTCACACCAGTGCTGTGATGTAGGTGGAGAGGATATCACTTCTGTCCTATATATAAGAGCACAAAGAGCAGAGAGGTGGAGTGCCTCGCCCAAGGCCACAGACATAGAAAACAGTGGAGACGGGGCATGAACCTAGGATTCCCACCTTTCATTTGTTTCCCGCTTAATCCATAACACATTGTCTGCAGTTTCTCATTTCATGAGTGAAATGTCTTTGTGTGGCAGTGAAAGCTATATATTTTCTACCAGTTGACCAGGAAGAATAATGAACCCTGCAGAACAGAGTCAGGATGTTAATAATCCTGCCAGGACATGGGATTAATCTCTCCCCTTAAAGGGGCGAAATATGTAAACTCTGATCACCATCAGGAGTTAGAGTTGCATCTTATCCTAAGTATAGATTTCATTAGTTCCTTCATCTATGGATTTTCTCTGAAAATCGTGAGCCTGTATTTTATGAGCAATGAAGCACTGTTAGATGCCTGTAATGAATTCCTTTTGATCAACCATCAGTTTGGTAGAAGCACGCTTCAATGATGGAGCTGCCACCTATTTTTCCACATGTTTGAACCCAAGTACTTTTTTTGAGGGGGGGGGGAGGCCAGCCCTGAGCTAACATCCGTTGCCAATCCTCCTCTTTTTTGCTGAGGAAGACTGGCCCTGGGCTAACATCCGTGCCCATCTTCCTCCACTTTATATGGGACGCCGCCACGGCACGGCTGACAGGCAGTGCGTCGGCGGGCGCCTGGGATCCGAACCCGCGAACCCCGGGCTGCCAAGCGCGGACTAAACCGCTGCGCCACCGGGCGGCCCCCCAAGTACTTTTTGATTAAACACTCTCTTTCAGACCTGCTTTAAGGAAGAAATGGAGCAGAATGGGTTAAATTTCTATGTTGATCATTTATCGCCACAATGATCCTGGAAACCAACCACTGCAAAACACAGTGGCTTATAGCAACACGCTTTTATTCCCATGCTCCTAAGTCTGCGGGTTGGCTGTGGTTCTCTTGATCCAGGGTGGGCTCGGTGGGGCAGCTCTTCTTCAGGCTGTGGCTTGGACAATCTCAGCACCAGGTGGGTCTCGAAGAGTTAGGATCAGGTCTACACCATGTATGTTTACTTCGCAGCCGGGGCTGAGGGCGCAGCCAATCGCCAAGATTGGAAGGTCCTTTAGAGAACAGTTAAACCAGGTTTGAATGTTTCAAATGTTGCCAGGCTGGGTCTGCAAGGATTCCCCAGAGGCTTGGGTTCCTTCAGCAAGGTTTTAAGGGGTCATAAACCATTTAAGATAAAAATATCTGTAACAGTGCCAAAATCATACCAACCTTCTGTTGGGCAGGACTGAGGAGACTGAGGGGGAATGCAACATCCCTGTGGCCAACCCATTGCTCCTCCAACCATCCTCAAGCAAAAACACACTTTTGGACCATGGAAAGGAATGGCTACATCACATATGGATAGATAATAGATAGATTTGGGAATAAGGTATTATACATAGGGTTACACCAAATCCAGAGCTGACCCCGGAACTATGACAAATACCAAAACAGTAAGAATAAAGGATTACACTCTCCTTTTTTGCCCTAAAATTCTAATTTACATGGAGGAAGTCATGAGCATCTGAGCCATGTATAGTAGATAGAAAAAAATTAATGAATAAAAGATTGTCAACTTGGAGCCCTATTTCCAAACTGATTAGAATGACAGAGACAAAAATGATTGTTGGTGATTTTTTTCCACATTGAAATACTCTGCTGAGATTATGTTTTGTTTTGCATAATGAAAGGATAGCAACTACTCTAGCTGTCTAAGTTTACTCTTGCATGTTTCAAATATCAGCATTCATAATTTATGATCGACTGATTTACCCTACTTCATTTAAGTAGACGGAAAATGCCCTTCATTAAAAATAAATTCCAAACACATGAAAGTTTTATCTTTTCTTTTTCCACGTTGAGTTCTTAATAGTCATTGGCTAAACATTGCTGCAATGTCTATTTTTGAATTCTGATACATTTTTGTCTTTTTACTAAACTCCGACTACATATCCTATGTCTGAGAATATTGTGACATGAACAAAAAACTGAAATATAAAGTGAAGCTATTTCAGATGTCTAACAAGAAAACACGGAAATCGAAATTCTCTGGTAAACCTCAGTACCTTTTAATTCAAGTTTGCTCCAGGTTCAAAAACCATGCTCTCTGATTTGAGCTGACGTGTATACCAAGCCCCACCTTGCACTGTCCACTGTCCACTAAACTCATTCCTGTTGTCTGTTTTGACCACTTTGGATTCACAGTTGTAGTGGGATCACAATTTTGCCATCTGGAGACAATGTTTCTTTTTGTACATTTTTTGGTGAGGAAGATTGTTCCTGAGTTAACATCCATGCCAGTCTTCCTCTATTTTGTATGCAGGACATCACCACAGCATGGCTTAATGAACAGTGTGTAGGTCCATGCCTGGGATCCAAACTTGCGAACCCAAGCCGCCGAAGCAAAACACATGAACTTAACCACTACGCCATCTGGCCAGCCCAACTCTTTTTGTACTTTCTTAGTTTATCCACTATAGACCATGAGCATGCAACTCCAGATCTTGCAGCGTACCCTGGCTTCCAGGAAGATATAGACTGACCTGGGTTTAGCCATCTCAGGAAGGTCCCTGTTTGCTGGGAGGGAACTCTAGAAGTAGTGACGTCATCAGAGAGACTGGCCAAGGAGAGAGCCAATTGTTGGCTTTAATCACCAGCTTCAGTCAGAGCACCTTTAATTTTATATGTGTTTATATGAGAGTTCCATATACTATCCCATTTGAAAATGGGGTTGCCACATTTTCAAATTCCTTTCGAAAAGCACTGCCTTATAACTAGCTCAGAAAATACGAGGCGATGAGAGCATTCCTTGATGTGCTTTTCATTGAGTACTTGGAAGGCTCACTTTCTAGGTCTATCTGTATATATCTACCCACAATCTTCCATTTTTAACTCTCGTTGTACTTGGCAAAGTATATATAAATATACATACATACTTTGAGTGTACTCAGCGATCTGTCTGTAGTCACTAAATTTATGTCTCTCTAGAGTCAAATTAACTAATTGCACAAATTTTGTAAGAGGTAAACTGGTTATCAAAGAGATCACAGCATTTTATCTTGAATTAGTGTCTGCCCACAGGTTCTCTGTTCATTCGTTTTGCACTTTTGATAAACACCAAGAGAACAACATTGCCTCCGATGGTTATGGGCATCTCACATAGCTATAAGGAAAGATTCTGAAAATGCCTTTTCTTCCTCTTATTGAAACTTTTATGAGCCTTCATACAGTTTTAGTAGTTATTTATACATTGATGATATTTGAGGACATGTTTAATCATTGCTCTTTAATATACTCTGTAAAGAGAACACCCCTTTACTGTATTACACAACAGAAGGCGATAAGTGATCATACTTTTTCTCTCTGGAAACTGAATTCTCAAAGAGCTTTTATGTTGATTAATTCAAGTAACATTCACAAAAGCTTTGGTATGAAAATAAATGCTACTAAAGCAACTGAAATGGTTAAATTGTGAAAAGAACTGGTTTTTAAATCAGATGACTCCAAAAAGCAGCATCCATCCATTCTGTCTTTTAACCATCAGTTGGTTAGTTATCTGCATCACAGGCCAACCTGATTCCAACAGCCCAGACTGTGAGCTTAGCCAGGGGACCCTTCTACCATTCGTCTGTTGACTCTGATTTCTCTTCCCTAGTCTTACCTTGGTCTTCTGTTTTAACTTCCTTGTCCCATTGCTTCAATTCTAGTTTCTTTGTCTTCTTGACTCAGGATTCCAATCCTGTTTCCAATTCTAATCTGAACTGAAACTGCTCATTGTAGGGTAGAAAATAATTTAAAAAAAAAAAAAAAACCTAAGCCAAAAAACCAATGTACAATTATCTTTCTTGAGGAAGATTTTAGAGAAGGTGCAAATAAAATAAAATGCTATTTCTCGTACTAATTGTCCAGTTGCCATAACCGAATTGGTTGAATTTCTAAATCCCCCTATGACCTTTTGTTTGCTTTTTTAGAATAAAGTCGGTTCTGCAGTTTAGTTATTAGAGAATTATTGGTTATTAAGCCCTTACTGCTCACCCTTCAGGTCTCAGCTTAAATGTCACTTTCCCATAAAACTTTCCCGGACTACCCTGACCATGTTTGGTCACCTGGTAATATTTACATGCACAGCACTGCAAACTTCTCTTAATCCACATCCTGTAGCTTTAATGACCTATTTGTTTCTTCCTCAATAAATTATAACTTCCAGGAGGGTAAAGAATGCCTCGGTCACTAGCCTCATCCTCAGGCCTAGCACAATAGCCAGTACACCACAGATCCAATAAACATTTTGATAAATACGAATAAATGCAGGGCAGTGCACTAGCCACTGAAGGTGCTAAGCTCTAGAAGCCATCTTATGGAGTTCATTGTTTAGTTGGGCATGCGGGACATATAAATATAAATATGGACAATATTACAATAAAATAACGAAGAATCAAATGTATAATAAATTTTTAAAAAGCTATATTTTCAGTGAAGTTTATGAGGACTTAGGGGAGTGAGGACCATGGCTTGGGATGGCCAAGCAAGGTTTTGTAAAAACTGGTGACAACCAGAAGACTGGAGAAACTTTGTCAGCTAAGTGGAGAGGGAGACTTCTTGGCAGGAGAGATGAGCCCAAGCAAAGAGTCGTATGCATAACGGATTCTAGGGACACGTCTGGTACATTTTCATTTTATTCCATAAGATACCAAGGGCAATGGGGGATTTTTTTCTCTCTCTCTCTCTCTCTCTTTTTTTTTTTTTTTTTACCAGATGAATTAAAAGCAACCTTTGGGAACATTTAACATCACAATACGTAGAGGTAAAAATTGCAAAGGGAAAGAGTCCATTTTTTGTAGTCATCCATGTGACACAATGAGGGTAACAGTAGCAGCGTGTAGAGGAGGAAAAACTTTTTTCTACCCTCTTAGATTCTGTGGCTGGGCCTAAGAGTTAAACTGCCATAAGACAGATTAACAGGGGAAAAGCATACACGTTTTATTTAATATTTTTACATCCACACGCGAGTCTTCATCAGGAAAATGAAGATCCAAAGAAGCAAGTAGGACCAAGAACTTACATATTTTTTTTTCTTTTGCTGAGAAAGGTTCACCCTGAGCTAACACTGTGCCAATCTTCCTCTATTTTGTATGTGGGTTGCTGTCACAGCATGGCTGCCGATGAGTGGGGTAGGTCCGCGCCCAGGATCCACACCCATGAACCCGGGCCGCCAAAGCAGAGCACACTGAACTTATCCACTAGGCCATGGGGCCAGCCCCCCATACTTTTTAAACAAAGAAACATTACATTTCTGAAGTGATAAGACAAAGAGTCTTGTGCTGGGGCAGTAAATTGTGGGACAGTGACTAGGAAATATACGGGGGGAACTAGAGGAAGATAAGCATTGTTTTAGTAGGTTGTTTGTACAGGTCCATTTGGTGTTGACTCTCGGTCTCCAGTGATAAGAATGTTTTTCTCTTTCTGGTGCAGGGAGGGCATCTTTCTCCTGGGAAATGATGTCTTGCTTTTCGGTAGAATGTGGGAGGGCAGAGAGAGTCCTTCCTGCGCCTGTGGTGTCTCAAGTCACTTGTGCTCAAAATAATCAATATGCCAAAGTGGCATATTTCTGGTTGGCTTGTTCTGAACCCTTTCATTGGTAAGGAAGGGAGGGGGGTAAGACCAACAGGACCCGAAGTTTGACTAGATACAGAAAGCGAAGGAGAGCGGAGTGTCTTAGAGGACTCCCAGATTTCGAAGGGATGTGAAGAACAGCAGGGATATGTTAAAGAGAGTGAGAGAGACCCAAGGAAGGTTGAATATGTTGAGTGTGACGTGACAACAGCACAGTCTATTAGGAGAAACATCTTGCACATGATGTGATCTTGAGGCTCACTTTGTGCTGAAGCGTTTGGTTCAGAAGACAATTGCATACAGATGTTTTGCTCGCCTGGGAACTTTCAGAAGAGAGTCTTTAGTTGGAGAAGAAAAATATCAATGTACTGGCTTTGCTTAATCAATTTAAAAGACAACAATAGAAATATTCAGTTCTCTTATGGAGTTTCAAAAAGTGATACTGATCTTTCTGGTTCAAAATTTGCATACCCCATCAGTGATTTCTAACCTTCATAAAAAATCTGAAATATGAATATAGTTTAATATTTTTTACCTTATTAATTACTACCAACTTCAGATGTTAACGCAAAAACTCAATGCATAAATATGATTAACGTTTAAACCAAGCAGATCCCCAAGGCCAGTGTAATAACACAACATGTGTGAGTTTCATACTATCATTTACTATAAAAGAAGAGTTTCTTATAAGACATGAACTTTTGTAGCATGAACTACCCTGTATAAAAGAAAAATTGGCTTTGGCTTTTAGAACTGAAGATCTAAGTGTGCAGAGAAAATGGGCCAAAAGAGCTGAAAAGTGTCAACACTGTAAAAACAGCTCTGCAACTTTTCCAATGGTGTTGCCTTCAAGTCATCTGGGAGTCACAGGGTTGTGGTTGTTGGGTAGGTTTTTATTTGGATGTGTTGTGGATTCTTCAAGAAATTAACAGATAGTCAGCAATTACAGGGCCAGATATTAAATTGCTCCAATTTTTATTGCTGAAACGTTGACCCTCTGTGAATGTGCCAGAAGCAATGATGAGACTGCAGGTCAAAACCCATCTGCCAAGTCCCACCTCATTAGGCTCCCATCTGATTTCAGCATATTGGCCCTGAACCCTGCAGCCCGCCTTCGTCCAACACAGGAAGCCCTCCTGACACTTGGCGATAGGTGTTGGGAGCCATATTGAGAAAGCCAGCAGTCTGACCAGATGGTAGCTCTCTCTTGGACTTCTTCAGAGATTTATTTTCTCTATGAAGCAGAGGGAACTGGGCAAGTCTGCCAAGCACATGGCCTTTTTTGTACTTTCATTATATGAGGAAGCCCTGGCTAGTCTTTTGGCAGCTGAGGGTTTGGCAGGCTGGCAATCTTGGCAAAGCCATGCAGCTCACAGACTCGGGGGCCCTTCAGACTACAAAGCAATTCTCGCAGTCTGCAAAGTTCCTAGATGAAGGAAAAAAATAAAAAGAAATGATCTATCTCAGGCACCTAAAGGCATTCTCAAAATATGACCAGCTCTGCCAAGATAGAGAGTGAAACAGAAGGTATTTAACAAATCTATCCCTTAGAAATCTTATTTTGAAAGTTTTAAAATGCGTAGACGATGACTGGACATTATAGAATGCCATCCGTGTATTGTTTTCCACACATTTCCTAGAATCAGCCCAGACTCCATGGGTTTTCATAATGACGCTAGAAATCTTTCTTGTCATTTGATCATTTCCATATTTTCTTTTAAGGAAAGGACAACAAGGGCTCTAAAGGGTTATCTGCTTCCATCACCCCCAATATTTAATTAACTTTTTTTTAAAAACAGTGTTATCGAGATATAACTCATATACCATACAATTCACCATTTAAAGTATACAATCATGTCTTTTGGTATGTTACATTATTAATCTCTTTAAATTGTGGTAAGATATATATAGATATATATATATAAATAACATAATTTGCCATTTTGACTATTTTTAAGTGTGCAGGTCAGTGCCATTAATTACATTCACAATGTTGTGCAATCATCACCACTATCAATTTCCAAAATGTTTTCAACACCCTGAACAGAAGCTCTGTAACCATGAAGCAAAAACTCCCCATTCCTCCCTCTCACAAGCCCTTGGTAACCTCTAATCTACTTTCTATGTCTATGAATTTGCCTATTCTAGATATTTCATATAAGTGAAATCACACAATATTTGCCCTATTGTGTGTGGCTTGTTTTGCTTAGCATAGTGTTTTCCAGGTTCATCCGTGTGTCAGAACTTCACTCCTTTTCATGAATCAATAGTATTCAAATATATATATATATATATATATATATATATTTGCTAATCCGTTTATCTGGTGATGGACATTTGGGTTTTTCACACCTTTTGGCTATTGTGTTCAATTGACTTTTGGGACTAGAATGACATTTCAAAGGGGAGAATGTGGGTCCAGGTGCACTTTGCAATCAGCAGCACATCCATTATGAATACCTTGCAATTGCAAATGTTCTAAGGACAGGCATCCCCTGGTGGGCGTTCCAGGGTCCAGCATCAATAAAGATTGGTTGGAATGAATTGCATGTAAATATAAAGGTCATATTTGGAATCCATTTGGAAAAGGTAACGTGGTTCTCCTAAGCATAAATCACGCCTAACTAATCGAATAGATTTCTTTGAGGTGATACATATTTATGTGGAAAAACAGGCACTGAGAATATGGTTGTTTAAACTTTCAAAATGTCCTGGAGAAAGTTTTACACCAAGACTACTATGTTTTAATTAAATCACCATAGAATTGGAAATAGGAGCAAAGTGTGTTACCGTTACAGAAAATTGACATTTAATTTGATGAATATTTATTACATGCTTAGTTAGGAACTATGGAAAATACAAAGTAAGACATACTCCCCTAAATCCACAACCGAACACGAAAGGAAGCACAAAGAATAAAATAAAATGTATAGGGCATAAAGGGTCACACTTTTCAAGAAAAAAAATGTAGACAATGGAATTACCTAGAGACTCAGACTTAAGATCAGTTCTATTTTAAGACATACTTCAAGTAAAGTGTTGGAGAACACTTTATATATATGAGGAAATCCCTAAGTTTATATATGCCAATAAATTCTTCCAGGAAGAAAAACTACAGATGAATGAATGAACAGCAACAACTATAAAAGTCACCGATACATTCCAACTGAGCATCAAAAAAAAAGCTGATGAACTAATAATACAATATAAATCCATTCTAAAGGATAGATTTTAATTTATCAGTTGTGCTCCATCCAATATGACCCAGGATAAGGGACTAATGTTTTCCCCACACCAAAATTATTATATTGGACACTTATGATTTAAAAAAAAAAAAAGACAATGGTATAAGACAACGATAGGAAGACTATTTAGGAAAATAGGCCAGAAAATATCTCCTAATCTAATCATAGTCTTGGAACAGTCATATCTAGTCCTGGAATTAGATGTCTAAAATTATAGAATTATAGATGTATACAATCCTGCAGTCTCACAAAGTCCATTGCATTGAAAACATCAACTTTATAAGACAATAAAAATCTCACTACTGAAAACATCAGAACAGATTTTTTTTAAAGAAAAACAGCCTCTAGATTCACATTTTATGCAAGATGTGAATAATACCATGGTATGAACTATAAAACATTTTGGTTAAAATATGTTTTAAAAACTTCATGTGAAAAATCAGAAAAACATTTTAAAATTAACAGAATGATCAGAAACAATTGTTAAGCTTTTGGCAAATGTGATTTTCAATGTCAATAACTTACATTTATAACTAGGTGATAAAGTCTGAGATACCTAATTGCAGAAATAGTAGTATAAAATAATATGAAAACAGCATTAAACTAAAAGAGAATTTTAAATGTATCAGAATACTCAAAAATGCCAAATTTTTTAAGTTACCATATAGTACATAATAATAATTGATCTAAATTAACCATGGGGCTTATTACACGCCAAGCTCTCCCTCTTTTTTCTGCTCACTAACAAAAACTTAATGGATCTATTTGTAATGGATAAAATACAGTTGTCCCTGGAAGAGGTCCAGAGAAGACAAGTAAAATGATCAGAGTTGTGGTGAGGGATGTCGATGAAGACAAGTGGGAAGTTTAGAACTGTAGTTGGGAAAGTAAAGACTGAGTGAGGCTATTATTTACATTATATTAGAACAAGGAGGAAATTCTTCAGTCTTTAGTGAGGAAAGTTGATTAATATTAGGGATATAAATCTTCATTGTGCAATATGAACTAGCATTATGGAGTCTAAACATGAAGAGGAAACTAAAATGATAAGTAAACTCAAAAATTAACAAGTTCATAACATGAATGGACAATTAATGGATTGTAGAATGTTCATTACCTTCATTGGAAATGCCCATGTAGTCAAAGACACCCATCTTCCAGAAATACGTCTCTTGGGGCCCATATCTTCGAATGCTGGGCTGGATATGGACAATAGGCCCAACCCACTCCTCTGAGTTGTATGCTGTTACATTTATGGGGAGCTCCAGAGAGGAGAGCTGAGTGCAGTCTAATGAGAAAATAAGCAGAAGGTATATTCTATAAGGGCAGGGATTGGGCCAGCCCAGTGGTGTAGTAGTTAAGTTTGGTGCACTCCACTGAGGTGGCCTGGGTCCACGGGTTCAGACCCCAAGCGCAGACCTACACCACTTATCAGCCATGCTGTGGCAGCCACCCACATACAAAATAGAGGAAGATTGGCCACAGGTGTTAGCTCAGGGTGAATCTTTCTAAGCAAAAAAAATTTAAAAATATAAATAAATGATTTTTTAAAAAAGGGCAGGGAATGCTTTCTTCTCCAGAGCCTAGCACCATGCCTGACAACAGATTTTGAGTGACTATACAGAAAGCTACTAAACTACATTTTGTTTAATCATGAACTCCAAGAGAACAGGTAAAGAAATCTACACATTTTAGAGAAAAAAATGGGGAGAAGATTTTGAAACCATACAGATTCTGAAAATATATATATGTGACATTATCACACTCTTAAAGTTGTTAGACAAGAAAGTAATTTTTTCAAGGGTATCTTTTTTTGGAAAGAAAGCAATTAATGGCTCTCACAACTTATATTTATTATTAAAGTATCATTGTTATAATCATAAATTTATAAAATTTTTTCACAATTTTCCTTGATATCAAATGAGTTGGACTGTAGAGCTCACTCTTTCTAAGTTCTTTTTTCAAAATTCAAGCTAAATCCAAGTTGAAGAAATATGGTCTCAGTAAAAGTAGGCTAATTTGTAGTGATCTTTGTCCTTGGCAAAAACAGATATCAATTCATACATAATTTGGATCAGGATTCACCTGGTTTCATGAAAGTTCCAATAACTGTATCTAAAACAGGGGAAATAAGCCAGGATTTTATCAGGACACTAAACAAATTAGATCGGTAAAACGAACATAATTCTTTACTTTATCAGGAAGTCAGTCACCTCTAATTCTAAAATGTTCCAGCTGGAGCTAGAATGATAAACAGACGACCCCAGTAATTTAGTGATAAAATAATGGTTGGCTTAATTCGATTCAGAAACTGTTGCCCTTTATCTGCTTAGGAACAGATGCACTAGGTGCTTCCAATTACGTAACTAGGATCAGAATTCATTCTTCCCTCCAGTAAGAAAATTTAAAAGTAAAATCATTGTCTCTCTTCTCTAGGTGCAACTTTCAAGTACTTCTTCTGGAAGTAATGCATTGGTGAAAAATGCTAAATACGCTTCAGTTGAAGTGCTGTATCATAAAGCCCCACCACAAAATCCATTATTCAACAGCTTAACACTTGGATCACATGGGAGCACTGTCTGCTCACAAGCTAAATGCCAGTGTCAGGAAACCTACGGTGACACAGGAAAACACCCCCATTTTCCCCCCATGCACATACTGTAGTTGATATGTAAATACTATGTCATCTGGAGAGTTCTGTATGACCTATTTTAGGCTACATCAGTAGGAGGCCAAAAATCATGATGAAATTTATTATTTTAAAATCAAATCACCAAGATGCTCTTGAAGTAGAACAGATGTCTAAAATTGAGCACCTCTGCATGGCTTGTCAAATTCTTTCCTTTTTCATCTGGATGTCCTGCCATTGGGCAGACCAACATTTGTCTTAAATTGCACTTGCTTCTAAGAATGCTTATGTGAGATCAGACTTTCCTATTTTCTCCTACAAAAGAGTTTAGGTAAATCAGTTTGATTTCACTAACAAATTGTGGCTTTCATTATTTTTTAAACTGCCTATTTTTATCCCTACACAAAATCCACCATTTGATTTGCCTGAGTTTTCATCCTTTGAGTCAGGAAGTTGATTAGGCCAGAGCTTCTGGAAATTTATGTGCATATGAAAAATCTTTTTACTTGGTAAAAAGTAAACTCTGATTCAGTAGGTCTGCTGTGGACCTTGAGATTCTGCACTTCTGACAAGCTCCCAGGACATACTGATGCTGGTGGTCTGAGGACCACACTTTGCATAGCAGAGTTAAGCAACTACTATCTAATCTACCGATAATAATACTTGTGTGTCTTCTAAAGATATTCTGAGTGCCATTGAAATTCTACAGTTTGATGTTCTGGAAATTTCCATATTTCCACACTCAGGAACTGCTTCTAACTCCGCCTGGATCATTCAGCATGCAGTCTCTATCATAAATTCACAAAATCAGACCACACCTTTGAAGGACCATGTATAAACCAAATAACATCACCCAAATACAGAGAAATATCTTTGAGTAAATGAAAATCATTTTTTGTTTCAATAAGCTTTGCATATAAAGAGTAAAAGTTGTTTTCTACTTTCAAGAACTTTTTATCAAAAGGAATGACAGTGACTACACTGTTAAAACGTCAAGCGATTTGCCTTGAGTTTCTACAGCTGAAGGGTTTCATCACTGTTTCCGCAGAGCATTGAGCTGCTGGGTCTTTGAAATGAAATATCCACCATTGCAAAGATTTATCTTGAGCATTGCAGTTTTTCCCAGGTAACTTTCTGGCTGGAAAAGATTGTGAAATGCTGGCTAGCTGGTGAGGGACATTGCCACAGTCTATAGAAGGGTTCAGACACAACTGTAAGAAGCAAAAATAACGTTACAGGGCATAATACAAAAGAGAACGTATTAACAAAGTAAATTGAAAATGTAATAATAAATAATATAAACAATAAAATAATAAAACAAGTTGCTATACTAAAGTTAATTATAGATTTCTCGAAAGATACATGTTCGTTGAAATTCTAATCAAATTACAAATTTTCAGTAGAAAACATGCAGGAAATAGGGAATAGTTAAGGGAGGATTGAAGAATGTAGGTGAGCGTCATCTGGTATAATATGCAAAGATTCAAGTGGATTAAACATGAACACCTCACATGTGCTTTCATATTCAAATCCCCAAATTCCATGGATATAATTTTTTATATTAAAGTTTCAAAATTCTATACTTAGTGAATAGACTACAGAAAGATAAAAATTGATAGATAGGCAAAGCTAAAACAGTTGAAGTAGTTAAATACATATGATACTGATTTCACAGAATCTATTTGAAATTGGAAATAAATGTATTAATCGCAGATATTAAACCAATTTTATTTAAGATAAAGCACTTCTATAAGTAGAAAAACATTAATTGGTATGATTGTATAGTATAGTCATTTTTATTTTATTGAACTGGTTTATCAGTTTGGAAGGAAATAACAGTGTGCATTTGTTCTGTTCATATTGAATAATATAGGTGCATGGATTCGATGATTGATGCTGACAGTAGAAGAAATTTTAAAATAATGGAAAAATATACAACATTCTTTATAACTACTTAAGAACTAGATTTTAAAGTTAAAATCAAAGATCTCTATAGCCAGAAAAATTGCTATCTCAAGGTAACAATACTGGTAATAGTATAATAGGTGGAGGAATGATAGAAAAATAATAATTTGGACAATAATAGAAAGAAAGGATTAAAGATGGTAATAGAGGGGGCCGGCCAAGTGGGATAGCGCTTAGGTTCGCACAATTCTCTTCGGCGGCCCGGGGTTCGCAGGTTCGGATCCCCGGCGTGGACAGACACACCGCTTGTCAAGACATGCTGTGGCGGCATCCCATATAAAGTGGAGGAAGATGGGCAGGGATGTCAGCCCAGGGCCAGTCTTCCTCACACACACACGCACACACACATGCACAAAAGATGGTAATAGACATGACAGAGATAATCTCAGAGAGAGTACTAATTGGTTACAAACACACACAATGCCTTGTGGCTCATATCCCCAGGAAATACTTATTTCTAATCAGATTTGTCAATGAGCATATAAAAGGAATGCCCTTAACACAATGTATCTTTAAAAGGTTCTCTTCCACTGTAAAAACTGAAATAGTAGTCATATTAGATAACAGGTTATTGGCAATGTTGTGCTTTATACTTGAAGATATATTTCTCCAAATGTTCACAGAATTTATTTTTGTTTGTTTCGGCCTTGGCTGATGGTTTAACTCATGAGAGAATTTCCTTTGTTATGCCAAGATTCCTTTTAGTGCAAATTGAAGATTACTTGTATTGCTATGGCTTTTGGGAGGAAGAGGATTTTTTAACTAATAATGATTTTACTAAAGTTAAAAAGAGTTTTCAAAGCTTTACTATGAAATTCAAGGAAACGCTGGAAATAATTGCAGAAGGCTGTCCATTAAATAATCACCTTGAAAGAATCTTAAAATTTTTTCCACATGCGAGTGAAATCACATGGTATTTGTCTTTCTCTGTCTGACTTATTTCGCTTAGTGTGATACCCTCAAGGTCCATTCATATTGTCACAAATAGCACAATTTTGCCTTTTTTTTTTTGGTGAGGGACATTGGCCCTGAGCTAACATCCATGCCAATCTTCCTCTATTTTGTATGTTGGATGATGCCACAGCATGGCTTGATGAGAGGTGTGTAGGTCCACGCCTTGGATCTGAACCTGCAAACCCCAGGCCACTGAAGTGGAGCACACAAACTTAACCACTAAACCACTGGGCTGGCTCTGTCATTTTTTTTTCTTTTGCTGAGGAAGATTTGCCCTGAGCTAACAGCTATTGCCAATCTTCCTCTTCTTGCTTGAGAGAGGTTCACCCTGAGCTAACATCTGTGCTAATCTCCCCCTATTTTATATGTGGGTCACAACTGCAGCATGGCTGGCGATGAGTGGCGTAGGTCTCAGCCTGGTAACTGAACCCAGGCCACCGAAACAGAGTGCACTGAACTTAACCACTTAAGCTGATTTTGCCATCACCCACACAGCTGATAAGACTTGTGAATGCTTCTTCATGTCCCCGACACCAGGCCCAATATAAGCCCTGTATTTCCAATTTAAAATACTTTCCTGGGGAATATTTTATTGACTACCACTCTACCTGCACCTGATTATGCAGGCAAGCAGGACACTCTTTGAAAAAAAGGTGTCCTGCAGTGTCAACTCTGCCTGGGGGGACCCCAGACCTCTGCATTTAGCTATACTTAAGAGGCCCATGATCATGCTCCATATAGGGGCATAGGCACAATATAGGCAAAGAGAAATCTGTGTGTGAGAGTTTTCAACAGAAATGGCTTGATGAGATAACATTATAAAGGAAATTTGTCAATATTTTCTCACATTGATAAGCAGCTACTTTTGACTCCTGTCAGGTTTACAGATTCCTTAGCTGTTTGGAAGAAATGAATCATTGATGGAGAATGAAGAGTAAGCCTGAAAAGAGTTCATGGTCTGCTTGAACAAGGTAAGGAGAAGCTTTCAAAGCTCATCTGTAGAACTAGGAAAAGCTCAAGCCTCTTCAAAATAAGTTGTAAATATCTTAGAAAAGGGTGTGTTTGCTAATTTCCTGTTTCCAGGGAGCAAGAAAAGAAAGAGAAAAAAGTTGGGGACTTATCTTGACAGTAGGAGTGAAACAAAGAAGAAATTTGAATCACAAGGACTAATAAAATAAAAAGAGAACACCCAATCAAAATTCCAAGTTATTTTGTGGCTAGCAACAAACTGATTCTCCAGTTTGTATGGAAGGTAAAAGACTTAGAATAGCCAACACAATACTTAAGAAGAAGAACAAAGTCAGAGGACTGACATTACCGAGTTTCAAGACTTACTATAAAGCTAGAATAATCAAGACAGTGCAGTACTGACAAAAGAATTGACAATTAGATCAATGGAACAGATAGAGAGCCCAGATACAGACTTATACAAATATAGTCGACTGAGCTTTGACAAAGGAGCAAAGGCAATTCAATGAGAAAGGATAGTCCTTCAAGAAATGGTGCCAGAACCACTGAACATCCACATGCAAAAAAATGAATCTAGACACAGACCTTACGCCATTCACAAAAATTCACTCAAAATGAATCCTAGATATAAATGTAAAATGCAAAACTATAAAACTCCTTGATGAAAACATATGAGAAAATCTAGGTGACCTTGGGTTTAGTGATGACTTTTTAGGCACAACACCAAAAGCAAGATTCATGAAGGAAAAAATCGATAAGTAGGACTTCATTAGAATTAAATATTCCTGCCCTGTGACAGACACTGTCAACAGAATGAGAAGACAAGCCGCGGAGCTAGAGAAAATATTTGCAAAACACACATCCACTAAAGGACTTGTATCCAAAATATCCAAAGAACTCTTGAAAGTCAACAACAGGAAAACTAAACAAAACAAAGAGACAATTTAAAATGGGCTAAAGATCTGAACAGACACCTTGCCAAAGAAGATATACAAATGGCAAACAAGCTTATGAAAAGATGCTCAACATCATATGTCATTAGGGAATTGCGAATTAAAACAACGTTGGGTACTACCACACCCCTATTAGAATGGCCAAAATCCGAAACACTGACACCACCAAACACTGGTGAAAACATTGAGCAACAGGAACTCGCATTCACTGCTGGTGGGAATGCAAAATGGTACAGCCACTTTGGAAGATAATCTGGCAGGAAGGAGGGGATATATGGGAATTCTCTGTAATTTCTGCTTAATTTTTCTGTACATCTAAGACTGTTCTAAAAAATAAAGCGTATTAACTTTGTTCTAAAAAGGAGAAAGAGCAAAACTATTCCTGAAACAAAAATCACATAAAAATACAAAAAAGTGAAAAGAAAACTAGAAGCAAAAGACTACCCTTTAGAAGAAATTATAGGACAAGAAACTAAAAGCGAAGTAAAATTGTCAATAGAACTTAAATGTTTTTCAATAGGACTATGATTTTTAAATGTAGAAACAGAAACATCAAACCTAAGATTAAAAGTTCAGGGAGATTCAACCCCACATTACTTTCATTGCTAAATCCCATCAGGACCTCAAAATTACATGGTTATACTCTATATTCCAAAAATTCATTGGCCTATTTTGGCATATGCAGTACTCATATTCAACTCTAGTTGATAGTATAGTAACTAACAGTCCAGGAGATGGGCCAACCTAATTTAATTAAAGTTTCTCAGGGAGTCATCATCATGAATTAATATTTAATGTGTTATACGCTACAAAAGTAAAATAACAGAGTCACAATTCTATGTTGTAATGATTCCTGACATCTTCATGAAATTTGAAGAAATGTTATTTTCCCGCCACATGGCATATTAGGAAATGAAAAGGAAAAATGATGTAGAATTGAAGATAATGATCTGAAGACTCCATAATAAACAGCTATTTAAAGATATTGGCAAATGGCATAGTATTTAAGCAGCCAAATACAGCCCCTGTGAATGAGTGTAACACCATAGGGGAAAATTGGGTTGGCCCTGAATGCCAAGAAATACTATAGTTACTGTTTTGCTTTTGGAGGGTCCCTTGGGCATTTGTTGCAATGATTTAGGGTGGTATTAGTTTTTGGCAATTAAAAACTCTCTTTTCAAAGGCCTGACTATTACTTATTATTTATGATGAGATCTTTTCTGTCTCTTAAGACAGATTTTTTTTTAAGTTAAACTGTGGGTGGTGCAAATTGACTCTCAAGTAAAATTGTAGCGTCAAATTTGCTCTCCATCTTTGGGATTGGGAATACCTTGTGCTTCAAAAGACAGTAGTGGCAGCAAACTCAAATATGTGATGTCAACCATTTTGCTTCCTGGGTTTCACATACCTGAGAAGCTTTCTTTCTACTGTGACGAAGACAAAATAAAATGTCACCATGTTCCTGAGTCTATAGGGCACAGACATTCTGACATAGTTTCATTGAGCAATCAGTGCCATTTGATGTGGACATCTGCTCATCACATGGCAGAAGGAGAGCCAGTTAGCTCTCTGGCCTCTTTTATAAGTACAATAATCCCATCACGAGGGCTCCACCCTCATGACCTAGTTATCTCCAAAAGTCCCTCCCTCCTAGTACCATCACATTGGAGATTAGATTTTAACATACAAATTTTGGGGGAACTCTGACATTCAGTCCTTAACATCATCTTTACCTCCTCTCTTTCTCTGCCAGTTTTTGAGAAAAAATATACATCTCTTTCTCAACTCAGTAAAAATCAGTGAAACACAAAGGAAAATGCCAATGAGATACTATATTTTACCTGCAGGATGGGCATAAATTATATTCTACCAATGTTCAGTGTTAGTGAAGATGTTGATGGGATGAAAAGTTGATATAAAACTCTGATAGATATGGCTAGCTGTTGAGGAAACTCCTTGGCTCTATCGCAGGATACACAATTTTATGTGGGAAGTGGTTGGCACACTAGTGACCAACTGCATTCCCACCCTTTCTTGCAGTTGGGTGTGGCCCTGAAAATAGTTCTCACCAGTTGAAGTCAAAGAGTACCACTTCCAAGACAAAACCTTTAAGAAGCAGCTGTGCTTCCTGCACACTCACATTCCCCTTCCACTAGCTGGATTCACCGGGTAGCAGAAGCACAAGTTGTCAAGAATCTAGATTTCTGATTTACTGCATGGCGAACAGTGAACCACAGCCCGGCAACAATTGTAATGCAGCATTGTCTTTGGGCCTAAACAGTTTAGCCTACCAAACTAACAGATACTTTGAAGAATAATTTGACCAGATCTAGAAAAACTGGAAGTAGATATACTCTACCATTCAGCAATTTCAGTTCTTGATATGCTTCCTGGAGAAACATCGGCACCATGCGCAAGAGGTTGCCCACTGCAGCATTGTCTGTAGCAGCAAAATATTAGAACCACCTAAGTGTTGGTCAATAATGGGCTGATAAACAAAACGTAATATTTTCACATGATGGAATAGCAGACAACAGTCAAAAGAGGTGAACTACATAAATTGCACTTTGAAATAATTATGTACTATCCTGAATATAGCTCCAAACCTGAAGATTTTGTAGGAAAAAGATAGCAAGTTGCAAAAAAGGAGGGTTAACTATGATACCATTTATTAAAAACACAAACACATGCAAAAGAAAGACAGTATTTATAGCTTATTAAATGTGAATGTAAAAATATAAAAGGCAGATTTTATGTATTTATACTATACATAAATTGTATATATTATATATTACTTATACATAATATATTATTTTATTTGTTTGTTTATAAATATATAACATATACTGACATTTATTATTATAAATAAATCAATATATGTAAATATATTTATATAAATATGAAGCATAACGCTAGCCTCATGATCTCAAGCAATGGGAGCAGGGGAGCAGGACCAGGTTTGACGCCAAGAAGGGATTTATTTGGCTACAATATATCTTAAGAAAAATGGTGTATATTATTTGTGTAATGATTTTGAACATAAGTGTGAGGAACAAAGACAGGAGGCAAATATGACCAAATATTGACAGCTCGATAATGGGTGGTAGAAATAATGGTTCACTCTACGAAACTGTATACTACGGACTCTCATGGGGTGACATACAGCACGGGGTGACATACAGCATGTGCACAATAAACTCTCCCAAGACTTAATCAAATATCTGTCTTGTTCTATGTTATCCAGGACCAAGGAGCCATGGCTGTGAAAGAGAATGGGTACTGATGTGTCAGTCCACAACCTCTTCTCAGTTTAATGACTTTATAAGTTACAAGTGATAAAATTCACCCATTATAAGTGAACAGTTAAATGAGGTTTAGTAAATTTATGAGTTGTGCAGTTATCACCACAATCCAATTTTACAACACTTCTGTCACCCCAAAAAGTACTTTAGTGCCTTTTTGTAGACAATCCCTGCTTTCACCACTAGCCCCAGGAAAACCGCTGATATGTTTCTGCCCCTATAGTTTTGGCTTTTTGAGAAATTTCACATAAATGGAATCACATAACATGCAGAATTACTATCTGTCTTCTGTCATTTAGCATAATGTTTTGAGATTCACCCATAGCTTTGTGTGTATCAGTAGTTCATTCCCTCTTAACATGAGTTCATTGTATGGATATACCACATCATTTATCTGTTGACCTGTGAATGAACATAGGTGTTTCCATTTGGGGATATTATGAATAACGTTGCATATAAGTCTTTGTGGAGACATATGTTTTCATTTCTATTGGGTAGCGTAGTGGGTTGAATGATAGCCCCCCAAAAGATGCATCCACTCAGAACCTGTGAAAGTGACCTTACTGAGAAAAGGGGTCTTGGCAGATGTAATGAAGTTAAAGATTTTGAGGTGAGATCATCCTGGATTACCAGGGTGAGCCCTAAATCTGGTGACTGTGTCCTTATAAGAGACAGGAGGGGAAGACAGAGACAAAAAGAAGAATGCTGTGTGAAGGCAGAGGCAGAGATCGGAATTATACTGCTATAAGCCAAGAAATGCTTGGAGGCACCAGAAGCTGGAAGAGGTGAGGAAGGATTCTCCCCTAGACCCTTCAGCCAGAGTGTTGTCCTACCAACACCTTGATTTTGGACTTTTGGATTCCAAAACTGTTAAGAGAATAAAATTCTGTTATTTTAAGCCACTAAGTTTATGATAATTTGTTATGGCAACCCTAAAAAACTAATATAAATAGATATGTAAGAATGTTGCTGGGTTATATGGTAAGTGATAATTTAACTTTTAAATAAAGCACCAAACTGCTTTCCAAAGTGACTGTACCATTTTACATTTCCCAACAGCAATGTATGAGAGTTACAATTTCTCTACATCATTGTCGATTCTTGGTATTGTCAGTCTTTTTTATTTTAGCCACACGAATGGATGTGTAATGGTGTTTCATTTCCCTAAGGACTAATGAGCATCTCTTCATGTGCTTATTTCCTATCTTTGCCTATTTTCTTACTGAGACGTAGGTCTTTCTATTATTGAGTGTAAGAGTCCTTTACACATTTTGAATGTGTTTACAAATATTTTTCTCCCAGTCTATGAATGCTTATTGAAAGGGAGATTTTTTAAATAAAGTTCCATTTACCATTTTTGATGTATCATACTTTTGTTGTCATATCTATGAAATTTTCTCTTCTCTTACATTTTCTTCTAGACATGTTATAGCATTAACTCTTACATTTAGATTTATGATGCGTATTAGGTTAAGTTTTGTGTATGGTGTGATAGAAGGGTATGATATAAGGTTCATCTTTTTACATATGGATAACTAGTTGTCCCGGCACCATTTGTTGAAAACACTATCTTTTCCCTATGAGTTACTTCATCACCTTCATCAAAAATCAATTGAGCATATGTATAGGGATTTATTTCTGGACTCCCTAGTTGATTCCATTGATCTGTATTTTTATCCTTACACCAATATCACACTGTCTTGATTCTTTAGCTTTTTGGTAAGTTTCTAAATCAAGTAGTCAAGTCCAGTACTTTATTTTTGTTTCACAAAATTATTTTGACTATTCTAGGTCCTTTGTATTTCCATATAAATTTTAGGATCTCCTTTGATGTCACTCTGATCTGTCTGTGTCCCACAGTTTGTGGGATCTGTCGCACATCAATGCAAATCAGTTTATATGTACCAACCTCTGCTGAGATTCCAGAAGTTTACTGATATTCAATGATGTGGAGTGAAAATTTTGAGAAAAGTAGAGACCACCTTGAAAAAAATGCATTCATCACAATCCAAGTACTGAAATCTAGGAATGGCCACAGCTGTGCATGTATTTTAACATTCTGCTTTAAATATAAGAGCAGCTTAATATAGCACATGGTCTTTGACATATGAAGGATCTGGGCTCACATTTTACTCTGCCATTTTCTATCATAGACAATATCCTAATCTTGCTGAACTTCAGGTCCATTACATTTAAAATGGCAAGTGTAATAGCTAACATATAGGAAATTGAGCATCTACTTTATTCAGAATTTCTTGGACTTAAATTGTAAAAAAAATATTCTCTATCTATCCATTGCTATATGAAGAAGTCTGTCTGTACTTGCTTGCATCTTCAGCCTGAACCCTGCAATAAACACATGTGGAACAGACCAGAGCCCAGCCCACACTGAGAAGCCGAGCCAGCCTGGTTCAGCTGAACCCCAACTGTTCCACAAATGCATGAGAAATAAATACATATAGTTATAGGTCGTGGAGATTTTTATGGCTATTTACATCTCAATAGCTAATGGAGGCAAGCCTCATTCTCTTGCTCATGAGGAATTGAGAATATGAGCACTCCAGATTCATTTACCCAATTATAACTCCACTTGGATGCTTAAACTTAACAGGTCAACAATTGAATATTTTGTTTCCCCTCTAAACCTGTTCCTTCCTCAGTCTCCTCATAGCAGTAAATGGTGCCATGATTCACCGAGAGACTCAGGAAATCATCTTTGACAATTCCATGCCATTGCTCATATCCTATCCATCAGAGGTTTTTCCAAAGATTTTCTGGGATTCATTCATTTCTCTCCTTGGCCCCCTACAGTCTCTACTCTGCAACCAGACCCATCTCTTCTCATCAAAACATGCCATGAGGAGAGTGAAAGGCAAACTACACACACACACACACACACACACACACACAGATTTGCTACAACCAAACACTGGTATAAGGCTATAACACTGGTGCCCAATAAAAATATAATGCAAACCACATATACAAGTTGAAAAGAAATAGACTAAAATAACTTTTATGGTATACTTTATTTATCCCGATGTCTCAAAAATATCATTTCAACAGGTAATCTATATGAAAATTAATAATGAGCTAGTTTACATTTCTTCGTACTGTCTTCAAAATTCAGTTTTTATGTTACAGTTACAAAACAACTCAGTTCAGCCAAGCCGCATTCCAAGTACTCAATAGCCACATAAGCACTGGAGTGGACAGCACAGATCTAGAATATACGAACGCTTATAAATCAATAAGAAAAAGACAGTCAAATGGGAAAAAGACGTGAACATAAAAGTGTGTACATTCTGTTTTCTTTTACTCTGTTTGTGGTCATGGACATAGTACATTTAAAATGTTTTTTCTGAGACCAGACTAAGACGCTGTGGGGAGGGGGTGGGGTTCCTTGTCTTCTAAAAGAAATTTTAAAAGGGTGGTGGAAAAATAATAGGCTTTGGAGCTAGGCAGATTTTAATTTGCATCACAAAGCTAATTTTGCATGTTTTGGGATCGCCACTGAAGATTTTGCTTAGAAAAGAGGAAACAGTGAAATAAAAATGGGTACACATCTTAATTTTTCTGTAGTCATGATTTTATTTGTTATTCAGAGGTTGAACAGACTGGTCACATTACCACTGAAGTTTCATGTTTAATTTTACTATATTTTAATGGTTATTGATGTTCTTAAAATTCTTATTGTCCAAGGTAATTTTGATTCTGATAGCCAATTCATTTCTCTTAAGGAAAATTGTGCTTCTATATGACAGAATCTTCATGATCAGCATGATATCCATCCAAAAATTGATGGGTGAAAGGAAGAAAAAAATCATGGAAGTATACAAATTTACATATTTTCCTGAAGTCACAAAACAGAAACTAACCAACCAAGTTTACCTTCTAACTCATTGCAGACAGCATCCCCAACAAAGGAAATTTTCTTATCTCTTAAAAACATTCACCTTGTTGAGTCCATTGTTTTATATATACCTGAGAGTTCTGTCCTTTCGAAAGAACAATTACAGCAGCAATTTTACTAGGCTGCTCTTGAGAGTTCTGAAAAGGTTATCCATTTCATAAATGCAACTAGCAGACTTCCTGGAGCTCTTTGTTCATAGAGTTCCTGATAAGTCTCCTCAGGGAAATAACAGAATAAGGGAAATAATTATTGAGGCCCAAGAATAAAACTTTTGAAAGTATGGTGTGGGAAAGTTACTCATTCTAAGGAAAGAGGGAGCTAAACATTTGAGCCCCTCCTAGACTGGAGATTCATAATTAGCAGAGAGGACGTGCTTTGAGGGATCACGCTGAGTCTTGCCACTCAAGTGTCCTATGACCCTGACCATATGACATGCATGAATTTTCTCAACCTGGAGAGTAAAATGAAGACACAGCCTGAAAAGATGATAAAACAGTAAAAACTACAGCAACATTAAAAAAATAAACTAGTGGAGTAAGGCTACCATGTTGCAAAATGCCAAAAACAGTTTATAACACTGAGGGTGGGGGCCTAACTCCATCAACATCAGCCAAGGAAGAAGAAATGACACCAGGGACAAGTAATGGTGACCACACAGCAAGCCAGTGAGTGATGATAATATGAGAGTAACCACTGAGTCGAAGCCACCCACAGCCCCTAGTATGAGCGTTAGAAAGGATGTTGCAATGAAAACCAAGGAGGGGCTACCTCAGCCATGCCAAGGTATAATGAAGTTTGGCACCAGAAATAGGAAAACTCTGGTGAACCACCCAGATGTTCTTGCCAAGGTAAGGGAAGTTATTGAGTGACTTGGGAGCCCAGAGATTGACAGGGAGACAAAGGTTATTTTCCTTCCATTGGAGTCCCCACTCCACCCTGCAGTAGCCTGGAGACTGCAGGCTACAAGTCATTCTGCTCTCACTTGTTCCGAGCATACCAAAAGTTTTCAAAGTTCCAAAGCTTACTTTCTCATCAGCACTTTTGAAAACCTACTTACCAATTTTATGGACTTCTTATTTCATGTGCTGTGTGATTTACAATGTGAAAAATCCCAACCAGCCTAGTTTATGACCAGGAAGATGGTCCCACTGAGCTTTGGAATTGCTGTGCCTGTTCTTTGAGCTGTAATATACAGCCCAGGTATTTCTGGGATATTGCATCAGAATCCAAAATTTGACCTGAAAGAAAAAACAAGCACATTACTTTAAATGGAGTCTTTGAAAACAATATTTCCGCATTTTCACTTCTTATTTCTCAACCTTCTTCTGTGTAGTCAAAAAGTAAAAGACAACTTCAGAAGATATACATTTAAACTACATTGTAGGGGGCATGTAATTTGAATCTAAAGTACCCTAAATTACCTGTCCATTAGCAAAAATTAGATCTTGCACTCCCAACAGTATTTTGTTTAATTGAAAGTGCTCAAAGAGCAACCCTTCATAAATATTCAAATTCAGTGACTCGAACTAATAGCTCTATTTGACTATTCTGTCATGGAATGAAATTGAAAGTAATAAAGTTAATAAGTAAAAGTAATGAACTACCTCCACCTGGATTAATATAGATTAATGGATTAATCCACCTCGATTAATATGGAAAGACAATCTTACAAATTTAAGCAAAACAAGCTATTTATTTTCTTCTTAGTAGCAAAGATATTTTAAGTTAAAAACACATATTGGTGTTTCCCCCCCAATTTTGTATTTTGAAACATTTTAACCCCATAGAAAAGTTGTAAGAATAAGACAATGAACCTCCATATGTCATTTACCCAGATTCATCAATTATTAACATTTTGCCACATTGGATTTACTTCTCTCTCCTTTTTATTTTCATGACCTATTTAAAAGTCAGTTGATATCTTCACATTTCACCTCTAAATACTTTAGCTTTTATCACCTAAAAACAAAGATATTTTCCTACATAACCATAATTCAATAATTCCACTCAAGAAATTTAACATTGATATAATTCTATCTTCTAATATTCAGTCTATATTCAAATTTCCCCAATTTTCTCAGTGATGTCCTTTATAACATTTTTAATCCAGGATTTGATAATAAAGAACCATACATTGAATTTAGCTGTCATATCTTCATCTATTTAAATCTAGAATAGTCAGCCAGTTTTAAATTCTTATTCTTTTTTTCTAAACAATTCTGAGAGGAATTTGCAAAGATCACTCATAAATATCTCATCTCAGTATGCTTCTCTAAAGAGTAAAGTCATGCCGTTACATAAATACAGTATGGTTTTTAAAATCAGTGGGTTTTTTACTACTACAAAATTGATTACTTCTTTTTATAGAAAACTGAGAAAACAGAATAGTAGAAGATAGGGAAAAATCATTACTTTCCCTTGGTGAGAAACCGTGACTATTTTCTTGCATTTCCTTTTAGTCTTTTCTTTATACGATTTTCTTTTCTCTACTTGTTGATTTCACATCATTATATGGGAGAAATATCATAATTGATCATTTCAAGTAATATATTTTAACTTCCTCTTAAAAGCACTTCTAAAGCCAGAATAACACAAACTCAAACACAGCTGGAGCAATGAGATCAAAAGATTCAGGCTAATGATTCCAGAAACCAATGTCAAGATCCCTGGGACTCCAAAATGCTGTGTGGAATTGTGGCAATAAATTGACACACAGTATCTTTCCATTATAAGATTCTTTAGAGTTTCAAGGCAATTCATAACCAATAAAATTACAACTTCAGCCAGTCTAATCTGAATTCCAGAATTTTCCATTGTGACATCTAATTGAAAAAATTGCAATGGATGAGAGAGCATATGATGGGTTAAGAGGAGAATTCCCTCAATTGCATTACTGGAGATTACCCTAATTCCTCTTTGGAACTGCCTAGAGGCAGATAAAACTATAGTTTTAAATGAACTGGAGGGCAATAAAGGGTATCAAAAAATGATAAAAATTGAGTTGATACAGTCTTGGAACAAATTCAAAACCTTCAGCATTTCACTAGTTTTTTTTTTTCTTCATCATTGTGAATGTGCTTTGTATTTCCCAAAGGGAAAGTGTCCTCAGACAGAACCATTCAGAGCACATTTCAAAGAAAATAGGGATATAATATTACATGTATATTGACCTGAAGAGGTACTGCAGAGACAGGTAGTACCACCTGATTAAATAAAGGGTTTTTTTAGTATTTCTTTAGTATTTAGTATTTTAGTATTTAGTATTTCTTTAGTATTTCTTTCAGCCAAAACTCTATGGGAAGACAGACACAGACAATTGAGATTAGAATATTGCTCAAAGCATATACATTTATTACAAGCTGGTAAGAGTTTTATATACATGCTTGATGAAAGTACTACAATTCTTAAATGACTGGACTTTTCTAAAAGAAAAAAGCAAGAAAGAAAAATTTAAGAGCCCTTGTGATCTCTTATAACCACAAAGACATAAATGTAAAATGAATGCAATTTATTAAAGTCATGTACCATTCCACACTAAGAAAATTGAGCTGTGCTTTGAAATTTTCCAGAATAATTTTACATGACCACTCTTCTCATGACTGTTGAAAGGAACAATTCATTACTTTATACATATATAATAAGAAGTATTAATTAAAGTAATAAATTAGAGTTTGTTTATTGGGAGAGTTATTATTTTTCTCTTTTTTTGTAGATATTACAGCTCAAAACAAAGTTTATGCTTTCATGATACCATTAAATGTAATTGATATTCTTGATTTTTCCTATTATGTTTTATTTGCTCTAAAAAAAGGAAATAGCCATTTGTTAATATTAACAAGTTTGAATAGTTTTAACAGCCCATATGAAAATTAGATACCATGTATTTTATATTGTTCTACTCAGAAAAATCCATTTGTAGCATAATAGTTTAATTCATAGATTTTTAAAAGCAGATGTAGCTATTATTTGTTACTATAATCTAGCATAAAAGCCAGAGAACATTTCAAGAAGTAAAGTATCTTTAAAACCCTAAGTGCATAAAACTCTTCCATACGAATGTAATAAAATCAGAAATGAAGTTTTCATCAAGATAAGTAATGTATATTACTTATAGAGAGCAAATTCTGTAAGTCTTATCTGATAGCCAATGTCAGGAAATAATAAAGTAAGAAATACATTCTTAGCATGAATTGTTAATGCACACACACAGACTACTGCCAAGAAACTATGGATCAGCTGTGTTAATAAAGATAGAAAATAAATGTGTGCATGTTTCTAATAAGACACTTCATTCAGTTTACAGAAAGGGCTTTCTAAGGCTATTTTGAAATTATTTCCAATAAAATGTCCAGTTTACACTGGACCCTCCATTTTCAGTCATGATCAAACAACTAAATCTTTTAAAACGACACATCGGGATTTGTATCTTCTAAAAGAAATTACTAATAAAAAAGAGAATATGGGACAGTTAGGACCTCAACATGTTAATTGTTACACTCAAGTCAAAAGGCATGAACCCTTATGTTCTGAGCTGCAAAAAGGAGCAGAAGGAGTTGATACTAAAGGATTCAGAAAGTAGACTTCATTCCGTAGAGCACTGACGGCATGAATGGTTGGGATTAGGAATACATTGGAATATACCTGTGCTTAACCAACAATCATGGCTGAAATAAAATGTTATGGCAGGTAGTGATGGTGGTGGGACATTAGCTAGGGCAATGCTGGGGATAAAATGCTATTAGCAGTTTACATCTGGTGTGTGGGTTTTTTTTTTTTTGGTGAGGAAAAAGAAAGATGTTAGCACTGAGCTAACATCTGTGCCAATTTTCCTCTATTTTGTATGTGGGATGCTGCCACAGCACGGCTTGATGAGCAATGTGTAGGTCTGTACCGGGGATCCGGACCCATGAACCCCAGGACGCCAAAGCACAGCACACAAACTTAACCGCTATGCCACCGGGCTGGCCCCTGTTTTTCTATTAATGAAAAGGATTTGCTGTCTTGATAGTTACTTGCTATGGACTGCATGTTTGTGTCCCCCCAGAATTCATATAATAAGGCCCTAATCCCCAATGCAATGGCATTTGAAGGTGGAGCCTTTGAAAGGTAATTAGGTCATGAAGGTGGAGCCCTCATGAATGGGATTAGTGCCCTTCTGAGAAGAAACACAGAGAGATGATCTTTCTCTCTGCCACGTGAAGACACAGTGAGAAGTCTACCGTCTATCCACCAGGAAGAGGGCTCTCACCAAGAACCCATCTGTGTTCACACCGTAATCTTGGACTTCTAGCCTCCAGAAGAGAGAAATAAAAGTGAGAAATAATATATTATTTGTGCTAAATTGGTGCTAAACTTGATTCTTCAATATGACAGATGTTCTATTTGCATCCTCTTGCTTCTATTTCCCATCATTCTTGATACTTTTTCTCCTTCCTTGTCTTATCTCTACCCTACTCAATCCTCAATTCTCTCTATACCCACACCCTCAAAGATTATACCAGGTTCGTTGGGAAATGCTCAATTTCTTTTAGGAAACTTCAACCTAAGTTCCCACATCCTACTACCATTTGGAAATTTGAAATACTTGTGTTTTAACTTTTTTTCCCTTTATTTCTGGGATCCAGCTATCATTTTTTTTTTCTCACTTAGTCATCTCATCTTTACCAGCATGCTGGAAACCAGCATTTCTACCCAACATTCTGCATCATTAGCATTGATTCCTCCAAATGCACAGTAACCTTTCCTTCTAGCTGCCTCTCTTTTGGGCAAACAACATGCTTGATACCCAGAATGGAGAATCATATACTTGTAAGTATGAAGATTTCAGATTCCCTTAAATCTGACCAAATCTTCGTTGCATTTTTCAAACTTTTCCACGGAGAACTGAAGCCTGCTGTGAAAATTTTAGATACGTTTAAGTCATTTCCCTTCTTTCGAGAAGGGCTAATTCAGTTACTCATTTACAGAATTTTTTTTCCATTTCTAAATGTACTATAGTGGAATTCCAAATGAAGAATTGAGCCGGAGTCCATAAAATGATTGAGACGAAAAACACAAATTGAGGAAAAGAAAATGTAATTCAGCCTCAAGTATAACCCACACCCCACCCCACAATAAGACTCTGAGTATGGCCCCACAACAAGGGGACATTAAAAGTGTCCTGTAGCAAAGTCACTGTTCCAACTAGCATCTCCATGCTGGTTGGTTTATTTGTTCCTTTGTTATGCAAACACATTTTGATCTCCTTCTATTTGACAGGCACCATGCTAAGCGCTTTCATATATATTACCTCATCTAATATTTGTAATGATTTGGGGTGGCAAACATTATTTTTTTCATGTTTACAGATGAGCTGACTGAGACTGAGAATAAAATCATTACATAAAGTTCCAAGGCTAAGTTGTATAACTGGACTTGAACCCCAGGTTATGTGATTCCTGGCTCAGTCAGCATTCTCCCATCATCTGCACACCCCATCCATTCATTCCTTTGAGTGTTACTACTTGTATAGTGGCCCCCTCATGGCAGAGCCATCCTTGTGTTGAGCACACAGGAGATGCTCATTAAATGTTTGCTCAATAAAGAATATATACTGAGTTGCATGTGCTTGGCAGAAGTCTAGATGCTTGACATACAGCAATGAACAAAGCAAAACCCTAATCTCATGGAATTTACATTATAGTGAGGAGAGATGTGAGGCTTTTGAACAAATAATTACATATTAGAGGGTAATAAAAGTCTGGAAGAAAAATGAAGCTGGGCAAAGAGAGAGAGAGAGAGAGAGACAGAAGTGCTATTGTAAATAATGTAGCAGAGAAACCTTCTCTAAAATGGTGGCATTAAACAGAGGTCTGAGGGAAGTAGAGGAATGAGCCATTCAGATATTTGGGGGAAGAGCATTCCAAGCAGAGGAAACAGCAAGTGCAAAGGCCCCAAGGCAGGACCATGCTTGGTGTGTTTGAGGGAAAGTGGGGATACCTGTGTGGCTGGAAGACCACGAGGGAGCCAAGAGTGATTGGAGATGATGTCCGGGAGGAGGCTAGTTGGCAGCTTAGAGGGACATGGTAGGCAAGGTGAGAATTTTGGATTTTACTCTGAGTGAGAAGAGAAACCATTAGAAGGAGCGACATCATCTCACTTCAAAAGGATGCCTCTGGTTGTCACGGAGAACCGTGAAGTGCAGGAGTGGTGGAAGCTGGGGTCGGAGCTGGGAGTCTTTGGGAAAAGTCCGGAGGAGCAGCAACTTTGGTTAGGATTCGGGGCTGGCGATGGAGGTTATGAGAAGTGTCTGATATTTTGGACCTGGGGACTATTCCTATTTGAACCAGTAAAAGGATTTACTGGGTCATTTGGGGTACTTAGTTCAGAAAACAGACTATTTTTTAGTAGATGTGCAAAGGGTTGTTTACTTTTGGGGTGGTCTGAGGGCCTAACTGGGCTAGAAGAAGGAATTTCCTGGTACCCACGGCATCAGTCCAGCCTAGGTAGGGCTCAGTATTAAATAGATATAAAGTCAGGCTAAAGGTGGTTGATGAGCCAAGCTTATTGACAACGTACTTGATCTATTGCACAATTTAATTAAGAACTGGCTTCTTACTTGATGAAGTTGTGGCTTTTCCATAATATGATCTTAAAGGTGGGGGTGGGGAATCACCAAATCTTTTGACTTTAAAATGGCGGAGACAAAAATGAAGAAGCTTCATTATTGAGAGAACTCTCCTGACTATCGAAAGTCATTTCATTTATTTATTTTTTTTGAGGAAGATTAGCCCTGAGCTAACATCTGTTGCCAATTCTCCTCTTTTTTTGCTGAAGAAGATTGGCCCTGGACTAACATCTGTACCCATCTTCCTCTACTTTATATGGGACGCCACCACAGCATGGCTTTGATAAGCAGTGCATAGGTCCATGTCTGGGATCCAAACCTGTGAACCGTGGGCCACCAAAGCGGAGCACGCAGACTTAACTTCTACGCCATCGGGCTGGCCCCGAAAGTGATTTTATTTTTAATACATAGAATCAGTGCCTTCCTTCCCAAGTAATTATTTAAATAGATATAAATGTGCTTTAATGTTGTCTCATGTCCCAGACACCATTACTGCGAGTCTGTTTCTGCTCTCCTGAAGCCCAGAGTAGGAGATCTTTGATAGTGGGGACAGTTTTTCAGGTAGGTTTCCTTTGAAAAAGAGTTTTCTCTAGGTTTCCATTTCAAGAAAATTAAATTGAATTGGATTTTCAGGTGCCATTAATTGATGGAACAGAGAGAACAGAAGCCTGATGACTTGGCTCAAGGCCCTTTTTTAAAAGAAAAAGACTTCAGTGGGAAAAGCCTCCAGGCCTAAAATGTCAGCCTTCTTGCTGCTTCCACAGCATACCTGCAGGAAAAAAAGGAAACAATGTGGTTGGTCATTTCCCCGGAGACTGCATATTTTTAACTGTGGTTTCTATACTTCATATTTCAGAAGAAGTCCCAGAGTTAGCTTATTTATAGCAAAAGTGGGTTTAAGAAACAGAAACACTGAACAACCTAGAATAAACTTTCCAGTCTGTATCGCTCTTTCCCAATCCAAATTTTGGCTTCTAGTATTTCTAATGATGACATAGAAAAATCTTTATTTGACACTTTTATGTGCCTCTTAGGGTTACCGGATAAATCAAAGGCTCTTAATGTGGGCAATGATGTATTAGGTTAACAATGAGTTTTTCTATATTGAAAAATATATGGGTGGTGTTAATTTTATTTTGAATAGATGGAATTAAGGTTGTTAATTAACTGACCTCAAAATGGGGAGAGTATCCTGGAGTATCTGGGTGGGCCCAATGCAGTCACAAGGGTCCTTAAAAGTGGAAGAGGAAAATATGGAAGAAAGGCACTGAGAGATGCAATGTTTGCTTTGCAGGAGAAGGAAGGGGACCATGGGCAAAGGAATGAGGTGGCTGTAACAGCTGGAACAGATTCTCCCCTAGATTTCAGTAGAAGAATGCAGCCCTGCCAACCCAGTCATCTGAACGTAGTGAGACCCAAGTCAGCCCTGCATTCCTACAGAACCGTATGATAACAAATCTGTGTGTTGAAGCTGTTAAATTTGTGGTAATTTGTTACAGCAGCTACGGAAAACTAATACATGCTCCCCAGGGCTATAGTATATAAACAGGTATATAGTGTATCTATAGTATTAAAAGTCATTGATGGACAATTAGGGAAAAAATATCTTAAAAAGCTCCTTGGGGGAGGGGGCAATAATTTTTTTAAAAACTTGAGAAATATTGCTCTGGAAGGTGGCAAACAAGATTTTCCGCTCATGTTTCATAAATGAGGGGCATAATCAATGTTAGAATAAGTAGATTTTATAGCCCCAGGATCTGTTGCTTTCTCTGGAGAAGATCAGAAAATTATCACAAACAGAGTTATTCCTAAATATGAAGAACTAAGAAAATATTCCACAGGGAAAATATTTAGGGAAACAAAATAGCTTATATGAACAAGAAAGGTTAAAAGCCCTGATGATGGAACACTGCTTATATAATTACATGTATGTATTTGCGTGGAAGAAAAAAAATGAGAGTTTATAAGGCAAAATGTGAATAGTAGCTTCTCTGGGTGGTCATTCTCTTTCTGTTTTGTTGTTTTTCATTAGTTTGTTATAACTTTCTTACAAGAATTATATATTACAGAAGGGTTTTACTATATGACAATTGTTGGTGCCTGGATGGGGACCAAAATTTCATAGTAAATGGTTTTTTTTTAAAATCCAGTTTGGGTTTAATCTTTATAATAAAAAGTAGGGTATGAATTATAAAATAAGTTTCTTTCATCTTATATATTGTTATTACTAAATTTACATTTCAGAGGTAAATATGCTGTTAGAACTATGTTCTTAAGAGAGTTTAGAGTCTAGAAAATGAAAGTAGTGGTAATTTTGGTTTTTCTTTATTTCTCAGAAGAATTTTTATGATTATTTGGAAAGATCCTTCACTTCATTTTTGATTTCTGCAGCATAATTATGGACGGGGCCATGTTTGCAAAAATATTTGAAGGCTTCATCAGTTTTTCCAGGAGTTTTGCCTAATCCTTATATAATCAAATTATTCCCTTTTGAAATAACTATTCTGTAGTCATCTCTGTGTATTTTATTTTCTCTTGCTTAATTTAATTGGTAAGTTGTGCCAGATTCTCATTTGTCAATGATTTGGCATGTAGCTGAAACAGCTCACCAGCCTTCCTTTTCATCAAATTCATAAATCTTTTATTTTTTTAATAAGATTTTCAATTTCATTTTGCAAGCTATATGCATTGACTAATTGGATGTTTAAGAGTTGGGCATGGAGAAAAATTTGAGTGAGGGCTGATTTTATGATTGTTTAGCTCATTAGTTAATAATATGTTGACGTCCTTTGTTTCTCTACATAACTTCAAGTTGGCAAGAACTTAGGTAATGAACACTTAGATAATAAGATCACTCTGGATATGAAGAATTTTGCAGTATTTTATCACACACACACACACAAAGACACATACTCTCTCTCACCTATCTTCTGTATTTTTATTTTCAAATATATGGGCTTAGAATTTTTTAGAAAACTGCTGCTCTAATTTCTAGGAAAGAATTCAGTGCACTTTTGCCAGCACAAAACACATAGCTCATTGACTTTTAATGAGAATGGTTCTACTAAGTAGATGATGCTAGTTGATTTAACAACAAAAAAAGGGGGAAATGTATGGTGGTTTCAGCATAGCGTGCACACATACGTCCTGATGGATCAGAAACTAAATATACGTTGATGGCACCAACAAAAAATTCACTTATTCAACCAGTAGAGACTCTTCTGGCCTAGGTTCTGGGGACACATAGAACTTACAACCCAGTGGGTTAATGAAATAGTCCATCTCTGTTACTGAAGGTTTCTTAAGATTCGTGTTAGTTAGTTCTCTTTTTTAAAACCTCAGAAAATGTGTCTCCTCTAAAGAACTGAAGGTTTCAAAAGCAATCCTCCCAACATACTTCCTCCCCTCCTCTTAGACAAGTGTCCCTGGCCATTGACAAACATCTTGCTGCTGAGTCTTCCTTCCTTTCTCCAGCAGTGAGCCTCACTCAGTTTTGACATTCCCAAGAGCCACTTTTCCGCCCTCTGTGTCTCAAAGCAAAGCGTGTAAGAATTGAAAGTCACCTGTTGATCATCAGGCCACACGTCATCATTTTACGGGTAAAGAAACGAAGCCCCAGCACATTTCTGAACCGCAGCCTTTGGCACTGCTGATAGTATGATTGACAGCAGACCTCATCAGATACAAATACTTCCACAGACAATTCCTCAGGATACTGTGAAGATGTGACTGTTCTGAACAACTCTTGATTCACACGTGACAAATCCCCAGCAACCAGGGTACTCACACTGGTAGAAGGGGCAGAGCCCTGGAGGATGAATTGAAAAAGAAAACTTTCAGGGACTTCAGAGGACTCCACATCCACCTAACCCTTATCTGTAGGCCCTCGAAGATGTCTTGGAGTAAGTGCCCAGGTAATAAAATCCTGTTGAAAGTTTAAACATTGTTGACTTAAGCAAGCAGGAATGACTCTGTGGGCTAAGCTCTTTCAAATAGAAGATCAGAGTGGGCTACAAGCTTTGGTCAGAACCACAAGTCCCATTGGAACATGTGCTGCTTTAGGGACCTACCTCTCTCATTGGCCCATGAGCCAGACCTCCCCGATCTGTGGGATCGATTCTGAATAAAGTCCCACTGCCTCACATCCCAACTTGTCTCCACAACATCTCTCATTCCCTCCTGCACCAGGTGACTGTGGCTCACCTCCTCCGAAAAACTCATTTCTGTGCCTCCCTCTCCCATTCACTTTCACATTCACTATTTCCCTTAGAAGACACATTTCAAGAGTCAAATCCTTCCAGAAAGTTCTCTGACTTATCCCATGATGCTTTTCATTGACACTACCCTGTTCTTTCTGTTTTTGGAGAAAGATTGATACTACCTAGATGCTGCTCTCTTATAACTCAAAATCTCTGCTTAGTTTCAAGCATTTTTGCTCCCTGTTCTTGGATTTCCTGACATCCTGGCCTTTCCTGGCTGCACCTCTGATATCTGAGCCTATCAGATTAGCTCACTGGTCCACTTGGTGTGATCCTGATGTGCCCCGGCCTGCTAGCATGCAGTCTGGGGCCGATGGCACATCAGGGCCTGAAATCATGTTTCCTTATCATCTTTTAAGATCTTGGATATCTGCTATGTTTTCTTTCACAGGGGATCAATTCTAGGTTTATGTTTTCTGGAACCTGAAAGCCTCTATTCCCTAAAACAAACTAAAAAAAAAAAATTTCTCTGTCTATTCTCACAGATCCTTTTAAAACCTATCTTCTATCTTTTTATCTGAAATCTGTCACCTACACTCATGCACGTGCACACACACACACACACACACACACACTCCACTTCCACTTTCACCAACCAAACCACCATTACTGCCCAGTAGTTCCTAAAATCAGAGTCTAGAAATCTCTACCAGTGCCCTTGAGCCACATAAGTGGCTTTCATCTTCTTTCCCTGAATCTGGGGCTCCCTCCACAATAGGCAGGAAGAGAAGAGAGCAGAGAATTGGGAAGCTGTTGTATGCTTCACACGGTCTGGGCCAAGTGCACTGCACATGTTATCTCAGGACACACAGTACTCTGAGGAGACATTCTCATGTCTATTTGATAAGATAGAATCGCGAGGCTCAGGGAGCTGGAATGTCTTGCCCAAGGTCACACAGCCAGTGAGCCACACATCCAACATTCAAGTGTATCTGAACCCATGGAATTGAGCTCAGAGTTAATCCCCAAAGGAGTGAGATCCGTTTGTTGTGTGAGCTCACATTTCCTCAGAGAATAGCACAAAGAGGAAAACAAGACGAGGCCACCTTTGACAAAATAAGCTTGGGGAGTGACTGATTAAAATACTCCCTGATGTAAACAGAGGCTTGGTTGTCATTAGGCTGAGCATTCTTAGAGAAAAGGATCATGTCATCTTCTTCTCCTCTCTGTGGTACATGAAAGACGCTCTTATCTTCCTGTGTCCATGTTTAATCTCACAGAGTCAGTCACTCCCTTGTGGGAAGTTAAGTTGATGGTAGGAAAGCTGAGCGTGCCACCAATATTTCCAGTCATAGTACCAATGAAGAGACAGCTCTGCCTGCCAAGATGATTAAAACAAATGCCATGTCTGCCTTGGTCTTGATAGCCAGGCTGGTGCAGAGAATCTTTACCTATGAGGGAGACTAAAAATGGCCTGCTTAGTGACTGCCCCCAGCTCTGCAGACTGGCACCAGGCAGAAGAGGAAGCACTTCTCCCTACTGAAGAGATGCTGGGTTATGATGTAGAATCATAATCACATTATCACAGGCAAGGTGACCTTTGTCCTTGACTAACTCTTAAGAGCTCTGGGACTTTGGATGAGTAACTTACCCTTCCTAAGTCTATACTCCCTCAGCTATAAAACAGGAAATCTGGTGCCTCCCTCAGCAGAAGAGTGGCTGACCTAAGAGAGATGGAACATTAATGATTATTTTCTTTTTTTCTTCTTATTTCTGGTCAACACTAGTGATCTTGGTAGTTTGGCAAGATGAGTCCTGTACAACGTAAAGACACAGAATGCCACCAAATCAGCACCAAATGAATTTGACAAAGCTCACGTTAATGAGCACAGAGAAAAATATGCTTCTGTACACAGAAGGTGGGAAGTATGCTTTGAGGGGGGTGATATGGCATTATGCATTAAAATTAAGAATACACTTCCTTTTTGACTCTGCACTTCTATAATTTTATCCTATAAGTATGATGTGTGTGTGTGTACATATATGTTCTAAATGTCCAACAATTAGCAGACTGACTTTAAAAATGAACAACATTCAAATAATGGATATTACACAGCTATTTTAAAAAGGTTGTATTGATATAAAATGTTATCTAAAATAGGTTAAATGAAAAAAAAGCTAGTTGTTCAGTGTAATGTATACTATTGACCCATTAATTAAATGTATAATATACACACAAGGGCATATATAATATACACATTTTACACACACACACACATACACATATTTATTTATGTACAAAAAAATCTGAAAGGATACCCAAGATGGCTATAGTCTGCCATGACCTGCTATATTCCAAGTGGCTGTTTTTCAAATGGACTGAAAATAGTAAATAACTTCACAGTTCAGCTCAGGCCAGCAAACAGTCAAAAGATGTAGGGATTCAGGAATCCCTGATGTAGGCAATATATAGAAATTCACATATGTAGAGATTATGCAATACTTGTATTAAGACAATCGTAGACATAATTCCCAATTACTATAGATTCCCCATAGTCTTTGATACCTGGTCAATTGATTGCATTCCAGACAGTAATAACTAAAGCCCAAGTGTGCCTACATGAAAAAGTAAAATGCTTAGGAAAAAGCACCAGGGAAATACATGAGTAGTGGGAAAGACTTGAACCAGTGAGAACACAGTGCAATTGCTTCTCTCCCTCGTTTATCTATTTGGGATAAGCTTTGCCTACAGAAAGTAAGGGCAAAGTTTATTAATATTTTCCAACATTTTATTTGACTTCTCAATGAGAAAGAAGAAATAGTGCACCTAAATCCTGGAGTTTATTTGTTTATGGCTTTTGCTACACTAAATTTCAGCAGTTGAAATGTATCTCAATATATTTTAAAGATGACTTTACTTAGGTGACAGGTTACATAAGTTTTATTCCTGAATTGGCCTCCCACATAGTGGAAAAATACCGTTATTTAAATAGACCTCCTTATTTTGATTACAGTTTTGATGGACTGAACACGACTGTAGGAGAAACTGGACTAGTTTAGTCGTGAAGGGCTGTGGGGTAGGTATATACTTTTCTTTTGGTTTTAAAAGCGTTTTTGGATTATTTTGGAGGCACTGTATATATAAATTCATTACATATATTCATATATGTGAATATTTAAAATATGCTGAAGTCATGAACAGGGAAATACAAATTAAAATGACAATAAAGTGTCACTTCACACCTGCTGGAATGGATATACAGTCATGTGCCGCATAATGACATTTCGGTCAAAGACAGACCACGTATAAGACGGTGGTCCCATAAGATAAGTACTGTACAACCTAAGTGTGTAGTAGGCTATACCATCTAGGTGTGTGTAAGTACACTCTACGATGTTCACACAACGGAGAAATCGCCTAATGATGCATTTCTGAGAACGTATCCCCAGTGTTAAGCAGCTCATGACTGTAATTCAAAAGAAGACAATTTGGCGAGGATGTAGAGAACTGGAACCTTCACACATTGCAGGTGGGGCTGTAAATGGTGCAGTCATCTTTGGGAAACAGTCTGACAGTTTCTTAAATTGCTAAACATCGATTTACCTTATGACCCAGCATTCCACTCCTAGTTATGTCCCCAAGAAAAGTGAAAACATATGTCCACACAAAAACTTGTACATGAACTTTCATAGCAGCATTATTCATAATAGCCCCAAATGGGAAACAACCTAAATTTCCATCAACTGGTGAATGAATAAATGTAACATTGTGTATCTTTACAATGGAATACTATTCATCAACAAAAAGGAATAGTATTTATTGATACATGCGGCAGCATGGGTGAATCTTGAACAGAATATGCTAAGTGAGAGAAGTCAGTCACAAAAGACCACATATTGCATGAGCCCATTTATAGGAAATGTCCAAAATAGGTGAATGTATACTGAAAATAGATTAGTGGTTTCCTGGGGCGTGAGACTGGGGGGACATGGGGACAAGTGGGGACAAATTGGGAGTGAATGCTAATCGGTCCAGGGTTTCTTTTTGGGGTGATGAAAATGTTCTAACTTAGACTGTGGTGGTGGTGGATAAGTTTATAAATTTACCAAAAATCATTGAATTATACAAGTAAAATGAATGAATTTTATGAAATGTAAATAATGTCTCAATAAAGTGGCTAAAAAATATGATGAAGTTACCAATGTGCAAGGACACCAGCAAGATGTCAAGACCACCATCACTGGAGAGATCTGGACTAGGCATGAAGCCAAAGGGCCTTGTGTATAAAATTTTACTTACAAAGTCTCTATTTTAATAGGACATGAGCATAGAGGAGTATGTAATCTTTAGCTGGAAAGTATTTCACTGAGTTTTCTTTGAAATAATTTATTGACGTGACAGTGATGTTGGAATGTTCACCTTGAAAGTTTGCTTTCCAGGCTTATTTTTCCTTCAGAACAAGTCAAGTTGTTTTCTCCTTTTTCAAAACAACCATAAATAAGTGAAAACCTTTGACATACTGTACAACACAGTTGGTTTTTTTTTTTTAGACACTACAGGAAATGTTTTAGGTTTTTATTCCTTGTAGAATTCACAAACAAATAAGAAGCATAATAAGAAAACCCTGTTCAGTCATACCCAGTCTTTTTCACTTTCTCTGAAAGCCTACTAAGATACACCAAATCTGACTTTCTTTTTATCTACCCAAGGGCAATGGTCCTCCATAGCAAGGAGAAAGCTTACAAAGCTAGGAGAACTAAGTGAAGAAGTTCAAGGTCATCTCATCAGGGCATGCAAGACTCACAAGGTGCTCAAATGACAGTATTAAGAAGCCAAATGTCAATGTAGTGAAACAGAATGCATCACAGCAGTCAATGTTCACCGGCATTGATCCCTTTATTAAAAGTTCTGTTAATGGATAATTCCAGAACGCCAAAATGTGGGCAGGGAAGGGAGGATGGAGTTGAACATTTGTTTTAATCACTGTAATGGCAGAAATAGTACTTTAGGAGCCTTCACATCAAACTAATCATTTCAAATCCAAAATAGAATTAATTATCAATCCAATTATCAATTCCAATGTGCAAAGAACTCCGGCATACAAAGAACACTTGTACACTGGTAACCTTATATCTTTTTAACAGCTTTATTGAGGTACAATTTACATAACATAAAATTCATTCATTTTGAGTGTACAATTCAAAGATTTTTAGTAAATTTAGAGTTGTGCAACCATCACCACAATCCAATTTTCTCTGCAGAGAACATGTTTAGAATTTGAAAAGCTGAAAGAAATTTAAGAAAAGATTTATAGAAGATGTAATGATCTGTTAATAGTAAGAATTAACTGAGTTCAAAACTTAAAAAAAAATTTTTATTTCCTATGTTAAAAAATGTTATACCTTTTAAGTATATGTTCCATACGTTTTATCTTAAAATTGAGGGATACGGTTATTGCTATTTCATGGATGTTACCAGAAGTAATGGTAAGCTATTTTGGTGCTATTTATCTTTGCTTCCGAAAATAAAAATCTGTGATGCATGAATTCTTAAAACACTTAAAAAACTGAGGTGTTTGGATTCTGCCTTAAAAATAATTGAAAAAAGAATAACCTGTTGAGGACAACTGAGGGATTTGGCTATTTCTAATAAGAATGCCTTCCTTTAAGGAAAATGAAAAACAGATTCATAGAAGTAATCAAGCAAAGTTGTTGGCCAGAATGATAATTATTCCCATAAAATGATAATAAAGGAAATTGTGATAAGGAAAAAAGAAACAGGTTCTGTTTCTCTTGATCTGTATTGACTGGGTGTGGAATAGTGTTTCTCCCAAATTCCCTGGTTACCAGCTTCATTAAAAATAAAGCCTATCTATTTTTCCAGCCCTACCCCCAGCTACCTCACAAAGCAAAACTACATTCTATCCAAATATGGCAACACCAGGTCCAGACAATAAACGTTGAAATCAGCCATAAATACAGTGCCCACTGCCACAAACTGTGTATAACTGACAATGATGTTTTGATAGCAAAGACTTCGGGCCATCAAAGCAACTGTCAAGATCATTTCATTTCAAGGTTGTCTGTGGTAGCCAAGAGAACTACAAAGTTATGGTAATTTTCTAGGTAACTCCAGATAATTATTAAAGTAATGAAAGGGATATTAGCTCTAAATTATTCTGTACAACATCCAACACTGGCCAAATTATCTAGATAATAGCACAGTGTTAAACTGTATATAGTCTGAGAAGATACAGTTGTATTCATTTATTCAGTCAGTCAACTGACATTTACTAAGTTTTTATATGGGCCAAGAACTTTGCCTCATAGGGTTTACACAGAGTGAATCTTTTTATTTGATCCAACATATGAAAACCACATAAAGAATTTCTTCCAAACAATTTATCCCTATAATAACATACATTTAATCTTTGTAAATGGGAGATTACCTTCAAGTAAAGAAAATTCACTGGGCTTATGCTACAGTACAGACACAATTAATAGCCAAATATGTTGATCGATTAGATTTGATCCAAATCGGACACATTTTCTCCAGTATCATTTTTCCCCAAAAGACATAGAGTTATTTCAGTCAATGTCAAACAACCCTCACTTTTAGAATAGTATCACATTGTTCTTTTGAAGTGTTCACTGACATGAGCTTTACTGCAGAAGGTTGGGAAGAAAGAACTTTTGGTTCCCTTCTGACTTTTCTGGACTCAATAAGTGAAATGAGAAGAGCAATATCCACTGCAAGGATCATAAGGAGGAGTAACTGAAATGAGGTGAGGAAATGTGCATGGCACTGTCTCCTGCTCAATACGGGGACCTTTAGAGCAGAACTGCTTTCCTCTTGCTTAAGAGGCACCTGGCCATTCACCCACAGGCACAATTATTGCTGCAAGGACAGTGTATAAAAATACGGGACATATTCCTCTAGGTAACTGATAGGAACGGAACTGATAAGGCTCACGCAAGCCTTAGTGAAACAGGAGGAGAAGCAGTTCACAGTGGAATTTACATGCAATCAGAGAAATGAAAGCAAGTGGCTGCAGATGCACTACCCAAGGTCATAGACTAAGCCAGTGTGCAGGCCAAGTCCATCAGTCCTCAACCTACTATTTAAACTACTAAATTCCACTGTCTGCTTTCATGAAAAGCCTCACACTGAGTTTCTAGAGAAACGTCTTCTTTTCCAGATGGTGTTCTTTGTAGTCTTATAGAGATTTTTAAATCATGCTACAGTATCTTTTATTGGGTTTATGTTATGTTTGTAAGTTATTCATAGGCCTGTATCTGAAAACACTTTGTGGATTTGGATATCATTGTTGAAAACATTTATATTCTTAATAATAAACACAGTAACAGTCATGTTTTATTATACCATTGTTCTTAGGTTTTACTCCAATACATGTTGACAAAGGCAATAAATGTACAAAAATTTTTAGAAATCCATCATTTTTTAGTTCAAAGGTGCATGGAAATGGAAACAAACTACAGTTCCCAACTAAACATGCTTCATTAATCATTGCAAGGTACTAACATTAGAGTCCAAATTTTGCTACTCAAGACCCACAAAGCTGCTAAAATTGACTCAAAATCAGAACAGTTGATAGAAAATAAGCCCCTGCTTTGATTCCTAGCAGCCGGCATTCTTGCTGAAGGGCATATGCTCCACATGGAAAGCATCAGCCCCAGCATGGCATTTGGGCATTATCTAGTGAGATGTGTTCCATCTGGATGCCACTTCCAAGTTGGAAGCAAAAGATCAGGTTGGAAGTACTTTTCCTGTTTCCTGTCCTCCCTCCCATCCTCTCACCTCCCCATCCCAACACCCACTCAAATCTGGAAAAACCTTTCAAAGTAAATGAACATATCCGGAAGCTGCTATAAATAGCACAAATTCTGGAGTGAAATTTTCCACATATTCCCCCTTCCCTTCAATATATGTGCTACCAAAATGCCTGCTGTGAAATCCTCAAGACTAAGTGTGAGAGGTCAGTAAGCTTCATTTGTAACCCACCAATGAGAAGCAAAGCTCCATGTTTCTCTCTGCATTCCTATAATTTCACTAAATAATAGGAAAAGAAGCCCAGTGCACAAAAGGATCAAAATGCCGTTTAAAGCTCATTGTCAAGTTACTGTCTGGAACATTCGAGTTGCCCGTTGCTAAGGTCACAGTAGTGAGACTAAGATTTGCAGGGAAAAGGGTTCTAAGAAAAGCATATCAGGGATAATTTGCTTAAAATGTACTGGCCTCACACAGAAAGACTTCCTTTTTTCTTTTTCTTTCTTTTTTCTTTTGTTGCAAGATACAACTACTATTTGCAACTCAACTATTTGTTGAGTACAATCAATTGCTCTAAAAGCTTGTTGAATTAAAGTACAATAATGGAATACAACAAATACGTTCTCTCTAGCAGTGGACTATTGTAGAGGCTCAAAACAACTCGAATTTAAATAGGAGCAAGCCAGGACCTAAAATGAAGCTCCTCTAAGTTTCAGAACTCAGAAGCAGAAGCAGAAGCTACTAGTTCCTTTAATAGCAACCACTGTCAATTGTAGCTGAACAGTTAAGGATGAGAAATTAAAAAGACATGGACACTTATCCAAGACTGATGTGCTTGTGATCCTAGTTTGCAAATCCTTGCATCTTCATTTTGTGACTGGCAGCCTATATTTTCCTGGAGAAGAAAACAGAGTTTTGGGCCATGTCAAGGATATGTGATGATATAATGCTAAAACATTTACATCCTTATTCAATCTCATCTACTGGAGTAAGATGCAGTGCCATCCCAATGGATATAAAGTCATTATGTAAAACTGAGAAGGAATTAAACATCTAGGAATTTCAAAACATAATGCAGACTAGCAAAGCAATGGTCCATATGTTGCAATCAATGTCAGGACACAGCTGCTCATGGGCTATGACAAAATATTGAATATGATTAATTCATTGATTTTGATGACAAGATCCAATAGAGGGGAATTACTGTCATTCCACTAATATTTCCCATGTAGCCGTTTATTTCAATACCTCAAAATAGAAAAACTATTACTAGAGTAATATAAAGATGTGAGATTAAAGGGGAAAGGAAATACTTTGGAATTCGTGGAGGTCACCACGGCTGTGGAAACCTGCTAAAATGCATTTCATTAATATCCTCCATGTGCCAACACCAAAAGAGAGAAGCACAGGCATAAAGTGTTACCACTTTGAAAAACCCCAAATGGGAGTGGGGCCACTGAGCATTGTAACATAACTCTCCAGGTCTGCTTAGTTACCTTGATACAGTACTACACTGTAAGAGATTGCAATATTGAGGACTATTTGACATTTTCATTTAGAAAATCACATGGCTAAGATCCAGTGTAAGCCTGCTTTCTACTTAATTCCATCTTAGAGTGGGTATCTTGTAATCTACATCTCAATAATTATGATCTTGCTGCTTTTGTGGCCTCACACTTTTTGTGCCGCTAATACGTCTATTAGAATCTGGATCATAATTGTGCAAAAGGCAGACTGTCCAGGTTCGGGCATGGAACACAGTACCTTTAAAAATAGTAACTAAAAAAATCGCAGCAAAAGGACAGAATAATAATTGCTATTTTAGCAAATTAGCTTATTTTTATACATTTCCTCCCTCTTCTCTTGAAAAAGAATGGTTCCGTAGTTTGTAGGAAATCTGAATGAAGCACCCCAGTTCATTTCCAGCTTGATGGGAGGTGAAGAATTTATAGGATAAGATAATAAACTGACCCAAAAAGCATCCTCAAAGGCAGCTAATTTATTAATACCCCACAAATATACAAAACTGAAAGAATAAGAATAAGTCTCTATATTATTGTTTTAAAAAGGGATACAGTGGTGCAAATTTTTGAAGACTTCCTTCCAGAAATACGACTTAAGGAAGAATCTTGTAAAGTAAACATTAGGTGATGGAGTACATTATTTGTACTCTTTAATCCAATCTCACCTGAATTTATCACACTGGACAGTAAAAAATTATAAAAAGCAAAATTACTCTATAAGTATCGTGAACTTTATTCTTATTCTTCACTGAAAAACACCACATAAATATTAGACTAAAGGAAGAAAATGATTATTGAATGTAACCATTCTCCCATGACTAGTTATCTGAAGTTTCATGATGATATTTACTATAACCTTTTCTTACACTGACAAATATAGTTTTTTTAAATCTTGGCATGTCCTCTAGCTCCCGAATGGCCAAGATTTTTTGTTTAATTTGTTTTGTTTTTCCATTCTTGGGCAATGGGTTCTTACTAACATCTTACTATGTTTCTGTGACTTCTTGAAATTCTGTGTGCTGCGTGGTGCAGCATCCAAGCAAAGACTTTCGCTGAGCTCTCCACAAAGGCCAGCAAGAAAACAGCCCCAAACCAGGCTAGGGACTGATGTGAGAAATGTCTTGTTCAAATAAGATTTCCCAAATGACACAGGACCAGAAGAATTCCACAGGACTGTCTGAAATAGGAAATGTGTTCTGTGGAATATAACTGTCAGATCACTAACAATGTCTCCGGAAAATAGTTTTATTCATGTTAGGGAAAAAATACTCCTCTTTGCTTGACTTCATGTATGGGATATTTCTTAAAGAGTGGTAGAGTTCAAATAGTGATACTTGTAACACAAAATATACCCTGACATGTAGAATTTCATTGCTTTAGAAAAGGAGAAAGAATTTGAAGAACACCCATGACTTCTTACCTGTTACTTTAACTCACAATGCAACTATCTTCTTGTATCATGCATTTTAAAATGTATTCATAAACTTTCTGTCTATGGCTTCTAAACAATCCATGATACTACTTTTTGTGAATCTTCTCTTTTTAGTAACATGGCTTACTGCATCTCTGGACTTAGATATATTAGTATGGTTCATGAAAAGGCAATTAGCTGTCCTATCAGTCTAGAAATCCAACATCCCAGAATATATGAATTTGAAAGCATTAACAGAACACAAAGAGTTAACCATTTTTATAAATCCAAAAAATGTCCCTCCAACCATCTCCTTGAAGTTAGGTGACAGTTAGAGGGTGAAGTCTCTTTCAGAAGTCATATCCCACACTGATTTCTGTACATCACATACTTCTTCACATAATCATTTCAATAGATGTAGAATAAGTATTTGACAAAATCCAATATGCATCCTGATAAAAAATTTCAGCCAACTATGAACAGAAGGAAACTTCCTTACCCTGATAAAGGGCATCTATGAAAAAACTATAGTGAACACACTACTTCATGGTGAAGTATGAAATGAATTCTCTGTAAAATCAGACAGAAGACAAGGATGTCTGCTATCACTACACCCTTTCAATACTGTACTGGGGATTCTGACCAGTGCAATAAGGCAAGAATGAAAACTCAAAGGCATTCAGATGGTAAAGGAAGAAACAAATCTCAGTTAACAGGTGACATAATCATCTATGTAGAAAATCTTTTGGAATTTATACACACAAAAAGGCTACTAGAGCTAATAAGTGAGTTTAGAAGGTTCAGAATACTATCAATTATACAAAAAATCAGTTGTACTTTTATATATTACAATGAACAATCAGAAAATTTAAAACTATATAACTCATAATGATATCAAAAAATATTAAATATTTAGTGATGCATCTCACAAAAGGTATGCAAGTTCTATACACTCAAAATTATAAAAGATTGCTAATAAAAAAGTTTTTAAAATCTCTTTAAAACCAGTGATATAGTGTGTTCTTTGATTAGAAGACTCACTATTGTTAAGATATAATCCTCCCTAAATTGACATATGGATTCAAAGCAATCCAGTCAAAATCCCAGCAGGGCTTTTTGTAGAAATTTACAGGTGATTCTAAAATTCGTATGGAACTCAAAGGACCTAGAATAGCTCCCCCCAAAAAAACTTTTAAGAAGAGGAATAAAGTTGGAGGATTAAACTACTGATTTATTTATTTATTTATTATCAAGATTTATTTATTTATTTTCTTTTTTAGTGAGGAAGATTAGCCCTGAGCTAACATCCATCGCCAATCCTCCTCTTTTTGCTGAGGAAGACTGGCCCTGGGCTAACATCCGTGCCCATCTTCCTCTGCTTTACATGGGACGCCGCCACAGCATGGCTTGACAAGCTGTACGTTGGTCCACGCCCAGGATCCGAACCTGTGAGCTCCGGGCTGCCAAATCGGAACGTGCGAACTTAAGCACTATGCCACCAGGGCGGCCCCTCAAGATTTATTTTAAAGCTACAGTAAACAGTACTGTGGTATAGGTGTCAAGATAAAGAGATCAATGGAACAGAATAGAGAATCCAGAAATAGGTCTACACATACATGGTTAATTGATTTTTTTACAAAGGCACAAATACAATACCATTTTTAACAAACAGTGGGAGGAAACAGTTATAATTAAAAATAATAACTTTAATCCATACCTCACACCATATGCAAAAATTAGTTCAAATACATCATAGACCTAAAGGTAAACCTAGAACTATCAATCTTCTGAAAGAAAACATAGAAGAAAATCTTTATGACCTCAGGTTGGACAAAGATTTCCTGGATACAACACGAAAAACATGATCCTTAAAAGAAAAGAAAAAAGGTAAATTGGACTTCACTTGAATGTAAAACTTCTGTTCTTTAAAAGACTCTTTGAAAATCACTATTAAAGACAATAAAAAGGCAAGCCACAGACTCGGAGAAAATGTCTGCAAATAACTTATCTGATGAGGAATTATTTCCAGAATATTTTAATAACTCTCAAAACTCAACAAAAACAAAATACGGGCAAAATATTTGAACAAGTACTTCAACAAAGAAGATATATGTGTATAAAATAAGCACATGTAACAATGCTCAACACCATTAGTCATTAGAGAAAAGTAAATTAAAACCACAAAATACCACCACATATCTGTTAGAATAGCTAAAATTAAGAAAACTGACCATATGAGACATTGTTTAGGGCATGGAGAAACTCTCATACACTCCTGGGGAGGATGTAAAATGGCACAACTACCTTGGAAAACAGTTTGGTAATTTCTTAAGAAGTTAAATATACACCAACCTACCTAACGATCCAGCCATTCCATTTTCAGATATTTGCTTAGGAGAAACAGAGGCATATGTCCATACAAAGACTTATACACAAATAACCATAGCATCTCTGCTTTTAACTGTCAAAAATTGTCTAAAACCCAAATGTCCATCAACAGACGAAAGGATAAGCAAATAAGAATGTATCCAAACAATGGAATACTATTCAGCAGTAGAACGGAATGAACTATTGATATACACAACAGTGTGGATGGATTTCTAAATAATTATGCAGAGAAAAGAAGTTAAAAAAAAAAGTACATGCGAAGTTATTCCATTTGTATAAAATTCTAGGGAATCTGTGGTGACAGAAAGCTGATCAGTGCCAACCTTGGGACTGGGGGCAGTGGGAGACAAAGGAGAGAGGGTTTACAGCCTGCCAAGAGGATACTGTGGGGGTGCTGTGTATGTTTGCTATCTTATTAGTGATGATTTATACATATGCAAAACTTACAAAGATATGCAGTTTCTTTTAAACTGATGATACTTCATGAAAGCATTTCTTTTTTCAAGGCTTGACTGGAATCTGGGATCTTGGAAATCACCTCTAGCTGCAGCGGACATGCTTGGTTTTCTGGTGGCAGTAAAGTGGTGAAGAGAATTGGCTTAAATTCTAGATGCACCATAACCAGCTGTGCAAGCTTCGGCCAATGATTTATCCCCTCTGTACTACTGATTCCTGATTTATAAAATTTAGATAATAAGAGCACCCATCTCATAATGCTGTTGCATGGATGAAGTGAGTTGATACATGTATATCCCTTAAAGCAGTACCTGGCACATAGTAATCACTCAATAAATATCAGTAATTATGACAATGGTGATGATGATAATGACAGTGCTTTCTTTATTAGTTTAACTTTATTTACATGGTTTCTCATTTCCTTTTTGTCAACTTAGGGCTTCTTGTCTAAACCATAAGAAAGAATAAAACACAATGATGAATTGCCAAATTTATAAACAGCGTTAAGGTCTATGCAGGTATGTTGGGAGTTGACACTCATATTCACTAATAAGTCATGTCAGAAGTCTTGCAATATTGTCTGCCACAGTGAAAGTCAGTGATTCACCTGAGTGATTAATCTTCATTTCCCATCAAAAGATACTCAAAGGAAACTCTGAGAGTTCCCCGTTTTTGTAGAGATGAAAAAAGTGTCAATGATGTATCATCTACACTGGATGAAATCATCTTTGAGAGGCTTTGCCAATAGATGTGTGCAATAGAATGTGCTGACATTCCCATTCTCTCATACGTGGTCATGCTTAGGATCTGCCATATGCACTGTGATGGCTGCCTGCAGTAGACATATGGAGCTGACCAAAAATTATCGCTTCACACAGGGACAGAACCTCTGATTTGGGCTGTAGTAAGACTAGAGAGATGGAAGACAGTGGTATTGTTTAACTCAGAAACGAAACTTGATGAGGCAGAGGAGAAAGGTGGAAGAAAGCTCTTCCACATAAATTCTTTCTAGAATAAGGCAGGGCATAAATAAGTAGTAAAATTATCCTCCGCTGTGTGCCAGGAAGTATTGTTGGGATAATCCTCAGTTTCTCACTGTGGTTATTTTTCTTTTGACTTTCCTCTTAGATTTTTATATTTGTGTTCTAGAAAGAGTAAAGTGTGATTAATTATATAGTTCTGAGAAGAAATAAGGTTCTGGCTTGGAAGCTGCTCGGCCCTTACATTTACTGTTCTCCCAACCACTCATGGCCTCTCCAGTGAGGGGCTCTGTCAAGAATAAAAAGAAAGTTCAGTGCTAGCTCAACACAGGAAATGTTCACCGGCCATAATCTGCTGGTCACACGTCCAGCGTACACTCAAATTATGGGTGGTTGCGTGGTCACTCTGTACATAAATTTGACCCAGATTTGATCAGATAACCCAGAAGTCACTTCACAGAAACAAAGCACTTGTGACTCCAACTTGGGTTATAATTGTTTCTCTTAAGGAAACACCAGAGGTGCAAAGGGAAGAGGGCAAAAACTGTCCTAGCGTTGAGCCTCCACAACTCCTCAAGGAGGGAATTCTGGTGTTATTGAGGCAACCCGGCAGCTCTATATCCTTTTGCCAAAGAAAGTACTATTTTAAGTAGTATTCCTTGAAAGGAAGCACGCCGGTTGTGTATTGCAGGGTCCCTTTGCTTTCAATTTTACTTTGTGCCTCCTGTACTGTTTGGTATGTAAAATAGGGGGTAGTGAGTTATGTGCATGTCAGATGCAATAAAGCTCTATGTCATGACGGCATTACTTGCATCTACTTACTGACATTACAAACACTGCTGTTCAGCACAGAGTTCCAGCATCACTGTCATTGGCGGTGCTAAAGCGAACAGAGCACATTATGATGATGATAAACAAAGGTGAGTCCATCCTTTATTTATTAAATAAGGAAATAGCTTTAAAATGCAGTTAAATCAGTCCAATCATTACTTTCACACCATTCTTCCAGCAATATAGAGATGGAATCTTTCAGGATTTTCAATTTTTATCGCCTTTCTTCAGTTAGCATGCTCATCCAGCACTAGTAGACTCCGCCCACGTCGTAATGTATCATGTTGTACTTGGAGGTCCCTGGAATGGTCTCATGTGCCCGATGTATGTAAATGGTGTTGCTTCCATTGCTCTTAAAGCAACTTCATCAGGATTTTTGTCTATCCAGTTTTCACCCTATGACCAACTCAGTTCAACTGAGTTGGTTTATTATAAGGCAGTGTGGAGCAATCGCTTCACTGGACAGCGAACCTGAGTGTCTGCATAGCAACAGCGAGATTAGGTAGCTGAGCTTCTTAAGCATGCGTTATTGATTATCCGTGTAATGACACTTGGGCACAGAAACTTCAAAGATACACGCACCCTGCTTTCTTGGGTTCTTCATGTAGCTTAAAAATTCATCATATATCTAAGCTCCTGCAGCCTGAGATCCACCAGTCCGATTTCCAAATGAAACATTTTCTGACACCCTGGTGCCATTCAAAGCCTTGGACATTTTTCCCCTGAGGAATTTAATCTTGGGAGAAACGGGGCAGTGGAATATTGATGAAGCACGCAAAGACGCCTTCATGGAAATGAGTTTCCTTCTGAGATATTCCAGAGGCACATCAAAAGGAAAGGCCAGGCACCTATCATGGACACAGTTAACTTTGAACCATTACTCTTTTAGGGTGGCTGATACCAGATATTAACTGTACTGCTAGAAACACAAAGTTTTCATCATTCCATTTAAAATTTTATATTGTCACAAATAAAAGTGGCCACTGAGAAACATTTTCCTTTGCTTTTCTTGAATGAAAAATCATCTGTGATACTTTTTCAAAGGTAACTTTTATAAGTATAGGAAAGTAGAAGAAATAGAAAAATAATTACCCATAATTTTATTATCCAAAGGAGATCATTTTTTTCCTATGAATTTTTAAAAGGTTAAGATGATATAGAATATGCAATTTTGATCTTACTTTCTTGCACATAACATTATATCATGTGTTTTCCCATATCATTAAAAAAATCCTTCAAAAAGACTACATGTTATCCCATAAATGGATGCATCATAATTCATTAATCACATTCCTATTGTTGGACATTTAGACTCTTTATAATTTTCTCAATTATTTATAATCTTTAGTAAACATCTTTCGATAGAAAACCATGACAGATTCTCAATTATCTCTTTATGATATATATAGATTTGCAAAATTTTAATTATTGGATTAAAGTTATGATCTTTAAAGGTCTTCACACATGTTTTCAAATTGCTTCTCAGAAAAATTACACCTGCAGTTTCAACTCTCTCAAGCTGGGTGTGAAAATAAACACTTCACTCTCCATCATCTACCTTGGGTCATCTCATTTTTAAAAATATTTGCTAATCTGATGAGTGAAAAGAACATCTATCTAAAAGATAACTGTTCTCTGAAAATTGCTCTATGGTTTCAAAGCAATTCAACAGAAGTTCCAACAGAGTTTTTCATGACACTTGAAAAACATACTCTTAAATGTGTATGGAAGAGTAATGAGCAAAGAAGAGCCTAAATATTTTAGAAGATGAAAAAGAACAAAGGGGAATCCCTCTCTATTTGATATTGACACTTACTTTGAAGCTCAAGTAATTAAGACAATGTGGGAGTGGTGCAGAGCCAGACAAATTGACCAGTGTAACACGCAGCCTAGAAAGAGACCCATCAATATGCAGAAATTTGATTCATGATAAGGATGCAGGGCAGATCAGTGAGAAAAGGAGAACTTTTAAATAAACGGAGCTAGATAAATAATTACACATATTTTAAAAATAAAGTTAGGATCCTATGTCTTCCCAAGCAAAAAATCAATTCAAAATGGATTTGGACTTGAGTGACAAATATAAAACTTTGAAATTTTAGTTTTATTGGCAGATATCTTGTTGACTTTGGGGAGGGCAAAGCTTTTTCAAACAAGACTCAAAAAGTGTTAGCTAGGTATAAGATACTGGTGAAGGAAGAATGATGAATTTAAATTCATTAAGATCTCCTTTTCAACAAGATCTAATCATGTTAGCTAGTGATTTAACTTCTCTGTGCCTCAGTTTGGTGATCTGTGAAATGGGATGATAACAATATCTATTTCATTGAGTTGTTCTGAGGATTAAAAGAGTTAATTTATGTAATACATTCAGAACAACCACTTGACATTTAGAAAGTGCTCAATGATTATTAGCTCATTATTATTGTCATGTGGAAGGTTTACATGTTTTGTGCAGTAAAATCAAGTTATCTTTACTATTTTCTTTGTGGGGTTATTGATTGATTTTAAGTTATCTCTATCTAGTCCCCACTGAGACATAAGTCACTCAGGAAAGGTTATGCTTAATTTTTATATACTGATTATTATTAATATATTTCACCTTTTCATGTTGTAAAAGTTTGTTTTAGTGAATGCTCTGAAAAGTGGACCTAAACATTTAAGTAATTGCCCAGGTATTACCTGCTTCATAATCCTTAACTCTTTCACTGATTTGTGATATCTACATTATAGAATATTAAATTTTGCCTCTTGTTTTTGTATTAATATCACATTAATTTACTCTTTTTAGCTCTGTGTTAATTAGTTGGAGGTGAGTTCTTCTGACAAAATTATCAGGGGAACATTTTACATCTCTTTTACATCGTTTTCATATTTATGAATCATAATTTTAATTTTTGAGGCTATCTCATTTTCCAAGCATTGTTTCCCAAACCCACTGAATAAAAGCTCCTGCATCTAATCACATAATTGTAAAACCAATTTCAGTCCACATTAATCATTTAGATATAAGCCAGCCCGAGTCAGCTCTCTCTGCTAGGAAAGGCAGTTGTAAAATATACATTTGATGAGTATAGTCTAGATATTTTCTGCAAAAAGACCTCTTATTATTTTGCACAAAAATGAAAAAGTTACATGATTGCTAGACATCAGTTTCTGAGATTTAAAATCACAACATAAGCCCCAAATCATGACTATATAAAACATTTAATACATGATGCTCTCTCAGAGTTCTGCTCACTACTAGAACCAAACAGCCTGTTACTTCCTTTCCAGCAATACATTATGCAGAACAATGACAAAGTACCTAAAATAAATATGCTTGGATGTGCCACTTTCTCAGACATCTATTACAAGCTACAGTTTATAGCCTGAAGAGTTTCAAGAAGTTTTTTGAGATAAATGAGAACAGACATAAAAATCGCTATGTTGTAAAATCCATACAGCTGAGACTTTTTGAAAAAGGCAATACATAGTTCAGTCCAAATCTTTGGATGGTCTGATTAACAAGCCAACGTGCCTTGGAAACAAAGAAATGGGGTTAACCTGGCTAACTCAGGAATGTGCATGTGATAGGAGAAAAACACTCTAAAACATTAACTCGCAATGGTCAACCTAGTTCACTGAATTATATTTTTTCCCCTGTTTTTATTAGGTTATAATCCATTATAAGCACTCAAATAAAATAAGGACCTAAAAAAATGTCACTTACCTGGACTTATTGCAAAATGTCTTCCTGTTACAGGGGACTCCAAATGTGATCATTGCATGCACAGTATAGAGAAAAAGCACTGGAGAGAATTTAGGAGACCTGGTGTGTAATTCAGCCTCTGCTCCTAAATCCCTGGGTGACTTCAGCCAAGTTATATAGTTTCTTCACTTTGTTATCCTCAAGTTTAAAATCAAAGGTTTGAACTAGCTGCTACCAACTGTACAGGGTTGCTAAACGTGTAAAGTACTTAGAACATTAAATTCTTAAAGAAAGCACTAGGTATTGTCATCTCCATCTCTGAAATGTATAATCCTATCATTCAGAGCACTCTCAGCATCTCCAGCCACCCTCAGCAATTCAGTTTGTTCTAATAGAACTATCCATTACTTTAAGTCATTGTGATCCTTGTCAACCCTTTGACACTGGAGTGGCTTTGGGACTCCTCAACATGGGCATGAGGCACTATAACTCTTTCCTGCCCACACCACAGCTTGAGACACATTCTAGGGCAAGGTGAAGAAAATTGAGTATCCTCTCAGGGGGGACCCTTGCATCTCTGAGACTCAGCACATTCTGGAGTTTTCTAGGAAAGTCCCACCAGTAATATCTCACTATACCTCCCATCCATATTATGCCCCCATTCTGGGATTAAAATCAAGCAGTTCAAAATCTTAGAAAGTTCCCCCTTTTTTGTGGATCTGTTATTTAAAATATATGTATAGATTGTTTCACAACAGACATTTTCTTCATAAGAAAATATAGATTGTTAGAGAAGCCTGAAAGAAGTTAACATGAGCTAAAAGGAAGTCAGCCAATAAAACTCGCTCCTAATGATTCTCAGATTTGGGGCTTGTTTTTATATCAACTCAGTGTAGAGAGATGCTTTATTCCTCCAGTCTAGGAGAAACAAGGATCTACACACGAAGGGAGAGAGCAAATGTCTTAGGTGAGCAGTCAGTATCCATGAGAATTTTTAAAATCCGATTTAATTTTGGTGGCTTAATTATTCCTGAGGCCTGACCATTTTGACAACCTGCTGAAATATGTCAAATACAAGTGACAGAGCTGGAGACAAGACCAAGCGTGAGACTTCTAACTAGAAAATAATGGGACAGTGAGGTCAGAGGACATTCCCAGGAAGAATTAAGAAATAGAAACTGAAATCCACACTTTTATTCCTAATGAGGGCTTTTTAGACCAGAGGTGTACACAGATGCATTCTCCCCTGATTCACCATTGTTTCAACTGCTCATTAAAATATTCCATCAGCTAATCTCCAAACTGTGAAGCAAAGAGGGAAAGAAAAGCTGAAAGAAAGCTGTGGAAATGAACGTGTTGTCAAGCAATGGGACTTTATAAATGCTGAAGAAGCACTTAAAATTCCACAGTCCAGAAGTGAATGCAACTTCCCAGCCTCTTAGGGGTTTGCACGGGGTACTTTTTCACTAAGCAGGAAAGGATTATTTTTGCCAGTGTGATCACGTGGGAGACCTAAGCTGAGTCATCAGCTGTGAACCACCGTTCAGCACAGGGCAAAGTGACCACGAAATTAGAAGCACTTGAGAATTTCATCAGTAAATGAAATGCTATGTAAAGGATTAACGATCTATTTTCTTTCTGAGTTGGAGCAGCAAAGCAGTCTCAACCCTATTATAAATAAAATTGTTGTTAGTGGAGTTTGAACTCAATGAGGCTTGCCAGGTTTTAAAGTATGTGGAATTGTTACTGCTCGAAGATGGGGTTCTCCTACCCAATGTGCATAGACAAGCCGATTAATTATGGCATCAGTTTTTAGGAGAGAAATCAGCTTCAATCTGTGAGATCAATCTGCAGGGAGACAGGGGGCGTGTGCCTTCAGACCTGTCTCCCCAATTCAGGATTTGGGGCAAAATTTAAGAGGTTAGGGAGAACAGGCTGGCATGCAAAAATGCTGGCAGGACAGCTTTTGATTGGCTGGCTTAAAGCATTTATGGTGAGGTTCGAAATATTTATGACGAGGTTCTAAACATTTATAGTAAGGTAGGGAAGGAATTTTAACACCAGATCTTCCTGAATGATGGACCCCTTGCTTCTGGTAAGAGTCTGACTTTTAAGTTCGGGCTGTGTCCCAGTTCTTTGGTTCCATGGGGAGGAGAATCTGGTTCCACAGTCATTTCAGGTCAAGATTTCTTCTTCGGGACATGCTCTGGCTATGTGACTTTGTAAATTTTCTGAAAGACAATTCTTAATCACTCTGTTGGTAAGAGATGGGGTCTTTTCCAACTGGCTCTAAATGGGCCTGTGGTTACAGAATGTTGAAAATATATATCCTCTTTTTGTTTTTCTTATAAAAGTATATAGGTCCTTTTTGAAAATTTTGGAAAATGCAACTATGGGCAAAGAATAAAATAAAAATGACCTAGAACCCCAAGACATAGTGGTAAACTCAGTTAATACGGTATGTGTTGTCTGAATGCAGTATGTAGAAAAAGTTAAAATTGCCTAAGAAGACTACGTATGTCTAAATAAATGGGTTGCTTTTTAGTCATAAAGCTGCTTTCTAGGGGTAGGAGAAGGGGCCAGCTTAAAAAGTGAACATTTTTATTAAAATAAATTTCTCTTACCACTTGTGGGAAAAAAATTTTTTATTCATAAATATAAATATTTGACTAAAAATATACTTCTGATCCCAGAGAAAGGGTTCACTTTCTCGGTTGTTTATTTGTGCAATGTTCTGTGAGGTTTTTTTTTTTCACCTACTTTAGTTTCTGTGGTTTTTGGTGAATCTTACCTGTTACTAAGATACAAGATTTATTCCAGTTTCCTTATTCTTTCCACCACTACCAAAATCACACGACACCATCTGTCAGCAGAACTAACACAGTGATTGTTTAATCTGACCAGTGTGGATAATGACGAAAAGATTAGAGACCTATCAGTCTTAAACCTGATACACTGCAGCTTGATAAAATGTCAACTTTTGATGAAAAAAAAATTCCAACTAATAATCAAGTATGGAGGTGCATCAAGTTAAGTTTTAATTGAATGTTTTACCTTTCTTCTTTGTCTTTGTACCTAACAGAGGCAAATTTTAAAAAAAAACCTTTTCTTATGTTGTAGAAACAGTCACAAAATTTCACTGGGATATTCCATTAGACTTGCTGATGAGAGAGAATGTGAGTGGGAGAGAAAGGAGGAGACAAAAGGAAATAGAGAATAGCCATGCCATCCGAGGGGCCAGGGACAACCCAGGAACATTATCTTGGTAGAGCTGTTGGTTTTGTAGGGTAGGTTCAAAATGGAACTTTTTTATTTTTTGGAGGAGCACTGTTCTTCACCCACAAGGACAGATCTGCATGCCTACGTGCTCCCGTGGGCTCACAAGGCCCTCAGACCCAGTTAGTTGAGACTCCAGCTGTGGTTCTACTACAGTGATGTTTCTACCCTCAGAACACTGCTGACCCCAACTGTGTGTGCTTTTTCCACACCAACAATCAATTCTCCAACTCTCCAGGCACCAACTGGGTAGCTAACAATTCTATTCAATTTTGACACTAACTGCCCTCCTGGAGTTAGCATGAAACCCCTCAGGTTAAGGAACTCAGTCCCACAGGACTGCCCCCCACTTCAGACACCTATCCCAAGTCTGGGCTTCCTGTGCTGCTGACTGACTAGCTATGAGGTCGGCGATTCCCACGACCCTGTCCTCGGGTTTAATAATTTGCTAAAATGCTCACAGAACTCAGGAACATAGTTTACTTGTTATTAGTGACTTATTATAAAGCCCGCAACTCAAGAACAGCCAAATAGAAGAGATGCATAGGGCAAGGTACAGGGGAGGGGCATGGAGCGTCCATGCCCTGTCTGGATGCACCACCCTCCCAGCACCTAGATGTGTTCACCAACCCAGCCGTTCTCTGAATCCCATCAGTCAGGATTTTTATGGAGGTTCCATTTATGGAGGCGTTATTGATTAAATCACTGGCATTGGTGATTAGCACAATCTCCAGCCCCTCTCACCTCCCTGTAGGTCAAGGGTCCAGCTGAAAGTTCAACCCTCTTAAGAAGCCTTGGTCTTCCTGGTAACCAGCCCCCATCCTGAAGCTATTTAGGGGCCCACCAAGAGTCATTTCATTGGCATAAACTCAAGTACGTTTGAAAGGGACTTATACTGAATAACAAAAGACATTCTTCTAACCACTATCATTCAGAAATTTCCAGAGTTTTAGGAGGTCTATGCCAGGAATCCAGGACAAAGACCAAATATATATTTATTATTTCACAGATTCTGTCAGAAGTTGCAAAGCCCAGGCCACCAGCTGGGGAAGAAGGCTGGAACTTGAATTTGGGCACAGAGGGAGAGAGAGCGGCCTGTACTCACACTGGAAGGCACAACCACCACAGTGACTGTTTGGGGTGCCATACACGGCTGGGCTCCGGGGCCCTCTTGGTGGTTCAGGTTCTTGGAGACGGCCGCAAGTTTGAGGCGGCGGGTGGTAAGCCTAGCTCCCTGAACGCCAGGCTAGGTCACTGTACGCTGTGGTTCTTGCTCAGAGGAACTGGCTGGAACATAAGCTGGAAGGCAAACTTCACAAGGGTGGGGATCTCTGCTATTTTTTTACTGAAGCTTTCTGAGGCGCATGGTGTAGACTCAATGTTTGCTGAATGAATGACCGTCCTTAACTAAACTCGAAAGAGATCAATTACAGAAACCAAAATTCTAATTTTAAAAATTAGTAATAGTTTTACTTTAGCATATTACAAAAAAAAGAATATATTCATTATGGAAAATTAGGAAATAGAGATAAATGAAAAGAAGATTTTAAAGAATCCAATAATCCTATTATGTAGACATAACCACTATGGAACTTTTTAATATATGTGTATATTGCTTTAACTCTTTTTCTATGTGTATGATATATATATATTTAAAAAATTTTTTAAATGTATTATACGTGTTGCTGCCCTATAAAGCGATGTTTTACTAAAAAAATTTTTTTCTAGCTTTCCATGTGAAAATAACATTTATACTTCTCATAATTATTCAAGGGTAAATAGCATTTTATTTTGGGGATATACCAAAATGTATGTAATTGATTCCCTTCTGTTATGTCTATGGTGACAGAAACACTGCAATAAACATCCTTACAGAAAAAATCTTTGCATGGGTTAGTTATTTCCTTAATTACATTCTTAAATTTGAAATTAATAAGTCCAGCGGAATATGCGTTTTTGAGCCCTTTGATAATTTGGGCCAATTGCTTCTCAGAAAGATTGTGTCAATTTACAGTCCTGCTAGCAGTGTATGATGGTGAATAAATCCTCAAGCACCAGATATAATCTCTTTTCTTGTCAAATCGGTGAGCTAAAAATGGTATTGTAAACAAAATAAAATTAGTATTAAAGTGACATCCCATCATTGTTTTTGATTAAGGCATCACCTTTACTACAGGAATAAACTAGAGTTGAAATTGGGGGGCAATCTCCCCTCTGGCATGCTAGTCTTTAGACTATCTTTCTTTGGTATTTGCTATTCTCTAACACCTTCTCAATCCCCACCTGATTTCTTCCAGATGTTATTATGCTGATAGTTATAGTTTTATATCATATTAGGTTAGACGTCAATTACATTCAGATCTTGTGCTTTCAGTTTTTTATCTGGGAGATTTTCTACCCTCTAAGGGGACATTTACAAATGTAATGATCTTATCCATTGTGTCAAATTATAAAGTTAAATTAAATATTCAACTTTCGGTGGGTAGCCTTATTTCCCTGAGTTTCAAGTTTCCAAGAGAAATTTACTAATGTCACAAAATGATCTGTGTACATGAATGGTGTGTTGTTGCATGGAGTACTGAAGGCCCGGCAGTAAATGGGACAGACACATGACAGAACCAGAACACAGAACATTAGAACTGGAAAGACCTCAGAAATTCCCTGGTCAATGGCATTCACATTGGCTTGAACAGTGGGAACACAAGACTCAGGAAGACACATTTTCAAAGACTGTGATGAAGTTTATTTGTAGGCTGGATGCTTATCTAGGTTATGATACAATGAAGGGTTTAAATAATAGCATGAGACTTAGGAACATATCCAGAGAATATTTTATTTTTAAAGCTGTGTTCCTCAAAGTGGAGGCCACATATTACCTGAAATGGATCACGAGAGGATCTTGTTAAAATTTCAGATTCTTGTCCTCACACTAGGGTCGAATTAGAATCTCTGACTGTGTCACCCAGGAATCTGCATTATTAACAAACTCTTTAGCTGGCTCTTGGGCAAAATGAAATTTGAGAACCAAGCCTTCAGCCAAAGGAAAATCATCACTAGTAAAGGGTACTTCATCTTCAAAAACTTTGGAAAGTGTCCAGTTGAAAGGCTCTCTGTACTTCCTGAAGTAGAGGTAAAAATTTCTAAAAGCACAGAAAGAGAACTGGAGATCAGAGGAGGATGACCAGAGAAACTGACTGACTTCCTGTTTTCATCCAACTCTGTCCAAAGAGAATTTTTGTTTGTATTGTGTATTTCTTTGCTTTGGGCTCTACTAGGAGAGTGGCTATGGGAAGTATATGGAACCACCTGTAGACTTTTTCCCTTCTGCTCTGTAGACCACCTGAAACAGATGTATACCAAAGAATGTACTAAACAACGACATACTTTTCCTCAAACATCAGATGGATAGAAATGTTAAAGTATGGAAAAATCAATTCTTGGCCAAGAGATGAGGAAAAAAGAACTCTAGTACTTGGCTGGTGGGAGTGTTCATTGGTGTATTCACCTCAGAGAGCAATTTGGCAATATCTAGGAAAACTGATAATGTGTCCCTCGTGCCTTGGAAATTCCATGACCAAGTATGTTCTTAGATAAACTCTTCTTAATATACACAAGTAGACAAACAGCAGCTAATATTGAGTGAGGCACAGTTGTGGTGCTTCACATGTAGCTCTTGTAACAATCACAAACAACCAGAAAGACAGATGGATTTATTGTAGAGGAGATGCTACAAGGTTGCGTAGCTTCCTAAAATCACATGACTGGCATGTAGAGAGTGAGGATCTAACAAATCAGGCGGGTTGACTCCAGAGCTCTTGCTCTGAACCCCTAGTCAAGACTGCCTCCAATGGTATCATTATTGGTAATGAATTGTATCTCCCCCCAAAATTCATATGTTGAAGTCCTAACCCCAGTACACCTCACAATGTGACTGTATTTGGAGATAAAGTCTTTAAAGAGATCATCACGGTTAAATGATGTCATATGGGTGGGGCCCTAATCCAATATGACTGGTGTCATAAGAAAAAGGAGAGATACCAAGGATGCATGTGCACAGAGGAAAGGCCACATGAGGACACAGCAAGAAGGCTGCCATCTGCACGGCAAGGAGAGAGACTTCAGGAGAAACCAAACCTGCTGACACTCTGATCTTGGACTTCAGCCTCTAGAACTGTGAGAAAATAAATTTCTGTTATTTAAGACATCTAGCTATGGTATTTTGTTTTGATAGCCTTAGCAAACTAATACAGACACTTACAAAGATACACATAGTCACATCATTAGTAATAGTGAACTATTAGAAACAAACTCAATGCCCATCTATAGGAGAAGGAGTAAATAAAATGTGATATATGGATATGATGGAACCCTGTAAGGATGTTAAACAGAATGAGCTCGCTCTTCATGTATTAACATAGATAGATCTCAAAAATCATGTTAAGTGAAAAAAGGTGAAGAATGCTATTTAAAGCTTGAAACCATTTATGTGAATTTAAAATACATGCAAATACAACATATGTATAAATTAATATAAACTTGTGATGTGTTTTTTCTATATTGTATGGAATTGCCTCCGGAGATAAAAGGAAATGCCTCTGGGCATGCGGGACAAATGGGAATTTGAGCTTATCGGGAATATTAAAAGTAATATAAAAATGTCTTTAAACATATCTAAAATATTAATACTTGTCATTCTGACCAATGGTTATATGAAACCTTCATTAATTATTCTTTGAGCTTCTGTGTACTTTTTATTGTTCAAAATCAAGATAGTCTTAGAAAGAGAAAAAGAATATTTTAATTGGTGTTAGATAAGAGTAGTCCAGAAATTCATGAGGAGACATCAAACATGCAGGGTTTTTTTTTTTTTTTTCCAGCATACCAGAAGTGATTTAAACAAATTTGTAAAACGGTGCCCTGAAAAATAAAGCTTTAGGAACATTCTGGTCACCAGAGATTTTTCATTCTGTTTTCACTCTATTGTTTATATTCGTGTATGTACAACTGACCCTGTTTGAGAAGCACCTTTGTCTTACACAAATTTCAAAAGGCATGGAACTTTTGCCATGAAATCACACTTGCTAATTCAGTGGAAAATGAGGAAAGGCTGTGATGAGGTAAAACAATTATTTTCTCATGAGCTATTCCACGATTCAGGGGAAGTGTAGTAACTGTGTTAAATAGAGGAGTTTTCTGCATATCAAGGTGTTTCCCCTCGACTCATCCAATAAGGAGGAGAAACACAACAGTCTGGAAGTCACCATCTCTAAAAGCACCATTTAGGAGCAATATATATTTTCCTTAAATGGAAAAAAAATTTCTCACAGCCAAATATTGCTGGGATCAATATGTTCTAAGGTCTTCGCCTAATGAGAAGGATTGTTTCTTCACTTGTGGCTTAGCAGAAAGTGTGTGGGCTTGAGCATAAGATAGAAATTGCCTCAAACTCTACTGCCAGAACTCACTAACTAGATGACCTGGGGCAAGTTATCTCATCACTTTGCACTTCAGTTTTGCTCTAAAATATAGGAATAGTTACCATTATAATTCAGATAAAAGCCACATAAGGGAGTGGTTAAGAGTGTGAATTCCTGAGCAGACTCCTGGGTTTGAAGTGTTGGTTGCTGACAACTTGCCAGTTGGGTGACATTGGGACATCACTCACCATCTCTGTCCTTGATTTTCCCCCGTCTATAGGAAGAGGATTATGACAGTACCTACCTCACAGGTTGCTGGAGTAGTCAATGGGTTAATATACATAAGGTGCTCAGATTCACGCCTGGCACATTTTTAGCCTTCACTATGTGTTTGCTGCTATGATTATTATAACACAGTTATTGTAGGATCAGAAATAATGCAGGAAAAATGTGTGGCACTTAATAGGGATTTTATAAGCAACAGCTATCAGCCCCAACAGAGTATTTGACAATTTGAGAAAGACAGACAGAGAAGAAAGTAGGCTGTAAACAGTCAGGAATCCAAAAAGTCTTGATGAATGCCCTTTCCCAGGCCTCAAACTACATCTTCTTCTATAAAGCCTTCTTGAGATGTGTGGCATTAACCCTTCATGGCCCCAAAGTTACCTTTAAGACGTGGAAATGACATCAGTTTCTGTAAAAAGAGATTCAAAACCTCCAAATGAGAATGTAATAATCTGAGCAATCCATGTTCAAGCCTTCTGGGCATTAGGGTTGAAGTGTTTCGAGTTGCTGAAAGCTGATGAATCTCTGTGAGAAGTAGTAATTTACAATGCCCCTGTGGCCTGGCAGAGTTAAGGCAGCTTTCAGCAGCCCCTAATTATCTCCTGGAAGTAGTTTGAGTCTTGGGATAACTGGACTTATTGTGAACACACAAAGAGGTGAGGGCACTAATTACCCCCAAAGGGCATTTTGGCTTCTTGTTGGCGTGGCTAGAATATATGCCAGAACTTACTCTGGCCTCTTCGTGCATGTGCCCTGCTGATCCAAAATTCTATCCCCAGATTTAAATGCATGGATCAATGGGAGATCTAAAGAAATTTGGATAGAAGCACAGTTGGCAATTTCAACTTCAAATGAAAATGAATTTATCCTCCACTCCAGTCAGTTGTACACATATTCTGTTAGAAGCTTAAAAATGACACAGTCAAAAATGTGAAGCCCAACTATTATCACATAAGGAGAACAGCAAAGTGCTTGATACGTCAAGCCTGTAGCCAAATTGTCTGCGTTTGAGTCTCTGTATTGGAGTCCCTGGCCATGTGACCATGGACGATTTATACAACTTCTTGATGCTTCAGTTTACTTATCATCAACAGGAGGATAGTCAAAGTGGCTTGCTCATGGAATTGTCATGAGTCTTCGTGAGTTAAGATGAATAAAGCATTTAGAACATTGTCTGGTATGTAATAAATTCTTTGTGTGTATCAGCTTTTCTTATTCCTATGTAAACATATCTAGACATAAAAGGCATTTTATTGCAGATACACTTGCTTATCCCATATGTTGCACACCCTTTAGATTTATGCTGTTCAAAATGGCAGCCACTAGCCCATGTGGCTATTGAGCACTTGAAATGTGGTTAGTCTGGCCTGAGATGGCCTTTCAAAAACTTAGTACAAACAAAGAATGTAAAATATCTCATTTTATATTTTTTATGTTGATTTCATGCTTCAATGATAACATCTTGGATATATTATGTGATATATATTACTAAAATTAAATTCACCTGTTATTTTATTTTAATGTAGCTACTAGAAAATTTAAGCTTACATATGTGGCTGACATGATATTTCTATCAGACAGCCGCTCTAGAACCAGAGCAGGGAGGCTGTGGAAGCAGCTCACACGAGCAGACCCCGACCCAGGACCAAGAAATCCCATGCGCAGACTCTGTCTCCCCACTCTCTGGGATCCTGCTCTCTCTTAACAGCTGGATGGTCAGGGCAAGTCCACAATCTTCAAGTGTCTGTCTCCTCATCTATAAAATAGAGATGATTATAACAGTATATACTTCCTAGGGTGTTCTTGAGTATTAAGTGATTTAATATACATAATGTTCTTAGAACAGCACTTCAGGCATAATAAGTACTCCATAAATACTGGCTATGACTCTATTACTATGGAGCTGATACATGGAGGATGAGAAAGAAGACACAGTAGAGAGAAAAGGAAGCATGATAGTTGCTGAGAAAAGAAAAAAATTGATCCAAAAGGCCATTTTATATATAAAGTAACTGTGACTGAGTGAGGTATTTACCCTTGGCCATGCCACCAATTAGTGACTGAGTCAGGGGTAGAACTCAGGGACTGTGACTCTTATCCTAGCAATCTTCCCATTATACCATTATGCCTCACCTCCACACCACCAAATCCTAGCCTCTTGTGTGTTCCCCCACTTCTGATATTAGATTAGCTAAAGGGAAAACTGAGGAATCTCCATGCTTTTTAAAAATGTTGGTTGAATGCAGCAGCACCTCTCTACTGAGGTCTGCCTTTTTAGGAACACTAAGATCTTCCCAAGAAACATTCCATCTAATCTTCTCAGTCCTCTTTGTGAATCAAATTCTGAAATATACAAACACCCTAATGCAAGATACCTTACCGTTCTGCAGATCCAATCACACAAAGTCTGTGGTCTCCTTGCTGTTCCTCAAACCCTCCAACGAGCTCCTGCCCTGGACCTTTGCCTTGTCAGTCCTCTTCCTGCTGCTCTTCCCTTAACCAGCCTCAGGACTCACTCCTTAGCTTCTTCCAGCCTTTGTTCCAATGTCACATTTTCAGTGAGGACACCCCTGACCTCTGTTTAAATTTGCAGTCCCTCTCTCCCTTCCCTACTTTATTTTACTCCATAGTACATATAATCTGTTCATTTACTACAACACTTACTAAATTATTGTTTTATTGTCTGCTCCCCCTTCCTAGAATGTGAGTTCTATGGGACAAGGATTTCTAATGTCTAGAATAGAGATCAGCACGTATAGATGATTAAGAAACAGTTGTTGAATAAAGTGAGAATTGATTGATAAATGTTAAAAACATTCTGCCCCCCGAATGCTTCCTCTTGGTGGGAGAATTGGAGCTTAGTGGTTGAGAGAACCATCTTGGGAGACAGATCTGAGTTTGAATCCTGGCTGAGTCACTGACTAGCAATGGGACCTTGGGAAAGCCAGTTCACCTCTCTGACCCTCACTCTTCTCATCTATAAACAAAGAGTGATAATACCCACCTTCCAGGGTGAATTATGAAGAATAAATGACATATTACATGTAAAGCATGCCAGCAAATGGCTAGGCACAAATGAGGCTGGTAAATTGTAAACAGTCATTTTCAAAGAACATTGACCACCTCGACATAAAAGGGTGAAGCTATTGGAGGGGAACATCCACTCTGCCTCCCCAGCAAGGCATAATCTGCAACTCCCCAGGGATAAGCATGAGTAACTGCTGTTACTCCAGCACAGTAACAGTAACTCTAATTTGTTAATTCAGAAAATCAAACCATCTGGGGTTCTCATATGTTCATATTCAAATAAAATATGGAAGAAAATTGATTAATAAGACACTTGAAGTCTCTTTCCATTGTGAAGGTATGTCAAGGTCCCATTCCTCAGGATCTAAGATTTAAGACTGGCACAGACAGGTGAGCTGATCGTGATGTTGAGCACACAGTGTACAAATTATATAATTACTTTTCAATTTTTTCCCTAGACTCTTCCAAATCAATAAGGAGGCTTCCTAGACTTTCAGTTTCCAGTCCAGCATGCAAGGAGCTTGGAAGTCATAAGTCCCATCCTCACAGCAAGAAAAAAGGTGAACAAACTGAAAATCAACAACTCTTCTTAGATCTCTTAGGGAATCGAAGTCACAGGGCAAGCCACCACTTCCAAAATTGGACAGACAGACAGGCAGATGCAGAGAATCACAACTTAATGAAACAGAAGCCCAGGAGCAGAAACTGCCACTGGAACCAGTACTAGGAGGAAAATAACCAAAGAACTGCATGGCTCAGCCTTTGTTTAAGAAGAAGTCTCTGGGGAAACCCAATGACTACAGGGAAGACAAAAAGAAGAACACTAGAGGAAATTTCTGCCCATGACACTTACAACTTCAGCAAACACTTAACAGAGCCTAACTCCTAGCCAGATAAATATAAAACCTCACACTGAAGACCTATCTGCCTCTGTTCCTTTTATCAGTACAAAATGTCCAAATTTCAACAAAAAATTACAAGACATACTAAAAGAAAAATCAGTCTGAAGAGAGAACACAAGCCTCAGAACCAGACTGAGATGTGGGAATTATCAGACCAAGGATTTGAAACAACTTTGATTAGGAAGCTAAGGGCTCAAGTGGAAAAAGTGGACAACATGCAAGAACAGATGGGTAATGTATGCAGAGAGATGAAAATTCTAAGAAAGAATCAAGAACAAATGCTAGAAATCAAAAAATACTGTAGCAGAACTGAAGAATGCCTTAGTGGCCTGATCAATAGACTGGACATGGCCAAGGAAAGAGTCAGTGACATTGGAGAAAAATGAGGCTTCCTTAAAGAAATTGCCCTTATTATAAAAGAAGTAAATGCTAAATTCTGACTTGGAAACTTGTGGAAGATTATATCTGAGTAAAGACGCTTGGTATTAGATCAATTTATTGAATGTGAGATACACTTCATGGTGATTGCTAATTGAATTCAGTGGACTTTAATATACTCGAGTTTTACAGAGTAAGCATTGTCAGAATGGAACATTAATGACAAACATTTAATGACAAATGTATAATGTTTGCTATTTGATGAAATACTATTTGTTACCTAATGAAACAATTTTAAGAGGATACATTTGTTGGAATGTTTGCATTAATGTGTCATCTGCCTTTATTTATCTGGGATAAAACATCTGTCTTTATCATCCCCACTTTAATTTATTTTACATATATTAGTGCTCTTAAGAAAGCTACTTCCAATAAACTTTTATGATATGCAATTCCTGGGCTTTATAACTTATAATTAAATCCCACATTTACCCTGTTCGAATCTATTTCTAAACCACCTGCACCACCTTTCTTTCAGTCTCTTATACTAGTCTTATGTTGTTAATGCACTTGCTCCTGCATTTCCTTATTTTAAACTCATTTTGGAGAATTTCTCTTGTGAAACTGGCCTCACAGATAAGACAGTGGTTACTATGAAAACTCTCAATGAATATTTACAAGTTGAGTTGAAGTTACAGGGCTCCCTCATAGGAGTCCCAAAGAAAAAGATTCATAAACAAGTTTATTATCTTGAAAGCCCAAAATATAATGTTTAGGAAGTTGGTAAACATAACTCTTAGGTAGGCCCTACAAGCTGCCTGGAAAGAAGAAAATCTGAACCAGTATCTTATTCAATTATTTGCAATATATAGCATTATTGTTATTGATATTTAAATTCAGCACAAATACTTCTTGATCACTTGTTAAGTTTCTTCAGTGTGGGTCTTCCTGCAATTTGACTTCTCTCAGTCCCCAGGAAAAGAGAGAATGCTGAAATTTTATAAAATTTTGCTGAATTTTTATAGGTGTTTTCTAATTTGTTTTATGGAGTACTTACTAATTATTATATTTTATAGTCTGGCACTGCAAGAATTTCTGCATCATTTTTAAAACAAAATGGATGGGAATTTTACTACAGTGCTTATTAAGAACTTAAAGCAAGGCACTATATATGAAATATCCAACACCCTCCCACTTGAAAACCTTCCAAAGAGCCTCCATGTGCTGGGCCAGGCTCCTTGTTAAACATTGCCTCCACCAGAATTTTTGCATCCCTGTAAAAGATGTCCCAGTCCTATGAGACTCCTCCTATTCCCTGACTATTCAGGTTCTGAGTCTTCACCTTTAAATCTCCCACAACACAGACCCAGTGCTTTGTACACAGCAGGTACTTAATATGGTATTAAATTGGAGAGGAGAACCAAAAAGCATTTGATTCTCCCCAATGGGTTAGCATTGTGAGTGCTTCTCATCCAGTCATCCTTTTTCTGGTAAGAACGCCTACATTTTCTACATTTTCTCCCATTGCACATGATCTCGATAGGACAGTTATTCCAAATGCCTTCATTTCTCCTGGCCAAGGAGAGGGCGTGTGACCCAGGATAGGTCAATCACACTGCCCCTCCTCATCTGAGACAAGAGACAGAAAACCTGAAAACAACTGGTCTTACTCTCTATTCCCACCCCAGTCCAGCAAGAGCGGCCTTCTGAGGCTTCTCAATGTCGGGGCTGCTTCAGTGCTGTTGCTATTGTCTGTCTTTCCTACCAAAATGTTCTCCCCCAAGACACTCTGTGGTCTCCTCTCCCATCTTATCCCAATATTTGCTCGGAAGTCACCTCCTCAGAGAGAATCTTCCCAACAACGCCATTTAAAATAGTTCCATGTCCCGGTCACGTCATTCTTTATCCCTTTTCTTTTTGTATTCATTGCTATTTTCAATGCATGGAATTTCTGTGTATGTTTACCGGTTTGCTTGTTCTCTTTCTCTCCATCTCATATGGGAGAGGGCAGGTGCCTTCTGTCTTATTTATCGAGGAGAGTGTTTGCCATGAACATAGTTGATAATAAAAACTATATTTATTGAATGAATGAATGAATAAGTGCTACCGAAATCCTTGGAATTGCCCTGGTTTCTATCCTTTCCTAAATTCAATTGGTTTTTCAGCTTTTCCTTCTATTTTTCCAATACATTTCCTTTCGCTTTATTTTTTTTTTTTTGTTCTGTTGAATATAAAGAATTTAAGTTTCTGATGCTTACAGCTAAAGAACCCCAACTGACAGAGTTCAAATGCAGAAGTACTTTGAACTTTGAACAATGATCTTATAAAAGCATCTCACAGTTATTTCTGGCACATAAGTAGCACACGATTTGTATGAGTTCCCCATCTCCTTCTTTTCCTGTTCTCCTCTAGCTATTTATCTGGGATAACCTATTTATCTAGCTAACCTCAGGGATAGCCTGCAGTAGACTAGGAAATATATCAGATAGTGACAGGAACACAGTAGGTGCTCGATAAATATTCGTTAGACATTCTATTTGAACTGAAAAGAACGACTGAATGACTGCTCCAGCCACTAGAAAATCTATATTCCTCTAGCACAAGAGTTGTGACTCAGCAGACAGTTGGGAAATGCCATCCCTACACTGGCATTTGGGCAGATAATGGCAGAAATACTGCTTTTATCAAGGAAACATATCAACCTTCTCATATTATTTATTCAGCTGATGAAACAACATAACCTGTCAATTAAATCATAAATCTCTGTGTGCAATTAGGCATCTCTGAGCCAGGCACTGCAGGAGAAATCAAAGATGTCAGAGAAGGGATCAATCCAAGTGTGAGAAGTGACCAGAACAGACTAGGTCTTTGCCTGTCACACAGACTTCCATCAGCACAGCAAGAAGCATTCACGGAGGGCTTGCTACGTGCAAAGCATGATGCTGGGAACCTGAGGAATTTCAAGAGTCTCCACCCTCCAGGAGCTTAACAGACTTTAGTGAGACAGTCAAATAACCATTGCACATCAAAATAAATGGATTTAGTATTAATAGAAGCATATCCAACATGCTATGAGAGAGCAGTACCAACTTATTTATGGGCATGCTCATTAATGCATTCATTGATTCAACATTGATTTCCTACTTACTAACCTCCATGCTCTGTGCTAGATCCTATGGGTATAGAGCTCTCATTCCAGTGGGGACAGATACACAAACCAATTACAATGTATCCAGAGGAGGAAATGATTTCATCTGGAAGACTTCAGAGACGGTTACACATAATCATAGTAGTGAATATTTACTGCCCTCTGACCACACACCAGACCCTACTTTAAGCCCTTCATGTGCACTAGCTCATTTATTAACTATCTTATTGTTATATTATTATTCCCATTAAAGAGTGGATGTTAATATTTTCCTGAAGAAATTAGGGACATTTACACATTAAAGTAATAGTTGACATCTTTTGAGGGATTTTCATATGTCAAGAACTATTCCAAGTGCTTTAAATGTTCCAACATATTTAATAAAAGGTCTACTATTATCCCCATTTTTATACATAGAAAGCTGAAGACCAGGGAATTTTTAACCATTAAGTGGCAGAGGTAAGATTTGAGTCCAGATAGACGTGGTTTTTAACCATTACCTCTTACACCTCTGCCATGAACAAAGACATTTGAGCTGGGTCTTGGGGAAGGCATTTGCCTCATGGGAAAAAAGAGCAGGCATCCCAAAGACAGGGAGGATGTACTAGTTTCCTAGGGCTGCCATGCATAACACATTACCACACACTTGGTGGCTTAAAACAATGAAAATTTACTCTTTCACAGTTCTGGAAGCCAGAAATCTAAAATCAAGGCATTGGCAGGATTGGTTCCTTCTGGAGGCTCAGAGAGAGAATTGTCTCCTCCTGGCTTCTGATGGCTATCAGCAACCCTTGGTTTGTAGATGCATTGTTTCAATCTCTGCCTCCATCTTGAGGTGGCCTTACCCTTCTGTTTGTCTCTGTGTTTTCAGTCTCGTATAGGACACCCACCAGTGGATTTAGGGCCCACCTCAATCCAGGAAGACCTCAAGATCCTTAGCTTAATTACACCTCCAAAGACCCTCATTCCAAAGAAGGTGGCATTCTGAGATTCTGAGTAGAAATATTTTGGGGGGCCACAATTCAGAGGACATATGCCATAAAGGGCATATAGCATGGAGACTTAAAGTGCACGACACAGTCGGAGGAGGTGAGACGTTCTATCAAGCTGGGAGGTTTAGCAGTACTGCTTTCTGGTGGAGATGAGGCTGGGGTGGTGTTGGTTCCAGACTGGGAAGAATCTTGGCTTTCTCCTGTAGGTAACAAGGAATCAGGGAATTTTCAGCAAAGAAGTGACATGATCTGACTTTTTTTGGAGGTTTGTGACTTTAGGGGAAAAAAAGGAAGATGGACTCGAGTGAAGAGAAACTGATGGCATGAGCAGCAGTGGCTGCTGGGAGTCCTGGACAAGGGCCACTGGCTTCGCGGGTTGTTCTGCTGGAGAGAAATAGGCAGAGCCCACGGGTGGGTTATCATTTGAGCTGAGAATTTACTCCCACATCTGCTTACAACTCTCGACCTTGTTTTCCTTGGACCCATCAACATATTCTAACTAAATTTAGGTAATCAATAAAACCCTTTTCGACTTTAAATTAATGGGCAAATGTTAAACCAGTGATTGAAATAATATCTACTTTACTCAGACAGATCAAATGTTGAATAAGGGTATTAATATCAAATAGGTTAAAAATTAATATGAATTGATGTAAACTATGAAATGTGGATATTCCCAAGTTGCTACCTTATATTAACTATTCCAAATACAGGTCTATGCTTTCCCAACAGCTGCTTATATGAACACATAATTGACAAGAGGCTCGTAAAATAATTACATTCCTGCCTCCCTTACTACTGGCATAAACGCCTAGCTTTCACCAGCTGCATAATGAAATTTCCAATTGCATTCAAATTATTACATTTGAATGCTTAAAATTTCATGTTGTCAAAAAACAGCAACATTATCAAAGGGAAATGAATATGATATAAATATATACTCACTTTTAGAAAAATGTACAGCATTTCATTTCCATAATAATCACAAGTTCTCTTGTTGAGAATCAAATTTCAAGTTAAGAAAAGTAGTTCTGTTCACTTAGAGATTTTTGCAGACCAGAGCCAAAGTTGGTTTCAATTCTGGGCAAATACTTTAAACTATTTTCAAAGAGAACTGCTTTTTAAATTTCATTTCTAAGAAACATGCTTTCTTATTTAAAAAAATTTAATGCCTTTCTTGTTCCTCATTTACAGCAGATCACACTTCTTTTAGAACATTAATTGCCCATGTTTTATTTCATTATTTGTGCTTCACTTAGCTGCCTTAATAACTTAAGAACATTTATGCAAAAATCTTCATAATTGCTTCATAGTTGGGCTCTTTTATTTTCAAAAGTTTTCACATAGTTCCAGTACTGTGTAAGAAGAAAAATTACTAAGCTTGTCACATTTTGGCAAATATATATGTGTATACCTCTATTTAGTTTTTTTTCCTTGAAACTTCTTTAACTTTTCTCTTTTAATTATAATATTCTTTTAATTTTCATTCTTGATAGTTTCATGCTAGCTGCTCTAATCAGGTTTCATTTTAGATGCAGATTAATAATACATTTTTCATGAGGCTTCTATAAGATGCTTACAAATCCATCAGCTTTGCTTTCTGATAGTGAAGTTAAAAAATGCTGATTAATTTACAACAGATGTTTCTATTTCTTTTGAAATATCCAGAATGTCCATGGGTTGATGGACGCATGTACCAGAAAACTATAAAAAAAAGAAAGGAATGGTAGCTGCAAAATTCAGAGCAGTGTTACCTGCGGGAGTGGTGGGGGATGGGATGGAATGGGAGGAGGACTGAGGAGGAGCCTATGAGGGCTTCTGGGCAATTCCTATTGTTCTATCTCTTAAGCTGGAGGAGAAACATGTGGGTATGTGTTTCATTCCTAATTTTTAGACATTTCACGTATTTTAGAAATATGTATTTATATCTATTCAATATTTAGTAAAGACACTTTTTACAGAAAGAAGAACCAGCATTTATCAGATGGAAAAATGTACTAGTCCCTTATAAGAAAATAGCACAGAAGCTGGCCCTGTGGCCTAGTGGTTAAGTTTGGTGCTCTGCTTTGGCAGTCCAAGTTGTGTTCCCAGGCATGGACCTACACAACTCATCAGCAGCCACGCTGTGGCAGTGACCCACATATAAAATAGAGGAAGATTGGCACAGATGTTAGCTTAGGGTAAATCTGCCTCAGCAAAAAAAAAAGAAAGAAAGTAGCATACATGGCCACCTTATTCAATAATTCATTTGAGAGTTGAGTAAATATAACTTTTAAATATCTTCCTACAACTCTACTATCCTGAATTCATCTAAAACTTAATTGTGCCAAAAAATAAAAATAAAAAACAACAGGCTTTCAAATTGGACAAATTTCACTCTTTTGGAAACTCAATCTAAGAAACTATTATTACAGAAAAATTAAAAGAACTCAGAATATATAACTGCATAAAATATGCAATTTATGAAAATCTGAGGGAAATACAGTTAGGCTTTTGGTTTGTAGAGTTTTGGGTTTTTTTCTAATTTTGTTGCTGCCAATTGTTTTTGACTAGAACAACCTTTCCCAAAATATAGACCCTAGAACTCTAGCACCAAAGGTTATTAATAGGCTTTACTTACAAAAGGATTCTGTTGTCAAATAATTGTGGAAAATGCTTATTTAAACAAAGTTAAGCAGGTTTCATCACCAGAGGATATCTCAGATTCTAAATATGCTCATGCAGGTCTTAAATTTCTATGACTAAGGTTGGGGAAGCTGTTGGTTAGTGTGTAGGATTCCTACATTTACTTTCATAGACCATTTTTCTGGACTAGTGTTCCGCAGAACACATTTTGGGATATACTGTCCTGGGGAGGAAGAAAAGGCATTTTGTTGTAGCCGCCAGTCTTAACCTGATTGTCTCGGCAATGACCAAAAACTGCATTTTTGTGTGTTAATTTGTGTTAACCAGGATTGGTTATCTTTCCAGCTCTAATTAGGCAGAAGTTATCATCACAAATGAGCAATTAAAAAAAAGAAAGTCTAGTTCCCTGGTCCCCTGATACATAAGGATTCCACCAGATCCTTCACAGCCACCTGGGCAGAAAATTAAAACACCAGTTGAATCTGGATGAAAATGGAGGGACCCTAGCACTCAGGAGACTCCCCCGAAGGTTTGTGCCAAATGCTTCACAATCATCACCACCAAAATTTCTCCTGAGATGCTATTCATCACAGGTCATGCAGTCTTTGTGAACATATCTCAACTACCCTTTCGCGGTTTTCCATGAATAGGTGTCCCTTTCTCTCTAAGGTCTTCCAGACCAATGTTCAACTTGGCAGTCTTTTCTTTAGGAAGGCTGCTCTCTGAGAACTCATTTACTGTTAGAGACTGAAAGCAATCATGATTTGGCTACTATTGTCAATCTGATAATGTTGGCAATGACTGAAAACTGTTACTGCTTAAAACTTCTGGTGTCTTATGTGAAAGAACTGCTCCCTCTTGTCATTTCAAGTTGGAACTTCTTGGCTAACCGTTAACGATCATTGCTCAAGTCATGAATTATACCCAACATATTCCCATGAAAGGTGTGATGAACAGAGAAACGTGAATTTGATATAACCTACCTCATAATCCAGTAGTTCCTCTCCGATATGGATAGACGTGTTGTACACAGACAGCATGTGCTCACAGGGAAACCAGATGTCAAGAGTCTCAAACAGGAAGAGGCTTATGAAGAGGTGTTGTTTACCTGCTAAGTGCCTCTAGTAAGCAGAAATTTTGCTCTAATTATCAACTGGGGACTGGACTTGAACAATACTAATAAGACCTAGTGGAGTCCCTTTACTTCAGTCTTTACAGAAATAATAAACTGAGATCACTTAAATATATACTGTGAAGTGAGAGCAACATCTTTTAATTAGCAGTCAACTTAAGCATAAATATGTGCATATATATTCGTACATACACACATATATGTAGTGTGAGTGCACAAATGTATATACTCAGTGAGAGGAAGAGAGAGATTTTTGTCAATCATGTTTAATTCCTTTTCACTAGTAAATTGGGGGAAAATTTTTTCTAGATGTGACTGAGGAAATTTATTATTTCCATATCCTCTTTTTGTTTGTCTGAGCTTGTTTGGCCACTTCTCCTCTGTTGCTTTTAACTCCTTGTCCTCCTCTTATATAAAGACCATCATTACATTGTCTTCTTGGCATCTGCTGTATAGACCCTTTGCATGATCTCTAAAGTCAATACATATGTAAAACTGAAACATTTCTGAGGCATAAATTTGAAGAAGGCACCCACTAAGCTAGCCAGCTGCTCAGCAACTACATCTCCGTGAGGTTTTGTTGTTCTTGATACTTCGTTTCAAAGGCAGCGGCACTCAACATCCTTTACAGCATTTAATGGAGTAAAGTACAAGCTACAGTTGCATTTGTACCTTTGAGACTGTACCTCTTGTTGCACTAACTGTTGAGAATTATCCATCTCTGAATCTACAAGGCCTCAAGATTTTTTAGAATTCACCATAGAGTCTCCCACGTTAAGCAGATCCCTCATGCATTTTAACATCCTCTCCTTGGGCGGCAGCCTAGAATTTTACTGTTGCAACATTTGAAGCCCAGTAGAGTCGGGTAGACAGACAGGAGTGTATTTTGTGGCTGGAGATCATTTGCCCTTCCTATATAAACCTAAGAGAGAATGAAAGAGAGAACATAGCTTCTCTCCCTTTCCCTTCCAGAAACCTTACTATCCAGGATCAGAGAGACACCATGAGCAAGTCCTACAAGAGTGGTTAATAGCTGATGTACTCCCGTGTCTTGTTAGAGTCTCACTTCCTTTGGAGAGAACTTTGGAGACGCACACAATGTGTAGTTTACGAAACAGTTTCAAAGAGGAAGTAAAAAATACAAAAGACATTAATAAAATCCCTGTCCTTCCTGGCAGTCGATATGATATGGCAGTTGACAGCCATAATGTAAGATAATTTTACAGATAAACGTTGAGGTAGGAAAACAGAAAGAGGGAATTGGGATGGAACTTTCCTTCCACTCATTGCCCCATCACAAAATAATGGTAACAGTACTGAATGCCCCTGTGTGTTTGGTCCTGAGCTCAAAGAGACCAGATCCAGGCACCTGATCACTCTGTTCTGTTGATCCCTTCACTGCCTTTTTCATTCCTCCATGGAAAGGGCAGAGACGGGGAGGGAGCCAAGACAAACCAGAGGGCAACCGTGAGATGTTGACACAGTCTGGACAAAACACCATTGATCCTCACAGAACATGACCTGAAGCACTAAACAGGGGAATTTTAGACCAGAAGAAAAAACTAACTTTTAACTTTCACTAGCTGTCCTTGTGTGCTGTATTTCCTAAAATACTAACCCTAGCTCTTGGGTCAGACTCGATGTATATTTAATTCTTACCATGATGAGGTTTCCTTACACTAAATTAATCATGTGACTTTCATTCTTACATAAATGAAAATACTCCATTAGCATTAACATTGTCAACTGGTGAAATAGCCGGGATATGATTCCCTGAATGTATATTTTGATATTTTTCTCATAAGCACGTATATTTCAGAGGCAACCATAAATCTCAAGTATCATATTGCTTCACTCCTTGATTCTATTTCTCACTCTTTTCCATCCTTCATCTCCCTAGTGAGCTGTTGCGAGTGATGCCATTTTTCTGTTCAAATCCTTTCAAAGATTCACTATCACCTATAGGGTTAAACTCAAACTCATTTTTGCGGTGTAGCCAATTTGTCTGTCCAAAGGAAGAGTCTGTCTGCCCCACAGGTAGATCAAATTCTCAACTCTCATGCATGGAGAAAACTTCTTGTGGGTTTTTCATGATTGTTTTTCCAGCCCCTATCAGCAAGGTCTCCAAACATCTCAGAAATAAAGCTTGAAGCCATGCATTCTATTACCACTATCATTCAAGATTCTCCGTCATCTGGTCCAGATTTATCTTTATGACTTTATCTCCACCTACACAGGCTCAGGGAGTTTTCTACACAATCCACTGGGTAGTACATCATTTGAACCTTTATTCATGCTAGTTCCTCTGTTTGAAATTACTAGCCTCCCTGTTTTCTCATAGAACTCATACCCATCCAGAGAGAACAATTTTCATATGTGTAGTTCCTTAACATTTTGGACACCCTTTCTCTGATTGAGAGTAGCCCACATTATGAATTTTGCTCCTTACAGTAGAAACTAGTGGATTCTCCCAGATTCCCTTGCTGACAGGGTGCAGGGAGGGGACCTAGGCTCTGCCACCCATGTCTTTGATTCTGAAGGACACCACGTGAACAATTAGGTGAGCATGGCGCCCTCTTTCGGCAGCCGTTGTGGTGGAGCCTGGGGTCCTCATGGACTAGGGGTCTGTTAGAGAGGAGGCGGGGAAGTCCTTTCTGGGTAGTGTGGTTTAAGCTAAGCACTGAAGGATGAGAATGAGCGAAGCATGGGAAGAGCCTGGAGAAGAGAATCCCAGGCTTAGGGAAGAGCAAATGCCCAATTACAAGCTCTCAGCTAGCGAAGAAAGAGAAGACTTTGGAATCAACCCAGGGGAAACCCACAGTGGTGATTAAAGGCTTATAAATATGAGTCACAGACAAAGGATAGTGACCAGCTAGACTTCATCTCCCTCACAAAAAAAAAAAGAGGAAATTAGAAAATAAAAGATTTCATCTAGAATAATTTCTCTGTCCAGTGAAATTTCGGAAGTAATTTAGGACTCTCTTTTCTCTCTCTTAAGACAACCTCTCTGTTAAGCCAACCTGATCGCAGGGAGCTCAGCACGGTCCCAGGCTAATCATGCGCATCAGCCCTAGATTTCTGAAAAAGTTCCACTTCCCTAAATGAGAACCCGCGTAGACCAGACTTGTGGGAGTGCGGGCTGTGTTGGCAATATTTGAAGGCTTGGGCAAACTACAGAATTCCAGGCCCTGACTCTATGAAGTCCTGTGGTGGAAAACGGGCCTGTGCATGCCTAGCCTAGCACATCTAGAATGGAAACGCCCTCATTCACTCATTTAAAATGGATAAACTTACGGCCCAGCCAGGTGGTGTAGTGGTTGGGTTCACGTGCTCCACTTCCACCGCCCAGGCTTTGCGCATTGGAATCTCGCAGGGGGGCGGATTCACCTCTTGTCAGCCATGTTGTGGCAGCGTCCCACATACAGTAGAGGAAGATGGGCACAGATGTTAGCCCAGGGCCAATCTTCCTCAGCAAAAAGAGGAGGATTGGCAATGGATGTTAGCTCAGGGCTGGTCTTCCTCACAAAATAAATAAAACAGATAAACTTACACCCCATGTCACTTGGATTAGTGTTAAATGTTTGTAATGGCACCTAGCAAATATGTGGTAGGCACATAACAAGTGGTCCTAGTAGTATGTGTAATAATTATGCATGTACTATAATAATAATAACAATTACATTAATATAATTATTAATTGTTATAATAATAACAATACTGATTATATTTTGGGGTATTTTCTCTATGCCAGTCACAGTAGTAAGAGGTTTATGTATCTTATCTTATTTAAACTCATAGCAACACTATGAGACAAATACTACCAGTACTTCAATTTTATAGGTGAGAAATTTGAGGCTGAATCATATAGCTGGTAAGTGCTGAAATCAGGAGTTGAAATTCAATTATTTTCTTACTCCAGGACATGCTGGCTCTGTCAGTCAGAATTGCATTTAGCCAGCCACAACTAATAGATTTCATTTAGCTGATTTGGTTGAACAGGATTTTCTTTACCTCGTAACAAAAAGACCAGAGGTAGGTTATTTTTTGAGATACTTCTTCAAATCTCCTCAAATTTATTTCATAAGTATCACCTTGTGGTCACAAGATGGTTGCTCATGCTCCAGTCACAGAGTTTGCATTCTAGTCCAGAAGAAATTTGGAAGTGAAGAGGGCAGCTCCAGCAGACTGTACTTGTGTCTCATTGGTCAGAACTGTGCAATGTGGCCATCTTAAGATATAAAACAGGCTGGAAAAGAGGTGTTTTAGCTACTCCAGTCTTTAGAGCATAAGCGGCTGATGGAGAAACAATTAAGACTTTGAGACATAGTGAAGGGTAGGCTGAGTTTCCGGATGGCAAGGCAGGAAAAAACATGATCTAACAGGGAGACATTAGGCCCTGTGGAAAGGGGTTTTGGAGAAAGGAGTTAGTATAGGGTTTTGTTGGGTTTTTTTTGTTTTTTTTGTGGGGAAGACCAGCCCTGAGCTAACATCCGTCGCCAATCCTCCCCTTTTTGCTGAGGAAGACTGGCCCTGGGCTAACATCGTGCCCATCTTCCTCCACTTTATATGGGACGCCGCCACGGCATGGCTGACAGGCAGTGTGTCAGCGGGCGCCCGGGATCCGAACCAGCGAACCCCGGGCTGCCAAGCGCGAACTAACCCGCTGCGCCACCGGGCGGCCCCATAGTATAGGGTTTTAAAAACCAAAAATAGCCTCAGAGGCCAAACTAGGCTTGACCCTTCAGTTGAACTTCCAGATTAGTTGAGTCTAGAACATTAGCTGACAGCTGAGTCATAGACCACACAGAGTCACAAGTTTACCATCAGACAATTTTTCTGTTGCTTCTGGTCTGTTTACCCGGAAGCATGTGTTCTGTTCCCGTGGTCTGATTGATTGTCATTTTGTAATCTCTTATACTCTGCAATCTCAAGGTTCAGTAAATCCTGATTTACTAAGCCAAGGTTTCACCAGGTGCAAGGCAAAGAGGGTTGGGAATGAACGTCAGATTAGCCAAACTACAGCCAGACCAGCTCCTCTGGAGCAGTCTCTCAAACTTTCACTTTCACGTGAATCACTTGGGAATCTGGTTAAACAGCAGATTGGGATTAAGTAGCTATAGGTTGGGGATGAGAGTCTGCATTTCTGACAATCTTCAAGGTGATGCCTATGAGAAAGGAATAACATGCATAGCATAGCTCAAGAATGATAGCTTCTTCCCCATTCCCAACCCACTACCTGAGGAACAAATATGTTTTTGCTCCTGTAACAACAGATTATTTCTTTATTTTAAACTAAATTCCACTTAGCATATTGCAGCATTTCAGTGGTCAGTGTATAAGAGATAATCACCAGAAATTTCGTAACAGGAAGGATGGGCTCCCCCACCTCCCTAGCTTGTTGAGAAATCTCTAGCTGCTTCCATTTTGTTCTAACATAGTCAGGTTTGGGGCTTTTGGTTTATCCCACCACTCTCCTCTAGGTGTCACCCTTCATTCTAAGTGACCTATGAATCTTGGGTCCTTTATTGATCTATATTTTTCAGCTTTATTGAGATATAATTGACAAATAAAATTGTAAGATATTTAAAGTGTAAATGTGATAATTTGATATATGTCTACTTTGTAAGAGGATTCCCCTCATTGAGTTAATTAACACAAGCAAGGCGTTGTCAATATACCTTGGGTCAGAGGGATTCTGAGAAAAGTGTTGGATACCTCTGTTCTAAAATCAGACGAGACGCCAGCCCCATGGCCAAGTGGATAAAGTTCCGTGTACTCCACTTCAGCAGGCCAGGTTCACGAGTTCGGATCCTGGGCCCCGGCCTACTCCACTCATCAGCCATGCTGTGGTGGTGACCCACATACAAAATAGGGGAAGATTGGCAATTGATGTTAGCTCAGGGCAAATCTTCCTCACCAAATAAATAAATAGAATAAAATCAGAGGAGGAGGAATAACATATAATGAGAGCAAAGAGAATAAAATAGAAAAAGATCTGAAATGTTACCCTATTTTCAAGCTAAGAAGTTGGACTTGCACAGTTTCGTAGACGCTAGCCAGAGACACGAGACTCCGAGGCTAGGTCAGACACAAAGGTGGCTGTGATTCACGGCCAACAGGCAGCAGGAGCCTCATGTTCATATTGGCTCCTCTTGTCCCCCAAGTTTTGCAGGGACAGCAAGACAGGTTCAGGTATATGCTGTGCATTTAGAGGGTCTGTGTCCCAAGTGAGGATCCTTACGATTAGGAAACCCCCAATCTTATAAACAGGGTCTACAAGTAAAGCTGCCCAAACTTTGCTCCAGAGGGAGACATTATACTAGTCATGAAACAAATCTGCCCTCTGACCCAGAGGGAGATGCTAACTCTAGTTTCCAGGGCTGTTTGCTATACAAATATCCTTCAAAAGATAGTCCAGAACAAACACTATCACAGATGTGTAAACACTATGGCGAACTGCCTCCCAACACAGGTAGATATAAAAACGTGAAAGGAAGAGACAGATGAATTAGGGAAAAGAAATGGAAAGAAGATTTAATATAGAACATCTTTTTAGGTTGTCATATTACTGACTTCAGTAGCATCTATTCTGCTTAGCACAAAATAAGTCATATTAGTAATGTGTCTCCCTTCACTGAAATATTAGCATGTTTTATATTTGCCTGCAAAGTTCTTGGGAGCTTTTTTTCTCAGGGAGAGTTCAAGGAAAAAAGGGAGGTTATTGGAGATATTTTCCAAAGCGTTGGTTCCATTACTCCAGTAGTAAATAAAAACAGTCTTCAACTTATCAGAGCTCTCAGTAATCAGCAGCTGAATATTCAGTGCTTATCGTCTAAGAAGCATTCTCTTAGCAAGAAAAACCTCTTTACTGCAGCTTCTCTTAATGAGAGTACACACAATACCCTCCCCCTGAGAGAGAACTGGGTGAGCAGGAGCAGATAAGCATCCTCAGTAAGTTCCCAACATTGGCACCAAAGTGAAACTCCCAAGGAAAAGTACATTGGGCCTCCCTCTGCCCTCCACTCTCCTGCTGGCCTACTTTAGTTTTTCATGATTTCTAAGGATTCTCTGCTTGAATGTACAAGACTCCCCTAAGTGTTTCTCACATATAAAGGAATCCAAAAATCCTTCAAGCTGCAAATCAAGAGCTATTATTTTGGTCTTCTTCCGGGCAGCTTGTTCCTGACGTTGTAACAGCATCAGACTTGGTGGAAATTAGGTGACCAAGGACATGAGCAGAGGCTACTGAATTAATTTCACGTTATGGTCCTAGAGGCAAGAAGGTGAAGGCTTGGCTCATTCGAGTGCTGAGTCCTTAGATGTTCTTAAAGCTGTCAATCATGAACCAAACTTGGTAAAAATCATCTGGAGAGCTTTGAAGAATGAAAAGGAACTGATACTATATTGCCTTGAAAACTACTATAACAAGAAAAAGGTTGAATTATAGTTGATTGAAGACAGTCAGAATGAGTACCCTTAGAGCTATGATTTTTCATTTCAACCTACTTGGCTTTATATTATTTTTCAAGTCTCTGCAACAGCCAACAGCTGGTTAACCGCTCGGTTTGATATGCACATTTGTGTGTATGTTGGGAGCTGTAGGGAGAGAAATACAAAAAGTTCTTCTGATTTATTTTTTTAAAAATGTAATTTAATTTGTGCTCTTTGAAATAAGTTAAAAATGGTATCTGTGGGGCCGGCCTGGTGGCATAGTGGTTAAGTTTGAACGCTCTGCTTCGGCGGCCTGGGATTTACGGGTACTATGCACTGTTCACCAAGCCATGCTGTGGCAGTGTCCCATATATAAAGTAGAGGAAGATTGGCACAGGTGTTAGCTCAGAACCAATCTTCCTCATCAAAAAAAAAAGTAAAATGGTATCTGGATTCCTTCATAAAACTGAAAATTTTTACAAACTGAAAAGTAGCTAATAATAATGAGCTCTGTGAATTGAAACTCTGGTCATGCTTTTTTTCAAATAGAAAGGGTAATGTTACTCAAACATACTGGTTCAATTAAAATTCACATAGTGATTTGAAATTTTTTTAAAATGACACAGATTAACTAAGTCTTTAATGTCAGTCTTAATTATTAGAGAATTACTAAGATTGAAAAATTCTTTTTGCACATACTATGTGGCCTGCTAATTCTGGCCTTGGCTAATTCCTCATGCTATATGGAAAAAGCAGACAGAAATCAGGAGTAGATATTATTTTTAATAAAAATAACAAGTTGGTTCCAACATTAATTTTAACTATTATTGGCTGCTAAAGGAGAGGCCAAAATAACATGAACTCATTGTTTTCTGCCCCTTAGAGAAGTATTTAAGGATTCTTCAAATTTTTTATTCAATGGTTGAGGAATATATCAAAAATAATTTAGCAATAATGGCGTGCTCTACCTATATTTTTTAGCAAATTATTTAGCAAATAAAAAAACATATTTTTTAGCAAATTTCACCATTATTCTGTTCTTCTGAAAGAATCAAGAGGATAATATTGTGTCTAACTGATCAAACACAACTACTTAGGGGAAAGAAAAAAGATTTTTAAATTCAACAAAACAGGAGAATAATTTTAGTCCAAAGGAGGTTAAAAAAAATTCTGGTTTGGTGATTTGTTCACACTAAATTTACTGTTTATTGAATTGAATTAGCTGTGTACACTGGTGTTCATACAGCTTGCCTGAGTTGGAATTCCAGTTCTACCATTTACTAGCTGTATGGCCTTGGTTAAGTTAATTGTCTAAGTCTCAGGTTTTCTAACTGTTAATAATAATAGTTACCATTAATTGATTTTTATAACATGCTGGATACGCTTCAAAGGGCTTGGCATGAGTTAATGCATTTATTACTTATAACAACTCTATAAAGTAGAGTGATTATAGTAACTAGTAGTTACTATAATAGGAAAGTTACTGTTATTACCATTCCAGTTTCTCAGATGAGGAAACAGAGACCCAGAGATTAGATATTTTGTCTGCAGTTCCAGCGCTGATGTGTGGTAGAGCAAAGCTTTGAACCCAAGTAGGCTGCTCGTGGGCCCTGGCTTGTGATGACTATGTTGGGTCTTCTGTCAATATACTCACATAGTTAGTACTTAAAACCGTTACCCCTAACTGTCATCTACACAAAACTCCTGGGAATGATCGAGCCTCCACTATAAATGAGTTTACAAAGTATCACATATCTGATGAATAACGTGTACCTTAAGTGATTTCCCAATGTCCTCCCAGAGAAAGCTCCATGCTTCCATTACTGATAACATCATTCTTTCAATCAACCAAACTTGGTATTTTAAAATTGTTTGTAGCTATCTACCTAATTGTTTATATATATATAAAATAAAAAATAGTAAAATCAGTACTCCTGTACCTGCCACCCAACTTAAAACAAAGACCAATACCAGTAACTCGACCCCCCATCCCTGCATACCCCTGTCTGATTGCACCCCTACCCTGGAGTATCATTGCTGGGTTGTAGGGCATGCTCCTCAGACCTGACCTGTTGAAATCAAACTTGACCCTCTCCTCACCACTCAGAGATGATCACTCACAAATCTCATTTTTCTTCATTGAGAAATCTCACTCCCTGTATTGCTTTCCTATTACCGCTGTAACAAATTACCGCTAACTTAGCAGACTAAAACAACACACATTTATTCTCTGACAATTCTGACAGTTCAGAAATCTGACATCAGTTTCACGGGGCATAAGGTAAGGTGTTGGCGGGGCTGGTACTTTCCAGAGGCTCTGAGGGGAGAGACCACTACCTTGCCTTTTTTCAGCTCCCTTGTTTGTCACTCCAGTCTCTGCTTCCAGCATCACATCACCTTCTCTGACTCCTCACGTGTCCCTCTTATAAGGACCATTGTGATTATATCAGGCCCACCTGGATAGTCCCCATCTCAAGATCCTTAACTTACCCACATCTGTAAAGTCCCTTTTGCCATGTAAGGGAACATTCAAAGGGTCCAGAGATTAGGGCCGTGGACATATCTGGGGGGCCATTACTGAGACAACCACACTCTCATCCTTCTATTTATTCTTTTAAATTATAGCTAGCATCCTAAGCCAGTTATCTTCCACTTCTAATACATTGTAATTACCCTCTAGTTGGCCTGCCTGCTCAGAGGTGAGGCAAAGGTGGTGTCAAAAAGTATGCACATTCCCTAGGCACCAATTTATGGGAGTGTCAAAAGATGCCAGAGAATGTTTTTATTTCAATTTTGTACTGAGTTACTAACTATATCTGTTGCACATGGAATGTATGAAAGTGTTCCCAAGTTTTGCTTATGTATTTATTCATTTCTAGGCAAATGTCAACAGTGGAGAGGGATTAAGGGCTTGAAGGTACTGCACTGCTTTTAGACACCATTTGTCCTCCCAGTGTCAGTATACTTGCTTCAGTTGCTCCCCTCTGTTATCAGTCCTACACTGCCATTACCAAATCCACCCTTTTCAAATAGAGGACATGGGCTTATTTTAAAAAATCATAAAAAAGAACAAAACAGTCAATGGCTCCCAATTGCCTACAGTCATGAGTCTTAAACTTATTTAAGTCGAGGAGCAACTGGGAGTCATGCTGCACCAGGAACGTCAGAAATGAAAAAAATAAGGACTTTGGCCCCAGGTAGACCTGGGGTTAAATTCTGAGGCTCCACTTAGTAGCTGTGCACCCGTGGGCAGAATGCATGTCCTCTCTGAGCCTTTGTCCCCTGATCTGCAGGCTTTCTTGAGAGGATAAAATGAGAGATTACATGTGAAGTATTTAGCACAGCACCTGGCACTTGGTAGGGGCTCAAAAGTCTTAACTCTCTCTCTCTCTTTAGTCAAACACCACGCTCTTTATAGAAATGTTAATCATTCAAATTAGAGCAATATTTGTAGCAGACTATGTGACTATATAATACAAAACATAAACCACGACAACAAGTGCTCAAGAAAGAAAAAGCTATCACACTAAAACCAGTTAGCTAATTCTACATTTGGGTGTAAATAATCCTTTGCTATCTTTTCAGTTGACATCAACAAACATTGGCTAGCAGATGAGCAGTAACAGTGGGTGCCAAATGTTCAAAGAAAATATTTTGGATAGAAAAATTGCAAAAAATTGAGAGGAAAAAATCCCTACTCATTAATTAGGTTTTTAACAAACTGAAAAAGCCTGACATTATTCAATTTTAACCTCAGAACACCTCAGGACAAGTCACAAAATGAAAACATTCCTTGGGAGTGTGGTGTGAAGAATCTATCAGATAAAATCCAACTTGCTTATCCTGACCTTCAAGACGCCCTCAATTTGGTTCCAACTTGTCTTTTCAAAGTTTTCTCCCTGGAAACCCTCTGTCTTAGTCAGATTAGTCTGAAGGCCCCTGGCTAATTGCCTTTCTGCCTATCATTCTGCCTGCTTCCTTGTTTCCATGCCAAGGTGACAAATTCAAATGCCACAGCTCCAGGCCATGAGGAAATGCAGACTCAGATGACAAGGTCTTACAATTTTTCAAGAGAAGCCATAACTTTAGAATTTGGTGTAAATTTCCCAATGTTTAAATATTTACAACTGTTTAAAAATGTTTGAAAATTGGATGAGCCAAAAAAAACCATACCTGCAGGTTAGATTGAACTGTTGGCCTCTACTAAGCAGTTCTGATCTTTGCAAATCAGTAAAGCACAGCCCAAGTGTCCCCCCTCGGTGTCTGCAACGATTCCATTTCCCCATGAGCTCACCTACTTCTGGATTCATCCTCTTGTACTCTCCTTCCTTCCTCTCTGTGGCCTTATTTATGGGCTGGTTTAAATTGCTGTTTAATATTTTTTCTTTCAAGTTTTTGGAGGACAATGAGCATATCCTGAAAAGATTTTTGTCTTGTACTGTTTTTCTTAACTCAGAACACACTGCATTTGGTGAATGAATAAATTACTCATATCAGAGCTTCTTTTCCAAGTTCTACTGACATAATGATCATTATCTGTTTATCCATTAAGTTCTTTTTTATTTTTACTTACCCACACTTTTTATTATTCAGCAGGAAGTCATCTAAAATTTTTCCACCTTTATTCCAATTCAAGGAGGACACAATCAACAAATGTAGATGGAAAATATATGAATTTAGACTCAAGGGTGACTCTACCCAGTCAGACTGATGCATTCTCCTATACACACTGGACTTAGGAAAAAGACTCCAGTAGGTGGAATAGTTTGGGTGGCTTTTTCTAAGTTACTTGTTTATAAGCAGCCTTCATCATCTTATTTGGACTATTGACACTTCCTGCTACACCAGAAAAATGTCTATATTCAATTATAATATCAAAAATCCATATTGTTTATGCATCATGATGACATATTGTTTGGATTTCATGTTGAGAAATGTCAATTCCAACTTGGGAAATGTCTATGTGTTGAAACATAAAGCTCTATTTCTGCTTTGATTCATGCCCCTCCTTCCTTAACCATGTCCAATGCATCCCTTAAGTCTTCATTGTGTCTGTCCATTATAGGTCCCAGTGACTTTTGTCCATAGTTCAAATTGCTGTCCAAGTTGTAAAGCAATGTGCTTCTGCTTTTATAACAACTTTGGGCTTCCCCAATTTATGGGGGCTGCAAGATACAGTCAGAGAATGTAAGCTTCATATAGAACACTGCTTACTTGAGGGACTAATTAACTCTGGAGCCTCTGTTTTCTCACCTGTAAAATAAGGGTAGTAATACTTAGCTAATGGAGGCACTATGAGCCTTCAGAGACTTATGTAAACAACAAGCGTAAAAAAATAGTAGCCATTATTCATTCTCCCTTTGCCTTCTCCTCCTTTCTACCCTTCTGAAGTGAGAAATGTAGAGAGTATGGCCACCCTTCCTCCAAAAGTATGTGGAATCTGGAGAAAGCTATTTTTATTTGGTTCTGCATCCCATTTGTAGTGTCTCTGCATGGAGCTAAATATTGTTAGATATTTCTTTCATCCACTTATTCATTCAACAAATGAGTCATTTGTAGAATGAATAAATAAAAGCTGTGATGTAAATATTGAGTGCATTAAACTGACAACATCGGTCTTATTACATTTAGTATATTGAAACATAATTTACTAATTACAGTGATGATAGAGTAAGTTTATGTTCTTCTCGAAATTGGCAAGCTTTCAATTCAGGAAGGAAGAAGACTTGCTGGTTACAAGACGCAAAATTAATGGGGAAAGCTTTGTGTGGCCTAATTTAACCATGAGTTAACTAGGAGCCAGCACTTTAGTCATTAGAAAAGGAAGTCAAAATTTTATTAAGATGTAAATTGGAGGATGTAATCATATAGTGTTTGCCTTAAGACAGATACTTATAAGGTCTTAGCATTCATTCGTTCAAGAATGAATTGCAGGCACTGAGCACTTTCAGTGAACTAAACACATGAGAAACATCTTCAGTTAGTAAATCTAATATTGTGTCCAGTGCCTACTCAAGAGAAAATGGAGTCCAAGGGACTTACCAAGGGACTCCTCATCTTACAAAGGAAAATGATAGGAGAAAATAAAGGAATTTTATAGTCTAGCCTAGAAAAGAGAAGGCAAAGGGATAAATAATAGTTGACTTCAAAATATAAAGGATTTCAAGGAGAAAGGCAATGAAAGATTGTTGATTACCACTGACAGATGTAAATGATAAAACTGACCTAAAGACAGAGAAATTGCTGATGAAACAAAGGAAGATCTTCTGGAGAGGTGTTAAAGCACGAGGAGTTCCGAGGAAGGTTCCAGATATTCTGTCCAGGAAGTCTCCTCTGTCTGAGGAGAAAACCATCAGTCACTGTCAGAGAGTTTTTCAACGTTCATCTACATTGAGAGTTTGTGACATATAATTATAAAGTTGAAAGAAAACTTCAAAGAATCTTCCCATATTATCCCTCCCAGACAGATGGTTCAAAAGATGGCTGAAAATAGCTATTCACCCCTTACTGTAAAATCTTCAGAGACATCGGTTACTCCCTGACCACTGATAATACATCATACTGTCTTTCTTTCTTCGAGCTACAGTGCTTCTTGATGGCTACTGTAAATTACCAGCCAGAAGAATACAACTGACCTCAACAGTTCTGGGTGCCCACCTATTAAGGAAGCCCAGAAGTGTTAAAAACCAACTTAGAGATTGCCTTTTCAAGTCTGATTGAGTCCAGTGATTTCTCATTCCCAGTACACAAATGATAAAGATCATTTGCTTTCCTTTTTAGTCACTCGGGAACAATTTTATGCCAGAAAAATATATATCTTCAATTAATTAGAGTCATTTCTAATTTCTTTTATTGGAAAAGGACTTAAATAATTAAAGGTTATATAGATTCTTATGTGTGAGAGGCATGGACTGGAAGAGATGAATGGTCTGTAATTAAAAGTTAGGACAAATCTGCTGGTGAGTTACAGTTAGAGTTAGAGCTTCTTCTCTAGTCTCTAACAATCATATAATTCATCATCCAAACTGGAACACTTTTGAGAGTGAAAGTTTGAGGAGCTATTAATAATTATAGTAGGAGAATAGGCATAAACTGGAACTGTCCCAGAGAAACTTGGATGTATGGTCACCCTACTGATAACCAAATTTCGCACAATAAAAATGATGATAGGACTTTCTCAAATTATGCTAAAAAATGAACTTCCCTGCTGCAAGATTTATAAACACCTAGTATGACTACTTTGAAAATTTGTTACTACAAAATCAGGAAAAATACTGATGGCCAAGGATAAATTTATTTTTATGCCCATTACTGGAGAAAATGCTCATTGACTAGGATATTTCTCTTAGATTTTTCCTTATGCTCAAAGAAACATTATTAAAAAGGGAACATGGTAATTACACTGCCAAGGTTCATGAATTAGAATTTTCTGAACTCATCTCCCATCAGAAGATTATAGTTCTTAGCCTAACACAAACAGCACATTGCATTCCTCTATGTATATCACAATATTTTGTGCTTTATACCAGAGAGCTCTGAATCAGTAAATTAGCTTCATGAAATCAGATGATATACTACTATTGCTTATTCGCAAAGGAAATTTTTTTGGCAACTCTGGCACAGGATCCTTAAGAACAATTCTTCTTCCAAATCAGCATAATTTTATTTCTAATATATATATATACGCTCTCCTGAGAGATGTACTTATTTTACATATCAGACGTTCTTGCTAGCTAGTGCATAGAAAGCGTTCTCTCAGTTGGCTCTATCATTTATCTATATCTATCTATTATCATTCTTTTATTCCCCTGATCACCTTCCTGTCCTTCCCATTTCTCCAGTTATCGCCCCAGTTTAAATATCTGAGGATCACCTAACAGGCCCACTTTCCTCATCTGTAAAATGAAAGGTTTAGACTAGATAAGGCTTAAGGGTCTGTCTAGCTTTAAATTTCTACAATCAGATCTCATTGGAACCATTGCAAGAGCTTTCCCTTAAAGCTCCCTACCTTTTATTACTTCTCTCCTTCAATTCATTGACACACGATGCCACAACATTCTATTTCAAACACCACTTTCATTTCTAAGTACTCTGCTCCAGAAACCAGAGGGGCTCTTCATTGCTGAACCTAACTAATCTAGATTTCTTGTTGTAGAATATAAAACCTCCAAAGACTGATTTTCTAATATCTTCCCAGCTCATCTTTGATTATTCCTTATGGTCCCTCTTAAGTAGCCAGCCCAAATAGCTTATTCTTATGAAACATAATTTTTCAAGGTTTCAACAGCAGTTTATGTTCCTTTCCCAATTCCTGGTATCCTCTCTTTCCTCTACAATTGATTTATGTCTATTACTTACTTCAAAATTCAAAAAAAGTTTTCTAAATATTTTACCTTCATTCCCTTTCTTGTGACTATATATGCATTAGATTAATTTTCCATTCTTTTTAACATAATGATAGCATTTATTCAAAAAATGGGGAGGCAGTTAGTATTTTTCAAGGCACTGAGGAAAAATCTATGAACAAAACAGTGAAAGTTCTTGTCCTGGTGAAGCTTACATTTGATGGAGAAGACAGACTATAAGCAATAAATGAATGCTAAGCAATAATAACAGCAGTAATAATAACAAAGCAGGGAAAAGAGTGACTGGAAGGCGAGTAGGAGAGGCCTCACTAAGGAGTGGTATTTGAGCAAAGACCTAAAAGAAATGAGGGAATGAGTCATCTGAAAATCTGGGAGAATAGTGTTCCCGGGAAGATCTAGGGCCAGGGCCCAGAGGTAGGAATGAGGTTTGAGTAACAGCAAGAAGCCTGGTATAGCCAGAGCCAAAATCCTTCCCTTGGCCTTCATCTTCTCCACTGCTCCCCTCACTTGCTCTGATTCAGCTATTCTGGCCTCCTTACAGTTCTTCAAACATCTTAAGCATGTTCCAACCTGAAGGTCTTTGCACTCACTGCTCCTTACACGTGGAATGCCCTTTTAGCAGATAGTCTCATGCTTCCTCTCTCCATTTGGGATTCTGATTAAATATTCCTTTGTAACTTTCTCTCTCCTTCTCTGGCTTCATTCTATCCATAGACAAGATTGCATATGGATTTGTACATTACCTGTCTCCCCCTGGTGGGATGAAGTTCCAGCTGTGTTGTTCAATGGGGTAACCATTTCCTGGCACATAGATGACACTCAATAAATATCTGTTCACTATATGATCAAAGAATGGTCATAAAGTCAACAGGCCCTACCAATCTGGCAACTTAAACTCTTTGGTATTCATCAGTACATCAAAGTTTTAAACCCCTGAAACAATTTGAGAAGCTGACTGTTCTAATGATTTCCATGACTATCAAATTATTCAAATTTAGAAACTGTAAGCTCCCCGGAAAGGGGCTCGTATAGAAATTTCAAGGTTCATAAAATGGAAGCTGTAATTCTCCAGAAAAATAAAGAAAAAGTAGACAATTCTCAAGCTATTATTGTAGGTGACTGTGGTCCATAAGAAAATGGTAGTAATACTGCAGGGTCAAACCTCCACAAAAACAATAAATGAAATACCAGAAACATGTTTTTCAGCTTCTGCAGAGCACTTTTGAACTACAATTGAAGATTTCAACAAAAGCCTTGAAGTATTTGTTATGGATGCAACTTCCTTAGGACCTCCACACTGATTTATTCAATAGATTAAAAAAAAAAAAAAAACACTACTACTCCTCAAAAGAAAGAATGTAAACATTGATTTTCAGCAGAGTAAAAAGTATTAAAGGCCATAACCATTAACTCACCAGGCAATCCAAGCAAATTGAGAAATAATCACAATGCAATTGAAACGTTGGCAAGCTTTTGGGAGAGTAGGACTGAAAATAGAATAGAAAACAGAGGATGGAAAAGACATTTGCAAATCTAAAGGAAATTATTCTAACAGCCTACTTCTAGCAAACAAATCTAGGTTTCTGGATTCTTCCAACATGACGTGGTATTCCCAGACACAAATATTTTTCTCATAGGACCTGCTATGGACTGGATTGTGCCCCCCTAAAATTCATGTGTTGAAGCCCTAACCCTCGGTGTCATGGTCTTTGGAGATAATTAGGTTTAGATGAGGTTATAAGAATGGGGCTCCCATGATAGGATTAGTGCCCTTTAAGAAGAGACTCCAGAGAGCTTGCCTCCCCCCGCCACCATGTAATGACACAGCGAGAAAGAAGGTGGCCATCTCTAGTGAGAACTCTCACCAGAACGCAACCATAACAGCCCCCTGACCTCAGACTTCCAGCCTCCAGAACTGTGAGGAAATAAATTTCTACTGTTTAAGCCACCCTGTCTACGGTATTTTGTTATAACAGGCCAAGCTGACGAACGCAGACCCCAGAAAACCTGAGTTCCAACATATAGAGGGAATAAAGCTATAGTGTAACAATATCTTTTTCTTCTTCAAAGGAAGCAGCCGAGTGGGGATGCTTTCATTCCTACACTCACAGATGGAAATTAGTTGGCAAACCTACACAATACACACTTTTGTGGGCTCTAGCTTCTAATTGAAATTAAGCACCTACTTGCCAAAAGAACTGAGGAGAATTTTTCAGTTATAAGCTGGATAAGTTTGTTTGTTCTAATTTTGATGAGTCCCAATGACTAGTAGCAGTCTTTGAAAATAGCAATTTACAAAGAATGCAGTAGTTGCACCTCTCTTGGTGTTATGGGATAATGGAAACACCAGAAATAATGTGTTGGGCTGATTCTGTCTTTCTAGCTTAGTAGCCATTGTTGACAGAGAGACTCTTCTATTAAGAGAGCAGCTGTTTTTTCTACCAGTCTCATGAAGGCTTACACAAAGAAGGTAAGTAATATGTCCATGGATTTTCATGGCTGTGACTTGAGTCAAGTGGGTTAAACCATTCAGAAAAGCAAAATTTTCCCACAAGTTTCAACCTTACGTTAATCCCCAGTTAGCTCCAGCCAGGGCAATTTAGGAAGACCCACCCTCCCAGAAGTAAGATAATTATAGAAAAATCAACAGAAGTGAGTCAGGGGTACAGGGAGATAGCCTTGGGATCATCAGTTGCAAAGAACAGGAACTCACATTAACAAATTCAAATAAAATAAGTATGTATTGTAAAGATGTAGGTAACCTCAAAGAATGACAAAAAAAATACAGCTGAGCCATCATGCACCTCCTCTCTTCCTGTCCTGGAACATTATGATCTTCCTGATTTTTCTGTGTAGCTTTTCTATTCTCCTGTGGGCAGATCCATTTCCTCTTCTGACTTGTTGCTTTAATTCCCAATAATTCCACATTTCATGTCTCTCGTTTCTTTGTGTCTTTTCAATACTACAGTTCATTATTTGTTTCTCACTGTCCTTATTCCATATTCCCAAGAAAGTCTGTCCAATCGTATCCAATTAGCTTTGGTGAAGGAATGGCAGCCAGGTACATGGGTACATAGGCAGTACACATCCATTCCTGAGGCAGAGTCACAGGCTGAAACACATGTGCTCCAAAACCTCTTGTGTCTTCAGACTATATATGGCTGGGACTAGAAAATAAGGTCATATGTGCTTCAATATAATGACTCCAAACTCCAGGAGACCACAGTACTCCTATGCAAATATGCTGAATACCTTACCAACAACTCAAAACACCAGATCCCAGTGGGTATAGGAGGGAACTGATAGGACTTCTGCATTCAGAGCAAAGCTCATGCTTGAGTCAGCCAAAAGGTACAGTTACAAATTCTTCCCAAAAGACTGAGTGGATACTTTATTTTTCATTTGCAAACCAAAAATAGCCATTCGGGTAGCTCTTTCTGGAATAAAAAATCATTTCCAAAGCTAGGTTGGTTTGTCGACCACCATAAATGACCCTAGTTTTACTTAAAAATAAAAGTTTAAGTCCCTCTAGTTCTCTTCATTACTTTTGCCTTTTGTACTACCATAAACTAAACTGAAATTGAATCCAGGAACTAGTATTTAAGTGACTATAGCCTATTGTCAATAGATAATTTGTTAGAGTATCAAGAGGGAATGAAATTCCTATATCACTTTTTGTTAGAATGTTGAAAATATTAGCAGATATCTGAGGCCTTGAAATGTCGTGTGACAAATTAATTCAGCCTATCCCATGTAATGGGTCTATGTAGATAATACCATCCAATTGTCCCATTTTGTTGTCTGTAGGTCACAAGTAAAATGGTCAATACCCATCAATTTCCGGAGAGGTAGAAGGGAAGAAGATGAAGGCAGAAAGAAGCATTAGAATGAAAGGAAATTGACTTTAAAGACCCCTTGAAAGCAGGGCTTATTTCTAAGAAACCTATTTCATTATCTGGACCTCTTTTCATTTCCATAATTCTTATCAGTATCTGTCATCCATTTCTCTAGAGATCAGCAGTTATGAGTCATTAGATTTGTTGAAGATTGGTTCAGGAGGCCATGGTTCCTGACGGCAGAGATTCACAAGGATCTCCTCAGATCCCATGAAATGAAGAGATGGACAAATTTGAGCCCCTGACTGGTGCTGGGTATATTTGGGGATTAAACACTCCAAGATTCTTCAATTGGCAATGTATGTACAGTCTTGCTATGAATAACCACGTTTCAGTCAACAGACCATATATGCAACAGTGGTCCCATAAGAATAGCACCATACAGCCTAGGTGCGTGGTAGGCTATACCATCTAGGTTTGTATAAATACTCTCTATGTTGTTCACACAATGACGAAATCGCCCAACACATTTCTCAGACCATATCCCTGTCATTAAGCGATGCATGACTGTATCTAACCATTGATTCTTTAATTTCAAACCAGAAACTATAATTTAATTAACATTCAAGGAATTAAAGTATGTCTTTCAATACAATCATTCCACATACAGTTGTTAAACACCTACTGTGTGCCAGGCCCTGTGCTAGAGACACATTGGTTTTAGAGTTGCCAGTAAAAATCCAGGAAAGCCAGTTAAATTTAAATTTCAGACAAATATTCAAATATTGCATTGGATATATTTATACTAGAAGTTTCTTCATTGTTTATCTGAAATTCAAGTTTAACTGGGTGTTCTGTATTCTTATTTGCTGAATCTGGCAACAGCAATTGGTGGACGAGACAGATTCAGGCTCTGATCTCAAGCTGCTCATTTGTTTTCCTTTTTGATCTAAACTCTCACAATATAACTAATTGCCAGCCATACAATTGTGGAACTGAGATATCCTTGCCTGGAACATTGACTAGTTAATATTAATTACAAAATTCAATTATTAAATTGTTATATCCATATACCTTGGGTTTTCTCACTGGAAACCCCATGAGATTTTGTTTTAACCCAGATTACTAAGGTTTGCTCCAGATCCACCAAAACAAAATATTCTGTGCACTGGCAAGAAATATTTATGTAGTAGAGAAGGATTTCACCACTCTCTGACCCCATTCAAATGCTAGTGGGCTGGGGTTTTCCATTCATACTGCCTATGACCTCTGAGTATGAAGATCCTTCCCAGCATCCTGGATGCTCCCATGAGGCAGCCCAGATAGGCATAGCAAAGCTCAGGGCACAGACACATTTCCCACTGCTGGACAGTCCTGGTGTGGTTCTGAACCCAGCACACGTTCCTGTCCCTCTCTTGGGACTCAACATCTCTTTTCATTCCTTTCGCTCAGCTGCAATGGAATTTCACCAGTACCCTGAGGGTGATGCTTTTCTCATTCCTCTCCTCACGGATTAAGGATTTTGTTTTATAGGGGAGAATAGGAGAGAAGGATCTACATGGAGTTTCTTGCCCCTGAGCCCTCATCCCCATTCTGCACACTCTCTTAGGTCTTTCCCACTCTTTTCTGTGAGCACCTGATGGGGTTCATGGAGAAAAAGCCTGCAGGAGGGTCTGAACTCCCCTCTATTTGTAGCCCCCTCCCCTGGGGCCCTGGCCCTCTGTCAGTGCACACTCAGCCAGCTTTCGCCAATCTGCCCGTCACCCTAGCTGAACTCTGCTTACTGCTGTCCGGCTGCATCTTACCCAGGAAAGTCAGAGCTCACAACACACCTCTCCCTGAAGACTGCTGCTCTCCCCAGATTCTGGGCCAGTTGGCTGCCTTGCCAATACTCCAATGGGTAGGAAAAGCAAAGTTCAAGAAAAGCTTGGAGTTACTATTTGTTTGGCTTTTTTTCAGTGACATTCGGGAGTGAGGCTCTTTCTAGCTCTCTACATCTGAGTGGAAACTGAAAATGTTTGAACACATTTTGAAAGCTCCTACACTAGTCCCTCTTGTCACATCTGCCCAGCTCCTAGCCACTTTTCTGTGAACCGTGCCTACATCCCACCACCTTCCACTCGCATACTTGTTATGGGAACAATCATTTTACACCTACAGTCATCTCTCCCTCCACTGGGTTGATTTGTCTAAAGGTGAACAGTTGACCTAAAAGAGCCAATCAGGTCATTCTTCAGGAAAGTTAGAACTAGGATTAGGAGAAAGAAATTAATATTATTCTCTCCCTCTCTCCTCTCCCCATCTCTCTCTCCTCCCTCCCTCCCTTTCTCTTTCTCTCTCAGCCTAAACTTCTGCTGGGTTTTCAGACCCTCCTGCAGGCTTTTTCTCCATGAACCCCACCAGGGTAGAAGTAGAAAAAGTCATGTGAAGAAAGAGAGTAAATAGATGTACAGAGAGGACCAGAGAAACACATAAAGATCTTCCCATTCCAGACGGAAAAGGCCCATCACGCCGTGGAGACCTTGGATTAGACAACAGAGTGTTCCTTGTAGCTGAAGTTATTGTGGGATTAGACTCTGAAATGTCCAAATTCAAACTACTCCCCTGGTGATTTTGAGACATACAGAGTTTGAAACCATTCTCCTAATTATCATCTCACTATTTCTGTGCCACATAGTGAGATCCACGACCACCTAAAAAAATTGTTTTTTATGTTCAGCCCACAAATTGGCAAAGTGGATTATAAATTCATTCCCCTAGTTAAGCCACGAGAATTCACAATAAGTTCATATTCTACTGATGTCATCATCATTATGGAATCTGGCAACTTCTCTTTTTTTCTCTTCATTTCCTATTTTCTATCAAAATCCAAAGTGACATATCAGAGAGAAAGCAAAGGAGGCAGCCAGCAAGCCTCGGTAAGCAGGGTTCCAGAAAGAATAATTTCCTATGGTATCTTTTCTTACACTAACCTTGGCCCAGATAATGGCTGAAGTGCTCATTTGTCAAAACAAAATTATACTATCCGAGAAAAATGCAGCTCTTTTGCCTTTTAATGAGAAGGACTTGCATTTTCTGTCCAGAGAAATAGCTTCTGGAGGTAAATACCTCCCAAGATAATAAAGAACTAAGATTAAGGCAATTTTAAGTAATTGTGTATATGACAAAATGGATGAAAACGTTCAGAGACTTCCATAATTTGTACACAATTTTCTGCAGATTGCAGGCTAGAGTAAATTTTTACTAATTAAGTTGGGAACTGATTATTCAAAGAAACAAAACTTGATTATAATAATTATTATTCATTTATTATGCAAAAATTTTCAAATTGCCAAAAGAAAAACCTTTGTCAGGCAGTTAATAGTCGCTCATTTCATACTCTTTGAGAATTCTATTTTCCCACTGGAGATATCTGTGTGTTGCTCTTAGATGCTGCAAGATGATAATGACCAATTGGGTTCATTTGGGCCCTTTTGGAATTTACAGGAAATAATTTATCCTCTAAATTGACTGAACTTGGGATGGAATTATGAGGATCCTAAGCAGATAAAAATGGAGAATACTTTCCTTGTCGGTCCCTCAACGGTTATTAAATTTAAAGTGCGTTGCATGATGGGATTTAAATAAATTAACTGACAGCCATAAGAAATCACTTATATAATATTTTGGAAGGTGATTGATATTTACAAATGAATAGATCCTAAAGGATATACAGCAGAGAAAGAAGAAAACATTTCCACATACTATTTTTCAATTATTTCTTTTTCTTCCTCCTTGAAACACAGACCCAAGGGAACTAGCCTCTCCTTTATCCTGACTATTTCTACAGGTAAACAGACATTCTAACCAAAGGAAGCTGTCATCCTCAATGCACTTACAGAACAAACAATGTACTTCCTTGTGACCACATTATGCACTGCCATGGTCTCCTCGAATTTGGTGCATTTGAGCCTGAAAGCCACAGGAATCAATGCACTAAGCAGTGGGGGGTAAATGAAATAATTGTCCACCAGTTGTTTTATTAAGGACTGGGCAGCTTGACTAGTCTGCAAGCAAATGTATCTACAGCCCCTGGGGGTAGCCAAAGATGGATGTTACAAACTCTACCTTAAAGGAACACTCTTAGAGGAATACATTTCTTTTTTGACCAAAGCATCAGTAATATATTTTGCTTTCCTCTAACATGCGGGCCACCTGGGGAAAGCAAAAGCAAATAAAAATTCCCTGCAAATAATAAAATCCAAAGTGAGGTCAACATTTCCATCCTCAGCAGGTTATTCCACTTTGAACGCTCCTCTTTTTAATCATGGATAATTTCACCAACAGCATAGCGGTCCAGCTAGTTCACAGAAGATGAATGTTGTGTTTTCATAGTTTGATGATTGCATATTCTGTTGCTGGAGTGATTTGGATGCTAATGCTACTTTTCTGTTATTTATTGTTGAAGGAGGGGAAATATTGCCTTGTTTTCTTTACAATGTGTAATGTTAAACCAGAAAAATAATGAATCAGTACTTGAAAATTTTTTTCCACGAATAGAGATTGTCAAGCAAGAATTAAGAAGAATGAATAGAAATTACATCTTGCTGGGGTGAGGGGAGGAAGAGAGGTGCTCCTTGTCCATGGCTAATGTATGAGCAGGCACCCTAAATCCATCAAAATCCCTTAAAACAATAACACAGTAATCATCAAATATGAACCATATTGATATACCCCTAAAGGTTTCAGATCCTTGTAGAAGATCCCCAAACTGCTCTCCTGATAACAATTCCATTGTATTGGCCCCAAGAGATAAGTGACCAGAAGCACAAATGCAACTGGCCAGGTCATGACCTTTATAATCCTCAAGACTTCAGTATTCAAACTCAAAGATGAAGCCAGTTCTGGGGTCCCCCTTTTTTCCTCACTCCCTTCGCCACAGGGGATTAAGTTAGTCTGCAAGAAGCCAGACACTATGGTGTATTGGTAATGTTAAAAAACAAAATTCAGCTGAGCAAATTTGAAGATCCAATTGGCTTTATTAGATGATTCATGAATCAGGCAACTTCTCAGCTAGCAAGTAGAAAGATACTCTGAGGAGCTGTACAAAATGGAAGGCTTTTATAAGCAGGAAGGTGGGGCAAGGAAGTTATTCGCAGAAGAAAAGAAAGGATTGTTCCAGGCCAGGACATCTTCTTTTGGGGAGAAAGGATTGGCAAGGGTTTTATAATGCAGACTGCCCATTCTCCCTCTGGGGATGGAGAGGGCCCACGTGACAGATTATCTCATTGATACTGACCAGAAAATTCCAGACTGGCTGATTACGATTACATTTCTGGGGAAAGTCAATACCGCAATCAGGTCAGGTATTAAATCTGGGTTTGGTATCACGGGCTTCAGCACAAGTGATGCCATTTTGGGGACCGTGGTGGTTTTTCTCTTTAACAGTAACAAGTAAGAACTCTGGTCAGAGTGCTTGGGTTTATTACCTAACTCTGCTACGAACTAGCTGTGTGATTTCCAGCAACACTCTTAACTACTATGAGACTCAGTTTCCCCATCTGTAAAGTAGAAATAATAATTTTACCTGCCTTGTGGGGTTGTTGGGAGGATTATAGACTTAGTCATACTTTTTTAGGATATTTCTAGAGAGTCTCAAAATCATCTGGAGCTTTGAGATTGCCCAACCCAAAATTCTGTATTCTGACTTGGTACCCTCTATACCCACAGCTACTCTGGCAGCTGGTATCCCAGGGTTTGTGGAATTTTCATACATCAATATTGAATTTCAGGGACTTAGGAGAAGGCATACGAAGAGGGCAGTGCCTTAGTCAATATCTCCTTGAAAGTAGGAAGTGGACAATAAGGGAAGGACATGAATTCAGAATCAAAATAAAACTGTGATCAGCCCTATGCCTTACTAGAACTGTCTCACTCTGCTTGCTTGTGAAGACAAGAGGATTGAATTAAATCCATGAATCACAGCCTAGGGTTTCCTCATTCTGAAGAGTTTTTTTAAAAACATATTCTGCGAGCTATTTTCAACATCTCAAAAAGCCTAATGGAAAATCTGCACTCACTCAAGATAACACTGTGGGGGCTTACGGAAACATTAAGTTTCATTGTTTGGTTGGTTTCCTTTGTTTTCCCCTTTGGCAGGAATTTTATCACCTTGGTGCAGTTGACCTTGGTTGTCTTGGGCTGATGAGCAGTTCTGAATAGCAATATGTATGTCATTGGGAGTAAAAGATGGAGAAACAATTTAAAGATTACTAAAGCAAATGGATTGTTTTTAGACCAAAATCTTTCAAAATATGGAACCCAAAGTAGAAAGAAATATAGAAGAGATTTTTAGTAGTAGAGATGTTGGGATTCTGAACTCTGTAAGGCCACTCTTAGCTCCAGAATTCCGTAATTATATGATTCTGATGATCTGGGACATAGAGAATAAAATAAAATGAATTTAATTTAGATGACAGAGAACAATACAACCTCTAATAAAGGAGGAAAATATGAAGTCACGGCTAGTTAGAAATGCACATGTGAAATCACAAAATATAAGGAAGACTCATCTTCTTCCAAGAGGGAGAAATTTGAGAAGTCATAATAATAAATTAGGACAATGGATTTCAAGGGATAACTTATTAAAGTTGACAAAGTATTATCATGACAAAAAATACTAATATAAACTGAGAGCTGTATGCCAAGACGAATCCATCCTTCAGTCAACAAACAAGAGCTCATATCTCAGGGTAAATTCTCAAGGTCCAGGGAGCCTGACTTTTCGGGCCTGGGTTCAAAGACATCATCCATGGTGGATACAGTCGAGATGAAAATATTGACAAAGATAAAAAAAAAAGGATGAAATATGCAAAACTCGGTTAAGAGAGTAACAAAGGCAATTCTGACTTCCTACTTTAAGAGCCCTCACTTATTTTTGACCCTAAATACAAGAAAACAAACAGAAGAGACTCCAGTGAAGGAAGACAATGTTCAAAACTGCAATTACGCATTTTAGGGGCCAAAACAAAGTGTGAGAGAGCTTATTGAAAGTGAGATATGACCAGCAGCCGTAATGGACTGACTTCCCAAGTAAAATATGTTTAACATAAATTGTTATAATTAATAGATCGAAGATATCAAATGGATGTTCATGATATTGCAGAAAGAGTACCAATTTGGGAGTCAGATTCCTGCAACATTTCCATTAACAGCTTATACGATTTGAAGTGAACAGAAACTTTATTCATTCTCTTCCGCAAAAATTTATTGATCCCTTATTATATGACAGGCACTATTGGCTACTGTCCAATTTCTGTATCTGTAAAGCGAGTGGGGGGACTAAATGATTCCTAAATGCCTTCAACTCTAAGAATCTTTGTCTAAAATGTTAATTGATTTCTCATCGTCTGTATCTCAGAACAGAACAGCACTAGAATATGATGAATTTGCCAACCGTATCTCCATTAGTAGATCCTCATGGTGCACAGAGAAAGTGGACAGAAAAGAGAAAAAATATAAAACACAAATATTAAGATGATTTAGTTAAGTGATAGAAAATATTTCTTCGAAGAGGACTATTTAAGAAATTTATGTTGAGAGTATACAATGCAGATATTAAAAATCCCTTAAATTACTTCTATGTAGTTTTAAAATGATTAATAATTGGGATTGGTGATGACACCAAATATTCTACATATGCTTGAAATATCAACCTGTAGTTAATTTATCTTAATGTGGAAATATTTTACTAATTAAAAGGAAAGCTTTCAGAAAATACTGCACCAATTTGTAAATTAGTTTCTTTAGTGCCGATACCACCCACATAAACTGGACACCTTTGTTGGCAAGGTTAGAATGAGTCAACACATAGCATTGTGAAAAGGGTACAGGACTAGATGGCCAGGAACCTGGCCTCTATTTCTGACTCTGGTCTGTGATTTTTGACCCATCACCTTTATCCTCCAAGTGCCCTGTTTTCCCCGTTGATAAAATGAGGGCATTAGACTAAATGGAGCCAGGATTTTGAAGAGAGGCAATTCAAAACTCCGTCCAATTGCTCAATCCGGCTTAAAGGTCAGCATCTCCAGGGAATGGTTAGACCTTTCAATCAGCTCTGGAAGTGACTCTATGTTATCTGGTGACCTATGACTTAAATGACAAGTTATCTGCCTCCACTTCCCCTGGCCCCCAACACACGTTCAAAATTCAATAGTGTGTTTAGGCCAGTGATAAACACTCCCATTTGCAAAAGGAAGGAATGGGAGATGGGCAGCAATCTCTGGTCCATAGCAAAGATGGAATCCTGCCAGCCGGGCACTGTGAGGTTGCCCTGCTGGAGCAATGGGGGAAGTTTCTTGAATAGACTCTCATTCTTATTTTCTGGAAGGAACTCACTCATCCATTGCTTTCTGTGGCTCTGGCCTGCTCTCTAGGAGAATCCTCTTGGTCTTTACCACCACTGACACAGCTAAAATTGGGACTTGGGAGCATGTCCCAACAGAGGACACACAGCTTTCTACTGGTGCAAGTTTGGGATTTCAAGGGTGTTTCAAACTCAGGTTTTAGTCCAGACTTCTTGTTTCTTGGCAATGAAGTTTTCTAAAAATTTACTACACTTTTTCATCTATTTTTTTAGCAGAAACATTCCCAAATTTCTTCCTAGATGTAATAGTCTAGATTTTTTTTTCTTTGTGTCCCAGCCGTACACTTCTCTCTATCAACTTAATGACACCTACTTGGGGGCCATCTGAAATAAGAAGTGGAAAGGCCATTCCCTTAATCTGACGTTTGCTCAAAACTGAGTCAAATTCACCTGTGATGTCTTACCGGCCTTTGTCACTCACTAAGGCTCTTACTAATTTGTGGCTCTTCCATTTGCAATGCAGGACTTCCACATTTGCCATAGAAAGGTAAAGAGAGTGAATAACTGTAATTGGGAGGTTTTAAGGCCAGGTACACATTACTTCTCACATTTCATTGACTAGAGCTCAATAACTAGAAAGGAAGCTGGGGAATGGAATCTAGCTCAGTATTGCTTGGTAGTTTCTGCAATGGTGCAAATATTTTGTTTCCATACTGTACAAAATGGTAGACATTCACCACATGTGGCTATGGAGCACTTGAAATCTGGCAACTACATCTGAGGAACTGAATTTTTAATTTTATTGAATTGCAAGTAATTTAAATTTAAATAGCCACATGTGGGTAGCGGCCACCATATTGGCTAGCGCAGGTTCTTATTTTCCCAAGAAGAAGAAATGAGTTTAGTAAGCAGCAAGCCAGTGTCTACCCCAGCTGTGGGCACTTCCATCTGTGCTACCAAGTAAGTGTAGAACGTCTCTGGGTCCAAGTATATTCCCTATGTTGTCTTCCAAATACTGTTCATATACGAAGACTAGAAGTCATCCCCATCCTTTTTCTCCAGGCACATCAGTGCAAGTTGAGAAAAATGTACAAATTATATTTATAGTGCGTGCGTTTAAACACCATATGTGAGAAAATTATTCGTGTTCTATATATAGAAACAGGAATTGAAAGTAATTAAAGGGGCCTTATGCTGATCACAAAAGTTTCTGACTTTGCCTTTTCCCCTGTTTCATGAATAAGGAACATATTAATCTCCCATTTTCAATTCTGAATGAGCTACAGATAGGCGTCAGTCAGTTGAAGCTTTTTCATCTACAATATTTGGTGTGGGAGAATGTCACAGGAAGGTTATCGGTACAGTGAAGTGTGTTAGCTATTCTCTAAAGAAAATTCAATGTTCGTTGATCAAAACGCAAAGCCCCTCTAGCTAAGTGTGTAACAATTATTTGGGGTAAGGAATTAACTGCAGAAACAAATTTTTTAAATTTTCAGTTGCTTTCTTAGAGAAAGGTCCAGTATATTTTATTAGTTACATTTTATTTCTATAAATGAAATAAGCATCTTAGCTAGAAATCTTGTCAACAAAATTTGGATTTTAATTTTTTTAATTTCCCATTTTTTTCCAAATCTGTGCTGCTCTTTCATACAGAATTGGCAACCATACATTTCTTTTTGTCAAAAAGAATTATGCACTTGAAAAAAGTAGAGACTAAGTATCTTTCTCGTGAGTTGGAAGTAAGATGAGGGGAATTGAGGCCCTTTAGAACAAGGTACATCCCCCACCCCCATTAAAGTTCAAGAAGCAATATTTTACTATCCCATTAATGCTTTAGTTAGTAATATCTTTGTTCAGTAACACATAATTATATGAATAATTATGTCTTTATTTCCCACATTATCTTTTCCTGTGTAGCTGGAGGCAATACTTTGGAGGAGCAACAAACAGAGCTAGTTCTAAGCAAAACTGTAAAATAAAAAACCTATACTTCCTTTCCTCAGCTATCTCTTTCTTAGATTTTTCAGTACCTTTGCATTCCCCCGCTTTAAACTAACCAAAACCTATTCACTTAAAAGGTTGGATGTGCCAATTTCACAAGCATTTGAAATTGTTTGAATTAGACTGTTAGCTCTTCTCCTAGCTGTCTGTTATTTTAAGTTGGTCACCTGTTTCTCTATACATAGAGTGGAAATTTTCTCTGATGAAGGAATTCCGAGTAGGAGGAAGGTGGTTGAACAACTTTCAGGGGCTGCCAAAAGCCTCAGAAAATAAACAATCTACTTGCACTTGGGTGCCTGCAGCCAGTCCTGTGAGAAAAGGTGAAAGTCTCTTAGTGGATGATTCCATGCTTCAGGAAAGGTGATGGCAGCGTGTTACCAATCTCTGAAGACTTCCTGAAGGCTTAGAGAGAAAAAAGTCTGAACCAACTAATTGTCCTTATTACTAACTTCAACTAAAATGTGTGCATTTTTTATTAGTCATCAAGTCATATAAAGCTAGAAAAAGTAGTTGCTTCCTTTTTGCTCTAAGCCCTATCTCCCAGCTCCATTTACAATTTGCAAATAAGTCCTGTACTTTCTTTTTCAAGTTCCCTCTGCACTGGGACCAGAATACCATGACTTTGCATTTATAGCATATCTCTTTCCCAGAAACCTCTTGGGGATTTTCATCTAGTGAATACTCATGTCATTATCCTGTAGTGGATGAGGATATGAGTACTCAAGGGACTTTTCTAAGACCAATTGTCTCTTAAGGTTATTTGTAAAATCACTTTATTTTCTCTTAAATCAGGTTAGCTGAAACCTCCTGACAAGCCTACTGTCATCTCGGAAAGGTTTCTTTTAAAAAAATTACTTTAGTTATTTAATAATTTTAGCTATTTTAGTAATTTAGTTACTTGATAGCATTCATTCAATTTGAATGATGGCACTCATTCAATCTGCATATTTATTCAATTTTCACTCTCTCTCACACACACACACAGATACACACACACACACACACATCAGTGTTTGGCACTGAAGGCAAACAATCCATAAGTCACAGCCCCAGACCACAGGTAACTCACAAATAGTCAATTTTACACTAATGATGTAAGCTTCACCCCTAAGATGCTGTCAATACTTTTTTCAAGTTTCAGGAAGAATAGATCCCCCTTTCTTAGACTAGGGTGGCCATACAATTTATCATCCAAATACATACAGTTTTGTACATATTTGGGGTACTATTATTAGGACCACAGACTTGCTCTCTTTTCTGAGACATATCGTCACCCTATCTGACCCCTTCTCTCTACCCAATACACACCTACAACACTTTACCAGATATGCTGGTTTATATGCCCACCTCCCTCCTCCAAATTGTAAGTCTCTTGAATCTTAGCCTATAAACCCCCTTCCCTCCTGCCAATGGTGGTGCATGATGGCAGGTATAATGGCAGGTGTGATGGTGGGTATGATGACACACTTGTGTTAGCTGGGAAGCCAGGCATTCTCTCCAAAAAGCATGGCAGTCTGAGCCCAGGAAGTGGGTAAGAGCCAGGGAGGAACTTACCCACCCACTGTGTAAGAATCATTCTTAAGACCCAGAAACCAAATAATTCCTTCTACAAGACTCAGCTGCAGACAAAGAGGCATGGTCCCTGGTTCTATGATTTAAGGTAAACTATAAAAATAGGAAGTAAATCAAAGTTACGTTCAAATCTAAGCACAAAAACTCATAATAATGTTCAAAATTGAATTCATACACGGAATTACGACACCAAAACATCAGCATGACAATTTTTACTGCAATCCTTCTGTCCTCTTTCCTCACCAATCCAGGAATCAATTTGGGGTCACATTAATAATCATTTACATTGCACTGATTCTAGCTCTTAAATTGCATAACATATAAACTCACCTCCTGACATTTCTCCCCCAAGTATTTCTGCATGTAATTGGAGTGTTTCGTGTGTGTTCACCTATGGTCCCTTTATATTTTTCCCCCTCTTTGCCCACTTGTTAATGTCCCTGCTGTTATAGCTATTAAGATCAGCACTTCAACGTTGTTCCTTGTGGCCAGCCCCGCGGGAAACACTCCTACGCCTTTGCAGCTTTAGGAAACCTGGCAGAACTAGCTGCTGTGGTGAGGACTTGGAAGACCTCAGCCTGGCTTGGACGCATCACTACATTTCATACAGTCAGGAGAAGCTCCCTACCTGGCATTGGTAAGGTTGCAATAAACAGTGGCAACTCCTGTTTTCTGAGCTAATGAACAGAAAAGCAAGACATCCAGGAGTCAATCTGTATAAGAACTTTTGGCTAAAAGAGACTGAAACAAAAGATTTTGTAGACACTTTGGGAGGAAATTTTTGAAGTGGGAGGGATATGTGCTCTCCCCACCACCACCATCTCAGCTGTATGCAGCAAAGCAGCATGGCCCGTAACCTCGTGTCTCCCAGAGCCTCTCGTGTAGCAGCTCCCTCCCAGGAGTCAGATAGGTGGAGATTAAAATCAGCTTGATTACTAACAAAAGTCAGGCTGAATCGTACAGACTTAACCACTCGGTAACAGTTCCACTGGTCAGCCTCTGACCCAATTAAACCTGGAGAGCAGATCCCCAAACAAAAGGAGAGTGAAAGGGGCTGACCCAACCCTGGCCTCATTCACCTCCCAAGGCCTGGGAAATCATTCACCTGGAGAGGAAAGGATGGGGGGCAAGAAGTTTTTCACTAATAGGAATTCCTCCACATAGAAACCCAAGGCAAAAAGAAAGGAGATCCCAGCTACTCACCTTCCTGAGGACTCTGACCTTGGCCCTTGGAATCAGGTGGGGAACATGTACTCCCATGTCAGTTTCCTCCCAAGAAAATGCACAGATACCTTTCAAGGCCACAATCCACCTCCACTTGAGACTGAAGACCTAATTCTTCATCGTTATGTCATACTGCTTCCCTGGAATCTCTTGTACGTTACAAGATCTCAATAAATGTTTACTAAAATCAAAATACTTATCCTCATTATCACTATTCCTTCTATCATTAATAAGTTTGGGTTACTAGATACACTTTTCTAAAGTTGGTCTTAAATGTATGCAAATGAGAAAAACCCAAGAAATGTGCCACATTCTTCCTGGAACATATTTCAAGAGGAAAGTTGATGTGGAAATCTCTTCAGCTCATGTTCCCACACGGCAAGTATGCTAGGAAAATCCTGCCATCCACCATAGTATTAGGCAGAGTCTGGACCCTGAAAGCTATAAACACTGGTTGGTGCTTTGGAAAGGTAATATTAACCGGCTCAAATGTTCGTGTGCTTATTTTTAAAAATAAACCTATATCATATAAAGAAATTTGCACTTCATATGATTGTCTATTAGTCTGAGCATCTTCACTTTAAAAATCACTGACAGATTTACAACATGTTTTAACAGTGGCCTAAGAAGTCAAAGTAAAGTATGAAATTAAAGTAACCAGCAATGCTGGAAAAGTGGCATTTTATCATCAACAGCATCTCTTAGGATGCATTCAGCTGAAGGTTGCTGAGGACAAAATTCAACTGGCTTAAATAATTATAGGAACTTTATTTATTATCTTATACAAAAAAGGAGATCTAGAGGTAGGGCCTTTGCAGGGTTGGTTAATTCAGTGGCTCAATACAGCCGCCAGGGATCCAGTTCTTTCCACCTGTCTCTTCTACCATCCTCACTGCATTGGCTTTTCTCTTCAGGCTAGTCACCTCCTGGTCACAGTATGGCTACAACAGCTCCAGGCATCACATCTTTACACATGTCCAAAGAGTATATGAAAACAAACCTCTTTCTCAGATCCCTTGGTAAGAATGAGAAAAACTCTTTCAGGAGGCTCCCAAGACACTTTCCTCATGTCTCATTGGCCAGAATTCTGTTGCCTAACTTCTCATAAACCAACCACTGGAAAGAGTAATGGGCTTTCCATGACTGACTAATGTCATTCTCTAGGGCTGGGGAAAGGCCCAGCTTCGTTGAAGCACAAAGTGGCAAATATTTGAACTAAACAGGTTTTCAGTTAGCAAGGAAGGGGGACTGAAAATGGCTGTTGGATAGGCAACCAATTGTATCTGATACATCAGCGATGATGAGATATCACAAGTTGAAAGGCTATCAGGAGATGCCTTCAGTTTCAATGTGTTTAATTAAGTACACATCAGCATGGTTCTGGTTGTGGCCAGTACATCTCGTTCCTCAATCAAAGTTGCCTTGGTATCAGGCAACAGCAACAGAAGGGATTTTTTAGTAAATGTATTTATAAAAATTCCAGTTTTTCAAACTCTGTGTTATCCAAGTCACACATTTCTGTCTCTGAGAGCTGTTGGGCTCTTGCTTCACCTTGTCCGTGTGTGTGTTAGAGCAGGGCTCATCAAAGTCCTTTTATAACTTTAATAGAGTGGCCATAATTCTGATTGCTCTAGGCTTTGAAATTTCAATGTCTTTAAAAGTACCTCTATATTTCCTGAGACTAACCAATAGGCTGATTTTACTGAGCTTCTTAAAAAAATCATCTTGTTTTGGAAAACAGATATTCATTCAATAGTTCTTTTACTCATTCATTCAGTAATCAGTCTTTCATGCCTGTTATGTCCTAAGCACTGTCCTGGGATCTGGGTATAGGTAAGAACAAGGCTTGTTTCCAGTCTAGTGAGGGGAATTCAAACAAGCACAGTGGGATGGCAGTGAACTTGGTAAGTGTCCACAAGGCCTAAGAATACAAGGTTGTAATGGCCCTCAGGAGGGGGTGATGAATTCTGGCTTACAGAAAAGGCTTTGTGATGGAGCTGACTTTAGAGATAACCTTTGAAGGATGAGTAGATGAAAGAGCATGTCAGACAGCAGTAAAATCATATGCAAAACCATAGAGTCATTGCACAAGAGATGGTGAGGGCATGACATGTTTTGGGAAGGGTGAGGAGTTCTTGGACATGGAATAGTAAGGTGGGGAGTGGTGGGCAGGCTGGAGAGGGGGGTGCATCTTAATGGGAACTTGAAACTTTCCCAGTGGAAGAGTTGTCCCTCTTTACTCTGGGATGTACTGCATCCCAATAATTATTTCATTCATTCAGTCAACACATCTATTAAACATTTCTTATGAGTCTGGCACTGAAATTGCTGTAAATGTCATAACATCAAATCTCAAAATATTTTATTTTATCAGATAAATCTTCTGTTTCTTCCATCTTTAATCCATCTCTCTCTCCTCTGTCTCCTGTTCAACCTACAAACATTTTAAAGCTCCCTTCATCAAAAAATCTCTCCCTTCATCCTGCTCCTGAGACTACCACTCCATCTACCTTCTTCTCTTCACCACCAAAGTTCCTGAAAGACAGTTGGAGACCTGCTTTCTCCAAACCCTCATATTTCATTAACTCCTCAGCCCATCACAATGTTTTCTATTCTCATTTTCTCACAAAACTTACCAATAGTGACTTCCAAATTGCTATTTTCAGTTCTCATCCCCCTTGATCTTTCTGTGATTCTTGCCATTGCCTTTCATCCCTTCCTCCTTGAAACTCTCTCTTCTAGGACAGCATTCTCTTCTCTTCCTCCTACATCTCATGTCATTTCTTCTCAGATGTTTACAGTCTCCCCGCCTTGGCCCACCTCTCAAGTGCTGGTGTCCCTATTCTGTCGTCTTTCAACTTTTTCTCTTCTTGTTCTCTAGTTTCTCCGTAGATGATCGTATCTACAATCACAGCTTCAGTTAGTACGGGCTGATGGTTCCCAAATCTGTATCCTCAGACCTGACCACAGTCGCAAACCAGGGACCCCTATTATCAACTGATTCCTAAATAACAACCCCAGAGTTCTGAAGGTGTCTCCCATTTAACAGGTCTGAGGTTGAACTCATTGTCTGCTTTACACACTATTTGCTCCTTTCCTATAACCAGTCTTCATTAATAGAACAATGTGGATTAAGAACTCTGACTGTATACAGAAGGATGGGTGGTTTGATTTGTAAAAAAACATCTGGTTCAGATGATACCATATAATAGAGACACAATGGCAAGGAAGTCATGCTGCAATACATTGAATTTAATATTATATTTCACATCCCTACTCCAGGTGTCAGATCTGTGAGAGTTACTGCGGCCTTCTCAAATTTTAGGGTGCATAAAAATCACCTGGAGGGCTTTGTTAAAGCATAGATTCCTGTGTCCCACCTCCAAGATTCTAATTCTTGGGGTCTGAGGATTTGCACATGGACTACACTGAGTCCATCAGCTTTAGAGGACATCAGTTTGAACTTTGCACGTGTTATCCAGCCGAGACTTGTTCTAATAGTTCTGCTTGCTACGGTCGTAGTCTTGGTTGAGAAAGGAGTTAAAGTGTAGTGACTAAAGTGTAAGACTCAGTGGACCCATGCCTGGATGTGAATCCAGGCTCCCCTCCTTACTGGCTGTGTGACACTGGGAGGTTACCTAACCTCTCCTTTATTCACTGTCCTTAAGTGTCATAATATGTCTTTCATAGGATTGCTATGAGGATTGAGTTAATCCATCTAAAGTACTTTGCACAGTGGTGGCACACACTAGCTCTCCAAAGATGTTTGTTTTTAGTAGTAATGGTCATTTGGATGATGATGAAGGGTAAGAAATTAAGCTAACAGATATGCTAGCTCTGGCTTTCAAGTCTACAAATTATATCACCCTCTACTCTACTACTAACCCCCAGAACATTTCCCCTCATTTCTTGATGATTTTATCATCTGGCTTATCATTACTGTCTCCACCACAAGAATATTTTCATTTTGGGAAATTCCAATGTTCTCAAATAAGGTCCTTCTGACACCCAGCCTTCTTAGTTCCTCAAGCTTCTCTCTGCCAATGATCTTGTCCTCCATCTTCCCTCAGCTCCTCATTCTCCTGGTCATATCCTAGAACTTCCTTAGTAATCTTCATCCCTCTCTAATTTCAATTTCATGCATTCTAACCTCACCAACACTCACCATCTTCCCAGCTCATTCTTCCTGGTGCCTCAGCTCCAACAGTCCTTCAGCCTCTGAGGGATTTCCAGTCCACTGATCCTATCACCTGCCATTCTCTCTCTTTTTTCTGATGCTGTGTCTCCTAATCTTACTCAGGTTAAGTTCCACAGTCAATCATTATAATCACTCCTTTGCACATTTGGTCAATTCCTCACCCACCCCATGCTGCACCCATGCAGCTGAACTTGGCCATGGCAAAGCCCACAGCCACACTAACAGACCTCACTTTCATGTCCCTGAACCTCTGCTGGACCCTTAGTGCTGTCCAGCAGTCCTTCTATACTGCACTAGTCCAGCCACTACCGTACTCTCCTAGGATGTGCTTGCTTTTCTTGATTTCAGAACATCTCACTACAGCTGAGGCTGTTTTGATGCCCCGCCCATATTCCTCAGGCCTTCCCTGTTCAGTCCACCTTCCATCTGCCAGTATCTGCACTCTTCTGCCTGAGGGCTTTCTCAGAATACTGCTCTGTCCACGTACATGGCAAGCTGAAAACACGGGGGAATAGACAGCTGCTAGGCACACCTCCTTGCCTACCACCACAGCCACCTAGATTACTCCTCCTCGCCCAAGCCACCTAGATTACTGCAGTGCTTCCTAACTGACCTCCCTGCTTCACCCTAGCTCCCCTATCAGCTGTCCTCAGCAGTTAGAGAAATGCTTTTAAAACTTAGGTCAGAATATATCATTTCTCCCCTGAATGTTCTGCAATGGCCTGCCACGCTATTCAAAGTAAAAGTCTAAGTCTTTCCAACTGTCGGTAGCATGACCTGAACTCCCATTGCCTCTCCGCTCTCATTCCCTCACTTTGCCCACTCATTTGCTCCACTCCAGCCACACTGATCTTCTTGGTCTTCCTCAAACACACTAGGCATGCTCCTGACTCAGAGCTTTGCACTGGCTATTCCCTCTGCCTGGAAGCCACTCCCACAAAATCAGCAAACCCCCTTACTTTGCTCAAGTGCCACCTTAATTAGGCCCACACTGACCATTCTATTTAATATTGCCATCTTCCATCAACCCTTTGACATCCCTTCACCCACACCCTGCTCAACTTTTCCTTCTTACTAGAGCATGTATTACCTTCTACCACATTACAACAATTACCTACTGCATGGTAGGTACTTAATAAATGTTGTTAGTAACAATAAAAATCCTCAGGTCAGGTTGTAAAGAGTCTTGAACGCCCTGCTACTATAAAATTCAGATTTTGAGTGAGCAAATGACAGATCAATTGCGTATTTTGGAGGCCAGATTCTGTTGCATTGGGGAGACTGGATGGTAAGGGACAGAGAATGTAGGAAAGAGGGGAAGGGGCAAACTAACACTGGTGAGTGCCTACTGTGAGCCAGACACCACAGTGAGTGCAGAAATACGATGGTGAACATAACTGGCTCAGTCTTCATGAAGCCCATATTGGCAGTGGGTGAGGAGGAAATGGTGAGGACCACAGAATCACACAAATAAGTAGGTAGAAACTGGCAGGTCCTAGAATGGAAAGGTCAGCGATGCTATGAGAGAGCATAACCGTGAAACTAAATTTATCACAGGGAATGAGGAAAGTCCCCTTGAGGACATGAAGCTTCAAAGGAGACCTGAAGGCTGAATAGGAGCGAGCCCAGTGAAGAAGGGAGGGAAAAACCTTATAGGGGACAGTGAGTGTGAAGAGACTATGTCAGGAGAGATCTTCGCACATTCCAGAAACTGAATGAAGGAGGCTGTGAGCTGGAGAACAGAGAAGGCAGTGGTGAGAGATGAACCTAGAGAGGTGAGTGGGGCAGATTTCACTGTTAAGTCAGGTGAACTTTACCCTAAATTTAATGAGAGAGAGTGGGAAGAGTCAAAACTAACATGGAGGCTTCTAACTCTGACTAGGCTTTCATCAGATTTATTTCTAGTCTTAACCCAGTTCTGGGCCCGAGTGGATGCTCTCAATCCATGTCTGTGGAATAAATGGATATATCAACTAAGGAAGAGAATACAAAGCAGGCTTAAGTTCATTTCTCATTTTAGTTGCCTGAGTTGATGTGGTCCCCATTATATCGTGATGATTTGGGGGTAGATCTCCCGATTCTCATTACAGCAGGTCACAATCACTTCCTCCCAAAAGGGCAGAAAGTGCACACAGTCCCCGTGGGCCACCAGGCCAATGCTTTCTGTTGTAGCCCGAACTGTACTTCAGAACCAGGAGCCTTGAGTCCTGCTCCCTAGCATTTTCCTCACTGATGTTCCCTGAGCCTTCTAAACAGAGTTGGGAGTCCAGAAGCCTCTCAATACGTATTAAGCTAGGTCAGCAGCTACAGCAGAGAATTCCAGAAAGCCTCAACTGAAACTCTTCACACGAAAGCTTTGCTGAGTTCTCTGTCAGAGTGAATTCTGTCACCACCTTACAGTTTGATCAATCCATAAGGTGTGTCTGCTTCCAATCTGGAAACGAGTTATCAAAATAGATCTTCCAGTTGGAATACCACTATTTGTTTTCCAGAGGAGTTTTTACATTCATGTCTGAAAAATGGACCTGCCAGAATGTTTGTTGTTGCGTAGATCTTCTTTGCTGTTGCTCCAACCAGCTTATACTTATTTCTAAGGTGTTATGGATTGGAAGAAGTAAAATCAGCACTGAATACAAAGTGTTTCTTTCTCTAAGGAGTGGTCACATGCGAGATTGGCTCTTCTAGGCACCAACAAAAGACGGGTGCAAAGGGTCGTGGCATCTGATGGATCTGGGTTTAATCTTACTTCTGGAAATTGCTGCTTGAAGGATATTAGAGGAGTTACTCCACCACTGAGTCCCTTCATCTGTAAAACGGGTTTACAAGCCCAGACTTGGTGAGTCGTCATAAGGATAAAAGATGGTATGTGTAAAACACCTTGCATGGTGCTTGAGTAAGTGTGACTTACACATGATATTATTATCAATGTATTTTAGGTACAGTTGACCTGGCATTTTGCTGTGACCAGCACTGGACTGGCACCAAATACATACATTTTAAAGTTTCTACCACATGAAGTCAGGATGCTAAATCCTTGATTTGTTTGGTCTTGGCCCCAGGATTTAAGTGTTTTGATTACTGCAATATTTATTCATGTATTCACTTATTTCCTTAAAAATGCCACTTCAGCACTTGGGACACAGCACATTTCAGTGAGGTTCTCCTACAATATTGTGACCTCCTCGAGGACAGGGTCTCACCCATCAGCATTGCTGGGTACAGGGCAGTACCTATGCTATAGGAGGCACTCGGTAACTATGGAAAGGTACCTGTGATATACTCCGAACTGAAGTGTTCTCAGTACTGCCTTCTGCAAGGGGTTATTGGTTTGATGATGTACAAGAAGAATTGAAGCTCATTTATGCTCTTCTACATTGAACCAATGAGGACACAGCCATATGAAACCAGAAGAGAAACCTCATTTACATGGCTGGAGCACAGAACACAAAGAGAGACCGGTTTGTTTGTCACCAGAGGGTCAGCCCCAGATTCCCACTGCTAGCGATTACAGTCATGCGCTGCATAACAACATTTCAGTCAACGATGGACCACCTACACAATGCGGGTCCCTTAAGATTAGTACCATATAGCCTAGGTGTGTAGCAGGCTATCCCATCTAGGTTTGTGTAAGTACACTTGATGATGCTCACACAACAACGAAATCGCCTAATGATGCATTTCTCAGAATGTATCCCGGTCATTAGGCAACACATGACTATAAGTGTACTAGGAGCTTCTCAAGTCCTTTCATTTCTAAATGGGAATTTCAGGACTACTTTTTACAAACACCTTACCAAAGAAGATGCACTGAGGCAAATAAGCACACGAAACAATTCTCAGCATCATTACTCATTAGGGAAATGTAAATTAAAACCACAGTAAGATATCACTACACAGTATGAGAATGTCTAAAATTAAAATGACTGAACACATCAAATGTTGGTGAGGTTGTGGAGGAACTGGAACTCTCATGCTTTGCTGTTGGGAATATAAGAAGGTACAGCCACTTTGGAAAACAGTTTGGCGGTTTCTTAAAAGTGAACTACCTAATGATCCAGCCATTTCAATTTTAGGTATTTACCTAAGAGAAAGAAAAGCCTGTGTTCATAAAATACTTGAATGTTCATAGAAGCTTTGTTTGTAATAGCCTGACACTGGAAAAAATCCAAATATCCATCAACATGTGATGAATAAACAAATTGCAATATATCATATAAAAAGAAGGAGCAAACCATTGATACACATAAGATGGATGAATCTCAAAATAATTATATTCAATGAAAGAAGCCAGATTCCCCCTCCCCTCAGAAAAGTGCATAGTGTATGATTCCAATTATATAAAATTCTAGAAAATGCAAACTAATCTCAATGACAGGAAATAGATTGCTAGTTGCCTGGGGAAAGAGGTTTGGGTAGCAGGCAGAGATTACAAAAGAGCATGAGGAAACTTTTAGGAGTGATAAAAATCTTGACTGTGGATATGGTTTTACAGGTGTATACATAAGTCAAAAATGTATTAAGTTGTACACTTTAAATATGTGCAGTTTGTTTCTTGTCACTTATACTTCAATAATGCTATGAAAAAAGAAATTCAAGATATATTTTTGTCACTTCTATATTTGGTGCTTAAATTATATTTAAGAAAGTAAAATAATGAATAAATAATGCAAAAAGAGTATCAAAATGAGAAGTCAAATCACCTGTGTTAAAAAACACAAACTGGATCACACAATGGGTAACAGAATCATGTCCTTTTTTGCAGCATTTTCCTACAACCCACACTAATGGGAGTAATTAAACAGGATTAGTGACATTCCATTTAAAGAGAGAGCAAGTCTCAACATCAGCAAAATGCAAAAAATTAATTGATGATTCTGTTGTGCTAAATAGTGTTGATACAATGAGTCATTGCTTGTGATCTGAAAATCCTTTGGCTTGTCAGAAGATTCAAGCCCTACTCCAGTGAACTGGAAGTGTCTGATCCATTTAGTCTCACAAGGGACTGTAGGCAATGGAGAATATGGCTGGGGATGGGAGCTGGAATTTGGTGCATCTCCTCCCCTGCTGCCTCCGCTTCTCAATACCCAGGAAAGATTTAGTCAGTGACTCACCAGTTCTGGCAGCAAGTCAGTTGGTTACAGAAGTGATTTGAAGTGAACCTTAATCATGCCCAGAGACGTCCTCCCTTACTCATGTGCCTTATCACCTCTTTCCCACCAGGAGGAATGAACTCTCTTGCACCTGACCCAAGAGTTAACCAAGAATGGGAATAGGAGTCTCTGGGCAATCTTAGCACTTAGCATCAGGTGGGTAAATCCTTAACTTTCTAAGGAGAGATCATTCTGGAAGGACCAGCAAAAGAGTTTAGAGATTTAAAGTCCCTTGGGGAAGAAGGTGAGCAGAACTTAGATGGGGGCTCAGGACTCTTTCTCATAGAACTGTGTTGATTTAACAGAGTTCTATGAGAAAACTGGAAATAATGTCAGAACCAAGTCAAAAGCACAGTCAAAAGAAATCAACTAAATCTATATATGAAATCCAGAAGGGGAGGATGCCACTCCATGCACAGTTTTCTTCTAGAAGGAGGTCTCACAGGACACTGGCCATTTGGAAGCAGAGGACTCTACACCCCTAATGGGGAGGTACCGCTAATACGTTGCCTTTGACCCTCGGGAGAGCATTTCAAGAGACAGACCTTTTTATTTCCAGAGTTGTACAGAGGAAATGTAAGTAGGGATCAAGAATTATTTTATGAGAATATTTGCAGAACCCAGATTTGACCAGGAGGGCATGGACTAAATTTCTTTAAAAAACAAAAAAAGAATAGGATAGAACAGATTTACACTGGGATTTTACGTCTTAACTTGCATTTTTTTTAATTTTGTTTATACGAATGTAGAAAGACAATAATCTGAAAAGACCCAACAGATAGCCTTAAAATTTTAAAACTATAATATACACTTTTCTGGACTCAAAACACAATTTTAATGTAATAGCGGGGTCTAATGAGGATGGAATCCATTAGTTAAATAAATAGTTAGATTTGTGGTAAAAGTATCAGTTTACTCTGAGGCAGATGGTAGCCGATTCTTGGACACAAGATAGAGAATAAAATTTCCACCACAACCCTGGAGCTAACAAAACTCAGGACAAATTTGGAGCAATTCAGCAGTTTCTTTATGCCATAATGTTTCATATTCCTAATTAGCACCCTTTCCTTTTCCCACAGAAGAAAAACAAAGTTCTTTCTACTCCGAAATGGTCTCAATTTAGTACTCATTAGTTTAAAAGCTAAAAATGACTGTTCTGAGCTGTTCTGGTAAATACTTAAGTGCATCAATTTGCTTCTTATTTGCTTAAGTGGGTTTCTCATTGAATTTTTTATAATTTTAAAAATGGATGTTAATTTGAAACATTTTTAGCGTATTTTTACGCGATGACTCAGAACAACATATTCAGGCACTGTTTTAAAAGTTTACCCAACAGACTCTAATTGCTTGAAGTTCATTGTAGAAAATCAAAATGTGCTGAGATTTAAGTAAAATTAACCTTTGTTAACGGACTATTATCCAAACACAATGGTAGTTTATTTTCAAAGCTCACAGTTGCTTCAAATGGGGTTTTCTCGTTTGTACCTGATTCCTGATCCCTCCAGCAGTTCTTATGATTCATACGGATATGAAGCAGATGGGAACAATTTGCCTGCAAGAAAGTGGAATGGGATTCATTTATACATTTACGCTCCTATTCTCAAAATAATTATGTGCCATTCAGAGAGTCAAATGGAAAAAAAAAAAATCAGCTATCCAGTCCAGGTTGAAAACTCTTTTTTTAAAAAAATGCTGTTTGGACAATTTGGAAGGCAGAATAATGGCCCCCAAAAGATGTCTGTGTCCTAATCCTTGGGACCTGTCGATATGATAGGTTACATGGCAAAGGGGAATTAAGGTTGCAGATGGAATTAAGGCTGCCGATCTGCTGACCTTGATATCGGAAGATTATCCTGGTGGGTCCAATGTAATCACAAGGGTCCTTACAAATTGAAGAGAGAAGCAGACGAGTCAGAAAGAAATTTAAAGATGCTGCATTGCTGGTTTCAAAGTTGGAGGAAAGGGCCATAAGCTATGGACGCAGGAGACCTCTAGAAGCTGGAAAAGGTAAGGAACAGATGTTTCTCTAGAGCCTCCAGAAGGAACGTAATTCTTCCAACACCTGATTTTAGCCCACTGGGACCCAATTCGGACTTCTGACCTCCAGAGCCATACTACAATAAATTTAAGTTGTTTTAACCCCCTAAATTTGTGGTAATTTATTACAACAGCAATAGGAAACTAACATAGATAAATATGGTGCATCCTAAGATGTCCTCCAGAACCGCTACCATCATTCATTCAAAATTTAATTCTCTATTCAGTAATCATATTCTGAGCATCTGCTGTGAGCCAAGTAGGGTTATAAAGAGGATCGGGAACATTGCCCCTGTCCCCCAAGAGGCTTGCAGTCCAGTGTAGGAAACAGACTCATAAACACATAGACGCAACAGATGAAATTAGTATTTTACAAATTACATTTAACATCCTTTTAAAGAGCGAGTGCCTATGTAAGAAGCTGGGCTTCCTAAATTTAAAACAAATCATTTAGTCTCTTGCTTCACAATTTATCTGTATAGTGAGAACAATACATTTCACCAGATACAACCTCAGGAATAAAGACAACGCTCTTGAATGATTTACCCTGTAAATGCCAAGCACATCTTTAGATCTGAGCAGCTTTGCTCACATAAAACTGGCTCAGAGTCATCATCACAGGTGACCTCTGGGCTGACAAAGTGGCCAAGACCCTTGTCAGCGCTTTGTGGCACGGTTTCTTATTGGTTAACAGAGGACCCACTAATTCCTACATCATAGGTGACTTTAGGTGTAGGGAAAACTGTAGAGTAAGCTAGATTTGCCCTATGTTTTTATCCTTTTCAAAAACCTTCTTTCTAATCTTGCCAACCTCCCACTTGCCCAGAAATTCTCTTTGACACTTGGTTCCTCCCCTAGTTCCTCCACTGCAGTGAGGAGAAGTTATCTGAAAGTACTTAACAGGCAGTGGTCCTGATTTGATATGTCACACCTTCAAAGCTTATTAAAGATAACCAACAGAAGTTTCATGCTGAAGGGATTAACTGGGTAGTGCAGGTAAAATATTAAGCACTGTGATTCAGGGGAAAGGGAAGCTCCAGATACAAATTTTACGTGCTTCGTCAAACCACATGGATAGTCTTATCAGGCAGTTCTGATGCCAGACAGTCCAGCTGTATCTATGCAAAAGATTCCACTGCAGAACAAAAGCAACTCAGAATTATGGTTCAATAAAACTAAATATGCATATTGAAAAGTGAAAAATAATGATAAGCTAATAATCATAACAATTCAAAATATATAACTGGGGAGAAAAGGAATTGAAGATGTCAGGCATCCAGAAAATAACTGACTAATAATGTGTCTAGGAGAATTAACTGGAGGATGATATGAGCAATTTGAAGCAATAAGCACTCTTCTTGACAGAACATGAAAGCTTTGTGGCCGACTTTAGAAGAATTATCTTCAACATCAATTAATATAATTTTCTCTCGGTTTCCCTTTTGCCACTGGTTCAGAAATTGTGCTCGTCAAATTACTCCCAACTACCATTATTAATATACCTGAAAATGCAATTCTTTATAATTATAACACACCTAAAATTTTTAAAGTGCTTTTCGCTTCTCATTTGTGCAGTCAACTTAGAAATAATTTTCTATATGAAAGGCAAAAGATTTGCTTTTCATAGAACAGAATAAATAACTTACTAAATAATTCATTTAATGTTTGTTAATTTTATACATTATTCTATCACTAATTCTTTGATAGAGATATTGATTCCCAGACAGTCTTCCTTTTTTTGATAGAATTTTCCTTGGTAAAATAAATGGAAACAATAATTATATTAGATATTATATCAACAGAGACCTAATAGTTTAAAGCAGAAAGCTTTTGCTTAGAACTATGTAGTTACCAGCATCAAGGGTTCCCTTTGAGTCTCAAAAGTCCAGATGATAATTGTAGGACTATGAACAACGGTTGGGTGCTCTTCCTTTACTTTGAAAGAAGGGGATTAAATGAGACACAGTTCACACCACTTTTCAATTGTTCTAACTTCACCTTCAGAAGTCCTGAATAGCAACCAGTGTCATGAAAAACTTGTCAAGGTAAAAGTTATTCAGAGGAAAAAGTAGTCATATATCCTTCTACACTGGGGAAAGAAGGAAGGACAGAGGTTGGGACATAAACAAATTTGGCTAGGCAAATAAGGAATATGGATGGGAAAGAATTGACCTTTTAAATGTATTTTGTTCATCATTTTTTCCCAAAAATGTCATGAAACTTATTTGTGGTAAAAGAGTCAAATGGCAAAAAAGGGGAAAATATAAGATGGTCGTTATAAATTATGCACATTAATTTCAACACCCGATATGGTGACAAGGCTGAACGTCATCAAACACAGAGGCAAATGCCTAGAAAAGTATAAAGCAGTGGAAAACAACAAGGCTCTGTGTGCAGGGAACATAGCAACCCAATTTTCCTCTCTGCTACCCAATGACAGCCTAGGTGGAAAAAATTTATGAATCATCTGCCAAAAATTCAGGGAGGCTTTGAGATCTTCCCATTTGACATTGTCAACAACAAAATCCAAAGATCATATCATTGTTAGGAAACTACACGAGTCACTAGAAAATGATTTTGTAGCCCGTTGCGAACCAAGAGAATAAATCAGAGTGACCTAGTGCAGTGGTTCTCCACTTCAGTAGGCATCAGGATCGCCTGGAAGACTTGTTGAAATACAGATTCCTGGGCCCTGCTCCAGAGTTTCTGGTTCCATAGGTCTTGGGTAGGACCTAAGAATTTACCTTTCTATCAAGCTCTCAGATGATTCTGCTGGTCTAATGACAACACTTTGAGAGCCACTGACCTAGAGAATCAAAGGGGAAACTAGCACTTGTAGATACCTTTTATATGGGTTTCTTGTCGACCACCTGTATGAAAGTCTTGAGATAACTCTCTCTGTGATTACTGATGATCAATAATGCATCACGCGATGATGTCTCTCCTTTTAAAAAAGTATTTCCTAATTTTTTCCTATTTTAAATATGCATCTTCTCTCTCCACCTAAAATAAATTGTATTAATGTTTCCAGTTCCTCACATTCCCCTGTATCCACATGTTATATAATTTCCCTTAGGAAAGAGGCAGAATAGATTTTTCTTACACCTCAATTCTGGGTTGGGCTTGTGACTCATTTTGGCAATACAGTGAGGCAGAACTGACAGTATGTCAGTTCCCAGACTAGGCCTCAGGAGGCTTTGCATAGTTCTGCTTACAGCATGATGAGAAAGAAAGCCTGAGCTGGCCAACTGGCCCCAGGAGGAAGATGAGAGACACATGGGGCAGAGCCGCCTCAGCTGAGCTGCCTGCCAAGCCTGTCCCAGAGCAGAGCTGTTTGCCAATCCACAGACATGAAGGAGCCCAGCCTTGATCAGCCATGCCCAGCTGAGATGAGTCAAGCCCCACTAGATCAACTGATCCCCAGTCAACTCATAGATGTGCAAGTTCTACGAATAAATGGTTGTTTAAGCCATTGAGTTTTGGGGTGGTTTGTTATGCAGTAATACTTAATACATGATCCCTAGACACTAAACCAAGAGAATAAATCAATATGACAAAAACTAGAATTCATTTTACCCTATCTTTCCTACCAGCATCTGTGGGGAAAACCTTTCAATAATTTAATATCATGCCTGTTCTGCCCCAAGTAACAGTAGGGCTGTGATCTTTGTAAAAACTTCAGAAATAAATTCCTTGTTCAACTATTATTCCAAGATCTGAAATCTAGTCACATTGGCTTCTAGAATATGGAAATCCTCCATATCACAGGCTTTGATAAAAATGAAAAGAAATCCATTAATACTTGGACACACTTTATAACCTTGCTATTCTCTTTTAAACATTAAAAAGTTCTTTATTTTTGATAAAATAGCTACATTGTACAAGGTTCTGTGATTTGAATGTAGAAAGCTTTAAAAAAATAAAATAGGCATTACAGTTGATGGAAGAGAGGATTATATTATTAATTTTGATAAAGAAAATTACATGTACTGATTTCTTGTGAGATCACACAGCTTGTATTAGTTTCCCTTCAACTATCTAATATGCAGAAGCTCATTGTATAGTGACTTTGCATCAATAGCTCATTGCAAATTTTTTAAAAATCAATTTTCTTCCTTCAAGATGAAAGATTTATATTGTAAAAGTATTGAGGCAACCCATATTCTATCAATGTAATTAAAAGCTCAAAAGAAGCACTTAAGAAATCAAAGAAAACCAAAGTACCAGAGAGAAATTTCTCTATATTTTGAGGCTATTGATACAAATGGAAAACAACAGATTTTTGCACAAGACGAAAAATATATATGATATTATTATAAAATAAAATGTAAACCAGTCAAGCAATTTCTTTGAAATTCATTTCTGAAGACTTGAATCAAATTAGTCTACTTCATTCTTCATTTGTATTTGACTTTATAAAACTTTCAATTCTTGCTTCTCATCATCTAGATATTGCTACTTGATAGAAGCCAAAATAACTGCTTATTTATGCCATTTCTTGACCTCTCCTGGTGAGTTTTCAATGGGCCTCTATTTTTCTGCAGTGAAAATAAATCATCAGAACCATTCTTTGTGTTTCCTTTTCCCTATCATATCCATCATAGTGAAGGCAACAACATTTTCCTCGTATAATCTTGGCCAAGTCCTTTGAGGGCAAGGGTCTGTCTTTCCACAAAGACATCTGGGAAGACAATGTTGTTTGCGATCATCACGCTTCATAGTTATTAAATTTATTTATCCATCCACTCATGTGACAAATATTTATTGAGGGCAATTAAGTACCAGGCACCATTTTAGGCTTTGAGAATATAGCAGTGACCAAAACAAACTTCTCACTCTCTTGGACAGACAAAACTGTATATGTAATATATCAGGAAGGGATAAGAGCTATGGAAAAAAACAGAGCAAAATAAGGGAAATAGACAGTTATTTATTCCCTCTGAAGAGCTCAAAGGATTTCAGATATGTTTGCTAATTCTCTCTGTACATCATTTAAAATGGGGTGTTAAAAACTTAAGATGTACAAACAGAGCAGATTTTGCTAAATGAGTAAATGTCAAAGAGAAAAAATGGTCCCAGGATGCAAAAATAGGCGAAACCCCTTCCACTGACATCTAGTTTTCTAGTGCCACTGAAGTTAGAAATGAATGTTTCTAGGCATTTTGGAAATGAAGGAAGAGCAACAACATATGGCCTGTATTCAGGCACACGTGTAAGGCGACAGTGGGAGAGTTTTTGAAAATGAGAATTATTCAGCTGAGTTTCATTACTCCTATCTTCTCTTCCATTGACGTCTTTTTATATTAAAGAAAAGCCTCTGAACAGAAAAAAAAAAATGGAAAGAAAATGATCTTTCCAGTGATTCTTTCACTAAAGCAAAAAGGAGTTAAGATGAAATCAAACCTTGGCGCAGGTCCTTGATTTAAGATAAAGCTTAAACACTTCAAAGGGAAGAACAAGATGAGCACAGATTCCTTCCAGGAAGGTGCAGACATCGCTGCCTTAACATTCATCAACAAGCAGCTCCAAAGGTCATTGATCTCCCCAAGGCCTGGTCACTGGGCTGTAGTGTGTTGTTGCATCCCATGAAGCAAGCGCAAAAGAGCTGTAAGGTGCAAGGAGCCAACCCCCAGGCAGGCTGGCTTCCCTGTTCCAGGTTTCTGTGTGGCCCCTACATGCAGGATCTCCATCCACCAACGCGCAGCTGTTCTACTTCTAGCTCTACTTCTCCAGGCAAATATTCAAGCCCCAAGAAATAAGACCTCGACTCAATAAACTTGAGAACACCATTTTAAATTGTTAACATATTATTAGGATCATAATAGTATTTACTTCCTAGGGTTATTAAAAGCATAAAATGAACGAATATTCATAAAGTGCTTAAAATAGTGCCTGGTACATAGTAAGTGCTAATGTGTTTGCTAAATGATGTAAGTGAATACACGAAATAAATCTGCAATAATAGCCTAGTTTCTTTGGAAATTAAATGAAATGTTATGATACTTCCACTCAGTTTCTCCCTGTGGATACTACAGATACTTTGTAGAAAGTCTTCACATCACCAGGGCTCTATTTAATTAATGTACATCTACTTGGCTCCCATTTTGACCTGACTATGTGGTTGCCAAAATGGAATCCATGCACTTTAGGGTACACAAGACAATCCACTAAGCTGGGTGAAGAAGATATCAGAAGTTCTCTTGATATTTGTTTTCATCTAAAAATAAGATAGAAATTATAACTTTCTAATATACATTACACAAATTGACAGGGATAGGTAAGCATATATTTTAAATGAATATATTTGTTGGGGACATGCACAAAAATGTTTTACTGATGAAACCTTCTGAAAGTAGGTTAACCTACATGTTCTTCTCTGTTTCAGATCCTAAGAAAGAATATACATGTACATTTTTACTGAAAAAGTACAAAACGTAGTGCAAGCTTTCTTAATGTGGAGTTTATGGGTCCCTGGAGGATCCATAGATGGAATTCGGGAGGTGTGTGAGCCCCTTGAAATCACATAAAGCATTTTATGTGGCTGTATATTTATGCATTTTATGGGACTTGAATATGATTTTCAAAGAACCAGTGACTCCCCCAAAATTAGTAAGATAAGGGAAACTTTTCAAAGTTCTGAAAGTCTATTTTAAGGCATGTATTGAAATGCCTCCTTTCAACAAACACAATTTAATTATAGAATGAGTTGTTTGTAATGAGTTAAAGCAGTCCAGAGAAGTGACATCAGTGTCACGGCAGCGTAAGACATCCTCCTTTTTCTCTTCCTTTTGTAACAACTACCCAGGCATCCATCCATGAACAAAAGTACCTCTGTGGGAGTTGTGGAATCCAGCACCATATGGTAACAGACCTGGGAGGAGTCTCGCCCACCTGTATGTCCTGTGATAAGCAGACAGACCTTGGTCCAGGCAGTGGAACCAATGGAGCCAGTCAACGTGCCCCCCACTCTTGGCCATGTTTGAAGAAAACATGGCCAGTGCTGACTTGGGCAGATATCCATGGATGAGAGAGAATTTGTAGAAGTCCAGCCTTTCTGAAGAGAGATTCCAGTATGCCATTGGAGGAAAAGAAACAAGAATTTTGATGTAGTGAAGAGGGTGAAAGGAACTTTGCCAGTGCCACCTCTCCCCCCAAGATGACACAGAACAGGGCTGAACTATCTGGAAGTGACCTCTCCCATGGGAAAAAGGAAAGTGGTGAGTGAGTACCTGGCTACCCCGTCTGTATGGGACACTGCTGGAGAAACCCATTTCTCTCCAGCAGCACCCAGGGTACTGAGGTAGAATCTCCATGACTAGGGAGAGGTAGGAGATTGAGAAAGAGGCAGATAAGAATATGAAGGGCTTTAAAGGGATTTAGTTCATGCTGACTGCAATCAGGATGTCAGGAGGAAGTTTGCCCACAAGCATCTGTGACAACCTCATCAAGGATCTCCCCACCAGGCCCATAGGCACCCTCAAGACCCTGAATGCTATGCCCATACCTTCCCCCCCCCCCTGCAGCCATCTATTTGTGAGCACTCAGAAGTGCAGCAGTGAGAGCCAGTCCAGTACACTGAGTGCTATCAGAAAAACAGATGAGAATCTGTGGGCAAAACAGAAACCACAAGCTTGAGCTATAGCACCACCTTCTGGAAAACAAAAGAGATTTCCAGCAGCCAGTCTGCTGAGTTGTAAGAACCAGAGAAGTCATGAAAGAATTCTGCCAAAAGAGGGAGCAAGAAGTGTGGAGTAGGGGTATCCATACAAGGTCAGAGAACACCCCAGATATAACAAAGCTGATGAACAGTACACCCCAATGGAAGGCAACTAGTAAAGATCTGAGGTGTTTGCCACTTCAAATGTGAAAGCAGCAATGCAAAACTACAAGGAACAGGATGAATCAACGAGACTCATCAACGCCAGAAGATAACAGTAATCCTCCAATAACTGAGCTCAAAAGCACAGATTTTGTGATCTAGCTGATGAAGAATTCAAAATAGCAGTACTGAGGAAATTTAATGAGCTACAAGAAAACTCAGAGAGACAATTCAATGAAATCAGGGAAACATTCATGAAAAAAAAATGAGAAATTTTTAAAAAGCAATAGAAATCATAAAAAATAACCAAAGACAAATTCTAGAGCTGAATAAGTCAGTGAATGAAATGAAAAATTCAATAGAGAGCACCTACAGCAGAGTAGATCAAATGTAATACAGAATAAGTGATCTAGAGGACAAGAACTTTGAAATAACTGAATCAGGAGAGAACAAAGAAAAACAGAATGAAAAAGGGTAAAGAAAGCCTATGTGATCCCTAGGATTCCATCAAATGTACAAATATTAAAATAATTGGGATTCCAGAAGGAGAAGAGAGACAAAAGTGGGCAGAAAGTTTATTTAAAGAAATAATAGCTGAGAAGGTCCCAAACCTGGGGAAAGACTTGGAATCCAAGTTCACAAAGCTAATAGATCACCCTATCATCTCAATGCAAAAAGACCTTCTCCAAGATACATTATAATGAAACTGTCAAAAGTCAAAGATAAAGAGAGAATCCTAAAAGCAGCCAGAGGAAGAAAGATTGTAACCTACAAAGGAACCCCCATTAGGCTATCAGCAGATTTCTCAGCAGAAACTCTACAGGCTAGAAGAGGGTGGAATGACATATTTAAGATATTGGGGAAAAAATGCCAACCAAGAATACTCTACCCAGCAAAGCTATCCTTCAGATATGAAGGAGAAATAAAGATTTTCCTAGACAAAAAAAAAGCTGAGCGAGTTCATCATCACTGCACCTGTCCTGCAAGAAATGATTAAAAGAGTTCTTCAGGCTGAAATCAAACAATGCTAATCAGTGACATGAAAATATATGAAAGTATAAAACACATTGGTAAAAGTAAATATACAGTCAGATTTAGAAAACTCTAATTCTGTAATAGGATGGTGTGTTAACCACTTAACTATAGTATAAAGGTTAAAGGAAAAAAGTACTAAAAATAACTATGGCTACTATAATTTGTTAATGAATACACAATATAAAAAGAGGTAAATTGTGAGATCAAAAGCATAAAATGTGGGGGGAGGAGTAAAAGGGTAGAATTTCTGTATACGGTTGAAGTTAAGTTGTTATCTGCTTAAAATACACTGTTACATCCAAACGATGTTTTATGTAGGTCTCATGGTAAACATAAAGCAAAAACTTAGAGGATTCACAAAAGATAGAGAAAGGGGGAATGTGGAAAAATCATCAATTTACAAAAGTAGGTAGAAACAGATGAAAAAAAGAAATACAAAACAATCAGAAAGCAAAAAAAAAAAAAAAGATGGTATTTGTAAGTCCTTACATATCGACAATTACTTTAAATGCAAATGGATTGAATTCACCAATCAAAAGGCACAGAGTGGCTAGGTGGATTAAAAAACAAGACCCAAGTATATGCTGCCTAAAATAGACTCACTTCAGTTTTAAGGACATACATAGGCTTAAAGTAAAGGGATGGAAGAGGATACTTCATGCTAGTGGAAACCAAAAGAAAGTAGGGGTAGCTATACTTATATCAGATAAACAGACTTTAGTCAAAATGGTACAAGAGACAAAGAAGGTCATCATATAATAATAAAGGGGCCAATTCTTGAGGAAGTCATAATGGTCGTAAATACATATGCACTCAACATTGGGGCACATAAATATATTAAGCAAATACTAACAGATCTGAAGGCAGAAGTAGACAACAATACAATAATAGTAGGGAACTTCAACACCCCTCTTTCAGCAATGGAGACAGAAAATCAACAAGAAGACTTGGACTTCAACTGTACATTAAATCAAATGGACCTAACAGACATCTATAGAACATTCCATTGAACAGCAGAAGAATACACATTCTCTCAAGTGCACATGGACTATTCTCTAGGATAGATCATATGATAGGACACAAAAAATTCTTAGCAAGTTTAAGAAGATTCAAATCATACCAAGTATCTTTTCCAACCACAATGGTATGAGACTAGAAATTAACAAGAGGAAAGCTGGAAAATTTACAAGAATGTAAAAAGTAAACAGCACACTCCTGAGTAACCAATGAGTCAAAGAAGATACCAAAAGGAACATCAAAAAAATCTTGAAACAAATGAAAACAGAAACATAACATATAGAAACCTATGGGTCCTGCAAAAGTAGTTCTAAGAGGTGAGATTATAGCAATAAATACACATATTTAGAAGAATATAATACAAGAAAATAAAAAATCTCAAACAACAACCTAACTTTACACCTCAAGGAATTAGGAAAATAAGAATAAACTAAGTCCAATGTTAGCAGAAGGAAGGAAATAAAGATCAGAGTGGAAATAAATGAGAGAGACCAGAAAAACAATAGAAGAGATCAATGAAACTAAGAGCTGGTTTTTCCAAAAGATAAACAAAATTACAAAACTTTAGCTAGACTAACTAAGAAAAAAAGAGAGAAAACAAATAAATAAAATCAGAAATGAAAGAGGAGACGTTGTAATTCTTACTACAGAAATACATAGGATCTTAAAAGATTAGTATAAACAATTATATGCCAAAAAATTGGATAAGCTAGAAGAAATGGATAAATTCCTAAAAACATATAATCTTCCAAGACTGAATTAGGAAGAAATAGAAAATTTGAACAGACTAATAATGAGTAAGGAGATTGGCTCAGTAACCAAAAACCTCCCAACACAGAAAAGCCCAGGACCAGATGGCTTCACTGGTGAGTTCCACCAAACATTTAAAGACGAATTAATACCAATCTTTCTCAAACTCTTCCAAAAAACTGAAGATGAGGGAACACTTCCAAACTCATTTTACAAGGCCAGCATTATCCTGATATGAAAGCTAGGTAAGGATAGTAGAAAATGGAAAATTAAAGGCCAATATCCATGATAAAGACAGATGCAAAAATCCTCAACAACATGTTAGCAAATTGAATTCAAAAGCACATTAAAAAGATTATACACCATGACCAAGCTGGATTTATCCCTGGGATGTAAAAATGGTTCAGCATAGGCAAATCAACAAATGTGATATACCACATTAATAAAACGAAAGATAAAAATCATATAACCCTCTCAGTAGATGCAGAAAAAAAATTTGACAAAATACATCCTTTCATGAGAAAAATCCTCAACAGATTGGGTCTAGAAAGAACATATGTCAATGTAATGAAGGCCATATATGACAAACACACAGCTAACATCATAGTCAATGGTGAAAGATTGAAAACTTTTCCTCCATGATTAGGAAAAAGACAAGGATACTCACTCTCACCACTCTTATTCAACATAATACTGGAAGCCCTAGATAGAGCAATTAGGCAAGACAAAGGAATAAAAGCCATTCAAACTGGAAAGGAAGAAGTAAAATTGTCATTATTTGCAGATGATATGATCTTATATATAGAAAATCCTAAGGACTCCACCAAAAAACTGTTGGAACTAATCAACAAATTCAATGAAGTTGCAAGATATAAAATCAACATACAGAAATCAGTTGGTTTCTGTATACCAACAATGAAACACCTGAAAAAGAATTAGAAAAAACGATTTCATTCACAATAGCATCAAAAACAATAAGATACTTTGGAATAAATTTAACCAAGGAAGTGAAAGATCTGAACAATGAAAACTACAAGACTTTGATGAAAGAAATTGAGGAAGACACAAACAAATGGAAAGATATCCCGTGTTCATGTATTGGAAGAATCAATAGCGTTAAAATGTCCATAGTACCCAAAGCCATCTATGGATTCAATGCGACTCCATAAAAATTCCAATGGCATTTTTCACAGAAATAGAAAAAACAATCCTGAAGTTTGTATGGAATCACAAACACCTCTAATGGCCCAAGTTATCTTGAGAAAGAAGAACAAAGTTGAAGGCATCACACTTCCTGATTTTAAGTTATACTACAAAATTATAGTAATTAAAACAGTATGATACTGGCATAAAAATAGACACATAGACCAACGGAACAGAATAGAGAGTCCAGAAATAAACTCCTGTATATACAGTCTGTTAATATTTGACGAGGGAGCCAAGAACACTCAATGGGGAAAAGACAGTATCTTCAACAGATGGTACTTGGAAAACCACATGTGGAAAATGAAATTGGACCCCTATCTTACGCCATAAACTAAAATGAACTCAAAATGGATTGAAAACTTAAACACAAGACCTGATACCATAAAACTCCAAGAAGAAAATGTAGGAGAAAATCTCCTTGACATTGATCTTGACAATGATATTTTGGATTTGACATTAAAAGCACAGGCAACAAAAACAAAATCAACAAGTGAGACTAAATCAAACTAAAAACTTCCTCACAGCAAAAGAAATGATCAACAAAATGGAAAGGCAACCTATGGAATGGGAGAAAATATTTGCAAACTATATATTCAATAAAAAGTTAATATCCAAAATGTATAAAGTACTCATACAGCTCAATAACAAAAGTAAATAAATAATCCAATGGGCAGAGGAACTAAGACATTTTTCCAAAGAAGACATACAAATGGCCAACAGGTACATGAAAAGATGTTCAGCATCACTAATCATCAGGGAAATGCAAATCAAAATCACAATGAGATGTCACCTCACACCTATTAGATTGTCTATCATCAAGAAGACAAGAGATAACAAGTGTTGGCAAGGATGTGGAGGAAAGGGGACCCTTGTACACTGTTGATGAGAATGTAAATTGGTTCAGCCACTATGGAAAACAGTATGGAGATTCCTCAAAAAATCAAAATTAGGACTAACATGTGATGCAACAATCCCACTCTGGGTATGTACCCAAAGGAAATGAAAACAAGAGCTTGAGGAGGTATCTGCATTCCCATGTTTATTGCAGCATTTTTCTAAATTGCCAAGATATGGAAACAACCTAAGTGTCTGTCAACAGATAAATGGATAAAGAAGATATATTTATACATCATTACACCTGTATATAATGGAATATTGTTCAGCCATGAGAAAGAAGGAATCCTACCTTTGGTGACAACATAGATAAAACTTGTGGGCATTATACTAAGTGAGATAAGTCAGACAAAGACAGATATTGTAAGATAACACATATATGTGGAATCTAAAAAAGATTCTGTCTTTGTATGACTTAGAGGAGAATAGTAGTTACCAGTGCCTGGGAGGTAGGGGAATAGGAGAGAGACTGTTTAAAGGTACAAACTTGTAGCTATTAGGTAAGTAAGTCCTAGAGATCTAATGCACATCATAGTAATTATAGTCAACAATACTCTTTTATAAACTTCAAAGTTGCTAAGAGAATAGATCTTAATTGTTCTCATGACAAAAAGAAATAATAATTATGTGACATGATGGAGGTGTTAGCTGACCCTACGGTGGTAATCATATTGCAATATATAAATGTATCAAATATGGATGTTGTACACTTTAAATTTGCACAATGTTATTTGTCAATTATATCTCAAAAATTTTTAAATAAAAAAGAATTAAAGCACTCCAAATGGGTCATTCTGAGCAACAAAGGATCAAAATGTTGCTCAAGAAATCTGCATACCAACCAGGAACAAAGAAAATCCCCAACTTGTGCTTCTTTTTTCTTCTTCCACTCCCTTTCTGCTTTTCTTTGGTTTTAACTGAGCATTTTATATCATTTCATTTTCTCTCTTCTTTTAGCATATCAGTTATAAGTCTTTTTTGAAGAAATTTCCAGTGGTTTCCTTAGAGTTTGCAGTATACATTTACAACAAATCTAAGTCCACTTTCAAATAACACTATACTGCCTCACAAGTGGTGCAGGTACCTTATCACAGAATATTCTAATTCCTCCCTCTTATGCCATTGTTGTTATTCATTTCACTTACCCATATGCTATGGTCACCCAATATATTGTTACTATTATTACTTTTAACAAATAGGTAACATTAGATAATATTAGATCAATTAAAAATTTAAAAAATAAAGAAAGATTTTTATTGACCTTCATCTATTGCTTCTCCAATGCTCTTCCATTCAGTAGATCCAAATCTCTGATCTACATCACTTTCCTTCTCCATAAAGAACCCTTGTTAACATTTCTTCAAGGTAGATCTTCTGGCAATGAATTCCCGCAGTTTTTGTTTGTTTGAAAACATCTTTATTTCTCCTTCACTTTTGAAGGATAATTTCTTTTTTTTTTTTTTTTGTGAGGAAGACCAGCCCTGAGCTAACATCCGTTGCTAATCTTCCTCTTTTTGCTGAGGAAGACTGGCCCTGGGCTAACATCCATGCCCATCTTCCTCTACTTTATATGGGACTCCGCCACGGCAGGGCTGACAAGCAGTGCGTCGGCGGGCGCCCAGGATCCGAACCGGCAAACCCCGGGCTGCCAAGCGCAGGCTAAACCGCTGCGCCACCGGGCCAGCCCTTGAAGGATAATTTCAATGGATGCAGAACTCTAGGTTGATGGTTTTTAATTTTGACACTTTACACACTTCACTCCACTTTTTCTTGTTTGCATGGTTTCTGAGAAGAAGTCTGATGTGATTCTTATTCTAGTTTCTCTATAGGTAGTGTTTTTTGTCCTCCAATTCTTTCAAGCTTTTCTCTTTGTCTTTGGTTTCCTGCAGTTTGAATATTACATGTCTAGGTGTATTTTAGTATTTATCCTACGTGGTGTTCTCTGAGCTTCCTGGATTTGTGGTCTTGTGTATATCATTATTTTTGAAGAATTCTCAGCCATTATTGCTTCAAATATTTCTTCTTCTCTGTTCTTTCTTCTCCTTCTAGTATTCCAATCATGTATATGTTATGCTTTTTAAAATTGTCCCAAACTTATTGGATATTCTGTTCTTTTTTTTCCACTCTCTTTTCTCTTTGCATTTTAGTTTGGGAAGTTTCTACTAACATTTCTTCAAGCCCGCTGATTCTTTCCTTGGCTGTGTCCAGTCTATTAATGACCTCATCAAAGGCATTCTTCATGTCTGTTACAGTGTTTTTGATTTCTAGCACTTCCTCTTCATTCTTTCTTAGAGTTTTCATCTCTCTGCTTACATTACCCATCTGTTCTAGCACGTTGTCCACTTTTACCATTAGAGCCCTTAGCATATTAACCATAGCTATTTTAAATTCCCTGTCTGACAATGCCAAAATTTGTATCATGTCTGAGTCTGCTCTGAAGCTTGTTTTGTCTCTTCAAAATGTGTTCTTTTCTTGTTTTTTAGTGTGTGTTGTAAATTGCTTTTGTTGAGAACCAAACACAATGTGTTGGGCAATAAGAAGTGAAGTAAGTAGATCTGTAGCGTGAGGTTTTATGTTAATCTGGCTAGGAATTGGGCTGTGTTTAATGATTGCTGTATCTGTAAATATCAGAGGCTTCAATCTTCTCTACTGTCCCTGTTTTCATCTCCCCTGGTGCCTTTGGGTTTCTCTAAAGACTCCTTATTGAATAGAGTCTGTGCCTTGCAGCTCTCTCAGCAGTAATCCAGTTATTACTTTGGAGTCTTGTTGATGTGGCAGTAAGATGTGTGGGAGAGCAAGTGTTCTATAATCTTATGATTAAATTTCAGTCTTTCAGTGGGCTTGTGTCTCTGAAACACAGTGTTTCTTCACTTTTGTTTTTCTATATTAGTTGAGACAGGAAGGCTAGAGGATGCTGAGTTGTGTAATTGCCCTTCCCTCAGTGTGTATAAGGCTCTGATAAAGTCTTTCCCCTGAACAGTAGGTGTTTGTTATGGAGAATGCTCTGGGTATATTTCAAAACAGTCAGTTTTCCCCTTTATTTACAAGAAACATAAGGGGATTTTCTTGGCTATTCACCAGGATAATCTATTAGGGCTCTTGGAGGTAAAACCCATGAAAGTGTAGGGCCCCCCCAAGGTTGTGGTTCCCAGAAGTTTATCACTCTCACGCTAGTCCATACTCGGCCCTGGCAATTTGTTAAAATTATCATTTAAGTGTTCCACCAGTTTACAGCTCCAGCAGCTTCTGTTTCAGTTAAGCTGATCTCAGCTGTGATTCTCTGTATTTACCTGTTCCTCCAGACCTGGGTTTGGTGATTTGCCCTACAATATCAGTTCTCTAATGGGTCTAAGAAAAGTCATTGGTTTTCAGACTGTTCAGCTAATTTCTTGTTGTAAGTATGGGAGTGAAGACTTCTAAGCTCTTTACTTGTCAGAGCTGACACCAGAAATTGAATATATGATTTGTGAACCCATGCTGGCCTGAAAACCTGCTCCACTCAGCCCTGCCTCAGAATATCCTCAGCTGTGTGCTGTGTGCTCTCAATGCCACCTGAGTCTTACCCAGTCACAGCTTGGTCCTGGGATCATACTACTGCAGAATGGCAAATGGAGGCATTTAGAGAGGTTGTGCCCCCACACACCCTCACCTCCAATTAGCCTGAAGAGAACTCCTCTACATGGGGTTAGTGTTTCCAAAGCCTAGTCAGTGGGCAGAGCTTCTCCTGGAACAATAATGAGGAAGACAAATGTGCATTTGTGCCTTTCAACTTTATTTTCAGTGATACCACCCAAGACGCTTACTGCTCTCTTACTACTTGGGGTTTCTTCACTTCAAATCTCTACATGAGCCAGCAGCTCAAATAATATTTGGGGTTTAGACTTCTATTAACGTGGTTTAAAAAAGCCTCTGAGATAGGATTCTCCCAGTAGGAAAAATTCAAGTAATATCAAAGATGTTTAAACTGCAAGGTCATGAGCCAAGGGCATTTTAGGAAAGTATAAGACAGAGATCTTGGGCAACAAGGTAATCATAATTTTGCCAGCCACATGAAACATAAGCATAAAGAATCTTAAGTAACAGAACCTAAGAATTAAAATAACTAAAAGACGTATTGCAATGTACACAGGATAGCATTAACTAAATGCATCACACAGAGAGTAACAGTTATAAGAATTCAGAGGAAGGGGTAATTGCTTCAATCTGGTGGGGGGGCGGGGGTTGGTCAATACCACTAGATGATCTTCCAACATCCTTCCAAGTCTCATTGCTAGCTTCTAGAAGAATACCAAGAATGCAAGAGAATTCCAACGGGTAAAGGTGAGAGATAACTCAGCTTTTATTATTCTTTATGTTCTCAAAGAATTTCATACAAACTGGATATGTCAGTTCCATAATTGAGTCCAGGTCTATATCTACTAGGAGAGGCAGATGTGTGATGGAAATATCCATTCCATTCAGGTCCAGGCAGAAAGTGACAAGGCCAGTACATTTTGTTCCCTGACTGCTGGCCAGCCACGTAACTCATTACAGAATTCAGAAGTTTTGTGGTTTTATCTACAAAGTGTGCCTGTGTTGGAGGTGCTCACAGTTCTTATAAACTGATTTTCCTTTGTATGCCAGGTAAATTGGTTCAGGGAACCATTTGGCAGAATCTGTTATGGAAATCTTAGGCCATTTTACCACCGAAGAAATGTCACCACACTAAAGTGTGTGATAAGACCCAGAGCTTTTGCTTTATTACTTTTTTAAAATTAAATAACCATAAATTTTTATTGCTATCATTACAAGTTTGTGTTTGGCCCTTTGCAGATATATGAAGAATTCTGGTGCTGACTTTGGGGGAAGATCTCGTTATCTTTATCCCTATGTTAAAGTTGATGTTTTAACTGCTGATAGACCAGGGGAAAGTTTATTGCTTTCATCTCTCAAGATGCAGCCTAGATGTCACTCCATTGATGAAATGCTCTGTCTTTTGACTCCTGTAGCACTTTGCATATACTTCTATTGAATCACACCTACTTCATTGTAACCGGATTATAGGCATAAGTGTCAAACTCACAGCTAGACTGTGAACACATTGAGACACAGCATGGTCCAACATATTCCTCATTGCATCTCCATGCCTAGCATGGAGTCTAGGAAATAGGAAGCACTCAGTTGATGTTGAGTGATACTCCTGAATGTGTCACTTCTGATTATTTGATTAAATTAGACACAGGTATTTAGCTCTCCCACATCTTGACCACACATATGACTTAGCACACATCTTGGCACAGAAGTGGGAGAAGCAGAGCTGGGAATGTGAGCTGAGGCTGGCCAGTGGTCGGGGCTTGTGTGGATAGCATCTAAACCCACTCGATGAAGTCACAGTGGAGTCTGGAAGAGCCACGGTGGTTGTTTCTGGGTCGTGCATTCGGGTTCAATTTTATAGTTCCCTGTCTAATCTTCAGATTTTCTGAATTTTCCATAAGAACCATCTTTCACTTTTATGATTGAACAAGGACCAGAAACTTTCATATTTTCATGGAAAATAAAATAAAATTTCTAAGGAACAAGTCTCATAATATGGTGACCACTGTAAAGCCCCGCCTGCCTCTATCATATTTTTACTGCTGTCTTAAACTTTAGTAGGTGCCATAACTAATTAGGGCACAACTTCCCAAGGTGACTATTTTGAATGAGCAACTCTCATTTGTTATATGTTTCAATTAGAAAAACTGTTATAATGTTTTATAATCACATAGTCTTGAAAACAATTTGTAGAAACCACCCTAGTGCATTTGAAACAGTAAAAGAGCAATGCAAAACGATGTTTAATTTAAAGCGTTAAATTGATTGATGATGGTAATACCTGTTAAATAAGTTGAGATTTCAGGACAAATCCCAGAAAGATTTATGATTTCCTCCTTTGGGGCTTCATGGCATCTCTACAGGTGTCTGAATGGAAATCGAAGCTTCCTGGACAAGCTTCCTCGGGTTTGGAACTAAACAGGAAATGTGCCAAAGAGTGTGCACAGGTATTGTCTTCATCAGCATGTAACTATTAAACTTGTGCTATACAAAAGGGGGATGGGGAGGGAATTACTTAACTTACTTTTTACCTAAGACCACCATTTTAGTTCCTTGCCCAAATCAAGTATGACTCCCCTATCTGAGCTATGTATGGTTTTAAGAGGGACATTTCAGCTACAAGATGCAGCAAGTCAAAGTAGCCCGCCACACTTCACTTTATTCTTTACCCAAGGCAATGCTGTAAAACATGCAAATATTACAGAGATTGCTTCACAGGCCCCAGCCATGGTGTCTTCATTCCAAAAGTCTCAGTAGTCAGATTTTTGAGCTGGCATAGCTTGCTTCTCTTGGGGAGCAAACCCACTTGGAGTTGTTTGCATCTCTTAGCCAAAAGGTGGGGGAACAGTCAGATGATTACCTAAAAGAGGCCTCTGTTGGGTATGGGTAATATTCAATCATAATTACATCGTTTCAATGGACAGAACCCCTGCATTCACTAATAGCAACATAAACAACCCTGGACAGGAGGATTTCCTGCCAGACTTTTCTAAGTATTACATGTTTCACTATTGCAATACATATATAACTGTATTCTAGGAAAGTTGTGCCTTGGTATAAGTGGATAGGCAAGAGTCACAATTAGCTAATCCTACTTGTTTTCATTGACAAAGGGAAAGAAATCATCTGAAGAATGTTGGAGAGATTCAAGCCTATTGAAGGGTTCTCTGAACTCCCAGAACATTCCCATGGAGACAGATTTTAAATGCATGTAAGTAGTAATTTCCATTGTGTGGCCATTTTTAGTTCTTGTATTTTTAGCCTTCCTCAGAATTTTATGATTTTCACGCTCTCCCCATCAACCTGTGTGCATAATGTTAGCTGTTCTCACAAATGTCACAGTGTCATTTCCTTCAGGAAAGAGAAGTCCACTAACCCACTGACTATTGTGTCATTCTTTTGAACTTTAAGGTCTTCTCTTCTTTAAAATTGAGGAATATTTCCTTTACCTCTCTTTTTTCAATGTTATTCCCTTAATAGATGCACACACAGATTGATTCATAACAATCCAAATCTTATCCAAAGGGCAAAGTATACTTTCAAAACGTTATTCCACAGTGCCATTAAACAACGAAATGGGAGGGAAAAAGTGAATGTACTGTGGACTGAGAAGGTGGAGAAAAGTTTCATGAAAGAAGTCAGTCTCAAGTTAAGCCAATTATGGAGAATTTGGATAAGTGGTTAAGAACAAAATTATTGTTCAAATGTTTTTATAACAGGTGAATTTCTGTACCAGAAACCAGCTACCATATTAGGAATTAGATCCAAATATGTTTGCCTTTTCCACACTGGCTTTTGAAAAATCACAATGAATGTAAATAATATTGACTTTCTGGGAGAAGGGAGGAGAGGCTGCATTTGTTAAACCTATAATCTAAAATACGCACACACACAAGTACCAAAAGATTTTCGTATCATATACTAATCCAGTCAACATTAAATCACTATATACTTGCCATAGTATGACTTTACGATGTTATTAGCTGCTTATTCATCCAGTCGCATAGAAACAACAGACTCATTCTAGTTTACGGTTTTAGCTTTTGCCATTCTGAGCATGTTACTTTTAAAGTTGTGCTTACTCACCTATGAAAGAGTTATTTACTATGGCCCAACGTATTTGTAGAAAATTCTCTTACTATAACTTCCCAGTTGCTGACCAAGGTCAGAATCTAAACACTATTTAGTGTTTCTCCCCATTCTCTCAAGTCCCCAGGAGCACAGGATTCCAGGAACTGGGCTCTCTCACGGTGCAATTTAATTCCATCTTATCTTTAGAATACTCTTTCTCTCTTGGCTTTTGAGTCCTGTGGTGGTGGTGCATTTAAATAAAGTCTTCCAAAGGTGAAAAAAAAATCTATCATTTTATAATGACTGTGTTCTAATTCTTTTATAAAGGATGCTTAAACGTATTTAGAGGCTACCGTCATTTTTTAAAAGATTTTTAAACTCATTGAACTACTCACGTGATACAAATTACGAGTAAAGATTTGCTAAAGCTATATCAGCACTAACAGACTAAAGAGGAAAAGTGATCAATTACCCACTGAAATCAATCAGTGTGACTAAGTCTTAGGTCTCCAAACCTTTCCAAGATGCTCCACCCACCACTATTTGCCTATTCAAAGCTCACCAATCATTTATGTGCCATTTCTAATCTCATATGATCCACACAAATCTTTTCTTATAATTTTTATTTAAAGTGTATTCCATCATAAATCGTATTACCTCTTTCTGCAGCAACTTTTAAAGAATTCAGTTACTAAGTTGGTTTCCAAGGGATATTTGCTGAAAAGTTGGGTAAACTCTGAATTGCATGTACATCAAGCCAACAACTCTTAGACTGAAAACATTTAGGAGCGAAATGAACTTCCTCCGTAACGAGCAGACACAGATGTAAAGTAAAGCAAGACAGCTCCATGTGCTTGAGCTCACAACAATTTCAAGGAATTTCCATTATCTATACAGATACTTGGTGTTTTTTTTTGGTTGGGAAAAAAAAAATGTGGCTGGAAAATTTTTCTAATGGGGGAGTGAAGATCATTTTCTTTCCTACCAGACCTTTCTTCATGCTATCTGAGAGAGGAAGAGTTGCAAAACGAATCACAGAAGAACAGAACTATAAATCTCAGAAGATCATCTAGCACAAGCATTGATGAGGAAACTGAGCCCCAGAGAAGAGGTTATACAAATCCACACAGCAGTTTGGGAAAGGACTAAGACGAACCACTGGGACCTTAAGGGAAATTTATAGAAGCTTTTAGCCGTTGATGCAGGTAAATCCGAATCTGAGTTGAGAGCAAACTGACAGAAAAGTTTCTATCTCAAAAATAATTAATGAACTAGAAGGATCTTGGTATCTTTCAACTCAAGATTAATAAGAAAAGACTAAATCAAGGATAGAGAAAGGAAACGAGGATAACAAATCTTATGAAATGCGGAAGATACCCAATCATCCTCTAGAATTGTTTACTTTCCAAATTTGCTCTAAACCCAAATGTCAAGTAAGTTTTATAAAACAAGTCCTTATTGTACATATAATATTTGTTAGAGAAAGATATTTTGTCACACACGCTCCAGTTAAGAACTAGAGAGAAGAGGTAAGGGAGAAAAGGCTTAAGGATAGAGCCCCAGATTGGAATTTTAAAATCATTTTCCCTTTTAATCATATAATACTATGTCCACTGGTAGCAACATCTATCCAAAATACAGGAAACAAGAGCAAAATAAATCCCCCTTGGGTAGTTTGATTTGCAAAATTAAGTCATAAAAGGATATCACCCACAGCTCTTGGTATGTAAATTGTTATGAACTATCATACATTGTCTTCAAATGTCACTTGAACTTATCTCCCAACAAACTCAAGTTTCATGAGCATTAGGGCTATGTCCCGTACCACTTATAAAGCCCTGTTTATACTTAACATGATCCTAATGACATGACAGCTTCTTAATAAATACTTATTGAATTAAACTGAATTGAGGGCCAGCCCCAGTGGCTTAGGGGTTAAGTTCAGTGCACTCCGCTTCAGCAGCCCAGGTTCAGTTCCCAGGTGTGGACCTACACCACTCCTCTGTCAGTGGCCATGCTGCAGTGGTGGCATGCAAAAAGAGGAAGATTGGCAGTGGATGTTAGCTCAGGGGGAATCTTCCTCACACACACACAATAAACAAATAAATAAACTGAATTGATTAAACTCAATTTACAGTTTTTGATAAATAATAGTAGATTTGGAAAGATATCATTTTAACTTAGAAAAAAATCCCACAGATTTCCCCTCTTTCACTCCCCACCCTTCTCTGGACCCCACTCTCAGTGCCAAGGTAGAAATCTTACCTCTAGAATTCATTGACTGAGAAAATTCTATGCATGTATTCAGAAATCCGTTGCTGAGACCCAAATGCCACCACACACCCCTCTTCTCCCTGCCCACAGTCTGGTGTGAGGCACACATACTGGAAGTACGGGAATCACTTTGGGAGCATATTTTAAGGAGAGATCAATAGAAGATAATAAATCAAGTTTTCCAAGGTATCTTGAACTATGTTGGGGAAATATTCGGAAACTTGTAGAAGCAGGTGAACTGCTAAATTATGAGGGGGATAAATTATTACAGGAACAGAGGAGGGGATAAACTATTACAGGAACAGAAAATTATAAGAGCAGTAGAAGAAACTGGCCTGACTTTGCTGGCTGCTGATAATTCTCCAGAACTACCAAGACAACTGACTTGCATGCTGTGGAGTCTGCTCATAATCTTTGTCGTGGTTTTCTCGGTCTCTTCACGCACCCTTTCGTATTTTTATCTCCTTAAAATATTGCTTCTTGTTCAGAATAAAAATAGCTCTTTTTCTCTGACTATTTAAATATTACACACTCATTATACAAAACACAGCTTACCTGCAAGCATTTGGAAAAAAAAAACTTGCCTGAATTCCTACCACCCTGATATAAATCAATACCATTGTAGTCACGTGTTTGTTGACCATTTAGATTTGCTCTCCCGTGAATTACATATTCGTAACCTTTGACCACTTTTATTGTGTTTTCCTTATCAGGTTGTAAACCCTATTTTGTATAGTACTAATATTAATCTTTTTTATCAACAGCTCTGCAAATATTTTTAGTCGCTTTGTTATATCAAAGTTTTTATATTTGTAGTATTTATATATATATTTATTTTGTGTGTTTGGCATTTTTGCTATATAAAAGCCTATATACTTATAGAGTCTGATGCGTCTTTTCTTTCTTTTGGATGGATCAGAACCCATCTGCCTACTCATCCTTTCCTCTTGGACATCTCATAGTCATCTCAAACTTAAATGCCCCCAAAGCAAACTTTTGATTCCCACATCCTCCTGATTTTGCCCCACCCTCCAGTCTTCTTTATCTCAGTAAAGCAATTTTATTCATTCTGATCCTCAGAGAAAAAACCTTGGAGCCATCTTTGACTCCTTTATCTTACACCTCTCAACCAAACCATTGGTAAATCCCTTTGGCCCTTCCATCAAAACAGATTCCAAATCTTACCTCTTCTCACCTCACTACTGCAACCACCCTAGTGGTGGAACTGACTATAATTCTTGAAGAATTATACTCCTTTGCTCTTCACCATCGTGAAATACCACCTTCATACACATACACACACAGACGTTCACATACACACACGCACACCCCCCAATACCCACATTTTGTTTAAAATAATCAGAGAGGATCCTCTCAAAATTATGTTCTTTTCCACAGCTATTAGATATTACCAAGAAAGACACTCACTAGTAGAGGACAAAACACATCCAATAAAGTAATATCTTTTCACTTTCAATTGCTTTTAATTTGGGGTGTGTCTATATAGAAAACGTGTGAAAAATAGCTGTCTATTTCAAAATGGCTTTTCCCTAGAAATAATAAGAATATACCACTTGATGTGAATTTGAAGAGCATTTATCTAGGTTTGTACACCATTCATTGATCCTTATACTCATTCTAAGATGTTCCAGATGGAGCATTTAGATGGCATTTCTCTCCTTCTATATATGTGATATATAATATGCATGATATAATATATCACATATAATATATAATAATGTAATATATAACATATGTGAAAATATATATTCCTTTATATATGTGAAAATCTATTATTTTTGCCTATCGTTTTGGTTATATCTACTAGCTTTATCAGTGCCATAAATGATATAAATCTGAAATAACTGGATCTTATGAAGTATCTTTTAGGCGTATTGTTTAAGGCAATAATTATTTCTATATCTAACATTTTTTATAGACCATATATTTTTTGGTTAACCTGTTAAAACTCTTTTTCCCTTTTTTATTCTCTGTGTCATGATGAAGTAGTGTATCAAGAAAAGACATACTTGACTGATAACCAAGAGGTTACCTAACTTAAGAAAGAAATATACCCAGAGGCTCACTACAATGCTTCATCAAGGACTCATGGGGGACCTGGCCCAGCAGACCCCTTGAAATGGTGCACCAGATGAGGAGCTTCTGAGAATGGCTCTGAACTTCAGGCAGTAATTGTATGAAAGGGTTCCAGTGATGCATGATTGGCCAGGAAAATATCTTACGCAATGCACTCTGATATCCAAGCACACTACTTTCATTATTTTATGAAGTAGAAACAATTTTCTAAACACCTACATGTAATATCATTATTCTCTTTCACTTATTTGAATGGTAAATGACAGTATCTAAAAATCATAAAATTGAAATAGCAGCCCCCTTCTTTTATGTCTATTTCTATCTAAATGAAATCTACCATAGCTCAAGGCCTATGCTTGCTCTCCGCTTTGGCAGTCTGGGGTTCACAGTTTTGGTTCCTGGGCACAGACCTACACTCCGCTTATCAAGCCATGCTGTGGCAGACATCCCACATATAAAGTAGAGGAAGATGGGCACTGATGATATCCCAGGGAAGAGGATTGGCAACAGCTGTTAGCTCAGGGCTAATCTTCCTCACAAAAAAAAAAAAAAGAAGAAAAAAAAGAGAGAGTGATTAACTATGCCGAGTTCTGCTAATAGGTAGGCAAGATGACAACAAAATGACTATTGGCTCTGGCAACATGGAAGTCCTTGAGGACACTGACAAGGGTTACCTCAGAGCAGTGGTGGAGACAAAAGACTGGTGGGAGTACATTCAAGGAGACCAGAAGGAGGAGGAGATCCCTTTCCTGTCTTCCTGTGAGTGGTAGGATTGGTAATTAACATAATGGAGATTCTCAATCTTGTACTGCCTTTAATTTTGTGATTTGGGGCAAAACACTTAAAATTAAAATACTAAACTATATGATCCTTATCTTCTATTAGAACATTTCTCTACTCTGTAATCCCTCCCTAATGTAAATAGGTTTTTCCAAATTTGACTTTATTTTCTTAACTATTTTTTATATTTAATTCTGCTGGCCTTTTTTTCTTTCTCTCTCCCTCTCTTTTTTTTTTTTTTTTTTTTTTTTTGTCTTTTTCAGTATCCAGGTAGAAGAGGAAAACTACCATTCATAAATCTATCAGAAAATACGAGCTAGTATTATTAACCAAAAAGTTATATGAAAAATGGAAAATTTTAAACTTTTGAAATGAGAAATCATCATGCAATGTCTATTCAGGCCATTTTCTATAATATTGTCAAAATAAATAGCCTTCCTTGCATTTAACATTATTTAACATTGCTATTTTTCTTTCCTGTGTTTTCTGTTTGTTTACAGATATGGAGGCAGATAATGTTTTTTAAATCAAACACATGCCTACTTCATAGGACTGCTTTAATGTCATCTAGTGAATAATTCTATATTCATGAAGCACTTTGAGCTCCCCAGGAAATCTGTTAAAAAATGAATAAACAAAGAACTAGCTATTTCTTTAATTTGGTCCAAGATTGAGTGAAACTTTTCTTTGTGATTAAGGAATAAGTATTAAACAGAGATAATCTCAGATTAAAACATGTCACAGTGCTAGCTTTATGTCCCTCTTTCACTGATATGGAAACCCTTTGTAGGACCTTCACGTTCTTAAAAGCCAGGCCAAAATATAGATCTCGGACGGAATATTTCTAAGGTGGGTCCTGAACGCGTCGCATGATAAAGACTGGGGAGGTTGGGAAGGAAGCTGCCCTGGGCCTCTGTGTGTCCTTGTCTCACAGCAGCTGCCGCCCGACCAGCAAACGATGGATGCCTCACAAGGCTGCAATCCCATCAGGCTCCAGCTAGAGGCGCCTTCGGCAGAGCTGAGCCAAGAGCCTGGATGATGGGCCGGAACTTATTTCCTCATCAGCCTCAGAGTTTAGAAGGCACAGAGACCCAAACGTGTGACCACCTGGGCATAGCATTTGGTGCCCCTTCAAACCAGTGCTCTTTAGTATGTGTTCAGCTTTCCTTTAGACGAGAGACAGACCATCCTCTTTCCTTAATTGCCCAAAACAATTTAGCTCTGGCCGCAAACTTAACACCCCACCCTGCAAAATAGAAGCCCTGAAATTATGGCTCCGTCCTCCTTGAGAAGGCACTTTAGGAATAATGGTCATCTGTCGTGACTAAAGCATGCCTCTCTTGTGACTAAAGTGTGCCCCTCCCATTTCCTTTTTTTTTTTTTTTCTAATTGGTAAACTTTATTTTTTAGGTTTTAGGTTTACTGAAAAATTAAACAGAAAGTACAGAGGGTTTCCATATACTCCTCCCTGGCCCCTGCCCCCCACAGTTTCTCCTATTATTAACATCTTACATTGGTGTGGTACATTTATTATAGTTGGTGAACCAACATTGATACATTAGTATTAACTAAAGTCTATAGTTACATTAGGACTCATTCTTTATATGGGTTTTGACAAATGCATAGTGTCATGTATCCATCATTGAAGTATCGTACAGAATGGTTTCATTATCCTAAAAATGAATGTCCCTCCCTTTTTCTTTTGAAGTAGTTTATCCAAGTATCCCTTACAAAAGTTACCCATCTTATCACATCTTCAGTGATGTTTCATTACCTCGAAGGTAAGTTAACATTCCTTACAGAGGGCCAGCTGCCAGACTGGTCATACTAGTCACATGCTCATGATGTGGATGGCAAAATTGCCAGTTTCTATTTCAATCTTACTGAGACAGAATTTCAAAAATTATGGCTAACAAGTGAGAAGGTGACTAAATATATCTAGTCTTTATACCTAAGGTCAAACAGGGGCAAGAATGATGAAGTACGATACCCAGTGAAGAGTTCCCAGCATGCTAAAGTCACAGAAACAGTGAACTGAAGACGGGAAAAGGGCAATGCCATCATTAAGGCAAGGTTAAGTTACAAATCAAATTCTGGTTTCCTTTTACCAGTTTCTCTTGAAGGAGAGTGAGCGTCTTCCTGAAGCAAGTTCAAGTTTCCTTTCTCTGTAGGGAGGCTTAAGTTCCAGTCCTCCGCTACAATTATATTCAGGACATGAGTTATAAGATGTGTAAGCCTAAATATAAGAGAAGGGCAGACCAGCAGTTCAAAGTGCACAGAGAAGTCCCCAAATTGCTCCAGCCTGGGGTATTCTGTGTCTTGCATTTTGAGCATCATGCTTATAGGAAAACTTAGGAAGAAAAAGTGAGCTGAAACAGTTGGGTTGGGAAAGATCAATAAAACTGAAACTTTTCAGATTGATGCAAAATTAATGGCATGGAAGAGAGAGTGCAGTGAAGTGGGAAAAGATGACATTTAGAATCAGAGATAAAATCAAATCCGACCCCAGACACTAAGTAGCTGTGTGACCTTGCCTAGCTTATACAATCTTAGGACTACCAAATTTCATCTATAAAATAAAGAAAATAATTATTTTGGTAATAAGTAGATCAACATTATAGAGGACTTGATTCCCAGTGGGTTAAGACAAAAATTTGAACTACTCTTTCTTTTTGTACCATGTAGCCTATTAAGTAACTTTATATTTTTTAATTGGAGTCCTTTTCTTTCTATAGAAAATCTTCATCACTGTATTATCTGTTTCCTAGCACAGTATGCTTTGTGTTGGCTGATTATTCATTGTGCCTTGATGAAAAATGTCTTCACATTTTTAATTTGATTGAATTATTCTATTACTATGAATACACAGTCTGTAGAGAAATAACAATTTGTCTCCCATTAGCAGAAATGAGTTTCACATCACAAACTTAAATTATCTGTTGAATTTCTTTTCAAGAATGGCCTTTAAAAAAATGATGATGATAGCATGAGTACAGTAACTTTTTCTAAGCCAACAAGATGGATTTAGAATATAGATAATTATCCTTTCAGAGAAAGAGAAAGCAAATAGCAAAGTCCCATTTTAGCCAGCTTGTCCTTCTGTAGGAAAGTAGGCTGGGAGCCTCACCTTACACACAGGCAGCCCTGAAGGGAAATGAAAGAGGTCTCCCCAAGGTGCAGATAAGCATGGACATGATCTTCTTGGAGCCAATTTTTTTATTAGTTTTTTAGCCACTTCCTCCTCCTGAGAATTGCTGCTGATTTTATATCCCACATCTACAGTGAAGTTTAGAAAAAAATTAGGAGATCCAAGAGAACTTGCAGGTAAAACTTTTTCCTCATGTAGCAGCAAATTCTTTGCATAAAACAAGCAAACAAAGATAGTTGGAAGGAAAACATTGGTCATATATTAGTTGGTGAGCTCAAAAACAGTAAAATTCATTTTTAACCATTTCTCTGACTTTAATCAAAGCATGTGTTAACATTATTTCAAACTCTGTTGTCAATTTAGCTATCACTAAATTGATGATAGCTATGAGCATCTGTGTAGGAAAACCTCAGTCCTCACCCCGTGTTTCTCCCTTTCTCTCACACTACTACCACCTCACAACATTTCCGACCCCAGACGTTGGAGGGGGGTTCCCCTCAACAAGCAATTCTGTGACACCAGCTGGTATCCTACAATTTGACTCAATTCTGACACTATCTACCTGGAGATAGAAGCAGATCTCACAGGTTCAGGGCTCAGTCCCACAAGACTGCTCCCCACTTAAGATGCCAATTGCAAGTAGTAGGTTCCCAGGTTACCCATAACTTCTGTTCATGTTGGCTACACATCAGAGGTTCCCAGGACCTCCTCCACCTTGTATTTGAATATTTGCTAGAACAGCTCACAGAACTCAGGGAAACACGTACTTACTTTGACCATTGTTTATTAAGGATATGATAAAGGGTATAGATGAACAGCCAGATGAAGAGATATATAGGGTGAGGTCTGGGAGGGTCCCAAGTGCAAGAGAACCTTCCCCCATGGAGTTGGGTGCATCACCCTTCAGGTACGTGGATGTGTTCACCAACTTGGAAGCCCTCCAAACCCCATACTATTGGGATTTTATGGAGGCTTCCTCATGTAGGCATGATCAATTATTAACTTCATTTCCAGTCCTTCTCCCTCTCTGGAGAATGAGCGGTGGGCTGAAAATTCCAAGCTTCTAATCATAGCTTGGTCTTTCTGGTGACCAGCCCCCATCCAGTAGCCCATCCCAGGAAATTCCAAGGGATCCAGGAGCCCTGTGTCATGAACCAGGCTCAAAGACCAAACATTAGAACAAAAGATGCTCCTAGTGCTCTTATCACTTAGGAATTTGCAAGGGTTTCAGGAGCTCCATGCCAGGAACTGGGGGCAGAGACCAATATATGTATTTCTTATTATCTCACAATCCCAAATCAAATATTTTTCTGTACATGGACAAATACTCTCTGCAAATTAGCACATCACCAGAGTCTGCCCACAAGTATAGCTCATCAGTTATTTATGATCTTTTAATGGTCATTCTTGTTTTCCTAACTTTAATAGATCTTAACCAAAAATTATTAGTAATAGAAATATGAGAATTGAAGATATAATACAACTAAATGAGAGACACCACAACCACACCACCAGACCAAATGCTACTCTTCCTTGATTCAGTTGTGAAGTTTGAGCACTGTGGTGACTGACAAGCAGAAAAAGACTGGAACTAGGATAAAGGAAAAAGAGGATGGACATGGCCAGAATCTTATTCAAGGCCAGAGAAGATACTCCTTTTGTTTCCTAACTCTTGTTAGAATTCAACCCTCACTCCAATTTTGGCACTTGAAAATAGACATGGCATCATTTATTCAATAAATAAATCATAACTGACACCTACTATGTGCCAAGATTATTGAAGGTACTGAGGATGCGGAGAGAACAAAACAGGAAAGGTCTCTGTCCTCAGGGGGGTTACATTCTAATGGAATCGGGAGAAAAAAATTAACACATAAATATAAAATATATTTCAAGGAATGGAAAGTTCTAAAAAGACAGATAAAGAAGGGAAGGGGGTAAAATGGAATAGAATGTGCTATTTCAGGTAAGGTGACAGGGAAGGCTCTTTGAGGAAGACATCTTTGCAAGAAGCCTGAATGAAGTGAAGAAGTGAGCCATACACACGTCTGAGGGACGAGCATTCCAGGCTGAGGGAACAGCAACGACTGTTCAGCAAGATGCTGAGGTAGGAACGTGCTTAGGGTATCCTAGACCATCTGATAGGCCAGTGTAGCTCAGCCAAAGTGAATAGGAGGAAGAGTGGCAGTAGGTGTTATGATCCATGGTAGAGAGTTCTGATTTTATTCTGATTAAGATGGGAAGCCTTGGAGGAGTTCTAACAGGCAGTATCTTGCTCTGATTTTGAGTTTAAAAGGGTGATTTTGCTACTGGATGGAGAATGGAGCATGGGGGCGCCCGAGGGAAGCCAGGGAATGAGGCAGAAGCTTCTGCGATAGTCCTGTGATGGATGCTGATAGCTGGACAGGGTGACAGCAGTGAAGGTGCTTACAAAGGTCACACTGAGGCAGAGGATTAGGACAAGAGTCAAAGATGACTCCAATTTTGGGGCCAGAACAATTAGAAAAATGGTGTTGCCATTTACTGAAATGAGGATATGGGGCAGGAACAACTTTGTGCGTTGGGGAATCGATTTCAGTTTGGGACTTGTCACACTGGATTACCTTCTTAGACAGCTAAATAGAGTGTCGAGCAGTCACTTAGATGCACAAATTAGATGTTTAAGGGAGCAGGCAGATTTCGATATTTATATTTTGGGGATGTCACCATATTGGCAGAATTCCAGGCCATGTGTCTATCTGTGGTCATCCAGGAAGTGAGTAGTGATAGGAATAGTCATCAGCCTGGAGAATTGATCTTACAAACAGAGATAAGACTTCTTTTTTGCCCTGTGTCTCCAATGATCTTTAAAGGAACATTCCCAGAGAAATGTCTGCAATCTTAGAAATCCAGTGGTCATTAGGAAGATGCGTGTCTTTGTAAACGACAGTTATTCTCTAGAGCAGAAAAGGTGGTGTGATAATTCAATAACGGAAGTCTGTCTTGTCTTCTAAGTATATGGTGCGGAAATTGCTCTGGACGGGGTGGTCAGAATCCAGTCACTGAATCCAGTCACTTCCATTCCTAGAGTCTCAGTTTCCCCATTTGCAAAATCTAGTGGTTGGATACTTTCTAAGTTTCCTTCGTGTTTCAAAACTTGATTCTCATATTTTACTATTTATTTATCATATTCTACAATGACAGAATATTTTGGTTGTAATCTACTTTCTCTCTATACACACACACACATATATATACATATAGAGGGAGAGAAATACAGTTTTTAGAACTGAAGTTTGGTCTAGCCAAATGCTTTTTAGAATTCATATGCCATTTATTAATCTTATATTCACACTGAAAACAGTTTTTTCCATCTTTCATCTTCTAATTTTCTGGACGTCAGTGCTATTGGGGATAATCCAACTGATCAGTAGACTTGTGTTCTTTGAACTGTAGCTGTGAGTCCAGAATTCCAGAAATTCCACTGTCAGTTACTGTGCTCTTTTCCTCCAAAATTTAACGAGCACTTTTCTTCTGTAGGTTCTCACTTGGACAGTACATACTGTACCATCTTTCATTTTATCAAACACTGTAAACACAGAATTAGGTACGATGCCCAGCAGCAGTACTAAACTATGCAGGATCCATAGTGAGCCGTCAGGACAAGTTAGAGCATCACATTCTCTACCCTAGCTCTTCCCCAAGCATTAATACCAAGGTTTCCTGAGGTCATAGGGAGAAGATGACAGAGGGATTTAGAGTTAGTCAAGTAAATTAAATCTGAATGTCAAAAAATTTAAATCATCTACAACCATAATGTATTAATTCGTCTTAAACTCATACATTTTATAAAGCATATATAAGAAGGAATGCTTAAAGGATGGTTTGTTTAAAAGCATTTCCTAAACCAGCTAGAGCATTTACATAAAAATTAGAGGTTTTATTTTCACTTCGGCTATTTTGTGTGCCCTTCACATACATAGCTTTGCAGTTATGCAATACGTCTAACTAAAAGAGAAACCTTAAAAGGAATGATGACCTAAATGTAATGGGAAATAAATGGAAAAGGAAAAAGACAGTGCTTCTATACAATGGAATAATAGGAAGTCATTAAATATCAGACTTTGAAGATTATTTGATAATATAGGGAAATGCTCTGACAATATTAAATGAAAAAAATATGTACAAAAACAATGTGATTTCAACATTTTTACAGAGAAATAGTATATATTTCAAATTAGTAATGGTTTTAAAAGGCCAAAAGGAAATGTTGATTCTCTAAATGATGGAATTACAAATTATTTTTACTTTATTTTTATTATCATTATGTTAAGTATGTATTATATTGAGAAAAAAATGTTAGTTTAGATGAATCAGACATGCAAAATCACTCAAATATTAGAATTATGTTGTAAATAATACTATGGAAGTAAGAGAATCACATTTGTCTTTTCATATTGCCACAGTCTTATGATCACCTTTGTACCTGATATGAAACAGCTCTTCACTTATAGGTTAATATGTCTTATGATTACTTCCACAGGACTCTGACTTGGATAGGGTCAGCTGTCATTTTACAGAGGTCTAAATAAGTCTTAAAAAAAAGGAAAGCAAAAATTATCCTAATGGCACTTGTTGAAGACGGTAAGGAAGACTTTATTCAAGGGCAGGACATCGCAGTGGGTGTAGGGACCACTGCAATGGGGTCTGGCAATGGAGGAGAGATTGGACTCAACACCAAATACAGCATGGGCAAATAGGATAACCAAGGAGTAGGGTAGGGGTCAGTGGATGGAAAATTACAAAAAGGAAACATTAGGAGTAGGGGGGATTCTGGCTAACCTGACCTAACAAGATTCTTCCCGAAGGCAGGCCAGGGTGATCAGACGTGATCTGGCGGATGGTGGAGGATGAGGAGCCCAATCAGATATCAAGGGTACTCAGATATGGGGGATTCTAGCTAATCCAACTTCACAGGATTCTTGCTAAAATTGGACAATACAGAAACAAACACCAAAGTCCAAATGTCAAGGCCTAGTTGAAAAATTCAGGGGAGCCTGAGTAGAGTTTGGTCAAGGAGAGAATCCTTGTCAACATGAATCAAAAAAGTCTACAGAATTTAAATGGTGTGAACTCCAGAACCCTGTTTAAATCTCAAAGTTTTGTTTTATATCCATTGTGGACTAATTTGGACCAAGTGAGTTTCATATTCAGGATATACAGATTAGACACCTGGTTTGAATTAATCCAGGTGTGAAGCCTGCTCTTCAGGAGTCTCAGAAACTAAGAAGTGGATGTGTAGATAACAATTCCCCATAATACATATTTCGCATTAATTCATAAAATATAATATGTAGTAGATGTCAAAGTGATACATTCATATGTAAGTATAAATATTGTTATATGGTTGTTAAATGAAGCAGAGATTAACCTTAAGACAAATTATCTCTGATTTTACTTTTATTCTAAGAGACTGAGGATAATTTCTGTGCCTGGTTATGCTCAGGGGAAATCAATCTATACATTGAGATGTAAACAATCCCAACACAGTTAGAGGAGGTAGGGGAGGGATTACACAGAGTCTGTTTTAAATCCTGAAAAGTGAAACAGATCTTTTAGAAGCCAAAATACAAGCCTCCAATTTTCCCTTTCTTGTTTAATTTTGCAAGATTTCGACACTAAATGAATGTAAATTTAATCATGCATTTTTAAAATTATAAAGTATCTCTTTTATGATGGTGGCATTCTTTTTACATTTTAGGTCCCCAGAGGGCAAGAGCTATGTCTGCTTAATTTGAATCCATAGTACCTAAAATAATGTCACTTGATTGCAATTATAAAGACGATGACGACAATGATAACCCTGGTGCTGCTTCTTAGAAAAGGCTCAAGAAAAACCCATCCCGCAAGCTTAAAACACAGTCGCACTGAAGCAACATATTACTTGTTCACAGTGACTGCAGCCACTTTTCAGAAAGGCCCCAAATCATTTCAAAAGTACAAAGAAGAGGAAAAGGAACTAACGTATTCACTCCAGGTGACTTTAGGCAACACATTAATTCTGGAACATGAATATAAATAAATAATAAATACAATTGAATTCATCCCAATCTATCATAGAACTTCTTTGACAACATAAAAGTCAACCAAATAAATCAGAATAATAGGATTTTGACAAAACAAGACATTTATCTATTCCCAGAGAAACATATTGGTCACACAACTTATAAATTGCCAATAGAGGTTTCCATCCATCACCAAGATTCCCATCTAATGACGGGGAAGTAATTACCATACCTCTACCATGTCATGCAATCTTTTGATGTGTCGGGAAGTGAAACAACGCATAAATGCAGCCCTCAGTGTGTGGACGACACCTGTGGGGTGGGTAGATTTTTTTTTTCACTGATAGCATCTAAACTGTCTCATGAATAAGCACAGAATGTTTGTCTGTAATTGTTCTATGGTTTCAGGAAAGGCTGCTTAAGAGGCTTTCCTGGGAGAGAGACAAGGTTTAATCTTGGACCTTCCTACAGTCTGTCACAACTCTTTCCCCACTAACACATCCAAAAAAAATATGTTTCCTAATATTTTTAAATAACAATGGATTAGAAGCTCCAGATTTAGTTCCAACTTACTGGGTCTTTTAGCTTAAAAATAGAATTTCTTCTGACCTGAAATGTGCAGGCATCTGTTAGCATTGAATTTGAATATTTGAATAAATGAATTGGGAACTTATTCCCAAATTTTACATATATATTTTTTACGTGTATATATGAGAGAGAAAACCTGCCCAGAAATGAAAGAGTGAAAATCAACTCAGATTGAAAAAGGAAACAAGGAATCCTGCTGTAAATCAGGCAGTGAGGACAGACACACAAAGCCAGCTGTGTACTCCTCAGGGAACACTGTTTCTCCCTAGGCCATGTAGCAGCTGTAAAATGCCATAACAACCCTCCTCTTGAGTGACTACTGCTTTGTCACCAATGATGCTCACAGGCCCACTTTGCTGTAACTCATCTATTACTGGGAATATCCAATTGCTAACCATCCCTTGCCTCACGACCACGTGTCACAATCCCCAGCTAATCTCCATTTAACCTAACCCCGCCCCAGAAACAGCAAGGAATCCAGAAGTGATCTCCACTGGCTTCCCTTGGACTCTCCTCAGAACACTTCAGGGAGAACCCAGACCTTGTGAAAGAGACTTCCCTAGTCAAGTAGCATTCCCGGGCTCTTCTGAAGGGCCCTCTCTCGCTGCAAGTCAATAAATCTGATTTTGTCAGACTAGGGGTTTGTCCCCCGTGATCTGTAACTCATCAGGCTTTTGCAAATTGGAGATTTGGCTGAGACCCTCTCAATGCCATGAATCAAGACCCTAACTTGAATCTCACCTACTCCAGGCTTCTCTGTCCCAAAATGCATGAGTTTTACACTAAACCAGGGGTCTGATGACCTCTTTGGCTCTTCCATGTCAGGGTTATTATTTGTCTCCTAGGATTTGGGAATTATAAATCTCACTTTGTCAAACTACAGGTTTGTTCCTGGTGGTCTAGGAAAAAAAAAACTATATATATATATATATATATATATATATATATATATAAACTGTATATATATGAAATTATTTCTTCACTTCAAAGATAAACTCTTTTTGAGGTTAGCACAGATTTAGATATTTAACTTTTCTTTTTTTTTTTGCTTGAGAAAGATTTGCCTTGAGCTAACATCTGTGCCAATCTTCCTCTACTTTGTATGTGGGTTGCTGCCACAGCACGGCTGATGAGTGGTGTAGGTCTGTGCCTGGGAACCAAACCCACAAACCCAGGCCACCAAAGCAGAGTGCACTGAACTTAACCACTAGGCCACAGGGCTGGCCCCTAGATATTTAATTTCTGACTTTAATTTTAGTTATTCAGTTGTTTGTACTAGTTTTTAATATAATGGATATATTTATTACTATGATTTTGCTGTGACAATAAACTCAATAATCACAAATAAGTTAGAAAAGAGAATATACATGTATATAAGAATGGGCATAACTAGAAAGAAGAAATAAAGAATTCATATGGTGGATGTGTGAATCACTCTTGGAAAATTCATTTTCAGACACTACATCTTTTTCTGAGAATTCTTGATCACCTTCATAAAAGTAATTTTATTGATCTTCTATGATTACATGAGTGATACATCTTGGCCCCTTTATTTGCTTGATAACTTCCTTTTTTTTTTTTAAACAATCAGACAAGAACAGAGAAGACTTGGGCTGATGAGCAGACTTTTTTTTCCCTCTCAAACCACCATTACCTAAGATCAGAGCCCTCTGATAATTTGTGCTGCTATTTTAGGATCCAGTTTCATTCTACAACTGGCTGAAGCATGAAATGAACTGAAATAAACTGAATTGAATGGAACTGAACTGAGATGAACTGAAATAATGCAATTTTCAGTATTCTTTATACCTTGAGGACAGAGCAAGTGCCTCACCCATCTTCCTCCAAGAGGTCCCAGCACAGTGACCAACCCATACAAGACTCAGTGCCTGGCTGTTGAATTTCGCTAACAGCAATCTATTTCTCTCCACGTAATCCACTCTGGTTTTACCAAGGCTGAAAATATCCTGGATTACATTTAGAGAGATCTGTAAGCTAATTGCCAAAGCACATAACTTCATTCAAATATATTCTCTATTGCAGTCAGATGTGAAAAAACAAAATTTAGAAAACAAGTCAGAAAGGAAATGAAGAACTTGAATTCTCAATACCAATTTTCCCGATTCACGCGGTCTCCCTCTCCTCATCCCATTAACCATTTCTTCTACTCCCATCCCTATAATTTTTCTAGTATTTATTGAATGTCTACTACATGCCAGTCAACATGCTAAGCACTTCCCATGCATTATCACATTCAATCTTCACAGCAGTGCACTGTTATTAACACCATTTAACAGAGGAGGAAACAGACTTGCCCAAGGCCACTCCACAAGTTAGTTTGAACCACGTCATACTTAAGCCTAATATCTAATTCTCTGAACCCACATCTTTATTTACTGCAATGGTGAAATATGGAGAAGAGGCAATGCTGTTAGTACACAAACTAGCCACAGATTTACATGCAAAAAATAGGAACTCTGAAGGAATCCAACACACCAGTTAGCACTATTTCTGCTTTCTCCTCCATCTTTCCTCTCTTCTCCACTTCACTGCCTAAAAGTTCTCCCAGCACCTGATGCCAACCCTGTCCTCATCCTCCTTCCATATACCCTTCTCTTTTATCTTGCTCCACCCCGCAGAGGACTGGCTTAAAATTATATGGGAAAAACTACTTCATAATTCCAAAGACAAGAGTTAGTCCACTAGATCGTCCATAACAAGATTTAAAGTTTAGTAACATCTCAAACCAAAACTGGTTAAGTGAGCACCTCGGTGTTGTTTGCACAAGCATCACTTCAAATATCTGAGAGGACAGGACAGATGGTTATCAGTAACCTCCCTCCAGGTGCCTTGATAAACTTAAGCATGATATATACAAATAAGCTAATAAATATATTACAGGTTTTTTTCTTAACCATGTAAACAACCCACATATAAAGTCACGTCTGAGTTTCACGACATTTTTTCTTCTGTCTTGGTTGCTATTAACTGATCACATTTCTATTTGTGAATCATCAGATAATGAATTTATATTTAGGAACAGAACATCGTTTCACTTGATGAGTATGCAGGTGTTGATGCTCCAAAGTACCAAATACCAGATGCAGATGCTGAACACCCAGTTTCATGGCAGGACTGACTATGTGAAGATGCTCTAGGATCCAGAGGCTTTCTGAAGACTCAATTTTCAAAATAACCGTTACCGTTTTCACCTAGCAGATCAGCAAATCATTCTTTCATTATAAATCTCTTTTGTTGGGAAACAATTTACTCACTTGAATTCTAGGTAGCATGCTCACTTTAACATTCTTCTTTTCCACAGAAATCCATTAAAAATAAATCCACGATCTTGGCAGATTAGCTAAAAGATTAATGTCAGACTTCTTAAAAAAGAAAATTACTTGGGCAGAATTCTGACTGCACAGCATGTTGCCTTTTTTTGTGATTCTTTTATTCTCCTTTTTTTTCAGTTTGGTTTTTGTTTTCATCAAAGTCATAAATGCACAGAGTTGAAAGAGGCAAATAGTTCTTTTAAACCCCTTAGGAAGAACAACAGAGCCCTGACACCAGTGTCCAACATATACATGCATTTCCCACTCTCTGGTGGCAACAATTTTCAATTTATAACTTTTTGTTATTGTTCATAGTTACTCCACAACTCTAAATAGATTATACTACTCCTTTTGATATTTCTATTTTAAGAATAATCTATAGACTTTCCTTTATGGAAGGTGAAGATTCAGGTCTCCCTCACTCTCCCTCAACCCAACTGGCCTCCAGTAGCATCTTGTGCTACGTTTGGTTAGATTACTATTCAATACTTAACCTTATTATAAGTATTTATGTAAATGATGGGCAATACATTAATCTATAATAACTTATCCTTTCTTGCTGCATGAGATTTTTGTTTTACCTGGAGTTAATTGTTGCCACATTTTTGTTTGTTTAGTTTTCATCCACAAATTTTCCCTCAAGTGTCTAAACTTCCTCTCAGAAGGGTCAAGCACATGAGGTATTCTTATCAAGTTCAAATAGCTATCTCCTTCTGACCTCTTCAGGTCTGGACAAGGTTTCTTCCTGGGCCATCTCCTCAGCTGGCTCTTTCTTAACCACTAACTTAAGGTTGGAATCCTGTGTGTAGATCCCAAGTAGTTCATTTTTTGGTGGAGCATCTCAAGAGCATCCTAAAAAAGCATGTGTGTGGGAAGCAAATTTTACAGAGCCTTGATCTGAAAATATCTTTATTCTTGATTGTAAGTCATTTTCCCTGAGGATATTTAAGGTATTACCACTCACTTCTTGCTTTCAGTATTGTTTTCGAGAAGTTTAAAGCCATTCTGATTCCTTATCCTTCATATTAACCCCCCATCTGGAAGCTTTGGGGTACTTCTCTTTGCCCAAGTATCTGAAATTCACAATTAAGTGCTTGGCGTATTTCTATTTTTATAGATTATATTGTACACGCAATGGGCCCTTTTCATCTACAAACTCATATTCCACAATTCTGGGCGATTTCTTGAATTTTTTGCTCTAATAATTTCTTCTCCTCCCTTTTCTTTTTTCTTTCTGTTATTCAGATATTAGAATTTATAGACTAATCTTTAATTTTTGTGTCTTCTCTTTCTCTTATTCTCCTGTACCTCCTACTGAATATTTCATTTCTGTCATATTCTTATTTCCTGCAGCTTTCTTTTTGTTGCTGTTGTTTGCTGATTGTTCTGTTTATACAGAATCTGTTTTTATTGCATAGATACCATATCTGCTCTTATCTTTCTGTTAAAATAAGAGTGTTCTTTTCTCCCTGCATAATCTTGGCTTCTCTAAAGTTGCTTTTCTCTGCTTGTTTGTTTTGTTCACTCTCTTTCTTATAAGAAGCTTTTTTCAGATGACTAGTGATCTTGAAGAGTTTACATTTAAAAAACAAAAACTGATTGGAAAATCCATGCATGCTGATGAGGCTTATCAGCTGTGAGCTGTGGCCTTCACTGCATGGGGATCTGCTGGACCCTTTTGTTTGGAAATCCTGACATCAGTACTTTTTTCTTCCACTGGCCTCCTCAAATTGCCCAGAGAAGACTCTTCCAATCCCCTGCCTTGAGGCTAAAAGCCTGACCCTCTGTTTGGGGAGGCAAAGTGGGGAAGAGTTCAGGTGTCTCAAAACTCAGGATGTAAACTTTCACTTAATCCCTTTGTTTATAGAATGGTATCTCCACCAGCAGTTCTTCTTAAATGCTTCCAACCCAAGACCATCTGTTTCACCCAGGGTCCTGGCACAAAATTGATGGTAATTCAAATTAGGATAACTTAAAAATGATTTAGTAGAAGGACTCTTTACAAAGGTATGGGCAGTGTGTGAAGTGTGTAAGGAAACCTCCAGGGAGAGTACTGTACCTCTTGTTGTTACCACCTGTAGGCCCAAGGGATGAGGGAAAGGGCAGGTTGCTAAGAACCTAGAAGGAGAAAGTTCTATAAAGAGGCCAACTTCTGAGGAACTGTGACCTTTAGTGGAGAGGGGAAGTCATCCCAAGGTGACCTCATGGGGAGGGAACTTGGAGGATAAATGCCTTACTTTCTTAACAACTTCTGATCTCCAGTCAATGCTCTCCTTTGGCCAAACCCAGTGTGAAGCCAAAGGACAAGGGTTCCATTAATTTAACCCATAGAGGTCAGCTTCTTAGGGCAAAGGAAGGGCGGAACACATTTAGAGGGACACAGGAGAGATATCCAGCACATCTCTAAAGAGAACCTCAATATTAGGCTGGGGTGAGGCATACCAGCCAGCAGGTTGTGTGGAGAAGAGGAGACATTCTAAGGGTCTAACTGCTTCTTAAACTGATTTTCACCAACCCTCCTATTTTTGGTCATATTTTTTCCAGCTTTATTGAGACACAATTGGCAAATAAAAATTGTACATATTTAAAGTGTACACATGATGATTTAATATATGTAAACATTGCGAGATGATTACCACAATCAAGTTATTAACACATCCATCACCTCATATAGTTATAATTTTTTGTGTGTGGTGAGAACACTTAAGATCTACTCTCTTAGTAAATTTCAGGTATACAATACAGTATTATTAACTACAATCATTATGCTGTACATTACATCTGGAGGATTTATTCATCTTATAACTGAAAGTTTGTACCCTTTAACCAACATATATTCCTTTCCCCCTACCCCCTAGCCCCTGGCAATCACCATTCTACTTTCTGCTTCTATGTGTTTGATGTTTTTTTGTTCCACATATAAATGAGATTATACAGTATTTGTCTTTCTCTGTCTGGCTTATATCACTGAGCATAACATCCTCCAGTTTCATTCATGTTGTTATAAATGGCAGGATTTCCTCATTTTTTGTGGCGGAATAATATTCCATCATACATATATACCACATTTTCTTTATCCATTCTTCCACTGATGGACACTTAGGTGGTTTCAATATCTTGGCTATTGTGAATAATACTGCAATAAACATGGGAGTGCAACTATCTCTTCAAGCTCCTGATTTCATTTAATTTGGATATATATTCAGAAGTAGGATTGCTGGCTTGTATGGTAGTTCTAATTTTAATTTTTTGAGGAAAATTTATACTGCTTTCCATAATGGCTGTACCAATTTACATTCCAATCAACAGTGCACAAGGGTTTTTTTTCCTCCACACCCTCACTAACACTTGCTATCTCTTGTCTTTTCCATAATAGCCATTCTAACAGGTGTGAGGTGATATCTCATTGTGATTTTGATTTGCACTTCCCTGATGATTGATGATATTGGGCACCTTTTCATATACCTGTTGACCATTTGTATGTCTTCTTTGGAAAAATGTTAAGGTCCTTGGCCCATTTTTAAATTGGGTTATTTGTTATTTTACTGTTGAGTTGTATGAGTTCCATATATGTTAGATTTTAACCCCTTATCAAATATGTGATTTGCAATTATTTTCTTCCATTAAAAAGAAAATAATTTTCTTTGCTGTGCAGAAGCTTTACAGTTTGATGTAACTCCACTTGTTGATTTTTCCTTTTGTTACCAGTGCTATTGGTGTCATATCCAAAAAAATCATTGCCAAGATCAGTGTCAGGGAGTATTTTCCCTAGGTTTTCTTCTAGAGGATTTATGGTTTCAGGTCCTGTATTTCAGTCTTTAATTTCAAGTTAATTTTTGTGTATGGTATAAGATAAGGATCCAATTTCATTCTTTTACATACAGATATCCAGTTTACAGGTTTTACGTGTAGATAAAACAATTTATTGAAGAGATTATCCTTTCTCCATTGTTCTTGGCACCCTAATCACATACTAGTTGGCCATCTATGCATGGGTTTATTTCTGGGCTCTCCATTCTGTTCCGTTGGTCTATGTGTCTGTTTTTATCGTTATCATTGTTTTCCGGTTTTATTGATATGTGTCTGTTTTTCTGCCAGTACCCTACTCTTTTGATTACTCCAGCTTTGTAATGTACTGTGAAATCTGGAAATGTAATGCCTCCAGCTTTGTTTGTCTTTCTCAAGATTGCTTTGGCTGTTCAGGGTCTTTTATGGTTTCATTAGAATTTTAAGACCAGGCTTTCTCTTTCTGTGAAAAATGCCATTGGAATTTTGACAGAGATTTCATTGAATCTGTAGATCACTTTAGATAGAATGGATGTTTTATTATATTTATTTTTTGAACACAGGATATCTTTCTATTTATCTGTGTCTTTTTAAATTTCCTTTATCAATGTGTTATAATTTTCAGTGTATGAGCATTTCACCCCCTGGTTAAGTTTATTATTAAGTATTTTATTCTTTTTGATGCTATTGCAAATGGGATTATTTCCTTAATTTCTTTTTGAATAGTCTGTTGTTAGTGTCTAGAAATGTGATTGAGTTTTTTATGTTGATTCCGTATTCTGTAACTTTACTGAATTCATTTATTAGTTCTACCAGTTTTTTAGTGGAATTTAGTATTTTCTATATATAAGATCATGTCATCTGCAAACAGAGACCATTTAACTTCTCCGTTTCTCATTTGGATGCCTTTTATTTCTCTTTCTTGCCTAATTGTTCTGGCTGGGACTTCCAGTACTATGTTGAATAAAAGTGGTGTGAGTAGGCATCCTGTTCTTGGTCTTAGAGGAAAAGCTTTTGGCTTTTCACTCCGAGTATGATGTTATCTGTGGACTTGTCGTAAATGGCTGCCATTGTCTGAATATGGTGTCCCTCCAAAATTCATATGTTGCAATCCTCCTGCCCAAAGTGGTGGTGTTGGAAGGTGGGCCTTTGAGAAGTGATTAAGTCATGAGGGTGGAGCCCTCATAAATGGGATTAGAGCTCTTCTAAAAAAGATCCAACTGAACTTTCTAGCACCCTTCTACCATGTGAGAGCTTGTGAAGTTTGCAGCCCAGAAGAGGGCCCTCACCTGGCCATGCTGGCACCTTGATCGTGTACTTCAAGCATCCAGAACTATGAGAAATAAATTTCTGTTGTTTATAATCCCCCCAGACTGTGACAGTTTGTTATAGGAGCCCAAATGGACTAAGACAATGGCCTTTGTTATGTTGAGATATATTCCTTCTATACCTAATTTGTTGAGAGTTTTCATCATGAAAGGCAGCTAAATTTTGTCAAATGCTTTTTCTGCATCTATTGAGATAATCACATGATTTTTATTCTTCATTTTGTTAATCTGGGGTGTCACATTTATTGGTTTGCATGTGTTGAACCATCCTTACATCCCAGGGATAAATCTCACTTGATCATGGTGTATAATTCTTTAAATGTGTTGTTGAATTCAGTTTCTAGTATTTTGTTGAGGATATTTGTGTCTATGTTCATCAGGGATATTTACCTGTGGTTTTGTTTTCTTGTGTCTTTATCTGGCTTTGGTAGCAGAGTAATCCTAGCCCTCTAAGATGTGTTTGGAAGCGTTCCCTCCTCTTCCAGTTTTTGGAATAGTCTGAGGAGGATTGGTGTTAATTCTCTTCTAAATGTTGGAGCTAGGTCATGGGCTGCTTCAAGGTCCACAACTAGGACCAAGATTAACAGGCCTGTTTCTCAAGGCATGAGTGGGTATTCCTTACGGGTCCCTTGGCAATTGTGCTGGTAGTAGGTCCAAGCTAAATGGGGCTGTGGCTGAGTCTACAGAGGGGCAAGGTATAGCTGGGACCACAGTTGGCAAGCCCGCCAGTTGGGCACAGGCCAACATTCTCAAAATAGCCATTCTTGGTCTTGAGTTCCACTGAGGTTTCACAACCTCCTATCTGGATCTCAAAGCTCCCACAAGTGACTTCTGTCCCTGAGTTGTTGCTGTGGGGGGATATGAGTGGGGGACCTCATACTGCATCATCTTGCTGACATCACTCTTTTGGCCAGCTTTAACCTTACTTCAGCATGTGCCTAGTACTACTGCGAATCCCAGAGCCTTTCAGGGGTTTGCCTTAGGAATCAGCTTTCTCAGACTTATCAGATAAAATGCCACTATCCTGCCTTCTACATTCTGCAATTTGACGATTCTTTCTCCTCTTCCATCTCTCCTTCCTTGAACACTTTTTTAAAAAAAATCCTGTAACTGTCATTTACTGGGACTTGAGAAAGAAGCAATGGTTAACACATGTGTTCAATCTTCCACATTTAAACAAAATTTTTTTATTATTATTTTAGGAGTTGGAACAATTGATGAGACTTTCATTCTGACTGCTTCTAGTTCTGCCTGATAACGCTTGGATGATCTGGTTAGGTGCAATATTACCAAAGGCCAGTAGGGCGAATGCGAACATGTCTCATGACCAAAGGAAAATTTGCAAGTGAAGAGGCTCCCATGCAACAACCACAACAACAAAATAAATGATAATGGATTTGGGACTAAGCAGTGGGAAAGTGTGACTATGTATTTCTGAGATGAGCTGTGCTAAATGCAAGACAGAAAAACTACAAAATAACTTCCTGTCGTATTTTTCAACCATATGACTTGACTGGAAAACTAAACTAAAGTGGAGTTCAGCTTCCCAGACTGAGCAGGTAAATCTGAAAAGTTCTACTGGGAATGATATTTGCATTCATTTACACTTTTCACACCTATCAATTAACAATTTGAAAAAGGCAGTTTCAGCAAATATTTATTTCAGCATTTGAAAATATCTTTAACCACAGCAATATTATCTAGTAAATAATAATATCTGGATAACAATAGAGACAGCCGTTCAATTAATATTTGCTTTAGAACTCATCAGGGCCAGTAATCTTTATGCTCTACTTACTAAACTTTCCTCTTTGTTAACTAGGAAAGTTAGGAGAATTATCGGGTTTAAATCCAGCTCATTCTTCCTGTCTTCAAAAGCTATTCACAGCTACCCATTTTCCACTCAACTTCATTGGACTTTTTAGTACACAGTCTTGTTTGCAAGCCTAGAGAATGAGTTTTTGATCATTTTAGGAAATTTCTCATTGCTCTCAGCATGAATAAAACTATTACTCTACCAGCTCATACTGAGGCTGTGTGGCTGATTCTGTTATCAAGTATACACTTGCGATTTCAACTAGGTCCAGGGAACTGTGGAAGCACCTGAGAAAGACTGACCCTTAGCTGCTAATACCTGAAACGCAAAGAAACCCAACTAACCTACATAGATCATACCAGGAGCGGCCCAAGCCCAAGGCCAGGAACCAGCAAGATCATTCAAGACTTCATGTTCAACAGTCACCCTTGGACTTTGAGCTTTCCATCCTCCAACTTTTTTATTTTTCCCCAGAGCAATCATTTTAATATCATTCAAGTTCTTTACTTGTGTCTTCCACATATTATTAAGGCAATATGTAGTCTACAATAACAGGACAAAAAAATTTGTTTCATTTTCCAACCATTTATGCTCCCAGTTATGCTCTCTCCTACAAAATATGGAATATGGGATATATGGTAATATGGAAAATACTGTCTATTTTGCTATAATGTGACATGTTTCTTAAAATCACCAGTGCTATCCAAAACTGTGCAATCAGCACCTCGGGGCTTATGGGAAAATGGGGTTAGGGAAACAACACTCAGAAACATTGTCAGTGACACATAAAAAAAGATAGAAACCTAATAAAAACAGTAGCACAATTTTACACATGATAAGTAGTTAAGAAATACGCAAGTACTACAATAAATATGGTGCTTTATCGTTAAAGGATGTGCAGTTTGCTTGAGGTGGTGGCCATAGCGTGTGGGGCAGCTTGTGAGTTATTGTGCAGGTGGAAGGGGTTCACCAAGTGTGGATGAGTGTGACATAACACCTGGTGACCTGAGGTTCCTGGTAGGTGTTTGAGATGTGTGTGTGTTTTCTGTGTTTGTAAGTGGCTGTGTAGCCAGCCCTGGTGGTCTAGTGGTTAAGATTTGGTGCTCTCACTGCCACAGCCCAGATTCAGCTGCTGATCGGGGAACCACACCACCCATCTGTTGGGTGTCACATTGTGGTGGCTGCATGTTGCTGGGATGCTGAAAGCTCTGCCACCAGTATTTCAAATACCAGCAGGGTCACCCATGGTGGACAGGTTTCAGCGGAGCTTCCAGACTAAGACAGACTAGGAAGAAAGACCTGGCCATCTACTCCCACAAAATTTGGCCACAGAAACCTTATAAATAGTAGAAGTGTACTGTCTGACATCACACAGAAAGATGAGAGGATGGTGCAAAAGACCAGGCAGAGTTCTGCTCTGCCGTCCACAAGGTCTAGGAGTCAGAATCCCCTCGACAGCACTAACAAGTAGCTGTATTCAGCTGGTGCAATTTTCCACTTTCACCTAGTGTTTATTGTGGAAGAAACTGCACATGTAAACACAAAATTCTCATGTTCCAATTTTTCCATAATATCATATCGGAATAAATTCATGGTTTTAGAACAAGCATTATAACAGAACTGACTGTCGTCTCCTCCAGCCCAAGCTGTTGGGCCTCGTTGCTGTCCCCTGATTTCCCTTCACCTCTGATTCTGCACACAAGCTTAAGACTCACCTGGCTCTCATTGAATCCTCTTCTTTAGATTTGATTAGAGATGAAGAAAAAGTCAGACCTCCATAGAGTGCAAGAGCAGAGAAAAGGCTAAGTTCCATCATCTAATAATAACTGTCATTTGGTCACATTTTTTAAATAAAATGATCCTACTAACCTCTAATTCCACTAAGGAGAAAAATGCCTTTTCTCTCTTTATCTCCAGTATATTTCACAGTACTTGGCACACTGTAGGTGCCTGGTGATGTCTGATGATTATATGAGTGTATATTCCACTAGAATAACAGCTGTATCATGTTTCCTCATATCCTGGATATTCTGTTTCAGACTCTATAAATAGAAAAATAAGTTTAAAAGGGAATAAACTAATATGCAGAGAGCTGGCAGCAACATCTTAACAGCAAAACACCTAACTATATACATCGTAAAACTTTTGCGCACACGGATCTATTCTGCTATTCCACAAGATGCAGGAGGGAGGAACATGTAATCTAAAGACATATGGCGGGCTTAAGAAAGTGTGCTATGTAAATGACAGACTAAAATATCAGGCCCAGAGAGTCCTTTATTACGTTATTTCTGTGGCAGGAATTTACAGCCTAAAGTTTCTACCACCAAAATCTGCAAAAATTAAGTTCTTGCTTGTACTAATTTGTGTCCCAAATCTTCATGAGATCCTTAAGAACCAAAAAGATATTTAATTGCTTTGCAAGGATTTAAGAAGTATGTGGCAGCTTCTAAGCTGGAGGAGAAAGCAAACTAGCTAAGCCAAGGAGATTTTCTGGAAAGAATGTTCTGTAACATTCTTCATCTGAAGCACTAAATAGAAATTGCACATTCAGATGTTTCTTTCTAGAAGCACCTATTTAGTTTGGTAACTAAGCTAATTCCCTGTAGTTCATAATATTTACTCAGCCTCCTCTATTTGTTTTTAAAGATACTTCAAACAGGAAGATGATCAGAGAGTAAGCACAATTTTACATGAAAATAAATTAGATTTTAAAATAGCAAATGGCCAGTTTTCATGTTTTAAGGCATGTATGAAATTACAAGATCACCAAGTAAAATTGCATATATTTGGAGAAATGTGTCAATATATATTTTGGAAAAATCAAAAATCTATTGCAAAATTTTCATTTCAGAGAAATTTGTAATAAAGTGGATAAAGCAGGAATCAAAACATGCCAATCCTCTTTTACCAATTGCAAGACTTTCAAAGACCATTAAATACTTTTATTTATAAAAGAAATAATTAAATACAACCATTTGCACTAAACTGTAGATTCTAATTAGAATGAAAGAAACATATGATGTACCATTCCCCAAAAGGGTTGATTTGATTTGTGACCAAATGCTTAATGGAGAGTAGGGAGTCCAAGTAGGATGGAAGAGCCCCTAAAAATATAGATCTCGTTCCAGTGAAGACTGGCACCATGAAAAACTAAGCCACAAACTGGAAGACATTCTAGTTCTGTCCTACCAGAAAGGACAAGTCGTCTGCTTTTGTTACTACCCATCTTTTAGGCAAGAGAGTATTAATTTAATTATTCAACCAAAGAGACCTAAGTTTTCATACACAGCTGTCTCTTCACTATGAGGGAGATGCATGGCACACAGTCTCTGCCTTTCAATAGCTTATGATCTAAATTGGAAGAAATAAGATCTTCAATACAAGACTTAAATATAAAACAACTGTTCAAGAGAGTTCATAAAGCAATGTATCATTATTTACAAAGTGTATAATCACAATCTTTGCCTTTCTTTTGGAAAGGTATATATAAAATCCAATTATTTTTATAGTTAACTCAATGCCATGCACTGCATTATTGTGTTTGCACAACAATAAATATTAACTTATTACAATATGAGATTCAGAACATAGCCAGACTCGGTAACAAATAATTCAATAAGAAGAAAGAAATCCTTTGTCTCTGAGTCATAAAAACCCTACAAGGGATTCATATTTCTTTTGGCAAGATGAATTTTGAGAAGGCTTAAGAGGGAAGTACAAAATTGATTTTGAATACAAGCAACAAATATTTTAATGAAGTGATTAAGTGCTAATCACTGAGAAAATAAATGATTCAACATTCCTTCAGATTTGCCTAAGAACTTGGCTGTATGTGGCTGACAAGGAAAATTAGTTACAACCAGTTCAATCATTTGGATCCTTCATCCTCTACCCCTATCTGTTTCTCCCTCAGTCTTCCTTACTTTAGTGATAGCCTTTCCTCCCTGCAACATCCCCTTTCTCTTCAAAACTTTCTCCCCCACTATTCCTCCAAAACTGCTCTTGGAAGTCATCAATGAGGGGCCAGCCCCATGGCCTAGTGGTTAAGTTTGGCACACTCTGCTTCAGTGCCCAGGTTTGGTTCCCAAGAGCAGACCTACACCACTCATTGGCAGCCATGCTATGGCAGCAACCCACATACAAAATAGAGGAGGATTGGCACGAATGTTACCTCAGGGTGAATTTTCCTCACCAAAAAAAATAGTCATTCATGACGTCCACATTGCTGCATTCAACAATCAATTCTCAGTCGTAGTTGACCTCCCAGAAGCCTTCATCACAGTTCATGGCTGCCTCCTCTTTAATGCCCTCTCTTCAGTTGACAAGGCTTCCACTTGGTTCTTCCCCTACCTCAGTGGTTCCTTTGCTAGTTCTTCCTCTTTCCCTACTTCTGAATGTTGGATTTCCTAAAGGCTCAGTCTTGGACCTCCTTCCTATCTCCATTCACTCCTTCATTCACTGTGACCTCATCCACTGCCTGTGGTACTAACCACCATGCTTATACCTCCATCTAAGAATGTATACCTCCAGCCCAAAACTTTCTCCTGAGCTCTAGACTTGAATAACCAACTACCAACCTGATTCCTTCACTTTGATATCTACTAGGCATCTGAAACCTAAAATGTCTAAAACAAAACTACTGGCCTTCGCCACCTCACACTCAAATCAGAGCCTTCACCATCTCAGTCAATGGCAACTCCATCTTTCTAGCTTTTCAGGCCAAAAATCACTGTTCCCTAATATATCAAGAAGTCAAGAGGGCTCTACTTTTAAATGTGTCCAGAAACTAGCCACTTGCTGCCACTTTCTGTGCTCTCTCTCTCAACACTGCCACCATCAGCTCTCACCTGGATTGTTGCAGCAGCCCCAAACCAGGTCTCCATGCTTTATCTTTGCTGCCCTGTAAAATATTCTCAGGTGAGCCACTGGAGTGAGACTTTTAAACATAATTCAGATCGCGTCACTCCTCTGCTCAAATGACCCTGAAACGACTCCACATTTCATTCAGAATAAAAGCCAAATCCCAAGGGCCTTTGAGGCTCTACGCAGTCAGAGTTCCTGGTTGTCCATCTTGTTTCATCACTTGCCATTCTCCCTCCGCCTCACCGGGCTGCAGCCCCACTCACCTCCTCGTCCTCGCTGAGATTTCACCTTCTCGGTGAGGTTCACCCCGATTACCCCATTAATCAAGGAACCTGCTCTGCCACCCATCCCCCTTAAACTTCCCTGTTGTTCTCTTTTTTCCACGACACTTATCACCTTCTAACATACTCTAAAATGTATTTATTTATGTTCATTTTTATTGTCCTTTTCTTCCAGGGGTCTTGGTCTATTTTTCTCAATGACATACCTCAAGCAACTAATACAGCACCTAGCACACATCTAAATTTAATTGATAACTGAGAAAAAAAAAGAATAATGGGCTCAACTATTTCCCAGTGGCTCAGATCAAGTACTTTGGAATCATCCTCAATTCGTGATTGTCTCTCACACCTACCTAATCCATCAGAAAGATCTTGTCATTCCTGGCTTTGAAATATATATAGAATTAAACCACTTCTCACTCTACTGCCATGATACAAGCCACCATCATCTACTGATTAGTACTGGCACAATAACCTTCCACTTGGCCCCCTCACTTCCAGCCCTGTTCTCCATTACAGCCTATCTTCCACAACACAGCCAAAGAGACATAAAAACCTTAATTGCGTAACGTCTCTCTTCTCAAAATCTTTCAGTGATTCCCATCACACTTAGAATAAAATCCAAATCCTAACCTGACTTTATAAGGCTTTTCTTGATTCGGACCCTATCTATGCTCTAAATTTCTTTCTTTCCTCTCTCCACTTGCTCACTCCACTCCAGCAGCATTGACTTTCTAGAGGTTCCTCAAATAAGGCAATCTTAGTCTTGCATTCGAACACTTGTACTTGTTCCTCCTTCTGACTCTTCTTCCAGATTCCAGACTTCCTCATGCCTCCCCCCCCACTGAAGTCTTCCCTTAAATGTTAGAGCCTCAAAGTCTTCCCTGAACACCCTACGTAAAAGAGTCCCTTCACCCGCTTTCAATATTTCTCTTCCATCCTGCTCTATTTTTCTTCATAATGTGCAATTATATGTGGCAACATTATACTATATATTTGTTTATTGACTTTTTCCTCCAAAATATAATCCCGATGAATCAGGGACTGTTCTACCCACTGCTCTATCTCTGGTGCCTATAACAGTCCTGGCACTTTGAAGGCACTCAACAAATATTTATTGAACCAATGAGTAAACGAATTATCAAGAGATTTACTTTAATCCTTGAGCTGGATAAAGTAACAAATGGAAATATATTCCAATCCATTAGTTTTTAATGTTAATAAGTACCAAATTTCATTCAGTAGATTGAGCTTTGATCACTAGAATAAAACATGAGGTCACTCAAAACAATCCACGCCAATACCTGCTTCCAAATTGTAGACAGACATAATTTTAAGTTTTAGGCAAAAAAATGCTTAAGTCTTTTTATGAAGATCTGTGACTTCTTTCCAAACAGAATAACTCCACTCTGTAAAATTGAAAAGGGTTTTATTTTCTTCTATTCAGCTATTACCTCATGTAGAAATTCAACTATGTAAGTTAATTGCTGAAGCAAGAATGAATAATCCCAGAACAAGGCTTTGCTTGAGATTAGAGTCACAAATCATAATCACTTGGATACAGTCCCATCATCCAGATGCTCAACCAAAAGAATTCTCTTTGAGGTTTTTCCCACTACAAATTTTTCCATCACAGGCAATGCTTTGCTGAGTATTTATGGCTAAAGTAGACACACCCACCCCTACACACTTAGTAAGATTTTATCTATAAAACTTCAATGTGTTATTTCCTATAAATTTATCATCCATCTACCTAGGTCATGACCAGAAAAAATAGAGATAAGGAGAAAAAAGTATGAGAAAAAATATGTACTGACATATCAAATGATTGCTACTGTTAGTTTTATCCTGTTTCGGACTTGAGTTTTGACTGTGTTGCCATAAATGTTGATTTCTGATAAAGTTCATCCAGTGTTGACTTTCTTCCCTTAGCTTTTGTCTAAGTGCTCACCATGTGGAAATAATTACAATGTGCTATTATACATACATGAATTGTTTTATTAGTGGAGCATAGAAACATCTTTGAGAATTGGCTAAAATCTCAGCGATGGTGTATGCAGTAATCCCTGAGCTATTTGCTAAATATTTGAGCAAACAGAGCATTGTTTATTTAGTTCTTGTTAGCTCCCCGTGTGCATTCTTGGAACGAGGTTGTAGGTTTTCTGTTTGATTTTAAGGGGGGCCACAAGCAGAAAATCATACGCCTGAGCTAGAGATGTGCTACACAATCATTCTTTGCAAAGAAAATGTTTCTCTGATTCCTCATGAGTCTCCTAGTTCCAGAGTATCTCCTAATGACCTTTACTTTTCCTAGTCTCATTCTTTAAATGTGGGCACTGAACAATTCCAACATCATTTTTTAACTGCTGGAGACAATGGCCTGTGCTGGCCTGGGGATTCAAATGTCTTTAAGGTCGTGTGTTCCAGAGTAAAATGATCTTCCCACAGCTGGGCCGAAGAGGTCCCAGGCTTGTATCTGATTTTTCCCTCCTACATTTTCATCTGTAAACACCCGCCTCCCAGTCCAAAATGTCAGAGGGAAACATTTTCTCCTGTAATTCCTGTTTTGGTCCTCCTTAACACGATTCCAAAGACAATCAGAGCTTTCAGCAGCATGAACATTAAGGGTGGATGAACCTAAGAGATTTTCTAATCCATCTCCCTTCCTAAGGCAGGGTCACGTTTTAACAATCTCGAGAGAATGGCAGTTTGGTAGCAAAGAGCTTGATAGCGATTTAAGATCATCTCATTCGGAGCTATCCAACCTAATTGATTGTTTTACAGACTGGACCTCTCTCAAGTCATATTCATCAGGAAAAAAGTCACAAAATCTTTCACGGAAAAAAATCCATGAATGACATATTTAGCAGCAATATTCTGGTGTATAGTCTTAATTTATTATTATCATTTAGAGTTAAGACTATTCGGCATGAAAATTGTGTTTGTAAAACCGACTCATGTTTTCAGTATTTGGAGCAAGCATATTTTACTAAGTAGTGACAATTCATATCTTTTGCAATCCAGTGTCCTTGAGTAGTTTTAGTGGAACTGTGTAAATAAGTGAGATCTTTGGAGCAGAAGCATCAGAGCGGTTACAGCATGGTTTATGGATCAGGTCCTTTGCTACTGAGCTTTCCAATTTATTTCTCAAAAAACAAAGAGAGAGGATGAAATTTATACCAAATAATGGATTATTTTCAGCTATGTTATTTTTAATAATTTAATGTTTTGTAGTTATAGATACAGAGGTACATGAATAAATGGAAAAAAATTCTGCTAACTTAGATACCAAATTTCCTTTAAATTTTACAGCTGTCATTTGAATGGGGACCACTTAATGTTTTGGGGGTGAAATATGGGGAAAAAAAGCTAATTAAGTTATTTGATTACAACATAAGGATATTTCAAATGATAATATTTAATCCAGTCATGTCCCACATAATCGATGTTTCAGTCAACGGCAGGCGGCATATACAATGTTGTTCCCATAAGATTAGTACCATATGGCCTAGGTGTGTAGTTGGCTAAACCATCTAGGTTTGTGTAAGTACACTCTATGATGTTCACACAACACATTTCCCAGAATGTGTCCCCATCATTAAGTGAGGCATGACTGTAAATGCCTTCCATGTTTTTAGAAATCACAATACATTTGATTCTAATTTATTTAAATCAGTTTTCCTTCTTTCTCTGGATCTAATGTTTAGCACTATATTAACTTACCAAGATCTAGTCTTTTCTTCCCATGTCACATCCATATAAAAAATAAGGTAGTTAGGTTAATAAACTCTGGAAGGATTAAAAAGTCAGAAGAGAGCTTTGTAACCCTCGTATTAACTGGCAATACCACACCACTTGAAGACTAAATATAATTTGTTTGAAGTGGATTTTCTTCCACTTCTGAAAGACTTGGTCCTTTTGCCTGGTTGTCTTGTAAGACCATTAGGTTTAAAGTCTGACAACTTGATTAGATATATCATAGTGTTGGCTCTACTGGATCAGTTTTTCCTGAAAAATGATGTATATGGCTTTTTAAATATGCAGATTCAAGCTTTCTTTAATTTAAGGAAAGATTTCTTAAATTATAGTTTAAAATATTTAATTCAAAAGCCCTCTTCTCACTCTGCTCTGCTACACCATATTTTACATTTACATCATAACTCTTTGGCAGACATAACATTTGGGAATGCCTATTTTGTATGAGGTTTCTCCGAGCTATTTTACATATGTTATTATATGAACATGTGTCACAAATTTACAACCCCATGAGATAGGAATCAATATTCCCATTTTTACAGCTGATGACCATCAGGGTCAGAATTAGTAGGTGTCAGAGCTGGGATTTGAACAATGTCTTTTTCCTCTACAGACACATATTTTCCAGTACATCATCATCAGGAACAAAAGTGGACATACACACATTACATAATAACGTAGAAAGGGATATATATATATTTATTTTTAGACACTCAATTATCTGAATACAAAGCAATATGAAAAAATTAAAACTGGCCAATCTAAGCAGCTTTTTTTTTTAATGCTGTCATTTGGTTATTTCCTTAATTATGGACTATATAGAATATCTATATAGAGTATCTATTTGAGATAGAAATCCATTTCAGAGAGGAAAAATGGTATTAAAAAAGTGATTTCTGAACTATAGAACTGGATTCTCCTGTAAATCACAGCTACAGTCATGCGTTGCTTAACAAGTACTGAGGGGACAAGTTCTGAGAAATGTGTCGCTAGGCGATTTCGTCATTGTGCAAATATCACCGAGAGTATTTACACAAACCTAGATGGTTTAGCCAATTACACACTAGGCCATATGGTACTAATCTTATGGGACCACCATCATGTATGCTGTCTATCGTTGACTGAAATGTTATGCGGCGCATGACTGTACAATACACTTTTATTGTAATGTACAAAGTTCTCTTAGGTGACCCATTTGTTGACCTTTCGTAATAACTTTACAAAGGAACAAGGAACAAGATAAAGTTCTAGATTTTTCTGAGTCAGAATAAAATATTTACAGTTATGTAGTTCTGTCGCCTTATTCCATAAATGAGAAAAATCGAGACCCAGAGAATTAAGGCAGTGTCTGAGACTGAGGAATAGCCAGTTAGATTCAGAGCTGGAGCTTCTTTGAGCATTTGATGCAGTTCCTCATATGAGAAGAGGCAGGTATTAGGGGACTTTAGTATAATTTGGAACTATTCTCATCTTACAAGATGATTTGCCTTCTTAAATTAATTTCGATCTTCAAGAACTGGATGGAATGGAGGAACTGTGGCTCATTGTGGCACCTGCCAAACTTTTTCAAGGTTATTGTTTTAACGACAAATTTTTAGAACTTGAAAGACTCCTGATTTGACCTTTCATACAAAAGCTAGCAATGGAGGTATGGCTTAGCCATAGAGACACCCTGTGTAATTCACTGTAAGTGTCTTACTGCTTTGTCAAGACTGTCGTACTGTCCCTTTATCATTAGGGGTGCAATTATAATATAATACACATTCAGACAGAATAAACCATTTTATGACAGTTTTCTCTGAGGCATTAGAGGACCTGAACAGGTTCTCTAAATTAGATGTTTATAAGGATAAAAATGGGATTCCTTAAGAAAGTCAGAACCCACTCATTACAGAATGAGCCCATTAGCAAACTTAAATATTATACAGTGTACTTCTCCTATGACGTTCCTGTCTAATCACAGGGACTAGCTCCTCTTTGATTTATGTATCTTATTCTCTCTGCTTTTGAAGCACTGGTTTGCTAATCCTCTTCCTTTTAGTGTTTAGTCTTCTCAATTCAGTCTAGTATGAAATAAAATTATTGCTTCCAAGTTTGGGGTATATAACATAAACCACAGACATTTTTCGATTTCTTTGCGAATGATTCAGACTTAAGTACTTACTTGTAGTTTAAAAAGATAATTCTGACCACTGAGTGGAGAATGGACATAAGGGAAGCAACAGCAGAGGAGGGAGATCAGCAGGTAGTCCACATGAAATACAAGGTGGTTTGGAAGAATAGAAGATGTCTACTTAGACCCTTGCTAAAGAAAATGCATACACACACACACACACACACATATGTACATACATATACATATATACAGATACCCAAAAGCTTGTTGAGTGGGTAAGAGGGTGTAGTATGACTGCATGGTAATAATTATGTTACATGTAGCTTCAAGGATATAACTAGCTGTGAAAATATTTGCTTTTCTCTATTTTTTTCACCCTTGGATAGAAAAGTCCAAAGAGACATTGTAGACGTATAACGTGTTTTCCAGTCAACATGTGTCTCAACAAAAAGTTATGTGTCTATTGTCAAGGTGCTTTTAAGTACATTTATGAGCCTGTGAGCTGGGGAAATGTCTCAGGGAACAGTATTTGGCAGTGTTTCTTTCTTTTCCACCTCAAGATAAATACTCAGAAGGACTCCTTCATGACTGCTGGCTAGTGCACCAGATCTATGGCTGCCCACTAGAGAACTCAAAGACAACAGGAAGAGGTACCATCCTTCTAAAATGAGAGTATATATATCATCCCAAAGGGAGACCCAAGTGCTACCTCTGTTGACAGCACTGAGGGGTAAGTTGTGGAAGCCCATGAAGGTGGATATTGTCAACCCTGAAAAGGTGAAGCACGTTCCCCAAATCTCACCATTGAGCATTTAGCTAAATGTCTTTTGCTAGATAGGAACTGAATAAAACTTAGACTTTGCTTCTGGAACAGACTAAAAAATCCTCTTACTCTTTCTCGTGTTATAATATGTGGATGTTTCAATAATGAAATGATTTTAATGTGACTTTGATGTTCATGTGCCATCCTCTGATTTTATATTCCACTTCAAGAACGTCCTTTAAATCATCTACATAGGTGGTTGGCAAATTCAGAAAAGACCTTAAAAAAGAAAATGAGATCTTAAAAAAATATATGAGAAAGCTTCCCCCCACCCCTTTCAGATTTCTCTGGATTCGCTTCTGTCCTTTTGACTTCTCTGTTGTGACTATGGAATCCTTGTGCCACCTTCCTCCTTAAGGGACTTCTGAACAAATATCTATAACTATGACAATCACCAGTTGCTTCTTGATAATGTTTTCCATTTGCATCTTTCCATTGTAGCGAGTGAAACTCCTCTCTCCTCTTGTTCAAAGTAACCTCAGGGCCAAGAGAAATCCTGATTTGAGGGCAAACACCAAAGAATCAGTTAGATCTCAGCCACAGAGATAAGGAAATCAGCTTCACCCAGCCTCTTTCATCTTCTTTCTCCTTCTGCCCAAGGGAGTTCCTGCTATCCCCAGAGAAGAGAAATCGCTCCAGTTGGAAAATGTGAATGTAGTAAGTTAGTACTTGAATATTCCTTCAGCCAATCATTACAATTAACCAAGAGTTAGTAAAATGCACCATTTAAATGGATAGAGGTGAGTTTTGCAAGCAAACGAAAAACATCATTCCACCTTTGTAGAGGTGTTCTTTTGGTTATTAAAATTCTTCCCTCACTTCCCCAAACCATCTCCCATGTAAGGAGCCTGCCACACAAGGATAAATATTAAAGTAGTATATCTGGCTGCAAATTCTTCCAGAAAATAACAGATAAATGTGTCATCAGGACAAAGAAAGGAGGGAAAGGGATTCGGAGTTACCCTAAACACCAGTGAACAAGTCTTAGTAGCCCCGGGCCTCTGTTTACCCCTTGCCTACCCAGGGGCATTGGCAGGACTGGTCAGTGGAAGCACCATCTAGGTATCTGGTATTGGGAATGAATGAACTAAGTGAGAGGGAGTGACATGCTCACATTTTAAAAGCTCCTGACAAAAATGTGATGTTTTTAGATATTAGGAGATATAAAAATGTATATGCAAATATTTCATTATTTTTCTTCAGCATTAAATTTTCAGTGTAATAGCACATAATCTGTTATTTTAGCAACAGACATCTGTTAAAAGCAAACTTTCAAAATGCCATTTGGATTTGCACAATTGACAAAAAGAGTGGTTTCTGGAATTAGAAATTAATATTTAATAAATATTTGACCCCACTTAATAAATATTTGACCTTGAGCCAGTTAACACTCTAATTCTCAGTTTCTTCATTGTTAAATGGAAATAATAATAGCACCCATATCAGAGTACTGTTTTGTGTGTTATATGACCTAATCTGGAAAAAAAAATCCTTAGCAGAATGCTTAACACAAAATAAATCCTCAAAAATCTTAGCTGTATGTAAGAAAAGCAAGAATAGGCAAATAAAATAGCCGGGGTAGGGGCAGAAAGAATGAGAAAAGGGGTCTCGCTTTATGAAAATGAACATTAAATATTTAAAATCTGGGTCAAAATCAACTAAGAAGGGACACAATACAATTCTTAAAAGCACACCCCAAAAATTATGTTGAGGAAATGTGTCAAGATGACAAATCTATGCACCAAAAATATATAATGGGCTATTAGAGAAAAACTGGGATGCTTTGAGGCCTATTCATATTTATTTCAAGAGAATGGTAAGGGAAAAAATATATGACCCTCTCTAAAACTCTTTTCCAGCACAATTGTTGCAGGCAGGAGCTCACTTAATGCACAACAGCAATTTATTTGTCCCCTGCTGAGAAATAGCATGAGGCAGAGAGAAGTTTCAGTGGAGAAAAGTTGCTATTTCAAGGCAGTGCTGAGCCCAGTCATTTCTTCATTAAGTCGACAACTACTTATTGAGTGCTGTCCACGTGCAGGCGCAGTGAAAGGCATGGAGGATCAAGAAAAAGAAAAAAAATGGTGAATAAAAGCAAATGGGGTCCAGTTATTTCCATACATTGGCTATTGTGAATAATGAGAGTGCAGATATCGCTTCAAGATCCTGATTTCAATTCTTTTATATATAGACCCAAAAGTGGGATTGCTGGATCATATGGTACTTCTATGTTTAATTTTTTTGAGGAACTTCCATACTATTTTCCATAGTGGCTGCACCAGTTTACACTCCCACCAACAGTGCGCAAGAGTTCTAATTTCTCCACGTCCTCATCAATACTCGTTTTCTTTTCTTTTTTTGATAATAGCCATTTTAACAAGTGTGAGGTGATATCTCATTGTGGTTTTGCTTTGCATTTCCCTGATGATTAGTGATGCTGAGCATCTTTCTGTATACCTGTTGGCCTTTAGCCTATCTTCTTTGGAGAAATGTCTATTCAACATACAGAAACAGAGAGTAAACAGACCCCTGGTTGCCAGGGTCTGGAGAGGTGGGAAATGGAGAGTTGCTATTCAATGGGAATGAAGTTCCATTTAAGCAAGATAAATAAATTCTAAAGATCCACTGCACAACTTTGTGCCTATAGTTAACAATACTGTATTGCACACTTAAAAATGTGCTAAGAGGGTAGATCTCACATTAAGTGAGAAAAAAATAAAATGAATAATGAAAATAGATAAAACTGATTGTGGTGAAAGTTACAAAACAAAAAAAATCATGGTCTGCACTTTCCTGGTACTCACACTGCAGTGGGGAGACGTTAATCAAATAGTAATCCAAATGGTTGTTTATTACAAACTGGGGCAAAGTGCTATGAAGGGAAGGAAAGAAATATGGCCTTAAGAAAGCACAGGAAAATAAAAATTTTTAAAGGCCGGTGTATGTGGTATCTGGAGAAGAAGGATTTGTACTGAAATCTGAAGAATGAACGGTAATTGACTAATATGGAGGTTGAGGACCAGAGAAGGGGTGTTTCCTGCCTTGGGAACAGCATGTGCTAAAGCCCTGTGGTGGAGAGAGCATGGTTTAGCCGAAAGGCCAGTGTGGCTGGATAGCAGGAATGGAGGGGGTGGGGAGAAAATCCGTAATCAGTGACACCCTCTGCTTTCTGCTTTCTGCTTTAAATTGATGTGAACAACACTGAGCTGAGAACCCAGTTATGACTCTTGTCTCAGCATCTGATAAAATTGTGGATGCTTCCTTTTTTGAGCAAGTGAGTTTTTGGATTCTTTTGATAATCATGAAACAGAAATATCAGTAAAACAAGAGGCAAAAAATTGTCAAAGTGTTTCATCCCATTCTCCTTTTATTCTTTACCAACATCAGTGCTGAGAAATACCCTGGCAATACCCACGCAGCTTCTGCACTCCGTTGATGGGATTCCTCAGCTTTCCAAACAGCCTCGGGCCCCAGAGCAGGCACAGATCACTCCAAGAGCAATTTCTGCAAGCAAGTCTAAGGTGAAGCAAACTTCCTGACCTGTTTTCACTTGGAGTGCAAATTAAGGGTGAGTGATGGTAACATGCAATCCCAGTCTTCTTTTATTTTATTTGAGAGATTATTAAACCAACTGCCTCCTATTCTTTTACAAAAACATAAAAGCAAGCAGCATAATTTCTACAGGAAGAACATTTAAAAGGAATTTTTTTAGACCTTATGGTTCTCCTCATTCATTTCGAATGGCATGCTAACTCCAGGAAGTGGCTTAAGATAGTACAGACGAGACCCACAACTGTTAATCTTATCCACTTCCCATGAGAAAACATTATCTGGTGTTGTTGAGAGGACTCGAGGCCCATGAAGGGGACTTTCCTGAGGGAACCCATTAGGCAGGCTGTTATAACAATCCAGGTGAGAGATGGTACAGGCGTGAGAAGGCGATAGTAAGAGGGATGAAGGAGAACACTAATTGGCATGATTTAGAGATTAGTTGGAGAAATAAGGTTATTTTTGGACATTTCAAATTTGAGTACCTGAAGAACATACTGTCAAGTTGTCCAAAAGCAATTGGATTTTAAAGCCTAAAACTCAAAAGTTCTGGCCTGAAGATTTAGGATCTCTTGGATTAAAAGGAGTGGATTTTAGCATCCAAAGTGACAAAGGCACCCACAGAAAGTGTGCAGAGCAAGAAGAGCAGGAGACCAAACAGACATGGTAAGACACAGGGGACAGTAAGCTCTCAGTGACTGTGGAGTTTGGTGAAGACGGAAATAACCAATGACATTAAAGGCACCAAAGGGTTTTAATGAGCTAAGACCTGAAAAAATTCTCCATTGTATGTGACAGTCAGTGAGTCCTGATGGCCTTAGCAAGATTAATTTCAGTAGAGTGGAGAAGGCAGAAGTCAGATTTCAAATGGCTGAGGAATGAATGGCAGAAAGTGGAGCCAGGGGGTGTAGTCTATGGTTATGAGATGCTTTGATGAACAGACAGAATCAGTGTGAGATAATTGGTAGAGGGGATTACAGGTCAAGGAGTTTGCAGTTGTCGTAGTTGGTGTTTTCAGTAAAAGGCTGAAATGGAGAAACTGAACAGGAGTCAGTACTTGAAGTTTCAATTCAGTTACTCCATAAACTAGGTAAAATCCCTTAATTGCTTAAGAACAGATTCATTTTTTAAATTTCTGTAATTAAATATATGTCTGTATAGTCTTCTCTTTAAAAAAGTTGGTGTTCATTTCAAGGGAACCTGGGGTAGCCATTCGGTGCCTTGACAAGGCAAACCCTTTCCCGGGCTTTAAAAATAAATGTTTCCATCCAGGCACAGCAATGAGAGTGAACACAGCTCAGGATTAATTTTATGAGGCCAAGCCACATAAAGCCTTTGCCCAAGGCTCCAGAAAACCCATTTCTGGAAGATAATAATGTCCAAATAACTGTTTCTAAGGGGAAAAAAATGCAATTTTCTCCTCTTGGGAGTAGGCATTTTTGCCTATTCATTCTTTTTTCTTATTATGGGTTTCATTACATTTCATCAATTTGCAAGCTTATCTCCGGTTGAAATGTGTCTGTTGGTCAGTGCTCCAATTTACTGTGTCTGGGATTTATCCTGGGTTTGCTGACCTCTGGCAAAGTTCTGCCAGGACTGGGTCTCCTCCTTTTCACTGAGCTCGTCTTGATGGATTGCCTCACCGAGGACTCTCCTAAGCAAGGAGAATGTCCTTGCTCTGGGAGGTTTCTATTTACCTTTGGTCTTAGTGGCATTTGTCTAAGGCTGTGCCCCATTCTTTCAGGATCCCTGGCCCATTTCTCTCATTATGCTCTCAGGGCTACACCTTGGTTACCAGCAGACCCTTTGTCCCAACTGCTATTTACTTAGAGAGCTTGAAGATTTATCAAATGACCTAAATAAAGGGTCTCAAAGCATATCGTCTGTTGGTGGCCCAAAGAAAAGTACTCCTTGTTTCAGACCTAACATGACCACAGGTCAAAACCATGAACGCACCATCTTGGAAGTGTTTGAAGATGACTTAAAAAGAAAGAAATTTACAGAGGTCATTAAAAAACAGACTGTTGTTGACAGAGAGACAAGGTAACTGGTATGTTCTAGAAGGTTCAAGTCACTTAAAATAAGCTGACTTTGACTTTAAAAAGATAAAATAAAGATGAATACGTTTTCAGACATGTGTTCTGTATGGAACTGTACAGCACTTGGGGCTCATATTCTAGTAGGGGAAGACCTGCGATGAGATAAACAAGTGAATATATAATGTGCCAAGTGGTGGTAAGAGATCCAAAGTAAAGGGAGGGAGGCTGATAGAAAGGTGCTATTTTATGAAGTGTGGCAGGGAAAGGGCTCAATGAGAGAACATCATAGCAGAGATGTGAAAGAGGCAATGGAGCGAGCCATGCTGGTGTGTGGAGTGAGGGCATTTCAGGCAGAAGGATCAGCACGTGCAAAGGGCCAGCACAGGCAAAGAGTGCCTGGTATGTTTGAGGAAGCAAATGAATGGGAAAGAGGTAGGAAGTGGTGTGAGAAGTAAGAGGTTGTCAAGTCTTGTAGGGCCTTCTGGGACATGGTAACGACTTTGGCTTTAATCTGAGTGAGATGGGAAGCCATGGGAGGGTCTCAGCAGAGTGGTGTCATAATCCAACTTAGGTAGTTTCAGAGCCCACTCTGTATACTCTATTGAAAATATAACTAGAGGACCACAAGGATGGAAGCTGAAAGAACAATTCAGAGGCTATTGAAGTAATCCAGAGACGGTAGAAGCTTGCACCAGGGCAGTGGCAACAGAGGTGGCAAGACACAATTGGATTCTGTATACATTTTAATGGTAGAGAAAACATGATCTGTTAATTGGATGTCAGAGTTGAGAAAAAAAGGGATGAGTCAAAGATAAGTCTAAATTTGGGACCAGAGCAAGCAAAAGAATGGCGATACCAGGAGGAGCAGTTTGGGTGTAAGAAGAATATCAGGTTATGTAAGAGGTTTTAAACATGTTCATCTGAAGATCCCTGTTAGACTTCTACATAGAGACGTCAAGTAGGCGTTAGATATCCAAGTCTGGAGTCCAGGGAAGATGCCCAGGCTGGAGATATAAATTTGGGAGGCTTCAAGATGAGAATTGGGTGAGATCATCGAGGAGATGATACAGAGAAGAGACAAGTCCATGGACTAAGTCCTGGGACACCTGGACTTAGAAGGGCGAGGAGAAGCAACCAGCAAAGGAGACTGAGAAGGAGCATCCAGTGTGGTGGAAGGAAAATCAAGTGTGTGTGGAGTCCTAGGCCAGGCAAGGAAAATGCGCAAGATGGAGGTGAATAGTGTAAGAGTTAGCATATGTTATTAACAGAGTAAGAAAAGTAAGGACTGAGAATTGACCTTCAGATGTGGCCACATGGAGACCGTGAGAGACCTAGTCGAGAGCAGTTTTGGTCCAGTGATGAGGACCAAAGGCAACTGGAGTGGGAGTAAGTAACAATGGGAGAAAAAAACAGAAATAATGGATACAGACAATGCATTAGTTGGGGGTCTCCAGAGAAACACAACTAATAGGAAGTATATATATACACATATATGTAATTTTGAGAGAGAGAGAGATTTATTTTAAGGAACTGGCTCACTGATTGTGAAGGCTGGCAACCGCAGAGTCTTCAGGGCAAGCCTGTAGGCTGGAGACCCAGGGAAGATCTGATGCTGTAGCTCGGGTTGGAAGGCCATCTGTTGGCAGAATTCCCTCTTCTTCCTATCAGTCTTTTTCTAGTAAGGTCTTCAGCTGATTGGACAAGTCCCACTCACATTATGGAAGGTAATATGCTTTACTCAAAGCCTACTGATTTTAACATTAATCTCATCTAAAGAAAAAATCTTCACAGAAACATCTAGAATAATGTTTGACCAAATATCTGGGGACTGTGGCCCAGCCAAGTTGTGCATAAAATTAACCATTGAGACAAGTCCAGAAGTTTTGTTGTGAAGGGAAGGAGAAAAATAGGCAGCAGGTGGAGGGGGATATAGAGTCAAGAGATTAATTTTTAAGATAAGAGAAATAATAGCATGTTTTTATGCTAATAGGAATGAAAGAGTAGAGAGGGAAAATTGACAATGCCGAAGAGAGAGGAGAATTGCATGAACAATATCCTTGAGCAAATGAGAGGAAGGGAACCTATGTGCAAATAGAAGTGTGGACCTTTGATAGGAGCCAGGAAAAATCATCCTTGTTCCAGGAAAAGGACTGGGTATGAGACCCAGGTGCAGGAAGGTAAGAAGATGCAGTGGTAGGAGCTTAGCAAAGCTATTCTCTGAATGCTTCTATTTTCTTAGTGAAATAGGAAGCAAAGTCACCAGTGAAGGGTGAGAGCAAAGGTGGTATTAGAGGCTTGAAGATCCAAGAAAAGATATAAAATGCTTGTCAAGAAGAATACGAGATTGACTAGATTAAGGAAATTGAACAGGATTTTCAGGTAGCACTCAGGACTCATTTAGAGTTTATTGTTGTGAATTTCAGGTGTGATCAGTCTGTGTGGTTGTGTTTTTCTGAAGCCATGTGCAGTGGACCCATTGCAAGGACTGTACAGGCTAAGAGCTTAAACACAACAGACCATGGGGCTTTGCCAGGCAAGTACAATGCCGGGAGAGAGGGGCAAGGGAGTGGAAAGTTCATGTAAGGGAGTGATTATAACGATAAACCATGAAATTTAAGCTGGGTAAGAAAGGAAGTATGAATATGAGGCTGATGAAGAACAGCAAAAAGATGGTAGATCAATGGATGTCTTGCTAGAGTCAAGGAATTGTTGAAATTGGGATACTTAAGGGAGTGGGCTGGCAAACTGGGAGGAGGTGGTTGGAGAATAAAATACTTAAATTACAGAGATTATAGAGAGGTTTCAGTTCTTGATAATGGCAACTTCTAAGGTATGCATGGCTGAGGACAGTATCGTTGGAGGAGAGCAGACAAAACACTCAAAGGCTAAGATGTTGAAGAGTTCACCTGTGTGGATGTTAAAATCACCATAATCATGACAAGAACATGGCTGGAGAGAGTAACAGTGAGTCAGGAGCTGAAATCAAGGAATGTGGGAGGTGGCCTGGGGGTTGGTGGGTGATGAATATGAGAAGGAGTAGTGGATGGAATAGTAGAGAAGGAATAGTCTGATGACATGGTGGCCACACTGAATGAGGTGGCCCCTCCCCTGCCTCCACATCACCATAGACATGAGACGAGATGGGACCTAGAACTCTTGAGGGGTTTTAGGAAGAAAAACAGAGCATGATATGCAAACGGCAAAAGAAGTAAGGAGTAAAGTTCTCTCATTTCCAGACCCCATGGGATGAAGGTTGTGGGAAAGAAAATGGCCACGACCTGTGGGGGCTGCAGGGGAGGACACCATGGTCTCAGGGCTGGGCCCGGTTTCACTTAGAACGAACAGGTAATGGTGGCTTTTGGCAAAGGGATTGAGGATGGAGGGGTGTTCCAGATGACAGATGGGAAGATCCAGATGATGTCAGAAGTTGGGGGTGGGAGGGCAGGTGAAGTGAGAGGAAAAAATGACTTATGGTGATTAGAATCTGGGGATAAGAATTCTGTGCTTCCTGTGGAAACTGACAGGAGTAAAGATAAAGGGTGTAGTGAGAAGTCTCGATGTTCTCAAGGGTTTTTCTCCTCTGCCCGTGGGCTGGGCATCTCAACCCAACTTGACTTGGATTCAGTGCCAGAGACTTCTGTTGAACATTCCAGCTAATGGCCAATGTCCTTAACTTTGCTAGAACAAATCTGTCTCTCTCAGCAGAACTTTTTCTAAGGCTCAGCTCCTGCTGTGTCTCCATTGATACTGAGTTAAAATGCCAGAGTCAGGACAGCCTGGAGTCATAGCACTGGCCTAGATGGGAGGAAATGGGCTCGAATCCTGCCTTTGTCTCTTAGGGGAGCCCCCACTTCTCGCAGCTTGCTTCCTCAGCTACTGAAGGAAAGCGTGGAGCTGGGACAATAGATTCACCTCACAAATTCTGTAATGGTCCCTGTGCTTAATGTGACAGGCACACTGAATGACTATTTCTTAACAGCACTCTTCAAGAATGAAGGAACTTGGAGGAATGAAGATAAATTTTCTTCTCTGCTGTTCAGTACATCAAAAAAAGAATATTAGATACTTTTGAGACCATCTCACATGGGCAGGCCTGAGGGACAAGCCCCAAATCTCCAACCCAGGATCATTAGGAATGGTCTGGAGATTGAGAGAAAGTCTTGTGGACCTGGTAATTGAGAAAGAGGTCACAAATTTGAACTCCCTCAGAGGCCTACAAGGAAGTGCAGTCATGCACCATATAACAACATTTTGGTCAATGACAGACCACACATACTATGGTGGTCCCATGAGATTAGTACCATATAGTCTAGGTGTGTAGTAAGCTATCCCCTCTAGGTTAGTGTAAGTACACTCAGTGATGTTTGCACAACGATAAAATCACCTAACAACATATTTTTCAGAACGTATCCCCAACATTAACAATGCATGACTGTATAAGTAAGTAATGTGGGCCAGCTATAAGACAATAGGGCATAGTGAGAACTGTGGCAAACTAGAAGGGGGTGCTAGTTTTAAAGGTGGCCATTAATTCACTCCAGCTAATTGTTGTCTTCCAGAAATGCAGATCTTGTGTTGCCGGATCTTCTGTTTTTAAAAGCAACCAGAATCTTGATCTTATGTGAAATCACTTTATTGTTTAAATTTGCAACTAAATCAAATTATTGAAATCACTCCATGGGCCATAAAAAACCACTTAGGGGCAGATTTAACCTTCAGGCTACCAATGTACAAATAGTATTCTAAGGTTATATATAGGTGGTGATTCCAAACAGTTCAAGGAGAAATTCAAGTTTAATCAATGCACCCTGAAGATTCTAAAGTCCTCTGATGCCTCCAGTCACAGAGTTATTGACTCATACAATCCTTGGCATGTAGCAGGTTCTCATTAAATATTTATTGAATGAACAGACATAGACAGAGTCAAAGAACAGCAATCATTTAGTCCGGTTGTTTTCACACGTCTTTTAGTTTCTTTTCTTCAGTCAGGTTTCCTGGGAAACAGACTCTCAGCCGGAGACTTGCGTACGGCTGGTTTACCGGGGAGGCAATCTCAGGAACAACACCAGTAAGGGAGTCAGGGAAGCAGGACTGGGCAGAGGAAGAAGGTGAGTGGCGAGGCAGTTGTGACACAGACCACAGCAGGCCCTCGGGGAGCTCTGAAGCTGGATTGGCCCTTCAATGATCTCCTGGATTGAGGCTGGAAGCTGAGTCTTTGTCATTAGACGTGGGCTGCCCCTATGAATAGGCACCCTCTCTAGAGGGGGTCAGCTATGAGCCAACACCCATGGCAGCTGGGGCAATGAGCGCCTCTATCCTAAAGGGGGATCTGGGCAGTGCACCATGGCATCCACTATACTTCTCAACCCTTTGATAAATGAAATTCCCTAGAGAAGTTCAACACAGTTCAAAGCAGAATCAAGTCGAGTTGCTCTGGTTATAAATGGGACGTAGAATCTGACCTCACCCTTGCCTTTCCTCTCCTCATTTTCTTCCTCCAAGTAACTCTAAGAGTGCATATTCATCTTGAAGTGTGGAAAGAGCCCTCAGAAGTTACTTGCTTAATCTTCAAGAATCCTTTCATCTGAGACCCTAGAGAAGCCCCTTTGGGGAGACCAGGCCATACCTTCAAACTAGAGACCAGCCCTGCTCCCTTTTGCTTCCCACCTCAGCTCTTAAAACCCCACCACCACAAGTTACCTCTTGGGAGGGGAGCCACACCCCTCAGGGGAACTGCTTGAAAAGCTCATGTCACCTCCTAAGAGAATATTCTATGATAGGAGTGAAATGATCTGAAAATCATGATCAAGGGTTCTTTCCTTTTAAATGATTCATCCCTGTGGAGATTGTTCAGGTTTTCTTTCTCAGAGAAATCTCCCCAGCCTACTTGGCTCCCTCTTTGAACAATATAATTATAGAAAAGAACAGAGAACACCATGCAGATTAAAATGACAGGTTCTTAGTCCTTATAGAAACCTCGGTGCTGAACTGAACAGCATTCATATGCCCTTTACTTCACCTTCCAATGGGAGCTTTTTCAGAACTGGAAACTTTTTCAAATGAGGCACACTAGCTGACTGAACTTTCTTTTCTTTTCTTAACCACTTCCTTGCCTCATGCTAAGGAGTTCATTAAATTGTACCTGTTTATTTTCCTCAGAAATTGCCTCTCTCACCCCCTTCCCTGAGTTTCTTTGATATCTTTGTTCAAATAGAGAATAATACATTTGAGTCACTGCTGTGACATTAAAAAAAATGCTACTGGCTGCTCAAAATGGTTCATATATTGTGTCCATCACTTACAAGCTCTTTCCACAAAAGGAGGCCGAATTTGTATTCACAGTGCCTCTCTTTTCTTTCCCTGAACATCCTCTCACCTCTCCTCCCCCTTCTCCCTCACCCACTCTACCACACACACTCAAATCACTAAGGGCCATCCTAGGAGTGGAATGCGTGCTTCCTTGTCCCAGCAATGGAACAGTTTTTGCTCATTATCCATAACAGTACATTTGGCTGGACGCTTATTTGTTCACTCTGCTTACTCAGCTAAAGCATGTAGCCTGGAAAAATTTCAGCTATCAAACTCAACAAAGTGATTTTAAGACAAGTGTTTGAAAATGGAGACACCTTATTGACATGTGCTACGAATCCACCATTAATGTCATTTCTTATGCCAGGTTATCTCTTTCATCAGGAGCCAAAATAAGAAAGTATCCAGCACAAAAGTATCCAATCAAACAATCAAAAAGCTGGCATACCCAGCAGGAGCTATTGAAAAGTTGCCATCTTGTCTGTCAGATATAACCTTTTCTTCTCAGTCATGTACTCTTCTGAAAAGGTAGGGAATGATTAATTATGTTTCTTAGGTTAGTTTATTAAAAATTCTGGAAAATAGTACACAAAGCACTTGATTGTTTAAGTGGGACATTTTATATCTCAGTAACACAGGCTCCCTTCCCCATGTACAATATGGCTTCCTACTGCGGCCATCTTTAATGCTCTGTAGAAACCCAAACTCCACTACCTCTCCAACTGTTCGCATGAGAGGGAACCTCTATGCCTACCCTTTAGGATATATTCAGCCGACCCCATGGTCGACAGCCTCTCCCTCTGCCTACTTCAGCTGAAACTTGGGAAGCTATTATGGCAAGAATTATCCAATGAAAAGCCAAAGTGGCAACTACATGCCACACCATTTTTTCCACGTGTACACACAGACCTCTTTCCCACAAAGGCTACCACTTTCGATTTCATCAATAAATCACTTGTAATCAAGACATTGAAGTTCAGGTTCAGACGGGAAGTTCAGCGCCTGGAATTGACAGGAATAAATATGTCAGATGTAGACTCACATGGATAAACGATAAAAAAGGAGGATCCATTACCACAGAATTTCTTTTTAACTGGAAATTTGACCCAGACATAAAATTAAAGTTGAAAGCTTATTAACGATTTGCTCTTCCCTTTCTCAGCCCCCATACCTTCAACTGCTCTTTCTACCATGATTTGAAATATATATTCTTGAAAGTCATAGCTGTCTGTCTACTCCACTTTGTGTAGCTTAACGGGAAGAAGAGAAACTTCTCTTTATATTCACTCAACCACATAATCAAATTAACTTTAGAAATTTCATGTAGAAAACAGTGGTTACTCACATCAGAGTTCATAAACACATGTCACCTGGAAACACTTAAAAAGATATGTCCACTCTGACAATCACCAAGTTTAGCTAAAGGAAACAAAGAGGTGTTTTTTTGTGTTTTCAAAGTGACGATAGTTGATGTTTTTGCCTACACTAAAAGTCAGAAGATAAAATGGTCTCTTTATAAAATGCATTATGCATAAGCTCAGATTGAGTGGTGTTTATAAACCAACCCATTTTGAAAAGACCAAAAATGAAAGACTTTTAGAATTAGAAGGCATTATCTAACCTTTTGTTTTATGAACGAAATCACTGCGGGCTAAAAAAATTAGAGAGAGAACAACTACTTCTACTTTGTAGGATAAACTCAGCAGACCCAGCCGTCAACAGCCTCTCACTCTAGCTACTTCGTCTGAAACTTGTGACGCCATTGTGACCAGAATCACCCGATGAAGAACCAAAGCAGCAGCTACATGCCACACCAGAATGAAAATTTTCTGCTAGTTTCTTCACTCAATGTCCAATGAGTTTCTGTATTATGCTGCTCTCTTAAGAAGGAAAAGCATTTGTTTTTCATCAAATAATATCATAAAATATCCTGCTTTGTAAATGAGCAATAATGTGGCAGATAGAGATTATTAAATTACCAAACAGAGGTTGCTTAGTTGGCGATCTGAGCCAGTCAGAGAATTCTCATATCCCGTGGTCTGATGGTAATCGCTCTCTTATCAACAGGGATTGAATATCAGTTTGAAAGGGAGAATCAGAAAGCCAGATCCATGCTGGTTTTTTAAAAAATGGAGACAATGGTAAAGTGCTCTCTTATTTTTAAGACACGTCAACTGAATATGTATCTTATATTTATTATATGAATAGCCACTCTAATTTTCATGTCTTTTGGCAATTTATTTTCTTTTGCTTTATAGGTTAGGTTTAACAACAAGGCCACCTAAATGAATATCTTGTGACTTTCCTGTTTAAGTGTTTGCCAGATCTAGGTTATTTAGAAATATGAGGTTTCCTAACAAGTGAGAGAGATTGAAATTGGCTCTTCTCTCCAAAAAGCTCACTCTAATGTGAATGGAATCTCGGAAATCAGTACTTTAGATGGGGAAATACTTTCTTGCTGGTGTGACTTCCTAGTCACAATTATTGAAGGATGAATGATACTTCTTATTTCCATTTAAACGACTTTTCATTTGGAATGGAATAGTAAAAAATGAACTTCGGCTTGTCTCACGCAAAAAGTGAATATAAAAATACAATACATTCAGGGATCCAATGACCACTGGCACTTGAAATTATGTCAATGAAATGAAGAAAATGCTGTGAGTCCCTCAAACTGTCAAGCCCCAGCTGAAAATGTAACAATGCAAAAACCAAAAGTGGGATGGCAAGTGCAGGATAGATTACATTCCTAATGGGCAGTGTTAGGAGTTGATGGCTAGTCCTGGCCACTATCTCTGTGGGTTTTTACCTCATTTTTTTCTTTAAGTTATAAAAAAAAGACAGGGGGGCCGGCCCTGTGGCCTAATGGTTAAGTTCAGTGCACTCCACTTCAGCAGCCTGGGTTCAGTTCCCAGGCGCAGACCTACACCACTCAACAGCGGCCATGCTGTGGTGGCAACCCACATACAAAATAGGGGAAGAGTGGCACAGATGTTAGCTCAGGGTGAATCTTCCTCAGCAAAAAAAAAAAAAAAAAAAAAAAACAGAAAAAGACAGGGCTATTGATACAAAAGCAAAGGAAAACTGGAAGGAGAAACCAAAACCACTGAAATTTATAGTCTATAAAAGACAGTCCAAGGGAAATTTAATTTTTGTATATAAAGTCATAACCAGCCTAGTTAATGCCAAACACAATTACTATTTCTTCAAAAGACAGATAAGAAAGCTCCAAGCATAGTTGCAAACTAAAGAAAAATAAATTTGAAACAGATGTCATAAAATCACCCCCTACTTTTACTTTTTTTTAATTATAGAAAAACCATGAGCTTGTGTATATAATAGCTTACCAGGAAAAGATAGCAAGACATAAACACTGGGAGAGCTTTCAAGAAACAATTACTGTAACCAGAGTCCTGAGGGAACTGAAATACTAAGAGAAGATAAACCTTAGTGACTGAATAGGCTTTAATTTTTCCCTGAGATTTTTTATTTCCCCAAACTTTAAAAGAAGTACAGAAGAAAATGATAAATTAGAAGGGCCCAGGCTAGCTAAGGGTTTCTTTTTCCCCCTATAAGCTTGATTCCTACAGCAGAACCAAAGTTCAGATCTATATATTTTTTAAATGTTTGAAAGGTTCAGATAATGTTTTTCTTCAGGAAAATCCAATAGCCTCAGCCCTTGCCTAAGTTTCATTCAGCTGTTCCTGATAACGTTTTAAATATCGATTCCATAGCTTAAGACATCTGGGCAGTTTCCAGAAAAAAATCAATAAAGGTGCACATCCTCACTAGGAACTGAGGAAGAGAGAGTGTTTATGCCAGAATGTACCATCCTTGCACCAAATTTCCAAACAGTGTGTTTTGACATCAGTATTTTGCTTCTAGAGGTTTAAGTGATTCAGGCAAAAATTTCCTAGGTTAGATTTTATTTCCCACATGGAAACTCGCTTAGCAGAAAAGATCTTTCTCTTCATTTTGGTAGGGCTGTTTGGTAAAGTTCAAATTACAAAATCACACTTAATAACTGAATAGAGGGATGCATAGATTAGCAATAAATCAAATAAGATAATGGTAGAATCTAGGCTATAGAAAAATGGGTGTTCACTATAAACTCTTTTTCAATTTTACTGTATATTTAAAAGCTTTGTAACTAAATGCTGGAAGAGGAAAATCACAATTAAAAAGGAATGGCCTTTCTGAACTCCACCACCAACAAAAAGGGTTTATTTCACCAGCTGCAAGTCACACCAAACAGCAAAGAACTTTCAAATGAGTCCGTGATGTGTGATTAGCTGACATCACCAAGAGGTATTAGACCCAGAGAGTTGAGCCCAAATTGAAGAGACATTTGGCAGATATTCCAGGAGAGCAAAAAGACCCCATGTGTATGAGGACTAAATATTAGTCATTCAAACAATGCACATCTGAGCCTGTCTGCAAAGCCTGTCCCCTAGAGACAGAGTTGGCCCTCAGATGACCTCATGATGTCTAAGGCAGAAAGAGAGTAGACAGGCCTAGACAAATGAGGACCACAGGAGTCTGGGACTTCCCTCATCGCCCCTGGTACCTCCATCCCAAAACCTGGTTCTCTTCTCTCTTTACCCCCGGTTGGTAAAGTCTCTATCAGTTGAAAGCATCCGGGGAGCACCACAGTTTTCTGCAGGCAACAGGAAAAGGCCCAAGATCCATGGGAGCCCAGGTGGAGGACAGATGCAAGGAGGGAGTGGCAGGGCCTCTGGTGGGTTCAGGGCCACCAACAGCCTGAAGCCCAGGTGGGCCAGGAGAAGCAGCACAGGCAAACACTCTGAGCCTAGGGCTGGCTTTTGGCCTCAGATTTTGTCATTTAGCTGTCTGGGGGAGACAAGAGCTTTTAGGTGTGTTTCTTCAGATAGAGGAGGGTCGAGTGCCATAGCTGGCAATGGTTCCAGATTACCATGGAGCTGCAGTTCTCAGCGTTCTTGACCTCAGGAACCCTTTACGTTTTTGAACATTATTGAAAACCTCCAAAGTGCTTTTGTTTATAATGGTCACCTATCAATATTTACATTAGAAGTTAAAGGGGAGAATTTTTCAAATATTTATTGATTCATTTATTTTTAAAATGGCAATAATGAATTTACTACATGTTAACAGAAATAACATTTTTAACGTGACATGTAGACTCTGGATAACTCTACCACTATTCACTCTTGAAAGAAAGAGAGTGAAAAAAAGGGAATATCTTAGTATAGTTATGAAAATGGTTTTGACCTCGTGGTTCCCTTGGGTGGGTCTTGGCACTCCCCCTCCAAGTAGTCCCTGGAACACACTTTGAGAACCACTGCCATAGAGGCAATGGCTAAGACTTTTGACAGTATCTGCCATTGCAGAAATTGCCTCTGGATTGGTAATGGTAGTAAATACACACCAAAAAAACACTTTGTAGTTGTAATGAGCTTCCAGGAGAGGTGAGTGACCTACTTACTTTGTGTATTCTACCAAAACGGCAAAGATAACTTTGAAACAGTAGTCAAATTATTCTCCAGATTTGAGTTCTTCAGAAGGTTTTGCTCTCTCCCTGTTCTGGGCCTTTAAAACTGATTTTTAACAATTTAGTAGCTTGGAAACGCAGTTCCAAATGATCTCCTCATGCCCCTAATCCCATGATATGGACAAGCAAATTAATTAAACTCAACACAAGTCTTCAGGGTCTGGAAGACTGGTCTTCACCATCTGATGGACATCTAGGCATGTCCTGCCTCTCTGCCCAGGTCTCACTGAACACACATTAACTCCCTAGACATATCAGGAGCTGGGCAACAGTTCCTTTGCTCGTGACTTCCATGTAGCAAACTCCAACTCACTCTAAAGGCCAACCAAAATTGTATTTGGCAATCTTTTAGCACTTCTTATCTAACAACTCAGAAATGCTAAGCCCTAATTTTAAGAAAGAACAAGCTGAGTTATAGAGAGGAAGTAAGTCTCCCAGGATCCCATACAATTAATTGGCCCAGACAAGAATAATACGAAGGTCATCTTTGATCATCATCACCCACAGTCCAATTAATTGTCTCCTGTGCCTCTGTATGCAAAGTAGACAACATTCCTGACTCAATAAGTCAAATGTATTTGTCTTTCATGTTAAAACTAGAAGGTCATTTATGTATGTTATACTTTTTTCTGTGCTTCATTAAAACAATACAGAGTCCTGTAACAATGAAGACGATTTGTGTTTAAATCTGAATGGCAAGTTGTTCAAGAGCAAAGTCTGTGTGTTACATTTCTTTGGCATTTCCTCTGTGAATTTACATAGAGCTCTCTTGAATTAGTGACTCCTTAAGAGTTGAAGAATCACTCTCTATTTTTTCTCCTCTTCAGAATTAACTAATTTCAGCACTAATTGTTTCATTCATTCATTCAGCCAACAAACATTTGTTAGACATCAATCATATGTGTTAGATGTTGGGGACACATGACCTCCATGTGTCTTTCTTACACGGTTATTCACATCCAAGGAGAGTTCCAGAAACTTATGTGATCCTAGTGACACTGTTATACCTCCTAAACCCCAATCCCCAAAGCCTTGCCACCACCATCTCCTAAAAGGCCATCAGGAAGAGCCCCACTTGGTTTACCTCACTCATACAGATGCCCAATTCCCTCCATACGACTCTATCCCCTACAAGCTGCCACGCCTCCTCATCTCCTGCAACCTTTCCCCAGGCCCTCTGTAACTCACAGCAAAACTAACTAAATCTTCAGCTCTGCTTGGAACATTCCTTTCAACCTTTGGCCTGAAACTTGGTCCAGTGGGAACCATTGAACAATGCTCCCTGGAGCCCTCCTAAGTGTAGACTGCTTTCCCTTCCACACTATCAAATCTCTCAGCCTGGAGGTGAGGTGGGTGAACTTCTTGCTCCTCATTGCTGCTTCCAGACTTTTCTCCCTCTATCCTCTCCAAAAGCCAGAAGATTTGAAGCTCATGTCATCAGAGCAACAATAAATATTTCTTGAGCGTGTACCATGTGTCAGACACGGTCCTGGGCATTGATCACGTAGCATTAAGCTGGAGTAGAATGATTCTGCTGTTTTGGAGCTTATAGTCTAGTACAGGGGAAACATTTAAAATAAAATAAGTGAAATACATAGTATGTTAGGTGATGATAATTCCTAAATAAAGCAGGAAATGGGGAAAATAACACAATAGGGCAGGTAGGGAGATTGATTTTTATAGGATGATTAGAAATGATCTTACTGAGAAAATGAAATATGAGCAAAGACTTAAATGAGGTGAAGGAGGAAGTGATGCTAATTTCAGAACAGACTAGCATTCCAGGCAGAAGGAATGGAAAGAGAAAAGGCCTTACGGCAAAAGTGTGCATCGTATATTCAAGAAGCAGCAAAGACAGCAGGAAGTTTATCTGCTCACAGTTATATCACAGTCCTCTGTCACTTCTGGGTCACATAAATATTCACCCTCATTGTCATACCCTAGATTTTGTCATTCCCAATAACCTAGGCCTTTCACTACCTCAACTGGAAGCATCTCACTCTCTGACTCCACTTCTTATTCTAGTTTATTCCCTCTAGTTCTCAACTTCAACAATTGTTCAACTCCAACAGGTCATACAATCCATTGACACTTCCACTTTTTCACCACATCCCGGTCTCCTCATGCCCTCATTTTCCCCCTTACCTAGCCTAGCATCCATGAACCATTATTATAATCTTTGTGTACCTCCTCAGTGACTTGCTCCTCTCTTCTTCCATTTTTCTTCTCAGCAAAACACCAATCCTGGTTAAATCTAATTCTCTGCCTGCTCCACGCCTGCTGCACCCATGGCTGAAGAAAAACACAAAATCGTGCTGACTGGTCTCTAGTTGAAGTCATGAACACTGACTTCAAGTAGATTTTCCCTACTGCCTGAAATTCACACATTCACCCACTTGGTTCATTCTGCCCCTCTTAGGCATTCATTACACATCTCTCATCTCTCCTCAAATCTCCAGACCTCCTCTCCTACTTAATCTCATGATGACCTTGACACCTATTTTGCTGAGAAATAGAATTGAAAGAGAATGTTCAGTCTCCCACCACTACGTCTACTGATCTATGACATCTGTATCCAGACTGTGAGCCTTCCCTCCTGTTACTCATGTTACAAATGATGATAAGTCCCTGCCCCAATCTAGGTCAACCTCTTCCTCTGAGCAATTGGATTCCATCCCCTCTTGTCTACGCCAGGACACACATTTAGCTGCTGTTCCACATCTCTCCTGCATCCTTCATTTCTTTTCCTGTCTGCTGTATCATTCCCATCAACAAATAAATTGCAGCAGGCATGCTGTAACACCTAAATTTATGGAAAACAAATCATTCCTTGAACCCACATTTCCCTCCCAGCTACTGCCCCATTTCAGAGCAATACTTTACAGAGAAAATCCTCACAAGATTTTCCACATTCTATCCTCCCATTCTCTTTTGATCTTAGTCCATCCAAAGAGACTTTTATCCCCACTTCTTCAGTGAAACAACTCCTGTCAAGGTCACCAATGATGATCTCCATATTGCAAAATCCAATGATCAATTCCAGTCCTCATCTTTCTTGACCTATAATCAACATTGGAACTAGTTTATCACTCTCTACTTCTTGAAACACTTTCTGTGCTTGACTGTCGGAGCACCATTCTCACTTGGTTTCCTTCCTACCTCACTGGGTGTTTCTTTTCATCTCCTCTTCTTTTTTCTCTTCAAATTTACAACCTCTAAATATTGGAGTGCTCAGAGCTCAGTCCACAGCCACTTCTTTATCTACTCTCATTCTCTGGATGATCCCATCCATTCCCATGGCTTCAAATACCAGCCACATTCTGACAACTTCCAAATGTGCATCCACCTTGGACCTTCTCCCTACTCAAATGTCATCTTCTCAGAGAGGCCTTTTATGGCCATCTTATATCAAATAGCCCCTTCCTCCACCCTGCCATCCTCACCACTCTCTACTCCTCTTACTCAGGATCTTAGCCTGAGTTCCTCTTAAAAGTAGATCTTGAGAAAATGATTTGGATGCAAGTAGCATATTTCAGTGGTGAGCTCAGAAGCATTGGAAGGGAATGAGGAAGTAAGAGAGGAATAAAGATCACTAAAGAATGTGTTAATGGATCAGTTACCTCTGTGGGAAAGTAGGGCTCAATCCCCTTGGGGACCCTCTAAGAAATTACATGGACTACACATCAGAGGGGTAAGGAAACCAAGATATATATATATATATATCACTCACCTATGACTGGCCCTTATTGACAGGGTGACTCCTGGGTCTTTAACTTTCCGGCATTCAGATCAGAGAACAAACACTGCCAAGTGCAGATATAGAAAGCCATCTGCAGGAACATATATGAGAACTCTCATAGCCAACCTCCAGGGTTAGGCAGTGTGTCCTGGCATATTATCCATTTATTTGTTTATTCTTTCATTGCCCGTCATATCCACTAGGATGTAAGCTTCCTGAAGGCAGAGACCTTGTTAGTTATTTCATTAATACATCCTCAGTGTTCTTTGCATGTAGTAGGTATTCAATCAATAAACAAATGATTGGGTATGTCTCTAATATTCTGGACCTACTGTTTCCTTTTTATCAACTTTATTAAGGTATCACTTATATACAATCAAATGCCACATATATAATCAAATGCATGGATTTTAAGTATACACTTTGATGCATTTGACAAATGTATATCCCTACTTAAATAACTCCCCATCAAGATACAGAATATTCCATCTTCCTAAAATTCCTTCATGCCCCTTTCCAGTCAATAACCCTAAGCTTGGATGATCATGGAACTGATTTCTTTTATCACAGCTGATGTGTGCCTGCTCTAGAGCTTCATATAAACAAAGAATTCAGTATGGACTCTTTTGTATCTGACTTTTTTTTCCACTCAGCCTAGTGTTTTGAGATCCATGCACATTATTATGTGTATTGATAGGTTATTCCTTTTTATTGCTGAGTAGTATCCATCCGTTAGTGGACATTTAGGTTGTTTCTGGTTTGAGGCTATTAAGAATAAAGCAGAAATGAACATTCTTATAAAAGTCTTTTTCTGCAAATATATTTTTATTTCCCTTGGGCAATTACCTAGGAGGAGAATGTTTATTTAACTTTATCAGAAACCTTTGAACTGTTTCCAAAGTGGTGGTACCATTTTAGACTCCCCCAGCAATGAATGAGAATTCCAGTCAATAGACAACCTCACTAACATTTAATACTGTCAGTCATTTTAATTACTGCAAATCTAGTGAGTGTGAAGTGGTATCTCATTGTGGATTTCATTTGCATTTCCCTGATGACTAACGATGCTGATCATCTTTTCTCATGCTTATTGGCCATCTGTAGATCTTGTTTGTTAAGTGTCTAATCAAATCTATTGTCTATTTTTAATTGGGCTGTTTGTCTTTGTATTATTGAGATGCAAGAGCTAACATCTATCTATCTATCTATCTATCTATCTATCTATCTATCTATCTAAGGATCTCTGGTTCCTTTTGGTATAAAATGGAATTCAGAAATTCCATGAGGGGAATTTCTGGATGCTAGGGATGTTTATTGCTACTGAAGTGACACATCCATACACCTGTAAATATAAATATATGTTTCTGTATCTACTTACCTTTAATATAAATTAAAAACCCTGAATTCATACTGATAGCTCCAATTCCAATTAAACACCACAGGATTTATTCTAGACTTTCCCCTTTGCATATTTGTACCTCCTTTCCTAACAGTAAGAAATTTGTCTTGTCAAACTATCTTCAAACGAGACACTAATTTATTAACAATGTAAGAATATTACTACATTAAAATTCCATTTCCTCCTCTCCTATCCTGCATGCAATTGACACATATTGTACTTCTCCATACATTATAGTCCCTACAAAACCTTTTAATTATTTTTACTTCAAACAAGCCACAATCTTTTATTTTAAACACTATTCTTCAAAATATATATTAAAGATACATTTTTAGAAAATGTCTTTTATATTTATCACATATTCACTCTTTCTGGTGCTCTTCATTCCTTTCTGCAGATCTGGCTTACAACTGGTGTCATTTCTCTTTATCATGAAGAAATTTCTTTACCATTTCTTCTAATTTGAGACTGCAGCAACAAATTTGTTCTGCTTTAATTTCTTTAAAAATGTCTTTCTTGTGCTTTTACTTTTGAGAGGTATTTTTCTGGATGTAAAATTCTAGTTTGATCACCATTTTTTCTTCCATTAAAGATGTGGTTTTATTGTTTTCTGGCCTCCATTATTTACAATAAAAAGTCAGCCATCAGGGGCCGCCCGGTGGCGCAGCGGTTTAGTTCGCGCTTGGCAGTCCGGGGTTTGCAAGTTCGGATCCCGGGCGCCCGCCGATGCACTGCTTGTCAGCCATCCCGTGGCGGCGTCCCATATAAAGTAGAGGAAGATGGGCATAGATGTTAGCCCAGGGCCAGTCTTCCTCAGCAAAAAGGAGAGGATTGGCAACAGATGTTAGCTCAGGGCTGGTCTTCCCCACAAAAAAAAAAAAAAAAAAAAAGTCAGCCATCATTCTTAGTGTGTCTTTTTTTGAGGAGAGAATCTGCTTTTAAGTATTGTTTCATTATCTTTGGTTTTCAAAAGTTTGGCTCTGGTGTGTGGGTGTGTTTCTAGGTGTGTCTTGGTCTTCTGGCATGTTTAGGGTTGTTTCACATCAAATCATCCTGCTTGGAGTTTACTCAGCTTACTGTATCATTGGGTTGTTATTTGTGGTCAAATTTGGAAATTTTTAAGTTAATATTTATTCAAATATTCTTCTGCCCATTCTCTTTCTCCACTTTTCCTTTGACTCTAATTACACGCGCTTGAATGCTTCATATTGTCCCACAGGCCTTTGAGATTCTTTTCATATTTTTCCATCTTTTTTCTCTGTGTACTTTATGGGTGACTTTTATTGACTTGTTTACAAATTTGTTTCTCCTATCTTTTGTTGTGTCCAATCTGCTGTTAAGTCTGTCCAGTGAATTCTTTAAATTTCTTTTTGGTTTCTATTTGGTTTCCATTTGGTTCTTTTTTACAGTTGCTGTTTCCCACTTGGAGTTTACTATACCTTCACTCATTACATCCATCTTTTTCTAGATATTTTTAAAGTACTTATCATAGTTATTTTAAATTCCTTGTCAGCTAATTCAGTATCTGGATTGGCTGTAACTCTACTCCTATTGAATGATTTTTCTTTTGACTATGGGTTACTTCTCCTGCTTTATTATAAGGCTTTTTTTTAATCATATGTGAGACTTTATGTCTAAAAGATCAGTAGAGGCTAAAATTTGCATCTGCTGTGTGATTTTATTCCCACTAGCAAGCCCTCTGAATATGAATATCAGGAACCTAAGAAGAGCTCTCTTTGTTTTTTAGACCCCCCCTCAAATTCCTGCCCCATCCTAGGGTTGATGCCTTTGATCTTATCACAGGCTGAATTGGGTGGAGATTTGCTTGCAGCTTTTTTTTTAGACTCAGATCACATTCACTTTCAAACACTTTGAAGATGATTTCAGGCCACTTCCTCCAGTAGGGTCCTAGGATAAAACACTGCAGGACTTTGATATCTCAAATATGCAAGGTCTTTAGTCTGTTAGACCTTGAGGCTGTGAAATTGCAAGATTACAAGACTGTAAAACTTCAGGACCACTTAACACCTCAAGGCTGTGAGAAAGCAGACCAGGAAGATAAGGAATCACAAGTATTCAAAAGCAAAAGATTTTGAAACTGTGAAAATATGAGATCTTGGGATTGTCTTCCATTTTTTTTAATAGACTTTATTTTTCAAAGCAGTTTTATGTTACAGAAAAATTGACAGATGGCACAGAGATTTCCAATATACCCCACGTCCACTGCACCACAAATAGCCTCCTCTATTATCAATATCCCCCACCAGAGTGGTACATTTGTTACAACTGATGAACCTACATTGACACATCATTATCATCCAAAGTCTATAGTTTACATTAGGCTTCATTCTTGATGTGCATTCTATGGGTTTGGACAAATGTGTAAGAATATCTGTCCACCTTTATAGTATCATACAGAGTAGTTTCACTGCCCCCAAAATCCTCTGTGCTCCCCCATTAATCCCTCCATCACCCCTTACCCCTGCAATCCCTGATCTTTTTACTGTCTCCATAGATTTTTCCTACCACTTTTCAGCCATGCTCCCACTGCTACTTACTCAGAACAAAATCTCAATGTAGGGGTTCATCTTTGAGAGTTTGGAGCTCTCCAAATCCAAAATCCAAATCCAACTCACCATTGTACAGGTTTGTCAAAAGGCTGGTTGCTTTTCCCTAATCTGAGTAAAGATTGTCCTTTACTGGCAGGCTCTCCCCTCTACCCAACCTGCTCCAATCTCAAAAACTGGCTCCCAATATGAAAATGTCCCTGTCTCTTGCTCATCTTGGATGATCTCATCTTTGGGAGATTTAGTTCTTTTAGACTTATTTGAGTCAATAGTCTATCCATGGCTAAAGAAAAATATGTTTAATTTTGTTGGTTCATCTAAAAAGTTCTCGTTTCAACAGGAATAAAATGCACATACTCCTACATTTTAACCAGAAGTGGAAACCTATACTTCTTAATGATGGATTAAAATTCAGTGTAGGAAAGATGATGTACAATTTACCCCTCGTAGTCATAAAATGACCAAGTGTGCTTCAGTTACAATAGCCATTTCCTCAAAGGGAGAAAAATGACATATGGTACTGTTTCATGAAAAATAAAAAGGAATAAATGCTGCCTTGCATTCTAGCAATTGAAAAATAGCTTCATTGCTGCTGCTGACGTTGGAAATTCCATATCATCTGTCTAAAGTAGAGACCTCTATTGCTATGTATTAAAATAGCATTTACTCTAAATGGAGTTGGTTATAGGCACTAACTGTTTGTAATCAAACTTTCATAAAGATTTTTGGTCAGTGAACTAAAAATGACCACAGACATACAACAAATGGGATAGGCTCTAAAGGCTTTATGATGCATCTTGGTCAAAGTTCTCCTTCCTTAGCTTACATTAGCATTTGGATTTTAATATAAATGTAGTACCGTTATCAGTCTATCAATGTTTTACAAATAGTTCTGAATACTTTATGGCTTAGAAATAATCATCCAAGAGATTGTCCTCTGTAGTAATTTACCACTGCAACAACAAAGTACTCCCTCCCCCAAGCTGGATAGAGCTACAAAGAATTGGTTTTCTCTGTATATCAGAATACTAGGTTGGGATGTATAAACATTTTAAAGCCTTGTGAGTCTGAGAGTCTGCTTTCCTGCCCTGAAGTGTCTAGGGCCAATCAATTATGTAGTCTCACTCAGCAAGGAAAAATGAAGTTTTTTATCGTTGTTATAGGTGAAGACTTCTTTCCATGACACCTATGTGTACTTTATGAATTATTCTCATAATTATTTTTGTGAATTTGTTCAAGGAAAGTTCTAGTTTTATTAGGAAGCAAATTTTGTGACTTCTGGGGATATGGGGATATCGATCTAGGAATTAATGGCAGGCAGAACTACCACTCCAAAGATGTCATCTTTTTAAATGGAAATTCTTGGTCTAAGATCCAAAAAGACAAAACAAACTGTAAAACAAAACAAAACAAAAATTCTCTTATCTCTTACCTCTTGTTGTTTATCAAACCGAAGTCTTTTACATTTATCTCAGCACCTTGACATGGCAGCTACTGGGTGGGTAATATTGACACCAATACCCTAGAGGAGGAATCCCTGATTTTGGAGAGTCAAATCATTCCCCTTGGTTTCCTTGACCACACTCTGCACTCTCTCTTTATACTGCTTAGTAGCAGAGGCGTAGTATGAATATAGATGAATCAATCTGGACTTTTTCCTAGACAAAGCTCAACATAAATCTAAATAAAGGTTGTTGCCCAGAAAGGTGTCATCACAGGAGGCTTTGCTTCTGCCGTGCAAAGATTTTTTGAAACTTCTCATTGGAAACAGCTTTTAAAGCATTTGTGCCACATTCTTTTCAACCGTAGTAGTGGTGGAGCACAATTTTTCATGAGTGGTAGATTTGCTTTTTGAGAACCTATGTAGCAGAAAAATGTCATTTGTTTAGGAAAATACCTTAGTAGAACATCTGTGGGTAGAAAGAAGGTCTGCATTGCATGACCTGCAACAGTGGCGTTAAACATGTTTCACAACCTGATGGAATCTACAGCAAAATCTACTTTACCATGGGTAATGCACTTGGATATTTTCTATTTGATTCTATTTCATTTTGTTAAAATTCTTATTTCAACTTATGGAATGGATTTCTCAGCTCACTGTTTGGTCACAACCTGCAACTTGAAAAGCACTATTCTGGAAAGAATAGGTAAAACACAGAGAAAGCTAATCTACTCTGAATGAATAATTAACAGGAATTTGGAGGAGTGAGGGAATAAATAAATAAAGGAGGAGTGAGGGAATAGAGAGGTAAAGACTGGGGAACATAATAAGAGGTTGGAAGCTGGAGGAACTGGGAGGGAGAAATTCTCCATGACAAAATGCAAGAAGACGTCTAAGATGAAGATTAATAGTCTATCTTAAAACATCTAGGGATAGCAAGATAAAATAAATAGCCACCCCATTGCTACAAAACATCATTAAAATTGTGCTACATTTTACAGTTTTATATTTGTTGCATTTTGGAGAGATGAATGCTAGTGGTCTGTGCATAAGGCAAAACAAAAAGAGCATACAAAATGTGGCAAGATCATTCAGAGACTGAGATCGTTCAACGAAGTAAAGCTCAGAGCCAGTAGAGACCATATAAAACATCTTCCTCCCTCCCTTAACCCTCCCCCCTACAAAAAAAATTCAGAGCTATTTCAAGAACACTGGATGTCTTAGGACTTATGGAGTGGAGATAAGTCTATTTTATTTGAGTCTCAAAGGCTAGGATGATTGCAGATAGTTATCTAGGTTGCAAACCCACAGTCTTATTCAGAGCCAAGTCAAGTGACTGAGGTAAGTTACCAAGCTGGGTATTTCTGTTTGGAGGAAAATGTTTCACAGGAAGCACACTGTCTGTTGAGCTCTGTTACAGTGAACGCATCAAATACAGGGATTTAGGTCACTCTCTTTGCTTTGCATAGACTTTCTTAAATGCTTCAGAACCTGATGCCCAGTCTGCCCTTGTGAAGACAAATTCTGCAGAGCAAAATCTTTGAGCTCAAAAAAACAAATCAACTTCGTCTTCACTTGTTTTAACATATGCACTTTCTTAGGTGTCAGATGTTTGGCTTTGATATTTGGTTTCTTGATCACAGTAGAAAGAAACTGTTATATTCAATATTTATTCTTGCCTTCTCTGGCCCCTGTGCTGGTTTAACCCATCCAGACATCAAGTTCCTAAATCAATCTTGACCAAAGTGAGCCAGAGAGCAGTAGGCTTTGATCTCCCAGCTGGTGCCATCTGAAACTACTCTCATTGCTCATAAATCCGGTATCCAGGGAGGCTGGGGTGAGGCCAGGTCATCTGCCTGCTCATTGCATGTTGGCCATCAGGTGACCTTTGCTCTTTGTCCAAGCCCATCTGACAAGGGTTCTGCCTAAATTCTTAGGGGTCCTCATCCCAAACTGCAGTCAGCTTGACCTCAACCCTATGCTCCCCTGTAGCCACTGAATCCTCTCACTTGTGCTCAATCAGGAGTTCTAATAAATTGCATGGCTCCCCACACCTACACTGATTGACACTCTTCCCAAGACCCTGGGGCACCAGCTACCATGTCCCCCAGATGTCCTTAGAGACCAGCACTGATCCAGATCAAATCTAGACATGATTCTTTTGCCCTACCCCCATTTCCAACTGTCCCTGGGCTGGCCCAGGTGACTTCCCTCAGTGTGTCTAATTTCACCTCACCTTCCTCCTGTTTCTCACTCTCTAGCAGGTCCCCATGCAACCGGACCTGTGCCAGCAGAGACAGTCAATATTAGGCTATTTCAACCTGCTTTTTGAAAAGAAGATAACAAATATTAGACCCTTTCTGCTTCTCTCCCAAGATAGGGTGGTATCTTCATAGACATAATTTTCATGTTCATACTTTTGTTTCAGAATAAGTCTATTTGTTTACCTAAATCTTCAACAGCTTGAAGACTGTCTATTGGAGAAAACCAAACCTCTGACTTCTGGAGAGCTACTTCCTGCTTCGCCATAGATGCCTGCTCTCTGCCCATGAAACCCCTCATTCATCCCCAGCTCCCACTCTTCACCTGGCTTTGCAAATGCTCCCTTTACCTTGTCACGGCTGCTACTCAAAGATATTTTAAGCACTTTAATATATATTATTTGCTTTAAAGAATGGTTATTTATTTTTATGCTGACATGAAATAAAATATATAAACAAACATAGCATAAGGTGACCAACACCGCAAATCAAAGCCAGTGCTGCTCATCCACGATATGATTTAAACCCCTCTGGTGGGATGAGTCTCTTACATCTTTCTCTAGTCACACCCTAGATGTCCTTTTTAAATTCAAGTATATTTAAATTAATTTTGATCTAAGAAATTTAGATTCTCTAATACTCTTAGAGACCATTGGTCATGCCTTGGAATAATACTATACAATAGGACATGACAATTGTTTCTCAACCATGTCACCAACTCACGGAGACCCAGGTCCACGTGTTGATAGAGAAATGCTTCAGAATCACTGATCTTTCTGTATTTCAGACCCCACAGATGAGCTGGCATTCAAGGTACCCTTTCTCTTCACAGAAGTTTCTCACCAATTATTAAATGAGGCAATAATTCTATTTTTACTTGAATGCAGGATTGTGAATTCTAGTTTTTTAAATTCAGTAAGGAAAAGGAATATCATCAATATTTTAAAATTTTTTCTCTAAATGGAGAAGAAACTTAAATAGCATATGTGATGTTAAAACATATGTTCCTCTCAAAAATTCCTTACAAAATTAAAGAGGCACATTACTGTCAATCTCACTTTAATTTTCTTCCAAACAGCATCATATTTCTCAAATATACTTTTGTTGGAGCCCCTGCTGTTTGAATGTGCTGAGTCTGTACTCACTGCTCCAGATTTGTCTGGGTGGCAGCAATAGAAGTAAGTGCACAGAATCATTCAAGAAGCGACAAGCAGCAGAATCTTTTTTGCTAGTGTTGACTATAATTTATCCATCAAAGCCACTTTACTTTCTGGATATGCATGCTCTTGATTTTGTCATAAGAAAATTAGTCTAAGTCATTTTAAAATTATTTCTCAATTTCAAGAGCAAGTGACAGAATTGGATATGAATGTAAGTTGACTTTTGGGAATTCTACAGAATTCTAAATGCATCATGGGTTGAGAGTTTGTTTGTTCCCTCCACTTTCCTCTTTAAGGCAATTTTGCAGCTCAGGAAAGCCTTTCCTAAAACAACAAAGAGTAGAGACATTAACACAAGCTAGAGAATCTGCCCCATCTGTTCTCTCTCCCCTCTAAAGGGGTCTAGATGAGGATTTCTTCATGGGTTCCAGGAAAGAGAAAGGCAGATAATGCAAAGGAGTGAGCGCTCCATCCTCTAGTCAAATAAAATGCAGTTAAAACTGCTATACAAAGAGATGTTCCAAATGTTATGGCTGACTGTTCAGGAAGTCCCCACAAGGTGACATTTACTTTGATGAATTCACTACACCCCAAGCTCTGGTCTCAGGCTGGCAGGTTAAGAAAACTGATTTTATTGGGTACGTTGGAAGTAGCTCTGTCACCCCTCAGAGGCAAACTTGCCTTAATCCAGTTCACGGAGACTGAATGCCTGTTTATTATTGTATAATGAGAAGCAAGCATACGGGAAGCCACTTTATTAGAGGGTTTCATGGAGAGCCTGGAAGCAGAACACAGGAGCAAGGTGATCTTAAAAATGAATCTCCCAGTGAGAGGGGCATCGAGCCCTCTCACCAGCCACAGGACTAGCTCTGCCAATGAAACCTTAATGTCAATTTATTGTACTGAGATCTCCTCCTCCCTGAATGGTATTTGGATGCCCCAGCATTGATATGGGAGAACTTTCTTTTGTCTCAGCTTTCATTATTGACAAGCCTCTTTGGCTCATACATTTACGGATAATAACTTGGCTTCCATTCATTCACAACCACAGCAAACAGGGCCACCCACTGTGTTCAACTCCCAAGTCCTCGAGGTGGTTGAATATATGCCCTATGTGTGCATGAGGCTTATGTGCTGTGGTTTCCATATAGTCACAGCAGCAATTATGTCAATTAATAAATCTAATAACTAATGAGCACCTACAATGTACCTGGAACTCCACTAGGCAGGATGATGTATACAGGAGAGGTCGCAGATGTACTCCAGCGCCCAAATGCTTTCGTCTGTCTGTGGAGGGCAAACTACCACATGTAAAAAAAATTGAAACCATAAACGGCAGCATAAAACCAAAAACACAACAGGAGTCTTAAATATGGAGGAGTCACTCTTGAGTTAAAACAGGAGTGGCTCTCTGGAGAAAGTAGGTCAAAGCTAGATTTTGAAGGGTGAGTGGAAGAAAGAACAGGAAGTGATTTTCCAGTCTGGAAAAGTAGCATAATGAAAGGAAATAATGTGGAAATTAGTACAAAATTCTGGAAAATATTGAAACATAGTAGGCACTCAAAAATATATATTGAATAAATGAATGTAATTAAAGGTACATAGTTGGATCACCATGAGAAATAAGATTTATTTAATATGGGAAAGAGTAGACTAAGTCTTGAAAGCCAGGAATAGTATTATAGACTTGCTATCTTATTAGCTATACAAAAAATACTAGAGATTCCCCTAGAATAATTACTTTTTTTCTTTTCCAATTAAAAGGCAAGCATTTTTATTGTGGCATAATTCCATCTGTAGAAGTTCTACTCAAAACACACGGCGTTTAATATGAAATTTCCAGGCAAATTACATGTAATGATCCAAGTTGATAGTTTTATAATAAACATTCACCTACTGCATTCTCTACAATGCTTTTAAAATTCAAGTTTTCTAACTTTAAAATCTGTGGGAGGGGGCCCATTTATTCTCATTTTTTCCTCCCTTTCCTTCTCTTTCTACATTTCTCATTCATTTACCTATTTAACAAATATTTAGTGCTTATTATGTGTCAGGCTTGTGCCAAGAACAGAGTATGTGCCGTTAAAGAAAACTGACATTATGCCCATGTCTCACCCTGGTGAAAGCCAATGGTGGCTGAGCCTGGGAGGAGTAGAATGAAGTGGGTGGATTTCAGACATATTTTAGAGGTAGAAAAGACAAGACATTGATGGACTGGAGGTCAGGAAGGAAGGAAAAGCGAAAATAAGAATGTCTGCTTATTTCTCTCCCCACCTCCTTCCCATGTATATTTCAGTCTGTTAACGAGTTTTTTTATAGTACATAATTCATGATGCCATCTTCCTGCCTTAGGTTAAAGAAGGGTTTAAGAGCAGTAACCCCCCCAAAAATCAGCATTCTGATTTGAAACAGTGCTATAAATAAGAAGTAGAAATATCTGAAATACAATTCTCAAATGACACTTTTAATTGTATAAGAAAGAAAAGCAGGAGATGATAGCACACAATACATTTGTCATCAAACAAGAAACATTATCTTTATGAATCTGCTAGAGAGACCACAACTGAAGTTACAACTTCTATCTACTGGTGTTTTAATTAATGTGTGAGGGATTGAATCATATGAACGAATGTAATGTCAAGGAGAGTCCCCACACACACCTCCTATTAAGTGGAAGTTTAGTCACTATATCCCATGATGGCAATTGTTTAACATATGAAGCCAAGGAAACGGGGGGAGAGAGCATGTGTCACTGAGGGCAGCAGCCATATGACAGCACGGGAAGTCCTGGCCCAGTCTCTGTCCCACACCAAATTCAGCTCCCAAATAAAGGCCTTCTCCCTCTCCAAGCTGCAGGGCATGCTACAAAGTGATTGTAAGAAAGTCCCACCTTGGAATACACAGACTGGTTTATTAGTAGAAAAGGAGCAGAATTTTAAAAATGTCTTCTCAAAACCACCCTTAGAATCGAGCTTTTCCACCTTGTCAATTGTAGCAAGTTAAAAAATGAAGTCTGTGGGTTCCTTCATCCCCTGAGTCCTTGCCTTATCGCAGTCAATACCAGAAGGGCTTGTTCAATTTCAAGTCTGATCATTAAGTTAGAAGTGTCTTAAAAGAAATAATTTGTGCACGGGAGATTTGTTCCTTCCAAGCAGTAGAACACAGAGATCTATAACCTCCTGTATTCTCGATCACAATTGTGGCTAGAACAGATGCTGATCCAAGCAGAAACATTCTTCTCATATTTTGCAGTTCTGAATTAGAAGTGTCTGCCCTAACGCAATTCCGTTCATGAACATTATTAACACAAGTAAAACTCCTTGTTTTTTATTGTTTTTGTATTGCTCTTCTCTCATTTTTAGCTACCACTGTGAGGTTGGTTACATTTAGACAGTCCCTCAGTTGCACAACAAATATATCTGAAAGATCTGTCTTTTATTCAGGAACCATATTTGTCTGGGAGAAGAATGTCAGAAATTCAGAATGAATAGCACATCTGGGCTATGTCTACGTAAAACAAACAGAGAAAATGGTACTTTTGTCTCAGAGATGACAGGAGCTGTATCTTGGTCCGAATTCTGGTTTAAACTTGCTCCACATCCAGGCATAGAGCAGGTAAAGGACTGGTAGGAATCGAATTGTGTTCCCCCAAAATTCGTATATGGAAGCCCTAATCTCCAGTACCACAAAGGTGACCTTCTTTGGAAAAAGGGTCATTGCAGATGTAATTAGTTAAGATGATGTCATGATGGAGTAAGATGGCCCCTCATCTGATATAAATGATGTCTTTATAAAGATGCTCACAGAGGGAGAATGCCATGTGGAGATCGGAGGTATGCTGCCACAAGCCAAGGAACCACAGAAGCGAGGAGGGCAGCCTGGAACAGACCCTCCCTAGAGTCTTCAGAGACAGTGTGTGCACTTAGTCACAGCAGCCCTAAGAAATGAATACAAGGACCTTGCAAGTATCCCATGGCACTCACTTTCCTTACGAACTGCTATGTTCATTAAAAGATCCCTTTCTTTCAATACTATACGTTTTTCTTACTCAACAAAACATTACCCAACTCAGAAGTACCTCTTTGCCTAGCCCAGGGCTTCTCCATCCTGGGTGCATGTTGGAAACTCCCAGGTGATTACCAGGTTTAGCCTGGGTAGAAGTCACTGCACATCTTCCCATAGGCCTGAATATTCAGTTGCAGACCATGCCGGCAGAGCTCAGGTGGGAGATCACCCGGGCAAAGCCATTGACACAGACAGACCAGAATTCCATATGGAAAGAGGGGTGAAATTAATGCAATAACTTAGATGAACCTTCTGTGATAGGCTTTCCAGATTAACCTAAGTTATGTTCACCTTAGGATTCGGGAATGCTGAATTGCTGGGGCAGGATCTTCAGAAGATCGTTTACAAGATGAACCAAGGCATTTCCTGAGGTTAGTGGAGAGAAGGGAGAATCAGATTGGGAGAGAGCTGTTAAAAGGAAGAACCATTCTGAGCACAATAGAAGTTCTATTATGTAGACAGTCTCTAGCTCCTCGCCCATGGATTCATGGACAAAGTATAAAACACAGAAATAAAAATTAAAGTGTTTTTATCCTTGAGAGTTCAAGACCCAGCAGTCAAGAACAAGAGTCCTCACTCTCCAGAGAGGACAGCACTCCTGACAATGGACATGGCTAGCCTCACTGAAGGCATCTGGGAGCTGCCTCTGCAGCATCCACAGTCAGCAACACCACGAGGAATGATGAGCAAATCCAGCAACAAGGGGCAAACCATTATGCCACAAGGCAAGAAGAATTATATTCAGAGCAGGTATGAAACATCTAGGAACTAACTCCTCTTAAGGAGGAACTTAATGAAGGGCTATGAGTGGAGCAGGTGGAGGAGGAGCCGGAGAAATACACTTATTTGTGATTTTTCTTGTCATCCTGATTTTATTCCCAGGAAAGAGGGGCCTGAGAAAAAGGGTTACAGCTTTCTTCTTCACTATAGCTGACATTAGTGGAGAGACATATACGAGCACAGTGTCAGTCACAATAAACTCAAATCAAATTGGAAGCACTCATGAGAACTTTGATTATCTGGGACACTTTAACTAGTGAGTTCACACCATTATTATTTAAAAATCAATTTCATGAATGAATGCCTATTTGCTAACACTCTCACCTTATCAAGGGGAAGGAAAGATATGAATATATGATTGATATGCTTCAAGAGTCCTTAAAACTTGGTTCAAATGACTGCAGAGAAGACTGGCATAGAGGAGGAGAGGTGTAAATGAGAAAGAAGGGGCAGCTCTGAGGGAAAAGATGGTGCAATGCCATGACCCAGTGTGGAGTAAAACCAGTAAAAATAACCAAACAGCCATTTAAAACAGCTCTAAAAGCCATTTGATAGACTTCCAACTTCTCTACCGTAGAAAGCAATTTGCCTTTTTAATAAGAAGTACCCTAGTTATGATTCTGGGACAATTGAATCTCATAGGAAGTAGCTCAGGGTCAAATAAGTTATTTTAAGAACTAGGAGAAGACACTAAAACTCTTGAATTTCATTTGACCCCTTGCTTTCGTCAAAACACTAAGCTTGTGATTTCATGGCAACCTCACTAAACCTAAAGCTCTAAGACCACAACAAGAGCATTCAATAGCCCTTCCTCCTCAGTGAAGGAATCTCCTTCCCTAGCACCAAGGACTCTGACTTTTTCCTCATATTTCCTGTCATAAATTCTGTCACCATCTTTCACAGACACCCTACTTATGAGGCTAAATGTTGAACTGTTGGTTTAAGGTCTTCGATTGAAAAATGTGTGTGTGTTTCTTGCTTCCAACCTACTGGGTTTGGACACAGCTCTCCTGTGAGGAAACACAGGACTCCGTGTCTGACTGAGCTTTTACAGCTGCCTAAGGGTGCAGGACCCAGTAAGGGCCCACGGGAGTCAGAGGGAAGGAGAAGGGAATGCCACTCAAACTGTGTTGGGATGTTCCCAGCTGCATGTGTGGTGTGTGTGGAAAGGGGAACATTTTGAACAGGAAGGGATAGACATACTTTAAGCATCACTCCACAGAGAATGAGCAGAACCCTGGCGGTTACGTTAAGACCAAAACTCTACATCAACCAATCAGAATATCAGTCCATGAGAAAGAATACAGAGAAGGAATGTGTTGGCAAATTAACCATATGTTCAGTGTTCCTTAAACTTAAAAAAAAAAAGAAAAAGAAAAAAGCTCTTATTATATCTTCTCTACCAGCCTAGCAGCTTTGTGTCACACTTTACTTTCTGTAGTTGATGTTATTAAAACATAGACACATAAAAAATTCAACTACAAATACCACCTTCCCCATGCCATCATTTTCTTCTCTGTTGAGATTCTCTCTCATACATTTAGAGAAGAAAACAGTAGCCATTTCTGGGGATGTGATATTGCTCACTTAGAGTGAGTGTGAAATGAGGGAAAGTCGTAAGTGTCCTCATCCAGAGAGGATGATGTAGTGTTACACGGGGAGCGCTGTAAAATGACTTCCTGCACCACAGAGAACGTTTACTGCTTGATCTCAAAGTGAAAGTTACTCTTCCCGGCAAAAGAAAAATTAAGAACACGGCTCCCATCACTGCTAAGTGGGTGGATCAAAGCTGCCTTTGAGCAAGAGTCCCAGATAAGCAGAGAAGAGCTTGTGATACCAGCACATCAGGGGCAACGCTATTTCTGGGGTGATAAATAACAGCAGTGGGTATTTCTGCAGAATGCTGGCTGGAGAATAAACCACTTGGAAAGCAATTGATAAAACTCTGTATTTATGACGAATTTCAAGTTTTGGGGGGGAGTTCAGTAAGTACAGACTAAAGCTTCCAAATATTTTTCAAAAGCCTAAAAACAGTTATTTTTATATCTCTACATACATCAGTCAGAAAGACACAAGATGAGTCTGGGGCAGGACTCTCCAAACAGAATCAGCAGTACATTTATCATATAAGATGAAATAAGAAAATTCCCCAGTCCTGCTTGGCTAAGGATGCCGCCAATTTCTATGGAAGAATTAAAAGCTTAGAAGTTTATATCAGAACATTATTATGTACTATGTCTGGTTCACAGCATAACTGTACTTCAGATAACTGTGTGGTGAACTATTTTCTCATTCCATAAGTTTAATTCTGTTTCAAATAAATTTACTGGAAAACTTCTACAGACCAGGCAGGGCTAGATATGCCCTAGAGATACAAAAAGTATGAGTCCCATCATTCTCAAAATTCTTTTATCTTTTTACAATTCCCAATTAAATCACCTTCCAAATATTGCCATAACAAGCCAGGCAGAGCCCAAAGGACCATTCACAATTCCAGTGGCCAGAGGGAATGTATAGAACAGGTCAGCAGCCCAGCTGAAGAATTCTACCTTAACGCTTTTATCCAACTGGGGATGCTGCATGTTAAAAATGCCTTCACTTTTTCCCTAATTGGATAGTTCCATGAACGACTTTCCTGATTGTTTTTAGAAACTATTTGGTAACCATACAATCCACTAAAATGAAATTTTTAAAAGTTCAAAGGAACTTTTGAAACCGGCCACCTATTTTGGACCCTCTAAAATTTTAAGGTGGATGTTTTTGAATTTTACTTATTAATGCATACTCCTCTACTAAAAATGGAGCAGCTGTGGGTGAACTAATGTTTAAGTGATCTGACGACCTGGAAATCTGCAGATTTCTAACACCTTGCTTTCATCTCTGGGCAAAACTAAGAGCTTTCATTAAAATGAAAATCAAACTTAAATAACTTGGACACTCTCAAGCTGTGAACATCAACCACATGTGCAAACATGGGCAAGTTCTCAGTCTGTGGGAATTTGTGAGTGGGAGGAGGAAATGGATGATCCGAGGACTGGACAGATGTTCAAAGAGATTCTGGCCTGGCAAGACAAGCTGCATCCATTTCAGCTTCCTTGGAGGCAAACAGAAAGAACAAACAAAAGTCTGGAGATAAGGCAAAGAAAGCAAATTGCAGGCTGGTTGATAAAGCAACTTAAAGACACAAGATTCAATTAGTAGCAAACACATTTTCTTAGGAACAAAAGCATTCACTGAAAAGGGGAAAAAATTATGGTGTTGGTACCTAGTAAATGTGTAACCACCACAAAGGGTTTGAACTCAGGGCAGTTGCTCAAATTTAGGCATTGTTGCTGCCGTAAAAATAAAAGGCTAAGATTCAATCCACATCAATCAGAGTAGCATTTCCTCTGTCTTCGGTCTCCAAAGAAATGTTGTGGGTCATGTTTTCTTCTGCTTTCAGTGACTCAGAAGTGGCTATGTAGGAATTGATCTAGGAAAAGAAGCTGAGTTAGGCTGCATGGAAACCTAAGAAGAAAGTGACAGAAAATCTTAAAAAAATCTTTGTTATATGTTACATTGTAAGGAATCTTGTTCACTAAATTTTCTTACTCTAGGCATCGGAGTCATGACTGTATAAGACCAGTGGAGTTCACAAGGGGTCCAACTGGATAGAAACGTGGCCTCTATGACCCTACTGTAATATCATTAAATAACTCCCCCCAGTACCAACAGGTTAGAACCATTTCACACCTGTCTTCTTGGGGTCCTCAAGGATAGGTCTTCAAAACCAATCAACTTCTAACTTTTCTGAGTTACATAGTGATAGATACTGATAGATGGGAAGTGTTGCTTAAGCTGACCTCATCCCTTATCACGCAGTGATGAGGAAAGTTGAAGATGTATTTTACCAGGGAATGTGTTGCCTTCTTTACACAAGATATCTTTTTCTAAGATCTCCCTTCATTTGACCCAACACCTCCCTTTGCTTTCACTTAACAATCCGCTTCCAAAAAATATGTTTTGCCAAAATAAATGCTTTCAGGCTCAGTTGTCAATGAAGAAATGCAGGCTGAATTAGTTAGATTCTCTCATTTCTCTGCTCCCCAAGGTGGATACTTATCTGTTTCTCATTTTCCTAAATAAGCCATTATAGATTCTTCAATAAGTTAGAGAGTCTCTGCTGCTTCTAATTAACCTAAGTGTATTTCACATTAAAAACAAATAAATAAAGTGAACACATCTTCACACAAAAGCCTGCACACGAATATTTATAGAAGTTTTATTCATAATTGCCCCAAACTAGAACTTTCTCAAATGTCCTTCACCTGCTGAGTGGGTAAACAAACTGTGTGGCACATACATACAATGGGATACTATTCAGCAGCAATGTTTTTATCACTACTGAACCCTGTGAAAACATGGATAAGCCTAAAACGCATTATGTTAGGTGACAGAAGCCAGACTCAGAAGGCTATATACCATATGATTCAATTTACATGACATTCTGGAAAATGCAAAATTGCAGGGACGGAAAACAAAGCAGTGATTGCCAGAGGCTGGGGAAGTGTTGACTACAAAGGCAGAAAGGAGCTCGAAAGAATTTGAGGGAGAATGGAACTGTTCTTTGATTGTGTCAATTACATAACTGTATGCGTTTGTCAAAGGGTGAGATTAAACTGTATGTAAATTACATCTTAATAAAAAATTAAAAAATAGATTAATTGAACTCTACTTGAAATTAGACATTTAAAATAATTGTTAGAGCACTTGAGAGCTGAAGAAAAATGTGATTCATTCCGAGTCTGAACTTACCTCTGGTTGATGGCATCCAAGTCTCCAGATTTAAGGGCATAACCTAATGTGCTTAAGAGGTCATAAGAAAAAATTAGAAGAATAAAGTCAATACAAATCTCCCTCAATGTTTGCTCTCTATCAGTGCCTGCTGATAGCTTGTCATCTTAAGATAGAACTTGTACAAGGGCAGGAAAATCTAAACTTATGAAGGGGCCATTTTCCAAAGTCCCCTTCCAAACGCAGTTGTAAATGGAAGGTATGGTGCCATAAAAAGTGTTACACTGGCAGGTGGGTTTCTAGGCCTTCAAAATCTGCCTACCCAATGCAGGTCAATAATGGAACTCTTGGTTCTAGTCAGAATATGGAAATAAGTGGCTACAAGTCACAGGCAGAAGGGAACGGTGGGTGTGATCGACTCATCCTTTCCTAGTGGCAGGGCTAGTCCTGGAAAAACTTGAGAATAAATGACTTGAGTTTTTGGCCTGCCATCCTTTCCATAACTCTCCTTGTCCTAGGTGACTACAGTCATGGGCCACATAATGACATTTTGGTCAACAACAGACTACATATACAACGGTTGTCCCACATGATTAACACCATACAGCCTAGGTGTGTAGTAAGGCTATACCATCTAGGTTTGTATAAGTACTGTAGAGGAGGAAGAAATTTTCCTCTACCCTTCTAGGTTCTTCTGGCTGGTCTAAGAATTAAACTGACATGATAACAGATTAACAGGAGAAAACAAACAAAAGTTTAATAACATACATACATGAAGGAAACCCAGGAAAACCAAGTAACTCACCAAAATGGCTGAAGCCCTCACATTAATATCATCCTCAGCTAAAGACAAAAGATGTTGAGGGTGGGGAGAGTCAGGGACATCAAAGGGAAGGAAGGACATTCACAGGTAGGTGAAAAGGAGCAAACGTTCAGAAAACAAGCGTTTAGCCACACAGAAACAGAACACAGAGCGGGGGGCCAACAAACCAGTTTTTCTAGGTTCCTCCCTGTCTACCATCTAGTTCACCTAGTCATGCTAAGGTGACAGCTCACTTCCTGAGAGAGTTTTTTATTTGAATTCCTTTAGGCAGTTAAGGGGGAGGTAAGAAGGAAAACTTTCTGAGTCTTTTGTTTCTTAAAAATAATCAGCCTAAAATAATCCTCATGTTAAAGAGACACATTTTGGGGTGGCAAATTTTGTTCCCCTTCGGTACACTCTATAATGTTCACACAATGATGAAATCACCTAAGGACAAATTTCTCAGAATGGGTCTCTGTTGTTAAGTGACACGTGGCTGATCATCTTCAAGTGACCTCAGTCCTTATCAGAGGGAGCATGCTCAGGTCTGCCCTCCCTACCAACTCCATCAGCTGGGTTTTAGGAGAGAAATAATTTCATAAAATTGCTTCACATAACAGTATACAGAAAAAAAGAATCCTTTGATTCTTCTAGCGGATTTATAATTAAAAAGAAATGCATCACTGAGTCAGAAGGAAAACTGGTCATTTATTTAGCTTAACATAGCTTATTTTAAATAAATAAACTTCAGCCTAAAATAAAGTTTCTTGCCAAAGACAAGAATCTTTTTTAGCCCAAGTAAATCACAAATTTATAACAAAGTAAAAAAAAAACAGGAAGTAAAAGTAGCAAAGGGTTTTATGTTTAGTGTATATAAACATAAACACAGTTAATGTTTTGGACTGAATTAATTCCTGTTGTCTCAAATTGTATCACCTTTGTAATTTTTCTATCCTTGTTCTCCATCCCTACAATCTCTACATAAACAAGTGGAAGGGTTAACATATGAAAGTTCTCAACACTTGTAAATGAATCCATGAGCTGAAAATCCAGCTTTTCTCTTTATTTCAAATCATTAGAAACCTGTAGTAATCCTGTCGCACACTTTTCCCAAACTTCAATCACTCGGGCACTACCTTTACAATCTTGCCCATATCTGAGACCACTCTCCTAATATGTCCTTAATATTTTTCTTTAGCTGAAATTACAATAAAAGGAAAGTTTATGTTACTACTTAAAATAAAAAATAAGAAATTACTAATTAATTAAAGCAAATATATCATTCTTAAGACAAAACCCAAGGAAGTGAAAATCAGCCCTGTTGGTAGTCAGACTGGGATGTCCTTAATAGAACATCAACGATATTTCTAACAGAACCTATGCAAAGCCACAGAGCAGCTTCTAAAAGACCAACAATTTTTCTTTTAAATGTAGGTGCTTCCTTACAATTAATATTCCCGGCTCCCGCTCATTCTTTCCATCCTCTGAGCAACAATCACTGAGGTACCCATTTGCCAAACTGAGAGCAAAAATCTAGAACTGAGCTCAGCTCCCTCAACCCCTGTATTAGTTTCCTGGGGCTGCTGTGACAAAGTACCACAAACGGGATGGCTTAAAACAACAGAAATTCATTCTCTCACAGTCCTGGAGGCTACAAGGTATGCCAAGGCCATGCTTTTCCTTGCCTCTTCTAGCTTCTGGCAACTGCTGGCATTTCTTGCTGGTAGATGCTTCACTCCAGTTACATGACCACCTTCTCCCCGTGTGTCTCCACATCTTCCCTCTGTACATGTCTATCTGTGTGTCCAGATTTCCCTTTTTGTAAGGACCCCAGTCATATTGGATTGGGATTCACCCTAATGATCTCGTTTTAACTTGGTTAACTCGGTAGAGACCCTATGTCCGGATAAGGTCACATTCTGAGGTACTAGGGGTTGGGATTTCAACATCTTTCTGAGGAGGGCACAATCCAACCTGTAACCACCTCTTCTTAGACACCTTCAGCACAAGCCCAGACTCTGTGGTAGGTGGCTCCCACCTCCCTCTTAGCAGGATGCACCACAGGTCCCCTGTGCACTCTCCCTGCCATAGCAAGTGGCAACCTTAACTTTGACTTCAGATGTATTCCTGGTGGCCTTTAACAGCTGGACCTCAAAAGTTCTAATATCATTTTAGATTGTCTTACCACCATGGTATATGCACCACACTTTGCTAACTCTGCTCTAACGAGCCCAGTCTAAGATCAGTACTAAGCAAATACTTATGCTGGGCGGCATAACATAATGGTTAGAGCTTATAACCAAGCACAGAACCACCTAACCAGCATTTAGTTGGAAGCACCTCTGTTTATCAGCTGTAAATTACTAATTCTTCCTAAACCCCAGTCACCTTATCTGTAAAGTAAGGGTATAATAGTACTTATTTCATCTGTAATGATTAAATGAGATAATGTATACAAAGTGCTCACTCAGCACAGCCTGGGCACATGCTAATTATTTAATTAATGTTGGCAATAATGATGGTGATTGTTAGTGATGCCAGTCACTAGATTAAAATTGTTGGGAGACTATCAGAAACATGAATTTCTCGAACTTCACAGGATCCATAAAATTTCAGAATGATGGTGCTAGACTGGTCTTTAGAGATCCTTGTCTAACCTCTTCATCTGTTGGAGGGAGAAGCTGAGCACCAGATGGATTGGGGGTCATACGAGACCACTTTGAAGTGTGTGTGTTTCCCATCGTCAACAGCACCACAAATCAAAGACCTTTGCTGAACTCTTAAATCAGACACAATTTGATGTAAGTCCTCTTTCCTGAAAACAAAGCACAGGTTAATGAATTATTTCCTATCTGGTTCTAGTTTTCTATCAATTCCTTTCAAATGTCAATGTTAAACCCCCGGTAGGAGGATTTAATCATACCAAAGGTGCAAACAGAAAATGTGTGACAATTCTGCTCATATTAAGCATTATAGAGTTGTTTTTAGAAGTGAATGATATTGAAACACCACTTATTTTCATTCCCCCACCTGGCCAAGTAAATAAATGAAATTAAGTTTTATAACTGACTTTATAAATCCTAGAACACAGAGTTTTTCTAGTTTTCTAAATTTAAATACATCCCAAAAGTCCAAAAGGAAATGGTAGAAATGAATAGCCTTAAAGAAAATGAGGAAATTAAAAATTATAAAATATATCTCTTTAAATTTTAATCACTCTCTACACTTAAAATAATCTTTTATAAAGGGTAACATAATTCTTAGTGTTTTCCTTTTCCTCCTGACCCCAGGCAGTCAGAATGGAGCCCAGCACTAAATTCAATGCACAGATTTAGCACCATCATGACCTTGGGTTCTGGTGTGATTTGTGATACTTACCTTCCTTCTCTTATCCCTCTGTCCTCCTTTCTGATCACCTTCCTCTCCATGACCTTTCATCTTGTGCTCTTTCATTTATTCTCATGTGTACTGAGTCTTGACTTAAGGACTAAGTCTTGGCGAAGTGCAAATGGAAGGCTGTTATGGGATGACTTGTGTCTTCCCAAAATTCATATATTAAAGTCCTAACTCCCAGTGTCTCGGAACGTGACCCTACTTGGAGACAGGGCCCTTCCAGTGGTAATTAAGATAAAATAGGGTCATTCAGCTGGGCCCTAATCCAATATGACTGGTGTCCTTATAAGAAGAGGAAGTAGGACGCAGGTAGAGGGATGGCCATGTGGGAACATAGAGAGAAAATGGCCGTCCACAAGCCAAAGAGAGAGACCTCAGAAGAAACCAAACCTGCCAACATCTTGATCTTGGACTTCTAGTCTCCAGAATTGTAAGAAAGTAAATATCTGTGTTTAAGTGCCCCACATTGTGGTATTTTGTTATGGCAGCCATAGCAGACTAACACAGAGGCACAATTCCTATATCAAAGGGCTCACAATTGAGAGGGAGGAGCAGGTAGGAAACAGAAAATTACAATGTGGTAAATGCTCTGACACAAGGAAGCATGAGAAAGAGAGCCACTGCCCAGATGGAGGGTGGCAGACATCAGAGAAGGCTTCCTGGAGGAGGATGAGCTACTGGGCATTCCAGACCAAAGGAACCACAGGTGTTGAGACAAAGACACAGCTAAAACACGCAGGGCATTTGAGAAAGTGCACACCTTGCTATAGCTAAAGTGTGGGTAGAAGCCAGGAGGGGAATGTAAGGGAACGGGTTGGAGAAGTAAGAAAGGGCCAGGTCAGAAGAGGCCTTATTTTCCAAGCTGAGGGGTTGGCCTTGCTCCAGAGGGCAAAGGGCAACCACTGAGGAACTTAAGCAAGAGAGAGAGAGAGACAGTCAAAAGATCACTAGAAGGGTTATAGAGAATGGATGGAGTTGAGGTGATCCTGAAGACAAAATGGCCAGCTAAGGGGCCATTAACCAATCTGGGGGTGAGATAGTGAGGATCTGAATGAAGGCACTGGCACTATAGAAGGACAGGATGTGTTGACCGATTGGACAGTGTCAGTGAGGAAGAAGGAGATGCCTGTGATGGTCTCCAGGTTTATGGCTTGGGTGACTGGGCACACTGGCTGAGAACAGGAATAGTTTAGGAGGTGAGGGATGTGTTCAGTTATCTATACCCAAGCAGAATGAGGCAGATGGTTGGAGAAATAGGTGTCGAGTTCAAAATAAACCTTGAAGATATTGTGCTAAGTGTGCTAAGCCAGACACAAAAGGCCACTGTCTTAGTCCATTCAGGCTGCTATAACAGAAATACCATAAACTGGGTAGCTTATAAACACCAAACATTTATTTCTCACAATTCTGGAGCCAGGGAAGTCCAAGAGGAAGGCACAGGCAGATTCAGTGTGTGATGAGAGCCCACTTCAGGCCAGTCTTTTGCCTGTAACCCCACTTGGCAGCAGGGATGAGCTAGCTCTGTGGAGTTTCTTTTATAAGGATGCTAATCCTATCCATGAGGGCTCCACCCTCACTACCTGATCACGTCCCAAAGCCTCCACCTCCTAATACCATCACTTTAGGTTTCAACATACGAATTTTGAGGGAACACAAGCATTCAGACCATGACAGCCACATATCGTATGATTCCATTTATATAAAATGTCCAGAACAGGCAAATCTACAGAGACAGAAAGGAGATTAGTGGTTGCCGAGGACTTGGGGAGAAGGGGTTGAGGAGTGATTGCTAACGGGTACAGGGTTTCTTTCTAGGGTGATGAAAATGTTCTGAAATTAGACAGTGGTGATGGTTACACAATCTTGTAAACATACTAAAACCACTGAATTATACACTTTAAAAGTGTACAATTTATGTTTGTGAGTTTATATACAATTTATGATGTGTGAATTATATCTCAATAAAAAAATTGGGGACACAGAAAGAAAAATCAACCATAACATATAAGTGATTGTTGAAGTTACAGACTTGGATGAGTTTTCCCAGGGAGAGTAGGAAAAGAGAAAAAGTCATAAATTGTGCTTTGAGTGTAAAACTCTTAAGTCTTCTTTGAAAGTGGCCAAAATATAAACAAGCAAGTAAATAAGCACGAGGCTTTCCTGAATTTTTGGAGAAGCTGAACTCTTTTAAAATATCTGTTAACCCCTTCATAATTTATTATGACAAGCTTGGATAAAATGCAAGTCACAGTAGCACATGAAACCAAGGCTTGCAGTGTCCAGCCCGATTGACCAGTGAGCTTTGCCCCAATACTTGTTGATATGTGCTGTTCAGCTCATGGTAAATATCCATCTGTGAGTGGAAAATTGACACCTAGTCTATATTCTAATTCTAATACAATAGTTTATTCATTTAACTCTAGGTCAGTATCTCCACTAGGGACTGTTAGCACCTCAAAACAGGTTGAGTATTTGTTGTTGTTTCAAATTAGCTTCTAGACAGATGTTGGCTGCGCAAGGAAAGATGGTGGATGTTGGCAAATTACACAGATATGGAAACTGTAGAGGTAGATTTCTTAACTTCTTTAGGGCTATAATTCTATTTAGTGAATGCATGTTAAGTACAATATACCTTAAAGCAGTGGATTTTGCCCACCTTCTACCCCAGGACATTTGGCAATGTCTGGAGACATTTCTGATCATCAAGACTTTGCAGAGGGCAGGGCGGTTCCTATTGTATCTAGTGGTAGAGGCTCAGGATGCTGCTAAACATCCCATAATGCCCAGGACAGCCCACCACAACAAAAAATTATCCAGCCCAATATGTCAGAGTGCCCAGGTTGAGAAACTCTGCCTTAAAGTAATGCTGACATGTAATGGCTATAATAATAACAGGAGACTGTCTATGTTCCAGTAGTGTGTATGAGTCAACCCGGTATAATGATTTGTTGTAATGAGATCAGATTGAAGCAGGACTTATGCAAACTCTTACCAATTCTTTCTAAACTTCTGCATTAGAAAGCCATGACATTCATTTTAAATAGCCCAAATGGCATTACGTAACACAAGTATTACATCATTTGGTGCTTTCTTTCTTTGCTCTTGCTCTTCTGTTATCTCCACCCATATCGCAGACTGCAAAACAATGTGGAAGCTACAACACACAAGAAGGCCTCATCTTCATCCCAGGTCTACTGAGAACCTCAACCTGGGGAGACCAATTTGCACAGAGCAAAGAGAAAGAATGTTGGTTTTGGTCTTTTCCCTATTCATTTAAATTAGTGAATGAAGAAGCTGGTAAAACAAGTTTATAGCCCGGTCAAAGTTTGGCACTTCTTTGAAAGTTTCACCTCATTACATGGGTTTAATATAAACATGAAAGCAGCTTAATTAATCTTGACCATCAGAGCTACAAAAATTCTTCCCAGCAGGATTTCCCATAAATCCTGGGGCATATGCAAGGCTAATTTAGCCACTTAACTACCTTCCTCCTGAACCAGAACTCCATGACTTTCTAGGCATTTCCTCCTTCCTAATAAAGAAGAGGAAAATGAGCGTTGAGGACAATGAGCGAGTATAAATGGAAAGATGACAGAAACGTGCCCTGTTTTGTGTTCTACAAAGATAATTCATCTCTCAAAGTTTCAGCTCCTTTGGAACAGAGCAGCCCATCTGCTTTCCAGCATTAGGACCCAAGAGGATTTGAAAATATTTCTCCTCCAATTTTCTGTCAACTAAGATAAGCCAGGGTGTGAATGTTGACAGTCTGGAGAACAAAGACAAAGCCTTTTTCCATGAAGGAGTCACATTTCTGAGCCTCCCCTCCTCTCTTGAAGCCATTTGGCTCGAGTCAGTCTTCAGGACTGAGTGACAGGACTACCCGGGGTTCAGATTTTTTCCAAAGATGAAAGATGGGGTAGTTATATGGGTTTTAGGCCCTAATTTTTAATCACTTTGTTTTTATTTTTGATTTATCATTGTGCCAGGTGACCACTGTCTACTCAACATATTGTGTTATGAATGATAGAACAGAGAATAGATGATTCTGCTCACAACTGACCATTAGTGCCCAAAGAAACTGGAAGCCAATTGCTCACACAAAGAAAAAAAGTTACTTGATAAATGAGCTTAAAGTTAAATCCAAAATACCCAAGTCAGTCTACTAAAATAAAAAAATGAATAGGAATCTTTAGATGAGAGAAAAATTCTAAAATGCTCATTGTTTCAGTCATTCATTAATCCAAAACAATCCTAGGAAGTCTGCTATCTGCAAAATGTTTTCGTAAACTCGGTAGTGAACACAAAGATGAAACAAATATAGGCTCAGTCCACGAGGAAGAGATAGTCTAGTTTGGAAAATACACATATAAATATGTAATTATCATGTAAGGTAGAGAAAGATGATAAGTAATAAAATCTTTCAACTACTCTTGTAACTTGCAGAATGAAGTCTAAACTCCATAGCTTATCACACAAAATCCTTTGTGATTTGGCTACTGGTTAGTTTTCCTGCCTTATTTCCTGAAACTCCTCTTTATGCTCTGTTTACTTTCACCAAAATGAACTATTACCACCATGTTTTGTACATAACTTTTCCCTTTAGCTGGAACATGCTTCCCGTCATCCTTTGCATCTAATCAACTCTTTGCCTTCAAAATTCAATCCAAACATCAGTCTTGTAGGAAACCGTCCATGAAGACGCTCTTCTATGCTACCCCTGGGGCTAGGCTTCTCTTTGTCATGGCGCTCATCGTACTACACAGTAAACACCATTTCATTTGTCTTTCCAGCTAAGTCCTTGAGTGCCTAACATAGACCCCGAGCAGTGAAAGAACTTGGAAAATAAGGAGATTAAGAGAGATTTCATATGTCATTTCAGTTATACCTAAAAGAAGGTAGGGTTTGGATGTTCAGAAAAGGGTATTCAGCCCCGATGGATGAAATGAGGGTAAAGGCAAAGTTATATCAAGACAGATGCAAGGCAGAGGAGATCCTGCACCCACAGAGTCTTGACTAGGTGCAAAGAGTGTACAAGTTTCTTTATTAATTTATCCCACTTAATCTTCACAACAGCAAATAGCAAATACTATGTCTGGGGCGTAGTACTCACCTAATGGAATAATGAAAATATAGGTGGGAAAGGTAAATTGGGGCCATATTCTGAAAGGGTGGTTCTGACGAGGAAACCCTTAGGAAGCATTTGGAAACATCTGGTTGTCGAGTGATAGAAAAATTATGCATGCTAAACACCCTTCAGTGTAGAGAGCAATCTTACCCAAAGAAGGATTATCTAGTTGAAATGTCATTATGAACCAACTGAACATCCTCAAAAGTCGTAAAAGTCAGACTAAAGAGAGAACATTATTTGGTAACTGATGGGGAGTGACTGAGCTTTATAGTAGGCACAAGACATATGGAAAATAAGGCTTTCACCTCTTATACCTCTCCGAGAAGTTCTGGTCACATCCCAGGGGTAACTCAGGTAGGAAGGGCCTTGAAAACAGAGTTACTCGCTCATCCTTCTCAAGTGTGGGTGGAGATCAAAGCATCCTGACAAGAACTCATTTGGAAGTTCGCACCACGATGTTCACCCCACCCCAGATGTCCTGTGTGAACAAATTAAAGCACCACAGGAATCGTTCTTGAACTTCCTCAAGCTTTTCAGAAAGATTAAGCTTGGTTTTGAAAGGAAAAAACAGTTTTACTCTGAGCTGAAATTAAAATCGAAGGATATTTTTATTGCTTTTGGAAAAGACTTCAAATGAGCAACTTTTCAAAAAGAATCCATCATTAAACAGATGTTAAAAGTCAAATCCAGTTCCAGAGGTGTTAACAACGATGATGGTTTAATCTTGCCATTGGTCCCGAGCGGCCCTGCCAGGACATAGAGTCATTAGCCTTCAAGTGCAAAACACAGTAACATCCTAGGCCTCTGTTCTAAGTAGAGCCACACCTAAGTGGTGTTTCTGAAGTAATTATAGGCTGCATTTTGGTAGGAGGTACAGTATTGAGTGCCTCAGGTCTGGACAATTAACAATGGAAACTTCAAAAATAATGGCTCTGTTCTTGTAACTTATGACTCCAAAAATGGAGCTGAACATGGAATCGGGAGGAAAATTTAGTAATTTGACCATTTTGGTGGACAAATTTATACCTCTGAGTGGCCCTGATGGCCCATTTACAAAGATGCTACAAGGTAATATAAACCTCACACATCTGCACACTAAAGATATAAAACATCCCACCTGGGGAAAAGCAAAGGGCAGACACTGCATTCCAGAATTTTATACCACAAACTAGATTTTGCATTTTACATTTGCCCAAATGATGAGATTCTGTTTTCAACTCTTTTCCTTCGTTCTTTGCATCACTTGTGGCGACATATTTATTTATCTGGATTTGCAAAGGCACTCAAATAAAAATTGTAAATGTCCTTCTGTCCCCACCTGAAGGCCGGTAACAACAGCTGGCCCAACCAGCTGCAAAATATCACGCGCTAATGACTTGAGTCAGGGTGAACTGGGAAAGGATTATAGGTGTGAATTGCTGTAGTTAAAAAGTCAGATTTCCTTTTTTAATGCTTCTTTTTTTAAAGCCTCTCCCTCTATTTGTAGATGCTAAAAATGCTCAATTTGTGGAATTCTCAGCATGATGCTCTAAGGCATCCTTTCTTCATTCAGAAGTCCAGAATCCGAGAGTGGCAAGAAGGAGAAATGGAGAACGGTTTAATTGGATAACTTAGTTACGTTAAGGTTAAGGTTGCCAGAAAAATCCATTTACATTTGAATTTCAGATACACAAAGAATAATGTTTTAGTATAAAGTAAGTCTCATGCAATGTTTGTCCAAGTATTGCATGGAACATACCTACACTCAAAAACTATTTGTTGTATATCTGAAATTCAGATTTAACTGGCTGCCCTGTATCTTTGGTAACTCTGGCAACCCTAATTAAGATGAAAAATTGATGAGCAGAGACATCTATTCAATTCTCAAATTTCAATGTGTGAAAGGGAGCAATGATGCCATTATTAAGGACAATAAAGGCATAATGTTTTCAAATTTACATTGAGCTTTGAGGTTAAAGTGGGTATTTATATTTGAACATGCATTTGCTCTGATGTTCTAGGAATCTACATCACTGAAAACTGTGAGACCCCTGAAGGAACTGAACGTTATCAATGTCCCCTCCAGCCTCTACTCCCTCCCCCATCCAATTATCTGTACAAGTACAGGCTCCTTCTCAAACTAATAGAAAACCAAAACCAAAGCAGGAAGATGCCTGCACCCCAGACTTTCCAGAATTTACAACTGAATTAAGTTTTTAAGTTTTAAATAAGAGTTTTTCCTTCCTACGGTCTACACTCAAAATCTTATAAAAGTAGATAAGTAGATGGTATGGAGTTTGCCTTCAACCAGGACACAGTGCAACAGGTCAGTATGAATTGGGAAGAAAAAAATAATAAGTGATATGTTATGCTTACATTGAAATTTCAATACCTTGTGAAAGTGAAGTGTTAGCTTTGGTCTCCAGTGATATACCAAGTAACTATGTGCTGCTAAAAGAGCATAGGTAAAAATTCCATCACCTACCAGAAACCCAGTGTGTCTCCTATCTTGTTACGTGCTAAGTTGGGTCATGAAGAAAAGCACAAGACAGCATGTGTGAAAATCAGCAAACATTATTAAACCTCCTCTAAAAATCCGGAAGATGGACACAACTACTGAGACAACACTATCTTCATAAAACAAAGGTCAGTGAGGCCAAGGAAAACCGTACTGCAGCAAATTCTCTCTCAAGATTGGGAAACCTTCAGTATGTGAAATGCAAAATGACGTAAATTGTTTGGATTTCTATGGTGCCACCTAACTTACACCCAAGCCAAACAAATACAATGGGATAGACAGGCAGTGTAAACAGTGTTGACCAACCGTGTCTCCTCAAGATGTTGTGGAAACAAGCTACAGCTGTGGCTTTTGAGGGCCTCATACTGCAGCCTGGAGATTTCAAAGCAAAATTATCTGATGTACAAATAACTTTCTTCTGGATTCAAAGAGATTTTGTGAAGTGGGAAAAATTTCTAGAGACGCCACATTTCTGGAAATGATTGAAGATCAGAAATGAGCCTATGGAGTAAGTGATATTACCTGAGGACACTAACCTACTAAAAAGATTGAAGGAAAGGAACACGACCTCGAAACCTTGATTGTCACATTATTTGGCAGAGATGTGTCTCGGAAAACACTGTGATTTCAAAAATCACAAAACCAGAGCAGGCGTGAAAGTGAAATTCCAATTACTCAAATATAGACCTTAGTTCAATCCAATTCAATCGAATGAGCATTTAGTAAGGTCTAGATGAGTGAATTAGTGTAGCAGTTACCACAGGTTTTTAACTGAGCTGCAGCACAAAACATGAGGGATTCTTCCCTTTTTTAGCTCTTTCTTTTTGAAAAAAACAAAAATATTGCCATCTTCGGGCTTTAAACCAAAGTTTAAAATGGATTGAAAACGACTCCAGTCAGAAAGGGTCAACCTACGAATTAGATGTAAACGAGTTTGCTCATCTTAGCTTTAATCTGGGAAAGGAAGGATAAGTCGGGCCTCAAGACTAAACCTCAGGATTTATCAGCCGGAGAATTTTGCTTATCTTCAATGTCCTCCTGGCTCATAGGGCAAAACGGAAATTCCAAGATAAAGTGATTTAAAACTGTGACTCTTGTAATTAGAAAAGAAAAAAACTTTAACTAGAATCCACAACTACGTAAGAAATTATTGAAATGTATAAATGTTGGTATACTGGGACTGTGATAAGGCACTGCTCCCTGAAATAAAGCTCCCAAGTAGCCTAACACAGCATAAAAAAATAGACTCCTTTGTATCAAAACCATAAGAGTTCCTGGTGAAAGGTAAGACTTTTACCTGGGAGAACGATTCATTAATTATACCCACTAACACCTCAGCGATCCATTGACAGGTGACGGAACAGAGTTTGCAGAGGGAACCGTAGAACAAGGGTGTGTAGGCGAGTCATTGAGGCAGTGGGGAAAGCAAGAGAAGAGCGCTTGTACATGCTGGAGGGAGACCAGAGGGAAGAGGGAGACATTCAGCTGCAGATGGAAAGGCCTCAAATAACTACCTTTGTGCCCAACGTTGGAGACCTGAGGTGTGCTTTCCAAAACTCAGCTTGTGTGTGGTAATGTATCCCCACCTGTGAGTCTAAGGAAAGAAAACTGCGGGACCCCACAGACAATGAAAGTAAGTGGCAGCAACTAAATGAGAACAGAGTGGGTGGTAAAAAACAATTGTGATGTGGAGAAGAGCTACAATTGAGTACGGCTGTGCCACTTGTGAGTGATATGATTCTCTGGCACATATGGCAACGAGAACTTCAGAGTTTCCAACCTCGTTTTCCTTCTCCCAGAATACTGCTGCACTGAGACATCGAGACCCATCCAGCCATTCTTATTTACCACTTTAATAAATATTCATGAGGCACTCCACTGTAATCCTTTCAGGCTCCCACACCGTGGGGGTGGCACAATTAAACCATCCTGCAAGACCCTTTCTGTAGAAAATGCTGTAATGTACATCTGTTTATACCCTGTATGTTTTGAGTTGAATTTCCTTACCCAGAATGTTTATGGCTTGGCTCTAAAAGGAAATGCCACCTCCCACTTGAGCTCAGGATTCAGTACTGAGTGATGAAAAAAACTTAGCTTCATGCAGAAAACTTATCAACAAGCCATGGCCTCCGAGAATCCGACTGTCATTTTCCCTGTCTATCCTATTGTCTATAATGGAGTATTGCCTAATTGACTTTCCCCCTGGTAGCTACAAAAATGAACTTCTAATCAAATACAAGTCTATATAGTCATTTAACTTATATTTACCAAGCCATAGAATGATAGTAGACTGGCATCTACAAGGGGTAAGTAACATCTTTGCAAGAACTTGATATCATAAGGAATTTTGCTTCCATCAACAAGATTTTCAACAGCAAGGAGTGTGCAACTGCCATGCGTTCTAAATCTGCAATTCAGCTGCTTCCTTATCTGTTTCTTTTTTTTCTGCTGTCTGAATCTTTCTTCCCAGTGCAGTACTTTTTCTGACATCTAGTTTTTCATTTGCATGAACACAGTTTTGCTTGGTTGATTTGTATGGGAAAGAGAAGTCCCTCTCTCACTCTCCTTCTCTTTCTCTTTAGAATTGCTTTCAGGCACTGCATTGACTCTTCTCTGAGTTTATCGATTTCGGGGTGTGTATTCACGATTGCCCATTGTATCTGGCACCTACTTCTTCTTAGTCCATAAATAGGATTTTCTCTCCATTGCAGTCTATGTTTTACCGGCCCTGCTTCAGCTAACACCATGTCAGTGTCAGTATTACAGAGAATGAAGTACAAGTAAATGATTTCCACTCAGAACTGGGTGCCTTTAAATTGGGACCCTTTACATTCATTTGTGTTCCATTTTGATGCTTCCAGGTAGTTCATCAAAGAAGTGTTAGCTACCATTGTTGTTTAACTTAATTCTTACCTTGTGAAGATTCCCGAGAAAAAAGCAAAAGAATAAATTAATTAAAATAAAATTCTTGCTTCTCAGCAAGGAGATGAGTGAAATTAGAAAATGGCTTTGCTTCCTTTTTTTTTTCCTTTCAATTCCTTTCTGGCACCTTTCACTTTTCATCATGTAGTGGCTTCTTGTTCTCCCTGTAGCACCTCCACTTCCATCCACCCCAGCCTCCTGCTGTCCACTTGGAAAGGTTCAGATAAACAGATTCACACTTCTGTGACCTGAGATTAAGGTATCTTCTCTCTCTGAGGATTTTATCTTAATAGGAAATAGTTCTTGATGCAAACGAATGAATCTCTAATGGAAGAATTTCAAGTATTCTTGACAAGTAGAAAGGAACTATATTTGAGGGCAAAGGGAAGTTTTCTGGTGCCTTTGAAATTATGCCAGATTTAACGCTTCTTTGCTTTATACTCTACCTTCTTTAAAAAATGTATTTGAGTTACCTTATAAAAATACGCAATGTTCAAAAAATTAACAGATCACAAAATTAGGAGTGAGGGTAGAAATAATAATAGAAGGTAAGATAAGCTAGGGATCGTGTTAGCACACAAAATATACACACAATAACAACTTGAATGATTGCTAGAACTGGCCCTCAAATTTACCTCTGAGCATCCTAGAGACAAAAGCAAAGGGAAAAATATAACTAGTTACAAATTCACAGGGTTTATGAGATTGAAAACACTGTTCAGAAGAAATTACACTCAGTAGCAACCAACTAGCTTCTGTGTAAGGTTAGTCTTGTGTAGAATTCATAAAATGAAACTCTTAAGTCCACACAAAGAGTTGTAGAATATCCTTAGTAGCAGTTCATAATAACCCAAAAATGGGAAACAGCCCATGAAATGAATAAACAATAATGGTATTACATTCAACGGAATACTATTCAGCAATAAAATGGAAAGAAAAATAGATAAACACAATAGCAGAGGTGAATTTTTTTTTTTTTTTTTTTTGGTGAGGAAGATTAGCCCTGAGCTAACATCCATCGCCAATCCTCCTCTTTTTTGCAGAGGAAGACTGGCCCTGAGCTAACATCCGTGCCCATCTTCCTCTACTTTATATATGGGACACCACCACAGCATGGCCTGACAAGCGGTGCATAGGTCTGCACCCGGGATCCGAACCACGAACCCTGGGACTGCCAAAGCAGAGTGCGGAACTTAACCACTATGCCACCAGGCCGGCCCCATGGGTGAATTTTGAAATCATTACACCGAATAAAAGAAGACAAGCACAAAATCATCAATACAGCATGATTCCATTTATATAAAATGGAAAACTGAAAACTAATCCATAGTGACAGAAAATAGGTTAGTGACTGCCTAGAGATGGGGGTGGAGGAGGTGTGGACTGCAGAGGGTCATGAGGAAACTTGTGAGGGTGTTAGAAATGTTCTGTATCTTGATTGTGGCAGTGGTTTCAAGAGTGGATACATCTATCAGGACTCACTAAATTGTACACCTTAAAAGTTTTATTAAAAAAAATTTTGTCCACTTTATTTCTAATAGCCCAAAACTGGATACAACCCAAATTTCCATTAGCAGGTGAATGAATAACAAGTTGTGACATATCCATACACTGGAATACTACTCCACAATAAAAAGGTATGAACTAATGATACACACAGCAATATGGGTAAATCTCAAACTAATTATGCTAAGTAAAATTCTGAAAAATGAAAATTAGTATATAGTGACAGAAAGCATATCAATGGTTACCTGAGAATAGGGCTGGGAGGAGGGGAAAGGAGGGATTACGAAGGGACAGGAGAAAACTTTTGGGGATTTCGAGTACGTTCATTATCTTGATTGTGGTGGTGGTTTCGTGGGTATAGACATATGCGAAGATGTACCAAATCATGTATTTTAAATATATGCATTTTATTGTATGTCAACTTTACCTCAATAAAGCCATTTAAAAATAAATGCAGAAAGAAACCTCTCAAGTGCCTCTCTGCCATGCGTAGTTCTATCTCTGTTCATACCGTGTTATATGATGGTTATCTTTTCTGTGTCTGTCTCCACCATCGGCTGTAAGCTCTAGAAGGAAAGGGGCCATGTCAGTGGAGGTTTGCCCCTCCCAGGGCATGACGTGGCTGGTGGACAGTGCTCAGGAATCATCTGTGGAATTGTCTTGTGATGTCTGATGGTAATGGCTACCATTTCTAGTGTCTATTATCTGCCAGCCACTGTGCCAAGCACTTTTCATGGATTAACTCTTTATTCCTCTCAATAGCTCTCTAAACTGAGTCCTCTGGTTACTCTGCTTTGCAGCTGAAGAAACCGGGCACCTGGCTCCGGAGCCCTAGATCTCTTTAATAGGAACCTGATATTGCCTTTGTGTGTTATACCCAAAATAAATGAGAATCTCCAAGGATCTAAAGCCAAGACCTTCGAGCCTGTGGTGTGGGAGTGCCAGTGAGTTTAGGAACTAACACAATGAGCCCAAAGACCAAATGAATAGGACTGAACTTGTAGTTGGAAAATTCAGTGTTAAGCCCTGACAGTGCCACCTCAGAATTACTGCAAGGATCCAGTGAGAAAACGAACAGAATCTAAACGTCAACTGAATGTCATCATGATCATATTCCAGGATCAATCTATTTGGGTTATGAGAATATAATTAGGAGTGAAGTTTCGTTCAATACCTAGTTCTCATTGCAGTACATTTTCCCTCAATTACAAGGACAAATTTAGACTTCACATGCCAAGCAGCTGGCATAGTAAAATAAGAGCCACCTCTTGTCACTCTCACAATCGTATTGCTCCCACATGTAGCACATGGTTCTTCTTTCAGGATACTCATGGTTGACTCACTTTAGTAGTTGTGAGAATCCCATGGAATGGCTGCCTTGCTTTCATTGATTTCTTTAGTCTCTACTGTTCAGTTTGAATCTTTATTAAATATTTAATTATATAGATATTGTACATAATATGTTTGCACTCTATGTGAGCTTTATCCTACGCATCCTATGTGCTACATAACATTTGTTACATGTCACCTACACAAAAGCTGGATGAGCAAGCTAGAAGACGCCATATTACAGAATCATTATAGAAAGTCCACTGCCTGCTATACCACAATTGCTAAGGTTAACTGTTCACATGATCAGGTCTATTTAATAGAATTCAGTGTTGCGTTAGTATAAATGGGTATTAATTTGGGGGCCCAAGAATGCTTTAAAAGTTTTTCCACTGAAATTAATGGTAATTATACATTTGACTTAGAGAATTTACCTTTATAGGGGGTTTTAGGGAACAAATTAACCCTTGAACCATGAGAAAAAAAGTTATAGATAAATATAAGAAATTAATATTACGGCCTTTATTTTTTGAACTCACAATGTCCTACTCATTGGGCACTGTTTCCTAAAATGAGTTCTAGGAAACAATACTGGGCCATTGTTTGGATGGAAAACACTGGTTGGAACTAAGTTAAGTAAGTCTGTACTGTAGGATTTCTCAAAAGATAGAATACCCAAGAAGAGCATGTAGTATAGAGCATGTCCCAAAAATATTTATCTTACACTAATGTTTCCTGGTTAGAAGTGTTCAAGTATTTTGAAATTTAGTTAGTTTATATTGAGAGACACTTAAGGATACAATCAGTATGGAGTAGTGAAAAAAATACAGTCTTTCAAGTCAGAAGACCTACTCTGTCAGTCCTGAAGTGCCTCATAAAGATCTGAGTAGAAGATATTCTCCTTCCTCCTTTTCATATAGAAACACATAAATATTTAAGTCCTAATATTCTCATAAGTACCTCCCTTTTTAAGCATATTTCTTCAAATTTTTTCAAGATAAAACTTGTCAAACAATTTGCCTCTATTTCTGATGAACTAAGCTTTTTGTCATTATGAAACATCTCTCTGAATTTCTGACAATACACATTGTCTTGAAGTCTATTTTGCCTGACATTAATTTTGTCATACCAACTTTCTCAGGCTTACTACTCTTTTTATGGTATATATTTTTCCATCATTTTACTTTCAACTGATCTGCATCTTTGTATTTAAAATAAATCTCATATAAACAATATATAGCTGGATCTTGCTTTTCGCCTAGTCTGACAATTTCTACCTAATAATTGTAGTGTTTAATCTACTTACGTTTAATGTAATTGTTGATATGGTTAGGTTTAAGTCTACCATATTGGTATTTTTTTCTATTTGTCCCATCTTTTTTTTTTTCCTCCATCTTTTTCTGGTTTATGTTGGGTTACTTTTTAGTAATCCATTTGCAATTATCTATTGATATTTTAGCTATACAACTTCATGTCATTTTTCATAATTCCATTTGGGATTATGATATACATGCTTAACTTAGCACAGTCTACTTAAAGTTAATATTGTGCCATTTAATGTAACACATAAGAATCTTAAAACAGTATAGTTCCATTTGCTCCCTCATCCTTTGCTAGTTTTGCCATGTGTTTTCCATGGTGCACTGGAGCTGGCTTATACTGGTTCATAAGAGGTGATGGTTAAATTTTCAGGAATTTCATAGTCTGATTGACATAACTCTGGTAGCTTAAAATTGGTCACAGTGACAGTATTTATACCAAGTAAATTTGACAAGAGCTATAAAATCAGAGTTCCCCCCTCCATTCCACAACACATCACTATGTATTTTACTTTCACTTATAAGTCCCACAAAACAATGTAATTATTTTTGCTCAGCTTTTTTTTTAAGAAATTAGGAAAACAAAAAAGCATTCTTGTCTGTTCATGTATTACGGTCATCTTTTTCTTTAAGTCCTTGAACATATTTGTAATAGCAGTTTTAAAGTCTTTATATGCTAATTACAATGTCTAGGTCATCTCAGGGTCTATTCAGTTGACTACTTTTTTCTTGATTATAAATCATATTTTCCTGCTTCTTTGACTGTCTTGCAATTTGCGAATGTATGCTCTACTTTGTGGATGATACATACGTTGTAGAGAGTGGATTACATTGTCTTCCTTTAAGTGGTATTGAATTTTATTCTGGCAGGCAGTTAATTACTGGCTGATCTTTTCAATCCAGTCAAGTTTCATTCTATCCTTTGTTAAGACAGGTCTACTTCAGTCTTGTCCTTCATCCTAAGGAATGACCCCTCCTCTGGAGGATGATCCTACTCTAAAGGCATGAGCAAAGTAATTTAATAATCACTTGATCTAAATGAAAAGTTGTGCTTCTCAAAGAGACGTGTAAACACATCTTTTACAGTGTACGTGATAACTTGTCATTTATGGTCATATTCTCTAAATAACTACTAATTTTTAAATAGATAATGATGCTTCTTGAGCCGACTTGTGTCTCCTGGTTTTCATGTGGTCACTGGTACCATTATCTTCTGCTTAGTAGATCAGAAGTAAGTTATACATTCATCATCAACTTTCCTGAGGAAATTAAAAACTCAATATTCAATTTTTCAGTAAACAGTCATTTCTATTTTTAAAGTCATTGCTCTGGATGGTTTGTTGCCCAAAATTTTTTCAATTACCAAACAATAAAAGAAATAAATAGTTGTAGATTTATACTATAGAATGGATGACTGTTACTGAACTAAGAGCACTCAGAGCACTTTCTAAATTCTCTGTGGTAGGAATACTCAGCCTCTAGTTCCACACAAATTTCACACGCACATATATATATACAACCTACAATTTTCCATTTCCCACTGACTTCACTGACCAGCAGCCTGATGATTTTATGCATATTGAAGGTTATAGCAAGATTATAGCACAACTAGCTGATACACCAAGTGGCAGTGGTTAAGCAGCAACAAATACTTCTCTTATCATTATCTGAAACAGGGGGGAGTTAGTTACCCCTTGCTATTTGTGTCCAAGAGCACTTGGCTTTATCATTGGATGTCCTGAAAACTATCCTTAAAAGGGAATTATTAGTTATCTTGGGTCTAGAAAGGCTCACACACAAAAAAAAGACAGGTTATTGCTGGTATTCTTTCATATTTAACCATGTTTTAGGGGAGCACTCTTCACCAATGACATAATGTAGGATGAGACCATAGCAGAAGATGGAAGGATTAAGTGAAGGTCTATCAACCTCCAGCCTTATTTTAAATGCAACTATTAATAGTAAGCTTAATAATAATAATTAAAAACCATATCAGTGCAACTATTAATAATAAAAAACTATGTTTAAAAGAATTTGGACAAAACCTGGATGGACTCCAGGGCAGCTGCCATAATTCAGGTTTGACTGTACCAGGCAAACTAGGATGTATGGTCACCCTGCTAGATAAGCTATTTTAAGAACAGTGAAGATGTCAAATACGAAGAAGAAAAAGAACAAGAAAACAATGATGACTATAGGAAGAAATGATATATCCCAGGCAACTTGGAAAAGTGAAACTGTTGTTGGACACTAAAAGATGCTGTTTATATTCTGGTTTGGCCCATAATAGTGTGCCTTTGTTTCTTCCTACCCCTTTCCAAAAATGATTTGTGCTTATTCAACTGCCAAAAGGGACGAACTAGATATTCTATAAAATCCCCCTAAAAAGTTCTCACATACTGTGGTCTCTTTCCAGCCTTTTTTAGCCTAACATAAAAAAAAAAAATCAGAAATATCTCTGTGCTTTACAACAGGTTCAAAGCTAATTTAACATTTTCCATCATCATTCTATTTTTATGTTAGTAGTTCATCACATACAATATACTGAAATACTGCATAATTCAAGTGCCGCATAACGATCTTCATTAGTAACTCAGATTTTATTTTCAATGGTGAATTTTAAACATAACTACTCTGTGTGAAAAGAAGTAATATTCATTTTTTCTTTGCATAATACTTGTCATTCTAAGTCTAATGAAAACAACTCTCCTGTTTCTGAAAAAACACAGTGGTTGCCTTCTTCACCCCTTTCTCTGTACTTTCAGCTCACTCAGCGTTTACAACTTACACTAATTAATTTGTGCATCTCTCATTAAATGTGCACTGATTGGAGGCAGCAGTTAAGTGCTGTGAAGCTCATCCAGCAATTCCATCTACTTTAGTATAATGAATCCACCAGGAGTACAGCCACTTCTAAGATGACAACTACCACTCTTGGCTCCACACTGAGGACCGCCCACTGAACTTGACCTCGTGAGTATCTCTGACTTCCGGCCTGGCCCCTAACCCAAGGGCAGTGCTTACATCCTTGGAGTTGGAGATGTGGGAAGGATGTCCATGAGGAGGAGAGATATATCAGTTCTTAAACTGTGGGTTTCTAGGACTATACGTACCACCCCAGAGCACAAGTATAAAAGTATGAGCTGCTACTTCAAGCTCTCATTCTGTTCCTGGGCAGCATCTGCTTGACCCAACCCCACCTATGACTAGGCATAGGGTTTCATACGGACGCATGGTCACAAATGCCTATAAGACCGGTAAAATATTAATCAATTTATCGCTCTTCTGTAAAGTTAAATGCACACTGAAAATGGTCACGGATTTCACCTTTAAGGTCAGAAAGTCTTAGGGCTCCATTTCCAACTGCAGTCACGTCCCAGCCATAGGAATGAAACAAGAATGCCGAGAGCAGCATCTCCCTAACTGAGCACTATGAGTCATTAGTGGGTCGTGAGTAACCTAGTGGATCTTGATCAGCAAATTTTTTAATGCAATAGAAGAGAATTGAAAATATCAGAAAAATACAGCTGTATTGTGTGAGTATTGTTTCCTGAAACTTTTGTTTAAGCTGAATGTTTGTCATGGGTTGTGATGTAAGATATAAAGTTTTTTACTCTGAGTCTGAATCAAAACAAATTGGAAAGCCACTGCCTTGAGTAACTCAGGCTATTTCCTGGATGGGAAAAAGAAAGAAGACTTTTGCTGTAGGGAGTAATGGAACTAGGGCAGAAAATGTAAATGGTGAAAGACAGATGTTGGCTCAGGCAACAGAAGACAATTCCTTTCCAGTATGAAACATCCAGCCTCATGAGGAAATGGGTTTCTATTTAAGAAGTAGCCCAATGGTCACCTGCATGAGCTGGGAAAGTAGTGATCCCTGCGTTTAGTGAGTAGCAGCTCTGGGTGATTCTCATCTACTTCTTTGAATGTCATTATTTTTCTCCAGTGATCACAAACCCCCAATTGCTGATTTCTGCTATTGAACTCAGTTTTTAAGCTATTACATGTGTTTAAAAAAAATGTTTTTATGACTTGGCCCTTTTTCTGCCCTTTCATACAAATGCCCTTATTTTAAAAGAGCACTTTTAGGCTTTGGGACCAAGAAATTTCAAAATGGTAAAAAGCAATTGCTTTAGTTGAAAAGTAGCCTGGGTTATGTTCCATTTTATTTTCCTTTCCTTTATGCTCCAAAAAAAATAAATAAATAAACCATGTATTACAAAATAGGGAAGAACAAATAAAATAACACCAGTTGTGTTGAGAACACTTTGAAATCAGTAGTTATAAAAATACCCTTATTTTCCACTGAAGGTGACAGCATTATTTTAAAATGAGAAACTCTGCAAAAGTGGTATTAGTGTGCTTGTGTTTTTCAATCAGGAAAGCATATAAATTCAGGACAGGATGTTATGTTGGACAAAGTTGCCATAAAATAAAATAGTTATGAGTATTTGTGTGGGTTTTTATTTCTAATCTCAAAATTCAACATGCTGAATTTATAGATTCTCAGATTACAGGTCTGGATCCTAGTATCTGGTTATAAAAGTTTAAGCATTTTAGATAGAAAAAAGCCTTCGATAAATAGGATCAAATGCCACCCTGGGTTTTACAAAGATGGTTTTGGTAAAGAAAATTTACAAGCAGAGTTCACTGGAACTTCACCACGTGGTTCCACAGGAGGGTTCTAGGAGGGGGCGTGACTTGCCAGAGAGGATACAGACTTGGGACACCAACCTTCTCTTCTACCTTCTATTCTCTTTCTTCCATTTTATTCTATTTAAGCTAATGGTCCCTAATTGCCAAGAGAAATCAAATAACTCATAATCTACAGAGAATCATATGTTACATTGGCCTTCAGGGTCCCCCATGGGTGAATATGAAGCAGATAGAAACAAGAAGTGAGTTACTGAGGCAAACTGGCAATTCACTCCAACATGACAAGCCATGGAAGAGATTCATATGATCACAAGCTTTAAAAGGTCAAAATTCATTTTACATTAAACCAATTCAAATATCAAGTGAAATAAGCTATGCTGATTAATTCAATCTCATTAAGCATGCAAAACAGACATTCTTCTGTATGCTTAATCATGGGGGTTGGAGTACTCACAAACATAGAAACCATACATATTCCTGGTATTAAAGCCCAAATTGCTCACCCAGTCCAGCTGTCCATCAACAAGAAAATTTCCATTATAGCTTGAAAAAATTAGGTGGCATAATGAGTAATATATATGAGATCTAGAACATTCTCAATTTCTTTTTACTTTTTCAGTAATGTAGATGCCTATGCTCTTATTATATAGAAGAAAAAGATAGAGTTGGCACAGGGGCCAGTGCTCCAGGATGACCAGATTTTAAAAGCCCTACTAATTAGCTTAGGCTATTCATACCCTGGAAATATGGTGTCAACCACTTGTCAGTGGCAAACAGGTTCAAGAGCTTTCACAGCCACAGAGACAACTGCTCCTTCCTGTCCTAGAATCTTATTATACGAACAACTTTATAAAACATACTCCCGTCTATGACCTTGGCCTTTGCCATTGATAGGAAAGGTATTGTGTTAGTTTAGCAGGATTTTCTTTTCATATGTTCCACATTTTTCTCACTCATTAAAACCTCTGCTAATATAGAAGCGTACTACTTTTCTCTGATGTCTGTCTCTGCAGTCATCATTCCTTTGATGGCATACTTCTCATTTCAGCTTCTTTTTCAGATTCCCTAAATTTTCGAGTAACTTTTCATAAAAATTCCTTTTTATTTCCTTTAAATCCTACAGCCTGCTTTTCAGTTGATGGGTACTTTTTACCCCAGTTGCTCCCTAACTAATGAAATCTTTTCAGTCCGATCACTCCCTAATCTCTTAGGCCTCAGCAGGATTTTCAGAAGTTCAGACTGAAGCGATATAAACCACTCCACTTTACTTTTCTGTTTAGAGGAAGGAAGTCTGCTGTGTTTAATTATGCTGTCTCTTAGGCTGCTCCCAAGTTTCTACTGCACTCATGAATTTTAACTCTTTTTTTCTAGAACACCAAGCTGACTCAGTTTCTAAATTCACTTCCAAAAGAACTTCTACTAAGTATAACATTCTTATTCTGCTGCCATCTATAAAAGCATGTTTATGGAGCAGCTTATGGGCTCTTGGTTTATTTTGTTTTGTTTTTTCTTTCTACTTCTTATAGTCTTAATCAGACTTTTCTGATTTTATATCTCGAATCACCATTCTTGACCTGAGATGGTAAGTTGCCCTCTATAACTGATCTGATTAACCGTAAGCAGTGCTTTTCCACTTCGGACAGGATGCATTCTACAGGAGGAGGAGAACAGAAGAGAAGGCCAAATCCCCTTTCAGCTGTGCTCCAACCTGCTGCTGGAAAGAACCAGCCACACCTGGAGGCCCTCGCCGGATGAGATTTCTGAGTACCGAGTCTGATTCCAGGGTTTTCCAGCGGTACCGGTGGTAGGTAGAGGGCTGGTTCTGGAGTTGGGTGCTTGCAAATTGGCATCCCAGCTCCACTGCTTACTAACTGTGAGAACTTAGGCAAATTAACTTTTCAGACCCTCAACTGCCTCCTAAGGCTGCGGTGAGGAAGAAAAGACATTATGCATATAACCCAGGAAATGTTAGCTATTATCTTTATCAATAGGACTTCAGCAAAGTGTTAATTGCTTCTCATTCATTTATTTAAAGATCTTGGTGTTTTACAGCATATTTGGGGTTAGAATAACTTCCTCTGCAGTTTGAGTAACATCCTTGAGTTTTCTGACAGATCAATCTCTATAGGACCTTAATATTTCAGATACTTACTGTGAAATGGACCACTTGGAAGAAAGGAAGACAATTGAAGACTAACAGGTGAAAAAATAATCCTTGTTACCCAGACAGTAAGTTTCTCCAGAATGGAGATTTTCTTTTCCATCAGTTTAATCATTATTTATCTTGGGCAGAGCCATGGTCCACTCTGAAAAATCGAGAGAAGAGATAACCTGGTCTCTGACCCACAGAGGTTACAAGGTGACTCATGAAACCAATCTCATGCCCATGAGTGGTGTTAGGATAGAATATAATTAAGTGCCAGCAGATAGGAGCTGGGAATGAGGAGGGCTTAGTTTGGTGCTCTGAACACAACTGATACTCAGCCAAAGCATATTAACTAATACCAGTAATAATTTATAACCGATAACATCAGAAAGGGTATGCCTGGCAACCCAACATAATCATTTTCAGAATATAAAAATTGCTTGTCCTTGCCACCAATACCAAGAGGGTCTGTAAAAGTTGGCTTCTTGTTTTTATTTTAATTGACAAATAAAACAAAATAAAGGAAAGAAAAATTTCGAAAACACACTGAATCATAAGAGAGTTGCATAGAGAGCTAGAGCAAGATGAAGGAATGAAGGTCATTTCCCCTCCCGAGCCCCAGCAATTGCAGTAATTCATACATATTTGAGATCCTCTGATACTCTGACTTTATGTTCCCATGAAACAATCTTATCAGCAGGGTTCCCTCTGAGCCTGTCTCCAGTGTTCACCTCCACAAAGGCACTTTTTTTCCCTAGATTCTTGTCATTGTTCCTGTCAACTGCTGATGAGAGATTGACAGCCGAAACATAACCTGCAGCCCCTCTATCTGGAGCAGAGGACCAACTGGAGGGCTAAGAGAACACAATTTTTCCTTCTGGATAAATACCTCTCCTTTGTTACTTCATCCTCATGTCTATGAACTCCTGTGGCTTGAAAAAGAAACTCTCTTAAGAATCTTTATATGAAAAGAGGCCAAGAAAATATTACCATTCACCACACTGAAGCAATATTCAGTTATTATAGTACAAAGACAGAGAAAATCTGTGTTGGGGAGAAATTTCATTATTCTACCGGATATTAAAATCCTGATATCAAGGTTGTCAACATTGTGATAAAAAATACAGCCCTAAAAGTGATTGCTTCTTAGAATGTATCTTTAAAGATCCTTTATAATTCAGTAATATCTCCACTACTCTGGCTGCTAATATTGATTAGCAGTCAACTACATTAATCAACTGCACACAATGGAAAACTCAGGGAGAGAGAAACACAAAAATGAAGAGAAGACGGAAGAAACTTTTGCAGGACAGTTTCCACCAAGGAAAAAATCACTTTGCTTTTCTTCAACTTCTGATTTCTCTGTAATAATAATAACAATCAAAAGGAAGTTGCAATTTCAATAGAATAGAGAATTAGAAAAGGCTGAGAATACACTAGAGACTTACTATCATACTGAGCTTGACTTCTACATCTTAAGTTTAAAAATAGAATAAAACCAAAAGTTATAAAGAGATTTTCTGGCACCTTTAGTAAGAAACTCCTTATGATAAGATTCAAAGCTGTTAGGAAGAACTTTCTTAGAAAATTCCTGCATGCATTTCTCATGCTGCATGCATTTCTCATGCTACAAGAGCCGAAAGCCAGTGTTATTGAAACCTGTAGGCCAAGAGGCACAATGGTACGTAATGCTCACAAACTCCCCCAGGTTTGGCAGATGGATCTGTGTATGCAACACTCAAGCAAATAACGCAAGAGGAAGACCTAAAAGTACTCTGTTCTAGTTATGCAAAAGAGCCAGGGGTGTCCCTTGGAATGTCTGTTTCTAGAATGATCTCAACCCTACCTTGCTTTGGCCACACCGGCTGCCAGATAGCACTTTAGCAAACCCCAGGATATGGATTGTGAAAAATTTGGGAGATGATAATGGCTAGGTCACCCAGTCAGCAATAGCCCCAGTTCTAATCGCACGTTGCAACGTGAGACCAAGAATGGACATTTTAAGTCACCAAATCAATGGCAATAGACTCACCTGAACTCAAGGATGATTAGTGTTTGATCATCACTTGTGTAAGTATTCCTATCACCAGGCCCCACTGTTTACATTCCTGTCCAGAAACAATTCTTGGGATTTCCAGACGACCATTGGTGTCCACCTGGGTCATGGGAATGTTACTTTAAAAAAGCAACTACAGGATGTTTCCATTCCAAAAAATTAACAATAGAGTAAGACAGCCTAGCTGAGAAGAACCGATGCAGCACTCTAAGAAAGCATATAATTAATCTTTATTTTAAAGATACCCATATGTGCACATATAATCAATCCAGACTGCTGTGGTGTGGGAGTCAGGGAGTAGAATATTTGTCATTTCTCCTCTTTCTTGCTGTTAATCTTAACTCTTAGGGATTCCTCTGACGTCTTCTGACCTCCAGATCCCAGTGACTATTTTGGAATTTTCTAATCCTTTGGTCCACTTATCTCTCCAGACTTTATGCTCAGCCATTTAGACAGGCTGTTTCTCTTTTCTCTGTGTTTTGAAAGTGAAGTTAATAGCTTCTGTGAAAAAGCTTAAAAGGAAGACTGTTTCCTTAGAAACAACAGGTTACTCATTTACATTTTTTTCCTTTTTTTAAATAACGGTTCCACACCCCATACATATACACACAACTATGATACAAGGGAAAGATGGACATTCATAAAATAAAATGATGAAGATGCTAGCAAGGTGTTAAATAAGAAGCCTTTGTCTTGTCATCACAAAATGTTGGCTGAAGCCTAAAAGCTGGGAATACAAAGAGTTAGGTGTGCACATATTCTAAAGAAATGGAATGATCAATACAGAACATGTTAAGAGTTGATTAAAAACAAAAGGCAGGTGATGTTAGCTCCCATACTTCTACCTCAAGCCAAGCAAGGAAGGCTTCCAGAGAACCACTCATAGACTATGGGGATGTTTTCTAGGATGGTAGCATCTTCTGGTTGGATGCTTGCTAAGCTGCACAGATACATGAGTCCCTATCTATTAAGGAGCCCAGAAGAGTATGGAGACAGATATCTTGCAAGGACCTGATATGTGTCCCCTTGAGCTTAAGCAACACAGAGCCTCATACCTGACACTTACTTGGAGAAAGTCTGAAGATGAGAAACTTGCTGGAATTGTCCTGATAGGAAAGCAAGTAGAGAGGCTATAGTGAAAGCAAATTGCCTTTCTACTCACGAATTTACTGATGGAAAAGAGTAGACCCCACAGGAGTTAGTTGGGCTTGATTTATCTTGAAAAGGTCTGCCAGGGAGTTAGGTGACCCAGCAGAAAAAGGCTATAAGGGGTGAGCCTCAGAAGAGGAAGTAATAAGACATTAGTCAGGGTATGACAGGAAATTCCAGGTCAGAAGTCCCCAATGGGAGGATTTCTGAAGAAATCTGTATTAGTTGTTAGTCATCTATTACCATGCAAAAACAGGACACAAACTTTTAAAACAACACACATTTGTTATCTCACAGTTTCTGTGGGTTACAGTCCAGGCATGGCGTATCTGGATCCTCTGCAAGGCTGCAATTGAGGTGTTGGTTGGGGCTGTGGTCTCATCTGGGGCTTGACTGGGAAGAACCCACTTCTAGTCTCATGTGACTGTGGGCAGCATTTAGTTCCTTGGCAGTGTCATGCTGAGGACTCGAGTTTCTTACTGGCTGTTAGCTGGAGGCTACTCTCAGCTCTTTGCCACATGGCCCTCTCCATAGGCAGTTCACAACATAGCAACTAGTTTCAAAGCCCAGCAGGGAAGATAGAGTCTTCTCACAAGAAAAAAATCTTGCCATGAAAGAAAGAGCCAGCCCTAGAATGTTTGCAATGACCTAGGGCATTTGAGAACCAAGGGAGAGCTGCAGACAACACCAGCCATCCTAGACTTTGGCACTCTTTATCTCTCCCATCTTCCTTCCCTGTCATCCAATCCTCAAGGAGCAGGACCAGCAGAGTGCAGGACAAGAAATGGAAGACCCAAGAGTAACAGCTAAATGTCTAACCACAGTCCCATCTAGGCTTCTTATCCTACATCAGACTGGGAGCTGGGAGAGAGGGGAAAAGCTTCAAGGTAAATGGGAGGTGAAATTTTTTTCTACTCTAGCTGAAAAAACTTTTAAAAATCTGGACATAAGACTACATGGACACATGGAAGTGACTGAAAAATCTATGAGATCATCAAAGACATCGTCCTGGGGATATCATTAAGAAAAAAATTAATTTATTCTATAGCTTTACTTCTATTAGGTCCACTTCGTTCATTAAATTATTTTTCACAAACTTATTCAGGAGGCTTCAAGAATTAATGAGAAATACAGATGTGCGTGGTACTCATTTAGTAAAGATAAAGGAAAAGGAAGAGGACAAGAGGTAGAAGTAGAAGAATGAGGAGGAGGAAGAGACTGAGGAGGAGGGAAGAAAGGAAAGAAGGAAGGAAGGGAAGGGAAAAAAGGTAAAGGAAGAGATTTACATAGAGGAGACTGTTTTTATGACACATCTAACTCAGACGTCATAGGGGCCAGTGAAAAATAGGCTCTTTACTGATTTGTACCCAAACAAGTCTACTTTGTTCATAGAACAGATTACAACTGCCTTCAAAGAGTTGATATTTCAGTAGAAAGTGAAATTAATTGTTATTAAATCATTGAATTATTCCCTGTTCTCTTTGATTACATTTGTTCCTAATTTAAAATGCTATTCAAAGCCAATCAGGTAATGAATCAGTAGCACTGTTTGTCTGAAAGAATACACTGTCATTCTTTTTCAATTTACGTAAAGAAATTTATTTTAAATTTTATTTACAAAATTTAGTTTCATTAACCAAAGGGGAAAAAATCAAAAGCAGCAGAAGTCTTAAAATGACTTCTGCTCATTTCTCATCACCCGTAGGCCTAGTTCTCAGCTGTGAATTTTTTTTACTCCCTAGGCTATTTCTTCTGTTGGTAACCTCTATTTTTCTAAATATTATCCTTTATTTTTGCATCTTAATTTTTAGATGTTAGACATTATTAACTTGCCATTGTGATAAAGATTTCTCTTTTTTACACTACTAACACACCATCCCCCACCAATCTTTCTATTACATCACTATTTTACATTAAATAATATTAATTAAATACATCATTATTTGCTATGATTTACATAAATAAATATGCATGTAATGTTTTTTCCTGCAGCTCTAAGTATAAATCCATGATTACATTTTCTTTCTTTTTTAATTTTTTTCTAGAGGTTATAGTTGTCTTTCTTTTTAAAAAACTCTTAGTCTAATTACTCTTCATATTTTTTTCCAATTAATCTGTTAGGTAGTCTCATAAACAACACACCTCCTCCCCAATATCTGCCTTCTTTTTGGAGAACTTCTCTGGATTTGTCCATTTTCTTGCTCCAGATTGAACTGGTTCTTTCCTAGGCTTGCTGCACCCTTTTATCTTAGGACTTCTCCGTGCTGATCTCCTGGGTTGGATCTACTGTTTCCATAAGCCCATATCTTCCTCTATTTTGGTTTACTCTCTTGTTTTCCTGAATGACATCTTTAGCTTCCTTTAAAAGACACGTGGCAGGAAGAAACTTCTAACTCTCTGCTCCATCATTTGCAGATGAAAATTAATTTTATGGAGCAGAGTAACAAAGACTTTTAAATATGTTTAAAGTACTCAAAGAGATACATAAAGTTTCTTGATGATGACTGACCTATTAAACAAACCTTGGACCACCTTGCCTATGGATTCTTCTATATGACAATAAATGTCTTCATTGACTGAGCCAGGTTTTTGTTACTTATGAACAAAAAGCTTTCTAACTTCTACATATCTCAGAAAGTGTCAAGGTGATCCAGGTAAACAAAGCTAGAGAGGAACCAATCTGCAGCCCAGTGGTTATAAATTTTGCCCTAAGTAATAATTTATACCATAGAGATTACATTGTTATAAAATAAAATTAATTTAGGAAAAAAGTAAAAATATATATACAATCAAACCAAAAAGCAGGCATTTAAAAGTACATTTATAAAGGAGTCAACAGGAACTGTCAAATATTTACGAGTGAATGACAGTTAAATACTACATAGAAAAACTGGTGGGATTCAGCTAAAATGGTACATACTGATAAGTTTATAGTACTAAGTTCAGCTATTAAAAAATAAGAGAGCCTTGACTCCAAGAAGCTAGAACAGGGGCTGGCCCAGGGGCCTAGTGCTTAAGTTTGGCATGCTCTGCTTTGGTGGCCCGGGTTCAGCTCCCAGGCACAGACCTATACCACCCATCAGCCATGCAGTGGCACTGACCCACATACAAAAGAGAGGAAGATTGGCCACAGATGTTAGCTCAGGGCAAATCTTCCTCAGCCCCACCCCCCCAAAAAAGAAGCTAGAACAACAACAAACAAGCATAACTAAAGAAAGTAGATGGAAACAAATATCAAGGACAAGAAGAGATGTTAGTGAAATGAAAAACAAAGATAGAGCATCAAAATAATTAAAATCTGATTCTTAAAAAAAATTAATTGAAAAATACCTCCTGCAAGACTGACAGAGAAAAAAAGAGAAAGGGCAAAAATAAACATTATTAGCAACAAAAATGAGTATCAAATATAGACAAAATAAGAGCTGAAAATCAAAAAAGGACACTTGGAAAACTTCATGCAAAGTAATTTTAAAACTTTATTGAGAATAAAAACTTTTTAGAATCCTATATATCTTCCAATTCTCAAGAAGAAATAAAAAACCTCAATAATCCAACAATAAACAGTAAAGAAATTTAACATTAAAAACCACAACTGAAAAAAAAATCATAAACCAGTTTTAGAGTTGGACTCCACTGTATGTGTAAGGAACAGATAATTCCTGTCTTCTAAGCTATGTCAGAAAATAGATCAAGCTCTTACCTGGCATCAACCTTTACTAGTAATTTCAAAGATATAAGTAATTCAGAGGCACAGGTGAAGCAGGGAAAGGTCTTGGACCTCCTACATTTCACCCCAGATACTTCCTCCCCAGACCACTTCTCTGGCTCAGAGTAATAATGACGGCTCTATAAGGTACACACATGATTACCACACCCAGCAGAGAGCATAGGTCATGAAACATCTCCATTTATGCCCCAGATAGTTCTATAGTTTATGTACATTCCCTATGCCTCACTCATCCAGAGATGCTAGGTTTATTTATCATAAGTGATCTGAAACCAGAGACATCTTGCTAAGATCATTCTGAAAATAAGGCTCTCCTCTTGGCAAACATCATTAGCCTCTTTACCAGGACATCCAGTTATTAGCATGTTTACAAAGATTTTTAAGGATCTAGTCACCTCTCTTTTTTCCCTGGGGAAGGAATGACAGTGCAGCTGCTTTCACTCCTTCCTCCCTGCTTGCCATACTGATTCCAAGAGGCTGATATATGCTTGATGCTCTGAACAGAAAGACCAGAGAAGAAAAGGAAAAATTGAGATCAAACTCATTTATAAACATAAATACAAAAATCCTAAATAAAATGCTAGCAATATATCTTTTTAAAAGGTAGCAAAATGAATTTGGATTTGTCCCAGGAAATCAAGATAATTCTATGTTCACAAATCCCATTTAAAAATTAAAGGGAAAAATACGTCATCTCAGATTCAGAAAAAGCATTTAATGAAAGTCAACACATGTTGAGCATGTAGCCAATAAAATATTAGTGGCAAATATATTTTAGAATTCCTAACACATTATTCCTTATACATGTGTTACAAATATTTTTAATTCAATATTTATTGAAATAATTTTTATAACTCCTAAAACCTATAAGAAAAGAAAAAATTTGATAAAGTTGCAAAAGACATGAACAGTCAATTTACAGAAGAAATTTGAGTGGCCAAAAAAAATTTGAAAGATGCTCAATCTCACTAATAATAAGGGAAATGCAAATTAAAACAACAATGAAATACTTATGAATGTCAAATATAAAAGAACACTCTGATCAGCTTGGCCATATTTAGTAGAATTGAAGATGTGCCTGCCTTCAAACCAGCAATGCTTCCTTCTAGATCATACCCTAAGGAAATGCTTTCACAGCTGCACAAGGAGACCTGTACAAAAATATCCACTGCAACATTGGTAGTAATATTAAAAAATGGGAAAAGTAGGAGAAAATAAAATTTGTGGCATATCCAAAATGAACCAATTACATCTACTTTGTCTAAATGGATTTTAAAAAAATGTGCTGGGGCCGGCCCGGTGGCGCAGCGGTTTCGTCCGCGCTTGGCAGCCCGGGGTTCGCCGGTTCGGATCCCGGGCGCCCGCCGACGCACTGCTTGTCAGCCATGCTGTGGCGGCGTCCCATATAAAGTAGAGGAAGATGGGCACGATGTTAGCCCAGGGCCAGTCTTCCTCAGCAAAAAGAGGAGGATTAGCAACGGATGTTAGCTCAGGGCTGGTCTTCCTCACCAAAAAAAAAAAAAAAATGTGCTGAATGAAAAAAACTAAGTAGCAAAAGGATCGTGGCTGTAAAATACTGTTGATATAAAATGTGAAAAATATTGTTTATTAATAAATGTGCATCTATTCAGGAGAGTGTTATTAATAAATGTGCAAAATTCAGGAGAGTAGTTACCTCCAGAAGGGAGAAAGGAAGAAAAATGAGATCAGAAGGACCTTCTACACTATTCCTAATACATATTTCCTGAAAATATCTAAACAAATATGACAAAAGGGTTACAGTTGATAAAGCTGGTTTGTGGTTATGCTGGTGGTCATTTTATTATTTGTTATTCTTTCTACTGATTTTAAGGAAATATTAAAAAACTGATTGGCAGCCCTATGTCTGAACACAGAGCTGGCTGGTTGAGGGGATTCACTGAAGTGCAAGGGTACCAGGAGTCCCTGATGCTCCCGGAAAATGAGAAGGTGCTTTTCTCTGGCAACTTGCATTCTCTCCTCTGGCCTGGGAGCAGATGCCTGGTTGCTGGGAAGCTGCAGATGAATGGAGAAAGAGAAGTGCGGAGCTCTACGCCCCAGCGCCGTATCTGATCTCCCTGAACCTGATATCTCTGAGGTGCTGTGGGACAAATTGGAATCTTCTAGTCCTTCTCCTCACTGCACCCACACCCGGCTGCAGTGACCCTGACTGTGCTCTGCGGGTTACACTCCCCCATCTGCTTTCCATCCAAATCGCTCAGACTCTGACTCTCCCGCTCACTTTGTCTATGTAGGCTTATTCCCTTTGGGTCCCTTTCCTGTCTTTTTAATGGGGTCTTCGGAGAGGGAAAAGATAGTGTGTGACAATCTGTCACCCTTAACCTGAATGGATAATGAATGCGTATGAGGAGAATAGATAAAAAGAGAGGGGAATTGCAATGGACTGAATGTTTGTGTCCCCCCCAAATTTATATGTTGAAACCCTAATCCCCAGTGTGACGGTATATGGAGATGGGACCTTTGGGAGATAACTAGGTCATAGGGTCCCCTTATCAGAAGAGACACTGAAGAGCTTGCTTGCTCTCTCTACTCTCCGCCTTGAGAGAAGGTGAGGAGAAGGCAGCCATATGCAAACCAAGAAGCTGTCACTCACCAGACATAGATCTGCCAGCACCTTGATCTTGGGATCTTGGATCCCAGCCTCTGGAACTGTGAGAAATCAATATTTGTTGTTTAGGCCACTCAGGCTATGGTGTTTTTTTATAGCAGCCCAAGAAGACCAAGACAGGGGTAGTGGAATAACTCATTTACATCTCCTGGGTGACTTGGATGTCTTTTCATGCTTTAGCATGCATAAACTAGCCAATATGGTCCAATAACACAAAACCAATATGGAAAAGAGGAACGAGAAATTTCCTTGGGAAATGTGTGCAAGTAATTTCCTGGACAATTCCTGCCCTGAGTCCATTAAGCACCAGTGTTTTCGATCTTGTGTTCCATAGTCAAATATCCTGCTTAGGAACAAAGTGGCCCATGTCGCAATTGTCCCAGTTAGTTGAATTTCTAGTCAACAGAGTATCTCTTCATGAATCACTATGTACCACAGATGGAGACCCAATGATTGGTGTATATTTTATACAGAAAATATTTTAACGCCAAAGGAATATTTTGGCAGCAAAATAATACCAAACTGAGAGTTTCTAATTATAAAAATCCCTATAAAAATTATTCAAATGAATTAAAAAAATAATCCAGTGAGACTTTCAAAAATAAACTCATTTACCCCTGCTTTTAATCTAACATATAAACATACCTGCTAGAAGTGAAACACTTAAGAAGAAAAACATAATAAGATATAAGGATCATAGGTAGTAGCTTAGGCATGATAAATAACCTAAGATTTTTTTTTTTTTTGCATTTTGTGAAATATTGATAGCTGGGGAAATAATTTTCCATGAACTGCTCTAAGTGTAGAAAGCCAAATTCTCTTGGCCCCATATGAACTTCAGAGAGCTTCTTCACACTGTTTGGACCCCTGGACTGGAAAACTGGGTTCATTTAGCATCAGCTGTCACATTGCTCACCGAGAAAATATTTTGGTTTTTACAGGTTTGGCATCCGAAATATGAAATGGTTGGTTTCCTGTGATGTCCTTCTCCCTGCCTACCTCTCCTATACACACAAATAAGCAGTTCATTATCACAGAAAGAGCTCGTGTGTGTGTGTGTGTGTGTGTGTGTGTGTGTTTTCAGTGTATGAGGCCGAGGGAGCCAAACCTTTCAAATGCTACAATTGTTCAATCATCTGGAAAAAACAAAAGAAGTAATTTACATTTTTCAGTTTAAATAATGCAAACCCTCTCATCAGAAGATGACAAATGGTTTATGAACACTGTCTCTGACAAACACTACAAAATCACTCCCTGTTTGAGAATAAAAATATATGCCGTACACAGGTCAATAGCCTTTCCCACATCAGCAAAGAGTGAGCTGAGCTGATTTCCACAGCACAGTCTGTCTCTCCCGATAGTAACTGGGGTAACAGCCATGTGCTGATTGTGTGAATCTTGCTGCTAGATCTTCCCCACGAATTGCAAAGCATCATATTGCCAGAGACAGATTTGATTTCACATTATTTATGCTCAGTAGATACCTTTATTTTAATCCTGAGGATTCTTTATGACCTTTCAGCATACGTCCATCCATCACTACAGCCTCTCAAATATCACAGGACCTCTGCTGAAGGTTATGCTTTTGAAGAATTAACTTGCTCAATCTTTCAACATTTCCTAAGCCAGTTATCTTGCATCCTAATGCCAACGAACATAAGCCACATCCAGACTTATGTGAGGTATGCTTTCATTATCAGGTCTGTCCATGTCCCCTGGTACCTCCCACACCAGGACTTCTCTCATTCATCATAACAGCAACAGAGGTTGAGCTGACAATCTCTTGTTGTCTGTTACCCCCACCCTTACCATCCCACAGTCTTCCCTACCATTCTCCACATTTGGGGTCAAGGCAGAGAACTGAGGGGACTAAGAGAATTACCCCTCCTTCACGTGGAGGGCCTGGAGTCGACCCTGAATGGTACTTCAGTGTTGGAGTGGGCAAGAAGCTAGACCCTAAACCCTTCCATATTAGTTAGGGTTCTCCTTAGGAACAGAACCAAATACATATGCAGAAAGAGAGAAAGGGAGAGGGAAAAAGAGAGAGAGGGATAGATTGTAAGGAATTGGATCACACAATCATAGAGATTGAGATGTTCCAAGATCTGCAGTCAGCAAGCTGGAGAGCCAGTGGTATAAATTCCAGTCCAAGAGCCAGCTGGCTCCAGACCCAAGAAGAGCCCAAGAGAAGAGTTGAAGTCTAAAGTCAGGAAAAATACTGATGCTCTAGCTAAAGCATTCAGGCAGGAGGAGTTCCCTCCTGCTCCAGTGAAGGTCAGGCTTTTTGTTCTACTCAGGTCTTCAACTGATTGGATGAGGCCCACCCACAGTAGAGAAGGCAATCTGCTCTACTCAGTCTACCAATTCAAATGTTAATCTCATCTAAAAACCACTCAGACATACCCAGAATAATGTTTCACCAAATATCTGGGCACCCTGTGGCCCAGTCAAGTTGACACATAAAATTAACCATGACATCTTGGTTTATAATCTCAGCTGTAAACTAGAATCACTTGAGAGCTTTTAAAAATCTTGATGTCAGGGGCCAGTCTGTGGTGTGGTGGTTAGGTTCACGTGCTCTGCTTCAGCGGCCCGGGGTTCATGGGTTCGGATCCTGGGCGTGCACCTACACACCGCTCATCAAGCCATGCTGTGGTAGCATCCCACATACAAAACAGAGAAAGACTGGCACAGATGTTAGCTCAGGGACCATCTTCCTCAAGCAAAAAAAGGAAGATTGGCAACAGATGTTAGCTTAGGGCCAATCTTCCTCACCAAAAAAAAAGAAAACCTTGATGTCAAATCTATACCCCAGAGCAATTAAATTGTAATCTCTGGAATGTGAACCAGATACAAATATTTTTAATGAGTATCCAGGCAATTGCAATATAAGTCCAAAATTGAGAACCACTGCCCACGAGATCACCTAAAAGGAATTATCCTTTTCTCTATGTAACATATCACTTGCACCTAAGCAGGAATGCAATTCAGATGTGAGCCATGTAAGGAAACAGGTTCTGGGTGGAGCTTCTGTTTTTGCTGTAAATTGCAGATGGCAGGAGAGATGTTTAGTTTGCAGAAGTTGGAGTGGTTGAAAAGCAGAGTTCCCAGAGAGAAGTATATATTGCTGGCAACAGCGGTGGCTGCAGTAGATTCGAGTTAACGGTAATGATGCTGCGTGGTTGACGATTACCTCAACAGGTCAAAATTCTTGAGCATTGTTTGAGAGCTTAGCTTTAATCTGCTTCTCCAGCTCTCCCTATGATTAGGGGAGCTAACTAATACCCTTAAATAAAGCCCCTTTCTGTTTGCAGCCTAGTGTCCTTACCCATCCATCTCTGTGAATCCCAAGCTGGGATAAATGCCCCTCCTCTGTGCTCCTAATATATCTTCCTTTTCGTGTCTTTAATATATCAATCATCAAATGCATTACATTAACAGTATATAGCTGTAAATCTGTTTCTTCTACTAAAATATAAGTTGATCCATTCACAGCAGGGACCATGTCGTATTCATTTTAGAGCCCCCACTGCCTAGCCCTGTGCCTGGTTTGCCCTGTGCCCTCATCAAGTGTTTTTTTCTCAATAGAACTGAATATTCCTCCTTTACAGCTCTCATCACAGTCATCTCAGCCACGAGTCTCTTCTGGTAGACTGTAAGCTTCCTGAGGATTAAGGCAATTGCTGTTTCATCATTTTATCCCACCGCAAATCCTACAATTGTATAGAATTATAGACAATGATTGTGGAAGTGATAACCCAGTTGAGGCAGAATTTTAAAGTTCCATCACAGAGAAGGCAATAAAAGGTTAAGATAAAATTCTCCTGTGGCAAAGTTTTCCAGAACACGTAAGTGTAATGTTTCAGTTTTGAATCAGGGTCTCCTCCCAATTGATTAAGTGTGGAGTACTTAGCCAATCACACACTCTGTAAAATATGGGGAAGAAGCCAGATCACGGCACAGGCAATGGGAAAAGCACGGAGTAGAGAAAACGGCATGGTATGCTTTCTTCCTCATGAAGTAGGGATGTAGCAGATTGTATTTTCCAAAGATGTCCTCTTTCATGGTGATTTTGATACCTCCACCCATTGAGAGGTGGGGTCTATTTCGTGCCCCCTTGAATCTGGGCAGGCTTGTGACAAGGGCTGAAGTGACACAATGTGATTTCTGAGGCTAGATCATAAAAGATGATACAGCTTCTGCCTGGTTCTCTTGGGTTACTCACCGTTGGAACCCAGGCATCATGCTGTGAGGAGCTCAACAGCCACATGAAGAATCAATGTCTGCGTGTCCTAGCCAATAGTCCCAGTTGAGATGCCAGCTGACAGCAACATCAACAGGCAGTCATGTGAGTAAATGAGCCTTAAGATACCTCCAGTTCCCCAGCCATTGAATCTTCCCAACTGAGGTCCTAGATATTGTAGAACAGAAACAAGCTGTTCCCATGGTCCCTTTCCAAATACCAAACCACCAGAATACATTAGCATAATAACATGATCGCTTTATGTCTCCAAGTCTCAGGTAATTTGTTACACAACAATAGTAACTGAAACAGGAGGGCAGGAAATAATTTTCTTCATTAATTCTCATCCATAGGAGTCTGTTGTTGTTGTCTTACTCTCAAAATTACTGTTAAGATACTTTCCTCGGGAGGAAAACTCAAAACAACACGTTTCTGAAGAGGTCACAACCATGAAATCCATTGACAAGAGTGTGACTTCAATATATTGATGCTACGGCAATGAATCAACATAGAAACCAAACTGGATGCTTTCAGTTAAAAATTCAAAACCTCACACTCTCTTAGCGAGGAATCCCTAAAATGATTTAATTAGTGAAGCTAATGTTTGTCGACCCATCCGAACATTTTTTATTAGTGCCATTATTTAATTAATTACCATAGAATTGGAAACAAAGAAAGCAGCCCAAAAAAATCAACATCCTTAGTTTCTGTGAAGTACCTTTTATAGCAAATTTAACTTTTTTGCTCTAAAATGTTTTCTCTCTTATATTTCATTGCACCCTCAAAATAATAATACCTTCACCAGCACAGGCACAGCTTGGTTGAAAGTTCATAGATGTCACTTTGGTTTTCTAGCTCAGCACAAAAATCACATCTTCAGAAAGTGAGGCCATGATTCTCCAGCTTAGTTCCATATAAATCTGTTGAGCACCTACTAAGAAGACAGCAACAGGATGGCTTCATTTCCTCCAGCTGTGTTCACTTCTCCACAGATATCTTAACACAGTCAATTTCCTGACGGGAATGGAAGGTGAAAGAGAAGTCCACTAAAATGAATGGAATGATACAGTCACTGGCACATTCTCCTAGCTGGATGCCATCCACCCAGGAAAAATGATGCAGCTTTTTAGAACAGACTGGCTCACTCCGTTAAATAAACTCTTGGGCTAATGATTTCTCCAAGACTCCTAACTGTTTCCCTGAACTGATGGAACTGACTGGCTATTTTGGTACTACATAAATCCATTACTCTCCATACCTATCATGCCATAAGATAAATGGTTTCAATTTAATTTATACAGCCTTCCCAAGCTAATAGAAAGAAGGGCATCACAGTTCTTAAAACTGTCTATGCCAAGAATCATAAATGAATTTCTGAATATCATTTTTTCCTGGCCAAAAAGATTACCATGTGCTAGAAAGATTACTAGATGAGAGAGTTGAGATATGGTTCGAGTCATGTCATTGTCACCAACTAGTCCTACGACCTAAGAGAAGTGCTCCTCTTCCTCGTTTTTGATGTGAGTCTATGATTCTAAGATACTTCACTGTGCCACTTTGGCTAAATAAATGTGCTATTGCCTAAGCTTTAACAAATAGTAGAAATATCAAGTTACATTTGAAATTTTTTGTTATGAGAATCTGAGTCACAGGATTTTAATTCCTGACCCAAGTAACAGAATGTCTGGGCTAAACAAATGTGCTTTTAGACTTTCCAGCTCCCAGAGAAGCTGCTTCCATGTGGTAAATCACATATTGGAGAGCTAATTAAAAATCCAGAGCTAGTTTTAGCTTTACAGTTCTGACTACTGATCTTCATGGCTTTTTAGTTGCCATGGTTCTTCATTGCCTTGGGTTACATTTCTTGGCCTTTATGATTTGGTTTGAAAGAATAGAAGAGAAAATAAACTAATATTTATCAAATGAATAACATTTGTTGAGCACCTAATCTGTTTCCAGAAAGAAAAAATTATTGCAAGTTTTCAAAATAATTCTATGGGACCTGAGATCATTTTCCCAAGGTCATAAGTAATACAACTGGGACCTGAACCAAGGTCTCTCTGGCCACAGAGTTCATTTCCCACTTTGCGATGCAAGATGACATTGGCAAAATATTAAAACAAACATTGACCCCAGTGTGGTTTCCTTTCTTCAAAATATCTCACCAACAGACTTAATTTCTGGAGCCCTAAATTTCATATTATTGACATGATTGATCCTATCAACTCATTGATATTATATACTGATCCCCATTAAAATAATAACTGCTATAGGAGAACATAGTAAGCAGCTAATTATTCCCATTTTGCTTTCATCTCTGCATGCATTTTATCAAGCCTTTTCCAACGTACACTTAATAAATGTATGTTGGAAAAGGTCTGATAAATGCTCTTTATACGGTGATGAGGACACACAGATGTTTCTGGACTGGAAGAACTCACTGTATAGGGGGTGCTAATAGAAACATAAATCTTTGCTCTGCAACTGTTCGCAATCAAAGGTCTACAATAGAAGAATATAGAAAGTGATGTAGAGATACAGGAAAGAGTCAAAGAAGTTTTCCACTAAATGACAACAGAGGTCATTGGAGGATTGGAATGAATGTTGCCAGTTTCCTCATGAAGAGAAAAAAATGTTCAAAAGAAAACTTAGTAGTGAGAGTTGTAGTAGAAAGAAAAACGGCCCCCTCAAATTGGGTATTTTGAGGAGAGGATAACCAAGGGAGGACTTACAAAGTAGGGGCAGGTGTAGGGACTCACAAGGGGCAATGAAGTGCCCCAGGACCAGTTGCGTGACAACCCCTAGACATGAAGGAGTGAAAGGAAAGAGTAATATTGAACAGGCGACAGAGAGGGCCACCTGACAGGAGCTGTGCCCTCAGTCTAGGAATGCAGCCCACTACTGGTGACCGTGCTTGGAGGGAGGGAGGAGAATAAATACTTCAGCCTCCCTCTCCTCCCTCCTCCCATCTTTTGCTGCTACTCTCCATTGGCCAGACCCAAGCAGAAGCCAAAGGTCAAAAGAACCAGCTGATGCAGTTTGAACAATCCAGCCTCCTAGGACAGAAAAGAGAGAAGAAAATGAATTTGGATGGACAAATAGAAAGTATTCAGACAGAGGAGTAGGAATGTAATTTGTAAACATCCTGCAGAGTGAGAAAGTGGGACAGAGTCTTAGGTAGCAAAGTTTCGCCCTGAACCCTAGCTTTAGATTGTTTAGAGCCACGTGTTGATTTAAAAAACAATGAGCAAAGATATGGCCCTTTTGATTGTATGCTTAAAGCTGATAGTCCTATCTGCAGAGCTCATGAACTTCATCTTTTTGAGAAAACAATGTAGGGGAAATAATGACCCACTTCTATTTGGAGAAAGAACAATAATATATTTTAAAGCCCTTTATCAAATGGAAAAGAGAACAATTCATCAGAAAGCTATGTTCCCACCATCTACATACACATAGATAGAAAGGCTGCCAACCAAATTACCAGGGCTGAAAAGAATTTGTGCAATCACTGCATTTTTCGAAAGCTAAAAATACACTTTCTCCAGAAACTAACAATAATAATTGAGTAAAAACTTAAAGCAGAGAATCAGACTTTAGAGACTGTACCAGTTTCAGATGATGTCAGATTTAAAGGTTTTATGGTTTCATGGAATGAATGACAATCCACCAGTTTTATACACAGTCTGAAGCTCTTACATAATGTTTCATTTCTTGAAGGGTCTTTTTATTTGTTATTTTTTCTTTTCCATATTACAGTACTTGTAGATTTTGATGATTTAAGAAACTACTAGAATTCTATTTACAAAATTTGAGGTGTGTAATTCCAAGACAACAGACAGGCAGCACTCCTTCCTATTTAGGGCCACCTGCGTTGAAAAACACGTCTCCTAACCAACAACCAAAACTATTCTGGGAGCTTAATTGCCTTGTAAACTGGACTCAACAAATTTCAGAAGATAGAGTCAGAAATTTCTTTTCTTTCATAGCAGCCTGATTAGTCACACTGCAACAAGTTTGGCCCCATGTGACCTCCAAGAAGGTAGATTAGACTATCCCCCCAACCCCCAAACTCATTTGTATCAGGAAGCTCCCCTAGTCAAGTATGAGTCAGATAAGCATCTGGAAGAGTTCAACCAATGTCTTGGACGAGCTAGGTTCAGTTATGCACAAGCAGGAAGCAACTTCATTTCTCTCCTTCACTCTCCTTAAGCTGCTCTGGTGGATCTGCCTTCCCCACTCCAATATGGGAAAAACAAATAATTTTTTCTAGGCAGTCTGGGTTCTAGTAAATAAATATTAAAAAATAACTCATAATCAGGTGTTAAAATTTCCATTTGCCGTTCCATCTATAGCTTCTCCCCTTCCCCACAGCTCAGAGCTTATCCACATTCCAAAACCTGGGGTAGGAATTTTTTTTCTCCTCTCTTCTGACTTCCCCCAGTAGGAGCTGTGTATGACTTTTCTTGGGTTGGAGCCAGAGGAGTCAAAATAGGTAAGGAGACCAAAGGTCTTATGGAGTGGTGCTGTGGTGGCCAGGTTTTGGTGTCCTCTGCATGGAAGATGCTCGAAAGGCAGCTCTTCCACATGGGTGGAGGTGGCTGTGGGACTATAACTCTTAACCACCTATTAGCAAGCTCTGCCAATGGAGCCACCGAACTGGTCTTTAGTATGTGTTATTCTCAGCTAAAAATCCAAGACTGGCAAACATTCTTTTATGTCATTAAAATTGCTTCTGTGCTGGGAGACAAAAAGTTGAAGCTGTAAGGTTACACTATATAATGACAGCAGCCTTGTCCCGGGAGTCAGAATACCTGGACTCCTTCCCTGGAATAGTTACTGGCTGCACTCGCCTGACCAAGTCAATTAACTTATCTCAGCCTTAGCCACTTCATCTATGTTCTGTACTTGGTTAGATAACAAGATCTCAAAGTTCTTTTCCATGTCTAGTACACTATTTTTCCATGAAATTGTTACTCCAAATATTATATAGTCCCAAAGTATTAGAAATGTTCCAACCCATGCAACAGGAGAGTTGCACAAAGTATCTCTCTGCCATGTCAGAACTCATATCCAGGTGGATATGAACCCATCAAGCCTACGAATCTGGAATTCTTGCTGTTTTTCTAAAACCTGTCTGCCTACCCTATCCTGCCCTGCCTTCACAAACATCTTTTATTATCATATTTTCTTTTCCCATGCCCTGCCATATTTACATGGGTTTCTACCTGATAATTTTTAAAAAGTATTTTCAAAAGGTATCCAAACCACATTCAGAAATTAAAAATCTCCCATGGACTCAGGCTGTCAGAAAATATAAAACTTTGCAATGCTCAGACACCGGTGTTTTCTGACCTAAAACTGTCAGTCAATATTTTCCATCTACCTCAATAGCCAATTCTACCTTTATCCAACTGTAATTTATTAATTATCAAAATAGGAGAAGCTGACAGTTTGCTGAAGGATATTCTTTTTAATTGCTAACATAAGGAGCTTCATGAAAGAAGCAAAGAACTCAAAAAAGAAAATGAAAAAGATACTTATTAATGGCATTAAGAGAGTGCTAGGTAAAGACAACCCTTGAAAGACAAGATTCCCAATGTTAGGGCTTTTGATTAAATTAGACTACAGCTCATTTGGCAAGCTGGGTGTGTACCATTCTGGGAGAACACCTATTGTTAAAGCTCACTACTCCTTTTAATGAAATAGATACTAGCAACATACTGGAAAAATTACCTAGCCACACAATTTCAGTCTACATTATACACAACTAAGACTAAGGACGAATGTACCAAGGAAGCACGTGGGCAGTAGAAACTACTCCAAACCACAAAATTAAGAGTCCTGGCTCATCTGTGTGACTTTGAGTAATTTATTTAACTTCTCTGGGCCACAATTGCCATCTTTTTCAATTTTCTCATCCATTTATCCAGTTGTTCCAACATCTTATCCCACTGAAGTGCATTGGTACCTTTGTCAAAATCAATGGACCATATAGGTGTAGGACTATCTCTAGACTCTGTTCTATTCCATTATCTACATGATGCTATTATCATAATGTCTTTATTACCGTAATTTTAAAGTCTTGGAATCACCTTGTCCATTTTGCCCCCAAGATGCTGTATTTGGATTGTGTGGCATCTATAGATGAATTTAGGGAGAATTGATGCCTTAGCAACATTGAGTTTCCCAATCCACGATCAGCAATATTTCATAGTTTTCACTAAAACAATCTTGCACATCTTTTCTTAAATTTATCCCTAAGAATTTTAAGAAGTATGCTATTACAAATGATTATTAAAATTTTGTTTTCCAATTATTTGTTAGTATTTATAGAAATATACTTAATTTTTGTATATTGACTCTGTATCCTGAGAATTTGCTAATTCTAGTCATTTTGCATCTTCCTGAGAGTTTCTGACGTACATAAACATGTCATCTCCAAATAAAGTCAGTTTCATTTCTTCCTTTCTAAATTTGTTTCTTTTTCTTGCTTTATTGCACTATGACTTTCAATACCATGTAGAATAGAAGTGGTGAGAGCAGGTACCACCTGTGTCCTGTTCCAGCTCTGAGAAGAAAGTATTCAGGTTTCCCTTTTAAATTCTTTATAGGTGCCCTTTTCCAGATTGAGAACATTTCCTTCTATTTTCAGTTTGCTGAAAGTTCTTAATTATAAGTAGGTTTTGAATTTTTCAAATGCTTTTTCTAAATCTATTTGAAATAATCATATGATTTTTTTTCTGTATTCTGTTAATTCTTGGTTATGATGCATATTGGTTTTCTAGGGCTGCCATAACAAGGTACCACAAACTGGGTGTCAAACAACAGAAATTTATTTCCTCACAGTTCTGGAGACTAACAAGCCAAGATCAAAGTGTGGGCAGTGTGATTTCTTCTGAGGGCCATGAGGGAAGGATCCGTTCCAGGTCTCTCTCCTTGGCTTGTAAATGGCCATCTTCTCCCTGTGTCGTCACTTGGTCTTCCCTCTGTGTATGTCTGTGTCCGAATCTCTTCTTCTCAGGACACTAGTCATATTGGATGAGGGCCCAGCCTAATGACTTTATTGTAACTTAATTATCTTTTCAAAGACCCTATCTCCAAATACAGTCATATTCTGAGGTACTGGGGGTTAGGGCTTCAGCATTTGAAGAGGGCTTCAACATTTGAATTTGAGAGGGAGAACTGAGCCCACAAACATGATGCATTATCCTTTTATATGTTACTGGATTCTATCTGCTAAGTTTGTTAAGGATTTTTGCATTTGTATTCATGAGGAATATTGGTCTATAGTTTTAATTTCTTGATCTCCTCATTAGATGGTCAGTCTCCTTTCAAATCTAACATTCAATGATAACACAATGCTCTGAAGAACAGCGCTACGAAATGTTCACTTTGCCGAAGTCGACTACCAGGAGAGAAGTTTAATATGCAATATGGGTGACCAAGTCAGCTGCACTATTGCATATGGAACTATCATGTTTACTCAGCAGACAGTCATTACTAACTACTGTGTGCCAGGATCTGAGATTCAAAAGCAAATAAGACGAACCCTTTGTCCTCAAAGTGCTCACAACCTAACATAGAAAACTACAGACACAAGATGGCAGCCAATCAAAATAGCGAAGTAGAAGACACAATTGGGAACCAGTTCAGACTCCAGAAACAGGAGGATAAAGGTATTAATCTGATTATAAATAAGGAAGTAGAAGTGGAGGAGAAATCCTGAGACTCCAAAAGTGAGAGCCAACTAAAGAGAGCAGACACAATGAAGACACAAATGTAGAAACTTTGCAGCCTTGCTTCCCATGGTTGCACACGTCCATGTCCATGCGTTTCCCCCATTTGGAATGTCCTCCTGACCTCCAGGTATCCAAATTCACCCATTCTCCAAACTATGCCTCCTTCTTTATGAAGGGTCCCTCTACGTTCCCCAAGAGGAAGTAACTGTCCCACACTTCTCACTACCTATGTGCATGTGGGCTCATCACTACTAGAAATAAATTCTTTGAGGGAAAAATCTCTGTGCAATTTATCTGTATGTGTCTCTCAGAATCTAGAATATAGTGGAAGCATAATAAATGTTTAGCAAAAGCAAATTTTTCACCTCCTTACCTAGTGTTTACACGTATCTGTCCTACATGAGCATGATTCCTCCATTTCTGCATTCTATCAAGTCAATAGTTTTCATTTTGCCACAAGCCCCAAAGTCTCAGGATGGGACGACCTAACCTTGATAGAAAACATATGACTGTTCTTACTAGACTATATGAATCTCTTCAAATTTCTAAATCTCCTTTTGACTAGACTATAGAGCCTACAACAAAGACATTTAACTCAATTCCTAGTTGTTGTGGCAACAACACATTTGCAAAATTACATTTTTCATAATTTTTAATATATCCCAACATTTAGTTGTGATATCTATGTATAGATGAGTCCATATTTTATTATGGTCAGAGCACCTACCCTTTGATTTATTACCTTAACATACTAGATAATCAAATTGCCTGGAGTAAATAGTATTTCAAAGTACTGTACAGTCCTGAAACTCAGTAAGGGAACAAGACATCTGGTAATGCAAACCATGCTCCAGGAAATAGCTGCTTAAGGTACGGCATCTGTCTGCCAAGCGTGAAATGGCAGTAATGGGTTATGGGGAATGGAAATAGATTTTCAAATCTCGATGTACCATTCTACGAGATGGGTGTCTGGTTTACTGTGTCTTCTTTTAAATGTGATCACTTTGAGAACAAAGCTGAAGAAAACTCAAAGTAATTCTGTTTTGAAATGGAGTCTTAGCCAGTGAACTTGATTTGGTATCAAGAGTCATTATCCAGAGACTGGCTCCCGGGTGATCTTTCCCTGCTCACTAGACTATTGTGTTTTAAAGTGACTGGCTTAAAATGCCGTAGCATCTGTCTTGCCTACCCCGGACTCCTATTGTCTGGAAAGGTGACTGCATCTTCCAAATGTCTGTAATCTATAGCCAGGAAGATTCAGGGCTAGGGTGGCCTAATCTACATAAATGGCTGCAGTGGTAGTCACAGAACTTCTGGTTCTCTTACTGGCTTCACCACTAACCAGCTGTTTCATCTTGGGACAAACACATAAAATCTCTATTAAACTGGTTTCCATTCTAGAGGAATTCCCATACTATAAACACCTCCTAGAGAGGTGGAGAGGTGTTTTAGGTATACCATTCTAGCCAGATATATTTGACCAGAGATGTTTTTTCATGAAATATTGCTTGAGATGATAACAATTCCTTGGGATACTGGTTTGGGAAACACTGACCTATCCAGATGCCACCAACAATGGGCCTGACTCATCGGTTATATATATAAGTCATAATTTTCATATTTATAAAGCAAGGTTGGATCCTGAAGCGCTCAAGTACCATTACTTCAAAGACCTGGCTGCTGATTTTTCATTTTATAGAGAAAATGGCAAATTCCATGAATGCCAACCTACCCAGATAGGTTAGAAACTGGAGTCACCCATGAGGAAGAGCAAGCAGAAGAAAGAATAGAAAGATTTTGTCAAATTCTATTTGAATGAAAGATAGCATGGCCATTGACGTAGAGGATGATAAAAGAGAAGAAAGGCCTTTCCAGGATTTAAACAAGAAAATTTTTTTCTGTCCTCCTTAGGCAAGCCCCATAGAGAACAAAGCCCAATGCTGTACTTCTTTGGGGAGGCAGAACTACACAATGGATGAAACAAGGACTTGAGGCTCAGACAAACATGGGTCAAAGCAGAGCTCTGCCACTTGGTCTAGCTGTGTGATGGAGGGATGTTTGTGTGTCAGGGCAGGCCTCAAGACCAAAGTGTCACCTACAGCAAGACCTAAGGGATTCATACAAGTTAGCCAAGAGAAGAAAGAGGCAGCGTTCTAGGCAAAAGAACAATACAATTGAACGCCTGAAAGCAAGAGAGACTAGGGCACATTTCAGACTTGTAGAGTCTTGTGGAGTGGCTTAGTATGGCAGAAGGAAAGAGCTGGGGGAGGAGAGTGGGAACAAAGGAGGCTGGAGAGGTAAACCAATCACGACAGACCCTAGGAAGATTGGACCCTGTCGGAATAGGTTCCAGCAGAGGCAAATGACATAACTAAGATGCAGTAAGAAAAGGAAAGGAGTAGGTTTTTTATGTGGATCATTAGATTCAGGGAAAGGAATGGCACAAGTCAAGAATGGTGTCCAGTTTTCTGGATTAGGTAATTGGGTGAATGGAAGCAAAAGCTGGAACGTAGACAATGAGTCAAGGAGGAGAAGTTGTAATCAAAGTCCAATATCGATATCAGATTCCAAAGTGACAGCTGCTCGTGGCAATGGTAGCAGAATTACAAATAAACAAACCAATCTCCTTGGGCCACGTGAAAACATCAGCAGCTCATCAATAACTTTAAAAAAGAAGAAAAATGCTTGCCACAGCGCTGGATTGAGTGTCATTCAAATTAAATCATTTAGATAATGAGGTCAGGTTGGAATCCTTCTAGAAGACTCCAGTTCAGTCCAGGCATCTAGAAAATATTTGTGGCATTATGGAATATTTTAGAAGCCAAATGTCTGCTTTGCAGAAGAAATTCAACGAGCCTGGAAAAGTTCAGCTTCACCAGCCAGAGTGTTGCAATACCCACAGGGTGGAAGTCACTGAAGGTAAAAGAAAAATTTGAGGCCCTGCTTGTTGAACTTAGTAATAAACAGTCCAATGAAGGACACAGAGACCTTCAAAATAGAACATTGTAGGTGCTGGCGGTGACTACAGTTTCCACAGGGTGTTGGTTTTAATGAGAAATAGAGTTTCTTAAAGCCTTTGTTTATTTATTTTTTTAAGTGGCTATTTAAAGTTTTGAGGTTAAGAGCTTAGAAGGCCCTCTGCCTTCCTTTGCAGAAATCCTGGCTTGTGTGTTTCAGGGACGGAACACCATGGAAAAGTTAGAAAGAATGTGACACTGGCTCACTTCCCACCACTTTACTTTGCATGACTGTTTTGTGACAAGACAGAATTAGGTTGGACATACGTGTTGCAGCCTTGTGCAGAATCCCTAAACAATTTCTAAAATGTGTGGTTTCTTTCTTGTCCTTTCCCACCATTCTACTGTATGTTTTGGCATTTGATGCCCTTGAGGTTGTTATATTTCTTATTTCTCTCACTCAAGGACCTAAGATGCCACCGGGATTTTTTAAATATGGGCTTCTTTCATCACCATCCCTTATCGAGCCATGTTCAGGCATCGCTCTTATGCTGGTTCTGCATCCTCTCCTTCTCTCCAGAGCTGCCAACCAAATTGCCTCCAGCTACAGTCACATCAAATTACACAAGCTAAATAGAATGAAGACAAGTCAGTCCCCAGTCAGAACATCTTCAGGGACGATGCGTGGCTGTATTTAGTGGGCATTATTAGGCAGCAAGTCACACTGAAGGAAACATTCCTTATGTGTCATGTTTAGCAAGTTACTAGAAAACATGCTTATAGATTACATTGCTTTTTGAAAAAATTAAATGTGACAGCCTAATTGAAATGCAATGTTTAATAACAATAATATTTAGAGCTCCATACACTTTCATCCAGCGATTTTAGAGGTTTCTTTCCCTCACCACCCACTCCCACGTGACAGCTGTCTCTACTGCAGCTAATAGACTCACAAAAAAGGCGCTAATTGGAGGATATGAGGACATGTAGTTATTTCTAATACCTCAGCAGTAAACCTCCATGAAACAATCAACCCTTCAGTAATTCTTGTTCCCTGAAAAACATGAAGCTGGCAATAAATCTGCAAGCCGAGGCGAGATCTGCATGAGTAAAATGAAGCAGAGAATTAAAGCAATTATCTAAATAATTTATCATGGGCCTGGGGTAGGTAGCTGAATTACTAAAATGAATATTTCAGGGGGAAAATGCATTTTTGGTAAAAGGCCTTTGAAGACTCTCTCTTGGCTCATTGCGCATAGAACAGGAAAATCATTATGATGATGAAGTCTATGTGTATATGGAAGGTACCCCCTGCTGGAGCTTTGTGTTGAAAATGCGATACTGTTAAAAAATGTTACTGTGATTTAGAATTTTTGGTGTTTGGCTCAAAAAACAAAACAAAACAAAAACTGAGGAGGACTAAACAATGATTTAGTCACTTAGGATTCAGTCCTATCTACAATTCTTTCATGGGTTCCCCAGTGCAGAGGCTCAAAGAACTTTCTAGTTGTAATTTCCTTCCCTGCGCTCATCTCTAGGTGAGCCCAAGGTCAACACTTACCCCAACTGCAGGAGACGGAGGGAATTTTGAACATTTCTCAGGATGGAATGTTCTTCTACTTCCTTCAGTGCTCAGTGAATTTCCGAAGAAAGGTTTTCATTGATCTAACTTTGTCTAACTCTGTTCCTATATTCCTGTCACACAAGAGCCTTGGTTTCATGTTCTCTGAACTGGCCAGCAGGATGCAGGGTAGGGAAACAGGCTGTCTTTCCACACCGAGGAACTTCAGATCCTTGCCACTAAAAATGTGGCTCATGGACCAGCAACCTCAGCATCACATGGGAGCTTGTTAGAAATACTGAGTCTCAGGCCCCCCCCAGACCCGCTAATTCAGAATCTCAACCAGCCCCCCAGGAGATTAACGTTCGTGAAGCACTGATCTTATTGACATGGTGGGTCTAGGAGAGCAAGGGGAAAATTTGAGTGAACCAGCAAAGGTAGAAGAAAAGAGAGAAAGATCACTGGCGGCTGCAGAGTCCAGAGCTTAGAGGTCTGAGAAAAAGCAAAAGCAATGCAAACAAACTAGGTTATCGAATTATGACCCCAGGACCTTGGGCTTGCTGTCTGATGCTTCTCGCTGAGTGCCAGCACTTGGGGATCACAGGTGTTAATTATGGCCACAAAGTGCTCAGAGGCCTGACTGCCCAATCATCACCTGAAGAGGAATCCTTGCATCCCTGTTAATGCCTTCCTTCCCCGCAGGCAGGTGCTGTCCACAGAGGACAGCCAGCCCAGTGGTATTTATTAGACGCTGGGGGAGGTGGGCTGGGGGCAAGCTGACAGACGAGAATGCCCTGCTTTTACAATTTTCCTCACCTGAGCTGAGCATGATGAAAACATGCTGTTTCCACAGTCCGTATGGTGTTAGCATTTATCTGAACACGCTATTGCTGCCATTAATTTAATTATTTTATTGACTGATTTCGCAGAGCTTGCATCCTGGGGCCTTCTTTTAAGGAGAAAGCTCGCTTCAGAATGAATGTGGCTGAAACCAATTTCCTCTTGTTTTGTCCACAGAAAAAATGGAAAGCAGCTGGCCAGCTTCTTCCACGTATGCTTAAAGAGCGTAACTGAGTCAGAGAACGCCCTCATTTCCGGGCGGAAGAACTCCAGGACCACTCCCCTTTCTCGGCAATATCAACAATGGCCATACACTGAGTACCAGCTATGCGTGAAGCGCTGTGCTGCTGTCTCTTAACTCCGTAATGAACCAAGTTCCCATTGGGTTCTAGTCTCAGCTCCAGATAGTCCGCCATTTACCATCTCTTTTCCTCAGTTTACCCACTCGTAAAAAGGTGACAAGAGTACCTGCCCTGTTGCACACAAGAGTTGCTTTAAGAATCACATGAGAGCCTCTGTGTGGAAGCAGCACACCGACGGAAGGGCTATTACTCCTGTGGAACGTCTATTTTCATCTGGAACTTCTTCATGCCCTCCCCCAAAATTCCCACGCAGGAAGCGGAAGCAGTGCCCTTACCTGGGCTGAGAAGCAGGAGGTCTGATCCAGAAGCTCTTCCTGCTGCATTTGGCCAACCACACTAATGCAGGCCGTGCAAGCTACTGCCATCAACTGCTACTTCCCCTGCCTTCTCCTCTGCTTGTTTACATGGAGCCAGCCCTCCCACATGGGGCAGTGCAGGCCCTGGCTTTCCCTCCCTGAATGAATTGCACTCTCTTGCTTGTTATTAAACTTGTCAAACTTTATATTTAATTCCAATCCTGTCCTTCATGCTATTAGCCACACACGCCACAATTGGAGCTGTCAGCAAGTCATCGCCAGAGTCCTATGGGGTCACACTGCCCAAACACCATCATATACTTCCTTTCTCCACCAACAGCGAGGGAGTTTAACTTATTTGAACATCAAATGTTGTGGTGAAGTCTAACTGCACTTGAACATGCCTATTCAATACTTGATACACTCTAGGATGAAATTTGGGATTCCAGATAACCAATCTGATGACATAAGACTGAGATTCAATATAATGTTTATGAGATAGCACCTCCCTCTCCATTGGCCTCTGTGCCAGGTATTTCACCTATATTATATTATTTAGTCCTTACAGTAGCTTTGTGAGATAAATATTAATATCCCAATTCTGCATTTAAGGAAACACAGGCTCAGAAGCTAAATGACTTGTCCAGAGTCTTGGAGTGACTTGGAAAAACTGAAGTTCAAATCCAGGACTCCCAATTCCAAGTCCAGATGTCTGTCCACCATGCCACAGTTACCATTGGGAGCCATGTGGAAGAAGACTTTGCAGCACTCCTCATGGAAAACCTTACCTTTATTACATCCAGGAGCTTTGCAAAAGCATTTTGAGATGCTTGCAGGGGAATGTCACTTGCCTGATTTAGCTGGATATCTATTTTCCTGTCACTACTTACTTCACAAGGGTACAAAACAGATGAAGTACAGACTTTAAGCTTTATAGTGCTCATTTAAAATGACGGAGTGTTATTTCATGTTTGGCAGGGACTAGTCCATTTTGTCAGCCTGAAAGAATTTTTGGCCAACAGGTTTTGTTCAGATTCACAGTTGTTAACTATTAGAGATGTCTGAAAAAACGTTCCGATTGGGCTGGTTGAAATACTTAACTGACGGCTAGAGTCAACCGAAACTGAGAACCTCCATTCTACAGTGCCACTGGTGTCCAAAGTGAAGGAGAATTTAATTTTCTCTAAGGATATAGATTTCTGCATACAAATTTAACCTTTCTGTTCTAAAGATGAGCTCTGTGAATTATATTATTCTGCAGGCTTAGACTCTCCATCCTGTTGAAGGATTTATCCTTTATAAGAGAAAGCCAAATGAGTAGAAATATTTAGAAATTTCATTCAACTATTGAAAACAAGGGCCAGAAATAACAATGACTCATTTTATTCCTTTTCCATATAAAAGAAAGCTGGAGGCAGGCAGTTTAGGGTTTGTGTGGCAGTTCTACCATGTCATCGACAACACAGGGTCCTTTCATCTACTCACCTTTGCATATGGCTTCCATTGTTAATATGATTTCTTGGTTCTTGGTGGCTGCTGGGGTTCCAGCCAGTATTTCTACATTGCAAGAAAGTAGGAGGAAGGAACAAGGGCAAAAGAGAACCTAACAGCTGTCCATCACCTCCCTAAGAAGCCTTCCCAGACCATCTATACAAAGCTTCCTTGCTTCAAGAGAAGCCAAGATTATATCCTTTAGTTCCCAGCCAGTAAAAAACTGGAGTTTCTTACTCAAGAAGAAAGAGTGAATGGACATTGGATAATCAACTGAGTCTCTGCCAGTTACCAAGAGATAAAAGACTCCCTATTCATTTGGAGTCTTCTTTGGGTGGATTACAATCATGAATTCATAAAGTTTTAGAGCTAAAAAGGATGAACGATCAACTAGTCCAACACCTGCATTTTAAAGTTGAAGAAATTGAGAGCCAGAAAAGCCACTGGACTTGGCCAAGACAGCAAGGGAACATTAGAGTTTGGACTAGTAATGAGATCTCAGCAAGTCCAACCTAAAGTGGCTTTGGCCATGCCACACTTCCTTACAAAGCTGGTCTTTACAACCCCTTTTATTGTTTAGGATGTCTATACATAATATTCATTTCTGCCCTTCTTGTTGAGAAACAAGGCAGAGAAGTCAAGCAGATTGAGATTCAATACCGACTCTATTACTGATAAAGGTGATTGGGCAGTGTGGTTATAGAGCAGTAACTAAAAGGGCTTCCCGTGGCCCTTCCTTCAGGCACACTTACCCACTGTCTTCACAGCTCGGGCTGCTATAACAAAACACCACACCCTGGGTGACTTGAACAACAAACATTTATTTCTCACAGTTCTGGAAGCTGGAAGTCTGAGAGGAAGGTATCAGCATGGTCGAGTTCTTGGTGAAGGCTCTCTTCCTGGTTACGTCCTTTGTGGCCTTTCCTTGGTGCATGCATGCAGAGAGAAATATTGTGTTTCTTCCTCTTTTTATAAGTGGGTTAGTCCCATCTTGGGGGCTCCACCCTCATGAGCTAATTTAACCCTATTACCTCCCAAAGACCTCATCTCCAAATTCCATCACATTGGGGATTAGGATTTCAACATATGAATTTGAGAGGGACGCCAGTATTTGGTCCGTAGCACCTACCCAGTCGTGAGCGGCACTAACTGCACTAGGGTCTACCACAGGCAGACTCCTGAGGGTGGAGGCGGGGAGAGAGTGCAGATGGGCATACCAGAATTCATGTCCCTGCAGGAAGACTGACTTAGAAGAGAAGTGCCAGGCTGAGCATGCTTTGTTCCTTCTCCCAGTGAAAGAAATCTCTCCTCTGCCCTGCAGGGTACAAGAGGAGGCAAGGAAAGATCAGAGATGGTCCTCCAATGGGTTCCTAGAGGCCGGAGAATAAGGGTGTCCCCTCAATACCTACAAATGTTTATTTGTATCCTTCATGTATCCTTCCATAATATTCTACACAGCTACCCAGGTGTGCCATCGCTGACTTATTATGAGACTTACTGTGAGGTTGGGTATGAAAGAGTCTGGAAAATAAGGCACAAAAAAGTTAGGGAACTTGCTCAAAGTAACTCAGCAAGTTGAGGACAAAGCTGAAACCAGGGCCCAAGTATCCAGCCCCACTTTCTGGGAACTTTCTCTACACTTGGCTGCTTGTCTGTAGAACTTTCTGGTCTGGCCAAGCAATTGTACATTAACCAGCTAGAGACCACCTGGAGCAGTCAGAACAGCTCCTGGGACTTTCGATGATCAGTGTCCCTAGCAGCGAGCAACAGTCTTTGAGGGTAAAGGCTATTCAAGCCTTATGAAACTGGTTGGTAGGCTAGAGAATTAACTCAACCAGTCAAGAAACATTTTCAATCACCTTCTGGGAGTCAGGCTAATACTGGGATAAAGTGGTAAAAAACGTTCTAGCTGAAAGTTGTCATAGCCTCGTCAGGAAGACAGACAAGGCTCTAGTGTGACAAGTGCAATGACGGACATGTGCAAGGGTGCTAAATAGGGGAAGGAGCAGGCTTTCTGAGCAGAAAGCACACAGGGGTGGAAGATCATATCTCCTTTTATTAAATGCAAGTCACTCTAATGGCTGGATCACAAGATATAAGTGAGTGTTTGGGAGGAACAGAAGGAAAAGAACTTTCCTAAAGACACTGGGCAGGTTGATATTGCACCTATTTAGGCAAATGATGAAGGGCCCCTCAAGGTGATGAGGTCATCATGGGGTCCCCAGGGGCATCTGTCACTTGAATAAGAATAAACCTAGAAGACATACATTTGAAAATTATTCTTTTGAATCTCCTTTCAACTATTCCAATTCCTGTGGCAAAGTATTACTGCCGACATCAACATAGACCCATTGATATGATTGACTCCCAACCAAATAGTTTCCTTTTATGTGGACATAGATATGCACCTAGGAACATGGCTTATGTGCGCCCTTCAGATGGACTCTTCTCTTTGTGCTTTCAACATTTTCACTTCCACTTGGTAGCTCTGACTCCTTTCTCAAGGAGGCCGGGTATATAGAATTCAAATAGACATGGCACATTTGAGAGTGGGCAAGGGAACAGGCTGAATTGGAATCAGTGTTGCTTCATTCTTAGTCTCCACTTCAGGTTTAAAGTCGTCAAAATAATTTTCCACATTTCAAAATTTTAAGCCACTAATCCCTTTTTAAAAAATTGTATCGCCCAGAACCTCACGAAGAGGCAGACACCTGTCCTGCTACCCCTATGCCTCCCTCTCCCCCTGATCCTCCTCGGCAGCCCCTGAGACACCTTCACAGACCCCCCACGACCCCCTGGTCTCAGTGCTGGTTTAAGAGCCCCTGCAGTTCCCCCAGAGGGCAAGGCCTCTCTACACAGTGGTCCTCTTGGTGCCTTTCTCCTCACCCAGTCTGTGAATGTGCAGATGATTGCCCAGCTGCCACAACTCCCTCCCAGACCCTCCAAGTTCCTTGGTAAAAGCAATAGCTCTGGCCTCCAGCAGTGCTGTGGATCATCCCATCAGAATAGAGGGAGCTACAGGAGATGCCCCTGATTCGCCTGAGCTCCCCAAGCCCTAGTCAAAGGCACACTTATTTCAAAACTAGTGAATGCAACATAACTCCTGTAACTAACTGTTCCCTGTATAATGTGGTTTCCAGGCCACTCGCTACCTTGAGTATTTTCTCCTGGCTATATCCCAGTTTGGCAGAGTCTAAGAGAAACAAAAATTTAAGAATACAATTTAATTCTCCATTACTGGAGGGCAGAATTATAAGGCGTTTTTTGTGGGCTTGGGGGAGAAGCATGGAAGACAGAACACTTAGTGATGGCTTATGATGTCCTGGGCATTTCACGTGTATTACAACTTCTAATCTTTATGTAACAGGTAGGAGAAGGCTAGACCACCAATAAGAGACAAAGTCTTTCTCTGTTGATTTCTCTCTCTTGTAGAAAAATAGACAAACAATAACAAAACAGAAAAACAATATTCAGGCCTGGGTGTCTTCTTGGGTTCCTTAGAGATCAAGCCCCTTCTAACTCATGATTCTGCCATCCCCAGGGGGTAGCCCTCGCCTTCATGGTCTGAGGAAGCACTTCCTTCCAGGTGGCAATGTTGCAGACAAGAAGGAAAAAGGGGGGGCGGGCGGGCAAAGAGAAGCCTCCAGATCTCTCTCAAGGAAGGTTCTTAGACACTGTCACACAACTCTTCTCTTCTATCCCACTGGTCAGAACTTTGTCGCATGACCATACCTAACTGCAAAGATCCCAGGAAATTTATTCTTTGTTTGATGGCCATTGGCTCATCCAAAATTTACTTTACTCTGGAAAAAGGAGAGAATATATATTTAGGGACAGTCAGCAGTGTCTACCATACCTTAAAACAACTCCTCGGAGCAGGTATTATTAAACCCGTGGAACAAATGGGGAAACTGAGGCTCAAAATGTTTAAGTAACTTGCCTGAGGTCATATATCTAGAATGTGCTATACCACTACCTAAACTGGACATTTTTGTACCAAAGACTGCTTTATTTCCTTTATATGTCCCTAAAATAAGAGTAGAATGACATTTATATAAAAAATTGCCAGCAGTTGTATCATATCCTGGGTTTTCAGTATGCTTATGGTGAACCGAAGTATGTCACCTTCTCTCACATTTCCCTTGCCACTGCCATCTGCCTAGTACCAACCACATCACCTGATTATTGCTATTTCCTACTAATTAGATTCCCCACTCTTCTCTTGTCCCCCTCCAATTTATTCTCCCCACAACATTATGCAATTCCTATCAAAAGCCCAGCAAGATTATTCTGGACATATAGACAATATTTTTCTAAAATATATATGGAATGGTGAGGGAACTAGAATAGCTGAAACAATTTTGAAAAATAAGAATAAAGTGGGAGGAATTAGTCTATCCAATTTCAAAATATATTATATACTTAACAGTAATCAAGTCTGTGTGGTATTAGTAAAAAGACAGACACATAGATAAATAGAACAAAACAAAGAACCCAGAAATAGACCCATACAAATATGCCCAACTGGTTTTTGACAAAGGTGCAAAAGCAGTGTAATAGAGGAAGGATAGCCTTTTCAACAAATGGAGAAACTGGACATCCATAAACAAAATAAGAAACCTGGACCAAAGCTCACACCTTATAACAAAACTCAGATCAAAATGGACCATGGACTTAAATGTAAAATATAAAACATTTAGGAAAAAACATAAGAGAAAATCTTCAAGATCTAAGGCTAGGCAGAGTTCTTAGACTTGACACCAAAAGCACAACCCATAAAATAAAAAATTGATAAATTGGACCTCAAAATTAAAAACTTCTTGCTCTATGAAAGACCTTTTAAAGGATAAAAAAGAAAAGCTATCAACTCAATCAATATGGAGAAAATATCTGCGAACCACACATCTGACAAAGGACTAGTATCTAGAATACATATGTTTTTTAAAACTCTCAAAATATAACAGTGAAAAAACAAACAATCCAATCATAAAATGAGCAAAAGCATGGACAGACATTTCACAAAAGAAGAAAAACAATGGCAAATAAGCACATGAAACCATGTTCAACATCATTAGTCCTTAGGAAAATGCAAATTTAAACTACAATGAGAAACCACTACACACCTATCAGAATGGTTAAAATTAAAAAAAAATAATGACAACATCAAATGGTGGTGAGGATGCAAAGAAACTAGACCATTTAGACATTGCTGGTGGGACTGCAAAATGTTACAGCCATTCTGGAAAACAGTTTGGCGGTGTCTTAAAAACTAATCCTGCAACTATCATATGATTCAGCAACTGCATTCTTGGGCATTTATCCCAGAGAATGAAAACTTACATTTGCACAAAACCCTATACATAAATGTTTATAGCAGCTTTATTTCTAATAGCCAAAACCTGGAAACGACCCAGATGTCCCTCCACAGATGAACGGTTAAACAAACTGTGGTACATCCACACTATAGAAGACCACTCAGCAATAAAAAGAATGGACTATTGATATATACAACAAGTTGGATGAATCTCTAGAGAATTATGCTGAGTGAAAAAGCCAATTGCAAAAGGTTACACACTGTATGATTCCATTTATATCTCATTCTTGAAATTATAAAATTATAGATATGGAGAACAGATGAGTAGTTGTCAGGGCTTAAGGATGGAGAAGGAAGGCAGGAGATAAGTGGGTGTGGCTGTGAAAGGGCAACGTGAGGGATCATTGTGGCAGTGGAATATTCTGCATCTTGATTTTATCAATGTAAATATCGTAGCTGATATATTTTACTATAGTTTTGCAAGATGTTCCCACTGGGAGAAACTGAGTCAAGGCTACATAGGATCTTGCTGTATTATTTCTTACAAATAAATGTGAATCTCCAATTATCTCGAAATTAAATGTTTAATAAAAAATAATTTTAAAATAAAGTTTATGCTCAATCAATAGCTCTTTTTCTGTGTGGGTTTTTCCATCGTAATATGCCTAGCTATCCTTCTTTATTCCCACATCACCAAATATCCATCTCTATTTTCTTCCTTTTGATAGTTTAAACTTTTACATTTTATTTTGACATTTATTTTGGTGTATGCTATAAAAAAGGCTCTAACTTGATCTTTTTTAAGTAGGAGATATTTTTCAAAACTTTTTTTTTAATTAATCTATCCATTCTTCACTGGTTTACCATACTTCCTTTATCATACACTAACTTCCAAAATACACTATGGACAGTTTTCTTAACCATTCTGTTTACTTTTCTAGATGCACTCAAAATCTTTTTGTAAAGTCCAAAACAGAAATTCTTCATGATTTTGTTTAGGATCTATTAAACATAATTAATTATGGAAGCATTAACATATTGACAATGGCTAATCTTCCCACTGAGGAATGGGGATCTCCATTTATTCATATTCTTTTATATTGCTCAGCAAAGTTCTATAATTTTCTTCTTATGGGTCCATTTATTTCATGCTAGAATTATTCCTAGGTTTTGCTGCTCTCATGACTGGAGTCTTTCCCACGCAGAGGACGGCAGATGTCCAATTTCCTAGTTCGTATAGAATCCACGTTTCTAAACTAGAGACTAAACAGTGGAGAGGGAAAGAATGGGTCTTTCTGCCTACTATTAGGCAATCATTTATAGATTACTGATTGCCATTTTCATCAGTCTTGACCCTGGTAAAAATTCCCCTGATATTAGCACTAATGTGGTGGGCTGTCCTTATTTCAGTTTTCTCCCTTCTTGTGTCTTCATAGCTACTCTAGTAAGAATTTACAAGAAGCAACATGGGCACTCACCAAATGTCACTGTGTGCCCAACTCTTCGCTCTTCCCTTCTGAGCACAGAGTTTTCAAACAAACCCCGGTCACCCAAGAGTACTTTCATGCTACATGAATTTTGCCATATTATCCACAATGATATCTTGACAGATTTTGCCAAATGTTTTCCTAAAACCAAGAAACACCAGATCTATAACACTCCCCTATCTCCAGCTCAGTAAAATGCTTTCACAAAAGGAGATGAGGTTTGTCTGGCACGCTTTATCCCTGGTGACTCCACGTCTTCTAGCCGTCAACACATTCCTTTCAAAGTGCTCATCAGACATCTGCTAAAAACTCATTCTACAATTTGACCAAACTTTGACCAGAGTTATTAGTCTGTAGTTTTTGGAATCCATCCCTTTTCAAAACTTGAGACATTTACTTGTCTTCAATTTTCTGATTCCTTTCTTGTTGTATATGATTTTTTAAAGATTACCAGTGGTGACTCCCTGACTACATACTTAAATTCCTCCAGCACTCCGGGAGAAAACTTGGCTGCACCTGAAGACATGAACCCATGACATGAATTAAGGCTTGCTCCCCATTACCAGCCATTTGGGGCTGCAATTCCTTCATTATATACATTGTTCTACTCTGTTAGAATTCAGACACTCTCCAGAGAACCAGCAGCTTTGGGGATGTTCTTGTCCTCACCAGAAAATTGTTTTAAACCAGCGCAGAAAGCCAAGTGCTCCCTGATGTGTAATCAACAACAACATCCAGATAGATGGTGGCATGGTTTACTCTCTGCTCAGGAGGGTTTTCCTGGTTTCTCAATTTCAGAGCGTTGTCGCCTGCCTGCTTCCTCTCATTGGACACCCCCATGCACTGTGCCTATTTTGATTAGCCTGCCGTTTTGAACATTCAGCTCGAACTTCTGGATTTATATCTTGTCCTCGAATGCTTGAAGTGGAACTGACATTACAATCTTAGGGCATTACACCCTTGTACTGTTGTTTCTGGATGAATGGTCCCACAACCAGTTCTGAGGTCTCTCTATGCCACCCCACCTTCCAGCCTGCCCTGCCCTTGCTGCCAATATTTGTTCCATCACGCTTTCTCACTGTAGAGTCACACATGCTGCATACTAGTGTCTTAGGCATCTTCTCCCAGGCTCCACTGGCATCATTACAAATTTGTCAAACCAGCATGCACTGCAGCACAAACTACGGACCCCATGACCAAAGTACCCGCTCTCTGGAAACATACTGCATCCCATTACCGAGGTGCTTACACCATATCCCACCCTGCTCCACCCCTCCCCGATCAGTCCCTTCTTGTCAGAAGACCGACCCTGTATGACTTCTTTGTACCCACCGTGAACTGGACCTTGCCACAAGTAGATAATTAATAAATATTTATTGAAATGATTTAAGTAACAATGATCTATCTACATTCACTTTGGGAAGGCTCTGTAAGTTTGGTAGCTGTGCATTTTCACAAGGCAGATGTGTCCTTCCAAAACCTAATGTCATCTTTGCTGAAGCACAGGAGATCCATCACAGTTCCTTCCTGATCTGTGCTGAGACACAGCCCTCTCTCACACTGTCCCCATGCAACTGCACGAGCCCCTGAAACTGGATGTAATTCAGACCTGGAACATTCTAGGACATCCTCAGGATCCCTTGGCTTAGGGTGCATTATCCTAGTGGCCAGGACCTCTCTGACCCCTCCCAGGATGGGACCCACTCAACGGACCACACCACTGCTCTGACAGGAGACCCCAGGTATCATGCAGGATTTTTACCTGCTGTGGGTTCGAAGGATGACAACCAAAAGTACGAGAAGCAAGCCAACTTCTAGGATACATGTAAAAACACAGGAGCTAAGACCTTCTGGTCCAACCCCACAGGACTACTCAACTCTGATGCACAGAACACGTTTTATTCCAACATATGTTTCTCATGGGGACTAGAAAAACCCTCAGTTTCTGAGCACCTCCATCCAGTCCCCCACCCCACCCTCAGGTAAGTCAAATTATCCTCAAAACATTACCAAGAAATTCTATGTAAATGTAGGAACTATGGCTAATCAGTAGGATGTTAATTGTATCATTATTTGTCAACCTTTATTTGCCAACAAGGAATTGAGTGGTATAAAAAAATTAACTTGCTTCTAAATAAAATAATTTTATTACATCTATATAATAAGTTTATGAAAGACAATTTCCTATCATACTGATTATTCACATATTCAATTTTAGCCTATATATTGTAGCAAAAGCTATTCAGAAACAGCACACAGCTGCCCTCTTGTGTCCCTTTCATATAATTAAATCTATTAGGGTTTAACTACCAGTGATTCAATTAGCTATGCATTTTTAAAGGTCACGATGTACCACTACTCTTGTACTTCTGAAATTAATATCCTAAATGGTAACTTCCAAAGCACAGTATGTAAAATATCCCAGATCTCTCTATCAATTTAAACAGAACTTACTGGCATAAACATCCAAATGTTTAAAAGGTAATAAAATTTACTCTGTCCAGGTCCTCTCCTCACCCAAATACCCAGAAGTCTTAATGGGCTTTTGTATCATTTTGTTATACTCAATTAGTGCTCAATTAATATTTAATCTGTTCTTATTGGGTGCGTGGATTTGCACTAATCCTTCACTACTGGCCACTCAATGGTGCCATAGAAGATGAAATGGAAGCAAGTTCTCTTTTATAATAACTGACAAACGCATCCCCCAGAGAGGACCACTATGATCTCTGTGGCCATTTATTAAGCACCTGCTATGATCCAAGTCCTGTGCTAAGGTCTTTACAAACAGAATATACAGAACACGCATAAAAGGGAAACCTTATCTCCGTTGAACAGATAAAGAAACCCAGGCACAGGAGTTAGGAAACACCTTCCAAGAAGCTAAAGGTAGTCTTGTTCTTCAGACTTTAACTCCGCCAACCAAGACCTGACTGCTCTTTCTTCAGCATCCCTCCACCATCATAAGCCATCTCCATGAGTTCATGGTCAGCCAGCCATCCAGCATCCTGGAAACAATCTGATTAAAGTGAGAGGAAGCTTAGACAATGAAGATAAGTTTATCATCAGTGTTGACACAAATGAATGTTCTATTTCTTTATTAAGTTGTGTTTCATTATTAAGTACTATATAGTTCTAGGTCTGTACAGTATTTCTCTGTATTAGGGAAGGGTGGATATAAAAAAATTGAAAACAAGCCATATTGTTTTGGGGAAACTAGGAACTGTACTTTTGTACTGGTCAACACTGGTTGGTGGCTACACACAAGAACCAGGTAGAGAGAGGACTCAGTAGTGACATAAGAGGACCAACCAGTTGTGTAGTCTCGGGCTCTCACCTCCAGGGGGGGCGGGGTGGAGCTTCTGGAATAACTTATTACAAAGAGATAAGAAGAAGATTTTATGAAGAAAATATAAGGAGGTGCAACATCCTGTGGCCATAACCAGATATGCATGGAGGTGGAAGGGGGAGGTTTGGGGAGGCCCTGGTGGTGGGGAAAGGGGGAAGGATGTAGGGCCAGGAGGAGACCGCACCTCCATACTGTCCTAATATATAAACCCGACTCCTCCGGGACAGCAGGTGGTAGGCTCCCTCCAGAGTGGGCATAAAGTGAAATTGATCCTGCTCCACCAGCTCCAACCTGATAGAGACAGGAGAGATGTCCGGGAAACCATCCTTCTGTAGAGTGTAGTTTAGCAACAGTGATTTGGGGTGTGTAACAGTGCAATGACTGGCTCAAGATCACCGCCAAGTGTTGGAGTCAGAGGAGGAGAGACCCAGGGGCAGAGCTGAGCTTCCTGAGGTGGTGAGGTGTGACTGTAAAACCAGGAGAGTTGAAATCATAGGTCCTGGGCTCTGTCAGGATATCTTAGCTCTGCAACTAACTTGCTGTGTGACTCTGGGCCGATGGCCTCACCTTTATGGTTCCTAGCTTCTTCATCTTTCACCTTTATGGTTCCTAGCTTCTTCATCTTTCAAATGATTCCTTGGGCACTCAGACAGTCCCTCCATTCTTAAAGCTCTCTAAACTCTATCCCTTCCAAGATACACTTGATTGTATCTGGCTGCCCACAAGTACTGACTTTTTCATTTCTGTTATGAGCTGAATTGTGTCTCCTACAAATCCATATGTTCAAGTCCTGACCCCCAGTACCTGAGAATGTGACTGTATTTGGAGATGGGGGTCTTTAAAGAGGTACAACTGGTGTCCTTAGAAGGATATTTGGACACAGACAGGTACAGAGGAAAGACCATGTGAAGACACAGGGGGATGATGGTCATCTATGAGCCAAGGAGAGAAGTCTCAGAAAAAAACAGTACTGCTCACACCTGGATCCTGGACTTCTAAGCCTCCAGAACTGTGAGAAAATAAATTTCTGTTGTTTAAGCCACCCAGTCTGTGGTACTTTGTTATGGCAGCCCTAGAAAACTAATACAATTCTGTACTCTTCCTAGTCATCCATCCTCTTTCACACTTGGGTCCCTCTCTGCGTTTCCCTTTCTATTTATACTTCCTCTCACTCAGCAATCTTCACTAATGGGCGCAGTCTCTGTCTCCACTACACCCTTCCCCCTCTCTCCTGTAAAATTCTCTCTCTGTTCTGTGTACTGTCTGTTAGGTTTCAATACACAGAAATTGCATATGTGAAAATGATGTCATTAACATGCACCAGACATAAAGCTGTTTCTGTAACTAAAAGGAGTACTCAGGAAAATTAAGACAAACCATAGCATTCAGTGTCAGAAAGGGCTTGATGAAACAGAGACACAAACTGTTGATGGGACTATAAATTAGTAGAAACTTTCTGGAGGGTAATTTGGCCATAGATATCAAAAATTTTTTTAAAACCCCAACATTCATATCTAAATGCTGAATATCCCAGGCAACAAAATGGAAGATCTGCAAGTTAGGGGAGAAAAATGAACTGCAAGTGGCCAACAAGCATGTGAAGAAAATGTTCAAGTTAACTAGCAATCACAGAAATAAAACATATAAAAGAGAACAATCTACTAATGGTCAGTAACCATCTAAATTTGTAAATCTTGCTTAGTGACAAATTAACAATAGTTATTAAAAGCCTTAAAATTACATGTTCCCTTTGTCCCAGCAATTCCATTTAGAGGAATTTAATTTAAGGAAATAATCATGGAAATAACTATATAAAAATATTCACTGCATCATTTTAAAAGAAAAACAATCTACATGTCCAATAAGAGGGTTAAAAATAATTTATCGATATGATGGAATATTTTCAAAAAATTATTTAATGATAAAAGAAATTTTCATCATACAACGTCAAATGGGAAAAGGTATATGAAATTGTCTATAAAACAATTATTGTTAAAAATATATGCATATGTATAAATAAATACTCTGCAAGGATATGCATCAACACCAATAATTTCTGATAGTGAGTTTAGAAGTAATTTTTTTCTTCTCTGTGCTCTTCTGAATGTTTTATAGTTAGGATGTTTTATAGTTAGTTATACTTTTTTAAGTAGGGAAAAACATTCTTTAAAAAACAGGAAACAGAAGGGATGGAATAGGAAGGAAAGAAAAGGAAGGAGAAAACAGGACCACACACAACTGGGAAGAGGGTGATATGTGTTACAACATGCCACAGATTTCTTACAGGTCCAAGTCTGAACCCTGCTGGCATCACAAGTGCGCACGCGTTAGCTGTTTAAAAAATGCTTGTGGAAATGACATTTAAAAACAAACTGAGTAGAAGTCCTAAGGCAGTCTACCCAAACAATAGGAGGCTTGAGTTTGGACCAGATGGCAGGTTAATTCGCCCTATGAAACTCTTCTTGGGGGAAGAAAGGCCAGGACGTGGAAGAGGAGAACGTATTCTGACTTCCTGTTGGTACTCTGAAGACCGTGTTCTCCTTTTATCTTCATCTGCAGTTGCCAAGTCTTAAAGGAAATGAGATACTGACTTCCCAACCTGTGATAGGAGAGTCTGGACACCATCAATACTTCTGCTACTCCAAAGTGTCCTTGCTAGGGTTTGGGTGATCAAAGTTAGGCCGCCACCTGGCACCACTTTCCTCAGCGCTCACAGCTGTGCAGCAGAGCCGTGATGGAGACATTAAAGGTCTAACAGAAAGGGCAACTGCAGATATACGCTCATTCTCCTCCACCCCGTTTTAAGTAGATTGAGTGTACATCAAGAAAAGCAGTGGGTGATGGGAGAGGCGCAGTCACAGAAGACAGAGGTGCTAGAATCTATCCACCCTGCAAATTACGTGCCATCTGATATGACAGTCACCAATTCTCTCCAGCCCAGATCTTCTAATCTATAAAATGAGACAATCGTGCCATGTCTTCCTGAAGGTGAGGGGTTAGATTAAAGGTCTCTGCTCCCCTGAAAATCTGAGTCTGAAGAGAATGTGCATGGAAGGTCAGCCATGTTGCGAGTTGAAATTCATCCACCTCAGAAATGTAAGACCGCCCAAACTCAACAGAACGCAGAATCGCTACTCAGCTCCCCTCAGATTAACATAACTCTCACAGACTTTAAAGAAAAAATCCATACAAAGGCTTGGACACCACACAATCCTAAATTCAAAGAACGTATCCCAACTCGCACTCACATGAAGTCAATTTTCACCACTTTCCAAAAGTTTTCTAAATCCAGCTTTCCAAAAAAAAAAAAAAAAATGGCTAAGCTACACAATTGAGCAGATTTTGTGGACATCACTAAACTGCAAAGACATGAAAAGACAAACAAGGTCAACACAGAGAGGTTCTACTTCCTCATACTGAAATAATTTTGAAAGATTTAATTCCACCCCAAGCTAAAACTTGGAGTTTTTCATCCAGGTGAGATACTGGATGCTTCAGGACTGCCCTTGCCTCAACTGTTTCTTCCCTTCCCCTTCCTGCCAGCGATGCTACAGCTTCACAGGTACTCATTCACCTGACACAGTCATCTTTGGCACTAGGACCTCTTTCTGACGATAACTCCCGTCCACCCCAATCAATCATAATCTGGATCTTTGATCTGTGCATAAATATAATTAAATTGAATTTGTTAAGTTCTTAAGGGTTCCATATTATGAAACTACCATTTTAGAGTCTCAGTCATGATCAAGTAACTTATATCAAGACTGGAAGCCCCATTTGGAGTTCTGAAATTGTCCTTCAAACATGAAACTTTTCAATGATACTAAGAGGCTGGCACAATATAATTATTGTTCCATACCATAAACATTTTTTATTTGCCTGCTTTGAAAATAATCATCATTGGAGTCATCCTCTCCCCCTCTTCCACATCTTTCTAGGATGTAAATCACAGAAAATGGAAAAATCCCTATGTCTGTCCCTTGTTTTTCCAGCTGGACGATGGCTGCAGGCAGAAACAAGCCACATGGCCTGGACCACTCAAGCTCGGAAGAGCCTAGAAGGAGCCTTCACAGGTGGAGCCACAAAACAAGTTTGTCCCAAAGGGTTTTCAGGCATCTCTTCTCCCAACCCCATTAAAATTAATGTAAACCAGCGGGAATATTGTTTGTAAACAAGAGATACTATGTGTCGTTATAATACAAATATGACCCTATGGTGGGATCATCAGAGCTACCCCTTTTGAAAAAAAAAGCAACCTAAAAAGATGTAGAGGCTCAGAGATCACTTTCTGTGGCAACATCTTAAAAGTCAAAACATTTCTTTCTAAAAGGAGGATGTACATGCAGCCAGGAAATGTTTGTAAATATCAATGAGTGTTCCCACAACAAGCACTTTATTAGGCATCTATTAGGGGAACAGAATACATTCAAAATTTTATCAACCATTAATTTAAATGGGGCAAGGGTACCCAAAATAATGTGCAAACATGCCATCAGACTTTTAAAGGAGGCAGATGTTCAACATTCTTGCTAGAATTCTATAAATAAAACTATGATTGACCTCAGAGCTAGGACTTATTATAAATAATTGCCAACAACTCTCTTGCATCGTGAGTAATTTTTCCCTACGTTGCAGTTAATGTAGCAAATCTAACTCGCATCACATCTTAGATGGGAATGACAACTCTCAAATCTGTGAGATCTGAAACGGGAAAGACAGCACTTTAATCGGTGGTTCTGCAGCAGACTGTATGGCACTAAACTCCAGTAAGCACACACTTTCCAAAAATATTCAGGGAGGAAGTAGGGACACAGGAAAGCCTACATAATAACCAATTATCCAAAAAAGGAAGTGAAGTATTCCACATCTGCAAAACTTTGTGTACAGAAGGAACTCTTTGCAAACTGCTGAATTTTTAGTACATACATTCTAGTACATACAACTAAATTCATGCACGTGCATACCCTGACTTTCATCTACAAAGAATTTATTAAAAATGTGAAAACCTGCCATTGCTACTTAAATTAAAATTTGGGAGCAGGCTGGAGTATTTCTATTACTAGCTGCAGCTGACTCAATTTTCCCAGATGTGAAATGCTTAGATGGACAGAAGCTGCTCTCAATGCAGCTTTCAGTGGTCAGTTCACATGGCAGCTCCTCAAAGAAGTCTTCCACAGCCTCCTCTCAAGTCCAGAGTTCACCCCTTCCCAGCTACAAGAACTTGGGGCGCATGAGGCTTCCCTTTCACATCATCTCTTAAACTGCAATTAAGCAGTCAATTGTATAAACATACACAAGTATATTCAAGTGTGTAAGTGTATATCCTTAGCTCTTTAGTATCTGTCTCCCCGACCAGTATGTAAGCTCAATGAAGAAAGTTCCAGTATTCTGTCCCTTGAATCATGTAAATACTGAATAAATAAATGTTGAATGAATAAATTACTGAGTAAGCCCAGAAGAATTAGGTATTTCTGAAAGCTGTGCAGAAATAATTCATCAGTGCCAGAACACTCTCTAAGGTGGCCCCAGTCATGCCCTTGTTCTTTGCCAAACATTCAGAAATCAATGAGACCATCCCTCTAAACTCCAATCCTTTCTTTGTACTTACCCGCTGGTTGAAGTTAAATTCACTTGGTATTAATTATGGATACCCTTCAGAGGGCCCAGGAAAACAACTTCTAACTAAAGTGATTTTCAATATGAGATATAAAGTATAATATAACATATCATAAAAGTAAATTACTTAAGACAACCTTAGAACATTTGAACTGTAATAATGTAATTGGCATTTGAATCAGATTTGCCACTTAGTGTTTCCTTTGGGGGACCTCTTGCAAATCTTTCCATCATTCATGAAATTTGTTCCTTGTCAGGATAAGAGGTGGAGGCCTCATGTGGCAGCAGGACAGAACCTTGCATACCTGGGATAAAGTGTGGCCACTCCCTGGGCAGCAGGGACTGGGGCTCCCTAACTGCGGGGACTACCAGTAACAAGAATCCGTTTCTTCCTGTCTCTTGGTGGATCCTGCCACTACTGACCATCTACTCCCAACCATCTACTTTACTTTTTATTTTCGGCTACTCTATCTTTTCCCTGTCTCGTGGCTTTTTCTTACTCATCCTTTCTGCTTGCTCACAGCTTATGCTTGCTCCTGACTTCCTTCTTTCTCTATGTCTTTTAGCTTTCAATAATACAAATGGTTAACCAACTTGCTCTATACTGTGAATTCAGGCTCTTCAGGGAGATTGGACAACTTCAATCACCATCCCTCCTATTGGGCAAAGTTCTTGAGCAGCCCCCGTCAAGGGCTCCTGGGCAGCCTATAGCTCTGTCAGCTCGATCCAGTCAGCTTTGTCCACAGTGGTGAGACCCTGCGAGGTAACACAAGTTAATTTGGGCCCCACGGCCTTGGATAGCAACCTTCTGGGAAAAGTCAGTAGGTGTGGCCATCCTGGGTCAAGAACCAGAAACTAGTTCATTTAAAGAACAATCTAAGAACTAAATTTGGGATGCAGGAAAGTTCTTATTTTCTCAAGTGGACTAACAGGAGTTCAGATTTTGCTCACTTCTCTATTTCAGTCTACTATTCTCTTTCATGTTTGCTACTCAAAAAAATTTAAAAAGTGGACAGAGGCAAAGATCAAAATGCTGTGGTACAAATTCAAAATTAGTAACTGGGTCCTTTGTTCTAACGCTGACTTTTCACCCTTTAAATCCATTTTCTCATTCTATTTTTTATCAGAACACTCCACAGCTTCCAAATACAAATATAATAGACAAAGGCCTGAGAACTTTGCTTAGAACTGCAGAAAGGAGTTGAAGTTCACACTTGGACCATATCCAGTTTTCTGCCATCACAAAACTCTTATTCAATCCCTCTGTGTAGGAGAAGCAGATTATATAAAGAAAGGAACAAAACTTTCCTTTTATCTACTTTTTAATTTATTATGTCAGAATATTTTTGTAAAACGTTATTTTGGTAGACTTCTGGTGGTCATATATGTCTCAATCACCTACAAAAACTAACTTCACAAATTTTTAAGTTAAAATTATAAGCATAGTATATGCTAAACCTAAATTATTTTAGTTCAGAAAAAAAAAAAAACCTTGCTAAGTTATTTATTTCTCTGTGGCTTGGATTCCAAAGAGTAAATTTATTATCATGGAAGGAAAAAAATCTTGGAGGGAGAAAAAGATAGTAAATTCTTCAAACAAATAAATGAGCTGTTTTGTAATTGGAATATCATCAGTATGTTTGATGATTAATATCATACAAATATTCATTTCATACTTTTGGAATAGGAAAAACAAAATTCAGGATTAGGAAGAAGTGTTTATTCTATGAGCAAAGTACTAAAGGTGTCATCTACAAAGATTATCAGCTTACAATTAGGAAAGCTTATGTGCCATCAAAGAGGAACTTTTACAAAATAATACAATACACTACGATTCTAGTCTCAACAGATTAATATAGGGGTAAAAATAGGGACAACCTCACTTTTTTCCAACTATGGGAAAATTAGGAAAAAAGTAATTATGTTCTATGATAAATGAGCCATTCTTAGCTGAGAAATCAGAGCATCTCCTCGTTTCATGTACTCAATTTGTGCATTTTCTCTTCTTTGCTCCAAGCTGTTTCTTTCATCTTATGAATACAAGAAAATTAAAGCTGTACTATTGAGGACAGATGAGGAATTTAATCTTGAGAGAAGTGAACTACAAGGATGTATTATTGTAGTACTTTGATATAAAATCAGAAAGATACTGAGCTTGAAAAAGCATAATATTGTTGTCACTTAAAACTAACTGGGGAGGTTATTGGGGAGGAAAACACATTTTGATTGAGTCACCAATGTAGGTGCATGGAAGCCAGCACACACCTTCGATGTGATTTGATGTAAGTTGTCATGATAAAGCTAACACCCAGGGTATTATCAATGACCCAAGCTCCAGAAACCAAGAAGAGAACCATTTTGTTATATCCTGCATTTATTTAAGCAAACCGAATGTGTAGAGATAGGAAATTAAAGCGTTATAATGTTTTACAAATACAGAAAGAAGACACAGAATAATAATACCCTGAAGAGAGCGCATCTGAGAATGCAGTTCTAATTAGGAGAACACTTGCAGTGACCACATGAAGCCATGGCCGATGCATCCATCTGTCATTCTCGTCCTGACATCGTTCAAGTAGTTTTAATAGATAAATCAGCGATTTGCTTTTAAATGAATAATAATATTGATGATTATGGTAGCCTTGAAGGGTTTGTGAGTGACTATAATATACATACATGATGCTAGGCTTAATGTGCTATTTCAATGCCACTGTACATTATGCAGGGGGAGATAATGTCTTATTACACAATTACTGTGACATCCACTAAAATGTGAACTAGTTTGCATAGGTTAGTCCTTTGGGCAGCACGATGTTGCTCTAGTCCACCAAGGCTTAAAGATTCACAGTGTAGAGGAAAAAAACATGAATTAAAGCATTTCTACTAAAATATATTTTAATAGCTGGTGTTAACAATTTGCATAACAAAAGCCAAATTATATTAATAACATTGTATCAGTCTGTAAGCCCTTTCATTGAAAAACACTAAGTGTTTCCTTCAAAACTGTATGCTCTCAAAGTGAGTACAACATTGCAAATTAATCATCAACCACAATTCTACAAATTTGGAAGCAAATAGGAGCCAAACTGCGCAATGCTTCAATTTTGCATTTTTATCACAGGTCAAAGACCAACATTTCCACACCATGCCTGTAACATCCTTGCTGCTTCTAAATGCTCAGCCATTCATTGTGTGGATACTGAAGAATGGGACTATGATACAGTTTCCTCTTTTCCTTTGAAGTAAATCATCCTTAACAGCAACTGGATTACAAAGAAGTATATACTATGCAAACTGGATACCATATATCAAACACAAAAAGCATGTGGAATTCCCATGAAGTAATTCCCATGAAGTAATATGGACAATTGGGGAGGAAATTTACCCTGGGGATCCTTCCAGGCTTGTGGATTCCAGTAGTCTAAGCATCACGGAACGATGGCACAGAAGCATCATACAATGTCTTGTTTTGTTGATCAATAGTTAACAGTTAGTTGCCTGGAGAGGACCTTAAAGGGCATAGAATACTGCAGAAAGAGACTTTCATTTTAGCATTCTTAGTTTACATAGTTTCTTACTTAACTAAAGCTTTCTCACCTCCTTGTCATGTTACCCAAAACCACCACGCTCTAGCCACTTCTAGATCATCAGAAGCAAACAGCTAAGGTATCATGAATTTATGAAGTGAATTTCATCTTGTGTAATGAATTCAGCCTCATAACATAATTCTTCTATCTTCCAATAGGTATTTTAAATCTCAAACCTAAAGTTAATGTTTATGCATCTCAACTATATATAAATCCACAAAGAACCTTTCAGAAATAGATGGAAGAAGTCAGTATTTTCCAAAGTACTAAACCTTTAGAGGTAAAATACAAGCAGCTATCACCTTTCATATCTGTCAAGAGCATCTCACTTCCCCACCACAAAAATACCAATCATGTATAATAAAATATTACCATTGTATAGGCAGAAGCTTGCTTGCTTAGTTTTCCTTCTAAGACCACAATGGATAAACAAGGGTAATCTCAAAGGCACCTATTTTTTTATATATCTATATTATAATTTTGGTATAAACTATATCCACTTTATATAGGAAAGTGTTATTAAAGGATCACACACATTTTCTTTATCTTTTCATTAAAAACATTCCACTGGAGACGGACGAACCTGAAAAAGAGATGGACCTCTTGAACTTCCACTATCTGTTTTAGAAAGTCTGCTACCCGACTCCCAGAGTGTCATCAACCTCAACACGGAGAGGATAAGGAAAGAAAGACTGTGGTAAAACTGGCAGAACTGCATCTTCATCATCTTCAAGCAATGAACCTAGTGGCCAGAGAGAGGCTGGTCTATCTCATGCATATTCATACAAGGTGCTCGTGGAAATTGTGCTTGCAAATTCCTGTGCCATCTCTAGAGGTGGGGGAGGTCTGAGAAGGTGCAGGGTCTGCATGGAGATCTGACAACCAGATAAATAATCCAAACTGGGCTATACCTTGGATGAGTAAACAATAACAAGAAGACAGGAAGAATTCGTTTTGCCACAGGTTGGAAATAGAAAGCTTTCCTGGAGAACAAGAATTAGCAAAATGTTTCCTACAAAAACTGACAAGAAAAGCAATATATTCTGTTGCTATGCTTTTCTCAAGAGAGATGTGATCCACATCCAGTTTTGTTTTTGGAACACTTTAAAAGCGTATCAAACTGCTCTTTGTGCTTTTATCAGGCTTGAGAACACATCACATTTAGAAAGTCAGGTGCATGCTCTCTGTGCTTGGGCATTTACACAATATTCTTTAACTTGACTTTTAAAAGATTTGTTTTTAAACCCTTCTTCAGCTGTCAGCATTAGACATGAGATGCCTGTTACCAAACTGAAGGTGGGGAGAGAGGGTGGGATAAGGGGAAAAGTTGTTTGAGAATGTAGTTTTGAAAAATGATGCTGTAAAAATAGCACTTTGGTATCTTACATACCTGTTTCCTATATTTCTGCAGAGATGCTTAATATCCTGACAAGCTTTAGTAACAATGACACTATCAACTTATAGCGTCAGGACATCTTGTTCTCCCTCAGTCTTTCTTGTAAAATAACTGCCCTCTAGTTAAATGCAGATCAGATCTTAATTCCTAAAGGCTGGAAGCAGAAACATCTTGCTATGCAAACATTCTGTGAAGCTTAAAAGTTAAGGAGAATTATTCCCCAAATAAGTATTGACTTTTACATTCAATAAATCTGATGTTGAAATCAGTGGATGAAAAAAACAATGAGATATCAAGGTGCTACTTTATGGTAACTTTCCCGATTATAATCATTTCAAGTCAATTTCCTTTGAGCTTCCTATAAACGTGCTATTTATCAAAAATTGTACCTGTCCTACATTTTGTCTGCAAATTGAATCAACAACTACTCTTTTTTATAATCACAAAAAGTGGTCTGTCCAGGTGAAACATAAATATTTACTTAATGATATAATAAAATTGAGCAAGCTTATTGCCCTCAGTTTTAACACACAAAAATTTTTGCAAAAATATTGCAAGTTCAGCTTATCTTTGTAGGTTTGTGTACAAGACATCAAAACAGATATGGGGTTTAATCAATTTAATCATGACTGGTCATTTCAATGATATAAAATCAGTCAGACTGGTTATGGGCCATCTGTAAAACGCCCTCAAAAAATCTCTAGTTATTTGCCTGAATTTTTCTCTTTTCGACTTTATGTCAGTGACATGTAAGTGCAGCTTGAGTGTAAGAAAGCTTATTTACTCTTTTAGCCAGATAAGATGAAACCACAGATATTCAAATGTCTGTGCTAACTTTTCAAAGGTGTCAATGAATTAACATTTGCCTTTGGACTAAGAAACATTCCAATAAAAGATATTTTACAGGATATTTTGTCAGTTTCTTTGAATATATCATAGCAGGTAGATATTCCTAAGACTCATACATTTTATTACATTTTTGTAACTTTGCTTTCTCGGTTTCATCACAACTATAGAGTCAGACCCTACATGAATGCTACCCTGTTGCAGGTCCCAATAAATGGCACAATCAGAAAAACAAAGAGTTGCTGATGGACATTAATCTCTCAGGTGATCTTGACTGTGGACTCCAGGTGAAACTTCATGACCTGCCAGCAAAGGCCACAGTCATGGCTGTGAAACCAGCAAGAGCCTGAAGGTCACGCATTGAAAAATCAAAATGTGACAATAATCTCTTTTTTGGTGAACAACCTGTTGGGCCTGTACCTAAACTCTCCGATGACATTCCTATCTCACCCCTGAATGTGATTTAGAAAATAAAAACCAGGAAGTGGATAGGAAGTCTTGTCATTAATCAGTTTCAGTGGCTAGATTTCCATTCCAGAATCTGAATACCATTTTCCAAAAGAAGAAACCAGATCATCTCTTTCTTTGTGGAGCTGGTAACTTCTTGTCTGCTGGTTTTTTCCAGCACACTTCATATTCCATGTTGTCACTGGCTCCTGTGAAGTTTTCTTTACTTTTAAATCAACAGCGGCATTAAGTTAATGAAAGCTGTTCAATAAATACCTAAATCACTTATTGACTAGAGTATACATCTATTTCCTAAGGTGTAAATCCTTCAAAACTAGAGTGCAATGCAGCAGGAGAATTTCAAGCAACTTTTCAAAATATGTTTTTCTGATGAGCTGGCAACTAGAGGAAAAGGCTTTAAATATCAGCCACACTTTTCGCTTTAATAACAGGAATGGGCAGTGCAGCTGCCTACGTTACAGAAGCTTGAACCTACATGACATGCAACAGGGTAAAGGTTATTGGGAAATACTATAGATGACCTTAAGATTTGCCCTTTGCAGAGTAGCTGTAAAGTTATTTGGTCCTGACATTCTGTGGAGCCAAGCACACACTTGGGTCCACAGAATGTAAATGGAGAGTAGGATATGCCTTGGTACAAATGAGAAATAAATAGACCCAAGTTGACCCAAGGAACAAGGAAATTTCTTTGTTTGGTAGAAGTTTCTAGGTCCCTAGGGCCACCAGTCAACATAATTTTAACCACACTGTCATTCTGCCACTGCTTACATCTATTGTTTTAGGCAGTTTTCACTCCAATTGGAAATTGCCTGATGACTCAGAAGCTAAATGGTTTTGAATTATTGGCTGTGTTACTGAATTAAGAGAATTGGCTTCTGGTGATTCCAAAGTGACAGTTAAGAAGTTTCGTATACTTGTTACATTTAAGGGACAATCAACATCTCTATTAAAGTCTACAAAAATACATTTCCCAGAAGGGTTCAGTAGCCAATCAAAGGAAACCATTCACACAATTAGCAGCACCAGGTCTCCAGACCTAATTCTCTTGTTTACAGGAATTACTGAAAATGCTGCTGTTTTCAGCCCAGAAGTCATTCCTTCTTCCTGGTACCTGTGTGTCTAATTGTCAAAGGAAGGATAGATTATCGTAAAATAATTGCCAAGTTGTCTTAAAAGTATCTTCTATCTTTTAAAAAGATTAGGTTTAGTATACATTAGAAGGAAGCTCGAAGGGCAAGGAGAAATAATTAATTAACAAACTCAATGTAATTCGCTGGGAGCATCCCGGTTTTCCCAGTTCTCTGCACGGTGCCGTACATCCAGCCGTCGTCAATGGGCTGCACGTTGACAATGTAGTCGCCATCCCGGAAGGAGACTTCATCTTCATCCTGGGCACTGTAATCGTACATGGCTCGGTAGGTCCTCTGAGAAGGGAAAGAAGGGGTCACACGAATACTGAAATAGTCACAGTCACAAATGCCCATCAACAAACCAACCCACACATAAAGTAACTATTGGCAATGTTTCCAAGATCTGCAAACCAGAGCCCAGTGTCCTAACTGTGTTCATCTCAAGTCTACTAACCTAGCAAAAAGCGTAATATTTGGGGGCCAGAATGAGGATAGAGAAAGCCACAAAATACAGTAGCTAGCCTGTCAAAAAGTAAGCTTGATGCAGTTAAGTCAACTCTCCCCAGCTTCAGATAACCCCAGAGACCTTAAGTTACCCAGATTCTCCTCTACTCCACATTCTTCAGAGAACAAGACCTGCCATAGTAGCAGACAGGGCTAAGTCACTGCCAAGCCACTGCCACTGGTCCCCTGGCAGAGACAATGAACTTTTTTTAAACAGGTACTAAGAATTTGTGTTTCCTCTTAAAAATACATAAAACATATAAAAGAAAAAATCCATAGTATACTGATTTTATAGGTTTTTGTATCACCGTGGTAGAAATTTAGCACATCAATGTTCTGAATATTGAGGTACATATAACTAAATCTTTGTTATAATGAGGAAATTTTTCACTTCTTGACTACAAACTATAGTACAAAGCTATACTAATCAAAACAGTATGGTATTGGCATAAAAATAGACACGTAAATCAATGGAACAGAATAGAGGGACCAGAAATAAACCCACACATAATACAATCCATTAATTTATGACAAAGGAGACAAAAATATAACATACAATGGGGAAAGGACAGTTTCTTCAATAAGTGGTGTTGGGAAAACTGGACAGCCACATGCAAAAGAATGAAACTGGACCACTATATCATGCCACACACAAAAATTAACTCAAAATGGATTAAAGACTTGAATGTAAGACCTGAAATCATAAAACTCCTAGAAGAAAACATAGCTCCTTGACATTGGTCTCGGTGATGATTTTTTGGATTTGACACCAAAAGCAAAGGCAACAAAAGCAAAAAAAAACAAGGGCACTAAATCAAATGAAAAAGCTTCTGCACAGCAAAGGAACTTATCAACAAAATGAAAAGGCAACCTACCAAATGGAAGAAAACATTTGCAAATCATATATTTTATAAGGGGTTAATATCCAAAATATAAATTGAGTATTATTATATTTGTTTTCATTTAAGGCCAAGAGTTTAGCTAACATTAACATCAAACAATCTCAAACTCAAGTGAATTCATAAACTGAGGAAACTGGCTGAGACACAAAGAGCTTTGGAGTGATTAAATATAACTTCCAAACAGCTTAGAATGGCCACCTATTTCTAAGTGCTCAAAGGACAAGTGACCGGTCAGGAGCTTGGGGAAGCAATTTCACATGAGATGTCACATGTGACTAGATGACTTGGAACACTGCTTCCAAACTTTACATTTCATGAATGAATCCGTACTCCAAGATTTACAATAGGATGATTCGAAGACATACATTGGCTGTGTCATTTAGGTTTTAGTGGCCATTTGGATTAATGTCAAGATTAACTAGTTAATATGACTAAATATTTGTGCTTTTCAGACCTGAATGAAGATCACAATTGGTAATACCAATCATGAAGTAACAATTAGGATATTGTACTAGTAGATTCTTTGCATGTTTTATCGTTTACATGTTTTCACATCACACCTTCCCTTCTCAACGGCCTACCTCTATACATCTTTTGCTTCGTTTGAAAGGGTTGTACAAAGAGAAGCATATTATCATTTATCCTTTATATGAAAATGTACAATATTCAATTCAACTCTATTCAACATGTATTTATATCTTAGAGATGAAATGGAATACTCCAAATTGACACTTACTAGATTTGGTGAATGCTGCATTGACCTCATGGACGACAGGCTGGTCGGGTGCATGTACCCATAGCCTTGGGAATGGCTTTGCTGGTAGGCGCCAGGAAGAACAGGGGCTGTGCAGTGAACACACACACACAGATTCCTTAAAGTGATTCTCCAAATACCCCTCCCAAGCCCTCAAGTGACTTCACGCTCTGCTAGAATCTTCTGAAACAAAATGCCATTTTTAGTGTCATGTGAAATTCGGGTAGTGATGTTATAAGCAACCTCTAGATTAGCATAAATTTCAGTAATTAAGGACATATTTAGAGAATCAGTTTAACATGCAGTTAAAATATATTAGAAATATTGGTACTACTCTATTGCAGATGCTTTGTTAAAACAACACAAATATGAAATGAAAATTTTTCATAATCTCTTAACAAAACCATGTTTTCACTTGGCCATTGATCCTCTTAGGCATTTTCTAAAATACAAATAAGAATTTAAAGAATTTAATGGGACTGTCAAACCAATGATAGAGTATAAATGTTTTCACTGGATACTTCTCACATAACAGGATGCTCTCAGTATTTCGAGACATACAGCTGAATGTTAAGTTTACAAAGACGGTATACACAGCAAATGTGTCCCAACATATGTTTGTTTAGCTATTAATAATAGGTCTACACTCTTAAAAAAGAACCTTTACTTAGAATATTTGAATTCTCCATTTTATTTTGGCTGTAGGTCAAGACACAGTAAATCAGCTGAATAGGTTACAAAAGCCTGAGAAACCAAGCCACTTAAAGAATTTCATAAACATTATCCTTCTACATAAAAAAAAAATAGTATTCACTTACTTTGTGCTAGTTTCACCACTGATTATGACATTCAAAAGACATACTTCCTGTTTTGAAGAACAATGAATTCTAGAGAACTCTGTACTGAAGCTAGATAAAAACCCCACAAAGTCGGTAGACATATGCTTGAGTGTGTGTTTCTCTGAAGTATGTTTAAGTATTTGTAACCAGAATCGTGGATTGTAAATGAGGGTATTTTAGTCATTATGTTTTGAATAATTATATGATACATTAGTAAAACTTGTGTGATATATGTGCTATAAAAATCCATTATAGGTTGCCATTTTTGTTCAATCAGGTTGAGTATATAAAGTAATTATCATGGGTTCACTTATCCAGGACAGTTTTTATAATAAAAGAATAAAGCAGATGTAATTCTTGGGTATTCTGAATAATTAATACTTTATAAGTGGTACATTCACTCTAATGATATATGAGAACATCAAACTAAAGTTTAATCATCAGAAAATTACAAATCATTAATGCATTCTCCAGATGATAACGATATTAGGTTGAATGGGGTTTTTTTAATAGTTCTTGAATTAATTCATATTACAATGTTGTTACAAGTTGTGTTTACTTTTTGTCTAGAAGTGGCATCGAAGAGAAATTGCTAAGATCTTTACTTGGATTGAAGTTCATTATAAAGTTATTAAAACATTAAATATCAAATACTTCAGAAAATAGCACTTTTTAACATTATCAACTCAATTTAAATATTTAATGTCAAGAAATGTCAAGGATATTGTCAAAATTTACTCATGAAGAAAAAAAATGAAATACCCAGAAATATCTAGGCCCACTTAATTAGCTGAGTAAAAGAGCCTTTTCCATGTGTTGGAAGCTAGAAGCATTGCATTGACCATTCATTTATTCACTCCCTTGATGACTCTCAGCAAATATTTGTTGAGTTCATGTGTGCACAAATATTTGTTGAGTTCATGTGTGCACAGGGCTTACTACATTGCCTGCCACCTAGTAAGTCTCCATAAATGTGAATAACTATCACTGTCCACTATGTTCAAGGCATGCCAGGCATAAGAAGAGTGACAAAAACAATTGCCCCTGTAGAGCAGTGATGGCCCTGGACATCTGCCCTTAGTCCAACTAAAAAAATGGCTCTGGATACTTAGGGCCTTTCCAGTTAAATGTATTCGTCAATGACTCTGTAGGGGAGGAAGAACTATTCCTCTACCCTCTAGGTCCTTCTGGCTGGTCTAAGAATTAAACTGACATGAGACAGAATAACAGGAGAAAATCAAAGTTGAATAACATGTATACATGGGAGAAACCCAGGAAATCTGAGTGACTCACCAAAGTGGCCAAAGCCACCACCTTCAATACCATCTTCAGCTAAGGAAAAAGGAGGATGTTGGAGGTAGTGGTTTGGGATTTCAAAGGGGAGGAAGGCAATTTACATGGAGATGGAGAAGCAAATGTTTGCTAAACAAACGTTGACTGTGTCTTGTAAAGACAATGAGAAATAGAGAGGACTTTGAATGAAAGGCCCTTGTTAGGTTCCTCCCTCTCCATCACACCTACTTTATATTATACTATAGTCTTATGGTATTAGCTCCTTCATGGAACAGGCCTTCTATCTTCAATTCTCTTTGGCAGTTAGGGGGGAAGGTCAAAGTTTCTTTCAGAGTCTTTTGTTCTTAAAAATAATCAAGTCAAAGAGACCCATTTTGGGTTGGCCGATTCTGATCCCCCACAACTCCAACTGCAAACCCCAGATTGGTGCTCCTGAACTAGTTTTTATCCATTTAAATAAGTCACTTCTTCATTAATTATTATTTTAGCCTACTTGTAAATACTAAAGATTAAATAAGTAACCCTATAAACTTACTTAAAATAAAATATTAAACTTTTAATCCTTTATTATACTATTTAACTATGACCTTTAACTTTTGATGTACAGAGTTAAGCACAACCATCTTAAAATATTTGGGGAAAAAACTAACAGGAAAGGACAACAATGAAAAAAGTGTCTAAATGCTATCTCATAAGCTGTAATATGTTTATGTTTGCATAGTTTGTACAACACAATCCCAGTTGTGGGATTGATTGTGCCCAGTTGTGGGCACAATTGATAGTTCCCATCAATACCGACAATTCAAGAATGTTTAATAGTATTCTCTAACTTTGGCTTTTAAAAATCAAGTATATTCATGGCTACTCAAATGCTCAGATCTGACCTTCAAAGGGGACCTGTAGCTATTGTCAAATACAGCAGGAAAAGAAAGTAATGTATTTGTCCTAAATATGTATGGGTTTGAGAGAGCAGGAGAGAGAGTTTAGAATGAAAAACCTTGGAGTAAATATAATCTATCTAGTGCTTATGATTTCTCTTCATGGCTTTATTGATTACTTCCATTTCCCTCTCTGGATGCATTACTTAATGCAAGTTCCTTGGGGTTATCAAACCTTGTTATCTACCTTATCCCCGGTACAATAAAAAGAGGTTTTAGGAAGTTCCTATTAAGGCTACAAAAAACATAACTGAGAGCCCAGAAGAATCAACTCACTAAAAGCAAATGCCAATTTAAAAAGGCACAGACATTGCTTTTTTATTGTTTTGCTACAGGAATGCATTTTATGAAACATAGGTAAAACAAGCAAGAGAAAATTTAAAGCAATGGCTTTGGAAATTGGGTTTATTAAGAATTTGGTTGAAAGACAGTTATTGCACGTGAATATGAGATTTCTTCCGTGAAAATATGGAAGTCAAAGCATTTTGCAAAAGCAAGATGTCAGGCTAATTTTGCAAGAAACAAGGACTTCTTATGTAAGAGTAAAACACACACTAGTTTCTTTATTAAACTAGTGGTCAGATCCCACCACCAGCACTGGTACAGAAGGATGATGATAAAAGTATGACCGTCTCCCAACCCAAGAGTCTTGAGTTTGAGGGTTTTTTATTTCAATAACATAAAAGTCATAAAACAATAGCTTTCATTATCCTAAGACAATATCAAAACACAGAAGTGTGACTCAACTTTCATTTCCCATTGGTAGGATTTATTGACCAGAGATCTGGAAACTGACTAAAGCTCTCAGGGGTTCAGGATCTATTTGGAATGTCCTATAGTACTTATAAAACCAAAATATCTGTTTACCACACAATAAATTTCTTCCACAAACAGACAATACTAATATTTTCTATTTAATGTTTATTCTTATGATGGAAGGAGATAAAACTAAGACGAAGAAGTAAGCAGACATGAAAGTCATAGAACAGAATAGGAAAATGAAGGAAAAAAAAATTTGAGGCTTCACAAATCTGAAACCGGAAAAATGAAGAAATACTTGCAAACATACAAAGATTAGCGTAAATGAACCAAAAAAAATGCACCCACAGTGAAAGAAGTCCACTTTGGGGGATGTACCCATAATAGGTGAAAGAAGAAAAGGAGTATTATGTAAGTGTCCTCAGTGTGCATGGTGCCTCATATGGTGTCTTTTAGTTATCAGAATAACTCTAAAATAGGTATCATTCCCACTTTACAGAATAAAAACACAGAGGCTGAGAGATTAATCAGGAAGGCAGCAAAACAATTGTCTCTGCATAGTAACACCCAAAAAATGGTCTCAAGTCATTAAAGATGAAGTAGAGGTTTTGAAATCCTCCCAATGACTATAGAATAACAGTAGATGGCCAAACTCCAAAAACAAACAGTAAAAATAAAAATAGTGCTTTATTGATGTCTTAGCCCATTCCAGCTGCTAGAACAAAATACCATAGACTGGATGTCTTAAACAATAAACATCTACTTCTCACAGTTCTGGAGACTGGGAAGTCCTAGATTAAGGTGTTGGCAGATTCAGTGTCTGTTGAGGTCGCACTTCCTGGTTCAAATTGCTGTGTCCTTACATGCAGGAAGGGGTGAGGGAGCTCTCTGGGGTTTCATTTATAAGGGCACTAAATCCCATTCATGACGGTGAAACCGATAAACAGTTAGCCATTGATGACTAAGTAGCTAGTAACTAAAGGTTTTTTTCCTTTTTTGCAATTACCGATTCTAGCTTTTAGTTGTTTACCCGTCCACTGTTAAATGTGCTGTTTAAGCAATATGCTATCTGACTCCCACCAGGTTCCTATAGACAACCTCTCCCTGGCACCTGGGTCACCATGGTAATGGGTGTTTGAGCTCTTTTTCAGGAATTAGGACCCCCTTGTCCAGTTCAGGCCAGTTGAGACCATCACCCCCTCAACTGGGCCCTCGCAGATGCCCAATAAGTGACCTTTTGACATTAAGACGGTAAAAACTCCACACTCAGATCATGGTAAGGCCACCATTTTGTGAACATGCGTCCTGTGAAGAAGTATGAAGTCTGACTACGCTTGCGCAGATCATCAATCACCTCACCTCTCCTCACCTCCAATCATCTATCTCCACACTTCAGATCACCTTGCCCTCTTACCCCATAAACATCCCTCAGTCTCCATTTTCGGGAAGGTGGATTTGAGACTCCTTCTCCCACTTCCTCACTTGGCTGCCTTGTGATTAAAACCCTCTCTTTGCCTCAATCTCATTGTCTCAGTGTTTGGCTTTCTAGGCGATGGGGAAAAACAAACCTGGTTTGGTAACAAAGGCTCCACTCTCGTGACCTAACACCTCCCAAAGGTCACAGCTCCTAATACCATCACATTGGGGTTAGGATTTCAACATGTGAATTTGGGGTGCAGGGGTGGAGGGGCAGGCGATACACAAGTATTCAGTCTATAGCAATTGGCTAACTATAGACACAACATGAACAGAAAAAATAATTATGGGATTTTTCTCATAGGCTTATTTTTTTAAAAATCCCAAATAAGGAGAAAATCACCCTTTAGAAGTTTTCCAACAATGAATACAGACTGTAATGAAATTACTATCATATTTTCTAACACTTGACTACTTGATTTTATCATCTAATGCATGTCAAAGAACTTAATAAGGTTTCCTGGGGTTTTTGTTTTAGGACAAAGACTTCCTATTTAGACAATCACAGAGGAATTGCTAAACTGAATGAAGATATAAATATAAGAGAAAGAGTATGAAGACACTGCTAGTTTTGAACAAAATATTAAATAATGAGTAGATCCTAACTAGATCTTATCTAGGCCATGAGCAAGGTGCTTGAGTAATAGGTAATAAAAGATGCCCATGATGTGGACCTTTTTGCTCAGACACCTTTTGCACAAGCCATCAAGAGTTCCATGTCAGAGCCTCCAGTCCCCAAGGCATCAGATTCTCTCCACGAGCCACAAATGGCTACTAAATCCACAACATTTATGCCTAATCCAGCAACAAGATAGTATTTTTTTAATCTGAGAGAATTCTTAGCACAACAGAAAATTCTTTTCCTTCCCTGCAGAAAAGACGCCTCTAGGTTTCAGTTTGTTGGTTTTTAGTGATAAGCTGTGAAGAGACAATTGCCTAAGAAACAGGCTTGCTACACAATAGCTAGGAATAAACAGACTTGAACATACATGATCTACAATTGAGTTAAAACCACCAAGTTTCAAAGATATGCATAATCATCATCGTGATACAAAATAAGTGCTCAAACTTTGGCAATCATATGTAAAAATAAAAGCAATCTTTACTATTTTGTATGTTAAATTTTCATGGACTGTGGGAAGGGAAGGAGGACAGAGACAGAGGAGGAATCTGTTACTTGCAGTGGGCTTCCACCCTGGCTGCATATTAAATTTACTTGGGATCTTTTAAAAACATGTTATGTCCAGGTCCCCCACACCAATTAAACGGCATCTCTGGGGTAGGAGTGGGAGGGATTGGACATTGGTGTTTTATTTGTTAAATCTTCCAAGTGATTCAAATGGGTAGCCAGAGCAAAGAATCACTGAGCTCCTGTCAGTGACCTCTTGGCTTCCTTCTCCCCAACCTGACACAAATTTAGGGGCACATATGACCCTATTTAATGCTTTGCCCAAATTTCCTCTCTTTCCCCTGCAATAGAGTGAATGGTTGTGTCTCCCCAAAATTCAGATGTTGAAATCCTAACCCCCAAGGTGATGATATTGGAGGTGGGACCTTTGAGCAGTGATTAAGTCACAAGGGTAGAGCCCTCATGAATGGGATTACTGCCCTTATGAGAAGAAGCCAGAGAGCTAACTAGCTCTCTTTCCACCATGTGAGGACATAAGGAGAAGATGGTAGTCTGCAACCAGGAAGAGGGCCCTCAGCAGACTCGATCCACCATGCTCACACTCTGATCTCAGACTTCCAGACTCCAGAACTGTTAGAAAGAAATGTCTGCTGTTAGTAAGTGCCATCCCCCCCCCCCGCCCCGAGTCTATGGTATTCTGTTACAGCAGCTGGAACAGGCTAAAACACCCCACCCCCATGACTTCTTTCTAATATTTGTGGAGGCAAATGTTTAAGCCTGGGACTCACGGAGCAACCAGGGAATTGGGGGAAGAAATCTGAGTCAAGAGGAAGCTCACTGGAGAACAATTCAGAGGCTAACATGCAACACCCCTGGTAAGGCGAGCGCCACGATGCACCACCAAGGGAAAGTGGACTAATAGAAGTTGACCCCACCTCCTGGGGGCTGACCAGAGCAGGACCTGGTCACCACCTGAGAGGAAAGGGGGACTGTGCTGCCAAAAATGTCTTTGCAAATTAAAAACTCCTCTCTCAAGCAATACTAGGTTCCTAACAATTTTCTCCTTCTAGACTCCCATATCATCTTTGTTTTCATTTTCTAGTCTTAGACAAATTGTATTACCATAAGGTATTGCAAACCTCTCTTAAGAAAATACAACACACACGAAAATATTTAAGCACCTAGGTATGTGCCCCTGTGAAACTTAACAGGGAAATGTAATGTAACGTAAGATTCTGCTTCCCAAGGAATACAAAATATGAATAAAATAATTTTTAATTAATTTTTTATTGAGGTAACATTGTTTTATAACATTATATAAATTTCAGGTGTACATCTTTATATTTCGATTTCTGTGTAGACTACATCATGTTCACCACCCAAAGTCTAATTGCCATCTGTCACTGCACACATGTCACTTTTACCCCTTTTGCCCTCCCCACTCCCCCTTTCCCCTCTGGTAACCATCAATCTATTCTCTGCGTCTACATTTTTTTTTTCTTCTCTTCCACATATAAATAAAATCACATGGTATTTGGCTTTCTCTGTCTGACATTTTGCTTAGCATAATGCCTTCAAGGTCTAATTTGAATGATATAAATGAAATGCTTATAACTAGGGAACCAACTCAGTTTGCTCACGACTTTCCCAGTTTTAGCACCAAAAGTTCTGCTTCTTAGGAACTCCCTTAGTCTTGGGCAAATTGGGAAGGTCGGTCCCCTTACTTACGTGCCCGGCCCTGTGCTTTAACATGTCATAGGCATTAGCTGGTGTAATTGTCACCATTTTACAGATGGTAAATGCCCATTTTACAGATGGAGAATTTAGCAAGAGTTAATAACTTGGTCAAAAATATCAGAGCCACTTGGGAGCTACTATTTAAATGCCAAAAATCTGACTCTAGAACCCAAACTCTTGACTATACCACACCAAAATGATATGGAAGAAATGACAAGAGCATGTAAGATTAATTCACAAGTAAGCATTGTGAATTCAGAAATGTGAAGGAGCACTATGGTCTAGAGAGCAGAGAAGCTTCTAGGAGTAGTGAGGACTTGATCTGAAGACAGCAGAGTCGGCAGCGCACCATTCATTTCTGCCTCTGGTGGGGCAGACAGGATTGAAAGGAGGGGAAGACAAAAGAAAAAGGGGTTTAATCTTGGGGAGACATGCAAGTCAGGCTTGTTGTGCTCCCAGAAGTGACTCTGCTTGTCATTGACTTTTCTGTGATAAACTTTGGGGTAAAAACCTCACAAGAAGTTTACGTGAATGTGGTGGCTGAGGTGTGCTAGAACATCTCTGGAAGAAATTATAGTGAGAATAATTCATTCCCTTTCAGAAAAGCAAGCTCAAATCACATAGTAGCATTACTACTGAAGCAATGTCTTGCAGGTTTCTTTTATGGTATTTGATAAGTCTCTGGAGCATGCGTGTGTGTGTGTGTGTGTGTGTGTGTGTGTGTGTGTAATCTTGGTTTCTTCTTCCCGTTGCCAATAGTATCCTACGTTACCCAGGGCAACTGTCATTCAGTCACCTTATCCTGTATGAATAATTTCAAGTCTATGTTCAAATCACATCTCCTAATATGACTTCAACCACTTTCCCACTGAGCAGCGAAGACTCCCATCATCATGCCATCTAACAATTTTCAAAATCATTCTGTAGAACACTGCCAGAAAAATGTTACTCCCCAAGTCAGCATTAGCATAGTGACAAGCTCTACTCCCACAGACATGCTAAGAATTTAGTTGAAAATACAATTATTTAACCATTTTCATCCCTAAACTTAAATAGACTTATAGCGTTGCTTTAATCAAATATAAGTTGAATATTTAAAGATGCCTAATTATCTGTTAACTGCAAAAGGAAACACATGTAAATTATATATTTTTTAGAACTCTGCATACGTACATTACATTTGACCATTTCATTTATATATTCAGCTTAGTTGTCTCAAGTAAGAGCTTCTAAAATACTGTTTGGGGACTCTGCAATTCCTAAATATTGAAAAAAACATAAAATTAGTTATACTTTAAATTATTTGCCAGTTAAACTTAATTACTCTCGAAAGCTCAAAAAAGCAGTAGATTTTGATGTCAAAGCTAACTGATTTTTCTCTAGAAAAAAATAAATCTGTGAATGTTTTCCGACAGAACTGAGCTAAGACATAACATGGCTTGAACAGAATTAGAGAGCTTCAGATTTATATCTGCTAATTTGCCCCAGAATCATCTAGCCAGTTTACTCCTACAGTTAGATTTGAATTTCAACTTGCGTATTTTTTCTCAGATTTGTTCCTAATTTTTAGCTATCTAAGCCAGGATAACTCCCCAATGTTTAACTATAACCCAAACCACAAACATAAGCAGGGTTGTGTCTGACGGAAAAAGAAATAATTTCTGCCCCAAATTACAGAGTCTTTAATAATATTCTCACAGCACAAAATCCATACGGTACATATCTGTGTCTACATGCACATAGGCACGCTATGCCCCAAAACAAAAAAAGGAATGTACAGAATGGATATGTACGTAGTTTCCTGACAAGAACTAAATAATTTGGGGCAGTTCTTTGATAAGATGAAAGCAATAAAAAACTTAACGACACAGGTAGACAGGGATACTGTTTCCATTTAGGGAAGCCATATCACTAGCTTTTGGACACTACGCCATGACTTGAGAAGTCAGCTCATAGCAAATCCCAATTTTCCTCAGTGATACTATTGCCAATATTGTGTGGACCCACATTACATAGGAAGATTCATCATTCAGCTACAATGAAAGAACTTCTCATTATGCCCTTCTCATTATGCAGAGGATATTCTGCAAATACTTATTGGATAAATATATGTAATATATTTTTAAAGACTTAAAACTGGACTATGCATTTGGCATATTCTTGCACTAAACAATTCAAATACTGATTCTCAGGAAATATCATCAACCCAAAAAGAGTTCCCAAATACAGTTTTACATTAGACACCCTTAGGGACAAGCCACACTTAATATCACATACAAATACATCTCAGCATCAGTTACAATTCTGAACGAGCAGCTATATTTTTTCAACCAATGGACATATATGAAACAGATTCAATGTGTCCCTGACATGATTTGAAGATAAAGAAATGTGAAAAAATGAATGTAAAGGATTGCCTGGGCCTCTCAGAGCCCAAGCCCTAAGTTTAAGGTGAGTGGCTGGGGCTGGAGAAATAGGCAGATATAAAGAGTCACAGTCAGGTAGGGAGGTGAGCAACAGGTCATTGTGATCAAAGACACACAAGTATAAGGACATTTAGACGGGATCTAGGAAAGAGCTTGACAGACTAGTAAACAACAAGTTCAGTACACATGGGTCAGATATGTGATGTAAGATAAAGATCGGAACCAGAATGTCTGAAAAATATGGCATGGACAGATCAGGAATATTTTGGGGGGAAGATGAGGCAATAAGGAATAGGGAATCTGGCCCCAAGAGAAGCAGCAACAAGCCTGGGCAGCAGAAGATAATGAACAAACTCAATACATCACCCAGCCGTATCAGCCCGTGGAAATTCTAAGTAGTCCCTATAAAGTCAGGCTCCAGTCCCCATGACCTACTAGCCTGGGGCTGGGGGTAGCAGGATGGGGGCCACCTGGATGAAATAGGAAGTTGGGGGAGAGTAAGGAAATTCATGTCTCCAAAGATAACATTATGACTTTATTGTTTGAGATATGACAGATATGTAAATATGTACGCATACACAGTCTATTATCCAACTTGGACATCAATTTTGATCCACAGAAACCAAAAATTACTATTTCCATTCTCATTGCTAATGCTCAACAATAAGAAAAACAAGAATACCCGTTCTCTCCTTTACAAGTACTCCACGTTACCATTTGTAAAGCTCGTCCAAAGTTTTCTCCTTTGACGCATATGCCATAGCCACATTTATATCCTTCCTGATGATCAAACCTTCTCTTTTTCCCAATCAACTCAGCTTCACAGGAAATATATTTTTAACGTTTTATTGTTTGCTACTTCAAGTGTCAGATGTTTCTCCTCCATACACATATGGAACCCTTTGATTTAATTTTGGCAAATCAATGAAAGACACATGTGCATCTTGGAACAAGTGCTATTTATTAGTATTTGATCCTTTCCCCAACTTCACACTCAGAAAAGGAAACTTACGACATTTCTTTCATTCCGAATCTATTGATACTAGGAATATGAGTTTCTCTAAGGACCCCAAATTCAACCAGGATCCTGAACCTTTATCTTGGGGGAGCAATAGAACTAACTGAAAGTTTCTAACAATTCACAGTGTGTGTTTTTTAGTAGGCTAGAATGTACTGGCTAGATGTACTGGCTAAATATAATCATGTAACATTCTACTAATTGGATTTTACATTATAAAGGAATCATTCATTTTCCTGTAGATTAGTTTCATCACAGAGATTTAGTATTTCAATCAACTCTTTAAATCTTCCTAAACTTAAATGAAAACACTAAAACATAAGTTTGTTGACAGATAATAGCAAACTTCTCAAATTCAGATCAGAAATAACACTCAAATACCTAGGAAAAGAACACAACTGAGAGTCTCTTGTTGAATGTATTTTCTTTACAGAAGTCAAGTTAGGAAGGATTTGGGTATTTCCATGGGGCTGTGGATTGCCAATAAGGAATCAGAAAACTGAAGTAGTGACTAAAATAGAAATACTAGCAAGTTTATTTGAAATGAAGACAGAGAGTTCAAAATCAGGTGTGTATTTCCTAGTGGGTTATTCTGGTTATCTAATTTTAAAACTATGTTTATCCCTAAAAGTCAATAACACTGAACTTGGGGTAAATACCAAATAAATCATAAAACATAAATCCTCAATGGGAAAAGAGAATCAACAGAAAAAGTAACATGGGCAAAGGATTGTGACTTTATGGATTCTATTCATATTAAAAGAGATTTTGAAACACTGCTGGTTGGATACATATCCATCATTTTCAAAATATACTAATAGTTTATTATTGTGCCTGTTTAATATTTCTGTTCTCAATTTAATGGTGGCTATTGTCCTTAGGAACTTACGGCACATCCTAGTGGTCTTTGCTGAATTGAGAAGTGATGACTTGCTCTTGCATTTTCTCTCCTCTCATTCACCATCTACTCACTGAGCACTCCCAGTGCTGTGCTAGGTACTGGAAGGAGAGCTAAATGATACGTTCATTCTCTGTCTCCATGGAGTTCATGATCTAAGAATAAACTAAAATACACTGAGATAGAAGCCATAAAAGGCATGAATTTCAGAATTCTGATGGGCACTTCTACTTCACTGAATCCCTACTGAGAACAGATGTCATAAGTAAAGTAAACAGAACACTGAGATGAGAAGCATTTATATGAGAACAGAAGTGTTAATGTAGGAATAATTTACCGATTTCTTGGCTATGAAAGGTCATTAGCTAACTCAGACTTTGTAATAAACACAGGTTATGATGTTACATTCCAGTGATGCACCTTATATTACTGCTTTCTAAACAAATTATAAGGATTATTGTTGTACCATTACTCTCAAGTCAACTTAGCTTTAAGTAGACACTAATAAATTAAAGACTAATGCCAAGTTTTAGTGATTTAACACATGTAGCAAATCTGTTTCTTTATAGTTCAGATCAAGTTTAATTTCAATATATTTATGTATTCAACAATGTTTATTGAGTGTCTACTATAACACAGGTACTGTTCTAGGTGCTACTTATAGAATAGAGAACAAAGCAGGCAGAAAGATTCTTTCTAATAAGAGTTTCTAGTCTGGGGGAGACATAGACACTATACAAATAAACGAATATATAATAAACTGTCAGGTAGTAAAAAGAGTTATGAATATATACCCAGAAGTAGGATTGCTGGATCGTATTTTAATTCTATTTTTAATTTGTTGAGGAACCTCCATACTGTTTCCCATAATGGCTACACCATTCTACTTCCCCTCACCAACAGTGTATAAGGGTTCCCATTTCCCCACATCCTTGCCAACACTTATCTTGTTTTTGCTTTGATAATAGCCATCCTAACAGATGTGAGATGATATCTCATTGTGGTTTTGATCTGCATTTCCTTGATCTCGAACAAGTATCAGTGTCCCCTTGTTCACTGTGGCACTATTCACAATAGCCAAGATATGAATACAACCCAAATGACCATCGACAGGTGAATGGATAAAGAAACTGTGTTATATACATACAATGGAATATTACTCAGCCTTTAAAAAGAAGGAAATCCTATTTGTGACAACAGGGTTAAACCTAGAAGACTTCATGCTAAGTGAAATAAGCTAGTCACAGAAGGGCTAACAATGCATGATTCCACTTATACAACGCATCTAAAATACTCAAACTCATAGAGCGGAGAATAGAATGGTGGTTGCCGGGGGAGAGGGAAACGGGGAGTTGTTGCTCAATGGGTACAAAATTTCAGTTTGCAAGATGAATGAGTTCTAGAGATCTGCTGTACAACATAGTACCTGCAGTTTACAACACTGCGTTGTGCACATTCAAATATGTTAAGAGGATAATTCCCACGTTAAGTGTTTTTACCACACACAAAAAAACGAAACTCACACACACAAAAACACAATGAAATTAAAAATGAAAATTGCAAAAGCTTAAGATGGGAGAACACCTGATGTGCTAAAACAGCCAGGAGACCTGGGGCAAGGAGGCTGGTGGGAGACGGAGTCTGAGACGTGATCGAGGGTCAGACGATGCAACGCTTTCTAAACAGTAGACCTTGGTTTTTAGTCTAAGTGTGATCGGAAGCCATTGGAGTTTGGACAAGGATGTAATGAGATCAGGTTTTTAAAGGGTCACTGGCAGCGGGGTGGAGGCCAGAGCGAAGGGGGCAAGAGTGGAATTACAAAGACCAGGAGGCCATTTCTGCGACTTCAAGGAGATACAAAGGCGATTTGCTCAGGGTGCAGTGGAAGTGGTGAGAAGCAGCCGGATTTGGGACAGATATATTTTGAAGATAGAACCAACAGGCATACAGATGGATTAGATGTGAAGCACAAGAGGAAGAAAGGTGAAAAGGACAACGCCACAGTTTTTGCCTGAGTATTCGGGCAAATGATCACATCATCAGCTGAGATGGTGAACAAAGAGAAGAACAAGCGTGTGTTTGTTTGGTGGGGAAGAAAGGAAACTAGATTTTGGCTTCAGACATAAGATTTGAGATGCCTGTTAAACATGCCGCAGTTGGCTATTTTGTCTGGAGTCTGGGAGTCATTAGAGTCAGTGTTTCTGCTCTTCTACATAAATGACAAATGTCAACAATAAGAGAAGTCACGGTGTTTGAAATAAAAGTCCACAATGCTGTCTCTATACCATCAGCCCCTCTAGAGGACTTCTAAGAAGGCCTTCTGGTCGTTTGATGCCCGAGGAGTCAATTCTCCTTGGTAGAATCTAAATCATCCAGTGTAGACTGGATTCTTAGACAAGCTCCCAGAGTGGATTAAACCTCCAAGGCAGAGACTCAGTTACCTTCAAGTCTAGGTAACTGGTCCTCTAAACAGCCTCTAACTCTCCTACGGGATAAAGCCCAAGGGAAGTGCCCTCAAATTATATTCAGTTGAACTCTGAAAAGATTGTGGCTCAGCACTGTCCTCACTCTGGGTCCTGGTCTTCTTCTTCAGCCCATCTCCTACACACACACAGGCCCTGGGCTCCAGACGTGCCAGAACACACCACGTTTCCAATGTGCCATATGTTCCCTCATATGCTACTTTCCTGCCTAAAACACTCTTTTCCCATTTCTCTGCCTGGCTAATTCTAACCTTATGCATTACTCCATCATAATGCCTTCCTGAGCACAGTGGGTTTACACATCTGGTTCACCCACCAGAATGTGAGTTCTTTGAAGACAATAACTGTACATTTTATTTTTATGTTCCCAGCATCTCATACATATGGGAGATACTAAATAAATGTTTGGTGAATGAACAGATGGAGTTATGGGTGCCTATAAAACACTAGGGAAATTGGCCACTTAATTGATGCACTGCCTTGTTAGTATGCCTACAGACAAGATACTAGAGTTCCAGAATGTTCTGAAGCATCTCTTGCAACCTAACCTCTTTTGAGAACATATTACATGGTATGGAGTGCTATAAGCACAGCCCAGCTGGGGCGGTCACAGAATTCAGAAACTGGTTTTCCATCAGTTAAGGCAGGACTAGGTCATCCCAATAAGATTCTTTCACAGCAAAACGGAAAGTTCACGAGGTTGGAACACTGAAGATTTCTCTTTGGAAAAGTGCATCTGCTTTTTTCCTTCGCCATCACACTCCCATGTCCTGTATGTTTCAGAGGAAAACAGAAATACATAAAATACTTGAAGCAAAACTGAACACAAGTTCAAACTGAGAAGGGTAAACGCTGAGATTGCAAACACATAACAATACCAGCAATGCAGATACTGTAAGTCAAGGAAAAGCAAAAAAATACACAGTAATACCAGCAGGCAAATACATGTTGCAGGCAAGTGAACCAAAGACAAACACAAAGATCAAAGAAAACCTTGCAGTGAAATAAGCAGAAACCAGTGGGACTATTTCCACTCAAGGAACTGTCAAATGAAAATAAGTTAACCTAATCTAATACCAAAAGGCAATAAAGATAATTTCAAATAATACTATTCAAGAATCAAAACAAAATTAGATGAAATTTAAATAAAAGCCTCCTTTATTGAATCAAAGTAACACAGTAGAGATGTAAAATGAAAACCCTTTGGTAACTTAATACCTTGGAAAGCAGACCGAAAAGTAAAGAAAGGCCAGAATAATCACATAAGAAGATGAAAATATTCAGCAATCAAAGCAAGATGGGAGAATATCATGAGAAACACATAACTAAAACAATGATAAAAACTTAAAGGAGAAGGCTTCTATGTTAACGCTCATGAAAACCAAATGTGAAGGAGGAAAACATTGTACATTTGCCTCAAGGAAATGAGCTGATTATCTAACCCTTTGTCCTAACAATCAGAATTTCCTCTAATTCAGAAGAAGGCCCTGAAAACTATGACTCTCATAACTGCCCAGCCACTTAATTCACAAAGTAAAACAGATCACCTTCAGGACATAGACACATTGTCATACAGAGAAGGAAGAGAAAGAAAAAAGAAAATAGAGTCTATTGAAATTTATGGCACTTGGCTTAGGAAATGTAAAATATCTTAGAAAGCTTCTTGTTCCACATCCTTCTTGTTACAGATATGGAATCTGAGCCTACCAAGGCGAGATGACCCGCCAAGCACCCAGACTAAGTAGTGAGAGACGCAGGGCTAAGTCCACTGTCTCGTCCTGCTGAGCGGTGTTCTGCCCCCTCAGTGCAGCTCTGCCACACAGACCACCTCGACAGCAGGGAGACGACCCCATACTAAAGACAGCTCTCTGGGACAGAACACATTTCATCATACAAAATCCTCATCTACATTTAAAGGAATCAACAAAATCCGGAAGAAAAAAAATGGCATTTCTAAATACATATGAACATTTTCTTTTTTCTTCATCTAACGCAAACAAGTATCGTTTGGAAATTCTTTTCAGTGTCTGGAATGATATTTAAACAAATGCATATGATTAACTGTTACTGCTAAAGACACTAAAGGTTTTCATCAAACAGTTGTCATTACCATAAAACCTCCCCCCTTCGACGGAGTCAGTCAGCACCTCCTTACCAGGGCCCACATAGTACACATTTCAAAGGGGACCCTAAATTTCAAAGCAACTGAAAAGTCATGGATATGACTGTCTCCCCTCCCCACCAGAAAAAAAATACCCTGGGAATGTTTCCACTTTAGGTTTTTTTTCAGCTATGCTTTAATGTCATTGAAACATATCAAAACAAAACTGGAAGAATTTCCTTGAAAGCCTTCCACAATAGGATCTTATTTTTTAAAATAAGTATACTTACACATAGTTATATATGTGGGTCTAGTTTTTAAAATATTAATCTGGCCATTTCATTCATTCGCAGGTATTTGCAGAGCGCTTATTCTAAGAGCTGGAGATGGAATAATAAACAAACAGCCTATATCCCTGTTCTTATGGGGCTTCTATGCTAGGGAGGCAGAGAGACACAAGCAAATAAACAAAAGAATATATAATAGTGCAGGTGGTGGTAAGTGCTAATGAAAAAAAAGCAGAGTAAAAGGGGCAGACGGTAGCGGAAGGTGCTATTTTATCTCCAGTGGTTGGAGAAGGTCTCTGTGAGAAAGTGACATAGGAGCAGAAACATGAAGAAAAACGGGGCTAAGCAAGCAAATATTCAGGAGAGGTGGGAGGAGAGTGTTCCGGGCAGGAGGAACCGTAAGTGCAAAGGCCCTGGGGGGTAACTTTCGTGGAAGGTTTGTGTAAAGTAGGGAGACCAGGATGGCCAGAGTGGATGAGTGGACCAGGAATGGCAGCAAATGAGTTCGGGGCAGGGCAGCAGCCAGGGCCCAGAGTGGGTGAGGACCTTGGAGGTGATGGTGAGGATTTGGGATATATTTAGAATGAAATGGTAGCAGAAGAGTGACAGGATCAAATTTACATTTCAAAAAGATCCTTCTGGCTTCCAGGTGGAGGACAGACCAAGGCAGAGGGTTGGCGATGCAGAATGGCAAGAGCAGAGGCAGGAAGCCCGTCAGGAGGCTTCTGTGCTGAGCTGAGGGAGAGCAGGCAGCAGCTGAAACAAGAGTGAGGGCAGAGGTGGGCACAAGCAGTCAGATTCCGGGTACGATCTTCCTGGTAGAGCTGACAAGATTTGCTAACGCGTTGGTTGTGGGGTGTAAGTAAAAGAAAAGTGTGCTGGATGACTCCCAAGGGTTTGACTTCAGACCCTGGAAAGCTGCAACTGCCACTTAGCAAGTGGGAAGCCTGAAAACCTGGCAGCACTGGGGGAGGGAGGGAAAGTGGGGAAGGGGGAGATGATTTGGGGTGTATTAGGTTTGATACGTCACTAATCATTTGTATACAGCCATAAGGTGCCAAGTGATAGAATGTGCCTTGCTTCACTTAAAATAAATGAAATTAGGAGCATACTCCCAGATATCCTAAAATCTTTTCAAATTAACGCAGATATCTGGTGGGTATACCATCCCTTGTGTTTGTTATAAAACTTATTGGTACCTCTTTATTTTTGCTTCATGCTTCAATATCTATTTCCAAATTAGGAAATGTCACTAAAGATAGGGCATCTTGGCCTCATAATAGGTGACTGAGAATGACAGAAGTTTATAAATGTCCCCAAAGAGCCAGCTTTTCTTACAAGGCATTATTTGAGTTAGTGAGATCCCCTTTCCCGCCAAAAACCTCCCGCCACCTTCCACACAGTCTGAAATTCCTCCATTTTAAAAAATGTAATTATTCCCTCTTAACCAAGTATTACTCTTACTCAAATTCTAATAGAAATGCAAGAATATATATATGTACCTTCTTTCAATGGAGACATTTTCTCATTCAGTTTGGTATAGTATAGGGTCCTCTGGCTAGAAATAATTAGAAAAAAGAAGGAGCTATTGCTTGAGAAGAGAAAGAAAAGCTAAACCAACAGCAGAGGGTTTTTATAATGCAGGCCTGGAGGAGAGAATGGAATCGGAGACAAGCAAACCCGGACTTCGTCTACTGATGCAGAGGGAGCTGAGAAATCTGCAGGAGGGGCCTCTGAATTCTCCTTCTCTGCAGATTCATCCAAGACCTTATCATGGACACAGATGACTTCCACATTTATCTCCAGTGCAGCCTTCCCCTCTGAACTCTAACTGCCTCCACTTGAGTGTCTCATTGACACACCATTTCAGAGCTCTGTTCTATCAGAAACATTTTTCCTCCCAAAGGCCCCTTGGCCTAGTTAACTACCATTTAGCATTGACATCTCAGCCCAAATCTTCCTTCCCTGACATCAAGGCCAGATGGAATTCCCGTTATACATTTTGTCGCCCATGCCCTCCCTTCACAGCACTTACTCTGTTTGTAATTATATATTACTTGGGTAAGTATCTGCTTCATGTCAGGGTCCCCCACCAGACTCTAAGCCCCTCGGAGCAGATGCATGGCTCTTTTGCTCACTGCTATGTGCACTGCCAGATCTGAGCTCTTGGCTGGTATACAAAGAGCACTCAATAAACATTTGGTGAATAAATGAATGAATGCTGTCTTGGTGTGTACAGACGTGAGTAAAAAGGTCACTGCTGAAGCAAAGACTCTGAGGTACATTGCATTTGGGAGAGATATCAACTCCAACATGCTAGACTGAGGAAAGTTAAATAAGGTTGATCGAAATTTATTTTTATATTTGCTTTGGGTTTTATTTATCTCATCAAGCATCAACATTATTGTGTACCTCCAGAACTACAGGGGACACTGAAGGGAGAAATCAACAACCCCAAATCCAAATAAAAAATTCTTAAGAAGTTACTGAACCCTTTATTAGAGAACCAGACACAGAAAGGGGAGGTCCCTCACGTCTGTCTTACTGATAAGACAGCAAAACTAGTTGACAAACATTCAATTAGAACCACAGAGAAAGGAGATCTTTAAGAAATTTCTACCAAGGTGGGATCTGAAAAAAAAAAAATGGCGAACTCATAGAAACAGAGAGTAGAAAAGTGGTTGCCAGGGGCTGGGGAGGTAGGGGTGGGGAGAGGTTGGTAAAAGGGTACAAACTCTCAGTTATAAGATGAATAATGTCTGAGGATCAGATGTATAACATGATGACTAGAGTTGACAACACTGTATTGTATAATTGAAATTTGCTAAGAAAGTAGAACATAAATGTTTTCACCAAAAAATAAAAAGATAGATATGTGAGGTGATAGTGTAACCACGGGCCCTCTGAGACCAGTTCAACTAACCCCATCTTATCAACAGAGTAATTAAGAATGGTTTTTCAGGAACTGAGACCCACTGTCCAGTTCAGGCCGGTTGAGACCACCAACCCATCAACGGGGCCTGCTCAAATGCCCAATAAGTGACCCTTTGATGTCAAGGGGCTGAAAACTCCACCCGCAGATCATGCTAACACCACCATTTATGAACATGCATCCTATGAAGAGACATGAAGCTTGACTACACAGGTCATCCATTACCTCACTTCTGCTTACCTCCAGTCATCTATCTCCACACGTCAGACCACCCTGCCCTTCATCCCATAAATTTTGCCCCAAGCCCTGGATCCGGGAGACAGATTTGAGAGTGTTGCCTCCTGTCTCCTTGCAGATCAATCTTGCAATAAAGCTTTCTTCTTTTCTCAAAAGCTGATGCTATAATAATTGGCTCTTTATGAGCATCGGGCAAGAGAACCCCAACTCTGTGCAGTAACAATGGATGTGTTCATTAACTAGATGAGTTAGTTAGTTAGTTCATTAACTAATCCTTTCACAATGTATATGTATATCAAATCATCATGAGGTATACTTTAAATACCTTACAATTTTATATGTCAATTAAACCTCAATAAAGCTATAATTGAAAAAAAAAACTTTCTACCAAGCTTAGATAAGTCTGAATATATAATTTAAAATGTATAGAATATAATTCATTTTATTCTCATAAGTATTTTATTTTAATGAATGCAAAAAACAATCATATAATTACAAGAGCTTTCACAGTTCATCAGGTCCTCAGTCACATTATTTTTTCTGCCAAGATGTTAGGTTGCTCAACATCAAAATTTCCTGCCTTAGGGATTTCAGCAATACAATCTTTGTGGTTGAAAAGGAAATTCAGTATTGCTGTTGTTCTTACGTGTTTCAGTCCTCTGCCCTCCCCACTGCACTGAAATGTAATTGCAGTGGGCAGGGGGAGGGAGCTACACCTTAGTCTTAACTTTCATAACAGTTTTAACAGCAGAATTAGTTTAACATCCAAAACAATTTCAACTAAAAGTTCTAGACCTAATCCACCAGCTTGGATGCAGAAAAAAAGGAGAAGATAAATGAAGAGGATGGTTACATAAAATATAGAAAAGATTATTAACAATCAACAGTAGTTTCCATTTTTGCAAAAAAATCTCATATTGCAAGGATCACACCCAATTTCTTTTGGGCAAGATCTAACTCTGCCTGCAAATGTATATCAATATTGAAACACAGACAAATTCAGGGCAACCTCTTAGCCGCTCAAATATAACTGTAAGATTGATTTTCCTTAATAGAAATCAGATACAAACTCCACAGAACTCAAGTTTCCACTCTGGCCGTGTATATCCATCACATACAACTCCTGTGAAAACAGATCATGTAGCAGATCCTGAGACACTTTTGTCACTAAAGATCCATTCGCAGTGCACGGAGTGAAGTGAGATGGGAAAACAAACATGCAAAAATACAAATTAGTAGTTTAAAAAAAAGACTCAACTTTCTAAACATAATTTAACATTTTCAAATATGCCAGGCTAAATGTTTGTGCAAAGGTGAAGAATGGGTTAAAGACACGCTTGGGATACATTCTTAAAAAATGACTTTTCTTTAAGAGCGGTTCATGTTGGATACCTCCTTCATCAGACGGTCTTGTTACCTCACTGCAGCAGGAAAAGCTAGGGTAAATCTCGGATATTTCTGACTTGTCATCTCCCAGACCTGTACCAAAAGTACTGCTCGAATGAGATCGAGAGCGCTGTCTCCAATAGTGACTCGCCTTTTCTATATTGGAGGGAAAATATTTACACTTGTGATTAAGTGACTTGAAGAGCAGAAGAAACAAAAAATTACTTAAAAGTTTAACATGTAAGAAAAATAATCCCTAATCAATAAGACAAAAGCTCAGCTATTATAAGTTCACAATTCCCAAACTTTCGCATACATTGCATCCACTATATAAATGACTTAAAAATCATTTATATATTATCTAGATTTTGAAGGAGAGATGGGGGTGGGAAATTGACAAGAACTAAGAAAACATTGGCAAAGTAATAAATTTCTATCGAACACAACATCTGGTTATAAATAATTGTTTTCATTACACAGTTGGCACAATGAACCTCTACAGCTCAGAGTAGCATCACTTTCAGGATAAAACCACGTAAAGGGAGAGAAACTCAAAATGTAAGCAATACCAGAGAGCATATGTAGACTTCTAGACTGAATGTTGTCTTCCAGGGGATCAATGTCGAAGATGGAGCCAGGATCTGTGCGCCAAACTTTGAGGTCTTTTACCAAAAGGAAGAAATCAACAAATCAAGAACGAATTTTTTAAAAAGTCAGCCCCGAAGAGAGTCAAGCGAAAGTCTGGAAAGTATGTAAAAAGCAAACATTTAAGAAGCAAACCCACTGTCCTGCAGACGTCAGAGAAGAACAAGGGGATGTTCACGTTCACGAGGATTTATTAAGAAAACGTTACGATCACATTTAGGTGGCCTGGTTTATTCTCCGTTGACCTTCCCTGTGGAGCCTGTGGCTCCTCACCCAAACATGTGCACACCAGACAACTCCCCCTCCCCTGAACCCCCATCACTCATGCTCTCCACATGCTGAAACGGGGGAAATGTTTGATTAAAACTCCTCATTAAGGACATGTGGGTAATTCATAGGAAACGACTGAGAGGTTTTTGTCTGAGAAAACAAAATAAAACAAACAAAAACTTCTCTCCCTATAACAGAAACAGATGTTGGAAATGTAGGCAAGTGGCAAGCCCAGGTTTCATTCTGAGCCGGTGGGTGCAAGCTAACCCACATAAGATACACTTTTTTTAGAAAAGAGAAATAAGGCAAGGCACCAAGCAAGGAATGAGGAGGGATGGAAAGATGAACGAGGAGCAGCTTCCTGCTCTCAATGGACCACAGATGACTCAGTAATCAGACTGTGCAAGCCAACTGAGTCTCCTATTGCAGTTGGAGGCAAAATCCAAATTTAATAACTTCCAGGTTCATTAGTCTCTCCAACTAATGGTTATCAGGTCCTAAAATGACTTATATAGTGCTGTACCAGCAACAGGAAAATAAAAACCTAGTTATGGACATGTGGCAGAAATGGAGCTTGAGTAAAAGCAATTAGTAAACTGGAATTGGAGATCTGCTGTCTGTTTTTAACTCATATTATATAGTACCTACCATACGCCAGGCACTATTCTCAGTTATAACATAGCTCATTTAAGCTTCATAACATATTATATACAGTACCCCCATTTTATAGATGAGGAAACTAAGGTAGAGAGAGATTAAGTTAGTTTGGCCAAGGTTACACAACAAGTAAGTGGCAGAGCCTCTAGCCAAAATAGAAGCAGTACCAACTGGCTTAGTCTGAATTACTCAGAAATTCTCTAAACCTGTATTTCCACGCCTGGCACAGAAGTTTAATGTTTGTTGAATGTACTTCATTTTGTGGTTGCATAGGCAAGTTTTCAACAGAAAACAGTTTCCCCCAGTAAAAAGAGAGAAACTGAGTTCTGGACTGACCGGGAAGTGAATAATTTAGAGTTATATATCTTATACTTTTCAAAAAATAATAATTTCCAGGGGCCAGCCCGGTGGCGTAGCAGTTAAGTTCACATGCTCTGCTTCAGTGGCCTGGGGTTTGCAGGTTTGGATTCCGGGCGCAGACTGACACACCGCTTGTCAAGCCATGCTGTGGTGGCGTCCCATATAAAGTGGAGGAAGATGGGCACAGATGTTAGCCCAGGGCCAACCTTCCTCAGCAAAAAGAGGAGGATTGGCAACGGATGTTAGCTCAGGGCTGGTCTTCCTCACACACACACACACACACACAAGATAATAATAATACTAATTTCTTTCTCAAAGGTAATGAGTACCAAATTCAGAGAGCTCAAAGTCTAGATGATCTCACAGTTTCTAGCAAGGATCTCAGTGTCATTCCTGGCCCCTGATTTGGGTAGGACCCTGTGGTAAGCTGTGCAAACTTGAGCATTTCCACCCTAGTGGGATGAATCAGATCCTCTGCACTAGCCCTTAAGAGATGTTAATACAAAGCAATGAAACTCTAATTCTGTGTTACTTGTGATGAAAACATCACAACTCATCCATCCAATTTAATGTGATCCTTTTAAGCAATCAACTTGGGAAGATCAGCAAAGCTATCAGTTGCCTACAAACATGTCTGGAATCTCTCTTTGGAAAATACTTTCAGAGTCACTTCAGTAATTACCCAAGTAATTTACTGCCCTGACTTCAGTACCCTTGTTTTATGTTAAGATATTACCCTGTCAAAGATACACTTTCCTCCCCAAGTCACCTCTAAATGGCCTTTCACTACTTCCAAAAAACAAGCTCTTACACGTGAAGACAAAGATATTCTAATACTGAGATTACTGAGAGGCATGTTACCAAAAATATTATTTGAGCTATATATATTGGACTACCTATAAAACTTCAGAGGCTAACTGCTCTGAAGAAGACAACAGTCATTTAGAAGTATCGTTTGTTGATATATATATTGAAAAATCAATAACTTTCCTTTCTAGCCCTGCCTTAAACTTTGGTATGATCCTTGCTGTCCCAGCCACCACTCAACACTGTGTTCCTAGGATTTCTTCTGACTGACTAGAAGGAACAGCAGGAAGAGAATGTTCCTCCCTCTCTGACTTTTGGGACTTTCAGACAGCTCTTGCTTATCCCAATTCAGAGATAATATTCAAAAAAATATAAGCTATTCATATTATGGAATACCATCACATCAGTCTCTCTGGCATGTCTATTTGTGGTAAAAGGACCTAAATGGGATTATTCATGCTATTTCTGTCACCCATGCAGACGAGGTCAGTAGTGCAATATACTGATCAAGTATACAAACTGAAGGAAACAAATAATTGCCCAACCATTGTTATCACCTGTGTCTGATACTTGGGCTGCTTCTTTAACAAGTAGGAACATTCTAAACAGCAGAAAATTATTAAAGACAGAGAATGTCCAATAAGAGAAAGGATTAGCAACGATACCTGGCAAATATCATGAATCTCATTCAATGTGGCGCAAACAATAACACTTGGCCGCTGGTCCCTGTTCATTGGGCACCACATCAAATACTTGAGGAGGAGTCCGATGAATAAGGAGGCTAACTCGAAAGCTACGGCAAGGACAATCTTTTTGACTGTGCAGATGTGTCGAGAGGGACCGCCAGCTTACCAACAATGATTCCGGGTCTCCTGTCCATCTCCACGATGTGAGGATGGATGCCTTTGTAGGCGGCATCGCTGACGATCTGGGTGTTCTTCCTCACTCGCTCCGTCACGGGGTCATCCAGGACGGGAGTAAAGCCTCTTCCCTTTGTCTTTTCAAAATCTTCATGATATTTTACCTAAAAAAAGGAAAAACAATATTAACTCAAACTGAGATGTTCTGATTGTGACATAGCTCACAAAGTTTTGATGTCATGACAGCTGTCACTGCACCAGCTGGATCTAGATTATTTTCTACATATATGCATCTTTTCCAATTATTCCAAAAATCATATCTAAAACTTCACCTTCCTAGCATCAGAAATCAAGTGCTGATATTTTCACAATGTTTTTCATCATTATGGTTAGCAGCTCTTTTAAATTATATATAAACCCTGTATATCAGTAAGAAGTTTTAAAAGATATATTTTTTTAATCCTGGTTACTTCCTCAAATGTACTAATTTAGCTACAAATTAATTTGCTATCTCTTAACCTTCAATATGCAATGAAATGCTACGCAATTTCCACACAATTATTCAAGAAAACAGTATTATTTAAAATTAGATTGAGAGTTACAAATAATTACATACTCAAGTTTTTGTATACAATTACAAAAACTTGTATATACTTTAAAACACACATTTTTCATGCTCTGAAATTTGATTAGGGTGATGACTATACAACTCTATAAATTATATTAGACACTACTGAATTGTACACTTTAAATGGTATTTAAACTTCCTGGTATGTAAACTATATCTCATGAACTGCTTTAAAAAACCTACTTTTAAAATATTCTTTGCAACATGCAAACACACCAAGCTTCATCTTAAAATTAACAGAAAAGAAGTCCAGGCAAATGTCTTTCACAAAATGCATTTATAGTAGTCACGTTAGAAATAAAATCACGCCCAAAGAAAACATTGAGAAAAATTACTTTATTAGACTAAATGTTTCCATTACATTTCACTGTGATTAGAAAGTCCCCCCAAAAGGACAGGCCCATCGCATTTCCATGCTTTGTTAGTTATCCAGATTAATGGTGAACTAACGCCATCGGTACACTGGGTGGTGCCACTCCTCAGTCACGAGAAGGATCTGGTTGTACCCTACCATTGAAACACGATTTTGTGCTTCTTTGACATGTCTCAGAGCAGGTGTATCTAAAATCAGACTTGGTCTACCTTTCATCTGTTTATGGTCCTGGGTATACTTTACCTGCAAAGTAAATAGAACATACTTATAAGACGACAATTATAATAAAAAACAATACATAGCTTTTTCAAGCTTTCCAAATGAGTGAAACATACACAACATATTCTGAATTATTTCCTGTGTAACTTGTTCAGTAATTACATTTAGTTCTAGAATAACAATCTAAAATTTTACTCTCAAAGGTCTCTTTAAAGGCTATAGCAAAAATGATGTAAATCTACCAACTGAAAACAAATGTGTGAGTGACCAATATCCGCTAACAATATAGTCAGTAAAACTGGTTATCATACTTAAATTAAACAGGGAAAATCCAAAACAAAATGGAACCTAAATTTATTTTTCTATTTCTATGTTTCCCCATTTTCCGCCATAACACTGCTTAAGAATGCACACCAAGCTTCCCTCTAGTTCCTTCTATTTCTTCTCTCCATAGAAGATAAGAAATGAGGAGGCTAGTTTCCTTGTAAGCAGCCACAGCTTACAGGTAATTTATGTTGACTACAGTCAGCATCTCTGGACAGAAAAACCACTAGAGAGATGTCAACGGTAAAACCTAAATGCTGATCCCCAGGCACACGGCTTTTCTTGACAGTTGACCATCAGCACAGTATTTGTGAAGCCGATTATAAGATCAGGGTAGCAATTATTGCAAGCCTGAGGGCGCATGTGCAGTTCAGAACTGACGCCCTGATATTCACTAAGAGAAAGCATACTATCCAAATAAGACACTCATGCGCACCCTGGGATTTTAATGAGAAATTGATTTCTGTATTAAATGTATTGAAAGATTTCTTTTTCCTCTAAGTCTTTACTTTGGAGTAATGACTCATTTCTTATTTTGTTTTGCATAGAACATTCTACAATCCACATTCAATGGAATCCACCTGTAAAATGACAATTATTTAGCTTACGCATCAAAGACTTTATCACTTTCAAAGACACTGCCTAAAACAACATGAATCATTGTTAAAATCTATTTTTAAGAAACACTGGTGATCTATGCAATAAATACACGTGTTATTTCAGATGACTTCCGAAAGCTGCCACTGTATAAATTTACATTATCCTGCAACCCTTCATTGATATTTCCAGATGTGACTGACAGTTACATTTAAAATTTAGTTTTAAACTATATTATGCTCATTTAATTTTCACAAGCAAAAACAGGACTGCAAATAAACAATAAATGACACATCCTCTGTGATAGCCCAAAATGAATAAAAGCACTTGCCGAACTAATATTTTCTTGATTCTTCTTTACTCTTTCCATTTCGGGAGTTATACTTAAAGCCGTAGCTCTTCCCAGCTGACCTTTATAATAAACCTATCATTTCAGAGAACAAAAATAGAGTACTGCAAATCAATTCAACTAAATAAGAGTCGCATTGTATTTATTTTAAGGAGCTAGCTAAGGAAAGGATGCTATGAAAAAAAGAGGAGGCTATCAGAAATGCTTGCCTCTTAAATCAATCTATACTACTACATCCCATAGCAGGGATTATTGTCCAAATCACTGTGAATGGACTCAAATATATGTGCCTACCCTCAGTAAAGCCGTAATAAGCATTTCATCACAAAGGAATATGATAGGAAATGTCTTCATGGATATTACTTAAAGGTATTCCTACCCATATAGAATGGTAGTATACTGTTGTAGTTTCTTCGTAATTAACCATGCAGAACTTTTGAAAGGATGTATAAATAGGTGACCATGGTCATCCACAAAAAGGCCAGCGTGCTTCCCACTAGTACGCTCCTCCTTCTCAGTAACCATGTTCCCTTTTCAGAGTAATGGAGTCACATCAAGTGTGACGCTAAATATATCAGGGAAAAGATGAACATCCACTTCTCCAAAATATGGTTGTTAGTTAAAGTGCCAAACAATAATCGGCCCTTGCTTTATAATCTGGTCAAATGACTTTAAAGTATTGAAGAATAAAAGATTTCTTTGAACCAAACAGACGTCCAAATTTCCTCTCTCAAAGAACCCAATCTATGTCTTAATGACTTCAAAAACGGATTCTCTCGGTGAACTACATTCATGGACTACCCAAACAGAAGGAACTTAGAGCAGCCGGGAGATGGTGTCTGAGTAAGAACTGACAGCCCCTTACAAATGACCCTAAAATGGGCCTGTCCCCTGTGACCTAGTTGGCTATGCACACTATAATTTCTCCCCAGACACTGTCCAAAAATACAGTAATAATAGCTGGGCAGGGATTGGACAGGCTAGAAAACAAGAACATTTATAGGTAGGAAAGTGGGTGGAAAAGCTTATTTGCAGGACCAAGATGCCAGAAGCTACAGCTTCGTCCCTCTGGGGGAACTACAGGAACTAACAGCATGAAGATAAGATGAGAGGGATACACAATGACCTATAAGCAAAACCATACTGGCTGCCTCCGGGAACCCTGGAGCAGGGACCTCCTGGCTGTACCCAAAATACCTAAGACCCTGAAACATCTCAGATAAACTGTAGTCAATTGAGAGCAGAATATCAACTCAAGGTCATGAAAATTTTGTAAACACAATCCCTCACTGACATGTTGACGATGTGTCTGCTACCATAAGAAAAAAGTTACTAGGAAGATCACACATTGCTGATGTTCTTCTGGTTTTCTTTAACTCGCTTCAGCTCCGGTGGATCAGAAATTGTGGTTGCCTGTTTCATCTCTCCTTTGTATTTCACCTGCGGAGGATAAATAAGAATTTTAATAGACAACAGAATGGTCTCCACCCAAATACCACAGAGGACAAGGCTCAAAATTAACCCTATCTTTTTACACATTTTTTCCCACAGTGGATACGTGTTCACCTTCCTGTTCGCATCTACACCTGGATTCTGACTCATCTGACTTAGCGAGACAAAGTGTTGGTTGCGTTTCTTAAAAATGATTTTTTATTGGTGGTTACCAGAGGGGGAGGGGGAAGGGAGGAGGGCAAAAGGGATGATTAGGCACATGTATGTAATGATGGATTGTAATTAGTATTTGGGTGGTGAACATGATGCAATCTATGCAGAAACAGAGGTATAACGACATACACCTAAATTGATACAATGTTATAAACCAATGTTACTGCAATAAAAAATAAATTTAAAAATGATTTTTTAATAACTACTTTGCTGTTGAATACCAAAACTAACTGTAAATTCCACAACTAAAAATAATGGAAATGTAAGGGAGAAACACCGGGATGAAGTCATTACAAGAGAACTATCGTGAGGTTGCGTGGAACCCCGAGAGGGCCACTGATTCGCTTTCTGACCCTGGGCTTCTACCTTCAAAAGAAGCTAAAGATCCCTCACTCCCACCATCCTCCAGGGACATTACAAGGACAAAGCAGCGTTCAGCCTGATTTTCTTCTCCACCTGGAAGAACCCACTCCTAATTTTAAAGTCTTTCAAAATTACCTGTTTTGGAAGAAGAAAACTATTGTTTATATTGGTAAAAGTTCCATAAAAGGGTCAAAAAATGGGAAAAAGAACCATTGGGGGGCACCTTTGAAAGAGATTTCTGAATTCAGGAAGGCCTCGGTTCAAATCCCAGCTCTGTCCTTACAAACCATGGGTCCCCAGCATGTCCTCTGAACCTCCCCAGGACTCAGTCTCCCAGACCTACACACTAGAGAAACGAATCGTGCCAACTTCATGGGTCCACATAGAGCATTTAGCACAGGGTCCATATTAGAGGTGCCTCATGACTGCTAACTATCATTGTTTCAGTAACTTTAGATTATTGAATGATTGAATAATGTTCTCTGTCTTATCTATAAGGTTCCCTACCCTCACATTATGTCTTAGAACCTCAGTTAAGCCAGATCTTCTTTTCAGGAGAAGATATTCCAGTAGATATTTTTTTTTCTCTGATTGACAACAGACCCACTATTCTCCAGGTCCTAACCTAGATGTACTTGTAGAGATTTACCAACTGAACTATGAGGTCCATGAGGGTAGGAACTGAGTCTTCTCCATCTTGGTGTACCAGTGACCGGGATAATGCCTGGCACATTGGCAAGCTTAATGAAGATGTCTTGAATAAACATGGTGAAAGTATAGCAATACAGTCCCAGATTTCCTGGGCTCACATGGGAGAGTCACAGATCATGCCCCTTACTATGTGAAAAGGAACATCTAAATATGTAGAGGGTTTCAAGCTTTTCAGAGAGCATTGTGAAGAATAAAAACATGCAATGTTTGATAAAATATAAGAGAAAACAGAAACCACTTGCCGTACTCAGCTGCTCCTGGTTTCTCCTCACTCTCTCTATCTCTGGTGTTATGCTTACTGGGGTTGCCCTGTGGCACTGCTCTTTATACTGGAGCTGGGGACAGGGCGCAAGAGAGTGTGGGGTTATGGGAAGGAAATGTGCACCAATACACCAGAACAGATGAAAAGAAACGCCACATGGCTACAGAGCATTCATCAGTGAAATCTTCACTAGGATTTTATCGTGAACTATGCATTGCTAAGAGACTTCATCATATTGATCCCAGACTAAGCTTTTTCTGATCCAAATGTTTTGAATTCACCTTTGGTTGTTATTCTTCAAATTGTCTCCTTTACTGGCGGCCTCTCTGAGTTCAATCTTATCAGTAATAACAGATGATCCTTTCTGTGAATTCATTTTTTCAAAGAACTAAAGCAACATTTATCAGATTACTGTTTTATATTTAAAAAGAATAATTCTGCACTCATCATTAGAAAGGAAGGTCACACCAGTCCTATGCTTGCACCTCAGTGACAAACTGGCACCATATAAATAAACTTTGAACCCCACAGTTTCCTTCTCAACAAAGTTCCAACATTGGAAGGCCTGCTCTCTGACCTAACATATGGACATTTCCCTGACCTACTGCATAGAGATGCCCCTTCTCAGCTGGGGGCATCAGACCCCATTGTTTGCGGTCAGCTTTCCGAGCAATTCCACAACACCCCGGGAAACAAATGAGCATCCGACACAGAGAAACGGGATGACATGTCTGCCAAATGAATTTTGACAGGCAAAAGTAAAACTAGAGGTTAAAATCCCATTATAAGGAACTCCACAGGGACAGTCTTAATGATTTTTTAGAGTTTAAATTTAGCGTTAGGGAATTTTTTGGCAAGACATCATAAGGCCTACAGGGCCGGCAGATAAAATGGACTTGAGATGCCCACTCTCAGCAGTGAGTGTGCAAGTGTAGACAAGTTTGATAAGCCTGGAAAATAAATGACAAAGGGACAAGCCCCTTCGGTGTGACCTCTTTTCACAATGTGCGAATTTCTTTGTGCCATGGTACATGGTTTGAGAGTTTGGGCAGATTCTTGTGTCTGGGATAATTGTATCAGTTAAAGTGAGGAAAGGTCCAGTATAATCTCTATTGATGGCAGCACACAAGGAAAGGTTACTCTGGGTAGAGCTCAGAGGGGAAGAATCTCTTGAACAGCATTATTGATATAGAGAAACCGCTGTAGCTGACTTATAGTGGACGTAAGTTTGGGGACATAAATTTGATATGGAGCCTCTTCATGTCTTGCATCCATCCATTCACAAACATGCTAAGTACTTTACAGGCAATATCTCACTCAAAATTCTAGTCCCTGTTTCATAGATGAGGAGATTGAGGCTTGGAGAGGTTGATGGCTTACGAAGGTTATATAGCAAGTAAGGTCTGGAATGAGGCTCAAACCAATAATCCAGGGTCCGTGTTCTTCCCCACTACTCCAGTGTTGCCCAAATTTCCACCACTCACATAGCACTTCCCATATGCCATCCAGATATCACCTGTGCTGTGACTTATAGTTTTTTTTTTTCATTAAATTAACTCGCTATTATTTTCAAATAAACTTATTTTAAGGGAGTATGTTTCTACAACAAATTGAAAACTAGCAACCTTTCTTTTAGAGAAAAGTACATATTAAAACAATTTAATCACTAAGGCAAGGCCTGATCATTGGCGGGCCTCTTAACATCATCTTGGACACCATGTTGGTATGTGAACCACACTTTAGGGACACTGTCGGACTCCCAACTGCCTCCTCATGACCTGGATCCCAATTTCTCTCTCCACTAGCATCTCCTGCCACGTTTCACCCCAAGAACTCATCACACTAAACCTTCCCCTCCTTGAACAGCCCTTGGATTCTGAACATATTCAGTTTGATCTACCAGGAAGGCCCCTCCTTACGAAATCCACCCCAGATCTAATTCTTCAAGATCTTACTTCTTCAAGATATAACTCAAAAGTTACTCTTTCTCTGAGGGTTTTCCTCTCTCACACTGACATAGCCTTTTTTCCTGAATTTCCACAGAACTTTGCAAGAGGAATTATTACTTATTATTTAATGAGATACTGCATGTAAAGTACCCAAAAAGAATAGTAAACACCCAATAAATATTAATTGTTGTTCTAGCACTTCAACAATGCATAATCGTTATTTATTCTTATGTCTGTTTCTCCTAGAGACCTTGAGAATACTCACAGCCCCTAACTGTAGGGTGTATCTCACTCGTCTTTGAATTTCCCCAAGAACAAGAGCAGAGTAGGCATTCAAGAATAAGTTCTTTAACAAAAAATGCACACACTAGGTGTACTGCTCGCCCAGCATCAAGATGTGTGAGACCTTATCTCTGCTTTCCAGGAACTGGCCCTCCTAATGGTATTCATTGTAACGGGATTTCACCTGTTCAAGCTCCAAGCCCTCACTTATATTGCCATCCAATAAAATAGAAAACAATACTTAAAGAAATATGATCACACATTGCTGATGTTCTTCTGGTTTTCTTTAATTCTCTTTAGCTCTGGAGGATCAGAAATGGCTGTTGCATGTTTCATCTCTTCTTTGTACTTCACCTGCATAATTTGTAAAAAAAATGATGTGTTTTATTCAACACAAGCCTTAAAAAATAGTTAAGAATTCTTCATTTGTAACTACTGCATAATTGAATTTTTAAATTCTGACATTAATTTTTCCTTCAATGGGAACACAAATTTTTATTTTATCTGATGCTCTCAGGATTCCTTTATCCTAAAGTGCAAATAAACCCATATCTATTCACCTATCCATCATTGTAGGAGTTTTTTAATTAAAAGAGCAAATGTTGCCTATGAAAGTACATTTTATCATTAGGCAGATGCACAAAAAATCCTGGAAATTATCTTCAGTAATATAATATGTAATTTATTGTTTTCTATATGAAAAGTAGTTTCTGTTTATTAATATATTAATTAAAATCTACCATGTATTTAAAGGCAAAAGTCAAATTGAGTTAGCTACAGAGTCTTGGAACACTGCTTGTCTGACTGAAAGCACATAAATAATCCAGAATAAGGAAAAAAATAAAGTGGCCACAATAAAAGAAGAAAAAAGGTGGAGGGAAATGTACCAAAAGCAGAGGCCACTGTGTTCTGAACACCACAGAAGGGCCAGTGGCAGAAAGCCAGGAAGTATCTTCTTCCCACACATCACTTCATGTAAAAGTCCGTCTATATCCTGGCATCCACTTCATTCAAAAGCTCCTCCTTTAAATCTATTTAGAGGAAGACCAACCCAACAAATGGGAATGCCAGCACTCAGTTAGACAGGGGACAAGAAACAGCTCTTTAAACTTATGAAACGTAGGCCAGCCCTGGTGGCTAAGTTTGGCGCACTCCGCTTCAGCAGCCCAGGTTCAGTTCCCAGGCATGGACCTACACTGCTCATCTGTCAGTGGCCATGCCGTGGTGGCAGCTCACATCAAAAGGAGGAAGACTGGCAGCAGATATTAGTTCAGGGTGAATCTTCCTCAGCAAAAAAAAAATTAAAAAATAAAAATAAATAAACTTAGTGATGCCATTGTATCAGGTGGTATTTTAACACGTCTAAAATTCATGGAAGATTGGATTCCAGAAAAGGGACACACATATATATTCATACGTATGGAAACACAGGCTAAACTTAAGAGGCACACGTAGAAATTTAGCAAAGACTTAAATCTGCACAAAACATGTTTTAGAAATCATTTGGTAATGTTTAAAATGATTAAGGCTGAAATCTATGCTGAGAGTCATTAAGAAATAGTTCCTAAATATCTCAGAGACCATCTATGTCGAGGTATTTGTGGATTTAACATGAGGTACAATGCCAGTCTCAGTCCAGACCCAAAACAGTTAAATTGAGGGTACACTGAGAGGCTACCTCAAAATAAGATGCAAAAATAGTTCTCAGAGCGAGCTAATAGCTAAAAGGCTTGTACTCTGGAGGTGGAAAATGTCGAGATCTTTAAATGTTAGAGAATCGTATCTCGGTTTGACAGATCTAGCTAATCTTGAAAGGGCAACTTTCCATTTGAATACTAAGCAGGAGTTTATGGCCCCACCTCATAATGATACAGAACTATGCATCTATTGTTTGCTAGAAGAGGCAGTAGGATGCTGAGAGAAGAAATGATATACTGTACTACTTGGTGTGATTTTCCTCGGATGAGAAGCTAAACATGATTAAAGAAGAACATTTTTGTTTTTCATATGACTCTAAACTAATCAAAACGGCACAGTCATTTCACTGTATGCAACAGAATTGCACACTACAGAACATTTATAACATTATATCCCGGTACAGTGATGGGTACATTTCAAATATTATCATTTGAAAGTGAAGGTAACAAACATTTTACACTTCTCTGCCAAACTAATTTCTCTACCAGACCCGAGTGTTGCCTGACACAAGCTCCCACTATGGTGGATCAGAACACGTTTATACACTCTCATCATAAGGTCCTTCTCCTTATGCTTCCTTCAGAAGACAGCTTCATTCATGCTACAGAGACTTTACTGCATTGGTATTATGCAGATTTTTTATAAATTCATTGTGAAATACGTTTTACTGCAGTATTAGCCTGTCTCTCTACTCTTTCTCCACAAATGCCAGCACTTATACTCTAGGATGCCATGGGACTATCAGAGATCCTGAGAGATGAGACTAATCAATAGGCAGTTCAACTTGGATTACTTAAAGAAAGGCTCTGCCTCCAAGGTGCAGGAGAAGAGAAAGGCTGGGGAAGGGGATTCAAGAAAAGAATCCTTTTGATTTCCTCCACAAGAAACTAAATATACTAAATATACATGGAAGAATACCTATTGGTAAGGATAGCAATTATCCACTGTAAATGTCAAGCATTGAATGGAGAAGGGCTTACCCATAACATTAAGCACCTCCTCTACCCTTCCCCCAAGCTCAAAGGGAAATGGAGGGTAAGTTATTTTATGAATTATAGTGAAGGTGTATGTATGCTTTTCTTCGCTGGAAGCTGGAAGAAGTAGAAGGGAAATGGGACCTTTGAAATCTTCTCTTAAGCCACCAAATAAATGTTCTAGGGCCTTTAATCATTCTCTCAGGGTAAAATTTCTTTCCTCCAAGTCATGGAGAGGTACTGAAACTTATCCTTTCTCTGAAAAATTTAATACAGTTAAAATTCTGTTCAAAAAGATGAAACCTAATCCTAGATTTCATTACCATACTATTAAAGTGGTCTCTCTCTTATGCACTATGATATGTCAAGATAAAACAGTGCTTTAGGTTCAGGGAGAACAAGGTTACAGTTTTCCCTCCGAAAGTTAGACCTTTGATATTTGATGAAATAGCATTTCAACAAAGTAAAGAATAAAAGAAAAAGGCAGCCAGGTAAGTAAAGAACTAAAAACGGTTATCTAGTTTATGTTTGCTTTTGGAAAGGATAATTAATGCTAGGGAGAACTTACTGAACTAATATTCTGCTGATTTTTCTTCACTCGTTCAATCTCTGGAGTATCTTTTACTGCTATGCCAGCTCCAACTTCTTTCTTATAAAATACCTTTAATATGAGAGAGGAAAAGAATAAGTATAAGCTTACCAGAATTCAAGTCCTAGATCTGACTCTTATAAAAGAAAGACAATTTCCCAGGTTTTAAAGTAATGTGAATACAACTTCTATTTATGAGTACCAATGTTACAGTAATCAATTAAATAATCCATGATGAGAATAAATGTCCAACTTTGGCTTTATATACCATAATCTTACAAGGAATCCTCTAACACCTTTTCTAGGGCATGCATGACACCTCAGGTGGCTGCAGGTTATTTGCTCTAAGAATATAAATCAGCAAACTCGAGTTTCCTTCTTCAAATATAAATATATGTCAAATGTGTATCTGAGAAAAATCAAAGCAAGTATTATAAAAGCTCACTACACAGTTATCATTTAATTCAAAAACAGCATGAAATTTTAAGCAAGTGCTGTTCTCCAAACACAAAGATGCCTTCATTCTCTTCAAAGAAAATATTAGCTCTATCGTTAACATCAACGTGAATTCAGTCTATTTTCCTTATCTTCCACTTACTCGTTAACCTTTCCCCATGTCTCCCACCCCGACCAACATCCACCCGTTTTAAACACAAAACAAACAAAAAACAGAGTGCTCATAAGAAAAATAGAATAATTTATAAGAAAGGCATATAAGGACAGAACTTCTCCCTCTCGTGATGTTTGGTAATCCAGTGGGCCCTAGTGGGGGTTGGGAGAGTATCACATGAGAGATGTTTTCCTCCAAAACCTAGAAATCTGGAATACCATGAAATCATAGGAGATAAGGGCCAAAGCAACCTTCTTCTCTGATCCTTCCTTCCAGCAAGACTTTTCCATTTCTTAGCACATGAAGACCTACATGTACCTGACCAGCACACCCTGAGGACTAGAACTTGCCAATTTATCAGAAAGTACAAAATATTCCAGAAGTCTCAGACTTGATAGAATTGATATTTTGACGAGACCTTTGTTCAACTACTAAATGAACTAATTCTACTCTAAAATATTGGCTGTATGGTCAATTTTTATAATTTTAGAATTTAAGTTCATATATCCATTAAGACCCAATCTCTTAATTAGTGGTGCTGGTACACTTCCTGTTCCTCAAAAGAAAAATACAAAAGTTTAGGAATTGATTATAAACTAATAAATCCCTAGATATATTATTAGTGCAAATAATCAACGACTAGGAAGGAGATCACTTCATATGAATATCTTCATCTTCAAAGTAAAATCTGTGTAGAAGATTAAGACATCTTTCCTGAGTGAAATCTTAAAATGCAGTTAAAAATAACTAGCTTGTACCAAAGAAGAAAACTTGAATTTGTAATTCTAAAACAATCGTGATAAATTATAACTTGTAAGAACATTTGGTACTCTTATGAAAGAAAAAAGGTAATACATTTGATAGGAAATTCAAGCAATGCAGAAAAAATTCAAACAATGAGGAAAAAAGGCCCTCTTTACAAAATAAAATTTCAAGGTGGCAACTAAAGAGAAATAATGGCTACTCACCGCACTAATGTTTTGTTGAATTGTCTTAATTCTCTGAATTTCAGGAGAATCTGCCACAGTAGAATACTTAGAAAGCATCTTCTCTGCTTCATCTTTATACTTTTTCTAAAAATATGAATAGTTAATATATATCTGAAACTCTACAAGAGTGTGCACGCACACATGTATGAGAGAGCCAGAGAGAGAGAGAAAATGATACTACTTCTTCCAACCCTACTATATCACATGGCTGTAAATTATGTCTTAAGGTTCCAAGCTCATACAACAGTAGAAATATAGAAAGTACACACAGAAAGCAAACAGTCCAGGGGAGCAGCCTCACCTCTGCTCCCCGGCCCCCCCATCCCCCGCAGTCCATTCAAACCTCGCGAGGGCTTGAGCTCTGTCCACTCCTAAGTTAGGAGCTACTCTTTCAGGAGCAGTCCCAGTGCCTGTCCAAAGTAGCCCCATAGCTCCTGCAAGTAACCGGGCTCTCCACCCACTTGTTTTCATGCTTCTGGATTTATGCTTTGCTTACTACTTCAGATAAAGATACATTTGATTAAGGGAAAAGTGCTAGTATTTTTATAGTTGAGATAAAAATCTCAATTTTCTCTCTACTAAATGTACTACTATGAGCTCTGGTACAACTGAGGCAATACCTTCTACTAGTACCAGCATTTACACAGTGCTTACTATGTAATAGGTATTGTTTTAAATACTTAACACATATTAACTCATTTAATGAATCCCACAGCAGATACTATTATTATCCACTTTTACAGATGGGGAAACGGAAGCATTTGCTAAGAAATGTCAGAGCTAGGATTTAAACCAGGCTCTCTGGTTCCAAAGTCAGTGAAGTTTACCATTACAGCATATTACTGTTTGTTACAAAAGATAATTATTGTTCATGTTGAAATGCACCACAGCATCGTTACATCCTCTTAAGTATTCCATCGTATCCAAAATAATTAAAATTTCTTCAAATCAGATGCAGCTTCATGTCACACTCAAAAAATCAACACTGTTAAGTTAAAGCAGGAATTCTGACAGCCCCGGCATCATTTCCTACAGGAAGTGTAGGAAACGTCGCTCTTGATACCTGTACTTTCTGGTAGTATATATCATAGTTTGCGATACTATATTTACATGATTATTTAATTATTAGATTAGCCTGTAACTCTCCAGGGGCAACACCAGGTCTAATTTTGCATGAAAATGGGCACTCAGGAAGTATTTGCTGAAGGAATGAATGAGCTAGGCATTCTTGAGACAGCAACTCTTCTCCACTGACTCAAATGGCCATTTGCTGTTTTATGTATTTATCTATGGTTTACGTTCAGCTGATATGGTTAGAACCAACTTCTCCAAGTTCACATGCCATCATGAGTACTGAGGACAGATGCACCTCAGGACCATGCCAACCGCTGTGTCACCAAGGGGGCTGAGAAGCAGACATCCACTTCTGCATTTGACTCTGCCATCTTGATAACCCCATACTGAACCAGCAAGTGTTTAGACTCCTTGCTTATATTTTAACTAGAATTTTAACAAATTTGGCCAAATTTTGTTAAAAATTATTTTTAGCATAAACTCCATGAATCAAATTTAACTCCTTGGTCAGTTCTCTAGAACCATTTCAATTTTTTTCATTCCCCTTCACTATTTTTTTCCATTGGGATTCCTTCCTTTCCTTGTAAATTTTATAGCAAAGATAATATTCACTAATGAATATTTTTACCCAAATCAAATTTTATCAATAACTTCTTCCATTAAATATTTTCTTTTGTGGTCATTATTTCTCTCATATCCAGTTTTTCTAAAGGACATGTGATAGGTACACTTGGAAAATTAAATTTTACCAAGAAAATATATTTCTTCTCAATTTTTAGTTAATATTCAGTTTCACCTTACACCTCATGCAGTTTTATTCACTCTTAGTTTTAGTTGGGGCTGATTATTTTAATAATATTCATTATAAATTGGGTAAAAGACAACTCATGTGTAATCTTTTTTCTGTAGTGTGAGCACTGGAGACAAATGTGCAATAGAGTCAAAAAATAAAAATTTTAAAAGGTCAAAATGTCCTTGGACTCAAAACAGAGGACCCCAACAGGTCAGCTTTGACACTCAATAATGACTGTTGAATTGAATCTACAGCAGTTGCCCCTTTGATTAGTGAGGTTAATCAAGTTTGGCCAGAGGTTCCTTTATAATAGAGCGTACTGACTCTGAATACACTGCCCTCAAAAGGATATCAATCATAGAGACACACAAAGCACATGGCAAATGGATATCAGAATATATTATTGTGAGCATCTTTATTCTCCACCTACCGTGCTGTAGATTTCAGACGCCCTCTTGGCTCGAAGCATATCTGGGATATCCATGCTCACCTGCATTCCTTTCCCTTTAATTTCATTTTCTAAGTCCTTCTTATATTCTTTCTAAAAGAACAGAAAATAATCTTTGGAGCTTTGCTTAACTTTCCATAGCAATGTAGATATTTATGTGTTTAAATCTCAACGCCACACATGTGGAAATACCATTCATACTCTTTCTAGATACAATTCAAAGTGTTTGTTTTAAACTTTGTATCCCATTAGTTTCTTACCTGGCTGGCCATTTCGGATGCTTTCTTAGCTCTCTGGATATCCGGAGTGTCTGTGCTCACCTGCATGCCTTTACCTTTAATTTCAGTCTCCAGATCTCTTTTGTAGTCTTTCTGTAGAAAATAAAACATGCATTAGGGCTCTACAATAATTTGAAAAGACTGGGTTGAAAAACTTGATGTCATTTTTTTGTGTGTGTGTGTGTGTGTGTGATGAAGATTAGCCCTGAGCTAACATCCGTTGCCAATCCTCCTCTTTTTGCTGAGGAAGACTGGCCCTGGGCTAACATCCGTGCCCGTCTTCCTCTACTTTATATGGGACGCCGCCACAGCATGGCTGACAAGTGGTGCATGGGTCCGCACCCAGGATCCAAACCTGCGAACCCCGGGCCACCTAAGCGGAGCACGCGAACTTAACCGTTATGCCGCCGGGCCAGCCCCTTGATGTCATTTTTGACTTCAGGATCATAGTTTTTGGAAATGAGCTGGACCTTTCTTTCTTTTATTTCTATAGAACTAGGGTTCACCTGTGGTAGGAACATGCCTTGGAGTGACTTATCCACAAGTCATCAGGAGGCTTTTTTCTACTATCCTGAACTCAGAAAGAAAACAGAGTTAGCCAAGGGGAAATGTTTTATATTTCAGTAAAATAAAACTGATAAATTATTGGCTAATATACAACTCAGTTAATGAATATTAACAAAATGGAATCGTAAAATTGTTGCTTTTTGTTGTGTTGTGAATAATTGCTGGTTGCTTCCTTGGAATCCGATTGCTCTTTTCCCTTCATCAGCTCCCTGGTTTGCCACTGGGTAGTTCACGGCCCTCACTCTAAACCACTCAGCTCACGTGAGACTGGCCCAGGTCCATGGACTCTGTTGGACTTAAATAAATCATTATACCCATCCCTGGCCCTTCATGATTGCTTCAGGGATAGGTGCATTTCTTTTTCCACACAGGATGTCAAGAGACTTTCTCTTTCCTTCTGGACACGAATGGGGAAGGATGTAGCCCCAGAAGCTGCTAGATACCTCTTTGCAAACAGAAGAAGAAAGCCTGCCTGAGAACTGAAAGATAGAAACTAAAACTAAATCATGTTGTCTGAGTCCCAGATCGAGCCATGTCTAAGAACTCCTCTACTGTTTGGGATAAGAACAATAAATTATCTGCTTTTTTTTTAAGCCAGCTTGACTTGTATTATCCATCACTTACAAAATAGTCATAATTACACAGACACAAATGTCTTAAGAGACTCTTGCCACATTTGAAAACAGATCTTAAAATTCTGCAAGCTGCACACTAACAACTGTACACTGTGTTTATTATTATTCTTCGATAAAAAATTTTATTAAAAGGAAAAAACTATTGACTATAATTAAATTTCTTTCAAAACAGCTATTTTCTATTATGTTGACATACTCTAGATTTGCAGATTCTCTGTTTTAAAGTAAACGTTGGCTTGCTTAATTGTGATGTGCTATATTTGGAGAAGTTGTAAATAAAAACCTCAATCTCAGAGAAATATTACATTTCTTCCCTATCCTCTAATCATAAACCTGCCTATTTTCACTGACTTAGATTCTTAGTTTCACTTTTCTGAATTAAGATTCAAGTAATAATGTTTAACTCTCAAAATAATAATATTCAATTATTACTATGTCTGTAAAAAGCTCAGTTTTTATTAAGCCTCAATAGGGCCCCCAAACAAAACCCTTCATTTGAAGGACAATATATGTAGAAACTGAGGCACTGATCATAGACAGCCACCAAGGTCCCATGTAGAAATATGTCATTTAATTTTCCAGTATGAACTTTCAAATCTAAAAGTGTTATAGGGGCCGGCCCAGTGGCGCAGTGGTTTAGTCCGCGCTTGGCAGCCCGGGGTTCGCTGGTTCGGATCCCGGGCGCCTGCCAATGCACCGCTTGTCAGCCATGCTGTGGCAGCGTCCCATATAAAGTAGGGGAGGATGGGCATGGATGTTAGCGCAGGGCCAGTCTTCCTCAGCAAAAAGAGGAAGATTAGCAATGGATGTTAGCTCAGGGCTGGTCTTCCTCACAAAAAAAATAAATAAATAAAATAAAAGTGTTGTAAAGCACATAAATAAACCTCATAGGACACTAGTTGCATCAGTTAGTATTGACGCATAATAAAATACCCTAAAACTGAGAAGACTTAAAACAATAACACAATGACATCTACATTTCAAGAGGGCAAGCCCCAATGCACACAGCCTTTTAGAACCTCTGCCTGAGTCACTAATGTCCTATTGGCTAAAGAAAGTCACATGGTCAAGCCCATAGGTACTGGAAGGTTTGACTCTTGGGGGGTCATTAGTGTAGCAATACACCACATTGATTTTACTTGAGAAATTAAACTCTGAACTATGGAAAAGTCCCAAACTTTGGTTGAAAAGGATTTGTGAGCCTGTCAATTGGGCAAAATAGGACATCGCTATGATTGTAGGCACGTGAGACCTTTGGATTACAAAGAAAATGGAATCCCCAGAATTGGTCTGGGCTACATGTAACCACAACACAGCTGACTCCTCTGGCCTGTTCTTCCCCAGCTTCTCAATAACTAAAGTTGCCTCATTTTCCTCCTATACAACCCAAGAAATACAGAGAAATCTAAATCAGCATATTGCTGAATAAACTAATCCATTAACAAACAAAGGAAAGACATGACATTCCAACTTTTCATAAAAGGAATATGTCTTAGAAGCCTGCTCTTGGGTAAAAGTGTGAAGTACAAAAGTTCTGTTCTTTCCACATTCTTTTCTCCAGCAAAAGGATGCTTTCTTTTGGCTTCAACTCTCAGGCCCATGAAGATGATTTTGAAAATTCTTCTCCAGCCCCAAAACCCTCCCCATTCCTACCCCCATACTCCAATCCAGTGCTTTGAACTAATATTGGATGTCGCCCCCTCCTCGTAATAAGAAAAATTTCAGAGAATTATAAGTAATGATTTGATAGTTACTGGGTAGGTAGTTACTCAGAAGTCCAAGAGGACCCCCATAAGAACGTACTATCTAATCTAAGAAATGAGTAACAAGAAAGAACCAACCATGCAAAGATCAGGGGAAGGACTTTCAGGAAGACAACAGAGCTGTTCAGAGACCCTAAAACCTGTGGAGGCACAGACTGGAAGCCTGTGAAGCTGGAGCACAATGAACAAGGGAAGAAGGGTACAGGATGAGGATGGCAGCCTGGGGCGTGTTCGTGGAGGGGGCTTTGAACACCAGAGTAAGGAGTATGGAGTCTATGCTGGACACGACTGGAAACCACCAAAGACTTGTAAGTGGGGGAAGTAACATAATTTAATTCTTCAAGAATTGTTCTGGCTGCTAGGCAGAGAATACATACCAGGTAGGCAAAAATAGAAGCAGAATTCTAGTTTGGAAGGTATTGCAATGATCCAGGTGATAGAGATGGTAATTTGGGCTCGGGTGGAGAGAAGTAGATGGATTTAGGAGACCATTATGGGAGTGGAGTCAATAAAACTTGCTGACATGAGGACTCAAAGTGACTTCTGGGATTTCATTGACGCCATTTGCTGAGAAGGGGGTGGAAGAGGGAAGTAGATCCAGGGGAAAACCTAAAGGTTCTGGTTTCAGCCTGTAATGTTGAGACCCTTGTTATAACAAGGATAATATGACACATTTTATGTGTCATTTACATGTGGTAATGCCTCTGAGACGTCAAAAGGTAAATGGTTGCACATCCATGTTATAGAACACTTAAGTTTTCCATAAGAATGAGGTAGAACTATATGAAGTAACCTGGCAAAGAATCCATAATATTAAGTGAAAAAAGCCAGCACAGAACAAAGTACACAGTATTTAAGTTTTCTTAAGTCTGTGTATGCACAAACGCATGTTTATCTATCTATACAGAAATATAGATCTGGAAGGCTCTACAACAATTTTATGAAAATGGTTATCTCTCAGGAGGAAAGTAGAATTAGAGGCCAAGTGAAAGGAGGTTTTCCAGTACCTGTTCAGTATGCATCCCACCCGCCTGCTGCCATTTTAAATGGAAGCCCAATTGGTTAAGAATTCTATGCCATCCCCAGTTCCTTGGTCTAAACCAATATGGCCATCCCATTCCACTGGCCAGTACTTAACCCTGGGGATGTAGGCAGATCCCAACACAGCTCTAACTCCCCTGGCAATTAATCAGCTACCTCTCTTCTTCGAGATTTCCTAGGGAGAGTCAATCCTGAGCCAGCTCTTCCTAACTCAAGGGTCACAATATAGCTCTCAGAGTAGCCCCACTGAAGCCTCCCTCCAGTCAGCCTTGAGATAAGTGAGCAGCACCCCTTAACCTGCACCCCAACTTTCTCTTTACATACACTTCTTACAAAATCATCTCTTCCCAAACGCCCTCCACTCCAGCAACCCTTTATTCTGGAAATTGCTGGGGGAATTCAAGAGGTGTGGAACCTGTTCTGGGGTATTTCCTTTGAAAAAATACCCATATGGTCTGACTCCTACAACTTTGTTTTCTGATATCTATCATATCACAGCTTCTAAGCCAAAACTTTTAAATTAACATCCTGTTGTCACATGTATTACATGAAGAAGAAAATGGTATTAGATGCATGAACATGGTCATTTAGGATATATAATACTTCAACTACAAATGCTGACTCTGTAGGAATTTCAGGCATGGTGATGAAGTCAACAGAACATACTTTGAGAACGTGCAACCAAATCACACAAAAATGGCTCTCATTGTCATGTCACAGTCCCAATATGTGATTTTCAAGTTCTGCTCAGAAAGTTGGAAATACAGACATGCCAAGTAGCACATGATTTAAAGAAAAAATAGTATGAAAACACTGATCATAGCCTAGATTAACATGAAACTTGCTGTATTACAGGATACGGTAAGAAGGAAGGGGGGGTGTGGGGAGGGATATGTATATGCATGTTCTATTAAAATGCCTTTCCCCAAGCTTTCTTTGACATATTTAAAGGATATGAGCAAAGCAGAAACTGTAAATTTTCAAATAAGCATGATGATTTAGAATGGTTTCCATTCCAAACTGTTAAAGTGGTCACAGAAGCTTGGGGAAATCTAATCAGGTTGTTAATATGATTTGTTAAGTTCCAAAATGCAAGTTTAAGGTCTGACTCATTCACCCTACTAACCTCACTAGCCATCTCTGAAGCTTTTCTGGCATGTTGCATTCCAGGGGTGTCAGCGCCAACTTGCATTCCCTTCCCTTTAATTTGTGATTCCAGGTCTTTCTTGTATTCTTTCTGTAAAAAAGCAACATTTTACAACATTCAGGCACACTTAGGGGAGAAACATATACCAATGATACTAAAAAATGTTTAAATACACATATTTTAAAAAGAAGAAGACACCACTTGCTTAGTACTATGAATGAACTGACTGAATCTCACTGGATTGCCTTCTATCCCATGCCCACATCTGACCCCATCATTGTGTGATGTCGAGACGGTTTAATGTGCTGATGAGCTAGTATGTTCTCATGGTCACCCGTTTGTTGAGTTAACTTTCTAGGTAGTTTAACAGTGTTGTAAGTAAAAGATATTCTAAATTGTTATGTGTTTTTTAAAAAATTGACATTCATCTTTGGCCATGTTCATGTTCTTTAAGTAAACTAAAAGAAACATTAAAAAGCATTTTAGTGGAATTAAAAATATACATGGGGAATAAGGAGGGCATGGAAATCAACCTCCCTACAGTGTATGGATTGGGAGGGGTCAGAGGTAATTCCCCAATTGTCTTGGGAGCTGGAGGATAGGGAGACAGGTTTAAATGAGTTGATGTTGTAGAAAGAAAACTGACTTTGAGGCCAGAGTGCTCAAAAGCTGTGTGAGACTGCGAAGGTTTCGTAACATTTCTGGTTTACTCATCTGCAAAATGGGGATAATAATTCCTCCATGCAGCATCACTGTGAGGACCAATGAGAGGGCATATGGCCTAGTGCCCACACAGAGTGGGTGTTCAATAATCGATAGCTTTTTTGGTTTTTTACTCCTATACCTGTATGCTAAGGCCTGATTTATTGCTGCTCCTGCCACCATCTTCCCATTCAACTGCATTTTCCTGGACTCTGCCATTGAGAGTGTAAAACAATTTTTCCAAGTATTACTGACAAGTGATTACAAGATCTACCTCTGAATGTGGTCTGGACATGTCACCACAACAGAAGAATTTATAGAAAATTACTAATGTAGGAATACGTAATGACAATATTAGCCAAAGACATCCCAGTGGACATCTGTTGTCTTTGCCTGACCAGCATCCATTCCTCCCTCTTCTGGCAAAAAGCTCCATGATTTTCTTTGGAGGAATTGCCTCTGACCCCTCTCAATCCATACACTTGGGACAGGTTGAGAACCAAATGAGGTCATCAGCAAGCTACACTGCCCCAATATTACACAATAATTGGGTCAGGTGTGGGCACAGGATAGGTGATCCAAGGAGATTCAATCCTTGAACCTTAATTGTAACTGTAAGAAAACAAATGCTCACTTCCCACTGGGATTACTGGCCACAGATATGAATTATCCTGTTATTAAGAGGGACCATGACATAGACAGCCTCCCAAGAGTGAAGCAATAGAAAGGATAACAGAACTGAGAGACGAAGGAAGAGAGCCATCAACTGAATTTCAACCTGAAGGAAACCTGATCTTTGGACCTCTCTATTCATAAACCAATACATCTCGTTTGTTGCTTAACCCAGGTTGAGCTGGATTTCTGTCATGTGCAACCTGACGAATAGGGTCATCACCATCATCATCGCCAGAGTTTATTAACATATGGGGAGAAAGCTTTAAATTTTTTCACTGCTAAATTCAGCTAGATTCTGTTCAAAGCACAATGCATTATTTGATACCAAAGTAATGACATAACACAAAGATTAAAGGACTGAAAGCACTTCAGAGACACTTTATTCCTTCTTATAAATTTCAAGTGAGCAATGACCACTTTCATTTTATAAAAGATTTATGTAGACTCATTTAGAAGCCGAGGCAAGGACTGGGAGAGTCGGGTGGGTTGTGAGCAGGAGAGCATGTGAACTCTTAAACTGCGGTTACCGACAGACCACGATAACACACCTTCCTAATCTTCTGCTTTTACTTGCTTAAAAGATCAGTTATATCTCATAAAATTATTTTGGTTTATTATATAGATTTTCCTCTAAAATGGGGAAATGGTCATTTTTCTCACACTATATAGAAAGGAGATGGTGAGCAACATTTTTTTTTAATTCATTGATTGGGAAAAGACAATTAGGACATAGCTGCTTATAATCATGTTACACATAAAAGTTGTGGAACATATATATACATAATCTTTAAGAAGGATTTATAGATAAGGAAATCAGCTGAAAAATCACACATTCTCAGTTAAATAAATATACTCACCTCACTAGACATTTCAGATGCTCGTTTTGCTCTTTGAATATCAAGAACTTCTGAATTAAGTTCCATTCCTTTCCCTTTTATTTCATTTTCCAAATCTTTTTTATATTCCTTCTATGAGAGAAGAATATTACAGTTTAAAGTTTTACTGGGAAGCTCTTGAACTGATATACTGTTTTACATGTTTTCTAGAGACCACAGAGAGGAGAAAATATTTCTAGAAAAGAACGAATCAGTCTCCAGAGTAGTCATGCTCCTTATTTCCTACAGAGACTTTATTTTCTCTTTTAATCATATTTAGAGTGGCTTCCAATATTATCAGACTTTTCCCTTTCATCCTTTCTTCCAATATTTTTTGAAACCATATTGGTACCATATTTTAAAAAGATGTCTTCCCTTTAAATGGTGAGGAAGATCTTATGAATACACGCTTCTTATTAATTATTTGAAGTATTTCTTTGAAAGCTGTCTATGAAATATGAATCACCAAAAGAAATTTGAAAAAGAATGAAAGATTACAAAATCAAAAGGATTGATGTAGCCAGTTAAAATCACTTTTATAATTTCCTACAGATTGATAATATATAGTTTGAATTTCACCTATTTTAATATCATATTTTAAGTGGATCCAAATGACTATACTAGTACTTATCTATAACTTGGGCGTTTTCCTGTGGGGGTTTTCTTGTTTTCTTACTAATTGCATTATGAAAATAATACATATCTTAATCCAATTCAACTAAGTTGCATTTATGACTAACTTACCAAATGGAAGATGAAGCTTCCTTTAATGATAAGAAATCATGCTCCAGTTAATTCTAAGGTTCATTTCATGTTATTTTCTCTTTGTCCAGTATAATTAAATTAGCTGGATCTCTGCTTAACTAACAGCTTACAAGACATTGTAACGACCTGAATGTAATTTTGGAAAGAGCTCTGGAGTCAAATGGCCTGGATGAAAGTCAGAGTTCTTTCACTTATTGGGTCATGCGACCTTCAAGAGAACTTCAAGTAACTAATCCTTGATTTCCACACAGGCGAAATGAAAATAAAAATACTTGTTCTCTCAATGTCAAAGGACAATTGGGGGAATCAAATGAAATGAAGTATAAAATGATACTCTGAACACTTTAAATGGCAATATAAATGTAAAAACCATAAAGTAAAGAATGCAAAGACAAGTTAAAGCTAAAGGCTTACACTCAGAAAGGGAAGTTACAATGTCATTAAGTCACTAAGAGTGCCTTTTTAAAATCTTAATTAAAAGATTTTTAACGATAGTCTTTTGGGCTTTTTTCCTATCCTGATGCACACATTCTGAATCAATAAGTCAAATAAGATTCATTCAAAAAGAAGAACATAAAAAAAAGGCCATGGCATGTATATTAAAGTCATTTATGGATCCCAAAATAGATCTCACATTGTCATTTCTATGTAAATGATGAAAAGATTCCACTTTAAAAAATTCACATAAATAGAGCATATTTTTTTAAGTGGAAAACAATAACAGAAAGTTGCCATTTGATTAATCTTCAACATCAATATATTGTATAGGTACTAGAAACAAGAAAAGACAGGGTAGTGAGAGAACTCTTCCACAAATTATATGCCTATTTCAGTCCAACTTACAGCAGTGAATCACATTACATTTCTAAACACAGTTAAATGGTAAAGGCTGGCTGGCATTTGGTTATTAAAGTTCATGACAATGCACATCTACGTCGGTAATTACACTCTAACTTATTTCACTGGTTTAAGACATTTCTTTCAGAAATAGTTAGTTTCTTCAGTTCAAAATTCAGCACGAAATAGAGTTCCCTAATGCTTTCCTTTAATGTAAGGAGAATCTACTTAGAGAGTTGGAAAAGCTCCAAGTTACTCTGCAGCCATTTAAAACAAAAACAAAAACAAAAAACTTTTAAGGGGATGGACTGTAAGCATGATATTTTTAATTGTTAGGTTTGAGGACCTTAATGTTCAACGTGTGAGCCCAAATGCACTATTAAGTTTGGGGGGGAAATTCTGATGAGAATAAGATGAAAAATGGACATGAGTTCCTACGTTCTATATGCTAAATATGTTATTTTTTCCCTACTTAGAATACAAACCACATATAAATAATGTACCATTTATCCAGACCTTCACACATGAGCACCTCACTCTGATATCAGATGTCATGAGAATACCGCAGGGAAGTTACAGAAAAAGCTGGTTCTAAAATGCATTTTTACAATAACTAAATCTGAAAGAATCAAGCTTGCCTTACCTATACTCAAAATTTTTTTTTAAAAAACTAACTGCTCTAAAACTACAAACTACTTATAGAGCTTCTGAACTACAATCCAAACATAAAATCAGAATATTTTTCAAGTTTGTCCAGGAAATCTGGGTAATTTCTTCCCCCAACTTTAAATGGAAATATTAACACACACTTTCCTGTTTTTAATGAAAATGAAAAACTCTGTTAGTAAAGGTCAAAGCAAGGGAAAGAGTAATGGATTAATATCTCAAACAGTGAATTAGTTGAGAATTAAGTAAATATTTCCTGGGTTGTTTTTTTAGTTTTCTTTTGCAATATTTAATAGTAAATAGCAGGATCATACCTCCTTCAGAAGGTTGGTGACGTACTTCACATGTAAAAATTCTGGAGTCTTGTCTAAATCCAGCGATGACCTTCCTTTAATCTCCTTCTCAAAATCCTCTCTGTAAACTTTCTGTTAAATAAGATCACACAATTTTAAATTTAGAAAATATCAGTGATGGTTGAAAAGATATTAGAACAAGAGTTCCCAGAACAAAGCTGATGTTTTTCTTACACGATTCTACCACCGCAGAGTCTTCTTATCAACAGGAAAATAACTCCAACTTTATCATAAATTTTAGAATTCTACCAAACAAAAGCAGAATCATCAAGTACCAATCCTTCTGGGAAAGCATTCTGAGTGGGGCTGCTTAACATCTCACAATTTGTTATTGTTTGACATCAGCCCAGTAGGGAGGAGAACCAATAAAGTTGGCTATTTGATTGGATCACCTACTGTTTCACTCAAAAAGAAATGGATCCACCACTGGAAGAAAATCTGGCAGGATGGAAGCCCATTCAAACGAAAGTAGCATTAATGTTCATGTCCTCATCATCTCTCTCACTGTCAGTTTTTTGTGAATTCAGGAAAGACCATTTCTAAAATGTAATGGAGGCTGGAGGGGAAGATTTTCCTTTAATGATTTTGGCATTGAGAATATTTCTCTACCATCCATGGAGTTGGATATGAATCAAGTTACAGTGAGGAGAATCTTATCTTGAGCCTGATAAATTGCTCTTTAAGAAAGCATTCACAACAAGAAACAAAAGAAGATGCTGACAGTGATTGTGGAGGGCCTAAATCCATAGCCCTACCTGCCCTTTTGACACTGACATCCTTCAGTTATGATTCTCTAAAGTCTACCAATCAAACTAGGCCTTTGAAACAATGGAAACCCATGCTTTATGACTATAAAGACAGTCTCTCTAAATAATAAAAATATCCACCATGTGAAATATGTACCAAACAACAGCTCAGATTTTACCAGCTAAATATTTTATTCAACTTGCATCACAAAGATGGTAAAAGTAAATAAATTCTGCATGAGATTGTTATTAATGCAAAATGAGAAGCTATTTCCAGGTTTATTATGTAGTTATTACAGAGACAGGTAACTGTATAAAGAAATTCTCTAAACCACAAGGAAGAATAAGAGAAGCATGTCGTATCCTCACCTATACTTGTGCTACATATGGCCATTTAACAAATAATTTATGTAGAGCCATGAGAAAAGGCCACAATGGATGTTCTGTAAATACTAAAATCTAACAAACCTAATTAAGAAGTTGCATTGAGAACATTCTGAATTAAAGGAACTACAGACACACCAAAGAACAATGATGAGAAATTGTCCTCTTCTTTATGTGGAACTAACTGAGATAATATGGTTATAAGGCTGATGAACCTAGGGCATTTGTAGGCCAAAAATGACTCCTTAAAAAGGTGAAATATAAATATGTGTGCATTTATTTATTTATTTCAGATATTTTACTTCAAGAAGCCCTTCTCCTCTGAAAAAAAAAATTTTACTGAAATAAGTCATTAAGGAAGGTTGATTACGACTAGAAACTAGGAAAAATAAAAAAACATCTTCAGCATGGTTTTTATTAGGAGAGCTATATTTGTGTAACAGAAGACAAAAAGCTTTTTGAAGCCAGATTTAGAGATTTCTCCTAGAAGACTCACTGATTAAATCTATATCTGGCATTAGAAGAAAGCGAAAGAAGCGTAATTATAGGCTATAACAAAAACATTAGTGGTTCTTCCTGAGATCATAAACACTTAGCTTTACCTGTAGGAGGCTTCTTAAGAAGCTCACAGTCAAGCTTACCTCTTAGGAATAAAAACCATCTCTAAGCTGACAGTTCTCTTTGTGTCTACTTCATTGGTCCTATATTTAAAGACATCCTTGACATCAAAGTTAGTCTAAGATTTTTAGATATTCTATCTTCCTAGCCTTTAGAGAGTAAATTTGCTCCAAAGATATTTTATACTGGAAGATTTCACTCTTCTCAAGCCCCGCTGAGAAGAAACAATTGCTGACCCTAAAACTCTAATAGCCAATGGCCATAATTAAAGGGAAAACATATCCCAGCCTCTGCAAAGGATAATTCCCCCCGCTGACAATATCAGAAATCAGAATAGCAAAAATGGAAAGCCAGTTTTAACAAAAGGCCCCAATGTAAGTTAATTCCACAGCATATAATAAATGTATAACTACAGTTAAATGTTAAAGCTGTTTACACCTGATGTCAAAACAGCCAACCAAAAGTAAGTAATTAGTTCATTTGACTGATTTGGTTTTTAGTTGCATCATTTTAATTTCCTTTTGTACTGTGTAGCCACAGCAACGGTAAAAGCAAAGTGCTAGTTATCAGACTTCCAAGATCTGCACAAGGAAACATATCACATAGAAACAATCACACTTGTTCAGTGCTGAGGGTATCCTTCAAATTCCTGTCATCTGTAGAGTGAAATTTGTTCTTGGGGAATCTCTTCACTTCTGAGGGTTATCCACAAGGGAAAAAAAATCAACTGAGTTTCATGTAAATAAAGACAATTTGGTCTACTCTACCCATTGAATCTTTGAGAAGCAGATATCTATATGTTTTAGAGGGTTTTTTTTTTAATGCATCTGGTTTTTACAGTCTTAAGTTAGAGGAATATTAGTTTCCTTCAATAAGCCAATGTTTCTCAAAGTTTGGTTGTTGGACCACCTACATCAGAAGCTCCTGGGATATTGTTAAAATATGATTCCCAGTCTTCACTGCAAGATGTCTGGAAGTATACCCTGAGGCAGAGGTGTGGGGACGTGCATTCCCAACACGCTTCCCCGAGGCTTATCCACAGAGGAGTCTAAGTACTACAGCCACAGGGAGAAAGAGGGGAGGGGAAGATGATATTCAGAGGAGAAAGTACAGAAAGGATCAAAGAGAAGGAAAACAGAGGGGGAACATTTCCCTGTGTGAGTAAGACAAGGAGAGTGTAGCACAAACACAAAAATAATAACAGCCTGGGGCCGAGAGGAAGAACACTGACCAAGCCCAGTTTGGAAGGTGCTAGTCTTCTCAACAAGGGAAGAGGCATGGCTATCAATGAGATCTCGGGGACCAGGAGCGAGAGCCGTGCAGTGAGACCTACACATAATGATGACTCTGGAGGCTCAACCCAGGCGGTTTCGTTCCATCTCCCCCACTTGGCAACAGCACAAGCAGAAAGGACCTCCTTCATCCTAAGAAAGGGACCATCAGACCCCACTTTACAGGGTGGGCCTGAAGCTCCAGTGAATTGGAAAGCACAACTCAGGCAGGAAGAGAATGGACTGGAAAAATCAGAGTCCAGGAACTTGATGGTCATCTTCATGCAGAGAGCACACTTGGCAGGAGTCAGAGAATAAGTTGGATGAAGAAAAGAGAGACTATGATGAGAGGAGGATCTAAAATCCCAGATCACAAAATACCATCATTTCTAATACAGAAACACGGTATTAGAATATCTTAATCGTGAATTATAAGTTCATAAATCAATAAGGATTTATTGGTGAGAGGAAAGTAAATGAACTAGTGTAGAAAAAAATCAAGGAATCATGATACCAGAATGACATGAGGGGCCTCAGCATGGACATTCGTGTGACTGAGATGAAGGATGAGGGGAAGAGGCAGAGGATGGAGGGCAGAGGAGGCACGGAGAAGAGGAGGGCAGACTCTGTTGATGTTATTTTCAGAAAAGTCAAGTGATTTTTGATCACTCTCAGTGCAAATTTACTGAATGACTGACTTCATAGAGTCTTCAACTTCCAGAGAACTCACTAAGAGAAAGCAGCATGACAGCTCGTGAAAGTAGCAACCTTTCTCTGGGCTGTGGGTCAGTGACAAAAGCCACACCGTTCCTCTAAAAGGAGGGAATTCATAGGAAAGCCGGCTCTAACCCACCCAAAAAAGTACCCGCTGCAATGGAAGACAGGGAGGCAAGGTGAAGGATACGCACAATACTTCACATACTGTTCTCAAAATGCAGAAAACGTGTTGGGACTGAATGTTTGTGTCCCCCCCAAATTCATATGTTGAAATCCTACCCCGAAATGTGGTGTCTTAGGAGGTGGGGCCTTTGGGAGGTGGTTAGGATTAGATGAGGTCATGAGGGTGGAGACCTCACGATGGGATTAGTGCCCTTAGAAGTGTCACGAGAGAGCTTGCTTCCCCTCTCTGCTCGCAGCCACCTGAGGACACAAGGAGAAGGCAGCAGTCTGCACCCCAGAAGAGGGCTCTCACCAGAACCCAACCACGCTGGCACCCAGATCTCAGACTTCCAGCCTCCAGAACTGTGAGAAATAAATTTCTGTTGTTTAAGTCACCCAGTCTGTGGTACTTTGTTATAGCAGCCCAAACTGACTAAGACAAAAGACTGACTAATCCCATTAAATGTACGTTTTTTGTAGGGCTTCTGAATTCTGACCAAATTTACCTGCTCTGTCAATTTAGTTAAAACAAACAGCTAATTTAGTCAAAATATTCACCTGACCATTCTCGACCAAATTCTCCTTTATTTGCTTAAGAAGATATGAGACACGAAAAATAAATGTAATTATTTTCTCCTCTCTTGCTTGAAGAAGAAATTAAACAATTTTGACTATTTAGCAAGCCACAGTAATGTCTGAGTGTCCTTTCTCTGGGAAGAGGAATTACAACATTTCAAGAAATAGTACATATAATGTTTACAAAATTCCTATGAGAGTTTTATTGTCTGGAAATTATCATTTCTCCCTGTTTTGATGTTGCTATTGGAGAATAGAAAAGATCTTGCCCATTGAGCATGTCTGAGGTTGGAATCAGCTGTTACTCCTGCCCACTATTTCTGTCCCTTTGAAGTAATAACTTGATTGTACCCACAGAATTTGGATGTTGGTTGCAGACAAAAATCTTCTGTGTCTGGTGTGTGGTTCCCAAAAAAGTAGGGGAAAAAAACCCAACAACAACAGAAAAAAAATCTCACTGGGACAGAGAGAAACTAGTGTGGGGGATATCTGAACGTGACTTAGCATTATCTTAAGTAGAGAATAAAGTGAATAAGTAGAAAAAATTCTTCTTTTCTCTTGATATTTTAAAACTTCCATGTCACTGTTTATTGGGGGGAGGAATCAATTAAATAAGTTAACAGAGAAAAGAGAATCACTCATGACTTTGACCAGGTCCTAAAACACTGGCATTTAGTGGATTTTAGGTAAGAAAATTAATTTCATGGATGCATCATCAATCTGGGGATAGTACCTACCTAGCATCATTACCTTGAGAGGATTAAACGAGCTGACACATACAAAGCATTAGCATATTACTTAGTACTGAGTATTTAATAAATGTTAGCTCTACTGTCATTGAAAAAAAAAGGAAATAAAGCATCCAGCTCTTCATTTTCGTTACATTTTTTTCTACTCATTCTAGTTTTACATGGACACAACCTGAAAGCGTCAATGTTATAATCAGAACGTAAGAGCTGAGAGGGACGTTAAGAGCTTACCTGGCCTGACAGCCACATTGGCCAAATGGGAAAAACTAAGAGCCAGAGGGGCCCAGGGACCCACACAAGATGCCGAGATCTAGAATGCGGATTCCCGGGCTCTTCCCATGCAGCGTGCTTTCCTCTAGACCCACTACACATTCTGAAGCACTTGACGGGTTCCTTTCAAATGATAAAACATCAAATATGCATTACACAGTTGCTGACAAATCAAAGGGACTCACCTCACTCTGCATCTTCTGAGCCTCCTTTGAAGCCTGATATGAAGGTGTCTCAACAAATTCAAGCATGGATTTCCCCTTATTTTTCTCATATTCTTCTTTGTACTTAACCTTCATTGAAAAAAGTATAAAAGGCATGTAAAGCTCACACGCCCTTATATAAACAAAGTAAAACAAATATACGTCCAAAATTAATCATCCTATTTTCTAAAGTCACATTATCCTGGCCATTTAGGTTGATCACTGGGTTCCCAGTGGTTAATGACATACATGAAAGTCAACAGGCAATATATAAAATTTTTTAAGGAATAAAAATAATCTAGAACTACTAAATAATGTACTTCCAGGACTTGTATCAAGATTTAAATAGCTGGGATATATAGATATATATTGAGTTATATATGAATACACAGATAGTATACACATATATATGCAGGTAGAGAGAGAGAGAGAGCTAAAAGAGAGAGAGAGAGATCCCTGTGACAGCTTTGAGTGTCTGTCGGTAAATAATAAACAAGAAGGAAAACACAGGTGTGATTTTCTTTCTGTCAAAGGGAGGACTCTGGGATTGCTCAAATTTTCCATAGACATTGAGTAAAATACTCACAGAGCTTTCAAGTGACTTTAGTTTCGCTATGCATTACTTAATATCATATCATGAATCATTTATTTCAAGTCCAATCTTCATCTTATTTTGGTTTATAAAATGATCAATATTTTCTATCTCCTAATAACAAAAACTAAAATTATATGTTAGCTGTCAGATTGGTCAGCTTTTTTAGCAATACACCTTTTTAAATTAAATTCATCAAAAAGTTTTGATCATGATTCATTTCAGTCAGAAATGTATTTTCATTAAAATTCTTATATTTAATAATTATTTATGAAATTGTTTAAGTTGATTAATAATAACTTTAATGATAGATGCAAAAGAAATTTTTCAATACTTAGAACTTTGTGGTGGCAAAACATATAACAATCTTTAAATTCCTATTTGTAGGCATATTTTTGTTTCAGAGAAGTGTGATAGAGTAATCAATGACAGTGTTTGAAGTAGAATAACATATTATATTAGGATAAAATTTTGTAGGAAAATGAAATTCAAAGAATTTCAAAAAATATATGAGAATTCAAAGAGAAAAAAATGTACATTTCCAAATGCTGAAGGAGAGCTGGTTTGCATATTTTTTAAATAAGTAAAAAAGTGGGTATCAAATCATTATGGAATTTATGTTCCACAGGATACATTTAAAAGGGTGATGCAAAATTTTATCCTAATAAATGCTGGAAATGACATTTTTTTGCAACTCTTGAAACTCAGAATGAAAAAAAAAGATAACTTTCAAGTGTTCAAGGAAGATTTTTTTTTTTAATTTCTTTCAGGGAGCACGTAGAATTTCATAAAGGAAACATTAACTAGGATACACTGGTAAGATAATTTTCCCTTTTTAATAACACTTATAATTGAGAAATTATAATAAACTTTGCACCTGGAAAATTAATTTTGCAGCTCAAATGGGTACACTACAAAAATGGAAATCATCAGGAGATTTGATCATCATTTAATTAAGTCATTTTTGTTTTTTTGTTTTTTTGTTTTGTGTGGGGAAGACCAGCCCTGAGCTAACATCTGTTGCCAATCCTCCCCTTTTTGCTGAGGAAGACTGGCCCTGGGCTAACATCCGTGCCCATCTTCCTCCACTTTATATGGGACGCCGCCACGGCATGGCTGACAGGCAGTGCGTCGGCGGGCGCCCGGGATCCGAACTCGCGAACCCCGGGTTGCCAAGCGCGGACTAAACCGCTGCGCCACCGGGCGGCCCCCAAGTCATATGTTTTAAATTGTGTAAAGTAACTGTTATGTTATGAACTGCCTTTATATTACGGTTCAAGCTTCCCCGGCCCAATCAATATAGAGAGAACGGTGTTCCAGATTTTCCGCAGCAACGTTCACTCCACCGGGATGGACATCCCGGGGGAGGCGCGGCCGCGGGCGGTCCCGGGGGGCGGCCCCGGAGGGCGCGTACCTGACTCTGGAGCGCTGCGTTGCTTTTATGGTGCACGTGTTCCGCAGCGTCAGCGTCAAAATGATACATTCCTTTGTTTTCCTCAAATAGTTTTCTATACTCTCGCTAAAACAGAGAACATGAAAAATCAATTTAGAATAAAAGAGGCTGATGAGAGCAACTCATTCTTAGGAATGCAAACTGAAAAATACGAGCCAACGAGATCTGCAAAGCTATCGAGTCCCCATCTGCAGTCGGCTGGTCGCGTCGATTTCTGACACGGAGATAAACCATCGATGCAGGATAGACCAGCTCTAGATGGTCAATGTGAACAGCATATGAAACACTCAACATAAGCAGAGGACAATTAATTAGCTGTAAACGGGACACTGAGTGGATGCGGAAAAGTCAGTGACAGGACGGGACTCGTGTGAATTGGCCAGGTGGGCATAAAAAGGGGGATTTCTTCTGTCCTCATCCTAGAACAGGAATGTCTTTAGCAGCGTCTACAGGAAGAGAAAGAAAGAAAAGAAGAAAGAACAGAGGAAGGGAAAGCTGGAAGCAGGAAAGAAAGAAGCTGTATACAAGGGCCTAGCCAGGAGGAAGACTGGGGGTCATAAGGAAAATGAGAGAGAAATAATTCAACTAATTCTCCTAAAAGGAGAGGGTAGGAGGTGGCTGGAAGAGAAACTGAGTACAGTCAGTTGAGTTTTTAAGGTGAAGAAATTGGATTAAGACTACTATTCAGACTACTACAGACAAAAAGCTGAATTTGGAAAAGACCGGAATGAAGAAGGATGCCAAATCTGGCAACTGTAGGGCTCTAAATACAACAGGCAGCAATAAGCCAAAAATTGCTTCATGACTTCTGTCATTGGAGATTGGAAACAGTTATTTTGCCCTATTTGGAAAAGACTTTTAGAGGTAAATGGTAACTCCCCAAGACTCAAGCCTACAGAGATGTAAGCTAAAGTTGGTTGCTCATTAGACAATGAGGGTTTCAGTAAAAATAGTAACTTTGTGTCGAGTGGAGGGAGATGAAAGCAGCATTTGAAAGGGAGCAGGAAAGAGTTGGCCATAGGAAACTGACACTTGGGTCTTAGCAGATGCTCCAAGCATCTGAGTGAAACAGGAAGAAGGCCCAGGGCCAGGATGGGAAGGACAGAAGGATGCCCAGGAGAACTAATGTTCCGCGGGGACATGGCAATGGTCCCCAGAGGTGCTTTCAGTCGATTAGGGAGCTAAAATATGTGTCCCCGAAAACTCTAATCAGGACACAGTGAGGAAGAAAAGTACCCCAGGAAGCTCATGAAAATGTTCACATAGGACATCTTGACCAAAGACAACAACAAGTTCTCAATTTTGGCTCCTCTGCTAATTTAAAAAAAAATGATAATATCAAAGGATAATGATATACTTAGAAACTCTATAATTTGACTAGAAATTATTTTATAGTATATATTTATAAAATAATTGTGAATTGAATGTAACAAGCTAGGATATATTCCCTTACTGAGTTAAAATTCAGAACTAATAAAGCCTAGGATATTATGTCTGGAATAATGAATATATACTGAGAAAAGGTCAATAAATATTGTCCCCACCGCAATGATCTGTTTTAGTTACAGAGAATTTCAGAAACTCCTATCTTAAAAACAAAAACCAAAAAGCCCTATTTGAATTAAGATCTTCGAAAGAATTTTCAATACTTGCTTTTCCTTATATAACAGTCTCTGTTGCCTCCTAGTGGGAGTTACACAGAATAACATACAATATATATTTTTAATTTATGCAAAGTTATAAAAAGAAATTGAAAGCCACTAAAAGCTCTATTTTTCAGGGGAAAATGTTCCCTCAAAAATTTAATTAGTATAGCTGTACAAACTCATAAGGCACTAATTTTACTCTACATGCTAAGCATTAAATTTTTTTAATGGTTTATACCAAAGACATTTAGAATTTAAAGGTCTTGAAAAACAGCCATTTATCACAAACTGACAACTAATCTTGGTAGAATGTCTGTTTATTATTCTCTTATTCAGTCTCTTAATAAAATTAAGTTGCCTTTATAAATCAACAAAATTCCAATTCTCTTTACATTAAAATTTCAAAGGCATCAATTCTGATGTACAAGAAATTTGAGCCAATGTATTATTGTACAACTTTAATAAACAGATACTTCAGAATAACACATTTTTTGAGTCTTCAACTTTCTCTCCCATGAAGTAATCATTCAGTCACAATTTTTCTATGGGAGAAAAAAACCTATAATCTAGACAAAATCACCACCTGAATGAAGGCTTAAACTTTACACATGGTATATAAAATAAATGTAATAGATGACTTTGTCCGTTTTCTGTTGAAGAGATGATAGAAACAATTCATATTAAACTATGCTTTTTTTCACCATTATTATAAAATAAAGGTCAATATTCTTGAAAAGAAATATTGCCTATGAGTGGCATGCATTCTTCCAGCTACCAGATTTTTTAATTACCACCAAGATATTTTTATTGGCTTATTTACACGTGAATCTTGAAGTTCCTAGGAAATTTAACTCAAGTACAGAGGAGGAATAGTCAAGGAAATATGTCACTGCAATGATCAGAAATGTCACTGCAGTGGTCAAAACTGGATGCCAAAGACTGAACGTGAAGAAAGCAGCGGGCTCGGAGAATAGAAACACATCAATTTTTAGAAGCACACCTACGAGTCGTGGAGGAAAATGTGAAACAGAGCCACTCATGGAACAGAGGAATGTATGCAGAGGTGCGGGGATGTGCATTGAAATGGCAGGACAGCGTGAATTAACTGTCCTGAACTGAGTCTAATTTTGTGCCACTAGTCCACTACCCTGCCTTCCCTGCCCGACAGACGGGAAAGAATGACGGACTGCTTTTCCTCCAAGGACCGGTGATAAAATTTAATTAATTTTAAAAATCTCTGTGAGTATGAATTATTTAAGTGCATAATACAGTGCAAGAAGGATGACAGTGGAGAAAAGAGAATTACAAAATAATGAACAGAACTTTCAACATATCAAAGCCAAGTGTAGACATTTTAAAATCTGAACTGAAGCTGTATCTCATTGTTTAACGGTTTGGGAACCAGGTTTTGACTACAGATTTTTTTAATCCACGCACATCTCCTGAAGACAACTATTTTCACTTTTTCACATTCCTTGCCCAACATACTTTTCCATCTGATCTGTGCCTGGTCCAAAGCAGATATTCAATAAATTTGGATAATTTCAAGTGAGTGAGTAATTATTAAAATGGGCATAGAAATAACTTGAGGTCAAGTTAGAGTTCATCATCCCCATGGGGCCTCCTGAGATGTAGGAAATGAAGGCACAGGGGAGCAGGGGCATCAGTTATGAGAGCCCAGCAAAGTCAGAGTCCAGATGCACTAAGTGTTTGAAACAGCATCCAGGAGGTGAGTTCTGATGAACAACCACTTGGCAGTGGACACAAATATTTTCATCAGCACATGAAGAAACCACCCTCCCCTCCTAGGTGCAGCGAATAAAACATGGAAACCTTCACAAGACTAAAAGTATAGTGGCCGTGTAAATGCCTTTGGCTTTACTTCCAGAGAAAATACAATTTCGACTAAGACGATTTTTTATGCTACTCAGACCTATTAAATACCAGACCCTCTGCTCTGGCCTGCATAAAATAAAAAATCCCTGACTTAAGAGCCTAACTTCAAGTGGCTTCAATAGAATACAGAGGAAGAAGGGGGAAGAAGAAAGGCAGAAAGAAAGCTCGCACAAATACTTTGAAGAGTAGTTGTTCAACCAGCAAGTCTGTATGCAAGAGATATTAAAGAGCTAGCAAGAACCCCTTGTAAAGCGACACTTTGGTGGGATAAGCAAGCAGACCACTACTTTTCAATGAGTTAGTTGTTGAGGGAGGAGTGACACCCAGGCACGCGTAAGGAAGCAGGTGCGTCCATGCACACTCCAGCCATATTGGCTCCATGGAGCCCCACGATATCTACAGTTGCCATCAAACAACGCACTTACGCCGCTGAGCATTTTGCTGGCTTTCAAAGCATGGTCTATAAACAAGTCTGGGAGATCTGAAACTGGATCGTGCATAGTTTGAATGTCTTTCCTGTACTTCACCTATGAAAACAACATGGAACAAAATACCATCCAGGAGAAGAAAATATTATGCTTTTGCACTATGGCCATTATTATGTTTAACACATCGTGACGTCCTATTTAGTGGCAAATTGTCAGACAAATTTGCAAGTAGCCACTAGATGGTGCTCGTTTACTACTGAATGAGTAAAAAAAAGTTATTTCTAAGGACTTGAAAATGTTTTGATAATTCCTTTTCTTTTTTACATATTCAGAAAGGGTGATGTTAACAGAATCAAGTAATTTTAATAGAAATTCTGCTTTCAAAAAAATAAAGAGAACAACTTTATTCTTTAGAAATTACTACTGTATTTGAATTATGCTTTTTGGTGATTTTTAGAGCTTTGGGAGGTTTTCATCCTACTGCCATGAGACCTTTTTTCTTTTTTTTACTAACTGCTTTGGAAATATAACAATATTAGTAATAATAATATGTTAATAATAGAAAACATCGAGCACTTACTGTGTGCCAAACACTTTCTTAAACACTTTATCTGTATTCAGTATTTAATCTCCACAACAACCCTAGTAGATAGGTACTTTAAGTATTCCCATTTTACAAGTGAGGAAACTAAGACACAGAAAGACGAAGAGATAATATTAAGAGATGGAGCAGGATTCAAATCCAGGCAATCTAATCCTAAAACTAGAGCTTTCTGCACTATGCTCTAGGTTCCTTTAAGCATATTCCAACTCTATTTGCTTTGCATTTTTACACACACAAAAATAATCAAATAAGAAAAAGAAATTATTCTGACATTCCCAATGGTCCTCAAAGACAGAAACAGCCATTTCAATTGCTGGTAACAAACAAAAGTTGGTTCACAAATAACAATATCTTCTGAACATTAATGAAAGTCAGATATACTAGGTCCCAAGGATATGACAGGAGTTGAAAGGTTGAAATGATCTAACAAAGCAACAGATCAACCATAGTTAACCTTAATACTTGAAAAGGAGCTCTCTACATGCTTCAACTGTAGCAAAGTGATTGATTTTTTCCATATTTCTGTTTTTTGTGTGTTTGTTTTTTTGCTGAGGGAGATGCGCCCTGAGCTAACGTCTATGCCCATCTTCCTCTATTTTGTATGTGGGTCACCGCCACACCATGGCTGATGAGTGGTGTAGGTCCACACTGGGGATCTGAACCCATGAACCCGGGCTGCTGAAGCGGAGCGCACCAAACGTAACCACTACACCACATTATTTTTAAAAACATGAAATAAAAACAAATCTTATGAAGAAGTACTTCACAACATTCACATAAGGGCAAAGAAAGAAACTGTGAGCCATTACAAGTACAATTTCTGACAATTTCTTTTATGATAAACTACCATGTACCAGGTAGTACATTAAAATAAGCTCAATTTTGTGGGCATAATTACATGAATTAACTATTGTCATAACCACTAATTTATGATACTACACACTACTTTTCTGCAAATCTCTGTAATCTATTTCTACTCTTGATCAGATATGAGTTTTATTAGCAATACTATTCTTCCTTATTACCTAATTAGCAATCAGTAACCATTAATAGTAAATTACAATAATACATTTTTCTCAAAAAAGCTTCAGGAAAATACGCTTCAGTTGTTTTCAACTAAAATTACTTGGAAGTTACATGATCTTGATTAAGTAGCAGTAATTACAACACAGCTGATTCTGAGAAAACAAGAATCAAAAGATATGGAAAATAATTTTCTATAAATTACAAGTCATGAAGCACAAAGTAACTTACATCACTTGCCAGTGCGTTGGCAAGCTGACTTTGCCTAAAAGAAGCACTTTCAAGGGGATTGTAATGATGTTTCTTATCCTTCATTTCATTGTCAAATTTCTCTTTGTATTTAATCTGCCATAAAAGAAAAAAACAGGATAAATTAAATAGCACATTTATCTTTAAGCTTTCAAAATAACACATTCGATTTTTAATTAGACCAGACAAAAACTACCTTAAAAAGTAATGGCAGAAAAATTTAAATTCCTGGTATTTTTCCCCATATAAAGCTTAATTAGGCATAAAAAATTTTTTTATAAAAAAACAACCTTGACTTGAACATCGATCATAAATGTAATTAGGCATGAACTCAAATCCTATTAACAAGAATTATGTGCTAAAATCTCAGGATTTTTAAATGTCAGTTTCCATTTCTGCGTTCCTATAATCTATGATCAATTAGAAATTGAGACCACAAAGGAATTAAAGTCTACCACATTTAGAAAATGGATCCCAAGTCCCACAACTTGAATATGAATTTTCCTGAGGGAATTATTCCAAATACAGGACACGATTTGTACCATGGCTTTTCTCATCATTTCCCATTTGTTCAAAAATTCATTTTTAGGGATTACATTTTCTGAAATGTCCTGGGTCTATTTAACGTCATTTTTTATTTCTCTGCTTTAACTCCACAGTTGTATTTAGCAGCAAAACTCTCCCTAATATTCACTCTGAATTATTTTTCTCTTTTTTTAAGTAGTCTTAGGTCAACCAGAGAAAGGATTATTCCTATAGAACTATATTTTTCTCCATGGATAGAGACATATGTGAATGTATGTTATGTTAATTAATAGGAATATAGATACAAGTTCTTTATGCAAAAAAAAACTAGCTAATCTCATCTCACACCCCCTTTGATTCCTGTAACCAGAAAAGGATGCACAGACCTTAAAAGCTGAAGTAAGCTGCTTTGTTCTCTTATAATATTTTTATTACAATTCTTACGATATTTTGTTTTCTTAACATTCTCATAATGGACCTTTATTCATACATCTTAAAGCTCTGCCTTGAAGAAGTTTTTATTAAAAAGCAGTTTGGGGATGGCTAATATTATCTATTTTAATCAAGTATGTATTGGGTGATGGTCTCCCCCAGGGACATGTGTCTGGTACCTACGGGAGAGAGCTAGTGAAAATCTTGGCGCAAATGTAACATTTGGAAAACATTTCAAGATAGTTTATAGGAAATATTTTCTGTTGAAGTTCCATTTGCTAAAAATAACTTTCTCATATTCACATTGCTTTATAAATTCAAGGAAAATCTCATTTATTCTAATTAATTGGCGAGGCCTCTCTAAAACAAGAAAAACTCTGATTTTTTTAAAAAATTATTTTATGTCTTGAAATCAGAGACAACATCACCAATGGAATAAATTTAAATCTCCTTCACTACTTTCCACAGTGATTGGCACCAAAGCAAAGATTTTTCCCTACCGGGTCCTCCCCTAAACACAATTCCACCCCCTTTGCACCCTCTACACTCCTCTGCTAGGGCACTTTTCATGATATTTTAATCTGTGCTTTTGTCTCCCCAAAGGAAAGGGACTAATGGGCATTCACTCAACAATAATAGTAGACTCTCTTAACTGACTTCAATGGCACTCCTGACTCAGCCAAATTCACCAACACTCTCCACTTACTGAGTAAAACATTCTGACTGATGGCCACGGTGCCCTGAACACTCAGCTGGTAGCTATTGAACTAATCAACTGATGCTGCTATGTAATATGGGCTTGCATCAAGTTTTCTTTCAATTGTTCCTATCCTCCAACCTCAGGCTCCATGAATGTCTTAGTTATGTATTAGCCAAACGGCAAAAATAGGTTCATCATCTTTGAGCACAGACAGCCCATCATCCTGTCTTTGGGGCCCCTGTAGTTCCCAGCACAATTACACTAGAAGCAGAGGCAACATGTGTGTGTTGGAGGGGGGTGATACTTGGACATTAACCTGACACATTCTCATATGTTATTAACCTGGCATTTGATCTTCCCAAAGAAAGGTGTATTTCTGAAAAGCAATAATCAATCAACATTGTAATAATTCCTTCCCGTCCTCTACTCATTAAACACTGAGCCTGGGTTGAGCTCCTACTGTGGGGTAGGATGAGGATTGGCAACAGATGTTAGCTCAGGGCAAAATCTTCCTCACACACACACAAAAATAATATATTGCATCTATATTGCACTTTATAGTTCCTGCCAGACTTTCATTCATTCATTCATTCAATAAATATTTATTTAATGCATAAACTCTGTGTCAGTTACTGTGCTGTAGAGCGCTGTACTGAAAAGATTTAGGAATCAGGTGGTAACTGTGTTCAAATATTTGAAAAAAATAGAAAAATAGCATTTGTTCTACTGTGAAAGGTAAAGTTAGCACTGATGGTAGAAGTTGTAGCTGACAAGCTTTCTGCTGATTATAATGGAAGTTTTTTATCAACAGAACCATCTTCTGCTTTCCTACTCAAACTACTGCCCCTTAACTCCTCCCAGTGTTCACCTGAATAATCTCTACATGTCCTACAGGTATTAGCTTAAATGTAACTTCTTTCAGAAAGCCCTTTCTGATCTCCCAAACTAGAATATTTACCGCTGATGTATTTTTCAAGCACCCCAAATTTACCCAGTCAAACTTATCACACCTCACTGTAATCATCTGCAAAATTCTCTGTGCTGTGGTCTTCCCCATTAGACGGTAAGCTTGGTGAAGGCAGGCGCTGTATCTGTCCTGTTCACCTTTGAAAATCTAACCCCAAGCACAGTGTCTAGAATGTAATATCTGGTTCAATAACTGTTTCATTTGAACGAATAAGTGGATGGATAATACTGAGAAGGGATTCTTTCACTGAAAAGTAGGGCCTGGTAACTTCCATGGTGTCTTCAAATTTTGCAAAAGCCTTGTAACAGATTTTGATAAGAACTTTACTTTTGAAGATTTCTACCACTGTTATGCATTGAGCTATATACCTTTAAATGTGAATTTTAAAATGCTTTCTAACCTTTCCAGGTTAATTCTGTAGAGTGAGATTAATTATTTAAAGCATATCTGTCATCCATATCCTTATAATGAAAGTAATAATAAGCAAAGTGTTTTAAAATTTATCTTCTTCTAACCTTCAGTACTCTAGTGATTTGATTCAAAGACACCTAAGGAACAAAAATATAAGAGTTTCTCTCATTAATTAACCACTAAGTAAAATAACTACATTATATAAAAAAATACATTTACCAAATGCTGACACCCAATTGTTTCTAACCTCTTGCCGTAAGGTCTGCATGTAAATGAACTGAGAAAATAGCCAAATGGTTTCAGTGGGTCCCATTGCTCACCTTCTGACCAGTTCACTCACTAACTATACATACATACCCAATGTTCTATCTTATTTTCAACCCACACTTCACAAATCTGAATGTCTACCTCTTCATGCACACTCACATCTCCTGAAGAAATGCTTTTCCTTGACTGTCACTGGTAACTCAACCATGGAACAAAATTTCTCCCTTCCAGTTTTAAGACCATTTGAGAAAGGGAGAAATAGGTGTTGGATGACTTTGCTATGGTTTTAAGATGCAATGTTATCCCATGCCTAAATCAATTACTTTGGAAACAAATGAAAAGTTACTTATGCCTATGACTAATTTATTTACATTAGGAATATCTTATCTAACGATCCTGATGTCTACCAACTTTTTTTTAAATAATAGGTATATAGGATCACACTCCTAAAAGTTTTATAAGGAATTTTAACAGACTTAGCAGGACTTTCAGAGGCGCACACTTAGAGAAAACGCTGGAACTCTTAAACTACAATGATATAACTTAAACTCGTTCCTTATAACTGCATCTAGACAGGGAGGTGTTTCAACTCTCTGGAGCCTGACTTCTAAACCCAGTAGTTCAAAGCTTTCACCACGAGCGGTGCTGGGCTTCACAGCATCACCTATGGTCCAGATTCACAAAGAGCCAGAAAAGGCAGAAAAAAAACAGACCCTGATGAAAGCTTTTCATTGTAGCCACAGAAACAAATGTTAGGAAAGAAACGGAAAATGTGATAAGCATACCTTAATTATTAGTGAAAATGAAAAGTAAACAAACAACACAATGCCACATACCTATAGCTATCAATTCCCTCCAATTTTGGATGAAACTGAACTAAAAGCTGTTGAGGATGATAGTACAGCCAGATTTTTATGTAGAACTTGGTATAAAATCAGTCATATTTTCAAGTCTGAATTTTACACACAATAATGTCTCTGCTCTTACTATCATAGCAAAATAATATCTTACTGACTTTGCACCAATGTGAACGATGGAGAGAAATTTATTTAATCGGTGTCTACATATTTATTGAAAGCCTAAAATGTGCCATTCTATGATGGTGGATTAAATGTATATAAACTCTGTCCCCACGGACCTCCTGCGTGGGAAGTGAAATAGATATTTAAAACACACACATAAACAGATATATGACTACTACAAATCATGTTAAGAACTATAAAGAAGAAGAACAGAGAATAAAAGGGAGAAGAGTGAGACAACTTAAATTGGCAAGTTAAGGCTGTGACATTTAAGCCAATACTTGGTGTAAGGAGGTTGGTGGGGAGAATGTTTTCCAGGAAGGAAGAATGGGAGATGCTCCAAACCAATTAATATGCCAAACAATTTAAGGACAACACTTATTATCAAATTTTAACAGCAATCTAAAATGTATATTTTAGGTTTAAAACCCATGCTTATCAATACATCAGATGCAATTTTAGAACAAATACTAGTTGTTATAAATACAAAAGTTTTCCTTGATATAATAAAACTAAAAAGAATTCCATTCATCACATAGACAAATTCCAAGTAATAAAGTAAGATAATATATGAATATATTAGCAAATTAACCACTCTTAGAAAAATTTTTTAAGTGGATGACTTTGTTCCTGTGCTTACATGTGAGACACTTGTAAATACACCAATTTTCTTTATCTTGGCACGTGGGATTTCACTTTTATTTTTTACTAATTTTCTGTTAATTACTTGACCATAATTTTACATAAGTCTAAAAAAGGGAAACTTCACAACTATGGGAGCAAAGCTACCATACCAGTTAACATAGGAAGGATTTGTGTTTCCATTATCTTTTCTGGGTTCAATCCCACAGAGCTCAATTTACAGGTAAAATGAGAGAATTCTGCCCACTCGCTTTTTGTTCTCATCTTTTCATCAGGCATGTCTTATCACTAAATACCAAGAGCACTTCCCCGTCATCGCCTTCTCTCTCACAATTCTCTGGTGCCATCTTGCTCTTTCCTTCCTGCATCCTGCCCCCAGTTTCCCTGTTTCTTGCATTCCTACATCATTTGCCTTTTGTGTATCTATTTGCCTTTGGGTGCTCTTGTATTCACAATCTCTCATTAGTTTAGGAGCAAGAGAATACATGATCTTCCAAGTGGTCAATGAAAATCAGAAACTACACTTTCTGCCCTTGTTTCTAATTAAGACACCTGAAAATACGAATGGAACACACCGAGTTCATCCCAGAAGTCCCGTATATTCATCTGCCCGGTTTTCCTCTTTTCTCATGAGTTTGTACACCATGAGATCAGTAAGAATGTCATGAAAAAATAAAGATGATGGATATAACAGCAAATTACAATCTGCTTAAGTATCTGATCATTCAGTTGCTAAATGATTTGAGATTTTTTTTCAATCTGCCTAAAAACGCAAGTAACCAGCCCCAATAGTCTAGTGGTTAAGATTCAGTGCTCTCACCACCACCTCCTGCGTTGCCTCCCAGTCAGGGACCCACACCACCCGTCTGTCGGTTGTTATACTGTGGCGGCTGTGTGTTGCTGTGATGCTGAAAGCTTTGTCACCAGTATTTCAAATACCGGCTGGGTCACCCATGGTGGACAGGTTTCAGCGGAGCTTCCAGAGTAAGAAAGACTAGGAAGAAGGACCTGGACACCCACTTCCAAAAACATTGGCCATGAAAACCCTGTGAATAGCAGCGGAGCACTGTCTGATACAGCGCCAGAAGGTGAGGGGATGGAGCAGAAAGACCCTGCAGGGTTCTGCTCTCCTGTCCACAGGGCGCTAGGAGTCGGAATTGACTCGATGGCACTAACAACAAAAACCCAGGAAGGATCAAACAGTAGGATTTTAGGTGACTGAATTTGAATTTGAAATGTGAAAATAAAATCTCAAATACCAAAACTTTCTCCTACGGACTCTCAAATAAGATTGTGAAGGAACAAATTTAAGACCAGACTCTAAGGGCCAGTGTTATCATTCCTGCTTCATTCTCTGCGTGGATTCATGTAAAAATGTAGGGAGTAAAACTATTCTGAATATCTACAGTAATTCATTGAATCCTCACAACAACCCAAAGAAGTAGGTATCGCTGTCATCCCATTTTACAGGTGAGGAAACTGCAGACGGAGAAATTAAGTAATTTGTCCAAGGTCACTCAACTAGCAAGAGGCAGAACCAAGAGTTTAACTCAGGCAGTCAAGCTCCAGAGCCCATTTTCCTAACCTCTCAACCAAATCTTTGCCTCCAGAAAAGGCTGAAATCATAAGATGCCAGAGGCGTTGCCAAGGTTGTGCACATATCTTATTCCCTGCCTCTTCCACGGGCATTATTTGGAATGAGAAGAGCTTGGAGTCACGGCCCTTCTCGGCCCATTGATGAGAATGTCACCCAGATGAGTCCCCAATTTCTTAGCGCATCAGCAGCCTGCTGAGACAAAGTTTTATAAGTAAACGTGCCTTATAAACTGTAAAACAATTAAAAGGGGCACACTTACATTCAGGCGTGTCTCATTTACCCCCTGTCTCTGCCTCATTTTCACCCCCACGGCCAGCAAGTGTTCTCAGATTCTGAGCACCCTGTGTGTGGACTACGACAGTGACATCCCAGCTGGCCTCTGGGACTTCCACTTCTCATGAGGCCAGCCTTCCTGCACAGTGTTGCCACGTTAACCTTCGTTAAACAGCATTTTCTTCACAATGCCTCTCGGCTCAAATTTTTCCGTGATAACTCACTTCTGACCTGAAAGTGGATGCTACTTGAGAGACTTACAGTTAAAATAGTGAGAAGTTAGCACTGGTGACTCCTTTTCTGAATTCAGCTCTAAAATGTTATTACATCCCAAAGTCGCTTTTGCCTTTTTGCCTTTTCTTTTCTAGAATACATTATTCCTACTCTGCTCTGTAAGTATGGCCTAGAGTCCAAACGAAAATAACACCGACCCATTTAGATCACACAGCATCTAAACTCCTCCCAAATTCCCGTGTATGTTTACGACCGCATGTCTGCGAGCCTCTGCCATCAGACGTCTCTCCGCTGTCCTGCACCTTCAAAACCTTTATCTGAGGCCTACCCCTGAGCTGAGCCTTCTCTCCCTTTATATCCAGCTTAGCTCAAATCTACCTTCTGCATAAAACCTTCCTAACCACACAACTCTCACTGATCTCCTCCTCCTCCAGCTCACAGAATGTGATGGGTGTAAATGCTTTCTTGGCATTTCCCTTCCTACTAATAAATTTGAGAATCTTTTAAAATGTTTATAGGCTATTGTATCTGCTCTTCTGTGGATTGCCCATTCACCTCCTTTGCTCATTTTTCTACTGGGCTGTTAGTCTTTTTCTCTTCAATATGGAAGAACTTTTGCATATTCTAGATGTTAAAGTGTTCTCATCATATGCATTACAAATATTTTTCCAAATATTTGAAGACCACTGCTCTTCTTTTCATATTTTAAAAAGCTATTCTCAGACATTTCCTTCCCCATATAAACTCTAACTTATTTAATTTATTCAAATATTTAATTTTCTTCAAAATTTTTGAAAGTCTGTTTCATTCTAATGGAATTGCAAAGAATTTCTTAAATTAGTTTTGGAACAATCAACATTTTTATGAGACTGAGTATTGAGATTCCTGAGCCAAAAGCATAGAAGCATTTGTTCAGATATTATTTTATGTTCTTCAGTTGGATTTTATAGTTTTCCTCATTTACATCCCTCCATTTTGAAATGTAATTCAATTAAGACTTTTGCAACTTGAGGAGTGGATATTTTCAAAGTTGAAAGCCCTACAAATGTATAAAAATTACTATTTGATATCAACATTGTTGACTTTGCAAATGTTATCTTTTTCCATTGGAAGAGTTTTTAATTTATATACAGTCAAGTATGTCAAACTATTCTTTTATAGTTTCTGGATGTCCAGCTTTGTTTAAGAACAACTGTTATATACAGTCTCCTGGATTTTCTTTTAAGATTTTCAAATTATTTTATTGTTTACATTCACATCTTTAATCCATCTGGAATTCATTTTGTATACGGCTTAAGACTCAGGTCCAATTTTTATTTTTACCCTGATGGATGGCCAGTTATGTCAGCACCACTTATTAACTAATCCAACTTTTTCCCACTGACTTGAACCAACACTTTTATCATATATTAAATTCTTATACATATTGGAATCTATTTCAGGATTCCCTATACTATCCTTCTGATTATTTTATCTCTTCCTATACCAATCCCATATTGATTTAATTTCAGTGGTTTTATATTATGTTATGGTAACTCATAACTTAAATTCTCTTTCACTGGTCTTCACTTTCATACTTTTAAAGGCTATTCTCAGGCATTTCCTTTCCATTCAAACTCTAAGATCATTTATTCATACTTTAAAAAAGAACTCTGTTGGATTCTAATTGAAATTGTATGACATTTATATATTAGTTTTGGGAGAATTGAAATTTTTACCTGTTGAGATTTTCAGCCAAAAACATGGCATGTCTTATACTTTTTCAGATCTTATCTTATGTTCTTCAAGAAGATTTCAAAGTTTTCTTCATTTACATCACCTCTGTCTTTATTTTGTGATTAAATTAAAGCATTTAAAATTGAGAAAATTGATATTTTTATTACTAAGGTAAAAATTGTGTATATGAGTGTGTTTAGCTAGATAGAAATCTAATTGTTGATCTAATCTAATCTAATTGGTATGACTATTGCTGAATTCTAGAAATCGTGGGAAATGTGACAACATGGCTAAACCCATTGAAAAAAGTTAGGATTTGAGTCAGGAGAAAAGAAAACTTTGTTTTGTGCTTAATATTGGATTTATTTTATCCCTTACTGAAATTTATAATTATTGCAATCCTATCTGAAATGTTTTCAGAAACATTATCTTTGCATCTTCTCGCAGTTAGAGATATTATCTAAAATGAAATATTTTTCTGTGCTGCTAGAAACAAAATCTCTGAATAAAATCATTGTGGAATCATCACTAGAGTCTTACTTGACTAGAAAGTTTAGAAGCTTCCACAGCATGTTCAAAATCTGGTCTTCCAATTACAGCAGGCTCCTTATTCATTACTCCTTGTCCTTTCTTGTAGTCTGCCTAAAATGAATAAATAAGAGAATGTTAAATATTTCTACTCTCCAATGAAGAATTACATTGACATTAGCCAAAATAAAATATAATACACTCTCAGTCCATAAAAAATATTCTTACAATTCACCAAATACTAAAATGCTGACTGCTAAAGCAGGAATTGATTTTACAGTGTGGTAAAATAATTACTAACTTTAAGTCTATGTATCCAGTCATCATCACCATTGTGCTTATGTGTAAACACTGAAAAAAAATTAGGGGAAATTTCTGGATAATTGAGGCCCTGCATTCTGCATACAGATGGCTTTTATGGCTTTGTTTAGTCTTAGGAACTGAACTAACCCTGTCTGGCTAACATGCAGTTGAATTTAGTAAATAGTTATTGATCTTTAAGGTGAATATAGCCTATGTCATTCAAATATTTGATTCAAGTTAAGTCATCATTTTTTGGGGGTTAGGAAGATTGTCCCTGAGCTAACATCAGTGCCAATATTCCTTTATTTTGTATATGGGATGCCACCACAGCATGGCTTGATGAGCAGTGGTGTAGGTTGCACCCAGGATCTGAACCCGCGAACCCCAGGCCGCCAAAACAGAGCAAGCAAACCTAACCACTATGCCACTGGGCTGGCCCCAAAGTCATCAATTTTAACCAGGGTCTTAGGCATGTTTACGTAAAATGATATTAACCAAGGAGAATGTCTTAGAGATGATAAGAAACAGCCATGATATGAGGAAACGTACAAGGGTAAATGTTGGCAGAAGAGAATCTGCACAATTAACAGCAACAAGATGGGAACAAGGCCCAGTGATGTTCTTTGGGACAGGGTAAGGTGAGAGATAATATGGGACCAGATGACTGACAACCTTGACTTTCAGGCTGAGACTTTTGAATTTTATCCTATACCCAAATAGTACTTATTTCTCTAAAAGTATAATAATAGCCATAGTCAAGTCGAGTTTGGGCAGTTTCTACATATATCCAAATAATTTACATAGTCAAATGAATAATCCAGATAAAAAACTGAGACGTCATTAATTCAGATTGATTAATTTCACTATTTGAATTAACCATCCAACTACCATAGCCATGCTTTGTCTTCTGTAAAAATAAGAAATCATTTCTTCTCAAGATAAGAAAGAGAGATTACATTGCTTATGATCTTGGAGATCTGCATTGCCATCTTGATGTCTGGTCTGTCGAGCTCAGCACTATACATGTGGCTGTCCTGCACATCTTTTCTATAAGAAATCTGATCAAAGAGACAGTTTTGATTGAAAAAAATGAAATTAGTAATCTCATATAGCTACTAGTCTTAATGTCCACAGCCTTAATATCCGTTTATTCTTGCCATAATCATGCAGAGAGCCCACTGACCGTAACTTTATTTTAATGCACAACATTTATTTGGATAGATATATTCTCTTTTTACTATGCCTATGCCTCACTAACATTACTGCATGTGAACTGAACTTATACAACATAAGGAATAAGAGACCAAGATCTCAGCACAAAACCAATCTTAAAGGATTTACATATACCACCCTCATAAGCATGTCGTTGTGTGTAAGTGTGTATGTGTATATTCACACAGAATATCTTCATCAGAGGCTTTAACTTGCCCATCGCACAGTCTCGACCCCCAGAGGATGTAGGATAAGCCCCAGCACACAAACAGAGAAAATCATTTCCAGGGGGAAGAGTGTGTGAGCTCAGAAACTCTCCAGCTTTCACCCTCCCAACCACACGCTTCTCTCCCTTTACTAACCCAGGTCTGGGAGTCTTAGTCATGGGTACTGATAGTTTTATTATCTAGTAAATATCATTGCAACAATTTGACCCTCCCAAAATAAAAGCAATTACATTAAGGAATATTCTTCCTCTGAATGCATGTTAGACACAATCAAACCAAAGTGTGGAAAATAGAGATTTAAAGAGGAAAAGAAAAACATACATATATATGTTTATATATATATATATATATAATTAGGGTCCCTCCAACCCCCTGTTGCAGAATTTCAGTAGAGGGGGCCCAAGAATCTGCATTTTAGTGAATTTCCCAGTTAACTGTGATGAATCATTGTTCTAGATAATATCAATTCTATCTTGTTATTTTCCTTTCAACCTTGCAGAATCAGAAAACATTTGTACTTTCTTAGGTCTTTAAATATATATATATTTATATATATATATTTGTATATATATTTGTATATATATATACAGTCAAATGTATATATATTTAAATATATATATATGTATATATATATATTTGTATATATATTTGTATATATATATACAGTCAAATGTACTTTAGGTGACAGTGGTCATTTAGATTAACTCAATTGACAAATGGGAGGACAGACTGGAAACAAACTGGTATAATGCCCAGCGGCCAACATCTCATCAGTCTGTCCACTTCTCTATTTCTTGAGATCATGAGTTGAAGGAATATTTAGCTGTTTGCTAGCTGCAATTCTATTTGGCAAAATCACCATGGCTGGTCAACTTGTCCATTACATATCTATTAAAGCTATAATGCAAAAGGTGCAGTAATGGTCATTTTTAAAACCCATTTTCACATTTCTCAAGGCATAGAAGGGTAGAGCACAGAAATGCACAAGTGAACATCTACACAAAATGCACAATTAATTACATTTTGTACAAAATAAGTATTACTAATGTTGCCTGCAAAGTTTCTACAGTAGCATCATCTGGGGTACTTATTTAAAATTTAGATTTCTGAAGTCCTTCCCCAACCCTCTGTAACAGAATTTCAGTAAATGAGGCCCAAGAATGTGTATTTTAGTGAATTCCCCAGATGACTGCTATGAATAAGTGTTCTAGATAATATCAATTGTACCTTGTTATTTTCAACTTTGCAGAGTTAAAAAACATTTGTACTTTCTTACTTTGAAAAGTAATATCAAAGGTAAGAAATGATAATGCATTAATACTTCTATAGGCTCTCTATGCATTATATTATTTTATTTCAACGAAACATTTATATACATTTCTATTTACTCTTTTAAGAGCTTACATTTGCCTCACCACCAAAACTTTTTTTTTTTTTGCTGAGGGAGATTGGCCCTGAGCTAACATTTGTGCCAATCTTTCCTCTATTTTGTATGTGGGTCACTGCCATAGCATGGCTCAATGAGTGGTCCAAACCTGCAAAACCGGGCTGCTGAACCAGAGCACGCGAACTTAAGCACTACACCACCAGGCCGGCCCCCACCAAGACTATTTTCTTAAACTATGCTTATCATCATAAATCTGTCTGACAAGTGAACACAGCTTGAAAACAATTAGCATAATTTCAGCAAGAACATCTGTTTTCTTCAATATTTCTATTTTCATAGGATTTACCTTAACAAGTAATTTTAGGTAGGTTTTGTGCATCCAGTTAGCAAAAAAGAAACATAAAAATAAGCTGAAAACTGAGTTATTTGGTTGGGTGAATTTTAAATCATTAGGGGTTTAAAATAAGCCAATTTCTTTGGTTTCAAAAAGCAACACATTCACCCACAAACGACGGCCAATCAACCTCAGCCTACACTGAGTTAAACACAAGCTGTGTAAACAAAAACCGACTCTCAGGTGAAAACAAACCCAAATCATTACCCACCTACAAGACTGTTTTTCGGTTACTACATTCACATGAAAACCATAGTGAGGAAATGTCTTTTTGTTTAGAAAAGAAAGAAGGTAAAAATGGAAACCCTCACTTTCTGAAAAGAGCTGCAACCTTTTAGAAATCTAAGCTTTACATGGGTTACCTAATTATATGCTGTTCAGTCTAATGACTGCGTGGAGAGAGGTGAACAGCACAAAGGCGGCAGGAGCAGGACTGTGAATAGGGCCCCATCATCCATGTAAATTGCAAATTAGAGGCCGGCATATGCGACTCAAAACAAATATTAAGATTGACATGAGCTGCAAATTCAAACAAGCGGACACCACAGAGCTACACGGGAGAAAAGCACCGGGAGCCTGTTCACTAGTCAGATCTGCCAGAATATCCCCGCTTGGGAATATTCCACAGGAACGGGGGCTTACGCTGAGGGACGCTGAGATTCTCACTATCTGCAAGGATGTCTGATCGTAGGTGGTATGGCAACGTGGTTGCCTGCGTGGACTATTCACCTTCCTCCACCTCACCTGTTACGTGGGTGTGAGGGAAACTCAGCTGACATTTCTACGTATTTGCTCCATTCTGCGGTCCATCGGAACCAAGGAAGAATAAAAATGTTACGCAGAAGAAGAGAGGTTTGTCAGTGGAAGGTTAAAGAATATATATACACTTTTTTCTATTTCCTGAATGAATTCAAACCCTAAATGCTAACTGTACTGGAACAGGGGACTGGCCTCCATTCTTCAGACAGTCTTCTCAGGAGGATATGGTGTTCTATATAATGTTGTTTTGAATAAGAAGAGAGAAAGAAAGAGAGTCCTGAAAAATCATCAACCCAGGACAGGTGCAAGCTTGAGGGTCATTGATTGATTTTACCTCATTTTATGAAATGTTTTATTCCCTTCTGTGTCCTCAGAGGATAGCAGAGAATGAAGAAGGAGGAGGAGGGAGGGAGAGAGGAAGGATGAAGGAGGAGGTGGAGGAGGAGGAAGTGAAAGAAAAAGAAGATAATGATAATAATAATAGCCTCCATTTTAGACCATTTATTATGTAGTACCAGGTACCACATTATATAAGTACCAGGTACTTAATATTCACTGCCTCACTCATACATTTCTTATATGTGTGACTATAAGAATTTATATCCATTAAACCAAGTTCCCTTTACAACTCTCCTATTTCAAATTTTTCTTAATTTTAACTATTTATTCTCAGTAATGAATATTAGAATAATTCTAGTAAATTCCACAAAGGAAACAAATAGAATTTGAATGGGCATTGCACTAAACCTACAAAATGATTTAGGGAAAAACGATATCTCAACACTATTTCACTCTGTTCCAGGAGAAGAAGGTGTATTTCTCCATTTCTTTACATCTTTTATTATATCTTTCAATGAAGTTTCATCATTTTCTTCTATAGGTCCCGGACAGGGCAATATAATAATTATCACATGATTTTCATTTTTCTACATTTATCTTGTACCCAAGACAAATAGCTTTATCTTTTTTTGTGAGGAAGATCAGCCCTGAGCTAACATCCATTGCCAATCCTTCACTTTTTGCTGAGGAAGACTGGCCCTGGGCTAACATCCGTGCCCCTCTTCCTCTGCTTTATATGGGACACCGCCACAGCATGGCTTGACAAGCAGTGCATTGGTCCGCACCCAGGATCCAAACCTGCAAAGCCCAGGCCGCCAGAGCGTAACGTGCAAACTTAACCACTATGCCACCGGGCCAGCCCCCAGCTTTATCTTTTTAATGGTATACAACAGCACATAAACTTATCTGCAAAGAATGATTGTGGTTTCTTTCTCAGGAAAACCCAAAATTATTACTTTACAGGTTTGATCTCTTCTTCCTGTCTTTTTTCCATTGAATTTATTTCCTCGCCCTTTTCTGCATATCTGGGTCATTTTCCCAAATTATTCCTTTGTAGTGGACATGCATTAATTTGTTTTTAATCTGTCTAGCATTTTTTATTTGGAAACTGCCCCTCCCTCACTCCATGTGACTTGGTGGGGCTATCAAATGCAGCCTACCTTCTGGGGACAGGAGTGGCCACATGACAGGCTGTCCAATCAGATACCTCATCCCTTTGGAAACCATAATTAACAAGAGGGCAGACACATAACCCAAGCAGGGCCAGAGTCATCTGAAGGATCTGAGGCTGGGGGGAGAAAGAGCTGCTGCCCTTTCCTCTGGGATCAGCTACTGTGAAGACGATTTAATTTTGGACACACCAGCTGTCATTTTGAGACCACCTAGACAGGGTCTGTCTGCAAGGGAAGTTCTATGGAAGCAAGCAGAGCCAAGAGATGGGAAAAGAGGAAGAGTCCTGGTCATACTGTGGAGCCTCTGGGTCCAGTTATGCCTGAAGGTAGTTTGAACTTCCCAATTATATTAGCTCATTTTTCACTTGAGCTAACATGAGATGGATTTCTGTCACTAAATCTGGAAACCCCTAACACATTCTCCATTTCACATGTTTTTCTGCAGTATCAAATCTGTTCTTTATTGCCTCCAAGAAAAATTTTAATTCTACCAAAATCTGTCATTGAATTTCTTCCTTATCTCACCAGGTTCAACTTTCCCCCTCAGCTTGTATTTTCATCTCTTTTTATTATGTTGTAATCTCAGCTTTTTCTCTCCTTATAATCTTTCCCCTTCTGTTTCATAAGGGCATGTCTTTGGCATGTTTTTCACATTCGTGCAGAGTGTCCAGTGTGCCAGGCACGATTCTGAACACTCTACTTGAGTTAATTCATTAAACCCTCACCCCACCCCTTTTGGGCCGGATTGTCTGTACTCAAGTGGGCTCCATCAACACTCCCTTCCGAGGCTGGAACTAGTTATCCAGAATCCCCTTGCTTGTATTGTTCCAGGTTAGACTTGGCCAATAAGAGATTCACACTAAATTTTGAAAATGACAGTGAAATGGACGCCTTTGTTCTCCATGTACAGCCAGACACGTACATGTCGGACAAAGGATTCCCAGGGACTTTGCAGCAAGCTTTTCATATTCAGACAACAGTGATTTGAGACTCCTCAATAGTTGAGTTAATAAACCGGAGAAAAGCAGAACGTCCACCAAGACTATCCTTAGAGTGAAATTCAAGCACTTGGAGCTGCGAAAATGAGAGGCGAGGAATGGCAGCCAGGATGGAAGCCACAGATAGAAACCTGCGGGGACGAAGGGCGGAGTGAGCAGACAGACGTCAAGAAATCAAATCCAAATGGCCCACAGCTGTCCATTCTCTTTGTTACACTGGTGAAGGTTAACATGATTCTTGGTGAGAAGAAACTAGACGGAATATATATCTTTTAAGTTTGTGGAGCAGAAGTGAGCAGCGTAACCTGTATTTAGTTACAATCTGGAAACACCAGTTCAGTCATTCTCAAGAAATCCTTTTGTCATTATCATCAACTCTCACACCACAGAAGCCCTCCAAGTATCACCAAATAGACACATAGACTGGAAATTCTATCTTAGTGAGGCTTATTTCTGTCTGGGCATGCTATATGTAAAAAAAACTACTACATTATTCAATTGTAATATTTTTATAAGAGAATGCAAACCTTTTAAATAAAAGTAAATGCAGGATCTGATATTCATCAGAAGACAGAAAAGTTCTCAATCTTCTAAAGTAAAACGTGGAGCTGTGTCTAGAACAGTTGATCATTATTATTATTGTCATTGTTTATAAAGCACTTTATAGTTGATCAAAGTTATCTTACTCATGATTTAATTTTATCACCACCACAATCTTGTGAAGCAGGCAGAATAATCATTACTAACTATTCGGTCTTAGTGATGAACAAAATACTAATATATCAATTTTAATACTAAATCCTAAAGCGCCATTATTGTAAGTCATATCGGGGAACCACACAGAGTCATAAATGTTTTTCCAGTATCATTTTACTGACTTATTTTTAAGCTTTTTCACTTTCTGATGAAATAGAAAGTCTGTCTACACATAAGTTTTCATTAATGTTAAGAAAGTACATACATCATTTTTGAAAAGAACATTAAGTCTCTGGTTTCCCCTGCTGAATACTTCTTTCTAATACACATTGAATTGATTACCAATATGGCATTTTGGAAAAGTTTACCATTCCAATTTCATCACAATTCTATACAGACCACATTACTTATAAAACTTAAAATGGCAGTTTAAAATTTGTTTGACTTATTTCAGAACCATTGGACTTCATGTCTAATAAGATTGATGAGCACTCAAAATATTACTGGGGTTTTCATTACAAGCCCATCTTTAGGGGAAAGTAACAAAATAGAATATCTCCAGTTTCCCTAATTACATTAGAAAAATTTGGCAGGGGTACATCCCTTAAGATACAAAAGGATTTAGATTGGCTGTTTTTAATCATATTTTGATTCTAGTATCAACAAGATAGGTAGTTACACGGGTTCAGGAAACTTCTGAAGATGCCCTTCTGAACTAAGTGCTTCTTAATATAAATTTCATATTGATTTGGCCTTTTTATAAATCCAACCTGTTTTAATTGTTTCGAATTAACGATGAAATCACCCTAAACTCTTAAATCACCCTTTAAAACTGGAGGACAACCAAACAGGACTAATATTTTATGGAGTGGCTTTTCCTCAGAGCCCTATACATATCTTGTCTCATTTAACACCACTTGTGAGAGCCCTAGGAGGCAGACATCATTTTTATGGATGAGAAAATCGAAATTTGGAGATATTCAATAATTTGTCCAAGGTCATCCAGGCAACATGTGGCAAAGCAAGCATTGTAACCCCAGTCTGACTCCAAATTTCTTTTCTATTATATGCCATAGTAGAGGATATTCTGAGAAATAATTTTTTCCCTGTTTTGTGTTCATCAAATGGGGTGACAGAAGAGACTACTGCCCCCAGAATACCTGTCCCCTTGGAACTCTCAGTTATTCAGAGGTGAAAATTCAGTTCGTCAGTCACAAAAAAACCTCTTTCCCACCCTCTTCTGCTTATTCACTTCTCTAAAGATGTATAGGAGAGAACAGTTCTGAAAAAAACAAATCACTCCCTTTGGCCCATTGATGAATGTTCTAACAAAAGGTTGAGCAGAAAGAAGGCAGAAATTAAAAGGTTTGAACTGTAATTGCCCGAGTTTCTTGGTTCTCTAAGAGAGATTAGAAAGCTGACTTGATTTTGGTGGAAACATAAAACGGTAAGCGAAGATGCTGACTTACATTGTTTCCAGGTAAATCAGATGTACACGTGATGACACACTTTATTTTAAATTAAATTAAGTCATTTCTAGTGCATAGTGCAAAGTGACACTCCACGTTATGAAAGGGTAATTCTATTAGCAAATTCTCTGCAAATGAGTCTCACTGGACTGACATTTATGGGAAACCGAGTTCTGTTTTTGATGGAGACGCTGTAGCCTCACCTTCTGAACCAAGAGATGTACCTGCTTTCCTTGTGGCCTTCAAGACCTACCTTTAAATTTCATATTGTAGGGACAACAGATGTATTATTCTAAGCGCCCTGACTCTAGAGGAATAGCAACTACTGCACAGGTAGAATACAAATATCATTCTCACTTTAAATCTGGGTAAATAGTCTTAAACACTGTCTAAATCCTATTATATGTACAAACTTTGCATGTAAAGGTTGAACCAAGTAGGCAGAGGAGTGTAAGTAAACACATCCTTCTCCCATAAGTACACAGTATTGAATGGAGGAGAAAAGGGCTTTATACTTTATTCCCTCAATCCCTCAATCAAAGACCTTTTAAAAAGAAAAGGCAGAGTTAAAATAATAAACCCAGTTCTATGATAAGGAACTTCCGTATTTGAATTTCATTGAATTATAGAGTTAGAAAGGGCCTCCTGAGGATCCGTTGTAATGCCAGCCCCCTCCCCAGACCACCACGACCATCTTCCTTCCTGCAGTGCTCTGAATCCATCGATCTGAATTATGATAACTATTCTGAGCCCCATTTTAAAAATTTCATTTAAAATCTTGACCAATATCCAGTGACCTTTAAGAGGGAGGCAGTGGGGCATAACAGAAAGATTGGACTTGAGAGTTTGACTCTTCAGTCTCATTTTCCTCATCTACAAAATGAGAATCAGTATAGAGATTTTGTGGTAACTGGAAATGATCAAAGTCTTGGCACAGTTCCTGGTACACAGCAGTGCTCACTAAATGGTGGTTATTATGATTATTACAGTCATTCTTATAAAGTATCCCCTTAAAATGACCTTGCTAGTAATTACAGACATGTAGCTTCTTCATCTCTTACCAATCTTAAACCATCTTAGAAAAGTGCTTTGGTATTGGCATATGTTTATACATTTGGATTAAAACGTAAAACCTCACTTAGTTTTTACTAAGTATTGACCTATTGCAATTTAATATCAAATAACTGTTGCCATCCTGCAAAGAGGGACTCTGCACAGCTGGGGCTCTGGGGGCACAGATCAGCAAAGCGTCATCAGTAAGAGAACTAAGTGGGGGGACAGACCCTGTGCGAGATGTCAGAGATGTTTCAGGTAATTTTCAAAGAAAGGAAGTTTCTTGACCCAACTAGGCCAGACACTTCATCTTAACTGATTCTAACCCATAAAGAACCTGACAAAAAGTTTCTTTAATCCTTCTAGAAAGCAGAGAATTCATGATGGATAGATAAGCTTTCCCTGAGATTTGAGGAAGAAAGGATTCTTCTAGGCTACCAGGATAGTGGTGGTTATTGAGCAAGCACATGAAAGCTTTGATGTACCTGCCGACGTATAACTAAAGAAATTCATTTTCTACAGGCTCACTTCCTTCCACATGGCTTCTGCTTCTAAACCAGCCATTAGGCATCCATTGCTTTCCTAGTCCCCATGGGTCTTAAGTTTGACACTTTGACCCCCACAAGCATTTCAAAAGAAAGAGTAGCAGGGGACAATCTCGCTAGTGTTTGAGAATGACTCGTCCCTGGGCCATTGATTTCCGATGCTCTTTCAACCAGTTCTTCTGCAGTTCTAGAATGAAAACCATGGGCTCTTCGCCATCCAAGGAAGCCAAGGAAGCTCTAGGAAATGCTAATAACCCAGTAGGTCCCAAGGATTCATACATGTCTTGTTCAAAGCAGAATTTCCAATGTCTGCAAGTGCCTGACATTTCAAAGGCATTCCACAAGGTTCTAATGACTATTGACAGAATAATTCTGATGTACTTCTGACTGAACACTGAGAGATAAAAATCAAAGAAATTTTAAAGTCCTTTTTGAACAGGAGAGTCATAATACTTAAATTTCAACAATATAGCCATTAGCCCTGAGGTGGGTTAACTACAATTTTCCAGAAAATCATGAGGAATGGTTTCCTTACATTACTCTGGTGTTTATTGACCTCCATGGCATGTCTGACCTCTGGTGGCTCCTTCATATGGGCGTAATCGGAGATTCCTTTGGCAGCATCGTGTTTCTGTTTGTAGGCAATCTTAAAAAAAACACATACAAATTATTGTTAGTTTCATTTAGAGGTGTAATAAATTCTTACCTGTTAAAAGTTCAGTGTTTCGCTAAGATTTCATATATTTGAATACCATCACTGATGGTCAAATTTGCTTAAGCCTCTAAACAAAATAATATACATGATGCTTAAATGTTTGTGCTTCAGTTTTGACTCTTAATTCTAACTCTTTGCCATTTATTCCAAAAGTCCTTGTCCATGTGCTGAAATCACTTCTGGTATTCATCTAGCTTAAATCTCAGCTATGGTTTTGGGAAATCTTCCACATTCACGAGATTTTAGGGTCATAAATGTTCAAGATTTAAATCTTGGGAAAGCAACTGACAAAGTGGGGGAAATGGGGGTGGCCCAGCAGCACAGTGGTTAAGTTTGGCATGCTCTGCTTCAGTGGCCGGGGGTTCGTGGATTCGGATCCCGGGCATGGACCTACACACCACTCTTCAAGCCATGCTGTGGCAGTGTCCCATATACAAAACAGAGGAAGACTGACAGAGATGTTAGCTCAGGGCCAATCTTCCTCACACACACACAAAAAAGTGGGGGAAATGATTGGATATTTACAAGAGAATTGTTCATTTTTAAATTATTTGTTATGATTTTATGTCAGCACAGCTATAATATAATCTAAACCTCATTAAATGCCCTAACCTTTGGAAGAAAATAAAACATGCAGACAAAATTCTCACATATGTCAAGCCCTCTCCTCTGTTAGAGAAATGAGCATTACACCAACACCATCCATTACCACCAAGTTAAATTTGTTCCATCCTGAGACAGAGAGAAGGCATGAGAAATGATTACTTCAGAAGAAGAAGCAACCAAACTCAACAACAGAGTTAGAAATTAAAGAAAATCTAGAAGACAGCAAACAAATTATCCCCTTACTCTCAGTCTATGCCATTATCCTATTTATTTCCTTCACAATTTTTAATTACTTTGTTTCATTTTTGTACAATTATTTATATTCTGTCTGTCCTTCCTAGAACATGATTCTAGTTCACTGAGTGCTCAGAACCCAGAATGGTCCCTGGCACAAAGTAAGCAGCAATAAATATTTGCTCAATGAGTGAATAAATAAATGACTGAATAACTGAATGAACGAAAATAAAACAGGAATAAATGAATGAATTATCTTTCAATTAATTTCAAATGTATACTAAAAGTTTCATAATAAAAAGATATTAAATGGAGTTAGAATTCCTTGGTACAAGAGAATAAAGGCAACTTAAAAAGAAAAATGAGAACAGTGTTCACCAAGCACAAAACAAGATCTAATTTTCAGTGAAAAAGAATACAGTTAAACTTAAGTTTACCAATATATGATCCTTGAGAGCTATGTCTGTATCTTAGACATCTTTTAATATCCTGTACCTATTATAGTGAATGACACGGAGTAGAAATGCAATAAATGTTTAGTGAGTAAGTCAATACATGAGTTTATTAAACATTCTCATGAATCTGAACTCCTCATAGGCTTTAACAGAATTAACCACTCATTTAACTTAGATAATATACTTGTCTAAAGATAAAAGTGATAAATACAAAACTAATTTTTAAAAATAAAATCATCAAACCTTACCATAAAAAAGAAGCCATCTAGTACAACTATCAGTGTTTAAATCCCTTTTCTGGCTCCCCCACTAAGTTCTTCTTGAAAACTTCTACTGAAAGAGAATTCACCCGGGGACATCGCAGTCTCTAAATTTTGAGAGCTCTGATACAAAGTTCCTCCTTTCTACATAGCTGTATCTATCTGGCCGTGAGGGAAGAGTCTAGTTCACAGGACAGAACTTCAAACGTGGGAACATAGCTGTCAATCACTTCCATTCCTCCAGACTGCTGCATAGATTAAGGCTCTGAACCCCTGTACATTCTAAATGCTCTCCTCAGAGCAAATTTCAATTTATCCATCTCTTTCTTAAGGTGCCCACAATGTTCCAGATATGATCTGACCTATCCTTATTAGAATTGTTCGGTTTAACCCAGGTTATCATCTCTCACACGCTATACACTATTAATGCATCCATAGGTCACTTTTTCCCTTTGATGGCTATGTTGAGATTTCTGTCAACTAATACCCTTAAATCTTGTTCAGTCCTGCTCAGCCCTGTTCCCACATCCAATCCTGTGTATCTGGTTGATATTTAGGACTCATATGCAACACCTCTTGTTATTCCAGGGATAATTCATCTTGTTTGAGTCTGTCCATTGATTTAATCCATCAGGATATCTAATTCTGATTAATATATCTTTAAATTTCACCAATTAATTACATTAAACAAGAAACCCATTAAGAACTTCCATTCAGGTTGAGAAAGTCCATTATCTCAGTTCCATTACATTCTATATCATAACTTTGGGAGGAGGTTAGGAGGAGTCTAATGGGTGGCCAAGTCTATTAAGCCAAGAAGAAACTTCTATGGGAGTTGTTCCTTCTTCTTAAATAAAAAGAGCTAGCATATGCCTATCTCCTTTTTGCTGGATGCCTGGTTCATTTTGTATTTTAGACTGTCGTACTTGTGACTTTATAAATGTAACCAATGCAGCTGATCATTTTGTGGGTTATAGAAATGGTGAGTCATCAAACACAATTCAAAGAAGCACTCTTTCTTAAAAAGGCTACGTAATTTTCTACTTGCTGCATTAAAATAGTCATTTCATTTATAGCTGCTACTAAGTACCACTTTAGAATTAAGGTTACATCAAATTGGAGGCAGCTGAACTTTAATTCATCATATTAATTTTCATCCTTAAAATAGCTAATGGAAAATTATGTCAAGCTAATAAATTTCCTGATAAATTTGATTTCTTAGGATTTGTCATTATTGTGTGGCATTTCCCTAGATTAATACTGTTTTCTTCATACATTGAGAATTAAAGTTGCTATGGTATAGGACACCTAACTAGTGGAGGACACTTGCAGTAGTCTTATATACTTTACATATAAATATGCTTATATAAGTAAGTAATGTATATTGATAAGTAAGTAATTAATATATACATTAATATATACATAATTAATATATATGTAATATATATTAATATATACACAATATATATATTTAATGTAATACTTAAAGGTATTAAGTAATTGCTTAATACATTAAGTGACTAATATATACATTAAGTAATATAATGTATATTAAGTAAATGTATATTGTATATACTTTTATCTTATATTTGATCTCATAGTATATGTTTATATCTCATATATACATATATAAGATGTACATATATTTTTAACTTACACTATATTTTATAACTACTCTATAGGTAAATGTACTTTTAATCCCACAGCATAGACACCTCTGAAGCTCCTGAAACAGAATCCTGTGGTCACGACAGATAAAACACAGGCTCACATAAATCTCCTCAGTCCACATGCCTGAGTAGCCTATATCAGTTCTGTGATAATGGACTATTTAGCCTCTGCCTGAAACAGCCCTGGTGAGAAGGATCCACCACTTTGTGGCACATTCCACCCATGTCCAGAAGCCTCCTTTGTGATCTTTGTTTATAAATTTTTTAATGGGAGATACCTAATAAAATGGCCTCCTAAAATCTCCATATCTCTCTCTTCTTTTTTAAGGCATTTCTTCCTATCAGTAATTTTCTACAAGGAATATTAACTTTACTAATCTTATCACTTTAGGTGGAATGTAAGCATCTGAGAATGTTTGCAAATTGATTTTAAGATAATATTTTGTTCCAATGTCAAAAGTTTAGGAGATGTTTCATTAGAACTTGGAAGGCCACTAAATTTCAAAATTTGTCTAATATTCTAATTTGGGTTCCCACAAATCTGATACTATTTGGACACAGTAAAGGGTTACTTCTTTCATTATCACAGACACTGTTAAATAGTTTCACTTTCTTGCCTGTCTTATTACCAGGTAAACTCTGAGAATTGCAATTTTAACAATAATAAAATTGATTTATGCAAATCTAAAGAAATGTTATTACAACTACATAAATCTTTGAAATAGATACCTTATTCAGAATCCAAGTTTTTCCTTTCTAACAAGTTCAATGACTAGTTATAACACAGGGCAGCACTGCTCTTTGAGAGCACATACATCTTTCCCAGGGTGCATATTCTACTAGGGGATAATACACGGTAACAATGTAAGTGATAACCTATTCCAGAAAAAAAAATAGACAGATTCCAAAATATACAATATGGATTATTTTTCATGTTAAGTTTTATTTTGCACGTATTTGTGAACTATAGACCTGTTTATGCCATAAAAATGTGAGAAAAGTTGTGCATTTCCAAAGCAATGAGGATGTAAATATTTGAAAATGTTACCTTCCCAAGTAAGTATAAAAATAAGAATAAATTGTTTCTCTTCTTTCTTTATTGCATAATTGTTGCTTGTCACATATCAAGTGTTATGTTGCAATTATTTGCTTTATAAAATAGTCGGTATTATCAGCAAGTGGCTAGGTGACCAGATGTTGGCAGGGGAGATAAAGGGCATATTAGTCATGGTCAGCCATGCAGAATCCTGACATCATATATTTTTAGCCTCATGTTGCACAGCTGAGATTAGATTACTGCCAAGTTGGGTACACAGTGGACATTTAAACTTGTAATAATGAAGCACTTCAAGGTGTTCTGCAAAGGATAACTATACTCAGTATTTTTCAAGAGTAATCTATTTTCAGACTATTTTAAAATTATGTAGGTATCCTCTACTTAAAAGTAAAAAGATTCCGGAGGAAGAAGTAACTTGTTTAATACGAAAAAAGAAGGGTAGAAATGATAAGAAAGAGGTGGTACAGTATGGTTAAGAACCCAGACTCTGAGCCAGTCTATTCATGTTCATGTGCTGGCTCTGCCATTTATTGGCTTTGTGACCTTGGGCAAGTTACTTAACCCCTCTGTGCTTCAGTTTCCACATCTCCAAAATGAGGATACTTCACAGAGTTGTGAGAATTAAATGATATAAATATATGTAAAATGCATAGAACAGTACCTGACACATAGTAAGCATTTCTGTGTATTGACTATTAACCTAAAATGCAGCATGAAAAATATGAACTATGTAAAAGGAAACATTTCCTTAGAAAGGAAATCAATAAATTGAACAAAAATCCATTTTACAAGTATTTTTTAAATTTTTATTCAATTTCTTTAAATAAAAAAAACAGTTCATTTTACAAATATTTACAGAACACTCCCTGTGTGCCAAGGACTGTTCTAAGCACAGAGGTAGGGCAGGGAAAAGACAGATGAGGCCCTTGCTCACTTAGGGAGCCCAGTAACAGATTAATAAAGTAATCCAAAAAATCTGATTGTGTTATGAAGAAAACAAAAAAATAAGTTGAGTGAGAAAGTGGCGAAATATTCTATTTTGAACTTCTGTTTTAAGCACCACAATAGATTAAATGCATGAAGAATTCCTTATGTGTTGATGTGCTCTAAAGGGACAATTACTCCTAAACTCTTGTGGATTCAAAACGAGTTTACATGATGACCGTCCTCAAGTTCATCTGCAACTTGCAATCACTAAAATGGCCATTTCCACCTGATGGAGGCTGTCTGAGGTAGCCTGACATATTCTAAGTGAAAAACACAATCCACAGAAGACATTGAGGAACCACTTGTCTCACTGGTACAGCACAGACCTGTGGATGCTGGATTTATCCATTAACTCTTCATGTGACTCTTTTTTCTGAGGTATAATTAACATACAGTATTATATTAGTTTCAGGTGTACAACACAGTGATTCAACATTTGTATACATTGTGAAATGATTGCCACGATAAGGCTAGTTACCATCTGTCACCTTACAAAGTTAATAGAATATTATTGACTAATTATTATTATTACTATACTATATTATATTAATAGATATAGTATATTATTATATACTAATTATTATTATTCCCCATGCTGTATTTTACATCCCCATGACTTCTTTATTTTATAACTGGAAGTTTGTACTTCTTAATGCCCTTCACTCATTTCACCCCTTCCTCTCTGGTAACCACCAATCTGTTCTCTGTATCTATGAGTCTGCATTTTCTTTGGTTTGGTTTGTTCGGTTTGGTTTTTAGATTCCACATCTAAGTGAAATCATATGGTATTTGTCTTTCTCTGTCTGACTTATTTCACTTAGCATAATACCCTCAAATTCCATCCATGTTGTCACAAATGGCAAGATTTCATTCTTTTTTATGGCTGAGTAGTACTCCATTGTGTATATATATATATATACTACACCTTCTTTATCCCTTCATCCATTGATGTACACTTAGGCTGTTTAAACAATCTTTATGTGACTTTTAATAAGCTTCTGGAATGTTCTCCTCTTAGACATCACATGTTAAATGGGAGACTAGTTTAATATTTGCTATAATATTTTAATCTAAGTAAACTGTCCAAATAGGATTAAAATTTGCTCTATTAATAGTGGTGAATGGAACTAGGAAAACAGCATCATGTGACTAACACAAACCTGCATGTCCTTTTCATTTTCTTTGATTCCACAGTGACTACTGACAGCACTCGAATCAGTTGCTTCCATCTTTCATTTAATATCTAAGATAAACAACTTCTTTTATGCTAAATAATTTATATTAGATTACATGTTTGATCTACATAATTATATAATAATTTAGGAAAACCACACCTCACTCTGAAGCTTCGTAACTTCTCCTGCAAAGACACTGTCAATGGTGGCTGGCATCTGCTTATAAAGAGAATTGGAAAGGTCCGCCTTAATGGTGCCTTTGTATTTTGCCTAGGGGGAAGAAAAGAAAAGAAAAAAAGTAAATAAACATTCCCTTTTTTTTTTTACTGTGAATACTGAAAGAGAACTAAAAAAAACTTTCTTCAGAAACACAATTAATTTAAAAATCTGAAGAGCATTTAAATTGTAGATACTGGACCTGATGAATATATTTTAAAGAGAGATAAATAAACCCAATTTACCATGGAGAAAGCATTTAAAGACTATTTTTCTATTTAAAGCCATGTACATTTCTCAAAGTACTGTATTTGTATGTATTGACAGTTTCATATGTTTGATCAGCAACGAAAAACCTAAGAACAAGGAAACATTCCAGAAAAATACAAGTCGTTAGAATCTACTGTCTAGAACCTGAATGCAAAGACAGCATTCCTTTATTCAAGTCTTGTTAACCTCCTTCCACCACAGATGAGTGGTAAGGTTGCTTTTTTGCTGTTTCTGCACCTTCCCACCTCCATTCTGTGCTGTCTCTAAGCCATCTCAATCATTACTCATAAAGAGAAACACTCATTCACCATTTTCTCTTGGGAAAATCAGGTTCAAAGTAACACAACAGATTGCCCGCTTCCATTTTTTTGTTCTGCACTCAACTCCTTCAGGAAAAAGAATCAATTAACAATATGAAAACTAAGAATTGCTCTGCAGAGGAGAAATAACAGCTCACACAAACAAAACCGTGTTTTTCCACACTCTGTCGAAAAGTCCTTGATACCACTCCCACTCAGAGCTAGAGTTGAGTGTTAATTTATTGAGCAAATATCCTGTGTAAGCCTTGTGTTCCCACAACTCTTTACATTTTGGTACTTCATAAAAGAAAATTTACCAGTTTCCTCAAAATGTTTTCATGTTAGCAGAAATAATCCAGAGACTATCACATTGATCTTTTTCCAACATAACTTACAAAACACTAGAGGTCAGTCATTTACAACACTATTTTATTCATTCTCTTTTCAAGTTTATCTCTTTGAAGTGATGTACTCACAGACTACAGAAATGCCTCATCACAGAAATCACTGTTCACATCGTGCTTTTTAATGCGACATGAACTGTGGTTCTAAACACTCTCAGAAAGAGAGTGTATGATTTCTCAGCTGGAAAATGAATGTAGTGCATTTCTCACTCTGTGGTTTCAGAAGGGTACCTCTGTTAAACGGATCCTACTCAAAAACAGTTTAAATCGATTTAAAATTATTTACTAAAGATACCACTTTTAATGGAATCAGCTGGTAAATTTTACCTATTTTCAAAATGATAGTCAATAATTCATATCTAATAAGTCTGTTAGGAAATAAAATAATGGAACTTCTAAAATGAACTATTTTGCCAGTACTTTCTACTTACTGAAAAAAAAAAATCCCCTTTGAAGAGTAATTCTACATAAATAAGAAAGGGTTGGAATCAAAATATAGACATTATAATAAAATATATCAACCATAAATAGTAAAATATATCAATTTACATCAGTTAATTGACATAGTGCATCTTACATAATTATATAGATATTACCAATATTCAGTGGTGTTTTCAAAAACATTCTTCTCTAAATTTAACGCACAGACATCTATCTACATAAATAGAAAAAGAAAATGTAAGCCATTTTGCAAGTTTTGATACCTTACCTCAGAAATATAAGCGCCAATATTTTTTACATGGTTTAGCATAGGGGTGTCAGTCACAAATGTACACTTGTTCTTAGACTTTCTATACTCTTCTTTATAATGGATCTAAAGAGAATATTTACATAAGAAGAGAAAGAAGAAAAACAATTTTAATGCTCCTTTTTTGAACAGAAGAATTAACTTGACAAAGTCCGTTTTCTGAAGTAAATACTCAAATGTGGAATGATGCTCAAAACAAGCCAGATCGGATAAACCAACATCCAGCGCAGAACTGCAAAGGTGATGGGCATAGTAAAGAGTGTTCCTTAGATAAGCTAGGGTCCAGTTATCATCAAGGACCCTGTGTGTTGGACCCACAGTGACTATGGGTCCTGTTTGCCCATCTTGCTCAGCATAATTATTAAACATTCTCCATTTCCCTTGAACAAGTGTCCTGGTTTATTGTTACTTTTAAGCCACTGACCTTAACAGTTAAGCCTATGGTCAGACAGAAACACAGTTGTCTACCTTTAGGTTTAAAACAAGCAGTCATCAGGACAGACGTAAACAGTTAAGAAGCAGAGGCAGAAATTAAACAAATGGAGATTACTATTAGCATCATTACCTATACGTGTGGATTAGAGGAAGGGGCTTAAATTGTGACCACAATGGGCTTCCTGTTACCAATTAATTCCACTGGAATCAAACTCACCTAACTTATGAGCACCTATTGGCCTCCCCATCCTCCTCCTCTCCCCCAACAAGAGCAGAACCTGCCCAGAAAGCTTGCCACATGGTGGAGATCACTCCAGAATGTCCTCTTGCTGTGGGTAGGCAGATGAGCAAGACAAAATCCAAAAAGGCTTAGCTGAGCATGCTCACTTCTTTTCTCGAACTCATTAAGAAAATGAGTCACTCCCTTCCCTTGGAGAGAGGCCAGAAGTGTTACTGTGGGGGAAGACCCCGCCTGGACACAGGAGCTGAAAAGAAGTCAGGAGCTGTGGAGGAGGACTTAACATGGAATCCCGCCATCAGCCAATTGCCGTCCAGTTTGAAAACCGGGGAGGCAAAACTTCTGACTAGTTGAGAGGATGAAAGTAATTTGCTAAAGGTTATATCACCCTGTAATAAAGCTATGTTTATCCACCCAAGACTAAATACTTAGGCGGGAAAAAATGTCCCAGTTCAGATGATAAATTACATGGTCTCCCTAATTATAACCTAAAAGTGAAGTTTAATTGTATATACTACCTAGTTCTTAAAGGACATGACTAATATTGATGTTACACACTCACATCACATAGAGATTTGACCATATGCAAACTTGATTTGAGGGGCAGTAATTGACCTGAGGTACAGCCAGATACGAACATAGTCAGTTATTTCCAAATACCATATTTCACTGCTGTGACTCTTAGATAGTACATGCCTACACATTAAACATTTGCTTTATTCATGAACGTTAGCACATATTTATCTCATCTGAGCACTAAATTACTTTTTTTCTTCTCAGAGATTAGCCATAATTTCAGGTCTCTGCAAATCATCTTCCTCAGTCGCTAGTAATTAAACTGTTCATGGCAGTACGATAAACAGTAGGCTATTTTGATCATAAGGAGAAAAAAACGTATCTCCGTTATATAATTAAGTGTGAGAGAAAATAACTTATCATTAAGCTTAAGTCTGGCTCATTATTTGTATCTTTTGCCACCATCCTTTCCCTGTCACATTCACGTTCTTCACCACAGTGGCATGTGCCATGACTACAGGCCTCCTGATAAGCTCTGACCTGAGCAGAATGTTCAGGACAGGAACACAGGATAAGGGTGAAGTATTTACTTCCTTTGCTATGCAGTTAAATAGTTCAGTCTTAAGTGTGGTCTCCATTCTTTTCTTCAGTCTTTAGTTAAAAGATACACACACACATGTACACATATTATTTGCTAATTGTCACTCATATTGTATTTCTTCTGAATTTTATAATGTGAGTGACAATAAGCAAATGATCTCAAATTTTGTATAAAGAAGGCCATGCATTAGTAGCCTTTCTATACCAGGATAATAGGAAAAGACAGAGGAAAGAAAACTGTGCCAACGACTGACACAAAATCTTAGGTAACATAAAAATCACTGAGTAGACAGCCATTTCCTAATATGACCATGTATGTTTCCTATCACAAGCATGGCCCCATCTATTGGACAGATTGCCTATCCAAACCCCTTCTTTCCTAATAACAGAACCCAAATGTATTTATAAGGGTAGCCAGGCCCTACCCCAGCCCCAGGGGACATACTGCTCTAAACCAGGCCTGGTTTTCTCATTTCCCTGAGCTAGTGATTGGCCTAGAGAGGCCAAGTGCCCAGTTCTGGCCATGAGACATTCGTGGAAGTCTTCCCAGCAGTGTTACTGGTGTTTCTGGTATAAAGGAGAGATTTTGCTGGCACAGCCCTTTGACCTTTGCCCTTCCACCTTTTGCCTTCCCCAATCACAGGGATGCAGCAGCAATGATGTCATCATAAGGCAATAAGCCACCATACTAATGATGGCAGAGCAGAAGGAAAGGAGCCTGACAGACTGATAACATTCAACCAACTAAGACTGGACCCCCAACCTCCAGGCTTCATAGGTGAAAAGAATAAATATCTATTTGTTAAGCTTCTGTGCTAGGGTTTTCCTGTTACTTGTGGCCATCTGCACTCATAACCAATACACCAGCCAGGTTATTTTCTAATTGGAAAAAAAAAGGCAAAGTTGATGACTAAACGGTCTTGAAGATACCCCAAATATTTACTTTCTGCTTTGACCTCATCCATTAATCCCACCACATCTCAACCACAATTAGAGTTAAATTAGTTCAGTGGTGTTTCCTCCTCTTTGCCCGGCTTCTTTCACTTAGTATGAGATTAGCTAATGGCTGAAATGGAATGACAGATGTAGAAATGTTTGAGGATATTTCTTTAACAAGCATTCTTAACCAAAAGTATCTAGAAAGTCTTTTCACAAATGACGCCATTTTGGCTAAATGCAATAAAGTCTGGAGGAAAGAACTGTGGCTCCATCACTGTGTGTGAACTGGGATGCTCACAGCCAAGTTGCTCTCCCAGGTTTCCTAACACAGAGCTTTTTCTGAAGGTGTAACCACAGAATCTAATGTTTTCAGCATTGGAAGGATTTACAACAAACAATGTTCATTTGCCCGGAAAATCTTCTTTCTGCTGCCAGGTAAATGAACACCCTAAAAAGGTTTGAGCCAAAACATTGAGTCAGAGGCTTCCTGCAGATGTGGCCAAACTTGCTCTGCAGAGACTCTTTATGCCTAGTTGACAAGAAACATACAAAAGACTCCCTTTTAACCTAATATTTTTTATGACCACCTGACAAAGCGCTCCTTCCTATATGCATGACTCAGACTGCTCAATAGAGTCGATTGATTTGATTTATTCAAGGAATTGATTAGATAGTTAACAAACAGGACGAAAGAACAGAGGGAGAGGCTATCTGGAAAAACAAAAAGTGTTCCACAGTTTGAAAAATCAAAGAGGCTGCCTCAGGAGACCAGAAGTCTTTCAAGATTGGGAAGTGAGTTATGCAGAGGGAAACCCCACACTATGGGCAGGGCAAGTGCAAAGCAGAAACTAGATGGGGCAAAAAAAATTGAAAAATGCCTTGTACTGATCCCCAAAGTGAAGCCACCTGACCTGAAACTCAGGCATTTCTTTCGATGGAGAAATCTAAACAGTGCGGGCCTCTCGAACTTATCTCTAGGCCAATCTTACTTAACATTTTCATAAATGATCTGGCAAGGGTGTGATACAGCGGAGTCTGCAGGTCAGCTGATGACCCCAAGCTCTCCTGGAGACTGAAATGGCAAACAGAGAGATGAATGAGCTGGGGAAGCTGTCAAAGGGCCAAGCAAGAGGGCAGAAAACTACAGACTGATTCCTCACTAGCAAGGTGAAAATCGTTCAAACTACTATTAAGAGATGATGGGCCCTAAGCCATCAGCAACAGAAATTAGGACTGAAAATGGCTGAGGATGATGTCCTACAGGGGTTTATCTAACAGCCTTCTGCAGCCCCCAAGTCCAAGAAACTCTAAATATCATCACAAAGGGTGCAGGAAGCAATGGGAACATCACCCCACCCTACTCATAATCACAGGCCAGCCACAACTGGACTGCTGTGCACAGTGCTGGTTATTACCCCCCAATAAAGACGTGAAAGTTAGAAAGAGGTCCAAAGAGGGATAGTTAGAATGATGAAGGGGATGTAGAAGGACTGCTCCATGAAGAGAAACCCATAAAACTACCCTTCTCATCTAAAGATTGGAGCAGAGTGGAGTGGCTACCAGCCAGGCTCTGGACTTACCCGGACCTAAGCCTGAATCTTGTCCCCACCCCTCACTAGACAGGTGACCTTGGACAAGCTACTCAACCTTGGGTTTCACCACCTCTGAACTGAGGCTCATAGAACCTATGGCATTCGCTTGTTGTGGCACAGAATCCATAATATATGTGGAGTGCCTGGCACACAGCAGGAGAGGAAGAATGTGATGGTGGCCAAGGCTTGGGAGTCAGACAGACCTTGTTTCAAATCTCTAGATCACTAGCTGTGTGATTTGATCAACAGAATGTGAGGCTGCTTCTTAAAGCTTCAAGATGTAAGATCATGCAAAGCAAGCAAACAATGCCCCAAACGCACTTGGTGACATAAGCTGCAGATTGCCTTCAAACAAACAAAAAGCCTCAGATAACCACATGGGTGCACACCGGGATACAATGGGTTATAAAACAAAATGAAGGGATCTGAAGGTTTGTCTTTAAATTTAAGTTTGAGATCAGGGAAAAGACTGGTGCACTGAATCAAATTCGGGACACTAACAGATGGGCACCATCAGAGGCATAATGTAGTCTTGCCCGGAACTGAATCTAACTCAGCACAGACATTCATCAATTTTTATAACTGTTTTAGCTCCGTGATTGACGCAACCTCAAATATACATCTTAACCATCTAGTCATGCGGACAATATAACAGAGATAAGAACTTCAAATTTAAGTTCATCTGCTCCATATAAAAACATTGATGACACTGAGAATGAATAAGCAAGTGATTACTTAATATTTTTTAACCAAACTTCTAAAAACTAGACATTTGACTTAGTCCAATACACAAAGTCCTTCCAGAAAGGGTAAATTAAAATTTGTTTTTAAAATGATAGTACAAACTCTTCATTGTTTTTTAGAAACCAGAAAGTAATTGTTCAGACTATTCATCGGTAAATATAAAAATTCCAAAAATTAAACCAGTATCCTAACAAGTATGGAATTCTATTTGGAAACAAAATGTGAAGACGTACACACATATAAATTAGGCCACAGTAATATGATCTAAATATTTAAGTAGTACAGACATTCTGTCATGTGACATAAATTTATAATAAACATAAATTACTCCCACGTGTTTGATTTCACCTCCGTGGGAGTCAAATCACATGGCTTTGGCTTTTGCAAAATTGTAAAGGACATCATTGTCACCAAAAGGCTGGTTTACAGTCACTGAGAAACAATGTTGCCCATTACACCACCAACAAAATCACCTACTAACTAAAGCTCCCACTTTAGTTCTAATGGTTCATACGATACAATTGAGCTCAGCCACAGTTACACTTCAAAGAAACATAACAACGCTGGAGGAGGTGCTGTCTCCAGAGGTATGAAACTTAAGGTTTTAAATGGCAGTATTACTATTACTAATATTAGTGTAAACAATAACAATAAAGCTAAGATAAACTTTGCATGGAAATCACAGTGAGAGGTAACACAGCAGAGTAGCCAAGAGAGAGGGCTTTGTGTTCCAGTCCTGCTCTCCACTGCCTAACTGTGTAACCCAGGCAAAGTTACTTAACCCCCTGAGCCTTCATTTCGTCACCTCTGAAATGGGGAAAACAATAGAATCTACCTCACAAGCTGCAATGCCTGGCACATAGTACTCAATAAATCTTAACTGTGGCTGATATTATTGTTGTTGTTGTCATTTTATTATTATTATCGCAGTTTACGAAGAACTTTCACATGCAGTAGCTTTTGATATTAAGTAGTCACACAGAGAAATACTTCATTTAAAATTTAATTACATCACACGTCAAATATATGGGAAAGGGTACGATTCCCACCATCCTTTGGCTCTTTCCAACAAACCAGAGGGCAACAGAGAGTCATATATAAAACGTGATCGGATGGATACAAATGTCATTTACAGATGTAGTGGTTAATAACTAGCATAGCTAGCATTCCTTGAGTATTCACAATGTTCCAGACAGTTTACTAAGCATTTAAGATGTGTTACCATTACTTAATCTTGCTATTACAAATGTTGCCCTTGAGGAACTGAGCCCCACCAGTTACAAAACCCGCCCAAGGTTACTGCTAAGTTGACTTAGGCAGGTTGACTTCAGAAAACATGCCACAGCATGCTACCCTGCTGCCCACGACTGACTTCCTTTGAAAACAAACATCTGTAAAATACTCTGATCACTTTGTTTATTGACAACAATGGAAACAACCAGTACTGTGCTCGCCTCTCTAAACGAAGACGCAGGCACATCTTCACTTCTCATGAGCCATCTTTTCTCCGGACCAGCAATTCTCTTACAACTGTTTTAATGGGGATCACCTACATTCTCATTCTAGTTTACATATTTACCGTAAATATATACATACAGATGAGTTAAATCACTCTATAATTCTAGAATTTCCTTGAAGTATAATATAAACTGATCTTGGTTACTGAAAAAGTCACAACAAAAATGTTCCTTTTCACTAATATCATCATCATCTAATTCAGGGTCTTAACATGCAGTTCAGTAATCCATGAATCCTAAATTGTAAATAAATGTTATGTGCATATAGATATATGCATTTTCCTGGTTTGGATAACTGTTGCATTCATCAGATTCCTCAAAATGTTAGAAAAAATCATTCATTGAGATAAAGATCCTCCCCAAACAAATTATATCATTACATAAATTTTAAAAGGCTTTGGGGTTTTCAAATGAAATATGCTCTGAAATTCAATGTTTTATGATTTCATGCCAGAGTGACAGTGAAATCCATTGGGACAGGATTCTGGATTAAGAACATAGACACCTGCTCCTGCAGAAATTCTCTGCATGGGTGACCTTGGGGAAATCACCTAACATTTCTGGACTTAGTGCTATGATCTGGAAAATAGTTACATTTTAATAGGCAATTTCAGGGTTTTCTCCCCAGCTCTATAATTCCACAACATAAAAATACCACACACACACACAATGCAAAATAAGACAAAAATTCCTTAAGCTACTTACATCACTAATGAGTTGGGTGCATTTTTTGGCCAATTCCATCCTCAGGTCATCAATAACAGGCTTAAAGAATACCTGTCCAGAAAAAAAGGAAACAAGTTTCTAATCATCAGCTTAGAGGAACAAACACTGGTCTTCAGCAGGTGCCTTCCCACTCACCTCGTCTTCTTCATTTTCTTCTTCCCCTGTTTTTTCCTCTTCAGTTTCATCCTTTACATCCTCTAATACAGGGACCCTCATTTTCACTCTTTCTATATGTATGTGTGTGTATATATATATATATATTTTTTTTTTTTTTTTAATTCACCAGTGTAGCGCCTTTCTATGTACTACAGCACCCTTGAGATCTCGGAGTCTCTAGAATCCTGGCAGAAATGACCTTGCCCAGGCCTCCTCCCCATTTAGCTCACACTTCACCCTCCTTATCACAACCGCCTGTGAGTGGATGGAACAGGATCGTGGAGGTCGGCCAGAGCTAGCCTCCCAAGTGGAAATAACATTCTAACAGGCAAAATTCAATTTTATGCACTTTTAAAGTCAACATTCTTTAAATTGGCTAAGAAATCCAAGAGACTATTTATTTATATTTCACTAATTCAATTCATTCATAAAATAGCTCGAAAGAGACTTAAAGATTCTGGGAACACTACTGAGCCATAACACTCAAGATAGCAGAGTCCACAGGCTGTTATCTCAAAGATTCCTCAACCCCATCTAAATAAAGCTTTCACTGGAATGTCAGACATATCTCTTCTGACTTGGTATAGTGAATCTGGATCATTCAAAGTCATTTCATTAACCTAAATTAAATTTTTATGAGACATATACGTACTTCTCACATTCTAAAAAATACTCATTTTAGCTGATTAAAGGCTAGGAATTTATTATGAAAAGCCCTTTGAACCACTTCAAAGAATCTATTCTGAGATAATTATGACTGTTAATCTTATATTGCTATTGTATTATTCTAATTGTAAACATCATTAAACATGGGAAGTTGCAGTTAACACAGGTTGATATATCATTTACGAATTCTAGAAACATCATTGTTTCAAAAAATAATAATCATCCTCTTTCAATTCTGCCCATTGTGTCAATTTTTACAAATTCACTAGTTATTTGTATATTCCTCAATGTGTACTACACACTTGGAAAAGTTTGGAAGAATAGATTATAACAATATTATAATGTGGTATGTGTCATTGGTTATATAATTTAAAAATATATTTCTCAGAACAAATCCTCTAATGTCAATTTAGGCCATCCTAAGATGCTATACAACTCATAATTTATCAATTTGGTTATTTAAATCCAAGGGTAAATTAATATTTATAAAGCCATAGTATATCAGTGTTGGACATTAAAAAAATACCCGATAGTGAATAATTAAACTAATTATATAAAATACAACTTTATTCAAAATAATACATCATTCCAAGTAGCCAAGTATAAGGCTGTTTTCTCTTAATATCATATCTAGTTTTAAATTTTTTTTTAATTGCTTCAGCCTTGCCTAAACTAAAAATTCTGACAAGAAAAAAATTCTTCACAGTAATCATGTATAGATTAATTCTCAAATTATGTCCCATCAAGCTGAAGTTCCACAGAATATTCTGGAAGGGAAAACCGGGTTTCTTAAACAAACAGTCATAGGGAAACCTGTATTCTTATCTCTACTCCTGCCAGTTAGAGATCCACATGGCATAATGACACATTAGAAGTTCTGAGAAGACCCACAACCAAGAAAACTATTTAAATTTGCTTAACCCAGCCATTTCTCAATCATGAAATCCTAGATTAGATCCCTAAGCTAACTTATCTATCTACCTACCGATTTTTGAATATCTGATACTCCAGAAAACTAACATTCTTCTGTGAAATATTACTTAGGGAAACCCCATTCTATTCTGAAAAAGTATTATATTCTAGAAGAAGTGTTGGTCTTTTTCATGAAATGATTTTTGATACAGACTAACTTAATGGCATCCCATATCCTGCTTACCAGCAAAATGCCAAAAAGAAATGCCCCAGGATGCTGAATTTGGAAATCTTCACTTTGAAAGAACAGCCACGTCATGCCCAGTGTAGAGAATTCTACCAGGAAATTCTCTGTACATTACATTTGTTCCATAAAGGAGCAGAATGTATGGGATCTCACTGTTTCTCTCAAGTCTTCTGCCTAAAGACTATTCTGATATTCTCTAGGAGATCCATTACACTATCTTTATTTAGAAATAGGGAAGAGCAATTTCTGTAAGCTTTTCTTGCAAACCTCTAGAAGTGCAGAGAGAAAATCTTGCCAAAGCTGCCTAGATGCACCTCTTGGCTAGTGTTGGAGGTGACAATACTTGTGTTGCTCAAGGTGATATCTATTTTCCACGTGGAATTACCTTCATCAGATTTCAACGGCTGCTATTTTTTCATTTCCCATCACGTAGTAAGTTCTTATTTGACTCTCCACGGTGCTGAAAGAAAACAATCTGTTGAGATTATGCACAAAAGTTTCAAAAGCAAAACCAAACACCATATGCAATGGGAACCCAAATTTTCCATTTGAGATTTTAGAATCAGAATTTTTAAGCCGCAGGGATCCTTAAGAAATCAATCCTGTAAAAGCCCTCTCTTTTACAGAGGACAAAATTAAGGTCAAGAGAAATTAATTATTTGTCTCATTCACAAAGTTATTCAGTGGAGCACTAGACCAGAACTTAACCAGAGCCTTAAGTTCATTCATTCAAATAAGTGTTGTTATGCCAGGCACTGTGCTTGGTGTTAGAGAAGCAATGGCAAGTAAAATATCCTTTGTGCTAAGATAGGGTAGGAAATAAAAAATCCATCATTCAAGACTTGTAGTCCTTAATGGACTGTTTGGCAAGCTGGATACATTATGACTTTTGATTGAATGCATCTTTTTTCTTTTCAGTGTAAGTATAATATAAAATTCATGTAAAGTTTTCTCTAAAACATTTTAAGCCCTGCACTTTATCACAGCAAAGCTCTCTTGTCAATAGCTCCAGAATGTGATTTGGGGAATAAGAAGGATAGCTTCATGGATAGCTATCATGTTTCAAAATTCCCTATCATCCTCTTTTTTGAAAAAAATCAAGTTAAATGTTGTATTTGAATATATTTTTCTCTTTGGGGGGGCCCCAAAAGGGAAAAAGTGTATAGCTGCTAATCCCTTTTACTCATTGAGCATTTCACATCTATGCTGTCTACTTTTTGCTATAGTACTCTACTCATGCCCCGATACAGAATGAGACCAAGATGGGGATCACATTACTTACAGCTAGACTCCCGACTTCCAGGTCTGGCTCTCCCACATCCTCTAGGACAAATTATTTAATCCCTCTCTGCCTCTAATTCCCCATAGTTAAACAGATAAACTGAATTGCCAGAAGTTAATAAAAGGAAAGAACTTTAAAAGTAGTAAAGCCCTTTACAAACACAAGATTTTTCAACTATCCAATAAAGGTTCATAACTCCAGGAAAAGCACTGGATGTGAAAGGTCTTCTCCTTTGAAAGGGTAAGATTCTATACCATCAATACCTTTTTTAAGGCCACAAGGGCCTCATACAACATAACAGCCTAACAATAAGAGCTAACTTGAGTATTTATAGTACAGAAGTCTTCGATCTTTTTATAGTTAGATATTTATGTGTAAGCAAGTGTATTTCCATAGCAACTGCCAAGTCACGTGGGTAATTCAGGTCTCCGGGGACACAGCCCCTGGCCAAGGAAATGAGTCTATAGCACCATTGTGAGTCACAAAGTGCTTGACTGTCTTCAGTGTTCTTAAGGTCACATGTGACAAGAAATCTCTTGGGTTTAGACAAATGTTTCAAACTTATTTCACCTTTTTCTCCTTTTTTTTTTTTTTTTTGCTGAGGAAGATTGGCCCTGAGCTAAGATATGCACCCATCTTCCTCTATTTTGTATATAGGATGCCGCCACAGCATGGCTTGAGGAGTGGTGTGCAGGTCCACGCCCGGGATCCGAACCTGCAAACCCCAGAGCACATGAACTTAACCACTACACCACCAGGCCGGCCCCCTTTCTTTTCTTTAGAGTGATAGAACATGTGCTTTTCCCCAGCATGGTCATGAGTGACTTGCAAATAAAAATCCATAATAAACAACTGAAATAGATTGAGATTCAGTTCTGAGTTGAAGAAAACTTACAGAGATAAACAAATATTTTCCACTTTAAAAAGGAATTCAACATTTCTTATTATAAAATATCTCCCCTAAATGGTTCAATGAGAGAGGAATTAGTTCATCTGACTTGTCTGCAGCCTTGGCAGCCTTTTCACATATCATTTTTAGTGCCTAAGTTTTTTTGATGACTATCCCCCAGAAAGTTCTTGCTTCTCAGTTGAATCTCTGATTATTTTACTTTTGCCTCATACAGTTCTTCATTGTTTGGCATCTGTCCGAAAGAGAACTTTACTGTAGATGAAGGGGAGAATTCGTTTCTCAAAACAAGAAATGTAAGCTCTCTAGGGCAATTTGTCTTTATAAAAGAGACGAGTTCCGCTTGATATTAGCTCAATCTATTTTTACAACTTACATTCATTAAGCCTATCTTCTCCTTTTTAATGGCTATTTCATTACTGACTGTTAATTAGAAATCAAAAGAATACAAAACAACCTGAATAATTGTCATCATTATCAATTAAGCCATTAACATAAGACTTAATAGAGTGTTTTTCTGTATTCATATTCCTATTTTCACAAATACAGATCCTACTCACACAGGAGAGACACATATCTAGACTGGTATTAGAGGGAAAGGACAAGAAACTGCAAATAATTTTTAACACAACAATTTCCAGGTTGGGATGACAAAATTAAAAATATCTATTCTTGGAAATAGATTGACGGGGGGGGGGGGGGGGGGGGAGTATTCTTATTCAGAGTCTACATTAACATAAGCACCCAGGGAACTGAAAGACTTTGGTTTAATTTGAGATTACTTGAGATATTAGTTCAGTTTTAATAACAATGAAGCTAATACCTTAAACATGTCCCCAATCCTTCCCCCTGAGAGAAGCCCAAGGTTGGAATAGCCTCTATGTGGCTTGTAACCAAAACCAAAGGGTCAGGAACGATCAACCGGCTTGGCTATCCCAAAAAGCATCCCTTTCTTAGTTTTGTGTGAGATGTGTCAGGAAAAATTGTGAAAGACTTTGAAACGAACAAAAAAATTACCTTGTGTCTTATCTAGTGTTATCTTCTGGCTAATCTGGCCTTTCACTGTCTTTTAACTACTTTACGACTCCATAAACTTGAAAACTGATAACAATGCTAACGAGTCTTTACCCATACAAATGCAGATTAATTGTGTCCTGGGGAAAAGCAATTGATTATTGCCTTGTTGATAGACTCTTTTTGCATCTATTTGTAAATTCATTTCAGCATTCCTTATTACTCATTTATGCGCAGTTCTTCAAATTCACCTTTGAACCAATTATAACATCTTACTGGTGTCCTCATTAGTTAATGAGTTAAAATCTTTGAAATGTGTTCATTTTATGTTTTATGAGAGTCATGATTTCACCAATTTTTTAAAAAGTATTCTTTAACAGATGCAAATGATTTAATTATCCTCATTGCTTTCTCATTCAGCAAAAATAGAAAGAGAGAAGGCATTATTGGCTAAAGCCCTATTCTCTCGATTGTGAAATATAGCTGTAACAATTTTTGGTGTTTATTGAAATTAGCTTTTTGCTTTGTTTTGTTTTCAGGTCCAATCTCACTTGACTATTGGCAAATGCCACACGTGTGCTTGTATATATGTACACTCACATGCAAAACGCACGCACACAGCACACACATACACTCAAGCAGAGTTAATTCACCACAGCTGCCAGTTCCCACTTGAAAAGCATACAAGGCTTCAATAAATGCAAAGACTTAATTACTTCTCACATCTGGAAAAACTTGAATATGAGAGTGGATTTATTGAAGAAGCTCTTTGCTCGGCTGTCAACACCGTATCAAGAGCCAGAGAGAAAGAGTGGGCTCAATCGCTGTTGGCAATTCTTTAACCCTTCAGAGATGGATGTTCTACCAATGAATTCATAATGTGTCCTGCTTACATGATTTATGAATTTTATGAACACACAGTAAAGTAAATAATTTCTGAGTCATTTGTGGAGAAAAGCTGTTTTTGTCATGTTTCCAGGGGAAAAATCATATATTAAAAAGTGCAAATATGAGGAAATCCTTACATTCAAGGAAAAAAAGGAAAGGCTTTGGTGTTGTAGAGCATATTGAAAACAGCCGGTAGAACAATAACTTACGTAAACACATGCAAAACTAGACAATTCGACCCGTTTTGGAGGAAGTGTAATAATGTTTCTAAAAGGGAAGTAGGGGAGTTAGATGAGTTCATAGCAAGAAGATTTAGCAGAAACCAAAGAAGGGGCAGATCTCCCCCACCAAGAGAACATTTAAACCGGAATTAGGCAAAGTGATGGGGTACAGGGCAGGCATCCAAAGAGCATTTGTAAAGACCCAGAAACAAGAGTTGGAGGAAGTAAAAGTTCAATGTACTGGAGAATATCATGGATTGAGATGAGAGCAGCAGAGCAGTGGAGGAGCATCCAGCCATGTGACCTCAGGGAGAGACTGATCAAGTAAATGTATGGAAATCACTTATCCTAACACAAAAAGCTTAAGCCAGTTTGAACCATGAATCCTTCACAAATAACACATTTCCTGGTCAATTAACCATGGAAACAGCAACTTTACACCTATTCTATTGCCTGCCTTCCTACACCTTGAATTTAATTTTTACCCCTTCATTTTATCATTAGCCAATTGAAATACTCCTTGCATATCTGGACTTTATGAAAATTCATAGTGAAGAAATTATTCCCAGGTTTATTTATCCAATGAAAAATATTCACGGGAAATACATTCATATTATATATAGCCCAAAATAAATGGAATTTTTCCTAAATGTGTTTATGATATAAATTTCACACTTTCTACATTTCTACAATGACAATTTTATTATTGAAATGCACTATTTTTTTCTACTCTTTTGATACCAATGTTTCTCTTTAAATTATGTTTTAATTAACTTCACCAAAGGTGTATTTTCAAAATGCTGTCTTGTTTCATTAATGAGAATGACACATATAAAGTCCCAGCACAGGTTTCAGGATATTCACTCTTTAATCATCTATCTAAGAAACAGATAATTATGAGTGAACAATAAATATTCACTCTTTAATTCTCTATCTAAATAGCAAAAAGTCCAAATAGCAAAATATTTTCCATTGATATTCCCATTTTTAACTCATATAACCCAATTTAAAACACACCAGCAATTTGCTCATGGATTTGGCTAGGTAAATCCTTTTCTAACCATGTTGTACAGCAATGTCCCAGTGAAGTATGAGATTTTAACAAAGAGGTTGATGGATCATTTAAAGAACCTAAATGTTTTACTGAAATGAGATTTTTCTATTAAAAACTAAATTTTCAAATACTCAACAGAAAAACCCTTGAGCAATGTGGGGAAACACAGTATCTCTTATTTCTGTTCCACAGAGGATGTAGCTTCTTTCCTTGATGGAGCCAGTAAAATAGATATTTTTAAACTGTTAAGACTTTTAATAATATCCATATGCAATGAAGTGCTTTGAATCTAAAAATACTGTTAACGTAAAATGATATCCAAGGTCTTAAATTTTATTCGTGTTATCCCTCATCGAAGCTCTGCTGAAAATTTTGGAGAAAGATGAACTCTATATAAAGATGGAGGAAGCAATCAAGAACTCTTAGAAGCCCCCTCTATTGGCCCCTACCAGGTACTGCACAAGAGGGCACAAAAGAGTGATCACTTTATACCAAGCACAGTGTCATGGGCTTTACATATAGAATCTCATTTAATCCTCACAGCATCCATTTCACAGACGAAACACTGGGACTTAGACTGATAAATCCCCCAAGTTCTCACAGTAAGAGATTCAAACCCAGGTCTGCTATGCTTCAATTTGAGTAAAACCTACCAGACCACAGAGCAGTAGTACATAAACTGACTTTAATTTTTTCTGATAGTAATATTATTATTTTCTATTACCTTTTCCAATTTCCAACTTCAAAGGAATTGTCCGTACTTACGGCTATTTACAGGAAGAGTACTTGCGGTATGGAGACAATCTGGTTCCTGTGATTGGCAAAAACAAGACTCCCCAGGAATTAGAAGCAGCATAAAAGCAGGTAATAACGAAAGCATTATGCGCATCCTTGACCTGGCAGGACCTAATTTGAAAAGCTTTCCTGCTTTTCATTCATTAATGGTACATTTATAAGCAGTAGTGACCTGGCAAATATTTAACAACCATCTCTCCCACGGAAAGAATGGAAGGGAGGGAGGGAGGAAGGAAGGGAGGGAGGGAGGAAAGGAGGGAGGGAGAGAGGAGCACGACTGGCTCAGGTGAGCTGATGTGAGCCACTCCGGGAAGCACTAAGTAACAATAACAAAAGCCTGCATCTCACAGTAAATGGACTGAGGGTTCTAATCAACCTAAGAGACAAATCTCCCAAATTTTAAAATGGGCATCTCAAGGTATACCATCATGCCCTTTTCTGTTCCTTACCTGCATGTTGGTAAAATCATTCTAAAGAATAGGATTTCATATTTATCTGAGCAGCACTTCTTCTCTACTGATCACCAGATACTGAGATCATAAAGTCTGTATTTGTGGTACTCTTAAAGGCGATCCAGATGCATATAAGATATTGCACACACAAATGGAGGAAGTGGAATGGAAAATAGTTGAAGAGGCAGATTTTATTGCATCCAAAGAGAGCCTGCCCTTTCTCCATAGCTGCCTTGACACCCAAAAAGATCTGGTGAATTTTCTTTTAATGAGATTAATACATAACAATGTGGAATATACTAAGTATTCATTGAAGATAGTGTGATAGTGGTGACTTTTATAGTATGCATTCTCTGATTTACACAAAACTGATGAAGATATTTTATCAAACAACTGAAGAATTCTCTAGATGTAGACTATAATATTAGGAAAAATTCATCCCCAAATACAAGAGCAATAACAGTTATAGAAAAGAAATACTGGTCTTATATGCACCCTGAGGTGAAAATGAGAATTTCATTTAACAATATGGATAATTTTTTTAAATGTATGTGCTCCAGCCAATTCTTGTAAATCTAACCATTTTTAAAGCACAGAGTAGCTACTTTTAAGGTTTTCTATGAAAAACTCTCCAAAAAAGTCAACTTCTTAAAAAGCCATCCCACTCTGAGGGTCTTTTTTGTCAAAATTTTTACCTAAGTATAAAGTTTTTTGAAAAGGAAGTAATTTTGCTGACACACGTCAATGAATTAGCAAGGACATCTTTTTTCAAGATTTTAATTAAGCTTTGATACTAGACCACTATTATCATAATCCTATGAAATATTTTTTCCTACAGAAATATCACTACATGTGCATTTGATCACGGCTGTTCTTGGTTCTTTATTTTAAGATTTAAAATTACTATATATTTTATTTCCTTGACAATCCTTTATGATGTTTTCAATACTTTCTTTTGTACAAATAGTCACGAGTTATGGAAACTCGGATTTTAACTTAATCAGGTTAAAGAGCTAAACTGTATAATCCCATCTTAACAAAGTATTCATATGCATGGGTTTTTTTAAACTAATTAATAGCTTTAGATTTTCTTAACAAACCTTACAAAATCTTCTTCAGAGACTACCTGATTGCCAATTAAGTGTGGCCAACTCAAAATACAAAAATTCCTGTAAAGAGCTAAATTATCTGTATTATAAAATCTAACCTTCTGGGAGAGAGTTGCAGAAGAGTTTATCATAGAGAAAATTGCACACAGTTTTATGCTTTAACTAGTTCTTTATCTTTTTTTTATACTTTAAGTTCAGTATTTTATTAATTTTTCTTTTTACTTTCCCAAAACACAGCAAGAGTGAACATCCTGTTTAAACAAACTATCTTTGTTTAAATATTCAAAGGTTAAAATGTTTATGATATAAGAACTAAATATTTTTCAAAACATCATCAAAAATGTATCTTTTACGGTACATCACAGGCTATTATCACGGTGTATTTCAGAGAAAGGACCAGTGACCGCATTTGGGGCCATAGTGTAATAAAGATTATTACTGACTCATTATCTATGTTATAATGGGGCTTCTGTTCAAGTCCTTTCTGTTACATTAAAAAAAATGGAACACATACATGAGATTATATTCCACACTGGATTGAGAGCAGAACTTTATTCTACTTCTTAGCCTGGCAAAAACACTGCAACTGACCAGGCGAGAATGACTAAGCACAAAAGAGATTTGAAGCCCACTAGATCTTCACTGAATGAACCACAGTCACAGAGCCGTCAGCTGGAAAAGGGCGAGCACGGGAAACACCACATCCGGTGTGCAGAGTGCGAAGAGAACCACCCGAGGAGACCAGGATCAGAGTGTGAAACTCCACTCTGCTATTGACCTGCCCCGTGCTGGCAAGTGGGTCATTTGAGATCTTTGGTCGTTTATTTTCTCATCTGGAAAAAAATGAGGCCAGTCTTTCTAGTTCTAAGATTGTATGATTACCTGATTACCAAATGTATCCACTTTTCACCATGGTACAAAGAGTTCAAAGATAAAACATTATCTATCAACAAATATTTTATCAAATCACTTTTTTTTTGTTTTGGTCAAAGAGATAGAGAAGTAATCTATGTTGAATAATAGACACTGTGGTAAGTCCTTTACATATCTGATGGCATATTCATAAACTCTCTGAAAAGTAAATACTATCAGGATCCCCAAACTGAAGCTCAAAAAAGCTATATAGTAATTTGCTTAAAAGTAACATCAACAGGGCTGGAACGAAGATCTTCCATGAATTATGTACTGCCTCACCATATATACCCATGTGTGCATCCAGCACTATGATGTTATACAGATAAAATCTACTTTGAAAAACTCCCTTCGTATTTTGACTAACAGGTCAGAACCTAGCCAGGTATGACTGAACGGCTAACAAAGTACAGGATATTTATAAAGCCTGTTCCCATATACATCAAGATTATAAAGACACAGCCTTTAAACAACTACAAGAACATTTTCATAGGCTAGTCTAAAAACTAGAGTATTTAACTCAAGGTATATATATATAAGAAAGTATAAGTGGATTCCATATGTACGTAAAACAGGGATGTATTCCCAAGGCATGGGAATCATCGGTGATATAGCTATGCTGAGTATATTCATGGCTATGTGTTCCAAAATTGATATAAACACAATCAGTGGGAAATTAAATTCTGATAAAGCTAAGAGGACGGCTTTGAAAAGCTTTTAAGCATTTATCTCTACAACGATCTCATGGGGAGTTCAAGCTTGCTTTTCAAGCAACGACACTCACTGTCCAAAGTTCTTAAAAGCAGATATTTATCATAGCATTCAATCTGACGCAAGAATTTCTTGGCAGTTTGACTCAATATAAAAAAGTAAAGTTTTCATGTCATCACAAATGGGGAAAGAAATTATCTTAAGCACTACTTTTCTCTATCTCTCAATTTAATTAACATTCTCTCTCAGGTTATAATAATAATTTTTATTATTCCTCACACTAATAATATTTCAGTTGTTCTGCAAATATGAAGGTGTATGTGAAAAAAATAAAAATCACTTTTTAAAAACAGATGACCAACATAAATTTATTTTATATTAGTTCTGTTTTATATTTTCTGTTGTATTACTATCTCCCAGTGGAATGCTTGGAGACTGTGGCTTACAAGAAGAGCAGATCAATGACATTGATATGTTTGAAATACAAATGTATTTTGCTCGTGTGTACATTATTTTCAAATAATTCAGTATTTGACTCAAAATGTCAATATTTGAACCACTATGTATAAATCACTATGTTAGGCATTGCAAGAAATATAAAACAATAAAATCTAGCCTTTCATACTCAAGGATCTTATAATCTATGAGTAGAGACAAAGCAATTAGAGAATATACTAAAGTCATCAGAGAATTACAGCATGCTATGAGGCTCCAGAGGATGGAGGAAATCATAAATATCAGGGAGACTCTAAAGTCTCATGAACATTGCCTTTGATCTGCACATTATGATGAGTCAGTGTTTCTTAAGTGAGAAAAGGGAGGTTGGAAGACACAGCACAAGCAAAGACAATAGAATGGCCAAACTATGGCCCCCATGAGAATAAATCCAAGGGGAAAATGAGGAGTAAGGAATACATGGAAGGTAGAATGGAGACAGCTTCAAACATCAAGCCAACAATTTACATATAATTCAGTCAAAAATGTTGCCTCATAAAGTTTTAAGCAGGGGAGTGACACATAAATCTAACATAGAAAGATTAACCTAGTTGCAATGTAGGAAGGATATGCTCAACTGGAAGGAAAGAGGATATCAGAAGACTTCTGCAAAATAGTCCAGGCAAGAAATAAAGACCTTTACCAGGCTCATGAAAGTTGTTAAAGGTAAAGATTGGGAGACACTAAAGATGTGGGCTGAGCAACCGACAAGATGTGAAGAATGAGAGAAGAAAGGTCATTGTTAGGTATTTTGAGTTGTTTGGATAGAGAGAGAAATGGGCTCAGGCACAGGCATGTTGAATCTGAGATGGGATTGTTTAGGTAGAGTACCAGCCATCAGTTAGATATGCACAGTGGTCAGATTAGGGCACTGACTCAGCTCAGGGAAAGGGGTCCAAGTTCAGACAGCCACAGGCGAATCGTGGAGAAAGTAAACAGAGAACAATTTTCAAACGCATCTCCTCAAGAAAAACAATTCATCCCCACAAGACACTGCTGATCATTCATGCTATACACAGGAAAAGGTACACTCCTGAAACAAGGTCTCCCACGAGACAAAGAAAAATTCCCTCTATTCTGTTTCCTTACCAATTCTCAAAATCTAGACTACTTTATTTTAATGGAATGTTTCATTAAAAATATTTACTGAGGCATCATTATATGAATTAGGAACTTGGGATACAAAAATATTTATTATTTGTCCTAAGGGGTTTTTAAAACCTTTTGTATATTCTTGTCTGGTTATAAAACTGAGAAACGTTCACAGTTTCCTGGAAATTGCAAAAAGCAAAAAAAAACAAGTTTGAAACATTGTATCAAGAATTGTTGAATTTTGTCAAGTGCTTTTTCAGCATCAGATGGCTTTCTATATTTGACTTTTTGATCAATATCAACAGCACATTTGTTTTATTGTGTTAATAGGTTTCCTAATATTGAACCATCCCTGCATTCTTGGGCTAAATTCTACTTGTTTTTGGCAGACTATTGTTTGAATGAATATGATTCTATAGCATTTACTTTTACAATAATATGTAGATGATAATGCATATTTACATTCCTGACTAGAGTCATTTATGTTCATGAACTGGAGTTTTCTTTCAAGGCTGTTACCTTTTTTGTGCTCTATGCCAATTTATGTACCTTTGAAATGGCTGCCCCCTGAAAATAGGACAGATATTGATAAGCTATAGCAGATATGTCAATAAATTTACCTGTGTGGACCATGCTCGGTCCCAGGCTCTTATCAGCAGACTATGAATCACATGGCCTGACTATCCAGCTACAGCTCGTCAGACCTGGAGCAGACACTGCACTTGGGGAGAGGAAGTGCATTGGCCATTCAGTGACCAATAAGAATGTGTTTCATGAGTTTGAACCAAGAGACATTTAGCTGTAGATAATCAGATGGTGGTAAGTGCTGGAGTTATAAGGCCAGGTTGACTCAGGTGGGTGGCTATTTTTTAATCATATGCTGATACACAGGCCAATAAATTGTGTATTCAGCGAAAAGCAGAGACAAAGAACCATACAAACCTTAAGAGACACAATGAAAGAGATTTGCTTTCTAATAACTTCATAGGTCCCATGAAGTCCAGCCATACTTATTGGAACTGTTTTCTAAGAGATTACCCTACCTCCTTCCTATAAATCCCTTTTCTCTTTAGTCATTCTTTGGAATTAAACATCCCTAAGACAATATGAGGGACAAGTGTCTTTTTAAAGCTAATTATGTATTTTATAATATTTTTCAGTGTTTTCATTGGTTATTGCTTTGATCACCTTTTCCAATTCCTCTAGTGTCAATTTTGGTGCTCTACATACTTCTTTAAAAAATCCATTTCATTTATATTTTCCAGATTTTTTAATACAATGTCCTCTTGTGGGTTTTGAAATTAATGATAATCTAATCAGACTCTGAGCTAGAAAGGTAACTACCCATCTGAACAGATGTTCAAAACTTAAAAGAAATGTATGAAAGAGTAAAAATAATGGAAATGCAGATTTTAAATTATCAAGATAACTTTAATAAATTTAATATATACTGAAGATACTAGCGCTCAAGATTTATTTTTTATATATTTTCTTAATAAAAACTCTTTGTCATAGTACAGAGCAGGGATCTAATGAATGGAAATAAATGAACCTATCATTACAATAATATTTCACCAACAATACTTTAAAGACACTTAAATATACAAGGCACCAGGCTTTGACATTTTTAAGGCTGATGTTCTAAATCAGATCTGCAAGCTAACAGAACATATTTATATCCAGACAACAAATGAACATTTTATTGGAAACATAATTGTTAAAACTCATCTCCAAATGTTATCATAACCTTCTCACTTAGTTATACAGCATAGTAAGACATAAAAGACTGTCTTTCTATGATAAATCTTTATTAACTAAGTCATCCCTCATTTCAGAAATAGCTAGCCTTTTATTTCCTAGGTGAGAAGCAAAACAAAATAAATCATAAGATGACTAACTAGTTATCTAGTTTGACTAGATGTTAGATGAGTACAGATTGCTAAATGTCAGAATTCTAGAACTGTAGGCGAAAACTGTTGCGTATGGAGTTTCCAACTTCTTAGTCTGCACAATGCTGACATATAACTATACCAGAACAACTACAAGAGGGGGGCGATAAAAGGGGGGAGGGTGGAAACAGAAGCAAATGATCAATTTAAAATATCAAAAATTTGAAATATAGGACTATCTAGAGTCCTATTATGAAATCTTTCTTGGGTAGCTTTAACTTGCAAATGCAGTTTAACTTTCAAATACTCCCTTGATTAAAAGCTTCTAACTTTGTTTAGGTATAAAATGTGTCCCTGACTGAAGTTGCTCAAGGCAACAGACTGTGTTATAGTCCACCACTAGAGTGATGGATCCGTGATATTTGAAGCACACATCCTGCACTGCATTGACGTGCAGGAAAAGTCACTAGAATGTCTACTGACGTCTTTTTACTCTTAAAATTTTAAAAAGAAAACTTTACTATTTCATGGATCTACAGTAGCACATGTATGTAATTTATAAGTAAATATAAAATATACTGGGAAATTAGCTCAGATTTATTTACCCATAGGGACCACACGGTGAAAAAGATGAGTTTTCAGTGCACTAAATTATAAACCTCTTGTAATAGGAACTACACCTGCTTTAGCCTACTCTACCATCTGCACCTATCACAGAGCTGATAAGAGTAGAAACTCTTTACAAAGTTAAAAATCTGCTTGTGAACCCAAAGTCTACCATTTTGTTCTCTCCCAGCACATGGACACACACCAAATTGCACTTAAAATTCTGCCAGTAAAACACTGTCCACTGTAATAGTCACTAATATTGTAATTTCACACTGGTCTGATACATTTCGTTCATTTCTCTCTTCAAAATGTCCTGTCCACTATTTCTCTGAGGGAACACAACCATAATGGCAATAAAGTTTTCATCTTTCTCACTAAAACGTCTATTGGCATCAAAACTGAAGTAAATGATGGAATGTGCATTGCTGAGCTAGGCTGCAATTTGAGGCAGTTCAGGAAATGTCAATTTTATTTACTTCTGATTGCACATAAAGCTTCAAACTATTCACACTTCAGCCACACATCACTATGTGTTTCATCTCTAACTGGGAATTTGGGACAATTTGGATCTGGAAAAGGCTTGCAAAAATCAAGGTAGTTATGCAAATTTCGATATAAACAAACTTGCAGGGAGGATGTTCACTCAACACAGGAAAATCAGCTTTCTGAACATCATGTAAAATGTTTGAGCAGCAACCATGTTGATAAAATCAATGTGTTTTTCTGTTTTACCCTGGCCTTCCCCATAATTATTCTATTTTATTTTCAAGATACTTCTTTGTGTAGATGCCAAGATCATATGAATAATATTTGAAGAAAAAATATGTTTAACTCCCTCTTCTTCCAATCTGGTATAAGCAATTTAATTGTGTTAAAAGAAAGGTGACATTATAAATGAAATTTAATATGATCATCAAGGAAACAAGGAAGGACTTTTCTGTTAAAATATTAACAAAATAATAGGATCCAAAATGATATACATAGGACACAGTGAGCATAGTGGTCAAAACATAGGTGCTAGAGTAAACACACAAATTAGAATCCAAGCTCCACTAGTCATCAGCTCTGTCAGATTGGGCAAGTTATTTAACTTTTCAGAGCCAAGCTTTCCTCATCAGTAATATCTAAATAGTAAAGATTGCATCCTAGATGGGTTTTGTGACAACTAAATAAGATAATGTACTTAGAGCACTTTAATCAGTGCACTTAAGTTCTTAATAAATGCTTAATATTATTGTCATTCTCTCAAAATTGTTTCCACTTAACGACCATATTAAAGCAAAAGATAATGCATAAAAAAATTCCAGAAAGAACTGACCAAAACAGTAACATATTTCTGGGGTTCAGTAGTAGGGTTCTTTTCCAAATGTTCTGAAATGCATATATTATAATTAAAAATAAACTAAATTATGCATTATTTTAAATATTCAAAGCTAAGAAAATGTTTTGTGGCAAGAGAAGGAAACCAACCTGCGTCTAGGTCCCTGCTAGCAGAATAGTCACCCATATTTTCTGAGAAAATCTTATCTTTATGAGAAAATCATGCAATGTATTAGTTGAGACCATGGGCTCTAGTCCCACTGCTGGCTATCTGGATGATCATGGATGAGTTTGTACAACCTCTGTAAGCCCTACTTCTCTCTCCTTTCCAAAATAGAATAACAAAAGTAGCCCATTCATGGGGTATCTCTAAAAATGCTTTCATTTCAAACTATGTTTTTATAAACATGGGAATCATGTCACCATGACTTTTGTTTAAAAATATTTTTCAACACATATTACAAAGCCTCTATTATTAGAACTGTGTGCTACTGAAGCATTAATGGATAGAATGGGATAAACAGTCCAGAGATAAACTCAAGTGCATATGATTAAAGGGCATTCCAGCCAATGGGGAAAAGGAAGACATCTTAATAAAAAATGTTGGAACAACATGGGAAAAATATATAATTGGAGCCATCCTCATAACTCACACCAAGATAAATTCCAAATGAGATTTAAATGTAAAATATGAAGCCATGGAAGAAAATATGGAGAAATTACTTTATAACCTGGGAGTGGGAAACCATTCCTAACTCAAAATCCAAAACCAATGGGAAAAGAATGACTATATAAAAATAAAAATGAATAATAATCTAAAATTTACACATAAAACACGGTATGCAAAATAAATATAGTATGGGGAAAATTACAACCTATCATGAGAGAATAATAACCCCAATATATAAGGAACTGCCAAAAATCGAGAAGGAAAAGATCAACCACCCAATAGGGACAAAAGATGAACACACAGTTCACAGGAAAAAAAAGAAATGCAAATGGTCCTCAGCATAAGAAAAGGTGCTCAACTTCACTAACGATAAGAGATACACAAATTAAAACATGAGATCCCACTTTTTACCTTTCAGATTAGCAAAAGCTCCAAAAGCTTACAACATACTCTGTTGGTGAGACCGTAGAGACTGGCTCTCTCACATTACTGTTGGAAACACAGTATTGTTCAACCCCTGTGGAGGTGAATTTGGCAATATCTAGCAAAATTACGCATGCATTTACTCTTTGATCCATCAGGTCCCCTTATAAAATCAATTCCCAAAAGTACTGGTAAAAAATATGAGATGATATATGTACAAGACTATTCATTACAACACTAATAATAGCAAACGGCTGGAAATAACCCAAATGTCCATCAACAAGAGACTGGTTAAATAAACTATAGTCCAGCCACATAATGGAGCTGTCAGGCCCATAAGGCAGCTCTCCATATACTGTTATGGAGTGATTTCCAGGATACATCAATAAAGAAAAAAAGCAAGTATGGAAGAGTGCCTACTGAATGTTACCAATTGAGTGGGAAAGAGAAGAACATATGCTATATATACACATCAGTTTACATATTCAAAAAGAAATAAAGGAAAGGTGAACAAAAACTAATAAAAAGGAAAAAAACAAAATAATTTTTATCAATAAAGGGACAAAACAGGAAGGAAGAAATGGAGATAAAAGGGATCTATCTCCCGATATACTTCATTTCATTGTTTTGATTTTTGAAAAATCATGTAAACATTTTAGATAATTTAAAAATATAAGTAATTCAAAAAACCAAAAATAAACCAACCTCCAAAATTCAAAATCAAACTGAAATAAATAGATCTAACTGTACATCAAATTAAGTAGCATAACCATACAGAAAAGAATTCTTTATAGTATTTCGGTATGCGTCATTCAGCATAGTTAGTACTAATAAGGTTGTTATTTTGAAAACACTATACTTTTCTCTTTCTAAAAAAATATGTGTTTACTACTCTGTCCACTGAAAATGTCTAGAAGTAATGACAACCAATAAAAATGAGTAATCAAGATATTAGAAAGACTATTTCATTTTATGTTTATGAACAGTCTGAGATAATAACCGAGAAAGTGAATTTATGCCTTTTTCTAACAGAGGAACCAAATGTTGAGATTTTATCTAAACTCTTAAGAGAATACAGAGTGGTGCTGACCCATGGCAAATTTTTCAGATCTAAGGCGAAATTAGAAAAATAAGGACAAATTCACAGACACACACACACACTGCTATACCTATATATCCACATATATGTACATATACAAACACTGCTGTGTTCATATATATACACACAAACACATATATACACACATATAAATACATACATAAATGTACATGTATGTACCCGTGTGACTATGAGGTTAGCAATAACCCTTACCACAATTTTATGTGAAAATGTACTTCTTTGGAAGGGAAACTAGAGTAGGTAATGGTCTTCTAAGTAGGTTCCCAAAATTGTTTTTTTTTTTAATTTTACGGCTGGAAATCACATGTTTAGGCAGAGCAAAACTCACAAACACAATGAAGCACGAGAGTCCAGAGAAAAAAGCATGAACCCGGACAGCCAACAGCCAGAAATGCTATCTCCATTCTGCATCAGCCCGGCTGTGACACTGGGCCAATAACTGAACATCTGTGGCCTTGCTGACTCCTCTGAGCCACAGGGTCCCAAAGAAGGGCCCCACCTACCTCACAGGGTTGGTGAGAGGCCCCAAAGGCACCAAGTGATTCAGAAACATTAAAACCATGAGAAAGATATAATTTATTCTACTTCACCAGGATGTGGACAGAGAGACAGCAATAAATTCATGGACTGTCACTTGACATTCCTCCCTCCCCCCACCAAAAAGCAAAGTGATCCATTTAAGAGCACTCAAGACTGGAATGAACCTTGACAGAAAAATCTAGCCTATTCCTTCTAATCAGCAGGACTGCATCAAAACCATTCTAGACAGATGGGTATTTAGTTCTATTTTTAAAGACCTCCAGGGAAGGAGATTCTACAAACTGCCTTGGCAGCTGATGCGCCAATGCATCATAGGATAACTTATAAATATAAGAAGAGTTGAGGGGGGGCCTCCAGAATGCAGCCCAGCGTGTGTGCACTTGTGGAGCACTAACACGCAGCTAAGGATTATTCTGAAAATTCTAGCCATCTCTTTGATTGCTCTTCCTCTTCCTTTTAATTATAATTGGTCCTTCAGAAAGCAAGTAAATTAAGTGGGGGAGGAAAAGAGAAGACTGTGTGCTGATAAGAAAGATTCTGAATAATGTTAAATGAAATGATCATACCAAATGCACAGTAATAGAATGATTCATACAGAAATAAGGGTGGGGTGGAGGAGAGCATTTTTCCTCCTGGCCCATGGTAGACGCTCAATAAACATTTGTTAGATGAACGCCTCTGCGAAGTATCATCTACCTCTTACCCAGATGAATGGGGAAGTGGCTTCTTGATATGCTATTGGGAAGTGACCACAGCACAGCTGATTTAATGTTGAGGCCAGTCAAGTCTGTCATTGCATGCTTTCACATGGGTACTGACTCCAAGAACCTGTTATCTACTGACTCAGATAGACTTCCAGATTTAGTTCCAGGACCTAGGAACTCTTCATATCCAAAAACCCAGCAGGAATGACAGGAGGGGACAAACAGAGGATGATCCAGCCTATACTTCCTTCCCTGGCCCTTTCCCAATTCGTCTGCCCAGAGGGGCACCTTTTCTAATTCTGCACAAAGGCACCACGGAAGCTTTCAGAAGCTTTACTTTGCCCCCACCACTAGATCTCCAAGATTTGAAGACTTCTCTCTCAACATACAACAATTCTTGGACACTGAATAGCAAATCCAATATCACTCCAAATCAGGGATTGTCAACTAGGGCAATTTTGCCCCCAAATGGGGACATCGGGCAATGTCTAGAGACATTTTTGATTGTTCTGATTGAGGGTTCAGATTGCCATTTAGTACATAGGGACCAGGGATGCTGCTAAACCTCCTATAACGCACAGGATGATGGCCCACCACAAAGAATCATCTGGCCTAAGATGTCGACAGGGCCAACGCTGAGAAGCCCTGTGCTAGACTAAAGTCCTCCCTACAGGGTCTCTGAGGCCGTGAAGGTTTTCTCTGTGACAGCTTACAGTGACCAATCTGCTTAGGCACCCAGACCCTAACCTGCCGACCCAACAAATATTTATTGAATACCTATAGCTCCCTATTGGGCATGTAAACAAATAAAAGGCACTGCCCTTCCTCAGAAAAACTTATAAGCTAGTTGGAAAAGAAAGTGCAAAACATGGTATCTTGTTGGAAAAAAGCCAAAACAAACTAAAAACCCAGGAGGTATCCAAGCACATAACTGCATAGGGTGTTTTTGTCATTTCTGATGAGATGAGTGAGAATGTGGATGAACAGGGCCTCCTTTTTTTAATTTAAAAAAAGGAAAGTAATAGACATGAAATTGAGAGAGAATGGGTGGAGGCAATTTAGTTTAGTATGCTTTCTGGAACACTGTCGAGTGTTCCCCACAGAAAGAGATTATAAATAGTAGTTCAGTTCCAGGTCAGCCCAGAAAAGCTTATTTAACCATAATCCAGCTGAGGTAATAAAACTAGAGGAGTCCTGGGGTACAAGAGCCCCCAGCTTTGTGACTCAGAAGAAAGAAGGACAAAGAGATTATCTGCCCCCTCCCCACTTCCTCCCTTCCCCCTACTCTCTCCCCCAACCCCACACTAACTCCCCTAATAAGGGTAAAAGTAATCCTAGAAAACTTTTAACTACTCCTTTTTTTAATTTAAAAAATGTAGATTAAAAATTCAAACTGTATCAAAAAAATTGCAAAAACAAAAAGTCCCCAGCTCCTTTCCCAGAGGCAGCCAAAATTACCATTTATTACATTTCTTCCAGAAATACTCTCTGCATATACTCATGCAAACAGACACAAACGAACATGCATATATAATCTTTCAAATTTATATACAGAAATGAGAGTACACAGTACAGCCTGTTTTGTACTTTCCTTTTAACCGTAAATCTATCTTGTTTCTTTAATGGCTGTAGAATAGCCCATCATATGGAGGTACCATTTGTATCAACATTAGGATGGCTCCTAGGAACATTCTGAAAAAGCAAAAGTTTATCTTTCCCCTCTTATAACCCAATACTCCAACCCCAAGGCTTTCCTGGCATCACTGCACAGCTGCTCCAAGCCCTTCATTTTCTCTCTGTTGACTGGTTCTGCTCCATCCCCTTTCCCAAAGTGTCCACCCTCCAAAATCATGGGCTTCCTCTCTCCATCAAACATACAGACCTTCTTTCAGAGTAGCTGACCTCACCGACCCTAATTTGAAGAAAGCAATCTGATTCACACTAATTATTATATGAATTACTGATGAGTCCTTAACTCTCACATTTAGAAAAGATGTTTGTTAACTAAGCTGAATCCAATTACTGGAATTCCAGGGAGAATCACAACATTTTAACAACAAAATAAGGCAGAATAGAAGCTGTCAGGCGCACACAAATCTGAGTTGCGGGTCAACTGTATTGACTACTGATTCCTGTCCGAGGATCCAGGCAGAGAGAGCTTCCTCTAACTGGTATTCTTTTCCTCTAACTATAAGTCCAATTACTCTTGAAAAGTTCTGAGATGTTTCATGATACTTTTATTCAGCAGGGGGACTGGGAGGGGTGGGGCAGCTGTCTGCAGGTATGGGTCACTCACGAACGGGTGTTTATAACACAGGCACCCACCATTCTGAGACTTACCACTAGTAAATTGAGAAAGAGCTGAAAAGAACATTTCGTTTAACTAAACTCTCCATTCTACCTCTTATGAAATCCTATATGCCATATAAAAATATCAATATCTCTTCATCAGATGCACAGAAAATTGCCTTAGTAGCTACTGGCATCTTGTTGCTACATTATAGACAGAAATAACTGCTCCCTTTTCAGCAGGGGCAGGATGGATACAGATTCATTTCTGAAATTATATCCTGTTTGGAGAGAGAGACCCAAAGTAATTGCTGAAGTAATGTGGTAACATGGAGCTTTAGGCATAATTTATATTAATAGGATTCTTTTGCTATCCTTATGAAACTTGACTAATTTTTCAAAGAGGACTTAAGCAAACTTGTGATTTGATTACATGAAATTCTGCTTCTTTTACAGTCCCTTTTTACTCTTTCTTTTTTTTTTTTTAAGTTTCTTATTGCAAGCTTTGGCTCATAAACAGTGAGCCAAATGCTGCCTACACGCTTATATGGAAATTATCCACAGTTTGTCCCAAGGTTATTGAGTATTAGATATCATATTCTAGGGATTTCTGTTCTATTCTATTCTTCAGGGACATATTACTATAGGACTTAGACTCCAGGAAAGAAATCTGTCCCTCATTAGCTGGAGTAGCCAGGGAGGGGTTTTCATTGGATCCATGTGAGCCAAGCAGGTACATGGGTAAAAGCATGTGATCTTGCATTCAGCAGGGGCCTGCAGCATTGCTGCCTACCATGCATCACGCTGAGTAAGCTTTGCTAACAGTATTCAGGAGTGAGGGAGAAAATGCATGTGAAGAGAGAAACACAACCTATGCACATTCCTGTCAATAGCACAAGCTCTCAGCTAAGACCTAAAATCTCAAAGATGAAAGAGACAAGGGCCCCTCTCCTGAAGGAGATCACAGATGAGTGGGGAAGATAAATGAGTAAAAATCACAAGGAAATGGGAGCAAGAAGAAAAGTGAGAGATGTGGAAGGTCTGAACTAGGCAGTGGTAGTGGGTAGAAAGAAGGGACGAGAGAGAGTGGAAAGACCTGGAGAGTCACTTCAACATGATTGATGACTACTTGCTGGGGCGATGGAGGAGCAGGAGTTGAAGAAGACTGAGGTTTCTGACTTTAGTGACTGGATGTCTGGGGGTGACACTAAATAACATAGGGAACGAAGAAAAATAAGAGGAATGGATAAAGAATTCAGTTTGGGATGCACTGACCTTCAGATGCCTACAGAACCTTGTGGTAGATCATAAACTTCAGTGTAACCCTTTAAAATTTATATTAACTTTAAATTATTCCTCAAAAAAATAAATAAGTCTTTTCTTCACAAGGATTCTTAATGAAAGCTTAACAATCTCAAGACAAAAGAAGAGCTTCATCAAATATGGAATGATGGACTAAGTGCATACCGGCCCTTGGTGACAGTAGATCCAGAGCACGGAGCACGCGGCGGTCATTGTTAGTATAAATAAGAAACATGAAAGAGTTGACTGTTAGTCCTTGAGTTCAAGCACAGGGAGAGGCCCAACTATAAACTGTGTATCCTCAGTCAAATCAAAGCAAAGTCAGTAACAGTACATTAAAACCATACCCTAAGAGTTGTCATTTCAACTGCCGAGTTAAAAACCAAATTCTGTCCTTTAAGTGTCCATGTAAATATCATTTGCTAGTGTAAACACAGGATAACTCAAGTGAAAGAATGCACAAAATGACTTCCATGTGGCATACTGTCCAGGGCACAGCCTGCAGGCAGAGAGAGCCAGGGTTCAAATCCCGGTTTTGCAGCCCTGAGACCTCAAGCAAGTACCATCAATCCACTGAGGTCATGTTTCCTAATCTGTCACTGCTCCTTGTGGTGTCACGGATTGCTCTAGATAGGCATGACCAAGTATATACCTAAAATATGCCCCTAAGACAGTGCTGCCCAATAGAGCTATGATATGAGGCACATATTAATTTTAACTTTTCTAGTAGCTACTTTTTAAAAGAAAATTTTTAAAAATCAATTGAAATTAACGATATAATTTAACGCAACTTATCCAAATATTATCATTTCAACATGTAATCAATACAAAATTTTTAAGAAGATAGTTTATATATTTTTTGAGCTAAATCTTCAAAATTAAGGTATAATTTACACTCACAGCACATCTCAATCCAGATGCTAAATTTTATCCGAGATACCTGGTGTGGTTGAAAAAGCAGATTCACATATCTATGTTGTCCCAAACATAGTAAACATTTTCTAATAAATGGATGTCAGTTTTTAAGTTTAAATTAAATAAAATTAAATGTTCGGCTCTTCAGTTGCACTATCCTCATTTCAAGTACTCAATAGCCACACATGGCCAATGGCTACCGTACTGGACAGCTCAGCACTCAGGGAAAAGAAAAACTCCGAGGATCACTTCGAGCCCAGCTATGCCCTTGCTTACAGACACCCAGGGGAGGACTTGGACATACACAGGACGTGTGATTGAGTTGAGACTGCCATTGCACAGAACCAATTCCTAAGCACTGAGAAAAAGGAGATTAGAGAAAGGCAGAGGAAAAGGAGAGCAGGCAGAGCCCACAATGCAGATCTCTAGAAAGTGGAAGCAACCCATTGTGACTCCTTCGCCTTCCTACCACCAATCATAAACCCACCTGTAACTAAATACATACTTTCTGCTTTCCCTCCTGGTACAATGGAAAAATACTCCTGGATCCTATCAAAGGCCAACCCCCACGCACGTGCTTTGAATTCCATCCCTACCATCCTCCTCCTGCTGTTAGCCCTCTCTCCTGCATCACCAGCTTCTCCTACTCCACTGGATCAATTCCATCAAATAGGCTAATTCAAATAGGCGTTATGGTTCCCATATGAAAAAAACAAACAAACAAACAAAATGATAAATACAACAACAAAAATCTTTTGATCTCAAATTTACCTCCACCTTCAACCCCTTCTTTGCTGCCCTTCACAGGTAACTCATTCTTGAACAAGTTACCTCTATTCACTATTTCAATCCATCACCTCCCACTCCAACCTGACGTTCCTCTGCACCACTTCACTGAAACCACTCCTGCCAAGGTCAGCAACTCCTTCGATGGTGCCAGATTTAATGAGCATTTCAATGTCCTCCTTTCATTTGACCTCTCAGTAGCATTTGCCAGTTGACTGCTGTCCTTTTTAAAAATGCTTGCCTCTTTGGTTTCTGTTGCCTAATTTACTTTAATTCACTATGTGTGAATTCACTTAATTCATCTCACTAGACCCACCTTCATTCATTCCTTCTCTTCTATCAGATCTCTAAAGGTTGGAGAGCTTAGGGCTTGGTTCTGGTCCCTCTTCTCATCTCTACTTTCTCCCTAGATGACCTCAGCTAATTCCAGGGCTGGAAATACCATCTAGGTACTGATGACTCTCAGATTCATACCTCTTCTCTGCTCTCTCCCCTGAGCTTCATGTTGTAGAGAGAGCAGCTTATTGGTCACCTCCACTTGGATGTCCATATCCAACCAAACGGAATTTCTACCTCCCACTTCTTTCTTCTCTAGTCTTCCTCATCTAAGTTAAATGGTCACATCATTCACCCATTTGCTAGAACCAAAATTTAGGAGATACCTTTGTTTTCTCTGCTCCCTTATTCTCAAGATTTAATTCTTTAGCTTGAAGCTAAAGGAGCCCTACCGCCAAAATAAAACTTGAAATTGTCCTCTTTCTCCATTTCTATTGCCATCAGCTTAGTCCAAACCACCATATCCTACCTGCCTCCATAAGTATTCCCTGTATTCATTCTTGGCCCCATGCAATCCATTGTTTCTACATATCAGCCAAGATAATCTTTTTGAAAATGTAAATCAAACTGTGTCACACCCCTACTTTAAAACTTTCAACGGCTTCCATTGTAGTGACAGTAAAATCCCAACTCTTATCACAGCCCTACCTAGTCTCTCCTCCTACATCCTATACCACCACTTTCCCCCAGCTCAGTCTAGCCTTCTCTTCATGCCAACAACATACCAAACTCCTTCCTACTGCAAAATTTCTACACTTGACACCCCTTCTGCCTCAAGCCTAAACAAATGGCCTCTGCTTAGAGGTGGACCAAGTAAATACCAACGAGAAAGATAAAATCCTCCTTGCAAATGGTTCTGAGTCTCCTCCAACACACAGCATATGTGATCCAGGCCCCAGTCTCTACACCATAGGGCCTGCCTCGAATGACGTAACTGGAAGATGCTCGAAGCAGGCAACACACCACGCCCATTAGAGATCTAGAACATTTTAACCAGCCGCCTCTGTCATGTGAATAGTGGAAGCCATGCCTTCCACATATGAAATGCAGAAACAAAAATGTGCACCTTCACCCCAGTTAGTCAGGGAAAATAAGTACTATTTGGGCTTTGAGAAAGGACAGTATAACTCTGAGCGATTGGTCTCTTTCAAATTCACACGTGAGTCATTCGTAATTTTCTCAACCTTCCCCTTCCCATAAGAAAAAAAATTAATTCCCTGGCCTTTCAGCTTAAAATCAGCTAGCCAAAATTTCACTGAGAAGACGCTGCTTAAGCATGACAAAGGCACACCATAATTCCCAATCCCTTCCACACAGCTGGCAGATTTTAAATTCCTCAGCAATGGAATGCAAAAAAAAGAAATCTTTCACACATCTTTAAACTGCAAAACTGATATTTCAGAATCAACTCTGTTTATTCTTGTCCTATCATGAACTGTTACCATGGGGGACTGGAAATTGACCAATAAATACGTTTATAAATGAAGAGAAATGCTTTGCCCATTGAGCCTAATGAATGGACATAGCAGGATCAGAAGTATAAAGAGATCAAAGTGAGATTTTCCTCTAGACTAACAAAGATGCAGGTGGGGGTCAGTGGGTCACCAAGCAGGGAGGCCTCTCGACCCCTGTGCTCCATGGCAGGGCCTTGGAAATGTCCAGGCCTCCAAAGGCAGGTTCCTGAGCTCGCTGAGGGAGGCTGGACCCCAGACACCCAGGCTTTCCAGCCTGGAAAAGATTCCAGAAGCCAGAATCACCTGAGATGACATGGGCAAGCATATCAACAGTGACCATGAAGGACTTGAAATCAGACCCTTCCTCCCCACCCAACCCACCCCCCAATTCTGTCATCCTTTACATTCTTCTATGCACCCTTAAAAAAGGCAAAGGAAGACCTGTACTGACTGAGTCAATTATTTCTGGGGTCAAATTCAAGCTAAAATAAATAAATGAAATATTTCTGACAAAAATCATTTCATTGCTAACAGTATGTTCTTTGTACTGGCAATATATTAGAATAAATCCTCTTTGTGAAAACTGCTACATGTTCTAAAATACTCTGTTTTCTAAAAATCACATTGCTGATTAAAGACTTGTCATTCACATCTATTAAATAGTTAAATAAATCCATTTTATTTGTCAGTATTAGGGCTTGTACTATTTCTCTGCATGTCTTTTCTAGTCAAGGAAATTTTGTCAAAAGGACAAAAGTTGAAAACTGTAACCTCAGCAGTCACTAACTTTGGGGACTCATCCCCTGGTACAAATGTTCATGCATATGCATATTTTTATCACATATTCAAACAGATGCCCTTGCATTGATTTGAATACTTGCATAAATACTAATGCCTACAAATGCTTGCATGCAGAAAACCCATTTATGAAATATCCAATCACATAAATTAGGAACATTAGATACTAACTATATTAACACTTCATAAAATATGTGCACAAGTTTGCATGACAAAAAAAAAAGGCACAATGCATTGAAAGAAGCCAGATTCTCTCAATGTGCTTGCCATTCTGTACTCATAAACTGGGAATTCCCACAAACTTTTGAAGCCTTTAGATTACGCATAATTCACTATTTACATGCATCTCTCCTGGTCTGAAAATTTATTAAGTTCTTTTTTAGAGTAAATTTATAAATTGTTACCTATGACTCTAAAAGGAAGTATCAATTTTTTTCAGTCACCGAATAGCCTCAGAAACTAGCTTTTTCACAGAGTATGACTCAAAAGTAATTTTCACAAAACATCATCCTCAAAACTTATCTCTACACAATTACATTATATGTCTGATTCAGTCTCAGGAGTGGCAGGTAAACATAAACTTTTAAAATTTACAAAAGAAAATACAGCAAAGCCCCATAGTTTACTAAATTTGGACACAACACAACTGACAACTGGCCATTGGATCCTGTCCTCCACCAGCTCCAGCTGTCAAATGGGGACAGACTAAATAAAGTTCTTATTTGGGGAGATGGGTGTTTAGGAAGTAATTTCCCTGTGACCATTTGGGGCTTCTCAGTTCAGTATATGGCCAGCTGGGTACAATATAAGTTTCGGAAAGAGAAAAAGAGTTCTCAAGCCAAAGTATTACTTTCACTACAGAGAGTGCCTACCTCGCCCTGAATCTCAAATTCAGCTCTTATGAGAACATGGCAAGCATCTCAGAGGCTGAAAGGACACACAAAGTGTTCGGCACTATTTCTGCTTCGCCTAGAAGGGTAAGCTTTTGATAAATGGATGCACGGCAGGGACTGACCACAGCTACCAATACCCACTATTTGTCTTCCTCATTGGCACATCACTACTCTACGTTCTGAGCTCCCTGCAGTCAAGCAAGTCCACATGACTGAATTCTGGCCTGTGGACTATGGATGAGTGTGATGTACACAGCTTCCACACCTAGCCCCTAAAACCTCTCATGATCCACTGTGCTTCCTCTTTCTGACTGACTGCATGTCAGACGTAGCTCATTCAGTGGAGAATTCCAAGGCCAGGAGATAGAAGAGACCTAGACAGAAGGGGCCTGGATCACCGAATGACTGCCTGGAGCAGAGCCCTTAAATGCCCCCATTTCTGCTACCAACGTGCATTGGCCTATTTTGAGAGAGGAATAGACCTTTATTGTGCTCAGATCTGAGGATTGTTTATTTCAGCAGTTAATCTATCCTGACTCATATAAGGTACAACCGCAGCACATACAACATACCCATTACTTCCTTAACAGACAGATCTTTAAGACCTTGCAACATATCTCTGCTAGAAGCCAGATGGGACGAGAAGAGATCTAGGAAGTGTAGCAAGATAGGTCAAGGCCTCGTAAGAGTTTGAATGGAAATGAATCTGGAAATAAACTTACATGCTGTGTATCAGTGAAATGAAGTGCCACACAATTATATTTCTTCATTAAAACATGTATTGGATGCTAATATATGCCAGGCACCATATCTGGTGCTGAGGTTAAAAATACGACTGGAGGGGCCAGCCTGGTGGCATGGTAAAGTTTGTGCACTCCGCTTCGGTGGCCCAGGGTTCACGGGTTTGAATCCCGGGTGCGGACCGACACACCATTCATCAAGCCATGCTGTGGCAGCATCCCACATACAAAATAGAGGAAGATGAGCACAGATATTAGCTTTGAGCCAATCTTTCTCAGCAAAATAAAAAAGAGGAAGATTGGCAACAGATGTTAGCCAATCTTTCTCACATACACACGAAAAAATACAATTGGCCACATTCCCTGAGCTCAAGACACCACAGTCTAGCTGCTGGAGAGAAAGATTAAATCAGTCCTTCAACGCAAGGTGGTAAGTGCTACAAAAGTCACCTGGGGAAGCATCTACTCCCTCTCAGATGTGGATTTTGTGTAATACACAACATGAGTATCTCTAGCAAAGATCACAAAATAAATTCGTTTCTGGATGAAAAATAACAAATTTTGAAAATGCCAAGACTGTGCTAAACATGACAAATGACCACTGTGAGCATACAAGTAATACTAATGTGTAGATGAATATCAGCAACTCTTTACTGAAGTCACTAGGCACTGCAAGGAGGTACACGGATAACAGAACTGGGGACATCCGCAGTGAGCAAGCCCACCCCAGTGACATGGCTTCAAAGCCTGGAAATCACCAAAGACACTGACAGATCTCTTCCTTCAGATCAAACACTGAATCTGTGCCCTATTTTTTTTTTTTTTGCTGAGGAAGATTAGCCCTGGGGTAACATCCATGCCCATCTTCCTCTACTTTATATGGGATGCTGCCACAGCATGGCTTGATAAGTGGTGCACAGGTCTGCACCTGGGATCCGAACCCATGAATTCTGAGCCAGCGAAGTGGAGCGCACAAACTTAACCACTGCCCCACTGGGCTGGCCCCTGGAATCTGTGCCTTTTAATGAAGCAGAAGCAGATTTTAAATGTTAGTTTCTACCCTTTTAAGATACAGAATTCCAGCAGAACATAGGTTCTCTGCCATCTTCCCTCCATCCTCTCCATTCTATTAAAAGCTGGCATTTAAATAACCCTGATGTTTATCATAATGCTTACAAGGAAGCAAAACATCATTAGAGAATTGTCTAAAAATCTTAGGGTCTTGAGCCTAAATTGGAAAACAATTCACTTGTGAATTTATAACAATATATGTTGTGCCAAGTTGCATTAAGGAGAAGAATTTTTTTTCATCTTGAATATGTGAGAATCATTAAGTTAGTATGCTTATTCTCATTAAAAGGACCAACTTCTACTCTCATCAATGAAAATTCTATAATGGACATTAGCTCCCAGGAAAATGTTGCAACCTTGTTTAATGAAGATGTTTTATACAAAACTAGAGTGACACTAATCAAAATAATATTACTTCTAGGAAGTCTAAATAAAATAAAATAAGCCGTTATAAATTTGAAGATTGGAAATGCTGCTGCTATTTCTAGAAAAACCAAATGAAATGACTCTTTAAAACATTTTCATGCCAAGATCTTGTCTCAATTTTCAGTTTATTCCATAATAATAACAAAACTCTCAGTTACTGAGCACTATGCCAAGTGTTTGAATTACATTATAAGAGCTAATATTTAGTTCTCATAACAATCTGGCAAGTTAAGGATTTTTTTATTTCCACTTTACAGAGGTGGAAACTTAGATATAATGAAGCGAATGAAGCAGAAATTCTTTATTACTCTATATCCTAGAGTAACATAGGTAACAAAAGGAGATGCTGGCATTTGAACCCAGGTCTTCTCTGCCTGTAGAATCGGCTCTTAAGGCCCAAAGACGTCTGCCGAGGAAAGGACCACAGCAGGTGGGCAGTGATGATAAAATTGGTATAGGCAGAATCCAAGCTCAGGTCTACTTGTCACCATGGCCCATGCTGCTTCTGACCTGAGTCAGGGACTTAACTGTGTCTATTTCCCACCTGACTTTACAGTTAGATCTGGCCTAAGAGCAAGAGTTAAGTGAGAGCTTATATCTGATAGACAGCTTCCTCTCTAGTCTACAAACATTCCAAAAAGCAGAAAGCCAGCTGCCTCCTCCTTGGCACAGTCCCAATGAATTCAAATAAATAATGCAGTGTTTTCTGTGTTTTAATTTTCTTAAGAATTACCATTCATTATGATTTAATTTTTGCCTGTCCTAATTATTGCCTACTCTGTCCTTCAAATGACCTTGTAATCCAACACTGTTCAATAGACTTGAACTTTCTCCCACCTTATGAATAAGGTTAGGTCGACTCTTTTTCAGGACCACAAACATCAGTTCATCTCAAATATTCTTTAAAAGAACAAAACTATAAAGGAAGAAGAAAACTAGACTTTTCAAAAAACATACCATTTTTTGCCTGGTATTAATCCCCATTTCGAAATACAACATTTTGGGATGCTCAAGAATAATTACCACCACTTGGCTTTTGATGTGTGATCTGGAGGGATTTAAGAGAGCATCTGCCACATGCAGAGCAGCCCGATGAGGTTCACTTGGCTTTCCCTTCCTCTACATCAGGGCACAGGCTTTTCCCTGACTCTCCCAAGCCAGACTACACTGTTTGCCCCAGTTTCTGAATAACATTTTAATAAAACTTTAGAAATCCAAAAAGAAAGGCCAATCATCCCTCATGTACCTCTCTTCATAGAAAGAGCTCAATCTCACATTTTTATTTGATGGGGCCTTTCTTCCACATCATGCAAGGGGCTTTCCATCATGCTTTCATTGATCCACTCAACTTAAAATAAGCATCAAATATTATCATTGCCATCTGAGATGTAGGAGAAAAGCAGTATGATGACTGAGATATAATGCTCTGCTGAAATAGGTCATTTTAAAAGTTGAAAGAACCTTAAGATTTTATTGTATAATCCACATACTACAGGAAGTTATTTCTTACCCATATATCTTGCTTCAACTCAAAACTAAATTCATTTGCTTTTAATTAGGATCAAGTCCTCAATTCCTTACACACATCAAACTAAGTCGCTCAAAATTATTCAACTACTAGGATTTTTTTCCTTTCCATGCTGACTTTAGGAGTTAAAGGTAAATAATCTCAAACAAGCATTCTCATAAGTTGCCAAAAAAGATTATTTCCGGACAGTGTCCTGAGGATAAGAGGGACCCTGGGTCATCCCTTAGATCATCTATATGCTCTATACAGTGATGTTTGCTGATCAGTGTTCATGATCTCTGGCTGTTTAACAGGCAAGAGGCAGTTAAGTTTTGGAGTCAAAGTTAGTTGCATTCTGGTTTGCCATCTAACTTGGAAACACTGTCAGTAGGATCAACAAACGTTTAGGCTTAACCTTTATTATAATGTAATAATAAGTTTATCCAAACACCGCCCACTGCAGACATTTTAGTTAACTGAGATTTTTCTCTCCAAATTTGTATGGAACTGAACTAGCATTTGCATGCAATGCTAAAGACATACATATTTATACAGGTTTACACCCTCAGACCGCCAACCTGACATTGTGTCTGAGACTAGCCATCCCAGGCTTGTATCACAGTTGGGGCGTGAACACACCACTGCCCTATTTACATACCATACAGACACCTGTGCTCAACATTTGTCATTCAATTCTAAATCCATGCAATAAAACCGCTTAAGTTCCTTTTTTTAATTGGCGCAGCTTAAAAATACAGAGATACAAGAAATCGTGATTTTTTTCCTTTTATTCTCCAAAAGTAGACCCCCTACAAATACTAGTGTTATAATCATCCCAGGCCCAACAGCCAGAAATATAAGGAGCCTCAAGATCCCACAGTAATGCTTACAGTGAAATCCAACCCACAGAAGGGCCAAGTTGACAACAGGACTAGATAAACCACTCCCAACATTTAGACAATGACCCTAAAATCTGGTGTCATTCTCTTAACGAAAAAGATCTTTTAATTACTCCCCAAATTCTTCAGGATGAAATTAGTATTTGCGGTTCCTCAAACACAGCATGCAGTCATTCTAGACTCCTTGTATATGTGGTTCCTCCATGTGGGAAGTTTTTTGCCACCCACCATTCACCATCACCTCTTCCTCACTTGCCTCTATCCTTATTTATTCTTAGAAACTCATCTCACGCCACCTGTAAGCCATCTGTGACCATCACCAAACCCCAGCTAGGGCTAAGTGCCCGACTGTACTTTCTGAAGCCCCAAAACCTCATCTCTCTCCTAACACACTTACCAGGCTATGTTGTGTGTTCTGGGCTGAGAGAGAACTGTGCTTAGATCTTGCACCCTCAGCTCCTAACATGCTGCCAAGCACAGAACAGATACCTTCAGAGGACGGCAGAACAAGAAAGGTAAGTATATTCTAAAGGAGAATATGCATTAAACCTTGACATCAAATATCACATGAATAAATCCCACGCTCCCACTGTCTGGGGAAATGCAGAGCCTGCCTGTATTCCAGCATACAAAGGAACACTTGAATGGGAGCGTCTACTAGTGGGGGATAAAGCTCTGTTCCCAGTGATAAGAAATTTGAAACTTCTAAGTTCGGTCCTAATATCACTATGTGATCTCCAAAATTGCATTTAAGGGTAAATGAACTTCTGCGCCAACAAAAAGAAACTAATATCTTTGACATTTGCTCTATGGCACAGGGGCTCTAGACATAAGCAACGATTCCAAAATTCTGGTGTAGAGGGAAAACCCTGCATTTTGAAGTCAGAAAAGAACCTGGACCCAAATCCCAGTTCTGTTCTTTCCTGGTTGCATGCATTTAGGCAATTTATTTATCCTCTCTGAATTTGCTTCATCTGTGATGCGAGGATAATGACAACCATTTCTAGGGATTGTTGAGAAAAGCAAATGAAAGACTGTACCCAGCACACAGTGAGCCCTTCACAAACATTTGTTCCCATCTCTGTCCTCCCTTCAGGGAGTAGGTGGCATCTAAGTACAAACAGGGGGCACGTGACACAATGATTGACATGCTCTTGCCTGAGTCCTGAACAGCTAAAGGAGGAGAAGCCCTCCAGACCGTGTGTGCTTCAGTGGTGCAGGGAGCCAATCAGGTTTTCTCCAAAACCCATACATTGTTTCCATATATGGGAATTGGATTTTCATGTCATCTTTTCACTATGAAAATCTGTGTTTTCAAGATGCTGTGGCACACGTGTTGCTGGTAGCTAGTCAGGGGATGAGGTATAAACCTAAGGGAAACATGGGGACCTTCAAAGTTTCCAAAATGCTCCATTTCTTAAGCTGGGTGGTGGGTACATGGGTGCACATTTTACTACTATTCTTTAAACTGTACATAGGTTTCCACAGACGGCTTTGTATGTATAATATACTTGACAATTTAAAAGCAAGGTGTAGTCATAATATTAGGAGACTGAAATCAGGGATCCTAGGCGTGGAAATCATGATGGCATTTTCTAAGGACAATGCATTAATATTTTGTCCACTTAAACTGATGGATTATTTTGAGCCATTGATTATATTTTAGAGGATTTACAATTTAATACTTAGAAATCCTTTTTTTAATGTGCCCTGAAAGTCTATTTCTGAATGACTGCAAATTTCAACAATGCCCACCACTGTCACTCGAAGAGGCAAGCCTCCGAAGAGAAGGGCCAACCAGACTAGAGGTCAGAAGACCTCAGTTCTAGCCCAATTCTTTTACTGACAGGGCGGTAGAGTTGCAAGCTAACTTCCAAAGTATTCAGAAAACACAGACTTAAGGTCAGGTGGTACTTTGTCTAACACTCTCATAGAGGGTAACCGCAAAATATAGGCTATTTTATGAGGACAGGCTAAAAGCTGCCATACAAGTTAAAAAATAATAACTAATTACTTAACTTCTAAAGATATTGTAATAATCAGTAATAATCTAACACACAATCTGCAAAAATAAACACAGCACTGATTAGTTTAATAATATTATAGTTATGTTGTGCTTTGCCATTTACAAATCGCAGTCACAGACATTTGTACCAAGAATCACATGCGTACGCGCACACGCACACACACACACACACGAGACATCAGGAGACAAATGGGTAATAATGCAGGAAGCAGGTGGGAGGACTGTCTCATAGGCAGATTGAGCACATGTTTTGTACATAAGCGAGGTAAGGGGCCCCCGAAATAGAAAAGAGTTCAGTGAACTTACATAGAAGCCTGCAATTAGAAAATCTAACAAACTACTAATTATTTTCAGGTTACCTCTGTGTTCTTTGCTTTAAAGTTTAGCATCGTTGTTGATTTTTAAATTTATTTCATTTAAGGCGAAGCACCATTATCTCTGCAGAATTTAGAACCTTCAAAGATTATAATCTAACCCTAGAAGCAGAAATAGTAATGGAATAGAGGTTGGAAGCAATGTAAATAATTTTAGCCATCTGTCCTGCCTCTTGCTAAATGTTCACAAATTTTCAACTTCTAACGTAAAGCCTATGATCAGAATGCAGTATGCTAATCAGTTTACTCTAAATAACCCAGCGGTGGTTTATTTAATTATATAAGTGATATTAAATTAATTTTATAAGTACAAAAAATGGTTTTCCTCCTTAAATAAACTGACTTACCCTTTCCAGTACTTAGTAATTTAACATGTCAAATGTCTTATCTGGCAAAACATAAATGTGAAATGCAGTTATGAAAATGTTTACAATAAATGCCCAGGGGTGGACTGGAACAACTTTTGGAGAAAAAAAAGGGAAATAAATGGTTAAGTGCCAGCACACACACTCATGCTGGAGGACACAAAAAGGTTCCCAGCAGTTGTTAAATTCGTTTAGAGAAACTCACTTTATTTTTCCAACAGAGCTCTCACCAGCTAATCTGTATTACAACCTGCAGGAGTCTTAATATTCTCAGCAGGCTTAAGATTCGGGCCACACTGATTCAGCTATTTAATCTTGCAAGAGAACAATATTTGGCAGGAAAAGACCCCACAGCAATGAGGGGACGTCCCAGAGGTTCGTTGTCAGCACAAACTGGGCCAAGAATGCCGAAGGTGGGAACCAAACAGCACTAACCAATGTTTATCATTTCCTTCCAGTAGCTCTCCGCTCAACAACGTATGTGCACTCCACATGTGTACACAAAACATACACATCACATGTGCATACATGGCTCTTTCGGATACATGTATGTTTTTACAAGGCAAAATGTTTTCTCCATATTTTGGAGCCGGTCATGAAAAATTTTTAATTCAAAACTATCACAACAGAGGTTGGAGTTAGGAAAGAGATGAAGAAAAATGGTCACAGTTTTACTTTCAAAACCTTTCAACCTCTTAAACACTGAAAACCAAAACAGAGAGAACATATATATGAATTTTTAAATGTATGCAGATATTTATATTGATCTTTTTTACCATCCTTAAATGAATAAGCTGACTGATACTCTTCCATAAATGAGCATTTTTTACAGTTTACATATAATACTATGGTTTGGTTAATTTGAATGAGAATTTTCTGGAAACCCATACTGACAGACCCACAGAGAATAGGGAAAACAGGTGCAGGGAGACAGGCAAGCTTAAGAACAAAATTGACAGCACCTATTATACAAACAAACAGGATGAAGTACTGTTCAAAAAAATGACTCAGAAAAATTCTTCAAAAATTATTTTAAAATAGTGATAGCAAGGGTTCAATTCCTTTAGCTCCCAAACCTGGTTAGTTACCCCTGTGATATTAACACAGTGTTCTGTCTATTTATCACACCGGGCAGCAATATTCTGCTCGCCTGTTAGAGGGTGAACCGCAAGCTGCATGAGGTCAGGGGTCATATCTACTTCATTCCTCATCACATCCCCCACCTCCTAGCAAAGTGCCTGGCACATAGTAAACATTCAAAAAAGTTCATTCGGTCAGTAATTGTTTTCAAAAGTAGTTTCTTTGAGAGAATTTTTGGGGGGGATTATAGATACCAAAAATATGCATACTTGAAAATATGCTGCTCTTTCAACAACCTCGCCTCAACCTGCATTTCAGTAACGGTGTCTCTCTCTGCACCGTAACAAGTAGACTTGGGTGTTCCCCAACCTTATCATATTCCTTCCTTCCTTTGCTCCTTCCAACGCCATCTTCTCCCTCAAATATGCCTTTACATTGCACTAAGGCCCCCCTTCCCCGTGAAAGCCTTTCCCAGCCACCTCAGGCAACCTAGTATGAGCATCAGCACATGCAAAAAGTGGTTTCTCGTTTTTCCCACAATCCACAGGGCCTGGCGCAATGTGACATCCACAGCAAATGCTGAATGAACAAACGCATATGCACACACAAGGTCAACTGTGAAGGCAACTTCTATCATATTCTTCATAGTCAAAGTACCATGTTCTGGAGGATTCAAATGTGAACAAGAAATGCTGCTTGCCTCAAAGGCCTCATAATTACACTACAAAAGTTAAGTATTTAAATCACTTTGTTTTGGGAAAATCAATTCTATCAAAAATAACAAGTGTTAAGAGGAACAGAATGATTTTTTAAGATTTTTTTCTTTTACTCTTTTTTCTTTTTCGTAGTTCTTACTTCTTTTTCGTAGTTTGCTAAACACAGGCAAATTCTGACACTTTCATGATTCTCAGAATATAATGATATAAAAGCCCAATTCAAACAAATTAAAACTTGACTTCGTTACAGTCAACATAGCCACAAGAGGAAAAATGTATCATAAATATGAGCAAACAAAAAACGATCATAACTGGGAGCTGGCCCGGGGTTCGCGCTTGGCAGCCCGGGGTTCGCCGGTTCGGATCCCGGGCACCTGCCGATGCACTGCTTGTCAGCCATGCCATGGCGGCGTCCCATATAAAGTAGAGGAAGATGGGCACGGATGTTAGCCCAGGGCCAGTCTTCCTCAAGCAAAAAGAGGAAGATTAGCAACAGATGTTAGCTCAGGACTGGTCTTCCTCACCAAAAAAAAAAATCATCATAACTTCTTGCTGCTTCTCCTTGGAACCAAATCTGGGGATATTTCACAAAAGCAACAGGTCCTTCAAACAGAAATTTAGAGATATCCTTTTACAAGCAGCATTGCATATGATTCTGTACAGAAGAGAAAAAGGCTATAAAGCAGCCCTGACAACTGTGAAAGAAAAGAAAGCTAAACTAGAAAGTATGAGCAAAAACAAAAGAAAAGCAATTTTCATCACATAATTCTTCTAGGAAAATGAAATGCAAATTAGAGAACATATCTGCATATACTTTAAAAAAAGATATTCTTGCTTCTAACTTCCAATCATGTAATTTTCTTTAATTGTATACACGTGGGTTGGGCTACCAATGGGTTTTAATTAAATCTCTGTATAATGTCTCCTAATTGGATTCATGACCTCCTAATAAGTTAAAATGTCATTTGACTATTACCCTCATTAACTGAAAAAACAACAGGTTTTAAACCTACCTCCAAAAATCCATTGAAATTATAACGATGTGGCATAATTATTAATGATAGTCACATCCGGGGACTCCACAAATACATGTGTAAGATTTCCAGTTTTTCTTCAGCATTCAGCATGTGCTCACTGTAGGTATGTTCCAAAAGGTATAATAAAATCTGGAAGAAAATTCAGATCCTTTTCAAGTTTTACATCTGTAAAATGCACTGGAAATTGAGACTTTTTTTAAAAGCTAGTCTTTATTAGACTTTCCCTGTGGCATAGGAATATTCTTTTTCTATCATCACACCTCTGCCCTCCTTTCTCTTCATGTCTGCCCAGGCCAAACTGCCAGCACTGGACATGTGAAATCTATATTCTGAGACACATAATTCAACTGAGACCTGGAAAACTTAAAAACATAATTACTACTGTACGTCATCTTTGCTTCTATAAATGACTACGGCTCGAAACCACAAATAAAAAGAGGCTTGAAAGGTACAATTAACGATTGGAAATAGGATCAAGAAGGAAATTTTTTTTAGCTACGATTGTTCAGTTTGAAAATAGGAAAAAAATTAAAAACTGAATGTAGAAGTTTTCCTGGAACAGCAACAGGCGGTGTCATCTTCCTTCACTAAAGAAACTGGCTTTTCATAGTAGCTTACAATTACAAAATGTATGTTACTTGTCTCAAAATTACCCTGTGATATATGTAGATCATTTCTCATTTAGCCCTGTTATAGACTGAAATGTGTCCCCCCAAAATTCGTATCTTGAAGCCCTAACCCTGGATGTGACTGTATTTAGAGATGGAGCCTTTAAGAAAGTAATCAAGGTTAAATAAGGGTCACAAGGGTGGGCCCCTGATCCTATTCAACTGATGTCCTGACAGGAAGAGGAAGAGACAGCAGAGATCTCTTTCTTTCGTGCACAGGCACTGAGGAAAGGCCCTGTGAGGACACAGCAAGAAAGCAGCCATCTGCAAGCCGGGAAGAAAGCTCCCAACAGAAACCAACCATACTGGACCTTGATCTGGGACCTCCAGCCTCTAGAACAGTGAGGAAATAAATTTCTGATGTTTAGGCCACCCAGACTATGGTATATTGTTATGGCAGCCTGAGCAGACTAATGCCAGCCCTATTATTTTCAGATACTTAGACACCAAAAAGAATCCCCTGGCTCTGACACTTTAAAACAGGGGCGGTCCTTGCATTTCCAATATAACGAAATTCATAGATGCCACATTAGAAAGCAAATGGTCCTGCTCTACTGAGAGAATGCTGCTACAATCTTTTGATAAAACTATAGAAATCACTGAATATTTAAGTCAAAATAGGAGAAAGTGAAAAATAGGTGTTTATCAAGCAGCACAAAAGAAATGACAAATTCAAAGCAATTTTAAAAGCTAAGAACTCTCTTGCAAAGAGAAGTTTCAAGAGGAAGCATGTGTAAAATTAATCAATATTTTGAATATTATTGCCTCATTCATTTACTCAACACACATTTACAGAGCATCTGCTACATGTCAAGCACTATTCTAGGCATTAGCAATTTTATGTTGAAAAGATAGATTAGTTCTCTACTCTACTGCAGCACATATCCTAGGAAAGATTTTATCTGCCTAGCCTGAGAAGTGGATGGAAAGGCAGATTCCTCTGAAAAAGAAAAAAAATTTTTTTTGAAGAAATAACACTCTTAAAAGAATTCAGTCATTTACTGAACAAATATTTATTAGGTAACTACTTTGTGCTAGAGAACAGTGGAATGGAGGAAAGATCTGGGAGTTTTAAGGAAGAAAGTCAGTGTGATATTTACACAGATCTTAAAAGAGATGGTTGATTAAAACAAATCTAAACAGATTAGAACTCCTTGTAATAATCTCCATTATAAGATGAAATTCACACAAGGCTAGAGAGATTCACTCCTCAAAGTATCAAAATGGGTGTGTTTATCAGGGGTAGGTCTGGGTAAGCCCTCTCAGAGCCAGCAGCCTTGGCCAGAGTGAGAAGACATGGGAAGAAGATTTGTTGGCACAAAAAGCCAATTCACTTGTTTATCAAATTTGGCTCCATGCTAGGCCCTGGGGCTACAGAGAAAAAAACACAGCCTGCATCTCCATATAGTTCAGTCTAGGAGGAAGAAAACTCATAACGCAGCCATAGAACCAGACTACCACATGGTGAGAGGAAGTGAGACCAGGGAAGAGGAGGCAGCCTCTGGGCAGAGGATGGACAGGGAGAGGGTGCAAAGGGTCTTCCAGGCAGAAGTCTGAAGTGGACAGGGCTGAGGGTCAAGAGGGACACCCAGGCTGGAGATCTCAGCTAGCACTAAACCAGGAACAGCTTCACATTCCATGGTAAAGGTTTTGCATTTTATCCCAAAGGTAATGGGGAGCCACTGACAGATTTTAAGAGAGAGAGTGACATGATCAGATGTGCATTTTAGGAACCTTGCAAAAAACCACGAAAACAGCTTGGGAGGGAGAAGAGGCAGTGCTGCGGCAGGGAAGAGTCAAAAGACTATTCCGACAACCCAAGCAAGGGAGGCAGGGCGGAAATTAAGGATGAGACAAGAAGGCAAAGTGCAAAGTGTCCTGAAGTGCATTCTTGGAGACACAAAAAATACACTGAAAAAGACATGGATGATCTTCAACTTCATGGCGTTAGTTCGAGGGAGGTTAAAACACACACCATGTGAAATGCTAATTAAAATCAAAATGTAGACTGCAATGTGTGAAACCAGTGGTACAGATAACAGTATTATGGTACAAAGCACTATCATGATTCAGAGACAAGAAAGACTGCCACAGCTGGGGCCTCAATGTGTCTAAGATCAGGGGGTGGGAATGTCATTTACAGACAGTGTGAAATTGTTCCAAATGAGAGGGAAGACTCACACAAGAGCCCAGAAAGAGTAAGTAGCCAGGCCTAAAAGAAATGGAAGAACAGTGTTGAAGGGCAGTGAAAGATAAGATGAAAAATAATTTAGGGGTAGATTGTAGAGGGTCCTTAGAGTCAGAATTAAGGAGCTTAGATTAGACTTTATCCGACTCAAAGTGGAGGTCCAAGGAAAGTTTTTTAGTAGGTCATAATTAGGGTCTTGATGAAAGAGATATTTTAGAAAGACTCATCTGGTGACAGTATTTAAGATACAATGGAAGGAGCAGAAAGAGCTGGAAGGAGATAAGGCCAATTAGGAGGCTCCTGCAATAAGCCCGGCAGGATAAAGGTCTGAACACAGTGGGATTGAAAAGAAAGGAATGAGAAAAAGAGATTTCACAAAAGAAGGATCTTCAGAAATTATTTGCTGGATCCTTCATCTCTGTTTCCAACGAGAAGTCTTATGTGTTAATTCTTTTATTAGGGTTCCTTCCCAAACCTCCCCTTTAGACAATACCACTGTACAACCACAACACTTGTACCTGCCACGTACAAGTAATTACTGGTCTGGGATGTATTTGTTTCTTCAAGTGACTGTGCCTAAAAAACTGAGGATAAAAAGAAAAGATCAACCTTTGCAGTTCTTCTCTTGGGCGGAAAAATAAAGCAAAACCAGGTGGAAGGGAAACCATGGATTTGGAAATGAGAAAGGACCAAGAGGTAATTTTCCATACATTTTTCTCATGAAAGTATATGTATTCCTTATAGAAATACTTTCCCTGAGGAGAGGTTGTTCAGAGGATCTAATTAGACCAGGTATGTCAAAGTGTTTCAAAATGAATAAAGCATTCATACATGTGTTAGGTATTAGAAGGAAAATACATGTTATTGCTCTATCACTTTCTTTGACATATTTAATCTTTGCTTTAAAGATAATGCTACTGACCCACTATTACTTGGGAATGCACTGGAATTACTGGTTGAAATAAATCGGAGATAAGGGTACGGTCCCTTAAAGTAACATAAATTCACTCTGTGAAAATACTAGCCTTCAAGGGCTTAAAATCTTAACAATTGACCTCATAACTAATCATCTATGTTAATCAACCCAGTTATGAGTTACAGCAAAAGCCCATCCCGTTCTCCTTTCAAACTACTTAGTGTACTAGACGTTATTATCCAAAATCAGAAGGTTTCATATAAGTTTTTCATTAGTTATCAAAGTTATGCTTCTTGTATACGGAACAAAATTAACAATCTATTTCAACACTGAATGACCTTCTTTTACCTTTCTTGCCTTTTTAAAAGAAAAAAAACCTTTTTTTATGTTTGCTGAATATAAAAAGAAAGAAAAATCCTACGTCAGTTGTTCGGGTTCATATAAGACCTAATTGCCTCATACCCTAAAATTTTGCCACCAGTTTACAATTAGCATGCATTTCTCATGCAGGAGTTGACCCAATTACATAACAAATTTTGCCTTTGGGGATTTCTCTTGATTGCTTGTCTTCTGTCCACCATACAACTCAATTTCACACTGTCAGCAGCCTGAACATGGCCACAGTCAGTCTCTGTCAAAATGATTTATTTAAATTACAAACAGAGACCAGATCCCTAGCTAATCATCCCTACCCTCATCCTCACCCTTACACTCAACCTAACTTTGAATCAAATCTTTTAATAGTCCATAGACACTGCTATTCAATTATTAGGCCATGTTTACCTCCAATAATCTAATATTTTTGAAGCTAACTCACAAAATCCCAGGGAACTAAATCAGCAGTGTCCACGTGAGCTTATTAATGGGCAGATAATTTACTTTGCATTCTAAGAAGTCAATGAAAAATTATGTAGCTGTTTCAAAAAAACTAAAAATAATTACATTTCAATATCAAATTACCAAAAGACTCTTTTTTCTATAATGTAAAAAAAAGACTTCAATCTTAGCTTTTCTTGTAAAGCAACTAAGGGTCTCTTACGAATGAGTATGCTAAATTGAAAATGGTAGTAAAAAAAGGGTATTTGGGAAACAGGATAGATAACCAAAATTATAGATACTGAACAGGGTAAGGGAAAGAACATAGAGCAAGTGAAAATACTATTGTCTGTACTGTCTGTGGGCCAGTGATCTAAGGAAAGGGGCTTCTAAGATTCCTACTGAAGCCAACACACACAGGTGCACATGTGTGCACGTACACACCCACACACACACGCAACAATTATTTCCTCTGTTTGTCAAGAACAGGCACAAATTTTGACAAATCCCATAATGGTACACTTACTATTTCAATCTGTAAAATACAAGCTTCTGTCATCTGGGTTTTTTTTTTTTTTTCTTTCTCCTTCATATAATATTTCTCCACCACCTGAAATAAATTAGAAAATAAACATCTAGATTTCATCCACAGCACAAAGATTGTAAACGTTCCTCAAGGTTGAACTTTACCATTTTATCTCACAATTTATCCACAGACTGTCTCAGCTAATCGAAAGTGCAGCTTGTATTAGTGTGTAAACAAGCAGAAGGAAACACACCAATAATCTTCTCAAGGCAGGACTGAGTCCCTTAGACATCTGGCAGAGCTTCCGCCTAGCCATCATGCTGCAGGCACCCTGGATGCACTACTTATAAACTGGAAGGTGGCAGCCACCTGAATTAGAAACAGCCTTTACAATTACCCACATAAGCTAGAGCTATAAGGACAACAGAAAAGAGGTTTTTGAAAATGTCCAAAGACACAGTATTCTTCAATTCACATTTGTACACTGTCCTTTAAGAACATTTTCCTAAAATACCACTAAGAAAAGAAAATGTGGAGTTGTACTAGGACATTGCTGCCATTTCTAAATTCATGCCCCAGAATTTGGCAGGGGGGAGGCAATTAGACATCTTCTTGAATTTCGTGGAAAAACATTTTCTTTATTTTAGAAAGCAGTTCTGTTTCTTTCCAACCATTCAGTAAATTCTGAAATCCTGCCTCTTTTCTTATTCTTTCTGCAGCTATATTAAGTAATATAGCAGAAGAATTTTAAATTGCAGTATTTAATAAATCTCCCAGGTTCAATTTGTTGTCATTATAGACCCCAAAAGAAAGAAGTCAAGGCCAAACTCACTCCCACCTCTTTCATAACCCACAATTTCAAATTTACGATATGTTCTATCCCACAGCTCAGTAACATATGCAGACTGAGTGGGTATTTCCAAATGATTTCAAATCCTGGACAAATGAATATGAGAATAGCTGAAAAAATTTCATAACACTGACACAGACACAAGCAATCAAAAATGCCCATTCATCCATAACATATTACCCCAAACACCTAGCAGTTGTCATTAAATCCACTGTTTTATGTCTTTATACTTCCTTTAGTCCAAAAGGGATTAAAGGCAGCTTAGAAAGCTCCACACAATATTCAAAGACAAAAATAAAGTAAAAACAAATAAGAAAATCAAGTAAATGGAAAAATAAAGATTGCAAAGACCCTGACTTAATTCATCCACCTACATCAACCTACATTAAACTTGGAGCTCAAAATTCATATCCCTTAGATTTTTCAGAATCAATAGCTCCATTTCAGCATCTCCAACAGGAAGATTCTGTTGTCTCTCCAGTCTGGACACTTTCTCACCTTCTTCCCCTCAAAACAGACACAATCCAGCCCACTGTCAAAAATCTCTATCTGGATTTGGCCAATATATTTCAGTGGGTTTATCTGAAAGTAATGTGGAAAATTGGACAAGCCAAAGTACCACCTTTCAGATTAACACAAGTTTCTTACAGAAAAAAGATCCTTGAGTAATATGGAAAACTCTGTGAGGTTACGGAAAAAGTTCATGAAGTTGTAGCCTGATAAACGAATAATAGATTCACTAGACCTCAGAATATTTAATAGTTTCCTTTCCTCAAGAGTAAATCCTAACAGCAATATTATTAAATTTATATTTTTTTACTGCTATCCAAACATTAATACGCCTCCTCATGGTTAAAAGAACTACTGTGAGACTGCTTTGGTTGCTAACATCAAGACAACTACAAAAAACATTTTTTAAAGATGTTATGTAAATTATATGCTCTCAAACATCAGCATTGTCTAAATCTAAATGGTATCATGTATATACTGCTATGTATATGATAAATATAGATTTATACATACCTGTGTTATAAGGGTTTTTGCATAATTAAGAAGATCTGCAAACAGCCTCTGGTATTGAATAAAATGTATATTCCTGCTAATGATAAAGGTTGGTGAAATGATCAGTCCTTTTCTTATTAAATACGAATATTGACAATTTGAATATAAATTAAAAGGCTTACCTTTGAATAAACTGCAATCCTTATGTTAGCTGTCACGTGGATGTCTTAAGTAGAAATGTTTAGTTCTTTTTGAAATAAATTTCTGAGATAGTTGAAGATTTATGACATAACTTTGTTTTGTGCAGCATTATTTTTATTTTAAAAAAAGAGTTCTCCAAAAATAATCCAAAGAAAGAAATGTTACTAAATGTAACTGCAGGTGGAATATATCTCTCACTTACATTTTAAAAGCAAAAATAGGAAAGAATAAAGAGGAAGAAAGATGAGGGGCATAATCTTCAGTATCATGATTGGTGGGTTCTTGAAATGGGGTAGAAAAACTAAGGGACAAAACTCATGAATCCTTAAAATTCAACCCTTTCTCTTCAAAGAAAAAAAAGTCCCTATGAACATAAAATGTCCATTTAAAGAGCAGATAATGGATAAACTTTAGGGAATATGGCACAACAAGTGTTTACTCTGCCTCCTCTCACTCCCTAAATAATTTTTAAACATCAAATAATTCTGGTTTTCAACTTTTGACAAATAAATTTTATTCTCAAATTATATACTATAATTTTATTTGCAAATTGTCATTATATATATATGCATAATGACGATGGCCAAATATAAGTGAGTTTAAAACCATCTGCTAATTAAACATTTCCTGGAAATTAAGACTAATCACTTATAACATCTACAAATACAAATTTTAGTGACTGTACAAGAGACACACAAAATATACTTCTCAATGAAAAATGGTATGAATCTTGCATATTTGCTTATACTTTTATATCATGCATACAGTTGTTGATTTTCATTCATATTTCCTCTTGGATACCTAACATTGAACTAATTTTCTTCTGAAAAAAATGCATTCTGACACACTTCATATAATACTTTGGAAGAAACATAATCACAGGTATGAATTACAAAAATTAAGAAGATCTGTTTATCCACCTTGAATAAGTACTGAATTAACACTTTTTGAGCCCTAATATGTTTTGAACTTTTCAGTCCCTAATATGCTGTGAACTTCTGCTAGTCTCAATTTTCTTTTTCAAGAATATTATATTACTAAATAAGACGCAGCTTTCAAATCCAAACCCACTTCATATGAAAATGTTTATTTCAAAAATTAGACATACATCTTTTTAACAAATATCTAATTTAAAGTATGAAATCTTATAAACACATAATTAGCAAATAGGAGATTCCTAAGATACGTAACCTTCTATGTGTATTTTACATGCTTATCTACAGCAAAATCAATTTCAGCTTTTAAAATTTAAGTATAAAAGTCCTATTTTGGAAAAATTCAAAAGCTGAGAACCATTCAAAATGGAGTAAGATGCTAAATTATAATTACTCCTTTTCATAACAATGGCTATATTTCTGAAAACACATTTAATTTATTTAATTAAATTGATTTATTTGGTAAGTATATTTTGGAAATCAATTTAATTAAATAAATGTGTATTTGGAAATATTGCTATTCAAGCGTTAGGCTCTAGATAACTGTGATGAAGTCAAACGGAAAGAATTTAACAGATGAACGTGGCATATTTTATGAGTACGCTGAGTGCTGCTTGCACACCACAGCAACAAGAACACTTCCAAGTCACCCAATCTCACTTTCTCATCCAGAAACACAAGTTAGGGCTGTCGCATCACTGAACACAAGGTCACCTTCACCTACGTTACTAATTTGCTCCTGAGTCCTCTTCAGCCTTTGTAGCTCAGGAGTGTCCGTAACGAAGCTGAAGCCCCTCCCCTTGCTTTCTTCAAAATCTCTTTTGTACTTGACCTACCAGAAGGGAGGGAAATGAAAGAAAGAAAAAGAAAAGTAAGCAGAGGAATCACAAATCCCACGCAGGGTAGGTGGGGGCCAAAGAAGCTGCTAAAATTGAAAGCAATGCCTCCAGACACAGCTCTATCAGCAGGCGGCAGAGCAAGAGGCAGTGGCGCACAGGCAGGTGGCCTGGTTTGTATCCCAGCAACTCCACTGACTGGGCAACCTTCGGCAAGTTACTTAACCACTCTGTGCCTGGTGGTCTCAACCATAAAGTGGTGATAACCACAACAATAATATTTAAATAATGCTATTTAATAGGTTATAAGAATAGGATCAAATGTCTTAATACATGTACCTGGCCAAAAGCAAGCAAACAAGTGCTCCATAATAGTCATTATTATTGCCATTATTAATAGTTATACAGCTACTAAAGAAAAAAAAATGTGGGAAAGGAAAGCTAAATCTTCCACTCCCATGCCCATCTTGTCAGTGACAAAGCATCATCTTGAGCTTGGACCACACTATGGAGGAGGAAGACATACAAAGTCATGAACAGCATGCCTTGTCCTTACAAAGTTTTCATTCTATTTCATAAGGCAAAGCATATGGATATGATTATACAATGCTGTATTGCCAAATGTCAAGTCTGTGGATGCTTATAGACATAGTTATAAAATGGGTCACACCTACATAGCGGTTAAGTTGATGCATTCTGCTTCAGTGGCCCCAGGGTTCATCAGTTCAGATCCTGGGCATGGACCTACTCACTGCTCATCAAGCCACGCTGAGGCGGCATCCCATATAGAAGAGCTACAACTGTACAACTATGATACACAACTATGTACTGGGGCTTTTGGGAGAAAAAAGAAAAAAAAAAGAGGAAGATTGTCAACAGATGTTAGCGCAGGGCCAATCTTCCTCAAAAAAAAGGGGGGGGGGAGCCACACCTAGCTATTAAAAGGTTTCAAGCACACACCCTTGGTATACTGTGTGCTAAGGTACCTATGATTTTTTTGGTATTTAAATACACTTCTTTTCTAACTACAACCCAGTAAGCTGAATTTTACAATTTCCTCAGGGGACTGGAATAGCTAATGTGTAATCTTACTAGAGCCCCATCTCCTATTATTAGCTTAATGACAATAACTGTCAGGCCAGTGGAATATTCTGCTTGTTAATGACTGAGATGGTTACATCACTTTGACTGTTCTTATTTCTTTAAAAGCCCAAATATCAAGAAATATGAAAACATATTTTTGATAACCCATATAATCCCATTTTACATTCATAATCAGCCTCAAATTAACACAAATTAATAATTAACATATGGGTAGCTAATAAAAATACGAGTCTAGAAGTGTAACTTTCTGTATAAATTTGAAAAGTTCACTTAGTTGATCATGGAATGACTTTTTGTTGAGTCGTGTCTATACTTAAATACTCAGGTTTCTCAGGCATTACTGTCCTTGAGGTTACTAGAAGACTTCCTTTCACCAGAAGAGCTTGAAAGAAACAAAAAATCCCAGATGACAACAAATAAAAAGATTTAGATACTCTCATCACTTTTAGCTGAAGAATATCTCATTTTCTCTCCATATTTTCATTTAAATTCATAGAAGTACTAAAACCTTTACTTTAACCATTTCCATAAATAAAAGGTCAAATAAACTGCATTATTTTTCTTCCACAGAAAATGCTGAATGAGATTAATCTTCCAACCCTCAAACTCCCAGCATGTGTGAAGATACACACACCAGAACATTCTCAGTGTCTTATGCCTAACTAAGCAGGGAAGTCATTTAGCTTTGCTTGAAGTAAGCACTAGGGTGCGGAGGAAAAAAATAATAGATGTAAGAAAGATAACAATGTATAACCACAACAGGCATGAACAAGTAAGAAGAAAAATCGATCAGCCAAGTTCTAACATCACTAACACCAGTTGCAGAGAAGGTACCATCACACATTCTTTCTGTGAATAGTCTGGGTTTTTCTAATGGCAATTTCCAAAGAAACAAGTGAAAAGAAAAACCATTAAATTCCAGAATCATACGTTTTGAGCTGATTAACATTCAATGGTCCTTTCCACATTCACAAGGGACTTAAAAATCATCTGATTTGGGCTTGCCTAGGTAAGTGACTAGGTTTGAAGAGTGTACAATCATCTCCATAAATGATTTGCAGAGTTTTAGAAGATGTTTAATCCTTTTTAATGGTGTGATCCACAACCAAGTTTCATATACTCTCAGCACCAACTCAAGCATCAACCCACCCTTTACTGCATATGGGGAGCCACTGAGCTATGAGTTCCTCTCTTTTCTAAAACACCCACTTACTTACATCCTCTCTCTCTACTTAGGTCTAATTTTAAATGTTATATGTGATGACTTGCCACTCATGCATAGTCTGATTCTGAGAGGCCAGAGGACATAAAAAGAGATCAGAGGACAAAGGGAAGTAAGAGGATTCCTCTCTCCAATCTCACGTGTCCCCCTTGCCCTCACAACATGACCACATCCAGTCAATGAGAATGGTGCACCCTTGGACCCAGGAATTGATCTAGAGGGGGACACATAATCAAGTATGAGCCCTAGATCTGGGACCTTGACAAGAACTCTTGGGAAAGAGGTACTCTTTCTCCATGGTCTGGCTAGTTTATTAGGCTATGAAATTGAAGCTGCTGACCATCACCAGGCCACCACCCAATAATGATGAAGCCAACACAGAGGCAAGCAAAGCAAGAGATCAGGAGAGAGTCCTGATAGCATCATTTGAGAACCTGCATCTAACTCTTCCTAACGCCAGAACCACCGGGCTTGTCAGTCAAGTGAACTACCAAATCTCTCCCTTTCATAACCAAAAGAATTCTGATTAACACCATCCACCCCCATCACACCTAAAATATATACACATGTTTAACAACATTCCCAGTAAATAGTAACGTGGATTTCTCCTCTTTTACTTCTATGCTCTGGTTCTTTTTATTTGTGACACAAGATTTAACAGTTTACAAAAACAGCAGCTTGTTATTATGGAAAAAGCATTGCTTTAGCAGACAAGAGCCTAGAATTCTCATCCCATCCCTGTCACTTGCCAGCCACCTCACAGGTCTCATAACTTCTCTGAGCCAAAGTCTCCTCATCTCTAAGTAGAGATTCTGGTAACTGCTCAACAAACAAGGCTTAGAGACTGAATGAGACCAAACACAAGAGAGAACTTCAGAAGGTATATAATCTGTTGTGTAAATGCCCAGCATTATCATCACATTGGTTTCACTTGACTTGAAAGGATTATCTAATGTTTGTCATGAGACGTCAAAAAGAACAGTTCTATCACAATCAGAAAGATCATGGTTAACAAAGCAAAATATGTCATATTAAGAACCAGCTATTAGTTTACATCAACAAAATTTTATTAAAGTTATTCTAGAATAGAAACTAATTTTTCGTTGGATTTGTGCCAAGAATCAGACTCCCTACAAAGCACCTTGGATATGTCATCTGGTGACCACAGAGGTGGACATGAATCCTGCGCCCCAGCCGTGCAGGTGCTGGGCGACAATCTGTCTTTGCCAAGAATCACACGGCAGGCTGTACAAATCTGTAAGAACTGTGTGAGGAGTACACTTGTAAGACTTCTCAGGGTTCCCTGTCACTGACAGAATGTCTCTTCTTGCTCCCTACCCTCAGCCCATAAGAAGCATAATCTAGTTATTCATCAAAGCTCAGCACCAGTGGTGGTGCTCTGTAAGCTGGACTGGCCTCCTCCCAGTCCCAGGGCCCCACAGCTTTACAGCTACATATCAGAGCAGTTGTCACCGTGAAGTGCAGTTACACTTGGGGTCCCAGTCCCCTACTCTAGAATACACAGAACTCGGGGACAAGGGCTAAGTCTTATTCATCTTTGTAATCCTATACCTAGCATACCACCTGGCCCATGAGAGTTGATTAATAAATGATTGAGAAAGAGAAGAAGGGAGGGAGAAGAAGAGGAGTGGAAACAGAGAGAGAGGGGTGCAGCCCAGTTCCAGAGGTAAGAGGGGAACCTCATATTCAAGGACTAGAAAATGGATCCATTTGTCTGAAGCATCTGGTGGAGGGGAGGGGGTGTGAGGAAGGAGGAAGAGCCAGGAGATTAAGCTAAGAAACACAGATCTAGATCAGATTTGGAAAGAAATTGCTGGCCATAGTGCCTATCTTAGTCTGTTCGGGCTGCTATAACAAAAATGCCATAGACCGGGTAGCATATAAACAACAGAAATTTATTTCTCATAGTTCTGAAGGCCGGGAAGTCCAAGATCAAGGTGCAGGCAGATTGAGCGTCTTGTGAGAGCCCACTTCCTGGTCCATAGATGGTCGTCCTCTCAATGTGTCCTCACATGGTAGAAGGAGTGAGGGATCTCTTTTATAAGGGACCTTAATTGGGGTCTCTTTTACTAATCCCATTCATGAGGTCTCCACCCAATGGCCCCACTCCCAAACACCATCACAGTGGGGATTAGGTTTCAACATACGAATTTTGGGAGGACACAGACATTCAGTCCGTCACAGTTACATATCAACTTACTCAACATTAATTCAACAAATATTCCTGGAACCTCATATAAGCTGCTTTTAGAAACTTCAGCTCTTTCCCCAGTAAAAATGCCTTTTCTTCCCTTATGCTTCAGCACTGGATATAAAATTATCACCATTTCTTGACTCTAGTCTACTCTCCTGTTAAAAAGTATTTCACAGGGGCCGGCCCAGTGGTGTAGTGGTTAAGTCTGAGTGCTCTGCTTAGGCGGCCCAGGGTACACAGGTTTGGATCCCGGGTGCGGACCTACGTGCCACTCATCAAGTCATGCTGTGGCAGCATTCCACATACAAAATGGAGGAAGATGGGCACAGATGTTAGCTCAGGGCTAATCTTCCTCAGCAAAAAGAGGAAGATTGGCAACAGACGTTAGCTCGGAGCCAAACTTCCTAACAACAAAAAAAAAGTATTTCTCCCACGATGATTCTGCAAATAACAATGGCAGTATTCTAGGAATGTCCTTCTCTGGTATTTCCTCCTCAAATTGTTGAGCTACTCAATCCTTTGTTCATTCAACAAATATTTATTGAGCACAAACTATGAGCCAAGTACTGTTCCAGGTGTGGGAACAATGCCACAAAGAGAGCATCAATGATCCCTGCCCTCACGGACCTTATGTTACAGTGGGAGAGACAGAAAAGACACAAGATCTATGCAAGCTGAATAAATGGTATGTTAGGGGTAAGTTCTAAGAGAAAAATAAAGCAAGAAAGCAAGATGAGAAGGATCAGGAATGCTGCCCTTTTAGACAGGGTGGTCAGTGAAGGCCCCAAAGAGAAGGTGACACGTCAGTAAGACCCGAAGGAAGTGAGGGCTGTAAGCAGAGCAGTGACATGCCAGACTTCTGGCTTAACAGACTCTTTCCGGCCACTGTACTAACCCACTGGAGGTGAGCAAGACAGAAGCAGGAGGCCAGTTAGTGAGGAGGCAATTCTGGTCCTCCTTCCCCGGTTGTTCACTATTAGAGAACCGTCCCAGGACCACAGAAGACAGAGAGAGTTCTTGGGCCCAGCCTCATACCCCGGCCTTTCCAGGAGGCCCAGCCAGGGGAGCTGCGTACTCTTGTCAGAATGGGTCAGAAAGACACAGGAGGAGAGAGAACAGAATTCAGAGGCCAACGTGAGATCAGAAAGAGCATGTGCTTACCTGGAAAGTAATGCAGTCTTCATTTCCCGTAGGTTTATCCCTTCAAGACTGAATAAAGGCACTTTGAAAACGCATTTCTCAAGTCAAATGGAAGAAATACACAAAATGGGCAATTTGACTTGCCATGTTTTTCTTCAGAAGTAACTTTAAAAATGTATTTCAAATACTGAATGCTACACAATATTGACATGCTATGTATGTATGCACATGCATGTGTATGTACACACACACACACACACACACACACATATTTATCTTCCTGTGCCATAGATTAGAACCCTAAATTAACAATCAAAAGACCTGAATTTAAATCCTAATTCTGTTCTGTGATCTTAATTTGTTCAATTTCTCTAACACTTCTGATCCTCATCTATAAAATGGAAAAAGAAAACAATAGAAAAAATAAGCAATATGTTACACAATGTTTAGGGGGTTAACATAAATAATATGTGAATATATCAAGCAAGGACATGCCCTTAGTAGGTCATTAGCAAATATTAGTTTCCTCCTCCTCACTAAATATTAAAAATGACCTTTGTTGCTTACATATGATATGATCATTTCTACCAAAGTGTGAATGCTCAGTGATATTTTGTGTTTGGAGTCATCAGTAGCCCTCACAAGTTCATTCATGTGGAGGAAGAGCCTAGAAACCAGGGTGGTTCTGGCCCTGCTTAAGAAAGAGGCTCACCATTACTGAAAAGGAAGACTTTCAAAAAGCAAAATGGTGAGTGGAGCTGCAACTTGAATTATTTGCTTATTCTGAGATAGAAGTTTTCTCCCCCAAATGCTGCAAGTACCATAATTATTAGTATCATTATAACATTATAAAGAAAGAAAGAAAATGAAAACCACTAAGGAGAAAGGCCATTCTTAGGCAGAAACCCATTTCTGATGAAAGAAGCCAGTGGAACCAGAGACTGGTAAAGTGTTGAACTGTAAACTAAAAGGAGATTAAGAGTCGATAGTGAAGTCGAAGATGGGCACATCCTACAGCTCAGCAACTCCACCCGCAAGCATGTTCCACTCCAAAGAAACCCTTGCCCGTGAACATTTGAGGACATAAACCAACATGGTCATAATAACATAGTATGTATTATCAAAAAAATTGGAAACAACCTAAATATCCATCCACAGGAGAATGAATAAATTATTGCATATTCATACACTGTAATATTATCCAGGAGTGAAAATAAATGAACTACAGCTACATGGATCCATATGGATGAATCTCAGAAACATTTTGTTGAAGGGGAAAAAAAAGCAAGGAATATATACACATATGTGGTAAATAAATGGGGAGGAAGGGACTGGAAAACATGACATCCAGGAGGGTTGTGAGGAGATTTGCTCGTGGAAGGGGATCTGCTGCCAGAATGGGATCTGCTCCCAGAAGGGGATCTGCTACGGAAGGGAGCTTCACCGTTTCTGGTGACGTTCAATTCTTAAGTTGAAAGGTAGATTCACATGCGATCCTTTTATTATCATGCTGTAAAACTTATGTGTACACTATATATATTCTTATGTATTGATCAACTATTTTATAATGAAACACTTTCAAAAAAAAGCAAGGACAGAGTTTTAAAACCCCAGTTGGGGAAGCTGAAGTACCCAGAGGCTAAATCAAAATCATGAGTAGGAGAATAGAAAAAATATATGATAACCAGGAATTTGGTTGATATTTTCAGTCAGCTAAAGCCAAGACTTGGGTTTTCCACAAATGGCAAGTGAGCAAGCCAGTGGACATCCATATTCAGAGAGTTAAATTAGTCACTCTAAGTTTCTTCATTTTAATGAAGCTGTATAAATACATTGGCAAAGATTGAATTGAAGCAAAAAGGCAGGAAAAATAGAAATCGAGAGAGGGTGAAAGGGTCTTGCAAAAGGGATTCCAAACATAGATTAATGAGGAATAGTGGCAACAAGGGGATCCTTGGCCGATCACAATAGACCAGATGACCAAGAAGAATCCACGGGCAGAAGGGTAAGCAAAAGGAGAACATTATGTAGCCTTCCAGCAGCTTACCTTGTCAGAATATGTTTAACAAAAGCCTAAAATCTACAGGCACATTTATTACTGATTCCTGTTATTCTGCTCTTTATTTCACACATGTAGAAGTCTCCCTCTGACACAATGAAATCAATGACCAGTTTTATTAACATCTTTCATGACATGATGGATACGTTACATTTCTTCAAGGGGAGATTGTGAGGGCTGCATCATTTTTAAACTACATGGAAAATTCTTAGTTTGATCTGCAAAATTTAGCACTAAATTATGTACCATCTTGTACAGTTCAGTAGATTTTAAAATACTGGAGAATGTGGACCATATGCCTCTTTCTATCTCATCGCGTCTTGCTTGGTGTTAAGCACGTATTAAAAGCTTAATAACTATTTCATGATTGATTACCATCCAGTTTTGCATTTTTAACATCTAAAATGCAGAAAATTGGCTAATCTCACAATGTTAGATGGGAATTAAACAACTACAAAGGAAAATCTGATTAAGGGCTTTTTTTTAAAGGTGAAGTTAATTTTAACAAATGTTAAGACAAATGAGCTCAAAAGCGAATTTGCTTTGTTACAAATTAAGCTCGTAATTCATAAATTTACGGTTAATTAAATAAAATTAAATTTTTAATTACCTACTTAAACACAATTAAAAGGCATTAAAAAGAATTTTCATAGGTTTCTAAGCCTAAAATTAGCCTTCCACTGCATTCACAGAGGTATTTACCGATATTCACAGATTTGTCAGTATTCTAAGTATATTCACAGTCCAACTTCATCAGATTTGGAGTTCCTTTACTTAAAAAACATTGAACTCTAAATTTTATTCTAAACAAATACTAAATAAAGCATATCTTAATTAATTTCTCAATAAGCTAAGATAATTAAAAATCATCCCGAAGACACTAAAGTGTAGCTTAGAGGTTAACAGCTCGGGCTCAGGATTTTGACAAACTGGTCATGGACTCTGGTTCCACCTCTTAACAGCTGTGTGACCTAAGGCAAGCAACTTAATCTCTCTGAGCCTCAGTTTCATCGTGTACAAGATAAGCATAACTGTAGTACGATACTGAAAGCACTTTTGTGAGAGTTAAATGAGATGATAATAACAATGGATGACATTGATTAACTCCCAACTGTGTTCCAGGCACTGCACTGAGGGCTTTACACATCATGCAAGCAAAGCCAGGATGGACAGCCAGCAGGTGATGTGTAAGGAGCACTCCACACTCAATTTCCATAGCCCTGTGTTTACTGCACTCACAGCAACTAAACATCTAGAGAATGCATCCCACCACATGGACCATGCACTGTGCTACTGGTATTTGGGAGCTCCCTCAGCCTTTTTGGGATTGAAATAGAATATAAAACATATAAATGAACTAAAAATTAAAATATGCTTTACCTATATTATCTTCAGATAAATCCTAGCAGGTACCTATTTTAATGCCCATTTTTATCGATGAAGGAAGGGAGTTTAAGGAGGTGACAGAGATAACAGGAGGCAGAAGTTTTTCTCTGACATCTCCCCAGACATTATCTTTCAATTCACCTGACAATGAAAAAAACGCAAAAATGAAAAATATCAACTGTACACACATAAGATATAAACAATGCCCTGTAAATAAGCAGAGGGGAAGGTAGAACCAATTGAACATTTCTTAGTAGAGGATGCCAGAAGATCTGCATAACTGAAAATTTTAGCTAATTCATTACCTGTAATGGAACCTGTGGTGCCATAAAAGGAACAAAAATTCTCACCCAAAGAAAAGTTTAACACAATCCACTCTTTCCTTTCAAAATGTGTTTTCAGGTATTTCCTTTGAAGGAAACAATTGTTTAAATTTTCTATTAGTAAGGATCAGGCCAATGGGGAGAATGCCATTGCCAAACTTGAAGTATTGGTGGAATTCAAACCAAAAAATCGTATCTATGCTAGTGAAGAAAATTGGGTATATACACATAATGCATATGCTCACCAAGAATTTCACAATAGAAAAATGTAACTAATCCACCAAATTCTGCCTATGAGTCATAAATTACTCTGGGGAGTAAATTAAGTATTTGATAATGATGATTAACTTTTTCAGGAAACTAAAGCATCATCCAATTAACTATCCACGTACTTAAGAAGAAAAAACAATTAATATTCTAATACCTGATGTAGTCCTGAAGAGTAATTGACTCATACAGTCTGATTATTGCTGATTTATGTTGCCATGTTACTTCTTAAATAACATTTAAATAACTCAGACAATTTATGTATCTTGATTTCTGGACACATGTCCTCTTAACTATTAATCCTTTAGAGAGAGCCAGCCTCATCCCATTACATGATTATGATTTTTAAATATAATAGCCTAATTCACACACAGAGTAGAATATTATTGAAATTATTTTGAACCAGAAGATTCCAGGCAAGGTTACATTAGGAAAGGATAATAAGTTACAACAGGGAACATTCCTGGGTACATATTCTGAATTATAAGGTATTAGAAAGGGGATAATTTCCAGTTAGGAAAAAACGAATTAGGAAATTAGTAATTCAGAAAAGAAAATTACTTTCAAACTACAATGAAGAAAGGATATACGGATAAAATCAAGGATCAAGCAAATGTTCAGCAACAGAGCTGAACTAACACAAAACAGTCATGAAAGTGAAAATAACCTGTCCTTAATCTCAGAGTCACAGCTGATGAAAGTGACAGATGATTCCTCCCTTTTCTTACATATGCCTGCTCCCTAACAGACTGAAAATGTCATTAAAATTGGCCCTAACAGCCCTCCGACACCTACAGTGGCATTATCCATCAGCCAACACCGACTGTTTTCTATAAGAAAACACTCTTCTTCTACGTCCTCAAAACTGAAAAAAAAGGAAATAAAAACTGTAACACAGCAAAAACCAAAAAGAAAAAAAAAAAAAAACAATTGCAAACGAAGAATAAATCTAAACGTATTACACCTAATGTGCACACAAATGACACTGGGAATAGCTTCCAGGATAGATAGCTTTCGCCACCGAGAAAAACCCACAGATCTCAGCAAGGCATTTTAATCAAAAAAATGTAAAAGATTAAATCTTTAATACAGAATTTTATTTAAAACATAAATCTCCTAGAAATTTGTACCAGTTCTTAACATATCTGTGGTACAACTAGAAGCTTAGTACTAATTCAGGTCTTCCACAGGGAAGAAACTATTAGACATAAATATATTAGAAGTGTTGAAGAACGAGGTGAAGAATCGTGGCTTGTTAGGCTTAGTTAACAGTGAGAACGTCACATGGATTACAGGAGCCAGTTTTGAGAAATGCTGGCTTGTTGCCTCCCGGCTACATAATAACAGCTATGATTTATTAAAGAGCTACGAGATATCAGATGTTATCCTAGGCATTTGACAGACTATCTTGCTTACTCTTCAAAACCACTCTGTAAAAGAGGTATCTATTTTACCATTTTTTACATAGGAGAAATGTCGTGGAAACCTATGACTTGGTTCACCCAAAATGTCCTTCCTTCTAGTAAAGGTCCCATGCCTCACTCCCTCCATTAAGGTTTTCTTAAGAGGCGCCATTTTCCTACACGACCCACTTCCTTAACCATCACGGATTGGCCCAAAAGTAGTCAGTCATCTGGCCTAAGCTCATCCAAGTCAAGATGTTTGGTGGATTTGGGAATTGGGCCCCAAAGTGTAGAGTGAGTCTCTCCTCTGGCAACTAAAACTCTTAAGATATAAAATTTTGGAACTATTGACAGCCCTGTTTGCCACCACCAAAATCTAGCTCATCTGCTAAAAGGAGTCCTGACGATGACATTTGGATCCTGATTCCCACTATTGCTGAAGCCCAAACAGGCACTTTCCTGCCCTTGGATTTTTGTAACCTAATATCCTCAAAATAAATCATTTTGATCAAGTTAATGAGGGTTGGGTTTTCTATCACTTGCAGCCAAGAATCCTAATACAGCAAACCGTGGCTTAGCAGTTAAGACACACGCCTAGCGTCACCATCTGGTAAGGAGTCAGGATTCAAACCCAGACCTGCTCTCCCGAACACCTCTGCTCTTTCTACCCTATCACACGACAAGATGGCAATTCAAACATTTTGTAAACTTAAAAGGCCTTCATTTAGATTGAAATGTAATTTTAATGAACATATACCATTATTTCTTTAAAAAGACTAGATTGCAAACAATAGTGTAAACAAGATCTTAAATAATTTTTAAATTGTCTTACATGTTGCATACATTTGCCAGTATTGGATCTTTCATGGTTACGAACACTACCAATTAGATGCTCCATAGGAGTTCATCAAATGAGTCAGTAAATAACTAAGGAAACTACTTCACAATGAAACTTCAAAATGATTGCCATCTTAAAGCACCAACTTAGAAAAGTTTGTAGATTATTCAATATTTTTACTTTTAAATTAACTCTGATTTCCCACATGAAAAATTAGATACTAAATAATTTCAAAGAATCCCAAAGTTTAAGATTACAATTTTTAAAACGACTGCATACGTCTGCACATTGATTAATATATTACTTGGTTGGATTTCTATGAAGTTTCAAGTTTCATGATTCAGTGTCATTTCATAGTGCCTCAGGTGCAAATAAATTCTTCCCTTGCTCACGTAAAAGTTCTCCCTTCGGTCTGAAGACAATAACAGGGTCCAGGTAAGTCCATCTCCCAAAAGGACAAAAGGTCTTTCTTTTCCCCCCAGAACAAACATCTCAAGAGGCAATAGTAGTGTTTTTCTTTGCAATGTGGAAGTAAAGAAGTGGGTTTTATAGTTACCAAGAGAAAGAGGAAAAAAAATGGGGCTCTAAAAGCAATGGAAGTAAAAGAGAGGGGCCCGTTTGAAGTGACATGGATAAGTGTTTTAATGTCTCTTAATAATCCTAATTTTGGAATGCTGTTCCGCCTGAGCCCATGAACGTCTCATTTATACATTTCACAGTCCGTGAGAGTACAGCTATTTGGGAAACAGAAACAAGTTGGCATTGCCAAACAGCCAGGTGGTTCCACTGTTTGGAAACCATCTGGTCTGAGTTTTCTCTTTGTCAGCACCATCAATACTCCAGTAGCAAGAGCTATAATATAGCTATTGTGTGTGTTTCGTTTCTTTAAATAAACTCAAACAAAACTACCCTGAATATAAACTCTTTATTTCTTTGAATTGTGCTTTGCAGAATATAATGAAGCCCCTGTCAAGATGAGTTACACTTGAATACCTATATTCATTTCAGAACTTCACAGAACCAAGTGGCAAAATACTAGAAGTATGCCTACAACTCCAGCAGCATCTCTTGGTCATGTTAACCTTTAATGGGGTCACTACTGCCCAACCTACCACTAACAAAATGGGGAATTTTCTGCTGTGGTAGATGCCAAAGCAAAGCTATAAATTCAATGAGGGCTGTAAAGAGATTTAAATACTGGGAAAGCTCAAAGGTACATGTTATTTAATCAATTAAGAAAAAAAAAAATGGGGCCAGGCCCATGGCATAGTGGTTAAGTTCGCCATACTCTGCTTTGGTGGCCCAGGTTTGCGGGTTCAGATCCCAGGCGTGGACCTACACTACTTGTCAGCCATGTTGAGGCGGCAGCCCACATACAAAAGAGAGAAAGATTGGCACAGATGTTAGCTCAGGACTAATCTTCCTCAAGCGAAAAAAAAAAAAACTGAAGGGGTCTAAGAAACTTAAACCTATTCATCAGAGTCTCGACCACCTCCTCATCCAACAGACAATATGTCAAGCCAATGAGCAAGACTTATGGAATCACTGCCTGGACTGCAGAACCCAGCACAACAAACATGAGCTGCAAAGCACTGGGCCCTTACCTCCACCTAAGAGGAAGGAGCACAGCTTACTAAAAATACTGGGCTCTCGCTAACACACACGTGTGAACAGACACTGGCATTAGTAAATCTTGTCTTCTAAGACCTTACCCTCAGCTTCAGTCAGAGATAAAGTTTCCAGACCGAGATGTTTTTATCAGAATACTCAAAAGTCAAATCTCCCTAAATGCCAGCATCTACCCTCCAAAGGCAGGCCTCCATTTCATTGCCCTTTAGAGAGAAGCCGGAAGTCACCATGTCACATTCGCTTAAGAAGGGACAAATTAAAGAGGTTAGAGTCCTGACCTAAAGTTAAAAGAGAAAGAAAGTGAGGCTGTAAGAGATTTTATTTTCTTTTCTCGGCAGGTCATCCTTGTCCCCCCTCTCTGCACCAATGTTTGACTTGTCAAAATTGCTTTGCTGCATCTACACCTGACATCTAAATCATTTGACAGGCACATAACCTTATCCAATTTCTAGTTATAGTACAAATAGAGGTAACAAACCATAGCCACTGAAATTGATAACAGCTCACACAAAGAGCTGCAAGGCTGTGATTGCAGGAGAGGAGAGAGCTGCCACCATAGGAACCATGACCCCGACCCCACAGGAGGAGGAGGAGCCTGAACCAAATAAAGCTAATTCCACCAAATCCAAGCGCGGTTCCAATTCCTCTGTCTGAGATTGAAGCAACCAAAAGGCTCCTCACTGGGGGTGAAAAACATTATGAAATTTGTCTGCTCCAACTAGCATTTGAACTTCAAAGGCAAATGAAACAAAAGCCTCAGAATAGTACCTTTGAAAGTTCCCTGCCAACACCATTTGCCCTAATACGTGAAGTCAGGTTATTGAAGTACCATTACTTAATTCAGAAGTGCAATGCCAGGAATCATAAACACATCCCTGGTTTTATCTGTAACTCAAGCCAAATGCTCATCTCTAGTATTTGCTCAGGAACAAATAGGGAACATAGTGTTTGCCAAAAAAGAATGAAATATTTTGAGGTAATACATCACATAAAAACATTAATCTTAAATCATGGTATGAAACATAAATCCTTTTAAAACTCTGTTTTCTTAGTTTAAATCTTCTGGGCTCCCAATGCTTCTGGAAACACTACAGAAGAAATGAAGGAAATAAATATGAAAAATGCACGTAATCATGGAAGCAATCCCTGAGTTAAAGGACAGACCTGAAATGAGATTTAAATTCACCCAACCGCAAGTATCTCAGCTTCCTAAACACTCCTCTGGCTTGAGACCTTTTAATTTCAGTCCCAGGAAAGGCTCATCCAGGATTCAATGCTCTAATCAAAACACCAAATCCTTTTACTTTTCTAAATGAAAACTATACAGCTTATTAGCATAGAGTGACTTAATCTGAGTCTAGTCTATTCATGGCATTTCTAGGTAAAATTAACAATTTCCAGGTCTCCAGTTCCCTCTCCTTTTCCTCCCCCTCATCCCACCTGACTCCCAGCCACAAATGCTGATGATTTTCTTTCCTTAATATCTCAAATCTAGTCCACTTTTCTCCATCCTCTCTGCCACTACCATATTCAAGCCACCACCATCACTCACTTGGATGACTGCAGTCCCTTCCTACCAACGCCTCTGCCTGTTGTCTTGTCCCTGCAATCTTCATCCAAAGTGAGCTTTCAAAACTGCAAACCTGGAAACTTCACCGTTCAGTTTAAAACTCATCAATCCGTCCGCGCTGCCCTTGAGTAAGTCTGGACTCCTTAGCGCTGGTGATGGGACTCCTGCGTTCCTCTCTGGTCACATCCCTCCCCCATCTCCATCCTGCACTCATGCCCCCCAAAGCCTCTCCTTCCCGCAACTCCAGAACACTCGGTGGAGTGGAGGCAATAATCATTAAGCAGTGCCCTTACTGGTAAACTCGGCAAACTGTCATTGGGGGCCACTAAAACAGAGAGCCTCTCATACCTCAAGGCCAGGTTGACGACAAGGATCTACGCACCGCCACCACCACCCTGAACTCTAGAAATGGCATCGGTTAGAGACTTGGCGGGGTGATCGCTGTCCCAGGACCCTTGCTGGTTTTGTTAGCACTAGTTGGAGTTATTTCCTCCATAAGAATCAATACTCGTTGAATCGTCTTATAAACTGAGTATATTTTAAATTTATTATTTCTCCCCTCTAACAGGCAAGAATTTAATACTTTCCCAAGTCTGATCAGAACTGTGCTCAAAATATTCCATTCGAGCCTCAGAGTCATCACACATTTATTCCCAGCTCCCTCACTAAAATCCTATGGATCCCCCCAACTTTAACACACAGGTAATTCACTGTCTTATTACATGGGTACAAGCTCAAACCTCATGTGTCAGGAGGAGCATGGGCTTGATAGAGAACATATACGGTTCAAAAATAGACATACTGGTTCAAGGAACAGGATTACTGGAGGGATAGTCTGCCTGAAGCCACTTCAAAGACCAATACAGGTCAAAAAAAAACAAAAACGCATTTTAATGTTGGCTTCCCAAACACAGGAAAATCACTCCCTTCCTAGTATTATGAAATAAAGGATTCTATTGCATTTCACAATAAATGCAAAATTAAAAAATGATTACTGCATAAGGTGGAAAACACAAAATATTATCTATATTGTGGTCAGTATTTGTTATTCTTTGACCACCCAGCATGCATCATCCCTTCTTTTAGTACAACACCTTTACTTCCTTTTGCAAATTCGGCTCTCCCCAACTCTTTCCAAAGGTGGATAATGTGACTTGAACCGGCCAGAGAACTGCATTCCTGTCTCTCAGTGATTCGTTCAGCGTTGGATACAATATCCAATCAGGCCAGAGAGAAATAGTGACGTCATTAGTGGGGGCCTCTCTTTCACTGGACTGGTGCCTACACGGATGTAGGCTGAAGGTGTGGCAGCCATCTTGCAGCCACATAGGTAAGCCAGCCTGAAAATGGAGTTGCCACAGAAGACACAGAATTGAGAGATGGGGAGAAACTGGGCCTGATGACATCCTCTGAGTGCCTACAGGCAGCCCTGTTCTAAAGCCAGTTTCACCCCTGGACTCTGTAGGCACCTGAGCCAACAATCCTAATGCCAGGTGGGGTTGAGCTTTCTGGCACGTGCAACAAAAAAAAAAGCCCTAATTGATATGCTCATATACATTTTGTTAGCTTATAAAATACCTAAGTGGGTTTTAGAGCCTTCCAGATTACTTTCCCCTCACTATCACACCTTTCATCTGTCGGGCTCAGATTTAACACAGCTGTTTGTGATCACAGCTCAATTATGCCCACTAACAGAAAAGTGGTTCAGATAATCCTGAACTGTGGACACTTGAAAATCATTTGCATGTGGTTTGGGAATCCATCATGTAGTTAAAGAAATAAAAAAATCATAAAGCGTTGTTTAAATATTTTTTAACAACTCCTCAGATGGGAGTGCCCTTCCCCCAAGTGACTGCAGATAAGTCAGGAACAGTTAAACTTGAGCAAGAATTCTGTTTTCCAGAATTTTCTGGGATGTCACTCTTAGAGTAGATGGTGATAACCACAATTAAGCAGAGTAAACAATAATATAACTAAGAGATTATTTAAAACAATTTTCAGAAGAAGGAATACTTCTACAAAATGATTGAAAACTAGAAAACTGTAACTTCACTGTATATACACAATGTTTCCATATTACTGTTGAAAGGTGTTTTCTCCATTATGTAAAATTCCTAAAAACCTAAGAAAAGAAACTGGCAAGCATCCCTTTTGTACCCTTTTGAATAATTTAGCACACAGTAGGTATTCAAAAGTTCTTACTATCCCCTACCCCGCAAAATCTTTCCTCTTTTGTTTTTTTCTAGCCATTTTGATATTTTATTTTTCAATCATAGATTTGTTTAGAAATGCCCATATAAAGAAATAATAGATAAATTCTCATATCAGGACAATTATGTCTTAAGTAAGAATGCCAAGTTTTACATGGATTTGAGCAGATCAACAATAAACTTAAAATGGATCACAGTAAAAGCCCAGAAAATTTACTAGAATGTTTTACCTATAATCTAATTTCAATAAAGAATAAAGAGAATGCCAAGGCTGGAAGCTAATATCCTGGAGTGGGTACAGACCCCACTCTCTGGGAACAGGGTTCGGGGTAGTGGGTCAAGCTGGTGAAAGAACCTGGATTCTAAACTTGGAGCTGAGCCTTACAAGCTATGCGACCTTAGCAGGTTCCCTGAGAATCATATTTCTTCACTTGTAAGGTGAGAAAATTAAATTAGATGATCTCTGTAGATCTCACAGAATGCTAACCATTTCTGATTCATTCCATACAATTATCTAGAGAATTAACCATGAAAGATGGTGAGAACAATTATCCTGAGACAGCTTATGATAAGCACCAAACAGAAATGAATATGCTTCTATTCTAATGCAAAAGTGTGCACTAAACTTCAACCGTGGCTTAATTTTGATATAATTTAGAATTATTTTCAAAAATCATCAGTGAAGCGGTCGGCCCGGTGGCGCAGCGGTTTAGTTCGCGCTTGGCAACCCGGGGTTCGCGAGTTCGGATCCCTGGCGCCCGCGGACACACTGCTTGTCAGCCATGCCGTGGCGGCGTCCCATATAAAGTAGAGGAAGATGGGCACGGATGTTAGCCCAGGGCCAGTCTTCCTCAGCAAAAAGAGGAAGATTAGCAACGGATGTTAGCTCAAGGCTGGTCTTCCTCCCAAAAAAAAAAAAGAAAAAATCATCAGTGAAGTAAAGGGACTTTACTGATTATTCTTTGGCTAACCATAACACTGAACTTAGGAAAACCTCTCTTTTCTTAATCATTTCAGTTCTCTACAGCAGTAAACATACCAGTTGTTCTCAAATTGCAAAGAGTTGTGCCCAAAATATCTGTTCCTAAGTATTCATGGGCATCCAGCAATAACTAGAGCAGTCTACTGCATACAGGGCAGAGGGAAATTACAGTAATTGGCTTGTCCAGGGACGAAACCCAGACTGTGGCCTCATTAATAAATGGACCAGGCCAACTGGGCAGCCCAGCCACAAACTAATGAGACATATGCACTTACCTCTGCTATGAGAGGCTCCAGAAAAACACTACTCCTGATAGACACAGCAAGGGAAAACTGCCTGAACATATCAGATGCTAAGAAATACGGGTTTCTTATGGTTGACTGTAAGTTATACCTTAGTTAATCACGTCCTATTTTAAATGCCCCGGGGAGCTGGTATTTAAAATTCTTTTACTGCAATTACTTTCTTAAAGAGAAAGTAATTTACCCTAAATTATCTATTTTGTAAATCCACGTAGTTTATCAAAAAAATATTAAACAGCTCACTCAATAATTCATTTTTAATCAAAACCTATAAAAAAGAGAAAAAGCACTAATATTGAAGCTTTCCAGGCAAACACTGAAAAATCCAACCAAAAGTTCAGTTTAAAAAAGTAACTCCACAAATTTCTAAAAAAAGTGAAGATTATATTAAAAACATGTACACAAAGTACACATAATAAAAATCTAATAGCAAACTTGTGTGAGCTACATTGGTTTCCACCATCATTTGAAATCAAACTATCATGATGTTACTTCAACTTAATAACAAAATTATCTGTTTCCAAGCTATCCACACAATGTAGTTGTCAGTTTATTTGACAGGGCCCAAGGGACAAAACTAAATAATCTAGTGGAATGAAATGTTATTTATGTTTTTCATATAGGACAAAATAAAATTTTGAACTAAAACTATTACTTCTAGAGAGAAAGCAAACTGCTACAAATTTTCCACCTGCCACAAGAGGAACATCTTTGCTTCATCGGGTTTTGACAATGACAAGTTTTTACCCTCTAAAACTTTGAATTCAATTTTTTTTTAAGCTAGAAAAGAGAAGAATTGGTGGTATTCTACAAGCCAGGGTCACTCTTTTTGTTCTAGGATTTCAGGGAGCCCTGGAAAATCTCCTCCCACACATTCTTGAGCACCCGTCCACTGCAGCCCTGCCTTACTTGTGCAGAAGTTGGCATTGGTTTTAAGCTCTAAAGAAAATGCCCCACGTTGCTATAACGCCCACAGTCTCCCCTGGACCCTGGCAATTCCACCCCCGTGCGCAAGGTGATCAACGAAAGGAGATGCCTACACCCACGGAAAATTGTCTTCAAAAATATTTTTTTAATCAGGTTCTGTGACATTCTAAGAAGATTATCCCCACATAAAATACCAGAACATGGATCAACTTGATTACCATGAAATCTCAATCTAAAGTGCGAATTAAACGACAGGCCAACTTCAGCAAAATTTCTCCCCAAATCCTGCTACTCGCTTTGGTTAGTCAGAAATATTCACAGTAGTGGAAAAAGTATTCTGTTCTGTTTGACCAAAAAACACACCTCCCAAACCCATTACAAACGCTCATCTATGCTGAATATACAATATTCAGGGTAGAGGGCTGAACAAAAAGACATATGTAAGTTATGACTAAAATCACATCTTCAAAAAGCATGCATTCGTATATAAAAGAACCGGAAGGAAAATTAAAATGATGCATTAGATTCTTAGAAAATGGGCCTCCAGGTGACTTCAGATTTTTATTTCCATGATTGCTGTTATAAAATTATTTGTGCAATAAATTAAAGATGTCAATACACATCCCTTCAGATTAAGGGTGTTGGTATATTCCAGACCAGTGGCATTACAAGCAGGGAGAATGGACCCTGCTCTACAAGGGAGAATGGACTCATCAAAGCAGGCAAGGTGCTAAATGAGGGATACCCATCAGAGGCAATTCACTGTCCTCCTGCAAAGTTCTGATATACATGTAGCAATCCATATACATAATTATAGATTATATATATAATCTACATAATAAAAATATATGTATAATATATAATTAATGCAAAGCAATACAACAGTTCAAAAGTTGATTCAGCTGTTGTAATAATCATATTGGCCTACTCAAAAACAAATACAAATTTTAAAATAGAGCTAACAGTAATGGAAATATCACATATCTCATTGATCTAAGCAAAATAATTAAGCTGAATGTAATTCAATGACTATTCTCTTCCTTTCAAAATTTCCAAAGTACATTCAGGTTAGATTCTAACAGAGGCAATTTAATATTAGTATTACAGTCAGCCCAGCCAGTCATCTTTCAAAGTGTGCTGGCATGGCAATGGTTTTTACTAGCCTACATGACAGCTTAAGAAAGATTAAACCAAATGATATCTCAAATCTCTTTCAAAAATAAATTCTGTGGTTCTGTAGTTATCTTAATATATCAAAACACAGATACACACATATGATTCACAGGTTCTTGAAATAAACTAGCATCAAATCATAACGAACAAGTCAGTTTCATAATTTCTTTTCATATGTTTAGACAAATGACCTAGAATCTTGTTTTCTCCTGAGTATTAATTTCTATGATATACCTTACCCAAAACTTACTTGAAAATTTAAAATGAAACAAATGAGAATGAAAAAGTGAAAACATGTTTTTTCCACACATTAAAATGAAGAAGCAGGATAAGAAATCCAAGCGTCCAATTTATATTTACAAGAACAGCTTTTTATCTCATTCAACTATGGAAAACTGTTACCCACTCCCCCACAAAAAAGATGCTATTGACTTACCATCTTGGAGTCTTATTTTAGCTAGCCCAAAGCATCATTATTTTGAATTTAAAAATTCATTCCTGATACTACATTTTTAAGATATTGATTGGAGTAGATAAGAAAGCAGTAGATAAGTAGATAGAAAGCAATCTACTTTTTCTAACATATTATACCATGGTGCTGTAATTGTATACATACTATCTGTAGGATCAGTACTGGTGTAGCTATAGGGAACATCATCGCTTTCTCATGCTCGCATCCACTTTCTTACTAAAACATTCATACATAGGATTCATTCTAGCCAAACCCTGGCTATTTCCCATGGACACTGTTCCCTGTGAAGCCCCTCAAGTGAGGGCAATATTTTTTCCCAGGCTCACAAAGTTGGGATGAGTGTCCCCATTATTGCCCATTGCTGCTTCAGGCTCTATTCTTCTCTCCTCCCTAGCTCTTTTGGGGTACATGCTGCTGGATAACACACCCACTACCCACCTTCTGCAGCTATGATCACACTCATCACATTGCCTTACTGAACCACTGGCTCACTACTCCACCCTCTACCTCTACTCTGTTAACATCCATAGTAACCTCAGCATCTCTCGCGCAATGCATTCGACGTCCTGGTTCCTCAGTCCTCGACCAACTCTTCTCTGTCCTCCAGTCATCTCAGCCTCCCACTGCCAGAGCCAGAGCCTAGAGTTCATTGCCAACAGCTGTGCTACCTCCAAAGTCTGTTTCAAGCCTCCCAGTCAATGACCACCACTTATTTTTCAACTCACTCCTTTTAACAGTTTAACTCCAACAATTCTGCGACCCCACGGGGACTTGAAATCCATTGACAGTACCTGCTGCTTATTGTCCATCACTCTCCATGTCTTCATTCCCTCCACATATACTTGGATTCTATGGCCCATCATTATGATCACTTCCTGGCAATCACCATCAGATACTTTTCCCCTCTCTCCCTCTGTGGTACTCTCCTAGTAATACCCAACCCTGACAAAAACCAATTCTGCCTACTCTGCATTGCATCCAAAATGCCCAGTGTGACAGAGAAAAACACACAACTCTGCTATCTGATCTCAGCTTAATTTATGATCTTTTCAGCTGGGTCCTCAGCTCTGTCTGGCAACCCCACAACTTGTCCCAAGTCCATCACATTCTCACCAGTCAGAAAAGATATTTCCACACTCTCCTGTCTCCTCAACATTCTATACCCACGCCCTCAGTCATTTTCAGGTTAACTTTAATTTTTATTTCACTGTGGAAATGGAACTACTCAGAAGAAAGCTTCGCCATTTTCCCACCAAAAAACTTACCAACCTTTCTGCATCTGTATCCATGTGACTCTGCCTTCTCTCTGATACAGCAGGACTAACTGTCCTGGCTCCTAGATAAGGTCACCCCTCCACTTAGGCACTATCCTCTCTTGCCCAGTCAAGGACTTTGCTCCAAAAATTAGCCCCTTTCCTCTCCATCGTCAAATTTTCCCTCTACTGGACCATTGCCATTAGCATACAAATATACCGTATCACTTAGAACTCTATTTTTCTGCTCCGTTTTATAGCAGCAACACCTCAAATAGTTGTATAAACTCACAGCTCTTCCTCCCTCCTCTTATTCAGTCATGATCATATTCCAAGCAGACTTTTGTCCCACCACACCATAGAAACTACTTTGGCAAAGCCACTGGTAAACTCCATGTTGCTAAATCCAATGGGCAATCCTCAGTCATCAACTTCCCGCAGCATTTTGACAGAGATGACGTCTACCTCTTGAATCACTTCCTTCGCTTGGCTACATCCCCAACACCTAGAGAAGAGCCTGGCACATGATAAACCTTTGCTGAATGAATTAATGAACTAGGCCATTTCAATTTAGACTGCTCAGCTGTTTCATACTAAATATTCTCAGTATGAGGTTACAATAAATGTCAAGGACATGATTGTTTTAAGAATTTTAGCTGCCAGAATGTAGTTTATCACTTATTTAAATAAATAGGAAATTTTCTAAAGTGTCGCCTTTAATGCAAATAAACAGAAGACTTGTGATCTTGAGAGGTATGTACATAGTAAGTACTTGTCTCTTGAGACAGTCAAAATCTTCTCAAAAAAAATTTCCCCAATTTACCTAGTTTAAAAATGTATATTTAATCACCTTTACTTTTGGTTTTTTTGGTAGGAGAGGACTTTCAAAGATGATTACTCAAAATATGTTTTAGTGTTAATTAGCAGTATGTGAAAACCTAAATACACGAGATGAGGTATCACCTTCATGAACTTGAAAACTCAACAAATATGTCAATTCTTCTTCAAATTGGTATATGGATTCAATGTAACTCCAATCAAAACCCCAATGGATTATTTTCTATAATTTGACCTTTTATATGGAAGAACAAAGAACCAAAAGAAGTCGTATGTTCATGAAGTATGAGAAGATGGAGAAGAAGGGACTGCCTGCCTTTCCAGATAGCAAGAATATTATAAAGCCATAATGCAGTACTGGCCCAGGAACAGGTAAATTGATCAATGGAACAAAACAGAAGGCCCAGCAATAGAACCACACTTATACAGACACTTGATTTATGACCATTATATCTGAGGGATTCCCCTTCCATGGAGGGCCACGTGCTCACTAAGCATTCAACCAATCCTTTGGAGCAAGGGACCCTTACTCTGAGGGCTGCATGGAGTGGGGAATGGGCCATGGATAGAATTCAGGGAGTCAGTGAACTTAAATGAGGGAAAAAGGCATCATCTTTATTTTTACTCACTTTTAACTGATATTTAGCACCTATGCCAATTACTAATGAAGTATTAGCAGAACCTGTGACTTTAGCATTGAGAAAAATCAGAGATATTTTCATATCACATTAGAGTTGTTGCAGATATCCTGAAGTATCATTATATTCATCATTACTTTGAAATTATGCTACTTAGCACCTTAACAAAAGCTATATATTATTCTATTAAATATTCATTTTTCAACATTTTGACAACTCTATTTCAATATAATTTATTTACTTGTGATCCATTGTATTTTATGCAATTAAAAACATTTTTTCTAATGAGGAGCCAATAAGCTTCCCCAAACTGCCAAAGGGGTCCACAGCACATAAAGACTTAAAAAAAGAAGAAAAACCTGCTTTCGAACGCAACAATACTTACTGATATGAACTAAATGTCTGTGTCCACTCAACATTTATATTTTGAAGTCTAATCTCCAATGCAATGGTATACGGAGGTGGGGCCTTTTTGGAGGTCATGAGGGTGGAGGCCTCATGAATGGGATCAGTGTTCTCATAAGAAGAGACCAGAGAGCTAGCTCTCTCTCCACCACGTGAAGACACATCGGAGAGATGGACGTCTACGAACCAGAAAGAGGGCCTTCACAAGACACAAGATCTGCCAGCACCTTGATCTTGGACTTCCCAGCCTCCAGAATTGTGTGAAATAAAAGTCTGCTGTTTAAGCCACCTGGTCTGTGGTATCGTTATAGCAGCCCAAACTGACTAAGGTACTTGGCTTCAGGCCAAAGAAATTTCAGAGTGCTGACACTGTGTAGATAGAGAATTAATGCAAGTTAAAATTACTCACCAAATCCAGCTTAGCTAGCCTAGCAAGATGATAGTTTTCTTCCTTTCTCACCCCTAGTGTGACTAGCTCACTAATCTCTGGCCAGAGAGAATACTTGTTGCTTTTTACTACAGTAGTACATAATCCCTCTGTTTCAGGTTACTCATTTCTTCTCTGGTTTTCTGATTACCAATCTGACTGCTCCATCCTCTCCAGATTCTGCTGGGCTCCTCCAAACAGCTCTCTCTTCTCCTTCCCCCATTCTGCTCCCTGCCACACATCTGGGCGCTCTAGTTGGCATGTCCCAAGCATGCTGTCCATCAGTTATGCTCTGCTCCATACAATAAATTAGCATCTCTCACACAAACTCTTACATTTGACAGCTTTTCTCTACAGGGACACAGGGGCTATAATTTAACATCCAAGACATAGTGTGAGGTATTTCCTCACAGGTTCATTTAACAATTTTCTCTGCAGCAAATGAAATGTTCTTGACTTCATTCCTATTACTAAGTGGGGAATTGGGTCCCTGACATAATGAAAAGTTTATATAGTAGATTTTAAAGGTAGATTTATGACTGTCAAGCCCTAAAGGAAATCAAACAATGCTACCAGCGTGATGAAATAGAAGAACGATGAATTAAGTAGAATTGTACATAAATAGATGGTTCTAAAGTTTGAGAATTTTTTTACCTTAGTGTTATAAACACTGCCATATTGTGAAACTGATAAACCAATTTAGTCAAGTTGATTATCACAAATTTTGAGTAAATGGAATCTAAATAAATGAGGTTTTGATGTAAAAGAAAAATTTTACTTGATATTTGTTTTTTTTGGATGTTTTGAAGAAAGTGCCCAGTTGAAACATATACGCCTATTAAGGTCAGAAGTTCTGTGGGGTTTTTTGTTTTATATTAATGCTCATTTTTAAAAAAAGTAATTGGATAAATTACCTTCATTTTCACTTTTTAAAAATTACTACACTGGGGCTGGCCCTATGGTGTAGTGGTTAAGTTCAGCGCTTTTCACTTTAGCAGCTCAGGTTCACAGGCTCGGATCCCAGGCACAGACCTACACCACTCATCAGCCACGATGTGGCAGCAACCCACATATAAAGTAGAGGAAGACTGGCACAGATGTTAGCTCAGGGCTAATCTCCTCAAGCAAAAAAAAAATGAGGAAGAGTGGCAAGAGATGTTAGCTCAGAGCTAATCTTCCTCCGCAAATAAAAAAATAAAAATTACTACACTAATTAATAGTAATTAAAGGTTGTTTTTTAAATAGATACTATGGATTTATATGGATATTTATCATGCTTTATGACTATCTAGCATCTTTTGAACAATCTTCCTAAATTCTGGCTATTTTCCACATTTTAAGTCTTGCTTCCCCAAGGAAGAAGTTATAAGCTTGCTTTTTCAGCCTCCCTCGTAGCTAGGATACAGGGATGTGACCTAGCACCACCAATTAGATGTACCCATAAGAGTCTTCAATTCAGAAGAGAACATGAGGAAGCAGAATCTTCTTTCTAATAAGGGAGATGACAAAGTTCCTGGGCTCAGGGCAGCAGGGACATTAGTGGTAGAGGTTCTAGGGTCCAGTAGCCCATTAGGGCAGCAGGAGCCATGAACTCCCATCAGCACATCTAAGAGGGGTCTCACTGATGCAGTCATGGTGCCATTTGAGAGCCTTGTCCATGATGGCTTAGCCTCCAGACCTATCTCTCCTGCCCTCATCCTGAACTACCTTCTCTGAGCTACCTAATATCTTCTACTAAACCTAGGTTCTCCCTAAGCTAGAGTGAAATTGATTATATGCAACTAAAAACTCTTTTACAGGATTTTTAAAAAGTCATTTAAATTCTTTTTAAAACAACCAAAAACGCCTAAATAAAGTTGTAAAATATATAAAATCCTCCCAAAACATGATTAAGTAGGAGTGTCTAAATAAATTAATATTTAAGAGGTTATATTCATGCAGCCTCTGGTCATGAAATTCTGCCAGCAAAGGACACCACTGCATTGCAGCCAAAGGGTACCACTCAGTAATGAACGACAGTGTTTCCTGACAGGGTAGAAACAAGGATCTGAAGGCAAAAGGAGCTTGTTACCCAAATGAAATCCTCACAGTGGGGAGGGTTTTTTTTTATTATGCACATCTATTAGCTATTTCCACAATTATGCTATAAAACAAACTCTCCCAAAAGTCAGTGGCTTACAATCAGAACCGTTGATTTTTCTTGCTCACAGGTGTGCAAGTCAGTTGTCACAGTCTGCTTGGCTCCAGGTTTCTGGTGGGGTTCACTTCTGCTCCATGTGTCTCCACATTCTCCTTACACCAGTAGCTACCCAGGACATGTTCTTCCCACAGTGGATGGCAGGAGCACCAAACCGCGAAAACGCATCTAAGATCTCTATGGGCATGATGTCTGCTAAAAGGCCATTGACTGGCTGGAGTCACATGGCCACACCCAACATCAATGAGGCAATAGTACCTCCTCTAGTGGAATGTCCTACAAAGTCACAAGGCAGAGGTGTGGACATATAATTCTACAAGGGGGAGGGGAAGAATGGGGGGAAACACTGCAATCAACCACACCCTACTCTAGGGCAATGTCACCCTAAAATTAACTCTCTGAAGAGCAAAATACATTAGCTTATCATGGTTTAACAGGCTTCAGCCACGTATCACCCACCCACTCACCTGCACTTTAGCCAATAGCATGGCATATTACACGTAAAGATTGGACCCGCACATTGTCATATTAAACAATAGCCATACAAACAATTGCAACCATTTCACAACAGAATCATCTCACAGCAAACACAATAAATTTTACATATCTCCAATTACCAAACCTCAGAATGCAAAGTGAGTCTTCCTCTCCGGTAATTTCAACTATCGTTCAGTGCAGCCAGCTAAATCATGTTTTCTCACATTTGGAACTGTGCCGATCTAAATGGAATATACCTTGTCACTGAGTCATTTATTTGATGTCATCCATAATTGCTCTCTTTAGTCCCTCCAATTTATCAAACAAAATGTATTTGGACTTAAAACTGGCTCTACGTAAGAGAAGCTAGAGGCAAAGTAGGGCTAATCCATCTCCAGAGGGCTCTTTCCATGAATTTAATCTATGGGATCCAGAAAGAGTAATTGTATCTATAATATACATTATTCTGAGCCCCAAAAATCACGGCAGTAATTGATAGATACGAAGATGATTCAAATGTGACTAATTCAATGTGGTTTTGCCTTCAGAATTCAGACTGAAAGAGAACTGGTTTCACTGGCCATAAACTAAGAAGCCAACAGTCATACGCTTATGCCAAATTACCTCATAAAAGGAATTAGCAAGTGGTGCCACACTTACAAACACCTCTCCTGGTAGCCAATCACAGACGCCCAGCTTGGGGTGGAGACACTGTTGAGGACACTGGGAACCCCTCACCTTTGAGTCAAAGGGCAAAAGTCAGAACAGGGAGATGCAAACGTTCTTGAAAAGAAATGGTTATTCCTCCCTGAAAAATGAACAGCACCTCCCAGTAACTGAGAACAGGAGTGCAGGGCTGACAGCCTGCAGCACAGACATCAGAAAAAAAACGATATTTACAGTCCCCCGGGGGTGGGGACAGTGAGCTCTGCCTTCTTGGGAAGGAAACATATTAGTATTACTGCATCAGATGCGAAGGTAGCTGCTTGACCATCCTGCCAGGGAGACAAAAGGAGCAGGTCAGTAGCTGTCCTTTTTGTGCAAAATGGAAGCTGCCACACAAAAGAAAAAGGAGCCCTGAGCTTGAGCAAGGCCTAAGAAGTAAAGATTCTCTAGTTCAGTGCAATTATGAAGGGATTTGCAGCGACACTGCACGCTGAGGAATACCAATGAGCAGCGCTATGGTAACGGAGGAGACAGATATATCAGGAAGATAAATAGGAAGATGCTGCAGAGACAAAATGAACTCCCAACTTTACTGTTCTATATTTTCGTAAACTGTTGCTAATAACCCCAACACGTCAAAACATCCTTGAATTTTTTTTTTAATTTCCAAACCAGACTTTTATGGTTTATTCTCAAGCAGTTTTCACACATTCTAAAGCTGACGCAGCTGTTTCCCAGCTATCTCGGCAAATGCTGCTCGGTTTGAAAATAATTATTTCTGAGTGGATAAGGTTAGCGACAAGCTAGATGCTGTGAGCAGCAATTCTTACCGCTGTCTCAACCCACTTACTCTTTGTGGCACTAATTCTTTTTCCTTTATGGTGTATTAAAAAAAATCCACACTTCCATTTTTAATTTTAAAAAGGGAGCACTCCCCCTTCCATGGCCAGCTTCCTCTACACAACTCATCTCTGCCAGCAGGTTTGGAGAACAGCTCGCTCTGGCTCACAACTCAGCCAATACTAACAGGGCTTTCTCAGGCCACTCACACTCATTGTGAACCTGGGGAGGTTTGAGACTTCCAGATGCCTCTTACGTGGAGCAATGCAAAATCAGGTGATGTACCCCTGTCGTGAGGAGCATCATCATGGCCCAGAGCCATGGCCCAGGCTTATTAGGAAACGCCCAGGCTATTAAACATATTTCCTTCCCTATGTAGTCTACTTTACAGAAAATATACCGAAACTGCTATGTCTTCTCACAAAACTGAGATTTGCCGTTCAGAATGCCTTTTAGCACGAATATACTTTTTTGTTTATTGCTCATCAAAACAGTATGATTTTAAACCTTGTTTCTTTGTTTAAGCCACTGAATATACAAGGAGAAGCTAGTGTGTCCTAACAATCATATCTATAATGCCTTACGATTTGTCAAAGGTTTCTATGGATTTAAAAAATAACTTCACTTGTTTTTATTTTATTGCTCTTACGACCTCCTTAAAATCCCAGTAACTCAACGACTCACCAAAAAGTAGGGAGACAATTCTTTACTGAAAGGGACAATCCAGGTGATGAGAAGTAATTGATTGGTTTGCTTTTACTGTAATAATTTCTCCTGAGATTCCCTGATCGTTTTCTAAACTCTCAAATTATCATTGTTCCTTGGGTATTTTCCACAACAAGCTAGTAGATTATCTAAGCACCCATGATGTTATTTAATAATTAATTTCACTGTTTTTATAAATCAGAATTTTACTAAGCTTTAAAAAGATCCACAAGTAATACTTTTTTCCCCCTTTTTCTTTTTTAACTTTGGAGGTAATAGCACAGGAACACCTAAATATGCCCTAAACTGTCTCCATAATCTGGCATTTGCCTGGTTCTCCCAATTTCCATGAAGCCTATTCCTCAGCTCTTGGACTCTTCTACTTCTTCAGACACACATCATCCCATGTGATCCTCACCACATCCACGTGAGTTAGTACTGTAACCATATTAAAATACTTCCCAAAGTAACGAAACTAGCCAGGACAGCTCGTATTTTCACCCAGATCTGAACCCGTGCTCTTTTTCTCCACCTCACAGGCTCTCCAAACCAAGTTTCAGGAGAGTGCTTTTCCCTAGGAGATGAGGCCAACTAACAAGGTTTGGGGATGTTATTTCCAGAATGCTTTCTTGCTCACAATTCCCATCTCGCTTCCAAAAATAAGGGTAACAGCCGCCCTTTTCAAAACCGATCAGTATCACTCTACGGACAGTGAAGCAAAAATACATAGTATCCTGGAAAAAGTGAGTGCAGTTGACATTTGCGAGGTGCCTGTTGTGCCAAGACCTGTAGGAGGCCTGCTGGCTCAGTCCATGATCACCAACCTCACAGCAAATTTGAGGAGGGAAAAAAAATCACCATTTTAAAATGAAGAAACTGAGAGTTTAAGAAACTTGTCCAAGGCCACATAGTATTAAGTGGTGGAGACAAATTGAAACGCAAGTGTAATGCACTCTAAAACCCTCACTCTTTCCTTCACATTCCATTGGCTCCCGGGGGGTTAGACCGTGTAATGGCCAGCTTTACCAGCCAAGCTATTAAACTGCATAAGCTACTTTCTTACAAATGTCACACTGATCTCCTAAAAACAGAAAGTTCTACAGTGGCATTTTTGATACCCCTCGATATCAAGACTAGTGGCCAAGTTAAACAAATCTAAACAGCCCAACCCCCAATACTAACTACTTCTGTGCTAAGATTTTTCTCCACTCTCTTTCAATCTCTGGAAACTCCAGAACAAATTTTGAAATGTGTGTGCCATCAATCACTGCCCTGGCCATTCTGAAAAACAAATGTTCAAACTGGATAACAATCCATTATGTACAATCTATAACACTGATGTAACTTACTCATGTGTCAGAAATGTTTTATTTTCAAAACTCAATCTTTCTATATTGCGATTTAACATGGTTTTAGAAAGCTTTAGTCACTAATATTTGGCTTTCTCCTGAATGTCACTGTTTGTCCATCTTTACGGAAATCAGTTCGTCTTAAATAATCACCAAACTCTTCAAATCAGTGCTAATCCTGAACTCACTCACTCAATCCTTCGCTCATTCACACATTTCCAGTTGTGAGAAATCAGAGACAATGGGCCCCTGACCAATCTGCCTCTGATCACAGGCGTGACAAAAGACCCAGCTAGTCGGGCCTAGAGCCTCAAAGATCTCAGCCACGTTGGACTCCATCTCTCCCAGTGGCACTGCCAAGGGGGTCTGGGGTGTGGAGGGAAGTGGGCACAATCTTCATTAGACAACCCCCCACTGCTACAAACCACATCAAATCAACACACAATCTCAGTAAAAACAGCAGGCTTGCTACATGAACACAGCATCCAGACATACTGCCTAAGTCTCTCTCCCCACTTCCAACTGGTTTGCCAGCTGTAAGCTCCTCCGACAGAACTTCTAGAGCCCCACCAACTTTTCCCCTCACATACAGTCACTCCTCATAATGCACCTCCTTCACAGTTCTCCCTTCCTTTCCATTCCCTTGATTATCATGAACTTTCATTACAGAAAACATTTCCTAATTTGCCTCCCTTCTTCAAATCTTTCACTGTCCAACCCATTTTGCTTCCTGACTAATCTTCCTTTAGCATCATTTTCAGCAAAACATACCCCTGCCCAAGAACTTACAGATCCCCTCACCTAGTGATAAAGCTCAACCGCCTTAGCATGCCATCCAGGTCCTCTACAACCAGCCTTACCTCTTCTGGATTTTCTGTAGAGTCACTGGTCCAGTGATAGTCAATCAACACATCTATCACATTCCCAGCTCCACCCACAATATCCCAGGCCATGACACCTGTCAGAGCCCTGCTCCTCCATTAAGGCACTTCCTCCTCTAAAAGGCCTAGCTTTCTTTCTCGCCATACTCATAAATATCCTCTAAGTGTTTTCCACTGAGAGTGGTTTTAAACCCTCTTTGGCACCAGCAGAGCACAGGATAAAGATCATACATGCACGCAGGCATGCACACATATGGAAATCCCCAGTGAACCTGCCCAACCCATGGTACTGAGCTCGCCCTTCTAGGAGCACCTCTACTACCTCTATTGATCTCACTCAGCAAGTCCAGCTAGGTTAGCTTCTCTCCTATGAAACTTTGTGCTGAGCAAAGTCAGAAACCACAGTTCATGCTGCTTTGATGCTTCAGGGCCCCCAGAAGAAGCGCCATAATAGTCATGGAGTAAATGAGTGCTCTGGGTTGCTGAGGAGTCTCAGAAGAGAAAGACAAAGGATGTGATGAGATGGAAAACATCTTTGGCAATAAAAATTAGCTCCTGAAGAATTTATGAGTAGCAACCAATTCTCCAACACACTATGTATTAAAGTGTTTAACCAGCTCCCCACCAAATAAAATATAGCTACACTGAAAATCAAATTTCTAATATAACTGGGTATTTTCTATGTTCAAACCTAGTTTTAAAAAATTGGGGGGGGGGCTGGACCCATGGCATAGTGGTTACACTCAGCACATCCGCTATGGCAGCCTAGATTCGTGGATTCAGATCCCAGGTGCGGACCTACACCACTCATCAGCCATGCTGTGGTGGCGACCCACATACAAAGGAGAGGAAGGTTGGCACAGCTGTTAGCTTGGGGCTAATCTTCCTCAGCAAAAAATAAAATTAAATAAATAAATAAAATAAAAAATTTTTTGAAATGTGAATAATTTACCCTTCTTTCATTGGTTTTATAATAAGTTAAATGGCCATACTCTGATCAGTAGTAGTCAATATAGAAATAAAGTGTTTAAAACTAGATGCATGAGATATGAGCCTATATAGAATTGGAATTTAAAAAATCAGTAACCTTAAAAAACATAAGGACATTCATTCAATACAAATTCAAATGGATAGCGCAAACAAAACAACAGAGCTGTTAAAATAATAGCTAAACTGGCTAAAATCAGGGCCGGCCTAGTGGTGCAGCGGTTTAGTCCGTGCTTGGCAGCCCGGAGTTCGCGGGTTCGGATCCCAGGTGCCCGCCAATGCACTGCTTGTCAGCCATGCTGTGGCAGCATCCCATATAAAGTAGAGGAAGATGGGCACGGATGTTAGCTCAGGGCCGGTCTTCCTCACAAAAAAAAAAAAATTAATTAAACTGGCTAAAATCACTGACATGCAAACAAAATTTATTGCATAATTTAAACAATTAAAAACCTCTAGGGATGATAAAAATCAAACTGAGCATCAAAATAACCCCAAAATAAAAGAAAAACAATAAGACTTTACCAAAAATTATAATTTAAAATATTCAAATATGAAAATTTTACCTAATGAAGAGAGCTTGAAGAATTTTAAACCTAAAATGTCATAGCACTGCTACGATATGGTATTGAAATCACAAAAATGTCCTTTGTAATAATGGCTACACTGAGATAGCCTTGCGTGGTAAGGAACATCTCAGGCTTTGGAGTCAGACTTGAGGCCAAATGCTAGCAAGCGCTCTTGACTAGCTGTGCGATCCCAGGTAGTTTACACAACCTCCCTGAACCGCAGCTTCCTCATCCACAAAATGAGAACAATCGTGCTTACCTAAGAAAGTTATTGTGAAGATTTAATGAAACACTGTATAAAAAGCCCCTGGCACAATGACTGGCTCATCGAAAAATCCTGCTAAATAATGTCTGTCATTGTTTCCAATCATTCACTCATTCATTCATCTAGAATCTATGGGGAAAACAAAGAGGTCTCCATCCTTACTGGAGCCTTCACAACACAGGAATTTGGAAGCCACAGGCCCTGACTGCTACAAGAATTGTGCAGACAAAAGAGAGCAGGAGAAATGGCAGAATAATAAAAATACTATGTCTAGGTCTCATATTTAACATCAGAATAAACAAATACATAACCTAGCAGATGGCTTTGAGGAAAAATAGAAATTATAACAAAGCACAAGGCAATAATATTATCTATCTGCATCTGCATATTAAGTTCACATCCAACTGGCTGTGCTCTTAGCAGTCTGTAACATGTCGACTCTGATGCCCCATAAAAGCCACAATCTGAATTTACACTAGCCTCAATTAACCCACTTAATTCCATCGCTTCATTTTCCACTGAGTGACTCCTATCTGTCCAGAACAGTTATGCGCCACATAATGACGTTTCCATCAACAACAGACTGCATATAGGACGGTGGTCCCATAAGATCAGTACTTTATGGCCTAGGTGTGTAGTAGGCTATCCCATCTAGAGTGAAGTACACTCTATGATTGGCACAACAACAAAATTGCCTAACGACGCATTTCTCAGAGCGTACTCCATCATTAAGTGACACACGCCTATATACAGATCAGGAGGACGACAGCAAAGGTGAGACAGCAGGACGACAAGGAAGGACCTGGGAGCAGGTCACGGTCATGACAGAGTTTGGAAGCAGGCAACACAAGGCCAGCTGTCTGGAACGAGTGAACACGCTGGGTATGCAGGTCAGGTAAGGCCTGGGGTCAGAGCCAAGTAAACAAACCCAAGCAAGCAATAATTCTCTTTCTCAGGCTGCTATTTTAATTGTTTACTCCCATCTGCAGTGCCAAAAAGTTCCCACTCCTAGCTTTTACCGTACAAAAACTATTTGGAGAAGCCAGGTGCGTGTGGCCAAGAAATAAGGGGCGGGGGGGATCTCGAGTAAAGACTTTTCCAGTTTATTTCAACAACCATTTATTGATTGTCTAATGGGTGTTATAGCCCTCAGACAAAAATAAGAACTATCAGTGACGCTGTATTCTCCTAGCCCCACAAGAAATGCACACCAAACTGATGATATGCCCAGGATTTGAAAAGTTACCGTGCTTTGCCTGCACTCACTCGGGGACAGGCCTAAAGCAGTGAGGTACCATAGTTCCACATTCTCTTACCAACTCTTCTTTAATTGCCTTGGAGACCATTAAGCTTTCCACATTTATTCAAACATAAACATGAACGTTTCCCTTTGAATGTCTTTTTTTCTCCCATAATAATCTGTACTCTAATTCAAAGAAATGCAATTTCATCGTTGGTTCGCCAGGCTGATGTTTGAGAAAAGATCATGTGATGCAAACCATAATGACTAAGGAATATAATGAAGACTACACGGGCAGATGATTTCAAGCAATACAGTCATTTACTATAAAGGACTTCCCTCCCTGATGAAAGGTTTAAAAAACTAAGCTCTAACTGCAGCCGTGAATTGTCATATCTGAATGCCTGTCTGTGCCAGTGTTACCATCCTCATCATTGGCGAATCTTTAACTCAGAAAGGATTTTGGCCACTAGGCAGAGGGGAAGGGAAAGGTCAGGCAGAGGGGACTGAAGAGGATGGTGGCCACCCGACAGATTTATTATCATAGCATGGCCCACATGAACGGCCACACAGGGGGCCCTAAGCCACAGCTTTGGGGGCAGGGGAAGTTAACTTAGTGCCCAGATGCTGCCCTATGGGGGGATTCTGGTTTTACTTACGTCCCCAGTCAAAAGTGACTTTTCCTGGCCAAACATGGCCTATTGCCCGCCCCGTCTACAGGGTTACAGAATGCTGACCTTCCACAAACAGAGGTCTCTGAAGAGAGAGGAGCCCTTCCTAGGTAAACGAGGAAACAGGAGGCCAGTATTTGCAAAGGAGTGAGTGAAAGAACTGTAGAAAAAAATCAAGTGGGTAAGAATCTGCTTAGATCTAAATTCTGAACATTTGGAGATGGAAGGGTTAAGTACTTAACAAGAAAGTTACATCTCGAAATGGATCTAAATGAGCAAAAGCCTCGCATGGAGCAGAGGACATCAGATAATGTATCTCTAGTCTTTCTGGGTGCACTGCCGTTTGGAAGACTGAGAAAGATCTGGAAGGAAGCTGAGGCATTGAAGGGAAATCTAGTGCAATGAAGGGAGAGGAGGAAGACCGTGGTCAGACAATCATGAATGGCCACATTGTGAGCCAAGGGCAGAGAGGAAGGACAGGAAGCGTAGGGGAGACAGAGCAAAACAGCAAAGGATCCCCTTAACTAGCTTCTACAGATCCCACTTTCTCTCCAGAAAGTAGCAGACAAAATGTCAGTGCGGTGAAGGCTGTTAGGAAAGGGCTAGTCTAAAGTCAGACTTAGACACCAGGCCCCACCCCACCCAGGCTAGCCAGCTGACAGAAAGCTGACACAGCCTGGCCACCAGGTGATTCCATGGGGAGAAGGGAGACTTGGTACAAGAGGAAGATTGGTGCGTATGGAGTGGGCATCTGTGTCACACAGACATTCCACGGAACACGCTCTGAGCCCACGCAGCAGCTGGGAGCCAGAGAAGCCATCAAGTGAAAAATAGCCCAAAGATTCTCCCTACCCAAAGGTTTTTCCAAGTTGTAAGATGGACATAATTTTACAGTCTACCAAAATAAATAATTTGCAGGGTAATGAATGGCATGATCACAGATACTCCAGGGAAATAAAAACCCAGGAAAATAATATCATTATTGGTAACGCCCAAATTTCAGTAATTAGTAGGTGACTAACTTAGCACCCCACATGTGAACAGATTGTGGAAGATTAATGCTGCTTGGCAAGTCAACACACTCTTTCAAAACCAAGTCTTCTTTTTTCTTTTTAATAGTCATATGCTTTGTCTTCCAATAGAAAATAAGAACTAGTTTCCTTGCTCTGTTAGGTAGCAATTGGATGCACCAATTCTCTACAAATATCCAAACAGGTTCTCTATTTTTCTAACACCACTATTTCTCATATATGGATTGATCTAAAAACACGCACAAGAAAAAAATAAAGCCACCTCGTTTTCTCCATAGGCAGTAATCAAGGTGACTTGTTTAGTTAGTTGGGTTTTTCTGAGAGTATTTCTTTTTTTTCCTTTTCAGAGAAAAAAGGTACTAGCGCATGGTAAATGCCAACCTTTAAAAAAAAGTAGGTACTTTTCAGACAAGAAGAAAATATCTGTGACGTGGGAAGGAGGGAGGTTTTTTATGTTGATGAACTATTTTTCTTTTAAATGTTAATTTACAGTAATCATACTACCCTGAGTCATCGAAAACTACTCACAAATAATTGTAGCAGAGCTTTGTGTTCCATGCAGGAGAACATGTCTTATGGAACTGCAGATTACTTTGCAAGATAAACACCAGAATGTAGTCATCTAGCACTTATTTACCACCTACTGTGTGAAGGCTTACAAAGTTATCCTGAACTCTAGAATATTTACCATGTCAAAGATCTCTAGATGATATTTATATTTTATTATATAAATGAATTTCTAAAATCACAAATCCACAGAAAATTAAAGATTTAAAAATCAATTAATCAGGGAAAAAATAACCCAACGCAGAGATACAGAAAACAGATTGGTGGTTGCCGGAGGCAAGGGGTGGGAGGAGATAGGAGAAATGGGTGAAGGGGGTCAAAAGGTACAAATTTCCAGTTATAAGATGAATAAGTTCTGGGGATGTAATGTACAGCATGGTGACTAGAGTTAATAATACTATGTTATATACTTGAAAGTTGCTAAGAGAGTAGATCTGAAAAGTTCTCATCACAAGAAAAAAAATGTGTAACTATGTGAGGTGACGGATGTTAACTAGACTTATTGTGGTGATCATTTTGAAATAGATACATGTATTGAATCACTACATTGTACACCCAAAACTAATACGATGTTACGTGTCAGTTACATCTCAATTAAAATTTTTTCTAATTTTTTTAAAAAATCAGTTAATCAGGTTTATTTCCCACCACTAGCCAGTGTCTCCCCTCTAATTGAAAATATCTCAGATTGAACCCACCATGACGAGTTTAATAGCTTCACAAATATTTTCACTATCTGGCTTTATTTTTTTTCCGACTTATCTCTAGTATCCAGTTTTCTCCAAAAGCAACTCTAGTTTTGCTTCTCTATTTTCACAGCCACCACTCTGATCCAGCCTCCTAATTTCCTCACACTGGATTCTTTAATTTCTCTAAGCTTTGCACTTCATAAAATCCCTAGACCATGATTCTCCAACAGCTTTTTCACTACCCTGATTGAGGACCTCATCATCTGTTTCTAGAGCTGCTCCCACCCTCTGGAGCACAGACTCGACCAGCTGACCACCCACGCCATCCAGCTGACATCATCTGGATGGAAATAGCTCTACGGATTATGCTCATGCCTTCCTCATGTCTTGCTCCTGTTCAATTGCTTCTCTGCCAACTCATGTCCCTGCTCTCCAGCACCTCCCCTGTCCCACAATCACTCCTTTCATGCTGCTTTCCCTAGTATTTGTTGAAAGGGTCTTTTGTTATGGAACCATGCCATAACATGCACATTTGAAGTACTTTCTGAACTAGATTATTCTTCAAAGACAGAAACTATGACTCTTCCATCTGCATCCCTCATCATACCTAATACATAGCTCTGAAACCAACTCTACTCAATCGATGCTTATTGATTGAGAGATGACATCATAGGTTTCTTGCATCAACTTGGGTTGTATATATCCCACTGTGCAGATAAAACGTTCTCAGACAGGGCCTTTCTAACCAGAATAGTACTAAGGTTGTTTTCTACACAGGTCCAATCACATGAGGAATGTAGAAAAATTGTCACATAATTCTGCTTTTCATACCAACTAGCCTTTGCTTCAATTATTTTGACATTTTAGATAAAAGAGTTGGGGAAGAAATGTGTGAAAGGGCATAAATCTTAGAAATCTGAAAAACACTTTCAGTTCTTGTCTCTATTATGAATATTTATAAGTAAAACAAAAGTAGTCCAAAGAATCAAGAATTCCAAAAAAATTTGCACCATGTGTGCAAATTCCGGTTTTACTCCTAGAATCACAAATAACAAAATGCATTGTAATCTGAAATTTTCTCTTATATGTATGTATATAAAAACATGTATAGACTGGCTCTGTTACATTAAAGAGATTTGAATTTGACCATCAGATTGTTGACTTTTCAAACCATTCTGGTCTTTTTCTGACCAACATTGATTTCTTTACATTCAAAATGAAACAGCGCATGTTTGGCAGTGACAATGTTGTCTGAAAAAGTTTTCTCTTCATAAAATCTCCTCTAAAATGCAGGCATCACTAATGAACAAAAAGATGAAAATAAAAAGCCATTTCAATATTAGAAAAATTTTTATAAGGCCATCTGCTGAGTCAAACACCTAAATGTCTTAAAATTAAATTAAAGCATTCCTTCTCTTATCTATATTCCCTTGACTGAGAAACTGAGCAATGGCATAAATTTTCAGAAGCCCATCACATAAATTTTCAAGCATCCCGCCTTACAGACCTAGGTCAATCCTACAAAGCAGCAGTATGAGAAACCAGTGAATATGAACCAATTTCCACATGGCAAAATATCTAAGTTTTCTACAACCTTAAAGGAGTTCAAGGATATGCAAAAGTTTTGGTAAAATTCTGGGGAAAAAAATGCCAGGAGGGCTCACTATTTGAAACAAAATTTGATAGAACTGGCTTTCAAATATTAACATGAATAAGAATCACTTGGGGCAGTTAATAATAATGCAGATTTCTGGGCCTCTCTCTCAGTGGGTCTGGAGTCAGGCCCACATGCTCACCAGGTAACTGTGATGCATGAAACTGTAATTTTGAAAAACACTGACTGGTCTACGGGAAGCACCTCACACTTCTTTTTCCTCTAAAATCCTTTCAGTACTATGCTCTCTCAAGGTCTGAGCATTTCTGAGGAAAAGTTGGACAATGAGGCAATAGGGTCATTTAATGAAGCAAAAGAAGGAAAATCAAGACCTCGCTCCAAACAAATTCTTCGTTTCTTACTAACAGGAGAGCAGCACCTTATGCTCTCCATTTCATACATCCACAACCAGACAAACAGATAAATAACAGATTGAGGGAAGTCCCAGTGCAGCTGCAAAGAGTCCCTGACTTGTACACACACACATGCACATATACACACACACATATATACACACACACACATCTTAGTTCTTTGACTACTTCCCAACACAAAGCCTAGTACATGACATAAAATAGACATCCAACAAACATTTGCTAAAAGACCAAATAACTTTGGAGCAGTAAGTCACAGGAAATCCATCTAATAAGTCAGCGAGGAGATCCCAGGCTGGCCAAATTGGCCGAGTAAGCCTCACCAAAATGAACTAAAAAGCTCTAGTGTTACTGACTGTAAAAGAAGTAACACAATGAAATTTTAAATATATATACAAGCAAATATGTTTCCAAATCATTATTTTATTTCTTTTTACAACACACCAAGATATATATATAGCTATATATATAAATTGTATACAAATGCATTAATGCCATCATATACTTTTTTAGGTTATTGCAATGTTTTTTCCCCTTTATTTGTGGATAAGCTCCTAGAACCAATGTTAGCCTAGTATATATTAGTCCATATTTTTTTCCTTACACACATAATCCTAATCAGACACATGCATGTATAGACATAGATATGCACGTGAACACACACAGGGAGGGTATGTCATTTATACTCTGTTCTGTATCTGTGTTTCTCATGGACATCCCTCCTAGGCATCTGGTCTACCTCTATTTCGTCCTTTTATGGCTGCATGATATCATATGCTGTGAATTATCATCATTTATTCTATTATTACCTTGTTGATGGGCTTTCACTCTGCTTCCAGTTTTTTGCTACTACACACAATGCTGTCCTAGAGATTCTTGTACATATGCCTTATATGCTGATGATTTTGTTTCTGCGGGAGAGATTCCCAGGAGTGGTACTGCTGGATCAAAGACTATATGTATTTCTAAGTTTTAACAGTTGATACTAGGTTGCTTTTTTTTAAGGCAGTAACATTGCACATTTCCAAAACAGTTAATATTTTAATGGAGATAAAATAAAATTGTGCTTGGAAGCTGGGGAATTCATAATCTTTCTATGACAATCCTCTAGTCTCTGCTAATCCTCTAGGCTCAACCAGCACTTCTTTCCTCTCCCTCCCACTGGCCAGCCTGGCCACTCCCCCAAAAGTCTGGGACACTGAAGGCCTTCGCTGTCCCATGAACTCGCTGCAATTATATTCTAAAGTTGGCATATTTTTGCTTTTGAACGTTTTTCAAAGGAGAAGTTCAATGGCTTTCATCAAATTTCCAAAGGGGTCCAAGACCCAAAAAGGGTGAGGAGTCACTCCTCTGGAGCCTGGAGGATAACAGAGGACTGAGATATTGCTGATGACCCGATTTAATTCTCCTGAAGATGACCCCTAAAAGTGGATTTTATCGGAGAAACTTTCCTGTGTCCCTGAAGCAATCAAAAACATTTTAAATCCACATTATTTTAAGAAGGAGCAAGCTCTATAAGTAGTTTACAAAAGAGCATGGGTGCCGGAAAAAACAAACAAATGGAAAGAGCTATTTCCAAAACCAGCTAAAAGATCATTCCTTCTCCCATACATAGTTTCTCAGAGCAGTTGGGATTTGATCTATGTAAAGGGAAAGAGAGTCATTTGGGGCTTCCATTCAAAGGGGTAAACATTTCAGTGGAGAATGAGAGGGAAAAGTTAAATGGGGTACAGAAAAAAATAACTGTTTACAGAATGTGGGAGACTATCATTTGAGGAGACTCAATAAACACCTCTAAGTCAGGGGTCATGTCTTTCCTCCCATCCCTCCTTCTTCCCCCAACCCAGTGCTGCTGGTTTCTCTCCACACACACCCTCACCCTGAGAGCAGGCAGCATCTGACCAAAGGAGGTATTCAGTAAATGTAGATTAAACCAACAAATAATTGAAGCAGCTTTATACAGAATAAACTACAGGAAATGTGGTGGGTCCTTAAATGAGATTTCTTTGCTAGTAAAGGTTTGAAATCAAGAATGCCATGATTTTTCTTGATTTGCAATTAATGCCAAGAAAGAATTAGAAAGGCAGCTGTCTACCTCTGAAGAAAGTGTCTCCATTCTTATAAGACTCCTGATTTTCATGAAATTACCTTCTATTGTTCCTACTTCATTTCATCCATTATCACCTTTATCATGAAATGGTATAATATAATCCTGACAATTGCTTAGCATGGTATTAAATAATAACCATTAAATTAATAAGAGCTCTAGCCTCTAGTATAAAATCTAAAACAAAGGACAAAGATAAAAACAGACATAAAAAAAACCCATTAAATTAATTAACAAAATACAGATAGAATAGGGCCCATCAAAACAGGTAAAGCTTTAATGATGTCTCTGCTCGTTATGTTGTGGAATGAGTGATCTGTCCTCTGGCATAGGTGATATTTTGAAAAAGGTCTCATTATCTCACTTCCAAAAATAATACTGTCTCGGTTATACTTTTTCACTTGAGCTATTTCTTAAAATATATGGAATGACTAAAACACACAGGAACTGCAAAGCTAATTTACATGATGGAAACTTAGATTGCAATGGTGCAGCTGTTTCAGTGTCCAGCAGTGAATTAAATCATACTTAGCCATGGATAACAAAAGAAGAAAGACACTTCATGTTTTCTCAGTCTTTCAGGTTTTCAAGAAGAGTGTTTTCTGAAAATTGTCTTTCCAAGTTACTTTTTTATATTATTATATATGTGTAAATGTATGTATACGTGCAGGTATACACCTATGTATATACATGTGTATACACACTGCACATTGTATAGAATATACATATATTATATGACATATAATATATGTATAAGCATTTTATATGTATTATATACAACAATATACATAACATATAAATACATATCTAAGCCTTTAAGTGGTATTCCTGTAGAGAATATAACAGTCTAGAATGAAAAGTTTCAGAGCCTTGGAGATTACCCAATTCTAAGGAAATCTTGTAAAGAATATGTTCTCTATCCAATAGCAGAAACATAATTAAGATTTACTTTAGTTTTAATTTTAATGATCTATAAGCATTATAGCTATTGTAGAGATTTTAAAAAGCTGTATAAGGACTCTAAGATGGTTTATTTAATTAAAAATAGGATGGGATTCCTGGCTTCAATACTCTTTACTTTTTTAAGTAAGAATTTGAAATTTGGTATATTTAGTTTTTACTTTCAGGCATCTAAAAGTACTCTGTGCTTAGGAAGCTAAATCTGTAGCCGAAGATGCTTGTTAGATTTCCCTTAGAAGATATCTGCAGATTATAGATTCCCTTGAAATAAAACAATTCCACATAGATAGAAACTCAGAGTGTCAGTCAAAAGGAGCCCAGAACTTCCCTACTAGTTACGATCAAATTTGTGTTACCTTAATTTCCGATTTACCATCATCCTGACTCTTGACTTCACCAAAAATCAAAAAAGAGGCAGGGAGGGATGAAGGGGCAGAGGGAAACACTAATTGTTCTCTTCAAACATTTTGTAATGAGAAACACTCCATTAAAAAGTACAACCCATATTTTCAAAAGCCCAAGTAGAGATCTCATTTCAGAATATAATACAATGATTGTTCCAAATGGAAGCTTTTTTAAAGAATGAAGCCAACACAGTCATCCTTCTGCACAGAATTTCTTGAGCCAGTTTCCATCTTTGTAAGGCCCCTGCAGAGTTCCAGCAGGAGGTCCTTCAGAAATCGGGGAAAGCTATAAGCAAAGATCTGAGATAATGTGAAATGATAATTAGGCCAGATAATTTCTGGTAAAAGAAAACATGGGTACTTTATGAGAGTTGAGACATTCAGCGCACTAAGAAGGCCTACTGTGTGCTGCCGGCTACCCTTGGAGTTACTCCCAAGAGGCCTTTCTGAACCCAATATTGTATTGCAAATTTGGTTTTGTTGCTTGACCCCTCAGGAGGCAGTGGTTTCAGAACAGCACCCTCCATTCAAAAAATACATTATTAGGAAATTTAGAGTATTTATTAATTAATTAGGAGTATTAAGAAATACTCATATGGAATATAAGTGAACACACGGACAGAGAGAGCTGATTGGTGGTTACCAAGGGGAAGGGGGGTGGGGGGTGGGCACAAGGGGTGAAGGGTTACATCCACAAGGTGATGGACAAACAAAAATGTACAACTAAAACCCCACAGTGTTATAAACTATTAAGATATCAATTTAAAAAAATGGTAAAAAAAAAAAGAAGAAGGTGATAACCTAAATAGCCCTATATCTATTAAACAAATTGAAATTGTTTTTAAAAACTTTCCTACAAAGAAAAATCCTGACCCATGTGGCTTCACTGATGAATTCTACCAAATATTAAAGGAAGAAATATTGCCAATTTTATACAAACTGTTCCAAAAATCGAAGAGAAGGAAACACTTCTCGACTTATAATATATGGCCGGTATTACCCTGAAACTGAAACTAGACAAAGACAGGTTTTATAACATTATATGTGAATATATTATTTATTCAAAACAATTAAGTAAATCTAATTTTTAAAACTTCTACCAAAAAAAAAAGAAATACTCAGTCCCCTCATGAAACCTACTAATTTGAAGAAATGGGATTGCTTTGGGTTAGCTTCTCTGTATGAGGAAGCATGGAGAAGTGCTGGGCTGAGCAACACCATGTTTTATCCTTGAGCAAGTACTTGGGTCCACTGAATCAACTCAAGTTTGGGGGCCTCAGCAAAACAAACTGCTTCTAGAAAGGAAAAAGGGGTGGTAAAGAACAAATAGTAGCACTGTAGAGAGAAGAGACCAATTTTTAACTTCCAAAAGCTACCACATAATCAATCAAAGCCATTCAAGAAAAAAACTTAAAAGTAAGAAAGCATAAAGGAAGTGAACTAAAATAACTAACACATTTCCTAAAAGAATACTAATGTGTAGAGTTATTCTAGTTACTTCTACATAGAAAATTTGAAAAATAGTTAGGACTAAAGATGAAACTAGTTGCTATCAGTGGATGGATATTATGACTGTAGTCATTTCCGTCTTCTTTAGTCCTCTGTTGATTTTACACGTTTAATGCAAAATTAGACATATTTTCCAACGTGAAACTGATTTGCCCATCAACTTTCTCAGACCCATCATCTTCAACCAATATCTGAGATTAGTCGAAGGAATGAGCTTTTAAGGGACTAGTCAAATGAAATGGCAGGTCTGATTATTATTATTTTGGCAGAAAAGAAAGAATAGTGGTTCCTTTTCTTCAAGTTCTTTTACTGCTAATTTGAGCTGTTATTCTAGAACATTTTTGTACTAAAATCAAGATAGTTACAACTAGAACGAATTTTACGGATCATTTAGCACAACCCATTATTTTATGCCATGAAGAGGTCAGTGGTGCCCAAAGTCACAAGTAGTGGCAGAGGCAGGACTAGAATCCAGATCTCCTGATGGCTGGTCTAATGCTGTATTTTACCAAATAAAATCAAAGGTTGGCAATTTACTTACAGTGTATTCAGATACTAAATAAATAAATCTTTATTTCCTATATCAGACCTGCTATGTCTCAAAAGTCCCTATCACACTGAAGTGAGAGAAACTAAATTTAGTCCCATCCATTAAACCAAATCCACTTACTGATTTAAACAGTCAACTTAGGTAAATTCAGATTTCCTCCTGCTTCCTGGCTCCTCTCCAAGATGGTGTCTAATCCATGTGAGCAGGGAGGGCTTCTGTGACCTCGGAGTGAAGGCAGATGGAAGTCTTGGACCCATGCCCACATTCCCTCATTCTCTCCTCTACCTCCTTTGGCCTCAGTGGTATCTCCTTGTCCTCTCGGTCACTGGGCCCCCAGCTGGCATCTGCTGCTGGAGACTGTGGCTGGTGACCTCATGGTGTATTCTCCCCATCTCAGAAAGAGCCTGGTGGTATCACCTGCTGAATGGGTCCCTCCTCGCTTCATTCTGAGGTTTTACCACTACCTGCTGCCTGTGCAATCCAGCCCTTGGTACAGGGTCACATCGTTCCTACTGTGGCAATGTCCCTGCTAGCTGCCCAGCAATCACGCTCAGCATCCCTCTACAAGGCGCACTGGACCGTCCATCACCTTCCATACCACAAGAGAGTCTAAGATACAGGAAACAAAAACTCGGGTTCTCTCCATGCCCACTATGCTGTGGAGGCCCCAGGTTCATCGTTGAACGGGAAGGGAGTTGGGAATATATCTTCTGGAGTAGCCTTCTCTGCTTTTCGCTTTCCCTCCCCCAACCTAACGTGCCTCCCCCATCTTCCCTCTGAGACTTCAGCCAGCAGAGAGAGGGGAAGTCGTCTTTCAGCCTCTGATTTTCCTGGCTTCTTCCTACAATCCACCATGGCCAGAAGCGGGGATAGGCATTCCGCTTCACATGGGACCACATTCCCTCCTTCTCAAAGTGGGGTTCACTCTTCTCCTTTCTCTGGAGCCATAAGTGTGCAACGGTATGGCAGAACATGATTTATTGAAGAGAAAGATGAAAAAAAATTAATTTAATATTTTTAAAATATTCTGCTCATCACAGCTGCTATATTCTTGACTCTACAAAATTGATAGGCTATATATTTAAATGTCTAATTGAAGGGTGAGTAATCTGATTCTGGCCCCCAGAATAATAACAAATAGCTTGTAGCCTGCCCACCCGAAGTACAGCATTCACACCTCCACCACGGGCTGTGGGAAGGACGGAAAAGGAGACAGGGCACCAAAGGTCTGCGACACCGGGACTCTGAGAACACATGGAAAGAATATGGGACATTTCAAGAGGGTGAGGAGAAGAAGACCAGGCCCCTGTGATGAAAGGCTCTTAAACCCAGTCATGACACAGCAAATCAAAACATCTTGGCTATTTTGCTGTCTGTCACTACTGACATTTTGTCTCTTACATCATTTCATCCCAAAGTAAAATAGAAAAACAATCTGACTTAGGGGAAATTGTGGGGGTTAGAGTTAACATCTGCACAGCATGTTATGTTCCCTGAAAGCAATGTGCCGCATCAAGTGAATTAATATTTCTCCTTTGAAGTTCTTATTCACATTCAGCCCTTCCTATATGTGAAACATAATCTCTCATCATTCGCACTGCCCCCCAACCTTGAAAAGAAACGTACTGAACCTTCTCCCTGTGAACTTTTACCTTTACATACATGAGAAAGCGCTCATTGTGGGAAATGAGAAGCATCACCATAGGATCAGAATGCAGCATCAAATGGCAAAAAATCAAAAGACGGGAACTATACAGCTGCCAAAATTAGGTTCAAAGAAAATGGAAAATTAAAAGGCTAGTATGAAAGGCTTCTTGTCCAAGATCAGTGGAATACAAGAATTACCAACAAAAACTATCAGGAGAGACAGTCCGCCTGTTTAGAAGTCTGAAGTTGTTGGGTAAGATAAGGGACAGTAAGAGGACCCAGCAAAGAGCAAAGAATAGTCAGCTCAGATCAGGAAATGGAAAAAAAAACAGATATGCATTTCAAAATGAAATCCAGGATACAGCAGACCACTCTGAGATCCCAATATGTGTCCATCTGCAGAAAAGTACTCAGGCCTCCAACTCCCAGAAAATGTTTTAAAACGTAATTAAAATGCACAACAGGGCCGGCCCAGTGGCGCAGCAATTTAGTTCGCACTTTGGCAGCCCGGGGTTCACGGGTTCGGATCCTGGGCACGGGCAATGCACTGCTTGTCAGCCATGCCATGGCGGCGTCCCATATAAAGCAGAAGAAGATGGGCACGGGTGTTAGCCCAGGGCCAGTCTTCCTCAGCAAAAAAGAGGAGGATTGGCATTGGCTGTTAGCCCAGTGCTGGTCTTCCTCACAAAAAATAAACAAAAATTAAAAAAAAATAAAATGTGCAACAGCTTTCTCTGCAGCTCTTGTCACAGCTGTGATTTTACCCGTTTTTGTTAATTTTTTGTTATGCTCTCCCCACTAGACCATAAATCCCCTAAGAGTGAGAGCTCTATCTGTGTTTGCTCACTACAGCCTCCCCAACATCTAGCACAGAATTTGGCATATAATTGGCACACAGTGGCAAATGAAACTTAGGTCAAATTTATGGTTGGGTGGGGGCCCGTGGAATGGGATTTGAAACATACAGACAATACTGGCTGATAGCTCTCCAGTCATCTTTTGACAGTGACTGAAGTTCCCTAGTCAGGGATTCCTTGCTTTGAAGGCAGTCAATCTTCAATGACACCCTATTAAAATGCAACTGCCACCTGAGGGGCGTCTTGATTTAGGTAATTATTTAACACCTTACTGGGTGGTTAGATGACAGATAACTGAGAGAATTCCTCTGGAAATGGAACATAGAATGAGGAGGTATAGAACGGTGCCAGGGGCAAGCCAGAGAAAGAGAAAGCATGCCACAACATGACTTCCTTGAGCTTCCAGAAGTTTGTATTCATTTCTCCCGCAAAGACGCTTACCTATTATGTTCCCCATAAAAAACCATGCTATCTTCTCACCCTTCCTATACGATCATTTACCGTATTCCCTAAGAGCCATGATCTTTATGCCTCCACAGAAATGTAAAAGATTAAAAAAGAATCAACATAGATTACAAAATGAAGACTCAAAGGTTCCAGAATGATTTGTATTCTATCCATAAGCATTTTCAATCTTTCACCTTACCAGCACTCATAAATAACACACACTCCATTTAAGAACACAGTGAGCCCAAAATCTCTATTATTTTCAGCATGATTGCAAACAGCTAAGCCAATCACATAAACAACTATGTGGTGAAGTGGCTAATATTTCGTCTTTGTTTTGAGCAGTAGTTTTCAGAACTCTGCCTATAGACTAGGCCCAGGGTTTCCTAAGACAGTCGTCCAAGGCCCTGGGAGGGGATGGATAAGGAGAAGCAGAGAGAACACGGAGGGGGCAAGGGTTTGGTCCCTGTTGCTTCAGCCACAATGGCCCCACTTTGCTCTCTTTTCTCTGGGGGCTTCCACTCGAAATTCCATTGGAAGAACCATCTCCATGGCTTTAAGAAGCCTGCAGACTCCTGATGGAGAATCCTCAAAACATCTGTGCCTTTTCTTCCAATAAGAGCATGCTACACAGCCTGAACAAAGAAACACTTGCTGCGACATAATATTAAAATAATAAGAAAATTTCTCTCTTAAGGGGCTTTCCATCTAACTTCAGTTTTTAAGGTTTAGGGATTGCCCAATTTACAAAGAGTTTGTGTTCCACAAGTTTAGTTTCTAAGGCAGGGCTTTGGAACTCAAGGCTCACTTTCCTACAAAATAATGATATTATGCTGGTCCCAAGTCATGCAGTAAAAGTCTGATGCCCTACAGGTGAACTATAATGTTACCAACACCATTAGAAATCAAGTTCTACTTTTGGGCTACTGTGGGCCAGTAGGGGCGCCTAACCACCATTTACGTTACTTCTTTGAAGCAGTTCATCCTTTGATATGTGATGAAAACAGGCTAATGATGATGGACGTGCTTCCCCACTCTCTCCCTCTTGATTGTCATGTTCCAGGGCAGTCCGCGTCCACTGCGGTCAGTGGCTGGCCAAGTGGACGTGCACCAGTTGTTTGCAAGCTGGATAATGCCTGTAAGCCACAGCCTATCACCAGTTCTGAAAAGCTGACTTGTGGTTTGCTTGTTTATTCTCCAGTACTTCCTATCATTTTATTATGACAATCTGGCACCTAATATAGATCCCAAAAAGCTTGAGAGGATCTAACACTTAAATTTAAAAAATGCTGGCAGTGTTTATAACCCTCTCAAAAAGAAAGAGAGAGAGAGAAAGGGAAAGAAAACATGTAACTATAAATAACTTTCTAGATTACTAAACATTAATTTTTGTTTTTCCTTCATTTCGGCTCATTTGGTAAGCTAATGAACTGAAAGAAAAGAATTCATTTTAACCAAACAATTCTCAAGGATTTCAGAATTTCAAAACTTGGAGTTCTGAACAGATCTGACTCATTTAGCATCGCAAATTATCAAAACAAGTAGATAAAATATTAATAGTCAATTTTCCACCAAAAATGTTGAGCTGTTCAGAATTCTTAATACCAAATCTCTAAGGAAATGCTCTGCCACAGAATCAAATCATTTAATATGCTAAAATTAAATCAATTGCCATTAATGAATATTACCCTTAGGATAGATATCTTTCCATGCCTGTGCAAAAACAGCAATGCTCTTATAGAAGTGTTTTCACCTTTTACCCAGAAAAACAATACAAAGAAGAAGAAGGAGGAGGGGGAGAAGAAGAAGGAGAAGGGGGAGGGAGAGGCGGAGGGGGAGGAGGAGGGAGGACCAGGAGGAAAAGATGAAGAAGGACTTCTTCCTATGTGTGACTTTTGCACTTTACACAACATTCTACCTTTACATATACTGCACCATCACCTTGTACTGCAATTATTTGCTTACACATCTTTTCTAGGTGCTCTCTGAGTAAAGGCCAGAGTACTGGTTAAGAGAGTGGACACTGGGGGCTCACAGATCTAGGTTCCATTCCAAGTTCAACCCCTAGTAAGTGAGTAAAGTTTGCGAGGGCAACTTATCTAAATTCTCTAAGGGTTGAGTGCTTCATCCAAATATGGATAATAATAAATACCATCTCACAGGGCTGTTTGAGATTAAATGAAATAATACATGTAAAATTACGTGCCCTGAATATAGCAAGATTGATGATGACAATGCCTTCACATCCCCCAATGCCTAGCACAATTCATTGCACATAGTAGGTGGTCAATACATGCTTCTTGAATTGACTTGAATTTCCCCACGCTGTCTGCCTGATGAAGTCCTACATTTTCTTTCTAGAGGAGACGACATTTGAGCAAAATCTGAAAATCTGATGGCTTCCCCTGACCACTGCTGGGGGACTCCATCGGGCTTTGTGCATACCTCCATTAACTCCTGTCCCACCAGCCTGTAACTGTACGTGTGCTGCCTTCTGAAGCTTCCAACTTGCTACACGAGGAAGAATAAAATCAGCCTTTCGTAAAACAGTGAGCTCCTTTTCCTTTGCGTTTCCAGAGTCAGGGATGTGGTAGGAAAACAATAAATGCTTGTCCCTGGGCCAAGCTGAGGGCACTCATAACCAGTAACTGAACCCACAGGGAGTGGTGTGCCCTCCAAAGGAAGGAGACAAGTGTTCATATCAAATCCTTTCTCAACCTTCAAGGCTCCATTCAAATCCCCCTCCAGCACGAAGCACCAACCAGTCCAACCCGCTCATCCCCCCGTCCGAATCCTTACTGTAAATTAAATATGGTCCCTCCGGGGCTGTGTGTTAGTCCTGTGGCCTCAGACATCCTGTACGCTCTGAAGATTGACAATTATAAATTCTTTTGCACAGAACAAGGACACGTAATAGGCAGGAAAAAAATATTTGATTGCTTGACTTAGTTCTGTTTTCCAATGCGCTCGAAGTCCTCCAGAATTATCTAATTAATCCTAACTCGATGAGAAGAAAGGCATACTGGATCTGCACAGACGGGAGCCAAGTCCTGGCACCCTCTGCGGTGTGAATGAGCAAGGGGTGTTCCTGCCGGCTCTGCAACAGTGCCTGTCTTTGGCCAGCACTCAATTTTCTGAACTAATGGCTCAGCACACAAAAATTAGCATTTTACATAAACCGAAAACTAACTGCCAACCAAGTCTTCACGGTGTTGTTAACCAACAGTACACTCTACTTTGAGTTATAGTTCCTCTAATTAAACGGACTGAGAAGTGGTCCCAAGTCCCTCAAAAGAGGGTGGAGGGAACCACCATCTCCCCTGTGATCAGATCACCCTGCATGGAAATAATTAGATCCAGAGCAACTGAGAGCTGACTGCTCTCATTAAGAACAGCTACAACTGACATTTTCAAAAACTATTAGCCAGACACCTTTTTCCTTCCCAAACTCTGCACTTCTCCCTTTTTCACATCAAGGATTTTCACGGACCATAACAATAATAATAATAAGCCTCCACAGTCATATAATCTTTTTTTAACTTTTCAAAATGCTTCCACACTAACTACCTCCTTGATTCTTACACCCACCCTCAAGACGGGTAGACTAGATAAGACAGGCTGTCTCACTTCACATAAGCACAAAGAATCAGAGTGGTCGGCCCAAGGTCCCAACCAATGAACAGCAGAAGTGGACCATGACCCAGCCCTCCTTCCCTCCTCCTCAGTATTGTTTTACCACACTGTTGACCAACAGGCTGCCATGTAGCTGCTGGGCACCTTCCTACACCGTGGCAGGTGGATAACCTCTCTGAAAGAGAAGAGATTGGGTATCCCTGCAGAAACCCTGCTGTTCAAATCCCTAGTCTCAACCAATGTGTTTCACCATATTGAAGGCAAGTTTCCATCCAAAATGGTTGACTGGGAGCCAATCGTGGTGTTCTCGTCTTTGTTCATGCTGTCAGGGTGACATATGAAAGAAATATGAATCAAGTGACAGGATGAAAACAAAGCTAGTGGCTGGTGTGAGATACACAGACAGGGTGTTAGCCCCACACTCACTACAGTTGGGTCAAGTTAACACCTCTTTTTTCCCCTACATATGCGGTGTGGAAAAGCTATTTAGAAAATGTTTTTAAATATTTAGGACCAAATAAATCAATATTGTTGGGAAACACTTACTCTGACCAGAACTCATTTACTTGCCCTAGTGCCATGTGAATAACAGAACCGAGAATATCAGGATGCTCCAAGACCAGGAAGAAAACAGATGTTCAGCATTTTCGCCTGGAATGCCCCCCCAGGCCCACTTTCAGTCTCCACACGGGCCGGTGACCTGGCACGAACACTAGGATGTCAGAAGTTCAGAAGAACGGCCTGGTGAATGATATTTAGTGCCAATGTGACAAAAATAGGCCTTCTAGAAATTACCTGACTCTGCAATTCACTTTGCTGCTTCAGGCGAAGATTTTCAGGTGTATCTGCCACTGTAGTGAAGGACTGCTTTGGATAGTGTCTGTGGAGAAAATTTTTAAAAGAAAATAATTAAAATATTATGACACAAAAAAATGCTTTAATACCAATCGTCTTATCCTTCCCTTCTGTCACAATACAAGAGGTGTCTCTCCTCTTGGCTAAGGTCATCTCTCATTATTCTGGATCCCAAACCCTCTTCCATTCTCATGACCCTCTACCACCCAGTTATCCCACTATCTCCCAAAATTTCAAACTAAGCTTCTCTATTCTATTAGCTACTCCCCATCAGCATCCAAGCTCAAGGCTCTCCTCACTTTTACCATCCCTCCCTCCACCCCACACTATTCTAGCATGAGGTGCTAGAACCCATTCTCACCTTCAGCCAAAATTCCTTACAAACAGGCCTAAACTCACTGTCCCTGCTCATCTCCGCTCCAATTCTCTCCTCAACTCTACATATTCTGACTTCTGGCTCCTGTTTCCAGAAGGTTCTCTGGCCAAAGTTATAATGACTTCCTGTGGCACAGAGGATTCAACAGACATCATTTGGTCTTCCTCTTGCTTGGCCTCTTGCCATCTTGAAATGTCCTCTTCCTTGGCTTCTATGTCACCACACACTCCTGGCCTGGCTTCTCCCCTCTAGCTCTTTCTTCCCTGCCTCCTGGGGCCTCCTCTCTATTTGCCCATCCCCCTTCAGGGTTCTAACATGGGCTTTCTTCTCTTCTCAATCTACATCTGGGTGATCTCTTTCATTCTCACAGCTTTGTTTCCTCCATATACATGCTGATTACTCCCAAAGCTATATCTCTAGCCCAGCTTTCTCTCCTGAACTTCAGACCCATTGGCATTTCCACTTGTGTATATCCCATACTCACCACAAATTCAACCAGTATGGAACCCAACCGTCCATCATCCCACCCAATCCCCAAGACAAGTTGCTCCCCCTGTATTCTCTCTTTCATTCATTAGTGCCCAGTTCCCAAGCCAGAAACCTGGGAGTAATCTTGACTCCTCACACATCTAATCAACCAATCACCAAGTCTATTGATTCTATCTCCTAAATATGTCTCGATTATATTTACTTCTCTCTGTCTCCACTGCGTATTTTCATCATAGGCCACATTTAGCTTTCAGGTAACTACAATATTTGCTGGTCTTGCCCTTCTAATCCAAATTGCCACAGCAAACATTCTAAAATGCTGATCTGGTCACACTGCTCCTCTGAGTAAAACCTTTCAATGGTTTCCCATTGATCTGAGAATAAAGTCCACCTCCTGCCTTCCAAGGCCCCCATGATCAGCCCTCTGCAGACCTCTCGCTCACACTCTATGCTCTGACCATGAAGCTCATCTTTCTCTTTCCCACCTCTTCCCCCACATGCTGTTCCCCAGCATCATCTCTCTTCCCACCCCACTTCTCTGGCTAACTCCTCTTTATCTCTTAGGTTTCAACTCAAATGTCACTTTCTCCAGGAAGCCTTCCTGGTCTCTCAAATGTGCCGTGGAATGTACTTTCCTTCCCATTATAATTCTTATCATATTCATTTGTACATTCCTATTGACATATCTCTGTCTCACAGTACAAGGAAAGCTCTGTGGCAACAAGAACAGGCTTTCTTGTCCCTTGTCAGAGCACACTCAGCACCTACAGTGTCTGGCCCAGGGCACGACTTCAATGAATATTTGCAGAAAGAAGAAAAGAAGAGAGGAGAGGAGAATAGGAGGGGGAGAGAGAAGGGAGATAACAATCAGCCATATGACCACAGCACATGTCCGGCTGTAGTAAAGCTTCACCGTGTTATATCACATATAGTCGCATACATGCAAACACAGAGGCTCTCTTGGGGGTGAAGTGAGGGCATCTATTCCATGTGTGTAAAGACACAAACACTGATCCATGGCTGCCTCCTCCCCACACGGGCTGGCACTGAGGGTGCATGTCTAGCTGCTGCAACTCTATCACCACAAAAGTCATGGAGCTCAGAGCTGTCCCTCAAAGAGCTCGCCTGCCCCGTTTCCTTCTCCCTGGCCCCTGGCCTTGGTGATGTCCACCCTCAGTCTTCAAAAGTCCTCTATGCCTCACTGTTTCAAACTCTACTCTCCCTGTAGAAGGCTCTTTTCAGCATCCCTGCTCCTGGCTTCCCACAACAAGGCTGATGGGGTAATCTTTTGTCAGAGCAAATAAACTGCACAATCTACCAAAAGTACACTAGCACTTTTGAAATAAGGATTAAAAATATTGTGTAGCCCTGTGGAGTCAGATTCGTGGTAGGAAAGTGTACATTAATGCCTCACTTTTGCAGCATTCTTCAGGAATTAAACGTCCTATCTAAGTAAAGTTTCCAGACAACCGAAGTTAAAACCCCATAACTGATGGATGCATTTTAACTACATTAATTAACATCCTTCAAAACCTTTATATAATTTTCCTGCCTTCTTAAAGCGTATACAAACCTAATCTAAATTTTCTCATGATAACTTAGGGTCATCTTAATAGATATTATCAGATCATGATATAAAGCTGTAGCGTTTTCAAAGTTTACAAAGGTTGGGATAGCCTAAATCATACGAGATCATTCAAAACAGTGTTCAAAACTGTTGGACTATCAAGAGATCATTTCTCACATACTCGGCCCTGCATAGTCTTCTTCTCTTCTGGTTTCCTTCTTCTAACTCAGACTAAGAAACTAGATAGCCAAGTTTGTTAAAAATGCTGGTAAAAATGAGCTATTGATTCAAGAGTAGGCAAGCTCTCTCCCTCTCCTTATCCCGAAGTCACAGACTTTGTGTCAGTCACATTCTTTGGGTCCTGGACAGGTAAAGGTGGACAGACCAGTGTGTTCCATAATATTTACAAGTCAATATTGGAAAGTTGGACTTCACTGGACTTTAAAATGTGGCGACTATGTATTGCTATACTTTAAAGCTAAATAACAACCTGGCACATTTTCTTTTTCAAAATATAGTCTGTGCAATAAAGTTTCACAGATTTTCAGGAGTTCCACAATGTTTAATTCAAAATTTTGTGTATGTATTTTAATGACTTTTAAAACTGTAATTAAAATCTCCTCTCAAATGTGTTACAGAAAGTTTAACCTGTTGAGAACCTACTGTACTACCTTGCAAGTTAACTCAGTTTGGGGGCAGACATAGGGGTACAACCTTCCTCTGCCAGAATTTCTAAGTAAACATAACTTAAATAGTAAACAGAATTTTTAAGTAAACATAATTTAAAAATTAAACAGGAGCCAGCCCTGATGGCCCAGAGGTTAAAGATCTGCACGCTCCGCTTTGGCAGCCCGGATTCGGTTCCCGAGCACAGAACCACACCACTCATCTGTCAGTAGCCATGCTGTGGCGGCAGCTCACACAGAAGAACCAGAAGAACTTACAACTATACACAACTATGTACTGGGGCTTTGGGGAGGAAAAAAGGAGGAAGATTGGCAACAGATGTTAGCTTAGGGTGAATCTTCTCCTGCAAAAAGAAATAATAATAATAAAATGAAATTTAAAAATTAAACAGAATTTTTAATTAAACAGCATCCTGAGATGGAAAAGTGAACTGTTGGGAGGAGGGTACAAATTGCAACTGCTCTTCTATGTGTACATGAATTTCCTCCACACAAGGCAAAAATAATTTCTATTTGGATACTAACAAAGCTTCACTTGCCATTTATACCTCTCATTTTGAAGTTATTTCATGAAAATAATCTAATTATTCTCACCATGTGACTTTACAATAAGAAAAGGTGTAGATGTGAACTTAGAAAATACATGTATATAAATGAAACACCACTTTTACATTTATTTGATATTTGATCTCATACTAGGTTCTATCTGGAGCAAGGGTTACACTGAAAAGCTTCTGTTCCAGTTTGGTTTTTGGTTTTCTTTTTTTTTTCATGAGGAAGATTAGCCCTGAGCTAACATCTGTTGCCAATCCTCCTCTTTTTGCTGAGGAAGACTAGCCCTGGGCTAACATCTGTGCCCATCTTCCTCTACTTTATACGTGGGACGCCTGCCACAGCATGGCTCGATAAGTGGTGTGTAGGTCCACAACTGGGATCTGAACCAGCGAACTCCAGGCCCCCGAAGTGGAGCTCGCTAACTTAACCACGACACCACCAGCCGGCCCCTGTTTGTTTTTTAAGAAGACACACTCTGCTCACCTGAGGGCCAAAGGAGCAAATCTACTAACATGCTGTGCAATTATATTAAGGACTATAAACAGATGGCAATGCTTTGCACTTTTTTCCAATATCTTTTTCAATCCTCAAATTTAATGATTTTGTAATAGTGGGTTCATCTATATATAACATGACTTTCTCTAAAGATGCATAACAGAAAGAAATTATCCAAAATTTTCATCCAAGAGAAAAAATTCAATTTAGTATTAATAACCAAAATAACAAATGCTGAGGGAAAAAAGAATTCATCTCTGAAACTACTAGGGATCATAAGTACTATAATGGATTAAAATCTGAGACTTTGGGGATCGAAGTTATCTTCAGAGCTAGCAAAATTCAAAAAACTAAAGTCATGAAAAAACATTTAACAGTCAAGAGAGAGTGGCATGGTCTCATGAGCTGGAACTCTAAGATGCAGAAGAAATAAGAGTAATTACCGAGATGGCAGCACACGCTGCATTATGTTAAAAATAATAATTACAATATCTGGAGAAACCTAATTAATTTTGCCAAACTTGACATATCTGAAAATCCTGCATTTCTCAGCATCATGTCCATGTAGTAACGTCCATCTAAACTAATCCAACAATATTCTGCTCTGAAGTCATAGTCTCAGCTTGCACCCACCCACCAACCCACACACAAAAGAAAACCAGATGCAGAAAGAAACTGAGGGGCCAGTGGTCCCTCGTGGGATCATAGGAACAGAGAAGCAAATCATTTTAAAACTAACTGATGGTACTCTACAGTTAATTCTAGCTCTTTCCAAATACCACATTTAAATGGTCGTAGAAGGCCTTCCTTTTTTGTTTTGCTTTTTTCTCCCCAAAGCCCCAGTAGACAGTTGTATGTCATAGTTGTGCATCCTTCTAGTTGCTCTATGTGGGACACCACCTCAGCATGGCTTGACAAGCAGTGCGTCGGCCTGTGCCCAGGATCCAAACCAGCGAACCCCGGGCCACCGAAGTGGAACGCGCGAACTTAACCTCTACACCACTGAGCCAGCCCCCCGAACTTCCTAAAATATATGTCTTGAATAGAAATCTTAAGGAAAGAAGATTTCTTCACCAGGCCTAGAGGAAAAATGACATATTTTCCTTGTCCATATTAGGGGTCAGAAAGTGGGCAGAAGGCATGGGGGCATGAAAAATGAATGTTCAAAGAGAATCAGGAAAAAAGTGAAAAAAAAAATACAGAAAAAGAATGGATAAATTGGTACACTGGGAGCCAGTGGGAAGATCTGAAGAATATCATGAAATATTTAAGCATCATAAATAGAAGTCTCTTAGCTGAAGTATGCAAAAGCTGGATGAAGCATATGTATCAAGACAAAGCTGACAGCTGCAACAAATCCAGATTTCCACGAAATGCTATATTAAAAATAAATAAGAAAAGAAAGAATCAAGATAATAACAGAGGACTATCTCTGAAACAGCAAAGTTGAGTCAGAGAAAGACTTCCGATTTTTTTATCTCTGTGAGAGTCAGCTGACAAGAATAAAGTAAAAGTTATATGCAAACCAGCAGACCAGAGCCGGTCAAAATGAGGAAAGCAGTGTAAGAAACCTCCATGGAGACAGCAATGAGAAAGAACGTTGCTGGAGAAGAGAAAGAATCCAGGACCTCTCACTTTTCATCCAGAGCCCAGTGGTCATGAGAGCACTGTAGCCAAATCGCCTGGGTTTGGACCAGACTCTTCCATCTACTAGCTGTGTGCCTTTGGGCAGGTTTCTTAACCTCTCTGGCCTCAATTTCCTTGTCTGTAAAATCAACATCATGATAGCACTTCTCAGGCTTGTTGCAAAATCAACACCTGTAAAGCATTTCAAACAATGTCTGGCTCATAGTAGGCACTCAATAAAATATCTATTATTAATAACAAAAACATTATTATTACTATTACTACTACTTTCTCTCTGCTTTACTGCAAAGTGACTTAACCTCTGTGTCTCATTGCCTTCATCTCTATGACGAGAATAAAGTACTCCTGGCTCTCTCATCAGGTTATTGCTAGAACCACATGAAAGAGCTTTATAAATGAAAAACTACTGTAAATGTGAGATAGCAGTAAACCACTTAGACATATACAGCTAAGATCTTTATGAATTTATTTATTGCAAATCCTGTGTCAATACAGTGATTCTCAACCACTATCTCTGCAGGACATTTGGCAATAGGCAATGTCTGGAGACAGTTTTGGTTACCACAATTGGGGGAGGTAGAGGAGAGGCAGATGCTATTGGCATCTAGTGGGTAGAGGCCAGGGATGCTGCTAAACGTCCTACAGTGTACCCCATCCCACCCCAATAAAGACTTATCCTGTCCAAAATGTCAATGTACTGAGGTTGAGAAATGCTAAATAATAGACATAAATCTCTAACATTATAGGAGGCTGCTAACATTAAGACTGCTAGCTGTTTCTAACCAATCTCGAACATTTGTTTCCTTTCTCAACTGCCTGGCAAAGTCAAAGAGCCCACCATCTCCCTCATAATCCTTTGCCACACTGGGGGTCAGTCACTCCTGTCTGAATCTTCTCCCTCACGAGCACTTAAGTCTACCCTCTCCAGCGTTTTGTTTACCTGACCATTGTTTCAGTTCCACTCAAACTAGAAAATCTGAGAGCAGAACTCAGGTGTCAAAAGAATTTATTATTATATCATTATTTCCTTATGGGGACTGAGCAGAAAATACAGCAGGCCTGAATGCTATATTTGAAAGGCCAGCTTACAGGCTGGCCCTTGGCTGGTGTCTAAGAACTTGGATCTGGGGAGGGTTTCCATCACCATTAACCGATGAGAGGTGCACCGTGCCTGAGCTGTTTGTGCAAACAATATGGTGTATGCTAGACACTTGCTTTCCTCTGGGAGTCTGAGATTTGGGGACGTGCCAGGCAAAAGGTGGCTCTGTGAAGAGCCCCCATAAAAAACCCCAGGAATTGTATCTCCAATGAGCTTTGTTGGTTGGCAACACTTGACACATGTCACAACTCATTGCTGGGGGAACTAAGCGTGTCCTGTGTGACTCTTCTGGAAGAGAACTCTGGAAGCTCATGCCTGGTGTCCTCTGGCCTTTGCGCCACACACCTTCTCCCTTTGCTGGATTTGCTTTGTATCTTTTTGCTGTAGCAAATCACAGCCATGAGTACAACTCTGTGCTGAGTCCCGTGAGACCTCCTAGAGAATCATCAAACCTAGCGGTGTCCTGAACATCTTTTCACGTGCCTGTTCAACATCGCTAATTATTAGGGAAATATAAATCAAAACTACAATGAGATATCACGTTACACCTGTCAGAATGGCTATAATTAGCAAGACAAAAAATAATAAATGTTGGAAAGGATGTAGAGAAAAAGGAACCCTCATACACTGCTGGTGGGAATGCAAACTGGTGCAGCCACTATGGAAAACAGTACGTAGATTTTTCAAAACATTAAAAATAGAAATACCATATAATCCAGCTACCCTACTGCTGGGTATTTATCCAAAGAACATGAAATCAACAATACAAAGAGATTTACACACCCCTATGTTAACTGCAACATTATTCACAATATGCAAGATGTGGAAGCGACTCAAGTGCCCATCAACTGATGGATGGATAAAGAAGATGTGGTATATACATACAATGGAATACTACTCAGCCATAAAAAAGACAAAATCATCCCATTTGCAACAACATGGATGGACCTTGAGGGTATGATGTTAAGTGAAATAAGCCAGAGAAAGACAAACACCACATGATTTCACTCATATGTGGAAGATAAACAAACACATGGATCAAGAGAACAGATTAGTGGTTACCAGAGGGGAAGGGATTGGGGGTGGGCGAAAGAGGTAAAGGGGTAAAGGGGTACATATGTATGGTGACAGATAAAAATTAAACCACTGGTGGTGAGCATGATGCAGTCTATACAGAAACTGATAAACAATAATGTACACCTGAAATTACACAATGTTATAAACCATTATGACTTCAATAAAATAATGGGGAAAAAAAACCTGAGGGTGTCCTGGGGACCCCCAACACAGGCCCCTTTGTGCTTAACAACTTATCATTCATGACAGAAGTGTATTAACATTTTTAAACAAATTTTCTACTGTAAGAAAATGCAACTTTATCTCTTAAGAACATTTAAAAGGCAAAGGTTCTAACCTCACATTATTAAATTGACTTTTCAGCTCTGCCTTTCTGAGTTAGGTCAGGGCCCAATGACTTAGCTTAGGACCATCTTTTCACGCTCTGATTTTAACCAAGGAAGTAATTTTACTCAAGGGCCAAGATCATAACTGTATTGGATAGGGGGAAGATGATAGAAGGTTTAAACATAATTTCAAGTATCTCTCCCAAATCTGAACAACTGCATTTTGTAGCAATGATGATTGTTTCATATCATTTAAAATTATCTTCAAAGAATAAAAAAAAACATTTTTAAATAAACAGACCCTGAGAGAGATTATCACCACCAGATCTTCAATGAAATTACTTATAAAGGATGCACTTCAGCAAGACAGAAAATAATTCCAGAAGGACAAGCTAAAATGTAAAAAGGAATGGTAAGCAACTAAAATGGCAAATGCATGTGTGCAAGCAAATAAAATGGTAAATGTGAACTGAACAGACATACACCACAACATTGTGTGAAATAATAACAATGTCACTATCTGGGGTTTTTTTTAAAGACAAAGCTAAAATACTAGACAATAAGATGAGAAGGTAGTATGAGAATTAAAGTATTCTAAGGTCCTTCTATTTTTCTTAAGAAAGGTTAGGACATTATTGAATTTTAGACTGTGCTTAAACAAATGTGGTAAAATTTAAGGGTAACCACAAAGAATGGAAATACAGTATATAAATTCAAATCCCATAGAAGGGAAAAATCAAAAATTTTAAAAGTAGCAAAACTCTAACTCAATAAAATAAAAAAGGAAAGAGAATAGAAAGAAAAGGAAGAATAGAATAAACAAAACAAACAGAAATTTAACAGTTGGGAGAAACAATGCAATAATCACAAAAATGTAAATGAGTTAAATTTGCTAGCTAAAAGACAGATATAGTCATATGTTTTAACTCCACTGTAAAATAACTATATTAAAATGAGACAAAATACACTTTAAAAATAAAGGCGTTATTAAGAATAGAGACACTACATAGTGATAAAGTTTCAATTCGCCAAAAATTGTATCATCCTAAATGTAAATGTACATAACATTAGTCTCAAAAGTTTTTTTTAAGTGTGTGTGGGGGGGGGTGTGTGAGGAGACAAAGAGGTTGTGTGCGCACATGCACACAAAATTGATAGGAGAGGAAAAACCATCATATCCACTAACATGTTGAGAGATATCAACACCCCCCTCCCATTTATTGCTAAGTCAAGCAAGCAGACACAAAATTAGTAAATATACCAAATATGTGAAACATGGAATTTGTGACAATAACATTAGTAATGTCTCCTTGCAGGGATGGTATTCAACCTACTTAACAACCAGTACATGATGGGCACCCACCAATCAAAAATGGTCTCAGAGGAGGCCCAGCCATGAGCCACTGGCAGGACTCAGCAGTGTGTACAGGTGACCGCAGGTCTGCCTCCACGGGCTCCAAGTGCAGGAAAAAGCAGGATGCCAACACGTGCCATATGGAAAGAGAGCAGAAGAATAAAAAGAAAGGGAAACTGTCTCTGCTGTAATACTGAGTCTTGAGACACGGACTCCTACCCCCTCCGAAGGAGCTTCCCTGAGGATACCTGCATTTGAGCCCAGATGTAGTGAGAAAAGATAACAGCATGAAACTGGGGTGGAGGCAGGATGAGGAGGGAGGGGGGAGAGAAAGACTATAACCCAGACTGGGATCAATCATCACGTCTAAACATGAGAAACAACTGCTAACACTACAACAATCTTCAGGAAGAAACAGCGTCAAGAAGGAGGGACCCAAGGAACCTCATCTTCTGCACAGAGAGGTTTCTAACAGCAAAGGAGCAACAGGAGAAACCGCAGCATGAGGACACACAAGCCAGGCACAGCTACGAGGACTGGACCAAATCATACTTACTCAATAGGGGTGGGGGACCCCGGGAAGGGGTGAGATGGAGCAGCTTCAGACAGAAACACGAACTGGTGCATTTACATCTATATTGCGCTGTGTTCCCCCAAAACCTAAAATGTTAACAGATTTGTTTAAGGAAGTCCTCCTCCAATGCCTAGAAAACCTGAACTGAAGCCAGCTCCAAGCTGCCGCGGCAAGAATGGAAAACAACGCGCTTTCCTTTGTAAAGGCTTTTGCTGCCTGCGCACGCTTTGCCAGACACATCAAAGAGTTTCTCCCACCATTTTCTTTCCACCTGGAGCCCCAGTCTCAGAGGACTGAATGCCCAAAAGCCGAGCTCCGGGCTTTCTTCATCGGTTCTCCAAGGGCAAAGCATGTATGCACTCACGTTCCTAGTCATCGTTTATATTCCATTCCCCAAAAGGATATCTTAACACTCACATTCATTGTACTGGAAAGATCTTGTGTATCAGTTTAAGAGCTGTAAAGGGAAAGGGTATATGATATCAGAGTAGGAAAAAACCTGGAAGTTTCTTCCCTTTAATACAAGTTCCTAGGAAATTTCATAACCTAATAATTTGCAAAAATAATCCTACTTTGGTTATCTTGTCAGGTGTGTAAAATTGTATAAATGAAGAAATTCTCATACCAAATGTTTTAAGACCCAGATGATAATATGAGTAAATGAGCAATTCTACTTTATTTCTGCTGATATTCCAGTTTGAGTGCTGTCAGGGGAATCACCATTTAATGGGTAGAGGCATTTTTAAGATAATATCTTTTTTACATGTCGGGGTCAATCCGGGCATTTTCTACCTAATAGAATCCCTTAAGTAAAAATTCATTAGTGTACCATTAGCACTATTCAACATCAACCAAAGACATATTATAATTCTACTCATGATATTCTTCCAGGATCTTCAATTTTCAAATGCTTCTTTCACTATCTTGCTATGTCACTGATGTGATGTCTATTCATGAATTTCCTTCCATAGCCATCATCTCGTTCTTAATTCTACCAGTAATCTTCTTCCCTATAGCACCTCCATAAACAACTCACATGTAATGCTGCTGGCTGTGAAACATCAATTTTTATGATTAAAAAAAAAGGTGGTGAATTAGAGCCAGTAAATGGGGACTGCTCTTCAAAAAGGAAGCTTATGAGAGCTGCTGGTAGATCACATAAAAGCGAAAAATGGATTATGATAATGTAGGCCTCTGGTACATGAAATACAAGCCCCGGCTGAAAGGAGGTACAGAAGGCAAACCCCTGGCTCTCTAAAGGGCAGTCAATAACCTGTCTAACAATTTACCAAATTCTCTTTCTGGCTCTAAGGGTCAAACAAGTTGCCACCTTTTGATTTACTTCCTCGGCAGGACTCCATTGTGACTTCTATCGTGTATTCACAAAAGAGGGCATTATCAAAGGGATTACACAGTAAACCTGACCTACCACACTATGACATGCTTATCAGCTTCTGGAACATGTCACCTAGATTTTGAATTACAGTGTAAAAGGTGAGAAATTAACACACACAAACACACACCTAGATGTTGTTTAGGAATAGTATGAGCTGCTGGAGGAGAGTCTATTCCCTGCACTGTTGCCGATATCAACCTCGAGAATGGACAAACAGGAAGTACGCATGGCTGAGCAGTGCTGTGATTTGTGCCGGGAACACCAAATGGCACGGGTGATTACAGCCAAGAGGAACACATGCAGATTTGGGACTCAAGTATCTAAGACATCGCTACGGTCTGAAAAATATTAAAAACAAAGTTTGTAGGAAAACAGAACATTAGAAACACCAGAAAGATCACATTATATTCCTTTGTCAAAAATAATAAACACAGTACCTATAGTAAAGGTTCAGTATCAATAAAAATACAGTCATCTCTCAGTATCCGCAAGGAATTGGTTCCAGGACCCCCATGGATAACAAAATCCACGGATGCTCAAGCCCCTTATATACAATGGCCTAGTATTTGCATATAACCTATGCACATCCTCCCCTACATTTTAAATTATCTCTAGATTACTTATAACACCTAATACAATGTAAATGCCATGTAAATAGTTGTTATACCGTATTGTTTAAGGAAAAATGACAAGAAAAAAAGTCTGTATATGTTCAGTACAGACACAACCATTGTTGGCCTTTGATCTGAAGTTGGTTGAATCTGAGGATGAGGAACCCTCAGATGCAGAGGGCCAACTGTAATTATTTAAAGTCTAAAGAAAGGGGACAAAAGCATAAAATAATTCTATTTTTAAGAAAAGACCTACGCAAAACTAAAAATGTCATATTACACTCAGCTGCGTATTTTCCATAAAAATGGTTTAGTCTCACAGATAAATTTATGACTGAAAAACAAGTCAAATAAATTGTGGGGAACTAATAATGAACAATAATAAAAACAAGAACAACTACCACTGGCATAATGGTCTAGACTTAGCCCATTGCCACCTCCCATGCTCAGGGCAAACATCGCGAATCACCTCACTCTTTCTGAAGGATCCAGAAAAAACCAGGGCACTCCAGGCAACCACTGGACCACAGACTAAGCCTCCCTGCCATCTATAGACTCTACCTATTTGACAACTTGCTGATTGTGAGCTGTTTCCTAACTTTTCAGGCTAGAAAAGTCATTTCAAGAAACTAAAATCTATTCAGTCATTGGCCTCCACTACGCAATTAGAGAAATATTCTTAGGGAGAGGGGGAATGCTTCAACACACTTCAATGTGTTCAGCTCCAAACTGTGTACATTACACTCATTTAATGTGCTTTTTCAGAATAGGCAGACTGAGGGAAAACAAAGGAAATTATTCAAAAATTGGCATCTTTCACACTAGTATATGTTAAAGAAAATGAACTAAATGTCATATACAACATCCCCAACTACTGTGTCCCTGCCTGTCCCCCTTGCCTCTTTGAAGCAACTCACTAAGCAAGTCACATTCCTTTCCTAGAGACCTCGGCAGAATCTAACCATAAAATAGATCAACTCTTCTTTAAATGTATTTTTTTCTGGCTATTGATTAAATAATTAAACTAAAACCCAATAGATCATTTTACTTCTGCTGTGTTCAGTGACTTGGATCAGGAGAAAGGTGTGTAGTTTTAAACCTTTTCCCTCACAGGTTAATGGCATAGGAAGAAAAGAAGGACCCTGTAAAAGGTCTGTATTTTAAGTGCTGTATTTTAAAAGGAACACAGTTATTATCTTCAAAAGTGTCCATATTAGCTTCAATGTGTTTGACTCACATAGATTCAATACACTTGACTCAAATGGCCAACCAAGCACCTTCCATCCAAAGCCCAATGGAAATATTTTTAAATGTAAACATATGTATATATAATAAATACATATACATACATACAGAGAGAGACAATATTGGTTGTTTAGAAGAATAAAAGCATTGATAGTAGAGAGGAAAGATTAAAGACACCTTAGTTGATAGTCAACAGATCAGGTCAAATTGGTAGAAAAAAAGAACAGCCAAAACTACCAGATACAAGGGGGCTCTGGAATATCACCAGGGTCACCTGGCTATTCAGAGAACTGCACTCAGACCAGCTGGCCCCTTAGGCCCCTTCCCTGCCCCATAACTCCCCATACAAAGCATATTCCACTGGCAAGAGAGGTGGTCACGCCAGGTCGCCACCTTGGCCTGACTCTAAAGAAAGTGAGTGATCAGTCTGTGGACAAACCCCATCCTGAGGCCTTGAGATGACTTGGGGACCTCTACATCAGACACCAGCTGCAGAGTAAGATATTCTAAAGCACTCAGTCCACAGGGTACAGCCCTCCTTGCTTTTGTTTGTTTTGTTTGTTTATTCCAGGAACTTGGGGGATTCTCCACCTTAGCTGGTCCCATCTGTGTACCTTAGGGACAATGGCCTGGTGACACCCCTGGCCACTCACAGCCCCTGTAGACATTCCCACTCCACAGTGTGAGCTGCTGGGGAATCAGATCTTCCCAACTGCAGGGAGACCCACTCCAGCTCCTATACTATTCAGCCTCCTCTTCGTCCATAAAAATGGACACACAGCCAACAACCCTCAAACGTTTAAGAAAATCCAATAACAAGAAAGAAAAGGATAAAGATGTACATATGAGGGAGGGAGTGTGCGTGTGCACAAGAGAACATAGCTAACCCTGGAGGAAACAGATAATTCATGCATGAGAACTTTGAAAAACTTTCAAGATCATATTATATCATATTACTTTGAATATTACAACATAATCAAGTTATGTCAACAAAGTAACAACAGATTACTAAGGGAAACCAAAAACACCAAAGAGCTACTAGAAAATTAAAGAACAAAAATATACTGGTTGAAATTAGTGGCTCACAGGGGCTGGGGGTGGGGGGTGAGAGCTGAGTACAAAGGGGCCACAGGAGAGAATTTTTTGGTTTGGAGTGAGAGAAGTGTTCTGGTGGCGGTCACTCAGTTATATGCATGTCAAAACTCATAGACCCATACTCCAGAAAGAGTGAATTTGAAAAGTGAGTTTAAAAATATTAAATTGAAATGTTTTGGTTGTTGAAATAAAATAGCCAATGGAGAGAGAGAATAATGGGATGAACAGGCAAACTAGTTATCTTCAAGATAAACCAGAGAGAAAATAAACCTCCCATAATGAAGACCAAAAAGATAGAGACAACATAAAAGTGAAGAAATCTGTAAACATCCATTTAATAGGAGGTTCAGAAACAAGAAAGGGAATAAAGAACCTTCAACTCTAAAAGAATCTTCAGCTGTAAAAGGTAAATTAAGTGCCCAGCAGAACAAGCCAAAAACAAAAATCCCTCTCAAACATACCCTTGTGAGATTTCAGAATTCTAAAAACAAAGAAAATCTGCAGAAAGCTTCCAGAGAGAGGGGAAAAAAGTTTGCCTACAAATTTATGGTATCATCCGTCTTCTCACCAGCAAAACTACGCCTTTGAAATTTTGAGGGAAAATAGGTTTGTATCCTATTAAACTATAAGGACAAAAATATGACACTTTTCACTCAAGTAGACTCAAGTTTGTGAGCTATGCACCCTGTATTTATAAGATATTAATATAGGACATTTTCCACGACAACAAGAAAATTTAAGATATACCAAATTCACTGGCAACTGAGAATGCCCTAAAACAGTGTTTTTAAAGCTCTGACTGGAGCCCACAGCAGGCAATGCATCTTACCTCACAGCCCAGTACATACACAGATGCATATAAGACAGAAGTTTCAAAACAGCACCTACACCTGTTCCGTGATGTTTTCTAACATTTTCTAGTTTGTTCTAGTATATTCCTTTGTTTCGGTGCTGATCTTGGCCCTCTAAATCAATGTCCTGACCCAGTAATGGGTCCAATCCACAGTTTGAAAAACAGACCTAACAGAAGCAAAGCAAGAAAAAACAAATAAATAAATAACCATAAAAAAAATCTCAGGATCCACTGGACCTTGACGTGTGGAATCCTCTCTGTTGACTGGCAGAGGTTCAACGGCATAGGATTATGTGCCTGGAGAACATTTTTGAAATACCAAATGATTTTTTTGTCCTCTCAGTATATCCCTTTCCATCTCCCCAAGCTCTCACTCACTCTGACTCCTTTCCAAGTTCACAGGCTCAGTGGGGATGACCCAGAAGAAAGCAGAAATGACAGCTAGTCTCTGCTTTTGTATTTCCTGACGCCTGAAACCATTAAGATTATGCTGGGTGGTCCTTGGGGGAACAACATGACAGAGAAGATGCCCTTGAGAGAATATGACTCAAATGAAGAGGGGCAGGGAATAAAGAGAAGAGAGGCGGGGGACTGTGCACCCCTAGGCCTGGCTTAGAGCTCCAAGTCCAAGCAGAAAGGGCCACAGGCAGCCCGGAGAGGCACTGGCCTGTGGGGCCCAGGGACTGCAGCCTATGCAGTGCCCTAGCGTGCACTCTGAGACAGGACACAGAACCACTAGAACCAAAAAGGGCAGACACAGGAATAAGGGACATCTCAGGGGTGACCTGTGTGGGTCTGGCATTGAGAACCAGATGCCAAAGTCAAGATGGGGTCTCCTCCAAGGGCCTGACAGTATGTAAACCCCAGTAATTTAGCCACAATCTGGGGAAAAAGAGATGGAACTCACATTTACTTATATTATAATAGGCTTTCATCACCCTATAAGAATGAGGGCTTGAAGAGAAATTAAGTTGTTATAGGAAAATAAAGTTACATTTCCAGTACACTTTAGTTCAGGACGGTGACTTGGACAACAATTTCATTTCCTTCTTAGTGGACCAAACCACATCCACAATTCTCCCATGACGATTACTTACATAATCTATACTTTCAACACTGTTTTTATAAGATTTAATTTTGTAGGATTAATTAAAATAAACAAAGCACAGAAAACTTAACTATAATTACTGCATAAATGTAAATACTGTAAATATAAAACATTTAGTTGCTAAAATGGTATCAATAGACAAAAACAAAAGCTTTTCCTCAATAATTTTTAATAGTTTAGAGGAATCCTGAGACCAAAAATATTGAGAACCACTGGGTTACACCACTGTTAGTGAAATTTTCTGTTACTTTAATCATAAACATTCCTAATCAAGAAAATCATTTACTGGACTGAAGTAAAAGTTACACAGTAAAGAATTCTGGTTTTAGACTAGATTTTGCTGACTCATGAGATCCAGAAAGTTCAGACAAGAAAAATAATGAATGCTTTGCTCAATAAAAAAAAAAAAAAAAAAAACCTTGGATCGGGCACCCAGTGGTGCAGTGGTTAAGTTCACGCACTCCGCTTCAGCAGCCCGGGGTTTGCAGGTTTAGATCCCAGGCACGGAGGACATACACATCGCTCATCAAGCCATGCTGGGTGGCATCCCACATACAAAATAGAGGAGGATAGGCACAGATGTTACATGTTTGTTAACATGTAACATATTAGCTCAGGGCTAATCTTCCTCAGCAAAAAGAGGAATATTGGCAACGGATATTAGCTCAGGACCAATCTTCCTCACGAAAAAAAAAAATCTTTAATGACTTGGTCTGAATTTTCAGATTCTAAATTAGTGAAGTTCAGTTGAGTGAGGTGGTACTTATTAATTATTTTAAAAGATTTTAATGGTTAATATGAAATAATTTAGATTTTAAGCACCTTACTTATTATTGAATTTTCAAATATCCGATTTTCCCTCTTACCTCAAACCCCCCATTGTAGCCTTTATATCCAGTTGTCTTTTTTGGATTCTGAATAACCTGCCAGCTTTGTTCTAGAACTACAGATGCTCCTTGTATCAAAAGCTTACAAAGATACTCTTGCACCGATACTGCAATAGCACTGTGAAGACAGAACCAAGATGCCATCCCTGTCAATAAAACTCAGGGAAGATTCAGACTACATGGAAAAAGCCACAGAGAAAAAGGAGAATTTTGACTTGAAAGAGAAATTGCTTTTACTAAAAACACAAAATAAAATAAAATAGGTTATACTAATTTAGTTTATGGCCCATTATTACCAACCTTCAGCTCATTCCTAAATTCATTTAATTTAAAATAACTAGGATACTTACAAATAGAGCCATACTGCATTCTCTTTACTATGAAAGATCTAACACTAATAGTAACTCACATTTATTGAGCACCTACCATGGTGCCAGGCACCACTTACTCTAAAGACTTGTATTCAGTATCTCATTTAATCCTCCCAACAAACTAATGAGGTAGATACTCTTATCACACAGCTGGTAAGTGTTGGACACAGAAATCTCACACGGGTCTGCCCCACCAGTGGTGTGCTGAAGTCAGCTCATACTGGCTTGGGAGAGCTGATTGTTAAATTTTGGGGAATTCAAAGGCTCTTGCTCTTGTGAGCAAGTTGCTAAATACAGCCGTTTTTTTTTTTTTGCTGATTGTTAAATTTTGGGGAATTCAAAGGCTCTTGCTCTTGTGAGCAAGTTGCTAAATACAGCCGTTTTTTTTTTTTTTTTTGGTGAGGGAGATTGGCCATGAGCTAACATCTGTTGCCAATCTCCCTCTTTTGGCTAAGGAAGATTGGCCCTGGGCTAACATCCGTGCCCATCTTTCTCTATGTTATATATGGGATGCTGCCACAGCATGGCTTGATAAGTGGTACGTCTGTCCACACCTGGGATCCGAATCTACAAACCCCAGGCCGCTGAAGTGAAGCGCAAGAACTTAACCACTACGCCACTGGGCCTGCCCCATAAATATAGCCATTTTTCAAAATTAAATTATATAAACAGAGTTAAATTATAATACAAGCAAAGATAATAAATACTCAGATCTCATCACTTCCAATTATTTTACTACATTGTAGTGTAATCTATGCTCTCGGCATTATTTACATCTACTAAGTCTGCAAAGGAAAACACTACACAGTGAACACTGCTGTGGATCTCATCCCAACTCCACGTTCTGTGACGTCAGGTTGGTGCCTTGAAATTAACCATGGTGGGAGTATTTTCACCATAGAAAATGGCAAACACTGCAAATCAGGTCTTTTGTTCCCCCAGAGAGCCGGTTGTTAATATTTACCAGCACATCCCTGGATTCTTCCTGCAGACCACAAGCTCTTAACGCTACAATTTTCTTTCACCTGATAAGCATTATACATTAATTTTGATTAACAAAAACAAACAGTTTTCACAGAGAAGCTTTGTTTTTACTTAGAAAATTAAACCACATGAAAAGTAAAAGTAGTTCACTCCATTGAACCATTTAATTAAGTTCTCAGAGGAAGACTTCGCCTCTCCGGTTCAAAATTAACAATTTCACAAGAAAGAAAGGAGTAGGGAGAAAAAGACTGTTCAGTAAACAAACAAGAAAGGAATATGTTTCCACCAATATCTTCCTATAAACTACTTATTACAGAGTTTCTACTAAAGACCTAAATTTGACAGAAGTAATCTTACCCAAATATAGTAAATTTTGTATCTTAAAAAGGGTCTGATATTATAGCTCAGTAATATTCTTTTCTCACTATCACCTTTCTGTCTGATGCTTCATGTCCAACAGATGGTGGAGCCATTTTTGATGCTTTTCTTCTTTCAATAAAATGGAGCAACACCAAGCAGTTGTCAATCTACAAAAAGACAGCACTTGACATTGACTAATTTAGAAGCAGCCTTGTCAGGAGTTTGAAAGCCTGCAATCATAAAAATCCAAGATCTTCAAGTGTGCTTTCTATGCACAATGAACAAGATAATTAGCTCCTTTCCTTGAATACTTCACTTTCCCATTTAAGAGAAACAACTGCTAGATATCATTCTCCAAAATTTAATTTTCTCTTTAACAAAATAACATGCATGTGACTCATATCTGGGCAGACAGACACATATACATGGTGAAAGGAATCATCCTATTAATTTATTTATAAACTAGATTTTCTTTCTACTCAAGAATTGTAGATGGGAATATTGTAGATGGAGATATTTTAATATCAGCATCTTTCCTGCTGTGAAGGTTGCATATGTTGTAACTGTCACTTCTTAGTAAAATATCTGCCAAGCCAGAACACTGAGGTCTCTCAAACCTTCATTCTTTCAAGCGTAATTATTAGGTATCTAATAACAATGTTGCTATATTTATTCAACATAGATGCATCAGACTATGCAATCACATATATGATTATGTATTTGTTTTCTATTATCACCAATAAAATATCATAAAATAAAAATAGTTGTCCAAGATCAGGGTGGGAAGAGAGAATTATAAAGTGAGTTATACACACCCTGACCCACGAGTCTACATCACAACATCCACACCACTACCTGTAGCTGCTTTCTACAGAATTGTTTTGAAACAAGGTAGGATATTTCTTTAAACAGAAAGCTGAGGTAGCATAACATGATTACAGACCAATGTTCCCTAAACAATGCTGCATAGAACACAAATTCCATGGGATGTTACAAAAAAAAAAAAACTGCTGTTCAAAAAAAAAGAGGTGCTCTGTCGTCAAATATATTTGGGCAACAATGGATCAACAAATTTAAACAGGATTTTTATTCTAGGACTTCTCGGATTTGGGCCTCTTCAGCCAGGAACATCTTACACAACTGGTGTTCCTCAGAACACATCCTGAGAAATGCTCATTTCCCAGCATGTCAGCCTCAGTGGGCAGATTGGAAAGGAAAGTTTAAAAGAACAGAAAATAGGGGCCGCCCAGTGGCGCAGCGGTTTAGTCCGCGTTTGGCAGCCCGGGGTTCGCGAGTTCGGATCCCGGGCGCCCGCCGACGCACTGCCTGTTAGCCATGCCGTGGCGGCGTCCCATATAAAGTGGAGGAAGATGGGCACGATGTTAGCCCAGGGCCAGTCTTCCTCAGCAAAAAGGGGAGGATTGGCGACGGATGTTAGCTCAGGGCTGGTCTTCCCCACAAAAAAAATAAATAAATAAATAAAAGAACAGAAAATAAATTCACGTGACCATCCCCAGATTCTTTCCTCAGCACTGGGATTTCCAGCCTGGTGTACTTGCTTTTGCTTTTCCTTGAATGTGCTCAGCCTGATGGCTAAATGGTCAACACTTATCTGCCCTTTCAGGACCTGTTCAGATGTCCCTGCTCCATAAACCCTTCTGACGCCGCAGCCACACACTCAAAGCAGCACTTGCGCAACTCACTTATGACAGCCCACTTGTCACTTGTGACAGCCCACATGCTCACCGGGCCCAACTGCCTGTGTGCTTCCTGATGGGAGGAGGGGAACTTGCAAAAAATACTGAATGTATAGATGAGTGACTGAAAGAACTGATTAACTGAAAGAATGATGTGGTGAACAGCTCACTGGAAACTGGTGAAAATAAAAAGGTGTCATTGGCTCAAAATATAGACATTCTCAAAAGGTTAATTATAGACTATTTTGCTAAAGTGGAAATTAAACTTTTGTCTTCCAATATATCTGGATTATCATAGGCTTTCATAAATTGTTAAAATTAAAACTGTATCTTTAAAATTTCTTAGAATTATTACTTTACCTCTGTACCACTTGTTTAAAGTCAGTAACCTTTTTTATGGTTTCTAAATTGTAGGAAATACTACGGTAAATTAATAGAGCCTAAAAATTTATGCTCAGAGATTAAATCTGACCACTCAAGTATTGAACAAGTCATAATTCGTTGGAAAGTTCAATTTACACATTTAAAGAAATGTGTTCCTTTCTTTTAGGTGTCACAATCCCAGTCTTGGGGCATTAAATGCTGAAAAGTCACCCAAAAATGATAATGAGCTCAGTACTCGCAAACTCAGAAGACACCAAAAAGCACCGTCTAATTTCTTAGAAAGTAATCCTCTTTGGCCAAGAAATAAAGGCAGATATGTGACTTTTCATTTGCTTCCTGCTTTTAAAAGATTTGGATTCTTTAGTGCCAGGTTATAAACCTAATTTTAACATTTTCATCATTTGCTATTTTCTTTTGATAATTAAAGGGGAAAGTGTCCATTTTGGATGGGGAAAAAGATAGGCATACGATCATTTTTAGTCCGTCTCTTATAGTTTTATATTTTCAAAGAAGCATGATTTACAGAATAAGAATGTTGTGAATGTGTCTGCCAAGCAGCCTTTTCAGATACACCAGAAGTTGATCACTAATGACATCTCAATAACGAAAATGCCACAAATTTAAACTGTGGGAAAAAGCAGACCATATATTTAGTCAGTCTCACTCAGTACTTCCATTTTTTTAAAAAATGTCTTGCTGACTTACTCAGGAACAAAAATAAAAGATTGCTGCAAGTTATATCCATTGATTACAGTCTTGAACAAACAACGTTATGATTGAGACATCCCTGGTCAAGATGTCTGCCAATTCTTGAACGAATCACATCCTCAGGGAGCTCTGTTCCCAAGGACTGTATCCAGTTGGGCACTTGATAAGGGGACTAGAACAGAAGGCAATAAAAATATCTACAAGGCTCTGGATTGTTTTAGTTATTTCGAAAGAAGAATCTATCAATAATACGACTCACATTTCTCCTAAGCTCATTCAATTACAGATCACTTTGTATGTAATAACTTCCCAAATGAAGCTATTAAAAGAAGTATTTTTTAAATATACTCTACTTTGTCCCACAAATAGTAAATATTAGCGAAGTACATGGTAGGGACCAACAATGTGCTGGAGTATTATGGAAATCTGGTACCTAAAATAACCTACGCAACTACTGTGTGAATCAGAAGAGATGAGTCTTAATTCTCTGTGACCTTGACCAAGTCACTTCATCTCAAGAGGCTCCCTTTCCTCGTATTGTAAAGAGGGATTGTAATACATTTCCCGCATGCCTGAGTGATGTTGTCAAAGGCCATCTACTGAAATAAATCATAAAAGGATATATAAATTTCAAGTATTATTCACTTTGCCAAGAGGGCCACTTTTACCCCACAATGCTATCGCCATATAGCTTATAAGCCTCCCTTCTTGGTGGGGCACACAAGCACCATGGAACATTTATACAACTAAGTCCAGAATCTACTCAACAAAAGACTCCTGCATGTCACAATATCAACACATTTCAATGCAAAGTGAGCAGCTTTCCAAGACAAAAATTTCCACTGTGGCAGCTTCACCAAGAGGAATATCCCACACTGAATTCTTACAGTATCCCTTGTCATCTGCATGGGCACTTTCCATCTTGTTATTTTCCTCTCACACGCTGTTCTGAAAGAGTTGGTATCCCATCAGTCACAGTGACAGCCCCACGTTACAGATCAATGTAATTTGTTTATTGACTTCTGAATACCAAATTCCTCCAAGGAGAGTCACAGATCCACAACATGCCGGGGGAACATGTACATACAGATACCTCTTGATGGCTGCCACTCAGAAAATCTCCCAGAGTGCACTTCTTCCTTCAAGGGCCATTCTACTCGTAAACATGATCAATTTCTACACACACACACACACACAAACTAGATAACAGAAGGCAAACAATAGATTTGGTGCCACAGTTGTTTTAAAAACACAAAAGTGATAAAGATGTAAATAGTTGCTGTATGTCAGGGTTCTCCAGAGAAATAAAACCAACAGGATGGATGGATGGATAGATGGATGGATGGATGGATAGATAGATGATAGATAGATAGATAGATAGACAGATAAAAAGATTTATTTTGGGGCCGGCCCATTGGCATAGCTGTTGGGTTTGTGCACTCCACTTCAGCGGCCTGGGGTTTTGCAGGTTCGGATCCTGGGCGCAGACAGACGCACCTCTTGTCAAGCCATGCTGTGGCAGCATCCCATATAGAGTAGAGGAGAATGGGCACGGATGTTAGCCCAGGGCCAGTCGTCCTCAGCAAAAAAGAGGAGGATTGACAGCAGATGTTAGCTCAGGGCTAGTCTTCCTCACAAAAAAAAGAAAAAGATTTATTTTAAGGAATTGGCTAAGGCAACTTTAGGGGCTGGCAAGTCTGAAATCTGCAGGCCAGTCCAAAAGATTAGAAACCCACAGAAGAGTTGAATATTGCATCTGGAGTCTGAAGGCAGAATTCCTCCTTCTTTGGGAGATCTCAGTGTTTTCTCTTTAAGGCCTTCAACTGATTGGATGAGGCCTACCCACACTATGGAAGGTAATTTGCTTTACTCAAAGTCTACTGATTTAAATGTTAATTTCATCTAAAAAATACCTCATAGCAACATCTAGACTTGTATTTGACCAAAAACTGGGTACCATGGCCTAGCCAAGTTGACACACAAAATTAAACATCACATTTGCTTTTCATATTGGGGGTATGTTTTTCACTGTTGGGGTAGCTCTTGCCTGGCAGGCTCACCCCACCCAGAGTCTGGGACTCTCTGCTTTGTATTTTCAGAGAAGAGATTTTACCAATTCATTGGGGATTTGAGTAAGAACCTAGTATGTTTATTTATTCTAACCAAGCTCCTAAGAAGATTGATTACAAATCAAAAACAAGTCCAATGACACAGTGTGAGACACCACACCACACCAGAGCCTAGAATGTCATCTACGCAATCTTCACAGCTTTGCTTCTAATATCCCTCTCCCTTCCATCTGTTTACTGAAATCTTTTTATTCCTTTAAGATTCTGGTCAAATGCCATGATCTCCAAAACTCTTCCCAGTCCACACAACCAAATTAAGCCACCCACCCACTCTGCCCTGTTACTCCTCATTTAATCCTGCTCTGCTGCCTGGTGACTGTTCCCATGCTCACACCCTCTCCCCCCGACTGTAGTGACATCATCTGGCTCTTTGCAGGTCAAGGCTGTGTTTCCACACCTCTGTTCCCTGAAGTGGGGAGAAAGAGGCCACTTAGAGACAAAGTGAATTATGTCTTACAGAAATATTTCCCTCCTGATATTTTTTGTAATTTTAAGCATTAGTTGTTTTTGGTATAAAACCTCAACTGGCTAGAAAAATTGCCTCTCCAAAATGCCTCATCCCTGGAGAGTGACAGTGTCAGGATCCCCAAAAAACCAAAGTGAAAATCAATGGTTACTGACGAGCACAGGAATCAATGACCTTGAGAGATCAAGTGAAGGGAAGGGGGCTAATTAATATCTAGGGTCTTGTCCAGCTCTAAGTTCTAGATAATTCTAGATAACTCAGTGATATACTGCTCCTATCTCATAGAGCACACTGTTCTTTTTCATCAATATTTGGGTTCATCAGATCAAGTCTCTCTTTTCCCTGGACGTCACTAGATAAACATTGATCAATTCTTACTTTCCAGTTTGACTTTTTCTCCATTCCCACTGGGACTACCTGACTTCTGTTTGCAATTTATTTTTTACCTTTTCTCAATTCAGTAATCTGTCATAATATCGTCAGCATAACTGCATTTTAAATGCATTAACATCAGTCTTCACAACCAACATACAAGACGTCTGCATCATTTCCCCCTTTTTACAGATGAGAAAACTCAAAGACATGAAATATTCTGCCCAAAGTTGTAAAGCTGTCTGGCTTCAGGGCCTGTGCTCCATCTAGGACACAACACTGCTTCTCATGTTAAGGCTAAGGTGGTAGAATTTCTTAGAATTCCCAAGTCTACACCAGTTTTCACTGACTTCATTTGAAGTTGGCAGCTTCCTGATAACATGAAAAAGGGATTTTAAATCTCTCTCCTTTTTCTTACTTCAAATCACACGTGGAAACTGGTTGCACCAGAGGGCTTTCCTGCTACAGTGACCAACCATCCTGCTTTGCAGGGGGACTGAGGGGTCTCCTAAGTGGGACTTTCAATGCTAAAATCGTACAGTCCAGGCAAACTGGGATGGTTGGCCACTCTGTTTCCTGTAGACCTCTAATTCCAGTCACCCCATGAGTTCCTGTTGGCTTTGGTCATGGGCATTTTGGGTCCCTAAGTTTGATGACTTGTTCCTTTGCCTACTGACTCTGCCCTTGGATTTGGCCTCCATCTACTATGAAGGCTCCAGCCAACTATGTATGGAATACAATGAGCATCTTTCTTCTTTAGAGGAAATTATACACCCCTAAAACCGAGCCAGCATTAAAAAGAGAAATAGGGCCGGCCCAGTGGCAGAGCGGTTTAGTTGGCGCTGTGGCAGCCCAGGGTTCGCATATCCGGATCCCAGGTGTGGACCAACACACCATTTGTCAAGCCATGTTTGTGGTGGTGTCTCATATAAAGTAGAGGAAGATGGGCACGGATGTTAGCCCAGGGCCAGTCTTCCTCAGCAAAAAGAGGAGGATTGGCAACAGATATTAGCTCAGGGCTGGTCTTCCTCACAAAAAAAAGAAAAAGAAAGAGGATACAGCACCAACCCTAGCATCTGGAGATAGGAAAGTACCACATGAACCTCAACCTCAACCTGACTGCAATCCCATCATTCCCCTTATACAAGAAGCCCTTCAGAGCAAGGCGTGTGCTGGATGTTAAAATAGTAAGATGGGAAACGAAGGGCTTGGAAATTAAAAATTCAACTGACCATGGGTGTGCAAAAGTCACATCCATATGACCCAAGCTTGAACAAATTTGAATAAATAAGATACGAAAACTTAATGTTCTAGAAGACTGTATATGACAATTAAAGGCAGGAATACTAAGAAGCTATAGCAATAATATATGTATTTTTTTTAAGTTTAAATGACACTATAGAACTCAGCCATAAAATAGAAGGAAATCCTGCCATTTGCAACAACATGGATGGACCTTGAGGGTATTATGCTAAGTGAAATAAGTCAGACGGAGAAAGACAAATACCATATGATTTCACTTATATGTGGAATCTAAAAAACAAAACAAACGAACAAACAAAACAAAACAAAAACTAACTCATAGATACAGCGAACAGATTGGTGGTTACCAGATGGGAAGTGGGTTATAGGTGGGCGAATTGCGTAAAGGGAGTCAACTGTATGGTGACGGATGGTAACTAAACTTATGGTGGTGATCACTTTGTAGTGTATACAAATATCAAATTATAATGTTGTACATCTGAAATTTACACAATATTAAATACTAAGCTTACCTCGATAAAAAAAAAAAGGACACTACAGAAACAGTCTTATTTACTAAAAAAAAAAAAAATTAAAAAGAAGAGAGACTCATTTAAAGATTGATTTAAAGAATGACTCTACAATCTTTAGGGATTTGTATTCAGAGATCACATTTGTTTCAAAATATTTAATTTAACTGAAAACTTCGCATATCAGGTGAGGACAAAAATGGCGTCAGCAGTGCAATCAGAAAAGTGGTGGCTTTTTTTTTCTTGTGAAGGAAATGTCAAGTTGCAATGAGCTCTCACTAGCTATAAGGAGTGGTCCTGAAGCTGTGTGGCTGGATACTGCTGTTTGCAAGTATCATTCCATGAGCCAACACTAAGAATAAAGAGCAAACGAATGTAACAGGCTCACAGAAAACGATGAGACAGGTCAAGCCTACATTTCGCTAAGAGAAACCTAAGCTTCCCACCTCAATTCACCAACTACTTCTCAACGTTTCTGTAGTAAGAATAATGGCAGCCAAAAATAAAGTAAGACCCAAAAGAATCTGGCAGCAAAGAGACTCCCAGAGGCCAATCCAGTTTTACTAAGAATCTGCAAGGTAAGGGAAGAGAACTCATGCCCCCTTCCCTATATGGGGAAACTCAGTCATCAGTTGATTGTCACCAATTGGTCATCTGCATATAGGAGCTCTTTGTACACCGGGCAAAGTCCATAGAGACTCAAGAACCAAGATTAAATGGCATTATCTTGAAAAAGCATGGATAATCCAGTGAAATCACCAACAATTAGGAATAGCAATTTCATTCCAGGCCTCAGGTTGGGAATTTACAGAATGGGTCTTCTCCAGCCCACTGTTGTGGAAATGCCACCTTCTCAAGTCCTGTGAGAGCTGGAGTCATAGCAAATATGGCATTAAGTGCAGAGAAGAAGTGCATGGGACCCATCTGTTCTGACCTACTCCTCCTGATGACTCCACTAAAGGATCTAGGGTCAACATAAAGAATTCACTGACAACATTCTTCACCCCCAACAATCTTGACCACGTGCAACACAAGATTTGTAGTTTGAAGATTTCTGAGGGGAAAAGAAGACGGAGTATGAAGCTGACTTCTTGGTTATAAATCTCATTTCCCACTTTTTTAAAATCACGGCTATCTGTCTAGGTGTTTTCTATGTGTCCACAAGCTCTCATACACACTCACAAAAGTGTGGAAGGAAATACTCAAAAATATTAACAATGATTATTTCTGGAAGATGGGAATTTCAGGTAGTTTTTTTTTCTTCCTTATTCCTTTATATTGTTTAAACATTTATAATGAGCATTAATAGGGGTAAAGACAGTAGAGCTGTTTTCATTTCTCAAACATAAAAATAACCTCATCCCTTGGATTCTTTATAAACCTCATCCAATAGCCCCTTATTATAATAATTCCCAAGGAAGTATGCAAATGCAACATATAGCATTTCATTTCTAAGGGTGTCCATGAGACTTGAGCTAAATAGCTATAAAGGGTTGTATGTGAGCATGACAAACTGGACTTAAATAAGTGTAAACACTCATGATATCAGGGCAAAATGGGTAAGCAGGAAAAAAATGGAAATTTTTGCTAAAATACTTGGTTCAAATAAGCTTCTAACCAGCTTGTGATAATACAGTGCTGTAACTAATGAAATAGAAACAGTACAAAGGGGGTTTCCGATCCATTGATATTTTCTCTTTTTTATTTTCCATTGGCTTTTATTGTTACTACTACTAAGAAGAAAAACAAAAAGTGCTGGTTAAGGCAGAGCCAGGTCAGATATGTTTAATGACTATTTTTCCTGTTGATTTTAGGGCATGTAGGTGACTAGCTGGCACTGTCCTAAATATCCCAGGTCCACCATTTGCCTCAAGCGTTAGTATGTCACGCCGATCGGCTCGCATGCACTCCAGCAGCTGCGCTCCTCTGACAGTGGTCAGTGGTCAGGGCACTGGTTTTCCCTGGCTCAAGAACAAGCTTTTTCTGTTTTCTTTGAAATGTGAGAGATTCAAAGTTTTTTTAAAGCCCTTTTCAATTCACATTTTACATTTAAATTCTCTTGGATATAGATGAAGGAAAGGACCACAGCACAAATGCAATTTTCCAAAATGTTCTAAGGATTTTGAAAAACTATGAAAATGCCAGGCTCTGCCTGAGGTCCCTATTAATGCCATTCAAATTAATTGTATTTTATTGAAACTTGGGATTAAAAGAAATGTATGACTTGGCATTTACTCCAAGGCATAAAGTACAATTATGGTATCCAAAAATGCCCAAATATTTCAATGTCATGAAACTTGAGAGTTAATTATCCAGACACTACAGGATAAGCACTATATAAACAGATTTAGATGTCTTAGCGTTCACCTTATGAAACAAAGTTGTTTTTCAAGTTATTACTTTGGGGCTGAAAATACAAACTAATGAAGTTCATTTCTTTGGAGAAGAAGATAAACTTCTACACTGAAGCAGAAAAATGTATCCGGTTAATTTCAAAATCAAAATAGTTCATTCTATCATTGGTACTGAGAATTTTTTTTAAGTTTCTGCTATTAAAATTTTTTACAACCACATGCTTTCTTAATTTTATCAGAAGCACTGTAACAAGTTATAACCTTGAGTTAACACTAAGAAATTGGAAAGGAGCCCAAGCAAATCTTTTAAAATCCATAATGAAAAATATTTACAATTTGGAGTACTGGTAAGTACTGGTAAGAATTCTCTGAGACCTCAAGAGGCATTATAAAGAGGGTGATGTTCAGCTGGCAATAATTTTTTAAATCTGTTCATTCATGCACGAAAAGGAAGCAGGCTGGGGGGGTAGGGGGACTATGGTGTCAAAGTTGCAGCTCTTTGAACTTTGGTATCAATGCTATATTGACACACAGAGGTTGGGGCACAAAATGATCCAGTGACATAAATGAAAGTCCACTCACCTGCTTCACTAGCTTAAGGTAACCGTTATACATCTAACTGGATCCTGGCTCTACCACCCACCAGCTCTGTCACTTGAGCATATTATTTCATCTCTCTGTGTCTCTGCTTCCTCATCTCCAAAATGGCAACTGTAATAGTATATACCTCACAGAGTTGTTATGGGGATGATATGAATTAATATTTGTAAAGTGCTCTGAACAGGTCTGGCACACAGGAAGCAGTTTGTGTTAAACTGCAATTTACACAACTGCTTCCGCCACCCAACTCTGACAAGCCTGTGGTCCAGAGGATCCAACCAAATTAGCATCAAAAGTAGCCACAATTCCTATGAGAGAGTTCAGGAGGCTCCTGTGTGAGAATGAAAAGAAACTAGCCAAAATGACTCAAAGAAGAAGCACCATGGGGACACACACACTAAAATTGGCCAGAATAGCTTGGCTATCGGCTACCCTGTGGCTACACAGACAAATGCTTTGTTTGTCCTGAGGCTAAGCTGTCTCTGGGTGAGTCAGCACAATGCAGACCAATGAACCACGTTCAAAATGTCCTGCATGAACACTGGAGCTGAGTTAGATGGGAAGCACTGAGCAACTAGTATGAACTGAGCTCTGACACGGGCTGGCCGCTATGTTCGACATCTCTGCATCATGACCTAGGCATAGTTCTCCGTTTTTCACAGTAGAGAATATTTTGCTATCATGGAGCTGGTAAGTGGTGGGGCCAGAGCTCACATCCAGATGCCTGACTCCAGTCTGTGGACTTTCTCATATATAGTATTCCCTTTTATTCACAAAAACCAATACAGAACACTTCAGAGAGGAAGGGGAAATTTACTCAACTCTTGAATCCAGTATTTCCCAAATTCGTGAAAGATTCAATACTAAAAACTACAAATGCAAAGAGAGCTATGGTGACTGTCCTCTGGACACTTTGAAAGCAGTAGGGAAAGGTTTTGGAGCAACAGGAACAAGGATATGCTGCTGGTGGGAGAATAAGTTAGTACATCCACTTTAGAAAACAAAATGGCATCACACCCAGAAACGTTGAAAATGCACACAGACCCAGCAATTCCACTCCTAGGGATGTCCTCTAGACTCAGAACTCTTGCACACATACACCCACATTGTCATATCAAAAAACTGGATATATTCTACAATGGAATACTACACAACAGTGAAAATCACAGCAGTGATGTATCGCAACCTACAGCAGCATGGATGAATCCCAAAAGCATAATACTGAGTGAAATAAAGCAAGTCAGGAGAACACAGTTTTATTCCACTAATACAGAGTTCAAGAAGACATAAAATCAAGAAATATGTTGTTTATAGAATCATCCACATGTGGATTAATTATAAAAGAAAGCAAGGAAATTATAAACACAAAATTCAGGATGGCAATTACTCCAGGAGGGAGAGGAATGCAGTCAAGGAGGGTGTTATGGACTGAACACTTATGTTCCCCCAAAATTCATATGCTGAAATCCTAATCCCCAGTGTGATGGTATTAGGAGGTGGGGCCAATGGGTAGTGCTTAGGTCACGAGGGCGAAGCCCTCATGAACGGAATTAGTGCCCTCATGAAAGAGACCCCAAAGAGATCCTGCACCTTTCCACCATGTGAGGACACAGCTAGAGAGAGACAGCCATCTGAACCTGGAAACAGCCCTCCCCAGACACCAGATCTGCCAGCACCTTGATCTTGGACTCCCAGCCTCCAAACTGTGAGAAATAAATGTCTGTTGTTTAAGCCCCTCGGTCTGTGGTATTTTTGAGAAGTAGCCCAAATGAACTAAGACAGAGGACTCCATGCAAGACTGGTAGTGTCTTTCTTAGGCTTGGTGGCAGGAATGCAGATAATTTTATGACTCTTTAAACTGTGCATTTAATTTATAGTCTTTTGCATGTATAATATATTTTATAAAATAAAGTTATTTTTAAAACAAGTAGAAAAGATCAAATTTACTCTATTAATTGCTTAAAAGCAAAACAGTCATATACACAAATAGCCAAAAACAAGGCAAAATAAAATGAGAGATGGAAAGCTGACGTTCCCTGAGTGTCGATGTGCCAGGTCCGTGCTGAGAACGTTCACATAAATAATTTTATAAAAAGAAGTAGAAAGATCATATGGGGTTTCAGAGGAAAGGGAGAAGACACCTGGTTGGCAGTAGGATTTCCTTAGGAGTATTGCTATTTGACTCCTGCCATAAGATTGGGTAATGCCTTTGAGTAAGTAGTAATGGGGAGACTGGGCATCTCAAAGGAGAAAGCAACACTTTGAAAGAGGGTGGCAGAGGGACACTGGGCATGTCCAAGAAACATCAGATGTCCAATTTGGATCCTTGCCTTAACTCTCTGTAGCCAGAGATAAGGGTCATTATGAACTGGTTCCCAAATCTGAGATCTGTTCAGAGTCTGAATGACCCCTAGTCACCCCTAGGGACCCCTACTGAAATCCCCAAGCCTGAGCTCCCAGTAAGACTGTTAGAAACGCCTGTCCTAAAATTCTCCAGATTTCTTCAGTAAATTAGATAGTCTCAAACATCAGTTTACTCCACCACCAAAGAGAAAAGTTCTAACTTTAAATCTATTTTTACTGGAAGATACATCGATTAACTGAAAACAGGGCAAACTTCAAGTCATTTTTACAGTCAACTGCAATCAGTTTTGTGTGTTTTCTCAGAAACATCACTAAGAACAGCTAGTATCAAAAGGAATAACATTCATTCTCGAGGTTATGGGACCTACCTACCGGTGCCACAGTCCATTAGCTCTTTCCATTCTGGTCAAGAGCCAGAGTTAGTTCCAACATGTTAGACTTGCCTCCTTTCATTCTGCCTGGGACCCTGGCAGCAGCACATTCATTCTCTCAGTCCCAGAAGAACACACATATGAGCCATTCGTGCTCTTTTAGACTTTTGGAAGGTGCTTGAAACTAAAATTGGCATTAAACTGTTCTGTTAGATAAAGTTTCCCTGCAAGTTTTAAAGTAATCAAACAAAATCATTTCAGACACACACAAAACAACTCCAATCACTCATAAAGACGAGGCTTTAAAAAATGGGGAAAGAGAGGCGGGAAAAAGCTATCTATCATAAAATTTCATATTTGAAAAACTACAAGCCAAAAACTCTCCTTCGGAAACAATGACAGCATCCATAAAATTTTATAATGCATTTTAAAAATAAATTCTTCTGAAAGCACCAGCATTATTTTATGGCAGACTTATCAAATACATTAAACACAAAATTATCTCAGTCATTGACCTCAAGCTAAACTTTCTTAAAACTTCCCAAAGCTATTATAACATCAGAGTTGCATCTAAAGACTTAAAATTTTAAGGAAACAAAGACAGCTCAAATTTCCTTTAAACTATTGCCGAACTGTCAGTTGTTCTAGAACATGATTTGGTTCATTTCCGAACCGAAGATTTGCTAACTATGGGTGTGAAACATTTGGACCAGGACTTAGATGCCCTGGGTTTTAGACTTGACTCCTCCACTTACCGATTGTGTGAACTTGGGCAGCTCAAGTGTTCTAAGCCCTGATTCTCTCTCCTAGTCTGCCTATATAGAGGGTTTGTGAGGATAAAATAGATGGATATAAGTAATTAAATATAAAACTGTGAAATGATGCAAGATAAGTTATTATAAAGTATTTAAAAGATCACATGTTGGAAAAGCTCCACTATCACACCCCCCCCATGCACCATGCTTACCACTGACCACGCCCAGCAGTCGGGGGTAAGCCTGCTCACCTGAGCAGCCAGAGCCCCTGTGCCTGCATCTATCACAGCTCCCATCACACTGGAGGTATTACAAACACTTTTCGCTGGACTGTCAGCTCCATGAGACCCTGCGCCCCTCATGCTCTGCATCACCTGTGCTGGGCACAGAGACGCTTGTCTGTGGGATGTTGAATGGATGCTCCAGGGTGGAAAAGGCAACATTTGGCATGAGCACAAGCAGAGTGAACAAAATCCCAGAGCACTAAAAGCCAAGTCTTGTTCCAAATTTCCTCAGACACATTCAGAGAAATTAGGGAACTAACTTCCCAGTACCAAAAGGCGAGCCAAATCCTTTCTGACTACTTCAAAGGGGGGAGGGAGAAATGTCCTCTTGATCAATGCAAACCTCAGAGACAGGGGGATATATAGCCTTCATAATCTCCTATTTTCTGCCAAATAATGTACCGTCAGTATTCTCAAATTAATTTCAACAGCTAGTAAAGCATAATTCTCCGTGCTAGCCAAACATCTGTTCTCACCAAGTTATTTTAATAAAACCGAAGTCGATTGCTGCTTTGATTAAAACTCTTTCCATTGTCTCAACTCTTTCAGTCCTCTAATATTAGGAAAATGAAAGTGAACTTTAATTGACTTGAGAAAGAAAGTATGGCTATCTTATAGGAAATTGTACATTTTAGAATAAAAGTGAGTCAGAAGAGCCATCACGTGAAGGTGATGACACCAACCTACGGCTACAATTTATAGCGAACAAAAGAAAATCATCCAATGGTCAGACAATCCAAACTGGGGGCTTTTCTTTGGAAGGGTTTTAATGGAAATACTAGGTCATATTTTAAGTGAACTCAATATACAAAAATGTGATATAATAGCATTTGGGTATTAGGACATTAATTTCTTATACAGTGTTTGACTCCTGCCAAATACAAATATTTCAAGTCCCCATGACACGCTCTTCACTCCGCTAGGGTCTGATGCAGGGTCATCTAAAAATAGCAGCTGGAGATGCAGCCAGATCTCCCAGGCGGTGCTGAAGAGGCGCCTCTACACGGCAGGATTTGTAGTTTAAAGAGACTGTACAGCTTACTAAGCCCCTCAGAGGAAAGCACAGATGGAGAGCTACCATTCCCGATGGCAGAACTCCCTGTGCACACGCTGTGGTCATAGTCCATCTTAACTGATTTCTCGTGCACATTAGGCAATAATCATCATTCTTAACAAAAGGGGGATTTCATATTCTGCTAATGGAGTAAAATATATCACAAGACAGAATTTTAGAGCGTCCTAGAGATCATCTGGAACAGTGGTTCTCAAACTTGGGCGTGCATCAGAATCGCCTAGAGAGCTAGTGGAGAGTTCCAGCATGGCTATTAGATCTCATGCCCTCTTGCCTACCCACAGACATTGCTCTAGAAATTGTTCCATTTTTCCTGTCTTATTTGCCCCCCTCTACTGGTTAATTCACACTGGTAAATAAGCATGCTGCTATTTCTTCCATTGTTTTAAAAAAATTCTTTTGAACTCTGTTTTCTCCACTGCCACCACCCCATTTTTCTCTTGCCCAAATGCAAAACTCCTCAAAAAATTGTCGACACTTGCTTTCTCTAACTCCTCTGTTTCCATTCTTTCTTGAACTTCAATCCGATTCTCATCTTCCCCACTTAAGTGAAACCACTCATCACAAGGCCATCAATGACCCCCACACTGCTCAATCCATTGGTCAGTCTTCAGTCCTCATCTTGTTTGCTCTTTCAGTAGCATCTGACTCAGTCTATCCATCCTTCCTGCCTGAATCACATTCTTCACTTGCCTTCCAGAGCACCATGCTCTCTTGGTTCTCTTATGACCTTACGGGCTGTTATGGGTTGAATTGCATCTCTCAAAAAAAGATATGTTGAAATCCTAACCCCCAGTACCTGAGAATGTCTCCTTCTTTGGAAATAGGGTCTTTGCAGATTTAACCAGGTTAAGATGAGGTCACTAGGGTGGGCCTTAATCCAATATGACTGGTGTCCTTATGAAACGGGGAAATTTCACAGAGGAAAGACAACATGAAGACACACAAGGAGAAGATAGTCATGCGACTGAAGTGAAGCATCTACAAGCCAAGGAAGGCCATGGATTGCCAGCAAACACCAGAAGCTAGAAGAGGCAAGGAGGGATTCCCCCCTACAGCCATCAGTAGTATGGCCCTGCTGACACCTTGATTTGGACTTCTATTTAGCCTCCAGAACTGTGAGACAATAAATTTCTGTTGTTTTGAGCCACCCAGGTTTTGGTACTTTGTTATAGCAACTGCAGGAAACTATTACACCGGCTAATCTTCCTTAGCATCTACAGATGGTGTCTCATCTCCCTAACCTTGGGATGGCTCAGGGCTCAGTCACTACACCTCTACTTTTCCAGATATACCCACACCTAGTTGATTTCAACCAGTCCCACGGCTTTAAATACCTACTCTGTGCTCATGACTCCAGCCCAGAGTTGTCCCCTTATCCCCTGATCTCCAGACTCACATATCCACCTGCCTTCTTGATTCATCTTGTTCAATGTCCAACAGACATGTCAAGTCTAACAAGTCCCACACCAAACTCCTGATTCTCCCCAGAAAACTTGTGCCTCCTCCAGTCTCTCCCATTTCAGTAAATTACTACTCATTGACCAATTGCTCAGAAAAAAAAAAAAAAGAGCGATATTGACTCCTTGCATTTTCTATACCCCACATGCCAAAAGTAAATCCTGGTGGCCCCACCTGCAAAATATATTCAGAACATGACTTCTTCCAATCTCTTCCACCATTACTGCCATGGTGCAAACCCCATCATTTCTCATCTGAATCACTGCAACAGACTCCTTATGGGTCTCCCTGAATCCACCTTTGGTCCCACCTTCTATTCTCGACATAGTAACCGGACAGAACTTTGAAAACATAAATCAGATACCATCACTCAGAGTAAAAGCCAAAATTCTTAAAATCACCTAAAAGACCCTATATGATTGCTGTTCCCCCCATCCCCACCTCTCTGACTTCATCTCCTCCTCCCTTGCCTTGTACTCTCTCCATTCTCCACACAAACTCATGTGCTTATACCTCCTACTTTTATACTTACTCTTCCACCAAACATCTTCGCAGCTCATGCCCTCACTTTTATAAGCCCTCTGCTCACACATCACCTCACTGGACACCATTCCTGACCAGTAACCCACCCCTCAACCCCACACTCTCTTTCTCTGGCTTACTGTTTCTATAGCATCCATCACCATTGTGACATATGAGCTATTCACCCTTTTTTTTAATCTGTCTCCCTTCACTAGAATAAATTTCCATGATGGCAAGGACACTGCTATATCCCCAGCTTCTAAGCTGGGCCTTGCACCTTGTAGGCACTTGATACACATTTTTCTGAGTGAATGAATAAATTAACAAACAGGCAGAAATTCCTACCATGAAGTGAAATTTGCTTTTTTTTACATAGAGAGCATTTTCACAAGTTTGCCTACCTAAACTTCTCCAAAGTTGACACAAGCACAGCTCCATCTCAACAATGCAAACATTGTGGCCATAAAAGAAAATTCAGAGATTCTAGGAAGAAGTAAAACTCTTCTGATGTACAAAAAACAAAATGTGGGGCCAGCCCAGTGGCATAGTGGTTAAGTTCATGCACTCTGCATCAGCGCCCAAGGTTCACAGGTTCAGATCCCAGGTGCAGACCTATACACCACTTATCGAGCCATGCTGTGGCAGGTGTCCTACATATAAAGTAGAGGAAGATGGGCACGGATGTTAGCCCAGGGCCAGTCTTCCTCAGCAAAAAGAGGAGGATTGGCAACGGATGTTACCTCAGGGCTAATCTTCCTCACCAAAAAAAAAAAAAAAAAGTATGCTAATATTATTCCTCCTTTAAATTATGTTTTTGCCCCTAAAGATGGCTGGGTCCTCCTCAGCCTCACACTCACTAGGGATTGAGCCACCTAAATAAAGTGATTCTTTGGCATCAGTTTCTCCCCTGAAGGGGTTGTACCTGGGTCAGCTCTGTGCTTACAGATGCAACACTGCTCTATAGACAATAATCTGAAAATTTTCGCACTTTACGTTAACATAAGCTATAGACGTGATCGCATGGCTGTATGAGTCAAGTGTCTGCTTCTGCAGGACGAAACAAGCATTCTGAAATTTATTTTCCTAATTCCTAACACGCAAAACGCAAGCTTGATGCAAAGAGCAAAGATGTGAAACGGGAATATGGGAGCAGTCAGCAATGAAGACTCTGGGAGTACAATGTATGCACACAGCAGCTGCGGAGTCTGTGAGGTTTCATTTCATCAGACTGACGTCTATTTCATGTGCCAAGGTTTTTCCATGAGGATTTCACCAGGTGCAAAGTGACCAATCAATACAGCTAAATTCTCAGCCGCTGAGCTAAAAAACTCCCATTCACGACGCATCAGTGTGAGAGACGGCAGAAGTTGGGAGAGGGAGAAAGAAGGAAAAGGCAATACAGAGAAAGGGATGAGATTTTAAAAGGAATCTGTTATGTGTGCCTGAAGTGCTCTTAGAAATTTTGTTCCTTTGTTTCCATATCTGAAGGATTTCGATGTATATCTTATGTGGCCAACCCCTAAGTCTCCCACCAGTCTCTTACCACTACAACACAACAGAATTAGGACCTGAAATGGGGTCTCTTGAAGGTAACAGTGCTGTGACATCAATTTTTTAAAATGTTTTGAGCATTTGAAAAGAGTATGCACATACAGGAAAGAGAGAAGGATAAAGGTGGCCAAGTTGTGGTCAAGGAGATGAATTTCGAACAGTGATTTTACTGCACTGGAGACCCAAACGTGGAAGTTGAATATGCAAAAGATAAAGCAATAGAAATAAAGGTTGCACAAGAGGCCACAGGCAGATGAGGGCCAGAGTGAGGTCAGCCTGGGGACATTACTATATATGCCCAATCGCTCCAAGGACTGAAAAAGGACACAGCAAAACTCCTGGCATTTAAATGGGACTCTCGACCACAAACACAGTTTTGATCTGGCTCCCTCAAACCTTTCAGCCTTATTTCTGACCTCCTCAGATGCCCGCCCATGCACATGTCACATGTATGGCACTGCTTATAGATAGTTCCACACATGCCACCAAGAATAGGGCTGTGTCATCTGTATGGCACCTAATGCTCTAAGTTCACATTTAATATTAAGTCACTAATAGTCATTAGATACCTAATATTTTACACTAACATTAGAATAACATATTTAATTAAATTTAATAAGTAAGTAATAATGAGTAACATGGAGCTGAAATGCCTCTTTAATGAAATCCATGGAAACATGAACGCGATCATCCAAGTTTTCTATGCAAATGTAGGAAATCACGTTGATTATATTTTCCTTCTGATTCTCGTTGCAGAACAGAAATGCTTTTAAATATCTCTGGAGTTAAAGGGTTTTTTTTTTCCATTTGGGGCTTTTGTTTTATTTTGTTGTTTAAAAATCACAGCAACACTGGAGGCTTAAAATAGAAAACTAGCACACATTTAAATATATAGGAGAGGTCAAAAACAATTTGAATTCAAATGAATTTTCTAAAAATACATACATATTTCCTTTCTGATATCTACAAATTTGTTCACTCCTTAAAAACTTTTATGCTATTTTGGGATTTTACTGCACAGCCAAGATAAGCACTGATGTTTATCTGGTGAGAGTGTTTCCTACCCAGAAAAACAATCCAGGTCAACCACCGTAATAATAATCAACACAATGGCCAAGGACGTAGAAAAAGACAATTCATGATTTCACATTCAGTACTAGGAGCTCTACATCAACCTTAAGAAAAAATTAACAATACCCACAATTCCCTTTAGAAGTCTAGTTTATTAACCATTTAAGGCAACTAAAAGTTTTTATGAACTTTTCCTAATTAAATGTATTCTGCTTCCTTATGAAGTGCTATTGATGTTTTAAAAGTAATGATTTTAGGAGATGCATTTCTAATTACTATTTCTAAAAATATTTCAAACCATGTTTTTACCATGTCAAAATTAAGCAATTACCTATAAATGCCCATAATTGGAAATGCAATATAAATTCTGTTCTAACAAACCAACCCACTGTGTCTTACAGATAGGATAATTAGCGCAAATACTATTAAACTGGGTGCTATGGTGATAGGTGCCATAGAGATGTAAAGACAGATTTAAAAAAAAAAAAGCAGCCTAAAAAAAGGAAATTAAGTGGTTTGTGCAAGCAGAAAAAAAATAATATCTTTGAGAATGAGATAGGCAAAAGAAGAGAAGAAATAAGGGGTCAGAAGGGCTTTTTAACTGGTATTAGGAATGTGTGTGGGAATAAATATTTAGTATAGGTAGTTCTTCCTATATGCCTCAGTCTACCCAATAATGAGTAATTGTGACTTTTTCCATTGAAAGGTTTTCTTCTTGATGGCGCTGGAAAAAGATCCTGTATAAACATGGAATTGGCTTTACAGAACAGAGAGAAATCTCCCTTTGAGTGAAGAGAAAAATCTGACCCACAGCGTATGCTTTAGTTACAGGGGAATACAGAACTCTTACAAGTTTGTTTTGTATTTAAATCAGGAAATTGATCACAATTTTCTGCTTAACATACTCTGTTTAACAAACCAATGAATAAAAATGCTGTTTTGTTTTCTTTGGACTTTGCAATAATTTGGGAAAATTTTAAATGAAGAAAAAGCAAGGGTTGACAGCAAAAAATTAAGTACACAGCCTCAACTTCATTAAAAACAGGGATTCTATGATTGTTTTTCCACTCTGAGTACCTAAAATAAATTAAGTCAGAAAGTCCTTGTTTAAGAAGAAAGAAGGGTGAGAAGGAAGGAAGTTGTTTACTTCTGAATTGTAGGTAGAAACTGTTCTAAAACACGTTAATGTCTTAACTCATGTTTCTTATTGTAAAAGCTGCCCCATCCACCACTAGTGTCTTCACTCAAATCCAATGGCACTTAGTGAGCACCTACTATGTATGAGGATTGCCCCTTCCATGTCTGTCACTCAGTATTAGTCTTTGATCCTGCAGCTGAAAAGCCCCAGGGGCAGTGAGCAGATGGGATTAGTAATAGCATATCGTTCAACCCAGTAACACTTTCACTCCATCTGGCACATTATTCCTGGAACAGTCACTGGAAAAGAAATTGCACTAGGTAAGAACATTAGCAAAGGTGGGGTGATGGGTTTCAGCAGAAATTGCATGTGACAAGTAGCCTTTCTGGTCTTGCCATCAGCAGCTGCACGTCTATTCTACCCAGTAACACGTTCGTTCTCCTCTCTATCCTTCCACACCCTCATCCTCAATTCATCTTTCTCTCAGACTAATAGTTCTGCCAACTCAGGATCCATCAATCTTTCCACATCAGCATAAAGCCGTACGGAAAATGGAAGAGAGAGTGAAATACAATCTTCCTAAGACTTGGGTCACTTCCCTCCATTCTCCTAGGCTTGGATAAGTCATTTACAATCCACTTGGTTCCTCCTTCCTATCTTGTAAGATGTATATGCTTCTTGAAGACGCCAAATTTCCTCTTCCACATACTTTTACAGACCAGACACACTATATGAATGCTAAAGTTGTTGAAAAAAATGCTAATTATTAGTGAACTTTTCATGAATACAGTAATAACCACCTAAATAAATGAATGTTTGCTACTATTTCTTATAAAGATGATAGCAATTCATTGCTGATAAATTTTATTCATGCTAATGCTTATAAACTAAAAGTTAAGAATTACAACAAAATTTAGTGACCAAAAGAGATCTGATTTAAAATAGAAACACCAGGAAATGGAATGATATATACTTTCTCTAAGACAAATAATGTCTAAGATATTTAGCCAAAGGAAAATGACATTGATCCAGAAATGTAAATTGCTAACACAAGCAGAGAATTTATAGAGGAGTTTTATTTTAACCTCTGAATTTCCTTTAAAAAGCCAAGATTTTAATATTCTTTGCTTGGACTTACCGTGCTAAAAACACAGCAAACACACAAGAAAACAATGAGACATCCCTTCTTAAGAGTTCATTTACTAGGTCAAGTGTGCCTTAGAATCTTAATTCTGATCTACAAAATCATTGTTCTCTTACAATTTAACTGAATATTTATATTCATGGACTATTTAAGGACACTTCAGAATATTATCATCACACTCCATCTTATAGAATACTTAGAACACACACAAAAATGTTTAAAGGCCTATGTTTTCTGAAATAATGTGACTTTACTTTTAAAACTGAATACATAAATGTTTGAGTGTTCTTTTAAAAATTCAGTTTCACAACAAACTCTTTATATTGAGCCCCAAACTGTAATTCAGGAGACACCTTTAAAAATGAATCACATGTCCAACAACTGTCACGAAATTGGAGACACAGAGCTCCCTCTGATGATGAGCATCTATAAGTTTTATTTATACTATGAAAAAGAAGGAGCAGGAGGAGGGATAGGGAGGAGAAGGAAACAACGAACAAAAATAGGTGTGTGTAGCCAAGAGACAAAATGGAATTTGAAAGAACTGAGAAACTATAGCTTGGAAAGATTAAATTTACTCCATATAACTCCAAAGGACAGAAAGAGGACCATTAGCACAAAGTCAAGGGAGGAGGGGAGAAACTTTCGACTTAACATGAGACAGAAGAACGTTCTATTAAAATGGAATGGACTGCCTTATGGAGTAGTAGACACAATATCCCTAGAGGAATTCAAGTAGAAGCTGAAATACAGTACCTACCTACCAGAGACACCCAAATTGTGAATTTCTCTACTAAGTGGGAAACAGGACTAGGAGGCCAGCTCCATGATTCTACATTTTACACGGGTATAGTCAAATGTGTTGAACCCTTTTATAAAGTCAGAAAAGTGGAGCACTTATTTAAATAAATGCATTAAAATGTATCTGTCAGTGATGGACATCTGCATTTTGGTGCTTAGCATCCATGTTCTTCTTCTTGGTAGCGTCAACTTGATCACCCCTTCTGAATGCACCCAGTCCCTTTGGCTTGAGTGTGGCTGACCTAACTCCTACCCTTTCAATTTGTATCATCCTCCTGGCCACAGAGTTGAACATGTGACTAAAATCAGACCCAGAAAAATAACCTTGGGGCTTTCATTCAAACTACTGGGAAAGGAAAGTTCTTTTTATGTCTAATTTACCATTAAGTTTCAAACTTTAAAACCTGAAATATTTAAGGTATCCCCCAGTACCCTTTGAACATTCTCATCTTCTGTATCATGACTATTTTCCAACTTGTACTGAACTCACTGTCCTCCCAGCTTTCTGACTTGGTTTCCCTTAATCCCCCAAGAAAGAAATGACATGGGGCACTTCCAAGAGTCATGAGCAGTTCTGCTCATGAAAAGCAGCCAACTCTTCCTTGTGGCATTGAACTCTTGTGCAACAACTGGAACTCTCCCCTCTCTCTAAGTGGACAAACTGTTTCAAAAATCAGGGTTCCACAAACAGTTTGTCAAGCTGTCCAGGTTTGCTGTTACGAAACCACTGCCCAGGTCAAAAGAATCAGTCTCTTTGCTCCCTGAATCAGGGTTTTCTCAATGAGCCTTAGGCCCATTAGCCAGGGCATCTGAATCTCCTCATCACTCCACACTTAGGTCTCGTGCATTTTTGAGCATTTTTACATCTTTATGTACATTTTCTTAACAAACTGGGAAGTGGTTCATTTTATAAATTTTAATATAACCTAGCATGGACCACTGCAAGGATAGAAATCTCACTGGCAATTGTTTCTAACCTTCTACAGAACAAAATAAGATGCAAAGAGATAAAAATGTACACACTTGTATTCACATCTGATCACTATCTAATTTTATCTAATAATATTCATCACAATATAGTTTTTTTTTTTTTACAAAAGATGAAAACAAGTTTTCCGAAAGTGAAAGCAATTTTCTCCTGGTAGTACAAGTCATGTCAAGCTCCCCCACCATGTACTTACAGCAGCTTAGCCAAAATGCAGCCACTCACAATAGAAACGAAGCCTCAGATTTGCTGCACACAGTGCCACGTCCACACAAAGCCGCACACTTTGGGACAGGAAGCGAAGAATAATACTGTATCCACTGGTAGCTGCAGGGGGACTTTTAGGGAGGCAAAATGGCATTACTTGAGTTGGAATTTGGCCAGGACACTGGAGCTAAATATGCGGACTCTTATGGAAAGTGCCCTGGGATTGTTAATGCCTTCAGGTCGTCAGGACCTCAGTTTTGTGTCTTCTATGAAAAGAAAAGCTGATTAGATCATTTAAGTAAATCTCTCCGTGGGCTTCTTCAGCTTCTGATTATCTAGATAGTATAATCACCGTCAGATTGCCCTGGTTAAAATTAATGACAGATTAATGTGAAACACTTCACGATATCAAAGCACCAAAATACATACCTCGATAATATATCACATATACTTTTTTTCATTTGTTCCCCAGGGGATTAATTTAGAGCCCCAGCAATTCCTACTTGGACTAAATCATGCTGTTTTAAAGAGTACATAATATCCCAATTATCCAGTTGTCCTTATCTTTATGAGTCTCCAAAGGAGGGATACCCTAAGAGGGGTGATTAGATTTAATGCCACATCCCTGAAACCAAGGTCCTGTTTCCACAGACACTCTTTTTTTTTTAAACAATTACCCTGAGCATTAAACCTTCTATGTTATTTACTAAAACACCCATCATAAGACTTCAAACACAATTATCCATCTCCTTTGCCATACAGAAATCTAGACTCTGTTCCGATTTCTTCAGGGAATAAAGTAACTGAGACTCTCCATTTTAGGTGGTCATAAAATTCATAAATATTTTAAGCTGGCATATAAGTCTACAAAGGGAAACATTTCTTATATTATGTATATAAATGCTTATAAATGCTCTTTCAGAACTAGGGTTGAGGGGGGTCACCGGAAAATATTAGCAGATGAGTTTCTCCTCCTCCTCTTAATCAGTAGTGTCTACAAAACCCAAAATTCATTCATTTCTTTCCCTTTTTTCCCTAAATTTTTATTTTACAAACACACTCCTTTGTCCTCCTTGAGTGACTTGTTTTTCTCCTTCCCACGCTTCACAGAGGATTTTTTTTAATTTTCTTTGGACCACAGGCAGCTTTACTGAGCCCTAGTTTCCTCACCTGTAAAATGAGACAGCTGGAGGAGATCAGTGGTTCTGAACCCAGGCTGCACATTAAAATCACCTAGGATGCTTTTAAAAATATTACCCTCTTTCCCCAGCCCCTAGAGATTCTGTTCAGTTGCTTTGGGATGGGGCCCCGGCACCTATCCTTTTGAAAAGTTCTCCAGATGATTTTAATGTGTGACCAGGGCTAACAATGACCAAACCAGGTGTCCCCAGGATTCTCCCAGTTCTAAGGCACTAAGTGTCCATCTATTCATTGAACCACCATTGAGCTAACATGGCCAGCAAATGGGAGGGAGCGGTTTCTTAGGGCTGCCATAACAAATTACCACAGACCTGGCAGCTTAAAACAACAGAAATCTATTCCCTCACAGTTCTGGAAGCCGGAAGTCCGAAATCAAGATTTGGGCAGGGCTGGCTGTCTCAGGAGGTTCTGAGGGAAAATCAAGTCCATGTCTGTCTCCCAATTTCCGGGGGCTGCCACTGATCCTGGGTGTTCCTTGACCTATGGCTGCCTCACTCCAATCTCTGCCTCTGTCTTCACACAGCCTCCCCCTCTGTGTGACTGTGTGTCTTCTTCGCTGTCTCTCAGAAGGACACTTGTCACTGGATTTAGGATGCTGTCATCTGGAGAACTTTACCTTAATTACATCTGCAAAGACCCTTATTCTAAAGAGGGTCTCATTCCGAGGTTCTGGGTGGATGTATCTTTTGGGGACCACTATTCACCTCACTATAGTGAGATGCCACTTTTATCAGAAGCCAATAACAGTATCCTCTGGAACAGGCGCTAGGATGACTGAAAAGCACACTGCACAGAGGCTATGCAAGCCACAGGGCTTGGGCTACCATACAGGGAGGACAAGGGACAGAGCGGGAAGCACACAGGGGGCATGCCAAGGTGGCTCCAGGGCAGCCCCCACTCCCACAGGCAGCTTAGGACTCAGCTGTCAGGTCAACTCTACTCTAGTTACAGACGACACTGGTCAAGAGGGAAGCAACTCCTGTAATGCAGGGCTCTACCAATGCCTACTCTGGGACAAAGAGGTGAGGCTGTGTGGCCTCCAGAAAGAGGGACCACAGAGTTTGGAAAGACCTACCGTGACCTCTCAAGAAGTTATGCATTGCCTAACCCTGGAAAAGGCCTTCCTTCATTAATTTCAATAATTCAATTTTATTAATCTTACTGCTTTCCTCCTCTACCATCCCCCCCTCAAAGAAAAACACATCCTCACACCTAATGGATTTCCATGAATCCTCTTACGCACAGCAAGAAGGAAAAGAGATGCTAATGCTATAAAATGCCTATTACAGTGATAATTCTGTGTTTATGCCAACCCAGTTTATTCAATTCTTTCAAAACTGTGCTCAAATCCTTGCCCTTTCATGGTTTCTTCTCACTCCCAGTCCACATCCTTTAGCATAAACATCTAGGATTTTAACTGCATCTGCTTGTACTTATAAATATGTTTACTCCACACATCCCTACATCTTTTTAGACCCAGACCCAGTGAGGCCAATGGCTCATCGCAGGCAGAAATACTGCCATCGGCTTCTATGGGATTCCTCCTAGAAATTGATAATGTCCTCTTCACAGAGGATGTAGTTAACCGGGAGACAATTATATTAGTACATCTCTAGTAAAACTTCACTTCTCATTTACTTGTTTAACTTCTTTTATGATTATAACCCAAAAAAGAAGAAAATAGGATGAAAGAAATGTTTCTCTATTCTGAAATAAGAGTGGCATACCCATTGTCGAAATACAAGGATAACATTTTGTATTACAAATCCATCAAGGGACCTAGCAACGAATACTTACATAAATGCTGAGGGAAAAAACACCTCTCAAACACCCACCAGTTTCTTCATTTCTTTAAAATGGCTGGAGACAAAGTGGGCTGTGTCCCTGGCTGATAACAGGAGAGCTGTAAATGGGGAGCTTGCTGTTCTTCTTCAGCACCCTCAGGTAACAAGACCTAAGAGCAGCTCCACCAGTACTTGATTACCTGGCTCCCGTGGGTACATTTGCAATCTGTGATGTTACACCCAACGGCAATGATTTCACATAACCAACTGTCACACTGAGGGGAAGAGGCAACAGAAGTTGTTTTACCCTCACGGACCCAATCCTTCTAGAAGTACAATGTAGGTGCCCAAAAGTGAAAGATTCTGCCCCTGCTCTGCGGCATGGACTGTCTATCCAAAGCATATCCTTCATTTTCTTCAAACCTCAGCTTCAGCAACTGTCTACTAAGTCACATCGCAGAATGGTAGATTTTCTCAGCCTAAGGGCATCATCCACTTCAATCATCAATCCACTTAAATATAGCTACCCTTAGAAAATACTTGCAAATCACTTTTCTGATAAGGGACTGACACCCAGAATATACAAAGAGCCCCTACAATTCAACAACAAAATAACAAACAGCCCAATTGAAAAATGAGAAAAGACTTGAATAGACATTTCTCCAAAGAAAATCTATAAAAGGCCAACAAGCACATGAAAAAATGCTCAACAGACGTAATCATGAGGTAAATGAATACCAAAACCACAATAAGATACTACTTCACACCCATTAGTACAGCTACTCTAAAAAATAATAATCATAAGCATTGGTGAGGATGTGGAGAAACTGGAACACTTGTTCACTATTGGTGGGAATGTAAAATGGCACAGCCACTATGGAAAACAGTATGGCAGTTTCTCAAAAAATTAAACATAGAATTACCATACAATCTAGCAATTCTACTTCTGGGTATATACCCAAAAGAACTGAAAGCAGGAACTCCAACAGATATTTGTGCATCCGTGTCCAGGTTCATAGCAGCATTATTCACAATAACCAAAACCTGGAAGCAGCCCAGTGTCCACTGATGGATAAATCGATAAACAAAATGTAGTATATACACACAATGGAATATTATCCAGCCTTAAAAAGGAAAGAAATTCTGACACATGCTTCAACATGGATAAACCTTGAGGACATTACGCTAAGTGAAATAAGCCAGTCACAAAAGGACAAATATTGTATGATTCCATGTATACGAGGTAACTAGAATAGACAAATTCATAGAGACAGAAAGTAGAATAGAGGTTACCAGGGACCGGAAGGACAGGAGAATGGAGAGTTATTGTTTAATGGGTGCAGAGTTTCAACTGGGAAAGATGAAAAAGTTCTGAAGATGGATGGTGGTGATGGTTGCACAACAATGTGAATGTACGTAATGCCACAGAACTGTACTTTTAAAAATGGTTAAAACAGTAACTTCGTGTTACATATATTTTACCACAATTTAAAAAAAATTATATATTTAAAAAAAAGCCACCCACATCCAAAAACAATCTACATTATAATACTAATTTTGAAATTAAGATTAAGTTGTTAGAGTCTACCTTGCTTTTTCTTCTGAACAGTGCTAAAAAGCATGCTTAATCCACCTTTCTTTAAAAAAAAAAAAGAAAGAAAAGCCTTTTCCCGTGCTCATCCCCCTCATATTTGCTGCCTAGTAAGATAAGTTTTTAAATTGCTTTTGATAGTAAAAATAAAACCACTGTCATTTTCATAGTTAGACTTCAGCTCATGCTCTGTTGGTTCCCATGCACCTTTTTACCTCTTCCTCATTTTCTATGCGTTACTTCCATCTCATTCATAAATCTACTAGCACTGGTCCCTCCCCACACACACCCAGAAAGCAGGAGGAAATCTCTCCTCTAGGGTTAATGCCTCCTAGGCACAGCAGAATTGATAGACCTTTTAGCAGCCCAAGCCACAGGCTCCCCAACACCATTAGTGACCACAAGAAAGTGCTGTAGCTCTCAGAAAAGCAATACTCAAACAGCCAAAACACCAAGTAAAATGGATACAGCAGAGTCAGGGTTGTAAAAGGGACACTGATATGCTGGCTCAGGAACACTGGCTCTCAACACTGGGCTATTCTGAAAATCAGGTTTTGCAAGAAGTGATGGGGAAGGTGGACACGGCAAGAAGAGAACATATTCTATGGGAGAGAAAAAAGAAAAAGTAAGGGGGAAAGCAAAAATCAAAGCTGGAAGCTTATCTCACATTTTGCATCTCAAATTTGATCTAAAAATGAACACAGCAGCACAAGTGCAAAATAGACTCTTTTCTTAATGAGAGAAGAATGGACCAGGTTTCTGTGTATATTAAAATTTTAACATTTCCTGTGATTTCCAAAGTGTTTAATAGCAAGTAAAACGTATTGTTTCTGAAATAATAAATCTTCCAAATTATGACAAGGAACACTATACCATCAGAAAAACAACTACTCTAAATAAAAAATGAAAAGATCACAGACTGTAATAATACAAATGTTTTCCTTTCTTAAATATGGTCATTTGTATTATCTATACTATTTACCATTGTCTTTAGTATTTATCATCCTGGATCTTCACACCTGGTCTATGCACCTTGAAATACTTCTCGAATCCCAACACATACAGCCCCCATACTTCTGTTTGTGTAAATAGCCCGTATACACCCATGTGGAGGTATCTACTTCCATGACATGCTCAACTGGGCAGGCTTCAACGGTTTTGATGGCTAAATAAAGAAGAATCATCTATCCACAGTTTGCAACATGCCACAGAAAGGTTCACCACATCATTCTCTCCATATCCATCCAAGGAAGACAGACTTGATCTTATTTTTAGAGAGACAGACTCCCAAGCGACGCACTTGTCATCTTACTGTTTCCACTTGCTGATTACCCTGGTGCCACTTGGTGGCACTGTTGACTCCAGTTTGCTCCCTGATCCAGGGGATGGGTGTGTCAATTGATCCAACCATAATAAGCATGTGTCTCTGGCTCCAAGAGGAACTTGATTAAGCCCTGACAGCCTTTATAGAAACATCAGCAAGTCTACATTCCTATCACCTCCAAATCTAAATGTTAAATTCTATAGTAAATGTCTTCCTCTTAGAACCTCCCCCTGCTTTTTCTCCCAATAAAGAAATCCAACCTTTCCTTCAAGGGGCCTATCTCAGCCCGCCTCTGAGAAACCTTCCCTGTTAACTCTAGCCATAGACTCCCATAGGGCAGGGCAATCTGGGAAAGTATCTTGGGTGCCACCATGGTAGAAACACCACTGCGTGGGGACTGGAAAAGAAAATGACTTGGTGAAAAGGATGTCGTACCACCATCTTGAGATTTTAAAAAATACAATATAAAACATAGAGAAAACAACACGTTGATAGACTTTCATTTACGTGGTTTATTTGGTGGGTGCTTTCATTTAAACCTCCCAATACACCTGTGTGAGCACCCTATTTTGGTGCCAGGAAAGTAAGGTTCATAGGGGTTAAGTGACTTGCTCAAGAGCAGGCACACAGTTGGAATTTGCATGTCCAGGACTGGAACCTCATCTTCTCCAAGTCCTAACACCACTGCCTTGACATAACAGGCTATAAAAGGCCTCCCTATGTAAATATATCAGAGACCTAACAACCACTAACCCAGACCCAGTCAGGTCTACTGCTATTGGCTTCACTTACCCACTCCCCACCCCGCAACATCAACACACATACTGGACTGCACGCTCCTTCATTTGTTCACCTTTTTTCTCTTTCTTCCAAATTGCCAAATTGTCAATTTTTAAAAGATTTCAGTTACACAAACATTTGGAGGAAGCAACATGCACTGACACATATGATCACTGTTTGTTCTCTGCACCCGTCAGGGTAGCTCTGCCTCTGTTCTATGTTGATCTTTCCTTTTTTGTATAATAAGGGGACCTGACAGAAGCCTTCAACAATGACAATATAGAGTCCTCAGGGGAGGAGCAGAATATGGATAGTTTATATCAATAATTATTATGTTATTGCTTTGAACAACACGTACTATATTCTTTAGTGGTGAGCATAGCATTATACGATGTCTCAGCTAGCTCAGGTCATCAATCACCATCAGTGAAGTACAAAACAGGGAGATATTTCTGGTGGCTGTGATCTTATTAACAGCATTTAGTTTATGATGCATGTAAAATACGACCGACTGTAAAGCAATGACGCTGATCTTTTAACAAACACAACTTGTATATACAATAAAAGAATGGCATCACCTTCTAAGTAGTCACTTTGGAATATTATATACATATTCTCGAGACTGCTCAAAACTGTGAAAATTCCTCTTTTGATATTACATTCAATGCCTGAGACATATACTTCTGATTCTTCTCAATTGTGATAGATATTCATATTTTGAGGGTAGATTTCATTTTTGGAAACAGCTGAGTCATTTGGAATCAAATCTGGCATATAAACTGGAGAAAACTGAATCAAAAGTAAGATTCATTCATTGAATTATTCAACAAGTATTGCGTTGGACGCTATACCACATGAAGTGAGCCTCAGTTGTTGGGGGCTCACAGTCTAGAGTGGAAAACAAGTGTGTCAATAAACAACTGTAACAAAAATAACACAATTTTCCCAAAGATGTTTAAGCAGCTCCGGTTGCTTTCAAGTAGGACTATGACTGGAGAGTACCAAGGCTGGTTTCTGGATTGGCTCATAAAGCAGTCATAACAGCAGTTCCAGAAGGAGGTGTTCCAAACCCGTCTGAGCAACAGTAACTTCAGTGGAACGAGTGTGCAACCTCCCAAGATGGTGACTCCAACAAAGGATGCTCGTCCAGATAGTTACATTCTGGTATGTGCTACTTTTGCTTTGATCCAGTGTTACTTTATAGTCACATCTACCAACCCCAACAAAACTGCGGTCACGGGTTATGACACCAAATGATAAGAAACCTCTCCACTTTGTTTCCTAAGCCAGTCCAATATTGATGTGGCCACCATTAAAGGTGGGGAGAGCAGTAGCGGCCTGGCACAGGATGGCAGAGCCTCCCACGGGAAGGGAAGGAGGGGCAGCCAGCAGCAGTGGCACGAGACTTGTTACCTACTTGGGGGGGTTGGTCAAATAAGTAAATATATAGAAAATGACAGGAGCCAGGTTTCTCACTGTCAGAGAAGGGAGTTACAGATATAGAAAAGGAGAAAACTGGAACTGAATATATTGGTGCGAACTCATAGAAATTAATGATATTATTTTCTAATAATTTCTTATTTCCAATAACCCAAAGCAAACCAGAGATTCAATGCAACCACTATCAAAATTACAATGGCATTTTTCACAGAAAGAGAACAAATAATCCTAAAATTTGTATGGAACCACAACAGACTCCGAATACCCAAAGCAATCTTGAGAAAGAAGAACAAAGCTGGGGGCATCATGTTCCCTGATTTCAAACTCTATTATATCACTGTAATGGGATCAAAATGTGTGTCACCTGGTAGGATGTAAGGAAAAGAATACAGCACCACATCCATGAAATTCCTGCCAACGATACCTGCATATAATCATGAGGAAACATCAGGCAAACTCAAATTAAGAAACATGAGCTGATCTTCAAAAGTATCATGAGGGGGCCGGCCCCGTGGCCTAGTGGTTAAGTTTGGCGCACTCCACTTCAGCGGCCTGGGTTCGGTTCCCACGTGTGGACCTACACCACTCGTTGGTGACCATGCTGTGGCGGCGACCCACATACAAAATAGAGGAAGACTGGCACAGACGTTAGCTCAGGGCAAATCTTCCTCAGCAGAAAAAAAGTGTCACAAAAGTCACTGAACAACTAGAATTGCTCCAGGTTGAAGGAAGCTAAAGAAACATAACAAGAAAAAGCAACATGTGATTCTAGACCAGAAGCTTCTGCCATAAAGGATGTTATTGGGACAACTGGCAAAAGTTAAATGGGGCCTGAGGATTAGATAACAGTGGTATATCAATATCAGTTTCCTGATTCGGATGGCTGTGTTGTGATTATGTAGGAGAATGCCCTGTTTGTAAGAAATCCACACAAAAATATCTGGTAGTGATGAGGCATCATGCTAGCAACTAACTCTCAGACAGTTCAGGCCGTAAGGAAATGTTCCTTGTACTGTACTTTAAAATTTTATTAGTTTGAAATTTTTCCAACAAAATAAAAGTTAAAAAAAGAATGTGTAAAAAAAGTAGAATAAATAGTTTGACTCTGCAACAAGCCATTCCCTCATCCCACTCCACTGTCCAGCTTGATCCAATACCCTCGAACTAGCACAAGGAGGGAAAAATACTATACCTATTACAAAGGACTTTAAATAAAGTACATTTACTTAAAAAGGAAAAAGTACACGAAATGCAGGAGGGATGTGCCCTTTTCTTGTTGATTGCTTCAAGGAACAAGGACCACAGTGATGAGAAGAAACATTGACACTTACCAGAGGCCATCAGAGCCCCTTTGGGTATGAAGGCTTTGAAGACTCCTTAGGGCACAAGCACAGAAAGTAAGTTAGGAGGGTCTATCAGAGCAGACTGGGCAGCATAGTAGGACCCCAGGACAAGCAAGACTCTATTTAAATTGGTTTCACCAATGGACCGCCAAAAGGAACTATTGTGTGTGACTGTCCAGGAAGTGTCCCTGTCCCTTCTTCTGGGCACAAATCCCACCCTTCCGCCTCCCCCCAATCATAGCACCCCACCCTCCTCCAGCAGTGATCTGTTTAAGGGCACACGTGACCAAAAAGAGCCAATCTGAGTTCTTCCTGAAACATTTATATGATGCCAGAAGACAGACGCACCCTCTCTGCACTGTGGTCGCTCAGCTCTTCCTATGACTCCAACAGACACTCTGGTTCCTGCCAGAGCCAGCGGTCCCTTTCTTACTGAAGTGACTATGGACTGGCTTCTCTCACTTGTCCCCAAAGAGCCATGACTAATACAGCTGCCATCTAGGGAAAAGACAGTCCCAGGTGTAAATTAGTAACCTGAATTTCCGGCACCAGGTCCCCTGCGCTGGTTTCCAGGCCCTAATCAACCACTGGATGGATAAACGGGCCACTGAGGTCCTAGCTCAGGGGAGCTAGGAGATTCAACCCTGGAGTCCAGAGAAATGGGAGTGGCCTTGAGATGTCCTCAAGTTGTTCTGCCCCCTTAATTAAACCGCAAATGGCCAGTCCCGCACAGTGTATCTGTTTATGGTCTGAGTGTTGAATGCAGCTGTACACACTGTTGTCTTGTTCACCAGCTGCCTTATGTTTGCACAGCTCGCCTCCTCCGTGACACTTTAACTGCCTTATGGGCAAGAACCTAGACTCCCTTTCTCAGTGCAAATCGCTGAGCAGACACTTAATAAACATGATTGAATGGTTATCGCAAGTATAGAAAGATCATGTTAAAAAGCTTGAGGCTCTGAGTGAAAAATGAGACTTAAGATAGCTGAAGAGTTTCACTACAAATTCACAGCACCTTTTTGGGGACAGACTTCCAAGACATACTGAATGAATGGGGTAACCTTGCCTTCTCCCTCCCGTTAAATCAGCAACATTCGAGCCAAAGCACAGGGGTCGGGCACACCAGCACGAGCGAGCCTGCTTGCTGCCAAGCTTTGATGGGACTCTGCCACCTGGTCTGGTCATGGTTCTTGGTCAACTCATTAGGAAGCCTGGTGGGGAGTTTATGCATGGCTAGCCCTGTCGCACATGAATGCTTTTTAGAAAAGGGACCAGTGGGTTACTGCAGAAAAATGTGAAAGGGTTATGCCAATCTGATCTCTATCCTAAGGCAGTGTCACTGGGCTTGTCACACTCGCTGTGCCTAAACAGCTTCTTCCTAGCCAGGAACCAATACCATAACACTTGGAAGATAAATGACCACAGAGTTGCAAAGACTTGCCTTCTAAAACTGCTTGATTTTCATGTTGGGACCCATTTCATTTCTCATGCTACATCATGTGCTATTCTTGAAACCTTTCTATTTCTTTCAAAAGTACAATGTACTTCAGAGATTTTATTAAGTCACATGAGCTTTCTTCTCATTGTTTTAGAAACACTGAATTTTTACAACAGTGTATTTTCAGTCAATACATTTTAAAACAACAAACACGTAAGTGCTCATTTAATTAATATATTAAAACCATTTTTTCTCCATAAACATTAAAAAGTTTACATTTGTTAAAGTAAAATTTTATTCTAATAAGTATACATATATTCATAGTGTGTATTCACATTAGAATATTATATAATTATATATTATATAATAGAATATTATATATTATAATAACAATGTATAATATATATAAATGAACCTGAAGGCAACCATATTCTTCCTCATTGGCATCTTTCCTGCATGGTAGACAAGTCACTCAGACATCATGAGTAAACATAAAAATATTTTAGATATATCAAGCGGGTTTTTTATGTAAATCTGCACTTTTTCATTCGGGATTTTCTTAAATGGGTTACATCTGTATTTTGCCTTATCTTCACAATATTTCTTTGATAAGACGTATTTTGAAAATAATCCATAAATATGTTTTCACTCGGCAGATTTTAGTATTCTACTGGTGCACTGATACAGAAAACAAACAACAGAAACGGGACCAGTACTGTGGGTTGTGCTTCATCATAATTTTCACAGGAATTTAAAGGTTCAATTCTATGCTGTTTATCATTAGGACCAATAGAAAATAGAGCTCTTTTATTTATTTTTTTTTTTTTGTGGGGAAGACCAGCCCTGAACTAACATCTGTTGCCAATCTTCCCCCTTTTGCTGAGGAAGACTGGCCCTGGGCTAACATCCGTGCCCATCCTCCTCTACTTTATATGGGACGCCGCCACCGCATGGCTGACAAGCAGTGCGTCGGCGGGCGCCCGGGATCCGAACCGGCGAACCCCGGGCTGCCAAGCAAGGACTAAACCGCTGCGCCACCAGGCGGCCCCCTAAAAATAGAGCTCTTTTATAATAGTGTTTAGAAATACCCCACAGTAAACATTAGCTTGCGCAAAACTGCACAATTTGTGGAAGGAGAAATCAATGATATAACATGTTTCTAACTTTCTACCAATTGCAGTAAGATCCCATAACTCAAACAGGATGATGCTATTTCCATAAGGGTATCAATGCTCCTTATACATCTCCTCTCAAACACAAAAAAATTATTCTGGAAAACATTGAGGCCAAAGAATGGCCTGCGGAATTTTGTTTCTGTAGGTACAAATTAGAAATCACACTTTTGGTGAAACTAAAAACCAAGAATAGATTCCAGTTTGCTAAAGAGTCCAGTCATACCTCCTATATCTGCCACCATTAAGAAAAATGGTAAGCCCCACCTCCCCAGCCAATCTCATCACCCTCTAGAACCCACATGCCCTCCCGTCATCACAAATACACCACATGCTTTCACACCTGGATATCTTGACACTTGCTATCTGTTCTCTGCTTGGAATATCCACCCTTGCCCCCAACATCAATACCAACCAACTTGTTTATCTGCTAAACTATCCATCTAGACTCAGCAGAACCATTACTTTTGCAAGGGATCTTTCTTAATCCACCACCCACCCTCCCTCCCCAAGAATTTGCCTGCCTCTCTTTTCTGAGCTTCCAGCCCAACTTGTATTCACCCCTCCAGTAAAATCCATGACACAGTGTCATATTCATTTCTTTTTCTATCTCTGTGAACTCCTGGAGGGCAGAGACAGTTAACATATCTTTGTACCCCCAATGACTAGTGATGTCTATTGTAGTCAACAATAAATGCTTGTTGGGGCTGGCCCGGTGGCATAGAGGTTAAGTTCATGCTCTGCTTCGGGGGCCCAGGGTTCTCTGGTTCGGATCCTGGGCAAGGACCTACACACTGCTCATCAAGCCATGCTGAGGTGGCGTCCCACATAGAGCAACTAGAAAGATGTACAACTATGAATACAACTATGTACTGGGGCTTTGTGGAGAAAAAAAGGAAAAAAGGAGGAAGATCGGCAACAGATGTTAGCTCAGGGCCAATCTTCCTCAAAACAAATTAAATTAAAAATAAATACATAAATGCTTCTTGACTGAATGAATGAGTTTTCTGAAAACTAAAGTTTACTATTTTTTATCTCATTTTCACTTTTTATGGTTAATCTTTGTAAGATGACCCTGCCTTAATTAATAATTAAAACTTTTTTCTTGATGACTCAAGTTCATCCTCATTTTATAAAATATCGCTATAGCCCTCTGGCTACTGGTATGTACAAGACCGCCTACTGCAGTTCCAAAAGGGTTCCCACAGCAGGGACTTACGCATTCTTGAGTCACTTCTCAAGTTTCTTTGTCTCTTCTCTTGTTTCAGACTTTCTCTTCTCCCCGTTTTTCGTAAAACTGCCTTTAATGGTACTCACAATCCACCTCTCTTAATTGGTAGCCTTTAATCTACTAAAGGCAGAGGAATTTGATGACTAAGCTTGTTAAACCTGTGCAACTAAAACTAAACAGTCTTTGAATTGGTGCCTATAAAGTAATAATGTCTCAGGGCTCTGGTATTTGGAACATGTGACAACTACTTCAGCTGTCTGAGGTCTCGGAAATTACCTCACGGGTTCTCCACTCTAGTTTGCAGTCCTGAGCTCCATATAATTGAGATTTTATAATAATTAGGTGCCTTAGATATGATTTGTCATAATCCATCCTTAGAAGAAAAAGACTCACGTGGAAATTACTCAGATACAGGAAATTTAAAATGAATTAAATGGTTCTTGGTATATTCTGAAATAAGCTAATCAATTTCTGTACTGAATCTGACCATTTGCAAAACAGAAAACATCACTAAGCTACTGGATGTAGATACTGTATCTCAGTCAGGATAGGCTTAGATATGCTATGGGAACAAATAACTCAAAACTATCAACATCTTCCACTGACAGTGGTTTTATTCTTACTCGTGCTACATGCATGTCATGAATCACCTAAGGGTCTACAGTCTCACCCTGGAACCCAACTATCTATCTCAATATTGTCAGCCTCCTGGCAGAGGGGAAGAGATGTAGAGCACCGTTTACTGGCTCATAAAACTTCTGCCCAGAAGTGATACGCATCATCTCTGCCCTCATTTCATTGGCCAAGACAAGTCACATGACCGCTCCTGAGTTCAGCCAGGCAGAAAGGTACAATCCTCCTGCGGGGAAGGGAACTAGGAGAAGGAAACTGGAATATTTAGTAAACAGAAATACAATCGACTACAGTTACCATAAAAGAAGGGAAGCAGGTATCAGGCGTGGGTGTTGGCAACAAAGAATAACGACAGCACTCCACCCACAGAGGATGGACTTTACCTCAGAATCTCTCTCACCAACGTTCCAGAAAGCCACTACCAATTGACTGAGGCTGGCATGTGAGATGAAACGCATTTGCCAACCGTTCTATAAGGAGTCAAGTAATCCAGTGTTCGAGGTTAAGGGAAGGTTTCCCAGAAGTAATATCTGAGGTGAGGATGAGTGATGTCCTAACCAGGTGACGAAGAGGGAAAGGCTGTTTGAGGCAGAAGCAGCAGCACATGCAAAGCTCTGGAGGTGAAACGGTGCGGCACAAAATGAGGTTTCCCAGCACTCCCAGCGCCTGGACTCGTGTGGTGACAGAGGGGCGTGGGAAACTGAGACACAACAGATGCTGAGCAGGTCAAATGGATTTGACGGGATCGTGTGGGGGTTGAGGGAGAAGAAATCAAAGCTGACATTGGGTTTCTGGCTCGAGCAGAGTCTGGATGATGCTGACATTCAGGAACAAGGCACAAGGAAAGAGGAACAGCTCTGTGGGGGAATATGAGGCCAGTCCTAGGCATGTGACGTGTGAGTTGCTTGTGGGACGTGCATTTAGACATGTAAGTGGGGCTGGTCCAGGGCACAGCTGGAGAACTCAAGATGAGATGTGAACTCCCAAAACGGATATGAGCGTCATCAGCTTAGAGTAATTGAAGTCCTGGGTCCAGTGCGACTGCTCAGGGAGCAGTGAGCACAGAAGACACGTCAGAGCTCAGGGGAACACCACTGGAGAAAGGAGAGTGGTGAGTGTGGGACAGGAAGCTGAGGGAAGAGAGACCGAGAAAGACGGGATGGAAGAGAAGCCACTGAATTTACCCACAAAGTGGTGACCTACAACCTGTAAAGAGCAGATAAGAGTCCAGGGGGGTGGGGACAGGAATGGAGCTGTGTGCAGTGACTAGAAGAGTGAATGAGAGGTGAGAAGGCAGAGACTGCCTTCACTCACCAATATGCTCCAACGACAGCACTGTCTTCCTTTCACACCCCCTCCCCCAGCCCAGATACAACTCAAAACGCTCCTCAGGATGGAAGTCTCCATTAGAGGTAAAACAAGAAGATGAAAACAGATGTGTTTTTCAAAACAACACTTTCATGGTTCTAATATTCAAAATTAATCTTCTGCAGCACTGTCTCTTCTTTTAAATTTAAAAATGACTACACATCATCTCTCACAGTGTGGCAAAGATACAGAGTGTACACGTTGCCTCTACATTGATGCTCCCAAATTCAGATTTCCAGCTCAGATCCCTGCCCCAAGTTCTAGCTGTCCCACTGAATGTTCTGCTTGCCACTCAAACCTAACTTGGCCACGGCTGACCTCTGCATCTTCCTCCGAGTACACTGTGAGCCTGAGAAAATGGAATTCCTGTCCATTCAGACCAATATGGTGCTTAAGTTGTCCAAGAACCATGGTCTCCGAAGTGAATTGCTTACACAACGGTATTTATCACCCCAAGAATCTCTGCCTAGTAAAACTGCAAGCATAGATTCTTGCTATAAACTAAGATACTGCCTGTCTTCTAAATCTCCAGAACATGAGCGCTCCCTCCTTTATGTTTTCTCCTTAATTACAAGAATATATTTTTATAATGAACAAATTAGTCACACAACATTTTTATTTTCGTCCTTCTCCATCACACTGACCTGTGTTACGCCAAGTCACCTGGGGCCAACTGCCAGCTTTTAGGAATCAAAAAGTTGAGCAGACTCCCTGTCTCCACCCAGTATTGTCATTAGCCATTTCCCACTTGGCTCAGAACTCACAGCTCATGGTTGCTGGTCCCTGCTGTTCACTTCCTGCTGGTCAATCTAAATACATTTCTCTACCGAACTTTTAGATATACATATCTAGCTGGCTAGCAGACAGATCCACCCAGATGTCCTACAGACACTTCAGACTCAACACGACCAAAATCAAGTTCATCACCCACCTCCACAAAAGAGAAAATATTATCTCCTCCCCAGCGGCCCACCACTATCCAACCAGTCATCCCAACTAGAAGCTCAACATGACTTTGACTCCTCCCTCCCCTCCACAATCCAAGGTCAACTCCACCTCCTGAATCTCTCAGATTTGTTAGCATATTTCCCTTCCTACCACCACAGCCTGGGTCCCAGCCTCCATCCTCTCTTTCCGGGCTTACTAAAATAGTCCCTGACCGGAAGCAAGGAAACAAGGTAGTACTTCACAATTAGCTAAGAAGACTTTAAATGTCTACAAGTACAATTCTATTGTTGTTGGGGGTTTTGCCCCTTATAACATCCTGTTGTAATATTTTCCTCTCGGAACATTTGAACTTAGATCCTTATTTTCCTCAAAAAGGTCTTGAGAGTGTTTAATGCGGCCGTGACATTTTAATAAATGGAATAAAGGATCAAGGATCCTAGCTAGATTTTACGTCTTTTCTACTACAAAGAAATAGAGTATGAGACTAATAGGCAGCCTACAAAATACAGAGTGTCAGTATAAAACAAAAACACTTCACCTCTTTATCCAATTAGCTATCAGGTACCTTCAAGTTTTCCTCTAAAATTTCTCCCAAATTCAACCATTTTTCTCCATCTCTCCAACTGACATTCTTAGAATGTTATGCTTAGATTGCTACTAGAGGAGAGTTATTCTTTATTTTGTATTTGCTACTGATAGTTTATCCATAAGTAATTTAATTTTATAGCATGTCATTTTTCCAATTTGTTAAGGTCTATTTGAATTCTTTCATATTTTACAGAGTATTAGCAATGCCATGAAATCTGCAAATTTGATATTATGTTCTCTAATTCTTAATCAAGTTATCTACAGATGTATTAAGTAGAACTGGTCCCTATGTGCTATCACTCCTCATGTCACTTCATTGGCTGTGGGAACAATGACAAATGTTCTACGGATGTGACATTCATTCATTAATTCATTCATATACCATTACTACAGTCAAGAGAAAATACCAGCATACTAAAGTTAGGATGAACACAGCTGTCCCATTGTTTACCTGTCTTTTCCTTCTATATATAGAAGGCAGTTAGATTGGTCTAATGCCACTTAGTTTATGTGAAACCCAATAGGTTACTAGATTTCTCTGAAATGACAGCAAGTTATTTGATGATTTCATGAGAAATGATACCCCTTCACGTATTTGACATTAGTCAGACTTGTCTATAATTTCCATGGTCAATCTATCTTAGCTGTGTATCTTTTAAGCTTGGCAAAATACTTAACATATTTTAATCCTCAAACTCCTCTTATCTCCATAATTTAAAAATAATAATAATAATAATGGCTTGCCACCACAGTGGCACCTGCCAGTTCCTTCAGTACCCAGTGTGCCTGACTAATACACAAATAGGTCCAGTTCTTCAAAGCACTTTTTAACTTTTTCTGTTTTGACTCTTTTTACTTTCATCAAAACTGGGAACTGTTCCAGGCCCCTTCACATCTGATATCTCTTATGAAGAGTGAATCGAATAAGACATTAAAAGTCTCTGCCTTTTCACCAGCTTCTGTTACGGGTTTTCCTGGCCTGTCCATCAGGGACCCATGCCAAGCAACTAGTGAAGTTATATTACAACAAAGTCTTTCTGAAACTTGCAGTAACTAGCCCATATGGACAGGGTGGAAAGTGGACTCTAAGTATATTCTCTCTGATGTGGGAAAAGTTTATGACAAGAGAATAAGAGAGAATATAGATTGCTTTCTTCAATTTATTTTTATTCTCTCGGCTTCTTGTGCACCTTCCAAGAGGGAGGAAAAGGAGGGAAGAATTTTTAAGAGCATTTCTATTTATTTAAAATCGGGTCAGTTCATCTTTCATTGTAACACAGACAAATGAAGATTGTTCAAGATTTGGTTTCTTTTCACTTGCCTTCTACCTTGATGACTCAGAGGAGAAGAATTTGGCAAAGAAATGCATGGTGGTGCCAGGGTCTACTGGCCAGAGTGTTCAAGGCATTTTGTTAGAGGACCATGAGTTGGACAAAATTTTATAGGTGGAAAGGAAAGAAATCGGCAGGAAAATGTGGCTTCTGGTCTCTCTCAGTTTGCTTCTGTCTTCTCCTCCATCACAGAGAGGTTCTAAAGAATCAGGGACCCGGAGCCAAGCTCATCAGCCCCCTCCACCAGCAGAGAAAAAACTCCATCAGTGTTTATCCAGTCTGCTAAGCCTATGAAAACTGAGTAACATTTACAAATTGCCACTCTTGCCAACAAGCTGAAATGGGAGAAAGAATGTGCAACTATATGTGGTCAAAATGTTTTAAGTGCTTTCTTCAAGAAAGAGAGTTGACAGAATCAAGAAAAGGAAAAGATACATAGGGCCTCTTTAGCTCCTGCATCCACAAATCTCTATCTTGACCAAATATAACTCAGTTCACCCACTAGAACAGGGGGAAAATATTTTTTCCTGAAAAATCTACTTCTTCATACACAAATCACTACCCTTCTTATGAAAATCTCTTTTAAAAATGTCCTAAGACAGGTTTCTGAAGCCTCCACTGCATGCGTTATTCATACTCCATGAATCAAACCAAGTTCTCACTAACCTTCGTTCGTAGAGAGAGAATTTTCTTTTCTTGGAACCAGGAAGCATTTTGTCATTTTCGTAAAAGACTATTTTCCATTCTAAGTTTTCCATAGAAAATTCTATTTATCTGTGGTTTGACACCTTAAGCATCATTACTCAACTTAATTTGTTCTTATGAGTTCTTAAGAGTCTAAAGAACGCCTGCAGACAGCTACTGCTTAAAATCTGTTCTTTCTCAAATGTCACTTTGGTGGTAGCGTGTGTTCTACAGGTCCCTGTTAACATCAGATGACAAAGTAAGGTCACCTCTTGGCTCCCAAGCCTCACAGCGTTGAAAGTAGTTTTCACTGAACCAGACTGACCATCTGGAAGATGACAATACTGTGAGAGAGACTAGTATTCATCAACTATTTTAAGTGCTGGTGAAGAAAAACTAGGGCCCACAGACAGAGCCAGTGGCTGGAACAGCACAGAAAAAGCTCCTTATAATTAGATAAAGTGATCTAAAGTGTAGATGTCCTATAATGTATATTAGTGTATCCAAAATCTGACACCATTAAACATTATGGTTCATGGACCACCTGCATCAAAATCAATGTTACTGTTTGTTTAAAATACAGGTTCCAAGACCTCATCTCAGACCAATTGTATTGGAATCTAAGAGGTGGGGTGCAAGAATCAGCTCCCTAGATTATTCTTTGTCCACTGAAGTTTCAGAACCCCTGCCCTCAAAGATGAATCTCACAAATGTTCTACCCAGTAGAGAGCTATCCACTGGGTGGTAAATGTGGAGACATTTGGCCAAGGTATGGGTTGAATTGGGGGAAATCTAGCCTAAGAAAAGCAGGTAGAAGGAGCTGATCGAGGTCAGAGTGAAGGAAATTGATGAAGAGGGATGGCTAAAACCAACTACAAGTTCCCTTAGATGTAGACATTTTTTTTTAATTCTAAATCAATAAACTTTTGGAAAACACTGAGTTGTGAGTGTAATTCTACCTTGTACAATCAAACCACTAAACTGCTATTCAAATTGTTGAGCTTAAAGATTTTGAAGGAAATCAGATTATTTCCAGTGTAATGTAAGTATGTAACATATGTATGATAAAGTATGGAAAGTATGGTTTGAATCAGAATGGCAATGTTCTCTTGAATCTTGAACATTTTCTATATTAATTCACCATGAATTGAATTTAGAGCACTCTGTACTAAAAGACAGAACTCAAAACATCCAATGGTGTTTGTCTCCCGGACACTGGTTAGCTTCATTCTGTCTCAGTCTATTGCGTCAGCTGTGTTAGAAAGTGACAGGGAAAACTTGGGTTTGGCTTTCTCATGCCTCCTTCCCCCACCAGTCCTCAGAGTACTACACAAAAGAGGCCAGAACTGGAATGTACGAAAACCTGGGTTCTGGTCTCTATTAATCCACTAACTGGATTGAATAAATCATTTAACCTTATAGGCTGCAGCTTCCTCATCAGTGCAATGACGAGGTTGGACCGGATTATCTTCTGGCTCCAAATGTAACATCATACACAACAGTGATGCCATCCTTTTTGCTTTAAAGAGGATAGAACCTACAGGCGTCTCCATTTACTTGTCCCCAAAGAGAAATGTAGTATGTCAAAATGATCCTGTTGCTAATATGGTGACTTTGGGAAAACAAAAAAGATTCTGACTGAAAGAAAAATAAAATCTACCTTGGGCCTCAGGTACGAGTGAAATTCTAAAGCTCTCTTCTTTACCTTCCTTCCACCCACCTCCTTCAGCTCTCTCTCTCCTCCCTATCCTCACCCTCAATCCGCTAATTCCTTTAGCTCCAGCTCAGCATAACGTGATTTGCATATAAAACTGACTCCTCAAAAAAACTCTGCAGAGGGTAGCATCTTAGATTAGCCTGAAGAAGTTGTTTAAATGCTCTTTAAAGGATCTGTAAAGAACAGAATATTTACACAAGGTTTTAGAGCTGCTCAGTTTTGAGTGTATATTTTTAACAGAAATTTAGACTGGTTTCATTCCATCTGCCCATCTTTTCTTAACTTGTCTCCACTGTTCACCTCACTCTGGGCCCATGTATTTCATCCTAGCTCCCCCACCAGTTCCTCTACCCTTCTTAATCATAGCATCAATTTACCTGCAAGCAGTCCTTAAAAATAAGAAAGTAGTCTCTCTCAGCTTATATTTCATTTAAATACACTTGTAGGAGTTTTAACTTCTCAGATACCACTACCCTGGAAACATTTGCCCCCACACTGTCAATTCTTTATTGTTTCTAAATAAAATGTACAGTAACTATTTATTACCTCTTAGCAAATAAAATGAACTCAATAATAGGGCGTGCCCCTCCTGTTCCCTATAGCAACAGCTTGCCTCCATGTCAGCATTTCTTAAACTAGTCACTTTATGTATTGTCAGGCTTTGGGGGCTCGGCCTGTACACTTCTGGTTACATCATGACCAACAAAAGTTTTACAAACAGGTTTCCATGGCAAGCAACGAGAACAAATGAAAAAATCCAAGAGCAATGTAAACAGAAAAGATAAGGCTGAGTCAATCTCTGATGAAACTGGAATGCAAATCTTCAAAAGCAACTACTTTAATTGCGACAACTGAAATTATTGGCATTTCCCTGAAACATGACAAGAACCTCACAATAAATGAAGACATTAGACTTTTTTATTGATGTAATAGTCACAGCTCCATGCAAAAGACTCTAATGACACAAGGTCAGTCACTTTCTGCATACAAATTCTTTTCCTTGTTTAATGGACTAGACAAGTATTGCCATTTTAATTCATGGCCCTACATAAAATGAACACTTATAATAATCTCCTTCTGGATCTTTATGTTTTCTGTAACCCTGATAGCTGAGTGCTGCTACCAACAATTATCTAAGTGCACACAGTTGTTGGAAAAGGCAGAAATCAGTAACTATGGGTCAGTTGAAAGAGGCAAAAGTGTGGCGTGGGTGTGGATTTACGACAGTGACAGGACTCCAGCTGTAGGCCCCTCTCAGGTAATAATATAGCAGCACACACACAGAGTACAGAGAGGAAAGGAGACATTTTCATTCATTCACACAAAAGACAAAGGCAGAACTATGACTTTTTCCTCTCTGCACCCCTAGAACTCTTCCTCACACACAGTAGGCAGTCAATAAATGCCGAATGAAAATATAGAGCCAAATTCAGAGTCAGGAAATACATTGATGTTAAATAATTATTATGCAAATAAAACTGCATCATTTCACACAGAGGGAATGTGGATGGATTTTTCTATCCCTCTTAGTAATGAGAAGCCACTCTGGACATCTCAGGGTAATTTGTTTCTCAATTTCCTCTCTCTCAATAACTCCTCCCCCTCCAGTAAATCCATGAAGATGGATTCAGATCATTTAGGGTTCTGCAAGACTGTTAGAGGAAAGCACAAATATCCTTCAATATGTATCACCATAAGTTGAACGTATACAGAAAAAACAAAATTCAAAAGAGTCCCCATGTCCTCCATGGCCTCTCATTGGTGATGATTTGAATATTGTTTTGCTTACAGCCGTAGCCTTAGCAAAGCAAAGTGAAACAAGCTTGCCTTTTTCATAAACATATTTTTTAAAAAGGTCTATTATATGGGCCGGCCCGGTGGCATAGTGGTTAAGTTCACGTGCTCCACTTCGGCGGCCCGGGGTTCTCCGGTTCAGATCCTGGGCACAGACTGACACACCACTCACCAAGCCAAGGTGAGGCAGCATCCCACATACAGCAACCAGAAGGATGCACAACTATGACATACAACCATCTACTGGGGCTTTGGGGAGAAAAAAAGCAAAAAAGCATGCAGATTGGCAACAGAAGTTAGCTCAGGGCCAATCTTCCTCAAAAAAAAAAAAGAAGGTCTATTATAAGACACAAACTTACAGAGTAAATTATTAAACTGAAAGTGATGGGTATCGATTTGAAAACTCTAATTTCTTACTATATAACCTCAAATGTTCTTAGGACCCCACCCACCAACATGGCGGCCTCCCTCAGCCTCCTTCACAAACCTTTTTCTCCCTTCTCCCCTCACTCCCTCCCCTTGTCTGGTGCCAGCCTGCGCTCTGTCCCTTCACACCAGCTTGCCATTGCTATTCCCACCATCTGGAGTCAGTTTTCAGTATCTCTGTCTCATCAACTCTCCATCTATTTTAAAATATCATCTGAAAACATATGTTTCCCCCACACACACCCCTTTCAATTTCCTCTCTGCTTTTATTTATTTCATCCTCTGACTTCCTTCAGCTCTGAAAAACCCATCTGATTCACTTCAGAAAACTGCTCTACAAAGGGCTGTAACTGCATTTGATATGAAAGATCGTAATCTCTCAGGTTTGAAACATCTCATGTGAGTGGTCGGCACATGCTCTTCCATTTTATCTCCATGAAATGATGGAAAGAGCGAGAAAGAACATGAACCAGGAAATGAGGGCATTTCTAACATTAAAATTACCTCAAATGCTGCGGACCATTTCCAAGTGTCTGCTGCTACATTGTTCTATTGCACAAGGCTGCAGAGAAGCCAGGCCAAGACCGTCAGTGAGAGTCGCTGTCCTGAACACCTTTTTAAACATTTAGAACTCAATAAGAAGCTGCTTTGCCCCTTTTTAGGGTTGCCAATAAAAGAGTTTGGGGGGGAGAATCAAAAAGCCTCCCTCAATCCTATCTCCCTTTAAAAACTTGCCCAATAACCTGGACCAAAAGAAAACAAAAACTCCAAACAGAGAGAGGATAAACGTGCTCTAGACACCGAGTCGATCAGAAACTTCCATTTCCAGACTGCCCGGCCATCTCGTTCTATTGCCTCTCTACTTTCTCTAATTAACCTCTGCGCTGTGATTACCCCTTTTAATTCTCTGGACCAGCATTTATTAATCATGCACAGGATGTGTAGCGTTGGACCATGCTCCACCGTCAGCCAATGCTTTTCTGCTCCATGCTGTTGATTGTGATTCTTTCATCCTATTTGTCTTTTCTTTCTTTATTTCCCCCTCACCACAGTGAAGAAGCTGAAAAATGAGGATCTCACTCTCAAACTCTGCTCTATTGTCAGTTCCATGGGCTGCAGCAGTTGTAAGAGCTAGAAGAATCACCGTTGCTTAGCAACACATTTGCACCCTGTGTAAAAGATAAAGAGCACCATGCATGGCTCTGAGGACAAGGCAGTCCAGCTCCCCGTGAACTCTGGGGGGCTGACCTCAGGACAATCAACAGAGAAATGTCAATGCTATTAATACAAGGCTTGGGGAGGAAAGTTCTTAAATTTTCTTCCTTTTTCTTTAGATCATTTCTCATTTTCTCCAAAAGAAAGATAACCTAATGGGCAAAGAAATGCATGGCCAACCCATAATTTAGGTCTCCAGGATTGATTTGTGCCACAGATTTACTCGTTGAACAGAGCTGCTTCATTATATACCCTTCCATGACTTGGTTTCTTCCCCTTGAAAAAGTGAAAATTAAAATCTGCTTCACAAAATTGTAAGAAATTTTTTTAAACAATATTATAAAGCCCTCAACAATGACTAAACTACTATCTAAGTTATTAAATAACACATTTCCTGCCAGTCTTGCCCAGATACCCCTTGTAGCAGTTTTTCTAAGCAGAGGTTCCATTCCTGCATATCGACCTTCCACGGGAACATTCTGTGGGTTTGGGGAGGAAATATTAACCACCAGGATGTAAGCTAAGAGAAGAGAGGGAATGCCTCCTTCATTCACCACCTGAAACAGAAGTGAGTGGACCAGTGATGGGGTGAGAAGCCTGAGCCAGCCCTCCAGCCACATCCCTCAGATTCTTCCCTCTGTGTCACTTCCTGATTTGAGACAAAAAGTGAGGGATTGGGTGACATTACAATATCATGAACTTCTTGAACTGTACTCATCTGTAAGGCTACACTCCTGTGTTCCTCCCCTGTAGTTAAGACTACTGGTCACCCCCACAATATCTATTCTCTCTTCTTCCAAGAAAAGACTTCATGCCCAGCGCACTTGCAGCTAGGTGTGGCCAAGTAACAGCCCTGACCAAAACAATCTGCACAGAAATGATGGGTGAAACTTTCTGGCTTCCATTTCTCCGTCCCCCCACCCTGCTTAGTGGAGGGAAACTGGACATGGTGGGAGCCATCATGAAACATCCGGACAAGGGCAAGACCTAGGGGTGGTGGAAAAACAAGAATGAGCCTGGGTCTCTGATGACAGAGAAAGACACTTCCATCTCATTTAAACCATTGTTATTTGGCTTCTCTTGCAGATCCTAAACAGTATGTACTCCAGTAATTTATGTTCCATCTCAGAGAAAGCATTCCCAGACTCAAGAAGTGTCAAGCATGCCCAGAAAACAACTTTGTGCCCAAACGAAACTCCAAAAAGTTAAATAAGTGGAAATTGTAATAAGATCTACCACTTACTGAGTGCATCTTTCCACTCTACCAGGAAAGTGCAGCAGTTCTCATCTATAATTCAGTTTAGGAAACATCATGCCTTCAACTAACAGCATCTAGTTACTAAGCACCACTATGTACAAAACCCTGTGTAAAACAGAATGGAAGTCACAAAGACGGACAGGACATGCCAGGCTTCCTGGACCTAACATTTTCAGGGGAGTGTCTCCTTCATTCACAACCTGAATGAAGAGAAAAAAGTTTTAATTTTCATGAAGTACAAGTTATCCATTTTTTCTCTTATAGTTTGTGCCTTTTTATCATATTTTTAAAATATTTACCTAACTCATAGTTACTAAAATTTTCTTCTATATTTTCTTCTGGAAATTTAGTTGTCTCAACTCTTCCATAAGTCTATGATCCACTTTAAGTCAATTTTTGTATGTGGTGTGAGGTAACAGTTGAGGTCCACTTCAAGTTAATTTTTGTATGGGATGTAAGGTAAGGGTTGTGATCCCTTTTTTTTTCCCCCCCCCATGCATATGGCTATACAATCATTCCAGCACTATTTGTTGAAAGACTTTTCCTTACCCAACTGAATTAACCTGGCGTCCTTATGGAAAATCATTGCTCTCTATCGCTCTATGTATCTCCTACCTTTATGCTACTACCACACTGTCTTGATTACTTTATAATAAGTCTTGAAATCAAGTAGTATGTGTTCCAATTTTGTTCTTCTTTTTCCAAATTATATTTTTAAATCAGCAAGTCAAATTCTACAAAACAAAAAGGCTGTGAGGATTTCAACTGAGATAATGTTGAATATATAGATCAATTTAGGGAAAACTGACATAAAAATATTGAGTCTTCCAATCCATGAGTATGGTATATCTATCGATTTATTGAGACCTTAATTAATTTTTCTCAGCAAAATTTTGTAGTCTTCAGTATAGACGTCTTACACATTTTTTATCCCAAATTTTATCCCAAATTTATCCCAAATCCCAGATTTATCCCAAAGTATTTCATAGTTTTTGTTGCTACTGTAGATGGTATTGTTTTTCAGTTTCAAGTTCTAATTGCTCACTGTTAGTATATAAAAATACAAATAATTTTTGTATATTGATCTTATATCCTGCAATCTTGTTAAACTCGCTTATTAGTTCTAGTACCTTTTTTTTAGATCCTTTAGGATTATCTACATAGATAATCATATTGTCTGTGAATAAAGACAGTTTATCCTTCTTTTTCCAATCTATGTGCTTTCTACTTCTTTCTCTTGCCTTATTACATTGACAAGAACCTCCAATACTATGTCAAATAGATGCTGTGAAAGCAAGTACCCTTGCCTCATTCTTCATCTCAGGAAAAAGCTTTCAGTCTTTCACCATTAAGATGTCAGCAGCATGTCTGTCATAGATGTCCTGTGTCAGGATGAAGTTCCCTTCTGTTCCTAGGTTGCTGAGTTTTTATCAGGAAGGGATGTTGGATATAGTCAAATGTTTTTTCTATGTCTATTAAGATACATATATAGTTTTCTTTTTCAGTCTGCTGATATGAAAAACATTCATTTTTAAATTTTAAACCAATCCTGCATTCCTGGGATAAACCCTACGTGTCCGTGAGATATTATCCATGCTATATATTTGATTGGCAAGAAGTTTAAGAACTTTTAAATCTGTGTTTATGAAGGATATTGGTCTGTAATTTTCATTTCTTGTAATTTCTGTGTCTAGTTTTGGAATTAGGATAATGCTGGCCTCATGGCCTCTACTATCTTCTGAAAGAGTTTGTGTAGAATTGATATTTCTTCCTTAAATGTTTGGTAGAATTCACCAATGAAAGAAACTGAGCTTGGAGTTTTCTTTGTGGGAATGTTTTTAAATAGAAATTTAAGTTTTTTAAATAGAAATATGGTTACTCAATTTGCCTATTTCTTCTTAAGTGAGTTTTCGTAGAAAATATGTCTTTCAAGAAATTTTTCCATTTTATCTAAAAGTTGACATACAGCTGTTCATGATATTTCCTTACTATCCCTTTTAATATCTATAGAATCTGTAGTAATGTTATATCCATCATTTCTGGTACTAGTTATTTGTGCCTTCTCTTTTTTTCTTAACCATTCTACCTAGAGATTTATCAATTTTCTTTTCAAAAAACTGGCTTTTGCTTTCACTGATTTTCCTTATTATTTTTCTATTTTCTATTTCATTGATTTCTGGTCCTATATCTTATTTCCTTTCTTCTGCTTACTTTGGCTTTAACTTGCTCTTCTTTATCTAGTTTCTTATGGTAGAAGCTTAGGTCATTGATTTCAGGACTTTCTTCTTTTCTAACATATACACATCTGATGCTATAAATTTTCCTCTAAGCACTGCTTTATTGGTAACTCACAAATTGTTAATATGTTGTTTTAATTTTCATTCAGTTCAAAATATTTTCTATTTTCACTTGTGATTTCTTCTTTGACTAATGGTTATTTAGAAGTATGTTATGTGGTTTCCAAATATTTGGAGATTTTCCAGATATCTTTCTGTTACTGATTTCTAATTTAATCCCACTGTGGTCAAAAAACATACTTTGACGACTCAAATCCCTTTAAATTGATTGAGACTTGTTTTTTGGCCCAAAATATGATCTATCTTGGTAAATAGTCTATGTGCACTTGAAAACAATGAACACTCTGCTGTCGTTGGGTGTAATGTTCTGTAAGTGTCAATTAGGTCATATTAATCGATAATGTTGTTCAAATATACTCACTGATTTTCTGTCTACTTGTTCTATCAATTATTGAAAGAAAGGTTTGAAATCTCCAACTATATTATGGATTTGGCTATTTCTCATCTCAGTTTAGGATGAGAGTTGCTATATCCTCTTGATGAAATGACTCCTTCATCATTTTTAAATGACTCCCTTCATTCCTGGTAATATTCCTTGCTCAGACATATATTTCATCTCATATGCATACAGCCACTCCAGCTTTCCTTTGATTAATGTTTGCATGCTGTATTTCTTTCAATCCTTTTAATCTATCTGTGTCCTTATATTTAGTGGGTTTCGTATAGCCAACACAAAGTTGGGTCTTGCTTTTTTACCCAATCTGAGAAAATCTGTGTTTTAATTGATAGAATCTAGACCATTAACATTCAAGGTGATTATTGACATGGTTGAGTTTAAATATACCACTTTGCTATCTGTTTTCTATTTTTCCAGTCTATTCTTTGTTCTCTTTTTCCTCTTTATTACCTTCTTTGGATTAGTTTTCTTTCATGATTTCATTTTATCTCCTTTATTGGCCTATTAGCTATACCTCTTTATTTTGTTTCTTTAGTGGTTTCATTAGGGCTTATAATATACATCTTTACCTTATCACAGTCTACCTTCAAGTTCTATTATATCATTTCACATATAATACAATAACTTTATGACAGCATACTTCCCATTACCCCCTCCTAACCTTTGTGCTACAATACTATCATCATATGTCTTATTTCTGCAACACCCCACAGTACATTGTTATCATATTTGCTTTAAACAGTTAATTAAAAGACATTTTAAAAACAAGAAGCCTTTTATATTTACATTCATATTTGCCTTTTCTGGTGCTTTTTATTCCTTTGTATAGATCCAAGTTTCCATCTGGTATTCTTTTCCTTCTGCCTGAAGGACTACATTTAACATTTCTTACAGTGATGGTCAGCTGGTGATAACTTCTCTCAGGTTTTTTATGTCTGAAAAAAATCTTTATTTCATCTCTTTTTTTTTTAAGGTATTTTCACTTGGTATCAAACTCTAGGTTGAGAGTTTTTTCCTTTTAGTGCTTTAAATATGCTGCTCCATTGTCTGCAGACTTACATTGTTTCCAATGAGTAGTCTGCTCATTCTTACCTTTGTTCTTCTACACATAATGTGTCTTTTATCTCTGGCTGCTTTTAAGATCTTTTTCTGTAACATTGCTGTTAAGCAATTGATTATGATGTACCTGGGTGTAGTTTTCTTCACTTTTCCTCTAACTGGGTCTTTTTGAGCCTTTGAATCTGTAGGATTATAGTTTTCACGAAATTTGGACAATTTACGTCTTTTTTCTGTATCCCCCTCCCACCTTTCTGTGACTACAACTACAAATATGACAGGCTACCCACTATTGTCCCACAACTCACCAAGGCTCTGTTAATTTTTTTCAGTCTTTTTTTTCCCCCTATTTCATTTTAGATAATTGTTACATCTTCAAGTTTACTACTTGTTTCATCCACAGTGTCTAATCTGCTGTTAATCACCTCAGTGTATTTTTGTCTCGTATCTTTCTACTCTAGAAATCTGATTTGGGTCTATTTTATGTCTCCTATATCTCTCTTTATCATGCTCACATTTTCCACTATCTACTTGTACATTTATTGCATCCAACATAAAGCCCAAAAATGTTTAATAGCTGTTTTAATGTCCTTGTATTAGCCAGCTTGGGCTACTGTAACAAAATAACACAAACTGGGTGGCTTAAACAACAGACATTTATTTCTCACAGTCCCACAGACTGGGACTAGAAGTCCCAGTCCAAGGTGCCAGCCAATCTCGTTCTGGTGAGAGCCCTCTTTCCAGCTTGCAGACAGCCATCTTCTCACTGTATCTTCATGTGGCAGAAAGAGCAATCTCCCTCTCTCTTCCTCTTCTTATAAAGCCACCAATCCTTTCATGAGGGGCCCACCCTCATAACCTCATCTACCCCTAACTACCAAGTTACCAACGGCCCCACAAATACCACCACATTGGAGGTTAGGGCTTCAACACATAAATTTGGAGAAGGAGGGAGCACATCTGTGTTATTTCCGGGCCTTTTTCTATAGCTTGTTTTTCCTCCTCATTATGAGTCATATTTTCCTGCTTCTTTGAATGCCTGGTAATTTCAGATCGGATGCCAGACAATGTGAATTTTACTTTGTTTTTTCTGGAGTTTTTATATTCCTTTAAATATTTTTGGGCTTTACGTTGGATGCAATAAAGTTACTTGGAAACAACTTGATCCTTCCATGGCTTGCTTTTAAGCTTTGTTAAGCAAGACCAGAGAGTCTTTAGTCTAAGGGCTAATTTTGCCACACAACCGAGGCAATGGTCTTCTGAGAACTCCAATTGATACCCTGTGTGTTAGGAGGTCCTTCCATTACAGGCAGTGGAAAAATAAACTGTTGAGCTCCAAGAATGGTTCGACCTGATTCTTTGTTATGTCTTTCCCCAGACTCAGGCAGTTTTCTCACATGAATTCACTGAAAACTCTGCAGATCTCTGGAGCTGTCTCTCTGCATACTTCTCTGCCATCCAGGACCTTAACTCTGTGAATTCCAGAGGCCGTAACCTCTTCAAACTCTGAACTCTGTCTCCTCAACTGAGGGTGATAGCTAGGCTCTGTTACATATCTGAAAATATAAAATATACTCCAGGCAGTAAACTGGAGCAATCTCATTTGTTTCCCTTCTCTGAAACGTTACTGTCTTGTGCTACTTGTCTGATGTCTGAAAACTGTTATTTCATATATTTTGCTTAGTTATTTTTAGTTTTTTAAGTTGAGAGAGGAACTCCAGTTTCTTTTACTCCGTCATCCTAAAAACATGTCCATGTCTCTAAAAAGTCTCCACATCTTCTTAATCTGTTCTCTCCAATGTCAACAGTAGAGAGTCAGTGGAGTACAGTATGGTGGTTATAAAATGGGCTCCAGAGTCAGACAACCTGAGTTCAAGTAGTAACTTGGTCACTACTCTCTGTGTGACGTTATACAAGTTACTTAACCTCCCAGAGTCCACTTTGCTTATCCGTAAAATAAGAATGTTAGAAGTATATACCTATCTCATAGAGATGTTGTGAGATTTAACTGAGAAAACACACATAAAGCATTTAACATCACTCCTGGTACATAATAATTACTTAGTGATTGCCGTCATTTATAATATTCATCATCATAATCTCCTCATAAGCCAACTGACAAAGATAGCAACCTAGGGTCCCTCTGGCTAATGGAGCAACCTCACAGCTATTACTGATGGGACCTGTGCCCACCGCAGGTGACACCTAAACTGTCTCTACTAGCTGAAGAGTCTTGTCAAGTTCAGTAACTGAGAAGAATGTCTCCTCGAGCTAACGGGTTATGTCCGTTCCTCCCTAACTCCTTCCTTGCCATCATTCTTTCTATATGGTTTTCTTCCAGTCAAGGTCAAAATATCACCATTTTATAGATATTCTGGCCTGCCTCCCTCAGAAGGGGCAAAACGTTCATTTTCCATATTCATCCCAAGTACTCCATATACACTGACTCAATTTTATATTCAGTTTAACAATAAAATTCAGAAAACATACTTAAAAACCTAAATTGGAATTAACACAAGATATTAGCACAGCAAGCAACTCTGAGCTTTTCTCTATTTAATGTTCTATTGACTTATGTTAAAGCTCTTGTTTGCTCTTTTTCCAACCTCTGGGGAAAGATTTTTCCATAAGTGCAACTGGTTAAATGAGCATAAAAAGTAAGTGAAGCTTTGTTTCATTGCTGAAAAAGCTAATATTTGTTGTATGAATTTAGACACTGTTCTAGATTGCCATAAGGCAGAACTGTGTTAATCTCATCTAAATGGAGGTAGTTTTACTTTTCTAACTTACATGTGTCATAGAATGAGTCTTAATAAAGCCACTGATCCAGTTTGTCTTCCTATGAATGCATATTCTGTATACTGAGAAAATACAACACTGGGTGTTATAATTCAGCACAAGTTACACCTTAAACACAAAGAAACTTAGAGACATTATTGTCACAGCTTACCAAGCACTTTCACATACATTATCTGATTAATTTTTACAACAATCCTGTGAACTAAGGACTCATAACAGGAGAAAGTCAATATTGTGGAAACCAAAGAGAAAGACTAAAATGTCCAACAGCAATCCTTTCTCTACTCTAAAAATACTTCGTTCCAGACTACCTGAATTGAGCTCACTTAATAGTTGATGTCTGTGAATACTTCTTTTCAATGAGCTGTATCATCTAACTTTGCTTTATTCAACAGTGATAAAATGCCACTTTCTCATAAACACAAGTTTAACAGCTCAACATTCTTCTCCACTACTTTGTCTCTAAAACAAAGGTTCTTTTTTCCCCAACTTTTTATTTTGAAAAATTTCAAACCTCAAAGAGTTTTCAAAAATAGTGCAACAAATATGCCCTCTATCTGGATTCACCAATTGTCAACATTTTGCCATATTTGCTTTATACACACATACAAATATATGTATGTCTGTATGTATAAAGCAAATAAGTTGAAAATATTTAATATAATGTATTATATTTGAATTATTGTGTATATATAATATTTATATTTATTATATTTTATTATTTATCAATATATTTATTATAGTTTACATATCATTATATTTTATATGATTTATATGAAAGTTAGTAGCAAGCATCATGACAATTAAGTCATAAATACTTCAATGTGAATCTCTAAGAACAAAGACATTCCCTCACATACGCAAAATTATTGTACTCAGGAAATTTAACATTGATACAATGTCATTACCTAATATATAGTCCATTTTCAAATTTCCCCAAATGACCCAATAAATGTCCTTTATAGCTGTTTCCCTGATCTAGGATGCAATCCAAGATCACACACTGCATTTAGATGTCATATCTCTTTAGTCTCCTCTAAACAAAAAACAGCTCCCCCCGCTTTTTTGGTCTATAATGACTGGCATTTCTTAGAAAAACAAGCTCTCATTTTTGGATTTGTCTGATTGTTTCCTCATGATTAGATTCCAGTGAAACATGTGGGGCAGGAATGCTGCCTAAGTGACAGGCAGGGATCAAATCAGTGGGGTACGGGACATCAATTTGTTCCTCTTTTGGTGATGTTAAACTGCTTAAAAATTTGATCACACATTTAAGGCATTCTCCATCGTAAAGGCGCCTTTTTCCCTTCGTAATGAAGTAGTCCAAAGGGCAACACTTTGAGAATATCCTGTTCTCCAACAATCTTTCACTCACTTTTTAGCATTCACTGATCATTCTTGCTTGAATCACTTATTAATTACTATGGCTATTGTAAAATAGAGGTTTTTCTCTTCCATCATTCCTTCGACATTTATGCATTGGCACGCTTCAAAAATACTTCGTGATAGCAAAAAACAGCCAGGACCACCAAATGAGAGAGTTAGAACAAGAATGAAGATGCTCCCTGGAGAGAACTGAGTGCTCCAGAGGAAGGGACACGCCCGAGTAAGTCTGGAGCTAGTGCTAGACACACAGAGCTCTGTGTTTGCTGCTATGAAGATATTTTCTCTACGGTCGATCTGGTTCAAAAGAATTCTTCCATTGTGTAAGCTGTGGATGCTTACCATGTTCTTTGTTTCAAGATGATGATGGAATACTGGCAAAGGATCTAAAGAAACTACATTTTTCAAGCTTCATGTAATAACCTCTAGTTTCCTCCCTGAAGTAGAGAACCTCTGAAAGCATCAGACCGAGAAAATTGGACACGGCTGAAAAACCCAGGAGACCATTTCTGAAGTATGCTTGGCTCTGAAACTTTTTTTTTACAGTATAGATCAAGCACCCCAAAATTACACCCTTTCATCCCTTGTCTTGTATGGCTTCAGTTCAAAGAAGGAAAGTCTTTCTATTCCTTTCCACCTCTCTTACGGAGAGATACCCTGAGCCTTTATAACTATATAACCTTATAAACTTGGTCAGGCTAACTGTGTTCAGACCACTTTAATGCCATGATAATGTTAAACCCAGTGCTTCCAAGGTTCAGCCCCGACCACTGAGTTCCATGGTGACAAAGTCAAAAGAATATTTTAGTTTAATTCAGCAACCACAGTGTAACCCACACTCTGCCAATGGTGCCACCCTTGGATGTCATTTGTAAGTGTTTAACCTTATGCCTTCCAAGGTGCCATAGAGAAAGACAAAACCAATGCATGCCTTTTGCCAGGATATCACATAACAGGAGAAATAACTTACTAAATAATCCTCTTATGAATCACTATAAAATGATAAAACCTTATTCTTAGGAGGGGTCGTAGAGAGCTAGTCCAATCTCCTACCCAGTGCCAGGTTCATTGTCTTCAGTATCTGAAATAGTAATGCTACCTCTGTCTAAATACCACCAGAGAGAGAGCCCGTGACCACAACAGTTCTTTCCACTAGTCGACAGCTACACGTAAGACAGCCTGGAAACCATGGAGCTAAGAACCTAAGAATCAACGTGTCTTGCATATAAACCTACCAGTATACCAGAAAAATACAGTCATAGAAAAATGCAAACTTAATAATAGGCTTCCTTTCAATACTAAGCTTTTCCAAAACATTTAAAGCAAAACTCTATTGATCAAAATTTGATATCTCAATATTAAGCAAGTTAACAAGTAACATATGTTTCAGGTCAAGGAACACGGGGATTTCTCCCACTGTATCTCTTGCCCTGAAACAGATCTTTCTCAGGACAATTAAGTCAAAACTCCGCCATCTGTGTCTTCCTTCAGAGTCCCAAGAGCATCACTTTATTTCCTCTGTCTACCACACTTGCTCTGCATATTTGGGCTCACAGGATTAAACATCTCTTCTAGTCTCTTGATCTACTCACAATCCAGAATAGAGTGGCCACGGCAACTGATAAACTTAAGGAAATATGAATATACAGAAATAGTCAATGATTTTGAGCCTGGGTGGTTAGAACAACAGTGCTGTAATAGACAGAAAAAGGAAAAGGGACTTAATCTGGTTGGGTTTGGAGAAGTGAAGTTTGAGATGATGGGAAAATGCTCAGTGTCCAGGTATGAAATCCAGACAGATATCGATTTGAGCCATCAGTAGAGACAGCAGTTGAAAACATGACACAGATCAATTTCCTAATGAAAGAAAAGAGCAGCAGCAAAGACACCCACTTATACTCCTCTCCAGTATTTCTGCCTTGTACATTGTCTTTTGATTTTCTAATTTTTCCCCAACGAATACTCTTGTCTTCCCAATATACATAATTTCTGTAGTATCAAAAATTAAGTCTTGCATGCCTTCTATGTTACTGGAGTCATAAAAGATACTCCATAAAATCATTTTGGCTGGTTCTAACAACCATCCAAAAATATTTATGAAAAACCTAGTATCAGTGGGACTTTACCAATGAGTAACACTTTCCCTGGATAATGAAGCCCACCTTCTAAGGGTACTCTGGGGTATTATTTATAATATCTCTTTGAGGTTAACATCAAAGGATGGCTTTATATCAAATGCATGCATTCATTCAAAGAAAACTATTAAAAATCCACCATATGCAATGTACTGTGCTGAGATGTGCCTCTTGGGAGACACAAAGCTAAATAAGACAAGGTCCTCACTCTTGTAGATCTTACAGTATTTAAATCATCTCGGTCAAAATCAAAGATAAATTTGTGCCTTTTATCATTTTAGGGCACTCCTCTGTATTTGCTCATACAAGTGCTTGTAATTTTATAGTTTCTTTTCCACTTTAGCAAACAGTCTAAACTACTTAAACTAGCAACAATATGGTTTGAGGATAATTGCTACTTACTCCATATCTGTAGATAAAAGTACCTATTCTTAAAGTTCTCTACCATCACCTTTATTCATATGCTGAAACTATCAGTAAAAAGCTCACTAAATCTTTTAGGCACATAAGCCCTGAGCTCAGGTCATCCTGGCCTACCCAGTGGCCCAGAAATCCTCAGCACTCGGTCCTTCTTTCTGGACTTACTACTGCCATTTCCTGGGCCTAGAGCTCTCTTCTTCCCCATCCCAAATCTCCCCCCATTATCCAAATTCTTCCTTCCCTTTCTTCTTGGCATCTCCAATTCCTCTACTCTATAGAATCCCTTCTCTGACTCCTGATGATATCTATATATAGCCAGCCTCAACCAATCTAATATTTAGGCTGAAGTTTTCTTATGTTATTCAATAAATGTTTCATGTAAGTTCTTTTTTTCTCTAGAATATACCAGTAAGCTCTTTGAGGGAAATCTCATGTGTGTGTGCGCACACGCACGTGCATATGTGTGTTTCACTAGCACCATTCCACGCAATTTTATATACATTGAAGGTAGACAATATATGCAAATGACTGAACTACCGCTTGGTATGAATAGAATTTCATATAATACCTTATACACTTGGCCCTTTGATAAATGCTTTTAGATCACAGTATTGCTCACTGGGCCAAAATAAATTCATTGTACTCATAACCCAACTCTTCAGGGAAGGGTCTATTTTGATGGAAGACGAAGGAGGATGAGGGTAAATCTTTTAGCATATTGATATAACTATTATCATTACTGTATTATGGTCTTTTATAATTTAAGGCAACATGACTAACAAAGATTAAAGAACAATGAGTTATGAGTTATTAATATAGGGATAAAAAGAAGTCTAATACCAAAGCTATGAAAGCTAGTAATATCTTGCCCTTCATTTGCTGTCCTGTAATAATCAGATCAGGACCCCATTCCCCTAGTAGGAGTGATAAGTTCACCCAGAGTGGAAGTTTCTTCTTAAGAAGTCAAAAGACCCTTATGGCAATAAAAACAACCACTCTAGGCTCATTAGTATCACTCTTTAATAACTTAAGCAGAACCATTACCCAACCATATCAGGATTCAAAGTTTCAAACAGGATGGGGAATACAGAGTTTGGAAAAGAGTAACAAAAATTATCAGAAATAAATAGGCCAAAAGAAATCAACCCAGTATAGCCTAATCAACCTGCACTGAAGTGCAGGTGTAGGAGCAGCTGGGGAGGCAGGGCAAAGAGGCCACAAAGGAAACACCCCAAAAACAAGCCAGAAGGAACCACCTTGTGTTGGTAAGGGAGAGACGGAGTCATTGAAAACAACCTGGATGTCTCTAATTTCTAGATTAATGGAATCACAGGGTCTCTAGAAGCTTACAAACACACACACTCACATATACACACATACAGTCACTGTGCACATGCATTAGGGTGAAGCTATATTCGCTCATCATCAATGGGTCTCATCATATTGAAATGAAACTAAGAGTTCCTTCTTACCACATAAGACTCCTATTAAAAGGGTGTTTCATGTCTTAAACCGTCTTATAAACAACTGTTTTAAATTCTGAAGACATTACGGTGGGAAGAAAAGAGAAGTTGGGGAGGGGGGCAATTCACCAACTGGGCTTCACTTGAAATCATCTAGCATCACCCTTGCCTTTTTCCTGCAAAATAAAGCCTCAAAGTAGCGGAACACACAGGCTGAACAAGTGGAAACTGTCCCTGTAGAAAAACACAGGTGGATCTGCTCAATGCAAATGAATTTAGAGGGAATGTAAGTTTTGTTTCCTGGCCATCAAAAACAGTTTGGAGGATTTGTGCCAAAATTAGAAATAAAAGCATGCTCTTTTCCCCCAGCACCCCAGAGAGGTGCCTTTGAAGTCACATGTGCTACTCAGGGCACAAACAGAAACAAACATCAGGCCCTCTTTAAATTTTATTATATAGGGTTTGATATGAGACTGTGTCCTTCAAGCATTTACAAAAAGTCATTTTCGGCTCCTTCTTCTTAGATCTGATGAGCTTTTGTCTTCTGTCCTGGAATGTAAATCCATGCTTCCCTCTGGGTATGCCTTCTGGTCCCAGGGACAGCCTCGGGGACTTGGCCCAGTTGCCTGGATCTGGTTCAGCCACTGCCCGGATGGACAGGCTCCAGCTCCCGGCTTCTAGAGACTGGGGCTTACTCTCTGCAGCCACCTGGCAAGCCTTGGCCAGCTTTGCTGCCTTCTGGACTTCCCTGAACAGCTCACTGGGGGGCCTCAGGCCCTCCTTACTTCCCCTTTCAGCCCTACCAGGGCTACAGGATGATATGCAGCCATCCATTCTTCCCGCCTGATGCCCCACATAGGAGGTGAGAGAACATCACATTTGGAATAATAACAACTATAATGCTGGTATATTTCAAAATCAGGGACTTCCTTCATAAGCCTAAGTACAGAAACATTTATCTCATTGGTTTTGTTTTGTTTTCTACCTAGATACTAAGCTTAGAGTGTGGAACTATCGAGAGCCAGTGTCACATAAGTAGGAGCTGAAAGATCAAAGAGAGAGAAAGAAAAACATTTCATATTTCCCAATGCATTCATTCACCCACTGCATGAACTCTAAAGAAAAAACTCACAATAGTGTATTTTCAGTGTAAGAGATTTAATTGTACAATATTAGAATCCGGCATCTCTTCTCTGGAAGGGGAGCTACAGCTAAAAGGAATTTTAAAGACCAGCTAATCCAATTACTTTAAGAGGAGGAAACTGCTGCCCAGAAGTTAATGGCTCAGACTAATAGGGTAGTTACAAGAAGACATACAAGCCGATTAGAAGGAGCCTCCACTAGCCAAAGATGGGACAATTTGAGTATCAAAAAGAATGACTGTAACTGACTCAAACACATCAAATCTATAAAATCCAGGGGTTTAGGGGCTGACCTGGTGGCATAGTGGTTAAGTTTGTACGTTCTGCTTCAGCGGCCCAGAGTTCGCAGGTTCAGATTCCGGGTGCAGACATACGTATTGCTTATCAAGCCATGCTGTGGCAGGCGCCCCACATACAAGTAGAGGAAGATGGGCACGGATGTTAGCCCAGGGCCAGTCTTGCTCAGCAAAAAGGGGAGGATTGGTAACAGATGTTAGCTCAGGGCTAACCTTCCTCACACACACACACACAAAAATCCAGGGGTTTATAATGAATTGATAAGATGTCCTTCTACCTCCACCCCCTAAAAAACAGTAGAGAACAGCTCACTGGTCGACCACCAACAGAAGTTGCTAGGGCCCCAATTCATTATTCTGAAAACTGAGAGATAAAAAGAAAGACTGAAGAACACATCCTGCTTTCTCTTTCCAACCAAATTCCAGGATAACCAAATAACTGATGATGGAAATTCATCCATATAAAAGAATCCCAACTAATAAATGCAAAATAATGATGGAATTAGAAAATTCCCATTTTGCAGCTCCTAGGCAAGGTCATCAGTAGTTAGTTGCAAAACCCACGAAGTGGAAGGTTGATGGGGAACTTTATAAAGGATGGATCAGATATACAGCTAAATCTTCTGATCAATTTTAACATCACTAAAACTGGATCAATCAGACATTGTGTCCCTCTTAATATGATGCCATAGGAAGTATGCAGCACCACCCACAAAGTGTTCCTGCCAGAAAATAAAATACAAACTAAACCAGAATATAATCAGGCCTCTTGATCTAACTATGAGTCCTCAGGAAATACAGGAATAGATGCACAAGTTAAATGACACTACAAGGAAGCAATCAGCCAAACTCAAAATGTGGGACATTCTGTAGCGTAAATGACCTGGTTTCTCCAACAAATAAAGGGAATAAAAAAGGGGGAGGATTGGAAGGGAACTAGTATAGATTTAAAAATATTTAAGAGACAAAACAGCCAAGTCAATGAATGTACTTCATTTGGCTCCTAATTTGACCAACTATTTAAAAAACAACCGTGTAAGAGATAAGCAATGAAATGTGACAATGGACTGTGTGTTGGGGAATATTAAGGAATATAAATTTTTGGAAATATTTATGTTGTAGCTATACATAAAATAAAAATATTTATTAGAGATGCATACTAAAATATTTTGGGGTGAAATTTTTTGAAAAAGGAAGTTAATGACTCATCAGGACTGGAATCTGCTCATATGATACCCAACACATGCTCTTTTCATGACAATCAAATTCAAAGAGAACACAAATAGTCAACTTTTTTTAATGGTTCTTGAAACAAGAGCAACACCAGCCATTATTGTGTCCTCTCCTCCCTCCACTAATACAAGACAAGGTATGTTTGAACGAACAGATAAGCCACGTCTTCTCCCTCTAGAAACAAACATGTAAATAAGATTATAGGACAATCTTGTAGATTATGGTAGTTTTGTGCATTAGGTTAGCTCATCTTTTAGGTGTGAAACGAGGAGCAAGAGGTTCCCCTAGACCCAAGATCCCAAGAGTGCTTCAAATTCCTATGCACACTTGCCATTTGGAAGGAATAATACACTGAGTCACATATGCCTGGATTACTTTACCAGCCTAAATTTAGTCTTTAAACCACGTTCTAAGAGATGGAACACAGGACAGCCAAGAATCAATGAAAGTAGAGGGGAATAAATCCCATAGTAAGACTAATTAATTAGTAAAAATATAAAAGGAATGAGTATTTGGAAAAGAAAGTTCAGAATGGAAATGGGGCAGCAAAAATGGGGTGAGAGGGAGACAAAAGAACAACAGCAACACCTTTTACAAGTCTCAATTTAGCCCAGGATTGTTTAAAAAGAAAAAAAGTGCGACAAAAGTGAGAATGTCCACAAAGCATGGAAATATAACATTGGGGAGAAAAAAGAAAAAGAAAAGAAAAGATGGTCCTCTTCACTGCAGCATTATTTACAATAGACAAGACATGAAAACAACCTAAGTTATATATATATAACTTCCTTGTAGTGTCATTTAACTTGTGCATCTATTCCCGTATTTCCTGAAAACTCATAATTAGATCAAGAAGCCTGATTATATTCTGGTTCAGTTTGTATTTTATTTTCTGGCAAGAACACTTTGTAGCTGGTGCTGCATACTTCTTATGGCATCACATCAGGAGGGACACAATGTCTGAATGACCCAGTTTTAGCGATGTTAAAAGTGATGAAATATATATATATAATGGAATATTATTCAGACATCAAAAAGAAGGACATCCTGTCTTTTGCGACGACATGGATGGATCTTGTGGGCATTATGCTAAGTGAAATGAGTCAGATAGCGAAAGACAAATACGGTCTGATCTCACTTATATGTGGAATCTGAAAAAAACAAACTCATAGAAACAGAGAAGAGATTGGTGATTGCCAGAGGCGGTGGTGGGTGGTGGGTAAAATGGGTGAAGGAGGTCAAAAGGTACACACTTACAGTTACAAGTTAGACAAATCCTGGGGATGTAATGTACAGCATGGTGACTATAGTTAATAACACTGTATTGTATACTGGAAAGTTGCTAAGAGAGTAGATAAAAGTTCTCATCACAAGAAAAAAAATTTGTAACTATGTGAGGTGTTGCATGTTAACCAAACTGATTGTGGTGATCATTTTTCAATATATACATATATTGAATCATTATGTTGTATACCTGAAACTAATACATTTATATGTCAATTATATCTCAATTAAAAAAAAAAAAACCTTGTCCTCAAAGTTCCACTCGGCCCCCCACTTTAACAAACAGCATGAAAGGACATGCTGGGATTACATTACATGACATGTTGACAGTGGGCTGAGAGCTGAATATCACATGAGTCCCCTGCATATTAACTAGAAACAACAAAGTTTCCAAAACAATGACAGCATGTATCCTCCAGTTAGGTCTCAGTGGGCTGTACTTTGCTCACTATGAGGATTCTCTCTGTCAAAATAAATAAATAAGGCAGAACTAACAAAACCAAACAAAAAAACAATCCAGCCAGAGAAAAGCTCAAAACAGCACAAAACTAATAAAGGCAGTGTGGAGAGGGTCAACATTGTGAAATATCGTTGTTTTGTAATACATTTGAAACCTCTGAAGTGTTTGACAGGTCATGACATAGAACACTGACCTCAGGATTGAAACAGAAGCGCCATCTTTTTTTTCCCCTACTGAACTGGCCATTTCTTCCAACTGCTAAGTTTGAGAGAGAGAACGAGGAGAAGAAAAAGAGAAGAAAAGGAAGCTCATTCGGCAAAGAGCTGGATCCCAGTTTCCCTTGGTTCCCGACCTCAAAACGAAGTTGGTAAAATTTCCTGTCTGTTGTATCTGTTTTGACTGGGCAATAGTAACTTTGTTTCCTGTTTTTTCCAGAGGGCAGATCCAGCTTTCTTTCTGTTTCCTTATTTTTTTTTTAAGTACGTGTGTATGTTTATATGTTGAGATACAATTCTAATACCATAAAACTCACCTCTTTAAAATGCACAATTCAGTGGGTTTTAGTATATTCTCAAAGTTGTACAACCATCACCAATATATAATTCAAGAGCATTTTCATCACCCCAAAAAGAAACCCTGTACCCGTTAGTCACTCTCCATCATCCCCTTTTCCCAAGAGCCTACGGCAATTACTAATCTGTCTCTATGGATGTGCCTGTCCTGGACATTTCATATAAATGGAATCACACATATGTGGCCTTTCATATCTGGTTTCTTTCATTTTGCTTAATGTTTTCAAGGTTCGTCATGTTATACCATGTATCAGTACTTCATTCCTTTTTAGGGCTGAATAATGTTCCATTGTACAAATATACCATCTTTGATTTATCTATTCATCAGCGGATAGACATTTCCACTTTTTGATGGATTCATTTTTTTTTTTTTATGGATTCCACATTTTTGTTCGTTTTTTGTTTTTTTGGTGAGGAAGATTAGCCCTGAGCTAACATCTGTTGCCAATCCTCCTCTTTTTGCTGAGGAAGATTGGCCCTGGGCTAAGATCCATGCCCATCTTCCTCTACTTTATATGTGAGATGGCTGCCACAGCATGGCTCGATAAGCAATGCGTAGGTCCACGCCCAGGATCCGAACTTGTGAACCCCAGGCTGCCGAAGCAGAGTGTGCAAACATAACCACTACACCACCGGACTGACCCTGGATTCCACTTTTTTGATGGATTGTTTCCACTTTTTGGCTACTATGAATAATGCTGCTATGAACATTCACGTACAAGTTTTTGTGTGGATGCATGTTTTCAACTTTCTTGGATATATAACAAGGAATAGAATTGTTGCATCATATGGTAACTCTTATCTTTAACTTTTTGAGAAACTGCCAGACTGTTTTCCAAAAGTAGCTGCACCATTTTATATTCTCAGCAATGTATGAGGGTTCCAACTTCTCCACATCCTCACCAACACTTGTTATTGTCCATCTTTTTGTTTAGACACATTCTAGCGGGTGTGAAGTGCTATCTTGCTGTGGTTTTGATTTGCATTTCCCTAAAGACTAAGCTTCTTTCATATGCTTATTGGCCATTTATATATCTTCTTTGAAGAAACATCTATTAAAATCTTTTGCCATTTTTAATTGGGTTGTCTTTTAATTATCAAGTTGTAACAGTTCTTTATATATTCTGGATACAAGTAGTTTATCAGATACATGATTTGCAAATATTTTCTCACATTTTGTGGGCCGTCTTTTCACTTTCTTGAGAATGTCCTTTGAAGCACAAGAGTTTTTAAATTTTAATGAAGTTCAACTTATTTTTCTTTTGTTGCTTGTGCTTTTGATGTCATATATAAAGCCATCGCCTAATCCAAGATCACAAAGATTTATGCCTGTTTTCTTCTAAGAATTTTATAACTTTTAGTTCTTACATTTAAGTCTTTGTTCCACTTTGAGTTAATATTTTTATGTGAAGGGAGGTAGGGGTCCTCCACGTTTTCTTTTCACGACAGTTTCAGTCTGTTTGTAAGGCTGAGGCCCTTCCATCATTTATCTCAGTACAAGTCACACCTTCAAGGTAAGAGAAGCAGGTACTATTTTCAACAAATGAAACTACTGGGGAGGCAGGACACAGGGCAGGGGTGAAGAATACAAATTCTGAAGCCAGACTCTAGGTCAATTCTACTACTTAGAAGTTGTGTGACTTTGAGTCTAGTTATTCTCTTCTCTGTGCTCAGATCCTCCTCACCTTTAAATGAGGAGAGAAAAAATAGACCATCTTCAGAGAGTTGTCAGGATTATACGAGTTAATCCAAGCAAAGCACCCAGAACCGGCAATGGCCCATTGTGAGCACCCAGCACACGTCAGCTATTATTATCAGTAAAGATCCAGTGATATTAACCCGAGAGCTATAGTTTCCAAAGAAATATAGGTCTCAAAATAATAGCAGAATAGCACCTGGATGGGTGATGTGGCTTCCAGGACAACATCTCCGATTCTCACATCCTAGAGCGTTAGGGCTCCCCAGCTGGGGGCCACTTCATGTTGACAGCCCTCTTTGTCCTGTACACAAGTCACTTTCTGTTTTGTTTTCCACAAACTTGCAAATGTACCTGAGACAAATTCTAAACAGGTGCCAAATTTTCCACGCCACAAAAAGAAAAAAATAGACCTCAATATAATCAAGTAATCCTCTACCCTCTTAGACTCAAACCTGCCTTATAAGGGCAAAGTATTCTTCCTCTATAGAGTTTTTGTTTCCAGATCATTTTAGCAACAGTGTTAGAAACACTTTGAACGCTAGGGTCAGAGGGCTGCATTAATTCCCTCAGTCTCGATTTTTTCAGGAATTTCCTACTTTTCATAAATTTTAGGAGACATCATTCAATCCATGTAAACTCACATCATAAACAACTCTAAGTCTCTCTGCCAAGGGCTACCTTTTTTTACTGTCAACCCCTAATTATCCAGGTTTGGACAAGTTTCCATTTGAGGTGATTTCCCATCAGTTAGAATGCTTCTGGAACACTTGCCGTCCTACCCTCACAACTATCCCATCAATTAGTGTATGTTCAGCAACTGCAAATTACTTTTAATATTAGCATATGAAAACACAATTAGATGGGAAACCTTCTGGGATCAGATCACGTACAGGGTGACTGCTGAATTCTGACACCACTTTAACAAACATCAGCATTTGTTCATCCAGAAGAACGGCGCTCCCTTTTCACCCTGGAAGGTGCACTACTCTGATCCTACTAGGTTGCTTTGGCTTACAACAGCTTTCAGAATTCTTCTTAAGCATTCCTTTCAGACTCTGTTTGTTATCTATGTACACATACTTCAATATTTTATTCCTTTTTTAAAAACCAAAAGTGGGATCATTCAGCTCACTCATTTGCCCAGTCCACCCTCAACTGAGGACAACACTCGTGCAGGTTCCAGCGGACTCATCCATTTCCCCCTTGGACACCCCTTGTGAGGCATTTTAGTTCAAACACAGCTGTGTCTGTAGGCCCTGTTTCATCCCAGAGCCCAAGCTGAGAGCAAAGCAGCCTGAACTCCACCCTCAGGACACTCCTCGCTCAAGAAAACACATCTCCCTCGTCCACGCTGAATTCAGGAAGGATACACCAGGGTCTCTCTAAGTTAATAAAAGAGTAGAAACATTGGGTGAGGTGAGGCCACACAGTCTCTGCCAACAGGATGGCTTGTCCTCCCTAAACCCCTTTCTCTGGTGTTTCCCCATCCTTATCCTCCCAAGGGGCTATTTTAAGATCTAATTTCCCCCGTCTTAGTAAACCCACATCCTAGTTATGGCCTCAGTGGAGACTGAAAAAAAACAAAAGCTGCCAGTGATTCTTGGCATAATATGTGACAAAAATAAGGCATTGGGAAGTTACTTTTCAGGCCAGGTGAGGCTACCTGCATTCGGCATGCAGCTGCAGGAAACGGGCATGAAGAGCCAAAGAAACCAAACACAAAGGCTTGTCCACTAAAGAAAAGGAACAGCTCCACCCGACATATGGAACATACCTGCAGCTCTATGCCCCTGGCCTGAGACACCATGGCAACCTTTCTGCATGCTAAGCAGAGTTATTAATGGGTCTACACAATGAGGGCTTCTGTGCAAGTAGGGTGGCCAACCATCCCCGTATGCCTGCGACTGTCCCAGTTTTAACACCAAAAGTCCTGTGTCCTCAGTGGCCACCCTTCCACCAACAGCTCTTTGCAGCTGGCCTGCTCTTCCTCTTTCGCTTTACCCCAATCCGGGCCAGGACGAGAGAGGAGGCCAGAAACTAGCTAAGAGGTAAGGAAGAGTAGAGCACCCTGTCCCTGAGGCAGAACTTTCTGGATCTTGAAGAGCTTTGACTGGTTAGATTCAGCACAGTTCTCAAAGAGAGAGAGCCCCGTCTTTTATTCAAGCACCTTCAGTTGTTCAGCCAGGGAGTCCACACCCTCATAGAAGCCATGAGATCATATTCTGGGTTGGGTTGTAGACTCCCTATGAGCTCAATGCAAGAGACTCCAACCCAAAGTTTCCAAAAGTTTGGTCTCCAGACCATCTGCATTACAATCATCTAATGAGATTGAAAAAATCTAGGTCCCTGGGCCCACCCCACATCTGCTCGATCAGATTCTCTAGCAGTAGAGTTCAGAAATCTCCATTTCTTAAGAAGGCCCCCATTGAACACTGAAGTCTGAAAACTACTCTCCTGACTGCTGCTTCTTCCACGCCCTCACCCGCACCTTCACCATCAGTTACAGCCAGGGCTCAACGAGCACTGTAGTATCAGGAATCCCCAGGTTAAGCAAAATTAGAAACAAAGCGAGCTTGATTTTGGGTGTCTCCACTTCTCCTCTGTATCCCTGCCCATTTCCAGCCTTCTAAATTCCCTCTCTCCTCCCTCAGCAGCCCATTACCTTTGGCTGCCCTGTGGCTAGGCAAAGCTTACCAAGGCCTACCCTATTCTGAGGGGTCTCTCCATTCCAAAATTACCTCCGATTTCTCCTCCCTCAACCATTTAATCTTTTATTCAACAGTGCGTTTCAGTTTGCTGTGAGGAAAACAATCGGGATGAATTAATTCATACTTAACACAAAATGACTGAAACAACACCTTACTCTTCTTGGGAAGGAGGAGTTGTTTATTACCCAATGAGTCACTGATTGGTGGAATTAATGGACATGTAGGGAAAATATTTTTGGAGTTTCTAGGTTTCTTCCTTAAATCAGTGCTTTCTACAGACTTCCCTGACTGGCACAAAAATCTTGATTTGGCAAAGAAAAATGCTACTAAGACAGCTATTACATAACTCCTCATAACATGTGCCTACAGGGAAGTGATTAAAGAACGGTCTTCGGTTCTAGGCAGACATGGGCTTAAGTCCTGGCTCTACCACTTATTGGTCACATGACTCTGGGCAGTGTAGTTAACCTCTTACTCATAAAACTGGAGATAATTCACCTATCTACACATCTCAGAAGGGTGTTCGAATTCAATGAAACAATTTTTTCAAAGTATCTGGCATCTGGCACTTAACAAATAATAATTATTAGCATTATAAGAGTATGCATATAGTAAATATTCATCCAAACAACTTTGCTATATTCAATTACACAAAACTATTCTTGTGTGCATAGTCTTCATGCTTAATTGTTCATACAGCCTTAGTGTTCATTCACAACTCTAAAAATCTAGGGAAAACATTGGTCATCATCAACCTGGTTTTGCCTTGGACAAGTAGAGATTTGTAGAATTAGTCCAGTTTGCCAAATGAACCAGTTCAGTGTCTAAGAGCACCACGGCTACTGCTGCTAATTTCCTCCTGGTTTTTCAGCCTTTAAAATCCATTCAATGTCATGGTCACCAAGGCTACTGCCTCACTGGCCACTTCCAGCATAACTGAGCATGTGGAGAGGAGCTGAGCACAGTGGGAATGATGGGTATCGGGATTTCTAATGGTCACTGGTCAGCTCCTCTTGGCCAGGCCCCCATCCTACAGGGTAATGATGACTATAACCATAAAGGACAAGGTTGAAAGGAGCATCAAACCGGCTCCTTCAAACAGTAGAAACCGAGACAGTCTTGCATTGTTGGCACAACTTATGGTACTGTCCCAGTTGAACTAAACACCCAGAAAATGTGTCCATTTTCTGCTGGGAATTTCTAAGACCAAGAAAGATGGACACATATGAGAAATGGCCCTCTAAGGTAGAGAGAGTTGATGGCCTTTGGGTTCCTACCACGATCAACATGTGGTGGCCCAGAAGGTAAAATTGAGGGGCACCCCCAGGAGGCAAAGAGAAGAAATCTTTAAAATAAATGGGCTGCCAACCATACCTCTACCGTAATTACAAGGTAAAGAAATACATAGTGAATATAAGCAAAGCACAGCTTAGAGAAAAACCAAAAGAGGGGTGAGGGTTCAACAAGATGTCAGAGGGGGAGGTGAGACAGACCAAAGGCAATGGATGATGACAAAAACAGAAGGATGGCAAGTTAGAGAATAATGGGACAGAATATCTGCCAAGAAAACAGACAGTGACGACTATTATCCCAGATACTGTAAGTAAGCAAAACAAAATTAAATTCCCAGAAGTAAGTAGCACATCATAATAAATAGTAGCCACTATCCATGATTCATGATATTCTTTCTTATACAGGATCCACTCCTACTTGATTTTACATATTCAATTGTGATTAAGCTTTCCAATCTGTTCAAAAGCAATTCAAAACCAAATTCAAAGAACACATTTTGTCATCTCTAGTTACAATGTACACACAGAGTTCTCAGATGTTAAAAGCAGTGCCTGACCTAGGAGTTTTCACACGCAAGTTACACACCACTAGTGGAACTCTTTCTGGAACCATAAGCCAAGCTCTAAAGGCCATAATTCAAAGCAACATGGAGAAATTAGAGAAAGACATTTTCATTAGCATGAAGCTTTAGACTTGAGGCCAAAGATTTGAAAGGAAATGCAAAATCCAATCGGATAGAATAAAATGACTATATAATGCTGCCATGAGCCAAAGAAATGTAGAATGCAATCAAGCAGTGAAAGGAATTAGTTGTAACCTGAATGAGGATGCAGACATATGTCGACCCAAATTGAACGAAAGGACATAAGGATATCAACCCAGGAGACCAAGGATGAAAATCCATTGCATCTGAAGGGTGTGGTCTGCTATCCATTGTCATAGCTACTATTTGGGCTTAGCCTCCTGCTGTCATAGTGATTATAAAATGGACTTATTGCCAGTTCTAAGACAGCCTAGACGCATGCCTCATCAACCCCAAATTTCTGCCCGATAAACAACTGTATGGTAGCCCAGTCACCTCAACAGCTAGCATGGAAACCTCAGCCTGCCTCACATAATAGATCTTCTTCCCATAGTGAGCATAAGTCTCGATAACCCTGGAAAGATTCAGAATTAAATACAGTAAATAAAAGCAATAGTATTAATAGTCAGAATAATCTTTGTACATGAGGTATTAAACTGTACGGAATGCTTGAGAATCTGACATCTTTGAGAATGTGCCAGATTGCAACTGATTTTAGAATTGTTATTGAGCAAAAGGTGAAAATATGAGTGTCTTCAAACATTATTACAATGTTTAGGAAATGAGAAATCCACTGTATTTATCAGCTTAATTTTTAAATTTACAAGGATTATTTAAGTACTTAACAAAGTGTTGTTTGCTAAGGTTTTTAAATTTACTTTAGTAGGCATTTGAAATAATTAAAAAGAAGATTGGATATATTAATTTACAAATGCAATTTTAAATGTTAACAGAAATGTGATTAAGTTATAAACTAAATGGATTAATGGGAATTTAGTTTGTCCAACTTTAATTTATTGACCGTTACTTAAAACAAACACCCAAAAACTGTTTATTCTTATTTCATACATTACTTACTAGATTTATATATAGAATAATAAGGTATTTTAGGTAAAATAAAGGCATAAAATAAAAATAAATCCAGTTTTCAACTTTAATAAATCAATACTAATTAAAAATTAATATTCACCAAAAACAAATATTAATTTTAGTCCTGCCAAAAATGCATAACCTGAATCTAATCATGAGGAGATACCAAACAAATGTAAAATAAGGAGTTTTCTACCAAAAAAAAAAGAAAGAAAATTGTTCCATACTCCTCAAAATATCACTGTCACAAAAGAAAAGAAAGAACTGCTCCAAATTAAAGAAGACCAAAGGGACACGACAATTCAATAAAATGCATGGTCTGGGATTTTCTTTCATTAAAAATGACATTATTGTTTCAATTAGTAAAATCTGAATGAGGCCTGCAGATTAGATAGTATTACAGTATTAATGTTAACTTCCCAGTTTTGAAAATTGTATGGGAGTTATGTAAAAGAATTCCTTTGTTTTCAGGAAATACACAGTGAAGTATTTAGAGACAAAAAAAAATCTTGTCTGCACTTATCTCAGTGGTTCAGAAAAAAAGACAGAGAGAGAAAGAGAAAAAGATAAACGTATTATAATGTCATCATTTGGAGAATCTGGGTGAAAGGTTTACAGGAATTCTTTATAATATTCTTGCAACTTTTCTGTATGTCTAGTATTATATCAGAATAAAAGTTAAAAGAAAGAAAAACTAACATTAAAGTAACAGTTTAAAAAAAACACCTTTGGAGATCAAAAATCATCCATTGACAGAGAAGCACAAAAAGATGATTAAAAGCTGGAAAAGTAAATCTGAGAGAGGAGAATAGGACTGAATAAAATGGCCCAAAGGGGAACTTCACAGTCTTCAGAAAAGTCTAAAAATTAGAGAAAGGATTATTTAAAGTATGTTAAGCTTTCCTCTACTTTGAACCCAAAGTTAATTATATGGAATATGGGATGCCCACAGCAAATGCCTGCCCCAAGATTTAACCCAACGGGGCAGCTGACATTCAGGATTATTACCCCCACCCCACCACCTTCAGCAGAACTCCTCTTCTGGAAAATCTCCCTCTTGACCTAACACCAAATGCTTCTAGGTAGAAGGCAGGTCCCACCCCTGGTATCCACATATCAACCCCAGTCAGGCCAAGACTAAAGGGTTGTGAATCATTCTTTGTATTAGGACGAAAGACTTCATTCAGCGAGAAAACTTGTAGGAATAGTAATTCTCTCAGCGTTCTCCTTGGGAATATAACCCACCATTCCTAAACATTCCCTCTTGCGGGTGTTCCCAAGACACAGATATCTGACTTCAAATGTGCCTGGCCCTTCTCTGAGACCATAAACAGACAGACCAACCAAATAGCCTAAAATATTTACAGCTTTGCCCTGGGTTGTACCAGCCCCATCTATGAGCCGCCCTGTGTGCTGTACCCCTGCAGACTCCAGCTGGCCCTACTCTGCGGGCACGCTGCATGACAACAGACTGCCTAACCTCTTACTCCACAGTAAAGTACCCAGTCAGGGGGCAGAGCACGGAGGCTCAGGACAGAATAAAAGAAAATAGGAGGCAATGGCAGCCTATGAAACAGACTAAAGCAGACAAAGAAATTTTCTAACAGGATCAATTATTAAAAATCAAAATGGGGGCTAGCCCAGTGGTATAGTGGTTAAGTGTGCATGCTCCACTTCAGCAGCCCAGGGTTCACAGATTCGGATCCCGGGTGTGGACCTACACACAGCTCCTCAAGCCATGCTGTGGCGGCGTCCCACATACAAAATAGAGGAAGATGGGCACAGACACTAGCTCAGCAACAGTCTTCCTGAAGCAAAAAGAGGAAGATTGACAACAGATGTTAGCTCAAGGCCAATCTTCCTCACCAAAAAAAAGAAAATCAAAATGAACATCTAAGGGAAGTTGTGGTATCCTCTTTAAAGTTGTGGCAGAATTTTATTTATTCTGAATATTTCAAATACTCCCATTCCTGAAACCAGGAGACAGACTACATAACCTTGAAGTGGTTATACAGTGGTAAATTGGAGACTAAGGGTGTGTGTGTGATTGAAGCAGAGAAATACATCACAATTCCATTAACTTTCTATTAATTCAACAGGCGTATGAGTAAGCACATGTTATAAGTATAACGGAAACTGGGAAAGGAGGGGCTTTCAAAAACACATTGAAGTGGGGTTAGAATTCAAACGTGAAAAGTGCTTTATTAACTGCTTAGCACAACAGTTCAATGAAATAAGTACAACCAGCCTCATTTTCAAGGTAAGAAATCTGGAGGAAAAACCAGACAAATGTCAGAAAGACATTAAATGGCAAAACCAGAAGTCCTAATAGAACTGAAGAGTCTCCAATCCTAGTCCCTGATCTGGAACAACTGGGTAATCTTGGCAAACCACCCCACTTTCCAAGATCTTGGATTCCTTATCTGTTCCATAAGTGAACTGAACCAGATGGCCCCTAAGGTTGTTTCCAGCCTTAAAAAATATATATCTAGAATTTCGATCCTAGGACTTAGCCCCACTAAACATACATCACAAGCCAGATCAGGATAAGAAGAGAAAAAGCCTAAAATAAGACCATTTCAGAAAAACTCTACATCTAGTTTACTTTTTCACACAGAAAAGGAAATGGTAATTATTCAATTTTTTAAGAAGTTATGATTATTCAAATGAGGTGCTACAGAAAACTCAAATAAGGAGAGGATCTTCGTTCTGTTTCTCTCGTGGTTATTGAGAATAACACCTCTAGTCCCTGCAATGCAGAGGCAGCTGAAGCAGTGCTGTGCCCTTGGAGGGAGGAAAGCACCCTGCAGGGGCTGTCACTCCTGCTCTCCTTTCCCTTTGTATCCGTCCCTTAAGGAAGAAAGACGCAGTCATCAGCCCCCAATCCCTCAGTTCCCTCCCCTTTTTCCCAAGGTCAGGTAACTCCTGCGGTTTGGGTGCTTGGAGAAGCCTGTGTTCATTCCTGCTCCCCTTTGGTGACCCAGCGGCCTCCCTTATGCTGCTTCCAGGTATCAATTGCCCCTGGGAGGGAACCCGTCCTCCTGGCCTGCTGAGCCTCCCAATAACCCTGTCTGCTCAAATACAAGATGACTGGGGGCCAGCCCTGGTGGCCTAGTGGTTAAGTTTGGCACACTCTGCTTCAGCAGCCTGGGTTCGGTTCCCAGGTGTGGACCTACACCACTCATCAGCCATGCTGTGGTGGCGACCCACATACAAAAACAGGAAGATTGACAAAAGATGTTAGCTTAGGGTGACTCTTCCTCAGCAAAAGAAAAGATTGGACCAGGAGGAACCTGGTTATAACCCAAGTCTCATCATTAACTAGCCACATGACTTGTAATTAGATATTTAATTTCATGTGCCTCTTACCTCATCTGCAAAATAAAGGTTAACATCAGACCTATCTCAACACAGAACTATATAAAATCAAACATGTTTCAAATATATAAAACGTCCTTTCAAATTAGTAAGAAAAAGATATATCTCTCAGTAAATAAAGAGGTAGCCAGAAGGGCTAATCACAAAAGAAATAAAAATGGCCAGCAAACATTAAAAGATGCTCAATAATAAATCAAGGAATTGAAAATAACACAACCATTAGACACTTTCATCCAACAGATTGGTAAAATTTTAAAGTTTATATTAGCAAGGGTATGGGAAGATGGGTATTCTCATACATGCTGGTTGGAAAGTTAGATTGTCATTGCCTTCTGGGGGGAATTTGGTAGTATCCAACAAAATATTAAATAGGCATGCCTTTTGATCTGGCAAAATCTCTTGCAATACTCTCCTAGAGAAATATTCTCACAGATACCAAAAATGTATGTATAAAGATGTTCAGTGCAGCACTGTTTACTTAACTGTCCATTAATCAGGGGATGATTAAACAAATTATGGAATACCTATATTATGAAATATTAAACTGCCACTTAAAAGAATTAAGTAGATCTATTTATTTGTTTTGACACAAATATATTATGAAATTAGAACAATGCCTGGCACATAGGAGCCACTTAGTAAATATTTGTTGAATAAATGAATACATATATACCTTTTCACAGCACTTTTACATATTCTCTCTGACCTAATTCTTACGGTGACCCTACTATATGAGCTAAGCAGGTATTACTGTCCCCAGTGTAAGGACAAGGAAGTTAAAGTTCAAGGTGATTATGACTTGCTCAAAATAAACCAAAGGCACGGAACTAAAACTGAACCAGACCCATGGGTCAGCGCGCTTTGGTGACCAACACCCACTCTGCCCGCAGTGAGGCCAACCTGCAAGCAAACCCGTGGGGAAGCACCAAGTTTCTAGGCAGCTGGAGGGTCCCTCAGGAACTGCTCGTTGACTGGGACAGACTGATTCCTCCTTCACCAGCCAAGCCTTCCATTAGGTGAGCTTTGGCTCTCTGGACCTCTACTCAGGCCCGCCGGGAATCTAACAGGTCTGAAAGGAGGTCATGCAACAAGAGGTCGTCATGGAAACCCTACCCACCTCCTTGCGCCTGAAACAGAATGAAGTGGGAAGGGAAAGAGGAGCATTTGTGAAGTGCCTGCTATGAGCCAGGCACGATGAACAGGAAAAAATTCCTCTGAGCCTTCCTTTACAAATCACCAAAAGAAAAAGACACTGTGCGTTGTTACACGAAGTACAAAACATGTCCCAGTCGCTGCTTAATCTGGGGCAGTCAGAGCGGCAAACGAAGTTGAGTCCACGTGGAGCTCACTCGCTCATCCCGCTCACCAGTGCGCATGTCAGACAGCACAGTCTCGTTACCACGTGGCCGTCGTGCCACAACTGTGCACTGACCTTGCCTCCCACAGGTGGGTACTCTACCTGCTCACGTCGGGAATATGCGTGTCAGACACAAAAGAAAGAATTACTAGCTGATCTGTGAGACACAAACACTCTGTCCCGGATAAGCTAGAGGCCAGCCAACATATTCAGAAATTTCAGACGCTGTGTTCTCACTAAAACAGAGTCTTCTTTCACTTTTATTCACCCTCCTCTCTCATTATCAGAAAATGGTGAAAATTGTGCTGTGTTGCAACGGTGCATTGTTATCTTGGAACTTTCATCTTAATTACAGAGGCTCTTAGTAACTGTTGCCTAGTAACAAACACATTTGAAATAGATTTGTTGACTTATTATGAGATACTCTGAAAAGACCTTGGAGTGAAATTCACTGATGGAAAAATGGTAAAGCAAAAATATTTTTTTAACTGAAAAAGTACTCGCAAATGTAAGGCATTACCAGATTCCAAAGATATTACTGAATGTCTACAGTAGTTTCATAATATTTTATGCTACTTTATTACCGATCTATTATTTTCCCAACCACTTCAGATGCAGTTATCTGATTGAAAGGCTAGTGAGAAAGGCCTTAGGCTTTTAGTCAAAGTAGGATCCTACACAGAAAAGCAATGGCTTCTGGATTTCCCAGGTTGGAAATATCCTCCATGGCATAGCTTTGAATGCTGCTTCTATTCGAGATCTCAAGAAGTGTCTGAGGCTTCTGTGGGTTTTCAATTCAGAAGGAAAAAGCAAGGGAAGCTTTCCCTCAATCCTTCCAAGAATATTTCTTTAGCACCTGTTAATAAAATCTGTGATAGTGGAAATTGAAATGTTTTAGGACTACATCCTACACACATCTTCCCCACAGCAAAACTCCAACCCCACACATTTGCCCCATTGAACCATGACCTCCTCTGGCCTCCTGCCAAGACTTGGCCATCCACTCACCATTTCCACCTCAGAAGCTGGGGGTCTTCACCCACTCTGCTCTGCTCTTACTATCTCAGAAGAAGGGATCCTCACCAGCAGAGTAAATCCCTCCTATTCCTTGTATCTTTCTGGTGTTTTATCTGCCCCTGCTTCTGTTCCAGTCTCTTTTCTTCCTTGTTTGAAAAACTTCTCAAAAGAGGAGTCTCCATTCACTGGCTCTCCTTTCTCACTTCCCACTCAATCCTCAACCCACAGCAATCTGACTTTACCTCATAATTTCCTCTTCCAGTCACCATTTCTGTTGATTCTAGAAAGACTTCAATTAAGAGTAGTATAATTTTTCAAAAATCTATTTTCTGATATGCTTGTCTTTGTATTTGCAAAAATACTGGTTGAGATTAAACTATTGGTTCTACCATCATACTTCTCCCAGTGCCCTGCTTCATTGAGCTCTGGGGTAGACCATTACTTCAGCCTCAGAACCTACTAGTCTCCTGGTCTACTCAAAGACATCCCACAGCTGCCAAATTTTCTTCCTAAACAATTCCCAATCTGACAATCTCCCCACTCTGCTCAAAAGCCATCTTGGCTCTCCATTTCTTCCAGCAGTCTTCCTTCCCAGTTTTTTCTACTACACAAGTCCACCTCACCCTAACCCATGTGCCCAGGGAGTCCTTCAAATTTACCACAGTCCAAGCCTACACCCCTATGATGAGAAGAATTAGCCTCCACTGAAGGAGGGCAGGGAACACCCACTAAGTGGGCCCCTCTCCAGGACATTCTATCTGGTTGCCCAGCACATCTCAGGTTGCTTCATTCATTTACTCTGGCTGCCTGACCCCATGGGCATTTGAACTTGAGGCTGTGGGCCTGAATCCTTGTACTGGCCTTCCTGCAGCCACCTAAACTCAATTTAGTCATGGATTCCTTCACTGCATAAATATTTATCAAGTGCAAATATTTGTCAATGTGCCAGGCATTGTTTGTAGGCAGTGACGACACAATAATAACAAAAAATAATACTCTCCCTTATTTTATGGAGTTCATGGAATAAAGAATTATTCAAATAAATATAAAATAAGTTCTATAAGAACAACTACAGTCATGCGCCACATAACGTTTCGGTCAACAATGGACTACATATATGAGAGTGGTCCCATAAGATTAGTACCATATAGTCTAGGTGTGTAGTGGGCTACACCATCTAGGTTTGTGTGAGCACACTCTGTGATGCTCACACAATGACAAAACCACCTAACGATGCATTTCTCAGAACATATCCTCGTCGTTAAGCGACAATGACTATATACAAGGCTGTAAGAGTTTACAGTAGAGAGAACTAGTCAAATTAGGGAAGGCATCCCTGTTGAGCACTGAGAATTAAAGGACCAAAATGCATCAACTAGGCACAGTTATGTGGTGGGGGCGTAGGGGTGAGGAAAGTGGTACTCCGGGAAAAGGAACAACATGTGCAAAGTTCTCGTTCTTTCTCAAATTTTTTACCCAGTATGCTCACCATCAAGGAGCCTCCCTACTAAGCTATGTTTCTTTTGTAGCATGTCATTATTGACTTCTAAACTAAACAAAGACTCCCACTGCAAAATCAGAGCAATCATTGTTTTTGAAAGACTTAGGCTGAAACAACAGGACCTAGGTTTTAAAACATATATTTACAAAAATATTTTTCTGTATTTCAATACCCAGTTATTCACAGCTTGCATCTTTTTAAACTAAGGGTGTATATCCAAGTATCGTAAGCATTCACTTCTCATCAACTTTCTGACAAATTCCACTCAGAACAGCTTCTACCATAAAAGTTAATGTGCCACTTCCCAAAAAAGTCACTTCAATGTAAAATAACTTTGCCTTCCTGCTAATATTTTACAACTAATTAAAGCTAAAATGATGGACTAAGAGTCCCCCGGTTTGGCTTGATCCACAGACGGGCACAACCACAGTATGTGGGAAAAAACACTAAGTTGTGAATGCTGGAGAATATATAACGTCTCCAAACATTTGCACTGCCAAGAAACAAAACTGGTAGGGATGTTTGGCAAATATAAAAATGAGATGTGAAAACTTCAGAACAATTATCTGTGTAAATCAATTTCCATGTTTCAAAAGTTCAAAAGACAGAGTCATTATGTGCTCCTAATTAACCTTTGTAGTAACCACTGTTTGTACACCTTCTGTACAAAAAAATCACAACCAAATCCAACGGACTGGCAAACCACCTTCTGGCATTTATTACTAGCCCATAAAATGAAAACTTTCTTCAAATGTTTTCCTAGGTGCCTTAATTGTACAAGAAAATTAATAGGAAGTGGAATTGTGCCAACCCCTAGCTGCAGAACAAGATTCCGTTGTCAAAACTCATTCACACCAAGGTGGTACTCTACGTTCAAAAGACAGGACGGGAATGTTTCTTCAGCCAAGCCAAGGAAAATGAATGACCACCACTCAGAAATATACGGTCTGTTAGGGCAATGCCCTCAGGCCTGATCATCAAGGAAGGGCAGGAAGGGGAGGATGGAATGAGGGAGGCCACAGGAAGGCATGAGGTCATCTGTCAGGAAATCAACAGGATTCAATCATTCTACAGGATTTTTCCAAGTTCCCTCCAAAGTAATCTAGGTCTAAATTACATTCATGACATAAAAGATCTACTTTTGCACATAAAACAACGTATGCACCCATCACTCAGTCACTGATGATATTGAAAACCCCCTGTGCTGTCCCTTTCCTCAGACCCTCACATCCTAGCAACTTCCAGGGGAATAAAACTCCCTCAAGGACTGGGGCCTCACACTAACTCTGGGCTCATTTTTATGGTAAAATATACTCTTGTTTACATTAAAGGTGGTACCAATACACCCAACATGTGACCGTCCCTTTGGCATACATACATACAAAAAAGCCTTTTTTTGGCCTATTAGTACATTATTTTCACAGCAGCCGGAGCAATCCTGTTAAAAGCCTAAGTCACACATCATGTCACTTCTCTGCTCAACACCTCCAGCAGCAACCCCTCATTTAGAGTTACTCCAACTCCAGAGTCCCTATAATGGTCTATAGGCCCTTCATTCCCCTCCCCACTCACACCCCCACCTCCCTGCCCACAAACACCCCCACCTCCCCCCCCACACACACACACCTCCCTCCACACACACACCCGTCCCCACTCTCCCTTCCTCCTCACCCCCCACCCCCATCCCCCATCCCCACCCTCCCTTCCTCCCCACCCCACCGCATTAGCCTGCTGCCCTCCAGTCCTCCACCTCTCTCCTCTTCCTATCCTCCCCGCAGGCTCCCTGACTGGCTTGCCTCTCCCACACCTTCCAGGTTCACTGCTTGCTCTTGCTACTCCCATGGCCTGGGTTTCCACAGGGCTCACTCTCTCACCTCCCCCAAGTTTTGCTGAAATGTAAGAACTAGATTTCCCTGACCAACTCATTCTAAATTGTAAGCTGCCCTCCAATGCCCCTGCCCAACCCAGTGACACTCTATCTCCTTTCCCTGCTTGGTTTTTCTCTATAGTACTTCTCACTTTCTAATATATTACTCATTGTTTTGTTTGTGTATTTTCTGCTTCTTCCCTCTAAAATGGAAGCACCACGAGGGCAGGGATTTTCACCTGCTTTGTTCACTGCTATATCCCCAAGTACTCAGGACAGTGCCTGGTTCATAGCAGATGTTCAATCAATACTAATTAAATGAATGAATTCCACCATTGAATGAATAAAGGAAGGAGTGACTGAATTCCCACCATCAAGAAATGGGACAGAGGAGATCAGCCCTACTGGGCTTGACAGGAATGCAGGCAAAGTCAAGCCCAATTTTACTTTCACCTCAGTCAGCTTCCGAGGAGCCTGGGATTGCAAAACAGTACAATCCAGGGTAGACCCTCTTTCACATTCTCCATCTGACCATCCCTGTCCCCCCAGTGCCAAGCTTCTGATTATGAACTAAGCTTCTGGTTATGACTCCAGTGTAATATTTAAAATCCATTAGTCCCGGGGCCGCCCGGTGGCGCAGCGGTTTAGTTCACGCTTGGCAGCCCGGGGTTCGCGAGTTCGGATCCCGGGCGCCCGCCGACGAACTGCCTGTCAGCCATGCTGTGGTGGCGTCCCATATAAAGTGGAGGAAGATGAGCACGGATGTTAGCCCAGGGCCAGGCTTCCTCAGCAAAAAGGGGAGGATTGGCAACGGATGTTAGCTCAGGGCTGGTCTTCCCCACAAAAAAAAATAAAATAAAATAAAATCCATTAGTCCCAAGAACTCCTTTGGCACCCAATGAGCATCCACCCCCCTCCATTTCCCAATGCTACACAATGCCCTTGGGCCTCTCCTTATGCATAGGCTACAAGGACAGACGGATCCACCGTCAACAAATACCCAACATTAACCGAGAACAGAAAAAGCCAGAAAGAAAAAGAAAAGCATATCATTTCATCCAGACATTTAACTAGCCCAGCCAAGTGTAGATCAGGTAACATACTTGGCTCCAGGCACAAACTCCACTCCGAACTCATGAACCTCAGGACAGTAACTGAACTTGTTTGGAGAGAATAAAGAGATAGACGCATCAAATTGTAGTCCGGGAATCCAAAGACCACAAATCCTTTCCTATTTACTCTGCTGAAGTGAAAAGTGACTTTGGAAAAAATAAACTCTGTATCCATTTCCTTGTTTGTAGCAATATGAGTAACAGAACAACCCCACAGAAAAGCAACACCACTTTATGTACTTGGAACCAAAGTCTTGCTCTCCTTAGTCTCAATCTGTGTTTCCAGCCTTTGTGGATTTCCTCTGGCCTAGAATCCCAGATCTCCAGTCTGCTGGTCCCAAATTGTTTACCGCACATCATGCGCCTTTTAGCTCATAAACGGGCAATGATAATGGGTCAGGCACTTTACATGCATTATGTCATGTAAACCTCTCAACAGCTCCAGGCGGTAACTTCTATTATCATCCTCCCTTTACAGACAAGAAAACTGAGGTGGGCGAGATGAAGTGACTTTCCAATTGAGTCCAGAGCTCAAATCGAAAGGTCTGGCTTCAAAGCGTGGACTCTTAACTACACGATACAGCAAGGTTACAGAGGCTAATGCATTACAAATTAGCTTCTTGAAATAAAAGTATATACAGAAATAAAATGTAAGTCTTTACAGCATAAAAAGTAAGATGGAGGACTGCATTTATATTTGTTATATGGTGCATAATGTAACAAGGCCACATAAAATAAGCAAAATAGGAAATTCAGAAGGAGCATATACACGACACGTTTATCAGAAATGTTTCACGTTCTTCAGTGTTTTTGAGAAATATTTATTAAAAATTGACTTAATGATGAAGAGAACAATTCCCCAGTTCAGAAGAGAATGCCTTATATTCTTAATAGCATACAGAAAATATTCTTTGAAGTAAACACCAAAATCAAATTTAGAAAGTGAGCCACAACGTAAATGAGCTATGACATTAAATTTTCCTGTCTGCTGCACTCATGGGCCTCCACAGCACCTGTATGAGTAGAAACTCACAATAGGAAACAGAATGGAAAAAAAGCAGTGTAATTCTCAACATTATTCGAAATGTGAAAGAGACCATGTATGTGCATTTTCCTCAACATCATCATAAACTAAATCTTCACAGCTAAGAGTCTCTTTAATATGTTCACCATGCGGAATGTTTTTTTAATTGAAGTTTAAAGCTAACAGACAGAAAAAAGAATTTCCCTCTCAAACTCTCATTCAAAATCTCAATCTTACAGAAAGTGGAAAATAATTTGAAAAATATACGTGAGTACTTTTGAAATCTTGAGTACTGTGTCTATAAAAATTTAACACTTTTAGCTTTAGAATTCACACTCAAAACCTGGGTAATCACCGCATTGATGGGGCTCAAACAACGGCTCCATTTGAAAAGAATAGCAAGACAGCAGGATGGGGAGAGCTGCCAGTTCTAGAAAGAAGAAAATGGACTGGGCAGGGAGCACCTTGGGAAAACAGAGCCAGGGAGTCATTAATGCTCCCATTTATAGAGGGCTGTGCCCTGTTCTTTGTAAACACTCATCTTCTCTTTTCCTCTCACACTCAGTCCCTCTGTGGAGGCTAACCCCCTCTGCATGATGAGGACACAGGTGCAGTGGGCCCCGGGTCACCTGCTTTTACTGCCTCTCAAAAGCCAGGTGGGTAACCCCACTCCAGTCTCAGGTGGGGCCCAGAAATCCTATTTGGGAACAAAGGTTTTTAGAAAAGTTAAAAACGTCCATCAAGGCTGAATTTCTGGCCACTCAAGTGGCAAAAAAAAAAACGAACCAGAAAAGATCAATAGAAACTATAAGGAAAAAAATATCTAGAGGCATTCATTTATTTGGGGCAGGAAGAATTATATTCATGTAATTGGGGAGAAGGAGCTTTTCCTTTTTGTAAAGGCCGGAATAGCTTTCAGTTTGGCATCTTGTCAATGGGGTTGTCAGCATTGTGCAAAAAGCAGCCATGTATAAATGTACAGATTTACCAAAAAATTAACTCAAGATAGAAACATCAACAAGACTTGGGAGGCATTGAAAGTCAAGATCTGACTGTGAGGAGGAAAAACGGGGAGGGTGTTTGGGATTTGTTTTCAAAGTCAAGGGGCGAAGGTGGAGCAGAAATGCTTTTTTTCAAAATCCACATGAACTCAATGGGTAGATAAGATTGCTATCTGGTAATAAAGTTCACCTGGGAGAATAGGCTAAGCAGGGAGCATGTCTACTGAAAACAAACCAGGACCAACACAAGCCTTATCACAGGACCCACCTGCACTGCGTGCATGGATACATTCCTTTTAGGAGCCCAATCCTAAATATATAAATGCCAATTTTACCAAAGTAAGTCTATTCAACTACCTCCTGAAACACAGATAAAATTCTTCATTACTTAATAAAATAATAAGAAAAGTTTTAAGAAAGTGAAGTCATAGAAGAAAGTTTCATAATAAAATAATGAAATTCTAAAATTGAAATATAAATCCTAAATTGTAGAGATATTACAATTATAAATCTCTACATCAGAATCTTTAAATTGAACTAGAACCTAGGTCACAGTCATGAGATTTTTTTCCCCCCCTTTTTAAAATAAACTGGTAGGAACTGTGTCATTTTGTATGAAATTTTAAACCATATTTCTTCTGGCCTTGTCCATTTGAAACTGAAATTCATTTCCCTATAAATATTTTAATACCATTCTCCTATGAGCAGGAATCCATCAGAGAACAACTTCATAATTGTTTCACAAGCTTACCATGCACATAACGTCACAAAGTAAAGGTCCTGGGTGGATGAGAAGAAGGTTATTATATCTTGAAAATAATGGTGAGGTCTTGAGAATATAAGTGTCAAATGAAGAAACAGATATTGAGGCCAACGTGTAATTCAGATGCAGAATAAACTAAGTGCCCTTGGGGGAGGGAAAGAGGAAACAGACTCACCATAAATTTCAATTTTTGAAAATTAACAGCATTGAATACCTTTTTAAAAATTCAAAGTTCACTGTGTATATATTTCCCTTCTTTTATACCACCAAAAAATAAGGCTAATTTTGCTTTGCTTTTTTTGACTGTTTTTTATTTTTGTCAATGAACTTGTTATGGGTTGAATTGTGTCCCCCCAAAAAACATATGTTGAAGTCCTAACCCCCAGCACCTCAGAATGTGACCTCATGTGGAAAAAGTCTTTACAGAGGGACTCAAGCTAAAATGAGGCCATTAGGATGGGCGCTAATCCAACGACTGCTGTCCTTATAAAAAGGGGAAATGTGGACACAGAGACACACAGAGGGAAGAGGATGTGAAGACAGGGGGAAGACGGCCATCCACAAGCCAAGGAGAGCGGCCCGCAGCAAATCCATCCCTCACGGCCCCCAGAAGAAACCACTCTACAGACACCTTGATTTCAGACTTCCGGCCTCCAGAACCGTGACACAAGTTTCTGTTGCTTAAGCCACCCAGTTTGTGGTACTTTATTCGGCAGGCCTAGAAAACTAATACAGAAGCTATGAGGATTTTTTATTTTGAAGTCCCCACAAACCATCTCTGTACTTATCCACAGGAGAATTTTGCCAGGAATTAATGTCAAATTTATCAGGCTGTAGTTTCTACAATCTGTCTCTGCCCCATTCTGAAACTTGGAATATTCTCCCATCTCCAAAACCCTCAAAGCTCTCTTTTGCAGATAATTTCTCAAAGAGAATAGGCAATAATGAGGATAACTAATACATGGTATCAACTGTGTCAACTGTTTACACAGGTTATCTGATTTACTCCTTACAGTAATCAGAAGGGGTAGTAAGGACTATTATTATCATCGGTTGAGACACAGCCTCCTCGTTTTGCAGATGGATAACTGACACACCACCACTGTAACTAACCCAGCTGAGCACCGGAGTCCGTTCTCTTCACTCTCCCACCACGTCACCTCTCACTGTTAAGGGTCATGGCACCACGGTTTCAGTCCCAGGACCACATCTACAGGGCGTTCCCAGGACCCTAAGATGCCACTCGTGTGAATCCAGAGATTCAAACTTCTTTTATTTCCATGAAGACTGGCTTGATATCTTCTTACTACTGGATCTCCTAACCTTTAATTTCTTAATGATGTTTGTGGGTCTTTTCTAGAATTAAATAGCTTCTTCTTGGTTGAAAGGATGAAAGCTATATGGGAATTGAACAACTCTACTTTTTTCTGTCATCTTTTATTATCACAGCATCTTCCCTAAGCTATGGTTCATCTTTTCTCTCAGAATATAAGTGCTTTTAAAACTCGTTTCTTGGTCATTAGAATTTTTCACAAGCCATTGCTCACGTTGGCCAAGGCTTTCCTGGTCCTATTCTTCCTGTATGTGCACTGTTGAATTCTCAGTTTCCCATCTTTAAAACTGTGTTGTATTAATCAGAGTGCGGAAAGCTCAGGGGATGCCCTATGTTGCTTTTTTGTTTTTCATTTTAAGAGGCATCTCTCTTTTCTTTCTCACTGAAATAATTAACACATTTTCAACCAAATCTTTATTTTTCAAAGTTTTCCATCTCACTGAGCCACCTTTCTTTTTATTTCTTCTTTGGTTTATTCAGTAAATCTTTACTGAAGGCCAACCATGAGCCACGGACTGTTCCAGTCACTGGGTAAACAGGGGGAATCAAATTCTACGTGGCTCCTGCCTCGTAGAGCTTGTCACAACCTGGGGCTCCTGAACACGCACGGCCCGTCTCGCTTCTCATACACTGTTAGTAGGCTGTCCTAAAGTCTGGGATGTTGTGTGACCACCAATCCCTCCTTTCACTCTGATGAACTTGTTCCCAAGTCCTCACCACTACAACATCACCAGCCCATTCTGCCGTACTTTGCACATTAAGTCCGAAGCAGCTTGAAAACAGTAAAACTGTAAACAAAAGCAAAGCAAAAAAATCAACTGACAGTCTCTTCTAAACTTCCAGCAGCTGTCTCGTCAGAGCCTCTCTCGATCACTGCATCCTGCCTCTGCGCCAAAGTGTCAAGATGCTAAGAAAGCTTCCGTTCTAGTCCCCATCTGGAGGAGCAGCGACGCCGCTTCTGTTTCTCCTTCACTTCCTTCTCACCCAAATGTTCTCCAACGCTTTTTCCCCTTCAAGTTTCTTTCTATCCGTGGATCCACCTCTTAGACATGTCTCTTCTTTAGCACAGCAAGCCCCTCCACTGCCAGGATGTAGTTATCAGCCTGTCCCCACCACACACTGGTAAGATTTCTGAATCGTACGAACCTTCCTTAGTGTCTATGCATTGGTACAGAAGGGTGAGATCATAAACATTCCCCTGCTGGTCTCTTCTGAGGATTACTTGATCCTTCCTCCATTCAGGGACTTCTTTTATGTTACCACCTCTTTTCTCCTGGGAGGGAATTAATTTTTAAAGCCTGAGTAGCAATCTCTCCTGACCCGCCAATACACACTAGAGAAAGATGCCAGACTTAGAAAGCTCGCTATTGAAATAAAGGACTGCTATATCCCATTCAGAATAAATGTACTTCGGGGCCAGCCCAGTAACATATTGATTAAGTTCACGTACTCCACTCCAGTGGCCCTGGGGTTTGTGTGTTCGGATCCCGGGCACCAACCTACACACTGCTCATCAAGCCATGCTGTGGTGGCATCCCACATACAAAATAGAGGAAGATCAGCACAGATGTGAGCTCAGGAACAATCTTCCTCACCAAAAAAAAAAGATAAGGATAATTGTACTTTCAAAGTCAATCCACACGTGTTTATTCAGTGTCTGTTACATACCCATCGCTGTACAAAGAAAAAACAATGTGTTTTTCTTTCGACATCTGTCAAACTGCCATTACGCAGGACACCTCCTGGGCAGCAGCCCCTGTAGACAAATGACAGGTACTTTCCTGACCACTCAGTCCCTCAGGTACATATGACACAAGAGACACACAAATAAACCAGCCTCCTGACTCGTGGCCAATTCAACCTGATGTTACATAACTGCCATTTAAAAGAAAAAAAAAAGACCACAGAGGCAAACCCTCTAAATGGGAATTTCCTTCTTTAGCAGCCTCTGAGGAAGAACTGCTTTAATATAGTGTTTCTATTCCTGACAGGAATAACCCTTAATTATGATGTGCCTTAAGCATCTAGAAAATTTTAAATAGAACTTCATTTAATGTTAAGGAAATCAGAGAACTACGTCAGTGGCAACAGAAAAGACTTTAAACAGAGAGAAAGCTGGCATGGGGGATGGGGATTGGGGGTGGGGGGAGAAGCACAGATCCTACTGAGCTGTTTATGAAGTTCTAGAAATCTGGGAGAAAAGACAGGAGCATTGAAGAAAGTCACCAAAAAAAATTAAATTCTTCCATAAAAGATGTAAAGACTTTTCATTTATCAGGGATTAATCCATTAATCCCTGATTACATTTTGTTTCAGGAAATAAATAAATCATACTTATTTCCAGGAAAAAATATATGGATACGCAGGTGAATGTGCACGTGGCCTGATGTTCAAAATACAGGATTCACTTCTAAGACTTTGGACAACATGGTGGTAACAAAATGATTTTTACAAACCACCTCTGTAGATTACATTATTCTTATCACCCTTTGTTCAGCTGCATGTCAGTGACCAATAATCTAGCTATAAATTTCAATATTTCACCTAAACAGACGAACTGTAGCTACTGTTCATGTGTATTATCGGTTCAAGCATGGTCGGCTCCAGCTGGGATAGCCACGTGGATCCTCATGGAAAGAAAAGTCTATTCCTTCTCGTCGAGATGGCTCTCTCAGCTGGGGATGCCTGGGACTGAGCTGTGTTGCCCAGACAGCCAAAGGGGCTCTCTGTGCCCCCAACAAAGCTAGCTGGGCAATGTATCTATCAAGGGGACATTTACCAAGCATAGGGAAGGTGCTGGAGTATACAAAGGTAATTGGGACCATTCTTGCCCTCAGGAATGTAATTTACAAATAGGAAAGACTTGCTTATGTGTAAAAACTAAATCTAGAGAGTGATATCAAGGATCCTTCCACAAATGGGCCCTCCTACCTGCCTTCTGTGTGTAGGCAGCGAACTGTTTACATGTCTTACCCAACTTCTATTGATTGACTAAATAGATATGGCGGGTTTTAGATCATCATTCTTGTCATAACAAGATAGGAAGGTTCATGTATCAACAGTTCCAACAGTACCTCCGATGAGGACAGTGAGAGGCACACCTGTTGTATAACAAAGAATTTGACCAGCATTTGTCCCTGGTCCCTGGAACACACTCTATAAACAGTTGGAATGTCCCGAGTAATTGGAAATATCTTTGTTATTCATGAGCCCCTCAGTCCATAGCTGAGTTATGCTAACAAGATGGCTCAGGCTAGGGCTGGCCACTCCAGAAATCATGTGATTAGAGGGTTGGGGCTTTGAGTCAGGTGATATCAGTAGACCTCCTCCAGGAGGGGAGCTGGAGATTGAATAATCACATGGCCAATGAGTCACCATGCCTGCATAATGAAACCCAATAAAAACTCTGGGCTTTAAAGCTCGGTGGAGATTCCCAGTTGGTGAATGCATCAATGTGCCAGGAGAGAGACACATCCTGATCCCACTGGGTTAGGCCAGGGAATCTCCATGTCCAGTACCTTCCCAGACCTCACCCTATGTGTCTTCTCATTTGGCTGGTCCTGATTTGTATCCTTTATGATAAAACAATAATCTCAAGTATAGCACTTTTGTGAGTTCTGTGAGTCATTCTAACTGATTATCAAATCTGAGGGGGTTGTGGGAACCTTGAGTTTGTAGCCAGTTGATCAGAAGTGTGGCTGACCAGGGGACTCCTGAACTCGCAGCTGGCATCTGCAGTGAGGGCTGTCTTGTTGGAGACAACACCCTTAACTTGTGGAGTTGCCACTAATTCCAGGTGGTTGGCATCAGAATTGCATTGCAGCACTGCAACACCCATTCTCAATTCCTAAACACATGCCAGAAATAATCCCTTTACGAAGCAAAGCTCTTGCAGCTGACTTGATCTCTGCTACCCCCAACCCACCTCCAACCCCAGGCTGCAAACTTCCATGATCCAATCTCAGCAAGAAACTGCCTCAAATGGGTAAACAAATACAATTATAGTACAAGGCAAGCTCTTTCATAAGTGATATAATGGAGGAATAAAAACTACACCAAGCACACAAGAGAGTCCAGTAATTGACTGAGAGACTCAGAATGGCTGCACAAATGTTGTCACAGTTGTGTGCCTTAAAGATGAAAGTACCTTTAAAAGAGGGGAGGACAGGAAGGCATAAGAAGAGCTTGAGTGAAGGGTCAAATCACTGTGTCAAGTTTAATAACAATGAAAATATCTAACTTATTAACTCCTGACTATGTGACTGAAACTGTGCCACACTTATTTTGATATTCCAATGAATCCTTAATCCTATGAGGTAGAGTCTATTATTATACCCATTTTACAGGTGAGGATACTGAGAGTTAGGTTAAGAAACTTGATGAGGGCATCAGAGCTAGCAGTACAGTGTGGCTGGAGAGGAGGAGGGTAAATGGAAGGGGATAGAGGAAGGTAGATTGTGAAAAGCCCTAGGTGTCTGTCAGAAACCCAATTTTTTTTTTCTGTAGGCAATGGGGAGCCATCAAAGGTGTTTGCACAAGGGAGCAAGATGACCAGAACCATGGTTTCAAAAGATAACTCTGGGGGCCAGCCCAGTGGCATAGTGGTTAAGTTCGAGCACTCCACTTTGGCAGCCCAGGGTTCGCAGGTTCAGATCCTGGGCGAGGACCTACACACCGCTCATCAAGCCATGTTGTGGCAGCATCCCACATATAAAATACAGAGGAAGATTGGCACAGATGTTAGCTCAGGGAAAATCTTCCTCACCAAAAAAAAAGGGGAACCTTGGTAGCAGAAAAAGCATTCAAAAAGAGATTGACTAGAACAGAGAGACCAGTTAGGGAACAATGGTCGGATCACTGGCCATATACGATAAGAGATTCTGAATAAAGGCAAGGACAGAGGAACGAATACGTGGGGATGCGGGTGAAGTGGAGGGAGGCGTGAAAGATGATAGAGATGCATGGGGCTCCAGAGCCTGGGTGGACAGTGGGAAGAGTCGCCAGGAGAGGATGGGACAGACATCCAAACAGACCATCAAAAATACGTCTGTTTACCCTGTACTAATGTGTGTGTTTACTGCACTGTTCTTGATGCTTCTGCACCTTGTCTGAATTTGCTGCAGCTCACACTCCTGATCAATTAACAGATAATGAAGTCACATTTAAAGACCAAATTCAATGCTGGCAGGCAACCGTCTAACCCCACAGCCCGGATCTCCGGCCCTCGGCTGAGCACAGCCATCCCACTTCTCCACGCTCTCTGTGGTTGACTTGCACCTGCCTTTGATGGATAATGAGCATCAGGGGAGCTCATCAAGGATTGTTGTCTAAATGGCTTTTTAGACCGCTGAGCTGAAGCAGAAGTATAACAGACCACCAGCCTACTTATCGATCTGATGCTATTCAAAAACACACACATCGAACTAGTTCTCTTCCTGCTCCTCTTAGGACTCAATGGGAAGGAGTCAACAGAGAGTGTGGAAAAGTAAACAGAAGTTGAACACAAAGCTACTCCTTCAGGGACTCCACTAAGAAAAACACACGAATGACTATAAATAAAATTCATACTAGTTTCCAGGGCTGGAATAAACAATTCTTGCCATTCGAACATGGTCCTTTTCACAACTTCCTGTTTTCTGGTTATGTCTGTGCCCCAAATCTAGGTTCAACAAGAGAGTCTGCAGAACTGTTTTATTCATTAGCAGAACGTTAGAATCAATAATAGTCTTTTTACTGAGTGACTGAAACACTCTGGGTACTCTGCTCGTAATTACTCTAGATCCCATTTTTCATGCTTTTAGCAGCCTAGGTCTTCCTAGTAACGCTAACCATAGGAGAACAAAAACAGAAAGGAAAAGAAAGAAATTCAACTTCCTGTTCCTCTGGGGACTAAGCTTTGAGGGGGCCTGAAGCTCCAGGGCACGAGGGTGTCATGTGTGGGTATGTCTGCTTCTCTCTCACTCCTGACATCCCCAGGAACCACTCATCCTTTGTAAAGCACTCATCTGAAAACGTTTAAAGACATACCGAAATGCACTCTTACACAGGCCCTTGACACATAATCAATATCCCTTTAAGCACACACATCTATATCTTGCATTAACCTTGCATTTCATCGTGATTTAGGAGATATTTGCTGTGCTTCATCTCCAGATCTTTTCTAATCTGGCATCATTCCATAATAAATACATCATCATAAAGAGACGGAAACGACACATCGAAGACACCTTTCGGAAACATTTCCAAATGTGACAGAACTCAGTATGTGATTTGTAAATATGGTCTTCTACCATAACTTCAAAAGATACTAAAATTCACTAGATATCATCAACGGTTCAATATGGTAACTGAGAATCAGATCATTTTGCATATACACTGTAACCTTTTTATTTAGTCCAAATAGTGTCTCCTTTCTCACTTTCAATCATCCAATTTTAACAACAACAAACAAAAACAACTGTCATCCTCCCATATCAGATCTATGTCAAGGAGCAAAGGGTCTGATTTTTTCTATGTAGTATGTAACTGAAAAGGCATATTATAACTGATGCTAACTAGAACTCCCACATACCACAATCTCCTTCCATAGAAAATGAGTGTTACTTTTAACAAGGTGACATTTTCTCCTCTCTTTAAGGAGAAAATATGACAAAAACTTTCAACTTACTGAAACATTAAATAAAGGAGGGACTAAAATTTGGGTACCTAATAGGTGTCATTTGATGTGGCTTACAAATATTTCCCCCATTTAATTTCTATAAAGTTCCTCTTAGGTAGAAATTATCCCATTTTACAGATTATAATTAAACCCAGAAGAAAATAAATGAGCATCAATAAGGAGTCTTTTACAAACCGATTATATTTCAAAACTGAGCCTTGAAGCAGTGAAAGGAAATTCCACTATGTTCATTATGGATTGGCCAAGGTGAGCCTGACCCATCGGTGGGGAGACTTCATCCCTTGGGATCCAGCCTTTGTGAAACCTGGCCACCAGACCACCATTCAGGCTTCTGAAAGCCTCCTTTCAAGCCAGCTCTCTAGATCGCCCAACCTGTCTGCTTCCCCAGAAGAAACTCATCTGGGCTGCACCCTGACCCGGGGGATAAGGCAGGGACTACACTCTGAGGTGCAGCAGAACCTGCACACTCGCTGACGCAGCTGATCCTTATTGAGCGTTAAGTGGCAGGTCCTGAGGATACGGGTGCGAGCAAGACAGGTGTTCAGAGCCACCCCAAGCCAGAAGAGGGTACAGACAGATAAGCACATGGGTCCTTCGTAGGATGGGGAGGGCTTTGATGGCTGAGTCCTGGAGGATGACCGGGTGTGGGGCAGGGTGTGGTGGGCACGGACAGCAGAGTGCAGAGCAATGGCTGGCGGAATTCATGAACTTACCACACACAGCACTGGACTTCCTGGCAACTTCCAATGCTCTCTGATGTATGGGGCATAAAGAATATGGAACTAGTGTTTCTCAAACTTTCTTGATCACCACTTCCATTAAAAATATTTTTTACATCATGATCCAGTACACGCTTTACACATATGACTGAAAAATAAAAGTTGGCCAAAACAATACTCTTTCACTACTCAAAAGCACTCTAATACTTTCTCTTCTCTCTCTCGCTCTCTCTTTCTTTAAGTTATGGTTATAACTCTCTAACAGGTGGCAACTCACAGCGTGAGAAACGCTGGTATAAACCTTTTAACAGGTGTGACTATCATTTCCTTGACATACTTCTCCTTCTCCCTTTACCCTCTTTTTTCTCTCTCACTCCTCAAAAAGGACCACGGAGGAAATAAGAGCACCAGTGCTTACTGAAGGTCTGCTAAGTGCCAGGAACTGGGCTAGAGCCTTGACATGCGCCGTCTCACTAACTGTCACACAGCCCTGTGTGTTCAGCATTTCTATTCCCATTTTACAGATGAAGAGACGGAAGCTTTGTGATCAAGATACTTGCTCAGGAGGACATGATGGAGCCAGCATTCAAATCCATTTCCGTCCTGCCTCAAAACTCCAATTACACCATAGTGTAACCTTTCATGAAAAGTTCTTATGTAATTAAGGCTAACTTAATAGCAAGAATTTCATAAGTCCCCTTGTGATAACTTGAGTCCTTCGAGTGTTAGAGAACCAGGTTTGGGAGGCCTGAACAGAGCTAAGGGAAAAATCCGCAGGTTTAAATTTAATTTTCTTCCATGTCCTCCGAGTACCCCTTAGGAAAGGCTTAGGAGCAGCCAACAGAGAAGTGTTAAATGAGAGCTAGGGGAGCACTGGCCTAGATAACTACCCTCCAGACAGGCCGGCTGAACCGCGCTGACCATTCTGGGTGGTTCATAATGAGCAGCACCTCACTCAGCATCTTCCAGGCTGCACAGAGTCAATAAATATTCGCAAGACGGAAGGCTAACACAGGCAGAGAAAAAGCAAACATGATGCCCAGCTCCTGCTGTTTTATTTTTAAAGTCTTCCAAAATCACATTAGGTGAAACTATTTGGTGAGAGGGAATCTTATTTGGAAGGATAACTAAACATATTTAGCACAGATATTTGTGTTTTTTCAGCCCCATAAGTGAAGATACATTTGACACAGACACAAGGTACACTTAATGTGGGCAGGTCAGGACAAATTTTCAGCCCCCAAAAAATTTCTGCAAAAGTGATGATTTGGGGAAATTATTGGCAAGGTCCTGCTAAAACGACTGCATCATTAACTGGTCTGTCCGCTGACCTAAAATAACTTGACGTTTGGTGACAGTGCATTAACTGGCCAGTCATTGGCATTGCTATTTCTAAGTGATAATATTTCTCAGAATATTTTGAGAACTGGTGTATGTTTCACAAACACATAATAAATACAATGCTGACTTTTACACACAATAAATTATTTATGTGACAAATGGCCTTGGGGTTATATTCATTGTGTGGCTTGTTGGGTAGCAATACGTTTATAGTTTAATTCAACATATAAATTCCCATACAAACATGAGCTGTGTTTTTTGTCTAATCATCTAGTGTTATTTCTCTCAGAGCCTCTTAGCAATAAAAATACTGCCCAGTCCTCTTTTCTTTGCAAGTTCCATGATGAAAAAACTCCTGAATATGCTAAAGAATCCACTGCCTGCTGATGAAACATAAAGGCTTATGAAAACATGGCACGTACTCAAGAAGACAGTTTGTTTTTAAATATTTTAATAGTGTGCACTGCTGCATTAGGAACTAAATGTGTATCACGCCCAATCTTGCATCTAGTGTGTATTATACTTTGATCATTCTATCAAAAGATCAAAATTTAAATATTATGTAAATTACATTTTATACATGTTCTCCTTTGCAGGAAATCAAATGGAAAACTTGTTTCTTCTCTAAACACATGAGAATATAAACAGGCAACATATTTACACCGAAGAAATACTCACTACTTCATTCCATTAAAAAAAATGCCCTCAGGTAACAATTAAAATAAAAAGCCTTTGTGTTTTCTTAAAAGAATCCTAAATGTCTATGTTTATGCTTTCAAATTTTTTAAGCATATTCTTAATATATATTTTAAAGGTTCTTTAGTTAATTATGTATGTTATTTTCACAAAAAATGCTACTTAATTCCTCCTCCTGAAAACTCTGAGAGTTTATGTAAACCAATAGAAATAACAGCAGAATTTAAAGAACTGATATTGAATCTCCAATAATCAAGAAAAGTTGACATTGTCATAACAACTAAATGTAAAGTATGAACCCTGATTGGATCCTGGTTTAAAAAAAGAAAACAGCTAGAAAAGACAGTCTTAGGTCAATGGGGGAAATGTGAACATGGACAGGATATTTACTAGATGTTATTATGAAATTTTTGTTAATTTTCTTAGGTGTGACAATGGCTTTATGATTCTTTGAGGAAATATTTTCAGTGCATGCATGATGTAATTTTCAGGGATGAAATATGTTGATGTATGAAACTAACTTGACGCATGAGACTGACAAATGGCCCAACAATAATAAAAGTACTTGTATATATAAATAGATTAAAATATGAAGCAAATAATGCAAAACGTTAATAATAGTTGAATCTCAGTAGCAGGTAGACAGATGTTCATTGTATTGTTCTTTCAACCATTTTGTGTATATGAAATTTTTCACAATAAAAAGTTGCAGGGGTTTAGAATAGTCATTTTCATTTAAGCATGTATGTATATTGATGCCTGAACCAAACTAGGTACAGAGAAAATACTGCTTTACATGGACACTGAATATTTCATTTTCCAGTAGCAGTATGCTTCAGAGAATCAATTTTCCACCACTGACCCAGACAAATTATGGCAGCCCTTCTGGCCCAGACCACAGGGAACAGCTGATTGACACACACCACCTGAATTAGAGCAGGGGCATCAGGATCCCCAGAGAGTAATCCACGCTGACCAGCCAGTCTACAAGGCAACCTGTGCCCCCGGAAAAACAAGAGTGGAGAACAACAGAGGCCTTCCAGCCTGGAACCCTCACAGCAGACAGACCCCACTACTTGCCAAACTCTGTTTTCTGGAAATAGTATATCAAGGTATGACATGAACTTAAAGCTAAATTAAACAAATTTAAACCATCAACTCTACTCATTCACCCACTAAAGACAGGTTCCTGTCTTCACCTATCTCTTTGCTCAATAAGGTGGATGACCAGGTTCAATATTAAGCAAAAAATCTGAGATGTTACCCCAAATATTCGAATTAAACCTAATAACAAAGCACTGGAATTATATAAGAAATTTCAGAGGGAAAATCTGTAAGCATTCAATTTAAATATACCTAAAGTATTAAAAATAAGACTCAGACCCAGGAAACAACACCGAAGGATATTTCCTATCTACAAAGAGAGGCTTTTTGTTTTGAGGTCCAAATCACAATGATTCTGGGCACTAGTTCACTATTAAGTCAGAGTACAAACCAGCCACCCGTGACTTGCTGCAGAATCTGATATTCTTGTTTAATTGGACCAAACTGGAACTAAGCAGTAAGCATTGAATTGCAGTCAGCATCGAACCCAATGCAATCAAAGACTCCACTTTGGTGCATCTCTTTTTTCTGTCCTTTTATTTTTATCACATCTTTTTCTCCCTCATTCAATTCTTTATCTATCTATCTACATGCGTGTATGTGTATATATGTGTATATGTATACACATATAAAATTATAAATATTTACATATTATATATTAATATATGTGATATTATATTGTATTATATTATAATACCTATATATTTGTTGTTCTACCTCATTTTTTCTCTCTTTCCTCTTCCCCTCCCAATTCCTCCAGGCCTACAGGGGCCCCCAAAGGCACTGTGATCCCCGGGTTAAGCTATCAGCTGTGGCGCTATAAAGAATCCCGATGCGGCCCATGAAGCCTGAAGGAATCAGGCCACAGGCTGGAATAGTTACAGGAAGAACGGTTCACTTTTCTTTAACCAAAGAACAATTATCCCGTTTATGGGGTATTGGGGGCCCTTTCCCTTCTAGTTCCAGCTGCCTCCCTTTGATCTTTAACCAGTCATTCAGACCTGTCTTTAAGAGAAGCAGGAGACCATGACACTGAAATCTCATTTTTGCTTCATGTTATCCCAAGAAGAGGCATGGTGTAGGAGGGTTGAAAACATCAACAAGTTTGGGGAATATCTGTGGACTTCACTTATTCAAGAAAGTGCTATGATCAATGCCCCCATTTCCAGACTTCTTGAAAAGTTTCTGGTCTATCTATAAGCACTAAGCTAGGACTGGAAGGTAACGCAAAAAGATTTGGGGGAAAAAAAAAAGTTCTCCACTAAAGAGATACGAGCACATTACATTTGTATACCAAAATTTACTGTCCATGAAAACACACTCCCGCGAGTGAAGCATGAATTAACCATGGGCTCTCCATCTCCAGGAGACCTGAATGAACCTGCTTCAAAAACTCTAGGGAGGATGAATCTCTGGCAATATTCCAGCCAAAATGTCCTCTGCTGCCTCCAGGCCGGATAGGCCCCACAGGGGAACTGGGAAGAAGGCTCAACAATCAGGGTCCACAGTTGACAACAGTCTGGGTGGGAAGATGCTCACAGGGAAACACACGCCCCACAGCAGCAAGGGAGCCATCTGGAAGCACTGGTCAATTTTTAACCATTTGCAGCCTCTAGGAGTGATCTGAGCCCCTTCCCAAGGCTTATCCTCTCAATGCCTCAATGTCTTTATCTGTCAAATGGGGGTAATAATAGTATGTCCCCTAAGTCATAGGATCACTAATCATTAAATGAGCTAACATGCATGAAGTGCTTAGAACAAGGCCTGGCACATGGTAAGCACGGTATAAATGCTGGCTAATTGCTATTATTATAGGCTAGAAGCATGCCTACAGAAGAGCCTGCCAAAGAAAGCTTGCCTTCTTTAATCTCCACCAACGGACCAACTACTAACTGGAAATACCCACTTCTCAATTCTTTCGTTTCCTGTTTAAGCTCCAGGATCTCTGGAGTGGTCTCAGCTACGACGAAGTGAGCGAGACTCCTTTCCCTAGCAACAAGGTTCAGATATAAAATTGCAGTATGGCAACATCATATGATTAAAATGGAAACTGACATATGATTAAAATGGGAATCTATCTGACATGCACTTCAGAGCCTACACGTTTTCAGTGTGTAAGTTCTGCAGCTTCTAACACACGTCCCTAACTCTGCAATAACGTGAATCTCAAAAACTAACCTTCTGGTTGAAAACACACACCATTTCCCTACACGTTAGAAAGACATAACTGCAACAACCTTCAACAAAGTACGTGGGCCCAGAGTAGGTGGCATAAACAAGTAAACGGCCACTGAAACACCGGGTGACACAGTGAGTCAATTCTTCAGAACGGGCAGACCCACTCACTTTTATGCTCTGATGCTGTGCCACACCTGGCATACCACATTAACAATACTTACGCATTACAATAGGGTTTCTTTTCATAGCCTTTGTAGTTGTTCATATTCAGAGCCATCTTGCAGACTTCACAATGGAAACATCCTTTATGCCAATACTGAAAAAAATAAATATTTAAAATTTTAGTACAGTGCCAACTCTTTCCAGGTTGGGTACAGAAAGGAGACATGTTTAGTGCATCACAGTCCCTTCTCGTGTTTGAAAATGACTGTAGGGAACAGTGGATATGTTTGCGGACTTTCAGTTAAGTAAATAAAGCAGGCAGCTATTAAAAATGAGTTTTAAATGATTCCCCACTAAAAGGTACAGGCTCAGATGGAAGAACTGTCAAGGCTCTATCCATATTGCACTTTCAGGAGCAGCCAGAATGGAATTCTGAGCTTGGTTAATGGAGGAATGGAGGCTGTGAAGTGGCTTCAAAAGGAAAACGAATCCAGTTCAAAGTGCCTCAACACCGTGTTTGTAGGATCTTGATAAACATGTGTCCACCGGAAGTCTGGCAACCCAAGGTGGCAGGAGACGGACGATGTAAGTACCCTGCCCGCCCATCCCTGTTCAGGTTCCACTAAATTGCGGGAAAGGTGGACTCTGTCCAGGATGACTGTCGGGATGACGATGTGCTCTTAGGAGGCATTTGTATCACCACACGCAAATTTCACAAGGAACGCCTCCCGCTGGTTTCAACTGTCAGGCACTCAAGACAGCGCCGGGGTCTGTCTCCCAAGCTGTTCAACTCCATTCACGCCCGGGAAGGGCAGGGAGCAGGGCCGCAGGGGCCGGGCCAGAGCCACTTCCTCTGGAATTCCCCAAGCGGGTGGATTAGCCCCCCGTGGATCCCGCTCGCCGCGCTGAGCCGGGCTCTCCGGCGGGGATTATTCTTAGCAATGCGGCAGCGGCCGCCCCGTGACATATTAATTACTATTTGCCTCTCCACCTCGCCGCCGTCATGGGAGGCGCTGGGGCGGGGGTGAGGTGGGGATGCGGGCAGATCCTTGGGGTGGGGGGGTGCGATGCAGTGAGAGACAGGAGTGGAGGTGAGAGGGGGCCGCGGCTCGCCGAATTGCCCCTGGGTGTCCAGCCCGGGCTCTCCGGGCCCCCGGCCCCTCTCCGCCGTGCGCCCTCCGCAGCAGCTCCGCCGATGCCGGCGCAGCCCCGCACCCCGACAAAAGCCTTTCCCGGTTCCAACATCCCCATCGCCAAGCGTGCTCTCTGACACTCCTGCGGGCGTTTTCCTTCGCGTGCCCTCACCCGGTGCCGAGACGCACACAAACACACAGACCCACTCATCTCTTTCCGTCCCAGATGCCAAAACTTCTCGAAGCAGGTGCAGCCCGGCGCCCGGCAGGTCCGGGCTGGCCCGGCGCCCCCTCGCTCACCTTATCCAGGCAGTTGACTTTCTCCGTGGGATACACGACTTTTCCGCAGCGGGCGCACTGGGGGTTCATTGTCGCGGTGCCCGGGGGCGGCGGCTGTGCGGCGGCGGCGACGACTGGGGGCTCCGAGGAGCCGCTGTGACATCCCCCGGCGAGCCCCGCACCGCCTCCGGGCAGGCGGAGGGCTGCGGGCGGCCGGGCGCCGGGGTCGGGAGTCGGCGCCGGGCCCCGGGCGAGCCGGCGGCGCGCGGGCAAGGCGGCGGGGTCGCCGGTGGGGGCGCGGCGGGGCCTGGCGCCTGGGGGCGGCCGCGCTCTCCGGCTCGGGCTCGGGCTCGGCTCTGGCTCGGGCTCCGCGCCGCCCGCTCTGCGTCGCGCGCACTCCAGGTACCGGTGACTCACACAGGCATTCGCTCCCGCCCCTCGCGCTCACTCGCTCCCCCGCCTCGCCGCCGCCACCGCGGCGCAGGCCAAACCCACCGGCGCGCCCGGACCAAAGTGGCAGGGAACGAGCACGTCGGGCACCCGGGGAGGGAGGGCGAGGCGGGGGGTGGGGGGAGACCCGGAAAGCTCCGCAGACCGCCGCGGGCTGCCACTGGGAGGCCCGGGAGCGAGCCTTGCGCCGCAGCCGCAGCCGGGGGCGGCCAGGTGGGCGGCGGCGGGGGAGGAAAGTGATGGAGAGGGGGAACGGGGGAGGGGAGAGCCGGGGCGGTTCAAGCCCGCGCACTCCCTGCCCTTCCTCTTCTCTCTCCTGCTCCGGCCGGGTGCACCCCCAGTCCCAGGCTCATGTTCCCAGTCCCCAGAGGCCGCGGGGAGCGCGGGACCGGGGTGCGCACGCCCTCCTTCTCCAGCACCCACGCCCCGCGCAGAGCCCAGTCCCGGGCGGAGGCTGTCCCGGCCGCGCGCAGCGACGCGCTCCGGCCCAGGAGCTGGAGACCGGGGGTCGTCTGGAGACTCACGTCCCCGCGGCGTCGCGCCCGCTTCCCCCCGCCTCCTGTGGGAAGAAGCGCCCCCCACGTGCCTGCTTGAAGTCCTTGGACCCTGGATGCGGAAGAGACTTCTCTCACTGGCTCCCAACCCCTGGACTTTTTGTATCTGTTCTTGGAGAACGACTGGTCATTTTAGGCCCAAATCAAGCCTTTCTTGATTAATCACTGGTCATCGTTCATTTTGCTGTGTGTGTGTGTACTCTGTATATTTTTGCAATTAAACACCACAGGATCTACGAAAAGTTCTTCACCTGCATTAAGGGAAGCAATTGCAAACTCATAGTCCTAACCAGAAGGGCCAGAAAATCAAGCTGAAGGCTGAGGGTAGGATGGAACCAACCGGAATAGGAATCGGTTTTTAGTTTTAATAAGATCTCAGGTTATTGGACTCGCTTTACAAAAGAAAGCAGAATGGAGCCACACTGCCGGAGTTCAAAGCCCAACCCTGCCATTTACTAGTCATGTGACTTTGTACAAATACTTAGCCTCTCTCTGCCTTGATTTTCTAATCTACTAAATGGGGATAACGTAGCGCTGGGAACAGCTCCTGCGCTCCTACTGTGAGGATTAAGTGCGTCAGCCATTCTGAAGTGCTTGGAACCGCCTGGCTCATGGAAGCATGACAGCTAGGATTATCATTGGTTGGTTATAACAAATAAGCAAACACATTCTGTTGCTAGCACACAGATTAAGACCCAGTAATGCCACATAGCAACTACTATGGCAAATATTTCTGTCTTTTCTTTTCAGAAAGGCAGCAGCCTTTCGTGAAAAAAGAAAACTATTGATTTCTGAGCCTCTTAGGCAAGCTACACTGATGAAATATCGTTCATAATGATGCTGTCCTGTTTGACTTTTCGAAAGAGATGATATCTTAAAAGGGATTCACCAACGCAATAGCCTTTGAACCACTCGTTGCCCTGCTCACAGGTCCACCTCAAAAGCAAATAAAACAATAATTTGCTGACAGAGAGGATCAGTTGTCATTTAAAAACACCTCAGAGCTAATTAGAAATGCCTAAGACCGTGCATGAACCGGAGGATTTATTGCTAAGTGAAATAAACCAGACAGAGAAAGACAAATACTGTGTGGTATCACTTATATGTGGAATCTAAAAAAAAAAAAACAAAGTCAAGCTTATGGAAACAGTGATTGCCAGTGGCTGGGAGGGTGGGGGAAATAGGGAGAGGTTGATAAAAGGGTACAAACTTTCACTTATAAGATGAATAAAGTCTGAGGATCTAATGTGTAATAACATAGTGACCATAGTTGACAACACTGTATTGTGTAATTGAAATTTGGTAAGAGAGTGGAACTTAAATGTTCTCACCAAAAAAAAGGTAAGTATGAGAGGTGAGAGGTGTGTTAACTTGAGAGGGGAAGTCCTTTCACAATTTGTATGTATATCAAATCGTCGCGTTGCACACTTTAAATATCTTACATTTCTATTTGTTAATTTTACCTTAATAAAGCTGTGGGAGGAGGAAGGACCTACACTAGATATTTGTTTTTAAAAAGAAAGAAAAGAAATGCCTGAGAAAATAAGTATTTATATGATCACCTGAAAGGTGGTAATTTTTTTAGTATTTAGATGTTCAGAACTGTAGGTCATAAAATGTACTTTAAAAATCCTCTTCTCCTTTTTAAATGGAAAGTAAAAAATTTTCAGGAAGAGTAATTGTGATATGTAACATTTATAGCTGATTTATCAGATCTTTGAACTATGAATTGTGTGATTTCTTGGTCAACCAGCACCTATCACAATGCCTGACACATGGTAGATATTAATTAGATATTTGTTGAAAGAAAGTATGAATAAAACAAATGAATGTATTAAATTGGAATTAACTATGATATTTTATTCTCTCAAAAATCAACAATGAATGCTCAGAGCTATATTTTCGTCTCATATCTGTTTCTCTTACTATTTTCATTTTCTGCATTAAGCCAGCTTCTAAGTTGCTTAGTGCCATTTTACTGATGTAAGAAGAATTTTAATACCATCTGTCTTAAAAGGACTTCTTTATTTCAAAATTCAAAGTACTATAAACAGAGAATTGGCAGAAACCAATCATCTGCTCCAGCCTTCCTCCTTCAAGCAGATGAATGATTTAATTATCCACCAGGGAGAACTTTTGCCCTTTTCACGTCTTTTTCACTTGACTAGTCAAGAAATTGTTCCTTATGGTAACTATACCCCCATATCTCTACTTTAATTAAATCTTTTCTGCTGGCTTGGACATCCACAGACATAAGGAATAACTGACCATTGTGACCCTCATGAAAACATTTATGAACTTAAAAAATTAAATTTTTTCTTTAGCTAAAATTCCCAAATCTGTTTACTTTTTTCCTCTGGGGCCCATTTATACAGAACCTATTGAAGACCTTATAATCACTTTTATTATTTAAGCTACCTAAACTGAACTCCAAATTAAATGTTTTAAAGAGTAATTAATATTACAAAAAGCCAAATAGTGGCTTGGACAAACATGGCATGCAGATTGTGGTGGATTGTATTATTGGCTCAGGATTTTTTGTTCCCTTCCACCCTGGCAACACTTCCAGTAGGCAGAGTGTATTTCCCCACTGCAATGAGTCAGCATGATCGTGTGACCTCCTTAGGCCAACAGAATTTGAATGAATATGACATATGTCATATCAGAGCAGAAGCATTAAGGCACTTGCATAGTTTACCTCTGTTCTCCCACCCCCTTGAGCTGGGGCACATGGCCATGAGAAGAGTGTATCCCAGGGAGTGGCTGCCACTTTGACTTTCATCCAAGAATGAGAAGACCTGTCTAGCCAGTAGAGCCCAACTGAATTCAGTAAGCCCAGCCACACCCAGCAGAGCCACAGTAAGCCCACAACCCTCACATAATGGGAGTAAGAAATAATTGCTGTAAGCCACTGAAATTGGGGGGGTTGTTTGTTACTGCAGCAAAAGCTGACTAATCATCTCACCAATGATGAGAATTGACGAGAAATGCTTTCTACTTCAACAATGAGGAACTAATGGATTTACATTCAAGATTCAGGATGTGTGTTTTCTTTGTAATTTTTCTAAAAGGCATACATTAAAAGTGTAGTAGCCAATAAAGCATAGCTCTTATTATTAACTGTTCATTCTTTCATTATACAAAGCTTTATTATGTGCCTTCTGTTTCTCAGACATTGTGTAAAATTGTGTATGTTTTTGCCAGTTGGCTCAAATTCAGCATGGAGGTATGTTTTCCCAGCCAACAACTTTGAGAAGTGAAACTAAAAGAAAATGGTAATTTTAGTTCACAGTTTCATTTGATAGCTGCATATGAGCCTTAGACTAATGAAGCATTTCTCCAAAGATCTTACACACTTTAGAGAAATTCACATTTACCATTATAGTACCACTAGAAGTCAATGAGAAATGTGAAATAAAAACATTAAGGGAAATTCAAGATTCAGAAGCTGTCATAGAAGCAATTTCATTCATCCTTCAATATACAATTATTGGTAGGCAAGATGTAAGGCACAAGGGAATGTAATGGGGAATAAGGCATATCTGCTTCTGATAAAATCTAATGGGACAGATAAGTAAGCAATGAATTACAATACAATGTGATAAATGCTCTAAAATAAAGCTCTGCCCCAGACACCATGGAAGAAGAGAAGAGGAACTTCTAATTCAGCTAGAAAATCAGAAAAGTCTACTTAGAGGACATAGTCACTACACTTCCTACCAGGAGTAGGAACTCTCTGGTGCCCCTCACCCAAGAATACAAGGCCCCCTAAAATGAGGGCTTTAGGGTGATTACCCTATTTTTCCCTGGTTTGAGGATTATTATGCTTTTACATACATACTGAAAATTTATTTACATCACTTCAATGTCACCTCCTAACATAGCATAGCAACAAACTTTAAATAATGATGAATTTTTTTCTTTTTTTTCTCTTTTTTCCAGTTTTATTAAGATATAACTGACATAACAGCACTCTATAAGTTTAAGGTGTACAGCATAATGACTTGCCTTACATACATTGTGAAATAATTTCTTGATAGAAATATTTCTTGATAGATGACACATCTCTCCAAAATAAGCCCCACCAGATCTCCAATTCACCAAAAACATTCATAAACATCAATTCATAGTTGTAAATTTGACCCAAAACCTGTCAGGATTTGGAAAGAGGGAAAAGAAAGGCAGAAGGAGCAGCAACACTTTGTTTTGGTCCTTACAGGACTGAGCCGCCCCCCACCATGACGGACAAGACAGACCCTCTGTAGTAGGCAAAACAATGACATCCCCCCCACCCCCGCCAAAGATGATGTCCACATCCTAATACCCAGAATCTGTGAATATGTCACCTTACATGGCAAAAGGGATTTTCCAGATGTGATTGAGTTAAGGATCTTTAAATTGAGAGATTATCCTAGATTATCCCAGTGGGCCAGTGTAATCACAAGAATCTTTATAAGAGGGAGGCAGGAGAGTCAGATTCAGAAAAGAAGTTGTGACAACAGAAGCAGAGGTCAGAGAGAGAGATTTGAAGATGCTACACTGCTGGCCTAGAAGATGGAGGAAGGGACCACAAGGCAAAGAATGCAGGTGGCCTCTGGAAGCTGGAAAAGGCAAGGAAGCAGATTCTCTCCTAGAACCTCCAGAGAGAACACAGCCTGGCCCATATCTTGATTTTAGGACTTCTGACCTTCAAAACTGTAAGATAATAAATTTGTGTTGTTTTTAGCCGGGAAGTTTGTGTTGTTACCGCAGAAATAGGAAACCAATACCCCTCAGTGGGTGAATTCTGTTCTCTCTTTAGGACCACCGTGAGTTCCAGGACTTCGAAAAGCAGCAACTGGAAGTCAAGATGGCTCTGACTCTTCATCATTGTTGTTCCCAAAGGAAAGATCCTAATGCAAAGTGGTTAAAAGCACAAAATGCCTTCATCTTCTCTCCCCAATCCTAATAAAAAGAATTATTTTACTTGCAGTCTTCAGATAAATGCCTCACTTCTCCATTTCATTTTTCACATGTAGATACAAATATCATAGGTAGTTCGCAAAGTCAACATATTTCTCTCCAAACCTCTTTGAATCTTCCTCTACTCCTCTACAGGGTAACTTGATGAGTAATATCCTCATTGTCCCCACCGGAACCCTAAAACTCAACCCAAACTCCTCCCTCTCTCACTAACCAACCCTGTCCACTTACCCAATCTTTTTTACTTTGTCTCCAAAAGAGCTCACGAATCTGTCTACGTACCCACTGCCACTGCCTTAGGCATGGCCATTTATCATATCTTCCTTAGATTGCTCCATAACAACCCTCTAAAAAAATCTTATCATCAGGGCTGGCCGGGTGGCGCAGCGGTTAAGTTTGTGTGCTCCGCTTCAGTGGCCCGGGGTTTGCAGGTTCAGATCCCGGGCGCAGACTGATGCACCGCTTGACAAGCCATGCTGTGGCGGCGTCCCATATACAAAATAGAGAAAGATGGGCACGGATGTTAGCCCAGGGCCAATCTTTCTCAGCAAAAAGAGGAGGATTGGCAATGGATGTTAGTTCAAGGCTAGTCTTCTTCACAAGAAAAATAAAAATCTTATCATCATATAAGACATGGAAGGAGGTAGAACTTCACTCTCCCAGACAGGACTTAAAGATGTGGTAGATAGGAAATCTCTCTCTGGGCCTGTGACCCCCCACACTATATTGTTTAGAAAAAAAATTTAATTCATGTAAAGCACCAAACACAACGTCTAGCATCCAGTAAGAACTTAGTAAATATTTATTTAATCATTGAATGACTAGCATAAAAGACAAATAAAAGTGAACTCCTTGATACATTTTAATGCAAATCAGATGAGAAGCAACGAGTATGAGGATAGTTATTATTATCCTTTCCATGTATCTCAAGACTGCTTTTTGAATCACCTGCCAAACGTGATGGATAACAAGCTATAAAAATAAAACCTACATTAAAAAATACTTTGCTGAACATATTCACATGAGAAAAAAAGTTATATGTTATTACGATTATAATTTGCCTTTGATACCTGCTATGAACTGAATTATGTCCCCCCTAAATTCATATTTTGAAGTCCTAACCCTCAGTTTGATGGTCTTTGGAGGTGGGGTCTTTAGGAGATAACTAGGTTTACATGAGGTCATGAGGGTGGGGCCCTCATGATGGGATTAGTGCCCTTATAAGAAGAGACACTCGAGAGTTTCTCTCTCTCTCTCTCCCTCCCTTTCTCCCTCTCTCTCTCTCTCTGTCTCTCTCCTCCCACACACACCCCATATGAGGTCATAGCAAGAAGGCAGCCATCCACCTGCCAGGAAGACAGTCCTCACCAGAACCCAACCACTCTGACACCCTGATTTCAGACTTCCAGCCTCCAGAACTATGAGAAAATACATTTCTATTGTCTAAGCCACCCAGTCTATGGTATTTTGTTGTGGCAGCCCAAGCTAACTAATATACTACCTCAACATGGCTTACAGTCATTAAGAACTTGATCAAGTTCTCAGCAGGTGGGTGAAATGGGTGAAGGGGGTCAAAAGATACAAACTTCCAGTTATAAAATAAATGTCACGAGGATGTGATGTACAGTGTGATGACTGTAGTTAATAATGCTGTATTGCATATTTGAAAGTTGCTAAGTAAATCTTAAAAGTTCTCATCACAAGAAAAAATAGTTTTGTAACTGGTGATGGATGTTAACTAGACTTATTGTGGTGATCATTTCACAATAGATACAAATATCATCATTATGCTGTACACCTGAAACTGATGTAATGTTATTTGTCAATTATATCTCAATAAAAAATTTAAAACATTGTTTTCTGCCACTGAAAAAAAATTAATTAATAAATCAAGAACTGATCAAGGAAAATGTTCTTCTTGCCCAATAATGATAGAAAAAAATAAGGTTTTTTAATTCCTTTTAGTAAGTTCTTATACTTTTTACACCAAAGCTCTGACTCATTAATTATATCAATTATAAACTTCAAAGGAAAGTAGATTTCTAACCTGCTTGGCAAGAATTGCAATTATGTTCAGTGACAAATTAAGGGCTCATCCACCTCTTAATATACACAAAAGCAAAAAAAAAAAAAAAAAAAAAAAAAAAAAAAAAAAAAAAAGAGGGGCCACCCGGTGGCGCAGCGGTTTAGTCCGCGCTTGGCAGCCCGGGGTTCGCGAGTTCGGATCCCGGGCACCCGCCGACGCACTGCCTGTCAGCCATGCCGTGGTGGCGTCCCATATAAAGTAGAGGAAGATGGGCACGATGTTAGCCCAGGGCCAGTCTTCCTCAGCAAAAAGGGGAGGATTGGCGATGGATGTTAGCTCAGGGCTGGTCTTCCCCACAAAAAAAAAAAAAAAAAAAGAAAAAAAAAAAAAAAAAAAAAGAAATTAATCATTTGAAAGAGTAATATCAAATTATATGATTTAGGAACAGTCGATGAAGGGTTGTTCTAGATATTTTAAAAAAACTAGTATTAGAGTAGGTTCGTTAAAATTTTGTGTGAAGCTAACAGAAAGGTGGGAGGGGGGAGGGGCTGGAACGGACCTAAAGCTCAAAGCTATTTTAGGGGGAAAAAGACATTAAGTCAAAAAATCATGCAAAATGAACGTAGCGTTTCCTTTAGACTCTGGTTACAAGAAACAGAGGGTTACTCAAGTGCTCTCAGTGAAAGGCGATTCCCAGTGACGTTCCCCATATGCAGGAACCCAGGAAAAGTTGAATAACCCAGCTTCAAAAGAGAAGGAATCTTTGTAAAGTCACAAGAAAAAAAAAATGGATCTATAATAGAATCAATTCAAGGATCTTCACTTTAGTGACCTGTTGCAATGGTCTGAATGTTTGTGCCCCCCCAAAATTTATGGGTTGAACTCCTAACCCCCAAGGTGACGATATTAGAAGGTGGGGCCTTTGGGAGGTGATTAGGTCATGAGGGTGGAACCCTCATGAATAGGATTAGTACCCTTGTCAAAGAGACCCCAAAGAGATATCTCATCCCTTCTATCATGTGAGAACGCAGCAAGAAGCTGCCATCTATGAACTGGAAAAAGGGCCCTCACCAGACACTGAATCTGCAAATGCCTTCATCTTAGACTTCCCAGCCTCCAGAACCGTCAGAAATAAATTTCTGTTGTTTATAAGCCACCCAGTCTGTGGTATTTCGGGTTATAGCAGCCCAATAGGACTAAGATACCCATCATTAGATAATTCGGCTCATCTCTACATGTCTGCTTCCCTCTGTTGCTGCCAACTTGCTTATTCTCACCCTCATTTGTCTGTCTTACAAGCTTCTCCATAGGTAGGTTTCACTGTTCACAGGTCGTGCTTTCTCATCATGTCTTCCTTATAGATTTGGCTGGCCATGTCCACTCAGGGCCCCTAGTGCTTCTCCTAGCATCTTTTCATCTTCACCTCCCACAAATAACAGCCTTATTCTTTCCCCCTATTTCCAGTTCAGAAAAACATGCTGATCGGCCCAGCTCGTCTTTTCACACCTCTAGGTCATTGGTCCACCTCTTGGTTGTCCTGGAGTCAGGTCTAAGCAGCTCTGGAAGAAGTGAGGAGGGCTGTAGACAAGATCAAGAGCACAGGGACCGACCCTTCTGCGGAGGCAGTGGCCAGGTGGGCATGTGATGGTCTGACCCATCCAGAATACTAAGGGAAGCTCAAGACAAAAACGAGGGAAGGGCTAGGCTCATTTTTAAAATCTGGATATCGTTATAGACCCAAATCTGACCACAGATAAGATGTGGCTGCAGGGTTGTTGGTTTCTTTCTTTTTAAATTAAATTTAAAATAAATTAGCAGAAGTACATATATTTTTGTCTTTAAGACATACTATTCTCCTTTCTAAAAAGCAAAAGTAAATAAGAACAAAGAAGTCATAATGGCCTCAAAAGAAAGCTCTGAGCCCTTAGCATTTGGAAAACAGCAAGTTCTGAGCAAGCATTTGAAGATCTGTACATGTGCTGTCCCACAGAAATATAGTGAGAGCCGCAAATATGAGCCACATGTGTAATTTCCAATTTTTAACTGTGGCTATGGTTAAAAAGTAATACAAAACAAGTGGAAGATATTTTAGTAATATATTTTATTTAATCTAATTTATCCAAAATATTATTTCAATGTGTAATCAATATTTTTTTAATTAATGAGATGGTTTACATTCTTTTTTTTTTTTTTTTCATGCTAAGACCTCAAAGACCTTGGACAGCACAATACTCATTCACCCTAAAACAGAAAGTGTGAACAGGTCGGGTCAAAGAATTGGGCAGGGGACTCTTCGCTTCCTCTGAAGGGGAAGATGGGAGATCACACTGGGGCCACCCAACAGAGACAGCACTACCTCCAGCTGATGTCAAAACTGCTGACATGCTCCCCTCCAGCATGGCTTTCAGAACCTGGGGCCAGGCAGCCTGGAAAAGGAGGCCATGGCAGGTGCACATGAATGAGTCACCATGAGAGGAAAGGAAGAAGACAGAGCTGGGGAAAAAAGAAATAAAGTGAAGAAGGAAAGGAAAAAAAGGTGTGAAAGGAGAGAGGGATGGAGGAGGTGAGTGGAGAGACCACAGAGCAAGAGGAAGTTTGAACAGCACCAGAAGGGACACCATGAGGCATGGAAGGGCTGGTGAGCAGGAACTTCTGAGGATGTGAGGTGTGGAAGGGGGCCGGTGAGCAGGAACTCTGAGCACGTGAGGTGTGCAAGGGGGCTGGTGAGCAGGAACTCTGAGCATGTGAGGTGTGGAAGGATCTGGTGAGCAGGAACTCTGAGCATGTGAGGTGTGCAAGGGGGCTGGTAAGCAGAACTCTGAGCACATCCAGCGGGGCATACAGAGAAGAAAGAGAAGGGCCCCCTACACTCAGGGAGGCTTCTGCAGTAGCCAGAGTCACCCAGACCCAGAAATGCAGTTCATAAAAATCAAGTGCCTGGAAGAATCAACAAAGCAGATTCAAGGACAAATGCCATTTATGTAGTTGACAAAAGTAGACTACGTTTTGCTTTATATCAACAGATTAACGCAGTTGATTAATCTGCTTGAGCTGCTGGTGATGAGCTCCATGTGAAGACCTCACATAAGGAGAAAATAATTGCTGGGCAGGTTTTCCACGCGTGAAGAAAAGATCTGCCCTGATGAAAACTGAGCTAGTAGTTCAAGTGACCAGCATTTTTTTTTTTCATTTTTTCCTTGGCCATAATTATTATTTTGCAGTGGACTCTATTTTCCTGTTTCAAATACTGCAGCAAAAAAATATCTTGTGGCAGAACAACCTCAGGGGCAGCCCAGGCTAACGCAGTGGCTTGTTGCTCAGCCAAGGGGCTGAGATCTGACTGAAAGATCAGGAAGGTGGTTTTCCCTTCGTTTACAGTGACTCATCAAACACGGAAGCGTGGCGCCTGCTCTTCACCATTTGACAAACATGCCGGGTACAAATCGTGCCCATTAGCAGTGGGTACCAGAGCAGGTAAGCATTCTTCGGCATGAGTAATATAAATTAGGTGAAATGAATGGAACTGACTACATGGAGACGGATGGAGAAAGAGCCTTCCTTCATTATATAAAAGAGAAACCTGAGCCCTTGCTGCTGCTGCTACAGCAGCTTCATCCAATAAAAATATGTATTAAAGCTCGAATAATACAAAGCAGAGATGTAATGTTGTAACAGAGTAGCTGTTAAAGTGGAAAGGTAAAACATTATGTTAAAGAGCCTTTAATGACACGAAAAGATGTTTCTGATATTTTGTTAAGTGAAAAAAGCAGGTTATAAAAGCATATGTTAAAAAATATAAAAAAATAAAAACATATGTTCACCGTGACCTCATTTTTGTTAATTTTATGTACGTAAATGTGCACAGAAAACATTGGACTGGAGTACACTAAAATGTCAACAGAGGTGGGATTACATTTGGTTTATATTTTCCTTTCTATCTATATTTTCCAAATTTTGTACAAATTTTCTATAATAAACAATATTTTAACAAGAAAACTCTTCTGTAAAGCCTAAGGGGGCTTTGGTTTTGAGACTGTTGTCTAATATTAGCCCAGCTCCACCTTCTCCACCCAACCCGGGCTCCATCTGGCTCAACAACAGCCATTAAAAGTGGCAGTTCTACTTGTCACTCAAATGGTCCCTCATTTGCTCCATTAGAGAGAAAGGTGGAACCAGGAGGAAGTCATGACCAGATTTCAGGACAGATTTTAGGGTGTGGGTTTTGTTTTGTTTCATTCACGTTGTAAAGAATGTGCCTGGCAACACCCAAGCTTTCCACCCCACAGCCCTTGTTCCAGCTGCTAACAAGAGCTAGAGGGCACGAAGAGGTCACTGTTCCCAGAGACGGCTGAGACCCTCTGGGCAAAAGCCGATGGGAGAGAAATACGGGTCCTACCCTGTCCTGGACTCCTAGGGGTCAGGGAAGAGAGGAGGGTGGGGCTCCTCAAAGGTCACCACCAAGCTAAGCACATTGAATTTCAACTTCTCTCTCTGCTCCCTTTTCCTCGGACCCTACAACACATACACAGTCTTCATAAAATCCCAGCAGTATATGCAATAGATTTTGCTATTTGGAAAATTCCCATGTCTGACCTTTGTACACCTTCCATTTTGTCTTTCTTTTACTTTTCAACATTTCAGCTGAAAATGGAAAATTCAATTATATTCCTGCCGCTGCTTGATTTCCCAGGGAAACTCACTAACGGCATCAGAAATTTGGTGTACAGTGGCTTGAATTTCTGGTCAGAGGACTATTGTTTTGTTCATTCCCATTTGCATCTCTCTACATTCCCATCATTTAATAAAACAGCAAAGCAAAAAGTGACTTTTAAATGTTAAAACTTCAGGTAAAATTAATGCATGCTTTTAAAACTTAAAAATGTATCTATGCATAGAAAGACATTAGAGATAGATTGTATGTAAAAGCAGATAAAACAGAACATGCATAATGATCCTCCTTTTAAAAAGTGTTTATATATATATAAAAATACATTAAAAGGTCTGTCTGAAAGGATGTTCATCAAGGTGTTGACAATTGTTGTTGCTGAATGCTGGGACGTTTTTCTCCCTTTTCTCTCTCTTTCTCTCTCTCTCACACACAGATCCTTGGTGTGTTTTCTAATTTTTCTATATGCACGTGCTGTGTAGTGTTTTTATTTAATAAAATAAACACTATTCAAATTGTATCAGCACATCACCTATACTATGCCTAACACATAGTAGGTACTTAATACACATTTTTCTTCTATTCTGTCAGAAAATAATTATAGGTAGCATTTATTGACTGCTTATTATGTGCCAGGCACTGTGCTAAAAGTTTTATATGTTTATTATCTCATTTAAACCCTACAACAACATTATGAGGTTGGTATTATTATTTTTCCCCTTTTAAAAGATGAAGAGATTAAGGCAAAGCGTGTTTAAGAAACAGATGAGGGGCCGGCCCGGTGGCGCAGCAGTTTAGTCCACGCTTGGCAGCCCGGGGTTCGCTGGTTCGGATCCCGGGCGCCCGCCGACGCACTGCCTGTCAGCCATGCCGTGGCGGCGTCCCATATAAAGTGGAGGAAGATGGGCACGGATGTTAGCTCAGGGCCAGTCTTCCTCAGCAAAAAGAGGAGGATTAGCAACGGATGTTAGCTCAGGGCCGGTCTTCCTCACCAAAAAAAAAAAAAAAAAACAGATGAAAGTCCCAGAGCACTAGGCTGACTTGTAGCCCTTGTGCTTAATCACTCCACAAGGGAGTGGTTTTGGTTATAAAATCAAGTAAGACTTTGATATGGTTGGATTGATATCTACCTCATTTGTAACTGTTTCTTATTCATTGCATTTGTTCTTGGTTCCTTTTTTTTTGTCTTCCACTTTTTTTTTTGCCTTCTCTTTTGAGCATTTTATGTGATTCCATTTTTTTCTTCTCTTAGCACATCAATTACCCTTCCATCCAAGGCATCCTCCTTTTCTATTACAACATTTCTGATTTCCAGCACTACCTTTTGATTCAATCTTAGAGTCTCCTCTCTCTGCTGACATTACTTATCTGTTCTTTCATATTGTCCACTTTTTCCATTAAAGGCTTTAGCATATTAATCACAGTTGTTTTAAATTCCCAGTCTGATAATTCCAACATCTCTGCCTTATCTGAGTCTGGTTCTGAACCTTGCTCTGACTCTTCAAACTATGCTTTTGGTTTTTAGTATGCCTTGTAATTTTTTTCCGAAACTGGACATGATATACTGGGCAAAAGGGCCTGAGGCAAAGAGGCCATTCGTGTGAGAATGTTTTGTTTATGTGACTGGGAGTTAGGTTGTGTTTACCATTTGCTCTAGCTGTAGGTGTCAGAGGCTGAAACTTTCCCTGATGTCCTTATTTTTGTCTCCCATACTGTCTTCGGGTTTTCCTAGAGACTTCTTCTTAAATGAGGTCTGAGAAGTACAGTTCTTTCAGTAGTATTTCCCTGTTATTATGCAGAAGTCCTATTGATGTGGTGGTAAGGTATGGGGAAGGGGAAGCATTCAATGGTCCGATTAAGTCGCAGTCTTTTAGTGAGCCCATGCTCCCTGGCTGTGACCTTCACAAGTACTTATACCCCCTTGCCTTCCGTTAGGTGAGACAGGAAGGCTAGAGTAAGCCAGAGTTCAGTATTTTCCTTCCTCCAGGGTAGTTAGGCTCTGGTAAAACCCCCAACAGGGTAGGCTCTGTAAAACAGTTTCTCTTGAGGTCAGGCCTTAGTAAGAAGAACAGACTGCTCTGAGCTTATTTCAAAATGGCTCCGAATACCCTCCTTCTTCTGAAGGAGGTATTTTCCCATCCCACCACTGGTCACCACACAGGTTTCTCTTCATGGGCTTCCACTCTGGTAAGTTGTAATTTTCTGTATCCACCTGTCTGTCTGTCCAATTTTGGGAGCAGTGGTTTGCTCTGTGACTTCAGTTCTCTGGTGGATCTAAGAAGAATTGTTGGTTTTAGTTTGTGCAGTTTTTTTCTTGTTGTGTGGACAAGAACAGTGACTTCAAAGTTCCTTACGGGCCCAACTGGAAACCAGAAGTTGTCATGTAAGACTTCTGAGGCTTCTTTTCTCTTTCCCCATAACCAGATAGCACATATGTGATCTGAAACTCTAGGAGAATCCCAGTGCTTCAACATCATTGTCACAGGTGTGCTATAAAAACAATTGTCATTTCTAGCTAAGACTTGTCACCGTTTGGAGATTTGTACTTCTTATACAATTTACAAATCTGATCTATTTCTTCTCAAAGTTTAACATATGCTATAATAACAGTACATATAAAATGTAATGGTTGCAAAATGTTTGTGAAATTAAAACACGTGATTGGTGGGTGTATAATGAATGCTTGGTTATTCATACAAGTGGAGTGGAGAAATAACAGAGAAGCTCAAAATTACTATTTTAGAGGAGATATTTGGGCACCTATATCTTAATAGGGCATATAAGATTTTTCTGAAGACTAGAATATTTTGTAAAAATATTAAAAATATACTGTAAAGACAACTGTAGTGAGTTGCATGGTGGCCCCCAAAAAGATATGTTCATGTCCTAACCCCCAATACCTGTGAATGTTGCATTATTTGGAAAACGGGTCTTTGCAGGTGTAATTGAAGGTCGAGACAAGAAGATCATCCTGGATTATCTGGATGGGCTCTAAATCAAATCACTAGTGTCCTAATAAGAGAAAGAAGGAAGACAAATTGAGACGGCAGAAGAGGAGAAGACACAGAAAAGATGAAGGGGCAATGCGCCAGGATGCAGAGACTGAAGTGATGTAGCCACAAGCCAAGGAATGCGGACAGCCACCAGAAGCTGGAAGAGGCAGAGAATGGATTCTCCCCTTGAGCCTCCAGAGGAGTTCAGCACTGCTAACACCTTGATTTCAGATTTCTGCCCTCCAGAACTGTGAGAGAATAAATTTCTGTTATTTTAAATCACTGTATTTGTGGTAATTTGTTAAGACGGCCCTAGGAAACTAATCCAACAATTTAGAAAGGTTTTCTAAATTGTCCATTTTTCTCATTCTGCTCAGAACTCTTCCCTACATCATAGCTTCTTATCTATGGCTGATGCAAAATAACAGCTAAATCAAGTTACCCTTTTGAAATTTTTCAAAATTCCAGGCATCATCCCAGAATTGAGGTGTTTGGGATAAAAGGCCCTTTTTGCTTCAGGGGGAAAAGGAAGCAATGTCCCCTCATAAATTACAAACTCTTTGAGTGATGGATAATTCACCTTGCTACCCCAGCACAAAGCTTGACCCATTATAGGCACTCAATATTTGATTATTAATTGACTGAAAAGATAACAAAAGATGCTGGATCTGGCACCCTCTCTGATTAGTTAATAAGAATTTGGAAAGCAGGATCGTCCAAGGCTACTTTGAAGTAGACATGATCCATTTGTTGATTATTAGAAGTGGATTGTACCATGTCATTAATCACTTAATGCAATTCGAACGCCATAATCTGCTTATACCAAACATTTAAAGGATCATTAAGAACAAAACATCTAGGGTTCAAACTGTTACTGATATTGAAACACACTCATAGAACATAGAATAACTATTACGATGCTTATAGAATAAAATAAAATGCTAATCTATTAGCGAATAAATAAAGCTATGTAATAGATGTGTCTTTTCTATTAACCAGCTATATTTTGGTGTTTGAGGGAAGTGATAGCTGAATGCTTCCAAATTACCTTCCCAGAATCCAACTTTCCCCTCTGAGGACTGAGAATAGGTACATTTCCAGAAAGGACCAGGGCACCGCTCTCTGATAATTTTTTTCCTGTGTAATTCTTCCCCCCTTTATAATTGACAATGCCTTCAAGAATTTTCTGTTGATGGAGGAACCTTAAAAACTGCTTCGAATAGAGGGATACAGTTTTAAAGATGTTCAGTGTTTGGTTCAAGAGCATCCACAGGTGTTCTTACACAATGTGCCAATTTCCCACCTGGGGCCCCATCCCCAAGCATTCCTAAATCTGGCAGGGCGTTAGTTAGCATTTCTAGAATGCTCATCATATGTCAGGCATATATATTGGCTAATTTACTCCTCACAAGGACACTAGCAGCGTTATGATTAAACCCATTCTACAGAAGAGGAGAATGAGGCATGTGGGCAGTAAGTGACATGCCCCAAACCACACAACTAATAAGTACAAGAACCTGGACTTAAACCCAGGCCATCTGACTTTGGAGTTTGAATTCTTACCCACCGTTCACTATTGGAATGAGCTGAAAGTTCTTTCCCTGGACACCAGGTGAGGACATCAGACCCAAGACCTCCCATCAATGAAAGCTCTTATCTGTGGAATATCCTGTCCTATTGCCAGGACAACACCTGAGTTTACTAATCGGAACTTTCACTGTTGTTATTGCGGCATATGTCAGAGAGGCCTGTTCAGCAGGGAAAGTATGAAGGCAGCGTCTGCTACTGGCTTCTGTAATCCCGTTATGTAATTATTTGACCATATGCCCAAAGCCTTTGACAATAGGTACATTTTTTAAATGTTATTGTTTTTAGCCGAAGGCATTCTATACAGTGAGTCATTCTTAACAAAAATAAATCCCATCAACTTTAAGATCATTTTCCCAGCCCCTCCCTTTGTAGGCCTGACACACTTTCTCACAAAACGTTTGATGGTAGAAAGCTTCCCCAACTTGTAAAACTGGAAATTGCACAGGAGATCTGGGGGCTGTGGGAGGCACTGGAAGAATGACAGTAAAAGGTCTGTAAAGTCACGTGTTTAGAATTTCTCTTTTACAGGCTTAGCAGGAGCATTTTGGGGAAGAGGGTTGTTGATTGCTCTTCTCAAAGGGGCCCTGAGGTTTTTTTTCTTTACAGACTTATGCAGTAGAGGGTGTGTTATAGGTAAGTCATCATTCCTATGTTCTCAAGAAATCTACTTCTAAATAGGTGGCTTCTTCTAGGCGATGCAGTTTCCAGGCACTTCACTCGTTCCTCCAATTCAACAAAGGTGTATTTTTTTACAAGGCCAGTCACTGGGATAAGCACCAGGAATAAAAAGTTATAGGACAAAATTCCTGACCTCGAGGTGCTCACAGTCTGAAAACAATGAGACAGATAAAATATACAAACATCCTCAAAAACAATGACGTGGTGAGAGCCCCCCTAGAGGGGCTGCCTTTGAAGGCACACCTTACTCCGGAGATGGAGAATCTCCATGATTGACTCCGAGTTGAGTGTTCAAGGATGAGAAGTTTGCTAGGCAGTCAAGAGGGAACAGGGCATTCTAGTCAGAGGGAAGAGCATGTCCAAATGCACTGAGGAGGCACCCACGCTCTCAGGAGGCAGCAGGCCAGTCACCCCTTGGGAGGGGAGGGTGCATTGGGAAAGAGGAGGAACCAGGCCAGACATGAGGGGGATGTGGTGGGTCAGCGCGTGGAGACCTGGATGCCGCAGCAACCTAGGGATTCAAGAAGTCAGAGATCTGAACAAACGCAACCAGTACCGGAAGTGGACAGAAAGCTGATTGTTGATGACTGCAAAGAATTCAGAAAGCCAGAGCCAAAAGCCTGAGATGGGCAGAGACCAGCAGAGGCTCATCCAGTAATGCACTGGGAAAGCTTCAGTGCCCGTCTCCACTGTAATCTTCTTAGTCCTCCCCGAGTCACCCAAATATGCACTCCAAGTTTGAAGAAGGGATGAGCTTGCTGTACAAACACTGTTCAAAGCCAAGATCTACAGATCTCTTTCCAACCAGATTACTCGCCCAAAGCCCTTCTCTATAGAAATTCTAGAGCAACCACTGAGAACCAAAAGGACAAAAAGAGAAATAGATGTGGATTCCACAAGCTAAGTCTGAGTAGTAATTGATAATAATTATAGCCAATATTGATTGAGGGCTTACTCAGGCACAGTATTGTACATTTTCTCTGCATTATGTCCTTAAAGCTTTATATGATCCTATAAGAATTCCACATGGGCTGTCACTTATACTGCAGCATTGTTTATTTGTTGTCACAGAGATTTCTTCAGTATGAAAATTAACTGATGGTAAGATTTAGCAGCTTTTTACCTGCATATTACTTTTTTTTTTTTGTGGGGAAGACAAGCCCTGAGCTAACATCTGTTGCCAATCCTCCCCTTTTTGCTGAGGAAGACTGGCCCTGAGCTAACATCGTGCCCATCTTCCTCTACTTTATATGGGACGCCACCACAGCATGACTGACAGGCAGTGCGTCGGCGGGCGCCCGGGATCCGAACTCGTGAACCCCGGGCTGCCAAGCGCGGACTAAACCGCTGCGCCACCGGGCGGGCCCTGCATATTACTTTTAAATGTTCTAGATTCAAAGATAAAATGCTAAGCTCTGATATTTCTCCCCATTGAAGAATGTAGCTTCTCAAAACTAAAATTTATTTTCAAATATTTAAATGCGACAAAGTTATAAGAAATATTGTCAAATCTAGTCACCTTTTTTTAAATAAAAAACAAGTTACTGAAGCAAGTCAGCACTGATACCAAAAGCAAGACATATATCTATTTTACAACAAATTATCAAATTGTACAGACTTCAATTTTCTAATTACTCATTTGGAACTAATGGCTAACTTTTATTATTTCATGTTCAATAATTTGATTTGTGTGACTTTATGGAATGATTTTGTAATCATTGTTCTTATTAGAGAAATAAAGTGTGCTAACTTAAATATCACGTAATTAAGGGAAAGCCACCTTTTCTGAGTCTCACAAAGCCCTTCTACAGGCCAGCAGCAACCCTGGGAGAACAGCAAATCCTGTGCCCATCCTTTGAGGCCACGTCACGTCTCTCCTGAGATCTACTCCTACACAATTCAGTTACATGAGCCAATAAATTCCTTCTTTGGCATTAGCTACGTTGGTTTGAGTTTTTATTCATTGGCTACCAAAACAATCCTAGCTGTTACAGAGCAACATGGTCAGATCTGCAAGATTCACTTCAGGGAAATCAGATAGGAAGCTGATGACATAGTCCGAGAAAAAGGAGAGTGGTCCACATAAAGCACTGTAGTGGAGGGTGGACTCAACCAGCTAGACTGGAGAGATGGGCCCTGGATAGATAAATGGAACATAGTGAGGAGGGAAATGGAGTAATCTAAACAGGCTCCTATTTCTAAGCACCCTTGAGAATTTCATAAATTATTAAGTGATAAAATTAGAAATTTCCTATGCCTGGCTCACTCTCTTTTTTCCTATCAGGATTATTGTCAAATCACTCCAAATAGTCATACTAGAAGTGTCAGGTGGATACAGCCATCCTTATGAAAGGAAGATCTTCAAATTTTTGGAGAGACATCACTCAGCAAGATTAAACCCCAAGGAAGAGGAGCAGACGATAAGAAATGAGGAAATATACCTGGCTCAACTTGAGTGACAGCCATAAAATTAACCCTACTTAGGAGGTTTTCTAAAAACTTAAATCTCTGTGTTTGTCAGGGGATGTTCAGCATAAGAATCACAACATATCCAAATACACAGCATATCCTAGTAATTAAATCGACTACCTGTCACCAGAAAGGACTTTTATTTCCTCTGAATATATTCCATCTATGAACCTGCCAGACCACCTCAAACACGAGACAGGTGCTTTCAATGACTAGCTAAATACTGGATGTCAGCCATCGAATTGCATAACTATAATTCCAGGGGTTGAAAAACAAACTAATCTTCACTGTTTTTGTATCATGTAACCACATACCTCCCTCCTACTATCCTTAGAGCTTAAAATATACATGTTATCCAATTAGCTCTAAGTGAATCAATATTACCAAAATATGCTATAATTAAGTGAAAATATTGGTATTTGATATCAATTACAAGGATTCTGCAAAATCTTTCTGGAATTTATTTCACAAGGGCTACATCTACACACAGCCACAATTAAAGCAATCAGTTGAAGTTCTACCTATACAAAACCCTCCAAAGTGTTGTTTGTTTGTTTCATTGACTTTATTTTGACACTATTAATGCTAGAGACAGCTCCCAATTTTTGGATCTCTCTATTCCATTGGTTTCGAGGACACTGTTTGGCTTCTCTCCTATACCAGGACTCTTCTTAACAACTGATGTGAAAAGAATTTTTTTAAAACCACTCATTGGTGTCACTTTGACCCAGTCTCATAATTGAGCACTCTATGAGTAACATAATTGAGCATAAAAAGCTCAGAATCTTGTTCTAAACTTTTTCTTTATAATTCTGTCTTTTCGTTAATACACACCCAAGCTTTGCCGCTATGGAAATGCACAGCAGCCTTTTCCGTGAAGTGTAATTTTCTAGAATGTTATTTCATTTTCTCACATTTCCAGTTAGCAGTTATGATGGATCTCATACTTACAAACTAAAAGCACGATGAAGATACATTGGCATAGATTCCTCTAAAAATAATGACATATTTAATTTTGATTTTCAACTTGTGAAAAATGGTTATTTCTCTTCTGGTGAATTTTATCAAATGGTTTTCTACAGCCGTGGAGCCCAGCCCTGGCTGTGCATCAAAATCCCTGCGAGGTTGTTTAAACATACAGATGCCCAAGGCCTTGCTGCCAGAAATTCTGAATCTGTAGCTAGCATTTGTATACTTAAAAGCTCCACAGGTAATTTTGATGCGAAGCCAGCACTGAGAACTCCTATTCTACAATACGTCTCAAAGCTTTTCTTCTTAGGGAATGGAGTATAAACATGAATTCATTCCTAAATTTTGAAAGCAGCAATTCAATATTGACCCATATTTTTATGTAACAACTTAAATGGAGAAGGGGATGGAGGAAGACTGGAGAACAAGGATTATAACCTTGTTTCACTGGAGAGACATCCCAGTTGTCACACGCTTCGCCAACCTCCTCTGAACACCAGCTTCTTCCCTGTGTTACACAGCTGTCTGCTGCCCAGATGTCCCCAAGTCCTTCAGCCTGCCAGGGTCCCCTTGTTCTCTGAGATCTTGAGAAAACTGACTTAAACCCCATTCTTTAACAGAGGAAAACTCAGAGACCTTTCCCATATCTTTGGGATTTATGGGGAGGGGAATAAGAGTGCATTTTTCCTAGGCTCTTGGGTCTCTAAGTCTGTTCGAGCTGCTGTAACAAAAATACCATAGACTGAGTGTCTTGAACAGGAGACATTTATTTCTCACAGTTCTCAAGGCTGAGAAATCTAAGATCAAGACTCTGGTAGATTCGGTGTCTGGTGAGAACCCACTTCCTGGTTCATAGACGGCCATCTTCTCACTGTAACCTCACAAAGTAGAAGGGATGAGGGGTCCCTCTGGGGTCTCTTTTACAAGAGCACTAATCTCATTCATAAGGGCTCCACCCTCGTGACCTGATCACCTCCCAAAGGCCCACCCCCAAATACCATCACAATGGGGATAAGTCTTCAACATACGAATTTGGGGGGGACACAAACATTCAGGCCATAGCAGTCTCCAAGTTCCTGCTTCCTCTGGATTCCCCTCCTCTGGTTTCCTGGTTTTGCCTCTGTGCATGCTGCCCACTTTCTGAACCACTGGATACAGCTTTGACGCCCTCCTTCCCCACAGCACCACCATCACAAAGAGGGACAGTATCAAACATGGAGTGTAGGGTTAGGGCAACTGAAGTGGGTTACATGGAGCACAGCACAGCTAAAAATTCCAATTTGAAAACTAGGAATCTTTGTTCTAAAAGTCCTTGGCCATTCTTGTTCCAAGATCCCCTCTGTCTCCATTCCTCCAGGTAGAGCCCTGCCCACTGCCATGTTGCTTGACCATCTCCTATCCACTCCCTCCAGCTGCCAGCCCCAGCCCCCAGGGCCTGCTACCTTTCATGTACAGAGTCATTCAGCTCTTCCTCTGTCACTCCACATCGTCCAGAGCCTGCTCTGTGATGGGCCCTCCCCTATTAGTCCCTTAAAAGCTATCAAGGTATTTGATAATTCAGAGTGACCATTCTCTCTCTCAGGAACTTTATAACTCACTACTAAACTAATTTTTTTCAGTCTGTTAAGCTTGTCCCCAAACACCTAACAGAGATCAGCCTGAATTAATCATTAAATTTTTGAAAATCTGTAAGCTTCTTTGAACTCTTGAAAGATTTAACAAATAAAGGCAAAGAAGTCTTCAGCCAGCCCTGATGGCCTAGTGGTTAAAGTTCGGTGCTCACCACTTCAGCAGCCCGGGTTTGTTTCCCGATCGCAGAACCACACCACTCGTCTGTCAGTTGTCATGCGGTGGTGGCAGCGCACATGGAAGAACTAGAAGGACTGACAACTATGATATACGACCATACTAGGGCTTTGGGGAGAAAAAGAAGAAAAACGAGGAAGATTGGCAACAGATGTCAGCTCAGAGTGAATCTTTCCCTGCAAAAAAAAATGTGTTATCACAAAACTTTTGAAAAATCCCCAACCCTTTACTAAGAGCATATTAGAATCTTTGATTCTGTGATATGACTGCAGTGTGTTGGTGCACTTTTGACAACTGGCTGGAGGTGGGGGGAAGCCTGATTTGTAGCTTTTCAAGGTATCAAGATTCCTGCCAAAGCAGATTTCAAGCTACAACATGGAGTTGCTGAACTCTGAGGTGTGAAGAGACTGCACCGTGGGCTCTCCTGGGAGTGGCTCCAGCACACCCCTGGGCCAGCCCACACGTAATGACTGTTAATGCAGGGGAACAAAGACCAGCCCCTTGCCCAGTCAGAACAACTCTGCAAAGGGCCATCCTTGCTCCAGAACTCCCCATGGAATCAGCTGCAACCTCCTCGCATTCCCATTTCCGCCTGGGCCCAGTCCTGCATCCCTTGATGCTCTACAGGTGCTGCTCCCAAGAGTGCTCCCCACTCAACAGTCTGCTCAGAGACTCAGAGTCTGTTTCCCAGGAAACCCTTCCGCAGACACCTGGCTACATTTATTGACTGGATTAGTCAAAAACGCTTGTGTGAAGTGACAGATCCCAAGTGTAATTTCATCATGGCCACAACTCCTGAGATGTTTGCAAGATGGCATTCAAAATATTTAACACCTGGCAGGGCACGGACATCCACCAATCAGAACAGAGGCCAGCTGTGGTCAGCCGGTATACCTGGACCGAGGTAGGCTGGCTGAAGGTCATCCTGGATTTTAGTAATTTAAAGTTACAGTCATAGAGATGATATAAAAAGCAAATTTTTCAGCAGCTGGCCAATTCTCTCCTTCTGCAGAATTTCATTTGCCATATTAAAAGGGACAAATGCTAAGGTCGGGGTGCCAAGATACAGTGGCTATTCAACTATCTGCCTAATTCACAATTAAAAAAAAAAAATGCAACTTCCACTTCTTGGAAACAGGCCTCATCTCTTTGACTGTGTTGGCTTTTGTCTCTATTAAGTATGTTTCAAAAAAAGTCATTTCCTGACATGGCGACCAGATGAACAGAGTGTGAACTTTACACTTTTTGAGGCAGAATTCCAAAGACGCAATCTAAAAAGAATCTCCCCTGGGTGCGTCAGAATTTATCTTGGGGTATAACTAGCACATTTATATTCATGGAAGATCCAGGTTTTGTGGGTCCTGAAATTTATACAATTTTGGAGCGTTCTCTAAGGAAAAGAATGCAAAATTATAAATACAAAAGTAGATGTGAACGTGAATATTTATTTTCAGTAAGAAAAAATTACAAATTTCAAAAAGTGACAAATGCCATAAATATCATAAAATCTAGAAACTATATTAGTATTCTTACTAATTAACTGTCTGATACACCTTCCCAAGACTTTTTTCCCTACATTTTTTGATTGCATATTCTTTGATAGCATCAATTTTCTAATATTTTCAAAGAAAGAATACAAAGATAATTCCTTCTTTCCTCTAGCATGGTGGATCAAACTCTGTGTTTTGTAACTGATGGTTTAGAAAAGTTTCTTTCAACTTCACAAATTGTTATTGGTAATGTCATGTAAATTTTTAGGACCGTTGTCAAAGCTGAGAAAATAAACTCTATCAGATTTTTTTTTCCATATAGATTTGAAAGAATATTCTACAGAGCAGCTTGTGGCTTCATGCGTTTCAAACTTCCTCCTCTGTCTACATCCTTCTAGTACCTTCCACTGGATTCCAGTTTCCTCTCATGATTCAACCTCTATTCCTGCATCTTTATTTCATCACGACACCAGGTAATCAACAACATTGGCAGTATAAGAAAGGCTGAAGTTCTCAAAGAGAGAAAAAGACCTGCCCTATGTACCTCACAAAGATTTTTTTTTAGTGTAAGGATTAAATGTGAGTAGATGTGAACAGGACTTTATAAATGGTAGCTAATTTTATTGTGTTTATAAAAGTATCATATAAATGTAAGCTATTTTTGTCATTGTTATTATTTTTTGTGAAGTAAAAAGGATACCCTGGGAATTCCTGTTGCGTTATCTGTGATCTCTTCTCAATCCACCCACATTCTAGAAACATCTATGACAAAACAATAGGCATAGGCTTGGACAGAAAAGAGTTGATTCACCTCTCTTTTTTTTCAGTTTGTAAAGTATATATTAAAAAATTGAAAATGTTTTCTTTAATAAGTAATGGTATCATTGGTGACTATATATGTAAGGCAATTTATCTAGCTTCCCGAGAATTTCTGCTCAGACCACAGAAAAATCCCTACAGACGAGGATTGGCATATTAGATTTAGTAGGTTTGGCAATACATTATTGGAAGCATATTTACATATTCATTTAAAAAATTAACACTGCAAGATGTGGAATAAGGTTTGGGGAATAAAGTTCCTATGCTCTTGGAGATTCCTGAATCAACTCATTACTGTAGGTACTTGAAAAAGTCTGCATTGATTAACACGCTGCTTGTTCTCTCGCAATAAGGAATCTCGATGAGGAGGAAGGACGCTACTGTGCTGTTCCCTCATTACCGACAAATCGTCTCTCTCCCAAGATGTTCTCTGTGAAGTCATTAGCCAGGCCCAGATGGCCAGAGGCTCCCACATCAGAACTTCAGAAATCCTGAGCTAAGTGTTTTCCCTAGACGATCCACTGTCATCTAAATAAGTTAGTGTAAAAAGGACTGAGAAATTGCTTTTATAAAAAAGTTCTCCAACTTGTGGACTGAAACCCCACGGGTGTTTATCTGGGTAGAAGAATTTCTCACTTCATTTCTCTTTTAGCCTAAAAGTGGTCAGTAGATAATTTTCTATTTTTGTGGAACTGCAGCAAATACTTTATTATTCCTTCTGTAATTGAAACAGAAGAGTGGGGCTGAAAGATAAAGGAGAAAATAATGTCGGTATTTTCTGTGCTAACAATGGCTTTTACAACCGTTCTGAATGCAACCTGTTTCCGCATTGGGAAAATAAAGTAACCCAGCAAAACGCACAGATGACCCCTCCTAAAGAACATTTATTGTTTTGTTTGACTGCCCAGTGTTTGAACCTCCTTCCTGAGTCCAACAGCCTGAAAACTCCACTGACTGTGCCAGACACCCCAGGCTCCCTTGCAGCCCCTGTGCTGGCAGGTAACATTGCCCCAGACACTGACCCAGAGCACAAGAAGCAGAAACAGCGCAGCATGCTTTCTCCAGCAGCAGCGGCAGCTTTGTTTCAGGAATAGTTCAGGTCCATTGGCCCAAACTAGCTATTAAGTCGGATTCCCCTGGAAGCGGACCCTGAGACAAGGATTTGAAGACAAGTAGTTTATTTGGGCTGTGATCTCCGGAAGCACCAGTCAGGCAGTTGGAGAACAGAAGAAATCCAAGCAGGGTGCTTCATGAACAGGTTAGCCGGGTGCACCTGCATGCAGTGGTGCTGGGGACCGCTGGGAGATGGTGCAGAACAAGCCTCAGGGCTATCCCTGCTGAGGGGTAAGAAGTCTGGAGTATTTATCCTTTCTTATGGACTGAACGTATGTTCCCTCCCCAAATACATATGTTGGAGCCCTAACCCTCAGTGTGGCTGTATTGGAGTAAGAGAGTAATTAAGATTAAATGAGGTCATGAGGGTGGGGCCCTGATCCAATAGGATTAGTGTCCTTATAAACAGAGGCACCAAAGAGCCCTCTCTCTCTCTTTCCACCCACACTAGAGGAAAGGCCATGTGAGGACACAGCAAGAAGGCAGCCATCTTCAAGACAGGAAGAGAGGCCTCACCAGAAACTGAATCAACTGAAACCTTGATCTTGGATATCCCAGCTTCCAGAACTGTGAGAAAATAAATTTCTGTTATTTAAGCCACCCACTCTATGATATTTTGTTACGGCAGCCCGAGCAGACTAAGACATCCTTCAATTCTCATTTGTCCTGAAGTCATTAACACTCTGTGACATCCAGTCTGTCCCACAGGGCGGGGGTAGAGGGGCAGCCCTCAGATGGAGAATCACAGGTCCTTTCAGAAGCTGTGACCATGGAAGGAGCAGTGGGTGCCAAGGGGCTCAGGTGGGACGTTGGCAGCGTCTGCTGCAGTGACAGCCATGAAGCTATGACATTGAGTGTTTTGTGGCAGCAGAAGTGGCTTTTTCCACTAGACCAGCTCTGTTCCATCATTTTATCACTTTTCCTGGCTGCTTAGCCTTGCACCAGGGTCTCCTGCCCTCCCAAGAATTCAAAGAGCTACCTTTTAAAGAATTACTTTTCTGCTTAAATCAGTCAGTTCTGTTTCTGTTGTTTGTAACCAAGAACACTCACTGTCCACTCCAAGTCATATCTAGTCACGAAAACAAGAATGTGTCAGTGTCATCTTACTATCCCAAATTACAAAAGCAAAGATACCTAATTCATACTGAAACAATGCAAATTAGTTGATGACCCTGAAGGGATACTTTTTGCAAAATAAGATTACTATATCTGCCCCAAATATGTATCCAAAGCTTTGACAGTTTGTTTACCATGTGACCCAGCTAATTCCAACTAATTGCATTAAGGAAATAATAGGACAAGACCTCAAAGATGAATACACAATATTTTTTTCAAGTCATTGTATATAATAGCAAAAAATTAGAAACAAATCAAAAAAATCAAGGGAGTATTCAAAGAAATTACAATACATCTGTGGTGTAATACTTCACAGCTATTAAGAGTGACATTGCAGAAGTATGTTTTTTAATATGAAAAAATATTCATGGTGTAAGTAAAAAAAACAAGTTAGAGAGCAGTATACTCAGTGGGACCCCATTCTTGTAAGAAAAAATATGTATAAATCTTGGAGAAAATTCTGAAAGCATACATACCAATGTATTAATCAAAGTTATATTTGGGTAATAGAACAAAGACGAGTTTTATTTTCACCTTATATTTAGATATATTTATGATGATTCTGTAATAAGCATTAATTACTTGCCAAATTTTTATATAATAATAATGCCTTCTCTCACCTAACTCACAGGGATATTATAGCGTAGGAAAGCACAATTGTCACTAAAAATTTCATAAACATGCAGTTAAGGAAATCTTCCATAAGGAGAAGATATATGAGAATCTTCCAAACAATTTAACATATAATTTAACAATGCCTTACTAGGGCTTCGATGATTAATATCAGCAGGCACAAAATAATGCTAAGATTATGCATAAACAATTAGCCATCAAATATGAATCAATCTGGGAATTCATTCAGAACTAAAAGTACAAACCCAAGATTGTCTTCAGCATCAGTTGCAACAAGATGTCCTGGAATAAAACCAATTACAAGAGATCAAAAAGTCCTGGCCAATAAAATAGGCATCAGATTATATAAAAATATTAATAAAGCAGTGGATATTACTGATATCATAATTGCTCTTAGCAGGAACACTTTCAAAACCTAAGGAGACAGAATTAAACAAGTAGCTCTGGCAGAAGAATTAAAGCAAATGTGTAAATTGAACACTACTAAATTCAATTCTGTTGTCCTGGCAACTCTAATGCTTCGATAAATAAGTTATTTGACATCTTACAGAACTTGGAATTTATCATGTGTTTGTTAGTGAAAATCCAGAAACCATTCCTTCTATGTACTTGTCATATGGCCAAAAGATTTCTCTCAAAAACAATTTATAGTCATGTAGTTAGCCCCCAGGAACTGAGATGTAACCAGAGAGGTAGAAACTATGGATTCTCCCCACTATTCCTTACTCCATTCCGCCATCCTAACAGAAATTTGGTTTGGGTATGGACTCTTCACACACACAGCCTGCACTGGATGTCCCCTCCAGATCTGCTCTCCTCTCTTCTCCACTCTGCCTTGTCCTCGGAGCCTGACCTGCATGGAGTACATCATGGGCGCTCGTGACCTTGGGCTTCCAGTTGGATTTGACCAGTGGGGAGCCCCTGCAGGAGATCAAAGGGTAGGAGAAGGGCAAGGCCAGGGTAGTTGTTTCCTCTGGCTTCTTTCAGGCAGGCTGGCTGCTTTCCTCGGCCTGAGGTCATAGGACCGGACAAGCAGCCGTCTCCCCACAGCATCCCTGTACCTATGGTACATCTATCTCTGAGCTCTGGAAACCTCTCACCAACCCAACCTTCCCTTCAGTCCTAGGGGTACTAAGGGTCCCATTAGCTGCAGGGTACTATACTCTTTTTATGGATCGCCTACACCCTTCCCATCTAGTGACTAGTAAATAGTCACTTTATTAAAGTTACTTTATTAAATCTCCTCAAATGACTCTGTTTCCTGCTGGGACCCTGACTGATCATGTGCCTCAGGGAACATTGGCCCCAGTCCCAGCTCGAGGATGCACTGTGGTTTGTTTAAGCCAATCAGCATATTCCATTCCAGTGATTAAGGGATTGGTTGAAGATAATGTGGTCCAATGAGAATGAATCTCAGGATTCTTGCTTGGACTCCTAGGCCTGAAGCAGTCTCTCTTACAACAGATAAAATGCTGCCTTAGTTGACCACAAGGAGCCCAACATCTTAGTGGCTTACTTTTACTCACGTTACAGTACAATGAGCATCAGCATGAGATGGGAGGAGTCATCACAGGCCCAGGTTGTTTTCATCCGGGGTCTCCACTATTCCCTGGGGCCCCTTGTTCTTGCTGCAGATACGGGAAGGGCAGGAGAATGGAGTCAGGCCTGGAAGATACATGCAAGAACTCCGCTCACTTTCCGTTGGCTAGAACTCAGTCATACGGCCCCACCACCTGCAGGGGACTGGAAAGTGTACTCTAGCTGTGTGTCAAGGAAGAAAACAAAATAGTTTGGTGAATAGTAGCCAATTGGTGGTTTTTGAATAAGTACGTATGTCCCATACTGTGCATCCTATTTTTGTGTGTTTGTTTTTGCTAAATCTGGAAAGTCTAGCATAGGGAGATGTGTATTTTTTAATGGCCACATGGTCTTTCTGAAAATGTCAAGGTTCCGGTGGTAAGGTAGAAGGGAAAATGGGCATTGCATAGGCAACTGGAAGGGTATGCCTCAGTAACCACATGACCCAACACTTGCCAGGAGCAGGTAAACAGAGGTCTGTTGGGTGTGGTTTCCGGGAAAGTTTTGTCTTTCTCCTGAAATAAGTGGGCAGACTTGACTTTTCCCTGAACTATAGACATGAGTTTTGGAGGTCCAGTGCCACGTTGAGACCATGAGGCGGCAAGCATGAAGACAGAGAGGCCTACCAGTCAAGGATGGGGGAACAGAAATGTGTAAAGAACCCGGGTCCAGAAGGGATTGTTGAGCTGCTGTGTCAATCTGATGGCCTGCCCCAGCCCAGACTTCTTAAAGTACATGACAAACTGCCATCTCTCTAAGCCATTTCTGTGTCTCATTCTTTGTTTCTTTCTCTCTCTCCTCCCTCTTCCCCCTCCCTCTATTTTTTCTTTCCTTTTTTTCAACAGAACACATTCCCAACTGACACGTGTCTCTTTCCTTGCACTCTGTGATTATAGATGTGGAGTCAGGAGCACTGCTGTACCTCTTTTTCAGGATGAGGGAAGCAACCTAAGAATTAAACCAAGACCCCAAAGAGGGCACTGATGGAATTTCCCCAGACAAAACCAGACCCACCAGGCTAAGTTGACCCTAAAGCCTACCATACCTCTAGTTACATGAGCCAACAAATGTCTTTATTGTTTAAGATCATTCAAGTTGGACTTTTTCCTTCTAGGAAAAACATCCTATCCGATAAAAGCAGGTTCTTCAGCACAATACATACTTCTAATGGATTTGACAACATTTGTCTCATTACACCAAGACACGGACATAAAATTAACATGAGGTGATATAACATGGCAGGCATTATTAAGTGGAAATGCGTACATTTTTAAAAAAACAAAAGTTCAAAGGGAAAATCATACAATTAAATGTCCTTGTCAAGCATGCTTTTTCCCTATCACTCTATGTGTTTTGTGAGGCCTGTAAATAGATTAAAAATTTTAGCATTAATTATTCCCACTGGTTCCGTAGTCATGAACTGAAGTGTTGCATTTTTAAGTTTCAATAATTGGACTCCGGAGACTTCCAGAGAGGAAGAACATACGTTAAGATGTCATACTCTATTCTCAACATGTGACTGTCATTATCTTCCAACTCAATAATGCTTATGAATGTACAAGCTGTGTATGAGCTACTGTAAGTCTTTAAAATCCTGTAGCTTGACATTTATAGCTGTCCTAGCCAGCAGGAGCTCATTGTAGCTGGGTTGCACATATTGTTTCAAGCATGCCCTCTAGGTTCTCTGGGAACACTGTAAAATATTGTGGGAAAAAAATGAAAACAAAAACATGATCCATATCCTCATTCGGGTTTTCTGTGACATGAGCTGCGTGTCACAGATTGTGTGGGAATTAAGGCCACAAGGGGAAGTGGGTGATAGACTACATCTCAAGTCTATGTCTGCACAGAGTGATTTGATCATTCTTAGCAATGCCATGTAGGGAGGGAAAGTCCTGGGATGAAAAAACAGTCAAAATCGTTATTTTACAGAGCTGACTGATGCGTACAAAACCCTTGATCCAGTCTGACCTGGACTGGCCCCTTTAAAAGTCTTCCTTCCCTCAACATGACACTGGACCTCCAAAACTCATGTCTAGCTGCAGTCTCCCTCACACAGTGAGGCCAGACCCAGTGCCAGCAACATTAAAAACCTGTCTGGGTCCTTTGGTTCAAGTAAAATGTTGTGTCAAATATTCGTTGTGTCAACTAAGTTGGCCATTGCCAAGGGAGATCTTCTTGCTAGAGAGGGATCCTTAAACTAACGGTCACTGTGTTGATGGAAACTGGCCTGTAGCCGCGGCTTCATTCATTCCCGGATGGTAGTTGGGGAAACACAGGATTTCTCACTGAAAACTTTCAGAAATGACCTGCCAAGTTCTCATCAAGTGCAGCTGCTCTTGTGTAAGGTTATCCATGCTAGTAAATACATTTCAGGGTTAAAACTCCCCCAACCCACATATTATGTACGTTATACATATATTATTGTTATTATATATTATACATATATTATAGCACACAATACATATAATATATACAGTGTATATACAATATTCTCTCTCTGTACACCTGAAAGATAATACTGTAAAGGCACTATATATATAATACCATATATATTATGTGTATAATATATCAGAGATAATAGGGAATATATTTGTTATGATGTATATAATATGCATATATAACTACTGGTAGATTTACATATACCTGTAAAACAAAATTTTGTGAAACAAAATGTTTTTAATCTTTCAGAAAATTATTTGAAAATTAAACTGAAGAACAAATATTTCCCAATTAGTGCAATCCTCGCCCCAATTTTCCTTGCAAAGAGTCCCAACCCCCAGCACAGTTTTGGGCGCCCGGCTCTGGAGCACCTTCTAGCCTCCTCAGAGTCCTCAGGGGAAGGACCTCAATGCAGACAATGGCTGAAAGGACAGAATTAATAAACTTTCACCCGTCATTTCTCAAGGATTTGTGAAACTTTCCATTTTCTACTTCTGTTCCTTTGGTATAAATCAAGGAAGCTTTGGTAAAAGAGGTGAAATTGAGTGGTCCTTCAGCTTTGCTTCGCTTTTTGGGTGACCCAGGGACAGCTTCAGAATTTCATTTGCACGTCTGCCTCTTCAGCCGGGTCCTTTCACAAGCTCTTTCCAACAGCCCTCTGGGTACTTAACTTCCACTGGCTTCTCACATTTCTATCCGAGTTTTATTTCTGAAATCGTTGCCATTTTTCATCATACCAAATATCTGGCTTGACTGCATTTCTCACTCTTTTAGCTGCTGTGTCAATACTTCAAAACATTCAGTTAGTTAACTCAATTCAGTCAAACATTGTCACAATGTTTAGCATTGTGTTGACACAGCCCGTGGCATTGGAGGAAATACAGCTCATTAAGTTCTTAGTGATTCTTTATGGAGCAGAGCTACACACAACTGTAGACGGACCACCGTCACAAAAAGAGGGAAACGAAGTACTATTGGAGTGTCAACTATGTGCCAGGCACTGTGTTAGAATTTGTCCACATTTTAGCTCATTTGATCGCACAATTATCCAAGCCCTTCATGCTGACCATGCCCCAGAGATGGACCAAAAATGATAGTTTATTATCGAGTTTCTATTTACACCTAATACTCAAAGAGGGCAGAAAAAAATAGGCTTCAGAGTCAAGTTTCACTTAATGGTTTAATTTCCTTTAATTTGTATTTGGTTTTGCTGCAAACTGATATGGCTCCTTTAAGAAATCAGGATGCAGTGCTTAGTCTGGATATATCATGCTCCCAGAGAAAGTGGACTTTAGAGAGGATTAGACCCAGATGGAGAGGTGGGGCTGGTGAGGGAAGGGAGAGGGAGAAAGGGGAGGATGGGTTGACTGAGGAGAGCCTTGTGCTCCAACCTAAAGGACAATATCTGTGAAATGCACATTGGAAACAGCACTGTCCGCACGCCTACTGTGCGCTGTTCCAGGGCTAAACCAGAGAGTGTGAGGAAACCGGAGGATACACTAATGGGTAGCCAGGAGGGTTAACGAGCCATTTAGCAAGGCTCTAAGGACTTTGCGATGAGAATGTCCTGAGGCACAGAGCCAGGGCAGAAGAAGGCCTGGGGCGGCCTGAAGAGCAGAGAGTAAATAAAGAAAACCCTAGAAACAGTCCTATAGCAACTGTTAACTGTAATATAAATGGAGTTAATATTTTAAATGAATCATTCTACTGTTACTCTAACCATGTCTGTCTTTAAAAGAATCAGTGAAATAGCTACACATCATATACCTGGTTGTTGCCGATGTCCTGTGCCCAGAGGAAGTCCCACCCTGGGCTGGCAGCGCCTGAGACGCCCTAATCATTTGTGAAATAAGGGAAGAGAGCATCCTTTAAAACAACCAAACCGCCTCTCCCGGACTTTCACAAAAATATCAGCCCGGTAAGGGAACTGTCAGAGACGGCACAGATTTTCCCCACAATGGTAAAACTTGGCAGTTTCGTGTCTTGAATGACAATAGTATAGACAGATAATTACATCCTAATTTCTGCTTCAGTGTTCTTCCGTTCTCAACAACTAATTGGTAATTTACTCATGAATTTTCCCTTGGCGTGTATCTCACATTCACACGCAAAAAGTCAGTCAAAGAAAATTGCTTCCTATCTTATGTTTTTTCAAATAAAAATGTGTATCTTGCACACAGTTTTAAAAACTATGAAATAAAGCATTCTTCAATGTTCCCAAAGAGTTATTAAGATGCTAGTAAGCCTTTATGTGTTTATTTTAAGGAAAAAAGGGAGGGAGGGAGGGAGGAAAGAAGGAGTGAAGGAAGGGAAATGATCTCCACAGTAAAACCACACACACACACACACACACACACACACACACACACACATGATTGTGGGTGTAGTGGGAGAAGGGGGTCTTTGCGTGCTTCTTTTTTTTTTTTTTTTTGCTGACACATTCTATTTACAGAGAGATCAGAAACTATATATGTAAAAAGAAAATAAAACCATTCTAATTAGACGTCTCAGGATTAACCATTGTTAATATTTTTAGGCTGACCTTTGGCATTAGATTCTTCCAAGAGAACATCCTGTGTTCTTAAAAAAAAGAGAGAGCGAGAATAAATTCAAGGAAGGACCCAGCTGTGTCCCTGGCCCATCTACTCATGTCTAGTTCCCTTCTACCTGCCCCAGAGTGGCACAACGTATGATCCCCACTCCCACACCTACACGCCTGGGTCACCCCACCCTACTCTGCCCTGACATCTCCAACCCCACAAAGAGACATCACCTGCCATTTGGTCAAAGTCCTAATCCCCATAACTTGAGGACGATCAAATCTAAATAATTAAAATGAAGTTTCAGTTTCTCTGTTCCTACCTCACCTAAAATTTGGTTAGATCTGCACAAATTAAGAACGTATATTAGCGTCGAATTGTCTTCGTAGAGGCATTTCGTGGTGTTCATGGAACTCACTTTGGGAGACCCTCTGGAGTAGCTGCCCCCAGAAAAGAATTTTCACAAAATTTAAGGGACAGTCTTAATTTTTCTGGAGCCTGAAGCTTATGTAATTCGGGGAGGGGATTCCTTTAAGAAACAGAATAGAAAATCATGAATGTAAAATGTAGCACAAAAATAAATATTCAGAGTGAGAAAAGAATTCACAACTAATAACAAATCTTTAAAAGCTAACGAATACCACAAATATCACAGAATCCAAAAAAACAATATAATCTGTTTATGAACTGCTGACCCACCACTATAGTATTTTTCCACAGATCGGCTTCTGGCTCCACTCTCTCCTCCTCCCCTCCCCACCTCCTTGCAACGCCCGGACCATGAGAGAGGTCCATGTCACAGCTCAGCCTCTGCCCCTACCCCTTCATTTCATAACAGCAGGCAAGTTGCCACAGTGGGCAGGAGGGTATTCCAGAAACCCATTCCTACACCGCACAGCCAGCAACACTTGTCTACAGAGTGACTTTGAACCATGTGAATATGTCTCACTAAACCTCACCTAAATGAACCCCCGATTTGACTTCCCCTTAGCCGGATCCCAAAAAATGCCTGTGGCCACTCCAGTGCCACCCAGCTCAAGGGGCAGTATGACAAGGAGAAGTCAGAAGAGACAGACACAATGGTCCTAACCAACTGCAATTGAAATATCTTACTTTTGCTAATTTTACTAAATCTACAACCATATGAACACAATGCCCCCGGGGAGGGGTCATGCACTGAGGGACCCTAATGCCAGGCCCTAACAACACCCCCAGCAAATCCACTTCTGGCTCCACGATATATTCAGTTGTTGGGGAGTACTTTATGCAGCACCCCAGAGAAGCTGGCATCCCCCAGAAAAACTAAAACCTGTGATGGGGAGGTCTCCAAATTGAGTGAAGTACGCAAAATTTACTTGAGAGGTGCTAGAGAGGAGTTCTAGAAGCTCCTCCCCAGTTGAGAGGTGAGAGGCCAGCCACCACTAGGAACAGAGAAAACAAACCAAACAAAAGCCCCCAAGGAAAAGTCACAGGGGACACTCTCCAAATTACAGGCATAGATTTGCAAAGGAGCTGCTTCTCTCAGAGTAACTCTATACAGCATGCTCCTGAGTGAGGAGCAACTGCTGTTTATTTATTTAAGGGTGGTGAACAGCTCTCTCTGGCATTGCCAGAGAGGCCAGCAAATTGTAAATACATACCGCCTTCCAATAATCTGAAACCCTTAAAGTTGAGAGTAACCTGCTGTTGGAAAAATGCAAGTCTGGGGCATCACACAACTATGGGTTCAAATCCAGGCTCTGCTAGTTACTGGTCACGTGACCCCAGATAAGCTACTCAGCTGCTCAGAACCTCAGTTTCCTCATCTGTAAAATGGGTTTAATAATGCCTACTCTATCGGATTGTTGAGGATGCATGATATTTGTGACAATTCTGCCACAAATGAAATTTTCAGCAAATAGTAGGCACAATTATAAAGCTGTCCTTCCCATTTACTTTGCCATGGTACAAAGAAGACACCTAAATATTTGGTGACCTCGCCTACTACACAAGTACATAAATAAATGCTCGCTTGTTAGAAATTAAAACTCCAACTGAAATTTAGGGAGTATATGGTCAGGCTAGACATTGACTGATATTTGCGTCAGCCTTTGGTTTGTTAAAAACGAAAACTTTCTGAGCCAGCCCTGATCTCCTAACAGTTCAAGTTCGGCGCACTCAGCTTCGGCGGCCCAGGTTCGCTTCCCGATCGTGGAACCACACCAGTCAGCCATGCTGTGACAGCGGTCACATCGAAGAACCAGAAGAACTTACAACTGTACACAACTGTGTGCTGGGGCTTTGGCGGGGGGGAAGGAAGAAAAAAAGGAGGAAGATCGGCAACAGATATTAGCTTAGAAGGAATCTTTCCCTGCAAAAAAAAAACTTTCTAAGGATGTGAGTTGGGGGGCATGTTTGGTGAAGGTGGGAGTGGAGTGGGAGGAGAAGGTAGTCATTACAAGTAATAAACAAAATTTGTATTTTTTATCACTGAGGGCTATATAAATTACAAAGTAGTTAGGATCGATTTAGACTAGAACTTCTGCTACTAAAATGTGTATGTTGTGGGGGGTGGTAAACCTATTGAGATTCAAGAATATTAAAGTATGTGAATTTATCACTACTCCTAGACTCAATTATCATTTTATTTTTCCTTCAGATATGTTCATTTTGGTATTTAAGAAAATAAGTGATACAAATGTGCTTGCCTACCCTCCCGAGAACCGAGCCCCCTGCAGCCACAGCATGCCAAGTGGTCTTTCGATGAGATCTGCCCGAGTCAGCCCTCGTTTCTCTCTAACTTACCAATGCTTCCTTTCAAGTCTTGCCTATTTTACAGGGAGAGCAGAAATCCAATTTATTTTTACTTTTTAGCAAGTTTTATCAGAGATTGAATTTTACATTTTAAAACACTGTTGACTTTCCTGGAGTCTATCCTCTCTTATTGGTCTATGTGTTGTTCACCCTTTCGTGCAAACATTGAGACCTAGGAACCCGTTGCACGCCCTTCACTGGTGAAGGATGTGCCGGGTGGAATAGGTAGTAAGCCTTTTCTCTTTGGTGTCCTGAGAATCGTCTGGGGAGCCTGCTTTGGGCTCGATAAACTCTGCTATGCTCACTTCAACAGGTTTTAGACTATTATCTTATTTTGAAGTTTATATTTTCAAACTGTGGACTATCCAACATTAAGAGGTGCTTTTGAAAAGTTTAATGATTTGAAACCAAGCTAAGTTGCACTCCCACTGTTTTTAAATCCTAGAAAATAATTCATTCCAACTACAGATTTTGCTGTGCTCTTTTTTTGTTTTTACTATTAAGTTTCATTTTCTCCTATGAAATCTATAGTTTGTTTCATTGTTGCTGCCACTATTATTAAATAGTGTTAAACATTTTCCTACTAATACCTGATTGCTGCTAAACCTAAAACTTCTAACCCTGCCAAATCACTATTTTCTTGAAATATTACATCCATCCCTACCAGGATCTCACAATGAGATTTCACCCAATTTAATTCTTAATACATTTCTCTACAAAATAGCTGAAATCTCAAATCGGTAACAATTTTTTGCTAGATTTCAGCCTCTTTTTTCTCTCTCAATTGGAAACTTTCTGATCTGGGAACTTAACTCACTAATGGGACAGTTCCTTGATCTCATTGCATCCTCCCTCCCCGAGGGAACTTTCCAGGATCTCCCTCCCACCCCCATTCAGCTACCTCCGTATTTTAGGGCTACTGTTTGTCTATAGCAAGACTTTTAGGAGTTTTAGCATCAGACCATTACTTATTTATGTACCCGCTCCTTTAAAAAATGCCATACGGCACATTTCTAGTTTAAAGGAGATGAACATGAATTTTGTGTCGAAACTGTTGATTTTCCTTGCGACCATCGGAAGTGGTCCCCAGGCCTAGGAAAACATTTCTCTGAGAGGAGTCTGACTTTTCACCCTCTCTGGCTATAACCCATCTCGCCCAGGTTTACTCTGCACTGGACTCAAATATCACTAAGGGTCTTTCAAAAACACTTGCTTTGTCAGGACACTTTGAGAGAGAGAGAGAGAGTTGTGGTAAAAATGCAAATGTTAAGGTTCACAATCTCGGGACAAGCACTGATTCCTAAAATAGACATTTAAAAATTTTAAATGTAGTTCTGGAATGTTCAGATTTTGAGAACCAGAATTAGAAAAGCAGAGAATGATAGCATTCTCATCTGGAGAGGGTATTTTGTTTTACTCTGCTTACTTTAAGTTAGAGCTAATAATTCAAAGTTTTTAATGGCTGTTTCTTTGAATTGGCTAAAGATAATCAGACTGTCTTGCTGATTTGCAGACCTCTCTTCCATGTGGGTTACTCTCTCTAGAAAAGTATAGAGCTGGTACACTTTTTAAAATTAGAGTCGAATGAAAAGCAAAATGATTTTTAAAAATCACTTTTCAATGATCAATGAAAAAAAATTTTTTTTAATTAAATACATTCATCACACATTTAACCTGAATCTTATCCTATTTCCCATAAGTATAATTTCTAAAATATAACCATACTAGATACTTTTATACAGGCATACCTCGGAGACATTGCAGGTTCAGTTCCAGACCACCACAATAAAGTGAGTCACAAGAATTTTTGGTTTCCCAGTGCATATAAAAGTTATGTTTACACTATACTGTAGTCTATTAGTGTGCAATAGCATTATGTCTAAAAAACAATGTGCATACCTTAATTAAAAATATTTTATTGTGGGGGCCGGCCTGGTGGTGTAGAGGTTAAGTTCGCACGCTCCACTTCACTGGCCCGGGGTTCACAGGTTCGGATCCCGGGTGTGGACCGATGCACTGCTTGTCAGCCATGCTGTGGCAGGCATCCCACATATAAAGTAGAGGAAGATGGGCACGGATGTTAGCCCAGGGCCAGTCTTCCTCAGCAAGAAGAGGAGGATTAGCAACGGATGTTAGCTCAGGGCTAATCTTCCTCGCAAATAAAATATATATATATTTTATTGCTAAAAAATGCTAAGCATCATCTGAGCCTTCAGTGAGTCGTAATCTTTTTGCTAGTGGAGGCAACGTTGCTTGTCTCAACGTTGATGGCTGTTGACTGATCAGGTTGGCTGGGTGGCTGTGGTCATTTCTTAAAATAAGACAACAATGAAGTTTGCTGCATCTATTGACTCTTCCTTTTGCAAAATATTTCTCTGTAGCATGCGATGCTGTTTGATAGCATTTTACCCACAGTTGAACTTCTTCTTTCAAAATTGGAATCAATCCTCTCAGACTCTGCCACTGCTTCATCAACTAAGTTTATGTAATAGCCTAAATCCTTTGTTGTCATTTCAAGTCTTCACAGCATCTTCACCAGGAGTAGATTCCATCTCAAGAAACCATTTTCTTTGCTCATCCTTAAGAAGCAACTCCTCATCTGTTAAAGTTTTGTCATGAGATTGCAGCAATTCAGTCACATCTTCAGGCTGCACTTCTAATTCTAGGTCTCTTCCTATTTCTACCACATCTGCAGTTACTTCCTCCAATGAAGTCTTGAACCCCTCAAAGTCATCCATGAGAGTTGGAATCAATTTCTTCCAAACTCCTGTAAATATTGATATTTTAACCTCTTCCCATGAATCACAAATGTTCTTAATGGCATCTAGAATGGTAAATGCTTTCCAGAAGGTTTTCAATTTACTTTGCCCAGATCCATCAGAAGAATCACTATTTAAGGCAGCTATAGCCATACGAAACGTATTTCTTAAATAATAAGACTTGAAAGAAGAAATTACTCCTTGATCTATGGGCTGCAGAATGGATGTTGTGTTAGCAGGCATGAAAACAACATTAATCTTGTTGTACATCTCCATCGGAGCTCTTGGGTGACCAGCTGCATTATCAATAAGCAGTAATATTTGGAAAGGAATCTTTTTTTCTGAGCAGTAGGTCTCAACAGTGGGCTTATAATATTCAGTAAACCATGTTGTAAACAGATGTGTTGTCATCCAGGCTTTGTTGTTCCATTTATAGAGCACAGGCAGAGTAGATTTAGCATAGTTCTTAAGGAACCTAGGATTTTCAGAATGGTAAATGAGCACTGGCTTCAACTTAGCGTCACCAGCTGCATTAGCCCCTAACAAGAGAGTCAGCCTGTCCTTTGAAGCTTTGAAGCCAGGCATTGACTTCTCCTCTCTAGCTATGAAAGTCCTAGATGGCATCTTCTTCCAGTAGAAGGCTGTTTCACCTACATTGAAAATCTATTTTTTTAGTGTAGCCACCTTCATTAATGATCTTAGCTAGATCTTCTGGGTAACTCACTGCAGCTTCTACATCAGCACTTGCTGCTTCACTCTGCACTTTTATGTTATGGAGACAACCTTTTTCCTTAAACCTCATGAACCAACCTCTGGTATCTTCAGACTTTTCTTCTGCAGCTTCCTAACCTCTCTCAGCCTTCATAGAATTGAAGAGAGTTAGGGCCTTGCTCTGGATTAGGCTTGGTCTTAAGGGAATGTTGTGGCTGGTTTGATCTTCTATCCAGACACTAAAACTTTCTCCATACCAGCGATAGGCTGTTTCTCTTTCTTATCATTCATGTGTTCACTGGAGTAGCACTTTCAATTTCCTTCAAGAACTTTCCTTTGCATTTACAACTTGGCTAACTGGCACAAAAGGCCTAGCTTTTGGCCTGTCTCAGCTATTGACATGCCTTCCTCACTAAGCTTAATCACTTCTAGCTCTTGATTTAAAGTGAGAGAAGTGCAAATTTTCCTTTCACTTGAACACTTAGAGGCCATTGTAGGTTATTAATTGGCCTAATTTCAATGTTGTTGTGTCTCAGGGAGTAGGGAGGCCCAGGGAGAGGGAGAGAGATGGGGGAACAGATGGTGGAGCAGTCAGAACACACACAACATTGATTAAGTTCACTGTCTTATACAGGTGCAGTTCATGGCACCCCAAAACAATTGTAATAGTAACATCAAAGATCACTGATCACAGATCACCAAAACAAATGTAATAACAATGAAAAAGTTTGAAATATTGCGAGAATTACCAAAATGTGACACAGAGACACAAAGTGAGCAAATGCTGTTGGAAAATGTCACCAATAGACTTGCTTGACACAGGGTTGCCACAAACCTTCAATTTGTAAAAATGGCAATATCTGCAAAGTGCAATAAAGCAGAGCACAATAAAACAAGGTCTGCCTGTACTCAAGATACATAGTAATTTCACCTCATGAAACCTTCACTCCAACTCCAGGCCTGTGGTAGTCATTCATTTTGCTCATGGACTATCTCTAGCTCTCTACACTTCCTACAGCCATATGGTTGAGTGGGACCCAAGAGTTAGTAGTGGCCTATGTGTTGTGAGGTGGAAGTGAAGTGTGAGACCCTCTCGAGCTCTCTTTTCCCTCTGTCACAGCCTGCATCCCTGAGTGAGGACAATGACAACATGAAGCAGAGGCCCCACCAACCCATGATGGACAGATAGCGTGAGGAGAAAACAACTCTTGTTGTTTTAAAACACTAAGATTTGGAACTGTTTGTTACCACAGTATAATCTAATCTATCCTGCCTGCTACAAGTTCCATATAATAAGATAATATAATAAACTGTCACCAATTTGGAATAATGTAAAAAAAAATAAACTGGAATGAATTAATAATTCCTCTGAATTACAGAATTTTTAAGAAAAAGATGTTACTTCTGACAACTGTTTACCACGGTATTAACTCCACCTGATTTCACCATCTACTGGAACTCTCTCTGCTCTCGTATTACAGGAGAGTAAGTGGTGTCATTTTAACTGGTTTTATTCCCAGTTGTTTCATTTCTATTCTGTGTCTCTCAAGTAGACAGGAGGAGATATATCCTAATGGATAAGGGTGTAGACAGGAGCAGATGGACCTGGCTTTCAGTCACAGCTCTATAACACACCAGCTGGTAACCTTGAGCATGTCATGTACCTTCGCGTGTAAGATGCGCATTAGTACATGCCAGCACAGAGCCTGGCGGACCATAAACCTAACTGTACATAGTAAACCTTGTATGGCAGCCTGGCATTATCAGAAACTGTGCAGAGCAGGAGCCCTCCCTTTTCCATTTAACCCACTTTGCACAGCACGGTGTTCTGACTGGGGTGGCTATTGTGCAAACGCAGTTGGCAAACCACGCTTTTCAAAATGAATCAACTCTTCTTTCTCCAGTTCATGGTTCATCAGCTAATTCCATCTCCTCGGTTAGAGATCCCTGCTGTGGCATTTTTAGATGCAAACATTCAATTTCATTTTTAAATTAGAATTTTGATAACCCATGAAAATAATTCAAATATACCTTTGAGACTCACTCTAGTTTTCCCCGTGGGAGGCAGTGTAAGGAGATATAAAGAACGTGGGCTTGGGAGTGAGTCAGGCCAGGGGTTGAATCCCAGCTCCGCCTTTTACTATGACCTATGGCAAACATGTAATTCTCAATTTCTTGATCTCTAAAAGGGGTAATAATACCTATCCTAGAATATGGTCATAAAAATGAACTGACAATGCATATTAGAGCACGTGACCTGGGATACAGTAACTGCTCACTTAAAAAAAGAAAGAAACAAGTTAGTTTCCTTCCCATGTTGTGCTTCTGAGTCTTCGCCATGGTTTATTAAAATTTAAATCACCGTGAAGACACTGGTCCTTTCAAGACTGAATATGTCAACAATCTCACTTTCTCCTTTATGTATTGAGGGAAGTCACGTCAAGTCCATTTGAATTGTAAACTCAAGATCATCTTCAAACTGGAGACCAACAGTCACTAGTGTTAAAAAACTAAAGCAACCCCCATGCAAGCTGGTTTTTTCCTAATCATTCAATCAAACTGAAAACTATTAAAATTCTACTTTATTTTATGTTTTCCATCTAAATGAAGCAGGATCCATTGAACAAACGAAAATCAGTTGATTCACAACAATAAATAACTGCTAGAGGCATAAGGACACAGGTTCATTCATTCAGTCGCTGGTTTTCGTCGAGAACTCACTCAGCGGCAGGCACTTCTAGACTTCGTGGACGCAGTGATGAGCAAGAAAGACAAAATAGCTGCCCTCATGGAACTTACATCCTGGTGGAGAAGACGTGGAAATATACAAATAATAAAATATAGTGATTATTTTAGAGGTATTTGCTGTAAAGAAAAAAAAAAGGATAAGGAGATGAGTGATGTGGGAGGAGGGAGCAATATTAGTCAGAGTTGGGAGAGAACATGGGAGGAGGTACGGTGAGCTTGATGGTGCAGTGACGTCAGGAGAAAGAGCCTTCCTGGAAGAAGTGGTAAAAACCCTGAAGTAAAACAAATTTGCCAAGTTCAAGGAACAGAAAGCCAGCCAGTGTGGCCAGCGGGAGCTGTCAAGGAGAAGAATGGTAGGAAATGAGGTTAGAGAGCAAAGTAGCAACCAGACCGGGTAAGTCTCTAAGTCATACTATAGAACTTGGATTTGATGGTAAGTGTTCTAGAAAGCCTTTAGAGGGTTTCAATCAGGTTAGTGACTTGGTCTGACTGACATTTTTAAACCATCACTTGAGTTTGTATATGAACAGGGACTACCAGAGGCAAGAGCAGAAAAAGGAGACCCATTAGGAAGTTGCAGGAGTTGAAGGGAGAGATGACTGTAGCTCAGACTGGAATGGCGGTGGTAGAGGAAGTGAAAAGTGACCATATTTGGGGTATGTTTTGAAGATGGAGGCAACGGTACTTACTCAACAATTGAACATGGGCTATGAAAGAAAAACAGGAATAAAGGACAGCTCCTAGATTTTAGGACTGAGAAATTGTGTGAAATGAGGTGCCATTTACTGAGAAAGATAAAACTCGGGGGGCAAGCAGGTTTTAGGTGAGAAAGTCAATAATTCTACTTTAGACATTTTAAGTTTGAGTCGCGTATATGCCATCCAAGAGATAGTGGGTAGGCAGTGGGATACATAAATCTGGATTTCAGGAAGGAATCTGGGTTGGAGATAAATTTGATATTCACCAGCATTTGGAAGTCACTAAGGCCATGGGACTAGAAAAGACCTTCCAGGGAGAAGGTGTAGACAGAGAAGAGTCAGAAGAGTGAAGACTCAACCTTAAGAGGCGAGGAAGAGGAGAAAGAGCCATTAAAGATAGAGACAGGCCAGCTGGTATGGTAGGAGACCAGGAGAGCGTGAGATCTCTGAAGCCCCCCGCTCCGACCTCAAAAAAACTGTAAGAGTTTGGTCTGCCAAGTAGAGCAGAAAATTTGGTACAGAAACTGAAAGTTGATGTGGCATAAAAGCAGGGTTGATGTCCTGCAGGGGAGTTGAGAGAATATGCAAGAAAGTGGTTTTCCTGATGGGAAACCTAAGCTTGACAGACAGGAAAGTGGCAACTGGGGGATGATGGATAATTAAAAGGTGGTGGCATCAGGAGCTGATAACAATTTGGAGCTTCCAGACACAGAAAACAAGCAAAGTGCAGACTTTAAAGTCACCTACTTCCACTAATCCCAATTCTAGGTATATTCCCCAAAAAACTGAAAGAAGAGTCTCAAAAAGATATTTGTCCACCCATGCTCATAGCGGTATCATTCTCATTAGCTAAAATGTGGAAGCACCCATTGATGGGTGAACAAATAAACAAAACATGGCACATACATACAATGGAATATTATTCAGCCTTAAAAAGGACTGAAATCCTGTCACACACCACAACATGGATGAACCTTGAGGACATTATGCTAAGGGAAATAAGCCAGTCACAAAGGGACAAATGCTGTATGATTCCACTTATATCAGGCACCTAGAGTAGTCAAATTCACAAAGACAGAAAGAATGGTGGTTGCCAGGGGCTGAGAGGAGAAGGAAATGAGGATTTATTGTTTAATGGGTACAGAGTTTCAGTTTTGCAAGATGAAAAGAATTCTGGAGAGGGATGGTGGTGATGGTTGCACAACAAGACAAATGTACTTAATGCCACTGAACTGTACACTTCAAAACGGTTCAGATGGGGGCTGGCCCGGTGACACAGTGGTTAAGTTCAGCATGCTCTGCTTTGGCAGCCGGGGTTCACAGGTTCAGATACTGGGCACGGACCTACACCACTTGTCAGCTATGCTGTGGCAGTGACCCACATACGAAAAATAGAGGAAGTTCGGCACAGATGTTAGCTCAAGGCAAATCTTCCTCAGCCAAAAAAAAAAAAAAAAAGCTTAAGATGGCAAATTTTATGTGTATGTTACTATAATTTAAAAAACTGAAACAAAAAGGGTATCACCTATACATCTGTTTCCTGGTTTTGATATTGTACTAAATCTTACATATAATATGTATATATGATATATATAATTATACAATTATGTAAGATGTCACCATCAGGTAAGCTGAATGAAGCATACACAAAATTCTATGTACTATTTTTGCAACTTCCTGTGAATCTATAATTATTTCAAAATAAAAGTTTTAAAAAGTCACCTACTGGGGGCCACCCGGTGGCGCAGAGGTTTAGTTCACGCTTGGCAGCCCGGGGTTCGCGAGTTCGGATCCCGGGCACCCGCGGACGCACTGCCTGTTAGCCATGCCATGGCAGCGTCCCATATAAAGTAGAGGAAGATGGGCACGGATGTTAGCCCAGGGCCAGTCTTCCTCAGCAAAAAGGGGAGGATTGGCAACAGATGTTAGCTCAGGGCTGGTCTTCCCCCACAAAAAGAAAAGTCACCTACTAAAGGCGTCAATAAAAGACTCCTCCATCCCGATGCTTCTGTGGCCCAGCTAACAACAGAAACCTTCCTATCTCAGGTACAACCACACGTTTAAACTTGCTCCAAACTCCTGACACACTGCTCAGAATTTTCAGTGTATTTGGTCCTTTGCCTTTTGCTGCTTATAATTTGAGAAAGACTCTTTCATCCTAACACACATCCAGCATAAACATATATCTCCAAAGAAGCTAAACAATCTAGGAAAGTGTTAATTTAGGGTTGGAAATACAACGAAAGAGCTACCTGTTGAAAGAGGGTGAATGGATTTCACTTTCCCACACCATAGGGGATTTGGAGTCAGAAATATCAAACTATTCTTCTCATTGATGGAGTTCAGGATACACTATCCCCAAATACAGCACCTTGGCAAATTGAGTATTTTAAGCTGAAGGGATTTGAGAAACAATATGTGCAGGAAGGACTCTCTGAGCTTCCCCTGAAGCAGGTCCTAAGACCCTCATATGAGAGGTGCTCTCCTAAACCCAGAGGTAAGGTGCCCCTGATCTCCAAGATGGAGGGATGCTGAGAGGAATCCAAAGGTACAGGCTTGCTAAGTCTCCCCAGTTTACTACACTTAGCTCATACCCTTTCACCTATCATATTTTCCCACAACTTTCCGCTCTTCATCAAACCTAGTATAAAAACACCCAAGTTTAACCATTTCTTTGGGTCTTCATTTCTTCATGAAGGCTCTCACATCAAGTAAAACTTACATTAAATAAATTTGTGTGTTTTCTCTTGTTAATCTGTCTTTTGTTACAGCGATCCAGCTGAAAATCTAGAAGGGTAGAAGGAAAAAGATATTTCCTCCCCTACACCATTAAGTATTGACATGCCCATATTTCCCTTCCCCCTCCTCCAGCCCACCTTGTCATCCATCTCCAGGATAACCTCAGCTGATGTGGATCTAGCTTTCTAAACAGAGACCAAATCAGCTTTCATGGATCCAGAGAAGCCAACTAAATCCACAAGAGCCCCATCCAGTGAGCTGTCACTCAGCAGCACTGTCCCTTAAAGCTTCAGAACACTTGAAAGTCATCGATTTGTCTGGAGGGAAGTCACGTGGAACAGCTGGCTTCCTCCAGAACAGGCCAAAACAAGGCTTGGCTGTGAGATATAACCAGCACCCAAGGCCTCAAGAAGATAGAGAAAGGAGTGGACTTACAGAGACCAAAGGACAGGGGCCATGAAGAGGTCACAAAAATACATCCAGAGGTCAGAAGAACCAGAAGCATCAATGTTTTTAGAACTCAACAATTGTTCTCCAAAAAGTGAGGCAGCATGAGCAATTCAGGGCAGCAGATTAACTAGCATCTATGGACTGAGAATAGCAAATAAAATCATTTGGGGTCAATAAAATTCTTACAGATTGCTCGCTGTTAAACAAATATTTACCTTGTTCTCATCTATAATTAGGGATCAAGGCTGTGTCAAGGCAGAAAAAGTGTTTTACTACATCAGATATTGATTTATGACACACCCATCTCATCAGAGATGTGGAGATCGTTCATGCTTCCTGAAATATAGGTCATCAGTCAAATCTCTCAGAACATATTACAAAGTGGAAAAGAAATGACTTTTTTTAAAATGATATATGGCACAGTCCTGTAGCCCTTTATGGAAGAGAAGGGTTCAAGGCCACCAGCTTTGACATTCATAGCCCCCATGGTTTTTATTTATACGATAAAATAAAAGTTGTTCTTCTCCGAATCGATTTTCTCTTCACCTGGACAAGATTAGCGTCCAGTAATTCTTTCTACAGGTGTTTCGTCTCAAATCAATTCACAATGCCTCATGGTCTTAATCACTGAAGGGAGAAGTGAGCATGGTTACCAGTTTGGGGCTAAGGCTGGAAATAGAACCAAAAAAGACTACGTCGAAAACAACTGAATTTTACAGTGTTGTTGCTTCCTGATGTTTTGTAGTTCTGGTGCTGTTACTAACCTACTTAAAAAAAGAAACTCTGATGATTTCCCCATTGTCCATCAAATTAAATATAAATTTAAATCTGATATATTTTAGGCCACAAGATGAACCCAAAACTCTTTCCAGCCTCATAAGCACTGCACTTCCTACTAAGTCCACTAACAACAGCAATAATAATAGGTAACACTTTTCAAGCACTTACTATAAATCAGGAACAGTCCCAAGAGTTTCACACATCTTAAATAATTTAATCCTCAACTACCCAATGGGGTACTATTATTATCTGTCCCCCATTACCGATAGAGGACTGAGGCCCAGAGAGGTTAACAACTTACCCAAGGTCACACAGTAGAATGCAGTAGAGCTAGGATTTAAACCGAGGCAGCCTGGCACCTGAGCCTAAACACTTCACCACTTATATCCTTGAACTTGCCTGTTTTGTGGGTCCTTCTCCCCCCTGCTTTTTGAATACCCTCCTCGAAAAAAATCCACTGTAGAAATTTTGTCAAGGCATTTCAAATACCACATCTTGCACAAAGCCTTCTTGGCTACTCCCAGCTAATTAACATCTAGTCTACCTTGGCGATCATGCAGCCTTTTCTTCATATCTTCATATCTCCCCGATGACCCTAATTCTATTCCACCTTTATTTATTGTTGGGTATTTTGCCTTAGCCCCTCCAGTAGCCTGTAAACCTGTGAGCACAGGGACTAAGTCGTCTTCATCCGTGCATCCCAGGCAGCAGCTAGCAGAATCCTTGGAGCACAGAGGGCTCTGGATAAATGTGTCCAGCTGATGAACTTTCTTCCTTGTTTCAGTCTGAATTTTCCTGGGTGTAAAACAAAAATAGAGTCACACGTTCAGGTACGATATCGTGTGGCCTGGCCTTGCATCACGTCAACCTCAACAATAGTCGGGAGAAAGCCAAAGATGTATTCCCACATTTCCCGTCAAGTCACTTCAGGTAAAGGGGTAATCATGTGGATTGGCACTTGTCATGGAGCCTAGGCAAATGTCTGAAATAGTTGTCCATTTTCCTAAGAGCTTAAAGATGTAATCCAGCTTTGCAGCATCATGAAAGCGAGTGTGGAGTTTCTTCTCTAAAATAAAGGTCGGAGGACGGGGAGGAAGAGGAGAAACTGGACTTTTCTTTTAGGAGACTCAGCCCAAGAGAAACTGTCTCACTCAGTGGCAGGTGGCCGACTAGCTAACGCGAGAGGTGTCCCTGATGTTGGTTTGGCAGGTTCTAGTTACCAGGAAAAAGAAAGCTCTGGTTACCTTGACAACACAGGAAACCAGGGGCTACAGCATGTTTGACTCTAAATTCCCTTTTAAAGCTTTAGTGGATTTGGTACTACTTCATCAGAACTATAGGCCTGAAACTCTTGTTCCTGCGATATATTAAAACTGCACCAGAAATGGTTTTTCAGGTAAATCTTTTGTTTCAGGATAAAGTTGCACAGCTTTAATAATTCTGATACGCCAAATCTATCTTCAGTTGCCTAGATTGGTTATCTCTTCTGCCCCAAGTCCCTGAATGGTAGTCCCAATTCCGTTCCAGTTTGCCCTGACGACATGGCACAGTGCATTTTACATTTTTTTAACAAGCACGTCACAATTAGCTTCAGACTAATGTTCAGATGCTGAATATTTTACTCTTCGTTAAAAATTTCCAGAAATAGTAATTTGATGAGATCGAATTATTTCCTCAGGGATCTAGTCAGTTGCAGCTGATACAAAGGGAAACAGACACCCTTGAGACCCCCGACCCCGCGATGCAGCCCCAGTCCGGCCTCAGTCTTCCCCAGCTCTTTGCAGGCTCGTGAGGGGACTTCTTTGCAAGACTTCCAAACCTAGCAGCTCTGGAGTGCTGCTCCCCTAAAAGCTCCGGGCGTCCACTCTTTGGTCCGCTTCCACACTCTACCCCATCTGCCAGAATCACTAGGGCCTCGACCTCTCTCCCTTGAACCGCTGGAGGAACCACGACCTTGGCCAGCCTAGTTAAAACTCAGCACAGACTTTCCCATTAAAAAGTGTTGTAAATGGTAGTTAATACCTGTTTTTCTGTTGGTACCGTAAAATATGAACTAAGTAGAATTTTATAGACTGGCCTAACCACCCATCCATGCCTGATATCACTCCTTCTGTCACAAACATTTTTCTAAGTTCAAACCAGATAAGTTACAAACTCTTGAAACCTAATATTAAGTTGGATTCTGCCCACATTTACGGTTTTTCAATGCACTATACGCATTGGAAATCCCTTCATTAGTTTAGGATCATAAAGATTTATTGCGTATAAATACAGCCTGAAGAATACCCGTCATGTTTTGCTAAAAAAGTCACTACGTTTGATGTATTAAATCTAAAGTAACATTTAATATCACTGCAAGTTATTATTGGATTTATTTTCTCATGTTTTTTAAATTTATAACAAATGGTGTTACAAGCTCAGAATTTTAAACATCGTCTCTTAGTTTTGGCTAGTTTATGATAAGTAAAAAAAACTTAAGGTTAGAAGCACACATACATAACAAAGTTATATTTCCTGGATTTAGTGTCTTCTATGAAAAGGGGAGGGTACTCATTTTCAGAACCAGAGCAGGGCAAGAAAAACAGTATCAGAACTTTTTCCAAACTGTCTACAACTTTTGGCAGGTGGAGCATTTCCTATTGAGCCCCGTTCTCTGGGTTTTCACACTCATATTTCCTGCTTCTTCTGTTGCTTTATTTTTATCAACTCCACAGACTTGGGAAAAGAGGATTTCTTCCCAGATTGAATCATGTTTCTCTCTCCTTTCACATGTTTATTCCTGGGCATACGTTCAAGCTTATGTCCCAGTTTTATGTTAGTATCTCTCAAATATGGAAGGAGCTCCTTCTTCACAGAGTTCAGAAGTTAGAAAACTGATGCCAGCCAAAAAACTCAAGAGAAGCAAGAGGCCGGGCTGGCCTGAGCCAGGCCACCAAGCTGACTGCGGAATAAGCTCGTTCAGCTCCCAGGTTGCAACGTCCCCGGTGGCTCGTCTGAGGCTGTTCTGCTTCCTGCAGCATTTGGAAACATCTCTCCTACGAGCCCCACAAGTGATGGATGTTTTGCAAAGCAGTCAACACAGCACTAACAATCGTGGCTGACATTTCTGCCTTTGTGCTAGAAAAATGTTCTGAGTGTATATTCCTGCAAAATGTTCTGTGGTGGATGCTTAATTGTCGTGTTCACAAAAAGTCATTTGCTGGAGGCTGGAAAGAGAGAATGGCAGGCAAGGTTTTTCTCCACTCCTGGAGAGCAAAATTCTAGGTGAGGAGGTTCCTGTGCCTATAGGGAAATCAGGTCACCAGGGCATTTGAGCCCAGTATGGCCAGCAAGGTGGTGACAACCCTATCCAGCATTGAAGAGGACTTGAAAGAGACTAAGCCTGTGATGTTGTGTAAAATCAGCCCAGGACCTGGGATCCCACATCTGCCTCAGTACGTCTTCGTCCTTGAGTAGACCCATTTTCATCTAAGAAGAGTTCTGTTGTACTGGCTGAGGGATATACAAATTACTTGGGTGAATAGAGCAAGGGGACACTGTCCTGATAATCCTATAGGTAGTTTGTGTTTACAAAGTATTCAGAGCATTTCAACATATCAAGTGGCTGAAAGAATTGACGGTTGTTTTTCAAGCCAGGACAGGAGAAAAAGCTAGACTGTCCAAATACCTCCGTCTATGGGAGTTGTAAACCAAGGCACAGGCAGAGAGATGTATGGAATGTTGGCGAGGGCTAGGGGAGAGAGGAACAGGAATTAAAAAGCAACAGTGAACCCTGAGCATACTGCTGCCTTGGGAAATCTGACAGCTCCTTTCGTGGTGGGGTTTGAGGTATGCAGCATTTCTCATTTCACGAGGATCTCAGAACCCTTTGATCTTTTCTTTCTCAGCTACGCACCCCTGAAGGAAGGAGTGATCCAGGGACTTAATAAGAAAGCTGATGGCCACACTCCGGTGAGTCTCCAGTTAGAATCTGTTACCGCTGCCCCTGTTCCAGGAGTGGGAAGCGTCTGACGAGTGAGATTAAAATCACTGACATTCATTCAAGACGTCCAGACCTCTGGTGGAAAAGAACTAACCAGTCTGTCAACCTGCAGGACCAAGCATAATCTAGCCTCTGCGTAGGTGGGCTTTCCTGGGCAATGTATCATTATATCAACATTATTTTTAACCAACAATGTGCACTGGATCTTTACAACGTGCCAGGAACCATGCCAAGCACTTTACATGCATTATCTCCTGAAATATTCACAGCAGCTGTGTGAGGTGGAGGCCACCACTCTATCTCCACATGGTAAAACATGTGCAAATATCAACCTGTGCTTCTTTCTCCATCTTGTCCCCCATCTAACAGCAATAAGCACATTCGACACTTACTCCCCTCAGCATAAGGATGTTACAACAGAAATACAAAAAGAAAAAGTCTATTCTCTGTTTCCAAATATACTTTTGGAACTCAAAGAAAATAATTTGAGAGAAAAGAGTATTTTTATGAATATGTAATTTATTTTTAATTTTTACCTAAAAGAATTATAACAAAAATTAGCACCCACCCCCTCCCACTCTTTCCTAGCCTAAATCTTGGGTCACGACTTTCAATGTGTTAAGCTTATTCCTATGTTTATTTTCTTATTCCTGAATTATGTACTTATGCTGCTATATAGTGATTTCTCAATATTAAATATTTTCTATTGACTTCCTCTTATGGTAGATGAACGCGTAGCTCTCCCCACCACCACCTCCACTTTCCCATCCCCCAACCTCCCAAAATAATTATATCATAAGTTCTGGTTAAATCAGTATTTTATATTTACACTATTTTGATGGTGGGAATACTGTTTCACTGCATGGCCAAGTAGTGCACTATGATTAAATTTCCCTTCTTGAATAATTAATTATTAGTCTTGATTCACTAAAATTATGGGGGATTTTTTCCACCTGCTAGAATAGAGTTTTATACTATTCTATCTATAGCAATTCTATTGCTATCAAGACAGCAATAAAGATCAGCTATCGAAAAAAGAAAGTTAAGGGGCAGCCCTGGTAGCCTAGTGGTTAAGTTCGGCACACTCTGCTTCAGCGAGCGGATTCGGTTCCCGGGCACAGAACCACACCACTCGTCTGTCAGTAGCCATGCTGTGGTGGCGGCTCACATACAAAACAAGAGGAAGACTGACAGTGGATGTTAGGGCAAATCTTCCTCAGCAAAAGAAAAAAAAAGTTATTTTTGGCATGCCTGGGTTTCTGGTCTGAAATTTTATATCCACTCTACCTATTTTAGAGATTAAAAAAAAAAGTGACGCTTAGAGAGAATAAATACCCTGCCTAAATTCATGCCGCTGTTAAGTGGTAGATCTAGGACTAAAATTTAAGATTGCTGCACTTAAGGCCTATGTTCTTAAACACCGTTTTTCCCGTGAAGATAATGCCAACACCCAAGCTACCACCCATTTTCCATGAGGCCAATCCAGCCTGTAGAATCCTGGTACCTTTAAACCAGTGGTTATCAAACTTTACTATCCATAAGAATCAGCTTGTTATGATGCAGTTTCCTGGGCCCCACTCCCAGATATCCCAATTCAGTAGGTTGGGATAGGGCCAGAGAATTTGCACTTCCTATCCGCTCACAGGTTAGGTGACAGTCATGCTGCTTCTGGTGCAGGACTTCTCCTTGAGAACCACTGGCCTAATCGAACAGGAATTCCTAAGGACCGGCCAGGGCCATCTCATCCTGATGGAGAGGGGTACGGGAGACTCTGCCCAGCCCAGCCCCTGACCTCGTGCCATTCTCAAAAGGCTCTGACTGAGCCACGCAGTCAGTCTGAAGGAGAAAAAAAGAGTAATTTATCCACCCTATTTAGGATTTAGTTTTTGGTTGAGAAGAGGCCCAGAGGCTCAGAAAAACCTGTTTCTAATACAATACCTGAATCTGAACAGCCCCACTAATACCATAAAAAGTTACTGATTTCTTAAGAAAAACTCTCAGTATAGACCTAGTGGTGAGGAATAAGCCTCCAGAAAGGAAGATATCAAACAAAGAACCTGCTCTCTGGGTGGTGACCATCAATTTACAATCAGCCATTGGTGGCCATTGTAAAGCCATCAGTTTATGATGAGCAACTGAGCTAAGAGAGGTACTTCCTCTTGTAGGGAAGAAGTCACTGAGTTGAACCCTGGTGGTAAAAGGAGGCACCTTACTTGCCTTCTTCCAAGAAGGAAATCCACGGGGCCGCCCGGTGGCGCAGCGGTTTAGTCCGCGCTTGGCAGCCCAGGGTTCGCGAGTTCGCATCCCTGGCGCCCGCCGACGCACTGCTTGTCAGCCCTGCCGTGGTGGCGTCCCATATAAAGTGGAGGAAGATGGGCACGGATGTTAGCCCAGGGCCAGTCTTCCTCAGCAAAAAGAGGAGGATTGGCAACAGATGTTAGCTCAGGGCTGGTCTTCCCCACAAAAAAAGAAAGAAAAAAAAAAAAAAACAAGAAGGAAATCCACAACTCTGTCTAGGAAAAAAAAATGTCAGCATTTATAAAGGTCTACATCCTGAAAGAAAGCATTTGGGAAGAAAGAGATAATACTAAACCCAGGAGAACAGAAGGCTTAAACATAAGTAGACACAGTGAATTTGGCCCATGCCTCTGAGAAACATCAGAGAATTTACCGATTTAGACTAGGCACGTGTTGAACTATTGTATGTTTTATTCCATTTTGAATATCCGACAATAGATAATACAAGCTTAATCATATTTATCAAATTAACTATGGACTACAAGCAGTTTGCCCCCATAAGGAAGTCGTGGTTTATCCTTGTATTTACTCCTGTTTCCTAATCTTGAAATAAGCTCTAAACTGAAGCTCAGTCTTCTAGTAACAGAGCCATCTCAACCAAGGAAAAAAGAACCAGATCTCCAAGTGGCAAAAACAAAAACCTTTGCTGAAATTGACGGTATGTTGTTTGTGCCCGCCACAAAATCGTGACTGGTATGTCATCACAAATTAAGACAACAATATATGACAGTATTAATCGTGGAGTCAAGCTAGTCACAGAAGAGTGTGTTGATTGACAACAAAATTCTTCCTGTTTCCCTTGAAACTATTTTACTTTTTTCCGTCTGTGTCTCCACACACAACTACATTTGCTTTATCAGAACAATTTGGTAGTGTTTCAGAGGAGTGTGCTATATGACCTCGGTGCAGCTATTGCTGTAGGCTTTTAATAAACTTGACCACAGACTCCTCAAGAGCAGGAATTACATCTTATCTACCTTTCTATCTCTAACACCTTGCACCATGGCCAGGTGCTTAAAAAATATTTGTATTATACCAAGTGCTGGTAAGGATGTGAAGCAATTGAAACTCCACTGGTGGGAATGCTAAATGGTATAGCCCCGCTAGGAAGTGGTTTGGTAGTTTTTTATATTAAATATACACTTACCATATGACCCAGAAATTCCATTCCTGAGTATCTTAGAAAAAGGAAAATTTATGGTCATGCAAAAACCTGTACACAAATGTTTATAGCAATTCTATCCTTATTTGCCAAAAACCAGAAACAACTCAAATGTCCTTCAAGTTGTTAAATGGATTTTAAAGTTGTGGTATATCCATACAATGGAACACTATTCAACAATAAAAAGAAACATACTATTGATACATGCAACAACTTGGATGAATCTCAAAGGCATTACGCCAAGTGAAAGAAGTCAGTCTCAAAAGGTTACATAATGTATGATTCTATTTCCTTGACATTCTCGAAAATAACAAAACTACAGTGATGGAGATCAATAGCTGACAGGAGTTGGGGTGGAGGGAGGCTGTGACTATGAAAGTACAGCACGAGGGCATTTGGGAGGGTGCTGGAAATACTCTGTATGCTCGTGTGGTGATGGTAAGAGGAATCCATACATGTGTTTAAATTCACAGAGCAGTACAGCAAGAGGAAACAAGTCCATCCTATGTATGACAATTTTTTTAGGTTTATTGAATATAAGAGAACAATTTAAAAGTCAAGTAGAAATAGGGGAAGTTATTTTTTTTTAAGAGTAAAGAAAATTTACATAACAGGAAGTATGGAGGTAAGGTAGTTCCTGCATTGGGTTAGGGTCTCACTGACACTACCAGGGATGTGGGCTTTTTCCATTTTTCTGCCTCATCATCCCCAGCAAGTTGGCTCGTCTGCAGGCTGGCACTGCTCCTGGTTGTCATTCAGGTACAACCACAGCCTGTAGAAGAGAGAGTGTCTCCCCTCATAATTCTCTTTTTTCTTCAAGATTTTTTTAATTGTGGTAAAATATACATAACATAAAATTTACCATTTTAATCATTTTTGACTGTACAATTCAGTGGCATTAAGTACACTCATATTGTTGTGCAACCATCACCACATCTCCAGAACTTTCTCATCAACTCATGCTGAAACTCTGTACCTATTAAAGAATAAATCCCCACATCCCCCTCCCACCAGACCCTGGTAACCGCTGTTCTACTTTTTGTCTCTATGAATTTGACTATTCAAGAGGAATCATGTAATATCTGTCCTTTCGTGCCCGGCTTATTTCACTTAGCATAATGATTTCAAGGTTCACCCATGTTGTAGTATGCATCAGAGTTTCATTCCTTTTTAAGGTTGAATAATATGCCGTTGTATATGTATACCACATTTGGTTTATTCATTCACCCATCAGTGGACAGTTGGGTTGTTTCCAGCTTTTGACTATTGTGAATAATGCTGCTATGAACATTGGTGCTCAAATATCTGTTCAAGTCTCTGCTTTCAATTCTTTGTGCAGACGTGGAATTGCTGGATCAAATGATAATTCCATATTTAATTTTTTGAGAAAATGCCATACTGTTTTCAACAGTAGCTGCACCATTTTACATTCCCACCAGCTGTGCACAAGGATTCTAATTTCTCTGCATCCTCACCAGCACTTGTTGTTTTCTGTTATTTTGATGATAGTCATCCTAATGGGTGTGAGGTGGTTTTGATTTGCATTTCCTAATGATAAATGATGTTAAGCATCTTTTCATGTACTTACTGGCCATTTGCAGATAGTCTTTGGAGAAATGTCTATTCAAGTCCTTTGGCCGTTCTGAATTGAATTGTTTGTTTTAGCGTTGTTGAGTCTTAGGAGTTCTTCATATATTCTGGATATTAATCTCTTATCAGATAAATGATTTGCAAACATTTTCTCCCATTCTGTGGGTTGACTTTTTCTTCTGTTGATAGTGTCCTTTAATGGACAAAAGTTTTTAAGTTTGACAAAGTCCAACTTGCCTATTCTTTTCTTTTGTTGCCTATGCTTTTGGTGTCATATCCAGGAAATCATTCCCAAATCCAATGTCAGGAAGATTTTGTCCTATGTTTTCTTCTAAAATTTTGTAGTTTTAAGTCTTACATTTAGGTCTTTGATCCATTGTGATTTAATTTTTGTGTATGGTATCAGGTAAGGGTAAGATCTTATTTAAACATTTTATTTAAATTTTATTTAGTATCATATTTAAAATAATTATTCAAATATTAAATTTATCTTTAAAAGTCCTTTAAAGTAATTTTATCTAAAACTTTGTCTTTTAACATACTTTTCAATACTGAATTGTTTTCAAAAAATTCTTACCCAAAAGGTATATCCATACCTCCCTCTAGGATCTATCCAACACAACTTTCTACAGTGATGGAAATTTCTCTGCACAGTCCAATACAGTAGCCACTAACCACATGCGGCCACTGAGAACTTACAATATGACTAGTGTAACAGAGGAATTGGATTTTTAATCTTATTTAATTTTAAATAATTCAAATTTAAATTTAAATAACCTTGTGCGGCTAATGGCTACCATTTTGGACAATACAATATCTAGATTCTCTAAATTTTTTCGAAGAAAGTTAGATACTCAAACTGCATCATTCTAGCTTTTCACACAAAAGACTTCAGAACCTCAAATTGATATTATACATTATTTTAAGGTTAGATGTATTAAGGTTAGATATAAGAAGTGCCACAAGAAAAATGTCCTTGAATTTCCTGTAGAATTCCTGTCAAAGAAATCATATTTCACGATAGTCTCTGTTCCCTTTATGATAGGCTTCTCATATCCAGTATTTTGAAAACATTTTTTTAATCTTTTGGCAATATGGCATGCTTCCTTGTGCTAAATAATAAGGTCCTTGTAATCTTTCATCTTTCTCTTCTTTTCTTGGTTACCAAGAAACTCAGGGCTAAGGAGAAATCCTTTTTGATGAATTGTAACTGTTCCCCTTAACCTTAGTTTTCTAGTATAACCATTTTCTCCTCTTCCTCCCGCATTCTATGCTCCCACAACTGCACTATTTTTGCTTGAGATCTTCCACCTTGATTGTAGTGATTTGGTGGTATCTGTTTCTTTTCTTTCCTTTTGGAATAGTCGCTAGCCAGATATACAGTGATGTGGCAATTTTAACCTCATCACTACTCAGATACAAATAGAAAATGTAACTTGTTCATTTTCTATAACTGTTTAATCTTCCTCGTGATTCCCCTACCCCCCATCCCTCTAGGTAGTGGCCAGGGTCAGGGAGGCCTATTTAAACCTGCCAGTTCAGGGTGTCTCAGCCTCTTCCAATTGAAATAGTCCATTTCAGTTAGGTCAGTCTCTTTTGGGTGAATGATCAGTGTTTAATTTTTCCTTTGCCTGTGTAGTAGGTTGAATAATGTCCCCCCAAAATTCATATCCACTTGGAACCTGTGAATGTAATCTTATTTCTTCTTCTTTTCCAAGAAACCTCAAAATGGCGAACAGGGTATAATAAGCACCCTCAGCTTTCAGCTTCCCTCTCTCTCCATCTAAAACTAGCCCCACATCCCAGATGCTGATCCAAGGAGGGAGGTCAGGACTCATGTGTCTGACACTGGCTTCCTCTTCCTCTGCCTCTTTATTCTACATCCTCGAGACTAACAGGCACCAGTTTCTCCTATTCCCATGCACATCATAGCCTTGGTTTATGGAAAAGCCTAACATTCAAGTCTCCCAGCTTTTGATGCATTAAAAGGAGCTTAAGAAACTTAGAAAACACTTCCTCTCTTTCAAAGTGTGTTTTCAGAAGTCTTGCTGTGGACTCAAACATCCTATTTTGGATATCAAACACTTAACATTGATTGGTTCTTTCTGCATTTCTGTGTAATAATCCTAATCTTCCCCAAGGCAAGTAAATGCCCCTGGCAGAATAGGAGGAAATTCACACAAGCACTAAAGGCAGACAAGAAAAGCCAAAATATATTCGTAAGTGATTGATGGATGGATAGATAGATAGATAGATAGATAGATAGATGGATAGATAGATGATAGAAATTATAAATTAGCCTCCTTATGGGGAAATAGAAAGAAAATAAATTCCACTCCTTAATTTCAGATGAATTACTTTCAGATGTTGTCATTCTTATTGAGAGTTTTTAAGGAACTGAATTATCCAAAAGTAGTAAATCCATGGATACTACACTTAAAGAATGTACAGCTTCACTGGAAGAAAAGATCCGAATGCACAGAACAATGAGGCAGCATTAAACCATGTACAAGTAGTATGTCCTCCCCACCAAAGTGAGGCAGGAACCAGAGACGGCTGGCCATGGGATGTCCAGAAGCAGGGAGGGCAAGAGTCACAAATAGAGGCAGCTTTAGAGAAGCAGAGGGGAAGGGGGAAGGTAATCTGGGCACTGCTGCCCAAGCTTTTTCAAGTCATGACACGTGGAGAAAGAAATATTGGCTTGGCATACTGGGATAAACTAGAAGCGATTGAGGGAGGGGGCCATTTATACAGTACTTAGTGGAAAAAATGATTGCTTTTTAATTTTACATAGTTATAAGAAAAAATGCCAATTATTAGGGAATATATTAAATATGAATTCCAAACAAATTTTTTTAAATTTTTTGAATGAAAAACTTGAGCTTACTTGCAAGAGTATAACTTTTTTATACCAATTTATACCAATGGTGGCAAAAATGCCAACTTTTTAAGGATGGTAAGTTTAAATTCTTAAAAGTCAGCATCAATGAGGAACTTTTTGCACAAATATGTGCTAAAGAACTTTAAACTATTTTTACAACTATTAAAAGTGTACAGTGGGGGGCCGGCCCAGTGGTGTAGTGGTTAAGTTTGGCACACTCCACTTCAGCAGCCCAGGTTCACGGGTTCGGATCCGGACATGGACCTACACCACCCATCAAGCCATGCTGTGGTGGCAACCCACATACAAAATAAAGGATGACTGGCACAGATGTTAGCTCAGGGCCAGTCTTCCTCACCCCCCCCCCAAAAAATATACAATGGTTGAAATCATATTTAAAGACTCTATTAGTGATTCATATTCTTTATTGATAAATGCAACATTTAAATGTCCTATGATATATGGATGGATTTCCAATTCAATCAGACCTTTTATAGAGAGAATTTCAAAATAATAATGGAATTCTTAATTTGCAGAATGTGCATGTGTTGTAAAGGCAATTAACCAGCAGCTCACTTGAACACCACTACAGGGACCTACCAGCCACAAAAGGACAGAGGTCTCTGAACTATATGAGGAGGAAGACTTAGCACAACCCCTGGAGCTGCATCCACTAGGAGACCTGGACTCCCCACACCATACCCCTTGATTGTCCACACCTAGGGTTTGTGTCTTTCTTCCTGGGGACCTGGAACATAAACTGGACACAGCAGGGCCGCTTGTCCACAACAGACAGTGACCCACTCTGTCACTGGCTGCTGAGATCAGTCTTGAGGGTGGAATACTTCGTTAGCCACACAGTGTGCTGTGGTGGATCCGTGGAAAGCTGATGTTACTGGAGCCCTTTGCCTAGGGGCCCATAGGACAGTTGTCAGACTTTGTTCCTCCTATGGCACCCTCTGAGGGTCCCCAAACAAATCAACTTGATGAGTCAAAGGTGACTCACCCAGGAGCTCCAGCCACACCAGGCCCTACCAGGCTACCCCAAAAGTTGAGATCAATAGCTCACGGGCACTTAGTTATAACCCAGGAGAGGCACATACGGGAACTAGAGCAAGAACTTGCGTCCAAAGGCCAGATATGAGAATCAGCTGAGTATATATGTTAGGGATGGAAAAAGGCCAGTGAGCTGGGTGGAGGAACCAAGTCGAGAGTAGGAAGAGGTACAAGTGGATAGGCTAGGACAGCCAGAATCAGGTGATGCAAGCTGAGGAGCTGGCATGTGGTTTCATAATAAAGACCCACTAAAATTGATTTTCCAAAGTGTAAGCTGCGCTGTTCAACACAGTGGCCACTGACCACACGCCACTACTTAAATTTAAATTTACTAGTCACATTTCAAGTGTTCAAGAGCCAACATGTGGCTAGTGGCCACTAGCCAGTGGACAGCTAAGAGCTACTGGACAGTATTCAGTTGGATAAGTAATAATAAGCAAGTGTCACGGGGCAGCGCTGCATCAGAACGGTCCTTATTAACAACTGATCTTCACATTGAGTTGTTAGCATCAGGGGGTAATCCAACATCTAAAAGTGATTCACCTCCTGCCTTGTGAGAGGAATTTTGATGACAAATTCATTAGTAAAATATCTTTTTTTATTTCCCTTCCAAGCCACAGTCCACAGGTATGCTGGAGCCAGCTCATATGGCTCCCCAGAGCTGATTGTTAGATTTCCAGGGATTTTGCAAGCCAGTTGCTAAACATAATCATTATTAAAAATTAAATTATATGAACCTACAATTAAATAAATTATATTAAAAACAAACAATGTACATAAAGTGCCTGGTACATAACAGCTAGTAAGTGTTGGTCCTCTCCTCTATTGCTGTAACAATCTGGTTGAAGTAAAAAAAGAGAGAAAAATATATATATATACGTACACACACAAAGGCATATGTGTGTACGCCTTATACACACATAGTTTTATACATATAGCTGTATATATAGTTTTATGCATATTGTTTTAGATACACATATATAGTTATAATTAATATTTTTAAGTCTAAATTGCATGCTGACTTGGTTTGTGGAGGCTGAGATAAGATCTTGTGGAGCAGGTATTTTATTTGGGAGGTGGTTAGAGGAAACAGGAGTGAGAAACCAGGGAGAATAAAATGGCAAAGAAGGAAATGACAATAAAAGGGGGCATTATTAAGATCACTGCTATAGACAAGAGGGGTTCTGGAGGAAGAACCTTCTAGAAACATCCAGAATGCCCCCCAGAACTGTCCATCTGAAGGATGGAGAATGGAGCATGTATCCACCAGCTTTCATCTCTCATTGGTGAAGATGACTCCTCAAGTGTTTTATTTGTTTGTTTTTATAACATCTTCATCATTATAATTCACATACCGTACAATTCACTCATTTAACATTTACAATGCAAAGGTTTTTAGTATAGTCACAGATTTATGCAACCATCACCACAACCAATTTTAAAACATTTTCACCACTCCAAAAAGAAACCCTGTACTCATTAGCAATTATTCCCCATTTTCTGCATCTCTCTCCTCTCCCCCAGCTGTAGGCAACCATCAATCTACTTTCTATCTCTATGAATTTGCCTATTCTAGGCATTCCATATAAATGGAATCATACAATAGGTGGTCTTTTGTGTTTGGCTTCTTTCACTTAGCATAATGTTTTCAGTGTCCATCCGCATTGTAGCATGTATGAGTAATTCACTTCCTTTTGTTGCCAAATATCCCTTTGTATGGACTGACCACATCTTGTTTATCCATTTATCAGTTGATGGACATTTGGGTGGCTTCACATTTTGGCTATTACAAATAATGCAAGTTTTTGTGTAGACACAAGTTTTCATTTCTCTTGGTTGTATACCTAGGATTAGAACTGCTAGATCAAATGGTAACTGTATGTTTAATCTTTTGAGGAACTGCCAGACTATTTTCCAAAGGGGGTGCACCACTTCACATTCCCACCAGCAGTGTATAAGGGTTCCAAGGTCTCCACGTCCTCATCAGCACTTGTTATCTGATTTTTTGATTATAGCCGTTCTAGTGGGTGTGAAGTGGCACCTCACTGTGGTTTCCTTTTGGCCCTTCAGGTTTTAACTCCCCTGAACCTCCAGACTGTGCTTACTGGGGCCAAAAGCAGAGAGATACAGGGTGTGCACTGGAGGTGGGATGTTGTCGACTTGAGTTGACACTTGCGTAGAACTTGTCTTTGAGGCTGAGGCTGAAGTGAGAGGGGGGCTGAGGGGTGTGGCAAGAGGTAATACTTCTATGTCCCCAGGAAGTCCAGAAAAGAAAGGGATCATATTGGGCTGGGAAGGCTCATGAGGGTAACTGGGCCTGATCTGGGTCTTGCAAGATGGTGGAATTTGGGTGGAAAGAGGAAGTCAGAGGACATTCTGAGCAGAGAAATTGTGTGATCAAAGGCTGTGAAGTGAGCACAAGCATGGCAGCGGATAGTGAGCAGCTGAGAGGGCCTTGTCAAAGGGAGATGTGGGAAAGAGGAAGAGCTGGGTAGGGTGGAGCCAGGTGCCAAACCGCCTTCATGACGAGCCAATTGGAACAGAGAAACTAAGAGTTACCTCATTCATACCAGAGCACACTTTGGTAGTGCCAGCCTTCCCGTCCAACTGCACTCTGCCCAGTTTCAGGGTCGCCTAAACCACTGGCTGTCATCCATTCATGTCTTCATTCATTCAGAACTATGGAGCCTTCTGTGTGGTAGGCACTGTGCTGGAAACTGAGTGTACAAAGATAAGTGCAATGGCTGCCTTTGTCTAACGCTGGAGATGACAAAGAAACAGTATTTTTTAATGGAATAATAATAGCTAATAATTATGCAGGACTTACTTTGGGTCAGACACTGTTCTAAGTGCTTTAAGTGTTTTAACCCTTTAATCCTCACAACAATCCTGTGAGAGAGGTTCTATTATCTCTCAGTTTTACAGATAAGGAAATTGAAGGCCAGAGATCTTAAGTAACTTGCCCCAAGTCACACAGCTGGCAGTTAGGTGGTGGTGCCTGCATTGGGGCATGCAGTCTTAATCACTAGGCTGTGCCGGCCCTTCTCCGGGGAAGGCAAGGAAGAGAGCACATGGATGGAGGAAGAAGTGAGGGTTTGGCTATGAAACTGACTCAAACAGGCTCCTAGTTCCTTCCCACCCTCACTTCCTTGGGTTCAGGGTGTAACTCTACCCTCTGCTGCTGGCCCACCCCTCCTCTAGCCTCTCCCTCTCCCAAAAGATCAGGACCTGGACAGGACACATGGTCATTGCTTCACCAGCATCCAAACCCCTCCCTTTGCTTCCCTCTTGCTAAGGGCACATAAATTCTCCTTTGAGGAAATTCCACTCTTCCTGGCGGCAAAGCCCTCAATTTGGGGTGGGGTTGGCCCTGACCCCTAGCTCCAGGGGAGGCCCTGATTGTCCTAAACCAGTCAACAGCATTCCATCCCCCCTTGCACAGTGATGGCAGCAGGGATGGGTAGTGATCCAGGCCTAAACCCAACAGCCGTGGCCTTTGCTTGGCCACAGTGGTTCAAGTGTACACCTGGGGGGTGGGAGAGACCTAAGGTGGACCGGGAAGATGCAAGACTTTGGTTTGATGTTTGAAGGAGAGAGGAACTCTTGCTCACTCTCTCTGAACACGGATGAGGAAGCACATCACACTGAAGGCAATTGGCAACCACCTTGCAACCAGGAGAGAAGCCAGCGTGGAATGAATCTGATACGACTGGAGGCAGAGCAGGAAGAGAGAAAGAAACGTCGTGCTTGCTGGTATCACTGAACCACTGGATCCAACCAACCTAGCCCTGCTTTGGTCTGGGCTTTCCTCTTCAGCGCGTCAATCTGTTTCCTTACTTCCTGAACCAGTTTGAACTGAGTTACGTTGAAACAGAGGCTTCCTTCCTGATGGAGGTCCCCAGGAAGCCCTAGAACTAAGCACCCCTCCGATAATCCAGTCCAGACTTCTGCAGCCTCTGGCCCTTTGAGGACAACTCCAGACACCAGTGGGTCATCCAATCCAATCTGCTTAAGAGCCACTTTCCCAAAGGCCCGGAAGGCTCTGGAGAGGGCCCGGAGCCCGTGGTGTGCCAAACCTGCCGACAGGGCCTGCTGGCTCCAGACACAGGCAGATGGGCTTCTTGATTCCATCATGACGTTTTCCATTTTCTTGTTTGCAATTAGAAACATTTCCTTTTAATTTAGATAATTCCCCTCTTTTTCTTTTGCCTGCCTTTAAATAGATCTGTACTCTGATGCCACTTTGCAAACTGCCCTTGATTTTTGTGTTCCTTTGTTCAAGTATTTGGGATGTTGGCAGCCAAGAAGCCTTAGGCTCTGGATCATTATGTTCTTCGGTTTTCCCTTTTCAAGGACTCAGTTAAAACCCATGACGAAACCAGGCAGGCAGGCTCTCAGACATTCTTCTAAAGGTCAAGCCCTTCTCTTCTGCACCCCAGTCAGCCTGTCCTTGTACCTAGTGGCTCCTAAAAGAGAAGAATGTGGCCCTTCTGTATGCCCTTACTAAAGCCACACACACAAAGCAGCAAATCCATTCGGATCAGAGGAATTTTCTTTAGAGATTCTTCTAAAAGCTCGACAGCAACAAGCAATAAAATCTTGCATAATAACTTGCAAAACACAGGGAGAAACAAGCTCTCCCAGTGCTTAAAAATCCCATGGAGGTGTGAAGTGCACCCGGGCGACAGGAAGCACTTCCATTTAAGTCACTAAGAAGGGACGGTTCATGGCGATGAGCGCTTTGATCTGCTGATCCTCTTATCGGCTTTCTTTCTTTCATTCCTCATTCTACTTGTGAGGACAGGCGTTCGTTTGAATCGCTAATACTCTTTTTTGCAGGTCTTGGCTTACACCTATTAGACTAAATACACCCTGGGGGAATGGTGGATGACTCGTCTATACACACAGGAAGCATCAGGGCAGTGGGACTTCGAAGGTTCCAGCCTTCTCTGCTCAATGTCACTGACACAGGGTCACAGGATTCTCTAAAAAGAAAGCAAAATTATTTCGATTCCAATCTTCAATAGCGGACACCAAGCCCCGCGATGGAATTGTTTTTTTGTTTTGGGTGGGGCTTTTTTGTATGAAACATTATTTTGTTTAAACTATTTTAACTGTTTTAGGTTCTTTAAGTTTTCTCTTTTTTTGAGGTCACATTTGTTTATAGCATATAAATTTCAGGTGTACCGCATTATATTTCAGCTTCTGTATAGACTGCTTCGTGTCCACCATCAAAAGTCCAGTTTCCATCCACGATGGAATTGTTTTCATCCTGATCATCCTCCCTTTAAAACAAAGAGGCAGGAGTGTCCGCTCCAACACACAACCACATGCAAATAAAAAGCAGCCCCGCGTGGCCTGCTCCAAGGGAGGGGCGTGTCCCAACCTGTTGCCATGGCCGGCTTCGGGGCGGCCGGAGCCAGCGGTGGAAACGTACTCCACCAAGGTTCAGTCCAAAATAGTGCCTGGGATAACGAGCAGAGGCCTAAGAATTTTGAAAGCCAAAAGGCCCTCTGTTTTGTGAGGCTGCCCCCAACTGAAGGCAGACAAAAAAAGGCGAGGATAAAATAAAACAGACTTTGTCTTATTAACCTGGCACACACGCCTGGTGATCGGTGGCTTAGCTGGCAAATTGCGAGGACCTCGATGGGAGATTCAAAACTCAACAAGTGGCTGTCACTATGGAAACGGCTCAAATGAACCCCAAGAATGAAGGACCTTGGCCTGGGGAAAATGGAGGAGGATGGATGTTGCTCGGAATTTGCCATCAGCTAAGGGCTGATGGGAGGAGGTGAGATTGAACAAATGGCTTTGCATCCTGAAGTCTACACCACAAGTTTGCCCCTGAGTCACAGGATTTAGGAATAAAGTGCTCCCTCTCCCCTCGGCCAGGGGACCCAGGCTGCGTGAATCTGCCCTGGCTCCAGGCACAGCTGGCAGCCAGCCTGCTGCCCGCGAATACTTGGAAGAGCGTTGGGCTTGCGAGGCCCCCGGCGCCAGAGCTGGAAACCCGGGGTGAAACCAGGGGACGCACAATACTTCTGGGATAGGAAACTCAACTGGGGCTCGAACTAATTCAGAGCTGTAGGCAGTTAAGTACTGGGCTGGATGTTCTCTCAGGAAGTGATCTGATTCAAGGTCATATTTTTTTTAAAGAAATTTTACCAGAAAAGCCTCATTTGTGAGATAAGGCCAGGCTTGTGTCTGAGCTGGGGGATGGGGACTGAGGGCTGGACTTGATGACGTCTGCCCTTCCTTCCAGCCTGTGATTCTGTGATAATAGCTGGCAGGCCTAGTGGTTTCCAGGACACCATGATTCCAAGACGCTCTTTAAATGCAGTGTAGACATTCTAAATAGCACGTTCGAAGACAATGACCCAGACAGGATATCACCCAAACGCAATAACTAACACCGGAGCAGGGTCCTTTTTCCTGCATCAGGGGCAGACAAGGCCATCTGAAAACAGCCCCACAGTCCCTGGGGCAAGCCAGGGGGAGGGTTAAGGAGGTGCAAATGTGTGACCTGCTTTGGGTCTTTAGTGGACACACAGATTTAGTTCTGTATTTGGTGCTCTCATCATCATAATAATAGCAAGATTAATATGTAATAATAACAACAACAATTGAGCACTTACTATGATCAGGCATTATTCTAAGTACTTTTATGAGTATTAACCCATTTAATCCTCATACTTAACCTTTGAGGTGTTCCTGTTTTCCAGATTCTACAGCTAAAGAGACTGTCCCCAGTCTTGTGCTAAGAAGCTTACACTCTGGTTGGGGGTTGAGGCACATCCATTTTAGCCTGTGTCTCAGCTGAGGTGGCCCTGTAGGGACACAGCCTGGGAGTAGAGGTCGGGGTCATACACAAAGGGATTCTCTCATCGGCCTCCAGGATGGGTTCAAGGACAGTGATGGGTCACTCTCCCAGGCCTTTCAGGCAGCATGTGGCCACCGTGGGAGGTGAGGGGGCTGGAGAAGAGGCATTTGCTGGACCTCAGTCCCGGGAATGGCTTGGGCCATTGCACCCCCACAGAAGCGAGGGGCTGTGGGGAGCAAGCTGACCTCCTCCTGCAGCATTGTCCTCAACTCTCCTTTGAGTCACTCAGTGCATTAGCCGTGTGCATTCTTACAAAACCTGAGGGGAAGTTTGATCCAAACTGTGCTCCCTTTTTGGATGCCTGTGTCTCTTCTCAAACAATCCCAAACCTTTAAGGAAAGCACCATGGTTAACATGTCTCAAATTCCACCAAAGAGAAACTCCTGGGCTTGGTTTTCAACCTTTGGAGTTCGAGGTGCCTTTAAGTACCCAAGAGTGATCATGTAGTCCCTTAGCTGGGCCAGAGGAGAGGAGACTGTGTGAGTCCTGTGCATGGGGGGACACCGAAACTCTAGGATGAATGCCATCTCCTAGGGAGAGAAAAAGGTCAGAGTGGAGAGGTCTGGTCAGTGGCCACCTTCTCCCACTCCATGTGCAGCCACTGGATGGCACTTTTCAGGACCACTGAACCTGTCCTGGGTCCCTTAGATTTGCTGTCACATCCCTTGACAGTCACCTGAAGGAGGGGGTCTCCCTGCAGGTCTAACACTTTCTAGACTCTGAGAATTTTGAATTACAACCTTCAAATGAGAATCAGGTCTGCAGGCAGCTGGCGGAGAGTAAGGAGCATCAGCTGGTGCTCTTCAGCCCCACCTCTCACCGGCCTGCCCTCAGCGGAGCAGGAGGGAGGAATGGGCATCTCTGCAGTGTGTGTCCAGACATGGATCATATTCAAGGCTGCTTTTGGCCTGCATCCCACATTTATGCAAATTGGAGAAAGGCACCTCTTCCTCAAACAAGATGTGGCTTCAGGGGCACCCAGCTGCTTGCCCTTGGCAGTGACTGTGTACATGCCTGCTCTCCTAAATGAGTTCTCAGTGGAGAGGACTGATACGGACTTATGCTCTAGAACCTCATTCTCCAATATGGCAGCCATTAGCCACCCAAGGCTTTTTCAACTCAATTTTAAATTAAATAAAATTTAGAATTCAGTTTCTCAGTCACACTAGCCACATTTCAAGTGTTCAATAGCTACAAGTAGCTAGTGGCTACCATATTGGAAAGTACAGAACATGTTCCTCATCACAGAAAGATCTATGGGATGGAGCTGCTCTATAATTCAGCCAGAAGGCCCAGAATCTTCATGCTTGAACACTCTCACCAGTTAACATACGTCTACAATGTGAATGGTGCCCCTTTAGATGTGGTACCTTTGTGTGGTGCTCAAGCCAATGTGTGGTGGCCCTGACCACATGCTCCTTCCCAAACCAATCACTGGCAAGGGGGACAAGACCCCTAGGATTGGCTTGGTCTTCAACCAACCATGACTCAGCCCTGGTATTCGAAATGCAACCCTCACCATGCATGGCCACTCAGATGAGTGTGGAAATTATAAAATCAAGACTGGGCAAGCAAGGAAATGAGGTGGATCTAGGGTCTGCATACAACTCATAGGTCGTTGCAAGAGTTAAATAAAATAATGCTCTCATAGTAGTTTATATGGTGCCTAGAACATAATAATTACTTAATGGGTTCTAGCTATCCTAATCATTACTGATTAATAATTACATCGAAATTGTGTTTTGGCCACCAGAGTTGAGCTTCTCACCAGAATGCAAAAAAACACCATAGGGTTTCCCCAGTTCCTGGTGGGAACAACAGAGAAATAGAGGACACTTGTCACCTCTCCTTCCCAGCTGGCTTTCCAGGAGGGCGTTTCCAACAGTGTCTTAACCTTCTGGTACCCAGTTGCCTTCTGAGTCCTCTGAGTGGGACAGGATGACACAAAGTCCCAAGAGCTGGCTCAGGTAGGCTGGGCTCAAGCAAACAGGCCCTTCTCCCACCCAGTGAAAATGCAAATGAACATGCTTGTCACAGCCACCTCCAGAGAGAGGGGGCTGGGTTCACGGAGATGGCATTTCCCAGATGAAACCTTGCAAGAGCTTTGGACTTCTTGGGATACACTCTCAGTGAGCACAATGGATGTAGCTACTTTCATCTTCTTCACCCCCTAAAGACTGGGTGTTTAATACTCCAGAGCAGGCCAATTTGTCAAACAAAATAATGAATGTTCATGGTTAAAAATATCCAGCAACACCAGAACATTTTGACTTCAAAGGCTCTATTCTCTTTCATTATCAAATACTACAAAATATCAACACATTAGGATGGAGCCCACAGCTCATTAATGCTGAACATAATTGCATCAGGCTGTCCATACTGGCTGTTCCACCGGGCTGAATCTGTTGTTTATCAAGATTTGCTGTAGGGAATATATTTGCATATATAGTGAAAGCAAATGCCTAGTGGAGTAAAAAGTTTACCTCCAAGGTGGTGGCCCTCCCTCCCAGCCTTGGTCTCCAGAAATGGCTCTCTGCTGCCTTCTGTTAATCTCATGGTCACTTGACTTGAAGAACAAATACTAAAAGGTGGTGAGACCCAGCTGGGAAAATGAGTCAATGTATAGAATTTACTTAAGGAAAAGTTGAGTAGTTTGTTTTCAGATTCTCTATTGCGAATGTGCCTGAACTCCATGGAAAATTACAGTGAGAAAATTATTAATGTCTGAAACAGGTTAAAAGATCTTTCTAGCCATTATCTCAAACTTATCACAACTGTACTTGTATCCCCGAAGCAAAACTCTCTAGAATTCCACTGAATAGTGGCATCATCTGGTGGACATAATCGATACTGCAACTCCCCTGCAAGTTTTTGTCATCCTCTGTGGAAAATATTAATTTCTTAATTGTGCTAGATTGCTCAGGAATTATTGTAAGCTATGGAAATTCATTCTGTGAAGCATCTTCAATTAAGCTGCACATCTCCAAGTTAGTAGAGCACTTGGAGACTGTTACACAAGCTTACAATCCGATAGAGTCCGAGTGTGTTTTCCATAATTTTCCAATGGTTTGGTGTATGGATCTTAACTCACCCCAAAGATCATGAACTCTTTTTTTGTTGTTGTTGTTGATATCTTAATAGTTTATAACACTGTGGGGTTTTAGTTGTACATTATCGTTTGTCTGTCACCATGTGAATGTATCCCTTCACCCCTTGTGCCCACCCCCTCCCTTCCCCTTGGTAACCACCAATCAGTTCTCTCTGTCCATGTGTTCATTTATATTCCATATATGAGTGAATTCATGCAGTGTCTGTCCTTATCTCTCTGGCTTATTTCACTTAACCTAATACCCTCTAGGTCCATCCATGTAGTTGCAAATGGGACAATTCTGTCTTTTCTTATGGCTGAGTAGCATTCCATTGTATGTATATACCACATCTTCTTTAACCAATCATCAGTCAAGGGACACTTGAGTTGCTTCCACTTCTTGGCTACAGTGAATAATGCTGCAGTGAACATAGGGGTGCATACGCCTCTTGTGATGGTTGATTTCAAAGATCATGAACTCTTTAAGGGCAAGTCTTTCAACTCTTTTATATACCTTACGTTTCCTATAGTCTTGGTGAGTTCTCAGTAAGGACTTGCTAAGGACCGAATAATTTACACAACACATTAGTATCTATATTAAGGAGAGCAGAATTTTGCAGTGGGAAGTATACAGAATTTGGAGGCAAAATATTAGGGTTCTCGTTCCAGATCTTCCATTTGATAGCAATGCGGCATTGGGTCATCTCTAAAAGTTGGTTTCTGAATCTGTAAATTGGGTATGTTAATAGCTCCCTCACAGCATTATGTTGAAAAATAAATGAGATCATCAGAGGGAAAGAGCAGTATAAACTGTTGTCATTGTTAGTTACCAATACTGTCCTTTATATGCATCCTCCCTTGACAGTTCCTTATGTATTTTTACTTTAAGTTATTGTTGTTATACCCATTATGGTCATCCTACCGTAAAATTGCAAGACAAATTCTCCTTTTAAGCCCAGGATCACACTGGCCATCTCCCTCCTTGGTGATGCAGAATGGACAAATCTCCTTTTTACTCCCTCCCAACAACAAAAACCCAGGTACCAGAAAGAGGAGATTTGACGCAGCACCTGCTCACTGAAAACAGCTTGGGTCATTCATTGCTTGGGGGTTTCAAATGGTGGAATTTGACAGCCAGCCCAAAGAGAGTGGGGAGCCAGTGGGCCCTTAGACAAGGTTAATTGAAGGGTGGTTTGTGGGGAGATGGGAGTTCCTCCTCTGCCCTTCCACATCCTCTCTGAACAGACCACATCCAGGACAGGATATGCAGCTCTGAGCACCAACCTTTAAAACTTAACCAGGAGGAAGCGTCCAAAGAATCGGGTTTCTCTCTTTGAGGGCTGGTTCTGTGACCGAGGGAACTGACCTTCTCTGAAGGAGAATGAAGACCAAAGGGAGCTTCAGGGAAATGGATTTCATTTCTGTGTAAGAATAAACTTTCTAATAGTCCTGGAGGGAGTGGGACAGAGAGAATTCCCAGCCTGGGGGACTCCGTCACACTGAGCTAGGCAGAAGGGTTAAGCATTACAGGGCTGGTAGAACTTGCAAGCCTTTAATCTGTGATCCAGTTTGAGATGCTAGGGTTCCATATCCCAGCTCTGTTGACCTTGAAGAGGGGACAATCCCTCCCTATGTCCTACAGACTCTACCAAGCATTGCTCTGTGGTCCAGACAGTTCTGCAAGGAAACATGAGAAAGACCACCGAGCAGAGAGCAGAGCGCCCCTCAGGATGCAGACTCACATCATGCCCTTGGGGCTGAGATTCAGGAGTCAGGGTGCTGCTAAGTGCCACTTTGCCCAGCCAAGGGGTCTCCCCACTTGTGGGACTGAAGGCTCCCTGGGGTGCTTGGTCTATCCACACAGCTGATTTACTCCTTCCCCTTCCTCACCAACCTCCTTCCCCCAGCAGATGCTGACAGTCCCTGCTCACATTCCCTCTGTCCATCGTGACTGTGGAAGACAGGCTCCAATGATCCCATGACCCGTACCTCCAGCTCCCGATATACACGGCCTTTGTAATCCTAATCCCTTGAGAAACTGGCTTCTAACCAATAGAATATGGCAACGTTGAGGAGATGTTACTTCCGAGATTAGGTTACAAAACATTCTATCCTCCATTTTGTGAGAAGACTCTCTTACCGGCTTTAAAGCAAGCTGCCAAGTTGGAGAGGCTCACATGGCAGGAAACTGGATAGAATCCAGCCAACAGTGAGGAACGTGACCCCTGACCACAACCACGTAAGTGAGTTTAGAAGCAGATCCTTCCCCATCTGAGTCTTCAGATGAGACCCCCTACCCTGGTCAACACCTTTTTTGCAGCCTCATTTGAGACCCTGAAGCAGCAGGTTTTCAAATGAAGCTGTGCTGAGATTCCTGACCCACAGAAACCATGAGATAGCAAAAGTGTGTTGTTTTAAGCCATTTTAAGCTTTTATTTATTTATTTATTTTCCTGCCGGTCTTCTCTCTTTTTTTTAATCTTTTTTCCTAAATTTTTATTGATGTCTTAATAGTTTATAACATTGTGGGATTTTAGTTGTACATTATTATTTGTCTGTCACCATATGGATGCATCCCTTCACCCCTTGTGCCCACCCCCCAGCCCCCTTCCCCCTAGTCATTTTAAACTTTCAATGAATGCCCTGGCTTCTGCATCTCTCTTCCTGAAGGCATTCTCTGGCCTCAGAAGCATGCCTGGCCCCAGCAGCGAACACTGCAGGAGCAACCCACAACCACTGGAGTTGGATACATTTCCCCAGCTTCCCTTAAATGGGATGATTCCAAATACACAGTCTCTCAGGGTGTCCCTAGCAGATTGGGCCCGAGTTGCTCAGAGAGGTAATCACTCATTAACACACCATTTACCAGGTTTCTTCCCTTCCCTTTTTCACTTCCCCACTCCTTCACTGCATTTCTCGAGATCATCTCTGACAAAACTACTTGCACCCATATGCATGTCTGCTTTAAGTTAGAACCTAAACAAACATAGACCCACTATCTTACCACCTTCCTGGGCTTATCAAAATCTTTTCCCTAATGTAAGAGCTCTACTATTATGAGGTTGATCCACATCCTTGGGAAAAAAAAGGCTTCATCCCACCACAACCCACACTCCCCATCCCCCAGAGTGGTCCCCAGCAGCTTTTCAAGTCCTTGCCACAGCACCCACCTGACTTCCTATAAATCTGCCTCCCCTTTCTCAGGGAAGCCACTCCTCAACAAAACTGAGCTGCAAGTAGAGCTTGGCAGTGTGTCAGTCAAACCTTACTGCCCATGGCCTACAAGTACACGGCCTGAGCCCAGTGTGCCCAATATGTCACACAAATCTTTGTTCAAAACAGTTTTGTCTGCACTAAGCAGAATAAGCCCCGCCCTTTTTTCATTTTGCTTCTAGTTCTGCTCTTCTTTCATTCATTTATTAATTTGATTAAGCGTGTGTTCTACAAGCACCAGGAAGGACCTCAACTCTAGGCACCAAGCAATGTCTCTGAGTGGGACCTTCTTTATATCTCACAAGCTGCCTACAGGCCTCTCTAAGTCAAGGGAGGGGGGTTGAGGGGGTGAAAGCCATTGTCGTCAATTTACATATTCTTAAAAACTGTTAAAATATCAGGCCCTGTCAGCTTCCCCTCCTTACTTATTTCTGCAATAGTGTCTCTGCATTGACAAATCAGCCTCAGATACTTATTCGGGGTGTTAACCCATCCTTCTGGGCTTTCCTTGGTGGGGGATTCCCAGCTACTCCCATTCTCTCCCGAGTTAGCGTTGCCCCTGTGATCATCTTTTCTTGCTGGCAAGTGGGAAGACATTCTGATCATCACCAAATATCTCATTCTCAGCAGTCTCCCTCAAAAGGCAGCCTCACTGGATGGGTGCCTTTCTTCTGGGAAACTCAGGCTCACCAACTCCATTCTGGGTTTAGCTCTAAAGGATGCTCCTCCACATTTCCATAGACTTTGCAGGGCCTGTTTATTGTCCTAATTTCTCCAGGAAAGATCCCAGATACAAACAAGATGGCCTATGTCCTCTAAATATGGTGGGTATTTTATCAAAACTTCAATAGACAGAGCCCTATTGCAGGCTGGGCAATCTGTAAGGCTAGGCAAACCTGAGCTCAGCGATGTCTTCAAACCCCAAAACTCTCCTTCAGTGAGTCTCCAGTGAGCCTCTCCCATTGTGCCTTCCAATCACAGTGCTTTGGTTTTGTTCTAGATCCTTCTACTCTGCCAAGATTCACTGATGAGTTATTTGGTAATGGGTGGGCCGAGGTCGTTAGGTGGACCCTTCAGGCCCAAATAAGATTGTATTGCCAGAGTTCAGTGATCTGGGACCTGTCAGCTCTGTGATTCCCAGGCAAGGCCAGGTAAGTGCTTCCCAACATTTCAGTTCCCTTGGCAGGGATGTATGGTTCTCTACTTGCTGGTGGGACAACTAGGGAGGAAACCCTCTGATGTCCAAAGCCCTTAACCCGCCCTGCCCGTGCTTCAGCTCATCTCATAGTGATAAGAGCATCATGCCTAGTTCCTGCTTATCTGTCCCCTACCTGTGAAACCAGGAGCACTTTACCAGACCCATCTGACCTTCATCTTCTTCATCAGCAAAACAGGGCTTTTCTGAGGGTTAAATGAAATAGTGTAAGTTATGCACAGAGTGAGCTGAGATCAATAAAAATCCCCCCCTCCAATTACTCTAGACCTGTGCTGTGCAATACAGAAGCCACGAGCCCCATTTCATTCAATTTAAATGAATCAAAATTCAGTTCCTCAGTCGGACTAGCCACATTTCAAGGACTCGGTAGCCACCTGGGGCTAGTGCTACAGTATTGGACATTTCCATCACGGCAGAAAGTTCTATTGGGGAATTTTCCCCAATGAATTCCAAGGCCCAGGCTGTACCCCAGAGCCATTAAATCTGAATTGCTTGGAGTGGGGACCCTGCCATGAGTTTTTTGGGTTTGATTTGATTTTTAAGCTCCCCCAGTGATGCCAATGTGCAGCTAAGGTTGAGAACCACTGTCCTAGACAAACTCTCCATAACCAAACAGTCTATTCCTGAGTATATTCCACCTGCACTCACTAATCTTTGACCCCCACCTGGGGAATGCTTCACAGATGTGCCCATCTCTTACACTCTATGGTATTTGCTTACTGCCTCTGACCCTCATTTGGCACCAAACCTCTTCTTTCCTCAGATTGTTACTCCCTCCTGTGCAGTTTTTCGTGGACCTGCTGGGTTGTAGAGCAAGAACCAGGCAGTCCCATACCTCCCATCTGAACTTCCAGAGCACCGGCCTGAGGTCCTGCTCACACCCCACACACAACTGTAGTTACAGACATACTGTCCCCTGTCTCCTATGAGATGTTCAGCTCCTCAAGGGCAAGACCTATCTCCATCTTTAGAGACCTCACAGCACCTTGCAGATGAAACCCCTCAAGAAAATGAGCTTGAGCAAGTTCAGCCAGTGTGGGACACACTGCACTGTTGGTTGGAAAGTTGGAGAAAAATTGAAACTGGCCCTGCTTCTTACAACATTAGCCATCAGTTGATTAACTGGTTTTTAAAGAGCAACTATTGAGTGCAAACCCTACGAGAGGTGCAAAAAAGGTGGAAGCAAATATGGGTCAGGCTCGCTGCCAGGGGGGTGTTTGCAGTGCCATGCCATTGAATCCTCACAGTAACTTCTAAGGAAAGATTTTCTGATCCTGTTTTACAGATGAAGTAACTGAGGCATGGTGAGTTTAGATAACATGCTCAAGAACGGGTTAGTCAAGGGTAGATTCAGGATTTAAACCCTGTTCTTTCAGATTTTACAAGTCCATTCTTGAGCCAGCCCTGATAGCCTAGTGGTTAAAGTTTGGTGCACTCCTCTACGGCGGCCCGGGTTCAGCTCCCAGTTGTGGAACCACACCACTCATCTGTCAGTAGCCATGCTGTGGTGTCAGCTCACATAGAAGAAGTAGAAGGACATATAACTAGAATATACAACTATGTACTGGGGTTTTGGGGAGGGGAAAAAAAAAAGAGGAAAACTGTCAACAGATGTCAGCTCTGGGCAAATCTTTCCCAGAAAAAAAAAAAAGTCCATTCTTTTTCTACTGCCCTATGTAGCCAGTACCTGTCCCAGCACAGTAGGATCGGTAGTGTAGATGAAAAGGCAAGACACACACAGAGAACAATCAATGAACATGAGGGTATTATTGATAGAGGTTCAATAAAACAAGATGTAACCTTGGCCATGAGGGCAAGTGAAAGAGTTAGACCCCCTAAAGAAAGCAGCCTTGAGCTGGGTCTTAAAAACATGACCCCTGTGAAATCAGTGGACACAACATTAAAGCTGGTCCAGGCAGAGGATATAAACATGGAAAGGCTCAGAGCCTCACGTTCAGAGGAACAGAGAAGGCAAGAGGCCGTGGATGACAGCTGGTGATAACAATAGAAGGTAACCGTTGTTGAGCGCTGAGTAATGCCAGGCACTAACTGTGTGTTTTATCCCACTAATCCACGCAAAAGTATTATTGACCCAATTCATTATTCCCATTTGACCGATGAGGAAACTGAAGCTTAGAGAGGTTAAGTCTGTACCCAAATTCACACAGCAAGTGAGTTATAAATAAGTCCTCATACCTGTTGATTAAAAAGTAGCCCAAGAGGAGTGGGGCATCCACACTCCCTCTAAAGGGATGAGCTTTGACGTCAGACTGCTGGGTTTATGCCCAGCCCGTGCACCCCTAATATTGGTACGTCCTTGTGCAAGACACTCTCGGGACTGTTTTCTTGTCTGTAAAATGGGAAGGATTATAGTACCTACTTCACTGGGTTGTTGTCTGTATTAAATGACAAAAGGTACATCATTGAGGGCAAGTAATAAGTGCTCAGTCAATTTTAGCTGTTATTAAGGGCTTCTGGGCAAAGACTGATTCCCTGAGAAGAAGAACCAGCATCAGGGAAAATTCCAGTTGATCGGGCCAGAATATGTGGCCTCAGAGTACGTGGGACTGCTCGGTGGATCGCAAGAAGCTCTCTGAAAAGAACTTGTCTGATCTAGCTGTGGGTTAGGTCTCCTCTACAGGAAGAAGACCTGAACCCACAGAACACTTAACTGGTGGGATTGGAAGGAGTTGGCAAATTTCTTCTGTGCAGTCCTCCACTGAGGGACTCTCAGGCTGGGACCCATAGCAGAGATGCTCCACTGTTAGCTGCCTGATGTGTTAGGGGTCTATGTGCAAATTCATTTGAGTAAAGGATTCTGCTAAGAAGAAGTGGAGAAGGGTGGAGGAAGTTTGAGAACCATTGAGAGTAAAACCCCTCTTTTTATAGATTTGAGGATCTGACACCCAGAGCACTTAGGTTATCTGTCCCCACGTCCACAGCCAGGGAGTTCTTAGCCAGGCTATGGTCACAGTCAGGGCTCCTCACTCAGTGCTGGGGCCTTATACCACACGGGGTGGCTTCAGATCTGGTGCCTCCTCCAGGGGGCACCATTCCCATTGGATATTATATAAATGGCAAATCCCTGGAGTCATGTAACTCCAGAGCCCCAGCAATTAGAAAACTCAAAGCCCCAGTTTCATGCAGCAAGATCACGGCAATGCTAAGAACGTGGTAAATGCATATTGTGCCTGAGTATTCGTATCAGAGATCGCAAACTTTTTCTGTCAAGGCCGGACAGGTAACATTTCAGGTTTGCAGGCCAGGCAGTCTGTTGCACCTTCTCAACTCTGCCGTGGCAGCACAAAACAGCCACAGACAATAAGTGAAGGAATCTGCATGGCTGTGTTCCAATAAAACTTTATTTATGGGGCCGGCCCAGTGGCGCAGCGCTTTAGTTCAAGTTTGGCAGCCCAGGGTTCACGGGTTCGGATCCCAGGTGCCTGCCAACGCACTGCTTGTCAGCCATGCTGTGGCGGCGTCCCATATAAAGTAGAGAAAGATGGGCACGGATGTTAGCCCAGGGCCTGTCTTCCTCAGCAAAAAGAGGAGGATTGGCAACGGATGTTAGCTCAGGGCTGGTCTTCCTCACACACACACAAAAAAACAACTTATTTATGGACACTGAAATCTGAATTTCATTGAATGTTTACTTCTCACAAAATATTCTCCTTTTTTTAATTTTTCCAACAATTTAAAAATGTAAAAACCATTCTTAGTTTGCAAGCCATTCAAAAACAGGCAGCAGGGGGCTGGCCCTGTGGCCGAGTGGTTAAAGTTCCATTGCTCAGCTTCAGGCAGCCCAGGTTTGCTGGTGAGGATCCCGGGCATGGACCTACACCACACATCAGCCATGCTGTGGCAGCATCCCACATACAAAATGGAGGAAGATGGGCACAGATGTTAGCTCAGGGCTAATCTTTGTCAAGCGAAAAAAGAGGAAGATCGGTAACGGATGTGAGCTTAGGGCAAATCTTCCTCACCAAAAGAAAAACAAAACAAACCAGGCAGCAGGCTGAATTTGGCCTGTGGGCTGTAATTTGCTGACCCCTGGTTCTTATGATTAGTTCATATTCTTGTCTCTCTTGAGCTTTGTAAGAGTTATGAAAAGTTGAGAGGACAAGTATAAAAGTATAAAGTATACTTTTTAGTATAAAACCCACTTCCCACAAACATAATGGGCCAAAACTCAGAGGGGTTAATTTTATACCATATTACACAACGTCTAAAATGCCTCTGCCTCTCTGGAGAAGCCACAAAGTCCCCTAGAGACCCTAGAAGGAGCCAGTTTGGCAATAACCTTCTGCTTAAGGCTGCCTATAACCCAAGCTGATCTTGTAAGTTATGGTCACCAGGGTCCTTTCCAGGGTTTGTTCCACCAGCATACATCCCTGCGATACTCCTTCAGCAAACTGGCTCCAACCTGGGTTACAGAACACACAAGGAGAAGTTACACAACTGCCTCCTCCAGGTGCGCAGCCCTCATTTCTATGTATAAAATTGATCACCCACACACTCCCATAAACACCAATCCAAAAAGATCAGAGTTCAATGTTAAGTTTACAGCACAGCCCTAGGCACTAGAAGAACAAAATAATTCCAAGTCCATACAGGAGTTGGACATGGGATGGAGAGCAGTGAGTAGGGAGGAAGATTCTAGGATTTCCAACCTGGAGAGAAGAACGAGACAGATAGGAGCGGGGCAGAGGGAGTGTTGGAACAAGTGAGAAAAACGGTTGGCAAGAAGGTATGGATTATGAACTGGGGTCCCGCAGAGTCAAGAAAAAGCCCAGACTTGATGTCAAAGGCATTCTGGGTTTCTTGAGGAGAGAAGTGTTATGAAGACAGCAGGGAAATGCATTTTAATCCAGTAATATTGCACAGGATGGTAGAGAAAGAGGCAGAGATGCCCAAATACTCAGGAGACTGTATTCCAGTGAGCTAGGTGAGCTAGGTGAGCTAGAGGGAGCCTGACCCACAGAGGTGGCCCAAGTCATGGCAGAAGTCCAAGTACAAACACTCTTCCAGAGGAAGGGTGGGAGGCCCGAGATTCACTAGACCTGGGAGACTGAACAGAGTCAACAGGGACACCAGTGGATCCAGCCTGCGTGACTGGACAGAGACAGGACGTTGGTAGAAGCAGACTACTTCTCCCTCTTATGAATAATCCATTTGTCTACACGGACTATAATTAGTGTAAATATAGTAAGCCTCTAACAGAAAGCAATGAGGCTCAGTACAAGCCCTTTTCTTTTCTTTTTTCTTTATTTTAATTAATAGACTTTATTTTTTAGAGCAGTTTTAGGTTCACAGCAAAATTGAGTGGAAAGTACAGACAGTTCCCACATACTCCCTCCAAACACACACACTCAAGAATCCCCCATTGTGAACTTTGCCACCCGAGTGGTGCGTTTGTTACGATTGGTGACCCTACATGGACACATCATCTTCACCCAAAGTCATGGTGTACACTATGTCCACTCTTGGTGGTGTACATTCTATGGGCTTTGACAAATGCATGACATGGATCTCCCATTTAGAGAATCCTACAGTATCATTTCACTGCCCTAAAAACCCTCTGGGCTCCACCTAGTCAATCCCCCCTCCCCCCAAACTCCTGCTAAAGACTGATCTTTTTACTGTCTTCACAGTTTTGCCTTTTCCAGAATGTCATATAACCATCTCTGAAAAATAAATTATTTCATTTTTAAGTAATACATGCAGAGGTACAGCAATCAAAAGATACAATTTTTTTTAAAGTGTCCCTCTTTCTGTCCAACAGCCACTCACCCAGTTCCCTTACTACCAGTTTCCACCAATTCATACATATGCAAGTGTGTGTGTGACTTTTGAGGGGAGGTGTTGAAAATGAGGTGCTAGGAAGACAATTAGGTAAAGAGATCAGTAAACATCACAACAATGGAAAAGAAATTCCAGTGACAGGTCAGACCTGAATATGTAGATTCAGGCTCCTCTGCCCAGCAGGACAGCTGGCAATGGATGAGCTCTCCCAGGGAGAGCAGTGAGTAGGGAGATTAGTGATCCGGGCCTTGGGGAGTTCTTTCATTACAAATATTTCTTAGAACCTACTATGAAGGGGGCCCTGTGGGGAGTGCTGGGCTGGCACAAGGAAAGGCACCAAATGAAACACAGAGGTTTGGTCAGGAGGCTGCAGAAAAGTGTAAATACTGTGGCCTCATGGAATGAGCCAAGGAAAGAGCTAGTACAAAAGGGGATACCAGGCCTTTGCCACCAGATCTAGGAGAAGTAAGACAAACAAAAAGCTGGAGAACCTGGCAAAAAGATACATCACTGAGAGCAATTTTAGCTGGAGCCTGGGGCACAACGCCGGACAACTGAATTAATAGGGAATGCATAGTGAGAAAATGGCGGCCAGGAAGAAAACCTTTTACGACATGTCGTAACCTTTTATCCAAAACCTTAGGAGTCTGTTTTTAGGAATTCAGACCTTTCTGGGTTTCAGAAAGGTAATACAGTGCACATGCTGTATTAGGTTAGATGTGACGCACTCAGCTGCGTCTGGGATAAGACTCCGTAATCAGACACATTAATATTTCTGCAAGAAACCAAATGAATATTCACACCAAGTAGGACAAATAAAGATCACAAATTTCAGCTCCATGTTAAAATTTTTTTCGGTTTCCAGAGCTTTTTAGGTTTCAGAGCAGATAAGAGACAGATAGGGACCTGAGCTGAATTTCTTTTCAGCTTTTAGGTCGAGCAGCACAAGCTTTTTATACCTAGAATAAAGTCTGACACCGCCACCAACGGTGAAGGTTCCCCAAGTGGTTTCACACGTGCGTTCTTCCTTTAAGCTGAATTCTCAGTGGTTTGAAGACAGAATTCAAGTCTGATTATCTTTGGGTCCTCAGCGTAGGGCCTAGGACCTGGCACACGGTACATGCCCAGTGATTTTGGCTGCACTGAGTTTTCACTACATCTAATAATTCCTCAGCACCAGCGTGATCACTGTCCCAACTTGGCTCTTTCCATAGCCCAACCTCCAGCCCTTGTCAGCCCAAGCTCCAGAATTGCTCCTCTATTGATATGCAGCTGGCACATCCTATTTCTCTTCTTAAATCCAAACTCAATAGCCATCTGTTTGTTCTGGTATTCTAGCACTAATTGCCATTCCTGATTTTGTTTGATATGTTTGACCTGGTATTTTAGAACTAACTCTTAATTGTGTTTTTATTTAATATGGAGAGCACATATAAAGTAAGAGCGTACGAAGTGCTATATAAATGCAAATTTTATTGTATTTCGCTCCAGACCTCAGAGACTTGCCCAACTTGGTTCTGCTCTCAGGAAGTTTTCCCCCTCAAGGGCTTAGGGAGGTTTCCTCTCTCTCCCTAACACAGCTTCCTCAAAGCTGGGCAAATAAAGAGACAAACACCCATCACAGACCAGCCGACATCTCACCAACTGGTTCACTGATACTAAGCGCTTCAAAATTCTCTTGAGTTTTGCATAAAATTAACACATCTCGCATTAGGTTATGACATTTTTCATCCCGCTTTTGCGAACTGATTGAGCATTTTGCATGAAGAAGGGCCATCCTAACTGGGTCACTATGACATTATTTAAAGTTTAAGTTTGCCATGTGAAAAAGACTACTTTAATTATCTGCTTTTTGAAGAAGAGATTCATCGTTACGAAAATGTGCCATTAACCAGTAGATAATTGGTGCAACTTGTAAGGCTCCACTGAAATTTTTCAGGATAAGCTATTCCATTTCCAGGAAGTGTCTAAAGTTATTATTTTAATGAGATTTCAGAGCCTGTAAGAATTGAGTAAGGCAACAAGAGACACAGCAAAAGAGTAACTCTTGTCACTTGTGAATCATCCCATTCAGGGGCCACTGAGTCATACTTGTTCCCTATGCTCTAAGCAGCCAAGCTGGCCCCCATGCCACATAGAGTTCAGTGCTTCCACTGTCCAGGGTCTTAATTTTGAACTTCTTGCCCTGCCCCATTCCTCAGGCCACATTCCATGCAGCTCTCATGGCTTCTGGCTTTTTACATCATTGCTCATTCTTCCATTTCTGGCTTTCTCCTCTCTTTGGACTTGGCCCTCAGATTATCTTCCTAGCTATGACCTTGGCTCTGTCTCAGCCTATCTATGGCCAGATGAATGAATGGGTTTTATTTTCTATTCTATCTTAGTCACTGATTCCACCCCCTTGTGCTTTTGAAACAGTCCAATAGGTTATACATGTCTGCAATGTGAACAGCACATTTGATTTTCATCACTGTGGACAGAAAATGATTGCCATTTCAGGAATCTTTGTATCTTTAATAGTTTATTTAATCAGATTCTTTGTAGCCCACAGCTGGTCATTGAAAATTACTAATATTCTCCATTAGTGGGGCATGGCCAGGTCAATGAAATGCTATAGATATTATCATGAAGCCTCCATTGATATTATATCTGAAGAGAATTGCCATATGAAGAAAGAAATTTTGTTATTCCACATGTTATCTTGCATGTGTCACCATGGCGTTGAATATGCCTTTACTACTGCTGGCCTTTAGAAAACCAAATGTAGACCACAGCTATAAAGATTGTAGGAATTGTACGGAAACTGAAAATTCCATCTTTGTTCACACTGGGGTGGAGGTAGCAGTAATGAAAAGTATGACCAAAATAGGATGGTGGGGGGGCAGATGGTGGGGCCAGAGGATTAGTGGAAGTAGAAATCAGGTAAAGGGTCGAGATCCAAGTAAGAAGATAAGAACCTGAGCAGGATTCTATGATGAGACACCAAGTCCAAGAAAGGGTCCTAGAGGTTGAAGAACCACAATGGGAAGTAACCAGTAACAGACAAGCAAGCCTTGGCATCCAGGAGATCATGATGATGACCCGGAAGTCAACAGAGGCATGTCATGGTCGGGAATCCAGGAAGTCATGAGAACTCCATTGAGAGAGATGGTAGTTAATGGCATTGGTTAAGAGTCAGAAATAGCCTATGTTCGTATCCACATACTACATGAGTGAGGCTGGGCAAGCTACTAATCTCTCAGAGCCTCCGTTTACTCATCTGAAGAAAAGGAATACTAATAGTACATGCATCTCCATAGGGTTGTGAGAATGAAATGAGATAATGCACACAGAGTGCTTAGCCAAGTATCTGACATCTAGGAACCACTAAATAAATGACAATCAATATGACACCAGTCATCAACGGGTAAAGTAATAACAAGACATGAAAATGATTGCCATCTGACTTCTTTTTACGTTTTATGATAGAGCAGGAATCAGGACCTAAGCCCAATTGGTCCTGAACCTGAAAGAACGAATGGTTGAATGAGGGCCTTGTAGCTACAGGGGAATCCTGACACCTGAAGCTGGGTGTGAGAGGAACAACTCACTATTCAGGGGGGATCGTCTGGAAGACAACCATGCAGCTCATTCCTTCAACTCACTGGTCTCCTTTTCACATTGATTCAAGCCCAGACCACCAGCAATCCTAGTGAAGTGCCTTATGTCCTCAAATTACTTTTTCTGAACTGTGTTTGGAATCATGCCCTTGGCCCACTTAGAGGGATGCTTAACAGCGGTGCTATGAAACTGGCTCTTGAAAATATGACACATTGGACTTTGTCCCTTATACCATATAATGCCCCTTTCTCAGGATCTTTAAGAGATTATCAAAGCCATGTCAATGCAAATAATCCATAATCAATCAATACATCAAAATTGGGGTGAGTTTATCATGAGCCAGGTCTGAGGACTATAGCCCAGGGCCTTCTTTCCCCAAGGAAGGAAGGGCACAAAAGAAGTGGGGTGTACAGAATGGCTATATATCATCTTGGAACAAAGAGCATACATCACATATGATTGGAACGTCCTTTTTACAATAGTCACAAGAGTGCTTAGCTGGCACAGCAGATCAGTGGTCACAAGGTGAGCACAGCAGGTCTGTAATTAATCCTTAGTTTCTAGGAAGAGATGCTTATCCTTAAGGAAATGCTGATATGGGGAAAGATACATCCCTATCTTTAAGGGCATCATTCCTGCCTTGGAGACATTGTAAATGTTTAAAGCAGAAACACAGTGCATACTCAACAAGCCACATCAGGCCCTTTTGGAAAAACAAGGTCAGGCCAAATTATTTTTAAACCAAATGGCTTCCTCATATACTCCAATATATGCTATTGCTTTTCATTTATTTATCAACGGCAATGCCAGAACTTCTCCAGAGCAACTGATGTGTGTTAATTTCATGGAAAGTGTGATTTTTAAATGTAAACCCAGTTTTCCTCTTTGCTTTGACCTTTAGGAAACTCATAACTAAATTCAAACCCCTTTGAGCAATTATACAGGCCCTTTGGCTATACAGTTCAGGTAATATATTTTCATTACCTTAATTTTAATATTCTGAGTCTAGAACAGGAGTCGGAAAGCCCATGGGCAAACCCAGCCTGCTGCCTGTTTATTGTTCCAATGAGATCACTTGTCCATTTGACTATTGTCTATGGCTGCTTTTGTGACACAAACAGTAGAACTGATAGTTGCAACAGAAACTGTGTGGCTGGAAAAGCCAAAAGTCTGTACTATCTGGCCCTTTACAAAAAGAATTTGCCATCTGCTCTAGACTTATTTTCTTCCAACCTTGCTCTCTTGATTTTTCACTGGGTGTTTTGTAAGCTGCCTCAAATCCATTTTGGAAGAAAGCAGGTTATAAGCAGTTTAACATTAAAGAGAGCCAATGGGCCATCCAACTCACTGTAGTCCTTAACAACATCCATCGTCAGAGCAAAAGGAATCATCCCATTTCCTCATACTGGATTTCAGTCCTAAGTCTTGAAGATTCCTCTCTCTTAGGCATCATTAAATTTGTTCTCCTTAAGAGCTTTACTAAGTTCCTCCAAATGATCTGTTTTCAGCAGATCCCACCAGAAGATAAAATAAGAAATAGTGGGGAGCTGGCCAGGTGGTGTAGCAGTTAAGTTCACACACTCCGCTTCAGCAGCTCAGGGTTCGTCGGTTCGGATCCCAGGCGTGGACGGACGCACCACGTGTCCAGCCACGCTGTGGCAGCATGCCATATAAAGTAGAGGAAGATGGGCACAGCTGTTAGCCCAGGGCTAATCTTCCTCAGCAAAAAGAGGAGGATTGGCAGCAGATGTTAGCTCAGGGCTAGTCTTCCTCACAAAAAAAAGAGAAGAAAAAATAGTGCGCAAGGAGAAGAAAAGGGGTGCTACAGAGGCTAAGAAGGCGAGAGAGCTGGAAGCTGCTTCTGATCCTTCCCACTCAGCGCCAGGCTTGACATGGAAATTGGATCATAATGATGACAATTATGAAAAATAAAAACCTTAATTTTTTTCATAATTAAACCCACATGCAGATGATAACTGCTGTGATGAGTTTAATGCCCAGACTTGTTTCTTTTCCAAAAAAGTGAAAAATCAGTCAGGCTATAACTTAGTAATGCTCTGAAATCTGACTTAATAAGGGGCAAAACATCTGATTTTCAAGGTTTTTGGTGTTTGGCTCTCTCTCTAGCTGAAAGTGGTTTTATTTTTCTGTCCACACAGGATATTCCTAGGGAGACTTTCATCAAAAATAACCCATTGAAGGGCGGGTGTTTATTTTGTATAAGATTTACATGTGTTCCAAGATCAAGTTTTAATTAACAAAGCATTGTATGGTTTTATCAAGCAAAATCCTAAAATTGCAAGTTGCCCATTGAAGTCCAGTGTAAACCAGCATATCGCTGAAATTGCACAATGATCTTAGTCTCTCACACTGCCTCCTGTCAATGCAAACGGCTGCATTTAGGAAGAAAATTTATGGCTCGGGTTAAAATAAACATTAGGCTCCTGAGAAATTTACTGAGAAAGTAACTTTAGGGACTTTTTTCTGAAAACCATTCAAGCCTTAAGCAACTGCAATTATACTTTTAATCTTACAGTAAATACTGTCTTTATAATTAAGAAAAACATCCCTTGTGCCTATTCTTTTAAAAGGGACTTTTCCCCTCCTATTTACCTTAAAAGGAAATCAGCGTTTTACGTTTTCTAGTGAAATCATAGGAAAAACTATGAAAGTGTCTATCTTGTAAAAGAAAAGCACATCTCCATCAAAGGTAAAATCGAATATTGATAGAATCGGAAAGATAGATTGCTTCGTGTTGTTTCTTTAGAACATAAGAGAATTTGAATCACTTACATTCTTGGCCATTTTTCCACCCACACAGGGAAACCAGGAAGAATGCAGGAATCAAAGAGAGCTGCATTCTTCTTTGCCACAAAGTAAGCATACTTGGCAGGTTGCAAAGATTTGGGTCATCATTTTTAGAAGATTGCCAAGGAGTGAGGACCTCAGGCTGAGCGCAAATAACAGTCTCCATGGTCCCTTCTAGCACTTACCTGTGTGGCATCGACAACAGAGCATGTTGCAGGAAACAATCCAAATTTCTGTGTCCCGAGGGGAGGCATTCATTACTCAGCAGCACCAGCTTTGACATTGTAAGTAGGACAGAACCCTTTCGCTTGGGCAGGACTCTGATGTCCCTTTAAATGGTTCCTTGCATCTAGTCCAATAGAATGTGTGGAAGTGTATTTATTGCAACTACAAGGATGTGCAAATTTATTTATAGTATTAACGTCCTTTCCCCAAGTCCTAGCTGTCAACAACTCCTTATTTTCCTGGAGTGCCTTAGGAGTCAAGAATGTTTTGTTTCTCAACTGTGGTACCTGAAGAGCTAAAATAACAATCTTGTTAATGAGAAGACAATGGGGCTCCCGCTGTTAAGCCATGTTTCCACAGGCCATACCTTTTAATTGCAGAGCGCTGGCAACTTAACAGACTGTAATGAATACATCGTTCCTCTTTTTTGCACACAGCCCCTTAGACTCTTATTAAAAGCTGACGGAAGCATTAGGAATGAGGAGTTTATTTTGACTGGTGAGGTATGTCTTGATAGTTCGTATTCAGATGCAAGAGGAAAAAGAGATAAAGTGGATTAGCCTCAATCATCCGGGAGATGACATTTCTCTCTGTGTTTGAAGTATTTTATGAATTGAGAACGGGACTGATTTTGAAGCCTAAATTAATTTAATCTGTTTGCTTTTGTTTGATGCAGCAGCTGGAGCGACACACCCTGCTTCTTTGAAAATCTTCATCTTCGAGGGTCTGCTTGGAAGAGTGAGCACTGGTAAAGTGGTGACGCCTTCCTTGGGTGGGGAAGGGAACTGGTTTTCAATTTCCCCTGGTGGACGTCTGGCATTCTCCAATAGGGTTTTGTCTCAAACTTCAAGCTAAATGCTCTCACACTTGCCCATCGTGCTTTTTATTAAAGGAGAACTTGCCTGCAGAGGCCAACATGAGGGAAAGAAAGGAAATTAATATCCCTTTCCCTCCTTGCAAATTTCATTAGGGGAAAAAAAAACCTTCAGGATGAAGATGAAAGAGACAGAAAGGATCCCATACGTCATGGCCCATTAGTAGTGACTGACACCCAGTTTACCACACGTGCGGCAAGTCCCATAGTATCTCCAGTTGTGTTTAGAATTGGGATTTCTTTGGTGTTGTAGATGGGCCAGTACATTCAAGAACTTGATAATAACCATCCATGTATGTCCCACAATTTTCATGAGTCCACCTCAGAAGACAGGGACTGTGCATTTCCTCGTAGAACAGAGAGAAGGTATCTTTACAATAGCACTGTCTGAGTGTTCACAGGGCAATTTTCCCCAAACTCTTAGTTACTCAAGAGGACGGTAGGTTAACCTGGTTCATTTCAATATCAGTCGATCACCAAATCAGGCTGGCTTTTCACAGATTGATAAACCGATGAGCATTAGACTATTTCAAAGTCAAAGGAGAGAAAAGTGAAATTTGCCTATCACGGTGCTTTAATCCAGGATATCGGATAACATAATTCACCCCTGATTTCGTCTGGAAGGAAAAGAGGCTGGCTGATTTGAGAAAAGGAAGTGCTTGTAGACATCAAGAAGAGGCTAGAAATGTCCAAGGACTGTCACATCAGACTGGGCAGTTACTGGTAGCAGAACGTTATTAAAAGTTCAGATGGCATTTATGGACTCATGACTCTGAGGACCTTCGAAGTTGTAAGGTGGAGAAAAAAAACCCTTGAATTTTCTGGTGAGTGACGCATTTATCAGGCATTTGCCTTGTAACGCAAGTCGAGCGAGCCTGTGTTCTATGATCTGCTACCTGAAGTGGACACGGGGCTGAATGCCTGGTCCACTAGGCAGCTGTTTTCCACTAAGAGCAGCAGCTACAGAGAGTCATAGCTCCATCCCCTCCAACAGGGCCCAAGATAAGCCCATGACTTTTATTTTTATTTATTTATTTTTGCTCCCTGAGCTAACATCTGCTGCCAATCTTCCTCTTTTTGTATGTGACCGGCCACCGCAGCATGGCCACTGACAGACAGTGGTGTAGGTCCACACCTGGGAACTAAACCTGGGCTGCCACAGTGGAGCATGCCGAACTTAACCACTAGGCCACGAGGGCTGGCCGGCCCATGACTTTAAGTAGAGTTAAAGGTGAGACCTTTTCTCCAGAGCAACTCAGCGTCTCCAGAGAAGTAATGCTCCCTGTGCATAGTAAACACACCCCATCAGCAGCCTGCCTCTTAAAATTTTCTCTCTACATTGTGGAATATTGTTTAATGTTGGCTTTTTTAAAAAAATCACTGCTTACATCTTTGAAAAGAAATGATCATTTCCTAAAATCAACACAAACATGTTGCATTTGCTTTCACAAGTCCATCCTTTCCAAGATACACATTCATTCTCAGCTCAGACCAAATGGCAGAGAAATTGGAGGCAAAAATATGTGAGTGAGCTTTTCTCCATTATACAGCTGGTTCGAGTGGATCCATTGGCACAAATACCTCCACTGATCATGTTTTCGATGGTGAGGGGTAGCAGAATATGCCACCCCAAATATGCCACTTTGGTATGTTGGTTCTTTTGAGCTGTAGGCACTTGAAAAATAGCAAATACAGTGAGAGGCTTTCTCTGAACTCCCCTCATCTGCCTTTAGACAGATCGTCCAAAAGGAACTCAGTTATAGATTCCCTCCCTGGGAGTTTCCTCAACCAGGGGACATGGACTCTTGTCACAGAAGAGGAGCCTAGAAGTCAATGTCACACTCAGACGAGCTTTGTCACAAACTATCATACTTCCCCTCTATTCTTCTGAGGGCCCATTCATCTTTCCTAAAATCACTTACTCTCCCCTAAGAGACCTGGGTCCTCTCTCCCCTTTCTGTACTTTTTTTGGTTGTTGTTGTTGAGGAAGATTCACCCTGAGCTAACATCTGCTGCCAATCCTTTTTTTCTTTTTTGCTTGAGGAAGTTTCTCCCTGAGCTAACATCTGTGCCAATCTTCCTCTATTTCGTATGTGGGTTGCCACCATAGCATGGTCGCCAAAAAGTGGTATAGGTCTGAGCCCAGGATCTGAACCCGGGCTGCCAAAGCAAAGCATGCCAAACTTAACCACTAGGCCGTAGGACCAGCCCCTACCCTTTCCTTATTAAGATGGTATTTAAGTCTGAATTCTAAGCCACTTCTGGGAGTTACTCATCTTTCCCTGAGAATCTCCCATGTATACATGAGGTCTACATGTTAATAAACTTCTGTTTGTTTTTCTCCTGTTAATCTGTCTTTTATTACTGGGGGTCTCAGCCAAGAACTCAGAAGGATAGAGTGAAAATCACTTTTCCTCCCCTACAATGGGCAGTTTTCTAATTCTATGTTTCCTAGATCAAGTATTTCTATGTGGTGAGGAGGAGAGAGTAAAAACACGAGTGGCAGTAAGAAGGAGAGACGGACTGGTGTGCCCAGGGTATCAGACATCAAAATTAACCAGAAAGCTGGTACAGGGGATGCTCTGGCCAGGCCCTCCCTTTCTTGCCTCTCCCCTGCCCTGCCCTGCACCCCTTCCCTCCATCTCTCCCCTCCTCCTCTTCCGAGGGACTACTAGAGCAGGTTTGCACTTCAAGTGGCAGCTGTGGCCAGTAACCAGACAGAGGGAGTGTCCACAGTGGGCTCAGTCCTACCGTGTGGCCAGGCCTGGCAGCCATGAGTGATGCCAGCCACTGGCCCTGCCCCAGTGCCTTTTCACAGCCACCAACCTGGCTGCCATGTCACCACAGGCTTCGGATGCAGCTCCAGTGCATTCAAGAGCAATTGGTTTTAAAAGAGAGAACCCTACAGCTTGCAGGTCTGTTTACCAAACTTTAGGTCTGGAGCTGCTTTCTCCATGACGTCAAGAGCAGGGTGCGTCTGCTCCTGTGTTCCTTCACCTTCCAGCAGAAGGGCACACGGCTCTAGTTAAACGCCTCTCTAGAGGCTAAGCAATCACTTCATGGTCCAAGAAATATTCACCGGGTTTCCACAACGAGGAGATTCCTGACGTGAATAGCTCCACCCTATATATGAAGTGTTTTGGATTCAGGTTTGGAAAACTGTTTCCGCCACGGAGAGCTGGAAAGAATCAGGGCCCCCTGACTTTTTGCACAGGCATTTTGAGCCTAGAAAGTTTGAAAACAATTAGAAATCTCCTTAAACCAGCCGGTCTCCCTATGAGATGGCAAAATAATCCCAAATCTGCAGAGAAGGCCCTGGGAGGTTGATGATCTTCCCTCAGTAATAGGGACAACTCCCAAGGGAGCCCAGCAGGAATTCCAGGCTATTCTCTAGGCTCTTGCTCCAATTTTCCTTTAAATCACATAATCTCCCTAAGCCTCGGTTTCCTCTTCCATGAAATGGGAATGATCATTTCTACATGACAGTTATTGTGAAGACACAGTGAAAGGATTATGTAAAGCAGTTAAAATAGCTTTACATTGTCAATGTTGTGCTGTAATTATTGTTACCATTACACCCATCAGACTGTATCATCTCCTTCACTCTGGGAATTCATTTTTGAGGTTATATCTTCTTGTCATTTTTGTAAGAAAGTTATTTGCAAGCAATTGAAGGATAGCCTTAGCCAACATAAAATGAGAAACAATTCTGGGAATACATATCCTGCCATCACTGGATTTGAAAAGCAGTACCACATTAGGAAGTAAAACACTCCCGATGAATACTCATCCAAGATTGTAGCTTTTGTCAAAATATACTTTTCTGTTCTCTTTGTGTGTGTGTTTGTGTGTTAGGGATACCAAGTCATCTAATTTTCTGAGCACCTACTCTGTGTAAAATGCCAGAGATAAATGTTAGAAAAAGCTATCTTAATTCAATCAACGTATAAACCCACTGTCAACATAATAGAGTCCCTGTACTAGTCTGTCATTTGCAAGTGACAGAATCCCAACTGAGACTGGCTTAAGAATAATTTATTGGGCCAGCCCGGTGGCATAGTGGTTAAGTTCACATGCTTTGGTGGCCTGGGGTTCACGGGTTCAGATCCTGGGCACAGACCTACACACTGCTCATCAAGCCATGTTGTGGCAGTGTCCCATATACAAAATAGAGGAAGATTGGCACAGATGTTAGCTCAGGGCCAATCTTCTTCACCAAAAAAAAAGGAGTAATTTATTAGTTTATGTGCCCCACAGAGTAACAGAGGAGTTTGCTGAAGGAGAAAGGAAGTTACCTAGAAAGAAGAGAGATGTCAGTGCAGGCGGTTACAGTCCCCCATAGCCCCCAACTGATAACATCATCATCATCATTATTCATATAAACCACACCAGGAGCTCAAGGAAAAAGCGTGTCAACAAGAAATTCTTTTTTAAAATGATAAAATGATGATACTTGAATCTTCAGGGAATTAAATCAAAGCAGACAAAACATTGAGACCAAGCTCTTCCATAGGGCATAGTATTTCAATGCTTCTACTCAGCCTAATTCTAGCCATGTAGTACATTTGAACAGACGGAAAGGTGGGAAGAACAAAGATGTGTTCCTTCTGCCCCCACCAGTCTTGTGGAGCTGCGCACCGGCCAGAGTCCTTTCTCCTACAGGCGCCCGCTCCAGGACAGCCGCTGCCCCGCCTGCACGTACTGGGCCACAGATGTGGTATTTTCTCCCTGTCAGCTCTCCTCCCAAAGGTAAGCTCTATGAGGGACAGCAGTGAGTCTGACCTGCCCACAATTTAGGGAGTCCCCACTATGTGCCACGCGGGGCCAGAGAAGTGAAGAAGCAAAGCCCTTTTTCTCAGGGAACTTGCATTCCAGTGCATACAAACAGGTAACCATACATCAGATGTGAGAGGTGCTAAGAACGTGGAAAGACAGGTGTGGGATCTTTAGGCAGGGTGCTGGGGAAGGGAAGCTCTGGGGAGGAGGGGTCCCAGTGACAGAGGACACAGCAAACACTGCCGTCCGGAGGCAGGAGCCCCCTGGCTCATTTGAGGAGCATCACTGGGTGGGGGTCAGGTTAGAGGAGAGGGGCCGTGGTAAAGACCCGGATTTTATGCTGAGCAAGATGAGAAGCCGTTGGAGAGTTTTGAACCGAGTTTTTAATATTAGGGCTTGGGACATTAATTAAGGCAAACAGGATATGCCACCCCAAAATACGCCACTTTGACATGAGTTATTTTGAGCTGAAGGCATTTGAGTTACTGAAATCCCTTAACCTCCTAAAAGCTGAGCCTCCCCAAAGGACTTAACTGTCATAAATCCCTTTCCAGGGAGCTACTCTAATCTCTTCTAGGAGACAAAACACCACACCCAAACAGACATTGTCACAAAACTAGCCTATTTCCCGTCTCCCAACTATTCTACTAAGGTCCCATTTAGCTTTCAAAAAAGTCATTCATTCTCCCAGAAGGTCCCCTTTGCCCCTCCCCATTCCCTATTATGATGGCATAGAAGCCCCCAAATCTAACCACCACTTAGGGTCCCATTTCTTTGTGAACTCACATGCCTAAGTGGTAACTAATTTTTTTTCTCTTGCTAATCTGTCTTTTGTCAGTTTAATTTGCAGGCCCCCAAGCATAAACTAAACAGGATAGAGGAAGTTTTTTTCTCCCTGACACTGCCTTCTCCTCTTTAGATGCCTTCTGTTCTACCACTGGCCCATTCATATTTAGGTCAAATATATGAAAACAGGTTTGTTCTCAGAATTTGTGAAATGATATATTGAAGTATAAATTCCCACCTAAAAACAACAAATATATAACAATAGTTTAATTCCTCAAAAAATGTCTCGCAAATAGTTTTTTTTTTAATTTCAAAAGTTTACTAAGAAGCCTTAGGAGGCCAGCACAGTGGTGTAATGGTTAAGTTCACGTGCTCGGCTTCAGCAGCCCAGGGTTCATGGGTTTGGATCCCAGGCGTGGACCTACACACCGTCCATCAAACCATGCTGTGACAGCATTCCATATACAAAATAGAGGAAGACTGGCACAGGTGTTAGCTCAGGGCCAATCTTCCCCCCAAATAAAAAAAAAGAAGCCTTGAAACTCACAATCTTTCTCACATCTCCTTCTCAACTAATCTTATAGATGGAGACAGTTCTTTGACAGGTCTACCTGCGTTCTACCTCAGGACTATTGAATTTCACCCTCTCAGTCTGTTCCTCTTTCTTCAAAGATGGGGGAAGAGGCCTCTTGCTGGTTACAGCCATGGAGGGAGGGCGAAGGGAGAGCCCAGAGATAAATGAACCAAGGCCAGGGGGCCACCAATGGAGCAGTCTAGGATGGATTTTTTTTCTCCTCAGAATGAATAGCCACTGGTAGAATGTTCTTTAGTCCTGCATTGACACGTAATCACTCTCACACTCCATACCAGGAACAATCCTTGTAATAATGCTTACACTTTCTTAAAAGAATATTGAAGCACTCTTCCAGAGACGCAATGCATTGTCTCATTTGTGGAAACCAGATGGGTGGAAACTCCGAGAAGTTAAGTACTTGACTGAGGTGCCCAGGAGGTCAGCGGCTGACACAGAAAGGGATCATAGAAGGCGATTCAGTGAGCCTGGTTCCCGTCAACTGCAGACATTTCATCTTGGTTAAGTTACGTCCTTAGTATCTGTGTAACTATGTCAAGTAAAACTGCACACTCTCTTGGTCATAGTCCTTACACTATTTATTTATCCACTGCGCCCTTTGCTGTCTTAATTATATCTGACTTGCCTAGATTTAAAGTTCAGTGGCCAGAAGCCAGGGCTAGGAACTTGGAGAGCAACACAAATACCAGGAAAGCAGTGTCCCAGGAAAAGGGCTTCCCTAACCTGCTCATAAATGGATGGTTCCCAGGGCATCACGGGGACCAGGAAACAGGATCATTTTCCACCTCTGCCCCACCTCCACCCCTTTGCTATAAAAGTCTTATTTCTTATTACTTTAAGTTTCTGACATCATCCCTGGTGAAGGCTTTGTATTCATGCAGCCTTGCAGAAAATAGCCCAGAACCTACAACGGCAGCAGTAAACCCCAGAACTCAGTCACCCACCCAGGCCCTCTACCCTCTCCTCCACCATTAAAATGTCATTGTTATTAAATGCAACAATCGGAGAATCACACTTTCCCTGAGGCGAAGGCCTCGGGTTGTGTCCGTCTTGTCTTTCTGTTCCTCCTGCTCCCACTCGCAGTTGTCCCTCCATCCCCTGCAAGATTGATCTCTAGCTTCTCCAAACCTGGCACAGCTGCTGTCTCTTTGTAGGAACAGCCTTCAGTGGTCCCTGTTGCCCTGGTGGCCCAGCTCAGGGATCACTGCCCTGGAAGTGGGGTCCTGAGCCCAATGGCGCGGCTGCTGGAATGGGGCCCCTCCACATCCTGCCCCCAGACAGAGCAGAGACGGGGGCTGCTCCTGGAGGAACGCACCCTTGAAAGAAGCAAACTGCATTGCGAGACACCACAGTGAGTCATCGCGGGAAATCATGTTGCATATCTCTAATCTCGGGAACTCGTTCTATTTCTGGCTTCCACAAAAAAGAAACATTGGTCCAAAGATCTCCCAATGGTTTTCTACTCAAGACAATATAGACTCTAATTTTCAGTATAATCCATGAGAATATCTTCAAGTCAGTCAGAATGATTCAGCTCTTGAATCTGACCCATAGTAATATCTTGCATTTCTAAGGAACATTCTAGCTTTTGAAGTGCTTCATGTACATTTCTTCATCCGGCGTTGGAGGCAGGCGAGGCAGCTGGAGACGTCCTGGTTTCACCAGGGCTTCCAGCGGCTGGTACAGCGCCTTTCACACCACAGCCTGATGGAATGGGCGAGTGTTTCATGAGCACTTAGAATTAACCAAGTTTCGTTCTAACAAAATTGCACAGAATGCATAGCTGCTTTTAAGACTTTGCACACCTCATTCAACAAATATTTATTAAGCCTCTCCGATACGCCAGCCTCCGGCTAGGCACTGAGGATACTGTCGAAAAGAAATAAACAAAAGACATGAGCCCCGTAAATTCTAAAGGCCAAGATGCTCATTAATCTGTAATCATGCAAAATAAACGTACAGTTGCAACTTCTGAACATGTATGATGCTGGCTGAGTCAAGGAGAGCTGTCCCAGAGGAGGTGACGCCTGAGCTGAGATATGGAGGACCGGGGGGATGGGGAGAGGAGAGACGGGAGCAATATCACAAGGAGAAGGGCCACTGTAAAGGCACTGTGATGGGCAGAGTGTGGATGGTAAAGGGTCCCGAGAAGACAGCGTGGGGGAGCACAGGGCACGGGAGCATGGGGCGCGCAGGATGAGGCTGGAGAGGGAAGGCGGTGCCGACACGCAGGGATCTGTGGGACGCAGCTGGAGCTGCGTCCTCAGGATTAGGGTAACCGGAAGCCGTCGAAGAGGAGTGTCATGATGAGATGGATATTGTAAAATATCACGCTGTGGGGTTGTGAGAGGGAAGGGATCAGAACAGGGAAAGGTAAACAACTGAAGCAATTCATGTGAGAGAGAGTGAGAGCCATGACGAGAGTGGTGGGATAGAGAAGGGGAGAAATGGGACGATTCTAGAAATAGGAGGTAAAACCAACAGGAGTTAATGATAGCTTGGATATCGGAAATGATGTCGAGGTGTCATTTTTAAAAGAAGATTTTGAACTTCAATGATATTCACTTAAAATAGTGTGTGTGTGTATATATATATAAAAACAGGTGTCTGGTTTCATGACTAATGCCCCCCAAAGCAATTTGTGTCACGCTCTTTCTGTGCGCCATAGCAAAGGTCTCAGAGTCAGAATCTGTAACGTACTCCAGCAGGTTCTGACAGCTTATAGAGCATCCGTTACCCTCCAATGTCTTACTTATCTTGAGGCATAACCATGTCAGACCTGACTGGTTCTTTAATGCCCTGAGTGTTTAAATAACTGGCCTAAGTGATGATGGAGCCATGATTTACTGCTAAAGACAGAACTAGGGAGGAATTGAGATATCATGGCTTAGGAAGGGCATTACTATTCCCAGAATCTAAGAGTTAATTTCATATCAGTTTACGGAGAAGTAAAACAGCATTCAAACGAACATTCATTACAGTGCCAATGAATCACTGTTGAAGGAGAAAGATGAGGCACATTAATCACTTTCTTGAGAAATATTTTTACACTTTAAGGTACTTAAAGGTACTTTAAAGTATTTAAAGCCTGAATGTGGAAATTAACCCAATTGCATGTTGAAGAATAAAAATTTCCCCAAGTTCAAACCAACACCCTGAAGTTAATGCTTTTTATTTCATTCAGCAAATATTTATTAAGTGAACTACCTCGGGAGAGTTACTTAACATTTGGGGTCTCAGTTCCCACTTAGTAAAAAGGAGATAACAATAGTACCTGTTTTATAGGATTGTTTTAAGGATCAAGTGAGTTAATTTATGTAAATACTTAGACTAGCTCTGGTGCCTGGCTGCCTCTTCAACACCATCTTGGGCCACTGTCCCCCAACTAACTGTCGTATAACCACATTTAGCCTTCTTTTTCTTTCCTCAAAGACTTCCCACATGCATTTTCCTTCATGAAAACACTCTGTCTCTGGCTGGCTTACATTCATCCTTCACATGTTGTCAGGGCAAGAACAGCAGAAAAAGATACAAGGGCCAAAGCTGACCACACACACACACACACACACACACACACAGGATGTAAGTCTGTGTGTGCATATGCACACATACACACACTTATGTATACGCACACGTCAGCAGTGCAGTGCTATTAGGAGTAGAGGCAGTGTCTATATGAAATCAGTGTGTTCCAGCAAAAGCATGAGACCCCCATAGAGGAAGTAACCATACTATTTTCCTCTGTATGAACATGACCCTTATAAGAATATCTCATCTGATTATGGTCCCTGATGTTTTGGGTTTTTAATGCAATTATGAATGTGTTAGGGAGGTTCTAAAAAAGTGTACTATAAATTATTAAGAGCATGAAAAATCAGTCCTGTGAAGAAAGTTGTAATGATTGGAAGAAAGACAAGACTAACAGATGACCAAATGCCTCCCTTTAGAATTACAAGTAGATGCTGTTTTAGGGAATGCTGTGTCTATGGAAGACAGAAGGAGACAGCTTCCTTATGCAACAAGACAGACCATTTTATAACAATATAGTACGCTGACAACAGGATTCTTGCTATCTGAAACATCTAGATTGTCTTCCCTTGGATTTAGAACCTGCCAGCCTTGAGTTAGAATCTTGGCCCTGCCACTAACTAGCTGTGTGAGTTTGGGAAAGGAATTAATCTCTCAAAGTCTAAGTTTTCTTTTCTGCCAAATGAGAATAATAATATCTACCTCATAGATTTTCGTAAGGTTTAAATTAGATAATCATTTATTCTTGGCTTTTAGTAACAATTCAATGAAAACTGGCTCTGTTGTCCACTTCTGACTTTACTCCCCTCAAAGTTGGTCAGTCAGGTCTGTTAAAACAAGACAACAGGCCCAAAATGGAGTCATTTATGCTAAGCCCCACGTCACCAAACCAAGACTTAACTGAAGTGCAGTTTCGGCTCTCCCAGAAATGGAATCTTAAACCAATCGATCAGGAATCGCCTGATCAGCACTAGACAGATAATCTGCCTGATAGACCCCTTCCATCCCCTACAGGAAAGCTACCTTGCAAAAACCCACCCACTTTTTTGCCTCATAAAACTTCCTTCTTCCTGCTCCCTTCTGCCTCTAAGAGTCTTCCATAAGCTCCTCAGAGCTCCTTTCTATCTGCTAGATTGGATGCTACCCAATTCATGAGTCATTGAATAAAGCCAATAAGATCTTTAAAATTTACTTAGTTGAATTTTGGCTTTTAAAGTACTAAGAAATCGTGATCAAGTACATTTTATTTCTACATAAATTATATGTGAGAATCATTGAGTGCAAATAATACTATATCATAAATGAAATTAATCTGCAAATGATACATTTGGAAAGAAGATGAAGTTTGTTCCAGAACAATCGTTTTAAAGAAAAACAAAAGGCTTAAGAGGTAGAAAAGTCCTCCTTGATGGACAAGCCATAGTCCATAGGATCAATATAAATGTGTAAGCAATCAGCAATTTGGCTAATTCACACGAGTGATTGACTGGGAGAAGGAAGGTTGAAGGGTTAAATTTAGATAAAGAAACAGACTCTTCCTTCGAGAAAACTTGAACATAAAGATTGCACCACACATTTTTGAGTGATAGATTGAAATAGAAAGACGTATGCATCTTTTGTCCTTATCTTTTGAGGAAAGCTGAACAAATGGTACATTCTTGAGGAATAGAGTAAGTGGCAATGAACCATGTGTTTTCCAACATGACCTGGAAAATAAGTGTCAACATCTGTAGTGGGGCCTCCAAACCCTGGGAGGATCCATAAAGCTGGTGTATCAAAATCACAACCGATGACAGGGTTGATTGGTTTCTTTGACGTCAGGGGCACTGTTCGTGCAGAGTTCATTCCTGGAGGTGAAACAGTCAAACATAAATTGAACTCATGTGGAAATTCCAAACCATTTGATAGATTCTCAGCCCTGCAAAAAGAGGGAATTCTAGCTCAAGGCTCGAACTCAAACTGTGCCTCTGTAAAGTACTTTTTTTTTTTTTGGTGAGGAAAATTGGCCCTGGGCTAATATTTGTGCCAGTCTTTTTATATGTGGGACGCCACCACAGCATGGCTTGATGAGCGGTGCATACGTCCGTGGCTGGGATTCAAACCCAGGAACCCCAGGCCACCAAAGCAGAGCGCGCGAACTTAACCACTACACCACCGGGCCAGCCCCTGTAAAGTACTTCTAATTTAAAAAAAAAGACAAGACAGCCTCCTTGACCAAACTTTAATCAGGCTCCTCTGAACCTTCGTCTCAACTTGGCCACAATCTTTGGACTTTATGTCATCTTTGCAACATCCCATTTTAGCAAAAGTCCTGCTAAGCTGGTTTAGCAGGAATCCCCACCCTCAATACCTGATCAAATTCTTCATCCCCTACCCTTTGTGTCTGATCACCCTGGCCTGCCTTCAACAAGAATCCTGTTAAGTCAGTTCAACCAGAATCCCCTTTATCCCTAATGTAATTTTAGTAATTTTCCATCCACTGACCCCCAAGCTATGCCTTGGCTGTAAATCCCCACTTGCCCCTGCTGTCTTCAGAATCAAGCCCAGTTCTATACTGAGAGCTCTCTTCCCCTATTGCTATAATAGTTTGGAATAAGACCTATTTTCACTACTGTAACTTCTGTCCAGCTCTCATTTTCTTTCACATTTCTCAGGCTGAGCACTCACCTATTCCCCAGTCTGGGCTCCAATTACTTCTAACTCTTCCTCAAAATCAAATACACCCTCAGAAGATGAAGATTCCCCACCAGTAAAGATGTGTGCAAGTCTGTCTATGGTGTAGGCTTAGAAAATAAAACCAAAAGAAGAGTTGTGGAAATCTTCCTATTGTTTGAACAAAGGACCCCAGGTGACTGCTTTAAAGGTGACAACAGTTATTTGACTGTTTGTGTTTAGGTTTTAAAGATTATACTACTTCCTATCACAGCTCTTGTATGCGTTAGGTAAGTCACAGATACACAGCATCCAATTACTCAGACTAACTTGACTGAGGGTCTTAACTTGAGTCATCTCCAGTTTGACTTCCTCGCTCACTTTTGCAGACTCCTCAGCCTCTAAATAAAGCTTCTTTTTAACTCTTTGGTCTCTGACAAAGCAAAGCTCTTTCTGATGCGTTCCCCAGTCCTCTTTACCCTCCCTTTCAGGCCAACCACAGCCTAAGGAGTGAGGGAGAAATGGAGAGACAGAGAGGGAGAGAGAGAGGAAGAAGCACATTTTTACTAATATATTTACTGATCACATCCCAGAATCTCAGACCTCCCCGTAGACTTTCTCTCTCTCTCTCCTCCTCCTCCTCTCTCTCTCTCTCCTTCTCTCTGCATCTCTCTCCCTCTCTTTCCCTTGCTCTCTCCCTCCCTCTCTCTCTCCTCTCTCCATCTCTCTCTTTCCCTCTCTCTCTCTCCCCCTTCTCTTTCCCTCTATCTCTCTCTCTTCCTCCCTCTTGCTCTCTCTTTTTGTCTCTCCATCTCTCCCCCTCTCTCTCCCTGTCTCTCCCTCTCTCCACCTCTCCACTTCTGATTCCCCTGAGCTGCCCCATCCGGCCTACAGTGCCTCTGTCTCTTTGCAAGTCTTCCCTACCGCCTCCATCAGCAGTTTCTCCTGCAGTCTGGTAAGCAGATTCCTTAATTTCTGTCTGAACATCTGTCGCTCTAACCACCCTACAGAGCTTCACACTCATCCATCCCCAGTCATCCACTGGGCCCTCAGTCTCACATCCTAGCCTCCCCCACCCCCACCCTGCCCCAGCCCAGCCCCCTAACTCCCCTCTCCGGGCACTTCTGCCCTCTACCCTACCCTCAGCCCCACAAACAAGGCAAAGCGCCAGAGGCATTGTTGTTCTCAACAGAACCATTAGCCTTCTGTGAACTTAATTTTTTCTTTCCTTTCTTAAAAAAAGAGATTTTTCACTATAAGCAATCAGGGTTTAGATTGCCCATTCTGTCCAAGAGAAGTCCAGATGAGATAATACGGGGACGAGAGTTCATTTGGTAAGTCTCAGCCTTCCGAACGTCAGGGACTGTTTCAATCCAGGAGAGCCAGCGCTGAGCCGGGCCGCTGCTCTTAGCCTGTGGTCCAGCCAGGAGCCCGCTGCTCGATTCAGGCTGCTCAGCCCTCAGGCACAGCCTGGCCCCAGAAGTCAAGGCTCCAGAAGCCACCCAGCCAGTGGGAGCAGCAAAGTAATGCAAGAGGGCTGCCGGCACCGAGTACATCTAAAGACCCTTCTGTTGTTTTCCTTCAAATAACTTCCAAAGGGGAATCTCTTAGAAAAATCTGAGAGCATTCAAAGAACAAAGATGTGAAAGAGGCTGGGAAATAGGACCCACGAGGAATGGGAAAAAGAAGCTATGATTCTTCGTCTGAAGAAGAGAAAACCTAGAGGCCATTTAACAACGCCCGGAAGGTTTAAAGGGATATTCCTTGGAGGCTGGAGACCAGCTGTTCACCGTCTCCAGTGAGGACAGAACAAAAGGAATCGCTTCGGCTCCCACATGAGTGATTTCAGCTAGAAAACCATCTCTGCCAATGAGGATATGGGACTTGGGATAAGTTATCCAGGGAGATCGGGGCCTCTCCTCCTCTTCAGAAAGCCAAGGGGCCATCTTCCCAGGCAGGTCAGGGACCACTGTCCAACGTCCCACCAGCCACAGGAGTCTATGACCTCGTGTTACAAATAGCGGCCGCCTTCGTCCTTGCGGTATGTCCAACAGCATAATAGTTTTTTGGACTCTGGCATTTGCAGAATTAAGTCAGGGGAGAGGAAAAAGAGAAGGCATGCAAGGAATGAGAAAAAGGAAGAGAAATTGATGCATTTTCCATGGGAGAGGGAGGGAGAAACGGCAAATAACTAAACGTGGGCCCTTAGTAACTGTCAATTTCTAAAGTAAGAATGTCTCACTTTTTCATATGAAAATTACCTTCCACCTTAATACACTAATTGGCCATTCTTTCCGGGTTTCCTGGCATCCCTTTGAACTCCCTCTTTATACTTTCAGTATTAGCTTCTTTCAGGTTCCTGCACAATAAAAGCCAGAGACAGATTCTTACTATTCAATCCAACATTTTACAAATCCAACACCAAAATCTTTGGTATGACATTATTCGTCTATTAAACTCAAACCCAGCACCTAATTCCTAGATATTTTTCTTATTTTTAATTCCTTAAGACCTTTGAGTGTCTCTCCAGCCTTCGGCCTTCCTCATTAAGTCCAACACCTGCTGGGCTGAAATGCCACCTCTCCATGGACAACAGGGCCACTCCAGGAGCTGGCCAGTGGCCGTGGCACTCCTGGTGTGGGAGGGTGACATCATCTGTCTCTGGCACCTCCTGTCACTCAGAGCAGGCCCTGGAAGGGCACGCTGGTCTTTGAGTCTCATCCAGTGCCCAGGGGTCTGCCTCTGGGGCGGCCACCCTCGGGACCACCTTCCTCAGGCACCTGCAATTGCAGGTCCCAGACTGCGGCCCCACCAGAGCTGGCCCTTCTCTGTCTTGTTCACTGTGTTATCACTGGCACCCAGAACGGTGCCTGGCACACGTTAGGAGAGCAATCAATACTAATATTCACTGACCGAACAAAGACATGCCAGAGCAGCAACAGGCCTTGGAGAGCATCCATTCCCACCCTTCATTCCAGACAGAGAAAGTTCAGCACAAGGCCTTTCCCAGACTTGTCATAATCCTGAAGACCTATCTGCACTGTGTCATTTCCTCACCACTGGAAATAAATACCTTTCTGATGAATTAGTCCATGCTAAAATGTTAATGGGTGCTAACGGGTTAACGTGTGTTTCTCTCTTCCTCTCTGACTCTAGGCCTGAGGCTGACCTCCCCTCAGACCCTCTTGCACCAGCCCCTCCCTTGCTGGGCAATAGGCATTCATCCCCAGATACAGAGAAGAAAGGAGACTCCTCCACCGCGCCTGAATTCTTGAGTCGATGCCAAGAAACAGCCAGCTGGAGCAGAACCGGTTGAGATTAAAGTTTCACACATCCGCCAAGGACAGATTCTGCTGGCTGCCCCAGGAACTGGCACTCACATAGCCTTGTCCAAGTAGAGTGAACGCAGAGCCAGCCCTCACAAGATGCAGGAAGCGAGAGAGTGACACTCAGGGGCCCGGGGAGCCCTGCCATCACCCCACCCCGGGAATGCCAGCCAGCCCACACCCAAGGAGCCAGGCTGTGCTGCCCGGGTCTGTGCTGAGGGGAGAGACACAGCTAAAAGCAACCGACTGGTGGCACTTTGAGCTCCCCAATCTGGCTGTGTGTGTCCCAGAACCACCTGGGAGCTTTTCAAAAGCCAATCTTCTGTGTCCTGGCCCAGAACTACCAACTGCGTCAGAATCTCAGAGGTGGGCCCCAGAATCTGTGTTTTGCAGTGCACTGTGATTCTGACATACAACCCAGTTTGGGAATAACTGCCCTACAGGCTAATGGGCCTACATTCTCTCCCCTTTTTCTACAATTCATTTTCCCCACTGGGAGGGAATTTGGCTCATCAAGAGATACCAGTTGACTGTCAGTGTCCCTGAGCCTTTTCTGTGGTTTGCAAGATGAGCCAAGTCTGTGCTCCTCCTGGTCATACATGAGTGCAGAGCCCGAAGCCAGAATCTCTGCAGAGGAACTGACATGCGTTTGACTTTTTCTCTGTTATGAGTGAGGAGATGAGAGGCAAGTGCAAAAATGTATTTATTCAATTCAAGAAATCCTAGCCCCCTCTCTGACTGGGAGAGGGGAGGCAAATGTGAGTAAGCCACATGCCATAACCTTGGGAGCTGGACAGGTACACGGCTGAGCAGGAAGAGGATGCTGGTGGAAGCAATCTTTGTCGGGACTGTGCTCTGGGAGGATTATGCTCAATCAGAACCTGAAAAGTAAGGTTCTTTATACTGCACCTGCAGGCTCTGGATCCAGACGTGTTCCAGGCGAGAGGACATTTAAGGATTTCTGGTGTTAGCTTTCTCAGTTTCACCGCTTGGCTGGCTCTGGCCCTCTCTGGTGCCTGTTCAGAATCTTGGCTGATTCCACGGGATGGGGTCCTCGAGCCTAAGCTCCAGTCTGAGGATCTGAGGCTCCATTGCTTTCTGCGGCCAACGCATTGTTTTTTGTTTTGTTCTGTTTTGTTTCCAGTTATTTTATTGAGGTCATAATGGTTTATAATATTGTGTAATTTCAGGTGTACATTATTATTTATCAGTCTCTGTATAGACCGCGTTGTGCTCACCACCAATAGTCTATTTTTTGTCCATCACCATACATATGTGCCCCTTTACCCCTTTCACCCACGTCCCACTCCCTTTCCCTCTGGTAACCACTAATCTATTCTCTTTATCCATGTGTTTGTTTATCTTCCATATATGAGTGAAATCATGTGGTGTTTGTCTTTCTCTGTCTGGCTAATTTCACTTAACATCGTACCTTCAAGTTCCATCCATGTTGTTGCAAATGGGATGATTTTGCCTTTTTTATGGCTGAGTAGTATTCCATTGTATATATAATATGCCACGTCTTCTTTATCCAGTCATCAGTTAAAGGGCACTTGGGTTGCTCCCATGTCTGGGCTATTGTGAATAATTCAAGGTGTTGTTTTGACACCTGCCCCTGAGTCCAGCTCCTTCTTTGGCTTCTCTCTCCCCTTCTAGGATTCCCTGAATCCTAGTCCCTGTGCCTCACAGTCTCTAATCCACTGCTAGACTTCATCTGTGGCCTGCTGCCAATTCCCTCTGTCACTACCCTCCCCCACCTGTTGCCTCTTGCTGGCTCTCCATGATCCTGGCCACCTGACCTCAGAAAGGTCACTCCCCCCTGCCACCCCCATCTCCTGATACCATGCTCTGCCTGCTTGATTTCCTACTGTTCCCTTCACCTGTCACTCCCCCCTCCCCCACCCCACCTCCCTTATCCTATCTCTAATGGGAGCATCTAATAATGTGAATCATCTGTTGAAAGGGCACACTTAGAGGATTTTATGTATAAATGACTGTCTTCTTTATTTACTACTACTGCCATGCAATTAGTTGTGCTTTTAACCAAAGATTTCTTCTAAAACAATGCCCTTTTTTTTTTTAAGCAATACACTTGTAATGTTTCCTTCTCTGTAAGATTTCTATTCCTTGATAATAATGGCAATTGCTTCTTCTTTTATAGACCTAAAGAGTTCGAGAATATTCATTTACGGGAATTCTTAACTTTCGCTATGCTTCATAATTAACTGGGATGCTTTTTAAAAACACGATGCCTGGCCTTCACCTTTGGATACTTCAGTTCAATCGGTCTGAAGTTGGGCTCTGCATCGATCTTTTAAACATACTTCCCAGGAGAGGCTAATGTGCAGCCCGTCTTCAGATTCACTGATTTATAGGAAAATCAGTCATGATAAATGTATATTCAAATAGTCAAGTCCTGGAAGTCTTGATTTAAAGCAGTGTTTCCTAACCACATCCTTTTGAGGCAAGGTGAAAGATTTTAAAGCTCACCCTATCCACACCCATTCCCAATCACCAGTGGAAAAGAACTCTGTGATAAAGAATTGAAAGGCAACAAACACGTGATTTCACATTCGAAAGCAACGCTATATGTACGTTCAAGGTAACCCCCAAACTTCATAATTTGCTAGTGTTTTATAAGTTATTTAAAGAACACGAGTTATCCAATGAACAAATTCATTGGTAGCATATCACTGATGGTCCGTCCCTGCACAAGTAAATGTTCAGAGGATTACATATATTCATTGGTTTCAGCAATAGGCATATGGATGCCTACTACTGGAGTGATAGCACATCCATATGTGGATTAAAGACTAGCTACTGGAAAATAATAAGACAAAAATAATGTTGATGAAAATATGCACCATGAACGTTATCATCAGCACCAAGCATCACTCAAATAGAAATTCATTATTTAGAAGCACAACGAGCAGCCATTTGAAATCACAGCCACATGTACACGAGCAATAAAGGCATCCTTTCCCCAGTTTGCAGGAATTCATTAAGTGCCTACGCAGTACTTGCTTAATAATGTTACCAACGTGATAGCATGGGAGCCAACGTCTTAGCATACCAATGTGGTAGCATCAGTAAATGCTGGTAATGAACTAGACTTGATATTAAACCTAACTACTTTTAATGAATCACTTAGTAGGTTAGTGGTCAGCAGCTTTATAAATTGAGCATAAAAGTGAAAATCTATGAAATTTTGCCTCATTTGCCCAAAAGGATCCCCCAAAAGCACATATATTTTTTATCCTGTATCAGCCCATAAAGGTCCCTTGACTCCTGGTCAAGGGCCACACCATGAGATTCCTAGTTTGTTTGTTTGTTTTTGCTGAGGAAGACTGACCCTGAACTAACATCTGTTGCCAATCCTCCTCTGTTTTCACTTGAGGAAGATTAGCCCTAAGCTAACATCTGTGCCAATCTTCCTCTATTTTGTATGTGGGCCACTGCCACAGCATGGCTGATGAGTGCTGTAGGTCTGCTCCTGGGATCCAAACCCGCAAACCTAGGCCACGGGAGTGGAGCACGCTGAACTTTAACACTAAGCCACAGGGCCAGCCCCAGATTCCTAGTTTTTTGAGGGATGTAGTTTACTGTCTTTTGAGACAGGAAAAAGTGTTTTTTTCTTTTTAATGCACATTCAGGTCCAAATTTGACCTGCCTGGTTATAAATACCCCCAGAAGCAAACATCTTTTATTCTAATGAATGTATTTTTATTCACCTGATCTTTCAGACAAAAAATTGTGTATTTAATAACTGAGAAGATGTACATACCAAGTGAGAGAAAAAATCACCTTGAATAGGAAATTTTCTGAAGGCAAATTTGTCATAGCCTAAATGACTTATCCGTCTTTGATGGAAAACAATTTTTTCCCCAAAAGGGCAATTTCTGAAGATTGAGAAATAGAAAAAAACCAGCCTAAAAAAATAGAACCAGTATAAACCAGTATAAACTCAAATATCCAGATCCAATAGGACCAGTAAGATCTGAATATAAGAAAATCCAGAAAACCTTAGAAAATCTAGAGTTTCTGAGCCCCTTTGCAAAGATACTAGAGTTTTGAGACTTAACTGAAATGGAAAAATAAAAGCTTAATTTTTGTTCATTCTCATTCTCTCAATTTCCAGAAACAAAATAGCTGCCAGTTCCTGGAACTTTAGGAGCCTGCAATTTGCACATAATTACTTTAACAAGTATAAAATACACCCTATAAATATAACACAATATAAGACATTTTCATTCTGCAAGTTGAAAACTAAGATGAGAATTGCTATTTTTAAGTTTATGGAGAGAAGGGTATTCATATGGTTCTTACCTCAAGACCTTCCAATATCTGGCACAATACTTTTTATATTACAGATATTACCAAAACATATTGCCAATGTGTCTTAATGCTTGTGGAGCAGGAAAGATCCTAAGCATAACAGCCCCTCCAAAGAGTTATCTTCTAGAAGTCACTATAAGCACAACAGCTTGGAAAGGAACCCCATTCCAGGAAGTCAGGATGGCCGAGTGGTGTAAGGAACCCCATCCCTGCTGATGGGTAAGGGATTCTTGCAGTCACTTACCAGCACCTGTATTTAATAGAGCTTTGCCTCAAAGCTCATCAGAATAAGCAACCCGTCACCCCACTCATCCCGACTACCGCTTTCCAACGGGGACTCTGCGGAGCAGCAACAGAACTCATATCTGAAAAGAATAAGCCTCAGGCTTTCCAGGTTTTTGGTCCTTTTATAAGGTCATCAAGCCCATTCTCTCACCACTCACCAATATTTCCCAAATGTCTTAGCTCAGGCTGCCATAACAAAATACTATAGAGTGGGTGGCTTAAACAGCAGAAATTTATTTCCTCACAGTTCTGAGGGCTGGAAGTCCAAGACCAAGGTGCTGATTTGGTTCCTAGTGAGGGCTCTCTTCCTGGCTTGCCAACGGCTGCCTGCTCATTGTGTCCTCACATGGCCTTTCTTCCAGGTGTGCCCACACTGAGAGAGAGTGAGCTCTCTGGTGTCTCTTCTTATAAGGACACTAACCCTATTGGATCAGAGCCCCACCCTCATGACCTCATCGAGCCCTAATTACACCCAAAGGCCCATCTCCAAACCCATCACATTGGGGGTTAGGCTTCAACATACAAATTTTGCAGGGACACAAACATTCAGACCATTACATCAAACTTGACTGATCATTAGGAATCCCCTAAAACATTTGATTAAAACAAAGCCAAACAAAACCAGATTCTCAGCACCTGCCCATGGATGTTCTGATTTCAGAAGCTTGAGGTGGAACCCTGGAATCATCCAGGGTGATTCTGATGATCAGGCAAGTTTGGGAAACACTGACCTGCCCTACAGTGTCTGAAGTGGGAGTTAACTTTCTCTCCCTCTGGACTCGTTTCCTCATTCTGTTTCTGCAAACAGGCTGGACTGTTTGGTCACTGTCACACTAGGACTCTGACACAGTTCAGAGCCAGGCACCGGTCCTACATATGGATGACTGACCACAGCGTCTTGGGGCATCGCCCAGCCTGTCAGTTTTCTGGAGGGGCTGGAGGAGGTGACAGGCTAAAGCGAGCCCTAAGGAAGAGGTGATAGTCGTGGACTTTGTGTTACTGAGTGGCCTCAGTGATGTCCACAGCTCACTAGTACAGGAAAGTCTTCACTCTGTAAAATCACAACGTAAGAGACTTTTTTTTCATAACATAAAATTTACCATTTTAACCATTTTTAAGCGTACAGCTCTGTGGCATTAAGTATATCCCCATTGCCATGCAACCATCACCACCATTCATTTCCAGAACTTTTTCTTCTTCCCCAAATGAAGCTCTGTACCCTTTAAACACCAGCTCCCGAGTCCTCCGTCCCCAGTCCCTGGCAACAACCATTCTACATTCTGCTTTCTGTCTCTATGAATTTGTCTACTCCAGGTACCTAAAATAAATGGAATTATACAATATTGTTCTTTTATGATTGGCTTATTTCATTTAACATAATATCTTCAAGGTTCATCTATTGTATGGCATGTGTTGGAATTTCCTTCCTCTTTAAGGCTGAATAATATCCATCATTTGTATACACCACACTTTGTTTATCCATTCATGCATCAATGGGTTGCTTCCAACTTTTGACTATTGTGAATAATGCTGCTATGAACATTGGTGTGCAAATATCTGTTCAAGTCCCTGCTTTCAATTCTTGAGTATATATCCAGAAGTGGAATTGCTGGATCATATGGTAATTCTATGTTTAATCTTTTGAGGAACCGCCATACTGTTTTCCATAGCAGCTGCACTATTTTGCATTCCCTCCAGCAACGCACAAGGGTTCCAATTTCTCCACACCCTCATCAACATTTATTTTATTTTTTATAATAGCCATGCTAATGTGTGTGAAGTGGTATCTCAGTGTGGTTTTGACTTGCATTTCCCTAATTATTAGTGAAGAGTCTTTCTTTTAGGGAACAAAGGAAAAATGTAGCTCCAAAGATTTAGATTGAAGATGGTCCCAGGAAATGGAAGCAAATGTGCAGAACCCAACAGAAGAGAGAGAATGACATGGGAATGCAGCTGTGCAAATGTAAATCTCCAAAACATTCTATAAAAATAAATGTGTTGTTATCTTAAACAAAACAAAATCAGGAAGGTATACAGAGAAGGTATGTATGCCCCATATATGTATGCCTCAAGGTATACAGAGAAATTGAATTGCCACAAATAAGCTCACAACGTACATAAGCTATATGTAGAAAAATCAAGAAATAACTATAACAACATTTCTCTGATATTAAAAAAAGGATCTGTTTATTCATTTACCACTTCAAAATTTCAGAGGAAATTCAATCTACTGTGAGATCACTTTCACAGTAATGAATCAAATTGATAAAAATCTTCTTGTAGCTTGCTAGAAGATAGGAACAAAAATTCCTTGTGTCACTTTAAAAATCTAAACCTAGGGGCTGGCCCAGTGGCGCAGCGGTTTAGTTTGCGCTTAGCAGCCCGGGGTTCGCCGGTTCAGATCCCGGGCGCCCGCCGACGCACTGCTTGTCAGCCATGCCGTGGCGGCGTCCCGTATAAAGCAGAAGAAGATGGGCACGGATGTTAGCCCAGGGCCAGTCTTCCTCAGCAAAAAGAGGAGGATTGGCAACGGATGTTAGCTCAGGGCTGGTCTTCCTCACAAAAAAAAAAAAAAAAAAAAATCTAAACCTAGTGTTCTGTCAGCCAACATTCTTTGCCCAGAAAAATCTACAGGTGTGGGGTTAAGCAAGACTCCCTAGGAGAGGGATCAGGATAAGGGATTAGCAATAGGAAATTTGGCATCAAGAGAGGGAATGTTCTGGAAAAATGTCAGTATCTAACTTCCTTCCCCATGTACACAGAAAGGAGTGTACATCCATAACAGGGCCATAAGCTTTAAGAATGTGGACTAGTTTAACCCATCAGGTAGGTAAACACACTTAGAAACAGCATTGAAAACTCCCTCTAAAGGGAACTGATTCTGCCAATTCTGTGCAAAAAACAATATAAAAACAGTGCTCCATTTACTGTGATGTACACAAAATCAGCCTTATTTTTTGTTGTTTTTTTTTTTATTTCAGAGACGCAGCTTGCAATCTACCACATTATTTGGCCAGAAATTTAATTCTCATGCTTCGCCCTCCTATCTCGAGTCACATTATTCTCTTAGAGGTCAAAAAGGAAGCCTTAAGAATGTTCTGGGGTTGGCATCTCCTTGCAAATAACAGGCAGAAGTTCCATAGGTATCATCACTGGTGGTGCAACTTGGTCTCAATTTGATGTTAATTCGAAGTTCTGCTGTAAATGGCTGTCTGCTGGGCTGGTGGGAATCACACACACACCTGTGATTAATCTGGCTGAGTGCTGGGGCTGCAAGTGTTTCCTCACATGGCTGCAGCTGAAACAGCAGTCTTTGTCGGTAAATTAAGTATAACCCCTTGAGTGCCTCGATGGGCAGATAATTACGTGGAGAGGTGATAATGGGAGGTTAGGACCTCCCAGTGGTCAGTGAGATCTGGGTGAAAGTAAAAAGTCAGGCAGAACCCGGGAACCATCAAACTGAAGGAAAAAAATGGTCTCTCCTTTCTAGGCAAGCATTAGAATTCACTTACCTTCATCAAACCCAGCATCGTATTCTCTTATCTCAGCTGTCGCATACTCCCCCCTTCCACGACCAAGGGTGTTGTTGGGATAAACTTCTATAGCTAGTATTAGTAGTTTTGTCTGAGCTCTTTGAAGAGCACTTTCCTCATGCATGCTTCAAATAGTCACTGTTAAAAGATAAACTGATGCATATTAAAAATTTTAAGAGTTCGAGCATAAATCGATTGGAATCGGGCAGTGCGAAACCGGAAGTGGTTAGGAGTCTCCTCTGACAGGAGCCAGGGGAAAGGCTCTTATAGAGAAAAAGCAGAAGCAAAGAAAGGAAATTACTGATTGGCCATAGCTTAAAGCCCAGTTGGCTGTCTGTGATTTGTTATCCTTAGATTTCAATTTCATAACCTTGAGGCATTTACAGGCTTAGGCGTTGGTTTGTTTAAGTAGCTGCCTCACTCAGTCTAATGGCCTCCTTGTTTAACTAATTTAACATCACTAATATTGAGCAGTAGGAAAACAAAATAAACAGTCTGTAAGCAGTACTATTTGAAATGCTAATCATTTGTTTAAGAACCTATGCCTTTATTATAAGAATTAATTAATAAACTACATTGACTGAGGGTGGGTACCAGACAAAAAGTAGCCTCGTTAAGACAGAATTCAGGGGAAGGCCATACACCTGATTCTGCCTTCTCTGTGTACCAGAGTCATGACTGTATTCATTAGATATGATTACTCCATTTGAGAATCATTTTTTTCAACAATACTCAATAGAGTTTTTAACCTAAGATATAATGAAGATGCAAAATATCACCAGTACCAAAGATTTCCATAAACACTTGGATACAAGATGGCCCACTCTAAAATGAACTCATAATGGGCAAGAGATAGGCCCGGTCACACCCGACACAATAATTCTCAAACTTTTGGTACATTAGACTCAAGTGGCATGTTGGTTTCAAATTCAGATCCCCAGGCCCGGTCCCCAGAGACACTCATTCAGACTATCTCCTGGAATTAGACCCAGAAATCTACATTTTTGACCAGCACCCCACCACACAGACACGCAGAATTCTGATGCAAGTATTCAGAGGCTTACCCTTTGAGAAACACTGCCTTGAAAGATGGGGTGATTCCCAGACCCCCAAGTTTGACCTAACCTGATAGTCTGTATTCATAAGCCTATGGTGAGCAATAGAAGCTTAAAGTACAAAAGTAGAATGTCAGAGGCAAACATTGGCAGTGGTGCCTCAGCCTGGGCCAGGGAAGAGAGAGCCATGATCTGACCCAACAGCTCTCCCTGCCTGGGCAGGATGGCAGATCTCTCCCACCGTCGAGATGGACGCATCAGCCCATCTTAGGCTGGCATCATTAAACATGTAAATTATAAAACTAACTCTCCTTGTTCCAATTTCCGTGGTCACTAAGCAACTTCTTATAGAATTTGGCTTCCCATGTAGCCTGCCTTTGCTCTTAGCCAAAGGCCGCCAGTATTCAGTCCCTCTTGGCCCTTTAGTAATAATAAATTGGCAGTCCCTTTGGTTTCTCCGTCATTCTTTGAGTTTGGTTCATGTGACTCCACCCCTGAGAAACATTCCACTCTCCACGGTTCACAGATCGGGAAATTAGGTTTCTGTGCTTCCAAGGGTTAGGAGCAAACTCTCAACTATGAAAATTTTCCAATGAAATGACAAATTCTCAGACCTTCTGGAAACATGTCTGGCAACACCCGACCACATCGATGACCATTCCCTTCCTGTTGAAATCTCCTCACCAAGAAGCTATTGAGAGCAATCGAATTCACTTTTGGTGAAAGGCCTCTGTGCCATTTACAATAAACTATAATCAAGGGGCAGAGGAGGTTCTGATATTAGTCTCCTGCTGCCTCTCACTAGAGCCAGATTAAGGGACAGGCCAGATAGGCAGGTGAGAGAAGGACGAATGTCAAGTTCTCACAGCAGCTCTGCTCCTCATTCAGAAATGGATGGAACCCCCAGGCCAGTATGGCCAAGGGAAAAGGGCTATTGTCGTTACCCTTGTCTCTTTCACACTTCCTCCAACACTTGTGCCCCCCAGGACTGGCTGGAGCCTCAATGAGCTCCATCCAACTCAGGCATCATATTCTTCGTTGTTCACTCTGTACATAGCTGATACTGCTTCCATTCGCTGCCCTCTTCCTGGCAGCTGTGTTTGCCCTATGCAATCAGCATTGGGCCACATACTGAGGCAAAGGGGAGGAGGAGGTAACCCTGCTTTAGTGGCAAAACATTACCCTCTTATCTTCATAGGACCATGACCCCTTCTGTGTAAGACCATTAAATGTCCTCGACCCACCCCCACCCCCCAGTCCAATAGTGTGGGGTAGCCCGGAAGTGTAAGCGTATGTGGAGAAACTGAAGCGCATTATCTTCTACGGAAAGCACTGATGACTTAGAGCCCTCCTCTCCTCCGTAACTCTCCACATTCCAACCAGGTGACTCAACAGCCAGCACATGCACACCCTCCTCCTTTGACTTGGATCCAGCAAAAGACTGAGGAGGTCCTTCCTGTTGGATTTGCACCATTTTGCTTTCTCTTCACCTCCAAACCCTGGAGACGGAAGACAGAGGGTGTGGTGTGGAGGGTGTGGGGCAGGGAGATTTGTTCTGATTTCTGCTGACTCTCCTGCCAACTGCCAATAGCTTCTGCCTCCATCTCCATGTTGCTTGCAGGCCCTCTCAGAGTCTCCCTCCTCCCTTCAGTCTTCACCTTTGTTACCTCTTCCCTTCCTTCTTTCCTTCCTGCTCTCAAGTCCACAGATACCTTTGATAATCGTCATAACAGCCAACATGTATCGAGTCCTCACTCTATACCTTGCACTCTTTTAAATGCTTTACATGCATTAACTCATTGAATCCTCACAACAGCCCTTTGAGGACACTATCATTTTCTCCATATTGACACTGAGGAACCTGAAGCACAGATGTGTTAAGGCTCCTGCCTGAGGCCACACAGCCACCTGTTCTCAGCAAGACTATAGAAGAGCTTCCCTGTTCAAATAAACAACTAAGAGTTGATCATAGAAGGGAAAGACCTACCTAGGAATTTGTAAGGGTTCTAATCCGCTGCTCAGGGGTTTGGCCCCTGTTTGAATAAGTCATTTTGAATTTTGAGGGGGAGGCAGGGAAAGTGGATCGTATATATGAGCTTTGAAGTTGAAATCTCTGTTAAGCCACTTGCTATGTGAACATGAACAAGTTATGTAGCCACCACGAGCATCCATGTTTTTATGGGGAAAATATGATAATACTTACCTCACTGAGGTATTGTGACTTTAAAAAGATACTGTACGTGGAGCACTGAGTTCAGTGATGGGCATACAGAAGGTTCTCAATAAATGAGAGGGGTTTTTTCCATCTACATACGCACACACACACAAACCCTCATTAATTGCTTTGTCCTTTTTTATTTTTTTCTTTTATTGAAGTCATATTGGCTTATAACATTGTGTAAATTTCAGGTGTACATTATTATATATCAGTTTCTGTATAGACTGCATCTTGCTCACCACCAATAGTCTAGTTTTTATCTGTCACCATACACATGTGCCCCTTTACCCCTTTCGCCCTACCCTTACCCTCTTCCCCTCTGGTAACCACTAATCTGTTCTCTTTATCCATGTGCTTGTTTATCTTCCACATATGAGTGAACTCATATGGTGTTTGTCTTTCTCTATCAGGTTTATTGTGCTTAACATAATACCCTCAAGGTCCAGCCATGTTGTTGCAAATGGCATGATTTTGTCTTTTTTTATGGCTGAGTAGTATTTCATTGTGTATGTATATACACCACATCTTCTTTATCCAGTTGATGGGCACTTGGGTCACTTCCACGTCTTGGCTATTGTAAATAATGCTGCAGTGAACATAGGAGTGCATAGATCTCTTTGTATTGTTGATTTCCTGTTTTTTGGATAAATACCCAGTAGTAGGATAGCAGGATCATGTGGTATTTCTATTTTTAACTTTTTGAGGACTCTCCATACTGTTTTCCATAGAGGCTGCACCAGTTTGCATTCCCACCAGCAGTGTATGAGGGTTCCCTTTTCTCCACATCCTCTGAACACTTGTTATTTCTTGTCTTGGTAATTATAGCCATTCTGAGGGGTGTGAGGTGATATCTCATTGTAGTTTTGATTTGCATTTCCCTAACAAGTAGTGATGTTGAACATCTTTTCATGGGCCTATTGGCCATCTGTGTATCTTCTTTGGAAAAATGTCTGTTCATATTCTCTGGCCATTTTTTGACTGAGTTTTTCATTTTGTTGTTGTTGTTGAGTTGTATGAATTCTTTATATATTTTGGAAATTAACCCCTGTGGCATATACGATTTGCACGTATTTTCTCCCACTTGGTGGGTTTTTTTCACTTTGTTAATGGTTTCCTTTGCCATATAGAAGCTTTTTAACCTGATGTAGTCCCACTTGTTTATTTTTTCTTTTGTTTCCCTTGCCTGAGTAGACATGATGTTGGAAAAGATATTGCTGCTGGAAGAGGCCGGAGCCCAGTGGCGGCAGCAGCGGTGGCTGGGGCAGCCTGAGCCCCCCGGCCTAGGCCTGCGCTCAGCGCGAGCGGTGGCGCACCTTCCCGGGGCGGCCCTGGGGGCTCCGGCCGGGCGCGACCCAGCTCAATCGCGGAGCCAGGGGCCCCGGCAGCTAGGCCTCTGGCCCGGGCTGCACCGTTGGCAGGAAGGCATCAGTCGGAGCCCTGGGTGGGGGACTGGGGGCCTTGAGCTCCGGAGGTGGCATTGGCGGCCCCAGCGCAGAGTGAAGCTGGGCCGTGACAGTGGGAGGGTGACCACCGTGGGAGCCACTCTAGGCCAAGGTCCAGAGTGCTCCCAAGAGTTGGCTTACACAGACATCAAAGTGATTGGCAATGGCTCATTTGGGGTCATGTACCAGGCACAGCTGGGAGAGACCAGAGACCAGGGAACTGGTGGCCATTAAGAAGGGTCTCCAGGGCAAGAGGTTCAAGAACTGAGAGCTGCAGATTATGCATAAACTGGACCACTGCGATATTGTGAGGCTGAGATACTTTTTCTACTCCAGTGGGGAGAAGAAACATGAGCTTTACCTAAATCTGGTGCTGGAATACGTGCCTGAGACAGTGCACCCAGTGGCCCACCCTTTCACCAAGGCCAAGTTGACAATCCCCATCATCTACATCAAGGTGTACATGTACCAGCTCTTCTGGAGCTTGACCTACATCCACTCCCAGAGTGTGTGTCACTGCATCAAGCCCCAGAACCTGCTGGGGGACCTCGACACTGCTGTCCTCAAGCTCTGAGATTTTGGCAGTGCAAAGCAGGTAGTCCAGGGGGAGCCTAAAATCTTCTACGTCTGTTCTCGCTACTACCGGGGGTGGGAAGGGGGGCCATAGCCCAGCAAGCTCCTGCCCTGGCCTGGCAGGAGACTAGAGGGCAGAGGTAAATGGGTCCCTGTCCCCACCTCCAGTCCCTCCTTCACCAGCCTCACCCCTGTGGTAGGCTTTTAAAGAGGATTTTAACTGGTTGTGAAGGGGGAAGAGAAGGAAGGAGAGGGGGTGGGGGCCTGGGGACCTCCTACCCTCTTGGCCCCCTCCCGCCCAGCCTCCACCTTCTCCAACCCCCCTCCCCTCCTGTGTCCCTTGTAAATAAAACCAGACCAGCCTGTCTCCCCCTATTCCCTTTCCTGGCCCCGGGGTGTAAATAGATTGTTACAATTTTTTTCTTAAAGAAAATGTTGATTTGCACCATCCAACCTGGCCCCTGCACCTCCTACAGCTATGTCCCCACTCCTGTCCTCTGCTGGTAAGGTCTCCTCTCTCCTCTCCCCACCCTGGAGGGCAGGGGGAATGGGGGAGCTCCTGATGTCTTAGTTTCCACAGTAAGGTTTGCCTGTGTACAGACCTCCGTTCAAAAAATTATTGGCATAAAAAAATAAAGATACTGCTAAGACTGATGTCCAAGAGTGTACTGCCCATATTTTCTTCTAAGAGTTTTACAGTTTCAGGTCTTACATTCAAGTCTTTAATCCATTTTGAGTTAATTTTTGTGTATGGTGTAAGATAGTCTACTTTCGTTCTATGCATGTGACTGTGCACTTTGTCCTTTTAAATAGTATATCACATTGTGTCTCTCTCTCAAATGGTACTAACCATTTATTCTAGTTTCAGGTCATTTATACTCCTGATTTGTCCACCACCTGCTGTACACCCAGAGGCAGGAAACATGTTTATTTACCTCTGATCTTTCAAGGATATCCAAGGTATATTTCTGATTGAAAAGTGCAAAGTGCAAGGAAAAAAATTACAGAGAGAAATACCACTTATTTGTGTTTCTAAATAATATACATATGCATTCAAAATTTTTGGAAGGATAAACAAGACACTATTATCAGGATTTACCTCTGGTGATGGATGGGAAGAAGGAGAGGAGACTTTTACCTTTTCTGTTTTATCTTTTATGTTTTACCATGTCATATATTAATTTTATAATTAAAAAGAAGTTACATACATGACAATTTATAAATGTTAAGATTACTCATCTGAAAATATAGCTCAAAAGAGGAAATTTGAGAATCTCGAAATCCAGTCCAACTGACCAGGACACAAGGAGTGTCCTGGATGGGACTCTAACCAAGAAGGCTGCAGTTTAGACCCCTGTTATGAGGATGTTTTAGCAGGATACTCAGCATGGAGGCCAGAAAAATCAGATTCTACAAGCAAGAATTGTTAGTGTTTATCCAGTATGGTTTGGGTAGAGAGCCACCAGCTAGGAGAACACAAATACACGGTTTCTAGAGAGCTGGACTCCATTGTGCGGAAGGAGCAGTTCACCAGATTTACCACCATCTGGATTTTACCACATTCTTCACGACTACTCAAATCTCTTCACTCTAATTTTAGACTCACCAAATGCGTTCCTTAGGGTAGGTTACGCTAGCTGCTGTAATGAATAATTCTGAAATTGCACAGGCTTAAAGAAATAGAAGTTTATGTCTCTGTTGTGTCACATTCCAATGAGAGTTGGGGCACAGGTAGGCTCTGCTCCACATAGTCATTCAGGGACTCAGGACCATTTAATATTGGGCACCACCCTCCCCTGAGTCCTTGGAGTACTATCCATTGAACGGGTGGATGGGTAAGGAGAGGGTAGAGACAGCACACCCACTCTTAAGATTCTTGGCCCAGAAGTAACACCTCGCTTTTGCTCACATTCCAGTGGAGAGACTCTCATATGGCCCCATGCCAAGAAAGAGAAGGAGAACATGGATACGGGTGAGCATCAACAGTTACTCTCACACCAAGCAATTTTCCAGTGATTAATTTGGTTTGTCTAGGACTCCAAATCCAGAAAGGGGGAGTCTCGAATGATGTATACAGGCATTTCCATCACTAGGGAGCTATGTCTCCTATCTTCAATTAACACATCATCTTTTTAGTTTATAATTCTCTCTGTCATGACTTTACTTTTTTTGCAAGTTATCCCCTAAGAACTTATTCACCTTTAGTTGTACTAGTAAGATAAAAGTTTCTAGGGGGCTGGCCCCAGGGCCTAGTGGTTAAGTTTGGTGTGCTCCAGTTCAGCAGGCCAGGATTGGTTCCCAGGAGCAGACCTACACCACTCATTGATAGCCATGCTGTGGCAGCAGCCCACATACAAAATAGAAGAAGATTGGCACAGATGTTAGCTCAGGGCGAATCTTCCTCAGCAAAAAAAAAAATAGTTTCTGGATTTGTAAACCTGAGGACAGAACTCTGGGCCATGGTGGTCTCACCAGGACACTGTGAACCTGTGAGTTCCCTTCTAACTGGCCAGATGGCCAACCTCTATAATCTCTCTTCCTCTGCTCCCAAAAACTTCAGCCATTTTCAAGAATTGTCAACTTCTGCCCATGGAAAAGTATGATTTGGGGTTTACCTGAACATGGAAATAATCTTTCAAACTTAAATTCCTTGTAAGTGATTAAGGGGCAGGCAAAGGATAAAGTCTTCACACAGGCCGAGTGTCTTAGTCTTCTAGGGCTGCCCTAGCAAATCACCACGAACTTGGTGACTTCAAACAGCAGAGATTTATCCTCTCACAGCTCTGAAGGCCAGAAGCCTGAAATCCAGGTGTCAGCAGGGCCACGCGTCCTCACAGGATCTAGGAACGAATCCTTCCTTGCCTCTTCCGGCTCCTAACAATTCAAGGCATTCCCGGGCTCGTGGCTGCATCGCTGCAATCTCTGCCTCTGCCTTCACACGGCCTTCTCCCCTATATCTCTCTGTAGGCTCCTTTCCTGCCTCCTTAGGAGACTTGCCAGTGGATTTACAACCTACCCTAATCCCATCTCCAGATTCTTAATTACATCTGCAAAGGCCCTTATTCCAAGCAAGGCCACATTCTGAGGTTGCTGGTAGATGTATCTTTGGGGGGACACCATGCAACCACTATACTAATAAAGAACTTCCTTGCCCAATGTCATGTTCCTTTTAGATAGGCCCTTAGCAAATGGTTTCTTGCTTAAATGGTGCCATGTGTTGACTGACGCTAGGCGGGACGCTAAGGTTTGCAAGCAGTCCTGCCGGAACACAGCGCAAACTCCAAACCAGAATTGCTTTCCTTTATGTTCTAAATATTGAAATTATCTTTCAGTCTCTCCAACTTCAAACTGCCCTGAGCTTTTACATTTGGCTGTGGTGTCAAATCCCAACAGCATACATGGCAACCAACCTTTTTGTTACTAAGCGCTTCCATGTCCGCTTAGGGCAGGAGATGCTGACAGTAAAGGCCCAGTGAGGAAGAAAAGAGGGAACCCTGCATCGGACCAGGCTCAGGAATCCTGGTTTGTAAAGAGAACAGTGCGATGGGCAGGCAGATGACAAGGAGGACAATGGGGAAACATCAACAGCTCAGACGGCAATCCATGACTTGGGATTTCAAGGTCTGTTGATGCAAGCTGAGATGTCACCTGTCACCTATCCAGACATTATATCATCACCCTAAGCAATGCAGTTTTCCACACCAGAATGTTCTTTTCGTCTTATTTTGCTGATGTCACACCACCAAGCGTAAAGAAACAGCTAGATCCCTACCTGGTACTCACAGTTATTGAAGTAGTAATGAAGAAGACAAACAGACTAAATTTAATGTGATGTGACACTTCTAATTGAATTGCATTGCTTTTTCACATCCTCCTCTACCGTTTAGGTCTAAACACCTTGATATGTATGCAGAGAAGAAACTAACAATATTGATCTCTATAGGCAATGAATTCATGCCTTCTCCCACGTATCACGAAAGCTTCTGTACTTCCAAATTTTCTGTATTCCCACCAGCCTAAGTAAAGTTTTTCTAACCATTCTTGTATAGTGCTTTTTTCCTAAGAACTGTAATACTTACCACTTAAAGCACCTCCTTTGATTCTCATGGCGTCCTGAGGATAGAACAAAGTATTATCATCCCTAGTTTTCAGATAAAAATAAAAGCACACATGGGGGTGGGGGGTGGGAATTTACATATAGAGAACATAAGTAACTTGACCAAAGTAATATGGTCAGTAACAGAACCAGAACTCACAACCTGTTCTCTAGACCAAACTAAAATGTCTGCCGAAAGATCTGACACAGAATAAGTTAAATGACACTACAACAAAGAAATCTGACAAATCCAGAGTATAGTCATTAGACAGGACAAATTACATGCTTTTACCAAGAAATCAATGAAAGTTGGGAGGAGGGATGAGCACTGATATAGGAAAAAAAAAAAAAAAAACAGAGACATAAAAATCAAACGCAATGTGGCAACCTCGTTTGGCTACTAATTTGAAAAAAAACTGTAAAAATACATTTTAGGAATGATCAAGAAAGTCTGAATAATAACTGGCTACCAGATAATATTAAGGAGTTCTTATTAATTTTTTTGTATGTGACAATGGTATTATAGTTCTTTAAGAAAATGTCTTTAATTTTTGGAATACAGTGGTATGGTGCCAAGGCTTTTCTTTAAAATTCATTTCTTACCTAGAAAAGCTTCAATGGAATAGAGTTGGGCAGGCTGGAGGGGAGCCTCCATGCTCAGCCTACATGCTGAGCAAATGCTGTGGTCCTTAGCTTGGAAGTGACCACATGAGATTGTCATTTCAGGGAGCTCACTCAGCTGCCAAGCAGAGGGTGGATTTGAAGAGAAAGGTACCAAAGAGGTGGGGCCAGATTGGAGCCCATAACTGGAGTCTAAACAAAAAAGTGAGGAGGTCCCAACCTCAGGCAGTGGTGTTAGAGGGATTGTACAAAGAAAGAGACAAAGAAGCAACATATTTAGAAGAGAAAAAAAGAAGGGACTCACTGATTGATTAAATGTCTTTATGTCTTGCTCATTTATAGTCCAGTTTGGAAATTCCAGGTGAGTTTGCCCCATTCCAGGCTGGCCAATGGCGGTTCTTCAACACATGCCTTCCAAAATTGTCCAAGTTGTGGCCCAGCTTGACTGCAAGAAAAGGGGAAAGAATTGAGTCCAGGGCCAGAGACTTCCTCTTACGCAGGTGAATCAGAAGTTGCCCTCAACATTTCTGCACATATTCCATTGGTGAGAGCTGAGTCATGTGGTCACACTTTGCTGCAAGGTCAGGAGGCGACCCAGAAACACAGCCCCCGGAAATGCAGCCAAGATCCCCACAACACTCTAATACTGAGGAAGAAGAGGAGAATGGAGTTTGGTGGACAGCCAGCAGTTTTTCTTCACCTAAGGGATGCCTCTATGGGTAACACCTGACTCCATTTTTCTTTGCTGGGAAAGAGTCACCCTGAGCTAACATCTGTTGCCAATCTTCCTCTCTCTTTTTTTTTTTCTCCCCAAAGCCCCAGTACATAGTTGTATATTCTAGTTGTAGGTCCTTCTAGTTCTTCTATGTGAGCTGCCGCCACAGCATGGCTACTGACAGACGAGCGGTGTGGTTCCATGTCCAGGAGCCAAACCCGGGCTGCTGAAGCGGAGCGTGCCAAACTTTGACCATCGGGGCTGGCCCCTTTTTTTTGCAAAACAAAATACCCAGCTTATTGCTAGACCAGATTAATGTTTATTCCAAATTGTGATTAAGATATAAGAATTGATTAATTACTTACCTTACATGATGAAAATTACCATTATCTTGTTAGCATATAATCTGTTTTCTAAATTTATTGATACCATGTTAATACTGAAATAAATAGGTATTAATAGGGAGTGCACATACTTGATATACCTTTGTTTTTCTTCTGTTTTAGGATAGTGCTTAATCCTTTAAGTGTGTATGTGAGTGTAGGAAGCAAAATGGTTAGTTAGTACAATGACATATGTGAGAGAAAAATATAGGAAAGGATTATATTTCATTTATTAGATTCCTACCAGCTATTTTCAGTGGAAGTATATATAAAACAATTTTTTCGTGTGTGTGTGTGGCAAGGAAGATTAGCCCTGAGCTAACATCTATTGCCAATCTTCCTCTTTTTGCCAAGGAAGATCAGCCCTGGGCTAACAGCTGTGTCCATCTTCGTCCTTTTTTTTAATATGTGGGATGCCTGCCACAGCATGGCTTGATGAGCGGTGCATAGGTCCGTGCCTGGGATCCGAACCTGCAAACCGCAGGCTGCCAAAGTGGAGTGCACAAACTTAACCACTACACCACCAGGCCAGCCCCTAAAACAATTTTTTAAGTTATGAAAAACACTTTGATAAGGACTCATTTAATTACACCATAGATTTTTCTCTTAAGGCAATTATAACATTTTACATTTTCTTACTGTAATTCCATTCTTCCCTTTTCCTTATATTTTTCTAATGTATTCTAAAATTATTTTCAAGTATAAGATTGTTTTGTAAATACACCTACATACTGTGTGAGACAATTATTATCTTTTTTTTCTCACTACCTTCTCATCAGATAAGGAAAGCCAAGAGTGATGTAACAATTGCCAAGGAAACGAAAGGCGTCTTGGTTATTTTTGTGCTGGGATGGCTCGCGGCTTGCTGTTGTTAAAAGCAAATAAGACAGAGCCAAGAAGCTGTGCTGTTGTTGCTTAGTGGGAAAGAAAGTTGGGGCACAGGTCGGGTTCAAGATGACCTTCAAGGAGAACACAATGTCAGCATCCTGCCAAGTCAGACACAAGGGAATAAAATGTAGAATGACAGTTAAACTCTTCCTTCCCCCTGGTAATTTGTGCCACCTCAGTCACAAACAGAAACAAGAGCACAGGAAATATCCGGTCCTTTCACCACTGGTTATTGCCAGTTCCTACTTGGCTAATTGCTTGAGCTTCTGAAAAACAAGGAATATTTCAGAAACCTCATTACAGGTCAATGAAGCAAGTATTGTGCATGCCCAGGTGTGACCAGGACTCTGTTACCCAAGCTCTGGCAAGTTAAACAGGCTATGTCTTATCCTTTGAAGCAACTAAGAATGCCCCAGCTGACAACGCCAGAGCCGACTCCCAGCAAAAGGTCTGAGAACAGATGTGAAAGATACTCCCTCACCCACAATGATATTGTTGCAGTTGTTAACAGGATAAATACTCTACACCTAAACTCTCCGTGAACTTACTTCACAGTTTATTGAATTGAATTCTCTGACACATGGTGCTAGGTCCCTGGGATACAAAGACGAACAAGGCCCAGTTCAGTGAGGGAGATGGTTACAGAGAAGCATGATGACAGTACTTGGGGAACAGTCTAGGTCAGATTCCAGGGGAGAAGCCAAGATATCTGCCTGAAGATCAGGAAAGGCTCCCACAGGGGATGCTGAGACAGAGAGGCAACAAGGGAATTCCCACAGCTTGAACCCAGAAAACAATTAATTTGCATGTGGCTTGTGAGATAACCTTCATTTTTTGTAGTTTTGTTGGAAAAAATGAATAGTAGTTATAATGACTATCATTTATTGAGCCAGGCACGTGTTAAGCAATATATGTGTATATACACGTAGATTGTATTAATCTGCTTGGGCTACCATAACAAAATACCGCGCACTGGGAGGCTTGAACAACAGACACTGATTTTCTCACAGTTCTGGAGACCGGAAGTCCAAGATCAAGGTGCTGGCAGGTTGGGTTCTTCTGAGGCCTCTCTCCTAGGTGTGCAGGTGGCGACCCTCTTGCTGCCTTTTCACATGGTGGTCTCTCTGAGCAAGCCTGCCCCCGGCTCTCTCTGTGTGTCCTACCTCCTCTTCTTATAAGGACACCAGTCACACTGGATTAGGGCCCATCCTAACGGACTCATTTTAATTTAATTACCTCCTTAAAGGGCCCTATCTCCAAATACAGTCACATTCTGAGATACTGTGGGTTAGGACTTCAACATGCGAATTTGGGGGGCGCACAATTCAGTTTATAACAGATATACATGTATGTATGTATTTAAATATATAACGTAACCTTGCCCACCCCTAGAAGGCTACTGCTTCCCATTTTACAGATGAGGAACTGAAGCTCAGAAAGGTTTAACTCACCCGACATCCCACGCTGAGTGTCAGGAACTGGGACCCAGGACCATCCGCCAGCAAAGCTCATGCTTAATCACCATGCGACCCTTTTCAGAGAGAGAAAAATTAAGCAGTAATTATGAAAATTCTTCCGTGTTACCTGATATCCATTCACACACTCAGCTGCGGCATTAATTGTGCACGTTCTACCTGTCCCAGGTAACAGCGGAATGGCTTGAAAGCTGTGACTCTTCTAGGAGAGAGCTGCAGAATTAAGTTGGAAATAGTTTTACTATCTGTAAGAATTGTGAGCTTCTCCCAGACAGGAAACCTATGGGGGGAAAATTGACAGTGTTCTGTCAACTTCAAGGGTCTTTAGAGCTAGGAGAAAAGATTAGCATGCAAAATCTAGTCAAAGGATGTGAGCTTATCTACACTGTAGGGAGATAAGAGATTTGGTAATCACTTGAATCTAAAGGATATGGAATTATGTGGCACCTTCTTTAAGTTATGGAGTCATTGACACAGCAACTAGGCTAGGGTCAGGATATCTCAATCATGTTGCAGACATGGATTCTGCTGCATTCCCCCCAAAAAATTATCTCGAGAAGGCAGTCCTTAACTGTGACTGCTCTTTAGTCAGTAGGCATATTTAACCTTGGGGGGGATTTAGAATTAAGTACAGAAATGTTTGAGAGAATGAAACTTGTATTACTAGTATCTTGATATTAAGGAATCTGTACATATTAATAGTGCAGAACTCATAATACTTAAGAGAATTTGTCCTCTTAGAGTCATTTGTCAACCTGTAGTTCCTATTTTATGTATATAATTGAAGCATTAATTTAGACATAATTTTAAACTGAAATTTGTATATAATATTGACATGGAATTAAAGCTGGCCATATTTATATATTTAATTATCAGATTTATAGGAATTAAACATTTAGGAAGACTAACAGTCAGACACCTAAACTACTTTAAAAAGGAATCAATATACTTATTGGTTATGATTACCATTTCAAATATGTAAAAATTTAGATTTCTAAATGGGCCCAAATATTAATCAAAGCCCCCCCTTAAAGTGTAGAGATTTGCTAGATTTATAAATAGAATGATACTTTTTATTTGACCTTAAAAGAAAGAACTTGATTTTTTGATACGTAATCTAAATGAACAATAGTTTTTAAAATCAAAGTAAACTCTCAAATGGGTTTTTCTGTGGACAAAACTACTCTCAGGGGCCAGCCTGGTGGCCTAGAGGTTAAGTTCGTGCACTCTGCTTCAGTGGCCCGGGGTTCACAGGTTTGGATCCCAGACGTGGACAGAAGCATCCCTTGTCAACCATGTTGTGGCAGCGTCCCATATAAAATAGAGGAAGACGGGCATGGATGTCAGCCCAGGGCCAGTCTTCCTAAGCAAAAAAGAAGAGGATTTGCAACGGATGTTAGCTCAGGGCTAGTCTTCCTCGCAAAAGAAAAAAGAAAAAAAAACTACCCTCAGAAACACCTAAAATCTCTTATTTCACAGCAGGCATAAAGGTGCAATGATGAGAAGGGAGTCCCTGCTCTTGAAACTCCGGAAGTATAGTAGGAAAAGCAGATGGTTACAACACAGTATTGGCTGTAACGGGTGTACGTACCAGTGCTGCTAGAACATGGGGAAGGAGCTGCATGGAGACCTGGAGACGGGCATGGGTTTGTCCAGCAGATTAAACGGGGAAGGGGGTCCATTCCAAGCAGAGGCAAAGAAATGTGACAGCAACGACTCCAATATGTTCTGAGTCAAACATGGAGTGGGAAGGAGGTACAGAGGAGGTCAGGTAAGTAAGCAGAGGCCAGATCTTGTGCCCCAGGGAAAGGTGTTTCTGTTTTAAGCTGCAGGCCATGGTGAGACAGTGAAGAATTTTCATCAGATTTGATCCGATTTGTCTGTTACAGAGCTCACACTGGGAAAACAAAGTGAACCAAGACAAAGACAGGAAAATGACTGAAGTCCAGGTAAGAGATTTTGGAGAGTGAGAGGGAAAATGAGAGCAGAAAGAAAAAGATCAAGGTAAGGGCAAAACTAGTACCTAAAGTACATTCTCCTGGCCATGCACACTTTGCTGGTGGTAGGCTGCAAACTTTATCAAATAGAAGAATGGAGGGAAGGAAGGAAGGAAAGTAGAAAGGAAGAAAGGAGGGGGGGGAGGGAGGGAAGCTGAGTCATAAATTGAGGTGAAAGGCTTGGACTAGAATTATGTTTCAGGCATGAAGAACAAATAGATGGTGGGGCTGGCCCAGTGGCACAGCAGTTTAGTTCGCGCTTTGCCAGCCCTGAGTTTGTGGGTTCAGATCCCGGGCGCCTGCCGACATTGTCAGCCATGCCGTGGAGGTGTGGTGTCCCATATAAAGTAGAGGAAGATGGGCACGGATGTTAGCCCAGGGCCAGTCTTCCTCAGCAAAAAGAGGAGGATTGGCAATGGATGTTAGCTCAGAGCTAATCTTCCTCACCAAAAACGAAAAAAAAGAACAAATAGATGGTAATCGAAGCCATGGATATAGATGAGATTTTCCAAAGAGAGCGTGTAGAAGACGGGAGAGAGAACGGGGCTAAGAATGAAATCAGGGGAGAGTCCACATTTCTGCAGAGAGCAGAAAAAGAATCAGGTCGAGGTGATTGAGGAAGTTCAGCCCAAGAGGTAGGAGGTAATTCGGAGAGTGAGGTCAGGTCTCAACTGAGGGAAGGCTTTAAGAAGATGGAGGAAAGTGAGCTCAGATGTCAGAGGGAAGACCCACAAGACAAAATCCAGTATCGTGTGGATCTGCCCCGCCAGGTGTGTGAAGATAACCCACCCTCACCTTTTAACGTTTCTCATACAATAATAAAGGGGAAACGGGTTTTCTCTGCTTTCGAGAATTGCCTTCTTCTCTTCTCCTTATCGAGATCTGTTAAACTCCTTGACCAATAATCATTAGTCGATGAAACTTCGACAGGATTTGAGCCCGGTGACCACCTCTGCCTTAAGAAATTCCGCTCTTCTTTGGCTCCTGTAATGTAGCCCTTTTGTGGGTTTTTTCCCTTCCTCTCTCTTACCCCTCCCTTCCCCCACCTTTCTCCTTTTCTTCTCTCTCTCACCCCCTCACTGCAGGTATTTCTCAAGGCTCGGTGTTCACTCCTCTGTTGATCTTGTTCTACACGCCTGCAATAATTCTGCTGGACTGATTTAATTTCCTTCTTCAGGTATAATTTTTTTAGCTGATATTTCCTAGAAGCCACAAAACATTGTTATTGCAGTCATTCAGTACATCATTGCAGGGAAAGAACTGCTAGATGTGTATGTCCTACCTTCAGAATCGCAGACACAAAGAGCTGCCCATACCTCATCCATTATTCCCCTAGTCTCTTTTTCTATTCTTATTTTCAAGTAGCTCTAGGCAGCCTGGGGCTTCCAAGCTTCTGGGACCACTGGCAGGAATAATAATGAGTTACTCAACTGCAACAACCAACCCAACTGTACACCACTATTTCTGCAAACGAGTTGAAGATTATTATAGTCCTGCCTGCTAGAGGTCACCTCGAGAATGTATCCACTCTGAGGATCCACCAAGAAGCCACATTGTCAGTACCATCCATGCAAGAGGGTCACATAGCCTCTTATTTCTTTAAGAAGTAGTTCCACAATTTTATCATATTTCACTAATTCTAAGATTTACATACTTTTTACATAACTTCTCAGAAATTGAGATGCATCTTACAATTATAGTTAGCAGCATTTTTCTTTGTTATTGAAATATGAAATAATGATGTGTCTTACAATCTATGGTATCATAGATTTGATGGAATTTGGGTATTTGAAGAATAAGATGCAAAAGTAAATTAGTTTTGCTCTGGGAGACAATGATTAAAAGATGGGCTTAGAAATGACAGACTGGGTTTAAATTTCGGCTCTGACACTTACTAGCTCTAACAACTTGGAAAAGTTGCCTAATCTCTGAGTCTCATTTTCTAACGTGAAAAACTAGACTAAGGGACTAGTAATATCTCCCCCATAGGGTTTTGTGAGGTTTAAACATTACTGTGTGACCTACTTAAACGGTGTGTGGTAAGTGCTAGAACATCAGCTACATTCCTGTCCTCTTTCTTTTTCTAAAGGAAAAACTGTAAGAAGCAGGGGGATAATATTGGATTCTTAATTTGAATGAACTAGACAAATAACTCTCTCATCACTGTAATCAAAGAGAAAGAAAAAATCAATAGCCTGCAACCGAGTTGAATAGTCATTAAATAGGTGAAGCAGATTCTCATGCTTGTAAATCCTGAGCAGAGTTTCTACAGAGGACAGAGAGGTCAATGCTCTCCTCTTCCCTACCTCACACCACTAACAGACGTATAGAGCATATGAGCCCATTAAACCCAAATTCACCCAGTAGGAGACCCACCTTCCCTCTGGGACAGCCCAGTCTGGCTTCTGTAGCTACTAAGATGGTCACCTTAGTCAGTCGAGTGGAGATATTTCCCAAAATATTTGGTTTTTCTTTTAAGGAAGAAGTTATAAAACTGTATACAATATAGTCTGATTTTAGTAAATATACATATATTCATAGAAAAAGAACTGAAAGGGTATATACCAAGTTGTTAACTGGATAGTAGGATTTTGACATTTTTTTCTTTTTCACTCTACTTTTTAATTTGTCAATCATTGAAATGAATTGTTTTCATAAAAAAAAATGTTTTAATCTTTTTCTTTTATAAAAGAAATTATTTGTTTTCAACAGGATTTAGGAGCCATGCTCTTCAGTTGATGTCCCAGATGTTATTTTTATGAATTTAAACAGTTAGGGGACATTAAGTCAGTACTTCTTATGAAGGCTATTAAGGAGTCCCCTACAGGCTACGCAGGATGAATGCATAGTGGTGATTTGTTCATAGTAACTAACGAAGACTTCACTCCAGCAACTCAGAGTGAAACAGAACTTTCTAAGCAGACATGAGTGAGCCCAGGGTAGAAGAGTATAGAACTGTAAAGCCCATTGGAGAAGAGAAAAAATAATCAGCTTACGCAGACACAGCTTGGGATAACTATTTTCTTTTGGAGTAAGTAGGAGAAGAATTGTTTTACAAAAAATTATCTAGCAATGCAAAGCAATATTAATCTGTCATCCAACATGTCTTACCAAATAGACAAACAGCAGCAGTTGAAACCAAAAAAATGAGCTTCTTTCCTAATCTTGTCTGTGTATTATTCATATATAAGCTAAGCTACTATAACAGAGGGGCCCCAAAATGATGACTCAAATATTACAATTTATTCATCTCTCCCATGGTTCCCAGAGGTAAGTGGGTGGACAGGGTGGTAAGGCAGCTCTGCTCCAGCAGGCCATCTATCTCATCGCTCTACCATCCAGGAAGGTGGTATCCTCACCTGTATGGTCATACTGGCTCACCATCACGTCTACACCCCTCTCCAAAGGAAAAGAAAGGAGAGGAAGTAGGAGGCAAGCAATTTCTCTTCAAGAAAGTTGCCACATCACTTTGACCCACACCCAGTCCTGAGAACTCAGTCAGACAGCCCCACCTGCTACAAAAGAGGCTGGAGCCACCATGGTCTCTACCTGGTCACCATCGTCTCTGCCTCCTAAAGCTCTGGGAAGGGGGTGTACACCACTAAAAGAAAAGGGGGCGCTGGCTGCTAGCAGAGTTGCAGTTTCTGCTGCAGAGAGCAATTTTAAATGGCATATTCCTGTCTTGAAATTTTACATTCTTTTCTGTCCACCCACTTTCAAAATACGACCGATAAATATTTCAGGTGCAGCAGCCAAGCAGGGCTGGCAGCCAAGACGAGGCGAGGAACGGATTCTTCCCCAGAGCCTCTGAGGGGAGCGCGGCTCTGCCAACACCTTGGTTTCAGCCCAGTAATACTGATTTCAGAATTCTGGCCTCCAGAACCGTGAGAGAATAAATTTCTGTTGTTTTAAGCCTCCCACTTGTGGTAATTTTTACAGCAACCACAGGAAATGAATACAGTGCCATTGTCTTTGGCTTTGGTCTTGGAAGTTTTTTCATAGCCATAGCCCTTGGCCAAAATGTTCTGATTCTAACATTACCTGTAAATTGGAGTTAGCGATTTGAATTTAGCTGAGCAGTTACCTAAGACAAATAAATCTCTAAATCTCCCTAGGCAAAAGGAGTGGGCTATAATCGATACTCAGAGTTTCATAAAAACGTGTATAAACAAGGGTGCCCTATTTGAGGAATCTGGGGTTGGAAAGAGGAAAGAAAATTCCCAAAGTTCATTTTCACTCATTAACTGATTCAGTAAATATTCATTGGACACCTGCCATGGGCCAGGCTCTGCGCTAGGAATTGAGGAAACAACGATGTATAAGATAAAGTTCCCCAAGGGACTTTGTCTAGTTCAGCCTTCAGAAAGAGAGAGAAAAAGAAAGAAGACCTAAGATGGCAAAAGTAAATCCAAGAAGCCCACTTTATAAAAAGATGCAGAAAAATATGTGAAATACTTCGTAACACCTCTGCAAACACTTGAATACTATCTGTGAACAAAACAAATGTTTTATGAAAAAAGGAAGCCTTCCTGAGTGTGGCAATCAAGCCAAGGGAAGGTTGGCATGTCACCTGACACAGAACAAGTCCCCAGGGCAGACGCAGACATGAAACATCCCAAGACACAAGATATTACGAGGAAAAATGAAAGCAGAGCAGATGTACTTGCTTTCCATTATCTCGTGTTTTGCAACGGATCTCAAAATCATATAAAAGACAAAAACATGTATAGAGTTTCTTAATTTCTAAAGCTGGACCCTCTTTAACAGCTGAGTCAAATGAATTAAAAACTAAATTACCATATTCATCAATCTACATAAAACAATTTTCCTATATTTAAAGCCTACCATAATCCAAATTCTACTATAGGTTTAAGAAGTCTGAAGCTGACACAATGATCTTCATATATGGAGGGGAGGGGGTCATAATAATCTAGGGGGCAAGCCCGAATTGCCCTAGGGAGCTGACTACATAATCAAATTATCCCATTCAAAGGGCAGGTTGTATAATTCAAGACCACAAAGGAAAAGAAAAACCCTCCTGTATTGCTCAATAAGTTTCCGTGGCTGAATATTTTCACGTGAAATTGCCTGCATTCTTCATTTTATTTTGCATTTTTAGACACAATCAGTGGGAATTTTTTCATTGGAAAGTGGCGAAATGACAAGCATTCTTGCTAAAGAAATCTAATATCACACATCTTAACAAATCTCTTTGGACTTTCCTCACTTCATTGAAAGATTCACAAGTATCTGACAGACTGGTGGGCAGGCCAGCAGGAACCTTATTTGCCTGAGGGCCTGAATAGCTTCCTGGGAAATCCTACCACCCAAGGGAGGCTCTCAAAGGTCAGGCATAAGCTTGGCCCAGTAACAATGCCTCCCTGGTCCCAGAGGAAGGGGGATTCTGAGAACAGCCTGGTCTGTGAATTAGATTTTTCCACCAGCCCAGTCCCCATGGACTCGGGTCAGAATCCTAGAGAGTGTCATAAAAAACTACAACAGCATTCTTGACTAGAATTTGCTGATCAACTGTAACATTACCAAAAGGGGAGAGCCAGACATTACGTGTCTCTTAACGAGATGCATGAGGAAGTACTCTGCACCACCCATAAAGTATTCTTGCCCCCCCAAATCATAACAATAAGAACTGAAGCAGAGTCTAATCAAGCCTCTAGACCTCATTACCGCCAATTTCCAGGAAACACGGGGAACAGAGGAGCATTTTGAAATACACCATGATGACATAATCAGCCAAATCCAGAATGTGGAAAATTCCACGAGACAAATGACCAGCTTCCTTTAACCAATACACAGTTTTCAAAAGGAGTAGTGGGAATTATTACAGGTGACAGACTTAAGAGACACAACCAAATATAGGTGGATCTTCTTTAAAGCTTGATTCAAACAAATCTTCCATACAAAGACATTTTTGAGACAATTGCAGAAAACTGAAAATGGACTGAGCATTAGATAATATATTAAGAAATTATTCTTTTTTTTTTTAAGGTATGATAATGTTATTGTGCTTATATTGGGGAAAGAGGTCCTTACTTGTTAAAGATAATAATGAAGTACTAAAGGGTAAAATGATATGATGTTTGGGATTTGCTTTAAAATATTCCAGTGGGGGGTGGAGGGAAGAAGATGGTGATGAGTAAGGTGGATAGATAAAATAAGAATGATAAAATATTGATAATTGTTGCGCTGGCTAGTCGGCAGGTGATTTATTACACTATTGTCTCCATGTTTGAAGTTTCCATAATAGAGTTTTCAAAAAATACATAAAGCACCATTGTGCTTTCCACTCTTACCTCCCACTACCCTGCAGCAGAAACTCTCCACCCTACACATCCTTGCCATCTCCACAGCTCTATACCCATCACAACGCCCTCTTGAAATTCTCTCTCAAAGGACTTTTCTGGACTGTCCTTCAATGCCCAGCTCAAATCCTTGCCTCCTCCTCAAAGGCTTCCCTGAGTGTCCCCAAATACCATGAGCCTTCTCTCCCTTCTCCAGACTCTCATAGCACTTCGAGTCAGTTGACATTTGTCAGAGTTTGCTTTATTTTCCTGCTTAACTTCTTAGTGTTTTGCATCCCTGATTGGGTTCGAGGCGCCCATAGGGCACGGCACACATCTGTTTGTTATTCTCTTGACTCAACAACTTCACCCCAGAATCTGTCCTAAATAATCTCAACTAATTAGTAAATCATGGGGATGTCTCTTGAAAAGCCCTGACCAAGAATCTGGAAACCTGAGTTAGTCCTTGCACTAGTCATGGTTGCAAGTGACAGATATTGGAATGTATTGACTCAAATAACTGGAAAGTTGAGGTGTAGATTCAGACATCTGATAGTATTTTCAGTTCCCTCTCCCCCTCCCCTTTCCCTATCTCTAAACTTTGCTATTTGTGACAGACCTGGCTCTTATCAGCCTCATTTAGAAATGCTGAAAGAAAGAGAAGGTAATTTTTTCTCCCAACATGCCTATATATAAGCCTCAGTGAAAGATTTTGATTGGTCCCCATTGCAACTCAGTGCCCATTCTTCAGCCAATCACTGGCTAGGGGATAGGGGACTACAATTGACCAGATCTGACTTACACATCATTCCTGTAGCCAATGGATAGGCAGTCCCATAAGAACTGCATGAAGTGAGGGTGTGACCAGTGCCCCAACAGAAGGAGAGGTACTGTTACCAAAAGAATGCGGAAAGGAATGCTGGGAAAAACATCCATTCCCACCCCCCAAAAAAGATCTCTACCACAGCCCTACTTCTCCCCTGACAAATGGTCCTGAGCCAGCTCTTTCATAATGACATAATTGTCACACTTTGTTGCACGCTCACTATGTAGCAGATAAAGTACCGATACTTTGTAATGTATTTACAATTACATTTATAAAGTAGTATAATGTATACACATTATCGCTAGCTCTCCGAACAACCCACTAAGGTAAATGTCATTAGGCCCATTTTACAGATGGAAAAACTAAGACTTAAATAGTTCAGTGGACCTGTGTCTTAGTCAGTTTGAGCTGCTATAACAAAGTACCATAGACTGGGTGGCTGATGAACAACAGAAATGTATTTCTCACAGTTCTGGAGGTTGGTAGTACAAGATCAGCATGAGTTCTGGTAAGAGCCCTCTTCTGGGTCGCAGACTGGCAATTTCTCATTGTATCCTCACATGGTGGAAAGAGCAAGGAAGCAAGCTCTCTCACGACTCTTACCAAGGCGCCAATCCCATTCTCAGGGCTCCACCCTCTTGACCTCATCTAATCCTAATCAACTCCCAAAGGCCCCACCTCCTAAGACCATCATATTGGGGGACAGGTTTCAATGAATTTGGGGGGATACATGCAGTCCATATTAACCTGTTCAAGGCTTTACTACACCAGTATCTTTGTGCTTCAATATCTATCTGGGGATTCCTATTATCTCTCAGCCTCACAGAGTTATTTTAAACATGAAGGGAAAAGAAGTATGTCAAGGTTTTTGAGACTTACTCCTTCCTTCCCGCACGCCCTGCCCTGCACCTTCCCACATGCGGCCTTGCGAGGCTCCAAGGCCGCTCCTGCACAGAGACCTCCTGACTCCCCCACGACGTCAGCCATGTCTCTTCGCTGTGGGTTCCCGGCACTACGCTCACAGCGCTCTCCTGGCGCCCACCCTCTTGCCGTTCGTATCACAGTCTATCTCGAGAAAGGGGACCATTTCGAATTCAGTCTCATATAGAGCATGTGGTTAGCCCACACGTTTTAAATAAACATTTAAAAATTTAATTAACACATTTGTTTAATTAATTGATGCGTGGGTGAGGAGTTCTGTAAATTCAAGACACAGCTATTTGGGCTTCAAATAAAAGCATAAAATGTTAGAACTATAAGAGGTCATTGAAATCCAGGGCCAGTCTGCAAACTGTGTGTCACTGGTCCACAACAAAATAGGTCAAAAAACTGAGAGTAAGCATTTAGAAACTTTTATAGCAATTTGGCAGATTAACTTGACATCTGTCAAATCTAATGATAAGGGAAAAGTTAGACTTGTATTCTGTATGTCTTTGGTTTTTAAATATATTTTTCTAACAATTTATTTTTGCTGTATTTTACAAAATATCAGTCCAAAATGAATTGGGAAGTAAAAAAACTAATGCTTCACTAGAGATCCTTTGAGCAGCAAGGATTTCATCTAAACTCTCACCCAGAGCAGGAGTCTTTTCTCTATTTCTAGCCAACCAGCCTCTTTTTAACACTTCCCAGTGGAACATTTGCACCATCCAATTTCCACTTGCAGATTGCTTCATAATTTAACTATGTGTATTCTAACCTTGGAAGGTTCTCCAGCTCCATCAGAGAAGAAAGTAGACTTCTCTAGCCTAGGGTGGAGTTGGGGGGAGTGACAGGGTTCAGCAAGGAAAAGTGGAAATTTCACTGACCTGAATTCTCAGGCTCAGTTTTCTCATCTGTAAAGTAAGAACCTTCCATTTCTGACATTTTATGATCCTGGGATTCATTCATGGGCTTTTCTACCCCTCTGAGATATGAGGCAAGTTCCAGCCTCTGAGGAATAGTCCACTGCAGTCTCCTCCCTTGAAAAAAGCTCCCTTTTTGACATTAGTGAGTTGATTATACAACTACAGTACATCTTATGTATCATTCATTTACATGGGATAAGTAATATTAGATTATTCAAAATCCAAATAAAATAAAGATTAATAGAGTTGCTATCGACAGTGGATCTCTGCTTTCCTATAAATTGTAAATTTAAAAGTAGTAGTAATAATAATAATACAATTAACAATTATCAAGCACCTATTGTATACCAAGCATTGGGTTAAAATACTCAGTGAATTTTAAATACATATACAAATTAATTCCAGAATAATGGCATTTTATAACTATAAAAAACTGTAGATGAAAACACAAAGATTTAAATAGATGAAATGGAACAGGCATACATTACAAAAATGAATGCAATGCAGAAAAAGTTATTTATACTTCAGAAATAAGAATATTCTATTTATTAAGCCCTGTAAGGAAAAAAATATAGTAGCAACAAATGTGTTCAGATGATTTGTAAAATATAAGGGAAATGGAAATTGGATGATATTTGTAAATTAATCACATAAAATGTCAGAGATCATAACACCAGCACTATCACACTGAGAATAAATTTTAAATGTGGAGATAAATGATTTTACAAGTCATCTATGAAATCATTTTTTAATTCTGGATGGTATGCGAATTTCAGTACATTTTTTAAATGTCCAGAAACAAATTTGATGACATGTTTTCAGCAATATATTAGTTAAAATAGTAAGTATCTGTATAATTGTGATTAAAATTAAGGTATGAGAAGTTATCCTGCCTGATCTAAGCAGGCTGTTCCCAGTTAAATAAAGCCATCCTCGTGTGATGGCTTGTGACATGTGAATGCACCCAGCTGAGATCTATAGAGCTGCCCCGGCCACCCTCAGACACATGGATTAGAAACACTTATAGTTTTATGCTGCTGAGGTTTTGTGGTTGTTTCTTGCACAGAATTATTGGGAAAATATTTAAAAGCTGCGGTAGGTTTAAAATATGTCTACAAATTCCTTGAGACTCCTCCCTTGAAGAGGTGGAGTCTAATTACCTTCCCCTTCAGTGTGGGCTAGACTTAGTGATTCACATCTAATGAACAGAAGAAGAAGTGATGCTGTGTGACTTTGGGAGGCAGATCGTAAAAGACACTGCAGCTCCCTCCTCTCTCTCTCTCTTAGATTGCTCACTCTGAGGTGAGCTGACATGCTGCAAGGATTCTCGAGTAGCCTATGGAGAGGCCTGCATGGTGAGGAACTGAGGCCTCCTGCCAATGACTGTGTGAGGGAGCCATCTTGGAAGCAGACCTTCCCTCCTCAACCAAGCATTCAGATGACTGCAGCCGCTGCCAACATCCCCACCACAATCACAAAAGAGACCCTGAGCCAGACCTACCCAGCAAAGCCACTCCTGAATTCCTGACCCACAATTACTGTGAGATTAAAAATAAGGTTTGTTGTTTCAAACCACTCATCTTGGGGTGATCTGTCATGCAGCAATAGATAACTAATACAACGCTATGTCAGGAAATGCTACACAGCAAGTTGAAAAGTAGGGAATGCTAACTACAGTTTTTGTCCATAAAAATGTAATTTGTCTACTTCCACTCCCAGCCATGACGGAATAACTGGTGTTGTACTAACCCTCCACAGTAGACATCTATTAAACTGGACAAAATGTATGAAATAACTGTTTTCAGATGTTGAATAACAGACAATGCAGGACAGTGATCCTGGAGAAAAGAGAAACAATCGATCTGAGTACCAGGATCACCCTAGCTTTCTGCCTGGAGGCACTTTCCAGACTGCGGCACAGTGAAGGAAGACCAAAGGGAGCACAGAGATCCTGCTGGGTTGAGGAAACAGAAATGGGCATTTAAAGCTACTGAAGTGGCTGAAATTTGTGGGGCAGGATACCAGAGAGAAAGAATTGCAGAAATCTACAAATGGGTCCCCTTGAGTACACAAGGAATGAGACTCTATGAGATCAGTAAACCTAAAGGATAGGGCAATGAAAACAATCTAAACTGAAGGACAGATAGAAAAAGGCTGAAAAATGAACAGAGCCCTAATGATCCATGGACAATATCAAGTGGTCTAAGAGATAATTGGAGTTCCAAAGGAGAGGAGAGATTGGGGCAGAAAAAAATTTTTTGAAAAAATAATGACCAAGCACTTATCAAATTTGATGGAAAATATAGACCCACATATCCAAGAAGTTCAAGAAAGCACAAGCAAGAAAAACACAAAGAAAATCACATCAGAGCCTCTCCTTCTGCATGTGGCATCTTTATTTATCTGTCTAGCTGGGTAGCCAGGTTTCTTACACAGCAGCTTGTGATCCCAAAGGCACAAAAGCTGAAGATTCCTGGCCTTCTTAAGGCTTAGGCCCAGAACTAGCAGAGCTCTGATTCCACCACATTTTACTGGTTAAAATGAGTCATAGGGCTATCCCTAACGGGATAGGTCCACACAGGAGTTGTGGTTCACCAGGGGTCATCTTTGGAGATGAGCTACATCATTAATAAGCCAATAGAGAGAAGATAAAATAGAATACTAAAAAATACTCAATTAAGTCAGAGAAAGCAGGAAAGGAGGGAAAGTAATAACAAAGAATAGATGGAACAACTAAAAAAATGGCAAGATGGTAGATTTAAACCTAAACATATCAATAATTACATTAAATATAAATGGACTAAACACTCCAATTGTAAGACATAGATTGTCAGACTAGATAAAAAAGCGAGACCAAACTAAATGCAATCTGTAAGGAACCCAATTAAAAATAAAACAATAGAAAAAGATATAGCATGCAAGCACTAGTCACAAGAAAGCAGGAATGACCATATTAATATTAGCCAAAGCAGACTTTAGGTCAACATATATCATGCAAGATAAGAAAGACATTTCATACTGACAAAAGGTCAATTCATCCCAATGACATAGTAATTCTAAATCTGTATACGCTTAAAAACAGGGCTTTAAAGTACATGAAGCAAAAACTGACAGAACCAAAGGGATAAATAGACAGATCCATATTTGCTGTAGGAGATTTCAACATTCCTTATTCAGTAATTGATAGAACAAGTGTCTGAAAATCAACAAGGATATATAAAACATCACTAACAAAATCAATCAAATTGACTCAGTTGACATTTATGGAAGCTACATCTAATAACTGTAGAATATACATTTTTTTTAAGTGACATGGAACTTCCATCAGTAGAGATCATATGCTAGGATATAAAATAAGTCAAAAAAATTTGAAAAGATTGAAATCATGCAGAGTATATTTTCTAACTATAACAATTAAATTAGAAATTGATAACAAAAAGAAATATGTGAAATATCCAATTATTTTAATATTAAGAAACATACCATAAAATAAGTATGGCTCAAAGAAGAAGCTAAAAGGAAATTCAAAAATATTTTGAACTGAATGATAGTAAAAGCACAACATATCAAAAGTTGTGGGATGCAAACTAAAGCAACGCCTAAGAAACTTAAAGCTTTAAAAGTTTATATTAGAAAGGAAGGAAAGTTTAAAAATCAGTGATCTATGCTTCCACCTTAAGAAGCTAGGAAAAGATGAGTACATAAAAGTAAGAAGAGGAAGGAAATCAGGATAAGAACACAAATCAATGAACTAGAAATAGGCAAAGAGTAGAGTAAAATCAAGATAGTTTTTGAACAAAATAAATAAAATTTATAAACCTCTAGCTAGACCTATCACAGAAAAAAGAAGATAAAACACAAATTATCAATATCAGAAATGAAAAAGTAGATAGCACTATGGATTCTACAGATATCAAAAGGGAATATTATAAAAAAGTTTATGCCAACAAATGTGACAACTTAGATAAAATGGAAAACTTTTTTGAAAGATATAAATTACCAAAATTAATACAAAATAAATAGAGAATCTGAATGATCTTGCATCTACTAAAGAAGTTGAATTTGTAATTTAAAACTTTCTCATGAAGAAAATTCCATGACTTCACTGGTGAATTCTAGCAAACATTTAAGGAAGAAGTACTACTACTTTTATACAAATTGTTTCAGAAAATAGAGAGGAAGGGAACATTTCCCAACTCATTTTATGAGGCCAGCATTACTTAATATCAAAACCAGGCAAAGATATTGCAAAAAAAAAAAACTATGGATTAATATCCCCCCAATCATAGATATAAAAGTCCTCAGAGATTAGCACATTGAACATTAAATATTAAGGGATATATTAAAAGGATGATAACATCATTACCAAGTAAGATTTACCTTAGTAATGCAACATTATTTCAATATTTAAAATTCAATCAATATCATTCACCACAATAACATAATAAAGGAGAAAAATTATATCATTATTTCAAATGATGCAGAAAAAGAATTTGATAAAATTCAACAATCATGTATGATAAAAATAAATGCACAGGAAAATAGGACAAAGAACATCTACAAAAAACCGACAGTTAACACCATATTTAACGAGGAAGTATTGAATGTTTTGTCCACTCTCACCATTTTATTGTAGTTCTTAGCTATTGAAATAAGACAAGAAAAATCAATAAAAGACATATAGATTGGAAAGGGAAAAAAAGCCATCTTTACACACAAATGAAATAATTATGAACCTAGAAGTTGTGAAGAATCCATAAAAATCTAATTCTCTCAGTTCAGTGCTCCTTGGTTTTGAATAAACTGACTTTGAAGTGTTGGGAAGGCACCTGCATGAATAAACTTAACAAATTTGTCAGGCATTATCACCTGGAAATTCTATTCTCAAGTGCAAGCCAATCAAGTATATAAATATTTTTTATCCCAGATATCTTTACCCAAGCATCTATAGGTTCAACTAACATGCAAGTAAATAAACAGATATATGCAGAAATCAGTTTTGAGAAATTCCATGCAAAGTGTAGAGAAATGTCTAAGAAATCTGAGTTTAGAAACCAAATTTCAGAGATTCTAGACCCTTCCTAAGTAGTGTGCCCAAAACAAAACTGATGGTATCAGGTAAATTATGACCTAAGCAACAGTCTTCAGTTTATGACTGTGCATGGAAAAGGAAACAAATTTGGAGAATAGAGTAGATTCCATAATTGGAGAACTAGTTAAATCCTTTCTTAAAACATTAAGTTACACATTTTATTAAATATTTAAGAAACATATGTAATAAATTAACTAATAATATGTCATAGGCTTTACCACAACTAAATAAACAGTTAAATTAGAAATTTTATTATACAATAAAACACATACATATAGAGTCAAAGTCCTACTCTTTAACCTAATAATTCTATTCCTGGAATTTCAGCCTAAAGAAATACAAAATTCATGAATTGTTTATGCACAAAAACGTTCATTGTAACATTTTGTATAACAATAAAAAAATGGATTCTCCCTAGATGTCCAACAATAGTAAACCAGAGTTCAACCACAGGGCAGACTATTACATAGACATATATGGTATACAGGAAGATGCAAAAATACAGGGAAATAATCATTGCCAACGTTATTGAGTAGTTTCTGAAAGCCCAGAATGGTGTTAAGAGCTTCACATCCATTAGCTCATTCCATCATTCATAAGAATTCTATTAGAAAAGCCCTTTCATTGTCCCCTTCTTAGAAATGAGAATGTAAGGTGTAGAAAGATTGCTGACTTGTCTGAGGTGCACAGATACTAAGAAGGAAGCTGGCATTTGAACCCAAGCTGGCACTGGACTCCACAGCCTGCACTTTACCACTGAGTTAAATGAAAACTATAGGGTGTAAAATTACAGAAAGAGATCATCTCTCCTACACTTTCTAAAGGGGAGAGGGGTACAGAAGGGAAAAATGCATCAGAAGATTAACAATGGTTTTCTCCAGATAGGGAGATCATAGGTTTGTTTTTTCCTTTCTACTTTCTGCATATTCCAGTTTTTCAATAATACAAATATAGATATCTGTCGCTGATATTCATTTTAATCCATGTTCTAGTCCTTGCTTAGGCATGACTTTTTTGAGTTAAAAAGGAGATTTCCCTCCCCCAAATCTGCCCTCCAAGCCCACATCTGGGAAGATGTGCTGTGTCAACTCATGCAGCCCAGGCAAATTTACAGTGAGACAGTGTTAGAACACAGTCCTCAGTGCTGAAGATTCACTCAGTCTGCCTGCACAAAGCCCTTCCCTGTATTTCTGCTTTCTATGACCCTCTTCACTGCACCCCTCCTTCGCCAACCACTGCTCCCCAAACTGTGAATCCCTTTGAGGAAAACCACTTAATTTAATTCACCTTTCTATTCCTCTCCAGACCTAGACCAGTCTTCACATATAATTCCCAGATAATTTAATCAATGAAATTTTATTGAATAAAAGCTTAAAAGCCAAGATGCTGTGATCAGAAAAGAGAATTTCCCAGAACAAAAGATATGACTATGCACTTCAAAGGGGAAGAGGACTTCTTGACCAGTTGCATCAGATCCAGTTCCCAAGAGGCATGAGGATAATGTCTTAGCCCTGCAGTGCCCACTGTGATGCACCGCCCAGATTCCCTCCAGTGGGGTGGAGTGGGGTGGGGTGGGGGACAGGGAGGGCAGGAGAACACAAATGTCACACCCCCAGCTGAATCTCTCCCCTCTGCCAGGGGGAGCTGCCTCACTCAAGGTCATGACCCGTTCTCAGAGGAAAACCATATCCAGTGACTGGTCCGTGTCCTGGTACAAAGACTCATCCCTATGCCTCAATGTGACGCAACTCCAAAGGGCCATCCCGGCTCCTGTGCTCCCCTTGAGGTTGGCTGAGGCCTTTGTTGTTACTGCGTTGCAGCTCAGCTTCTCCCTCTTCTCAATCCTGTTGCCTTCACTCCTCAGATCTGTTGATACCAAGAGCACTCAACAGAACTCCTACACGCAAAGCTGCATCTCTAAGTCTGTTTCCCATGAACCTGATCCAAGAGATCCTCTGGAAAGCAGTAGATCCCACTGGGACCTGGTTGTTAATAAGATAGAGATATCTAGGGTAAGTTGAGGCCAGGAGTTCAGCCAAGTGGGAGGACTTCCAGTGGCTTTCCAAGTCTTAGGAAGGCAAGGGCCAAGTTCAGAAAGGTAGGGAGTGGGAAGTATTGGGGTACAAATGGGGAGGGGTAGGCAAGCACCAGTAGACGTAGGCAGATAGAGTCTGGTAGGTAAGAAGGGCAGGGAGTGAGTGAGCCACTTTAAAATAACCCCAGTAGGAGGTTGGTTAACCACGATCCTAAGACAAAAACAGATTTTATACTGCCTGCCAGAAATCAGCAATAGTGGTCCCAGGGGTGTTGATTATATAGCCACAGGTCAGAGGATCCGAGAAAAAATTTGCCCCTGATGGAGGCAAATAGAGAAATGTCAGGATTACCTCTCAGAACCCCATAAAGACTCCAGCTACAGTGAGCATGCAACAGGAGCTGATATCTTTTTCCCATTAAATCCAGGTGCTAGCCAGACTCTCTGATAATCCCTGAAATTACTATTGACACCCACCGGGGGCACATCGTCATTTCACACACCACTCAGACAACATGTATGTGAGGCACCAACGTTACTACCTCCATGGCTGTGTCATGAAACCATGGCCATTTAGCTAATTGTACCTCTACAGTTTTCCGACCACGGTATCTAAGGCATATTAATATTTATATCTTCTGTCCCCCACTCAACTGTCCCCACACACTCTCGGGCTGGTCCAGTGACAACCCAGGGCCTGCATGACTAAAATCTGCTTATCCAGATGGGTCTATGGCCCTTCACAGCCCTTGGGTACCACTAAGGCAGCCAGAAGGTTCCAAGTCAGACAAAAAGCAGAACACTGAGGGAACGTATAAAAGCAGGTGTACAGACAAGGCTATCAGATACCGTCTATCAACTTAAAGTCAACCAACCCCATAGCAATTGAAAACATTGCAAATACCCTTTGACCTCACTTTCAGAAATTTACCACAGAGTTACTTCTACACGTGTCCAACAATATTAAGTAAGGATAGTCATTATCTGTGTCACTGAGATGTCAGCTAGTCTCCCAATGTCTTGGGATCCATGTAAGATCAGATGAAAGCCCCATAGAGAACCAAAGCACATCCACATCCACTCCCCAAGGTCTCTTCAGATTCCCAGTAGGTCTCATATTCTTTTGGCCATTTCTAGTTTCAACTTCCTGCCTCTGCATTTTACGGTTCCTTTATCTCCATTCTGAAAACAATATAATGAGGGCCACAGCCCCTTATACTGAGCTTCTCTCCATAGCAACCACTGGTAGAATAAGCAAACTTTTACTAAAAGTTTGTGGGTCCTTGGGGCCGGCCCAGTGGCGTAGCAGTTGGGTCCACGCCCTCCACTTCGGCAGCTTCCCGGGCTTCTCAGTTTCGGGTCCCGGGCATGGACAGATGCACCGCTTGTTGAGTCAGGCTGTGGCAGCGTCCCATATAAAGTAGAAGAAGATGGGCACAGATGTTAGCCCAGGGCCAGTCTTCTTCAGCAAAAAAGAGGAGGATTGGCAACGGATGTTAGCTCAGGGCTAGTCTTCCTCACAAAAAAAAATTCTGGGGTCCTAGAGAAGGATCACATCACTCACAGCAAACAATTTAACTCACATCTCGTTCATTCTTATTCTTAAAGGTTACCCTGTCTAGGGAAAATGCACTGTGTTTTCCTTTACTCTTACTCACAACACTTCCGCCACCAGATGTGTGGGTTTTTTCCCCACACCAACCAATTCTCTGACACCAGCTAGGCATCCTTCAATTCAATTCAGTTTTGACACTGTCTACCTGGGGTTAGCATCAGATCCACAAGTTAAGGGCTCAGTCCCACAAGACTGCCCTCACTTCAGATGCCAATCTCAAGTCCAAGGCTGTCACCTGTGCTTCTGACTGACCAGCTGTAAATTGGGGTTCCCATGACCCCCATTTCAGATTCAATAATTTACTAGGATGGCTCACAGATCTCAGGGAAATACTTACTTACATTTACTGGTTTATTATATGATAAAGGACACAGACGAATAGCCAAATGAAGAGATACATAGGGCAAGGTCAAGAAGATACCCATGCACAGGAGCTGCCATGTCTGTGGAGTTGGGGTGCACCACCCTTCCAGCACGTAGATGTGCTCACCAACCCAGAAGCTCTCTGAACCCCATTGTTCGGGGATTTTCATGGAGGCTTCATCTCGTCAGCATGACCAATTATTAACTCAATTTCCAACCCTTCTTCCCTCTCCAGAGTGTAGGGGGTCGGGCTGAAAATTCCAAGCTTCCAATCGTGAGTTGGTTTTTCTGGTGACCAGCCCCCCCCCAGGAACCCATCAAGAGTCAACTCATTAGAACAAAAGACTCTCCTATCATCTGGGGAATTCCAAGAGATTTCAGAGCCCTGAGTCAGACACTCCTATCACTAAGGAAATTACAAGTATTTTAGGAGCTCTGTGTCAGGAACTGGGGTCAAAGACCAAATTTTAGCATGAACTGGGGGCAGAGACCAATACATATACATATATTGCTTATTATTTCACATACCCCATGGCAGGTTTCTTACTGGCTGCCATTTCATGCAATACTCAGTTTTCAATCATTCCTGATTTCAGTGACTATGTGCCAAGCACTGTGCTAATCACCTTACGTATTATCTCCCCTGTCATCCTCACAGAAACCCTATAAAGAGGAAATTATTTTTATTATAAAGAAACCAAGGCTTAGCTAAATGATATACAGTCATGTGCCACATGGTGATGTTTTAGTCAACAATGGATCGCATATAGGACAGTGGTCCCATAAGATTGGTACCATATAGCCTAGGTGTGTAGTAGGCTATACCATCTAGGTTTGAGCAAGTATACTCTATGATGTTTGCACAACGATGAAATTGCCTAGCCATGCATTTCTCAGAACATATACCCATCATTAAGCAACTCACGACGGTAATTTATCCAAGGTCACATAATATGTTAGTTAAGGGATTAGCTAAGCTGCTATAACAAAAAGACCTAAATATACAGTGGCTTAAATAAGACAGAAATTTATTTCTCTCTCACATGACAATCAGAGGTGGGAGGTGGATCTGCTTTCCTCAACAGGTAGCTTCCAGATGTGCTCCAATTATTGCCATTGCCCAGCCAGCAGAAAGTGTGAAAGTTAGAATCAAGTGTCATTGAGAAGATGATCCAGAAGTTGCACACATCACCTCTGCCCACATCCCATTGGTCTAAATTTAGTCACATGTCCAGAGTTAGCTGGGCTAAATAGCCTGTAGTTGAGAAACCATGTAGTGGGTAAAAACTCCAGGACACGCTTTTACTAAAAGGAAGAAGAGGAAATGGTTACCAGGAGAGTTGACAGTCCCAGAAGACCAACCAATAAATAAAGAGCCATAATTGACCCCCTGGCCTGTTTGGATCCAGAGCCCTCTTTCTTAACCACGCCAAAGTACCAAACACTTGAAAAACTTCCTTTCCTTGGCATCTGTGACTTTCCTCCGACTGTTCCTGCGGAGGCTTCAGGTTCTCTTCGGGCCTGAGCGTGAGGATCCCACTCCCTCACCCTTCATTCCATCCACCTTCTCCCCTCCCCCCATAACTATTACTGGTTCCTTAAGTACAAAATTATCCTGTGGTTTTCCTATGCCCTGCCCACACCATTGTAAATAGTCCTTTAATAAATTCTCTGCTACGTCCCCAATTCGAATGTGCCATCTGTTCCCTTTGAATCTTCTACCTTGACTGATTCTCCTCATTTGTGGTCAGTGAAGGGCAGTGGTCAGAGAAGGCTTTTAGGCTCATCAGAGTGAAATATCTACAAACCTTAGACATGTCCCCAGCTAGCATTGACCTGCCTTCCCCAGGGGAATAAGCTCCAAGGGGTCTGTGACCCTCTCTCTTACTATTTATTCTTAGAGCCCAGCACAATAAATATTAAGTATGAATGAATACTGAGTCCTACATATGGTAGTTTCTCAACAAATGTGTGTCTGATATTAATTGAATGACCCCAATCTTTTTTATATGACTTTAAACAATTCCTTATGAAGCCATAAGAGATCTTTTTTTTTGGCACAGAAAACACTATGCAATACATACCTTATGTAGCTGTGATGCTCCTGTAATCTCAAATCCTCTTGCACCTTTAGAGGTTTTAATACTTCCTGTCATTGCAACATGTTTACCAGATTTTTTGGGCCCCCGTTGTAATGCTTTGAAGTAGAGTATGTTTGAAAAAACTGTGGTTTGAACTTGAACAAAGCTCATAGTAAACAGATTGCAGACAATTTCCTTTAAATATGACCTTAGAAGCTAGGAATACATTAAGCACATTAGAACAAGGAATTTACCAAGAAAAGGACACAAGATTCAAATTTTCAATCCAAAGCAAATACTACCATATTTCATTAAATCTAAGATACCATTGAACTTTAGATATCCCGTTATGTGCCACTAAAAAAAGAGAAAATAGTGCCATTTAATGTGTTCTTATCATTTATAATTATTTTTTACATATGAAAAGAGGTCATTTAGACTTATTCGGTCATAGATTTTCATTATGTATCACATTGCCCTTTTTCCATACATTTAGGCAAATATGATAACTTTTTGCTTCAATGCCAAATCACACTGAGATTATTTTGAAGATATTGTAAATGGCAATTAAATGCATATAACTCAATTAAAATGACAACAATACGAATAGCTATGACCAGATTCCCACAACTACATTACAACTGTGACTTGGATGGCAGCAATTGTAAGATGCTGTCACTTGTAAGATGCATCTTGCCTTCAGAAATGTTCAAATGAAGGGATGGAGGATGCAGTAAGTGTTGGAACCAATGAAATATGGGACTTAGCCCAGAAGCAAGCTTCAAGGGCTAAGTCCCATATTTCTAATTGCATCCTCTGTAGCATCCTTGGTTAGGGAAGGGTAGGGGAAGACAAGGAGGATGGGTCAGGGAGGCAATAACTAGATAATGCAAATACTCTTTAGTTTCAAATTCATCTTTAGCAAGTCAGATTATACACTACTCTTTAAAAAATTGCTCACTAAATATTACACATTGAACATTTGCTGGTTAATGATTGCTTAAGGTGAGGTTGAGAACTGAAGAATGATCCAATGAATTAACCAGTGGAGAGACCAGTCTAGGTCACAGGGGATGCCCCAAAATACCCGGTAGGAAATGCTTCATATGCTCCAACGAAAGCCTAGATGTTTCCAAAATTAACCCTCAGAAAAGATGGGAAAATTTTATATTTGAGTCCTTATGAAGTCTGTCATATAGTGAAGGACTCTCTCTATTACTTTATTTGACCTACAAAGTATTATTGGAGGAAGGCACATTAGCCTAACTTTACTTAATACTAGTTTGGATGCTTGTAGATATAACCTAATAAAATTGATTTTTTAAAGGGCATATTGTTGTACATTAGTTGTGCCTGGAGGTATGAAAATGATAAGTGTTGGATGTCATTATAATCAAGCCTTTCAAAAATCACCTAAAGCAATATAGAAAGTAGATAGGCTGCAGTGAGCATAGATAAATCAGGAGGCCAACAGGAGAAATAAAAATCCCACTGGCTATCACATTATATGAATGACTCCTTGTGACTTGGGGTAGAATTTCCAGTGACCTCCATCATGCATGGATTAAAAAGTGCTCTATCTCAAACAATTTAGACAAATACAGACAAAGTGCTCTGAAAAACTATGACCCTGGTAATGATGAAACAAGATGCCAAAGATGTCTCTAATCGCATAAATTAAAATTTTTCCACTCATATTTTTTAAGTAATACATTTTACATGTGACTCTAAATATTACATTTTAAGTATGTAATTAAATTAATAATTAAATATTGTGAGTAGATATTGGAGTATTTCCTCTGTATCCCTAGAACTTTGTTTATTCAAGTTGACCAAAAATGGTCATTGTAAAAAAGGAAAATAGCATTTTAAAAAATGAAAATAGCATTACATTCAGTGTTGCCTTATATTTGACCACATATAATTTTTGTCAAGTTAACTGGATAATTTCCCAAATTCTGTGTTTTACTTGGTCTTGTAAAATGCCCCTTCACCTTCAAAAATTATAATAAAGACTATAAAGAGAATGAGCATGAAATGATTAAACAGGAAAATTCTTAAGTGACTGCAGTTAAAGTTACATCAATTTATCACAGCATCTAATTTATCATAGAATAGAATCTGTCTAATGGGAAATCTTGTGAAGTCCAAATCAGCCTAGAAGTTTCTCTTTCCACCAAAATAGGCAAGTATATAGTCTTCTCCCTTACGTCCCAGTGTGGAAGAGACACTCATTCAACGACCATTGATGGAATGCCCTCTGTGGGCAAGATGCTGGTCCAGATGCTGCGGATGCAAAAGTGAAGAGGAGAGTGAACAGTGAACTGGTTCCAGCCCTCCTGGCTTTAGCATGGGAGACAATAAGTTGACAACTAGCCACATAATACATTATTTCATTACAGTACAGGCTGAGCTAGGAGAGCATACTGTAGAGTGGTTCAGAGCTTATGAACACGTGAATGCCCGGAGATGGGAGACTGCATCTGCCTAGAACTTAGAGCTCTGTCACGTTTCTGAAAGTAAACAGATACAGAGAGAAGCCTTTCCTGGCATCAAGGCACTTAGCCACGCCCAGTGGAGCGCGCCTAACAGCCTTGACTCCTTAACAAGGACTCCCTTATTTGAGCTCCACACTGAGCATTTTTGCAGTATGAGATGTTCAATTAGTAGTAGAAAAAGAAAAGGCTCCTGATAGGACCAAGCGACCATTCCAGTGCAAACTGGTGCAGGATAAGAGTGACGTGGGACATTCTGAAAAGGTCAGCAGACAAAACACAGAACCTGGCTGACAAAAGAGGATCAGGGACACAGCGGAGACCCATCCCTTAGGTACACACAAAGTCCCCAGCAGCAGAGGATTATAAATTAATAGCAGAACCACACTGCAAGGTATTAGTAGTTGTTCTATATAAAATGGTGTTTGCACTGAGTGTTGAGTAAATTGGATCTAGGTCTCCTTCCATGTGTGGGTTTGGGCATTCTTAATTAATGCCTTTATTAGCTCTATGAAATTCCAAGCTAATGAACCCGCCAGGTATTGTTATAGCCATATTCAGCGAAACACTGACAATGATGGTCCAGTTTCTGGTGCCTCCAAGGGGAAGACCAGGTAAGCAATGTCCCTTTCCCTACAGAATGCTCCCTTAATAAGCTACCTGAGTGTGCAGCGTGTTACAATTACTTAGAAGTACTTTTCAACGACTACTCCAGAAGGAAAAGAAGACGGATGAAATCAAAGGTGGTCAGTGCTGCCAACTGTTCAGGAGGAATCTGTCATTTTCTAGATCAGAAAAAAAAAGGATCTCGTAGACTCACAATTATTTTGGTCTTCCCTTTGTGCTCTCACTGCTGCTGCTTAACATAATACTTCTCACACACCCCAGTGGCCTTTAGAGTACAGACAAATCTCCCTGACATTACTCAGCTCTCCAGTCCTCTATTCTCATGCAAATTCACCCTATACATCCTCTTCTTTCTCATTCCATTCTTATTCTGAAACATAAAAAGAACAATCTCTCCCCCAAGTCCTGTGGTTGCACCAGAAGGGGTAGAGGCTAATGACCTTTTGTATCTTTTCCCTCACTAATTCCTAATCTGATCCCAACATGTTCTCCCTAATGTTGCTGCCTGAACCCGTCTGCAGTTTGAGCTTTTCATGGTCCTGTCCAATGGCCTCAGCAATTCACATTCATAAAAAGTGAGATTAAATGTTTGTAACTGCTGGCCTGGACTCCTGAATTCCATTTCTGGCTCTGCTAATGATTTCTTTTCAAGGGCAGATTTTTTCCTCAGTGAAGAGAGTGATGTCTCTCTAGCTGTAGGAAGAGTTATTAAAAAACAGGCCAGATCTCTCCAAATCTAGTGAGTTTAGTAAACTCAGGGCAAAATACAGTGACAACAACTAAAACTTCACAATATTATAAACTATTAAAACATCAATAAAAATTTTTTAAAAATACAGTGACAGAACCACTCATTCATTAAGCAAATATTTATTATCTATTTTATATCCTGCAAGAAATACACACATATAGACAGTCTTTACGTTCAAGAAACTTAGGATCTAGTAGAAGAGATAAAACAAAAATATTTTTTGAAAAATGAATGCTTCAAGAGCCACAGGAGTTTGGAGGAGGGAAAGAATTTGAACTTTCTTGCCGTTGCTTTTTGAATTCTTTTTGATTGGCTCTATATAGGCCTGCAGCAGACTATGCCACCCCAAATACGCCACTTTGGTGTATTGATTGTTATGAGCTGCGGGTACTTGAAAAACAGCATATGCAGGGAGAGGCTTTCTCTGAACTCCCCTCATCTGCCTAATGACAGATCCTCCAAAAGGAACTCAGTTGTCATAGATTGCCTCCCCAAGAGCTTCATCAACCAGGAAAGATGGACTTTGGTCGCAGGAGAGGAGCCTAGAAGTCAACACCACACGCAGACAAACTTTGTCACAAACTATCATACCTCCCATCTATCCTTCTAAGGGCCCATTCATCTTCCTAAAAATCATTTGCTCTCCTCTAAGAGGCCTACATCCCCTCTCCCTTTCCCTATTAAGATGGTATTTAAGGCTGAATTCTAAGCCACCTTGGGGAGTTACTCATCTTTCCCTGGGTATCTCCATGTATACATGAGGTCTATGTGTTGATAAACTTCTGTTCTTTTTCCCTTGTTAATCTGTCTTTTATTACAGGAGTCTCTGCCAAGTACTCAGAAGAGTAGAGGGAAAATTATTTTTCCTCCCGTACAGCCCCAAACGTGCCAAATTTGATCCAAACTAACTCAATAGTCATCCAAGTCATGAAATATAAAAAGTTTGCTGTAAAGTTCTATGAGCATCAAGATGAACAACAGTAGCCAAAGCTAACATTTAATAACCACTTGCTACGTGCCAGATACTGTGCTAGGACATAACGTCCCTTATGTCCATTATCTGATTTAACCCCCACAGCAACTCTGAGAAGGAGGTAAAGTTACTACCCCCATTTGACAGATGAAGTTGTTAAAAACAAGACAACAGGCCCAAAATGGAGTCGCTTATGCTAAGACCATGTCACCAAACTGAGACTTAACTACGGTTTTGGCTCTCCCAGAAATGGAGTCTTAAACCAGTCAATCGGGAATCACCTGGTCAGCACTAGGTAGGTCATCTGTCTGACAGACCCCTGCCATCCCCTACAGGAAAGTGATCTTGCAATACCCACCTTATTTTTGCCAGTATCACTTCCTTGTTCCTGCTCCCTTCTGCCTGTAAAAGTCCTTCATTTTGCACAGCAACTCAGAACTGCTTGCTGGACTGGATGCTGCCCGATTCATGAATCATTGAATAAAGCCAATAAGATCTTTAAATTTACTCAGTTGAATGTTGTTGTTTAGCAAAGTAAAAGGAGGTTCAGACAGGCTAAGTAATTTACTCAAAGTAGATGGCAATGCAGGAATTTAAAAACAATTCTGTCTGTCCAAATCCTTACCATTGCACGTCCTGCCTCCTCTTTTCCCAGCAAGAAAGTTGTATCAAGGAGCAAAACACTTTTTCTCTATCCCCTATCATGTTTGTGATTGAGAGCCTGCAAATTAAACTGACTAAACATGTATGAGCAAGGGAAAAAAGCAGATTCTTATTTATGTGTATACATAGGAGTTCACAGAAAAATGTGACTGAAGGAAGTGGTAAAAATTGGGATGGGGACAAGGGCCACTTCTGGGACTTCTTAGAAGGGGGGCAGAAAAGGCATTTAAGAAAACACAAATGACTTTTTTGAAAGATAAACAGAACGTTAGGAGAACACATGGGAGACATGATAGAATGTCTCTTTGGATGTGGTGCCAGCTTCTGGGCTTCTCTCTCCAAAAAGAGAAGGTTAGAGTTGCTCTAGCGGTTTATTACTGTTGAGTTCTTTTAGGGGGCTCTGCTTTTCGGCAGATAAGGCATTTCAGGAACTCAGATGCCTTCACCTCAGAATAATTCTTGTGCTAAAGTGGCGTATCTTGGGGTGGCATATCCTGATCCCTGTCAGTTGCAATCTGTTAGAATACAAACACAAATAACAATAGTACAACAGAGGACAAGTTAAATGCCATAAAAGAATGACTAAAATGCAATGAAAGTTTTCAGAGAAGAGAGAGATCACTATACTAATGAGGACATCAGGGAAGATTGATCAAAGCACAGGCAAATAAGATGCATCTTAGGATTTCAGCAGGCAGAGATAGGAAAAGCATTCTATTAGGCTGAAAAAACATTTTTTCTAATGGGTATAGCGGTAGAAGTGTACAGAATCTATCTAGAGCACATTACATAATCTAGTCTGGCTGAAAAATATGAAATACTTCAAAAATCTGCACGTTATCCTTACAAAGGTTCTCAGCTCCCCTAATTGAAACTTTGCTATAGGTTAAGACTGAGCAACAGACATATTATTATTAAATCAAGAAATAGTTTTTGCTAGGACTAGGAACTGTTTTGATCTTTTGAAACAAAGGACAGGCTATCCTTTAATAGTGAATAATTCTCTATTAAATGGTAAAAAAATTCCCTATCATCGTAATTGATTGATGGAATTGCACTGGCCTAGTTGGGAGCAAAAGTCCTCAGCTGGAAGGCCCTGACACCTGGGATGTTGGCATCAGTTGTGAGATACATCACAAGGAGTTAGTCTCTAGCACTTTTTCCAAATATTTCCTTTCTGAAAAAATACATGAGAACAGAGGGGATTTCTGAGAAGATAGTGGAGTAGGAAACACCAGGAGTCTGGCTCTCCACCTCGACAATAATTGCACTGCTGGAATGCATCTGATGGAACTACTTTGGAACTCTGGAGTCTATTGAAGGCTTGCAAATTCCAGGGGAAGATTTGGATGGTAAAGTGCAGTTAATTTCAGCTCTTGGCAGAGTGGCAGCTCTCTGTCCCCCACCCCCAGCCACATGGCAGGCAGCTGTGCACCAGTTCCTGGCACAGCCTGCACACAGCTTAGGTGAGACAGGGCAAAAAGAACCCTGTCCTCAAAATATCAGGGATCTCTGCTGTGATTGCTGCTTCTGATCACAGAGGTGCAGACAAAGAGTCAGGTAGCCATTGTTGCTGTACCTCCCCCTATTGTTACAAGTCCCTCCCCCCCATGGCTGAAGTGACTTCCAGGGGATTAAAAGGACCAGCACTCTTTCCCCCCACCCCTTTTCCTCTTTTTCCCTTTTTGGGAGCGAGACATTAAAAACTAGGATAGTCAGCCCAGCCCCAGTGACCTAATGGTTAAGCTCGGCACATTTCACTTTGGCGGCCAAGTCTCAATTCCCAGGCATGCACCTACACCACTCATCTGTCAGTGGCTGTGTTGTGGTGGTGGCTCACATACAAAAAGAGGAAGATTGGCAGCAGATGTTAGCTCAGGGCAAATCTTCCTCAGGGGAAAAAAAAAAAAACTAGGACATTCAAAAACAACTGCATATATAGGGAAAATTAGAAAATGACCATGTATACCCAGGGAAAGGCTTATAAAAGAACTGAGAAGACCTTAACTTTGCACCTCAGACTGATCATCAGCACAGAGAGAGCTTACAACAGTCAAAAAAAGAAAAGCAATGACAAAAACAGCAATCTCCGGGGAAGGGGGAGAATCTGATCCCCAGAGTTACCACATTATTAGATTCAAATGTCCAGTTTTCAACAAAAAAATTACAAGACATAGCAAGTAACAGGAAAGTATGACTCATTCAAAGGAAAAAAATAAATCAACAGAAACTGTCCCTGAAGGACACCTGATGGTGGATTTACTAAATAAAGACTTTAAAACAAGTGTCTTAAACATGCTTAAAGAACTAGAGAAAGATGTGGAGAAAGTCAAGAAAATGATCTATGAACAAAATGGAAATATCAATAAAGAGTTAGGAAACCTAAAAAGAAATTCTGGAGCTGAAAGTTACTATAACTGAAATGAAAATTTCACTACAGTGGTTCAAAGGCAGATTTAAGCAGACAGAAGGAAGAATCAGTGAATTTTTAAGATAGGGTAATGGAAATTATCAAGTCTGAGAAACAGAAAAAACAATTGAAGAAACATGAACAGAGCCTAAGGAATCTGTGAGGCATCCTCAGGTAGACCAACATATGCATTGTGGGAGTACCCAAAAGAGAAAAGGGCAAGGAGAATATTTGAATAAATAATGGCTGAAAAATTCCAAATTTGTTGAAAGATATGAATATAAACATCAAAAAAATTCAAAGAAACTCCAAGTAAAATGAACTCAAAGAAACTCACACCAATAAGCACTATAATCAAACTTTTTTTTATTGCAGTAACGTTGGTTTATAACATTGGATAAATTTTGGATGTACATCATTATATTTTGATTTCTATGTAGATTACATCATGTTCACCAACCAAAGACTAATTACAATTCATCACCATATACACGTGCCTAATCACCCCTTTCATCCTCCTCCCTCCTCACTTCCCCTCTGGTAACCACCAATCCAATCTCTGTCTCTATGTGTTTGTTGTTGTTTTTATCTTCTATTTATGAGTGAGATCATATGGTATCTGTCTTTCTCCCTCTGACTTAGTTCACTTAACATAATACCCTCAGGGTCCATCCATGTTGCCACAAATGGCAAGATTTCATTCTTTTTTATGGCAGAGTAGTATTCCATTGTGTATATATACCACATCTTCTTTATCCATTCATCCCTTGATGGGCACCTAGGTTGCTTCCAAGTCTTGGCTATTGTGAATAATGCTGCAGTGAATGTAGGGGTGGATATATCTTTATGCATTTGTGTTTTCATGTTCTTTGGGTAAATACCCAGCAGTGAAATGGCTGGATCATATGGTAGTTCTATTCTTAATTTTTTGAAGAATCTCCATGCTGTTTTCCATAGTGGCTGCACCAGTTTGCACTCCCACCAGCAGTGCATGAGAGTTCCCTTCTCTCCACATCCTCTCCAACACCTGTTATTTCTTGTCTTGTTAATTACAGTTATTCTGATGGGTCTGAGGTGATATTTCACGGTAGTTTTGATATAATCAAACTTTCAAAAGCCAAACACAAAGAGAGAATCTTGAAAGCAACAAGGGAGATGTGACTTCTTACATACAAAGGATCCTCGATAAGATTATCAACAGATTTCTCATTAGAAACTTTGGAGGCCAGAAGGCAGTAGGCTGATATATTCAAAGTGCTAAAAGAAAAAAATGTCAACTAAGATTCCTATATCCAGCAAAATTGTCCTTCAAAAGTGAGGGAGAAATTAAGACATTCCCAGATAAACAAAAGCTAAGAGAGTTCATTACCACTAGACCTGCCTTGCAAGAAATGATCAAGGGAGTCCCACAGGGCAAAAGGAAAGGACACTAGACAGTAACTTGAAGCCATATGAAGAAATAAAGATCTCAATAAAGGTAAATGCACAGGCAATTGTAAAAGCTAATATTATTGTGACAACAATTTATAACTCTATTTTTTGTTTTCAACATGATTCAAGAGACTAAAACATTTCTAAAAGAACAATCACTTGGGGGCTGGCCTGGTGGCATAATGGTTAACTTTGTGCACTCCGCTTCAGCAGCCCAGGGTTCACAGGTTCAGATCCTGGATACGGACCTACACACCACTTATCAAGCCATGCTGTGGCAGGAGTCCCACTTATAAAGGAGAGGAAGGTGGGCACGGATATTAGCCCAGGGCCAGTCTTCCTCAGCAAAAAGAGGAGGATTGCCAACAGATGGTAGTTCACGGCTAATCTTCCTAACCAAAAAAAAAAAAAAAGAACAATCATTTGTCCAAAAACTGGTATTATTATAACTTTGGTTTGCAAATCCACCTTCATTTTCTACATAATTTAAGAGACTTATGCATTTAAAAGAATTTAGTTTATGTTTTGGGGCACACAATGTATAAAGATGTAATTCTGTGACATCAGCAACTGAAAGGGGAGGAGATGGAGCTATAAAAAAGCAGAGCTTTTTTATGTTATTGAAGTTAAGCTGGTATAAATTCAAATCAGAGTGTTATAAATTTAAGATGTTAAATATAATCTCCAAGGTAACCACAAGGAAAATGGCCATAGAATGTACATAAAAGGAAATGAGAAAGGCATTTCACTAGAAAAAAATCAACTAAACACCAAAGAAGACAGCAATGTATGAAATGAGGACAGAAAAACCTATAAGGAATATAGAAAACAAATAGCAAAATAACAGAAGTAAGTCTTTCCTTATCAGTAATTACTTTAAATGTAAATAGATTAAACTCTCCAATCAAAAGACAGAGACTGGCAGAAGGGATAAAAACACATGATCCAACTATATGCTGTCTACAAGAGACTCACTTTAGATCCAAAGACACAAATAGATTAAAAGTGACAGGATGGAAAAAGATACTCCATGCAAAGAGTAACCAAAAGAGAGAAGGGATGGCTATACTAATATCAGACAAAATAGACTTTAAATCAAAAAAGTTTCTAAGAGACAGAGAAGGACATTATATATTAAAAAGTTTCAATACAGCAAGAAGTGATAACAATTATAAACATTTACATACCTAATGACAGACCACCAGAATATATGAAGCAAAAACTGACAGAATTGGAGGGAGAAATAAACAGTTCTACAATAACAGTTGGAGACTTCAATAACACACTCTCAATAACAGACAGAACCACCAGACAGAAGATATGTAAGGAAAGAGAGGACAGCACAGTAAACCAACTAGATGTAACAGACATTATACAAAATGTTCTAAGAAATAACAACAGCATACATATTTTTCTCAAGTGCACATGGGACATTTTGCATGATAGACCATATATTGGGCCACAAATTAAGTCTCCACAGATGTAAAAAGACAGTTATCATACAAAGTATCTTCTCCAGCCACAAGAGGATGCAGTTAGAAATCAATAACAGAAGTAAAACTGGAAAATTCCCAAATTTCTGGAAATTAAACAACATGCTCTTAAACAACCAATGGGCCAAAGAAGAAATCACAAGGGAAATTAGAAAACACTTAGAAATAAATTAAAACAATGCCACAACATAACAAAACTTATGGCATGCAGCAAAAGTGGTCATAAGGGGGAAATTTATAGCTATAAATGCTTACATTAAAAATCCAGGGGCTGGCCTGGTGGCATAGTGGTTAAGTTTGCACACTCTACTTCAGTGGCCTGTGGTTTCACAGGTTCAGATCCCAGGCACAGACAGACACACCACTTGTCAAGCCATGCTGTGGTGGCATTCCCATACAAAGTAGAGGAAAATGGGCATGGATGTTAGCCCAGGGCCAGTCTTCCTCAGCAAAAAAGAGGATTGGCAACAGATGTTAGCTGAAGGCCAGTCTTCCTCACAAAAAAAATTAAATAAAAATAAAAATCAAGAAAAATCTCAAATCAACAACCCAACTTTACATTTAAGGAACTGGAAAAAGAAGAGCAAACTAAACCCAAAGGTAGCAGAAGGAAAAAAATCATAAAGATTAGAGAAGGGATAAACAAAATAGAGAATAGAAAAACAGAGATAATTAATGAAACCAAAAGTTTGTCCTTTTAAAAGATTAACAAAATTGCCAAAGCTTTAGCTAAATGGACTAAGAAAAAAGAAGAAAACACTCAATGGTGCTCTTTTACTTTTTCCTTTCCAATTTGTATGTCTTTTCATTTCTGTCTTTTTATTTCAGAAATGAAAATGGAGACATTACTACTGATTCTACAAAAATAAAGAGGATTATAAGCAAGTACTATGAACAGTTGTACACCAACAAATTAGATAACCTAGATGAAATGGACAAATTTCTAGAAACACAAAACCTACCAAGACTAAATCACGAAGAAATAGAAAATTTGAATGACATAACTAGTAAGGAATTTAAAGAGTAATCAAAAAATTCCCCAAAAATAAAAGCCCTGGACCCGATGGCTTCACTGGTAAATTCTACCAACATTCAAAGAGGACCTAATACCAATCCTTCTCAAACTTTTCCAAAAAAATTGAAGAGCTGGGAACACTTCCTAACTCATTCTATGAGGCCAGCATTACCTTGATACCTAAAGCCAAACAAAGACACTATAAGAAAAGAAAACTACAGATTAATATTCCTTATGAACATTGATGTAAAAATCCTTAACAAAGTACTAGCAAACTGAATTCAGCAGCATATTAAAAGGATCATACACAATGATCAAGAGAGATTTATTCCTGAAATGCAAGGATGGTTCAATTTACAAAAATCAATCAGTTATACACCATATTAAGAGAACAAAGGAGTAAAAAAACACATGATCATCTCAATTGAAGGAGAAAAAGCATTTGACAAAATTCAACATCCTTTCATGATAAAAAACACTCAACAAACTAGGAATGGAAGGAAAACACCTCTACATAATAAAAATCATATATGAAAAATCTACAGCAAACATACTCAATGGTGAAAGATTGAAAGCTTTTCCTCTAACATAAGGAACAAGACAAGGATGCCTACTTTGCCACTTCTATTTAACCTAGTACTAGAAGTTCTAGCCCAAGCAATTAGATAAGAAAAAGAAATAAAAGACATCCAAATTGGAAAGGAAAAAGGAAAATTATCTCTGTTGGTAGATGATATGATCTTACATCTGGAAAACTCTAAAGATTCCACAAAAATGCTGTTAGAACTAATAAATGAATTCAGCAAAGTAGCAGGATACAAAGTTAACACACAAAAATCAGTAGCATTTCTATACACTAACCATGAACAATCTGAAAAGGAAATTATGAAAACAATTCCATTTACAATAGCATCAAAAAAGAATAAAATACTCAGGAATTAACTTAACAAAGGAGGTAAAAGACTTACACAATGAAAACTATAAAACATTGCTGAAAGTAATTAAAGAAGATATAAATAAATGGAAATACAGCCCATGTTCATGGATTGGAAGACTTAATATTGTTAAGATGTCAATACTACCCAAAGCAGCCTACAGATTCAATGCCATCTCTATCAAAATCCTAATGTTTTTTGCAGAAATAGAAAAACTCATCATAAAATTCACATGGAATCTGAAGGGACCCCAAATAGCCAAAACAATCTTGAAAAAGAACAACGCTGGAAGACTCACACTTTCTAATTTCAAAACTTACTGTAAACCTATAGTAAAAAAAAGTGCGGTACTGTCATAAAGACAGACATATGACCAATGGAATAGAATAGAGAGCCCAGAAATAAATGCTCACATGTATGGTCAAATGATTTTTGGCAAGGGTGCCAAAACACTTTCAACAGGGAAAAGACAGTCTTTCCAACAAATAGTTTTGGGAAAACTGGATATCCACATGCAAAAGAATGAAGATGGGCCCTTACCTAACACCATACACAAAAATTAACTCAAAATAAATCAAAGATCTAAATGTAAGATCTAAAACTATAGAATTCTTAAAAGAAAAGATAGGGCAAAATCTTCACTACATTAAATTTGGCAATGATTTCTTGGATCTGACACTAAAGGCATAGGCTACAAAAGAAAAAAAAGACAAATTGGACTTCATGAAAATTTTAAAATTTTGTGCATCAAAAGACAATATTAATAAAGTAACAAGGCAACCCAAAGAATGGAAGAAAATATTTGCAAATCATATATTTGATAAGGAATTAATATCCAAAATATGTAAAAAACTCCTACAACTCAACAATAAAAAACAATCTGATTCAAAAATGAGCAAAGGACTTGAGTAGACATTTGTCCAGAGGAAATATACAAATGGCCAATAAGCACATGAAGAAATGCTGAACATCACTAATCACTGGGGAAATGCAAATCAAAATTGTAATGACATACCACTTCACACCCATTAGAATGGCTACTATTGAAAAAAAACAAAACAGAAAATAATAAGTGTTGGTGAGGATGTGGAGAAATTGGAACCACTGTGCACTGTTGGTGGGAATGTAAAATGGTACAGCTCTATGGAAAATAGTATGGCAATTCCTTGAAAAAATTAAAAACAGAAATAGGGTATGATCCAGCAACCCTACTTCTGGGTATATACCCAAAAGAACTGAAGGCAGGGTTTCAAAGAGATATTTGTTGTTATACACCTGAAACTAATAGAATATATGTCAACTATACCTCATTTTTAAAAAGAGAGATTTGTACATCCATGTTCATTGCAGCAATATTCACAATACCAAAACATGGAAGCAACCCAAGTGTCCATCAACAGATGAATGGATAAGTAAAATGTGGCAACATACAATGGAATATTAAGAAGGAAATTCTGACACATGCTACAACATGGATGAACCTTGAGGACATTATGCAAAGTGAAATAAGCCAGTCACAATAAGACCAATACTGTGTGATTCCATTTATATGAGGTACTTCGAGTAGTTAAGATCATAGAGACAGAAACTAGAATGGTAGTTGTGAGAGGCTGAGAAGAAGGGAGAATGGAGAGTTATTGTTTAATGGGTACAGTTTTAGTTTTACCAGATGAAAAGCGTTATGGAGGTGGATAGTGGTGACGGTTGCACAACATTATGAATATATTTAATACCACTGAATTATACACTTAAAAATGGTTTGATGGGCTGGCCTGAAAACAGGGCCACCTAAGATGGCCGACTTCCCACCCAAGATGGCCGATTTCCCGCCAAAGCACTTGGAACAACAATGCCACCTGAAACTAAGGCGGGGAGGAAAAAAGACTTACCACAAAGAGACTCCCCAGATAACCCGCTAGGACTTTTCAAACCCTCCCACTGGCCAATCACGATTGACCACGTTTTTCAAACTCCCCCCCGCTGACCAATCACAGTCGGCCACCCCCTACCTAAAAACCACTGTTGCTTTGTCTGGCCCACGACTTCCTCGACTCCCCCTTGGAGTCGCAGAACCTCGCCCGAGGGTGCTCGCAATAAACTCGTCCCACTGCCCATTCTGCCTTGTGGTCTCCATTCGCCCGCCGGTCATTACTCATTCCGAAAACCTGACATGGTTAAGATGGTAAATTTTGTTATGTGTATTTTAACACAATAAAAATTTCAAAAAAAAGAAACGCACTATTAAAAATTTGAAAAACTGAATGGTAGAAGAGAACATTAGCCCAACAGACTTTATTTCATGGCATTTATTTGCCCTCCAACCAGCTTTCTTTGTTGTCTGAGAAAGGCAGGGAATTGCAGCTATGGCAAAGAATTCCCCGTAACGGGCAGCCCATCTTCTCTCTGTAGCCAGAAGTACGTCTGGTGGCGGACACCGTTCTCACATGTGTCACTACCACGAAAGGCTTGAGAACCCCTGTATGCATGTGGCTTTAATCTCTAGGCAAAATGAGAGTTCCTCATTCTCAAACACATAGTAGACATGAAGGAACTTCTTTAAGCGACTATAAGGAAAAGGCACCACGCAATTTAAAAGGTGTTAGGACTGATGATCATCTCTAAGTGACTTTTTGCAAACACACGCCTGGTGTCCTGATCTTTCAGGAACATTTTGAGGGGGGTGTCTTTTTGAGCGGTAGAGGGATGAGTTGGGTGTGTGTGTGTGTGTGTGTCCCATTTTCATCTCTACTGCGTGGATTCACACAACCTAAAACACTAGCATCAAAAGACCCCAATGAATGTTATAGATGCCAGCACCTCCAGCATGATCCTGGGCTTTTATACGTGACACATGGGAATAATTCATGAAAATAACCAGGCAGTCTCACACCATATATCTGGTCAGTAGACCCTCCCTGTCTTTAAGCTTGTATTGGAAGTAGCTAGAAGAACCCTACCCTCTCTTATCAGAAAAGCTCCTTAGTTGCATAAGCTTATTTAATTAACGAATCACTCAGGTGACTAGTCAAGATGTAGGAATAACAGTGGTTCAAAATGCGCCGATTTTTTGTTTCGGGAGTTTTGGGGTTTCTTGACAGCATGAGAATATTCCTGGCTAAGTAACAGGGCAGCAGGAACTACTGTTGTAAATCACACTGACTTTTGCCAGATCGTTTAAGGCAGGATGGAAAGTTCAGCCAGTCAAAGAACAGGCTGGCGCTCTATTCCGCACCTCATAAAATGAGCCCAAGGTACCTTTGCAAGAAAGCCACTTGGACCATACAATGCCAGAGTCACTGGGGAAGAAAGAAAATGTGAAAAGCAAACCATAGGCTTTAAAAAAATGCAAATCCAGCTTATGTTTGGATTCAACTATTTTAACATACGACCTCTCAGCTCACTAGCCACTCCACTTGGAAGGAAATTCTAATTTATTTCTAAGGAGTGGCAAAATTCATTAGAATCACAGTCTTCTCCTCTAGCTTTATGGTTTTAAAAATTGCCTCTGGGCACTCGCCTAAAATAACTTTTGAGAGTCTGTACTTCAATAAAGAGTCCTTTGCTGAAACTTGGATCAGATGTTCATTTATTACCCTTACCTCTTAATCAATTAAAAAATATATCGTAAAAGCACATTCTTTATAAGAGGAAAAACACAGCAGCTATTCTTCTTGCTGTGCTCACAGCCCAATTTTTTTTAAATGAAGGGAACTACACATGCATGCTGAGTGTAGAAATTCTGCCTGCATCATGGGGTAGCTAAATGAAATGTTATTACATTATCAGAATCAGACAGAAAGGGATGGGTTGGAGGTAATAACTTCTTTTTGCAAGTGTCAGCTCTGAATGCGGGTGCAAGTGTTTAAGGGACTGGGAAAAGGACTAGAAAATCATGTTTTTAAACCTGAGCATTCTCTTGGTAAAAGGAATCTCACTTTTTCTGTCTTAAAATTGGGAAGATTACAAAAGTGTTTGTAGAGACAGCTTATTCCTAAATCCCCAAAACCTGGGAGCCCCTCCCCAACTTTCCATTCTTCTTGGCACATGACTATTGTGGACCCAGCCAGCTCCCAAATACAGTCATTGAGACATATGATGTCACAGTCGAGGATGCATGTTCCTCTTCCTGGTGCCCCCACACCCCACACACACACTCATAAAGAATGGAAACAGCTCTGAAAATCATGTGCTTAAGCATGTTTTGTAAGGTTATGTGGCTACATCACCCAGGGACGAAAGAAAAGGAAAACCTAGACAGCAGAGAGAAAAAAGATGTTATCACAGAAGGGTTTATTCTCTTTAATCAGAATTTTCTGCTCTCTAAAATCAATGAGTTGGCCACTAAACAAATGAAAACAAACAAACCAAAAAACAAAACTTCTTGACTACTGCTTAAAACGCTTTCAAAGGAAGTCTTTCTGAAATGTTAAATTTCCGGTCCATCTAAAACAGCAACATTTTGACATGTTAGACTTAGCATGGCTTTGTCCTTCAACTGGGGACAATCCATCAATGAACACATAATTTTGAGTGATACCTACATGCCTCCTGCTGCATCTGGGGTTGAGGGCTGGATATCAGGGAAGTTAGGGTTTCTACCCATAGGAAGTCTGTGGTCAAGTTTGGAAGACACAAGTAGCATGTGAAATAATTAACAAACTCTGCCAGATAATACATAAGAAGGTGTGCAAGTGTGTGACCGTCATAGGAGTTATGAATTCCATGGGGGTGTGTTGCAGATTGGGGTCCTCAGGAAGCAGACTGGGGCAGAGATTAGGTGCAGGAAGTTCTTAGGGAGTGCTCTCAGGGTGCACCTGTGGGGGCAAGGAAGGACTCAGGTCTGAGCCGATGAAGTTGGGCTGTGATGCAGGCCCTGTGAGGGAAGCTCTGAAGCTTCAAAACTGTCCCATGCTGGGCCTTTAAGCAGCCCCTCACATTCCCACCAGTCACTGGGTGTGGGGTGCCCAGACAGGATCGTGACCTAGAGCAAGAGGGCTCCTGGAGCAGAGGCAATTCCCGTGGTGCGCTGATGGCTGGTGGCTTCTCACCTGACCTGCAGCTCTCCCAGCAGCTGGGTAATAAGTTCTTCAATCTTGAAGGGGGAATCTGGGTGGCACAGCATCCACAAGGGGATGGCTCCAGGTCACAACTTCCCCTGCGCTGGGAAAGGTCCCCACTCACAAGGGAAGGCCCCCGGTAGCCCCACTTCCTCGCCCACCTCCACCTGGCTGAATGATCGAATCACCTGACTCAAGCTTACACATTCCAGCTTTCTCCTGGGACTTGAAACTTGGCACAGATGCAGGAGGGAGCAGTTACTGGAGCTGGGGCAGTGCCCTACAAAGTCGAAACACGTCTGCCGCTGAGATCCCTGGAGAGTCTCCCTTCAGTCTCCCTTCAGCCAGGGTTTCAGCTCTCCCTTCAGTTCAGTGAGGTACCGCAGGACTTTCCCAGGAAATCCATGTTTGGGCCTGTATTCCAGAACTGGGTATTGTTAGTTGGAAAAAAAAAAAGTTTACCGTGATTAACAAATAGGGATTATAAGGAGGACTGAGATAATCTACTATTGTGTGATTTCTATGTGTATAATGCCCAAACTCTCAACCTGGTGAAGGCAGGGAACAAGGCTGCCTTGTTTACTGTGGGATTCCTACTTCTGCTGGGTGATTGGCATAGTATGAGCACCTAACAAATATCTGTTCAGTGAATGAATGAATGAAAGAAAATGAAGCCCTTCAATGTAGATTGGGGTCATCAAAAGACTTCATGAAGGAGATGGATCATCAAAAGACTTCATGATGGAGATGGGACTTGATCTCAGCATAACATGGAAGAATTTAGCTAAGAAAAGAAAGGGACCCTGCCAGGAAGAAAAGAAACACAAATATACAGGCAAAGGAGACCAGCTGCTTGGAGGGGAGGTTATGGGTTATAGGATTAGGCCAGATTGAGCAGAGTATTGAAATCCATGGGGAGCAGAGTAGACCTTGTGTGGGGGGCAGTAGGAAGGTGTTGCTAGGTCCTGTGCAAAGGATAGCTGGATTCCGTGTCAGCTTCTGTTCTCTCTAATGAAAACTCAGACTGAGAGACAATCTAATGCCAAAACCTGTTAGAAATTTCCACCCACCTTTATAACCAATGGAACTGGGTTGAGAAAAATCTGTTTAGAGCCAGAGTGAAAAAAGCAATAAGACATGTTATACCCCTCTTGGAGTCTACTTCCTGCCTCAGAGACTGAGGGTCTATGGCTACCAAAAAGCTGAAGAATGAGGTGTGAGGCAGCCAGAGTAAGATCCCTGTAAGCACCCTGGCTCTCTGCCAGAAAACTCAGGACAAGAGAGAGAAGTCGATGCAGTGGTACATTGCAGCCTGGGAGGCATCACCTCACAGGTAAAATTCTGTGGGTTGAGTCAGAGAAGAGAAGAATCTGAGTGGCAGTTTGGGGACTGCAATCTATCCCGGAGGGTGTGGTCCACCCAGGGGATTGCAGTCCACTCTGGGGATTGCAGTTGTTCCCGGGTTCCAATAGTTCAAAGAATCAAAAGACAGGTCAAAGGAGGGTTAGGAAGTTCTTATACCTGAGTCCCTCAAGAGCCCCACTAGATGAATCTCTCTGGGGACATGGGTAGAGAGCTAAACTCATCCATCTGCCCCCAGCTTTAGATCTAAGAAGGCAAAGTATATCGTGAGTAGAACCAAGGGCAATTAATAGCAATTAAAGGTCTGATAGCAATCATTAAGTGTGAACAGATCTCCCTCTTGTCTGAAGTTCAGAAAAGGGAGGGAGAAAAAACACTTGAGGTCTATGAAATCACACTTAGATAAAGGGAAAAGGAAAAATGCCCAGAGAGCTCTCAGAAAAAGCCTACAAGTAAAAATGATCCTATGCAGGATCCAGAAAAGAAATCAGGAAATGGTTTGGTATCCTTAATATGATGAAGGCAAGAAGATCCATGTGATAATTTGTAAAAAGTAATAAATACCATTTAGAGAAAACAGGTTGAAATGAAAGCAAAAGTATTCATTATATTATTAATACTCTTTAGTTGTGAAAACAAAAAAGGTAAAAATGAAAGCAAAAAAAGAGAAGGGATTTATAGAAAGAATATGGGGTGATTTACAGACCCCAGGGCAGGAATAGATCAGGGGCCTCAGAAAGGACTGGAACTGGAATGCTAAGGGAAGGGAAGCAGTGTTCTCTGAGCTCTCTTTGCTCCACTCCCTCACCAACAATGGATGTGATTAATATCCTTCATTTCTGTCACAATGATAGGAGAAACGATACTATCTCATTTTCGTATGCATTTCTTTGCTTATTAGGGAAGTTGAGCGTGTTTTCAGGTTCATCAATATTTCCACTGAGCCTGTGAACCGGGCTGCTGTGAGGAATGAGATGAGAAAATAGAAAAAAATTCTGAAAACAAATGGAGGCGGCTGTGCTACTCTTCTTTTGTAAAAAATGAACAGAGGTTTATATTGAATACATATTTCAAATAAAGTCTGAAGTTCATCAGGTTTCTATTAAAGAAGAGCAATGTGTATGTGCACAAAGGCTATTCTAGGTGATGAAATTGCAAGCAAGAAAATAAGCACTTGATGGTTAGACATACTAACGATTTGTCATTTAGCCCTAAAATAAACCAAAAAAAAGGGAAAAGAAAAGAAAAATGGTGAACCTAAAAGAAATTTCATATAATCGGTCATCTTTTCTAGACTGTCTTTGTTTGATTTCATGAGACTCTGTTTTCTGCAGGAAAAGATTGTGTCTGCTCACTTAGCTGTGAGGTATTTTCCTCAAGTTTTAACCCAACGAAATCAAAATAATTAATAAGAATTACTTGACCTTGTTTTCAGGATTAGTTTTCTCTTTTAGGGGGTTGGTCAATACAAAAAGAAAGGGACAAATGTCTTTCCAGGTTTAGCTTCACAATGACATGATGAAGAATAAAACTGAGTTATACCGACTGCTGTGCCTCTTACTATAAAGACGACACGATTCTAGATGTATCTTCAATAAAGATATTCTTCCAGTTGGCATTGTTTTTAGAGTATTCTTTTACACGTTTTTTTCCCAATTGAGACTATGTCTTCGCTGCAAAAACAACACACTATGTATTATTGACACTGCTTAAAAAACGCAAAATTCAGCTGAGTAAATTTGAGATCTTTTTGGCTTTATTCAACAATTCCTGAATCAGGCAGCATCCCATCTAGCAAATAGAAAGGGGTTCTGAGGGGCTGTACAAGATGGAAGGCTTTTCTAGGCAGAAGGGAGTGGAAAAAGGAAGTTTCTAACAAAGAGTGGGTTGTTTCAGGCAAGATCACCTTCCTTTGGGGGAAGGGCGGGGGTCTATCAGGCAGATGACCTCACTAGTGCTGGTTGGACAATTCCAGAGTGATTGGTTAAAGGTCACGCTCCTGGGAGAGGCTAAAACTACAATTAGATTACATATTAAGTCTTGGTTTGCTGACGTGGGACTAAGCACAAGTGTCTCCATTTTGGGCCTGTTGTTCGTTTTTTAAAAACCCTGAGTATAACAGAGAGTATTCCCAATAAGGACCTCCCAGTGTACAGAGCAGTTCCACCTGGCCCCCAGCACCTGATGAGAAAGGAATAATTTCAACTGGACAAAAGGATTTATTTGGAGTAAATCAAAGGCCATTAGCAATTCCTAAAACTCTGCCAAATGGTTCATTATAATCAGAAAGAAATGCTCTTCACGGCTTAACAGAGGATTGACGACCCTGCCTCCCCTGAAGGATCTGTACATGTGCAAATGAACACCCAACCAAACATCGGTAAACCCTAAATCTACTTTCATTTTTTTCATCCACCTTCATTTTCCAACTCTCTACCCAGAGGTATAACAAACCAAATGGCACTAGAGATTATTTCTACCTAGTTCCTCACAGACCACCTATTTGATCCAAATAAGACATCTCAAAACATACAATGCAAATCTGATCTACATTGAAGAAGATTTTTTTTTAAAAAAAAAGCTATTTTCAGGACTGGCCCGGTGGGGTAGCAGTTAAGTTCATGCATTCCGCTTCAGCAGCTCAGGGTTCCCAGGTTCAGATTCTGGGTGCACACTGGCACTCCACTTGTCAAGCCATACTCTGGCGGCGTCCCACACAAAGTAGAGGAAGATGGGCACCGATGTTAGCCCAGGGCCAATCTTCCTCAGCAAAAAGAGGAGGATTGGCAACGGATGTTAGGTCAGGGCTAATCTCCCTCACACACATACAAGAAAAAAGCTATTTTCTTGACCAGAGATAACAGAAACAGGATATCTTATTCTAGTTCCTGGATTTCTTTTTTATAGAAAATCTTTTCATGCCACCACAGAACAATAAAAGGAGCCAGGTGGAATTCCTATGCTTCTTCCTCTCAATCTGGGGCAGTATGCCTTTTCCACATTAACAAACAATTTCTGATTTAGAAGGCACTAGATGTATAAGTTCATGAGGCCAAGTATCCAAGAGCAAGACTCAACATCAAACGCGTCTAGAACTGCAATGTGTACTTTCCAATTGCCTCTCACAGTGGGAATACTTCAGTCATCTGTACAGCATTTAAAGGAAAATCACCCATTAAAGGGGAGAAGGTAAGAATGAGCAAAGCATATTTCACATCTGAAAATCTTCCTGTTTTAAAAACTTGAAACAGTCAGAAATTCAATTGGCCAGAAAGATCTGAATTTATACCTACTTCAAAGCTACTCAGCTAGCCCTGGCATTGTTTCCTGAGGAGTCTCCCATGCTCCTTCTACAGCTCCTCTGTAAGAATAAGAACTTCTCAGGGATCCAGGAACCAGCTCTTCAAATCACTCTTCTTGGATAAAGGAAAAGATCAGTCTTCTAAGCAAGGTTATTTGCCTCCTCCACTCTGTACCCCTCACTCTCACTGACCATATCTTGGGATGTGATTTATTTGCTTATATCTGTTTGTTCCTTGAGGGAAAGGACGGTGTGCTGGACTTCTTTTCCTCTCATTCATTCCCCAGTGCCCAGTGACAAAGAAGCTTTTCTTGACCAAACTCTAGACAGGCTCCTCTAAGCCCTCTCTCAACTAGTCCTCAACCTTGGGCTTCAGTGTCCATCCATGCTGGGCCTGCATTGCCCAGCTTTAGCAAGAATCTTGCTAAGTCAACTTACAGAGACTCCCCTGCCCTCAATATCTGATCAAATTTCTCATCCCAAACCATCCCCCAGGTGATCTGATCACTGTGGTCAGCCCTCGGCAACAATCCTGTTCAGTTTGTTTAACCAGAATTCCTGATGTTTCCTCTTAGTAGTTTCCATCCACTGACCCCCACCTTCCGCCTTGGCTATAAATCCCCACTTTTCCTCATTGGATTCAGAATTGAGGCCAGTTCTATACTGAGGTATCTTTTTCCCTTTTGCAATAATTCTGAATAAAATCTGTTTTTACAGCTTTAACTACAGGCCAGCCCTGGTTTTCTTTGATAATAGCACAGTACCTGGAATATAGTCTTCACTCAAAAACCATGTTAGTTGAATGATGGATAAGACAAAGAAGTGTATGAATGAATGAATGAACGAATGAAAGCATGAGTGAATCTTCCATGCACCCCACCATCAGAGGGTAGGGGTAAGCAGCACAGATGAAATGATAGCCCTTAGGGGTCTCTCTCCTTGCCATGCGTGCCAAATGGTTATCTCCTTCTGCAAAAATCCAGCAGCCTTGTAGGTGAGAAAAAAAATCTTTTCCTCTACCCATCTTAGGTTCTCTGGCTAGGGCACTATAAATTGGACTTACAAAAGACAGAGAAACAAAACAAAAACATAAGTTTTATGTGACATGGGAGCCTTCATAAGGAAATGAAGATCCATAGAAGCGGTTAAGCACAAGAAGATGTGGCGTATATATACAATGGAGTACTACTCAGCCATAAAAAAGATAGAATTGTCCCATTTGCAACAACATGGATGGACCCGGAGGGTATTATGTTAAGTGAAATAAGCCAGAGAGAGAAGGACAAACACCGCATGATTTCACTCTTATGTGGAATATAAACTAACACACAGACAGAGAGAACTGGTTGGTGGTTACCAGCGGGAAGGGGGATGGGAGGTGGGCACAAGGGATGAAGGGATGCATCCATATGGTGACGGACAAATAATAATATACAACTAAAACTCCACAATGTTATAAACTACTAAGACATCAATAAACATTTTTTAAAAAACCAAAGAAGCGGTTAAGCACAAGCATTTTTATACTGGGTTTGACGAAGAGTGGAAAGTCATGGAAAAATATAATAGGACAAAAGGATATGAGCTAAAGGCAATAAAGTAGGGGAAACTTAGCAAGGCCTGTTTGTTCAGACTCCTGTCGGCATCACTCCATCCACGGAGATAAGAATGCTTCTCTCCTCCAGGTGTAGGGAAGGCATCTCTCACATAAGGATCTCATGACCTGCTTCAGGGAACAGGGGAGGTCAGAGAGTCCTTCTTACACCTGCCATCTCCCAAACTCCTTCAACCCAAAATATTCAATATGCCAACATATCATATTTTGGGGTAACTTGCCTTGAACTCTATCAGCCTTAACCCACAATACCAAGGAGACGGGAACCACAATATGAAGAGGTATCTGAGCTAAGAGCCTTGAGGTTGAGGAGAAGAAAAAAGGGAGTGGAGAGAAAGTGTAGAAGATTAGATGCCTCCCAGAGGCTAGTAAAGAGCACCAGGTCTGAGGCCGGGCACGTGGGGGAGGGAGGGAGTAAGCCACTGCACTGTGTGGTCACAGATGCATGTGTGGGATCTGATGACTCCAGAGGAGGGCCAGGTATGCGCCTCGGGCACCAGCAAGGCAGTGGCACTAAAGAGAGAGAATCTCAAAATTGGGGATTCATTGTGAAAATTAAATTTTGTGTGTGTGCATGAGGAAGACCCGCCCTGAGCTAACATCTGTTGCCAATCCTCCTCTTTTTGCCGAGGAAGACTGGCCCTGGGCTAACATCCGTGCCCATCTTCCTCCACTTTATACGGGACACCGCCACAGTATGGCTGACAAGCGGTGCATCTGTCCGCGCCCGGGATCCGAACCTGCGAACTCCGGGCCGCCGAAGCGTGAACTAAATCTCTGCGTCACCTGGCCAGCCCCTAAATTATTCTTATTTTATTGTTTTACATTGTTTTTATGTATGTGAGATGTCATCATCTCTACAGGGTCAGGGCCCCTAAAGGTCTTAATCCGCTCCACGATGACACATATCCGCAGATACAATTTCTGCATTTCTGGGAATCTAAATGAAAGAGCGTGCAGAGGAGTACATGAGATGTCACTATGAAGTAAAGAAACGGACTGCTGTGAGCAGCTTATGAAAGCTGTCTCATTATTTCCTAGTGGCGCGTTGGATATTTGTGATGACACGTGTGACTAAAGCTTTGAGCTGAGCCCTTGTGTGCTTAGCTCTGTGTACGTGCATGTCCGTGCAAATGTCTATAGAAGCATGTGTACGCAAGACATGGTAAGTAAAGTTTCCCAAACCATATCCACATCTCAAAAATGTTGGCTCAGAAGGGAGACAGATTGAAACAATCTATAAAAAGAATAAGAAACAGAAAGGAAATTCAAAAGAAGAAAAAGGCCAACATCCTATTGAAGAGGCACAAATGCCATAAATTGAAAATAGATGTTTACCACCAGTTATAACTCTTTGCTATAACTTTGCTATATAGTTTGCTATAACTGTTATAACTTGCTATACTGCTGTGATGTTTAAAAAATACCAGCTCCATAGCATGGTTTAAAACAGTGTTTACCAAACCTGAATGGATTTAGACATTCATCGTTCACATGTGAAAGAAGTTTAGGGCAGGCTTAAGAAAAAACTTGAGGGAGAACATAAAGAGTTTCTAGTTTATGGACATAATTTGTGATATTTTCATTAACCTAAGCTGTTAAAAAATAGTGTGCTACATTAAAGAAAGAAACATAATCTCAGGGAAATGATTACCAATTTATCATTTCTTGTTAATAGGAAGAAGTTAATTCTACTTTCTGAAGAGAAGTACAGAAAACCTTTCATTTTGATTGACTTGGCCAATATAAAAATGAAATGTGATGTTTTAAATCTCATAGATAGGTTTAGTATAAAATGTTACGGTAAAGTGGAAGAGGTATGTAGATCTTACATGATTTCCCCCTGGAACCTGTTTTCTTGAAGGTTTAGGTATTTTGCAAATCTCCTGCGTTTGTGTAATGGTTTACTCTTTTTCAAAGGGCTTTTACATTTCTGATCCTTGTTGATCCCCATAACAACTTTGCACGGTGTTTGAGTATTAAGTGTGAGGAAAGTGAGCTACAGAGATGTGCGGTTTATTCAAGGTGTCACTGTCAGTGACAGCCGCACTACAAGTAATCCCAACTCTCCTTCCACCAGTCATTAATGCCTCCCTAAAATAATACAAAGAGTATCTGCACATGCATTCCGAGAACCATGGAGACATCCATTGTATTGTGTTAGAGTGAGATTTTATGTGTGACATTTTCTGATGGGGAGGGAGACACCAATACAGCCATCCTGGTTATGTGGGCTCATTCTGACCAGTTGGTGCCCCAGCCGTGACAAGTATTTTAACATCATCTGTGAACATGCGAAGAGGAAAAGACCCTGAATGGGAGTCGGGAAAGCTGAGTTCTATCCTTGTTTTTATGATTAAGAATACTGCAGCCATCATCGCCAGCACTTACTGAGTACTTACTATGAATAAGGCATCTTGCTAAGTGCACCACGTAGAGAATTTCTTTTAATTCTCACATCCACCGTAGGCAGTAGATAACCTTAGCTTCTACTTTACTGATAAGAAAACCTAGACCCAGAGAAATGAAATAAGTTGCTCAAGGATATATAGCTAATAAGGTGAGAAGCCAGGACTTGGACTTGGCAATCAAACACCAGAATTTGTGCTTCTGACCATTGTGAAAACTTACCATTCACAGCTTGACTGATTTAGGCAATCTCTTAGTTTCTCTGGGTTCAGTTTCCTTGATTATTTAGTAAAAAGGGTTTCACTAAGCCCCTTCCAATTCCACATACATATACATAAAATATAGGAATTAGAGAAGAAACATAGCTGACGTGCAAGCTCTCCTTTGTTAATCAGTATCTAAAAGGGGCTCTGAACCCAACAGATGAAACTGAGGGGTGTCATAATCCCACCCGTTTCCTCCATTTTAAACTTCATGTATCCTATTAGCTTATTTCACTTCACACTTTAAATACATCCCCAGTTTGTTACAGACAGAATTTTAAAACCTAAAGGTTATGTTAAATTTTCTAGATGATTAATCCTTTAAAAAATTCTGTGTTTCTTTTTATGTGTTGTTCTTAAATTTTATTTTATTATTTTTAAACCACTCTATTGAGGCATGATTGACATTCAAAAAGCTGTACAGGGGCCGGCCCAGTGGTGTGGAGGTTAGGTTCGCACGCTCCGCTTCTGGCAGCCCGGGGTTCACAGGTTTGGATCCCTGGCGGGGACCTACGCACCACTTGTCAGCCATGCCGTGGCGGCGTCCCATACAAAATAGAGGAAGATGGGCACAGATGTTAGCCCAGGGCCGGTCTTCCTCAGCAAAAAGAGGAGGATTGGCAATGGATGTTAGCTCAGGGCTAATCTTCCTCACAAAAGAAAAAAACCTGTCCATATTTAATGAGCACAACTTGAAGAGTTTGGAGATAAGTATACACTCGTGAAACCATCATCACAATCTATGTCATAAACCTATCCATCTCCTCTAAAAGTTTCCTCTTGCCTTCTTATTTATTATTATTATTATTATTACTATTTGTGATAAGGACACTTAACATAAGATCTACCCTCTTAGCATATTTTTAAGTGTACAATACAGTATTGTTAACTATATTGTGAATTATTCGTAAAATGAAGAATTATCCCTTTCATATTGCTTTTGTAAAACTCAGATTTTCATTATGAAGTGCTTACCTAGAAGTGCTCCTACAATTCAACAGGTCACTTACACAGCTTTGTGCTTTTGATCCACAATCTTAAAAACAGCTCCAAAGAGGTAGTTCAATCTGATATTACAACCACCCCTTCTGTCTTCTTAAGTGGATTCTTCATTGCCCTAATTCTGTGGAGGGGAGGCTTCTGGTCTCTCTGATGGTTTTCATTAACACATCAACAATTATTTTACTTCAGTGACATATTTTGTGGAGATAGCTCATGAATAGATTAAGGAAACATTGTAATCTAACGCATTCCAGTAAATAATCAGGACAAGATTAATGGTTATATTTAACGAAAGCCATCTGTCTGTTAAAGCAGCTTGCTGACTTTCTTCATTTCATTTCAGATTCTGATAAATTGCGAATGCCTTGAAGCATCCCTGAGCCAGCCTGAGTAAACCTAATTCTTTGGGAGTAATATTCACCTCTTTGAGAACACTAACCAATATCTACATGGTCTAGAGTTGGAAGAGGGAAATTACAGTCAACTGACAGGCTGTTTTGCTGACTTGATGGCTATCAACAGGTCTGTCCTTTTATGTCCCCCTGGCTTCAATGAATTGACAAGTGTTTTCTTGGTGTGCACGCATCATCAAAGAATGACGGAGCGTAGGCAGCTAAATTCACTGGTCTTACCAATCGTATTTTCAACCTCGTCCCCAGAGGATGACAAGTCAACCACCATAAAAGTTACCTAATTGTCTAAAATGAAATAGTTCCTGCCTTGGTGACCTTTTAACCTAATAATTGGAATAAAATACACGTTGGAGGGGGCAAAAAAGCTTGCATTGCATCTCTCAAGGACGTGCCTCATAAGTGAGTATGTGCACTCAAAAAGTCTAGAAGGACATATTAAAAAACAGTGGGGGCTGGCCCAGTGGCATAGTGGTTAAGTTCACACGCTCCACTGCAGTGCCCTGGGGTTCACAGGTTCGGATTCTAGGCGCAGACATACACACCGCTTATCAAGTCATGCTGTGGCAGCGTCCCATATCAAATAGAGGAAGATGGGCACGGATGTTAGCCCAGGGCTAGTCTTCCTCAGCAAAAAAGAGGAGGATTGGCAACAGATGTTAGCTGAGGGCTAGTCTTCCTCACACACACACACAAAAAAACATTAACAGTGGCTATCTCTGGAAGTGAGATTAAGGGACTTTTATTTCCTTTTTAAAATTGTTTATTATTTGTATTTTCAAAATGTTCTTCATAATCTCTTATTACCATCTCAATAATAAAAGAAAAAACTTTATTATTACCTGCAATTATGTCATTCCCTGACTAATATTTTGGTGGCATATTTACAAGTATGACAGTATGTAAGAGATTAAAATTCATATAATTTTATTTGAATATTTAAATCTTTATTCCTAAACAAGGGCATACAAGGTTTACTTGAGGAAGCCGTTTTCTATACAGTTATGCTAGTGATGAAATTCCATTCAACTAAACTCTCCATTGTGGTGTGGCAAGAACACAAGAAATTCTAGTTTTAAAATAGACCCATCTTACACAGAAAATTTATCTGAAGGTCACTACATCCTAACTGTCCAAAAAGGCCTCTGACCAGTTCAAAAAGTAGACAATAGAGCCAGCCCTGATGGCCTAGTGGTTAAAGTTCAGCAGTCTCACCACTTCAGTGGCCCAGGTTCGTTTCCCGGTCATGGAACCACACCACCCGTCTGTCAGTTGCCATGCTATGGTGGCGGCTCACATAGAAGAATTAGAAGGACTTACAACAAGGATATACAACTGTGCACTGGGGCTTTGGGAAGAAAAAAAAAGTACACGATAAAATAGCTCAATCAAAAGAGAATCGGGGGCTGGCCCGGTGGCGCAGCGGTTTAGTCCGCGCTTGGCAGCCCGGGGCTCGCTGGTTCGGATCCCGGGCGCCCGCCGACGCACTGCATGTCAGCCACGCCGTGGCGGCGTCCCATATAAAGTGGAGGAAGATGGGCACGGATGTTAGCCCAGGGCCAGTCTTCCTCAGCAAAAAAGAGGAGGATTAGCAACAGATGTTAGCTCAGGGCTGGTCTTCCTCACCAAAAAAAAAAAAAGAGAATCACTCGGGCCTCACCTTCCGCCAATTTTTTCTTGCTTTAGATAAATGGAAAGGAATCCCAATGTACAGAGAGAAACAGGGTCTATTTGACTAACTCACCAATGTCTGGGAGGGTATTTTGGGGTGGCCACTCTGGTCCTCCATGTTCCTAAGGGCCATTCGAGGTCTGCCAGCATCCATCAGAGTAAGACCTCTCAGCTACAGGGGAGTAGGAACCCCATAAACAAGTATAGCTCAGGTGGGGAAGGTCAGACATGGGATCTGATGAACAAGAGGGTTGGATGGCAGCGCATGGCACTCCTGATAAGAAGAGCCAGGGCCCGAGGGACAAAGGAGTAAAACAGAAGAACAAGTAAAACAAAATCTTTATCACTTATTCTGTGTGAAATGAAGATAATTCCCGCTAGTATTTGGAGATGTATCACAAACACTATGGAGGCTGACAAGGAAGAACCATATTCCTAGCTTCCTCTCTCAGTTATCCTTTGCTCCATAACAAATCATCCCAAAACTTAGTGACTTCAAACCACAAACCGTTTATTTGTTCACCATTCTGCAGTTTGGGCTGGGATCAGTGGGGCAGTTTTTCTCCTGGTCTTGGCTAGGGTGACCCATGCAGCTGCAGTTGATGGCTTAGCTGGGGGCTGCCTGGCACAGGCTGGGCCAGGATGTTCTCACTCACATGTCTGGAGCTTCAACTGGGACAGCTGTGCCTCTCTCTCTGTGTAGTCTCTCATCCTCAAAAGAGGCCGGCCCATGCTTGCTCACAAGGCAGCAGTGTTTCAAGAAAGCAAAAGCAAAGCTGTAGGACCCCATAAAGCCTAGCCTCAGAGGTCACACAATGTCACTTCCACCACACTTTGTTTTTCAAAACCAGTCACAAAGCAGCCTGGATACAAGAAATGGGATAGTATACTCTACTCTTGGTGAAGGGAGCAATACTGAACCAGGCTCATTTTGGCCACCGCAAAATATGCCAATCACCCAGAGGACGAGTTTGCAGCAGAAAAAGGGTTTAGTCACAAGGCAGCCAAGTGAGGAGATGGGAGAACAAATCTCAGATCCACCTCCTCGAAAATGGGGACTAGGGATATTTATGGGATAAAGGGGCAGGATAGTCTGAAGTGTGAGAATACATGATTGGAGGTGGGGAAAAGTGAGGTAATAGATAATCCGTGTAAGTGTAGTCAAGTTTCATGCTCTTCATAGGACGCACGTTCACAAAATGTGGCGTTAGCATGATCTGAGGGTGGAGTTCTCAGCCTCTTGACGTCAAAGAGTCACCTATCAGTCATCCGTGCAGGCCCAGTTGATGAGTCAGTGGTCCTAACTGGCCTGAACTGGACAAGGAGTTGATTGTCAGTTCCTGAAGAACTCAAGCACTCATTACCATGGGGACCCAAGTGTCAAAGATATAATCTATAGGGTGGGCTTTAGTAATGCATTATCTAACTGCTTTTGCAAACAGACAACTTACTGAGGCTAGTTAAAGCAAGTTGGCTCAGGAGTAGCCTGAGTAACAAAGTTACATTACAAAGGGAGTGTGGACACAGAGGTATAGCTTGTTGAGGTCACGATTGTAACAATCCACCACACTACCTTAGAGTTCACGCCTGGGCTTGGGGTCAGTCTGACAGGTACATGGTGTGTAAACTCCTAGGGCGACCGCAGCCATGTATCAGACGTCCCAGTACCTTCAGAATGGGTGGGGCACCACATCAGCCACACAGAAGGCAAGAGCCCATTGCCTGGTGAATAAAGAAGGAAGTTTGGGTGGTAATTGAAAAATACTTTGCTTTGGGTCCGGCTCGGTGGTGCAGCGGTTTAGTCCGCGCTTGGCAGCCCGGGGTTCGCTGGTTCGGATCCCGGGCGCCCGCGGACGCACTGCCTGTCAGCCATGCCGTGGTGGCATCCCATATAAAGTAGAGGAAGATGGGCACGATGTTAGCCCAGGGCCACTCTTCCTCGGCAAAAAGAGGAGGATTGGCAACGGATGTTAGCTCAGGGCTGGTCTTCCTCACACACACACAAAAAAAGAAATACTTTGCTTTTTCAAGCTCAAAGGGAGAGATTTGAATGAAGTTGGGGTATCTACAATTATACAGGTGAGGATTGAGATATCAAAATATTATCTTATTATTAGGTTGTTTCTATTTTCTTTTTTGTTTTATAACCTTTTCTGATAACTTTTCCCCTTGGCTCATGGTGTGGGAAGCACATATAATCCTAAGAAGCTTGATTTACTGGCTTTCTAACCCATAACAGACTATAAGGAGTAAAAAGAAGGGAAGCAAAAGAACTACTGGTTCCCAGTTCTCTGACAAAAGCAAAAATGACCACGGAAAGCCCAGCAGAAAGGAAGAATCAGAAAAGCTATAAAAAGCAAATTCAATAATTCAACAAAGCTTAACAGTCTGGGGTCATGTACTGTAGGGACAGAAAATCCTGTATCATATCCCACCTGTATTTAGGATAACCAAGACCCCAGAAATTTTTAATTATTTTTAGCATATTCAAGAAAAGAACACAGAAGACCATGTATAATAAAACCTCATGAGAATGCAAAATTGCAAATTTGAGTATAACTTCATTGGTAATTGGCTCCAAAGGGTGGGAGGAGGGGGATAAAGTGACCTCATGATCATTTGGGACATTTTCATTTAGTGTATGGTCAGTGGTGTATAGTATAATTTTCTTATGTTGACATTTCAAGGGGTTAGCCAACCCAGAAAATTCACTTTTATGAGTCCCCCAATGATGCAAACACACAAAGTGTTACTTTACTATTTTCTGCCTAATTGGCACTCCTTTCAAAAGAACAGAAACCTACTTTTTTTTTCAGTGGTACCATACATTTCTGCAAAATGCTTTTTTTCACAAATATTTTTTTATTTGACCAATGTAACAATCTTAAAGGGACAGACATGTTTATTGCCCTTTTAAAGATGAGAATATAAATGTTCAAGAAAGGCAAAATAACTTGGCCATGGACACATAGCTGGTTAGAACTTATATACTTCGACACTAGCTGAGCTATCACCCCTGTCAAGGGCCATGTGGAGAGGATCTCCAATGTGTTCTACACCCAATTCTGATGTGGGCAGGGGGGGTTGTCCCCCACACCAACAAGGATTTCTCACACAACAGCTGGGTGTCCTATAATTAAACTCGACTCTGACACTCTCTAACTGGAGATCAGTCCTATGAGACTGCCTCCCTCAGTCCCACTTTGGATGCCAATCACAAGCCCCAATTGTCACCTGGGCTTTTGGCCTACCAGCTAAAGATGAGAGGTTCCCATGACCTCCTCCCCCTTGGGATTTAATTTGCTAGAGCCGCTCACAGAACTCATAGAAACACATTCCTTACTAGATTACCGGTTTATTACAAATGGATATAACCCAGGAACAGCTAGAGGGAAGAAATGCAGAGGACAAGGTATGGAGAAAGGGCATACAGCTTCCATGCCCTCTCCCAGCACCCCACTTTCCCCCAAATCTCCATGTGTTCATCAACCTGGAAGCTCTCTGCACCCCTTCCTTTGGTTTTTATGGAAGATTCATTACGTAGGCATGATTTAGTAAATCATTGGCTATTGGCGATTTATTCAACCTCCAGCTCCTTTCTCCTCCCCAGAAGTCAGGGGGTAGGACTGAAAGTTCCAACTCCCTAATCACATGACTGGTTCCCCAGCAACCAGCCCCCATCCTTAGGTGCTTTCCAAAAGTCGCCTCATTAACATAACAAAAGATGCCTTTGCACTCTCAGTCGCTTAGGAAATTCCAAAGGTTTTAGGAGTTCTGTGCCAGAAATGGGGACGAAGACCAAATATATATTTCTTACTATAAATCCCAATATCACAACCTCATCAAAGGCCAGTTGAGGAGGGCCCAAGAGGCAGTTTGGGGGTTTTCAAGAGGCCCTCTTTGCAATAGGACCCTGTCCACATGAATCGGTGGAGATTCAGAGTCACACCCACTCTGTCTTTTCTACATATATGATTTTATTTAATCAACCCATGGAATCTGATTATAACCCTTTCCCTACACAGAATGGTATTTGGGCCCCCAACCCAATTCTTCTTTCACATTGTAGATGGGAGAATATCATTCAGTCCATTATGCTTCTGTATCCAACCTCGCACCACTCCTGTTCTGGGCCTCATTTTATTTCCAGTCTTAGTAAGGGCAACTTGTCAAAACCTTATCCTGTTACAAATCCTGAGACAGGACATCTATATCTTGCACACACATACCCATGATCCGTTAGTATTTTTATAACTACTTCGTAAGTGGACAAACTGAAAATAAAGATAATTTACAGTGGTTTGCTCAAGTTGGTGGACTGAGTAGGTACCCAAACTAAGACTAGAATCTATACCTCATGACATGTTTCTTCCACTGCTTTAAACTAAAAAAAAAAAACTGAGTAGCTATACAAGTTATGTATTCATCTGACAAACATATATTAGGCTACTTCTATAGCCAGCCATGGTGCCAGCTCATTTATAGATGTTTATGGAGTGCCACGTGACCTCAAGAAGCTTACACTTGAGTTAAATCCAGATAAATATACATGAGCTTGTAATAGGCACTATCAAAGAAATAAAAATACAACACTATGGGATGACAAAGAAAGGAAATATTATTGCCAGCTGTGGGATCAATTAAGACTTCAAGGAAATGTGACCTTTGTGCTGGGCCTCAACTGGTCGGTTGGATTTGGGTGTGCTGAAATGGAGGAGATGAAGAAAAAACATTCTAGGTAGAGAAAACTTCACAACACGGGGCTCAGCTATGAGGATCCTGGTTCACTGCTGCCAGGGATGGTAGAAAGGAAGGCCACAGGACTTAAAATAAGATTTACCCATTTGGCTAGGTCTACATTCGAGGGATAAAAAAGCTTCCAGGGCCTAGAAGAAGTCACCCCAATATGCAGAACCCGATAGTTAAAGCACATGTCAATAGACAAAATGTGGTAGTCTAGGCAAATAGCCAGCATTAGAAAAGTCCAGCATGGGAGAATGGGGAGACCCATGGACAGGCCAAACACGGGGACAGGAATCTAGGACCAGGTACCTTGAGAGGCCCTGGAAGGCAAAGGGCATAAGTCGGAAAGCATGAATCCCAGGGCTGACCCAGTTTAGGGGCTCAGTGTGGGATGGTAGGCTCTAGGAAGGAACTGGCGGGAGCAAGAGTGTCCTATACCTGAAGGCCTAGGATCTAAGCAAGTAATGAAGGCGGGAACTTGGTCACAAGATGCAAAAAATCCAAATTCCAGAACTACATGAGAAACAAGACCAGGTCACCAAAACAAAGAAGAGGGGCAGACGGGCTGAGTGTGGCTGGTGCTTAGTCCTGGGTTGTTGGGCCAAGCTTCTTAAATTCACTGACGTCAGTTCTGCCCACAGTGGAGGTGGGGTAGAGGGTTAGTTGCCTCATTTATGGAAAGAGGTAGGATTCAAAGCCTGGGAACCCAGAAAGACCCAGATAGGAGCAGTGGAAACAAATGTTCAGAGTGCTTTCTTTATGTTTATATTTAAAGGCATGAAAATTGTAACATTCTGCAAAAATGTGTCCACTCATCGTCCACAGAGTAGGAGGTGTCAAGAGCCTAGGCTTATAACGCAGACAGACCAGGGCATCTTCACATACCAGCTGTGCGATCTTGAACAAGTTCCTTAAGCCCTGTGTGTCTCAGATCTTTTTTCTACTGAATGGGGATGGTAATAGTACCGTGGGCCCCTGTCATTTTGGTCTGAGCAGCATCCACTCCTTTGGGGATTCACATCTTCCCCAAGTCATGGGTCTTCTCATAGCAATCACTCTGTAAATGATCATCTTCATTGATTACTACTACACTAGTAGCTGTCTGTACGGGATGTACCTATGTCTCCGCAAAAGAAAGAAAATCTACAATGTGATAAATATAGACACAGACACATAAAATTCTCATAAAATGCCCTCTCTATTGCACATCATGTAGATCCTGACCCAGAGGGCCTGTGAGGGAAACACCCCTTCCATTGCCACATGGTGCGTCCAGAGGCCCTGCAGAAAACCAATTGTAATTTTTCTTTCTGTGCATTGAGGTGTTCTTTTTGTCCTTTGTTTTCACCAGGCGTCGCAGGAACCATCTTGGAGCTCTGTCTAACTAGTAGCCCCTGTGGAGAGAGTGATGGTATCGCACTTAATGGCATGTCTGGCTTGGGAGATTATGGGGACAATGTGGGTGGCGGCCACAGTGTAGCCAAAGTCTATATAAATTTCAATTACTACCTGCAGCTATATGCTGCACATTCCCCTGTCATGGGCAAGGCTCAACTGCTTTCCTTTGCCATGAACTGTGGAGGTGTAACCTATAATCTTTCTTCACCTCCCTCATTCCTTGTTTTCATTTTCATTCTTCTGCTTCTACAACAGCAGTATTCACAATTCAAATGCCGGCTAGTGAAGCCTGTGACATCAGCCACGTGCAAGGGCATCTTTTATCTCATATCAACAAGATTGGTTCTTCCTCTTCCCGCTCATGCGAAAGTCACAGAGTTGAAAACACAGGCGCAGGGTGCATACCTGAGTCATTTGGAAGCCGTCTACACCCATGATTCAGATATTTTTAAAAATCACTCATAGTTCTGCTCTTTTTTCAAAAGAGCATTTGCTGCTTTTTGGTGTGAGAAGAGGTTTGTGAACTATGGGCCCACACTAGTGCAGTGGACAGAACACTTCAGGATGAACAGAAAGCTCACTTATAGGTCGCTTCTACTTTCCCAAGTAGATTGCTCTTTCTAATAATCTCATCCACTGTTGCCTGGCTCTATAGCAGCTAATTTCTGTAACCGTTCTGCTGCCATGGATGAAAAAAAAAGTGTTAATATGTTTGCAGCAGGAACTCTGTGTTTAGGGGAGCCAGCTGGTGTCAAATGCTTCAGTTCTAGCCAATCTCTCCCCTCCTCCCAGAAGCCCCTTTGGGTGGTGGAGGGACACTGAGTTTACCTGGCACTCACTGCTAAGTGAGAAAGGACACATTTTCCACCTGAGAGAAATCAAATCACAACTGCTAGAGGTGAATTTGAACGCAGTCATCCTACAAATTTCCAGAAACTACATGCACGGGAGTTGGCTACAGGGGCATTTTTACTTTTTAAATGTCCCATAAGTTATATCTATAAAACATTGAACAAAAAGCTCTTTGGTCAAAATAGCCTAGTTCTGTGCATTCCAAAAATAATTTCTTTTTCTATTGGTCAGGTTTTTAAAGGTAAAGAGTATGGTCTCTGGGCAGGATGAGAATCCCGGCTTGCCATTTCCCAGGCATGGGACCTTGAGCAAGTTAGCTAAGCGTTCTGTACCTCAGTTTCCACATATGTAAAAAGGTCTAGTGGTTAAGATCAGGCACTCTCACCACTGCAGCCCGAGGTTTGTTTCCCTGTCAGGGGTCAGGGACCCACACCACCCATCTGCCATTGTCATACTGTGGCAGCTGCATGTTGCTGTGATGTTGAAAGCTCTGCCACCGGGATTTCAAATACCAGCATGGTCACCCATGGTGGACGGGTTTCAGCGGAGCTTCCAGACTAAAACAGCCTGGGAAGAAGGACCTGGCTAGCCACTTCCAAAAAAATTGGCGATGAAAACCCTGTGAATAGCAGTGGAGCATTGTCTGATAGAGCGCTGGAATGGGAAAGGATGGTGCAAAAACATTGGGCGGGGATCTGCTCTGCTGTCCACAGTGTCTAGGAGTTGGAATCCACTCCACGGCACCAACAATAAAACATTATCCAGGTTATAAGCTTGTTGGGATCATATAAGTAAGATAAATACAGTGCCTGATATATAGCAGCAAGACTGCTAAGCCTTATGTGTTTACAGTGTTAGCTATTATTTTTATTGTTAACATTCCAGAGCGCCCTTTCCCAAGTGGAGTCAGCATCTGTGACTTCAATTGCTGTTTTATCTAAAAATTTACATTCTCTCTTTTTCATACTTTGGAGTTTTCATTTATTGGACACACAGTCAAATCTTTTCAGTAGTGGCAGTCATAGTTAACTGGCAGAACTCTAAATATCATTTTAAATCTTTTATTATGAAAGATTGCAAACAGAGTAATATAATGAACTCCTCCCCAAATTCAAGTATGACCATTTTGCCATGCTTGTTTCATCAACTCCTTTTTGCATTCTTTTCCTTTACTTTTGTGGCAGTAATATTTTAATATTTTCAATCAAATCTCATACATCATGACTCTATGCAGCTATAAAAAATAAAGACATTTCTGCCTATAACCACAATATCGTTAGCTCTACTAACAAAATTAATGTCATCTAATACCCAGTCCAAAATCAAATATCCTGATACAGCTCAAAAATGACATTTCATAGTTGGTTTGCTCAAACTGGGATCCAAACAAGGTCCACACATTCTATGTAATTGTTGTGTTTCTTAAGACATAACACTGTACTTAAGAGACATAACACTATCTCTTAAGTCTTTTTAATCGATCATATAGAATAACCACAAGACCTTAATTCTCCTTAAAGACCTATTATAGTTTTAAAGGTGGTGATTTTTTTCTTTTTTTATTATTAAGCATTCAGAATGAATTCTTAACTGGATTATGCTCCTCAAGTACAAAAATAAAAAGAAGAAAAAGGAGAGAGGAGGGGGAGAGAGGGAGGAGAAAGCCAGAGGAAAGACATTTTCTCACTTCCATTTCCTCCTCATTGTTTTCTGCTTGTAGATTTTCATTCTTCAGCGGTTACATTCTGTTATCTCTTCCTCCTGGACACTTTGTTTTCTTCCCATTTTCCATTTTTATGGTAGGACTGATCAAGCAGCGTAAACCCAGATTATCAAGGATAAAATTTAAAACCCTATCACCCACTTAACTAAAAAATAAGGAGTCATTTTAATAGACCACCTTTATTTTGCTTCCTGAGAAGTTAGCCAACAACATTATCATCTGTCCTCTAAGCCCTCACTTCCACCCTAAATCATAGAGCAGGGCAGGAAAGTTACAGAAAACAAAGTCCTGACTTCTGGGCAAAGATGGAAGATTGAACCTTTGCATTTACTTCTACTCTTTCCTAAAATCACACTAAAGTAACAAGAAGGGGATTTTTTTTTTTTTCTGAGAAAGAATCGCTCTGAGCTAACATCTGTTGCTAATCTTCCTCTCTTTTTTTTTTTCCTCCCCAAAGCCCCAGTACATAGTTGGATATTCTAGTTGTAAGTCCTTCTATGTGAGCCGCCATCACAGCATGGCTACTGATGAGGTTCTGTGCCTGGGCACCAAACCCCGGCTGCCGAAGCGGAATTCGCTGAACTTTAACCACTAGACCATCAGGGCTGGCTCAAGAAAGGGACTTTTATTCCAATACAAGTAGTGTTTTCTTGGTATAAAATGGCACAATATAAACTTTAAATCTACTTTAAAATGAAATTTCAGCCAAACGTATACAGAATCCCAAAACATCTCTATGGACCCTGGTTTGGAAACCTTTAGCTGAGCTCTGTCATAAGGCTTCCTTCTTTTCTCCAGAAAGACAGTGGACATAGGAGCAAGAACTGGTAGCCCAGGAATCACCAGATCCGGGCTCCGGTCCCAGCCCTGCCCCTTATTAGCTGCATGACATTAAGCTAGTCTCTTCCCCTCTCGAGGCCTCTGACTTCACCGTGTGGGAAAGAAAGGAGGGGGCAGACCTCATATATGATCTCTCACATCCCTTCCAATTTTAGGAGTGTTTCCTTCTGGTCCCAATGCTAAAAATCTTAGGTAAATCAAGTGAAATCCTAAATCAGATCTTGCTGAACCCAACAGAAGCGACCCAGTCCACCCAAAGGGTTTAAATAAATAAATAAACCCATAAAGACAAAGAATAGAAGATGATACAAAACCCAAAACTGTGAAAGCTGGAAAGCAGGGACTTAAGTGACAAATGATTTAGCATCCTGAAAAAGCTGAATCCTAACCTGACAGTGAAGAAAGCCAAGAAGCAACTGGATTTACAGCAGAGAAGACCCCAAAGGCTCAGGAACTGGTTCCATCAGAAACCACGGGAAGTGGAGCTGAAATGGGGGCAGGGGCGGGGCGGGGAAGGAGCATAAAAGGAGACTGTTGGAAGTCTAAGAAGCAATCAGATCCTCATTTCCCTTCCCAGCTACAAATAGACAAACTATTGCCTCATCCCCACAGAAGATTTCACGTCTGGAGGGGAAATGGAGAGGGGCTTGGGACTGGGGGCACCAAGAAATAATTGAAAGCAAGGGAAAACATATACATACTAGCACTGAGACCGACACCTTTCTATTCTCTCCTCAACTTGCAAAACATTGACAATCAGGCACCTCCCTTAAGCTGGATTTGACAGTCTTTTCTCTAGAATTTCATCAGCCCAAGACCAAAGACCTACTTTGAGGTTCCCCACTACACAGCCAGCCTACTGTGAAGTGCTGTCAGTAGGTACCATACATAATCTTTCAGCCACCCATGCTTAAATGGGAGCTGACACCCAAGTATCAACAGACATCCAAGGAGAGCCTCTAATATGAAAGGTAGACACTGCAAAGTTAGAGGGAACAGTCCACAAGACCACCCTCACTCCTGACACCAATTGCAAATTTGGGGGTCCCCAAGACCACCTTTAGGTTTGACAATTTGCTAGAAGAATTCACAGAATTTACTGAAAGCTGTTATACTTACAGTTACGGTTTACTACAGCTAAAGGATACAGATTAGAATCAGTCAAGGGAGGGAGTGCCTAGGGCAGAGTCCTAACACAGAGCTTTCCAGTTGTCGTCTCCCCATGGCGTCATGGACAGCATTAACTGCTCCCAGTAATGATGTGTGACAATTCGCACGGAGTATTGCCAACCAGGGAAGCTCACCCTAGTGTCCAGAGTTTTTACTGGGGCTCCATCTTGTAAGTATAGCTGACTGTCCACATGGCTGATCTCAGTCTCCAGCCTCTCAGAAGGTCAAGATGATTCAGCATGACCCACACCACCCACCCTAAATCAGGTTGTTGGAGAGTCTCAAAGCCCCAAGCGAACAAAAACACTCCTATCTGCCTGACATTCCAAGGGCTGAGAGATTACCTCCAGAAGCCCAGAACTCTTGGGGGACAAAATTAAATTCTTTACTATCCAGGCCACTCCTTGGTTTTTGGCCAAGGCTTTCTTACAGCAAAACAATGAGTACCTAGAATTTCTGGGGCAACATGTCTCTGCACAAACTCTTTTCATTTTATTAAGAAATACTTCTGGGCACTGACCTCTCCATTTGAGTGTTTCTTCAACATCATCCAAGACATTTTGGGTATTTCAGATTTCAAGATTATTTCATGTCCTTCAGTCACAGGGGCAATTTCAATTAATGTCTGATAGCAAGCTAATAATCCCTCAAATGGGAATTTTATGGTCCAAAATTCCAGTGGTTGCTGCTGGGTAGTGCTCACCGGCTTTTACCATAAGCTTCAGTCTGCACTCCACACAGAGCTATTGTGTAGAGAATTTGTCTGTGCCAGCACTTGAGCTTCTACCAGGGCATTAATTAAAGTAATAACCTTTTTGTCCACCAGATACTCTATATTGCTTCAAATTAACAACCTGTGTGGGCTTGGGCAATCTTACTGGTTTCACTGAGCATATCAAATCAATACTGGCCTAACAGCAGATTTACATGCCTTCTGTTTTACAATACTAGGTAGAAGTGTTCCTCAGTCAAACACTAATCTATCCTCATAATACATTCAGATAAATGAGAACAAACATTTCACATGAACTCTGTTCAATTATTCCAACTTTCATTCAAGTTTTCACCTTGATCCTATCAACCATTGCATTCCTATATCCTCCCAATCTAAGTGTAGCCCCGTTAGAACTTTACCAGCAGATTTTGGAATCACAGTGCATTGGAATCCCATGTCGAGGAATCCCAGGAAAGTCTCTTCTCCACCCTCTGACCGTTTTACCCACTCATGCGCATATGGCCTTGAGTCTTCAGACAGGAATGGAGCCAAGGGGCCCAAGCCCTTTTGTCAATCCTTATCTTGATTAAATTGTAGAACTATCAGCCTGGGTGATTGGAGATCAGATTTCTGTTCACCATCTTTGTCTTCCAACTTTTTAAATTTCTCAAAACTCGGGTAAATAGAGCAGACTTGATTAGAACCCTTCAGGGTTGGGGGACCAGCAGGAGTTCTCATCAGTCCACCAAGACCCAACAGTGCTGCATTAAGACTTTTGACACTATCAATGTCCACTTTATTCATCCTATTTCTTAACTACCATTTAAAGAGTTATATCCTGCTGGGACGAGTTCTTTAATGCTCCCTCTTCTCTTTCCCCATCCTCTTATGAATCATCCTAACCTTCTTCACTATCTGTTGTTTCAGCATAACTTTTCCCTTTGGTAATGGCCCACAGGCTAGCAGCTTTAGCCTGGAGTCCAAGCCTGGCCCAGTTACAAACCAGATTCAGATTACAAACCAGAATCCAAGCTTGGCCTAGTGTCAGGATCTGCCTCAACATTCTCCTTTGCTTTCATTTTACCTGTTACAGATAACAATAACCAAGGGATTGTACATTTAGCTTATTTCTTGTTATTTTGCATTTCCATATGCATCCAGTGAGCCAGCTCTTTGGAGTTGGATCCACCATTTCTAAATTCCATTGTTAACTTTTACCTCTAGTAACTGACGGCAGCAGAGCTGCAGTTTCATACCATGGGTGACCGTATAGCCATCCAGGAATCAAAAGTTCATCATCCCACACCCTCTCATCCTTCCTTTCCCCAAACCACAGCTTCCAGTGAGTTCTGTGAGTCCTTTCAGTGAATTATTGATGTTGGCTCAAGACAAGGTTGACATAAGGGAAGCCATATTGTAGAAAAGAAACACTATTGTAACTTTGAGTGACCTCTGATTAACTAGCCCAGATATGCTCTGTGGGTTTTATGGCCCATCCCAGCTGTTATAAGTTGATAACTTTGTTCTTTTCAGTTTCTTAAGAATGTGATGACCCCCAGGTAGAGAGTCTACACTGATAGCCATCATCAATGGCAACCAAAAGATCAGGGTATAGGGCGTTGCTCTGATCTCTGATCCATATCCAGTAAAACCAAAGGCTATCAGGAACTAAGACCAGATGGACGCCCCTACCTGAAGACCAGCTGCCTCCCCCACTAAGAGACCAGCCCCCTATATAACTGGCCCATAGTCTTTATTCTGTAAGATGGTTCTTTCGGACATGAGTCAGCCATCTTCCCTCTTGCTAGCAAGCTGTAATAAAAAGTCTTTTCTCTCCTACCACCTTGCCTGTTGACTATTGGCATGTCTGGTGGCGGGCAGACAACCCCCCCTTCTTGGGCAGTAACATTATCAAGCCTACGGGTGGTCTAAGGAACCCCCAAACTTGCGATTGGTATCAGAAGTGAGGGTGGTCTGATGCACTATTCCTTCTAACTTCACACACACCAAAGCAACAAACAGAAAGTAGCAACCTGGAGGAAACAGAAACTATGTGGGGGGAAGAAAGTTAAAAAAAAAAAAAAAAAACTCGGATAATATATTACACCACAAAACAAGAATAGAATATTCTTTAAAAAAAGAAAGAAGTACCAGGAAAAAAAGTTTTTAGAAGTTATAAATATGTTATCAGAAACTAAAACCCCGGGGCTGGCCCAGTGGCATAGTGGTTAAGTTTGCACACTCTGCTTTGGCAGCCCGGGGTTTGTGGGTTCATGGTTTCAGATCCTGAGCATAGACCTACACACCACTCATCAAGCCATGCTGTGGTGATGTCCCATACACAAAGTAGAGGAAGATTGGCACAGATGTTAGCTCAGGGATCATCTTCCTCAAGCGAAAAAGAGGAAGGTTGGCAACAGATGTTAGCTCAGGGCCAATCTTCCTCACCAAAAAAAAAAAAACCCAAGAAAAGAATTGAAAACTAACATTGAGGAAATTTTTCAGAAAGAAGAGCAAAAGATACAGGAGAGAAAGGGTTGGATTTCCAAACAACTATACAAGTCCTGAAAAGTATGTTAAACAAAATGTTTTTTTATGATAAACATTTGCCCAAGTATTTTAAAGGAGAATTTTAAGAGAACAAACGAAACCCACAAATGGAAAAATGAACAAATGGGGGAAAATCCCATAATAGAAGGATTGATTAAATTGTGAGGTACTCTGTGACCAATATAAATTATTATGGCCATCAAAAATTAATGACATGAGGGGGGCAGGCTGGTGGCATAGTGGTTAAGTTTACATGGTCCACTTCAGTGGCCTGGGATTCACAGGTTCGGATCCCAGCACAGATCTACACACCGCTTATCAAGCCATGCTGTGACAGGCATCCCACATATAAAGTAGAGGAAGATGGGCACAGATGTTGTCCAGGGCCAATCTTCCTCAGGAAAAAGAGGAGGATTGGCAACAGGTATTAGCTCAGGGCTAATCTTCATCACACACACAAAAAAATTAATGACATGAAAATATACAAAATTGTATTTACTTATAAATTCAAGTAACAAAAAAATTCAGGTTACAGGATAGTATGTTTAATATGATCTTATTATTGTAAAGAATATTTTATCTATGGCTATGTACATTTAGCCATTTTTTATAGACAAAGGTTACATAACAAAGAACTAACAACAGGGTTTATCTTCAGGTGGTAGGAATGTAAGTGATTTTTATTTTTCTGTTTTTCTGTATTTTCCAAATTTTCTACAATAAATCCATTACTTTTGTAAATAGGAAGAAAAAATATTCTTTAAAAGATATGATACATGAGAGACCTTGTTCCTTTCCTCTCTTCTTGTTGTCATCTCCTGGAGCAAATGATCCATATTCTGGTTATCAACTCCACTGCCTCACACCTCTTCTAACCACCCTTCACACACCTCCTAACTTCACATCCTATCAGCCTTCATCTCATCTCCTTCAGCACCCACTTTTCCTCCTTTAATTCCATATACAAACAAGTAAAAAACCCTGTCAAGTCACCCTGATATAATTCTTTTGTATTTCACTCAATGCTTCACAAATAATAGGCATGAAATAAATCCTGATGGAAGAAAGAAAGAAATGTTAGAGAAGAGGGATGTGTAGCAGTATGAGGACTAGAGAAGTGCAGAAACGTTTCATGGAGGTGGTGAGACCTGAGCTGGGCCTTGAAGGGTGGGTAAAATTTGGGTGGCTCAAGGAGAGCAACCAGGCATGCCAGGAAGAATCAAGAGCCTGGGAGAAGAGGTGGACCTGGCACGTAGCCTCAGGAGACATAAAATAAACTTGCCTGGTTGGAGAGCAGGTTGAGGGCTGGAAAATGGTAAAGAGTAAATTTGGGGAGGTTGAGGCTAGACGAAGAAGTGTGAGTGTCAAGCTGAGCCTATACTCCATCGCAGTGGTTCTCAAACTTTGGTGGTTAAAAGTTTGTTTGGTTAAAACAAAACTTTCTGGGCCCCAATCCCAGAGTTTCTGTCTCAGTAGATCTAGGGTAGGACCCAAGATGTTACAGTTCTGGTATGTTCCCAGGTAATGCTGGATGCACATTAGAACCATCTGAAGTAGGACCTGAGCACTGATATATTTGGTTTTTTTTAATAACCTAGGTGATTAAAGTATGCACCCAGGGTCTTTAATCCTTCTAATTACTGATGTAAGCCACAAGGAGCCCTTCATAGTTTTTGAAGGACGGAATTTTAACATATTATTAATTAATTATACAAATAATAAATGATCAAAGTCAAAAATGAGAAATTACAAATTAAAAAATCTAAATGATCTAAAATCCCACTACTTAGAACAACTACTTTAATGTTTTAGAATAAAACTTCCAGATCTTTCCCATGCAAACATATACATAAACATATGTATTGACAAGATGAGATCATATTTACCAATTGCTTTTTTCACTTAACAATACACTGCGAACAACTTCCACAACAATAAATGTAAGTATAAATCATAATTTAGGATGGCTACATAGTACTCCACCATATGGATGTGCTATGGTTTATTTAAACAATCAATGGAGAATATTTTAAGGTTGTTGAGGGTGGGCAATACCATACGGGGTCAGAGACAAGGCACGGGACTCTGGTTCTATTCTTGGCTTTGCCCCTTGCTCAGTGAACTTGGACAAATCAAAATCTATGCGTGAAAAAAAAAAAAATCTGTGCGTGAAGTTGAGAAGTCCTCAACTAGGCTATTATCAGAAACCCAATTTGAATGAAGATACCATAGGATTTGTTGGCTGGTTAAATATGAGAGTTATGGAAAAATAATTTAAACATGTAAATTGATAGTAGACAAAGAAACAACTTTTTCTTTTCTTTTTCATTATTTTAGAAAAGCCCAGGGCCGGCCCTCGTGGCCTAATGGTTAAGTTCAGCACATTCCGCTTCAGCAGCCCAGATTCAGTTCCTGGGCATGGACCTACACCACTCGCCTGTCAGTGGCCATGCTGTGGTGGTGGTTCACATAGAAAAAAAGAGGAAGATTGGCAGTGGATGTTAACTCAGGGCGAATCTTCCTCAGCAAAAAAGGAAAAAGGAAAAAAACAAAAAGAAAAGCCCAAGACAGGAATTAACATACTTTCAAAAGTAGAGAGGCCCAAGATAGCAATGTATATTCTTTCATTCTCTAAATCATAACGATATGTTCTTAAAGCTCTGGCTGAGGTCTTATCTAATCTATGAAGCCTGCTGTTATTTTTACCCTCTGATTTCCTGTTATACTTAGAGTCTAACACATGGCTTAGCTCTTAATCATAGAGTCCTTTATCCTTCCTCAATTAGTGGTCTTGGCTCCCCAACCAGGCAATAAGCTCCTTGAGTACAGAGAAGGCCCCCTCCACCACCACTTCCAATACTTACTTTTTTGGGGCCACAGTGCCTAATGTATTCAAGAGATATAAGTATTTGTTAGGAACATTTGTTGATCTTCAATTTTGCAATTCAGTAATCAGACCACTCTAGTTACTGATGCATACTTTGTGTCCCCAAAGACAAATCTCTAGGAATCCTTAAATTTACAAATATGTCAAAGATAGCCACTTCAATTTAGACAGTCTCTAAATAATTTAGCCTTTGAGATTTTCCCCCTTCCATTGGCTCTAGGAATCTAAGCTCCCCAAAGCCTCTTTTTTCCTATTTTTCACCAAATGACAGCTGCAATGACTTCCAGAATTCAAGTCAGTACACAAATCATGCTACCATGGAAATCCGCCATTCAATGTATTTGATGAGCTCATTACACAATAAAACTTGAGGTCAGAGATTAAATTCTATTTCCCAGCTAACAAAAATTGGTTTGACAATATGTAACCAACAATCTGTTCAATACAATACTTACACATGGCAAATTTTGCATCTGAGGGAGTCAAAACATTTTCATTTTATTAACATTTAGTTATGAAAACAATAAAATTCGTAATTCTATTTTTCCCTAAAAATTATACAGAGAAGCAGTGAATGGTTTTTCTATCTTAGTTTATATTAACTAACTTAGAATTCCTAGATATGAAATCTATCAGCTTGGCTCAGAATGTCTAATATTCTCAATATTGGCAATTTTTCCAATATAATTCTATACAGAGAGAAAAAAGGTAACTAGTTGCAGTCTTTTATTTTCTTCCTTCCTTCCTTCCCTCCTACCTTCCTTACTTCCTTCTTTCTTTCCATCCTTCCTTCTTTCTCATTCTTTCAATAAACATTTAGTGCCTACTTTGTGTCCCTACTGTACCAGGCTCTGCACAAACAGTAGTGAACATAACACAGACTAGTCATGGAAACAGATATAAACCAGAGATTGTAAACTGGCAGCTTTCAGATCTATTAAGACCCACAGATGAATTTTGTTTGGCCCACACAATGTCTTTTTTAAATTGAATTATTTCCCTATATTTTAAAACCAGGACATTTCCCATAAAAAGTCAGAGTTCTGGGTTAGATGAGAAATTGGAAAATCCAGTAGCACTGAGTCCCTTGCTCCCTCAAAAGAACAACTGGCAGATCCAAGTGGGAATTGCCCTGGTTACAGACATGGAGTCCTTCCCAGTTCTCACGCAATCTCCCTCACTCAGCACTGAGCTTGCAACTGCTATGTTAAACAGTCACAAAAATAATAAATGCACAATTACCAATAGCAGCAAATGCTATAAAGGGAAAATACAGAGCTTCATGAGAAACTGTAAGAGGTGAACCTAATTTAGATTGAGGGTCAAGGAAGATCTCTTTAAGGACATGACATTTTTAACTTTGCTCAGTATTGACATTCACCTCTTATGAAGTATTTATCCAAATAATAATAAGTACCATTTATTGAGTCTATTGGTGCCAGATACCTTATTTAATACTCATAGAAACAATTCTGCATAATCCCCATTTTGCTGATGAAACACCCAAGAAGAAATACTTGAGGTTTAAGGAGGTCAAACAATTAGTCCAAATATCCAGACCTAGAAGTGGAAAACCTGATGTCAGAACCAAGTCCTGATTGTTCCTAATTGTATGCTTATTCCAGTAAAAACAACCTAGGCTACAAGACGATTTCAGAGAAAACAAAACAACCCCTGCTGAAGATGACTTTATAGCAAAAAATCAGAAACCACACCAGGAAGTAAACCACAATGAGGAAACATCAGCAGATAGGACAAAGATGATCATTTATACCCAAGAACTGGTCTTAGTAAAACAATTTAAAAGAGAGTTTGACATAAGTACAGACGGTCCCAGGTTTACGATGGTTCGACTTATGATTTTTTGACTTTACGATGGTGCAAAAGCAATACACATTCAGTAGAAATCATACTTCAGATTGGAATTTTGATCTTTTCCCAGGCAATTGACACGTGGTGTGATCTTCCCTCGTGATGTTGGGCAGCCGGAGTGAGCAGCAGCTCCCGGTCAGCCACGCGAACGCGGGGGTAAACGATCGATACGCTAACAACCATTCTGTACCCACCCAGCCATTGTGTTTCACTTTCAGTAAGTATTCAACAAACTACATGAGATATCCAACACTTTATTATTAAAAAGGCTTTGTGTGAGATGATTTTGCCCAACTGTTGGCTAATGTAAGTGTTCTATGCACGTCTAAGGTAGGCTAAGCTATGGTGTTTGGTAGGTTAGGTGTATTAAATGCATTTTTCACTTAAGATATTTTCAACTTACAATGCGTTTATCAGGATGTAACCCCATCATAAGTGGAGGAAGATCTGTATGTTTAAAATGTTTGAAGAGATAGTGTAGGGGAAGAGAAATCTCTTCCTCTCCCCATAATAGGTTCGCTGGCTGGGGCCCTGTAAATTGGACAGATAAAAGACTGATTAACAAGAGAAAAGCATACAAATTTATTTAATATACGTTTTACATGACACGGGAGTCTTCACAAGAAAACGAAGATCCGAAGAAGTGGTTAAGCATGAACATTTTTATACCAGGTTTAATGAAGAGTGGAAAGTCTTGGGAAACCATAAGACAAAAGGATATGAACTAAATGTAGTAAAGTGGGGAAAACTTAGCAAGGCCTGTTTATTCAGATTCTTCTCATAGTCCCTCTGTCTTTGGAGATAAAGATGCTCCTTTCCTTGGGGTATAGGGTCTTATGACCTGCCTCAGGGGAGTCAGGGGAGATCAGAGAATTCTTCCTGTATCTGCCATTTCTCAAATTCCTTCAGCTTAAAATATTCAATATGCCAAGATGCCGTATTTTGAGGTAGCATATCGTGAATCCCACCACTGGGAATCAATACAGAAGGAGGAGATGGGACTATTGGACCTTTATGGTCCCCTCTTCTAGCACTAACATTCTTGGATTCTATATACACAGGCACAAATCTTAATCTATAGTCTCAGGCAATTAAGAAATATAACTTCCTTTATTTCCTATATCTTAATTTTCATTTTGAGTTATCATTCCATTAATCTGACAGGCAATATTAATTTTTCAGGATTTCCCATCTCCTTCCCTGTTATGTCAAGATGCCAGGGAACTTTCTACCAAAGCATTAGAGAAGCGACTCATTCCTCAGATCACCAAATACAGTTTTTACAACATCGCATTAGCTCAATAAATGCTTGTTGATCTAGTGGTTTTGGAAAAATACACAATTTTCTATAGAAAAGGTTTTTATCTGTACCCTGCTACATTCTTTAAATGATTTGAATAACGAAGATATCCATAATAAAGTTTTGAAACATAAAGAAAGGAAATCAGATCAAGGAAAAAGAAAATATGTTTCCAAGAATTGAGAACTTCTTGTTCAAGCACCCAAGTAGCTAAGGCAAGGAGGAAAATTGGGAGTTTATAGTTCATAGCAGAAAAGAAAAAATACACTATTTCCTAATGGAAAGAATGTTTTATTTTACTTATCAATTAAGTTGAATCTCTTGGGGACAATAATATTTAAATGATGAGAGAATAGCAACTTAATGATGAACAGAATGAGATCAAAGAGATACTGAAGTTAAAACAGTGTGATAAAGTTCTCCAAGATTCACGAAAAGTAAAAAGAACATCTGATGTATTGTTTGGTTTTTTAAAGAAATTTTGAGAAGCAAAGGAAAAATTTGTATGTGGTGGTTTAGTTTTTTTATTCTCACTTACAGCTATTATAGAAGTTGGAGACTCCAAGACCAGATATATACATAAGGATGAATAACACTGCCGTTTGGTAAATTGTTACTGCTGTCCATTGATCAACAATATCAAGTCCATTGATACTGTGCCTGAAAAGTATGAGCTAACCTAAGTCAAATCAGAAAGAGTGTGGAAGCATTAACAAAATTAAAAGGCAAATTTTGTCAGTAAGTAAAATCAAATCAAACAAGCAATTTTCAAGGCTCAGAAATGAGTAACTGACCTAGCATAAACCTAGTTCAAGAAGCAATGACATAGAGAATTAATGGTTGAACCAGAACCAGCACCATCAAGCCCTGTCATGCTAACTCCTAAGGATGACATAGTGCCTTTTGGAAAAAAAAGAGAGAAATCAAGAATTGTGTTAAAAACTGCTGTCCCATGATTATCTTGTAAGAAAAAGAGAATGCCTATTTACTGAATGAAATATATCCAAGAACACCTGTCACTTCAATGACAAGAAAAATAATGATAATAATAATTAAATTGTATGCATGTGAATTTCAGAGAAGGCACATTTAAAAAGAAACACAGTTAATCAGCCTTAATCTTGTTGTAACATTACCCTCTCCAGTAGGTTTCAATACCAAGCTCTTTGGGAGCCACATAGACTGCTCAGGTCCACAGGGTGGCTCCAGTGCATTCCGACTGTAGTGAACAAATGGCAACCTTCAGACTTGAAAGAGTTAATATTCTCCCCTCCCCCCCCCCCACATTTATTACTTGGGAGCTCTCTGAGATATTATCTGGCTCTGGAAAGAAAAAAGCCCATTTGTTGCCAAAATTTTTTACTCATAAAGCCCAGCAAAGACCCCCTCTTGTTTTTATATCCAACCCCCACTCCTGCCCACCCTAAAATTCGTATTTTGTAAACCAAATTTTCAAACTATAAGACTGGTTTTTCTCATGAGGCAAAGGAAAAAACCTCTGTGATTAATGCTTTAGCTAAAAGCATAGAATGTAAAATGGGAAGATTATTTATGGTTCTTCTCTTTAGGAGCTAATAGAGTCAGACGTTAGCCTAAAAGGTTGGAAATCCTACAGTAGGATTTTTTTTTTTTCAACAGATAAAAGTGGCTTCTGGAAAGCAGCATAAATACTGTCTGCAGCAAGCCATAAGCACTAATAATTTTGCTATAAGTGCTCAGTCAAGGGGAGATGAACATGTTAAATGTTATTAAAAAATGGACAGCATATTATCTTGAAAGCCACAGTGAAATACTAACCTAAGTGACAAGCATTGCTTTCAGTGCCATGTTTTAAGATGGACGGTGGTTGGAGGGATTTACCAGGCCACTCTTCCATATAGTCAAATCACATTCAGTAGCTCAAAATGTAATCTGGATTGAATTTTCAATTTCTAGTTATATTTTCCCCAAGGCTGTGAAACTTCTTTTTTCCTAAAATGTTCATTCTTCTTCGGTTAATTCTGTTTGAAAGACCTGCTTTGCTAATTATCCAGGATAGGTAAGCGAGCATGACACTTGATTTCACTACCTTTGACATTGTTAAAATTCAATTTCGCAGAGAAGGGTTTTGTTTATTTTTTTAATAGGGTATTTCCACGGAAAAGCTTTTGCATTTTGGTTCTCTTTTTAAAAATCAGGAACACCAAAAGTTTCCTCTTCTTTAGTGGTGTTCTTAAAAAAACTTTTTTAATGAATTACTGAAAACAAATACAGAAATAGCAATTTGGAAATGAAAAGGCCTGAGCTGAAATGCTAAGACAAACACATTGCCTCTTTACAATAAAAGAGATTTCCACAAAACAGATGTGTTGGTTGTCAGTAAGCCAACAATTGCTTACTGGTCTAATTTGGGGGGAGATAAAAATATTCATATGCACAGAAATAGCACTCTTACCAAGTGATTCCATGGATGATTTTGGGCAAAGTGACCAATGAATCACAGCATCCTGGAAGGACAGACAGCTTGGGAGGAGTCTTCTGCCCACATAGGTGGAAACAGTCCACGAGTAAGCGGATGTCAGAGGAGTACTCCAGATCAGACTTCCTAAATATGTTCAGAGTGTTGGGCAAACATATTTATTGACATGAAAGCAGTTCACGAATCTTCAGTGTTCACTTTCTTAACAGAAAAAAAAAAGCTGAACCAAATAAGACATAGATAGATTATAGATCTAGATCGGTCCAGTTCCAACAGGAAACAGATATCACCCTCCAACTGGATTGTTAAGTGAAGGGACTATTTATAAAGATGCTGTATTAGTTTGCTAGGACTGCCGTTACAAGTACCACAGACCGGATGGCTTAAACAACAGAATTTTGTTGTCATACAGTTCTGAAGGCTAGAAGTCCAAAATCAAGGTGTTGGCAGAGTTGATTTCTTCTGAGGCCTGTGAGGGAAGGATCTGTTCCAGGACTTTTTCCTTGACTTGTTGATGGCCCTCTTCTCCCTGTGCCTTCACATCATCTTCTTTCTGTGTGTCTGTCTTTGCGTCCAAATTTCTCCTTTTGAGAAGGACACCAGTCACAGTAGGGCCCACCCTAATGACCTCATTTTAACTTGATTCCCTCCAGAAAGAGCCTATCTCCAAATAAGTTCACATTCTGAGGCAGATGGGTGTTAGGACTTCAACATATGAATTTTGGGGGGACATAATTAAACCCATACTAGCTGTAGACAACATTAAGGAAGCCAACAAGGGATAGTCCAATATCCTGGGGCTAATCACAACGGAGGGCTGTTTCAACCCTAGGCATGAAGAGGTTATCAGAACCCAGAGAGACAGTAGCTATGGAGACAGCCGTCATATAGGAATCAGGGCTTTCAATAAAAGGATTCAGCCAACAAGCAGCAACCCAGCAGGGATGGAGCTGGAGAATGGAAGGAATAAAAGCCCCGACCTCACTCACCTCCCACCCTTCCATCTCCTCCAGCTGGTTCCTCCCATGGGCCAAACCAACTGTAAGCCAGAGAGCAGGGCAGTGGATCAGTCCACACTAGCCAGCCTCCTGGGGCCCTCCGCAGGGTGCAAAAGGGTGAAGAATGAATCTGGAGTGATAAGAAGATACCCAGTATATTGTCTATGAAAATTTGTAAAACAAGCTAGTGTATATGCAAGTGTTCCACATAATTTCTCTATATATTTGAAATAATTCACAGTAAAATTTTTAAAAGAAACTTATGGTATATTGTTATGTGGGGAAAAAAACACTACACATGTTCTGAAGGATATATTCCGAAATATAACAGTGTTTATCTTCTGGTTGGGCGTTAGGGAGAGCTTTTATTTTTAATTTCTTTTATTACTTTGGTATTAGGAACTTTTTACAGTGATGGAGACCACCAGGAAAAATAACACTGCCAGCAACTGTAAGAGATGTAGCAAGAATGAGCAGCATCCCTTTGAGTAGGTAGAGGAAGACTTCCAGAAAGAGGCTTAGGGTACAAGGGTTTTGCTTGTGATGAAAGAGATTCCAGAGATCAGAGTACAACAGCTGGAAGACGAATGAGGAAGAGGAAATGTAGAACAATGCGGAACTTAAGCCAGAGGAGAAGATGACACAAAAGCCTTGCATTTTGGGTGGTGGCCAAACATTCAGAGGGTTACGTACACGGCATCGGAGAGGAAATAACTACCTTCAGTGTTCTAAGTGGAACTCTGATGGAAGTTGTTTTTAAACCCCAGGTGTCAGGAGCCCGATCACACCAGCAACCAACAGTCTCTGCTTAGGGCTCTATCTACAATGTGTGTGAAAATCTTTCATGGAGCCTCCAAAAAAAAAAACACAACTTTTTCCCATGGAGTGCCAGAACACTCAGGCCTCCTTTGATGGGAAGTGAACGTAGCTGAAATTAGTTCTTTGGAGTTACTGTCGTAAGATTTTCTATATGACTTCTGCAATGTCGTAGTAGAATCTCTGTTTTTATATTGCTGAACAGATGTAAAGTTTTAACTTCAATATAAAGGTTACAGCATGAATTCCATATGCCGTTGTAAGTCCTATGACACGGTAAATAAAGACAAAACCCAGCATCTACACTCATGCTCTAAAAATCTCATATCAATTTTCATCAGCAGACTAAGAGTTACATACCAAGCATGTGCAAACATGTAATATTAGAGCTTTCCAACTCAAAAAAATACTAAGCTTTTTCTCAAACTAACAACGACTGTATTCCTCAGAGAGCTATGAATATGTAAAGTTTGAAGTTTTTATGTCCAACTGTTCTTAAAGTTATTTGAGGGCAGAAAAAGGTCACCAGGATTTTTTTTAAATCATTTTATACAAAAACAGCTGAACTGGTTTACTCCAACATCCTCCAGCTATGAAAAGGGAAGAAACCTGCCTTGCTTAAACCTGAACAGCCTGACAACACTTCAGAAAGGGCGCAAGAACATTTTCACATTGGAATGTATTCTCATATTGATCGTTGACTGTTATTTATTAAAGGTGTTTCACTCTTAAAAATGTGACTTCTCATGATAAATAAAACTGACTAAGAAAATAATTTTTTCTAAAATTTGAGTTATACCAGGTAAGAGAGAAAACAGAAACTCAAAACATCATGACTTAATTATTACCTTTACTTTTCCTACCAGTCTGTATGTATATACAGAAACTAGGAGTAAAATTTAGAGAAAGAGGCTGAAGGACTATTTCAAAACCCAATTAAAGTTCAAACTATTCTCACACATTTTAAAATTAATCTTTCATTCCTCACCAAAATGTTTATCTTGGCTTTGAGTAGTGACCGCCTTCTAACGTACTCAAATCTTTATAAAGATTTGGCTGTGCTTTGTCACTGCATTCTCAAACAAAATGGTCTGAAACATTGTAGACTTGTTCGTTCTAGGGGATGAACCTCTCAGACAATATGCAGATTTCCACTGGCTATAGGGAAAATTTATATATTGATATGGATATATTTTCAATATATTATAAAATGTTTTGGAGGGAAATTGGAATAACTCCTTCAATTATCTGCCCACAAAATTTAAGTGGGAACATTTAAAAATGGTTAAAATGGGTAAATTTTACATTATGCAAATTTTACCATAATAAAAAAAATTTTTAATCATGTTGTACAACCTAAATATGTATAATTTTATTTGTCAATCATACCTCAATAAAACTGGAAAAACATTTCAAAGGAGGAAACACCAGAAGAATATGAGACAAACGTTCACATACTTTGAAGGAGTTCTGATAGTACCTTGAATAAGTAATGCAATTACACTAAGCTCTTTGATTATGATATGACAGATCTACATATCTCATGCCCAGCAACACAGCAAACCTGAAATAGCCAGCCAGTATAAGAAAAGAAATCAGGCCACCCATCAGATTTCATATTAATGAAGTGTGATTATAGTCACTTAAAGAGTAAAATTGATACTTCTTAATTTTTAATTTCAAGAGTTGACACATATCTATCAGGCTAGGATTATAAAATATTAAGACAGGAAGGGATCATTTTTACAAATAAAGAATACTGATTCCAGGTGAGAATAAAGGATTTGCCCCAAATCACATTGCTACTCTAGACTGTGGGTCTCAATCATTGATTCAACACATTTGTAGTTGGTGCCTAATATGTGCCAGGCATGTGAGTTGTTGGGACTCTAAAGATGACTAGGGGACACTTGGACCCTGCCCTCCTGGGAGTGCCTGTCAAGCAGGGTAGCAGACCTAGTTGGATGACCATAGTACAGTGTGACGAGCACAATAATACAAGTATGGACTCACTTCCCTGTCAGCACAGAAAGTGACTATCTCTGTCTCAAGGGCTCTTTATGAGAAAGAGTAGAAAAGGGTTCAGACAAGACGTTACCCCTCAACCAGATCTCCATTCAATAAACCAGGAAGGAAAAGGAGGTGTCAAACAGTAAGAAGTTCAGTGGAGCTGCTGCACTCAAGGATGAGGGCAGCTGTGAGTAGGTGGGAGGAAAGAATGAAAAAAACATGCAGCTCAGAGGGAAGGCAGGATTCCGGATGTCTAATGACCTTGTGCTAAATCACTTAGATTTTATCCTGGAAGCCACAAAGACAAGACATGCAAGCTGGGGCTAGGATTTGTCCTTTAGAAAGATAACTCTCACTCACAGTGGGACAGAGGATGGATTATAAAGGAAGAAACTGGAGCCTGGGAGGCCCATTACAAAGCTATGATAGTGGTCAAATCACTACTTTTATTTTCCTTTTCCACCTGAGGCCTTGGGGTTATGATTTTTCACCCTCCAGTACAAAGCCGAGATATCAAAATATGACTACTGTTGCTGTTCGGTCTTGACTAGACATTGGCTTCTCTCGAAGCTTATCCCACCACTCCCTCCTCATGGAGGATAGAACACTCCTTTCACTTTCCCTCAAATACATCAAAATTTACTCCTGTCTCCATCCTGGGCTCTCCCAGAGTGTATTCAATAGTGTACAAGTGGGAACAAAGAGTATATGGATTTGCGTCTGAAGATATAGATCTGGAAGGCATCTGTGAAGCATGAAGCCATAGAAAGAATCAAATCACCCAGCAAAACATGCAAAGCAAGAGGCAAAGAGGCTTAAAGGGTGGACAGAGGACGTGCAACCAGCTAAAGAAACTAATGACAAGCGTGCCAAGATATCCAATATCCACCTGGTATGACTCACAGACGTGAAAGGTCCCAAAGCTATACCAAACGGACAAGTTATTTGTATGTAACCCAAAATTCAGCTGCTTGGCTGACCCCAGGTCCTCCACTCATCTAGAGTCAATCTGTACTTCAAGATTAAAATTAGCCTGTAGAAGTGCAAATTGGTACAACCTGTGGAGAGGGGAATTTGACAATAGCTATTAAGATTTTAAGCACACCTATATGTGACCAAGCAGTTCCACTCTTAGAGACTTATTCCATAAACATATTAGCACACTTGCAAAATCGTGTAAGTATAAGGATATTTATTATAGCTTTATTTATAAGCAAAATGTGAGAAAATCTAAGTTTCCTTTAAAAAAGGATTAAAGAAGTGATGGTACTTCTGACCATGAAATACTATGCAGCCAAAATTGGAAAAAAAAAAAGAGCTCTATATGTGATGATATGAAAAGATATACTCAAGATACATCAAGTTAAAATAAAAAATGTGAGGAAGATTATATCAAATATGCTACCATTTGTGTGAGGGAAAAATAATGTATAAACTTACATGCTTATAAAAATGCTTGAAATATCTCCTGAAGGATAGTCAAGAAATTGATAATAATGGGGGCCTGAGTCGCTAGAAAACTGAAAGAAAGATGTTTTCTTTCACTGTATACCCTTTTTTACTTTTTGAATTTTATACCACATGTATGTAATACTCATTCCAAAAAAAAGTTAATTTAAAAAATAACTCTTAACAGCCAGCCCAGATGGCCTAGTGGTTAAAGTTCATCGTGCTCCACTTAAGCAGCCTGAGTTCAGTTCCCGGATGCGGAACCACACCACTCATCTGTCAGTAGCCATGCTGTGGCGGCAGCTCACATAGAAGAAGTAGAAGGACTTACAACTAGAATATACAACTACGTACTGGGGCTTTGGGAAGGAAAAAAAAGAGAGAGGAAAATTGGCAACAGATGTTAGCTCAGGGCAAATCTTTCCCAGTAAAAAATAATTCTTAAATTCATAAGAATTTTTTTTTAAAGCAAGAGAATGTTTACAAATGAGATGAAGAAAAATATTTTTATTAAAATGGCTCACTGTCCCATTCCATATACAGGGAGAAATCTATTGCCCCTCCCAATATCTCCAAGGATTCTGGGGGGGCAGAGGGGACTACCACCTCTCCTAGTCACCTATCTGGTATCTTGATTTCGCTGGATTCTTAGGCCCAACTCTGAATCTTCCCTCCTACATACTGTTTCATGGGCTCTAATTCAGCCTGTTTTTTCCTTCAAAGCTCTCCTGTCCTGGTAGTACAACTCTTTGCAAAACTCTTTCATAGTGACAACAAATGCAGAGGTCTTTTCTCCTTCCAGTTAGTGCACAATCAAAAACACTGATGTATGAGTCCCAGCTACCTCCACAACAGAGAATAGTCATCCCAGTGGAACCAGCAGTCAGCCACAGCCACCAAGGCACCTAAGCTTTGAAACTACATATGATTTCTCTCAGTATCCTGTCATTGTCCTTCACTACCTCTTCCCAGAGGTCTGCCACTAGTGGCGCATCTCTGTGGCGTGGCCAAGTTACAAATCAAAGTCCCCAACTCTTGTCCTTACTCAGTACCCACAGTTTCTGGCAGCAGATGGCCTCCTCCAGGGGCTCCACTGCTTGTCTCCACTGGCCTATGTCTACAGCAGAGGCCCAGTCTGTAGGGGATCCTCTCCCCGCAAACACAGCAGGATGAGAACATTGGATCAATCAAAGCACACCTACCAAGGACCTCCTTTCCCCTTTCAGGAACTCTGTGGCCATAGATTTACAGGCTAATTTTCAGGATCCTCTCTCGCTTGCTCTCTCTGGAATTTCTCGGTCTTGATCACTCTAGGAAGTTCACACAATGTTACATACACAATGCCCCCTTCTGCCTAAAACCTTCCTTCTTGAACTCTAGCTTCAAGGACCCTCTCAAGTAGTTTCAACAAGTTCTCTGACTTGGAAGTCTTGTTCAAGAACCAAAATATTCCATGCAGGTTCACTTATTAGCAACAGTTGGTTAAGGGTGGTAATCCTAGCAAAGATGTACGCCTGGCTCCGTTTTAGAGTGACGACTGAATCCAACATGCAGCTGGGTACTGCACCAGAATTCAAAACTACTCTAGACAGGATCCCAAAATGTAACCCAGAAGTCAGTCACCTGGATGCCTGCCAGTCCTCCAGCCTGCAGGGTTTACTCCAAACCATGATAGTTAAATTCAAATGACTCAGCTATCATCCCATGTATGGTAGGACACCCAGGATCCTGCCTACGATATCTCTGGAGATTCTTGAGAAAAACATATTTCTCCTCATCTCTTGTTCCAATGTCCTACTTGCGGTGAATTCTCAGTCCCTCTCACGTATCATCCTGTGCAGCTTTCTCCATCTCAAATTCATGTTTTCAAAGCACCCCACCCTTTGACTATCCCTCTTATTCTTATCTTTCAAACTTACTAACTCGAGATCCCCTCCTCTAGCTATTTTTGATCTCATGGGGATCTTATATCCATTGGCCTGACTGTTTTTTTACTTCCATCGCTGCCCTTGTGTTTTCACTTTCCTCCTCATTCATCTTAGAGTCCGTGATCCAGCACCACTCCCCTGAAAATGCCCTTAACCCTCTTGCCTCTCTCTTTCTTCTCTTCACTTGCCTAGAAAACACCATCACTAGCTAGACCCCCACGTACATATCCCATGACTGCATGTGAGCAGTTTCCATGATTGTAAAAAGTCACACAACCACACCAATTGTTGTCATATTAAATTTATGACCACAAATCCCAAATAGGGAATTAACACTCCCAGAGAATCCTACTAGATATTCTAGCAAATCCCCTTACCCATTCTTGAAAAGGACCACTCTAGACCTTCTCCTCTGTGTTCACATCACCCTTGGTCCCCTTCCTCTCAGCTGATAACTTTACCTCATGCTTCATCGAGAACATTGATGTAATCATATAAGAATGTTCACCAACTATTTCATGGATATTATAGGGTCAAGAAAATAATTACGTTACTGTTCCTCAGTACCAAGATTTTCAGCATAAAAGAGATAAAAACATAAAATAAAAGAGGTAAATAAATATCCTGAACTTGTTAAATTTGAATTGGAAATATAATATGTACTTGATTTTTAAATCTATCTATCAAAGGACAGCCAAGTATACCACCCCAAAATACGTCTCTTTGGCATAAGCACAATTTTGAGCTGAAAGCAATTGAGAAGAATCAGGTACAAAGAAAAGCTTTCTACCCTCTTCCTAAAGTAGGACAGAAATTTACAAATGTGTCCCTCCTCTCCTCTCCACCAAGAAGGACAAAGGTTAATCCTGCAGACAACTTTATCAGTGGAGAAGGCATGGACTTAAATCTGCATAACAAATCATACTCTTGTTTACTATGCTTTTCCTGATAACCTCCCCATAATGGTCTCCCCCACACCTTTCTCTCTTTTGTTTTAGCTGAAGATGGTATTTAAGCTGGAGTTCTAAGCCACCTTTGAGAGTCACTCATTTTTCCCGAAAAATCTCCCATGTATACGTGAGGTCCACATGTTAATAAACTTCTGTTTGTTTTTCTCTTATTAATCTGTCTTTTATTACAGGGATCTCAGCCAAGAATTCAGAGGGTGGAGGAAAAATTATTTTTTGTCCCCTACACTATCTATCTATCTATCTATCTATCTATTTGCTAGCTCTAACCACTCAAAGGACCTAGAAGCAATCTTAACCAGTAACAATGAGCATGCCTAGTATCCAGATTTGGTGTTCTAAATACCATCCCTCACCAAACGGAAGCAAGGCTCCTTGGAGAAATTGCCAATTCCAAGTCTGAGGCAGGGAGTCCATGGCAAGGCTGGGATGAGTGCTACCATATGTGCCTGATGAGGTAGAATTCAAGATTTTCCCTAGGTAGAGAAGCAAACAGCACACATGCAGTTTATTGTGTCAATTATACCTCAATAAAGTTGTTTTTTTAAACAAGAGGAAGAAGGAGGAGAGCTATCTAACTCAACAGTTCTTAGAGTGTGGTCTGAAAATCTTGGGGGACCCCAAGATCCTTTCAGGGGAACTTCAAGGTCAAGACTACTTTTATAATACTACTAAAACGTCATTTGCCTTTTTCCACTACTTACATTTGCACTGATGGTACAAAAGCAAAGGTGGATAAAAATGCTGGCTACTTAGCACAAACCAAGGCCGTGGCACCAAACTGTATTGGTAGTCATTATATTCTTTATTATCACACTCACAATAAAAACAAAATACAAAAAAAGAGATAAATGATGGATAAAAATAAAGCCACTCTTTGGGCCGGCCCAGTAGCCTAGCAGTTAAGTTCGCATGCTCTGCTTCAGCGGCCCAGGGTTCGTAGGTTCGCAGGACGCCATGCTGTGGCGGCATCCCATATAAAGTAGAGGAAGGTGGGCACAGATGTTAGCCCAGGGTCAGTCTTCCTCAGCAAAAAGAGGAGGATTGGCAGTGGATGTTAGTCAGAGCTAATCTTCCTCACAAAAAAAATAAAGCCACTTTTACTTAAAACCATTAATTGTATTAAATCTCAACCCTAATTATACATCTTTTAAAATATTCTATGTGACAAAATGGAAATAAAACATTTCTGCTGCATACTAAAGTAGGATGGATGCCCCAAGGGAAAGCACTTATGTGATTGTTTGAGTTCTGAGTTGAACTAGCAGCTTTTTCATGGAATACCATTTTTATCTGAAAGAACTGACAGACATACTACCATTATTTTGACTTGGGTATTTGGCACATTTTCTCAAACATAAATGAAGTGAGCCTGTCACTTCAAGGAAAACAACTGACAGTGTTGGTTGCCAGTGATAAAATTTGAGCTTTTAAGCAAAAATTAGAAATTTGTAAAACTTGTATCTGCCCCTGTGAGCTCAGCTGCTTCTCAATAGTGAAGGGTTTTCTGATGAGATCAATGGTGATAATAACAAACGTGATTCTTTTCATATTGTTTAATAAGATGCATCAACATTCAGAATATCTACATAATTTGATGGACAAGTATTTTCCACATGACCAATGCACAATGCGACAAAGTTATGTATAGAGAAAGATCCATTCAAAGTGCAAAATAGACCAATGGATTTGATACAATTTCAGATTCTACACTGCAACTAAATTTTAAGAAACTACCACTTGTCACGTTTTGCTGTGGTATCAAAGAATAATATCTAGGATTACCTAAAAAGGCTACTAAAATACTCCTCCATCTTCCAACTACTTCATCCAAAACAACATATTGCAACAGATTGAGTGCAGAGGCAAACATGAGAATCCAGTGTCTTCTATCAGGCCAGACGGTAAAGAGATTTACAAAAGTATAAAACATCACTCTTCTCACTAAACCCTTTTTATTTTGGAAAATATACCTATTTTCCTAAAATATATTTTATTTGCATTAACACGTATAGAGTTATTGTTATTTTAAAATGAATTCATTAATATATATTCTTCAAGTTTCTCTATTGTAATTTCTCATATAGTAAATATAAATAGAACTCCCAAAGTAAAAGTTCAATAATTTTTAAGAGTAAAAAGGGGTCCAGAGACCAAAAAGTTTGAGAACTGCTGGTTTAACTGAACAGAGAAAGTCACTTGAGAATGTTCAGGAAAAAGCCATGAGTGGCCTTTATTAGCTATGTGAGTAGATGACGAACAGGCACCTGCTGCTCGGAGAGAAAGGGTAAGAGGACCTTTTGGAGCCTGAAGAAGGCTGACCACAGAGGTGGTCACCGTGTGTAAATGCGTGTGAGGACCGAGAATCATCCTGGGAGGGAACAGGATCAAACCCTGACCCCTTCTCTGGGAGATTCAGCGTCCTTGCAGCCCTTCTGCAGGCTTGAGAACTGGTGGGAACAGCGAACGTCAAAGGCTTCGAAGGGGAGCTCACCACAATGAAGAAGTCTGCACAGGTGATCCAGATCCCACTTCAGGGCCTAGAAGGCAACAGAGGAGGAACAGCTCCCGCAGAATGTGAAACAGGATGGCAACCCTCTCTGGATCCAGCTACCTTGTCCCAGTGGTTTGGCCTCAGAAATAATGACTGAACATGAATGTAAACTAGAAGAGCTGTTCCTTGGGAGCCCACATGTGGGCCTCTGCAGAAATCTGTACTAGTAGGGGCCTTGTCCCAGCCTGGGCTGAACCATTCTTGGGCAGTGATATCACAGAACAACGATCTGAGGAGCAGCAGCCCTACACCAGAGCCCACTGATGGACAGATTCAGTTCTCTAGCTCTTTCTCTGCCTGATGTTTGAGAGCAGAACTTATCCTTTTGGATTGAATAAGCCTCTATTATTCTTGGATGATTGATTGGAGAGTGAGGACAATCCGCTCTGCTCCAGCGGCCTGGGGTTCACAGGTTCAGATTCCAGGCGCAGACCTACACACCTCTCATCAAGCCATGCTGTAGCAGGCATTCCACAAAGTAGAGGAAGATGTGCACGGCTGTTAGCCCAGGGCCAATCGTCCTCAGCAAAAAGAGGAGGATTGGCAATGGATGTTAGCTCAGGGCTAATCTTCCTCACCAAAAAAAAAAAAAAAAAGATGGCTACCGGCCGTGACTCCCTGTGGCTAGAATGTGATTTTTTCCTCAGTGGAAAGGTATTTCTGCTTCTTCCACCTCAGTCAGTGTTGTCCCTTGTTGTAGGAGTTCTTTTTATCCAGTTTCCAGTTCTTTCTCAGGAGTAATTGTTCCACAGGTAGTTGTAAATTTGCTGTGTCCATGGGAGGAGGTGAGTTCAGAGTCCTCCTACACCACCATCTTCCCAGCAATCCTCCAGGAAAGCTTCAAAGGAGAGATTCTGAACTTCATGCAAATATGTGGTCCCAAAGAATTAATAGAAAGGATAAAAAAGGTGTCTGTAGCAAGCAGGCCAGTCAGTTACAATTGTGCTGGGTGCTGTGGTAGGCAGTCTTGAACGAGATACAATCTCTGGCCTCAAAAAACAAGAAAACAGGCATTTTACATCAGGAATAAGTACAAAGCGCTATGGGAACAGATAGAGGAGTACTCAGCCAAGTCTCAAAGGGGAAGTTGGAACAGATTCCCAAACTGCGTTAATCAGGACATTTATTGCTAGCTGGTATGACAAACAAGCCCTAAATGTCAGTGATTTAATACAATTAATGTTTATTTTTTGTTGAGCTCAGGCAGATTTCTTGGTACTGTCCTCCAAAGGTGTCTCAGGGACTCAGGCATCTTCCACGTTGTGACCACATCAACTCACAGCTTTAAGGCTACCCCAGCATCATCCAGCTGGCATACAGGGCAGGGGTGGGTGGGGTGAGGATGATGGTGTGTAAGGGAAAGGCACATCCGATACTTAACAACTTGTGCCTGGAAGTAACACACATGACTTTCATTTACATTCCATCAGCCAGGACTAGCCCCATGGCCCCACCTAGATGCAAGAGAGATGGGTCATGTAGGTTTCCTGGGCCCCAGGAAGAAAATGAAATGATGTGGTGAACACACAGCATTGTCTCTGCCACACAGAAGAAGCGATTTCCAAGTTAAACGACGAGGCGGGTGAGTGGAGAGGTAGAGCAAGTCAGCTAGAGGGCACTGAGCATCAAAAACCCCAGAGGTGAAAGATCTTGGTGTGAAGTGGCTGGAAGGAAGAATGTCAGGGGAAGTTGTGATGAGCCATGAGGCTGGAAAGGTAAGCAGGGTCTTATCATAAAGAGTCTGTGCCCCGTGTAATTTGAAGCAGACTTTTATCCTGAGAGCAGTGGAAAGCCGTTGAAGGGTTTTAAACACGAGAGTGACATGATCATATTTGTGCTTCTGGAAGATCATTCTCGGTGCAGCATGGAGAACCGATTGGGAAGAGGGAAGACCAGAAGCAGGAAAGTCGGTTGGGAAGTTGTTAACAGTAATCTGGACGAGAAACTCTGACCCGAGGTTGTTGCACTGGGCGTGAGGAAGAGCAGATGGGTTTTAGAAAGAATTGGAGTAGTAACTGAGCATATTTGATGATTGTTTGAATGAGGGGTGGGGAGATGAGGGGTGAGGAACAGGGCAAGGGTGGTGCCATTCACTGAGACAGACAATTTTTAAAAAAACTATTTTAAGGTGAAATATGATATGCTTGTGGAACAGCTAAGGGAATACAAAATGTATCTGAAAAGCTGGGCCTAAAGGCAGATCTTAACTGGAGATGAAAGATGTGATAGTCATCAATATAGAGATGGTGCTTGAAACTATAATTATGGATTATCCAGGGAGATTGTGAAGATCCAGAATAGAAGAAGTGATGTGCTGTTAAGTGTTTAACAATCAGCTCTCCAGCAAAAGAAGCCCTGATTTGTGGCATTTGCTGATGTCTGTGGTGTAAATACCCCCACTGTGGTCAATTTCAAACTACGAGCTTGTCATCACTGAACATGGAGTTGTAATGAGATGCACCCAACTGGTCCTTGAGAGCTGCTGCAAGCCAGCTCCAGCACACCACTGAATAGAAGGGAGCCTGGCATACAACCCTAACACAAATATTTAAGGGATGGACAGAACAAAAGAAATCTGGAAAGAAGAAACCATCCTAGGAACCACAAAAAGAAAGAATGTGAAGGAGGAAATGGTTGAGAATTCACACTCCCCTCCTGGAAAAAAAAAATCAAATACGATAAAAACCAAAAAGTGTCCATTGGATTTAGCATCAAAGAAGTCATTAGTATCCTTGATAAGATCATTTTTAATGGAGACAGTTGACAATGAGCCTAGAGGTTAATGTGAAATCAAGTGTTGGAAACCACAACTGTAGATCATTCTTGGACACCAGGAACAGTCAGGCTGGATTCTATTTCACAACAGAAAATGGAATTGGGCCAACCATTCAAAACCATAATGGCACAATCCCTCACTTCCCTCCATTCCACTCCCCCCACACACATAAATGCCTAGATTTCTGTACTTGTATGCCTCTCACAATGGACCTCAAATAAAGTGGTACCATTGCCCCGGAAGGCATGGAAAAATGTATGGGGTATGTGCTGGATTGTGCTATTGTCAGCTTGGTTAACTACAGTTCCCAGAATCCCCTTCCCTGTGTGTTCAAGTCAGGGTAGAACTAAGCGCCTCAAAGAACAATGGACTAGGAAGCCACTCCACAGAGTAGAACCAGCCCTAATTAAGGAACATTACCTGTCCCCAGAGTAGGGGGATCTGGCAACATGCCTAGCTGGATTTCAGAATTGCTATGAACCAATGATTGCTATGTATCTCCTGTTCTTCCTCTTTTTGAATAGAAGTGCCCATTATGTAGGTGGGGAGCAGATAACATGCCTTTCAACACACAGATCTTTCGATTAATAATAGCCATACCCAGCAGTTCCTCAAAAAATTAAAAATAGAATTACCATATGATCCAGCAATTCTACTTCTGGGTGTATACTCAAAATAATTAAAAGCAGGGACACAAATAGATATTTGTACTCTCATGTTCGTTTATTATTCACAATAGCCAAAAGGTGGAAGCAACCCAAACGTCCATCAGCAGAAGAACGGATAAACAAAATGTGGTATATACATACAATGGAATATTACGCAGCCTTAAAAAGGAAGGAAATTCTGACACTTGCTTCAATGTGGATGAACCTTGAAGACATGTGCTAAGTGAAATAAGCCAGTCACAAAAGGATAAATGCTGTATGACTCCACCTATATGAGGTACTTAGAGTAGTCAAATTCATAGAGACAGAAAGTAGAATGGTCATTGCCAGAGACTGGAGAGAGGGCAATAGGGAGTTATTGTTTAATGTGTACAGAGTTTTAGTTTTGCAAGATGAGAAAAGTTCTGGAGATGGATGGTACTTATGGTTGTACAACTATGTGAATGTACATAATATCACTGAGCCATACACTTAAAAATGGTTAAAATGGCAAACTTTATGTAATATATATTTTACCACAATTTAAAAAAAAAGAATAGCCACACCCAAAGAGCCTTAGCCACACTCAGCTCCGGTGCAGATCAAAAGATAGTGAACTTCAAGTCTGATGCAATAATTGCCATGAGAATTTTGGGAGTCTTGGGATGTGGATAAGCATATTTTCCATGCAGAAGGAGCGTGAATAATTTGTAGCCAGAGAAGGACTTCCATAAACTGCAAAAATTGGCCACAAATTCTTCTCATTGCTGCATGTATGTTCCTTTGCTATGTGACTTTCCAGTTCCTCCTCAAGAGTTGGAGTGCATTTTTCTACCCTTTGAATCTGGCCAGGTGACTTTGGCTGTGTGACTTTCTTTGGCCAACAGGACATTTGCCCAGGTAAAGTAAGTAGAGGCTTGAAAAATGCTTATGTATTGGGGCTTACCTTCTCTTGCTGCTAGGAACCCTGTAACCACCATGTAAAGAAGCCCCAGGTAGCCTCCTAGAAGATGAAAGGCCCATGGAGAGAGACTCAGCAATCCCAGCTGTCTCAGCTGAGGCTCCAGACATATGAGGGAGACCATTCTAGACCATTCAATCTGGCTCAGACCAGGAGACCCACGGCCCAACCCAGTGACTCATGAGAAACAAATGTTTTTTGTTTTAAGCTACTAAGTTTGGGCTGATTTGTTACTCAGCAAGAGCTAACTGATACAGGATGGTTTTAGAGTTTTCAAATGACTGGGGAAATTCTATTGGCATTTATTTGGTGGGGACCAGGTTTGTCAAACATCCAGCAATGCACACATGCAGTCCTGCACAATGAAGAGTTATCCCACCCAATTGCCAATAGTGTCCCCACTGAAGAACCCTGAAACCATGCCTGAGCTTACCACACCACTTGGAAGAGAGAAGAGTTAAAGGAAATTAATATTTATTGAGAGCCTTATCTGTATTGGACATTTTACATGCATTACTTCATTGATTCTCCACAACAACCTTCTATGATTAGACCCACTGAACAGATAACAGACTCAGAGCGGTAACTTGGTTGTCTCATATCACATAGCTAAAAGTAGCAGCACCAGGACTTGAACCCATGTCTGTCAAATGTCATCTCAGAGAGGCCTTCCCTGACCACCTACTCCAAGGTGCCCTCCACACCCATCACTCTTTATTACACTACTCTTTTTATTTCTTTCATAGCACTTATCTCTATTTGAAACTGGCATGTTAGTTTACTTGTTGTCATAAGCCCCCTACCAGAATAACTCCCACAGAAGCAGGACTTTGTGGGATTTTTTTCACCACTGCATCTCCAATGCCTAGAACAGTACTGGGCGGATAAAAAAAATTCAGCGGATTATTGGTGAATGAATGAAGTGAATGAATGGCTTTCCATTAAATCCAGATGCCTAGGCCTCATGCAGGCTGATTTCTCCCAGCTTTTGTTCCTATTGGTCTCAACTCCCTTCTCCTCTCCACTGGCTCTGATTAATGTGGCCCAGTCTGAGACCTCTGACATGGCTAAAGGAACTTCAGAAATCCTCTGACACAAGCCTTTCATTTTCCAAGTAAGAAAAATGAGGTTCAATGACATCTCCTCAGGGATATCCATTCTCAAGCCACATGTTGGTCTCAACACTTCTTTTGCTTTCCTGAACCTGCTTACTCATCTTTAAAATGTGGGTAATAACCACCCTGCCTGCTTCACTGAGTTGCTCTGTGGATGATATAAAATAATGTGACTTCCTTAAATTCTCACCAACCCCAGGGATGAAAATCAAATGTCACGATAACAATCACAGATTGTAAACTTGGGCCCATGGTGGCTTCACATATGCTAACTCAGGCTCTTAAAAAACTGAGAGCTCTTTGATTTGATCACAATTTAGATACCCGCCATATGAACAAATTCTCTCTCAACTTTACATGATTGTAATAATTACAGATAAGAAGACAACTGTGGTTATCTGTTGCTATGTAACAAACCACCTTAAAGCTTAGGCTTAAAACAACCATGATTTTTATTTTTCATGATTCTGTTGGCTGTGTGGTTCTTCTGCTGATTTTGCCTGGGTTCGTGCGAGTGGTGGCATTCAGCTAGTGGGTGTACTGGGGGCTGAGCTCAGGGAACAGCTGGGGTAGCTGAGCCCCTCTCTCCGCATGGTCTTTCATCCAGGCTTCTTCGTGGTATGGCATTCCAAGAGGACAAAGGTGGAAGCTGCAAAGCTTCTTGAGGCCTAAATTCCAGAACTTGTGCAACATCACTTCCACCATATCAAATTTGTCAAAGTCAGTCACAAAGGCCAGCCCACATTACAGGGGGTGGAGAAGAGATTCCACTTCTGGATGGGAGCAGCAAAGTCCCATGGCAAAGGGCTGTGCATTCTGGAATGGGCCAAACCGGTAGCCATTAAAAACAACTGTTGTGATGCTGCATTCTTATTTTCATAGCTCCGACAAACATAAGTATTGTTAATCATATAATTCTGATTTCTAAAGCATGAAGGAAAGCAAGATTCAAATAAACAAAGCTATTCTCAAATAGCTTTGCTGTAAGATTTTTTATAAAATCATTCTCAAATAGCTTTATTAAAAGATTCTTATAAAAATCTACAAATGTTTATCCTTCCTGTGTAAGCGGAAGGATAAACATTTGTAGATTTTGTAGAACTGGTGAGCAGTTCTCCCTCACCACTGGCCATTCAACTTCTAGTTCTTTTTAATGTAAAAACCCTCCTTCTGCTTTCTAGTTAGCTATGGCAGTGCTTTCATCAGTACTGGAGTTGGCAGTCACCTAAGTCTCCTATTTTGGCCAATTGCCACCTAGGATATTAAGTCCCCCGAGACAAACTGTCAAAGGCAACACTCCTGAAACAGCCTACTGCATTTTTTCCACGCTTCTTGGGAAGAGCAAAGCTCCCACAGGGCAAAGCGGTCTCCTCTGAATCTAGGAGGGGAAAAACCCAGGCAGAGCTGGGCTCTGACATGCAGCTTCTGGTCAAGTCTGCAGAACTACATTTAAATAGCCAGGTGGGCATTAACCTTTAATGGGGCCTTTTTTGTTCCTCAACGATCAACAGATATTTTGTAAGAACTAAAAAAATACCTCAGTTTATTTCGGTGGAATATTCCTCAATTTTTTTTCTTAATCAGCAAAAGAAATGCGAAGGACTTCCTTCCTCTACTTTTAACCATTTGTTAAAGAACATGGACAGGCTCAGTTCAAGTCCCAAATTACAAATATTGTTGAAGATAATATTTGGTTTTACATGTCTTGAAAATGTTGGTATCTGTCATTGTAGTCAAAAGAAGTTAAAAATCTGCTGGCAACAAGATGAGTTCAGAATAAGAAAATAATTAACTAAAGTAAGTAAGCTTTCTAAGTTATCCATAAATACTTCTAAATTTGAATTACTATTCACATCAAAACATCACCTCTGAGATTTTATGATTACTGTATTTGGTACTATTAACTTAGTAACATTTGTGCACAAGTAAATAAAACGAAATATGTGGAAGGAGAAGTTGATGCCAAAATAATAAGTTGACAAATTTTCTGCTCAAAAGGAAAAGTAACAGAAAACAGATTTCTATGAAAAATTAAGGAGAATTTAAATTTATTTTAATTTTTCTATTGAGTCTGATATTCTATTTCTCAATAGTACTTTTTAAATTCTTATAATGTACAATGAATTATTTAATGAATGCTATCAAATATTTCCATATAAGGAACATGCCAGGGTCCCAATCAATTTTAATTTATCTACAATCATGTTTATGTACATAAATCCGCATCTATATTATGAATAGGATTTATTTGAAATTCTCCTATATTTAATAAATTGTGAACTTTTGGATAACATGCACATTTTTCCCATTCCTCTTAATATATTGGGTATAATTGTTCATCTAAGGTACAGCTGACTATTTTTATTTATATAGTCAGACACTAACTTTTAAGCTTCTGGATATATCTGTCTGATATATCACTTCTTCCTAGGGTTTCCCCCGGAGCTCTATAAATCTGCAATGAGAAGGAAGTACGGGCAAGTGAGTCAGAAAAATGTCCAGAAATGAATCCTTGCTAAAGATCGCACACAACTGGATATTTTGCATTTTAACTTATTCTTATTATGTTATCTCCAAAGGGTCAGGCACTAAGCTTTCACTCATCCTGATGACCTTAATTAGACTTGTTCCAGATTTCTGAGGACTGTAAAATTAGGAAATTTTCATTTAAAAAAAAATTAAAACCCCCTGGATGGTTTCCCAAAGCACATCTAGCATTACTTAAGACTTCATCATTTCAGCTAGTTGGATACATCATATCCACAGGTCTAGCCAGGTCTGTAAGAGTTCTGTGACTGACGCCTAATGCAACCAATTTTCACTCTGGCAGAACAAATTCAAGTTCTAACACTAACTTGAATTCCAGTTTCCTTTGGACGCCAATAATCAGATCCTTTAAGAAGAAAATGTATCAAAGCATCTGTCTGTGAAGCGATATTCCATTTATTTCATCTAAATAGCTGGCAGGAACAACTGACTAAAGTCAAATCTGAAATAGAAAACAAATAGTTTTTTAATTACTGAATCTGCTTTATTCTCTTCTTAGCCTTCTTCCCCTCTTCTCTTTCTTGGTCTCAATTTTCTACAAACTTCCCCTGTCTCAGCTGAAGACCACAGGCCTTTTTTAAACAGGAACAAATGTCTCAGTGCATTCACCCACCTACACTAACAGTCATATTACAGTCACACTCCATTAACTGTCACTCACATTTTTATTACCCTGCATCTGATGAACACTGATGCACTTGGGTGCCTTCCTCTACACTGGAAGGAAAAATAATAACTTAGAATTCTAAAAGTTGGCATGTTTTGTCAATAGCTTCATTGTTCCTTGTGTCCATTCATCACATCTTGCCTGCTATTGAAATCTTTCCTTACTTTCCGTTATTAAAGTGAGTCATTATTAAAGCCATCTCAGAAAGAGATACCCCTGCAACTTCTAAGATACTGTCAGCTAAGAATCACATTTTTCAATACTTCAAATTCTATTGTATTTTCAAGCTTCTGAAACAAATATAATATTCTTGCGTATTTCCTAAGGTGGAATTTCATGTAGACAATGATGTGATAGGAAAGATGATGTTGATCTAACGATGTTGGCAGTGCCCCTAGACAACTGTACTCCTCTGAGGAAACCAGCCACAGTTTTCTTATTATCAGAACACATGTTCTGGAGTCCCGCATGTCTAACATTTGAGAGAGAAAAATCACTGGAAAAACAACTTAATGGTTATATTTGTTTTCATCTAGTTTCATTAAAACATAGTGGGCACACATTTTTTTATAACAATCACATATTATTCTACAAGGCCACTTAAGGGGTTATTGTATTGTTTTAGTTTCCACAAAAATCAGATTTAATTAAAGCTTCATGAAAAGACCAAAAACACAAATTATTCCACAGTCCCTAATTTCCCAGGCCCTCCTCCAGTGGGAATTACTTAAGTAATTTGAACCGGGTAGTTTAAGTTGTTGGAGGTAAATCTCAGTGAATTAGCCTCTCTATATGGAATGCATGCACCGTTTTAGTCATTTTCAATTAATATGAAATAGTTTTGCCAAAATATGACTGCAAATGGGAAGCCATCATTCTGAACCTTTGGAACAACTATGGTTCTTTTTTTATGATTTGTTACTATTTTGATAAACAAATACCGTTTAAACCGTTTATTAATGCTATTTTCCATTTAATCACAAGGAAATAAATTCAAAGCAAAGATGATTGTTGTATTGGTTTACCAAACATCCCTGATGAAGCTCACACACGGGGAGGGACAAAAGGAGATCCTCAACAGTGTTCTGAACCTCCGTGGAAACTTAAAACATGGACATGGATTTATAGAGCATACATCAGAGGCTCATCAGGGGTAAGTCTGCACGTGATGTATATTCCGTGTGTGTGTTCGTGTGTGGGAAAGCAAGCAAGCCAGAAAGACAGGAAAAGAGCTCCAATCATATAATGAGAGTTCTCTCTCTCGGATTTACTGATGGGAAGCGGAGAGAAAGGTAACTTGGGACTCTTCTCTTTGGTGACAGTACAATAGTAGAAAAAAAAACAGCCACCATATATAATTTACTATAAAATCTCTCATCTTAGAAATAAACTAGAGGGAATACAAACTCTGTTGCATGTGCATATATGTACAGAGGTACACAGTTTCTCTTCTGAAATGTTTATTTCAAATCTGCTTTAAATCAAAATGAGCTGCGCTTCAAACAGGGGCCGGGTGAGAAAAAACCTAAAAACATTGCTCCACCCAGCAAATGCTTTAAAGGTGAACTAATGAGCAGTATCACTCAATTACATGCTCCAAAAAGGACCGCCTTTCTGTACTTTGATTTTGAAAGTGCTAGGGCTTTTAAAGAACAAAGAAGGAAAGTCTTCTCCATCATTCTTTCCTTCCCTCCCTCTCCACAATTTGACCACTCCGTTTTTCCTAGTTTTTCTTTTTAAATAAGATGTCTCTCCTTTCTTTTGTCTGCCTTCCCTCTTTGCACCTCCACCACCACAGTTTGATTAAAAATGATTTTCCACGTAGGACCCTAAACACATCAACGTGGGAAGGGGACACCCACAATCCGGGGACTCGGCCCACCTAACCCGGGCGGCCTCCCCCGCTCCCTGCGCTCTCTGCTCTCCTCGCGTCGCTGGGGTTCACCCGACGGATGAGCACCTCGGCAGGGCGCGCGTTAAGTCGAGAGTTTGCTCTGGCGCCGCGCGTTATGTCTACCAACTTCTGCTTTTCCCCAGGGAAAACTTCGAGACCAGAAGCGCAACTGCAAAAGCCTCTTCTGGTCAGCTTGGAGGTCTCCGAGCCCCCTGACTGGCAGCCCGAACCCCTCCTCTCCCCGCCCTGGGAGGAACCTGAATCTTGGGGCCAATTCAACGCGCTCGGAGCCCGCAACACCGAAGCGCCCACATCTGCCCTGCAGCCCGAGTGAGAAAGCTTGCATGGAGCTTTCGGGACGGGGCTTGCATGCAGCGGATGGCCTCGGTGTGACCCGTGGAGGGGAGGGACGCGGGGGAAGACCCAGGCCCGGAGAAGCTGGGGAAGAGCGTGGTGAGAGAGGCACAGTCGGGGACGCCCCCCGTGCGCCCCAGCCCAGGCCACGAAGCGAGCAAACGTGAGCGCGGATTGGCCTCCCTCCTCACCAGAGAGCGAGCTTTTTTTGAGAAGGAAAAACATCGGGAAAGAAAGCTCGCGCATTTGTTTTGGCTTTTTGTCTGTTTGCCTCCCAATTAAAAAGTGGCCGCCTAGGCGACAGTTTTGCGGTTTTCACAGTGTAAAACGGATTAGAGGAAAAGCTCCAGCCCCTCTCGACTTTCGCTTGCGGTTTGCAACCCCCGGGGCGGGTGTGACCCTGCGGCACCTGCGCAGGCGAGCTTCCCCCGCGGCCCGACCCGCGGTCCCGGCTTCCCTGGGGCGGGGCCCGGCAGGGCGGAGCCAAGGCCGCGCGCCCTGGGGAACGGAGGTTCCCACGGTGCAGGTAAACCTCACCCCGGGGGGCGGCAGCCCGCCTCCCCTCCCCCGCACCCTCCCCGCGCCCTCAGCTCTCCTTCGCGGCTCCAGGTCCTGGGTGTGCGGGGGTCCTGGGGCAGCCCCCGGGGGGCCCCTCTCCAGGACGCGGAGGAGGGAAGAAGAAAGCAAAGGAATTTACTGCAGATGGCACCAGAACGAGAGTTGGCTTGTTCGTGTCCTGCTCTGGGCTCGTAGGTTTTCCCCAAGAATCCAGAGTTCACTGAGAACACATATCCAGGAAACGATGAGTTCACACGCACATTTAGTTAAAAAGAAAGAAAAACTGCTCTTCGATCCTCTCCACGTTCCCAGCTTTCACCAAATAAACAAAGCCTCCGGCGAGTAGGCTGAAGCCCGGGGCGCCGGAGATGCGCAAGGAGGGGTTCCCGGCCGACCCGCGGCTCCTCCCCAGCCTCTGGCACCCGCACCTGCCCACGAGTGTGCGTGGTGTGGGCGCTGAATGCGCTTCCCCGACCGGCCACTCTCATCCAGAACACTTGGATCCGAAAGACCCATGGACAGGTCAACTCTAGGCGACCCATTCCTGCTGGCCTTCTGCTTTTAATAAACGAACGTAAACGTTGGCTTTCACGTTAAAGAAACGCCGTTTTGGTCTTTCCACCCTGACGCGTGACTTACGCATCCTTTTAAACCAGCGGGGAATTGTCAATTGTAACCGTCGAAATCAATACCGGGGCATCCGCGGAGAGGTCCTGCAGGAAGTAGGGCCAAGGGATTAAGGAAACAGCAGCAGAGACCAGCAGACTCCGACCGCTCTGGACAGTCAGCCCCGCTTCTCGAAGGAGACTTGCAGCCGGTGGCACATGGTTGCGGGAGAGCCAAACGCGCGGGTGTGGAACGAGGCCGGTTCCACCTTAAGAGTCCGCGCGGCGCGGCGGCTGCGGAGGCGCCCGGCACCTGCAGGAGGCGCTGCTGCCCCGCGGTTCCGCCCGCGCTGCGGCGCGCCGCCGGCCTCGCAGCTCCCGGGCCTCGGTCCCCGGAGGGGGTGGGGACGCTGGGGGAGGAAGGGAGTGAGTGCAACCGTTAGGTAAGGAACCCGAGCCCTCCCGGATTTTGAAGCGGCCTCAGCGAGTCGTTCGCTGGAGGGAGCTTTCCGTCATACGGGGCGAGAGGAAATGCGGGAGGCGCCCTCCCCTGCCCCCACCGCCTGCCTTCCTGCTTCCCTCCACCTCCGCTCCCCGACCCCGACCGTGCTTCCCAGACCCTTTGTTCTCGAGGCTGGGAGCTGCTGGGTGGGGGTTCCCCGGGGAAGAGGTCCCCCTGCGCCACTCGGAAGGGAAGGGACTCTCGCCTCCCCCCCCCCCACCTCCCCAGCTGGGTCCTCCTCACCCCACGGCCCCTTCATCGCGTCCTGATGCTCCCTTCCCGACCCCGACTCCCCAGCTCGCGAGCTCCCGTCCCCAGGCCTTCACCCTCCGTGCACCCGCCTCCCTTCCCACTTCTCCGCCACCTCCGAGGTCTCTGGGAAGAGGGTGGGAGAGGCAGGCGTGAGGGGGAGAAGAATCCACATCACCTTCGCCGCGCGGAGAATCCCCAGGGACCCTTTTAGGCCCCGACCCCTGGGAGCCGCCGCAGAGGAAGGGGTTTCCCTGCGCCGCCGCAGGGCAGGGGACCCGCGCCCCCACCACGTCGCTGCGGAGCCCCGGGCGCACCGGCCCCCCACCCACCCCCGCCCGGGCAGCCAGGCCTCACCGTCGGGACCTGAGCCCCCCAGTTGGAGAGAAGGGGAGAGCGTAGCTCGCGCCCTGGAGAGGCGAATTGCAAACGAACACCCCCTTCTTCCCCCAACCCGGCCTCTCGGGCGCACCCGCATGGCCTCTCCGCCGCGCGCGCCCCCGGGGACTGCGGCGATTGTATCTGCCTGAGTACACTTCGAATTGCGCTCAGCTGAATTTCTTACTCCGCGAAGGCGTCGCAGAGGGAAGCGAGGGGACGGGGATGCGGGGGGAGGGGAGAAGCTGGGGCGGGAAAGTGAGCGGACAGGCGGGAGGACCGGGCTGGGCGGCAGAGCCCCGCAGGGCCTCCCGGAGCCCCGTGTCCGAGGTCACCAGGCAGAATTGCCCCGCAGGCCCACGCCCCGGCACGGGCGCCGCAGCCCAGCGGCCGGGCTCTGCACGTCCTCGGCTCTGTGGATGCGCCATCGCAGAATGCCGTCCACGCACCCCGCACGCTTGCGACCGTGGAGGGGGCTCCGCACGAGCCGGGTCACAAAGCAGGTGTCCCCCTCCCCGCCAGAAGTGGACGCGGCCCAGGGCAGTCTTTTCGAGGCTTCGTGGAGTCCCCTCCGGCCTCTCGGTGTGACCCTGGACCTCACTGGCTAGTGAGGAGCCGCGCCAGCAGTTCTCTCAGCAGCGGGTTCCCCGGGACACACCCCGTCCCCACCCCCGAGAGCTGGCGGCCAGCTCGGGATGCCAGGCGGCCAGGCGGGCGCCCTGCCAAATTCCGCGTTCCTCTCCAGGAGACGGGGAGTTGCGTCCCAGGCTCGGGAAAGCCCGCAGTTTGGGCTTGGGACTCGCTTGCAAAGCCCCCCAAGGCGCCAGGGACGCCTCTGCAGGTTGAATTCCTGCTCCGTATCACTTCAGTTTTAATTAATCTTTTAAAACACCGTTGTCACGTCGCTTGCAGAAAATTAATCAAACCTGAATCCTTGTTGCATAGCAAGAATTTCGATCCGAGTCTTTTAAAAAGGACTTGACTTTGCAAAGTCACGTCTTTTACGGTTCCCTCATTCCCTCTTTAGCAAAGGAAATATTGCAAAAGTCAAGACATGTTTGTTTGGTTCTTTCTATCTTCAAAATGAAATTTTGCTTATTTCTGATCTTTATTCTCTGTCTTTGAACAAAAAATAACGAGATAAATTGCCTATCTCTATTAATTCGAAATATAATTACTTTGAATGATCTTTGTTTAAGAGCCCAGATAAACTAAGGTAATCTTAATTTTAATGTGACACGACCCCTATGTTTCCTTGTGAATAATGAGAATAAAGCAATCATTAATTAATACCAAGATATCTCCATAGAAGATGGTATCTGGTGTCGCTGAGATGCTGAAACATCAGTTGTATTAGTAACTGATACTGTATAATTGAACATGAAGATAGTGGTCTATTTTTAACCTCAAAGCTCAGAGTTTATTTGGTGATTACTGAGCTCCTAATAATTAATTTTTGTTCCTTCTTGCTGCATAAATAATTCTTATGATTCCCAGTTCCCATGCAACACATAAGCTTCTCATTAAAATCCACCCCTCAAAATATAAGATTATGAAGCTGTATTGTGCAACCATTCTTACTATTCCATTATTTATAATACATTTTTTCTATTTTTATATCTTCCTGTTACATTCCCCTTTCTGCAACTTACCTACTAAAAACATAGGAGAATATAACGATAATATCTTTTACTACAGCTTTGTCTGTGTTCTGTTGGTTCAATTTAACATGTAATACTTAAGACTTCCAGTCTTGCAAGTGTCTGAGATTGGAGGATAAGTTCCACTGAAGAATCAAAATTTTTTATATAGTGAAGTTGCCGTAGATTATACTCCTCCATTACACACAGCCCACATTATCTCACACTTTTCTGTGGTTAAAAATAGACTTTGCTCAAACACATTCCGTTTTTCCAACATGAATTGAAGATCAGCTCTCAACAATTTCCTGGGTTAAATTTACATGTTAACAACTTTTGACATAAAAAAAATTCCCCCCTAAGAAGGAGAGAAGTCTTCTAAATAATAATGGAAATTTAGACTCCACCTTTAAGATATCTAATTATTTCCTAGCATTTGCTGATGGTCCTCAATTTTGATCCAGTGGAGGGGGATTATATTTTTCCCATACATGCAAAAAAGCTCCCTATATATTTCTCCAGTATGTCTCCCCAAATAAGTATAAAATATTTTATACTACATAAATGTTCTTAGTACCTACCCTACCAAATCCTTACACTTAATTGTCAGTGCTATTCCTAACGTGATGAAAAGTAGATCGGTTTTCCACTTTTATTTCCCCCTTAGAACAATTCAAACTTTAGGTCAATATATGGTGGAGTAATTCTCTCCGCTTGGATTTTATATTTCCCCACTATGCTTTAGACTGAAATAGGATTAAAACAAGATCTAGAGTTCTAATCTTGGTTGATGTTTTGGTATATTCACCGTAATGAGTCCTATTCCCTGGGGTCATGAAGCTCCCAAATGTCAATCAAGCAAAAAGATTCAGAAATGCCATTGTTGGACTCCCACGTCACTCGCCTTCCTCTCATTTTATTTAACAATACCAGAGTTCTCTGATCAGTCATTCGGAATATGAGGCATTATCTGGGGAAAATTCACAAAGTGTCTTGATCTTTCTTTGGGAGATACTGTTAAGGGGTTTCCGCAAAGCTCAAAGTGCTTGTTTATATTTCTGTCTTTGGACCGCACTACGGATGGAAAGAACCAATGAATACAGCTTGAAATAATATCATACCGTAAATCCGTCAAAAATTAATTCGTCCAGTTGAATGTTACATTTCTATTTTCGCGTTGGAAGCACCCTGACTTGTCACCGGAGGAGAAGTATGACCGGGTCTGGGTCCAGTTGACATGCCCCCACTTTCAACCCCGTCTCTTTTACCCCATTTAATAATACTAATGTGTTTAGTCTACACTAGTTAACCAAGAATTTATTTGGGGGCGAGGAAGAGCCAACCTTTGCCCCGGGAGCTCTACCCAGCCCACTCAGACATGTCCGGGAGCCTCCGCAACTCGCATTTCCCATAGGCAGCCCGGGTCGTCTATGCCTCGGTTCCAGCTCCGGGACAATTCCCAAAGCCAAAGGTGCTGAGTGTGTTATTCGCTCCGAGGAGCCCAAATTAATAATCAACTTAACTTATAGCGGCTTTGAGCCTTCATCCTGAGTTCCCTGAAGACTCCCAGCGCAGAGCCCGGCTCCTGCGAGGACTTCTCTGCAGGGAGGCAGGCGTGCAAGGACGGTTTCTTGGGAAAAGCTGTCGCTTGTGTCTTTCACCTAGAGGGCTGTGGGGAAGGAGGCACGAAGCAACCCTCCCGCTATGGGTTCTCACATCAGGATTCATCCCAAATCGCGACAGCCGCTCTGGCTGTGTCTGCTGGATGCGCATTCATACACAAATGCTCGCGTTTGCAGCTCCCATCTCCAAACGCACAACCCTCGCGCCCCGCGCGTCTCCGCGCACACTTAGAGCCGAGGTGACAAGGGAAGGCGGGAGGTGGGGACAGGGGGTGGAGCCGCTCTCTGGTGGGACATGATCAATCACTTTAAAGTAAAGGGTTCAAAAGTTCCAACCTCCCCTTTGGAGGGAAGAGGACGAGCTAACCCGGGCCTGCTTCTCTCTGCAGCCCGCGGGTCCCCAGCAGCCGCGCAACAACGGGGATCCCGGCCCCCCATCTCCCGCGCCACTTCCCGGGAACACCCTCTCCCGCCTGCGCGGCCGGGCCAGGTTTAGAGAGCTGGCAGGGGGCAGTCTGGCTCCTTCGGGGGACCAGCTCTCCCTCCGCACAAACCCGCTCCCCGCCCGCACGACCCCGGGCGCCCGCTTTTCCCTTTCTCAGCAAGCGGGAAAGGCCTGCCCGCCGAGGCTGGCGGAGCGCGGGCGGCCTGGCGCGCGGGGCCCCGGCGGAAACCCGAGCTCCCTGCGACCTGCTCTGCAACAAGGGGCTGGGGAGAGCGCCAGCAAGCTGCCCCGGAGGCGGGCCGTGCGAATTCCTCGGAAAAAAACCCTTTCGAAAACACCAAAACCTTCCCAAAGAAGTGGCTCTGCCCCTCCCCCCTCCCATGGCCTTCCATCCTGTCCTTACCCGCCTCACCACCGGGCCTAGCCCTCACCTGCGACCTCGCCAAGGGCCTAGCCACCTCTCTGCTTCCCCACCCCCGCTTCTGAGCTCCATCTCCTCCCTGACCTTTCCGAGGCCTCAGCTAGGGTAGCCAGGGTGCTGCAGAGGAAATGAAATTGTTCTGGAGATTACAGTGGGGCTTTTGGCCAGAAGTGCCCCCCAACCCCCAACTCTTTTTCTCATGCTTCCATGTTAAGTGCAAACTTGTATTTCCCTTCACAAGAATAGACAAATTTTCTCGCTTATTTGCAGTTTTGCAAAGTTCTACACACAGATCAGTGAACCTTAAGCGCCTTTTTTTCAGACCCACATTGTGGAGGTTTGTCAGGGTCCCTGGGCAGTGAGCGTAATGACAGGTGAATCCAGCAGCCCCAGGGGAAGCCAGGCCTAACCCCCAACACTTACAATAGGGCGGGGGCCCAAAGGCTCTGGAAGCAGCTTCAAGCAACAGGTACCCTACAGCAGGGCAGGCTTTCAGGACCCCAGAACTTAGGTCCTGGACACAGAACCTCCTCCTCAGTGACCTGGGACAGACAGACCCACTGGCATCTTTTCCCCCAGAAGATTCCTTCTCTCCAAGTTACCCCTTGGTCACACAAGAGCAGGAATCTCTGCGCTCTGAATCACCTGCCCAGACATAGCCAGTCCTCCTTTCAGCTTCAGCAGGCCCACACGGTGTAAGTCCATTGGTGCTTGCAACCTACTTGTTTTTCCTAACATGGCGAAGGAGAAGGAGAAGAGAGGAAGAATAAAGTCAGGAAGACTCAAAAGAAAAGAAGGCCAAAGGGGATCATAGCAAAACAGAGCAATTCCTTTCTTATCCAAATTGCCCCTAACTCAGTCTTTCCCACACTCAAGAAAAGAGATAACTGGTTTCAATAACTCTAGCTTCTCAAAGTAGCTTTCTGAGTGATATTTTGCTCCTGAACGTGAATGGACCCAACCTACCCCTCTCCCCAACCCAAAGAGAGGAAGGAGCCATGTAGCTTTAGGGAGACAAACAGCTTTATAGGGTAGCATGGCCTCCCTGCAGCCGGTCATCATTCCACAGAGAGCCAGGGAGTTTCAGGCTGCAGAGCCTGAGTGCTCTGTTGCACAGCCAACCTCAGCCTTCACCCAGGCCTGGTCAGCCCAAATTAGATTCAAAGGAAATAGGGAGGCTTGGGGTTCCTTCTCCTGCCTTGACTATTCCCTGATAAGGAGATCTTCATGCGGAAATATGGCTAGTCCCTAGGACCACGCACCAAGTGACAGCTAGTCATCATAAATGATGACTAGGATGAATGAAGACTAGAAGACTGGAAGGCTGATGGCAGAGAAGGGAGGGGGATGTGTGTGTGTGTATGTGTGTGTGTGTTTGCCTACTCTGGGATTCCAGCCTATGCAGACCTTCCAGTCCATCCTTACTCAGCCTCCGGGGTAAAATAGAAATCAGACTCTGGGTTATCAGAGGGAGTAGTTGGGGGGAGGGGGTGCCCTTTCCAACCTTAGACTAGTGTATAAGGAAGGATATAATGGGTAGGGAGAGATCTGGCAGAGGGAAAGGGAGGCCTGAGCAGCAGCCACAGCCCCCAGTCACTCTGAGGAACTCATCCTCATTAAAGAAATCCTTTGTATGATGCTGCATTTCTTTCCCAGATTTGTGGCAACCACACTGACGGAGGAGGCGACAGGCAGCTGTGGTGGCTGCTGCTGCATGCAGGCATCCAACAGGATGTCCCCAGCAGCAGACTTGCTGTCCCCAGTGTGAAGAGCCCAGGCCTTGCCCATTAGGCTGTGACTGAAAACAATCCCCCTGCTCCAAGCAGCCTCCACAGTGACTACTCTAAATCCCTAAACAGATTCCTGGACTGAGAGAAACATAGTTCATAGCATGAATGTCTCAGAGCTGGATTTGTAGAAAAAAAAACCCAGAAAATCCCACCCAATTCTGAAATCACTAACAAAATCATGTGTGGAAATGGGTGTATAATGACAGTTTCATACATTCATACCAAATGACACTTCCAAAATATTTCTCCCCTACCTAGCACCAAAAGCTGTCTTTATGTCCTCCTGTCGTGAATCAACCTTCTGTAAACCATATTGTGCATTTTCCCCTGGATTTTAATGAAAGAAGAACTGTGCAAGAGCGACTGCTTTGTCCCAGCGCTGAAACAAAGACTAATACACAGGAAGGGAGCAGGCTTTCCAAAATGTACTCTTCTCTGATTTGGGAGGAAAGCTCCTAGAGTGACCAGTCCATAATTGTGGTTGACATTTAATCCTCCTTCGCACAAAGGCCCATCTCTTCACTATGCAGAAGCACCATTGAGATATGACTAACCTTTCGAGTTATATCCCAAACTGGGAGTCCAGGGCTTAGAGTTGGATTGTCGAGGCCTCTTCTAACCTGAACAAAAAGGATCTGAAGAAAATCACATTTTTTCCCCTCGCAACAAAGCATTCCTAATCACTTCAGCTTGTTGGTGAATTTTTATTCCCGTGTCCACTTGGGGTATTGAAATCGATCGCTACAATATTTAATATATTACACTCCCGGGGTCAACGCTCTCCTAAGACCGAATTCTCTCTCCCTCATGCCCTCAACTCAGCCTGGTTTCTACTCTCCCACTCCCATCCGTCCAGGCCCTCTGTTTTTCTGTCCACATAATGCCTTTAATTCTCAGCCCAGCCCAGCAACTTCACGTTTATTTTGTTTTCTGGTATGGAAAATACTGAAAGCTCTAGGCAGCACTGCACTTAAAAGGGAAAATGAGGAGCTCAGTAGATTGGAGAAAATTAACCTGCCACAAACAACCTCATTAAAGAGCTGCCTACCAAGAGTTAAGAATTAATAGCAAAATGGATGGGGAAAAAAAACCCTTGAGTGAAGAGACCTTAAAACCGCTTTTCCTGAAAGGTGCATAATTTACAAGCCCAACCTAACATTCGGTTTTATTTCCCTCTCCTAGTGACCTGTCCCATAACCTTGTTAATCCACTGTGGGGGCATTTTTTCTTTGGACCCTTTCTTCTTTTTACACACCCATAGGTTTGCAAGTCCAAACACTTTCTGATATTTTTGGTTCAAAAATGCACTTAAATTGTTTGGGGCCTTTTAATTTAGAAAGACACTTTAAGAGACTCCTGGAATACCCTTTGGGAATTGTTAGATGATTTGAAGAGTGCCCTTAAAAGAATTGTGTTTGGATAGGAGGGAGTGTGGGGGTCTCATGCAGAAAGAAGCATAAAAAACCAGAGTGAGGGCATTTTGTAGATTTAGTGTTCTGATGGGGCTGTGGTTTATTCTGCACGTGAAGTTCAAATTTAAGTAAAGCCCATGTATATGGGCTGTAAGTTGCTTTTCTAATGTTTTATTGGGCATTGTATTCTATATTGGCATTTTATATGCATAATCTCATTTCAGTGCAGAGCTGCATACTAAATCCTGGGGCAAGCAGATGAGAACTCGGTATGGATATTACACTCAATTTCATTGGCTTCAATGAGACTTTGCACATCACGATTTCCATTGTAATGGCTTATCTTTGGCTAGAATTTTACACATTGACATGCTATTCCTTTGGCCAGGATCCTGAATGAAGAAACCGTGTCAATGGAACAGCCATAATGATTCCATTCACATTATAGCAGATAACTGGGCTCAATGGTCCTAACAGTATTTATAAAAGATTTCCTGCTTTTCTTTCTCTTAATAATCATTTTTGCACTTTTTTTTTTCTTGGGGGAGATCACATGTAAAATCACCCTTGGAGTATACACTAAAGTATCAGTTCAAAATAGGAAGAGATAGGAAATTCACAATCAGGACGCTTCCAATTCATCTAGAAATCCTTCCATTGTGTTGGAATATTATATGTAGCCACATGTTCTGTAGGATCAGATCCTATTCAGATAAACCAGCCAGAGATTGATACAAAGGACAAGATTTTAGAAGCCCTGACAACCTCCCTGAGTCTACACAATGTTATATTTTCCTCCCATTTAAGTTTTACAAAATAAGTTCTATTTTCCTCCCATTTAATGCTATTGTTAAATTACAAACCACAGACTGAAATGTGTAAGATAATATGAAATGCTGATATTTTAGGGAGAGTAGATGTTTCTAGGGTCGTTTTTCTAAAGAAGATGGCAGGAGTGTATAACTAATTTCCTAATTTACTTTTAAATTTACTGTACATAAAGATTAAAGAGATTTTTTTAAATGCAAGGATTAAAATATCTTTATTTTCTTAAAATTATATGAGCAGCAAAGCAATTGAACAATTCAAATGTTAACCAAGCTCTTCTACTTAAAAAATTCCCTTATTTAGGAAGGGGGGAAAAAGCACCACTTCTCTTTTTACATTTAGATAAGAAACACTCTGGTAGTAGTGATGTACACCCTTTGAATTCTGAATCATATATGTTTAAGATTGTTTAAAAAACTCTTTATCATTAACAGAAAAATCAAAACTGGCTTTCTGAAGACCAGTTTGTGACACGTGGTATCTAACGCTTGGAACAAAGATTAACAGCATCTCTTCACATTTGCATCTAGCAATGGACTCCATGTTAGAACCACAGCCATGTGTTTATGGAGTTGAGCTCTCCTGGTCTGGAGATACACGCTGTTTTTTATAGCCCAACAGGAATAGCTCAGCACATGCAACACAAGAGGCTAGGCAGCCTGGCCCCTCACCCAGCAAGGAAGCTCAGGGTCACTGCAGGATCCCACACCACCTCTGTCAGCATTGGTTTACCCTCCTTCCATCTCTGAAGAATGTCTTGCTAACTATTGGTATTTCCCCATGAAGCCTTCACCTGGGTGCAAGGGTTAGGTAAGAGGAGGGGAAGAAGAGGAAGAGCTGAGAAGGTGAGAGAAGAGAAAAAAAAGAAGATAAAGGAAAAAGGGGAAAAAGGTAAATAAACCTGGTCATGGCAATTCCTACTATATCATGTAGGTTTTACTTTGAATGGACGTGATAAATGGGCATTTGAAAGCTGAACCATCCATTGGTCTGCATATTTGGATCCAATGTAGAGGAAGAAAACTAACCTTCCACATTTGCACCTCTGACAACCAGGGTATTCATTTGAAAGGGAGGAAGAAAGAGAGAGAGTGAGAGAGACAGGAGGGAGAATGAATGTAAAATGTGCCTTTATTCCTGGGAGATCCAAGAATCTAGGTCCTTTCCAGTCATTTCAGAGACTGAAACCCTTGCCTATTGACCAAGTTGTGGCCTTAAGATCTCTTACATATCTGTGTCATATGTAACTTTCACAGGAAGGAGGGAGGGCTGCTGGTTAAGCTTAGTGCATTCTCTTCCATACTGTTTTTCCTCTCTACTGTTTATCACTTATCCTAAGTATTGTGTTGTTCCTGGAGCTAACTTAAACTGATTTTAACAGGGAAAGCACTAACAATGGAAATTATATTCCAACCCTTGGGTGCCCTACACGTGCTTGTCCAATGGCCCAGTCTCCGGAGACTTGAGTTTGTTTGTTTGTTTTGATGGCTTGGGGAAGAGGACAGGCAGCCACTCAGACGGTTTCCCTTCTATTTCCCTCCCTTCCTTCTGAGCATCCTGGCTGGGGAGGGCCTTTGCAGACCTGTGAGCAGTTGCTCTCTGCTAGACTGGCGATATTTTAGGGTCTAAGTCTATTGACTGCTAAGCCTCTTCCATCCAACAGGGTCAAACACGAACATATTGATAGCACTGATTAGATGAATAACTGGCTCTTACTGGAGAGCCTCCAGACTGCCTGCCACTCTCTCTCCACCTCTTTCTGTCTTGCTCCAGTCATCTCAGCTGAAGGAAGATCCAGGCAGCAGGAGCTAAGGAATCAGGGATACCCTAGCATCCTAGGCACTTGGCCTGTTTCCCCTGCAGATGTTCTTTTCAGATACACACACACACATCTGCGGGCAGCAGGCTCTCCTAATTCTCTTTCAAAATTCCTCTCCCTCCACCACTCTGGCCTTAATGTCCCTTGTAAGGGGACAACCACTGCCCTTCCCCCAGTTAGGCACCAGTCCGCCGCCCAGCCATGGCCACAGCCCCAGAAGAATAGAGCTCACTGTGCTACAACCAGGACAGCTCTTCTCTGGGCGAAGAAGTCGGGGGAGTCAAGTAGTGGCCCAGGAGAGGGCTGCTCCCTGACCACTAAAACATTTATTCAACTGGGCAAACGTTTCGCGAGCACCCACTACCGCTATTTTAGGGGCTGCAGTTAGGTCCCAGGAAGAGAAAGAAAGAGGAATGGCAGTCAGCGATGCAAGTGTGACAGCGGACCCGCACGGAAGCCATTGACAGGGGTTTAACTCCACACGTTTTGGGGTCGTGTTTTTCCAAACGAACTGGAGTGATCTTTAGGGAAAGCCAAATACACATGATGAAAACATCCTGGTTTGAGAAGCAGGGACGGTGGAACGGCAGTTACTGCCCGCGAGGGCGTTCATCCGTCAGGAAAGGGAGCCTGGGAGCCCAAGGCTTGAATTTGGTGAATTCGTGCAATTTGGAGCATTTCGACTTAGTATTGATCCCTAAACTCAATTTTGAAAACAGCCTCCATCGCAGAAGTGTAGGTTGTGTTATCCCGGTATTTGTACGCATCGATTGGGCTAAAATAAAATGCATCATACTCTCCGCAAAGGAGGAAGAGGCAGGGACAGTCACAAGAGGAATAGCAGAAAGTGCATAGTTAATATGGGCTGTACGCGAATCCGCGAAACAAGTGCTTTAAACCCAGGGGGATTGCACGTAATAGCTAATTTGGTGAGAGAGCTAGAGTGCGCAAGCAGAGGGCCATCTTAGAAGGGAAGGAAGATAGCTGAACATAGGTTTTCCTGCCTGGAATGAACATTTCCTTGTGATTTGCATTTGCTAAGGTCCAAACCCTTACGTACCGTCCACCTAACCCAGGATTTTCCCCCCAACGAAGGCTCACGGAGAGATTCTCTTCCCTCCAGCTGCCCTGCAGAGCGGAGGAGACGCTGCTTGCTGCTTTTCCCTGGACCCACGGGGTCTTAAATTCTGGAGAGGCCGCGGGGCCGAGCCCAGGGAGGCGATCTCCACCGCCCTCTCGGGCCTGCAGGACCCGGCGGGGTCCTCGCCTCAAAGTTAATCCAAGGAATCCAGCGCCCGCCTGGTTATGCCCAGATCCTTCCCGGGTCCCAGCTGGCTGGAAAGAGACCTGGAGGAGACGGGAAAAGGAGATAGGAATAGCTTATTTTAGACTAAAGAAACCCCTTTCCTTGTTAAAACACACTCACAAACTCCAAAACCGTTCCTCTTATTTCTCCTGTCTCCTAGTCCATTTCAGTTTCTAATGATGAGAGAGATCGCGCGTAAGAGAGGAAGGGAGAAAGAGAGGGAGCGAGAGAGACGGAGAGTGGAAGCTTTAAACAAAAGGCGAGGAGGCGCAGGCAGGGGTCTGGAGCTCTCCATCGGGTACTGCTCGGCCTGCAGCCCCTCCAGTCCCCCGGCCCGGCATTTTCCGGCGTTCCGCAGGCTTGGCCGGCCCGGCCCGAACCCGCTCTCCACGCGGCCGGAGACCTGGAGACAAAGCCCAAGAACCCATCCCATCCCAGCGCTCTCGAGCCGGCCGGCCTGCCCGCCCGGGGTCCAGGCTGTGACCGGAGAGGGGCGCCGGACCGCTCCGCCTCCCCGCGGCCCTCGCCGCCAGGGTCGCCCAGGCCCGCCTGGTTCTCCTCGTCGCACTCGGCAAGCCGCTCTCGGGGGCCCGCGAGTTCCAAACCCGCCTTCTCCTTAATTAAAGCCGGGAAACCCTCGCCACTTTCTTCCCAGGCGGAGGCAGCGTCTCCAGAGGTCGCCGCAGCGCTCTCGGCCGGCGTCGGCTTCCGCGCCGGGCCTCCGAGGCCGAGCGGCCATTTACTGCCCCCTGATTGCGCCGAGGACCAGGTTAGCTCATAAAGCCTTTCACACTCAACAATGGGGATTTTCTCAACAATTAACAAGAAACAACATAATAAAGCCATTTACAAAGACCTTGCTATTTACTATAAATTAGGCACTCTTTAAGAGACCAGTGCGTAATTTCACACACTTTACAACTGGGGCTGCATTTTAAACACCCGGGAAAACAAGCTTGGTGCACTTTCCTGTGACCCATCTGCGGTGCACCTCTGTTTCCCCTTTTCCTCCAGGAGCAGCTTTGTTTGCACTGCTGCACTCCAACCTCCTCAACCCAGGGTGGTTTTCCAGGTCACTGTCTCACGGTTCCCGTTTCCAGGTCGTCCTTCCACTTTCAGATGCACTGAGAGGTTCCAAGGGACAGGGACCACGGCGCCAAAGAAAGCAAGACTTGCCCCGATCCCATTTCCCCACTTTGGGAGTTCCGCCCGGCCCTGGCCTGCTCTCCGCGCCCTCCCCAGACTCCCGGCCTCTGGTCTTAGGCCACTTCCCAGGAGGCACTCGCAGCCATACTGGCTGGCCCAGGGTGAAGCCCCATCTCGTTGCCACTTGCGTTCCACACACGCATTTGGGAGGCCTGGGACAGCCCTCCGCCCAAGGCAAAGAGCTTGGCCCCATTGGCCTGGGAAGAGAGATGAGGCCTGGGCGAGAAGGTGAGAAATGGCTAGGCGGTGCGTGCGTGTGCGGGGGTGGGAGATGACTTTCGAACACACAAAAGGAGTGCAAAGTGAGGGAGGCGGTCCAGTCCCCGAGGGCCGTCCCTGTGGCCCGCTGCTCCGGGTGGGTCTGGCCACGAGGCCGCTGGGACGCGGGAGGAGCTGCGGGCCGCGCGCACAGGGGGTGCGAGCTCCTGCTCCCAGGGAGCGAGCGGGGCCCAAATTCAGAGGCGAGCAAGATCTGGGCGGGAAAAAAAGTCACAAAGAAATTTGTTTGCCACCATGCAAAATGGCGGCATTTAAACATCTTTCTGATTGTGGTGGCCCAGGCCCGAGAGCTGCGAGCTGCCCGGGGTCAGCGTGGTGGCCAGAGCTCGGCGTCCGGGGGAAAGGGACCCCGAAACCTCTCGGCGCCCGGGCCGGCCCCTCGCCCGCTCGGCCGTCCCTTGCCTTCCCTCCCAGCCCGCCAGTCCCAAACCCCGCGCCAGCAGCCCCTGGACACTGACCCCTGTTTACAAACACAGCCTGGGGGCGGGGTGGGGCCGGCCGGAATGCAGGCTGGCGGGGTGGGGGCAGGCAGCTCGCTCCGGAGGACGCCACCAGCAGAGAGGGACGAGGAGTTGGTGCGAGAGAGCGGGCCCGGCAGCTGGAAAGGACTGAACGCCTTGTTTTTGAAACTGTCAATTCCCTCAACCCCTATTGTGAGGGCTTCATGCAAAACATCTCAGGCCTTTTAAAGTAGGAGCTTGTGAGGCCGACACAGTTTGAAAAGGAGCGAGAAAGGAGCGGGGGCCTAGGGCATGGGCAAAGAATGATAGCTGGGCCCCCCTCCTTTTTTTCCCCCCAGCACAAGAGGGCCTGCCAAACAGGTAAAATGCAGCCCTCCCCCACCTCCTAGATCTGCCCTCCGTCCCCACCCCACCCCCCAGGCTAGTTTGCAAAATGCCCTTTGGCCTAGGGAGCAAACCAAAACCAAAGCTAGCATTGAAAATAGTTCTTCCTTCCAGGGAAGGGGAAAATCCTGGGGAAGACCGCAGTAACTAGTGGACTCCCTAAGGTGGATGCCCCGTTCCTCCTTGCCAATTTCCTGAGGTTAGTTGATGGGGAACCTTTAATTTTCCCCCCCTGGTTTGGCTCTAGGGACTCCGTTTTTCACATCCTTTTCAGCAGGAAGTTACTTTCAAGGTGAAGCAAAACTCACCACATTTTCTGTCTTTTTGTAGATGCGAATGCTTTATTTTTTTTAATTTTAATTTTTTTTTTTTTTTACCATGGAGGATTTTTGTTTTTGTTTTCTTTGAAAGGAAAAAAAATGCTTTTGAGGAATTAGTCTACATCTCTTCCTGCATGCAAACAAAACTATCATTCTCATATCAGCAGAAACTTGCAATTCTTGTGACTGGAACTTTGAGGAATTTCTAGACCATTGAAAGTCACTCAGACACGGATAAGATAAAAATCCACACACCAGCCCATCAAGTTGGTGTTATTGCTGTTTAGTGGTGGCTCCTTGTTGTTGATTTTAAAATAAACAACCATTATTGAGATTACTCCACTGTAATCAAGTAAGTCAGTAGAAAAGAACACCCACTTTAAAAAGTAAATAGTTGAAAAAGAGCAAGCTGCATTTTCTGAAAAGGCAGATACCTGACTGCGGAAGACAGAGTACACACATATCTTAAAAAAATAATTAAATCTTCATTTCACAGTCTTATCAGGAACCTACTTTTACAGGAGACCAAAAATAGGCTTGTTTCCCCAAAAAGTCAGAGAAAGAGCCCTTTCTTGCATTTTCCTTATGTCTGTGAGTGTTGAGCTTTAGACACAGAAATCAGTGACCCTGGAACCATATAGTGCCTTTAAAAAAAAAAATCTATCACCTGAAAACATTTAAATGTAAAAATGCAATCTATCAATGGAGGTAACTTTTGTTTTTCTCTCAATAAGGCTTAACTTTTTGAACAAATGGGACATTTATAGCATCTTAGAAAATCTAGACATTGTCATTAATCATAAAACAACCAAAATGAAATAAACTGTACTGAGAATAATTCCCACAGCAGAATGGGAAAACAGCTAAGGGGCTACCAGAAATTGAAAGAATACCTTGTCTTTGTAAGTTACTGAACACTGTCTGGGATACCTTCCTAACAGAAGCCCCAACTCAGGTTTTGCTGTGGTTGGCTCGCTTGTAGTAGTACTGTGGGGTGAGATTTGTGTGGACTATTTAATTTCTTTCCTTTTGATGGTATCACTCTGTAATGCCTCGGCCTCCATGCTGCTCATTCTCCAGCTCCTATAAACTGAAACTATTGATTCTCTGAGGGCTGGAGACCAAGAGTCAAAGCCAGAGGCTGATATTTTATGTCAGAAATTCCATAGGGTATATTTGTTTTAAATTGTGCTTATTCCATCTCATGCTCCTCCCACACCCGAGATCTGCAGGCTTCAAATATAATCTCAATTTATAATTTAGGAACAATGATTCCATAGCCAACAAGAAAACTACTGGTCTAAATGTAGTAGTCATCACACTTTGAACTTGCTTGACTTAGCAGTAATTAAAGAGTCGAAATTACAGACTTCCAGTGTGTATGTGTCACACTTTTTACAGATTGATTTTGCAGGACAACTCACTACACCCAAATTCTGGATTGCTTTTTAAAGAGGAAAGGACTCAGACTGAGAAGCCAATTGTTCAGTTTTCTGGGGCTTTAACTGTAACTTGTACTGGTCTTTGGAATTACACACAAACATGAATTCAAGGGTAACATCCCCCAATTTTTGCTTTGACCATATCTATCATCCCAATAAAAAAGGATCCAGTGAACCTACATCTGGCAACATTCAAGAAGGAAAGGAAGGGAGGCAGTTCAAAGCATCTGTTTACTCCATCTAAATGTATTTGGATGGAGGTATTCTCAGCCTCTGTCCTTTACAATAAGGGTAAAACCACAGAGCATATACAGCAATTAGGGCTGAGACCATCCAGATCTATCTGAAACATTTATAGACAAAAGAAAATTTCAAAGGGAGTAGGAATTAAAAGGTTAAGGGGGAAAAAAAAGACAATTTCCATGAGAAATAGTGACTTAAATTCACACAGTAAACATTTCCTTGATGTTTTGTTTTGTTTTATGATTTATGATCTATAGATGCAACTTCTTAGGTTTAAGATGGCAGAGATCTGAGATATACAATTTGTCAGACTAAGGGAGGTGGGCCAAAAAATTATTAGATTTAACTTGCATTAAAATAGCAATTGATCTCTGCTTCACTTTCTTAAACCTGAAACTTTTTACACTTGATTTGTGACAAATTTGTAAAGTTTTGTTGTTATTTAGGAAGAAATCCACCAGTGTCTTGCACAGAACCTGACGGGCCTCATCACATGGTGTTACAACAAAACACTACACCAAATAAATGCATTTCTTTCAGGCAAAAACATTACAAGTGAAAATGTCAGCAAACCATTCATTCCTGTTAACCGTTCTTCAATCTGGAATAAGTAGAAATGTATGGAACCAGGAATTTTAAACAGTGTTTTTAATTGAAAATAAAGCTAAAGCATGCTTTTCAACAGTGCAAATTTCCATAATTTTGATTTACTGCTTCCATCATCACAACATAGCACACCAGCATGGCCCTTACCAAGGGCCAAACCCTAGCCATTTGCATGTTGAACTACTTTGATTTTAAGTGCAAATATAGATAGTCACCTCTGATTGTCACTTGCAGTAGAAACTCTCCTGCTCTATACACAGGATGGTCTGAAAACAGAAGTTTAGAGAGATGCAGAAAAAGTAAAAGGTAATAAAATCGAAGTGCCTGAGTTCTGGTATCAAAAAGCCCTGAAATAACTGTTACTTTTCATTTGGGGTATTCTTACAACTCTGACCCATTTTACTTTTCTTGGTTGTATTTACTGCTTTGTCACTATGAAGAGTCAGACCATAAAATATCCTGCTATTTAGAGAAATATTTTAATTGTTTTGCAAGTTTGAGGAGTCATGTTCAGACCACAAGGTAAGCAGGACAATAGTAAGAGTCACCTTATTTAAAACCTTTGGGTGAGAAGACAAAAAGGACTTTTCCAATTGCAAGGAGTGGCTGTAAAAGTAAAATCACACTCTTTACCAAAAAAAAAAAAAAAAATACAATCTCATATTTATTTTACCTAGCGTATATGAGGCAGTTTTTACCAGCATTCAATCAGGACTCCCAATCTTTCCACTCAAAAAGAAAAAAAAAAAATTAAGTGCAACTACTCTTGGAGAGGGAATGAGGGGAGAGAAAGAAAAAGATACCCCACAAACAAGAGCTCTAGAAAAGAACATTTTGGGCTCACAGAAACTTCTCGCTACCTCGCTGTGTAACCATGTAACCTAACAAACTTTCACTGAATTAACAGTTACACCTTCAGGTCTGAAATCTAGTGCATAAACTTAATGGCTCATTGTAATATTTATTATTCAACCTTTTGACATTTATTTGTAGCAGTTGAATTGAGGTACCGGTGCATTATTAGCATTGAAACAGTAAAGTGTTCCAGCTCTACCGTAATAACTGAGTTTTACTTGAGTCTTTAGCCTGAAGTAGTCTGTGGAATGTAAACCAACCCTTCTCCCACCCCGCCCCCACCCTACTCCAAAAAAAAAAAAAAAAAACCCGCAATGGAAAAAAAAAGTAATCCGATTTCTGTCTTCAAAATGCGATAAACCAGGACTCCAAAAGGGGTGTAACACATTAATGGACTTGTACAAACCATCCTGTGCAGTTTACAACAAAAGGAAGGTAATATGGTTCAAGAAAATGTCTTCCAAAACACTTTTATGAATTAAATTTCCTGAATTTGTGACTAGGTGGAAGAGGTATTGCAGAACCGCCCAGCTGCCATTTCCATATAGGATGGGCCTTGTGCGGAGGTTGGGAATCCTTAGTGGTGGTTAAGGAATACGCCGGCCACAAATCCCCATCCTTCCCAATAATGAGGGATGGTGGACAAGGAAAATTTGCCATGAAATTAAATGGCCTTTTCACTGCTGATGCTACATTGCTGGCTACCTTTTTGCGTCTGTTTATAACTGTAAAATCATCCAGTGTTCCTTCATGTGTCTCAGTTTTACCTGTAGGACGAGGACTTCTAGCTGATTTCAAATTTGGTTTGACTGGAGGTGTCTGAAGGACAGGTCGCTTTCCCAGTACTAGTGTCCGGTAATTTTTTCTCACCCTGGCACCAAATTTATATTCCCCATCCTCAGGTTTTGGAGAACCTAAAGTGCATGTAAGGCCCCGACTCTGAGCCAGTGGGTTTAAGGAAGGAGTTTCTCTTTCAGGGCATGCAAAACCTTCCTTGGCTGTGGTTAGCAAGACGTCCTCCTCTTTAGTTTCAGTCACACTGTAAAACTCCCCCTTTGTATCATTGCACTCGCACTTTAGCTTATTTGTAATAAGGTCAGGTTCATATTCTTCATTAGCACTACTGTCTTCTACTTTGATTTTAATATTGTGCAGAAATGGCAATGTCTTGTCGCCTGGGTCAGTGCAGGGATTCTCAGCTTTAGTTGCTGCTCTTGCTGCATCCACCTCAGGATCAGTTTGCGAAGAGGGCAAATCCGTAGCAAATTCAGTACAATGAGGGATTTTGGAATTTTTCTCTGAATTTGCTGCTGCTCCTGAAGAATCATTATTGAAGAACCTAGCAGCAATTGTGTTGTTATCTGCACAGTGTGGAGTAGGAGTTGCTTGTAGGCATTTCCTAGCCTCTCGGAGTATTCTTTGTTGTGGAAATGCATTGTTTGTCTTTGGGCTAGGTGAAGAGGTCCCCTCCGCCAGGCAGTTAATTGTCAGGTCAGTTCTCTTTACAGTACTGGAAATTTCCGAGTGTGGGAATGTAATCTCAGATACCCTATCGTTCCTTATCTCTGCGAAACAACTCCCCAGGCTGGCCGGGCAGTACACCGGAGACGCTTTGGGGGCCCAGCTCTGCAGAGTCCACTCCTCCGGCGACTCCGCTTTGACACTACTCTTGAGGTCGGGAAGTCTGCCGGCATCCTCGAAAGCAGCGGGTTTGGTTGCAGCGGAGGCGGAGGCCAGATGGTACAAGAAGTTGGCCTGCGCCTGCACGCTGGGAGGCTTGCAGAAGCTGGTGCGCCTGAAACGGATGCTCTGCACTGACACTTGGCTGGAGCCGGAGCTGGAGTCCGACTCGGTGGACGAGTCCTCCTCCTCCTCCGAGCTGACTTCACTGGAATCTGAGGCCCCACTGCCCCCCTCCTCCTCTTCCTCCTCCTCTTCCTCCTCTCCCTCCTCCTCCTCTTCCTCCGAGGACACAGAGTTGCTGGAGCTGGACAAACTGGAGCCAAAATCGGAGTCGTTGGCTGCATGGTCCGAGTAGGAGCTGGACTCAGAGTCGCTGCTGCAACTCTCGGGAAAGCTGCCCAGATGGGGCTGCGGCCGGTGGTGATGAGGGGGGTGGTGGTTCTGCTGCGGCTGCTGGGCCCGGTGGTGGTGGTGGTGGTGGTGGTGATGGTGGTGGTGGTGGTGGTGATGGTGGGGAGGCGGGCAGAAGCTGTTAACCAGATGAAACCTCTCCAGGCAAGTGGCCCCGGTGGCGGCTGCCGCCGCGGCCGCCGCTGCCGCCGCCGCGGCCGCCGCCTTGGCTTTGTAGGACCTGGGCAGCAGCAGCAGGCGGCGGGCGCCGGCGTGGGGCGCGAGCAGGCAGTCCTTGGCGCCCCCGCGCTTGCGCCTGCACCGGTAGGTCAGGCTCACCGGGCCTCCCGCGCCCGCCGCCGCCTTGGGCTGGGGCCCGGCCGCCGATACCTGGTAGTAGGCGGCGGCGGCGGCGGCGGCGGCAGCGGCAGCAGCGGCGGCGGCGGCGGCGGCCGGGTGCTTGCTGCACAGCAGGCTCCGAAAATAAGCAGGGTCCGAGTGGAAAGCGACGTAGTTTCCCTGGAGCGGGACAGTTTCATAGTTTAGAGGGGGTTTGCAAGGCGAGCGCACGATTTCCGGGTACTGCGAGCCCGGGTACTTGCTAAAAATCTGAGGTAGATGGGCGGCGGGGCGCGCGGCGGCGGCGCCCGGGCGCGGGGACTGCGCGCTGATTGGCAGGGGCCGCGCGGCTCCGCTCAGGCCCCGCCAAAGTTGGTGCTTGTCCTTCCAAAAACCCGGGCGGGGGCTGGCGGCGGCGGCGGCGCGCTCTGGCGGCGGCGCCTTTGTGGCCAGGTCCCGGCCGACCCTCCTGCGCTTGGTCTTGAGGACCCGCTCGGTTTTGCAGGAGGTGTAGAGCGCTTCCACGTCTTCCCGGGAGATGAGCGTGCATTTGGCGGCGTGGAAGGCGATGCTGTTGATTGCCTTGAGTTTCCGCAACTCCTCCAGATCGCAGTGGTGCTTTTTCACTTTCAGATGATCCATGCGCTTGTGCACGGTCGTCCTCGGGATGTTTTTCAGCAGATCCGTGAAGACTTGGGAGAGGGCAAACATTTGCTTTCCTTTAATGATGAGGTAGCCGAGCCTCACGCCATCCACCTCTTCAAAACCTGACTTCAGGTCTCCCATCTCGGGCACTAAATGATCCCCACCATTTGCAGTAAATATATACGTGACGCACACATACACATGTATGTATGTTAATCCTCCACCAGATGCTGCGTGTGTCTCAAGGCATCCTGCTAATAAAATAACAAAGACTGTTATTCCCGGCGAAGGGAGTGCCAAACTCTAGGCGAAATTATTGGAAAAAAAAAACCCATGAAATTACACTGACTTGATTCTTGCTTTTTTTTTGGTTTTCGTTTTTTTAAAAAAGAGGGAAAAAACCATCCGGTTTCTGATCTGCCAGTGTATTGGTCTAAGTCCCCGATGCAGATCAGTACCTGGGCCCCTCTATTCCTTCTTTCTCCATTGGAGCACTATGATAATGGAATGTGAAGGGAGAAAGAGAGAAGAAATGCAGCTGCTATTCCCGCCGCTGCTTTAGCTACAAATAAAATGACAGAGTGAAGTGAGCTCGTCCGGAGACACCTTCATCAATTAATTCCCCTAAAGCCAGCGCTGATTGGACACTCCTGACAGGTGATGCAATAAAAATTGATATTCCACCCCTTCCCCCCAAAATCTCCCACTAATTAGCATACCCTTATACTGCCACCTCCCCTCCCAAAGTAAATAATACAGTCGGTATATAAATCTTTCCATTAAACTATCGGAGCTCAGAAACAGCCTGACTCACAGACTTCATCTGAACCAGTGTGTGTACGCTTAAAAAAAAAAAAAAAACCTGTATATTCGCCTTTAAAGGAATATTGCCTATTTTTTGCTTTACTGCTACAGCTATTATCATTTCAAAGAAAAGCATTTTTAAAACATTATCAAGCCTAAATAGATATACCCCACCCCCTTTTCCTTTGGAAAATGGAGCTTAAGCGAAAATGTGCAGAATAGCCTGGTATTTCCCTTCTGGGAGTGGGGAAGGAGACAGGCTGGGAGCTCCAAAGTTAAACCCGCGCGGTGAACCAGCCCAGCACAGACTTACGTTTTGAATTTCTCTCGATTTTCCTTTTTTTTTCCCCCCTTGAAATGGCTTTTTATAACCAGAAACAAAGTTATTTGACCAAGGAAGCAGTTCAAGGCTCCAGCTCCGAAACACTGTAACAATTCAACTGGATTTTGGTTCTCTGCTGGGGGGTGGGGTGGGGAGGAGGTAGTTTCACGTCAGACCCATAACAAAGCATAGATAAGCCAGAAATGTGTACACTTTTCACAATTAACCAGGCTGGATTGGAGGCGGGATCGTCCTAGAGTCCCCAGCACAGCCTTTGCCAGGGTCCTGTTCACGACAGGTCAGAATTCCAGGGAGTGAATTGCTTCTGCAGCAAAGAAAAGAAAATGTAAAACGTCCAAGGTGCTTCCAGAGGTTTTACTTAATAACGATGAAAAGAAAGTGCTGATGTACGATGCCGACTATTTCAGTGGTCTATGACGCTTTTGGTTGGTAGTTTAAATGAATCTTTCACAACTTCCATTTTTTTCCATGAAAGCCAAGCATCTGCTTTAAAAAAAATCACTTTGGATGAATATCAATATTGTTAACCTCTTCTTAGTCAAATTAAGGCATATTTTGGTGTCATTTTCAAGGATATCCAAAATATTGCCAAATGAGAGCAAGGGTCTTCCCAGTTGCATTACCACGATCCCAAGGCGGTTTGTTGGCTGCTTTGCAAAATTCGGCAAAATCTTCTTAACTGTTCGGTGTTTGCAACTACAGCATAAATGCAACCCAGGCATTTATATGTTTCCTTGTTCCTCCAAAAATAGATACATCCGTGTGGTTAAAAGAATAAACGGATATTTCTGAGTCTGCAAGAAAAAAACTGTACAATAATTTCTTCCTTCACATTCAAAAGTTCCAGCTTCCCCTCCTCTGGTCTGGCTAGCACAAGCAGGTATGGCTCAAAAAGAAAAAAAAAGAGAGAGAGATAAAAACAGAAGAGTCAGACATACAAAAAGGTAGATTGCGTGAAATCTCGGCCATAGTTCCCCACCCCCACCCTCATCTCCCTTGTAATTTCCCAGGAATTTTGAAGAGAATTGGGAATTTCAAGAAGTGCATCCGGAAATTAAGGAAGTCTATTTAAGAGAGTCTGTAACTCAGAGGTTGGGATTTGAAAAGTCAGCCCTGGACTACTGTTGCACTCAGCACAGATGTAATCGCCGCTCTTCAACTTAATCAATGTGTGTACAAACCGCGATGTCTAGTTCTTGCCTTTGAAATCTAAGGCTAGCATTTCCATCCAAGAAATCAGAGCTACAGCAAATTACATTTTTGTCCCTTGAATGAGAGAAGGATCATTGAATGGATCTCGTGATATTTCAGGCTTTAAACGTAACCGAGAGGCAGCAATGAACAATGCCTCGTCACAGCTAATACCATCCACCGAGTTGGCTTCCTTTTGCATCTGGATCTATCACACCGCGTTTTTCTCTTTCACTTTCACAGGAGGCAAAATGTAAAAGGTTTAAGCAGAAAGCAAAGTTTCCAGGAAAAGCAGATGCTGCTGTTTGCTTTTTCAAGTAGGATGACCAGAGTCTTTCTACTGCCAGCGACAATAATGTCGTTTTAAAATTCCTCCTGATGCACTTATATACTGCCAGCCCTCTTCCTCCCACCCCACCCCCGGCCAATTCCCCTCCCCCAGCTTTAAGATTTCGACCAAAGAGTCAAACAGCCAAGAAATAGTAAACTCAGAAAAAGCCTTTGAGAAGACATTACAAAAGGTTGGCTAGAGCGTCGTTTTTTTTTCCACCAGGTAGTTCTAGTTCTCGATTCCTATGTAGATTTACACACACACACACACAGACACACACACACTCACATTCCTATTCCTCCTGCACATGGCAACATGATTTAGTTACCATTTCAAAATTACCTTCTTTTCCTCTCTCTTCCTCTCTTTTCACCTTTAAAATACTGGTAGTATAAGTGGTTTTTTTAAACTAGTAGAATATTAAGTATTTTTAAAAAACTAAACGTACAATCTGTTGGGTCAAATGAGAAAAATAAAGGCCTGGGGATTTGGGAAATGTGTCTATATATACAATTTATGCGAATATCTTTGTATGTGCACTCACACACCTTTACGCTTATACATTTTTAATACTCCTATTACACATCTTTCTTCTTGTCTAATACATTCTTTTGTTCCTTTAACTTCCCCATCGTTGTGTGTGTGTGTGTTAAGGCGTGAGCACACGCATTCGCATGCATGCATACACACACACACATACACACACACACACACAGAATGTGACAGACAGCTTTCTTGTGGCCATCAGCACACGTTGCATATCCGGGGTCTTCTCCAGGCACATTGGGGGTCGATCCCGATAAAAAGATCTAGCAGAGGCCCCTGAGCGCTCACACATGAAAGGCAGGGGACCTTAAGATGGATTTGCATGCACACAGGGGATTTCGATCAATAGCTACCAACATTTATGGCTTAGATTATTAATGTGAAAGCTGGCCAAAAGAATGGAGATGAAAAATTAAAGGTGTCTGTTATCAATTATGCTTAAAGTTATGCAATAATTTACTTACTTTGCCTGGATGTGCAGATCCAGATGTATAAAGTACGATTCTTCAAAAGCCAGGGGGTTTCTTTGATAAATTTGTTGACCATGTCAGCCGCCTCTACAATCAAAGATGAACCCAATTCAAATGATGGACTGTATTCAGATTTTTTTAAGAAAAGATATATCAACTTCTATGTTTCTCAAATGCATATATATGGGTGGATATGCCCAAATTAACATTTATGTGTATATCCATCTCTGAGGGACCAGGGAATTACTTATTGAGAATTTAGGGATATATATGATGTGCATTGAGTTTGTTAATTAAATGTGATTATTTACTCAGTGAGAAATGCATAATCTACACACTATCACAAAAAGTATTTTAGCTTAGAAAACAAAGCTGCTTGCTAAAGGAAAATCCTCTGTGGCAAACATACAGATAGAAATATATTCTTAATGTCCACTTACTTCTGCATTTATTGTAAAAAATCAGCACTTTCGCTTTTTAAAGTGATGGGCTGTGAAGACATGAACAGATTTGTCTTTACTTATCCTGTATGAATGTGCTAAATTTACCTTCAGATGTTCTACTTTGATTTATTTTCACCGTATTTTATGTTTAAATACCATTGCAATTCAGTCTGACCTCTTTCCTCTGGAGCGAAGTAATGCACACGGCATTTACAGTCTTTTAAATGGTTAGCTGGGAAATGCAATAGCAATTTGCAGGAGTAGTTTACTAATGGGGAAAGTTCTTTTGAAAACCTGAAGGAAAACCTAAGAGTACTTTTGCATTTCTACACTACAACTGTCATATAATTAAAGTATTGAAGAGCATTAAAATAATCCTTTTCCTTCCAAGCTTTCCTCCATACATACATAATTGAAATGAGGATCACCCCCCCATCACCATCACCACCACCTAACTCTTCACCATATACATTTGTTTTAGTGATTGCTGGGCACATTTTGTTCAAAGTGAATTCAGACAGAAAAGACTAAGGAACATCACAAAGGCCTCAACAATGTAAGTATACTGGTTAGAAGAATAAAAGAAGGCCCTTATCCTGTTAGCCAAAAATAACTATAATACTTAAAACATAACAAAGTCTAAAATAATAATTCCAAGTCTCATATGGCTGAATTAATTGAGGATATAGGACAATAAAATCTTGTGTGATAGTCAACACTTCCTTACCTAAATTTATCTAATCTCACATATTCTCTGCTTTTGGGGAGGGGAAAATGAGAATGGAGGAGGAGGAAATGGCTAAATTAAGGAACAACTTAAATGATAACTTAGTATATTTTCCTTAATTTTTTTCTTTTTGTCTCATCAAAACAAACCAGGGCAAGTCTCCAAAAGGGCCCATCCTTCTGTTCTTAGGCATTTAAAAATCCTGTTTTTAACAGAAGTTTGGGACACAGAGTATATGCCATGTTGTCTACTGACCCATAATCAAAATGCGGTGACCTTCTAGCCTTTTTTTGCCCCCTGACCCATCTTGAATTCAATGCAGCCTTTATAAATTTGCAAATCCTTGGAGGTAAAGGAGTTTTGGTGAGGCTTTGTTCTGAAAAAGCCCTAAGAGTGTGCTTTCTAAATTAGACAAAGGTAAAGTGACAAACACTAGTGGACAAGATTTTACACAGGTGAGCAATAGGCAAGTCTTCAGATAACACATATTGAAAGCTAAAAAGCAGTTATAAATGTGGGAGACAAGAAGGTTAGAGATTGCATCAAATTAGTGTGGTACAAATCACTTTCATGATGTAAGAAATGGTTAGGCCACAATCTTCCTGCTCTCCTCATCTCTAGGGCTGTGGGGGACCCTAGTGACCAAGGAAGGAATGGGGGGGGAAGGGTAGTAGAGAGAGAGGGGAGGGAGGGAGGAAGGGAAAGAAAGAAAGGATCCAGACCTGATCTGAATCTACAGGCACATTCCCTTATCTTTCCTGCTATCAGCTAGTTTAAAGGACACCATAATTATGATGGTGATAAAACAATGGCTGCTTATGTGTGCTGAATAAATAAAGAATGTTTACAGCTCAAGAATCTTTTAATTCCAATTAAATGCTATCAAAGAAAAGCCACTTTTCCTACTGAAACCGCCTTTCCCCCCAATTATCTTGTTTTGTTGCAATATTTTCCTGTGAGACACCAGGGCCTCTCACAATTGATCCTGAATGTAGAAAAGAAAATCCAAGAAAGTCGAATTTAATGTTGATATATTAAATAATACACAAATATCAAGACCTACTATTTATTTTGGTTGCCCAAATTTTCATTTATTTCCCACCAGGGTCAAATGTGTAGGAACGAAGTGATGACATTAAGTGTTGAGGCCTACCTACGGGCTGCAGAAGCCAGACTCAAATTCTGAGCACCCATGAGGGGAGAAGGGAAAGATAAGACATGTGGGGCCTGATGGTCTCTGGAAAGGGAATCCTTTGGTTCTGTTCCCCTGGCTTCAGCCCAAATCCTTCTAGGAGCACTGGAGCCAATCACTGTCCTCCACTGCAGCAGCTACTGGGCGCACACAAAAAAAGCGGGAGATCAAAAAATCCCAAGTTCGCATTTATGGATACACAAGGATCATTTCATATTCATGACTTCAACAAATCACATCATAATCAGATTTAAACAAGGTTTGGGCAGTAATGCCCATCAGGCTGGGCACTAAACACTGACGAGTATTGCAAACTAACCAGAAAAGTCGCTTTTTAATTTTGGAATCATAGAGTGAAAATTAAGTCTTTCAACTTTGAAAAGCGTACTTGTCGCTTTTGAGGCCAATTTTTACACTAATAAATTTCGAATAAATGCCTCTCTTTAAGTCATTCCATGACATTATAATTCAAAGTCCTATTTCCTTCCTTTCTCAGTTCGAGTAGTGTTCTGTTTATGTTTTTAAAAAACACATGGCATAACAAACATTATGGAAAACGTACTCGTTCCGTTAAATGCCCATACAAACCTCCTTTTTTACTCTATCTGCTTAAGCGCATTGCTAAGTATAAACTTAAAAAAAATTACCTTCCCCGAAGAAATATCTAATATTTCTTGACAAATTCTATTTGGTGATGTGGTACAAAAATACAGTGGTAAAAAATTTCAGGGTATTCGTAAGTTTTCTGGATAGTTGCGGGCCCCTTTCCTTTTGAAAGTTTAGAGCTCCAATACCCTCAATTCTACTGGCAGAATTAGGATGGACTTAGAGGGTCCTAAACGTGACCGATTCACTAAGGCGGGGGGCTACAGCTTGCAGCAACGTGCTCGGCAACTTAATCCTACGCTAAAAGAGGGCAGAGAGCGAAAAAGAATGGAATACAAACTCTCCCGACATTCGTAGTTACTTTCAAGGTGGATTGTGTATTTTAAGGCTGATGGGAACGTCTGGTTTTTGGAGCAAAAAGAAGAGAAGGTAAGTGTTTGTCCTTGTATCCACCAGTTCGTAGAGAAACAATGCAAGAACAAAGGGAACCACTTCTCCCTCTGAACATTTTCTGTATCTCCCTCCGTTTCAAGCCCAAAAGCTTGCGAGGGGATTCGCTTTACTCTACCTTAAGTGGTTGTTGCTAGGCTTGTTGAACTAAGAATGAGAAAAAAGTTGAGCGGCAGTGTAAATATAGATTAAATAATAATAATAAAGGCTTTCCGTGGCGAATCTCCACGCGCCAGTTCGCAGCAACTTGTAGTAGAAGTTGCTCAACGCATAGAAGGCAAAGCCCAAGAAATAATCTTTACATTGCAGATTTCGAACTCGGTCATGAAAATACCCTTTCTTGCTGTTTGGAAGGATTTCTGCGCACAAAAGGTGTAGGTACTATCTATGGGAAGAGAGCAGTGTACTGTTTAGGTCGAAAAACGTTCTCTATTGCTATGTGAAAAAGAATTTTTAAAAGGGGGATTCAAGTATTGACGCTACTGTTTGCTAATAGAAGAAATGGCAGCGGCGAATGGGAAAGGAGATTCGTATTTAAATGTATTTGCTTTTGGTACTGTGGTAATCGGCAAGTCTGCCTTTGTGGGTCTGTGTGGCTGAATGAGTAAGTGACCGAGTGCCGTCGGCATTATATAAATGGATCGGTGTGTGGGGGGAGCCCCCAAAGCCGTCGAACACGTGAAACATACATTTTTTTACTGCCCCCCAAGCGGCGACCGAGCCCCCCTTCATCCCACCCCTAAATCCGTATATTACCTGCCCAGTTACAGTGACACATGTTTATGTTTATAGTCCTGGTTTGTAGTAGTGTCAAGAGCCGCAGCGAGAGGAGGGGGAGGAGAGAGGAGAGGGAGGAGTAAATGCAACCACCCCCACTTGTTGTTAAAGCAAATTTACTGCGTTATTGCGAGCCCGGTACGGGGGGCTGGGAAGTGAGTTGAGAGGAAGGGTAGAGTTGGGTTGTGTGTTGGTGGTGGAAGGGGGGGGTGGGGTTAGGAGATCCGGGATGGAGCTACACTCTCCCGCGGCCGGGCCAAAGCAGCTCGGTCAATAGGGGAGCATGCTGGCGCGGTCGAAAACAAAAAGGTTCCTCCTGCTCGCTGCGTTCACGTGGGGGGCTCTGCACGCGGGGCTCCAGGGCCCTGACCTCTGACCCCGGCTCCTCTCCGCGCTCTCCCGGTGCCGCGCGGCCACTTTTTACCCAGGATCCCTCGCGCGGGCCGCGCTCGTGCCGAGCTCGAGTCCTTCTTAATCCTCCATTCCCCGATTTCCCTCCCCTCCCCCCCGCCGCCAGCCCCGGGGGAGGATTCTCCGGCAGGGAACCCCCGCCCCACCCCCACCCCGAGAGCCCCGGCTGCGGCGAGGCGGCCGCAGGGAGGCCGGGTGGGGCGGGGAGTGAAGAGCGGGCCTCCCCTGCCGGGCCGGGCCTGCGGGGGAGGGGAGAGAGGGGACCCACGGGGAGGGGGCCCGGCGGCCGGGGCCCGCTGCCCCGCCGAGGCCTGGACCTGTTGACTGCTATTGGTCCGCCTCGTCCCGCGCCCTCTCCCTGCCCGCCGCAGCCCCGGCCCTTCCGCGGAAACGTGCGGAGGAAATAAGGATGGCTGTTCTCCCCGCCTCCCTCCAACTTTTATTTTTTTTCTTGGGGGATGAGAAAGCAAAGTCATCTCCTGCGCTGCCCCATCCTTTCTCATAAAGTCCCGTCATGCGCGGGTCCACCGCCCTCCGGGCTCCCGCTATTTAAAACCTCCCCTTGCCCAGACCAGCTCCCCTGCTCGGAGCCCGCGGGCCCTCGCCGCCCCCGCTGCGCCTCCCCCCGCCTGGCCCGGCTGCGTCCCCAGCGAATTGTGTTGCTTTTCTTCCCTAGAAGCTCCCTCGTCCACCTTCCACTTTTTTTCCGTCCCAGGAGGCGTAAGATAAAACCTCTGGTTTGCTGCGTGCTGCCGGACACATCCTCTGCTCTCTGGTCCAAATGCATTGGATGGAGAGTTTTAAATAACAGTATTTAAAGGAGGAAATAAAAAGAGAGGGGAGAGTTCTTTTGCCAGTTTCGAGGACATAAATGCGTTAAAATTAAAAAAAAAAAAAGATGTATAAGGTTTTATGGGATTTGCCGTATTTCCTTCTAGATTTTGAGTTTCCCGAGGAATTTTTTCCGGAGGGAAATTGCAAATTAAAATTAAGGTGGAAATGAGACATCTCAGCCACTTCTGAAAATAAAGGAGAAATTTTAAAAATGTCTTAGCGAAATAGCGGGAAGGCGGCCGCAGCGAGAACTGGAGTCGCCGAAGGAAGCGCCGGGGTGTCGGAGTCGGAGGAAGGCGGGCCGGCCCGGGGAGGGGAAGGAGGCGCGCCGGAGCGGCGGGGCCCTGGGCGCGGGCGAGCGCGGGGTCGATGGGGCCGCGGCGCTCGGGAGGAAGGCTGCGGCGGGCAGTGCGAGCGCGGAAAGGCCGGCGGGGAGGGCCGCGGTGGGCGGGGGCCGGGCGCACGGCCGGCGCAGCCGGGGAAGCGGGAGCCGGGCTCCGGTCGCCCGGCTGCCCCCATTGTTCGACCCTCGCGTGGCTGTTCGCCGAGCGCGTCCTTCCCGAGGGAGGGGTCCTGCGGCCCAAGTGGACCCCCACCCCCGCCTCCCCGAACTCCAAGGCTCGGGCCGGGTCGGGTCGGGTCGGCGCGGCAAGTTTTATGATCAGCCTCCGCCAGCGAGGGCTTCCCAACTCAAGACCACGTAGAAAGGAGGCTTTACAACGTGCCACTAAATTGGAGGGAGCTGGGCAAGCCTGCAACTCACACACTGAAAGAAGAGGGAAAGCAGCATAGATACGTTTATAAAGTGATAATTAGGTAGAGACAAATGTGGGCAATTTTTTTCTGGATCCAGAAGGCTAGAGCAGATTATACCGTGTGTCAAATATCTTTGAATGTATGGATTCGAAAATGAGTGTCGGGGTTCAAAGGAGTTCGGAAAAGCACGTTTCGCTGTCTCTATTTGTTATTATTCAGTTCTTTGTTGTATACAAGAAGTCTAATTTTAAAAGGAAGGGCTGAGCTACCCTTAACAAAAACAGGCTTGGTTTCTTAACGTGAAACGCATTTTCAAAATAACAGGGAAATTCAAAAGGGAAAAACGTGTCATTTGCTTTTAAACCACGTTTTGGAAACAAGTAATTGCAACCCACCTACGAAACTCTGCATGTTTTCCTTTGTGAGGCATGTGGAAAGATATTTCTGGCAAACGTCACAGTTTTAAAAAATGAAGATTTCCAACAAGTGCTCGCGGGTCTTAAGACAAGACCAAAGTCATCGTGCGTGAAAACTCGTGAAGAAGAAATAATTTCAGTCATTTGGCCCAAATCTTACTAAAGCAAGGGAGTAATTTCGACTTAGATTTATAATAGACCTTGCGGAAATTCCTTCTAAAATACCCATTACTAGTCTGTGTATTATGCAGCATTGTTTCCCAAGGTGGATTTTTAAAAACCAATTAGAATTGATCTCTAATGGAATATTATATTTACACGTCATCATGAAAACATCATTTGACAAGAGTTTTGAATTACAAGAAAGAAGTTAACAGATGATGTTCATAAATAGCATCTGTTTGAAAAGAACCCTTAGGAGTCAGTTAAAGGTAGTGGTGGTTGTGATTTTGCATTTGAAATGCTATAGAAGTGGTTTGCATTTTAACACTTTCATTTTGCGGATCTTCTTCCTAAACTTGCATTTCCTCATGGAAATCGTTCAGTGCTTTCGAGGTGTAGGGAGAAATTCTTATATAAGAAATCACTTGAGATTAACTATGGAAAGGTTTGAGCAGAAGAAAAATTGGTGTTGAAAATTAGGTATTCTCAATCTGTTCATTCCTTCCACATTCATCCTCCCATAGTCCCCCCTCCCCAACTACTTGGATTCAATTTACATTTTTTATTTATGTCTTTGAATATTTAGAATAGCTTTATAAGTTTATCTGCTATGTAGTTAATTGTAGAAGCTGAATCTTTTTAACATCTTTTAGTGTTTCAGGCATTTTTGGGTTTCATTTAAAGTAAAAAAATATGTTACAAGTCATGATATATTTGTGAGAAAAACAACAAATGGGCTGAAAAAAGGGCATGAATGGGGGTGGGGATGGAGAGAGAGAGAGCATTCCTGGTCAGTCTTTGTAATATCTTTCTTTAATTTTATGTCATTATATTGTCCACTTGTGCTTGTACCGAAGATCATTGCTTTTTTAATTGGGGTAAAGAACCACCATGTAAAGATTACCTACATTCTGGCTCTTAAGCGCCACAGTAAAGTAAGACTGACAAAAAGTAATCGGAGGCTTGTGTGTTTAATTCGCCAGGAATGTTAAGCTTCATAAGATTCACCCTATGGGGCCATGTTGGTCCTTGGCACTGTTACTGTACAATTTCAAGAGGTAAATATATATGTTATAGATTTAAAATATCTAGGATGTACTAGACAAACAGTTTATTAATTGAAAGAATAAAAAAATGAATTTGTCAACCTCATTCTTTCTGGGACACAATGCAGTTAATTAACATATTCTTGGGCTTGTTTCTGGATTTGGTAAGCAGTGGCCCCTTTCAGAGAGGAAAACATTTAAACCTTAAAAAGTGACCTTCTTTGGTCCAAATAGTATAAGCAATTCAGTTTAATTTCTTGTTTTTTTTCACTCCAAGATATGTTTAATTTCTTTCAAGGTTCTCTTCTATTTCAAAAACTGATTTTCCTCTTTTCCATGTCCAGAATCTTTTCACTTAGTTAACCTTATTGTATCCTATAAACAGACACCTAAATATGTCACTTTAATCACACTTTAATTATAACAGAAATGCAAATCTTCAGTGTCAGTAAAAAATGGGAACGTGGACCTTACGCTCCTACACTTACATTATATTGATGATACTCTGAAAAGTCAAAGTGTAACATCTTTAAGTATTGTTGCATCATGGAAAAAAATAGTCGAACTCTGATATGTTATTGAGGTTTCTGTAATGCCTACAATATCTAAAGGCATCTTTTAGATATTATTTTTCTGCTTGTGATTACATGGCGTTTTACCCAAAAATGTACATGCAACCAATATATATGTTTTATAGCAAAAGGAGTAGCTCTGAAGCCAAACACAAGATTAACCAAACCAAAGCCTTTAAAGTAAATACCAGGCTTTGATGCTTAAAAAGATTTCAAAATTTTGATTACATACAATTTAAATTTCAGAATTACCTAACTTTCCAACAATTAAGTGTATCTAACAATAATATTAATCATGATTGATTCTAAGTTAAAGTCTGTTTTGTAAGAAAATGATGATGACTTTTACATGAAAAGGTGGTTAACATTTGAGGGTTATTTAAATACAGGCAATTCTAAGCTACCTGGTAAATAAAAATGCTTTACCTATATTAATTTCGACTATTGAAAATCCTAAAAGAAACCAATTTATCTGAAAATTTCTGTCAATCATTACCTGGAAATTTTAGTTCAGTGGTACATACAAAATAAAGTCTTGCTTTACTCTGAAGAATAAAGCTCAGACTGCAATTAGCTTTTAAACACCAGTATTGAACATTAAATGAATATTTATTGTGGGCCTACTACGTGCAAGACACTTGCTGGGTGATATGATGAGTAAAAAAAAAAATCACCTAGTAAGATTAACATGCTTCATTAAATGGAATTTCCCAAAAGCCATTAACAGAATATCAATTGAAAACATAATTGAAATGAGTACCTTTTAATGAAATTTCTAATAGTACTCCATGATATAGGTGCCATGTGTGGGTCTGCATCTATAAAGACACAGTACTCACTTATTCTGAGATAACAGAACTAATTTCAGAAGAACCTCAATATTTTAATCATACTAGCATAAATATACGGCTCATAATAAACTTTTCACATAAAAGGTAAGAAACTTTGGGTATCAAATGAGCAAAACAAAATTTTATTAAGAGATTTCTTTGTGTAAAAAGAGGCTATATCTGAAAGTTTGTACAGATCATGAGAAATTACCTTTTTGCATTTTCCAACTAATTTATTTAGAAATTTATAGTTTCTGATGGGGTACTAGTAGATGAATGAATTTGTTTAAAAACCTTAGTTTCAGAGCCAATACAGAATTTTAAACACTTTGTGAAAGTCAAGAATCTGAGTTAAAGAAAGTGCATCTAGTCTTAACATTATAGAAATATACCTCAATTTCTATTCCTCATTGTAGAAATATACCTCAACAATAGATATAATAGACTAAATATGATATGCACAAACAGAAGTCAAATAAAACTTTAACTTAAAAAGAAGGTAAATATAAGCAATACTAACCTCTAAACCAAATATGGTTTTAAATATTTCTTTCATAGTATCCACTTATGTAAATGATTATGGAAGAGCAAATCCAAAAATTTGGTGCCTAGGTTGAGGAATAAAGAAAATTATAAGAAGATATATTACCAACAGAGAAAAAAAATACAGTTTCCCATTATAGTAGGGTTAGAGGTTACATCATAAAATACTTTACTTGAGTTTTTTGTGGTTTGCCTCAGATGATTCAGAGAAATAGATGAGCCAGTACTGGGTTAGCTGCTGTTGTATGAAGAGGAATACTGGCGACAACAGGCTTTTGCTTTATTCTACAGGTACTAGATATACTTTTTCAAAGGATATTTTGAGAATGTAGAATCAGACTTAAAGGGTAACATTATTTTATATTTGATATTGTAGTTTTCTATGAAGTTATTCTATAAATCCCGTGGACCTTTTTTTTTTTTTACATTACCATGTATTTTTAAAAACTTACTTGAACTTTAACAATTCTGGCAATTTAATTATAAGTTTTATCCATTCTGAGGTATGAGAATTAGCATATTCAGCCAATTGTCATATATATGTGTGTATGTATATATACATGTATATGTGTATATATATCACACAAAGGACAAATATAACTTGCTTACTGCTATATTTCCTGTATTCAAAACAGTCCCTGGCTCACAGTAAATGTTCAATAAATATTTACTGAATGAATAAATACTTAACTGTATATCTGACCTATTTTATAATATCTGTTATTTTTTCTTTTCACTTAATATTTTATAGAAATGTATTAAATATTATACTTTTGATATATAACAGAAAAAGTTCTATATCTGGTACGTGAGTTAAAATTAGAATGACCTATTTACACCAGTTATATTTCTCATCAGTTTTTTATAACTCAACATTTAATATGTTAAATGTCAGTTTTAAATAATTTGACATATTTTGTCAACATGTATAGGTACATCTTTAATAAAATTTCTGTTTCAGATGCTATCATTTATATATACCCGTCTTATGAAATAGTGTATTTTCTCTATTTCAAAATTCCCTTAGAAATGATGAATTTTTGTTTTGTTTTGGAAATAGCAAGTGTTTACCTATATTTCTTTCATTAAGTGTTACAGAATAGGGTAAAGTACCCATCCTTCTTTATGTATAAATTAATTCCCTCACAAGAACTAAGTTCCAATGCATTAAAAATAAAATGAATGTATTTTTAAATAATTTAGTGCAGTAAGGTTTGACTGCAGTGTTTGGGAAGGGAAGTTTCACACTGATTTTCACTCAGAATTACTCATTAGTAGTCTGAACCTGAGCAGGAATTGGATGCTGAACTGGTGTCCCTTGTAAAAGGGTAAAGATAAAACACAGTTAAGATACACAAAACAATATAGTTTTATTTGAAGGCAGTTTTAGTTTTATAAATATCAATGACATTTTAAGAACATAATTATTATATGTTCAGAAATTTATTGTTGCCATATCCCAAAAAAGAATTTCCATTTTATAAGTATATAATCTTATGGTCATGTCTTCTGAATGCACTCATAGCTAACAGAGAACTCTCATTTTGATGTCTTTTTTAGTGGACATTTTCCCCCTATCTTACACTTTTAGTAGATTTCCATTACTGTAGATGTCTCACTTAGCTTTTAGAATGTTTGAATATATTTGCTAATATATGCTTGCATTGTATTAATCTTTAATTCTTAAATAGGTTTCTAGCAATTAATTTGAAATAGAAAAAACAGCCATGCTACCATTTTTTTTTCTTTATGAGGACATTTGGAATGTTTTTAAAGCTTAAACTATTATCTTTTGATGACTGACTAGGAGAACTTAAGTGCCTTGATCCTTTAGCACCGTATATATGCATGATCCAGATCTTCACATTATATTGCTAATTCCTAATAAACAACCATTTTGTACCTGCAAGGTATTAACCAATGTCATGAATTTGCATTATAACTATGCTTGCCGTTTAAACAGTCTATCTACAATCCTATTTCATACTAAACTTTTATAATTAGACACTTTTTGCCTAAAATCAATATTGGGATTACAAGGATACATAGGGGATCGGGCAACAGTGGAAGATTTTGCAGCTCAAAACTGCTCAGTATCCAGCTAATTAATCTACTCAGATAGGCCTAATCCATTTTCTATTTGTATGTGAGGAGTGAGCTCCCATCTTTCTGTGACTTAAATGACCTTAAAAAAAATGACCTTATATTTTCAAGAGTAAATTTGGAATACAGAACCAGCTCAGAGAAATCCTAAATCAAAACTGGACGCCACTGTCTTAGGGTGTTCTCATTTGGTGACCGTCTAGAACTTGGGTCTCGTCATCTTTTAGTATCATTTAACTGCATTTTCCAGATCATCACATTCTATTGCTAATTCTTGATGAACAACCGTTTGTACTCCTACACAGCAAGCTGAGGGTGGCCTTGGTGTTCCCTCTCCGAGTATAACCCTAACCCAGTCTTTTGACCTTCAGTCTGTGATGCGCTTTCCTTTGTCACTGGGGCCAATGTGGTGTGTAAATGGGCGGCAGATTTGGTGGCAGTTCCATTGGGTGAACTTTGGGTCGAGTCCAGGATGTGAATTTAATGGGTGGCGAGGCTGCGGCAGTACACTGAAGTTAGCGAGGCCAACTGCAGGAAGCCATGCTTCACTGCACCCTTCATGGAAGCTGGCATACTTGCCCAACCCCTGTTACCCACGGGCCAGTGCCTAAGGAAAAGGCCGGCAGGTAGGTCTCAGTGCAGGGAGATGTCCCCGGGGAGTCCCCTCCAGCGACTCTGACAAAAATCCCCTCTCTCCCGGCCCTCGCCATCCTCCTTCCCCTCCTTCCCTCTGAGGCCTCCTCACGACGTGCACACGCAGCCCGCGCGGCCGGCACTGCAGAAGGCGGCCCCAACGTCCCGGCCCCCGCGTGCGCGCCCCCGCGCCCTCCCGTTGGCTCATTCCGGCCTCAGCGCGCCGCCGGCTCCACGCGCCCCCACCCCCGAGCACACCTCGGCTGTTGCGAGCGGCGCGGGGGAGGGGAAGGCGCCGGGAGGTAGGCCGGGGCTGCCGGCCGGCCGCGGCGGCGCGCACGCAGGCCTCGCCTCCCGGGCCTTCTCCCTCACGCCGGCCGCAGGGCGGGCGCGCACGCCGACTGACGCTCAGAGGAGGAAGCGCAGCCCCCTTCCCCTCCCTCGCTATCCCTGGCCCAGCGGGAACCCCCCCAGTGCGCCTGTGCGGAGGCCTACTTGATTATGTGTGCCCTCTCCGGGCTCCAGCGTTAGCGGCCGGGTGGAGGTGGGGAGGGAAGACGACGAGGAGGAGGAGGAGGCGGTGGAGGGGAGGTGGGGGGAGTCAGCAAGGACATGGCTCCTGACTCCTTTGCGGAACGTGAGTGACTGAGCGGCAAAGCCCGAGTGAGCGAGCAGCTGAGCGGCGGGCGGGGGCCGGGGGCGCCGGGAAGGGAGCGGGGGCGCGGGCGGCTGTGCGGGGGGAAGCACTAATCGGCTTGCATGTGTTTTTTAATGGTCCCCCCAACTCCCTCTTAGATGGTCTCTAGCGACCGGCCCGTGTCACTGGAGGACGAGGTCTCCCATAGTATGAAGGAGATGATTGGAGGCTGTTGCGTTTGCTCAGACGAGAGAGGCTGGGCCGAAAACCCGCTGGTTTATTGCGACGGGCACGGCTGCAGCGTCGCGGTGCATCAAGGTAAACACCCAACCGCCCGCCAGGCCGGACCCGGCCCGCGCCCAACCGTCACCGCTTCCCCCACCTTGGCAGCAACTGCCAGTTCCCCTCCCGCCCCTCCCCCGCCCCGCCCCTCCCCTCCCCCGCCCCGCCCCCGCCCCGTTCCGCGGCCCGGGATTGACTCGGAGGGTCGGCGGCGGGGCGGAGAGGGTGTGGGCTGTGCATGTGGGAGAAAGTGCGTGTGGCCTGGACTGTCATGTGATGCTGCGCTCACTCTCTCAAGTGTCATTTGGCCGCCGCCTGCGCCCGGAGCTGCGGGGCTGGAGACTTTCTGGGCCGGTGGTTGGAGGCCAGCGGGGCGCGGGGGGCTGGGCGTCCGCCCCTCGGCCGCGTCCCCTTGGCCGTGGGTTTGGGGACGTGGAGAGCCCTCCCCCTTCCTTGGCCGCTCCGGTCTGCCGCAGTGTGTCTGGAGACTTCCTGTGGCATGGAGGCAGGCTCGGGAGCGCCACTCGCCGCGCTGGGCCGGGCGGCCGGGGCAGGGGCGCTGCCTTGCCGATTTAGATTAGGGAGGGGAGGCGCCCGCTGCTGCACCCCCAGCTTTCTGGCGGAGACCCTGCTGCCGCGGACCGGGAGCTCCCCGCGGAGAAGACGGTGGCTGGCCACCGCCGCAGTCGCGCTGCTGCGGGAGTGGCTGGGCTGCGCTGCCCTGGGCTGGTGGCTGAGGCTGTTCTGGGGCTGCAGCAGGCCACTTCCTCAGCTTAAGGGACGAAGAGAAGAGGAGGCGGTGGTGCCGCCGGGGACTTGGGGAGCTTCTTAGTTTATTTCTGGGTGTTTCCGTTCGGTGAGTTTTTTGGATATACAGGAAAGTCAAGGACACTAGTGAGAGAGTTTTCTGGCCATTCGAAGTTTCTGAGTTTTTCCATTTCATGTGGTGAGGAATTGAGGCTCAAACAACCTAGGTAATTTTTTGGTCGCTTTACACTCTCCCTGTTACTCACCAACCCTCCACCTTTCTCATTTCTGAATCTGGCGTTGAGTGATGGAGATACTGTTTAGTAGTGTATTGGAGAGGACACTGCCAAATGAGAGAGGAAAGTCTAAACATAAGGGTGTCAAGTCATTCTTGATAGAGTGGAATCTCAGAACTGGGAAGGAAGACTTAGGAGGTAGTGAATTAAGTTAACCTGAGAATGTAGTTATTTCCAGTTTCTCTTAAAGAAGAGCAGAATTGCACACCTTCCTTTTTTAAAGAGTGAAAACGATGTGTGTTGAAACTAGATACTGATTTTAAGGTCTTAGAGCTGGTATATAGTATTTCCGTTACAGTGTTCATTGGCATTTTGGAGATGTTCGTATGAATTGGATGATAACGTTATCAGGATTTGATAAGTAATCTCATCTCCCAATAAAGAAAATGTTCGTTTGTCTTAAATTTTCCTCTCTAAAAGTACTTCTGATTTTAAATATAAGGTTTTGGACACTGATGCTGTATTTCTTGGCTGACATAACATTTTTACTGTGACATATTTACAAATTTTAAAAGGGATTATAAGTTTAGCTTTTGGAGCTTTAAAAATTTGTACTGATTTTATATTCTTTAAGTGTTTTCCAATGTTTAAGATATTTTCAGGTTTACTCTAAGCATGCTCATGTGAGAACGTCATTTGGATTTAGTGTTATTAGATTTTGGGGAAATTTCAATTTAGAGTTAAATATTAATACAAAAAGTTTTTTAAACAACTAGACTGTGATGTAGATGTGTGATATATGCTAGATCACTTGTTGGAACATTCAGATATATTTCGAAATAAATATGCACTTTTCTTATAACGGCTTTGTTAAAATGTAATTCACATACCATACAATTCACCCATTTAAAGTGTACAATATACTGGTTTTTATTATGTTCACAAGGTTTTGCATCCATCACCCCAATCAATTTTAGAACATTTTCATCATCCTAACAAGAAACGTTGGACTCATTGGCAGTTATTCCTCGTTTCTCCCCAACTCCCCCAGCTCTAGGCAACCGATGGTCTACTTCCTGTCTCTATAGATTTGCCTGTTCTGGACATTTTGTATAAATGGAAGCATTTCACTTTTAACGTTACATTTCGTTTTCTTTTCTGCAATATCTGTTGCTCATTTTGAAAGGTGATTTGGAAGTATTTTCATTAGACCCATCTAAAATGCTTGCTATTTAAACTGCAGGATATAGAATGAATTAATGAATTTCTGAATTATTCTATGGAAAAAATCTCTCTGTTAAATTTTAGCTAACATTCTATCATAAAAGAATAAATTAAAATTGTAATATTTACGCTCGTTTAAATGAAATAATGAAAGATTGGCATTTTAACGTTTTTATTAAAATGTCACAGTTTTAACTGGGTAATATAGTGACAAATATAAACATTAAAATGTTTTAATTCTCTACAAAGCACCTTGTTTACATGAATAGTTTGAGAAGTGATTAGTTTAATAGGGCTTTGAAAGGGTATTTGATTTTCCATAATTCTTTAAATCCTAACATATTTTATAACATTTTATTTGTCAACAGCTTGCTATGGCATTGTGCAAGTACCCACTGGACCGTGGTTTTGCAGGAAATGTGAATCACAGGAGAGAGCAGCCAGAGTGGTAAGGAATGTTTATCAAAAACATTAAAATACTTCAGTGAGTGGCTTAGGATGCTGCACACTCATGTTTCAGTTTGAAGGGTTTTCAGCCTTTTGTTCAAATATTGAATTTGGGCTGAAGATTAACTTTCAGTTTTAACCCGATTTTATAAAATCTGAAAAACAAATTGAGCCACATAAGTATATGTTGATGGGTATTTTGAACAGATAAAATATAAAGTTGTATTTGGGCTTTATTAGCCCTCCCTACTGGTTTGAAGGTTAAATTGGCTAATCATCGTTAGAATATAATGGCAGTAGCACATAAGGAAGTTATGCTGATAATTTTGCTAGGTTTTGTTTAATGAATAATTTAGCAACTCATATTTGTTTTACTCCATCTGTACATGTATAGTTTAACTTTGAACACTCAATATTTTCGGACATTCAATCCCTTTGGCATGGCAACGTAAAAATCTTAATTTTTTTACTTGGCTGGCTACCTTCTTTCTGAACACTTTTGTAAACCTCCTATAAGAGTGAGGGAGGTATGTTTATTCTTTGTGGCCAAAAGCATTTTTCCAGTTGGACTTCTGGAAATATCAGGGAGGAATAGATCTAATCTTCATTAGTCATGTAAAAGTATTACCATTTGCAGTGTGATAGTTCCTTCCTTTTGGTGTTGACTAGAGAATTTGACAGAAGGTAAAAAACAAACATTTGAACTTTTTCTACCTACATGTATAGCAAAAACCGAAGCTTTTATTTTTGCCTGGGCAATTTTTGATCAGTAGAACTAATGTCTGAGTAGCTTATCTAGGATTTTAAAACTGAGAGCAATATTCTGTTGATATGTTTTATTTGTGTGTGAGAATGCACTGTACCAGAATTGTAGCTATTGTTCTAGCATTAGAATAATGGGAAGTAGCAAATGGAGGATGAAATCAATCATAAAAATTTTAGGACTTGATGAAGTATGTGTAGGTCTACTCTTTGCTTTTTTTCCTCTATGTAGCATGGTTTGGGTTGATGGGTCACCAAGCAAAGGAAGTTATGCTTTAATTTATTAGTAAACACTGACAGTAAGGTGAGGCTGTTTCAGGGTGTGTCACAGTAGATTCAAGGCCAGAGAAAGAAGAGAAAATAGGAAGGTGTGTATCAAGAGAGGTCATGAATGGAGACTGGTGGGAGGCCAGCATTATTTGTCTCAGGTGCCACTTGTTGCCTGTTTTTATTCCTTTGTCCTCTTTGAAGGTATGGTCAAGATATCAAGGTGAATGAGGGTAGTTATCTTAAAAGGTATACTGGAGGACACATTTTATTTAAGCTTTATTTAGTAGGATGTGGGGGCCGTTAAAGATCTGAAGAGCCCAACCTCCTCTAACTTCCTGTAGTGTACAGTTATAAAAGGTAAGGTCCTTTATAAGAAACAGGAACACGTTCCAAGTTTCAATAAGCAAAGAAAGAACATTTTATTATAAGGATATAGAAGCCAAGAACCCTAACATGGAAATGTATCCATGGCTTAGAAAGGGAATTGAATTAGTCTTAATCTTATTTCTGCTTTTCTCTGTGTGTCTGCTTTGTTCTTTTCCTTTCTGTACATTTTTTCTATTTACTCCAACAATCAATAGCTAACTTTTTTGACTATTTACTGTTTGTTAGATACCGTGCTAAATGTTCTAGACCAGTTATCTCCTTTAACCATCCTATCAAATCTATGAGGTAGATACTCTGTTATTCTCATTTTATGGGTATGGACGTCATAGTTTCAAGAGAAATATGTATCTAGTTGGAGTCTGGGCTGTAATTAAGCTCTCAGCCACCATGTTACATAATGCCTCCTGTGGTGAAAGATGGCCATACTTCAGCTCCTAATATTTTCAATTTCCTGTCTCAAGAGACTAAATCTTAGTCAGAATTTCATGTTCCTTTTGGGGGGAAAAAACTGTGGCTTGGCTTGGATGAGGTGCGTAGCTTTGGACCAGTTAGCCCTGGCTAGACAATAGGGTTGAGTTGCTCAGACAGAGTTAGGGAGATCTCTGTGGGTTTGGCATAGCTCACTTCTCAGGGAGGGGGGAATTATGAGCTGGTGATACCTTGACAGACATTGAAGAATAAAAATTCAGAATAGTAAAGGAGTATTTTCTGACAAGTAGTTTGGTAGTATATAGAATTAATTTGAAAGGCAAGGTTAGAAACAGAAAGTTTTAGGATGCTATTACTATGAAAATGTGAGAGTGGAAAGGGAGGGAGTAGAAAGGAAGGGTGGGAGCATTTTGAAAGATGAAATGACAAAAGGATGTTGGGTAAAGGAAAGGGAATAATCAAAGATGATTCTAATACGTCAAGGTTGATCACTCTGGAATGTTGATACCATTAATAGTAATAGAGTAATAGTAATAGAGGAGGAGAGCAAATTTAAAGAGTCAGGAAAGTTCTGTTTTAGGCATGTTGGTTTTGGTGCTGCTGGGATTTTTCATTGGAAATTTAGGATTAAAGTAATGGAGTCAAGTGTGAGTTGGAACTGCATGGAAGGAAGACTGGGAGTCAAGTGAGCAGTCAGGAAAGGAGAACCTGCAGAGTACAGTAGCAACACAGACAGTTGGTTTTTCTGGAAAGAATAGTTGATAGTGATGTTGCTGGCAGGGATGCTGAAGGACTGAAAAAGGTTCTTGAGACAGCAATCGTAGCTCCCTGATTTGGGCAGAACCTTTGTTACAGGGCATTGAAGAGAGTAGAGGTTGTAAGATTAGATCGAATGTTGAAGAAGTAGGGAAAAAGGAAAATAAAAATAGATGGGAGATTGAGGGAAAGTTTGGTTAGTTTTTAAGGGGAGCTCTTTGTAGATAGGAATTCATTGTTCAGAAAAAGCACTTGAATTGCTTTATTCACCTCAAGTGAATATGTATTTTGGCTAAAAATTTTTTGTTAGACTTATACTATTTACTAACTACTATCATAGTGGTTAGAGGTTAAAGCGCTTACTGATGACTATTTTTTTTTTGTTTTGTTTTGTGGGGAAGACCAGCCCTGAGCTAACATCTGTTGCCAATCCTCCTCTTTTTGCTGAGGAAGACTGGCCCTGGGCTAACATCGTGCCCATCTTCCTCTACTTTATATGGGACGCCGCCACGGCATGGCTGACAGGCAGTGCGTCGGCGGGCGCCTGGGATCCGAACCAGCGAACCCTGGGCTGCCAAGCGCGGACTAAACCGCTGCGCCACCGGGCGGCCCCCTGATGACTATTTTTGTATTTAATGTGTATTTGTTCTTAATTATCACAGCCTGAAGAGATTTATTAGAAATTTTACCTATTTATATAATTTTAATGAGTTACAGAGAGGATATTTTAGATTTTAAATATTCTACTTTGAAAATGTGTTGAGAGTGGGTTGTACAGAAAATAAAATGGCTAAAAGCCCATTAAGAATTCACATTATTTAGGTATTGCTATTCTAGCTCTAAATGAAAGACTATTCCTTTCCTACAGGAAGTGAGCTATAAGTTTTTCCTGTTGCTCTGCCTCCCCCCCCTTTTTTTTTTTTGGTGAGGAAGATTGGCCCTGAGCTAACATCTGTGCCCATCTTCCTCCATTATGTATATGGGATACTGCCACAGCATGGCTCGATGAGCGGTATGTAGGTATGCACCCAGGGTCCAAACCTTTGAACCCCGGGCTGCCAAAGCGGAGCACTCAAACTTAACCGCTACTCCACTGGGCCGGCCCTGCTCTGCCTCTTTTTATTGCTGTTCTTCCTGGCTTCTTACATTGTTAGGGAGGAACTGCTGGGTGGAATCAAAACCAGGGTTTTAGGGATTCATCTAGGGTTGCATTATTTTATTTTTTAATTTTTGCGTAATGGAGATGTATAATGCAAATAAATTGCTATAAATCTGTAAAACCATATGAATTATATACCTAACTATATTAATTATATCTTTATATTTAATTCTAATTAAAATTATATTAATATACATTTAATTATCACAAATAGTTCTGAATAATATAGAACATAAAATGAATATCTGTGTATTCGCCAATCAGAATGAGCAAATGTCACTTCTTCATATTTGCTTCAAATCTTCTGCTTAAAAAGAGTAATAAATTAAAAAATTAAGTTGAACTAGTTTTTGTACTCTCCCCAGTCCGAGTCAACCATTTATCCTTTTAGTGTCGGGCCCATCTATATATTTTTTTCTTTCCAGTTTTATTGAGATATAATTGACATATAACATTTTATTAGTTTAAGGTATATAACATAATGATTTGGTATGTGTATATGATTACCACAGTGAGTTTGGTTAACATCCATCGCCTCACATAATTGCAAATTTTTTTTCTTTTAGTGAAAACTTTTAAGATTTACTCTCTTAGCAACTTTCAAATACACAACACAGTATTGTTAACTATAGTTACCATGTTGTACATTAGATCCCCAAAACTTGTTTATCTTATAACCGGAATTTTGTACCTTATGACCACCTTCATCTATTTCCCCCACCCACCACCCACTGCCTCTGGCACCCACCAATCTATTCTCTGTTTAGATTCCACATATAAGTGGGCTCATGTAGTATTTGTCTTTCTTTGACTTGTTTCACTTAGCATAATACCCTCAAGGTCCATCTGTTTTGTTGAAAATGTCAGGGTTTCCTTTTTTTATGGGTGAATAATATGGAAATTGTGTGTATATGTACGTATATATACACCACCATCTATGTTTTAATACTTATACTACATGTATATCCATAAACACCATGTAGTTTTGTATTATTTTTACAGGAATGGTATCATACTGTATATGTGTTCTGCAACTTATGATATAGGTACATCAACAGGTACAGTCTAGTTCATTCTTTTTTGTGAGGAAGACCAGCCCTGAGCTAGCATCCATTGCCAATCCTCCTCTTTTTGCTGAGGAAGACTGGCCCTGGGCTAACATCCGTGCCCATCTTCCTCTACTTTGTATGGGACGCCGCCACGGCATGGCTGACAAGCAGTGTATCGGCTGGCCGCCGGGGTCTGAACCCGTGAACCCCGGGCTGCCAAGCATGAACTAAACCGCTGCGCCACTGGGCGGCCCCTATATTTGTCTTTTTATGTTTAAGAATGTCATTATTTTGTTCTCTTGTATGGTAGTTTGAAATCTAGGTTCATAGTTGTTTTCCTGTAACTGAAGATTTTATTCTAGTTTATTTGGTATCTATTTGTGCTAATAAGAAATCTCCTGACAGTCTGTTTATCCTGCTTGAGAGTTGATCTACTTTTTCATTCTGAGGACTCAGTGTTTTTCTTCTATTTTGGAAAGTTTTCTGCTCTATCTCTTCAGATAATATCACCTTCCCATTATATTTTTCTTCTCCTGTAACTGTTACTTCAGTGTATGCTTGGGATTCTCATTCTTTTCTTCATGCTTTTAATTTTTCTTTCACACTTTCTATCTTCTCTCTGCATTATAGATAATCTCTTTAGCTCTGTCTTCCAATTCATGCTTATTGTTAATCCAGTCAGTGAATTTCTTTTCTGAGTAAATCATATCTAGAATTTCTATTGTTTTTATTTTTCAATTGGCTTCTTCTTTTTTCATAGTATCTTGCTTTTATTGCCTTAAGGATTATATTCCTTTATTTATTTGAACATTTAAACCATAGTTTTTTAAAACTTCTGAGATTTTGGAATTCTTTCATTTGTCTTGTTCACCCTGGTGGTGGATATCTTCACATACTTTGTGATTTTTGACTGTGAGCTAATCTTCAGGAGTTGTTGTCTTCTTCGGGATCTGGTTCCTCTAACCTGGGTTTGTGAAGATGTTGCTGTGGGGAGTTTTTGCATTTGCTTTGTATCTGTTACGAATTGCATTGGCTTCTAGTAACAAAGACGAGATTATAGTGGCTTCTACAAATTAGGAATTTACAAATTTACAAGTTCTTTTATTTAAAAGGAGTTCAGAAAGACATTTTAAAGCGTTTATGACTGCTCTGTGGAGTCATTAGGGATCAGAGTTTTTGTGTCTTTCTAGTATACCAACCTTAGCACATGGTTTTCATTTTCAGGGTTGTCCAACAGTCACAGCACGGCAGCTGGAACTGCAGTTGTGGTGGCTGCAGAAACAAGGGGGAGGTTAAGGTTAAAAGTGGTTCTCCTCCCAGCTGAGTTATCCTCTTAAACAAATTTTCCTGGAAGCCCCACTCAACAATTTATGCTTAATTTTACTGGCTTTTAATTGTTAGAGAGACTGCAACATATAAGCCTGTTGATGAACTGATAAAATCAGAGTTCTGTTAGTAGGGAAGAAGGGAAAAATGGATTTGGGATAGGCAGCAGACTCTTGTCACAGTTTGCCTAATGGTGTTCACTGCTCCAGACCAGTTTTTAAGTTTGTTTGTTAACTTGGATTCTGGCACCCTTTAGATAATGGATTTTGAGCCCCACAGTCTCTCTCAGCATAGGCTTGAGTGTCCTGTTTTTCTAGAGTGACTCTTCTACTCATGTCCAGAACCAGCATCTCACTTCGGTGCAGCTTCTCTAGTCTTAGTGGTCCAGGCCATATTTTTCTAGGATAGATTCCCCTTCGGTGGTGGGATAGGTCCTTACCAGCTCCTGACCTTATGCAGGGAACCCAGGTAGAGCTCTTCTGCACGTCTAGGGTGTGTGCTGGTGTCATAGTCAACCCCTACCTCTAAGGTATGTATTAGATCTGATATCTTCATTGACTGCCTCAGTTTCAGCTAATGTTTATTCTGTTAGCTTTTAAGTTCTTTTTTATTTTCTGCCACCTGGAGATTTACCTTTATTTACATAATTAAAAATTCTTTTCAAATTTATTTATCTTTGACTTCTGAGTGCAGGAAGCCAGGATGGGGTGTCTCCAGTTGCTCTTAATTTTTTAATATTGTATGTAACTTTTTTCTTTTTATGGCTTTGTAGCCTGTATACTTTAAATAGAATGCCTTCAAAGTTAAACATTTTCTAACTTTTTTTTCTCTTACTGTTGATTCATATCTAATATTTGCTTTTAAATTCAGCATAGCATCCTAAGTTCCTGTAGCTTTGAAAGACGTGATTTTAAAAAGTTAACAGATTTAATGTTTATCATCATAGATGAAATAGCAAATAGCCAATTTCTCTTGTCTGTCTTCTTGACTTCCTCTTTCTTTTACTGTGAGAAAAGCCTAGCATAACGGCTGACATGAAGTATGTGCTTAATACTTGTTTGTATCCTTTTCTAACCTGCCTACATAACTAGTAAGAGAAATGAAAACATAGGAGTACATTGATCCATTGCCCAGCATATGGTACCTATTTATTCCATTTTTTTCTTTAGATTTAATTTTTATGTTTATGAAAGTGATAAATGCATATAGTCAGAGTCGGGTAGTACCAAAAGCTTCTCTCACACACTCAAAACAGTATCTTGTTGCTGGACTCTTGAATCCTCATCTCATTCCTCAGAGGCAACCTCTTCTGGCTATTCCTTCTGGAATTTACTTCTATATTTCTTAAAAGGAGTGTATAAGCAGCTATTCTTGACGTATCAGTTTTAGATGTTGCCTTTAGTATGCCACAAATTTTGGGTAAATCAGTAGTGTTAAACAGTGGTATTTATGTTATTATGACTATTTAAATATTTTGTTCATTTCTGAGCCAAAAGTATACTGTGATTGTTTTCTTGTGTTATTTTTAATAATTGTCTTGTATTTTCATTTTCCTTGTGTTCTTTATTTAAGACTAAATCTTTATATACCCTCTAATCGCTTCTTCAAATAATCTTCTATTTGGTTAATGAATCAGGTAGTCTATAAATTCAATTTTCCTTTTCTTCTTTTTACCTTCTCCTTTCTTTTTCCTCTCCCTCTCCTTCTCTCTTGCTGTTCTCTTCCTCTCTCCTCCTCCCATACTCCCTCCTTTCTTTCCCTCTCACTCCTCTCCTTTCCTCCCTCCTCTCCTTCTCCCTTTTTAAAAAAAATTATTTTATTGAGGTCATAATAGTTTATAACATTGTGAAATCTCAGGTGTACATTATTATTTATCAGTCACCGTATATATGTACCCCTTACCCCTTTTGCCCACCCCTCAACCCCCTTCCCCTTTGGTAACCACTAATCTGTTCTCTTTGTCCGTGTGTTTATCTTCTCTATATGAGTGAAATAATGTGATGTTTGTCTTTTCTCTGTCTGGCTTATTTCTCTTAACATAATACCCTCCAGGTCCATGTTGCAAATGGGACGATTTTGTCTTTTTTAATGGCTAAGTAGTATTCTGTTGTATATATGTATATACCACATCTTTACCCATTCGTCAGTTGATGGGCACTTGGGTTGCTTCCATGTCTTGGCTATTGTGAATAATGCTGCAGTGAACATAGGGGTGCATAAGTCTCTTTGAATTGTTGATTTTAAGTTTTTTGGATAAATACTCAGTAGTGGGATAGCTAGGTCCTATAGTGTTTCTATTTTTAATTTTTTGAGAAATCTCCATACTGGTTTCTGTAGTGGCTGCACCAGTTTGCATTCCCACCAGCAGTGTAGGAGGGTTCCCTTTTCTCCTTCTCTCTTTCTTCTCCTCTCCTTGCTCTTCTCCCTCCTTCTCTCCCTCTCCTTCCACCTTTCCCTCTTCCCCCTTTCCTTTTTAAACCGTAGACTTTCCTCTGGGTACCAACTCCCTGTTCCCATTTGGGCTGGTTTCTCTTTAAGCCTGGAACTTCACTATCATCTTGGGAGTTTCTTGCTTATTTTGGATTCCCTGTTTTCTAACCCCTCACTCCCCCATTTCTTCATCTTTAATGGTTTATTTCCTTGTTTTGGTAGGCACATCTTTTAGCAGCTTCATAGGAAAAGGTACATGAGAAATAAGGTTTTTGTGCGTGTGTTTGTGAGCAAGATTAGCCCTGAGTTAACATCCGTTGCCAATCCTCCTCTGTTTGCTGAGGAAGACTGGCCCTGGGCCAACATCTGTGCCCATCTTCCTCTACTTTATATGGGCCGCTGCCACAGCATGGCCTGACAAGTGGCGCCTTAGTCTGTGCCTGGGATCCAAACCTGTGACCCCTGGGTGGCATGAAGGCGAAGCGTGCGAACTTAACTGCTCCACCACCGGGCTGGCCCTGAGAAATATGTTTTTTAAGGTTTTGTGTGTTTGATAAAATTGATAGCTTTGTTATCTTACTTGATTGGTGGTTTGGCTGAATATAGAATTCTTGGTTGGAAATCATTTTCCTTCAGAATTTTGAAGATATTTCTTCTTTGCCTTTTAGCTTTCAGTATTTCTGTTAGGAAGTCCAATGAAGTTTTGATTTCTCATCCTTTGAATGTGATTGTTCTCTCTGGATTTAGTATTTTTTCTTTATCGAGGTTATTTCTCATATTTTTCTTGGAAATGTGCTTTCCCATCATTTGTTGTACTGGGCACACAGTGACCCTTTCGATTTGGTTAGTCATGTTCGGGAATATGAGTTCAGTTAAGGGAAAATTTTTTTTGATAATTTCCTTGGTTGTGTTGTCATTGTTTGCTTTTTCTGTATGTTTCTTTATTTGCATATTGGACCTTTTGAACTAATCTTCTGATTTTTTATATTCTGTGTTTAAGTTATCTCTTTTTGCTCTACTTTCTGAGGCAATTCCTTACTTTATTTTCCAACTCTTCATGTAAATTTCTAAATTCCATTATATTTTTAATTTCCAAGGACTCTTTTGTGCTTTTTGAACGTTCATTTTTTATCTTCTGTTTTTGTTTCTTGGATGCAGTATCTTAACTCTATGAAGATACTAATCAGAGGGTGGTTGTTTTGTTTCAGTTTTCAGAAGTTTTCTTCTGCTCCTGGGACTTGCTTTCTCAGAGTTCCTTTGTACTGTTTGTTTTGGCCTGTCTTGTTGGACACTTTGCTTAAAAGTCTGATGACTCTTAGCCATCTATTTGAATTTAAGACAAGCTCTTAATGAGTTGATTGGAAGCTCTGTGTGTATGGGCAGGGATTGTTGGCTGTGATTGGCTTCTTTATAAGTGATGTAGCTGGGTTCTTTTATTAGAAGACCGTCAACTGGTTAGTTTATTCAGAGAAAAATCCTCCAGTCTTCTGTTCTGTTATTGACAAACCTGGTTACCCGTATTCTTTGAGCCATGTGGTTGCTGGAATTTCACTATTAATAATTAGACTTTCAGTTAATTCTTCTTTTTCGGTGTGGTACCCCTTTCCTCAGCTGTGCCTGGTGTCCCCAGGTCCAGATTTCCTCTTGTCTACCCTTCCTGCAGTTTTCTAGAGTGGAGGAGAGATTTGGTAGTGTGTAGTGGAGAAGGAGATTTGCAGGGACGGGGGGAGAAGGCTGATTGTTTTTTAGATTATGTTAGTTTTTTCCTGTTTTTAGCCTCATCTGAACCCATCCCTTCCAAATGCATACACCACTACTGGGCATGTACAACTCCCTACCCCCTGATGTCTGGTACCTAAAGTTCTCCAGTTTCTGGTGCTTTGTGGTCTAAGATACATTGCCTTTGGGCTTGTCTTACTGCAGCAACCTTTTTTGATCTAAGTCATTTAGTACTTGTCTCCTTCTAGCTTCCAAAATTTTATAGCTGTTGTCTTCTCTTATGTTCTTTTTGTTTTTGTGGCTTTATGCCCTTTTATCTCATTTAGTGGAGTTTTAGGGAGGAGAGGAAGTAGTTTTTAAGTGGAATTAACTACCTGTGCTCATCATGTGGTCTTTTCCCATTTCTTCCAGGGTCTTGTTTTATCTTTTATTCTGTCCTTTTTACTTCATTTTTTTCCCCACTCAGCTCACAACCATTTTTGAGTCTTCCCATAGATTCTACTTTCCCTTTATGTTTTTCACGTTTTTCTTTCCTCTTTCACTAGCAAACTTTCTGGAAGAATAAAGCCATAGTTGATATCTCCGCTTCTTCAACTGCCGACTGTAGTTATGTTTAATGATTGAGGTATAACTTGTCATTTTAAGCAAAAGCATATGAAATCTGCGTTTGCTATAACACTCTCATCATGGGCTGTCTGTTTTGTCTTTCAATGACCCTTATATAAAGATTCATGTACAAGAAATTCTTTTAATAATTTAGTATCAGGAAAATTGTCTCCCTTGAGGATCTGGCATATTTCCTCCTTTTTGATAGCTGTATGATACACATTCTGTTTTTCTTTTTTTTCTGGCTACCAGGCAGCCCAGAACCAAATCTAGTCTTTAGTTACATCAGTTATATTAATCTGATGATTATTTTATTTATTTCCTTCTCCTCCTCTTGTGGGGTTTAGGACTTCACCTCTTATCTCTGTTTCTCTGCGTGTTGATTTCATTCTCTCATACTACAGACTCTCTACTTCATGAGGCTGGAACCATGACTGCTGGCTGCTCTTGGCTCTCATCTTCCCAGTCCCTTCTACCAGAAGAAGGGGCTCTCTTGAAGAATCCTGGGAAGGACTTGGATCATGTACCCACCATCCCTGTGGCTGGAGTGGGGAGGGTTCTATGAATGGCAACCCTCACTAGAACTGCATAGTTGGAGTCAGGGGTAAGAGCAGTTTCCCTAAATCAGGGGGATGTCCCTGATACTGACTTTTAATGTTCATTTTTCTATTTTTTATTGTAATAATACAGATCTTTTATTTGTAGGCTGTCTCAAATCATTTTTTGAAAAATTTTAGGTATAAATAAATACATAGAATATTGCAAACTCCTATTCATTCATCCTTCAAACAATTACATTTGCATCTTAAGTCCACCACTCTATTGATTTTGCTGTTAATTTCAAATGGCCACATCCAAAATTTTTTCAGTTTTCATTCTACCTGATTCACTTTCAGCATTTAAAACTGTGATCACTCCGTCTTTCTTACAACTCTCTTTTCTCATGATTTCTGGGAAGCTGCTTTCTTAAACTCTTATCTCTTTAAACATTGCCTTTTGAATTCCTATTTGGCATTACTTTCTTACTTCTGTAAAATTTAAGTTACATGATTGCTTTTTCTGGCCTATTTATTTGATTACTCACTGTAGGTAAACTTAAGCACCCTTATGGATGCCTCTAGGCATCAATGTCACCTGAACAATTTTTTCTAGCCTTCAGATCCATATTTGCAATTGCTTTCTGGATATCTCTAAGTATGCTAGGCATCTTTTTTTTTTTTTTTTTTTTCATTTTTATTGATGTCTTAATAGTTTATAATATTATGAGGTTTTAGCTGTACATTATTTTTTGTCCGTCACCATGTGGATACATCCCTTCACCCCTTGTGCCCACCCCCCAACCCCCTTCCCCTTAGTAACCACTAACCAGTTTTCTCTGTCTGTGTGTTTGTTTATATTCCACATATGAGTGAAATCATGTGGTGTCTGTCCTTCTCTCTCTGGCTTATTTCACTTAACATAATACCCTCTAGGTCCATCCATGTTGTTGCAAATGGACAATTCTGTCTTTTCTTATGGCTGAGTAGTATTCCGTTGTATATATATACACCACATCTTATTTATCCAATCATCAGTCGAGGGACACTTCAGTTGCTTCCACTTCTTGGCTATAGTGAATAATGCTGCAATGAACATAGGGGTGCATAAGCCTCTTGTGATGGTTGATTTCATGTCCGTTGGGTAGATGCCCAAGAGTGGGATTGCTGGATCATAAGGTATTTCTATTTTTAATTTTTTGAGGACTCTCCATACTGTTTTCCATAGAGGCTGCACCAGTTTGCATTCCCACCAGCAGTGAATTAGGGTTCCCGTTTCTCCACAACCTCTCCAACATTTGTTGCTTTTTGTCTTGGTGATTATAGCCAATCTAACGTGTGTAAGGTGATATCTTAGTGTAGTTTTGATTTGCATTTCCCTGATGATTAGTGATGTTGAACATCTTTTCATGTGTCTATTGGCCATCTGTATATCTTGCTTGGAAAAATGTTTGTTCATATCCTCTGCCCATTTTTTGATCAGGTTGTTTGTTTTTTTGTTGCTCAGTTGTGTGAGTTCTTTATACATTACGGACATTAATCCCTTGTCGGATAAACGATTTGCGAATATTTTCTCCCAGCTGGTGGGTTGTTTATTCATTTTGATCCTGGTTTCGTTTGCCTTGTAGAAGCTCTGTAGTCTGTTGAAGTCCCACTCATTTATTTTTTCTTTTGTTTCCCTCGTCTGAGTAGACATGGAATCTGAAAGGATCCCTTTATGACCAGTGTCAGTTAGTGTACTGCCTATATTTTCTTCCAGGAGTTTCATAGTTTCAGGTCCTTAATCCATTTTGAGTTGATTTTTGTGTATGGCGATAGAAGATGGTCTACTTTCATTCTTTTGTATGTGGCTGTCCAATTTTCCCAGCACCATTTATTGAACAGACTTCCCTTTCTCCATTGTATGTTCTTCGTTCCTTTGTCGAAGATTAGCTGTCCATAGGTGTGTGGTTTTATTTCTGGGCTTTCAATTCTGTTCCATTGATCTGTGTGTCTATTCTTGTATCAGTACCATGCTATTTTGATTACTATAGCTCTATAGTATATTTTGAAATCAGGGATTGTGATGGCTCCAGCTTTGTTCTTTTTTTTCAGGATTGCTTTAGCTATTCGGGGTCTTTTGTTGCCCCATACGAATTTCAGTATTTTTTGTTCTATTTCCATGAAGAATGACATTGGGATTCTGATTGGGATTGCATTGAATCTGTAGATTGCTTTAGATAGTATGGACATTTTAACTATGTTTATTCTTCCAATCCATGTGCATGGTATTCTTCCAATCCATGTGCATGGAATATTTTTCCATTTCTTTATGTCTTCATCGATTTCTTTCAATAGTGTCTTATCGTTTTCATTGTATAGATCTTTCACCTCCTTGGTTAAGTTTATTCCCAGATATTTTATTCTGTTTGTTGTAATTGTAAATGGGATTGTCTTTTTGAGTTCTCTTTCTGTTAGTTCGTCATTAGCTTATAGAAATGCAACTGATTTTTTTTTTGAAAGAAAAATAATATTTTTATTTTGTTCTGGAATAATCACAATTACTTAATAATGAGGCTTATGTGCCTGCTGGGCACTGCACAACTTCTCAACCCTTGAAGTCAAATCAGACATCGCCTCCTCATATCCTGTTCCACCTCCACCAATTTTCATGCAGGACTTGCTTTGATTAGCAGACGTTTGATTACATCCAAAATGCCCGTAAGATATTTGGTCCACACCAAAAGGTCCTTGATATGTGGTCATATTTGGTCCTGTCTAAAACATCTATGGAGACATGGGGTCCATGCCAAAATGTCCTCGACATTTGGTCCTGTCCAAAACCATTTGACATGGACCAAATATGTCCATGGTTGTTTGGGAGAGGACCAAATGTCAAGGACCTATTGGCATGGACCAAACGTCTTATGGATGTTTTAGACAGGACCAAATGTCCTGCAAGGCTTGTTTTTTTTTTTTTTTTGGTGAGGAAGACCAGCCCTGAGCTAACATCTGTTGCTAATCTTCCTCTTTTTGCTGAGGAAGACTGGCCCTGGGCTAACATCGGTGCCCATCTTCCTCTACTTTATATGGGACGCCGCCACAGCATGGCTGACAGGCAGTGCGTCGGCGGGCGCCCGGGATCCGAACCGGCGAACCCCAGGCTGCCAAGCGCGGACTAAACCGCTGCGCCACCGGGCCGACCCCAAGGCTTGTTTTTTAATATTGCAACTGCCAAAAACCCAGCTTTGCAAAGATGTGATGTCATCAAATGGAACACAGCCCTGTCTAATACTGAAACAATGAACTACTTTCATTAACACTTGCAACTGATTTTTGTAAGTTGATTTTATACCCTACCACTTTGCTGTAGTTGTTGATTATTTCTAGTAGTTTTCCAATGGATTTTTTTGGGTTTTCTATGGATAAGATCATGTCGTCTGCAAATAGTGAGAGTTTCACTTCTTTGTTCCCTATTTGGAGTCCTTTTATTCCTTTTTCTTGCCTAATTGCTCTGGCCAAAACTTCCAGTACTATATTGAATAAAAGCGCGAGAGTGGGCACCCTTGTCTTGCTCCTGTCCTCAAAGGAATGGCTTTCAGTTTTTCCCTGCTGAGTAGGATGTTAGCTGTAGGTTTGTCATATATGGCCCTTATTATGTTGAGGTACTTTCCTTCTATACCCGTTTTGTTGATAGTTTTTATCATAAATGGATGTTGGATCTTGTCGAATGCCTTCTCTGCATCAATTGAGATGATCATGTGCTTTTTATTCTTCATTTTGTTAATGTGGTCTATCACGTTGATTGATTTGCGGATGTTGAACCATCCCTGTGTCCCTGGTATAAATCCCACTTGATCATGATGTATGATCTTTTTGATGTATTGCTGTATTTGGTTTGCCAATATTTTGTTGAGGATTTTTGCGTCTGTGTTCATCAGCGATATTGGCCTGTAGTTTTCCTTCTTTGTTTTGTCGTTGCCTGACTTTGGTATCAGGATGATGTTGGCCTTGTAGAATGTGTTAGGAAGTATTCCATCTTCCTCTGTTTTTTGGAAAAGTTTGAGAAGGATAGGTATTAAATCTTTGAATGTTTGGTAAAATTCTCCAAGTATCCTAGGCATCTTAAATTTAACTTCTCTACTTTTATAGTCACATAATCTAAGCTGTAATTTTATTGTCTAGATTATTGCAACAGCTTAAATTATTTAATTTTTGATAAGATGATATATTGCCATGGTTCAAAAAATTATAGTGAAAATTCTTCCTCCTAAACCTGTCTATTTGCCCAGTTTTGCTTCCCCAACTTCCCATTGTTATTAGTTTTTTATTCCTTTTCCTAGTTCCTTTATGTATGTACATGCTTATACGTATATAGATTCTTGTTTTGCTTCCTTTTCTAGAAAAAGGTAGCATATAACACATACTTGTAGTGAACTTCTCCCTTATCTTCTTTTTACTTCTCTCCTTTTTAGTACAATGACCCTCTGTTTCAAGATTATCGCCTACAAAGCAAATATGATTGTCAGTATCCCAGTTTCCTATAGTGTTTCTTAGCTGTTTGTGCAAGGAGAAATTTTTTTTCCGGTCCATGGTATTTCCATTGAAAGTATCTTATTTCACACTTACGCATTTAATTTCTGCACATAGTATGGCTGGGGAAACACACCTCCCCACAATAAAAAATCTAGATCTGTAGTTATACAGTAGGGTCAGAAATTTATCCTGGTATTGCTCTAGAGCAAAGTAGAACTTATGGCTGCCCCAACACGATGTAAACTCTTCTTTTTCCATCTACCTTGTCCTTACCTATTCTCACTTTCCCCACTCCATTCTCTGCATAGCTATGAACAGACAGTCTCAAAAGATTACTTTCTACATGCTGTTCTCAAATGCCACCAGTGCTTTTCTGTTCTCTAAGTCCTAAAGCCTAAAGTATTTGTTGTCCTCTAAAAAAGATTTGCTCTGATTTTAGTATAGTGCAGGCATGCTCATTTTTGATTAATTGAGGAAAGAAAGATAAGTAGAAAGAAAAAAAAAATCCATAATCACCCAGACATATCCAGGTAGTATAGTAGTAGTGTTAAGATTGTGGGCTTTGGAGTCAGGTGGACTAGATATATGACTGGGCAAGCTTGTCTTCTAAGCCTCAGTTTCCTCATCTGCAAAATAGCATGGAGCTCTGTTTATATGCCAAGTACTGTCAGGTGCTTTACATAGAGGAATATATTATTTCATCCTCTCAACAGGACAATGAAATATAGGTACTATTTTTTTTAAGGATGAGGCAACTTGAGGTATAGAGAAGTTTAGTAATTTGTTCAGGGTCACATGAAAGTGGGTAAGCCAGGTTTTGAACCCTGCCACTCCAGAGATGATGCTCTTAAGGGCTGTGCTATACTTCCGATTATAGTTCAAACAAGTAACCAGAAGTGTTAATACATACATATATATGAATATCTTCATCTTTATGTTATTTTAGAACAGGAGAAAAATGAAATAACATCAATGTGGTCAGATTAGGAAGTATATCATGAGTTATAAGGACACTATTCCTTCATGGTTGGATCTTTTCTGAGGTTTATTAGTTCCTACCATTGTATGTGTGTGTTTTAACCCCCTAGTTCCTACTTTCTTTTGTCATTTGAACAAACAGGCATATATTATAAGCTATAAAAGTTTAATATTTTACTCTTATTCGAACAAAGACTCCTAATTTCTTTGGACCAACCCTGTGCATTTTAATTTAGTTTACTCGTTTGTGTGTAGGATTTTCTTAACTTATTTTTAGTTGTAAGATATATGAATCAGAGAAAAGAGAGTGTACCCCGTATGTGGACAATTAAAACGAAATAATAAAGGAAATATCCACATACTTACCAACCAAGCTTAATAGGTAGAGTATTGCCCATACCTTTGACCCCTGTGTGCCTCTCTGATCCCATTACCCTCTTCCCTGAGGGAAACACTTCCTTGAATTTTGTAATTATTGTTTTTGATTCTCTTCAGTTTTATTTTTAAACAATATTATTTAGTTGTGGCTGTTTTGAACTTCATGTAAATGGAATAATGCTCTATTGATTTTTTTGATTCACAGTATGTTTTTGAGTTTCATCTTTTAGATGTATGTAGCTATATTTGATTTATTTTCTTTGTTATATAGTATTTCAGCATGTGAATTACACCACTATCCATTCTGCTGTTGATGGACATGTAGATTTTTGTCAGTTTTGCAATTATGAACAATTACTGTTGTGAATATTCTTGTACATGTGCAGGAATTTCTCTAGCTCACTACTCTTCAAACTGCTGGGTGTGCTCCAAAAAGGGTCATAAAATCAATTTAGTGGGGAGCAGCCAGCACTATAAAATGAAATAGAACAGTGAAAAATTCACAGTACATTTTCAGTATCCTGTATATGTATACAGAGTTACAATATAAAACATATTTCTTAGAGTGATTTATGGTCAAAAAAGTTTGAGAAAGTCTACTCTAGGGTGTATACTTAGAAGTGGAGTTGCTAGGTTGTCAGGGGCGCTAGTCCATTTTCAGAAGTGGTAATTTAATTCTACTTTACCACCAGTGAATGGCTTCTTTGGTCTACATCCTTACCCAATCCTTAGTATGTCAATCTTTTTAACTTTAGTCATTTTAGTAGTTATGTGGTGCTATCTCATTGTGGTTTTTACTTTGCAATTCCCTGATTACTAATGATGTGGAACCCCTTTTCATCTATTTATAGGCTATTTGGATTTTGTCACTTGTGATTTGCAGATGGCTTCTCCATGTCAGTGACTCATTTTTTATTCTTTTAATGAAAACTTCTTAATTTCAATGTAGTCAGAAATTTCAGTTGTTTTTCTTTTGTGGTTAGTGCTTTTTGTGACCTGTTAAAGAAATCTTTTTATAACTTGAGGTCGTGAAATTATTCTCCTATGTCATCTTCTAAAAGAATTTTTTTCCTACTTTTTATTTTAATTTTTATTGATGTCTTAATAGTTTATAACATTGTGGAGTTTTAGTTGTACATTATTATTTGTCTGTCACCATATGGATGCATCCCTTCACCCCTTGTGCCCACCCCCCATCCGCCTTCCCCTTGGTAACCAGCCACCAGTTCTCTCTGTCCGTGTGTTAGTTTATATTCCTCATAAGAATGAAATCATGTGGTGTTTGTCCTTCTCTCTCTGGCTTATTTCACTTAACATAATACCCTCTAGGTCCATCCATGTTGTTGCAAATGGGACAATTCTGTCTTTTGTTATGACTGAGTAGTATTCTGTTGTATATGTACACCACATCTTTATCCAGTCATCAGTCGAGGGACACTTGGGTTGCTTCCACTTCTTGGCTATAGTGAATAATACTGCAGTGAACATAGGGGTGCATCCTGCTTTTTATGTTATAACCAACCCATCTGGATTTGATTTTGTGTATAGAATAAAATAGGGGGAAAACATTTATTTCATATATATTATATATTTATATATGTTATACATATTATACATATAATATGTATTATGTATTATAGTAAATAAGAACAGCCAGTTGTTTTAACACCATTCTTTCTTCTTATGCTGTACAGTGGCACTATGTCATAAATCAGTTCATGTATGTATGGATTTGTGAACTTTCTGTTCTGTTCTTTTCATTTCTCTTATTTTTCTGCCAGTACCGCAATTTTAAAATTACTGTAGCTTTGTAAGTCTGGACATGAGATATCAGATAAAATTAATTCTTCCTTCTTGTCTTTCGCTTTGTTTTCGTATCTTGCCTGTTGCTGTTTGCATTTGATAACCATTTAGAATCATATTGTTCCATGAAAAATCCTTTTAGTGTTTTGATTGGCTTTACATTGATTCTGTAAATCAATTTGAAACATTTTTACAGTTTTGAATCTTTCAGTCTATGAACATAGTAATCTCCAATGATTAGGTTTTCTTTTTTAATTCTGGTAAAATGTACACAACATAAAATTTACCATCTTAGCCATATTTGAGTATGCAGGTCAGTGGCATTAAGTACGTTCACAGTGTTGTATAACTATCACCAGTGTCTATTTCTAGAACTTTTTCATCATTCCAAATAGCTATACCTGTTAATCAGTAACTCCTCAGTCCACCCTCTCCCCGACCCTTGGTAACTTCTTTTCTGCTTTCTATCTTTATGAGTTTGTCTACTGTGGAGACCTCATATAAATGGGACATACAATATTTGTCCTTTGTATCTAGCTTATTTCACTTAGCTTAATGTCATTTCAAGGATGTTATATAAATGGAATCATAGAATATGTAACTTTTTGGGATTTTTTTTTCACTCAACATAATTCTCTGGAGATTGATCCAGGTTGTTGAATGTATTAGTAGTTTCATACTTTTTATTGTTTAGTATTCTGTGTTGTGGGTATATCGCAGTTTGTTTAACCATTCATATAGTGAAAGATGTCTCAGGTATTTCCATTTTGGGGCTATTATGAATAAAGCTGTTCTAAACATTCATGTGTAGATTTTTGTGTGAATGTAGGTCTTCATTTCTCTGGGATGAATGTCCAGTTGTACACTTGCTGAGTTGTATGGTGGCTGCATGTTTAGTTTTTTTTAAGAAATTGCCCAAGTGTTTTCCAGAGTGACTGTACCAATTTACATTTCCACCAGAAATCTGTGAGCTGTCCAGTTTAGCATCCTTGACAGTGTGTGGCATTGTCACTATTCTTTTTATTTAGTAATTTTGATAGATGTGCAGTGATACTTCATTGTGGTTTTAATTTGCATTTACCTAATGGCTGATGATGTTGACAATCTTTTCGTGTGCTAATTTGCTATCTGTATGTCCTCTTTTGGTCAGATCTGTGCGTGGCTTTTGCCTATTTTTAAAATTTGTTTGTTTACTTATTTATTTTGAAAACATTTGTGTTTAGAATTAGCCAGCTGGACTCAGTTTAGATCATGCCAATTTTGTTGGCAACATTCAAAGCATCCTAGTCAGGAGCCGGTCGAACATAAGCCACCTTCTCTCTGTCAGGCTTGTGGTGGTGAAGGAAAGAAAGCCTTAGTCCCTGTTGCCCTCCTGCCCCCTCACCTTGTCTTCCTTCTCTAGGCTTCTTCATGTCAGTGCTTCCTTTGTTCTTGTCATTCTTTTCTAGATAGTGATTTTTTCCATTATTTGCTTTTTTTTATTGTAGACTTTGACAGTTCTTTATGTGTTCTAAATATGAATACTTTGTCAATTATGTAACTTATGCTTATTTTCTCCCAGGCCCGAGTTTGTGTTTTCATCCTCCTAATGGGCTTTTTGTGCAGAGCAAAAGTTTTTAATTTTGATGAAGTCCAGTTTATAAATTTTTCTTTTTGTGGGTCATGCTTTTGTTGTCAAATCTGATAACTCTTTACCTAACCTTAAATCCCAAAGATTTTTCTACTATGTTTTCTTTTAAAAGTTTGATAGTTTTATGCTTTACATTTAAATTTGTGATCCTTTTTGAGTTAATTTTTGCATCAAGTGTGTGAGACTCAGGTGAAAGTTCTTTTTTTTGCCTATGAGTATTCTAATGCTCTAATGCCATTTGTTGAAAAGTCTTTCTTTCCTCCTTTGAATTGCTCTTGCACCTTTGTTCAAAATCAGCTGAGCATCTTTTGAGTGTATTTCTGGGCTTTTTGTTCTGTTCCACTGATCTTTGTGTCTGTCTGGCAGTTCCACACTGTCTTAATTGCTGTAGCTATATAATAACTCTTGAAATCAGGTAGATGATTCATTCAACTTTATTCTTCTTTTTCAAAATCATTTTGGCTATCTAGTTCCTTTGTGGTGTTGTTTTTTAAAAATATATATGTATTAGAATGACCTGTCTGTATCTATCTAGAGATCTTGCTAGGATTTTGACAGAAATATCATCAAACGTGAATATCAATTTGTGGAGAATTGACATCTTTACCATATTGAGTTGAGTCTTCTAAAAGACATGCTATGTTTTTCCATTTATTTAGACCTTCTTTGATTTTGTTTGTCAATTCTGCATAGTTTTCATATGGACGTATTTATTGGTAGTATATAGAAATAACAGTTGATTTTTATATTTATCTTACATCCTGTGACTTTGCTGAATTCACTTAATAGTTCTAGGAGTTTTGTTACAGATATCTTATATAAATAATGGTGTCATCTGAAAATAGGTTATTTTTATTTCTTCCTTCTCAATTTGTATGCCTTTTATGCTTACCTAATTGTTCTGGCTAGAAATTACAGCACCATATTTGTTTTTAATAAAAGCAGTTTTTTTGTTTTTTGGTTTTTTTTTTGAGAAAGATTGGCCCTGAGCTAACATCTGTTGCCAATCTTCCTCTTTTTTTTCTCTTTTCTCCCCAAAGCCCCCAGTACATTGTTGTATATCCTAGTTGTAGGTCCTTCTGGTTTTCTTCTATGTGGGATGCTGCCTCAATGTGGCTTGATGAGCGGTGAGTAGGTTCGCTCCCAGGATCCGAACTGGTGAACCCCAGGCCGCCAAAGTGGAACGCATGAACTTAACTGTTGTGCCATTGGGCCAGCCGCTCAGCACCATCTTGATTAAGATTGGTGATAGTGGACATACCTTTTTTCTGACCTTAGCGGGAAAGCATTCACTCCATGTTGAAAACCACTAAGTAGGATGTCAGCTGTAGATTTTCTGTAGATGTTCTGTATGAAGTTGAGAAAGTTTGCCTGTATTCTATTCCTGTTTTCTTATCTTGTTCTTTTTTTTGTTATGAATGAGTGCTTAATTTTCTCAAGTACTTTTTCTGTGTCAATTGATATATGTAATTTTTTTCTTTAGCCTGTTAATATAGTAGATTACATTCATTGATTTTGAATATTTAACCAGCTTTGGAGTAAGCCCCATGTGATCATGGCATATAATTCTTTTTATATATTCTAGGGTTCTATTTATATTTTAAGTATTTTTCTGTCTTTATTCATGAGGAATATTGGTCTGTAGTTTTCTCTTTTCATACTCTGTCTGGTTTTGATATTGGAGTGATACTAGCTTTACAAAATGAGCTGGGAAGTGCTCCCTCCTTTTCTGTTTTCTGGAAGAGATTGCATAGAATTGGTGTTAATTCTTCTTTAAATATTTGGTACAGTTCTCCATTGAAACTGGACTTTTGTATTTCTTTTTTGGTAGTTTTTAAAGTACAAATTAAAATTTTAAAAAGGTTATAGGGCTCTTCAAATGATCAGTTTCCTAATTGGTGAGTTGGAGTGGTATGTGTTTTTTGAGGAATGGATCTATTTTGTCTAAGCTGTCAGATTTCTGTGTGTGAAGTTGTTGGTAGCATTCCCTTATTATCTTTTTTTTTTGTGTGTGTGAGGAAGATTGGTCCTGAGCTAATATCTGTGCCCATCTTCCTCTATTTTTTTTGTATGTGGGACACTGCCACAGCTTGATGAGCGGTGCATAGGTCCATGCCTGGGATCCAAACCCGCGAACCCTGGGCTGCCAAAGCGGAGTGCACAAACTTAACCACTGTGCTGCCAGGCTGGTCCCCCTTGTTATCCTTTTGATGTCTGCAGGTTCTGTATCCCGTTTCATTCCTGATACTGGTAATTTGTCTTCTCTCTTTTTTTCTTTTGTGTTGCCAGAGGTTTATCAATTTATTGATCTTTTCAAAGAACCAGCTCCTTGTTTTGTTGATTTTTTAAAAATTTTTTCTATTTTAAATTTCTTTGATTTCTAGTCTTATATTTGTTTTTTCCTTCCTTCTGTTTGCTTTGGGTTTATTTTGTTCTTTTGTTAGTTTCCTGAGGTGGAAGCTTAGATTATTGTTTCGAGACTTTCCTACCTTTCTATGCATTGTTACAAATTTTCCTCTTATAAGTGGTTTAGCTATGTCCCACAAATTTTGTTGTATTTTCATTTTCCTTGAGGGTTCCTCTTTCATTATTGTGCTACTTCCTTCTGGCGTCTGTGGTTTCTGATGAGAAATCTGCTCTCATTCAAATTGTTTTTCACTTATAAATAAAGTGTTGTTTTTCTCTGGCTGCTTTCAAGATATTTTCCTTGTTTTTAGATTTCAGAAGTTTAATTAGGATGGGTTTAGACATAGGTGTCTTTGGAATTATCCTGTTTGAGATTTGCTCAGCTTCTTGAATCTGTAGTTTTGGGGATTTTTTAGCCATTAAATATTTGAGTACCTTTTCAGTCCTACCGTATTTCTCCTCTCCTTCCTGGGACTCTGATGACATGAATGTTAGATTTTTTGGTATAGTCCCAAAGGTCCTTGAGGCTCTGTCCATTTTTTTTTCAGTTATTTTCTCTCTGTTGTTTAAGTAATCTTTATTGTTATAACTTCTAGTTCACTGATTCTTTTCCTCTCTTTCCTTCGTTCTGCTGTTGACGTCATCCATTGAGCTCTTTATTTTGCTTATTGTACTTTGTAGTTCTGAAATTTCTATTTGGTGGTTCTCTATATCTTCAATTTTTTGCCGAGGCTTTCTATTTTTCATTTCTGTGTTCATAATTGAATCATTTTTATAATAGCTGCTTTAAAATCTTCATCAGATAATTCTAACATCTCTGTCAGATGTTAACATTAAAGATATCTCAGTATTGGCATCTGCTGATTGTTTTTTTTCATTCAGTTTGAGATCTTCCTGGTTCTTGGTATGACAAAATGATTTTTGATTGAAATCTGACATTTTTGTATTATATTATGGGACTTTGCGTCTTACAGAAACCTGTTTTAGCTGGCTATCTCTGACACTTGTCTGACAGGGGAAGACTCTAGGCACCATGTCCTTGTGCCAGGTAGAGGATGAAGTTCAAGTTCCCTTTTTGGCCTCTGTTGACGCCTGAGGGAAGCTGCTTGTTACTGCTAAGCAGAGTTGGGAGTTATGGCTCCTGACGTGATCGCCATACTGGATGGATGTAGCCTCATTTACCACTGTGTGTTGGTGAAAGTCCTGAATCTCCGCTAGACCTTCTCTGACACCACCCCAGTGGGAACAGAGTGAGTTCCCTTGTTACTGCCAGATGGAGGTGAAAGTCCAGGTGTCTTGTCTTTTTTTTTTTTTTTTGATTGAGGTAACATTGGTTTATAATGTTATATAAATTTCAGGTGTATCATGTTTTCATTGACACCATGGATGGGGGAGATGGTTATTACTAGCCAGTGAGGATAAAAGTTCTGATTCCCTACTTGTCTTGCTCTTACACTACCCCAGTGAGAGTCTTGGGATGACTCATAAGTCTCAGGAGGGTAGATGTCTAGGTTCCCCACTTGACCATTGTGGGAGTGGGTAGGGCCATTTTTTTCTGTGATGTTTTGCTGGAGTAGAGCAGCTACTGTCTAAAAGTTTTCTCTCTAGCTAATATGCCCTCTGGTCCTTTGTCTAGAGAGAGAAGCCTTTTGTTGGGGCCTTCTTTTTTTTTTTTTTCAGTCTGTGCTGTTGGTGCTTCTGGGTTGCTGACTTCTTTCATTCCAAGAGTGGGATATATCAGGCAAAAAGAAAACCCAGGGAACTCACTGCTATGTTGTTCCTTGGGTCCTGTGGTCCCTGGCTAATTTGCCTTCTCAACACCTTTCAGATTAAATTTGTTTTATTTATAAGTGTACAATTTTTGTTTGTACTTAGAAGGAATAGGGAAAAGTACATCTATTCTTTCTTCCCAGAAATTGAGGAAGTCTAGTCTTTGATTTCATTGAGTTTGCTCCATTGTTTTTTTGTTTTATATTTCATTGATTTCTGCTCTGATCTTTATTTTTTCCTCTTCTAGTTTCTTAAGGGGCAAGGTAAAGTCATTGATTTGAGTTTCTTTTCTAATATAGGCATATAGGGCTATAAATTTCCCCTCAATTATTGCTTTAACTACCTTCCACAAATATTGGTAAGTTTTGTTTTCATTTTCATTCTTTTTTTATTGGCTGGGAAAGATTTGCCCTGAGCTAACATCTGTTGCCCATCTTCCCCCTTTTTTCCCCTCCCCAAAGCCCTAGCACATATTCCAGTTGTAATCCTTCTAGTTCTTCTATGTGAGCCGCTGCCACTGCGTGGCTACTGACAGACGAGTGGTATGGTTCCGAACCCGGGCCTCTGAAGCTGAGGGTGCCGAACTTTAACCACTAGGCTGTCAGGGCTGGCTCTCATTTTCATTCATTTAAAAATACTATTTTCTCTTTTGATTTCTTCTTTGACCTATGGTTATTTAGAAATATATTTAGATTACAAATATATATATATATTTTTTTTTGTGTGAGGAAGATCAGCCCTGAGCTAACATCCGTCACCAATCCTCCTCTTTTTGCTGAGGAAGACTGGCGCTGGGCTAACATCCGTGCCCATCTTCCTCTATATGGGACGCCGCCACGGCGTGGCTGACGAGCAGTGCATCGGCGGGCGCCCGGGATCCGAACCTGCAAACTCCGGGCTGCCAAGTGCGGACTAAACCGCTGTGCCACTGGGCGGCCCGTGAAATATATTTAGATTACAAATATTTGGATGTTTTTCCATCATTGATTTCTTAATTAATTTCATTGTGGTCAGAGAAGATTCTTTGTATGCTTTGAAACCTTTTAAATTTATCCAGAGTTGTTTCAGAGCCTGAATATGATCTGTCTTGGTGAATGTTTCACTTTCCCTTAACAGAATGTGTATTCTGCTAGTTTGTGTAGTATATTCTATAAATGTTACTTAATGTCAATTTGGTTGATGGTATTATTCTGGTTGATAGTACTGTTCAAGGCTTATGCATCCTTACTGATTTTCTGTCTGCTGGATCTACCAATTATTGAGAGGGGTTTATTGAAATCTCCAAATATAATTGTGGGTTTTTCCATTTCTTCTTGTAGTTTATCTATTATTAGGTGAGTAAATATTTAGGACTTTTGTATTTTCTTTTTTTTTGGTGAGGAAGACCAGCCCTGAGCTAACATCCGTCGCCAATCCTCCTCTTTTTCCTGAGGAAGACTGGCCCTGGGCTAACATCCGTGCCCATCTTCCTCTACTTTATATGGGACGCCGCCACAGCATGGCTGACGAGCAGCGCGTCAGCGGGCGCCCGGGATCCGAACCTGCGAACCCCGGGCTGCCAAGCGCGGACTAAACCGCTGCGCCACTGGGCCGGCCCCTAGGACTTTTGTATTTTCTTAATGAGTTAAAACCTTTATCTTTGTGAAATGATCCTCTTTTTTCTTGATAATATTGTTGATTTTTAAATTTACTTTATATGATATTAATACTATCATTTCAACTTTGTTTTGATTTTGGGGTTTGTAATATGACTTTTGTCTGTGGTTGCTTTGAAGATTTTTTTTCTTTATCTCTCGTTTTAGGCAATTTGATTGTGATATGTTTTGGTTTACATTTCTATTTGATTTTTTTTAAAGAGTGTTTTCTTCTATATTTTAGTAATTTTCATCAAGTATGGCAAATTGTTGACATTATTTCTTCAGATTTTTTTTTCTGTATTATCCCCTCCTTCGTGGTCCCAATTACAAGTATATTGGGCCTCTTGAAGTTATCTCAAAGCTAACGTATGCTCTGTTCATTCATTTTTTTAAAAATTTCACTGAGGTCATAATAATTTATAACATTGTGAAATTTCAGTTGTACATTGTTATTTGTCAGTCACCATATAAATGTGCCCCTTTACCTCTTATGTCCATCCCCCAACACCCTTCCCCTCTGATTACCACTAATCTGTTCTCTTTCTCCATGTATTTGTTTATCTTTCACATATAAGTGAAATCATGTGGTGTTTGTCTTTCTCTGTCTAGCTTATCTCATTTAACATAATACCAGCAAGTTCCATCCATGTTGTTGCAGTTGGGGTGATTTTGTCTTTCTTATGGCTGAGTAGTATTCAGTTGTGTGTGTGTGTGTGTGTGTGTGTGTGTGTGTGTGTGTGTGTGTGTGTGTGTATGTATGTATACATACACCACATCTTCTTTATCCATTCATCAGTCAGTGGGCACTTGGGTTGCTTCCACATCTTGGCTGTTGTGAATGATACTGCAGTGAACATAGGGGATCATAAGTCTCTTTGAATTGTTGATTTCAAGTTTTTTGGGTAAATACCCAGTAGTGGAATAGCTGGGTCATATGGTATTTCTATTTTTAATTTTTTGAGAAAGCTCCGTACTGTTTTCCATAGTGGCTGCACCAGTTTGCATTCCCACCAGCACTGTATGAGGGTTCCCTTTTCTCTGCATCCTCTCCAACATTTCTGGGTTTTTGTAATTACAGCCATTCTCACAGGTGTAAGGTGATATTTCATTGTAGTTTTGATTTGTATTTCCCTGATGATTAGGGATGTTGAACATCTTTTCATGTGCCTGTTGGCCATCCATATATCTTCTTTGGAAAACTGTCTGTTCATATCCTCTGCCCATTTTTTGATTGAGTTGTTTCTTTTGTTGTTGAGTTATATAGTTCTTTATATATATTGGAGATTAACCCCTTGTCAGATATATGATTTGCCAATATTTTCTCCCAGTTGGTGGGTCGTCTTTTCGTTTTCTTCCTGGCTTCCTTTGCCTTGCAGAAGCTCTTTAGTCTGATGAAGTCCCACTTGTTTATTTTTTCTTTTGTTTCCCTTGCCTGAGTAGACATGGTATTCGAAAAGATCCTTCTAAGACCAACGTCAGAGTGTACTGCCTATATTTTCATCTAGGAATTTTCTGGTTTCAGGTCTTACATTCAATTCTTTACGATTTTGAGTTAATTTTTGTGTATGGTGAAAGATAATGCTCTACTCTCATTCTTTTGTGTGTGGCTGTCCAGCCAACACCATTTATTGAAGAGGCTTTCCTTTCTCCATTGTTATGTTCTTAGTCCTTTGTTGAAGATTAGCTGTCTGAAGACATGTGGTTTTATTTTTGGGCTTTCATTCTGTTCCATTGATCTTTGTGTCTGTTTTTGTACCAGTACCATACTGTTTTGATGACTATAGCTTTGTAGTATATTTTGAAGTCAGGACTTGTGATTTCTCCAGCTTTGTTCTTTTCTCTCAGGATTGCTTTAGCTATTCGGGGTCTTTATTGCCCCATATGAATTTTAGTATTCTTTGTTCTATTTCTGTGAAGAATGTCATTGGGATTCTGATTGGGATTGCACTGAATCTGCAGATTGCTTTAGGTAATATGGACATTTTAACTATATTTATTCTTCTAATCTATTTGCATGGAATATCTTTCCATTTCTTTGTGTCATCATTGATTTCTTTCGGTAATGTGTTATAGTTTTCAATGTATAGGTCTTTCACCTCCTTGGTTAAATTTATTCCTAGATATGTTATTCTTTCTGTTGCGATTGTAAATGGGATTATTTTCTTGAGTACTCTGTTAGTTCGTTATTAGAGTATAGAAATGCAGTTGAGTTTTGTATGTTGATTTTGTACCCTGCAACTTTGCTGTAGTTGTTGATTATTTCTAATCGTTTCCTGGTGGATTCTTTAGGGTTTTCTATATATGAATCATGTCATCTGCAAACAGCGAGAGTTTCACTTCTTCTTTGCCAATTTGGATACCTTTTATTTCTTTTTCTTGTCTATTTCCTCTGGCCAAAACCTCCAGTACTTTTTTGAATAAGAGTGGCGAGAATGAGCACCCTTGTCTTGTTCCTGTTCTCAGAGGGATGGCTTTCAGTTTTTCCCCATTGAGTATGATGTTGGCTGTGGGTTTGTCATATATTGACTTTATGATGTTGAGTTGCTTTCCTTCTATACCCATTTTATTAAGAATTTTTATCATAAATGGATGTTGGATCTTGTCAGATGCTTTCTCTGTGTCTATTGAGATGATTATGTGGTGTTTATTCCTTCTTTTGTTAGTGTGGTGTACTACACTGATTTGTGGATGTTGAACCATCCCTGCATTCCTGGTATAAATCCCACTTGATCATGGCATATGATCATTTTAACGTATTGCTGTATTCAGTTTGCCAATATTTTACTGAGGATTTTTGCATCTATGTTAATCAGCAATATTAACCTGTAATTTTGCTTGTGTTGTCCTCATCTGGCTTTGGAATCAGGGTGATGTTGGCCTCGTAAAATGTGTTAGGAAGTTTTCCATCTTCTTCAATTTTTTGCAATAGTTTGAGGAGGATAGGTACTAAATCTTCTTTGAATGTTTGGTAGAATTCTCCAGAGAAGCCATCTGGTTCTGGACTTTTAGTTTTTGGGAGGTTTTGATTACTGTTTCAATCTCTTGTGATTGGTCTATTCATATTTTCTATTCTTTCTTATTTAGTTTTGGGTGGTAATATGAGTCTTAAGAATCTATCCATGTCTTCTAGATTTTCCAGTTTGTTGGCAAATAGTTTTTCATAGTATTCTCTTATAATCCTTTGTGTTTCTGTGGTATCCATTTTGATTTCTCCTCTTTATTTCTAATTTAATTAATTTATTTGATTTCTCCTCTTTCATTTCTAATTTCATTATTTATTCTCTCTTTTTGGCTTTGTGAATATGGCTAAGGGTTTTTCAATTTTGTTTATCTTCCATTGATCCTTTCTACTGTTATTTTTGGTTTCTATTACATTGATTTATGCTCTGATTTTTATTATTTCCCTCCTTCTGCTGACTTTGGGCTTTTTATTCTTTTTCAAGTTCTGTTAGGTGTAGTTTAAAGTTGCTTGTTTGAGATTTTTCTTGTTTGTTAAGGTGGGTCTGTATTGCTATGAATTTCCCTCTAGGGACCACTTTTGCTGCATCCCAGATAAGTTGGTATGGTGTATTTTCATTTTCATTTGTCTCCAGATATTTTTTTATTTTTTCTTTAATTTCTTCAGTGATCCACTGGTTGTTCAGTAGCATGTTGTTTAGTCTCCACATATTTGTGACTTTCATAGCTTTTTTCTTGTAGTTGATTTCTAGTTTCATAGCATTTTGTTTGGAAAAGGTGCTTGATATGATTTCAATCTTCTTAAATTTATTGAGGCTTCCCTTGTTTCTGAACATATGGTCTATCTTTGAGAATGTTCCACGTGCACTTGAGAAGAATGTGTATTCTGCTGATTTTTGATGGAGTGTTCTATATATACCTATTAAGTCCATCTGGCATAGTTTTTCATCTAATTCCACAATTTCCTTGTTTACTTTCTGTCTGGTTCATCTATCCATTGTTGAAATTGGAGTGTTAATGTTCCCACTATTATTGTGTTGCTGTTCATTTCTCCTTTTAGGTCAATTAATAGTTGCTTTATGTACTTTGGTGCTCCTATGTTAGGTGTATATATATTTAAAAGTGTTATATTCTCTTGGTGGAGTATCTGTTTTATCATTATATAGTGCCCCTCTTTGTCCCTCGTCTTTTTTATCTTGAAGTTCACTTTGTCTGATAAAGTGTGGCAACACCTGCTCTCTTTTGTTTGCCATTAGCTTGGAGTACCATCTTCCATCCCTTCACTCTAAACCTGTGTTTGTCTTTAGAGCTGAGATGTCTTTCCTAGAGGCAGCATATTATTATTGGGTTTTTTGATACCTCCAGCTACTCTGTGTCTTTTGATTGGGGAATTCAATCTATTTACATTTAGAGTGATTATTGATATATGAGGGCTTAATGCTACCATTTTATCACTTGTTTTCTGGTTGTTCTGTATTTCCCTTGTTTCTCATCTTGTGTATTTCAGACTTCCAGTTCAGTTTGGTGGCTCTTTATGATGGTGTTCTCAGTTTTCTCTTTGTCATTTGTATTTCTGTTCTGATTTTTGTTTAGTGGTTGCCGTGAGTTTTGTATGAAAGATCTCCTAGATGTGATAGTCCATTTTCTGATATCCTCTTTTTCCCTTAGTCTAAGCAGGTTCCATCCTTTACCTCTTCCCCTTCTACGTTCACAACTTATTCCATTTTGTGTTGTGAGTTTGTGGTTAAAATGAAGTGACTATATTCTTTTTTGGTTTTCCTTCCCTTTATTTTTAAAGTCACAATTGTTTGCTAATCTGCTTTGATAGAGAGTTGTAATTTTCTAGTTTTGTCTCCCTGTTTGTCTCCTTGCTCAAGGCTTTGTAAATCCTTTCTTATTTTTTTCAGGTATGAGGGCCTTCTTGATCATATCTTGTAGGGGGTTCTTGTGGCAATGAACTCCCTCAGCTTTTGTTTATATGGGAAAGGTTTTATTTCTCCATCATATCTGAAGGGTATTTTCACTGGATATCATATTCTTGGCTGAAAGTTTTTGTCTTTCAGAATTTTGAGTATATCATTCCACTCTCTCCTAGCTGAGAAATCCACTGAAAGCCTGATATGGGTTCCTTTGAAGGTTATTTTCGTCTGCCTTGCTGCCCTTAATGATTTTTCCTTGTTGTTGACTTTTGCTAGGTTTACTAATACATTCCTTGGAGAAGGTCCTTCTACATTGATGTAATTAGAAGCCCTTTAGGTTCTTTGACTTGTAATTCCAGCTCCTTCCCCAGGTTTGGGAAGTTCTCAGCTATTATTTCTTTGAACAAACTCTCTGCTCATTTCTCCCACTCCTCTCCCTCTGGAATAACTCTAGTTCTTATGTTGCATTTCCTAATTGAGTGAGATATTTCTTGGAGAATTTCTTCATTTCTTTTTAGTTTCTTTTTAGTCTTAGTTCTTGCTCCTCCTCCATCTGAAGCATTTCTATATTCCTGTCCTCTAGATTGCTAATAATATTAGCTCCATAATATCAGCTCTATTATTTAGTGACTCCAGATTTTTCTTTATCTTGTTCATTGTGTTTTTCATCTCCAACATTTCTGATTGGTTTTTCTTTATAGTTTCAGTCTCTTTTGTGAAGAATTTCCTCTGCTCATTAATTTTGTTCCTGATTTCATTGAACTGCCTTTTGAAGTTCTCTTGTAACTCATTTGAGTTTTTTTTATTATAGCTATTTTGAATTCTCTATCATTTAGATTTTAGATTTCTGTGCCTTCAGGATTGATTTCTGGGTGTTTCTCTTTTTCCTTCTGGTCTGGAGTATTAGTGTATTTCTTCATACTATTTGATTGGGTGGATTTGTGTCTTTGCATAGTGACCTGGTCACAGGTTCCACCTGCCACCATTGGTGGGGGACAGGAGCTGTGTAGTCTGGGTTGGCCATGATCCCTGTCAACTGTGCCTGTTGGAGACTGGGCCACTCCTTGGGACTGCAGCAGCCCTTTGGGCTCTTTTACTGAATGAGAATGCAGTCATGTCATGGCTCAGGGCTGCTACCGCCTGCTCCCACAGTCCCACCAAGACGTATTCCCCTCTTTGGGGCCACAGCAGTACTGTGGGTGTTTGTGGTAGCTGGGAGCTCATTCACCCTGGTGCACAGATCCCCTGCCATCTCCTCCTAGGTCACACCAGATGTTGTGCATTTTGGACAGGGCCTCCCCACTGAGTCTGAGCCTGGTCCACTCCCTGGCACCACGATGGCACTGTGGGTTCTCCCAGCGATTGAGAGAGCGATAACGTGGGGGCTCAGGGCTACTGTTGCCTGCTCCCACAGTCCTGCTGAGGCTTGCTCCCCGCTTTGGGTCTGCAGTGGTACTGTGGGCGTTCGTGGCAGCAAGGAGCTTGTTCGTCCGGATGCGCAGATCCACCGCCCTTTGCTTCTAGGTCGCACCAGATGTTGTGCTTGTTGGGTAGTGCCTTCCCACTAGGTCTGAGCCTGAGCCACTCACTGGGACCATGGCGGCACTGTAGGCTCTCCCACCAGATGGGAAAGTGATCAGATGAGGGCTCAGGGCTGGTGTCACCTGTTCCTGCAGTTGCACCGAGCTGCATTCCCACCCTTGGGGCTGCAGTGGTGCCATGAGTGCTCAGTTTGGGAGAGCCGGAGCATGGGTGTCTAGGGCTGCTGGTTGGCCAGAGAGTGCTCACCCATCTCCACCACATCCCCTGGGGTAGTCCGTCCACCTTCAGATGTATGACTGTGTGGGTCTCTCTAGCATCCTGATGTGCTATGTGGGTATCCTCCACTGATCAATGAATGTCCATTTAGTTGTAGTTCCAAGGGGGAGAGACAAAGGTAACAGCTCACTCTGCCATGTTGCTGATGTCACTCTCTCTGTTCATTCATTTTTTAAAGAATTTTTTCTCTATGTTTCATTTGGTTAGTCACTATTACTTGGTTTCATGTGCTGTAAATCTCAGAGTAAGGTTTTCATCTTAGATCTTCTCTAGAAGTTCAAATTCTTTTATTCTTTGATGTTTCTACTTAACATGTTTAATGTTTCCTCTAGCTTCTTGAACAAAAGGAATGTATTCATATTGCTTTAAAGGACTTGGGTACTAATACTATTATCTGTGTCATTTCAAGATTGGTTGACTGACTGTTTTTGGTTCATTATGGAGTGTAATTTCCTGACTCTGTATATGTCTTGTAAGTTTTTAGTCATTGTGAATTTTTTCTTGTTAGATTCACTATTTTAGTATGCCTAAAAATTTTTGGACCTTGTTCTGTGACATGGTTAAGTTACCGGAAAACAGTTTATTCCTTTTGGGTCTTACTTTTATGTTTTGTTTGGCGGACCAGAGATATGTTTAGCCTAGGGTTAATTTTTCCCTCCTTCTGAGGCATTACCCTTCTTAGTACTCTGATGTGATATGAACTGTAGGTTTTCCATTCTAACTTTTGGGAACAGGCAGTATTTGCATCCTTGTATGAGTTTTGGGTGCTGTTACTTCTAAATTTTCTGGTGGTTCTTTCCTTGACCTTGAACAGTTCTCTCACGTGCAAGTGGTGATTAGTTACTCAATATATTCTAGGGTAAAGCTCTGTAGATCTCTTCATTTTTCTCTCTCCAGCTCTCTACTCAGTGCTGGTCTCCCTTGTGAACTCTAGCCACCTTGGCTTCCTTGGACTCACAGCTTCATTTCCTCAACTTAGGGAAACCACAGGCCTGGGTTCCTTATCCCTGTTCCATGGCCTGGAAACTCTGAAGGCAGTAAGCCGAGCAAATGTATGGTTTATGTCCTTTGTTTTTGTATCCCAGGGATCACTGTCTTTTGTTACTTGTTGTCCAAAATCTTGAGTGCTGTTGTTTCATACATTTTGTTAGGTTTTTATTATTTCATGTAGAAGGCTAAATCTGGTCTGTTTTACTCCATCTTGACTGGAAGTGATATCATTGTGGTTTTATTTTTCATTTTCACAATGATTAATGATATTGAACACATTTTACTTTGCTTATTGATCATTCATGTGTTTTGTGAAGAGTTTGTTCAAACCTTTAGCTTTTTTCCTTCTTATTTTTTCTTTCTTTGTTTTTTATTTGTTCATCTGTTATTTTTTGAGTTGTGGAAGGTGCTTATGTGTCCTGGAGACCAGTTCTTTGTTAGATGGATGTTTTGGAAGTACTTGATCCAAGTCTGTGGTTTCCTATTTATTTTGTTAACTGTGCCTTTTGGTGAGCAGAAATACAAAAGTTTGATGAAGTCTAATTTATCAGTTTTTTCTTTTATAGTTGTTGCTTCCTGTGAGTTAGGGTACTTTTGCCTAACCCTGAAGTCATAAAGGTAATTTCCTTTGTTTCCTCTAAAACGTTTTGTTTTTGCTAATTTATATTTAGATCTGTGATGTATCTCAAATCAAGTTTTGTAGGTTTTGTTTTTTCCATATGGATGTCTAATTGTTTCCACACCATTTGTTGAAAAGAGTCTCCTTTGCTTACTGGATTGCTTTGGAGAAACGTCATGTGGCTGCTTGAGTGGGCTCTATTTCAGGAATCTTTATTCTCTTCCATTGATCTGTTTGTCTATCCTTATATCATTAACACACTATTTTGATTATTTTTAACTTTATAGTAAGTCTTTAAATCAGATTTGCTAGTCCTTCGACCTTTTTTATCTTTTTCAGGTTTTCTTTGTATGTTCTAAATCCTTAGCACTTCCATATAAATTTTAATATTAGTCCTTCCATTTCTTCAAAAACGCTGATGGGAATTGATGATCGTAGTTGCTTTGAATCTATAGATCAATTTGAGGAGAATTGACTTTTTTTAATAATGTTGTCTTCTTTTTCATGAGCATGGTATATCTCCTTTGATTTAGGTCATCTTCTTTTTTCCTGAGCAGTATTTTCTAGTTTTTAGTATTTGGTCTTACATGTGTTTTGTTTTTAAAATTATTTTTATTCATTTATTTATTTTTATTTTGTTTTGGTGAGGGAGACTGACCATGAGCTAACATCTGTTGCCTATCTTCCTCTTTTTTTTTTGCTGAGGAAGATTGTCCCTGAGCTAACATCTGTGCCCATCTTCCTTCATTTTATATATGGGACACCGCCACAGCATAGCTTGATGAGTGATCCACAGGTCCGTGCCCGGCATCTGAACCTGTGAACCCCGGGCTGCTGAAGAAGAGTGCACAAACTTAACCACTACGCCACCGGTCCAGCCCAAAATTATTTTTATTTTTAAATATTTCATGTTATTTGGTGCTATTGTAAGTGGTATTTTAAAGAATTTGTGTTCTAATTATTTGTTCTCAGTATATGGAAATAGAATTTTATGTATTTTGACCTGTGTCTTACTCACATTAATTCTGTGTTTTTTTGGTAGATAACTTAGATTTTTCTAGTAGAAAAATGTCATAAAACTTTTACCTTTTTCTAATTTCTTGTCTTTTTATTTTCTTCCCTTACTGCATGTACTTAAATCTTGTTTCCATTCTTAAGGGAAAGCATTCACTTTTGTACTATTAATTATGTCATCTCTAGGCTTTTTATTGATGACCTTTATCAGGTTGTTTTAAAATATAGGTTTTAGTCTTTTTTTAATTTAATTTTATTTTTTTTTAAATTTTTCTTTTTTGTGGGGAAGACCAGCCCTGAGCTAACATCTGTTCCAATCCTCCCCTTTTTGCTGAGGAAGACTGGCCCTGGGCTAACATCAATGCCCATCTTCCTCCACTTTATATGGGATGCCGCCACGGCATGGCTGACAGGCAGTGCGTCGGTGGGCGCCCGGGATCCGAACCCGCGAACCCCGGGCTGCCAAGCGCGGACTAAACCGCTGCGCCACCAGGCGGCCCCTAAGGTTTTAGTCTTATTTAAGTATGGCTGTCAGTAACAGGTCAGGAGAAGACTGCCATTGAAAAGATAGTTTGTTATACTCATAGATCCCCAGAGGAGAGGGTACACCACTGTATAGGAGGAAGCCACTTGGGGAAGCACCAGGGTCAGTTAGGAGACAGAGGAAGAGAAAGGGAGAAAATAAAGGCAAGAGCTTTTTATTTTGGTTTCTGTGGGAAGAAATAGGCAAGGAATGGCTGTCAAGTTTAGGATTGTCTAGTTTGAATAATGTCAAGGGCTCTGAGGCATAGGGGCTGCCATTAGTTGTCTGGTACCTGGCCCTGGGGTGATTTGAGCCAGGCAGTATAGTGGGTGGAGTGTAAAATAGATAGAGATGGTTGGGGTATGGGCTTTGGATTGGTTGGTTTACATATGAAAGCTAGCTGGGGAGTTGTTTGCTATCTCCAGGAATTAGCTAGCCCTGAGAGGGGCAGTCCCTCCATTGTCCGCAAGGCCTCAAAGTATCAAACAATACAGAATGAAAAGATATTTCGCAGGTTGAGTAAGATCTCTTCTATTCCTAGTTTTCTGACAGTTTCTGGCATGAAAGGATATTGAATTTTGTCAAATGTGTTTCTCTGTATCTATTGATGATTATATGATATATTAAAAAATTAATATGGTGAATTTCATTGTTTTATTTTCAAATGTTATATCAACCTTGTATTCCTGGGATAAACTTCACTTGGTCATGGTATATTATCCTTTTTATATATAGCTGGATTTAAATTGCTAATATTTAAAAAATATTTTTGCGTCTACGTACACCAGAGATGTTAGTTTCTTTTCATGTTTTGGTGTTATTGGTATATTCATTAGTATTATTTATGCTGAACTAGAAAATTATTCTGGAAATGTTCCCTATTTTTTATGAGATTGATGCTCTTTCTTCCCTGGTGTTTGAAGGAATTTACTGGTGAAAAAATCTGAGCCTAGTTTTATTTTGGGGAAGGATTTTGATAATAAATTCAACTTAAAGGGTTCTGCAGATTTTTCTATTTCATCTTGTCAGTTGTGGTAAGTTGTATTTTTCATTTCATGCAAGTTGTTGAATTGGGTAGCATAAAGTTATTAATAATCTTTTGTCCTTTTAATATCTGTGGGTTCTATAGTGATAATTCCTCCTTTATTCCTGATATTGGTAATTGGTGTGTTCTTTAAATCAATTTAGCTAAAGATTTATTAACTGTGTTGATCTTTCCAAAAGACCAGCTTTAACTTTAAATTTTCTTTACTGTTTCCTTTCTATTTCATTGTTTTCTGTTCTTTAGTATTTCCTTTCTTCTACTTACTTTGGGTTTACTTTGCGTTTTTATAGGTTCTTTAGGAGGAATCTTAGGTCATTAATTTTAAACCTTTCTTTTTTTTCTAATGTGGTCAGGGAACATATTCTGTATGATTTCAGTCCTTTTAAATTCATTGTGTCTTGTTTTGTGGCCCAGTATATCGTCTTTCGTGGTGAATGTACCATGTTCACCTGAAAAGCATGTGTATAGTGGTTTATAGTATTGCTCAGATTGTCTGTTTCTTTGTTGATTTTTGTTTTTTTGGTCTGGTTTTGTCAGTTACTGAGACAGAGATGTTAAAATATTATGTTTGTGGAATTGTGTATTTATCCTTTTATTTGTGACATGTCTTGCTTCATGTGTTTTGAAGCATTATTATTATTATTATTTTTCTGAGGAAGATTTGCCCTCAGCTAACATCTGTTGCCAGTCTTCTTTTTGCTTGAGGAAGATTCGCCTTGAGCTAATAGACATGCCAGTCTTCCTCTACTTTGTATGTGGGTGGCTGCCATAGTATGGCTGATGAGTGGTGGTCCCTGCCTGGAATCCGAACCTGCGAACTCAGGCTGCTGAAACGGAGTGCATTGAATTTCAACCACTAGGCCATGGGGCCTGCCCCTAGCATAATGTTTTTAAGGTTCACTTATGTTGTAGCATGTATTCGAACTTGATTCCTTTTTATTGTTGAATAACATTCCATTGAATGGATATACCACATTTTTTTACTCATTCATTAGTTGATGGATATTCAGGTTGTATCTACATTTAGGCTTTTACGAATAATGCTGTTATGAACATTTGTGTACAAATATTTGTGTAGACGTATGTTTCCATTTCTTTTTCGTCTGGAATTTTTGAGCCATGTGGTAACTCTATGTTTAACCTTTTGAGGAATTGCCAAAGCTGCTACACCATTTTACATTCCCATCAGCAGCAGTGTATGAGGATTCTAATTTCTTCATATCTTTGCCAACTGGATATGTCTGCCTGTTACTGTTTATCTTTTTGATTTTAGCCATCCTAGTGGTATCTCACTGTGGTGTCGATTTGTACAGGCATACCTTGGAGATATTGCTGGTTGCGTTCAAGACCTCCGTAATAAAATGAATATCACAATAAAGTGAGTCACATGAATTTTTTGGTTTCCCAGTGCCCATATAAGTTATGTTTACACTATACTGTAGTTTATTAAGTGGCAATAGCATTATATCTAAAAAAAACAGTGTACATACCTTAATTAAAAAATACTTTATTGCTAAAAAATGCTAAATCATCATCTGAGCCTTCAGCGAGTTGTAGTCTTTTTGCTGGAGGAGGGTCTTGCCTTGATGTTGATGGCTGCTGACTGATCAGGTTGGTGTATGCTGAAGGTTGGGGTGGCTGTGGCAGTTTCTTAAAAGAAGACAAAAATGAAGTTTGCCGCATCTATTGACTTTTCCCTTTATGAATGATTTCTCTGTAGCATGCGATGCTGTTTGATAGCATTTTACCCACAGCAGAACTTCTTTCACAATTGGAGTTGATCCTCTCAAACCCTGCTGCTACTTTATCAACTAAGTTTATGTAATATTCTAAATCCTTTGGTGTCATTTCAGCAGTCTTCACAGCATCTTTAGCAGGAGTAGATTTCATCTGAAGAAACCACTTTCTTTGCTCATCCCTAAGAAGCAACTTCTCCTCTGTTCAAGTTTTATCGTGAGATTGCAGCAATTCGGTCACATTTCCAGGCTCCACTTCTAATTCTAGGTCTCTTCCTATTTCCAACACATCTGCAGTTCCTCCACTGAAATCTTGAACCCCACAAAGTCATCCAGGAGAGTTGGAATCAACTTCTTCCAAACTCCTGTTAATGTTGGTATTTTTGACTTCTTCTTATGAATCACGAATATTCTTTTTTTTTTTTTTTTTGCGAGGAAGACCAGCCCTGAGCTAACATCCGTTGCCGATCCTCCTCTTTTTGCTGAGCAAGACTGGCCCTGGGCTAACATCTGTGCCCATCTTCCTCTACTTTATATGGGACGCCGCCACGGCGTGGCTGACAGGCATTGCGTTGGCGGGCGCCCGGGATCTGAACCCGCGAACCCCGGGCTGCCAAGCGTGGACTAAACCGCTGCGCCACCAGGCGGCCCCCACGAATATTCTTAATGGCATCTAGAATTGTGAATGTTTTCCAGATGATTTTCAATTTACTTTGCCCAGATCCATCAGAAGAATCACTGTTTAAGGCAGCTATAGCAATACGAAACGTATTTCTTAAATAATAAGACTTGAAAGTTGAAATTAGCACTTGATCCATGGGCTGCAGAATGGATGTTGTGTTAGCAGGCATGAAAACAACATTAATCTTGTTGTACATCTCCATCGGAGCTCTTGGGTGACTAGGGCTGTTATTAGTGAGCAGTAATATTTGGAAAGGATTCTTTTTTTCTGAGCAGTGGGTCTCAACAGTGGGCTTATAATATTCAGTAAACCATGCTGTAAATAGATACGCTGTCATCTAGGCTTAGTTGTTCCATTTATAGAGCACAGGCAGAGTAGATTTAGCATAATTCTTAATGGCCCTAGGCTTTTCAGAATGATAAATGAGAGTTGGCTTCAACTTAAAGTCACCAGCTGCATTAGCCCCTAACAAGAAAGTCAGCCTGTCCTTTGAAGCTTTGAAGCCAGGCATTGACTTCTCCTCTCTAGCTATGAAAGTCCTCGATGGCATCTTCTTCCAGTATAAGGCTGTTTGGTGTACACTGAAAATCTGTTGTTTAGTGTAGCCACTTTTGTTAATTATTGTAGTTAGATCTTCTCGATAACTTGCTGCAACTTCTCCATCAGCAGTTGCTGCTTCTACCTTGCATTTTTATGTTATGGAGACTGCTTCTTTCCTTAAACCTCATGAACCAACCTCTGCTAGTTTCATACTTTTCTTCTGCAGCTTCTTCACCTCTCAGCCTTCATAGAATTGAAGCGAGTTAGGGCCTTGCTCTGAATTAGGCTTTGGTTTAAGGGAATGTTGTGGCTGGTTTGATCTTTTTTCCAGACTACTAAAACTTTCTCCATATCAGCAGTAGGACTGTTTCTCTTTTTCTTATCATTCATGTATTCACTGGAGTAGCATGTTTAATTTCCTTCAAGAACTTGTCCTTTGTAGTCACACCTTGGCTAACTTTGGTATAGGAGGCCTAGCTGTTGGCTTATCTCAGCTTTTGACATGCCATCCTCACTAAGCTTAATCAATTTCTAGCTTTTGATTTGAAGTGAGACATAGGAGACTCTTCCTTCCATTTGAACACTTTGGAGGCCATTGTAGGGTTATTAATTGGCCTAATTTTAATGTTGTGTCTCAGGGAGTAGGGAGGCTCAAGGAGAGGGAGAGAGACAGGGGAACAGATGGTGGAACAGTCAGAACACACACAACTTTCATTGATTAAGTTTGCCGACTTTTGTGGGCATGTTTTGTGGTGCCCCAAAAGAATTACAATAGTAACATTAAAGATTACTGGTCACAGATCACCATTACAAATGTAATAATAATGAAAAAGTTTGAAATATTGTGAGAATTACGAAAATGTGACAATGAGACACAAAGTGAGCAAATACTATTGGGAAAAGGGCGCCAATAGACTTGCTCAATGCAGGGGTGCTACAAACCTTAAATTTGTAAAAAATGCAATATCTGCAAATTGCAATAAAGCAGAGTGCAATAAAATGAGGTGTGCTCTTATTTCCCTAATGACTAATGATGTTAGGCATCTTGTGGGCTTGTTTTGGTCATTTATATGTTTTCTTTGGACAAATGTCTATTCAGATCCCTGGCCCAATTTTTAATTGGGTTATGTATCTTTTTATTATTGAGTTGTAGAGCTCTTTATATATTCTGGATATAAGTCCCTTATCAAATATGTGACTTGTAAATTTTTTGCTCCTTTCTGTGGGTTGTCTTTTACTTGATGGTATCATTTGCAGCACAAAAGCTTTTAGGTTTGGTAAATTCCAATTTATCTATTATTTCTGTTGTTGCCTCTGCTTTGGTGTTATATCTAAGAAACCATTGTTCAACTCTGGGTCATGAAGATTTACTCCTGTTTAATTCTAAGAGTTTTATAGTGTTAGCTCCTACATTTAAGTACATGATCCCTTTTGAGTTACTTTTATATATCATATGAAAGCTTAATTTTTTTGCACGTAGATAGAAATTTTTCATGTATCACTTCTGTAAAGCTATTTCTCTTTGCATTAGTTTCTTAGCATTCCTCTGGTGATTTCAATATATTTCCTTACCTTTTTACAGTCCATTTATATAGTGTACTACTTATAGTTAATATTGTACCACTTCTTGTAAAGTGTAGAAGTCTTGCAACTGTCGAGATTCTTTTGCATCACCTCTGTCTGCTCTCACTTATGCTGTTGTCATATGTATTAAATCTCTGTATATTATAAACTCCAGAAGACAATATTACAGTTTTTTTTTCAATAATCATGTATTTTTAAGAATTTAAGAAATAAAGTCTTTTATATTTACCCAGGTAATTCCCTCTTGTGGTGCTCTTCTTTGCTTCCTGAAGATTTGCATTTTCATCTAGTACCGTTTCCTTTCATTCCGAAGAATTTCTTTTAGCCTTTATTGTAGTCCATGTCTGCTAGTGATGTTCACTCTGTGTTATCTGAAAATATCTATTTCATTTTTTTGTTTTGTTTAGTTTTTGACCCTTAGCCACATGAATTTTTGTTTTGTTAAATTGAAGTATGGTTGACATATGATAGTATGTTAGTCTCAAGTGTACAACATAGTGATTCAACAATTATGTGCGTTACGAAATGATCACCAAAATAAGTCTAGTAACCATCTGTCACCATATAAAGTTATTATAATATTATTGACTATATTCTGAAGCTGTACATTACATCCCCGTAACTTATTTGTCTTATAACTGGACGTTTGTAACTCTTAATTCACATCCCCTATTTTGCCCAGCCTCCCACCCCGCTTCCCTCTGGTAACCACCAGATTGTTCTCTTCAACTTCATTTTTGAAGGATATAATAGTTGAGTATAGAATTCTGGGTTGACAGTTTTTTGTTTTTTTTTTTTTGGTGAGGCTAATTCACCCTGAGTTTACATCTGTTGCCAATCTTCCTCTTTTTGCTTGAGGTAGATTTGCCCTGAGCTAACATTTGTGCCAGTCTTCCCCTATTTTGTATGTGGGTCGCTGCCTCAGCATGGCCACCTAGTGGTGTAGGGCGACACTGGGAACCGAACCCAGGCTGTGGAAGCAGAGTGCACTGAAGTTAACCATTAGGCCACGGGGCCAGCCCTGGCAGTTTTTTTTCTTCATATACTTTAAAGATTGTTTTACTCTCTTTTGGCTTCCATAGTTTATGATGAAAAATCAGCCATTTATCCGATCACCATTCCACTGCATTTGATGTGTCATTTTCTCTTGGCTACTTCAAGATTTTTCCCTTTGTTTGCTTTTTAGCAAGGAGTTTGGCCACTTGGGGTTTGCAGAGTTTCCTGAATCCATATATTTGTCTTACTTCAAATTGAGTAAATTTTCACCCATTATTTCTTTAAAATTTTCTTTCCTGCAATATTCTCGTATTCATATTCCCTTTCCTACCGACCCTTTTCCTCCTCCTTTTCAAGGCCTTTAATTGTGTATGCTAGACTTCTTGATATTATTCAATAGGTCCCTGAAGTCCTGTTCATTTTTTGACTATTTTCTCTTTTTCAGATTAGATCGTATCTTATTATGTAGCTTTCAAGCTCACTGACTCTTTCATTTGTCATCGTGATTTCATTGTTAAGCCTGTCCAGTGGTTTTCACTTCGTGTATTATATTTTTAAGTTTTAGAATTTTTATTTAGTTTTTTTAATAGTTCCTTTTCCTCTGTTGAGGTTTTTTATTTTACTTATTATAAGTACATTTTCATTTACCTCATCAAACTTAGTTATAATAGCTATTTTAAAGCCTAATTCCAATGTCTAGGTCATCTTAAGGTTGACTTTGATTGATTGTCTTTTATCTTGAGCATTGTTAACATTTTTGTGGCTTTTCTAGATCAGGTAACTCGGCTTGGTTCCTAGACATTGTGAATGTTATATGTGAGAAGTTTGGCTTCTGTTATATTCCTTTGAAAAAATTGATATTGCTTTTATCAGGCAGTGGATTTGGTTGGACTGAAGCTGCCTGTTATGTATTTTGAGCAGTTGCTCAAATCTCATTTTGTTTCTTTTCTTTTCCTTAACTGTGCTCTAGCCCATGCTGTGCATAGATGGCCCAAGGTCAGTGAGAGATTTGGACAGATTCTATACATGAATATTTGGGGACTGCTCCTGGTTCTCTACTTTTCTGGATTCAGACCTCATTTTCCAAGTTGCTCTGAACTTTATCTTCTGGTTCTTCCGATATTAGGAGTACAGGAGCCACTATGGGCTGACTGTGGCTTGTCTTCAGGTTAAAAGTCCTGAAAAATGGGAAACTCTACTTATGCTGGTCCCTTCCAAATTTTTACTTCTGGTGGGAAATTAGAATCTGGCTACTTATCTGTGTCAGAACAAGGTTTTCTGGGCTTATTTGACCTGGATCTGGAATCATCCTTTTCTCCCAGGAGTCCTGGTTCCTTTGGGAAATGATATTTGGAGACCACAGCCTGGGCACTTAGGGGTGTTCATTTCTACTGTGTTAGTCATGAGTTTTTCTAAAACATAAGAAAAGATAGGTTAATTTAGATTTATTTTTATCTTCTTCTTAAAAAAAGAAGAAATGATGATGGTAAATGTTTTATCCTACAGATACTTTTTTATGCCACAATTACATCTTTTATATAATATGAGGAAAATCAAACTTAAAAGTTGAATTTATCCTTCTTATTGGCCTGTAATATTATTTTCAGTTATCATCTTGTTGCTTTTTGTAATATAATGGTGATCCCAGTCAGGGTAAACCAGTATAGCTTAATAGATTGTTACATAGCCACAGCCTTCTAAAGGTCAGTATTTTGGGTGAGCCTGATTTAGTGAAGTATAGTGAGTTTTATCCTTTGGCAAAAGAATCTAATAATAAAGTAGAAAATAAATGCCTACATTATAAAGATGGAAAATAGTTGCATGCTTTCTTACTATACTATTTGATGTAGAAAAGACAGAAGCACCTTGTATAACTTCTACTTGTTTGGGCCATTCCAATTAAAGGGTTTTTGCTCCTTGGGAAAATGTGCAGAGATCTTGAATGTGTGCCTGCTTTTTTTTTTTTTGGTCTCTTTATAATGTTTACTCTTTCACAGGATTTACTTGTGCCTTTTAACTACCTGTGATCCATAAGAATGGATCTGTGGAATTCTGATAGTAATGTGTAGCTGCAGCCTGCCCTATAAAACTTTTCAGTTTGGATTGATTTACTGTAGGATCTGTAGTAGTAATGTAGATGTAGATCTCTTTTGCACAGGGTCTCCCATACCAGATCCTTCCTTCCTGAGCTTAGGGTACAGCCTTCTAACTGTAAACCTTCTTTTCTTTTCCTGTAATATTTTTTTCTCTTAAGTCTCCTATTTATCTATTTTTATCTTTAGTGGGAAGACATAGTCATAGTATTTTACTTAGCATATAGTAATATATCTTTATAAAAATTTAAATTATAAAGGAAATGAAATATTTTGGAATAAAGAAATAAATTCACTCATAATCTTAACATCCTCACCACAGTCTTTTTTTTTTTTTTTTTTTTTTTTTGTGGGGAAGACCAGCCCTGAGCTAACATCTGTTGCCAATCTTCCCCTTTTTGCTGAGGAAGACTGGCCCTGAGCTAACATCCGTGCTCATCTTCCTCCACTTTATATGGGACGCCGCCACGGCATGGCTGACAGGCAGTGTGCGTCCGCGGGCGCCTGGGATCCGAACTCACGAACCCCGGGCTGCCAAGCGCGGACTAAACCGCTGCGCCACCGGGCGGCCCCCTCACCACAGTCTTTTTAATATATTTTGTGTATTTTCTTTTAGAGTTTTCTTCTATGCATTTTTTTTAACTCAGTTAAAATCTTTGTGAAAATCATTGCTAAGTTACTCTCCAAAAGAACTGGATTATAGTGCCATCAATAGTATATGAAAATAAATGTTCACTGCTCTCTGAACATTAGGGATTATCTTTTAAGAAAAGCTTTACTAACTTAGTGGGTAAAAATGCCTACTATTTTTTTTGTGGTTTTGATATTAATATTTCTTTGAATACAATTGAAGCTAAATGTTTTTTCATATATTTGTTGCATGTGCTTTTCTTTAATTAAAAAGTATTTTTAAAAATCTTTTTAAAATTGTCTGTTCTAATGATTTTTTATAGAACTTTTTAATTCCTTAGATTTGACTAATTATTTTTGTGTTAAATTGTTTTTCAAATATTTTGAATTTATATTAGTGATCAGTAAGGTTTAAGGGTCTAATCTGAATTTTCTCTTCTCCAGTTGCTAAACAATTATTCTTAACAATCATCCCAAAGAGTAGTCTATCTCTGGTTATATCAGATTTAGTTATATTTCTACAAGCACCTGTTTCTTTCCCACAAGGTAAATCACACAACTAATATTATTCCATCTGTGAGAGAGGTTGCTGTATAGCTTAGAACCAATTTACTGCCTGCCATTAGCAAGTGTGCTTGTGTTTTTGCTCCTTCCATCTATCCATCATATATTTTTCGAGTTACCATGTCTGGAGATTGTGATAGATGCTAGGACTACAGCCAAGAAATGGAGCTTATAAACTAGCAGAGGAGATAAACGTAATTGCGTAAATAACTAATTGTGATTGCAATATATGACAAGAAGGAAAGTACAGTCAATTCATAATATGGCACCTAACCTAACGTGGGGATTCAGAGAAATCTTCTCTAAGGAAGTGACTTTAAGCAAGGATCTAAGGGATTAATAGAAGTTATCCAGCTCTGAAAGAAGGTCGGGGTGAAGGACAGTATTCTAGGTAGAGTAAAAACAACACATTTAAAGGCTATGAGGCAGGAACAAGCTTTGGAGTATTTACAGAACTGAAAGACGAAAAGACAGTATTGCCCAGACAGTAAGATATGGAAAAGAGAAAAGGTCGTGGAGGTAAGGTGGGAGTAGATCACGTAGGGAAACCATCGAAGGGTTCTGAGAGGGCCAGTGATAACATTTGGACTTGCATTTTTGAAGTTCTCTCTGTAAATTGGTGTGGGTCAGATAAGAGTGAATATGGGGAGACTGTTTAGTGGGGGGGGTCACTGAAGTGGTCTGGATGAAAGTTGATGTTGGCTTGCAGGTGGCTAATTGTAGTGCACATGGAGAGAGGTTGTCAAATCTCATCAGTATTTAGGAGGAGAAATGGGCAAAGTGTGGTGATTGATTAAATATGAGGTTAGGGAATAGGGCGAAGCTGTCAAAAGATTATGTCTAGGTGTCTTGTGTGGGCAATATGTGCTTGAGAATATCATTACAAAGATAGGGGAAACTGCAGGAAGAGCAAGTGTTGTCATAGCTTTTGGACAGAGCTTGTCATAAATTTTGGACAGAACTTAAAGTGCCTCTGTATTGTGGGAAGTTTTATGTATGGATCCAAGGACAGATCTGAATAGGAGGTAAAATTTGGGAGTCACTGGCATATTCTGGTAATTTAGTTGGTAATAGATGTATGGAAAATGAATGAGATTGCCCAGGGTTTAATGTGAAATGAGAAGGCATCTTGAGCCAGAGCCCTGAGGAGCGACCACATTTAAAGGTTGGATAAGGTGATTGGAAAGGTGTTGCCAATGAGATAAGAGCAAAAGCAGGAGAGTAAAATACTGGAAGACAAGAAATATAGGATCTCATGGCTTACGTTTTGTGTATTTATTCACTATTTTGTTGTAATTTCCTGCTCTTATTTTCCTTTGCAATTTATTTATATTACTATATTATATGCTGTAAAACCTCTTTGGGGAACAAGGTAGGGTACAAATAATAAGTACTCAAGTGTGACCTCCAGGAACATATTCTTCATAGAGAGGCAATGCCATTGAAACTTAACTTTATTATTTTTTAAACTATATCCTCTTGTCAATAGTGAAAAGAAATGGTAGTCCTGGCTCTGTGTTTACTTTTGGTTTTAAAATAAAAGTAGGGAGAGGGATCCATAACTTGTGAGTACCATTGTGTGTGAATGAGAAGAGTAACGAGAATAGAGCAATTTCTTCCTTCCAGAAGGCAGGTCAGCCACATGTGAGATCATGCCTTCCCAGTTAAATCAAATTTCTAAATTCGTGAGTTTGGCTATTGAGGAGAAACCAGACCTAACTGACTAAGTAATCCTAGCTGATCCTACACAGAATGTAAAGGGATAGAGGCAAATGTTAAAAACCGGGTCCTAGTCCTATGTTAAGAGAATATTTTTGGTTTTATTAATGTAATGTTAAAAAAAAATTGTGGCAGAAATTTAAAAGTTAAGTAAACTGTATTTTTTTTTAAGTTGTTATCTGGTGCTCTGAGGAAGATTACATGTCAAGGAGAATTGCTTTGTGAGGAATGTTCTGAAATACTCTTGGTGGTGACTCGTGCAAATGCTGCTCCCACATTTTTGATAGTTTTGAAGTTACAGGGAAGATGTTATACTTTGGTAATCTGAAAAATCTCTTTCCTTTCTTTTTTTTTTTATAGAGATGTGAACTGTGTCCTCATAAGGATGGAGCTTTAAAAAGAACAGATAATGGGGGTAAGTGCAGAGATTTTTGAAAAAATTTTTATTGAAGACTGGAGTAGAGCAGTATTTTAAAATATCTGTTAGTTCACACTATATCAAATTAAATAGTATTTACCACTCAAATATTTTTAACAGTAGTGGATGTAATATATTAGTCCTTTTTTATTGGAATACAGTTTTTCTACTTTGTGGACAAACTTAAGCATTGGTTTTTTTTAAAATGCAGAATGATCCACATACTTCTGATTAAAATCTTGATTTCCTTTTATGGATGCAATTTCGTATATTAGAAATTATTTTTGGAAAAATAATCCACTTTTCTATTTTTTTTTGTTAGAGCTAAAATCTGTTTTAGATTGTTTTTTCTCTCTCTTCAGTGTATTGTTAGATGATATTTCTAGTGAATGTTAATTTTAACACCCTGAGGATCTGTGTTGCTTGAGTATAAAGAAATGCTGACTTCGTGTCTAAATTTTGGTGTGCTTTCCTGAGAACCCTTGTGTGTTTATTTCTCATTTTCATCTCCACTTTTAGTTACCTTCCTCAGAGAAATCCCTGTTTCTTTATAGCTCAGTACCGTTCTTCACTATGTAGACACGAATTTATTAAACCGTGGCATACTGTGAAAATTAAGTAACGGATGAAGAAACTCAAAAAAGTAGACATATAACTACTATTAGTATACTCTTCTGTTTTGGGCAGCCAACTCTAAAGTATTTCTAGCATAGAATAGAGTAGTGGCGTGAGTAAATAAATGGGAAACATACAGTGTTTTTGCTATATATATTTTAAATTTAATGTTTATATTATATAGTCACATTGTCCAAAATTTAAAAAAATATTAAAATCCTCCTACTTCTGTTCACCATCTGCCCAGTTTCTCAGCAGCTTTCCTGCTAAACATAATTGCTGTTATTACTTTTCTGCATATCCTTGTAGGGTTTTTTTTGCATATAGAAATAAATATGAATAGATGAATATTTTCTCCTCCAGTTTTTATACAAATGGATGAATATTATGCATACTCTCTTGCATCTTAATGTTTTTTACTGAACAATTTGTCTGTTACCAGTATAGAATTTCTTTTCCATATATTGTGTAATCAGTCACCTGTTGATGGACTTTCTAATCTTTTGCATTTATGACTAATGGTTACATATATGTTATTTTGCTTGTATTCAAGTGCATCTGTAGGATTATTAATTCCCCAAAGTGGAAATGTTCGGTCAAAGGGACTTTACAATTGATTTTGGTAGATAGTCCCAAATTATTCTCACTAGTGATTGTTCCAATATATGTTCCCAGCAGCAATGAATGAAAAAGATATTTTCCATATCTTTGATATCCAGTAGGTGAAAATTGGTATCTCAGAGCAGTTATTTTGCATTTCTCTTATTCTGAGTGAAGCTGAGCATCTTTTCATATTTTTAAGAGCAATTTATATTTTCCCTTCTGTGGTCTGTTCATATGCTTTTTCTGTTTGGTTGTTGATCTTTTTCTTTTTGCTTTGTTGGGGCTTTAGGCGCCCCTCATATATTAGGCTTTTGTGATATGAGTTGGACTAGTTTTTGCTCAGTTGTTAGTCTTTGCTTATGGAGCTTTCTACCATGGAGAAGTTTTCGATTTTTATTTACTTGAATTTATTAATGTTGTCTTTCCTGGCTTCTGTATTTTGAACAATTAGTTAGAAAGGCCTTCCCAACTCCAAAATTACAAAGGAATTCTTTCATGTTTTCCTTTAGTATTTTTATGGTTTCTTTTTTTTGCAGTTTAATCTTTGATACATTTGGAATGTATCCAGGTAATACAATGTGAGGTATGGATCCAACTTAATTTTTTCCTAGATGCTAAAATGCTACCATTTGTCCCATCACCATTTATTGAACAGTTCATCTTTCCCGCACTGATTTGAAATTCCGTCTTTGTTATAGTCTAAATTTGATGTATATTTAAAAAATTCTGACTAAATTGTGTTCCAAAATTGATTTGTAAGTTATTTTGGAGCCTGGAATGCATTTTCCTATAGAAATGCTAAGTATATTTCCAGACTAGTTAACAAAACTCCACAATGAATCTGATGTACAGTATAGATAATACCATTCTTGAATATCTAATTCCTATTTATCATGCTGGAAAATATGTTCTAAGTTTTAGTTTAGGTTTTCTTTTCCTGGCAGTCAGGATTAGGAATTTCTCAATTCAGCTTTAAATTTTCTTCATATTGACTGCTCTATAGTTCTCAGTTGTTAAAGGTAAGTGTTTTAACGTAGTGGTGAAGTGTTCTAATGTGGTGTGTGAAAAGTGGGATATTATAGGCAAAGGGAGAAGCAAATGATAAAGACACAGGTATATCAGGGAATTGAAAATGATTGGGAATTGGACTGTAGAGTTTGAATGGTAGGCCTTCTGAGAGGTGACGCTGATGATATAAGTAAGGTTTTCTTCCCTTCCCTTCTCCCTTCCCTTTTCCCTTCTCCTTTCTTCCCTCCCTTCCTTTTTTCTCATACTAAGGACTTGATCCTGTTGAATGTGGGGGGAGCAGCCATTGAAGCTGAAGAATAACATGAAATTTCTATTTTAGAAAGATCACTCACAGCAGTGTGGTGAATGGATTGGAAGGGTATGAGACCAGACCAAGTATAAAAAAGAAAAGTGGAGCTGGATCATAAGTGCATTCAGCATACTTGAAATCAGCTATATGGCCTGGTGGGGGGGAGTATGGGGAGATACAGAAAAAGAAATAATTTAAATTATAGAGGTAATTCAGCCTGCCATTTTACTCAGCATATATGGTCTAGGCAAACCTATATGAAAATCCCTTGTGAATGATTGTAAGGCTTTCCCAACCATCATTGATAAAGACGTGAAGTGTATTATTGAGGGGGCCAGGCAAGAGGTGGTGATGGCTTATTACGTTCTTGAAGAAGAAATTTTAAAATAAATTAGGGCCATTGATAGACACTATTGACAGAAAAGTTAGAAGACCTTATAAAGTCCAACAGGGTTGAATATTCAAGATGATGTGCACTATAATATACTTTCTCTGTTGGAAATTTAAGGGATTTTTCGAGGATAGTTTTGATTGTGCTTACTTTTTGCTTTATGCTCTGACGTTAGAATCTAAACCCCACAAAGATAAGACTCTGCTTTATTGCAGTAAGTCCAAAGGAGAGATGATGAGGGACTGGTTGAAGAGAGAAGAAGTAGGAGAGAGAAAAATGAGGGAATAGACATGGGAGGTATAAGCTGGTAGAATTTTACAGGTATATTTTTAGAAAATGCTTTTATTATGGAAAAATTTCAAGCATACATATAAAAGTAGAGAGAATCACTAGGTACCTAGCTTTAACACTGATCAAGTCATGTCCAGTCTTCATTCATCTATACCCTTTCCTACCCCATTCTTCTGATTATTTTGAATATTGTGAGCATCTTTAACATATTTGGATATAATTCAGTATCACATCTAAAAAAATTGACAAAGATTTTTAAAAACCATCAAATATCCAGTCATTGTTCAAATTTTCCTGATTGTCTCCCAAATGTTTTCTTTTGTAGTTGATTGAATCAGTATCCAAATAAGGTGCATACATTGCAATTGCTTTTTATGTCTCTTCTGTCTCTTTGTAATCTCCTTCCCCACTTTTTTTCCTTGTCAATTTACTTACAGAAAAATCTGTGTCATTTGGCCTGTAGGGTTTCTTCCCACAGTAGATTTTGTTGATAACATCTTATTAGATGGTGTGTGTGTGTGTGTGTGTGTGTGTGTAACATGTTACTTTGTTCTCTGAATTTTGTGTGTGTGTGTTTTAACATGTTAATTGTTCCCTGTATTTTCTGTATATTAGTAGTTGGATGTATTCAGAGGATTGATCATATTCAGTTTATTGTGGGAGCAGGCAAGAATACTTCACAGTGTTGTATAGTTCCTTCAGGAGGTGTATGATATTTGGTTATTTTTGTGTTTATGATGTTAGCAGCTGTCGATCATGATCTAGATCCATTATTATTTTTTTTGATGTCATAATAGTTTATCACATTGTGAAATTTCAGTTGTACATTATTGTTTGTCAGTCACCATATAAATGTGTCCCTTCACCCCTTGTGCCCACCCCCAACCCCCTTCCCCTGGTAACCACCACCAAACTAATCTCTCTATCCTTGTGTTAGTTTATCTTCCACATATGAGTGAAATCATGCGGTGTTTGTCTTTCTCTGTCTGGCTTATTTCACTTAACATGATACCCTCCAGGTCCATCCATGTTGTTGCAAATGGGGCAGTTTTGTCTTTTTTTATGGCTGAGTAGTATTCCATTGTATATATATACCACATCTTCTTTATCCAGTCATCCGTCAAGGGACACTTGGGTTGCTTCCACTTCTTGGCTATAGTGAATAATGCTGCAATGAACATAGGGGTGCACAAGCCTCTTTTGATGGTTGATTTCAGGTTCTTTGGATAAATAACCAGTAGTGGGATAGCTGGATCATAAGGTATTTCTATTTTTAATATTTTGAGGAATCTCCATAGTGTTTTCCATAGAGGCTGCACCAGTTTGCCTTCCCACCAGCAGTGAACTAGGGTTCCCGTTTCTCCACAACCTCTCCAACATTTGTTGCTTTTTGTCTTGGTGATTATAGCCATTCTAATGGGTGTAAGGTGATATCTTAGTGTAGTTTTGATTTGCATTTCCCTGATGATTAGTGATGCTGAACATCTTTCCATGTGCCTGTTGGCCATCTGTATATCTTCCTTGGAAAAATGTCTGTTCATATCCTCTGCCCATTTTTTGATCGAGTTGTTTGTTTTTTTGTTGTTCAGTTGTGTGAGTTCTTTATATATTATGGAGATTAACCCCCTGTCGGATATATGATTTGTGAATATTTTCTCCCAGCTGGTGGGTTGTCTTATCACTTTTTTTTCTTTTTTTTTGTGAGGAAGACTAGCCCTGAGGTAACATCCGTTGCCTATCCTCCTCTTTTTCTTGCTGAGGAAGACCGGCCCTGGGCTAACATCCATGCCCATCTTCCTCTACTTTATATACGACGTCACCACAGCATGGCGTGACAAGTGGTGCGTCTGTGTGCACCCGGGATCCGAACCTGCGAACCCCGGGCCGCTGAAGCGGAGCATGCCAACTTAACCACTGCACCACTGGGCTGGCCCCAGGTTGTCTTTTCATTTTGATCCTGGTTTCATTTGCCTTGCAGAAGCTCTTTAGTCTGATGAAGTCCCATCAGTTCTTTTGTTTTCCTTGGGCACGTAGACGTGGAATTTGAAAAAAATCACTCTATGACCGATGTCAAAGAGTGCACTGCCTATGTTTTCTTCTCGGAGTTTTATAGTTTCAGGTCTTACCTTCAAGTCATTGATCCATTTTGAGTTGATTTTTGTGTATGGTGAAAGGAAATATTCTACTTTCATTCTTTTGCATGTGGCTGTCCAGTTTTCCCAGCACCATTTATTGAAGAGACTTTCCTTTCTCCATTGTATGTTCTTAGCTCCTTTATTGAAGATTAGCTGTCCGTAGATGTGTGTTTTTTATTTCCGGGCTTTCGATTCTCTTCCTTTGAACTGTGTGTCTCTTTCTGTACAAGTACCATGCTGTTTTGATTACTATAGCTTTGTAGTATATTTTGAAGTTAGGACTTGTGATACCTTCAGCTTTGTTCTTTCTTTTCAGGATTGCTTTAGCTATTTGGGGTCGTTTGTTGCCCCATATGAATTTTAATATTCTTTGTTCTGTTTCTGTGAAGAATGTCATTGGGATTCTGGTTGGGGTTGCATTGAATCTGTAGATTGCTTTAGGTAGTATGGACATGTTAAGTGTATTGATTCTTCCAATCCATATGCATGGGATATTTTTCCATTTCTTTATGTCATCATCGATTTCTTTTAACAATGTTTTATAGTTTTCATTGTATAGGTCTTTCACCTCCTTGGTTAAATTTAATCCTATATATTTTATTCTTTTGTTGCGATTTTAAATGGGATTATCCTTTTGAGTTCTCTTTCTGTTAGTTCGGTATTAGCATATAGAAATGCAACTGAGCTTTGTAAGTTCATTTTGTACCCTACAACTTTGCTGTAGTTGTTGATTATTTCTAATAGTTTTCTGGTGGATTCTTTAGAGTTTTTTATCTACAAAATCATGTTGTCTGCAGATAGTGAGAGTGTCACTTCTTCATTGCCTATTTGGATTCCTTTTTCTTGCCTAATTGCTGTGGCCAAAACCTCCGGTACTATGTTGAATAAGAGTGGCGAGAATGGGCACCCTTGTCTTGTTCCTATTCTCAGAGGAATGGCTTGTAGTTCTTCCCTGTTGAGTATGATGTTGGCAGTGGGTTTGTCATATATGGCCTTTATTATGTTGAGATACTTTCCTTCTATACCCATTTTATTAAGAGTTTTTATCATAAATGGATGTTGGATTTTATCAAATGTCTTCTCTGCATCTATTGAGATGATCATGTGATTTTTTTCCTTCTTTTCTTAGTGTAGTGTGTCACGTTGATTGATTTGAAGATGTTGAACCATCCCTGTGTTCCTGATACAAATCACAGTTGATTGTGGTAAATGATCCTTTTCATGTACTGCTGTATTTGGTTTGCCAATATTTAGTTGAGAATTTTTGCATCTGTGTCCGTTAGCGATATTGGCCTGTAGTTTTCCCTCTTTGTATTGTCATTGTCTGGCTTTGGTATCAGGGTGATGTTGACCTCGTAGAATGTGTTAGGAAGTGTTCCAACTTTCTCTGTTTTTTGGAATAGTTTGAGAAGAAGAGGTATTAAATCTTCTTTGAATGTTTGGTAAAATTCTCTGGAGAAGCCATCTGGTCCTGGACTTTTGTTTTTTGTGAGGTTATTGGTTACTGTTTGAATCTCTTTACTCATGATTGGTCTATTCAGATTCTCTATTTCTTCTTGGTTCAGTTTTGGGAGGTTGTATGAATCTAAGATTTATCCATTTCTTCTAGGTTGTCCAGTTTGTTGGCATATTGTTTTTCATAGTATTCTCTTATAATCCTTTGTATTTCTGTGGTATCATTGTAATTTCTTCTCTTTCATTTCTAATTTTATTTATTTGAGCCTTCTCTCTTTCTTAGTGAGTCTGGCTAAGGGTTTGTCAATTTTGTTTATCTTCTCAAAGAACCAGCTCTTTGTTTCTTTGATCCTTTCTACCGTTTTTTTGGTTCCTATTTCATTTATTTCTGCTCTAATTTTTATTATTTCCCTCCTTCTGCTGACTTTGGCCTTTGTTTGTCTTCTTTTTCTAGTTCTGTTAGGTGTAGTTGGAGGTTGCTTATTTTGGATTTTTCTTGTTTGTTAGTGTGGGCCTGTATTGCTGTGAGTTTCCCTCTCAGGACTGCTTTTGCTGCATCCCACATGAGTTGGTATGGTGTATTTTCATTTTTGTTTGTCTCCAGATAGTCTCTGATTTCTCCTTTAATTTCATCAATGATCGATTGGTTGTTCAGTAGTATGTTGTTTAGTCTCCACTTCTTTGTCACTTTCACAGGTTTTTCTTGTAGTAGATTTCTAGTTTCATAGCATTTTGTTTGGAAAAGATGCTTGATATGATTTCAATCTTCTTAAATTTATAGAGGTTTACCGTGTTTCCTGACATATGATATGTCCTTGAGAATGATCCGTGTGCACTTGAGAAGAATGTAATCTGCTGTTTTTGGGTGGAGTGCTCTGTCTATATCTATTAAGTCCATCTCGTCTGGTTTTTCGTTTAATTCCATTATTTCCTTATTGACTTTTTGTCTCGATGATCTATCCATTGATCTAAGTGGGGTGTTAAGATCCCCTATTATTGTGTTGTTAATCTCTCCTTTTAGGTTTGTTAATAGTTGTTTTATGTACTTTGGTGCTCCTGTGTTGGGTGCATAGATATTTATAAGTGATATGTCTTCTTGGTGAAGTGTCCCTTTTATCATTATATATTGCCCCTCTTTGTCTCACATTACCTTTTTATCTTGAAGTCTACTTTGTCTGATATAAGTCTGGGGACCCCTATTTTCTTTTGTTTGCCATTAGCTTGGAGTATTGTTTTCCATCCTTTTATTTTGAGTCTGTGTTTGTCTTTAGAGCTGAGATGTGTTTCCTGGAGGCAGCATATTGTTGATCTTGGTTTTTAATCCATCCTGCCACTCTGTGTCTTTTCATTGGAGAATTCAATCCATTTACATTTAGAGAGTTTATTGATATATGAGGGCTTAATGTTGCTATTTTATTGCTCATTTTCTGGTTCTTTTGCATTTCCTTCGTTCCTCATCTCATGTGTTTCAGACTACCAGTTCAGTTTGGTAGTTCTGTATGATGGTTTTCTTAGTTTCTCTTTTGTCATATGCAATTCTGTTCTGATTATTTGTTTAGTGGTTACTATGAGGTTTGTATAAAAAAATCTCATGGATGAGATAGTCTGTTTCTGATGGCCTCTTATTTCCCTAGACTAAGTCAATTTGATCCTTTTACTCTTCGCCGTCTAAGTTATTATTGTCACAGTTTATTCCATCTTTTGTTGTGAGTGTGTGTTTAAAGTAATGAGGTTGTATTTATTTTTTGTGTTTTCCTTCCCTTAATCTTGATTTTAATAATTAAGTGTTTGCTAACTTATTTTGATACAGAGCTGCAATTTTTCTAGTTTAGTCTGTTTTTCTCTGTGCTCAAAGCTTTGTATCTCCTTTCTCTTTTTTTTTTTTTTTTTTTTTTTTACTGATGTGAGGGCCTTTTTGAGCATTTCTTATAGTGTGAGTCTTGTGGTCATGAACACCCTTAGCTTTTGTTTATCAGGGGCAGTTATTATTTCTCCATCACATCTGAAGGATATTTTCACTGGATAGAGTATTCTTGGCTGAAGATTTTTGTCTTTCTGAATTTTGAAGATATCATTCTAGTCTCTCCTAGCCTGTAGAGTTTCTGTTGAGAAATCTGCTGAGAGCCTGATGGGAATTACTTTTTATGTTATTTTATTTTTTTTGTCTAGCTGCCCTTAATATTTTTTCTTTGTCATTGACTTTCGTCAGCTTTCTACTATATGCCTTGAAGAAGGAGATCTGTTGACTTCATTTACTGGTATTTCCAGCTCCTTCCTCAGGTTTGGGAAGTTCTCACCTGTGAGTTTCTTTGAACAAGCTCTCTGCTACTTTTTCCCTTTCTTCTCCTTCTGGAATATCTATAATCCTTATGTTGTGTTTCCTAATTGAGTCTGATGTTTCTCGAAGAATTCCTTCATTTTTTTTTAGTGTTAGTTCTCTCTCCTCCTCTCTCTGGAGAATTTCTGCATTTCTGTCCTCAATAATGCTAATTCTTTCCTCCATATTGTCAGCTTTTTTCTTTAAAGATTCCAGATTTTTCTTTATCTTATCCATTGTATTCTTTGTCTCCAAGATTTCTGGTTGGTTTTTCTTTATGGTTTCAATCTCTTTTGTGAAGAAATTCCTGATTTCATTGAATTGTCCATCTGTGTGTTCATGTAATTCTTTGAGCTTTTTTATGATAGTTATTTTGAATTCTCTGTTGCTTAGGTTATAGAATTCTATGCTTTCAGGGTTGGTTTCTGGGTCCTTGTCATTTCCCTTCTGGTCTGGGGATATAATATATTTTTGTATAGAGCTTGTGGATTTTGGTTCATTGTTTCTCATAGTGAAGATATCTGGTCGCCGTTTCCACCTGCCACCAGTGGTTGGGGGTCAAGAGCTGTGTATTCTGAGAGGGGCTCTCTCTTTCGCCTGCCTGATCCCTGGGGACTTCTTCCCTTGATATCTGCTCTCCTGGGTTGCTTGGATGTTGACCACACCTCTGCAACAGCTCCATCTCCTCCTTGTGGGAATTTCTCGCAGTCTGTGAGAGAACTTGGAGAGTGACAGTTTTCCTGCAGAGGGCTGCCCCTCCCCCCAGTCTGTGAGCTGCACAGGCCCGGAGTTGCTGGTTGAGTGAGGAGGGGGAGGATTTCTCTTTACCTCTTGCCACTTCCTCTGGGGCTTCCAGTGCCTCCACCTTCGGATGTAGAGCTGTGTGGGTCTCTTAGACATCTTTTTTGATGTGTGTATGTCCTCTGTTGGTGTGTAAATGATCTTTTTTTGTATCTTATGGGGGAGAGATTTTAAAGGAGAAAGCTCACTCTGCCATGATGCTGACGTCACTCTGTAGTCTCAATTTTTGCCTTATTGATTTGGATGATGTTATTAGGTTGCATGAATATTTAGAATTATTATAGTTTTTCCTCATGAAATTGAAATTTTTATTGTAGAGTACTCCTCTTTTTCTCTGGTAGTATTTTTTGCCTCAAAGTGTGTTTCAACTGATATTAACATAACTACCCCAGCTTTCTTTTAGTTTTTGTTTTCAAATGATGTATCTTCTTCCTTTTAGTTTTAATTTTTCTGTATTCTCATGTTTTAAATTTGTCTTGTTAACAGCATGTCGTTGCCTTTTTAGCCAATCTATGAATTTTTGTCTATAATCGAAGTAATTTTTAGTCCACTTACATTTAATGTATATATATGGGTTTTTATATGTATGTGTATTTGGATTTGGATTTAAACTTCACATGTTACGAAAAATTTTCTGTTTGTCTTTCTTGTTGTATGTTCCTTTTCTCTTCATTCTTGCCTTCTTTTGGATTACTGGGTCTTTTTTGGTTTATTTTTAGCCGCCTTTATTTTTTAGAGCAGTTTTAGGTTCCCAGCAATATTGAGCACAAGGTAACAGAGTTCATGTATACCTTTGTCCCCACACATGCATAGCCTTCCTCATTATGAACATCCCCTACGGAATTGGAACATTTGTTACCGTTGATGAACCTGTAATGAAACATCATTATCGTCCAACATCCGTTATTTATGTTAGAGTTCTCACTCGTTTTTGTAATTCTGTATGTTTGGGTAAATTTATAATGACATATATCTAACATTATAATATCATACAGAGTATTTTCACTTCCCTAAAAATCCTCTGTGCTCTGCCTATTCGTCCCTGCCTCCAGCATCCCTGACAACCACTGATCTTTTCATAGTTTTTCATTTTCCAACATCTTATATTGTAATCATACAGTATATAGCCTTTTCTTTACTTAGTAATATGCCTTTAAGTTTCCTCCATGTCTTTTTATGACTTGACAGCTCATTTATTGTTAGTGCTGACTTGTTTGTCTGGATGTATCACAGTTTATGTATCCATTCACCTATGGAAGACCCTCTTGGTTGCTTCCAAGTTTTGGCAGTCATGAATAAAGCTTCAAGAAATGTTCATGTGCAGGTTTTTGTGTGCGCATAAATTTTCAGTTCCTTTGGGTGAATACTAAGGAGCATGAGCTATATTTTATTGTATGGGTATGTCTAGTTTTTGTTATAAACCACAGAAGTGTCTTCCAAAGTGGCTGTTCCATTTTGCATACCCACCAGCAGTGAAGGAGAGAGTTCCTATTACTCCTCATCCTTGTGACCATTTGCTGTTGTCAGTGTTCTGGATTTTGGTCATTTTATAGGTGTGTAAGGTTCCTCTTGGATTACTTTTTATCATTCTGTTCTACCGTCTGTTAGCTTGATAAAATTTAATCATAATATATGCTTTTACACTCTTTCTAAACCGTGTGGAACTCTTAGGAAACTTTAAATTTATTTATCTGACTCCTGACATACAGCTTATTGTTGTCATGTACTTTAATTCTCCATCTCTTTGAAAGTCATACTGTTTTAGGGGCCAGCCTGGTGGCATAGTGGTCGAGTTTGCATGCTCTGCTTTTGCGGCCTGGTGTTTGCAGGTTCAAATTCCTGGCGTGGACTGATGCACAGTTTGTCAAGTCATGCTGTGGCAGCATCCCACGTACAAAATAGAGGAAGATGGTCACATGTTGGCTTAGGGCCAGTCTTCATCAGCCAAAAAAAAAAAAGTTGTAATGTTTTTGTCAGATTTTGTTGTGCAAGGGCTATGATGGTCTTTTACAATGAAAAATGTTGTGTAAAAGGTGTTATTTTTTATTTGAATGTTCAACAGAATTTACCAGTGAAACATTCTAGTGTTACAGCAAAACCTTTCTGGTAAGATTTTTGATAAATTAATTTTTGTAAAGTGGATATAGAGATATTTCTATTCTTTCTATTTCTTTTTGTGTCAAATTTCGTGAGTTCTGTTTTTCAAGAAATTTGACTACTTCGTCTAAGTGTTTGAATTTATTGGAATTTATGGTATTTTCTTATTATTCTGCTAATGTTTGTTGGATCAGTAGTATCAGTAGTGATAACCCCATTTTTATTCTTGAAATTGGTGATTTGTGTTCTTCGTTTTTTTTTGGTTTTAGTTTTTCCTTGACCAGTGTACCTAGCATTTGTCAGTTTTGTTCACCTTTTTAATCAAACAGTGTTTCTTTGTTAATTTTTTAAGTCATCTGCCTGTATTCTATTTTATTGATTTCTGCTTTTATCTTTATTATTTCCTTCCTTAAACTTACTTTGTGTATCTTTAGCTCTTCTTTTTTAACTTCTCAGGGTGGCACCTTAGGTCTTTGATTTTAAATCTTCTTTTCTAATGAAAGCATATAAAGCTGTAAGTTTCCCTCCTAGCACTGCTTTTGCTGCATTCCACAAAATTTGATAGGTTGTATATTTTTTGCCAATCAGATCAAAAAGCTTTCCAATTTTGCAGTTTGCTCTTTGACCCATAAGTTATTTGGACGTATATTATTTATTTTCCATATACTAAGGGTTTTCCTAGATACTTTATTATTACTGGTTGCTAATGTAATTTCACTGTGCTCAGTAGTTACAGTCTAGATGATTTTAGTCCCTTAAAATTCGCTGAGATATATTTTCGGGTCCAGCATATGGTCTCTGTTGATGAATGTACCATGTACATTTGAAAAGGAATATGTATTCTGCAGTTGAATATAGTGTTCTGTAATGTCAGGTTAGATCAAAGGGTTGATATTGTTGAGCTATTTTATGTCTTTACTGATTTTTTTGCTCTTGTTCATCTGTTAGTTGCTGAGAATGGTGTGTTAAAAATCTGTTATGATTGGAACATTGTCTCTTCCTTCCTTCATTTCTGTCAAGTTTTGCTTCATGTATTTTAAGGTTTTATTATTAGGTGCAGACATTTTTCTAATTATGTCTTTCTATTTAATTATCCCTTTATTGTTATGAAATGTCCCTGTTTATCTATGGAGTATTTGTCTTGTAGTGTAAATCTGATATCAAAATAGTCACACTCCCACCTTTGTGTTCTTACTGTTAGCATGGTTTATCATTTTCCATCCATTTGCTTTATTTCCTTTAAACTTTGACCAGAGTCTATATGTTTGTTAAAAGTGTGTCTCTTATAGGCAGCATATAGTATAGTCATTTTTATTTAATCTCCTCTCAATCTCTGCCTTTAACTGTTGTGTAGAAATGATTAACATTTAATATAAATTAAAATTTGGATTGAGATCTATTCTAAGATTTGTTCTTTAAAAAAAATTTAAAACAGCTTTATTTGGATATGTTTGACTTTCAGTATACTGCATATATTTAAAGTGACAATTTGATAAGTTCTGGCTAATGTATGTACCCATGAAACCAGCAACACAGTCAAGTCAGTGAACATATCCATTACTCCAAAAACTTTTCTCATACTCCTGTGTACTGTATCTGCACCACTCCTTCTTCTCCCCAGTGTTGTCCCAGGTAACCATTGATCTGCATTCTATAGATTAATTTGCATTTTAAGATTTTTATGTAAATAGAATTTATATATGTATTTATGTATGTGTGTCTAGACACACAAATATGTATATAACATTTGTACACACTATTTTTGTGTGGCTCATTTCCATCAGTGTAAATATTGAGATTCATTCTTGTCATTACATATATCAATATTTCATTCCTTTTTGTTGTTCACTGTTATTCCTTTGTATGGATATAGTTTATTCCTTTACCTCTTGATGGAATGTTTTTAGTTTTTAGTTGTTATAAATTAAGCTGCTATTAACATTTGAGTACATGTCTTTGTATGACCATAGGGTTTCATTTGTCTTGGGTAAATATTTAGGCATGAAATGGCTAGTTTATAATGATAAGTGCTTGTTTAAATTCTTTAAGGAACTGGCAAACTATTTTCTAAAGTGGTTGTAACATTTTACATTCCCACCAGCAGCACATGAGAGTTCCAGTTACACTACATCTTCTTCAACACTTGGTATGGTCAGTCTTTTTAGTTTTTGCTGTTCTTATAGGTGTGTAGTGGTATCCTTGTGGTTTTAATTTGCATTTCCATAATGAGTAATAAATTTGAGCTCCTTTTCATGTGCTTACTTGCCATTCTTATATCTTTGGCTATGTGTATGTTAAAATCTTTTGTGCATTTAAAAAATTGAGTTTTTCTTATTGGGTTTTTTTTTTTATATAGCAGCTTTATTCACATACCATCCAATTGACTTGTTTAAAGCATATGATGCAGTGGTTTTTAAAATATTCAGAGTCATGCAACCATCATCACAATCAATTTTAGAACATTTTCATAATGCCAGAAAGACACACTGTAACCATTAGCATTCACTTTCCATTTCCTCTCAGTGCTTCCCCCCAGGCAACCATTAATCTACTTGCTGTCCATTTGCGTATTCTGGACATTTCTTATAAATGTATAAAATACAATATGTGGTCTTTTGTTTCTGGCTTCTTTAACTTAGTATTCTGTTTCCCAGATTCATCTGTGTTGTAGCATGTATCATCAGTACTTTGCTTTAATTGCCAGGTGATATTCCAGTGTATGTATATCCCATGTTTTGTTTTTCCATTCTTGGGGAAACATTTTGGCTGTTTTGAATAATATTGCTATTAATATTTGTTTACAAGTTTTTTTATGGAAATATGTTTTAATTTCTCTTCAGATTATTCTTGGGAGTGGAATTCCTGGGTCATGTGTTAACTCTGTTATCCTTTTGAGAAATTGCCATTCTGTTTTCCAAAGTGGCTATATCATTTTACATTCTTACTAGTAATGCATTAGGTGTCCTGTTTCTCCACATTCTTGTCAACACTTTTTAACATTTATCTTTTTGGTTTTAGCCATCTTGGTGAATCTGAAGTGGTGTTTCATTTTGTTTTTGATTTGTATTTCTCTAATGACTAATGATGTTGAGCATCTTTTCAAGCACTTATTGACTACTTATTTTTCTGCATTCTGGGTGTTTAGTTCATTTACATTTAGTGTGATTAATGATATGGTTAGATCTGAATCCGCCATCTTGATACTAGTTTTTGCTTTGCTCCATCTGTTTCTTTGTTCTCCTTTTTTTTTTGGCCTTCCTATGATTTGAGATTTTTATGATTCCTTTCTATCTTTTTTGTTGTTATTAGGTTTATATTTTGTTGTGTTAATCATTGTCTTAGAGTTTAAAGTATACATTTTTTCCTCAGTACAGTCTACCATCAAGTGGTATTATTATACTGCTTCATGTATAGGATAAAATCCTCAAAATAATATAGTTCCATTTCTCTTTTTTTGGACTTTATGCAATTGTTGTCATGCATTTATCTTTGTTATAAACTCTACAGTGAATTATCATTATTTTTGTTTAAACAGTTGTTTACTGTTTAATGTGGATGTTTTTTACATCTTCCATGTCTCTACTTAAGTTTTTGAATATATGGAATGAAGTTATAAGAACTGTTTTATCATCTTTTTCTATTTTACCGTTTATATCAGTTCTTGGTTGGTTTTGATTGATTATTCTCATTACGAGTTGTGTTTACGCGCTTCTTTGCTTGGATGGTAATCTTTGATTGGATTCCAGACATTGTGAATTATACCTTTTTGGGTGCTGGCTGTTATGGATGGGTGGATGGATGGAGATATATAAAATTTTAAAAATTGAAGTGACATTCACATAACAAAATTAATCATTTTAAAATGAACAATTCAGTGGGTTTTAGAACATTCACAGTGTTGTGCGACCATCATCTCTACATAATTTCAAAACATTTTCATCATCTCAAAAGGAACCCCTTACCCTTTAAATATTTGCTTTCTAATACCCTCAGTTTTCCTATGACTCATTGGTTGTTTAAGACTGTGTTTAATTTTTAAATATTTGCGATTTTTCCAATTTCCTCTTTTTAATGATTTCTAGCTTTATTCCACTGGAGTTGGAAAAGATACATTGTATGATTTAATTCTTTTTAAATTTATTGAGATTTATGTTCTAATATAGAGTCTGTCTTGGGGAATGTTTCATGGGCACTTGAGAAGAATGTGTATTCTGCTGTTGTTGGGTTGATTGATCTATTAGGTTTAGTTGATTTATAGTGTTGTTCAAGTCCTCTATTTCCTTATTTTTCTTCTGTCTAGACGTTATATCCATTATTTAAAGTGGGATGTTAAAATATCCAAATATTACTTTAGAAGTATTTTTCCTTTCAATTCTGTAAATTTTTGCTTCATATATTTTGGGGCTCTGTTGTTTGCTGTGTGTGTGTGTTTATAACTTTTACACTCTGATGAATTGACTTTTAAATCAACATAGAATGTCATTCTTAGTCTGTTTTTTATAGTTTTTGACTTATGGCCTTTTTGTGTGATATTAGTGTAGCCATCCGGATTTCTTTTGTTTACTATTTGCACGGAATATCTTTTCCCATCATTTCACTTTCAACCTATTTGTATCTGTGTATCCATAGTGAGTTTTTTGTAGACAGTATTATAGTTGGGTCATATTTTTAATCCATTCAGCCCATCTCGATCTTTTGATTGGAGAGTTTAACCCATTTCCACTTAAAGTAGTTACTGACAAGAATTTATGCCATTTTACTATTTTTCCTGTATGATTTATGCCCTTTTTGTTCTCAATTTCTCCAATACTGCCTTTTTTTTAAAGTTGATTTTTTGGGTATTGTTCCCTTTTGATTCCCTTCTTTTCCCCTTTGTGTATATCTTTTGGGTACTTCTTTGCTGGTTTCCATGGGGTTAGAATTAACACCCTCAATTTGTAATAACTTTGTTTGAATTGGTACCAGTTTAGCTTCAATAGCATACAAAACTCTGCTCCTATACAGCTACATCCTTCCCCTTTTATGTTGTTTTTATCAAAAGTTTTGTTTTTATACATTGTCTTTATACATCCCTATATATCATGTGCCCATTAACATAGATCTATAGTTATTTTTTTCATGCATTTGTCTTTTAAATCATGTAGGAAAGATAAAGGAAAGTTACAAGTAAAAGATGTCATAATGCTGGCTTTAATTTTTACTTACAGTTACCTTTACTGTGCTTCTTTATTTTTTGTATGGCTTTCAGTTGTTGTCTAATGTTCTTTCATTTTAGCCTGAAGGACTCCATTTCTTGTAGGGCAGGTCTGTTAGCAAGAGACTCCCTCATATTGTGTTTTATTGGGAATGTCTTACTTTCTCTGTATTTGAAGGATAGCCTTGCTTGATATAGAATTCTTGGGTGACAGGTTTTTGTTTTTTTTTTTTTTTTTCCAGAAATTTAAAAATGTCTTGGGCCGGCCCAGTGGCGCAGTGGTTTAGTTCGCGCTTGGCAGCCTGGGGTTCGCCGGTTCGGATCCCAGGCGCCTGCGGATGCGCTGCTTGTCAGCCATGCTGTGGCGGCGTCCCATATAAAGTAGAGGAAGATAGGCACGGATGTTAGCCCAGGGCCAGTCTTCCTCAGCAAAAAGAGGAAGACTAGCAACGGATGTTAGCTCAGGGCTGGTCTTCCTCACACACACACACACAAAAATAAAATAAAAATGTCTTTATTCTCCCTAATGGTCTCCACTGTTTTTGATGAGAAATCTCTTGTTAATCTTATTGAGGATTCCTTGTATGTGACAGGTTGCTTCTCTCTTAATGCTTTAAATATTCTCTTTTTCCTTGGCTTTTAGCAGTGATTATTATATATCTCAGTGTGGATCTCTTTGTGTTTATTTTTCTTGTGGTTTCTTGAGCCTCTTGAATGTGTAGATTCATTTAACAAATTGGAAAGTGTTTGGCCATTATTTACTCAAATATTCTCTCTGTCTGCTTCTCTTTCTTCTTTCCTTCTGGGATTCCCATTGGGTGTATGTTGGTAGGCATGATTGTGTCCTACAGGTTTCATAGGCACTCTTTTTTTTTTCCTGTTCATTTTTTCTTATTTTCCTGAAACTGGGTAATTTTAGTTGGCCTATCTTCAAGTTTGCTGATTTTTTTTCTTTACCTACTAAAACCTACTGTTGAAATTCTCTAGTGTATTTTTCACTTCAGTTGTTATAATTTTCAGCTCCAGAATTTGTTTGGTTCCTTTTTATAATTTCACTTGATTGATATTCTCTATTTGTTGGGACATCATTGTCCTGGTTTCCTTTAGTCCCTTGTCCATGCTCTCCTTTAGTTCTTTGAGCATATGTAAGTTAGCTAATTTAAAAGTGTTTGCCTGGTGAGTTCAATGTCTGTGCTTCTGCAGTGACAGATTGTTAATTTCTCCCGTGAATGGGCTATACTTTCTTTTCCTTTGCGTGCTTTGTAACTCTTTCTTGAAAACTGGACATACTGAATATTATGATGTGTTAATTCTGGGAAGTAGATTCTTTCCTTATGGTTCAGTTTTGTAGCTTGCTGTATGCTCCAGCTGTTTGTTTTTTAAATGGCTTTCTAAGCTTCTTTTTAAGTGTGTCTTCTTTGTCACTTGTGACCTCTAAAGTCTCTGTTTCTTTAGCTTGTAATCAACTAGTGTTTTGACAGAGATTTGCTTAAATACCAGTTGCCAAAATAGTGAGTGAGAGAGAGAGAATCAAAAAGAAAAAACAGTAAAAAGAAACACCTCTTGTAGTCTTTGCAGATTGGCTCTGTGCTGGGTCCATTCCTTCAGTGGTTAGCCAGTCTGTTTAAAACCATGCCTTACTTAGCTTTCACTTCCTGCTTGCACTGTACCTGAAGATAAGCCAGAGATAAAAGTTTAGGGTCTTCTTAGGTCTTTTTTTGAAGATGCATCCTGCCCTGGGTATGTGTTGCTCTCTAAATTCCCCAGCGTGCACAGGTGCTTTTGAATGCTCCTGTTTCCCAGAGAAACTCTCCCATTTTTTTCTCCCAGGCTTTTGGCACTCGATTGAACCATAGTCTTTTCTCCAGGCACCTGTGGGTTTTTTGTCTGCCTTACAATGATTTGAGGAATAACCACCACTTTTCTGCCATGAGGGAGTTCTGAGCTTGTCAAAAGAAGAACAAGCATGTTGTGCCAGTTCTTCAGGAGCCTGCAGATACTTTAGAACAGACAGACACAGTTCTTTGCAAATAAGGTCTGCTGTGCTCCTTCTGAAACCAGGAACCAGGGTTCCACCCTGGGAACTCAAGGTGCTGTCTTCAAGACGTCTGCTGAACCCAGGGTGAGCATGGGTCAAGGGAAAGTAAAAATGTCCAAAACTTTCCTACCATTTTTAAGTTGCCGTTTTCTTGATTTAGCCTTTTGCTTGGTTGCTGTAAACCTTTCGTTCTCTTTTCCAGAGTCCTGACAAAATTGGTTCTGACAGTTCCTGCTTGTTTTTGATGATTCTGTGGTGAAATGTACCCTTGGAGCTGCCTGTTCCACCATTTTTATTGACATAAATCTTGATAATTTTGCATTCCTATAAATCTTCTTGAGTTTTGTTCTGAAATACAGTTATGTTCCTTGGAAACAGTTTGATCCTTTCAAGTCCTGCTGTTATGATTTATTAGGTGGGTCCAGAGCAGTGCTCGGCCTAGGGATAAATTATTCCCCACTACTGAGGCAAGACCTTTCTGACTATTCTACCCAATGCCCTGTGAGTTATGAGTTTTTTCAGTCCGGCTAGGGGGAACACGCACTGTTCCTGGCCTTTGTGCCTTCCTGATACCGTTTGCTCTGATCCTTTTGGATGGTTCTTTTTCCAACCTCAGATAATCTCTTCACTCACATGTTCTCTGTTTAATACTCAAGTGGTGCTTTCTGGATATCTCTCTCTCTGAGTGTTGTCTCTGTGAAGAGGTTTCATTTCTGGTACTTTGTCCTGCCAGTTTTAGCTGCCTTGGTCTCACCAGCTATCCTAACTTTGGGAGTGTCCTGGGCTTGGCCTCCATTCCTTTCTTTGTGCCTTGGCCTAAAGTAACGCTCAAGACGTTAAGCTGGGGCAAACTGAGAGCTCACCTCATTTGTTTCTTGTCTCTTTGGGATTGCTGTCCTTTGTTACCTGATAATCCATTGTCTTGAAAACCATTGTCTCAATTATTTTGCCCATTTTTTGGATTGAGGAGTATGCATTATTTCATGCAGGAGGCTAAATTTGGTCCCTGTTACTCCATCTTGACCAGAAGCAGAAGTCTCCTACTAGTCCTTCTTAACCTTGATTTTTTTTCTCTTATTGTTCCTCTGTTCCCTCTTTTCTTATTTCTTTGTGATTATATGAATATTTTTTAGCATTGCATTTTAATCAGTTTAATAGTGCAGTTAATTAGCATTGCATTTAAATTTCATTAGTTGCATTTAGTTACCTTTTTGGTCATCTCTTTCTATATGTACAGATTAATATTTATGTATATAGTGGTTGCTCTAGGAATTACGATTTTCATACTAATAAGTTCAGTCTACTATATCACTTCACACAAAATGTAGAAACCCTGAAACTGTATAGATCTCTTTTACCCGTTCCTTCCCCAATCTTTGTTGTGGTTTTAATATGTGCTACGTTAACATACACTGAAAACTTTACCAGACAACATTTTAATTTTCGATGTGTGGAGTCATGTATTTTAAGTGCAAGAAGGTATTACTGTTTTTTATCCATCAATATCTATTATAAGTACTTACATATTTATCATGTTGCATTTGTTTTTTCAACTTGAAGCTTCCTTCTTGACTCATTTTTTCTGTTGCCTGAGAAAAATTGTTTGGTGTTCTCTTTAATGGAAATTTGTTTGAAGATATTTTTGAGCTTTATTTATCCAGTTGTTCTTTTGAGGATAACTTGTGTTTTGGTTGTTTTAAGATTATCTCCTTCTTTTGGTTTTCTGTAGTTTTACTAAGGACTGTGCCTGGGTGTGGATTTATTTTTATTTACCCTGGGATTTATTGTGCTTATTCACTCTATGATTTGCTGTCTTTCTTCTTTTTTGGAAAGTTTTTAGGTGTTATCATTCAGATATTGCTTTTGTGCCATTGCCTCTCACATATTTCTCTGAGACTCTTAATTACACGTTAGGCCTGCTTATTATATTCATGTCTCCTGCCCTCTTTTTGTATTTTTCATACTTTTATGTTTTGTGCTAACATTCAGGATATTTTCTTCTGACTGTTTCGTTGTTGCCCTCTAATTTTTTCATGTATGTCTAAACCATTGTTAATCCCATCCATTGATTTTTTTAATTTTTGTTTTTGCTTCTGGAATTTTTATTTGATTTATTATTGTAGTTTTCAGTTCTTTGAAGAAGTTTTCAATTTTGTGTGGTATGTATTTGTACTTAATAAGCATACTTATTTTAATGTTTATGTCTGGAACTTCAAAATACAGATCTGTTTTGATTTTCTTGTTTCTGCTGGTTTCATTCATGTTGTCTTGTCTCTCGTGTGTTTGGTACTTTTTATTGTGCTGAAAATGATAATGAACTAATAGCAGAAATTATTTGTAGCCAAGATGACATTGTTTTCCTCCAGAGAAGATGTATATTTGCTTCTGTCTGGTGCCTGGGGGCACTTGTAATTTAGGATTGCATGAGTGAAATTTCAGAGTTTGAGATGATCAAAGCCCAGCTGCAGTCGCTTTGGGGGCATGTGTACTTTTAGTTTATTGTTACTCCTGGCTTGCAGCCCTTTGGTGTTGCAGCTGAAAGGAGTTGAGGGGTTTACTAGTTCCCCTTCTCCCTTGGTTGTCTGTGGATATACATCCCTGTGCTTTCAGCCTTCTGAGTTTGTCAGAAGCAACCTTTCACACTCTCAGCTGCTTTCTCTGAAATAGGCAGATGTCCCCTGGGTGGCACAAGTGGCCAAAAGCTGTGCTTACCTCCCTGGACTTTCCTCCGTTTCCAATTTTGGCCCAATAATTCGTCACTATCACATCAGCTCTTAGATAACCTTCAGTCACATTTTGAAAATTAAAAGCAATGTTAACATTTAATATCAATTGTTAAAATATTTTAAGTGAAATAGTAAAATAGTGAATGTTAGTACTAGTCTTTAAAATATCAACATTAATGTAGAAGTTAAAAATATTGACTTTTAAGATTAAAGTATTAAAATATTTATTTTAGGTATTCAACTATAAAACTACTTATTTTTTGGTGGTTCTCAGAAGTAATGTTGATTGAATTAGTCTGCTCTTATAAGAAGTGTCAGTGCTGGCACCTGAATTTAAAAATGTTTCCCTTTATTTGTGTTACTGTACATAATTATTGGAGAAGGATTGAGTGCTTGATAGTGGTTTGACTATTCAGTCAGTAATGAGAATTTGTTAATTTTTTTTTGTGCATTTGCTTAAATAGGTGTTTAAGGGATCTCTTTAGAAAGTTAATGATTTTATTTATCTTTGAAAAAGCTTTACTGAAAACTGGAAAATGACATTACTTTTGTTTATTTTTAGGTTGGGCTCATGTCGTTTGTGCCCTGTATATTCCAGAGGTACAGTTTGCCAATGTTTCTACAATGGAACCAATCGTTTTACAGTCTGTTCCACATGATCGTTATAATAAGGTATAGTGGATATTATTTTGTTGATATTTGAATATAATTTTTTTGTTTTAAGACTGGGAAGTGTAAAGGATTTTTTTGTATTTTGTTTTACTATAGGCCTCCATTAAAAAATTAACATTATAGGCCTCCATCAAATTCCAGAGAGATTTGAAAAAAAGTATAATTACTAATGTAAACTACAATTATTAAAATGTTATTAAGGTCACAGGAGTACAAAACAAACACATAAAACTGTATTACCTTTTATACTAAACGTAGGTATTTAAGTATTCTTACATTTACATGACATTTTAATCCTTATAGATTTGTCCTTTAAGAAGTACTGACCTTTAAAAAAAAAGAATTACTGACCTTTTATGTTCTTTCTCAAACATCAAGGTTCTTTTCAATTTGAATTAATCATTATTTGCCATACATTCATTACGATATCATACATCCTTTCTTAAAAAATAATTCTGTTACGGTACATTATTTGCCCGTCTTCTCTCCCCAAATTTTCTACCCCCAAGATGGGATTTTTGTTGTTACCTTTTTTTCCTTTTGCTGAGGAAGATTCACCCTGAGCTAAGATCTGTGGCCAGTCTTCCTCTATTTTGTATGTGGGTCACTGCCATAGCATGGCTGATAAGTGGCGTAGGTCTGCTCCCCAGGATCTGAACCCGTGCACCCAGGCTGCTGAAGTGGAGCGCGCCAAATCCAACCACTATGCTACCAGGCCAGCCCCTGTTGTTACCTTCTTTAAAAATTGTAGTTAATGTTTGCTTCTTTGCCCCTATATCTCTTTCTCAATTTAGTATATACATATTATTGTTTCATTCTCTTTTGCATGATAGATGATTTTTCTGTTACCCAATGTGCCTTTAAATATAGTATTGTCATTTAATTGAAGGTACCTATTGATTTATTCCATCTGTGGGATAAAGTGTCAGTGCAGCCAATACTGAAGTTTCAAATATTTTTGTTAAGTGTTTGTAATGTATACTATTATTTATTTAAAAAATTTGAAAATACAGAAAAATAAATAGAAAAATGCAAGACAAAAATCTTTCTAAATATTCCCATTCAGATCCTTCGAGATTTTTTTGTATGTATTTTTACATATACTACATACTTGTAAAAAATTTGGATCATATTGCATATATTGTTTTGTCTGTTTTTGAAACTTATTAATCCTGAACATCTCCTTGGTCAGTAAATTATATTTTTGCCATCATTTTTAGTGGATACCCAGCATGTAATAACAGAGCATTATTAGTTTCGATAAAGTGCGGTTTAATTAAGGAACTCCTTATTGGTGAAGGGGCTCATTTGATGTTTGGCATGTACATACCAACAGAATCTCTTTGTAAAGGGTATGACATTTTGGAAGCCTCAGTAAATATATTGTGTGAAATTGTCCTCTAAAATGCAGTTTCTAATTTATACTACATTGGTAATATGTGAGATTGCTGATAACCTTATATCCTAAGTGCACTGTGTATTACCATTAAAACAATCTTTGCTGTTTTAGTGAAAAATATTAAGTATTTGGATGATTCTTTGGGTACTGGTAAGGTTAAATATTTACAGTATTTTTAAAGGTTATTCATGTTTGTTAATTGATCTTGAATAGCTCTTGGTTCATTTTAATATTGTAATGGTTTTATTTTTTCTTACAAAGTGTTTTTTGTATTAGAGATATTATTACTTTGTCTTATACACTTGCTGTATATGCTTTAGCACATAATGTAACATTTGCTTTTTGACTTTCATTATATGTTTGTGTTTTTTTATTGTTATTCTTGCAGGTTAATTTTTTCTGGTTTAGAAGTTTAAAGTTTTTAAATAATTTACACAACTACTGTTTATTGTTTCTGACTTTGTTGCCATGCAAAGAAAATCTTTCTCTACACTAATGTGTATATATTTTTTAGTACTTTGAAAATTCATTTTTTGAAAATACTTGTTTTTCCTTTCTAATTTGAAATAATTTCAAACCTCCACAAAGGTTGCATTAATAGTACAAAGAGCTCTTCCTCCCCTAAACCATTTGAGAGTAATTTACCAATACTGACACCCCTGAATGCTTTAGTATGTATTTCCTATGTAGAAGGATTTTCTTCTACATAACCAGAATACAGTCATCAAAATCAGGAAATTAACAGTATGCATTGTTACTGTCTAATCCATGAACCTCATTTCCTAGTTTTCATTCATGTTTCCCCCATTTTCCCAATAATGTCTTTTGTGGCAAAAAGATCACAGATTGCATTTTGTCTTTGTCTCCTTTAATTTCAAATAGTAACTCAGTCTTTCCCTGACTTTCATAACTTTGATCCTTCTAAAGATTACAGGCCAGTTATTTTGAAGAATGCCCCTCTGTTTGGATTTTTTGATGTTTCCTCATGATTAAATTCAGATTATGTGTTTTTGGCAGGAATATCACAGAAGTGGTGCTGTGTTCTGCTCATTGCATCCTATCAGGTGGTACATGATTTCAGTTTTTCTCATTACTGGTGATGTAACCTTGATCACTTGGTTAAGGTGGTGTCTGCAAGGTTTCTCCACTGGGAGGTTAATCTTTTTTCCCTTTGTAATAAGCATCTTGTGGGGACATACTTTATATGTAAATATCTTGTTCCTTGTGCCTTTTACCCACTAATTTTAGCACCCATTGTTGTTTCTTGGCTTAATTTATTACTATGATTGATGGCAAGTGGTGGTTTTCTACTTCTGTCTTTTCTTTTCCATTCATCAGTTGGCATTCCACTTTGAGGAAAAGCTTTCTTCACTCCCTAATTATTTATATTAGTATGGACTAATATGGACTTATATGTTACTATTTTATTTTAGTGGGTCATTCCCCATTACTGTCATTTATTTTGGTGCTCAAATTTGATCTCAGATTTGACCGGTGGCACCCCTTCAAGGTGGCTTCTCTGTCTTTTGACATGTTTCTGTCATTCTGTGAGCACCACTTTACTTCTGACGCAACAGTATGTTCGTGGCTCATCTTGTATCATTCCTGCCCTAGCCATGGTATCACCGTTTCTCCAAGGAGCCTTGATTCCTTTTAGGTGAGAATGGTATTTAGAAACCAAAGTAAGCACCAGGTCTGCTCATTGTTATTGAGATATTGCTATTCCCAGGCCCTCTCAGTGGGGATAGCTAAGAAATATATGCATGTATATAGATACAGAGATACACATTCATATCTTTTATTTTTTCTGTACTTATCTCTGTATATTAAAGACTGAGGTCACAATGATACTTCTGATTTAATATATGGATATATATGCATATACACATAGCTATATGTATATTTCTATCTATCTATAGAAAGAGAGAACCATAAACTCTTAGTAATTTCTCCAAATTGAATCCAACAACACAGGGATTTGGATTCTAATTTCTAATTTTTTCTTTCCATATTTATGACCCTCATGCCAGATAGTGAGAAACCTGACTCCTGTTATCCTCAATATATTTACTTATTTGATCAGTCTCTCACATATAAACAGATCTGTTAATGCCATCCCCTAATGCAGAGGCCATCCTAACCTCATTCAGCCTCCACACCTTACTCTGGATTGTTGCTACTTCCCTGCATGGCCGCCTTTTTCACCAGTTTTGGGATCTGACACTCGGCTTCAGTACCTCCGTGCTTGGTCTCCTCATGTTGCTCAGGTCTCACACCTCACTCTGATGTTACCTCCACCCTCACACTCAACACTGTCTTTGAAGCCAATCTTCCTGGGGCTCTGACACTTGTGTTGCACTGCCCCCTCCTCCCCAGCATGGATGCTCCCGTGCTTGGCCCCACCTTATGGCTTTAAGACTAAAGTATTCAAGGAGGGAGGGAGGGAGGGCAGAAGGAATGAATTATTTAGATGTAAATCTTTTATTCGTTCAGAGTTAATTTTAGAATATGGTGAGATAATGTGTCTAACTTTTCCCCTCCCACATGTTTAGTCAACTTTTTCAACATTATGATTGAATAATCTATGGTTTTGCACAGTGATTTGAAATACTGTTTGAATCATTATTAAATTCTTGACATATTTTTCTGTTCTATTGATGCATCTTTCTATTCTTATCCTAGTACCACACTATTTTAAATTACTATGGCTTTGTATACATACATGAAAGAACAAATATTGTCAAGTATTTATTTTTCCAGGTGAACATTAGGACTAACAAATACAATTTTGATTATACTGGCATTACAATGAAATATTATTTTAGGGGGAAAACTGATCTTTTTTACAATATTGAATCTTCCTTTCCAGAAGCCTGGTGTCTCTCTCCATTCATCAAATTTGTTTTTTCTTTCCTTTTTGTAGTTTTCCTTATATGTGGTTGCTATATAGGTTTCTGGATTTTTTTTTTTTTTTTTTGGTGAGAAAGATTGGCCCTGAGCTAACATCTGTGCCAATCTTCCTCTATTTTGTACATGGGACACTGCCACAGCATGGCTTGATGAATGGTGTATAGGTCTGTGCCTGGGATCCAAACCCGTGAACCCCGGGCCACCGAAACCGAGTGTGTGAAGTTAACCACTGTGCCGCTGGGCCACCCCCAAGTTTTTGGATTTTTATAATTGTTGATTTGTTTTGTATAGTTAACCTTGAAAACTTAATAATATTCTATTCATGAATATTCAGTATGGCTAATAGTGGGCATGTAATTTTGAAATGATAGGAATAATTGGAAAATGGATTGTTGAGTTTTCGAAGACATCAATCCTTAATGGATGGTAGAAAAGGATGATTTGGAGAATATTTATTAATGTTTTGGGCACTTACTATGGACCTACTTTGTATCAAGCATTGTGCTAGACACTGGGAATTCAAAGATGCATAAAATGTAGGGTTTTTCTCCGTGTGACATTCTCAGAAAGACATACAAGTAATTATATAATCTATGAAAATAAAACTGTTATAAATAATAATAAAAAATCTGAATGGAGTGTTATGGAACATAATGAAAGGAGGGGTTATATTTGCCTAAGGAATTGAATAAGGCATACGAAGATATTATAAGGGCTTTGTGGAGTAACTGAGAATTTGACCTGTGTGAAAAAGGATCAAATAATTCCAGACAAGGAAGTAACATAAACTAGGGTAGTAGGTGCAAAGGGGAGGTGGTAGGCTGTTCAGAGAATAATACATAATCTTGTGTGGCTGGAACATTGTGGGTTTTAGAAAAAAAATAAAAGGAAATTTTGTGAGTGATAGGAAAGGAAATTTTCTAGAATATTTGTATAGCATAACTAAATTGCAGAGAATTCACTATCTTGACCTGTTATGTTGTTAAATTTTCTACATGTCGTTAATATATAATGGCCAGTTTTTGTATCATTTGTCATCAGATTCTTGTTTTTATTTTTTGACCTCTCATATTTTCTTGTATCAATTCCTCATTTCACTGACATACATTTTGTTAATAAACATTAATAATGAGTGGCATATGTTACCTTTAAATTACCTTTTAATAATTTTTAAGAAATGTGAAGATTGTGGCAACATAGAGATTTGTGAACTTTTTTTTGGGGTGGAAGGTTGTATTCTGCAGAGCCAAGGAAACATTTATTTTAGAAAGCTACAACTTCCTAGAGAAGAGTTGGCAGATGATGCATATATCCTGTATGTATCCTTTTGAATAGTTTATTGAATGTTCATGAAGGAATGAGTATCAGTATAGGAAGGATCATAATAGACCAAACAAAGAAACAAATAAAAAACACCATGAAACATGGTGTCATTGAACTGTAAAAGCTTAAAGATAGAGGAAAACTTAGAAACTGTTAGCCCAACTTGCCTTCTGTTTTTTTTTCAGAAGGAATAGCTATTAAGAGAAGTTTTTATCAGTGTATTTAGCATCTGGGTGAAAAAGTTTGAAAGTACTAAATATTCTCTCTGAATTTTAGGACTCTTGTTAGTGCCATTGAAAAGACTAGGTTTCAGATAGTAGAGCTAAACATTCCACATACCCATCCATTCATCTAGCCAGCATGTATGGCATGTCTTATATTTACTAGGCACTGTTGGAAGCATAAGGAATACATAGAGCTCCTATATGGTAGGATAGACATGCATAAATCAGTGATTGTTAAATAGTGGAGTATGTGCAAGGATTCTAGAATACAGACCATGTTCGCTTAACCTAGTCTAACAGAGCTGAAGAAAGAAAGGGAAAGTGTCTTAGAAAAGGTTACAACTTCTCTGATTTTTAAAGAGTAAGAGGCCTCCAGGTGCTGGCTTGAGGGGAGGAGAAATGAGGGAGCACATGAGTGGCTATTAGTTTTATAGACTGAAGAAGCAAAAGCTTTGAAGTGGGAAATAGCGGGGAGGGTGAGGGGGGAGGAAAGAGGCGATGGTGCTGAGGGAGAAGGGCGGTATTGCCAGGACTTTGAATGTGATACGGGGAATGCTGAGAGAGGTTGTCAAGGACCAGATTTTCAAGGGCCTCATATATCATGTTAAGGAGCTTGAACTTTATCTCTATTGAAGGGTTTTTATACTTGGGTGGGATATGCTCAGGTCCACCTTTCTAATGGATAGTGAAAGGAGGATTGGGAGAGAGAGGATAGAAAAGACAAGTAGTTACATAGAAACTATTTAGTCTTTTGCAGTGTCTCAGAGAGGTAATAATGAGGGTCTGAAGTAGGAGAGTAGTAGGAATGAAGAAGAAGGGAGAGACATTTAGGTAATATATGAGGTTTGATTGACTGGGCTTGGTGATCAGTTTAATGTGACACAGAAGAGGAGAGAGGAAGAAAAATCAGAATGGCTTTTCAGTTTCAAGAAGATAAGTGCTAGGCACATCACCACCACCTGAGCTAGAGTATATATACAGGAGTCAAGTTAATTGATTCATTTCTTAGAGCAAAGACACTAAGTTTTAAATTCTTGGCATATGTTGGTGAGACTCATTACTTTGTTTGTAAAACAAGTCTTGGGTCTACAAGTTGTTTGCTAGCATATATTAACAATATGATAATAAGACTCCGAGATATAATTCACATTTCTACTGAAGCACTGAATATTTGCTTTTGTGTATATCTAATTTATGCTTGGTTTTGCTTGGCACTTTGTCATAGTTACTCAAATGAACACTTAAATTCTTTTTTCCTTTTCTGGACAGTTGAATCATTTGGAAAAGCAAAACAATCTTGCAATTGTATCTATAGAAAAATCTTTTTGCCCCTTTTTGGTACCCCAGCTGATTCTCAATTTGAATTCCCTATTTGGCTTCTCTCTGTTGCCTTTGCCTCTCTTCCTCCCCCCCAGTACATATATGTACACATTCTGCTGTATTTGGTATTGTTTCTCTTTTTCTCAGGGAGTAGTAAATTATTTTTCATAATGTTTGTCCTTTGTGTGTTTTGTGCTTCTGTGTTCAACTTCACTTCTAATTGCCTTTTTTCTTTCAACTCCAAGGCTCAGAGGCTATTCTATTAAACGGAGTTTACTGAGGACTGTGGAAGAATGGCAGTATAATTTCCTTCAGTGTTATTTCTTTGCTCCTCTTACTTCCAAAGGCAGCATTCCAATCTAAACTTCTGGAAGTGGCAATACACAGTGGTTAACTTAAAATTGTTCATGGGATTAGGGGCCGCCCGGTGGCGCAGCGGTTTAGTCCGCGCTTGGCAGCCCAGGGTTTGCGAGTTCGGATCCCGGGCTCCCGCTGACGCACTGCCTGTCTGCCCTGCCGTGGTGGCGTCCCATATAAAGTGGAGGAAGATGGGCACGGATGTTAGCCCAGGGCCAGTCTTCCTCAGCAAAAAGGGGAGGATTGGCAACAGATGTTAGCTCAGGGCTGGTCTTCCCCACAAAAAAAAAAAAAAAAAAGGAAAAAAAATTGTTCATGGGATTAAACTGTACAATCTCACCAATGTACAAATTGCCTATATCCGTTTTTTTTTCATGTTCATTTGGTGTCTTGGGTACTCCTAGATGATAGATGTTTATATAATAATCTGCTAAGTATAATTAAGAGATAAGATTTATAAAAACTCATATTTAAAGGGAGATTACATTGCTAGGCAATATGATATTAAGGCAAGTTAAATTTGACAAATTTGTTTTTTTTCACAGAAACTGTTACAACAGGGGATTAGATTTAAGACTAAAGTCTTTATTCTAGTCAGAAATTAAATTTACTAAAACTAGCCAAAGTACAAATGGGGTTGGCTGAAAGGCTCACAGACTGAATACTGTCCTTTCCATCTTTGATGAGGGTCCTACAGTCTCTTTTCTCTTCTTTCTGTAGTCTGTTTCTGCTTGCACTTAATCTCTAATTCTGCTTCCCATTTTGTGTCAGTTCCCAACAGGTAACTGACTGTTCCAGTTCTAAATTTCTAACATTATCAACTCTGGTATAGGCACCTGGGCTTAGAAGCCATTTTCACCTAGAAAAACATGGGTAGCTAGATATAATTCCATCATTGAGCATAGAGCATAGAGGACAGTTTCTACAAAAGAGGTGTGAGTTGTCTAGGCTGTCTTCTTTACCTTCCTGTCCCATAAATGTTCTGTTTAAACAACTATAAAAAAGCCTATAAACTGTTCCTGGTGTACATACGCCAAATCGCATACGCTAGTTCTTTAATTTTAATAAAATAGTGTTGTGTATAAACTTCTTGAGAGTTTTTCTCTCCTTTTTTGCAATAAATTAAAAGCATATTTAATAATTCAGAGGGAGTTTTGGGGAAACTTTTAAAAGAGGTGATTTAAGGTCACTTGATGACTTCCCGAGAAACAGATCCAAGGATAGCTGTGTTGAAACTTCTATTTTTCTCATTCTCTAACACTAGCACATTGAATTAGGGCATAAATTATTGGTCTACTCTATTTCAGCTTGAAATCAATCTGCATAAAATTGAGTAAACTGGGATTTGTGTGAGTTGTTTGGTTTTTAAAACAGTAAGTCTTAGCAAGTCAGCCCTGTTAGTCTAGTGGTTAAGAATTCACGTTAAGAATCGGCTCTCTCACTGCTGCGGCCCGGGTTTGTTTCCTGGCCAGGGAACCTTTTGTAGTTGTCATGCTGTGGTGGCTACGTGTTGCTGTGATCCTGAAAGCTCTACCACCGGGATTTCAAATACTGGCAGAGTCACCCATGGTGGACAGGTTTCAGCAGAGCTTCAAGACTAAGACAGACTAGGAAGAGGGCTTGGCCACCCGCTTCTGAAAAGATTGGTCATGAAAATCCCTATGAATAGTAGTGGGGCATTGTCTGATGCAGCATGGGAAGGTGAGAGGATGGCTCAGAAAGACCAGGCAGGGCTGTACACAGGGTTGCTAGGAGTCAGAATTGACTTGACAGCATTAACAGCAGTCTTAGCAAAGTGTATCAGGTTGCCAGAGAGACATATTTTGAAGGCATGTCAGATTTTTCTAAACTAGTGTTCTTTACCTTTTTTGGGTCTTCAGGATTCTGATAAAACATAAGAAATCTTTCCCCAGAATAATATCCACCACAAATATGATATGAAATATTTTGTGTATACTTTCTGGAGGATCATAAGAGTACCCCTTGATAGATTCTCAAACTGTGCTTCCCAGTCATGATGAGGATTACCAAATTTTAGATCACATCACATAATAAATAATTAATTTAATATTTGATTTCTTTAAAAATAATACATTTTAAATTAACTGTATAAACATATTTTTAATATTTTGGCTTTTTTTCTGTTTTTTTAATCTGTCAATAAGAAAAGAGTTATAATTATACCAAGCATACAGATTTTATTCCTGGCTCTTAATTTTGAATGACTCTAACTGTATTGTTTGTGTTATAATTTGCTTAACTGTTCCCATATTACCAAACAGTGAGGTTTCATCCAGCTTTTTTTCTGTGCTTTGGGTTATTCCCTTTGGCTAGACATCTAGAATTAGAATTATTGTATCATAGACTGTACCTATTTCTAAAGTTCTGATAATATTGCCTCATCGTTTTCCAAATTTATATAGATAATAATTTATGGAAATGCCATTTTTACCATACTATTGCCTGCCTATACTGAGTTTTTATCATTTTTAATATTTGTTAATTTCATAATCAAAAAATAATATCCAATTACTTTAATTTTCATTTGTTTGACTACTTGTCAGGTCACCAGAGTGGTATTTCTTCTCAAGAATTTTCTGTGTTTTTGGCCTATTTATCCCTTAAACTGTTAGGTTTTTTTTTTTCCCTGAGGAAGATTGGCCCTGCGCTAACATCTGTGCCCATCTTCCTCTATTTAGTATATGAAACGCTGCCACAGCATGGCTTGATGAGCAGTGTGTAGGTCCATGCCCGGGATCTGAACCTGTGAACCCTGGGCCACCAAAGCAAAGCATGTAAACTTAACCACTACACCACTGGGCCAGCCCTAAACTGTTAGGTTTTTTAAAGTTATGAACTCTTTAAATAATGATACTAAATTTTTGCCTGTATATACCACAAGTATTTTTCCACTGTGCTTTTTAATTTTGGTTACTTAAAGAAAATTATGCTTTATAGGTTTTTTTTGGTGAGGTGTCAGATATACAAGGTGATTAAAAAATTGAAGCTTGTAAGAGTAATTAGGTTATATAGGGATATACAGTATGCACCAAATTATAGTATTAGTTTTTTCCTGCACTTGTAATGCAGAGATAATTCTCTGTGAACAAATCTCTACACATAAGCACAGAGCAGCTATGTAGGACTAAGGAAGTTATACATCAGATTTGCATTACCATTCAGCAGGAACGGGAAATTGACAGAGAAATAGCTGCAACCCTTACTCTGGCTCATTCTCCACAGGTGGCTAAAATCTGGTATTTGCTGCATGCTGTAAGTGAGACATATAAGGCAAAATGATACAACTTTTGCAGTTTTCAAAGTCACATGAAAGATGAAAATGACTTTGTTCATTGTCAAAGGCTGTCTTTTTAGGGAGAGAGTCCAGTTGCCATAATGGTTACATCTGTAGCATTAAAAACCAAAATGCTGAAATTAAACATGTAAGGATTGTGAGAAGTTAATGTCTTTTGTGCCATAATACACACATGATCCATTCTTTTTTGATGAAGAAAGTAGTGGTTGAATCACATATCTAGATATGTTGACAGAGTGGTTTTTCTCACAGCTGTGGAAAGACTGACAACCTATTACAGCAAGCTAGGTTAGGTCTCTGCTTTCATCCATCCTACAGCGCAGAGGTTTCTTTGTGGTCATCTTCCATACTGCTGGATTAAGCAATATATTCTCTCAAATATTTTTTTCTTAGGCAAATATGTAGTGAGTGCAAGTCAAAATTTATTAACTTGTTAGAAAGGGAAATGGCAAGGTGACAATAGAATGTGCAGGTTCAGAGAGGGAGATGGAAGTGGAGGGATTATGTAGGTTGGGAGACAGCTTACATTAATTGGTATTTTAAGAGTAAGAAACTTTAAAATTTATTTCACAGAGTCATATAAATATCAAGTCTATATTTGTAATTACAAGGAATAATGAGATGATCAGGGGTGCCAGATAAAAGAAAAAACAAGACATCTAAGAAGAAAATGATAAGGGTACATTTTGGGTCTGAAATTGGAATAATGAAGTTTCATCCCCCAACAGTAATGTTCAGCAGCCGCAGGTAATAGAAAACCAAGAGAGTGGTGTCAAATAGAAGCAGAGCACCTAACAACAAGTTCTAATTTTGATCAGATTACTACTGCTGGTAGGGATTTTCCTCAAACTACAAAGTTGTAGAATACACAGTTTGCCATTTTTTTGTTTTCCATTATAGGTCAAATTTTTTTCCTTTGAAAGTCCAAAGCATTGACCTGTTATGAAACTGTGACCACCTAAATTCCCAGATAACACACCATGTGACCTCTTTTTTAGGGGATAAGTCAAGTGCCTTTTGTATCTACCACCTCTTCCCCACAATGATGAGGAAACAAAGGAATGCATTTTAGCTGCAAAAAAGTTTGGGTTGAAGTAGGCTACTGGATTGGTGTGCTATGACACTAAGGGCATATAGTTCTTTATAAGAGTATGAAAATAACTGATGTTTTCTTTACACATTGGTTTTAATTTTTCGGAGGTGTTGAGTGCTTTTTTGTGTCACCTCATTTCCGTTGGATTTTCTTCACATAAACATTTGATTGGGGGTTTTTACCTTTGTGTAACTCTTGATTGATCTGTTTCTTGCCTAATCTAAAGAAGTTTTCTGGTTTATTTCTAATTTTATTGTTGAAACGTTTTCTAATTTGTTTACTTCTGCTTTTATGAAGTTTTAATTTTTATCCTACTTACTATAACATTGTTTCTTTTGATTATTTTAAAGTATTTATTTTGAAAATTTTCATATGTATAAAATAAAAATATAATGAATCCATCCCCCTCCCATTCATCACCCAACGCCAAAACGTTACCAGCTCATAGCCAATTTTTCATACAGCCTCTTTATTAGTTTTCTAGGGCCACCATAACAAAGTACCACGAACAAGCTGGCTTAAAATAACAGAAGTTTATTCTCTCACAGTTAGTGGAAGGTAGAAGTCAGAAATCAAGGTCTTGGTGGGGTTGGTTCCTTCTGAGAACTCTGAGGGAGAATCTGTTCTGTGCCTCTCTCCTAGCTTCTGGTAATGGCTGGCAATCCTTGGCATCCTTGGCTTGTAGATTTATCACCCCAATCTTTGCCTCCTTCCACATGGTGTTCTTCCTTTGTTTCTGTGTCCTCATGTGGCCATCCTCTTATAAGGACACCAGTCATATTGGATTAGGGTCCTGCCTTACCCCAGTATGACCTCATCTTAACTAATTACATCTACAGTGACCCTATTTCCAAATAAGGCCACATTCTGAAGTGCTGGGGCTTGTTAGGACTTCATATACCTTTTTTTTTTTTTGTGGTGAGGAAGATTAGCTCTGAGCTAACGTCTGTTGCCAATCCTCCTGTTTTTGCTGAGGAAGATTGGCCCTGGGCTAACATCTGTGCCCATCTTCCTCTAATTTATGTGTGGGATACCGCCACAGCATGGCTTGATAGGTGGTCCATGGGTCTGCATCCAGGATCCGAACCTGTGAACCCTGGGCGGCCGAAGCAGGGCGTGCAAACTTAACCACTATGGCCACTGGGCTGGCCCCTAACACACCTTTTTGAGGAGGACACAATCTAAACCATAGTAGCCTGCCCTCTGCACCCCCACATCCCAAATTCATGCTCTTAGCACATGCAAAATACTTTTATTCCATCCCAACATCTCCCAAAGTCTTATTCCATTCTAGCATCAACTCTTAAGTTCAAAAGTTAAGTTATAAATTTAATATAGTCATGTGCTGCATAATGTTTCAGTCAATGATGGACTGCATGTATGACAGTATTCCCATGAGATTAGTACCATATAGCCTAGGTGTATAGTAGGCTATACGGTCTAGGTTTGTGTAAGTACGTTTAGTGCTGTTCTCACAACGATGCCTTTCTCAGAATGGAACCCCATCCTGGATTCATGAATGTAATCTCAAAAGTTCCAAGTCTCATCTTCTGAATCATCTAAACCAGTTATGGTTGAGACTCTGGGTGTGGTCCATCCTGAGGCAAAATTTCTTTCCATCTGTGAAATATAGATAGAAAAGTTATCTATTTCCAAGATGCAATGGTGGGACGGGTATAGTATCGACTTTCCCGTTACAAAGTGGAGAAATTGGAAGGAAGAAAGGGACTACTGTTCTAAAGCAGGTTTATAACTCAAAAGGACAAATTCCATTAGGTTCTAAGACCTGAGAATAATTCTCTGTGGCTTGATCTGTCCTCTGAGCCCATTGGGGTGGCCCTGCCCCTTGGTCCTCCTCTAATGATACCTTATGTTAGGTTGGTAACATATGAGGGCTGGAGTATGGGTTTTCTGGCTTCACAATGTTTGTGTTCCATCCTCAGCTTTCAGCTATATCTGTTCACCTGTATCACATAGAGTGGTTTCTCTCTATGCTGTTCCCTTTACCACACTTTTGCCTCCTCGCCTAGTGTTAGATTGCTGCTGTTTCTTATTTCACGTTTTGGGCTTGGGATTTCTCTGTTGATTTGGTCCAGCCTCAGACTTTGATAGGATCTGTTTATCTGGGCCTCAGAGGTTCACAGTTCCTTCCCCTTCTCCTCATGGCCAACTTTGCTTTATGTCTGTTGAAGGGCTTGTGAGGGAGAGTTTCCTGCCTCTCTCCTCCAGCCCTAGAAGACCTCTGTTAGTATTGTTAACAGATCCTGGGATTGGGAATTGTTCCTGCCCCTTGCCTGGGGGTAAAAGATTTTTTTCCTGTGTCCTTCTAAATGTGGTGGGTCTTTACCCATGTCCTGGGCATGATGGGGTTTGCTACCAATCCACCAGATGCTTAAAGCTTTTGAAAGAGGGTAAGAGATGGGATTTCATATCTTTCCCTCTGTGGTGCCTGATCCCCTCCTTCCTGTCTGCACCACCCAAGGGAGATTCTTTCTGGTTGTGTTGTCTCCTTGCTTCCAGTCTTCCCCATGAGCTTCTTGTAAAAGTTCATGGAATAGAGCCTGTGAGTGGGTGTGAACTCATTTGTCTGTAGTTTCAGTGGTTCTGTACCATCACACTAGCCCACAATTAGCCTTTAGCAATTTAAGATTTTAGCTGATTTCTTCTTATCTGCATGTCTTCTTTCCTTGCTCTGTCTTTGGTGGATAGTGTGGGGACCAGAATTGGCCACCTCAACATGTGTCTCTTTACCTTGACTGAAGGAGGCTTTGACCTTCCCCGCCCCCACTAACTGTCTAAAGGGATTTGGGGTGGAAGGCCTGTCCCCAGGACGGCTGACACTGGATAACTCTGGGTATCAAGAGACTGGGAGGGTCTTTGCTGGGCCCATTCTTATCAGAATTCTGTTTACCAGACATTTACATTTGTAAGGAAAATTTCCATTTGTAAAGGTATCTTTTCTGTACTGGGAAGAGGATCCAATGACCCCATCTTTAGAAACTTGTCAGTGTGGAAGGCCTTAAATCTGCATAATAACCTTAGTGTGCTTTTCTGATAATCTCCCATAACTGACCCAACCCCCAGTATCATCATTTGTCTATTTAAGAGGAGAACCTCCGCCATTTTGTTGAGAGATATTCAGTTTCTCCGGGTCTCTCCCACGTATACATGTTGTAAAGCTTTGTTTGATTTTCTCCTGCTATTTGGCCTCATGTCAATTTAATTTGTAGCCTAGCCAGAAAGGACCCAGAGTGGGTAGAGAATGCTCTTTTCTTCCCTTGAGATGTCTGAGCATCTTGTGGTTCTTAGGGGTTTGTCGGGGAGTTTGCATGTCCCCTTGGATTTCAAGCTACGTGGTTGCCTTGCAACTGCAAATCTTTCAGAGTTTCAAGAGGAGTTGTGATTTTGTAGTTTAAATGGCATTTTCTTGTTAAGTTTGGAGTTATGCTTTTTCAGCTTTGTTCTTCTTAGGTAGGGTTAGAATTTGGCCCTGAATCCTTTTGATATAAACATCGTTTCTTCTATTTAAAAAATTAGGTCAAAGTATGACCCTCTTTTTTTTCCTTAAAAAGTGAAAACTTTTGGGCTGGCCTGATGGTGTAGTGGTTAAGTTTGCGCACTCTGCTTTGGTGGCCTGTGGTTCGTGGGTTCAGATCCTAGGGGTGGACCTGCGCACCACTTACCCAGCCATGCTGTGGCAGGCATCCCACATATAAAGTAGAGGAAGATGGGCATGGATATCAGCCCAAGGCCAGTCTTCCTCAGCAAGAAGAGGAGGATTGGCAATGGATGTTAGCTCAGGGCTAATCTTCTTCACCAAAAGAAAAGTGAAAACTGTGAGGCTATGAATTTGCCTCTGAGTATAGCTTTATTCGTGTACTTGATGTTTTATTTAGATGTGGTTCTGTTGTTTGGGAGCATTTTCTCAATAATCCTCAGTTTACAGTTTTTATTCTTAATCCAATAGCTATTGAGTGAGAATTTAAAAATTATCAAATCACTTTTCTTCTCCTTGATTCATGTGTCTTGGGGTTCTGTTGTTAGATGCATATGTATGCTTATAATTGTAATATCTTCCTGATGGATTGACCTTTCTATTATTATAAAATATTCTTTCTTTAATAACGTTTTTGTTTCAAAATCTATTGTTTTGTCTCCTATAATGATATCCACTCCAGCAGTCTTGTGCTTGCCCTTTGCATGATATATCTTTTTCATCCTTCTACTTTTTTTTTTTTGGTGAGGAAGACCAGCCCTGAGCTAACATCCATTGCTAATCCTCCTCTTTTTTTGCTGAGGAAGACTGGCCCTGGGCTAACATCCGTGCCCATCTTCCTCCACTTTATATGGGACGCCGCCACGGCATGGCTGACAGGCAGTCCTTCTACTTTTTTATACTTTCAGATCTAAAATATGCCTCCTGTAGACAGCATATGGAACTTGTTTTCTTAATCCAGTCCATCAATCTCTGCCTTTTGATTGGAGTATTTTCAAAATCAATGCTATTATGGTTGGATTTATGCCTCCCATTTTACTTTTTATTTTCTTTGTCTTGTGACTACTTTATTCCTCTCTTTTTCTTTTATATTACCTTCTTTTATCTTAAGTGGATCTATTTTTAGTGTACTATTTCCATGATTTATAAATTTTATCTTCTTGGGTTATTTTCTTAGTGGTTGCTCTGGGACTTACAATATTTATCTTAACTTACAGCATCTACTTAACTCCAGTAACATTTGGAAAATTCATTCCTGTATAACTTCTTCCCTTTCCCCCTTTTGGTACTATTATTATTATAGGTATTATGTCTCTATCTACTACAAACCCAACAATATATTGTTAAGATTATTGCTTTATATACTCTTATGTCTTTTAAAGGAGCTAAGAGGAGACCGCAAATATATTTATAGAGAGTGTGTTTATGTGTGTGTGTATTCCTATTTACCATTTTTGTTTCTCTTCATTTCTTCCTATGTGTTCAAGTTACCATCTGGTATTTCTTTACTCCAATATAGCTTTATTCCTACTTTCTTTCGTTGTGCTGTCACTGTTAAATATATTACATTCTGTGTATTATAGTACCAACAATACAATTTATGGACATTGGTTTATGTGATTGCTTTTTAAATTAAGAGAATGAGAAAGAAATATCTAATTAATACTGTCTTATCGTTTCCTACATAATTACCTTTGTCAGAGCTCTTTGTGTTTTTTAATTGATCTATTTTATTTACTTAAAAAAATTTTAGCTTTATTGAGGTGTAATTGACTGGAGCTGGTTGTTTTTTTTGTGTGGATTGCAATTAATGTCTAGTGTCACTTGATTTTAGCCTAAAGAATTTCCTTTAGTATTTCTTTCTAGGTTTGGAGCAACAAATATCTTAGTTTTTGTTTGTCTGAGAATGTCTTTCTTTCACCTTTATTTCTGCAAGATAGCTTTGCTGGATATAGGATTCTTGGTTGACTGTTTTGTTCTTCAACATTTTGAATATGTTACTCCGTTGCCTTCTGTCCTCTGGTGCTTCTGATGTGACTTCAGGGGTTAATTTTATTGTAACTTTCTTGTATGTGATAAGCCATTTTTCTTGTGTTGCTTTCAAGATTTTCTCTTTACTTTTGACTTGCATCATTTTGAGTGTGGGTCTCTTTGTGATTATCCTGTTTGGAGTCTGTTGAGCTTTTTGGATATGTAGACTATTGTTTTTTTAATCAAATTTGGGAAGTTTTTCTGCCATTATTTCTTCAGATATAGTGTCTGTCCCTTTCTTTCCTCTCCTGCTTTTCTCATTATGTATATATATATTGGTGGACTTAATGGTGTCCCACTTTTCTCTGAAACTGTTCTTTGGGTAGTATAATCTAAAAAATCTGTTCTTTAGGTTGTATAATCTCTATGGATCTATTTTTAAATTTGTTGAATTTTTTTCTTCCTGCCAACTTAGATCTGTTGAGCCCCTTTAGTGAACTTTAAAGTACAGAATTTCCATTTGGTGGAAGTCTCTGTCTCCTAAGACCAACATCTGGGACCCCTCAAAGGCAGTTCCTTGTTTTTTTTTTTTTTTTAATGATTACTTTATAGAGGTCATAATAATTTATAACATTGTGAAATTTCAGGTGTACATTATTATTTATCCATCACCATATACATGTGCCTCTTTACGCCTTTTGCCCACCTCCAAACCCCCTTCTCCTTTGGTAACCACTAATCTGTTCTCTTTGTCCGTGTTTTTGTTTATCTTCCAAATATGAGTGAAATCATACAGTGTTTGTCTTTCTCTGTCTGGCTTATCTCACTTAACATAGTACCCTCCAGCTCCATCTATGTTATTGCTAATGGGACGATTTTGTCATTTTTAATGGCTGAGTAGTAGTCCATTGTCCATATATACCACATCTTCTTTACCCATTCATCAGTTGATAAGGACGTGGGTTGCTTCCATATCTTGGCTATTGTGAATAATGCTGCAGTGAACATAGGGGTGCATAAGTTTCTTTGAATTGTTGATTTCAAGTTTTATGGATAAATACCCAGTAGTGAGTGGAATAGCTGGGTTGTATGGTATTTCTTTTTAATTTTTTGAGAAATCTTTATACTGTTTTCCATAGCGGCTGCACCAGTTTGCATTCCCATCAGCATTGTGTAAGGTTTCCCTATCCTCCACATCCTCTCCAACGTTTTTTTTTTTTTGTGAGGGAGACTAGCCCTGAGCTAACATCCATTGCCAATCCTCCTCTTTTGCTGAGGAAGACTGGCCCTGGGCTAACCTCTGTGCCCATTTTCCTCTACTTTAGATGGGACGCCGCCACAGCATGACTTGACAAGCAGTGAGTCTGTCCATGCCCGGGATCCAAACCTGTGAAACCTCGGGCCGCTGAACTTAACCACTACGCCACTGGGCTGGCTCCAACATTTGTTGTCTTTTGTCTTGGTAATTATAGCCATTCTAACAGGTGTAAGCTGATACCTCATTGTAGTTTTGATTTGCATTTCCCTAATAATTAGTGATGTGGAACATCTTTTCATGTGCCTGTTGGGCATCTGTATATCTTCTTTGAAAAAATGTCCGCTTATATCCTCTGTCCATTTTTTGATTGGGTCGTTTTTTGTTGTTGAGTTGTATGAGTTCTTTATATATTTTGGAGATTAACACCCTGTTGGATATATGATTTGCAAATATTTTCTCCCAGTTGGTGGGTTGTCTTTTCCTTTTGTTCCTGGTTTCCTTTGCTGTGCAGGAGCTTTTTAGTTTGATGTAGTCCCATTTGTTTATTTTTTCTTTTGTTTCCTTTGCCCGGTCAGACACGATACTTGAAAATACATTGCTTAGACCAGTGTCGAAGAGTGTACTGCGTATGTTTTCTTCTACAGGTTTCATGGTTTCAGGTCTTACATTGAAGTCTTTAATCCATTTTGAGTTGATTTTTGTGTATGTTGTAAGATAGTGGTCTACTTTCATTTTTTTGCATGTGGCTGTCCAGTTTTCCCAACACCATTTGTTGAAGACTTTCCTTTCTCCATTGTATGTTCTTGGCTCCCTTGTTGAAAATTAGCTGTCCATAGATGTGTGGATTTAATTCTGGTCTCTTGATTCTATTCCATTGATCTGTGAGTTGGTTTTTGTGCCACTACCATGCTGTTTTGTTTACTATAGCTTTGTAGTATATTTTGAAATCAGGGAGTGTGATGCCTCTAGCTTTGTTCTTTTTCTCAGGATTCCTTTAGCTATTCAGAGTCTTTCGTTGTTCTATATAAATTTTAGGTTTCTTTGTTCTATTTCTGTGAAAAATGTTGTTGGAACTTTGATGGGGATTGCATTGAATCTATAGATTGCTTTAGGAAGTATGGACATTTTAACTATGTTCATTCTTCCAATCTAAGAGCACAGAATATCTTTGCATTTGTTTATGTCGTTGTCAGTTTCTTTCAACAATGTTGTTTAGTTTTCAGTGTATAGATCTTTCACCTCTTTGGTTAGGTTTATTCCTAGGTATTTTATTCTTTTTGTTGCAATTGTAAATGGGATTGTATTCTTAATTTTTTTTCTTCTACTTCATTGTTAGTGTATAGAAATGCAACTGAGTTTTGTATGTTGATTTTGTATCCTGCAACTTCACCATATTCATTTATTCTAAAAGTTTTTTGGTGGATTCTTTAGGGTTTTCTGTATATAAAATCATGTCATCTGCAAATAGTGGCAATTTCACTTCTTCCTTTCTAATTTGGATCCCTTTTATTTCTTTTTCTTGCCTGATTGCTCTACCCAGGACTTCCGATACCATGTTAAATAGGAGTGGTGAAAGTGGGCATCCTTGTCTGGTTCCTGTTCTTAGAGAGATAGCTTTCAGTTTTTCACTATTGAGGAGGATATTAGCTGTGGGTTTGTCATATATGGCCTTTATTATGTTGGGATTCTTTCCTTCTATACCCATTTTATTCAGAGTTTTTATTATAAATGGTTGCTATATCTTATCAAATGCTTTCTCTGCATCTATTGAGATGATTATGTGATTTTTATTCTTCATTTTATTAATGTGGTGTATCATGTTGATTGATTTGGAAATGTTGAACCATCCCTGTATCCCTGGGATGAATCCCACTTGATCATGGTGTATGATCTTTTTAATGTATTGTTGTATTCGATTTGCCTAGTATTTTGTTGAGGATTTTTGCATCGATGTTCATCAGTGATATCAGCCTGTAATTTTCTTTTTTTGTGTTGTCCTTATCTGGTTTTGGTATCAGGGTAATGTTGGCTTCGTAGAATGAGTTAGGAAGCTTCCCCTCCTCTTCAATTTTTTGGAAGAGTGTGAGAAGGATAGGTATTAAATCTTCTTTGAATGTTTGCGAGAATTCACCAGGGAAGCTAGCTGTCTGGTCCTGGACTTTTATTGGGGGGAGGTTTTTGATTACTGTTTCGATCTCCTTACTGGTGATTGGTCTGTTCAAATTGTCTATTTCTTCTTGATTCAATTTGGGAAGGTTGTATGATTCTAAGAATTTATCCATTTCTTCTGGGTTATACAGTTTGTTGGCATATAGCTTTTCATACTATTCTCTTATAGTACTTTGTATTTCTGAGGTGTCTTTTAATTTCCCCTCTTTCATTTCTTATTTTACTTATTTGAGCCTTCTGTCTTTTTTTCTTGGTGAATCTAGCTAAAGGTTTGTCAATTTTGTTTACCTTTTCAAAGAACCAGCTCTTGCTTTTATTGATTGTTTTCTATTTTTTTTTTTTAGTCTCTTTCATTTATTTCTGCTCTGACTTTTATTATTTCCCTCCTTCTATTGATTTTGGGTCTTATTTGTTGTTCTTTTCCAGTTCCTTTAGGTGCACTGTCAGATTGTTTATTTGAGATTTTTCTTGTTTGTTGAGATAGGTTTGTATTTCTATAAACTGCCCTCTTAGAACTGCTTTTGCTGTATCCCATAAATTCTGGTATGTCATATTTTCATTTTCATTTGTCTCCAGATATTTTTTGATTTCTCCATTGACCTAATTGTTGTTCAGTAGCATTTTGTTTAATCTCCACATATTTGTGGCTTTTCTGATTTACTTCCTATAGTTGATTTCTAGTTTCTTCATACCTTTGTGGTCAGAAAAGATGGTATTATTTCAGTCTTCTTAAATTTATGGAGACTTGTTTTCTGGCCTAATATGTGATCAATCCTGGTGAATATTCCATGTGCATTTGAAAAGAATGTATATTTTTCAGTTTTTGGATGGAATGTTCTATATATATCTACTAAGTCCATCTGGTCTAGTGTGTCATGTAAGGCCACTGTTTCTTTGTTGATCTTCTATTTGGATGGTCTATCCATTGGTGTAAGTGGATTGTTAAAGTCCCCTACTATTATTGTGTTACTGTCTATTTCTCCTTTTATGTCTGTTAATAATTGCTTTATATATTTAGGTGCTCCTTTGTTGCGTGCATAGATATTTATGAGTGTTACATCCTCTTGTTGGGTTGTTCCCTTGATCATTATGTAGTGCCCTTCTTTGTTTCATTACAGTTTTGGTTTTAAAGTCTTTTTTGTCTGATATGAGTATTGCTACCCCAGGTTTCTTTTCATTGCCATTTGCATGCAGTATCTTTTTCCATCCCTTCACTTTCAGTTTGTGAGTATCTTTAGGTCTGAAGTGTGTCTCTTGTATGCAGCATATATATGGGTCTTGTTTTTTTTTATCCAATCAGCCACCTATCCTATGCCTTTTCATTGGAGCATTTAGTCCATTGACATTTAAAGTAGCTCTTGATATGTATGTATGTACTTACTGCCATTTTGAAACTTTTTTTCTTTGTGTTGTAGTGGTTTTTCTCTGTTCCTTTCTTCTTCTCTTGCTCTCTTTCCCTGTGGTTGGATGGCTTTCTTTGGTGTTATGTTTGGGTTCCTTTTTCTTAGTTTTTTGTGTATTTATTATAGATTTCTGGTTTGTGATTACCATGAGGTTCATATATAATAACCTAGGTATATAGCAATCTATATTAAGTTGGTGGTCTCTTTGGTTTGACCACCCTCTATACAGCTCTACTCTTTTACTCCCCTCCTCCCACATTTTATGTTTCTCATATCATATCAAACCTCTTTTGCACATTTGTTTCTGTTACCCTCTTTTTATGGAAATAGATAATTTTTTCCTATTTGTGGTCTTCTCTTTCCCCCTTAAATAATTCCCTTTCTCATTTCCTGTAGGACCAGTTTCTTGGTGATAAACTCCTTTAATTTTTGCTTGTCTGGGAAACTCTTTATCCCTCTTTCCATTCTGAATGATAACCTTGCTGGGTAGAATATTCTTGGCTGTAGGTTTTTTTCTTTTAGCACTTTAAATATAATTGTGCCACTCTCTTCTAGCCTGTAAGGTTTCTGCAGAGAAGTCAGCTGATAGCCTTATGGGGTTTCTTTTGTATGTAACTTGTCTTTGTCTTGTGGTTTTTAGGAGTCTCTCTTTATCTTTAATTCTGGACATGTTAATTATGATGTGTTTTCCTGAGGGCCTCTTTGAGTTTATATTTTTTGCTGCTCTCAGTCCTTCTTGTTCCTGGATGTCTGTTTCCTTCCTTAGGTTAGGGAAGTTTTCAGCTATTATTTCTTCAGATAGATTCTCTTCCCTGTTGTCTCTATCTTCTCCTTCTGGGACCCCTATAACACATGGCACTTGATGTTGTCCAAGAGGTCCCTTAGACTGTCCTCACTCTTTTCAATTCTTTTTTCTTTTATCTGTTCAGCTTGGGTGATTTTCTCTAGTCTTTCCTCCAGCCCACTGATCGTTTTTCTGTATCCTCTACTTTGCTTTTAAGTCCCTCTAGTAAATTTTCATTTCCAGTATTGTGTTCTTCATTTCTGATTGGTTCTTTTTTATATCTTCCATTTCTTTGTTGACATTCTCACTTTCATCCATTCTTGTCCCAAGATCAGTGAGCATATTTATGACTCTTTGTTTGAAATATTTTTCAGGTAGATTGCTCATTTCTGTTTTGTTTAGTTCCTTTTTTGGGGTTTTGTCCTGTCCTCTTACTTGGAACGTTTTCCTTTGCTTCGTTATTTTGCCTCTTTCTGTCTGCTTTTATCTGTGTAGTAGGCGGGTCAGCTACATCTCCTGATCTTGGAAAGGTGACCTTATGTAGTGATGCTTTATGAGGCCCAGCAGTGTGCTTCCCTCTCATTGCCAGTTCCAAATGTTCCAGGAGGGACCCCTTTGTAGACTATGTGTGTCCTTCTGTTGTGGGAGGGTTGCTCTTGCTGTAGGTGCCCAGGGCGTCTGAGCTGTCTCCCTGGCCGGCTGGTTGTAATGCTCAGCTGTGTGTGGTTGTTGTATGCCCTTTAGTCTCTTTATTGCTTGTGGGGAGCCCCAGCTTAGTTGGCTGCAAGATCTAATAGCACATGCCTGTTGCAGTTTTTCTTTTAAATGAGTAGGCCCCCAGCTTGGCTGGTCGTTAGGCTCAGGGGCTTACAATTGCTGTTAACCTCTGGCCTATAAGGCTCTCCTCAGGTCTCTGAGGATTGCAGCTGGGTGGGGCTGACCCCTGGTATAGGAGCACCGAGTTGTTTCAGGCTTTGAAGGTGGGGCTGATGCCCTATGTGGCTGTTTGAGAAGCACAAGTCTTCCACAGCTGAGAAGCCCCGCCACCCTCGGGGCCACACACACAGTCAACACAGTCCTGCCCTGTGCACATGCCCTGACCCCCTGATGTGGATCCAGTTGCTCCAAGGCAGGGGCCCCACACATTTCACTGATGCCACACCCTCTCCACCCGCTCCTTGGGCATGTCCTGCCCCACAGAGGTGGAGCCACTTGCCAGGCTGCAGAGAGTCCAGGCAGCTCGCTTAAGCAGGCCCACAAGTTGCCTGAGGGCTTGTTGTGGGGTGGGGCCACTCCCTCAGGTGGGCTGCTTTCCTTGACTGAGCTGGATTAAATCGTTGCTTTGGTGGGTGGGACAGATACTGGGCTAGCAGGCCACAGGGAGAACTCCAGTGGTGCCTGTCAGCGTCTGTATCATCACGCCCACACCAGGTCACAACAATGGCTGCCGCCAATGTCCCAATCCCTTGAGAGGTCTCACCTCTCACCAAGATGCACCCAGAGCCTATCAGGTGACTCTCTTTTCACCAAAGGACTATGCGCCTTTCTTTGTGGTGATTTTAGGTTGCTTTCCAAAACAGGTGAATTTGTGCATGGGCCCTTTCAGAGGCTGGCTTTAGTTTCTTTGTGTCCCAGCTTTTCTAGGGGTATGTCCCATTATTGTTAGTAGCCAGCAAAACCAGATTTTATGACACTCCTCTTGGTTGTGCTGGGTCCAAAAAATGCCTGTAGTGGCAACACTCGCTGGCTCAGGTCCCCCCCTCCTCCAGGGAAGGCTGCATGCATACCTTTGGATTGCTTCCAGGTGGCTGTGAAGCGCTGTGGCTTGTGAAGGTGGCGTTTTGTCAAGGTGGTGTTTTTTTCTTTCCAGAAGGGAATTTCTGCCTCTTCTACCTCAGTTAGGACTGTTGTTTATTGCAGGGGTTCCTTTTTTCCAGTTTTCAGTTCTCTCTGAGGGGTAATTTTTCCAAAATTAGTTGTAAATCTGTTGTGTCATTGGGAGGAGGTGAGTTCAGAGTCTGCCTATGCTGCCATCTTGATCTGTCTCCCTCTCTATTTCTTCTTGATTCAGTTTTGGGAGGTTGTATGAGTCTACAAATTTATCCATTTCTTCTAATTGTCCAATTTATTGGCATATAGCTTTTTGAAGTATTCTCTTAAAATCATTTGTATTTCTGTGGTATCTGTTGTGATTTCTCCTCTTTCAGATTTGATTCTATTTATTTGAGCCTTCTCTCATTTTTTGTTAGTGAGTCTGGCTTAGGGTGTGTCAATTTTGTTCTTCTCAAAGAACCAGCTCTTCATTGATCCTTTCTACTGTTTTATTTGTTTCACTTTGATTTATTTCTGCTCTAATTTTTATTGTTGTCCTCATTCTGCAGACTTTCCACTGTTTGTTCTCCTTTGTCTAGTTCTGTTAGGTGTAGTTTAAGATTACTTATATGAGATTTTTCTTGTTTATTAAGATGGACCTGTATTGCTATGAATTTCCCTCTCAGGACCGCTTTTGCTACATCCCATATGAGTTGGTATGGTGGATTTTCATTTTTATTTGTCTCCAGATATTCTTTGATTTTTCCTTTATTTTCTTCATTCATCCATTGGTTGTTCCGTAGCATGTTGTTTAGTCTCCACATATTTGTCACTTTCACTGCTTTTTTCTTGTAGTTGATTTCTAGTCATAGCATTTTTCTCAGAAAAGATGTTTGATATGATTTCAGTCTTCTTAAATCATTGAAGCTTGCCTTGTTTCCCATCATATAGTCTATCTTTGAGAATGTTTCATGTGCAATTGAGAAGAATGTGTATTCTGTTGATTTTGGATGAAGTGTTCTCTATATATGTATTAAGCCCCTCTGGTGTAGTTTTTCATTTAATTCCCCTATTTCCTTGTTGGCTTTCAGTCTGGATGATCTATCCATTGATGTAAGTTGGGTGTTGCGGTCCCCTGCTATTATAGTGTTGCTATTAATTTCTCCCTTTTGGTATGTTAATAGTTGCTTTATGTACTTTGGTGCTCCTCTGTTAGGTGCATATATATTCATAAGTGTTATGTCCTCTTGGTGGAATGTCCCTTCTATGCTTATATACTGCCCCTCTTCATGTCTCATTGCCTTTTTTATCTTGAAGTCTACTTTGATATAAGTATGGTAATACCTGCTTTGTTTTGCTTGCCATTTGCTTTTTCTAACCCTTCACTGGGAGCCTGTGTTTGTCTCTAGAGCTGAGTTGTGTTTCCTGGAGGCAGCATGTTGTTCGGTCTTATTTTTTAATCCATCCCACCACTCTATGTCTTTTGATTGGAGAATTCAATCCATATACGTGTAGAGTGTATATTGGTATATGAGGGCTTAGTACTCAAAGGCAGTTTCTAATGCCTGCTTTTTTTCTTGTGTGTGGGTCACACTTTCTTGTTTCTTTGCATGTCTTGTAATTTTTTCTGGAAACTGGACTTTTTAGATAGTGTATTATAGCCACTCTGGGGAATGATTCTTCTCTCACCTTGTGGGTTCTATTGTTGTTTGTTTGGTCATTTATTTAATGACTTGGCTGGAGTAATTCTCTGATGTCTGTCTTCCCAACAATGTGTAGCCCCAGATGGCCCTCTCAAATGTCTTTCCTTTTTTTTAAAAAGACTGACTTCTTAGGGTTGCCCTGGGGTTGACATAAACCACTTATTAGTCATAGATTGTGCTTAAGCCTGCCTTAGCTGGTTAGATTTTCACTGTTTACCATTTAATATGTGTGTGACTTAGAGATTATTTTCTAAGGAGATTCAGGGTTCTATCTCCAGTCATTCCTTGAACATGTACACAGTCTTTCAGACTGTCAGGTATGAGTGTGCTTTTATTTTCGACTCTGGATTCTTAGAAGCTGTCCCTGGGTCAGAGTAACTTATTCTTCAGTTTTTGATCATAGGTTATATTAAAGCCTCTTGAGCCTTATTCCTTGATGGATTTCTCTGTGGCTTTGGGGAATGCCTTTAAGTTTGCCCCAAACCCACTTCAATTTCCCCCTACTGGGTGCAACCTATTTCATGTACATAGCCTTCTGGACCCCCATGGTTGAGTGTGATCTTAGCAGGGCCCTTATTTGCTGTCTTTCTCTGGTTCTTTCTGCTGATTTTCTGTGTGGTGTACTTTTTTGCTTGTTTCTGCTGTCTTGGAGCCACCAAAGTGTTTTTGATAGTGCCCTTAGGAATGAACTTCTCCAAGCCCTATTCCAAATAAAGTCAATCTTCTCAGGCAGAGCTGCTAAGCTCTTTGTTCTTCAGGCTGCATTGGGCAGAACAGAACCTCTGCACTGCTGCTCTAGAGCTGGGAATGGGGACACCTGTAGTCTGACAGAGTGCTGGGAGGAGGGAAGGTATATAGCCCCCTGTTTTCTCAGCTTGTCCCTCTTAGTATGGAACTTCCATTCTACTAGCAAATTGAGGAAAGGATGATGGGGCCCCTTGGCTTGTTGTTAGGGCGGGAGTCTATGAGTGGGAGCTACCAGGGCTGAGTAGGATGAGAGTCACTGGAGACCTGGCCTTTCTGTGGCAAAACTATAGCCTTAGACTAGGAGCTGGGGGAAATGGGAGTCCTCATCTTTTTGTTCACACCCACCCAGAGGGAGGTGTATGTGGGAAAGGTGTTGATGGGAGCAGCTCATGGCTCACATGCCACAGACTCTCACTGTTCTTATTGAGATTTAGTAGATTTTCTTGAATAATTTTTTCTCTATTTGATACATGTCTTTATGACAATTTTCAGACACTTTAAATGTTGTTTTTCACCTGTGAAATGGTTAATTCACTAGGGAGAGGATCCATGGAGTTCTTCACTATGCCATTCCAGAAGTCTTAGAAGTTCTACCTCCTGTTTTTTTAAATTTAATATCTATCATAATTTTTAGTTTTATTGAATGGTCAAATGATAGTGCCTTTTCACTGTCGACTCTTTGGAAATTAGTGAGATATTCTTAAGGCCTATTTGCATGTTTTCCCTGAATTTTGCCTTATAAAATGTTACTGTTTCAGTCTGCTCAGTCCATTCTGTTTTAATCTTCTTGATCATTTGTAGGCTAAAAAGTGTATGTTAAATTCTTCCGTTGTAATTGTTCAAGACTCTTTTCTTGTAATCTGAACAGAGTTGTTCTTATTCGTTGTGTGTCTAGGTTGGTTTTGTTGTAACTTGAGATTTTTTAGAGGTGAGGTATAAAATAATTTTTGTAATTCAGTTCCATCTGAATCCTTGTTTTTCAATAGAAGAGTTGGAATTCATTTGCCTGACTAGATATTAGGCTTTTTTTGGAACTGTGTTCTTGTAAATATTGTTGAATGTTGTTATTTGGCACCACAGTGCATAGTGGGAGGAACCTCTCTAGGTTTAAAAATACATGTCGTCATATTGAAGTTGGCTAGTCTGTGCCTTATTATTGTTCAGAATTTGGTTTCTTTTTAGAAGTGTATCACCTGAGTATATATAGTTAGACATTAATTTTTATATACTCAACTTCCAGTCAGCTGATAATTTTATTCATTATATACTGATACTCGTAGATTGCCATTTATATATTTCAGTCTTTCATGAAAAGGTGGTACTATCAGCTGTTTTCACTTGGGAAAAGGACAAGATAGTTGTCAGTCAAAGTTGCTGGGAGCGTTCATTGCCGATACCTCTTGGGGGCATCTGTGACCACCATAGCTCAAGTGTGTTCCTCATAGGTACAGTATGTCAGGGCTGGCATGGCTGAATGACAGCCCATGTCGAATTCTTGTGGACGGTTGGAATGGCCTAAACCTTGCTCATTCATGTAGGACTGTCTGTCATCTCTTAGGTCCCTGTATCAGACTTCCTTAGATAGGCTTACTTTCCGACAGAAAGATAAACCTCTTTTTACACCCTTGATACAGCAATCAGTTGAATGTTAGGAGGTTTTAAGAGGCATGGTAGGCTATGTCCTGGCTCCTGCCTCAGTGCCTGTGAAGATTCTTCCTATCTTGCAGGGTTTTTGGGTCTAAGGAAAACAGTGCCTTTGTGAAATCCTGCTAGGGCTATTTTTATATCCTTATTTATGTTTTCATGTTTGTAAAAATTAGAGTACTGTCAGAAAAAAATTCATGTTATGAAGTAAAGTTGGTTAAATTGTAAAGCTGATCTTGACTTTTGAAGATAATTGTAAAATTCAGATTTGTTTAAAGGACTTATAAGGTATTTGTTTCATTTTTGTTTGTGTTTCTCTACCCTAAGACTTGCTACATTTGTGATGAACAAGGAAGAGAAAGTAAAGCAGCCACTGGTGCTTGCATGACCTGTAATAAACACGGATGTCGACAGGCTTTCCACGTGACATGGTATGTTTCCATCATTGTATAGAACTGAAATTGGGAGTTAAAGACTTAGTTAGGTACCCAAATATTATGTACAGCAAATTTTATTGGGATAGTGTCTATGTTTAGATTTACTTATTTGTAATGAAGATAGTGCTAATAATTGCATGTATTTACCAAAGTGAATTTTCAATAGGTGAACCCTGGTTCTAATGTCTTATTCAGTTTTATTTTGTTTAAAATACTGGTATTGGTTACCTACCCTTTGACTTGTTATTAGAATTAAAAGAGGTGATGTAGGTAAACTTAGTGCAGTGCCTGAAATACAGGTAAGAATTTAGCAAATGACACTGTTTCTTCGCTGTCTGTGTTTTGAGGGGAGAAAAAAGCAATCACCATCATTCTCAGTATTATAGTGGCTACTTCTTAAAGAGCTACTTAGATATTTTTTCAGCATAAAATTTCAAGAGCAGAAATTATCCTAAAAATATTCGATGTAATAGACAACAGTTCAAAATAAAAGTTTGTAAATAACCCATGTATTTATTAATTTTAAGAATCAGCTATATCTAGCAGCCTATAGAAGTACATACTTTACTGAACTTTTAGTGTGTGGATTTATGAAGTCCATTTTAGATTACTTTTGGAGAATGGAAAATATTTTTGGTTTTTATAAATTCTCTTAATACTGTACTTAATTTTCCAAAGATGAAATCCTTATTGGGTATGAGATATATGCTAATACTGTAATTTTGGAATGTTAAAAATGGAAGGTCAAATTGACAGGATGACGATTATAAACGTCTGCATTTTGTGTTTTTAAAAAATACGAATATCATAACTTTAGGTTCAGTTCCATTTCTTCTGTTGTTTTTGACTGAAAAACACAGCTTATGTTTTTCTTGCTTATTGTACTGTGCTATGACTTGAAGCATTTTCCTTATAATAGTATGTGATCCACATCTGTGGGCAAATACCATCACATGTCGTTTCAGCACTTTAGAGGCCTGGTCTTTCCGTTTGTACATGTGATACAGATTGAAAAAGTAAAATGAAGTGTTAACTATGGGAGGGAGGGTTTATTTTAAAAAAGGTTAATGTCTTATTGGTGACATAAAACATGTGTAATTTTTTATCCTTGTTAGAGATGGATGAAAAGTTTATTTTAAACCATGAATCTAACTTTTAAAAAACATCAGTCACAGATTGGAGTGAAATGTATTTGATCACAGCTAGAATAAAATCTATTTTCCCTTTTTATCTTAGGGAGAGGTAAGATTTTTCTTACAAACCTGACATGCGTGGAAGTGAATTTTAATTTATATATATATATATATATATATACTGTATATATATATACTGTGGTTTGAAATTTTATTAATATACTTGGCTTTTATTTTCAGTGCTCAGTTTGCCGGACTACTTTGTGAAGAAGAAGGTAATGGTGCAGATAACGTCCAATACTGTGGCTACTGTAAATACCATTTTAGTAAGCTGGTAAGAATTTGTTTTGAATTTAATATTAAAATGATAATTAGTTTTGACAATAGAGTTGACTCTGTTTTATGAAAAGGCATAGTAGCTCTTTCTTTCCCCATGATTTTGGCTTGAGATTAAGTTTGCTTAGCATGTTCTTCATTGGAAATTAAAAGATCTAGTAATTTTAAAAGATTTTGCTTTACCTGGGTTCATTTATAAAGGTGAATATTCTAAAATATTCTGATTTAGAATATATATATATATAGTAAAGTTGGTGTACATTTAGTAGAAAAACAAACATGTAAAGAACTCTTTATAATTTAACACTATTTTTAGTTAACTTAATTTTTGACATTTGATTATACATTTTGTGATTCTTATCACTTCTCATCTTTTTGCTTTATTACTGTTACTCATTTTATTTTTTATTTTCATTTTTATTTACTAGGGGATAGTAAAACTGAAACAAGGCTGTTTTGTGACTTTTTGGTTAAAGATCTTGAGACAAATATATTTACAACTTTGGGGAATATTTTAGATTTGGTCAGTCTTGACTGTTACATAGTAGCATGGATGATCGAGTTAGTGATATTTGATTAACTGTTATACATTTTGTGTCCATGTTGCTTTGAAGATACAGTATTTGTTCAATATCCCAAGAGTTTATTTCTCAGTCTTTAATGATAACAGTCAGATTTGTATACTGAAAGTTTAAGGCTCCTTTGTTTTTCTGTAGTGACTTTTTATTGTTACCTTTCCCTGGTGGATTTCTCTTTTTTAAAATAGGTAATATCATTAGGGGCCCCTTTCTCATGAAATGAGCAGCTTATTCTGGTTCATGGATATGAAATACTTAAGAGTGGGTATATATTGTTTGATATTGAAGACATTTATTTTAATGACTGACAAAGAATATTGAAATGGTTTAAGAGAAATTTTGAGATAGTAAAATTGAAAATTTTGCTTCCTGGATGTCAAAAGCCATACTGGAATCATTTTCTAAATGAGAGATAATATAGATAAAATATAGAAATAATGAAAATGGATTTTGAAGTTTGTGTAAATAGAGTTTTCTCATGGCTAGTTACTGACATGCTCTTATCCTATTTGCTAGTTGGGAAAAAAAGTCTGTTTAATAATTTAATGATTGGATAAGCTCTACATTTGCATGGAATTTGAACATCTTTTATAGTCATTTTTATCTAGTTAAAACTAATTAGTTATGATACCACCAAGTTTTAAACACTTCAAATAACTCTTACCATCGTACTTTATTATGAAATTCTGTAAATATTTTAAACAGAAATGTGTAATACAGTCAGCCCTCCGTATCCATGGGTGGGTTCTGTATCTGCAGGTTTTGCATCTGTGGATTCAACCAACTGCGGTTGAAAGGCCTAGGTGGTTGGATCTGTACTGAATATGTACAGACTTTTTTCTTTGTCTTTATTCCCTAAACAATACAGTACAACAGCTATTTGCATAGCATTTACATTGTATTAGGTATTGTAAGTAATCTTAAAGTAGATGGGAGGATGTGTGTAGGTATATGCAAATACTACACCATGTTATATAAGGGACTTGAGCATCCGTGAATTTTGGTATCCGAGGGGGTCCTGGAACCAATTCCTCCAGATACTGAGGGATGACTGTACTTTTAGTAATGCTTTGAAAAATGCATGAGTCTAATACTGACATTTCCTTTAATTTTTTTCTTAATGAACTGCAGAGGCAAGTTTTTAGAAAACCGTATGCCTTAATTCTGAAAGTATGAGATTAAAAGGCTTCTTGCTTTCCCTAGTGGCATAACGTAACTCTTCAAATCTTTTCTTCTAGTCTTGGCATCTTTCTTCAATTTGGCATTCTCTATTTAGGTTAAAACTTTTTTTTTAAAGCAGACATTGAAAATTATAGTTGATTTCTTTAATGAGGTGGTTTGTGATAAAGTGACAAATAAGCTAATGCTTATTTGAAAATGTAGTCTATTTTCACACATTTTAATAAATGTACAAAAATATGGCATTAATGTTAAATTTAGGTTTAGATTTTCCTTTATAATGCAGTAGATAATATATGGATGGTGTCTAAACTGGATTATATAGTGTGAAGTAGTAAGACTTTTTTTTTTACTTCAATAGACATTTTAAAATACACTTGAATTGGTTTAAGCCTAACAAAAAGATTATTTTAAAAAATTTTATATACATATACATATATGTATATATATTTTCTTTTTTAGAAAAAGAGCAAACGGGGATCTAATAGGTCATATGATCAAAGTTTAAGTGATTCTTCCTCTCACTCTCAGGATAAACATCATGAGAAAGAGAAAAAAGTAAGTGGATTTGTTGTTGCTAAGTATGTAGCACACTACTTAATAGAATTTCTTCCTTTTTTAGGTAAAATTAAGTTCTTAATAGCTGAATGGAGATATTGAAAACTGAAAGTTTTTAACAAAGAGTATTAAGTCAAAGAGTAGATTTAAAATAATGCCATATTTGTGAATATGGTTGTACATATTTCAGCTGAAAATTTGAAATACAACTTGATTGAAAGAATGAGAGATTTCTTGCATGTGTTACTATGGTCATCTTGTGAAATCTTTAGGTGACTTCGGCAATAATAGTTTGTTGCTATATGTTAACAGATTATTTCACATGTAAGTAAACATTTTGTCAGCTTTTTCCCTTTGTAATAGAACGATTTTGAAGTTATATATATTCTTGACTGTTCTTTTTTCCCAATGGTGCTAATGGCTTATTATTTTTTTAATGGCCAAATGTCTTAACATTTGTTTGAGAATATTTTGTCTTTTAATTAAAACACTAAAAGCTTGCCTAATACTAATCTGTCTTCTTCTGACTTACCTGTTTTCTGCTTACATTTTTGCTTATTTTAAAGAATGTAAGTAATTTATAGTAAACTAATAATAAGCACTGTAGAATCATTCATAGGACATATTGCCAACATAGGAAATGGATACTACTGTGAATTGTTTTTGACAAAGTGAGGGATACAGAGTACATCTTCAATTAGAAGAGAATATTACTCTTAAACAGTTGGTATAAATTAGTTTGGAAAGTATTTCCACAGATTGTGTTAAACTAAATCACCTAACATTTTCATGTTTGTAAATACTTAGGATTTGGGAAGGTGATTAAAATGCTAATGTTATTTAAAAACAAATTTGGTTTAAATTTATATTTGTGCTTTTTTTCAAGGTAAAAATATTTTAAAAACATAAATTTTTAGTTTTGAGATTAATTTTCCAATTATGAGTGTGAAATAATTATAACTTTATATTCACCTTTAGAGCACTTGCTAGGTTTATATGTTTTGTAGATCTTAGGCAGCAAGTATAGGTATTCATCGTGATTTCTTTAATGAGGTGGTTTTGTGATAGTGAAAATAGTAGGGTTCTTTCTTGCTGTCTATTGTTGGATTGCCGATGGAAAAATGACAGATTTAATTTAATTAGCGGTTTTAGTAAGAAGTGCTGTGAAATTTTATTTAAGCTTTTAAATCCATTAACGGGATTCTTGGTAGGGCTCAGTATGAATTGTGAAGAGGGAAGTCTTACCCTTGATGTTCTTCTGTTCTGCCATTTCATGAGCACTATCTTGCTTAAAGAAGTGTTCACGGTATGATCTTTATCTTAATCTATGCCCTGTCATGTTATTTTTAAAGGACAATTATTAAATGTAGTACAGTGTTTAATAAACACAGTGGTAATGACTATATTTATTAATCATTACTTTTTGCTCTAGGAATGAATTAGATTTTTCATTTTATGAGTTTTCTGCAGTTGTTGAATACTAGATTAAAAAATGTTGTATTTAGTCAAACTTGCTTAGCTTAGCAGTTGGTATTTTCATTAGTATGTAAATACTGTTTAGATTTTACTTTTAGCATATATAAGTTTAGTGCAACTTGATTTTGTTGTCAAACTTAAAATCAGTTTGTGCATTTTTTTTGTAATAACTAAGATTTTTTGATAATCTATAAAGGCTGTGAGATAAACATTCTGTAAATTTATTATTATTGTTAGACTTGTTTGATTGCCTTGGGAATATTTGGGAACGGACTTTTTTATGATGGTATGATGTTAAGTGGTAATATAGCTGAAAAGATTGGGTGTTATACACTTCTTTTTTTCCATTCCTCCTTTTAAGATTTTAACATCCAGTATGGTTGTCTCAAAAATCTGCTTATCATGTTATAAAATGTTTCATTGAAAGGTATAATCCATTATACCTTTATATCTCCAATGTATCTGCTGTGCCATTATAATCCACTCATAATCCATTCAGATTTTAGTATTTTAAAATACTGTATGTTCTGAGCTAAATTTTGATGATATTATTATTAAGATATATTAGGATCACTCTCCCTCTGAATTCTCTTATCTGCCTTCCTTCTGGCACATATTTTAAAATACTGTGTTTTGGGGGATGGCAAAATAATGCTCACAGACTAAGACTGTCTTTACCAATAGTTTATTTAACACGTGCTCACTGTGGGAATTTCACAAGCCAATAGCATACAGGATATTGTCTTGTAGTAAGCCAGTAAAGTTATAACATACTCCGAACAGAAGATTAATCACACCGTTGTTCCAGGCAAGGGAAGATGAAAGAAAGAAAGCCCAAATTTAATTGAGCTGTACCTTTTCTATGAGATTAGTCCTCAGGAGAGACAGCGTAACCAATGGAGAGTTGATGTCTAGCTCCCAGCACCAGAGTGAAAGTCCCTGTGGCTAGGGCACATTGCTAGGGAACGTTGGCCACTGGTGTTGACAGGCAAGATGGTCTTCGTGGGGCTACTGCACGGCTTTTGCCACTGCTGGTTAAAGAGTTGCCTTTACCATGGCAGGAGCTAATGCCCTAGAAGTGTTTGTAGAGCTGTTTCAGTCAGCAGAGAGTCTCCTTGCCCAGACTGAAAACTTGAATAAGTCCTCACAAACTCTTGGTATTTAAAGGCTAAATGCTCCTGCAAAGGGTTCCTGGACCCAATTCCAATGTGTCTGTGTGTAGAGGTTTCCCCACACCAACAAGCAGTTCTTGGGCACCAGCAGGTTGTCTGAGAATTCAACTCAATTCTGACACTATCTACCCGGAGATAGAATCGGATTCCACAGGTGAAGGGCTCAGTCCCACAAGACAGCCCTCCGGTTCAGAGGCCAGTCACAAACCCAAGTTGTTACCTGTGCTACTGACCTATCAGCTACAAACTGGAGGTTCCAGTGACTTCCACCTTGGGTTCGATTAATTTGCTAGAATTCCGCACAGAACTGAAGAAAACCCGTTTACCCACTAGATTACTGATGTAGTACAAAGGATATTAAAGGATACGAATCAACAGCCAGGTGAAGAGAAACATAGGGTGACTGGCACCTGAAGTGGAGAGCAGTCTTCTGGGATTGAGTCCTTTACCTGTGGAATATGATTCTTAACAAAGGACCTTCTGTCCTCGTGGAGCTTGGGGCCCAGCATGGTGGCATGTAGAAGCACTCTGGTTCCCCCAGGTAGAAGCTCCCTAAAAAGGGAGGGCAACAAGCTGTCCTTTTGGGTTTTTATGGAGGCTGCATTACATAGTCATGATCGACTAAGTTATTGGCCATTGACAATTGATTCAAACTGAGCACACACCCCTCGCCCCCATCACCCAGTCGGGGTGGGACTGAAAGTTTCAATCCTCTGATCAAATGGCTGATTCTCCTGGCAACCAACCCCCACCCAAAGGTGGGATCCGAAAGTCACCTTCATTAATATAAACAAGACACCCATTTCACCTTTATGGCCCTGAAGTGTTTTCATGAACTGAGGACAAGAGACCAAATATTATAACAAAAAATGTTCCCATTGCTCCTATCACTCAGAGAATTCCAAGGGTTTTTGGGAGCTGTGAGCCAGGAACTGTGGATGAAGACCAAATATATCTGGGAAATATATTTTGGTCATCTAAATGACCAAATATAGGTATTTCTTATAAATCACAATATCACAGTCCCCTAGCTATAGTTGCTTCTCCACGTGTTCTTATCAGAAGCCCCCAGCAGTGCCCATCATCAGCTGAGCTATTGAGTGCTTATCAGCTACTACAGAAGTCAAATGATGACATCTGGACACAGCTAACTTCACTCTTAGATTAAAACAGCTTCATTTAAACTGTAAACAAATGGAAAAAACCACTTCACTTAAGTCATAAGTGGATTTGAAGTCATTAAACCAATACACAACATATCATTTATTAAATTATAAGTGATGATAAAGAATATTTAATAGTAAATATTGTGCTATCCAAATCACTTATTTAAAAATGAAATCAACAATTTGTAAGTTAACTTTTTATATAATAATAAGAAAATAAAAAATGTATATATAGCCTTTGCTTTTCAGAGGATTTCTTTGTGGCCCAAGATATATTAGTACTGGTTAGATATTAACTGTGAAATGCCAGCAAGGAGAGAGGAAAAATTAATGATGAGATACTACTTTGAATAAGGACAGTTTCTGTAAAAATTGAAAAACTGGCATATGTTTTTAAAGGAACCAAAGTACTTCTTTGAAATATATTAAAGCTATGTATAGGAGGGGTTTAATTCAATCACAAGATAGTTTGGATTGTGAATTATTGTTTAGGAAGAATATCTTCTAAGACTATTAATGTTAATGTTCACGGTAAAATAGAATTTTCTTTTAAGTCTAGTGTTCTTATATTTACAGAAGCACTGCCATAGAGCGAGATGTGGGTAAGGATTAGGAAATGGAGAGGCATTTCAGACATGGCAACATGTAGTTGTATTGGGAGGCTCCCAGCTTCAGAAAGGATTTTTTTTCTAAAGGCTATGTTGTAGGTCATTATTTAGAAATCAGTGGTTAATTTATTGCATTGAGATAATCATGTAGCATTTCATTTGATCCTCAAACTCATCCTCTTCCAGCTCATTAATGCCAACTAATCTATAATGTATCAAAGTATAGTACTGTACTTATAGTAGGTTACAGCCAAGTCACCATTTATCTCCCACCCCATTCTCCAGCCACCTTACTTGCCCTTGGTTCCATTCTGTTATTGATAGCTGGCAACAGATAAAGGAGCTATTGCCAGTGTAAACACTGTTAGGGTATGGTGGGGTCTGTGGGAGATAAGCTTTTTGGTTAGAGTTTTGTGAACCTCAGGGATTGACTGGACTTCCCTTTTGTTTAGGAGTACTCATCTCTTTGAAGAGAACTGGATTACTTCTGTGGCCCTCAGAAGAATAAAGCTCTCAATCACAGAATTGTCATTATTTCTCTGTATCTTTTTAAAAGTTTTCAGCATTGAGAGTTATCTGTCATCCCCTTCCCTTTTTTGTGTACTTCTTATGGAAATCTTCCACTCAAGTTAAAGTTTTAAGCTTCTACGTGTACACAGAGTTGAGAGGGCAGGGCTTTTCAGGAACAACAATTTAGAATGTCTGGGAGCTGGTGGGGCTGAAGAGTCACATGAGATCAGACTATCTAGTTAAGGGGCCAGTTCATAAGGAGTTTTATAAGTAATGCTAGTTTCATCCTTCATCCTGGGGTGTTGGGCAGCCAGCCCAAAGGATTACCTTTGTTTTACTCTTCATACAATGGTTTTCTGACAGTGGTCTAGATTTTATCTTTGTCTGGAAACCACTCCCTACTTTTAGCATTGTTTTCTGTCCGGAGAGACTGGGAATTTTCAAAACCAGCAGGTTTGGTTCCTTTTTGTCAGTAGTCCTTCCTAATTTAGTTTATCTCTATACTCCTGCTTTTTACTCTAAATAGCAAAAAAATCAGGCTGCACCTTCAACATATTTACATAGAAAATCTCCATAATTACCTAGAAAATTGTATTAAATCATACAATTCAATAAGTACATTTTGTCTATTCTGTGTTTCTACAGGCAACAATGTTGCTAAACTTCCAGTTATGACATAACAGGAACTCCTTTTCCTCTAATTTTTAATTACATATTTCTCACTTACTTTTACTCCCTAGATAGCAGCCTCCTGAAAGGCCGTGACGTTTCTAATAACAGTCTCTTCTATGCTCGTTAGGCTTTCACTCATAATCTCCAGATAGCCCTTCTAGTTTCTGACTGCTGCCTAATTCCAGGCAACTCCCACATTTTTAGGTTTTTTGTTACAGTAGTATCCCACTTCTTGTAACAAAATCTATATCAGTTACCTTTTGTAGCATAACAAATCCCTGAGATTTAGTGACTTAAAACTATACTAAACACTTATTGTCTCATAGTCTCTATGGGTAAGGAATTTGGACTTAACTGGGTATTTCTAGCTCAGGGTCTCTTATCAGATTGCAGTCAAGATGTTGGCAGGACTACAGTCATTTGAAGGCTTGACTACAACTGGAGTTTATGCTTCCAAGATGGTTTATTCACATGGCTGGCAAGTTGGTACTGGCTGAACAAGAACTTCAGTTTCTTGCTGCGTAGACCTATCCTTAAGACTGCTTGAGTGTCCTTATGACATGGCACCTTGCTTTTGCCAGAGTGAGTGGTCTAAGAGAGAGCAAGGTGAAAGCTGCAATAGTTTTTATGACCTAGCCTCAGATGTCACATGTTGTCTCCCCTCCCCCCCCAGTTGAATGCCTTTTTTACTAAACTATTTTTTGGTGGTAAAATACATATAAAATATCATTTGCCATTTTAACCACTTTTAAGGCACACCTTCATTTTTGCAATATTCTTGTGGTTACATAGGGTAGCCTGTTCAATGTGGGTGGATACTACCTAGGAGCAAAGACCATTGGGAACTATCTTGGAGGCTAGCTATGACACTCTGAGAATGGGGCAAATATTCTGTTTCTTATCAAATTTTCACCCACAGGTCTTAGCATTGATTGATGATTCTACCTGAAATAAATAATGTCTGACAAAAGGTGGTTTTCTAATTCCATCATTCATTCTATATCCATTCTTTGTCACTGTACTGTAAATTAGAGCTTTCCTCCCTTTCTCCCTTTCTTATCTCATCAGTAATGGAGAAGGGAGGAATCTATAGAGGAGATCAAGAAGTAGGCATAAATAGAGGAGGAAAATAAGGAGAGACTGGTATTGTGGAATCCAGGGAAAGTGAATATTTCAAGAAGGAGGGTCAGTGCTCAGCAGTATTAGATGCATATGAAATGTCAAGTAATTTCAAGATAAACATATCCATTGGATTTAATGTTAAAGAAGTTGTTGAGGAGTTTCAGTGTAGTGGTGGGAGGAGAAGCTAATTGAAGTTGGTAGATGAATAGAGTAGGTATGAGAAAGTGTAGATAGAGTACTTAACTCTTGTAAACATCTCAGATGTGAAGAGGAGAGGTGAGGAATAGGGCAATAACTGGAGGAATATGTGAAATTAAAGTGTAGTAATGGACAAGAAGAATACTGTGTCCTTCCCTGTTTTAGGGGGGAAGGAAGAAAAGAGGCCCGTAGGTGAATAACTTGGTCACCTGGATAATGGTGCAGCAGAGAAAGTAGATATGGGCAAAAGGGAGATATTGTTGAGGCAGATTGCGTATAAGGGTAAGGAAACAAAAAAAAAGCAAGGGAGGATAAGGAAACAAAAATGTTTAAAGTACTAGATCATGAGATCAAGGTTGGATAATAGATGTCACTGAAACTAGAGAATGGGGACATAGAGATTTGGAGGAAACATTGGAGCAAGGGCCTGGAGGGACTCAGTGAGATCCAAGAACAAGTAAGAATATGAATCAACTGCAAGATTATGGAGAAAGAATAGATCATAGTGGTTTAATATTTGAGATTGTTTTGGCACCAGTTATTGGGAGACAATTCACGAGTCTCTCACATCTGGAACACATCTTGTGAGTAGAGGCCCTGACTGCCTTTGTTTCAGATTATCTTTTCAAAGTTGTTTGTATAAATGAACAGCCTTGGAAAATGGAGGCATCATCATCTAGAGCAAATAGATTTGCTTACAGCCTTGGAAGATATAGAGATAATATCTCTTTCTGGGGTAATTGGCAGGCATGCTTACTGTTCATAATTGGGTTCCCTAAGCCCAAGGTTCCTCTCCTGTAATGAAACTCACTGTGTGTGCAAGCGTCATCTGGCCCTCTTCAGGTCATCCCGTCAGAATTGGTGCAAATGCTGACACTCCGGCTACTGCTGTTGCTGTGAGCAATAAAACCCTTGTGTCCAACCCAGCAGTCTTGTGTCTTCCTCCACCATGAAGGTGGTGCTTTCCTTCCACCATGAAACTGGTGGGCTAATTGATAGTTTGCAAGTACGATAAGATCTTAGACCCTTTACAGTTTTGGGACAAGATGTGATTATAGGTGTGCTGAAGGAGAATTTAAGTGAAAGCCACTGGAATTGAGGATTTTTGGGGACTGTGTGGGTTGTCCTTATCTGGGTAACACATCCACTCTTGTGGTCAGGGATGTTGGTGATTGAAGGTCTCAAGATCACATGGAGTAGGGAAGTGTTACCTAAAGAAAAATAATGGACAGACAAAAACAAGAAATATCCACTAGTAAATGACAGAGCCAGGATTTAACACCAAGTATGCCTGATTCCAAAGTCCATGGGTTTTTTTCCCAAAAGTTTTTTTGCCTTTTACTTGGAGGTTTAATAATCACATTTCTTTAGAAGTTAGGCAAATCAGATGTATTACAAATTGAAAAATTTTTTTTGTATTAGTACAAATGGTGAAGTTTTCACATGTTTTAAAAAGAATGCTAATCAAAGAATCTTTTATGAATCCTCTACTTTGTTCTAGGAAGTTGTTTTTTAGACTGATTGGTGTTTGGGAGAAGAGATTTGTAAAGAACTTGTAACTTAGAAGGGATAGATACCTTGTCAAAAGAGAATAGAAAGTGAAAGTTACAAGTAGATGTGAATAGCCTTTTTGAAATTTTGCTTGAATTCAGATATTGAAGACAAACATTAATACAGTGTGCATCAATTAAATGGCATGTCCATGAAATGGAATTTTATGACTAGTTTAATTGACCGAGGGCTGACTTCTTTATTCAACAGAGTTATCGTCTTTTGTAAGGTTGAGATTACACATAATGTAGACTCAAATGCTTAAATTCACTTAAGTGTTTAGAGTTACATTCCAGCTGTCTAAAATCATAGCATTATGGAGATTAAGTGACTATAACAAATTGTTTTCCATTAATAATACAAATATTTGTTAATGTATTTATTATCTAGTTTAATTTCCTTTATCATAGATGAATAAATAAGGACATAAATGTTTAATTGAGTGTCATGAATGTTTATGAGGCATCTACTGAATTCAAGACACCATGCTCAATTCCTAGGAAAACAAACAGAAGTCAAAAATCTGGAGAATCACATTGACATTAAGCAGTTCATCCAAAGTTATGTATTTGGGGGCATAACAGTGAGAGAGCCCAGTTTGTATTTTTAAAATTCTGCGCTCTTTCCATATGACTTTTCTTTTGTATATTTAGAAATGTAGCTATAAGCAGTGAGAGTGTTAATAGTTATTAGGTTAATAGTTAATAGTTAAAAGCTGTTTCACTACTGTATTTCATCTAATCTGATTTGCCACTGATTATAAGATGCACCTTTATTTTGCATATCACTAAGAAAGAAAAAAGAATGCCAAGTAAATATGACACAGGATCATTGTAATAGACACCCCAATTTTAGAGATTTAAGTAAGTTTCTTAGAATCTATTAAATATGTCACAACAAGGAACTTTTAAGTTCATATCATTTTACCTAATAAGTATTAGATATAAACTTTAAGATTTATAAATGATTATTTATCACCATTAAGCCATTTATAGTAACTAACATTTAGAAATGATATAAATGGCCAATACTAGACTAAAAGTTACGGCACATCTGTAGAATGGGATATTATGTTTTGCCTCAGTTTCCTCATTGCATCAAGGTGATATTAGTACTTAACCTCATAGGGTTGTTGTAAAAGTTATATTTAATACATGTAAAATGCCTTGGCACATATTAAAGTACTTCCTGAAAATCTCGTTGTCTAGGCAGAAAACTCAATAGCATGTTAGTGTTAGTGAATAATATTATTAAATTTAAAATTATGACTTAGAAGACAAATGATGTGCGAAGAGGTTTTTGATATGTGAAAGATGCGGTATAAATAATTTACATGCAAGTTTATTTTTACCTTTATATTTTAAAAGATTTTAATATTACAGGAAATTTGCATGAGTAGTACAAAGAACAACTGTATATGTTTAATTTGGATTCAGCAATTTTTGACATTTTACCACATTTGATTTATCTTCATTTTTATACATACACATAAAATATATAGACATTTAAAAATATCTGTTTATGGCCATTTGAGAATTAGTAGCTCCCATTGTGACACTTCATCTCTAAATAGCTGGGCATGTATCTTCTGAGGACTTTTCTTCTACATTGCTATAATGTAATTATCTTACTTAGGGAATTTAACATTAATATACTACTACTACTCTCTAATATACAGTCCATATCCAAATATCTCCTGTTGTCCCAAAAATGTCCTTTATAGCTGCTTTAAAAAGAAATTGATCCAGGATTCAATCAGGTATTAACCATTGCATTTAGTCGTTATGTCTTTTAGTCTCCTTTAATCTCAGACAATCCCCAGCTTTTTCTGCTTTCATGACGTTAACGTTTTTGAAGAGTCTAGACCAGTTGTTTTACAGAATGTCCCTCAACTGGGATTTGTCTTATTTCTTTTCTCCTGATTAGATTCATGTTAAGTATATTTGATAGAAATACCATATAAGTGGTGCATTGTTCACAGTGCATCATATCCTTTTTTTTGCTGTCATCATATATCCTTTTAGTGGGGTGGTATTTAGAAAACATTTCTGTTTGGAGTGGGTCCCTGTCTAAAATGGACCCCTGCCTGGAAAGTTAATTTGAGACACCACATCAGGCCTTCTTACTGTGGGCCTCTTGCACTTATGCAGTATTGGCAAGTGCAGAACCCTTCCTTGTTTCAGCTGCTGTTCTCAAATTGGCCCTTTGTGCTTTCCAGAGGATACTGTCGACGACTTGGGGGTTTTCTTGTTGCTTCCTTTCCCCCTCACAAATGCTATTACCATGCAGGTCTTGTAGTTCTTTGTTTCAACCTGCTTGTATTTTGGGGTTCATGGCAATACTTTGACGCTTGGTTTTGTTGTAAATGTTATTCCATGAGTTTTTGATTTTCCTAAGTTGGTTGTTTTTATGTGGGGATTCAGAAAGATTGAGAAACTGTGCTGCTGCCACCATCTTCCTTTTCTTACTATTTTAATTTCTTTCTTGTTTAAAAGGGTTTTTCTCTATTATATCTTCTTTTATTGTCTGTTTATATAGACTTGATTTTTATATGTTAATTTTATATTTTGCTACCTTATTTTATTGTTGAGATAGTTTTATCACTGATTCATGTTATTGTTTCACTTAAAATTTTAAAGGAGTTTAGCTTCAGATAATAATTTGTGACAGAAGTAGTTCAAACTAATTTTATAAGACTTGAGTGTTTTGCTGAATCCTTGTGTCATAACTATTTTAAAAGCAGGTGGTTTTCTTTTTGTTTGCTTTTCGGTTTAAAAATAGGCAGTAGCGAAAACAAACCAATCTCAAACTTTTAGTTGTAACATTTCAGTTAAATGGGGGAATGGATGAAGAAAAAGTATGTAGTGTATAGACACAATATATTAATATAAGCAATTTGGGGTAGCTGTTCAACCACTTGTACTTCCTCTCTGTATACGCTTGTTTCATTTCTCTTATGATGATGGTAATGATAATGACATGAGTCCTACGGTTCTCTCTCTGTAGTAGTCCCCCCCTTATGTTTTTATTATGGTAAGATACATGTAACATAAAATTTACCATCTTAACCATTTTTTAAGTGTACAGTTCAGTGGCATTAAATACATTCATATTGTTTTGCACCCATCACCACCATCTGTCTGCAGAACTCTTTTCATTTTGCAAAATTGAAACTCTGTTAGCCATTAAACAATAACTCCTCATTCCTCCCTCCCCTCCAGCCCCTGGCAACCACCATTCTACTTTCTGTTTCTAGGAATTTGACTACTTTAGATTTCTCATACAAGTAGAATCATACAGGATTTGTCTTTTTGTGACTGGCATTATTTCACTTCGCATACTGTCCTGAGGGTTCATCCATATTGTGGCATATGTCAGAGTTTCTTTCCTTTTTAAGGTTGAATAATATTCTACTGTATGTATAAAATACATTTTGCTTATTCATTTATCTCTTAATGGACACTTGGGTTGCTTCCATGTTTTAGCTGTTGTGAATAATACTGCTATCAACGTGGGTGTACAAATATTTCTTCATGATCCTGCTTTCAATTCTTATGGGTATATACCCAGAAGTGTAATTGCTGGATCACATGGTGGTTTTGTGTTTAATTTTTTGAGGAATCTCCATACTGTTTTCCACAGCAGCTCTGTCATTTTACATTCCCACGAACAAGCGTTTTAGTTTCTCCACATCCTTGCCAACACTTTTTTTTTTCTGTAGTAGTTTTGTACCTTCATTATAATAAGTTCTCTCGTCTTTGGCCCTTTTATTTATCTACTTGGGACTGATTGCTGTCAAATAAACTTTGTGTACTGATAGTTACATTAGAGGAAAAGTGAAAGGAGTATATGCAAATGTAAATTTTTATTGATTTAGTATGAAGTTCTAGACCACACTGTCCAATACAACTTTCTGCAGTGATGGAAATGTTCTTTGACTCTTGTTTAATACCATACCCATTAGCCACATCTGCCTATTGAGCACTTGAAATGTGTCAAACTGAGGTATTGAATGTTTAATTTTGTTTAATTTTAATTAAGTTAAATTTAAATAGCTACATATGGCAAGTAGATGCTATATTGGACAGCATGGCTCTCCTCTAGAAAAAAAGAGAGTCTGGTTGTTTATGTTTAAGGTTTTCTCGATAAATGTTAGGGTTACTTGTGTTTAAATTATGAAACATTTTTATTCAATTTCTTATTTTGTTTATTTACTTCATCACGAAGAGCATTACTCTCAAATATGGGACTCAGTGGGCACTAATAAGTTTTAGGTCAGCCAATAATAGATAAGGAATTACTTTGTATTAAATCTTTCAGGCAACAAGTAGATTGGAAAGTTTTTGTGATGAAAAATTATGGATATAGTAGTTTATTCTTTATTGATGAATTACTAGCAGAATCTACTTAGAAAGAGGATAGTTACCTTATATGATTCTGTATAGTAAAATCAGTCAATTGACATTTTTCTGACTAAATTCTTGTATAGGCCTATTTTTTTTAATCTTAATTGTCACATATAACCACAGATGATTTTAAAAAAAGTGTAAGGTCATAGTGTTTTCTGAAATTGAGTACTGCTAGCTTAGGTTAGGCTGAATGGATAAAATAAATATATAGGTAAGCCAGTGTGACATAGGGCCAGAGAGAAGAAAAGAAAGTGCTTGTGGGAATTTGGCAGAAGCTTCCTGTGAGGTAAATAGGAAATGCTAAATGAAAGAAGTGGTATTTGAGAAAAGTCTTGAAGGTTGTCAGGAGATGTGAAGGGACAATAACATGAACAATATTTTCAGAGTCCGAAAGTTAGAAAGTTCAGAGTATTTTGAACATGGAGAAGGTTCAGTTTGTTGAAAAGGTGGAGTAGGGAATAGGAATGATAAGCATAAAAATACAGGTTAAGGCCATTTATGACAATCCAGTGAGGAGGTTGCATTCAACACTCTATTAAACCAATGAAATTTCTCTATAAGTCTTATTCGCCTTTATAAGTATTTATCTTTGTATTTCAATGCTTATGTGCCAAATAAATAAGTAAATTTTTACTTAATAAGTGATTGTAGAATGATGGTGACGACCACAGTGACAAAAAGCAACAATAACTAACATGTATGTAGTATTTCCTATATGTCAGACACTGTTCTAAGTATATGTATTAACTCATATAATCCCCAACAACAAACTTGTGAGGTAGGTACTACTACTATTAAACTATGGTGTAGAAGTTTAACAGCTTGCACAAACTAGTGTAGTTAGTAAGATAGGCTGAATGTGAATCCATTGTGTCTGGCTCCCGAGTCTGTGCTCTTAACCACTATACTATGCTGCTTAAGCATGTTAGCCTGAATCAGATTTAAAGTAATGAAGTCTGAACTGAGCTTAATAGCTAGCTATATGAATGGAAAGATATGGGAAATGATATTCAAGGTGCTGAAGGAATAAAATCTATATTGTCTGGGATCTGATTGGTAGTGGTAGGCCAAGGGAAAAGGTGCATTGCGGGTGACAGATGGTTTCAGGCTGTCTTAACTAGGCATGTGATACCATAAGTACAAGTAGGGACTTGAGGAAAAGGTAGTTTGTGAACATTATAAAAAGGAGGAACTGATGAGTCTGATTTTAGTCACATTAAGAGTAGAGTACAGTAGAATGGGAAATATTTTAAAGGCCATTAGAAATGTGAATCTGGAGTTTGAGATGAGTTGAGCCAGATGTATATCTGATCAAAAAATGAAATTATTAATATTTTAAAAGCTTGTAAAATTAGGAGATTGATTTGATAGGAAAGAAGATAGAAGAAGAGTTGTCAGACTTAAGTGATGAGGCTTTACTTGGACTGAAGGATTGGCACATTAGACATAATGAAAGGGAAAAGCAATTTGTTGGAATCATATTCTACCATTGCCTCCAAACAAGCTTTTCTGTTTTTGGTGGTGTTTTTTTTTTTTTTTTTTCTGATGTCTTAATAGTTTATAACATTGTGAAATTTTATTTGTACATTATTGTTTGTCAATCACCATATAAATGCTTCCCCTCACCCCTTGTGCCCACCCACTCTCCACCTTGCCCCTGGTAACCACCAAACAGTTCTCTCTGCCCATGTGTTAGTTTATTATATTCCATGTATGAGTGAAATCATGCAGTGTTTGTCTTTCTCTCTCTGGCTTATTTCGCTTAACATAATATTCACCAGGTCCATCCATGTTCTTGCGAATGGGACAATTTTGTCTTTTTTTATAGCTGAGTAGTATTCCATTGTATATATACCACATCTTGTTTATCCAGTCATCCGTCGAGGGACACTTGGGTTTCTTCCACTTTTTGGCTATGGTGAATAATACTGCAGTGAACATAGGGGTGCGTAAGCCTCTTTGGATTGTTGATTTCAGGTTCGTTGGATAGATACCCAATAGTAGGATAGCTGAATCATAAGGTATTTCTATTTTTAATTATTTGAGGAATCTCCATACAGTTTTCCATTGAAGTTGCACCTGTTTGCATTCCCACCAGCAGTGGCTTAGGGATCCCATTTCTCCATAACCTTTCCAACATTTGTTGTTTTTTGTCTTGGTGATTATAGCCAATCTAACGGTTGTAAGGTGATATCTTAGTGTAGTTTTGATTTGCATTTCCCTGATGATATGTGATGTTGAACATCTTTCCATGTGACTGTTGGCCATCTGTATATCTTCCTTGGAAAAATGTCTATTCATATCCTCTGCCCATTTTTTGATTGGGTTGCTTGTTTTTTTGTTATTCAGTTGTGTGAGTTCTTTATATATTATGGAGATTAATCTATTGTCAGATATATGATTTGCAAATATTTTCTCCCACCTGGTGGGTTGTCCATTCATTTTGATCCTGGTTTCATTTGCCTTGTAGAAGGTCTGTAATCTGATGAAGTCCCACTTGTTTATTTTTTCTTTTGTTTCTCTTGTCCAAGTAGACATGGAATCTGAAAAGATCCCTTTATGACTAATGTCAAATAGTGTAGTGCCTATATTTTATTCCAGGAATTTTATAGTTTCAGGTCTTTGATCCATTTTGAGTTAATTTTTGTGTATGGCGGTAGAAGATGGTCTACTTTCATTCTTTTGCATGTGGCTGTCCAATTTTCCCAGCACCATTTATTGAAGAGGAGACTTTCCTTTCTCCATTGTATGTAGTTAGCTCCTTTGTCGAAGATGAGTTGTCTGTAGGTGTGTGGTTTTATTCCTGGGCTTTGAATTCTCTTCCAACGAACTGTGTGTGTTTCTGTACCAGTACCAAGCTGTTTTGATTACTATAGCTTTGTAGTATATTTTGAAGTCAAGACTAGTGATGCCTCCAGCTTTGTTCTTTTTTTTCAGGATTGCTTTAGCTATTCAGGGTCTTTTGTTGCCCCATATGAATTTTAATATTCTTTGTTCTATTTCCATGAAGAATGTCATTGGGATTCTGATTGGGATTCATTGAATCTGTAGATTGCTTTAGGTAGTATGGACATTTTAAATATCCATGTGAATGGGATATTTTTCCATTTTTTTATGTCTTCAATTTCTTTCAATAGCATCTTAGAGTTTTCATTATATAGGTCTTTCACCTCCTTAGTTAAATTTATTCCCAGATATTTTATTTTATTTATTTATTTTTTTTGTTGCGATTGCAAATGGGATTGTCTTTTTGAGTTCTTTCTGTTAGTTCATTCTTGGCATATGCAACCGATTTTTGTAAGTTGATTTTATACCCTGTGACTTTGCTGTAGTTGTTGATTATTTCTAATAGTTTTCCAATGGATTCTTTAGGGTTTTCTATATATAAAAGCATGTCATCTACAATAGTGAGAGTTTCACTTCTTTGCTTATTTGGCGTCCTTTTATTCCTTTTTCTTGCCTAATTGCTCTGGCCAAAACCTCTAGTACTATGTTGAATAAGAGTGGTGAGAGTGGGCAGCCTTGTCTTGTTTCTGTTCTCAAAAGAATGGCTTTCAGTTTTTCCCTGTTGAGTATGATGTATGGCCTTTATTATGTTGAGGTACTTTCCTTCTATACCCATTTTATTGGGAGTTTTTCTCATAAGTGGATGTTGGAGCTTGTCAAATGCCTTCTCTGCATCGATTGAGATGATCATGTGGTTTTTATTCTTTGTTTTGTTAATGTGGTGTATCACATTGATTGATTTGCAGATTTTGAACCATCTCTGTGTCCCTGGTATAAATCCCACTTGATCATGGTGTATGATCTTTTTGATGTATTGCTGTATTTAGTTTGCCAATATTTTGTTGAGGATTTTTGCATCTATGTTCATCAGTGATATTGGCCTGTAGTTTCCTTTTTTTGTATTGTCTTTGTCTGGCTTTGGTATCAGGGTGATGTTGGCCTCATAGAATGTGTTAGGAAGTGTTCCATCTTCCTCTATTTTTTGGAATAGTTTGAGAAGGATAGGTATTAAATCTTCTTTGAATGTTTGGTAAAATTCTCTGGAGAAGCCATCTGTCCTGGACTTTCATTTTTTGGGAGGTTTTTGATTACTGTTTCAATCTCTTTACTTGTGATTGGTCTCTTCAGTTTCTCTATTTCTTCTTGATTCAGTTTTGGTAGGTTGTATGAGTCTAGGAATTTATCTGTTTCTTCTAGATTGTCCAATTTGTTGGCATATAGTTTTTCATAGTATCCTCTTATAATCCTGTGTATTTCTGTGGTATCTGTTGTAATCTCTCCTCTTTCATTTCTAATTTTGTTTATTTGAGCCTTCTCTCTTTTTTTTTTAGTGAGTCTAGCTAAGGCTTTGTTAATTATTTTTATCTCCTCAAAGAACCAACTCTTTGTTTCATTGATCCTTTCTACTGCTTTTTTGGTTTCAATTTCATTTATTTGTGCTCTAATTTTTATTATTTCTCTCCTGCTGACTGTGGGCTTTGTTTGTTGTTCTTTTTCTAGTTCTGTTAAATGTAGTTTAAGGTTACTTATTTGGGATTTTTGTTGTTTGTTAAGGTGGGCTGTGTTGCTATGTGTTTCCCTCTCAGGACTGCTTTTGCTGCATTCCATATGAGTTGGTATGGTGTATTTTCATTTTTGTTTGTCTCCAGGTATTTTTTGATTTCTCCTTTAGTTTCGTCAATGATCCATGGGTTGTTCAGTAGCTTGTTGTTTAGTATCCACATCTTTGTCGCTTTCCCTGTTCTTTCCTTGTAGTTGATTTCTAGTTTCATAGCATTATGGTTGGAAAAGGTGCTTGTTATGATTTCAGTCTTCTTAAATTTATAGAGGCTTGCCTTGTTTCCCCACATATAGTCTATCCTTGAGAATGTTCCCTGTGCGCTTGAGAAGAATGTGTAATCTGCTGTGTTTGAATGGAGTACTCTATATACATCTATTAAGTCCATCTCATCTAGTTTTTTGTTCAAGTCCAGTATTTCCCTATTGACTTTCTGTCTGAATGATCTATTCATTGATGTGAGTGGGGTGTTGAAGGCCCCCACTATTATTGTGTTTCTGTTAATATCTCCTTTTAGGTTTGTTACTAGTTGCTTTATGTACTTTGGTGCTCCTGTGTTGGGTGCATATATATTTATAAGTGATATGTCTTCTTGGTTGAGTGTCCCTTTTATCATTATATATTGCCCCTCTTGGTCTCTCATTACCCTTTTTATCTTAAAGGCTGCTTTGTCTGATATGAGTATGGTCACACCTTTTTTTTTCCCTGTTAACTTGGAGTATTGTCTTCCATCCTTTTACTCTAAGCCTGTGTTTGTCTTTAGAGCTGAAATGTGTTTCCTGAAGGCAGCATATTGTTGGGTCTTGGTTTTTAATCCATCCCACCACTCCTTGTCTTTTGGTTGGAGAATTCAATCCATTTACATTTAGAGTGATTATTAATATATGAGAGCTTGGTGTTGCCACTTTCTCACTCATTTTCCAGATGTTTTCATTTGCTTTGTTTCTTGTCTTGTGTGATTCCGACTACCAGTTCAGTTTGATAGTTCTGTATGATGGTTTTCTTAGTTTTCTCTTTATTTATCATATGTGTCTCTGCTTTGAATATTAGTTTAGTGGTTACCATGAGGTTCTTACAAAAAATCTCAGAGATGAGAGAGTCCATTTTCTGGTGGCCTCTTATTTCTTTTGTCTAAGTCGATTCTATCCATTTCCTCTTCCTCTTCTAAATTTTTGTTGTGCAACTTATTCCATCCTGTGTTGTGACTTCATGTTTATAGTGATGAGGTTATGTTTGTTTTTCGTGTTTTCCTTCCCTTGATCTTTGATGTTATAATTGTTTGCTAACCTATTCTGATAGAGCTGCAATTTATCTGATTTTGTCTACCTGTTTTCTCCTTGCACAAAGCTTTGTATCTCCTCTCTCTCTTTTGTTTTTTTTTTCAGGCATGCGGGCCTTCTTGAGTATTTCTTGCAGTGGGGGTCTTGTGGCCATGAATTCCCTTAGCTTTTGTTTATCTGGGATATTTACTATTTCTCCATCATTTCTGAAGGATATTTTCACTGGATGGAGTATTCTTGGCTGAAAGTTTTTACCTTTCAGAATTTTTTTTTTTTTTTTTTTTTATTGATGTCTTAGTTTATAACACTGTGGGGTTTTAGTTGTACATTTTTGTCCGTCACCTTGTGTATGTAACCCTTCACCCCTTGTGCCCCCCCCACCCCCCTTCCCCTTGGTAACCACCAATCAGTTCTCTCTGTCCGTGTGTTCACTTATATTCCATATATGAGTGAGTTCATGCAGTGTCTGTCCTTCTCTCTCTGGCTTATTTCACTTAACATAATACCCTCTAGGTCCTTCCATGTTGTTGCAAATGGGACAATTGTGTCTTTTCTTATGGCTGAGTAGTATTCCATTGTATGTATATACCACATCTTCTTTAACCAATCTTCAGTTGAGGGACACTTGGGTTGCTTCCACTTCTTGGCTATAGCGAATAATGCTGCAATGAACATAGGGGTGCATACGCCTCTTGTGATGGTTGATTTCATGTCCATTGGGTAGATGCCCAAGAGTGGTATTGCTGGATCATACGGTATTTCTATTTTTAATTTTTTGAGGACTCTCCATACTGTTTTCCATAGAGGCTGCACCAGTTTGCATTCCCACCAGCAGTGAATGAGGGTCCCCGTTTCTCCACAACCTCTCCAGCATTTGTTGTTATTTGTCTTGGTGATTATAGCCATTCTAACCGGTGTAAGGTGATATCTCAGTGTAGTTTTGATTTGCATTTCCCTGATGATTAGTGATGTTGAACATCTTTTCATGTGTCTATTGGCCATCTGTATCTCTTCCTTGGAAAAATGTCTGTTCATATCCTCTGCCCATTTTTTGATCGGGTTGTTTGTTTTTTTGTTGCTCAGTTGTATGAGATCTTTGTATATTACTGAGATTAATCCCTTGTCAGACAAACGATTTGCAAATATTTTCTCCCAGCTGGTGGGTTGTTTATTCATTTTGATCCTGGTTTCATTTGCCTTGTAGAAGCTCTTTAGTCTGATGAGGTCCCACTTGTTTATTTTTTCTTTTGTTTCCCTTGTCTGGGTAGACATGGAATCTGACAGGATCCCTTTATGTCCAATCGCAATTAGTGTACTGCCTATATTTTCTTCCAGGATTTTTATAGTTTCAGGTCTCATTTTCAGGTCTTTGATCCATTTTGAATTGATTTTTGTATATGGCGATAGGAGATGGTCTACTTTCATTCTTTTGCATGTTGCTGTCCAATTTTCCCAGCACCATTTATTGAAGAGACTTCCCTCTCTCCATTGTATGTTCTTTGCTCCTTTGTCGAAGATGAGCTGTCCATAGGTGTGTTGTTTTATTTCTGGGCTTTCAATTCTGTTCCATTGATCTGTGTGTCTATTCTTGTACCAGTACCATGCTATTTTGATTACTGTAGCTTTATAGTATATTTTGAAATCAGGGATTGTGATGCCTCCAGCTTTGTTCTTTTTTTTCAGGATTGCTTTAGCTATTCGGGCTCTTTTGTTGCCCCATACGAATTTCAGTAGTTTTTGTTCTATTACCGTGAAGAATGACATTGGGATTCTGATTGGGATTGCATTGAATCTGTAGATTGCTTTAGGTAGAATGGACATTTTAACTATATTTATTCTTCCAATCCATGTGCATGGAATATTTTTCCATTTCTTTATGTCCTCCTCGATTTCTTTCAATAGTGTCTTATAGTTTTCATTGTATAGGTCTTTGACCTCCTTGGTTAAATTTATTCCCAGATATTTTATTCTGTTTGTTGTAATTGTAAATGGGATTGTCTTTTTGAGTTCTCTTTCTGTTTTTTCATCGTTAGTGTATAGAAATGCAATTGATTTTTGTAAGTTGATTTTATACCCTGCCACTTTACTGTAGTTGTTGATTGTTTCTAGTAGCTTTCCGATGGAATTTTTGGGGTTTTCTATGTATAGGATCATGTCGTCTGCAAATAGTGAGAGTTTCACTTCTTCATTGCCTATTTGGAGTCCTTTTATTCCTTTTTCTTGCCTAATTGCTCTGGCCAGAACTTCCAGTACTATGTTGAATAGGAGCGGTGAGAGTGGGCACCCTTGTCTTGTTCCTGTCCTCAAAGGAATGGCTTTCAGTTTTTCCCCGTTGAGTAGGATGTTTGCTGTAGGTTTGTCATATATGGCCCTTATTATGTTCAGGTACTTTCCTTCTATACCAATTTTGTTGAGAGTTTTTATCATAAATGGATGCTGGATCTTGTCGAATGCCTTCTCTGCATCGATTGAGATGATCATGTGGTTTTTATTCTTCATTTTGTTAATGTGGTGTATCACGTTGATTGATTTGCGGATGTTAAACCATCCCTGTGTCCCTGGTATAAATCCCACTTGATCGTGGTGTATGATCTTTTTGATGTATTGCTGTATTCGGTTTGCCAATATTTTGTTGAGGATTTTTGCGTCTATGTTCATCAGCGATATTGGCCTGTAGTTTTCCTTCTTTGTATTGTCCTTGTCTGGCTTTGGTATCAGCATGATGTCGGCCTCATAGAATGTGTTGGGAAGTATTCCATCTTCCTCTATTTTTTGGAATAGTTTGAGAAGGATGGGTGCTAAATCTTCTTTGAACGTTTGATAAAATTCTCCAGGGAAGCCATCTGGTCCTGGGCTTTTATTTTTTGGGAGGTTTTTGATTACTGTTTCAATCTCTTTACTTGTGATTGGTCTGTTCAGATTCTCTATTTCTTCTTGATTCAGTTTTGGGAGGTTGTACGCATCCAAGAATTTGTCCATTTCCTCTAGGTTGTCCAATTTGTTGGCGTAAAGTTTTTCATAGTATTCCCTAATAATCCCTTGTATTTCTGTGGTGTCTGTTGTAATTTCTCCTCTTTCATTTCTAATTTTATTTATTTGAGTCTTCTCCCTTTTTTTCTTAGTGAGTCTGGCTAAGGGTTTGTCAATTTTATTTATCTTCTCAAAGAACCAGCTCTTTGTTTCATTGATCCTTTCTACTGTTTTTTTGGTTTCAATTTCATTTATTTCTGCTCTGATTTTTATTATTTCCCTCCTTCTGCTGATTCGGGGCTTTGTCTGTTCTTCTTTTTCCAACTCTGTTAGGTGCAATTTAAGGTTATTTATTTGGGATTTTTCTTGTTTGTTAAGGTGAGCTTGTATTGCTATGAATTTCCCTCTCAGGACTGCTTTTGCTGCATCCCATATGAGTTGGTATGGTGTATTTTCCTTTTCATTTGTCTCCAGATAGCTTTTGATTTCTCCTTTAATTTCATCAACGACCCATTGGTTGTTCAGTAGCATGTTGTTTAGTCTCCACATCTTTGTCCCTTTCCTAGTTTTTTCCTTGCAGTTGATTTCTAGTTTCACAGCATTATGATCAGAAAAGATGCTTGTAATGATTTCAATCTTCTTAAATTTATAGAGGTTTGCCTTGTTTCCTAATATATGGTCTATCCTTGAGAATGTTCCATGAGCACTTGAGAAGAATATGTACTCTGCTTTTTTTGGGTGGAGTGCTCTGTATATATCTATTAAATCCATTGCGTCTAGTTTTTCATTTAAGTCCATTATTTCCTTATTGACTTTTTGTCTGGATGATCTATCTATTGATGTAAGGGGGGTATTAAGATCCCCTACTATTATTGTGTTATTGTTAATATCTCCTTTAAGGTTTTTTAGCAGTTGTTTTATGTACTTTGGTGCTCCTGTGTTGGGTGCATAGATATTTATAAGTGTTATGTCTTCTTGGTGAAGTGTCCCTTTTATCATTATATATTGCCCTTCTTTGTCTCTCATTACCTTTTTTATCTTGAAGTCTACTTTGTCTGATATAAGTATGGCTACTCCTGCTTTCTTTTGTTTGCCATTAGCTTGGAGTATTGTTTTCCATCCTTTTATTTTGAGTCTGTGTTTGTCTTTAGAGCTGAGATGTGTTTCCTGGAGGCAGCAGATTGTTGGATCTTGGTTTTTAATCCATCCTGCCACTCTGTGTCTTTTGATTGGAGAATTCAATCCATTTACGTTTAGAGTGATTATTGATATATGAGGGTTTAATGTTGCTATTTTATTGTTCATCTTCTGGTTCTTTTGCATTTCCTTCGTTTCTTGTCCCTTGTGTTTCGGACTCCAAATTCAATTTGGTATTTCTGCATGTTCATTCTCTTGGTTTTCTCTTTATTTGTCATGTGTGGTTCTCTTCTGGTTGTTTGTTTAGTGGTTACCGTGCGGTTTATATAAGCGATCTCCTGGATAAGAAAGTACATTTTCAGATGCCTCCTTTTTCCTGAGGCTGGGTCAGTTCAATCCCTTACCTCTTCCCCTCCTTATTTGTTATCTCTTTATTCCAGATTGTGTCATGAATGTGTGTTTCCAGTGATGAGCTTGAATTAATTTTTGATGTTTTCCAACTGTATTTTGTTCTGGTTTAGTCTCCTTGGTTTTCTCCTTGCTGAAATCTTTGTATCCCCTTTCTCATGTGTTTTTTTTCAGGCCTAAGGGCCTTCTTGAGCATTTCTTGTAGTGGGGGTCTTGTGGTGACGAACTCTCTTAGCTTTTGTTTATCAGGGAGAGTTATTATTTCTCCATCGTATTTGAAGGATATCTTTGCTGGATAAAGTATTCTCGGCTGAAGGTTTTTGTCTTTCATAATTTTGAATATATCATTCCAGTCTCTCCTAGTCTGTAGAGTTTCTGTCAAGAAATCAGCTGAGAGCCTGATGGGGTTTCCTTTGTATGTTATTTTGTTTTTTTGTTTAGCTGCCTTCAATATTATTTCCTTGTCACGGGTATTCTTCAAGTTTGCTACTATGTGGCGAGATGATTTTTTATTCCTGTTTATATATTTAGGTGATCTATTGATTTCATTCACTGTTATTTCCCTTTCGTTCCCTAGGTTGGGGAAGTTCTCAGCTATTATTTCTTTGAACAAACTCTCTGCTCCTTTTTCTCTTTCTTCTCCTTCTGGAATACCTATTATCCTTATGTTGCTTTTCCTCATTGAGTCTGATATTTCTCGAAGAATTTCTTCATTTCTTTTTAGTCTTAGCTCTCTCTCCTCCTCTACCAGGAGCATTTCTGCGTGGCTATCCTCAATAGTGCTAATTCGTTCCTCCATATTGTCAGTTCTGCTCTTTAAAGACTCCATTTTTTCCACTATCTCATTCATTTTGTTTTTCATCTCCAATAATTCTGATTGGTTTTTCTTTAGGGTTTCAATCTCTTTTGTGACATAATCCCTGAATTCGTTGATTTGTTTCTGTGTGTTCTCTTGTATTTCGTTGAGCTTGTTTATGATAGCTATTTTGAATTCTCTCTCATTCAGGTTATCAAATTCTGTGCCTTCAGGGTTGGTTTCTGGGTGTTTGTCATTTTCCTTTTGGTCTGTAGCCCTGATATATTTTCGCAAGGATCCAGCGGGGACGGCTTTATTTTTACCCGTCATGATTAAAGTTAGTCCTGCAGTTTCCCCCTGCTGCCACTAGATGGAGGTTTGCTCTGAGGCGGCTGCGCGGCTGCAGCCCCCGGAGGGATTATGCTGAAACGCCGGGTGTGTGGGGGGAGGGGTCCTCTCTTTCTCCTGCTTGACCCGGGGGTTTCCTTTCTGGCTCTGTTAGGGTGTTTGCTACACCCCCTAAACAGTCCGTCGTCGCTTCCCCGTGGGGATCTCGCGACAGTCTGTGAAAGCACCTGGATGGCGCTAGTTTTCCCCGCTGTGGGCCGCCCCTCCCCCCTCTGTCCGCGAACCGCGCTGTTTTTGCCGATCGATTGGGGACGGGGAGTACAACCTCCTACCTCTCCTCCCGTTCTCCTGGGCTTCCCGCGCCTCCACCGTCCGATGTATGGCAGCAGGGGTTTCTCAGAAGTCCTTCGTAGTGTTTGATTGAGCTCTGTTGGAATGTGAATGATGTTTTCGTTGTGTCGTAGGGGGCAGAGATTCAAAGAGGGAATCTCACTCCGCCATGATACTGACGTCACTCTCCTCTACCTTTCAGAATTTTGAATATATCACTCCACTCTCCCCTAGCCTGTAGAATTTCTGATGAAAAATCTGCTGAGAGCCTGATTGGAATTCCTCTGTACGTTATCTTATTTTCTCTTGCTGCCCATAATATATATTTTTTTGTCATTAACTTTTGTCAGCTTTACTACTATATGCCTTGGGGTTGGCCTTTTTTGTTGATATATTTAGGAGATCTGTTGATTTCATTCACTTGTATTTCCAGCTCCTTCCCCAGGTTTAGGAAGTTCTCAGCTATTATTTCTTTGAACAATCTCTCTGCTCTGTTTTCCTTCTCTTCTCCCTCTGTGATACCTGTAATTCTTAAATGGCATTTCTTAATTGAGTCAGATATTTCTCTATTTCTTTTTAGCCTTAGTTCTGTCTCTTCCTCCATCCAAAGCCTTTGTAGATTCCTATCCTCAATAATACTAATTCTTTCCTCCATATTGTCAGCTCTGTTCATTTGAGATTCTAGATTTTCCTTTGGAGAGATCCTCCATTGTGTTTTTCATCTCCAACAATTCTGATTGGTTTTTCTTTATGGTTTCAATCTCCTTTGTGAAGAAACTCCTAATTTCCTTGAATTGTCTATCCATATTTTCTTGTAATTTTTTGAGCTTTTTTCATGATAGCTATTTTTAATTCTCTCTCATTTAGGTTGTAACTTTCTCTGCCTTCTGGGTTCGTTTCTGGGTTTTTTTGTGTGTGTGTGTGAGGAAGATTAGTCCTGAGCTAACATCCATTAGCAATCCTTCTCTTTTTGCTCAGGAAGATTGGCCCTGGGCTAATAACCATGCCCATCTTCCTTTACTTTATATTGGATGCCGCTACAGCATGGCTTGACAAGCAGTGTGTTGGTTCATGCCTGGGATCTGAACCTGTGACCCCAGGCCACCGAAGTGGAGCGTGTGAACTTAACCACTACGCCATGGGGTTGGTTTCTGGATGCTTGTCATCTTCCTTCTGCTCTGCAGATTTCATGTATTTTTGCATTGCGGTTGAGGGTGTGTTTTTATTTTTCCTCATCTTAAAGGTGTCTGTCTGTAGACTCCACTTGCTGCCACTAGGTGGGGATCAATAACTGTGTGTTCAGAAACTGTTAAGATGTGCAGGCATTCTGCCGGACTGGAGCGCAGCTGGGCTGATGCATAGCTGGGCTGGAGTGCTTTGCATTGTCATTGGGCTGCAGCACTGCTGGGCTGGGGCTCTGCGGGGGCGGAGTGTCGTGTGTCAGCCTCCAGGCTGGGTCTCTGCGGGAGTGGGGTAACATGCCCCAGCCGGGGGGCTGGGGGGCTGGGTCTTCGTGACCTGGAGTGTTGCCCACCCGCTGCCTGGCTGGAGCTTTGCTGGGTTGGGTTGCTGCACACCTCCCCTGGGCTGTAGCACCCCTGGGTTTGGGTGCCGAACTACAGCGCTGAGTGTGGCTGAGCTAAGGCACCAAGCTCGGGCGCCAGGCATGGCTGAGCCAGGACGCCAAGGAGGGGGCACTCACTTTCACTTCCCTGGTCTCAGGGGCCTTTTGTTCTTCCCTTGATATCTGCTCTCCTTGAGTGTTAATTTGGCGAGGACACCCCTGCAACTGATCCTTTCCTTCTGTGTGGGGGTTCCCCACTCACTGTGTGGGAACTTGGAGAGTGAAGGTTTTCCCGCAAAGGCTGCCTGTCCCCTCCTCTCCAGTAGCCACACCGTCTCAGTCTCAGGTCTGCTGTCGTTGGGGAAGGAGGGGAGCCTTCCTTACCCACTTCCACTTCCCCTAATGTTTCCAGCACCTCCGCCATCAGTGGTAAGGCTATGTGGGTCTCAGACATCCTATGTGTAGGTTGAAACACCTCTGTTGGTGTATGGATGACCTTTTTGTTGTATCTTAGCAGGGGACAGTTTAGGGGAAAAAGCTCACTCCACCATTATGCTTTTGTCTCTTTTTGGGTTTTTTTTTGATGCTCCAGTTATTATTCTGTCAAATAATGATTCTCTTCATTCTTCATTTCTCTCTTTTCTTATTTCCATCTCAAGTCAAATCCAGCACTTTCTTAGTTCTAGCTTCTAATGAAGCTAGACTTTGTCTTGTATCACTCACACTGTATCTCTTGCTTTGGATATCTTTTGCACGATTTTCTTATTTTTTCACTTAACTTCTATACTGCTGGTTGTCATTAGTATATGTCTTACTGTCAGGCTGTGTGTCTCAGAGTTGATCCCTGTCTTCCCATGACGCTTACTATGATTTCTTGAACACTGTGAAACCGTGTGAAAGGCTTACTTTTTTACAAACCCAGAGTTTTAAGTGCGGGCTAATGGGATAAAGACAGTGTTGTTGACAACTTTTGAGTAATTAAGAACTGATTTGGGAGAAATTCTAATTTTATTTGCAGTGAATATAATGTAGTAGTTACATATACATTTATAGGCAAATAGGAATATGAAACTGGAGCACGAGGTGTTAATGGAGTAAGAAGCCTTTGCTGAAGTCATGAAAAGGGATAATCTCTGATGACGCATTGAGAAGAGATGGCAAGGTCTTGTATCCTTAGAAGAAGGAAAAGGTTTAGTATTAATTGATGAAAATTGATATACTTGTTAATCAGGCAGAGAGAAGTTAAAGTGACTATTAAATCAGTCATTATTAAATCCTTTGTGTGTTTACATAGTTTGTTTCCTTAAGTTTTCCAGCCTCTAGAGTATGCCCCTATTCCTTGCTTCATGGCCCACTTCCTCCATCTTTAAAGCAAGCAGTGTTGCAAGTCTCTGATCATTCTTCCATAGTCATATCTCCCTCTGACTCTCTTCTACTGCCTCCCTCTTTCACTTTTAAGCACCCCAGTGATTACATTGGGCCCACTGGGTAATCTAAGATAATTTTCCTATCTCAAGGTCCTTTGTTTACTTATATTTGCAAAGTGCCTTTTGCCAAGTAAGGTAACATAGATTCTGGGGATTAAGACTTAGATGTCTTTGGGTACTGTTATTTCACCTACCACAACTACAGAAGTATCTTCTGGCACTGTAACAATGGCCTGAGTTCTGCCTCCTATTGCAGTGATTACATGTGTTTTTGTGTCAGTTTAGCAGGTACTGATGTTAAATAGCTACAGCAACTCAGTAGATACCACTGGGTTTCAACTTAGTTGAACCATCAGTGAATCAAGCCTACTCTTTAGGGGAAGCTCAGTGACTTGAGGTCCACATTAAGCCAACAGCTTTGCATCAGGTGGTGGAGTGGAGGTAGCTGCCACTTTTTAATGTAAAGCTGAGACGCTGCTGGGGCCAGGAGAGTTGTGTTCTTGAATGTACCATTTCCATTTGACAAGTGAGGAATTTTGGGCCCTTCCCACATCGTTATTTGTTAAGTCTGACTTAATGTTAGGTATCTTAGGCTGGAGAGTCAGGAAGCCTTATGGGTCAGGTGTTTAGTTTTGACAAGAGCTCACTGGCAAGCTAATAGCTGCTTTTCAGAAAGGGGTGCACCTAAAAGCTGTGTCAAAGAGGCAGCAAGTCCAAAACCCCATTGGGTGCCTCTGGGTGGAGGCTCTTTGCCAGAGGCTCAAATTGGCAAAATTATCAGTTGCAGAAACTTGTAGCTCAAATGCGTAATGAGGATGTGGGGCCATAAAGGTAGAGTGTGTGCTATAGCTTGCTGCACAGATTTCAATACAACCACTTGTTTGGGCTCCTCTCAAAGAATGCCTATTTGCAGGATAGCTGATATTAAGGACCAAGTAGAATGTCAAAGTAAGTCACATAGAGCCTCTAATATCTAAAAAGTTCAACAACATGCTCAGCCTCCTTTTTGAGGGGGTCTGAAGATACCTGCCAGAGGGATTAGACAGTGTAAATTCGCTCACATAATTCTAAGAAACTTTACTTGTTGAGCAGGTCCCTGAATTTTATTGGGGTTTTTCAGCCAGCCCTGGTGAGAGAAGTGTGATAACATCACAATCAGAGCTGTTGAAACTGATGTTACTACTGACTTACCCACCAATAGTGAAAGCTTTGGAAATCAGAGGATAGAGATACTTGTACTAAATCCTGACATACCTATTGGTGGCATATGGCAAGAGAATTTTGGTTCTCCTGGGGAAGCACTACAGACTTATATTGGAGGCCTTGCAGCATGCATATGAACTGATCTTGATCCTTGGGTATGAGTGGTATGGCAAAGAAGGCATTGGCAAAGTCCAAGACAACCTACCAAGTACCATCAGTCTGTGTAATGGGTTTAGTCTGTAATAGCTGTGGCTATAAGAGCAATAACTAAACTCAGTTGACAATAATTCACTCTAAACCTCCAGCTCCGTTAATCTTTTTTCACTGGTCTTGCAGGGCTTTTGTGTTGAGATACTGCATTTCTTACTACCCCTGCTACTTTAAGTTCTTAATCAAGGTTGTGGTTTCCCTTTGTCCTCCTCTATTCTCTTTCTGTTGGAAGAGGAAGTGGTTTGGGGAGGAATTTATATGTCCCATTAGCACCTCCTGCCTGATTGGGAGAATACCCTTTGACGTTTGTGGGATGGGTAATAATAAGCATACAACACAGAGGTTTGCAAACTTTTTCTGCAAAGAACCAGATAGTAAATATTTTAGGCTTTGCAGGCCCCATACAGTCTCTGTCACATATTCTTCCCTTTTTTTTTTTTTTTTTTTACAACTCTTTGAAAATATAAAAATCATTGCTAGCTTGTGTGCCATAGTTTGCTGACTACTTTATAGCATATCAATTCCTGCTATACCTTCAGATGTATAAGCAGTAACAAAAGTACAGTTGGTTGCTGAACGGCCTGGCCTACAAAGTCATGTTAGCTTTGTTACCCCACTGTGAATCTGTCCACTGAATCCTGGTGCCTTTTTCTTCCATGGCTCCAGGTAGGATAGTGATCTGGGTATCACTATGTGATAGACCCATAAAAATTTGTGTCTCTCCTCTCTCCAAATTCCTTACCATACTTGGATGGGTATGGCCATTGATTGATTCCTCCTTGGGGACAGGGAACCTTCATCCCTATCTCTAATATTTTTCTTAAAGCAATTGTGGTCGCCTTAAAGGTGAGGAGGTTGAGGAAGATTCAGAGATTGTGGGGGTAGAAAGTGGCTCCATGCCATTAAATGTCTTTGTATTTGCTTTCAGTTGCCAAGGGCATGCCATGTTGGCTGCTTGTGGGTCAACCAAATAACTTGCCGGTGTTTTCAGCGTTCATAATGCTCTATATTGTTATGTCCTCGGGGATGACACCATTTTTTTCAGCTCTGGGAACCCCTTGACTCAGCATCGAGTTTGTACCCTCTGGTTGACTGGATCTTGGCTCACACAGCAGGGACCTGTTTTAGAGAGCTTTCCTTAATCTGGGACCTATGCTACCCCATTACTAAGATAACCTCTCAGGTTTTCACCTAGTTTCATAAGGGCTGGGAGAGTTTTTCAGGCAGGGTGGCAGTGCTGATTGTAAGAATTTATCTAGATTTCTCATTTTCCAGTGGATCACCTTTATTACACTGTAAATGCTTTATTAGTATTGTAAATCCAATCTGCGGCATTAAGAGTGTGAATACTATTTAAGGTCTTAACTGTAATTTCTGGTGGGAGTTGGTCTATCTCTGAGAAATCTCCCTGAGAGAACCCAAGCTGCCTTATAACAACCAGGACCCACTGCAAAAAACTTGGAGATCTTTTACTGTCATCTCTAAATGAATTTGAAGTTGGCAGGGTAACTGCAGGAGGTGTTGAGCTGTAAGATAGCCCAGCTGTTGCAATTCTTTCTTAACATGCATTAAGAGCCCCACCCCCTCATCTCCCAAGCCAGCCAGTCAGAGTTCTTACAGTTTGCTTGGTTTCTGCCCATAGTGGTTGCTTGTCAGTTTCCCTCTTTTTATGTTTGGTATAGATGAGTGTCTCTGTAACTGTTATCTAAAAAGGATTGGAAGCTTTTGTCCACCAAAGATGAATCTTAGTACTAGTTATTATTACAGTGGGTGGAACTGAAGCTGACTGCCAGATTGGTGAGGAAGTCCTCCTACCTGGAGGAGGTTTAGCAACCACCAGAATATCATTTGGGCAGCTCTCTCAGAATGTATTTCCTGGTACTCAGCCTGCAACCACCTCCTCAATTCCTCCTCATTATCGGGCAATAAAATGAATGATCTCTTATTGACTGATTGACCGTACAATTTGCTCAATATGTTTGTTACCCATTCCCATAGACTTCCCTCAGATCCCATTAATTGGTCTGTGAGGCCCTGAGCCTTCCTCTTCCAGAAAGCCATGTCTCTAACAGCATCATATTCTCATCACCAAACTGTCAAGAACTGTGAAAGAGGTCTATGATTTACTTATAAGGTAACTAATGAGGAGACAGGAGAATTCTGGGTCAGAGATTAAGGACAGTTTATTACCTATAGCAATAACAGTAGAGACCCAGTTTCCATAGGGCAACACAAACGGGCCATATGACATCTGCTCATGTGGTCTGTTGCATTGCTGTAGAGGAACCTTGAGCTTAGGGCACTTGAATCTTTTGTAATGGACAGTAAGCATTGCTGCCCTTTACTCTTAAGATGGACCCTCTGTCTCCTAAGTCTGTTCATTATACAGCCAACCTTGAAAAGGTAGTTCAGAACCATGGGCAAGTCATTGCCTCACTGGCAAGACATGCAGAAACAGTAGACTCACATAGAATTGTCTCCCAACACATAACAATTCTCAAATTATGAGTGGCTTAATACAGTGTTCATTTTTAATTCACAGCGAACTTCAAAGCAGGTGTTCTTGATTGGCAGTTTTCTTCCAAGCCATGAATCAGGAACTTAGGTTCCTCCCATCTTTTACTCAGCCTTCTTTTCAGTGTTGCTTCTAGGGCTGCCACGCTCATTTGCTTTAATCTCTGGAAGAGGAAGGAGCATGGACACTAAATAGTTGGGGCTATTAAGGACTAGGCCTAGGAGTGACACACATCATTTTTCATTCAGATTGCATTTGGCTAGAATCCAGTTACATGGTCACACCTAACTGCATAAGAAACTGGAAAATGTCTAGTTATATCCCGAGTAAGAAAAAGAAATGGGTTTGGTGAATAGCTACCTCATTTTAGCCCATTCTTTTTGTTAAGCTGTATGTAATTATAAAAAATTCAAACACGGCAGAGCATTTTTAAAAATGCAATTAAAAAAAAAAAACCTGTTTTCCAGAATCCACCATCCAGAAATATCCATCATTACTGATAAGTAAACGTTCCAAATTTTTTTATACATATACATGGATTAAAAGGATGGTTAAATTGCTAAAAATTATCTTATTAAAATGATGTAATACTAAATTTTTTTTTAAAATAAAAAAGTCAGATTTACTTGGTTATATAGAAGAAAAACAAAGTGAAGTAAAATAGATACCATTATTGAACTTCACATAAAATTTCCTTGGCACAAGAAATATTATTTCCTTAAATATAACTTTAAGTTTAATAATAGAGATTAGGAAAACGAACCAAAATCATTGAGAGGGAACAATTTGGCTATAACAGAATATTGCTAAAGCAGTAGGAAATTTATTGTTTTGCATAAGAAGTTCAGAGGCTAGGCTTTTCTAAGATTGGTTAATTTAACAATTCAACGGTGGCCAGGCATGGTTCTCGTGGCTTTTCTAGGCGTGGTTGCCAGGTCACTGCAGTTGTTCAAGGGTCACGGCCTAACACTCAAGCATCTAAAGGCATGAAGGGAGTACCTTTTTAAGAGAGAGAACATTCCCAGCCATCTCACAGAAAATTTCCCCTTCTGTTTTATTATCCTGACCTAAACCCATCCCAGACTTAAAGCAGTCAGTGGCTAAGGAGAACAGATTCATTTTACTTGACGTAGATACACCCATGTTCACCTCTGGGCTGGGGTAGGGGGCTACTTTATGAGATATGAGCGGGATTAGCCAAAGAAAACCAGGGCCTTTGTCTACAAGGAAGGGATTTATGTGTAATTACTGTTTGGTGGCAAACTATTAGGTTTTGTTTTAATTACATGCTTCAGAATCCATATTGAGCTCCTGCTATGAAAGGCTAATAGTATCCCCATGCTTCTCTCATTTCCTGCTATCCAATTTGTTTGTTTGTTGTTAAAGGTCTTTATGTTACATTTTTCAGGTCTGTGACATTCTCTTCTGTAAACATAATCCTCAGAGTTGTTTAGGTATTTGTTCTATATTTAATTTAAATTTGTTAGATGGTTATTACCAGTCCTTTTACCACGGTTTCTCCAGTAGGTTCTTTATATCATCTCCTAAATTGGCTGAATTTTATTGTCAAGTAACTTTTTTCAAGAGTAAGTTCTTTGGACCTGTATTCTCTGAGTTTTTTCGTAATGAAAAGTGTTTCCTTCTTGCCTTAGTTTTGAACTATTTCTTGGTTGTATATAATATCATTGGGTCACATTTTGTTTCCCCTAAAATTTTAAACAGTGGGCCTGGAGTATTGCTGTGGAGAGGACTAAAGACTCCCCCCACTCCCTTGCATTCTAATAATAAGTCTTGCTGTTAAACATTCTATAACAGAATTTTTCAGAATGTGCTTTTTAAATGTTTATTTTGCGGCCTTTTGAGCGTGTCTTCTGTTCTGCATTCATGGGATTCTCTACTTTAAGGGAGATAAGTTATTTTTATGTTTGATCATCTTTGTTTTCTATAGCTATGAGTTTCTCTCTAACTGCTTTAATATCTGCTGGTTTTTCATTTGCATTACTGTGATTATTTCATGCCTTTCTTTTAGCAGTATTTTTATTTTCAACAGTGTATATTCTTTTTCCTTACGCTTTCTATTTTATTGACTACTTCTGTTTTCTTTGTAAGTTACTTTGGTTCTGCAATTGCCAGTTTTTTTTACCTTTTTCTGTTTTATCATCTCATTCTTGAGCTTTGTTTGAAATTATGTTAGAATTGTTTTATTTGCATGGGGCAGTTTTGAGAAATATCTTTATGTTGAGTTATATTTACCCCTAGGTTGAGGTTTTTAGTTATTTTATACATGTCATGCTCTTTATATTGTTTATTTTTTGGCTGTAGTCTCTTTGCCATGCAAGTTTTTTCATCTTGCTCATGTTTGGGAGGCTCTTTTTTAGACATTTGCTCTGTTATAATTTAGGTAATTGCTTGAGTCTTTTCTCACCATTTTTGAGACTGGGATTGGAGGGCTAAGAATTTTGCCTCTTTTTGAAGCCAGAGGGAATGGCAAGGTTGCAGTATAAAAAGCTCAGCTAGGACAGTGTGCAGTTTTTGATAGAACTCTGGGCTCAGCTCTCTCTTCTAATAATTGATTAAATGTCTTTACTAGGTTTTAATCTGTCAACTGTGTGGGGGTATTTCTTCTCTCCAGATTTGAGAGTTTTTGTGATATTCTCAGAATTTTAAGGGATTGGAAGCAAGATTAATAGCCGAATCCTATAGCTCCGTCCGGGGACAATTCTTCTATAAATAAAAAATCTTCTATTTCACTGCTTGGTAACCAGATTTTGTTTAATGCATTATTATCTGCCCCTGCCATCCCCCTAGTTTTGATTGCTGTTGGGTTTGTTGTTTGGTATGTTGTTTTCACTGGTTTCTGTTTATTTTTCACTTGTTAACATTGGAAAAGTTGGATGTGATTTCGAATCACCTTTTTTTGTGAGGAAGATCAGCCCCGAGCTAACATCCGTTGCCAATCCTCCTCTTTTTGCTGAGAAAGACTGGCTCTGGGCTAACATCCGTGCCCATCTTCTTCTACTTTATATGAGATGCTGCCACGGCACGGCTGACAAGCAGTGCATCTGCCAGCCACCCGGGTTCACGAAAGCGTGAACTAAACCACTGTGCCACCGGGCCGGCCTCTTCAAATCACCTTTTTAAGCACTGGGAGTTTCTTGAACATAGACACTCTTTTCTTACTAGAAATTCACTCAATTCCAACACAGAGAATTGAGTTATCTTAAAATAATTCATATTCCTTTTCTTTCTTATGATATGGCTAAATAGTAATTTCTAATATTGGGCTTTCCTGATGAAGCCTTTTTGGCACTTAGTGATAATGAAATTCTTTCCTATATGCTTGCAAGCCTTTGTTAATAATTTAGTGTAGTATTCTTCTGGGAAGTAACCTAAAGGAATGCAATATTGCATTCCTTCTAGAATTCCTTTCTAATTTACCCCAAACATTTCTGTCAGTGGTTTAGTGATCACATGTGTGCTCTCCAAAACTCTGAGATATCTATTTCCCTCTGGGTCTGGAGACATGAACTTATTTTAAGGATTATCTCTATTGTCTTGTACTTTAATTTTCCTTCACCAATTTCTTAACCATTCCAGTTTGAACACTGGAAAGACTGGACATCTCTTGGTTGTTTGTCTTGCTCTAAATTTAGGGTAAAAACTTCTGTATTACTATCCTAGCTTCTTTACATGGGAAATAGTTCATTCTGGAACTGAAGCTACTTTAGATAAACTTTTCTCTCCCTTCCTTCTTTTATCTCTTTCTTCCTTCCCCCACTCTTTCCAATTTCAGTTTTAGAATTTCTCATCAAGGGTACCTTACCTAATTGTTTTTTCTTTAAATTTTAAAAAATCTGCCTTTTGTAAGGTTTTAGTTAAGTTTCTTTGGTGGGGGGGTGTAGATAAAAGAGTCCACTTTGTGCCTGTTTAAGCCATTCCTTTCTGATCTATAAAAATAGATCCTCACAGGGCTGTTTTAAGGATTAAATGAGAAAATATATGTTTTATATATATATTTGTAAACTACAAAGTGCTGCAATTCTGATTATTTTTATTGTTAATTATACACACTGATTCAGCTGGGAGTGACACTGGTTGTCTTGACCTGTGGCTTTACATAAAAATATCCAGGATGGTTTATTTCCTTCTGGTTACTTTCTCTCCTTGCATAAATTTTTAAAACAAAACCCGTATTAACCATTTTTCTAAATGTCCCTTCAGAAAATGCTTATTTTAATGGCTGTTATATGGTTGTATAATAATTTCTTCAAGCACATATCTGTTGTTGGACATTCAAATTATTATCAGGTTTTAATAGTAGTATAATAAACTGTATTTAAACCTTTGTTCACCTCCTAGTTGTGAAATTACTAGGTCAGAGAACATTTTTATGGTTTCGAATTCTTGCTTTTAAAATTGTCCTTTACATATTTAAATTCTCTCGTAATGCATGCAGGTGCTCATTTCAATATAACCTGGGCAACATTGGGTCTTATCATTAAAAACAAAACCCAACAACTTTGATCACTAGGTAGAAGCAAAATGTTACCTTTAGTTCTTTAATAGTTGGGTTACACATTTGTTGTTGTTCAGTGACTCTGTTTCTTTGTGGGTTGCCCTTTGTACATTGTTCTATGGCATATAAATTTTTTTCTTACTGATTTATAAATTTAAATAACACTAAAAAATAGAACATGTTAACTTTACTCATTTCTCTGTTTGTTTTTTGCTTTTTAATGGTTTTTAAATTGATATAGAAGTATTTCATATTTGAGTAGCTAAACCTGCCTTGTCTCTTTCTGATTTTTTACCTTGTTTTTACACTTTGAAAAGTTTTTCCTTCCTTTAAAGTTAAAGATTTTTAAAATCTTCCAGACTCTCAGATTATTTTAATTTTTATTAAATTCTTTAAAATAATCCATCTGGATTTTATTTTATTTTTTATAAGATATATTTCCCAAAATTATTTACTAGTTTTTCTAGTACCATTATTAAATGATTTCAGTCTTTCTCTGCTGATTTGGAATCCTTTCCTTATCATATGCTAAATATTTTTATATATAATTGAGTCTTTTCCTGGAATTTTGTTTTGTTCTATTGATCTGTTAAAATCAGCCGATCTCTTTAGTGAAAGTCATTAGATTTCATATTTTACAGGCTAATGATATGAATATAATCTATTCACAGTCTGTTCTACTGAACATTTGCAGTGCTCGTCTCAGGATACGTTTCTTGATGTATTGCATAGGACCAGAGTTCTGTATTACTCCATGAGTTATATATATTCACATTTTCACACCTGTACATGTGCCTTTTACTCTCATGTGCTTTCCAAGTTTTTAGAGTTTGTTTGTTTACCTTGTTATTTGGGGTCATTCACTATTGAATTATCCTAGCTCTTGCACCCTTGAAGAATAAGCCCACTATGGGAAGGAGAACATAAAGAATAATAGAAAGGCTCCTTTATTATCTTTATGGGAGAAAAGTACTGATATAAAACTTATAGACAACGATCATTTGAACCTCATTTATAAATTAGATTGTATGATTACATTATTTTGGTGTATACAAATTATATGTTAATGTGGGTTACTTTTAATTTGTACTTTCTTTAACTCCCATGACCCAATTGTGAATTCTAGTCTTGTTTCAGTTATCTACAGTTGCTCAATAAACCATCCCAAAAGTGGCTTATAACAGACGGGGCTCAGCAGGAACAATTCATCTTTCTTCCTCGTGGTATCAGCTGGTTTACTCATGAGGCTACATTCAGCTGGTGGCTGGCTGGGTTGTCCACGATAGTCTTATTCACATATTTGGGGCTAGATGCTGCTAGCTGTAGGTTAGGGTACCTCAGTTCTTCTCCATAGGGCCTCATTCTCCACTTGGCTTCTCTATTGGGGGAGCGTGAACTGATTCATTACATGGTGACTGGGTTCCAAGGGGGCCAAGGTGGAAGCCATACAAGACTTCTTAAAGCTCTAGGCTCCTGAACTTCCACAACATCACTTCTGCCACATCCTCTTGGCCGAAGCAAGTCACAAGGCTAACCCAGGTTCATGGGAGTGGAGAAGAGGATATCTTATAACGGAAGGAGCAGTGACAGCCTATTATAAAGAAATGGAGGCATGATTCCTTGGTGGTCACTATTATTATCTGCCACAATTAAAATAACTTTATAGTGAGAAAATTTCCTAAAAAGCCTGAATAAAAATTATTGTGTTATTTTACGTTTTCTTTTGCTTTTAAAGTATTAACATTGCAGTCAGGAAATGTCTTATGTACTCAGATCAGAAATTTAAAAGCAAAAAGTAGCAGTACTTGGGTATTAGAGTGAAACATCTATCCTTAATTTTTATGCCTTTTGTTTTGCTGGTATATAATCCCTTTTATGGTAGGGCCAGTGATATTAATCTTTCATGCCTTGAACAGATGAAGTGCTCTGAATGGTTAAATTTAAGTACTGTGAGAAATAAATAAATTGAATTAACTCTTTAAATAGTAGTAAACTTGACACCCAATACTGATCTTGCCTACTAATTCAAAGACTTGAGAAAAATTTGGTTGAAATTTTTTGACATTAAATAAAGCTGGGCTCCTAATATGTAATTAATTTCTTATTTAATTGAATTCCTTCCTATATTCAGTTCATTGGTTTTAGTACTTCAAAGCAAAGCAGAACACTGTAACTTTTGAATTATTTTTGTTAGAGATAACTAATTCACTAGTTTTCTGAGTAAACCTAGGAAAGAATTTCTTTCCTGAGTTTCTGTGCCCTGGTTTCTAGTTTGTGAGCCGTAGAATTTAATGCATGGTGATGGAGAATCTGACAGTATTCTGATGTGATAGTGCATGCCAAATTTTGTACTATGTAAATATTAAAGTGCTATTTATAAAATGTACACAAAAGTATTTCATGTTTTTAGCAAGAAAAAAAATATAGTTTGCCAGATATAAATGTAGCAAATAATTATAGACTTCAGTTACTTGTATGTTATTTTAGGTTCGTCAAGGAGAAGGGAGGTAAAGTCACTTTAAAATAACTTCACTAGTATTACTATATGTTTTAAAATATTGTAATATAAATAGTAATACTATAATATATTACCAGTATTTATATATAACATAATATGATTATGATTAGGAGAAGTGATTTTTTAAGTTATTTTTTGGCAAGTATTCATTAACATTTTAAATTACTAAACAATTATAAAAGAATCTCATCTTTATTGTATATATATGGGTTATGATTTAAATTGGAGTTTACTTCTATTCATTTTTTAGAAATATAAAGAAAAGGACAAACATAAACAAAAACACAAGAAGCAGCCAGAACCATCACCTGCGTTGGTTCCTTCCTTGACTGTTACTACAGAAAAAGTAAGTTTTAAGTGCCATATTTTGTTTTATATAATAACTAGTTATGTGCTGACTTTTACCTTTAAGAAGTATTTTCATTCCCAGTGTCCTGGTTCCCTCTAACTTTTCCCACCTCTCTAACCCTACAACAAGCACTTTAGGATTCCCATTTCTTAGTTCTTTATTCTACCGTCTGTTTATTCTATACTTGTTTCTGAAGAATGTTAAGTAATGATAATAAGTGGGGAGGCATTGTTGAGATTAAGAATTTGGGCTGTAGAGTAGGATTTGTGCCCCCTATGATTTTGAATTCTGGTTTCACCACTTACTGACTAAGCTTTTAGACAGGTTAATTAACCTCTTTATAACTCAATTTCAGCATCCGTAAAGTGGGGGAAATAATTATTGGAATTGAATGAGATAATTACGTGTAAAGCAATGAGAACAATGTCTGATTCATAGTAAGCATTACTTAGTAAATGTTAAATATTAAGATTATCATCATATGGTTAATATGAAAACAAATGGAGACAGGGACAGGTGGTTGGGAAAGAGTAAGCAAGATGGGGAGTACAGTAGGAAGGAGGCCAGGGTGAGGAGCCAATCGTGTAGGGCTGTATAAGCCAGTGAAAGGACTTTGGTTTTTAGTTTGAGTGAAAAGTGAGCCACTGGAAGGTTCTGAACTGAAATGTAACACAGTGTGACTTAAGGACCTCTGGCTGCTTCATTGTGGATAGACTATAGAGAGTCAGAGATGAAAGCAAGGAGGTCATTAGGTTATTGCAATAATTTAGAGAGAGGTGGTGGTAACAGTGGAGGTGGTGAGAAGTGATCAGATTCTGAATACATTTAAAAGTAGAACCCACGTAACTTCCTTATAGATAAGATGAGAGGTGTAAGAGAAGAGAGAGGATCCACAGATGATTCCAAGGATGTAGGTCCAGATAACTAGAAGGAATGGAATTGCTATTAACAAAGATGGGAAAGACTGTGGGTGTGGTAGGTTGAGTGGAAGATGAGGAATTCAGTTTTGGATATGGTATTAGTGTTCTTTTGCTGCCAGAACAAATTACCACAAATTTAGCAGTTTAAAACAATATAAACCTATTATTTCACTATTCTATAAGCCAAAAGTCTGAGTGGGTTCAGCTGGTTCCTCTGTCCTGGATCTCTAAAAGCTGAAATCAAGGTGTTGGATGGCTTGGATTCTTATCTGGAAGAATCTGCTTCTAAGCTTATTCAGGTGATTGGATTTGCAGTTGTAGGATGGAGATGCCCATTTCCTTGCTGGCTGTCAGCTCAGTCTGCTGTTGGCTCCTAGAGGCTTTCTTCAGTCCTTGCACGTGTCCCTCCATCTCAGAGCCAGCAATGGCATGTTGACTCTTTCCCACATTTAGACTCTCTCTGACTTCTCTGCTGCGTCTGTTCTGTTTCTGGCCAGAGAAAGTTCTTTTCTTTTAAGGATTCATGTGATTAGATTGGGCCTACCTGGAAGATCCAGGATAATTTCCATTTTAAAGTCTGTAACCTTAATTATATTATCCAAGTCCCTTTTGCCATGTAACAATATATCACAGTTTTCAGAGATTAGGATGTGGAAGTCTTTGGGGGCTGTTCTGTCTGTGTTAGAGTTGAAATATTTATTAAGACATCCAAGCAGCAAGGTTAATTAGCCAGTTGGATACATAATCTAGCATTCAGGAAAGAGGTCCAGACTTTGGATATAAACTTGAGAGTTGTATGCATATAGAGCTATTTCAAGGAATTAGAGTGGATGAAATCACCAGTGGAGGAATGAGTAGTGGTAGAGAGAAGAGGCCTTAGGACGCCCTAGGGCCTCCAGTGTTGAAAGATCTGGGAGAAGAGGTGCAACCAGCAAAGAAGACTCTGAGAAGAAGCCAGAGTTTGGAAGGAAACCAAGTGGATGTGATATGCTGGAAGCCAAGTTAAAAGAAAAGAGGAAATAAGTTAACTGTGTCATATAATAATATGAGGACCAGCCATTGTATTTCGTCATATGGTGATCATTAGTGATCTTGATTAGTAGTTTTAATGTACTGGTGGAGGCAAATGGGTGGTAAGAATGGGTTTGAGAGAAAATAGGAGAAAAGTCAGACAGTGAATATAAATAATTGCTTTGAGGAGCTTTGCTATAAAAAGGAGCAGAGAAATAGGTGGTAACTGGTCAGGAAAGTGGAGATAAGACAGGGTATTTTTTAAATGAGAGAGGTAATAGCATGTTTGTGTGCTAGTAGGAATGATCCAATAGAGAGGGGGAAATAATGATATAGAAGACTGAGGAGAGCTGGCCCGGTGGTTAAGTTGGTGCGCTCCGCTTCCATGGCCCGGGGTGTGCTGGTTCAGATCCTGGATCCTGAGTGTGGACCTGCACACCGCTCATCAAGCCATGCTGTGGTGGCATCCCACATAATGAAAAATTGAGGAAGATTGGCACAGATGTTAGCTCAGGGCCAATCTTCCTCACCAAAAAAAGACAGAGGAAAATTGTTGGATTGATGTCCTTAAGAATATGAGAAGGAATGGGTCTACTGCCAAGTAAAAATGATAGCTTTAGTAACAGAAGGGAAGGCAAAACGTGAGGGAATATGCACTGGGCACGGATAGACGCAGTGGTGGGAATTTGTGAGAAATCTCTTCTGATAACTTCAGATTTTCTCAGTGCAATGAGAACAAAGTTATCAGATAAGAGAGGAGTGTTAAGAGATTTGAGCAAAGTGAAAAAGGAATGAAAGAGTTAACTATAATAATGGGAAAGAAAATTTACTAGGAAAATGTAGTATGACTGCTGGGTAGCTGCAAGGTTCCACTTGAAGTTCATGGTCAAGAATTTAAAGTTTGACCAGTTTGCCCAGCTTTTTATTTTTCTCCAGTCTTGTCTACCTATATGGGTGTGGTCACAGAGCAGGATTTAATCAGGTTATTATTTTGCCATATGAGTACAGTGAAGGCGTTGAGAGCGAGGGGCATTATAAAGATGAATCATATTTAAGCTCAGTAGATAGGGAAGTGAGGACAATAGAAGATGAAGGACACTAGTAATTAATGGTCAATGAATTGTAGTTCCTGGCAGAATTAAAGGATTGTTGGAGTAGTAGAGAGTGGATTGGAAATATGAGAGGTAGTCAGAGCGTAGGATGTATGAAGTAGAGATTATTGAAGTGTTGCAAATATTTAGTAATATCAGAGTCTAGGATGTGAGCAGGAGTGGAGGGGCCAAAGATAAGATCATTGGAGGAGAGGCTGTATAGGAACTGAGATTGGAGGTTATAAAAAAATCGTCTAGTTGTATATTGAAATCTCTGACAAATAAAATGGGCGTAGTCTTGGAGAGTGACATCAATGTAGGTGCTAAGGCAGTAATTGGCAAATTTTTTCTGTCAGGGGCAAGAAAGTAAATATTTTAGGGTTTGTGGGCCATACTGGCTCTGTCTCGTAGTCAACTCTGTGCCATTGTAGCACAGAAATAGCGATAGACAGTTTGTAAACAAATGGATGCTGCAGTATTCCCATAAAATTTTATTATGGGCACTGAAATTTGAATTTTATGTAATTTTCACGTGTCATGAAAAATTCTTTTGAAATTTTTTAAGCCATTTAAAAATATTAAAAGTCATTCTTAGCTCTAGAACTGTTCAAAAACAGGCAGATGGCTGGAGGGCTTGTATTTTGCCAAATCCTGCCCTAAGGGATTGATAATGCTGTGACAATGAGACCTACTGAGTGATAAGGTCTAGTGACAGAAGATTTTATACCTGGAGGAATTTAGAGAGACTGGTTTAGAATTAGCATTGAGGAGCAAGAAAACCTGCTCCATTTCCATACCCACTAAAACCAGAGCTGTGGGCATGAAGAAGCCATTTACTTGAGATAGCTACAGAGTAAACAGGATGTTCAGGAGTGAGCTAGGATTTTGTTAGAGCAAGAGTCTGAAGGGAATGTTCAGAGAACAATTTGAGTTATATAACAGCCTTTCCTGATGATACTGTGTTCCAGAGAGCACAGTGGAAGGGTTTCTGCTGTTAAGGAGGAGTGGGAGGTGTGGACAAAATAAGAGATGTTCACAGCTGAGTGAGAAAAAAGGAGGTAAGGATTGACCTGGAGCCTGAGGTTTCTTTTGGTGACTGATTTGAACAGGGGTAAAGTCATAATCAGATTAATCCCGGTAGATTTAAGGCAAATAAATCTGATGAGGTTTTGAGTGTTGGAAAGGGATAGGTAGTATGGGCTACTTCTTGATCCCCTGTGTATGGGTGGTAGAAGACTTGAGTCACAGATTCCTTTTAGGAGGACAGTGTCATTTTACTGTTGGTTCACCACACTCTTTTTTTTTTTTTACCTTCTGTTGATGGAAGCATAGGGATAGGCCAGGGAATGCAAGGCTGAGTTTTACTCTGAGCTTCTGGGCTCCTTTTAGGCCCCATGGTTAATATTAGTAAAGCACATTTAAATTGAAAGTCACAGGGAACTTTAATTCACTAATGTATTACATAGCCAGTTTTAATTGCACATTTTTGAACCTTGCTTCATTATTGCTTATACCTTAATACAAAATTCATTTTATTTTTTTATTAACAAAGCACACTCTACTGGTCTCAAAATTTTTAATTGCATTTTTCCTGTGACTAACTTTTAACCCTTTTTGACTGTAAACATTTTTAAAACTAGAAATTAGCAACAAAGTCAATACCTTGATATCATGCCAAGTTAATGTGGTATCACTGTAATTTTTAAATGCTGCAACTGTAATTTATGAGTATGTATAATACTTTCACATGAATCCTTGATTACCATGGTAGTGGACCACTGGTGATACATAGATAATATAAAAGTTGCTAGGAACAAAGTAGGATTTTATATTAATCATTGATTGTTACCAGAATGACCATAAATGTATGTGTCTTTCCTAGAAAACATAGCTTGTTTCTATCATTGTGAGGTTTAGGTTTTTAGGTAAAAGAGGATTAGATGGAACAGATGGGATTAGATACCTGCAGAGACTTGATGCAGGGAATTCTTTGATATGATAAAACAAGCTGATAAAGCAGGAAAGGAGACTCACCTTGTGTTTGTAGGGCTGTGTGGTTGCTTCCCCTGATTTCCTCAGTGTAGTCTTCCTGAGCTCTTCAGATCTGTTTCCTTCTTTCCATAGTGCTAGTAGAAGGGGATATTGCCAAGGACAGATAAGGGGAGAAAGTCTTAGCTCTTGACCTTGTGCAGATTTGTTTGACATCAATGTTATTTTTCTGAAAAAATTGCTGGATGCATGTAAGCCACAGTTAAGGTCTATTTTAAAATTTGTGACAAAATTGAGCCTGATACCTTATTAGAAGTCATACTTTATTTAACACATTACTTTTTATCATTATTAGAAGACTTAGTTGTTTCTGACCTTCATTGTAAATAGCTCACAATCTTTAGTCTTTTAAATTTTGGGGTGATATAACTTATAAACAGTATTTCTTTTTTTCTTTTTTTTTTTTTTTATTGATGTCTTAGTTTATAACACTGTGGGGTTTTAGTTGTACATTTTTGTCCGTCACCTTGTGGATGTAACCCTTCACCCCTTGTGCCCCCCCCACCCCCCTTCCCCTTGGTAACCACCAATCAGTTCTCTCTGTCCGTGTGATCACTTATATTCCATATATGAGTGAGTTCATGCAGTGTCTGTCCTTCTCTCTCTGGCTTATTTCACTTAACATAATACCCTCTAGGTCCTTCCATGTTGTTGCAAATGGGACAATTGTGTCTTTTCTTATGGCTGAGTAGTATTCCATTGTATGTATATACCACATCTTCTTTAACCAATCTTCAGTTGAGGGACACTTGGGTTGCTTCCACTTCTTGGCTATAGCGAATAATGCTGCAATGAACATAGGGGTGCATACGCCTCTTGTGATGGTTGATTTCATGTCCATTGGGTAGATGCCCAAGAGTGGTATTGCTGGATCATACGGTATTTCTATTTTTAATTTTTTGAGGACTCTCCATACTGTTTTCCATAGAGGCTGCACCAGTTTGCATTCCCACCAGCAGTGAATGAGGGTCCCCGTTTCTCCACAACCTCTCCAGCATTTGTTGTTATTTGTCTTGGTGATTATAGCCATTCTAACCGGTGTAAGGTGATATCTCAGTGTAGTTTTGATTTGCATTTCCCTGATGATTAGTGATGTTGAACATCTTTTCATGTGTCTATTGGCCATCTGTATCTCTTCCTTGGAAAAATGTCTGTTCATATCCTCTGCCCATTTTTTGATCGGGTTGTTTGTTTTTTTGTTGCTCAGTTGTATGAGATCTTTGTATATTACTGAGATTAATCCCTTGTCAGACAAACGATTTGCAAATATTTTCTCCCAGCTGGTGGGTTGTTTATTCATTTTGATCCTGGTTTCATTTGCCTTGTAGAAGCTCTTTAATCTGATGAGGTCCCACTTGTTTATTTTTTCTTTTGTTTCCCTTGTCTGGGTAGACATGGAGTCTGAAAGGATCCCTTTATGTCCAATTGCAATTAGTGTACTGCCTATATTTTCTTCCAGGAGTTTTATAGTTTCAGGTCTCACTTTCAGGTCTTTGATCCATTTTGAATTGATTTTTGTATATGGCAATAGGAGATGGTCTACTTTCATTCTTTTGCATGTTGCTGTCCAATTTTCCCAGCACCATTTATTGAAGAGACTTCCCTCTCTCCATTGTATGTTCTTTGCTCCTTTGTCGAAGATGAGCTGTCCATAGGTGTGTTGTTTTATTTCTGGGCTTTCAATTCTGTTCCATTGATCTGTGTGTCTATTCTTGTACCAGTACCATGCTGTTTTGATTACTGTAGCTTTATAGTATATTTTGAAATCAGGGATTGTGATGCCTCCAGCTTTGTTCTTTTTTTTCAGAATTGCTTTAGCTATTCGGGCTCTTTTGTTTCCCCACACGAATTTCAGTAGTTTTTGTTCTATTACCGTGAAGAATGACATTGGGATTCTGATTGGGATTGCATTGAATCTGTAGATTGCTTTAGGTAGGATGGACATTTTAACTATATTTATTCTTCCAATCCATGTGCATGGAATATTTTTCCATTTCTTTATGTCCTCCTCGATTTCTTTCAATAGTGTCTTATAGTTTTCATTGTATAGGTCTTTGACCTCCTTGGTTAAATGTATTCCCAGATATTTTATTCTCTTTGTTGCAATTGTAAATGGGATTGTCTTTTTGAGTTCTCTTTCTGTTTTTTCATCGTTAGTGTATAGAAATGCAATTGATTTTTGTAAGTTGATTTTATACCCTGCCACTTTACTGTAGTTGTTGATTGTTTCTAGTAGCTTTCCGATGGAATTTTTGGGGTTTTCTATGTATAGGATCATGTCGTCTGCAAATAGTGAGAGTTTCACTTCTTCATTGCCTATTTGGAGTCCTTTTATTCCTTTTTCTTGCCTAATTGCTCTGGCCAGAACTTCCAGTACTATGTTGAATAAGAGCGGTGAGAGTGGGCACCCTTGTCTTGTTCCTGTCCTCAAAGGAATGGCTTTCAGTTTTTCCCCGTTGAGTAGGATGTTTGCTGTAGGTTTGTCATATATGGCCCTTATTATGTTCAGGTACTTTCCTTCTGTACCCATTTTGTTGAGAGTTTTTATCATAAATGGATGCTGGATCTTGTCGAATGCCTTCTCTGCATCGATTGAGATGATCATGTGGTTTTTATTCTTCATTTTGTTAATGTGGTGTATCATGTTGATTGATTTGCGGATGTTGAACCATCCCTGTGTCCCTGGTATAAATCCCACTTGATCGTGGTGTATGATCTTTTTGATGTATTGCTGTATTCGGTTTGCCAATATTTTGTTGAGGATTTTTGCGTCTATGTTCATCAGCGATATTGGCCTGTAGTTTTCCTTCTTTGTATTGTCCTTGTCTGGCTTTGGTATCAGCATGATGTCGGCCTCATAGAATGTGTTGGGAAGTATTCCATCTTCCTCTATTTTTTGGAATAGTTTGAGAAGGATAGGTGCTAAATCTTCTTTGAACGTTTGATAAAATTGTCCAGGGAAGCCATCTGGTCCTGGGCTTTTATTTTTTGGGAGGTTTTTGATTACTGTTTCAATCTCTTTACTTGTGATTGGTCTGTTCAGATTCTCTATTTCTTCTTGATTCAGTTTTGGGAGGTTGTACGCGTCCAAGAATTTGTCCATTTCCTCTAGGTTGTCCAATTTGTTGGCGTAAAGTTTTTCATAGTATTCCCTAATAATCCCTTGTATTTCTGTGGTGTCTGTTGTAATTTCTCCTCTTTCATTTCTAATTTTATTTATTTGAGTCTTCTCCCTTTTTTTCTTAGTGAGTCTGGCTAAGGGTTTGTCAATTTTATTTATCTTCTCAAAGAACCAGCTCTTTGTTTCATTGATCCTTTCTACTGTTGTTTTGGTTTCAATTTCATTTATTTCTGCTCTGATTTTTATTATGTCCCTCCTTCTGCTGATTCGGGGCTTTGTCTGTTCTTCTTTTTCCAACTCTGTTAGGTGCAATTTAAGGTTATTTATTTGGGATTTTTCTTGTTTGTTAAGGTGAGCTTGTATTGCTATGAATTTCCCTCTCAGGACTGCTTTTGCTGCATCCCATATGAGTTGGTATGGTGTATTTTCCTTTTCATTTGTCTCCAGATAGCTTTTGATTTCTCCTTTAATTTCATCAACGACCCATTGGTTGTTCAGTAGCATGTTGTTTAGTCTCCACATCTTTGTCCCTTTCCTAGTTTTTTCCTTGCAGTTGATTTCTAGTTTCACAGCATTATGATCAGAAAAGATGCTTGTAATGATTTCAATCTTCTTAAATTTATAGAGGTTTGCCTTGTTTCCTAATATATGGTCTATCCTTGAGAATGTTCCATGTGCACTTGAGATGAATGTGTACTCTGCTTTTTTTGGGTGGAGTGCTCTGTATATATCTATTAAATCCATTGCGTCTAGTTTTTCATTTAAGTCCATTATTTCCTTATTGACTTTTTGTCTGGATGATCTATCTATTGATGTAAGGGGGGTGTTAAGATCCCCTACTATTATTGTGTTATGGTTAATATCTCCTTTAAGGTTTTTTAGCAGTTGCTTTATGTACTTTGGTGCTCCTGTGTTGGGTGCATAGATATTTATAAGTGTTATGTCTTCTTGGTGAAGTATCCCTTTTATCATTATATATTGCCCTTCTTTGTCTCTCATTACCTTTTTTATCTTGAAGTCTACTTTGTCTGATATAAGTATGGCTACTCCTGCTTTCTTTTGTTTGCCATTAGCTTGGAGTATTGTTTTCCATCCTTTTATTTTGAGTCTGTGTTTGTCTTTAGAGCTGAGATGTGTTTCCTGGAGGCAGCAGATTGTTGGATCTTGGTTTTTAATCCATCCCGCCACTCTGTGTCTTTTGATTGGAGAATTCAATCCATTTACATTTAGAGTGATTATTGATATATGAGGGTTTAATGTTGCTATTTTATTGTTCATCTTCTGGTTCTTTTGCATTTCCTTCGTTTCTTGTCCCTTGTGTTTCGGACTGCTAATTCAATTTGGTATTTCTGCATGCTCATTCTCTTGGTTTTCTCTTTATTTGTCATGTGTGGTTCTCTTCTGGTTGTTTGTTTAGTGGTTACCGTGTGGTTTATATAAGCGATCTCCTGGATAAGAAAGTACATTTTCAGATGCCTCCTTTTTCCTGAGGCTGGGTCAGTTCAATCCCTTACCTCTTCCCCTCCTTATTTGTTATCTCTTTATTCCAGATTGTGTCATGAATGTGTGTTTCCAGTGATCAGCTTGAATTAATTTTTGATGTTATGCAACTGTAGTTTGTTCTGGTTTAGTCTCCTTGCTGAAATCTTTGTATCCCCTTTCTCATTTGTTTTTTTTCAGGCCTAAGGGCCTTCTTGAGCATTTCTTGTAGTGGGGGTCTTGTGGTGACGAACTCTCTTAGCTTTTGTTTATCAGGGAGAGTTATTATTTATCCATCATATTTGAAGGATATTTTTGCTGGATAAAGTATTCTCGGCTGAAGGTTTTTGTCTTTCATGATTTTGAATATATCATTCCAGTCTCTCCTAGCCTGTAGAGTTTCTGTCGAGAAATCAGCTGAGAGCCTGATAGGGTTTCCTTTGTATGTTATTTTGCTTTTTTGTTTAGCTGTCTTCAATATTATTTCCTTGTCACGGATATTCTTCAAGTTTGCTACTATGTGGCGAGATGATTTTTTATTCCTCTTTATATATTTAGGTGATCTATTGATTTCCTTTACTGTTATTTCCCTCTCATTCCCTAGGTTGGGGAAGTTCTCAGCTATTATTTCTTTGAACAAACTCTCTGCTTCTTTTTCTCTTTCTTCTCCTTCTGGAATACCTATTATCCTTATGTTGCTTTTCCTCATTGAGTCTGATATTTCTCGAAGAATTTCTTCATTTCTTTTTAGTCTTAGCTCTCTCTCCTCCTCTGTCTGGAGCATTTCTGCGTGGCTATCCTCAATAGTGCTAATTCGTTCCTCCATATTGTCAGTTCTGCTCTTTAAAGACTCCATTTTTTCCACTATCTCCTTGATTTTGTTTTTCACCTCCAGTAATTCTGATTGGTTTTTCTTTAGGGTTTCAATCTCTTTTGTGACAAAATCCCTGAATTCGTTGATTTGTTTCTGTGTGTTCTCTTGTATTTCGTTGAGTTTGTTTATGATAGCTATTTTGAATTCTCTCTCATTTAGGTTATCAAATTCTGTGCCTTCAGGGTTGGTTTCTGGGTGTTTGTCATTTTCCTTTTGGTCTGTAGCCATGACAAATTGTCGCAAGGATCCGACGGGGACGGCTTTATTTTTTCCCCTCATGATAAAGTTGGTCCTGCAGTTTCCCCCTGCTGCCACTGGATGGAGATCGCGAGCGGTTTGCTCTGAGGCGGCTGCAGCCCCCCGAGGGATTATGCTGAAACGCCGGGTGTGTGGGGGGAGGGGTCCTCTCTTTCTCCTGCTTGTCCCGGGGTTTCCTTTCTGGCTCTCTTAGGGTGTTTGCTACACCCCCTAAACAGTCCATCGTCGCTTCCCAGTGGGGATCTCGCGACAGTCTGTGAGAGTACCTGGATGGCGATAGTTTTCCCTGCTGTGGGCTGCCCCTCCCCCCTCTGTCTGCGAACCGCGCTGTCTTTGCCGATCGGTTGGGGAGGGGGAGTACAACTTCTTACCTCTCCTCCCGTCCTTTTGGGCTTCCTGCCCAATACATCCACTGTACGATGTATGGCAGCAGGGGTTTCTTAGAAGTCCTTCGTAGTGTTTGATTGAGCTCTTTTGGAATGTCAATGATGTTTTCGTTGTGTCGTAGGGGGCAGAGATTCAAAGAGGGAATCTCACTCCGCCATGATGCTGACGTCACTGTGGTATTATTTCTTAATGTTTGGTAGAATTCACTTCTAAGGTCAACTGGGCCTAGAGTTTTCTTTATGGGAAGGTTTTTAAGTATAATTCCATTTCTTTAGTAGGTATAGGGCTATTTAGGTTATCTATTTCTTCTTCTGCTTTTTTTTTTTTTCGTGAGGAAGACTAGCCCTGAGCTAACATCTGTTGCCAATCCTCCTCTTTTTCACTGAGGAAGACTGGCCCTGGGCTGACATCCATGCCCATCTTCCTCTACTTTATATGGGACGCTGCCACAGCATGACTCAACAAGCAGTGTGTCTGTCCACGCCCGGGATCTGAACCTGCAAACCCTGGGCCGCCGAAGCGGAGCGTGTGAATTTAACTGCTATGCCACCGGGCCAGCCCCTGTCTATTTCTTCTTGAGTGAGCTTTGGCAATTTGTGTCTTTTCTCTTTTTTATCTAATCAGGCTGGCTAGAGGATTATGAATTTTATTGATCTTAAATTATTAGCTTTTGGATTCATTGATTTTTCTCTGTTGTTTTTATGTTTTGTGTTTTAGTGATTTCTGCTCTGATTTTATTTTTTTCCTTTCTAGTGCTTGCTTTGGGTTTTGTTTACTCTTCTTTTTCTAGTTTCCTAAGGTACAAAATCATGAAATTTATCTGAGACCTTCCTTTTTTCTAATATCGGCAATTTTTTAAAAAGTTAATAAACTTTATTTTTTAGACCACTTTTAGATTCACAGCTAAATTGAGTGGAAAGTTCAGAGATTTCCTATATAATCCCTGTCCTCACACACATACCCCTTCTTCCACTATTAGCATCCCACACCAGAGTGGTACATTTGTTAAAATCTATGAATCTACATTGACACATCGTTATTGCCCAAAGTCTATAGTTGACACTGGACTTTACTCTTGGTGTTGTATATTCTGTTCTATGAGTTTTGACAAATGACATGTATCCACCATTGTAGTATCCTACAGAATAGTTTCACTACCCTAAAAATTCTCAGTGTTCTGCCTTTTCATTCCTCTTTCCTTCTAAACCCTGACAACCACTAATCTTTTTGTTGTCACCATAGTTTTGCCTTTTCTAGAATGTCATATATAGATGGACATATATATATATAGCCTATTCAGATTGGTTTCTTTCATGTAGTAATATGCATTTAAGTTTCCTCCATTTTTTTTGATTTTTTTTTTTTTAGAACAGTTTTAAGTTCACAGCAAAATTAAGAGGAAGGTGTTGAGATTTTCCATATAGTCCTTATTCCCACACAGGTATAGCCTCCTCTGTTATCAACATCCCTCACCAGAGTGGTAAATTTGTTACAATCAGTGAACCTACATTGACAAATCATTATCACCCAAAGTCCATACTTCACATTAGGGTTCACTGTTGATGTTGTATGTTCTATGGGTTTGTATGTATAATGTACATGTATCCACCATAATAGTGTCATATGGAATAGTTTCTTTGGCCTAAGAATCCTCTGTTTTCCAATTATTCATCCCTCTCTCCCCCCAGTGCCTGGCCCCTGATCCTTTTACTGTTTCCAGTTTGTCCTTTTCCAGAATGTCAGATAGTTTGAATTATATAATATGTAGCCCTTTCAGACTAGCTTTTTTTGTTTAGTAATATGCATTTAAGATTCCTCCATGTCTTTTCAAGGCTTGATCGCTGATTTCTTTCTAGGGCTGAATAATATTCCATTGTCTGAATGTACCACAGTTTATTTATTCATTCACCTACAGAAGGACATCTTGGTTGCTTCCAAGTTTGGGCAATTAAGAATAAAGTTGCTATAAACATCTATGTGCAGATTTTATGTAGACATAATTTTTCAATTCCTTTGGGTAAATACCAAGGAGTGTGATTAATGGATCATATGGTAAGAGTATCTTTAATTTTATAAGAAGCTGCCGAACTGTTTCCAAAGTCGCGGAATCATTTTGCATTTCCTCCAGTAATGAATGAGAGTTGCTTTTTCTCTACATTCTTACCAGCGTTTGGTGTTATCAATGTTCTGCATATTGGTCATCCTAATAGGTATGTAATGGTATCTCGTTGTTTAAATTTGCATTTCTTTGCTGACATGGGTTGTGGAGTATCTTTTCTTATACTTATTTGCCATCTGTATATCTTCTTTGGTGAGATGTCTTAAGTTTTTTGGCCCTTTTTAAAATCAGATTGTTTTCTTATTGTTGACTTTTAAGAGTTCTTTATATATTTTGGATAACAGTTTTTCTTTTAATGAGATATGTCTTTTGCAAATATTTCCTCCTAGTCTGTGGCTTATGTTTTAGTTTTCTTGACAGTGTCTTTCACAGAACAATTTTTAATTTTAATAAATGTCCACTTTACCAATTCTTTCTTTCATCAATTGTGCCTTTGGCATTGTATCTAAAAAGTCATTGCCACACCCAAGGTTATCCTATTTTCTCCTATGTTATCTTCTAGGAGTTTTATAGTTTTGTGTTTTGCATTTAGGTCCATGATCCATTTTGAGTTAATTTTTGTGAAGGGTGTAAGTTTTGTGTCTAGATTCATTTTTTTGCATGTGGATATTCAGTTCTAGCACCATTTGTTGAAAAGTATATCTTTGCTCCGTTGCATTGCTTTTGCATCTTTGTCAAAGATCAGTTGATTATATTTATGTGGGTCCATTTCTGGGCTCTCTATCTGTTCGTCTATTCATTTGCCAGTACTACACTGTCTTTTTGTGTGTGTGTGTGTGAGGAAGACCAGCCCTGAGCTAACATCCATTGCCAATCCTCCTCTATTTGCTGAGGAAGACTGGCCCTGGGCTAACATCCGTGCCCATCTTCCTCTACGTTATATGGGACGTGGCCACGGCATGGCTGACAAGCAGTGTGTTGGTGGGCACCCGGGATCCGAACTCGCAAACCCTGGGCTGCCAAAGCAGTGGTTTAAACTAAACCACTGTGCCACCAGGCTGGCCCATACATCGTCTTAATAACTGAAGCTTTATAGTAAGTCTGAAATCGAGTAATGTCAGCACTCCAACTTTATTCTTGTCTTTCAATATTGTGTTGGCTTTTCTGGGTCTTTTGCCTTTTCATATATACTTTAGAATCAGTTTGTCAGTATGCGCAGAATAATTTGCTAGAGTTTTGATTGAGATTGTATTGAATCTGCAGATCAGGTTGGAGAGAACTGACGTCTTGATGATATTAAGTCTTCCTATCTATGAAGTTGGAGTATCTCTCCATTTATTTAGTTTTCTTTGACTTTGTTCATCAAAGTTTTGTTGTTCTCCTCATATAGACCTTATGCATATTCTGTTAGATTTAAACCTAAGTGTTTAATTTTTGATAGTGCTACTGTAAATGGTATTATTATTGTGTTTTTAATTTCAAACTATCACTTGTTCCTTGATGGTATATAGGAAAGCAACTTTCTTTTGTATAGTAACCTTGTATTCTGCAGCCTTGCTATAATTGCTTATTAGTTCCAGGAGTTTTTTTGGTCAATAATTTTGGATTTTCTACATGACAATCATGTCGTCTATGAAAAAAGACTATTTAATTTCTTCCTTCCCAATTAGTGTATATTTTATTTCCTTTTCTTGTCTTATTATGTAAGCTGGGACTTCCAGTGTGATGTTGAAAAGGAGTGATGAGAGAGAGGAAAGAGACAGTCTTGCCTTGTTCCTGATGTTAGTGGGAAGCTTTCTAGTTTTTCTTTAAGTTTTTTTTAATGTACTTCATATCAAGCTAGGGAAGTTCTCCTTCGATTCCTAGTTTACTGAGAGTTTTTATTGTGAATGAGTGTTTGACTTTGTCAAATGCTTTTTCTGCATCTGTTGATATGATGTGTGATTTTCTTCTTTACCTTGTTGATGTGATGGATTACATTAATTGATTTTTTTAATGTCGACCCAGCCTTGTTTTCCCTGGGATAAATCCCACTTGATTGTGGCATATAATTCTTTTTATACATTGTTGGATTCAATTTGCTAATATTTTGTAGAGGATTTTTGTACCTATTTCATGAGAGATATTGTTCCGTAGTTTTCTTTCTTGTTTTTTCTTTTTTATGTTTTTCCTTTTTTGTTTTTTTTTTTCTTTGTAGATTTCTTTCCTGTAATGTCTTTGTCTGTTTTGGTATTGGAGTAATGCTGGCCTCATAGAATGAGTTAAGAATTATTCCCTCTGCTTATATCTTCTGAAAGAGATTGTATGATAGCAGTATAATTTCTTCCTTAAATGTTTGGTAGAATTCACCAATTCTGGTGATAGACTTCATCTGTCTGGGCCTGGTGCTTTCTGTTTTGGGGGGCTATTAATTATTGATTCAGTTTTCTTAATAGATATAGGCCTATTTAGATTGTCTGTTTCTTCATATGTGAGTTTTGGTAGCTTGTGTCTTTCAAGGAATTGGTCCATTTCATCTAGGTTATTAAATTTGTGGGAGCCAGCCCTGATGGCTTAGTGGTTCAAGTTTGGCGTGCTCCACTTTGATGGCCCGGGTTTGGTTCCTGGGTGCAGAACCACATCACTCATTTGTCAGTAGCTGTGCTTTGGTGGCAGCTCACATAGAATTAGAAGGACTTACAACTAGAATATACAATTCTGTACTGGGGCTTTGGGGAGGAAGGAAAAAAAAAGAAAGAGGAAGATTGACAACAGATATTAGCTCAGGGCAAATCCTTACCACCAAAAAAAAAGAAAAAAAGTTTGTGGGCATAGAGTTGTTCATAATATTTCTTGATTATCCTTTTAATGCCCATGAGATCTGTAATTATGTCTCCTCTTTCATTTCCGATATTAGTAATTTGGTTTTTCTCTTTTTTTTCCTGGTTGTCCTGGCTAGAGGTTTATTAATTTTATTTATCTTTTCAAAAAGCCAGCTTTTGGTTCTGTTTGTGTTTCTCTGTTGATTCCCATTTTCATTTCATGGATTTTTGCTTTAATTTTAATTTCTTTTCTTCTGCTTACTTTGATTTAATTTGCTTTTTGTTTCTAGTGTCCTAAAGAGGAAGCTTAGATTATTGATTTCAGGTCTTTCTTCTTTTCTAATATATGCATTCAATGGTATAAAATTCCCTCCAAGCACTATTCTTGCTACATCCCACAAATTTTCTTTAAGTTGTATTTTCATTGTCATTTAGTTAATAATATTTTAAAAAATTCTCTGGAGATTTCTTCTTTGACCCATGTGTTATATAGAAGTGTGCCTTTTAATCTCCAGGCATTCTGAGGTTTTCTAGCTATCTTTCTGTTAATTGATTTCTAGTTTGATTCCGTTGTGGTCTGAGAGCAGACATTATGATTTGTATTCTTTAAAATTTGTTGAAGCGTGTTTTATGGCTGAAAATGTGGTCTGTCTTGGTGAATGTTCCATGTGAGCCTGAGAAGAATGTATATTCTACTGCTATTGGATAAAGTAGTCTATAGATACTTTTATATCCAGTTGATTAATGGTGTTCAGTTTGAGTATGTCCTTACTGATTTTCTGCCTGCTGGATCTGTTCATTTCTGATTAGAGAGGTGTTAAAGTCTCTTAAGTGTAAGAGTGGATTCATCTATTTCTCTGTAATTCTGTCAGTTTTTGCCTCACATATTTTGATGTTCTGTTTTAGGCACAAACACATGAAGAGTTGTTGTGTCTTCTTATGGTATTGACACCTTTACCATTATATAATGCCACACTTTATCCCTGATAATTTTCCTTGCTCTGAAGTCAGCTTTGTCTGAAATTAATATAGCTACTCTCACTTTGTTTTGATTAGTGTTAGCATGGTATATCTTTCTCCATCCATTGATTTTTAGTCAATATGTATATTTATGTTTAAAGTGGGTTTCTTGTAGACAACCTATAGTTGAGTCTTATTTTTTGATTCACTCTGACAATTTCTCTTTTTTTTTGTGAGGAAGACTAGCCCTGAGTCAACATCCCTTGCCAATTCTCCTCTTTTTTGCTGAGGAAGACTGGCCCTGGGCTAACATCCGTACCCATCTTCCTCTGATTTATATGGGATGCTGCCACAGCATGGCTTGACAAACGGTATGTCTGTCCGTGCCCGAGATCCAAACCTGCGAAACCCCGGGCCACCGAAGCGGAGTGAGTGAACTTAACCACTACGCCACCAGGCTGACCCCTACAATTTCTGTCTTTGAATTGGTACATTTAGACCATTTATGTTTAAGATGATCGTTGATACAGTTGAGTTAATATCTACCAAATTTGGGCTTTGTGTTTTTGTCTTCCACATGTTTTCTACCTTTTCTAGTTTTAATTGAGCATTTTATATGATTCCTTTTTTCTATTATTAATTAATTTTTTTGATGTCTTCATAGTTTATAAGATTGTGAAGTTTTAGTTGTACATTATTGTTTGTCAGTCACTATCGGAATGCATTCCTTCACCCCTTGTGCCCACCTCCCATCCCCCTTGCCCCTGGTAACCACCAAACAGTTCTCTGTCTGTGTGTTAGTTTATATTCCACATATGAGTGAAATCATGCGGTGTTTGTCTTTCTCTCTCTGGCTTATTTCACTTAACATGATACCCTCCAAGTCCATCCATGTTGTTGCAAATGGGACAATTTTGTCTTTTTTTATGGCTGAGTAGTAGTCCATTGTATATATATATACCACATCTTCTTTATCCAATCATCCATTGAGGGACACTTGGGTTGCTTCCACTTCTTGGCTATATTAAATAATGCTGCAGTGAACATAGGGGTGCATAAGCCTCTATGGATTGTTGATTTCAGGCTAATTGGGTAGATACCCAATAGTGGGATAGCTGGATCATAAGGTATTTCTATTTTTAATTTTTTGAGGAATCTCCATACTGTTTTCCATAGAGGTCGCACATGTTTGCATTCCCATCAACAGTGAATGAGGGTTCCAATTTCTCCACAACCTCTCCAACATTTGTTGTTTTTTGTCTTGGTGATTATAGCCAATCTAACGGCTGTAAGGTCATATCTTAGTGTAGTTTTGATATGCATTTCCCTGATGATTAGTGATGTTGAACATTTTTTCGTGTGCCCGTTGGCCATCTGTATATCTTCCTTAGAAAAATGTCTGTTCATGGGGCCACCCAGTGGTGCAGCGGTTTAGTCCGTGCTTGGCAGCCTGGCGTTCGCAGGTTCGGATCACGGACGCCCGCCGATGCACTGGTCGTCAGCCACTCCATGGCGGTGTCCCATATAAAGTGGAGGAAGACAGGCACAGATGTTAGCCCAGGGCCAGTCTTCCTCAGCAAAAAAAGAGGAGGATTGGCAACGGATGTTAGCTCAGGGCTGGTCTTCCTCACAAAAAAAAAAAAAAAAAAAGAAAGAAAAATGTCTGTTCATATCCTCTGCCCATTTTTTGATTGGGTGGTTTGTTTTTTTGTTGTTCAGTTGTGTGGGTTCTTTATATATTATGGAGATTAATCCCTTGTCAGATATATGATTTGCGAATATTTTCTCCCAGCTGGTGGGTTGTCTATTCATTTTGATCCTGGTTTCATTTGCCTTGAAGAAGTTCTGTAGTCTGATGAAGTCCCACTAGTTTATTTTTTCTTTTGTTTCCCTCGTTCAAGTAGACATGGAATCTGAAAAGATTCCTTAATGACCAGTGTCACATAGTGTACTGCTTATATTTTCTTCCAGGAATTTTATAGTTTCAGGTCTCATTTTCAGGTCTTTGATCCATTTTGAGTTAATTTTTGTGTATGGAGATAGAAGATGGTCTACTTTCATTCTTTTGCATGTGGCTGTCTGGTTTTCCCAGCACCATTTATTTAGGAGACTTTTCTTACTCCACTGTATGCTCTTAGCTCCTTTGTCAAAGATTAGCTGTCCGTAGATGTGTGGTTTTATTTCTGGGCTTTCAATTCTGTTCCATTTTTCTGTGTGCCTGTTTTTATAACATTACCATGCTGTTTTGGTTGCTATAGTTTGTTGTATATTTTGATGTCTGGGATTGTGATGCCTCCAGCTTTGTTCTTTTTTTTCAGGATTGCTTTAGCTATTCTGGGTCTTTTGTTGCCCCATGTGAATTTTAATATTCTTTGTTCTATTTCCGTGAAGAATGACATTGGGATTCTGATTGGGATTGCATTGAATCTGTAGATTGCTTTAGATAGTATGGACATTTTAACTTTGTTTATTCTTCCAATTCATGTGCATGGGATATTTTTCCATTTCTTTATGTCATCATCAATTTCTTTCAATAGTGTCTTATAGTTTTCATTGTATAGATCTTTCACCTCCTTGGTTAAATTTATTCCTAGATATTCTATTCTTTTTGTTGCGATTGTATTTGGGATTGTCTTTTTGAGTTCTCTTTCTGTTGGTTCGTTATTAGCATGCAGAAATGCAACTGATTTTTGTAAGTTGATTTTATACCCTGCAGATTTGCTGTCCTTGTTGACTATTTGTTATAGTTTTCCAATGGATTGTTTAGGGTTTTCTATATATAAAAGCATGTCATCTGTAAATAGTGAGAGTTTCACTTCTTCATTGCCTATTTGGAGTTCCTTTATTCCTTTTTCTTGCCTAATTGCTCTGGCCAGAACCTCCAGTACTATGTTGAATAAGAGTGGTGAGAGTGAGCACCCTTTTCTTGTTTCTGTTCTCAAAGGAATGGCTTTCAGTTTTTCCCTGTTGAGTATGATGTTAGCTGTGGGTTTGTCATATATGGCCTTTATTATGTTGAGGTACTTTCCTTCTATACCCATTTTGTTGAGAGTTTTTATCATAAATGGACGTTGGATCTTGTCAAATGCCTTCTCTGCATCAATTGAGACGATCATGTGGTTTTTATTCTTTGTTTTGTCAATGTGGTTTATCATGTTGATTGATTTGCGGATGTTGAACCATCCCTATGTCCCTGGTATAAATCCCACTTGGTCATGGTGTATGATCTTTTTGATGTATTGCTGCATTTGGTTTGCCAATACTTTGTTGAGGATTTTTGCATCTCTGTTCATCAGCGATATTGGTGTGTAGTTTTCCTTCTTTGTATTGTCCTCGTTTGGCTTTGATATCCGGGTGATGTTGGCCTTGTAGACTATGTTAGGGAGTGTTCCATCTTCCTGTAATTTTTGGAATAGTTTGAGAATGATTGGTATTAAATCTTTGGTAAAATTCTCTGGAGAAGCCACCTGGTCCGCTCATTCTTTCCTCCATATTGTCAGTTCTGTTCTTTAATGATTCTTTTCTCGTGTTTTTTTTGTGTGTGTGTGAGGAAGACCAGCCCTGAGCTAACATCCACTGCCGATCCTCCTCTTTTTGCTGAGGAAGACCGGCCCTGGGCTAACATCTGTGCCCATCTTCCTCTACTTTATATGGGATGCCGCCACGGCAGGGCTGACAGGCAGTGCGTCGGCAGGCGCCTGGGATCCGAACCCGCAAACCCCGGGTTGCCAAGCACGAACTTAACCGCTGCGCCACCGGGCGACCCCTCTTTTCTCATTTTTTAACATATTAGTTATATATTATTTTCTTCATGGTTGCTCTAGTGTTTGCAATATATATTTACAGCTAATCCAAGTCCACTTTCAGATAACACTATACCACTTCATGGTAGTAAAAGTACCTTATAATAATAAAATATTTCTAATTTCTTTCCTTCTATTCTTCTGTCAATGCTCTCATTCATTTTACTATACATAAGCATATATAAACATATATATGCATGAGACTAATCAGATACATTGTTGCTATTATTATTTTGAACAAACTGTTAGTTCAGTTAAGAATAAGAAAAACAAAGGTTTCTATTTTCCCTTCATCGACTCATTCTCTGATGCTCTTCATTTTTTTATGTAAATTCATGTTTCTGACCTGTATCATTTTTCTTCTCACTGAAGAATTTCTTTCCACAGTTCTTGCAAGGCAGGCCTACTGGCAACAAATTCCTTCAGTCTTTGTCTGAGAAAGTCTTTGTCTTTCACTTTGGAAGGATAATTTTAGAGTGTACAGAATTCTAGGTTGTTGTGGTTTTTTTTTTTTTCTCTCTCTCATCACTAAATATTTTACATCACTCTCCATGCTTGCTTCGTTTCTGAGGAGAAGTCAGATGTAACTCTTTCCTTTGCTCTTTTAGAGGTATGACTTTTCTCTCCTCCAGCTTCTTTCAGGATTTTTTTTTTTTTGATTCTCTGCAGTTTGAATATGATATGCCTAAGTGTAGGGTTTTTTTGGCATTTCTCTTGTATGAAATTCTCTTTCTAGATCTATGGTTTGGTTTCTGACATTAATTGGGGGAAATTCTTAGTCTTTATTGCTTCAAATATGCTATCTGTTCCTTTCTTTCTGGTATTCCCATTACACCTATGTTACACCTTTTGTAGTTGTTCCATGGTTTCTGGATATCTGTTTTATGTTTTTCCCTCTTTTTTCTCTTTGCTTTTCATTTTTGGAAGTTTCTGTTTTCATATCCTCAAGCTCTGAGATTTTTTTCTTCACCCCTGCCCGGTCTACTAATGAGCGCGTCAAAGGAATTCTTCATTTCTGTTACATGGCTTTTGATCTCAAGAGTTCCTTTTTGATTCTTTCTTAGAATTTCCTTCTCTCTACTTACATCATCCTTCTGTTTTTGCATGCTGTCTCCTTTGTACACTAAAGTCCTTAGTATATTAATCACAGTTTTAAAAATTTCTGGTCTGATAGTTTCAACAGTCCTGCCATATCTGTCTCTGGTTCTGATCCTTGTTCATTCTCTTCAGACTGTGTATTTGCCTCTTAGTATGCCTTGTAATTTTTAGTTGAAAGGTGGATATGATGTACTGGATAAAAGGAACTGTGGTAAATGGGCCTTTAGTAATGTGGCAGTAAGGCACTGGGGGAGAGGAAGCGTTCTGTAGTCATATGATTAGTTCTCAGTCTTTTGGTTAGCCTGTTCCCCTGGACTGTGGACTTCACACGTGGTTCTCACCACCCTGCTCCTACCCCCTTCAGTGGGACAAGATGGTGCTGGGTTTGGAGTTGGGTTATTTCCCATCCCCCAGGTACTTTAGGCTCTGATATAATAGGCTTTGCTCTGGTAAAATAGTTTCTCCTGAGGTCAGGTCTTATTAAGAAGAACAGAATACCTTGGCATATTTCAGAATTGTTCCTTTCCCCCTCCCCTGCCGGAAGCATGAGTATATTTTAGCTTCTGATACTTACTGTGAAGACCTGGTAGAAATCCTGGAGGTAAAACGCAAAGAAGTTTGAGGGCTCCCCTATGACTGGGTCCTCCTGGAGTTTTTATCTCAGCCTTGTCCACGCTGAGCCTTCAGCAATTTGTCAGTTACACTTGAGATTTCCTACTCTGATACTGGGTCCCATGGAGATTTCTGCTTGGGTACATTGTGATTCTCTGTAACTGTCTGTCTGTCTCTCTAATTTTGGGGGCAGTGGTTTCTGCTGTGATCTCACTTCTCTGATGGATCTAAGAAGAGTTTTTGATTTTTCAGTTTGTTCAGCCTTTAAGTTGTTAGGGTGGAATGAAGACTTCTAAGTTTTTTCCATGCTGTACCAGAATCCAGAAGTACTAATATAGGCATTTAATGTTACAAACCTTGTTCTAAGCACCACTTATGAATTTTGATATGTTATATTTTCATTTTTATTTAGTTGAACAAATACCTTGTGGTTTCCTTTTGATTTCTTCTTTGACGCATGGGTTAGTTAGAAGTGTGTTATTTACTTTTGAAACATTTGGGGATTTTTCACATATCTTCTTTTACTGATTTCTAATTTAATATCTTTATGTTATGTAATTCTTTTTAAATTTTTTGAGATTTTTTAAAATGACACAGAACAAGGATTATCTTGTTTACTGTTCTGTTTGTTTTTCAAAAGAACGTGTATTTATTCTGCTCTTGTTTTATGGAGCTTTTCTTTAAATGTCAGTTAGGTCAAGTTGATTTATATTGTTTGTCTTCTGTATCCTTACTGATTTTTTTTTTTTGTCTACTTGTTCAGTCAATTATTGAGAAGATGATATGGACCTTTCTTACTATACTTATGGATTTTGCTATTTCTCCATTTTCTCTATTCTGTCAGTCTTTGCTCCATTTATTTTGAAGGTCTCTTATTAGGTTCAGAAACATTTAGGATTTTTATATCCTCTTGATGAATAGACCTCTTTATCCTGGTGATATTCCTTGTTCTGAAATCTACTTTGTGTGATATTAATATTGTGAAGTCAGCTTTCTTTTGATTGGTGTTAGATTGATAGTTCTTTCCCATACTTGACTTTTAATATCTTTCTGTCTTTATGTTTAAAACGGGTTTCTTGTAGACAGCATATAGTCTTGAGTTTCTTTTTCAGTGTTATAATCTCTGCCTTTCAATGAGAGTATTTAGGTAGTTTACATATAATGTGATTATTGATATAGTTGTATTTAAATCTATCATTTGCTAATCCTTTTTTTTTGTGTGTGTGAGGAAGATTAGCCCTGAGCTAACATCGAGTGCCAATCCTCCTCTTTTTGCTGAGGAAGATTGGCCCTGGGCCAACATCCGTGCCCATCTTCCTCTACTTTATAGACACCTGCCACAGCATGGCTTAATAAGCGATGCGTAGGTCCACGCTGGGATCCAAACCCATGAACCCTGGGCCACTAAAGCAGAGCTCGCCAACTTAACCACTATGCCACCAGGCCAGCCCCTGCTAATCTTTTTTTATTTGCCCACCATTTCTTTCTTTTTTCCTCTCTTTCTCATTGAGTATTTTAGTGTGTGTGTGTGAGGAAGATTAGCCCTTAGCTAACATCTGCTGCCAATCCCCCTCTTTTTGCTGAGGAAGATTGGCCCTGAGCTAACATCTGTGCCCATCTTCCTCTACTTTATGTGGGACACCTGCCATAGCATGGCTTGATGAGCAGTGTGTAGGTCCATGCCCAGGATGCAAACCTGCAAACCCCAGGCTGCCACAGTGGAGCACGCAAGCTTAACCACTCACTACACCACCGGGCCGGCCCTGTCATTGAGTATTTTTTATGATTCTGTTTTGGCTGGTTCATAATGATTCTTTGCTGTATTATTTTATTGGTTGCTTTAGAGTTTACAGTATACATCTTGAACTTGTCAAGAATCTGCCTCAAGTGACGTTACCCCATTTCACATATTGTGTAAGAACTTGGAAGCTATATACTTCCATGCCTACCCTTTTGGCTTTTGTGCTATTTTTGTCATATTTTAAATTTTTTACATATTTTATAAACCTCACAATTAATTATTTTTGCTGTAAATAATCAATTATCTTATAGACTTAAATAATTAAAAAGTCTTTTGTATTTACCCATGTAATTACTGTTTCTAGTGCTCTTAATTACTCTGTGTAGATCCACATTTCCTTTTTTGTTTTCCTTCTGCCTAAAAGACAACCTTTAGCATTTATTGTATTGTTGATCTGCTGGTGATCAGTTATTTCAGTTTTTTATCTGAAAAGCAGTTATTTTGCCTTTTCTTTGAAACATATTTTAGCTAGCTATAGCATTCTAGGTTAATAGTTTCTTTCTTTTAGTACTTTAAAGATTTTATTCTTCCATTTTCTAGCTTCCATTATTTCCATGAGAAATCTGTTTTCATCCTTATCTTTTTTCTTAGCACATAGGCATCCTCTTTTTTTTTTTTTTTAACCCACTGGCTGCTTTTACTGTTTTCTCTTTATTGTTGGTTTTTAGTGGTAAGCAGTTTGATTTTGATGTGCATTCATGGAGTTTTCATGTTTCTTGTGCTTGGGGTTAGTTGATCTTTAGGTTTATAGTTTCCATCAAATTTTCTCACAGGTATTGGTTGTTTCTTTTCCTTCTGTGTCCTTCTCCCAAATATGCGTTACAGAGCTTTGTAGAATAATCTAAGGAAACCATACCTTTTAAAAAAAGAATAACTGCTCTTTCTTTGTTTACCTATTATGGAGTCATTGTTTAATTCTGAGGCTAATTTAAAAGTAGAAAATACTTTTTGTTCTTAATAGTCTTTAGTAGGTATATTGGCATTGCATCTTATCTGAGGACGAATAATTGTAGTTAGCCATGAAACAAAAATTATACATATTCTCAATGCCTATTTTAAAAGATACATTAAGTTGCCTGTAAATCACAATACAGACCAAAGTATTTGTGCACTTCTTTAGAGACTCTCAATATGGCCAAATATCCAGTTTTATCTCTAGTGGAGAAGAAAAAAAAAAGACTGTATTTCATTCAGTAGAGTATGAATTGAAGTAGTTAGTTTGCATTTTATGGGTTGATTTACATGAAAAATTCCTATTTTTAAGCACTAGAATCCCTCTCAGAGCAGTGAGATGCTCATACTATGAGAGTTGTTTAGGATATGAAACAAGATTTGTGACGTTAGGCTTACTCATTGTGTTTCTTTCAGCCCTCCCCCACTACCCTCTCCTTTTACTTCTTTCTCCACCTTCTTAATTATGAGTTGATTGTATGTTTGTAATGGAATTTCACAGTGCCATATTTATACAGCATATTATGAAACAAGTACTCTTAACTTACAAACAAGGAGTTAAAGTAGAGGTCTCTCTTTGAGTAAAACCTATATAGCCTTTTTATTAAAATTTTTTTTAAACTGTTAGAATCTTCAGCTAAAGTTTTATTCTTTCTCTTATTAAGAAATCTGTGATATCTTTTGAAACTTAGATGGTTATCAGAGTTTTTTTAAAGATAAAATGTTATGGTTTTATTTAATATGACTTTTATCAGTGAAATTTGATTGATTTTCATTCATTGCTTTCTTTGTAATACTTTTTCTTCCAAATGTCATGTATTCGTTGGATTTATGGCCATATTTATATTTTGGGGTAAAGCAAGAATATTCTGTTAAATGAATGGTAAAATTGACCAACCTTAATTTAGAGTGCTATGTTGAAGCAAATAGTATATTTCTGTTTTTGGTACTCTACCCAGTTTTCTCTCCTTTCCTTATTCAATACATGGACAAAGTACATGAAGAACACCACTGTGTTTTCTTTAGATGACTTTTAAACTTGACTAGGGTCAGATGTGAGTGGGATGGAGAACCTCAGGATCAATTCAAGTTATTGGAAAAAATTATTTGAAAAGTGAAGTGGGGTGATTTCCAAAGTGACCTGTCAAGTATGGAAAAGGTTCGTGTTTCTAAAGTAATCCATGAAGTTTAATGAGCTTAAATCTGATTGGTTTGTTAAATGGAAGTTTGTTTTCTCCTCAAACTTACTTTGAAACGTTTGTTCTTATTTGTGGATTATAGTTTATTAGGATAATGATTAGTTTGTTTTTATGAGATAGTGTCTCTTGTATTTGATGACGAAAATCTGTTATTGACCATGAGATGATGTGGGGTGGGAGCAGCACTAGGGGGGCAAGTAGGAGAATAGTAGTAAAGAATATTTGGTTCTCAAAACATTTTGAGGGGCCGACCCGGTGGCGTAGCGGTTAAGTTCACGCGCTCCACTTTGGTGGCCCGGGGTTTGCCGGTTCAGATCCTGGGAGCAGACCTACTCACTGCTCATCAGGCCATGCTGAGGTGGTGTCCCACATAGAGCAACTAGAACAATGTACAACTATGACATGCACCTATCTGCTGGGGCTTTGGGGAGAAAAAAAGTGAAAAAGGAGGAAGATTGGCAACAGATGTGAGCTCAGGGCCAATCTTCCTCAAAAAAAAAACAAAACCATTTTGAAGTCTTACTCCTTTCTTTGAACATTGATTTTGCTACAAATGCCAACCATCTTGAGACCTGATTTTATCATCACTTTCTGGCTTTTCAAATTTATCTGGTGGGTTTGTATTGAGTAGTGGTTATATGTTGGGAAATTTCAGTTTTGTGTATACCTTCTGATTTTTTAATTTGTATTACATCAGATTTCAGATAGATGTATTAGAAAAATATTTATTCATTTATTTACTAAACAGAAATTTAGGGCTGGTTGTATTCCAGGCACTTAGTGATCTTAACAATGGCAACAAAAATCCTTGACCCTATGGGCCTTACAAACCTTTCATTTTGAAGCATGTTGATTAGTGTACATCTGCTGTAACACATTTTCACTGTCATTTAATGTGCCCTTATTTGCACACACCCTGTACTAAAATGATTATTAAAAACTAGAAACGAATTGTTTAAACAAATCTTTATCTTGCTTTTTCCCCTAACATATCTAGATCAAGAGAATGATTGAGAATCAATTTCAGAGTACATTTTGATTTTTAAAAATCTTAGCTGCAAAATATAACTTTTCTTGGCTTAATGCAAGAAATGATTTCAGTTTCAAAGGCTTTACTCCTTCTGTTTTGAAACGAAACCTTCACTTGAATTTTAAAAATTCTTGCTCTGACCTGTGCTAGATCCTTATAATCTCATGGATACAGTCCTCTAATGAATGTTTAGCACCTTACTTCTCTCTAATTGTTGTCTTCTTGTGCTGAACCCTAGAGCTGATTTTAAATTTCCTGTCTAGGAAGTAGTATCTTCTTGTTGAAAATGATGTTGCTTGAGAAACAAGTATGTTCAGTGTTACTGTGTGTCACTGAATAAATATGACTAATATGTGCTTTTACTCATTGCTGCAATTTGATGCTCAAACAGCCATACTATAAATTATCTACCATTTTTAGAAAATTATTTGTAATAGATGCTAAAATAATAGTTTTTATATAATTTTCTTAGGTGGACTGGCTTATTTTTATACCTGAAACTTTAATATATTTATCTTACAAGTCCAATAATTATTTATTATTATTAATGTGCCATCTTTTTTTTTCCTTTATCCAAAATGTAATTAGTTCTTTTTCCTTTTACTTCCTTTCTCAAATCAAAATGTTAGACTTATACGAGCACTAGCAGCAACTCTATATCTGGATCATTGAAGCGCTTGGAAGATACTGCAGCACGATTTACAAATGCAAATTTCCAGGAAGTCTCTGCGCATACAACTAGTGGAAAAGATGTTTCAGAGGCTAGAGGGTCAGAGGGCAAAGGGAAGAAATCTTCAGCTCACAGCTCAGGTCAAAGGGGAAGAAAGCCTGGTGGAAGAAATCCAGGACCGACTGTGTCAGCAGCTAGTCCTTTCCAGCAAGGTATTAATTATGATGTTTTAGTTAAAATACTTGTTCTTATTATGATCAATAGTAGTTAAGTTTTGTAAAACAATTTATTTTTTACTTATAACTAATGGGTCATTGGAGATTATTTTATGATTAATTGCTGTAGTGAGATTACTTCAAAGTCTAGTGTTCCTTGTTAGAATGTTTTGGAGACCTTTGCTTTCTTTTTATGTTACAACGTGCTTCTGAAGTCGACCTGTAATTTTAATGTTTAAATAGATGTGGAATAAAGTTTAAGTTTGGGGAGAAAAACAATAAAAGCTGCAGTTTTCCTTTCTGCTCTATAGAACAGTCATTCTTTTTCATAAATTGTTTTTATTTACCTTTCCTAATTAAACATTGAAACAGTTAAGGTATATATTTTTAGTGAGTAAACAAGTACTGGGTGATTTTCAGGGGATCTGAATAGTTCTCAGTAAATAACAGTTGTTGATTATTAATGCATTTAATATAAAGCTTGAAGTTTAAGGTAGAATTTTGCTCAACCTACATATCTTTTGTTAAAGCTGCTATATTTACAGGATGCCCAGTTAATTTGGAATTTCAGTTAAACCATAAATTATTTTTCATTGTCCCAAATAAATACATGGGACAGATTTATACCAAAAAAATAATTTGTTGTTTAACTGAAATTCAGAATTAACTGGGAAAGCTGTATTTTATGTAGCAACCCTATTTTATGGAGAACAGAATAACTCAGCTAAACTTTCGAATACATTAGCCCTATGTTCTAGGCTTATACTTTGTGTAATTTTTAACATGAATGTAAATATTTTGAGAAATATAATCATTAAAACTGTTGGCGATATATTAGTAAGTATACAATAAGTGCCTTAATTCCCCCATTTGCCTCCTAAGAGTAAATGAGGAGAAAAAATTGTCCTTTTCTTTACCCTGTTCAAGCTTTTGCTGATAATAAAAATTGTATCCAAAATCTACTAGGATATAATTTGAATATGTAGAGAGATTGCTTAGTCTGCTGATTTCTCATTAAAAAGTATATTCATATATTTTAAACTAATTGTTATTTGGGGCTGCAAGATTTTCAAGTCCTAGATTTTTTTTGCCTTATTTTACAAAACATTAGATGAGTAGAAGAAAAATAAAATGCCAAATTTGCTGTCTTATTTTAATAAATTTACTTTATATTTGTTACTTTTATGCCAGTTTGAGAAATAGTAAAACCTTAATTTTTAACGTAACTTCATTCACATTTTGAATGTAATATTAGCAGAATTCTGTCATCTCTTCTCTTTAAGACATTTTCCACTGTTAAAATTACATTTTTGAGTTTTTAATCTATTTTTGAAGTACTAATCCGTTTAGAAAGGAAAGCTCTCATTTTCTTAAACTTCACAACATTGAAGAGTCTTTTCCAGCCTAAGACATGGTAGAGAGTGTGTTTCCATGTTTGAGGTAATGTTCTATAAAAGTTTTAAAATTTAAAGGTATGATATTTAAGATAATTGGTTTTATTTTTTTCATTGCAGGTAGTATATGAATTTTAGAAAATATACATTTTAAAGTATTGCGTATGCTCAATGTTTAAAGTATTTGCTACACTGTAGTAAGTTTTTAACACCAGCTGTAAAAACAAAAAATGTGCAGAAAAAAGACAGATGGTGACAGATTAGAATGGATAATAAAGAACTTCTTTATAGCTGCTAATTAAGTGGCAAATTGCAGTTATCCTTAAATGAGTGATGTAATGTAAATGGCTTCTTAATATGTATGTTTTTCTATAGAGACATAGCCTGAAAATGCTCACATAGGTACAAATAATTTTGTAAATGAATAAAATAAATATTCTCTTGAAAGAGTTAAATTTTAGAACTACTAATGTTCTTTTTTAATAAGCCATTTCAGAAGAGCTTAAAATATAAAAATCAAAACCTTGAGACCTTAGTTAAAAAGAAATTCTTTCTTGTGCATGAGGAAAAAATATCTTTGTAAATATTTAGGTGGATTTATGTGTTATTACTTATGAATGTTCTCTGCAATAAAATTTAACACTTAGCTTGAAATTTCCTTTCCACTCCAGTAAAACACATTTTTTGAGTTTTTGTTTCTAAATACATTAGTTAAAATATGATATGTTTTAGTTTCATGAAACATAATAGATATGTGGTCACAACTGAGTCTAAACACTTGTTACTTCATTTGGCAAGCATAAAGAGAGGGTTTGGTGAAATGGGATGGTGGACCAAACTGTTGTTTTATCTCAACTGTATTATTTTTCTACCAGGTAAATAAGAACCTTGAGGTTCTTGTATCTCATAATGACATGGTGGGCTACTAATGTTATTTAAAGAGTGGGGAAAGAATAAGCAGTTGTGAAAGAGATTAATGAGAGGTGCCTCTCCTATGATTTTACTTTCATAAAAGCAATAGCAGAATGATAGTAGCTGGTTTCTTTTCTTTATGGAGCTCCGTGGGTAGTGGGTAGTGGAGAGAATGTAAGGTATATAGAATAGTTTCCATGGGATATTATTATTTCATCAAATCCATGTTTTGGTGGGAGTAGATTTAACTCAATAACATTCACCAACATTATCTTGTAGTTAAAACTCAGAACTTATAACCTAAACAACATCTTTTGTTTTTTATTGTGTGTTGGGAACATTTATAATCATATCTTCTATAATTGAAAGAAGAAGTTCCCCCAGCCATTCAGAGTCCAGTTATAGTCTTGTCAAAGTCTCTTTTGAGTCTTTGCTGTTCTTCAGTCCTTCCTCAGGCATATACAGGGTATTTGGGGGAGAATTGAGGAATGCTGCCATGGTCAAAGGTAGGTTAAATAAAGCACAGCTTATATCTTGGTAATTGTACAAGTAATAGCTTGCAATTCAAGAGTTAATATTCAATTTAATAACTATAAAAGGACAAATATTTTTTAAAGATAATTTTATGGATAAACTTGATTTCGGTAATAACATTTTTTAAAATCTAGCTTTGTTATATATTGATGTCCTAAGTTTTATAGTTAGTTTTTTTTCCCCACCTTCTCTTTTTGATGATTGTATCATTTCTACTGCTTATGGGAACTTTTGCATCCAATTTTTTCTTTTCCTACCCCATTTTTTTTTTTTTTACTACAGGCAGTTTTTCAGGAACTCCAGGCAGTGTAAAATCATCTTCGGGAAGTTCAGTACAGTCTCCCCAGGATTTCTTGAGCTTTACAGACTCAGATCTGCGTAATGACAGTTATACTCATTCCCAACAGTCATCATCAACCAAAGATGTACATAAAGGAGAGTCTGGAAGCCAGGAAGGGGGGGTAAATAGTTTTAGTTCCATAATTGGTCTTCCTTCGACCTCAGCTGTTATATCACAGCCTAAAAGCTTTGAAAATTCACCTGGAGATTTGGGTAATTCCAGCCTTCCCACAGCAGGATATAAGCGGGCTCAAACTTCTGGCATAGAAGAAGAAACTGTAAAGGAAAAGAAAAGAAAAGGAAATAAACAGAGTAAGCATGGGCCTGGTAGACCCAAAGGAAACAAAAATCAAGAGAATGTTTCTCATCTCTCAGTTTCTTCTGCTTCACCAACATCATCTGTAGCATCAGCTGCAGGAAGTGTAACAAGCTCTAGTCTTCAGAAATCTCCTACATTGCTCAGGAATGGAAGTTTACAAAGTCTTAGTGTTGGCTCATCTCCAGTTGGTTCAGGTAGGGATTTGCCCATTGTTTTTTTTTTCCTCTTGCTTCCACCACCACCACTCTTCCTTTACCCCAAAAAGTAAATTCATTTTAAACTGTTGTTATGATAATACTTTGAATTACTAAGTGACGTTTAACTATCTTAATGAAAAAAATGTGTTATGATTTTAGACAGTTCAGTGTTTATAAAAGACGTTTGGCACTAATCTGATGTTACTTAACTAATTATAAGCTAAATAGTTCATTGTTCATTCATTTCTTATGAAACACGTAGAATTTCCTATTTTTATTTTTACTTCACTTGCACAGTATTTTTAAAACCAACTCAGAATTCACATTTAAGGTGTCAGTGTTTTTACACTGTGTTTTTGATTGGTATTTGTTTTTGAGTTTCCTTTCTCTAAACTTCAATTAAGTCTTCATTTTCTCAACTATTCCTCACACAAATTCTACTTGAATTAGTCTATCTGGGATATTTTTCAATCAGTGACAAATGATTTAAATTTATGGACTTGAATAATCACCTTTAATTTCAGGAGATATCTGAATGATTTATATTCTTTTTATTTTCAAGTATATTTAACAATTTTTTACCATTGTCTTTATTATAGTATGAATGAATTTATGTATGTTGTTATTCATGCCATTGATATGCTTCTTTAACCTGCACTTTGTATTATGAATATTATTTTCAGTTTTTAAAAATTTTAAGATGTGTGTTTTTAGACAGAAACTTAACAGTTTAGATATTAGCTAAATGTCAACATTTATCTTTTAAATAGCATCTTGAATTTGAGCTAAATGATTTTAAATAAGTGTTGATTGTAAACCTCATCCTTCTTTTGATTTCTCATGGAGAAATGAGGAGATTTTGACTAAAATAAACTATTATGGATTTTATCAATTCTGTTAGTTGGTGGAGGAGATAGGAGATGGTATGGAAAAATAATAAATACAATTTAAATGAAGAATGTTCATATATGTTTTATAAATATAGAATTTTGGATTATTTTTATAGTTGTGCAGATATTAATTTCAGTAGGTAAACATAAGAAAGACCATTCTAAGGGAGAAAAGAGCATGTGTAAAGGTCAGATGTGAAAAATAGTGACTATAACTACCATTTGTTTTGTGCCAGGGTCTGTTCAGTGCTTTATATTTATTATCTTGTTTAATCCTCACAACAATTTTATGAAGTAAGGACTGTTAATGCCCCTATTTTACAGCTGGTAAAACTGAGGCATTGAGGGGTAAAATAAGTTGCCCAAGATCACACAGCTAGGGATTTCTTTCTATTTCTCATAGTTAGCTTCAGTGCCTATGGTGGACCTGTGTGGCGAGTTTTTTTGAGAAATGAGTGGAAATTATAGATGGATTGTTTCATTAGAAGCATTAAGGATGGTTTTAGAGCAGGACTTTTCAGTCTCAGCATTATTGACATCTTGGTTGGGATAATTCTTTGTTGTGCACTGCTGTCCTGTGCATTGTAGGATGTTTATCAGGATTCCCAGCCTCTACCCACTAGATGCCAATAGCACCCAAGGACACCCCTCCCCTCCTGCAATATGATAATAATCAGAAAATGTACCCAGAGGGTGCCAAAATCACCTTTGGTTGAGAACCACTGTTTTAGAGGGGAAAAAATATAAATTGCAGTGAGGAACAGGTTCATTGAAAAGATTTTAAATATATTGCACACTTGAATATACGTTTTATTTGTATGTTTCCTTTGAGACCAGAAGGATTTAGCAATTAGCCATAGCCCCTAGTCACAAAAAGTAAATTTAGACAAATTTACTCAGAAAAAAATTGAGTTCATATTCATTTTTAGCATAAGGCACAGTAATCAGATGAGTGACTTACTGAGAAAATTAAGCCTAAGTTTGCTTTTGTGAAAAGAGATCCTCACTGATTTCCTACACATAGAAGCAATAGTCTGAAAATTGCTGAATTTCAGAAATTGCGTTTGGATACCATCTGAAACACACGTCCTCGAATTAATAGAATTAAAATATTGATTTACATCCCTGAAAAGATTTTCCTACTTGTTATAGATTTAGGGAGATTTTAGGTGTGGAAAATAGTGTTCTTTACACAATGATTATTTTCAGAGAGCAAGGTTTGTGGTACATCTGTGGAAGAAAAGTATGAATTCGTATCCCTTTTACCTCACCATTAGGTAAACAGAAATTTAGGGAGAAATTCCCATAAATATTATTATTTCACAAAAATAAAGGACTTAAATTTAGCTTTGCCGGGATTTTTTTTTTAAACTTATGTTTAGAAATCACTCTGAAGATTGTATACGTCTTGTTAAAGTTAAAGCTTTAATTATGGAATAAGATTAGTTATTTAAAACTATTTGAGATAATATGTTCTTTAATTTTATACATTTTAATAAAAGTTTTATGACTAGATGAGAGCACTTGCTTACTGATAAACTTAGTAGTAAAAAGTCCATTCTTACCTAGAAGAAGCTGGCCATGAATATTTAGGAATTATAACTTCTTACCATAAGTTAAGGATTGCTAACTGCTGGTGAAACAGTATGTGCTGCACACTGTCTCAAGCACTTGACAAGCATCAGGTATTATTATTCATTATATAGAAGAAGAAACAGAATTCTCACAGCTCAAAGTGGTAGAGGTATGAATTTTCCTGGGATTTGCTGATAAAGATCTAAAACCACAGCAGTATAATATCAGTCATAGTTTAAGCAACAGTATTGATGAGAGAATTTGAGCCAATAATTTAACTTGCAACAATAGTCTCCTACTAGTTTGAAAATGTTAATTTTTCCTTTGGACTAATTTTAGGTTGAGAAATCATTTAGTAATTGTAAAAGCAGGAAACTTTCTCCCCATATTATTTAAGTAGAAAGGAGAAAGTGTATACTATGTTATCAAGAACTGTTTTCCTTGATGCCCTCTTAAAAAGATTCATTTGCTTTAATGACAGGTTGATAATTTAGTGGCGATGAAGGTGACCTCTGTAAGCCTCTGTTGGCTGTGGTGTTAGACTGTACTGTGTGCTGAAATCCTGGCTCCGTGAGGGAGGCTGTGTTTGTCATGTTTACCACTGTCTCGTCACTGCCAGCACAGTGCTTTGAACACAACAAGCGCTCGATATCTTGTTAAACAATGAGTGAATAGTATTAATAATCACTGAGAATGTATCCTGCAGTTAGTAGTGTCCTTAGTGATTTTATACTTGTCTTCCAGGTGTTTATAGCCAGGTCACAAGTGAGATTCTTTATTTGTAAAGCTTTTCATGTAGTATTACAGGCAAGTTTAGTATGTAATTAAGTTGGAAAAGACCACGGAGAAGATGGAATTTGAATTGTATTTTGGAGTAGGCGGATAAAGAAGGCCAGCAATATTATCAGAAAAGAAAGTAAAGGTATATTGGAGGGATAAACCTAGTAGAAACAAGAAGCTTCTGTTTGTGGGATAGTTGGAGGTAATGCTGATTAAATAGGGCAGGATGGGTTTATGGAGAGTTGAATGTCAGGCTGAAGAAATCAGACTTAGAAGCTAGTGGTCTTTCTTCTAAAATAAGCATCCTGCACTTAATTCTGGCAACTTACTATTAAAAGAATATCATTAACGGAATAAAAAATATCACTTCTGTCAGGTTATAGTAATGGTAATATCTTGTATTTGAGAGCACCTAACAGTTTCTAATGAGCTCTAATTACTGTCTCCTTTGATCCTTGAAACAACCTTGTGAAATAGGCAGGACAGCTATTATTATTGTTGTTATTATTATTTCTCCTGTTTTACCACAGCTAGGATATAATCAGAAGTAAAATCAGGTATTTGTGGTGTGATTCTCTTAAAATTGTTAGTTAGAAGCATCAATTTAACAGTAATCAAAATTCTCTCATGACATGTTCAAATTATAGTAGAATGTACGTAGCAAGATATTTATTCTAGGAGCCCCAGATCCATTCAGAATAGAAACCCAGAAAACACCTGTAAACTCCTTGTCTGATCAAGGCTTTGGATTCTGTGATTTTTATTGTAATAAATTCAACTACATCCTGATAAATGACCTACTGTTTTGCAGTGACTTGTACAAAATGGAAGATTAGTTTGTTGTTTTAAGTGACTACTAAAAGTTGTAAGTTTTGGCTTATAGATTATGTTAAGCTTTTGATTGAATTCCCTCCTACATATATTCTTTTGAGATCTTAACAAGTAGGCACTCAGTCTATTGAAACATTGGAAATTAGTAGTATAGCAGTGGAAGAGATGACGTGCTATATTTGTCCTTTTCCTATTTATCTCAACCACATTATGGGAGTTTATGATTTACTAAAGTAAAAGATAACATTTTTTTCATAAAAATTAACATCTTGTTATTTTCTCTGAGAAAAATCTATTTATTAAATGATAAGGAGTTGATGGTTTAGCATTATCTTCTCTTATTTGGGCATACTATATCCTTTCAAAGTATACGGTTCCTTGTTTTTTAAAATCTTAGTCTCTGGTTCTTTAATGCTGCCATACCTGTCTAAGTTAAGATACTTCAGTGATGGAATTCTTTAGTGGTGATAAATACTGCAAAGGAGATTCAGGAAAGGCACTTCTTTGGTTGTGATTCTATGTACTTAGTCTTCAAGTCTTTAAGATTTTATGGAGACCAGTTATCAATATGAATAGATCACTTCAAGAGAAGTTTGTTCTAGCTTCTACTGAAATATGAAGGTTATGAAAGTTTAACTTGAGCCCATATAACTATGAAAGGGTTCTTGTTAAAGATATCCCTATTTGTGTCATATCTACTTAGGTTGGTAAAATGAAACTGAGAAGTCTTTCCCTGGTAAATATTTTAATTAGGAATAGACTCATTCTGTAAACAAATAAGGAAATCATAAAGATACAAATATTAATCCAATTAACTCACAGGAGTAGAGTTATTAATACCCTATTGTAGACCAAGGAGTAAGGTACCTTTACCGAGCATAATGCAAACTTACCTTAATGATTCAGATTCATGATTTTATATACATTGATTATATTGGGTCATAAATGAAAATCATATAGGATATTGGATGCTGCTTAAACCAGGGCATACCTTGGAATTTGCTTTCTTGGCAAATGCCCTGATTTTGTTTTGTTCTTTGATGATTTGAAAATTTGCTGGCCCTATACTGTGGCTGTCTTTCTACAAAAATACTAGAACAAAGGCCAGAAAAGCCATATTCCAGTTTTTTCCCCCATTGAGAAAATCCTTCTGCTATTGTGAGTGTCCTTTGATTATTTTTCAGTACCATTGCAAACAGCTGCTATTTCTCTATAATGTACCATGTCAATCTCTTCAGTAGCGCTCACTCCCTTTTTAAATCTCACTTATATTGGATTTGTTAATGAAGCATTAAGGTGGCAAATTCTTCCACCATGTCTCATTTTTGGTGTCATCTGGAAAGGACTTAGACCAAACTGATCTAAATGTTTGATTTTTTAACAGTATCTAGTGTGAAGTTCTTTTAACATTACAATGATTGAAAGTGAGTGCAGGCTTGTTCTACCTTGCTTTGTCTGTCTTCTTATTTCAAGTTCTTCAGAGTGGGCCCGTGATTAGACTTGACTTCTGAGGTACATATGTGGGTAGATGTGTGAGTGATGGTTGCCTGGAAGGCTCTGTTGTACATATGGTTCATTTGGGTCATGTTTTTGGTTAAGTACCATCCAGAGAATTACTGGATATCCCTCCTTTAAAAAAATTTGGCCGACAGTGTTACCCACAAGGGAATACCAGTTATTTCCAGGATTAGCAGGCCAGGTCCTTTGAGTCATAGCCTTAGTCCTGGTTTTATTAATTATTTTTTCCTTTAGAATGTCATATAGAAATTTATTTCCCATTTTCTGAGCAGCTTTTGCTTTTAGCAGTGTTTTATTGCCTCATGTCACCCTCAGCTTGTTCTCCTCATTTGGGTGGAGTAAAAAACTAAGAGTAATGGCTTATTCATTCATTATCATCATCAAAAATGAAAGGTACAGGAAAGTAAGCTGAATTTAGTTTAATAAGTTTTATACTGTAATAGAAGTCATAATGAATTTCTGGTCAGATATAAACTAAATAATTTTCATACTTAAATTGTGGTTTCTAACTGACCACAGCATTCAAATATTTTTGGTAATCTGTTCTCATCTAAAGAATTATATAAAACACATTAGTTTATCACTATAGTTGCTTAAGTATACTCCCTCTTGTCAGTGAATCCATTTATTCTTCGACACTTGTTATGCAGATTCATTTTTAAGCCCTTATGTCTTTTCCTCATTCTTTGCACACACATGCATTCCCACACAATCCTGTTAAGATTTGTGAGAATTCCATCACATTCGGTCGTCCTACCCCTCAAGTCCCAATTACTGGCTTATGATTTCTGTTCCTGCAGTTCTATTTGCCCTTCTCAGCTAGACTTTTAGGTGTATATTTTCCTGTTTTTCTGGCCTGTTTCTTTTTCTGCTCTGAGTCACTGGCAACTTCTTTGCTGATTTCCTTTCTCCTCCCTCCCAACAGAAATTTCCATGCAGTATCGGCATGATGGAGCTTGTCCAACAACTAGTAAGTTGTCGAACTGGGTTGGTAACCCAGGCTTTTTGACTCCTACTCTAGTCCTTTTTTTTTAGTATATTATGCCACCTCTGAACCTCTAAATTTTAATTTTCCAAAATGCAGTTGGTTCTTACTTGAGTAGATTTCTTTCTCCTACGAAGATATCTTGCTGCTTTGTCTTGTGTCTAGGATCCATATTACAGTCAAATTGTGACCAGATTTTAATTATTATTGGCCTTTTAATGTGGTGCTTCCATTGCAGAATTGTGATTTCTGTTCCCCAATGAAGTAATATTTTCAGTATTTTGGTTTCCACTAATGTTAATATAATTTTTCAATATTTGTATATTGGCATTTTTGTATATTAGCTTTCTTCATTAGACCTCTACATATGTTGAGACTATTATACTGAAGTCTAGGAAATGAAAATGTTTGATTGGGTTAGATGATAAAAGGAGGTTTTCTTTATAGTAAATACTGTGGAGAGTGACCAAAGGTGGATTTACCTATATTGTATTGCATCCTATATATACTCGCTTTTAGCAAGAAAAACATTACATCATTAGACTACTAAACATCTTCTTAAAAGTGATTATACATATATATTTATTACTAAGGAAATATGTCATCATTATAACAACATATCTAACATATTACTTAAATTTAGTAGGTAATACCTTGGCAAATGAATACAATATTTGGAAATTTATACCATGTAAAAACTGAGCTAAGCTTGCAGTTTTAATGATTCAAGCAATGATACATGATGGACTTATTGAGATTTTATTATACTGTTTCAGTCTATACCTATGTATTTCTTTTGTGTGTTTGAGAATGATCTTAACCTGAAGTCCTTTTTTCCTTACTTAAAAGCTTTCTCAGAGTTGCTGAATGCAATACACAATGGTAAGTTTTATTAGAATCTTCTCTGGGCGTTCATTTATAACAAAGGTTGCCTTTTGTAGAGAATCCCAATTGAAAGCTTGCATGTTCTGTTGAAATGAAATCCAGCTCTGCAGTGAGTCAATTGTTCAGCACCTTGGTGAAAACTTTTTGTAGATTGCCTACAGGAGAATAGGTCAATATAGTTCATCAGTTTGGCTTTTATTGTCTCCTTGTAACGCAAAATGATAATAGTGTTGTTCTAACTTTATGAAAGTCTTTTCTCTTTTTGCAAATAGATTTTCTAGTTCTTTTGAGCTCTCTCTTGCCAGTGCAGTTAGTAATTGGTACGTACATCAAGAATTTGATGCTGCTTCCACGACTTGGAATGTGAATTTTATTTTTAGGACTTTTTTATTAATGTGTAGAATACTTTTATTATTTTGTCCCTGTATTCCATATAGTGAATAAATGGAAGATAGACTTTTAAATTATGTCTAATCTGGGACCAGTTTTTTTTATAGGAGAATTTTATCTTCTATATCTGGGTTCTGAAATTAGGATATAAGTCAAACGCTATCGTTTTTTTACTTTTGCAGTATAATTATAATGAAGATCATTTTTGCAAAAATGTTTGAGAGTTTCTTCAGTTTCCAACAACCTTCCTTAAACTTTGATGTTCAAAAAAAGTGTTTTGATAGTGTCATCTTTGTTGATTTTCTTTTTCAGTTATTAACTGACATAACTCTTGTTCAAGACTGTATATGATTCCAAGCAGTTTTCCAACATGTTTTCCTTAGCTTTATAAAATCTTGCATATTTTGCTAATGTAGTTTAATTTACAGTCAGCTTGCATTGTGTTTGGATTATATTGTCAGATGTTTATGAATTTACAGCCAGCAAGAGACTTAGGCATGATGAGCAGGCATAGACACTTGTTTTGATTTGAGGGTAGGGGTGGTTGGGATGGGAAACCTATTTTATCAGTGATCATTTTATTAATGAGTACATTTAGTTGTAACTCTTGCTTCCCTATGTAACCTGGAACTGTAGGGTCTTAGATAATAAATACTCCAGATAACAAGGAACTCTTGAACATTAGTTATTTAGAGGAAAAAGGATTAGAAGCATTCTTGAGAAGAAACTGACCATGTTAACATTCTTTGATAGGGAACTATTAAAACTGAGGAGGTTTAACATCTTTTTTCGTTTGTGTAGGTAAATTTAGACTTTCTTTAACTTTGGAATATTAGAATTTGAAGGCATGCTGAATATTTTTATACTTGGGATAAAAAAGACAGTAGATATTGTGGGGAGCAGTTGTGGATGAACTGCCACATAAATCCTTTGCCATCATTAACTGACAAAGTACTGGGTTGTATTAATTTAATGGGACAATTGTCATGTTTCTTTATATGGGTGAATGAAATTAAATTCATGGGATTAATATAATGAACACAAATTTTCTTTAAAATGTTCAGTTTTACAAGATTGTGTTTGAGAGAGAACTCTAGTCACATAATATAGAGAAACAAAATAAGAAATGGACTTTTAATGTATTTTTTTCTTTCTTTTTTTTACTTCTTTATTTTATAACTGGAAGTTGGTACCTTTTTTTGTGTGTGTGGAAGACCAGCCCTGAGCTCACATCCATTGCCAATCCTCCTATTTTTGCTGAGGAAGACTGGCCCTGGGCTAACATCCGTGCCCATCTTCCTCTACTTTATATGGGACGCCACCACAGCATGGCTGACAAGCAGTGTGTCGGTGGGTCCCTGGGATCTGGGCCTGCGAACCCCAGGCTGCCAAAGGGTGAACTAAACCACTGCGCCACCGGGCTGGCCTGGATGTTGGTACATTTTAAAGCCCCTTACTCATTTCGTGCCCCCTACCCCCACCACCACCTTAGGCAACCACTGATTTGTTCTCTATATTCATAATAAGCTTGGGTTCTTTTTTTTTTTTTTCAAGATTCCACATATAAGTGAGATCATACAGTATTTGTCTTTTTCTGTCTAATGTACTTCACTTAGCATAATGCCCTCAAAGTCCGTCCATGTTGTCGCAAATGGAAAGATTTTGTTCCTTTTTATGGCTGAATAATATTCTATTTTGCGTACGCCTGATTGTGTATATATGCATTTTTTTATTCATTCATCAGTGAGCTTTTAGGTTGTTTCTATATCTTGGCTATTGTAAATAATGCTGCAGTGAACATGGGGTTGCATGTGTCTTTTCAAATTAGTTATTTCTTTTTCTTCAGATAAGTACCAGGAAGTGGAATTGCTGGATCATATGGTAGTTCTATTTTTAATTTGTTGAGGAACCTCCATGCTATTTTCCATAGTGGCTACACCAATTTACATTCCCACTAACAGTGCACAAGTTTTCCCTTTTCTCCATAGCCTCACCAACACTTGTTAATTCTTGTCTTTTTGGTAATAGCCATTCTAACAGGTGGGAGGTGATATCTCATTGTGATTTTGATTTGCATTTCCTGGAGTAGTGACCTTGAGTACATTTTCATGTATCTGTTGGCCATCTGTATGTCTTTGCAAAATGTTTATTCAGATCCTCTGCCCGTCTTTTAATCAGATTTTGTTTTTTGCTCTTGCCTTGTATGAGTTCTTATATATTTTGGATATTAACCCCTTATCTGATATATGATTTGCAAATATTTTCTCTCACTCAGTAGGTTGCCTTTTCATTTTGTTGATGGTTTCCTTTGCTGTGCAGTAGCTTTCTAGTTTTATTTAGTCCCATTTGTTCATTTTTGCTTTTATTGTCAAATGCAAAAAAATCGTTGCCTAGACCAGTGTCATGGAGCTTACCGTCTATATTTTCTTCTATGAGTTTTATGGTTTCAGTTTTATGTTCAAGTCTTTAATCCATTTTGAGTTGATTTTTGTATATGGTGTAAGATAGTTGGTCCAGTTACATTCTTCTGCATATGACTGTCCAGTTTTCCCAACACCATTTATTGAAGAGACTTTCCTTTCTCCATGGTCTTGGTTCCTTTGTCAAAGATTAACTCTCTGTAGATGTGTGGTTTTATTTCTGGGCTTTCAATTCTGTTCCATTGATCCATCTGTCTGTTTTTGTGCCAGTACCATGCTGTTTTGGTTGCTATAGCTTTGTAGTATATTTTGAAGTCAGAGATTGTGATGCCTCCAGCTTTGTTCTTTTTTCTCAGGATTGCTTTGGCTGTTCAGGGTCTTTTGTTGTTTCATATACATTTTAGGATTCTTTGTTCTATTTCTGTGAAGAATGTCGTTGGGATTCTGATAGGGATTGCATTGAATCTATAGATTGCTTTAGATAATATGAACATTTTAACTATGTTTATTCTTCCAATCCATGAGCATGAAATATCTTCCCATTTCTTTGTCTTCTTCAGTTCCTTTCCATAATGTCTTATAGTTTTCAGTGTATAGATCTTTCACCTCCTTGGTTAAGTTGATTCCTAGATATTTTATTCTTTTTGTTGTGATTGTAAATGGAATTGTAATTTTTTTGTGTGTGTGTGAGGATGATTGGCTTTGAGCTAAAATCTGCTGCCAGTCTTCCTCTTTCTGCTGAGGAAAATTAGCCCTGAGCTAACATCTGTTCCCATCTTCCTCTGTTTTGTGTGTGGGACTCCGCTACAGCTTGGCTTGATGAGTGGTGTGTAGGTCTGCACCCAGGATCTGAACCTGCGAACCTGGGGCCACCGAAGTGGAGCACATGAACTTAACCACTATGCCACTGGGCCAGCCTGGGACTGTATTCTTGACTTCACTTTCTGCTAGTTTGTGTTTGTTATTAGTGTGTAGAAGTGGAACTGATTTTTGTAAGTTGATTTTGCACCCTGCAACTTTGCTGTTGTGGTTGATTATTTCTAAGTTTTCTGGTGGATTCTTTAGGGTTTTCTACATATAAAATCATGTTGTCTGCAAACAGTGAATTTCACTTCTTCCTTACCAATTTGGATACCTTTTATTTCTTTTTCTTGCCTAATTGCTCTCAACAAAACATCCAGTACTATGTTGAATAGGAGTGGCAAGAGTGGGTACCCTTGTCTTCTTCCTATTCTCAGAGGGATGGCTCCCAGTTTTTCACTGTTGAGTATGTGGGTTTTGTCATATATGGCCTTTATTATATTGAAATACTTTCCTTCTATATCCACTTTATTGACAGTTTTTATCATAAGTGAATGTTAGATCTTGTCAAATGCTTTCTCTGCATCAGATGATCATGTGATTTTTATTCCTCATTTTGTTAATGTAGTGTATCACATTGATTGATTTGTGGATTTTGAACCATCCTTGCATCCCTGGTGTAAATCCCACTTGATCATGGTGTAGGATCCTTTTAATATATTGCTGTATTCAGTTTGCCAATATTTTGTTGAGGATTTTTGCATCTATGTTCATCAGTGATATTGACCTGTAATTTTCCTACTTTGTGTTGTCCTTGTCTAGTTTTTGTTTCAGGGTAGTGTTGGCCTCACAGAGTAAGTTAGGAAGCATTCTGTCTTCCTCATTTTTTGGAATAGTTTGAGAAGGATAGGTATTAAATCTTCATTAAATGTTTGGTAGAATTTGCCAGAGAAGCCATGTGATCATGGGATTTGGGGAGGTTTTTGATTACTGTTTCAATCTCTTTACTTGTGATTGCTCTATTCAGATTCTCTATTTCTTCTTGATTCAGTTTTGGAAGGTTGTATGAATCTAAGAATTTATCCATTTCTTCTAGGTTGTCCAATTTGTTGCATATAGTTTTCATAGTATTCTCTTCTAATTCTTTGTATTTCTGTGGTATTCATTATAATTTCTCCTCTTTCAGTTCTAATTTTATTTATTTGAGCCTTCTCTTTTTTTCTTAGTGAGTCTGGCTAAGGGTTTGTCAATTTTGTTTATATTCTCAAAGAACCAGCTCTTAGTTTCATTGATCCTTTCTACTGTTTTTTTAGTCTCTATTTCATTTATTTGTGCTCTAATTTTTATTATTTCCCTACTTCTGCTGACTTTTGGCTTTGTTTGTTCTTCATTTCTAGTTCTATTAGGTGTAGTGTAAGAATATGTATTTGAGATTTTTTTTTTTTTGGTGAGGAAGACCAGCCCTGAGCTAACATCCGTTGCTAATCCTCCTCTTTTTTTGCTGAGGAAGACTGGTCCTGGGCTAACATCATGCCCATCTTCCTCTACTTTATATGGGATGCCGCCACAGGATGGCTGACAAGCAGTGCATCGGCAGGCGCCTGGGATCCGAACCTGCGAACCCTGGGCTGCCAAGCATGAACTAAACTGCTGCACCACTGGCCCGGCCCCTGTATTTGCAATTTTTCTTGTTTGTTCAGGTAGGCCTGTATTGCTATAAATGTCCCTCTTAGCACCAGTTTTGCTGCATCCCATAAGAGTTGGTGTGTAGTTTTTTCATTTTCATTTGCCTCCAGGTATTTTTTGATTTCTCCTTTGATTTCTTCATTTACCCAATTGTTGTTTAGTAGCATTTTGTTTGATCTCCACATATTTGTGACTTTCCCAGCTTTTTTCTTGCAGTTGATTTCTAGTTTCAGAGCATTGTGGTTGGAAAAGATGCTTGATATGATTTCAGTGTTCTTAAATTTATTGAGACTTGCCTTGTTTCCCAACACACGGTCTATCTTTGAGAATGTTCCATGTGCACTTGAGAAGAATATGTATTCTGCTGTTTTAGGATGGAACGTTGTATATATATCTATTGAGCTTATCTGGTCTAGTGTTTCATTTAAGGCCACTGTTTACTTGTTGATTTTCTGTCTGGATGATCTATCCATTGATGTAAGTTGGGTGTTGAGGTCCCCTACTGTTACTGTGTTGCTGTCAATTTCTCCCTTTAGGTCTGTTAATAGTTGCTTTGTATACTTTGATACTCCTGTGTTAGGTGCATATATATTCATGAGTGTTATGTCCTCTTGGTGGAATGTCCCTTTTATCATTATGTACTGCCCCTCTTTGTCTCTCATTGTCTTTTTTATCTTGAAGTCTGCTTTATCTTATACAAGTATGGCAACACCTGCTTTCTTTTGCTTGCCATTTGCTTGGAGTATCGTCTTCCATCCCTTCACTCTGAGCCTATGTTTGTCTTTAGAGCTGAGATGTGTTTTCTGGAGGCAGCATGTTGTTAGGTCTTGTTTTTTAATCCATCCAGCCACTCTGTGTCTTTTGTTTCGAGAATTTAATCCATTTACATTTAGAGTGATTATTGATTTATGAGGGCTTAATACTACCATTTTATCTCTTGTTTTCTGGTTGTTCTATCTATATTTCTGTTGTTTCTTTTCCCTTGTATTTCTGACTGCCATTTCAGTTTGGTGGTTTTCTGTGATGGTTTTCTCTTTATTTATGATTTGTGGCTCTGATCTGATTTTTTGTTTAGTGTTTACCATGAGGTTTGTATGAAATGTCTCATAGATGAGATAGTCCATTTTCTGATAGCCTCCTATCTCCATTAGGCTAAGCAGCTTCCATCCCTTTCCTCTTCTTCTGAGTTATTGTTGTCACAAATTGTTCGTTTCTGTGTTGTGGATTTGTGACTAAATTGAAGTGTTTATAGTTATTTTTCATGCTTTCCTTCCCTTTGTCTTTTATGTTATAATTGTTTACTAACCTATTCTGATATAGAGCTGCAATTTTCTGATTCTGTCCATCTGTTTATTTCCTTGCTGAAGGTTTTATAAACCTTTGCTTTTTAGTTTCAGATGGGAGAGCTCCTTTCAACATTTCTTGTAAGGCAGGCCTAGTGGTGATGAACTCCTTCAGCTTTTGTTTATCTGGGAAAGCTTTTATTTCTCCATTGTATCTGAAGGATAGTTTCACTGTATAGAGTATTCTTAGCTAAAAGTTTTTTCTTTCAGTATTTTGAATATATCATTCCATTCTCTCCTAGCCTTTAAGGTTTCTGCCGAGAAATCTGCTGAAAACCTGATAGGAATTCCTTTGTAGGTTATTTTCTTCTTCCTTGCTGCCCTTAATATTATTTCTTTGTCATTGACTTTTGCCACTTTTACTCTTATATGCCTTGGGGAAGGTCTTTTTGCATTGATATAATTAGGAGTTCTATTGCCTTCTTGTACTTGTAAATCCATTTTCTTCTCCAGGTTTGGGAAATTCTCAGCTATTATTTCTTTGAACAAGCTCTCTGCTCCTTTCTCCCTCACTTCTCCCTGTGGAATACCTATAATCCTTATGTTGTTTTTCCTAATTGAGTCAGATATTTTTCAAATAATTCCTTCATTTTTAAAAAAATCTTAGTTCTCTCTCCTCCTCCACCTGAAGTATTTCTGTATTTCTATCCTCTAAGTGACTAATTCTGTCGTCCATAATGTCTGCTCTATTTTTTATGAATTTTAGATTAAATATTATGTCATTAATTGTGTTCTTCATATCCAGGATTTTTGTTTGGTTTTTTCTTTTTAGAGCGTCAATCTCTTTGGTGAAGTATTCCTTCTGCTCATTAATTTTATTCCTGAGCTCATTGAACTGTCTTTCTGAGTTTTCTTGTAACTCATTGACTTTTTTTAAGATGACTATTTTGAATTCTTGTCATTTAGATTGTAAATTTCTGTGACTTCAGGAGTGGTTTGTGGAGACATGTCATTTTCCTCCTGCTCTGAAGTGTTGTTGTAATTCTTCGTGGCGTTTGATGAATTGATCCTTTGCCAGTGAATTTTAGTAGTGTCAGGTTGCAGATTCCACCTCCTATCGTTAGAGGGGGGCAGGAGCTGTATTTTCTGATCCTACCCCATCTGCTAGGAGTTGTGGTGGTAGGGCTGCTCTGCGTTTGTGCACTGGCCACAGACACTTGGCAGGTCACACATGCACACACAGACAGGGCCTCTGGTCTGCCAGCAGGTCACTCTCATGTGGGACCACTGGGCTTGGCAGGGGACTGGCTGAGTTGGTGCACTAGGTGGGAGGGGAGGGGTGCTTTGTTTCACACATGTGGGCTGGCTCTGTACTCGCGGGTGGCTCAGCTGAGCTGCTGCATTTGGTGGCTGCTCCTACAGCCTTCACGGGGGCTGAGCCACACCACTCAGTCTGAAGTGTACCCATGGGCCGGGCTGCTGCAGCACAGTGGATGCTTGGGTGGGCCAGGCTACCACTCTGAAAGCGTTTGCTCGCAGGCTGAGCTGCCACCACCGCCTCTTACAGTCACACCGGTTGCTGTGTGAAAACCTCTGACCTAGATCGCTGCCACTGGGGAGGAGGAGGGGTCCACTCACCTTGTTCCACTGCTTCCTGGGGATCTAGTCCCCCCATCTTCAGATGTATTCCTGCGTGGATCTCTCAGATGTCCTTTTGTGCTGTGCAGGGAATCCTCTGTTGGTTAACGAATGTCTGTTTAGTTGTAACTTAGAGTGGAGAGACAAAGGGAACAACTCACTCTGCCACGATGCTGATGTCTCTCCATACATTTTGAGTACTGTAGTTTTGTGATATAGTTTGAAATCAGGGAGCATGATGCCTCCAGGTTTGTTCTTCTTTCTCAAGATTACTTTGGCTGTTCATAGTCTTATATGGCATATAAATTTTAGGATCGTTTTTTCTGTTTTTGTGAAAAATGCTGTTGGAATTTTGATAGGGATTGCATTGAATATGTAGATTTCTTTGGGTAGAATGGACTTTTTAACAATATTAATTCTTCCGATCCATGAGCATGGAATATCTTTCCATTTATTCATGTGTTTGTAAATTTCTTTCATTAATGCCTTAATGTTTTCAGTGCACAGGTCTTACGCTTCCTTGGTTAAATGTATTCCTAGGTATTCTTTTTGATGCAATTATAAATGGGATTGTGTTCTTAATTTCTCTCCCTGATTGTCTGCTATTAGTGTATAGAAATGTAACAGAGTTTTTATATTGATTCTGTATCCTGCAACTTTACTGAATTTGTTTATTACTTCTAACAGTTTTTTTGATGTTGTTCGTAGGGTTTTCTATATATAATACCATGTCACCTGCAAATAATGACAGTTTTACTTCTTCCTTTCCAGTTTGGATGCCTCTTGTGTTTTTCTTGCCTGTTTGCCCTGGATTTATGTTTTTAAAAATTGCAAAGACAAGTATAGGATTGGCACCTAGTGAAGTGATATTTAGCCTATGGAGGATTGAGGGGAGAGTTGCTTGGACTTAGAAAACTCCATGTTTCTATTTCCTCTTTTTTTTCAAATGTTAGCTTTTCTTAAAAATGGTGGTAAAATCCTCATAATAATAAAATTTATTATCCTAACCATTTTTAAGTGTGCAGTTCAGTAGTGTTAAACATATTCACATTGTTGTACCACCAATCTCTAGAACTTTTTCATCTTACAAAGCTGAAAGTCTATAGTTAACAGTAACTCCCCATTTCCTCTTTCCCCCAGCCTCTGGTAACCAACATTCTACTTTCTGTTTGTATGGATTTGACTACTCTAGATACCTTATATGAGTAGAATCATATAGTATTTGTATTTTTGTGACTCGCTTAGCATAATCTCCTCAAGGTTCATCCTGTTATGGCATGTGTCAGAATTTCCTTCCTTTTTAGGGCTCATACTCCATTGTATGTATATATATGTCGTCATTTTGTTTATCCATTTTTCTCTTGAGAGATACTTGGGTTGCTTCTACCTTTTGGTTATTGTGAATAAGCTGCTTTGAACATGGATGTGCAAATATCTCTTCAAATCTCCATTTTACCCACAAGTGTAATTGGTGGATCATATGGTATTTCTAGTTTTAATTTTTGAGATAGTACCATACTGTTTTCCATAGTGGCTGCACCATTTTACATTCCCACCAACAGTGCACAAGGGTTCCAATTTCTCAACATCCTTGTCAACACTTTGTTGTTGTTGTTTTGATAGTAACCATCCTAATGGGTGTGAGATGTCAAATGTTAGCTTTAAAATTTTTTCTTCTTCCTTGTATTGAGCATCAAGCAGTAAAAAGCTTGAGACTTGTCACTGGGAGAGGAAGGAAGAAGAAGAATTTACATTTCATCTTATTCTCCTATATTTGTTTTCTATCGTTGCTGTAACAAATTACCAGAAACTTAAAACAATGCAAATTTATTGTCTTACAGTTCTATGGGTTAGAAGTCTGACATGGACCTCACTGGATTAAAATCAAGGTGTTGGCAGGCTTGTTCCTTTTTTAAGGCTCTAGGGGAGAATCTGTTTCTTTACCATTTCCAGCTTCTAGAGGCTGCTTGCTTTCCTTGCCTTCTAGCCCCCATCCTCCATCTTCAAAGCCAGCAATGTTGGGTGGAGCCCCTCTCATGCTTTCATCTGTCTGGTTTTCAATATCAGAGTTTATGAGGACTCTCATGATTAGATTGGGCCCACCCCAGACAATCCAGGATAATCTCTCCATCTCAAGGTCCTTAACTTAAACACATTTGTCTAGTTCCTTTTGCCATTTAAGATAACATATTCACAGGTTCTGGACATTAGGGCATGGACATCTATCTTTTGAGTGGGGTGGGGTGGCATTATTCTGCCTGCCATATCTGCTCACAATTATTCTAATTGCCATACTTCTAGAAGGTATTATTTAAATCATTTTCAGGGTTAGGTTTTATTAGCACACCCATTTATTGAATAATTTTGGCTTCAGCACCTTTTGTTAACTTTTCTCCCTCAAATTACTAGTGACTAGTTCTGGTTGCCAATTCCAGGAGACAGTCAGGTTTTTCTCTTACACGATTTTGTTGCAGAGAAATTGTTGACCACTCGATTTTGAAGCTTTTTGTATTCCACTATGACATTCTCCTCTTTCTTGTTTTTAAGTTATAAAATATTTCAGATTTATAGAAAAGAAAAGTACAGAGACTAATACAGACATCATGAATTCATTACAGGTTTAAGACCTGTTAATATTTTGCCATATTTTCATAGATCATTTTCCAAATTCTATTATTAAATATTTGATATATTAAAAGCAATATGGGGGCCGCCCGGTGGCGCAGCGGTTTAGTCCGCGCTTGGCAGCCCAGGGTTCGCGAGTTCGGATCCCGAGCGCCCGCCGACGCACTGCCTGTCAGCCATGCCGTGGTGGCGTCCCATATAAAGTAGAGGAAAGACGGGCACAGATGTTAGCCCAGGGCCAGTCTTCCTCAGCAAAAAGGGGAGGATTGGCAACAGATGTTAGCTCAGGGCTGGTCTTCCCCACAAAAAAAAAAAAAAATAAAAGCAATATGTATGTTATATAGCACATACTAATAAAATGAACACTCAGGAACCTACCACCAATATACGAAATAGAACATTACCAGCACTGTTGAATCCACTGCATGCTCTTTACTATTGCATTCCCTGAAGGTTAATTACTGTCCTGAATTTTATGTTTATTGTTCCTTTACTTTGTTTTGCATGCATGCATGCGTAAAACTATACTCCCTTATCCCATTTTCATACTTCTTTCTTTTCCAGAGTAAATGGTTCTCATTCTAGTTCTCCAGTATCTCATTATCTTTTACCCCAAATTTTTTAATGAGATAAAATTCACATAGTTACCATTTTAACCATTTAAATGTATACAATTCAGAGCTTTTTAAATATATTAACAATGTTCTGCAACTGTCACCATTATCTAATTCCAGAACATTTTCATCAGTCCAAAAAGAAATTACATATATCCCAATCCCCAACCCCCAATCCTGGCAGTCACTAATCTACTTTCTGTCTCTATGGATTTGCCTATTTTGGACATTTCATATAGAGGGAATCATACAATGTATGGCCTTTTCTTTCTGGTTTCTTTTACTTAGCATGATGTTTTCCATGTTTAAGCCTAAGATTTATCCATGTTGTAGCTTGTATCAGCCCTTCATTCTTTTTTTATGGCTTAATAATATTCATTGAATGGATATACCACATTTTGTTTATCCATTCATCAGTTGATGGACATTTGGGTTGTTTCCACTTCTTGGCTAGTATGAACAATGCTGCTGTGAACATTCATGTACAAGTTTTTGTGTGAACATACATTGTCTTGGGTATATACTTAGGAGTAGAATTGCTAGGTCATATGGCAACTCTATGTTTAGCTTAACTGTTTTCCATAGCAGCTGTACTATTTGATGTTCCCATTAGCAATATATGAGAATTCCAACTCTTCCACATCTTCAGCAAAACTTCTTTTCTTTTCTTTTTTTTTTTTTTTGTGAGGAAGATTAGCCCTGAGCTAACATCCGTTGCCAGTTTCCTCTTTTTGCTGAGGAAGGTTGGCCCTGGGCTAACATCCATACCCATCTTCCTCACTTTATATGTGACACTGCCACAGCATGGCTTGACAAGCAGTGTGTCAATCTGTGCCCAGGATCCAAACCTGTGAACCCTGGTCCACCAGAAGTGGAGCACGTGAACTTAACCACTGCAGCAGGGGCTGGCCCCTCTATTTTTTTTAATCATAGCCATCCAGGTGGGTGTGAAGTGGTATCTCATTGTGGTTTTGATTTACATTTTTCTAATGACTAATGATATAAACATCTTTTTATTGGCCATTTGCATATCTTTGAAGAAATATCTGCATCTTCTTGAGTTAATTTTTGTAGTTTCTAAGAATTGGCCCATTTTATCTGCATTTCTTAATTTGTTGGTATACAGTTATTCATTGTATTCTCTTTATAATCTATTTTATTTTGGTAAGGTGGGTAGTAATATCCTCTTTCATTCCTAATGTTAATAATTTGAGTCTTCTCTCCTTTTTTCTTCGTCAGTCTAGCTGAAGATTTGTCAATTTTGTTCATCTTTTAAACCAACTTTTTATTTCATTCATTTTCTTTATAGTTTTCCTGTTCTTTATTGTATTTCTGCTCTGTTTATTATTTCCTTCCTTCTGCTTGCTTTGGGTTTAGTTTGCTCTTTTCTTCGTTTCTTAAGGTGGAAGGTTAGATGATTGATTTTTGATCTTTTTTTTTTTGGAAGGTAGGCCTTTACAGCTATAAATTTCTTTCTGGAAGTATATCAGCATCTTTTATGATTTTGAGTACTCCTTAATTGTTTTATTCCCAGTATCTTTTTCTCTACTTTATTTCTCATCCTATGCATATTTCCTTGGAAAATATCTTATACATGCCTAGAGCTTCAACTATCATCTATACTCATTAGATTCCCAAATCCATGCCTCCAGTGTAGAATTTTCCTTTGAGTTCCAGACTCACTTCAGACAACCTAATAAACCTGAGTTCTTCTTAAGTATTCCCACTCTAAGCCTGCTTCATCTCTTGTGTTCCTTATTTCTGTATGGTTCTTAGCCACCTAAACCAGTTATGTTAGGCAGTTAAACTGAACTTTTCCCTCTTATTTTCTTGGTCGTCATTTGTGTTTTAAAGGTTTTTCCTCTTATTCGTCACTTTAACTTGTCTTTCCTTTATATTTCCACTGCCCCTGCTTGAGTAATCCTACATAATTTGTCATATGAACTCTTTCAGCAACCTCCTAACCTTTATTCCATTATCCAGTTCATTCTCGAGGTGCTATCGGAATCACTGGTCTATTTAAAAATGCAAATCAGACCATGTCACTGTCTTTCTTAAATCTTTTAAGAATTTTCTGGTATTTAAAATTCATATTCCTTAGCATGACATATGGAGTTTTTCATAATCTGGCACTTACCTGACTCTCTAATCTCATCTCTTCTTCTCTCCAGCTTTATGCTGCATCAGTATAATCTATTTGTAGTTTCCTTGTGTATATATTCTCTGCAAAATCAGTGATTTAGACTTTGGTTGTGTCTGCTAGTTTGGGCTTCCTCTTTTCTTTATCTAGTGAAAGTAGAATTTAAAACTAAGTGTAGTTTTATCTCCCGTAAAGTTTTTTCTGACACCTTTTGATAGAATTGTTCTCCTTTTTTAAAAAAATATTTCTGGGTTCTTGTATAGGTATTCTAATACTTTCTTTAGTCTATCTCTACTGCTCCTCCAGGCAATTGTTTTTGTTTCTGTGTTCTATATCTTAGTGATACTTGTCTCACATTTGTGTAACTTCAAAAAAAAAATCTCTTCCAATTGACAGTTGAGAGTTAAAGACTAGATTATTTTCGTTATTTACTCTATAGCATCTGATGCATCTCAAAATGTTTTATTATATAGAACTTTATAAAATTTATTATTTCACTGAGACTTATATTGAAAAACTAATGAAAGTATAAGGACCAAGGAAATATTGTGTATCAATAGTCATAAGTGTTGAGTTTTAAGCTTACGTCTTGATTTGGTTTTTCTCAGAGAGCATCTTAGGACTTAATGGTAGTTGTTCTTTTGGGTGTGTGTAAAATATTCCATAAACTTTTAAGTTGGTGTTTTCCAGTAAGGAAATAAGAATATCATCAATACAAAGAAAAATTCTTTCAGGAAAACACTTCACCAATCTGAAAAAACAACTTAGGCCCAGTGGGATGAAGTTTTTGTGACCAGGGAAATTTAGGAAACTTACGAGTTGAAGAAATAACATTAAAATTATTGTCCCAACAAAGGGAAAAGAAAACAGAACAATGAGGAGAAAGAGAAATGTAAAAATCTTTTAGTAAATTTTGGAGACTTTTAAGGCCATTTGGAAAGGCAAAGTAGTTATTTAAATATTTTAAAGAACGATATAGGGGTATAAATTTTAAATAGATGCTCATGAAATATGAAGTGCGTTGCATTTCATAACATTTGGTTTTATAGTGGTGCCTTGGACCTAGCCAATGTAACAAGAGAATTTAGATTTCATGATATTACTAAACTGAAAGTATAACTTCTCTGTTTCATTTAGTAGCTATGTTTAAAATGCTTGTAATAAGGATGAAATAAATAATATGTATGCAGGGATTATAATTTAGTTTCGTCATCCATTTGAAAACTAGCATAGCATCAGCCTGGTTTTCATAGTCCTCTTTCAGGTATGATTTTGTTCTAGTGCCCTCTAGATTGTTTAATAATTTATTTATAAGTTTTCTTCCTCACAAGACTATAAACTCATGTAGGGTAGGGTTTGGGTTTTATTCATCTTTATGTTATCAGTATTTAGCTCATCGTCCAATAGACTCTCCATAAATGTTGAATGAATAAATTGTCAGTTGCTATGCAGTCCTTGAATAGGTTTCATGTATTTTTGGTAGTATATTCATTTTCTTCAGAAATTAAACTTTGCATTAAGCAGTCTTGTTTCTGTCAGAATAGTAACTTGATTCTTTGCTGTAGTAATGATGTTGCTGCATTTGTTTGTCTTGGCAATTCTCACTTTTAATATAATTTTGAAATAGTAGATTAAAATAGTTAAAGAGCTTAGATCTATTTTCACAGCAGTATATTGCTAATTGATTTCTGTGCCCCATTTACTATGCTTTTAAATTCCCCTTAATTATGGTGCTTATAGTTTGTCACGACCATGCTCATTAAACAAATCTCATTTGATGGAGGAGGCAAAGTAATGTCAACCAATTATTCATAGATATCTGCTATGGGATTGAGAACAAGTATGAATGCCAATTGATTTTAGGGGTGAAAATGCTCCCTCAAGAATGGGATCCTACTCCGGTTTGTCAGAGTAATTTCTTAGGCAACTAGATCTTTGTTCTTCACATGTGTGCCCCCCATTTCATTTAAGGAAGCGTTAAGAAGGTAACAATCTTAAGAACAGAGATGAGTAATTCTCAGGTATAACAGTTCTACAGTCTATCTGTTAATCATTTGAGATTCACTACATACAAATGGATATTACTGATGGGAGGGAGGAGTTGTAATTGTGAACAGTGATCCTAGATTATTCTAGATCTAATTTCTTTTTAATCACAATAGATTTGTTTTTCCTTCCTACCTGATTAGTTGATGTGTTCTTTATTTTTTTATACAATAAATTGTTATATGCCAGGATACAGCAAATGCTACTGTTTGTTCCAGTGTAGGAAGGAATTTGACTAATACTATACTTGCCAAGTAGTATAAGACCCATAACTATAGATAAGGCAGTCAGAATTTTTCCATTTCAAAGCATCTAACCTGCTTTGTCTCTTGGATCACTGTAAATTCCTGGAAGGTAGGCTTCAAAGACTCTTAAGTGAAAGCACAGAAGAATATTAGCATTTGGATGGTGAATCAGCCACTGGGGAGAAAAAGTAATTTTGAGTATCCATGTTAACTCTACTACAAAGCAAAATGAGATAAATGTTTCATTGAAACTGCAAGAGAGAGAGAACCTGAAAAGTTCCTACTGAGTGAAAGAATGAGTGTAAATGGAAATGAATTTATAAAAATTACTTTTAATTCAATGGTAATGTCATTGGGTAATTCCTTTATTTAGAGGGCTGCCTTTTTTATTTTAGTGAAAACAAATTAATAATGACTTTTAAAATTTCCATAGGTTTTTTTTGGACTTAAACCCTACTAATCAACGCCGCCGCCGCCCCCCCCCCCCCCCCCCCCATGTCTTATGTTCCTCAACTCATCTGTCATGGTAGTTTTTAGGAACTGGTTATTGCAAACTCAAAATTAAAGTGTCTTTTCTTTAGACAGAGATGACAATTCTACACTAACAAAGCAGGAACTTAAATTCATAGGCATGTATGTATCAAACTCAAGCATGGTTCTAAAGGTAGTAGTTTTAAATTAATCCTAATGTACTTGGAAACTTTCCCATATAAACCAGTATTAGAGATCTGTAGTCACAACAAAGATAACTGAAAGGAATTGTCCATAATCTTGGTGGTTGGTGGGATGAACTATGTTATTGTGTTCTTATTGTTGTCCTTGTTTGGATTTGTCATATTGCTTAAGACATGGTAGAATGGGTTTTAGGATTCCTAAAACTACTTACCTGTCAGGGCCTAGATGCCTAGGTCTTTGATTTTTGAGACCGCTTTATATATCTGTGACCCTTCTCTCTTGCTGAGGGAAAGAAGAATCTGAGATCATATTCTATGATTTATAATAATTCTCTAATTCTGTAATATACCCCTCAAATACTTCTGGGTCAGTTGAGAGTGACCATGTGTATTCTGAATCCACTAGTCTTAACCAACTAATGTATGCATCTACTCCACCCCTTATCCTCTTCTAAAAACTTCAGTTTCACATATTAATAAAACTAGTCTTGCAGGCTGTGAGTATCTGCAATATGGAACTTTCTTTCTCAGGAGTGTCCTAGCTCTTGCTATATCTAAGATCCTGGTTAGTTGCTTTGGGACAATATGTGTATATACTACAAATGGGTCTTGCTCTTAGGGAACCTAAAATCTAAAAGGAAGAGAAATATGTATATGAACAACAATTTCAAGATACATAGTTATAACTTCTTTAGTGATCTACAGTACAGTAGGAGTTCAAGGTCAGGGCAAATTATTTTCAACTGAGGGAATGAGATGTCTAGAGAATGTAACATTTTACCTGATGCTTGAAGAGCATGTAGAATTTAGCTATTTGGAGATAGGGATCAGGACTAGACTCCCAATCCCAGGAATACAAATAGCACAAGCAGAGGCACATAAATGAGAATACACAGGCTTTGTAAAATGATGGTGATATTGATATTTGATATGAAATATATGAAAAATGACAGCCTTAGATATTAGGCCAAGGAGTTGAAAGTAGTTGATGTTTGAGTTGGGAAAAAAGATAAAACCTGTTCTTTAAGGTTCATCTTGCTGCAGCATATAAGAAGATTGAAAGGAGCTAATGCTGGAATAGAGAAACCAATTAGATTTCTGTGAAAATCTAGCCAAATGTATTGAAGGCCTGCATGAGGATAATGGAAGTCAGACTGATGAGACATAAATTAGCCAAGAAGAACTGATAGTCAATGAATTGAATGGCAGTAGCTGGAGGATGGGTATTCATTTACCAACAAGATGTTTAGGTAGAGATGTTTAGCGTGCAAATGAGTAGATGAGATTAGAGTTTGGGAATGGAGGAGAATTGGAAATAGTCTATACTGTATAGGGATAAATAACAGAAACTCTGGGATTGGTCATGGCTGAGAAATATTGATATATGAGACAAAGAAAGAGGTTATATAAGGTTTATTTTAAGATAGGAAAGTCTTAATCGGTAGAAAGGAAGATTCTAGAAAGATAAAGGATTAAGATGTAAGAGAGGAATATTTGATGGATGAAAGAATCTGGACAGATGGAAAGACATCAAGTGAACAAGTAGAAAAATTCAACTTGAAGGGAGGCAGAGGGATAGCTGTGGAAACAGTGTAAAACAAAGCAAACTTAGTTTTTTTAAAAAAATCTTCATAATTTTGGATTAATGAATGTTTAAATTAGTAGAAATTTTAGAAATAGAATTCCCCCCAAAAGAAATGATTATTATTTTGAATTATAAGTAATACCTTGAATGTATTTACGAAAGTGTTTTCTTTTTAGTGTACTTCAGAATAATGTTTAAGGATTACATGAGAGTAATAATAACATCTGTATATGTAAAGATTATGCTTCTGAGCTACAGTTATTTTCTTTTGTAATTCTCAATGTCTCCTGAGAAGTTCTCTCCTCTCCTCTTGTATTCTTTGTCAAGAGTGTGTCTGTCTGTCTCATCCTATTCTCTGCCTACTCCTAGGCGGGACTGAATCAGTCACCAAGTGGTACCTTCTAAGTATTTTTTTTCTAATTAATTAATTTGAAGCTTCCTAGACATGAATTTTATGTCTAATTCCTTTTTTATTTTCAAAATCCATCTTTCTTCATGGCTATGGGTTGGTTTAGATCCTTATCATCTCTTTCACAGGTTATTATATTAGCCTCCTTTTGGTTTTGTCACTATATCTAGAGTTGATCAGGTGGGCTGACTCAAGCCGGTATCTGAGAAATAAAGGTAAGCAAGAATGTTATTTAATCATTTATGATAAAAACATAACTGTCAAGAATGCCAAATGTTCTTGTCTTATTCTTCCTTAAACTAATCTTGGGAAAACAAATTATAATTGAGAATTTGCTTGCTTAGTGAATCTGACATCAAAATAAGGCCAGTTAGAGCATGTTTAAAGATTATCACCATCTTGATAACATTCTTTTTCTCTCTGTATAACACAGTTGACTGCTTTGCAGCTTCCTTTCACATTAATTTCTAGTCATGTGTTTGCAGGAACTATGTCCCAATCACCTTGATTAAACCTGGAGTTATAGACCATGTCTTATGGTGAGCTATTTCTATAGATGGCTGATATTATTTGTTTTACACTTAGAGGGTCATTTTATTTCAGAATCTCTAGATATATGTATATGCCTATTCCTGATAGAATAATATATAATAACAACTAGGTATTGGGAATTATACTTCTCAGACTTTTCTCCATCATGCTTGTAATATTAGGAGCAACTAATATTTTCATTCAAAAAGTCTATTAGGAAACTTACATTGAAAGTTGTTTCTGGGTGTGTCAAGATTTAGGAGACCAAAAATCTTTAATCCATGTTGGCAATAATAGAAAATCTGATTTTCTACCCAGATCAGTCCTAAAGGAACTATGCAGAGAAAACAAATCAGTGTAATAAACATATAAAAGACATGAGGGAAGATGATAATAATTTGAAACAAAGAAAATATTAAAAAGAAACAAATAAAAATTTTAGATATGGAAAACTATAGTAGTTGAAGTAAAGAACCCAGTAAATGGGATAAAGAACACGATGGATACAGTCAAGGAACAAAATAATTAATGAGTAGGTCAGCTTAAGGAAATTTCTAGAAAGAAGGAGAGGACCAAGACTATATGTATGTATGTGTGTGTATACACATACATATATACATAAAAACTAAAAACTATATAATATGGAGGATAGAAGTAGAATCCAAATAGGAGCCCCAGAAAGGGAGAGAAATGGAGAGGAGATAATCTGAAGAAATAATGGAGGTAAACTTCCTTAAAAAAGATGAGAGATCTTAGATTGAAACAGCCCATAGCATGCCAAAGAAAAAAGAGTGAAGGAAAAATCCTCATCTGGACACATTATAGGGAAATTTTAAAATATCAAAGACAAGTAAAGAATTCTAAAACATGGACTATTAATATGAAGTGCTTTTTAGGAGGAGAGATCTAAAAGGACTAAATAGAAGTGACTTCTGTGGTAAGGAAATGGTTTAGCATATGAACAAGCTAGACTTACAGAGATATTTATCATAGCAAAAAATTGGAAGTTCTGGGAATGTAAAAATTATGTTCATATTTCTTGTAGCATCTCCTGAATTTGATTATCAAGTGATACTTAGGAAGCTGTTGACCTTAAACAAATAGCCAGTTATTTCTTCAGCAAAAATGCGTGTATTAGAAATCAGCAAAGAATTGAAATTTGGGGTCTGCAACCATGGCAAACCATGTGCAAGTCCCCCAGCAGCAAGCTAGGAGAAACTCTTTTATAGAGAAGAGAGAAAGTTGAAGGGCTATTACAAGTAAAGAGTCCGTTGGAGGAATTGAGAGTTTGATGTATAGTGGCTTTTTATTGGCTGAGTTGTGGTGGTCTGTCATAGGCTGAGCTTCCTGCCAGTCAAAAAGAGGAATTGGATTCTGTTCGATTCTGCTGTTGACATAGGGCATAAGAACTCCCCCTTTGTAGCCTCCAGACTCCAATTTAATGAGGTTTCTGTTTATTAATTTGACATTTACCTCTTTTGATCAAGCAAGATCTTTCTCTGAAAGCATTGCTGATCAAGTCAGGTTTTTCTTGTGTCAGCAGCTTTTTGTCCCTTGATCCCAGGAAGGACTTTTCCTCAGTGTCATGTTGGAGGGAAAATGTACAGATTGGAAACATACTGAGGCCATATTTGAGTAACAGGATGGGTAGTAGGGAGAACTCGCAGGCATTTTTCTTTTCTAAAGTCCATATGTTATCAAGATCATAGTCATTGGAGATCATCTGAAGCGTTATGTCATCATCAAAAGTTTGGCACACAAACTTCCAACAGGCCTGGCCTAGACATCTTGGGAAAGCTGTCTCATCGGATGTCATCTGCTTCAATTCTGGAAAATCTTTACTTTCAAGTCACCAGATGGTGTGCAGGTCCAGTCAGGATTTGGTGCTTTCTTTAGGTGTGTCACGTGAACGTAAGGGTCTATTCTCTTGAGTTTTGTGGCACAAGAGTTAGTTAACAGACCCTGATAGGGGCCTTTCCAGTGAGGTTGAAGAGAGTCCTTCTGGAGGTGTCTTTTCCCACAGACAAAATCTCCAGGCTGCAAAGTGTGATGTTTAAAGTCTTTGTCTCCCTGAAGTGCATTGTGAAAAGACTGCTCTACCATAACGTGGTTATTTTTAATAGAAGCAATTAGGCCTTGGCAGTATTGGAGTAGATCTCCTTTCATCAGCTATGGGTCAAAAGAGGCAGGAGCCAAATGCATTGGGCATCCTGTGGCTATCTCAAAGGGTGAGAGTTTTTGAGTTCCAAAGAGGGTGAATCTGAGATTTAGAAGGACCAAGGGCAATGCTTTTGGCCAAGGTATTTGGAGGGTCTTTACAGATTTTGCCAGTTGGGTCTTAATAATGCCGTTAGCGTGTTCAACTAAACCAGAAGATTGAAGGTGGTAAGCACAGTGTGAAAGTATTGTAAAACTGGCCAGGCAGTGCAGACTTGTCGAAGTACCTGACCAGTAAAATGAGTTCTTGATTACTATGAAGCTCAAGCAGAGTTCCCCAGGTAGGGATAATCCTTTCCCAAAGGACTTTAACCACAGAAGAGGCGTTAGCCTGTCTGCAAGGAAAGGCTTCAGGCCAGTGAGAAAGCATGCAGACGGTGACTAAAACACATTTATATCCATGAGACCTGGGAAGTTGTATGAAATCCACTTGCCAAATCTCAAATGGTCCTTTCGGCAGTTTAAAATGTTCAGGAGTAGTATGAACAGGCTTCCCTGGATTGTATTTTGAACAAGTGGGACAAGTGAAGTACACCTTATTTTTGCGGCCGTGTTAATATTTTCCCACCAATATTGAGTGATGAATGCTATCATTTTGTCAGTAGACCAATGGTTTAATGTATGTACAGTGTTAGGAGTGGGAATTTTAGAGTCTCCTGTAAGACTGGGTTCTTATTTGGTCCGAACTAGAGCTTTCTGTTTTTTATCAAACCAGCAATTATTGAATTGCCAGTCTTGTTTTTCCTTTTCTGAGGCCAGTTGTTGGGCTTCTCTAGTCAAATTTTCCAGAGGGTTGGCTGTTGTTGATTCCTTTTAGGGCTGCATTTCTTGCAGAAATATCAGCACAGTGATTTCTGTTAGCTTCCAGAGTGAAGTCTGGAAGACCCCGGGATCTTAATAATAGCTAGAATAGCAGGTAAAAGATAGTATCCAGTAATTCCTGAACATAGGGGCCATTTTAAATTTTATTTCTGCTGAAAGTAAGAAAGACTTGTTGCTTCCACAACATTCCAAAGTCATGAACTACTCTGAAAGCATATCTACTATCAGTATAAATATTGGCAGTTTTGTTCTTGTCTAAAGTCCAAGCCCATGAAAGAGCATATAATTCAGCCTGTTGGGCCAAAGTAGCCATAGGTAAAGGTGCTGCCTCAACAATATCACAAGGAGTTGCAATAGCATACCCAGCACAGTATTTGTCATTGTCACCTTTTAATAAGAACTGTCAGTAAACCATGAGAAGTCGACATTACCCGAAGGAGTTCCCTGCAGATCATCATGAGGAGTCAGGAGGTGGTCTGTCAGTGTTAAGCAGTGGTAAGGGACTTCATCAGTAACGGAAGAAGAGTAGCAGGGTTAAGGTTAGTACAGTGTAAAAGAGTCATGTGAGGGGCAGTTAACAAAAGGATTTCATAGGAGGTGAGGTGGCTGGCTGAAATACATTGAGTGTGATGAAAATTCAGGAGGGCTACTACTGCCTGAGGTACAAAAATGGTTAAAGGGGCTCCCACAATGGTTTTCTTGGTGGCCTTAACCAAAAAAGCAATGGCAGGTCCCTGTGTTTTGGGGTGAGTACCCCAAGGACATTCCCTTCCTTTTCATATACAAAGAGGAAAAAGGGAATCTGATAATTGGGATGTCCAACGGCAGGTGGGTTCATCAAACTCTCCTTTAAGGCCTTAAAGGCTACGTCATTCGAGTCTTCCCATAAAATTGGGTTGAGTTGTTCTTTAGTAAAATATACAGAGGTTTGGCCATGAGAGAGAAATTTGGAATTCAGTTTTGGCAATAACTGACTAGCCTGAGAAAACCTGGCAGTTGCCACTTAGGTTTGGGTTTTGGAAAACTTAGGACACCATGAAGGCTATCTGGATCTAGATGTAACCCTTGTTCTGATATCAAATGCCCTAAATATTGAACTTGGGTTTGGGCAAACTGCAATTTCTCTTTGGCAGCTTTATGTCCATTTAATGCTAAAAGCTTTAGCAAGTGGATGCTGTCTTCCTGTGAGGAGACTTGGGCGGGAGAGCAAAGAAGCAAATTGTCCACATTGCAGCAAAGTAGAGCTTCTAGGAAACTTTATATCATCCAGATCAGCCTTCAGGATTTGTGAAAAGTAAAAAAGGTTCTCAGTAAAACCCTGAGGCATTACTGTCCAGGTAAATTGTTTTCCTTCCCAAGTGAAGGCAAAAAGGTATTGACTAGCTTCATCAACTGGAGTGCTCAAGAATGCACGACATAAATCAGATACCGTAAAGAATTTGCTTCTAGTGGGAATGGATGTTAGTAGCATATGAGAGTTAGGAACAGCAGGGTGTCGAGGGATAACAGTGTTGTTTATTTGCTTGGAGGTCCTGGACAAACTTCCACCCTCGACCCTTGGAATTTCTCACAGGTAAAATAGGAGTATTACAGTGACTAGTACAAGGGATAAAGAGGCCTTGAGCCTTGTAATCTTCTATTATGGGCTTTATATCTTGAAGGTCTTCTTTATTTGCAGGATATTGATTCATTCTGGGAAGAGGTTTTGAGGGACTTATTTAAATCTTGATGGGAGGTATGCTGTGAGTTTTACCAGTATCAGTTAGAGATTTTGCCCGTAAGGAGGGTAGTCGCTGATTCAGTAGGGAAAATGATTAGTGTTTCCAGAATCAGCTCTAGTACCATTAGAGATGGAGCAAATAAAAGATGTCAAGGGTCATCTAATTCACTTGGTTGGCTGTTTCGATGACCACTGTCAAATTCTAGAATGATTTCCACCTTTCAGGAGAAAGGAATTCCAGCATGATACTTTTCTAAGAATTCTTGGCCTAATGAATAAGGGCAGAGGTACTAAGGAGAAAAGGTCGTGTGTCTCTCAAAGGGCCTAAACCAAAGGGAATAGGTTCAGAGACAGGAACCTATTAAGGTCAGAAATCCCCACTATTTGCACTGTTTTAGTACTCCAAGGCAGGGGCTATTTTATAGTAGTGGGGTTGAGCACCGAGAGTGTAGCTCCAGAGTCAGTTAGGACAGAAAGAGATTCATCTCCAATCTGGAGAGATGTCTCTCCAAGCTGATTAAGAGAGAGGATTGGGAACAGCACCTGTAGTTTCTCAGAGCCCCATCATTGAAAATTTGGAGGACATTGGAAAGGCTAGTTAGAGGACTGAAGGCGCTTAAAGCACTTAAATTTGTAAAAATCTCTTCTCCAATGTCCTGGCATTTTGCAATAATAACAGCAACTAGGAGGCTTTTGGTTTCATTTAGTGGTCTTCATTTGCTGGAGTTGATGGTTAAGAATTTTAGCAGCCTTTCTTGTAGGTGACTCATCTAGAGTGCGAGAGAGTTGGTTTGCCAGATTAACTAAATCTGAAGTGGACTAGTTTCACATTCCATCCTGATCCTTTTTACTAGAAGGGAGAGGTCCCCGTTCAGTCCGTTAATAAACATATAGTTGAAAGCTACCTGGGTGGAATCAACATCCTGAAGGAAGACCAGAATTTTCTTAAAAAACAATCTGAAGTCAATTGTAATAACTGTAAACAAGTTCATCAGGTTTCTGTGCACAAGCCTGAATTTTGTTCCAATTAACAGGTTTTGGGAAATCCCTAGGAACTGCCTGATGAAGTCATCTAGTGGTGACCCAAGCCTGATCATACAACAGGTCAATGGGTTGGTCTCCTGGTTGTAATTCTAGAGACCTTTTGGAATTTTCCCAGTTAGCAATTTTCATCCAATACTGGGCCTGGCCTTTACTGAGAAACATATAAGCTAGCTGATATGAGTCAGAGAAACCATGCTGATAAGTTTGAATGACTATATTAAATTCCTCAGCAAATCTGTGAGGATCTTCGGTTTGGGAAAATTTTTTATTATGGCTCTCAGTTCAGTTTTAGTCCAGAGAGCATTAGAAATTAAGGGTTTAGCCTCTCGATCCTCAGAAGGCTTAATTTTAAAGGGACAGGTTCTGATAGGTTCAGGGCAAGTGGGTGTGGGGAGAGACTCAGGGATAGGGGGAAGTTCTGGGAGAGTGTTAGTACGGGGGAACTGAGAGTATAGAGGAGGTGTAGACAGTATAGAAGAGAAGGAGGGAGATAGCTCTGGAGGCGGAACCTGAGACAAGCCGAGGAAAAGGAAGATGGTGCCGGAGGAGAGGAACATGAGGCTTTGGAAGCCATTTCATCTTTCTTTAATCATTTGTTTGCCAGAGTTAATCTTAAAATTTTATTTAGCAAAGAGGCAATTTTAGACTTCTGATAACATTTGGAAGCCTCAAAATACCAATCAAAATAGATGTTCCATTCACTTTGGAAATTACAGAGCTGTGGTTGTCCAATTTGGTTTTAAGAAAAGTCAGTTTGGGGAGTTCAAAAGTTCATAATGTCCATTGACACTCTAAATTACTTGTGGCTAAATCAGTCCATTTAGAAATGCATATGAAGAATGACCTTGGTTTTTAAACATAAAATTGGCCGGGGCCCTTGTGGGAGGGGCACCCTCAAAATATTTAAATAACTGAGCTCCCATTTCTTAGAGGTTTTTTCCCTAGGGCAAAAGAATAATTCTCAAGCAGCTTGAGCAGCTTGTAAGTACATAGCTTAAACAGCTCAAACAGCCTGTAGGCTTGGTACTAGCCAGTCCCAGTAGAACAGTCCGATTTTATTAAGATGGACCGAAGGTCAAATCAACACAGTTCCAAGGAACAGTGCAGTTCCAAAAAATAGTCTGGTTCTCAAGGGAATCAAACCGAAGGTTGATCAACACGGTTCTAAGGGACAGTCTGCCCTCAAGGGGGTCAGGCTGAAGGCTGGACTGGCATGGTTCCAATGAACAGTCTGAAAGTTGGACCAAAGGCTAACCAGTTTCAGTAGAAACAGTCCACTTCCCAAAGGAATCAGACCAAAGGCTGGTGCAGTTCACAGGAACAGCCTGATTCAGAGAGTCAGGCCAAAGTGCCACCCTGAGTACTCGTAAACAAGACAGTAACCAGAAAAGGATGAAGCCTTAAAACAGATCTCAAATAAAGCCTGTAGAGCCTCAAATGCAAAGAGAGTGGAAGCTTGGATCCAGGAAAAAGATTTACTCTCAAACTCCAGGGTCTCTGAGAAAAGCAGTGTGCTCAGTGGACTCTGTTGTAGGTACTGCACCTGTTTGCTCACCAGCCTCAGAGTCGTTGGGGCTTTTCTCTGGATACCCATATGGGCCACCAGAATGTTGGGCTTAAACAAATAAGCAGCTATTTCTCCAGTGAAAATGGGTTTATTTGGGATCAGCAAAGAATTGCCATTCAGAGTCTGCAGCCATGATAAGCCATGTGCAAATCTCCCAGCAGCGAGGGAGGAGAAACTCTTTCATAGAGAAAAGGACTTTGGGAGGGCTATTGTAAACAGCGTCCATTGGAGGAATTGAGAGTTCAGTGTGTAGTGCCTTTTCATTGGCTGAGTTGTGACAGTTCTCATTGGCTGAGCTTCTTGCTGGTCAAGAAGTCCTCCTCTTCCTCTTGGGCTCTGCAATGACACAGGGCGAGAGAGCTCCCCCATTTGGCCTCCTAACTCAAATTTAACTAGGCTTCTGTTTGTTAGTTTAACAAAGCTTACATAGCAACATGGAAATATGCCCATAATATATTTTTCCAGACACCAAACCCAGAACAACAAATTGCTTATATATTATGCATAAAGTAGTAGTATACATGGCAAAGGACTGTCAATTTCTTATTATTTGGTTCTTGTTTTCTTGGCACTCAGATTCTAGTTGGAAGACTCAGAAATATAAATGAATAATTACAGAATAAAATGTTAGACAAAATTATCATAGTGGTTATGTTAAAATTATATGTTTGAGAGTAGTTTTTTTCTTGTCTTCATTTTCTAAAATTGAAGCTGGTCCTTTTATGTTATTTAAATTATAGAAAACCTTTAATAAAGAATGGCAAATTGTTTTAATAGCTGCCACAACTAATAAGATTATGTTCTTCATTTTAATTGGCAATTTTTTTTTTCCTACTAAGCCTTCCTTTTAACTTCCTTAAGGTAAAGAAACAGAAAAAAAATCACCGTGTAATGCACTTCATGATGTTTCTCATCTAGGCTTATAATTGATGTTAATTTAGGTGTGTCCCATCTTTTCTTAGTTGAAGTATTCTCCTTCATTAACCTGACCACCTGTATTTTTATACTTCATCTGAGCTAAGTGTTTCTAGAGAAAAAAAATCACACCATGTATAAATTCGTATCATTATAGATTCATGATACTAGCTTCGACTGACATTTAAATTGCTTGGCAATGTTACTACATGTCTCTAGGAAACTCTCTTACTCTTTGCCATAATTGTTTATTTTTTTAGCTCCTTTCCCTTTCGCCACCCCTAATATATTAGATGTCTTTGTCTCTTACTCCCAGAAGAAACTGCATCTTCTCATCTCCTGATTCTGCAACCTACTTGATTTGTATCCGTCATCTTTCTTCTCTCCAGTTTTGCGTTCAATCAAAGGCTAGTCCTTATGCTGTGGATCTCGTCCTTCTCTGCCCTCTCAGAGACCTTGTCATTGTAGTTTCCTCTTTCTGTCTTTCACCATCACTTATCTTTGCCATCTATGTCTAAACATGCTCTAGTATCTCTCCTTTTGAAAAAAACCAAAAAGACCCAAACTCTCTTTTAATCTCGCTCTCCTATTTGTGTGCCTGTCAAACTGTTCTACTCTTACTCATTTAAGATCTTTTCTTTATTTTGGGCAGTTTGTCTAGATGTGACTTTATTCTTCTTCGGACTTGCTGTGCTTCCTTGTTGAGAGGATTTCATGACTTTCATCAATTCTGGACACAGTCATAGCCATTATGTTTTAAAATATTGCTTTTTCCTATTCTTTCTATTCTTCAGGAATTTTTGTTAGATGTATTTGGACTTTGGTTCTGTCCTTCACCTTTCTTTTTATAATTTCCATTTATTAATCTCTGTGCTATATCTGGGTAATTTCTTTCAGTCTCTTGTTTACCCATCATCTCTTTAGCTCTATAATAATTTATTCTTTCACTTGATTATTGAGTAAAGAACTTTAGTGAACATGTTTTTCAATTTTAGGGATTCTTTGTGGCCCTTTTTAAAGTGGACCTCATCTGGTTTTGTTTTTATTTTTCTTTTGTAGCTCTTTTCTCACATCTAAAAATATTTTTATTTTGAAACAGTCTCAAATTTATAGAAAAGTTGCAAGTATAGTATAGAGAACTTTATTTTCCTAAACCATTTGAGGGTAAATTGCAGACATAGTGCCCCATCAGCCCTGAATACTGAAGTATTTCTTCCAAACAGACATTTTCCTACAAAATCATAGTACAGCTATCAAGAACAGGAAATTAACATTGCCATGTTACTACCATCTAGTCTTCAGATGCCATTCAAGTTTTGATGATTGTCTTAAAATTTTTGAAAATTATAAGCTAGTTATTTTGGATTTGATTTATTTTTTTATTATTAGATTCAGATTATGTTTTTTGGAGTGGGATATCATAGAAGTGATCTTTCCATTGCATCTTATCGGGTGGCTCATAATCAGGCTTTTCCAATGAAAAGGTTTTTTCCCTTTTTAATTAGTAAGTATTTTGTGGAATAAACTGTGAGACTGTGTAAATATCCCATTCTTCATCAAACTTGCAGTTTCTATCAGTGTGGACTTGCGGATTCATGTGGGTGATAACCCATTTGTTGTGGTGCTCAAATTGTCCACAGTTTAGCCAGTGGGAGCCCCTTTCAGCTGGCTCCTTGTCCTTCTGACACGTCACCATCATTCTTTGAGCACTTCCTTTCTGGCACTGCAAGTTTATTAGTCTTCTGTTGCTGCCATAACAAATTACCACAACATTAGCAGCTTAAAACCACAGAAATGTATTAGCGCACAGTCAGAAGTCTGGTTTGGGTTAGCTGATTTCTCTGCTTAGAGTCTCAGAGGGCTGAAAATAAAGGCATTGGCCAGCTGGGCTCTCGTTCTCTATCAGGAGACTCTGGGAACAGGCCACTTCCAAGTTCATTCAGGTTGTTGGCAGAATCCAGTTATTTTCTTAGAGTTGTAGGACTGAGGTCACCATTTCCTTTCTGGCTGTCAGCTGAGGGCCTCCCTTAGCTCCTGGAGGCCTCTCTCCTGTCCTTGCACTTGTGTCCCTATGTCTTAGAGCCAGCAAAGGTGAGTTGAATCCTTTTCACACTTAGAATCTCTCTGACTTCCCCATCTGTCACATCTCTCTTACTTTCTCTTCTGCTACATCTGCCCTTCCTCTTCTGTTTTTAAGCACTCGTGTGATTACACTGGGCCCACCCTCGTAATCCAGGATAATCCACCTATTTTAAGGTTAGCTGATCAGTACCTTAATTCAATCTGCCAAGTCTGTTCACAGCAGTACCTAGATTAGTGTTTGATTGAATAACCAGGGGATGAGGAAACTTAGGGAGACATCTTTAGAATTCTGCCCACCACAGCAGGATATCCCAAGTTTCTCTTTTTTATAGAGTTTTGTTCCTTTCTCACATTTTTGATTCCTCCCTTTTAGGTTCTTAATCATTTAAAATATTTATCTCATAATCTTTATTTGCTGTTTCTCTTTTCTTCTTTTTTTTTTTTTTTGGTGAGGAAGATTGGTCTTGATCTAACATCTGTTGCCCATCTTCCTCTTTTTGCTTGAGGAAGAGTGTCCCTGAGCTAACATCTGTGCTATTCTTCCTCTATTTTGTATATGGGATGCTGCCACAGCATGGCTTGATGAGCGGTACATAGATCCATGCCTGGGACCCGAACCTGTGAACCCCCGGCTTCCGAAGTGGAGCATGCAAACTTATCCACTACACCACTGGGCCAGCCCCGTTTCTCTTTTCTAAGGTTTTTGGAGGATGGTCAAATCTTAATGTTTGTGTCTGCTGACTTGTGATCAAGGGAATTGTTCCCTTCCATGTTTTCTAATTTGGGATTGTGAACTCATTTTATAGCCTGGGTTGAGGATATATCCCTTCAGAGAGGTTTTGTGTTTGCTTCTGCTGTGTACTGAAGTGATGGTACCACCTGACCCCGTCTTATGTAATTTAATGTTTGAGATTTACCAGACTAGTCACATAGTATAAATTCAAGCCCAAAACCTATTTGAAGGTAAGGCTCTGGTTGTAAATTCTCAGGGCAGACTTTTCATCCCCTATCCAGAGCTCACATCAAATTGAACAGACTTCTTTATTTTCTCCCTGTGCTGTGATTTTGGTTTTTGAGAGGGGGCGGGGGGGCGGTGAGGATCTATCTTTCCCCTAAAAGTGTAGCCCTTGGAAAGTTTAAGTTATACAGTCATGTGTCACCTAATGACGGGGATACGTTCTGAAAAATGCATTGTTAGGCGATTTCATAGTTGTGTACTTACATCATAGAGTGTACTTACACAAACCTAGATAGTATAGCCTTGTACACACCTAGGCTATCTGGTACTAATCTTATGGGACCACCATCATATATGTGATCTGTCACTGACCGAAATGTTATTTGGCACATGACTGTATAAACCGGGCCTCATCAGTTTCAACTTCCCATCTATTGGAGGCTCAAGATCTCATCTTTTTTCCTTGTGAGCATTAAAGCCAAAGGTTCTAGGTTATTAAAACATGTTGGCTCCTTTAGGGTGACCTGTTAAAGCTTTTTCATCTTCATTTTTGACCCCTAAGGATTTCCCTTACCTTCTTGTGGGTTCAGCTATTCATTTTTAGGTCATTTTAATTAGGAAGATTTTTAGGTTGTCTAGTCTGCCTCATTGCCAGAAACAGAAATTATTCCACTGATTGATTTTTTTCAAACTACTTCATACTGGCTTCTGCAATTACTACTCCACTCAAGTCAAGAATAGCTTTCATATTGCCAAGTCCAGTGGATATTTTTCAGTCTTCGTCTTTGATGACCTCATAGCATATTTGTTTTTGTTGAGGATTATTGGAACCCCTTTTTCTTTTCTCTTTCTCTTTCTCTTCTCTCCCCTCCCCTTCCCCCTGCTTTCTCTTCTCTAACATTTTACTTAACTTGGTTGTCTTACTGTTTTGACCATTTCTTTTTAGTTTTCCAGTGTCTTCTCCTTTATCCTAATTTAGTGCTGAAAGTTCTTGGGGCTCAGTTCTGAGCCTTTACTTTTCTCACTCCATAATTCTCACCAGATTTAAGCTACTGAAAATCTTTTGTCTAAAGCATTGTAATAGCTACTTAAGTTATCTCCCTGATGCCACTCTTCCGTTGTCTTTCAGGGTATTGTTCACATTTTTTGTCCAAAGTGATCTTTTAAAAATATAATTTCTGTCATGCCACTGTCTTGGTTAAAACTCATTAATGGCTTTTAATTCGGATGAAGTTGAAAAGCCCTTTGTGGCCTGCAAGGTTCTCCATGAGCTGGTCCTTGAGCTGGCTTCTAGCTTCATCTTTGAGTATCTTATTTCTTTATTTACACCACACTGGCTGTATCATTTAGGGTCTGTTGTATGTAAGCCACAGAAGTAGATTCTGTCATATTTAAGCAAAAAGAATTTATTGCAGATATACATTTATTTTAGTGAATTAAAGGAGAAACCCTATCCCAGACTTCTGGGAGAAGAGAGATAAGGGTAGTTTCAAGGGCTAGGTAAATAAGAATTAATAGACTCCTAATATTATTACCATTAGACTAACTTAGGTCTGACCATTTTCTGCCCTTGTGAATGTGCATGCAAGATTTAAATTCCCAGGAGAGAGAGTTTGATTGTCTCGGCTTGAGTCACGTGTTCATCCCTGGGCCAAGAGTGTATAAAATTCGGGAGGGTACTTCCCTGATCGAAAGTAGGGTGCTGTTTGGTAAAGAAAAGGGAAAGAGTTTTAGGCAGGTAAAAACAACAGAAATGGTCGCTGAGGACTTCCTTTTAGTTTATATATCACTTCTTCACCTACCCCGTACAGAGCAGTATTGTACTACCCAGCAGCTGTACTACCCAGCAGTACAGAGGCCTACCCTGTACTGCTAATCTTAATTAAGTTACCCATTATATTCTGTCACAGCACATTCTCCTTTTTCATCATCGCACTGTTATTTGTGTGGTTATTTAATGTCTGGCTCCTTCACTTTAAACTCCATAAATGCAAGGATGGAATCCATTTTCTTTTTTTGTAGTATCTTCAGCATCTAGTATTGTGTCTGGACACATTAGGCACATAAATATTTGTAGAATATTGTAAAATGAAGTCAACTATGCAATATTCAATTGATTCCATCAAAACGATATTAAAAACATTTAAAGAGATTTTATAGTGAAATAGGAAAATATGTATATTAAGTGTAAAAGGATTAAAAATACTATATCCAGTATATAGGCAGCTATATAAAGCAAAATAAAACCATAAACTATGCATCGAAAAGTTTAAAAACATGGAGCCATCCTGGTGGTGTAGTAGTTAAGTTTGCACGCTCCACTTTGGCAGCCCAGGGTTCGCAGGTTCGAATTCTGGGCGTGGACCAGTGCACCACTCATCAAGCCATGCTATGGCAGCATCCTACATACAAAATGGAGGAAGATGGGCACAGATGTTAGCTCAGGGCCAGTCTTCCTCACCAAAAAAAAAAAAAAAGATTAAAAACATAAAAATATCAACAATGTTTGCAGATGAGTTTTTTCTATTTTTCCATTTATTAAAAATTTTTAATAATGAGTATGTGTTTTTATAGGTAAAGTCAAAAGAAGCAATACATAATGAACAAAATGGTTCATCTCTATGTAAAAATAGGGCAACCTAAGAAATAGTTAATGCTTGCCTAAAGAGATTTAAGAACACCTATATTCCATCAAGGTGGCCAACAGTCTCAAGAAAGAAAGCTCTTACTATTTTCTAAATTTTATGTTACCCTCTCTGAGTAATGAATGTGTTAATTGTATAGAGACTTATTTCACAATTTAGAAAGGGAAAGCCGAGGTAAAGAATATCCTTAAAGTGTTCATTCATTAGTTGCCAAAGGGAAGGGACATTAAGGCCACATCAACAATGGAAGCTTTCTATTTTATATTATCGTATTTATGTCTTTTAATGTTAATAGATGTTGTTCCTTTTTTATATTTAATATGGCTACTATTTATCAAATAATATGGCTTACTATATGGTAGACATGCTAATAAAATCAGTATATGCTTTGCATTGTATTGGTTAATCCTTGCACCAACCCTGTGACATCATTATTGCCATCCTCACTTTATAGATGAGGTATGTTAGGTTCAGAGAGGTTAGGTTATTTGCATGAGGGAGCAAGGATTTGGACTTTTAACTACTTTCACACCATATTATCCTCCAGAAAAGAATATTTAGTTTCTTGGGATGTGGGTTAGGGGTAACTTATCAGGCTTGGTCATTTACTTGGTTAAATGTTCTTCCAGACTATCCCATTCATTTACTCTGGTTCTTTTCTGAACAAGCAACTTGATGTGGTACTGGTTTGCTGTGGCCTCCCAGGCAGTTTGAAACTGGGAAGCAGGAACTCTGGTTGGTGAACACTAATACTGCTGTCACTGGACAAGCATACTTCTGTCTTATATATCGATTTTATATAATTGCAATGGGCACACTAATAAAAGCTTAGGTCTGCACAATGTTTTCTTGGCTCCACCCACACTATACTGTTCTTCCTAGGATCACCATCTGTCTCCATGTTTCCAAATCCAGTGGGCATTTTCAGTCTATCTTAACTAGCCTTTCAGCATCATTTGATACTGTTGATGCACCCCCCCCTTTCTTTAGAACTCTTTTCTTGGCTTCAGTGACACCACCCTCATTATTTTCTTCTTCCCTCACTGATCTCAGTTTTCTTTACAAATTCCTCCTCCACTAACCATCCTTGAAATGTTAGAGATCTTCAGGACTTACGTTTTAGGCCGATTTTTTCTCTCTTACAAACAAAAATCCACTCTTCCTGTTCCAGTTTTCACCACCTCCGTAAATGGTACTTCTAATCACTAGCCAGAAACCTGGGATTCATTCATAATACTTTTCTTTACTCTATCTACCAAATATAGCTTATCATCAAGTTTAGGTGATTATAATTTCTAGATGCACTTCAGATCCATCTTTCTCCGTGTTCACTACCACTACCACCTTAGTCCAGAGGGACATAACCTTCATCTAGACTGTGGAATAGCCTCCTAAATGGTCTTTCTGTTTCTATTCTTCCCTCTTTCAGTTCATTTGCTGCATAGCAGTTAGAGGAATGATCTTTTAAAAAACTAAGGCATGCTATTTGCCTTTTGTGTCTTCCACTTGATCTTCACATAAATTCTAAACAACTCTACGTGGCTTACAAGGTCCTGTGAGATCTGCTCCTTCCCCTCTCTCCAGCCTTGCCTTCTGCCACTCTCTCCACTATGCTTTAGCCATGTTACCTATTCTTTCTTTCTCCTTGTGTTTTGAACAGCTTTTCTACTTCACTCTTTGTCCAGTTAACACCTACCTACCTAACCTTTAGGTCTTGGCTTAAGTATCATTTCTTCAGACAGGTCTTTTCTGCTTCCTAATTTTTCACTCTCATGGTAGCCTTTGTCTTCCATCATAGCACTTGTCATGTTTGTAGTCATGTGTTTAATGTTTGCCTCCCTGATTCCATAGTAAATTCCTGAAGGGCAGAGATCTTTTCTGTCTTGTTCTTTACTTTATTTCCTGCTCCTAGCACAGTGCCTGTCTTCTAGTAGATACACAATAAATATTTATTTGATAGTTAGATGGTTAGATAGATGGATGGATGAATGAAATTGAATGAATCAGTATGTCGCTGCCACCCTCTGTATCGTTCTGCATCTTTATTTCTCCTCTCTGTCCTGAGCAGATGAATTTCAGAATAGTTTCCTAGAGCTTGTGCATTGCAGAATTCAGTTCTATTTAATTCGATGAATGTCACCTTGATTTGGACTAAAATACCATATAACTTGTAAAAGATGGAAATAGAGTGAAGTTAAATAGAAAGCAGGTACAGAACAATCTAAGGAGAATTATTTGCCTTGTGAAAAAAGCTCTAGAGATCTTAGTAAACTGTTCATGCTGTACCAGTCATACCTGAGGTGTGATGGAGTTGAGGGAGTCAGTGATCCTCATTTTCAAAAGAAGATTTTGAATTTTATGCTTTCGTGCCTTGATAGGAAAATTTTGATTTGTTCTATTACATAGCAGTAACCTGATTACCAGACACAGTTTTGATGTGTGATCACTACATTGCACATTTAGCTGTGCAGTTTCCCATTTAAGTATATGTTCGTGCAATATAAAAACAAATTTAAGTTTAGAGATCAAAGGTCTTCAGTCACCACAATTTTACTTCTCAGTATTATACTTTCATGATATATTATTGCATGTGGTAAAAGTATTTGCAGTTTTCAAAGTGTAGTAGAGGCATTAGAGGACCTGACAATTATAATACTGTATTTCTTGACTTAAAGATAACCTTGTAATTAGAGCATTAACTCTAAAATAGCTATGGCTACCATTTATGGAAACTTACTGTATATTAGGCATTGCTCGAGCCTTTGCATGGATATTCTCAAATAAAAACCTTTACGCTGGCTGTTATCTTGGTTTTATAGAAAAGAACAATATGGAGGCTCAGGAAGATTAAGTGATGTGATTAAGATCACATAGTTGGGAGAGCCAGGGTTTTTGTCTCAGTCAAAAACTTGTCCATTTTGATTTCAGCATGCTGCCTCCAGCTAGTTTTTGTCTTTTAGTTTTAGGAGTTGGAGATTCCATGTTTAGTATGCTTTTCACCATTAAAAAAACCCACATAGTCAGCATTCTTCCTTTTAAGGTACTTTGAGAAAGCTGAGTTTAAGTACTTCTCTCTGGAACTCTTCCACCCCAGTCTCTTCCTCTGAACTTAAATCTTCCTTCGTGTCTTTCTTATGGTACCTAGCATTTATTTCCTGTGTCATAGTAGCTTATGAATACTTGTTAGCTCTGCTATGAGACTGTAAGTTCTTTGAAGGCAGAATTCCTTTCTTCTTTGCTATCTTCAATACCTTTTTTTATAATAAGAACCTCAGTAAATATTTGTTGAATGAACTATGGGGTAAACAACTTTTTAAAAAAATATATTTTTTCTCAGCTATGCACCTGTCCTTTGGAATATAATTATAGGTTTATAAATATTCACTTCATTTACGTGCTATCTCTTTTCTGTCCTTCACAGCCAAACTTCTTAAAAGAATTATCTTGCCAAGATTTATTGTCACATTTAGTGGCTCCTTTTTCTGGCCTAACCTTAAATGACCAATAGGATCATATGGTCTTTTCCATTGAAATTCCCTAAGTGGTTGCTAAGACTCTCTCTCTTAGTTTTCTTGTTTTGTTTTTTGTGATCTTTCTTTATCTGCCCTTTAGATGATAATGTTTCCTAGGTTCTGTCTTTGGTCTTCTCCAGATCATGCTGAGAACTTTCTCTGGGTGATCTCATTTTTCCATTCCTTGGCTTTGACCAGCTTCCATATCAGGAGATGTAAATCAGATACTTACAGGGACCAGGTGGGTAATATAAATGAGGGAAGAAGAGGTAAAGACTAAGGAATGATAGGACTCTGGTAGTTTAAAGAATCTATGCTTCTATTAAAGAATCCAAAGCTCTGGCAGATTGTTGGTATTTCAGAATATATAGTATCCAGTGTTGACAGAGCTTCAGTTTTTCAGGAGAAATTAGAAATCTAGAATTTTTGATATGGAATTTCCATGTTTCTAAATATGAACTAGTTAAACTTTTCAAATATGGTGCAGGCCAACAGAGAGCCTTTTTGAGTTTTCGTGTTTAATTATTCTAACTTTACTTTGCTTCTGACTCCTGGATTTATATGTATCTCCAGACCTGACTTTTCTGCTGAGCTTCAGGCTCACCCCATTCTGTTCTAGACTGTATAGGAGTTTTGTGTCTGACAGGCATCTCAAGAGCATAATGATCAACCTGAACCTCAAACTTGTATTAGGAAGTGGTTTTAGTTATATAATCAGACAGCTGTGAGTTTGGATCCTGGTACTAACACCTGCTAGGTCACTAAGCAAGTTACTTTATTTCTTTAAACTTCTGTCTGCTCATATGTAAAGTGGGAGTAATATTTATCTCATTGGGCTATTATTATGCTAGTACGGTGACCTACACGTGGTAACCAAAAACTGGGTGCTCTCAGTTGGTATTCCTGCTTCTTGAATGGTATCACCACTCTCACACCCACTTAATGATGCTTAAGAGTTATTCTTGAGTCTCCCCTCTTTTTTATTCTTCAGGTCTAATTAGTTATCAGTGCTATGAACTTTGCCTTTATAATGTCTCTTTACTGCTGTTACCTTAGTTTAATCCTTGTTTTTGCTCATCAGTATTACTGAGCAATTTAACAGCTTTCCCAGCCTCTGTTCATATCCCCTCCCTGGTCTCTTCTCAGCCTTGTGCCAGTGATTTATGTTTTGCTTAAACACCAATCTGATCACACCAAGCTTTTGTGTGCAATCCTTTAGTGGCTTCCTATTATCTCTAAATTTTTAAGTTTTAACATTTTAACTTTTAATGTTCTCCTTGATCTGATTCCTGCTTATTTTTTAGCCTTATTTCTTGCTTGAGCTATACAGATGATAGTTACAAGTTCTTAGAATTTACCCTGCTCTCTGTTGTTTCTTCCTCAAACCACCCTTTACCTCTATTCTGCATCTCCTTTAGAAATAAGCTTTAAAAGCACCCATCTCTTCCAGTAAGTTTTTTGACTCCCATCCTCTCTCATCCCAGTCTGGGTTAGACATCCTTTTTCATGCACTCAGAGCCTCCTGATGATGTCTCTATCTTAGTACTCCTCATAGTCTTTTGTAATTGTCTTTTTTCTGCTAAGCTTCTTGAAGGCGGAGACCACATATCTTGAATGACTTTGTATCTCCAGGGCTTAGAATAATGTCTGGCAAACAGTGAGCTCTCAGATGTTTGCAGAATGGATGCATTTGTTGAATGAATAAATTATCTTTTTTCTGGAGAAATTGTAAATATAAAAAGGATTTTAGGAGCCTCAATTATAGTTGTAAGGCCTTTAAAAATGTCCCAATTCTTTTATTTTTCCTGTTTGAAGATTATAGGCGCTTTTGTTTATTATGAATCAATAGTATTTATGTTCTTTAGAACAAAGTAAATTGTACTGTTGATACAAATAAGTAATTATTGTTGCCTTCAAGGGCTATAGTTTCTCAAAAAAAAAATGTTTTTGACTGCCGCCCACTTAGATTCATTTTTTTCTTGCTTTCCTCTTGTTACAGTGTCAAATTCTTAGGATCTTATTCCTTTGCACCCTCCCAAAGAGCCTTGGTTATAGCAAGATTTCTCAGCTTCTACGCTGTTGACACTGGGCCAGATAATTCTTAGTTGCCAGGAGCTGTCCTGTGCGTTGTAAGATGTTTACATCTTGCCTCTACCTACTAGATGCCAGTAGCACCCCCTGGTTTTGACAACCAAAAAATGTCTCCAGACATTGTCAAATGTCTTCTGTGGAGCAAAGTCACCCCTGGTTGAGAATCCCACTGGTTTTGTTGATATTCCCATCTCTTACCTTATCCTCAAAGAACTTCTCCATGGGCTCTTTTATCATCAGCATATGAGCGTGATCTCCCATCTTTAAAAAGAACAAAACACCTTTTTTCAGTAATTCCTTGTTTCCTCTTAACTTTTGCTAGAATGAATTGCTTCCACTCTCTCATTTCCCAGTTTCTTTCTGGCTTTTACCCCATGGTGCTGCGGAAAATGCTTTCAAGTCTCCCATCCTCTTTTTTCTGTGTTCGTTGAAGTGAATGTTACTGCCACCTCATAGTCCACGTCATCTTCATCACTTAATCCTACCCCTACTCATACACCCCAGTCAGTCAGTCCTAAAGTCCTGTTTATTCCACCTCCTGAATATCTCTAGAATCCACCTATGTTCTTCATTCTCATATAGCTGTGTCCCACCAATGTCATCGCCTCTTTATTGGTCTCCAAATCTCAAGTCAACTTTTGTTCCATTTTATTGTCTACATTGTAGCCTGGGTGACCTTTCTAAAACAAAGTCTCTTCCCATTTCAGACCTCAGTTATGAGTTCGGGGGGCCTAGTATCTGCATTTTGAAAGGGTTACTGGGTAATTTTTATGCAACTCTTAATTGCTTCATTCTCCTATTTAAGAAACATTTCATTGCTCTTAGGAATTCCTAAAACCCTTATTATTATTTTTACAAAGCACTTCCTGATGTGATCTCTGCCTGTTAACAAACCCATTTTTGATATATAATAAATGACTTAAGTTCTTTTAGACAAATATGTTATGAAAAGTCAGTATTTACTTATTTAATTTCTGGTGCTTTTTAAAAAAATTTTTGCCACTACCAATAAAATTTATCATTGGGGGACGGATCAGGAGGAAACGTGGGTATTCTAACTTATTGATTAATGTTGTATGTCTGTGACATTTGACTGCTAAGTTATAAGACATTTAAATGAGATTTTTTCTTGCAGGTATTTATAACAGCAGTGATGTAGCAGTATCATTTCCAAATGTAGTGTCTGGCTCAGGATCTAGTACTCCTGTCTCCAGTTCTCATTTACCTCAGCAATCCTCTGGGCATTCGCAGCAAGTGGGAGCTCTCTCACCGTCAGCCGCATCATCTGCACCCCCTGCTGTTGCTACAACTCAGGTAAATTACCACCGTGCTATGAGTAACATGTGATGGGTTTGTCATTTTTGAAAGTGAGTTTTATTGGAGGAGAGAGAAATGAAATAGGGCTTCCTATAGGAATTTATAAAATATCTCAATTTGTACTGACATGTTAGGGGAAATACTAGACACTTTTACATAATATTCATGAGAGAGGACAAAGAATTATGTTGGCACCAACTGATTCTTTTCAATTTCTGAGTTTCTAATTTTGTCCTAATGATGTAAAATAGTAATTTGGGGTGGAGCTTCTATTTTTTTCTTTTAAAAAGTAGGACTTAAAAAGTATGAACCAAGTTTGGATTTTTGTGGTTTTAAAAATTCCTTTTATAATTTTAAAAATCACACAAATAATATATGAATATCTGCTGTCTAAATTTTTAAAAACCAGTGTAGGAAAATATAGGATAAAGAGTGAATGATTCCTTTAAGTACTATATGTTTTTCCTCCTAGTAGGAGAGAAGGAATGTTCATAAATATTGTAAATAATGGTGACTGTGTGGTGGTTTTGCACTTATTTATTCCTTTTCTTTACTTTAGATCTGTAACTTGATAGGTGACCTAGTCTACAGGAGTGCTTTAAAAGCAAGGGTCAAATCAGAAAAATCATAATCTTGAATTATGTAAATAGAACAGTAAATGAGCAAAGCTATGCACACACACACACACACACCCCCTACTCCATCCGCCCATCCCCCCGTTTCCCCAAAGGTAATCATTTAAAATTCCTCAAGTATATATTTTTTTACTTGAAATTCTTTATAATTTTACTTTCATTTTATCCAAAGCTGTATAGTAAGTCTCTTAATGTTTCGAGAAAATTATAGTAATGACAAATGTCTAATTGCAGACAACTTAAGTAGTTGTTTGTAAATTGCTATAAACTTACACTTTATATACGTGTTCATACCTTCCATTCTGTGGGCTTTTAGACTATATATACACTTTTTCAGTATTTCTGTACGTGCTATGTCAAAGTCCAGTGTTGTTAAAGCATGTAGTAGTGCAGTGCAGACAATCGCTATGATAATTAGGTCAAGTATTAGAATAAACAACGGATAGTTCACAGAAAATCATTGGCATGATTAGTGTTATCATCTTTGAAAATGAAAGTTAACTATTTGGTGAACCTCTCAACCTGAATAGGGGAGTTTGACTAGTTTAGGAGAGTTTTTCTTGAGCTCATTTTACTGGTCTTGGTGAGGTAGCCATAATAACAGGGGTTTGGAGTTAGAGAAGGTGAAAGGATAAATGCGAGAATGGCTCTTATAAATAGTTTTATCCCTTTTAATTAAGTGTAACCATATGCTGTTGATAGCTTTATATTCTTGGACAGAGTCTCACATGAACATTTTCAATGTGCATTTTTCTTTTCTTTCTTTATAAAAGTCTGTTTTAATTACTCTCTGGTTAATTCCAGGCTGAATTAAGCAAAAATCTCATTTCTTCTCATTCATTATGTTTGTGGTTTGGGGGTTGGCATTAGGGAGGTGGAGGGAGGGAAGTGGTGGTGAAGAGAAATTTATAGCTAGAGGGAAAATTCCACTTAACATATGACTCAACTGAAGAACAAAGAAATCATAGTTGCAAGTAATCCAGGATTCAGTCCAATTAAAATCTTTGCTGTTTATCCTCTTTCCATGTTTCAGTAAGATGGGTCTCTTATAAATATGATCATCCAGTTAGACTCAAATGCTGCATGCTGAGACAACTGCAGCTATGTTTCTGTCTAGCAGTAAATGCCTTCTGCCTTCAAGCTGAAGCTTATTTAGCCTGGCGTATCTAGTGCTGCTGTAGCAACCATCAGTCTCCAGGCAACTGAGGCACGGTGACCTCTCAGTGGAGCTGAGTGCAGAACTACTTCAGTTTAGCTGCCTGAGACAATATACTGGTATTGAATGTGCAAAATGTGAATTTTCTACGCACCATGCAAGGAAAAGGAAACAAAAATATTTAGAATAAATTGAATGTTTAGATCGGACTCTTCAAATTGTAATGCACTTGGTAATTGAATCTTCTTTTCAAAATGGCAAAAGTTTATTTCTGTTTGACTTTCACATAGGCCCTGTTTGTTTTCAAATCACGCAATTCATCGTGTTTAGATAATCACATCCTAACCTTTTATTTAGGGTTTCTTTATAAGTAGTTGATTTAAAATGAAGAGAGCAATGGTATAAGTGGGTAAATTAAAATTATCAATATTTAAAATGTAATTATAGAAGTCTTGCTACAATTACTAAGAAAACCATCACACCAGCAAGCATTTTTAAAAATATAAATCAGAGAATAGAAATGTTAAATTTGAATAATGTTTTGCCTCCCTTCTTCCCCCACCAAAATCTTAATAAAAGTAGTAATTTTTAGTGACTGGCTTGGTGCCAGCAGGATGAAAATCCAGAGGTCATTCTTGATCTTTCTGGCCTTGGTTTTAAGTAAGATAGACAGGCCTCTTGTTTAGCTTATTTGCTGTCTTAAGAATTGTTCCCGGAAAGTGGTCAGGGAGGCAAGATCAGGAAGAGCTAATAGAAATTAAAAGCTGAGAATAGATTTGTGCCTTTAATGGGAGAAAAAGGAGACATTTGTGAAATTTCGGGGGAAGGGGAGGGGTCTGATACTTAAGAGCTCTAATTTGAAAAAGTCTTTCAAAAAAATGTTTGATGACCCCGTTTTATTTGCTTCAGTGTTAAATCCTTTTGTTTTATTTGATATACTTGTTTTTAGAGTAATTATTCATTCACAGATATCAGCAATATAGTTACAGTTATAGTTCCTTAATGTTATTGGAAGATAGAACCCACGTGATTTTTTAATGATGTGCTCTGCCCTTGTGTATCATGAGTAGAGGTATAAATTAGTTTCTGTAGGTGTGCCATTAATTTTTCATTTTGCCTTTCAAATTCCACTCTGTTTCCCAGTTCTACATTCTGTTTTGTCTTTAGGAGAATTCTGATGCTTTTGTTTGAAAGAAGGTTACTTTAATAGGAGAATTTAAGACTGAATGTAATGAAAAATAATTGTATTCTAATATATCTTGCTTTCTGGGTTTTGCCTTTGGATACAGTCTTCATGCAGATAATCATGGTTCCTTGTTTATTCTGTTACTTCTATAAAAAATGATACAGGTTTAAAAATAATTTAAATGAAGGAACTTCCAAGATTTATTTGTGTTATTTAGTAAATCCAGATATTTAAGTATTTTAAAGGTACAATTTAGTGACCAATAAGTTTTGCAAATTTCCATGAGACTTTTACTTCAATCAGCTACCAGTATTTGTTTTCCAGTACCATAACTTTGGTGTGTGTGTGTGTGTGTGTGTGTGTGTGTGTGTGTGTGTGTGTGTGTGTTGGGGAGTTGTCTTAGTTGTAGTCCTTGATTTCCTTTCAGGTGATGTCTGATGTGACACTTTCATTCTGTTTGAGAAAATGGTTTAGTTTCCCAGGCAGATTCACCTGACTTCAGAGGATCTCTGACTTGATTGGTCAGAATCAAAGTTTCATCTATTTTAAATAATTTTATAATGACTTGTAATTTTAAGGAAGTTAACATTCTGAGCAAAATAAGTTTTTATAAGTGCTTTGTAACATCACTTACTATTGGATGATGAAAAGGTTAAGTAACTGCACAATGTCACATGTCATGTAAGCGGCGGAGCTAGGTTTGAAGCAAGGCAGCCTGGCTCCTAGCCTCCTCTCTGGTTTACTAATCAAGATCGTAAAAATGAGTTTCCCAATTATGTGCCTCTGTGTCCGGGGCTATCTCTTTGAAAAACATTGTTAGGAATTTTACTTTGTCCATTTGTGTGACGCAATGCAAAATAGCAGGAATTTGAGTCAGAAATTCTGGGTTCCAGGGGCTTTGCTACTTGCTAGTATGGGCGTCAATTTTTTTCATATGTAAAATGGAATACTTTAAATACCTGTCCTACCTGCTATACAGGTATGTTATGAAGTTCAAATGAGAATAAATGCTTTACAGATCATAAAGTACTTTGGAATTAATGGTTATTACACTGATGTTACAATTATTATAGGACATTATTAATTTCAACTGTTATAGAAACACCCTGATTACCAGTGAGAAAAATTGTCCAGAAGCATTTTCTTTACTAAAAACAGTATTAAGATTTTCTGTTAAAACTCAACAATTCCATGTTAACATAGATAGATGAATTTTAGCCATTTTAGGTTCAGCTGTTGACTAAGGTCTTTTCCAGTTCTTAAGTTATTTCAGTAGCCACTGTAGTCATAAGGACTTAATTTTTTCCCCAAAAGATAGGTGATACATTGATTAGATATTAATCAATTAGGAAACCTGCTTAGAATTGGTTGGGTATTCTGTACAGTCCTGTTGTCCAATCATGAGTGCTCACTGATGGTTTAACTACATTTTAATCCCTCCCACTACTTTATGGAAACTCAATTGTGGGGCATTTCAGCATTAGCCTAAACAATGGTTTTGAATACGTTAAGCTCCTAACAATTAGGGAGCAGTTTGGGCATTGAATAATGTGGAATGATGCAATTGAACCTGACAGCTTTAACAGTCAGCCTACTCATGGGACCTGAAAGTTGTTCACACTTGGTTTCATCTCTCATCACACGCTGAGTATTAAAGCCTTACTGGTGGTAGCTGACACAGAAATGGGGTCTGTTATCAGAATATGTTTCATAGTGCAAAGTTTGAATTGAGTTAGAGAATATGTGAAACTTTCCGTTATTCTCCAATTTTTCCTGGAAACTTTTCTAGTCAAATTGTGTTTGCAAATTGAACAAATATATAAATTATCATTAAAATATTTGAATCCTGGCATTATATTTGCAGTATTGCTATGTTATTATAGAATATATAGATTAATATATTATTGCATAATGAGACATTTATACTATCTAATTTTTTTTAGGGAAATATGTTTTAATCTTTGAACTATAACCATGTTAGTATCAGAATATAATTGGTAAATTCTCTATGATGTTATGGAAGAGATGGAAACCATAATAGCTTATGAAAATAATTTTTAAAATAACAAGCTAAAATTTGAGTGCTTACCATGTGCCAAGCATTCTTCTAAGCCCTTTACAGATATTAACTCAATTCATTCTCCCACTATTTTTATGAGGTAGGTACTATTATTATCTCCATTTTTACAGATGGGATTGAAGACAGAGAGGTTTAGTACCTTGCCCAAGGTGAGACAGCCTAGTTTATGGCAGATATAGTGATAATAAAAAGCTTTTTCTTTTAAGAGTATATATGAAATGGGAATTTTTTAAAAATGGTATTCAATTTAGTGAGTCTGACAGGATTTTGGAAGAATGTATTTTTAAATCATGTGTCAGGGCTGGAAAGCTTGAAGAAGCAGCTACTGTGTTTTAGAGCTTGTTTGAATCATTTGACTTTAATGTTTATTGACAGGTTAATTGTGCATTTAAAAAATGCTTGCTATAACCTCTTCCTGTATGATTGAAGTGTGAAGTTTCATGCCCACTTCTAGATGATGTATTGCTATGATACTTTCCAGAGGTGAAATTTTTATACTATTCTTTCAAACCTAATTTTTTTCTTTATTATTCTGCCTTTACCAACATTAGGGAGAAAAAAATCTACCAAAACAATACCCAGTTTTAAATCTGATATTCAGATAATTGAGTAGACTTAACCCGACTTTTTTCCCTCCACAAATGACTCCTTTAGGATGAGCCAAGTGCCTAGGAATTTGGTAGAGTTACTTTAATCCACAACCAGAGGTCTTTTAAAACTTCTCTGTGGTCGTAAGCAGACATTTGAAATGTAAGATGTGAACTATTAACAACAGGAGAAATTTCAAACTGAAGTATAATTTTAATCTTATTAATATTTTAATATGGTGTCTCAGTCTACTTAGGAAACACTAAATTTCTTTGATTTGAGTTTGAATATTGCCTCGGTAGAGACTTGCGTATCTTTCTAGATGTTTAACATAATAAGTTATGCTTAATTTGCTAAGGACGTTCTTTGATTAAGGCTCCTAAAGGTATTTTGTTTCAAAGTGACTTAGATTTATCTCAATAATTGTTCAATTTTACTCTACTTGTCTTTGGGTCCATCTTGTAACATAATTATACTTCTCTTAATGAGGCTTTTACTAGAGTGTTAGAATAAGTGTAATATAACATCTTGAGTGGAAATGGTTCCTTTCAATTATTAATATTGGGGAGAGAACAAGAAAACCTCTCTAAGATATCATATGTTGAAAGTTAAAGCAGAAGTTTATTACGGCCATATGAACTTATAATTTTGTAAAATATTTTTATCTTGATCTAATCTAGCATCTATTTTCACATTTTGAGTGGATGACTTGATTTCAGCAGGACACTATAAAGCCAAGTAACCAGTTTGTTTTGTAATCATATTCTTCTTTGCTTTAACTTCTTATTTTGAGATAATTTTAGGTATATAGAAAAGTTGCAAAAACAGTAGAGTTCACATATATCGTGGATACCCTTCACTCAGTTTCCCCAGTGTTAACAACTCATATTCTTATAGTGCCAGTAGACCCAAGGAGGATGTCTGTCCACAATAGCCATTCTCTTTACCTGGGCAAGATAAAATTGAAATGTCATAAGGTAGGTACTTCTCTGCTAGAAGAATTGCCAGTCTTTATACCAGGTAGTCTGAAACATAGTACATTAGTAATTTGCTTTCAATGCACTTTTTAAATTCCGTGTCCAAAGTGTGCTGTGGACAAGTGTGTGTATATTGTTTCCTTTATTCCTCGTTCCAGATTTCTTTTATATAAAAGCTTTCAGTGCCCCTTATGTTTCATAACCAGTGTCTTTAGGTTCACATGGACTTCCTTCCATCCCCCTGAATCTTAGTGCTTTCACTTATTAATGACAACAAAGGTTTTTGAGTCTACAAAATGCCAGACATTATGTGTGTACTCTTCTCAGTAAGTTGTCTTTCTTATCCCAGCTCTCTCATTTATCCTTCTTCCTTGCTATTGAGTTGTGGGATCTTTTCACTAAAATGTTGGGGGGTGCTTGGCCCTCAGGTGCCAACAGAGTTATCAGGGGTTCCCAGTGTTAACCATTCTAAACATCATTTCAGAAGTATTGGCTAAGCAGTGTCTCAGACATTTGTGAGGTCCTTGGTAACTCATGTTACCCACTTAAAATTATGTTATGACTTGAATTTTAATGTCAGGTGGTTTAGATGTTTTAATACACCACAAAACCCTACCTGTTAAAATGAATAACTTATTTTTAATCTCTTTTGAAAGTTTCTTGTTTAGATAAATGCAGTAATTTTTAAAAGACTAGCAACTTTCAGATAATTTTTACCCCTTCAGAAAATTTGGGAAATCAGTCATTCAGGATAATGAAGAATGTATTCTCCTTTTATTTATTATTTATTTTTCTTTTGCCTGCCATCTTCATAAAATATATGCTTTCCTGCTAAAGATAATTTATCCTCTTCCTGATGATAGTCATTATGTGAATCAGTTATTATTCTGTACTGCTTTGCATTTCGATCTTTTAGTATAGTGGGCCTAATGTGTGATAGGGAAACTAAGATAATTTGGAGACTGCATCAAGAAATCTGAAGCTAATAAGGATAAATGTAAAGCCCTTAGCAGAAGGAACCCTTCCTGAAAAAAGTGCATTTCTGATTAGAGTAGGATCTTTTGATTCTTATTGAGAGACTAAGGCAGCTCATAAAGCTGATAACTGGAACTAAAAAAGTAGCCCAACTGGTGTAATTATTAGTTATGATTCATCCAATAGATGACTCCATGAAAAAAGAGAGGCAAAAGCGAAGATGCAGATGCCCAGGCGTCTAGATGTCCATGTTCTTGGAGCACCAGCCCACCAGCACTCTGAAATACGCTATCACTCATGCTCATATTTTTCTCTCCTCTCTTGCTGTCAGCTGTTACTTCTTGCTGCCAACAAAATGTCTCAAGATATTACTTTTTCTTCCTCTTTCTAATTAATTTTCCACTTCTAATCTGTTATATGCTTAGTTGATCTTTCTAGAATTATGCCTAGAGTAAGAGCAAATTGGCTCTGTGAAGGGCATTTTTAAGTATAAGGTGCCCGAGATTATAACACATGGGATTGTAACATCTGGTCTTTCTGTTTGGATTTTTCTTGTTCTAAGTCATTTTATGAGTAGCCAAGATTCCCAAGTAGTTGACTTCTGGAGAGGTAAAAAAAATCTTACTATATTTCTCTTTACGAATTGTGTATTTTATGTATGCGATACTACTTAAATACATGGTAAGTGTATAATATGATCTTTAGGTTAAAATTATGGCTTACCTTTTACTGAGGGCTAATTGATTGTTAAACAGGACTTTATAATACAAGCTTATTAACTTTGTATACATATCTTTAATAAGAGGATAAAATGAAACCCAGAAATTGACCAATTGAACTTAGACATTAAAGTATGAACTATGAAATATACCCTTTGAAACAAGGGAAAGCAAGGACAGGATTCTACATCACAGAGACTATTTCTGTGAATTTTAAAATCCAATTTTCATGCTTAATAATTTGGCTAGAGGCCAAACATAATGTCAGGGTCTGAGTCTTTCCAGAAACACAGTTTATTCTCTGTAATATTTCGCTTGTTATAACTACTATGTCCTCTTGGTCTCTTGTGTGCAGTTATACATGTCAAAATGTCCCACATTTTTTGTTCTACTGTTATTCAGCTTCTTTATATTAGAAGGATTCAATTCTTTGAAATTATTTTCTAGAATTTTGTTCTGAAATAACTATACGATGATTTCATTTTATAAAAGCTTAAGTTTGATTTCATTTATGAAAAAGTAAGAAGTCTTCTTTAAAATTTGTGGTTCTGTTAAATCTGAAAAGTATTTCAGGCTAGTAATAGCCTTCTGTGAGTAACAGTATTTTGTGTACAAGAGATTTCCTTCCAAAATGACACATTTTAAGGTTATAATATTCTTGGAAAGTGGGAGAAAGTATTCTCATCAAAGAAGCCGTTTTTACTACATTGGATTACGCAAGACTTTGGCCAGCCTCCTTAGCTTCGTCTGTTTAAGGGTTCATTTTCGCTTGTTTGGCACAAGTCCCAGTAGAGGCCTTCAGAATTGTGGTTAGCAACATGAATGAATTACAAACTTTGGACCAGCTCTTCAGTTAGTAGAGCTGGCTTCCTGCCAAAAAGACAGTGCCTCATATGGGGTCAGGGCAAAGCTGTGATTCGTTGAGCCCTGCATTGTATAGGAAACATACTTGTGATGCCTGTTTGCTTTCTTTTAAAATAAAAACAAAACAAAACAGAAAAAGCAGCAGGCTTCCAAGACTATCAAAATAGGAAGTAACAAAATAGTGTGCAGGTTTTACTAATGACAGTTAAGCAATGGAAATATGATTCTGTATAGTTAAAATACTAAAAGTAGAAGTTGGACCTTTTGACCTCCTTAGCCAGCCTGTGATGTAAGAGACTGAAGCATTTGTTAGACATCTGTTGTCTACCTGCCCTTATTTTGTAAATGGTTTAATAAGATTAAATAATTAGTCATATGTTCACATGGTTACCATGCCACTGGGTTTTGCTAACAACTAGATACTTTGAAATTAAAGCAGGAATAGTTAACTTTGAATGTGCCAATCCTTTAAAAAATTTTTTTGGAGTTATGTAACTTTTCAAACACTGAAATGTTGGAATCACAAAACAAGACTGAAATTTGCTCTTCAGAAAGTCAGGAATTTTTGCTTATGTTCTTAGGTTGGAGAAAATAATTACTAGGTTCTATTAGGAGGAAAAGTATTAAGATACTTTAAAATATAATTCATTTATCTTTGTAATTCTTTTCATTTAGGCAAATACTCTGTCTGGATCTTCTCTTAGTCAGGTACCATCTCATATGTATGGCAATAGATTAAATCCAAATTCATCAATGGCAGCTCTTATAGCTCAATCTGAAAATAATCAAACAGGTAAGTTTTCAACTCTAAAATTCTATTCTTCTCCCCTACCCCCTTTACCCCCATTGGCTCACTTTATTTGAAAAGTCTAAAGGTGTGGTTAATATAGAATTGTACCTTTTTTTTTCTTTTAACCCAAAGAAGCACAGTTGGAAATAAGTAGTATGCTGTGCTGCAAAATAGTGCTGTGCTTTTTTTATTCTGAAATGTAAATGTTTAAGCAGAGCCATCAGCAGGCAGGAATGCAACAATGTCTCCTGTGACTTTTGTGATTGATGTGTTCAGTTCTCAGTTCTCTGCAATGAAAGTAACATAACACTGAGCTTTTTTGTGAATAGCCTAAACCTTTATTTGCATAATTCATGAAATTGCATTATACAAACTTGGTTAAAAAAAAATCCTGTTAGAGAATTTCTACAGTGTTTAGTAATCCTGTGAATTTTTACCAGTTGACATTTTGTAGCATTTGTCTCTTGTACTGTTTTAATGAGCCACTGGATTTGCTTTGTTTCATTCCATCCTTAAGGATTTGTTGACATGTCCAAGTAGTCATGCCTGTTTGGGGGAAGGGAATGGGTTTAGCAGTTCACCAAGAATGGATCAGTCATGTCTTTACCCTTTAAGGGTCAGAGGTTACCTGACTCAGAATAAGGAGAGGACAACCTTGAAAGAGGCTAGATAGGGTGATTTTATAAGAAACTAACTTAGGGGAAATACAAGATATTTTTCCAGCAGAGATACTGAGTGTTACCTAAGGAGTATTTTGAAGAAATTATTTTTTTTTCCTTTTAAATACAGAATTCTGTATTCCTACTTGTTTTTGTCAATTTGGATATTTAGTGTTATATGTAACTTTATTCTTGGTGTGAGAATCCATGTAATATATATAATTTTAGTCTTGGTGTGTGGCTCTATGTAATACATTATGTATTTTATGACTTGTCATGGGGTGCAAAGTGTTAAAAAATACAAAGCATAAGGATTTGATGTGATAAGCATACAGATTAGCTGTCCACAGCTGTGATTCATTACTTTAACCGTAGAAATTAAAAGTGGCTGAGGGGAGGGTACTGCAAATGCAAACCACGCTTCTGTGCTGTAAAATTGAAAGGAATGAAAGAACGGAACATAATCCATGGCCTTATACACCCACAAAAACGTGTAGGGACAACGCCTTACATGCCACAGTTCAGCAATTCTAAACTAGCAACATTACCAGATCTTCTGCTTTCATAGTAACTGCAAAGATAGTGGTAAAGGTGTTATGTATGTTTTAGGAAAAATTAGGGCAAGAGCTTAAAACCTCTCTAGATAGTGAGAGTCACTTTATCAGCTATGAAATATTTACACTGCAGATCAAGATCTTGGAGACAATAGCCGCAGCCTTGTTGGCAGAGGAAGCTCACCCCGAGGAAGTCTCTCACCACGGTAAGCGTTATTTACACTGCAAAGTATAGGCAAAGGAAACATTTTGAGATTTGGAAACTTCTTTATCTTGTATCAGCAGAGTGTACATTTGTGAGGCTATAAAAGCATTCTGTAGATAAGAAGCATGTCTGGACAGTCAAGAAAAATGATTTTAAATTAATTTGAATATTAATTTAAACACATGGTTAGATTTCTAAGCTTTTCTTAGATTTCCAATCAATTTGAACTCTCATTTTTTGTCATTTGTGTATTTAACTGCTGGTCCTATTAATACATTAATTTGGGTAATTCTTTTGGTCATAAAATAGTCTTAAAATCTCTTAAGCAACAGACTCAGGGCTTTCAACTCTGGGTTCCAGTTTTAGCCTTGTTGTGGGCAATGCACTTAACCCTTTAGTCCCTGCTTCCTGATTAATTCAGTAAATGGAGCTCTTGTGGCTCATCTCTAAAACCCCTCTAGTTCTTAAAATTGCTTGAATCAAAGGATAGCAAATGTAGTACGTTGTTCTGTGAAATTGCCTTAGATGTTATATGAAAGAATCCAGATGCCATTTATTAATATATAATGTATGTGAGGTTATTCCTGTTAGCAGGGCACCCTTAACCAGAGTTACACTGAAAGGGCTGAGTTTCTCTGAGCACTATCCCAGTGCCCCAAGTCTTCTATTCTCAGTAGGGAGGATGGTAGTAGGAAGCATTGTGTCAGTTAATAGGAGACAACGGGACTTTAGGCTGTGGCTGTCTTTTTATTAATTTTATTCTACTTTCAACTTCTACGCCTTCTTCTAGTTCCCTCATTGTGTAAACTCTGCCTCAAGCTCAGTGTTAGATTGGGTGAGAATGAGGAGCAGAAGGAAGAAAAAAGACCATTCTAGAGTCTTTTTTCAACTATAGAAAATTTAAATTTTCAACTATGGAAATTTAAAAATTCTATTAAAAATTAAATTTTTTATGTGATGACTACTATGACTATCAGTGTTGCTGATATATTTGGGGAATGTCTATTTAGGAACATCTTTATCATTAGAGAGATTAGTCCAGTAACCTCTAATTTTGCTATTTTCTAGTGGTACATCTAGTAGTACCTTTTTCCTGTATAATTTCTGGGTGAACTAAAAGTAGTAGTGTTTTTCCTAATTGAACCCTGCAGAAAATTAAATTTGCCTTCTTTTGAAACTGGGATTTTGAAGTACATAATGATAACATCATCTGTCTAATCTGTAGTTTTATGATTACTTCTGTACTGTTTTAGTCTTCTTTTCAAAGAAGAAAGTTAATCGATTTTTGCTCATATGTTTAGTGAAGAAATGTTTCTGTATTCCCTTTTAAACTTAAAATATTGTACCAGCTATTCAGAAATTATTCAAGATCCCTTAGTGCTGTTTTGCTTAGTGTAGTTCTTTGTTTTTCATTAGCTAGATGGATTTAACACAATAAATGGTACTAAATTATTTTTAGCATGTATTTCCAACTTTATATTTCCCTATAAAAATCAGCCTGAAAAGTCGTAGCCTAAATTATCCTGGCATAAGGTACTCTTTGGAGAGGGATGGCCAACTGTATGTAGCACGTGATGTTTACATGTAGAATGAAAAGCCTCATTTGTTTAGCTTCTTATTTAAAGAGATTTTTATAGAGAAGCCTATTAAGGAAGTGGCAAAACACTAGTGGGTTGTTAGAAGACCTGAGTTGTAGCCACTGCTCTGTCATTTACCATCAGTGAGTCTTTGGGCAAGTCACTAAAGCCCCACCTTGTTTCCCCATATAGAAGTGGCACCAATAAACCAGGTTTTGACTTCTCACTAGGTTGTGAAGATCATATGAAGTAATTATGTGGAGACACTTTGGAAACTCGAAGGCCCTTTACTGATGTATTATGTTAGTATGGAGGCTGGAGTCCAGAAATGGCCACATTTATTAATTTAAAACAAAAAGTGGATGAGAGAACATAACGAGTTCCTCTCAATATAAGTAGTATTTGTTTTGGAAGAGTTGATTAAATCGTTGTCGTTTGAAGTACAGATCTGAAACATTTTAGAAAAACTCATGTAAAGGGCTCAAATAAAAATTGGTTTGGTCTTGGTAATGTTTCTTAATACTGAAAATAAGTACTTTTGAATTTATGACAAAAAACTCCTTCAAAATTATTAAAAATCGCTTTTTACTGATATTTGAGATTTTGTTGGTTGTAAATTAAAGTGCCTTCTACATTATTATAATTGTATAGTGTTATTCTGATATTTTGCATGTTAAAGCAGAATGGTGGAACTCTTCTGGCTAATTATTTTAAAGTCTTTCTAAACCTTTCTCCCTTTTGTCTTATAAAGCTAATCAAGTTCTTTTACAGCCTATTTCAGAGATTATTGGTGATTTGTTTATATTTTCCAGTGGTTTTTAATTATCAAGTATGGCCAGCTATTCCCTTGATTTTACAATTTGAGGAGGAAGAATGATAATTAGTCAATTTTAGAGTAGATGATGGTCTTGTCGTTCTTCTAGCATAGGCAGAGTGGCGTTAGAAAACTTGCACAGGGAAAGAGTCAGTCGTGAGGTGAGAACCATGAGTGCGCTGGCTCCTTTTCCTTCACCTGAGAATTCATGTTTCCAACAGATCCCCTGTGAGCAGTTTACAGATTCGCTATGATCAACCAAGCAACAACAGTTTGGAAAATCTGCCTCCGGTAGCAGCCAGCATAGAACAGCTTTTGGAGAGGCAGTGGAGTGAAGGACAGCAATTTTTATTAGAACAGGGTACTCCTAGTGACAGTAAGTATTCTTTTCTTATCTTTAAAGAAAGATGAATAGATGAATGGACAGATGAACAGACAGGTGGATAGATGCAGAAGTCACTTTATCAAGAATAGCAATATAATTATGGCAGGTTTTATATAATATGAGAAAGTATAATGTAGTATTTTCATAGAACAAATTGTTTTTACTTGTTATTAACAGTATGATCTTGGGCAAGTTTCTTAATATCAGTATGCTTTAGTCTCCCATTTGTAGAATGGGAATAATAATGTATCTATATCATAGTGTTGTTTTGAGGATTAAATGACATAAAAAATGTAAAGAACATTGCCTGGCTTATAGAAAGCACTTATCTGTTCACTGGTTATTGTTACTGTTTATAATCACTATGATATTGGTACTTTGTTCTTATCAGTTTTCAAGTTTTACTAAAATGCACGAGTTATATCTTCTTTTTGCTTAATTGTTGGAAGAAAACTTGCTCACCTCTGGAGAATTTATTTTTAAAAATGCATATAGTCAAATATGGCCAACTATCTTCTTGATTTTACAATTTGAATGAAAAAGAATCATAATTACTAAATTACATATATAACTTTTATATATTATATATAATTATTAAATTATATATTATATATACATATGTAGTATCTTTACAGTTTTAAGTATTAGAGAGGGCCATGAGTGAAAAATGCCAAATAAGCAAAGTTACCACTGGCTGTGGTTGGCTGGAGAAGTGGCCAAGTGTTAAGGATATATTTTGGGGGAAAAAAGTAGGTTTTTAAAAAATCATTTGGAGATATGAGCTTTTGCTACTTTATTTTAAAACAGAACAAAACATTTTGCTTATTGTTAGCGGACAAGTGCCATAAATTGGTATTTTTATGAATGGTGCTCTGATGAAAAATGCTAATTGTGAGGAAATTCATGCCAGGATAATCCTTTAAACATGATAGCTGGAGGACAGGTTTAGCTTAGTCTTATTCCATCTCATTTGGGTACACTAAGGATTTCTTTGTGGGATCTTGAAGAGGAAGGATAAAAGTTAAATCCTTGGGAAATGACCATATGTGTCTGTAGAGTTGTGTCTTTTGCAGGCCCTGAGGGCGTGTTAAACAAATACAACTTTTAATACGTAGAACTTTTAAAGTGTCCATCACTGTGGCATAAACAGCAGCACTCTGTTGTCAGTCGAAAGGTCCACGTTGTGGGAGGAATTGAAACAGTATTTGAGGTGATGAGGCAGGACAGGAACTGCACTTGTCTACAGATGATGCACCTCTCTCTGGGAGTTGGGAGAGGGGCTGCGGTGCACACACACTGCTCCCTGCTGGGGAATATGTGGATCAGCATGCTGAGCAGCGGGGCTTGGAGGTTTCTCACCCTGTCTGCTGGCATGCTTAGCTTAACCAAGCAGCAGACAGACACATGTGCTCTTTCTCATGGTGAGGGCTATTGGTGCAGTTCTTTCCCATTTTAAATTTAATTTTAATGAAAAATCATGGCAGGCACTTTGTATTTTTAATTAGGCTTTTGTTTTGATGAAAAGAAAAATGTTCCTGTCAGTTTTCTTTGAGAATGGAAATTACCTAAACCAGGTAGGTGTTTGTGTTTTTTTTTGGTATGTGGCAACAAAGTTTCCAGAAGGTACATCTAGAACCAGTATCCCTTTATGCTTATATATGTACAAATATATTATGGTATATTTATATCTACAGTACATATAAATAATAAAACTTAGTCATTTAGAAATGCTTTGCAGAATTTCTCTTCTCTTTTAACTTGTTTCTAAAGTTATTGACACTTAAGTCCATAAAATAACTTAGTTCTATGTGTTAGCTTGTCTTTATTAAAAACCATCCAACTGTTTGCTAGTTTTAGGAATGCTGAAGTCATTACACCAACTTCAGGTTGAAAATCGAAGATTAGAGGAACAGATTAAAAACTTAACTGCCAAAAAGGAACGCCTTCAGTTATTGAATGCACAGCTCTCAGTGCCTTTTCCAACAATAGCAACGAATCCCAGCCCGTCTCATCAAATGCATGCATTTTCAGCACAGAATGGTAAGTATAAAAATAATTTATTGTGTACTAAGAAAAGTAGGGTAGACCTTCAATGTTTCTTCATAATAAGTGGATAATAACTGGTCTCCAGTTATATTAAGATGTAGAAAAAGGATGATAGGTATTTTCAAAGAGCATAAAGAATCCTGTTAAGTGATCAACTTGAATTTGCTCTAACTTCTTTGGTACATAATTTAATGGTAAAATTTATTTAAATGTGTAATGATCTCTTTATTGATTTAAAGCCATGGTATTCAATAGAGATATAGATTTTTCCATTTAAACTGGTCTTAGGAATAGCAACTATTAATATTTAAGTGTTTTTAATGTGGGCTTCAGGATAAGCTTTTAGATAAGCCTTTAATCTTACACATAATGTAATTTAACAGGGTAAACAGGTTTTTTTTGTCTTTTATTATTCTAGCTCCTACTACTGATTCCCTGAACAGCAGTAAGAGCCCTCATCTAGGAAACAGCTTTTTACCTGATAATTCTCTTCCTGTATTAAATCAGGTAATTTTGGTGTGGTTAGTTTCTTTTGTGTGTTTTAATTATGAACAATAGTATATCACATTAAATGGTTTAAAATTATTTTAAACAGTTTTGCTGTGTTCTTTACAACTGAGGTTTCCATTCTTTCTTATGTTAGGATTTAACCTCCAGTGGACAAAGCACCAGCAGCTCATCGGCTCTGTCTACTCCACCTCCTGCTGGGCAGAGTCCCGCTCAGCAGGGCTCAGGCGTTAGTGGAGTGCAGCAGGTCAATGGTGTGACCGTGGGGGCACTGGCTAGTGGAATGCAGACTGTAACATCCACTATTCCTGCCGTGCCTGCAGTGGGTGGAATAATTGGAGCTTTGCCAGGTAACCAACTGGCAATTAATGGCATTGTAGGAGCTCTAAATGGGGTTATTCAGACCCCTGTCACAATATCACAGAACCCTGCCCCCCTCACCCACACAACTGTACCCCCTAATGCAACACATCCAATGCCAGCTACACTGACTAACAGGTGAGAAACTTAAATGTATTCGGGGATTTTTAGTGCAACATAGTACCAGTGTTGTCCATGCTTTAGATTGGGATTTTTAATGTGTTCCTTGTAGATGTACTCTAAGAAAATCCACCAAACTTTTAAACTAAGTTTATTATGCCAAGAGCCATTTATTTTTGAAACTTAAGTAATTCAGATTAAAACAAAGTTAAATCACTTTTAGTAACAAAACATTAAATATATTCTGTGCTAAAAATTTCAGTCTTGATCTGTGACGTCTATTTTAAGTGCTAATTTTTCTTATCCCATTGTATATTGCCATCATGTGTCATAAATTCTGAAGAAAAGTAATACTGTAATGAGGATCACATATGAATATCAGTTTCTTAAAATTCAGATATGTAATCTTGTTAGCTTTATAATCAAAGGTTTTGGTATAGGATGAAGGCCAGATATTTATCTTGAATTTCCAGAGAGTGAGACTCACTGTTCCATTGTACTGGAATTTCATTTGAATGTTTGTTCAAAATAAGGAAAGTAAAGCCATGTTGTTACTGAACATACTTTTTGAGGAATAAATCATTTTAAATGGGTTTGCAGTGGGTATAGTAGACTATTTCTTCTGGCTCTCTTTTCATTGGTGCTTAATTTTACTGACCATTGGGACCATTAAAAAAGGTTAGAGCAAATCAATTAGTAGTGTGTTTTGGATTCTTTCTTTGTTTTAAATATGTGTTGCTTCGTATGGGTTAAATTACCCTTGAATAATTAAAAATGAATTATTACATGTGCATGTTATAAACACATGTAAATTCCTATTCCATAAAATGACTTTAGTACCTGCTTGGTTTACAACAAAAAGGAAAACAAAATATTTCTTGACAATGTGAATTCTTGTTTACCTATATACAAAGAGAGAAAATAAGAAATCTGTACATCATTGTTTTCAAAAAGTGTTATTAAAAACTTACTAACATATTAAATATCAAATTGAAAAGTTGTCTTTCATTTTACATTAAAAAAAATTAAAGGTATATAGTAGAAAGTAATTTTAATTGTTTTTCAGTGCCTCAGGACTAGGATTACTTTCTGACCAGCAAAGACAAATATTTCTTCATCAACAGCAATTTCAGCAGTTGTTAAATTCTCAACAGCTCACACCAGTAAGTTCTTCCTTTTGATAATGTTTGATTTTTATTAGGAGCAAGTGATCTAAGCTATACTGGATATTTAGCTTGGCTATAGATTACTCACTTTATGAAATAATATTATATATTATTAGTAGTAATATATATTATTATTAATATAATATTATTCAAAAATAGTTTGTCTTGCCATTTGGTATAGCCCAGAATACCTGTAGTGACATTATATTAGTTCATTTACAAATATTAGAACATGTACTGTGATACTCTTGTAGACCCTAGTGATACAGCAGTGAATAAGGCTTTGTATTTTCATGGAGCTTCATTTTGATAAGGGAGACAGACAACAAATAAATATATACTTTTTGGTAGTGATAAGTACTGAGAAGAAAAATAAAGCAGGATAAGGGGTTAGAGATGAGTGAGGTGAGGGCTGTTTTAGATAGGATGGTCCAGCCTCTTTGAGTAGGTGACTTTTGAGCACAGACCTGAATAAAAGTTGAAGGAACATGACTTTCTGACATGGAGGGATATAAGACAAAGTGCATTTGAAGGAGAGGCAATGGTAGTTGTAAAAGATCTCAGCTAAGCATGTGTTTATGTTTTGAAGCCTAGAAAGAAGGCCAGCATGACTATAGAATGAGAGGGGCTAGTGCAGAGGAGGGAAGGTCAGACAGGTGGACCCATGTGATCTAGAAGATCATGGACTGCTTTGTTTGGCTATCTGTGGCAAGAAATTTAGATTTAAGTGTGATGGAAAGCTGTTGGTGATTTTTTTTTAAACCTTTCTATTATGAAAATTTTCAAGTGTGTGAAAAGTAGAGAGTATAGTAACTAATCACCTAGCTTTAATAATTATCCCAATTTAAAAAATCTTGTTTCATATATCCTCACTTTTTCTTTGAGGATTATTTTGAAGAATTAATTGGAGGGTTTTGAATAGCAGAGTGACATGATAATAATTCATATTTTTAGAAGATGGGTTTGGCTGCTATATGGAGAATAGTCTGTGTTGGGAGGGGAGATGGTGACAAAAGTAGAAACGGGGAGGCTGTTGGAGTAGTCCAGGTAGGAGATGTTGGTGTCTTAACATAGCATGATAAATGTGATGGAAAACTGTCCAGAATTGTATATTTTGAAGATAAAACCAACAAGACTTGTTTGTCAGACATTTAAGAAAAAGAAAAGTTCTAAACAATTGGACTTACACTGAGATTTGAAAGACTAGGAGAAACAACAGATTTCGGAGAGAAAACAGGAGTTCTGTCACAGACATACTGAGCTTGAGATGTGTGTTTAGATGTTCCCGTGAGATGTAGACTAGGCAGTTATATGAGGCTGCAGTCCAAGGAAAGGATATAGTTGGAAATATAAATTTGGGCTCATTGCTGTATATATGATGTTTAGGTTCACAAGATTTGATGAGATCTAGTAGGGAGTGAGGACTGATGTCTGAGGACTGAGCCCTGGACATCCCTAAAGAGGAGAATAATCTGGTAAAGGATCTTGAAAAAAAGTGGCCAGTGAGTTGAGGAGAACTGAGAGAGTGGTGTCCTGGGGTCCATGCGAAGAAAATGTTTCAAAAAGGGAGGACTTAGCTGTGTAAAATACTTCTGGTAGGACAAGTAAGAATCGACCTGTTGGATTTGGCTGTCCAGAGGTTTTTGATAAATGTGGTTTTGGTGAGAAGTAAAAACCTCATTGAGTGGTTCAAAAGAAAATGGGAGGAGAGGAAGTGAAGATGGAGGATAGGCAACTCAAGAGGTTTTACTATAAAAAGCAGAGAAATGGGCAGCTAACAGAAGAAAGACATGGTCTAAGGGGGTAGTTTCTATTTATTTTGAGTATGACAACACATGTGTATGCTGATGAGAAAATTTCTGGTGCAGGAGAGAGGAAAGATAATACAAGAACAGCAAAGTTCTTAAGAAGAGAGAGGAGCTGAGAGCAGCATTCCACTGTGATAAGAGGGCAGGCAGAGCAGCTCTCGCTGGATTTTATGATGGGAGGTTGAGGAAACCCACTTTTAATGTTTTTAATTTTTTAAATTAGAATTTTCAGTTAAATTGTCAGCTGAGGGAGATAGGGGTATTGGTGGTTAGAGGAGAGAGAAGATGTGGAATAGATATCTTGGAAAAGGGGGGAAAAACTGACTCTTACAAATGTAGCAGTGTGTGGCTCATGTGCAAGAGCAGCATTGGCTGGCCCTCTGTCATCATCAATTTAAAGTGAGACGAAGTTGACACACTGTGTGACTTTTCTCCAGCCTCGCTTCCCAGCACACTTCATTGAGTTTGACTGCTTGGAGAATGCACTATTTAATTAACTCAGAGTTCAGCTTTTGTTTATAATTTCTTTCTAAAATATATCTACCTACTTTCTTGCTTTAGTCAAAAATATATTGAAAATATTTGTTTTGATTCTGGATCATCATTTTCACTGTCACTGTTCTTACTGTGGTATAAAGACAGATTGTATATAAATTCTTAAATGCTTACACTAAAATGTGATCTTGTTTTCTTATCTCTTGCCTCATCTTAATATGAAGTACTAAAATTCAGTTTATTTGGGGTTCTTCCTGTTAATCAAGATTTTACTCTAATAATAGCACATATAGATGTCTCATTTCTAGAACATGGTTGATTAAGGAATTTTTAGCACAAATTGTTGCTCAGAGACCATAAGGATTGAAGCAGTTTAAACTCTACTTTTTCCTTTGTCAGCCAAATTTGTGGGGTGAAGTTTGTTCATTTATAAGCATAGAACTTTAGGTAGGCAAGAATTTCATTATAAGGGATACTTACTTCTCCCATCTTAAGAAAAACTCTTACTTGACCCTACTCCCCCCACCAACTGCTACCCTGTTTTTCTGCTTGCTGCTCCTCCCAGATGGCCTTCGTAATGCTAAGTCCAGGAGTCAGCTCTCCTTCTTCATCTTACTTGACCTGGCAATAGCATTTGACAGAGTTGATCACTGCCTTCTCCTGGAAACACTTTCTTCCCTCAGCTTTCAAGATATTACGTTATCTTGGTTTCCTTCCTACCTAACTGGTCATTCCTTTCTCGCCTCCTTTCCTGGGCGCTCCTCTTCTCAGCCTCTTAACTTTAGAGTGTCTTAGAATTCAGTGATCTCCTCCAGTCATATAGCTTTAAATACAATCTATGTGTGGATATGTCTCCTGCCCTGGCCTCTCTCTCTGGAATTTCAAACTCCTATATCTTACTGCTTACTTGATATCTCCTCTTGGATATCTTAGTAGACATGTCAAGCATAACATGTCCGAACTGCTGATCTTCTGCCACAAACCTGCTCCACACATAGTGTCTGCTACCTCAGTTGATGGCTTCTTCATCCTTCCAGTTGCTCAAGCCAGAAACCTTGCAGTCATCCTTCACTCCTCTCTTTCTCTGACTCCTCACATTGAATCCATCGAGAAATCCTGAGTTAGGTTGTGTCACTCCTCTGCTCAAAGCCTTCCACTGGCTTCCCATCTTACTTTGAGTAGAAGCCAAAGTGTTCGCAGCCTGCCCTGATGAGGCCCACATTCTTCTCTTGCTTCCTACTTGCTCACTTCACTCCACTCTCCTGGTCTCCTTGCTCTTCCTTGATCACACTGTATGTGCTCCCACATAGCCCCTTAGCACTGACTGTTCCATCTGCCTAGAAATATCCTCCCCCTCCTCCCCGCATATCCACATAGTGAATTCCCTTGTCTCTTCCAAGTCTTTGTTCAAGTGGGGCCCGCCCTGATCAATCTATTTCAGATGACCCCACCCCTGCCAGACTCTCACACACACACTCCTGTTTGCCCTGACCCTTAGCAATAATCATATCCTAACATTTTTGTTTATCGCTCCCTCTTTCCCTCAGGGTAGGCTACATAAGGGCAGGGTTTTTTTTTCCCCCACTGATATGTCTCAAGCACAAAACGTGTTTCAAAACAGTACCTGGCACATAGCAAGCACTCAGGAAATAAAATATATGCTTGCTGTAAAGAGTAGTCTCATAACTATGTCAAGAAAGCACTCTTTGTGTTGGCATGAATGGGAACTTTAAAAGTTATTTTATGTTCCCAGAATTATGGGAAGGATTTGATCCACACAGTGCATTCTAAAGTCAGGTACAAATGCCTGTGACTTCTCGAAGTTGCTGTTCTCCTTGATTATCATGGATAACCTAATTTGAATAGAGGCCTCCTGTATTTGTTTGCTCTGTTTTGAAAATAAGCTGTTCACTGATGATACTGACATTTTATAGTAGACAATTATTATCTAGTGTGGTGTATTCTTCCAGATAAGATACTTGTTTTCTTTCTTAGTAGTATGATTGTGACTAACATTTAAATATCTGATATTAAAGTAAAGAAGAAAATAGAAAAGGCAGGCTTTACTGACTACTGAATTCTGTGACTGGGAACTCATCTTCTCCCACATGTTTTTACCTAAGGAGCAACATCAGGCCCTTCTGTATCAGTTAATGCAACAACATCACCACCAGCAGCACCACCAACCTGAACTACAGCAGCTACAAATCCCTGGGCCAACACAGATACCTATAAACAACCTACTTGCAGGTACTCAGGCACCACCACTTCACCCAGCCACCACCAACCCATTTCTCACCATCCATGGCGATAATGCAAGTCAGAAAGTAACAGTAAGTATCTTTGGTTTATTATATCTAGTGAAATAATAAGAATTTTATTGATTAATCAGAGATGATTATCTCTTTAGCCTCTTTCTCTTATTTTTTGTTTTAAATATATTATTCCCCTGATAATTTCTTCTTAAAACCAGTTGTTTCAGCAGCTGGATATTGTAAACACAAAGGAATTGAGCCAATTTATATATCCCCTAAGTATGTCGGTTTGAATTTGCACATACGGTTTGAAGGCCGTTTTATAATTCAACAATCTTCAAAATGAAAATATGTTTTAGTTACAGCAAGTGGTATGGAATAGTCCAATCAAAAGATAATAGTTGGTGCTTTTTGAGAATCTTTGTTTAATTATAGAACTGGTTTAGACAGTTTAGGAATAGTTTTATTATGTTGCTCTGAAGTGCTTTCTACAAGTGAATGGTATGTATAATAAAATATATAAGTTTTAGGACAATCCCATTCTATCATATTACTTTTAAAGAGAAAGTAAATCATAATCACATTTGTAATGGAATTTAAATTTTTTATTAATTTTATGTGAGTGATAGCATCTTACCCTTTCAGTGTACAAGTTAAGATAAATTTAAAATGGAGGCAGGAACAGTATGCTATACTTATAGTAGCACACATTTTAAGGCTGTTTCTTTCTATTAATTCTCCCCTTCAATTAGGTCTACTTTACTGGAGTATAAATGTTTCCCCTAAATTCCAGTTCAGGGCAGAACCCTGTTAGAGGAAGGATATTGGGATATAGAATGGAGACTGGACATCAGGAAAAGGAAGAAGGGAAAGAATGAGGTGGGAGACTTGGCAAATAACAGTGTTAAAAGTCACAATGTTTGCTATTTCCCATTACTTTGAAAGCTTGTCGTTGACTGTGCTGCTAGTCTTCAGAAACTTCAGTTTGTATTTAGCAACAAGAATTGGTTCACAATTCAGGATTATTGGTTTGCATTAACTACTCAGTGCTTTTTGTTTGCTCCGTTGTTTCTGACTTCCTGATTATGAATACTGTCATCATCTCAGACCTGGTTACAGCTCCAGTGTTCTGCTGACTTGTGAAATTTCAGTGATTCTGTATTAATTTAGAAATTTCTTGTGCTCTTTATTCCTCTTTCGCAAGTTTCTTCTTGTGTTAAAACGTGAATTAATTACAAGCTAACTTTTCTTGAGTTATACAATATGAAATGTATTTTTTAATGGAAAACCACAATAGTAAATTATATAAAGTAAACAGAGTATTAATTACCTTATGGAGAAAAGCAAAGCTGGGAAATAATATTCATGAGCACCCCTCTGTGTGTCAGGCATTTTTGTTGGATACAATAGTATGTGTGATTTCAACCTTTAAAATAATAATAGGTTGTAACCTCATTTTTTTATAGATTAGTAAAAGGAGACTCAAAGAGGTTAAAGCTTAAAGGACAAATAGCACCTGTGGGATCAGAACCCATGACTTTTAGTCCATAAAAAAATCCTTTTTTCACAATACCATGTTACTACTTTTGTGGAAAAGTTGATTTGGAGGGATGATTTCTACATTCATTCCTTATGAGTTCTATCCCTCAGATGAGCACTTCTGTCTTTATATACTGCTGAATTTAATATAAAGCCACTGATAATGTTTACCAGTAAATTCATGTCTTCATATTATGCTGAAAAGTAGCCATGCCAACTTGTAGAAAAAAAGGAATAACCATATATACCACCTTTTATCTCAGTTATAATTTCAGTTAAGAGGATATTACCTCAAATGTGGGCCAAAAATTGATTTAGCTTATGCATCTGATTTTGTTTTAACTGCAGAGACTTAGTGATAAAACTGGGCCTGTCACTCAAGAGAAAAGTTGACACTTGAGAAACATCTAGAAATTGCCTATCCTGCTGTTCTAGCACTTCATCTGGCTGCTGTTGCAGTCCTCTTACTACACCTATGAAGAAACGCAACAAGAAACCAACCGCACAACAAAGGAGTAATTGCCACAAGGACATTCTTGTAAGGCTTGATTGATTTTCTTGTTGCTTTGTTGCACTGAAATGAAATTCCTTTATCCCCCACCCCTCACCCAGATGTTTTGAACTTTGAAAGAAAATTTAAACTAACTTTTGTCAATGAAATAATTTACATGCAATGAGTTTATCAACCTAAGAGAAATTTAATATAGTTGGTGCACAACTAATTTTATTATAAATTGGAGAGATAAAATAGCAAAACTAAAGACTTGTTCCATTTATAAACTATTTGATTTCATTTTACAAGTCAGAATATGAGATACGATCTTTTGTTTGGGTTATAATATGCTTGCTCTGTGAATCAAATCTAAAACCAAATTTCAAGGAACTGTCCAGTTTCTTCTACTAGAGTTTTATTGGTTAAATATTGCAAATAAATAGCTCATCAACTGGGACTTTGCAACCTCTGTTATAAAAATTTCCTTTCTTAATGAGATTTGGCCAGTTTTGGTAATCAAGTTAAGATGGTAATGTCTGCTTTTGCTAAAGGTAATTTTCTTTTGCTAAATGCTTTTTCTTTAGTGTTAGGACCTAGTCATATTTTAAAGAAACCTTGAGTTAAGTGAGTTCTAAGGCTGCTGGGGGAACCAGATCAATTCAAAGTGAAAGACTTCTTTCAGAAAGAGGGGCCACTCTGAAAACTGCTGGTAGGGTTTGGCCTGAATCAAGTGCCTGTTATACCTCCATTGTGTTGAAATGGCTCTAGACAGCTGAGCTTGCACTGTAGTCAGTCCTCGTATGTAGTAGGAATAGTCAGTGTTGCACCAGCAGCCTTCCCCATGGTTCTGCCTTTATTAAAAACTTTCTATGCCACTGTAGATAGCTCAGGCACAACTATTACCTGGGTATTTATCCACTAATGAGTCACAAGGAAAATGAGTGGATTTGGTAAGAATGTTTTTGTTTGTTTTAATTTAAACAACTTTCCATTATTGACAATGATTTCAAACAAAACAAGACAAAAAACCCACCACTGCAGTTCCTGAAACAGGTGAAATCTGTATTACAGCCCTTCCACTTTGGGTAGCCATACTCCTGGTGTGACAGTATGGCAGAATATGAATTAAACAATTGGGGATGTAATCATTGAACTGTTCTGAAGTGTGTGAATTATTAGTGGAAAAGACCCAGCTGTAATTAGACCTCCACTGTGTACTTAGCTGGAAGAACATGTTAATTCTGCAATATGTCTCTTGGTTAAACATTGCACAGTTCTTACCTCATTTCTGTAAATAAGGTTTTGTGAATCTGTTTTGTATTGTGAAAAATTCATAAGATAACATTGATATTTTGATTTGTAATATTTCTAATTGGTAGATTTAACTGAAAAGTAAAATTAATTTATTTTTATATGTTCAGGGGAATTTTAAAGAAAGTCAAATCTTTTGTAGATAATTAAAAAAATCGGTGTGGTTTATTTTACTTATTTAACCCACTGGTTGTTATTCTGTAACAATTTGTATAAATGGTAAATTTCGAATGTGTTGTTATTTTACCTAGATGTAAAATTCCACAAGTATTAAAGAAAATGTACAAAGTTTTTGTTAATAAAATTTAATAATGTTTATAACTCTGTGGCATTCATTTTTTCCAGTTTTATTCAGTTGTGATTGACTTAGAGCACTGTATAAGTTGAAGGTGTACAACATAATAACTTGACTTACATGTATTGTGGAATGATTACCACAGTAAGTTTAGTTAATATCCATCATCTCATACAGACACCAAAAAAAAAAGAGAGTGAAAGAAAAGTTTTTTCCCTGATGAGAACTCTTAAGATTTACTCTCTTAACAGCTTTTAAATATACCGTACAGCGGCGTTAACTATAGTCTTCATGTTGTACATTACACTCCTAGTACTTATTTATCTTATAACTGGAAGTTTGTACCTTTTGACCACCTTCATCCAATTCTCCCTCCCCCTGCCTTCCACCTCTGATAACTACAAATCTGATCTCTTTTTGAATTAGACTTCTTTCTTTCTTTTCTGTTCCTTTTTTTAAAAAAACAGATTCCACATATGAGAGCATACAGTATTTGTCTTTGTCTGACTTATTTCACTTACCATAATGCCTTCAAGGTCCATCCATGTTGTTGCAAATATCAGAGTTTCCTTTTTTATGGCTGAATAATATTCTATTATATGTATCACAACTTCTTTATCTGTTCATCCGTCAGTGGACACTTAGGTTGTTTCCATGTCTTGACTATTGTGAATAATGCTGCTATGAACATGGGGGTACAGATACCTATTTGATATAGTGTTTTGGTTTCCTTCGGATATATTCCCAGAAGTGGAATTGCTGAATCATATGGTAGTTCTATTTTTAATTTTTTGAGGAACCTTCATTCTCTTTTCCATAGTGACTGAACCAATTTACATTCCCACCAACAGTGCACAAGAGTTCCCTTTTCTCCACAACCTCACCAACAGCTGTTATCTCGTCTTTTGGATAATAGCCAATCTAACAGGTGTGAGGTGATATCTCACTGTGGTTTTGATTTGCATTTCCATGATGATTAGTGGTGTTGAGCACCTTTTCATATACTTGTTGCCCATTTGTATGTCTTTGTTGGAAAAATGTGTATTCAGGTCCTTGACCCACTTTTTGATTGGATTATTTGGTGTTTGGTTTTTTTGCTTTTGCATTGTATGAGTTCTTTATATATTTTGGATATTAACCCCTTAACAGATATATCATTTGCAAATATTTTTTCCCATTCCATAGGTTGTATTTTCATTTTATCATTTCTTTTGCTGTATAGAAGCTTTTTAGTTGGATGTAGTCTCGTTTTTTTATTTTTTGTTTTGTTGCTTGTGCTTTGGGTAGTCCTATCCAAAATATCATTGCCAAGGCCCATGCCAAGGAGCTTTTTTCTTGTGTTTTCTTCTAGAAGTTTTATGGTTTCCACTCTTACATTTAAATCTTTCATCCATTTTGAGTTAATTTTTATGAATGGTGTAAGATGGGGTCTAGTTTCATTCTTTTACATGTAAATATCCAATTTTCCCAGCACCATTTGTTGAAGAGACTGTCTTTTCTCCTCTGAGTATTCTTGGCTCCCTTGTCAAATAGTAGTTGACCATATATGCATGGATTTATTTCTGGGCTCTTGATTCTGTTCCATTAGTCTATGTATGTGTCTGTTTTTATGACAGTACCATACTGTTTTGATTACTAGAGCTTTATAATATAGCTTGAAATCAGGCAGTGTGATGCCTCTCACTTTGTTCTTCTTTCTCAAGATTGCTTTGGCTATTCCGGGTCCTTTGTGGTTAAATATAAATTTTAGGATTGTTTTTTCTACTTCTGTAAAAAATGCCCTTGGAATCTTGACATGGATTGCATTGAATCTATAGATAGCTTTGTGTAGTATGGGCATTTTAACAATATTAATTCTTCCATTCCGTGAACACAGGATACCTTTCCATTTTACTTATATCTTCTTCAATTTCTTTTATCAATGTCTTGTAGTTTTCAGTGTAGAGATCTTTCACTTCTTTGGTTAAATTTATGCCTTAAGTATTTTATTGTTTTTGATGCCATTGTAAATGGTATCATTTTCTTTATTTCTTTTTCAGATAATTCATTGTTACTGTATAGAAATGCTACTGATTTTCTATGTTAATTTTGTATCTTGCAACTTTAATGAATTCAGTCATTAGATCTAACCATTTTTGGTGAAGTCTTTGGGATTTTTTATATATAAAATCATGTCATCTGCAAATAGAGACAGGTTTACTTCTTCCTTTCCAATTCTGATGCCTTTTATTTCTTTCTCTTGCCCAGTTGCTCTGACTAGGACTTGGTACTATGTTGAATAGGAGTGGCGAGAGTGGGCACTCTGTATTGTTCCTTATCTTAGAGGAAAAGCTTTCAACCTTTCATCACTGAGTATGATGTTAGCCACAGGCTTGTCATTTATGGCCTTTATTATGTTGAGTTACGTTCCTTCTATACGTAATTTAAGAGTTTTTATCATAAACGGATGTTGAATTTTGTCAAAATGCTTTTTCTGTGTCTATTGAAGTGATCATATGATTTTTTTTCTTTCATTCTATTAATGTGATGTATCACATTGATTAATTTGTGTATGTTGAACCAGCCTTGCATCCCAGGGATAAATCCCATTTGATCATGGTGAATGATCCTTTTAATGTGCTGCTGAATTCAGTTTGCTAATATTTTATTGAGGATTTTTGCATGTATATTCATCAAGGATATTGACCATGGGTTTTCTTTTCTTGTAGTGTCCTTTTCTGGCTTTGGTATTAGGGTAATGCTGGCCTCATAAAATGAGTTTGGGAGCATTCCCTCCTCTTCGATTTTTTTTGGAAGAGTTTGAGAGGATTGTCATTATTTGGTAAAATTCACCAGTGAAGCCATCTGGTCTTGGGCTTTTCATTGTTGGGAGATTTTTGATTACTGATTCAATCTCCTTACTAGTAATTGATTTGTTCAGATTTTCTATTTCTTCCTGATTCAGTCTTGGTAGGTTGTATGTTTCTAACAATTTTTCTGTTTCATGTACGTTGTTCAGTTTGTTGGCATATAGTTGTTCATAGTAGCCTCTTATGATCCTTTGCATTTCTATGATGTCAGTTGTAATGTCTCCTTTTTCATTTATAATTTTGTTGAATTGGGTCCTCTCTCTTTTTTCCTCGGTTAGTCTAGCTAAAGTTTTGTCAGTTTTGTTTATCTTTTCAAAGAACCAGCTTTTAGTTTTGTTAATCTTTTCTATTATTTTCCTGTTCTGTATTTCATATATTTCTGCTCTAATCCTTATTACTTTCTTCCTTCTGCTAACTTTGGGCTCACTTTGTTCTTTTGCTAGTTCCTTGAGGTGTAGAGTTAGGTTGTTTGAGATCTTTCTTGTTTCTTACTATAGGAGTTTATTGCTGTGAACTTCTCTCTTAGAACTGCTTTTGCTTCATCCCAGAAGTTTGGGTATGTTCTGTTTCCATTTTCATTTGTTTCAAGGTACTTTTCAAATTTCTCCTTTAATATCTTCTTTGATCCATTGGTTGTTCAGAAGAACATTGAGTAATTTCTATGTATTTGTGAGTTTTCCAGTTTTCCTTCTGTTAATAATTTCTAGTTTCATACCATTGTGGTCAGAGAAGACATGTGGTATGATTTCAATCTGCTTGAATTTACTAAGACTTATTTTGTGGCCTAACATATTGTCTGTCCTAGAAAATGTTCCATGTGCACTTGAGAAGAATGCGTATTCTGCTGTTGTCAAATAGAAATTTCTGTATATGTTTCCTAGGTCCATTTGGTCTATAGTGTTGTTCAAATCTGCTGTTTCCTTATTGATTCTCTGTCTGAATGATCTATCCATTGTTGTGAGTTGGGTATTAAAGTCCTCAGCTATTACTGTATTGCTTTTTATTTTTCCTTTTAGCTCTGTTAGTTTTTGCTTTATATATTTAGGTGCTCTGGTGTTGGGTGCATAAATATTTACAATTGTTATATCTTCTTGATGGATAGACCCTTTTATCATTATATAATGACCTTCTTTATCTCTTTTTACCATTTTTAAACTATTTTGTCTGATATAAGTATAGCTATGCCTGCCCTTTTTTGGTTACCATTTGCTTGAAATATCTTTTTCCATGCCTTCACTCACACCTATGTGTGTCTTTGAGGCTAAAGTCAGACTCTTGTAGGCAGCATATCATTGGATCTAATTTTTTTCTCCATTCGGCCATTCTATATTTTGATTGGAGAATTTAATCCATTTACGTTTAAAGTAATTATTGATAGGTAAGGCCTTACTATTGCCGCTTTAATTGTTTTTTGGCTGTTTTGTAGATCCATTATTCCTTGTTTCTTATCCTGCTGTCTTTTTTTGTGTTTTGATGTCTTTTGGTATCAGTATCCTTTGATTTCATCATGTTCTTTTGTGTAATTACTGCACATTTTCCCCTTGTGGCTACCAGGCAGCTGACATAAAATATCTTAAAATTATAACAACTTAACTTCAATAGTATACCTAAACTTTACACTTTATTTCTCCTCCCCCTCACATTTTAGGTTATTAGTGTTACAGTTTACATATTTTTTTATTGTTTATTATTGTAGTTATGGTTATTTTTACTATGTTTGTTTTTAACCATTAAACTAGAGTTGTAAGTGAATTATGTAGCACCATTACCATAAGGCAAAATCTATCTTTGTATATTTACCATTACCAGTGAGTTTTACACTACATTCTTATGTTTTTATGATGTTAATTAGTGTCCTTTTACTTCCACTCAAGGAACTCCCTTTAGCATTTCTTATTAGGCAGGTCTAGTGATGAATTCCCTAAGCTTTTGTTTGTTTGGGAAAATTTTTATCCCTCCTTCATTTCTGAAGGACAGCTTTGCCAGGTATAGTATTCTTGGTTGACAATTTTTTTCTTTCAGTATTTTGAATATATCATCCCATTCTCTCCTGGCCTGAAAAATTTCTTTTGAGAAAGCTGCCAATTGTCTTATGGGGGTTTTCTTGTATGTAACTTCTCCCTTTTCTCTTGTTGCTTTCAAAATTCTTTCTTTGTCTTTGACTTTTGATTATTTAATTGTAATGTGTCTCAGTGTAGCCCTATTTGGGGTCCTTTAGGACCATTTCTCTCCCCAGGTTTGAGAAGTTCTGGGCCATTATTGCTCTAAATATACTTTCTGGCCCTTTTTCTTTCCTTTATTCTGGAATTCCCATAATGTGGATATTATTTCTTTTGATTATGTCCCATAAGTCCTATAGGCTTTTCATCACTCTTTTTCATTCTTTTCTTTTTTGCTCCTCTGACTGGGTAATTTCAAATGTCTCTATCTTTTAGGTCATTGATTCTTTCTTTTGCATGGTCAAGTCTGCTTTTGAAGCTCTCTATTGAGTTCTTCAGTCATTGTATTTTTCAGGTGTAGGATTTGTTTTTCTTTTCAACGGTTTTTCTTTGTTGAACTTCTTGTTTTGTTCATGCAGTCTTTTCCCAATTTTGTTTAGTTGACTGTGTGTTCTTGTAATTCACTAAACTTCTTTAAGAGGCTTATTCTGAATTCTTTGACAGTTCATAGATCTTCATTTCTTTAGGGTCAGTTACTGGAGCTTTATTAGTTTACTTTGGTGGTGTCATATTTACTGAATTTTTGTGATCCTTGATTCCTTACATTGATATCTGTGCATTTGAGTAAGTGGTTTCCTCCTCCAGACTTTACAGCTTTGCTTTGGCAGAGACAGTTCTTCACCAGTCAGCTCAGTTTGGGTTTCTGGATGTGTCTGCTGGTAACATCCTTGGGCAAGTGGGGCCAGTGATGAGGGTCTATTTTTGAGTGAGGCCACTGCCTGAGCCCTGAGGTCTGGGAGGCAGGAGGTAGCTGCTGTCTGAGAACAGTTGGGTAGGACTGCTGGCTTTGTTCTCTGCCCAAGCAATGCTGTAGGTTGGGCTCCACTGTTGCCTGGGTTCTCCAGTCAGGCTTACTAGACAGTTGGGACTAGGTACTATACTCAGTAGTAGGCAGGGCTCTGAATTGGCTCCCCTGCCCTGGCAGAGCAGCAGAATAGGCCCCAGGGCCTGCATGGCTTGTTGTCTGGGGACCCTAGTCAGGCAAGACTATGCACTGAATTCCCTGGCCAGACAGGGCCACTGGTTTTGCTCTGCAAACAGGGAAACCATGGGCTTTTTTTTTTTTTTCCTGTTCGAGTGCCACTGTAAGCAGGGTTGTTGGATGGGCTATGCAGCTTCCCGTGTGCTCTGCTAGGTTCCCTGGTCGGGCAGGCTGAAGGCTGTATTTGGCAATGGGCGGGGTACAAATTAGTTTCCCTGCCTGAGTGAGCAAGAGAACCATCTCCGAGACTAATAAGGCTCTTGGTTTGTGGTCTTGACTCAACCCAACCTGTACTCCAAGTTCCCTAGCTGAGCGGGGACACTGGATTTGCTCTGCAGATGATCAGCCCCGCCTACTGGACTTTCTGCTCCAGTGTTGCTGGGCTACGCAGCTTTCCAAGTGTTCTGGCCAGGCTTTCTGGTCAGGTGGGGCCAGAAGCTATGCTCAGCAGGGGCGGGGCTATGAATGAGTTCCCTTACTTGGGCAGAATGGGAGGGCCAGCTCCAGTCAGCCTCCCAGGTGTTCCCAGTCAGGCTGTCTGGTTAGGAGAAGTTGGGAGCTACACTCAGCTGTGGGTGGGGCTATGAATTAGTTTTCCTGCCTGGGCAGAGTCAGGAACCGACTCCAAGCCTCAAAAAGCTCTTTGTGGTCTTGACTCAAGCCAACCCACTCCCCAAGTTTCCTGGGTGAACAGGCCACTGGTTTTGCTCTGTGGATGATCAGCTCTGCCTGCAGTACTCTCTGCTTGAGCAAGAGCTTCCAGGTGTTCTGGCCTGGATTTTTGGTCAGGTGTCCAAGATCTGTACTTTGCAGTGGGTGGGGCTATGAATGAACTCTGCTACCTGGGCTCCAAGCAGCCTCCGCTTTTTGGTTAGAGAGTCTGGGAGCTGCACTCAACAGTGGGCAGAGCTATCAGTTTCACTGCCTAAGCAGGGGCAGACCAGGCTACAGAGCTGGCAGACCTGCACCCCGCTGAGTTCCCTGGTCAGACTGGCCACCGTCTTGGCTCTGCTGATGAGCAAAGCTGCTGGTTGGGACCACTAACTGGGCACTGCAGGTCGGAACTCAGTTTGCCAAGATCCAAGCGCTGGTTGTTGCAAGCCCCCTGTTTCTCCATTGCAGTCGGATTCCCAGTGGTTGAGATTCCCTGTGTTCCCCATGGGGCAGAACTGGTGGGAGGAACAGAACCCTCCCATGAAGTGACTCACAGTGCTGGTGGGGGATGTGCTGGATGTCCACCCTGGGTTTTTTTCCCACTGAAGGAACCATAGGCTCAGGGGAAACCTCTCAAGTGTGGTGGTGTGCTGGCCTGGGGGAGGGGCAATGCGGTCAGCGTGTAGCCACTCCTGTTACCCTTCTAATGTGGTCAGTCTTGGTCTCTGTGGTGCAGGGAGTACTTCAGCCTCACCCCTGTGTTCTCGCGGTGCCTTGTCCATGAATAGTAGTTGTTCTTCTGAAGGGGAACAAAGTCAGGAATGACCTGTGTTACCAACTTGGTGACATCGCTCTCTGTGCCCTTCTTGTCAGAGAGGGTGAAGGCCCTGAAGACCACTGGTGCCTCAGGTGTCAGTTTATTCCAGGAGTCTCGAGGTGTACTTTGTGCTTTGGAGCATCAGTGTAATTATCTAAACTCTGCTTGTGTGGAGACTCGGTACAATGCGAAGCTCTGTGCAGAGCAAACCGACCTGTGTTTGAATCTTAGATAATCATTAAATGAGCAAGTGCATTCTGAAAATTGCTGTCATGCAACAAAGAGGAAAATAATCACAGTGGTGATAAAAGGGAAATAAATTCCAGATGCAATAATTAATTATAGCACATTAATAAAATAGTGTTGATACTTGGTAAAGATTAAATTCGTCTTGTTTATATAGTTAGCTTGAACCAGAGGCACTGAAATGAAAGAGAAATCCAGGTCTGTTTAGTGGTTCTTGGGTCTGTGGTGCTTTGCAAATGCTCAGACTTCACCCCAGACTTAACTGAATCAGAATATACTGATCTGTGTAGTTTGTTCCTAGTGATTAAGAATTGAAGAAACAAGAAAAACTGGTTCTAGGCTTTTAACTTTATAAAGAAATGAATTTTAGGTTCCTGGAGAGAGTTCCTTTTTTATACACAAATGGAAAACAATTATCTGCTTCTGGAAAGTCGTCTCTCTCCCAAGGCTAAGGAATAGCATGCCTCTAAAATGACAGGTGACAATTATTAACTTCTCAGTTTTCACTCTCTGAGTAATCTACTCTGAAGAAAATAGGACTTTTATCTTTGATTACCATTTATCTTGGCTGTTTATTTGTATCAGTATCTTGTATCTACGCCTGCCTTTGTAGCTTTCTAACTTGAAGGACCACGTCACTTGATCAGCTCCATTGTGAAATACACCTAGTTCTCTGGTGGCTGCTCTGTGTTTCCCTGTTGTTGCTGATTCTTGCTCTGAGAAGTTTCTCAGGAGCTGCTGCTCACCACCCAGCACGGACGCTTGGAAACGGCAGCCCTGCACGGAAAGGGGATTCCCTCAGCTGGTTCCTGGCTGGACTTCTGTGCGTTAGTACTGTGGGTGTGTGATCGGGGTTGTGGGTCACGAGCAAGCCCTGGGGATGAATGCCAAGAAAAACAGTTCGCCAAGTTGTTTTCTGAAGCTGTCAACCCAGCAGAAGATGGGATGATCACTGTGAGTGGACTCTCCCCCAAACAGACCCAAGAGGCCCTTGTAGGCAAAGGGGCCTTACAGTGAAATGTGATTTTGCTTTTAAAAGTAGGGAATGGACTTTTGTTATGAATTTTAGAACTCTCAATGAGACAAATACTTCTTTTTTTTTTTTTTTTTTTTGCTGAGGAAGATTCACCCTGAACTAACATCTGTCAGTCTTCCTCTATTTTGTATGTGGGTTGCCACCACAGCATGGCCACCGACGAGTGGTGTATGTCTGTACCCAGGAACCAAACCCAGGCCACCAAAGCAGAGTGTGCCGAATTTAACCACTAGGCCACAAGGCCAGCCTGAGACAAATACTATTAATCTTAGTTTTCCTTACTGAAAATGAAACATACATTGATGACACCATCTTTTTGTATAAATTAAACTAGGCCTTTCAAAATGAAATAGTTGTGAACTTTTATAAACATTTGGAAGCTGTTACATTTTTTAAGGAATTTTACCTTGTTAAAAATTCATGCCAAGCCAACTGTAATTCCCATTCCTCACCGTGTTATTGGTGTCAAAAGAAACATCTCTTTCTTACTGATAGCTGAATGTTTACAGTTCTGTAAGTACAGTAGAGAGTTCCGTGAAATGGGGGTTTCCTTTGATGGTGATTTGGGCCACAGTTCAGGTTTGGCAGGTCTGTCTGAGGGAGCAGACCCCCTTGGTGAGCCACCCCGTTACATGCGTTGTCACTGTCGTCACCAACTCTCCGTCTGTCTCTCAAGTCTCTCTGGCCACTTTGGGCCTGGTGTCCCCAGGGTGCTTATAACACTGAGGTGCTAGCATTAATGTATTTTTTTAATTACAAAAATTATCATGACCGGGGCCAGTGGTGCAGCGGTTTAGTTAGCGCTTGGCAGCCCGGGGTTCGCCGGTTCGGATCCTGGGCGCGGGTGGACGCACTGCTTGTCAGCCATGCTGTGGTGGCGTCCCATATAAAGTAGAGGAAGATGGGCACGGATGTTAGCCCAGGGCCAGTCTTCCTCAGCAAAAAAAAGAGGAGGATTGGCAACGGATGGTTAGCTCAGGGCTAGTCTTCCTCACAAAAAATAAAAAATAAATAAAAATTATCATGACCACTTTTCAAAAACTTTGAAAATTAGAAAAAAAGCAAACCTCCCATTCCATCATCCTGCTGGCAATTTTTATATTAAAATACACACTTATGTCTAATTTTCCTATATTTTCTTATGTGTACTTTTCCTACATAGATGAATCATAGTATACACATAGTTTTGTGGCCTGCTTTTGTCACTTAAACAGACAAATACTTGAAAAATTTTAGAAATTGTGTTTGGTGCTGTTTGCTATAAATTGGTAATTTTCTGGGCCAGATGTGTAGTTTCCCCAAGTCCTGACCTGTTGGATCCTATTCGACAAATATCAGAGCATCATCTTCGCAGGAGAATGGACTCGTTATCTAGAAAGGGGACTTTCTGATTACCAGTTTCTTGGGCCCAGAGCTTGAAACCTTCCTTACTATGAGCACACCATCCACAGGAAAGCCAGGCCGCCTCTTGCCACTGTCTAGGGATCTACTTCCTGGTGCACGTGGCGAGGGGAATGGCATGTGGTTTTCCCAGGGTGGTGGTGACAGCAGGAGCGCCATAGCTTTAATTCCCTCTTGTTTTAGGGGACAGAGTCTCTGGGAATTAGAGGAGGAGAAAAGGCAAGACAGAGAGAGGCAGGTTGTAGGGGAACCATGCAGCGCTGTGGGAGACAAGGAGAGGTTTCGGGGAGGAGGCTGTGAAATGGTACTGATGGGCCCAGAACGTGAGGCTGGAAAAGTGCTGTGGGTTTGCGAGAAAGTTCTTGATGCTGCTCTAAAGCACAGTTTCTGTAGTCATTGCTTATGGGAGGCAGATTACAGTGATGAGGGAGGTAGCAGGCACGAAGCACACAAATCCAGAGAAAAGGAATATGGGAGAAGGGCAACAGAGGAGGTGGATGTCAAAGGGACAAATGCCTATTTTCTAGATCGAGGCCCATGCACAGCAGCCCAGACAACTTATACCAACTTACTGCCTCTTCACTGGCCTTGCCTTCACTGGGAATCCTCAAGTCCCACCAGCAGCTACAAGTTCAATTTTCAGGTTTTGTTCCCAGTGCTTGACACTTCCTGTTCTTCCAGGTCAAACTGATTTTAGGCCCTCGGTTAGTTGTAGGGACTGTGGTGCCCAGACCCCACATTGGCCGGCTAGCTGGCTGGCTGCCCTTCCTACTCTTGGATGGAGAGTCAGGGCAGGTTGTCAGGAAGCTGCAGCAGCCAACCTCAAGGGCGAGCTGTGAGCCAGGCCTCCCATGCTTTGTCTCATTCATTCCTCACACAACAATGAGAGATGTTATGTTTTCCCCCATTTTACAGATCAGGAAATTGAGGTTTGGAGAGGCTAAGCAGTCACAAGGCTGCCAAGGTGTGAGTTGGTACAAATGAGAACAATGTCAGAGGGAAGTAAGGAAGGAAGCACTTAATGATAATCCCAGAAATGATGACCCCCCCGCCCCAATTCCACTATGGACCCCAGGCTGTGGTGATGTCACCAACTAGGTGCCTCAAGAAACTCAAAGATGGGTTTGGAAGCAATTAACTGTTTTTCCAAATTGTTTCTTTTCCTTCTGTATGTTACCGAGATGTAACTACTAAACCTGAAACTGACCAAGCCTCACCACAAGAGCTATGCCCAGGATCTTTGCCTTATTTTTAAGCAAACATCTCTCCGGGAGGAGCTTAGGTCTCATATGTGGAAGCACATTCTCCAGTTGAGCCCTGTGCACGCAAATACCCGCCTCTCCCTTTTGAATATTCATTTCCATCCGAAATAAAGCTCCCTGCTTCCCTTTGTTCGGGCCGCCAGGACTTTGGAAGTGATTCCTCGTGGCCTCCTATTTGCTGCAAATACACTTTACTTTGTGAGACAACTTCCGCTGGTGGAGAGGCGAGCCCACCTGGTTCAGTAACGGTCTTCAGACGAGCATGGCAGACAGGGCCCCTCAGAGTTTCGGCTCAAGCCACATGTTCAGATTTCGTGCTTATCACGATTCCACCCTCCCCAGACCCTCCACAAAGCCAAGCCACATGGGCCTCAAATGTGCCATGTCCCTTAGAGCTCTGTGCCTCTCCCAGGTGTGACTGGTAACTGGAAACAAAGACCTGGACCCAACCGAGGCTGCAGTCTGAGCTTCAGTAGCTCTGCATTAATTCCCAGTCAGTGGCCATGCTGTCCTTCTACCTTGCCCTTCCCTGGGGCGCACGAGCTGGCGACCGTGGCCCCGGGACAGAGTCAGACTGGAATCTGGGCCTGACGGCGGGCTGCAACAGAGGTGAAGGGACCCATGGTGGGACTGGGAATTGAACGGGTTTGAAGGATTCTGATGGGATCATGTGGAGGATTGGGGAAGAACGGCGAGTTTGGGTCTCTTGGTGGAAGTGACCACTGAGTAGGACGGGCTGGAAAAAGCAAGGAGAGTCACAACCAAGTGGAGGCTTTTGGGGAAAAGAACTAACAGACTTGTCGCAGGCTCCAGGCGAGCAATCTGTCTGCACCGTCTCGTCCTCAGCTCTGCGGGAGCCACTTCCAACCTTGGTTTCCTGGGGAGAGGCCCGAGGGGACAGATTCCCAAGTGTGAGCTCTGGTCATGGGATATCAGGGAAGCACCAGGGGCCCAGGGGACAGAGGGGATGGTGGCTGAGGACAGGGGGCTTGGAGGCCACATAGCTGATCCTCGTGGAGCGAATGCGGGGGTGGCAGAAGTCCTTGGTGTGGGAGAGGGTGGGAGGAGGAGAAAGAGGCTGAAGACAGGCCCCTGAGGACCCCAAGATTTAAAAAGCAGGCGGAGATGAACTGTCTGTATAGGAATCTGAGGAGGAGCTGGGACAGCTCCCAGTTTATTTTAGTTACATCCACTTTATGCCAAAAAGGACGTGAGGCTGCGGGAAGCTGAAAGGTGACACCACCGTGTCACCCACTGGTCATCAGGCCTGAAGAGGGTCTTGTAGGTTCAACCCTGAAAACGCCTCTTGGATCCAGTGGTTGGAATGGCATTTGGTGACATGAACAGGAGCAGTCTGGGTGGCATGAGGGGCAGGGGTCAGAAGACAGGAGGACGCGTCCTGTGGTTCCCATGCCTCCGTACTTGATGTCCAGCGTAGTCGCGTGAAGCCAGCAAGGACAGCAGTCACCTCGCAGTGCGCAGCAGTGAGCCACAGCATTTTGATTCCGATGCTGCCTTCTGAAGTTTAAAATGAAAGCGAGACGCTTTTTTGCTGATCGAGTTAATTTGGTTTCCCTCAAACTCTGATTGATACATCTGGTGTTTTTCACTTGGCTCGTTTAACAAGCAGACGGATTAATTAGGAGGCTTTACATTTTTGGCACCGCTGCTGTTCCTGTCGCAACAATCTTTCTGGTTCTCGCTGTCTCCTCCCGGAGCAAGCACAGACAGGTGTTTTCTGCAACTGAATTGTTCACATCCACAGGATTCTGTGAATAAAATAAGGTGTACATTTTCTTCGCAAACGGCCTAACGTGGCGGTTCTCCTCCTTGGCTGAACACTGGAACTGCTTGAGGGTTAGAATCCTGTGCTGGCTCTTTCCAGCCAGGACCAGCGAAATCAGAGCCTGTGGAGCTGGGCTCAGACATCGGTGCTTCTGGAGCTCCCGGAATGGGGGGGGGGGGGGGGGGGGGCGGGGCAGTGTGCAGCCGGGACTGAGACCTTGATGGGTCCACAGGCCACTTGGCCTCCCCCGTCTTGGAGCCACTGTTCGCCATCAGGCTGCTCTCCTGTCCCTTCCTGGCCCCTCTGCCTCTCTGGGGAACAGCCTCCTCCCTCTCGGGCTGTTGGCTGAAGCCTCCCAGCTCCCCGAAGCATTGTGGAGGGAAATTCTTGTCCGCTGGCCTATGGCTGTTCTGAGAACTGGCGTGGTTGCTGGAGAGCTGTTGTCCCAGCTGGGAGTCAGGTGGTCATGTCATCCATCCCGGTGTGAAACTGGATTGTAATCGCAGACAGAAATGCTCAGTCTCGGGTTTTCTTGTGGGACCGAGCACAGCCCTGCTGGCCTCAAGCATCACAGCAGGTGGGACGTGGCCTCAGAGAGCATGGCCGCTCTCTCTTGCCCTGCGGTTCTCACAGCTTCACTGCTTCTCAGGTTCTTGAAAGTTTCTTTACTTTCTTCTCACCTATGACCTACATTTAACCCCTCCATCAGAATAGTCTTCTTGGGGACCAGCCCTGTGGCCTGGTGGTTAAGATCCACATGCTCTGCTTTGGTGGCCCGGGGTTTGGTTCCTGGGTGTGGACCTACACCACTTGTCAGCAGCCATGCTGTGGCGGTGACCCACATACAAAATAGAGGAAGATGGGCACAGATGTTAACTCAGGACCAATCTTCCTCAGCAAAAAAAACAAGAAGAAGAATAGTCTTCTTGCTCCGTTACTGCAGCTCTGTTTTTGGTTTGACTTTTGGAATTAATGTCCAACCCAAGACCAGGAAAAAGATCCCCAAAGGCTTGGGGACGCCCATCTGGCAGGGTCCCAGCCTGTGGCCTGCCCTCACCCACAGGCCTGCTGCTGGGGAAGAGGTGCATCCCCAGGCCCTCTGCAGCTCGCTGGAAACAAGAGCAGATTTCTTTGCTGCCAGGAGGTGGGTGCTGAGCTGGTGGGGGATTTGGAAGCTGACTAGTCTCAGGATTAAAGCAAGCTTGGGTTCATCGTCATGATTATATCCTCGCTCCTTCCTGGCCCACCCCAGCAGAGTCCTCCTCCCTCCTGCTACAGTAAGACAGCCCCAGGCGCAAGTTCCCACATCCAATTCTTAAATCCCAGCTTTCACATGACGGGAGAGATCTCGTTTTAGCCAAAGAGCAGATTTCCAACGGGGATTTCTTCAGCCAAGCCTCTTAAAAAGGGCGATAAGCTGCAGTCAAGTATCCAGAGACACTGGCTCTTCACTGCAGTAACATCTTCCCGTGTGAAACAGATTGAACCAAGATAATTTGGGATAAACAGTTTAATATTTTATCTTAAGTTTTACAAAATATTTTTTTTGAGTAATGACAAAAAAGATAACACGACAGAGAGGGTCCATCCTCCTTTGTAACTGCGGACACACAAAATTAAAAAATGACACCCTCCTTGCCACTCACGCCTTTGTCAATTTCACTTTGTGAATCTAGGATTTCTTTTCCAATGGCACTAACCAAAGCTGGGCTCAACTGAGTTAAAGTCCTGTAACATCCAGCAGATACTGGTCCGGGGACCTCAGCTCCTGGGCTCGGGCTATTACAGTGAGGGCCAGAGGCCAGCAGTCAGTGATCGTCCGCAGTAACCGGCTGTGTGTTTTCACTCCACGATGGAGCGCTCCTGAGGCGGGAGGACGCACAGAAGGCGTGAGGAAGGGAGCCGGGCTTGAGAAACCCGGTTGAATCTGGCTTTCAATCCCGGAGGAGCCGGGCTCCGGGCGCTGTTGGCATCTGCTGTGTGAGGAGGGAGGAAGGGCGTCCCGCACGCCCCCCAGACTTCCCACGTGGGGAGGTGCCAGCACCAGGGGTGGTCCCCACCTTTCCCTGGGACACGGCTCTTTCAGACACTAGTATTTCCCCCGGGGAGTCCGAGTGCTAAAGTGCTTTCCCTTTTTCTGTGCGACACGCAGCCGTTCTCCTCCTCCAGACCAGAGGAGCCTCTCAGCTTTATGGCCTGTTAATGTCGCTCCCCAGTGAGTCAGGTCTGGGGCTGAGGGCCACGCGGTTTACTCAGACGGGAGGCCGGGCCCATTGCCAAGATGGGGCGCCTCCAGGCAGGGACCCGAGCCACAGGTGGAGTCCACCCGCCGGCTAAAAGGAGGACCCGTGTTTCCACCCGATACTTGTCCCCACCGAGCACTCCGACAGTTTGCAAAGGACTTCCTGGCGCCTCCTGTGACCCTTGGATGCACCCTGTGAGCGGGGGGAACCGAGAGGGAGAGGGCTTTCAGAGGTGACCTGCTTCCCTCTCATGGGCCAGGCTGGGGACCCGCCACCATGACTGACCCCAGGACAACTGCCGAGGGTCTGCATGTCAGAGGTGAGGTCACACAGGGAGACTCCAGACCTGAGACAACGCCACTCCTTTCTCAGCCCGTTCTTTAGAAGGTTGGCTTTGCTTTAGGACTGTTTGGGGGAGAGGGGACTTTAAAATTGAAGATGGGACACCAAAATCTGTTTTTACCCAATACTGGCCTTGGCTAGTCTAAGTCACTTCGTGTCACCTCAGCCTCCAGACACAGCCTTTGGGCTCAAAGGGACTGAGACCACATGGGTGGCCTTGGGCAGAGGCGCAGGAGGCCTGCCCTCACTGGTGGCAGGAAGAACTAGTTGCAGGAGACCCCGGTCACATGGGCCTGACACAGGCCTGTCCCTGGACCTCAGTTTCCCTTGAGTGGGGGAGGGGCTCAGGAGGAGCTGGGGGTCAGGGTCAGCACGACTCCTCCATCCTTGGGGCTTTGTAAACTAAAAGCAAACAAAATGAATGCTACGTCTCGGGGAATTCAGAATCCCTCGACGACCCCTGGGCTTAGCCATCTTCCTGCAATCCCTCAGAGACAGGGTGACCACGTATGTACTGTCCAGACCGGGTGTACTGAGACAGGTAAACTGGGACTGTCCTGGGCAACTTGGGATGTCTGTTCACATCACAATTTATTCATTCCTTTATTTTCTGAGGAAGATTCACCCTGAGCTAACATCTGTGCCAATCCTCCTCTATTTTGTATGTGGGTTGCCGCTACAGTATGGCTGCCAATGAGTGGTGTAGGTCCATGCCCGGGAACCAAACCTGGGCCGCCGAAGCAGAGCACGCTGAACTTAACCACTAGGCCACCGGGCCAGCCCCAGAACATCACAATTTAAACTGTGCTATTTAAATTTTAGGAAAAAATCCACACTGCTAAAACAAACAACTACTACAAATGCCCTATGGACATAAGCAGGGATGACATGGTTGGTACTTTTAAGGGATTTGTTCTCTACTTTCAAGGGGTGGGTGGACTTGGTTTAGGGGTGGGACCAGCACATATCAAGGGAAAAGTCCTGGGGGCAAGAGGCATTTTTTAGGGTAATCAAAAACATTTACAGTGGAAAGCTTATGATGATTTTATTCTAAAGTTGAGAAGGGAATTTGAAAATGCACCAGTAGAAGAGTAAACCCATTGGCTGCAATATTCCATCCGAAAGCGATCATCCGTTAGTGGATCGGGAGGTTGGCAAGCACATGTGGCTCAAAGGAGAGATGGGCGTGCAGGACTTCTGGGTGGTTCCCATCCCATTTCACAGAAGAACCAGAACATGTGCTGGGAACCCAAGCTACATGGTCTACAGATGACACCCCCCCCCCCAATTCTTAATAACAAAGCATCGTGACCAGCACCTCCTGACTCCCTACAGAGTGGGTGACAGCACCCCATGGCATCGGGAGGAGAGCTGGCTCCTGGGCTGGAATCTATTCAACCAGTCAGGGGTTTTGTGAGAATAAAAGAACATGTGAATAGCCTTTAAAAATGGGTGCTATACATTATTCACAATAGCCAAGACATGGAAGCAACCCAAGTGCCCATCAACTGATGGATGGATAAAGAAGATGTGGTATTTATTTATTTTTTTGTGAGGAAGACCAGCCCTGAGCTAACATCTGTCACCAATCCTCCTCTTTTTGCTGAGGAAGACTGGCCCTGGGCTAACATCGGTGCCATCTTCCTCTACTTTATATGGGACGCCGTCACAGTGTGGCTGACAAGCAGTGCGTCAGTGGGCGCCCGGGATCCGAACCCACGAACCCCGGGCTGCCAAAGCAAGAGCTAAACTGCTGTGCCACTGGGCGGCCCCTGAAGATGTGGTATTTATATACCATGGAATACTACTCAGCCATAAAAAAAGACAAAATCGTCCCATTTGTAACAACATGGATGGACCTGGAGGGTATTATGTTAAGCGAAATAAACCAGACAGAGAAAGACAAACACCACATGATTTCACTCATATGTGGAAGATAAACTAACACATGGACAGAGAGAACAGATTAGTGGTTCCCAGAGGGAAAGGGGGTTGGGGGGTGGGTGAAAGGAGCAAAGAGGCACATGTATATGGTGATGGACAAAAATTAGACTATGGGTGGTGAACATGGTGTAGTCTATACAGGAACTGATAAATAACGTACACCTGAAATCACACAATGTTATAAACCATTATGACCTCAATGAAATTAAAAACAACAAAAAAAGGGGGCTATAAATGGTTTAAGAAATGGTAGTTGTAAGATTTTGTCTCAGTGAAGAAGGTAAACCTCCATCACTAAAGGATTAAGACCCAGTCCTCCAGGAAGATGAGACCCCAAAGCCTCAGGTCCCTTGAAGGCCCTGCATGGGCTGTGCAGGGACTGGTGGGACCAGGAGGGCCCCAGGGGCAGGGTGGCGTTGGTAGAGGATGAGTCCAGAGCCAGCACTGTCCAAATCCAGCAGAGCAGACCTCTGCTGCTGTGGCTTCTCCACTGGGCTCCGAGTGGGGCGAGGACCTCGAAGAATCCACAGCTTGAATCCTGTGCCTCCAGCCGGGCTCCATCCTCCCAGCTCCCAGCCCCTCGCCTGCCTCAGCCTCTTTATGAACTCCAGACCACCAAACCACTTGAGACGTCTTGGTCCCCACTCCCTGACCATGGGACTTGATCCAGGATTCAGATGTGGGTCTTCTGACAAACTCTCCCCTTCCTTAGATGACATCTGGGGAAGAAGAGGCAGGGACCAGGCAGCTGTCAGCTGTGGGAGAGAGGCCCCGTGGAGGAGCAGGGCCAGGCAGCCACTGACGGAGGGCCTTCTCCTGAGGCAGCTCACCGCCTCCCCGACATTTTAGGACAGGAGATGAGACTGAAAGAGACGCTCCGGGAACTCAGCTCCTCCCACACTCAGACGCCGACTCTGTGTACCACGCGTGCCTCCACGGGCTGCATCCGAATAAACGCTACAGTCTGTCACCTTTTTGGGTGAGAGACCCTCGGGGCACCTACTAAGAGATGTGGACCCTCCTCCCGGAAAACTACACATCCAAAATAGAAAGATCTTGCATACCCTTCACAGGGCTTCCAGACCCCCGGAGTCCACACAGAGACCCAGGACCCCTGGGCCCAGGGAGAAGTCACAGCCTGCAAGGGGCGAGATGGAATGTGCCCGACAGGGCTGTCCGCCTGCTAACTGCGACAACAGCAACTTAAGATGATGGTAATGGGAAGCCTGGATGGTCAGGTAGAAAAAGAACACGTTGTTTTCAACAAGCCAGACACTGTGTTAAAGATTTTACACAGATTTTCTTGTTTTATCATCATAACCATCTATGAGCAATGACCATTATTCTGTTCTTCCAGTCCAGGGAATCGGGACAAAGAGGTAACACAAAGTCCCTGATGTCACACAGCTCACTGTGGAGCTACAGACAGATGAGGTCACGTCCCAGGTGGGGCTGGAAAAGGTGGGTTCGGGGAGCGCTTCTCTGGGGAGTTGGGACCTGGAGAAGGGGCACAGCGAGGGGCCTTCAGTGGCATCACTGGAAGTCATGCCTCGTCCCCATGTCACCTGTGTGGTGCTCTCCTTTCGGAGGCTCGTTGTTTTCTTGGCCATGACCTGGCTCCAGCCGAAGCCCACGGGTGTCCTGTGTGTGACTGTGACCCAGGAGCCTCCCACTTGGCCCACTGGCCTGACTTCCACTCAACTGGGCAGGTCCGAGTTCCCAGGGGAGTGGGCTGCGCAGAAAGGAGCAGGGAGGCAGGGCAGAGCAGAAACCAAGCTAGAACCCGATTTTCTTAAGGAGTCCAGAAAAGAGGAAGTTGGTAGGCAAATTAGGGGATTTCATCCTGGATTGTGCTTCATAAGGCATCTTCAAACCCCCAGGGGACTCTCCCCACCCTGGAAGCCTGGAAAACTTGTAATGGGATTTGGGGGTGTGAGTGACAGAACCCCAATGCAAAGGGCCGTAAGTAAAAAAGGTGACAACAAAAGCTGGCCCTGGGGTCTAGTGGTTAAGATTCACTGTCCCCGCTGGGGTTTGTTTCTGGGCAGGGTCTGTCATCACACTGTGGCGGCTGTGTGTTACTGGGATACTGAAAGCTCTGCCACTGGGATTTCAAATACCTGCAGGGTCACCATGGTGGACAGGTTTCAGCGGAGCTTCCAGACTAAGACAGACTAGGAGGGAGGACCTGGTCCCTCACTTCTGAAAAAATTGGCCATGAAAACCCCGTGAATAGCAGCGGAGCGCTGATAGAGCGCTGGAAGTGAGTCGCCGGCACGTGGAAGGATGCTCGCAGAATGTCACAGGCTGGACGACTGAGCCGCATGAAAGACAGGCCTGAAGCTAGACTTGGAGACAAGAGGGACCTGGGCCGAACACAGCCAGAACCATCTTTGTTTCCCTCCGGCCCGTTTGACTCTGTGATTTCCCTATGTGAAAGGGGAGGTGGGGAGCGAATGCACAGAAACCACCTCACAGCCCCACTGGCTCCGGGAGAAAGTTCTGGGGGAGAAGCTGTTGGCCCTGGTGCCATCCCTGTGACCGGCGCAGCTCTGGTTTGTTGTTAGAAAGAGGGTGGTGAGCACAGCTGGGGGAAAACTACACAGTCCTGACCCCACACCCTCTCCTGTCCCCTGGACCAGCCCTCCCCCAACCTGGGTGACCAGCTCTTCCCTCCCTGCTGCCTCCCCTGCCCAACCAGAGGAGGCTGACCCGAGCTGCTGCCTGATGACTCAGTTCATGAAAACCAACGACCACTGAGCCAGTCAGTTGGTAATTTGCTGGTTTTCAACTGCTCTTTTTGAGGTCTCCAAGGTGGCAATTCCACCCACAATGTCCCACTCAGGGAGCTGTGTCAGGGTCGGGCTCCCCTGGTTCCACGTCCTCCCCTGTGAAGGGTCACAGAGCCACTGGTGACCGCTGCCACCTCATTTCAATCCTTAGAGAAAAATGAATCTCTACAGATATTTTATCCCCCGATCACGTCCCCTGAGTGTTCTGGTGATCTTAACGGTGTTCAAGTTGAGGCAACGTGCACTTTAGCAACCTATTTCCAAGCCCTGAGCAAATGGCAGAAGATTTAAAAAGGAACGCTCAGCTGATGGTGACGGTTCAATAGAAATTTAACAGCATGAATTAGCGATTTTAACTCAGGTACTGAAAATTAGGACCCCATTTCGTCAGTTCTTAAAAGCCTTTCCTGGATGTTCTCTGGAAAATTCTATCCATTGGGGACGTATTTCTATAAAACAACCCAAACTTAGATTTATGACCTTATGGCCTGGTTCATTTCGTTATTTTTTTCTAGACACACATAACTAATTGAGATAGCCTTGCGTGTTCTCAGCCAGCTAGCTCAATCCTGGTTTTTTCTCCCCAGGCAGCCACGTCCTGTTACCAGTCAACTCACTCACTAGTGTGTCTTCGGTCAAAGAAGCACATAAGTTTTAATTTTTACACATTAGTTCATGCATAAGCTCCTCCAAAATCCTACATTTGCCTGATTGTTGGAAAGCACTATTGTTTGTCCCCCAGGAAAGTACACTTTGCAGTGACGAGAGAGAAAATAATCTGTAAAATACCCCAATCCTTTTTTCTCCTATAACACAGTATTTGTTTAAACAACATAGCACAAGATTTATTTTTAATTTTTTTTAATTTTTTTACTAAGGCACATGACGTATAGAAATACTGAGGTACAAAATGCAAATTTCTGCATAAGATTTTTTAAATCATCATTTTGGAAAATGAAGGTGAACATCATCTTCCAGAATATTCAGCTTTTAGCTTGTTTTTTCTTTTGGACCAGTTCAACCAGCAACTTGTATCTAGCGATACAGTCTTCCTGCAGGAAGAGAAAGAGAAAGGTGAAACGGTTACTTCCACAGGTCAGTGTGGCCTTGGGGGCAGCCTGCTGGGGCCTGCTGGTTGGCTGGGCCCAGTGCTGATGAGGCGGCCTCGTGGCCACTCACTCTGCACAGAACCTGCCTAGAATTGCCTGGGTGAGGCCAGCTGGTCACAGGCAGACGAGGCTAGACAGGTGCAAGGAGAAGGCCAGCTGAAAGGCCAGCCCGAGGGGCAGGGCCAGTCACTGCAGGGGGCCAGGGCAGCTGTTTGGGAGGCCTGCTATCGTTATTATGATTATGACTTTCAACTTGCTAACTGTAATGACCGTTTTTAACATTTCACTATTTCATCATAACCTGTCACTTCAGAGGAACCACCAAGCTTGAGGCCGGGCATCCACACTACTACTCTCCTCTGGGTCTGCCTCTCCCTAAGGGGCGCTGGGGCCTCCTGTGGTCCCCCGTGGGCCCTGCCCCACAGATGCCCGGCAGGCTAGAGAACTATGAGCTTCAGATCCCAGCTGCCTGTGACTGTCACCCCTTGGGGTGGGGACTCATGACTGAGGCAGAGATGCTGGGGAGGGGCCTCATCACTCCATGTTGGTTACCACAAGGTACTTTCCAGAATCCATTTGTTTCTGTTCAAATACTCGCCCCAAAGGCAATGTGAGCGCCTTCACTAACTTAAGGTCTAGTGCAAGGTGATTTCTGCGCCAGAGCAGACGACCTCAGCAGCCGCCTTGCAGAGAGAATGGATGTTCACCCTCTTCCCGGGATCTCAGCTCAGTAGTGTTGAGCGTATCTTCTAGTAAGCGCATTTTCTGCATCCCCAAAGACTACCTGCCTAGGGTCATTACAAATATCAGCCTTTCTTAATAGCTATGCTGCCCTTTGGCGCAGCCTAGCCCATGACACCCAATGGCCAGCCCCAGCCCCTCAGCCGGAGGACAGCGCGGCCCCGAGCTGTGAGCAGCAGGCCTGTGTGACTCAGGCGCAGGCTCTCCTTCAGGCCTAGAGCTCCTGGTGGCTCACAGGCCTTCCAGGGAGTCACTCCACGGCACGTGAGCCAGCAGGCACCCTCCTGGACCTGGTTCTGAAGTCAAGGCTTAAAGGGAACACCTGCGGGACAATCAAAGGGCTGCTCATTTCTGGTTAAAACAGGAAGGTTTCCAAGCCCCAAGGCAATGGGTTTCTGAGTGTTCCATCCTTAGGAATCCACAGTTCCAGCTCCTTCGCTGGAAGCCAATGTCAATTCATCACACATGTAAATGTCTGTGTCCTGAGAGATGCGAGAGAAATTCAGGGAAAATAATTACTTCTGGCAAACCAGTGGGAGAGGCTGGGAGAATCTGTGTTTCTCAAATAGATCAACTGCTAATGGTTTATTTTTCTCCCCGGGAATTCTCAACTTCATCATTTTAGAGGAGGTGATAGATAACCAGACCTGTACACACGGGGACATTCATGGCCACAAGCTAGATTTTCCAACATAGAATTTCAATTAAAAAAAAATAAGAATGTAAATGAACATCGATGTGCCACAGGCTACTGAGTGATGGGCAGAAGAGACTGGTTCTTTGGGTTTCTCGGTGTTTCTGGTGCCTCACACTCAGAGTGTAGCCACACGGAGAGAGGCCGCAGAGACTGTGTGTGTCAGGGAAGATCACGCTGTGAGGCTCCACAGCTGCAAACCGGCAGGGCAGAAGGCGGGGAGCAGGGTGAGGGGCTGGCTTTTCACAGGGACACCCCATCTTCCCGCCCCCCCCCCCGTTTTTATTAGAGCACTATCTGCAGATGTGTTTAAGCAGATACTAAGTGGTAAACAGGAAATGGAACAGAAAAGCAAAGTATAAACAGTCTGGGCTACAGAGGGTAAGCTGAATCCTAAATGTCAGTCTGGCTCTGACCCCACAAATATGGCCTCCAGGGCCACGGGTCAACCAGGTGCTACTGCCGAGTCCAGAGGAATTGACGTGGCAGAGCCCAGGAGCATGGTGACACGGTCTCCCACAGCCCCCTTGGTTGGAGGCCCGTTAGAAAGCTAGAGGGGCTTGTGATTCTGAGCCACGTTCTCCTCACGCGGGTGAAAGGGAGACGCCACCGCGACGGGGAGCGGGCTGACCTCACGGTGCCGAGGGTGCTCCTGTCAAACTGCCACCTGAGGAGGGCGAACGCTCCAGAAGGTCGGCAGGGTTGTTGTGGGTGGAGTTTACGTTCTATGCATGGATATTCTCTGAGAAAAAACAACAGGTCTGTATAATGACTAAACTTAGACTCTTGACCTCATTTACACTAATCAATCAAGGGCACGATTCACAGGCTCTCAGGAGAAATATGCTGGACGATAACCGGTCAACAGATCACCTGGATAGTTGTAGACAGAAGGACACGAATGAGATGGAAGAGAACCCAGGCAGAACTGGCTGCAGCCACCTCAGAGGCATTCTACAACCAGTGTGGAGGCCTCCTTCTCTCCCCGCTTCACCCACCTTACTCTTAGACGGGACACACTTGGCTATTTTGTCCCAGCGATCGGAGGATCCCTTTGGGTATTGCTGTAGTGCTAATTCCAGAAGTTTTTGTTGATTCTGAGTCCATGGCTCCTCTGCAGCACGAGTTCTCTCTTTTTTCGGGCTCTCCTCGTCGCTGGATTCATTCTGTTCTGCTATATCAAAGTCCTTCTGCCTCTTTCCTCTGAACTTCTCCTCAGGCTCTGTCTTCGTCACCGCCTCGGGCACCCTGGCCAGCCTCCGGCGCCGCGGCCGGCTCTCCAGGGCCACTGCCTCCTGCTCACCGTCCTCCTCCTCCCGCTCGTCCTCCTCCTCGTCCTCCTCTTCCACGGCCTGCTCTGCATCTTCTCGCTGGGTGATGATGTCATCTGGCAAGGTCGTGGTGGTCCTGATGGGCCTGCAACTCTGAGCTGTTGACTTGAGTTCAGAGAGTCTAACCATTCCTGCGAGAAAGGGCCCATCACACGCATGAAAGGGAAGGTCAACTCAGGTGACAAGCAGGCAGTGTGCTTGGCATTTTGTATATATTATTTTACACAATCTTCACACTATTCTAGAAGTTAGGTATCATTATCCTAGTTTTACAAATGAGGGAAATCAGTCTCAGAGAGCAGCAGAGGTGGGGTTTGAACCCAGTTCTGACTGATTCCAAGTCTGCCCTTTCCACCCATCACAGGAAGAGTGGAAATACACAGAATCAGGCTGTGATCAAAGACTGCGAAGATCCCTCTGAGAAGGAATACACTGGTACTTTTTAGGGAAGGAAGGACGTTCTTCACAATCCAGAGTTGTAAAGTGTATTAGCATAACGAGAATCAATCTGTCAAACCTTACACTATGCTCACCACCTGCAAGTGAGCCATCAACCGTGGGGTCTGCTCTCTGCGCGAAGCTCTTCTGGGGCCACCGTGATGCCTTGTTTGGGAGTAAAGGGCAAACAAACTCGGTCTCCCAGCCATAGGTGCCGTCTCAGCGACACCCTTAAATGTTCAACCACACGTTTCCTGTTCTCTTCACACTCTGTAGCCCCCGCCCCCCACCAGTGCTCTCGTAAGATCATGTCTGTTCATGACTTTTCACCACACTGCCTTTTCAAGAGTACATTTTTGGAGAATGTCTTGGAGGCAGGCTTCTTTCACATGACATCTCATTACCTATTTCTGCCTCCATGCCCAGACAAATAACTTTATTGGGAGAAAAGGAATCTGGAAATGCCCTCTTTCCTGAAGGCTGCAGAGCTCCAAGGTGTATCCTTCCTGGGCATGACCTGAGATCTCAGGGTCTGCTGGTCCCTGGCTGGCTCACCCGCGTTGCTCTCCCTGGGACCTGCACTTAAGTTAAGGTGGAAGGCGTAGGAGGCATTTTCTTCCTGGTTCCAAGCAAAGAGTATGGAGGCTCTAACAAAATTCCAGTTAGGCTCGGAGGAAACAGATTTGGGAAACACAGATTCTTGGGACAGCTGCTTGTCGTCTATTCTGAAGGAATAGCTATGTGTGTGTAATGACGGGGTGGATGGTGTGGAAAACTGTGTACGGTGCCTTGTGTGGTGTACAGACTGGCCTTCCCTCGTGTGTCTTCCGCCCCCAATACTAGAGAACAAGGTTTTCATAGTTCTGTAAACTTACTAAATACATCTTAGCACCCACTGCCTGTGCAGGGCTGGACTGGTTTGTTGGTGCCTGTATTTTGACCTCTTCTAGAGAGATGACCAGTAGAGTCCACTGGGCAAAATTACTACACCATTGTATTCAAGACGTTACTATAAACAGGGACTTATGTGAAGAAACCGCTTTAGATTAATGGGATGGAGTGGGTGCCAACTCACCTGGGGAGCAGGTAACTGAGTCCTTCAGTTGCTTGGCTTTGGTTGTCACCTGTTTCAAAATATAAAAGCAAAGAAAATCTTACTTTCCAGATATCTACTGAAATATCTGGGATAGTTCATATAAGGTCTGTGTGAATGAACAGGGTTTACTGAATCTTAGACCTGGAAGGACCCTCAGTCATCAGTCCACTCCATTCATTTAACCAACAAGAAATTTGAAGCCCGGGGTGATGAAATGACTTGCTCCAAAATATCCATCCAATCAATGGCAGAGTCAGAACAAGAACTCAGACCACTTGATTACTTCCAGTTCAAGGACAGTTTCATCATCCCGGGCTGCCTCTTAAATATACTACTTTCAAAACTATTATACGAACAGGTCATTTTTTTTCAGTTAGAATTTCCTGAAAGAGAATATCTTTTTTCACTGGAGAATATTATACCAATGACTATTATAAACAGTGGGGTAATTTACTCTTAAGCTAATGATGTTATAATATAAAAGTCTTTCTTTTCTTTGCATCCTAGAAAGAAACCCTAAGAGCATGTAAGATTGACACTAGAGGAAGAATCTCTTGGTGGAGTAGGGCAGCTGGACCCAAGAACCACGAGACATTTATGTACATGTCAAAAAAGACCCATGTAACCAACATTCTGATCAAATTACAGAACATTCCTATTACCCCAGAAAGTTCCCAAGTTAGTCTCTACCCTGCCATAGACAACCACTGTTCTGATTTCTATTATATATATATTTTAAAATATGAGATTAAAGTTAATTAAAAATTTAAAAATGGATAGTTAATTGCCCCAATGCATTTATCAAACAAGCCATCCTTTCTCCATTTATTTAAAATGTCAACTTTATTAAAATTACATTCCATTGTATACATGGGCTATTTTTTATACTCTGTATTCTATTCCATTAATCCATGTATATTCTTGAACCAGCATCTCACTGCTTTAATGAAATCTGAAAGTAAAACCTCAGAAAGCAGGATTGTTAACTCAGGCAGATCTGGCATTCAGTCTTGGTTTTACCTCTTATTAGCTGGGTAATGTTGAGCAATTTCCAATCCTTTCTCCGTCTCATGCATTACTCTCTGTAATATGTGGATAATACTACAAATACCATTTGCCTATTAGGGATGTTTTAAGTTTGAAATAAGCTCTTAGCATGATACCTGGCAGATAGTAAAGGCTCTGTAAATATTACTTATTATAATTGACATAGTTCATTTGTTTTCTGTTCACACAAAGGGCAGAATTACAGAAAATATTTAAAGCTGCTTAGAAACACTCTTCAATTTTATTCCCTACCTTCCTCTTTCTCTCCAGATGACCTTGCTTCTTATTTTATGGAAAAAAAATTGAAGTTATCCAACATGAGCTTCCTTGACTTTCAACTTTCCCCCTAAAACCCCAACTCAAAATTTTGATTGCATCACCATATATCCTTCCCATCTTTTACCCCAATTCAAAGAGGGAAATTATCTTCCTTCCTCCTGAATCCTCTCAGAACTATGTTCCATCAATTAATTTCTTTTGCTTTCATCTTCAGCTTCTCCCTGTCCATCAGATATGTCCCATAAACCTTCAAACTGAGCTCAAGTGCTCTCTACTCTAAAAGACTATCTTCCCTTGAGTTGTCTTCCATCCCACTTGGCTTTCATGACAGTATCTCCTAGTTTTCCTTCTCTTTCTCTGAATGTTCCTTCACTGGCCCTTATACATACTCTTGCCCCTTGCTCCCTAATGTAAAGTTCCTCAACATTCTGTCCTTGCCATTCATATATTCTTTCCATTTTCTCCTTTGGTATCATACCATCTGTTCAATAATACCTTAGGAAAGAATTGATTATCCTGTATCTCTGGTCCTGATCTCTTCCTTGGAATGCCAGTCTCACAGAAATTAACCAGATAACAACAATGGATCATCAGATCTGAAAAGGACTTCATCTAAATAACAATAAGCTTTCTGTGTACCAGGCATTGTTCTAAATAAAGTGTGTGTGTATACATATTCTCACAGCAGCCATATGAGGTGTGTACGTAATTATTCTATTTTACAGAATCTGAGGCCCAGAGAGAAAAAATAACATGTCTAAGATTAAACGGCTAGTGAGTATATATATATATCTGTGGGACAAGATGGGACAATTTTGTCTTTTTTTATGACTGAGTGGTATTCCATTGTATATATATACCACATCTTCTTTATCCAATCATCCACTGAGGGACACTTGGGTTGCTTCCACTTCTTGGCTATAGTGAATAATGCTGCAATGAACATAGGGGTGCATAAGCCTCTATGGATTGTTGATTTCAGGTTTGTTGGATAGATACCCAGTAGTGGGATAGCTAGATCATAAGGTATTTCTATTTTTAATTTTTTGAGGAATCTCCATACTGTTTTCCATAGAGGCTGCACCAGTTTGCATTCCCACCAGCAGTGAATGAGAGTTCCCATTTCGCCACAACCTCTCCAACATTTGTTGTTTTTTGTCTTGGTGATTATATCTTAGTGTAGTTTTGATTTGCATTTCCCTGATGATTAGTAATGTTGAACATCTTTTCATATGCCTATTGGCCATCTGTATATCTTCCTTGGAAAACTGTCTGTTCATATCCTCTGCCTATTTTTTGATCGGGTTGCTTGTCTTTTTGTTGTTCAGTTGTGTGAGTTCTTTATACATTATGGAGATTAACCCCTTGTTGGATATATGATTTGCAAATATTTTCTCTCAGCTAGTGGGTTGTCTATTCATTTTGATCCTGGTTTCATTTGCCTTGTAGAAGCTCTTTAATCTGATGAAGTCCCACTTGTTTATTTTTTCTTTTGTTTCCCTTGTCAGAGTAGAATGAAATTCGAAAAGATCCCTTTATGACCAATGTCAAAGAGTGTACTGCTTGTATTTTCTTCTAAGAGTTTTATAGTTTCAGGTCTCACTTTCAGGTCTTTGATCCATTTTGAGTTAATTTTTGTGTATGGTGAAAGAAGATGGTCTACTTTCATTCTTTTGCATGTGGCTGTCTAGTTTTCCCAGCACCATTTATTGAAGAGACTTTCCTTTCTCCATTGTATGTTCTTGGCTCCTTTGTCAAAGATTAGCTGTCTGTAGATGTGTGGTTTTATTTCTGGGCTTTCAATTCTGTTCCATTGATCTGCATGTCTGTTTTTGGACCAGTACCACGCTGTTTTGGTTACTATGGCTTTGTAGTATATTTTGAAGTCAGGGATTGCGATGCCTCCAGCTTTGTTCTTTTTTCTCAGGATTGCTTTGGCTATTTGGGGTCTTTTGTTGCCCCATATGGATTTTAGGATTCTTTGCTCTATTTCTGTGAAGAATGTCATTGGGATTGTAATTGTGATTGCATTGAATCTGTAGATTGCTGTTGGTAGTGTGGTCATTTTAACTATATGTATTCTTCCAACCCACATGCAATGGGACATTTTTCCATTTCTTTGTCTTCATTGATTTCTTTCAAAAATGTCTTATAGTTTTCATTGTATAGGTCTTTCACCTCCTTGGTTAAATTTATTCCCAGATATTTTATTCTTTTTGTTGAGATTGTAAATGGGATCGTCCTTTTGAGTTCCTTTCTGTTAGTTCGTTATCAGCATATAGAAATGCAACTGATTTTTGTAAGTTGATTTTGTACCCTACAACTTTGCTGTAGTTGTTGATTATTTCTAATAGTTTTCCAATGGATTCTTGAGGCTTTTCTATATATAAAAGCATGCTGTCTACAAATAGTGAGAGTTTCACTTCTTTGTTGCCTATTTGGAGTCCTTTTATTCCTTTTTCTTGCCTAATTGCTCTGGCCAAATCCTCCAGTACTATGTTGAATAAGAGTGGCGAGAGTGGGCACCCTTGTCTTGTTCCTGTCCTCAAAGGAATGGCTTTCAGTTTTTCCCCGTTGAGTATGACGTTGGCTGTGGGTTTGTCATATATGGCCTTTATTATGGTCAGGTATTTTCCTTCTATACCCATTTTATTGAGAGTTTCTCTCATAAACGGATGTTGGATCTTGTCAAATGCCTTCTCTGCATCAACTGAGATGATCACATGGTTTTTATTCTTCATTTTGTTAATGTGGTTTATCATGTTGATTGATTTGTGAATGTTGAACCATCCCTGTGTCCCTGGTACAAATCCCATTTGGTCATGGTGTATGATCTTTTTCTTGAATTGCTGTATTCGGTTTGCCAATATTTTGTTGATGATTTTTGCATCTATGTTCATCAGTGATATTGGCCTGTAGTTTTCCTTCTTTGTATTGTCCTTATCTGGCTTTGGTATCAGGGTGATGTTGGCCTCATAGAATGTGTTAGGAAGTGTTCCATCTTTCTCTATTTTCTGGAAAAGTTTGAGAAGGATAGGTATTAAATCTTCTTTGAATGTTTGGTAAAATTCTCCAGAGAAGCCATCTGGTCCTGGACCTTTATTTTTTGGGAGGGTTTTGATTACTGTTTCAATCTCTTTACTTGTAACTGGTCTATTCAGATTCTCTATTTCTTCTTCATTCAGTTTTGGGAGGTGTATGAGTCTAAGAATTTAATGGATATACCACATTTTCTTTATCCATTCTGCAGTTGATAAACATTTGTGTTGTTTCCATCTTTTGGCTAGTATGAATAACGTTGCTATAAACATTTGTGTCTAAGTTTTTGTGCGGGGCATATGTTTTCATTTATCTTGGGTATACACCTAGGAATGGAATTGCTCAGCTATATGGTTAACTCTTTAACTTTCTGAGGAACTGCCAGACTGTTTTCCAATATGGCTGCACCATTTTACATTCACACCAACAGTGTATGAGGCTTCTGATTTCTCCATATCTTTGCTAACACTTACTATCCAACTTTTTGATTTTGTCCATCCTAGTGGGTGTGAAATGGTATCTTGTGGTTTTGATTTGCATTTCCCTAATGACTAATGACATTGAGCATTTTTTCATGTGTTTACTGGCCATCTGTGTATCTTCTTTGGAGAAATGTCTATTCAGACCCTTTGTCCATTTTTTATTTGGGTGATTTCTCTTTTTATTATTGAATTGTAAGAGTTCTTTATATATTCTGGATACAAGTCCTTTATCAGATAAATGACTTGCAAATATTTTCTCTTATTCTGTGTGTTGTCTTTTCACTTTCTTAATGGTGTCCTGTGAAGCATAAAAAAGTTTTGATGAGGTCCAATTTATCTAAATTTTTTTTGGTTGCTTGTGCTTTGGGTGTCATATCTAAGAATCCTTTGCCAAATCCAAGGTCATGAGTATTTACCCTTCTGTTTTCTTCTAAGAGTTTTATAGTTTTGCTCTCTTACATTTAGAATATTGCCATCTTGACAATGTTAAGTCTTCTGATCCATGAACAGAGGTTATTTTTCCATTTATTTTGATCTTCTTCAATTTCTTCCAACAACATTTTGTAGTCTTCAGAGGTAGAGTTTGTACTTCTTTTGTTAAATTTATTCCTAAGTATTTAATTCTTCTTGATGCTATTGTGAATGAAATTATTTTAATTTCATTTTCAGGTTGTTCATTGCAGGTACATAAAAATAAAACTGATTTTTGTATATTGATGTGTATCCTGCAAGCTTGCTGAACTCATTTATTCGTTCCAATAGTTTTTTAGTGAATTCCTTAGGATTTTGTATATATAAAGTCATGTCATCTACAAATAAGGACAGTTTACTTCTTCCTTTTCAATCTTATTTCTTTTTCTGGCCTAACTGCCCTGGTTACAACTTCCACTGCAATGCTGAATGAAAGTGGTGAGAGCAGACATCCTTATCTTGCTCCTGATCTGAGCAGGAAAACGTCCCCTCTTTCACCCGTGAGCATGATATTAACTGTGTTTTTAGTAGATGCTCTTTATTAGGTTGAGGCACTTTCCTTTTGCTCCTATTTTGTTAAGTGTTTTTATCATGCGAGGGTGTTGGATCTTGTCAATGGCTTCCATTGAGATGATCTTGTGATTTTTTTTTTATTTTATTGATATAATGTATTTACATTAACTGATTTTCAGATGTTGGATCAACTCTGCATTCTTGAGATAAATCCCACTTTGATCAGGGTGTAAAAACTATTTTTATAAGTTGCTGGATTTGGTTTGCTGTATTTTGTTGGGGATTTTTGTATCCATATTCATAAAAAATATTGGTCTATAGTTTTTTTTTTTCTTGTCATGTCTTTGGTTTGGTATTAGGGTAATACTGGCTATTTGCAGAATGAGTTGGGAAGTATTCACCCTCTTATATTTTTTGGAAGAGTTTGTGAAGTACTGGTATTAACTCTTTAAATGTTTGGTAAAATTCAGTGGTGAAGCCATCTGGGCCTGGGCTTTTCTTTGGGGGTAGGTTTTTTTTTAAATTACTAATTCAATCTCTTCAGTTGTTATAGGTCTATTTCAATTGTCTATTTCTTCTTGATTCAATCTTAGCAGTTTATGTCTTTCTAGGAATTTCTCCATTTCATCTACATCTATTAGAAAAATAGCTACTTTCTTGGCATGTACTTGTTCATAATGTTCTTTTACAGTCTTTTTCATTTCTGTAAGTTTGGTAGTAAAATCTCTTTTTTCATTTCTGATTCTAGTAATTTGAGTCCTTTCTTTTTTTTTCTCTTGGCCAATCTAGCTACATGTTTGTCAATTTTATTGATATTTTCAAAGACTCAGTGTTTGGACTCATTGATTTTTCTCTATTGCTTTTCTAGTCTCTATTTCATGAATTTCTGCTCTACTTTTTATTGTTTCCTCTCTTCTGCTTGCTTGAAATGTTGTTTTTCTTTTTTCTTCTGTCTTAAGGTAGAAAGATTATCGATTTGAACTCTTTCTTCTTTCTTAATAAAGGCATTTACAGCTATAAATTTCCCTCTACAAATGACATTAGCTGCATTCCCTAGGTTTTGTGTTGTGTCTTCATTTTCATTCAATTTTTAGAATTCCGATCCCCCTCTTGTCATTTCTTTGACTCATTGGTTATTCAGGAGTTTAACTTTGACATATTTGTTGATTTTCCCAATTTTTTTCTTGCTACTGATTTCTAATTTCATTCTTTTGGGATCAGAGAACATACTTTGTATTATTTACATGCTTTTAAATTTATTGAAGTTTGTTTGATGGTCTAGCATATGGTCTATCCTGGAGCATGTTTTATGTGTACCTGAGAAGAACTTACGTGCTGCTGTTGTTGGATGAAGTGTTCTAGGGATGTCTGTTAGGTCTAATTGGTTTCATCATATCGTTCAAGTCTTCCTTGTTGATCTTCTGTCTAGTTCTATCCATTACTGAAAGTGGGAATATTGAAGTTTACAAATATTGTTGAATTGTCTGTTTCTCTCTTCTTTTATGTCAGTTTTTGCTTAGTGTATTTTGGTTCTCTGTTATTATTTTATAATTGTTATATTTTCTCTTAATCATTATAAAATGTCCTTCTTTCTCTCGTAACTTTTTTGTTTTAAAGTCTATTTTGTCTGATATTAGTATAGCCACTACAGCTTTCTTATGTCTGCTGTCTGCATGACATATCTTTTCCATCCTTTTACTTTCATTTTATTTCTATCTTTGAATCTAAAGTGTGTCTCCTGTAGACCACAAATAGATGGATCACGATTTTTTTTTGTGTGTGTGAGGAAGACCGGCCCTGAGCTAACATCTGTTGCCAGTCCTCCTCTTTTTGCTGAGGAAGACTGGCCCTGGGCTAACATCCGTGCCCAACTTCCTCCACTTTATATGGGATGCTGCCAGGGCATGGCTGACAAGCGGTATGTCCGCGGGTGCCCAGGATCCGAACCTGCGAACCCCGGGCTGCCAAGCGCGAACTAAACCGCTGCACCACCAGACGGCCCCCGGATCATGATTTTTTTATCCTGTCTGACAATCTCTCTTTTGACTGGATTGTTTAACCTATTTATACTTAATGTTATTATTGATATAGTTGGATTTATGGCTGTCATTTAACCTTGTTTTTTGGTCTTATGTCGTTTTTTGCTTTCTCTATTCCTCCATTATTGTTTTCTTTTGGTAAATGATTATCTTCTAATGTAGCATTTTCATGATTTTTTTTTAAGTAGACTTTTTTGAGTTTTTGAAGTCGCTCCAGGGTTTACCATATACATCTTAACTTATGAGAGTCAGCTTCAGATTTATATTAGCTTAATTTCAATGATATACAGAAACATTCTATATTATTCTCTTCCCCCCCCATATTGTGGTAGGATCATTACACATATTGTATCTATTCATGTTACAAATCCAACAATACATTGTTATAATTATTACTTATTATTTTTCAGCCCAGTACAGCTTTGCTCCCACCCACCTCCTATGTGCTGTTATTGGCAAACATCTTTCTATATGTTAGAGGCTCAACAATAACATCATATATCTATTATTTTATACAATTGCTTTTTAAGTCAGTTAAGAGAAGGAGAAAAATATGCATTTATACTTTCTTTTGTAATTACCTAATTACCTTTACTGGTACTTTTTGTTTTTTCATGTGGATTCAAATTACCATCTGGGATCACTTGCTTTCAGACTGAAGAACTTCAGTTTTTATGAGAAGTTTTTATTTTGCATTCATTTTTGAAAAATAGCTTTGCTAGATGGATTCTTGGTTGGCAGGTTTTTCTTTAAGCATTCTGACTATGTTATTCCACTGCTTTCTGGCCTCCATGGTTCTGCTGAGAAGTCAGCTGTTAATCTTATTGGGTGTTCCCTTCTAAGTGACGAGTCAGTTTTTTCTAGCTGCTGTCAAGATTTCCTCATTCTTGGTTTTTAGCATTTTAATTATGATGTACCTTTTGTGGATATCTTTGAGTCTATCCTACTCAGAATTCACTGAGCTTCCTGATGCATAGGTTAGTATTTTTCAATAAACTTGGGACATTTCCATCCACTGTTCTTTGGATATTTTTTCTTCTCCTTTCCCTTCTCTCCTTCTAGTACTCCCTTTATGCATATGTTGGTGTGCTTCATGGTGTTTCATATTTCTCTGAGGCTCTGTTCATTTTTCTCTCTGTTCTTCAGCTTGAATACTCTCTTTTGACCTATCTTCAAGTTTGCTAATTCTTTCTTCTGCCAGTTCAAATCTACTGTGGAGCCTCTCCAGTGAAATTTTATTTCAGTACTTTACAACTCCAGAATTTTCACTCAGTTCTTTTTTTATAATTTCCATCTCTTTCCTGATATTCTCTGTATGATGCAACATTGTCATCATTTCTTCCTTTGTTTCTTTAACCATGCTTTCCTTTCGTTCTGTGAACATATTTATATTTGGAAGTCTTTTTCTGTTAAATCTGACATCTGGTCACTCTCATAGGCAGTTTCTGTTGCCTTCTGTTTTCCTAGCATATGGGTGATTTTTTCCCGTTTCTTTCTATGGCACACTATTTTTTTGTTGATTACTGAACATTTAGATAATATAGGGCAGCAATTCTGGTTACTGGTCTCCCCTCACCTCGTCCTATCCCCAAAATCAGGCTTGTTATTTTTATTTGCATGTTTACTTGTTTAGTGGATGGCTGAATTATTTTAGTGAAGTCTATGCCCCTTTGCCCCATACAGCATTAAACCTCTAATGTTGCTCCTCAGGGAGGTGCAAGTATGTGCATGCCCAGTCATCTTGGGATGATAGTGGTATTTGTAGGCCTCTCTTCCTCTCTTTATCTGACCACACAGCTGAAAACTTCACTAAATGCTAGCTGATGCTCTATTGTTTACAAAATGCTCCAAGGCATAGATTACTCTACAAATGAATCAAATCAAATTGTGACTCCTTTGAAGGAATAGTTTCTGAGGTTAGTGTTGGATATTTGTTCTGACCCCAGGAGGGCTCCTCCTGGAGAAGTTATTATCCATGAGTTGGTTTGAGAATACCTGGTTAGTTACTCCTTGTACTGATAGAGAATTCTCAATATAGTATACAGTAGTTCCCTTTTATCCATGGTTTTGCTTTCTGCGGTTTCAGTATATTTTGGATATTAATCCCTTATTAGATATGTGGCTTGTAAATATTTTCTCCCATTCCACAGGTTTCCTTTTCATTTTGTTGATAGTTTCCTTTGCTTTGCCAAAGCTTTTTAGTTTGATGGAGTACCATTTGTTTATTTTTGCTTTTGTTGTCTTTGCTTTTGGTGTCAAATCAAAAAAATCATTGCCAAGACTGATGTCAAGGGGCTTACCCCCTATGTTTTCTTCTAGGAGTTTCATGGTTTCAGGTCTTACATTCAAGTCTTTAATCCATTCTGAGTTGATTTTTGTGTATGGTGTAAGATAGGGGTTCAGTTTCATTCTTTTGCTTGTGTCTGTCCAATTTCCCCAAAACCATTTATTGAAGAGACTGGCCTTTCTCCATTGTATATTCTTGGTTTTATCGAAAATGAGTTGACCCTATAAGCATGAGTTTATTTCTGGGCTCTCTATAATGTTCCCTTGGTCTGTGTGTCTATTTTTATGCCAGTACTATACTGTTTTGATTACTACAGTTTTGTAATAGAGTTTGAAATAAGAAGTGTGATGTTACCAGCTTTGTTCTTTCTCAAGACTGCCTTGGCTAATCGGGGTCTTTTGTGTTTTCATACAAATTTTAGGATTGTTTTTTCTATTTCTGTGAAAAATGCCATTGGAATTTTGATAAGGATTATATTGAATCTGTAGATTGCTTTGGGTTGTATGAACATTTTAACAATAATTATTCCAATCCGTGAACATGGAATGTCTTTCCACTTCTTTGTGTCCTTTTCAATTTCTTTCATCCATGTCTTATAGTTTTCAAGTGTACAGATAATCATCGCCTTGCTTAAATTTATTCCTGGTATTTTATTCTTTTTGATGCTATTATTAATGGAATTGTTTTCTTAACTTCTTTTTCGGATAGTTTGTTGTTGGTGTATAGAAACACAACTGATTTTTGTATACTAATTTTGTATCCTGCAACTTTACTGAAATACTTTATTAGTTCTAACTTTTTTTGGTGGAGTGTTTAGGGTTTTCTAAATATAATATTATGTCACCTGCAAACAGAGATGACATTAGAGGTGATAGGGTCATCACCAAATCTGTTTCTCTCCTACAGATCTAGATGACTTCAATAACATGGGTGCCAATTTAGTCTTGAATGTTTAGTGCTATTTTTCACACATATTCCATAATGAATTTTTCAGTTACTCATTCTGCTTTTATATCATGTGCAATTGCAGAAGATATGGTCTCTAACTTAATGTAGGTTTGTGACAAGCTATATTCAGGACATTTTTCTAGCCGCCTGTTGGGAGAAGACATATTCCTACATAGGTCTCACACGGATGAGGCTGCTCCTCTTCCTCAGTATCTGAACAAATAACATTGTGGGCTCCTGGCCTCGGTGGCCTTTAGGTTTATCCACATGTGTATTAATAGTTACATGGATTGTAGAATTGTAGGAAAATCTGATTCACCATGTTCTGATTCTAAGCAAAAAACATTTTATAATCCTTCTTCTTAATATAGTTATGCCTAAATTTACCTTTAAAATTCTTATGAAATAGGGGCTCTATGATCAAATCTTGGACATATGGGTTAGGGTGGAGTAAATGGAAAAAATTCTAAAATAGGTTTCATTCCTTTAGTGAAAACACTGATGGAAGTAATAGAAAATTATATTAGCAAAATGAAAATTGTATTACTACACGTGACATGATTAATATCTTTCAATTCAATTAAATTACCAAAAATTTATTAAATATTGACTTAGTGTATCACCGTACCAAGAACAGTGGTGTATATACAAGATATAGTCCTATCTACCCCAACGGACTTCCAATCTGGCTATTTCCTTGCATACTCATTCAATAGATTCCAAATTAATTAGGATTATGCTTATAAGCATTGTTTATTGCTTTAAAAAGGTCTTTTACTTCTAAATCAATATTGGCTAAAGCAAGGAAAGAGCAGTCCAAAACAGGCTTGCATACTGACAGCTTTGGCCTCACCTCTCAAGAAGGCCAATTCTGTACTACTTTTCCTGAGTTACTGTCAATCACCAACTGGGCGAATTTAGTTAAAGATTCAAGCCCTTTGTACTTTAATTTCCCCACTGTGTGTCAGAGAGATCTGTCAGTGATTAACTGTCACCCTATTGATGTGCAAGGGTTCAAAGAATCTGGCAGGCTAGGTGGATATCTCATTCCTCTCTCTCCACTATTCTGTTTGATCCTCCTTAAGCTGTGTCTTCTGTGGAAGAAGACAACTGAATCAGACAAAAGAAGGACACTCTCTGGTCAAGGGTCTGCAAATAGTTGCTATTTCTTTGCTAGAAAATTCAACTTAGCCCTCAAGGCCCTTTGATGGGGAATACAGGCAGGCAAAACAATTAACAGATGGCTCTAGAATTTCTCTGAGAAATAAAGCTGTTTTGTTGAAGGGCTAGTCTGGCACATGTTTCAGGTAGAGGTTGAATGTTCCCACAGCCCTCCTGGGCCTAGGTGTCATTAGGTCTCCTACCACCTAGATATCAGAGGAAGGAGCAAACTACTCTGCCAGCACAGATGAAAAAATTTAGAGCACAGGTTGGAGGTTAATCTGAAAGAGAGAAAGTGAGAGAAAACAGAAGATAGAGGAGGAGGAAAAAACCCAGGAAGGGGTTAAGAATAAGGGAGAAAAGCAACTGGAGATGGCATGACCAAGAAGGGCAGTGGAAAACAGTAATGACTGGGATGGAGTTTTAAATTGCTTCTTATAGGGTGTTCCTCCATTTACCTTATAAAATTACTAGGAATGTTGATCATTGTGTGACCTCTGGGCTCCATTTAATCTAGAACCATCCCTGCTCATTAATGCTTTTGTATGAGTGGATTCTTTTTGAGGAACTCAATGTAGGACAGTACAAAGAGGGCACATTAGGATGCAGGTATTTGGAGGAAGAAGAGGATAAGCCTTGGGAATTAATACAGATATTGGGAAGATTTTGAGACTCTATTGGACAATGGAATCAATGGTGGTCTTAGACAGCTAGTCCTAGATCTCTGAGAGGCAAGGAAGGCCCATTTGACATGTGAGTTACAATAGCATGACAAAGATACGGGAAAACAGAATTCTAGATTATATGTTCACTTGTTTACTATGTAAATTCAGGCACATCATCTAACATTTGTGTCTCCAGATTTCTCACCTATATGAATCTCCTGAAAATTCATTCCAGATCTAATGATGAGTTCTGGACCCAAAGAGCTATTAAACTATTAACATTTAGCAAGGTCACAGGATACAATATTAATATACAAAAATCTATTGAATTTCTACATTAGCAATGAGCAATCTGAAAGTGGAATTAAGAAAACAATTCTTTCATAAGAGCCTCAAAAAGATTAAGATACCAGGAATAAGTTTAACAACAGAAGTACCAGACTTTTATACTGAAAACAACAAACATTACAGATAGAAATTAAAGAAGCTGTAAAGAAATGGAGATACATCCCATGTTCATGGATTTGAACATGGTTAAGATGGCAATTCTCCCCAAATGGATCTATGGATTCAATGCAACCCCCAACAAAAAGGTCTTTTGTAGACATTGATAAACTGATCCTAAAATGTATATGGAAATGCAAAGGACCTAGATAGCCAAAATCATTTTGTGAAAGAACCAAGCTAGAATGACTTATACTATCCAATTTCAAAATTTACTATATAGCTAGCGTAATCTGGACAATATGGTGGTGTCATCAGTATAGCCATACAGATCAATAGACTAGAATTGAGAGTACACAAATAAACTCTCACATTTATGGCCAACTGATTTTTGACAAAAGTACCAAGACAACTCAACGGTGGAAAGGATAGCCTATAAACAAATGGTGTTGGGGCAACTGGCTATCCACATGCAAAAAAATGAACTTGACCTCTACCTCACACCAAACACAAAAATCAACTCAAAATGGATCGCAGACCTAGAGGGTAAGATCCAAAACTATAAAACTTCTAGAAGAAAATAAAGGAAAAAATCTTTGTGACCTTGGGGCAAGTAGTTCTTGGACACAACACTAAAAAGCATAATCTTTTACAGAAAAAAATTGATAAACTGGACTTCATTAAAAGTAAAAACTTTGATACTTCATAAGACACTATTAAGAAACTGAAGAGACAAGCCACAGACTGGGAGAACGTATTTGTAAATCACATATCTGACAGAGAACTTGAGTCTGTAACATATACAAAGAACTCCTACAACTCAGTAATTAGAAGACAAACAACCAAATTAAGATGTGAGAAAAGACTTGAATAGATATTTCACCAAATATGATATAGGAATGGCTAATAAGCACATGAACACATACTCAATATCAGTACTTACTAGAGGAGTACAAATTAACACCACCACGAGCTACCATAACACTCCAGTTGGAATGGTTATAACAAAAACAAGAAAAAAAACAAGTGTTGATGATGATACGGAGAAACTGGAACCCCTACGTATTACTGGAAGAATGTAAAATGGTACAAGCCACATTGAAAAACAATTTGGCAGTTTATTAAGAAGTTAAACACAAATTAATATATAACCTAGCAGTTCCACTTCAAGGACTCTAACCAAGAGAAATAAAACATATATCCACACAAAGACTTGTATGCTAATATTCATTCATGTCAGCATTATTCATAATAGCCAAAAAGTGGGAATAATCCAAATGATCAACTACTAGAGAATGCATAAACAAAATGTATTATCCACACAATTGAGCAATAAAAAGAAAAGGACTATTGATACATGCTACAACATGGATGAACTTCAAACAACTTTTGCTGAGTGAAAGAAGCCCGACACAAAAGAATAAATACTATATGATTCCATTGACCTGTAATTTCCAGAAAAGGCAAATTTATACATAGAAAATGCATCAGTGGTTGCCTGGAGTTGGGAGAATGGAAGCGGGAAGTGACTGCAAACTGAGTTGAGGAAATTTTTTGGGTGTGGAAAAATGTCTAAAACTGGATTATGGTGATTGCACAACTACAGATTTACTAAAAATCACTGAATTGTAAACTTAATTTTATGTTATACAAATCATAGCTTAATAAAGTTTTTTTTTGTCTGTGGTATAAACAGATAACGTGAGATCCACTCTCCTAACAAATTTTTAAGAATACAATATTGTTAACTATAAGCACAATGTTGTACAGCAGATCTCTAGAACTTATTCATCCTGCATAACCGAAACTTTATACTTTTTGAACAGCAACTCTCCATCCCCTTCCGACCCCCCAAACTCCTGGCAAACACCATCCTACTCTTTGCTTCTATGATTCTGACTGTTTTAGATACCTCATTTAAGTGGAATCATACAGTATTTGTCCTTCGGTGACTGGCTTAACTTACTTATGTTCTCAGAGTTTATCCATGTTGTAGAATATTGCAGAATTTCCCTCCACTTTATGGCTGAATAACATTCCAATGTATATATGTACACCATATTTTCTTTATCCATTCATCTATTGAAGGACATGTAGATTGTATCCATATCTTGACTATTGTGAACAGTGCTGCAATGAACATGGGATGCATACATCTCTTAGGGATCCTGATTTCACGTCTTTTGGCTACATATCCAGAAGTGGGATTGCTGGATCATATAGCAATTCTATTTTTAATTTTTTGAGCAATCTTCATACTGTTTTCCATAATGACTACACCAATTTACATTCCCACCAGTCATAGGCAAGGTTTCCAATTTCCCCACATCCTTGCCATCATTTATTATCTTTTGGGGTTTTTTTTTTTGATAATGGTCATCCTGACAGGTATGAGGTGTTATCTCATTGTGGTTTTGATTCGCATTTCCCTGATGACTAGTGATGTTAAGCATCTTTTCACATACCTGTTGGTCATCTGTATGTCTTCTTTTGCCCATTTTTTAAACTTTTTTTTTGCCTATTGAATTATAGGAATTCCTTATATATTTTAGAGATAAATCCTTTATCAGATATGTGGTTTGTAAATATTTTCTCCCATTTCATAGGCTACCTTTTCACTCTGTTGATTGTTTCTTTGGCTGTGCAGAAGCTTTTTAGTTTGATATAGTCCCACTTGTTTATTTTTGTTTTTGTTGCCTGTGCTTTTGGTGTCATATCAATGAAATCATTGCCAAGACCAAGATCATGAAGGTTTTCCCCTGTTTTCTTCTAGGGGTTTTACAGTTTCAGATCTTATGTTTAAGAAGTCTTTAATCTATTTTGAGTTGACTTTTTGTAAGATAAACATCCAATTTCATTCTTTTGCATGTAGATATCCAGTTTTCCCAACACCATTTGTCAAAGAGACTATCCTTTCCCCATTGTGTGTTCTTGGCACCCTTGTTGAAGATCAGTTGACTGTACATGTGTGGACTTATTTCTGGGCTTTCTATTCTGTTCCATTGTCTATTTGCTTTTTATGCCAGTACCACATGTTTTGATTATTGTAGCTTTATAATATACTTTGAAATCAGGAAGTGGGATGCCTCCAGGTTTGTTCTTCTTTCTCATGATTATTTTGGCTATTTGGGGTTCTTTGCGGTTCCATACAGATTTTATGATTTTTTTTTCTATTTCTGTAAATCAATAAAGCTTTTATAATAAAAAAAAATTTAAAAAGAATGAGGTAGGTCCATATATATGGAAAGATAATAAAGGTAAAATATTTTTTCTTTAAATTTTTAAAAGTAGTTTTTAAAATCAAGGTAATACTTGTATACAGCTGAAAAAAAAAAAAAGCAGTATACAGCAAGGGCTTATGATGAAGAGCAGTGTACCCTACATCCAGAGGCAAGAACTTCTGTTCACAGTTCTTCTGATGGTTACAAGTACACATAACTAAATAACATGCTTCTGGTATATTATATCCTGAATTCACCTCTTCTTCCCACCTCTACCAATATCAACTGGTCTAAACTACCAGCGTCTTCTGCAAGGACAACTGAAATAGCCTCTTACTTGGCCTGCCTTCCTGCTTCCACACTTTCCCCACTATAATGTCTTCTCCAAAAAACAGTCAGAATGACCCTTTTAGACCTTGTACTCCTTTGCTCAAAATCTTCCAGTGCTTTCCCATCTCAGAGTAAAATCCAAAATCTTTACCTTGGCCAACAAAGTCCTATAATGGTCTTGGCCCCATCTTCTGTAATCCCCTCCTACTTACTCCTTGTCAGCCACATTGACCTCTTTGCTGGACTCTGCACACCCCAAGCATGCTCTTGCCTCAAAGCCTTTCTAAGTGCTGTTTCCTCTGCCTGGAACTTTCTTTCTCAGACAACCTTGCTACATCACTTGCTTTGTGTCCCTGTTCAAATATTACCCTTTAGAGAGGACTTTGCTCAGAATCCCATTTTGAATTGCTACTCCCTTCAGTCTCTAATCTCTTACTCTATTTTTCTTCATAGCACTTGTCTCCTCTGAGCACACATTATTTCAATTATGTTCCTCTGAAAAGAAAACAGTAGTCTAGCCATAGCAGAGCTTGCAGGGCTTGGAAGAGCAATGTTGTTGGGCAAATATGTGCCCGACTAAAAATCTATTACTAGAGAAAGGGAGAACATATTTTGGTGGACAACTTGCCATAGTCTTCCACAACTTGTTGATTTTAAAAATTGAAAAACCATCTGTAATATAGAAAATGTTTAAAATATGCAAAGTTGTTATGTAAGACCTTACATAATTACAATCTGGTAAATATTACTCACTGTGAGACAAGTGCTATGCTGTGATCACACTTCTTGTGCCACATTCTCACAAAGGAGAATGTTCTCCATATCAAATTCTTTTGCTCTTTGTATCACTCCACTTTTTAGTATACTTACATTTGGACCATGTCTTTTTTGTATGGTTTTCTGTAGTTTGTGGAGTTTTTAGTTGCCTTTTTTTCCATACATATAAATTTTTCCAAGTTCTCAGCCATACTATCTAGTCTATAAAAATCTCCCTTTCTCCCAGGGTTGTTCTCACACAGTCCTATTCCAGCATGGACTTGCTACATCACTGTGGGGTCTTGGGATGTCTGTTCACTGGGCTGGATCCACTATTCCTTGGATTCCACGTCTTTCTCTTTTTTGATTTATTTCTCTTTTTTGCTGGAGTACAATCTCAGGAAACTTCCAAAGAAAAGTATGAGTCCTTGCCCATGTCGATCACTAGATCGACATACTTGGTCTGTTCTAGATTCAGAACCATGAAGGCATTGTTCGTTTGTCTCCCAGAATCCAGTGTTGCCAAGCAATCTAAGTCACTCAAATTTGCCTTACTTTGGAGGTTTCTTCTCCCTAGAAGCTTTAAAGATCTTCTGTGTAGTCTCAGTGTTCATAAATTTTTCCAGGATCTTTTCATGTAGCCTACTTGACTTTGAAAGGCTCTTATGAATTGGTCTCAGGTATTCCTACATCCTGGAAAACTTCATTGTATTATTTATTGAATAATGTTCTTGCATGTTTTCTCTGTCTCTCACTGGAACTCCTTTCAATCAGATTTGGACCTCTTGAGCTGATTCCCTTTATTTCTTATCTTTTCTATAATATTTTTATTTATTTATTTTTTGAGGAAGATTGGCCCTGAGTTAACATCTGTTGCCAATCTTCCTCTCTTTCTTTTTTCTCCCCAAAACCCCAGTACATAGTTGTATATCCTAATTGTAGGTCCTTCTATGTGGGACACTGCCTCAGCATGGCTTGATGAGCAGTGAGTAGGTCCACGCCCAGGATCTGAACAGGTGAACCCCGGGCCCCCGAAGTGAAGCACGCGAACTCAATCGCTATGCCACCAAGCCGGCCCCTCTATGATATTTTTAAATTACTTATCTTTTTATTCTGCTCTATAGGAGATTTTCCTGATGAAAACTTTCAATCATTCTACTTTGTTTGGATACTCTTTTTTGTTCTGATTCTTTTTTCATAGCATCCTTTCCTTTTTCCTTTGTTTTATGAATTTAAAATTTTCTTGACTCTCTAGATGCTAGAAGGCTGGTATAACCCTACCTAAAGATATCCAATTAACAAAAGGCCAAAAATTCTATAATATCCTTACCTATATATATATATAAATACAAGAATCCTAAATAAATTATTAACAAGCCAAATCCAGCTGTTTAGTAAAAAAATAATGTTATATGACCAAGTAAAGTTTATCTCGGAAATACAAAGGAGAGACCTTGATAATATATTCATTCTCGTTATTAGGTCACATGAGAAGAATTATATGGTCATGTCAAGAGATGTTAAAAAAACCATTGTTATAATTTGACATCTATTTCTGAACACAACTGTAATAAATTAGAATTGGAAAAATTAAACTGAAGGAAATTTCCCTAGCATAATAATATATCTCTCATGTCAAGACTAATATTAAAATTAATGGCCAACCATTAGGTTTTCTTATTAAAATGTTGAGCAAAAACGTCTGCACTAATCACTATTACCATAATATAACATTTCTCTAGAATTGCTAGCTAATACAATCAAAGAAGATAATCAAATAAGATATAAAGAAAATAGCAAAGTATTATTTGCAGAGGATAGGACTGTTTATCCTAAAGTTCTAATGAATTAACACAAACTCTATTTGAAATAAGACCAATAAGTAAGGAGGTAAGTTACAAAAATCAGTGCTATAGCGTTTTTCACTTATTTGACGGGCAATGATGAAAAACAAGAAATAATGTTCATTGTTTACGAGACTAGGAGGAAGTGGTCTCTCTCATATACTACCAGTGCCATTGTATATTGTTACAACCTCTCTGGAGGCCAATTTCAGGGCCAGCAAAGGTTCTAAAAACATGCATATTCTTGAACCAAGCAACTGGACTTCTAGGAATACAAGCGAAGAAAACAGATATAAGTGGAAAGAAGAATGCAAAAAGAAAAAAAACATAGACATCCCAGTAAAATAGCAAAAAAGGAAGCAATTCAAATGATAATCGGTAGGATGCTCCTTAATTACATCCAGACAACATGGAGTAGTCTATTATATAAGTGTTTAGAAAAATGACGTGGATCTTATTTATTGTTGTGAAAAGAAGCTCGTTTTGTAGTGAAGTGATACAGACTAATACAGTTAAAATTATGTTTAGTCATATATAGGAAGACTAAAGTCTAAAATGATATATAACAAAATGTTTATAAGCCATTTTTTATTATGGTTGATTAGAAAAAAAATTTTACTTCAGTGTATTTTTTTTTAAGTTTCTTTCTTTTTCTTTGAACATACAGTTTTACCAAAAAGGTCTAATGATAAAAGTCTCTAGACACGTTTAAAGTGTTTTTCATACACACAGCAATACAACAGGATTAAGTAGTGATAAGAACATATTAGATGGGGAATCAAAATATCTGGTGTTGTCCCAACTCCACCAATAGTTGAGTCACCTTGAACAAATATCTGAGCAGCAGTTTACTCAACTGTAAAATGGGGATAAATAATGGTTGCTTATCTAACTCATAATGCTGTTTTGAAGATCAAGTAAAATAATGTATGTTTAAATGTTTTGAAAGATGTAAAATACTATGAAAATGAATGATGGAAGACAATATTATCACTTAAAAGTTAAAAATAAAAATGTTGGTTTGATCTCTTAACTGATTTTTGCAATGTTATTCTTAGGTAGCAAATACATAGTTTATAATCCTGTCCTATGTATAATTTTGCTCAATGTTGAGATAGAAACGGTGACATGGAATGCAAATCTATAAACCTCCGGCCCAGAAATCATCATATAATATGTAGCAAAACTCTAGCCAGGCCAAAGCACAGATTAAGAATTAATTATGTAGTTTTCTCTGATGGACACCAAAAGGACCTACTACCTCAAAACAATGCTCTGTTTTCTCTTGCCTTCAGACAGGCAATCAAGTTGCCTGAAATTCTTACACCAACCATGCATATACTTGGATAAGTACCTGAAAGTTTCTATTAAAATAAAAGTGTGTGTGTGTGTGTGTGTGATTTGGTAACACATTAAGCTATTATTATCTATTAATATCAGTTTGAAAACTGGTAATTAGATTAGCTAGTGACTCATTTACAAGAATTGGGATAAACACCCCATTCCTTTCCAAAACTGGGATCTCTTTAAAGGTTGTGAGGTTGAGAAGGTGAGGGAAGAAGGGAGGGAGGAGTGTGAGGTCAGAGAACCACCATAGCAGGAAGCCTGGTTCAGAGGGCGCTGAGGATGAGGACAGAAAATTAAAACAACCCTTGTCATCTTATAACTTGTGTAGGACCCATCTGACTCTAAAAGCAATAGCAATAATATATTTGCAAAAATAATTACTATATATTTAATTCACTGATACACCATAGTTTATTTTCTGTTGAATAGTCCACTTCCAAATTTTTGAAACAACTGCCACAAGAACGTGTAAATTTCCCCAGTAGGTGTCTCCTCTATCTCCTTGCTAGTTGTAGCTATATAAAATAAAATTGGGAATTTTATTATTTTCCCTCCTCCTTTCACTCGCATATGGGGCCACTTATCTAACTGCACACCTCTTACCTCTCACTGTGGCACTAAGCTAATTATAAAAGTCGTCCAAATCTACCCACCTGTCTTTTGTTTTGCTGCCTACCTGGGCCTTTTCCAAGCAGGCAGAGAATCTCCAATCAGTCTGTTATCACAACCAGAATGCAAGAGATTAGTGACCACGGAGAGAAGCAGAATCAGTTTACATCCTCTCAGGCCAGAGAATGATATTACTTCACAAGCAAGAAATCTGAGGCTCCCTGACCTTAATTTAGAAAACCTGGAGTTAATAATCACATTAAAGTTGGTTTTACACGCCAGACAGTTTTTGTTTCCTCTGTTGTTTTTACAATTTGAGTGTCCTTTGTGGTTACCAAAATTATTTGCTGAAAGGCATACATTAATATTTAAAATATTTAATATATAATAAAGTATGTCTTACAGTTTAGGTATATCTGAGTTAAAACACACTTTCCATTAATTTTTTATAAAGCTAATAACATTGTGTATCTTTATCCAGAGTAGAATTCAGTAATTTAACTTGTTAATTAGGACAATTAATACACTGAAAGCACCTTTCTTAATTGAGGAATAAAATAGGTTTTTTACTATAATCTGTCAACACAAGTAAATAACATATAGATTCCACCACAGGCACATTCTTACCCCTCCCCAAAAAGGTCAACTGTTTCTTGAAGGAAAGAGAACTAAGCCTGAAGCTACAAATTTAGCAAGGAAAATGGGTCAAAGAACAGATGTGCAGCGCTGGGGAGAATTGGTACAGGTGATCAGGTCAGTATGCAGAGGTTCCAATGACAGCAAACTCAACTTGGTTTCTTTTTCATTATCAAATACTTAATGAAAACAAATCTAATTAACACCATAAGCCAAAAAGAAGTATAAGTGATCTTCTAGAGTGTGGTTAACTTTCACTTAACGTTCTACCAAAGGAACTGTATTAGCCGACCCCATTTCAGCTGCTTCAATGTAATTCACTGTGTGTTCACTTAAATGAGGTATTGGAATCTTCAGACACCTGTTCCCTTTTAGAGAGGGTGATTTACAGTTTGTGTGCGTGTCTGTGTGCGTGTGTATAGTTACTGAAATGAAAGGTACAGTCCAGCTATGGAGATGATGCTCACAGTATGAAAATGCAGTGTGAGTCTATACATACACTGGAGAGAAGAAAAGTTACAATGGCATTTTTGGTGCCCAAAAGGTTTAAGTTTACTAAATATTTATTTCCAAGGTACTTTTGGTATTATGAAAATAGAACTTAATATTTGGAGAAAAAAATCTCAAAAAGTCATGTTTGTTACTTCCATGATAAAAAAAAAATCTATTACAGACATGGAATCAGTCTCCCTTGGCTAAGTTTAGAAGAAAAAAAATTGAAACACATGGGATGAATTTGCAAAAGTTTGAAAAGATGTCTTTGCCTGCACCAAGACCGTGCTAAGACTACTCCTGTAAATTATATAGAGTTTCTAGATCTGGATACTAACTAGCCATCTCAAGGTGCTGTTGGTTACATCACATATATTCTCAGAGTTTAAACTTTCATCTCTCTCCTCTTCAAAATACAGACAAAAATTTAACTAGATTTTAATGACTACAAACTAATTTAAAATATTGCTCTACTACATTTCCTGTCTGCTTTTGGCATTGTTAACTGTAAGGTCTCATAAATATTACTTAAAAAGTTAACGGCAGTGCTGTCTTCAAAGGAGACACTAAATCAGTGAACTATTCTTTTTCATTAGGCAACTGAACTAAAAGTTTTGGGGCCCTTTTAAGCCAATGTTTGTTTTGTAACTTTCTAAAAATTATTTTAGTAATTTTTGTTAATCATTATATTAACAGTAGTTGTATAATTAGAGACTCATAGGACTTAAAACATCAGTAATCATGGAATATCTTTAATTTGGTCAGATATTTACTTATAAGGCATGATTAACTTATCTTTTACAAACAACCTTAAGACAAGATAATAAAACGTATGTCCCAGTAACATTCTTAGCAGAAGAAAAGGTATCCCTATGGTTCTCCAGTCACCTACGATAACTGGTCTCCTCATGAAACATGGCACAAAAAAAATTTGTTACAAGATGCAAAAGCTATTTTACCACATGATCAGAATTTAATTCTGAACCAAAATAATGCAAAACATCTTATAAAAATTTAAATAGTAATCTTTTAAATGTGATTTTAAAAAGACCTATATGGTAGTAAAAACACATATAAATAATGTAAAATTCTCAAAGTAGCTTCTATCCCCCCAAAATAGAAAAAAACATTGACAGCAATATGTTTTATAAGTTTGTTCCTAAAAAAGTGGAAGTTCACCATGAAAAATAACTTACAGCACTTATGTAACAAGATGGGTTTTTTTTGGAAGTTGCATTTATTAATCATTTTGCAGGGTTTTAAAATTGTTTATTATCCCAAAAGACCCAAAAGTATACTGACAGAACTGAAGAGGATATTTGAATCTTTGCTTTCAGTAACCCCCTAAATATTTTAGATCTATAGATTTTTATTTAAAAGTAAATTTGGTAAAGAATTTGCTTGTTTAGTGAGGAATTTTTACTGTCATTTATGAAAAATAAGGATCACATTGATGAAAACAAAGATTTCTCTCACTTTCAAGTAAACATTTACTGAGTATTTAGTACATGTCAGGTGCTGTGGCAGGTGCTTCTATAAGATTCTCTGCCCTAAATTTCCTGAATAAAAGCACCCAAAGTGTTAAATATAAAATTTTCCAGGTAAACACTGTGTCTTTTAAATGTTAGGTGTGACCAGTCATACAGATATATATATACATATACACACACACACGCACATACACATATGTGTGTATATATATATTTTCTGGTTAAACAACTAGTCAAAATGGATGACAGGTATCATCCTTGAAATAAAAACACAAACATTATAGGAATATTGCTCATTTAATTAATGCAAACCACCTGTCTAAATACCTACAGCAATCTGTACTTCAACGTTAAAAAGATTCAGCTGAACTACAACTTCTCTGATTCTGATCAGTCTGAGAACTATTTTTTCCACAGCTAAAGGGGTCACTCTAAACACAAAAACTAGCATTGTTTTTATGTGGTTCGGTTACAGTAGCTTAAGTCTCTAAACAGGAGAATTCCTCGCACAGCTGTTAACTGTGGGCCAGGGGACTGGCTGACATCTGCTTCTTACTTATTTCGTTAATGGTTCACTTCCAGGTCCTAAAAGGATTGCAGCCTTTCTCCAAAGATAATGTCGGAGGCATCTATGTCTGCCTTCCACAGAGCTGGCTTGTTCTGGTTTGTCACCCTCCATACAATGCAAATCTGAGTGAACTCACATCTGTCACTGATCGACCCAATTCGTGGGCAATCTTTTCCCATCGACCTGGGGTCCCTCCTGGGAACTTAACCATACTTCTTGTCAGCTGGCTGAGGTCCTCTTCTGTCCATTCAGGTGCCTGCAAAACATTAAAGAAAAAAAAGGTAATTTAGACAATGCTTGCTAAAACATTTAATAAGCCTGTGAAACAAACTATTGGCAATATGCTTTCTGCAAAAACAACATTATTAAAATGTATCTAATAGTTTAGATAAAGTGTTGAGTTGCATATTTAACAGGAGAATGCAAAGCTCCAGCAGCCTTTTAAATTTTCCTATGTATACCAAATAAGAAAGCAGATATATTGTGAAGCCAGGCTTTTGAGGACACTAAAGAAAAAAAAAAAGACAATTCAGTTTTGCATTAAAGTGAGGAACCACCCTCAAAGCTATGAAATTCACTGTCACTGCTGCTCACAAATGCCTCATATGAGGTTACTATGAAAGGTCATGAAGTTTTAAGAAAAATTATACTTTAAAAAGCAAAAAACCTTATAAGCATAAATGAAAATGTGAGCAAGTAAATGTACTGATTTAGAATCAGAATTGAGACAGAGATATTTTTTGTTCATTCTACATAACAATATTTAATTCTAAACATCATGTATTTTCAGGAAGTTTAACATCATATGCTAGCATTTTATAAAACTTGGAAACAGAAATAAAATTAGAAACTCCTGCGACAAAGATTTAAACCATCAAGTCCATGCAAAGCAACATTTCACTTTTGAGAAGGTAAATAGCTTTTCAAAGTTGGTCAGATTATTAAATTGGATAATAAAATACCTTCAAGATTATAAAATCTCTTTGGCAAAAGCAAAAATTCTAAGAGCAAGCATATTCTCTGCATTTTATTCAGCATGACCACTTGGTCAAACCCAAAGCTGAGCAAAGCAAAAGAAACTATTATCAAATAACAAATAACCATGTTAAAATTATTTTACGTTACATTTTAGCACTACACTATTCCTCCCAGAGGCAGTAACCGCTCTGGTTATTAAACAACACTCTAGGAGTCAGCAGAGAGATGGAGGAAGCCCACCTTATTTTCCTTTAATTAAAAAGAAAGAAAAAAAGAGAGAAAGAAGGAAACCTTTGAGACAAATACCTTTTCTAATCACCATTTCCGATAATGAACAGGCATACGTCAGACCGTTTGCATTACAGAACCATCAGCACAGAACAACAGTCAGAGGTGAGTGACCCCAGGGACTATCTCCACAGCTACAGCAAAGCTTCTCCCTGACACTAATCCTCCCTGTCATTCTCCCACTGCGCTCTAACCACACTGACATCCGCCTGCCTCACTGCAAGCTTAACGGGGCCCTTCCTGACTTTTTACTGTCTCCCCCAATCAATGGTTCAAGCGTGCTCTTTTCACCATGTCCAAATGGCAGCTTCACTCATAATCAAAGTGTGCTGCCCCTGTTAAAGGGCTTTCCGAAAGGCTCTCCCATTTGCATTCATTTGCAAAGCAAACTACTTTTATTCACTTTGTTCTGCTATCAAGAATGTTCCCTGAAGCAGATAAATTGGCATAAATACAACCTGCCACTTAAGAGTCAGTAAATAATAGCCAATAGTAGGGAGGATTTTATCAATCATTCTATTTTGTATCCACTAAAAGCTGAAAAAGCCTCAAACACATTCATCAGTGCGGCCGCAGGATACGAGCATAAATTCTCCTCTATGAAAAGGCAGCCTACCTTGGGTACGGTCGGAATTTCTTTGATATTTAATGAATATCAGAAATCTAATTCTCCATATCAGATAATTTGAAAATTTACACTGAAGATTTTTCTTTCTTTCTTTTTGCTTGTTTTTACTTTATTTAGGGGAAAAAGTATTAGTATTCAGATAGTATTTGGAAGGACATAATTGGATTTTCAAGAAAATCATATTTTTATTGCTAAAAAGCTGAAAGGTGAATAACTATACCAATTGGCTTCAGAAATGCAAGAGTTAAGAAGAATTTAAATATAACCTTATAGTACAAAGTCATACCATGAAGAGCATGAAGTTGACAGTGCACAGAGATACAGTAGTCAAATTATATAGTATATCCGTGCAAATTCACACTGTACCAAATCGTCTTATTTCTGCATTAATTAAAGCAAACATTTTGGGGGCAAACAAAATTTCTAAAATCTCAATAATATAAACCATTGTTTCACACAGTAAACGAATTCTTTAATTTCTATTTTTAATAGACTGGCTTTCCAAATATGCTGCATATATGAACAACGGGCATTAAAAACCAATCTGATTTTAATTCCTTGTCAATAAGATAAGTCTAAAAGAACAGTGTCACTTGTTTTCTGAGCAGGAAAAATTTTAAATCAAAAATTTGGACTGATATCCTGAAAAATCATCTGTTATGATGATCTTTCCTTTTAGTTTCATAGTTATTTCATAGCCATGATACTTATTAATATTAAAAAAAAACGAGATTGATAATAACCGGGACCATAATCTGCAATCTTTGAGAGAATCCTTTTAGCAAGTCATTATTCTCTCTCCTACAGCTGTAAGGCACTTTGGTGAATGTGTAATTCCTCAGCAATAGTTAGTTGTGTCTTTAGAAGACACAGAGCCCACTGTGATCCAGCTACTACAGCAGCCATGAGGGTGGCCATGGTGTGAATGTATCCTCCTTGTTCTAATCTGGAGCCAACTGTAGCTGTGAAAGTCAAATGAATGCATAAGCATACTGCTTTGCCACTTAAAACCATGTGTGTCCAATATTACTGAGACACTGGGCCAAAAATTCATCTCTACAGTAAAGTAATGGAAGACACCACATGGTGTGGGGACAGCTGTTGTGACTACACAAGCATTCCAATTTTGCATCAGAAAAGCCTCGCTCTGGGAATAAATCTCCATACTGAACACAAAATAAAAAGTAAGTTTTCAAATTATTCAATATTTTTATGTAATGATCCAAAAATAGATCTACTAAAGTAAGAGCTGATATGAAAATTTAAACTGTATTCCCAAATAATGTCCCTTTGGGATAGATTTTTGTCATAAAACCAGCTATGTTAAAAGATTTGGTGCCTTTGAAAATCCTTACTATTCTTGAGGGATAGGAGTCGGAGGTTGTGGGGGAAAGCATACTGTATTTCTTAAGTAACCTATAAACACTTTTCCCCTCACAGCTTTAGACTATAAAATGTTAATTACAAAGTCTCATGTAATTTGGTACTGAAAACTTATGGCAAAATTAAAAGAAAATTTTTAAATGTACTTATTATTTGTTGTATTTTTATACTTTAATGATAAAAGGCCCATTTCCATCTAATAAGCAGATATTGAAACTTCCTAATGAACAATACAGTCATGAGTCACTTAATGATGGGGATACGTTCTGAGAAATGTGTCATTAGGTGATTTCATTGTGCAGACATCACAGAGTGTACTTACACAAATCTAGGAGGTACAGCCAACTACACACCTAGGCTCTATGGTACTAATCTATGGGACCACTGCTGACTATGTGGTTTGACCAAAACAGCGTTATGTGGTACATGACTATTTCTATCCAAATGACCTATTAATGATCATTATTTATATGATGACAGAAGTTACAATTTTAGATTCAACAATTTTTAAAAGATTCAGTTCAACTCATAAGTTCTCAGAAATTTTACCTAAGAAATAATATCCTTTCATAGCATCACCCAATTAAAATATCAGATGTATATCTAATAATGCGGACGATATATCTAAGAATCTAATAACCCACCACCCTCTAATTCTACGTTCTACACTGACTTTGCGTTTTAGAATTTGTATTTGGCTTTCAGCTATATGATTTTCCTTTCCAATTTAAAAATTGAGCAGTTAAGTGCCCTTGACTATATATGTGGATAAATTGTATGTAAAAAAAACAAACAACAAAATTGAAAACAAATTACTTCAAATGTTTTTTCACTTCTAGGAAAAGAAACTCTTTTTTGAAGAAAAGCTTGTAACTCATCCCAATCTACTGTTCTAACGTGACCCTTTAGCAGCAATCATTACTTTATGCTGTCCCCAGAAAGGTCTCCTCATCTATGGTTTAGCTACTTTGCCAAAAGAGAGGTCTCCTTTGGACCAGTGATTCTGAAGTGTGGTCGATGGGCTGGTCCAACCTGCAAAGAGTTTGTTACCATCTGTGACAAAGTAAGTTCAGAAACAGAGTAAGGGTGAGAACTTACAACAAGTTAACACTGCTGCAACAACCGCACACTCAATCAGGAAACTCTTCTTTTAAATACAACACAAACCAGTTGGGGTGTTGTCAAATGAGCATGGGGGCTCACAGGAAGTGTGAGCTGCATTCTCCGCAGGCATAAGAGGACTACAGACTGATCAGCAACAGATGGAAATAAAAATTTTTAAAGCCTGGTGCTTCACTACAGATAGTTTGAGAAATGGTGCTCAAGACAATGCAAATAGTTCAAATTCCTTTTTACCTCCTTTTGGGGAAGCAACAGTAAATAAATCCCCCTTGAGAAACGGACACAAAGATGTTTGCTCTGTTTCTTTTTAAAATATTTTATGCCACTAAGTGTTGTGGTGATTTGGCACACAGTAAAAGATAACTAACATAGGCATAGGGAACAGAAAATTGTAAAGGCCTTGAGGTGGGAGCATGTCTAGGATGTTTGAGGAATAGCAAGATGACCAGGGTGGCCGGAGCAAAGCAAGCAAAGGGGGCAGGAGGAGGAGACAAAGCCAGAGAGGTAAGGATGTAAAATCACATAAGGGCTTAGAGGACTCTGGCTCATTTATTCTGCATGACACACAAGCTATTGGAGGGATATTTGTTTTTAACTGAGGTATAATTGACATACAACATTATATTAGTTTCAGCTGTACAACCTAATGATTTGATATTTGTATATATTGCAAAATGATCACTACAATAAGTCACCATACATGGTTACAGAATGTTTTTTTCTTGTGATGAGAACTTTTAAGATCTACTCTCTTAGCAACTTTCAAATATGCAATATAACATTAACTATAGTTGCCATGCTATACATTACATCCCCAGGACTTATTTATCTTATAAGTGGAGATTTGTACCTTTTGACCCCCTTCACCCATTTTACCCACCCCCCCCCGCCTCTGGCATCCACCAATCTGTTGTCTGTATCTTAAGTGTTCAGTTTGTTTGTTTTAGATTCCACAGGTAAGTGAGATCATCCAGTATTTGTCTTTGACAAATTTCACTTAGCACAGTGCTCTCAAGGTCCATCCATGCTGTTGCAAATGGCAAGATTTCATTCTTTTTTTTATGGCTGAATAATATTCCATTGTATACACATATCACATTTTCTTTATCCATTCATTCATCAATGGACACTTAGATTGTTTCCACACATTGGCTATTGTAAATAATGCTGCAATGAACATGGAGGTGCATATATCTTTTTGAATTAATGTTTTCATTTTCTTTGAATAAATAGTCAGAAGCAGAATTGCCAGATCATATGGTAGTTCTAAATTTGATTTGTTGAGGAACCTCCATATTGTTTTCCACAGTGGCTGCACCACTTTACATTCCTACCAACAGTGCATAAGGGTTCCCTTTTTTCCACATCCTCGTTATCACTTATTTCTTGTCTTTTGAATAAACAGACACTCTAACAGATATGAGGTGATATCTCATTGTGGTTTTGAATTGAATTTCCTTGATGATTAGTGATTATGAGCACCTTTTCATGTATCTGTGAAACTGGCAAATAGCCATTGATGATTAAGCAGCTAGTAACTAGGGGGGATCGGAATGGGCCACCTCAAAGCGTGTCTCTGCTGGAGAGGCACTTTGACTCCCACCCCTACTAACTGACTGAAAGAGTTTGGGATGGGAGGCCTGCCCCCAGAACAGGCCATCAACATAGACATCTCTGGGTACTGGGGAGGGTTCTTGCTAAGCCATTCTTAGTTCTGGTTACCCTTTGTAAGAGACATTTACATTTGTAAAGGAAATCTCCAGTTGTAAAAGTATCTTCTTCCCTGTACCAGGAAGGGCGGGGGATGGCCTTAACTAGAAACTTATCAGAATGGAAGGCGAGGACTTAAATCTGCATGATAAAATTACCCGTTGCTAACTGTGCTGTCTGGGCAATATGCTATCTGACCCTCACTATAGATTCCTATAGACAACCTCTCCCTGGGACCTGGGTCACCATGGTAATGGTTTTTTTGAGCTATTTTTTCAGGAGCTGCCATTCTGTGGAAACGCATCCTATGAGGAGGCATGAAGTCTGACTACGCTTGCACAGATCACCAATTACCTCAACTCTCCTCACCTCCAATCATTTCAGACCACCTTGCCCCCTACCCATAAATATCCCTGAGTCCCTTTTTTCGGGGAAGTGGATTTGAGATTCATTCTCTCTAGTTTCCTCACATGGCTGCCTTGTGATTAAACTCTTGCTCTGCTGCAATCTCGTGGCCTTGGTGTTTGGCTTTCTGGGCAGTGGGCAAAAATGGACCTGGTGCAGTAACACCTGTTGGCCATCTGTGTGTCTTTTTTGGAAAAATGTCTATTTAGGTCTTTTGCCCATTTTTTAATTGGGTTATTTGTTTTTTTGCTATTGAGCTGTATGAGTTCCTTGCATATTTTTGGATATTAATCCCTTATCAGATATACGATTTGTAAATATTTTCTTCCATTTGGTAGGTTGCCTATTGTTTTTTCCCCAGTAACTTTATTGAGATCATAATGGTTTATAACATTGTGAAATTTCGGGTATACATTATTGTTTATCAATTTCTGAGTAGACTTCATTGTGGTCACCCCAAGTAGTCTAATTATTGTCCCTCACCGCACATATGTGCCCCTTTACCCCTTTCAGCCACCCCCCACCCCCTTCCCCTCTGGTAACCACTAATCTGTTCTCTTTATCCATGTATTTGGTATATTCCACATATGAGTGAAATCATGCAGTATTTTGTCTTTCTCTGTCTGGCTTATTTCACTTAACATCCTACTCTCAAGGTCCATCCATGTTGTTGCAAACGGGACGATTTTGTCTTTTTTTTAATGGCTGAGTAGTATTCCACTGTATGTATACACCACATCTTCTTTATCCAATCATCAGGTGACGGGCACTTGGGTTGCTTCCATGTCTTGGCTATTGTGAATAATGCTGCAACGAATATAGGGGTGCATAGAACTCTTTGGATCACTGATTTCAAGTTCTTTGGATAAACGCCCAGGAGTCCAATAGCTGGATCGTATGGTATTTCTATTTTTAATTTTTTGAGAAATCTCCATATTGTTTTTCTTAGTGGCTGCACTGGTTTGTATTCCCACCAGCAGTGCATAAGGGTTCCCTTTTCTCCACATCCTCTCCAACATTTGTTTTTTGTCTTGGTAATTATAGACATTCTGACTGGTGTAAGGTGATATCTCATTGTCGTTTTGATAGGTTGCCTATTAATATTGTTAGTGGTTTCCTTTGCTGTGTAGAAGCTTTTTAGTTTGATGTAGTCCCACTTCATCAAAGTGGGATGTTTATTTTTCTTCTGTTGCCTTTCCTTTTGGTGTCAAATCTAAAAAAATCATTGTCAAGATGATGTCAAATCTTTAATCCATTTTGAGTTAATTTTTGTGTATGGTGTAAGATAGTGGTCTAGTTTCATTCTTTTACATGTGGCTGTCCAGTTTTTCCAACACCATGTATTGAAGAGACTGTCCTTTCCTCATTGTATATTCTTGGCTTCTTTGTCATAAAATTGACCATGGGTTTATTTTTGGGCTCTCTATTCTTTTCCATTGATCTATGTATCTGTTTTTATGCCAACACCATACTGTTTTGATAACTATTGCTTTGTAATATAGTTTGAAATCAGACAGCATGATGCCTCCAGTTTTGTTTTTCCTTCTCAAGATTGCTTTGGCTATTTGGGTCTTTTGTGGTTCAATACAAATTTTAGAATTGTTTGTTCTAGTTCTGTAAAAAATGCCGTTGGAATTTTGATAGGGATTGCATTGAATCTGTAGATTGCTTTGGATAGTATGGACATTATAACAATATTAATTCTTCTAATGCATGAGCACAGAATATCTTTCCATTTATTTGTGTCTTTTTCAGTTTCTTTCATCAATGTCTTACAGTTTTCAGTGTACAGGTCTTTCACCTCTTTGCTTAAATTTATTCCTAGGTATTTTATTCTTATTGATGCAATTTTAATGGGACTGTTTTCTGGAGGGATATTTTTTTCCTTCAGTTGGTTGTGTGCTTATTTTGTTTGTTGAGGAGGGCTTATCTACAAAGGGGCTATTTACAAAGGTATGGGGGGAGAGGACCCATAAGAGCTAGTGCTCTTCAGTAACAGTGCAGATAGGGAAACCTGGAGGAGAAGACTCCCGAGGAGTAGGGCTCCTTACAAGATAATAGTGAAATCAGGTGGAAGGACACAGCTGGCCCAAGACAACAACATCCAGAACCACAGCTGGGATTGGCATCAACTTCTAATTAAGTTTGTGATAATTTACTGCACAGGCCCAATAGTTGAGTAATATAGAGTATTATAGGGAGGTAGTAAGAATCTCTCAAATCTTTAATGATAGTACTAATCTCTGTAATTTTCTTAGGAAAGCAACATCGTTTTTGATTTACTATTTGGGAGTACCCTTTTGCAAGTGGGGTTCCTTGTCTGAACCATAAAACACAAAAAATTGAGTGACATTTTTACAATTCTCCCAAGGATGGTATATAAGTAGTACAGGAAAGAAGTTAATTCATCACATACGGTAGATGTGTAGGGCATTAGGGTGTAATTCTTTGTAAAACTCTCTTTGAGAAAGGCTGAGTGAGAGAGTAGGTCCAGGAGGTTTGCATAATTGAAATCTTAGATTGGTGTTCTTCAGGCTATTTTTCAATTAAGCTTTCTGCCCATTTTTATCCATTTCAACAAATTCAGGTTGAGGGAATAGATCCGGAAGGGGAGTGTCTAACTACTCCTTGCACAGTCTTTTCCAATCCTCCTGTTCCACCCCACACCTTTAATTCTGAGCTTTTCTGGGCTTCTGTGACACGAATCAGCTCCTCCCCCCTGCAAGGACAGAGTGGGGGAAAGGTAAGACCTAAGCAGCTACTAATTATCCATTGCTTCCCATCTTCTAAAATTTCATTAACATTCCCTGTCTGCTGTAATTGTCTCTTCCATTCTCTTTGTTCTAGGGTTTATGCCTTTTTTATTCTCATTTTGTGGGGATTCAGAAAGGGGTAATGATAAACAAATGTGATCGAGGCCATACATTTACCAAGCGTTTGGTTTCATGTGGAAAAATTTGTGAAGTCTTATTTAAAACTGTGATACACAAATTACATTACTCAAATTCTAACCTAAATAGTGTGTACTAGAATCTCTATTCATGATAATTTAACATTGTGATAAAGAGTTGATTCCATTTTATGAAGTTTGATTGCTGATAGCTTGGAAGGCTCACTCTTCCCTCTTCCCCTTGTGCCCCACTTCTGGGCGAGCAGTTAAGAAAGCCTGGGAGGGGCTGGTCTGGTGGTATAGCAGTCAGGTTTGCGCATTCTGCTTTGGCAGCCTGGGGTTTGCTGGTTCGAATCCTGAGTGTGGACCTACTCACTGCTCATCAAGCCTTGCTGAGGTGGCGTCCCACATAGAGGAGCTACAACTCTACAACTAGGATATACAACTATGTACTGGGGCTTTGGGGAGAAAAAAGAAAAAAAAAAGAGGAAGATTGGCAACAGATGTTAGCACAGGGCCAATATTCCTTTACAAAAAGCAAGCAAGCAAGCCTGGGAGACTGAAACCTTGCAAGCCTCTCCCCGTGTGCGAGAATCCTCACCCCAGTTCCACCCCCAACCATAATAAAAAGCCCCAAACCAGTCTCCTTTTCCAGTTCTCTCAAGCGATTTTTGGGCCAACATGGGAAGCCTATCCTGTTTTCCCCAGAAAGCCTTATTATATGATAAACTTTTTTGTATTCTCATGGTGTGTGTGTGTGTGTGTGACATCATCACTCCTGATATCTGAACCAAATTTTGGGTGTGGGGGAGGTCTATCCTGTCCCTGCAAGGCGGCTAGGGGAAGATCACCATTGCTGGTGACTTTTCTTCTCTCGCTTTGGTTTGCTAACCGGCTCTGCTGCTTGGAGCTATAACTGCTGAGTTCTCCGGAGCCTCTGATACAGACTTAACCAACCTCAGTTATAAGTTTCAATAATTGGTGTTTAGGGAGAGGAGTATAGGGTTGGGGCCCCCCTTTTAAGTGGCCTTGGTTCGTGTGTCTCAGCTCAGATCCATCTGTGTGTCTTAGATTGAACTGTGTGTCTGGATTCCAGCATAAGCCACAACTGATGCTAGACTCAGGGGAAAGATTCATCCTGGGTCTGACTGACTGGTTGCGTCTCAACCAGGTGTTGGCCCCCCATTCTATAGAGGGCTCAGGGGAAAAGACTTACAGCCACTAGGATATACAGGCCCATTGGGTGGTCACTTGTGTGGAGGAATAGTAGTCAGTACTGAAGAGCAGTCGTTATTCAGAGTTGAATTACTGAGATTCACACTCCTAAAGGCAGACGGCTCACTAGGAACCTACAAAATGCTTTGGCAGCTTCCGCTGCCTATGTCTCTGTTGCAAGAAAGATCTTGATTCTCAGGGTTCTAGAGAAAAACACCCATGGCATCCCTGTGAAACAGCCAAGGCATCAATTCAACCACTGTCACGAGGAAGGACTTTAATCCTGATATGATTTGAGGCTCTCTGGAGGAAGAAATGTATAAATATGAGCACTGTGGAGAAGACCTCCCTGAAGTTCTGTACATCCAGTAACCACCATCACCACCACCACCACCACCAAAAAAGAAAAAAGAAACCCGGATACAATGGGAATGTATTGGTTTGCTAGGGCTGCCATAACAAAATACCATAGACTGATTGGCTTAAACAACAGAAATCTATCTTTTCACAGTTCTGGAGGCTAGAAGTCCAAGATTACAGTGTTGTCAGGGTTGGTTTCTGGCTGACGCCTTGCTTCCTGGCTTGCAGATGGCTTCCCTCTTACTGTGTCCTCACACGGCCTTTCCTCTCTATGTGGGAGGAAAGAGAAATCCCTGGTCTCTGTGCCTCTTCTTATAAGGACACCAGTCCTATCAGATTAGGGCCCCATCCTTACGACCTCATTTAACCTTAATTACCTCCTTAAAAGCTCCATTTCCAAAGATAGCCACATTGGGAGTTAGGGCTTCAGTGTATGAAGGAGGGAGACAATTCAGTCCACAAGGAGGGAACAAACAAACAAAAACTGAAATGGAAGTCCAGAATTAGGCCCAATTGGTGACCTGAAATTTACAAAAAGAATTTATACAACGAAAAGATAAAAAAGGCACAGATTGGCTTTTGTACCTCTATAACACTTGTTCTGAATTAATTTAATATCTGCTGAAATATACCAACTGGCAAACCTTCATGGCTTAATCAATACTGGGGCTCGAACTATAGTTACACTGGGGATCCCACTAAATTTAAACAAGGTACCACCTATCACCTTAGGGGAATGACTGAACGTGATACAGAGGACAACAGGTACACTGCACTTTAACCACAGGAACTACTGTCTTGCCTAAATTCCTCATGGTCACAGCACCTATTGTCCTAAAATATCCCAAGAGTGGTCACGGACTTTCTGAAGCAATGACAAATAAATTATTTGGCACTTACAAATTATCTTGAGAAGATGGAACCCCATAGACTCTCTCCTCCCCCATTAAAATAGTTAATATGGCCCAATGTAAACTAAAACAGGGTGTTTAATTATTGAAATCCATTATACAAGACATATTTAGAGAACGGATGATTATCCCCACTGCTTTGCCATTTAATAGCCCAATTTGACCTGCTTTTAAACTTGGGAAGAATGAATGGTGCTTTATGGTAGAGTACCTCAACCTTAATGCTCTGGGCCTCATTAAGGTCCCCATAGCCAATACTGTTGCAGTTACTGACTTCATCCAATCAGCAACTGGTAAATATTACGCTATTATAGATTTGGTGAATATGTTTTGTTCAGTGCCTATTCAATAGCCTCTTGACTGCAGTTTGCCCTCACCTCCAAAGGGACATGATACACTTTCACCCAGCTACCCTGGGGTACCTCAACAGCCTTGTCATTGCACAGTCTGTGAGGACAAGATCCAAACTACATCCTGCTTTCCCCAGGAACACAGAGGTGACATTACAGTGATGACTTCTTCCTGTGAGGAGATTCATTTGACACACTCTTTCACGATATACAACTACAAAGGAGCGCTCAAAAAGGGGATGGGCCACTGCCTCATACATGGAATAAGGCCCCACCACCTTGGCTAAAGTCTTGAAACTATTTGGTAAACTGAAGGCTGCTCCACCCATGACACTGTCAAGAAACAGCTATGGATTCTCTCAGCACCCACAACTTCTTTTAGGCTTTTTTGGGTTTTGGAGGAAACATATTTCTCATTTACAAATTGTACTTAAGCCCTTTTATGCTGTTACTTGCAAACTGGCTCGCCCTGAATGGGGCCTCTTCTACTGAAAGACTCTAGAATCCGCCCAAACTGCAAAACAACAGACACTCCCGTTAGTGCTCCCCAGAGACTCCTTCACTGTAGAGGTTTTGGCAACCCTCCCTCAGTGTCAGAATACCAGTTGTGTACAAGTAATGCCTTTAAAATGGTAAAACCACAAACATTTGGACTTTGCTAAAATTAAACTTTTGGTCTTTTAAAGAAACTGTTTAAAAAATGAAAAGGAAAGCCACAAACTGAGAGCAAATATAACACATATCATAAAAAAGATTTGTATCACAATTTGTGTATCCATTCTCCTGTTGATGGACATTTGAGTAGCTGCCAGCTCTTGGTTATTATGTATTATGAATACAGCTGCTATGGACATTTGTTTTTAACTGTCTTAGTGGTCATATGTTTTAATTTCTCTTGGATAAATACCTAGTGGTGGAATTGCTGGGTAATAGGAAAAGTATACATTTCACTTTATGAGAAGCTACATAAATATTTTTCCAAACAAGTCGTATTGTTTTACACTTTAGCCAGCAATGTGTGCGGGTTCTCATTGCTCCAGGTCCTCGCTCACACTTGATATTACCAGTTGTTTTAATTTTGACCATTCTGGCGGGAATGACAATGTATCTTACTGTGGTAATAATATGCATTCCCCAGCTAACAAATGATCTTGAGTACCTTTACATGTGCTTATTGGCCAACTGAATATCTACTTTTGTGAAGTATGTATTCATGTCTTTTGCTCTTTTGTTAATTGGGTTATCTTCTTATTATTCAGTTGTAAAAGTTCTTTATATATTGTGGACACAAGATCTTTGTCAGATATATTTTATAAATATTTTCTCCCAGTCTGTAACCTACATTTTCATTTAAAACTCCTTCACTTTTATTTTGAAACAGCTTTAGACTTATAGAAAAATTGTAAAAATAATGTGGAGTTCCCACATACCCTTTATCCAGCTAACTATGATGTCAATATCTTTTTTTTAATTGAGGTATAATTGACTATTAGTTTCAAATGTACATAACAATGATTTGGTATTTGTATATATTGCAAAATGATCACCACAATAAGTCGTTAACATGTCACCGTACATAGTTACAAAATATTTTTTTCTTGTGATGAGAACTTTTAAAATCTACTCTCTTAGCAACTTTCAAATATGCAATACAGTTTTATTAACTATAGTCACCATGCTGTACATTACATCTCCATAACTAATTTATTTTATTGCTGGAAGTTTGTACCTTTTGACCCCCTTTATCCATTTCACCTATCCCCCACTCCCTACCTCTGGCAACCGCCAATCTGTTCTCTGTATCTAAGAGCTTGATCTTTTATTCTTAAGATTCCACATATAACTGAGATCATTCGGTGTTTATCTTTCTCTGTCAGACTTACTTCACTTAGCATAATGCCCTCAAGGTCCATCCACAGTATCATAAATGGCAAGATTTCCTTCTTTTGTTATGGATGAATAATATTCCCTTGTGTGTGTGTGTATATATATATATAAATATATCCATATCCATATCCATATAAATGGATAAAGACAATGTGAGATATATATCTCTCACATTCATCTAACTCTCTCTCTCTCTCTCAAACATTGTCTTTATCCATTTATCCATTGATGGACACTTAGGTTGTTCCCATATCTTGGCTATTGTAAATAATGCTACAATGAGCATGGGGGTGCATATATCTTTTTGAGTTAGTGTTTTCATTTCCTTTGGATAACTACTCAGAAATGGTATTGCTGGATCCTGTGGTAATTCTATTTTTAATTTATTGAGGAACCTCCAAACTGTCTTGCATAGTGGCTGCACTAATTTACATTCCCACCAGCAGACTTCCCTTTTCTCCGCATCCTCGCCAACACTTCTTATTTCTTGTCTTTTTGGTATTAGCCAGTCTAACAGATGTGAAGTGATATCTTATTGTGGTTTTGATTTGCATTTCTCTGATGATTAGTGATGCTGAGCACCTTTTCATGTACCTGTTGGCTATCTGTGTCTTTGGAAAAATGTCTATGCGGATCTTCTGCCCATTTTTTAATTGGATTGTTTGCTTTTTTGCTATTGAGTTGTATAAGTTTTTTATATATTTTGGATACTAACCCCTTATCAGATATATGATTTGCAAATATTTTCTTCTATTCAGTGTGTTGCTTTTTCATTTTGTTCATGGTTTCTTTGCTGTGCAGAAGCTTTTTAGTATGATGTAGTCCCACTTATTTATTTTTGTTTTTGGTGTCAAATCCAAAAACTCATCGCCAAGATGATGTCAAGGAGCTTATCATCTATGTTTTCTTCTAGCATTTTATGGTTTCAGGTCTTATGTTCAAGTCTTTGACTGATTTTGAGTTAGTTTCTGTATATGGTGTAAGAGAGTGGTCTAGTCCCATTCTTTTGCATGTGGCTGTCCAGTTTTCCCACACTGTTTATTGAAGAGATTGTCCTTTCCCCATTCTACATTCTTGGCTTCTCTGTTGTATATGTATACCCATATATGTGTGGGTATATATCTGGGCTTTCTATTCTGTTCCACTGACCTATATGTCTGCCTTTATGCCAGTACCATACTGTTTTGATTACTATGGCTTTGTAACTGTTTTGATTACTATAATTTGAAATCAGGGAGCATGACACTTCCAGCTTTGTTTTTCTTTCTCAAGATTGCTTTGACTATTCAGGGTCTTTTGTGGTTCCATACAAATTTTAGGATTGTTTGTTCTATTCCTGTGAAGAATGCCATTGGAATTTTAATAGGGATTGTATTGAATCTATAAATTGCTTTGGGTAGTATGAACATTATAACAATATTAAATCTTCTAATCATGAGCACAGAATATCTTCCCACTCATTTGTGTCTTCTTCATTTTCTTTCATCAATGTTTTATAGTCAGTGTACAGGTCTTTCACCTCCTTAAATTTATTCCTAGGTATTTTATTCTTTTTGATGCACTGTAAATGGAACTGTTTTCTTAATTTCTCTTTCTGATACTTTGTTATTAGTGTACAGAAACACAACTAATTTTTCATCCTGCACCTTTACTGAATTTGTTGATTAGTTCTAACACTTTTTTAGTGAAGTCTTTAGGGTTTTCTATACATAGTATGATGTCATCTGTAAATAGTGACAGTTTTACTTCTTCCTTTCTGATTTGGGTGCCTTTTCTTTTTCTTGCCTAATTGCTCTGGCTAGGACTTCCAATACTATACTGAATAAAAATGGTGAGAGTGGGCATCTTGTCTTGTTCCTCATCTTAGAGGAAAAGCTTTCAGCTTTTTACTGTTGAGTATGATGTTAGCTGTGGGCTTGTCCTATATGGCCTTTATTATGTTGAGGTATGTTTCCTCTATACCCACTTTGTTGAGAGTGTTTATCATAAATGTATGTTGAATTTTGCAAATGTTTTTTTCTGCATCTATTAAGATGATCATACAATTTTAACCTTCATTTTGTTAATATGGTGTATCGTATTGATTGATTTGCAGATGTTGAACCATCCTTGCATCTCTTGAATAAATCCCACTTGATCATGGTGTATGATCCTTTTAATGTATTGTTGAATTCAGTTTGCTAGCATTTTGTTGAGGCTTTTTGCATCTAAGTTCTTCAGGGATACTGGCCTGTAATTTTTTCTTGCGGCATCCTTGACTGGTTTTGGTAACAGGGTATTGCTGGCCTTGTAAAATGAGTTTGGAAGTATTCTCTCTTCTTTTTTGGAAGAGTTTGATAAGGATTGGTATTAATTCTTCTTTGAATGTTTGGTAGAATTCAACAGGGAAGCTGTCTGGTCCTGGACTTTTATTTTTTGGGAGGTTTTTGATTACTGATTCAATCACCTTACTAGTAATTGGTCTGTTCAGACTTCCCATTTCTTCATGATTCAGTCTTGGTAAGTTGTACATTTCTAGGAATTTAACCATTTCTTCTAGGTTGTCCAATTTGTTGGCGTATAATTCTTTGTAGTAGTCTTTTATGATCCTTTGTATTTGTGTGGTATAAATTGTAACATCTCCTCTTTTATTTCTGATTTTATTTATTCAAGTCCTCACTCTTTTTCATGATGAGTCTAGCTAAGGGTTTGTCAATTTTGTTTGTCTTTTCAAAGAACCAGCTCTTGTTTTCATTGACCATTTCTATTGTCTTTTAGTTTCTATTTCATTTATTTCTGCTCTGATCTTTGTTATTTCCTTCTTTCTACTAACTTTGGGCTTTACTTGTTCTTCTTTTTCTAGCTCCTTGAGGTGTAAAGGTTGTTTAATTGAGATTTTTCTTGTTTCTTGATGTAAGCAGTTATTGCTATGAACTTCCCTCTTACAAGTGCTTTTGCTCCATCCCATAAGTTTTGGTATGTTGTATTTCCATTTTCATTTGTCTCAAGTGTTTTTTGGTTTCTCTTTTGATTTCATCTTTGACCCATTGGTTGTTCAGTACCATGTTGTTTAATCCCCATATATTTTTGAATTTTCCGATTTTCTTCTTGTAATTGATTTCTAGTTTCATACCACTGTGGTCAGAAATGATTCTTGATATGATTTCAGTCTTCTCAAATTTATTAAGAATTGTATTGTGGTCTCCTGATGTTAATATCTTATATAACCATTGGTCACAAGCCTCCAACATAGTCCCCAGTGATTCCCACCTCCTAGTATTAACAACCTTGTGCAGTCCCCTCCCACAGTGGCTAGACCTGACCTGTGTAACCAATGGGATATTGTTGAAATGACATAGTGTGACTTCCAAGGATAGGTTATAAAAGACTTTTCAGCTTCTGCTTTGCTCTCTTGGATCACTTGGCTGTGGGGGAAGCCAACTACCAAGTTTGAGGGCATTCAAGCAGCCCAACAGAAAAGCAGTGATAGGAGAAGACAGTGTCTCCCTCAAGATCAAAGGGCAAACATTTTTACTGTCTAGTATAGTGAAAATAATGCCTCCCCCTCTAGAGGAAAGGGCAGCCATGCCTACTGCCTATTATAAAAGATGTTGGTTCCTTAAGCTCAGGATTCCCCTTCTGTAACATAACCCATTGGTTGTATAGTGGGCCATCTGGCCCTCTTTGTACTACTCTGTGAGAACTGGGCTTAGGGAACCAAAAGAAAAATGCTGATACTCTAGCTATTGCTATTGCTGTGAGTAATAAAACATACTTTGTCTCTGATCTGGGAGTTTTGTGTCTTCTGCTAGCATCCATGAAACTGTGGCAGGCTAACTTTTTTGCCTGCAAGTAGAGTAAAATCTCTTACTCTCCACAGTTCTTGACAGTTTTGGTGACAAGGATGGGATTATGACAGAGATATGACTTTCTGAAAGAGGAAGAAGGAGGGCCTTACAAGGATAAGAGGGAAGTCCATGTGAATCTGTAGTGAATATGTTGGTCAAATCGTATCATCAATTAGGCAGTAAATGGCCCTTCCTTTTATTGCCTATAAGTGAGGATGAACTGTGGAGGTGGCTGCAAACTAAATACCATGAAATAACTTCAAAGACAGCTGCCTCAAAGGTGTACTCATTGTTGTTAAATGTTTTTTGAGTTGGGAGACTTCCTTACCACTTTGTTGATCAGCCTCAGGTCCACATCACTGTAACAACCACTATTAAGATTCATCTTAGTACTGCTCCTTTCCAGGCATAAGGTTCTGCTCCCTTTCAGACAACAACTAGAGACACACCTATAATGACTATGAAAGGAGAGAAATTCACGGGCATAAACCAGGGTAATCATTAGAACAACAGCTAGTTCACTTGGGCGATGACAGGGCAGGGTGTGCAATGCTTGTTAAGGAAGGATGGAATCATCTGGGCTGTCTTACAGTTGAACCTCTTCTGCAGTCTATCTTGCCAATCTCAAATCTATTTGGAAATGACAGTAGAAGGTATCAGAGGTTTTGGAAGTGGGTCCTAGCTGCTTTCATCCTTTCAGGGAGATCTCCCAGAGACAGATAAACTCTTGCAGGAAACCACAGATGAGGCCTTGACTAGTATTCAGGCTCTTATTACCACAGATTAGATTTAGAGTGCTGATGAAGGTGACCTACCAGAGAATGAGAAACTAATTCAAAGAAATCTAGGTAAAATTTTGTGGTCAGCCTACCATGCTGGAAAACTCCCCTAGTCCTTATGTAGAAACTGAGTAAGAATTTAAGAGGTGTCACCCTAGACATGGAGAACAGTTATGCTGGATTAAAGTGGATTCCTCAAAGGTCACCATTGTGCCTGCTTGAGTCAGCCAGGTGCAAACCCCATGACCCCAGCTAGAAAGCACCATGGCTACGGTGCTGAGTCAAAGAGTTCTCAAGGTTGAAAAAGACAGTGTCAGCCATGAGGACCTGGCCACCTGATATAGATCACGGGTGGCCCAAAACATGGGCATTGCATTTGGTTGAGCTACAAGCCTTTGTTGTGCCACTCAAAATTAAAAACACCTTATTCAAATCTTTGTGTATTAGAGACAGTATGTGTCTCATTTCAGCATTCTACTTGGTAATTTATATGGATTAAGTCACATTTTAGTGTACTTGAAGGGGCTCAAACCAACAGGCTGTGCTTGCAGCTGTCCAGCAAGCTGTTGGCATGTTGTCTACCTTTGAAGTCCCACAATCATCATGATGCCCTTGAGCTACAAGTCTCTATGATCGATGATTTTGCCAACTGGAGCCTCTGACAAAGGGAAACAGCTTTAACCTTAAGGTGCCCCTTGGGTTTTGGACTTATTGCCTCCCTTACACGGCTATCAGGTAGGTAAATCCTTTTTGAAAAGCAACTGTTAGTTTGCTATTGGACTACTTTCAAAAAGAATGCCTGGTTTATGAAAGCCATGTGACTCTCTGGTCTGATATTTCCATTTTGGGGTGAGTCAACTCAGATTCAATGACTCATAAGATGAGAAGGGCCTAATAAACCTCGTTTGTCAAATGGAAACGGTATGTTCAAGAACACAGCTGACCTGTCTCCACCGGCATCTTGTCTCTGCATGAAAATGTGGCAGCCATCCGTTTGGGAGAAACTTCATCCTCTACTCCACCACCTGAAACAAAGCTGCTGGCTCAGTGGGGCCCTCAGTTCACAGAGGTTCCCCTAAAAGCCTGGGCCTTGTTCAATGATGGTTAGGCTAAGCAGAAACCTGATGGTATCAACTGAGCTGCTACAGCTGTCCAACCTCAGGACCAGCTATGAAGAAACAAAAGGGGATGTCACTGTGCTCAGTGAGCTGTACTATGAGTGGCGCCTCCCCACTACTGACACTTTTTCAGGTGAATATGTTGCCATTCCCATTTGATCAGCTGACCTGGGCCACATTATTGTGGCTCCTGAAGATAATCTTTGTCATATTTGCAGCTTTCCAGACCATCTGCAGTCTGCCAATGGCATGCCTTTTATTGCAAAAGCTACTCAACAATGGGCCAAGAGTCCGAGTATTTGATGGGACTTCCCTAACACCCATAGGTATCAGGTATTGTTGAGCGCTGCAGGGGACCTCTCAAAAACTGACTCAAAAAGATTTTTGCCTCTGTGTCGCTCACTTCCTCCTGGTCTTCATACCTTAGTAAGGCAGTTTGATCTTTAAACGTCACTTTCCTCATAAAGGCATCTTATCCTTTCAGCTACTTCCTGGGTAATGATTAGGATGAAAAGAGAGGGGGTTATAGAGATCTATTCAAGATTCCACCTTGACTGATCCTGGCATGATGCTTCTTTCTTTCCCTTATGACAATCCTAGGCCAGCCTGGTTGGTATATCTTCTGGGTAGCAGTCCAGCCAAAAAGGAGATTCAACCTTAATTCTGTTTCAGCTAACCAGATCCTCTTGTTAGAGTCACATGGTCCTAGATCGTGATCACTAGGGTTGAATATACTTCTCATCAATACAGTCCAAGATCTGTAAATACAAAAACAACCTTTTCCTCCAATGCTCATTTTAAAAAAGAGTCTTCCTTTTTGAATAACACAGTAAACGTATGTTACTATATGTGTAGATAAGTTAAATCTTAATCATTTATATTTTTGTCCAGAATACTTTTCTTCTTTCATTAAGAACTTTGAATTGTAATTTGGCTCTTGCATTGACTTCCTTGGAGGTCTTAAAAAAATCCTTACATTTCTTTTTGCCAGTTTCCTAACCTTAAAGGTGATGATAGCGTTATTGTTTCAGGAAAAGCAAGACAGGATATAACTTTTGTAGAGCATTAGAAAGACGTAGCTAAAAAATAAAATGGGGAAAAAAATACAACAAACACTGCAAGTCATGATTTAGGTCCCTTACATGCATGATCAGACTATACAGCATTATCTTACAAGCAGGGATAAAGGTTTAAATTTAAAAGATTAAAAGACTGAACGTTTGTTTGTAATTTAAAATAGTTTTAATGCAAAAAAACACTGTGATGTGCTACATCTTAAACAAATTTAGCACAATACTACAATTTCCTTATCTGTATAACGGAAATTATATGGCATACAAAAGGCAAACAGACCAATGTAACAGAAAGAGGGTCCTGAAATAGATGCACACACAGTCAACTGATTTTTGACAATGGTATCAAGGCAATTAAAAAGGGGAAAGAAAAGTCTTTTCAACAAATGGTACTGGAACAACTGGACATCCATGTGAAATAGAAAATGAACTTTGACCTTGACCTCATCCTTGAGATAGGCAAAGATGTCCTATCCAGGACACTCAAATCACTAACCATAAAAGAAAAAACTTAATAAATTGGACTTCATGAAAATTAAACATCTGCTCTTCCAAAGATACCATTAAGGAAATGAAAAAGTATATACTGTCAACAACTGTGAAAGGTCTACAATTTCACCCCATTTGTAGACTAACAAGTTAGCCTGCCACAGTTTCATGGATCCTGGTAGAAGATATAAGACTCTTGGGTCAGAGATAGAGGACACAGCAGTAGCAGTAACCAGAATATCAGCATTTTTGTGCCAATTTCCCAAGCCTCAGGTATAGCAGGATGTATTAGCAATTGTACAGTTTCCACCTTGACCCACAGGAGACATCTGTGGCAATTTAGTCATCAATAACTCTGGAGTTGAGGCTGACCTGAATGTCTTCCACCACTATGGTAGGTGGTGTCAATAGTCAGGGACAGATTTCATACCACTTTTTTTTTTTTTTTGCTGAGGAAGATTTGCCCTGAGTTAACATCTGTCACCAATCTTCCTCTTTTTGCTTGAGGAAGATTTGCCCTGAGCTAACATCTGTGGCCAATCTTCCTCTCTTCTTTTCTTCGTATGTGGGTTTCCGCCATAGCATGGCTGACAAGTGGTGTAGGTCCACACCTGGTAACCGAATCCGGGCCACTGAAGTGGAGTGTGCTGAACTTAACCACTAGGCCAAGGGGCCGGCCCCCATACCACCTTTCAAAATTGCATGATTCCCGTTGTAGGGATAACTCCCTCATGGAGCACATAAGTAATAGGTCAGCTATCCTTCTGAGTAACCAAGAATAGTCTTATTTTAGAGAGATCTCCTTAGTCATCTGGGGGCTAAATAACCTACTGGTAGTATTTCCTTAAACACTTGAAGGTATCTTATGACCACTCCCAAGATTCAAGTCTCTGTATTTTTGAGAAGGAACCAAATTAATGGCTTACTTTCATACCAAAATATAGTCCCAGAGTGCTCACACATGATGCCCCTGTAAAGAAAGTTTATTTACAATTGTTAGGGCATATGGGAATATGTTACATATGGAACCTTTATGAGTCAAGGGAGGCACAGGTTGACATTTCTTCCAAAGTGGCTTCTCAGCTGGGTCCTACTCCTTAGAGTACTCAGTTCAGTTTGAATAACTGAGTCTAATCCTTGTTTCTTGAGGGCTGCCCAGAGGTAATCAGCTTAACCTGTCCTGTTTGTCAATGGGGCATTTTTCTTCCCCACAGAATAACTGAGTGATGGCTATGGGAATGAGGATAGAGACAACACCCGGAGGTGAGGACAGATGTTTAGTGTGGGAGGTATAGGATCTGGGGCCATCTCCTGCTGTTTTTAATAGTGTTGTCAGAAATATTAAGGGGAATAGTGATCAAACTGTGGTGTGGACCCAGCAGCCAGTTAAATTTAAGGCACTTGGAACAGTAGGAGAGAGCTGCACTAGGGCATTTTCCTTCATGAGGAAAGTTCCAGGGCTTATTCTGAAAAACAAAATTATTAATGTTCCTCCCTTCCCCATACTCCCATGGTCTAAGCTGTTTCCTTTCCAAGTTTTGATATTGTTGTTCTCTCTCCACTCTCACAAAATTAGTGTGTTCCATTCCAGTAGCTATAACTTCATCTTTTCCCCCCAATCATCCCTGATCTTATACTAAGAGCTTTTTTTTCTTTAAGAGTCAGGTACAAGAGGAAAAGTACTGTAATCCTTTATAAGATTTTTTCCTACCTTTTAGCATATAAAAAACAGTAGACAAGGAGTGATGTCAGCATAGTGGTGGAGTGAGTTGTTCCCTTTGTCTCTCCACTCAAAGTTATAACTAAACAGACATTCATTAACCAATAGAAGATTCTCTACACAACACAACAGGACATCTGAGAGATCCATGCAGCCATATATCTGAAGGTGGGGGGACTAGATCCTCAGGAAGCAGGGATGGTGAGTGGACCCCTTCCCCTCCCTGGCAGCAGCAATCTAGGTTGTAGGTCCTCACACAGCATCTGGTGCAAGCGTAAGAGAAGGCAGGGGCAGCCTGGCCTGTGTGCGAATGCTTTGGAGTGGTAGCCTGGCCCACAGGAGTGCCCACTGTGCCACAGTGACCCTGTCTGTGGGAAGGCTCCCCACTGAGAGGCACAGCTCAGGACCCACAAAGGAGCCCCCACACGTGCAGTAGCTCAGCTGAAGAGCCTGTGAGCACAGAGCCAGCCTGTGCACGCAAGAAAGTGCCTATCCCCTCCTGCCTAGCGCAGCAGCTTGGTCGGTCCCTGCTGAGCACAGCAGTTCAGCACGAGGGCAAACCGCTGGAGGAGCACAGGGGCCCCGCCTGCACATGCATGCGTGCATGAACTGCCAAGCATCTGTGGCCAGTGCACAAATGCACAGCAGCTCTACCGGCACAACTTCCAGCATATGGAGCAGGATCAGAAAACACAGCTCCTTCCCTCCCGCAGCAGTGGCAGGTAGAATCTGTGCCCTGATACTACCACAATTCATCGAACACCAAGAAGAACTATATTAACACTTCAGAGCAGAAGGAAAATGACAACTCTCCAAAAACCAATCCTGAAACCTACAGAATTTCAGAAATTTACAATCCAAATGACAGAAAATCCAAAACAGCTGTCATAAAGAAACTCAATGAGTTATAAGAAAACTGAGAAAGATCATTTGATAAGCTCAAGCATAAAATTAATGAGCAGAAGGAATACTGCACCAAAGAGACTGAAACTCTAAAAAAAAAAAAAACCACAAAAACAAATTCTGGATATGAGGAACACAATTAACGAGATAAAAAAATGATCTAGAATCTATAAAAATAGAGCTGATGTTACGGAGGAAAGAATTAGTGATACAGAGGAAAGAAATACAGAAATGCTTCAGATGAAGGAGGATAGAGAACTAAGATTTTTTAAAAATGAAAAAATTCTTCAAGAAATATCTGATAATTAGGAGAAGCAACATAAGGATTATAGGTATTTCAGAGGGAGGAGGGAGAAAGGAGCAGAGAGCTTGTTCAAAGACATAATAGCTGAGAACGTCCCAAACCTGGGGAAGTAACTGGACTTTCAAGTACACGAAGCCAATAGAACTCCTAATTACATCAATGCAAAAAGACCTTCTCCAAGGCATATAATAGTAAAACTGGCAAAATTCAATGACAAAGAAAAAATATTAAGGGCAGCAAGGCAGAAGAGAGTAACCTACAAAGGAACCCCTATCAGGATTTCAGTGGATTTCTCAGCAGAAACTTCACAGGCTAGGAGAGAATGGAATGATATATTCAAATTCCAGAAAGACAGAGGCTGGCCTGGTAGCTTAGTGGTTAAGTTTGCATGCTCCACTGCACCCCAGGTTTTGAGGGTTCGGATCCCAGGCCCGGACCTACACACCACTCATCAAGACACGCTATGGCGGCATCCCACATAAAACAAATAGAGGAAGATTGGCACAAATGTTAGCTCAGTGACAATCTTCCTCAAGCAAAAAGAGGAAGACTGATAATAGACGTTACCTCAGGGCCAATCTTCCTCACCAAGACAAAACAAAAAATAAAAACCTCAAAGACAAAAACTTTCACCCAAGAATACCCTATCCAGTGAAACTATCCCTCAGATACAATGAAGAAATAAAAGCTTTCCCAGATGAACTGAGGGAGTTCATTGCCACTAGGCCTGCCTTACAAGAAACGTTGAAAGGAGCTCTCTCATCTGAAACTAAAAAGCAGAGGTTTATAAAATCTTGAGCAAGGAGATAAATAGGGAGACAGAATCAGAAAATTGCAGCTCTATATCAGAATAGGTTAGTAAACACTTAATTATAACATAAAAGACAAAGGGAAGGAAAGCATGAAAAATAAGTATAAACACTTCAATTTATTCACAAACCCACAACACAGAAAAGAACAATTTGTGACAACAATAACTCAGAAGGGGAAGAGGAGAGGGATGGAACCTGCTTAGGGTAATGGAGATAAGAGGCTACTGGAAAATGGACTATCTCATCTATGAGATCCTGTGTACAAACCTCATGGTAACCACTAAACAAAAAATCAGAGCAGAGCCACAAATCATAAAGAGAAAACTGAGAAAACCACCAAACGGAAATGGCAGTCAGAAATACAAGGGAAAAGAAACAACGGAACTATAGAACTGGAAAATAAGAGAGAAAATGGCAGTATTAAGCCCTAATATATCAATAATCACTCTAAATGTAAATGGATTGAATTCTCCAATCAAAAGACACAGAGTGGCGGGATGGATTAAAAAAACAAGACCCAACAATATGCTGCCTTCAGAAAATACATCTCAGCTCTAAAGCAAACAGGCTGAGTGAAAGGGATGGAAGACGATACTCTAAGCAAATGGCAAGCAAAACAAAGCAGGTGTTGCCATACTTCTATCAGACAAAGCAGACTTCAAGATAAAAAAAGACAATGAGAGACAAAGAGGGGGAGTATATAACGATAAAAGGGATATTCCACCAAGAGGACATAACACTTATGAATATATATGTACCTAACACAGGAACACCAAAGTATATAAAGCAACTATTAATAGACCTAAAGGGAGAAATTGACAGCAACACAGTAAGAACAGGGGACCTCAACACCCCACTTCTATCAACGGACAGATCATCCAGACAGAGGGTGAAGAGGAAACAGTGACCTTAAATGAAATACTAGACCAGATAGACTTCATAGACACATAAAGAACATACTATCCAAAAATGGCAGAAAACACATTATTCTCAAGTGTACATGGAACATTCTCAAAGATAAATCACATATTGGGAAACAAGGCAAGCCTCAATAAATTTAAGAAGATTGAAATCATATCAAGCATCTTTTTTGACCACAATGCTATGAAACTAGAAAGCAACTACAAGAAAAAGGCTGGAAAAGTCACCAATATGTGGAGACTAAACAACACGCTACTGAACAACCAATGGATCAATGAAGAAATCAGAGGAGAAATAAAAAAATGAAAATGAAAACACAACATACCAACTCTTACAGGATGCAGCAAAAGTGGTGCTAAGAGGGAAATTTATAGTGATACAGTCCTACCTCAACAAACAAGAAAAATCTCAAATAAGTAATCTTAAACTACACCTAAAAGAACCAGAAAAAGAAGAACAAACAAGGCCCAAAGTCAGCAGAAGGAGAGAAAAAATAAAAATTAGAGCAGAAATAAATGAAATAGAAACTAAAAACAGTAGAAAGGATCAATGAAACTAAGAGCTGGTTCTTGGAGAAGATAAACAAAATGGACAAACTGTTAGCCAGACTCACTAAGAAAAAAAGAGAGAAGGCTCAGATAAGTAAAATTAAAAATGAAAGAGGAGAAATTACAATGGATACCACAGAAATACAAAGACTTAGAATACTATGAAAAGCTATGCCAACAAATTGGACAACCTAGAAGAAATGGATAAATTCTTAGACTCATACAACCTCCCAAAACTGAATCAAGAAGAAATAGAGAATCTGAATAGACCAATCACAAGTAAAGAGATTGAAACAATAATCAAAAACCTCCCAAAAAACAAAAGTCCAGGACCAGATGGCTTCTCTGGAGAATTCTACTAGACTTCAAAGAAGATTTAATACCTATCCTTCTCAAACTATTCCAAAAAGCTGAAGAAGATGGAAGATTTCCTAACATTCTATGAGGCCAACATTACTCTGAAACCAAAACCAGACAGGGACAACATAAAGAAGGAAAATTACAGGCCAACATTGCTGGTGAACATAGATGTAAAAATCCTCAACAAAATATTTGCAAACCAAATACAGCAATACACTAAAAGGATCATACACCATGATCAAGTGGGATTTATACCAGGAACATAGGGATGGTTCAACATCTGCAAATCAATCAATGTGGTACACTACATTAAGAAAATGAGGAATAAAAATCACATGATCATTTCAATAGATGCAGAGAAAGCATTTGACAAGATCCAACATCCATTTATGACAAAAACTGTCAATAAAATGGATATAGAAGGAAAGTATTTCAATATAATAAAGGCCATATATGACAAACCCACAGCCAACATCATACTTAACGGTAAAAAACTGAAAGCCATCCCTTTGAGAACAGGAACAAGACAAGGGTGCGCCCACTCTTGCCACTCCTATTCAACATAGTACTGGAGGTTTTGGCCAGAGCAATTAGGCAGGATAAAGAAATAAAAGGTATCCAAATAGGAAAGGAAGAAGTGAAACTCTCACTGTTCGTGGATGACATGATTCTATATATAGAAAACCCTAAAGAATCCACCAGAAAATTACTAGAAATAATAAAAAACTACAGCAAAGTTGCAGGGTACAAAATTAACTTACAAAAATCAGTTGCATTTCTATACATTAATAACAAACTAGCAGAAAGAGAAGTTGAGAAAACAATCCCATTTACAATTGCAACAAAAAGAATAAAATATCTGGGAATGAATTTAATCAAGGACGTGAAAGACCTATACGCTGAAAACTATACGACATTATTGAAAGAAACTGAAGAAGACATAAAGAAATGGAAAGATATTCCATGCACATGGATTGGAAGAATAAACATAGTTAAAATGTCCATATTACCTAAAGCAATCTACAGATTCAGTGCAATCCCAATCAGAATCCCAATGACTTCTTCACAGAAATAAAACAAAGAATCTTAAAATTTATATGGAACAACAAAAGACCCCGAATAGCCAAAGCAATCCTGAGAAAAAAGAATAAAGTTGGAGGCATCACAAGTCCTGACTTCAAAATATACTACAAAGCTATAGTAATCAAAACCACATGGTACTGGCAGAAAAACAGACACACAGATCAATGGAATAGAATTGAAAGTCCAGAAATAAAACCACACATCTCTGGACAGCTAATCTTTGACAAAGGAGTCAAGAACATACAATGGAGAAAGCAAAGTCTCTTCAGTAAATGGTGTTGGGAAAAGAGGAAAGTGCAAAAGAATGAAAGTAGACCGTATCTTACACCATACACAAAAATTACCTCAAAGTGGATTAAAGACTTGAAGGTAAGACCCGAAAGCATAAAACTCCTAGAAGAAAATATAGGCAGTACACTCTTTGACATTGGTCTTAGCAGCATCTTTTTGATACCACATCTACTCAGGCAAGGGAAACAAAAGAAAAAAAAAAAAACACAAATAGGACTTCATCAGACTAAAAACCTTCTGCAAGGCAAAAGAAACCATGAACAAAACACAAAGACAACCCACCAACTGGGAGAAAATATTTGCAAATCATATATCTGACAAGGGGTTAATCTACAAAATATATAAAGAACTCATACAACTCAAGAAAAAATCAAACAACCCGATCAAAAAATAAGCAGAGGATATGAACAGATATTTTTCCATAAAAGATATACAGATGCCCAATAGGCACATGAAAAGATGATCAATGTCATTAATTATTATGGAAATACAAATCAAAACTACAATGAGACATCACCTTATGCTTGTCAGATGGCTATAATTACCAAGACAAAAACCAAAAATTTTGGAGAGGATGTGGAGAAAAGGGAACCCTTATACACTACTGGTGGGAATGCAAACTGGTGCAGCCACTAGGGAAAACAGTATGGAGATTTCTCAAAAAATTAAATATAGAAATACCATACAATCCAGCTATGCCACTACTGGGTATTCATCCAAAGAACATGAAATCAACCATACAAGGAGATCTATGCACTCCTATGTTCAATGCAGCATTATTCACAACAGCCAAGACATGGAAGCAACCCAAGTGCCCATCAACTGATGAATGGCTAAAGAAGATGTGAGATATATATATATATATATATATATATACACACACACACACACAAACAATGGAATAGTACTCTGATTTAAAAAAAAAAAAAAAAGACAAAATCATCCCATTTGCAACAACATGGATGGACTGTGAGGTTATTATGTTAAGTAAAATAAGCCAGACAGAGAAAGGCAAAGACTGTATGATTTCACTCATATGTGGAAGATAAACATGGATAAAGAGAACAGATTAGTAGTTACTAGAGCAGAAAAGGGTGGGGAGTGGGTAAAAGGGATAAAGGGGCACATATGTATGGTGATGGATAAAAACTAGACAATTGGTGGTGAGCAAGATGCAGTCTATACAGAAACCGATATATAATAATGTACACCTGAAATTACACAATGTCATAAACCAATATGACCTCAATAAAATTTTTTAAAAACCCAGAAAATAACCAATAATGACTGCACAAAGATTTTCTAACATAAATTTAGGGTTAGGGTTAGGGTTAGGTTTAGTATATACCTATGAATGAAATAGGTGGGTCATATGGTAACTCTATGTTGAACTTTTTGAGACCTACTAATCTGTTTTTCACAGCAGCTGAACCATTTTACGTTTTCACCAGTAATTGATGAGGATTCCATTTTCTCCAAATCCTTGCCAACATTTGTTATTTTCCTTTGTTTTTGTTCTTGTTATAACCATCCTAGTGGGTGTGCAGTGGTATCTCATTGTGATTTTGATATGCATTTCCCTAATGATTAATGATGTTGAGCATCTTTTCATGTACTTACTGGCCATTAGTATACCTTCTTTGGAGAAATGTCTATTCAAGTCCTTTGCTCATCTGTTAACTGGGTTATTTTTTGGGTTTAACTGGGTTATAGGAGTTCTTTATATATTCTGGATATTAATCTCTTATCAGATATATGATTTGCAAATATTTTCTCCCACTCTGTTCCATTTTCACCATCTTGATAGTGTCCTTTGATATACAAAAGGTTTTAATTTTGATGAAGATCAATTGAGGGTATTATGCTAAGCGAAATAAGTCAGAGGGAGAAGGTCAAAAACTGTATGATCTCACTCATAAGTAGAAGATAAAAACAAGAAAAAACGAACACCCAGAGACAGAGATTGGATTGGTGGTTACCAGAAGGGAAGGGGGGAGGAAGGAGGGTGAAAGGGATATTAGGCACATGTGTATGGTGATGGATTGTAATTAGTATTTGGGTGGTGAACATGATGTGATCTATGCAGAAATAGAAGTATAATGAGGTACACCTGAAATTTATACAACATTATAAACCACTATTACCGCAATAAAAAAATTAATTAAAAAATTTTGATGAAGTCCATTTTATCTTATGTTTCCTCTTGTTGCCATGCTTTTGGTGTCATATCCAAGAAATCTTGCCAAATTCAATGTCATGAAGCTTTTCTCCTATATTTTCTTCTAAGAGTTTTATAGTTTTAGCTCTTATGTTTACGTCTTTGATCCATTTTTGAGTTAATTTTTGTATATGGTGTAAAGCAAGGGTCCAATTTCATTGTTTTGCACGTGGATATCTACTTTTCCCAACAGTATTTGTGGAAAAGACTGCTCTTTCCCCATCAAATGGTCCTGGCACCCTCGCTGTATATTTGACTGTATATGTGAGGGAGATTTCTGGGCTCTCTCCTATGTTCCATTGGTCTACATGTCTGTCTTTATACCAGTACCAAACTATTTTGATTACTGTAGTTTTGTAGTAAGTTTTGAAATCAGGAAATGTGAGTCTTCCAATTTTAGTTCTTTTTCAAGACTGTTTTGGTTATTGGGGGGTCCCTTGAGATTCCATTTTGATGGGGACTGCACTGAATCTGTAGATCACTTTGGGTAGTATTCACATCTTATATATATCTTCCAATCTATGAACATGAGATGCCTTTCCTTTTATTCATGTCTTCTTTAATTTCTTTCAGCAATGTTTTACAGTTCTCAGTGTACCTCATTCATTTTTATAATGAAGCTCAAAAACCACTTTGTCTAGTCAGTACCACTTGCTTACTGGAGGTCAGTCTCCTCTCTACACCCACGTCTGCCTTGGGGTTACATAAATTTTATTATGCTATGCACTTTTTTCACATCTGACATTAAGTTTAAGATTTACTCATATTGATACATTATAGTTCTAGTTCATTCATTTTAACTGCTATGTAGCATTCATTGTGTATTAGTTCCTATATATATTCCTATAAAATATTACCACAAACTGGGTGGCTTGCACAATATAAATTATTTTCTCATAGTTCAGGAGGCTACAAGTCCGAAATCAGTGTTAGAAGGGTTGGTTCTTTTTGGAGGCTCTGGGGAAGAGTCTGTTCTACACCTCTCTCCGAGCTTCCGGTGGCTGCCGGCAATCTTTGGTGTTCCTTGGCTTGCAGCTGCATCACTTCAATCTCTGCTGTGTCACCACATGGACTTCTTCCCTGTGTGTGTTTCTGTGTGTCCCCTCTGTTTATAAGGACACCAGTCATTGGATTTAGGGCCCATTCTAATCCAGTATGACCTCATCTTAACTAAGATTCTATTTCCCAATAAGATCACATTCTGAATTTCTGGGTAGACATGAATTTTTGGAGGGCACTATTCAACCCACTACATATTGTATGACTATAACATATAATTTATTTATCCATTCATTCCCCTCATTGATGGACATTTAGGTTGTTTCTAATTTTTAGAATGCTGCAATGAACATCTTTTAAATGACTCTTTACCTATACATGTATGGGTTTCTGTAGTGTATATATTTAGAAGTGGAATTCCTGACTCCTGATAATAGGATATGAGTATCTTCAACTTTACAATTAAACCTTGCCAAATTGTTCTCCAAGGTAATTGTATTAATTTACTTTCCCATCAGCAGCAATGGAGAGTTCTTGTTTTTCCTCCACATACTTGCCAACATCTAAATTTTAACTTTGCCAGATGTATTTTTTTTTTTTTTTTTTTTTTACTATAAAACAAACAACTGCAAATCTCAGTGTATAAAACAACAGGCATTTATTTATGGCATGAGTCTGTGGCACACTCAGAGATGGCTGATCTAGGCTGGGCTCGGCTGGCCTAGCTTAGCTGGATTGCCCATATTCCATGTTCCTAGGTAGGTATTATAATCACACTCATTTAACAGACCAGAAACTTAGGAAAGTTACCCTATTTTCTTGGTCCTGAGGTCTCACAGCAAGTGAATAACTACTTACGAACTGGATCTCCAGATAATGTTGAATTGAAGGAAATGTGAGCATTATTTTCATGTTCATGATTTTTAAGGGAATGCTTCAAGTGTTTACTACTAAGTATACAGAGTTTTGCATTTTGGCAGTTGGGTATAAAGGATGTTGAATTCTATTGAATACTTGCTTGATTATGACATACTTTAGGAAAAAACTACTATGAAGAAATTTTAACAGACAAATAGAAGTAGAACTAATAATATAATAAATCCTCATGTACCCGTCATTCAGCTTCAACAATTGATACACGACCAATCTTGTTTCACAGATCCACCATCCACTTCCTCCATCTGTATTATTTTAAAGCAAATCTAAGACATTAGAAAACAGCTTTTTAAAACTCAGTATCTAGGCCCAGCCCTGTGGCCTAGTGGTTAAGTTTGGTGCACTCCACTTTGGTGGCCTGGGTTCAGTTCCTGGGTGCAGACCTACACCACTTGTTGATGGCCATGCTGTGGCGCTGTCCCACACACAAAATAGAGGAGGATTAGCACAGATGTTAGCTTAGGGCGAATTTTTCTCAGCAAAAAAAAAAAAAAAAACCCAACAACTCAGTATCTAATATTTTTGAGGAGATTTTTGTATCTACATTCAACATTGACCTCTACTTTTCCTTTTTCATAATACACATTTAATTTACTTTTGAAATTAAGATTTACGTTAGTCTCATAAAAGAACTCTGGGAGTTTTTCCTCTCTATATATTAGAATAAAACATATAAGTTAGAGGTTATCTGGTAGGTGTGTATATTTTTTGCCATATGTAAATTTGGGCTTTGTTCTTAGATACATAAAGATAATTAGGATCAGGATTCTTATTTTTTCTATCCTTTTAATCTTTCAGTGACATTGTGCTTTAATGTCTCTCTGTTTTTTTATCGTGAGGAAGATTCTCCCTGAGCTAACATCTGTGCCAATCTTCCTCTACTTCGTATGTGGGATGCCTCCACAGCATGGCTGATGAGTGGAGCAGGTCCACACCCAGGAACCAAACCTGCGAACCTGGGCTGCTGAAGCAGAGTGTGTGGAACTTGAACCACTCAGCCATGGGGCCAGCCCCTTAACATCTCTCTTATAAATAAAATGTGGCTGCATTTTGTATTAGTTTTTCAATTTGAAGAGTCTATTTTCATTTGTTGTGATTATTGAAATATTTGGACTCTTTATCTTAATTTATGCTTTTTATTTACCATATGTTTTCTTTTATTCTTTCTCATTTCCTACATTCTATTAATCAAGTTTTCTTACTTTCTTTTCCTCCATCTATTGGTTTGAAGGTTGTACATCCTAGTTTTATTAATGGATACCCCTATATTTTTAAAATAATCACTAACAAAGTCTAAAGTTAATCAGTATCTCTGTCCTTCTCCCCTTCAATACAAAGACCCTAAAGAGTTTCTTTCTGATTTCCTTCTCCCATCTTCTAAGTATTGCTGTCATATATTTTAGTTCCAGCTTGTTTTTAACCCCTTCCAAGTTAGTCATCATCATTACAATAATTTCTTTTATAGTCAATGTAAAGATTTATCAACATGTTTACTTATTTGGTCACAACTTTTTCTTGCTGTCTTCTCCTTCCTTCTACATTCAATTTTCCTTTAGTAGCCTTCACAGTAAGGGTCTGTGAATAGTAAACTGTTGTCTTAATTTGTCTGAAAATATCTTTGTTTTATTCTTATTCTCAACTAATACTTTAGCAAGGCATAAAATACTAAGTTGACAATTATTTTCTCTCACCACTTTGAAGATATTTCTCCACTCTTTCTGGTACCTTTTGTTGCAGATGAGAAGGCAATTGTTAGTATACTGGTGTTCCTTAGTTTTCTCTCTGTAATTGGTTTTAAGATTTTCTATTTGCTTTAACATTCAACAGTTTCTCCAAGGTTTGTTTAGATGTGGATTGTTTTTATTTATTCCGTTCAGACATTTCATTTCTAGTTCTCTCCTTTTTTTCCTCTTATTCTGTCATGATCTTTCATTATTATAGTTTTATTCCTTCTTATATCTCTTTAATCATTTTCTTTAAAATAATTAATTTTATGGTCTCTTTCAGATTGGTTTCCTTATCTTCTCTTCTTGGAATGAGTTTTCTTCTTTGTTGCATCTGTTGACTACCCTCAAAGTTTATATTTTTATTGTGACCACATCTTCACTGAGGTTTTTTTTTTTTTTTTTTTTTTAAATTCCCTCAACAGGAGTTCCAATAGCCCTAAGTTTTGTGATAGGAAAGTTTTTCATTGGCTTCTGTCAGGACCCTAGGGGTTTTAATGGCTCTGGACCACTGAATTTTTCTCATTCTCCTTTCACAGAAGGGTAGCTCTTTGAGACCACGCTTTATTCAAGAGACTCAATTTCAGCTGCATACGAACCCGAAGGCACAATTCTTGTCTCAAGTAGGCATTAAAACCCCAGGCACCAAGGCTTATATTCTGTGGTGTCAGTTCCTGCTTATGACTATGGTTTTGAGCTATTATTACTGACACTAAAACAAAACTAGATTTCCCTTTTATTCTTTTCATCAAGGCTACGAGTACACTTTTTTGTTCTTAATAGTTAATCTTATATTGGAATGGCAAGGCTCATTCATGTCAGCTCAGCCTTCTTTGTTGCTAGAAATCTTCCAAGGGAGGCTTCTCAACGACTGAACTACATTTACTCTTAAGTGTATAACATAATAGTCACTTTTTCCATATCTATATAACATGTGTAGATACTATAGTTAATCTATGATTTCCAGGTGCTATGAAGGAATCTAGAATTGATTTTTGATATGAGGACCAGAAAATGATTTGAAATAGAACAGCCAATGACAGGAAGCAAAGAAAAATAAAAATCTAAGGGAAAGGAATAAAATAGCATATATAAGGCATGAGTATATATAAGCATAAATACTTATGTTCTCACAATCTAGATTTCATGAATGTGGCTGATAAATTTGCCACATTTGTTTTACCTCTCTGCAACATTTCACTCTCTCACTTCCTGTTTTAATTTTTCTGGTTCTCCTTTGGAAATATTCCTCTGGTGGTTCTGATTCCTCTATCTATCCCCTAGATGTTTTTCCTCTACACCTGCATTGGTTTTGGCTATCAAATGGACACCAAGGTCTCCAATAGTTACATCTCTAATTCCTATCTCTTAAATTCTACATTACTAATTGTCTGCTGAATGTTCCCTTCAATAGGCATCATAAACTCAGGATGTCTCAAACTGATTATATCTTCCTTTCTCCCCAACTATCACCTCCTAACTGTGTTCCCTTATCTTTGTTAATGGTATCTGCCTCTTCCAATCTCCTGGTAGCCATTTTTAGTCCCCCATTCCCACCCTTGCTGTATAATCAGCTGACAAATCTTGAAGATTCAAGAAGATGCATACAGTCTCTCCTCTGGTTTCTACTTTCCCTGCTAGTTATCTAATTCAGGGCTTCATTATCTCTTACTCAGCCTATTGCAATAGCTTTCTAATTGGTCCATCTCCTCCCTTTGACCTTATACATCATTGGAGCTAAACATTTCTAAGATAGAGACTTAATAATATCACTCCACTACCTACAAAATATGATTTGAATACCTTAATCTCACATTTGAGATCTATGATTTGGTTGCAACATATTTTTGCAAACTTATTTCCCTTTACCATTTCAAGTATTCTTTGTCTCAGCTACACTACATTACCCACTGTTCCTGGTAATATGCTCTGAATAGTCTTGTCTCAAGAGTGCTTTATATCACGCAAGTTCCTCTCTCTGAAATGTTTCTCCTCACCCCACTTTGAAATCCTTCATAAAGCCTTTGTCTTTTTTTGCTAGGTGGAAGTAATCTTGCCATCTGCTGAACTGCAAAAGTACTTTAGGCCTCTCACAAGCTCTTACAGTAAACCTCAAAATATGCTTATCTAGGTCTCTGTCTTACCTTTTCAACTAGGTGATATAGTGGTAGTGGTCGTTGCTAAGAGCATGGATTCTGAAGCTAGTGAGGTGGGTTTGAATCATGGCTATGTCATTTATGAGCTAACTAATTTGGAAAAAGTTATTTTATCTCTCTGTACTTCAGTTTTCTCATGAGTAAAATGAGGAAATAATAGCGTATACCACATAGGGTTGCTGTGAGGATTAAATGTGTTATATATAAAGTGCATAGAACAATACTAGGCACATAGTGGCCACTTAATAAATGTTAGCTAATATTAAGGACAAAATTGGGTAGGTTTTATTTATCATTGTATCACTCAGTCACACTATTTTCCAAATAGCAGGCAGCCAGAATTTTTTTAACTGAAAAAAATTACAACCAACAAAATACTGGATACACTATACATTTGAGTATAAGATTAAGTGGTTCAGAAATAGTGCTATAAGCATTCAGATAAGGGAAAGATCACAGCAAGATGCATTTGTAAGAAAACACTTGAGGAAAGAGTGACTCCCCAATGAAATGGTGTTTTAAAAGATCTAATCTGAGGGACCAGTCCAGTGGTGTAGTGGTTAAGTTTGTGTGCTCCACTTTGGCAGCCCAGGGTTCGTGGATTTGGATTCCAGCCACGGACCTATGCACTGCTCATCAAGCCATGCTGTGGAGGCATCCCACACACAAAATGGAGGAAGACTGGCACAGATGTTGGCTCAGGGCCAATCTTCCTCACACAAAAAAGGTCTAATCTGAGAGAAGCAAAAACAATGAACTGATAGGATAATAGTCAAACTGTTAGCCATCATGAGCTAATAAGATAGTGGACTAGGATGGTTAGCAATGAGGAATGATTTCAAAGGGAGAGATGGAAACACAGAGAGATAAAGTCAGAATAAACTGGGTTTATAAAAACAGGAAGAAGTTATTTTAAAAAAGCTATAAAATCCTGAGTCTATGGTACTGGCAGACTAAGGTGCAAGTACAGATTTGAGAAAGTTGGGGCAGATTAAGTTCAGTTTTAGATATGCTGAATTGAAGGTACCTTGTGTGCTATGACGTGGCAAGGTGTTGTAGGTAGCTATAAAAGAAAGGTAAGAGGTGTGAAAGGTATAAATTGGGAAGTCCTCAGAATAGAGTTGATGGCTGAAAATGCAGGCATAGATGAACTGGCAGGAGCAAATATGGAAGACAAGCAGAGGACTAAGGAGTACAGTTTGTGAGAAAATTCCATCGTTGCCTTCCTATAATTTGGGATGGTCTCTAATAAGGTTAATAGTCCAGTTATCAAAAACTGTCAAAGAATGTTCTGATGAGGGACATACATAAACTCAGCAATTGGGAAACCGGGTAAAATCTAACTGTCTCTCAAGTCAGAATGTAAATTCTATGAGAGCAGAAGCTGATATGTTCTCAAATGTGTCCCGAAGGCTTACTTCACTGCCTTGCACATAGTAGCCAATAGATTAGATATCCGTTGGATGAATGAGTGAGTGAAAAGTGTGCTTGTGGGTGAAAAGATTCAATATAATATTGAAATGTCAGAATAAGAGGTACAAAGTCCTTGGAAGTATATACCATTTGGAATTGAGAAAAAATATAAGTTAAAAGAAATATGTATCATTAATGGAATAAGCTTAATTTTCTTTTTCTGTCACACACATGTATTTATCTGTAAGATGATCCTAAAACATTTATTTAGCTGATTCTGTAAACTCAGTGAAATCCTAGCTCTCTGACCTTTTTGGTGAAGAGCTTAATTTTTTATTCAAGTTAAAGAAGATATAAATGTGCCATCTTCTAATCAAAATTCCAGTTTTAGTCAGTACATTTACTTTCCGAGTTTTTGCTAATGACTTCACATTCAGAAACTATTTTACAACCTTACTGTCATTGGACAGTTTTTCATCTACGCCAGCTTTGGTTGTGCGGAGAGATATGAGTATTAGCAGTACACAGAGAATAATGGCAATTTAACAAGTTTTAGACAGTGACATAGCAGGAAAGTAACTATGTCATAATTTAAAAAAATATTATTCAACTTTGCACTTTTTGATCCTATCAATCATTTTGAATTATTTCCCATATGTTGGTTTTTCAAATCAATTTGTGTTATACTAGCTATTTTGAATGTATTAGAAATTTTTTTAAAGATACTATTACTTAAAGGAAAAATAGCTGTTTGAAAGAACAGATATTTCAACTTCTCTATGGAGAAGATATTACCTTGGTTTTGGTAATTATATGGATATAAATTTAAAGGCTTTTCAAGATGATATACTCTGTTGTTGATGCTTCTCTTTGTCTCTTCAAGCTGCACTAATCAGAAGATGATAAACTGCAAATTTGTTACCCTCCTTTGCCATTTCATACAGCCTGACCCTCCATTAAGCAAAGTGGAGGAAACAGTCACTGTTAAGGGGTTAATAAATGTTACACTAAAATTCCTGCTTAAGTCTACATAAATTGCATGAAAATTGAAATGTGATTTAAAAAATTGGGCTGTACAATGGCACTTACAAACACAAAGCTTTAATTATTTTTTGACTGTTAAATGCTCCAAAGCAATTGTTTTAATGCAGAAAATGATAGGAAAAAAACAACACTGGTCATTTGACTGTAAGACAATCAGGCAAGTACATCAAAAACACTACAGTTTGAAGAGGTAATTAAATTGTTTGTAATATACCCAAAGAAAGAAGTACATTAAAAAAGTCTATACTAAATTTTATTTATCTGAATACAAAAACTTTAATAAATTATATGGCTATTACATTTTTATAATTTGGGGAAAATGGCTTTTCTTTGAATTGAGAAAAATAAACACTTAAAATGTCAAAGAAAGTATGTAATTCCATGCTCTGAATGCATCGATAATAAAATATAAACAAACACTTCTAGAATTTTAAAAATTGAAAAAGAATTGTTTGAGCTTCTGATTTCCTTAACCAGCTCTAGGTTAAATTGTACTTACTAAGTATAGTATTGTAGTTGAACCAAATTTAGTTAAGAAGGGTCTATAATACAGTGGCCATGATCCTATTAAAGGCAGTATGGTATAATGATCAAGAGTAAAAGTATTGGGGTCAGATAGAACTCCTTTCAGATCAAAGTTCCCCTAATTACTAACTGTATAAAGTTGGGCAAAGACCATAACCACTCTAAGCTTCAGTTAACTCATCAGTAAATGGAGGATAATAATAGTACCTCATACAGTTGATGTGAGGCTTAATTGAGGTAGTTCTTGTACAATGCCTGTCATATAATAAATGATCAACAAACGTTAGCTATCATCATTATTATCATCTTATCATTGTGAAGGGAGCTATTTGCTACTTTACTGGAACTACTTTAATTGACATTTTCAGAATATAATTTTGGGCTCTGGAAAAAATAATTTAGTATGGCAAATGGATATCAAAAATTTAATGTTTCCTCAATATGGATGACTAAGTATCTGGATCATCCCTGTAGCTGAAAACTAACAATTATATATGTATTTATATATAAAAGCTTGAAAAGTACCATGCAGAGCTTCCAGCATTTAAAAAATCTTAAATTGAAATATAAAACTCAGTAGATAAGTCCAATAGCATATTAGACATAGCTGTAAAGAGAATTAGTGAAATGGAAGATAGGAAATAAAAAGCCATCCAGAAGAGGCCCAAGGAGCTGAAAGTATGAAAAATATGAAAGAGAGGTTATGAGATAAGGGATATAGAGTGAGAAGGTCTAACAAATATCTAATCAGAACCTCAGAATGAGGCACAAATGGGACATGGTAATTACATAAATAGATGATAACTGAGGTTTTCCGACAATTGAAAAAAGCACTTATCTCCTATTCAATAAGCCCAACAAATCCCAAGAAGGATAAATAAAAAGACATTCATACCTAGACACGTAATGATGAAAAAGAGAACACTAAAGACAAAGTTCTTTTAAAAAGTCAGAGGAGGTAAAAGATGACAGATATCTTCAAAGGAGCAACAATTAGACTGACAGTTGACAGTAAAAATGGAAGTTAGAAAATGCTGAAATGACATCCTCAATGTGCTAGGAAAAGATAATTGTCAACCTAGAATTCCTCAGCAAAAAAGAAAAAAAGTAAAGACATATTCATACAAACTAAGAGTTTTCCCACAGATAGTCCTAACTAAAGTAAAGTCTAAAGGATGAACCTCAGGAAAACAATAAAATAGTTCCCAATAGAAAATCTGAGAAATAAGAAGACAGGAGGAGAGAAAAAAGAAGTAAATAACGATGTCTTTAAGTGTTAAAAAAAAAAAGAATTAAAATACCTTAATAATATAACAATCAAGAAGGAGGAATAAAGAGAGTTATGGTGTTCCCAGGTCTTCATATTTTTCAGAAAAAGGGTTAAGCTAATAACAAATATTGCAATTTACATAGTTAACCACCAAAAGAATAGAAACAGAGTGTGTAACTTGCAAACTGTTAGAAAGGAAAACCTAGAATGAGAAAAACAATCAGTCAAAAAGCAGGCAAAAAAGTAGAGAAAAAGAAGCATGTTAAACTGAAGATGACTATTAGAAATACAAGTGGAAATAAGTAAGCAGTTGAATGAATGGAGCTGAAGTTAAGGGAGGAAGTCCCATGTAAACATATAAATTTGGGAGTCATCAGCATAAAAATGGGATTTAAAGCCATGAAATTAGATGAGATCACTCCAGAAGTGAGTGTAGACAGAAGAGAAATTCAGAGATGAAGCTCTAGGGCACTCCAACATTTAGAGGTGAGGAGATGAGGAAGAACAATTAATGACTGATTTTAAAAGATACAGTGGAGCTATAAACTCAGTTATAATAGAATAAAAATGCTTAAAAAAATAAGTATGGAATACTTACCCCAAATTTATCAAGTAATAGGTCACAAAGAGAAAATCTCGATAGTTTCTGTATCTTAGAATATATCTATGCCACACCTTGACCACACAGCAATGAAAGAGGTATTCATAACAAAAGCAGAGCCAAAACAAGAAGACCAACCATTCTGCAATTTTATGAAATTCTCCAAAATAACTCGGAGAAGAAATGTAGAATTAAAGACTATTTAGAGATAAGATTGAAAACACTCTATATAAAAATCTATGGGTACTGCCAAAATAGTACTCAAAGGGAAATTTATAGTCTCAAATGCATTAATTAGAATGAGATAAAAACTGAACTGAAAAAAGCTGAAGATGGTTTTTTAAAAAAAAGACAAAGACAGAAATTAATGAAAATTTTAAACCAACAAAAAATGGCTTGATAAATCAAGTCATGAGCTGGTTCTTACCCAAGAATGACAAAAATGGACAAACCCAGACCCACAATGAATTAACATTAAGGATAATAAAGAGATATAATTACAGATGAAGAGGATGATAAGTATAAAATAAGAACCAATGTCAACATTTAAGAATAGTAAACCACAAGCATTCTCTATCATTTCCTAAATGAGAAGAGAGGGATAAATAATAGCAGTTTTACGAATACTCTCCTAGACCTTCCTTATCAGCTGTTTCAAAACACTGAAACATAGGTAGAAATGGGGAAAAATAAACAAATTCTAATTCTTAAGCAAAAGATTTAATGATGGTTTATGTAGAGTCTTGTCAGTGTCAAGCTGAAACTATGTCTACCACTGAGAGGTTTCCTAATTTCCGTGTCGAGGACAGGATTAAATACTTATTACATGTCAAGTATCAAAGTGTTTTACATATATTAACTGATTTAATCCTCACAATAACCTTACTATTCTCCTCAGTTTATAACAACAAAATGATGAAACTATTATTATCCCTACTTTTATTTAAAAAATAAAAATGTCCACATTAAAGATGACAGACAACTGGATCATGATTGTTTTGTAAGGTGTCAAGAACAACAAAGAGGAGGCTCCTTCGATAAAGAGAGGGAATTCTTTGTCATAATATAATTACCAGAAATAAATATGTACTACTCTTTGGTCCCTTGCTCTTTTCTAGCTGTTTGGCTAACTCGTCATCCTTAATGTTCAGCTCAAGTGTCATTCCTGTTCCCTTAAGTGTCACTTTGCATATGTGTACTATTTTACTTTCCCATTGTAAGTATTGTCATCTCTAGACTATGGACTTCCAGAGGAGGACTAGCAAAGTAGTCATAAAAATATCACAGAGTTAGAATTCAGTAATTGTTTATTAAATTTAAAAAAAAACCTTTGAATAAAGATAACAGTTCTTTTTTCCACCCATTCACCTAAAATTTCCTCTGAATCATCCTTTATCCTTTGCTTCTTTCTTCAGTTCTCCTCCAAAACTAATGCCTCTTTTCCCATGGTTTTGACCCTATCTTCTATTGTTTCCTTTGAAGTCTTAGTCCTTCAATCATTCCCTTTCAGTAGCTTCAGTTTGTTCTTCCTTTGTTCATTAAAAAGTATGTTCATAAAAGTAAATACTTAATAAGTGTTAGCAATTATTTTATGTCCAGGTTGGGGAAATAGTCAACATGTTTGTATATTGATGACAAAAGGCTTGTGGAAAAGATTGATTAAAAATCTAGGAAAGAGGAAAAAAAAAAAAAAAAAAGGTATGTTCATAAATTCCACTCAGGAAAGTGACATGAGCCAAAATGGTAGTACAGACAGTCCCAAGTGCCTGTCCTTCCACAGAAACACTGAAAAACCAAGCAGAAACTATCTGCACCAACTTTGTCAGAACTCGGGGAAGAAAAGGCTTAGAAACCAAGCAAATGCTGAATCAAGAAAAAGCCACCTTAAAAATAGTAGGAAAGCTTTGTAGCATTTTTACTTGCCCTTGCCCTACTCCTTGCCCAGCTTGGTGGTGATCTTGAAGATGGCAGTCTGCATTCTTCTATGGGACCCTGATCCCTGGTTCTGGAGGGAGCAGAGCAGACTATATTTGCAAATTACTGTGCTTATCTATTCTAACCTGTCTGGGGCTACCTGAAAAACTGATGCAAGGTGCTTGTCGTCACAAGACATAAATAGGCTGAAAGTGAAAGGATGGACAAAGATATTTGATGCAAATAGTAACCAAAACAAAGTTAGGTGGCTATACTAATATTGGACAAAATTAAGTAGAAAAATGTTTGAAGAGACAAGGACATTATATATTTATAAAAGGATCAATTAATCAAGGAGATATAACACTTATAAACATATATGCCAAAACAACAGAGCCCAAAATACATAAAACAAACATTAAAAGAACTGAAGTAAAAAACAGGCAGTTCTACAAGAACAGTTGGAAACTTCAATATCCCACTTTCAATAGGGGTAGATCATATAGCTAGAAGATCAATAAGGAAATAGAGGACTTGAATAATACTATAAACCAACTAGACCTAACAGACATCTATAGAACACTCTATTCCACCACAACAGAATACACATTCTTCTCAAGTGCACATGGAACATTTTCCAGAATAAACTATGTTAGATGACAAAACAAGTGTCAATAAATTTAAAAATATTGAAATCATACAAAGTATCTTCTCCAATCACAAATAACAAAGCTAGAAATCAATAACAGAAGGAAAACTAGAAAACTCACGAGTAGGTGGAAATTAAACAACACATTCTTAAACAACCAACGGGTCAAAAAAAATCACAAGAGAAATTAGAAAATACTTAGAGACCAACAAAAAGGAAAACAAAACATACCAAAACTTAGGAGATGCAGTGATTGCTACACTCAGAAGGAAATTTATAGCAGTAAATGCCTACATTAATAAAGAAGAAATACCTGAAATCAATAATTTAAACTTTACAGCTGAAGGAATTAGAAAAAGATCAAACTAAACCCAAAGCTAGCAAAAGGAAAAAATAAAAATAAAATAGAAAAACAATAGAATCATGAAACAAAAAGTTGGTTTATTATTATTATTATTATTTTTTTGGAGAGGAAAATTAGCCCTGAGCTAACATCCATTGCCAATCTTCCTCTTTTTGCTGAGGAAGACTCGCCCTGGGCTAACATCCGTGCCTATCCTCCTCCACTTTATACGTGGGATGCCTGCCACGGCATGGCTTGATAAGCAATGTGTAGGTCTGTGCCTGGAACCGAACTTGTCAACCCCAGGCTGCCAAAGCAGAGCTCGTGAACTTAACCACTATGCCACTAGGCCAGCCCCAAAAGTTGGTTCTTTAAAAGATTAACAAAATTGAAAAACTTTTAGCTAGACTGACAAAAAAAGAAGGAAGGAAGGAAGGAAAGAAAAGAGGTGCAAATAACTAAAATCAGAAATGAAAGTGGGGATATTACTACCATTGTTTCAGAAATAAAAACAATTTTTAGAGATTACTAAGAACAATTGTGTGCCAACAAATCAGGTAAATGAAATGGACAAATTCCTGGAAATAAATAAGTTTCCAAAACTAACTGAAGAAGAAATAGAAAATCTGAATAGATTTACAACAATAAAGAGATTGAATCAGTTAAAAAAACCAAAAACTCCCAACTACAAACGTCCAGGACCAGATGACTTCACTGGTGAATTCTACTAAACATTTAAAGAATTATTATCACCAATCCTTCTCAAACTCTTCCAAAAAATTGAAGAAGAGGGAACACTTCCTACCACATTCTATAAGGCCAGTGTTATCCTGATTCCAAAGCCAGACAAAGACACCACAAAAAAAGAAAACTACAGACCAATATACCTTTTGAATATTGATGGAGAAATCTTCAATGAAATATTAGCAAACAAACTCCAAAAGTATATTAAAACAATTATACACCATGATAAAGTGGGATTTTTGCCAGGAATGCAAGGGTTTTTAATATAAGAAAATCACACAATGTAATACACCACATTAATAGAATGAAGGGACAAAACCACATAATCATCTCAGTTGATGCAGGAAAAGCATTTGACAACTTCAACACCGTTTCATGATAAAAACATTTATACTAGGAATAGAAGGAAGTGACTTCAACATAATAAAGGTCCCATATGGAAAAAACCCCAGCTAGCATCACAGTCTATGGTAAAAGTCTGAAAGTTTTCCCTCTAAGATCAGGAAGAAGACAAGGATGCCCACTTTGCCAGTTCTATTCAACCCAGTATTGGAAGTTCTAGCCAGTGCAATTAGATAAGAAAAAGAAATATAAGACATCCAAACTGTAAAGGAAGAAGTATAATTATCTCTGTTTGCAGATGACATCGCCTTATACAGATCTTCTAAAGCTCTCACACAAAAAACCCGTTAGAATAAATGAATTCTATTTATTCTAGGATATAAAATCAACACACAAACTCATTTACATTTCTATACACTAATAATGAACAATCTGAAAAGGAAATTACAAAAACAATTCCTTTTACAATAGCATCAAAAAGAATAAAATACTTAGGAGTTAACTTAACCCAAGAGGTGAAAGGCTTGTACAATGAGAACTACAAAACACTGTTGAAAGAAATTAGAGCAGACGTAAATAAATGGAAAGACATCCCATGTTTATGGATTGGAAGACTTAATATTGTTAGATATGAATATTACCCAAAGCAATCTACAGATTCAATGAAGTCTCCATCAGAATCCCATTGACATTTTATGCAAACAGAAAAATCCATCCTAAAATTCATATGGAATCTCAAGGTAACCCAAATAGCCAAAATAATCTTGAAAAAGAAGAAAGCTGTAGGATCCACACCTCCTGATTTCAAAACTAGCTACAAAGCTTATGGTAATCAAAACAGTGTAGTACTGGCATAAAGACCAACAGAATAGACTAGAGAAACCAAAAATGAACCCTGGCACACATGGTCAAATATTTTTCGACAAGGGTGCCCAGACCATTTAATGGGGAAAGGACAGTCCTTTCAACAAATTGTGCTGAGATTATACAGGCATACCTCAGAGCCATATTGCAGGTTTGGTTCCAGACCACTGATATAAGGCGAGTCACACAAATTTTTTGGTTTCCTAGTGCATATAAAAGTTATGTTTACACTAGTGTACAATAACATTGTATCTAAAAAAACAATGTACATACCTTAATTAAAAAATATTTTATTGCTAAAAAATGCTAACCATCACCTGAGCCTTCAGTGAGTTGTAATCATTTTGCTGGTGGAGTGTCTAGTAAAAAATGCAGTATCTGCGAAGCACAATAAAGCGAAGCACAATAAAACGAGGTATGCCTGTATATAACATGCAAAAGGATGAAGCTCGCACAACATACAAAAATTAATGTAAAATGGATCAACATAAATAAAAGAACTAAAACAGTAAAATTCATAAAAGAAAACCAAAAGGTAAAATTCATGACTTTGAACTTGACAATGGATTCATAGTTATGGTACTAAAAGACAAATGAAAAAGTACATAAATTGGATCTCTTCAAAATTTAAAAATTTTGTACATGAAAGGTCATTTTTAAGAAAGTAAAAAAGAAAATCTACAGAATGGGAGAAAATATTTGTGAATCATATATCTGATAAGGGTCTAGTACGCAGAATATATAATGAACTTAATAACGAAAAGATAAACAACCCAATTTAAAAAAGGGCATTCCTCCAAAGAAGATACACAAATGACCAACAGGCACATGAAAAGATGCTCAACGTTATTAGCCATTAGGGGAATGCAAATCAAAACCACAATGAAATACCACTGCACACCCTAGGATGGCTAAACAACAATAACTCAAAATAACAAGGGTTGGTGAGGATATGTGAAAATGAAATCCTCATACATTTCTGGTGAGAATGTAAAATGGTTCAGCTGCTATAGAAAACAAACTGAAGGTTCCTCAAAAAAGCTAAAGATAGATTTACCATATGTCCCAGCAATTCCACTGGGCATATACTCAAAGAAATTGAAAACAGCTGCTCAAACAAATACATGTACACACATGTTCATTACAGCAACATTCACAGTATCCAAAAAGTAGAATCAGCCCAAATGTCCATCAATTGAAAAATAAACAAATTGTGGTATATACATAAAATGGAGTATGATTCAGCCCTAAAAAGGACTGATACATGCTACAGTGTGGATGAATGCTGAAACATGCTAAGTGAAAACAGCCAGAAATGAAAGGTCACATATTGTATGATTCCATTTATAAGAAACATCTAAAATAGGTAAATCCCTAGAGACAGAATGAAGATTAGTGGTTGCTACAGGCTGGTAGGGACAGGGGTAGGGAATGGAGGAGCAACTGCTTAATGTGTACAGAGTTTCTTTTTGGGGTGATGAAACGTTTTGGTGCTAGACAGAAGTGGTAGTTGTACAACATTGTGAATGTACTGAATTGTTCACTTTTTTTATGTGTGTGTGAGGAAGACGAGCCCTGAGCTAACATCTGTTGTCAATCCTCCTCTTTTTGCTGAGGAAGACTGGCCCTGGGCTAACATCCATGCCCACCTTCCTCTACTTTATATGAGACGCCGCCACAGCATGGCTTGACAAGTGGTGCGTCAGTCCACGTCCAGGATCTGAACCTGTGAACCCCAGGCTGCTGAAGCAGAGCGCGCAAACTTAACCATTACACCACTGGGCTGGCCCCTGAATTGTTCCCTTTTAAAAGGTTACTTTTAGGTTATGTGAATTTCACCTCAATTTTTAAAAAATTGTTCAAAAAAACCACCTGGGTATATCCATTAGAAGAGCTAAAAAGGAAAAAGACATAAAATACCAAGTATTGGCAGGGATGTGGAGCAACAGGAAATCTCATGAACTGGTGGTGGGTGGATGTGTAAATTGGTTAAAATTACTTAGGAAAATTGACAGTATCTACTAGGGGTGGATGTGTAAATTCGTTAAAATTACTTAGGAAAACTGACAGTATCTACTAGAGCTGAACCGTTTGCATACTCTAGCACAATGCCTAGCGGGTTCTCAATAAATGGTTACTGATTGAACTAACGAAGTACTCGCTGTTTTTTTAGGCGCTGTGCTAAGACACTGGGACATAAAAATGAAAAGACATGGTTCTCTCTCCTAATAAAGAGACATATAAATAATTATAATACTATATATTTATATTGGGGGGGGTGGATAGTGTATTGGTTTTAGAGTCAGATAGGCCATGTAAGTCCAGGCTCCACTATTTACTAGTTAGCTATGATTATGGGCAAGTTTGAATTTTATTTATGTATCATTTCTGGAATTTCTTTTTCTACTCTCAGTCCACAGTTCGTCTATTGTTGCTAGAGTCATCTTATAAAACAGAGCACATCAGGACCCCACTCCTTCCAGCTCAAAATCCAAAGAGTCCTCACTATATAAAAATATAAACTTTTTAGCCTTATTCAAAAACTTCTACATTTTGTCACCTACCTGTCTTTCCAGCCTTATCTCTTAGTATATTTCCACAAAGTTCAAGAAGCTAGACACAACGGCCTACCATCTTATCTTGAACACGTTTTGAAACGTCTTACCTCTGTGTCTTTGTTCAAGATGTCTTTCTTCTAAGAATTCACTCTCTCTACTTGATCTTGGGGTCATGAGAAAGTGATTTTTCACAGTATATTGATAAAGGGTCTTCTGCACATAATTTAGCTTAACACAGATTAAGCATGAGAGAGAATAAACTGATCACATTTATGACAGTAGTCCGATCCACATGACAAACGAATACATTATCAATCAGGAACATATTTTGGCCTCGTGGGCATTTTAGTTAAGTAGAGGAAGTTATAGTTTTCTCAATGCTAACCATATTGTTGTATCTGAATATCTCTTCTTAAAAGACTGATGCTAGAAAACCGCTCTTCTGGTCCAGCAACTTGAATCTAACGCAGTATCAAAACAAGTTAGCTCTGCCTTTGTGATTCCTAATTGAGAATATGGTGAGATACTCCCAGGAACTTTAAAATGATGGAAATAAGATTGTTTTTTGAAAGAAAAACATAAAGGATTAGAAAATGTAATGAGTATTGATGGAGAGAAATAAATTAGTGGGAATCAGTGTAATTCAACAGCTGAATTCAATTCAATTCACATTTACTCTATAGATAGACACTACAGTGGAAATAAAGATACAAAGAGCATGAACTCAACCATCAGGTGGTTTATAATAGAGTAGAAGAGCAATATAAGTGGCCAGGTAATTATAATACGAGAATTATATCTCAGTGTCTTCCTAAAAATAGTTATCTATAGTATTAATAAGACTGGATGCAAGGGAAACAACACAAAACACAAAAACTAAATCCTATACTCAGAATACAGAAAAAACTCTGACATTATAAAAGGAATATCAGAAACAAATGTGAATTTTTTAAACTCTCTCCATAGGTATACCTAGTTATATTTTAAATATTATCAAAATTTTACTTTTGGAAAGCATTTACATACTATGATCCATCTTTTATATGCTCTCCTTCCCCCTCCAAAAAAAAATCTAATTTATTTAAGTATCTATATACTTATAAGTATTTATATAACATCATAATCCTACTAAGACAGAAGTGGTTCATTTAGAGATACAGGAAATAGTATTCAGCTAATCAGTAATATGATATCTGATTAGAACAAGTAGCGTATTAGTTGTCAGGAAGTGAAAAGCATTCTCAGATTTCAAAGCAACATCGAAGTGATAAGATTCAAGGCAGAAGACAGCAGGTGGTGTGGTAGCAGTCATTCATTAGAAGATGCCCAGGCTTAACAAAAGACCCACTTTAAAGGCTTAATTATCAATATAATCTTGGCATTCTTCAAATTGATTGTAAACTGTTTCCACTGTAGAAAGTTTTCAAGAAGAAAATAAATTTATAACTAAAAGTTTAAAGTCAAATAGCTATCAGAAGAGAAATTATTGTAAAAAAAAATTTTCTCAGTCATTTATGAAATAGTCTTTGAAAGGGATTATGAAACTAAAGATAGCCTTCGAGAATATTAGTCAGAAAAATAAAGCATGCTGAGAAGCACCTACCTTAACCATAAGTCCATTAATTCTTTTAGGAAATTATCTAATTATGATTAAACCAATATTTATTGAAGGGCTATGACGTGTCTGCCACTTTTACGTATTTATTTCATTTAATTCTCATAGTATTCTTTATTGTCTATTCATACATGTACTTGAATATGTGCATGAATGTGATGGATACACACTGGTATATAAATCTCATCTACATATTTTAGTCTACACAAAGGTACAGTTTCTTATTTTGTGCTTTCACCTCATCTTAGTCCGTAAAACTCTGAAGTCAAGACTGCGATTATTCTCTCTCTTCCCACTCAGAGAAAACTTCCGTAACAAAATGAGTTACTAGGAATTTAATACAGCAGGGTATGAAAACCTGCTATATTGTTTACTTTTTACTGCTTAAAAGAAACGTGTCCTAGATCAGAACTATCCAGTGCTTACTGAAGCCACTAGGTTCCATTTGTGTGTGAAGAGAAAACAGTGGGAAAGAAAATGAGTGGAAATGAAAGAGTTGAAGAAAAAAACAAGATAATTTTGGAGGGCAGCTGCCAATGGGTCTCTTGCGATGTCGGAGACCACAGACACCACACTGGCCTGAGTAGGAGGACAAGCAAGTGGAACTCACTTCCAAAGAACCAGAGGGCATTCTCAGATAATCAGCAAAGCAGCAACCCCAGACTGAGGACTCCTTGGAGAGACCACTGTGCCCCAAACAATGACTAACAATGGACTTCTCACACACTCTGACAAGGGTTTACAGTCACAAACTTGTTTGGAAAAATTAAGAGATTTGACACTTTTTATACTCTAATGTTATCAAATAAGTTATGCCTCTCAAAGAATCTTATAAAATACAGGTGCTTAATATTTGTAGAAAGTGATTTTAATAGACTTAATATAGGATTTTAACAAAGCAAGAATACTAAACACATAAATAGTGAACATATTTCTTACCTTTTTGAGCTCTCAAATCACTTGCCCTTTTCTGTCATGATGATCAACAGAACCCCGAAATGCACTTTAATAGCATCATACTTACTTCTCTGCTATCCATTCTACAATAATCAGAGACAATGCTTAGAAAGAGTTTTCCTTTTCTTCCTGAAGCTTTACTTATGTGATAAACATCTTTAATACAAAAGGCCAATTCAGTAAAATATATGATTTTCTAATAGGCCAAGTTCAAATTTACCATTTGGAAATGGCAGATATCCTAGCTATAACATTGCCATAGCCAAATTATTTTGAAAATATAAAAATGTTTTAGAAAGTGTATGTAAAACAATTTTAGTAAATGGTAAACCAATGAATGACGAAAATACTCAGTGGCAAGCTGATGTGATCAATGATGAATACAGTTAATTTCTGGGTAACAGATTAAGATCTCTCCCTGGAGACTTCAGCTGTTATCAAACTAACTGCATTAAAAAGCTTTGCAAAAGAAAACCCTGTTCCTAACAATAAAACAGATCAACCTAGGCAGTTTTAGGTAGTTGAAGATCTAGCAATCTCACCAATACTCCAACGTACTCAGGGCTCATTTCTTTTGGGACATGAGAAAGATAATCATTTTGAGAGGTTTAAAGTCATCTTGCTAGGTAAATAACAGGAAGGTAAGATATTAAATGACTACAGAGTAATATAATACATGACAATAATATAGACACAATGAACTGATAAAAAGGAGGAAACAGGCTGGTATTTATATCTTCTAAATACCAACAGCAAAATAATCTGCATACCTACAATGAATCCTGGAGACAGATGAAGGATGGTGGTTGAATCAGTTTACAGTTAAAGGGGAAAAAACTGACTTTTCCCAAGAAACAGTGGTGTGCTGGAGTCCACTCATACCAGCTCGCAAGACCCAACTGGTAAAGTTTCAGGAACTTTGAAAGCCAGTTGTTAAACATATCCATCATTAAAAATAAAGTTTTATAAACTTATAATTAATTAAATTATACTAAAAAAAGGTAATACTCAAAACTCATCACTTCCTAACTATTTTACTACATATTATTATGTATATATTGTATTATATATATTGTATTGTATACATATATTATATATGTATATATTATTATGTATACCTTTGAGGAAATTCACATCTATTGTATCCACATGGTGGAAATATTATGTAACAGTAAGCTACTATTGAGCACTTTTTCCCAACTCTGCTTTCAGTGATTTCATGTTGATAATTTCAAATCAGCCATGATGGAAGTAATTACCACTGAAATTGGTAAATGCTACAAATTGAGGCTTTTTCCCTCCAGAGAATCAATTTTAAAAAATTTACCAACCCACCACTTCCATGGGGTATTCTAAAAGTTTGATAATGAGGACCGATTTAAAATGAGTTAACACTGTAAAATACTTGAAAAACTACTCCCCGAAAAATCATTGATGACATATAGGGAATATTATCTTAAATGGTACTAACTATAAATTACATTAATTCTGGAATGCTCCATAATATAAATAACCATTTTTATTTCATAAAGAAGGATATGTCAAACATCTTTAACTGATTGCTATGACTTTGGGGGTTTAATTTTGATTTAAGGTCATTCTAATCAGCAATGAAGAGAATTTGGCATAAGAGTGGAATAAGAAACCACGAAGAGTCATGACTGAATCCACACTCACAGTTCTAAGTGTTACTATTAACATTTTTAAACAAGAACAGCATTCTGGAAGTTGCTTTCCTGATACAGATATATGCCCTTCTTTTTCATTTAAATAATTTTCTCTGTTTCACATTCATACACCTATTATCATCTCCATTCAAGCATCTATTTTCTCACCATAATCTAATTTTGTTTCTGTTCTTACTGTTTTTTTGTTTACTCATTTTTCTTTACTTACCATAACACTTCCAAAACACTAAACTTTTGTGTATATGGATGAATATGAAACTGAAGAGGGCAGACATGTTTCTTAGAACTTTAGGGTTTTTCCAAGGTGCCTCATGGGGTGAGGAAGGGGCCGAACGGATGGGACTCTAGCCTCCTTCATTTTTACATTAACCCAAGAAGCTCAGCTTTTTGTATCTGTCTTATGTATACTGAGGTTCTATATAAAATGCCATTAGAAAAAGAGTTCCTTGGAAAGAAGGAAGGAAGGAAGCGAAGGGAAGAAAACCAGTGTGTTAGAGAATGTAGGTACGTGTGAGTCCATGCACCATCTGTAAATATGAAAGGCGTGTTTGTCATGTCTTGGGAGGAAAAGCTGTAGATAGATTGGGTCTATTCATGGTTAAAATATTAGTGCATTTTTAACTGAATTATATGCATCGTGTATTATATATACACATGTATACACATACACATATATTGAACTAATTAAAATTAGTGGTATTTGAGATTTTTAATTTAAAATTTAAAATTATAGAGTATGTAGATAATCTAGTTTTAAAAGGAACAAGAAAACAATTCTAAGTTTTGAATCTTCACACAATTACATTATATTTTTAAAAAATAATTTCATGTGTTATATCATTTGTAAAACAAGAGCAACACTCTCTCTCGAAAGAAATGGAAACAGAGAACACTTTATAGAGATAAATAAAATGAGAAGTCCCTGAGCAAGGAAATTTTTACACAATAAAAAAAACAGCTGGTTGGGATACTGTCTCTTTAAGAATATAGCCAAACACCTTGCAAACTAGTCTTTCAAATTTGAAAAGGGAAAATAAATAAATACATTGATTTAAATTACCAGAAATGCATTTACTTTTAAAGACCTTTTTTTTTTCCTAGAGCAAGTAAATCAATCAAATAGTAAAGAAAATGCAATAATGACTGTAAGACAAGGGTTCAAGGAAGATGAAATTCTGGCTGCACAGATGTGTGTTCCACAGACTTTGTTTTCTTTGAGGTCTTCTATCCCGATCCTAACCAGGCCCATCTAGCTCAGCTTATGAAATCTGACAAGGGTACAGCCCATGGCAATAAGGATGCAGGATAGTGATTTTATTTCTTATTTTATTCATTGCAGCCCCAGGGAGAGAGATAACGAGAACAGGAATGAAATCCAGGTCTCCTACATAAAACACTGCAGAACATTACCACTAGGTCACCAGGAGGAAAAAAGAAGGAACTATTTTATTTTAAAAGAGCTTATTTGTTATAGTATTTATAGCAGAAAATTATTTGGTTTGACTTACCCAATGACTCATTAAAACCTCACTTTTATCAATCACATATTTGAATGTTTGTTTTCACACAAAAATTGTTTGACACCTGCTTATTGAATTTAAAATACTTAACTACATTGTTTCAGAAATTGAAAAAAAATGACTGTCACCATTGTAACTTAAGTTACAATGTCAGGCAATTATAAAATAATCAGAAATAACTTTTTAAATTCCACTTTTCATCTACTATTTGGATATTTGTCATCTTTTACTTATCGCTACAGTGCTGTAGACACTGTCACTAATGAAAGCCCTGGCAAATTCTGAGAGAAATTACCTGGGTTTGACACTTCCAAGAGCTTAAGAAGGTTAGAAATTCTATGGATGGATTAATATCTAATTTACTTATACTGCCAATGCCATATAAAATATAAAACATTTGAATGTTTTTGCCCTAAAAAATAGCAATTGCATATGATTCAATTAAATATATCACTGTGGCTCTGATAGTCAAACATCCTTTGTAAAATGGATAAAATGTACTCACTTAGGGTTCTTGTGAGGGTTAAATGAGCCACTTGATGTATATAGCACATAGGACAATATCTGACTCTCACAAGATGTTAGGAATAACGATGATAATGATAAAAATTTTATATTTCCCCTATTTGACATGGAATTATCAATAAAATCAACAGCTTTCTACTATGGTATTTTCCTTATGCAATTTGTCTATATGAGCTATACACAGGTATATTAGCCTCTGTCTATGGTCATTCACCGCCATGTCATATGCCCAGGGCACCCTTTCCTAGAAGCTCATCTCTCCATCATTTTACAGCAATATTTTGTGAGAGCTGACAGACATGGTACTTAAAACCTTTCCAAATATATGCTGGAGAAAACCAAAACTAGTTAGAAAGAATATTAGAGAAGCTCTTAAAGAAAGAGTCAACTTCTTAATACAAACAGCAAGAGAGGTCAACTGGGATATATATTTATCTTCATTTGGTTTGTACTACTAAAAGGACAAAAGGAAAATTTAAATGTAAATGAAAACTTTAAAAATGACAGGAAGATCCCAAAGAAGTCTAAATAAGAGGAAAACTAGGTTTTAGGGTTTCTCAGTTTATAAAATGTTTTAACATATATACTCTAATTTCTAAGTTAGAAAGAGTTGATAATTTCTCACTTTTTGTATGATGTTAAATATTAAGAAAACTAAAACCCAGATCATATAGGTAATAAAGTGATGTTAAAACTAAAATTCAGATTTCCCAACCTCAAGAGTCTAGTATTTTGTCTCCCACTCCCCTCATTATTATGCTCTCTCAGTGGAAGTCACCATGATAAATTACTGTGGACACATGATTAATTTAACAAGTACTTACTGAGGGTATAATATGTGCATATTTCTATGGTCAATTCACCCACAGAAACCACAGATGAAAATTCTAATGAGAAAAGAATACAGGCTTTGAAACAAAGGAAACCAGGAAAAGGAATGCTGCACAATCACACAGTTTTACACACAATAACTCCAGTACGACCTCATTTTAACTAATTACATATGCAATGACCCTATTTCCAAATATCACATTCTGAGGTACTGGGTTAGGGCTTCAACAAATGAGTTTTGGGAGGACGCAATTCAACCTATAACACGTGATAACACACAACATGCAGGAAGAAGATAGAGGAAGTAAAAAATCCAAGATCATTTCATTGTCTGGGAAGCGGCAACATAAACTCATACAAGACTGTAATAAGTCAAGATGCATATTGAATACTCTACATTGTCCACTAAAAGAAGAAGAAAAGAGTGTATAACTACACCAGGTTTATAGAGGAGAGAAATGGAAATTAAAAATTAGTCATCCAAAAGAAAGCTAGAGAGAAAAAAGCAAAGCAAAACAAAACAAAAAACCTAAAAAAAACAAAACAAAACCAAAAAACCCCCATAAAACAAGAGGGACAAATAGAAAGCAAATACTAAGATGATAAGTCTAAACCAAAAAATGTCAGTAACAATACTAAACATAAATTAATTAAATGCTCACACAAAATTTCAAAAACTGTAAACTTAATAATAATTTTAAAAACTATATACAAACAGAAGGCAGTAACAGGAAGATAGCTGGAAAATACCTATCTATTAGAAAACTAAATATAAGTCAAAGAAGAAATCACAAGGGAAATTAGACTGTTTTAAACTGAATGAAAATAAAAACATGACATCAAAATTTGTGGGATACAGCTAAAATATTAATGCTAAAAACATAAAATATAAAACTCTACATTTAAATAAACCAATGTTCAGAGGAAATTTACAGCAGTAACACTTAGAAAAGAAGGAAGTTCTCAAATCAATCACCTAAGCGTCCACCTTAAGAAACCAGAAAAAGAAGAGCAAATTAAACCCAAAATAAGTAGAAGACAGGAAAAAATAATAGCAGAAATACAAAACAATAGAGAAAATCAATAAAACCAAAGCTGATTTTTAAGGAAAAATCAGTAAAATGGATGTCCTTCTAGACACCCTGCAGAAATAAAACAGAAGACACAAATTATCCATATCAGAAATGAAAGAGGAGACATTATTACAGATTCTACAGACATTAAAATGATAATAAAGGAATATTATAAATAACTTATACCAGTACATTCAATGATTTAGATGAAATACGCACATCCCTTCAAAGAAACAAACTACCAAAGCTAAGTTAAGAAAAAAATACATGAAAACTCTTTGCAAATGCTTGTAGAAAAGAGAAGAGGAGGGAACACTTCGCAATGCATTCTATGAGGCCAGCATTACCTGACATGAAAAGCAGACAAAAATAGTAAAATAAAACAAAATTATAGACCTATCCCTCATGAACATAGACAAAAGTTTTAAGAAAATGTGACGCCAAATCCACAATATATAAAAATGACAATACCTAATGCCTAAGTGGGGTTTATCCCTGGAATGCAAGGCTGGTTTAGCATTTTAAAATCAATATATTAACGGTGAAAGACTGAACACTTTCCAAGATCAAGAAAGATGTCTTCTCTCTTCACTTAAAATAATCATTGGATTGGAGGTTGTATCCAATTAAAAAGGCAACAAAAAGACATATAAGGCTTCCAAATTGGAAAGGAAGAAGTAAAACTATTTCTATTTGCAGACAATATAATCATCTATGTAGAAGATTCCAAAGTCTACAAAAAACAGCTACTAGGACTAATAAGTGAGTTTAGCAAAGTTGCAGGATAAAAGGTCAATATACAAAATTCAGTTTTATTTCTATATACTCAAAAAGGACCATGAGAAATTGAAATTAAAAATACAATTTAGAATATTATCAAAAATATGAAATATTTAGGTATAAATTTGACCAAAGATGTCCCTAAGAGAAAGAAAGCTTAAATAAGAGATATACCATGTTCATGGATCAAAAGACTCCATATTGTTAAGATGTCAATTCTCCCAAATTTATCTACAGATTCAATTCAATTCCAATAAAAATTCCAGCAGGATTTTTTATAGTAATTGACAACTTGATTCTAAATTTTATATAGAAATGTAAAGAAACTAGAATAGCCAATAAAATTTTGAAAAGAAGAACAAAGTTAGAAGATTTACATTATCCGATTTCAAGGCTTATTATACAGCTTATTATCAAGACAAATTGTATTGGTGTAAATATAGACATATGAAGTAACAAAATAGAATAGAGAGTCCAATAATAAACCTACATGTTCAACCGAATTTCAACAAAGGTACCATGGCAATTCAATGGGAAAAGGATAACCTTTTCAACACATGGCACTGGAACACTGGACAGCCATAGGTTAAAAAAAAAAGTGTAAACCTCAACCCTTACCTCATATACAAAAATTAACTTGAAATCAATCACAGACATAAATAAAACAGCTAAAACTTTAAAACTTTTAGATGGAAACATAGGAGAAACTCTTAGTGACTTCGGGTTTGGCAAAGATTTCTTAATTAGGACATAAAAAGAACTTAGTACAAAAGAAAAAAAATGTAATAAACTAAGCATTTGAATTTAAAACTTTAGCTCTTCAAAAGACACTATTACTAAAATAAAAAGCAACTCATAAACTAGGAGAAGATATTTACAAAACATATAAGTACAAAGGACTTGTGTCTAAAATATATAAAGAACTTTAAACTCAATAAGACAAACATGGGCAACAGATCTGAACAGACACTTCACAAAAGAAGATATTTGAATGGAAAATAAACACATTAAAAGATAGCATTATTAACCATTAGGGAACTGCAAATTAAAATCATGAGATATTCCTACACATTCACTATAATGGCTAAAATGAAAAAGAATGATGACAGGCAGAGGCTGGCCAACATGTGGAGCAACTGAAACTCTTATGCACTGCTGGGGGGAATGTAAAATTGAATAGCTACTCTGGAAAACAGTTTGGCAGCTTCTTAAATATTTAAATATACACCCCTCACACATCCCAGTCATTCTATTACGAGGCATTTACCCAAGAGAAATGAAAGCATATGTCCACACAAAGACTTGTAATGAATCTTCACAGCAGGCATATTTATGATGGCCAGAAAATAGAAACAAATCAAATGTCCATCAACTGGTAAATGAATAATAAAAAATGTATACCCATACAATAGACTGTTACTTAGCATCGAAAAGGGCAAACTACTGAAATATGAATAAACATGGATAAATCTCAGAGTATACACTGTATGCTTCCACATATGTAATATGTTATATTATGTAAATTAATTTACATTAATAGAAAGCAGATCAGTGGTTGCCAGGAGATAGGTGTAGGCTGAGAATGATAAATTATAAAGGGGCATGAGGAAACCTCTGGGGTGATAGACCTGTTCAATAACTTGATTCTGATGTTGGTTTCACAGATGTATACATATGTCAAAATGCATTAAACTGCACACTGTAAATATGTGTTTATTTTGTGTCATTTGCATATCAGTAATAAAGCTGTTAAAAAGGGGAGATGGAACATAAAAACTACCAATCAACATAAAAGAAAACAAAAGAAGAGAGAAAAAAGAACTTCAAACATGAAGAACAAATGAAATATTAAAAACTAATCAATTCTAAAGAAGTCAAGATTTGAGAGAGAAAAAGAACACAGACCAGAGAGGACAAATAAAAAACAAATAGTAAGAAGGCAGATTTAGACTTCAAACCGTCAGTAATTTTATTAAATAAAAATGGAATAAATGCTTCAAATGAATTCAAATACTGTCAGGTTAGATTTTTAAAACTGCACAATAATAGGAGGCATATCTAACATATAAGGAAACAGAAAATGTAACAGGAGGAAAAAAATATATATCTTGCAAACATAAACCAAAAGAAAGACAGTATAGCTATATTAATATTAGACAAATTAAAAGCAAAGAATATTAGACAAATTAAATTACTGGAGATAAATTGAAATATTTCATATGGTAAAAGATTTGATTTATCAAAAAGATGTACATATTCAAAATTCAAAGGTACTAATAGCTTCAATATATATAAAGCAAAATCTGACAGAGCTATAAAGAAAAAAGGAGAAATCTACAATCTCAATAAAAGATTTCAACACATCTCTCACTGTAACCAGTTAGAGAAGCAGACTAAAAACTACTACTAATAATAATCAAATGACTTAAAATATAATTAATAAACTTTAATTGACATATATAGATACTTTACCCATAGCCACACAATTCTTTTAAGAGTACATTGAATATTTAAAATAATTGACCAAAGAGTAGTCCACAAATCAAATCTCAGCATATTCCAAAGGACTGAAATCAAAGTGTGCTCTCCGACCACAAAGCAATTAAGCTGGAAATTAATAATAAAGAGACAAGTAGAACATTCTTATGTGTTTGTAATTTAAGAAATACACTCCTAAAGAGTCTATGGGTCAACAAAGCAATCACAATGAGAATTAGAAATATTCTTAACTGAACAGCACATAAAACACAAAATATTAAAACTTGTGACTTTATAGCTAAAGCTATTCCTAGAGGTACATTCATAGTCTTTAATGCATATATTACAAGAAAGAGTGCAAATCAGTATGGTAACGCTCCATCTTTAGAGGTTAGATAAGAATTGCAAATTAAACTCAAAGAAAGTAAAATGAAGGAAATAATAAAAGAGCAGAAATCAGTAATACAGAAAACAAGCATACAATGTAGAGACTGGAAAAAGGCAAAACCTGGTTTTTAAAAAAACTAACAACTTAAACTGAAAAGACTAACACAGAGAAAGAAAGAGGAGAAAGAACAAAAACACACAAATATCTAATATCAGGAAAGAAAAGAAGGAAATCATTACAGACCTCATAGATGTGTGCTGTGTAATATCATGGCCACTTACCACATGAAACTACTGAAAATTTAAATTATTTACAATGCAATAAAATTAAAAATCTAGTTCCTTAGTCACACTAGCCAAATTTCAAGTGCTTAACAGTCACATCTCATATTGGACAGCACAGATATATAACATTTTCATAACGGCAGAAAGTTCAATTGGACAGCACTGTTATAAATATTTAATGAAAATAAAAAGATATTATGAACAACTTTACAGTGATAAATTTAATAATTTAAACAAATCAACACACTCCTAAGAAAAACACAACTTACTTAAACTGACATGGAAAGAAACATAAAACCCGAATGGTCATATAAGTATTAAAGAAACCATATCCCAATTAAAAATCATCCTTCCGACAAAGATGTGGAGACTAAACAACATGCTACTGAACAACCAAGGGGTCGTTGATGAAATTAAAGGAGAAATCAAAAGCTATCTGGAGACAAATGAAAAGGAAAATACACCATACCAACTCATATGGGATGCAGCAAAAGCAGTCCTGAGAGGGAAATTCATAGCAATACAAGCTCACCTTAACAAACAAGAAAAATCCCAAATAAATAACCTTAAATTGCACCTAACAGAGTTGGAAAAAGAAGAACAGACAAAGCCCCAAATCAGCAGAAGGAGGGAAATAATAAAAATCAGAGCAGAAATAAATGAAATTGAAACCAAAAAAACAGTAGAAAGGATCAATGAAACAAAGAGCTGGTTCTTTGAGAAGATAAATAAAATTGACAAACCCTTAGCCAGACTCACTAAGGAAAAAAGGGAGAAGACTCAAATAAATAAAATTAGAAATGAAAGAGGAGAAATTACAACAGACACCACAGAAATACAAGGGATTATTAGGGAATACTATGAAAAACTTTATGCCAACAAATTGGACAACCTAGAGGAAATGGACAAATTCTTGGACGCATACAACCTCCCAAAACTGAATCAAGAAGAAACAGAGAATCTGAACAGACCAATCACAAGTAAAGAGATTGAAACAGTAATCAAAAACCTCCCAAAAAATAAAAGCCCAGGACCAGATGGCTTCCCTGGAGAATTTTATCAAACGTTCAAAGAAGATTTAGCACCTATCCTTCTCAAACTATTCCAAAAAATAGAGGAAGATGGAATACTTCCCAACACATTCTATGAGGCTGACATCATGCTGATACCAAAGCCTGACAAGGACAATACAAAGAAGGAAAACTACAGGCCAATATCGCTGATGAACATAGATGCAAAAATCCTCAACAAAACATTGGCAAACCGAATACAGCAATACATCAAAAAGATCATACACCACGATCAAGTGGGATTTATACCAGGGACACAGGGATGGTTCGACATCCGCAAATCAATCAATGTGATACACCACATTAACAAAATGAAGAATAAAAACCACATGATCATCTCAATCGATGCAGAGAAGGCATTCGACAAGATCCAGCATCCATTTATGATAAAAACTCTCAACAAAATGGGTATAGAAGGAAAGTACCTCAACATAATAAGGGCCATATATGACAAACCTACAGCAAACATCCTACTCAACAGGGAACAACTGAAAGCCATTCCTTTGAGGACAGGAACAAGACAAGGGTGCCCACTCTCACCACTCTTATTCAACATAGTACTGGAAGTTCTGGCCAGAGCAATTAGGCAAGAAAAAGGAATAAAAGGACTCCAAATAGGCAATGAAGAAGTGAAACTCTCACTATTTGCAGACGACATGATCCTATACATAGAAAACCCCAAAAATTCCATCGGAAAGCTACTAGAAACAATCAACAACTACAGTAAAGTGGCAGGGTATAAAATCAACTTACAAAAATCAATTGCATTTCTATACACTAACGATGAAAAAACAGAAAGAGAACTCAAAAAGACAATCCCATTTACAATTGCAACAAAGAGAATAAAATATCTGGGAATACATTTAACCAAGGAGGTCAAAGACCTATACAATGAAAACTATAAGACACTATTGAAAGAAATCGAGGAGGACATAAAGAAATGGAAAAATATTCCATGCACATGGATTGGAAGAATAAATATAGTTAAAATGTCCATTCTACCTAAAGCAATCTACAGATTCAATGCAATCCCAATCAGAATCCCAATGTCATTCTTCACGGCAATAGAACAAAAGATACTGAAATTCGTATGGGGCAACAAAAGAGCCCGAATAGCTAAAGCAATTCTGAAAAAAAAGAACAAAGCTGGAGGCATCACAATCCCTGATTTCAAAATATACTATAAAGCTACAGTAATCAAAACAGCATGGTACTGGTACAAGAATAGACACACAGATCCATGGAACAGAATTGAAAGCCCAGAAATAAAACTACACACCTATGGACAGCTCATCTTCGACAAAGGAGCAAAGAACATACAATGGAGAGAGGGAAGTCTCTTCAATAAATGGTGCTGGGAAAATTGGACAGCAACATGCAAAAGAATGAAAGTAGACCATCTCCTATCGCCATATACAAAAATCAATTCAAAATGGATCAAAGACCTGAAAGTGAGACCTGAAACTATAAAACTCCTGGAAGAAAATATAGGCAGTACACTAATTGCGATTGGACATAAAGGGATCCTTTCAGATTCCATGTCTACCCAGACAAGGGAAACAAAAGAAAAAATAAACAAGTGGGACCTCATCAGACTAAAGAGCTTCTACAAGGCAAATGAAACCAGGATCAAAATGAATAAACAACCCACCAGCTGGGAGAAAATATTTGCAAATCGTTTGTCCGACAAGGGATTAATCTCAGTAATATACAAAGATCTCATACAACTGAGCAACAAAAAAACAAACAACCCGATCAAAAAAGTGGGCAGAGGATATGAACAGACATTTTTCCAAGGAAGAGATACAGATGGCCAATAGACACATGAAAAGATGTTCAACATCACTAATCATCAGGGAAATGCAAATCAAAACTACACTGAGATATCACCTTACACCGGTTAGAATGGCTATAATCACAAAGACAAATAACAACAAATGCTGGAGAGGTTGTGGAGAAACGGGGACCTTCATTCACTGCTGGTGGGAATGCAAACTGGTGCAGCCTCTATGGAAAACAGTATGGAGAGTCCTCAAAAAATTAAAAATAGAAATACCGTATGATCCAGCAATACCACTCTTGGGCATCTACCCAATGGACGTGAAATCAACCATCACAAGAGGCGTATGCACCCCTATGTTCATTGCAGCATTATTCACTATAGCCAAGAAGTGGAAGCAACCCAAGTGTCCCTCAACTGAAGTTTGGTTAAAGAAGATGTGGTATATACATACAATGGAATACTACTCAGCCATAAGAAAAGACACAATTGTCCCATTTGCAACAACATGGAAGGACCTAGGGGTATTATGTTAAGTGAAATAAGCCAGAGAGAGAAGGACAGACACTGCATGAACTCACTCATATATGGAATATAAGTGAACACACGGACAGAGAGAACTGATTGGTGGTTACCAAGGAGAAGGGGGGTGGGGGGGCACAAAGGGTGAAGGGTTACATCCACAAGGTGACGGACAAACAAAAATGTACAACTAAAACCCCACAGTGGTATAAACTAAGACATCAATAAAAAATTAAAAAAAAAAAATCATCCTTCCAAATACTACTCAGCCATAAAAAAAGACAAAGTTGTCCCATTTGCAACAACATTGACGGACCTTGAGGGTATGATGTTAAGTGAAATAAGCCAGACAGAGAAAGACAAATACTGATTGATTTTCCTTATATGTGGAAGATAACAAATACATGGGTAAAGAGAACAGATTAGTGGTTACCAGAGGGGAAGGGGGTTTGGGGGTGGGCGAAAGGGGCAAAGGGGCACATATGTATAGTGATGGACCAAAATTAGACTAGTGGTGGTGAGCATGATGAAGTCTATTCAGAAATTGATAAATAATAATGTACACCTGAAATTACACAATGTTATAAACCATTATGATCTCAATAACACTACTGGAAAATAATCATCCCTTCAAGAGAACATAGATGGATTTACCAGTGATTTCTTCTAAATATTTATGGAAGAAATAATTCCAATCTTATGCAACTCTTCTAGGAAATAAAAATAAAGAACAAAGAAAACATAGGCAAAACACTTTGAGACCTATGGCATGGTAAAAAGTTTTCATGCATGACCCCAGAGAACAATACATAAAAGAAAAAAATAATAAACTGGACTTTATAAAAATTAAAAGCTCTTGCTCTGCCAAAGATCCTGTTAAGAAGATGGAAAGACAAGTTACAGACCAAGAGAAAATACTTCCAAACCAACTGTCTGATAAAAAGGGTGCATATTACAAATATATAAAGAACTCTCAAACATCAATAGCAAAAAAAAGCAAATAATCCAATTAGAAAAGAGGCAAAAGACATGAGGAAAGATTTCACTGAAGATGATATACAGATGGCAAATAAGTACATGAACATATGTTCAACATAACACTCATTAGGGAAAAGGAAATTAAAAATATGATGAGCTATCACTACACACCTATTAGAATAGGTAATATAAAAAACAGTTACAATGCCAAATGCTAGTGAGGATGCGAAGAAACTGGATCTCTCATATATTGCTGAAGGGAATGTATAGGCAAACATATACACTTTTCCAGAGTGCAGCCACTCTGGAAAACAGTTTGTAGTTCCTCAAAATGTTAAACATAGAGCTACTATATAACCCAGCAACTCCACTTCCAGGTCTATACCTACGAGAAACAAAGACTTATATCCACACAAAACACTGCATTTATAGCAGCTTTATTTGTAACGGGTAAAAACTGGAAACAATCAAAATGTCCTTAAATAGGTGAATATTTCAACAAACTATAGTCTATGCATACCATGGAATATTATTTGGCAATAACAAGGAAAAACTACTGATATACTCAAACACTTGAATAGATATTAAAGGGCATAATGTGAGTTTTAAAAAGTCCATCTCAGCATCTAAATATATATAAAGCAAATGTTAACAGACCTAAAGGAAGAAATAGACAGCAATACAATAATAGTGGGTGACTTTAATATCCCACTTTCATAGGTGGATAGATCATCCAGACAGAAAATCAACAAGGAAACATCAGCCTTAATATGTTAGACCAGATAGACTTAACAGATATATACAGAACACTCCACCCAAAAGCAACAGAACACACATTCTCCTCAAGTGCACATGGAACATTCTCCAGGATAGATCATATGTTAGGCCGTAAAACAAGTCTTAATAAATTTGAGAAGATTGAAATCACATCAAGCACCTTTTCCTACCATAATGGTATGAAGGTAGAAAGCAACTACAAAAAGAAAACTGGAAAACTCACAATATATGGAGATTAAACAACATGCTACTCAACAACCAATGGGTCAAAGAAGAAATCAAAAGAGAAATCAAAAAATATCTTGAGACAAATGAAAATGGAAACACAACATACCAAAACTTATGGGATGTAGCAAAAGCATTTCTAAGAGGGAAGGTCACAGCAACAAATGCCTACATCAAGAAATAAGAAAAATCTCCAATAACAACCTAACTTTACAACTCTAGCAACTAGAAAAAGAAGAACAAATGAATTCCAAAGTTAGCAGAAGGAAGGATATAACAGAGATCAGAGTGGAAATAAACAAATAGAGACTACAAGACAACAGAAAAGGTCAATGACTAAGGGCTGGTTCTATGAAAAGATAGACAAAATTGACAAACCTTTAGATAGACTCACCAAGAAAAAAAGAGAGAGGACTCAAATAATATCAGAAATGAAAGAGGAGACCTTACAACTGATACCACAGAAATACAAAGGATCATAAGAGACTACTATGAATAATTAAATGCCAACAATAAATGCCAAGAAACTGGACAACCTAGAAGAAATGCATAAATTCCTAGAAACATACAACCAAGACTGAATCATGAAATAGAAAAGCTTAACACACCAGTTACTAGTAAAGAGATTGAATCAGTAATAAAAATCACTCAACAAAAGTCCAGGATCAGAGAGCTTCACTGGTGAATTCTACCAAACATTTAAACAAGAATTAATACCAATCCTTCTCAAACTCTTCCAAAAAATAAGAAAAGAGAGAACACTTCTGAACTCATTTTACAAGGCCAGCATTACCCTGATACCAAAACCAGACAAGGATGCCACAAGAAAATATTAATTACGGGCCAATCTATGAACACAGATGCAAAAATCCTCAATAAAATGTTAGCAAGCTGACTTCAATATTACATTAAAAGGATCATACATCATGATCAAGTGGGATTTATTCAAGAGATGCAAGGATGCTTCAACATCTGCAAATCAATCAATTATGATATGCCACATTAACAAAATGAAGGTTAAAATTATATGATCATCTTAATAGATGCAGAAAAAAAACATTTGACAAAATTCACCATATATTTATGATAAAGACTCTCAACAAAGTGCATATAGAGGGAAAACACCTCAGCATAATAAAGACCATATATCATAAGCCCACAGCTAACATCATACTCAACAGTGAAAAGCTGAGAACTTTCCTCTAAGATCAGGAACAAGATAAGGACACCCATTCTCACCACCTTTACTCAACATAGTATTGGCAGTCCTAGCCAGAGCAATTAGGCAAGAAAAATAAATAAATGCATCCAAATTGGGAAGGAAGAAGTAAAAATGCACCTTTTGCGGATGACATGATATTACACATAGAAAACCCTAAAGACTCCACCAAAATGTTAGAAATCAATGAATTCAGTAAAGTTGCAGGATACAAAATCAATATACAAAAATTTATTGCATATCTATACACTATAACAAACTATCAGAAAGAGAAATTAAGAAAACAATCCCAATTACATTGCATCAAAAAGACTAAAATACCTAGGAATAAATTTAACCAAGCAGGTGAAAGACTTGTACACTGAAAATTATAAGACATTGATAAAAGAAATTGAAGAAGACACAAATAAATGGAAAGGTTTTCCATGCTCATGACTGGAAGAATTAATATTGTAAAAATGTCCATACTACCCAAAGAAATCTACAGATTCAATTCAACCCCTACTAAAATTCCAATGGGATTTTTCACAGAAATAGAACAAACAATCCTAAAATTTGTATTAAACCACAAAAGACCCCCAAAAGCCAAAGCAATCTTGAGAAAGAAAAGTAAAGCTGGAGGCATCACGATCCCTGGTTTCAAACTATATTACAAAGCTATAATCATCAAAATAGTATGGGATTGGCATAAAAACACTCACATAGATCGATGGAACAGAATAGAGAGGCTAAAAATAAACCCACACATATATGGTCAATTAATTTATGATAAAGAAGCCATGAATACACAATGGGGAAAGGACAGTCTCTTCAACAAATGGTGTTGGGAAAACTAGACAGTAACATGCAAAAGAATGAAACTGGACCACTATCTTACACCAGACACAAAAGTCAACTCATCATGCATTAAATACTTGAAGGTAAGACCAGAAACCATGAGACTCCTAGAAGTAAACATAGACAGTAATCTCCTCGATATCAGTCTTGGTGATGATTTTTTGGATTTGACATCAAAAGCAAAGGCAACAAAAGCAAAAATAAACAAGTGGGACTACATCAAACTAAGAAACTTCTGCACAGTAAAGGAAACCATCAATAAAATGAAAAGGCAACCTACTGAATGAGAGAAAATATTTGCAAATGATATATCTGATAAGGGATTAATACCTAAAAAGAAACAAGGTACTCATACAGCTCAATAGGAAAAAACCCCAAATAACCTGATTGAAAAATGGGCAAGAGACATTTTTCCAATGAAGATTTACAGATGGCCAACAGGTACACGAAGAGATGCTTAATACCACTAATCATCAGGAAAATGCAAATGAAAACCACAATAAGATATCACTCACATCTGTTAGAATGGCTATTATCCAAAAGACAAGAAGTAACAAGTGTTGGCGAGGACGTGCAGAAAAGGGAACCCTTGTGCACTGTTGGTGAAAATGTAAATTGGTGCAGCCACTATGGAAAACAGTATGGAGGTTCCTCAACACATTAAAAATAGAACTACCATATGATCCAGCAATTCCACTTATGGGTATTTATTAGAAGAAAATGAAAACACTAATTCATAAAGATATATGCACCCCCATGGTCACTGCAGCATTACTTACAATAGCCAAGCTATGGAAACAACCTAAGTGTCCACTGATGGAGGAATGGATAAAGAAAATGTGATACACACACACGGGAATATTATTCTCCCATAAAAAAAGAAGGAAATCTTGACATTTGAGATACCATGGATGGACCTTGAGGGCATTATGCTATGTGAAATAAGTCAAAGAGAGAAAGACAAATACTGTATGATTTCATTTACAATTCCACTTTTCTTAGTGGAATTAAACAAAAACAAAAACAAATAAGCTCATAGACAAAAAGAACAGGTTGGTGTCTACCAGAGGTGGGGTGGGGGTGGTAGGTGCATGAAATGGGTGAAGGGGGTCAAATGGTACAAACTTCCAGTTATAAAATAAGTAAGTCATGAGGATGTAATATACAGCATGGTGACTACAGTTAATAACATGATATTGCATATTTGAAAGTTACTAGGACACTAAATCTTAAAAGTTCTCATCACAAAAAAAAATTTGTAACTGTATGGTGACAAATGTTAATTAGACCTATTGTGATCATTTCGCAATATATACAAATAGCAAATCATTATGTTGTACATGTGAAACTAATATAATGTTATATGTCAATTATACCTCATTAAAAAGAAAGAAAGAAAAATAAAAGGCGTAAAAAAGAAGTCAATTTCAAGAGATCACAGTGAATGATTCCACGTATATAACATTCTCAAAATGACAAACCTGTAGAAATAAAATAAATTAGCGCTTGTCAGAGGTTAAGAATAGTGGGAAAGAGATGGGTGTGAATATAAAGAAGCATGAGTGCTACATTTGTGTCCTGTATTTTAAATAGTTCCATATTTTGATTGCAGTGGTTGTTACATAAATCTACACATGATAAAATGTCATACAACTATACATAGCCATTGTACTAACATCAATTTCTTGGTTTTGAAATTGTATTGTAGTTACATAAGATAAAACCATTAGGGAAAACTGGGTGAAAGGTACATAAGAACTCTCTGTACTGTCTTTGCAACTTCCCACAAATCTAAAATTATTTCAAAATAAAAAGTCAAAAAAAGGAAACAATTCATATTTTATAAGTCCAGGATATGACTGACATCAAACCTGACAAAGATATTATAAGTAAAGAAAATCACAGGCCAATCTCTCTCATAAACATAAAAGCAAAAATCCTAAACAAATATTAGCAAATCAAATCAAATAAAATGTATTTATTCCAGGAAAGCAAGGTGGTTTAATATTAGAAAAACAATCAAGATAATTCATCTCATTAACAAAGTAAAGGTAAAAAGGCATGCAATCACCTTAATTGATGCAGAAAAAAGTATTTGATATTTGACAACATTCCTTATTAACAAATAAGAGTTCTGAATTGCCAGCATCACTACTCGTGTGCTTTGGGGCCATTACTAAGTAAATAAGGGTTACTTGAACACAAGCACTGTGATACTGCAACAGTCGATCTGGTAACTGAGGCAGCTACTAAGTGACTAACAGGCAGGTAGCATATACAGCATGAACACGCTTGACAAAGGGATGATTCATGTCCCGGGCAGGATGAAGTGGGACAGTGCAAGATTTTATAACACTACTCAGAATAGTGCACAATTTAAAACATGAATTGCTTATTTCTGGAATTTTCCATTTAATATTTTCAGACTGTGGTTGACCACAGGTAACTGAAACTGTGGAAAGTTGAACTGTGGATAAGGGGGTACTACTGTATCTCAGCCGCTGCTGCCTCAAGTTACAGAAAACAGTTGGGCAAACAATAGATTAACCAAAAAGCTTGGGAAGAAAGGCTGACAAATGAGATGCTCTCACATCTCTGGATCTAGGCCATGTACATGCTCAGGGCTGTGAGCATGCTCAAAAAGACCAGAGAGGGACCTAAGTTCTCATCTGCTGCTGCTCTTGAGGCTCTTTGAAAGCAGAAAGTAAAGGCTAAGGCAGAGTTGTAAACTGCCTGTCTGAGTGTGAAAGGCAAGCCCCAACACATACACAGAGTCCATGGCAAAGACTGGAAGAATTTTTGGCTCCAAGCATTTAAGGAAATCTCTGTCCAATTATTAGCTGATCACTAAGCTAACGAAACAGGGACTTCTGGCCACACACGACAAAAAAATACAAAGTTCATAGAATTAGTTCAGAAAAGTCACTAACAAACAAATAACTACAATATGTCCAACATAACAACAAATCCTGGAAGGGGAAGAGAATCTGATTTCCAGAGTTGCCAATTTATAATATTCACAACATCCAGTTTTCAACAACAATAACAATTACAAGGCCTGCAAAGAAACAATACAGTAAGCCCATACAAAGGAAAAAAAAAAGTAAATAGAAACTGCCTGAGGAAGACCAGACAATGGACTTTTTAGACAAAAGCTTTAAATTGCTATTTTAAATATGTCAACAAGCTAAAGGAAACTATGTCTAAAGAACTAAAGGAAAGTATGAGAACAATGTATCACCTAATTGAAAACATCAATCAATAGATAAAAATTATTAAAAGGAATAAAAATAGAAATTCTGAGGTCAAAAAGTATAAATCAAAAATGCACTAGAGGCGCTCAACAGCAAATTTAAACAGGCAAAAGAAAGAATCAGCAAGTTTAAAGATAGATCCATTGAGATTATCTGGTCTGAGGAAAAGAAAGAAAAGAGAATGAATAAAGCCCCAGAGACCTGTCGGATACATCGAGCCTATTAACGTATTCATAATGAAAGTGATGAGAAGGGGAAAGAGAAGAAGGATGGGTGATGGGGGAAAAGAGAGAATATTTGAAGAATGAAGGTCAAATATTTCTAAAATCTGAAGCTCAATGAACTCCAAAGGATAAACTCAAAGAGATCCACATCTACATACATCATAATCAACCCATCAAAAGCTAAAAACAAAGAGAGAATCTTGAAAAGAGGAAAGGAGAAGCAACTCATCATTTACAAGGGATCCTAATAAGATTAACATCTGATTTCTAATCAGAAACAATGTAGGCCAGAAGGCAGTGGAATGATGTATTCAAAGTGCTGAAAGAAAAAGTAGTCAACCAAAAATTATTTATTTGGCAAAACTATCCTTCAAAAATGAAGGAGAAATTAAGACATTCCCAGACAAACAAAAAGTGAGAGAATTTGTTGCTAGCAGACTGGGCCTACAAGTGTTAAAGGGAGTCCTTCAGAATGAAATGAAGGGTTATTAAACAGTAACTCAATGGCATATGAAGAAATAAACACCAGGAAAGGTAAGTATATAGGTAAATATAAAAGAGAACATAAATGTATTTTTCATTTGTAATTCCTTTTCTTTTTTTTACCTTATTAAAAGACAATTGCATAAAGCAATAATTATAAATCTAGGTTGACAGGCACACAATATATAAAGCTTTAATCTGTGACAGTAACAGACTATATGGGGGAAAGTTTTTGTACACTGTTGAAACTAAATTGGCATTAATCCTAACTAGATTGTTATAAATTAAGATGTTAACTGTAATCCCTAGAGAAACCACAAAACACATGTCTACAGAAAGACTTGTATGTGAATATTCATAGCATCTTTATTTATGACAGCCCAAAAGTAGAATCAAACCAAATGTCCATTAGCTGATGAATGGATAAACAGTAAGAGATACATCCATACAATGAAATATTATTCAGCCATAGGAAGAAATGAAGTATTGTTAAATACTACAGAATGGATGAACCTTGAAAACATTATGCCAAGCCAAACACAAAAGGGCACATATTGTATGATTCAAATTACATGAAATGTCTCGAATAGGAAATGCATAGAGACAGAAAGCAGATTAGTGGTTGCCAGGGAAGGGGAGAGTGGAGAATTGGAGTAACTGCTAACAAGTGAGGGTTATTTATTTATTTTTTTGGTGTGATGAAAACAATCCCAAATTAGATAGTGATGATGGTTAGACAACACAGTAAATAGACTAAAACCACTGAAGTGTACATTTTTAAACAGTGAATTGTATGTTATGTGAAGTTTATCTCAATTAAAATGCTATTAAAAGCCTACAGCATACATCATATTTAATAGTGAAATGATAAAAACTTAATAAATAATGTTAATGATGAAATAAAAAATTCCAAAGATGAAAGCTTTTTTGGAGATTGGAAATGACACAAGGATACTTATTATCATCACTTTCAGTCTCCATGTATTAGAGATCCTTATCAGCACAAAAAGAAAGAAAAGTATAATATTCAGAGAAATTATTAGAATTAAAAAATAAATTTAGCAAGGTTGCTGGATACAAGGTTTTTATACAAAAATCAATTGTATTCCTATATATCAAATATAATTAGGAAGTGAAATTCAAGAAACAATATCATATACAATGTCATTTAAAAACACTAAATAATCAGAAAATACCCAGTCCAAAAAAAAATGTGCAATATGTACACACAAAAAGCTGCAACACATTATTTAAAAAATTTTCTGAATGAATGGATTTATTCATGGATTGTAGAGTCAATGCTGTCTGAATGCTAATTCTTCCAAAACGGATCTATATATTCAATATAATCCCAATTGACAATCTCAGCTGAATAATTTATGGAAAATGATAAGTTACTTTTAAAATTTATATGAAAATGTAAAGTGGCAATCTTATAGGAGGAAAACAAAGCTGGAAAATTACTGTACCAGATACCTATTATGAAGCTACGGTAATTAAGACAGTATGGTATCAGCACAAGGATGGACAAGTTGATTAATGGAACAAAGTAGAAACAGACCCACACAGTTATGGACACTTGTTTTATGATAAAGGTGGCATCTGTAGAACTATAGGAAGCAGTCTTTTCATTAATTGGCATTGGGCCAAATGGTTTGGAAAACTTTTGAAAAAAAATTAAACTTGATCATTACTTTACACCAAACATAAAAATCAATTCCAGGGGATTACTGATATAAATGTAAAATGTAGAATATTAAAGTTTCTAGAAGGATTTGAAAATATCTTTATGACTTTGAGGTGGGAAAATATTTCCTAAACACAACACAAAAAACACCAAATAACAGAAAGGAAAGACTGATGATTAAAATTAGTAACTCTGGTCATCAAAAGACACGATTGGGAGAGTGAAGAGCCAAGCCAGAGTGGGAAAAAATATGTGCAAAAGACTCATTTCTGAAATACATAAAGAATTCTTTACAAATCAGTATGAAAAAACATAGGCAACCCAATAAAAAAAAAGACTTGAAAAGGCACTTCACATAGGAGGACATCAGTGTGCAATAAACATAAGAAACAGTGTTCAATCTTACTCATCAAAGAATGTGCAAATTAAACCACACGTAGATATCACTACATACCTACCAGAATGATTAAAATATAAAAGACTTCACCAAGTGTTGGTAAAGATATAGAGTAACTGGAATTTTCATACCCTGCTACTGAAGTATAAATCGATACAAACATTAAAAAAAAACAAAACTGCTTAGAAGTATTCACTGAAGTTGACCCTGCAACTTAACTCCAAACAAATTTACACATATGTGTACTAAAAGTACAATAACATTCACAGGAAAGTTATTCATTATAGCTGAAAATTGGAAATGATACAAATCTCCAACAAATATAAATTATGCTATATTTCTCAATGGACTATTATACAGCAATGAAAATGAACAAACGACTGCTACACACAATAATGGATAAATATCACAAATATAATATTGAATAGAGGAAAGCAGATGCAAAAGAGTACACATGGGACATGTTATGGACTGAATGTTTGTGTCCCCACCCTCCCCCTATCCACATGTTGAAATCCTAACCCCTCAATGTGATGGTATTAGGAGGTAGGGGCCTTTGGGAGATGATTAAATCATAAGGGTGGAGCCCTCATAAATGGGATTAGTGAGCTTTTAAAAAAGACCCCAGAGAGGTCTCTCACGTCTTCGGCCATGTGAGGACATAGTAAGACTGCTGTCTATGAATTAGGAAGAAGGCCCTCATCAGACACCGAATCTGCCAGTGCCTTGATCTTGGACTTCCCAGTTATCAGAACTGTGAGAAATAAATGTTTGTTGTTTAAGCCACTCAGTATATTACATTTTTGTTATAGCAGCCCCAATGCACTAGGAAAGGATGATTCCATTTATAAACCTTAAACAGCAGATAAAACTAATCTGCAGTGTTAGAAGTTAGGATAATCGTTATCTTTGTGGAAGAAAAGAAAGGCAGTAACCAGGAGGAAGCATGAATGAGGCTTCTGCATGTTGGCAATGTTCTATTTCTTGATCTTGCCAATGGTTAACTTGGTTTACCTTGTGATAGTTCACTGAGCTGTACATTTTATGTACTTTTCTGTATGTATGTATTTTACTCAATCAGACGAATTTTTATGTTTCCTTACCTGTTTTTCCTGTATGTATTTTACTCAATAAGACGAATTTTTATGTTTCCTTACCTGTTTTTTCTGTGATCTGTTCCTGTTTTCCAGCCAATCATCCATTTGTTCCTCAATTTCTTCTATAGAAGTTCCATGATCATAAGACTGAATACAGGCATTTTCTAAAGGTGTATATACAGGAAATTCAGGTTTTGGTTTTTTTACTTTAACTTTCTTCTGCTCTAAAAAATATTTAAAAGAACCAATTAATATAAGAATAAAAAGAATTTCTAACATTTTATTCATAGACCATACCTTGAAAGAACACATAAATATTGTTCTTTCATCAAAATAGAATTGCTTTGCTGTAAATAGTTAACTGTAAGTTTTATTGTGCATTATCCACTGCATTGTTTTTAAATAAAACTCGAGATGATGATTATGATATAACCACCATATCAATTTGTATACATCTTTAGTTTTAAAGTATTTTTTATGAAACATTTCATTCTGGCACAATGGAAAGAGCCTGGTCATTAGTGTTTTAGTACTAGCTTTACAATCCAATAGTTAAATAATATTGGGCAAGTAACTTAGCCCTGAGAACAAGTGTCCATTTTCTCATCTGTAAAAGACAGCTTAATCTAACCTCATAAAGTGGATGTGAGGAAAATGATATATTCCCTAACACTACTTGGCACAAAACTGGCTCTTAATAAATGACATGTGAGTCTAATATAAAGTTAGCAAAAATCTAATCTAATGTCACCATGAGCTCAAACAGAAGGCCAGGTTTTTGTTTTTCAAAACTACTTTTCAGAAAAGAGGAAGAAGACATATAACTGACTCCTTATGAAGTCTGTCACATTACTCAGCTTCTCTCAATTTCTTTGTTTTGAACAACAAAGGACTGCTAAGGGAAAACACACATAAGCTAGAAACCATCTCATCAATACTAATTTAGGCTGTTTATAGAAAATCAGTTATAAAAAAGAAGCAAATAAATCTGGTTGTTTGTATTTACTTCTGGGGTGTTTCATCACAATTGCAGGTGTTTGATGTTTTTTTTAATAAGCATTTAAAAAATCACTTTAAAAAAGGAATACAAAACTTCCACTCCTGGAAAAATGGAGTAGAAGTATTTTTCCATAGTTCTCCCACTAAGAAAAACTAAAAATCCTAAATGTTATATATGAAACAAACACAAGAAGAATCGGAATCTTGGAGAGAAGAAGACAGAACAGCTAGGTATGGCAGGATCCAATGAACAACCAAGGTGGTGACTTCCCCGGGTTTTCTTTTGGCCCATATATCCCAAACTTGATGCTGGGGAAGCTGGCAACCCACAAACACTAATAGGCACAGACCCCCCCAAAAAAACCCAAAACTTTCTTTCTCTAGCCAAAGGACCAGAAAAGTGGCAGCAAAGCAACACAAAACTTATAAATAACAACTGATCTACTTCAGGCAATCAAGACAGAAAAAACTGTGGCCATACTCCTCCCCCGTGCCAGCAAAGGCTAATGTGAATCCTAGACTTCTGCCATTGCGAGGCTGTAATGAGGCACTCCAATCTCCCCATGGCTACGTAGGAAGCCAGACTTTCATCCCCACTGAGAGGTAATGCGGATCCCCCTTCCCCTGTGGAGTCAGTAGAGAGCAAGCGGGTAGCCTGGATTTCCTCACCACCCAGGGGTAATTAGATGTCCTCCCTGTCCCTGCAAGGGTGGTTTTGGAGGAAGCCTAGAGGGTAGTCAGGGAGGCTACCTTTCACAACCATCCAGCAATAATGAGGCATACTCCTACAATATCAGTGTAGGCCATGTGGGGAGTGTAAGCAGGCATTCTTGCCCATCCCACCAAAGGTGTTATCAGTGGAGGCCTACTGGCAAACAGAAACACCCACACCTGACCAACCCTGAGAGCATCCACAGCCACTCTCCCCCTCAGCTGTAATATAGGTCATGAAGGGAACCTGGACTTCCACCCCTACCTGACCATAACAAGGCAGCAACCCTTCCCTGCCACTGTTAGAGCTTTGTCAGAGAACATCAGGTAAAATAGAAGATTTAAATAAGATCCACAATCTTATAATACCCTAAATGTCCAAGTTTTAATGAAAAAATCACTCATCATACCAAGAACCAAGAATATCTCAATTTGAATGAAAAAGATAATCAATAGATGCCAACAACAAAATGAAAGATATATCCAAATTATCTGACTAGGATTTTAAAGCAGCCATATAAAAATGGTTTGACAAGTAGTAATAAATATTTTTAAAGCAAACGAAGAAATAAAGAATCAACAGCAAAGAAACAGAAGATATACAGAAGAACCAAATGGAAATATCAGAACTGAAAAGTATACTAACTAAAATTAAAAACTAATTTTAACAGAGAAATGGAGCAGACAGGGAAAAGAATCACTGAAGCTAAAAATAGAATAACAGAATTTACCCAATCTGAAAAACAGAGAAAACACATTGAAGAAAAAAAAGATGATCAGAGCCTTGGGGAGTTTGGGGACTATAACAAAAGATCGAACATTCATGTCACAAAATTCCTGAAAGAGAATAAGAGGGTAGGGCTAAAAGAGTATTCAAAGAAATAATGCGTGAAAGCTTGCCAAAGTGGGCAAAAGACATAAACCGACAGATTCAAGAAGCTGAGTGAACCCCTAACAAGACAATCCAAAGAAATCCATGCCAAGATTGTCAGAGTCAAAACTTTGAAAAATAAAGAAAAACGAAAATATCTTAAAAGTAGCCAGAGAAAAATGAGACCTTACTTGTAGTGGGAAAACAATTCAAATTACAGTAGATTTTACATCAAAAAACATGTAGACCAGAAGGAAGTGGCACATTTTTCAAGTGCTGAAAGAAAAGAACTGTCAACTCAAAATTTTATATCCAGTGAAAATACCCTTCAGGAACAAAAGGGAAACCAAGACATCTGCAGATGAAGAAAAACTAAGAGAATTTGTTATCAGCAGACACATCTCGTAATAATGGCTAAAGGGAATTCTCTAAACAGAAAGGAAATCATAAAAGAAAAATAACCTTAAAACAATAGGAAGGAAGGAAGAAAGAACAAGAGAAAGAGTAAAAATATGGGTAAATACAATAGATTTTCCTCCTCCTCTTGAGTTTTCTAAGTTATGTTTGACAACTGAATCAAAATTATAGTATTCAACAAATGTAGAAAAAATATTTAAGACAATTATCCATGGAAGAGGTAAATGGATGTAAAGGGAGGTAATGTTTCTATTCACCACTTGAAATGGTAAGCTGTTGACACCAATAGATGTGATAAGTTATGTATATATAATACCTAGAACCCCAAGACAAAAACTATACAGAGTGATACACTAAAAAAAAACCACAATTACAAATCCAATTGGAATTCTAAAAAAAAATTCAAATAATCCACAGGAAAGCAAGAAGAAAATAGAGAAATAAAAAGCAGAAAGAACAAATAGAGAAAAAATAAAATGGCAGACTTAAGCCCTAACATCAATAATTACATTAAATGAAAATGGTTTAAATACACCAATTAAAAGACAGGGATTGGTACAGTGGATGAAAAGTCAAGAGCTACATATATGGTATCTATAAGAAACTCATTTCAAATATAACAATATGGTGTTTGAAAGTAAAAAGATTGAGAAAGATATACCAAACAAACATTAATCAAAAGAAAGCAGGAGTAACTATCTTAATATTAGGTAAAGCAGACTTCAGAGCAAAGAAAATTCCCAGGGACAGAGAGAGACATTATATAATGATAAAAAAAGGTCAGTCTACCAAGAAGACATAGCAACCCAAAATGTGTATGTATGCACCAAACAGAGCTGCAAAATACATGACATAAAAAATGATGGAACTAAAAGCAGAAATAAACAAATTCACAATTACTGTCAAAGATTTCAACATCCCTCTCTCAGTAATTGATGGGGATAACTAAACAGAAAATCAGCAAGGATATAGAACTCAAAAATACCATCAACCAACTGGATCTAACTTATATTTACAGAACACTCCATTCAACAGCAGCAGAACACACCTTCCTTTCAAATGCCCATGGAACATATACTAAGATAGACCATATCTTGGATCATAAAACACACCTCAACAAATTTAAGTGAATTGAAATCATACAAAATGGGCTTTCTGATGAAAATGGAATCCAACTAGAAATCAATAACAGAAAAATAAAAGGAAAATCCTCAAACACTTGCAAAGTAAACAACATAACTTCTAAATAGTCTATGTATCAAAGAAGAAGTCTGAAGGAAAAAAAAAAATGAACTGAATCAAATAAAAATACAGTCTATCAAAATACGTGGGACATGCCAAAACAGTGCTAAGAGTAAAATGTATTGTGTCAGAAGCTTACACCAGAAAAGATGAAATGCTTCAAGTTAATAATCTAAGCTTCCACATCAAGAAACTAAAAAAAAAAAGATCAAAAGAAGCAGAAGGAAGAAAATAATAAAAATAAGAACAGAGATCAATTAAGTTGACAATTAAGGCAATAGAGAAAATCAATGAAAAAGGACTAGTTTTTTGAAAAGTTAAATAAAACTGACAAACATCTGGCAAAACCGACAAGAGAAAAAAAGTGAGAAAACAAAAGTTACCAATGTTAGCACTGAAACAAAAGAAATCACTAACAGGACATGCAGACATCAAAAGGATAACAAGAATACATTAGGAAAAACTCTACACACATACACTTGACAATTTAGATGAAACTGACCAATTACTTGAAAAATACAAACTACAGTTGGCCCTCTGTATCCACAGGTTCTGCATCCTCAGATACTGAGGGGCAACTAAGGGACTTGAGCATCAGTTGATTTTTGGTATCTGAGGGGGGTCCTGGAACCAATCCCCCTCAGTGGATACTGAGGGACAACTGTACCCCAACTCACCCATGAAAATGATATATGAAGTAGACATTTGAGTAGCCCTGTAACTATAAAGAAAATTTAATTTGTAATGTAAAAGTCTCAAAAAAGAAATACCCAGGCTTACACATGGTTTCACTAGAGAATTCTACCAAATGTTTAAAGAATTCTCACCAATTCTACACAGTCCCTTTCAGAAAATAGAAGAGCGAACACATGATGCTGGTATTACCTTGATACTGAAATCCTACAAAGACAGTACAAAAACAGAAAACTATAGACTTCAATGAAACTCCTCATGAAAATAGATGCAAAAACTCTTAACAATACATTAGCAAATAGAATTCAGCAATATATAAAAAGAATTATACACCATGACCACATTGTATTTACTGCAGGGATGCAAGTCTGGTTCAATATTCAAAATGTCATCAATGTAATACAGCATATTAACTGGCCAAAGAAGAACTATCACATGGTCATATTAACTGATGCAAAAAAATTTAACAAAATTCAACACCCAGTCGTGATAGAAAACTAGGAATAAAGGAAAACTTCCTCAACTTCATACAGAGCATCTACAAAAAACCTACAGCTAACGTCATACTTAATGGTAAAACACTAAATGCTTTCCTCCTAAGGTCTGGAACAAAGAAATGATGCCCTCTTTCCCCACTCTTGTTCAACATAGTTCTAGAAGTTCTGGCTAGCAAATTAAGGCATGAAAAGGAAATAAAATGCATACAAATTGGAAAGGAAAAAATAAAACTATCCCTATTGTCTTAAGACAAGACTGTCTACATAGAAAATTCAGGGTTCTACACAAAAACTCCTAGAACTAATAAGTAAATCCAACAAAGTTGCAGGATACAAGATCTACATACAAAAATCAACTGAATTTCTTTATTTGCAGTGAATATTAATATTCAGAAACTGAAATTAAAAGCCCAATATCATTTACAATCACTCAAAATTTAAAAAAAACATTTACATGTAAAGTTAACAAGATATGCACATGATTTGTATGCTAAAAACTACAAAATACTAAAGAAAGAAATCAATGAAGATATAAATAAATGAGGAGATAAACTCGACATAGTAAATATGTCAATTCTTCCCAAATTGATACACAAGTTAAACACAATTCCTATCAAAATTCCAGGAAGAATTTTCTGTAGATATCCACAAGATTATGCTAAAATTTATACGGAAAGACAGAGGAGATAGAATAGCTAAAACATTTTGAAAAAGAAGAAAGTGGGAAGCATCACTCTACCTGATTTTAAGACTTATTTTATCATTGCAATAATCAAGACTGTCATATTGGCAGAGGGCTAGAAATGTAGACCAATGGAACAGAATAGAGAACTTAGAAATAGCCCCTAAACAAGTAAGGTCAAATGATTTTTGACAGAAGTGCAAAAGCAATTCAATGAAGGAAGAATAGTTAAAAAAAAAAATAGTGCTGGAGGGGCTGGCCCAGTGGTGTGGTGGTTAGGTTTGTGCGCTCCGTTGGTGGCCCGGGGTTCGCGCGTTCAGATCCCGGGTGTGGACTATGCACTGCTCATCAAGTCATGCTGTGGTGGTATCCCATACACAGAAATAGAGGAAGATGGGCACAGATGTTAGCTCAGGGCTAATCTTCCTCACCAAAAAAAAAAGTGCTGGAAAAATTGGATATCCATAAGCAAAAAAATGAACTTTAACCTAAATCCCACACCTTATAAAAAAAATTAACTCAAAATGGATCATAGATTTAAATGTAAAACATAAAATTACAAAATTTTTATAAGAAAACATGGGAGAAAATCTTTAGATCCTAGGGTCTGGCGAAGAATTCTTTGACATAACATCAAAAGCATAATCCATAAAAAACAATAACAATAAACTGGACTTCACCAGAATTAAAAACTTTTGCTCCACGAAAGATTCTATTAAGAAGATGAAAAGACAAGCTGCAGATTGGGAGAAAATATTTGTAAGCCACATATCTGAAAAAGGAATCATATCTAGAACATATATAAAGAACTCCTAAAATTCAACAGTAAAAAAAAAATCCAACTAGAAAATAGGCCAAAGGAAATGAGAAAGATTTTACTGAAGAGGACATAGAGATGGCAAATAAGCACATGAAAAGATGCTTCAACATCACTATCCATTAGGGAAATGCAAATTAAGACCATGATGAGATATTTCTACACATCTATCAGAACAGCTAAAATAAAAATAGTGGGAATGCCAAATTCTGGTGAGGATGCAGAGACACTAAATCTCTCTCATGCATTGCTGGTGGGAATATAAAATGGTACAGGAACTCTGGAAGATAATTTGGCAGTTTCTTAAACCTCTAAATATAAACTTATCATACGACCCACCAATTGTACTTCTGGGCATTCATCCCAGATAAATGAAAACTAGGTTCACACAAAAACTTATATATGAATGTTCACAGCAGCCTTATTTGTAACGGTCAAAAACTGTAAACAACCAAAATGTCCTACAATAGGTGAACGGTTATACAAATTGTGGTACATCCATACTGTGGAATATTATTCATTAATAAAAAGGAATGAAACAACTTGGGTGGATCTCAAGGGCATTATGATGAGTGAAAAAAGCTAATCTCAAAAGGTCACATACTGTATGATTCTCAAAATCACATTCTCTAAATCAGATAGTTAAAATGAGAAAGTTAGAGAGATGAAAAATAGATTAGTAATTACCAGATATTAGGGATAATGGAAAGATGGGAGAAGGAGATGGGTGTGACCATAAAGAGGTAGTGGTTGATTGAGGTGGAGGTTACATGAATATACACATGTGATAAAATGGCAGAGGACTACACACACACTTCATATCGATGTCAATTTCCTGGCTTTGATATTATACTATAGTTACATAAGATATAACCAATGCAGGAAACTGAGGGGCGGGTACATGGGACTGCTCCACATTGTCCTTGCAACTTCCTATGAATCTATAATTACTTCAAAGTAAGAAGTTAAATAAAAAAGCAAAATTCAACAAATGGTGCTGGGAAAACTAGATATCACATGCAAAATAATGAAGTTGGACCCACCTAACACCATATACAAAAATTACCTCAAAATGGATCAAAGACCTAAATGTAAGACTTAACACTATAAAAGCCTTTGAAGAAAATATAGGGCAAAAGCTTCATAACTTTGGATTTGGCAATGATTCCTTTGATATGACACCAAAGGCAACAAAAGAAAAAATAGACAAAACCTAGACTTTATAAGAATTAAACCCTTTTGTGCATCAAAAGACAATATCAACAGACTAAAAACGCAACCCACAGAATGGGAGAAAATATTTGCAAGTCACATATCTGATAAGGTATAATAACCAGAATATATAGAGAACTCCTAAAACTCAATGACAAAAAACCAAACAATCTGATTCAAAATTGGGTACAGGACTTGAATAGGCATTTCTCCAAAGAAACACTTATTAGGATGGCTATAATTTAAAAAAAACACCCCACAAAAAACAGAAAATAACAAGTGTTGGCAAGGATGTGGAGAAATTGGAACCCTTGCACTGCTGGTGGGAATGCAGAATGGCACAGCAATATGGAAAACAGTATGGCAGTTCCTCAAAAAATTAAAAATAGAATTACCATACAATCCTGCAATTCCACTTCTGGGTATATACCCAAACAACTGAAACCAGGGACTGGAAGAGATATTTGTACACCCATGTTCACAGCAATGGGAGGTGAGAATGGGGAGTTATTGTTTAATGGGTACAGAGTTTCAGTTTTGCAAGAAGAAAAGAGCTATGGGAGATGGATGGGGGTTATGCTTGCACAACGTTATGAATATATTTAATATCACTAAACTCCACACTTAAAAATAGTTAAGATGATAAATCTAAAATTAAAATAAAACTAAAACTAAAATTAACTAATTTTGCCACATTAAAAAATATTGGGGGAAAAAGCAATATGGTGGTTTTATTGTAGCAATCATGAAAAAAAATTCTAGTATTAGATGAATAGGCACTTGTGGCTTGGGATAAAATTTCCAGTGACAGCATCATACATGGATTCAAAAGGACCATATCCCATTATATACGGAAATAAAGATGATATAATATTCTGTTAAATAAATAAGCTGGGTTGATCACTCAAAAAGTAGTTTTATTGATGACAAAGATCTTGTCAAAAATGTTGTTGAAGAATTTTAATAAATTGCTTTAAGAAGTATTAAGTAGAAAAGAGCAATACAGTATTTCTAAACTCATTAATTCATTCAACAAGTATTTACCTACCAAGTACCTGGCATTGTTCTAGGCTCTGGGGTTACAGCTATAAACATGACAAACAAAATATCTGCCTGCATGGAGTTTATAAACTGATACATTATTTTATGCAAAGTATAATATTAAATAGGTACTAATTTCCAAATTAATAAGTAAAATTTTAGTTGAAATTTGATGAGGTAATCTATAGCTATAAATGTTTATAAATTCAATTTGATGAAAACTTTTTGAATCATTTTAATGGGAAAAGACTGCATTATATTTAAGCATACACAGCATTGCAATTTGAAATATTGAGGGACCTGTAAATTTATATTCGAGGTGTATGATTTTAAAAATTCACATTCCATTGTTCTTAGAGCAAAGTACTCAGGAAATAACACTACTTTTTAGATATTCTTTGCCTACACTGAACTCGTGGGACTACGGCTCCTACCAGGTTTTATCAGGTAATATGGTTCATAAGTTAAGGTACCAAGTTTCTATTTGGTCATGTTTCCAAATGTACTGGAGCTAGTGATTGGTTATAGGCCTTTCCATAAGTTATCCCAGACAGTAGTTTCCCATCCATGAGTACCATATATTACCACAGGAAAACTGTTCTCACCTAAATTCGGGCTGCCTCTGCCCTATCTCTTTTGTCCTCTTCCCCACCAACCTCTGAATCAACTTACAAATCAGCACTAGCATCTCCTTTCCTCATGAACCTAAATTTTCTAGGAAACCTTAAGGAAGGTGAATGTTTTACCACCCTGCCACCCTGAAGAGGCATATTCTATCCCCTACCTTCTCACTGTCCCCTTGGCACCTCTACTTAGGTTATTCACTGGGGCATGCAATGGGGACCACAAAACAAGAAGAAAACCATAATTAATTATTATTTCTACAGATTAAAAAGGAAGTACTTGACGGTAGAGTTTTGATTATTTCATTTTGTGTTTGTTCTTAAATCATGTAAGGTACAGAGAAAAAGATATAGGAAATATTGTTTTACTTTTATCCTTCCTCCACCACCTTTTGTCTATTCAAATTTTAACCTTTACAACCAACTTCTTTATAAAAGAACTCAAATGTATTTTTTTTCCATTCACGATACGGCCTCTTTCATTATAGTGCTTAGAATTCACATCTATTGACTTAGAATAAAACTCATATAATTAGAGAATATATATAAATACCATTAACACTGAAAAAGTCTTATATTTATAAATATTCAACTTAAACCTAAAACATAAAATTGATTAAAAATTTATAATAAAAAACAAATGCCCCAATTTTCTAAATAGATATATTTTTTGCATAAAGACTTCCCAGAAGGATGATATTTATTTTTAAGAAATTACCCTTTTCATATTTCCCCTCTAAAAGACCACTTTAATAAGACCACCACATCCTACTCAATGTAGTTGTGGTGTAGCCCTCAGAGGATACTGCACAATCTCAGCAGTAAAGCAGAGAGACTTGAGGGCAGATTAGCAATTAGGTCATGAAAAACAGGCAGCATAAAACAGCTATTGCTAATCTGCATGAGATGCATTTACTCAATTAAGCAGATGGAAATGTTATTATGAACTCAGTATTCCAGTGATGGTCCTTAAAATTAAGAAGGATGGGGCAAATGAAATGCACACTGGGGGATTTGGGGCCTTTATGTATTAATTCCAAAGTATACAATGCAGAACACCATAATGAAGTTATTAACAAAATTAATTAAAAGATTCTTTGCATGTACCCATTAGAACTATATTAAAAAATACATGACAGTTTCTGACATTATTAACAGTAATGTGACTGTTCTTTAATACTCTTAACGTTGATACCATCACCTTTTCCAAATATACCACTGATACCAAAACATGAGCAAGAGAGGTCTTATTACTCCGAGCCTAGTATGAGTATTGCTTTTAATATGCTTTCTGGTATTTAGTTTTTCCATTTTGAGTTTCAAGAAATGATAAGCTAGTGATGACTTTTCAAACTTTTTAGAAAACTATTACACATTTTTACTGGCGCACAGAGAGTTTTCAGATATTTACATATTTTAAAATTTGTGTTTTACATAATCTTTTTTATTAAACAATAATAAAAAATAAGAGAGAATTATTAAACTGAGAATTGCCATCAAACTCTTACAAAAATCTTTGAACAATTTTGGGAAAATGGTTGCAAACTTCAAAAGCAGTCTTTGTGTTGTGATACTTGATGTTTAACCCCTATTTTTGAAGCTGTGGTGTGCATAGTTAATCCATTATTATTAGAGAATTCATATATATGCCAAAAATGTAACAATTAAGTGGTTTGTTACAAAGACTACATAAAAATAAGTGGTGTGTTAATTGTAACAACTAAGTGGTTTGTTACAAACACACAAAGATAACTTGTGTGTTAATTGTAACAATTAAGAAGTTTGTTACAAAGACTACATAAAAATAAGTTGTGTGTTATAAAATAAATCCTGCGGACGTAATGTACAGCATGGGGACTATAGTGAATAACACTGTACTGTATATTTGAAAGTTGCTAAGAGAGTAAATCTTAAAAGTTCTCATCACAAGAAAAAATGTGTTAACTATGTGTGGTGATGGATGTTAACTAGACTTAATGGGGTGATCATTTAGCAATATATACATACACTGAATCATTTTGTTGTACACCTGAAACTAATATAATATTATATCAATTATATTCCAGAAAAAAAAGGTGTGTCTATGAAGGCAATGAAATTAGTATATTCACACTGACTCTACAGGTAAATTTTGGGTTAGTCTGATATTTTTCTCTTTTCTTGTAAATGTGATTTTTTCCCTTCCTTTTGACTAGTCTTAAAAGGCTTAGAAAGCTTTTATGAAACAATTTTACTTAAAAATAACAATAATATAAAAACTACATTGAGTTTCATTTATTCATTGACTTATTCAAGTTAATTAAAACCACTTCAATAATTGCTATAACATCAGCTTCTGTTTCAATATTAGGTTTAATATAACAACAATCATCATTTGCCCACCCTAACTCCCCACATACACATCAGTCAATCTTAATATGTAATCCTTTATCATCCTAAACTTTGCCTTCTTAACGGAAGTCTGCTTTAAATAATTATTTGCTTGATTTGAATATTATTTTGTATTTGTAATTGTCGAAACTTTTTGAATTATATTATGTGCTCCTTGAAACAATGTTCTATACAGTGTAGGTGCTCTTATGACACTCATGAGTATTCATAGCATTATATTAATTCAAATATTCATTAATTCATCCACTTAATAAACATTTACAAGATGCCACGGCACTGTGTTCAATGCTGCAGAGACAAAGATGAAAAAGAAACAGTTTGTGTTCTAAAGCTGCCCAAACACCGGAAGGACTGTGGTAGGCAAAAAAAATGGCCCCCTAAACATGACCACGTTCAATTCCCTGGAATCTGGGAATATTTTACCTTACATGGCAAAAGGAACTTTGCAGATGTGATTAAGGTTGAGCTTGAGATGGGAGATAATTCTGAATTATCCAAACTGGCCCAATCTAATCACATGGGTCCTTAAAAGCAGAGAACCTTTCCCAGTTTTGGTCAGAGATGTGACTACAGAAGAACAGTCAGAGGGATGAAACACTGCTGGCTTTGAAGATGGAGGAAGGGGGCCATGATCTGAGGAATGTGGGAGGCCTCTAGAAGCTGGAAAAGGAATGCAGCTCTGCCTTGACCTTACCCCAGGGAGACCCGTGTCAGACTTCTGACACTCACAACTGTAAGATAATAAATCTATATTTAAGCCACTAAATTTGCGGCCATTTGTTAGAGCAGCAATAGAAAACTAATACTGGGATCACCTAGTCCACCACGTTTATTGACAGATAAGGAAACTAAAATCCTCAGAGTCACGCATTTAGGTAGTGGTAACATACTCTGGGTTTGGAGAGAATGTACTTCTCTCTTCTCAAACCACAGTCTGGTGTCAGGGTAAGGGCAGAAAGCTACGAATTTCAGTATCTGAAGGGAAATAGCTCTCACCATTTTTCTGTATATTGGATGTGTGGTATACTAATACCACAGTTGCTCTTTTCCAGGGTGATTTGATTAAATTACTTCTATGAACTGCAGGAAGAGCTTTTACTGCACACCCTCAAAAGGATACAAGGTGTTTTGTAAAACTATGCACACAATGTGTGCGTATATATTTATAGGTGTGAAGTGATCAAGTATCAATTATCTTCGTGTTGTCTCCTGTGCCCAATTTGGTACCATATACTTGTCTGGGAATCCAGGTAGGTGCAGGGGAATGAAGTCTGAACCAAAAATACTCACAGTGGGATTTTTAAAAGAATAGAGATTTCACTTTCATGAATTCAGTCAACAAGTATTTATCAAGCACCTACTATGTGCCAGAGACTCTTTTTTTCTCTTGTGAGGAAGACTGGCTCTGAGCTAACATTCATTGCCAATCCTCCTCTTTTTTGCTGAGAAGATTAGCCCTGAGCTAACATCTGTGCCCATCTTCCTCTATTTTGTATATGGGACGCCACCACAGCATGGCCTGACGAGCAGTGCGTTAAGTCCGCACCAGGGATCTGAACCCTCAAACCCCAGGCCTCCAAAGCAGAGCATGTGAACTTAACCACTATGCCACCGGGCTGGCTCCCAGAGACTCTTTAAGGTACTTGGATAGACAGTGAACAAAACAGATGAAGTCCCTACTCTCATGAAGCTTACATTCTCCTGGGGGAACCACACGGTAAACAAAATTAATAAATAAATGTTAAATAGTGTTAAATGCTCTGAATAAAAACAAAACAACATAATGGGACAGAGTATATATGTGTGGGAAACATGTAGATAAGGAAAATTAGGCAAAATGGCCGGGACTGGGAAAATGCCTGCTTTAATAGCTTTCCTAAAATCCACAAGAACTGTCTTTAGTATTCAATGGAAGACTTCAACATACCGATAATTTAGTCAAGGTTTTTCATATTACATAACAAATGAAACAAAGACTTTCAAAACAAAAATCACTGATATTTTCAGGTTTCCCATTTACTACTGCAATACAGCAAGCTGAGTGATCAATGGGAGAGACTCGGCACCAAACACCAATGACAGTGCCAGCACTGGGGTATTTGAGGACTTTCTAGACTTTGGATGCCTCCTAGACTTGAGGAACTGTAGGACTCCATGTTGATTTTATCCCTCCATCCGATACTGAACTATAGGTGGTTCAGTAATTACTAATACAGTATTTTCCACATATAATACCTTAAGTACAAGTAATTCTATTTAGAGAGTGGCAAAGAAAGCACAGAAAATTTGAATACTGCTGAATTTAAGGGAAAATCCAAATTTACAGAATCACTTTCATATGACATTGTTAACACAGTAAGACAATGTTTAAAACTCACTTTGAAGTGTTTCAAGTTCAGCTCTAGTCAATGCATCTTCCTTTTCCTTCAATCTTGTTTCTTTATATTTAGCATAAAACTGCCCAGCATCCTTAAAAAAGAAGTTACAAATAAATTAAGATAAAAGGCAGCTTGCTTTGACGGTATTTTCCACACAACTTCATTTTAAAGCAGCATATTCATTTAGCAAGTAGTCTTCCTTTGTGTTTATGTTTCCAAATTTTATGATGAACAGAAGAAAAATGCCTCTCTATGATTTTTCTCTCTTTGAAAGCTGATTAAAGCCAGAAATTGCACGAGTATAAATTTAAGTAATAGCTTTCTCTCAGATATGAAAGGGAGGTTTCCTCTTCCTTTCATATTTTCCTCCATCGTATATTTTCTCAATATTGTGCTAGGGCATGGCCAGCAGAAAAACACACCTGCTGAACTGAACTGAATTATTTGGTAAATTACATTATTGTGACTAACCAAGTACTAACATTATTTCCATATTAGTCCCTTAACTCCAAAAGATTTTCAAAATTATTATATGCAAATCTGCTTATGAAACCTCTATGAGCATGTAGATACAAGTGAAAGTTGTCACCCCTCCTTCCACCACACTGAGACCAGTTTCTATCATGGGGGGTTGAGCAATGAGGACACATACTGTACACAAACACTTAGGTGTCAAGATACAGTGGCTAGAGTCTCAAGGAGTGGCGCATGGGTAAGACTTTAGCAGAGTACCGAAGAAAGACTAGGACTTCAACTACCACAGACATGGAAATAAACAAGTTGGTGCTCTAGTCATATGAAGATCTTGACAATGAAAAAAGCAAAAACAGATAATTTTCCACTCTCCCTGGACTCAACCTTCATCTTCTATAGCAGTACTACTTGTAGCTTCCAGGTCACACTGTGCTATGCTCCCCCATCTTTGCATACACTTTGCCCTCTAGCTAGAATATTCTGCTCCCCTGCCATTAATCTGAAGAACTCCTATTCATCTCTGAAAACCTTATTCAAGCATCACCTCCTTTGCAAGTCATTCTGACCTTCCCCAGCAGAGTAATTCTCTCTTGTATACTGCTTCTGTATTTAAACACATTTCTATGATTGCTTGTATCTTGCTATATTCTCTCCTAGAAAATGAGAAATTTGAGACAGTGGTACTTTTATGCCCAGAGCACAGTATCTGGCATAAAGCAGGTACTCGACAAGTGTTCACTGAACTGAACTAGATTGAAATATATGAAAAACCTTGTAAAAAAGGAAATAAAAGGGCTTGATGAGTGACTGATGTGGGATAAGAAAAAGAGAGGTATCAAAGTATCAGGGTACCATTCCCAGCTTGTAAGATTCCTAGAGCAGATAAATCATGGACCCATCTGAGAGAGTTTTATTTCTGCAGGAAATAAAGGAACAAAATCAGTCCTTGGCTCTACCTCAATTCAGATGTAAACGCATGAACACTTAAACTCTAGAATGCGATTATCCCTTTTCATCTATGACTGTTCAAGTTAAAGCTTTCTCCCAGAGTCTATGTCTCTTGGGGGTATATCAGAATTCTTCCACCTGATAATGAACTAAGGAAATAATACAATATTTCTAATATCATTGACTCAGTTTAATAAAGATGTATCTCTTACTCTTTCCATTCCCATTTTTATGCTCCTATTTCATTTCTACTAGAAGGATTCCCACACCCCGGGCCTACCAGCTAAAACACTGTATAATTTGAAGGGCACAGAAGGTCATACACCCAACTTACACATCCTCCCATGCCCATATATACTTTAAATTTCAACAGGGTTTTGGGTTAAGATTTTATGGCCTCTTAACATTCCCTGCGCTCCTAAAAAAACTCAACCCTGGAATAGTGTTATTTTTATATTAAATTTTATCAGTCATTTTTCTTTGGTGTGAATGAATGAGCTTATTAGCTTCTTTCCAGAGAGTAGTTTTTAATAGTAGGGAAAAGAAAAGGTCAGGAAGGCATTGGCTCCTTAAGGGGAGTAGGAAGGGAGGCACCATGCAAGAAAAGAAGGGAAGAAATAAGTTATTTATGCTATAAAAATGGTCTGAAAGAAGGTAAGTTGAGGGGCCAGCCCGGTGGCATAGTGGTTAAGTTTGCGTGCTCTGCTTTGGCGACCTGGGGTTTCTGGTTCGGATCCTGGGCGTGGACCAACGCACCACTTGTCAAGCCATGCTGAGGCGGCGTCCCACATAGAGCAACTAAAAGGATGCACAACTATGATATACAACTATCTACTGGGGCTTTGAGGAGAAAAAAGAAAAAAAAAAGAAGGTAAGTTGAAATCAAACATCATAGTATAGTATAGTGAGATATAATACAGTGATGAAAAGGGAAGATTTTGGAGCCAGGGTAGCTGGATTAAGATCTCAGTTTTGCCATCTTACTAGCTACGTGACATTCAGCAAATCACTTCTCTATGGGTGAATTTTCTCATCCATAAAAGTACCTAACTCACTGAGATGTTGTGAAGATTAAATTTGTTACTATATGGGAAACACTTAGAATAACATCTTGCACACAGTTAGGTCCTATGTATGTTACCTACTTTTATTATTACTTCAGCATTTTGCCAAGAACCTTACTCTCCACCACAAAGTAAGGGTGAGGTTTTCTGCTTCATACTTCACCAAAACTCCTCCCTCAGAATCCTGTATCTTCTTGCTTACATGACTTCTCCTTACCTACACCACCTTCATCTCAATGCACAAACCTTTTGCTGGGTAATAGCAATCTCTTCTTAGTGGTCCTACCAAATCTGAACATTTCTCTGCTAATGTTTCTTCCTTCTGCTACAGCACAGAATTCCATTAAAAATTCCTCTTTGAAATACCCGTTAGATCCAAAACCAAACTTACCTGAGAACTGCAATGCACCCAATCACCTTAACCTACTCCACCTAATTCCGAGTTTTAATACATTCCCTAGTCTCACTCACTGTTTGTTCTAGGCAAAGAATCCCACCTCCATTTTGCTCCAGTTCTAAGCATTCATTTAAACATTCCTCGTGCCTTTTCTTTCCTTCATATCTTACTGCTACTTTCAAATTATAATTACAATATGCCCACTCCAGGGAGCATTATTTCTTTAATAAACCTATGATCTCAAACAATTCTACTGTACTCAACAAACTCTACATTGTTCCAACCATCCTTGTGCACGCTTTGGTCTACCACACTTTAAGATGCACTGGCAAACTAGAAGACTTTAAAAGAAAGTAATCAAATGGTGAGGCAGCTTGAATCTATATTTAAAAGGCATTGGAGATGAGACAATTAGGGATAACCTGATAACTATCATAGAATATCTTAAGGGTCATTATGGGAAAGAATAATGTAAATTACTATATGTGGTTCCAGAGATGGAAGTTTTGATTTTAGATAAACATAAAGGAGAGTTTTCTGATAATTAAAATTAAGTGAAAATGTAATAGACTGACTTTGGAAGTAATATTCAAGAAGAGACCAGGTGGCTATTCTTAAAGGTATGTTCTAGGGAGGATTCAAGTATTCAAAAGGGGTTGAACAAGAGCAGCTATTTTCAACCTTTTTCCCTGCCATTCGTCATGAGGGTCTAATTCACATGAATACAATTGTCAAGTAGAGAAAATAAACACAAAGTCTCACTTTGAGTCCAGAATAAGGCCCAGTTTACCTACACGGGAAATTGTGGATTTCTTGTGGATATAAACTCCTCATCCATCTTTGTAGACAATGCCTGGCACGTAATAGAAGCTTAATAAATATTCAATGAATGAGTGAATGCTTACTTTAATCAATCAGGACTCTGGACTGCCTAGGGTTAGCTCCATAATACTGTACTAAAAACTATGGAGTTCACATTATTTCAAACAGAAAGAGTTCCCATTCTTGAGGAGCTCATAATCCTCATGGATGTAACACGAGCAAAAGTTTTTACTCTAGAAGCAACTCTCTCAAAACTTAACTAAATTTCTTGAAGGGCCCAAAGCTTGTCTGCATAGACATCAAGTAGGGGACTGATTTTATATAGTAGAACTATGGCTAACTTAAAGAATTTATATGTTATGGGTGTTCTTTGTATGTAATTGTAGAGCATGGGCTCCTGCACGAGAAGACATTAAATAGTTATACTTATTTATTGAACCACTATTATATATGTTGTATTTTGTTAGGTTACATGGAGATTATATGACAAGACAAGCAGTTTCTCTCAAAGCATATATAAAAATAACTACGAATATTAACCAATATATGGAATATAAACTACATGAGAACAGGGATTGTCTTAAATAAACATTTTTCCTGTATTTCCAAGGCCTAGAAAGAGCACTTGGCAAACAGTAAGCACTCAATAAATATTTGTTGAATGGATTATTGGAAGAGAGAGTGGTGCTCACCCAACATTCTATCTGTTTCCCCACATTTCCTTGTCCTCTTGAGATTAGGTGGGGTCATGGGACTAGTTCTGGATGGGCTGTGGATGGAAATATCATGTATCAAACCAAAGCATCGAAAAGCTTGTGCAGTCCTCCAGCTCTCGACTCTTGCCAGAGTGAACAAGGAGGCCATATGCTCCATATGGGTACATATAGAAGATGGTGAAGATGTAACTGTTCTGAGTTCTTAAGTGGCTGGTTAGAGCAGAATGCCCCCTTTCCTACCAACAGTGGCTAAGTGGCATAAACTAGACAAAAATTTTAAGTCACTGGAATTCAGGATGATCTGTACCTTACCATAGTCCATCAGTATATCCTAATTATAACACAAATAGTAAGCGCTATGAAGTTAGTACAGAGACCATGCAATGGGAAGTTTTCATCTGGCCTGATTAGGAAAGGCTTCATAATGATGATGACAATTTATCTAAGCCTTGAAGATGTAATATTCCAAGGATAGTGAGCTGTGAGATGCAGGATATCCACATCATAAACTTTCAACACTATTGACATAGTTCATTTAAGTGATAAAATAATATGCTGAGCCAGCACTGTCTGTCATGTTTTGGTTTACTTTTACTTCTCCATATAAACTTTAAAATATTACAGAATCCAAGAAAAACTTAGGAAAGAAGGGAGTTGGTCTAGAGTGGTATGAGCAGGGAAACAGTACCACCTGTGCCAGGGGGAATAAGGAACATGGAAGAGCTCTGGGAGAGGTAGCTGCAAAAAAGATGCAGGATGCTCCATTTCTGTTTTGTACTGTTTGACAGCATAAATCTCCTCTTTTGTTTGAAGCATACAAAGTATAACCTTCAACACAGGAAAATATCATACGTACATTTCTGAAAATCTGGCCCAAAGTCAATTGCTCTGTATCAAATTTTGTTCTCCCATTGACTTACACTATAATCTCAGAATTACATATATTGTGAAACAAAATTACAATGCAGAACACAGGAAAAGTTTAAAATTGTGTACTTTGAATAAGAGTCAAAATTTTTCTACAGAACTATAATATTACTGAATTCACAAGAAGTAGTAAAAATAAAACAGAAAACTAGAAGCTATGCCGTCCTCTGACTGAGTCAGTAGTATTCAAGGAGATGTAAGATGCAAGCCCTAAAAGCTCCTTTTCCATTTGGGATAAGAGACAGAAGAGACCACAGAAGTCATCTATTCAGCCCCAACTCAATGCAAGAATCCTGCTACAATTTTTATAATAATTACAATCAGCCCGAATACTCTGATAGGGAGTTGAAGATCAGAGAGCTTATTCACTCACTATAAAGCTAGTTATGCAGCTGTTGGAAAAATTTATTCTTTATTGGCTTTCATATTCTTACATTTAAACATTTATTTTAATCTGCTTTAAGTTTCATTTCTAACATTAACTAGTTATGTCACTTTGAGCAAACTGCTTCACCAACCTGAGTCTTAAGTATTTTTCATCTATAAAATATGGGATTGATGAGACTATGTATCTCTAACATCCTACCTAACTAACATTTTGTGATTTTTTTCATCTCTTCTACTTCTAGCAATAACCTACAAAACTCTGCTTTATGTTTTGTCTTTGGACCTCCGAGTAATTGCATCTTATGCCCTCCTTTCAGAGGGTAGAAGGAATGGAATCTTTGTCTTATGTTGTGAGGTCTTTCCAATTTTCCTGTATCCCTTTGTCCTTCTGTAGCAGTAGAGTTTCAGCCTTATAAAAATTCAAAAAGGCTTTTCCATTTGTTTACATATTTCCCACATAAAGTAAGTCTGCAAAGTTTTAAAGAAAGCTATTAGAGTACTAAAAGTAAGCTTCCTCGTCGCTTGGAAAATCTGTGTTTAACTCTGAGTAGAAGGGCAGGCAACTCAGCTTGCTACAAATGTCTCCCAGCCTTTTAGAAGCTTTTTCCCCTGCTAATTAGCTGTGAATGTTTTGTTTATTTGGTTTCTGACAGAGTCCCAGCAAGCAGAAGCAAAGGGGCTAGAAAGGAAGGTCCCTGACTGTACAGAGGGTGACCCCCAGGCTCGCCCACAGTTGTAGTTTCCATGGGAGAAGCTTCTTGGGAGGGAGGAAGCCTCCATTTATAGATAGTTCTATAAAGTACAGTATTCCCTTTACTCTCTTAAGCAACTTTTATTTTATTTTTTAAGGTAAAAGCCACAGCACTACAGAGAAGATGCCTCTATTTTCTCAGACACTGCTCCTAGGCAACCTATAAATCCTGATGGGGGTGGGCCTATGCATGCTGGAAATTTCCTACAATAATTTTTAGTTTCACTGTGTTCACATAAGATCAGCTCGGTAGTGAGAAAAGATGGGACTGGGACTTAACAATGGAAAAAATTTACAACTGTAGGCAATGCACACCTAAAGGAGTTTTATATTTTATAAATTATGTTACTGAGAAATGTAACAGCAGGTAGAGAGAAACTTGAATGGTGAATTCCCAGAGAATCAAACAAACTATCAAACAAATAAGTTCTGAGTAGTTAAGACCTATTTCATCTCAGAAAATGTAGAGACCTATGAACAAACTATGACTTACATTGGCAATCACTTGGGATATTTGTAACTTACTGATTTTGCACGAGAAATTGTTGGTATTAACAATCTAAAGCATGACGGGGCCCCAACACAAATAGACACTGACAAAAATAAACTAAGTTAAGAGTTAAATGGAAAATGTGCACATAGCATTTGTTATATTTCATGACTTGTTTGCTACTTTCATGGCTATGAATACATTTCAGAACAGACATGATCAATTTTAAAATATCCAAGAAGGGCATTTTGGAGGTTAGAACAATTTCTTGGGGTTATAGGCTGAATACATCCACTACAGAAGACTGGTTTGGTCAGATTCTAAGAGAATGTATACTCCCTTCAAAACTACCATGAGAATAGAAACAGACAGGTAAGATATGAAAGTGTCATTAGGGTTATACTTTTAATGTCAATATTAAATTCTAGTCTCAAAGCACACAATGCCTCTCTTGATATAGTCCAAGTTCCCCGTTACATTCTAATTCATATTCCACGTCTTCTGTTGACCATCCCACTTGCTTCCTTAGCTATCTAAACACATTTTCTCAAGTTTCCCCAGCTTCTCTACTTATAGTCATGCATTTTACTCTTCTCTTTGTTCTCTCATCTCTCTGTGCACACACTAATCTTCTATCTATTCACCAATTTACAAACACTCTCCAGACTGTTTTTCTTTGGTTTCTCATTTGACTTTTTACTTTTCTGCATATGTGGGTACATGAATGACATGGGGCATAGATTTTGCTAAATATACTAATATCCATACATTCTTTCCTTGGATATTCTCCATCTGGGAAATGTTTGATATTAATGTAACATTATCAAATATTTTACATGTATCATGTATAATAGTTTTTAGTTCTTTGGCCTCATTCTTCGAATCTACCAATTCTTATAATCCTCCCAATATTTTTTCAGAGGAAAAGGAAAGGAATAAAACTCAGTGCTAGAAGTAATAAGGACCTTCTCAAAAAGCAAGGGGAACTATGAAAGATATCCTTTTACCTCTGCCCATCCTGATCACAGAACCACTTTGAATGCTTTCTGTCCATTATGTACTCTAACTCTTCCAGTCCTAACATATACATATCTTTGATAGATGTATGTCATGGGAATACATTGCTGTCTTATCAATAAACTTTATTCTGTCTAAACATCCATTATATATTTGTCATATCAGATTTATCTATTAGAGTATAAATTCCTAAATGGCTGCATACAGAGTCTGGAGGCCTAGGATATAGACTAAGGTGATAGCAATGGGCTATGTGATATCTTGTTTTTAAAAAAACCTGTTGTACAATGGGGTCTATTCACCTTTCAAGGCTCAATTCAAGTTGCTCCTCTTTTTAGTTTTCCTTGGTCATCCTAAATAGAGACAATCTTACTTCTCTGAACATCTACAGAAGTCATTCTTTATATTACATGTGTGAACCTTATATACCATATTGTATTATTATCATATCATATTGTACAATTATTTTAATTCATGTGTTATAACCTCTACCTGACTCTAAGGTCCTAGAAGGCATATTCATCTCTATAGCCTCTTACAGTGCCTTATTCTGATATGTTTAATAAATTTTTATTGAACCAGCTAAACTGTTTTTCTAAACATACAACCAGAAGAAGCTTTATACATCAAATACTGAGATAGCTATTCTCATTTCTAAATTTTTTTTGGGGGGGGAGGATAGAAAATAATTTAGGTAAACTAATCAGACAGTAAGAAGCTTTTATTAGGTATCTTAGATGCTAAGTAAAAAATACTGAACTTAGGAGCATAAGCTGAACCAGAACTGCCACTTTTCCAAATTCTACCAGATAACCACATATGTATGTGAAGTGTAATAAAGGAATGGGTATTTAAGGCAGAATGGGAGGATAAAAGTTGGAGATGAAGAGCTGTTGATACGATAAGGACAAAATTTGGGTAGAGATTCTGCCCAATTGTGGGTGAAGTGTGAAGGCCATTTGCTGGAAGTCCCTGAATCTCCCACTTTTAGCTTAGACCCTCCTTCTTATCCAATAGCTATATACTTCAATGAACTTTTCATGAAATTCAAGGGATTCACACACAGAAGTAAAACTCTCTTAACTGATATCTCCTTAACTAACTTACTATATGTATGCTTATATGAGCTGGTTGTGTTAGCTCTTAAACCTGTTTGTGTCAGTGACACTTGTTGTTGTGATTGTATGATTAAATTAAATATTACATTAAAAAGATGAAAAGTGAGTAGGAAATGAGAGTCATTTCTATGAAAACCAAGTAGATGCTTTGGAAAGCTCAATAAAAGAGTTGCTAAAAATGCTGTTGACTAGATGTAAGTCAGTCAATTATGAAAGACTGGGGGAAATCATAAAAATCTCTAAGGATTATCCAACTACATTGCTTCACAAGAGTCTAGTTTAACTCTTCTTTAAAGAAATCAAGTAGGAATTTGTCCTTAAGAAAACCAAGATTGCAGGTATGGTTTATGCAAGAAAGAGGACTCCTATTTAAAAATGAACAATGACCTTATATCACAAGAGTGGTGAATAAATGTAAAGTATATGCTTAAAATTTTTAATGCCATGTGTATCAATTTTTATACTTAGGGCTCTAGTAAGCCTCTTTTTTGACCACTGTATCGACTACCAATCCAGATTGTTTCACGTAAAAAGGGCTTATTTAAATTTCATAAATATCTTATTTAGAAAGATCTCACAAAAGTGTCATATAAAAACATCAGTGTTGTCAGTAAGGCATATATATTCAAGTTACACAATTTTATGGATGATAAATTAATACAAAGGTCATAGCAGACTGAAAAAAAGAAAAAGGAGGCAAAAATCTAATCCTAACGACAACTATTCAGTATTGCTTTGCTGATACTTATGAAAGCATCAGCCATATGTTAATCAATCTAAAATACGTTCACTATTACAATTTGTATCAGAGTCTATATATTACATTATTTTGTTAGCGAAAATGAGAAAAACTAATATTATGTCCTCACAGCAGAATTAAAATATCAAGCATTTGCTTAAAAAAAGGAAAATTGTCTATATAATAATAGACACCTGAAATTTACACAATGTTATAAGCCAATATGACCTCAACAAAATAATTAAAAATAAATAAAGGAAAATTGTCTTGTTTTTCTTCTTGGAGTGCATTCATCAGGAAGAAATAATTAGAACAAAATTTAAAAATTAGATTTACAAGGTTTTGAAAAGCTAATGCCTAGCAGCATCTTAAAAATGAAAGGCAACAGGCACCACCAAGTAAGTAAAAACTTTAAAAATCAGCCTGATCCAACAGTTTAAGAAAACAGAGTTTCTAAAGAGACCAAGAAGTTTTCTAAAATTCCTTATTTTTGTAAGTTTTCTACAAATTTATGATGAGGCAAAATACTTAATCTGTTAGGTCCAGATACCACAGGCAGATAAATTAAAATAGTAACTTGCAAATCTAAGCTATCTTAATATATTGGTTCTATTTTTGCAAATTACTCTGTGTGTTAACCAAGAAGTATGTTACTTTTACCAAATAAACTTCGTTTCAAATGACTTAGATTAAAATTACAGTGTTTCAGATTGATATTTTATGTGATATTCTATTTATACCATCTCATAACTATACTTTTAAATGCATCTACACTCTGGTTTGCCTATTGCACAGATTCTAAAGCTGGCAAAAAATAATCACTCAAAAAACATAAAAAATATTTTCTGTCACATCTTCTCATAAACATACTGGTATGACAAATATACTTTCCTTCTCTCTTATTAAGTCTTACATAAAATAGCACACTAGGATTGTGGATTTTTATTCAAATAAACAATATAATGTGATAAACAAGTTAAAAACAAAAGCTTTTAAATTACCAAAATATTTCAATTTTCTCTATTAACTGAAAGCAAAATATACAATTATGTAAACAATAACTATTAAGATGAACTATTTTGATGGAAGAACTGGTAAATCATTTCTCAAAGGCTGGAAAGAAACATACTAGTGATTTTTCAGTTCATCTTCCCTTCAAATATAAAATCTTTGTTAGAGAGGAAAAAGGAAAATAAAATGCAGAACTTGGAGTCATTCCTTTCCTTTAGGAAAAACAGCTCTGATATATGAAAAAAAGTGGGTAGAAATTATCTGGCTCTCTAGCTGTCTCTAAATATTTATTTTCTGAAATGAAACATTTCCTCCCCAAAATTGCAACCTCAAAGAACCTCAAAATTTGTACACCAAAACTATTATATGTACTTTCCAATATTATGTTTATGAGTTGAGAATTTTCTAATCAGATGCAACAGTTAATACTAGCAAAGTAATAATTTAATAAAATATGCTTTGGCATACTAAATATAAAAAAATAAGAGAAACTGCCATAAACATGATATGTACCCACATTCTATTGTTTGATCAAGACTAAGTAGCAACAGAAACTTTGATTACCAGTATAAGACAAGATATCCTTATTCTTCTTAAAGTTGCAAATAAAATGGAAAGCTATATATATTTTGCATAATTATATAGATGCTCATGTAAAGTTTATGTTTTTACACTATATATTTAAATGCTATTAAAATAATGGGTGACAAGCTATTTGAGTCCTGTTCTTTTTTACTGGATATATCTTAAATGATAATAGCTGATTAAATTTTTATTGCTTTTATATCTGTCCTAAAGATAGTATTTTTTTTTTCTTTTTTCCAGTGTCTTGGAATTCTAAGGTAGTCTAAAAGCAATGTAAGAGACAATTATAGGAATAGATACCTAAATAATTTCAGAACTATTGTAAATTAGGTTTACACTTATAAAAACACTATTCAGTTCAATCAGCATTATGAAGCAGCCCTTGTATATCAGCATTCAGAGAGCAGGCATGGGCATAAATTATTTCATGAATAATTAAAATGAAAGCATCTAATATTATATCAAAGAGGTACATTTTACCTGGATTAGATGAGGCAATGCTTTTAGGGTAAGGCAAAACCAAATTCCCAGCTTGCATGGAAGCAAATCATGCCATTGTGGTTTCATCAGCAGTCTAAAGGGAAAACAAAAACAAAGAAGCAAAATATAGACAGAAAGTTGAAAAACAAAATATTTTTATAATTGATGATTTCTGTTTTGAATGGCTATTTCAACAAAAAAAAGAAGAAAATTTACAATGAAATATTTATGACAGCTATCACTTAATCTGACTTATTCTCTCATGAAATACAGTAGTTACAACAAATGCAATATATATAGCAAGAGAATCTAGGCTGAGATTTTGGGGAAGGAGGCTTCTAATCAAATTATAAAGATAAAGAAACAAAAGCTTTCTTTCTAACCTGGACTTTTCATCAGTTCTGCAAAATGAATTCTTAAGCCTTATGATTACTTCAGCTATAAAAGACTAAACATCATCCGAGTGTTCCCAAGTGCTGACAAGCAGATATGAAGACTGCAGCATAAACAAACCAATACATAAAAATTAATGTCATTTGCAGTTCACTGAAGCATTACTCAGTGATGTCACCAGAACAGAAGATAGGCAGAACAGTCTCTGATCTCCATCTCACATTGATCCAGTTCCTGCCCTGCTGTGTGAACTATTTAAACCCTTTATTTCTTTCTATGAATCGATAGGAGAAATGGTGGTATCTTTTTGAGTGTACTGCACATCACTGCCTCTCTACATATTGTCACTCCTGAGCTAAACACTGAAGGATAGATTCTTCTAGGAATGCTTTGTTTCCAAAGTTCAGTATACAAATTTCAAACTACAAGAATTTGGGGGTTTTTTTTACTTAAATATATTTTAACACTTTTACAAGGGGAAAAAAACTTGTGGAACTTTTGCTTAAGATTAGAATTTGTCTTACAAACTATGGCACATCATTAGTCTTTCATAAGCCTACTATAGATATAAACGTTAGCATATCTGAAATGGATATACATATGAAGTCGAATCATATTAAAGATATTTTAAAATAGTTTCAAATTATAAAGTATTTTCATATGCTCCTACCTTTCATTTTTTTCTGAAGCACCAAGTTTTGATACATCCATACTCTTGCCGCCTGTCTTTTTTTTTCTCTCTCTCTTTTTTCTACTAAGCAGTTCATCCTTAATGTGGAAAGAATTATGGTTACAGGTTATCATTAACATGTACTCTTCAAATGTTATCAAGAGCCTTCTGTGAAGGGTAAACATTACAGAGGAACATTTATGCAAATGTATGTAGGGTCCAACATGATTAAGTAAAATCATCAATCTCTAACAATAACTGTTGCCATGGTATCCAGTCCTTAAACACACATGAAGTTCAGCACTGTCAGTCATGTGTATCTCCATAGCAATCAAAGTTTTCTAAGAGAAAGCATTCAACTTACTTTTTCTCATTCATCCAACTTTAATAATGTCACTTCAAAAAGAATGAGTAAACAGATGCTAATTCATGAACACTGATAAATATGTTTCATTATCTTTAGCATATAAATAAAAATCCACAGAAGAATAAACTATGTAGTAGTATATTAGACTAAAAAAAGGTAATAATTTTTTAACCGATTTCTGAAATTATAAAATCATACTCATTTCAACTCTTACTTAAAACTTTCAAAGTAAATATTCTTTACATAAGGGCCTGTGACACAAAAATTTCTAAAGTCATTTGTACATAAAAAATATTTCTATTTGGAAAGTGATAACTAAGAAAACATGGCTCTACCTTCTAATTTTCAGCTAGATAATGGGGCCTTCACAAAATTTTATAACAAACTCAAATGCCACATTTTTTAAAAGGATATTTTCTTCTTATGTCATGGGTTCTTCTTGACTTAGAAACATATCAAACTCTAAATACTGAGTACAAAACTACTAGAATGTGTAGTATATACAGAAAAATTGAAATTTTCATCAGCTGAAAAATAAATGCCTGAAATTCCACATAAAATTAAAGAGGCTAGATCGTTTGATTTATTACCAATACTCACCAATTGTTTTTCCAGGTAGATTGACCAAACCACAGCATAATGACCCACTGTGAGAATAATGAACAAGAGTAATGCCAGCTCAGCATTGCTCATTTTTCTCACCCGCCTGTAGTAGAATACAGGCTGTCGCCAATCTGGAAGTCCATTGATCAGAACATCATCATACCTACAGTAGAAAATATAACAGTTTTTCATGGGGAGTTTAAAATAAAAACAAAAAACTTTATTTGTACCTCTATTTAAAAAGAGGAAAGAGAAAAGAATTTCTCCAAAATAGATAACATTTACGTAGATTATCAGCATTATAATGGTCTATAAATTCAAAACACTGTTATGTAGGTCCTGTCACAGACAACCCTCTAAAAGGTATACAGTAATATACTGTGGACACCAGATGTGTTTTTACAGCACCCCAGTGACATGACTCCTAGAATGACATCTAAACTAAAGGAGCCATATAGTCTACTGTTCTACCCCAGTATGCAGTAAAGACCCCACCATAGAAGTCAGCAACAAAAGGATCTCAAAGGGAGAAAAATCAAGATTAGAGCTCTATTTGCTACCATGAATTATATATTAATTGAATCAAATTCAGGATAAATTTTTTAGTCAGTGCTTTTATTTCAACACCTGTACTATGGCTAAAGGTTGAATATTTATACATATTATTTTGTCAAAGCTTCTTAATGATGTAAAAGCCTATAAAATGAGCACCCTTTAATTCTGTATTGCTTACATTTATTTAGAAAATAAAAAATTCCCAAATTAGAAAGAGATATGGAAACAACTAATGTTTATGTCAGATTTCTCAATAAAACTGTTTATTTGTAAACATTTAAGTGGCAATTTCCTCATTTTTGGCTTTGCTGGAAGGGAAGAACATAATACATAAAAGCTTTTCTAGTAATGCATTTTAAATCAGCTTTCTTTAGAATAAAATTTCAACAGCATTTTAATTTACCTGTCAGACAGTTATCGAGGCAAATATTTTTATGGTTAAAAATCAGGAGTAACATTTATGATTGTAAAACTCAAAATGGTCACACACAAACACTGTATGTTCAAAACACACAACCTGTTAATCTTAATTGAACACAACTCATTAAATATTCTAATCACACTATTTCCAGAATTAAATCTTCACTGAAAGGCCTAATTTGGTGCAACACATTGACCAAAATATTTTAATTAAAAATATTCTGAGTTAGTCGCAGGCCTAATTACAGGAATAGAAATAGGGCCTATATTGTCAGGCAGGTCAGTAGAACTCAGTAGTAGGTTTTTCTCAAGTAAATTGACCGATCTAGGAATAATAGCGCAGCTGCTAAACTGCCAGTCTTGACATGTAAATCAATTTAAATGCAACAACTGCAGTAGCTACTTTGATAGTTATTAAATTGATACCTTGGAGATATGCTAAAAAAAAATAAAGCAGAAGATTTATTACAGGCAACTTCTTTTTTCAGTAGAAAAATATTGGTTATATATTCAGAATATATTTTATTAGCAAATCTAGAAAACCTGACTTTTAGATCCATTTAGATTATTAATAATAGTGGCAGATCAGAATAACCCATATTCAGAGCAAAGGACATTAATTACTACTAAACTCTTAAATGGCAATTCTGTAGTGTACAAGAGTCTACAAATTAAAATATGGTTGTGTAGTAGCTAGACCAGACAAAATTTGATGTAAAATATTCTTTTTCAATGTTTATAGCAATCCTTGGGCACTATTATCAAAATATAATAACATGAGTTCGTCAAAAGCTATCATTGCTGTCCTCAAAAATTTATGTTTAAATCTGTACAAAAACTGACCCATTTTAAATTAGAAATGGATTGGGAAAAAGGTTTCAAGTGCTATAACACAAGATTACAATATTTGAATGAAGTCCAATGAACGTTAAGTTCTGACTTTATTCTAAATCTACATTCTACTTCAGATTTGTTGAGGGAAAAAAAGGTGAATATAAAAATCATTATTTTTAGCTAATCTCTCCCATGAAATAACTTCATGTAAAAAGTGTGGTTATTAATAAAGAACATCTAAGAAAGCGGCGACAATTCCCTAAGAGCATTACTAAGTATTGAATTTGTTTTAGATCTAAACTGTATTGGGAGAAAACACAGCTGAACTCATGGCTATGAATCTTATATGAAATATTTTATCACCATCATTGTTGAAACGCTACGTATTTGTTAATAGCTACTATTTTCTGCCCCACATATAAATTGTATTTAGTGCACAGCCAAATTCAAGAGAGCAAAACCTCAAGCCCTGAACACATTAAACAGAACCAGATATTTACCAGGCTATGTCAGCCACTCTAAACAACAGCCTCCAAGGATTAAGCTCAGAATCAATGCTCTATTGATTTTACTATCAATGAACATTATGGCTCACACGACTGGCCATTTTAAGGGAAGATAGCTTCTATTATAGTTCACTTTTTAAAATATGTGCTGTTAAAAGAGAAATCACTGCTTTCCTGAAACACTGAAAAAATAAAGATATTTCTTAAAATGTGTACAGACACTACATTCAAAAGTTATTTTTTAAAAATGTTCTGTTGACAGCACATAAAACTTAAAACATCACTATGTTATGCTTTTTCTATATTTAACACATAACACTGTTAAACTGTTCTGTAATTGAGCTCATACAAAATGCTCTTAACTATTTGTTAAAACTGGACTAAGAACGTACACATGATGAATGTGTTATAAGCAAACACAAAAGTAAATCTCTATGATGAAAATATCTCTAATGCAAAAAATGATATGGAACTACTAAGGCATTATCTTGGAAATTAAAACAGTAATTGATCAATTCCACACATCCAACATACAACCTAATACGTTTACTGTGATTTTCTTAAAATATACATGATGAACATAAAATAATGGTTACATAATCATGAGTCAGTTCCACTCCATAATCTGCAATTCATCAAACACATTCAGCCTAATATAAACACTGGGAAGCAAATAAATCTAAAAATGTTTATATCACCAACAGAAAAAAATTTACGTAAATTTAAAATATTAGTATATTTTGAAATACAAAATAGTAACCATGAAACTAAAATAGAAAATGTGTAGATTATGAAAATGAATATTTAAATAATTCTAGCATTTGCCTAAATTGTACACTTCCCATCATACAAAATTTGAATTTTTAGCCTAAAGCAATAATAACATTCATTTAGGTCACATTTTGACTCTAAGATTAAAAATTAATTGTACAAAGATCATAAACAGGAAACAAACCTAAATTAATTGATCTTACTCACCTTTATAAAGTACATATATATGCTAAAAAATGTGGTACATAGTAATTCATATATTATACATAACAGATGTCTTATATCTCCTAATTAGGGAAGGTACTATGATTTCTTATTCTCAGATTAATGTTTATTAGTATTCAAACACACCTGTAATCAAATTTACAATAACTAAGTAATAGATTTGTAAAAGTTTAGCAGATTAAGGCTGACATAACTATATTTTTAATTGGATTTGTAAATAAAACATGATTTTATTTAGTAAACTAAAAAAATTGATTCAACTTTTACGAATATAGTGCCATAAAATAGACAAAAAAAAAAAATACCCCAAAAAACAAATTTAAAGTTGCACAACTGAATTAGCAAAAGAACACTGGTTAAAAATTTATAATAGAATCTAAACAAAAGTAAACATGCTAATATTACTAAAGCACAATCTAGTGTATATATGCAATGATTGGTATCTACTTAGTCCTTCATTTCAGCTAACACTCAGGGCACTTGTATAGAAATTTATGTCAGAACACAGCTGAGCTGCTATTCCTCCTAGTTACCTAAGGAGTTTAGAAAAGGCTGCTATGCTATGCCTCCTCACACTAACCAGGAAAACTTGTTATTTTCGTGCTATAGCCTATGTCTTTGGGGGGAAAGAAGGCTTAAAAGTTTATTCAGAATTGTACTCCCAGGAATCTACCCAAACAAAATGAAAAATATCTGTTCACACAAAGACTTGTATGTGAATATTCATGGCAGCATTGTTCATCAAATCCAAAAAGTGGAAACAACCTAAATGTCTATCAGTTGGTGAATGGAGAAATAAAAGTGGTATATGGAATACTATTCAGCAATAAAAAAGAATGAACTACTGGTATATGCTACAATATGAATGTACCTCAAAAATATTACAATAATAGAAAAGGCAGATGCAAAAGACTACATATTACATGATTTCATTAATATGAAATGTCCAGAAAAGACGGATTTATAGATATAGAAAAGAGATCAGTGATTGATTGCCTGGGGCCGAGATCAGAGTGGGGATTGCTTGCAAATGGGCTTAAGGGAATGTTTTGAAGTGACAGAAATGTTCTAAAACCAGATTGTGGTGGCTAGCACAACTCTGTAAATTTACTAAAAATCATTGAATTGTACACTTAAAAAGGTGACTTTAATGGTTTGCATATTATACCTAAATAAGTCTGTTTAAAAAATAATATAAAATTTGCTTTTTCCTTAAAAAAATAAAAAGGTTATCCAGTTTGCTATTTTATCTATTTAATTGCTATTCCGCCTTCTACCAAAATTTAAAAGAATGTACCTGATTTCAGTGAAAACACAATTATTTGTAAGGGAAATAAATGGAAAATGTGTAGAACAATTTTCCAGATTGCAAACTCCTGGAAGGTCACTTACACATTTCAAAGCACTGATTTACTGAATATTTATAATGAATAATTGTGATCCCAAAGAGCATTTTTTAATACCAGTATGAGATAATCTTCTTTTAGAAGATAAAACTGACTATGCTCTTTTTTCCCCCCTAAAGGATTTATATAAACATCAGGTAATTGTCTGTAGAAGTGCATTTCTCTTATACGTTTAAATACTCATAGGTCACCTGGCCTCAGGCGCAGGCTTTAGAGGAGTGATTCTCAGCTTGATTAGTTAAGACTTTTGCCTCAAGGAAAACCAGTTACCAAAGAGTTACTTGTGCCTCAAGGGGTATAAATACTACAGCTGTTTGTGTAACTGTCAGATCCATTTTTCCTACTAACACTCTGAGATAAATGCAAAGGGAACTAATCCTAAAAAGAAAATGTTAGATGAGTCTATGTTAATGAAGAAACAATTTATACATAAGAAGTGATGTGTTCTGAAAAGATACAAATAATTCCAGTGATTGAAAGAAATTGTTTCAAAGTTTACTGACTTTTAAGATAACAACAAACAAAAAGACAAAATCTGATGCCAAAGATGTAGGGAGACTAAATAAAGCTATCTTTACAGACACATTCTTGATGTGTGAAACAAAACTAGGGACTCAGTGAGAGAAACCAACTAGAAAATGCACAGAATGACCAACACTTCTTTCAACACACTTCTAGGACTCTTTCAACACTATGGATTATCTTAAACTAGAGGAATGTCTGCTTTGGGATCTGGACCAATGCCAGCCCTTGTTACAAAGCAAAGAACACTTCAAGAGACTACCTTGAGTCCTTACTTTGCAATCTGACAAACTGAGGTATTCAAATTAAATAGTTAAGATGAGAACCAAGAGTGGTAGCTAACATTTCAGGATATAGAATAATTCCAGATAATACATTTGAAGAAAGATTCAGAATGTCACATAGCATAATTTTTTGGGTTGTCTTAATACATATTAGCCCCCATAGAGAGAGACAGATATTTAGGCTGGCTTTAGCCTGAAATCTCGAATATCCAACCAGCATTGTTTAAAAAAAGGAAAAAAAGAAAAAAAAAAGACTAGTCTAGACTAACCTAGAATAGAAAAATATCAGTCTGTTTCACACACAATGAGAAGTGTTCTGTGAAATTTTTGGTTTTGTTGTGTATGTGTGCTCTCCCAAGGGATGATGCAAAATGCATTTCTTACTGTGGGTCTGACTTAACCTAGTGCCTACATTCTACACATTCTGAAGCAGTAGAGGAAAGGGCCTCTCTGTAATCTCCTCTTAAGTCACTGCGCTATAAACCACGGTATAAACATATTTCTACTCCTCTGAAAGGGGCACTGAGAAGTCTCACAGTGAGGGGGCTACCTCCCCTCTGAAGTTTAACCCTAAACGCAGAATCACTGGAACAAGCAGAGTAAGGGAAGGGAAGGAGGCAAAAGAAAGGAGAAAGAAGCAAATTATTTTCCTTCCACTTCTATCTTCTACAGACTTATACAAATCTGTTCTCTCACAAATTGGGTTTTGTTATTTTGAGAGAGAAAACATCAAGAAATGGTAATATTTCTTGAATATCACTAACAGCCCAATTCCAAAATGTTTAAGGAATAGAAAAAAAAAAAAAAAAAGACCACCAAGCACAGATAGGAGCTATCACTGATATATCAAAAATGAATGGGCATTTGTGTGAAGTCAAGCGGTATTTGTATTTCCCAGGGCATAGACACTCATGTTAAAAATCTTATCTAATGAAGCCATGACTTGCTAACAGTATGACTCACGATCCTGAAGTCTGTAAGTATTGAATCAACCCAGTGAATATTTTCAACAGAAATTAACTTTGCTCTAAACATACATTTTAAAAATATTGCATTTCTTGGAAGGAACAAAAATAAAATACCACCTTAAAATAAATAAAATGTCTAATAAGACTTAATTCTTTCCTTTATAAATGGAGACATCAAACTATAACATCTTAATTCAAAAGCAGAAATGAACACTCACCTCTGCCTTCGTTCATCATCCTTTAAAACTTCATAAATGGCCACCAACTAAAATAGAAGCATTACTTTAAAATAAAACCACTCTCAATTACAAGAAAACAGTTAGGAAGGTGAATGCACTACAATGCATATGCAGAAAACTCTGTGTGCTCATATATACAATAAACAGATAAAATCTTAATTATAAGTAACATTTTATGTTTTCAGTAGGACCTTAACAGCTAAAAAATGCTTGATATCAAAACAAATGTTTGTGAAATATGCAAAACTAATAGTTATCTTAAAGCGTACTTTTTAAAAGCAAAACCTATAATTCAGACCAAAAAAAATGACAATTATGACACTCCAAGAACTTAGAGACTCTAATATAAAAAATGTTGATAGAAACATATTTTGTAAAAAATTGAATAAACATATATATACATTATATTTCCAAACCACTACCTCATTTTCAAATGGAAATATTCTACATATAAGTAGTTACTATTTCTACCATAAACATTTATTTATGAATTTGTCACGAAATGTATATAATAACAGTATATTTCACTTACTTGTCTAAATTGAGTTTCTGCGTTTTCATCTTTATTCTTGTCTGGATGCAAAGTTAGTGAAAGCTTACGATATGCTTTTCTAATGTCTGCAGATGAAGCATCCTGGAGGTGGTGGGGGAGGGGAAAAACACAAAGCAAACTTTGTCAGAAAAAGAAATTCCCAGAACCTTGTTAAGATCTGAGAAGACAGCCAACCAAGTGCAGGACCCCAGGCAATGTAATTTGAGCAATCAGTCTAACAACCAGGCTATGCAACTAGCCTGACCCACATGACTGAACAATTATTCAATCTAATTTGGCTCTCTCCTTAACTTTTCATTACCATACAGTCATTTAAAGAAGACAGTATTTGGCAAAACTTTTAAAACACTTGCCTTCCTAAAATTAACCAATAAATCTTTTTCAGTAATTAAGAGATCAAAAAGAAACAAATTAAAAATTAATACATCTGTGTGCCTTCAAAGAAGGTCTTTACTTATTTGAGAATCTTAAAGCCAATTTCTGAATCCCAGGCTTACCATATGTGGTTTCTCCATTGTTATTTATATTGAATTTACCATACAGCAACAACCTATGGAATCTCAATTTCACGTCAGAAAGTATGCCTATTTGAAGGCAGTTAAATTTGCATTCATTTAAAATAATCATAATTAGAAATAGTTATATATATTGTACTTAACTTTTTTTAGTACTTTAAAGGGTATTTAGTACTTTCAGTGGTGTCCAGTTTCCTCAGTCTGGTTTGCAGAAATAAATTTGCCCACTATTTATGTATTACTAATATAGTTTAAATACATTTAAAAGGGCACTATAGTTCAATAAGAGTACTTCAGATTAAATGGCTGTTAAAATCACATTTGATGTAATCCTGTGTGCACAGGTAAACTCAGAGAACATCATTGTACATGGCCAGTATAAAATAAATGACAATAGCAAAGAACACAGTGTCAAGTTGGATTTAAAACTTTATCTCCAGTAAATTTAAAAGTTATTCCAATAACTAACATATTCATGGTGGGGCAAAATGATAGTAAGTTGCTTATTAAATTTTATTCTTATTTTATAGCTGAATATTTGTCCAATTAATTCCTAAAACTACTTTACTAAAAAGTTCAAATGACTAAAAACCCAAATCAAAACAAAAACCTGTGTACCTGGGACTAAACAACTCTTAAAGAAATAGAGTTGGAGACAGGCAAAGTGAGACTATAATTAGTCTGTCAAGCTTTCCTTTATAAACCATTCTCATTACCAATTTTCTGGGGCTTACTGCTCCAGGCTATCACTCTACTTAAAAATTTCAACTTAGGTGTGAATTTTTGTGACTTGTGGAGGGCTGAGGAGCTATAAAATTAGCAGAGTAAGTTTTGCAGGTAACATGGTTATAATTTTCATTCTAATTTGCTTTACGGAATTGATGTGTTCCCTACCTTAAATGATAGGTAACATGTGGTAGAAAAGGATGATTATTCACTGAAAATCTATGACGAAGATTTTGTTAAGCAAAGAGGTCAAGTGTCAAATGAACAACGATTCTCTAATTGGGATTTTAAGCTTAGATTTTATTAAAGTGGGACTACATCATACAGAAAACTATTCCAAAAGTAGATTTCTTACATAGTAAGAGCTTATGCATTTTCTTGTTACAAAATTAATATATGCTCATTATGGAACATCCATGACCTACTTAAAAATAAAAATGACTAACAGTCACTTAAGGCATTTCCCTCCTTCCAGTCTTGCTATGCTGACCCCAATCCTCCATTTTTCTGCCACAGTGTGTACCCTAAATGTAAATGTGGCCAGATGGCTCTCCTATTTGAAACCATTCAGTAGCTCCCAAGTGCCTCCATCATCTATCTTTTCCAACCTTTTTAGCTTTATCTTCAACCATCTTGGTCCATCCTCCCGGTCCCCCAGATCATTCCATGTTGGAATGCAGTTTCCCAACCTCATGTTTTCGTTTTGCACACAGCTGTATATACAGACAGTTCTCTCCTGACTAAGGAACTGATCTCTCAGGCTACACACAAATATTGCCTATTTTCCTCTTGAGAACCTGCCCAGTAGGGTTATTTCACCAATAAGCTCCACCCTAAGTGGGGAGAGTTGAAAAACTCAGAGATTTCCCTATCTACAAAGACAGGCTCTAAATAAGTCATACTTCAAACTACCTTATGTATGTATTTAATTTTAGTTAGTTACTTAATGAATCTTAACTTATTTTATCCTCATAACAAACCTATGAGTTAAGTATAGTTGTCATCAGGCCCATTTTACTGATGGTAAGTGAGGCAGGGAGAGGTTAAGTAACTAGCTCAAGTTCATATTGCTGGTAAATAGATAAAAATAGAATTCAAATCCAGAAAACGTTGTGTCAGAATCAGGGCTATGTTGGCTCTTTAGATTTAGTTAGTAGATTTGGGCTGAGTCACTTCACACGGGCTATAGCTTTGGGAAGACAGTGAGTTACATTCTTATTGATCTGATAAACTATATGGAACACGTCCACATAACTACACTGTGAATGTGGTCAACTGTAGTTTTAAAGGTAAAGACCCTGGTATGTGTGGGCTTTTCTAACACATTTTACATCACATTTCTACTGGACACCTGAATGTTAGAGCATTCATCTCCCATACTCAGTCGGATTAGACCTTTTATCTCTCTGGCTTGCAGAGAAAAATTTTTGATAGGGCTATGGGTGAATTGGCCATCTTTAACACTGTCAACATCAGGAGATGTACTGGGTTCATTTGCCAGAATTCTTTTCCTTCTAAATGGGATATAGTTCTTTGGCAAGCTGGGAGATGAATAATCTTACACTTGGATGACCTCTGTAAATAAGAGACATATGGTCATTCTTGAAAAGAAAAACTAAAACCTATGAAAGTAATATATGTTTGTCAAAATTGAAACAATTTGATGAGATGTCAGCAAAAATGGGAGAGTAGGGAACTCCAAGGTCCTGTCCCTGCACAGAAACAGCAAATAATCTTGCAAAAACTGTGAGAATCAACTTTGTCTGAACTCTGGAAACTAGTCAAAGGTTTATGGCAATCAGGCAAGCACTTAATAAGGAAAAGTGCAGCTGATTCTTAGTAAGGGTCTTAAAGACGCCAATCTGAGTTCTTGGTGTGGGTTCCTGATGCTGGAGGAAGCAGAGCAGACCCTGTTTCAAAGAACTGTGGTTGTTTGTTTTGGCCTGTCTGTTGGTTCCCTCCTGTGTAATGGGCTTACCTTTATTTTACCAAACTCAGAACTCTCCCATGGCAGAGAGGCAACTATCTAGGCCATTTGTCAGAAACATTTAAAGGTAAATTTATTAGCTGGTGCCGAATGGGGCAAGGGATAGCAGCTGGGGCATAAAAAAGATACATGAAAAAGCTTAGAAGAAAAGATTGGGGAGTGAGACGCTTTGGGAATATGGGCTTTGAAAAGTTCCCACATATTCCTTGGCCATGTGCATGTCCAAGGCGGAGTACATACTGAGAAAGACCAGAGAAGGCCCTAAATTCTCGCCTCTGGCTGATTTTCAGGCTCTGCACGAGCAGAAAGTAAAGGCTAGAGAAGAGCTATAAACTGCCTGAGTGTTGAAGCCATGCCTCAACATACACACAGAACCTACTGGCAAAGACTGAGAGATTTTTTTCTTTTTTCTGTTTCCAAGCCTTTAAGGAAATCTCTGCTGAATCATTAGCTGACCACTATGCTAATCAGAGACTTCAGTGGCCACACATGGCAAAGTATGTACACTTTACAAAATGAGTTCAGAAAAGTCACTAGATAAACACCACCAACCACAAGCAGCAAAAACCAAACAAACAAAAACCCTGGGAGGTGGGAGAATCTGATTACCACAATATATATTCCAAACATCCAGTAGTCATTAAAAATTACAAAGCATGCAAAGAAACAGGAAAGTATGGCCCACAAAGAGGGGGGAAAAAAAAAGAAATTAATAGAAATTGTCTCTGAGGAAGCCCAGACATAGGACTTACCAGACAAAGACTTTAAATCAACTATTTTAAATATGATCAAAAGCACATACAAAGAACTAAAGGAAAGTATGAGAATGATGTCTCACCAAATAGAGAATATTAACAAAGAGACAGAAATTTTAAAAAGGAACCAAAGTGAAATTCTGGACTTGAAAAATACAATAACTGAATCAAAAAATTCACTAGGGGGCCCTAAAGCAGATTTGAGCAGGCAGAAGAAAGAATCAACGAACTGGAAGATAGGTCAGTTGAGATTACCCTATATGAGGAGCAAAAGAAGAATGAAGAAAAATGAACAGAGCCTAAGCGACTTGTGGGACACCATCAAGACTATCAACATACACATAAAGAGAGTCCAAGAGGGAGAAGAAAACAAGGGGCAGAAAAAATGGCTGAAAATTTTCAAAATTTGATGAGTGATATGAATCTACACATCTAAGAATCTCAACAAATCCTAAGGAGGATAACTGAAAGAGATTCACACCCAGAAACATTATAATCAAATTACTGAAAGACAAAGACACAGAGAGAGGTTCCTGAAAGCAGCAAGAGAGAAGCAACTTGTCATTTACAAGGGATTCTCAGTAACATTAACAGCTAATTTCTCGTCAGCAACCACGGAGGCCAGAAGGTAGTGGAATGACATAGTCAAAGTGCCAAAAAAAAAAAAAACTGTCAAGCAAGAATTCTATATCCAAAAAACTCTCTCTCAAAAATGAAAGAGAAATTAAAATATTTCAATGAAACAAAAACTGAGAATGCACTGCTAGCAGACTTGCTCTACAAGAAATGCTACAGGGAGTCCCTTCAGGCTGAAAGAAAAAATACTAGACAATAACTCAAATCTATATGAAGAAATAAAGGGACCGCCCGGTGGTGCAGTGATTTAGTTCACGCTTTGGCAGCACAGGGTTCACAAGTTTGGATCCCAGGCACCCGCTGACACACTGCTTGTCAGCCATGCCATGGCGGCGTCCCATATAAAGGGAGGAAGATGGGCACGGATGTTAGCCCAGGGCCAGTCTTCCTCAGCAAAAAGAGGAAGATTGGCAATGGATGCTAGCTCAGGGCTGGTCTTCCTCACAAAGAAAGAAAGAAAGAAAGAACACTGGTAAAGGTAACATATAGATAGATATAAGTCAATATTAATGTATTTTTGGTTATTAACTCCAATTTTTTTCTACACAATTTAAAAGACAACTATAAAAAGCAATAATTATAAATCTATGTTTTAAGTAAAACGTAATATAAATCTATGTTTATGGGCATACAAGTATAAAGATGTAATCTGTGACAATAACTACATAAGGAAGGGGGAGCAGAGCTATATAGGAACAAAATTTTTTATATGACAAACTAAATTGGTATTAATTCAAACTACATTGCTATAAATTAAGATGTTAACTGTAATCCCCAAGGCAAACACTATGGTAAAAGAAATGAAAGCAAACCAAATGGTACACTAGAAAAAAATCTAACACAAAAGAAGGCAGTAAAGAAGGAATTGATGAACAAAGAAGATATAAAACATATAGAAAGAAAATAGCAAAGTGGCAAAAGTAAGTCCATCCTTATCATTAATTATGTCAGTAACAATTATAAACATATATACACCTAAGAACAGAGCCCCAAAATATATGAAGCAAAGACTTAAAAGAATTGAAGGGAGACATAGACCATTTTGTACAGTAACATTCGGAAACTGCAACACCCCACTTTCAATAATGACTAGAGAAATTAGATAGAAAATTAGCAAGGAAATAGGAGACTCAAACAACAGTATAAACCAACTAAACCTACCTATCAGACATCTGTAGAACATTCCACCCAACAACAGCAGAATACATATGGAACATTCTCCAGAACAGACCATATGTTAGGCCACAAGATAAGTCTCAATAAATTTTAAAAGATTGAAATCATACAAATTATCTTCTGTGACCACAATGGAATGAAATTAGAAATCAATGACAGAAGAAAATTTGGAAAATTCACAAATATGTGGAAATTAAAAAACACACTTGAAAACAACAAAAAAGTCAAAAAAAAAAAAGAAAATTAGAAAATACTTTGATATGAATGAAAAGTGCCATTATATTGTCTCCCTATAAGATAATTGTGTACCCATCAGAAGACCATACTCAGTAACAGGCCAGAAAATTGTTCTCTAAAAGAATAAAACTGAAAAGCTCTAGAGAATTTTTTTCCATTGATGTTTAGATTGAGACTGAAACAGGAAAGGTCATGAAATTTCAGGATCATATCATTTCCTTTTGGATTCATGCATTCTGTAAGGTTTTAATTCATTAATGTTAACAGTTAATTATAACTATTTTTCTAACTTAAGATGATTAAAGATTAAGCAAGAACTAAATAAAATCACAGTGTTCAGTTTCATAAAAAGTCAAAAAGAAATCACTAGGGAAATTAGAAAGTACTTTGATATGAATGAAAAACAAAAACACAACATACCAAAACTTAGGATGCAGTAAAAGCAGTGCTCAGAAGGAATTTTACAGCTATAAATGACAAAAAAAAAAACCAAATCTCAATCTAACCTTCCACCTTAAGGAACTAGAAAAAGAATAGCAAACTAAATCTAAAGCAAGTAGAAGAAAGGAAATAATCAAGATTAGAGCAGAGATAAGTGAAATAGAGAATAGAAAAATAACAGAAAGAATTAACAAAACCAAAAGTTGGTTCTCTGAAAATGACAACATAATTAACAAACCTATACTAGAGTGAGAAAGAGAGAGAGTTCAAATTACTAACATCAGGAATGAAAGTGGGACATTAACACCAATCTTACATGAATAAAAAAGTATAAGAGAATACTATGAACAACTGCCAAACAATTAGAAGACCCAGATGAAATAGACAAATTTCTATAAACACACAAACTGACTCATGAAAAAATAAAAAAACTGAACAGACCTGTAACAAGTAAAGATATTGATCAGTTAAAAATAAACCAAACATCCAACTTCCAACAAAAAAAAGCCCCAAACTTCAAAACCAGATAATTTTACTAGTGAATTCTACCAAACATTTAAAGAAATCACCAGTCCCCCTCAAACTCTTCCAAAAAATAGAGGAGGAAGGAATGCTTCCTAATTCATTCTATGGGGCCCTGATACCAAAGCCAGACAAACACCACACAAAAAAGAAAACTATCGACCAATATCCCTTATGAATATAGCTGCAAAACTCTTCAACAAACTTCTAGTAAACCAAATCCAGCAGCATATAAAAAGGATTATATACCATGACCAAGTAAGATTTATCCCATGAATGCAAGAGTGGTTCACTGTTTGAAAATCAATGTAATATACCATATTAATAAAATGAAGGACAAAACCACATAATCATCTCAATTGACACAGAAAAAGTACATGATTAAATTCAACACCATTTGATAACAAAACACTAAACAAACTATGAATAGAAGGGAACTTTCTCATGTTGATAAAGGGCACAATTTCGGAAAAACCCACAGCTAACCTCATACTTAATGGTGAAAGTCTGAAAGCTTTCCGGCTAAGATCAGTAATAAGAGAGAGATCTACTCTCACCACTTTTGTACTGGAAGTTCTAGCTGGAACAATTAGTCAAGAAAAAGAAATAAAAGGTATCCAAATTGGAATGGAAGAATTAGCATTGTCTCTATTCACAGATGATATGATCCTATAGAAAATCCTAAAGCATCACAGGACAAGTATTAGGGCTAATAAAGTCAACAAATTGTAGGATACAAGATTCATCATACAAAGATCAGCTGTATTTCTATACATTAACAACAAAAAATTCTGAAAGCAAAATTAAGAAAACAAATCCTTTACAATAGCATCAAAAAGAATAAAATATTTAAGAATAACGTTAACAAAAGAAGTATGACATTTATAAACTGAGAACTATAAAACACTGTGGAAAGAAATGAGAAAAGATCTAAATAAATGGAGAGATATCCATGTTCATGGATTGGAAGACAATATTAAGATGGCAATACTTCCCAAGTTGATCTACAGAGTCAAAGCAATCCCTACCAGAATCCCACTGGGCATTTTGCAGAAATTTATATGCTTATCCTAAAATTCATATGGAAATGCCAGGGACCCAGAATAGCTACAACACCTTGAAAACAAACAATAAAGTTAGAGGACTCACACTTACTGATTTCAAAACCTAATACAAAGCTACAGTCATCCAGAGTGTGGTCACGGCATAAGGATAGACATATAGCTCAACAGAAGAATCCAGAGTCCAGAAATAAACCTATTCATCTAAGGTCAACTGATTTTCAACAAGGGTGCCAAGATCATTCAATAGGGAAAGGACAGTCTTTTCAACAATGCTGAGACACTGGCTATCCTCACACAAAAGAACGAAGTTGGACACTTACCTCACACTGTATATAAAAATTAAGTTGAAATGAATCAGCCCTAAATGTAAGAGCTATAACTATAGGACTCTTAGAAGAAAACAAAGAGGTATAACGGTTGACCTTGGATTCACAATGGATTCTTAGCGATGACATCAAAAGGATAGGCAACAAAAGAAAAAAATTGACAAATTGTACTTAATCAAAAGTAAAAACTTTGCAGCCACTGTGCACAAGTTTGGTGGTTCCTTAAAAAAATAAACAGAGAATTACCATATGATCCAGTTACTACAATCCTAGGTGTTTACTGAAGAGAAGAAAACAGATGTTCAGACAAAAACTTGTACACAAATGTTCATAGTAGCACTATTCACAATAGCCCAAAAGTGAAAACAACCCAAATGTCCACCAACTGATGAATGGATAAACAAAATGTGGTACAGCGATATCTATACAATGAATATCATTCAGACATAAAAAGGAATGAAGTACTGATATATGCTACAACATGAATGAATTTTGAAAACATATGATAGGTGAAATGAGCCAGACACAAAAGCCACATATTGTATGATTCCATTTTAACTGTCCATTTGCCCTTTATGGACAAATCCACTGAGACAGAAAGCAAATCAGTGGGTTCCCAGGGGCTGAGGGGAGGGAGGAATGGGGAGTGATTGATCAGTGCAGACAGTTTATTTTGGGGTGATGGAAATGTTCTGGAATCAGATAGTAGTGATGGCTGCACAACATTGTGAATGTACTGGAAATCACTAAATTGTGAAATTCAAAATTGTTAGAATGGTGAATTTTATGTTTCATGAATTTTATCTCAATTTTGAAAAATTGAAACAATGCAGAAATACCTTTATTGCATGCAATGTTCTAGGCACTATTCTAATCACTATCCATATATTAATTCACTTCATCCTCACAACCTTTTATGATAGGTATGATTATTATCTCTATTTTAATGAGGAAACTGGGGCTCAGACTGAGGCTAAGTGAGCTGCCCAATGCTATACAGGTAGTAAATGGCAGAAATTTCCTGCCAGAAATTTAGTCTCACCTCCCATACTACCTCTTCTAGAATTAAAGACTATTTTCTGTATATCCTATGGCCACTCCTTATTACCTTCTAAAGTAAGTTACGCTATATACATCAAAGTGGGGCCAAGTTATCTCTGGGAATCTGAAGAACAGGATTAGTAATGATTTGATACAACTCAACCCAGAGATGTTTAAAACGTATGGATAGCTCCCAGTTAACCACTCTTCTGGAGACAGATATCTTAATCCAAATGAAAAATTTCTCACCTAATTTACTTATGAACAGACCAGGTAAGGCTAACTGTTAGATGTGGAACAAATCTCAGAGAAATTTTACTCATACTCTAAATTATATTAGTTAGCTCCTTTATAGTTACTACAATGCTTAGGATGAAGATGGGTTTGAACATAAAACTAAGCCACTTACTAACTCTGGGATTTTGGACAAACTACCTAGTCTCTCTAAGTCTCAATTTTTCATCTCTAAAATGGGGATGATAATGTTACAACACTTAAAAGACTGCTGTGATGTTTAAATAAGATATATGTATATGATATGCTTTCATAGTATCTAGCATATAGTTAGTGCTGAGTAAATGAAAATTATTATTACTATAATGTGTAGGCTAGAAAGTCACTATTTCCCCTTCATTTTAACACTTGGCAAATCCGACTTGCAGTTGATTTGGATTCGTGCTTTAGACCACGAGGACTAGGGAGCTGAAGGGAGTAAAACGGATTTGGAGGCTTTTTATTTATTGATTTGACAATACTTACTGAGTACCTACTATGTGCAAGCATGCGGGATACAGTGGTGAAGAAAATACACACAATCTCTATCCTCAGACAGTTTTGCAAGGTAAGAGCACTGAAACTCTGCCTTAGAATTTTCTGCCAAGAGAGATTTCTTATTTTACTTGATATCGACGATTGGCAAACTTTTTCTATAAAGGCCAGATAGTAAATATCTTACATTTTGTAGGCCACAGAGTCTCTGTTGTAACCATTCAACTCTGCCACTGTAGTGAGAAAGCAGTCACAGACAATACATAAACAAACAGGTGTGGCGGTGTGCCAATACAATTTTATTTTTAGAAATAGGTAGTGGCTGGTTTGGGCCCATGGACTGTAGTTTGCTGATCCCTGCTTTATATCAGTGGATTGCCAACAATCTAAAACTCATTTTACTTACAGTTTCTCTGTAAATTTGAGACCCACCTTTTCTTAGGTTGGCCAAGTGGTAGAAAAATACGCGACCAGTTAACAAAAACAAAAATCAGAAGACCCTATCCAGGGTTTGGATTTGGATTTGGATTTGGATTTTGTTTACTGATCAAAGTAAACTCTTCTTAATAAAACTTCCTATTGCCTAGAAAAAACCCAAGGATATTAAATCCAACAGAAGAACATATATTTGGCTATCAGATTCAGTAAGGAGGGAAGACCATAGTTATCCAAGCTACATATTTAGGCACATAGTTGAGGAACTTCAAACTCTGGTTGACGTCGGGAATCTTAATTTGTATACTGTTGCTACCCATTAACTGCCTCAAAGTAAGTAATTCCATGTAGTCTTTTTGACTAGGTCCTTGGGTCATTTTCACTTGTGATATTACTCATTAAAAGCTCAAGCTAAACTCTTAATAATGACTGCATTTTATTCTGGCCTTTGCACTTAAAATTCATCAGTCAACAGAGTCTACTCCTCCCCACTCCCCCTCAAAAACCAACAACAACAAAAACAAACAAAAAAACTATGCACTTAGATATAAATGCATTTACCACTAGAAGAACTAAATAACAGAGACATTTAAGGGAAGTTGTCTCTGGTCAGTGGACCGGGGGATAAGGCAGGAAACTTGTATTCATCGTATTTTAGGACTGAGATTTTATACCAGATGCATTTAAAATAAAAAATAAATTGAAAAACAAAAATGTTTTAAAAATAAATAATGATTTTCCATGGCAAAAAAAAAGACTAGAATAAAATAGTTTACTTCATGATAAATTGTAAGTCTGGCCTTCTATGGCTGATATGCTACAAAAGAGTCAGGGAGAGGCTTGGGTTCTTTCATTATACATCACTGTTAAAGTCCACCGCCCTGGAACAATCGACTGAAATTTATGTAATATTATAGTTTTAACTGACTTTTCTTAGCCTAAAACCATATACAGGAACCAATGATAGGTTAGCCTATATCAAAATCCTGGCTATTGATGCTCATATAGAACATTTATCTTCTTATTCTTTGAGAGTCAAGGTCAGTAAGACTGATTTGTTGATAAATCAGATAATTTCCAGTACAGTAAAAGAGGAATGTATTCCGCCTCCTTATTTTTCACTTGTGTCTAAATAAATGTGGATTAATAACATGTTTATTTAAGTTGGACACACCTCTGCCCCCTCCATAAGATTAAAAAGGTAAGCATTCTCCAAAATGTAGATAAAAGATTGCAGCCCCAAGAGACAGCTGCTTCTGATATCTAATTACTGGGGACTGAGTTGGCAGGAACATCAGATCAACTACTCACAAAACAAAATCATCATTTCTGCTAATTGGATTAGTTATCTTAGACTATATTTTACAACTAATTTATCTTGAAAAGGAGATCTCTTTAACAAGTCAATGGCAGGGGGAAAAATCAGGAGGTGGGACAGTTCTATATTAAACAGATTTGAGAGACAGAACAACCAAATGTAATGTATGGACCTTATTTGGTCTCTGATTCAAACAAAATGAAGGTAAATGGACATTTTGAGACAACTGGGAACATCTAAATAAGGACTGCCTACTGGATGCTATTAAGGAATTAATATTAATTTTGGTGGATGGGATAATTGTATCATAATTATTGACGAAAATGTCTTTATCTAAGAGACGCATAAAATGTCATAATGTCTGATATTCATTTTTAAACACTTCAAAAAAAAAGGACAATGTGGCAAAATGTTGATAACTGTTAAATCTGAGTGATGGGTATATGCCAGGTAATTAAACTATTCTCTCTACTTTTGTGTATGTTTTAAAATTTACATAATAAAGAACCAAAAAAGAATACAATGGTGAGCAACAAATCATGTAACATATAGTTAAATCTCAATATATTGTGATTGGTTATTTGTTATATGTGTTTAGTAAGTGTTCTTGAAACAGAAGAGATATGCCATAAGGGACAACCTAATAATAGCTTAGAATTAAAAAAAAAACAAAGAAGGAAGAAGGGGCAAAGAAAGATAAGTAGTGAAGCAAAAGCTATTTGATTTTGATCCATTAGTAGAGAAATATAGGTTTTTATTATCATCCTTAAAGATGAGCTTTCCACTGTGTAACATAAAAGCACATGAAAATTTCCAAATTTAACAGAAAAAGAAAAGAAATTTTGCTAAGCCAACAATAGTAAGTAAAGAAAAACAACAAAGGGGCCGCCCGGTGGCGCAGCGGTTTAGTCCGCGCTTGGCAGCCCGGGGTTCGCGAGTTCGGATCCCGGGCGCCTGCTGACACACTGCCTGTCAGCCATGCCGTGGCGGCGTCCCATATAAAGTGGAGGAAGATGGGCACAGATGTTAGCCCAGGGCCAGTCTTCCTCAGCAAAAAGGGGAGGATTGGCGACGGATGTTAGCTCAGGGCTGGTCTTCCCCACAAAAAATAAAAAAAAATAAAAAAATAAAAACAATAAAAAAGTATCATAAATACTATAGACAAAACAGGACAGAAAGAATACAATCAAACATAATTTTTCTCAGTAAATATAAACATATATTGAATTTCCTTGTCAAAATACAAATGCTCATCATATGGGGTTAACACAAAACCCAAAAGGCTGAAAACAAAGAGATGAACAAAGACAAAAGGAAACAAAAGAAAAGCAAGAGTGTTGATATTAATATCGGAAAAGGGGAATTTAAGGTCAAAAGCAAGTCACAGCACAGAGTGGTAACAGGTAAAGATAAAAGGTATAACCCACTGAAAAGTTAAAATAGTCATAAACCGTTATGCTCCAAACAACCCCAAATCCATATATATAGTAGCAAAAACTCCTAAATATAAGAACTTCATTAAAAGAATCATGGTAGAAGACTTTTAATATACCTTTTATAGAATTTGACATAACAGGTAAACCAAAAATAAGCACAGTTACAAAAAATGTGGATAATAAAAACAACTTTGAGATGCTTATATGTACATAGACACAAACATACAAATATATGTATTATCAGTAGAACATACCAGATCTGTGGTCAGAGAGCATTAAAAAATCAGTAATGAATTTGGTCACAAAGACAGCCTTGGGCCACCCGGTGGCGCAGCGGTTTAGTTCGCGCTTGGCAGCCCGGGGTTTGCGAGTTCGGATCCCGGGCACCTGCGGACACATTGCCTGTCAACCATGCCGTGGCGGCGCCCATATAAAGTGGAGGAAGATGGACACGGATGTTAGCCCAGGGCCAGTCTTCCTCAGCAAAAAGGGGAGGATTGGCAACAGATGTTAGCTCAGGGCTGGTCTTCCCCACACACACACACAAAAAAAACAAAGACAGCCTTAACTCTAAAAAGAGGAGATTTTTACAGCTCACATTTTAAAATAATAATCAGAAAAATAACTTATCAGTGACAAAAACGACAAAAAAACTCAGCTGCTTACAAATTTTGTTTGTTTTTTGCCGAGGAAGACCAGCCCTGGGCTAACATCCGTGCCCATCTTCCTCTACTTTATATGGGACGCCGTCTCGGCATGGCTGTGAAGCAGTGTGTTGGCCGGCGCCCGGGATCCAAACCCACGAACCCTGGCTGCCAAAGCGCAAAATAAACCGCTGTGCCACCTGGCTGGTGCCTGCTTACAAATTTTTAAAAAAACATTTTTCAAAGCAGAAATAAAAGTTGAAATTACAAAATGCCTAGAAACTAATGAAAAGAAAAAAATTTCACATCAAAACCTATGAGAGCTAAAGATCTCCTTAAAGGAAAAGGTATGTAGCTTTAAATGCTATTATTAACAAGATGAACTGAAAATGAATGAACCAAGTGCCCAGCCTAAGAAAGTAGAAAAAGAACAAAATACGCAAAAGGAAAATAGGAGGAAAGAATAGATAAACATTAGTGCTGAAAGTAATCAAACAGAAAAAGAAAAAACTAGTTCCTTGGAAAGATGAACAAAATGTACCAGAGACTGCCTCAGTAGTCATTAAAACCTCAGTTTCCATATCTCGAAAATGGTCACCACGTATCAACCTTACCTTCCTTTCCTCTGCCTCTGCCTAGTGTGCTTTCCAATAGTAGGGCCAAATGATCCCGTCTGAAAGCTAAGCCCAGACAGGTTCTAGATACGACACAGGGAACCTGTCACTCACCTGATGCAGTTTCGCATTTAGAGACAGACTGGTCCTTAATCCCAGAGCTCCAGTTCCCCTTACAGGGTTTTTTCCTCCTGTGGTTCCTGCCAGACTATCCTGTTCTTGGCAGTCTTCTTCCCAAAGACAGGAGCCCTGTCTCTGAGTTAACCCAGAGGATAGTTCCCAAGGCCACAGCTGCACCTCTTAGATGACAGTCAACCAACTACCATCGCTAAATGGCTTAGTCTAATTTCCCACTGGTATGCTTCTACCCTGACACAGTCAGGAAAGTCACAATGGTGACTACAATTGCTGAAAGTGTTGGTTTCAAATCCATGACACACCAACAAGAAAATGGATAAGCACTCAGGCCTATAAGAAGAAAAAGGCAAAAGCAGCAGAAGCACGGCCTCCATCTGATTTCCACCTTCCAAAGCTGACAAAAGTACATCTTACTGGCCAAAGCTACATTACACCCAGAATAACTGCTGCAAGTGAGCCTGAGAAATGTAGTTGTATTAGCTTTCCACACTATGTGCAGTAAAGCACACCAGGAGGAAGGAATGGATGTTGAAACCAATCCACTGTAATTACTGCAGAGGTTTGTTTTCTTGTATTATCCTCCAATTTTTTTTTTTTTTTTTTTTGGTGAGGAAGACTGGCCCTGAGCTAAGAATCTTCCTCCACTTTGTATGGGGGATGCCACCACAGCATGGCTTGATAAGTGATGTGTAGGTCCCTGCCTAGGATCTGAACCCACGAACCCCAGGCCGCGAAAGTGGAGCATGCGAACTTAACCACTAAGCCACCAGGCCAGCCCCTGTCCTCCAATTTTAGCAAACAAATTCTTACAGTATTTAAAAAGACTGATAAATTCACAAAATAAAAGTGCAAACCAGGAAGTGCAATGGAATGATATTGGATGTTTTTCCCTAGATCTCTGAAATTAACTCACTTTTTTTAGAGTAAAATCTTTATCTCCATATAAATAGATATGTAATATTCCACTATATCTTTCCTTTTCTTCAAGCATTGTCAGGGTGAATCTCTAAATTATTCATAGCATGGACTGCAAATCCCTTGAAACAGAGACCAATTCTTTCAATTTATGATTTTTAAAGTTTCCACTGGAAAGCATAAACAACAACAAACACCACTCCCCCGAATTTCTCCTTTTCCAGTCTCTCTTCTATGTAAATAGCACTACTATCTACTCAGTAGCCTAGGCCAAAAATCTGACTGTAAATCTTATTTCCTTTTCTTCAGCCTCCTTATATAATTCACCAGGAGTGCAGATGCTCCCACGATCTTAGACCAAGCCACCTATTTTTGGCCTTCTCTGGGATTCTGCTCAAAGTATACCCTGCTTCAAATATCATTGCTTCTATGGTAGATAAAGTGGATATTCAGTCTACCTTCTTTCTAGCCCAGCACTGTCCAAAAGAACTTTGTATAATGTTGTAAATGTTCTGGATCTGCACTGTCCAGCGTGGTAACCACTAACTACATGTAGCTCTGAACGCTTGATATGTGGGCAGCATGACTCAAGAACTGAATTTTAAATTTTATTAAATTTTAATTCATTTAAATTTAAATGGTCACATGTGGCTAGTGGCTACTATGTGACTAGTGGCTACTATCTAGTCTTCCTATATTATGGAAGCTAGAAAGTAAATAAACTAGAAGTGATTTAGGTTTGGCCAATCGCATGCATCTGATATAGAATGCAGAAATGAGGCAAAGACCACTTCTGCTGGCAAATAAGGTCATAGGTTTTTCTGTGACAGTGTTAGCAGAGGTCCTAGTATTCAACCACTAGCTTCGTGGGTGTTGGGCACCTCTTGAGTGAAGCAAGGTAGTTCTGGAGCTGGCAGCAGTTGAAGTGGCTAACTCATCCTGGTAGTTTCCTGACCACGGTGACTTCCTAATTGTAGCAATCATAGTATGATACAAGTAAGAGATATTGGAGAAGTCTAGGAGAATCACAGGGGAGACGGAATTATATACAGTACTGTAGGAAAGTGGCAATGAGTTTATCTCGGGTAATCTGTGGGGGAGACAGAATGAAGAGTCTTTAAGAAATATTATCAGGAGAATTTCTGTTGATAAATTAGATTGGTGGGAAAAGTGTAAATGACAGATGGCTTGTAGGTGTCAGAACTGCACAAGGAAGGATACTGGTACCGACAGGGAACACCGGAAGCGAAGTAAAATGGCAGAGAAGACCATGAGTTCGCCAAGCAGGAGATGCCTTTGAAATAGTCAAGGGGAACTGTCAATTAAGCATCTCAATACATAGGTCTGAAGCTCAAAGAAGTAGTTTGTGCTAGACACATAAATGTAGAAGCTATTGGTACACGAAGGAAAATCAAACCATAAGCATGAATAAGATCACTTAAGGAGGAAAGCATGGAGTGGTAAGATATGAAAGCCTAAATGAGTATGAAGAATATAAATAATTAATGGCAGAGAACCAGAGGTAGGCAGAAAATCACAAGAGTATAGTTCTAGTCCAAGAATAAAAGAATGGTCAGCAGTTTCAGTACTGCTGCTGCTAGGTAAAATGAGCACTGACACAAATCAACTGGATTTGCGATTTTAAAGATCACCAGTGACCTTGGGAAGAGCTCTTTTGGTAGATTAATGGGCACAGATGCCAAACCAGAGTGGGGACTGAGAAAATGAAGAAAGATTTTCAAGAAATTTGACTGCCAAAAGGAGATGCGGGGTTCAAAGAGGTTTTCTTTCCTTGTTCATACCAATGAGAAGGATCCGGCTGGGAGGGATTGCTGACAGCATGCTCCCAGAGCAGGCGGGGGCAGAGTGAGGGTAGAGTCCAAGTTAGGAGAGGAGAGCTGGCCTGCAAGGAGGGCCTCTCCAGCAGGAGAAGGAGAGAAAAGACTAGGAGCGCGGCTGCAGGTTGGTGAGGGAAGCTGAGAGCATCTGAATGCGAATGTTGTAAATCCTGACGACACATGAAAGTCATTGCCAATTAAAGTTGAAAGGGGAATTCTTTGTTGGGATTGACAGGAATGAGGGTGCAAGCTGATGGTCAGACAGTTCTTTGAGCCTGAACTCTTCATCAGGAGCAGAAGAAAAGTCATACAAAGGGAAAAAATGGACATGTAGATAGAAGGGAGATAGAACTAGTAACTCAGTCTGTACAATTTTGCCGAGTTGTTCTCTAAAAGAAGATCTGAAGTAAACAGTGATTAATTCCACCTTTAACTTAACCCTTTCTCCTATATTAATGTTTCTCCATATATCCAATTTTATGCAGAATAACTGATAATTTAATCATTTGAAAAGTGACATGTGAAAAATCAAGCTTATACTAGACAATCACTGAGTGAAATGATCAGTAAATTCAAATTCCCAGCTTTTCTCTCTATGTAAGAACATTACATAGAAACAGATAATACTTTACAATCTATGTACTATCCAATGGCCAACAAACATATGAAAAAGTATTCAATTTCATTAATCATTGGGAAAATGCAAACTAAAACCACAATGAGACACCACTATATACCTACCAGAACGGTCAAAATAAAAAAGATAATTTTTTTAATCTTTGTAAAATGAAGATTTTTAAAAGATTTTCTTTTTATAAAAAAGATAATTAATATCAAGTGTTAACAAAGATATGCAGCAACTATACCACCAGCACTGCTAGAGGAAGTGGAGACTAGTACAACCATTTGAAAATTGTTTGGCAGTATCTACTAAAGCTAAATATACACATACCCTATAATCCAGCAATTTCATTCCTAGGTATGTACCCAGACATGCATACATATGCTCATCAAAAGACATGTACAAGAATGTTCATAGAAACACTGTTGATAATAGCTCCAAAGTGGAAACAACCTAAATATCCAAAAACAGTAAGATGGACAAATAAATTGAGGTACAATTCATAAAATGGAATACACAGACAGCAATGAACATGAGTGAACTTTCGTTCTACACAACAACATGGATGAATTTTCATGAGCATAATATTGAGAAAAAGAAGACAAGCAACCAGAGTATATACTATATGATTCTGCGTATATAAATTTTTTTTTAAAGGTAAAACTAATTTATAGTGTTGACTCATTGAGAGAGAGCACAAGGAGGATTCTGCAGTGCTGGGAACATTCCACTTCTTGACCTTGGTGATTACAGATAGGTGCAGTTGTGAAAATTCATCCAACTATCCACTTATGATTTTGCAATTTTTCTGAATGTATGAATTTGTGCATTTCAATTAAAACTTTACTTCTATACAGAAAACTGTATATCTCTCAAACTACTTTGGTGGATTTGACTCTCCAAATGAGCTTCTTACAGAAATAGCAACAATCCAACAGAAAATAAAATATATAACCTCAACATTTAAGCAACCTCTCTTCCAAAGAAAAACCAAAAAATGAAAAACATCTTTCATGCAAATTAAAAACTCCCCAACCAACCAGCTTCATTCCACAGGATCATGTGGTCTTCCACCTTTTCCTTACCCTGAATAAACGAAAAAAGGAAGGGAACCTCATTTACCGTCTTCCAAGAGAGAAAACTATATGATGTGATAAAGGCCTGATTTTTCCTCTTTGCTCCGTGGTTAGTTTTAGGACTGTAACCAGAAAGAAGATTTGCAATAATTTCTTTTCCTTGTTGCAGGGTAGGTCTAATTTCTATGATTTAAGAAACAAATCAGCAATTAACAAAAGAAAATTGATATCGAGTACATATTTTGATACTGCATATCTTTTCTATGCTTTTTAGCAGCCCCAAAAGCCAAGATTTTAGAAGACTTGTTTATAAGTTATTAAATTCTAAATTCCATTTCATCTATGTTTCAAAGAATGAGCACATGGCCTGAATGGGTTAGGGAGATTATGACAATAGCTGAAGTAGAAAATGATTGTGAAAGACAAGGAGGAACTCCCTTAGTGGTATGAAGAGAGGGAAGAGTTTAACTAGAGTTTGATGTGATGTGGGAAGTAAGCTAAAAACAACTGGACGTGAGAAGTGTCTACAAGATTGAAGAATTTAGTAACGCTGGTTCCTATGAGGGATGAGGGAGAACAAGGTTAAGAAAAAAGGCTACTGCGATGATCAATGAGTCCGTATATCAGGCCTTACAAAGATGATATAATGGAATAGTCACCAAACATTTTTGAGCATGCATTACCAATATGTGTTTCTTTATTTATAAATACTATATTAGTATGACAGTACTAATACAAAATTTGGAACACAGCTAGTTCCAGGAGAAATCCTAAAGAAGTCATAAAAGTACTATATAGTCAGGTTATTCTCTCTACGTGACTATAAATCAACATGATAGTTAGCAAAAAAAGTTAAATTAGTATAATGTGACTTCCATCCTACCTAAAAAATAAGCAATCTAAATTCAATTTTCTAGAGTCAAAATAACCTAGAATAAAGAGTATGTAATAGAAAAGACAAAGTCAGAAGTTCAGTTAAAAACTATTCTTATGGATCAATATGCACTTTTGCCTTTATAGACTACCAGAGGATAAAACTAGGTGACATGGAAAGTTGGACTGAGAACATCTGTAGCACAGAAGACTTATTTAAGCAAAACCTAAGTCAAATTTGAATAAAATCAACCCATTTCTAAACACTGGTCATCATGCAAAATAACACACAAATATGCAACCAGATTAAAAGTATTCTATGTATTATTCCATAAAACTGTATTTCTCCTTAATTTTCCCAATTACCAAGGTAACCCCAAAGGTTTAAAGGACTGATTAACCTATTTTGGTGTTAGAAAGCAATCACTTATTGAAACATGGGTACTTCAAAATAAGACATAATCCCTGTGAATCTGGAAATGATTTTAAATCATTTATCAAATCAGTTAAAAGTAGAGAATGAAAAAAGAACTATACTCAAATAAATCTTGAAATTATTTCAACAATTTATTCCTGATTCTAATACATGGGTAACATAAGGGAAAAGAATTTAACCTTCATTCTTAAACTGGTAGGGGTATTTCACTTCTCTTTCTGGAATCTTATTTCTGTCTTTTGTTTATTTTATTTTTAAGCAGTAGACAGAAAAGATAAAAAAGAAAAACCCAAATCTGCACCCAAATTTTAAAACTTTGAACCACTGAAGGTGAACAAAAGATTGAAAAATGTATTGCCTCCGATGTAATTGGTGGAGTCAGACCTCTCACTAGGACAGGTAGAAGAAGTTCTTTGAGATACCCTTCTCAATTAATCAAATGTGTTTTAGTGACATCACTTTTTTAGAAAGCCCACTTGGGAGGGAGTGGAGAATGAAGCTGACATAGGTGGCAAGCATGTTAAAAGAAGAGGTGTTCTTAACTTGTCCTAAACGTCTTTTGAACTTCAACTGATTCCTAATGTACACTACAGGTCACCAAACACAATCTGCCTGGAATTAGAAATTTTCCATATTGATTCCATCAGTACTGACTTGGAGTTCACTGCAATATTCCATCTAAGTGCTTCTTAGATTCAATATTTTGCCACTTATTTTGTTCCTAAAATTATTTTGTGCAATGGTTTCTGACATCCTTGAAAAGCAGTAAATATGCAGAATTTCAAATGTTTGTAGTCACAGACTTGAACATTAAAGATTACAAGCCAGTAAGGAAATAAGGACTGGTTAGGACAAATATTTTTTTATATCCCATTTCTTTGAATCATTAGAGATACCTGAGAAATCACACTCGTTTTCAAAAGTTAAACACACTTCCACCCCAACCCAGAATAAATCTATTTTAAAATTTGTACTTAATGTTAAACAACACAAAACAAACCTTTAGATATTATTATTGATTAAAATCACAATTATCTGGAAAACAACTTGATAAGCTAACAAAACTATGCATGATCACAATTAATTACATTTACAGTTCCGTATCTGAGTAATTGAGGCTTACTTTGCTAATTGTTACATACACAGTTCTGTGAGGCTATATGGTTTTACAGAGAACTCTATTAAGACAATTTGATAAAAAATTTTAAGTCAAACAAAATTAATTTTTAAAGGATAAATGAGAACTTACATTGATAACAAAATAGTCTCCAAAAACCTCAAGATAATCATACATATGTAACAATAATTTGTATATAATAAATCAGAAAGAGAAACTAGTATACACAAAGAAAAGTACATGAGTAAGAAGTCAGGAATTCAGATTAAGGTTTCCTTAATCCTCTACTCTGAAGTCTCTTAACAATCATAACTACTTTAAATGCAAAAGAGCACCCAAGCAAGCTTTCTGAAAAGTAAATACTAATTAAAAAAATTTGGCTACTAGGTCTATTTCTAGTAGAAACAGTGCTAGACCTAGTATTAATAAAAGGATATCTAAATTTAAATGCCCCCCCCAATCTTAAGCCCATGAACAAGAACTTAGGGTCAAAATTTATAGAAAAGGTACCCCAAATTCTTAAATTTACTGGCCTATTTAAGTTTCACTATGTGTTTAAATTCTTATTATTCTGAAACCATATCATTTTATGTATCATTATGAAGTATTAAAATAATTATAACCAATTAATTACTTAAGTATTAATTTATAAACTTTGACATATTAAGATTTTTTAGTATAAAAGAGTTTGTTATGCCTTTTTATATCAAAACATTATATTCATTAGGATAAAATTTATTTTTAAATGCCGTTTTTATGCTAGCCTATAAGAAAACAAACTTTATGAAATAACCCTAAAAGTTATTTCATTAGTTTCTTTACAGACACATAGTATATGTCCATTCAACATATAAAACATTACTCCTCTTCTTCATTATTTACATTATATTTCCAAAATTGAGACAATACTCTTAATGAACATTATTAAAAGTCTGTGAAAGTTTTAAAAACAGACATACTTTTTATCCTAGAATAGATGACATTCAAAGTGAACTTAGAAATTCATGTTACATGCAAAGTTACATTCTCAATTTCCTGTTCACCTTCAGCTACATGAATTTACTTGGCTATTAATTATTATGTTTATGCTTCAGTTCAATTAATATGTTAGCAAGAAGACTATGTCAACACAAATTTCTTTAAGGTATTATCAAAATATTAAAGTAAAATATTATCTAGCTGACATTTACAGAATGGATGAATAGAAAAGGTGAAAATTTTCTTTACAGTTCCTAATGTGTACATTACTTTTATTTTTTATTGATAACTAATTATTTCATTATCCTCAATGTGTCACAATATATATATTACAGACATATATAATTATATTCATATAACATATAATCCACTCTACAGACTTTATATACACTTTGCCTCACACAATGTGACTTTAATATTTAGTAACCTTTGTTAAGAAGCTACTAATTGATATTAAAGTTTCATTTTTAGATATCAGCTAATTTTTTTAAGTATCAATGAATTTGGAGATATATACACAACTATAATTTTTGCAGACCATCACACTTGTATTTAGATGCAAATAAATGTTTCATAAATCAGGGCTACTTCACTTAAAAGAGCATAAAATTTATATTTAAAAGCAAATTAAAATAATACCTTTACTATAAAAATTACATCTACATTAATTACATTAATATGGCCTTTCACTTAGTGTTATTTAGTTTCATAAAAATTTAAAGGATACAGAAGACTAAATCCAAAGGAGTTGTTCATCAATATATTTTGCTTTTTAGTCATAGCATTATTAGAGAGGTAACTATATTTTTTTCTGCTTAATAATAAAAATTTTAGGGGAAGGGGATAGATCTAGGGTGGGGGACAGCCCCCCAAAAATCATCTGTGTAGTACAACTTCATAAAAAGACTTTTTTCAAAAGAAAGTGAGTTTGAGAAAGTATTTCAATAGCTGTTTAGGTAGCCTGATGATATAAGATAAAATGAAACAAATTATTTTACTACATATATAATTTATTTTTAAAAGTAAAATAAAATAGGAATTCTTTAATGCTAGAAAAATAAAAAAGATAATATAATTTTTATTGAAACAAAATAACAACTAGAGAGGCAAATTATTTTTCTAGCTCCTGTATGATCATATTTTAGATAGTACTGAAAACTATCCAATATTAATGTAATATCAAAAACCTGAACACAGAGTGAAAAGACAAACAATATTCGAACACATACAACTAACGAGATATAGAACTGTCCAGATATATTTTAAGAATTGATGAATGTTATCTGTATTGTTCAAAGTCTGTATTAACAGCAGGAGCTGTGTCAGTGCTTTTTTGGGGTATATTAATAGAATGTTTTGACAAATCAAAAGATTTTTATTAAGCATTATAATAACTGCTACAGATTTCCTTGTGCTTATTATACTTTCAACATACAGTTTAACAAAAATCTGTTAAGTGGGCTACATTTAAGGAAAATTTATTTAAAAATAACTAGTTCACAAAAAAGAAATATGTGAAGTTTGTTCTTTTTTACTTGGTTAATTTATTTTTGTCTTGCTGACACTGATAAAATGTACTGTTAATGAAGTTTATAGTACTAATACTGAAAGTGAGTATAATTCTCTAAATATAACAGTATTAGACAAAGGAATGCTTCATTGCAGGTTTTGGTGTTAACTACCAGTAAGATAAAAAAGTAATCTCAGTAAACTTTAAATAGTAGAGGTAACACCACATAACGCCAACAAACTGGTTAAAAAGGAGAAAATGTAACTCAGCAACCTTAGAGGAATTTTTCCTCCACCAAATTAAAGACAAGTTTTAAACTCGTTTGACTGTAGCAAATAACAACTGCATGCTTTATTCTTTTTCCTTTTAAAAAAGGTTTACCATGTAAAATTAACTTGATATAAAACTGAGTTCTTCATAGGGCCAAGTCCTTCAGAGAAATGGAGAACATTTCCTTTTCCCTTTGTCAAGAGAGATTCCTCAGGTTAAATTTTAAGTTGAAATTTAACCATAACTATTTTAAATGAATTCATGTCATTAGTAACTACTATTACAAAGTTACCATTTATAGATATTTGTAGAAGTGTAACAATTTTTTGATCTGGAGTTTTCCTCTTCCTGAGAAACAGACCAAATCTTTCCAAGTTCATGTGATTACATAATTAAAAACTAATTTAATGCAATTATATTGGTTTAGGAGGTGTTAATAATAAAGGAGACGCTTGAAAAATTATGTTTCTGAAATGTGTTCCCTTCTTACTAGAGTCCCCAAACTTAATAAGAAACAAATAAAGCAACACTCGGCTTTCTGGGAGTTGTTACTACTGAGAAGATTAACAAGCAAACTATGCTGCAAATTTAGCTGACTTTATATACAACCTGAAATGAATTTAGTATACCATATTTGCTTAGCTAAAAAGAAAATCAACTGTTGCTAACACTATCATTGAATGTAATTATAAAAAGTTACTGGCAAGTACTCTGTTTCAATGAGCTTTTTGTCTCAATAGAGAATAAATAAGAATTTTATCCAAAAAACTGAAGGAAAGTAAAACTACTGCAAACCGTTTTTCGTGTTTCTCACATGATTTTGCAGTTATATACTCTCTTTCAACATAAAACAATTATGCCAATATCAAACCAAATATTACCCATGGTTTCCCTCTAATATTTTGAGTACTAATAAATACCAATTGTAAACCACTAGCACACACTTAACTGAAATGCTTTATGCGACATCAAAATTAATCACAGTAATCGTATACTAGTAGGAAAGTAAGAAAACTTACTATTTTTGTTTTCTTGTTATTCTAAAAGTAGACACCAAAATCCACAGTGTAGTGAGAACATTAACATCTGTTTTTTTCCTAATAAAAATGACAACCTCACTTCCATATATAGTGATAATGTACTAAAAGGAAAACATTTCTGATGAGAGTAAGAATATTTACTAAAGAACATGTAGGTTCTTTAAAAGAGTATTTTGCATAAAATTTCCTAAATTTAAATTAATTTTAGTTAATTTTCTTAAAAATTGAGGAACTGAATTAGAAAAATATTTGTCTCTTAAGAATTCAAATACTGAATGATAATAGGTATAACAACAATATATATCGTTATGTTTAATAATGGTGCAATATTGATTTTAAGCACCTGATTTCCTATGAATAAAATGCCTTTTACTAACTCGGTAGATATGCAAGCTCATTCTAATACTAGTTAGGAACATTTGACTAACATGTTTAACATACTTTTTTCAACGAACATTAACAATGAAATAGCCATTTTTTTAAAATTATTGGTGGACTTGGTGAATTAATTTCCCAGATTACAACTGACATATATTCATCCTTAAATATTACTTTTTTAAAATCCATTCTGGATTCAATATATTATGTAAAACAACATAAAGCTTGTATTTGGAAAGACAGAGCAAATGTTCTCCCTTAGAAAGTACTGAAGCTCCATCTAGAGGCTTTTCCCCCTATTACTGTCACTTGCAATATAAGTAATATCACCTAGAAATGTGAATCATATTAAATGTCAGAGATTTCTTTTGTATCTACCCTTTTGTTATTCATAATGAGTTCTTGCCCTAACCTTCTTAGGGGAGCACCAGCTCCATCACTGCCATCAAGTGGTAAAAAACTAAAACTGAACTTAAAAAAAAAAGGAAGTAAGAAAGAAAGAAAAAAAGGACAGGAAAAAAATTTATGTACTCTATACCACTTACACACCCTCTTTTTTTTGGTTCAAGAAATGAGCTTGTGTTTTTTTTTTTCCTGTGCCATTTATTATCTTAGTCCAATTATGGAGAAAATAAATTTGCCATCTGTTTCTAGAAAGTAGTTGGATTATTATTATATTGCATGTAAATCTGAAACTTTTCTGGATATTTTTATATTTGCGAGATATATAAAAATACCTTGAATTAAATCACTATGTAGTTTAATGATATATTTAATATAAGTACAGTTCATAAATTACTTCACTCATAGAGATAGCAGCAAGAAACAAAGAATTAGTTTAGATTAATGAATTTTATAGTACATTACAACAGCTATTAAAAGAAGAAATAAAACCATGATGTGACTAAAATAAGTACTTTCTATTACCTCTAAAAATAACCTAGGTTTTAATAAATTGAACACTCTCATTGTACTCTTAGGATACAGGCAGAGCAATGCCTCCCAAAAATGTCTTCAAACAGCCTACAAATGGAGATCAGAATAAGGATTTAACACTGAGGAAAGCAAAAGAAAAACATTTAACAATGAGGAAACAATCAGAAATTCAGTTCAAATCAAAATTATTTAATACTTTTCCCTTTTTTTAATGAACACATAGTTCCTAAATTGTGTTACAGGAGTTAGGACTTTCAAAGAAACAAAATTGCAATTACAGAACCTAAGGGAAAAGACCAATCAAATAACGTCTCAGTTCAAGGGATGCTGCTCTCTGGGAGCATGGGATCAGCACTCAGGACATAACATTAAAATATTTAAAAATATAATTTGTGCATGAAATAGTATGTAGGAATATCGTTAACTTAGTAAATCTCATAATGGTGTTTAGAAACTCCCCCAAAGTGCTAAAGTACGTATTAATGGGACATTCTTTTTGTTCTATACATTCATAACATGAATATTTCAGAATACTCTGATTTTATTCTTTTGATTAGATTTTAATTTTTAAGGAGACACTTGTTTATAAATCAGAGAGAAACTAAAAAATTTGTAGCTTTCCTTGTGGGTATGAATTCCCATGTTAAATTAACAATAACAAAACAATAGCAGCCAACATTTATGGAGTTCCTACTATGTGCCAGGCACTATTCTAAATGTTTCACATGTATTAAATAGTCTCTCAACAACCCTGTAAGATAGGTACTATCAATATTATCTAGATAAGGAGATTGAGGCACAGGGAGGTTAAATAACCACCCACAGTTACACAGTAAGTGGTGGAGCTAAAGATATGAACCTAAGCAGTCTGCCTGGGTAGTCCTCACTCTTAACTACTTCCATGTAAGGCAGGTTGGCACTATTGACATTTTGGACCAGATAATTCTTTATTGGGGGTGGGGGTGGGCTGCTGTTCAGTACATTGTAGGATGTTTAGCAGCACCCCTGACCTCTACCACCAGATGCCATTAGCATCACCCCCCACCCAGTTGTGATAACCAAAAATGTCCCTTGACACTGCCAAATGTCTTGGGGGGAGGTCACTGCCAGTTGAGAATCACTCACATAAGATAATTTAATCCATTATAACATTGCAGAAACAAATGATGACCAATTTATCTGAAATTAGTTTTCCCCAATTTTAAATTATTTATCAAAATACAGAAATTTTTAAACCTACAGATGGTTTAGGATAGTAATACTCTAGGTTTTACTATTTAGGGGATGACGTTATATAATTAAAAATCATAATATGAGGGGCAAACATCATAATGCAAGGTTTATGGAGGCAAACATGAAAATAATGAAAGCGACACATAAATTTCATCCAAATGTATAAAAGTAGTTACCTCTGGCCAATAGGACTGAAGGACAAAGTATGGGAGCATCACCTTTACATATTTTTCTATTGTATTAAATTTTTTCAATCACTATATTTTTTTTTACTAATAAGCTTTTTAGAAACCAGATTTTAGGAAAAATGTTTTCTTTCTGACATTAGAATCTCAGCTTATTAAGTAAGCTGTTTTCACATATTTCTTCCTGTTATGTTCTCCACATGCTAATGCAGAAATACAACAAATTCATGATAAAATTCATGATAAAAATAATTCTGCCTAATTAGACAAAAATATTAATTAGATAGTTAACCATGGGTTTGAAAGCTAGCAAACTGAATAATAATCAAGAGGACACTAGAGGTATCTATTTTCAAGTGTAAAGATGTGTATAAAGGTGAGTGTAAATTTTTCTTTCAAACAATTCTTACTTATTTGCAATAACTTTAACCATATACATTTTGCCAATCCCCAATTATAGCAAGGTTTCTTCCCAATTACTTCTGATTATTCAGAAATCCTTTAAAGAAAGTAGAGAGTACTAAGGGCTCCTCTATTCATTTAACTTTAAAAACTTTTATTGTCATCTTTATTTCTTTTCCTCCATTTTCCTACTTGTTTTTACTATTGCATACTCAAGTGACTACATTACATCGTATCCTCTTCTTTAGTCAGTATATATAACAATTTTCCACTTTGTTTCATAAATTTAATAAAGTTTATAGTCTCATTTAATTTAGTGTAATCTACTTATCCATTCTCTGTTGATCCCTGCAATGACTTAGTACTATATCAACTTGGCAACTAAAAATTTTTCACATTTTTACCTTCTTCTCTATCTTCACTGTCTTTATTTAGGCTCTGATCTTTTTTTCTCCTCTTTCTGTTGTTGAGTCTCTTTATACTTTTGCTTTCTATTAGCTACACAAGTAGTACGTGAATATATAAATACATATGTCTTCTTATAAAAATTAACATTCTCCTAAACTATCCTCCCTCCAAGCCCTACTCCCCCAACAGAAGTAATTATGGTTACCAGTTTGGTGCATACACTTCTAGACCTTTTTTTTTTTTAATACATTTACTTTCATACATGTGTACATGTAGATATGTTCCACTTTATATTATACCAACATTAAGCAAAGCACTTTCCTTGTATTAAAAAGAGACATAATTAATGGGGGCCAGCCTGGTGGTGTAGTGGTTGAGTTCACTCACTCAGCTTTGGCAGCCTGGGGTTCGCAGGTTCGGTTCCCAGGCGCGGACCTATGCACTGCTTATCAAGCCATGCTGTGGCAGGCGTCCCACATATAAAGTAGAGGAAGATGGGCCCAGATGTTAGTCCAGGGCCAATCCTACTCAGCAAATAGAGGAGGATTGGCACGAATGTTAGCTCAGGGCTAATCTTCCTCACACACACACAAAAAAGACATAATTAATGCTTGCTTCTGTCCATTCATGATTTCTTTGCTGGGCTTTGTTATAATATTCATTTTCATATAAGATCTGCTACTTAATACCAATTTTACCAAGAATTTGGCTTATTGTTGGAAACATTTGAGAATACCATTGTGTAAAACATACACTATTTTAACATATAAAATGCATAAGTAGGGGCCTGAAACTAAAACTATAATGGGATTAAAAAGTTTAACCAAAATATTCTCCATGTAAGTGTTAAAATATTAATCGGAATGATTGAGGATTTTTCTTTCTGGTGCATTTATATTTTTTAACAGCTTTACTGAGGTATAATTTGCAAATCATAAAAGTCACCTGTTTAAAGTGTACAATCATTTTTTGTAAATTCATAGACATTTGGACTGCAATGTCATCACAGTCCAGTTTTAGAATATTTCCAACACCCCAAAAAGATCTCTCATGCCCATCTCTATAGATTTGTCTGTTCTGGACATTTCACATAAATGGAAGAGATGAGGTTTTCTGATATATTTAAATATCACATTTAGCAGCAAAAAAAAAAAATATTATTCTGCTTTGCATAAAGATTTTGCCATTGAATTTTTGTGTAAAAGTTACTAACGTGCTTTGCTTATTTGGTAAGGACAGGATAAATATAACTGAACTCCTTTACCTTCTTTCCCTTCCTCCCTCTTTCCTTCCTTTCTTCCTTTTGCCAGTTTTCACTCTTGTAGTATTTAATGATCATTGCTCTCAATAAACCACAGTTTTTCGGTATAATATACTTGGAAAGTATAAAGAATGGGCCTTTCTATATTGACTCTATTACATATCCCGATAGTTTAATTAAAAAAAAAAAAAGGAAACAGAAATCCAAGATATGAACGTATCATAGTCTTGAGATGTTTTAGTTTCTCCTAAATGTTGAGTACATTTTTAAAAAATTGATAAGGAATCCATTTAAGACAGGTATCCTAAAATTTGGAATTCTATCTTCAAATGGAATTTATCTCCAAATAGAATTCCATCTTCTAAAAAATTCTGGTGTCACCTTGACTCCTCTTTCTCTCACAGTCCACATCCAATTCATTAGCAAATCCTGATGGTTCTATTATCAAAAGTATACTCAGAATCTGAAGACTAACACCTCCACCATTACCACAATGGTCCAAGCCACCATTCTGTTTTGCTGGATCATTACAAAATCTCCTAACACATCTCCTGACTTCAGTCCTTGTCTGGCCCCTTTCCTCAACAGTCTGTTTTCAGCATAGCAGCCAGACTAAAACAAAAAACAGATCCAGTCTAAAACCACTAACAGCTTTCCATTTTACTCAGATCAAAAGTCAAAGTCCTTAGTGGTTATCTTGGGAATTACAATTAACATTTTAAACTTATAAGTTAAACTAGGTTTTTATAACCACCTATGTAACCACTAAGAAATAACTAAAAAAGAAATTAGAAAAAAAAAAAAAGAAAGAAGAAGGGAATAAAAATGGTATACTACACAAAATCTATTAAATATAAAAACAGGCAGTAATGAAGAAACTGAAGAATGAAAAACATATAAGATATAGAAACCAAACAGCATCAAGGGACACTATCAAAAAAGTGAAAAGCCAACCACAGAAGGGGAAAGTATTTGCAAATCATGTAACTGAGAAGAGGGAAATATCCAGAACACATAAAGAACTTCTACAACTCAACAAGAAGACAAACAATCCTATTAAAAAATGGGCAGAGACTTGAATAGACATTTTGCCAAAGAAGATATACAAATGGCCAATAAGTACATGAAAAGATGGTCAACATCATTAGTCATTAGGGAAATGCAAATCAAAACCATAATAGATACCAATTCACAGCTACTAGGATGGCTATAACTTTTTATAATGAAAATAAGTAAGTGTACACAAGGATGTGGAGAAATTGGAACCTCTGTACATTGCTGGTGGGAAAGTAAAATGGTACAGCCACTGTGGAAAACACTATGACAGTTCCTCAAAAGTTAAACATCAAATTACAACATGATCAGCAATTTCACTTCTCATTATACACCCCAAAGAATTGAAAGTAGGGACTGAAGCAGATATTTGTACTACACCAATGTCCATAGCAGCATTAGTCACAATAGCCAAAAGGTGGACACAACCCAAGTTCATCAACAGATGAAAGTATATACAACACATAGTCAATACATACAATGGAATATTATTCAGCTATAAAAAGCAACGAAGTGTTGATATATGCCACAACATGGATGAACCTTGAAAACATCATACTAAGTGAAATAAGCCAGCTACAAAAGGACAAAATTGTACCATTCCATGTATACGAGGTACCTGGAATAGGCAAATTCACAGAGACAGAAAATAGATTAGAGGTTACCAGGGGCTGAGGGAAGAGGGGAATGGGAAGTTATTGCTTAATGGATACAGAGTTTCAGTCTAAAGTGATGAAAAAAATTATGGAAATTCAAGGTGGTTAGGGTTGCACAACATTGTGAATGCACTTAATGCCACTGAATTGTATACTTAAAAATGGTTAAAATAGCAAACTTTTTGTTATGCACAGTTTATCACAATTTTTTTAAAAAGCCAAACTCCTTAGAATCACAGTAAAACCTCCAAAGTTCTTAAAATGGCCTACAAAGTCCCCAGGACCTGATGTCTCATTATCTCTCTGATCTCATCTCTGACCACTTTTCCTCTGGCTTTTTCCACACCTGTGTCTCCTTGATGTCCCTTGAACACCCGGGGCACAGTCCTGCTCAGAGCCTTTCCATTTGCTGATCCCCCTGCCTGAAACAGACTTTTCCTCCTCTTCAAGGTTCACATCCTTCTTGCTTCGGTGTTTGCTCAAGTGTCACCCTCTCATACCCTTTCTACAACTGCAACCCCTCCTCCAACACTTCCTATCCCGCTTCGTTGCTTTGTTTTTCTGCACAGCATTTTAACTATCTGATATAATATATTTCATTGATTTACTGTCATTCTCTTCCACTAGAATGTAATCAACATAAGGGCAGGAATTTTGTCTGTTTTGTTCAATTCTGTGTCCCTAAAATCGTGCCAGGCACATAGTAAGCAGTCAATAAATCACCGTTGGGTGAATGAATAGTGAATTATTCTAATCACCAATATAAGACTATTGATCAATTATTAAGACTTGCCACTTCTTAAACCTTCCTCAAAATTGGAGAGGGCTCTAATTTTACTCTAAAGTCTGTTCTATCCCTCTCTGCTGTACTTAGAGCCTGCAGTTTATTACTGACTTTTTGTTGTTGTTGTTATGTTTAATTCAGCTTTGCCAGGCCCTCATCATTTTTTTACAGTATCTTTCAAATATTTTTTACAGCATTACTGAAGTGTAATTTACGTACAATTCACCCATTTTAAGTATACAATTCAATGACTTTTAATAAATTTATCCAGTTGCACAACTTTTCACCACGATCCAGTTTTAGAAAACTTCTATCACCCCAAAAGTTCCCTCATGTCAATTTGCAGTCAATCCCTGCTCCACCCCCAACCCAAAGAAACACAGATCTACTTTTTGTCTCTTTAGTTTTATCTTTTCTAGAAAGTTCATATAAATGGAATCATTCAACACGTCTTACGTATCTGGCTTCACTCATTCAGCATAATATTTTTGAGATTCATCCATGTTGTTACATGTTCAGTTATTCACTTTTTTTAAATTGCTCAGCAGTATTCCAACTTTATCATATTTTAAACATTTCCTTTTTTTTTTTTTTGCTTTTTTCTCCCCAAGGCCCCAGTAGATAATTGTATGTCATAGTTGTGCATCCTTCCAGTTGCTCTACGTGGGACACTGCCTCAGCATGGCTTGATGAGTGGTGTGTAGGTCCGTGCCCAGGATCTGAACCTGCAAACCCCGGGCCGCTGAAGCGGAGCGCACCAACTTAACTGCTATGCCACCTGGCCAGCCCCCACTTCCTTACTTTTTGGCACCACAATGTTCCTGGTTCATCTTTTGTTTCCTCTCTCCGAGTTCTGGAATCAACCATTTCTTTAGGCAATCCTGGTTCTTTTTATTTACTCATTGAGTTTTTATTTCAATTTCCTTTTTCATTTATAGAAGTACTAATTGGTCCTTTTTCAAATCTGCTTGACTATTCTTTAAAGGGCATTAGTTAGGATACAGGCTAAGCTCCTAGAAAGTGATTCTAAAATACAGTGGCTTAAGTAAGACAGAAGATTGTTTCCTTCTCATGTAAAAGTCTAGAAATAAGCAGCGCACAGCCGGAGGGGCAGCTCAAAACATACTTCGAGCTCTGGGTCCAAATTCTGCTGACTTGCGTTTTCATCAACGATCAATAGGCAAGAAGGAAACAGGCAGGGGGAGTACACAGGCATTCCTTGTGAAGCAAGACACAGAAGTGCCACACATGGCTTCTGTTCATAATCCATTGCCTAAACCTTAGCATAGGCCACACCAACCTTCAAGGGAAGTTAGTAAATGTAGTTTCCAGCCTGGCAGCCATAAGCCATATATCCATCTATAATCTAGGAAATCTTGGTGGGTAACTAGCACAAGAGGCTCTTGTGCCAATTAGAGGCCAGTTCAAATTAAATTCCCCATTAGAAGTTTTGTCCTCATAGGTAACATAACTTAGGACCACAAACTTGCATGAAGATGCATTTATGGTTACAAAATCTCAGGGGAGATGTTTTTGCCTCTCTACTGAGCACCAGGTTGAGATAGGCAAGTTTTGACACTGAGGAATGCGAACTTTTATGCCAGCTGAGCAATACATTTAATTTTTTTCCCTCATATTTTATCCAGTACTTTAATTGTTTCAATTGAGAGGATCATTCAGGATCTTTCCACCACACTACAAACCACATGCACTGCCTACTCTTTTAAACTGTGCAAGGCGGCAATCATTCAGTGAATGACCACAGGTCAAAAACCAAAACAAAGGTTACAAAATAGGCCAATAGCTTTAAGCTTTTATTCTTATAATGATTACAAAAGATATCATTTTAAAATCTATAACGTGAAATCATTAATTACCCTCTCAGACAAAAGGTTAAAAAATAATTTAGTGTCAAGTTTCCAAGATGACCCATTATATACAACACCATCCTTTAATTATAAATGCATGATACTTGAATAGTTTTACATTGCACCAATAAGGTTCGATTAGAAAATTTTTCCAGAATTTCCACTCAGCCATTTGCTACCTAAATTTATCAGTATCTTTTCCTCTCTACAAGTTACTACTTCCTTCAAAGTAAAAGCATACATAAGTAGAAGAATACACAAGGAGCTCAATAAAAGTACATTCTTGTATAAAACTAAGATAAAGTAATAGCTAATGTTTATTAAGCAGTATATGTTACATAAATCATAATAGTGAAATCTCACAATCACCTTATAAGGTAAGGGCTGCTTCTCTCACAGACAAGAAAACTAAGGCTGAGAGAGATTATGCTACTTACCCAAGATCACACAATTTAGAGCAGCCCAACTCTGAACTCTTAGCCACGATACTTTAAAATGAACATTTTCTCTACACTTTAAGCGCTTTAAATTCAGGATGCATCTTAAAATTGTGGGTGTATTACAATCGCTGTTGCACCAATACTAAATGACAATAACGTGGCACCAGTCACTCCCTGTGCACGCACAAATCTCCAAAGCACTAGCACCAAAACTTGCAGAATTTGAGTTGGAAGAAAAATCCTAGAGATGACACTGGAACATTCTTTTAAGTCCTAAGAACCAAACAATTGTGAGGAGAGGGGAGAGTAGGAGAAATAAGACATATTCTGCAACATTTCCAAAGTGGGTAATAGGTTAGCTTCACATAATTGCAAAGCTGGTTTAAGAACTCAGCCCCAACGGTTCTTGATTTATTTTTAGAAATGCTGCACAGAGAAAGACTCCACATGGAAAAACTGAACGTCAACACTGAGTCAAAAAGTGATTCAAAAGAGTTGGACCCTGAAAGTAAAGAACTTCAGCAATCCCTCAACCAATTTATTTCCCATATATTTTCATTTTCAGGTATGTGCAAGAGTTATAAATAATAAAACCGATGTCTTATTAATTCTGATAGAGTTCTTTTGATAAATATAAAAATTCTAAATGTAAAAAGCTTTGAGTATGTTTTCCTTTTAGGAAGTATATAAAATAATGGTGCAAACATGCTATGATAGCAAAAACAGTGTTTACTATATAGTTCACTATAGGACATCTTAATATTGAGCTTCAGATATAACATAAATGAAATCATACCCCCTCCCCCAACCCCATCTTCCGACCAAGAGCTTATGCATTATTTAGGACAAAAATATGATGATGAAGCCATATCATAGCACTGGCACTTTCCCAAGTTTTTCAGGTTAATAAAGTGTAATATTTTTCCGCTGAGTTTCCAATTTACTCAGTTCATGACTTTCTTTACGTCTTAACCCATATATAATTTGCAAGCCTGGGGGTTACAATTAAAATATTTTAGGCATTTAAGTTACTTTCTTAAATGATCATTGTTATCATGAAAATTTTTAACAATTTCATTGATTTCTATTAGCATTTTTTGCTACTCAGCATTTTGGTGTTTCTAAGTTTTCTTAATTGGGCAGATTTATTATGAATGCAAAGTGAAAAAACTGGAATTCAAAGTTATATTAATGTAATTTTGTACTATCAAATAAAAATGGAATGAACACTACGAGTTAGGTAAATTCTTTTTTGTGACTCTCCAAATTTTATTATTCTGAAAGGTAAATTACCTAATAAATTAATAGTCTCCTTTTCCTCTTATACTAAGTTGCTTAAAGGATGTTAGTAGAAGAAAACAAAACAATTCCACATCTTTCAATAGATATTAAAATACAAGATTTTTTTAAAAAGGAAAAATGCAGCAATAGCATTGGAACCAGAAAGCAAATAGAGGCAGGAAATTCTCCATTATAAGATAGGCTAATAAACATTTTTAAATAAAGGATTTGAAATTTATCAAAAGGGGAAAAAGTACTTGCAATCCTATTCAAATATTTGTTCCTGTCCTTCCATAATGAATGTTTTCCTTTGTAGATCTTGACAGACTCCCTCCCATGTCAGCATCTCTGTCTAAAGTTGACAGGCTGAAGACATATTTTCAAACATGGACCACAATGGAGTATGGATTTGATTTAATTTCTGCTGTGCTATTTCCGAAAAATATTCCTGAAATTATTTTCTCAGGCATAGTTAGTATGGTCACTGATTATGGTAGGAAGAAAAGATAAAATTATCAGCCTAAGAGCTTGGAATCTTATCCTAAATATTTTTAGAGTTTTTTTTCTAATCATACTCTAATTTTTCTATATTGCTAATCTCCCATATACATTTTACATCGCAATAAAGTTTTGAAATATAACCTCTAAACTTTTATTCCATACTAATTAGGATAAATACTTTAGTTTATCCTGAAGTATATGTAATATCTGGCAACAGAAGTATATGTAATATCTGTCTAAACGTATATGTAGCATAATGCCTTCAATTTTATAATTGAGAGATATTTAGAAAATCAACAACTACTAGTGAATATTTCCCTTTAAACATTAGATTTGGCTCACCAACAATTCGATAGGAGTAAAAGAAATAATTTATTTGGATATCTTTTATTTATGTCAAATAATGAATTATCTTAACAACAATATATTTCACATTTACAAGCCAAAATCATTTCAAAGAGTCATATCTTGTCCTTCTCTTTCCTATATATTATTTATAATGACTCACTTAAGAGAAGTTTTTAAGGCCTATGAGAAATTAGAAGAAAAGGAATCTGGAAATAGAACTTTTAAGTAAGAAATATTTCCCTAGGAAAATTGATAACACAGAGACATATTTTTAAGCTCCTTCCTTTGAGAAACATAAGATACTCTTTAAAATTTTTTTTCTGATAACTTGTCAACTGATTTCTGCCCATATCAGAAACTCTTCTAAAACTTATTTAACTTTACGGCTTCATAAACCACATTTAAATGAAGTAAAGTAATATTAAAAATTGGCAATTTTTGGAATAAGCCTCATGAAGTAATAAATCCAGAAATGATATTAGTGTATATATATATGTATATGATATGTACATGATATATATATGTATATGTACATTACCTAAAGAACAGGGCTACCTGTTGTTGGTTGTGTGGGCTACATGTTATTCATTGTGTGTTCTGGTTTCTCAATTCTCTAAAAATCACAACTCCCATAACAAAGAAGAAATCTTGTTGCTTCTAATACTTGAAGTGTCATCATTAAAGAAGTATAGCCTTTCCTATGTGACTCTTGAAGACAAATGTAGCACCACTGAATGAAACCTACAGGTATCAGGTTAAACTTTAATACCAACATTAACAATGAAAAAGACTGTCTAGGAGGAAAGTGACTATATCTTTATTACCAGAGAAAATCAAACAGAAGGTAGATAACCAACAACAATTAAACCGAAATTATTTTCTAATGTTCTGCTCAATACTAAGATTCTATCATCCATAGTTGTCCTACCAAAGGGATGAAATATTTCCTAGCACTTAACTCATCTTCTCTTCTACAACAGAAGAAATAGGCATGATAGATGAAATTTTGCTGAAATGAATCTAAATCCATATACCGAGGGATATCAGTATTCCTCAAAGACGCTGTTGTACCCGAGGTTACTCATATTGGGTAACGAAATTGTGCTTCAAAACAAATTTGAGATAAACCTGAATGTAACAATAATGTGGCATGGCTAACAAAATTATTTTTAATAAGTACTTATTAAGACCACATAGTTTTATGCTCACTACTTAAAACAAAAAAGGAAAGTATAAGCAAAGATTGTGGAGATGAAGCTTTCTCTAGTTCGAAATATGATTTGCAAAAATAGTGATCTACCAACCAGATGGGTCTTAACACTTTTCTTTTTAGTAATAAGGAAGATACGTCCAACCTCACTAGTTAAAATGAAAATTTAAATAAGATGCAATTTTTCACCAGTAAGAATATAGAAAATGTAGAAGTCTGACTAGAATATCAAATATTGGTTAGGGTGTACGGAGTATAAATTAGTGTAGCCACTGTGGAAAGTAATTTGGCTGTGACCAACAAAATTCAAAATATTATGTAGCCTCTGATCCAGTTAATCCACTTCTGGGTATATAACCCAAAACAGACTAAGCTACACAGTAGAAAATATATTTTGTATCGCACCATAAACTTTTTGATTGAGATCTGCAACAAGAAATACATTTTATATAATTATGTTCTGAGTTACGATACATGTTTCATGAAAAAATAAGTGCCCTTCACTCTGAGCTTTCTACTACATTCTATTCTTTTTCAAAATGCAGATTACAACCTACTAAACTGATTTCACTACCTGCTGTTTGGAAAACACTTCCCTAAAATACTGTAGCAATGTGTACAAGACAATATCTATAAGGTTGTTTACTGTGGTACTGTCTAAAATAGAGAAAAAACTGGATATAACTTACACGTCCATCAAGAGGTAGATAATTAAAATGTAAAATACAATGTAATATTATGAAGCAGTTAACGGTTTAAATTAGATCTCTAGGTAATATGTATATATCTTTAAAATATAATGCAGAGTGGCAAAAGGAAGAAGCAGAACAATAGTTCCAGAATTCTATCATTTATGTAGATTTCCAGCAATACCATATTATGATTATGAATATGTATACATACATATTTAAAATTACTAAAATGGTTTAGAAGTATAAATATATTAATACATTAACTCACAGTTGGGGCAGGGGGTTCTCAGGCCATAAAGGCTGGTTAGAGAGGCCTTTAGCTATATATGTAATGTTTTAATTTTTAAAGAATAATTAAATATTACTTGAAAAAAAACATTTGGAAGAGTTGCAGCAAGTTTTGAGATGGAACTGGAGGAGAATGAATGAACGGGAGTAGAGGTGAGAAAGAATGAGGTATAGAAGAGTAGAACCAGATACATATGCATACACTTGAATCAATGAATAAGAGAGAAAAAAGAAGCTGCAAAAAAACCCAAAACAAAACCAAAATCATAAAGACTAAGGAAAGATTAAGGAGGTATGCAGCAACAGCTGGGGGGGGGGGGAAGCATGGAGTGGGCTGAAAAGGCAGGAAGAAAAGGCCTAACAACTGGTAAACTGATCCATTCCTCATTGGTGGTTCAACTGTATAAATAAAAGGGTGGCAGCTTAGTGGGAAAGTACTTAGCAACTCTGTTTACACAGACAACAGAAAGTGCCACTAGAGTGGCAAATTGAACTGTGCAAGGCCAATTAACCCTTTCACCTTAGTGTTTTATACGAGCTATCTTACTTACTGTGCCTCTGTTAGATCTACACTGATATGTGTTAGGACCAAACGCAATTATAAATCATTGTTACATGTATTGATGAATTCTGCAAATTCCATGAAGCACATCCATTTTATTTAGTGTTCTGAATACCTTCTTTGCTACTCTCATCTGGTTTTAATTAAGGAACTCTTTCAAAGGAAGAGAGGTTATCCAGAAACTCAAACTACACATGTCCTTTATTGAACTATGAGTTGATTACCACTCAAGTTTTTGGGCCTAAAGGAATTTTTTTTTTAAGTTAGATTCACCTCATAGTTCTTCTAGATAAATTAAGGGGAAATTAAGGAAAGAATAATGTATTTAAATGGGCAAAAACATAGTAGGGAAATCCTAATATGCACTGAGGGGGTCTGTAAATCAGCTGCAGCATAAGCAGTTATATCTATAATTATAATTTACTACTTATAAGAGAAACTTTGCACCTTCAAGGGCTATATAATAAAATTTTTTAAAGAGACAGTAATAGGTTTATTGCTGGAAATTGTATTCATCTTGCTGATTCCAAAATACAGCCATGTATCTTCTTTATACTATCTATATTTGAGAGCAAGGATCACATCTACACATTCTGTAAAACCTAGAAAAGTATCATACACTTGGCATGCAAATGTTTGGTAATGACCAATGTCGTGACGTGTTGGCATCTGTGAAAGGCCTTGCTTCTATGAGATAGGAGGGCCAATAATAGACATGTAATGGTTCAGTAAGAAATTAAGGCAATCCACATAAACATTTATTCATTAATCCTAACACTCTCTTTTCCCTACTACCCGCAGCTCCTGAAGGGACCCATATCATCCCACTATCAGCTAAAATTCCATGTCAAATCTTCCCCTGGCCAAGTTATTTATCACTGAATCTTAATAGCAATAATTTTTAAAATGCTCGTCAAATACTGGAAAAATGTGAACAGATTTTTTTTTTTGAGGCAGAATTTAAAGGAACATACACTGCATTTCCTAACCCAACAAAGATCAATACCAGTTTGAAAAGTTGCACTTGCTTTTAGGAGCAAGGGACTTTTCCCAGTTCTGGTTTTTCTTGGTTCTTCCCAATGAGTAACAAAAGGCAAAAGGGCTGGAGACTTCTGCCTTCATCATGCTGCCCAGGCTATTTATCAACTTCTAAGGCTATGTTAAAATCGGTGCAGGAAGAGAAGGATGGCAGCCTCTGCCTTTCTCTACCTTTTCTTGAATGCAGGCCACCACTGAGTTCCCCTATTTCTCTCCTCCTCCATAACAACACCAGCACAACCACTGCAAAAGCAACCAATCAAAATGAGCAGTATCAGTGAAGAGGACATGGGGCGAATGGGAAGCAAGAGAAAAAAGGGGCAGTGATGAGTCCAACCTGCTCTCATGAATGAGCCAGCGCCTACCCACGCTTCTTTGTGGGCAGGAAGAGAAGACGGTGGACGTCACACAGCTGGCCTCCTACTCCCTTGACATATTCTCACAAGCACAAAAGCAAATCCTAGTACTTAATACTTAAACACCAGACAAAAAACACCAGACAAAATTCAAGACTTTATATTAGTGACTTTTTAAAAAGAAAACTACCGGGGGCCGCCCGGTGGCGCAGCGGTTTAGTCCGCGCTTGGCAGCCCGGGGTTCGCTGGTTCGGATCCCGGGCGCCCGCCGACGCACTGCCTGTCAGCCACGCCGTGGCGGCGCCCCATATAAAGTGGAGGAAGATGGGCACAGATGTTAGCTCAGGGCCAGTCTTCCTCAGCAAAAAGGGGAGGATTGGCAACAGATGTTAGCTCAGGGCTGGTCTTCGTCACACACACACAAAAAATAAATAAAAAGAAAACTACCAAATTTAAAAAATGAAATGATAGACTATGCCAAGTAAACATATTATTTAGCTAAAAATTGCAATATAGATGGTCTCATTAGTTAACAAAGCTCAGTTTCTCTAAAGCAACTATTACCAGGTTTTCTCCAAGAATTCACTTTCTTATTTTATAGATAAACACATGAGCTGTAATAGGAACCAAAATAAAAATTCCAAAGGAGAAATGATTTCCCAAAGTAGTAACTGTTAATTTAACCTAAGCAAAGATTTGTGTGGTATAAAGAAGTACAGATATCTCTTCCTATTTCTCTTCTGGACACTCTAATCTCTGGAACCAATTTTGGACTTGAGTTTAGAATTGATTTCCAGTGCAAGGGACCAAAATACACACACACCCAGGAGCCAAGAATCAATTACCATGATTTTTTTCCACATCAAATAAAACAAGTACATCTTAACACATCCAATATAACATTTAAATTTAGAGTCAGGAGGCTTATGTTCTAGTGCTGACCCTACATATGATCATTACATCCACTTCCATTTCCCCACCAGGATAATGAAGGATGATAATTTGTCTTTCTCTATTTTGGAAAGCTGATAAGATTGTCTAATATAAAAATTATTTGAAAATTCTGCAGAAAGATGATAAATAAATGAAGAAATTTTTTTCAAAGTGACAAGGGAAAAAGAAATCCATGCCCAAATTATTTTTCTACATTCTGTACATCAAATCAACATTTAGATGATTTTTTAAAATTTAAATAAGGATGTCTGCTTTCTATATAGGGACAGCTGACATATTCTGTAACTTAGATAAGCTTCAATATTTTTCTTCCTAAAGCTTTTCTGTTCTTCAGAAGTCCTTCCATCTTTCTCTTTCTTCCTCAACCAAATATACATGGATAGAGTGAGACTTTTCTTAACTCCTTTTAATAGGTAATACAATATTCAAGGAGTACTAAAGAACATAAAATATAAAGCACATCTAGAAGCACATCTCCATTAAGAGAAGGAAATTTTAATAGGGAGTGGGAGAGAGAGAGAGAGAGAAGCACAACATGCAAACTCTACAAGAATTTCCATTATTTCTTGAAGTAAGATTTTGTAGTACTCATATACTGATAAAGTGATTTATAGAATTCAGAAAGCTTCTCCTTTCAGTGAAGTGGGGAAGTCAATTAGCAAGTAAAAAGATCAGCTCAGAATCTGGTAAGACAGAGCTCAGCAACTTCTTAAGCTTGAAGTGCTTTCAGCAGAACTAGGCAATGCCAGGGGACAGCCCAGCAGGCCTAGTGTTCAGACAACACACAGCAGTCCATCAATTGATTATATTTTGTCTTGTATTGCTACCAAATTATTTCCTGTCTGTAAAGGGCAGGAATTATAACCTCCTTTCAAAGGTTCCATAAAACCAAGCACAGTGCTGGGGACTAACAGAATAGATGGAACAGAAAGAGGCATAGAAAAAAAAAGGAAAGAATTTAAAGACTGTGGAAACATACACAAAACTACTACCCAAAAGAGCATCTACAAGGCTCAAGAATCCAAAGGCTAAAACTACTTTTAAAAAACTACATCACTGGGCCGGCTTGGTGGCACAGTGGTTAAGTTCGGTGCACCCTGCTTCAGTGGCCAGGGTTCACAGTTTCAGATCCTGAGTGCAGACCTACACCACTCATCAAGCCATGCTGAAGTGGTGACCCACATACAAAATAGAGGAAGATGGGCACAGATGTTAGCTCAGGGCCACTCTTCCTCAAGTAAAAAGGAAGATTGTCAACAGGTATTAGCTCAGGGCCAATCTTCCTCACCAAAAAACCCCACAAAACCCCTACATCACAAGGCCACCCTCTAGTCAAAGACTCTGTGAATTCAACAAGTGATATGTTTATACAATGTTATCAGAAACATCTAAGGCTATAAAAAAATTACAAATATCAGCTCTGGTTAAACACTGTCATTGAGGTGCACACATCCTAGTAATCAGTTACTCAGCTTATTGCAGGTTAATTACTGCTGTGACATGTGCTTCTTTAACTTGAACTACCTTATATGTGATTAGCAAATAGTGAAATGATGTTCTTATAATGCAGAAATTGTGTTAGTGTAACTTGAATTTTTGCCCAGCAAATTCATTTTTTAAAATGATCAGAGACAAGCTTTCTTATAATTAAAAAGAAAGCCTTAGCAATATATGAAGACCTTAAAAAAATAGCTAAAAATCTACAGAAATGCCTTCCTTTAATGTGAGTAGTAGCTGATTTACTGGCTTCAAGAACATCTATGGTTTCCATCATGTAAATTTATCTGATGACACTGTGAATACAGCTGATAAAGCTGCAAAGACATTTCCTCCATTTTTAACCATATAGATCAGTGAAAAGGGTTCTACTCTGAATATTTTGAATTTTTATTCAAATGACCTAAAAAACCTATATCTCAAATAAAGAAGCATATGCACAAGAGTTTAAAGGACTTTAAGAACTGACTATGATGCTAGGTAAAAATGCTGGTGGAAATTTTAATTGAAATTTTGAAGTATTGTTGTTTCTGTTAGTGGTTTAAAGTTCCATAAATTCTGAGAGCTCTACTCAACCCAATTTCTCCTATAAATTCTGTTATTTTTAGGGTGTGATTTTTGCCCAACAATAATCTATATATAGTGTTACAGCAGAAATAACCGGATAAAACAGAAAATAATGGAAAGCAAATGAAAGACAGAATTCCAGTAAGGGAACTATCCTCATTTGCTTTTTGTTTTTTTTCACCATGGCTTACTGATAAAAACCTTCTGCAAGTCAGTCAGACTAAAGTAAAATGGATAAAAAGACTAGCAATCTTCTCTTGCTAACCTACTCTGAGAAAAGTTTGTTCTAGGCCTTCAAAGCCCTCACTATTTTTGATAATAATTAAAACTTTCTTCTCCTGTGGCTTTTGATTTTCCTTATTCTAAATTTATTTTTTTGTCTAGTTCCCCAGCTTACATTTCTCAGAATCAACACACAACAGACTTATGGGGTTGGCAAGTCCTTAGGTTATCTAGTCTAACCTTACACTAGGTGAGGAATCCCTTCTGTATTATTAGTTAGAATAGCTGTTGACCACAGTGCTAAAACTGTGCTAGATATTAAAGAAATGGCAGCAAACAACAAAAAACCCCCCACAAAATCTAGATATTGAACAAACTATATACACACATATTTTCCTAGTTCTGTCAGTTGAGAAATACTAGACACAAGGACACCACAGAAGCAACAAGCACACAATGTCCATAATTTGGTTCCTAAATACTATTTTTCAATAAAAAGAACCAGAGCTCCTTGAAGAAATGACTGATTCCGGAGCTGGGGCAGCAAAAGTACAAGATAAGTCTGGAACATCTTGTGGTACCAGAAAATAAGAAAGTGCCCCGAAAAACAATAGGAATAAGTCAAAGGACACGGGAGCCAATGTGCAGGAGTTCTCAATGGCCAAATGTGGTATAATATGAGCAAGAAAATGATAGTAATGGAGCATAAACCATAGAATAAAATAAATACTCATGAGTCCATACCGATATAAGTAACTGACTAAATAGTGAGAAGGGATATCTCTTCCTTACAGTAGAATTCCAACTGATAGACATAGAAAGAATAATGGAAATAGAAAAATCACCATTTGGTAAATACCCCAGTAATGTTGGTTACGGGCAACAATCATCAATGGATGTTAAAATCACTGTGCAAAAGGATGATAAGAAATAGTAAGAAATAGGATATTTATGTAGTCTCAAAGTATTTTCCCACAAGAAAAAATGACAAAGGGAAAACAGTAGCTTTACAGTGGAGAAACTTGGCAGACACTTAACCATATAATCAAAGTTAACATCATGTGTAATGAGATACATCGATATCATGTGCCTGCTGATATGATATACTGAAAAGGGTACAAACAACATCACCACTGTGGTATTCTTGCCAAACATGCATAACCTGAATTCAATCATGAGGAAATGTTAAACAAACCCAAACTGAGGGACATTCTAAAATATAACTATCTAATATTCTTGAAAAGTGTTGAGGTCACAAAAAGACTGACAACTGCCCCAGAGGAGGAAATCAATGAGATCACTAAATGTGTCATTCTAGACCATAAAAAGGATGTTAGTGAGACAGCCGATAAAATTTGAATAAGATCTGTAGGTATTGTATCAATGTTAATTTCCTGGTTTTGATAATTTTATTAAGGTTACGTAAGACATTTGGGAAAATAGGTAAGGGGTATAAGGGAACTCTTTGTATTACTTATTTTTTAGTCTGAAATTATTCCAAAATGAGAGAATACAAGTAAAAATAGTGTAAAAATATTTTTGTTAATTCTAATATTTGAAGTTAGTGATCATACATCTCCTTAGCCTTTCCTTCTCACATTAAATATGTTCTTCATTGGACAAGATTCCCAGAACCCCTACTATACTTGTAGCTCCCCTTTTAAAAAACTCCATTTGTTAACATATGTGTTACCAGGAATGTACATATATAGATTGTATTATATTTCTCACTTTCTATGATCAAGTCACTATACATATATTAATGCAAACTAGAGTTGGTCTTTAAGAGAAGATATATCATACTGTTGACCTAATTCAGCTTGTGATCAACTAAAACTTGAGCATTTATCTTTACTAAGGTCAAATAAGAGCTTCCCATTTTACACTTGTGCTACTGATTTTCTCAAGTGAAACGTAGAATTGACATTTTCTCCTGATTATTTCCATCCCTTTGGTTTCAGCTCATATTTTACACTGGTATGAGGACCAGTTAGATTATTCTGAATCACAATTCTACCATGCATTCACTCACCATGTATTGAGTACATACCATTTGTAGTGTACTACAGATTAAGAGTCTATACAAAATTTGCCATGGTCATGTCTGATTGGAAGGGAAAGCAACAGAGAAAATCTTCATAAAGGGGTTAAATTTGGGCCAGATCTTTAAGAATAGGGAGCATTTGAATAGTAAGATATGTATACTAAGTTTAACTTTTTAAAAAACTGCCACACTGTTTTCCAAAGTGGCTGCACCATTTTCCATTACCAACAGTTTCTCCACATCCTCACCAATGGTTTTTCCTGTCTGTTATTTCATTTATTTCCATCCTAGTGGGTGTGATGTGTTATCCCCTTATGGATTTAATTTGCATTTCTTTAATGACTAATATTGTTGAGCACCTCTTCATGCACTTATTAGCCATCTGTATAGCTTCTTGGGTGAAATGTCTATACAGAGAGTTTTTTAGATTCTCTTTATTAGGTTGAGGAAATTACCTTCTATTCCTAGTTCGTTGAGAGCTTTTATCATAAATGGGTGGGTGTTGGATTCTTTCAAATGTTTTTTTCTGTGTCTGAGATGATCATGTAGTTTTTGTCCTTGATTCTATTAATATGGTGCATTACATTAATTGATTGTTCAGATATTAAACCAACCTTGAATTCCAGGGATAAATCCTACTTGATCATGGTGTTTAATCCATTTTATATATTGCTGGATTCAGTTGGCTAATATTTCTGCTGGAAATTTTACATCTATATTCACAAGACTCATTGGTCTGTAGTTTTCTTTTCTTGTGACATCTTTGTCTGGCTTTGGTTATTACAGTAATACTTGCCTCATAGAATGAGTTGGGAAGTATTCCCTCCCTTCCTCTTCTATTTTCTGGAAGTTTATGAAAGGTTATAATTATTTCTTTAAATATTTGATAGAAGTCACCAATGAAGCCATCTGGGCTTAGGCTTTTCTTTGTGAAAATATTTTAAATTACTAATTCAGTTTATTTACTTGTTATAGGTCTAGTCAGATTTTCTATTGAGACAGTTTGGCAAATGGACTTTGTTCATTTCAACTAATTTGTTGGCAAAGTTCTTCATAGTATTTTCTCATAAACCTTGGTTTCTGTAGAGTTGGTAGTGTACATTCTCTTTCACTCCTGAGGTTGCTAATTTGTCTTTTTTTTTCTTGATCAGTCTAGCTAACAGTTTATCAATTTTGTTGATCTTTTCAAAGGGCAAACTTTTGGTTTCATTGACTTTTCTATTGTTTTTCTGTTTATGCCATCGGTTTTTGCTCTACTCTTTATTATTTCCTTCCTTTTGCTTGCTTTGCATTCAGTTTGCTCTTTTTTTCCCTCCTAGTGCCTTAAGGCAAAAGCTTAAGGTTATTGATTCGAAATCTTTCTTCTTTGCTAATATAGGTATTTAATGTTAAAAATTCCACCTAAGCACTGCTTTAACTGTATCCCATAAATGGTGATATGTTCTGATTTCATTTTCATTGAGTTCAAAATATCTTCTAATTTCCCTTGTGAATTTTTTTCTTGGACCTATGAGTTATTTAGAAATGTGTTAAGTTCCAAATATTTGAAGATTTCCCAAATTTGTTTCTGTTGTTGATTTCTAACTTAACTCCATTGTGCTTAGAGAACATACTTTGTATGATTTTAATCCCTTTAAATTTACTGAGGCTCGGTTTATGGCCTAGCATATAAACTATCCTGAGAATGTTCTGTGTGAACTTAAAAGAAAATGTGTATTCTATTGTTGTTGGGTGGAGTGTTCTATAAATGTTAGTCAGGTCAAGTTGGTTGATAGTATTGTTCTAGTCTTCTATGCTCTTGTTGATTTCCAGTCTAGATAGTCTATCAATTATTGAGTAGGGTATTAAATTATTATTGTTGATTATTTTTCCTTTCAATTCTGTAAGTTTTTACTTCATGTATCTTTTGAGTTCTGTTGTTAGATGTGTATGCTTATAATTGTTATATATTTCTGAGGAATTGTCCTTTTTATCACTATGAAATGTCCCTCCATCATCTATGGTAATGTTTTTTGTCTTAAAGTCTATTTTGCCTAATATTAGCATAGGCACTCCAGTTCTCTTGGGGTTACTGCTTGCATGGTATATCCTTTTCCATTCAACCTATTTGTGTCCTTGAGTCTAAAGTATGTCTCTTGTAGAAAGTATATAGTTGGATCTTGTTTTGTGTTTTTTTTTTAATCCAGACTGACATTCTCTGTCTTTTTATTAGAATGTTTAATCCACTCATAGTTTAGTTACTGATATGGTCAGATATACAGCTGCCATTTTGTGCTTTGTTTTCTATATATCTCCTGTCTTTTTCCCCCTCTGTTCCTCCTTTACTTCCTTCTTTTTAGCTATGTAGATACATCCTAGTATTCCATTTTACTTCTTTTGTTAGAATTTTTACTATATAAGTTTTTGAGTTATTTTCTTAGTGGTTACTCTAAAGATTAGAGTATGTATCTTAACTTTTCAAGATCTACTTCAGATTAATACTAACCTTATTCTGGAAAAATATAGAAACACTGTTCCATTACAGCTCCATTTCTCCCCCCTTCCTTTGTGCTATCATTATCATATATAGCAATCTTTATATGTCATAAATTCAATTATTGTTTCTTCATCAGTTAAAGAAGATAAAATATACATTTATATAATATTTTATATTTACCTACATATTTATATTTTCTATTGTTTTTTCCTCATGTAGATCTGCATTACTCTATGGTTTCATTTCCTTTCAGCCTAAAAGGACTTCCTTTAGTATTTCTTGTAAGGCAGGTCTACTAGCAATGAATTCCTTTAATCTTTATCTGGAAATGTCTTTACTTTGCCTTCTTTTTGAAAGATAATTTTGTTGGATATAGAATTTTGGTTGTTTCCTTTTTTTCTTTCAGTACTTTGAATATGGCATCCCACTGTTTTCTGGCCTCCACTGTTTCTGATAAGAAGTTAGCTGTTAATCATACTGATGTCATCCTGTATGTGATTTTTAAAATTCACTTTCAAGATTTTATCTTTCTTTTTGGCTTTCTACAGTTTAACTGTGATTTGCTCAGGTGTGAATATCTTTATGTTGCTCCTACTTGGAGTTTTGAGCTTCTTGGATGTGTAGATTAATTTTTTTCATTAAATTTGGTAGGTTTTGGAACATTATTTCTTCAAATCCTTCTGGGATTTTCATTACACATATATTGATATGCCTGATGGTGTCCCACAAGGATTTGAGTCTCTGTTTATTTTTCTTCATTCTTTTTTCTGTTTTACAAACTGAGCAATTTCTACTAATGTATCTTCAAGTTCACTGATTCTTCTGTCATCTCAAATCTACTATTGATCCCACCTAGTGAATTTTTCATTTCAGTTATTGTATTTTTCAACTCCAGAATTTCCATTAGGTTTTATTTTTTTAATTTCTTATTATTGATATTCTCTATTTGCTGAGTCACTGCCATCATTTTTTCTTTAGACATGACTTCCTTTATGTCTTTGAACATATTTATAACAGCATCTTTGAAGTTTTGCCTGCTAAGTACAATATCTGGGCCCATTTAATGACAGTTTCTATTGATTGCTTTTTTTCCCCTGAGTATGGGTCACACTTTCTTGTTCCTTTGTATGTGTCATAATTTTTGTTGAAAACTGGATATTGTGATAATATATTGCAGCAACCTTAGATTCTGATCCCCCTCCCCTCCTTGTATTGGGGCTTGTTCTTGCTGTTTTCATTTCTTTGTTTCTTTAGTCACTTGCCTGGGATTATTCTATGGAGTCTATCTTTCATATGGTGTGCAGCTGCTGAAATCTGTGCTCAGGTTTTTCCTTCTTTCTTATTTTTAAGCCTGACTTTCTAGATATATCCCCTGTGTCAGCATAGCTTAGAGGTTAGCCAATCACTGATCAGAGGCTGTACTTAAACATCTTGGGCCAGTAAAGTTTCCACTTTTTGATGATGGGTCTGTGTGTCAGCTGGGGAACATATTCAAAGTTTAGGCACTTGATAAGTCTTTTGAGGTTTTATTTTCTGTTGGACCCTCTTGTGTCTCATCTGCACAGGCACAAGGCCTCATGTTCAGCCAAGAATGTGTGAATAGGTAGGGCCCTCTCCATTCCCTCCTGAGTGTGAATGCAGCTTTGTGTACGTGCACAGCCTTCCAGATTGTATTGGATATGGGGGATCTTATTAAGGCCCACAATGACTATCTTATTCTCTGGATCTCCCTGTTAATTTTCTGACTGCTCTGCTGGGTTATTGTTTCCCCTATCCAGGATCACAACATCAGGCAGGCTGTGATCTTGCCCTTCCCCATCCGTCTTCCACTGAGATAGCTAGTGGCACCCAGGGTCAAGGGAATTTCCACGCTTTGTTCCAAATCCAGTCAGCCCCTTCCAGCAGTGAAGTGGTTCTCACAGCTTGCCCTGCCCTGGTAGAACTAACTCACAGACAGAGCTGGAAAGGAGGGGTGGGTACAATCCCAGGCAAAAATGCCAGACTCCCATTATCTTACCTGAAGTTCACTAGCTTATTTTTTAATAAATGCTTCTCAGTTTGTCATATGCCTTTGGTCAAATTTCAGAGTCCTAAAATGGTTGTTTTTGATAATTTTGTCAAGTTTTATCATTATTTTGAGGGCGGCAGATTTGCTAAGCATCATTCTAAAAGTCCTGCCTCCCATCTCTCTTTCTCTCTCTTTTTTTACAGCATCCTCTAAACTATGGTCTCCAAATATCTTTGATCATATGACCTATAAGTTAAGAAATTTTTAATTTTTGTATTTATATTTGAATTTTATATATCTATCCATTATGTAGTATATGTAGTCTATTACTGTATATCATAAAATATACATGAAAATATAAAATTTTAAAGGATGAAATAAATATAAGTGAATAGAAGCTTTAGCATTTTCTTACTGAACCCAACAATTATCTTTTGCACCCCTGGGCAATTTAAGCACCTGCTCCCCCTCACTTTGGAGTCTAATGCTCTAAACCAGGAGTTTAAACCACAGACAGATCACAGTTTGCTGACCCCTGAAGTAAACCAATGCTGTCCAATGAAAATATAAAGTGAGTCACACGTGTAACTTTACATTTTCTATCAGCCACATTAGAAAAAGGAAAAAGAAACATGTAAAATTAATTTTAATAATGTATTTTATTTAAACCAATATATCAAAAACATTATCTTTTCAACATGGAATTGATATTAAAATTTATTGACATATTTTAAACTATTTTTTATGCTAAGTCTTCAAAATCCAGTGTATATTTTATACTTACAGGACATCTCAATCCATAAGCTAAATTTTTGATGGTTAAAGTGAAATGTAGTCCTTCCCCAACAATAAAGTTGTGTTTAATGGGAAAATATTTTATACTCCTTCAGTTTAAAATTTTTAGTTTTAAGTTAGTTAAAATTAAATAAAATGTAAAATTCATGTTCTTAGTCTAATTAGATGCATTTCAAGTGCTCTATAGTCATATATGGCTAGTGGCTACAGTACTAGACAGCACACCTCTAAACTATACACACTGTGAGGATTTAAAGAGTTATAAATAGCCTACAATGTAGCTGGTTGTTCAGCAGTATCTACAATAATGAATTAAAGATATGTAATATATATAACAGCATTCAGAGGAGTAATACAAAGATCAGAGGCTCAAACTGTGGTCTCATCCTCCAGATCTGTTAGTTGGCTTTCTTGGTGGGGATGCTGTGGTGTTTGTTTACCAGAATGTAGAATTATATCCCCAACTTATCATAAGTACCTTTACAAACACTTTTATTCAACATGGACCATAAAGCTATTTTATTTGACCCAGGTTATTAATTTCTCAAGTGACTAAGGTCTGAAGTTATGATGAAATAGTTTGGTTCATTGAAATGATTATTAGAAATTATTTGGTAATATTTTTTAAATAACAAAATAAACACATAGGTGTTTTAGTCTAAAGTTGTTTGTCTTATTTAATTTCCCACTTAGAATTTTAAATAAGTTATAGGTTAAAGGCAACTTAAAAATATCCATACAATTTATCTCAGAAATATGAAGATATGTTGTTAATGTAGCTTATCCAATTGTGATTTAAGTATCTAATATTCTTCTTTCTAAATAAAACAGAATTTACATGGGTATTCTAAATGAAAATGAAATACCCATCCCTAAATAAAATGATTCCACCAATCCCACAAGTCACTGTTCTCATCAGCCCATGTTACTGTCTCACCTGTGCATATATATAATTCCTACAAAATCATAATCAAATGTGAATACAACTTGATATTTGGCTTTTTCACTTACATTATAAGTATTTTTCCATGTTGCTATATACTTTTCACATACATTGTTATTAACAATAACATATCACACCAAGAATATGTCATAATTTACTCAAATACTCTCCTACCATTAGAATTTGATTGTTACCAACTCTTTACTAGTATTAGTAATGTTGTAAAAAGAACAAATAAATTAACAAATATGAAAAACAGGTTTTGTGACCAGAGTTTCATTAACATAATCTAGATAGCTGTGCATATTCTATTCTGTCACAAAAACAAAGGTTAGAAACACTACTGCAAAGAACTGAGAGAATTGTCATCCACATTAGAAGAACAACGATGACTGAGTGAAATGTCTTTTAAAAAGATCATTACACCACTGTTCTCTTTCATGTTAATATCTTTAAAGTCCTTAAAACTTTCCTTAGATTAACAACTCAGTATTAAAGATATAAAATAATTACAAAATAAATCTGTACCACCACGACAAAAAAATAACACATGTTGGAGAGGTTGTGAAGAAAAGGGAACCCTCATTCACTGCTGGTAGGAAAGCAAACTGGTGCAGCCTTTATGAGAAACAGTATGGAGTGTCCTCAAAAAATTAAAGATAGAAATACCCTATGATCCAGCTGTCCCACTACTGGATATTTATCCAAAGAACTTGGATCCAAAGAGGCTTATGCAACCCTATTTTGCTGTAGCATTATTCACCATGGCCAAGAAGTGGAAGCAACCCAAGTGTCCATTGACAGACAATGGAATACCACCCAGCCATAAAAAAAGACAAAATTGTCCCACTTGCAACAACATGGATGATCCTGGAGGGTATTATGTTAAGTGAAATAAGCCAGTCAGGGAAAGACAAACACTGTATGATTTCGCTCCTATGTGGAAGATAAACTAACACATGGACAGAGACAACAGTTTGGTGGTTACCAGGGGGAAGGGGGTTGGGGGGTGGGCACAAGGGGTGAAGGGGCACATTTATATGGTGATTGACAAATAATAATGTACAACTGAAATTTCATAATGTGATAAACTATTATGACATCAATAAACAAATATATAAAATAAATAATTTGTTCCTCAAATTGTATGTAAACTGATTATACTTAAATCCTATGAATCCAAAATGAAAAGACCCTTTATCTTCTCTTGTAAATCTGAACTGTACACTTCTTTCCTTAAACTATATCACTTCAAGTACGTTCCAAATGTGTACTCCACAAACTGCCTGAAGCTTCAAGTAAGGATCACTCAATTCCATGAAGCTAATATCCACTGAGAGTCGACGCTTTTAGTATTGCCCATCAAGTTGATTACTAAAACAGTTTTCAGTGAGGGTAACCCTCACTGTCCTATGTTTTGTTCTGCGAATCTTTGAAGACTGAACATAATGTTATTTAGGCCCAGAAAGAGAAAGTCTTTTCAAGAAGTCTGCAAGTGGTATATATTTACAAAGAGTAAACATGAAATTACCTGCATATAATTTAACTTTAGGACCATTCATTTCCTCCAGCAATGGTTTTTCTGACACATACCTGAGTCTCAATATCTATCCCCACCTGGCACATTTTTCTAACTCGGTTCAAGACAGAGGTCAGCACTCCCCTCTGGGCATCTCCAATAACAGGGCCATACATGTCACCCCGAGGTAATGGATCTCCTTATTACCATGTTCAAAATCTTGTGAGATCCGATTCTTTTAGAAATGTTACTTGCCTGTTTTAGCACCCAGACTTTGATAAAGTCTAGGAATAGTAGACAGATAGGCACAGGGACTGAATGGATTCCTTTTAATGCCTAAGTAACAGCCTCTTACATTGCTGTGAATAATAGGCCTGACTATACTTCCAGGAGATAAGCAGTAAAAGGTTTTTGATAATAGGAAAATGGGCATCAAAAATAATAATTATCACAAGAGAAATGCAGCTTTTAAAAATATTCCAGGATCAAAGTAGCATTGCAAGTACTTGAGGGACCTCCTCCCAAACCCCACTCCAAATATGCAGCAGAGATAAAATTTAAAGAGAAAAAATTATAAACATATAGCCTCAATCAAAAACTAGATAAGTTATCTCTGTAGACAAAAACAAACGGAAGTTTGTAGCGACAGACAGAGCTTAAGCTATAGGCCTACTGGGCTCGGCACCTCCAACGAGTAGGAGGAAGAAATGAGAAGTCTGACTCACAGAGTCATCAGGACTAACAGTCCTCCACAAAGGGCCCGGGCTCAGAGCCAGGCTCAACGCTTGACACCAAGGGTTGCAGTGGGACCCTACCACCTGTGAAAAAAAATGTAAAAAGTGAGAAGGCCACTGCCTGAGCCTACAGCTTATAAAATATTATGTATCTGAGATGTTAAGAGGCCATGGTTTCAGCCCCACGGTGAGACCAGGCCAAGCGCTCTGCAGGCTTGTTATCTGGATCTGTAATGGCCTCAATATAACCTCAGGAGGGAGCCCTAAGCTGCCTATATAAGGACTCGTTCTTGTCTAGGTATCTCAGGGAAAGGAGTAAAGCCCACTGGAAAGCCCCTAGGGAGGGGTGAATAAAAAGGAGAGAGAAACTTCCACTCAAGACGAACCTGAAAACTAAAATTCTACCTAAAGAAATATAACATTTTAATTATGAAAGGGAAATTACTTCCTTCACAGTTTAACCACCTATGTGCAATTCTTCATAAATAATCTCCAAGTCTAAAACATTTTTACATCACGGTGATAGGTTTGAAGCAGACACACAACCTGCACAACTGTACACAGGGGTCCTGCTTTAAGACTCTATAACAACTTCTGGCTACTATTTTAATTAAATGAATCCTGTGGTCCATATTACCAAAGCTGGCATACTGGAAATCATCTTATGTTTTCAACTTCCAGAAATTTCCTGTTGCCGACTTTGATGAGCCCAGGGAATTATTTATAGTAACCTCAAATCATGCTTAGTGGAGTTCCAAGACAACTATAACTATGGTGGCTTGGGTCTTCTCTAGGGTGGACCTAGTACCTATCTAAAGACCATGAAACCAAATAGGCCCCTCAGCTTGCCTGTATTTTTTTTTAACAGCTTTATTGAGGAATAATTGCTATACAAAGAACTGTGGGGTTTCTTTAAATAACCCTACGGTTGTGGAGAGAATCAACAAGTAATTATTTCCCTTGTGCATTTTATTTTAAGGAACTTCAGAAAAATAATTAGGAGGGAATATATATTCAGGGGTACTCCAAAAGAAGACCATAAATTAAGTTGAAAGTAGGTATAAGAATTACTTATGATTTTGACTTTACATAAAAATAAAACCTCCACTGAGTACTATTATCCAAAAACTTAACAGGTTGTTTCATAATCCCCATTGTTAGACATAAATAAAACAGGCTGGATGACACCTGTTGGGAGAGCTACAAAAGAGACTCCTATATGAGGAAATAGGTTAGATATTGGTGAGCTCTCTTCCAACTTTAAGATTCTATTATCAGTTCTTTAATCTTTGTTTTTGTTGTTTTTTCTCTCAGCATAGAATTTTTAACATCTCTGACCCCAGTGCAATTTCTTTCTTATGCCAAGACTATTTAAAACAACAATAGCTGGGTATATGAACCATCAATATTAAGATCTACTTCTTTTCCTCAATTGCTTATGAAATTAAAAAAGGCAAAGGCAAAAAGATTGGCAATTAATTATACAGCCCAAAGGAAAGCAGTACTTATTGGGAGCTATGTAGAGGTGGCAGAGGCGGCTAGTAAAAAAGGATGACTTTGGAATCCCTGATTGATATAATAGAGAGCCAAAAGAGTGACACACAAATAGAACTGCATCTGGAAATCTCTTTTTTAAATCATTTAATTAAAGATATCATAAAATCAAAATAGATAGCAGTAGAGAATATAGTGACTATTTCATGGCTAGCAATATATTTGAGGGATGAGTTTCAGAATAAATAGGGAGAACAGGTAACCTCAAAGTTAAGAATTACAAAGTAGAAACACTGGCGATTTCTTGGTCAAAGCATTATTAAAGACCTAATATATTAAGTTAAAACACTTTGAGAATTATAAAATATAACAGGCAAGTCAGCAAAAGTAAATGACCAATTTGAATTCAACTGATTACTTGAAAACACCCTTAGCAGACAGGCCTCTACACAGGGATGTTCTGAACCCATTGTCCCTACAAGAGCAGCAGGGACCATACCAATAGCCTTCACAGGCCAAAGAAAAGAATGGACAAAACGTACAGACAAGTAACTAGGAAGATGATATCTAGCACAACTGGAACAATCTAAAAACAACAAACAATAAAAACTACACTGGATTAAAATACAAAAAGAAAATTACAAACCATGTCCCTGACAAAATGGAAACAGTAATCAGTGATTTTATCCAAAATATTTAGATATATCTATACAACACAGAAATGTTAATTCTCTAAGGCTGTGCTATCCAGTGTGGTAGCCATTAGCCATACTTGAGCACTTGAAATGTGCTAGGACAACTCAGAAACCAAATTTTTAACTTTATTTGAATAATTTATATTTAAATTTTAAAAATGATACTTGATTCAGTTACTGGAAGCTTTTAAGTATGCTAGGAAGAATTGGGTACATCAATCTACTTGTTAGTTGCACATTCTATGAAATCTCAATACAGATCAAGTATTTTCAATCAAAATTTAGTATCTGAACTGAAGTGTGCTAGAAGTATGAATATAAAATACATATGAGATTTTAAAAACAGTAAAAAGCTAGAATGTGAAATGTTTCATTAATATTTTTTGTGATTACATGTTGAAATAATGTTTTTGATACATTGGATTAAATAAAATATATTAGTAAAGTTAATTTCTCCTGTTTTTTACTTTTTTAAATGTGGCTTTTAGAAAATTTTAAATTAAATATGTGGCTTGTATTATCTATCTATCACACAGCGCTGCTCTAAAGGATCAATGGCTTTGAAAAAGTCTGTCATCTGTCAAAAATCCGAAATATATATCAGGATTTTTAAGTAAAATATTACCTATCTCCTAGTGTCACAAAATACTAGTCTACTCAGAATTTGTATATTTATATATTCCAAAGTCATTTGTATCCACTTCACACAGAGGATTGTTACAAATGATTATAAAGTATCTTCTAAGTTATTGGAAACTATGATAATGTTTAACAGTCATTCCACCATCCAGAGTGAGTAATCAAGTAACTGAAGGACACTAATGTATCAAAGCTTTCTTGATCCCTTTTATATGTGGATTCTCTCACCAATATGTTAAATAATGCTTTTGCTTCAATGAGAGCTAAATAAAGATCTCTAGTATAGCAAAGATTTTTATAAGCCTAATTTTATAGGACAATTTTATGTTTGTATATGTGTGTGTATACATATATATATATACACACATATATACACATATACATATATATACGTATATATACATATACATATAAAATTTATAAATTTTCCTCTGGAAGATAAACATCAGAATTACATGCCTTCACAGTGCTTTTCCAACCTTTTTCAGACTATGGCATTTCACAGAAAATTATATTTATAAGATGCATTGGAGTGAACTGTTAAAGGTTGCTCAAGGGAGGGTATTGCTCTCTCAGCACTTGCTTGCAGCACACCAACTGGGAAGCTGGTCTTAAAGGTCCCTGCAAAACATGGCAAAAAATCTCTGACCCGTATTTTATTTTCATCTGACTCATATTTTATTTTTACTTATGCCTACAGTTGTGAAAATACAACCCCTCAATATTTTTAATGACAACATCTAAAGAAGGCCACAAGATGGAGATATTACTCCATTACCCTTTATATTTGTATTTATGCATTTTTTTTCTGTGTACATTTCCCTCTCCCTGTGTCTACCCACTTTCTCCCTCAGTGGTATTCTCAGCTACTGCCTCTATCCCTAACATTTATTCTGGTTCCTCTGGCACTCTGCTTTAACTAGCTTCATTACAGAAATATTATATAATAAATATTTTTGATCCTTGTTTTTAATATTAAAAGCAGGCAGATAATTAGAATATTTTCTTCTAGTTCAATATTTTCCCACCTCTCTAAAATTAAGATAATTTTTACTTAAATATTTTTCTCCCATAGGTAAAAAGTCTTTTAAAAATTTGCTACCCACAAAGTAGTAAGTACTCCAAAAGTCATTTACTGGAATACATTCTGTTACTTTGTAAGGCTGTAGATTTACTTCATGTTGATATCCCTCCAAACTTCTCTGGAACTCTTCTTTGAGAACAGTCCTCAAACCAGTTTATGAGCCTAACATGAAACTGAAGTTCAGATCTCTTTATCAATCCAATCTGTATTTACCGGAGCTTGCTAACCCAATTTAGTTACCAAATTTAGCTCCAAATAACTATTAGCTATAGCTGAAAATCAAGTCCATCTTGAAGATTTACTATTAATGAGGATAATCTGCCAAATATGCTGCAGGCTTTGAAGACAATTCAAAATAAGAAGTTTCAACAATGTTTTGAGAGATGGCAGCATTGCTGAAAACCTGTAAAGCTTTCCACAATAACTAATTTCAAGATCAATCTAATTTACTCTAAGTTTAACCTTATATACCTCCAAAGATGTGATATGAAAAGTCACTCATTAATTCCATATAACTACTATAGAACTGCACAGGATGGCAATCATTTGGACTTTATAAAGTGTCTAAACTAAAATGCTTTATTTAAACACAGGAAATCTATTTCCTACTGTAGATAAAAGCTCCATACAAAAAATACTATAAGATATGATATACTTAACTACAAGTAAAATCACAATTTCCAGTCATCCTGCCTTATACACACATATATTAATTTCCTTAAATCAAATTTAATCACCAACTATTAATACAAAATACTACTTAAAGTCAGAGAAGAACCCAAATACTAACCTTTTATTTGTTAACTAAAAGTGTGGTAACTGAAAATAACTGCTAATAAGATTTGCAATTTTTTTTTAATTCCCAAAGTCTTCTTGGTAATGTATAAATTCAGTTCGTCATGGGATAGCTTTTTAGTCCTTAAAGATTGCTAGAAATAAGAAATCTCTTCCTTAGCAGGCATGTATACGGACCCTAGGATTTCTCTACGGTCTGTTCAGACCTTCCCAGTATAGGACAATAACAATCTTTCTGGTCTTAACTCATTTTTTTGGGTGAAGAAGATTGGCCCTGAGACAACATCTGTTGCCAACCTTCCTCTTTTTGCTTGAGGAAGATTGCCACTGAGCTAACATCTGTATCCATCTTCCTCTATTTTCTATGTGGGATGCCACCATAGCATGGCTTGATGAGCGGAGTGTAGGTCCACACCCAGGATCCACACCTGTGGACCCCAGGCTGCTGAGTGGAGCCCACGAACTTAAATCACTACACCACCGGGATGGCCCCCTGGTCTTAACTGATTTTAACTACTGCTCACTGTACCTGCCACAGCAGACATGTAGCTTTTTAAAATTCTAGTGCCTTCTATAACCAGGAGTTGTATGTATTCCAGAATTTGTTTAACTAAGGAAATTACTCCCTTTTAGAATTGTAGTGTTTGCTCACAGTGGCATTGTAATACTGCTTCTTTTCCATTTTAATACTGCTGCTTATACTATGACATGCCCTTTAATTCTTGATCTTAGACTCTTGCCTTTAACATTTAATTCAAATTCTATTAGCTGACTGTGTAGCTGCACAGAGCTTTATGCCTACTGCCTCACTGGCACTAAAATGGGCATCCATCTAATAATGAAGGATTTGTTTTATACACATATTCTAACCAGAAAGGTGGACCATGGCACGCCCTTGCTTTTGCAACATGCCCAATTACATATGAAATTCCAGCTGCTGGATGATGGTAATCAGAAACGCTTACCAAATAAGTGAATGAATCCTTACCTTATTTAATTTAGTATTAAGGAGGATGGGAATGAGGCACAAATTCTAGATTAAATTTCTAATTAAGTCCTAATGACACTCAGACAAAAATTTCAGTGAATATAAGTAAAAAACTGAAATATTTAACTCTTAAAATGGAATAGTATGATGTTACTTAAAACACAGCAATCATATTTTTACATTCATTACTATAGGATCCATCTTTCACAAGTGTTTTGATGAAAATAAAGAAAGGTTTTTCAGGGGATGGCCCGGTAGCGTAGTGGTTAAGTTCGTGCACTTTGCTTCGCCAGCCTGAGGTTCACAAGTTTGGATCCCGGGCGCAGACAGACGTACCACTTGCCAAGCCATGCTGTGGCAACATCCCATATAAAATAGAGGAAGATGGGCACAGATGTTAGCCCAGGGCCAGTCTTCCTCAGCAAAAAAAGAGGAGGATTGGCAATAGATGTTAGCTCAGGGTTAGTCTTCCTCACACACACACACAAAAAAAGGTTTTTGAAAATATATATGATTATAGCTTCATTATAAAATGGTCTAGGGTCCTGCTTCACCCAACCAGAAATCTCTCTTTTCACTGCAACTCCTTTCTTCCATCTCTGCACACCACTATACAAGAAAGGCTTGGAACTGTTTTTAATTCTGGGTGGAATTAACTGATGTCATTACTGTCCAAATAGACTCAATAATGCCTGACTTAGAAAACGATTCCCAAGACCATATAGTAGCAGTTTGTGGAATAAGTAGTTCATTGATAGAAAACATAACAAAGCTGAGAACAGGCTTAATATAGACACTAGGCATTTTATCAAACTACTTGTATTAGTGTTACCTGTAACTGCCACAGAAGTTCTCCTCTCCACCCTCCTCTCCACTCCACCCCATTTCATTCCTGACACTGAATAGAACATATGATTTTGAAATTCATCACATTACACCAATGACTGGGTAAACTGGTGAAGTATATAAAAAGATTTTAGAACATATGTCTAAGAATAATTGTAATAACAGAGGCCAATTCCAATCTCCCAGTTCAACTGAGGGTACATCTATGAGTAATAAAACATAAAATATTCTAGGAGTGTTCTCATAAATACTGTAAAGAAAAAAAAAAAAAACCTCAGAACAGCATAAAAGGAAAAAGGAAACTTAGAACCACAAGGATTTCTATTCCATCAGTTCTAGATTATGTGGCAAAATTTTCACAATACACTTGCTTTTTCCCATAAAATATGCCCAGGCAACCTCCACTAAACAGTGTTACATAAGAAAAGTAAACTAATTTTATAATATCCAATCTGATGCAAAGATGCATACAATTAAACTAGTATTTATTCAGCTCTAATTCTATGCATGATATGCCTACATCAGAAATATATGTATTTCTACATCAGAAGAATACAGACTGAAGTATATTCAACTAACACCACAAGCTCAGTGGAATCCACCACAAGATTCATTGGAGATAACTGATAATTACAGTACAGGGTCACCAGTCATTTATGAAAGAGATCTTCATCTTTATTTCTAAAAAAAGGACTATGACAAGGTTTGAGAAGGCCCCATTACTGACTTGATGCTTTTTCCCATCCAAAAACACTGAGAGGACACAGAAGTTAGGCAGATAGAGATTAAATAGCACCTTTATTGCTGAAAAGCTACTGGAGAATTTAGATTAGGTATGAGGGCCAAACGGGCTTGCTAGCAATTTTTGCCCTCCCTTATCCAGTCTAGACTTTGAGATAGCATGTTCAAGAGAAAGTCTGGCCAGGATAATTGCTTTACTGGTCTGGGGCAGAGAGGGGCAGAGAAGAGACTGATTCCCACAGCTTATAGCTTTTTGATTGATTAACTCTCCCCAATCAAGCAAAACAGACCAAAGGCAATCACCCGCCAACAAGGTAACTCATTCCTCCACGGAAAGACATAAGAGATGGGTCAAGAGATCAGCAGTGCTTCTTTTAGGGCAGTCCCTCCCCCTGGACATAGGATGAGTGGGCAGTCATTGTCCCTCTCTTACACAGGCTGCTATTCTGCACATTGAAAATACAGATTCAAAGAGTTTAAAGGTTTATTAATTCCGATTAAAAAATTAAAATCCAACATTTTGTAAGCACATGTCAATAACAGCTTTTCTTCTTTTAACCAAGTTTCAGCCTTCATTTGAACGTAAGGATGCAGTTATAAATAAATTTTATAAGAGAGAGAAGCACATTTTCTAGCTCTATTAATAGGAATCTGTAATGACTGACTGGCACCAGGAAGACTACTCTCACTTCTTCAGAAAGTAAACACTACAAAACTTAAAATAACTTAGCTTAACACAATTTCAATTCACAGATTTTTTAAATGACTATGAAGTATTTATTGTTGGCTAGAACACTATACAAACTATGGAACGTCACAGGCCCAAAAGACAATGAAAAAAAATACAGAATTGCCACTGACCCTACAAGAAATACAGGTGTTCAAGGAGCAGGAACTGTTAGAGGAAATATAAATAAAGTGTGTGGACCTAGAATTTAAGTTACTAATGAAAGATAGTTCAAGAACTCATCTTTTTTCCTACACTCCTCTAATCTTCAACCCTATCTCCTCTGAAAAGATGCAAAATCCAAATTGGAATGCCTATGAACAATTCAAGTCATTCTAAAAATAGGCTGAATCTCTGGTATGTCACCTCTATGCACCCCTCCCCGAAAGACTGCTAGAATTCCTTCCAAAGCTTCTAGAACCAATTTGAAATCTAGGAATATATGGAAAGGGATTCCATCACTGTATGAGGGCTATAAAAGGCCGTATATAAATATAAGCTACTGAGTAAAAACTGTCAAGCAACAACTTATTTGGGGAATTACTCTTTAGTTTTAGTTACCATGTTTATATGTTTTCATTCAATAAATATTTAAGTGTCTACTATGTGCCTAACTATGAAGTGAATAAATAAAGAAGATACCACTTGTCCTAAAAATGAGGCAACTAACTTGCCCAATGTCATAAGTAAGAAAGTGGCCTGGTCCAAGTTCTAAAAGTCATCGATTGTTCCAAATAGAGAGTTTAGGGAGTGACTGAGCTAACTATTTTAGACCTGGTAGAAGGGGACAGAGTGGACGCCACATTCAGTCACTTCCATCCCTGGCTTCTAGTTTGGGGTGGGCACATCTCAAAAGAATTTTTTGTATTAATTGTCTCCAATTCTTCCCCTTCCTTCTCTGCTGAACCCAGTCTAACCACACTACTGATCTCACCACTCCACTGAAACAGCTCTCGCTGTGGTAGCCAGTGACCTCCACACTGTTAAATTCAACAGGCAATTCTCAGAACTCATCTTATTTGAATTATCATCAGCATTTAACCCAGCTGATCACTTTCTCCTCTTAAAAATCCTTTCTTCACTTAACTTGAAAGAGACTATCTTTTCTTGGTTTGCCTCCTTCTTCACTGGCTGTCCTTCTCCATCTCCTTTGCTGGTTCCTCTTCATCTCCCTGACTCTTAAAGTTTGGAATCTCCATGACTTAGCTCCGACACTTCTCTTTTCTCCTTTCACATTCACTCTCCTGGTGAACTTACCCAGTGTCGTGGCTTCAATTTACCTTCTAAGTGCCAGGGACTCCCAAATTCACATCTACAGCCCAAACCTTTCTCCTTGTTACTCCAGACTTGTATAACCAACTGCCTATCTGCCAGCTCCACTTAAATATTTAATAGACACCTCAAATTTAGCATGATCAAAACCAAATTCCTGATTTTCCCCCAACCAAACCTGCTTCTATCCCAGGCTTCTCCATCTCGGTAAGTGGCGTCCACCATTAGACAAGCATTTATGCAGTTACTGAAGCCAAAAGCTTTAGAATTATCCTCAACTTTTTTTTTCTCACATCCCACATTCAATCAGTAAAATCTGGTCAGCTCTATGTTCAAATTTGTTTTTTATTTTCATTTTTATTGATGTCTTAATAGTTTATAACATTGTGTGGTTTTCGCTGTACATTAATTTTTGTCCATCACCATGTTGATGCATCCCTTCACCACTTGTGCCCACACCCCCACCCCCCTTCCCCATGGTAACCACCAACCAGTTCTCTCTGTCCGTGTGTTTGTTTATATTCCACATATGACTGAAATCCAGCCGTGTTTGTCCTTCTCTCTCTGGCTTATTTCACTTAACATAATACCCTCTAGGCCCATCCATGTTGTTGCAAATGGGACTATTCTGTCTTTTTTATGGTTGAGTAGTATTCCATATATATATACACCACATGTTTTTTATCCAATCATCAGTCGAGGGACACTTGGGTTGCTTCCACTTCTTGGCTATAGTGAATAATGCTGCAGTGAACATAAGGGTGCATAAGCCTCTTGTGATGGTTGATTTCATGTCTGTTGGGTAGATGCCCAAGAGTGGGACAGCTGGATCATAAGGTATTTCTATTTTTAATTTTTTGAGGACTCTCCATACTGTTTTCCATAGAGGCTGCACCAGTTTGCACTCCCACCAGCAGTGAATTAGGGTTCCCGTTTCTCCACATCCGCTCCAACATTTGTTGCTTTTCGTCATGGTGATTATAGCCATTCTAATGGGTGTAAGGTGATATCTTAGCGTAGTTTTGATTTGCATTTCCCTGATGATTAGTGATGTTGAACATCTTTTCATGTGTCTATTGGCCATCTGTATATCTTCCTTGGAAAAATGTCTGTTCATATCCTCTGCCCATTTTTTGATCAGGTTGTTTGTTTTTTTGCTGCTCAGTTGTGTGAGTTCTTTATATATTACAGAGATTAATCCCTTCTTGGATAAATGATTTGTGAATATTTTCTCCCAGCTGGTGGGTTGTCTATTCATTTTGATCCTTGTTTCATTTGCCTTGTAGAAGCTCTGTAGTCTGATGAAGTCCCACTCATTTATTTTTTGTTTCCCTTGTCCAAGTAGACATGGAATCTGAAAGGATGCCTTGTACTGCCTATATTTTCCTCCAGGAGTTTTATAGTTTCAGGTCTCACTTTCAGGTCCTGAATCCATTTTGAGTTGATTTTTGTGTATGGTGATAGAAGATGGTCTACTTTCATTCTTTTGCATGTGGCTGTCCAATTTTCCCAGCACCATTTATTGAACAGACTTCCCTTTCTCCATTGTATGTTCTTCGCTCCTTTGTTGAAGATTAGCTGTCCATAAATGTGTGGTTTTATTTCTGGGCTTTCAATTCTGTTCCATTGATCTATGTGTCTATTTTTGTACCAGTACCATGCTGTTTTGATTACTATAGCTCTATAGTATATTTTGAAATCAGGGATTGTGAGCCTCTAGTTTTGTTCTTTTTTTTTTCAGTATTGCTTTAGTTATTCGGGGTCTTTTGTTGCCTCAAATGAATTTTAGTATTCTTTGTTCTATTTCTGTGAAGAATGACAGTGGGATTCTGATTGGGATTGCATTGAATCTGTAGATTGCTTTAGGTAGTACAGACATTTTAACTATGTTTATTCTTCCAATCCTTGTGCATGGAATATTTTTCCATTTCTTTATGTCTTCATCGATTTCTTTCAATAGTGTCTTATAGTTTTCATTGTATAGGTCTTTCACCTCCTTGGTTAAATTTATTCCCAGATATTGTCTTCTTTTCGTTACAATTGTAAATGGGATTGTCTTTCTGAGTTCTCTTTCTGTTAGTTCCTCATTAGCTAGAAATGCAACTGAGTTTTGTAAGTTGACTTTATACCCTGCCACTTTGCTGTAGTTGTAGATTATTTCTAGTAGTTTTCCAATGGATTTTTTTGGGTCTTCTATGTATAAGATCATGTCGTCTGCAAATAGTGAGAGTTTCACTTCTTCACTGCCTATTTGGAGTCCTTTTATTCCTTTTTCTTGCCTAATTGCTCTGGCCAAAACTCCCAGTACTATGTTGAATAAGAGCAGTGAGTGTGGGCACCCTTGTCTTGTTCCTGTCCTCCAAGGAATGGCTTTCAGTTTTTCACCATTGAGTAGGATGTTAGCTGTAGGTTTGTCATATGTAGCCCTTATTATGTTGAGGTACTTTCCTTCTATACCCATTTTGTTGAGAGTTTTTATCATAAATGGATGTTGGATCTTGTCGAATGCCTTCTCTGCATCGATTGAGATGATCATGTGGTTCTTAGTCTTCATTTTGTTAATGTGGTGTATCACGTTGATTGATTTGTGGATGTTGAACCATCCCTGTGCCCCTGGTATAAATCCCACTTGATCACAGTGTATGATCTTTTTGATGTATTGCTGTATTCGGTTTGCCAATATTTTGTTGAGGATTTTTGTGTCTACGTTCATCAGCGATATTGGCCTGCAGTTTTCCTTCTTTGTATTGTCCTTGTCTGGCTTTGGTATCAGGGTGATGTTGGCCTCGTAGAATGTGTTAGGAAGTATTCCATCTTCCTCTATTTTTTGGAAGAGTTTGAGAAGAATAGGTGTTAAATCTTCTTTGAATGTTTGGTAAAATTCTCCAGGGAAGCCATCTGGTCCTGGGCTTTTATTTTGGGGGAGGTTTTCTACTACTGTTTCAATCTCTTTACTTGTGATTGGTCTATTCAGATTCTCTATTTCTTCTTGATTCAGTTTTGGGAGGTTGTATGTGTCCAAGAATTTGTCCATTTCCTCTAGGTTGTCCAATTTGTTGGCATAAAGTTTTTCATAGTATTCTCTAATAATCCCTTGTATTTCTGTGGTGTCTGTTGTAATTTCTCCTCTTTCATTTCTAATTTTATTTATTTGAGTCTTCTCCCTTTTTTTCTTAGTGAGTCTGGCTAAGGGTTTGTCAAGTTTGTTTATCTTTTCAAAGAACCAGCTCTTTGTTTCATTGATCCTTTCTACTGTTTTTTTGGTTTCAATTTCATTTATTTCTGCTCTGATTTTTATTATTTCCCTCCTTCTGCTGATTCGGGGCTTTGTCTGTTCTTCTTTTTCTAATTCTGTTAGGTGCATTTTAAGGTTATTTATTTGGGATTTTTTCTTGTTTGTTAAGGTGGGCTTGTATTGCTATGAATTTCCCTCTCAGGACCGCTTTTGGTGCATCCCATATGAGTTGGTATGGTGTATTTTCTTTTTCATTTGTCTCCAGATAGCTTTTGATTTCTCCTTTAATTTCATCAACGATCCATTGGTTGTTCAGTAGCATGCTGTCTACTCTCCAAACCTTTGTCCCCTTCCCAGTTTTTTCCTTGCAGTTGATTTCTAGTTTCATAGCATTATGATCAGAAAAGATGCTTGTAATGATTTCAATCTTCTTAAATTTATAGATCTTTGCCTTTTTTGTCTTAGCTCTCTCTCCTCCTCTATCTGGAGCGTTTCTGTGTGGCTATCCTCGATAATGCTAATTCTTTCCTCCATATTGTCAGTTCTGCTCTTTAAAGACTCCAGGTTTTCCATTATCTCGTCCATTGTCTTTTTCATCTCCAATACTTCCGATTGGTTTTTCTTTATGGTTTCAATCTCTTTTGTGAAGAAATCCCTGAATTCGTTGATTTGTTTCTCTGTGTTCTCTTGTATTTCATTGAGTTTGTTTATGAAAGCTATTTTGAATTCTCTGTCACTCAGGTTATAGATTTCTGTGCCTTCAGGGTTGGTTTCTGGGTGTTTGTCATTTTCCTCTTGGTCTGTAGACTTAAGATACTTTTGCATACAGCTGGCTGATATACCTTTGCTATTCTTCATCTTGAAGATGGTCCTGCAGTTTCCACTTGCCTCCACTGGGTGGAGGTAATGAGCGGTGTGCTCTGAGCCCAGTGCAGTCCCCACAGGGATTGTGCTGAAGCGCAGAGCATGTGGGGGGAGGGGTTCTCTCTTTTGCCTGCCCAACCCCGGGGCTTCCATTCTGGCTTCCTTGGGGTGTTTACCATACCCCCAAAACAGTCTGTCATCCCTTCCCCTGTGAGAGCACCTGGAGGGCGATAGCATTTCCCGCAGAGGACCCACACCCCGTCTGAGAGCCGTGCTGTCCTTGCCAATTGACTGGGGAGGGGGAGTAACTCTCCTTACCTCTCCTCATATCCTTCGGGGCTTCCTGTGCCTCCACCATCAGATGTACCATGGCCCGGGTCTCTTAGAAGTCCTTTGTAGTGTTTGATTGACCTCTGTTGGTATGCGAATGATGTTTTTGTTGCGTCATGGGGGCAGAGATTCCAAGAGGGAATCTCAATCTGCCACGATGCTGACGTCACTCCAGCTCTATGTTCAAATTAAATCCAGAATCTGAGCACTTTGCACCACCTAGGTCCACTCTACATTCTACACCACAAATATCCCTCTAAGTGACTAATAATGCACATACAGACAATCCTCAACACAATAAAGTGATCATTTTGAAATTTAAGTCAAATCACGTACCTCTTCTGTTCAACACTCCCCCACCCCGCCCCAGTAGATCCTCAACTTACTTATAAGAGCCCAAGTCTTTATAATGGCTTACAAAGCCCTACAAGATTTTCCCCTGACCCCCAAGACTCTAATCTCATCTCTTACTACTGTCCTCCCTGTTCATCCTGCTCCAGCCACACTGGCTGCCTTGATATTCCTCAAACACTAAGCAAGCTCCTGCCTCAAGGCCTTTGCACATACTTTCTGCCCTTCCTGAATACTCTTCCCCCACTTATCAATGTGGCTCCTTCCCTTACTTCCCTCAGAGGCCTTCTCTGACTACCTGACATTTATATTTACTTGTTTGGTTGTTTACTATCTGTTTCCCCCTACTAAAATGTGAGTTTCATGAAACAGAGGTTTTGTTTTATATACTGGCCAACTCCCAGTGCTTAAAATTTAGTAGGCACCAAATAAACCTCTGTTGAATGAACAACAAAACTGATGAGCGCATAGGACCAGGTCACCACCCTGAGTAACCTACCTACTTTGTCCTGGTCCCTCATGTCTGGCTAGTCACCAAAAGACTGGTTGGCTCCGGCCTGAAAATGACACATTAAGGACCTAAGACAGGCTGCATTTGTCTCTACCAAATTTCTGGTCTCCTGACAGCCTTCCAAGAAAGTTAAGATTCAGTGTAATGTAAAGAACTTGTTCCACTCAGTTTCTCTTGTTAGGTAGAATAAAATTTCTTCTAGCATTCTTCCCAATTTCAACACCACTAGGTAGAGAAACAGATTAAAACAATTTTCTGAATCCTTCTTTTCAAATTCCATCTTGACATAGAATCTTCTCGATTATCTATGCTCCTTTATTTTCCCATCTTTGCCCATATAGTTAAGTGCTCTGGTTAATCACACTGCCTAATTAACTCTGAAAATTAAATCACATGAAATTATAAATGAAAATTCTACGAAAGTTCACATGCAACCTAGATCACATAATCTAAAATTTAAACCACTGCTAGTAAGCTTCTGTATTCCCTCAAAGGGGCTTAATTTTCCATGAATAACTGGAAAGCATCTTCAAGATCTTTGGATAGGTTATCTATAAGACTCTCTCTAGCTACAGAATTTAATCAATCGTGATAAATTCTAACAAACATTCTCAATATTAATTAAAGGCATTCTTAAAAGTCTTCAGAGTTATATTTTCACTGAGTTTTACACATTTGCATCATCACTTACTTTGAAAATGAGATATATTTTGTCTCTATGAGCAGGAAGTGGCACCAGGTGAAGGTAATGAATATAGACAGTTATATAATTGTTTGCATATAAGAATTATACATTTCATGTTTAGTTATACATATCATATCTAATTGTACATATAAGAATGTACATTTCATATCTAGTCAGGTGAAGTGTGCCTTAAACGACAATTGTTGGTAAACCTCAATTTTTTTTTACCCCCTTAACTATTCAAAGCATTTTACAAAAGGCTCAATCAGACCGTGTGAAATTCTAAGTCTTTCACCTCATAATCCTTTGGTCAGTGAAACATCATCTTCTCCTTGACAGTAGGCTCAGATAGAGACTGGATATCTACGCTTACCACTCCCGAGGTAGAAGAGTACCAAACGGGCTTTTCAAGTTAAAGTCTCACGCTAAAAACGGAAAGAAAACGAAACGAAAGGAAAAGAAAAAAAGAGACAACGATCCTGCGCTCCTGGTTGGGCTTCTCTTCCTGTAGCACCCCAAGTGCCCTTACTGCCCGGAAAACCTAACAACTCCTCTGAGTTCCAGGACCCACACGGTGAGGCTTCAAGATCCAACAAATTTCTAAACTGGGACACGAACCCTGACCCAACAGGGTAAATAGATTCCAAAGTAAAGTGCAAGAGAAACTTCCGCAACACAGACGCCGACCAAAATGCATTCCTATCTTCCCAGAGAGGCAGAGGAGAGGAGGCAACTAAAATAAGGATAAGTGTAACCGGAAAGGTGAAAATTGAGACCTGGCTACTCTTTCCCACATTCAGGAGGCAGGAAAGGAAAGGTTGCTGTAAAAGGTCTACCCACACCCTCTTCTTCCTCCAGCAGAGCTAGGTGGAAGGATCGCCCCCAGGATGGCAGAGGTTAAAGAAGGTATCATCGCCACCCCAAGCTGGTGGCACCGTCCAGTCTGTCACTTAGACCGGAACTTGAGAAGAGGACAGGGCGGTGAGGAAGGGAGAAGGCGGGCCATTCCTTCTGAGACTGGGGTCCTGAGGAGACCCTGGTGGACCGGGATGAGGAGGGCAGCCAGAGCCCAGAATGACCCAGCCCTGCCCAGCGCGCTCCTTCGGAGGAAACGGGGTCTAAGCCCGCCCCACCCCCTCCTGTCCGCCCGGATCGGCACGTTTCTGCCCCGCAGGCGCCGAGGAGGCGCAGCCCTCGGGGGGCGGGCGGCCGGCTCACCTGCTGGACCCCGAGGAACTCGTAGAAGTTGAGCTGCACCTCCTCCACCAAGTCGAACAACTCCAGGTCTGCGCTCTCCCAGCCGCGCGCCGGCCCCGCGGCCGCCAGCAGCAGCAGCAGCGACAGCAGCGGCGGCGGGCACGGCACGAGCCGGAGCCCGCGGCGCCGAGGAGGCCGGGCCGGCGCGGAGCAGGGGGCCGTCATCGCGCTGGGCTCGGGAAGGTCAGCCGGCCCGCAGCTCCGTCGGCCGAGACGGGGACGTGGCGGGCGGCGCGGGCTGTGGGGACCGTGCCTGTCAGTCAGAGGCAGGGCGGCCGCCCGGAGTCGCCTGCCCGGCGGCCCGGCCCAGCGGCCCAGCGGCCCAGCGGCAGGGCACGCGCGGCGGGAACGGGCGGACGGCGGCGGGTGCGCGGGCGGGGCGGCAGCCGCTCTCCCTTCCGCGGACCCTCGCCCCCAGGCCTACAAACAGCTGGAGAGCCGGCGCCGGGCGCGGTGGTTGCAGAGGGGGAGAGGCTTCTCCTAGCCTCAGCCTATCCCGGGCCTAGCTTCCGGTGACATCACGTCTCCTAGCAACCGCGGGAGAGGGGGCGGGGCCGGAAGTAGGGGAGCCGGGCCCAGGGAGCCGGGCCTCCGAGAAATGCCTGTCAGCGGCTGGTGGGCACGGAGGAGCTGGGGATGTGTTTACGCAGATTAAGAGACACGGAAGGTCATAGACATCCTGTATCTACCTGGAACATCCCAAGAATAGATTTCCCCTGAAACAGCTACTTTCTTACCCTCTCTCAGGTATTGAAAATTAAAAGCATATTTGAAGACTGTTTTATTGATTACCGCCTCTTTTCCATACCTTTCATTATTCCATCGGCAAAGATATAGGAAGAATTGAAGCCAGGGCCTGAGAGGGGCGAATCTAGTGAGTAGTCTAGAATATCTTTTTTTGAGAGGTGAAGCAGAAATGTGTCAAAATTGACTATAATGGAGCCATTTTAAATGGAGTCAGAGCTGCCTTTCCAGAGAAACTGCTTTGCTGTCTTGAACCTTGGACTGGGCCAAAATGGCAATTGTTTTACAAGCAATAGTTTGAGAAGTCAGCAGGAGAACAGACATCCTGATCACAAAGACTGAGGATTGTGGACTTTGTGAGGATAGAATCAATAGTCAATCAATGTTAAGCCAAGACTAGTTCTCTGCCTCCAACTCCAATTAAAATTCTTTGTAATACAACCTCTCTTCTTGGCCTTTAAAAGCCCCTGACTTTTGTTCCCTAGTGGGACACTCTTTGAGGTTCAGCCTGAATCTATGCTCCCCAAATTGCAATTGTTGAGACCCCCCAAAAACCTCTTTGCTTATCTTCCTGTTTATGCTTCTCATTTCTTGACAAATATAATTCGAACCAGGACAAAAAGCATACTTCTAATTATGAATTAAGATTTACAAGCATAATACCACAAAATAGGCAGCCTGGTAGAAATTAATAAGGATGACTCAATCATAGTCTTAAGGGGAGTGTAATTTATCCACTTTAGCCCACTTCCAATTGGGGTTCCTTTCCCAATTGAGGTCTATTTTTAAAGACATTTAGGCTAAAAGCCTCTTCTCTTTCCCACCAATGTCTCCTACTCTTAGATTGATTCTGTTCAGTTCCTTTTTAATTTCTTTTCCTCCACCACTATTGCTTTCTCTGGTGTGAACCTTATTTTCTTCTTAGCCTTTTCACAGTTCTCCTCCCTGACTCCCTACTCTTGTTGAGTAAGTAGAAGGGAACAAAACATGCTCATATAACTCAGGGTGCTTGCCCAGTTTTGAAAGTTTGACCTTATGCTTTTCCAATCTTGGATCTGGCCAGTTAAACCAAGCTCAATAGGATAATGATAAAGCTACTTTTGCTCTCATAGTGTTTGACCAAGGTTAGGAAAACAGTATCTAGGGAGTAAATCTTACTGAAGAAATCTTTCTATTATTGCAGAGTTTTAAAAATATTTTAAATAGTCACAAATGAATGCAAATATATCTTGCTTAAAAATACTACATATGCTTGAATTAACATTCTAAATTCATCATGAGGCTTACCTTTCAAAAATACAGGAGTAGGTGTGTCTTAGTTTGCTAGGGCTGCTATAACAAAATGCCATAGACTGGGTAGCTTAAACAGTAGACATTTATTTCTTACAGTTCTGGAGGCTGGGAAGTCAGAGATCATGGTGCTATGACAGTCGAGTTTTGGTAAGAGCCCTCTTCCAGACTGCAGACCACCACCTTCTTGCTGTACCCTCACATGGTGAGAGTAGGGGCGAGGGAGACAGAGAGAGTGATATGGTGCTTCCTTTTATAATGGCACTAATCCCACAGTAGGGGCTTCACCATCATGACCTCATCTAAACCTAATTATCTTCCAATGGCCCCACCTCCAAATACCATCACACTGGGGATTAGGGCTTCAACATACCAATTTGGGGAGTACACATTCAGTCCATAGCAAGGGGTATCAATTTCTGTGTATCCCCAGTGCCAAGCACAATGCATAGCACATACCAGCATTCAATTACAGTCATGTGTTGCTTAACAATGGGGATACGTTCTGAGAAATGTGTCATAAGGCGATTCTGTCGTTGTGCAAACATCATAGAGTGTACCTAAGGGGAACAAAATTTGCCACCCCAAAATGTGTCTCTTTACTGTGAGGATTATTTTAGGCTGATTATTTTTAAGAAGCAAAACTCAGAAAATTTTTATTACCTCCCCCTTAACTGCTTAAAAGAATTCAAATCAAAACACCTGTCTCAGGAAGCGAGCTATCACCTTAGCATCACATGAACTAGGTGGCACACAGGGAGGAAACTAGAAAAGCCTGTGTGTTGGGCTCCCCTCTGTGTTCTTCTGTTTCTCTGTGGCCAGACACTTGTTTTCCAAATGTTTGCTCCTTTTCACCTACCTGTGAATTGCCTTCCTTCCCTCTGAAGTCCCTGACTCTCCCCACTGCCAACATCTCCTTTTGTCTTTAGCTGAGGATGGTATTTAGGGGAGGGCTTTGGCCATTTTGGTGAGTTACTCAGTTTTCCTGGGTTTCTCCCATGTATACATGATATTAAACTTTTATTTGTTTTTCTCCTGTTAATCTGTGTCGTGTCAATTTAATTCTTAGACCAGCCAGAAGAACCTAGAAGGGTAGAGGAAAATTTCTTCCTTCCCTACAGTACTTAGACACACCTAGATGGTATAGCCTACTACACGCCTAGGCTATCTGATACTAATCTTATGGGACCACTGTCGTATATACGGTCTGTCATTGACCGAAACATCATTACGGGGCACGTGACTATAGTTAAATTGAACCCTGTGAATACGTTCTCACCACCATTTCCCCCACTACAGTTTTCAGTTTGCTTTTTGACATATTAGTTACCTTAAAGTGAAAGACATCTTTACCAAGTCTCTAAATTAGCTTACTATTTATTCAATGAGTAAAACATCAAAATAAGATGAAAGTAATAATCTTAAGCGTTACTTTTACATAATATCCCAACATTCATCTTTTCTCCTAATGTGATCATTGGATTAAGTGCAATATAACATTTGAAACTGTTAGCATATTACCACAAATCTGGGATTTTTTTCTCTGATCTTTTAGCAGACAGTCCAATATTTCCCTCTTGAGCTCTACTCTTAAGTTGTCCAAGGACCTTGGGGACTTACTGCATCTAAAGGAAATCAATTCTCTTTCCAAGGCCAAGGTGAAACAGAACTGTAGTACTGCCATTGCTTCTCACTGCCATAAGGTATTACTCTTGAGGCTTCATCCTGCTCAGTTCCAATGTCACTTGTCCACTCTGAAATGATGTCCTTCCTTGTTCTGGTCCAGGTCTCTGGAAAGACCACAGTGATATTCACATTTAGACTTCTAGTTTGACATCTTCACTTGTTCAGTCATTGTCCCCCAAAGGACAATGCAATTGAATAAGTCTTCTTTTGCTGAGGCCTGGACTAAGTGAGCTGACAATCACCAGCTATTTTCTTCTCTGGTGACACTTAATGACTCTGAGCATGGACTTATCAAGCTTGGCCTGGGCAGAGGGAGTTTACACAGGAAAAGAGAAACCAGTGAAACGTCTAACAGTCATGTGAGTTGTATAATGGATTAGAAATATAGAGGAGCCCCAAACATACATCTAGCTTTCCCACAGGATATTTGCTGAACTCTTGGGTGGTGCAGGAGGCTGAGGACTAGGCCTGACAGGCAGAGTAAAATCTCCCCACATTCTACCAGTGAATACAAAACAGACTCTACCTTGAAGGAGGAGCCTGCCTCAAATACACAGGCAGTCTTCCCCCTCAAGACATTTGCAATATTTCTGAAGTTGTGTGAGTAGGAGGCTAAAGATCTAAGTTTAAAACGTCTCAAAGGCAGAACTGAATCTGCAGAGCTCAGGAGATACAAACCTTGCAGGCTCTTTATCAAAAGCCCAGAGTAATCACGCCCAAGGATCAGAGAGAAACCAGAGTGGGCTCAATCTTACTAAAACTGCAACCCAGTCCCAACCAGCTCAATCCCTGACCCTCACTCTATTTGTCTATTTTCATCTCTAGGGGAAAACAGTATCATCTGTATTGTCTATAGGTTTATTTTTTATATAAAAGTCTGGCATATGATAAAAAAAATTATAAGATGTGGAAAGAGCAGGAAAATTTGACCTATAATCAAGAGGAAAAAATAGGCAATAGAAGACCGACAGATAAGCCCGCTACTGGAGTCCAGATAAGAACTTTAAAATAAGCATTATAAAATAGAGGAAAAGGCGACAAAATGGATTATAAGGTGCAGAATTTTAACAGAGAATTGAATCCATAAAAAAGAATCAATGGAAAAATTTCAAATTTAAAAATCTAATATCTGAAATCACAAACTCAATGAATGGGTTTAATAGCAGACTGGACGCAGCAGAACAGATTAGTGAATTTGAGGACAGGTCAAGAAAAAATATCCAAACTGAAGTACAGAGAGAAAAAAGAATGGAGAGACAGAACAGAGCTTAAAAGGCATGTGGTCCACAGTGAAAAAGTCTAGCATTTGTGTAACTGGAGTCCTAGAAAAAGAGGAGAGTGAGAATGAAGCAGAAGCAATATTTGTAGAGACAATGGCCAAGAATTTTATCAAACTAATAAAAGACATGAAACCAACGATAAAAAAATTAACTCATAATAGATCATAGACTAAATGTAAGAGCAAAAATTATAAAACTCATATTTAAAAAAATAAGAGTAAATCTTAACAATATTGGGTTAGCCAATGGTTACTTAGATATGACACCAAAATCATGTGACAAAGGAAAAAATAGATAAATTGGACTGCATAGAAATTTAAAACTTTTGTGTCACAAACAATACCACCAAGAAAGTGAAAAGACAACCAAGAGAATAGGAGAAAATATTTGCAAATCATATACCTGACAAGGGACTTACATCCAGAATATGTAAAGAATTCTTATAACTCAACAACATTTTTTTTCAGTGGGCAAAGGATCTGAATAGACATTTCTCCAAAGAAGATATACAAATGGCCAATAAGTACATGAAAAGACGCTCACCATCATTAGCCATTAGGAAAATGCAAATGAAAACTACAAAGAGATACCACTTTACACCCATAATGATGGCTATGGTTAAAAAGACAGACAAAGGGTATTAGCGGAGATGTGGAGAAATTGGAACCCTCATATATTGCTGGTGGGAATGCAAAATGATGCAGCCCCTTGGGAAAATAGTTTGGCCAAAAACTAAATATAGAGTCACTATATGACCCAACAATTCCACTCCTAGGTATATACACAAGAAAAGTGAAAACATATGGCCACACAAAAACTTGTACACAAATGTTCATACCAGCATTATTCATAATAACCAAAAAGTTGGAAACAACCCGAATGCCAATCAACTGATGAATGAATAAACAAAATGTAGTAGATCCATACAATGGAATATTATTCAGCAATAAAACAAAATGATGTACTGATACACGCTATAACATGGATGAACCTTGAAAACATTATGCCAGTCACAAAAGACCACATATTGTGTGATTCCATTTATATGAAATGTCCAGAACAGGCAAGCTTTCAAATACAGAAAGTAGGTTAGTGGTTACTTAGGCTAGAGGTGGGGGAGGTTGGGAATTGACTACTAATGGGTATGGGATATCTTTTAGGGGGTATGAAAATGTTCTAACCTTGCGAATATACTAAAAAACATTGACTTGTATTCTTTAAATGGATGAATTGTGTGGTTTGTCAATTATATCTCAATGAGGCTGTTTAAAAAGAAAAAAAACAACCCCACAGATGCAATAAGCTCAGCAAACCCCAAGTAGGATAAATGCAAAACAAAAAACAAACAAACAAAAATCATACCGAAGTATATCACAGTCAAACTGTAGAAGAGCTTGTGGGATGTAGTGAAGGCATTAACTTCAAAGACTACTTGTGGCCTTAAATGTCTTAAAGAAGGAAGGCAGGAAATTAACCAGCTAAATGTTCAACATAAGGGGTTACATAAATGACCACAGAATAAACCCAGAGTGAAAGTCTCAGCGAGGACATCTAATTGTTTTCAACATGGCACTTATGCAAGTGAGCTGGAAACATATCAGCCCATATATAAAGAATTTTCTTGAATTGCATCAATTTGTAGGTTCTAGTATTGACAAAGTTCAAGGTGTGACCATGATAGTGTATAGCTGAGAAGCACTGGAAGAATGTGCCACTGGCAATGAGGAGAGCAGGGAGAATCTAGGGTATTGGAGGAGTTACCCACACACAGGGTGATGGAAAGAGTTTTGATCTTCTTATACATGAACTTGAACATTATAATGACCACTTCTTTCTGCGGGGGGGGGGGGCGGGATGTGAAAGAGCACTGATAATTTCATAGACCAGTAGGACTCAAAGAGATAGTCTATCCCTCACTTTTAGGTAAGATCAGATTTAACTCTATCACACAGAATTGAATATAATACTTATTATAGCAAAAATCCAAACCTCTCAAAATCACCATAAGTGGCCTATTCACCCACGATTCAGAAATGTCTGGCTCTCATTAAATCCTGAAATTTTCTCTTTTGCCCCTTTGTGGCTGTTTCTTAAATATATGGACTAGAAGTTCTAAGATATCATTGTTCTTTAATGGAATATTATCTTCACTCAGTAATTTATTTATCTAAACATCATTCACAAATTTATACTGAGTTGACAAAGGTTAGAAAAATATTGTTTTGGGGCAGCACCTTCTTGGAAAATAATCTCTTTTTTATTGCAGTATTGAATTTTAATCATTTTGAAGGTTCCTGTAAATAAATACAGATGTTCTTCATGTTATAAATAATGAATATATTTCTAACATGTTGACACTATAGTTTTCACTTCTCTGAATAATGTACTATTTACTCAAATAATCTCATAGTGTATACGAATATAGATTTTAGAGCCAGACTGGTTAAATTTGAATCCTGGCTCTATCACTTACTAGCCAGGTGATCCCCGTGTTTCAGTTTCCTAATCTGTAAAATTAGGAAAATAACACTACCAAAATCATAAAATACCACTAAAATTGTTGTGGAAATTAAGTGAGATAATTAGTGCCTGGTGTATAGTAATCACTATTTGAATGTTACTATTATTTAATGGGAAGTCTCCATCTACCTTGTATTAAGGGTTCCATAAATAAATCTATTGTCTATTCTTAAATGTTTCGATTTTGTCTTTAAAGTCATTTGTTATTAAACTTAGGCTGCAATTGCCCACTTCACCAGAAATTTATCCAATCACTTGCCTGCCCAAGAAGGTGGGAAACAAGACTGCCTTTACAAAATAATGACAGGTTCTCAAAGCCAGCTTAATTTTTTTGTTCCAACTCCACAAAACATTCATGATTTTCCTGCTAAATTCATCTTAAGGATATATACAACAAATACCTAATTAAAAGCATGTGACCCAATTGAACAAAAGGAAGGAAAATGTTCACATAAAGACTCATTGGTCATTGTCTTACTCTGAAGGAGCTCTGTATTTCCCGATAATGATGTTTTTGGCTTTGCATAGACTTCAGTGTGTCACAACAGAATCTATGTTAAAATTTCTTTCTTCTAACATCTTCCACAATTGCAAGATCATCATTAACTTTTCAAAGGTTTCTAGTAACTCACTGGAATCACTTTTTAAAATTTGAAAATTAGTTTTTCTCCTTTTTCCTTTAACCAACCAAGGAGGACAGTCTCTCCTCCTGACTCCTCCATTCAGCTCAAGCAGAGCAATCGTATTTTCCTCATATACAAAGGCTCCAATTAGTCTGCAAAAGAAAATTTTAGCAGACCTCTTCATCATCTGTTCTTTCAGGCTGAATGGCTTGGTTTTTGACGTCCTGCCCTTGAGCCCTAATATTGTCTGGGATGCCAAACTGGAATACAAAGGAAAATAGTACAAAGTCGCTATTAATCTCAGACAACAGGCCACAGCTCAGGCGTTAGTTTATACATAGAAATTCCATGCCTCATAAATGCCTATTATTAAATTTATTAAAAGGAGGCAGCATTTTTAAATAATACTGAATTAGCAATATCATCAACATGGAAGCAAAGAGAGATAGATTAAAGAAAACTTAGTTCAAATGGTAAGATCTGGGAAATTAAATTCTTTTACCACAGCTGTGGCCCAACTTCATCCCTCTCCACTTCCAATATATAATTCTCTATTATTCTTGCTCACCACAGAAGGATTTTTAGTGCCAAGATTTCATAACTAAAGTCTTTTCACTTTAAAAAAATTAAATAATAATAATTTCACCACCAGGGGGCAAAGAACATTTTTACAGGCAAAGGTTATTTTTAACATTCTAAAGGAATTACCTTGTGTGAACAGTTTTGTTGTTGTTAGAATCTCAATAGCTTCAAAGTAAGAGATAGAGATTCTAACCCAAACCTTTAAATTTAAGGAAGAATCGTGTTTATAAAAGAGAAAATTGTCTAAGTTACCATTAATCAGGTGCCCTTTCATTTACTATCAGTTTTAGATGCTTAAAGGAAATTTTCTGCCTCCCTTTTCTCTTTCCTTTCGTATTTTTGCATATGAGAAAGAAAAACAGAATTTGAACTTTGGAATACTAATCTAGCCTTTGTTTATGCTGGCTTTTAAATGGCTTTTAGTGTGTGCTATCTTTGGACCAATGGTTTCCTAAGCAGGTATTTCAGCTCTGCTTTTTGTTAATCTAATGTGATGAACTTGTATACTCAGGTCTTTAACCTCCTTCTAAAATCGGGTTCATTGATTCTTGTTTTGATTAATGCTTTACCATTTGTTAATTTTATAACCGTGAAATGATATTAATAACTGATAAGCACATCAATTCACAAATTATCTCTTTTGAGACCTTAATATCACTGAACTTATCAGTAAAGTAGCAGAGTTGTGAATAACTAATAGACAATAAAATTACCAGTATAGTAAATTATTGGTAAGAGGTAAAAAATTTGGTCCAACATGTATAAGTCTTGTATTCTGAAGTTTCAGGGTCATTGATTATTTCTGACTTGTAACTTGGTAAAAATTTTCGTAATGGAAGCAAAATCAAGTTTTTAAATGAAGGTATCTGTGGTCTAGGAAAACAACCACATTTTATTCCTCTTGGCTTATTTTCTTTCCTCTCTTCCTGCTCCTAAGTACCTGCCGAGACCACATTTCCCTGAATCGATTATAATGATGCCACTATTTCAAATTAGACCTGGAGTGGAATGAAGACACCACAGTGGTCTGGCAAGATCTGCTACTTGTTCTTTCCCGCCACTGCTCACCCCAAGCCCGGTCATTATCTCCACTGTTAGCAACCAGCACCAGGGCTGTCTCCAGGGGCGCAGAATTGGGCCAGATACCACCATCGTTCACCTAAAGAACATTTTTGTCCAGGTGAAATCATATTGAAACAAATGTTGTAAGTAAACTTAAAAAGAAGCTGCAGAAGGTCAGCATTAAGGGTTCACTTAGAGGTACACTAAAAAATGTTCTGTCACCCACTCTCTTTTATATTAGTGATAAACAGAAATTTAGAGATAAAATGGGATTTTTTTTCTGTTGTTAATTTGCTTTTTTTAAAATTTGCTTTAGTGTGAAGTGACAGAATCAACTCCTTCTTTCTTGCTGAGTGTGTCCTCAAGCTGTTGCCCAGCCACTAACTGCTTGAAGGCTAAGCTTTTCACTCTCATGATACATTACAGCTTATATTAGACACGTTCGTGCATCTCTTAAATCCTTTCCACCTCACGTGTAAACTAACCTCAGCCAAGTGACCAGTCCCACACTGGCTTGAACCAGCCTCCCACAGGTGTGCTCTGACAGCAACTTGCCTTGGGCCAAATTTTCTGATCTCCTTTTTTAAAGGCAAATCGTTGTCAGTAGTATGCTATGTAGCATTTTCTAAAAAATTTAAAAACATAAAATCTCTTAAAGGTAAAGACAATATTTTAACAATGAATGAGAAAGAAGCTCATACTATAGAGAAAGCACAAAAATGAGTGTTTGAAAATATTTCTATCATTATATGAATATGACTTTTTTCTTTTGCCGAAAATGATATGTGTCACTAATAAAAACTCTCCTATCTGGGCTCTTAAAAACTTGTTTTAAATCTTCCAAATGAAGATTTTCAGTGGATTTAAAACCCATTTGTTAAAAATATAAAAACTCTTCATTTTTCTGTTCATTTGCAAGAACAATTATTTGACATCAAGGAGGATGGAAAATTACCAACCTAAATTTTAGCAAAAGTCTTTGCTCAATTGCTGATGGAACTGAAAAATGAGTCTATGACTTAGTGGTACAGGCAACCATACACTTCTTCCATTGGAATCTATGTCTCTTTGTGAAGAATCTTTCTCATCTATGACATCCATTGAAACCTAGCATATATATAAACTGAAATTAGAATCAGACTTTCACTTTGCCACAAAATGTTTAACCAGATTTCTAAATTAACACTTTTTTTTGGTGAGGAAGATAGGCCTTAAGCTAACATCTGTTGCCAATCTTCCTCTCTTTGCTTGAGGAAGATTGTCGCTGAGCTAATAACTTGTGCCAATCTTCCTCTATTTTGGTATGTGGGATGCCACCACAGCATGGCTTGATAAGTGGTAGGTGGGTCCATGCCCAGGATCCAAACCCACAAACCCTGGGCCACCGATGTGGAGCACATGAACTTAACCACTATGTCACCAGGCCAGCCCCTAACACGTTATTTTTAACCATATTTCTTTCAATAAAAATAGATAGTGATAATACCGTCATTTTGAGGGAAAATAGTTTAATAAATACTTCATGAGACAATAATTAAAAGGTCAGTTTCAAGGTTAATTTATTAAAATATTTCTTAATATTTTATCCATTGCTTAATTTTCCTTCAAAATATTTACTTTTTCCTTATTGTTAAAACACTACCTTTACTTTGAAGGAAGATATTAAGTGTGTTTATTTAATTTTTGATCCAAAAGTCCCATGGCTTCCCATCACACTTAGACTAAATTCCTGTTCTTTAAAGTTCTCCCTAATCTGGCCTCCACCTAACAGCAGCCTCACCTCATACCATCCTCCCTCTCACCACACTGGTCCTCCTTTAGAGCACACCAAGCTCATCCCACCTTAGGGCCTTTGCACTTTCTCTTGCTCCAGTACTATTCTTCCAGATCTTCTTGGCTTCTTCCCTCCATTGGGCCTGCACTGAAATTCTACCACCTCTGACAGGCTTATCTTAATCCCTAACCTAAAAGGTCACCCAGTGCTCTCATCACCACCCTATTCAATTCTCTGTTGAGCACTTACCACTGTCAGTTATTTTCCTCGTTTATTCCTTATTTGTTTATTGTGTGACTCCACTTGTAATGAGGACCAGGAGCAGAATTTGCCACCCCAAAATATGCCTCTTTGGCATAAGAATTATATTAGGCTGATGATTTTTAAGAAACAGCAGACACAGGAAAGCTCTGAAAACTTAGTAGAAGCTACCCATTTGTAAGGGAAATTTACATTTATGAGAGAAATCTCCATTTGTTAAGGGTGTCTTCTCTGTGCCAGGAAGGAGAGGAGGACTAAATCTCTAGAAACTCTTATCAATAGAGAAGGCAAGACTTAAATCTACAGAACAACTTTACCCTTGTTTACTGTGCTGACCTCATCTTAACACAGAATGTTAAAGCTATTTTTCAGGGCCAGCAAGCCAGCCAGGAGCATGCACAGAAGAGAAAATTTTGATCTGTCAATCGAAACTCATCCTGCCAGCACTTCAGCGTACCAGCCTGCCCTCCCTGATCCCTTAAACCTTACCCCATACTCTGGATGGAGGAGACAGAGTGGAGAGCCTGTCCTTCTGTCTCCTTACCAAATGATTGCGTAATAAACTGCTACTTCTGTCAAAGACCAGAGCACCACAGTATCGGCTCCCGTGTGCATCGGGTGGAGAGCCCTTGCTCGGTAACACACTCACTAGAACGCAAGCTCCATGACAGCAGGACTTTGTCCATCTTGTTCCCTCCTCCAAATAGTGCCTAGCCCATACTAGGTTTTCAATAAATATTGTTGAATTTAAAATGGAAAAACTCCTTGCCCTCTCTGAGGGTAACAACCTACTGTATTATGGATCAGATACCTAAGACAAAACAGCCAAGTAAACTGGAGACTTGCCCAAGGTCAAGTCATAGGAGAGTCTCCAGCTCTCAGGGTAAGCTGCTACTTACATGACAAGTTCCATGTTTCACCTTGTAGAACTAAGTGGTTCATGGTGGAGGATGTGATGCATTGATCTACATGCTGGATTGATGCAAATCATTGGTTGCACTATTTGGTTGTGTAACAAGTCTGAGGTAACTGATTCCCCAGGGATACCAAAGGTACTGTTACTCATTTTGATCAGTGTATATTAAACTATTCATGACTTTTAAAAACAAGTCAGATTCTAATGTGGTGCCAAAATGAAGACTAGGTCCAAAAGTTCTTCAGTCTCATAAAAATTCTCATTGACATCTTGAATAAATACAGCTGAGAGGTATGATTCATATTTATGTCCTCCTCAGTTGCAATAGGACATGCCACAGATAATTCTAATTTTCCTCAAAATTTGTCCTGTAATTTCTAAGTCATGTCTTCAACATGCAGAGCAATAGTATTTCCAGGAAGACCTAGATATGCAAATATGATAATTTTATACACTCACCATAAAAGCTTTTGAAGCCCAACCAATTCTTTCATTTAGTGTTGGATTGCATTTCACAGAAACATCACTTTTCATTTATATTCAAAAGCAATGTGTGTTGATATTTCAGTTAATGTTACCCTTCATTAGCTTTTTCATCACATATCTTTTCCATGTAAGGTCATAGTTGTGGTTAGGGCTTGTTTCATAATGATGTCTCAAGCTGTATTCTTTTGACACAGAAACACTTTGTTTTAAGCACATGGGAATATTCTCATTTCCACAGAGCATAATGCTTGTTCACAATTTTTTTTAAGTTAAAGCCTTCGTGGTAGGGTTGTCAGATTTAGCAAATAAAAATATAGGAAACCTAATTAAATTTGAATGTCTGATAAAACAAATATTATGTGAGTATAGTTATACTAAAAAAAATTATTTTTTGTTTATCTGACATTCAAATTTAACTATGTTATCCAGCAACCATGGTCTGTCTTTGATTTTCTCACTTTTGATAGAGACATAGGTTGAAATATACTCAGATGGTCTTCTAGGAAGCAGTGATGTTTTCATTACTTTCTTGTTAGCTATTTTACAATGTTTTCAGCTGTTTTAAAATCAAAGTGAGGGAAACAACTGAAAAAAACTACATAAAATAAATGAAACATCAATTCTCAGGACATTGGAAATCAGGCCATGAATGATTTCATTATGTCAAACAATTAAAAAGTGAATATTGACAAGGCTTTTTCCCTGTGTAAGGCATTGTGTTACAACATGCCACAAGCACAAGAGAAGGAAAAAAGAAAAAAGACAAGCTCTCAGCCCTTGGAGAATTGAAAATTTGGTAGAGAAGATAACATGGATACACATAAAAAGATAATGAAGAGTACAAGGCAGTAGATGGTAAGTGGCAAAGGAGTGATATAGACAAGAGGAGTCAGGAGAGCAGTTCCATCTGTGTCTTTGGAGAAAGAGAGGAGGAGAAGGGGGTGTTTCACTAAGTGCTTTATATTCATAGCCCTGTTTAAACCTCCTGCTATGGTCTGAAGTTTGTGTCCTCCCCAAATCCGCATGTTGGAATAATAATGCCCAATGTGATAGTGTTACAAGGTGGAGGCCTTTGGGAGATGATTAAGTCATGAGGGTGGAGTTCTCATGAACGGGTTAGTGCTTTTATAGGAGAGATCTTTAGTCCCTTCCACGTGTGAAGACACGGAGAGGGTGCTAACTGTGAACTAGGAGGAGAGTCCTCACTAGAATGTGACCATGCTGTGCCTTGCTTTTGGACTTCCCAGCCTCCAGAACTGTGAGCAATAAATTTCTGTTGTCGATAAGCCACCCAGTCTGCAGTATTTTGTTACAGCAGCCTGAATGGGTTAATACACCTCCCCAAAGCCCAGTGAGGTATATATTATTATTATCATTACCAGTTTTCAGCTGAAAAAAAAATGAGACTGAGAAGGTCTGTTACATGCCTATGGTCACGAAGCTAGTAAGCAGCATTATCTGCTTCCATCCCAGGTCCCCCTGACCCCAGAGCCTAAGCTTTTAAGGACAAGCTGCCTCTGAGAGGATGGGAGAGAAAGCTGGGAACTCTACTGTTTTATGGAGCTACAAGAGGTTTCAGTGGGAGAGCGAGAGAAAAAGACTATTTTAGAAAACAAATTCTTCACGCATTGCCCTAGGCATTGTAGATACAAATACTCATTCAATTACATTGGATTACAATGAAACGAAAGTGTCAAAGGTTAGAAACATTGTGAAATCAAAACAAACTTGAAATGAATTATTCGTTATTTGCATGTAGGGAATAAGAGAGAAGAGGAAGAATCAAAGATAAGTGCAAATTTAAGATTCCACAAACAACGACAACAACAACAAAACAAAGAAAACCTGTTGGAACTAATAAATAAATTCAGCAAAGTTACAGGATATGAAATTATCACACAAAAATCAGTTGTGTTTCTATGCAATAACAATGAACAATCTGAAAAGGAAATTTAGAAAATAATTCCATTTTCAATAGCATCAAAAAGAATATAATATTTAGGAATAAACTTAACCAAGCAGGTGAAAAACTTGTACACTGAAAACGACAAAACATTGCTGAAAGAAATTAAAGACATTAATAAATGGAAAGACATCCCGTCTTCATGGATTGGAAGATTTAATATTGTTAAGATGTCAATACTGCCTGAAGTATTGCATTGATCTACAGATTCAGTGCAATCTCTATCAAAATCCCAATGACTGTTTTTTGGACAGAAATAGAAAACTCCATCCTAAAATTCATATGGAATCTCAAGGGACTTCAAATAGACAAAATAATCTTGAAAAAGAACAAAGTTGGGGTTCTCATACTTCCTGATTTCGAAACTTACTACAAAGTTACAGTAATTAGAACACTGTGGTACTGACATAAAGACAGACATATAGACTAATGGAATAGAATAGAGAAACCAGAAATGAACCTTCACATATATGGTCAAATGATTTTTGACGAGGGTGCCAAGACCATTCAATGGGCAACAGGGTTGTGAAAACTGGATATCCACATGCAAAAGAATGAAGTTGGACCTTTATCTTACATTGTATAAAACATTAATTCAAAATGGATTAAAGACCTAAGCATAAGACCTGAAACCATAAAACTCCTAGAAGAAAACATAGGGGAAATGCTTCATGACCCTGGATTTGGCAATGATTTCTTGGATATGGCACCAAAAGTACAGGCAAAAAAAGGAAATAAACTAGATAAATTAGACTTCATCAAAATTAAAAAGCTTTTGTGCATCAAAGCATACTATTAACAGAGTGAAAAGGCAATACACATATTGGGAGAAAATAGTTGCACATCATATACCTGATAGGGGATTAATATCTAGGATAGATAAAGAACTCCTACAGCTCAACAACAAAGAAACAAACAACCCCCCAAAATGAGCAAAAGATTTGAATAGACATTTCTCGAGAGAAGATATACCGATGGCCAACAAGGACATGAGAAAATGCCTGCTCTATGCCTGTCCCTGAGCAGTTGAGTTGTGCTGGAGAAAAACACACAGCCCTGCTGAACAGTCTCACCATAGATCTATGACCATAAACCTCACAATGGTACTCAGTACTGCCTACGGTCTTATTTTACATCCCTGGCGTATTTGCTTTCCCAGCTCCAAAATGGCTCTTTTATACCTTCTTTCCCTTCAAATTCCCTATGCCCTACCCCCTCTCCCCTCACCTCACTTCCTCAGAGAAGAGCTTTCTCAACCTTCTTTCACCAAAGTTACTACCCTACCTGCACACACTTCACCCCACCACTCTCCCTGCAGACTCCTCCACATGAGTTCTGGATCCCATCCCCTTTCTTGTCCTCAAGGACTGGGCTCCTACAGTTCCTCCAACTCGTCTGGACTTTTCCTGCCAGCATCCAAACATGCTATAATCTGGCCTATGAAAGAAACAAAAACAAAACACCCTACTTGACCCCATAATACCTTTCAGATTTGCCTCTCTCTCTGCTCTCCTTTAAAGCAAAGCATTTTGAAATGGGGCTTACAAAGTATGTGTTGGTGATTGGCAGTGAGAGAATGATAGGGTTCAGATTGGGTTTGGTCATTGCTGACGACAAGGTCATCATCATGAGAGTGGGTGTCTGAAGTGAGTTGAGGAAGTGGTCATTGGAGGTGAGAAGTCAAGGAACTGAGAGGCCAGGGCACAAATATGTGGCAGTGGGGATGTGTCACTGCTACGCAGGGTTTAGGAAAGTCTAATCTGATCCTCTTCAGTCCCACCTGGTCATGAGGTGTGATTTTTTCTTTCTATGCCTCCATTCCTGCACAAGATGACCAAGTCCCCCACCTTCTGATCAAGGGTACAATACATGCCCAGAAACACAGGACGTCCCCAGTGGGTGGGAGCTTCCTTCCCACTTGGGGATAGCTTAGCACCAAGTCCTGTCCACTCCACTTCTCGGTCCTCTCTACTAAAGGCCTTTCTCGCCCTTCCCATTTCAAGAACTCTGATCTTTCATGGCTTTCCTTTTCTTTGTGAACCACCCCTTGACCAGCTTTTTCCTTTTATGGGAGCCCCAACTTACTCGGCAAGCCCATGTCTGAATCTGTCTCACATTTGCAGCAGAGTCTTCTCTGAGTCTTCGTTTCTTCTTCACTGAATGCTATGGGGTGGAGGGGAAACAAAACAAAACCAGCCTTCGGGGTTCTACAGATGGCAAAAGAGGGGAGAAATACACAGAAAGCACACAGGACATTAGAGATACACCTGCGAGATGGATTATCCATGAAACTGTTGAAGACGTCAAAAAAGGAAGACAGGAGTAGAGGTGGAAGAAAAGAGAGTGAGCCAGGCGTTCAAGTCACCAGTGACCGAGGTGGAGTGATCAGGACAGGTAGATGTCAGCCACACAGAGATAGCAGGTGGAAAGTTTGATGCCACGAGCTTTGAAGGAGGGTGAGAGAGATAAGCCCTGGAAATGGCATTGGGGAGCAAAAAGGACTCTCCCTTCCCTTGGGTCCCAGGTACATGAGGCCTGATGGGGAAAACTAGTCTCTACTCTAGAGGTTAAATGCTGTGCCCAGAGGGCAGAGAGTTTTCCATTCCAGATGAAATGTCTCTAAAGGGCCAAAATCCTGTGTCTGTCACGTTCACCTTCACATCTTCAACACCTCGTGCAATGCAATGAGTACATGGTGTGCTCAACAAACATGTGTTGGATAAATGGAAGGCCAGTTAATTGAATCTAGTGTTTATATTTAAGTCATGTGCTACAACCCTACCATTCTTCTAGAATAAGTGGCAGTCTCCAGCTTCCTGCACCAGGATATGTGACTGCCATAGAGAACAATGGATCCTCACAGTACCTTGTATTCCTGGTGCCTGTTGGAGCACTGGGAACAGTCCTTGATTATGCCTTCTGCTCACTCACCACTGGCAGCTACGAGAGAAGAGAGTCAACATAGTGTTTTCTGCCCTTCTGACTGAACTGGCTTCCCAATGTTAGAATTTTAGGGAATTTGAGGGACCATCAAGTTATCAACCTTTATTTCTTCATTTAGTTCAAAACCAAATGAGAACTAGATGCTGGAATCAGAAAGATCGAAATAAAAAACATCAGCTTTATTACTACTAGGTTTAAATATCATGATCTGAGTTATGGCCGTTATCAGGATCCCTAATAGGTCTCCTTCTCCACCATATTATGCCAGTTCTGGAAAGCTCAGGGGAAGGTGAGCAGGGAGTAGGTCTCTTAATATCATGCTGCATCCAAAAAGGGAGTCCAGAAGAGGCTGGACCGCACATATTCTGTTCTCATCCCTTTAAATATAAATTACTCCCTATCTTTGGGGAGAAGTGAGTGAGAGGACAGAAAAAACCTGGGAACTTCTCTCATATTTTTCTTTCCTACTGAGTGGATATTTTCTCCCTTCTTTGGAAATATGAAGAGAAGGATAGAAGGGCTTTCCCCAACACCTTCCAGCTTTTCATTCTCCTAATAGACTTGAGTATATGGTCAACCAGGGATGCGCTATTCCCCTGGGAAAGGTGATCAGCTCCTTGTCGGGAAGACCTGCTCCCACTTTCATGAGACTGTCCCTTCTATGCCAACTACTGCTTCTTCATATATTTTCCTGGGAACACTGGTTGAACATTTAAATTTTGTCCCCTGAAAGCTCTAACATTTTAAGAACAGTAACTTTATTAAATTGATTGTATTTCTACTAACTAATCTATCTTCCCACCCCTTTCTGTCTTCCCAAACTCTTCCACTCTGACCTCTGTATCTCATGGTATATCACCAGCAATCTCCTGTATATCCCCCAAATCTGCTGGTCAAAATGTGACTCATGGTACATTTTAAAATCAAAATACAACTAGCAGTGAACTTTCTGGGTCATTTAATAATTCTATGTTTAAATTTTTGAGGAACTGCCAAACTGTTTTCCAAAGTGATTGTATCACTTTACTCCCCACCTGCAATATATGAGGGTTCCAATTTCTCTATATCCTCACCAACACTTATTATTTTCTCTTCTTTAAAATTATAGCCTGGGCCAGCCGGGTGGCATACGGTTAAGTTCGCGTGCTCGGCTTCCGCGGCCCGGGGTTTTGCAGGTTCGGATCCCAGGCAGGGACCAAGGCACCGCTTATCAAGCCATGCTGCGGTGGCATCCCATATAATGTAGAGGAAGATGAGCATGGATGTTAGCCCAGGGCCAGTCTTCCTCAGCAAAAAGAGAATTGGCAACAGATGTTAGCTCAGGGCTAGTCTTCCTCACACATACACAAAATAAATTAAAAAAATAAAAGTATAGCCATCCTAGTGGATGTGATTTTGATTGCATCTCTAATGACTAATGATGTTGAGCACGTTTTCAGGTGCTTATTGGCTATTTGCATATCTTCTTTGGAGAAATGTCTGTTCAAATCCTTTGTCCATTTTTAATAGAGTTAATTGTCTTTTTGTTATTGAGTTGTAAAAGTTCTTCAATATTTCTGGATTCTTTATATAAGTTTCCTTATCTGATATATGATTTACAAATATTTTCTTCATTCTATGGGTTATCTTTTGACTTTCTTGATGGTACCCTTTGAAGCACAAAAGTTTTTAGTTATGATGAAGTACAATTTATTTTTGTTGATGCTGTTGCTGGACTTCTGGTGTTATAGCTAAGAAAACATTGCCTAATCCAAGGTCATGAAGATTTACACCTACATTTTCTTCTAAGAGTTTTATTGTTTTAGCTCCCCCCCATTTTGTTAAGTTTTATTGAAATATAATTCACATACCACAAAATTCACTCATTTAAAGGAAACAAAGCAATAATATTTAGTATATTCACAGAGTTGTGTAACTATTACCACAATCAACAATTATGATAATGACAATTATCATCACTTCCTGAAAAAAATCCTCTATTATTTAGCTATCATGTCCTATTTTTCCCAACCCTGCAATCTTAGGCAACCACTAATCTACTTTCGATCTCTATAGATTTGCCTCTAAATGGAATCATACAATATATGGTCCTTTGTGACTGGCTCTTTCACTTAGCATGTTTTCAAGATTCAGCCATGTTGTAGCATTTCAGGACTTCATTCCTTTTGATGGCTGAGTAATATTCCATTGTATGGATATACCACTTTTTGTTTATCCGTTCATCAGTTGATGGACATTTGGGTTATTTCTCCTTGTTGGTATTATAAATAATACTACTGTGAACATTCTCTCCATTTTTATTTATCTGAGAATGTCTTCATTTCTCCTTCATTTTTGAAGGACAGTATTCCTGGATAAAGAACTCTTGGTTGACAATCCTTTTTTTCCCTAGCATTTTGAATACATCATCCCACTGCCTTCTGGCCTTCATGGTTTCCAGTAAGTATTCAGCTGTTAGTCTTATTAAGGATCTTTCATATGTGATGAGCTGCTTCTTTCTGTTGCTTTCAAGATTGTCTCTTTGTTAGATCCCTTTGATTATGATGTATCTAGATCTGTATCTCTTTGAATTTATCTTCCTTGAAGTTTGTTTAGCTTCTTGAATATGTAGATTAATGTTTTTCATCAAATTTTAGAAAATTTTGGCCATTATTTCTTCTGATATTCTTTTTGCCCCCTTTTCTCTCTCCTCATCTTGTGGGATTCTCATTATGCATATGCTGATAGACTTAATGGATTCCCACAGGTCTTTGAGTTTCTGTTCATTTTTCTTCACTTTTTTCTTTTTGTTCCTCAGACTAGATCAAATGAATTGGTTTATCTTTAAGTCCATAGATTCTTCTGTCCATTCAAATCTTCCACTGGGCCCCTGAAGTGAAATTTCATTTCACCTATTGTACTTTTCGACTCCAGAATTTCTATTTGCCTCCTTTTTATAATTTCTATTTCTTTGCTGATATTGTTTATTTAGTGAGCCATCATTCTCATACTTTCCTTTAGCTTTTTAGACATGATTTCCTTAGTTCTTTAAGTATATTTAAAAATAGATGATTTAAAGGCTTTGTCTAGTTAATTGAGTATTTGAGCTTCCTCAGGAACAATTCCTATTGACTACTTTTTCCCCTGTGTATGGGCTTTACTTTATTGTTTCTTTGAATGTCTCATAATTTTTGGTTGAAAATTGGAAGTTTTAAATTATATAATATGACAAATCTGGAAATCAGATTTCCCTCCACTGCCCAGGGGTTTGTTGCTGTTGCTACTGCTGTTTGTATTTTAGTGAGTTTCTCGAATTAATTCTGTAAAGCCTGTAAACTATTCTTTCACATGTGTGGACACTGAAGTCTCTGGTTATCTTAATGGGCAGTTAACAATTGTACAGATATTTCCTTAAATGCTTAGAACCAATAACTCTGCCAGCCTTGCATGCATGTTGGGACATGCCTTCAATGCTCAAGTAGGCAGTTTACACCTCTGTCTTAGCCTTCACTTTCTGCTTGCACAGAGCCTCATGGTTATCCAGAGGTGAGAATTTAGGGCCTTCTCAGGTCTTTCCTGGGCATGTGCACAGCCCTATACATGTGTGTGGTTTTCTAGATTCCCAGGAATACATCAGAGCTTTTCAAAGCCTGTCATTGACATCTCATTCCCCAGCTTTTCCTTTTAAGATTTTTGGTGAGCTTATTCTTTGTTGCAACTATTATTACCACCTTAGCAGCAGCAGAGATATTAAACAATTGCCACTGATTGTTTTCTACAAACACCTCTGGGAAAAATGCTGTTCTCAATGGGTGAGCTCTGAGTCAAGTCAAATAAAAACAAGCCTTGTGAGTGGGATTTTCCAGGGAATTGCCAAACAGGTCATATAATGACAGCTATCAGAGAGTAGGGCTTTGAAGGAGCCCCTACATTCTGTCCTTTCCAATGGCTACTAAGCTGTTGGTTTTCACCATGATTACAGGTCTATTTGTTTTTAAGGCTACTTTGGAGTGGGAACAGGGTAAGTTAAAATGCCACAAAGCTCACTGTTCTTACCATGATTCAGTGTTTTTCTTGAACAAACACTTCTGAAATTGTTGTACGCCTTTGGTTAATTTCCAGAATTCTGAAAAGGCTGATTTTGACCATTTTAGCTAGTGTTTTTTTTGCTTTTATGGAGGAGTAAATTTTCAGGGGTCCCTACTCTGTCATTCCTGAAGGGCTTTCTGGTTCCTTTTTTTCTTTTTTAAGATAATTGTGGATTCATATACAGTTGTAGGGAATAATACAAAGATCCTGTATACCTTTCACCCAGTTTCTCCCAATGGTAACAATTTGCAAAACTAGAGTAAAATATTCTATCCAGGAAATTGATACTGCTATAATCCACTGACCTTATCCAGATTTTACCACTTACATGCACTCATTTTTATGTGTGTGTGTGTGTGTGTGTGTGTATTTAGTTCGATGCAATTTTATCACATGCATAGATTTGTGTGACCACCACCACAGTCGTAGTTCTATCACAAGGTTTAATGGTTCTACCTTTAATGGTTCTATCACAAGGATCCCTTATGCTATCCCTTTATAGCCACTTTCACATCACCCCCTGACACTGCAACCACCACTCCTAACACCTGGCAACCACTAACCTGTTCTTCATGTCTATAATTTTGTCATTTCAAAAGTATCATAGAGTATATCATACCATAAAATTTACTCAGCAATAGAAAGAAATGAAGTACTGACACATGCCACAACATGGATGAACCTTAAAAACAGGCTAGATTAAAAAAGCTAACCACAAAGGACCACATACTAGATGATTCTATTTATATGAAATGTCCAGGATAGACAAATCTATAGAGATAGAAAGTAGAATGGTGGTTGACTAGGGCTGGGTGGGATGGGGGGGATAGTTGGCAATGGCTAACAGGTGCAGGGTTTCTTTTTTGGGCTAATGAAAATGTTCTAAGAGTGAATGTGGTGATGGCTGCACAACTCTGTGAATATAATAGAAACCACTGACCTGTACACTTTAAATGGGTGAATTGTATGTGGCATGTGAATTATATATCAATAAAGCTGTCAAAAAAAGAGAATGCTGTATAAATGGAATTATGCAGTATGCAAAACCCCAAGACTGGTCCTATTATTTTTAAATAACAATTTGGTCCCAAAGAAAATAGCTATTACCAGCAGTAGTAGATATACATAATTCCTATAGTACAAAGTTTATGTATAAGATATCATAATTGAGCATGACAAGAGGAAGTTGGGCATGACCAAAAAGGAGGGAATCTGTCCTTGTTCTCTGAGGAGTCTGGGTGGCATTACCAATCACATACAAATGCAATTCAGGTGGGTCTCTTTTCAAGTCTACTCCAAGGATGGGATTTCTCAACTGTCTCTGGGCCCAAAATGGAATGGATGAAAACAAGCTGTTTCAGCTCATTTCAGATAAGATAGATTTTTATTGGAAGAGAAAGCCAGCAGCAATGATAGCAATACACAAACACTCTGAGCTTCACAATGTCAGCTGCTCCTAGATTCACAGATAAAAACTGTGGCTGAGAGCCTTTCTGTACATGGCACAGAGATTGAACACTCTCCTTTCATATGTAGCTCTTATCTCGTTTTCTGTATTTTTATTTCCCTCCACACTAGATCATTACAAAGCTTTCTACTGGGACAGCCACGTTTGCAGACCTTACATAATTCTTTTCTGGTGGAAACAAAGTGGCTTGTTCATCTGTGGAATACTGTCCCTTGATCAACGTTATCATGATCATTCACCATTGGCATTCAGTAGAAGTAAACTTGATTGTCTATATATCAATGCGTAATACAGTTTCAATAGAAATTAGGGAACTTAAAATTTTCAAAAAGAGCACCTAAAGACAAATCTTTTAATAATTTCAAAATAACAAGAACTCTCAATTTCCTGAAATACACAGCTTATTTGAGTGGTATTTAACCCTTATTTGAGAAAGAAAGAAGCAGAGAGACAGCGCCCTCAAAGGTTTTTGCCATTATTCTGACTCTGGGTTCTCCTCCATTGTGTATTGCATTTTCACTGTAGCACAAAACTACAGGAGTAATTAATCTTTCGCCGGCTGAACAAACTCTTTTCCACAGAGGGAGACCTTCTCTAACGCTACAGAAATTAACTACAATAGAAATGTTTCACAAGTGTAGCATTTCATAAATGTTAGAACAGAGTCCACTCTAAACCAGAGGTTGGCAAAGTTCTGTAAAGGGCCAGATAGTAAATATTTTGGGCTTTGTAGGCCAAATGGTTTTGTTGCAACTAGTCAACATCACACCATGGCATGAAAATAGCCATAGGCGCTGTGTAAACGAATGGGCGTGACTGTGTTCCAAAAAAACTTTATTTATGGACGCTGAAATTCAAATTTTATGTAATTTTCAACTGTCATGAAATGTTTTTCTTTTGATTTTTTTTCCGAAAACATTTCTTAGGGGCCTGCCCGGTGGCATAGTGGTTAAGTTCTCATGCTCTGCTGCTTCGGTGGCCCGGGGTTTGCAGGTTCAGATCCTGGGTGTGGACATATGCACCACTTACCAAGCCATGCTGTGGCAGCCCTCTCACATAAAGTGAAGGAGGATGACCACAGATGTTAGCTCAGGGCCAATCTTCCTGAGCAAAAAAGAGGGGGATTGGCAGCGGATGTTAGCTAAGGGTTAATCTTCCTCAAAAAAAAAATTTCTTAGCTTATGAGTTGTACAAACACAACTGAAGGGTCAGATTTGGCCTGTGGGGCTGAGTCTGCCACCCCTACCCTACACTGATGGAAGAGTAGAAACATCGAGACCATGTAGCAGAGTGGTTTGGAACCTACACTTTGGAGTCAGGCAGAGATGGGTTTGAATAGCGGCTCTGCCCCTCACTAGTTGTGTGACCTTGGACAAGTTATGCAACTTGCTTAAAACCATGTCCTCTGTAAAACGAGGGTGGTAATGGCTATTCCATAGGATTGCTGTGAAAATTAAATGAAGTAATACACGCATGTTTAGCACATGCAAGGTCATAGTGAATGTAGTCACTGCTATAATGAATGTCTTGAGGAGTGTCACAAAGCCTTGACTTTCCCCAAATCTCCGTCCCTACACTGGAATTTATAGCAGGATATTTATCAAGACAGCGTATATCAGGCCAAATCTGTCATCCCTGAGTTCTTATTGTCTCGCCCCTCCCATTCAATTCATCAGCAAATCATATCTGCTCTACCCATCGAGAATCCACCACTTCTCCACCACTATCACCCTGATCCGTGTCACCATCAACTTTCACCTAGTCTTTCCGCTCCCACATTTGCCCCCCTTTTCCAAAGAGATGCTTTTAAAATATAACTAGGATCACTTCATTCCTCTGCTCAAAAGTCTCTGGTCATTCGCTAGGAGAAAAAGCCTAGGTCCTCACCATATAAGCCCACAGTCTCCTACACTCTTCCCCTTGCTCCCTCAGCCCCAACCATAATGGCCTTGCTATTCTTCAAACATGTCAATCCTGCTCCCACTTCCCATTTAATGTTTGTTGATATTTCTTTCTGGAATGTTCTTTCCCCAGATAACCAAGTGTTTCCAATTTTACTACTTCTTTCAGGTCTGTACTCAAATATAATCTTGTTAGAAAAGAATTCCCTGACACTCCTTAACTCTCTTATCTTACTTGGTGGTCGCACTACCACTTCCTGCCATATTTCATATTTATTTGTTTGAAGGCTTCCCCCCAACAGAATGCAAGCTCATGAAAGCAGACTTTGTGTGTCTTGTTCACAGGTGTATCCTCAGTGTCTAGAACATTGCCTGGCACAGACTAGTTTCAAATTTCTTGAATGAATTAATAAATGAAATTTTCCTGCCCTAAAAGATTCTGAAAAATGAGAGATTTTTGAGTATTGTTCTTGTATTGATTAGTATATATGTTTGGCTGCATATATATAACAGCATCCCAATGAAAGAGAAATTAATTTCTTTATTACCGAAGAGTCTGGAGGTAGGTGGTTCAGGGTGATGCTCTACAAGATTGTCCAGATAACCAGGCTTCCTCTACCTTGTTGCTTATGACCCCTAAAGAGTATTGCCTTTCTCTGAACGGTCCAAGATGGCTCTCCATCAAATTTATGTTCTAAGCAACAGGAGGGAGGAAGGGGTAGGAAGACCACACATAGACTCTATTTAAGGACACTTTCTGTAAATTGTACAAAACATTTTCACTCACTTCTCATTATAAAACTTAATCACATGACTACACCCAGTGGCAGAAATGGGTGGACTATATAGTCTTTCTTCTGAGTGGCCATTTGCCCAGCTGAAAATCGGCACTTCTATTTCTGTAAGGGAAAAGGGGAAAATAAATATTGGGGAGAAATTAACCCTTGCCACATCTCTCTGTATCTTTGCTCCCCATTCCAAAATATGTGTCCAAACCAAGGAGGCTCTCCCTGCAGCCCTGCTTCTTGGCCCAAATGTTGGAGAGACTGCCTGGGCTGTCAATATTCTTTTGCTAGAGTAAGATGCTAGGACGTTGCCTTTTAGTTGACTTGAGTTTATCAATTGAATTGATAATTCATTTTCCCCAGATCCACATTCTAAGACAATGGAAGTGTTTTCTGAATCTTTGAAAATATCCTCCCTGGTTTCCACAGCTGGGTGGAAACTGATATCCTCTGAAATAGCCATTTGGGGCCAGCTCCATGGGCCTGTGACCTGTGCGATCACACAGGGTCCCACGCTAGGTTAATGCTTTGCTGTCTCCATCTTAAAATTGTTAATAATGTTCTCTTTGAATTTGTGCTTTTGTAAGTGAAGTCCAAAGGGACAATGCAGCCCACGCCTGAGCAGAGGCAGTCTACACGTAATATATGTGCAATTCCTTGCTGCCCTGTTTCCGTAGAGCATTGAGATGCCCATAAGCACAGAAGTCCAGTGGACATTCGATGGAAGGGAGTTCAGGGAGACTAAACCAAGTACAAGGCAAGAATGTTATATGTCTTGACTGAGTCATGGGGCCTTGACAGCCCAGGGAAGTCAATCTTTCTGTCCAAACCAGAGCTGACTTGGAACACAGGAAGAAGGCAGTGGTGTTCTAATCAACAAGAATGACCAGCCAACCCCATCATATCCTTTCTTACTCGTGTTACTTTCCCATATTAGCCAACTCCTTATGCGAAAAGGATGACATAGAAGGAAAGGAAAGATAGGGCAACCCCTGGGTCCTTTTCCTTTTCAGTTCTTCCTCACTCATTACTAAGACAAAAGTAGAGACTGTTGGTAGAAGGTGCATGTGTCAAGTAACAAAATAAGATCAGTTGAGATAATTTCGTACAGTGTTTCCACTCTTCTGGTAAGAACAAAATGCAAGATATGTACGAACGCAAGAAAGTTCAAATTATATAAGTTCAGCAATTATGCATACAAAGTAAATGCTCTTTGATTTGCATTTAAAACTAGCTATGCACACTATGAAGATGCATGGTAAAATTCATGCTAATAATTAACATTTTTAATTTTTCTTTACGTAAAGTGACATTAAATAGTAGATAAAAAGCACCATGACACATTGAAAGACTGCAGAAGACAGGAAAAGCTTTAGATTTTAGTATCTTTAATGGCATTTTTCCTCCCTGCTTTTTGAACAAGAGCTCTGCATTTTTTATTTTGCATTGGGCCCTGCAAATTATGTAGCTTGCCCTGTATCCATTTTAGATAAACCCTGCCTAAATTTCAGTCTTGTCTTAGTTACCCAAGTGAAGAAAGAAAAATCAGCAGCCAAAAGGATTAAGAAATGAACCAGAAAATAACAAACCAGTCCCATACCAAAGGGCATTTCACAGCCATGGGGTTACTTTTCCTCAAGCCTCTCTTTTTATGGTCATTCATCCCCTCCCTGAAATCCCTGGTCCAGAAGTTCTAGAGCCTTGAATTAAGAACTGCTCTAGAACACTGGCTACTCCCAAGCTCTCTATTGCATCCAAATCCAGTAGTACATGACCCATTCTTCACTTTTCTGGTTTGCCAGGAGTTTAATTGTTCATCTTATAGATGCAAAATCTGTCTCATTTCCTTGCTTACTTTTCTTTCTTTCTTTTTTTTTTTTTTGTGAGGAAGATTAGCCCTGAGCTAACATCCATTGCCAATCCTCCTGTTTTTGCTGAAGGAGACTGGCCCTGAGCTAACATCTGTGCCCATCTTCCCCTACTTTATATGGGACGCCGCCATAGCATGGCTGACAAGCAGTGCCTCTGTCCACCCCTGGGATCCAAACCTGCGAACCCAGGCTGAAGCCGAGCGCTCGAACTTAAATGCTATGCCACCAGGCCGGCCCCTCTTTCTTTATTTTTTAATTGAAATATAATTAGTTTCAGGTGTATGACATAGTGATTTGATATTTTTATACATTATGAAATGATCATCATGCTAAGTCTAGTTGCCATCTGTCACCATATGACGTTATTACAATATCATGGACTATATTCCCTATGCTGTACATCACATCCCCATGACTTATTTGTTTTATAACTGGAAGGTCATGCCTCCTGATCCCCTTCACCCATTTCTCTCATCCCCTTCTCCTGCTTAATTTTCTCTATGGTGACTATAACAGGAATATTTAAAAATATCAGACCTCTCTAAGTGACATTCCATCTCTAAGTCTGAACCATGAGCCTAATCAACCAGGGAAGGCAAGGTGGACAGGTACCGAGCAAAGAGGCCATTGTACAGCTTCATGCCCCAGGGACAACTTTTCTGAATTGAGAGTGAGAGACACACAGACACAGACTTAATTGCTAGGCTTTCTCAAGAGAGAGAAGGACTTTAAAAATTCATTTATTATCTGTGAACATATAATAGGACCAATTACTACAAATATCCTGGGCAAGAAAGTCTTATCCAGATAAAAAGTGAGGAAGGAAATCCTGCTCTTTCTAGCTATGGTAGTTTGAGAGAAGAGATGGTGGAGGCAGGTCAAAGATTCTAAGGTATTTATTTTTTGGTTTTCTTCAGAAGGGATCCTGGTTGGGGGTGGGAGGATGTGGTTAAAATACTAGATCTTTATGGGTAAAGTGACCTTATGTCCCAGTTTGCCCAGGACTGTCCTGATTTATGTTCATTATCCCAGTATAATTATTAATAGCTCTCTTGTTCACTTTCAGATCTGTCCTGGACTTGATAATAAATTATGTGGTCACTCTAGTTTGGGGAGCTTGAGAAAAACTGAAGCTAGTGCCTACTTTGCTTGATATAGTAGGGGTAGGCAGCAAGACCCCAGTAGGTCCAAGAGTGAAGACCCCAAGATAGAAAAGGAGGTGGCTGTATAGACGAGCCTAAGGCATTATCTCTGGCTCCCCACTGCCTGCTTGGGGCATGCAAGGGAGCCAGAAGCACTCATGTGCCAGGTGAGGGAATCCTGGGTTTAAGATAACGGTATCTACAAAAACTATAGAAAACTCTAGCACATGTCATACTTAATGGGTGCTTAATGGGAGCATCCATAGAACATTCTCATTAAAGTCATAAAAAGATAACGATTCCTGTTTTTATACCTCTTATTCCAGGATGAACTGAAGGTTCTAGCCAATGCTATAAAATGGAAGAAAAAAATAAAGTATAATGTAAAGGATTATATTAATTGTAATGGACTGTATTTACCCAAAATGGCAACAATATTTCTGGTTCCACATGTTCTTCCAGAACCTTGCCCCCTCTCATCAAGAGACGTCTATGTTCTCCACCCCTGGGACCTACATAGGCCTTTGTGGCTGTCCCAACTAATAGCCTATGGCAAAAGCAATGCTGTGTGACTTCTGAAGTTAGGTCATAAAAAGCAACAATTTCTGCCTGGCTCTCTCTCTCAGGACACCCTCTGCAGCCCTGAGCTCCCATGTAAGAAATCCAGCTCCCTAAAGCTGTCACACTGGAATAGTCGTGTGGAGAAAATATGCAGAGATAGAGGCTTCTGAGAAGCCCTAGAAATTCCAGACCTCTGCTGTTTGTCTTCCCAATACAGGTACCAGACAAGTGTGTGAGCAAGCCACAACATCCAGAAACTGTAGTAAAAGTTTTGATATGTTTGGCTATTAAATATCAGCATGGTGGACATTCAACTTCTGCTCAGGATATGGAAAGCTGGAAAGGGCATCCGTTCCACACTTAGAATAAAAAACGAGTAAAGAAGGAAAGAAAGAGAGAAAGAGAGAGGAAGGAAGAAAAGGAGGGAGGGACGGAGGGAAAGAGAGAAAGAAAGAAAAAATTTGTAAAAATTGTAAGTTTACTTGAATCTATCGATAGTGCATTGAATAGGGGCCTCCAAAAAGATGTATCTATGTTCTAACCCCCAAAACCTGTCAGTGTGACCTTACTTGGAAAAAAGGTCTTTGCAGATGTAATTAAGTTAAGGATTTGAAGATGAGATCATCCTGGATTATCCAGGTGGGCCGTAAATCTAACAAGTGTCCTTATAAAAAAAGGAAAGGACACAGACAAAAGAGAAAAAAAAAAACCAGAGGAGAAACTCATCTGAAGATGAAGGCAGAGACTGGAGTTATGAAGCTACAAACCAAGGAATGCCAAGGATTTCTGGCATCCACCAAAGACTAGGAGAGAGGTGGGCAATGGATTCTCACTCAGAACCTCCAGAAGAAATCAACCCTGCCAACATCTTGATTTCAGACTTCTGGCCTCCAGAGCTATGAGAGAATAAATTTCTGTCTAAGCCACCCAATTTATGAGAATTTGTTATGGCAGCCCTAGGAAACTAATACCCCATCAGAGAGCTGAGATTGCAGGCAGCCAATTAACCTGAAATCTGAGGAAAGACAGGTGCCTCCAAAGAGGGATGCTTACCTGGGCAGACACTGGATGCTAAGCAAGTTGGGAAAAGAAGTCAGCTAAAATTTTTAACGAATCATTGAAGGCCAAATGTAGGCTAGCCTCAGAATGTAGAACCATTACCACAATACAATTATGAGATTCAGGAAGTTTAACATTGACACAATACTTTCATCTAGTATAAGACCAGTGTTTCAAATTTTCAAATTGCCCTAATAAAACCCTTCATAGCATTTTTTTCGTATTCAGGATCCAGATTAGAATGATGCTTGCATTTAGTGGTCCCGTGCTTTGGTCTCCATTAATCTGGAACAATTCCTGACCCTGTCTTTGTTTTCATGCCATTGGCATTTTTGAAGAATGCAAGCCAGTTGTTTTGTAGTATGTTTCTCAGTTCAGGTCTACCTAATTGTTTTTCATAATTAGGTCCAAGATGATTCATTTTGGGCAGGAATTTTACGTTAATGATGCTATGACCTTTTGGTGTATTTCATCGGTTTCACATTATTGGCAATGTTAAGTTGAATCAAGTTCAGTTAAGGGGGAGACCATCAGATTTCTTCACCGTAGTTGCCATTTTCCTCTTTGTAATTAGTAATCTCTGTGGAGATACTTTGAAACCACATAAAAATCTTGTCCCCGTTAAATGACCAATAATTTTAGCATCCACTAATGGGATTTTTTTGACTAAGTAAATTATTACTATGATGGTTGCAAAATGATGGTTTTTCTGACTCTATGATTCCTTCTACATTTACTAATTGACATCCATTGTAAAGAGCTTTTCCTTTCATCCCTCCCATTCCTTCCTCCCACCCACTTCCCCTGCCACTTTCCATCCCTTGTTTTGCTTTCTCATTATGGATTCAAGAAAGTGATAAATTCCCCCAACAGGTTTAGCCCAAGTTAATCTCTCTTGGACCCTGGAATAGCTCAGCAGTCACTGAAAGTCTCATTCCTTTTGGCTGTCAGAGATTCTGCACGGATACTCCCAGGACTTGTAGTTACATATATCAAATCCATGCTTCTCTTCTGGGGCCTTAGGGAGTGAGGAGTAACTTAAGCCTAATATTAAATATTCAGGAGAGACACTAATAAGACTAAAATTTAGTAAGAGGGCCACATATATTTGGAAATAGTCTTCTAGGTGTGTGTGTTTTTCTTTTTCTTATGTAATTAGAATGTTAAACAATTACATGCTCACTGCAAGACTGTTTCCATTCAAACAAATGAAGACTTTATTCCATTTTCATTTTTTGTTCTTCTAGATGGTTTTGAAAGGTACTCTGTCCTGAATTTGGTTGTTGCTGTTAACTATTTAGTAGACATTATTTTGCAATACAGATCTAAAATATGAGTTTAAGAAAATCTTGGGGCCAGTCCCACGGCCTACTGGTTAAGTTCGGCACTCTCCACTTCGGCGGCCCAGGTTCAGTTCCTGGACACGGACCTACACCACTTGTTGGCGGTAGTGCTGTGGTGGCGACCCACATACAAAATAGAGGAAGATTGGCACAAATGTTGGCTCAGGGAAAATCTTCCTCAGCAAAAAACTAAACAATAAAATCAATAAATCCCACCAACTTCTTAAAAAAAGAAAGTCTGAATATCTCTTGATTTAATCATGTAGAGAATGCTGTGGTGAGTGACTCAGATGTCCCCCACTCCACCTCCTACTCCCCAGCTCAGCTAAATCCTCTGGGAATTGCCCTCAGCTGAAAAGAGCCCCTCAACCTTCTTTCTGGAAGAGCTCACAGTCGAGGACTGGACAACGTGGAGCCACGCTCACCAGCTCCCTTGCCTCAAGGCAGGACATGTCTGAAGGGCCTTCCCAGCTCTGAGCTCCCTATAGGAATGTGCCACATTTCAGCTTCTTCCTCTCCTCAATCCTGTTTCCTTCACCTTCCCCACAGGTGTCGAGCCCCACAGCCCTCATTAACAAATGATCACACACAAATCTCCATTGCAGAGTCTGTTTCCTAAGGAAACTCACCCAAGTCAGCTTTTGAAGACCCAGATTTGAAGAACAGTCCTATTAATATTTTAGTATCTTTTTGTATGTCAGTCAGAGGACTATTTTATTTACCTGATTACAGGAAGAGATAATTTTTGGTTGATTTTTTTTGTTTGTTTCACATCACAATAGAAGAGTATTTTTGGAAAATGTGAAAATAAATAAAACTCAGAACTCACAGTTTTAAAACTTGTTGCCAATGTAATCTTATATTTAGAAAATAAAAGATGTTCTTTATGTATTCTCTCTATTAGCTTTTTTAATTTTTTATTTATTTATTTTTTTTCGTGAGGAAGACCAGCCCTGGGCTAACATCCGTGCCCATCTTCCTCTACTTTATATGGGACGCCGCCACTGCGTGGCTGATCAAGCAGTGCATTGGCGGGCGCCCGGGATCCGAACCTGAGAACCCTGAGCTGCCAAGCGTGGACTAAACCGCTGCGCCACTGGGCGGCCCCTCTATTAGCTTTTAAAAGGCAAAGCAATAAACATTAAAATAAGGATTTGTGGAAAAAAGAACTAAAAATAAGAATTTTTTTTTACAAAGCATTGGTAGAAGAATTGGTGCAGTCATCTAAACTTTACCACTGTTCAGGTTCAATTATGGAAAATACTTTCAATGAATATATATACATGTTATATTTATATTATATGTATAAAATTCTAAGATTCTACCATGCTCTATAATTTAACCACCAGTTGGGAAAGTAACTAATGAAATATTGAAATATTGAGTACTTAAGGGCCTCCCACTTTACACAAATATATTTAATTTTACAACAACATCATGGGGTAAGCATTATTGTCCCAGTTTTATAAACAAGAACACTAAAGTTCAGAAAAAATTAAGTAATTCTCCTAGATCACTAAAACAGTAAGTGGTGGAGTCAGAATTCAGCTCAGATCCGCCTGATTTTAGGATTCACGTCATGATCTAACCCCATACTGTGTATGGTTTCTGGTTTCTAAATGAAAGAATGGGCTGGACCAGACCACAGAGTCTGGTTCTAGAATGACAATGGGTGAGAATTATGACTTTTTCTAGTAGCTTTTGAAACTAGCTTTCATTTAGGTTTGCCCCAGTAACAAACAAGGTGTAGAAGATATTCTTGAGATAAACATTCCAATGGGTGGACACAGCAACCAGTGCCCATGCTGGAGGACTGGTGGCTAAGCAAGCTGTGAGTGAGATGTCCTTCACGCTGGGGGAGCGTAGACCTGTATACTGGCTGCCTTTATACTACCAGCCATGTCAGCACTCAGTAAGCAAAAACAACTTATACAACTATTTATGACAATAATTCTAACACTGAGGAAACTACATTGAGGCTCTGAGCCTTGAAATTCTCTGCCAATACGGGGCATCGAACCCTCATCTCATTCAGGGTCTCAGGGCACAGAAGCTTCCACATGTGTCTGTTCAGGCTAGGTTGTCCATGGCCTCCCTCAAGAAGGCAGAACTAACCATTTGGCTAAACTGTCACCTCAGTTACCAGAATTCAAAGACTTCATATATTTTAAATGCAGTATTTGTATAAATAAGTGATTTAAATTACACAGAACAATAAATTTTTATGGTCAAATTTTATTTCCTGAAGAGAATTTACCCACAAAAAAATTAAAAAATACATTAACCGTCACAATGGCCCAGTTCTTAGGTGATAAGTTCACATAAGTTTAAAGTTTTAAAATTTGGGTATAATAACATATCACCATATAATTCAAGCTGCAGAGAAATTTGTGAATAAGTTTAGATTCCTTGATCTAGAACTTAGTCAAAATGAAGTGGGGATCTGAGGCAAATAGGACACAAGAGAAGTGATGATGTCTTTGTATTGTCTTTCATACATAATTTCATATATAATTGTCTTTTATACCTACATAATTCTACCTCCTACCTTTAGAGATATGAAAGTAAAAAATTAGAACAATTTGGATTGTTTAGCTGAAAGAAGAGAAAACATAGATAATATCCTGTTCTTTTTTTTTAAATAGTTTTATTGAGGTATAATTGATACACAAAGAACTGCACATATTTAATGTATACAATTTGATGATTTTTGGACATATGCAAACACCCTTGACACCATCACCACAATCAATGTAATAGACATATTGAACACCTCCCAAATTTTCGTGTCCCTTTGTTTTCGTTTTGTTTTGTGTGAGAGTTGTCCAATGAGTATAAAGTTTCAGTTATGCTAGACAAATAAATTCTACAGATTACTGTAGAATATAGTGCCTATAATTAACAATACAGTATTGTGCTCTTCAAAATATTCTGTTCTTAATTCACTATGTCAAGAAGGATAGAAGAATATAAATCTTCGAAGTCTGTCTTTTTTCTTTCTATTCTTCAAAAGGAATTAGGCTTAAACTGAGGTACAAGGGACTCATGTGGCAAACAAAAGAACAAAAATGATTATTTTTATTCTAAAAAAAATTTTTCCTAATTACAAAAGTAACGCATACTATGTAGAAAGTTAGGAAAATATTGAAGAATGTAAAAAGAGAATAAAGATTGCTCAGATTCTAATCACCAAAAGACAATTACTTTAACGTTTTGGTGTTTTCTTTCCTTCCTTCTTTCTAGTGTTGAGTAGGTAATACATCCATATGGTTCAAAAATCAAAAGATAAAAACAGCACACCCCTCTCACCTAGGCATGGAGTTCTCCCACCTAGAAGCAACCAAGTACATTTCTTATGGATCTTTCCAGAGCTAGTTTGTACATATAAAAACAAATCCATGTATTTTCCCCTTTTTCTTTTTTTAGAAACGACAGCATATTATACACACTATTATGCAACTTGTTTTTTTCATTGAACAATAAATCTTGGCGATCTTTCACATCAATCCACAAAGAGCTTTCTCATTTTCTTTTTTACTGCTGCTTATTCAATTGTATGGAGATACCATGATTTATCTGAGAAGTTTCCTTTTCATGAATATATTTTTTCAACTCTTTGGCAATTACAAACAACACTGCAGCAAAGTATTCTATTCCCATTGCCATTTTACATCTATGTGAGTATAGCTTTTAGATAAATTCCTGTTGTGAAATTATTAGGTTGAAAAAAATTTTTTCAATTATTTTATTGAGGTCATAATGGTTTACAATGTTGCGTAATTTCAGGTGTCCATTATTGTATATCAGTTTCTGTATAAACTGCTTACCACTAATAGTCTAACTTTTACCTGTCACCATATATATGTGTCCCTTTACCCCTTTTGCCTACCCTCTTACTCCTTTCCCCTCGGGTAAGCATTAATCTGTTCTCTTTATCCATGTGTTTGTTTATCTTCTACATTTGAGTGGAAATCATGCAGTATTTATCTTTCTCTGTCTGGCTTATTTCACTTAACATCATACCCTCAAGGTCCATCCATGTTGTTGCAAATGGGACGATTTTGTCTTTTTTCATGGCTGAGTTACTACTATACTGTAATCCTATACTAACTATAGTTACTACTATTCCAAGGTTGAAAAATTTTTTGGTAGATATTGCCAAATTACCTTCCAGAAAATGTTGTGAACTCTTTTTGACTCATATTTTCTTTTAGAGTTTGTGATAGTAAATCTTATATGTCAAGTTGACTGGATCAAGGGGTGCCCAGATATCTGGTTAAACATTATTTCTGAGAGTGTCTGTGAGGGTGTTTCTGGATGAGGTTAGCATTTGAACTGGTAGACTCAGTAGACAGCATCGCCCTCACCAATACGAGTGAGCATCATTCAATACATTGAGGGCCTGAATAGAACAAAAAGGCAGAGGAAGGAGGAATCTCCCTTTTTTTCCTGCCTTATTGCTTGAGCTGGGATATCTCTCTCATCCTCTTCCGCCCTCCAACTGGGATTTACATCTCTGGCTCTCCTGGTTCTCAGGCCTTCAGACTTGGATTGAATTACACCACTGGCTTTCCTGGGTCTCCTGCTTACAGATGGCAGATGGTGGAACTTCTCAGCCTCCCTAATGGAATGGGCCAATTCCTCATAATAAATCTCCTTTTATATCCTATTAGTTCTCTTTCTCTGGAGAACCCTGATTTATACAGAGTTTATTAAAATAAAGAGTATATATATATATATATATGCACTTTATATATATATATATATATATATATATATATATATATATATATATATACTTAATTTATATCTTTTATATATATTTATTTCCAGAGAAAAAGGGCAGGATCATAGAATCTCCCTCCCACTGAAATCTTAATAAATTAATAAGACATAGATACAGCACAAACTCACAGTTACCAAACTAGAGATGGACGAAATTTTTCTCTATGTTCTTTGAAAATCCTCATTTGCAGATAGAAATTTGTGAGAATCATTAAAGAGATTCTCAGCTACTTACTCAGAAGTAGTGTTCATCATTTCTCCATTCACCTACTCAACAAAGATTTATTGAGCACCTGCTATGTGCTAGAATAGCAGACTTTGATAGATTTTGCAGCTGCAAGAGTGAGAGAGAAAAAAAAAAGCAAGGGGAAGGTGTTGAGACAAAATTCTAATCTATGACTAATCCATCTACTTTGGAATTGAGCAGAACTGATGGAGATGGGCGTGTGGGTGGCCGCCCAGAAGGAAAGGCACAAAAAGTTGTTCTAAAGTAGGAGTCCTGCTCCTCCACCACAGAGAAGCGTTCACCAGTGAAAGCCAGTCACACTGCTAATCACGTTTGCTTATTTTTCTCTTGCTACGAAGAAGGTAGGAGAGAAATTGGGTTATAATAAAGGAAAACTATCTCCAAATCACAAAAGTCTTGACAAATTGGAATTGAAAAAGGAAAATAAATTAAAAGCTGCTGGAGACATAGATGGTACATGGAAAGTCCCATGCGAAACTGTTCTCCCCTGTTGTACACACAAATGGTGTCTTATCCTGAATTGGAAGAAACCCTACATTTTGCCCTTTCTCTTTTAGTCAGGAGAAAAGCTTGGGATGTGGCTGGTGGTTAAAGCAGAATACTCCTTCAAGGCTGACAGTTTCTGACAGTATCAAAGGCTTGGTACAACCTGAATTAGAGGCATAATCAGGACATAGAGGCTTCCCCTTCCCCCAGTGCCCCTTTTCCCGCTTTGAGAACAGATAGAAGTACACTCAATCAGGAGGAATGAACTCTGGTGCAGTTCTTGAAACACAACCATAGGTGTGAATGCAAAGACAAAAGTCTACCACATGCACTACTTGCTACTGTGCCCAGGTCTGGGAACTCCCATTTCAGGGAACAGAAGGGCAGAACACAGCATACAAAAATATCAAAGCCCAGGCATTAGGCTCGTTAATATAAATGAGACAAGACCATCAATCTCTTTTTTAACCGAGAAATCTAGAGTCATGACATTTATTCTTTTTATCATGCAGGTTAGAGAAGGAAAAAAATGCTAGTAATCTACTGCTTTGACAGAAAAATCTTACAAGTATTCATACTTTATAGGAATATAGAAATGTCAAACATGACATCAAGAGAGCATCAGATTATTAAGGAAGACAACTCATCAGAATTACAGGGCACTTTAGAGATTAAGAACATGACAATGATTCCCAGAGTCTTTGTTCATATTATCCTTTCAGGGATAAATTTACAATATTAATGAACAGAACAGTTAGTATAGTTTGAATATTCAGGCAAAAATACCACATCAAATCAGATTCTTTGAACGTGTTTTATGACACAAAGGTGGTCACTCTTCTGTAGCTACAGGAGAGCACCTCTCCTCCAATGGTCTCTTAGACTCCTTTAGTTAACTATGAAGACTTGCATTTTTAAGAGCCTACTCTGGAATTGTATTCATTAGTTAAAGCAAAAACCAGGCCTGTGGAGCTCAATTTCACTTGAGGAAATGGAGAAAAAGATGAACACGATTTTACTAAATAACAGTGAAATTAGTCACAGTCAGCCCTGGTGGTCTAGTGGCTAAGATTCAGCACTCACATCGCTGTCGCCTGGGTTTGTTTCCCAGACAGGGAACCACAACACCCATCTGTCGGTTGTTATACTGCGGTGACTGTGTGTTGCTATGATATTGAAAGCTATGCTACCGGTATTTCAAACACCAGCAGGGTCACCCATGGTGGACAGGTTTCGGCGGAGATTCCAGACTAAGACAGGCTAGGAAGAAGGACTTGGCCACCTACTTCTGAAAAAAATTGGCCATGAAAACCCTATGAATAGCCACAGAACATTGTCTGATACAGCGCTGGAAGGTGAGAGGATGGAGCAAAAAGACCGGGCAGGCTTCCTGTCTACTGTACACAAGGTTTCTAGGAGTCAGAATGGACTCAACGGCACTAACAACAAAAGCTGAAGCTTATTATAAAGAGAAGATGCAAACTGGGCCTTGATAAGGAAAGCAGGGAATCAAGGAGAATCCACCTGTACTATAACTGGAAAATTAGAAGGCCCAGATAAATAGCCAAATTACTTTTAAACTAAGTAGCCTTTAAGACAAACTGCATTACTCAGGATAAACAGGGATACTTTATAATTATGAACGGTTCGTTTCAACTGGTAGCTTTAGCAATTTTAAATTTGTATGTACCCAATAACTTAGTCATAAAAATTGATAGAACTATTAAGAGATATAGACAAATCCACATTCATAATGTGGTATTTTAATATAACCACCCAGTAACTGACGGAGAAAATGGCAAAACAACTCTTAAAAATATGTATAATTTAAACTTAATGATTAATAAATTTGACCTAATAAAGATATTGAATACTGCATGTAACAAGCGCATTCAAAACATTTACAAAAATTGACCATATACTCAATCTTAAAGCAAGCCTCAACAAATGTTTCAGGATTGAAATAATAACAAGAACATTTTTCCTAACATAATACAATGAGTTAGAAATCAATAACAAAAAAGAAAACCTTCATATGTTTGGAAATTAATTAAATACATATTTAAGTAACTTATGGATCAAAGAAGAAATCCTGGTTGAATTAAAAAAATAGTTTGAATTGAGCAATAATTAAAATAGTACCCATCAAAACTTACGAGATTCATCTAGAGCAATATTTAAAGAAAAATTATGGTTTAAGATGTTCATATTAGAAAAAGGCTAAAATTTAATAAACTAAGAATATAATTCAAGAAAATAGAAAAGGAAGAGCAAAATAAACCCAAAGAAAGTAGAAGGAAGGACATGACAAAAATAAGAACAGAAGCCAATGAAATAGAAAACCAACATACAATATAGAGGATCAAAAAAGCCAAAGACTGATTTTTCAAAAAGCCTAAGAAAATTAACAAACGTCTGAGGAAACCAATTAAAATAAAAGAGTGGCAGCACAAATAACCAATATCAGAGAAGAAAAAGAAGACATTACTATAAAAGCTAGAGATATTAAACAGAATAAAAGGTCATTATGAACAATTTTATGCCAGTGAATTTGAAAATGGAGATGAAATGGGGGCAGGCCCGGTGGCGCAGCGGTTTAGGTCGCGCTTTGGCAGCGTGGGGTTCGCGGGTTCAGATCCTGGGCACCCGCTGACGCACTACTTGTCAGCCATGCTGTGGCGGCGTCCCATATAAAGTAGAGGAAGATGAGCACGGATGTCAGCCCAGGGCCAGTCTCCCTCAGCAAAAAGAGGAGGATTAGCAATGGATGTTAGCTCAGGGCTGGTCTTCCTCACACAAAAAAAAAAACAAGAAAGAAAGAAAATGTAGATGAAATGAACAAATTTTATCAAAATACAATTTACAAGAAATGTCTCCAGAAGAAAAAGAAAAACTGAATGGTTCTAAAACCCTAATGGTCTTTCAGTGCAGCTGAAGAAATTGAATCAAGGAAAATCTGGGGCCTAGATGGCTTCACATTGAATTCTAACAGTAAAGGAACAAGTAATTCTGAGCTATTCTGATATTATATACAAACTCTTTCAGAGACTAGAAAAAAGATGGAACATCACTAATCTCATTTTAGGAGGCTAAATACACTTGATAACAAAAAAGAAAAATTGTAGTCCAATTTCACTGGAGAATATGGATACAAAAATTGTAGCAAAATATCAGCAAACTGAACCCAGCAATATATAAAGAGCATAAAACGTTGTGAATCTGGTAGTCAACCTCCAAGATGGTCCCCAATGATCCCCACCTCTGGGTACTTCCTTCCCAACGTTGTATCAAGGTTGGTGTATGTTACCAACAGAACACAGTAGACAAGATGGTACGTCACTTCTGAGATTTGGTTAGTAAAGATGCGATGGCTTCTAGCTATTGATCTCTCTCGCAGATCATTCACTTTGGGTCAAGGCAGCCGCCATGTCGTGAGAGGTCCTATGGAGAGGCCCATGTGGTAAGGAGTTAAGTCTCCGGTCAACGGCCATGTGAGTGAGCTTGGAGGCGGATCCTCCAGCCCAGTCGCGCCTTCAAGTGACAATAGCCTTGGTCAACATCTTGACTGAAGCCTTCCGAGAGACCCTGAGCTAGAATCACCCAGCTAAGCCACTCCTGGATCCCTGACCCCCGGAAACTGTGTGAAACAACAAGTATTTGTTACTTAAGCTACCACGTTTTGGGGTAGCTTGTTATGGAACATCAGATAACTAATACACACAACAACCAACTTGGGCTTATTCCAGAAATGCAAAGCTGGTTTGATATTAGAAAAATCAATTAGAGTATTCCAACACATTAAAGGAAAATTTTATGTGGTCATCTCAATATATATAGAAAAAGCATTTGATAAAATCTAGGATGCATTTATGGTTAAAAAAAAACCTTTTAGCAAATAGAAATAGAAGCAAATGTCCTTAAAAGTAATGAAAATGAACAAATTAAAGCCTTATGCAACAATCATGGATGAAAAAAACTGGAAGTAGGCAGCACTGAATGATATTGTTTACAGATGCATACAAAGGTGGCAAACCACAAAGAGAATTAAGAAACTGGTCCTCACGTTCATCAGGACGATGTTGCATAGGGGACAGAGAGGCAGCTGTGATGGGGAGAGATTCAGGGGGAGCTTTTAAGGGTGACAACACTTTTTGTTTCTTAATCTGGCTGGGATTACACCAGCTTTTGTTTGATAAATATTTTTAAAATCACACATATATGCTTTATGCATTTTTCTCTCTAAATGCTATCTCTCACAGTAAAAAAAAAAAGTTGATGCAGAAAAAGAAAATGTATTAATGTACTCTATTAACAGATGAAAGGTGAAAACACATATTATCTCAGTAGATGCAGGAAAAAGCATTTGCTAAAATGAAATAGCCATTTTCTAATAAAGACAGCAAATTCGTATAGAAAAAAAGGAACACCCTTAATCTGATAAAAGATATATACAAAAAACCTACAGCAAGCATCATACTTAATGATAAAACACTGGAAGCAGTCACTTTAAAATCAAGTATGAGGTAAGAACGCCTCCTATTGTTGCATCTCTTTTACCTTGAATGAGAGGACTAGCCCTTATAGTAAGACAAGAAAAAAAATGTATAAAGATTGGAAAGAAAATAGAAAAACAACCCTGACACTAGTCACAGATGCCTACAAAGAAAATCCAAGAAATAGCAACAGGTAAATAATTAGACTTAATAAGTTGGTTTGAAAAAGTTACTCTATTTAAAATCAATTATAAAAAAAAATCAATGACATTTCTATACACCAGCAACAAACGGAACCTTGGAAGCAAAAAAAAAAAAAGAACTTATGAATAAATATCAAAGATGTATAAGAACTTTATGGCCTCAATAAATTTAGGAAAAGGACATTTTAGCAATATAAATATGTTAAATCCCTCCAAATTAATAAAATGCAATGAAATTATGATCAAAAGACACAACTTTCTGTGGACGTGATAAGATGATTATAAAATTTATATGAGAGTAAATAAAGGGCCCCAAATAACCAGAAGAAAAGAGGAGCAGAGATCTTGCTCTCCAAGTATCAAGACTCATTTTAAAGCTATGTTAATGAAGACACTGTGCCTATTTATGACTGATTATGACAGAGGCGGCATCGCAGATCAATGGGCAAAGGACGGGCTGGTTAAAGAATGGAGATGGAACACTTGGTTTTCTGTTTGTACAAATGTAATATTGAATCTTCACTTCCCATACAGACACAAAAAGTATTTCCGGGGGGTTGTGTAAGTCAGAGTTCTCCAGAGAAACAGAACCAATAGGAAATATAGATGGAGAGAGAGAGATGTGGTAAAAGAAACTGGCTCACACAACTATGGAGACTGGTAAGCCACAAATCTTCAGGGTGGGCTGGTGGTGTGGGAGATCCAGGGAGAGCTGATGTCCCAGTTCAAAGGTCACAAGGCAGCAAGAGTTAACATTGTAAATGAAGTCTGAAGGCAGTCAGCTGGAAAATTCTTTCTTACTTGGGGGAGAGTTTGTCTTTTTTTTCTATTTAGGCCTTCAACTGATTGGATGAAGCCCATCCATATTACATAGGGCAATCTGCTTTACTCAAGTCCACTGATTTAAATATTAATCTCATCCAAAAACAGCCTCACAGAAACACTCAGAATAATGTCTGACCAAATAGCTGGGTACCCCATGGCCCAGCCAAGTTAACACATAAAATTAACTATCACAGGAATTAAAGATATGAATGGGAACAACAAAACTTTAACATGTAGAAGAATATCTTTATGACTTTGAGGGAGAGAGAGATTTTTGAAATAAGATACAAAAAGTACAAAACATGAAGGAAAAGAGTGATAAATTTGACCACATAGAAATGTAAAAAACTTAAAACTTCTATCTGGTAAACGATTCCATATTTTAAAAAAGAGTGAAAAGATAAGCCACAGAAACATTCCAAACTCAGCGTCAGCATCTGTGTCTGAGCAGCCCCACCCGTGACATACTGTTTCTACAGTGTTAAAGCATGCAACACAATATACTATATTATCTGTAGTAAATGTTCATAGAATATAATTCAGAATAGTGGTGGTGTGGGGGGTAGAAAATATACTGCAGAAGAAGTAGTCTGGGAACTTCAAAAGCATCTGTCATACTTTATTTCTTAAGCCAGTGGTGGGCCTCAGTATGTATTATATCATTCTTTGTACCTTTGGTATTTAAATAAATAAATGATTAGGAAAAATTAAACTGTCAGGTTTATGATCTCTTGGAAATCAAAGAAAAAGTGAAAGCCATTATTTTGTATTTCAACACATGAGTATTAGATTTATAAATAAAACATCAATATCTATAAGTTGAATTTACAGGCTTGAATAAACTGAATGTTAATTAAACCACAAGTAACTGAATATTTCATTCTGGTCCATAGCCTCTTTCAGACGTTAAAAATCCACTGAAAAGAATTTCTCGTCTTTACAAGTGAAATATGTCCCCATTTTCTCTAAAGCATGAGACCGCACCCCCCAGGTCCACTTATTACAAAGCCATTAAGATTAGCTGAATTAAGAATTAATTTCCAGAAATAAAAGATTTATATTTTATATATTAATCAAGCTTTTAACGTTAGACTTACATATACATTTTATCACTTAACAAATATTAAATGCCTACTCTATGCCTACCACTATTTTCAGGTGACATGAATAAACCATGAACAAGAACCATAAAGTGCTCTTAAATTGTTAGCATGCTTTGCTTTAAGAGTACTTTCTTACATCACCAAAGTATCTAATTGCTAATGTCTGACTTAGGCAAAATATTTCTATTTATATAGTCAAGCTCTTAGAAGCTATATAGTGTACTGCGTAAAGGGAAAAACTCCCTCAAAAATTGCACAGAAAATTAAGGAGTTAATTCCATTTCTGTTCCATGCGGTAATGGCATTTTTTCTTCCAGACTGTTCGCACATGTCTATTTCACCGAAAGCACCAAGGATAATAAATTTAGAATCAAATGTTTCTGACCATAGAAGTTAACTATCCAAATCTTTAAACACGTTTAAACCTGCACGATGTCCAGGCAAGGAAAAATTCACAAACAGTGATATTTATTGAAGTAGAAATATAAATTATGAGAAACCAACCAGACACCTTAAAATAGAGCACAATACTTCTAGTTTTCTTAAATTTTAGCTATTCCTCCTACTATGCTTACCATCAGTAACACTTTCCATTTTAAGCTTTTTTGTAGTATTTTCTTTATTTTTTTAAAAAAAGCTGTAAAACTCAAAGCCAAAATTGGATATCACTTTAATTTTTCAAGATCATCAGCCAATAAATTTTTTAACTTTGGAGGGTAATAAGGATGTCACAGGAGGTTGAGGTTGACATACATAGTTTGATCATTTAATATTCGTGGGCAGAATGAAAAACTAAACATTCCAGTAAAATACCCTTTGAATGATTTAATATCTCCCAACAAACAAATTAATAAAAACCTAAATTGAGTTTTGTTGTTTTTTTCCTCTTAATTTTTAAAATAATTGGATTCACAGCATGATAATAATTTTGCATCTACACTTCAATCCATATACTAAATGTGCCCATATTTGTTTTTGGCTAATTTCATATGTTATTCATACAACTCATACTTTTTGGGTGTCCATTACGTGCCAGGTACCCTTCTAGACCCTAGAGTGAGGAAAAACAGACATGATTCCTCTTCTTATTTAATTGCTAGTTAAGTAGGGGAAAGAGACATTTATCAAATAGTCATCAAATCAATAAGTAGTGTGACGGTGACTAGTCACAAGCTAGGAAGGAGAGTTGCACAGCACTAATCCTAGTCCTTAAGAGGAGTTTGATCCAGTCAGGGAAGGAGATTAGGGCAGGCTTCTTGGAGGAAGTGGCCCTTGAGTTGGGACCTGACGAGTGCTTGGAGTTAATTAGGTAAAGAGGGGAGAGAAGAGGATTCTGGACAGAAGGTCCTAGATGTATAGGACTCTGTGACTGGAGGCCAGGAGGAGGTTCTGAAAGACACAGGATGAGCAGTAACTTGTGCAAGATGAGACCTGGAAGGTAGGAGAGGTCCAGATTATTAGGGCCTTATAGGCCACAGTAAAGAGTTTATCTTTCTCTTCATGTGTACATTCGAGAACACGCCTTCTGTCTGTGATGTGGAGAACAGATGGGAGAGGGAACAGGATGGAACAGAGCAGGAGACCAGTTAGGAGTCTCTGCCAATAGTCTGAGTGAGGATGACAGTAGGGGTGGTGTTAGTGGTAGAAACAAATATACTTTGGAGTTGGAATTGGCAAGACTTTGTGATGGATTGATCACAAGAAATCTGCATTGGATTGGGCCAGCCCCGGTGACCTAGTGGTTAAGTTCAGCATGTTCCACTTCGGCGGTCCAGGTTTGGTTCCCAGGTGCAGACCTACACCACTTGTCTGTCAGTGGCCATGCTGTGGTGGTGGCTCACACACAAAAAAAGGAAGATTGGCAGAGGATGTTAGCTCAGGGTGAATCTTCCTTGCAAAAAAAAAAAAAATCTGCATTGGATTTGTCATCAAAAGTGTTAATAATTAAATATAATTAACTATACAATTAAAGCTAACACAAAATCATATTAAGTCTAATTAGTACACGTAAATCTTAATAGTAGAAGGCTCAATAGCTACATGAGATGGCGTTATTTCAGTAAAAATGACTTTGGCCGTATAGTATAGTTTGAGTTCACATCTTTCTTGTTAAAGAAAATTTACCTTTACCACATTGACTGGCTTACATCTCTCTTCTCTAAAGTCTTGATTTAAAACTAACATCAATATCATTACATTCCTTTTTTTGTCAGTGGTAGATTTTGAAAACATCACGAACTTTAGCATCATACTTTACCTATTTAGCTTTGTGTGAATTTTTACCTTTCTAAATAAAACCTCCTGGTTTTATAAACTCCCACTATAATCAAATTTCACTAAACTAAACACAAATCCTACCAAATGTAGGCAAAGGTATTCACTATGACTTCAATTTATACCAATATACATAAAACTACAGAAACTTCACAACTGGACTTGTCTTTTAAACCCAAAAAATTCCAAATGCATTTGCAATAGCTCCTGTGTCATTCATGAATATAAGCTTTAGCATAATGTAATCCGTTCTTCCTTTCCCATCTAAGACTGAGTCAACTTGAATGGAAATTACTGGTGCGCTAGCTAGAGCGAGCTGATTTAATGTGGAAGCCAGCAAGAGCAACGCCAGGGCTTCACAGATTCTAGGCTCCGTGAATTTTCATGAAGATTATGTGGCAGGCAAGCTTTTCTTCTCCCACCAACCCCTTTTCGACTCCCCACCCTCCTTCCTGGGAGGGATCTTTTTTTAAGCGGGGGCCAAGAAGCAGAGCATAACAACCCTCTGCATTTATGTTATAAAGGTGATCAATATCAGCAAGAGAAGAGAAAAGAGTTGAGCTGGTGGAGGTTTTCCCTTCTCGGGAGAACCTATAATCCTCTCCCGGAGGACAGATGCTGCCCAGTCAGGTTTACTGAGGAGAAATCAGAGCGATCAATGGACTGGGACTGGGGTGGGGGTGAGCGCCCGAGGAGGGGTGACAACGTGGAGGGAATAAAGTCAGAAGGAAGAAATCACCAAACACCTCTCTGATGTGGCCTCTAAGTACCGACGGGACTTGCTGCAAAAGCAAACTTCTGTTTTGGGACTTCGTTTGGCCCTTGTGTATTTGTGACCTAATCATGTAATAATAATATTTTCTTTCTGGTAAAGAATAGTACCTTCACATCCTTCCAGAAGTTATAGGCTTAAGCAAGGGTTTACATTTACTATTAATGTTGTAAATGACCTTCACTTTTCCAAAGACTTAGATTTAGAAACTGACATCCCCTTTTACGGTACCTAGGCCCATCAAGCTTTCTATTTTGATACCTTGTTTTATAATACTTTGTATTGTTATCATCTTTACTGTCAGAGTTATCCTAAAGACTAAGTACTTTTGGAATATTGCAATACATGGTTTTCTTTCATCAAATATATTTGTTCCATTCTACGCTGAGTAACTCAAAGCCTAGCACCTTGGGTAGTTCCTGCTATAAAAAGATGCAGTCATTGGATGAAAGCCAACTGTAGAAGTGAACTAGACAGACCTGACACACTTGCAGAGTCCTTGGGAGAAGGGAACTTTAGCTGTTGGTTATGGATAGGCTCCTAAGCTTCATGTCATCTGATCCTCTTGCCTTGGCCACAAATGATGAGACCCTGGAAATTTGCAAAACACCAGCCAATAAGGGACCCTCATACTAGATGGAGACTAATCAGCTCAGTCAGGTTCTCTCTCACTGGGAACTTGTGCCAGAAACATAGAAGATGGCCAGAGAGTAGAAGTGAGAGGAAGCCATAGAGGGAAGCTGTGTCATGAGTATGGTGGAGCCACCAGAATAGGGGGCACTGAGGCCCACTTGGAGCCCAGTCTCCAGAGCTATCAAACACCAGGATTTACCACTGGGATAGGAGGGCCTTCACATCTCTCCCCCAGCTTTATTGAGATATAACATTGGGTAAATTTAAGGTATACAACATGATGATTTGATCCATGTATATAATACAAAATGATTACCATAATAAGGTTAGTTAACATATCCTTCACTTCACATAATTACCGTTTGTTTGTTGTTATGGTGAGAATATTTAAGATCTACTCTCTTAGCAACTTTCAAATATACAATGCAGTATTAACTATAGTCACCACACTGTACATTAGATCCTCACAACTTATTCCTTATAACTGGAAGTTTCTGCCCTTTGACCACCATCTCCCCATTTCTCCCACCCCCAAGCCCCTGGCAACCACCATTCTACTCTCTATTTCTATGAGTTCAGCTTTTAAAATTCCACATATAAGTGAGATCACAAAGTATTTATCTTTCTCTGTCTGACTGATCTCACTTAGCATAATGCCCTCAAGGTTCGTGCATGTTTTTGTAAATGGCAGGATTCCTTCTTTTTTATGGCTGAATAACATTCCATTGTGGAATAGCATTCCAATGTGATATATATATCTCGCATTTTCTTTAACCATTCATCCACTGATGGACTGATATAGTGATTTCATTTCCTTTGGATAAATACCCAGAAGTGGGATTGCTGGATCATATGGTAGTTTTATTTTTAAATTTTTGAAGACTCTCCGTACTGTTTTCCATAGTGGCTGAACCAATTTACATCCCCATCAACAGTGCACAAGGGTTCCCCTTTCTCCACATTCTTGCTAGCATTTTTTATCTCTTGGGCTTTTTTGTTAATAGTTATTTCAACAGGTGTGAGGTGATATTGTGGTTTTGATTTGCATTTCCCTGATGATTAGTGATGTTGAACACCTTTTCATGTATTTGTTGGCAAATTGTATGTTTTCTTTGGGAAAATGTCTATTCACATCTTTTGCCCGTTTGTAAATTGGATTGTTTGGTTTTTTGCTATTGAGTTATATGGGTTATTTATATATTTTGGATATTAACTTTTTATCAGATATATGGTTTGCAAATACTTTCTCCCATTCCGTAGGTTGCCTTTTCATTTTGTTGATTGTTTTACTGTGCAGAAGCTTTTTAGTTTGATGTAGTCACACTTGATTTTTGTTTTTGTTGCTTATGCTGTTGGTATCATATCCAAAAAATCATTGCCAAGACTGATGTCAAGGAAGTTTTTCCCTAATTTCTTCTAAAATTTTATAGTTTTAGGTCTAACATTTAAGTCCTAATACATTTCGAGTTAACTTTTGTGTATGGTGTAAGATAGTGGTCCAGTTTCATTCTTTTGCATGTGGCTATCCAGTTTTCCAAGCACCATTTATTGAAGAGACTATCCTTTCTCCTTTGAGTATTCTTAGCTCCCTTGTCAAATATTAGTTCACTTTGTATGTGTGGGTTATTTCTAGATTATCAATGCTGTTCCATTTGTCTATGTGTCTATTTTTATGGCAGTACCATACTGTTTTGATTACTATGACTTTGTAATATAGTTTGAAACCTTCATGTCCAATTCTCCAGGGAGACTAGACTATGCTGACATGGTCTCTGGTTCTTTCTGACTTCCCTTATCACTTGAGATAAACCTGTTGCTCTCTTGTCCTTCCAACCTGAAAGGGCACTATTATATAGTGAAAGGGCACTATTAGTATAGCAAGTGTACAGAAGAGCACACATACTTAGTCAATAGGCTCACAGAATCTTAGAATGAGAGGACCAAAAAGTATCTGAGAGGTCAAACATTTCTAGCCTCAAAAACCTCAATTCAAAAGAAAGTGTAAGGTCTAATCATTATGTTGTACACTTGAACTAATATAATGTTATATTTCAATTGTATTTAAAAAAAAAAGAAAGCATAAGTGAAAAACCAACATATAGACAAAACAAAAGCAGAACTGCTGTGGGTGAAGCAGGAGCGGGCAGATCGGAACCTAGGTGGTCAATATTCCCTTTCTCCCACCCTGAGGGCACTCCTTGGAGACTATCTTGAAAACTACAATTATAGTCCAACCTTGATATTTTACAAATAAGGAAACTGGCACTCATGATGTTAAATAACTTGTCCAAGTCCCCACAACTAGTTAGCAGCAGGCAGAAGAAACCAGAATTCACTTACCTAATCCCTCCTCCAATGTTCTTTCTACTAGGTTCCATTCACCTGAACCCATTATAGTGGCTCCACACAATAGTGGGTAGGGGCACTTGAAAGTCATTACCCAGTATTTTTCTTCAGAAACAATAAATTGCTCTCCCCAATCATCCTTTGCCTGGTCAAGTCTAATATGCAGAATAACTTGCCTTCTCTTTCAGCACTATCCAAATGCTTGTTGGAAGAAGTTACACAAAAGGAATTGTGTAGTGTAAGAAAGTTATCCAAGGATTGCAAAAAGTTTCAAGTTGATAATCATAGGTAATCAGTTGAGAGAATTTTTTTGCCTAAGATTTTTAAAAATTGCATAAATGTACATCAAGGTTATATACTCTCCTTCAAGTAAACTAAATAGAAAGGTACAATGTAGTAGGTAAAACACTCTGTCAGCCTTCTTCACTACTGTTCAGAAAACCTCCATGTGGCTTTTTGAACAACACGAGAATCTGCACACCAATTCCAGTGTGTGTACAGGGGGCATTTCCCACACATCACCAAACAATTCTCTGACACCAGCTGGGTGTCTACAATTCAGCTCAGTTCTAACACTATTTCCCCAGAGATAGCATCAGATTCCACAGGTTAAGGGCTGAGTCCCACAAGGCTGCCCTCCACTTCAGATGCCAATCACAAGTCCAGGTTGTCACCTATGCTTCTGATGGAAGGGCTATAAATCAGAGGTTCCCATGCCTCCCTCTTTGGGTTTGATTAATTTCCCAGAGCGGTTCATATAACTCAGGAAACCAGTTTACTCACTAGATTACTGGTTTATTATTTAAAGGATATGAATCAACAGCCAGATGAAGAGGTACATAGGGTGAGGTCCCGAACTAAGGAGCTTCTGTCTCTGTGGAGTTTGGGGCCCCAGCACAATGGCAGATGGAAGTGTTCTGATTCACCTGGAAGCTCCCCGAATCACCTCCTTTTGGGTGTTTGTGGAGGCTTCATTACACAAGCACGATGGGTTCAATCATTGGCCACTGATGATTGATTCAACCTCCAGCCCCTGTCCCCTCCCTGGAAATCAGGGGGTGGCACTGAGAGTTCCAACCTTCTATTCATGGTTGGTTCCCCTGTCAACCAACCCCCATCCTTAGGTGCTTTCCAAAAGTCACTTCATTAGTATAAACCCAGTTGTGGTTGAAAGAGGTGTGTTATGAATATGAAGACATCTGTATCAATCCTATCACTTAGGAAATTCCAAGGATTTTAGGAGCTCTGTGCCAGAAACAGAGACGAAGACCAAATATATATTTCTTACTATAAATCACAATATCACAACAATCTCTACAAAATGAACTTCTACCCTAACTATCCCAGAGTAGTTATTTTAAGGATTGGGAACAAAGCTAATTTGTAAAAGCTAATTTACAAAACAAGCTTTTGGCTTTTAACTTTAAAAGTTAAAATTTAGCACTCATTTAGATTTTTCAAAAATATAGTACTATTTCAAAATAAATCATAGTGTAAGAAAAGCAAAGGTAAGCATACAATTATAAAATATTACAAGCCTCATCATGAAAGTGATAAAATTGTATAACACATTACTTTAATATCAAAGCATGTGAAATTTAAGTGAAAAGACCATAGAAAATGGATATTATAGTAAATGATATCAATTACTATGTATTTCATTATTTAGAAATCTGTTCTTAAAAATGTTTGATCTTGGGCCAGCCCCAGTGACCTGGTTGTTAAGTTTGGCACACTCTGCTTTAGTGGCCCGGGTTCAGTTCCCAGGTAAGGACCCACACCACTCTGTCAGTGCCATGTTGTGGTGGTGGCTCACATGCAAAAAGAGGAAGATTGGCAACAGATGTTAGTTTAGGGTGAATCTTCCTCAGGAAAAAAAAAAATTGATCTTAAAAACTATTAATTCATGCAAAGTAGCCCCTTTGCAATCATGTCTGATTATAACTTTGATGCTTAGAAAGTTTCACCATTACATCCTGTAAGAAACCATTGTATTGTGATAGGAAGACCTGAAGTTATTTTACTCACTCACCTGTTGGCTAGAATGTGAGTCCTCTGAAGGCAGGGACTCTTCCCCGTTCATCTTTTATCCCCTGAATCTAAGTCATAAATAATAGATGAATGTTTGGGAGCTCACAGATGGGAAGTGGGCGGGGGCCAAGGCAAGGGGAGGATTGGCAGGTATGGTTAGGATACAATTCTGTGGGCAAATCATAGGAAAAAAGGTTGAGGAACTTAGTGTCTGATATATAAAACTACAAGTTATTTTAAAAGGTAGTCATAGATAATTGAAATTCATTAGCCACTGTTGACCACAGAACAGTACACCTTGTCGGTGGTACTCAGGAAGTATATTTAAATGAATGAAGGAGAGAATATTAGCTACAACAAGACAATCTGAATGGCCTCTGAATGTGCTAGAAAGTCACTTGGGTGGTCTGCGAGTTCCTTTTTTTTTGGTATGAGAAGTGCGTTTTTTAAAGCACATAATTTAGAATATATGAATGAAGAAACAAAAGTTCTGCAAAGTTAGAAAATAATTCTCTACCCACAGTTTAGCCTTCTTAGTACATGGCTGGCTGGGGAAACCAAGTCAGGGCCTGAGTCCTGTTATCTCACCTGTTAGTGATTCGAATGGCTGGAACCCATTGTTCAACTTCTTTTCGAAGCTTCTCTTGACCGGTCTTCCCTTTGGTTTCCTCCCTGGTGCCTCCATTACGCCTTATAGAATTCTACCATCAATTCTTTTTTTCCAAGTGAAAATAGCATATCGATTTTTTTTTAGTTTTTACAAAATCCTCACTTGAAACATGCACACAGCATTGAAAGAAATCCAAATCCCCTGACATCCCGTTGGAAGTCATCACATTTGTTTATGCACCTCGCTCCCACAATAGACTGGAGCTCTTTGAGAGCAGTGACTATTTCTTCTTAACTTTGTATGCATGGTGCTTAGAATGTAATAGGTGCCCAATCAGTGTTCAGTGATGGAACGAAGGAATGATCAACTTTGCTATACTCTGGCTGTGCAAAGAATAACTAGACATGCTTGCTGCCCTCAGGGAACTTGCAGTCCCAGGGAAAGAAAGCAATGAAATAAGTGAGATGCTGGCACTAGGAACAGAGTGCTATGGGGTCAACTAAGAGGTCGTGATCATTTCTCCCTGACAGGGTAAAAAGACAGACATTGAAGCTGATCCTCTATGATGAACTGCATTTTGCTGAATTAAAAATAAAAGGTGAGAAGATATTTCAGAGCGTGCGTATGAAAAAAGACACAGAACTGTTCTCAGTACAGTCAGGTCTCATGGTTTCGTGTGTAGAAATACAGGGCTCTTGGGAAGGAGAATTGGCAAGTAAGGAAATGAGCATTTGTGAAGCACTTATGTGCCAGATACTAGCTACTTAGTATCATTAGCTCTCCTTTGAGAATGTTGTGAGGTGGTGATGAGGCACATGAAAAGTAGTTATTAGGTGCAGATGAGGAGGTGCTAGAGGGGTGAGACCATTTTGCAAAATGCCTTGAAGGTCATGCAGTCAGTGTTATACAAAGATTTTAGACAGAAGAATGACATAATCAGAGCAGCGTGATTTTTTTAGTTTATAACTACCTTAACAAGACTTTTTCTTACCACCACTGGCAATCAAGTTTACCATTCTCCCCCTATAAATTGGGTCACAGTATCTCACATCTAGAAACATGGTTTACTGTTATTTCATCTATTATTTTTTACAGATTGAAGATATAATTGATGATATTATGCCTATTCACCTGTATTCCAGACCTGTTTATAGGACACCCTATCAATATTTTTAAATTTTGCTTTTTTATTTTTAAATTTTACTTTTTAAGCTCTTCTTTTTTGAGTTTTGCTCAATTTATCAGGGACCTGTTATTTGTGTCTTGATTGAATGAGTCCAAATGCTTTTTCTTTTCCACTATTTTCTTTCATCATTACATGCATCATGCTTAGAGCGTTCACATTCCATGTTTCTCTTTAGAGTGCAGCTTTGATTCTGCTTTTCTGTTGTTCTCTGGTCTCGGCATCTAAACACCACACTGTGTAATCTATTACAGAACTCACTAGGACTTTCTGTCACAGACTTTGCTGAATTTTGTGTCTGTGAACTCATGTATCGTTATCTTTCATAAGAAGACATTTCTCTGCCTTATTGGTTTCTTTTCTTTCTTTCTTTTTACATTTTGTTACTCCAAGCTGAAGATCTGCTTATCTGTGTAAGGCATCTGTCTTTATTGCTCATTTCTTCTGTTTACTTACTGACTTATTATCTAACTCTTAGGAACAAACTGATTCTAATGGACTCATATTGCTCTTTGCTTCCTTGTAGGTGGCCACTAAGAGGATGTGAGATCAAATTTTTTATACAATTATCAAATGAATAGACAAAAGGATATAAAACATCTGGACTTTGGGGTAAGCATTTGGTAGCATATGCATTAGAGAAATGGAAATGAGTTCCTTTGGTTATCGATACCACAAAATGGATCTTAGATATGACTGTAAACAATGGGTAGTTTAAAATGAAGCAGCATATGGGTGAACGATCTTGGTTTAGATTAGCAGACCTAGTAGAGTTTAAGGTCAAACCTAGCTTTGTTTAACATCTTCGTAAATAATCTAGAAGACTGATAAAATAAAAACCCTTTAATTACATGTTTTAGTGACTTCAAGCTGGGAGGTGTTAAACATGATATGAGGAAAAGACTAGAAGAGGTAGATAGATAGAATGATAAATGTTTTTTTCTCCCATTAATCAGGAAAAGTATAAAATGACAGCTTAGTGTGAGAACAATTTTAAGTCAAGTTATTAAAAGGAAAAAACATGAGTAAAGGAAGAACAACATTGAAAGAGCCCACAAAAAGCAATTTATAACATGGTATAGAAGCCCAAATAGTCATTATTCTACAGAGTTCTCTTAAAATGACTCTGATTTCTATGGAGTCATATAATTCACTGACCTAAATGCCAATATGATACAGAATCATTAAGATTTTTATGCTAGTCATAAAATCATATGCACAAATTCATGCATTTTGTACTTAATTTTTGTTTATTTTAAAAATTTATATACATATATATATATACAGAAAGATTGGTTTGGGGGGTTGATCCGTGGTATGGATTTTATCACATATTCATGGAACCACCACCACACTCCGGTGACAGAAGAGTTCCATCCTCCCCAAACAGTTCCTTTTGCTGCCCTCCTGCCACCCTAAACCTCCAGCAACCACTTAATTTCTGTTACTAGAGTTTTGTCTTTTTGAGGGCGTCATGTAAATGGAAATCATATATTATATAACTTTTTGTTGTTGTTCTTTGAGGTGGATTTTTTTTTATTATGGTCAAAAACACATCACATAAGATTTACCATCTTAACCACTTTGAAGTGTACGTTACAGTAGTGTTAACTATATGCACATTGTTGTATAGCAGATCTCTAGAACTTTTTCATCTTGCAAAACTGAAACGCTGTATCCATTGAACAACAGCTCCCCTTTTCCCCCTCCCCGAAGGTCTTGGAAACCACCATTCTATTTTCTGTTTCTAAGAGTTTGACTATTTCAGATTCCTCATATAAGTGGGATCATGTAGTATTTGTCCTTCTGTGACTGGCTTATTTCACTTAGTGTAATGTCCTCAAGGTTCATCCATGTTGTAGCATATGACAGGATTTCCTTCTCTTTTAAGGCTGAATAATATTCCATTGTATGTATATACCACATTTTCTTTATCCATTTATCTGCCGATAGACATTTAGATTGCTTCCACCTCTTGGCTATCGTGAATAATGCTACAATGGACATGAGTGTGCAAATACTTCCTCAAGATCCTGTTTTCCATTCTTTTGGATATATATCCGGAAGTGAGATTGCTGTATTACATGGTAGTTCTATTTTTAACTTTTTGAAAAGCCTCCATGCTCTTTTCCATAGTGATTGCACCATTTTATATTCCCTCAAGCAGTGCATAAGTGTTCCAACTTCTCCACATTCTCACCAATGCTTGTTATTTTTTTTTTCTCATAATGGTCATCCTAATGGGTGTAAGGTGATATCTCATTGTAGTTTTGATTCACATTTCCCTAATTATTAGTGATGTTGAGCATCTTTTCATGTGCTGTTGGCCACTTGTGTGTCTCCACTGGAGAAACATCTATTCAAGTCCTTTGCCCATTTTCAAATTGGGTTATTTGGTTTTTTGTTGTTGAGTTAAGAGTTCTTTATATATTCTTTATATTAATTCCTTATCAGATATATGGTTTGCAAATATTTTTCTCCCATTCCATAGGTTGCCTTTTCATGCTGTTGATTGTTTCTTTTGCTGAGCAGAAGTTTTTAAGTTCGAAGTAGTTCCATTTGTCTATTTTTGCTTTTGTTGCCTGTGCCTTTGGTATCACAACCAAGAAATCATTGCCAAATCCAATGTTATGAACTTTCCCCCTATGTTTTCTTCTAGCAGCTTTATGGTTTCAGGTCTTACATTTAGGTCTTTAATCCATTTTGCATCACTTTTTGTATATAGTGTAAGATAACTTCATTTTTTGCATATGGATATCCAGTTTCCCAACACCATTTATTGAAGAGACTATCCTTTCCACATTGTATATCCTTGGCACCTTGTATATGGTCAAAAATATGTGAGAGTTTATTTCTGGGTTCTCTGTTCTGTTCTATTGGTCTATATTTCTGTCTCTGTGCCAGTACCATACTGTTTTGAGCAATGTAGCTTTGTGATATGTTTTGGAATCAGGAAGTGTGAGACCTCCAGCTTTCTTTTTCTTTCTTAAGATTGTTTTGGCTATTTGAGTACTTTGAAATTCCAGATGAATTTTAGGATTTTTTTTTTTCTATCTGCAAAAATGCCATGGAGATTTTGATAGAGATTGCATTGAATCTGTAGATCACTTTGGGTAGTATGGATATTTTGACAATATTAAGTCTTTCCATCCATGAAGACAAGATGTTTTTCCATTTATTTATGTCTTTAATTTGTTTCAGCAAAGTTTTGTAGTTTTCAGTGTACAAGTCATTTGCTTCCTTGGTTAAGTTTATTCCTAAGTATTTTATTCTTTTTGATGCTGTTGTAAATGGGATTGTTTTCCTGATGAATCTACACTGACACATTATAATCACCCAAAGTCCAAAGTTTACCTGAGTGTTCGCTCTTGGTGTTGTACATTCTGTGGATTTGGACAAATGTATGGTGGTATGTATCCATTATTATAGTTTCATACGGAGTATTTCCACTGCCCTAAAAATCCTCTGTGCTCTGCCTATTCATCTCTTCCTGCCCTGCCTTCCTTATCCCTCAGCAACCATGGATCTTTCTATTGTCTCCATAGTTTTGCCTTTTCCAGAATGTCATATAGTTGGAATCATGCAGTATGTAGCCTTTTCAGATTGGCTTCTTTGACTTAGTAATACGCATTTACAATTCCTCTATGTCTTTTCATGGTTGGATAGCTCATTTCTTTTTCGTGCTGAATACTATTGCATTGTCTGGGTGTGCCACAGTCTATTTATCCATTCACCTGCTGAAGGACATCTTGGTTGCTTCCAAGTTTTGGCAATTATGAATAAAACTGCTATAAACATCCAAGTGCAGGTATTTTTGTAGTCTCAAGTTTTTGACTCCCTTGAATAAATACCAAGGATAATATGGTAAGAGTATGTTTAGTTTTGTAAGAAACTGCCAAACTGCCTTCCAAAGTAGCTGTACCATTTTGCATTCCCACCAGCAGTCCCACCTGGGACTCCACATCCTTGCCAGCATTTGGTGTCGTCAGTCTTCTGGATTTTGGTCATTCTAATAGGTGTGTAGTGGTATCTTACTGTTGTTTTAGTTTGCATTTCCCCAATGACACAGGATGTGGAGAATCTTTCATATGCTTATTTGCCACCTGTATATCTTCTTTGGTAGGTGTCTGTTAAGGTTTTGGCCATTTTTACATTGGGTTGTATGTTTTATTAATGTTAAAGGGTTCATTGTATATTTCAGATAACAGTCCTTTATCAGATATGTCTGTTGCAAATATTTTCTCCCAGTCTGTGGCTTGTCTTCTCATTCTCTTGACATTGTATTTTGCAGAGCAAAAGTTCTTAATTTTAATGAAGTCCAGCTTATCAATTATTTCTATAATGTATATGCCTTTAGTCTTGTATCTTAAAAAGGTATCACTATACCCAAGGTCATCTAGGGTTTCTCCTATGTTATCTTCTAGGAGTTTTATACTTTTGTGTTTTACACTTAGGTCTATGATCCATTTGAGTTAATTTTTGTAAGTTATACGTCTAGATTCATCTTTTTTGGTATGTGGATGTCCAGTTGTTCAAGCATCATTTGTTGAAGAGAGTGTCTTTGCTCCACTGAATTGCCTTGTTCCTTTGTCAAAAATCATTTGACTATATTTATGTGAGTTTATTTCTGGACTCTCTTTCCTGTTCCATTGATCTATTTGTCTGTGCTTTCACCAGTACCACACTGTCTTGATTACTCTAGCTTTATAGTAAGTCTTGAAGTCAGGTAGTGTCAGTCCTCCCACTTTGTTCTTCTCCTTTAATGTTGTTTTGGCCATCCTGTCTCTTTTCCCTCTCCATATATATACTTTAGAATCAGTTTGTCAATACCCATAAAATAACTTGCTGGGATTTTGATTGGGATTGCATTGAATCTATAGATCAAGTTGGGAAGCACTGACATCTTGACAGTATTGAGTCTTCCTATCCATGAACATGGAATAGCTCTCCATTTATTTTTTTATTTTTTAAATTTTTTGCAGGGAAAGATTCACCCTGAGCTAACATCTGTTGCCAATCTACCTCTTTTTTTTCCTCCCCAAAGCCCCAGTGCATGGTTGTATATCCTAGTTGTAAGTCCTTCTAGTTCTTCTATGTGAGCTGCCACCACAGCATGGCAACTGACAGATGGGTGGTGTGAGTCCATGACTGGGAAACAAACCCAGGCTGTCAAAGCAGTGAGAGCACTGAACTTTAACCACTAGACCATCAGGGCTGGCTCTCTTCATTTGTTTAGCTTTACTTTGATGTCATTCATCAGAGTTTTGTAGTTTTCCTCATATAAATCTTGTACATATTTTGTTAGATTTATACCTAAGTATTTCATTAATTTTGAAGACTAATGTAAATTGTGTTTTTAATTACAAATTCCATTGTTCCCTGTTGGTATAGAGAAACATAATTGACTTTTTAATATTATCCTTGTAGCCTGCAATCGTCCTATAATTTCTTATCAGTTCCGGGAGGTTTTTGGTTAATTCTTTTGGATTTTCTACATAGACAACCATGTCACCTGTGAACAAAGACAGTTTTATGTCTTCTTTCCCAATCTGTGCACCTTGTATTTTCTTTTCTGGTTTATTGAATTGGGAAGGACTTCCAGTATGATGAAAAGCAGTGGTGAGAGGGGACATCCTTCCCTCGTTCCTGATATTAGCAGGAAAGCTTCCAGTTTGACACTATTAAGTATGATGTTAACTGGAGGTTTCTTGTAGATAGTCTTTGTCAATTTGAGGAGGTTCCCCTTTTTTCCTAGTTTACTGAAAGTTTTTGTCATAAGTGAGTGTTGTATATTAATATTTTTGAAGTTAAAATTCTTTTTAGGTGAGGTTAATTTTTTTACATATTAATAGAAATTGCATTCATATGCAAAAAAATCTGTGGCCATTGCTACCACTGAATAATAAGACCTGACTGGTAAGAATCAGGCAGCTGTGGTCAGTTCTCCACATAAGGATGCAGTCTTCCTTTTATTTGCTCATTCCCTCACAATCTCAATTCTATATTGTAAAAGGTTACAAAATGCTGAGATTTTCTTCAAGAAACCTAGAATTCCCCTTTAACTGGCTACTCCTCCAACTCATCTCTAGTCAAATGATCTTACTTGAAGAGGAGCCCAGGAAGGAATTTCACTCCCTTTTATTCATTAGACTTGTAGCTCAGAGTCCTAAGCGGACTTTGAAATACTAGAAACATATCAGGCAAATATTCTGGGGTCTAGACAGTTTCAACACCATTTGTTGAAAAGACTAGCCTTTTCCCCATAAAATCGCCTTTGTACCTTTGTCAAAAATCAGTTGGGTATATTTATGTGGGTATATTTCTGGATCTACTTGGTTCCATTGATCTATGTGTTCTATTGTGAGTCTTCTGATTGTGTTCTTTTTTTCAAAAGTGTTTCAGCTATTCTAATTTCTTTGCCTTTCCATGTACATTTTAGAATCAGTTTGTTTGTATCTACAAAAATTCTTGTTAGGCTTTGATTGGAATTGCGTTAAACCTATAGAATTGGCATCTTTACTACACTGAGTCTTTCAATCCGTGAATACAGTATGTCTCTCCATTTATTCAGATCATCTGTAATTTCTTTGTTGTTTTGTAGTTTTCAGCATTGTGTACATTTTTTTAGATTTATGCCTAAGTATTTTATTTTTTTGAGCTCTTGTAAATGGTATGTTTTATAATTTTTTCAAATTCCAATTGTTCATTGCTAGTATGTAGAAACACAATTGATTTTTCTGTTGACTTTGTGTATCCTAAAACTTTACTAAACTCACTTATTAGTTCTAGGAGGGGTTTTTTTTGTGAGAAAATTTGGATTTTCTACTTAACAATCATGTCCTCTGTGAGTAGGGTGAGTTTTCTTTCTTCTGCACCAGTGCCCTCCCCCAGGTCTCAGGCTGCCTTAAGTCTAGGCCAAGGGATTCTGCAGGGAGAAAAATGGTAAACCCACTGCCATTTCTGTGTTATTTAAAATTCTGGTCTTCTTCTCCAATTTACCTGCTACTATTTACTTTTTGGAGTGAACAAAACAGCTGCTCCATGCATTCTTTCCAGGTGTCATAGCTGCATTCAGTGGGAGACAGGGCAGAGTGTGCTTACTCCATCTTACCCGGAACCAGAAGCCTTCTGATTTATATTTGCCATTATAAATTACAGAGTCTTTATTAGGAAATTTTCAAACTAAAATGTTATTATTGCTACCCTTAAGATCATTTGCATGTCTTGCTTTTCTCTTCTTTCCTTACCTACTTAACATTCTTTACCTAAATGGCCCACCCAAATATGTACAGCAGAGGAAGAAAACACCCAGAATCAAAGAGTAAAGGGCAAGATAAGGGCATCCAGAGTGTTTAAAAGCCTGATAAAATCAGGCAGTATAAACTGTGAAGCATGTTTCTTATAATTAGAGCAACTCAAAGATTAAAAAATTCTGTTTCATAGGAATGAGCTTCTTATCATTAGAGGCTCTAAGAAGAGGTTAAATAACCACCTGGTGTAGGTGATTGCAGGGAATGAAAGCCCTAAATAGGAGGTTGTATTCGTTAAAATTTCAGGTCTCTCCTAGACTCTCTTAAGATAGAAACTGAATTAAGAATTTTTAAAAAGTCAAGGGTGAGAGCAAACAATCATATTGACCTATCAACAAATACATATTAATTAGCTACTATTTATCTGGCTATTGGTTGGGCATTTCTCCTACACAAGCGAACAGACACTCCCTTCTTCAAGGAGCTATGGAGAGAGACACACACATAAACAGGCAGTTATGAGTCAGTATGACAAGTACTACAGTGGGGGAAGTACAAGATGTTATGGAGTCTATCAGCAGCAGAGAAATCTTCATAGGAGGGGAAATTCTAAACAGAAGTTCCAATGGAAATCAGCCAAGCAGAAGGAGGAAGGGTGGAGTGGCTGTTCTAGGAAGCGAAAACAACCTGTGCAAAGGCCTTGAGGCAGGAGAGTGTGATGCAGTCCTGGAATGTGCTTGCAATTTGACACTATAGGCATGTCAAATAGTATCATCCCTTTCCAGGAGGCTGAAAGCCACCATTTCATTTTTCCCAGTTGTTTGGATGTGTGTTTGCATATTTGAGAGCAATGGCACATTGCTAAAACTTGTGCATAGCAGTCTTAAACTTTATACATTTCCTTTAATTTTTATTTCAGCCTTTTTTGTCAAATCTATAAACAATATATGACCAAGTTTTTACAAATATAAATCCTGGAGTCTTATGATAGGGAAGTTCAATTCGTTCATATTTATTGTGATGATTTTTTTATTCATTTCATCTTTTTTTGCATGTGTGTGAGGAAGACTAGCCCTGAGCTAACATCTGTTGCCAATCCTTCCTCTTTTTGCTGAGGAAGACTGGCTCTGGGCTAACATCCGTGCCCATCTTCCTCTACTTTATATGGGATGCCGCCATGGCATGGCTTGACAAGTGGTGCGATGGTCTGCACCCGCGATCCAAACCTGTGAACCCTGGGCTGCGAAGCGGAACACGTGAACTTAACCGCTATGCCAACCAGGCCAGCCCCCATTTCCTCTTTTTCAATGCTTACTATTTATCAGATTTTATTTAAATTCCTCTTTTTTCTCTCTTTACTTTTGTTGGAATTGATCATACTTTTTTTTTTTTCTTAATCTTCCTGGTAATTTAGAAGATCTACATATTTGTATTTAGTGGGTAGTTATCTTACTATTTTTTTCTTAGAGGTTTACATATAAAGTTTCATCTTACTATTTTTAATAGTCATATTTAAACCATCAATTCTCTATAAATATGACAAAATCAAATGTTTATTCATTTTCCCAATTAGAAGATATTTTTTCCATTCCATTTCTGCACTGAGACAAGACTCAGACAAGACAAGACAAGAACATTTTTATTTCCCCAATCTTGATTTCTGGCCTGATTGCCCTCATCCAACACTCTCTGCCAAACAAATGAACAAATAAAATACCTCCTTGGTTTACTAAGAAAATTCATAATGTTGGTTTCAGGTCTTTATCAAGTTTTCCTTGATCAAAAAAAAAAAAAAATGTTGGTAGGCAACCTCTTCACTGAAGCATTCATTCAACAATATTTATTGAGCACTTACTATATGCCAGACACTGCTTTAGGCTCTAGAGATACAGCCATGTACAAGTATCGTTGGGAGAGTTTGAGAAAAACCAAGTAGAAAAAATGTGAAGAAAAACAGGCTTATAGGAAGCCTAGGTGATAGGAAGTGACAGGGTGAGTGGATGGGTGTGCATGGGGTGAGACTGGGCTCTGAGAAGATACTGTTGGTTCATGTTTGGGCTGGGACCAGAATTAAGAGAAGCCATGAGGACACCAGTGGGCAGAGCACTTCAGGCAGAGGGAACTTCATGCACGACAATCAAACGGTTGGGGATTGGTCTTAGAGGTAGGCAGAGGCAGTTTTCAAAGGGCTTTAGGGGCTCAGGTAAGGAATTAGGACTTTTATTCTAAGTGTGATGCAAACTCATTAGAGGTTTATTTTTAAATTTTTTAAAGAAAAATTTCAAATGTATGTAAAAGTAGAGAGAATCGTATAAAGAACCCTCATCTAGCCATCACCCAGCCTTAACAATTATCAACACGTGGCCAATCTTATCTCATTCATACACCTACATGTCTCTGAAATACTTTGAAACAGTCAACATATCATTTCATCCTTCAGTATTTCCGTATGTGTTGTTAAAAGGTAAGGACTTTTTTTTAATCACATCTAAAAATTAGTGATATTTACTTAATATAAACAAATATCCAGGTAGTGTTCAGGATTCCCAATTGTCTCAAAATTGTTTTTCAGAGTTGTTTAAATCAGAATTCCAAATAGGTCCATTTATCACAATAGGTTGACAGGTCTTTTAAGTCCCTTTTATTCTGTACACATCCCCCTTTTTTTTCTCTTTGCAGTTTATTTATTGAAGAAAGTGAGTTGCTTGGTCCCTAGCACTTCCTACAGTATAGATTTTGCTGATTGCATCCTCAATTGTGTTGTTACACATGTTTCTCCTCATTCCACGGAGTTCCCGTAAATTGTTAGTTAAAGATAGAGCATTCACACTAAGGTTTGATTTTTTTTTGACAAGAATATTCCATCAAAAGATACATTATATCTAGCCTTCTCCTGTCTTGTGATGTTACCAGCCATTGTTTAGGTGCCTTAATTCATTACGAACTGTGAAAAGGTTTTATTTAATTATATCATTCCTTCTTTGTTTATTAACTGGAATTTTCCTACAAAGAAACACTTCCCCTTAACAACCGTTTGGTTACCTTTAATGTCGTGGGTTGACCTGTGTCGCCCTCCAAATTCATACGTTAAAGTCCTAATCCCCTGCCCCTCAGAATGTGACTGTATTTGGGGACAGAGTCCCTAAAGAGGTGATTAAGTTAAGAGGAGGCCGTGAAGGTGGACCCTAATCCATTCTGACTGGTGTTCTTAAGAGAAGAGGAAATTTGGACACACAGAGAGACACCAGGATATGTGCACACAGAGGAAAGACCATGTAAGGACACAACGAGAAGGTGGTCATCTGCAAACCAAAGAAAGAGGCCTTGAAGAAATGACACCTCGATCTCAGACTCCAGAATTGTGAGAAATAAATTTCTGTTGTTTAAGCCACCCAGTACTTTGTTATGGCAGTCATAGCAAACTAATACACTGAGGTAAATTTGTATAGGAAAAGCAAAATATATGCTTGATATTACTTATTTGCCTTTATTTACCAGTTTTTAGAATAATGAGTTGGTTCCTTAGCATCTTCCAAAAGTGACCAATTATATTTTTTAAGTTTCATTGTGGACTCATGAATTTGAATAATTTATTGACATTTTAAAATTTATTGCAGTTATTATTTTTATTGATACAAGAATTGTCCCATTCTTGGCTACTGAAAGACTCTTCCAGTTGGCTTAGTCCCTAAGGCCATGACTAAGGTCTTCTGTCATGGCCTTAGTGTCTTTGACAACTTCCTTAGTTTCTGATGTGACAAGACATTCCAGACTCATCTCTAATTTCCTGCTCCAGACCTGGAATCAGCCATTTCTCCAAGTCACCCTGGTTCCCTTCGGTGGGAATGGTCGGGGCTAGGACACTAGTGGTACTCATCATGACCAAGCTCCTTGTTTTTTCCAGCCCTCTTTAGGGCACAGAGCTAAGAAATTCTTTTTATAAAAGAAAATTCCATACACCACAAGTTTATATTGATACTTCAAATTCAAGACTGTAAGTTTTAATTTAAACTCTTTAATTTGTATTTTCTTTCTCCCATGACCAACTAATTCCATTTCCCAATGATATCAACATAATTACTCATCTGCTTTATCCCACAATTCATCCATACAACAATCTCGAATAACAATACTCAACACTACCACTAACAATATGATTATTAAGGCAGTTTAAGAATTTCCTCAAATTTTTTTGTCCTTTGGTAATAGCTCGAAGAGATGCACTTGAATTAGTTCCTCATTATGTGGATATGCCACCAATTCAATATACAGTCAATTCATTTTTTTATTTTGCTTTTTGTTTTTAGGGATTGCTTGTTTTAAAGATATGTATTCACATGGTTAGAAAGTCAAAACTACAAAACAATGTAGATCAACAGGTATTTTCACCACTTTGTTCCCTTTCTTTCCAAAGACAATTTAAGTTTGATTTTACTTCCATTTAAAAAAAGAGTGTTGGTGAGAATGTGGACAAATTGGAACCGTCATACATTGCTGGTGAGATTGTAAAATAGTATAACTGCTGTGGAAAACAGTTTGATGGTTCCTCAAAAAATTTAACATAGAATCAGTATTTGACCCAGTAACTCTACTCCCAGGTATATACACCAAAGAATTGAAAACAGGTACTTAAACAGACATTTGTGCGTAAATGTTCATAGCAGCATTATTCACAATAGCCAAAGGTGGAAACAAACCAAGTATCCATCAACAGATGAATGGGTAAACAAAATGTGGCATATATATACAATGCAATATTATTTAGCCATAAAGAAGAATGAAGTTCTGTTTTAGACCACAAAATGGATGAACCTTGAAAACATTATGCTAAGTAAAATAAGCCAGACATAGAAGGACAAATAACTGTGTGACTCAACTTACATGAAATATCTAAAATAGGCAAATTCATAGAGACAAAAAAGTAGATTAGAAGTTACCAGAGGCTAGAGAGAGGGGAGAATGAGGAGTTATTGCTTAATGGGTGCAAAGTTTCTGTTTGGGGTCATGGAAAGGTTATAGAAATAGTGGTGATGATTTCATGACATTGAAAATACTATTAATGCTATAAATTGTACACTAAAAGTGGTTAAAATGGAAAAAAAATTGACATATATTTTTTAATCTCTCCCTCCATTTTTACATAAATAGTAGCATACTCTCTACACTTTTCTCCATCTTGCTTTTTTCACTGAACAATAATCCAGTATCAGTCTATAGTAGCATATACAGATATTTCTCATTCCTTTTACAGCTGCAGAGTACTCTATGATATGAATATATCATAGTTTATTCAAGTCCCCTAAAGATGGAAAACTGAGCTGTTCATTGGAGATTTTTAAAGTAAAAACGTGATATAATTCTGATTTACATTTCAAAAAGGTCACTGGCTGATATGTGGAAAATGGACTGTAGAGGGGTGAGTAAGAAGGGAAGCAGAAAGTGAAGGCCTTTACAAACACCCTGAAGAGACCGTGGTTACTTGAACTATGGTGGTAGCATTAGAGATAGGGAAAATTAGTGAATTCCACATTGTGATTGTGATGGAGACTACAGAACATTTTGATGGGCTGAATGTGGGAAGTAAGGGGTAAAGAAAAGCAAAGGTTACTCCTAATTTTGAGGCTTCCTAAGTTAGGTAGATGGTGGTGCTATGGATGGAGAAGACTGGGGGAGAAGCAGGTGTTAGTCGTTTTGTTTGTGTATGTTGTTGTTGGTTTTTGTTTGTTTCGTGAGGCGAGAAATCAGGAGTTCTTCTTGGGAGACCCAGGTAGAGATATTAAGTAAGTCATTTGGAATATGAATATGGAGTTCAGTGGAGATGTTAGGAGTTAGAGTAAACATTTTGGGAATTATTGGCGTATAGATGGCATTTAAAGCCATGGGAGTGGAAGAGCTTACGTAGGGAGTCAGTGGAGCTGGAGCCAAGAAAGAGGTCGCTATGCTAGCCCTGGTCCATGCCAACAATGGAGGAGGAGCAAGCAGAGAAGCCTGAGGAGCAGCCCCTAAGGTGGGGAGGGGGGAACCAGAAGAGTGCAGTGTCAGGAAATCCAAGAGAAGAAAGTGTTTTAAGAAGGAGAGAGTCATCCACGTCCATAGTCATGTCAAATGCTATGGATAGGTGGAAGACGATGGCTAAAAGAAGTAACCACTGGCTTAGGCAACAAGGAGGTTATTAGTGACTTTCACAAGAGACGTTTAAGCAGAGGGATGAGAGAAGGGGAAGTGAGGAATAGGAAACAGGGAGGTCAAAGAAGGGTTTTGGATGGAGATTCTCAATCATGCTCGTAATGCTCTCCTTGTGAAGAGGAGGAGAGTGATGACACAAGAAGGAGAGGGGTAATTGGGTAGAAACATCCATGAGGTGCACACTCACTTAACAGTTACACTGCAGGTCTTAGACATGTTATCATCATCCATTTAGATTTAACTAGACGTATCACAGGATTCAATGTTCCTCCTATTCCTTGTACTTTTAATTTCTTCTTATCTTGAGATAGTCTCTGGTTTCAATTTGTTTGCAGTTCTTCCTTGGGCAGTTTCCTCAGAAAAAGCCATGGTTGTGTATTTATCTGAGCCCTTTGTGTGTTGAAAATGCCTTTTCTTTTGCCATCGTTTGGCTGTGTAGTGGATTCTCAGATCCCTCACTGTCCTCTAAATGTGGTTTTACTCTTTTCTATCTTCCAGTGTTGAATATGAGAAGACTGATACTCATTTTCTGTATAAAGTAACCAGTTCTCTTTGACTGAAGACTTGCAAGACTTCATCCTGGGGATATTAATGGAATTTCACCAGGATATGACTAACTTTTTTCATTATTCTGGACTTTGACTTGATGATCTTGATCAATCCAAAGCCCTAAGTCTTCTTCATTCTTTTCCTTTTGGGACTTCTAAAATTAGTAATTTTTTTCATGGTTCATGAATTTGCTCTGGGCGGTGGAATATGTTCTCCATCCAGTCTACTTAAATTGTGATGGAGGGTTTAGCAGTAACCGTTTTGTTTTTCAGCTTGTTGAAATTTTAAATTTTAAGTGGACAATCAAGTTCTGCCTTTCCAGAAAACTTCTTTTGTGCTTTAATTACACCCCTTCAACACCCTCTACATTATTCTTAAAGTGCTCTTTTATTCCTTCAATTAAGTCTCCTTCCTAGGCACCAACTGCTTTGGTTATTTGGTAGCTTGCCTCCTTCAAGTTATAGTATCCTCCTAAATGGTTAGTGGTCTTTGTGGCCGATTCATATCTTCGGGTATAAAATCCCTCAGTAGGTGGAGAGCTGAGCTGTATCGGCCAGTGTTAGAAGAGAGGTGTCTACTCAAGACAGCTGGTGCCCCTCATCCCAGGCACAATGGGATCTATTGTCTTTACTCCTGACTCACCACAGAAACAAGGCTCTTTCACAGCTTTTGAGTCCTGACTTTGTAAACAGTGATGTTCTGAACCTGTAACTTCTGTCCCAGAACCCAAGGCCTCTGATGTATCTGGCTGCTCCTCCAGGCTTCAGCAATAGTGGACACTTGTCTGAGTGGCCTTGGAATCAAAAGGGAAGGGAGTCAGGAATTTGAGCTCAAAATCTCCTTTAATTTGATTCGATTTGATTTTTGTCTGTAACTTTTAGATCATTGCCCCAGAGCACAAGAACAAAATGTTGGCACATTTAAATACATACACTGTGTTGTAATATGAGGTTATATAACAGATGATTGTTGATAGAGCTTTTAAGTATACATAATTAATTGGGGTGTATCACTAGTTGGAGTCATAATGAGAGCAAATTCTATTTTAAAATAAATTGAATCCTAAATACATTTTTTGTTTCAAGTAAGAACTTTGCCATGAAATACCAGACACATCTTAAATGTCCCATTAGGGATTAAAGAGTATGATTAAAATTCAGGTTAGAGTTTGTAGTTTAAGGTTACCTCATGAGAGATCATGTGTGTGGGTTTCTGAATAATTTTTGCTTAAATTTAGCTAATTCCATCAGTAAGCTAAAACGGAGGGTGGAAATTTAACATTAGATGTTTAAACACCAATAGACATTTAGATGTGTTAGAAAATTGCAGAGATGCTGTTACCCATCCTAAACTCTGCTAATTCAAAAAGTTTTAATCACCCTGGTTCAGTTAATGTCTCTCAATAAATTATAAGTTCACAAAGTGTTTGTCAGGCCAAACTCTGATCCAGGCTTGCCTCGCTGTGATGCAAACAGTGGCCACAGGCCAAGGACGCTCCGTGCTCTCATGCTGAAATACGAGCTGGGCTCCGGGAAGACCAGAGAAGCCTAAACAAACATCTGGGCCCTTCAAGCTGCTTACTATTTTCAGTTTTTATAACAGTCGTCTCCGGATTTCTATATAAAAACCAAACGTACTGCGTACTTTTCCTCAGAAGAGACATGAAAATCTTCAGATTGCAGCCCAACTTGGTTTCCAACAAATTGTCTTTTGCCTCTGCAATCTCTCCATTTCCATGCTCTCTTCTCTTTTTATTTTTTCTTTCTGAATTTTGATTTTTCCTCAAATTACTAAGAGGTATTTAATTAATACCTACTAATGACAAATCTATGAATAGGAAAATCCATCTGTCACAATAGTAGGGGGTGCACTTAAATAACCAACAATTTAAGATAATAAACAGATGCACCGTCTAGAACTAGAGCCTGAACCTCTGACAGTGATAGTCAACTCGTGGCCTACAAATGTGCTTGGTTTGGCCAACTTGGTGTTCTTTTAAAAAATTGAATATGAATGACATTAAGTGGAATGCACTTCTCCCAGTTCACGCCAGACCAAATAGTCTTAAACTTTCTCTCACATTTACCCTACCTGAATGGCCTCGGAGTCAGCTAACTTTGAACCTGGTTAGAATTTTCGTGGAGAAAGACCTCAAAGCTGCGTTTCTCAAATGTGCATTGAGGAGTCCTGAGGTACGGTCCAGGGCTGTGCGTGTTTAAGGAGCATTTCAGGTGATTCTGTGGAGGTGATTTGGGGCCACAATGAAGAAACACCACCTGAAAGATTTTCCAAATAGTCTTTGTGTGTGTGTGTGTGACAAAAATCAAATCAAATAAAAATAATTTCTACACTTTAATGGTACTGTAGAAAATTGACAGATGGATAAATGAGAATGATGCATTTCATTAATTCATCAGTTCTCTTTTTTTGCTAAATACACTGCAGTCTATGAAGGAAAATAAAAGGTGAATATTTTAATAGGAATTTTGTATGGAAAGCAATTAAAACACCATGTATGTGCACATAGGACTGATAATGTTACCAAATGTGAAAACACTTTTCTTTCCTAGCTCTCCCAAAAGTGACATCATATTTTTTCAGTTTAACTTCCTAAAAATTTATTTAATGGAAAAACTTTTTAATATTAGAGATGGTTTTTTAAAAAAAGGAAAATTTTCTCAACTTTGTAATAAAGATTGCTGAATTAACTTGAATTATTACCTTTAATCCAATTATCCTAAATAAAATAATTGACTTAGGCACTAATGATGTGAACTAATTTACCGTTAAATCTAAATTAGGCAGCATCTTTACACTGTGAAACACATGATTTACTACCACCATTCTTCTGAAAATTCTGAACAATTTTCTTTAAAATTGGTCTAGACATTTTTTTAAGTTGGAAAAGTAGGCAACATTTCTCTAAGTGGTTTTTTTCTCTCCTTTCTTTAAAGAAGTTTTTCCTCTGATTTTTAAAGGTTGTGCACAGGCGCCGGCCCAGTGGCATAGTGGTTAAATTCGCATGCTCTGCTTTGGGCGGCCAGGAGTTGGCGGGTTCGGATCCCGGGCACAGACTGACATACCGCTTGTCAAGCCATGCTGTGGCAGCATCCCATATAAAGTAGAGGAGGATGGGCATGGATGTTAGCTGAGGGCCAATCTTCCTCAACAAAAAGAGGAGGATTGGCAGCAAATGTTAGCTCAGGGCTAGCCTTCCTCACACACACACACAAAATTTGAGCACAAAGTCATACAATATAGAAAAGTAGAAAAAGCAAAACATTATCCATAAACTCACCCATCTACAGAGGCTGCTTTACAAAATTAAATAAATATTTGTGTACCACAAAAAGCAATGGTTAAATAAACAAATGAAATGCAAATTTCACAGAACTGCATAAAATGAAAAGTAAAATTCTTCTTTCCCAAGTCAATCCTGATAGGTGGCTCTTTTTCCAGTGGTTAACATTATATCTTTAAATAATATATTTAGTACATTAATTCTTTTCTTCCTTTCATTTTAGGTAAAACTTGCATTCTGTTAAGTTGCACACAAATCTTAAGTTGGCTCAAAGAAATTGTATGTATGTCTACAACCATGTCACTGCTAACTGCTACCCAAACTGAGCTACAGGACATTTCAACTCCTAGGAGTCTCCATCTTACCCCTTCCCAGTCAGTACTCTTCCCCTAAAGATAATCACTCTTCTCCTTTATCAACACAGATGAGTTTTGCAAGTGTTTGAATGTTATGTAAATGGAATCATATAGTATATACTCTTTTCAATCAGATTTATTTCATTCAACATAATGTATGTAAGATTCATCCATGTTTTAGGTATATCAGTGGTTCATTTTTCATTCCATAATACAACTATATCACAATTTATCTAGCCACTATATTGTTGATAGACATTTGGGTGGTTTCCAGTTTTTGTCTATGATGAATAATACTGCTATGACTATTCTTGAACATGTCTTTTTATGGACATAAGCACTCAATATATCTTGGGTATATATTATGGAGTTCGATTCATCAGTCTTTTTTCTTTTGTCCTTACAAGAAATCTTTATCTGCCCCAAAGTCATGAAAATATTCTCTGATGTTTTCTTGTAGAAAGCTTTTTGTGTTACCTTTCACATTTGGGTTTAAGATCTATATTGAATTAACTTTTGTGTATGCTGTGAAGTAGGTCAAGATTCTTTTTTTTTCCTCCCAAGTATATATCTACTGGACCCAGTATCATTTACTGAAAGGAATATCCTTTCCCCACTGAGTTGTAGTAAATAAGTCACCTCTATCATAAATAAGTTTTATATATATATATATATATTTATTTATTTATTTATATACCTGTTGCTGGATCTCAGTTGCATTCCATGTATGTATTTGATTATTTGTACATCACTACCACACTCTTAATCACTGTAAATTTATAAGCATTGACATCTGGTAGTTAAAGTCATCCATCTTTGTTCTTTTTCAAGATTTCCCTGGCACTTATAGGTCCTCTGCATTTCTATATAAATTTTAAAATCAGCTTGTCAATTTAAAATATTTAAAATAACCCGCTAGAATTTTGCTTGGGATTGAATTGAATTTATAGATCATTTTGGGCAAAATGCACATCTTAATAATCTGTGAACATGATATTATCACTCCGTTTAAAAAATATTATCTTTAATTTCTTTCCGCAATGTTTTGTCCTTTCAGTGTACAAATCTTATGGCTCTTTTGTTAGATATATTCCTTGGTTTTTGATGGTTTTTTGTGCTATTTTATATGGTATTTCTGAAATTTTTATTTTCTACTCTTTTTCTTTCTAGTATGCAGAAGTAAAATTGATTTTTCTATATTGACCCTGTATCTTGCAACCCTGCTAAATTCTCCTATTTATTCTAATAATTTGTAGATTCTTTTGGACTTTCTCTGTACATGTCATGTCACCTACAAATAATGACAGCCTCACGTCAAGAACTGTGAATGGTCTGAGATTTTACTCTACTTGCAAAGTAATAAGTAAGCTTGCCACTATTTCTCGCACGTTGACAGAGACACAAGTCTCCTGGGTCAAGATGAAAGACTTTTTTACTCACAACAAAAGCAGCATTCAGAGTGTCAGCATGTTTGTGTCAATTCCAAGCCTCAATTTGCACAGCGCAATGCAGATGGGCCTAGATGCACACACAGTGGGTCGTGTTACAAGAGAGGAACACTGAGCTGGAGGAACCTTCTGTTTTGCAGCACCCAGTAACCACGACTTCTCCTTATCCCAGAAGCAGACGTGACCTCATTCCTCAAGGTTGCTTGCTGCAAACACAGCCCTAAGGAGTGGTCAGGGCCTTGCATTCTTGGCATGATCACAGGATGTGTAGGAACGGGAGAGCCCCATGGAGGAGTGTCTTCCAACAGCATCCACCCCTCAGATTTACACCATCTTGGCTTCTGGCCTGACCAGGGCCCCATGGACATGGGCAGGTTGTGTTCACTGGCAGGCTTTACTTTGGATTGTATGGGCATTAACAACAAGGAGGTAAGCTGCCCCATCTTAACCCCAGATGCCAAAATAAGGAATAACCATTAATTGGCCAGTGGGGGGCTTGACTGGACGTTCTTCAGGGGCAAAGGTGCTTTGCCCTTTTGTCTAATTATCCCTTGTGAGGGTTTGGAGTTACTTCAAACTGCTTTGCCTTTTTTGAGGCCCCTCCCCATTCTAGGAGCCCCGACTGTTTTTAAAGGGCAGCTCTAAGGCGCCTGTTCTGCCAAAGCAGGATGCTCTGGAAGGAGGGGAAAGCAGGGCAAAGAGAGGGATCTCACTGTCTCAGCTGTTCTGAATGCAGTTCTTTAATTAATCACCGGGGTTAGCTGCCGGCTTGCTCCCACTCTTTCTATTTGCTGGGGAGTCGTGGACTGCGGTGTCTTGGGAAGGGTTGCTTTGGGCTGCTGTTTTATTCTGCTCTGTTTTCTTGAAGCTTCCTATCCTTCTGCTTCTTCATTCAGGATTTCCTCGAACTTCCTGTTTTAAGGTGACTTCCCTCCTTGTTTTCTCTGTTATGTTTTCATTTCTTAAAAAAATAAATTTTTCCTGCTATTTCAGTGGGACCTTGGGAGACAGAAGAAGTAAACAGGAACTCTCACTTCTCTGTCTGGAAGCCTATAATTTTTCAAGGACTCAGCATCATAAAAAGAGCATCATGAGATCCCTGTTTCCTCGGCCACCTGTCTCCTCCCCTTCACCTTCCCTCTTTCCTCCTCTCTACTTCCATATATTCAGCCCATAGGCAAACTGCAGGTCAACAAACGCTATTAAAATAAAAAGCAAACAGAACAGCAGTTATTTTCAGAATGTTGGTTCTCTCACTCTTTTGCTGATTCAAAAAGCATTTTCTGACTGTCTCCTGTGTCTGTCACCAGTGTAGGCACCGGGAATACAAAAACCTGTAAGTCCCTAACTTTCTAGGGGTCTGAAGACCAGTAAGAGAGAAACAGTCAAAGAAAAAACAGGCCAAGGGGTAAGAGTATATGTTCACATTATGTACTCCTTGCAAGGGGAGACTGGGGCAGGGGAGTGACTCTGACTGAGAAGGGTGGGCAGGAAGAGGATCCACTGAGAAGTTGGGGAGTGAAGCTTCCCCACAGGGTCATGTACCAGCTCAGTCTCAAAAACTCAACAGGATTGTCCCAGTCAGGCAAAAGGGAAGGGTACCTCATACAGCATAACCCATACAAAGGCAGAGCCATGAGATGACATGGCAAGTTCGGGGATGTCTGTGTTTCCAGAGCTCAAATGTATAAGGGGAAAGGTGGGAGAAGGGGCAAGAAGGCCTTCAAGGGCCTAGTAAGTCACCGTACAGAGTTAGAACTTGGCCAGTGTTTCCTGAAGGGTGGTACAAAGATTATTTCAGTTCATGCATATGTTAGAAACACGAACCAACACACCAGATCCCTGATTTTGCAAATATTAACACTTCGGGCAAGGCTAGTAGGTAACACTGTTGGGATCCACCTTAAGAGGCCGATGTACAGGTGGGTGTTCACACGTGCTCATAAATGTTCCAAGCCTTCAGCGACCACCAAACTTAGAGAAACTGTTGGGATTCGAGGGATTTGGGGCTGATAAGGAGAAAGGTACAAACACGGGAGGCCAGCACACCACAAGATTTGTTGGGTCGTGCTTAGACAGGGTTGCATGTGGGGAAGTCCGTCACAGAAGGATTCTGTCCAGAGGCTACCGGGTGGGGGCCACCACCCAGAAGGAGAGGATGGCAAGGGAACTCCCAGGGGAGAGGGAGGCCAGAGAGTGGCTTACGTGTCTGGATGATGTCCCTCAGCAACATGATGTGGGGCGAGGTTTCACAGGGTATGCAAAGCAGGTGGGCCCTAAATGGCTTAGAATCTGCTTATTTGGGCTACTTTTTAAATAACTGGATGTGTAAAAATTTGGCACCAGTGGGCTTTTAAGCTAAAGAGTCTCCGCCTGCAGTGAAGAATAAACAATGTAGGGACCGATACCCAGAGGCCCTCTTTGGCTCATTTATGCAACAGTCTTTGTTCCATTGAGTTCCTGAATCCTGCAGTTTGCAAATGTGATTTATAGCAATGTATTTAAGTGAATGAACTCATGTTACAACAAAATAGTTCAGCTCTCCTTTGAAGCTGTATTTCTTTTCATTTAGTATAATTCAAAATAAACCCAACCGATTTAATTTTATTTGGCTTCAAAACAATTTGCATTAAGTTTAAACTAAGGAGCCGATTTGGCAGTTAAGAGCACAGACTGGAGTCAGAAAGACCTGAATCCAATGTCTAGCTTTACAACCTAGGTCACTTCTATCTGCCTCAGTGTCCTCGTATGTCACATGAGGATAATGGCGTCTACTTCATTATGGTTATAGGATTAAACAAAGTGATGCAGGTGGAGCAGGATGTTAGACTCTTCTGGCCTTGATATCAACTGAGGGGACTGCACAGTGGAAATCAGAATACCAATGTGAGTGAAAGACGAGACACCCCCTACCCCACTAAGTGTAGAACTTACAGTGGGGACACGGGAGGTATTTATCAATGACTCTTAAACTCCCTCACCCACCCAGAGAACAAAGGTTAAAGCGTGAAAGAGAATTTTGTGGGGAGATTGTTGAAGCAATCTCTTTGGAGAGGGTGGCTGCAGAGTTTGAAGTTCCTAATCCACCTCTTTGCACGGAGCGGTAAAGGTGTCACTTTCTATTGCTGTTTAGTGGAGTGGGTGGGAGCAGGTTTCAATGGAACCCCGTGGAGAACACAGAACAGTTTCCTACAGCTGTGAAACAAAGAGAACTGGGCCAGACCTTTGCCTACGTGGACTGAGGTCTGACTCAGAGCGAAGCCCAGAGAGGGAGGGCTCTGGGTTTGGCTTGGCCTGCACTCCTGTAGTTGTTGGGGGCAGTCATGCTGGAGGGTTCTCAGTGGACCACGTGGTGGGTCTCATAGGAGAAAGCTGACTCCTAGACAATAGGACTGCCAGAAAAGTGAGGACAGACCAGGTGAGGACTTAGAGCTGCCCCAAAGGACCTAGCCAAAGAGCACGGGAAAGCACCTCACAAAGAAAGAGTCATCTTTGATTGTTTGCCTGGCCAAACCCTGAGGTCTCAGAGCTCAAGGCCATCCAGCCTAGTAAGGATGTCCTACCCTCTTACTTTCTTCCTTCCCCAGACCCCAGCCATGGGACTCCAGCAGAGAGAAGCAGCAGCTATCTGTTGGAGAAGTGAGGGTGGCATTGAGCAGGTGGGATGGCAAAAAACAGTCTCTTTCTTGACTTACAAGATGCAATGAAAGTACTGTTTAAATCGACGCCCAATGTGAAAGCCACATTTCTGGCTATTGAGCACTGGATATGTGGCTATTCTGCATTTAGACGTCCTGTTAGTGTGAACTACATGCTGGATTTCAAAGACTTGGTCTCAAGACAAATTCTCTCCGCAGTGTGATAAACGTGGGCTCCTCAGATGACAGGCAGAAAGGCAATACCATGGCAAATTCCAGCGACACCTGTGTTTTCTCTGAATATCTGCCACCAAATGCTACCAAAGTCTCATTCGATGTGGCTCCCAAGACAATATTACTGCACAAGGCAGGATAAAGTGAAGTGAAAATAGCATGGACTAACCTGTGGATGAAAACAGAATGAACCTTTGATTAACATACTGTAGCGAGCTTTCAAATACTTATGCTCATTCAAATATCTAATTTTAAAAATTTACAAAAAGCCAATACATACTTTATGGCTAGCAAATAGTTTTATCCAGACCACATATGAAGGCTTGGAAGTTCATTGCTGACTGAAGTATTTTATAATGGAGGCCAGTCTTTCTCCATCTTTGTGGTTCCCTCCCATTGTATGTCCATTTCTGTTGGTCACAAGGCAGGCTGCCCAGAATGTGTCCGTCTCAGGGTGGAACACGGTATAAAAGATGAAGATCCCTGTCACCAAGCAGTTTATTGACGCTCCACCGAACAAGATGCCACGGGTGATGTCAGGACACCTTCCTTTGAGGTGATGTTTCTTTTTCAGGAAGCAGTAAGGATTCTGTTCCTGGCAGGGGGATAAAGGTCTGACACAGGACAACTCTGATGGGCAAGTCGCTCTTCAGAGCTCTCCTGTGGTGGTTGGGTTTTTTCAGCTTGCATTTGACTTCTCTTTCTGCCCAGTTCTTCTTCCTTTCCTTCCCCTCCGCAGATGTTAACCCCTAATAAATATCTTGCGCCCCAAATTCAGTCTCAGTGTCTGCTCCTGGAATACCCAACCTTTGACGTCCTACTGGAACCTGAGCTAGCATATCACCCCCGACCTCATTCCCACATCCCATTATCCTCCAGTGCTGGTCTTAGGGGCAGAAAGGCGATAGCAGACTGGGGACAGGAGCAAGCAGGTAAGTGCCTCATCTCCCCTGCCAGCCCCCCTCAGTACACATTCTAGGAGTAGGATGTGGTGTCTGTTGAGCTGGTGGCATGTCCCTGAGCTCAGGGCCTTCCTGGTTTGGGGATAGAAGAGGTAATCTGGAAGAACTTCTGGGTGCTCTCTGGGATTCTGGCAATGCTGCTGTTCACTAGGGGCAAAGGCCTGCTCTGAGTGTTCAAAAATGGAGCTTTCGTGATGTCAGCTGATGACAGCTCCTCGCGTGTCCCTGAAGAAGCAGCCAAGCCCTCAGGCGAAGTCCAGGCCCCATCTCTAACTCCTGCTCACCTCTAACATCTCTTCTCCTGCTCAACCCCGCCCAACATCCTTGAAGATGGAGGACCTGCACACCTCCCAAAGACCAGCTTACCAGAAAAGGGCACAGACAAACCCCCCAGCAGCGTGTTTGCCCTGGGTCACCCCCACCTCCTCCCCCGTTCCCTCGTGTGGCTTGGACTTCAACGTGTTCTCTGAAGCTTCCTCAGGACAGCAGTTCCTAACGAATGCATTGGGGAGAGAGCCAAGAAAATGTTTAAACTTCTGTCTTATGATAGAGATTTGGGAGTGGCGGCGAGAGGAGGTCCAGACCGTGGAAAATAACATTGCCCACTACTCTCTCCACTCTCGGGGGGTCAGATTGGCTGCGGTTATCCTTCTGGTCCTCTGATGAACAGTTGTCTATTCCTTAGCACATTGGCAACCATAAATATTTATTTTAAAATACAGAACTTGGCCACTAAAGAATTGAGGAAATGCATTATTTCCTGTCCAACCAGATCATTTGCCCATGGATATTTATCTCCTTATTGGGAACACCTGTCTGCAAAAAAGGGAGAGTTGCTCAATTATACCCTCAGGGAGGTAGGGGGAGAACCAGACAGTGGGCAGGAGCTACAGCTAGAACCTACTACCCAGAGGTTTGCAAGGTCCAGGGACCCTCCTGGTGCCTGAAAGAGGGGCTGAGGATGGAGTGCCCGGGGCTCCAGAGAGAGCCTCACTGTGTACAAAATGCAAACATCTCCGTTGTTTTTCCACGCTGGCTAATGAAGAAAATTCTGTTTGATGTTACAGCTCCTGGCTCGACTCTAAGAGGCCTGCTCTTATTTCTTGAACCTGTGCCCACACTTTGTAGGTTTTCTGCATGGGCTGTCTGGCTGGGTGACTCTGGACAATGTTTTCAGGAGCTGTCAGGCTTGTGCCGCAGTGAAAGAGGCAACTGTGTACGTGCAGAAAGTGCACAAAAACTGCAGCATCTCTCAGATAATAGACAATATGATTTTTCCAAAGACCCTAAATTTAAGGCTTACTCTGGGGAACCTGGGGACTTTCTGTGTAGACGTGGTTTGGGTGTCACATACTGGGGAGCTGAGGGTTGATGAGATCACTTCTCAGAGCCCCTGTGACTTTTCTGGTCTACACTGATATTTTTGTGTGTGTGTGAGGAAGATTAGTCCTGAGCTAACATCTGTTGCCAATCCTCCTTTTTGCTGAGGAAGATTGGCCCTGGGCTAACATTCGTGCCCATCTTTCTCCACTTTATATACAGGACGCCTGCCACGCATGGTTTGATAAGTGATGCATAAGTCCACACCTGGGATCTGAACTCGTGAACCCCGGGCAGCTGAAGCGGAGCGTGCAAACTTAACCACTACATCACTGGGCCAGCTCCTGGTCTACACTGATTTTAAGGGTGGGTTTTGGAATTAAATCATCGGGGTTGGTCTGGTCACAGCCCTGCTCAAAGCCCAACATTGCACAGGCATTAGGAAGATGTGTTGTCATAGTGGAAGGGGATGATTGTTACCTCTCATGCCAAAAGCTCTTCCACACCAAGATGATCTGTTCTGTGCTTAGGGTGCAGAATTCAGGGTTTTCAACCAGGTCCCAATGAGCATCTGAGAAGAGTCAAAGTTGCTTCCCAAATTGGTACAGTCACTGTGAAAAACAGTGTGGAGGTTCCTCAAAAAATTAAAAATAGAACTACCATATGATCCAGCAATCCCACTTCTGGGTATACATCCAAAGGGGATGAAACTACTATCTCAAAGAGATATCTGTACTCCATGTTTATTGCAGTATTATCCACAATAGCCACAGTATGGAAACAACTAAGTGTCTGTTAACAGATGACTGAATAAAGAAGATGTGTGTGTATATATATATATATATATATATATATATATATATATATATACTGGAATATTATTCAGCCATGAGAAAGAAGGACATCTTGCCATTTGTGACAACATGCATAGACCTTAATGGCATTAAACTAAGTGAAATAAGTCAGACGGAGAAAGACAAATACTGCATGGTATCACATATGTGGATATGTGATATCCACAACAAACACCAAATTCATAGAAACAGAGTAGAAAAGTGGTTGCCAGGGGCTGGGGGGTGGGGGAAATAGGCAGAGGTTGGTAAAAATGTACCAACTTTCAGTTATAAGATGAATAAGTTCTGAGGATCCAATGTAAAACCTGGTGACTGGAGTTGACAACACTGTATTGTATAATTGAAAAATAAAGACATAAAAAACCAAAGATACTTCCCAAGATGAGTGCTGGCAGGACCACCACCAGGCTCTTTAGCTGAAATAACAAAAATCAACCTTGCTATTTACCTAGCTGGTCTCTAACTGACCCCTGGCTATCCTTCCAGGTAACCACAGGGACTCCCTGAACCCAGGTGCCTCCTCTGCAAAACAGCGATGATGATAACACTGACCTCCTTGGGGGGCTGCTGTGAGGAGCAAATGAGATGACACAAGAAGACTATTTAGAATTGCATCAGGCCCCGTCCTTGCTCTTTCGGCCAGCATTTGCAAATGACAGTGGTCACAGAGTGTGATCTAAGCCTGGTCAAAACCTTCATTATCAATATTTAAGAGGTATATGTTAACCAATCACGCAATCTAACCCTTTATTACCAGATAGCCAGAAAACCACATATTTGGACATATTATTTTGACTGCCTATATTTATTTCTACTCTACCTTATTCTACCAAGGATTTGAAACCTCATATGTATAATGAAATATGTTTTTAAAATTCATATCCAGGGAAAATATAGAGGGAGAGATAAAATTTATATATATACATATTTTTATGTATATTTTGTATATAATTTATATATTTTATATATAATGTATTATTTAAATTATATACTTTATTTAAAACCTACATAAAATTGAGTGTGAAAATAAATAGTACACAGAAATGATGGACATAAAGATAAGGTTTGGATGCAAATTTGCTTCTGAGTTTCCTAGAAACCAAAGGAAAAAGATAAACATGGTTAGCTCCATACCTACATTGTGCAAAAGAAGAAAGCACACCAGTTCTTCAGGAAAATAAACAAGTACATAAAAAGCTTTTCATGATACGGGTATTGAAAAATATTTTGCCTGGTTTTTCATATGGAAATACCAAGAATTGCTGTAGCTCGTGTCCTTGCCACATTTGGGCAATGAAACTAGTAGCTGATTTAGTGTGAGATGATTATAACGTCCTTCGATGTAGTCCAAGTGAATAAGGCCCAGCATGGAGGAGGCAATTGCAGCTCAAGACGAAGTGTTCCAATTAGAGACCCTGTTTTTGATCTGGCCTCATCTAGGGAAAACAGACTATGAAGAGTACAGGGAACTGCGTGTCCTCCAAACTCTCTTCCATTTTATGCAGTTTCTATCAACTGTTCTGGCAACAACAACAACAACAACACCCCACAAAAGATAGCAGCAGACAGTTTGAGGTTATACTTTTTAGGAAGAAGCTGGACTGGATTATAGTTTAATATTTTGAATTTTGACCCTTTTTGGGATTTGGTATTAAAGAATATATGATAAAATTGCTGCACCTTTAAAAACTGGTTTTAAAGACACCCACAGTTTTCAATATCCTTTTACTAGAGTCACATGATACATTTTTTTTTTAGGACTCTGAAGAAATTCATAAACTGGCATGCTTTCAGGTATTAGATAACAAGAGTTTGGTGCCAGAAACTCAGAAGCAAATTTTAGATTTAACATCAGTAGTTCTCCTTCACCTAGGTTTTCTAGAATAACTATCTTTCTCTCGCCTTACTTCGATCTTATCCTGTTACCATGGTTTGAACGGTTCTATACTATTTGTGTCATTTATTATAAGCTACCTCAGAACGTTTTTTGAAAGATGAGGCATGAGTTTAAAATTAAATGCCAACAGCATCTTACGATGCCAAGGGGGAGTGTTTAAAATTTATTCACTAAATGTGTTAATTAATATTGTTTTTGGCTGGAAGTAATATAGAACCCAACACAATCGTGGCTTGAAGCCTTTATCTACACATCAAGAAGTCTGGAGAAATGCAGCCCAGTGCTGATATGGATGCTTACTGATATAATCAAGGATTCAGGGTCTTTCCATTCTTCAGCTCCACCATCTGTATGTGTCACTTTCTTCCTCATGGTCAAAGTCTGCACCTCTCACCTCCACTGTATCATGTATGCAAACCAGACAGGAAGAAGAGGGAAGGGACAAAAGGCCAAAAGTAACACCCACTGAGCCTGCTCCTTTAAAAGCTTTCTAAGACGCCCCGACCTCCCCACCACGGGACCCTCTCCTTACGTGTCACTGCTGAGAACTGAGTCACAATACACCTCCCCAGCTGCAAAGAGCTCCAGGAAGGTGAATATTTCAGTTGGAAACATGGCTCCTTAAACAAACTCACGGTTCTGTTAGTAATGAAGAAGGTAGGAGTGGATGTAAGGTCGGCATTTAAGAGTGTCAGCCACAATGTTTGTAATGTAACATTAACAGAAAAAAAAGAAAACAAATTGTCTCATATGTATGACCTCAGCTGTATAAACCAATAGACACAACAGGAGAAAAAGCACCAAAATGTTAAGAGTAGTTGTCTGTGGATGGAGGAATTATCAGTGATATTTATTCTCTTATACGTACTTTTCTATATTTTCTTTGTTTTATTACAATAAATGTCTGCCAGTTTATAATGAGAAAAATAAATTGGAATTTACAAAATGAAAGCGTATTTTCTGTTTCTGTTTATCTTATTGCTAGACTTCTGCAACTGGTCATTCACAGCATCATCTTGAACAGGTATAATAATATCATGAACATTTTTTATGGACATCAGTAGGTTACATGGTCTTTCTCATCCAGTTTTTTTTTAACTGTCCCTGCCTTTAAGAGCTTAAATATGGTGGATTATAGATTACATCATATGACACAATCAGACAAGTGGCAGGATGGCAGTGTTTGGTTCAGCTGAGGGAATACTCAACCAGGAGGAAGAGATAAAAGGCCATTGGTGCCCCTCCATACCTGTGTTATCTTGGGTAGGATAATTAAATTCTTTGACACCCAATGGCCTCATCTATAAAATCAGGGCTTGAATGTGATTTCTAAAAGTCCCTTTGACCTTGGCATTCTGCTTATTTTAGCCACATGTCAACTTCTCTCAGTGCTCTTTTTTATGGCCTTCTGAAGTGTTTGCCCTGGTTGTTTACACTGAAACTGCATCCTCTCATGACTGAGCTACCCTGACCTGTTTCTCCTTCTACTTTTAAAAATGTTTCTCTCTACTTTTGTGATTTACTTTCTTCTTTCTGACTCGGAAGTGTGATCAATACTCAAGACTCAGCCTTGTTCTCATCTAGCTCTTCTTTGTGGTCCTCTTTAGCAGTTTCATCGTCACTTTATGGATGAATTCCAAATCTATGTCTCTAGCTCTGACATCTCTAAGCTTCAGACTCACATTTCCAGGTGCCTGAGAGCCGTATGTCATTTGGATATATGTTGTCACCTGAAATTAAACCTGTTTAAAACCAAACTCATCCCTTTTCCTAGGTCAACATCCTTTCTCAAACCTTGATTTTTTTGTTATTTCTGGGATTGGCACCATTCTTGTCTTAGTTTCTTAGGCTTGAAAACTTAAAGGAAGTCTTTGACTCCTTCCTCTATCCTACCTCTCTTTTAAAATCAAGAGGAAATCTTTTGGGTTCCAGTTCAAGATGTCAGTGTAGGAAGATCCTGAACTCACCTCCTCCCACGAACACACCAAATCTACAGCTACATATGGAACAATTTCCTCAGAAAGAAAACACTAAAAACTAGCTGAGTGACTCCTACACATCAGGCAAATGAGAAAAAAACCCACACTGAAGTGGGTAGGAGTGGTTGAGACACAATCTTACCACAAACACCATCCCTGGCACAACAACCCACAAACAGGAGGGAACTCAAAACCCAGACGTTTTCCCTGAGGAGCAAAGGGTTTGAACCCCACACTGGGCAAACCAACTTTTAAGACCTGCACCTGAGACACAGCCCCTAAATCATCTAGCTTTGAAAACCAGCAGGCTTCACATCCACAAGACCCACAAGCTATAGTGAACAGAGAAATGGCTCTTAAAGGGCTCTTGTGCTCAGACTCACCCACCCCAGGGACCAGTGCAGAGGCAGCCTATTGAGAGGAGCCCAGACTTTATGTGAAAGAGGCTTATTTGCTTATCCTAAAGCATTGGCCTGAGGGGCAGGCATCCAATTTAACAGCCATCTAGGAGCCTGCTGGGGTACTCTCCAGGGAGGGAGGCTGGCAGGCATCATCTTTGCACTCTCCTTCTGCCTCGTTCCAGGCAGTGGGTGCCATTTTTGCACTCTTCCTCTGCCTCACTCCAGGTCACTGATATCTCCCAGAAAGAAAACTGTACCCTCCTCTGGTGCCCCAATTTTTTGCAGCTGCCACCAGGGAGTTGCCTCTAGATCATCTGGCTCTGGTTGCCAGTGGGGCTTATGCCTGTGGGTCCCAAAGGACTGTAACCAACAGAGAAAGAGTTTTAACTGGCTAGCACTCCCAGGGTACAGCAAGAGGCAATAGTCTGAGGAGCCCAGTCTTTCTGGAAAAGGGGCCTATTGGCTTCATAGCTGCAGCCTGAGGGACAGGCTTCTAATTAAACACACATCTAAGGGCTGCCTGTAATCCTTTCCAAAGACCTCAGAGGGCAGGCACTATCTTTGTGCTCTCCCTCTGCCACACTCCAGAGCACCAGTATCTCCCAGAAAGGAGCTTGTACACTCACCTGGAACACTGATTTTTGTGACTACTGCCCAGGAAACACCTCTAGATCCCCTGGCTCTGGTGGCCAGTGGGGCTTACACTTGTGGTCCCACAGGACTGTATATATTTGCATACTTTAAAAGCTGCTGCCCAAGGGTCTGGTTTTTAATCATCCTGAATCTAGTGCTGACTGAGATCTTCCCCTTTGGGACACTGAGAGGTCTTGGCAAACCCTCAGCTACTGAGAGCCACTAAAAATAAAATAGGCTGCTTGGACAATCACAGAGGTTTGAGACACAGCCAATAGCTAGGGCAAGGTTGGAATGGTAAGGCTTATTTCCTATACGAGGCCACTCCTTCAAGACTGGGAGAAGTGGCTGTTTATCTAATTCATAGAAATCAACAAAGAGAGTCAAGGAAAATGAAGGGAAAGAGAAATATGTTCCAAATGGAAGAACAAGATAAAACCTTAGGAAAAGTCCTTAATGAAATGGATATAAGTGATTTACATGATTAAGAATTCAAATTAATGGTCATAAAGATGCTTACCAAACTCAGGAGAAGAATGAATGAACACAGTAAGAAATTCAACAAAGAAACAGAAAATATAAGAAAGTGCCAAACAGAAGTCATAGAGCTGAGGAATACGATAACTGCACTGAGAAATGTACTAGAGAGGTTCAACAGCAGACTAGATGAAGTAGAAGAAAAGATCAGTGAACTTGAAGACAGGGCACTGGAACTCACCCAATTAGAGCAGCAAAAAGAAAAAAAGAATTTTAAAAAAGTGAAGATAGCTTAAGGGCCAACATCAAGCAGGCCAACATTTACATTATAGGAGTCCCAGAAGGGAAAAAGAGAGAAAGGGGTAGAAAACTTACTTGAAGAAATAATGGCTGAAAACTTCCCTAACCTGGGGAAGGAAACAGACATCCAGACCAAGGAGGCCCAGAGAGTTCCAAATAGGATGAACCCAAAGAGACCCACACCAAGACACGTTATAATTAAAATGTTAAAAGCACGGGGGCCGCCCGGTGGCGCAGCGGTTTAGTCCGCGCTTGGCAGCCCGGGGTTCGCGAGTTCGGATCCCGGGCGCCCGCCAACGCACTGCCTGTCAGCCATGCCGTGGCGGCGTCCCATATAAAGTGGAGGAAGATGGGCACGATGTTAGCTCAGGGCCAGTCTTCCTCAGCAAAAAGGGGAGGATGGGCGACGGATGTTAGCTCAGGGCTGGTCTTCCCCACCAAAAAAAAAAAAAAATGTTAAAAGTTAAAGTCAAGGAGAGAATCTTAAAAGCAGCAAGAGAAAAACAACTTCTTACTACAAGGGAACCCTCATAAGACTGTCAGCAGAGTTTTCAGCAGAAACTTTGCAGGCTAGAAGGGAGCAGCACAATATATTCAAGGCACTGAATGAAAAAACTTCCAGCCAAGAATACTGTACCCAGCAAAGTTGTCATTCAGTATTAAAGAAGAGATAAAGAGTTTTCCAGACAAGCAAAAGCTAATAGTGTTCATTACCACTAGACTAGCCTTGCAAGAAATGTTAAAGAGACTTCTTTAACCTGAAAAGAAAGGGCACTAATTAGTAACAGGAAAACGTATGAAAGTATAAACCTCACTGGTAAAGGTAAATATATAGTAAAATTCACAATAATCTAAAGTTGTAAAGGTGGTGGATTAATCACTTATAAAGCTAGTACGAAGGTAAAAAGACAAAAGTAGGAAAAACTACTATAATTACAATAATTAGTTAAGAGATACACAGGATAAAAAGATGTAAAATGTGACATCAAAAACAAAACATAGAGGGAGGAAGTAAAAATGTAGAGCTTTAGAACACATTCAGACTTAAGTTGTTATCAACTTAAAATAGACTGTTATAAATATAAGTTGTTATATGTAAGCCTCATGGTAACCACAAAGCAAAAACTTATAGTAGATACACAAAAGATAAAGAGAAAGGAAGCTAAGCATATCACTAAAGAAAGTCATCGAACCACAAAGGAAGAGAGCAAGAGAAGAAGAAAGCAACAGAGAGGAACTACAAAACAGCCAGAAAATAATTAACAAAGCAGCAATAAGTACATACTTATCAATAATTACTTTAAATGTAAATGACTAAATTCTCCAATCAAGAGACATGGAGTCACTGATTGGATAAAAAAGCAAGACGCATCTATATGCTGCCTACAAGAGACTCACTTTAGATCTAAAGACACAGAGAGATGCAACATGAAGTGATGGGAAAAAATATTCCTTACAAATGGAAACCCAAAAAAATCTGGGGTGGCTATACTTATATCAGACAAAATAGACTTTAAAACAAAGACTATAATAAGAGACAAAGAAGGGCATTACATAACGATAAAGGAGTCAATCCAACAAGAAGATATAACATTTGTAAATATTTATGCATCCAACCTAGGAGCACCTAAATGTATAAAGCAAATATTAACAGATCTAAAGGGAGAAATGGACAACAATACAATAATAACAGGGGACTAATACTCCACTTAAATCAATGGATAGATCATCCAGACAGAAAATCAAGGAAACATAGGCCTTAAACAACATGTTAGACCAGATGGACTTAACAAATATATACAGAACATTCCATCCAAAAGCAGCACACACATTTTTCTTAAGTGCACATGGAAGATTTGCCAGGATAGATCACGTTAGGCCACAATACAAGCCTTAATAAATTTAAGAAGATTAAAATAATATCAAACATCTTTTCTGACCACAGTGGTATGAAACTAGAAATCAATTATAGAAGAAAACTGGAGAATTTACAAATATGTGGAGATTAAACAACATGCTACTGTACAACCAATGGGTCAAAGAAGAAATCAAAAGAGAAATAAAAAAATACCCTGAGGGGCCATCCCTGTAGCAAAGTGGCTAGGTTTGGCATGCTCCGCTTCCATGGCCCAGGTCCACAGGTTTGGATCCCAGGCATGGATCTACACCACTCATCAACCATGCTGTGGCAGCGACCCACATATAAAGTGGAGAAAGATTGGCACAGATGTTAGCTCAGGGCTAATCTTCCTTGGCAAAACAACAACAAAACCCTTGAGATAAATGAAAATGGAAATACAACATACCAAAATTTTGCGGAAGCAGTAAAAGTGGTTATAAGAGGGAATTTCATAGCAATAAACGCCTACATCAAGAAACAAGAAAAAGTTCAAAAAAACGACCTAACTTTACACGTCAAGGACTGAAAGAAAAAAAAGAGAGAATAAATGAAGCCCAAAGTTATTAGAAGGAAGGAAATAACAATGATCAGAGTGGAAATAAATGATATAGAGACTTAAAAGACAGTAGAAAAGATCAATGAAATTAAGAGCTGGTTCTTTGAAAAGGTAAACAAAATTGACAAACATTTAGCTAGACTCACAAAGAAAAAAAGAGAGAGGACTCAAATGAATAAAATCAGAAATGAAAGAGGAGACCTTACAACTGACACCACAGAAATACCAAGGATCATAAGAGACTATTATGAACAATTATACTCCAACAAATTGGACAACCTAGAAGAAATGGATAAATTCCTAGAAACATGCAACCTACCAAAACTGAATCATGAAGAAATAGAAAATCTGAACAGATCAATTACTAGTAAGAAGATTGAATCAGTAATCAAAAACCTCCCAACAAACAAATGTCCAGGACCAGATGGCTTTGCTGGTGAATTCTACCAAACATTCAAAGAATTAATACTTATTCTTTTCAAACTCTTCCAAAAAACAGAAGAGGAGAAAACCTCATCCAAACTCATTTTACAAGGCCAGCATTACCATGATACCAAAACCAGACAAGAATTCCACAATAAAAGAAAATTACAAGCCAACATCCATGAAGAATATAGATGCAAAAATCCTCAACAAAATATTAGCAAACTGAATTCAACAATACATTAAAAGGATCATACACCATGATCAAATGGAATTTATTCCAGGGATGCAAGGATGGTTCATCTTTTGCAAATCAGTCAGTATGATACACCACATTAACAAAATGAAAGATGAAAATCATACGATCATCTCAATAGATGCAGGAAAAGCATTTGACAAAATTCAACATCCATTTATGATAAAAACTCTCAAAAAAGCGGGTATAGAGGGAATGTATCTCAACATAATAAAGGCCATATATGACAAGCCCACAGCTAGCATCATACTCAATGGTGAAAAGCTGAAAGCTTTTCCTCTAAGATCAGGAGTAAGATAAGGATGCCCACTCTCACCACTTTGATTCAGTGTAGTATTGGAAGTCCTAGCCAGAACAATTAGGCAAGATAAAGAAATAAGAGGCATCTAAACTGGAAAGGAAGAAGTAAAATTGTCACTATTTGCAGATGACATGATATTATATACAGAAAACCCTAAAGACTCCACCAAAAAACTGTTAGAACTAATAAATGAGTTCAGTAAAGTTGCAGGATATAAAATCAATATAAAAATGTATATTTTTGCATTTCTATACACTAATAATGAACTATTAGAGAAATTAAGAAAACAATCCCATTTACAACTGCATCAAAAAGAATAAAACACCTAGGAATAAAATTTAACCAAGCAGGTGAAAAACCTTTACACTGAAAACTATAAGACAGTAGTGAAAGAAATGAAAAAGATACAAATAAATGGAAAGATATACCATGGTCATGGATTGGAAGAATTAATATTGTTAAAATGTCCAAACTACCCAAAGCAATCTATAGATGCAAAGCAATATCTACCAAAATTCCAATGGCATTTTTCACAGAAATAGAACAATCCTAAAATTTGTAGAGAACCACAAAAGACCCCAAATAGCCAAAGCAATCTTGAGAAAGAAGAAAGCTGGAGGCATCATGCACCCTGATGGACCACTATCTTACACTATACACAAAAATTAACTCAAAATGGATTAAAGACTTGAAACCATAAAACCGCTAGAAGACCACAAAGGTGGCAAGCTCCTTGACATTGGTCTTGATGATGACTTGGAATAGACACCAAAAGCAAAGGCAACAAAAGCAAAAATAAACAAGTGAGATCACATCAAACTAAGCAGCTTCTGCAAAGCAAAGGAAACCACCAACAAAATGAAAAGAAAACCTACTCAACGGGAGAAAATATTTACAAATCACATATCTGATAAGGGGTTAAATATCCAGAATATATAAAGAACTCATACAACTTAATACCAAAAAATAAATCAAACAATCCGATTAAAAAATGGACAGAGGATCTGAATAGATATTTTTCTAAAGAAGATATACAGATAGCCAACAAGTGTTCAACATCACTAATCATCAGGGAAATGCAAATCAAAACCACAATGAGATATCACCTCACACCTGTTAGAACGGCTATTATCAAAAAGACAAGAAATAACATGTGTTGGCAAGGATGTGGAGAAAAGGGAATCCTTATGTTCTGTTGGTGGAAATGCAAACTGGTGCAGCCACTATGGAAAACAGTATGGAGGTTCCTAAAAAATTAAAAATAGAACTACCATATGATCCAGCAATTCCACTTCTGCATATTTATCCAACGCAAACGAAAACACTAACTGGAAAAGATCTATGCACTCCCACATTCATTGCAGCGTTATTTACCAAAACCAAAACATGAAAACAACCTAAGTGTCCACTGATGGATGAATGCACAAAGAAAATGTGGTATGTATATGCAACGCAATATTATTCAGCCATAAAAACGACTGAAATCTTGCCATTTGCAACAGCATGGATGGACCTTGAGGGCATTATACTAAGTGAAATAAGTCAGAGAAAGACAAATACTGTACGATCTCACCTACATGTAGAATTAAAAACAACAACAAACCAAGCTCATAGATACAGAAAACAGACTGGTGGTTGCCAGAGGTGGGATTTGGAGGGGGGGCGGGGGGGCGAAATCGGTAAAGGGGGTCAAAAGGTACAAACTTCCAGTTCTAAAATAAATAAGTCATGGGGATGTAATGCACACCATGGTGACTATGGTTGATAATATGGTGCTGCATATTTGAAAGTTGCTGAGAGAGTAGATCTTAAAAGTTCCAATCACAACAAAAAAAATTTTAACTATGTATGGTGAACAATGTTAACTAGACTTATTGTGGTGATCATTTTGCAATATATACAAAGATCGAATCATTATGTTGTACACCTGAAACTAGTATAACGTGATGTGTCAATTATACCTCAATAAAAAAAATTTGTATAGTCGTCTCTTAGTCTTTTTATTTACAATTTCCAATACTATTTTTATAATACTCCAAGATTATAAAAATAGTCATCTTAGTTTTCTTTTAACACTTTCTTATTTTACTTTTTAAGTTTACATTCCAGTCCCAACCTGACATAAACTCTGGGATAGCACATCGAATTGCCTACTTAAGACATCCACTTTGGTTTCTGACCCACATCTCACAGCTCCCATGGCTCAGTCAGAATTCTCTGTGTCCTGCTCCACAGATCCGCTCTCTCTCTAGTTTTCCTGGCCTTCATAGATGTCACTGCCATTTCCCCAGTTGCTCAAGCCAAAAACCCACCCATCATCGTGTAGTCCTCTCTCTCCCTCACCTCCAACATCCAATTCATCAGTAAGGTCTGTCACCTCTACCTCCAAACCACATCCCAAATCCCTCCATGGTCCCCATTGCACTGATACCACCTAAGCTAAGCCAGCAGCATCTTTTCCCTGGACTGCTGTGACAGTCTGGTCACCGGGTTCATTGCTTCCATTCCCTCTACCCACACACACATAATTCATTCTCCACATAGCAAGCAGACGAGGAGATTTTTAAAAACTTTACACGAAATTATATAATGCCCCTGTTTAAAACTCTGCCATCACTGTTGACATAAGGTCTACAGTCCTTACCACAGACTTCAAGGCTCCACAGTGCCCCATGTCACCAAAGCCTGTCGGGTTCCAGTCCTTCTTCCTTTCCCCCTGGCTCCACATTCTCCAAAGAGCTGCTTTGGGGCCTTTTGCTATTCCTTCTGCCTAGAATTATCTTCTTTCAGATCCTCAAATGGCTGGCTGCTTCTTTTCATTCAGATCTCAGTGAAAACGTCGCCTTCTCAGCAAGGCTTTCCCTGACCCTATATAACAAAGCTCCAGTCATTTCCTCCCTGTATCCTGTTTTATTCCATCATAGCACTTATTGTTACCTGATATTTTCTTTATTTGTATATTGTCAGAGTGTAAACCAAATGAAAAGACTCCACTAAGCAGTGGGCCCAGTCGGAGAGCTTTAAATACAGGTCGCCATGATGGAATTGGCACCTTGGAAGACCCACTCAGGCTGTAAAGGGGAAGGCAGACCAGAGTGCGGCCAAAGCAAAAGTGGGGACCCAGGGGGAGACAAGGAGGCCAGTGTGAGCTTGCAGCTGTCAAGGTCAAGCTCTGTGCCTTATAGCTAAGTCAGGTCGGGTACTCCCCATCCAGGTCTAAGTTAACCCATTAGAAAAGTGCTCAGAAGGAGCCAACTGCTTAGTCCTTTGGAACCGGGACAGATGAGAAAGGTGGGAGTGGAGCAAACAAGACCAGTCGGAGAGGAAGCTCTGCATTTCCTCTGTGTTGTTTTTTTAAAGCCTCAAACTTAGAAGGAAAAAATCTGATAAATATATTCTCCTGTGAATTTCCTGCCTGCCCTTAGCCAGCTCTCAGCAAGAGAAGCCAAGTTCTCCTGACCTCTGCAAGAAAGGCCAATAGGCTGACAGCTGGATATCAATATTTATATTCTGTTATCACATCTGTTGAGGAACTCCAGGCCTAAGTAGCCAGACTGAATTATTCTGGTTTTATCTCTCTACGGCTGGGTTCTGAAAAAAAATACTTCCTCTTTTTGAAAGCATGGGTTTTGTTAAGGCCAATATAATTTTTTTTTCCCTAAAATATCATAAAGACTTCTCACCCTGAGAGTTAACCCTTCTCTAGCTCAGTTGGCACTTGGTATATTTGAAGTGCAAACTGATTGACATGACTTGTTATAAGCCAACATTAGAAAAATCTGCCATCTGCAAGACACATCCCCAACACTTCAGCAAACAACAAGGAAAACAGACTTTAAGTGACCACTGACATGAGTCAGCTGTGAGCAAAGCAGAGGGAAAACACGTGAAGGGTCCGGGAGGCCCTTCTGGGATTTAGATTTTGTTAAAAAGGAACTGCCAAGTGAAACTTTAGAAGTGTCGGCTGACCACCCAGTGTAAAGACACTGCCCTAGACGCATTCCACAAATCATGGGAAGGCTGCCAGATATGCACTTTCATTGGAAAAAAAAAAAAAAAAAAACACCTCTGTGACAAATACCCTCGGCTAGATGTTGCCCACGATATCAAATACCAGATAGCTTAAACAGTTTACCTTTCTCCAGTCACACTTTTTCTTTTCCTCATTTTCCTTTTCTTCTCCCATTTTAATCTTTATAAGATATGCATAGCCGCAGTTTGGAACAATCCAGATTTTAGAGTATCCTTAGTCCTGCATTGTACAGGGGTTGGTTTACATGGGGTCAGTGACTAGCAGGTAGCTCTGCTAAAGGATTTCTTTCTCTTGCAAATAATGTAAACATCCATATGTCTGTTTCACAAACTGTGAAGATGGAAGGAAACATCTTTGGTCTTTTAGTCTGGCCTTTGCATTAGTTTCTTCTACACACACACACAGGGTGTCATTGGAAACACCCTGACCTCACAGTCACGCTCCCTTAATCCCACGTTCAAGGTTGTAGCCCGCTGCAACAACAGCCAACGAGGGGGCGCGTTTGTTCATGGACCTGTGTCCACAAAGTCACTCACTAAAGGAAGTGGCCAGAAAAAGCTTTTACACTGTCACTCGTTGGCATGAAGGCACAATAGCTTCTCGAACACCAAGGTAGAACTACGGAAGAGGCCCTTCATCTCTAACTATAGAGTGAGGTTTTTCTTTACTGGCAACCAGGGAATTTGAACTGTTTCATGGGAACGTTTGCCACCTTCTGAGTTCGACAGCAATTAACTGCATTCCGCATCTTAAAGCTGGTGTGTCTTGGACATTTTTTGGAGGCTATTTTTGTGTTATGCTTTTGTTTTTTTACAGCTCAGCATCAGAACACCTCTGTGTGAGGAATTCCGTATCTTGTGAGCATTGTAGTGGAAACTGTTGAAAAATCCAGATTCTCATGTTCTTAGTCTCTTTAGCAGATGGGGTAGATGTGTGGCCTTAGCTTGACCAACGGGGCCACCCCAGACATGAATCAAGTGCTAAGGATATAAGGCCGGGGCAGCCCATCCAGCATGGGGGCAGCAACCTGGGCCTGGGCATATTGACCGGGGGGCACTGAGGGCACAGAGAGGGTGCTGCAGGGACACCCATTGGCCCCACAGGCTGGTTCCTTGGCAGTATTCGGGTGCAACGTCTGCTGCTTCATATCATCCCCGGTTCCTGCTCATTCTGCAGAGTGAGTTCTCCAGCACCCCCAGCAATCACACGGGCTTTCCAGTATCATTTCAACACATTTAAAAAATCATCCTGGGTCAGTTTCTGTTGCTCATCACAGGCCAGGGAAGTGAAAGAACACTCCGCACAGGGCAGGGGTCCAAATCTGGCGTCTTCCTAGGAAACGTGTCTTGGCGTAAACACTAGGTGGACCTCAAGGCCCTGCCTCGGCCCAGCATTGCACTGCTGTCTTCAAAGGCAGCTTGATTCCTACCTCAATTCTTTTTGATGGCAGACCAAATCAGACACAGCACCATTCAAATGAAACAATGCAAAACAAAACACCAATGTTCATAGTTAATTCTGATTTCCCGCAAGACAATGAGAGCAGATTTGCAGGGGTATTTCAGAGATGGGTTCTTGATGCTCAAACTGTATAATTCTGTTCCTCCTGACTCTCTCACCAATATAGCTTTTATAAATAACACACACACACACACACACACAGAGTTCACTGGGGTTTTTTTAGGGCAATTCTGCAAGCTGCTACCCCTTTTCTCAATAGTAATTTTAATTATAATAAAGATTTTTTGAAGCAGTGCTCTAAGCACTATATATTTATTTTAAAAATGTAATAGTCACAACAAAAAGTTGAGAACAAAGGGGTTACGTTGCTGAGGTGCTCATACACCTTGTAAGCGAAGGAGCTGGGGGCCAAGAAGTATCTAATTATGGCTCTCTACCTGCCCGTAGACTCACAAACGGATTCTGCGCCAAACAAGTCTCACGCCTCCTTTTTAAGTGTGAAGAAAGCCTTTTGTAACCAGGCAGACGCAGATGCAATCAGGATGAATTATACCCTTGAGTTTCGTAGAGGTGAACAAGCATTTGCTTTGTTTGGTTTTCAAGCTCAAGCTTCTCTAAATATGACCTTTCTTTTCAGTGGTGTTTTACTCTACTTTTCAAAAAAGTAATTCTTCCAGTGGGAAATTTATTAAGGTAACAACTTCATCCTCCAACAAAGTCTCCCGAAAAGATTTCTGGGAGCCCTTAGGAGTGTTTCCCGAGAGCTTACACCCATGTCTGGGAAGCTGTCTCGTGACTCTGTCATTTCTCGTTTTTCTTTATCCTCATCTCCTACTCCAGCCCCATTCCACTGGGTAGTGCCGATTGGCCAGTCTTTCCTGCAGGAACGGTGGCGGCTAGTTGGGCCCCAGCAAGGCTGGCTTACTTTTACTTGTTTTCTAGATTCTTCACATATAAAATACTTCATTGGGAATATTTTTAAATAACAACAATAAAAGCTAGATGGAAAATTCAATTTATATCATCTAGATTAAATTAAAATATGCTATTTTTTTTTTTTAACTCTTAAGTATTTGGAATTGTTCTGACTCTCAGAAATGTGTGATCCTTTCTGGCCCAGGGAATGAATTCTATCCACTTTGAAAAGTTTCTCTTTTCTCTTTGGATTTTTAAGTCAACATACTTGTCCAGAATCTGTTTTGAAGTTTGTGAATGAATGTCAATCAGCTCACAAAGGCAAACAGAACAGACACTTCATTATAGACTTTGTGTTTTCCTATCAGATGTAATGAGTTCTTTATGGATCAGGCTATTCATTTTTTGCCATATTATGGCAAATTTTTTTTTCCAAATATATTCATTTTTAGCATTTTAACTTTTTTCTCTTTTAGCATTTATGCCAATTTAAATCAATTATTTGTATCAGTCATTATTTAATGTTTGTTTGACATGACAACTTCTCACTATCTCCACGTCTGCCATCCAAATGCAGTCACCACCATCTCTCATCTGGACTGCATCAACAGCTCCTCACTGGCTCCCTGCATCCCCCCTTGGCCCTACAGTTCTTTCTCCTCACTGAAGTCAGAAGGAGTCCGTTAGGACAAAAGTGTGGTCATGACACTCCCTTCCTCAAATCTTATGTAAAGGCTTCTCTCCTATCAACTTCTTCTCACCAAGCTTGCAAGGCTCTAAACAATCAATCGATCAATTGATTGATTGATCGATCGAGTCCCTGGCTCCCTCCCTCAGTTGACCTCCCTGACCTCGACCTTTTTGCTGCTGCCTCCCCCCACTCCTGCTACAGCAACCTCCTTCCTATTGCCCCAGCTCCCCAGGCACGCTCTCGGATTCCCGAGAATCTTGGCACTTTCTATCCCCTCTACTTGAAATCTCTTTCCCTGGATATTCCTAAGTCTCAAGCCCTCACTTCCTTTAGGTTTCTGCTGATGTTTTGATGTCCCTCTTTCTGATTTCTTTGTCCATCTTTCAACTTCAGATTCAGGTGTGGGGAGGGGTAAGAGTGTTATTACCTGGCCCCCTCAAGCCCTAGGGATATCTTATAGTTTATGTTGCTATTGCAAATGGAAGCTTTAAAAAAGTTATGCTTCTTAATGGTATAGGAAGCTAATTGGTTTTGATATTTTGATCAAATATTTTGATATTTGATCTTTGAACCCAGGAAGATTGCTAAGCACTCATATTTGTTCAAATAGTTAATCTGTAGATTCCCTCCAAAGGCCTATCCTTTCAATCATGTCATCTGATGCCAGTTTTGTTTTTTCTTTTCAATTCCTTGTATCTTGTAGTTCTCTTTTTTATCTTACTCGGTAGGACCTCTAGAACAATATTGAATAGAAGCAGTGATAGCTGGTGTCTTTGTCTTTTTCCTCACTTTAAAGGGCATGCTTTTTAAAATTTCACCAATAAATATGATGTTTGCTGCAAGTTTCTACTTTATCAGAATAGGGAAGTTCCCTTTTATTGTATTTTGCTGACAGATATTTTTTTTAATCAGGAATGTGTATTGAAGAATAATGAAGACAGCCTTGCCCTGCCAGATATTGATATATTACAAAGTTACAATAAAGAGTGTGGTACAGCACAAGGACAGATAGAACAATGGCAGATTAACAGAAGGTCTAAAAATAGATGCAAATGTACATAAGAACTTGGATGATTTCTTCTTGTTCCCTTTGTCTCATTTTGTTACGTTTTCATTTTATTCTGTTAAAATTTCATTTTGACTATCTTTATGGCTTCTCTTCCCAGTTCACTGGGGCCATGTCTCCTTGCAAGCTATTGAAGAAGCATTTTTCTGGAATTTTCTTTTGAATTCTGCAACAGGTGATTTTGAGATATTTCTCTGACTCCTCCAGATGATGTTCATTTCTTTCTTTTATTTCTTATTCTGGAATAAATGTTTCAAAACTCTGCTCTGCTGCTTAGTAGCTAGTGATATGTGGTGTGTCATTTTTTTCTAAGCTTCAGTTTCCTCATCTGTAAAAAGGACAATAAGAACTCCTATATCCCTGGGTTCTTGGAAGGAATAGATGTGCTGCTATATATAACATGCCTGGTACAGTGTCCAGCACTGGGCAGCACCCCATACAGTTCAGCTTTAATAAATATATCCAGGTTTGTTTCTCTTTATTCCTCCTCAGTCAAGGTAAATCCTAGTTAAACTTGGTCAAAGTGTGTGCATTGTCCTTCGTGCCTGTGTGATGGCTGAATTCTCTATCCAGGTCTACATCCTGTCCACCTTCCAGATCCTTGCAGGCTTTCACACAGTGCTGGGATTGCCAGGCATAGGATTGCCTCCAACGGACAGGGTCCAATGTGTATAGTGACCCCAGGATTGATCTGGGCCTGTGCTGGTATCAAAGGTGGTCCAGTTCAGTAGGTGGAGAATGGCAGCAGAACCATGTTGGTGTCACGGTTGCTAGTGGTATATATGGTTAAGAACAAAATCTTAGCCAGTTTCTGGTGGACATAATCTCTGGGAACAGTGATGGTAAATGCTAGGCAGCGTACCAGAACCTTGGTCAACTGAATTGAAGTTCAGGGAAGCCTCAGGTCCTTGTGCAAATAAGAAAACCAGGAGAGAAGCCCAGTGAACACAGTGAGATTAGGAGGAGGTTTGTGTGCACCCACAGGGCCCATATATAGGTTTTCTTGTAGAAGATTAGTTCCATATCTCAGCAGCAGATGGATAAGTCTACTCAAGATGGCTGACTTTTTGTCGTTGTTGTTAGTGCCATTGAGTCTGTTCTGACTCCCAGCGCCCTGTGTACAGCAGAGCGGAACTCTGCCTGGTCTTCTTGCGCCATCTTCTCTTCTAGGACTATACCAGACAATGCTCCGTGGCTATTCAGAGGGTTTTCACGGCCAGTTTTTTCATAAGTGGGTGGCCATGTCCTTCTTCCTAGTCTGTCTCAGTCTGGAAGCTCCGCTGAAACCTGTCCACCATGGGTGACGCTGCTGGTGTTTGAAGTACTGGTGGCAGAGCTTTCAGCATCACAGTAACACGCAGTCACCACAGTATGACACCTGACAGACTGGTGGTGTGGTTCCCTGTCTGGGAAATGAACCTGGGCAGTGGCACTGTATCTTAGCCACTAGACCACCAGGGCTGGCTATGGCTGCCTTACTGAGATTAATTAGGGAATTCAGTAGAGCTTCCTCAGCCTATGGATAAAGGTCCTCATTTCCTACAGTTGGGTGGGACCAAATCATTCTGGCTACAATGGAACTTGACGTTTTCAGGAGGAAAAAGTGTTGGAGCAGTACAGGAATCCTACTCTAGTGAGTGAAGAACAGATAATCCAAAGGAAAAATATGGTTGCATTAGTGCGGTCCACAGCATGGTTTATCCAGCTCACTAGACTTGAATAGAGCACCACACAGTCTGCATCAGGGGCATTCTATTTCATACGATCATCAATGACCTGGAAAAAGACACTCCGGCTTCCCCGCTAATGGTCTGAGACCTGGGCCATTCATTTAACTTCTTGGAGTCATCTTCCCATAAAACAGGGATTTTATTTGCCTCCTGTTAACTATGTCAATATGTTACAAACATAAAGAAGACACTATTACAATAATTTGTTGCACACAAGTATTCATAAAAATTTAAAAAAAAAAACAGGTAATGGAAGAAAGGGGAAGATTTCTTAAGGTCTGTTCACTGGAATTTTACAACACAACTAGAGCTAATCTCTTTAACCCTGTCCTGTTTCCCCAGCATCAGAATCATATCTCCCCTTGGATGACTTCAGGTAGAGCCAAACAAAAACTCATGACATTTCCATGTAAATACTCTGCCTTTTCCCATTTCACATCACCCCATCCACCTCTTCACTCGGACTTGACCATTCCTCCCTCTTTTTGTCAACCTACATTAATGATCACTACATTCAAAAGTTTCAGTCAAAAGTCTGTTTCTTTATGAATCTAGTTGGTCCACTAAGTTCTCCCAAATACCATCACTCTTCAAAGTGTATTTTAATACACAAAAATACCAACTAGGAGTATGGGGAAGGGAGGGATGGCTTCTTAGAGAAGGTAGAATTTGAATTGGCCTAGAATGAGTAAAATTCTTAATAAGTAGTTGCTGGAGAAGGGTATTCCAGTCATCAGCACCACCACCATCATCATCATCAGAGCTAATACTTAACTGCATGCGTACTATGAGCCAAGCACGGTTCTCAGCAGTCTATATGCATTATTTCACTTAATTCTCATGGTGACGCTATGACATAAATATTATTATTGGGTCCATTTTATTGAAACATACATTGAGGCACTGACAGATTAAGAAACTTGTCCAAGATTGCTCAACTACTAAGCAGGAGAACAAAGTTGGAAACACTGAGGCTTGCTCATAACCACTACGCTATATTGCATAAAGAATTGATTGAGTGAGCAATAGCAGATAAGGGAAACATACAGAATTTGAAGAAAAGCCATAGATTAGTATGACAAGACACTAATAAGAGTGATTAGTCTCTGGAGAGAGAGTATCAGGCCAACTTACAGAGGGCCTTGAATTCTTTCACCAAATTTGCTTTTATAAGAGTTATTCTGTAGAGAATAGAGAGCTATCGAAGGTTTTTTAGTAGATGAATGGAAAAAATCCGGCTTTACATAGGTAGGTTTGGAGACAAAAAATAGGATCTACACATAACTGAAATTCAGCAGAAATCACCAGTTCTCCTATTTCCTTGTTATGCATTTATCTAGGGAAGAACTTAGCACTCAGTTTAATTTGAATCAAACACAGATTCTGAAACAATGTAACCTATGACACCCCCAACAAATGTGAAGAAATAAGAATTCAATTCATCGTGGACCAGTAAGTATATAATAACAGCGACTCTCGCTAACTTTATGAAATTATTATTATCCAAATCTCTTTCTTCCATGGCATACATACACAGTCTCCTCTAATTACTGGATGTGTTTATCAGCTGCATTTTATTAAATAAAGAAAAAAATACTAAATGTGTTTACTCTGCATAAATCTTTCCCCTTCACTCCAAGCAAGCCGCAATTAGCAGCCAGAGCAATACTGAAAGGGGCTTAGAAAGAACAATCAAAGACATGTGAACTATGTGTGTAACTGAGTTTAATTAAATCCCTTTGCTGAGAGAAATGGAAGTGCTAACAGTTACTCACACTTTTCAGCTGCTCATATCAAGCTCCCAGTGGAACCCTTGGAAGGAAACTGCAAAAGGCGGAAATTCTGCTCTGGGTGACTCTGGTTCAACTCTGGAATGACTGTGCATAGTTTCCAACCCTTGTTTGTGGCATAGCTATGTCACTAAAACTTGATGATTTGTGGTTAATTAGCCTAACCCATTAAATGACCGAGTTGTTTAATAAGACACAGTTTGGTTAATATTTTGGCAGCAAGTCAGAAAGTATACCCTGTATATATATTATCTCAATGTCTCATCTTTCCCTTTAAAATAAAATGTATTTTTCCACAAAACGTCCAACTCGCCCCAAAATGAATTTTATTTCAGAACTCTAAATTCCCTGTTTTCTTAATTCAGGAAGTCACTGTGTTTGTTACCTGGGGGGTACAGTTTTCAGCTAATGCATCCTAGCTTATGCTGCTTAGAATCTGGCATTTCCCTGGGTATTACTGACTTTTTGCTACAGCCCTAAAAGCAGACAATGCATTGTTTTCTAGGCCAACATCACTTCACTTATGCATTATGGCATAGAAGTGTGGAGTCTCAATCAAACACTTGCCTATGCATCTTGAGGAGGATTTTGGTTTTCCTCACAGGTAACCGTATTTACCAGTTCTATCCAAGATGGGGAGGCCCTCCATCTGAGTGACCAACTACTTGAGCCTCTCAACTTTCATAACAGAAATGCAGATATGACATCCACAGTGTTATTGATATTATGAATACGTCTTTAACAAGCAGCCACTGCTTTAAAGCTCTTGCCAGAGAGTAGAGCCTTGAATCACCTGTTCAGATATTACTTTTGTGAATGCTTGTTCCCTACTCTCCATGGAGAGTAGAAGAATCCCAATAACAAACATCTTGGCTTCTCTCTGCCCTAGTGAGCTAATCTGACTGAGGACTTTGGAAGGAGAAACTGGATATGCACAGGCTAGACTCCTTCACTTTCACTTGGGAAAAGAGCAAATATTCTTCTCTGCTCTTCCCAAGCCCTTTGCAGAGGGCCTTCCGTGATTTAATGCTGCCTGATACTATGTAGATTCGTCAGGCTGTTACTGGGTTCAGTAGTGGGAAGTCCACTTGCCTACACTTAGAAGCCACATTGTCCAAAATCAGCTTTATGAGGAATGAAGGTGATGTTTGTGACCTCCACTTGCTCACTGATTTTTTATTTTTCAGTCAATTCAGAACGTGGTTGGCAAAAATGTGTGGTGTCTTTATTGGGCACCAGCTAACACCCAACAACTACTAAAGCCCAACTAAGAAAAGTTATATTTAATTAAGATGGACTCCCAAGCCATCCATTCATTCCTTAAGGTTGTAAAGGTTCTAGCCTAGTGTCACATTATATTAGTATAGATCTAGAGCATATTAAATTAGACCCTCTCAGCATTGCCTTCACCGAGTCAAACATTAATGTTGGTTTTTACTGGAAGTCACTATGAAAAGGGGCTACAAAAAATAACAAGTATCTGCTGACTATTGATGAAAATATTATCTGAGTCTGTTGCTCAACGCTCCACTTGTTTATTCTATGTGGCAAATTTATTTCAGCACTTAGAAGCAGGAGAATATTATCTTTACTCAAAAATAGGTATGTTTACTCAGCAAGGTAAAGATAACCATGTAACTTATGATATTTCTCTCTTTTGATGTCACTATCAGGAAACTCCTGGTCCAGAGTAATGCTTAGGCACAGTAACCACAATAGCAATATGAACAGCATTCCTGCTTCATTCTTTTCATAGTTTTAATATCTAATTTCCGTTTAAGTAACATGTACATAATCAGTTTTGTAGGCCATCCCAAACTCTTTAAAATATGAATAAGGCATAGTTAAAATAAAGTAATATAGAAAAATGAAAGCAAAGTACTTCCAGTTTCCAGTCCAACATGTAAGAAGCTTGAAAGTCAATGCTCCTGACCTCACAATAAGAAAAAACTGAAAATCAACGACTCTTTTTAGAGTTTCTAAGAAGAAACTTCTCTATCAATCAGAGAATCGAGGTCACAGGGCAAACCACTGCCCCCCCCAAATTGGAAAGACATACAGGTAGGTATGGAGAATCACAACTTACTGAAGGAGAAGCTCAGGGCAGAAGCTCCCACGAGAACCACTCCCAGGATAGGAAAGCTTCATCTGTAACTGATGAATTGCTGGAGGCTCAGTGTGGACAAATTTGAGAGTTAAGAATTTCAGGGGGATCCAGTTCTAGAGAGGCCTCTACACTTTTGAGAGTTTTACCTCCAAGAGCCTTAGCAGACTCTCTCAGTAAAGACTGGAGAAAAATCTCCTCCTATGTCTGGCAAAAAGTAGCCATTTTGAAATAGGCCCAGATAATTCTGTTCTTCTCCTGACAAGGCCTTCCCTCAAGAGAAACGATTTTACCAGAGTGTACCTAACAGAGGTTTTACCAGAGTCTAACCAATGTGGAGGAAGAAAAATACCCAACTCTAGCCAACTCTAGCCTTCCTATCTCACCTAAAGGGGAAACAAAACAAAACATAACTGAGAAGCACTTGTAAAGGTCACAATCAAGGGGCATAGGGTCACTAAAAGACTGAAACCTAATCATAGGACTATAGAATGCGTCCCCTCCCCCAACACTTTACCACCGCATCAATAGGGCTCCTGTATAATAACAGGGGGATACAGTGGAAAGAACTGTGATGTCTCAGATCTTATTTAAGAAGAAGTCTCTAAGGAAACCCGAAGAAAACAGCAGAGACAAAAACAAGGACACCAGAGCAAATTTTTGACTTTGACACCAAGCACTACTACAATCAGCAGTAAACAAAGCCTAACTTCCAGCCAGAAAGACATAAAATCTCACACTAAAGATAACTAAAGGTAAACACTAAGAACTGTTTACCTCAGTTCCTTTTATCTAGTACATCATGTCTGGCTTTCCACAAAAAACAGTTTGAAGAGAAAGAGCACGCATCAGAACCAAACTCAGTTATGGCAGGGATGTTGGTGTGATCAGACTGGGAATTCAAAACAACTGTGATTAATATGCTAAGGGATCTAATGGAAAAAGTGAATGACATGCAAGAACAGATGGTTCATGGAAGCAGACAGTTGGAAACTTGAAGAAGGTATCAAAAGGAAATGCTAGAAATCAAAAACACCATAACAGTTATGAAGAATGCCTTTGATGGGCTCATCAATAGATTGAACACAGCTGAGGAAAGAATCAGTGAGCTTGAAGAAATGTTAATAGAAACTTCTAAAACTGAAAGGCAATGAGAAAAATAAATGAAAGACAGAACAGAATATCCAGGAACTGTAGGACAACTACGAAAGGTGTAACATCTGCATAATGGGAATAAGAAAGAGAGAAAAGAACAGAAGAAATACTTGAAGCAATAATGACTGAGAATTTCCAAAATTAATGATAGGCACCCAATCACAGATCCAGGAAGCTCAGATAACACCAAGCAGGATAAATACCAAAAATTCTACACCTTGTCATATATTCAGACTACAGAAAAATCAAAGATAAAGAGAAAATTTTGAAATATGCCAAAGGGGGGAGAAAAACCTCACTAGGAAGGAACAAAGCTAAGAATTACATCCAACTTCTCTTCAGAAACCATGCAACCAAGAAGAGAGTGGAGTGAAATATTTAAAGTATTTAAAGAAAAATACCACCAATCTAGAATTCTGTGAGGTGAAACTATCCAGTCATCAGATTTTCCATGTCCTGGTGGTCCAGGAGCCTTTCTAAACTTCAGGAATTCTCTTATGGCCTAGAAAGTGGTTGTATTGATGACTCCCTTCTCTAAGCCTTTAACCCAAAGATCTTTCTAAGTGCTTTTAAAAATAACTTCTTTGCTGAACTAAAGGGAAGAGTTGTCTGTTTCTAGAAGAAACCTTTTAGGGAAAGCAGTACCAACCAAGCTTCAGTCTACTTTCACTTCTAGCCAGGCTAACTAAGGAAACAAAGAAAGAAGCAAATTACTAATGTCAGAAATGAAAGAGGAGTCATCACTACTGATCCCATAGACATAAAAAGGATAATAAAAGAATATTATGAACAATTCTATGACCACAAATTTGATAACATAGATGAAACAAACCAAAATCTTGAATGAGGCAATCTACCAAAACTCATACAAGGAGAAATAGATAATCTAACTGGGCCTATATCTATTAAAGAAATTGAATCAATAATTAACCAGCCAAAACAGAAAGCGTCAGGCCCAGGTGAGTTCACTGGTGAATTCTACCAAATATTTAAGGAAAATTATACCAATTCTCTACAATCTCTTCCAGAAAATAGAAGCAGAAGGAATACTTCCTAACTCATTCTATGAGGCCAGCATTATCCTAATACCAAAACCAGACAAAGACATTACAAGAAAGGAAAACTACAAACCAATATCTCTCATGAATATAGATACAAAAGTCCTTAACAAAATATTAGCAAATTGATTCCAACCACATATAAAAAGAATTATTACACCATGACCAAGTGAGATTTATGCCAGGTATGCAAAGCTGGTTCAACATTTGAAAATCAATGAATGTAATTCATCACATTGACAGGCTAAAAAGAAATTTCACATGATCATATCAATAGACGCAGAAAAAGCATTTGACAAAATCTAACACCCATTCATGATAAAAACTCTGAGCAAACTAAGAATCGAGGGGAACTTCCTCAACTTGATAAAGAAGATCTACAAAAAACTGACAACCACTTAATGGTGAGAAACTAGAAGTTTTCCCACTAAGAACAAGAACAAGGCAAGAAGATTCCCTCTTACCCCTCCTTTTCAAAATTGTACTGGAAGTCCTACTAATGTAATAAGGCAAGAAAAGGAACTAAAACACATACAGATTGAGAAAGAAGACATAAAACTGTCTTTGCAGATGATGTGACTGTCTATGTAGAAAATCCAAAAGAATCAACCAAAAATGTCTTAGAACTAGTTAGCAGTTAGAGCAAGGTTGCAGGATACAAGGTTAATATACAAATGTCAATTGCTTTCTATAAACCAGCAACAAAAATTTAGAATATGACATTAAAGACATAATACCATTTATTATGGTGGCCAGGGAAACCAATCAGGTGATTAGAGAGTTGGAACTTTCAGCTCCACCCCTAGACCTCCAGGGAGGAGAGAAGGGCTGGGGATGGAATTCAGTCATCAATGGCCAATGATTTAATGATTCGTGCCTATGTAATGAAGCCTGCATAAAAACCAAAAAGAACGAGATTCAGAGAGCTTCCAGGTTGGTGAACCAGATTGCATCCACATGCTGGGAGGAGGGTGGCACTTCCCGAACTCTAGGGGGACAGATGCTCCTGTGTTCAGGACCTTCCAGATCTTGCCTTAGGTATCACTTCATCTGACTGTTCATTTGTATCCTTTAATATCCTTTGTAATAAGCCATTAATCTAGTAAGGAAACTGGTTTCCTGAGTTCTATGAGCCGCTGTAGCAAATTAGTTGAACCCAAGGAGGGGGTTATGAGAACCTCTGATTTATAGCCAGTTGGTTAGAAGCACAGGTGACAACCTGGACTTGCAATTGGCATCTGAAGTGAGACTGAGCCCTTAACCTGGGGCATCTGATGCTATCTCCAGGCAGATAATGTCAGAATTGAATTAAATTTGTAGGACACCCAGTCAGTGTCTGCTGAGAATTGGAGAATTGTTTGGAGGTGTTTGAAAAAACACATATTGGAGGGGAGAAGACTATAAGGAATGACCAAGAAGATGTGAAAAAGAAGCATACAACTTCCATAAATTAAAAATATAATAAATGAAAATTACAACTCAATCGGTTACGCCTATAGCTAAGGAGAAAATAAATCAACTTGAAATTATATCTGAAAAAATCAGTTAAAATGCAGTCCACAGAAACAAAGACATGGAAAATACAAAAGAGAGATCAAAAGACATGGAATGCAGAGTAAGAGAGTCTTAAATACGTGGAAAATAGAATAAGAATGTCTAACAAATATTTTATCAGAGTACCCAAAAGAGGCAATAGAGAAAAGAGAGTGGAAGCAATGTTATAAAAGATAATGGCTGAGAATCTATCAGAACTGGGGAAAGACACCAATCCTCAGATCCAGAAAGCCTAATGAATCTCTAACAAGACCATATAAAGAAATCCCCCCATAGACAAATCATTGTGAAACTTCAGAACTCCAAAGACAAGGAGAAAAAAATCTTAAAAGCAGCCAGAGAGATAAGCCTGATCGTCTTCAAAGGAATGATAAGTAGATTCACACCTAACTTTTCAGGAGCAATAATGAAAGCCAGAAAGAGTGTGAAATAATATATCAATGTACTGAGAAGAAAAGTTGTCACTCTAGAATTCCACACACAGCAAAAATTGATTTCAAATGAAAGGAAAGACAGTCATATGCAACTTCTCATCTCCTGCTTGGCCGCATAAGGGTGGCCTTGGGCCCGAAACATTTCTTTATTGGAAGACAAAGAGCCTGCACAGTCTGTGCTGGGCTTGCCACCTTGTGGAGGAATATCTTTCCATATTCTGGGCTTGACATATACTTAAGCATAGCATCAGTGGCCCTCTGACAATGCCTCCAGCTTTCTGTATTTTAGACCCCATGGGGGGAGCAGGGGGCACATCAGGTCCTTCTACTGCAGCATAAAGTGGGATGTGTGCAGCTACATTGCCCCCGTGTGCTGGCCACAGTAGACCAATGCATTGCAAGGGGCTGGAACTTGTGCACTCTTCCTTCCTCCCTTATTGTAAAATAAACACGTGAGCCTGGTGTGCATGTTGTCTGTTCTGTGACCTCAAATCATTCACTAGTCTCTTCTCCAGGTGGCACTTATCTGCCTTTTAATTTTGGCCTCACAGTCTGGTTACCCAGTAAATCATGAAATATCAATAATTAGAGCAAAGTAAAGATATTCTTAGAAGACCAAAAACTGAAAAGGCTTACCACCAAAATATCCTCACTAAAGGAAATTCTGAAGAATATAATTCAGTTAGAAGAAAAATGATTGAAGACAGAAGACGCAAGATGCAAGAAAGAATAATGAGGAAAAATACTTGGAAATATGTGGGCAAAACTAAGTAAACATTGAATGTGTAGAACCATAATATAATGTTTACTTTGTTGGGTGGAAAATATGCTAGAATTAAAGTATAGGTCAACAGTAGATTATAATATGACAGGCAGTAATCACATTTAAAGCATCTTAAGGTCCTTGTATTGTTTGGGAACAAGGTAAAGACATTGATTAACTTCAGATTGTTGAGTTAAATGCATGTAAAAATACCTAAGGTAACTACTAAAAGAGTATACACAGAGCACAAATTTTCAAACAAGTAGAAGGAAAAACAGAATGAGACAGAAGGAACAGAACCAAAGGTAATCAATCCAAAAGAAGACAGGAAAGGAGGAACAAAGCAAAACAAATAATCGATCAGAAAGCAAAAACACACACAGAAATAGGACAAATCAAAAGTATTACAAAAATGAGTTCTAATATGAACAATCACAGCAAATATAAATAGCCTAAACTCTGTCATTGAAAGACTGAGATCGTAAGGCTAAATTTTAAAAAATTTACATATATGATGTTTACAAAATATATATCTACACATAAGGCCACAGAAAGGTTAAAAGTCAAAGAATGGCAATGAGTGCCCAGATCAATCTTTGTTCCCAGTACCATCCTCCAAGATAAGAACTTGAGATCCTTGGAACAACGGCTCATTCTTCGGCTGGGTCGGGGAATCTACAAGATGAGCCTGGACCATGTTGTAGTGCCAGAAAGCAACAAAGTGCTACACACACACACATAACCCAAACTACAGAAACCAAATTGATGGGCGTGCGTCAAAAGGACACAGGAGCCAACTGAAAGAGCTCCCAAGGGTCAAGTCTGGAATAATTTAAGCAACAAAATAAATAAACTAGTATCGGATTATAACCCAAAGAATAAAATGAACACTCATGAGTCCACACCAATATAAACAAATGATTGTATAAGTAAACAAATGGGGAGAAAAAGACAAATCTCCCACGTAGAAGAATTCCAAATAATTTATATAGACTCTTTCAAGGATGTGGAGCATAACACTGAAGTGTGGGCTGCACATAGTGACTTCCTTCCAAAGAGCCCATCTGCCCTAGTGTAAAGCACAAACATTATAATTTTCTATGTGTGCATAAATAACAAAGGTTGAGACTAGCACATCTTCTCAGTTATTATATCTTCTTTTATGTCTATGACAGATACCCAGGATTGGCTTCCTCAACACCATCCCACCCTCCTTCCAGAGTGCCTTCCTGTACTGTAGGGGCTGAAAAGCTAAAAAAATAACCTACACTTCCCAGACTTTTGGTGCTAATGTTCTGGATGCAAATTAGGTACCATCAAATCAAATGCATTTCCTTCACATCTGATGGCTGCAGTGGGGAGGAGTTTGTTGTTGCCATTTCCACTAACAAGAAACATCATGGAGAAATAGCACTGAGTGATAGAGAGGCCAGGGTCTGCTCACCAGCTTTGTGGGTGCTGAGAGGCAGTTGTGGCAGCTGCAGTGGCTTCTAGATCTCTGGATTCCAGCTACAGTGACACTTTTGAATTCAGTGTATTCTGACTGCTATCAATGTCCTTTACTTAAGTTTTATATGTTTTTTTAAGACTGTATTTTTAGAGCAGTTTTAGGTTTACAATAAAATTGAGAGGATGGTACAGAGATTTCCTATATAACCCCACACATGCCTAGCCTCCCCCATTATCAATATCACTTATCGTAATGGTACATTTGCTATCAAGGATGAACCTACAATGACACATCATAATCACCCAAAGTCCATAGTTTACCTTAGGGTTCACTCTTGGTGTTGTACATTCTGTGGATTTGGACAAATGTATGGTGGTATGTATCCATTATTATAGTTTCATACGGAGTATTTCCACTGCCCTAAAAATCCTCTGTGCTCTGGCTATTCATCTCTTCCTGCCCTGCCTTCCCCACCCCCCAGCAACCACAGATCTTTCTATTGTCTCCATAGTTTTGCTTTTTCCAGACTGTCCTATCGTTGGAATCATGCTGTCTGTAGCCTTTTCAGATTGGCTTCTTTGACTTAGTAATATGCATTTCATTTTCCTCCATGTCTTTTCATGGCTGAACAGCTCATTTCTTTTTAGTGCTGAATAACTTTCCATTACCTGATGTACCACAGTTTATTTACCTGTTCACCTACTGGAGGACATCCTGGTTACTTCCGCGTTTCGGCAAGTATGAATAAAGCTGCTCTAAATACCCTTGTGCAGATTTTTGTGTGGACATCAGTTTTCCACTTTTTTGGATATATATATTTTCTACAATAATAACTTAGAGACTCCTATGTGGAAGTTTATGGCACTAAGAAATCGCAGAGATGATTTTTAGGAAAACATAAATTGTCGAAATTGATTCCAAAGGAGACAGAAAACCAGGTTACACCAGGTACAGAAAGCACTGAAGTTTGTTAGAGATGTGCGTTTCAAAAAAAAAAAAACCTGTGTTATGTTTCATAGATGAAGTAAAGCAAATCTTTAAGAAACAGATAATTCCTAATACCATTCCAAAGCATAGCTACAGGAAAATTTTCCTAGTATGTTCTGTGAAGCTAGCATAACACTGATACCAAAACTTGTAGAATACCACTCCCACAAGAGACATCTACCTCTTTTTAGACTTGAAGAAAACTTTCCTAGCTTGAAAAAGGCTATTTGTTAGAAACTAACTGCACATCATACAGCAAGAAATAAATCTGTTTTCTTCTGGGCTTCTGCGTGGTGCCTGGTACTGTGTATAATACATATGAGGCGCTCAGTGAATTGATACCTGCTCAGCTCTCTATCAGGTCCATATCTGCTCAGTCAAAGAGAGTTTTTCTGTTTAAAACAAAGTGGAACTCACAGAGCAGGGGAACTCTTGCTTTCCTCATTCTTTTATTTCAGGGACAAAAATATTATGAAGTTTGAAAATACTGGGCATTTGCACCCCACAGGCAGTCAATTCAGCTAAGTGGAATTCAAAGGGGAAATATGGATTTTATACTAAAAAAAGAAGACAATAATATCTATCAGTGCTCCAGTTTTTAGAACACAGTATCAGCAAAATTGGCACTAAATATACCATGTGGTTGCTTTCTAGCCTATGTATGGTGAACAAGAACACAAATAGAATGTAGGAGTCATAATTTGAGCAATTTCCCTCATTTTCTAAGTACTGGATGTGATTAAGTTGATTAGTGCAAATAAACAAGTGAAAAACCACCACCTAATTATAATTGAGAATTAGGTAAAGCACCTCAGGTAAGTTGTTGATATGCTTTATTTTGGTAACATTATTTCTCTTAGGAAGCTGGAAATATAGTTGAATAAATTATTTACCTAAATAGTATTTATTCCACAATGGTCATCACAAAGAGCTAAGGACTTGATAATCTACTATCCTGATCTTAGCGCTCCACACACCTGGCATTAATAGTGGAGACCTGTTCCTCCTTTAGTCATAACTGCCTCATCCACCACACACCCTTGACACCCAGTTATTCACTCTTTCTTTCTGGTTTGCGTCTGTTGTTAAAGATCAACCATTCTGCAGGTTTCCAGTATCACGTTTCACATTCTTCTCCATTAAATCCCAAAAGGAAATAACTCTCTGAGGACAAAGACAAACCCTGTGATGTCGAGAGGATGCACTTTTCAATTCTGCTGGTATTCTCCTGGGTTTCTGGGCATATATTGTTCCACGGGGTTTCTTAAGGCTGCACTAATTAGTCTCTGTATTTAACTTCGCATTTCTATATAGTGTAGGATTACAGGAGGAAAGTGTGTTTGTGTGTGTGTGTGTTTGTGTGTATTCTTATCTGTAATTCAATATACTAGCAGGATGAAACAACGAAGTATAAATCTACACATATTCTTCTAGAAAACATCAGACTGCACATTAGCCACAGTCAATTGAAGACCAAAAGAGAGTTCTTTTTACAGTATACAAATAAAGCCTTTCTGCTGAAATGACTATTTTTCAAACTGCCATTTGCAACAAGGTAGTCATTTAGAAAAAAATTCTCTTCCAAACCTAAGTAATTTACATAGTGCTGCTCTTAATTATATCTCCTTTTGGTTTGGTTTTTGAAAACTGAACCGACTGGAGTATGCCCAGCTATGGGACAGCTGAGCTATGAACTAACCCAGAGAGGGCTGGGTAAAGGAAACACACAAAACAAAACAAAACTCAAGGCTGGAGATGAACCAGTGCACTCTTAGGTGGTTATTGTCTCTTCCAAGATTTAGGTCCCAGTATCGACTTTATTTCATTGAACAACACTTTTCTGCCATTTTGCAGACGAAAAATTGAGAGATTGCAGGAGAAGTTTAGAGGCCATGTCAGAGTTAGACATACCTGGATCTGGATCCCAGATGGTTCACTTACTAGCTGGGTGATCTAAAAACACTCAATCTCCCCAAGTCTCAGATTCCTCATCTGCAAAATGCTGGATACCTACTTTTCTATGACCTAAGGTACTAAGAGGTAAGGGAACAAGTTGATGGAGAGCAGGCATTAGATGTAGATTATGGTCCTAGATTTTGTTTCAGGTGGTGGGATCATAGGTGCTTATTACATTATTAAAAATCAATAATTAAATAACTAAATAAAGAAACATGGGTCATGAATGAGCCAAGGATTACGTTTAATCCAATTCTGTGCACTGAGATCCTGATAATAGTAATAACAATAATAATAATATTTATTTTACAGGGTTGTTAGATTTAAATAACATATGTGGGGTGTTGAGCACATTGTTTGGTACATTTTAACTGCTCTATAAAGATAGCTGCAATTATTACGATGGGGAGTGAGTGGCAGTGATGGGTGATGAGGGAGAACAGAACTTCTTAAAAAAGTGTGCTGAAGAAATGATGATGTCCCATAAAGAATGATCCTTTTCTATTTACTAACCTAAAATTTAGGATATTGAAATTGCATCTAAGTGGCTAGACTCCCTCTCACAAACTAGATCATTAACATATCATTTAAAAGTCTAATCCTATGGAATATATAATCTAGAGTTATAGTACTGTTTAAACAGTTGCTCATTTATTTGTTTTCTATTAAAGCTTGTTTTCTTGCCCTCAAGAAGCCTACATTATTCAGGGCAGAGGGGGAAACAGTACCAGAACATGAAACAAATACAAAACTAGAATGTACTAGGATGTGTGATATGAATGACAATTCCTTAAAGGAGTCCAGACAAAGGAGAAACATTCCTAGAATAAGCAGTTGAGCTTCAAGAAGGGCAGGATTTGAAAATGTAGTGAAAATTAGATGGAGTACAATCCCACTTTTAAATGAGAGAGTTTTCTTTCCATTTGTTCCAGGACATGGGGGCCATGTCTGCCTCTTACAACCATTACTTTTCCATGACCAACAAAAGCAATATGCCCAGGGAGAAAATAAGAACAAGTTAGTGATTTCACCCCAGATTGTATTAAACAATGTCTTTCACTTTCTTGCTTCTTAACTTAATTTTAAAGTAGATTCTAAAATATTGGCTAGAGGTAAAATTGTTGAGAACAGGCACAGAGACAGAGAAGTGCCAGGTATTGGATCAAGTGCTATGTTCAGTAGTATCTGAGACTCAAAGCACGTGAGAATATGAGCAAATCCGGGAGACTGTATAAAAAAAAGATACTCTGATATAAGGAAGAAAAGGAACTTTAAAGATAGTAAGAGACAAAGTAAAAACAGCAAATAATTTTGTCTTCCTCTATAGGTTATTAAAAGATGGCATGAACAGAACACATAATTCTTATGAGAAAGTAGTCATTTCAATTAGTCAAACTTCCAAATAGTGAAATTAATTACATATGTTAATTGAATATCTATGAAAAAATATATATGAAATATACATATGAATATATATATTCAATACTGGCAGTTCAATAGAACAAGAAAATTTACATGAATAACAAATAAGAAATTAATGTTCCTTTCTACTCTGAAGTTTGAAGATCTTCTTAAATAACTTTACTTACTTTAATGAATAATCATCCTAGAAAATACATATTGTACTAAAATATAGTTAGGCTAAATATTCAGAAAAGACTAGCAATATTGCTTACAGGATTTGTTTGTGGAAAAGAAGTTTTATAGAAACTATTCTAAAATCTGAAACACTAGTATAGAAAAAAGTTAGTAAGGATTTGATTGAAACATGTAAAATTGTAAAGGATATAGTGTAAACTGCTCTAGGTGATCTAACTTTCTACTCCCAATGCAACCAAGGATAAAAAGAGTTTTGATGAAATTAAAAGGCAGTAACTTCAGCAGAGGAAAAAAATACAGAAAAACTACACTGGGTATGAGAATAGCCTCTCAAATCTCCCAGCATGAAAAACCACATAACTTTATTGAAGTAAAAATAGCGTGCTATTTTGAATAGCAGGTGATATTTAACAAATGTTAACAAATACATATTCATTAAATATTTATTTAGTTCCTGCTGTGAACAAGAAAAAGTCTCTGCTTTTATTGAGCTTATATTCTACCAGGAGAGACAGAGAACACACAAGTAAAGGATCAAACAAATCACATAATTTCAGTTTGTGATAAGTGCTATGAAGAAAACAAACCAGGAAACAAGATAGAGAGTGACTGGGGATGTGGTGAGGTGGAGTGCAATTTTAGACATTGTGGTCAGAGAAAACTTCTCTGAGGTTATATTTGAGCATAGATCTGAGTGATGAGGAGAAACCAGCCATGTGAACATCTAGGGGAGCAGTTTTCCAGGCAAAGGGCTTAATAGGTATAAAGATCCCATAGTAAGATAGATAGAAAGATGGGGGGGAAGGGGTGTGGATGGGTAGATAGATGGATGGATGGATGGATGGATAGATAGGTAGGTAGATGATAGATAGATAATTTATCTATACAGAACACTCCACCCAACAACAGCAGAATACAGTCTGCATTTACATTTATAGCTGCATTTACAGCTATAAATTTCTCTCTTAGCACTGCTTTTGCTGCCTCCCATACGTTTTGGATGTAGTATTGTTTTCATTTAGCTCAAAGTATTTTCTAATTTCCCTTCTGATTTCTTCTTTAATCCACTGGTTATTCAAGAGTGTGTTTAATTTCCACATATTTTGAATTTTCCAGTTTTCCTCTTCTAGTTTCATTTCATTATTATCAGAAAAGATACTTTGCATGCTTTCAACCTTTTAAAATTTATTAAGACTTGTTTTATGGCCTAACACTTGGTTTATCCTGGAGAATGTTTCATGTCCACTTGAGAAAAAGGTATATTCTGCTGTTGTCATCTATTCTTAATTTATTCTCTATTTTTGTAACCATGTTGGATGTTGAACTTTGTCAAATATTTTTTTCCACATCTGTTAAAGTGCTTATAAACACTTTTCCCCTTTGGGCTATTACTAAGATATAACATATTCATAGAATTCCTAATACTGATGCATCCTTACAATCCAGGGAATAACCCAATGGGTAATGGCATATTTCCTTACATACTACTGAACTACCATTGCCATGATTTTATTAGGATTTTTACATAAATATTGATAAGTGAGTTGGCCCTGTCTTGTCAGGTTTTGATGTCAGTGTTAGACTTTCTTCATAAATATAATTTGAAGGATTTCCTTTTCTGGCATTTTGCAATAGTTTAAATTCTATCGAACTTACCGGTTTCTTCAAAATTTTAAAGAATTAGCAATGAAACCATGTGGTCCTGGAGATTTTAAGGAGAATGCTCTTCTACAACTTTTTCGATTTCTTCTACTGTTGCTTCTCTGTTGAGATTTATCTATCTTTGCTGCTATTCAATATTTTTCACTTATATTTTCAAATGTATTTTTTTCAGGATCTTTTAATTTCCTCTATATCAATAGCTATTTTCTCTTTTTCATTTCTAATTTTGTGTATTTGTCCTTTTTCCTTTTTCTCTTAATTTTATTATTACACTAGCCAGTGGTTTATGTTGTTTGTTTGTTATGCTGTCTTCAAAGAATCACCTCTTTTTTTTGCAATTGTACTATATTTTGCTCTTTTAAATGTATGGATAGATTTTGTGAGTTTTTTTTTTTATCTATTCTGTGGCTTTTTGTCATGGGTGAACTTATTCTCATTTGTACATATTAGTATTAGAGATATATTTAGCATTTATTATTCCATTTTGTCTTAAGTTTTCCATTACTACCAATTGCTGTATGTATGGTCTTTTCTGTATTTGGTTTTATACAAGTGTGTGTGTGTTCCTTTGGATAATTTGGAAGGCCTATTATCTGCTTTTTGGGTTTTGTCTTGTTTTGCCCTCATTAGAGCTTTATTTTCTGTCATTAACTCTCCATTTCTTTCTTTTTTGTTTTGTGCTGAGGAAGACTCGCCCTGAGCTAACATCTGTGCCAATCTTCCTCTATTTTGTATGTGGGTCGCTGCCACAGCATGGCCACCAATGAGTGTGTAGGTCTATGCCTGGGAACCAAACCAAAGCAGAGCATGCCAAACTTAACCAGTAGGCCATGCAGCTGCCCCTCCATTTCTTGAGTTAGCATCTTTAGCAACTTTAGACTGCATCTGTTGAGTCCAGTTACAGAGGAATATCAAAGAAATGATCACAAATAAACCTCTTCCCACCTCCCTCTCTCCCCTTCCAAGCTTGATTTCTATCATTAAATTATAATATTTTTTACATTGTCAAGGTTTATAACATTTACATTTTGTGACCACATTTTCCATAATTGCTTAGTCTTAACCTCTATATTTAAATGAATTGAGTTTTTGTCACCAGTCTTTTTACTGTGGCTTCTCTCTTTACTTTTGGTTGTTTGGCTTTGATTTTTGTTGTTTTTTCGTAAAGGTCACATGGGTCGTGGGTTTGTTTATGATTGGTATTGTCTATTTGTCTATTTTTTGCCTTTATATTTGAATGTCAGCTTGACTCATTAAAACATTCTTGGTTCTCACTTTTTTTCTCAGCACTTTGCAGACATTGAATGATTCTTAGAGAAGTCTGAGGTTACCCTGATTTTTTTTCCCAGTAAATAATTAGTGTTTGCCTAGATAAGTAAAGAATTTTGTCTTAATCAGTGAAATGCAAAAACCATTAGGATATATCTCAGTTTAGCTCTTCCTATATCAATTTTTTTCCAGAAACAAGATGTTCCAGGTTAAGTCCTTCCTCTAATCAGGAAAATTCTCTCCTATTGGTTTTTAAGTACAATTTCTGATCCATTCATTAGTTTCTCTAATTCCAGGACCTCAATTACCTTTATTCTAATTAGTCTTTGTCCTTCAAATATCTTATCTTCTCTTTATTTAAATCTGCAGACTCTGTGATTGTCAAGCCTTTCCCCTATATCAGTAATTGGTTTTATGTGATGTCTGTTCTGTTCTTTGCTGTTTTTAATTTTTTTAATAGCTTTGTAGTGGAGCTGTTTTGGCTCTCAGTTTATTCCTAAACTATGTGCCATGGTTTGCATTCCCTGGAAGCAGATCCAAAAATATGAGTGCAAATAATTTATTTGAGAGGCAATTCCAGGAAACACTAAGTAAGACATGCAAGGGAAGGAATCCAATAATGTTATCAAGCAACCACTGTGGGCAGCTGGAGCTAAAACCCACCTGGGAACTCTTTGAAACATTGTAGAACATTCCTCAGAGTTATCCCAATTGACAGGCAGAGAAGCTGGGGTATTTACCCACGAACATCTTGTCTGTCACTGGTTGCAGGCTGTTTCTTGGGAGCATTAAGACTCACACTTCTCACTTGCCCTGAATGTGGGCTGGGCATACTGCTTTGGTCCGGAAAATGACCTTAGGCAGAATGTCACAGGTATTCACGGGAATCACAGGTTTATAGAGAGGAGATGTATATAGAGGACAAGGCTGAAGGGATATGGGCAGAACACTACAAGTAAACTCTCTTTTTATCTTTGTGTTGTTGATTCACCTCACTTCTTATCTTCCCTATTTTTTACAAAAATTTTGTAGCCTCATTAAGTTCTTCTGTAGCCCCACTGTCCAATATGGTAACCACAAGTGACCAATAAGCAACTGAAATGTGACTAGGCTTAACTGAGGTGTGCCCTAAGTGTGAAATACATGCCAGCTTCGAAGTCTTAGTAGAAATAAATGTAAAATATCTTCTTAACAATTTTTATATTGATTATATGTTAAAATAATAATATTTTGAATATATTGGGTTAATTAAAAGATGGCATTAAAATTAATTTCATATGTATTTTTAAAAAACATTTTAAGGGGCCGCCTGGTGGCACAGTGGTTTAGTTCGCGCTTGGCAGCCCGGGGTTCTCAAGTTCGGATTCCCGGCACCCGCTGACGCACTGCTTGTCAGCCAAGCTGTGGCGGTGTCCCATATAAAGTAGAGGAAGATGGGCACGGATGTTAGCTCAGGGCTGGTCTTCCTCACACACACACACACACACACACACACACACACGCAAAAAAAAAAAATTTTTTTAATTTGGCTACTAAAAAATGTTAAATTACATATATTCTTCAAGAAAAGATTTTTTGTCTCTTTGTCTCTATCTTGCATGCTAAGTTTCTTTTTACTTGGGAGGGTGGGAGATTTAGTAAGTTTGTCCAAATACCATACTATTTTGTTTTGTTTTCCACCTTACTTATGTTTAATTTGTGCATATCTGTCCAGAAATTCTATTTCTGCTTCTATAATGTGGGTAGATTCTTTTAACACTCAGTGGGCCTGCTGATTACATATTAATTTAATATTTTATTTGTTTACACTTGTGAAAAGGAAAATTTTTACTTCCAGCCAAGACGGATTAACAGGGACCAGATTTACCCTCCTCTGGAGGCTCTTTCTGACACCAACCGCTTCCTACGATTCACTTCAATTCTGATATTTACTACTCAGAGTTAGCATCAGACTCCACAGATCTAAGGGTTCAGTCCCACAGGACTGCCCCCACTTCAGATGTCAGTCACAAGTCTCAGACTACTAGTATTTCTGACCAATCAGCTACAAACCGGAGGCTCTCATGACCCCTTCTTCGGCCTTGGTAATCTGCTAGAATGGCTTGCAGAACACAGGAAAACACTTTACTTATGTTGACTGGTTTATTATAAAGGCTACAACTCAGGAACAGCCAAATGGAAGTGATGAATAGAACAAGGAATGTGTGCATGTGTGGGTGCAGAGGCATGGAACTTCCATGTCCTCTCCTGGCATGCCACCCTTCTAGCAAGTCAATGCGTTCACCAACCTGGAAGCTGTCTGAATCTCTTGTACAAGAGTTTTAATAAAGCTCAATCTCCAGCCCCCTCACTCCCCTCTCTGGAGGTCATTGGGAACAGGGCTGAAAGTTCCAACCCTCTAATTACTTGGTCTTTCTGGTGATCAGCCCCCTCATGAGGCTAACTATGGCCCCACCCTTTGTCACCTCATTAGCATAAACTCAGATGATGAAAGGGGCCTATTATGAATAACAAAAGACACTCTAGTCTCTCAGGAAATTCCCAAGATTTTAAGAGCTCTGTGCCTAGAATCAGGGACAAAGACCAAATATATTTCTTATTATACCATACCTCCTGAATGAAATAACCCAAAAACCAGACAAAATATATGAAACAACAGTTTTTAAGACATTGGGAATCAGGCAAAAAAAAAAAACAACAATGATGATTCCGAGAGAAAAGAAACACATGAAGTGAGTCTTATCATTGTTCCATTACTGCCTGGAGAGAGGTTCCAGGTCCCAGTGCCCGGAGGCAGAACTCAGACAGAGCCCAACAATCTCCCTAAATTGAAGAGACAAAGCTAGGAATTCAGGGAGTACAAGGCAGTGAGGTTTCTCGGGGCAGACTGAGAGAGGAAATACCTTCAGAAAGAAAACTCTGGAGATCTGCAGAGGGACCCCTTGAATCTTCAGCTGAGTACTGATCAGTGCCTGCATGGAGGAAGCTAGCAAAGGCCAGGGAAAGAACTACCCAAAAGTATTAGAGGGGAACACTCTCAGAACTCACACATGACCAGGAATAGTTCCAATTCCCACAATCCAGAGTGGAAAACCTCATAATTCATGCAATACCATGTAGAGCACTTGAAAGAGTTTTGCTTCAGTAATGGGCCAAAATTAGCCCTAGACTAAACACTGCTCTGGTCTTGCCTAGCAAACCTTAAAAGTAAGACACCAGAGGATCAAACTGTCTCCAAGTAACTTAACCTTGTCCCAGAACAAAGATCAAGAATATTTATAGGAATATAAAAATATCCAGCATACAACCAGATAAAATTTACAGTGTTTGGCATACAACAAAAAATTACTAGAAATGCAAAGAAGCAGGAAAATATGACCCATAATGAAGAGAAAAATCAATCAACTGTAAAAGCAATATGACATAAAGGATAAAATCAGTAGATAAGAAACTGTTTAAGTAACTGTACTATACATGTTCCAAAGTTAGAGGAAGATTGAATATGTTAAGTGGAGATATGGAGGATATTTTAAAAGACTCAAATCACACTTCTAGAGATGGAAACCACAATATTTGAGATGAAAAATTCACTGGATGGTATTAATGGCAGATTAGACATTGCAGAAGAAGATTAGTGAACTTGAAGGTTTAGAAATCAAAATTATCCAAAAGAAACAGAGAGAGAAAGGCTTTAAAAAATTGAAGAGAATATGAGTAGGATCTGGTAAAACTTCTGGTGGCTTAATATATGTGTAATTGGAGTCTGCAAGAGCACAGAAAATAGTTAAGAAAAAATGGCTCAAAATTTCCCAAATTTGATCAAATAAACCATAGGGCAAAGAAACTCAATCAACCCCAAACACAAGAAAAATGAGTTTTTATCATAATCAAATTTGTCATAATCAGATTTTCCAAGAGCATTGACAAAGAGCAATTATTAAAAGCAGCCAAAGAAGAAGACATATTATGTAGAGAAGAACAAACACAAGGATGACAACATATTTCCCATAGGAAACAAGGCAAGTCAGAAAGCAATTGAGCAATATATTTAAAGATCCCCCTAAAAACTGTCAGACTAGAATTTTACACACAACAAAGTTATCGTTCAACAATGAAGGCAAAATAAAGATTTTTTTAAGACATACAAGAGAAAGAATTAATCCCTAACATGTCAGTACTATAAGAAATACTAAAGGAAGTCTTTTAGGCAGAAGGAAATGATATTCAATGGAAAACTACACTAAGGAAAGAAGAGCATCAGAAATAATAACTATGTGGGTAAATAAAACAGACTCATTTTCTTATTATTTAAATATCTTTAAGAGATAATGAACTGATTAAAACAAAAACAACAATGTACTGTGGAGCTGATACAACACATGGAAGTAAAACATATAACAACAACAGCACAAAGGCCTAAGGAGGAAATGGAAGCCTAATGCTGTAAGGTTCTCATACTAAACATGAAGTGGCATAATATCACTTAACAGTAGACTCTTATAAGTAAAAGATGTATATACTATGAACTATAAAGCAACATCTAAAATAATACAACAAATCATAGCTAACAAGCCAACAAAGGAGATAAAATAGAATTTTATCCAAACATGTAAGGAAGTAATAATACCTATTCTACACAAATAATTTTAAATAAAGTAGAACAAGAGCAAAAGAGGAGCGAAGAAAAGATGGGGCAAAAAGAAAGCAAACATCAGGTTGGACCAAATCATATCAATAAATGTAATGGTCTTACCACCCAAAGTAAAAAGCAAAGATTGTTAGGTGGGATTTAAAAAGCAAGACCAAACTATGTACTACCTATGAGAAATCCAGTTTAAATACAAAGACACAGTAGGTTAGAAGTGAAGGGATGGAAAAAGATACATGCTAACATTAATTGAAACTGGCTATATTAAGATCAGACAGGAAATTTTAAAGGAAAGAATATTGCCAGGGATAAAGAGGGTCATATCATAATAACAAAGGGAGCAATTCAATGAAAGGATATAAAAATCCTAAATGTTTATGCACCTAGTAGAAAAATACATGAAGCAAAAACTGATAGAACTGCAAGGAGAAATAGACAAACCCACAATTAAAATTAGAGTTTTCAACACTCATCTCTCTATAATTGATAAAATAAAACTCTATAATTGATAAATAAAAGTAGACAGAAAATCAGAAAGGATATAGAAGACTTGAACAATAAAATCAACCAAATTGACTTAACTGACATTTATAAAACACTCCATCTAGCAAGAGAAGAATAGAAATTCTTGTCAAGTGCACACAGAACATTTACCAAGATAGTACATATTCTGGGTCATAAAACAAGTCTTGATAAGTTTAAAAGCTTACAAGTCATGCAAAATATGACTGCTAGCCACAATTTGAAAAATCCAAACCAGTATAATCATAAAATGCAATAATATCTGTCAATTAAAAGGAATGAAATGCTGGTACATTCTACACCATGAATGAATCTCAAAAACATTACACTACATGAAAGAAGCCAGTCACAAAAGACCAGGTATTATACGATTCCATTTATATGAGACGTCCAGAACAAGCAAATCAACAGAGAAAGAAAGTGGATTAATGGTGTACTAGGCAGGGGAGGGATGGGGAGTGACTGCTAATGGGTATAAGGTCTCTTTTGGGAATAATGAAATGTTCTAAAATTAGATTGTGGGGATGAGTGCACAACTCTGTAAATATATAAAAAGCATTAAATTTTACACTTCAAATGGGTGAAATGTATGGCATATAAATTATATATCATAAAGCTGTTAAAATAACAATATAGAACTATATTTTAAAAATCCCCAAATATTTTGAAATTAAATAACATACTTCTAAATAATCCATGGATCAAAAAAAAATCAAAGTAGAAAGTACCTTTGAACTGGATGAAAATGAAAATAAAACATACAGTTAATGTAGTACTTAAATGGAAATTTACTGTACTAATTCATCTATACTAGAAATGAAGAAACGTTTCAAAATGACCTAGCTTCCATCCTAAGAAACTAGAAAAAGAAGAGTCAGTGAAACCCAAAGTAAGCAGGAGAAAAGAAACTATAAAATTCAGAGAAGAAATTCATGAATTAGAACACAGAAAAATAAAATAGAGAAAAATCCATCCAAAGTTTGATCTTTTTTTGAGAAGATCTATAAAATTGATAAAACTCTAACCACACCAATCAAGGGGAAAAAATAGAGAAAACACAAAATTTCCAATACCAAGAATGAGAGAGTGACGTCACTACAGATTCTACAGATACTAAAAGGATAATTAAGGAATATTACGAATAACTTCATGCTACTAAATTCAAGAATGTAGATGAAATTGACACATTTCTTGGAAGACATAAATAACAAAACTCACTGCAGAAGAAGTGGCTAACATGAACAGCCCTATATCTATTAAAGAGCCCTATATCTATTTTTAGTAGTTAAAACCCCTCCCCACAAAGAAAATTTACAGGCCCAGGTGGCTTTATTGGTGAATTCTATCAAATATTTAAGAACAAAAAAATACCACTCTAGAAAAGATCTTCTAAAAAATTGAATAGAAGGGAATACTTCCCAACTCAATCTATGAAGCCAGAATTACTTTGTAACCAAAAACTAAGATATAACGAGAAAATAAAATCACAGACCAATATCCTTCATGAACATAGATACAAAATTCTCAACTAAGTTTTCACAAATCAAATCTAGCAATATACAAAAAGGAAAACACATCACGATCAAGTGGGCCTTATTCCAGGATGGTGAGATTGATTTAAAATTCAAAAATCAAACAAGGTAATTCACCAAATTAATAGACTAAAAAATAAAACCTACATGATCATCTCAAATGACCTACAAAAGCGTTTGATAAAATCTAACATTGATAGTTGATAAAAACTCTCAGCAAACTAGGAATAAAAGGAAATTTCTTCACACTGGTAAAGAGCATTTATGAAAAACTAGAGTGAACATCATACTTAATGGTAAAGGACTGAACATTTTCCTCTTAAGATCAGGAAGAAAACAGTGATGCTCACTAACACCATTTCTGTTCAACTTCGTACTGGAGTTCTAGGTTCTAACCAGTACCAAAAGTGACAAAAAAGTTAATCATCCAGATTGGAAAAGAAGAATTAAAATTGAAAATATTAGAGTAGCATCAAAAGTATGAAAAGTATAGGGAGAAATCTGATTTTAAAAAAAGATGCATTAAGACCTGTTCCTGAAAACTATAAAACATTGCTGAAAGGAATTTTAAAAGCCCTAAATAAGAGGCGAGATATACTGTATTCTTGGACTGGATAAGTCAATATTGTTAAGCTGTCAATTCTCCCCTAATTAACGCATTCACACTCAAAATCCCAGCAGACCTTTATGTATTTATTGTTTTGTAGAAGTTGACAAGCCAGTTCTTGGAGATGCCATGGAACTAAAAAAGCCAAAATGCCATGGAAAAAGAATGACCAAGTTGGAGGATTGATGCTACTTGACTTCAAGACTCATTATAAGGCTACAGTAAAAGTGGGTTATTGTCATCAAAATAGGCAAGTAGATTGATGGAGCAGAAGAGATCTCCAGAAATAAATCCACACATCTATAGCCGTGGTTTTTGACAAAGATGCAAGGGCATTTGACTGGGTAAGGGTAGTCTTTTTAATAAATGGTGTTGAAACATTTAGCTATCTATGTGCAAAAGAAAAACGAACAAAAAACTTTATCTGTACCTCATATCTTTACAAAAATTATCTCAAAATGGATCGCAGATCGAAATGTAAAACCTAAAACTAAAAAAAATTCTAGGAGAAAAATTTCTGTGACCTTAGGTTAGGTACAGATTTCTTAGATATAACACCAAAAGTATAATTCATAAAATAAAAAATTGACAAACTGGGCATCATCATCAAGATTAAGAACTTTTGCTCTTTAAAAAATACTGTTTAGACAATCCACAGAGTGGGAGAAAATATTTACAAATTACCTATCTGTTGAACAATTTGCATCCAGAATAAATAAAGAACTTTCAAAATGCAATAAGAAAACAGATGACCTAATAAAAATTGAAAACAATTTAAACAGACACTTAACCAAAGAAGATATGTGGATAACAAACAACCCTCGTGATCAGATACTCAACATCATTAGTCAGTAGGGAAATATAAAATAAAACTCCCAGGAGAGAACACTGTGTACCTTAGAATTCCTAAAATTAAAAAGATTAACCATCCAGAGCGTTGGCAAGGGTGTGGAGGAAATGGGACTCTCATGTACTACCGGTGGGAAAGTGAAATGTTGCAATTACTTTTGAAAACAGTTTGAAAGTTTCTTAAAAAGTTAAACATATGTCTACCATATGACTCCACAATTCCTCTCCTAGGTATTTACCCAAGATAAATGAGAGAATATGTTCAGGAAAAGACTCGTACATGAATGTCCATAGCAGCTTTGTCATAACCCAAAACTGGAAACAACTTACATGTTCATCAACAGATGACTGGATAAATAAAGTGTAGTCTAGCCATACAATGGAGTACTATCTAGCGTACAAAGAAATTAACTATTTATACAGCCAATAACATGGATGAATCTCAAAATAATTATGCTGAGTGAAAGAAGTCAGACAAAGAAGAGTACATACTGTATAATTCTGTTTATATAAAATTCTAGGAAATGCAAAATTAATCCATAATGACAAAAAGCAGATCAATGGTTTCCTGGGAATGGAGGGAGGGGTGGAGAGAATTGAGACAGGAAGAAACTTTGGACGTGATGGGTAAATTCATTAGCTTGACTGTAGCCATAGTTTTTTGGGTAGCTAACTGTACACTTTAAATATGTACAGTTTATTGTATCTCATTTATACCCCTATAAAGCTGTTAAAAACTTATTAAAATGAACTATAAATGCTTTCATTAGAAATAATGCACATTTTGTTTAAGAAATAGAGGGTTGAGGCGGTGCATAGTAAAAACTAAAAAACTGTTTGGAATTTCATAGGTACTATTTAAGCATGACATAAACCTAGGTCTTTTTTTTTTTAAATTAATTATTGGTTTGATGAGATGCTGCTCCAAGGTAAAGCCAAGATTCATTAACCTCAGATGGTCATTTCTTCCCCTCAGGAAAACACACTGCAACAGTGGACTTACAAGTATTTATAGCTATTATAGAGGACTTTTTAAATGCTATATACTGTGACATGTGGCAAACAAAGTACTAAGTTGGAAAACTAAGATACAACTTCAAAAATGTGTTTGAAAAGGGCATTTAAGGGTGTCAGCAGAGGAAACTTAAAAAAAGAAAGAGATAAGTATGGAGGCTCTGAGATGAGGAGCTTGCTAAAGGCACTTGATACTTTCAGTTTGAGAGAAATGTGAGAATCAGAGTGAACCCTGTTATTAGAATAATAACCACAAGATAATGTGAAGGAAATTTATCCTCTTTGACTACAACTGCCCCGTATATAGGAACAGAGAATTCCAAGAAGGATGTGTCTCTCCAACTGAAAGTTGAGGCCTGAATGGAGTTGTTTTTTGTTTTGTCTTGTTTTTAATTGAAATATATTTGACATATAACATTGTGTGAATTGAGGTGTCCAATATGTTAATTTGATACATTTATATACTGAAGGGAGTTTTAGAATAAAGAAAGCAAAACTTCAGCATTCCGAATCAAACAGCCCATTTGGTGTAACATGCAAATCAGGTGAGGTTTGAGATGCTACCTTCTCTACCATGTTCATCATTGATTGATTGATTCAATCAATTAATATATATTGAGCATCTTTTGTTCACCAACACGTGGCCAAGTGCTCTTCAAAGTTCTGATCTATAATTAGCAAACCCTCCTTTATTTTTATCATCTTTTCTGAATGATCACTTCCATTTCTTGCCTTAATCTAGCCATAGACGTCCCTTAGGGATACCGTGTCTTCTGTAGTCCTCTCAAACGGAGGACCCACCTACACATCCCCTTCCTCCCTATTGCCACCTAAACATCCTCTTCCTCCCTATTGCCACTCCCAGCATATTATTTCCTCTCCCTTTTATAAAACTCCTGCTTCTTGGAGAATCAACCATCTACTTACACCTCCCTCCTCCCCTCCCCACGCAATCATCTACTGACCCTCGTTCATAGATGACCATGTGCTTGGCTCAGGCTTCCTCCATCCCAACTCCTGCCACCATCTTGAGTTATTTCAACACAACCTTGGGTGATCCATCAACTGGTCATTCAATTACCTGACTGCCTCTTTTTCGGTGATTTCTCCTTGTCCACCTCAATAGCCCACTGCCAAGTCACACCTAGATCAGGAACTCCTCGTATCAATAACACTAATTCATGTATGCCCCCTTCCAACCACAACTTTCCATCATTCTAGTTCCAGTACATGGAATATGACAGTTTTTGTCTTTGCCTCTCTCCTTCCTTTCTTCCTTCTTTCTTTCCTTTTCTTTTTTCTCCTTTTCTTCTTTCTTTCTCTTTTTTTATCTTTCAGATAGATATTCCTCTACTTTCTAGCCATCTCCTCTCTCCTGTATTCACTTCCTTCTCTACTGACTTTAAAATTAAATATTGTGTTTGGACACCTTATTAAACTCTCACATTATTTCTAATTTTTCTGTAGGTTCTTTGGGGTCTCTATGTACATCATCTGCAAATAATGACAATTTTTTCAGATTCCCTACTTTCCAATTCTTGTGCCCTTAATTAAATTTTCTTACCTTATTGTTTTGTCTAGGATATACAGGAAAATAATGAATGGGTGTGATGTACTAGTAGAGTTTCTCTGAAAATATAATCCAAAGATGGCCCTTCTCTCAATCTCCAAGGTGAACCCCCAGTCTAAGCCACCCATTGTCTTTCACTTGATCAACTAATCTAGCCTCCAAAATGGACTCCCCAACTCTACCCTGTTCGTCTCCATTCCTCCTGCACTTAACAGGCAGAGGATTCTTTTAAAAACACAGTCTAGGTTATGTCATTGCCATGCCTTAAACCTTTCACTGGTTTATAATTGCACCTAGAATAAAATCCAAAAGCTTTAACAGAGTCCAACTCTTCAAGCTCTTTTTCTCTCATTAGATTTTACTCATACTCTTTTCTTTTATTTCCCAAAGATGACAAAGCTTTCCTGCCTCATGTCCTTCTAAGTGACTGTTCCTTCTGCCTGGAATGCTCTTTGCCTTGCACTTTGCCTAGAGAACTCCTACTCATCCTTCAGGTCTCAGGACTGTTCTGGAGAAGCCCTCCCATAACTGCATAAATTCAGTCAGCTCTCTCTTTTTTTTTTTTTTTTGCTTGGAAAGATTCACCCTGTGCTAACATCTGTTGCTAATCTTCCTCTCTCTGTTTTTCCTCCCCAAAGCCCCAGTACGTAGCTGTATATTCTAGTTGTAGGTCCTTCTAGTTCTTCTACATGAGCTGCCACCACAGCATGGCTACTGACAGATGAATAGTGTAGGTTCATGCCAGGGAACCGAACCCAGGCTGCCAAAGCAGAGTGTGCTGAACTTGAACCACTAGGCCATCAGTGCTGGTGCCTGTGCTCTTCTTAATATTTCATTTAACTCTTCATTTTTCCTTCAAAGCACTTACTACCTTTTGTAATTACATACATATTTATTCATGTGGCTACTTAATATATGTCTCTCCCATTATACTAAAAGTTCTGTGTGTTTACCCCATCATCCCCAGCTATGGCATTTTGCCCGGAAAATAGTGTGCTTTTAATAAATATTTATTGAATGAATAAACGGATGAATGAGGATATAAAGATGAATAAGACACAATCCTGGCTCAGAAAATGCACTTACAAATCTTTCCTTCCAGTCTCAATGATTTGTTTTTCTTACCAGGATTAGAAATGGCAATAAGGAGCAAGATGACATCCTTGATCCTGACTTCATATTCCATAGTGAAAGGATCTTGCTAGGTCAGAAATTGACTAATCTAAGCAATTACAGAAGCCTGAATCTAGGCCTGAAAATGGGAGGAGCAACAGGATAAATTGGGGCAAGAAGCAAAAAACAGGATTTATTTATTACCCATCCAAATCCAGAGGCTGGGATAGCTAAAATACCCATAATTAGAATTTATTAATTTAAATTTAGACAAACAATTCAAAACTTATAACATATTCCTTTTCACACATTTGTTATTTCTCCCTTAATTTCTTAATACAAGTAGTTTTTTTTAATAGTGTATGTGAGTGACTAAGGGAAAGATCCAGGCTTTTGACCAAAGAAAAACAAGTGGCAGCAACAGTTTCCAAAGTCAGAAGCAGCCAAGTTTACTTGAGAAATGTGGAGTCCCACAAGTTTAAATGCAGGTTGAATGGCAAATGTTGGTTTCTTCTTTCTTCCAGTCTGAGACACTAAGCCATCCCTTCTCATATTCAAAAACCCCTACACCTGGGCCCTGAATCCCAACTTCTCCTTCCTCCCCTGAGACCTGCAGCCTTGTATTCTCTCTCTATTGGAAACATCCCCTTGAGCTATAAATATGCTTGTTTCCCCTTTCCCTACCTTCATATTATCCTCTGGCTACTATATAATTTACATCGTCCTTTCTCATTAAAGCCTCTTCATTTTCATACTTCGCACTCCTTAACCACTGTAATCTAGTTTCCACTCCACCGTTCAAAAGAATCCCCTCTGGAATTACTTCCTAACTGACAAATCCAAAGAGCACTTTCTAGTCTTTATCCAGTGGTATGCCAGTAAATGTTGAACAACCACCTTCTCAGAGCAGAAGTCTGGGAGCCTGGATTTGTAGTATATTCCACTTTCAATGGTCGAATACATTCACAGTGGCTGATTTCAGCTATCAACTTGGTTGGCATCAACTGGCTTGCAAAACTCCTAGGAATTTAACATTGGCTCTGTGAGCCATTAGGAGCCTGCTAAACCCTCTGTTACATGGGAATCTGTTGATCACTCTTTCTTACTTCAACTTCCCATTCTCTTGCATTACTGCCTTTGAGACTCCTCCTACTTTTTTGACCATTTTTTGCCTGTTACGTTTTTGGCTCTTCTTTCCTCTCTTGTGTAAGAGTTGAGGTTCCCCGGAGCCTGTGCTCTGTCCAGTGCTGTTCTTTCTCAACAAACTTTCCTGGTGAAATCAAATAAATTCTTACAGTTTCAAATATATGTCTCTTATGCAAAAGCTGATCCTAACTGACTGATGGAAATCTTTACCTGAAGGTCAGACAGGATCCTCAAACCCAAAATGTCATAATCTTTCCCATAATCTGGCTTCACTACCTCTATTTAATCTGTAAAGCACTGCTTTATCTCTTAAATTATTCTTAAATTCATCTCTGCCTCTCCATTCCTATCACTTCTGCTATTTCCAAGAGCTGGAATCAACTATAAAGCAATCTGTAAGATTCAAAGTTGATGATGTCCTTCCCTAGTGTCAAACTGTTCAGTGGGTCACCACTCAGCGGTACCATTTCTCAAGATGTGTATTGTGTTCTAAGGGGAAAAAAGAGGTTTTGTGGTCATATAAGGCTAGAAGTCACTGAATTAAACAAAGCAAAGTTTTGTTTTTACTTTTCAGGATCTTTAATAAATCTTTAATGCACTAATGTGCATTATGGATTTCTGAGAGGAATGGAATTTGCAGAGATTTTCAAATATATTTGACCAGCCAAACTTTTTTTTCCTTTTATTGGGAGGAGGGGGTGAGTTAAAACAGTATTACCTGAGGAAAAAAAGCCAAATTCAGAAACAGAGGGGAAAAGTGGTTGCTAGGGCCTAGAGGGTGGGGAAATAGGGAGAGGTTGGTAAAAGGGTACAAACTTTCAATTATAAGATGAATAAGGTCTGAGGGTCTAATGTGTAACTTGGTAACTATAGTTGAAAACACTGTATTGTGTAACTGAAACTTGCTAAGAGAGTAGACTTAAATGTTCTCACCAAAATAAATAAAAATAAAAAGGTGTGAGGTGAGGTTGTATTAATTAACTTGATGGGGGGGTCCTTTCACAATGTATATAGATATCAAATCATATGTAGTACACTTTAAATAAGTTGCAATTTGTCATTTACACCTCAATAAAGCTGGAAAAAAAAACCCACTATTGCCTGGGAGTTGAGTTCAATCTCCCCTGTTGCAATAGGCTTCTTGAATGAAGCCTTTCTTTACAAAAAAACACTTTTACCACCTTGTCCATAAGCGTTTCTCAGAAGAGAATGCAGTGTGACTCTGGTCTACAGAACAGGAGTCAAAAACCTCAAGAAAGAAAAAGCCCCCCTTGACTTCATCTCTGCCTACCACTCCCATCTCAAATCTTTCTGCTCCCTGGATTAGATCTTAAATTTCAACACTGTGTTTTTGAAGTTCACCACACAAACCATGCTGTTTGCCTTCGTTCTTTGTTCATGCTCTCCCCTCAGCAGGAGTTTCTCTTCACCAGCTTTCTTGTCTAGATAATGCCTACTTCAATACTCAGTTCCAGGATCATTTCTTCCAGAAAACCTTTCTGGTTTTTCCAGTACCCTCCATCTGAGCTAGCTGCCTGCCTTTGGTACTGGTGCCCAATGTGCATCTCAGTCATTGCCCTTGCTGCTTTGTTCTATCACTACAAGTCTGTGTTTGTTTTCCTTCCAGTTTGTGAGCTCCTTGAAGGCAGGGACCATATCTTATTGGTTTTCACCATCTAACATAGGACCTGTCTATATTAAGCATGTCTTTTTATTCTGACGTTTTGACATCTGGGCCCTCCCTGACCCTGGAGAGACTGTCCCTCCTAGAGCTAGCCAATTCCTAGACATGGTAAAGGACTCACCTGCAAGCACACCTTTCACATGCAAACCAACCAATCCAAAGCCCATACCCTCAACCACCTCCTTTATTAGGCTCTCACAGAGCTCTTACACTCCAGGCCACTATTCCCCTGCCTGATCACCCTGGGGCCACGTAACAGACAACTAGAGACAAGCCCCATACTCTAGAGCCTGTTGAAATTATTCAAAGTGGCCAATCCTAAACCCACTTACCCTACCTCATCAGTTCCTTCCATGGAAACTACAAAAAAGGCTCTTGCCCACATTTTCCCTTCACTTGCTCGGCCTCTTGACCAATCCTGGTGCTTTCCCATGTGGCCCTGCCTCCTGATTCTAGGGATCTCTGAGTATAAACTTCTTTCTTCATGACAATTGTTTTTGTGTCTGCATGACTTACCATACCTGATTAAAACAAATCCCAGGTACCTTTTAACACACTGACACATGGTAGATATGCAATAAACGTTTCTTGAATAAATAAATAAATTAGTTCACTGTCAGCAAGAATATGAAGACTGCCAACCTGAGTTAGCCTGCTAGCTTCTCTAGTCCTGTGCTCTGACATCAGTAAATCCATCATAGACCAACACAGTTGTCCTCCTTGACATCAACAGCAAAGCCATATCTCCAAAACAAAAAATTTCCTCAATGAGAAAAAGACAAAAAACAAATCTCATGTGGTTCCCCATCTTCCTGGAACATACAACAAAATAGGGAGGAGGCAGATTTCAGTTGCAGTAAGAGAGTTAGCTTGCCCCCCCCCCCACTCCCACCATCTTTAAATCCAACCCTTATATTTAGGAATAGTGAGGAAACTCCATAAAATAAGGCAGTGTTAACACTGGGACAATCTAGTTAAAATCCTGTCTAGAAGATGGCAAGAGAATTCCCTTCCAGCCCTAAGAGCCCCTTTTTTCTGTATGAGAAGCATGAATGCATAAGGATGTGGCTGCAGGCCATCTGTAAACGTTCTCAGCTCATTTAAGCAAATGTGAAAGGAGACCATGTCCTTCATTTCCAGTTAAGCCTGGTCATTGCATCCGTTATGAGTCTTTATGCCGCAAGTGCCAGAAAAACCCACCTCAAACTGGTTTAAACAATAACAACTCACTGGGACAAAACAGATAAGTCTGGAGGTAGACTGATGCCCTTGTAAGGATAAAGACAACTGAAGCAGAAAATTCTTTCAAGAAAACATATAGATGCAATAAAACAATATTAAGTGGGAGAAAAAAGCAAGTATGAATGCAGGATTCAGGACAAGGGTTACTTGAGGTCAGAGAAGGCACAGGATGAGATGAGGAGGAAGCCATATGGTTAAGATTTGGGTTATTTGTCAAGGTCCTGACTTCTGTTTTGCATAGTGGGTTTGAGGGTGTTTGTTACATTATTAAAAACATAAAAAATAAACAAGCAAGCACACTTAATCGAAAGCAGAGCTAGAACTGGAACAAAAATTTTCTGATCCTACTCCAGAGTTCTAGGCCACTCCTGCAAAAAAGAAAAGCCATTGTCACTGAGGTGTGGGCTCCTGGTCCAATAGGCCCTCCTCCTCTGCTGCAGGGAGAAGGTACAAAGCAACTTTGTGACCTTTTCTGCTCAGGGCCTTGTTGTATGCTAACAGAGAATTCACGCAGAAGAATTTTAGATAAAATAAATGTGCATATTTCTCTCTCTCTTTTTCTTTTTTTTGCAGAGAACAAATTTAAAGACTAGCCATTCCTAAATACAATAGACTGACGGAATAAAATCAATAGACCAAGAATAACTATCAATTAGTGAGATCCTCTCATTGTTAACTGAGAATTTACAAATGTTAAATAATTAACTTTGGCATCAATAGTTAACACAATTTAGTAATAGGAGAGCTATCTGATTAAGAAGCTAAATCTTAGGTCACATTTTGATGAGTAAGACCCATAACAGGTAATCCGACTCTTCGTTTATAAAATTAATCTCAAATGCATAGGACCTTAAAATAATATATCACGTGATATGTGAGGTTTACATGCACCATTAAAAAAAAGCATTTCAATATTCTCACCCTAATTCTTCACTGATATTATTGGGGATTGGGTGGAAGTGGAGGTAAAAACTAAGTGTAAGCCATATAGAAACTTTTTTTCTCTTTTGGGCTATGTTTAAAATTTTCTCCTAATGATTGGTCAGTATCCAACTAAAGCTGTGATTCCTCAGGTAAGCTGGAGCTCAATAATTTTTTGTGAATTTGATCAATATCGAGAACCAAACTAAATCACATGAGGAAAAAGAACTCTCAGAAACAGCTGTTTGACAGTATCTGCCTTCTTTCCCCTCCATTGGTTTATTCTTAAGGAAAATTTGTCTTAGATTTCCATTTAACTTTTTCTCTATATGTAAGACTTAAAAATAAGTTTGCTAATCGTGTGCTGAGTTGACACGGTATGGAACTTAAATATTTACCAGTAAACGAGATCTCCAAGCATTGTAAAAGTCAGAACAGGCTTGTTTCTTTTTTGATTGTGGTCAGCCTAACCACAGAGAGACAAAAGCCAGTGTGATGGTTGTGTCTGGCCTGCCTTATTAAGCTGTCTTGAATGTTCTAGAAATTACTGGATAATCATGCTGTGATCTGCTTCATTCTGGCCGTGTAGATTTGGCTGTGTCCTGTTTATGTCATAGTGGTTCTCTCCTGGTCAAGGACCTTGAAGTCCAAGCTGGAAGTTTGCATGTAAATCAGTACACAAGAAGTTTTTGATCAAAGAGAATGTGATTCATGATCTGGAGGGTAGCTGATCTGACAGCAGAGTGTAGTATGGATGGTAGGGGGGAGACATAAGTGAGGCAGTTATTCTAACATTCTTTAGAGACAGTAATGGCGTCCTAAGTTTGGCAAGTCAAGATAAGTAGGTTAGGAGGTAGGGGACAGGGAATGATGAATTCAGTATTAAAGATGTCGAATTTAAGTTATTAACAGGACATCCAATTTCAGCACATAGTGGGAAATGCAGAACTGGTACTCTGGGAGGTAACAGTAGGACTTAACTAAGATGATAAGATAACAAGTCATTTGAATAGAGATCCCCAGAGGCTGTCAAAGACGCCAGGTGGATCTGAAGGGTGAGCACCTGATCTCAGTCCCTCAGCAAATTATAATACTAGCACAGGTACCAGCAGAATCCCCTCCCCCACTACGCTTACAGGCTTTATCATCAGGCCCCCTTCAAAAACAACACACACACACACACACACACACACACACTCATTCCAAGGTTCTCAAGCATTTAGGTAAAGAAGTAGATATGTCTTTGTTATAAAATGTTTGTATAGGGGAGGAAAGACTTTTCCCCACCCTCTTAGGTTCTGTGGCTGTGCCTGAGAATTAAACTGACAAAAGACAGGTTAACAGGGGAAAAGCATACAAATTTTATTTGATGTTAATATTTCTATGCATACACAGAGGCCTTCATATAAAAGAAATGAAGACCCAAAGAAGTGGATAGGCCTGAGAGCTTATAAACCATTTTAACAGAGGGAGAAATTGTGGAGATGTGACAAGACAAAGGAAAAAGGAGTTTGGGCTGGGGCAGTAAATTGTGGGCTAGTGACTAGGAAGTAAATGGGGGAACTAATGGAAGATAAGGGTTATTTTAGTAAGGTTTTTTTGTACAGATTCATCTTGGCATTGATTCCCTGTCTTGGTGATAAGAATGTTCTCCTCTTTCTGCTAGAGGGAGGGCACTTTTCTCACAGGAAATTTATGCCTTGTTTTTAGGTAGAAAGGAGGAGGTCAGAAAACCCTTCCAGCATCTGCAGTTTCTCAATTGCCTTCAGCTCAAAATAATCAATATGCCAAAGTGGCATATTGTGGGATGGCATGTTCTGACCCCTTTTATTCACATTCTCGGCTTAGCAAATTTTGTGAAATATAACAGAAATACACCAAGACTTGAGCACACGTGTACCAAGTATGCCACAATATAAATCAGATATGTACTAGAACTCAAAGTATTTCATTAGTATATCATAGTATTTATTTCATAGCTAATCCCTTCAGCGTTGCAGCATCCTGCCAAACTAGAACTATACTAAGCACTTTGGGAGTTGATATTTTGTAAAAGTTAAATTACTCTCAAAAATAAAGCATCTTCATGGAATAACTCTGCTAAATCACAAGATACCATGGAAGAATCACACAGGGTAGTGTCAACTGCTTTCAATGTCACAGTTAAGTCGACGTTAGGGTTTGTTTTTTTTGTTTTTTGGTGAGGAAGACCAGCCCTGAGCTAACATCCGTTGCCAATCCTCCTCTTTTTGCTGAGGAAGACTGGCCCTGGGCTAACATCCGTGCCCATCTTCCTCCACTTTATATGGGACGCCGCCACGGCGTGGCTGACAGGCAGTGCGTCGGCGGGCGCCCGGGATCCGAACTCGCGAACCCCGGGCAGCCAAGCACGGACTAAACCGCTGCGCCACCGGGCCGGCCCAGGGTTTTTTTTTTTTTTTTTTTTTTTTTTTTCTGGTGAGGAAGACCAGCCCTGAGCTAACATCTGTTCCAATCCTCCCCTTTTTGCTGAGGAAGACTGGCCCTGGGCTAACATCCGTGCCCATCTTCCTCTACTTTATATGGGACACCATCACGGCATGGCTGACAGGCAGTGCGTCGGCGGGCGCCCGGGATCCGAACCTGCGAACCCTGGGCTGCCAAGCGCGGACTAAACCGCTGCGCCACCGGGCGGCCCCCCAGGGTTTGTTTTTAAGTTTTACCATTCATAAGAATGGTAGTTAAGAGAGAAAAACAATCAAAACTGATCTTTATTCAATACCACAATCAATGGTAAGTGATGTTAACTGGATAGGTATTTGGTTTTATGTAAGTATTTTTTGAGGCCAAAGTCTGAGGTAATATTAGGCAATGCAGCCCAAGGCTTTTAAGAGCACTCTAATATTGGCTGTTAAAACTTTTGAGTTGGGGCAGCCCCATGGCCTAGTGGTTAAGTCTCTACACTCCACTTCAGTGGCCCAGGTTCGGTTCCTGGGCGCAGACCTACACCACTCATCAGTGGCTGTGCTCTGGTGGTGACCCACATACAAAATAGAGGGAGATTGGCACAGATGTTAGCTCAGGGCGAATCTTCCTCAAGCAAAAAGAGGAAGATTGGCAACAGATGTTAGCTCAAGGTGAATCTTCCCTAGCAAAAAAAAAAACCCCAAAAAAATTTGAATTGATTAGACCTGGTGCCTCCAACTAATCCTTGATATATTTATAGCTGATGGAGAAAAATGAGACTTTGGGGTATCTGGTGCCCTTCACATTTGGAGTCTTCATTCATTAAATTATTCACTTTTGTTCTTTGCCCTTCATGACACTTGTAATCAAATAGAGAGAGAAACATTAACCATATAAAAACATACAGGTAAATATATGTTTACAAATAGCAGTAAGTGTTCTGAAAGTGTAAGAACCGGGCACCACGAGAATAAAGAGATGGATGGATGCAGAGGCTTAGAAAAAGCTTCTCAAAAGAAGTGGTATTTAAACTGAAGTAGAAATTAACCAGGAAAAGAGGGGCAGCATTTCATAGTAAGACAGAATCTCAAATTTGGTTGACTGTAATAATTTACAATGAAATTACATGACCCTAGTATATATTCTATTGGACCTAGAGGTATAACATAAAAATATTATAGATCATCTAACAACATGTGAAAATGTCACTCATTAATTTTAAATAGCAATTTGCAATACTATGGTTATAAACTATTTGGCTTGGGGCAATATATTTCCATGTCTTATGAAATTATTAATTCTCATTAAACGCTAATGATCCTTACTGTGAAGATTAGAGCTAATTAACTACTACTTTCACCTACATTAATTTATTAGTTACTCATGATGAATCCAATAAGTGTTTCCATGTTAGTTGGGCAAAGTCAGTTTTACGGACCAGATACCAATACCACTAAGCACACATATAAACAAATACTTCCAAAAATAAACATTGCCATTGTTAGATAATAAAGTTGGAAAACAGATGGATAACAGGGCTAAATGTTATGATCTATTAAATCGTCATCCAACTTAGTCAGGTGACCAAACATGTTGTTTCCATAGTTACAGGACCATTGGTGAGCAGGGTTACTCATCACCATTTCAGAATCAAAACTGAAAACAACTGAAGTCCTTAGCACTGAATTCCTTGACTTAAATACTAACAATTTAGTATTTAACTAAACTAACCACCTTGCAGATTTTTTTAGAACCAGGAAGATTTCAAACAAAGAAAACCAGGAGTGACACTGGCATAAATAAAGAGGAAAATTTCAGTGGTTCCCAAAGTGTGATCCAGGTACCAGCAGCATCAGCACCACCTGGCTAGCTAGAAATGCAAGTCATGTGTTGTCCACCTCGACTCCTGCAGCAGAAAGGCTCAGGGTAAAGCCTCGCAATCTGTGTTCTAAGCAGATGATTCCGACGCACGTTGAAGAAGGTTTTCTCAAACCTTACTGATTTTAAAACAAAACCAGATTCAAAAGCTAGCCTCAACTTTCTTGCAATTTTCTAAAAGTTATTTTCTTTCAATTCAGAACAAATTGAAGTCATGTAATAAGCATATCATTTATAGCCTCTAAGTCAAGAGTTTAGCAATAAATTTTAATTGTTAAACTTTGAATAAGTTGAACCCTGAATATTCAACTATGTCGCAGATTTAAAATTCTGAGGGTTACATGAGGTTTGTGCTATCGTAAATATGTTTTTAGTTACTACAACTGAATTTCATGGTAAATAAAAAATACTATGTTTAAGAAATGTATTATATTTTCATTTGCAAACTTTTGTATATTTTAATATATCTTACACGGTACTCATTAAAATTGATCATTGCCTCTTTCTAGGAGAGCCTGTTATAGAACATATCCAATTTTTTTAAAAATATGGAAAATTAAGCAATTTCACATTACAAAAAGATCACCTTTGGCTTTGAAAAATGTACTTTTTCACATCATTTAAAAATAAATCTATTCATACAAATTAAGTGTATATGCAATTTTTCTGCTATACATATATCGATATATTCAATTTTGAAGTTGTAAGTATCCCAAACACACACATGTTGTTTCCTAACACCAGGCTGGAACCCCTCCCCAGTGTATGCTAAATGCCTTCCTCACCGAGCACAGTCCGATTTCCTGTAGGAAGATTTTGTCTAATCTTTCTTCTGCTCCACATGTCACCTTTATAGAAGTCTCCAAATGCTGTGAGCAGTCAATTAAATAAAGAAAATTTTAATTAAACCTCTGTGTGACAAATCAAAAGGAGTATCTTAGAGCAAACCTTGCTCTGGTGCCAAAGGCAGTTCGACGAGGAAGCATATCAGGCAGTGTTTTGAGTCACTGGAAATTAATATCACAACCGATCAACCATGTAACATAAATAAGAACTCCCCACCCCTGGGGGCGGGAGGAATAGGTTGAGACAGACTCAAAGGGTAGCAAGATAGCCACATTAATTCTAGGAGGAGAGTTTGATGAGCAAAATGCAGGAATAAGAGAGTTGGTATTTCCTAGTCTTTCTGTTATGAAAGTCTCACGGATTCCCCAGGAAGAACAAGAAGGCACAGTGTCATTAACACACTTCCCATAACAATAATAGGGATTATAATTTCTTCCTGATAAAGATCTGGAGATAGAGCTAGCAAAACGTTCCCACTTGGTATACGTGTAATGACACTCTTTTTTTCTCTATATACTACTATACCTAAATTGGGGAATCCATCTCCTTAAAGGGAAAGTAATTGAGAATCGAACCAAACTCTAACTGTATGGTTTCCTCATTAATAAATAGGGATATCATTATTTACCTTTCACAGTGTTGAGGAGATTAAATGACACCGTGTATATGTATGTAAAGTCCTTAGCACAGTGCCTGCATACAGTCAGAGCTCAGAAAGCGTGCATATACGTCTTCACAATCAAGATCATCATCAAATGAACCACATCATCTCTGCCATTATGCTCTTTGTATTTGGGATATTTTATTCACAAAATTTGACGATGTTAGTATTACATAAATCTTCCAGAATCCAAACTCAACATTAACCCCAAGCCTAGATTGCGTTGCGATCTCCCTGTACTATAGACAGCATGAAACTAAACCAGCTTTAACACAGTTCCTCCTCATCCAGCCCATAGTTTCAGAAATTTCGCCAAATAAGTATCAATAATTTTTTAAATTCAGGACAATCAACTCCTGCCTTAATTCCTAAATAAGCAGATATTTCCATTTAATTACTAGATAATTTTAGAGCTGAAAGTGAAATGATCTAGACCAAACACTCAAGGTATAAGGCACAGAGTGGTTAAGAGGTATGCCCGTGACTCTGCAAGTCAGTGCCGGGCTGGACTGGCACGGGGCTCCCGGCCACGTGCCAGGCTAACTTCATTATCATAGACACACCACGTGGTCTCAACCCCACAAGGGAGCTGCCCACCTAACACACTAAATAGCATCCTACCAACGACTGTCCAGGCTTTCCCTGCTAACAAATACTTTAACAAATACACTTAATCCTCTGAGTTTCTAAGGAACCAAAAAGAGACTAAAAACACAAATGGTATTTTAGTTGAAATAACACTTCACATAAAAGAGTTAAAAAGTGTTTTTATGTGTAAACACTAAGTCACTAAGTATATAAATTATACACATTACATGGGAATATTTACTTTTACATTCATTTGTTTTACTGAGAATTCTGAGTGCTAAATCAACTCATTGACTCAGATCCCAAAAAGATAATTGTAGGACATAATTGTCTTTTTTTTACCAATGACCTAGTTTATTCTCCAAGAGAATTTAAAATAAATATTGTGATGTTTATCCAAGACAACTATTCCCACGCTCATCTTCCAGCATCTAAAATACCTGTCTTCCTTTTTCTAAAGTAAATTTACATTTGGAGAAAGGATTTTGATAACAGATTTTTTTCAGCCTGGGATTTGATAAGCTTATCAATTTAAGATAAAAATTCAAACTCCAGGGGGCCGGCCCCGTGGCAGAGCAGTTAAGTTTGCGCTCCCCTTTTCGGCGGCTCGGGGTTCGCAGGTTCCTATCCCGGGCACAGACCTACGCACCGCTTATCAAGCCATGCTGTGGTGGCATCCCATATAAAGTAGAGGAAGACGGGCACGGATGTTAGCCCAGAGTCTTCCTCAGCAAAAAGAGGAGGATTGGCAACGGATGTTAGCTCAGGGCTGGTCTTCCTTACATATACACACAAAAAATTCAAACTCCAACTTCACAAACTGGGTAGAAAATTCAATGTCATTCTAGGGACAATATGAACACCAATATTATCAGCTTTATTCGTACTTTCTCTAGTTCTTTTTTCTTTATACATAACTGAAAAGAATTCCTTTGATTTATATCATCTGCTTCAGCAATCAGCTTCTCTTGGTAAAGGAGTCCATCGCCCATATGTCCTGTTACCTCTTTGGGTAAATTTTGACTTCAAAATTTATCCAGTCCATAGCAGAAGCTTCAGTAGTAGGATATTTCTTGTTCTTGCTTGTTTCTTTGTTCTCCCTCTTTTTAGAAACCTGTTTACCTTGCTTAAATGGAAAACATCAGTGAATTTATCTAAGTGTAAAGGAAAAGAATAATCTGTTTTAAAATCTCTACCATAATTATGATTATTCTATGACCTTCTTCAATTCCCAGGTTCAAAAAAAAAATAAAACAGATTTTCTAAATTTCTCTCAAATGTCATTCTTCTTTTTTTTTAAACAAACACAAAACCTGGAAAGTTACTATTTTGGTCTTATTATGATGAAGAAAATAGAACCAAGCAGAGTAAAAAAACAAAGTCAAAGAAACGAATAAAAATCAAGAAAGGACTAAAGAAAAGCAATAAAGTCTAACATTTCCAAAGAAGATGCACTCTGAAACATTTTTCATTTCGTCATTGGTTATGTCAAAGTTCAGAACAATATGGATATTTTCTGAAGCCACAGTTTGTTCTCTTATTTCATATTCGGATGTGTTTTTATGGGGAAACAGAGAATAAAAGAAGGGCATGAAAAAAATAATTCCTAAAGTTCTTCTTTTAAGATTTCAGTTATAGTTGACACTTTATAAGGAGTACTCCTTCCCATCTGGATCTCACTCCATAGAGACCTACTCCCAACTCTTTCAGCTTTCCTCTAGTTTATATCACTATATCTCAAAATAACCCCTTTATTCTGCTAGTCTTGATCTTTTGTGTTCTGTTCTTAATATTGTCTTTTGACTTCTTCCTATAGAAAATTAATTTCTTACCTACCCACCCCCACCAAACAAAAAATTTTCGCTTCTTCCAATGGAGTTCTAGCACAACTCATTATTATGACCATATATCTACATAGCCAAGCCACTCAAGGATCTAGGGTAACTTTTTCCTAGATACCTTCCTTTGCTTGGCTTTCTCTGTCTACCTCTGAATCACCCTCCCTCTCCAGAACAAACCTCTGATCTTCTGAGGGACTGGGGAAAGGTAGCTGCCCTGCTCTGTGGGGTGAGGGAGGTGATCTGGGAGTCCACGTTGTAAAGTCTTTCAAACAATCCTCTGAATGTCAGGCCACTTTGCGCCTCCTCTCAGAGCTTTCTGCCTCCTACAAATTCCTGTGGCTTTCTGGAGTTCTGCTGGGAGGCTGGCTCTCCACCCACAGTCTTGGGTTTCAACCTTGTACACCTTGCTAAATCAGGTATCACTCATCTGCTTTCCCAATGTTTGTTGACATCTTTTGTCTGTTGTCATTTCCTCTCCCATTCTCTTTGTTCTTGTGGGTTTGTTCCTTCTTAATCCTTTAATGCCCTGTTAGTGTGGTTGATAGAGAGAACACAAATAAAATGCATCTGTCCAATCCACCATGATTAACTGGAAGTATTTGTGCTGATCATTTATAAAGCATGATTTTCTATGGTTTTTTTTTTAACATAATCACACCCACTTCTCTTTTGTCCACTTAAAGTTGTCTGCAGGTAAGTCTGATTAACTAATTGGGATGAATTGTTTTTTAACTGAGGACAACATTCAATCCTAAGTAAAACTGTCAAATAGATGAAATTCATGTTCAATGTTTTTAGCCTCCCCATTCTTTTGCCATTTTCCCCACTTGATGGCACCCTTCTCCAAGATCCATTATCTTCACATTCTCTTTCTCTCTCCTCTCTTCTCTTTTCTTTCTTTCTCTCTCTCTCTCCCTCCCCCCAACCCTCGCTCTAAGAAACTAGATCTTAGGGGTGGGAGAGAAACAAATGAACTTATTCATACTAGGGTGTAAATGATTGACATCATTAAAAAGTACTTCCCAGGATATCAATACAATGAAAAGTTCTAAACTAAAATTAAGGTAAACTGGAATTTCCAAAGACATATATTGGGAACTCTGGGAGCAGGAATGTGTGCTGGGAGAGGAGTGGAGTAGAGTGAAAAATGAGAGAGAAAGGTCAAAGAAAATGAAATAGGAGGGACTAACGGAGAAGATAAGTTGGTGACAATATCCAATTTCCAGAGATAACAACATTTTTCTTCTTATACAGGTAAATCTGGAAGAAGCCAGAATAAAATCATTAAGAAAGCAAAATTCTACATACTGGAGAAGCTATAACAAGAGATATGACATTGTAAAGATACAAATATCACGAAAATTCTTTTACGTCTTGTGAACAAAATCATAAAAGTGTCCCAAATTCCATTTATACCCCCACCTAGTTAATGACATCAGTAGCTAGAACACAGGTTTCAGATCAGGAAAATAAACTTTTTTGGACCACTCCAGTGCAAATGTAAGGGAAAAGAAGCCCGTGTTTACCAGAAAGATAGCATTGTTTTTGACATGATAAGCAAGGAGTTCTAGTGACTACCAGAAATTATTGTTGTACCTTTCTCAATCCATGATCTCTAAGGCAAGTGGCCAGCACAAGCAGCAAAACTGAAGTAGGACCCTCTTGCTTAAAAAACAGAAAAGAACAACAAAACCCACTTTGTGAATCAACCTAACTACGCATCTGTTTTTTATTGAGGTACCATTGGTCTATAACATTATATATATTTCAGGTGCACATCATTATATTTTGATTTCTGTGTAGATTACATCATGTTCACCACCCAAAGACTAATGACCATCCATCCCCACATACATGTGCCTAATCACCCCTTTCGCCCTCCTGCCTCCCTCCTTCCCCTCTGGTAACCACCAATCCAGTCTCTGTCACTATGTGTTTCCTTGTTGTCGTTTGCATCTATTTATGAATGAGATGATACGGTATTTGACTTTCTCCCTCTGACTTATTTCACTTAGCATAATACCCTCAAGGTCCATCCATGTTTCTCAAATGGCAAGATTCCATCTTTTTTAACAGCTGAGTAGTATTCCATTGTGTATATATACACCACATCTTCTTTATCCATTTGTCCCTTGATGGGCACTTAGGTTGTTTCCAAGCCTTGGCTATTGTGAAAAATGCTGCAATGAATATAGGGGTGCATGTACCTTTATGCATTCATGTTTTCACATTCTTTCGATAAATAACCAGCAGTGGAATAGCTGGATCATATGGTAGTTCTATTCTTAATTTTTGAGGAATCTCCATACTGTTTTCTATAATGGCTGCACCAGTTTTTACTCCCACCAGCAGTGTATGAGGGTTCCCTTCTCTCCACATCCTCTCCAACACTTGTTATTTCTTGTCTTGTTAATTATAGCCATTCTGACAGGTGTGAGGTGATATCTTATTGTAGTTTTGATTTCCATTTCCCTAATAGTAATGTTGAACATCTTTTCATGTGCCTGTTGGCCGTCTGTATATCTTCGTTACTAACTATGCATCTTAAAGTTTGCTTGGATTTACTTGGAGAGGAATTTTAATTGGCTCATCTAAAAAATGAAAACATTGGCCAAGATCTCTGGTTACCAATGCAAATGTGTGAAGCAACACCCTCCTGTCATTAAATTTCCACCAATTTATAGCACAGTGAGAAAAGAGTGAGCTTTGCATGAAGCCAACTTTACCCAACTTAAACAATTGTCTTTAATTCTGAGATTCTGTCCCATCTTGTATGCAATAGTGATGATAATGGACAGCCATTTTTGTTTTCCTCTTCCTTCTCCCCTCCCTACTCCCACTTCTTCTTTGGATTGTTCTTTAGCAAAATTAAGCTGACCTACAGCTTACCCTAGCCATGTTTTGTGTCTTTCAGTAGAGAATAATTAATTTCTCACTTAAACAAAATGGGGGGAAATAAGAAAACTTCAGACATGAATGTGGCAAGTGTCTGCCTTATTGGTTCTCTTTTTAAATCTGGGAATTGATTAGTTTTTAATCCAAATTATTCCCCATTCCAAAATAAATCTGTGCAAGTTTGGATCTTTTAAAAGTCCTAACTATTAAGCGTTTACTGTCTGTGACAGTGGTTCTCAACAATGTCAGATTTAACAACTCTTTTTTATAACAATCGCTAATGCCCCCCTTAACAGCCTATTTTGTTTATCTATTTGCAGTGAAATAAACCATCCCAAATAGCAATTTATTACTTCTCATGATTCTATGGGTTCACTGGGCAGTTCTTCTGCTTGATGTGGTGTCATGTCGGGCTCAGGAACAGCTAAGAGGTCAAAATAGCCTCACTCACATAACTGGCAGTTGGTGCTGGCTGCTGGCTGCTGGCTGGGCAGGTTGGCCAAGGCCTCATTTCTCTTCCAGGTGGGCATCTCCACGTGACTGCTCGGGCTTCTTCATCTCACAGTGGTTGGGTTCTATGGAGTATTCCCCAGTACAAAGGGGGAAGCTGCAAATCTCTTAATGCCAAACCGCCCAAAGGTACACAGCATACTTTTGCTGCATTCTCTTGGTCCAAACAGGCCACAGAGCCCACCCAAATTCAAGGAAAGGGGAAACAGACTCCACCTCTCGATGCTGGAGTGGCGGGTTATATTGTAAAAGAACTCGTGGGGTCAGAGAGGTTGCTGTGGCCGGCTTTGGCAACATAATCTATCACATACCCTTAAGTGAAATTCCTAGATAATGTTTTTAAAAATGTTTTAAATACATATACAATGTTTTAAAAAACAAAAATAGCACCTCAACAATAATTTAACAAAGAAATAAAAGGAAAATAATACATAAAATATGTATTTCAATATGCAAATGTTCAGCTACGACTACACTAAAAGATCTAATAAAGCAGCTAGATTCTTGCATTGACTTAAGGATTAAGTTTTGATTTAAGAAAAGATAATAAGTCATATCATAAAATAGATACACCAAAATGAACAGAGATACAGAGGACACCAGGACAAAAAAATAGTGTAAGGATAAGTAGTTACACATCAGATTTATTAAATATATAATAAGTTTATTATTATTAAATATATAATATGGAAAAATAGTCAAGACAAATAGAAAGGAAATACAATATTCTCAAAAATGATGTGGGTCTTATGTATAAAGTATAAAATCAAAATAATCCCCTATGTGACTGCAGAAAATATAGTATTTTATAATTAATAATATATTTATATATAATTAATAATATAACACATTAATATAGCTATAACATATAATAATATAATCAATTTATAATATAAGCATATTATTTTAAAATTCTACCCCAAGTCAAAGCACATATTCAGTCTCCAATGCTTACAAGCACTTTGGAGACCACACCTTCAATACCCATAGAGAACACCGGATGGATTTTTAAGAAGTAAATTAAGAGACTAGAGAGAAGTTGTACGGTAGATGTCAGAGACATACTAGAGCGAGATTGAAAAACAATAGGCACTCTTCAAATAAATAAGTTTTACATGTGATTTTCACATCATTGATTTCTTATTGCACTACCAAAAAATTAAATATAGAGAATGGCAAAAATATATATTATTTTCAAATAACATTTATTAAAATTTAGTGTGATGCCTGCATTTCATGTGCCTCTTAATATTTGGCTCCTTAGTCTGGTAAAGGGATCCTCCAGCCTTGTTACTTACACAAAGCAATCAATTTCCTCGTTTTTGCAGTAACGGCAGGACTCAGGCATTAATACTCTTTTCAACTCGCCATGTGTAGCTGACCTGGACCAGCGCGAGGGGAGGGAGGCACTCACTTTGGGCGCAAAATTTAAAAGGCTCCTTAAATTCACTCAGTAATCAGGATAAACAATATTTTGATGCAATCTTTTAAAACATCAGACTAATGCCCCCAAAATCTATGATGAAGGGAATAACAAAACTCTAAATAAAGGCAAGATCTACAGAGTGAGGAAGTTTTTCAGTAATTTTGACACAATATCTTTACGTCCTTTAAGCTTCCCTTTCCATGAATTTTTCCTAAATTATGAGCCTTTTTGTGTAGCTTCTTATAAAACTTTTCAGTATTGCTTTATACGAAAGGGCTACGGATGGACACTTGTACTAAAGTACTCCTGACACATTTGTGGTAGGATATGATTCAGTGCATCTTTTTAAACTCCAGCAGGACACAGGAAAATTTTTCATTCGTGCAGAACTGAATCGAGCTTCGGGGGACATCAAGGACGCCTGGCCCCCTCCGCTAAGTGCCGGTGGTATCCCACATATCAAATCATTGTGTCGACAAAACATGCCCCAGGTTTCCAAACTTGCCAGCAGTGTAGGGACGGCCCTGAGCGAGAATTAGCAGAGACAATAACATCAAAACATGAGTGAATCAAGTGAGCACACGCTGTACACGGCGTCTTTTGAAAACTGTCTTGGATACACATCTAAGGTTGATTTGAACTTTAATGAAGTCACACTTCAAGGCTCTCTAGGGCTTTTAAAAATTAAAGAGCTTTTAAGATATATGACTGCGTGTCCTGCTTTAAAAACTAGACAACGATAAAAGCTGAAAGCTGAAGGAATCACAATGCTAATTCCAATATCCCATTTAAAGCTCTCCACTGGAAGAGATATAACAACTACACGGCCGTTCCTTCATTTCTTTGGTCTGCGATTTAGTGCAATTAAGGGTTATCATGTTTCATTTAATAATCATTAACGTTTTTGTTCCAAATTTAGGCTTTTTGATTTTAGTAGTATGTCATGCACCTCAATAAATTATTTCCTTTGCATTAATTCACAATAATAATCAACTTTTTATTCCTAAAAGTCCATTTGTAGGGGAAAAAAGGTGAGCTTTATGAACAGGAATGTTCAAAACCCCCATACATGAAAAATATCCTAAAACTTTATGGATTTTGCTGTGGTTACCAATTCGGAAAACATATATAAATTATAGGGTTTTTGTTGTTTTGTTTTGTTTGGGCAATGGCAAAACCGCATAAGCATTAAGTCAGATTAACTGAAAATTTCAGGAACATCTGTGAGTGCCCCCCCGCCACCTTAATGGTGCGCTAATTAATGCCACCTAAAGGTGCATGCGTTTGACCACGTCACTTCTTAACCCCATGTCCCAAACATTTAGTTAATCATACATTTAATTTAACTAACAGCTATAATCATAACAGTCTGAGCATTCTTTACTGTGAATGTCTTAGGTTTTTAAAACGAAGAGTCTTTACTAAAAACATCCCTGTATTCTTGATTCTTTGGACAATTAAGAATTAGGGCTGGTGCTCCCAGTGGCATCAACTACAATGTGTTGCACAGCCATTCAACATTCAATAGGTTCCCTTGGGTACTATAGAATTTTGTGAGTTTTCCAAAACTTGTTCCAGCCACAAAGACAGTTAATTAATTAACTAATAAATAACTTGAATTATCCATTTTTCTGTTGTCCTACAATATCTCACATTAGAATGCAAAGACGTTAAACAGTGAGGCAGAAATTATAAGTCACTTGCCTTCTGAAATTCCTAAAACATGCAGTTTTCAAATAGCCTATAAAAATCTGATCCCTTATCTAATAAAATGTTGTAGCAGTAGGAGATATATACCAAATAAACTTTCCAGTATATTTCTTTTTTTTTTTTGGTAAATAGAATAAGTCCCCAGTGAGACTTTTTTAACCTAGTTATTGATTTATGGTCTCAAAGCTATTTCATTAGGAAGCTTTCCTTCCCATTTTGGCAATCTATTTTTGGCACAAGAATCTAGGCTAAACACAAGTTTCTTGAATAATTTCTGGAATGGAAACTGTTGAAAATTCTCTATAAATATACTTGGAGTTTGGAGCATTAAAATGATATTAAAAACCCAGTCTATAATACAAAGTATGTTATTATATGCTCCAATAAAAATATGTCTTTAAGGCAAATTTACAGGTCTGCAGCCTCCATTCTGCAGTATGGGCAAAATTATATGCCATCTAAAGCAGGAAATTTGGTGTGTGCCAAATTCATCTAGCTGTATCCTCAATGAATATACTCCTTTGTTTATCAGTTGTCACTAACAAACATGTATTAGTTACCTACAAAATACAGTCTTTTCCCACAAGAAGTTTGAGATGTAGGAGAAAATATTATAGAAGGTGGTATAAAACTATTGCTATTTGCATATAGTGTGAATGTTTGTATGGAAATTCCAAAATGGAAAACTAGAAAAAAATTTTAAATATTTTCTAAGTTCAGTAAATGACTTCTTGCATTCCTGTAGACATTAAATAACATATTAAAAATACATAAATAATCATCCGGGAAGTGCAAATCAAAACTACACTAAGATATCACCTTACACCTGTTAGAATGGCTATAATCACCAAGACAAAAAATAACAATGTTGGAGAGGTTGTGGAGAAACGGGGACCCTAATTCACTGCTGGTCGGAATGCAAACTGGTGCAGCCTCTATGGAAAACAGTATGGAGATTCCTCAAAAAATTAAAAATAGAAATACCATATGACCCAGCTATCCCACTACTGGGTATTTATCAAAAGAACTTAAAATCAACAATCCAAAGAGACTTATGCACCCCTGTGTTCATTGCAGCATTATTCACTATAGCCAAGAAGTGGAAGCAACCCAGTGTCCCTCAACTAATGATTGGATAAAGAAGATTGGTATATATATATACACAATGGAATACTACTCAGCCATTAAAAAAAAGACAAAATCATCCCATTTGCAACAACATGGATGGACCTTGAGGGTATTATGTTAAGCAAAATAAGCCAGACAGAGAAAGACAAACACTGTATTGTTTCACTCGTATGTGTGGGATAAACTAACACACAGACAGAGAGAACAGTTTGGTGGTTACCATGGAAGGAGATTAGGGGGTGAGCACAAGGGGTGAAGGGGTGCATTTATATGGTGACTGACAAACAATAATATATAACTGAAATTTCACAATGTTATAAACTATTATGACCGCAATAAAAAAAATACACAATAGTGAGGCATCATCCACAAGAGCAACAAAGACATACCTATGAAAAGAGGTCAACTGCCTATCGAACTAAGGCAGCCTCAGAACCCTCCACTTGCATGGGCTCCTTCCAAGATCCAGTACCTAATTTTGTATTTGCAATTTTGTATTCTTTTTCTTAAAGAAAAGCCCCCAAATCGCATAAGCTGCAGACTCCACAAAACTGGATCTGTCCCGGTGAGGGAATAAATAATGTGTGATTTCCATAAGTGAGCACAATACTCAGCTGAGGTATTTCAAAACGCTTTAACCACAGAGACATACCAGGTTCCTGGATGACAAAACTCCTGGATGACTATTAAAATGCCAAGTCTCTCAAAATAAAATCGAACATTTAATGCAAGTGCAATAAATATTTCAACGGGATTTAGAAAGCATAACAAAACATTGGGAAAATCTGGGAAACATCTGGAAAAAAATAAGAATCACTAAGAAATTTTTGAAAGATGATTAATTGAATGTGAGGTTCGGGGTTGAGGGGAAAATAGTTGTTTTTCCAGATATAAAACATACTATAAACCTTCCACAATTTAAACAATGTGGTACTGATGTAGGAATAGACACACTGAACAAAACAGGCATTAGTATATGTAAAAAATTAATAAATGAGAAAAGAGGTACACAAGTCCAATAGGCCAGGGAGGAAGTGTTAGGAATATGATAAAGGTACAACTGGTTAGATCTTTGGGAGTGAAAATCCATTTAGACCTCAGTTTCACACCATTCACTCAAATAAACTAAATAGATAAAGTAATGAAACATTTTTAAAGATCAAATTATAGAAAAATTACAAGAAAATCAACATTAATATTTATCAAACTCTACAGAGGAATGGTTTTTTAAGGCTTAGAAACAACGAAATAAGTTTCAAAATAAAATATTGACAGAAGTGACAATATAAAAATTAAAAATATTTGCATGCAAAATACCCATTATCCAAATTAAAGGTAAGCAACGTATGGGGATAAAATACTTTCTGCAACTATGCAAAATTAATACCAACCTTATATAAAGAATTCATACAAATCTATAAGAAAAGCACCAAGACCTCAATAGATAAATATGCAAAATTCGTGCACAAAAGTCTGGCAGTTCCTCAAAAGGTTAAACATGGAGTTACTCTATGACCTAGCAATTGCACTGCTAGGTATAGACCCAAGAGAAATGGGAATATATGTCCACACAAAAACTTGTACACTAATGTTCAAAGAAGCATTATTCATGAGAGTCAAAAATACCCAAATAACCATCAACTGATGAATGGCAAATAAAATGTGTTATATCCATACAATGGAATATTATTCAGCAGTAAAAAAGAAAGATGTATTAATACATGCTACAACATGGTTGAAGCTTGAAAACTTATGCTAAGAGAAAGAAGCCAGTCAAAAAGACCATATATTGTGTGATTACATGACATATCATATTCTATGAAATATTCATATGATTCTATGAAATATCCAGAATAAGCAGACATAGAGACAGAAAGTAGAGATTAGTGCTTGCCTAGGTCTGGGAGGGGGTTGGGGGGAAGTGAGAAGTGACTGCTAATGGGTACTAGGTTCCTTGTTGGGGTGACGAAAATGTTCTAAAATTAATTGTGGTGATGGCTGCATAACCCTGAATATACTAAAAATCACTGAACTGTACACTATAATTGGGTGAATTGTATGGTATGTGAATTATACTAATATATAATACCATACATTCAATATGCAATATATAGTATAGTATATCATTATACTATAGATTATATCAATATACATTATAAATAGCTTTATTATAACAATGCTGGTTTTTTTTTTAAAGCATGCCCTGTCAAAACAGAAGAGAAAGCAAGTCAACAACATGAGGAAATTTATCAACATCTCTAGTAATCAAAAAAATACAAAGTAAAGCAACAAGGAGATACTACTTTTACCAATAAAAATAATAGGGGGATAGTTTTTAAATGATAATTCTCGCTGCTCCTAGAAGTATGACAAAACAGATAATCTCATATATTGTTGGTGGGGGTGCAAATTGGCACAGCCCTTTTCGAAGGCAGTTTAGCAATATATATCAAGAACTCTAAAAACAGTAATACTCTGCCTCAATGATGTTGCTTATAAAAATATCACCTAGGAAATTCATCCTAAATATGAGGGGAAAAAATCATTATACACAAAGATCCACATTTCAGTATTATGTATGAGAGTGAAGAAATGAAATGCCTTAAATTTTCAGTGATAGTGAGATAATTAAGTGTGCTGTTAATAGTTAAATGTGTATATACACTAGATGGAATAATACACAACAGCTAAAAATATATTACATACTCATATGGGAAAATTATTATTATATGATATCAAGAGAAAAATGACAGCACAAAATTGTATGCACAATATGATTAGAACTAAGCTTAACGTTTTTCTTCTTTCTTTTTTTGTATTTTCAAATTATCTTTAATAAACTACATTTATAAGTTTTTAAAATATCTAGGAGAAAAGATAAAATCATAACAATAACTATAATGAGAGAAACTATATAATGTGTGGCTTATGGATGCTCAAATGAGCACCAGATATTCACCGAGGAGTTTCAAACTGGGCATTTCAATGTTTTATCTGTGGGTGACTTTGAGTTTCAAGGAACTTTTTCTCTCCCACAAAAGTCATTCAGTGAACTCTCATTGAATCCATTTTATGAGATATGATGTATTTTTCCTTCAGTCTTAACTCTGCTCTACAACTGTGTTTGCAATAAACATTTACTCCTCAAACTATTTCCAATCTAGATTTGCTAAATATGTTTTTCAAGTAAAGATAGTATGGAACCTACTTTAAATTATCACAAATAGAATCAAATATGGCAACCTCTGTAAGGAAAGCCACTCACAATCAGAATGGAATAATTATTTATTTATTTACTGAGGAAGATTAGCCCTGAGCTAACATCTGTGCCAATCTTCCTCCACTTTATACATGGGTCGCCGCCACAGCATGGCTGACAAGTGGCGTGGGTCCATGCCTGGGATCTGAACCTGTGAACTTGGGCCACCAAAGCAGAGTGTACCAAACTTAACCACTATGCCATGGGCCGGCCTCAATAATTTTTATTTGTTAAAAAAATATCCCGGTGGCAACATTCTGTATACAGCAGGTAATTTATTTGTTATTTAATTTCAGAAACTTAGAATATTACTTTGAAACAGAAGACATAATGTTTACATAATTTTCATCATTAGTAATTTGGCACACAAAACTCTTCAAAAAAAGGTAGATTAGAGATAATAAAATGAGGGCTGAGGAAAAAGGACAGGATTTGAATGAAAAGTTGCAATTTATAAATTATAATAATATAATTACACAGAGTACAAACCTTCAGAAATTTTAGTTTCAGTTTTAAAACTCTGAAAGTTTAATCAGGAATCATTACTATCTCTGAGGTACTTCTCACCCTCATCCACTCCATCTCCTTTCTGACAAATATTAACATAATCAAAATGCTGTATGATTTTCCTCAAGACTACTTATTTTATTGAGGCCAACAACTAAGTGAATATACTTGAGCTTCAAATCTAAAAAACAAAACTTGTGTGCAGCTTCTTTCTACCGTCGTGCAGCCAATCAGAATCCAATGTTGCCTTGGAAATGCTCATACTTATCACAAAAATAAGTCTGTTGCTTGATTTTTAAAGCACTAAATACCTACTTAGAAATTATTTTAAAAATCTATTGGTAAAGAGTCAACATTTCAGAAAAAAGAAAACACAGAAATTTATTATCCTGGTTGCTTTTCCTGGATCGTTATTTGAAGACTCTAAGTGAATATGAGAACCATTTCACCCTGTTCTTATATTCATTTCTTGTTTGCCAGCAAGTTTGGTATTATAAAAAGAGAAAAAGTATCTATTCTGACTTTCTTTGTATATACTGCATACCATATATTTCATTACATACAAATGTATTTGTCAGATTCAATTACATTTAGTTATTTTATATATTCCTTAATATATACGAGAAAAATAGAAACAAAACGTGTGTGTGTGTGTGTGTATGAGGAAGACTAACCCTGAGCTAATGTTCGTTGCCAATCCTCCTCTTTTCGCTGAGGAAGACTGGCCCTGGGCTGACATCCGTGCCCATCTTCCTCTACTTTATATGGGACGCTGCCACAGAGTGGCTTGATGAGCAGTGCATCAGTCCGCGCCCAGGATCCGAACCTGCGAACCCCAGGCCGCCAAAGCGGAGTGCGGGAACCTAACTGCTGCGCTACCAGGCCAACCCCTAGAAACAAACCTTTTAATGGGAAACAAAGAAAACTTTAATAAATTACAAAAGTAAACACTATATTGGCCATGTTCTCTGACTACAGTGATATAACCTTAAATTAATAGTTAATTTTTTAAAAATCAACCACTTAAAAATTTTTTAATAATTTTTTTCTCCGAAATAACGTTTAAGTCAAAAAGCAAACAATAGTTACAGATTTTCCATAAAATAATGAAAAGGAGAATACTTCTCCATTTGGTAAGTATAGATCGAAAGGATTTCATTGGTTTTTTTTAAAATAAAAATATATGAAAAAAGTATGTAACTAAAAGAAAAAGAACAAAAACAGCAATAACTTAAGGAAGACAGGAAGAAATAACAAATAATAATTATAAAATGGAAAATAAGAAAAAATCCCTAGGCTTGGTGCTGGCCCAATGGCATAGTGGTTAAGTTTGCACGCTCTGCTTTGGTGGCCCAGGGTTTGCAGTTTCGGATCCTGAGCGCAGACCTATGCACCGCTTATCAAGCCACGCTGTGGCAGGCATCCCACATATAAAGTAGAGGAAGATGGGCACGGATGTTAGACCAGGGCCAATCTTCCTCAGCAAAAAGAGGATTGGCAACAGATGTTAGCTCAGGGCTAATCTTCCTCATCAAAAAAAGAAAAATCCCTAGACTTATGCAGTGAATGCTGTATCCCACCCCGCCAGGCTCCCTTCAGGTCCAAGGCTCTCACTGGGAGTACTGGCTGCTGCTGGCTCACAGCTGAATCCATCCTCTGGAATTACCCTTAGCCAAAGGAAGTTGCCTGGCATAAGTTCATCAAGGGCAGTGCACATCCAATGACTGGTCAATGCACGGATACAAAGGCCCAGCCCCCCGTGCCTTGATTTGCCACGTGTCTGGAAGGCTGTCTCAACTTCAGTGCTCCTCCTGGAATCAGCTGAGGCTGCTATTGCAGCTGCACCACAGTTCAGCTTGTCCCTCTGCCCAAAATGATTTCCCTTGCATCCTCAAAGGAATTGTTCATGGGAGCACTTCTCGCCAAACTCCTACATGCAAATCTCAGAGTCTCAGTTCCTAAGGTCATCTGATCTGCAACAGCTAGTGCCAGAAGTAGTCCTAGGAAGCAGGCTTTAATGAGATTTTGAATGTGGACCACCCACTGTCCAGCTGACATTGAAGACCCCTCACTGGTGGTAGATGGGGCATCGATAGCCTCTGGCATGAGATAGTGGTGCAATTATTAAGATGTTCACAGTGTGAACAGGGGTAGGATCCTGGTGAGAGGGAATGCACTGATAAGTGCAGTATCTCAAGAGACTGAGAGATAGAGAAAGTAGTAATTACAAGGATTATGAAATTGGCTGTTGCTGAGGACAATGGATACAATAGAGAAAGACAATGAAAGGCTGAGGTTAATTAATCACCAATTAAGGGTGAATGTGAAAGTCAGACAGCCCCTTTGGCACCACATAAAGAGACTCTCATCTCCTATGAGTGGAGCTCAGAAAAGGCTGAGGGTCAAGCCCAGGACTCAGTTATTATAAGAGTAGCAGAACCTCAGAAGAGGTTGAATTCCCAAGCTAGGACAATCTACTACCAAGGACAGGGCCTGTTGGGAAGGAGTTGACCCTAAGGCATGGGATGGGGACATCTTGACTTGCCACATTCTCCCCAGCCTCTGGGCCTGCAGAAGTGGCCCACTTCAACCTTTGACAGGCCAGCACTCCTTCCTTGCTTGAAGATGATGTGGAGTCCTCTGCCTTGCAAGACCACAGGCATTTCCCTCAGATCCACCCCCACCTCCCCTCCTGGCCATCAGACAAATAAGTAGGATTAAGTCATAACATACTCCAGCCTGCTGAGGGAGAGAAGAGATTATGCTCCCAAAAGAAGCCACAGCACCAAGCTAACATGTATCAGCAGAAGCCAAGAGAGTATATTTGGGACAGATCCTGAGAGTGTTGGATCAAGGTGGGTGAAGATAAAGCTGGATAAAGGAAAATTGATCAATATGGAGCACTATCCTATGACACAGGATTTTACCCTGACAAGCATCCTGGGAGATGATTCCAACCTTGCTAGGATGGCTCTTAGAAGCTTGTAGAAAACATGGCTACATTAGGTGAAGAGGAAATGCCGAACTGCCAGAGCACACAGGAAAATAATGTTCAAAGGCTCAGGAAAATGGTCTAGAGTGGATAGACTGTGTCAACTCAGTAAATTCACCCACCAACAATGTTTTGTGTGAAGACCCAGAAAATACTCTGTCTAGTAAAGTAATGGGGAGTCACTGGGATGAGGGCACCAATGTCACTGTGAAGGTCAGTGTGACTGTAGGCTTGGGCTGACACTGGGGATGCTCTTACAGAACTGTGCTCCCTGATGCTGTGGGGATGATAGAGTCCTGAAGTAAAGAAGGGCAGGGTGTGGGCAATTACTGTAATGACTGGCAAAGTTAGATTGAAGGCAGGGGGGAGGGAGAATGTCTGACCTTCAGAGATATAGAGATGGTTAATAGAACACAGAATCCTAGGAACAGATAGACAGCAGCCAAGAAGCATATGCTCAAACTATACAATCAAAATAAATCAAGGATGGATCTTCAGGAGACTAAGAGCAGTCACCCCAATAAAAAATTACCATACTCTGCCTAGTTTCTGGATTTGAGCCATTACTCAGGCTGGGAACCCACTGACTGAAAAATAGGCTGGGTCCCAGGAGGAAGAATTCTGTCAGTCATGGCAAGTATATGTGATAAAGACTCTCCCAGTCCTTCCCCCAAAGAGATATATAGCCAATGATTTGGGTATACTGGGGAAAGAGGAAATCCCAGATATTTCAAAGACATAGGGTCTGAATTAACATTGAAACCCAAGGACCTAAATTGTCATCATGTCCCCCCACCTCTATTAGAGTGAGCACTTGCACAAGCCAGGTAATAAATAGAGTCCTGGTTTCAGGGACCACCCAGCAGTGCTGAAGGCACAAATGTATAAATGGAATAGATAGACTTGGCAGTTGGCAGAAAGCGCCATATTGGTTCCTTGGCATGTGGGGCATGAGCTACCCTAGTGGAAAAGGCCAAATGGAAACTCTGAAAGTGCCTCCTCCTCCCCTAGCCTAGCTAGTAAATAAAAAGAATATCATGTCACAAGGAGAATGGCAGAGATTACCGCCACCCTTGAAGATCCTACAGATACAGTGGGGGTCCTCTCATCTCCATTTGATTCACTGGCCTGACCTTTCCAAAAACTAGATGAGTCCTAGAGGATGAGAGCGGACTACCACAAATTCTACCAAGTAATGGCCCCAATTGTATCTGCAAGTAACACGGCTTCAGGTGTATGGTGTATGGCCATCCCACCAGGAAGGAAGGTCAGAAGTTTGCATTCCTGTGGGACAGACACAAGTACACATTTGCAGTCTAGCTCCAGGGCCATGTTAATTTCTTCATCCCTTGGGATTTACCAAAAGCCAGCTCTGGGGAGGAGACTGGGGGGAGTTTGGGGTTCCTGAAGGGAAGAGAGGGAATTGGGGGGAGGCTTCTAGGGGCCCTAGGCTGCCTAGGTGGGTGCCTTGGGCTGGGCAGGAGGCTGGGGTGAGGGGATTCAGAGGAGGGTCTTTGAGAGCACCCAAGAGTGGGGTCTCATCACCACCTCCACTCCGATAGCACGAGGTGTTGTCCCCTTCCTTGACACATTCCTCAGTTACCTGCTGCTGCTGGACACTGTGATAGAGGATTATCTGGAGGTGAGTGAGCCTGGAGGTGGGGCCAGGGGTCAGGATTCCGAGATTCGGGAGGAGAGAGCCCCACACTGAGCCCTGAGCTCTCAGCACTTGGCAAACCTCCTCTCATGAGAGCCTCACAGCCGCCCCTGTGGTCCCCGCCCCTCCTCACTCCAAAGCCATCCTGGCCCAGCCCTTCTAGGCCTTCTCCTGGTCACTTCCAATGCAGGCATTTCAGGCTTTGTGGCACCAGGAACAGGGCTGGAGGAGGGAAGCCCCTCTTTCTTGGTGGAGACCTCCATATAGTAATGAGGAGCACCCCCTCCTCTGACACCCGGGTCCCTCCCCTACAGGCACCCTGGTCCATTGCTGCTACCTCTTCTGGGCTTCCTGGGGGGTCTATCTCCAGGGTGGCCAACATGGAGGTCTCCTCCTGCCAGGGTTGAGGACAGGGTCAGGGAGGCCATACTCCCCTCCACATGTCTCCCCAGACCCCTGACCTTGGACTCTGGACTACTGGTCATAATACTGTCTGGACATTCTGTAGAACATCACAGTGGTCCACCCTATTGATGACAACATGTCAGGCAGACCAGATAAGGAAGAAGGCAAAACACACTGGAGGCCTTGGTAAGACACGTGCAGTCCAGAGAATGGGAAATGAATCCCACAGAGATTTGGGGGCCACCATATTAGTGAAGTTATGAGGAATCCTATGATCTAAAGAAGCCCTTCCAAAAGCAATTGGCAAAGTATTGCGTCTCACGCTTCCCTCCACTATGAAAATAGCAAATGCTTGCTAGGGCTCTTCAGGTTCCATACTCAAGAACACAGCTTCATCCCATTTATTAGGTGACACAAGAGGCTGCCAGTTCTGAGTGGGGCCCAGAGCAGGAAAGGGTGCCGCAGTAAGTCTGGGCTGCAATGCAAGCAGCCCTGCCACTTGGGCCACACAACACAACATACCCTGTGGTATTAGATGTATCTGGTGGGAAAAGATGCCTTGTGGAGTTAATGGTGATCCCAAAGATGAGAATCACAATACAAACCCCTAGAGTTCTAAAACAAGGTCATGCCATCTGCAGCAAACAGTTACACATCATTCAAAAACCATCTTGGAGCATGTTCCTGGGCCCTGGTAATACAGGTCATTGACTGATCATCAGATCAGAATTGCCCATCCTGAGCTGGGTTCTATCAGACCCACCATGTCATAAGGTTGAGAAGGCCCAGATCAATCTTCCATTGTAAGATGGAAGTGACACATCTGGGATCAGGGTCAAAGGAGATAAGGAAACCTAAACCCCCATGTCATCCACCAATGCTGCCCCAGCACCTCTCCCTCCACCAATATCCATGGCCAAATTGGGGGGTGGGAGGAGGTCTTTTATGATCAGGTGACAAAGGAGGAAAAAGGCTGAATATAGTCATAATGGGTCAGTTCAGTATGTGGGTGCAAGTCAAAAATAGATGTCAACTACACTACTGCCCACTCAGGAGTGATCCTGAAAGGCAGCAGCGAGGACACAGCCTTCCAATAGGCAGAGTTTCAGGTGGTACCTCTGTATGGAGAGAGACATAGCCCAGGGTGAGGATCCATACAGACTCATGGCAGCAGTGAGTGGCGTGGCTGGTTAGTCTGGGGCCACGAAGGAAAAAGGTTGGAAGATTGGTGTGGTAGCAGGTCCTCAAAGAAGACTCCACTTAATTCTGCAATCCCCTTATCGTGTGCGTCTCTATTCTCATCAACAGGTGGAGCTTACGTCCCCTCCTTGTAAATCTGGGCACAGCCTATAATTGCTTTGACCAATAGAATGCAGAGGAAGTAATATTTTGAGACTTCTGTGTCCAGGTGTTAAGAAAGCCTAGGATCTTCCACACTCTCTCTCTTGGAGCCCTGAGTTGCCATTTAAAGAAAACCAGGCTGCCCTGCTGGAGGCAGAGGCTCTGTGAAGAGGCTCTAAGGATGAGATGTCATGTGGAGAAAGAGGCCACATGGAGGAGCACTGAGGTGCCAGACGTCTAGTCCCAGCCCCAATCTGACTGCAACCCCACGAGACACCCCAAGTAACACGAGTAAACGCATCGTTTAGCTGAGCCCAGTCAATTCATGAAATCAAGAGATATAAAAAAATTGTTGTTGTCTTAAGCCACTGAGTTTTATAGTGGTTTATTATGTAACAACAGATAACTAAAACAGAACTTGGTATCTGAAAATGGTGTCTGCCTTAACAAGAAACTGAAACATGTGGCATTAGCTTTGAGAGCGGACGGTAGACAGAAGATGGAGCTCCTTGAAGAGACCATTAGTGAAGACTAGAAAGACTGCAATGAAATTCTTGTTGGAGACTGAAGTTTCCTTCATTACTATGTATTATTCATATGAATAGTGTTATGTATTAACAGAATGTGATGTAAACACACACACAACACAGTGGTGAAACTGTCACCTGCAGTAAAATAAGAAATAGAAAAGGTACCCAAGGAATTCACGGGTCTGGCTGAAGATATTTATAGGCAGACTGTTGAAAGCACCAACTGTTTTTGTTTTGTTTTTGTTTGTAGCTGCCTGTGAAGAAGTACACGAGGGGTAAGATAAGAAAAAAAAAAGGAAGTGTACAGTTTTCAAGCAGAATTTAGAGGAAATATGAAGGAACCAGGATTTACTGGGTTTGAAAGCAAAGTTGTTTCTCCAGATGACAAAAGCCTCTCAAGGTAAGAAATGGATTTGGGGAAAAAAATCAAATCCAGGATACTGACAGTAAGACACACCTCAGTGTCAAGGTCAGATCAAGGGTAGGACTGTAAGACACTTTGTTGAAACTACAGGAAGATTTTAGGGGATGCGTCATAGAGCCTTTCAGATGAACAAAAAGACTTCTAAGAATCCTAAGGCGTGATTCATTCAGACTCTCAACCAAACAGTGCTTCTAAGAATCATAAGGAAGCCATCCCAGGCAAACTCACAGGCCTGCTTCCGAGAGAAGTGTAGACAAGGCTTTTATCAAACGTAGTTGACTACAATTTGATACATACGAAATGCACAATGTTTTTAAAGGAACTGGATCCATTTGGACTAAAAGCGGTAGACACAGTTCATAATGAAAAGAGGTCTCTGGACCCTCAAACTTTTGTAGGCAGTAAGCAGGCTAAGAGATCTGCTTAGCTTCAAAGAGGGGCCATTTGTCATGGAGAAGAAAGGATGACTCAGAGCAGAGCCAAGAGGCTTCGGGACCATTCCCACAGATCAGGACTGGTGACATGTGCCCTGCCAGCTTTCAAAATTACTATGAATCAGTGACTGCTATTTGCCTAGTGTTTCCCCCTTTTTGTCTATTCCAATTTTCCTGTTCCTACTTCATCATTGTTGGGTGAGTGTTGAGCAAGTAACTTATCTCTTTAGTTTATAGTTCTTTAGTACAAGAGGAAGCATACTTAAGGATCTACTCCCAAGGAAACACACCTGAGAAGCCCCATCAATGCCCACACCTGATCTAGATGGTGAGATCCTGGATTCGAGCTGATGCCACAATGGAATGAGACTTGTGATCTTGGGGGAAGGGGTGAGCCGTATTTTGTATGAGGCGGGAATGTGAACTGTGGCTACAGGGTAGACAGTGGCAGCTACTCTTCAGTTTTGCCCCTCCCTGCATGCACAGACTGCTACTCCCATCTGAGACAGAGCTTATGTCCCACTGAATCTGGGCTGGGCCTGTGGTTGTATTGACTAACAGAATGCAAGGAAGTGATGTTCTGGGACTTTGGAACTCAGGCAGTAAGAAGGCCAGGCAGCTTCCACTTCCTCCCTCTTTGACCCCTCAGCCAACATGTAAGAAGTTCTGGCTATCTTGCTGGATGGAGTGGCCATGTGGAGGAGCACTGAGACACCAGACAACCAGCCCAGCCCCATCTGACTGCAACTGAGTGAAAGACCCCACACACCACCAGTAGAGGAGCCCCCCAGATGAGCCCCAGCCAAACCACAAAATCATGAGATACAACTAAGTTTTGGGGTGGTTTGTTATACAGCAACAGATAACAAAACAATCTGGGTAAGGAGGTCTGGGGAAGACGGATCCGTCGATGAGCCAGTGGTTGTGGGCATGGAATGTGAAGTTCTTTGTATTGAATGCTAACTCCCACAAGAGAGCATCCACCAAGGAAAAGCCACTCACAGAACACCTCACCCAGTTGACATCGGCCAGCATGTCATCAGCCAACCCATCAATGAGTTCAGAGAATGGAGTAGCCATGGTGCTAGGGATGATGTGCAACCAGTAACCTACTTGGGAAATCTATGCTTCTTATAACCACAATTCTAGGCAGAATGCTTCCACCAAGGGACATAGCAAGACTGACATTAAACGTAAAGCATGGCTGCCTCCAAGTCACTTCAAGCTCCCTATGCCAAGGGACAAGCAGGCAAGGACAGCTATCATCATTTTGGCTAAACAACTGACAGCTTATGAATGGCATGATGAGCATATTACTATTATTGGGGTCACTCCATCACATCAGACAAGCTACCTAACCATAAAAGGTGCTAGCTGAGGGTAAGGGGAATCTGGAATAGGTAGCAGAGAACAGAGATGATGGGTATCATACCAGATAATTTCAAATTTTTGTTTTCCACCAAAATTCAGCCACGGTCAAGAGTTCCCATTATTTTATGTCCTCCTCAATTCTTGCAAGTGTTAGACTAAAATTTTGCCAATCTGGTTCCAGTGTAATGGCAACTGATTCCCAATGTAATTTACATTCTCCTGATTACTAATGAAATTTAGCATCTTTTTATATTTTTATTGGCCATTTGGATTTCCTGTTCACATCTATTGTCCATTTTTCTATTAGAGATTTCTCCTCTTCCTCTTCTTCTTTTTTAAACAATCCATATATAATGTCAGTGTTGGTTTTATTAATTACAACTCTTGGCTTGACCTTTCATTCCTTTAATAGTGTCCTTTGATGAACATAATCTCCTCTAATTTTGATGTAATCTAATTTATCAATCATTACCTTTGTGATTGGGTTATTTTGGGTTTTGGTGTGGTTTTTTTGGTCTTAAGAAAGTCTCTATCATAAGGTCATGAAGATATTTATCTGTATTATCTTCTAAAAGCATTATTGTTTCATTTTTCACATTTAAGCCTATGATTCACCTGGAATTGATTTTTGTGTGTGGTGTGAGGTAAGGATCCAATTTTGTTCTTTTCATGCAATAACCAATTGTCCCCATACCATATGTTGAAAATTCAGTCCTTTCTCCACTGTTCTGCAGAGCCACCTTTTTTTTTTAATAGACTTTATTTTTTAGAACAGTTTTAGATTTACAGAAAAATTGAGAATATAGCACAGAGTCCCCACATACCCCACATCCAGTTTCCTCTATTATTAACATCTTACATTAGTATGGTACATTTGTTACAATTAATAAAGCAAAATTGACACATTGTTATTATCTAAAATCCATAGTTTATTCAGATTTCCTTAGTTTTTACCTAATGTCTTCTCTGTTCCAGGATTCCATCCAGGGTACCACATTACATTTACTTGTCATGTCTTCTTACACCCCTCTTGGCTGTGACAATTTCTCAGACTTTTCTCATTTTTGAGGACCTTGACAGTTTTGAGGAGTACTGGTCAAGTATTCTGTGGGATGACCCTCTACCGAAATTCATCTAATGTTTTCATCATGAATAAACTGGGATTATGGGTTGAGGGAGGAAGATCACAGAGGCAAAATGCCATCATATCAAGGGTACATACTATCAACATGACTCATCACTATTGATGTTGACCTTGATCATCTGGCTGAGGTAGTGTTTGTCAGGTTTCTCCACTGTAAAGTTACTCTTTCCTCACTACCCCCCTTCCATACTGTACTCTTTGGAAGAAAGTCACTATGTACAGTACACACTTCTTAAGGACTGGGGAGTCATTCTTCCCCTCCTTCAGAGCTCACCTTTTTAAAAAATCAAATGTCCTTAAGTCTGCTTCTGGGTTCTCAATTGTTTCCATTGGCCTACTTACCTATCCTTGAATCAATTCCACATGTCTCATATGCTTTACAATAGGTCTTATACAGTGAAAGGGAACAAATCCCCTCAATATAATTTTTTTAAATTTTTAATTGTGGTAAAAATGTACATAACATAAAACTTACCATCTTAATCATTTTAAGTGTACAGTTCAGTAGTGTTAAGTATATTCTCAGTGTTGTGCAACCAGTCTCCAGAACTCTTTTCATCTTGCAAAACAGAAACTCCATAGCCATTAAATGACAGCTCTACATTTCCCCTTCCCCCAGCCTCTGGCAACCACCATTCTACTTTCTGTTTCTGAATTTGACTACTCTATGTACCTCATATAAGTGGGATCATACAGTCTTTGTATTTTTGTGACAGGCTTATTTCACTTGGCATAAGGTCCTCAAGGTTCACCCATGTTATAGCATGTGTCAGAATTTCCTTCCTTTTTAAGACTAAATAATATTCCATTGTATGTGTATATCACATTTTGCTTATCCATTCATCCACTGGTGGACAGTTGGGTTGCTTCTATATTTTAGCTATTGTAAATAATTCTGCTATGAACATGGGTTACAAATCTCTCTTAGAGACCCTGTTTTCAATTCTTTTGGGTATGCACCCAAAAGTGGAACCGCTGGATCTCATGGTAATTCTATTTTTAATTTTTTGAGGAACTGCCATACTGTCTTCCATAGTGGCTATACCATTTTATGTTCCCATCGGCAATGCATCGGTTCCAATTTTTCCGTATCCTCTCCAGCACTTGCTATTTTCTGGTTGTGGTTGTTGTTGTTGTTTTTGATGGCAGCCATCCTAATGGATGTGAGGTGGTATCTCATTGTGGTTTTGATTTGCATTTCCTGATGATTAGGGATATTGAGCATGTTTTCATGTACTTATTGGCCATTTGTAAATCTTCTTCAGAGAAATGTCTATTCAAGTCCTTTGTCCACTTTTTAATTGGTTTTTTTTTTAATTGTTGATTTGTAGGAGTTCTTTATATATTCTGGATATTAACTCTTTATCAGATATATTATTTGCAAATGTTTTCTCCCACTCCACATGCTGCCTTTTCACTCTCTTGATAGTGTCCTTCATTGCACAGAAGATTTTCATTGTGATGAAGTCCAATTTGTCTATTTTTTCTTTTGTTGCCTGAGTTTTTGGTGTCATATCCAAGAAACCACTGCCAAATCCAATGTCATGAAGATTTCTCCCTATTTTTTCTTAGAAGAGTTTTATAATTTTAGATCTTACATTTAGGTGTTTGATCCATTTTGAGTTAATTTCTGTATACAGTGTAAAGTAAGGGTCCAACTTCATTCTCTTGCATGTGGATATCCAGTTCTCTCCACAGGCATTTGTTGAAAAGATTGTCCTTTCCCTATTGAATGGTCTGGGCACTCTTTTTGAAAATTGTTTGACAATACATGCAAAGGTTTATGCCTGATCTCCCTATCCTCTCTCAATGTTAATTTTAAGAGAGAAAAGTAGAATTCAAAATTGTATATACAGTATGAATTCAGGTACTATTTTTATATTATAAAAATGTTTAATAAATAAAAACAATACATGTTTGTTATAGACAATTTGGAAAGTAAAGTATAAAATGAAAAAAATCACTGATAGTCTTATTTTGGTGTATTTTGTTCACCATCAAGAAATATTGACAGATCACCTTTGTAATTCAGTCTCATTACAAAATTGGGATCATGCTTTTTGTAAATTTTGTATCCAGGTTTTTATATCTAATGCTATATTTTAACATTGTCCAAAAGCATTATTCCCGAAAAACATTATGTAAATGGCTGTAGAGTATTGCAATGTCTAAATAATATACCAGAATTTATTTCACTATTTCCATTAGTGTTGCATATTTATCTTGTTTACAACTTCTCACTATTATAATGTTTCAGTAAATGTCATTGTATTTAAATTTTTACAGATATTTATTATTATAATCTTAAGCATACACTTCTTTAATAACAACAATGAAGAAAAGAAAGTAAAACTTTTCACTAGATTCTTATATGCTGACCCTTCCTAGGATGCCTTTTCTCAGTGGTATTAAAAACTGGACTTTCCACAACTTTAAACAGAGCTTTTTTTCATACAGATCAAAATTTTCCTTTACAGTTATTTAGTTTCAAAATGACAGACAACTATTTGTTTTCTTCCAACAGAGCATTCTACACTAAAATCCTTAAGACTTTAGAATATATTATCTGGGAAAATATTGAGTTATCTTTTCTTACTGCACCTTTTAATCTCAAATCTCATCTTGGTTTTAAAGTTTAAAACTTACTTTCAAAAATAAAAATTGAATTAATTTAAATGACATACTTTCTAGAAGGTTGTTTTTGTTTCATGTCTTTTAGTGGGTGGTGGTAGTAGCACTTTTTATTTGCTTACAGACAAAACTAAGCACTTCAAATAAATAGGAAATTTCTCAGATGGGGGAAGGGAACCCTCATACATTGCTGGTGGGAATGTAAATTGGTGCAGCCACTATGGAAACAGTATGGAGATGCCTCAAAAAATTAAAAATAGAACTACCATACAATCTAGCTTTTCCACTACTGGGTATTTATCCAAAAAACACGAAAACACTAATTCAAAAAGATATATGCACCCCTATGTTCACTGCAGCATTATTCACAACAGCCAAGACGTGGAAGCAGCCCAACTGCCCATCAGCGGATGAATGGATAAAGAAGATGTGTTATATATATATATATATATATATATATATATATACAGTGGAATACTACTCAGCCTTAAGAAAAGATGAAATCTTGCCATTTGCAACAGCATGGATGAACCTTGAAGGTATTATGCTAAGCAAAATAAGTCAAATGGAGAAAGACAAATACTGAATGATTTCACATATGTAGAAGATAAACAAGCAAACACATAGATACAGAGAACAGATGGGTGGTCACCAGGGGAAGGGGATAGGGGAGGGCAAAAGGGGTAAAGGGGGACATTTGTATATTGACAGACAGAAGCTAGACTTTTTTGGTGGTAGACATGATGCAGCCTATACAGAAGTTGAAATATAAGGACGTACACCTGAAATTTACATAACGTTATAAATCAATGTTACCTCAACAAAAAAATAGGAAATTTCTCATATTTTTTGCCTTAACAGCACAAATTTATTCTTACCAAGTTTATCATAGATGGTTAGGTCATAAGTGAGTAGGCATGGAAAACTGATTTCTAATTTCTATTATTTCTCCTAATCTTCATGCATAAGTACTCATCTGCTAGGGTTTGGGAGTAAATTTATTTATTTATTTTTTTGGTGAGGAAGCTTGGCCCTGAGCTAACATCTGTGCCAGTCTTTCTCTATTTTGTGTGTGGGACGCCGCCACAGCATGGCTTGATGAGTGGTGTTGTAGGTCCACACCCGGGATCCGAACCTGCAAACCCCAGGCCGCTGAAGCAGAGCCCAGGAACGTAACCACTACACCACCAGGCTGGCCCCAGTAAACTTCTTTTTTAGTCTTAACCTATGACAACTTAAAATTGATATTTCTAACCTAATAATCTATAAATCTACAGTTTAAAAGTTATATTTTGGTGACTGGGAGAAGGACACAAGGGGGGTTTCTAGGATGTTGATATTGTTTTATTTATTGATCAAGGTGTGGATACAAAGGTTTGTTTACTTTGCAAAATTTTATTCAGTTATACTCCTAATGATTTGTGACATTTCTGTATGTATTAATGCTTAAAAAAGAGTTTCTTTTAAAATTACATTTTAAGAGTTTTCTTAAGGAGATGAATCTCTAAACTACATTTTGTAATTTAAATGCTAAACAATTAAAATTTTAATAACTTTTCTTAAAAATTTAAGCCATGAAAATAACTTATAACCAATGTATTTATTATGATTTTACATTCTTCACAGATATTACATTACAGATGTTTATTCTCACATCATTGGAAACTCAACTCTTATTTTCCAGTATGTAAAAACATAAAATGCACCGACACTATGAAAAGGGTTCAACCTGAAGCACTTGAAATGAAATGCTGCAGATGATAAAATTAAATTCTTAAATTTTTTTTTTTTTTTTTTTTTTGTGGGTAAGACCAGCCCTGAGCTAACATCTGTTGCCAATCCTTCCCTTTTTTGCTGAGGAAGACTGGCCCTGGGCTAACATCTGTACCCATCTTCCTCCACTTTATATGGGACACCGCCACGGCATGGCTGACAGGCAGTGCGTCGGCGGGCGCTCGGGATCCGAACCCGCGAACCCCGGGCTGCCAAGCGCGGACTAAACCGCTGCGCCACCGGGCGGCCCCTAAGTTCTTAAATTTTTTAAAGGTTTCACCTTCTTAAACAATTTTCTAGTTAAATTTAGTTTATTCTCCCACCAATTTGTCCCTGCTCTGCCGGCTGTAGTTATAAGTCAAACATTTTATGCCTCACATTCACCAAAATTCAGAAAAACAAAATTAAAATTCATGTTGGCATTACTCATTTTGATACATGCAGAAACAGGGCAATTGTGTTTCTCTGGGCTTTTTTTCCCCTAAACCTTGTATCGTATGACATCAGGTGTTAGCAATGAAAACAGAGACATATGAGCCGTGTGGCTGCCTCCCAACCTCCGTTATCTAAAGAAATGCTGCAATATAAAAAATATTTTAAATTATTATAAATTATTTGACTATTATCTTCTCTAATAAGTTTGCAAACCATAGAATGGGTTCATCTTTTATTGCATTATCTCAGTGAGTTTTCCTCTAATTTTATATATGAAGTTTAAGTATACAACTGTTTATTAGCAATATTACGAACATATTTACATACTCAGATACTCAACATAGCCTTTGAAATGCTCTTCAGTCTTTAATGTTGCAAATGATCTTGACATGTATTTGGTTGGTATTATAGATCCAAGAAACTAAGAACAAAATAACGCTCCCCAGAAATAGCATTTATTGCAATATCTACAACCAATACACATTAAAATTTTACAAAGCCAATGCAGCCATAAATATTGAAGCAATTTTTCCCAAATGCTTCCCACCTATCTTATGTGTATGCAACAGATATGCGCTAAGCACTTGCCCACATAATAAGATCAACTACTTACACTTGAGGGTAGTTTTGCACTCCTTCCTCCATCTCTGTTCTTATTTAATCCTCCCTCTTTATCTTCTGGCCTCTGAATCCTAGTAATCTCCCAAATAGGGTGAAGTAGAACATACTTAGAAATTTAGGATCAAATTTAAAACTGCCACCCGGGCACCTGTCAAGTGTAAATCCTCATGCTCTCTCACAAAAGTGTCCTGAAATATGGGACCGTCTGCATGGCCCCAAATGTCAAACATCCACCTGGGGTCCAAGAATCCCTAGACTCTAGATTATTCCCCATTGCTCAAATCTATTCTTTCTATTCCTCTTCCATATTTTTCCTGGGCTGTTCCAACCCGCCTTTATTTCTAGTGTTGCCTTCTTTACATAAATGCCATCAAATTGTTTCCCGAAGACACATTTCATGTTGAGATTTCATGTACCCACACAGTTTTCATTTCAATAAAATCAAGCAGCACAATGAAAGCGTAATTTAACAACATCCTTTAGTATTTTGAGAATGTTCAGTGGGGTTGTTTTGCCTTCACGAGATTTGGAGCAAAATATTAATGAATCTTCATAAAAACAATTTAAAAATCACCTTTGGTTTTAAATTAACTAATTAATCAAGTAGCTCTATTTTAGAGGAGAGACCTTCTGGGTAGGTAGATCAGCAGTGAGGAGCATGAGCTCTGAGCCTGACTACCTGGGCTCAAACCTGTGCGATGCTAAGGACTAACTTCAACTTCAGGCAATTAATTGCTCGGCGCTTCAGCTGGCTCATCTGCACAGTGGTAACAGGACTTGCCTCGAAGGGTTGTTGTGAGGATAACACACGTTCATCCATGAAAGCACTTAGAACAGAGCCTGGCAAGTGGTAAGCACTCAATAAATGTTAGCCTTTATGAATACGTCAACCGGCGGGGAAAATATAAAGATGAACGTAACCATATATTTGCAGGAATAAGACATCACTTTTCTCCAGGACCGTCTTTCAAATTTCTGTAATCTATACCCAAGACAATAATTATCATGACGAAACTATGATTACTTCTCAAAGGCAGCATATATTTAGAAAATAAAGTACAAAGTAACTATTTTGAGAGAGCTTTGCATTTTGTGAAATAAATGGTAATATGCTTACAGAATGTCGAAGCAAAATATGTTAGTTTCACATTTAACCTTTCTCAGAATTCTTTTTTTTATGTTTAACCATCACATAGTTGTAAAAAAAAAAAAGGGGGGGGGTTTTCTCCTTTTCTGAATAGACGGGAAATATTGCAGGTTTATTCCATTCTCTATAAAATACTAGCACTTTCGAAGAAAAAGTAAAACATAACATACAAATGCTTTTATAATAGAGTCCACACAGTCTTTATGACAAACATTTCTGAATTTACCAATACTAGGAATAGTCAAAATGTTTTAAATTAGTATACGGAGTATATGTTTACGCTGACGCGGAACAGACAAAATGTTGCACGAGTCAACATTAGTAAAAAACGTGAAGTTTTCAATTAACTTGCAGCTTGAACTTGACCCTCTTTGGATACATACATTCAGCCGACCTCTGACATTTCAGGGCTCCTGGAGCAGAACCGGGCCAGCTCGGCCCGCGCCGCCCGCGCGGGGGCCTCCGGGGCCGCTCGGAGTCGGGGCGGCGGGTTCGAGCCCGGGGCGCGGCGGCGCGCGCGGCCGAAGGGCCCACCGGGCTCTGCGCGCTCTCGGCGCTCGCCGCCCGCGCCAGCCCGCCTGCACGGTGCCCGCGGGGGCCTGGCGAGGCAGGGAGGGGACCCGTGCGGCCTGAGATTCGGGAAAGGGCGAAGAGAACGAGGGCCGCTCTGGGCTTCAAGCGGCCGGAGCCTGGGAACTGAGAGGGTGGAAGTGAAAGGATGTGCGGCTTTGGGGCGCTGGACCCACACGCCCGCCCCGCGGGAGGGCAGGAAGAGCCCACCTGGCCGCCGGCTGCGGGAGGCGGTCGGAGGAGGGGCCCCCAGCGCGCCCGGAAACTGAAGAGCCACCCTCTGGGTGTACGGTGAAGTGAAATCTATGGTTGCTCTTCTCCGCCCCTGGAAATCCACCCCAGCGTAGCCCAGAGGCCTGAACTCCGAGATTTGTGCAAAACTGCCAGTGACAAGCCCGTAAAAGACGAGCGTCCCTGGGTGGGCTCGAACCACCAACCTTTCGGTTAACAGCCGAACGCGCTAACCGATTGCGCCACAGAGACTCCGATGTGGCTAGCGTCTCCAGTCATAACCTTTATGAAGAAGAATAAAAGCAAAGCATGAAAGTTGTTTTCCTTCCTACTTCTTGTTTCATATTGTTTAAATCAAAAATTTTCACTTAACATTTCTAACCCCCTCAAGTCTATCTTCATTTCTAACCCTCTCAAGTCTATCTTCCACTTTTAAAGCAGATTGGAAAATGATAAATACAGCAAGATCGCACGGAATTTCAGATTACAACACGTATTAAAATATTGTTGTTTTCCAACTCCCGTTTGGAACGTTCTGTTTCGGGAAGATAACTATTTCTGATGTTTCCTTTTATAGGGAAATAAAAATGTTAATCTTATGACTTAAGAAATTTTCCTTTTGCTTCAAATCCTTTGTCCAAGTGCTTTGCTCGCTAATCTCCATGATTTACTTGTTTAGCATTCTCAAGGTCATCTGAATTGTATTTGCCTTCTTTATTTTTATTTTCAGGTATTATTAAATAACATATGTAATAATAGTAATAATGCAATAATAATATGCAATAATAATAATATATGCAGCCCTGTTTGTTTTGTACTAACCTATAATGCAATTATTGGTCACTAACATTTTGTTATTGGAAAAGGGCATTAGGAAAAGCTACTAAACATCCTTTAGTCCCTGCGCATTGTAGTTCATTGCTAAATCTGCCCTTGATTCTCACTGGAATTAGCCTATCCACCCACATTTGAACCATGCCACTTAAAATGCAGGATATTTATAACCCAATTTGAGCACAGAGAAGTTAAAGAAGAAAAAAGTATGATTTATGACTACTAAAAATCCCTAGCACAGAGACACTGCTGACAAACACGTTATGTCCCTATAAATACTCTAGATGAAAATCTTCCCTTTTGTGTGAATATTTCCTGATGCCCTTTGAGGTGCTCTTCAAAACTCTAAACACTCTTTTTCTCCTCTTCCTTCCTCAAAGAATTGCTAGTTTCCACTTGACAACCCTATATTTAAATTTTTAACAGTCACTAAATTGCCCTATCCAGAATCCTTTGAGAAAGAATTCATATCATGATTTATAGAAGTTGTATGCGATGTGCCTTAGTCCAATCAACATTTCGAGTTCCTGTTGCTTGATAAGACAACTTAAATTGGCTTTGGAACCAATTAGCAGAGCTCCTTGAAAGCGTTGGGATATTAAACAGCTGTGAATTCACCCCAAGCTGTACCACTCGGCTTTCAACAAACTTTTAGACCTGCACTTGAAAATTCTGAATTTGAAAAAAAAAATCCAGGAAATGCTTATAAAGAACATAGAATGAATCTTATTTCATTATATGTTGCTACCTTCATATAGGAAGCTACAACTTCATTTATATTTTAGGTACTTGTTAACAGAAGTTAAAACTATCAGGCACTGGTTTTTCTTCTCCAAATGCCAAAATGAGTGTCCTTTCCTCTGCTATTGTTCAGTTAGAACAGACTGCAACTAGCTACCTCACCACCCCTTCATTCAATATTTACTCTCCTGCTTAAAATAGTAGTAGGAACAGTTCTATTCGTGGAACTATCTTTAGCTTCAATCTCTTTTCCTCACTTCAGTCATCATACTAACATTTTTAACTTCTGAAAAGAGAGATGATGAGAAATGGTTGACGAGAAAAACTAATTCAGAAAGGAATATGAACTCATTGTATGCTAAAAATTGGTTGATGTGAGTACCGCTGTTTGTTTTCAAACTCAGTCTTCAAGCCTGGTTCTGTAGCTGTTAGTATTTTCAATAAATTAAATGACTATTTCCACAGTCACTAGCTTTCCCATTTTTTTGTCTCTTGAAAATACTTCAAAAGAACATATAAATATTAAACATATTCAATGGAAGCTCAGTGTGTTACTCCAATGATGTATATCAAACACAACTTTTACACAAAATGCCCCCTTACAAAAATAAGAGTATGTGTTGTCATATAAATCTTTATGATTATCTCGTTTTAGGCCTTAATATCTATGCCCAATTTTTAAAGCCAAAGTAAGCCCACTGGATTAATTTTAGAAACATACATTATCTTTCCTTAAATTTCAGGATAACCAAAGACAATTGATTCTTACAGCTTCCCTAGGATTTAGGTCTTTATAATTGCTAAGAGTAAAAGGAACTGGGCATTTTGCCCCTTTTTCGTATATCATACACAATTGAACTGCAACTTTACCTTTTTCAAGAATGTGTCCTTTCAAAGGGGTTGACCTGTGCAGATTAATGGGCCTATATATTTTATTCTTCTTAGCGAGGAAAAAAGAGAAAAAAAAAAAAACCATCTGCGCAAATGGGATCCACCTATCTTAACAGACAAGGCAAGATGGGCCACATTAATTTACAGACTTTCCAGGTATCATGAATCCAATGCTTTCAGATAATGTGCCTCCAGCTTTGTACCAACAGAATAGGCAATTCACAGGATTTCCATTAACATAATTGTGCATGACCTTAATTCTTTTCAATGACTGTATTTCAGAAGGATGGTGACTGAATTGTTAAAAATCCAGTTAGAATTTAAAAAGAAATCCAGTGAGTTAGAGAAATCATCCCAATAAATGGAAGATTGTGGCACCAGGAAACTTGTTAAAAGAAAAGGGTAAACCAGGTGTCACTAAGAGCAAGAGAAGAACTATGAGACCTATTTTCAAAGCCAATTGAAGCGACATTCTAAAACTGATTTATACTAAACGGGAGTTAAACACTTCCATCCAGTCTCAAGCTTAAATATTTCCTACTCCCCAAAAGTATCATTCCCATTCAATACTGTTGACCAAGGGTCAGTTGTCAGCTTAGCAGGCCAATAGCAGCATGACACAGAACACTATTCACAGAGAATACTGCTTCCGTACTTGACCATTAAGTTGGGTCTACTCACAAAATAAGAATATCGAGAAAGGTCTATTAGAATATCACATCTTTTTTTCATCATTTTTTTACATTGTGTCACTTAGTTGGAAAAGTTTGTGAAATTATTCAATTATCTCCATTTTATTTTTTAATTAAACAGACATGGTTTAAGAGAAAAAGTAAAAGGAACTAGAAATAATATACTGATACTCTACCTAGTGGATTCAATCAAAATTATGAAAAATGTAGTTTTTTTCTTCATAAACCTCTCCTTTGTAGGTGGAAATCATTTTTATGGCTTTGCCAAGTGATAGAAAACTAAAATTTTAATCGTTGCTTATCTCATTTGTAGGAAAGTATTATTCACTAACAGTATCAATGATTTCAACTGTGTCTAGACCAATAGAATCTTGGATCCAGTAAGAAATGGTGGGAGGGGGGACATGAATTTTAACTTTCTTTAGTACACTAGAGAAACTTCTCCAGGAAGGCTGTATGGTTATCTCAGTAACTTTGATATGTTCTACATTACAGTCATCTCTTGACCACACCACTATTTGTAAGGGAGCCACAGCCTTTTATTTTCCATGATATTTTCGCAGGAGTTTGAGGCAATAGTTTGTTGCTATCCTATCTACACAGTCAATGTGTTGATAAATTGGTGGTCCTGCCTATCTTGCTGGACTCACCTAGGAAAGTTGACAGTAAAAAAAATCAAAACAGATATTCTCTTTTAATTTGCTTCAAAAGAATCAAGAAAATAAGCAGCTGCCAAAGAAGATTCAATTCCTCGGCTGTGGACTGCCTGGGGTGGGAGGGAAGGGACAATCAGCTTGGGAACTCAGAGATAGAAAGGAGGAGAAAACCAGTGTGGAGTGAATTCGGTAAGGTCGGGAGAGAGAGAAGGAAGAGCACTAACTATTGCCTGGCTGGGAGTATGGGTTCCTCTACTTCCTCATCTACAGAATTAATAATATTTGCTTGCCTAATTCATAGAGCTATTGGAAAATAACACATGCATATATTTCTCTCACTTCCAAAATTTTAAATATAGCTATGCTATTTAAAATTTCCAAAGATCAATAATTCTGTTTAAAAGAAATGAAAGAAAAAATATTCAGAGAATACAATTAGATTAAACCAGAGGATCTGAACCTCTGGTCATTAAGGCCAAAATGGTTCATTCAAAAGAAGCACCAGTTACTGTCACAGTACTTCCTAGTGGCCTCCAGGTGTCCCCAGTGTGGGCAGAGTGAAGGATATAAGGGTCAAGTCATTGCCCTCCACTTCCACAGTTCCAGTAAAATTTCAGGTACGGGGTTACAGACCAATGCCCCAGGAATAGCTCCCTCCTTGCGGCTACTTCCCTTGAAATGGATAGGAAGACTTGAATTAAAGTCAACTAATTAAGTTGACCATACCTAGTAAAGAACTGGTACTCAATGAACTGTTCATTCAATGAATAGTTAACCATGGCATCATCAGAATTTTTGAAGGCATAGAAACATTATCTTAGCTATTTAGAGCTATAGGTATATATTAAGTAAGCTCAAATAAATCCATATTTTTTAAAAAATAGACTTTGTAGTATTAAAAAATGATTCATCCAAATAGTATGGAGATTCCTCAAAAAATTAAAAATAGAAATACTTTATGATCCAGCTATCCCACTACTGGGTATTTATCCAAAGATCCTGAAATCAACAATCCAAAGAGGCTTATGCACCCCTATGTTCATTGCAGCATTATTCATTACAGCCAAGAAGTGGAAGCAACCCAAGTGTCCCTTGACTGATGATTGGATAAAGAAGATGTGGTATATATATATATATATATACCATGGAATACCACTCAGCCATAAGAAAAGACAAAATCATCCCATTTGCAACAACATGGATGGACCTGGAGGGTATTATGTTAAGTGAAATAAGCCAGACAGAAAAAGACAAACACTGCATGATTTCACTCATATGTGGAAGATAAACTAACACGTGGATAGAGAGAACAGTTTGGTGGTTACCAGGGGGAAGTAGGTTGGGGGGTGGGCACAAGGGGTGAAGGGGCACATTTATATGGTGGCTGACAAACAATAATGTACAACTAAAATTTCACAATGTGGTAAACTATTATGACATCAATAAAAAAAGAAATAAAATTTTTAAAAAATGATTCATCCTAGAATATGGTAAACAGCAAGTGCTCTTGTATAATTAAAGTATGATCCCACCAAAAGGATGTTTTTCCAGTACAAGAAAACACAAATAAAGCACTAGCCCAGTGGCCAGTATTTATGAGGTATAGTAAAAGTTAGTTTCTTGTCCCCATGGCCCTTTAAGAATACTACCACTCTTCTAGAAGCCCAAGTTGAAACCCTGGCATCATCTCAGCTTCCTCTTCTTTTATGTCTTACCTTCAGTCAGTTATGAAGTCATCGATTCTACCTTCAAAACGTCTCTCAACTTTGACTGTGTTTCTTCCTTTCTACCCAATTCCCACCGTTGAATATTAATCCAGTATATTCCATGTGCCTGTTTCCCTCCATACAACCTAATAAATGTGTACCCAAAATAATAAGCACATTTAATGAGCATTTACTGTCAGACATGTGCACAAGATGGGTACTATTCTTATTCCCTTTTTATGGATAAGGAGACTGAGCTTACAATGGTTTAAAATTTAAACTCTAAATCTATTTAAACTTCAAGTGGCTTGCCCGAGGTTCCATCTGCTGTGCCTTCTCGCTGCGCCTTGATTTTGCTCACCCCTCTGCTTAGAATACCCTCCCTTTACCATCTTGCCTATTAAAGCCTTATTCCTCCTCAGCCTCATTTAGTGGCCTTCTCCTCTATGAAACCTTTCCTGCTTCCTCCGACTGGATATCATCTTTCCTTCTTGCAAACCAACTACACTTTTTCCTTCTCCAAACCTCATATTATATTGTAGCCATCTTTGTACTTATTAAAGTCCTCCTAATTTGTAATCTGACCTCCTTCAGGTCAGAAATGTTACCCATTTTTATACTCCCTGTAGCACTTGACTTAGTCATGCTAAACAAATGTGTTGAATAATTGAAAATAATAATGAAAATGAAAGAATTATATTAAATATTTGTTGTGAAAATTAGCAGAGTTTACAGGTTCCTAATATGAAGCTGACTAAAAAATTAGTGTGAGAGATTATCAAGGGGGATTACAAGAATCCCAGGTTGGTCAAGAAGAGACTAGTAAGAATCCAAATCAGCTGTTTCTAGAAAAATTTTTTAAAGTTTTTAAAGTTTGAAATACTGCTATTCCTAAAGGTGATTTTGATATCGTTAAGGCTGAGTGTTTTTCTAGATTTATCCATTTAACACTTATACAACACTTTGTGTAAGGCAGCTTTCCAAGTCCTCTGCAAATATTTACTCATTTAAATTTTATAACAACCTTGTGAGATAGTTTCTATTATTATCATCTCTGTTTTACAGGTAGGGAAACTCAGAACTTAAGTGACTTACCCAAAAGACCCATTTGAATCACAGCGAGGATTCAAATTCAGACATCTCTCTCCAGACTTCTTTCTTAACCTCTAGGCTATGCTGCCTCTTTTTCTTTTATTACAAAATAATTCTTGTATACTGTGTAGTTAGACATTTTTTAACATTTGGAAACTTTAAAATTCTTCCACTAGTTTAAAGTTTTTTCATGATGACGTAATTTCAGACTTGGATAAAAGTTGCAAAAATAGCGCAAAGAATTCAACCAAATTCCCCAAATGTTAAAATCTTCCTATACTGACTTGAACCTTTTCTTTTTCTTTCTTTCAATATTTAATTTTTTTCCTGATGTGTTTAAGAGTAAATTGCAGACATGATACCCCCTAACTACTTCAGTGTGTTTCCTAAAATTAAGAACTTTTATTACATAATGACAACACAATTATCAAAGTTAGGGTCTTAACATCTATACAACACTATTAGGATTAGGTCTTAATCCACAGACCTTATTCAGATTTCACCAGTTGTTCCCACAAGGTCCTTTACTGCAAAAGAAAATCCAAGATCATGATTTGCATTTAATAATCATGTCTTTTAGTCTTTAATCTGAAACAGTTCCCGAGTCTATTCCTCTTTCTCTCCGTCTCTTGCATACCATGACTTTGACAGTTCTGAAAAGTACCAGTTATTTTGTAGAGCGTCCCTAATTGTCAGGTTGTCTGGTGTTTCCTCATGACTAGATTCAGAGTAGGTGCTTTTGCTCCTTCTGTTTCACACATTTAGTAAAGGATATTACAATATCAATTTGAAACTATGGTAAAATGGAAAAAAAGAATGAGGCTAGAACAAGCACAATGAGATGGGTGATGTTGATCAAGAGTTTGGCTGAAACAACTTCTCAGTATTCCTCAACATCATACAGTATGAACAGTCTCAACTATTTAAACAGAAATATTCTTGAAATGATAATTTAAATCTTTATTTAAAAATCCCCGAACTGTGCCTCTTTTTTGTTTTTTTGTTTCAGTTATATGCGTATTCACTAAATATTTCTGATCTGACACTTCATTTCTTGGGAAATACCCACCAGAAAGGGGAACCACCATTGCATATGATTCTTTGGTGACATGGAGCGCTCAGCGAATGCTCCATGGTTGGTGGTTCAAAAACGAAATCCTTTATACACTTAGTTATGAAGAGTCAAGCCTTCCACACTTGTTAACCTCTTTGTGAACAGATAAACTTGGATTTCTGAAACTGGGAAACTAAGACTCACGTGGAACTGCTAGGGTTTATCATGGTTTAACTAAGTGTGCATCCTCTTGTCCTGGGATGCCTGCCACAAACAGTTTTATTAGTCAGGGGTCCTCACAGAAACAGACCAATAGGATATATATAGATATACAGAAAAAGATTTATTTGAAGTATTGTCTCCCAAGGTTATGAAGGCTGAAAAGTCCCACCTTCTGCCGTCTAGAAGCTGAAGGTCCAGGAAAGCCGGTAGTGTAGTTCCAGTCCAAACCTGAAGCCCTGAGAAGCAGGGGAGCCAATGGTTATAAGTCTCAGTCCTGTCCAAGAATGAGGGGCACCGAAGTCTGAGGGCAGGGGAAGATGGATGTCCCAGTTCAGACAGAGAGGTCCTTCCTCTGCCTTTTGTTCTATCCAGGCCCTCAACAGATTGGATGATGCCCACTCACAAAATAGTGAGGGGGATATTTACTCAGTCTACTGACTCAAATGCTAATCTCCCTTGGAAACACCCTCACAGACACACCCAGAAATAGTGCTCTACCAGATATCTGGGCATCCCCTAGCCCAGTCAAGTTGACACATAAAATTAACCATCACGCAGTTCTTAAGCATGACCAATAAAACACAGGTCGCAAAGATTTTTCAAAGATTTAGCACTGTTTAAACAATCACAAAAATAAAAAGTCTTCTCAGAGATAATAGAGGATCCATGCACAATTCAACAAGCAATCTCAACAGAAATGTTGCGGCAAGGGCCCCCCTTTGTCAAGACTGGAAAAGAGTTTGTGATCTGTTTACTTAGGGGAAAAAAATCTTTCCTTATGAGCTAAAGATACAAATACAACTGTCAAGGGCAGTCGGAGAGAATTACTTTTTCCCCTCATGTGAGCCTCACCTTGCTACCATGTTTCCTTTAACTAGCAAATATTTTTTAAACTTTTTTTTATATTAGGAGTGTCAATCAAGAGAGTCTACTGCCCTAGAGTCAAGAGGTTTTTCATTTCTGAGAATTCTTGCTTTTAGACTAGAGGCATTTTAAGTCCTTTGTCTAAGTCCGCAGGATATAACAAATAAATATTTTTCTAAAATTAATAATTGGAAGGATTTTGCTTGAAGTTGAATGCTGGCTTCTAAATTTTATTAACATCAAGCATTCTAACAATAAGAAATTGAAATGCCTCAATTCAAAATTGACTTTTTAACTGCTTCACAGAGAGGTTGCCAAACATCAATATAAAAGTAGAATTACATAAAAGGTCCCTGCAGGTAAGCATTTAAATTTAGATTTATGCATACAATGTAGTTATTTTAGATGGGAGACTTTGATGCAAAGACTTCTTTTTCAAAAAGGTATGAAAGAAAATCCAGACTCACAAGTTTCTTGAACTATCAAGTAATTTGAGAATAAGAACTTCAATGCAATTTGCTTTACTATTCTGAAATTGTAGTTGAAGTACTGCCGTAAGGATAGACAGAGAGATCAATGGAATAGAATTGAAAGCCCATACATCTGTGGCCAATTGACTTTTGACAAGAGTGCCAAGACAATTCAATAGGGGAAGAACAGTCTTTTCCACAAATGGTTCTGGTACAACTACATATCCACATGCCAAAGAATGAATTTGGATCCCTAAGTCACACCACATACAAAAATTATCTCAAAATGGATCAAAGACCTAAATGTAAGAGCTAAAATCATAAAACTGTTAGAAAAAAACCATAGGCCTTAATTTTTGTGACCTTGGATTAGGCAATCATTTCTTTAAAAAAATGAAAGAAAGGTGACTGGCCCTGTGGTGTAATGGTTAAGTTTGGTGCACTCTGCTTTGGTGGCCCAGGTTCAAGGGTTCAGATCCCAGGGACAGACCTACACCACTAGAGCCATTCTGTGGCAGTGACCGACATACAAAATAGAGGAAGATTGGCACAGATGTTAGCTTAGGGCTAATCTTCCTCAAGCAAAAAAAAGAGGAAGATTGGCAACAGATGTTAGCTCAGGGTGAATCAGCAAAAATAAAAGAACAGGCAATGAAGGAAAAAATAGAGAAATTCAACATCATCAAAATTAAAAATTTTTGCACTTCAAAGGACCCTATCAAGAAAGCGAGGAAAAAAACAACCCTCGGAATGGGAGAAAATATTTGCAAATTGTATATTAGAGTGTAACATTCAGAATATATAAAGAACTCTTACAGTGCAATAATAAAAAGAAAAATAATCCAATTTAAAAATGAGCAAAGGATTTGTGGACATTTTTCCAAAGAAGATATACAAATGGCCAACAAACATATGAAAAACTGCTCAATATCATTAGTCATTAGGGAAATGCAAATCAAACAATGAGATATCCCTTCACATCTACAAGGATGGCAACAATAAAAAAGATGGACAACAACAAGTGTTGACTAGGATGTGGATAAACTGGAACCCTTATACATTGCTGGAGAGAATATAGAGGGATACAGCCACTTTGGAAAACAGTTTGGTGTTCCCTCAAAATGTTAAACATTGAGTATGACCCAGCAATTTCACTCCTAGACAATTGAAAACACAGGGCCACACAAAAACTTGTTCAGTAGTGTTCATAGCAGCATTATTCATAATAGCCAAAAATGGAAACAACTTAGGCCATCAGTTAATGAATTGATAAACAAAATGTGCTATGTCCAATTAATGGAATATGATTTAACCATAAAAAGGAATGAAGTACTGACACATGCTGTAAAATGAATGAGACTTGAAAACTATGCTAAGTTTTTTTTATGCTAAGGGAAAGAAGCCAGACACAAAAGACCACATATTGTATGATTTCATTTATATGAAATGTCCAGAATAAGCAAATCTATAGAGACAGAAAGCAGAAGCCAGGGACTGGAGGATGGGGGGATTAGAGGATGACTGCTAATGGGTATGGAGTTTCTTTGGGGAATGATGAGAATGTTCTGGAATTAGATAGTGGCGATGGTTGCACAACTCTGTAAATACACTGAATTGTACACTTTAAAAGGGTGAATTTTATGGTATGTGAATTATATCTCAATAAAAATAAATCACAAAAACCAAGCAGAACTGTGCCTCTGAATTGTTTACTAGTGTGGAAACGAAGGCACAGAGAATTACCTAAGTTGCCCAAAGTCAGCAACAGAACATGCATTCTGATTTGCACATCTGTGTATTTTAATCTACTATTCTTCGCTGTGACTAGCTGGATCTAACCCAACTCCCATGCTGAAAGTGTCATCTGGTTTCCAGTTAATTACTGAAATTTGATGACAAATCTGGCAGGAAACACTTCCTTACCTATTCACTATGTAAAATGCAGTTACTCGATATCTAAATGTACTCCTGCATCATCGATTTATTTAGGATCAACTTTTAAATTAGTACACATTAACTGAATACCTAGCATGTGCCCAAGACTGTGCACACTGTTGCAACTGTAGACCTCAAGCTCCGTAAGTCAGGGAACTAGAAACACAGACTGAGAAATCGTGGGTCTACAGGTGCTGGTTAAAGTCCTAAGACAGAAGTTGCTCAGGAGGAGCAAGCAGAGAGACAAGAGGAACTGGAATGGAACCCTGGGGACAGACATTTCAGAACAGTCAGAAATCACCCTGCTAGTGACAGGCACCGATAAGAAGTGGTTAGTGAGTGGTAGAGGCAGGAGAAAGTTACCCCCCCCCCGATATAAACCTTATATCTTATCACATTACATTGTTATTATTTGTTTACATGACTGTCTCCCTGGCTATTCCCCAAGCTCCTCAGGTTTCTATCTCCGTCTACTGCAAAAAAGTATTTAGATAAGTCACCATGACCCTCCAATTTGTCAGATTCCACAGACTTTCTCTACTCCGACTTATTTTATCACTGCATTGCATTTGATACTGCCAACAGATCATTACCTTATTTTTTCTTGAAACGTGGGCATAAAAATGGTGCTCCTCTCCCTGAGGGCCCAGAAAAGGCAGCTACTTGGCCATAGGGCTGAGCTGGCCCTACAAAGAATCCTCCGTTCATGTGTGCGACTCACTTCCCCCTTGCCTCTCCCACTCCACCCCACCCCCTACTGTCTCCACTGCAGAACGAAACCCATGCATAGTTCTTTGTGAGGCCGGCCCAATGAAGCTCTACCCAAAGGGCCCCGCCACAGAAAAAAGATAGACCCAGATGTCTATAGAATAGAACAATAGTAGGGGAAGAGTCCTGACTTCACCCAAACACACACACTACACAAGCTCCATGACACCTCTCCTGGTCGCTTGTAGGGTCCTCTTCCTCTGTTGACTCTAAATTTGAGCATGCTTCTTCTCGTCTACACTCACGCTGAGCAATCCCATCCACTCTCATCTTGTCAACTCAGCACACTGATAACTTATTGATTTATTTTTCTTTCCCAGATCTGCTCCTGAGATCAACACCATATATCCATCTCGTCCTTACAGACATCTCAAATTCAGCACGCCAGAAAAAGGAACTCTTTCTCCCAAGACATATTTTTCCTATATTCCTACTGTCATATACCCTTTAACCCAACCCTAAAATCTAGGAATCATTCTTTTCCTCTCTCTCAAAACCAATTGATAAGGAAATTCTATCCCTTCTACCTCCACAACATATTTTAGATCCTATAGCATTCTCATTAGTATCTCTCATTTTATATCCTAATCACTTTTCTCCTAAATGGTTGCCATAATTCAGGGTCTCCCTACCTCCCATCATGCCTTTACTCCAATTAAGCCTCCAATCCACTGAAAGAGTGATCTTTCTAAAATACAAAACTGAATATTCAATTCACTACATAAAACAGCTTCAATAACCTATACCATGGTTCCCAAACTGTGCACCAAGTCACCCTAGGGCACCACAGTAAATTCACAGATTTGCTTTAAATTTTTGAGGGAAATGTAGCGACATCTATTAGACACCACACAAACTACCACTATTACGTCATTTGGACCTCACTACTTAATAAATGGAACTGTTAGGTATGTCTTTGGTCCTAGGGCAAGGTGAAAAAACCAGAGACACTAAGGGTGCAGTGAACTGAGAAAGTCTGGGAACCTACGATCTACCAAGCATCTTCAAGCCCCCTGGCATGGCATGACTGGTCCTTATCCACCCTTCTAGCCTCATCTGTCTCCTTATTGTGCTTTTCCTTTTCCCCAATCCTACTCTACAACCAACAGATAGGTTTGCATCTCCCCAAATATGTCCTTCCTGCCACCCTGAGTGGTGAGGCTTTACTATCTAAGAGAGAAGAGGTGGTCTACCCGGTGTCCGTAGTGAGACCTGGTGCCTTCAATAGCACATAGGATGAAGTAAATAAACCCGGGAAGTCACTCCAGTATCCCGAAGCCAGGTGGATTCTGTATGCATTGGATTATCTGAAATGGGAAAAAAAAAAATTGGTTGGATGTTCTTTAGAATTCCATGTGTATTCTTCAGGCCAAGGAAAGGGGAGAGACCCCTGGTCCCTATTCTGCTCCCCATTTTCAATAGAAGTCTGTATCTTTCTAGGGTGGGAGGCAAAGAGCCAGTCAATAGGGCAACAGCAAGATGGTTTTTGTTAATGGTTGTTCCACTCCTTCCCTTCGCAGAAAAGAGGCTTAGCACCTGAATTATATCATGAGTGCTCCTTTCTTTGTGCCCCATTTTATCTCATTCTGTCACAGCATCACTAACATTCATTTGCACTTATTTCTCCCCCGTCTCCTCCACTAGACCATGCACTTGTGGAAGGTCAAGACGACGCATGATTCATTTCTGTGTTCTCTTCACTTAGCAGAGTGCCTGAGGAGTAGATAGTTGGATGAATACATTTCAAGGAGGGTGCTGTTGAGCTCCACAAAAAAAATGAAATAAGTTAAAAAATAAACAATGTCCACTAGATGAAAAAGTCCAAAACTCACCGACAGTATTAGTCAAAGATGCTTCAAGAGAGCGATAGGGATAAACTGGTGTGCAGGTGCTGAGGAGCAAACTAGGAGATGTGGCAGAGCGTTTACTGCCTACGCAAAAGCCGTTCCCCCATTTCTTCCTTGCTAAACAGAACTCCAGTTTTATTTAGGAACAGGGCAGATTCTCTTTGAGGTGAAAGGTGGGCCCAGCCCCTTAACTATGTCAAGATTCTGGCTAATAAGATGTAAGGGGAAATCCTTTGGTGGAGTACTTTGGAAAATATTATACCTCCTTGACAAGAGTAAAGCTCAGGAAGAATAAACTTTCTGCCTGCCTTCCCACCCTTGAACCCGGTGTAAAGGCGTGACACTTGAAGTTGTGGCAGCCGTTGTGCAACCACAAGGTGAAGGTCAAATGAACTGCAGAGCTCTGACATCACTGAACCCCTGAGAAATACCAGCAACTCTTCACCTACAGACTTCTCATCACATCAGAAAAATAAACTTCTGTTTTAGCTGGCTTTTCTAACTGATATAGAAAGAAAGAAAAGAGAGACAAGCAAGTATAGACCACTCTTTTTAACAAACATAGTACAAATAATACAGATTGGCAGCTAAAAGGCATAGAGTTTGTCTGGTAGTATTTGGAAATGAGGCTGGAAGTGCACATGTAATGAGGTTATAGGGGCCTCTGATGCCAGAGAAGAGACTTGGGCTGTAATTTTGTTGGTAATAGGGAGTCATAGAAGGTTTTTGAATAAGTTTTGGAACTTCCAGAAGATTACGTTGGCAAAATTAGCAGGATCCACATGTGCCCAAAGAGTGATACATTTCTTTGTCTAACTTTCTGACCTTTATTTGACATGATTGTATTGGAATTGCCCGACATGTGACTCACTCACTGTGTAAATCCCCCCACTGAGTTCACAAATGAGTAAGCAAAACAATAACCATGGTGCTTCATGACGCTTGTTGGCCCAACACAAACATGAGGTCTCAAAGCAAGTGAAATGTTACATTATTTCAGTGCTGCCATGCTAGGAATGGTCTCTGTGGAAGTTACAAGTAAACAAAACTTCTGTTAATGAAAAGTAGCATTAAGGAAAAGTAACAATGGTAGAAATAAACATTGTATGAACTCTTGCCATATAAAATGAGAAAATGAGGCAACATATATACAAAATACCAATTCCTGATATTGAATCTGCACCAAAAAATTAGACATGCCTAAATAATAAATCTTGCATGCTAGACCTGAGATTATTAAATTTTTCAAAAGTGTGTTTATAATGGTGAGAAGGGTTTTTAATTTGCTCACTTTTAAAAAAACATTTTTAATGATTTCATCATACAAGAATAAATGCTCTTATGCTTATTCATAGTTTCAAACATGTTTCTCTCTTCCCACTAAATGTACTCAGAAAACAAATAAGCTTGCAACAGAAAGACATCACACTCGGGAAATCTCTCCTGTGAGCATTATACAACATTCTGACACTGCACAGGAAACATACTAGGGATGGTGTTGACTCTGCCATCATATATGTGAACACCATCTTACAAAGATTACCGTTAACTAAGAAAAAGAAATGTGTCATTTATTTTTTGGACTAGGAATTGATGTTGGAGATTTTAAAATGAATTATAAAAAACTTATTAAATAGTACAAAGAACAAAAAGTAACATCTTGCCATAGTAGCTTCTGATCTTTTTACAAAGAGTTGACCCGCCCCCCACCTTGGACCCCTTCCTAATCCCCTCCTTCCTTCTCTCCAAGAGGAAATCACTTTTTTTGAAGTCAATATGTATCCTTCCTGTTACTAGCACTATACTTTCACTTCATATATGTATAACCTTACCAACATCTTTTACTTATGAAATCCATCATATGCAAATTATTAAAATTTTTGTTATTTATGCATTCTGAATACTAATCCTTTGTCAAGTACATGCCTTGAAGATATCTTCTCCATTTGTCTTTTAACCTTCTATGATGTCTTTTGCCATATATATGTTTTTTATTTTAATACAAGCCAATTTATCCTTTCCTCTATGGATTGTGCATTTTAGTGCTTTAAAAAACTCCTTCCATCCACCAAGGTCATGAAGATATTCTCCTACATTTCCTTCCAATATTTTTAAAGTTCTGTTTTTCCTATTTAGGTTTTTAGTCTATCAGAAATTTAATTTGTGTGAGGGGTAAGATAGGGATCTAATTTTTTTTTTCTATATGAATGTTTGTTTCTTAAATAAGAGAAAATAAAGAAGGAATTAGTCACTCTTTATAATCCATAAACTCCTCAACATCAGCTACCATGTCTGATTTATACCCTCTTCCTCAATACACTACCTCAATGGACTTTGAACATTACTGGGACTTAATGTATATTTTTTGGTTAAATGATACTTTTTTCTAGTCTCCATTGTTTAGAGTATATACAAAGTTGTCCATCTAAAATAATCTGAATTGTGCCTTAAATTATCCCGTCCTCCCAGCAGGAAATAACATCTTATTAGGATTAATTTGGTATAAGTACTGAGTCATGCCAATTAAACTGAAAGGTACTAATAGCTTCCCTAACTCTGCCCATTTTTAGAAAGCTTGTCTAGAAAAAAAACTCCCTACCCCTCAAGTTAGACTCATCTTATTTGTTCACCTACCAGAAGAAAAGCATAACAAAAAAGTAGGAGCCTGGATTGAAAACATGTTTTAACCTATTTTTATAAGACTTACAAGTCAACTATTTGAGTCAGAGGAAAACATGTGCCAAATTCAATTGATAAAAATATTTTGAGGGTACCAATGTACAGAATTAGGCTTTTAATAAGGCCTAGTTACACTGGCTTAGTTTTTGTCAAGACCTAGTTATTTTCTCCTTTCTTTCATAAAGAGAGTCTGAAAGTAAGATATGTATATAACCCAACTTTAATCAAAGGCAAGAAATGAAAACCAAGGAAGGTAATTTTTAAAAAGAAACATTCTAAGATTCCTTCAAAGAATACTTCCCTGATACATTTATTATAAAGAATCTCCTTATAAAATTTTGGTCTTTTCAAATAACTCCAGCAGCATTAGAGTCACAGAAGGACGAACACTTGTATTTTTTTCTGGAGGATATGGTTCTGACAGACCATAGGAAGCAGGTAAAACTGGCCAGAAGATATGAGAATGCACTGGTAAAGGTGAATAAAGTGAAATATAGTTGGTAAAAAAAAATACATATATATATAGAGAGAGAAGCAAAATCATTTTATTTTCAAATACCGTATGTAGACTAGCCTTTTATCATGACTAAAGCAGGCACTCAGGTCAGAACAGGGTGTCTGGTTTCAGCGCTGTGTTGATGAAGCCCTTCACTCGAAATAGCTTCCATCAGCGGGTTCTTCCATAGAACCAAGGCAAATTTTGCCCAGCCAAAAGAAAAACAAAGACGGAGACTTTGTGCTACTGAGATTATGCACAATCAGGAAATATCACCTTCAGCTTTATCTTTAATGTAGCAACATATTTCTCATTATTTCACTGAACAGCGCTTAGAGACCTCGAACTTCAACATCACATGCCTCTAGAGAAACTATCTGAGAACCACAATTTGGGGGCGTTATGTATTCAAAAGCATCAGTCTCTCCTGAAAGAGCTCGTCCTTCCAAAGTCAGATATGAGTGTCAAAGAAAAGTAATTTTCAAAAAAGTTTAGCCTGAAAAACATTATCTTGGTGCTTGGGGTTCCCTCTGCTCAAAAGAAAACAAGCAAAAAAACGATTAACACTGCTGTTTTCTTTGCATGCTTCTCTTAAAATCGTCATTGGAAGTCCCCTGGGAAAAGGAGATTCAGATTCCACACCTATCCAAATCACGCCTTGCCCGCGCACACTGCAAAAGAGAGATTCTAAGCTTAAAGACGGGGAGGTGGGGGGTGGGCGGGTATTCACTTCTGCGTAAACCCCGAGCCGCCTCCTGGGCTGGTGACGCTCCGCTGGCGGGACGGGGCCGCGCGAGTCCGGGGACAGCCCCGTGGGTGACGGAAGCGTCACCAAGTTCCCTGCAGCTGCCAGGCAAGCGCACGACGAATTAAAGGAGATTCTTGGGTTCGAAAATAAAACCTTCCTTTACCAAACCAACTCGCTCCCTAGCCTCTCTATCCCTAGCACTCCCTGCTCCCCGACCCACAGGAAAAATAAAGTGAGACGGGAGAGTGGAGCCCAGAAAGGGAACTGAGAAGAAAAGCGCCTGTGACACAAAATGGAGAAAGAGGAACCGAGAGGGGAAAGAAAAGAAGGAAAAGCGGGAGAAAGGAGATTATTAATAAGAAATGTAAAGGGGCAATGGGGTGGAGAACGCGGAAAGGACAGCAAAGGAGGGTCACGTTGAAGGACTAGGAAAAGAAATAGACGAAGTAATAGAGGAGGAAAGATGTTCTAGATGCCCAGGCTCCATTTTCAGCAGCGCCATATTCGCTTTTCCTTTCGCCGCTTTTTGTTTGGTGGTGTTTGCAGTCGGTGGACGGGCGCCAGCACATTTCTGCAGCTTCAGCAGCTTCGGTCCGACAGATGGGGAGGGACAGAGGGCCCGGGCGGGGGACGGACGCCTTTGGCCCCGGCGCTGGCGCGGCCCCCGCCCGGCCCGGCCCGTCTGCGCACTCCCGCCCCCGCTCCTCTGGGCTGCGGGTTGGCCTCCAGCTCCGTTCCCGGCCCGGAGGGAGCATCTCGCTCGGGGCCCCGCGGCGGCCCAGCGGCACCCAGGGCCCCCTAATTCCGCCCACGGTGGCGGTGGTGGGCGCGTGCCGCCCAGGGGATGGGTAACCGACAAGCGTCGAAGAAAGAAACTGAAAAAGACACTAAACCCTTGCGGGGGAGGAGGAGGAGGGCGCACGCTGGGGGGAACGCGGGAGGAGGAGCGAGGAGGGGCGCCCGAAAATAGTCTAGCTTGAGGTCGTCGAGGGCCAAGGTCCGCAGTCGGCCCAGGGCAGGCGGCCCGCGGGAGCCACCTCCACCTGCGCGGGGCGGCGGGGGCGCCCGGCCTCGGTCTACGCGCTCTCGCCCGGGCGGCGTCCTCGGTTAACTGGGAGCCAGGCTGGCCGACGCGGCGCCGGCCCAGGCCACCAGGCCTCTCCCGCTGCCCGAAGGACGTCCAAGGTCGGGGCCCGGCCGGGTGCCCCAGGCGGGGCTGGAGGGCAGGACTGGCCAGCGCCAGCCTCTTGGCGCCCGTCCGGGAGGCGGCACGGAACACTGGTCTTCGGGGGGCGCTTCCCAGGGATTGTAGGCGCGGTCGGGGTCTCGAAGTTCCTTCGGTGTTAAGTTCTGGGGCAACTGGAGGTGGTTCAGGAAAGAGAAAGTCAGGTCTTCTCACTCCCGACCCCCAGGTGCTGTTTTCCGTCGAATTACATGTCGGTCCCTGGTAAGAGTGTCAAACGCGCCCAGGCATTTTCTTCGGAACCCTCCTCTTTTTTCTTCACTTGCACTTGACACTGCCCTTCGCTCAAAGCTGCGCCCTCGTCGGCGCTAGAGAAGCCCCTGGGTTCCCGACGTCCGCACCTTCGCCGCAGGGTCCGCTGCCCCCGCCGCCGCCGAGCCTCTGGGGACCAGCCGGGCGGGGAGACGCCGGGATGGGGAGGCCGTGGTCGGGCCTGCGGCCGGTCTCGGCCCGGCTCCTGGCGCGGACTGGTGCGGGCAGGGCGGCCGCGGCGAGGAGGCACCGGGCCGGACCCCTCGCGCCGTCGGGTTCCGCACGCGCTGCGCCGCAGGCCGGGACCTCCGCCTCCTTCTCGCCCCAGGCCCTCCTTTCCTCCCCCCGCAGAGGTGGGACGGCTGGAGGCTGGAAGCGACGGAGTCTTCAGGCCGGTGGAGTGGAGCGCGTGAAGGTGGAGACCCGGGATCACCGCAATGGGAACCGAACCTCACAATGTCCCTCGGTCAGCGCTTCTCTGGTTTTGCTCCTAGAAGGGCATGTCTTCACTCCTGTGCTCCTCCGGCTCCCTGCCTCCTCCTTTTGTGGCCAAGTCTAACAGCACAGCACCGTGCGTGTCACCGGCTCCCGGTGCGCTCCGATAACCTCACACGGGCACTCCATCAGAAGCGTCACCCAAACTGGCGACTTCGAAGCTCCCAGGCGGCGGGCCCGTGGAACTCTATCACTCCGGGAGCCGCGGACCGCGCATGCCCACCTGCGGCTCTGCTTTGGACACTTATAACCCCGCTATTTTATTACCACTACTATATTAACCGGCCTTTAAATTTTGAAATAACGTTTAGGTTACTTTCAACAGTTGATCCTTTATATATCTAGTTTTTCAGACTACAGATTTCCACAAGGAAAACATGTCTTTCCCAAATGGCAAAAAAAATCTAGATTTCTTTTATTCTTCTATTAGAAAAGTTGCCCCGAAAATGCAGGTTTCAAATAACTTTAGGATTAAACTGTTTTCTCTAAGAGAAAGCTCAATGTCTAAGCTCAAACATGAGTTTTGACATCATTAATGAAGATGACCTTTTCCCTGTGTTTTTTATGAAATGCTAAAATCAAAATTTCAAATTCAGTTAGCTATGTGATGGTTTTAGAATATTCCACAAAATTAAGAAGTAAAAATAATGACAAACTACAAGGCCTAGTTCACAAATAACATTCTAGCCTCTGTTTCTGAGACAGATAAAAGGGGCCAGGAGATTTTTTTTTTAATTAAAGTGTTCATAGTCCAAAATAGACATTTATCATTTGACAGTATATGAAATTTTAAACTGAGCAGTGCCCATAAGTGTCATGTTTATATTATGTTTCTTGGATATACACAACAGTCTTTTGTGCTTCTCTCTTTTATGGGAAAGCTTACATTTAACTCACCAGGTTTGTTTTAATATAATCATGATTTTTCTTCTTTTAAGTACAAACCCTAAAGCCATTTAGAAAAGGATATTTTATGGCAGCCAAATGTGAGGGCAAATGAAGCTTTAAAATAAGTTACTTTCTCATCTTTCAAGGATTGCTTCCTTTGGAAATAAAAGTTGTAGCTTGATAGACATTCTCCACTCTTAAATTTAGCCATTGAATGCAACTGATTAAGTATTAAGGCCTACTTTTTTTTTAATCATTGCAAAGCATTTATTAAACTCTTAACAGAAACTTGGGTTTCTTTTCCTAAGTCCATGTACTGATTAATTTTCAATGCAGAGCAAAGATCACCACGTTGATGTATCCTACTTCCATCATTTCATGTGTTAAACAATGTTAAGTAATATGCAATTCAACAAGGAAATCATCTCTATCTGATAGATTTCCCATGTAAAAGAAAGCATACAATCACCATCCTAGAACTGAAAGAAGAGGCTGAATTTTAAGTAGAGCTCTTATGTTTTATTCTAAATCTATTTAGAAAGATAGGTAATATAAATTACCTTCAGGTCAAATTTCCGGCAAGATAGTTCTTAGAAATGCAAAAAACTAATTCAGAATTGTCCAAGATATGATAGTCAACTCATAACACATAAAATCTTTACAAAACTATATTGATTATCATTTTTAGCATTACCTATTGATCTCTGTCTTTCAAAATCTTAATATTGGTAATTTCTTGAATAGTTTTAAGGTGCCTTTTTATATGTAGAATTGCCTGCTTTGTTACATCATAAGTCATAATTGCTTCAACCCCGTGAAATATGTTATACTAAGTGTATTTTAAATGGTCCTTATTTGTATTATGAATACCTCAAATTTCAAATGTCTGCAACTTTTACATTTTGAAGTATATTTTTTCAGTGCCAGATATTGCTATATGTTAGCACATGAAATACACTCAGGTATTTTATTCTAATAGGATCCAAATGTAAATGGCTCAGAGAAGATAAGTACAATGACAGGAAGCAGCAGAGAAAATAACTTCATTTTCCTATAATTCTACTGGCATTTTAAGAACATTCAATTGAAAACATAAAGTAAGTTTCCAAATTGCTAAGACTTTACCTTTGTACTAAAATAGTAAAAAGTAATACAATTTACATTCTCTGGCAATCCCTTCCGCATCCATTGCTTTATTAAATACTCTTCTGATTATGTCTACCAGATACCAAGCATGGTCAAACACTTAGATAATGAAATTAAATGAAATTTTAAAATTTCCCTTTTTAATGTTTGATGATGTTTCTTAACTGTTTTATGAGAAATCGATACAGTTAGAAGATTTTAACAATTTTAAACCTAAAATTAAGATGAACTCTTGCCTTCATTTATCAAATATGTAGAATTTATTGAAGTCCAAGGTTACCTGAGCAATGAACATGTTGAAAATAAATATTGAAATACAGGCAGTTCAAGGGTTATAACCCTTGTTATTAACTGGGAATTTATGAATAGTGTTCTTTTTATTTTAATATTATCTTTTGCTTTAGGAGGGCTGTAGATAGTACCAAATAGCCTAAGAAAAGTGTGTGTAGGGCTGTGGTGGTTGGAGGGGTGGTGGTGGGTAGTTATTGAGGTAATCTTGTAACTTTTTATTGTACGTTTGCTTGAAAACACTTTTTGTTTGTTTTCAGCTAAATATTTGGCAATATGTTCAATACCTCAGACAATTTCTTAGATAATTGTAAAGACCTAAAATTACAGTGAAAGAATGTTGATCAGCTAAAACTTTATAGTTTTCATGTCACAAATATTGTATATAAGCCATTGATCTTAAGTGGCATTAACGAAAATTTTACAAAGTAATATGGAAAAATTGCATAGTTGTATTACTGAATAAAAAATTGTTACTACAATAAATGCAATATTTTATAAAAGTCAATAATCTTTTACAGTGGTTTTCACACCTTTTAATATATTGTTTTAAATTCTTCACTTTGTTATAGTACAAGTGCTCTGAACTGAATTGGTTTTAAACATATAGAATACCCAGCTGATTTTGTATATTAGGAATAATAAGAAGCTACTAGAATTCTTGGTTACAACAAAGGTCTAAACACAATGATAATAGAATTTCATAAATCAATTATATGCTCCATTTGAAGATTACAAAGCATAATTAACTTACTTGACACCAACACAAACGATGTTTTGTTTCTTCACAGAACAGACTCTGAGCTGTTTTCAATTATTGCACTGAAATGCTGTCCTCTAAAATTAACAAATGAAGGAACATCTGCATACTGTACATTGTACTGAAGACAACCTAGAGTGGAGCTATCCAATTGTTTTTCTAATTATATTTTGCCTACTTACATAATTTATTTCCCGTGGAGGAACTAGTGATTATCTAATTTTTTTAAAGCAACTTGGTGGAAAAAACTCCTAAGGTAATGCATTATCCTTATGAATGATGTGAAATAAAATTAATAATTTGAAATGGCACCCATAGATTGTGATCTTAATTCTCAATTTGGAATATTGAGCATACAATAGTTATGTTGTATCTTTTGCCGTGCCCTTCCTTACAAGGCACAGGAAAAATAGAAACAAATATATCAATGATTAAAATAAACATTTTCTGGTTGTGTAAAACAAAGGAGAGTTTTATGGAAGGGGGAGTGGGTGCAGAATTCTTGTCTGCCTTCGCTACAGGTGGAGTAGGCAAATCGCTACTTGGTACAATTTCAAGGGCAACTGTAAAGCATGCATCCTCCCCCAATACTTCCCTTACCCATTTATTGATGCCTTCAACATTTTTATAGTTTAGAAGTTAGAATCTAGGTAAAATCTACATACTGAGAAAACTCACTTTCTCAGCTGTTATTTTTGTATCTTTGAGTGTCAGAGCTAATGTTGGTGGAAGGAAGAGAAAGTTTCAGGACACTGAGTAATTAATATGAATGGGGAGAGAACCTGAGGAGGTGGGAGGGGACAGAGAAATGGCTAAGGACAGGAAATTGTTGAGGAACAGAGACAAACTTATCCAGTCTTTGCCTGGTCAAAAGTAACGGACTAGATAACGTCCCGTTTAACGTTAGCATTTAATGATCTGTAATCCACTTCATTTTATACCATTCCTTACATCTGGGCAATTAAACTATCAGTGTAAGGTATAATGGAAAACATTAATTAATCAAAGATTTCAGGTGCAAACTTGACTGTAAAATGCTCAGATCATTAAAGTCACGTCTATAAAACAGAAAGTGAAATGTTAGTAGCGTTATGTATTTGACAACAAGATAATTGATCTGTCCACATAAATCAAATTAACTAGATGATTGCTAAATTTCAGCTTTACTATGAGCTGTATTAATATAAATCATGGCTAAAGACAGTCTCTTAAATCATTTTTGTAGTAGATTTTAGAGGTTTTTTTCCCCTATTCGTTATATTAATGATGATTTCCACATTGTGTGGAAGTTAGAACATTTGTCAGTTCAAAATCAATTGTTAAGATAGCCAAACAATCATGTAATGGTTCAGTTATTTCAAACATAATCCAGACTCAGATTTTTTTTTTTCTAACAAACTGGTTTCAACCCATTCAAGATTCTATCCTAAAAGCAGTATTTAGCAGTTTTCAGGCAATTTTCAAACAAAGGAAGATTAATAAATCATCAGTAATCAAGTTTAGCTTCATAATTTAAGGTAAAAAATGAATTGTTGGTCAAATGCTAATGACATAAAAGTGAAATTTATGTATGTCCCTTGTTCTTAAATATTGAACAAATATCAACTAATCACTGAATTAGCCAAAACCAAAAAATATTGAAATACAATTTCTAGTTAATTTATCATCCATAATTGACTATCCTGCTTTGCAAGTCAATAACTTATTAGTGATTAAAGACATGTTTCAACAAAGTAACTCTTCTTTAAGTTTAAACAACTGGAAACCATTTCTGGATGGTGCAGCGTTTCTTAATATTAATTCAAGAGACAGAGACATATTGGTGATTTTGGAAGCTGATCTGTGTATTGTTTAACTTGTACCTTGGGCTCTGATGAAGGGAGACACACTTTCAGACATATGTAGGCATTTAAGGACTCCAGACTATTTCCTAGCTGGTTGTCTGCTTCCTGAGTCCAATTTTAATAGCCTGTGAGTATCTCATCCCTGATCTGACTTGATTCTGGTTCCTTATTTTGTGATGGCAAGCTAAATGTTTTTCTCCTATATTCCTAACTTTGACCTGACAAGTAAACTGATCTGCATTTTCAGCACACTTTCTTAGTGTTTGTCTGTTTTTGAAAAGATCCTGGTCTGTTTCTCTGATCACAGCCTACGGATGCCAGTAAATGTTGACACGGTGGCCCAGCAAGAAGTCAATGCTATTTTTCCTGGTTTTTCAATATTTTATATTGAAAACTTAAACCACCCAGCCACCTGCCCTTCAGGAAGAATAGGGACCTGCCCTCTGTTGACTGGGTTTCCCTCTCAGCTGTGCCTGATGTCAGATTGTCTAGGAACGAGTGGTTGTGTGCTTCCATCAGAACAGATCAGGAAAAATCTCACCTTTGCAATGCTTCACAGTTGTGCTAGGGTTTCCCTCGATTTTCTGTATTAATTAAATCGGTGGGTAATATTTGTTCAGTTTGTTGGTTGCCAAAGATGACCTTTCATCAGGTTTATCTAAGAATCTGGCCAGTTAGTCCATCTTCTGTTAAAAGGAGTAGAGGAACTAGCCCCAATACCCGCATTGTCTCAGTGCTGGGCCTGCCCCAGCAACGGCTGGATACTTGTCTCCTTAGAACTAGACCTCCGGGTAAGGAACGTAGAGGACGTGAAGTCCTTGAGAAGGCCTCCGTGTCCCTGGCCTTGTCTTGGCCTTCATGCTTCAAAACTGTGGAGAACACTATGACTCTGTCTTTACTGGTATCGGGTCCCCTAATCCTGGGCCTCTGCTTTCGGTCCTGTGACGACTTTTTCTCAGTATATCTGAGAAGCATCCACACCAGCAGTGCAACTGCAGGGAGCCAAGCCTGCACAGAAGGTGAAATAAATGCCGGTGTTTTAATTTATCATAAAATTTTCTGCAACACAGCTCTCTTGGTTTTTACTGGTACCCAACTACTTCTCTAGGATTCCGACATAAATAATGGATGGAAGGGCCTAACCGTACTGCTGAGTCTTCCAGTTTCTCAGAGATTTGGTTTGGTCCTCTCACTCCCAGATGTACTCAGTTATAATTAACTCAAGTACAGGTACGGCAAAGACCGACCTACAGTTTTTTTAAAATCTGCTTTTCTAACATGTAATGTTATTTCATTATTTCTCCTAATAAGTTTATGAGGAGCGTATTATCAAACCTGTTTTACAGAAATGCAAGCATTTGTTCTCAGCTAATATAACAACTCACATTTAGCCAAACATTGTACAACGTGTGTGAAGTGCCTTACACATAAAGGCTCTGTGAAGTGGGTACATTATTATGACATTTTACTGAGGAAAGAAGGCTTAGGATAGTGACTGAGATTCTTCCCAATGTTACTGGTGGCCTTCCATGTTGTCAAATCTAGTGGATCCTTTCCTATCCTTATCTTACTCCACCTCATAGCACCCACCAGTCAACCCTCTTAGACTGACATCATGATTGCTGGCTCTTTTGTCCTAACCTATTGGTCCTCTTTGCTGCCTCTTCCTTCTTTACCTTAACTCTCAGTGATGAAGTTTCTTCAGACAGGGTCCAGTCCCTCTTCTTTACTCTCTCTATTCTCTGTCCCTAGATGACCCCAAACATTCTCATAACTTCCACGGTAATCTATATGTCTACAATGACAACACTTCCACCTCTATCGAAGACCTCTTCTCTGAGTACCAATTTATCTATGCAACAATCTACTGGATATCACCATTTGGATGCTTCTTGGGTGTCTAAAGTCATATAACACCCCCAAAGCTGAATCCTTGACCTTCTGCCTACAAATCTGCTCCTCCCCATTCTCAATGAATGGCATCACCCTTTACCTAATTGCTAAGTCAGAAACCTGCAAGTCATTCTTTTCTTAAAATGCTCATATCCACTTCATCACCAAGTTCTGTCAATTTCACTACAAAATGTCTTCCATCTTTCTGTTTTTCTCTATCTTGATGGCCTCTATATTAGCTCAAGCCACCATCAACTTCTCTCTGCACTGCTACAATAACTTCCTAAGGGGTCTCCCCTCTGCTTTGCCCCTGAAATCTGTTCTCCATCCAGACATTGTAATGCTTTACATTTTTTTTTTTTTGGTAAAATTTTTACAGAAATGTTACTACATAAAAATTTTACGGGAAAGTGCACAAATCGTAAATGCACAGCTCAGTGAATTTTTCACAGCCTGAACACACCGGTATACCCAACACTCAGATCAAGAAATAAAATGCTACCAGTATCCCCAGAAACACCCCCACAATCCCTCCCAGTCATTACACCCCGAAGGAAACCACTGTCCTGACTTCTATTGCATACATTAGTTTTGCCCATTTCTGAACACTATATAACTGATATCAACAGGTTTGAAATATAAAACAAATTATGACAGTATGGCCTAAAGTCCTCAAGGCTTCCTTTATACTTAGACTAAAATACAAACATATTTCCATGGCCTACAAGTCCCCTACAAGCTGGCCTCTACATACTTCCCCAGGCTCAGGTCCTGCCATTTCCCATTTACTCAACATGCTCCAGCTCAATTGGTCCTTCTTTTTTTTTTTTTTTTCTGGTGAGGAAGATTTGCTCTGAGCTAATATCTGTTGCCAATCCTCCTTTTTCTTGGCTCGAGGAAGATTAGCCCTCAGCTAACATGTGTGCCTATCTTCCCCTATTTTGTAGGTGGGTCACCGCCACAACATGATTGGTGAGTGGTATAGATGTGTGCCAGGGATCCGAACCCACGAACCCAGGCCACCGAAGTGGAGTGCACCGGACTTAACCACTACACCACGGGGCCAGCACCTCACTTGGTCCTTTTTTTAATTACTTAAATATATCAAGGTCTTTCTTGACTCAGGGCTTTTGCATATGCTGTTCCTCTGCTGGAATGCTAGTCCCAGCATGGCTGGTTTCTTCTCACCCCTAAGTTCTCACTTAAGCATCACCTCCCCAGGGAAACTTCCCAGGACCGCTGTATCTCATACACTCCTCCCATCCTCCTGCCATAGGACGAGGCTTCGGAAGGCTGGGGTATGTCAGGAATGGCTTGGGGCGTAAGAAGATTTTATCTTTGCTTTAGCAGCTGTGCACACAAGTACAATTTATAGGGGCATTTGAATTGGTTAAATTTTGGTTGAAAGGAAGCTGGAGGAATTAGAAAAGAAGTCTCAAACAGAGATGGCAGAATCTGAAAGACCTGCTCTCATGTCTTCCAGGAAGCTAGATATAGCAGCTCCCTTATCACCTGTTTTAGGTTATTTGGTGAGGAGAGGAAGGACTACAGCCTTTTCTTTTAAAATGCAAATGTCAAGTCCATCAGTCTGTGAATAGCTGGGTACCTGGCAGGCAGAGAAGCGTGTGGGAGAGAAGCAAAGACTCTTTCTGCATATTTGGCCATTTTCCACAGGACCCAGGTGGTGGATTCCTGGCGGAAACCGTGTTCTGTGCAAGTTGAAACACTCACCACCTTATATTAAGTGTGTATATCTCAATTTGTGTGACTTGAACATGGATTTCTTGGAATTTCACTTTACCATATTCCCTCAAGTTTCCTCCTACTGTGATCAAATAGTTTCACTGTGAATGGCCACCTATGTGCTGGTGAAACAGACATTTGGGAGGAAGGGAAGTGGAGAGAAGAAAGGGGATCACTAGTGGGCCCAAGGACACTGTCCAGTGAAGACCAACACCTATCCTTGAGGAAACAGATGCAAAGTTGTCCTCCGCGGGAAGCCACAATCCCATTCTGTCCTGAGTGCTGTTAGGCAAGTCCTCTTGCCCCAGTCTGCAGCTCCCCATCACACACAGCACCTTGCCCAGGCCTAGGGAGTAAGGCTGCACAAATATTTTCCCTGGAACTCGTTCCTCAGTTTCACAGAATGCTCCAGCTTGAATAGGATCTTTGAATGAAGTAGCTTATGTAGGGTTTGGGTTCACCTTGGAAAAAACATCTGGGGTTATTCATTTGAAAGTATTTCATGTTCCCAAAATGCTTGCCGTCATGTAGAATAGGCTTGGAGAGAACACAAAAGTGTAACAATAATAATAATATTATTATTATTGTTAATAAAAATTATTCACAGTATAAAAGATATTAGACTTTTGTTACTGTTTTGGGTTTTAGTTGGGCTATTTTCATTTCAAAAGACAGAGACTGTCTCAAGTTACCTCAACTACTTGAGGTGTGTGTTGGGTGGGACGGAGGCCATGAGGGAAACAGCTCTGCCCCGGTGTCAACTGGATGGATTTGCTCTTCCTGGGTGTCTGTGTTGGCTATCGAGCTTTGTCTTGCCGTTGCTGCAACCCAGGCTTCCTCCTCCTGCCTCCAAGTGGGGGGCAGGGGAAGGAGGAGGGCAGAAGGAATGTTCCACCATCAGGGACTGTGGCCAGCTTTCTGTGCTCAAGCCAGAAACCTGATTCTTCATTTCCCTCTCAGGACCTCCTGGTTGTTCTCACGGCATCGCTCTACCTCACAACTTTTAAGTTTCACTTTCTGAGGCAGATTGCTTCATTCATTTAAAGTTTTTCATTTCGAATTCCTGACAGAGAGAGACGGAAAGGGGAGGGAGAGAGAGTGGGAAAGAATCTGAATGGCCCGTTCACCCTTTCAAGCCTAGTCATGCCCATGGGTCTCTGGCCAGCCCATGAACTTCTTGTCGTTTCAGCTGGGGCTGGGACATGAGTGGAAGGGGTCACGTGAGTCGTGACCCTAAAGTCTGCCCTCTCAGGAGGTGCAGGGGATGATCCATCTTCCTTAGAAGCAACCGTGGCTGCAACAGGCAATGTATTTGGTATTCCCAGTATACGCTCATCAGCAAAAGAAAACCCCAAACAATGCAAGGAATAGGTATAAAACACACAAAGTCATCTTTCTTTTTTACTTGATGTTAAAATATATGTACGTGATGGTAGATATTTGGAAAGAATACGTTCTTCAAAAAAAAAGTTCTGGTTTGGAATTTTTATTTGACCCAGCTGTGGAGCATTATCCTACTGATTCAAGAAATTAATATATTCTTTAGAAGTATTAGTATTATAATAGTCTATTCCTGCAAGCAATAAAAAACAGAAACATAATGGTTGATGTAAGGGGTTAGTTTTGTACACCTGGACTTCGATGGAAAAAGAAGGCTTTGACGATGAGAAGACTTTGGAGGGGTTGTTAATATGTTCCAACTACAGTATTCATAATAGATGTTAAGTATTTCCAACCCCATTTCTGCATTATTTAACATGAGTTTAACCCAATTTTCCCTTAGGCTCAATAGAAAACAGGTGTTAAGGGAGCAACGTGAAGATGTTTTTATCTTCCTTAGCTATTTTTGCAGCTGTGGGAGAAAGAATTTTCCCACATTCTGAATAAAAACAAGATTATACATTTCTTTTGGTCATATCTAGGCAAAAACCTAAAAATCACCCTTGATTTCTTCCATCTTTTATTCTCTGTTTCCAGCCAACCCATCATCAAGTCCTGGTGGTTCTATTTCCAAAATATATCCTGAGTCTGACCACTTCTCTCCATCTTCACAGCTCCCACTCCCGTCCCAGCCTGGACTGATGCAAAAGGCTCTGTGTTAGGAATGCATTCAGCAGCAAGCAACAGAAAACTCAACTATGGTAGCTTTGACAAAGAGAGGTTTATTTGTCTCTCGTAAAAATAGTCCAAAAGTAGCAATCCAGGTCCAGTGCAACAGCTCAGCAATGGCATCAGAGACCCAGGCTCTATCTTTCTTTTCTATCATCCTTAATGTATTGGCTTTCATTCTTATGCTTGTTACCTCATGGTCTCCAGATGGCTGCTAGATTGCCAGGCATTGCATCTGTGTTCCAGACAGGAAGAAGGGTAGGGGCAGAGAATGATTTCCTTCAGAAGTTTTGTATTTTTATTCAGGAAGGAAAGCCTTGGGCAGAAGCCCACCCCTCACATTTCATCAGCCAGAACTGGATCCCATACCTCGTCTTAGACCAATCAATATCCAAAGGACTAAAATTGCTGAGGTATATATTGTAGACTTGTTATTCAGTATCTCTTCTAACCCCCTTCTACTGTGCCTTCCTGTACAGCTGAGACTGGAAAGCTAAAAACTACATTTCCCAGACTCCCTTGCAGCTAGGGAATGGAGTGAAGTGAGGAGAGGCAGATACAAGGCGTCCATTTTGCCAGTGTGCATTAGCAGAGGTAGGGCAGTTCTGGAGTGATTCCATAGGCACTTCTTTGATTGCCCCTTCTTTATAAAATGATTTAAATTATTATTAAATTCACTTGGATTTGTCACTTTCTGGGTTTCCTCTCCAGCTGTTTCAATACAGAATATTGCAGAGTTAGGTAACACACAGTAAAGCACTTTATAGTATATTTTGTTTCCTCACAGTTGATGAGCTGTGCTTAGAGAAAGATAAATTTCTTTGGTCTCAGAACCACAAATTGCTGGGCTTCTCCAAAGGCACTGGTTGCTGCTGCTGATGGTGATTTCGATGGTGATGTGATTTTTCTAAATCATCTGGACACTGGGCATTGTGACCACAGGCAGTGTCTTTTTCCTCTTGACTATTAAAAAGCTTTAAGGCAAATGAGTGGTTTTCTTCCTGAAAGTATAGTCTTCATTCTATATATTTTGTGTGCTAACCTCACCTCTGATCCTATCTTTTCCACTCATTTTTCTCTTTTTCTTGATTCCCTTACTTATTTTTGTTATTTCATTCTGTTAATCTTCTTCCCACATGGCAGAACCCCTTTTTGAAAATAGGATTATGGGAGTACGTCTGCTAAAGAAATAAAACTATTAAGTAAAGACATTTGATCTCCCAAATTAGAAAAACTATCAATATACTAGGTATCAAAAATAAAAATTGGGATTAAACATTTCACAAGTATAAAATGACTTTAGTAGAATATTTTAAATTGGTCCCAAGCATGAGTCTCTGCTGTGTTCCTTGGACATATACCGACTTTGCTCCATATGCTCGCCATAAACTTGTGAGTAGGAATGGATGTAAAAGATGAATGCTTGTACTGGCCTTAAATCATCTCACTATAGTGATGAGGACTGCACACATCATAGAATTGAACTGGAAGTGTTTGTCGCCAATAGTTTAGAGAAGATAAATGCGTATAAAAATGTTTTAAACACTAATAAGCAGTATAGTAAGGTGAGAAACTCATACCCAAATGTCAGTGGTATCGTCTGAGAGGATTGAAAATGGGACCACAACCCAGATGGTGGAGTGAAGTCTGTACAGCGTGGAGAGTTTTCTCCATAGCCCTGCTCTGACTGCAGAGCCCTGCCCAGACCAGAAGCTTGACAGGGCACCATTTTCAAGGCTGGGAGATAATATTCGTTCAGAGCATCTGGGTGATTCTGCTGCAGCCAAATCAGTTGAAAACATGAGTGGTCATCCAATTAGCAAATTCTAAAGTGTATAATTGTGTGTTTCATGAAATGCAGTGAGAAACAAAGATTCAGCCTCATGGCTTTATAATCAGAGCAAATTTTTGACTCTAAATAATATTAACCTGCTTCGTCATCAACTTTGTTTACTGAACACAATTCATCTAAATGGTTTCTGTTTCCCACTCCCACCCCACATCCCACCCCCAAATCAAATCCACTCTCAAAAGCATTATCAGCATTGAGCATGTTCAAAAGAGTGAACTGAAAGCAATGCAAGAGGAGTTCTACAAAGTTTTGAGTAAGGGAGCACTATTGAATAAGTGTGTAGCCTGTGGGAGCACTCCCTCCTTAATATCATTCCTTGGCTCACCAATGCATTCACAGTAAAGTCCAAAATCCTTGGAATGGCATCGAGACTCTACATGATGGGAACCCTGCTTCCCTCCCCAGTGTCATCTCTGGTCACTCCCCATCTTGTGGCCTGACAAGATCGAGCCATGCTGAATTACATGTTGCCTCCTAAATGTGCCACTTGCTCTTCTGCCTCTAGTCCGCTGCATGACCTGAAACAGAGACTCACCTTCCCTGTCCATTATTCCTGCCTAATGACTCTGGCTAACCTTTCAGGACATGCCTCAATCTTCACCTCAACCAGGGAACCTTCTTCCACACCCATTTTTTTAGGGCACCCAGTGCTTACCATACTGCACCCCTTAAACTGCCCTGAAGTTGCCTGTGTATTCTTCTGTCTCCAAGTGTAAACTCCTTGAAGGCACAGACTCTGTTACATTTATCATTGCATCCCCAGCACCTGGAATAGTGCCTGGAATATAGGAGGTGCTGGATACCCACTTGCCAAATGAATGAGTTATTATTCCCTCTTTATTTTTTCCAAGGAAGATTCTCCCTGAGCTAACATCTGTTGCCAATCTTCGTCTGTTTTGTATGTAGGTCATCACCACAGCATGGCCACCAACCAGCAGTGTAGGTCCACGCCCGGGAACCGAACCCAGGCCACCGAAGTAGGGTGTGCTGAACTTAACCATTAGGCCACCAGGGCTGGCCCTGAGTTATTATTCTAAAGGAAACAATTCATTTGGATGGATAGTTTTGCTATGTTTGAAAAAATCACTCATTATCTTATGGACATAATTCATGTTATACAACATTCATGTTACCTACCAAGTACTCCAAAAGAGTGTTGTCATCCAATTTGATAATCCTACTATGTGCATTTTAATCCCATCTTAAACTTACGAAAACTTCATCATAGCTTAAACAAGAAATGTATGAATCAAAATATTCACTTTAAGAATGGAAATGCTCTCTAAATAGAGCTGGCAATTAAATTATAATATAGAACAAATATTAGCAATAATTCCCTGTAGAATAGGAACCTAGTCATGATCTTAATTTCATGAAGAGTAAATGGCTTTTTTTTCAAGCTGTGAAGAAAAATATCCAGAACAAAAGCTGCCACTGTCTTCTCTGACCTGATGATGATAATAATAATAATAGTAATTTACATCGCTATATGTGTACTAGGTGCCAGGCCCTTTAAATGAATTCTCTCATTCAGTTCTCATAACAATACTATCATCACTTTTATTTTAAAATGAAGAAATGAATTTAAGGCAAGTTAAATGACTTGTTCAAATTTGCACACTAATAACCAACTGGTAGAGTCAAGATTGAAGTCCAGATGGTCTGACACCAGAGTTTAGGCTCTCTCCTGACTTTTGGAAAATGAAATCTCACATTAAGGAACATAAGATGTTATATCTGAGTTTTGGTGAACTCCTCCTCTCTATATTATGTACCATTACTAGTTATGGAGTAGAATGTGGTCTAAAACTGGTCCTTCTGGGCCTCCATCCAATGGGTTTAAGTTATTCAAGTGTCAGAAGTTACATTCTGTATTCCTTTCTATTGCAGCATAACAAATTACCCCCAAACCTGGCAGCTTAAAACAACAAACATTTATCATCTCACAGTTTCCGAGAGTCAGGAATCTGGGGGCTGCTTAGCGGGGTGGTTCTGGCTCAGGGGCTTTCCTGACGCTGCAGTCAAGCTGCAGTCCAGGGCTGCCGCCATTTCAAGGTTCCACTGGGACTGAAGGACCCACTTCCAAGTTACCTTGTGTGGGTCTTGGCAGGTTTCCATTCCTTGCAAGACGTTGGGCTGAGGGTCCCAGTTTCTCCCTGGCTGTTGACCAAAGGCCTCTCTCAGTGCTTTCCCGCGCGAGTCTCACAGTAGGGCTGCTCACAACACGGAAGCTGGCTTTCCTCAGAGCAAGGGATCTGAGAGCAAGAAACAGGTGACCCAAGTGGAAAGCGGCAGTCTCTTTTAACCTAATTTTGGAAGTAACACACCATCACTTCTGCTGTATTCTGTTCATTAGAAGTCAGTCACAAAGTTCTGCCAAACTCAGGGGGTTATAGAAGGGCATGATGACCAGAAGACTGGGGTCATTGGGAGCCATCCTGGAGGCTGTGTGCCACACATGCTTTAATGTGCTACAAAGATATGGGGGTCTTGATTTCATTCCTGAGTTACAGGTTTCCAGGTGGTAGTGCTGGCTTTTTCTCTTCATCCAAATGAAAAGAAATTAGATTGTTAGACTCAAAGGACACATCTCAGCTTACCAAAGAAACTCTTTCACTAGAAGATTGGAAAGATGAAGTAAAACTTAAAATGTCTTTAATTCACAATTAGATCTAATTGCTAACAAGTTTCTTAGCATATATCACATTCTCTCCTAATACAGTTCAAATGTTGGTCCAAGCTATAATGGGTCCCGTATAAAAGACCACACAAACAAGCGAAGAGCACTTAAAAATACTGTTGAGTATCAATTCCCGAAAACAATTGTATGTCTCCAGTACCTCCTCTTTAGGGCTGACTAATTTCTGAAATCAGTATGACAAGTATCATTCCAGAGACTCCTTGAGGAAAAGCTGAGGAACACATATTTAAGATCAACTTGAGAAAAGGTGTGTTACGGCCTTAAAACAACACAATTAATCATTTTTAGAGTCATATAAACCAGTTATTTTGGGGTTTTTTTTTTGCTGAGGAAGATTCCCCCTGAGCTAACATCTGTCGCCAATCTTCCTCTTTTTTTGCTTGAGGAAGATTAACCATGAGCTAACATCTGTGCCCATCTTTCTTTATTTTTTGTATGTGGGTTGCCACCACAGCACGGCGGACGAGCAGTGCAGGTCTGCACCCAGGATCCAAACCCGCGGACCTGAGCTACTGAAGCAGAGCACGCCGAACTTAACCACTATGCCACAGGGCTGGCCCCTAAATCAGTTGTTTTAAAGATAAGAAAAATATACACTTCAGACCTAGTGGTTAAAATGAAATGGCGATATTTCCATTGGAAATTTGGAATGGTACATATTTTCATGCTTGGAAACTTAGGAGGCCTCTGCATTGTTTTAAATTAATATCTTACAATGCCATTATCAGAATAAGTAATCATTTGTTCTGCAAGTTCATAACAACTATGACCAAAAACCTTAACATTCTGATCTGAAATGACATGAATCTTATTCATTAATGTGGCAATATGTTCTTATGAAGGACTATAAGATGTTGGCCCTTGACTTATTATAAGGTGAAAATCATATATGCTTCTGATTTTTTTCCAATTAATCAGGAAATTATAATTGCTAACTGACATATAAGTTTGTCCCATGAATGCTAAAACCAAAGACTAATTCCGTTGTTCTTCCTATTGCTGAAAATTTGTGTCATATGTTAGCATATATTTTTTTCCAACAGTGAAATTCTTAACAGCGTTGTAAATGTTATATACCATTTGCAACTCCAGAACAGCAACTAGAACACAGTAAGTTGTGTTGATTGCTTTTTGGATGTGATCTATGACCTCCAGAGGTCAAACCTGAACTAAGACTTTTCCAGGCTGATAGTAGAAATTTGCCATTTTTAGAATAATATTCTTTTATAATCATAATATGAATTTAGACTTAGTCTACTGTCTCAGGAAAAGAAAATATTCTCTTCTTTTTGCCACTTAATTAGATATTCATCTTGTATAAAAGCTATGAAGTTTTACAATCTATTTTGAGAAATAAAAGGAATTATATGTTGAACACTTTGACTGTTTTTAATAGCCAGTAGAGGGAAGCCTCATTAATTTATATCTTGTGAATTCTGAGTTTGTTACTTTTACTGTGATTATAAATATACTTTCACCTTTGTATGTTCTGTTGAAAGGGCTAATAAATATATCTGAAATGTAAATTAGATCCCACAAGAGAATGTTTTCATATTTAAGATAAACTTTCTAAGAGTTTAGGAGTATTTTATTCAGGAGTAGTTATTAATTAGCATTATTGCATCATTCCAGCAGTCTCTAAAGTATGGTTATCCATCAATACTTACCAGCATAGCACTGACAGAAAATTATCTTAGTGAAGATGCATTTCTTGACATTGCAATTTAGGCTTCTCTTTAATTCACATAGCCTTTCTCCAATCAATTCCACTTATTTGGTCTTTTCCAAAATTTGAGGGTGCATTAATATCCAATATAATATACCAACAATAAAGTCAGGATTCGAAAAAGGCTCCCTTTCAGGCAAAGTAGATTGATAGGCTTTTCGAAATAACAAAGCTTCTCAGATTGTCTCCAACTTCTAACTACAAGTTAATTTTGCATGTTAACTGAATTTTCAAAAGAGAATTATCAACGTATGCTTTTATTTTCATTGCAAAGAGAGCATTCCCCCAAAACTCACTTTAAAATGTGATATAAGTAGATATAAGTAGATAGGCGTTCAGTTCATTTCAAAATGATGCAAAAAATAAAATTAGAAGTATAGCTGGACACATTACGTAAATACATTTTCAAAAAAAGAATAAGAAAGAAATTGGTGTATATTCAACTCAAAGTTACAGAATGTAATTCTGTATCCAATCAATCCATCAATCAATAAGTACTTATTGAACATCTACAATGTACCCAGCCTGGATTGGTTGCTATTTGGTGATTATCTAATTATAACTAGCCATAATTCAAAATAAATATATGTATTTCTGCATTCAAAGAGCTTATAATTTAACTGAGGATATAAGATTTAAACAGCAGAGATCATTCAAAATGGAACTAAATTAAAAGAACAATGATACATGATAAATGCAATAGAAGTTGAGAAAAGAAGCAGTTGATAGGTGCTGGTGTATTTGAGTAAAATTAAAAGGAGAGGGTGATCTTTAAGCTGGCAGTTAAGAGATGAAAAGGATTTCCACAAGAGACTTAGAGCAGCGAGTGGTCTCGGCTGCAGGAAGGGGATAAACAAAACTAACATGGGTAGAGTTCACAGGGTTTGTTTCACTGGCAGTAAGAGTTTCACCTGACAGGAGTGAAGGTTCATTTGGGGAGTGGTGGAAATTATGATTGGACAACCACTGTAGGTAATCCAATGAAGGAATCCACTGAAACACAAGTCAGAGAAATTCAGATTTGATGCAGAGGGGAATAGGGGCCCACTACAGGTTCCTAAACAAAACAGCAGCAATAAGAGTACATTTCTAGGAAGCTTTTGCCAATGACTTAAATCAAAATATAATTAGTTAAATAATTATGAGCCTCTACAACGAAAGACCCCGAATAGCTAAAGCAATCCTGAGAAAAAAGAAAATCCTAGAGGCATCACAATTCCTGACTCCAAAATATTCTACAAAACTATAGTAATCAAAACAGCATGGTAATGTTACAAAAACAGACACACAGATCAATGGAACAGAATTGGAAGCCCAGAAATAAAACCACACACCCATGGACAGCTAATCTTTGACAAAGGACATACAATGGAGAATGGAAAATCTCTTCAATAAATGGTGTTGGGAAAACTGGACAGTCACATGCAAAAGAATGAAAGTAGGCCATTATCTTTTGCCATACACAAAAATTAACTCAAAATGGATTAAAGACATGAAGGTAAGACCTGAAACCACAACATTCCTAGAAGAAAATATAGGCAATACACTCTTTGACATCCATCTTAGAAGGATCTTTTCAAATACCATGTCTACGTGCGCAAGGGAAACAAAAGAAAAACTAAACAAGTGGGACTTCATCAGACTAAAGAGCTTCTGCAAGGCAAAGGAAACCAGGAATAAAACTAAAAGATAACCCACCAACTGGGAGAAATATCGGCAAATCATATATCTGACAAGGGGTTAATCTCCAAAATATATAAAGAACTCACACAACTCAACGACAACAAAAAAACAATCAAAAAATGGGCAGAGGATATGAACAGACATTTTTCCAAAGGAGATATACAGATGGCCAACAGGCACATGAAAAGATGTTCAACACCACTAATTATTAGGGAAATGCAAATCAAAACTACAATGAGATATCATCTTACACCTGTCAGAATGGCTATAATCACCAAGATGAAATATAGCAAATGTTGGGGAGGTTGTGGAGAAAAGGAACCCTCATTCACTGCTGGTGGGAATGCAAACTGATGCAGCCCCTATGGAAACCAGTATGGAGATTTCTCAAAAACTTAAAAATAGAAATACCATATGACCCAGCTATCCCACTACTGGGTATTTATCCAAGGAACTTGAAATCAACAATTCAAAGAGGCTTATGCACCCCTATGTTCATTGCAGCATTATTCACAATAGCCAAGATGTGGAAGCAACCCAAGTGCCCATCAACTGATGAATGGATAAAGAAGATTGGCATATATATACAACAGAATACTACTCAGCCATAAAAAAGACAAAATCGTCCCATTTGATGGACTTGGAGGGTACTATGTTAAGCGAAATAAGCCAGACAGAGAAAGACAAACACCGTATGATTTCACCCATGTGGAAGATAAACAAACACATGGACAAAGAGAACGGATTAGTGGTTATCAGAGGGGAAGGGGGTTGGGGGGGTGGGCATAAGGGGTAAAGGGGCACATATATATGGTGACTGACAAATAGTGATATACAATTGAAATTTCACAATGTTGTAGACTATTATGACCTCAATAAAATAAAAAATAACAAAAATTGTGAGCCTCTTACTTGGCAAAGATGATGTTAAAAGATGACTGAAAGAAGGCAGGACCTCTTAAGTTGCTAAAGTTCAGTTATATTGTCTTCATTCCACCAGAAAGAACAAAGGTTAGAGAAAAACACGACATTAGGAGAGTGAGGTCCAAAGCGGATGGGAAGAGAGTAAGAAAGGAGCTACTTCCAAAATTTATACCAAAAAGTATATTGATTGAATGCCTCCTACCTGCAAAATACTTGGTATGAAGCAATCAAACATAAATAAAATCCAATTCATGTGTCCAAGGAGTTTACAAGATAGTAGAAGTGTCCAGAAATGTACATCAGACATTTTTATAAATGTCATAACAGAGGAGTGGATAAAATCCTATGAGCATTCACAGAAGGGTGAAGTCACCTTTCAGGTACATGAATCAGAGTGGGTTTCATGGAAGAGGCTTTTTGTAAATCTCAAAATGAGTATATTGTCAGAAGGAATGGCAAGGGAGCCCCAGAAAAGTAATGTTTATTTTGAGGGGTCTTGTGTCTGCTGAAAATCAGGAGTTAGCAATAGAAAAAGAGGGAGAATGAATTGGGGGCGAATAGCAGTGTCTGGCACACCTGGTTTGTATAGAGATGGGAGCAGGAAGGTGACATCTGTCTAATGTGCAGAATACATGTGTTTCCAGCTGCCCAAACTGGTTTGGCATAGTTCCTTAGCAGGAATGTTCTAGCCAATGAAATAAGAGTTGCTCAAGTGGGACAGTATGATGAAAGAGTTATGAGGTAACCAAGATGGGGAGACAGGGGAAGAGAAATTTATCTAGCAGAGCGGTAAACCTGAAGAAGGGAAGACTATATCCTGTGAGCTTCCCCCAACCTTTCCCATTCTTGGCTTTGCCCTTTTGTCTACCAATTCTCTTTATATTCAGGCCTGAATGCTCAGGCCCTCATTTCCTCATTCCCTTTGCTGTCTTTATATTTTGTTCCCTAGAAATTAAAATTCAAACTTCAGCATTGTCTATATTTTTGCTCCAAACCTTCTATTATCCAGCTACAGTGTTAACATACTTAATCTCCTTTGTGTGACAAGTAATGAACTCAACTAGCTGGAAACTTCAACACGAAGAGAACAGACACTCTTACCATATAACTCACAGGCAATTCCCTTGACTCACATTATTCCTGCATTAAAGGACTTCCACGTCTCCAAATATTAGTTGGTTCCTCGCTAAAACTGACCATAGAGCAATCTCACCTTATGCATATTTACTTAACAAAACATTAATACCTAATTAATTGGGCTGGGAATTTAATTTGCATACTCTCAAGCAACAATTTTTTGTTATTAAAAAACAGCGCTTGACCTTCTAGAGTGGGCTACGAAGACTTCTCTAAAGGTCAATTGGTTCTGCAACTGATTTTCTAAATATTTAATAGCACTCAAGCACAGTACTAAATGGGCTATTTGTTTGTGAAAAGAAACAATGCCACTTTATGCACTGCTGTCAAGTTTTTAATAAATAAGTATAATAAGGGCTTGGGAAACTGATGAATCTGATTTAAAACAAAACAAGATCTTCTTGTGCTTCTTCCAAACAATGGCAGCAATTTTCCACTATTTTTCCTTCTGACGCTCTTCTCAGTCTCCTTTGTTGCTTTCTCCTTATCTCCTTCAACTCTAAATGTTGATGGACCCCAGGACTCAGTCTTTGAATCTGTCTCTTTCCCAGGTTGACCTCAAGCAATCTCTAGGCTTAAGAACTACCTCTATGATGACAAGTCCCAATTTTCTATCTCCAGCTCAGACTTCTCCCCTGAACCCCGGTCTTCCATATCCCCCTGCCTATACAGCATCACATGGATATCTAATAGGCATCTCAAACTTGATGTGTCCCATACAGAGCTTCTGATTTTTTCCCCCCTAAATAAAAACTGTTAATCCCACTATCTTCCCCATGTCAATAAATGGCAACTCCATCCTTCCAAATTGCCAAGTTTAAAAACTTTGGTGTCATTCTTCACTCCTCTCTTTTCTCTTGAAAACCCCACATCCAATCTGTGAGGAAATCCTACTGGTTCTACCTTCATCATCTATCCAGACTTGGACCACTTCTCACTATCTCCATCACAGTGCATGCTGCCACCATCCCTCCCCTACATTCTTGCAATCGTCTCCTGACTGGTTTCCCCGCTTCAACCTTCTCCCCCAAACCCCATACCTAAGGTCTATTTCGAGATCCTTTCAAAATCTCCTCCTCTGCTCAAAACCCTCGGACATATTCACATCTCAGAGACATAGTCAAAGTCCTTACCTTGGCTTCAAGTGCCCTTTGTCATCTGTTCCCCACCTCTGCTCCAGCGCGTTGGCTCCCTTGCTATTCCTCCAGCACTCCAGGCATACTCTTTCCCCAAGATCTTTGCAATTGCTGATCCTCTACCCAGATGATCCTTCGCCAGATAGCCTCATAGATACCTTCTGGTCTTGGATTAAAAGTCTCCTCAGTGAGTCTTTATCTGAGTAGCCTATTTAAAATGCAATTCCCTGCTTCCCCCCTGTGCTCTCTATCTCTTGTCACTTCTTTACTTTTCTCCACTGCACTTAGTACCTTCTGATGTATATTCTACTTATTTGTTTATTGTCTGCCTTTCCTCACCAGAATGTAAGTTCCTTGAGGGCAGGGGATTTTGTAGGTTTTGTTCACCTAGAGCAATGCCTAGCACATAGTAAGTGCTCAATAGGTATATGTCGAATTAATAAGTAAATAGTGAGTACTTATGACTAACTGGGCAAAAGCATGATAAACAGGATACTTTCATGAAGGTAGACTCCTTAAGAGAAGCCACCATGCCTTTTCCCTCTTTGTGACCCCAGCATCTAACAGAGTGTCTGTCATATTGTAGGCATTCAATAAATACTTGTTGAATATTTTTTGGAGAGCACAGAGTGAAGCTAGATTGCCTGTGTTCAAATCCCAGCTCCTCTACTTATCAGCTGCGTAACCTAGGGAAAAGCACTTAACTTCTCTGTGCCTAGTATCTTCACAAAATAGAAAGAGTAATAATAGTAATTATACATGGGGTTGTTGTGAGGATTAAATGAGAAATATATCTAATGCACAGAACAATGCTTGGCACATGGCAACTGTTAGATGATGATCATGATGATAGCCCAATGAAAGTCATAATGAAATGAGAATATTCTGAGTAAGCTAAACCACCCAAATTCTTTAAATGTGACAGGTTACATGAATGTAATCAAATAAACAAGTTACAGCATGCCGCTCCCCAACTGAAAATCTGTGACTGACTACTGCTACCTCCAGGACAAAATCTAAATGTCTAATCTAGCATTTGATGACTTCTACAATTTGTACCCAACATTTAACATAAAAGTTAACAAGGTTTTTTTTTCAAATAAAAGGTAAGGAATTTTCCAGGAATGCATGATGATGATTTTTGTAGAGATACATAGTATCTCCTATTTGTAGAGCACTACTGACTTTCAAAGAGCTTTCACATAGTTGACTTATTTACAACAGTGACCACATTAAAAAGAAACTGGGACAGGGATTATCATCTTCACTTTACAGAAAAGGAAAGTTAAGATTCAAAGAGAATAAGTGATTTATTTGAGGTTTCATAGCTAGTAATTGGTGTATCCAGGACCAGAAAACTGATGCTTCCGATCCTGAATTCAGGGTTGCTTTTACCACAACCTTCTATTGATAAATGCTGAATTTAATGAGTGGGTTAGCATATATTAGGTATATAATAGGTGCTTAATACATGTTTACTATTTCTTAAGGTAAAAAATATATATTTATTCTTTTGCTCTGACTTGCCAGACTTGTCATAGAAAAAAGATACTTCACATCATTTAGCAGAAAATAACCCACAAATCTTACTAATTGTTTTCAATATCTTTTTAAAACACAAAAGCTACTGTAATGGGCACAAAATTTTTATCGATGTTTCCTATTTGTTTTTCTAATGAAAAGATATCTTATTCATCTCCCAGGCGTTCTGCAAAATTGATGCCTAGGTTTTATGACTTGAGTCATTTTCTTTGGAATCAAAGAATAAGCCATCAAATCCTATAATATCTGTGTTTCCTTCTGTGTGTGCAACTCCAGCTCCTCTTCTGTATTTGAAGGGTCAGAGAGACTTGAGTTTAAATTGTCTTATATAGGGGTTTAAAATCTTATGCTTTAACATTCCTCACATACTCCTAACATTTTCTAGGTATAATAAATATAGGAAATAGCATGATATTTATATGCAAGGACCTTATGTTGGAAAATAATCATGTTTGTAACTAAGCTATGAACAACAGCCTTAGAAGGACTTGGCAGATACTATATAATAGGCTTATCTTTTCTATTTCAGCCTCACTAAGGAGTAGTTTCTCTCAAGCCCAGACACACCCAGAAAACCTCTTGTTTTCCTAAGCCTGACATGGAGAGGCATCACAAACAAAAACTTGACGGAAAAACAAAAGAAAATTAGACTTTTGTCCTATTGGGTAATTTAGAGGAGCGAGTACAGTCTTTTGTGGGTCAGTCGCCTGCTGTGGTCGATCTCAGCAAAGAGGTGGAGATGTTTCCTCCCGTGGGCTCCAGCCTGACTGACGCTCCTGTGATGATCTTCATGGTTTGCCAAGGTAGCAGCCTCGGTGAAATTAACCTGCAGGTTGTAAAACATTAAAAACCAGGAAGCTCACTTCCCTCAGCCTCTTCTCCCCAACTTCCACTATTGTTTCCTACATTTCATCTGTCGAGAACATATGATGAGAAACGTGATCCAATAAAGGGGGAGCCACACAGCGCCCAAGTTGAGTGGACACCATGTCTAGACATTGGGAAGAGAATACATTTACATTGTTGTACAGGCTGCTCGTGTAAACTGTTATTCCCTGGCACCTACACACTAGGGCGGAAGTCCAAACTTGTGAGTGGGCAGCAAGCCATGCCAACAGATGGGCACGGGGATGACAGCCAAGGGGCTATGTATGTGTATCAAGTATAGGTGTTGAGAACAGGAATTCCAACTGAGAAGATCAAAATGACTGTGTCTCAAGCTTATGGTTAAGAGCTTGTCGATTCATGCCTTGTTTAATATAAATGCACTGGAGTTCAAGAGAATTGACAGATTTTGATAAAATCTTAAATTTCTTATTTTTTGTAAAAATATAAATATAACAGACATTTGCAGGAAATGGTTTGGTGGCATTTTGTGAGCAGAAATGTTTCAACTTCTCTGGAAGTTTTCATGATTATTAAAGCGTCTCTTAAAGAAATAGAGAATTGGAGGCCGGCCTGGTGGCGCAGCGGTTTAGTTCGTGCTTTGGCAACATGGAGTTCGCGGGTTCCGATCCCGGGCGCCTGCCGATGCACCGCTTGTCAGCCATGCTGTGGCGACGTCCCATGTAAAGTAGAGGAAGATGGCCACGGATGTTAGCCCAGGGCCAGTCTTCCTCAGTAAAAAAGAGGAGGATTGGCAACGGCTGTTAGCTCAGGGCTCATCTTCCTCACACACAAAAAAAAAGAAATATAGAATTAGCTCATTCGCTTTTCATTTTCTATTAAAATGCTTAAGTACATTTGACTCCATTAATTCCATGTCATGTATAATTCTTAAGGAAATTTATCCTAACAGATCCATGAAATTGAATTTCCTGATTTAATCATCTATTAAATCTCAAAAATGCCTAGGATCCACTCTACTTTGTTTTTAATGTAGGAAAGATCATTCAGAGGGGCACTTTATTGGTGTTTTTTCTTTCTAAAAATAATGTGAAAGCTCAAGTCCTGAAATTATATAATTTGAATCATAAATGGGAGAAGGGGAGATTCAGAATCGCTTAGGATCACCAAGATGAACAGAGAAGGGAACATATGGCTCATGTCATTTCACTTCTCTGTGCTTTGTTCCCAATTAATAAAATTAAGGAATTGGTCTAGGCTATCTCTAAGGCCCTCTCCACCTACAAAATTCTCTATTTCTAATGCAAACAGATGAAATGGTGCTGTCCTTTCAAAATAGGAATCAAAATTCTGAGTGGAAGTCTCCTCGTGGCTATTATAACTCCAATACGAGGGAGGTCACAATGATTCCCACTACGCAATCCAAGTTGCCCTGAATTCCCAAACCTTTTACACATAAGGAAGTCTTGATGCAATCCCAGTCTTTCAAAGACCCTTCAGAAACAGTTTCCCCTATAATCCAAAACTTCTCCAGAAAGTTATTTTTAAATTTTTTATTGAGGAATGATATAAACACAAAGGACACATGTCATGAATGTATAGTTCATGAACTTTCATGAACTGGATACACTACTAAAACAGCAACAGATCAAGAACCAGAGCATTATCAACACCGCAGAAGCACTGCTCCCTTCCATCACTACCTCCTCAACGGCAACCACTAACAGGACTTCCATCAATGTAGATGAGCCATAACTGTCTTTTGAACTTTGTATAAATGGAGTCAAATAGCATGTATGCTTTTGTGTCTGGCTTCTTTCAATCCACATTGTGTTCATGAAATTCATCCACATTGTTACATGTAGTTTTAGAATGTTCATTCTCATTGCTGTATAGTAATCCATTTATTCTACTCTTGACAGGCATTTGGCTAGTTTCCAGATCTGGGTTATTACAAATAGTATTCCTATGAATTTTTGAGTACACGTCTTTTTTGTGTGTGTGTGTGAGGAAGACCAGCCCTGAGCTAACATCTGTTGCCAATCCTCCTCTTTTTGCTGAGGAAGACTGGCCCCGGGCTAACGTCCGTGCCCGTCTTCCTCTACTTTATATGGGACGCCACCACAGCATGGCTGACAAGCAATGCATCGGTGGGCCCCCGGGATCCGAACCCATGAACCCTGGGCTGCCAAGCGCGAACTAGATTTGCTGGGTCAATTTACACATCCACCACGAGTTTATGAGAGTTCCTATTGCTCCACATGCCTGCTAACACTTGGTATTGCATGTCTTTTTTCATTTTTGCTCTTCTGGTGGGTATCCCAATGTGGGGTTTTTTCTTTTTTTTTTTTTTTATTGAGGTGAAATTCACATAACATAAAAGTAACCTTTTAAAAGTGAACAATTCAGTAGCATTTAGAACATTCACAATGTTGTGCAACTACTGTCTCTTATCTAATCCAAAACATTCCATCACCCCAAAAGGAAATTCTGTACCCATTAAGCATTCACCTCCTATTCACTGACTCTTCCCCACCTGCCCGTGGCAGCCACCAATCTGCATTCTGTCTCTATGGATTTACCCATTCTGGATATTTCATATAAATGGAATCATAAATATGTGACCTTTTGCTTCTAGCTTCTTTCTCTTAGCATAGTATTTTCAAGGTTAGTTCACATTGTGTCAGTACTTCATTCTTTTCATAGCTGAATAATATTTCATTGCATGTATATACCGTAATTTGTTTATCCATGCATCCACTGATGGACATTTGGGTCGTTTCCACCTTTTGGCTATTGTGAACAGTGCTGCTATGAATATGCATGTATTTGGTTGAGTACCTCTTTTCAACTCTTTTGGATAGGTATATACAACATCTAGGAGTGGAATTCCTGGGTCATATGATAATTCTATGTTTAAGTTATTAGGGAACTGCCCAACTGTTTCCATAGCAGCTGAACCATTTTAGATTTCCACCAACAATGTAGCAGGGGTCCAATTTCTCCATATCCTTTGCAGAAAAATAACACTTGTTACTGTCCAGATTTTTAAAAGAAGTATTATTATAGCCATAGCCATCCTAGTGAGTATGAAGTGGTACCTCATTGTGGTTTTGCTTTTCATTTCCCATTAGGAAATTAGATCAGTGATATTGAGCATCTTTTCATGTGCTCCTTGGCCATTTGCATATCTTCTTTGGAGAAATGTCTGTTCAAGTCCTTTGCCCATATTTTAATTGGATTGTTTGTCTTTTTGTTGTTGAGTTGTAAGAGTTCTTCATGTACTCTGGATACTAGACACTTATCAGATATATGATTTGTGAATATATTCTCCCATTCTATAGGTTATCTTTTCACTTTCTTGATAATGTCCTTGGACATTAGCACAAAAGGTTTTAATTTTGATGAATTCCAATTTATCTATTTTTTTCTTTTGTTGATTGTGCATTCCATGTCATATCTAAGAATCCATTTGCTAAATCTAAGTCATGAAGATTTACCACCAGATGTTTTCTTCTGAGAGTTTTACAATTTTAGCTCTTATATTTAGATTATTGATCCATTTTGAGTTAATTTTTGTATATGGTGTGAGGCAAGGGTCCTACTTTATTCCTTTGCATGTGGATATCCAGTTATGCCAGCACCATTTGTTGAAGAGAGTATTCTTTCCCCATTGAATTGTCTTGTCATCCTTGTTGAAAATCAATTGACCATGAATATATGGCTTTATTTCTGGAATCTCAATTCTATGACATTGGTCTATATGTCTATTTTGATGCCAGTACCACATTGTTTTGTTACTGTGACTTTGTAGTAAGTTTTGAAATTGGAAAGTGTGAGTCCCCCAGCTTCATTCTTTTTCAATTCTTGGCAGTTAAGGGTCCCTTGCAATTCCATATGAACTTGAGAATTGGCTTTTCATTTCTGCAAAAATTATCATTGGAATGTTGACAGGGATTGCACTAAATCTGTACATCATTTTGGTGGTCTTGCCATCTTAACAATATTAAGTCTTCCACTCAATGAACACAAAATGTCTTTACATTTATTTAGATCTCCTTTAAGCAACATTTTGTAGTTTTCAGTGTGTAGGTTTTTCACCTCCTTCCTTAAATTTATTCCTGAGTATTTTATTCTTTTGGATGCTCTTGAAAATGGAATTGTTTTCTTAATTTCCTTGTCAGGTTGTTCATTGCTGTTGTATAGAAACACAACTGTACTTGTGTGTGTGTTGATCTTGCACTTTGCAACTTTGCTGAAATTTGCTTTATTAGCTCTAGTAGTTTTTCTTCTTTTTGGTAGAGTCTTTGAGACTCTCTACATATAGGATCATGTCATCTGCAAATGGAAATAGTTTTACTTCTTCCTTTCCAATTTGGGTGCCATTTATTTCTTTTACTTGCCTAACTGCTCTGGCTAGAACTTCCAGCACACTGTTGACTAGTAGTGGTTAAAACAGCCATCCTTGTCTTATTACTGATCTTAAAGGGAACTTTTTCAGTCTTTCACCATTGAGTGTGATGTTAGCTGTGTGTTTTTCACAAATGTTCTTTATGATGCTGAGGAATTCCTTTCTAGTCCTAGTTTTCTGAGTGTTGTTATCATGAAAGGGTTTTAGATTTTGTCAAATGCCTTTTCTGTATCAATTAAGATAGCCAGGCAGTGTTGACCCTCATCCTATCAATGCAGTATATTACATTGATTGATTTTCTTGTGTTGAACCATCTTTGCATTCCTGGAATAAATCCTACATTGTCATAGTGTTTAATCCTTTTAATATGCTGTTGGATTTGATTTGCTAGTATTTTGTTGAGGATTTTTTTTTTTTTTTTGTGAGGAAGACCAGCCCTGAGCTAACATCCGTTGCTAATCCTCCTCTTTTTGCTGAGGAAGACTGGCCCTGGGCTAACATCTGTGCCCATCTTCCTCTACTTTATATGGGACGCCGCCACGGCTTGGCTGACAAGCAGTGCGTTGGCGGGCACCCGGGATCCAAACCGGCGAACCCCGGGCTGCCAAGCGCGGACTAAACCACTGCACCACCGGGCGGCCCCTTGTTGAGGATTTTTGAATCTATATTTATAAAGAATATTGTTCTATTCTTTTCTTTGTGGTATCTTTGGTTGGCTTTAGTGTCAGAGTAATACTGGCCTTATAGTATGAGTTAATAAGTGTTTCCTTCTCTTCTATTTTTCAGAAGAGTTTGAAAAGAATGAGGACTCATTCTTCTTTAAATGTTTGGTAAAACTGATATGGTTTTAATTTGCATTTCCCTATTGTCTAAAGAACTTGAACATCTTTTCATAGGTTTATTAGCCATTTTTAAATCATCTTCTGTGAAAGTCTGTTCAAGTCATTTGTCCACTTTCCTATTGGTATTCTGTCCTTTTCTTGATTTGTACAAGTTTGTATATTTTCTAGATGAGTCTTTTGTCAGACATATGTATTTTTATATCTTCTTCCACTCTATAGTTTGCTTTTTTATTCTCTTATAAGGGTGTCTTTTGATGAACAGTGTTCTTAATTTTAATATAGTCCTATCTGTCATTTTATCTTTTATGGCTAGCCCTATTTGTGTTGTGATAAGCCATCTTTGCCCAATCCAATGTTATAAATATTTCTCCTGTGCTTTCTTCTAAAGGATCTATAATTTTACCTTTCACATACAATCTACTTGGAACTTATTTTTGTGTAAGGTGTGAAGTAAGGGTTAAGATATATATTTTTTCCATATAGATATCCAATTAACCCAGTACCAATTCTTTCCCTACTGCCCTGCAGTGTCACCTTTGTCATAAATTAGGTAACATATATGTATGGGTCTTTTTCTGGATTCTTTATTTTGTTCTATGTGGTCGTTTATATATGCATGAATACCACATTCTCCTAATTACTATAGTTTTATAATATAAGTCCTAATACATGACAGTGAAAGTCCTTCAACTTGTTCTTCAAGATTGCCCTGGGTATTCTTCACCGTTTGCATTTCCATATTGATTTTAGAATCAGCTTCTCAGTTTCTACAAAGGAAAAAGAAAAAGCCTACTGGGATTTTGATTGGCAGTGTGTTGTTGCTTTGGAAGCTGAAAAAATAAAGGAACGCATCTAGAATTTGGGGACAAGATCAGAAGAAACATTGTTTATTCAATGCATTGTTCAGTGCCTGATTTTGGCCATGCCCTCTGTGAGGTGTGGTAGTATGTAGGGATACAGTGGTAAACAAGACATGGTATCTGCACCCAAGGAGCAGTCTAACTAGTCTCTGAATTCCACACTGAGAATCTCCACAGAATCGATACAGTCAGCGTGTTGCTTTTTAATCATGAAAATTTTATAATGTGTGAGATTAGACACCTGCTGAGGCATTTTATGATCATTTATAAATGTCTTCCTGATGAAACTCAGTGCTTTCCAAATCTTCAGGAGGTTTCACTTAAGAAATGGAAGCTTATAGTTTACTGAGTTCTTAATATGTACCACTAAGAACTTTACAGATCATTTTATTTAATTCTCATGAAAACCTCACCCAACAATGAAGTAAATATTATTATCCCCATTTTTACAGATAAGGAATCTGAGACTTAAAGAGATTAAGTAATTTGCCCAAGATCATACAATAAGTGTATTATGGATCTAGGGTTAGAACTCAAGTCTTCCTAATTCTAAAGCCAATGCTCTTAACCACTACAAATCAAAAATAGAAATGATATAAAAAACTTATCCCTGTGGTTTAATTTCTTGCAACATGTCTGCATGTGCAGTGTCATAACAGAATGGCCATGATATGAATGGAATCTTAAACAAAGATAGACATATGAATTTGTTGGTGTTTCTGCAGTGCTCCACAGGGTTGGGGGGGATTCAAAATATATAGAGTGTTAGGGAAGCTGGAGTTAGTTATCTGGCCTGGATGGGGCTGAAAGGAGTAAAAATCCAACTAATATTGAAGGATGGGACCTTGGTATTACATGGCACAGTTAACTATGGTCACCTGGCATGAAGTGCTATTTCATACAAGGCATTGAGAGACCCAAAGCCTGTTCCCAAGAAACAGCATGAAAGGCATGAAGAATTCAAAGACTACGGGTAGAGTAGATGCTTCTAATGGTATTGGAGAGCTTAAAGAAAGAGAATGGCCAAACTCAAAGTTCTAAGCTCTTAGCTTATGTCAAGGACTAAAACTAGGGACTTCCTATGATTCTTTCTTTTTTTTTGTGTGAAGAGGGCTAGCCCTGAGCTAACATCTGTTGCCAATCCTCTTTTTTGCTGAGGAAGATTCGCCCTGGGCTAACATCCGAGCCCATCTTCCTCTGCTTTATATGTGACACCGCCACAGCATGGCTGACAAGCAGTGCGTCGGCAGGTGCCCGGGATCCGAACCCGCGAACCCCGGGGCGCAGAGGCGGAATGTGTGAACTTAAACACTACGCCTCCGGGCCGGCCCCACTATGATTATTCTTAAAGAATCTCTTATCTCTTGTGCAGAAGGGCTGATAGACTCCAAAATAAATGCTGAGATCGCTGAAAATCAAACACTAACTTAGATCTTGTGGGTTGTCTAATTGCAGTATCAGGTGAAGTACCAGCCTCATCAGATTCCTCATGTTCAAGTTAAGGCATTGAATGAGAAAGCATAGGACTCTGAGGATAGGAGTACAGATATATGGGAAGATTAGAATAACTCAGAATATACTGGACCTCCAACCCCATTGAGTTTCTCTTGCCAGTTGAAGCTGATAAGACTCTTCTTGCCTTGTTTGAAGACTCTGCAAAGACCTAGCCTGAAGAGAAATATTTTCTTCATACCTCAACTCCTCCACCCCTTATTGTGTCTGCCTGCCTATCTATAGTTATATATAGTTATACATATGTATACATATATACACATACATAATACATATATATAGTTATAATACATATATAACTACATACATACACATACATATATAACTATATACAGTTATATGTGTATGTTATATATGTATATATAAACATATATAATTACATATAACTATATATAGTGTATATATATAACTATATATGTAGTATATGGGACACATATATAAGTATACAGAATACGTATAGTATATAGTTAACTTATATCGTATACAGCCTAGCGTGTCTTGGGGGAGATAGGCTATAACAACAAAATCCAACAAAAGAGATACCAACTATACATCAAAAGAATTGTAGATTATGCTAATCTATATTGGTAAACTTTGGAAATGGATTCTGAGGGTGTTAGGCTAATGACAATGGGACGGAATTTTAGTTCTGGCTGAATTTATTGGGTATACCAACTCAAGCAGCTGGGAATGGTTCTAATGGTTTGCCCAAGTGTTTGACTGAAACTTGGCTAAATAAAGTTGAGATACCAGAAGTTCCTTGATATAATGTCAAGGAAGAAATCCAAATAGAAGGAAGATAAAAATGTTGGAGGTGATTGATCATGCAGAGGCTGCTGTCCCAACTCCTGTGTCCCTTTACAGTCCAGAAGATACTCCTTGGTGAGGGGAGTGCCAACACTGAAAACAAATGAACAAACATACTGGCTATTCTGTGTCACCTAGAGATGTGTTGGGTGAAATGGCTCCTGACTTCATTCCCCAATGAACTCATAATAGGAACACCAAGGTTCCAGGGTAGATCACCAGGGCAGGGTGTGTAGCAGCAGAATGGAAGTGGTGAATAGAATGAGCCCTGCAAGGAGCTTTGTTGCCAACTATTTGACTATTGGTCCCTAGAACCAAAATAGATGGTCAACCCGTTAAGGGCCTATTTGATCTAAATAACCAAAAACCTCTAAATTTGGTGAACAGAGACTTGCTTTGAGCCTTGACAGTGGGGATTCAGAGCCACTCTCCCGATTCCTGACCTAGTGTGCCTGCCTTGAAGGGGAGGTTGGGACCCTTGGAGGAAAAACCTGCAACAACATCACACATACGTACGTGTATCTTCCTCCTGGACTTTCCCAAAAGCACCTGAAAGTCACTGATCAGGATAAGAGTACATTGTAAAGGCAAATACCTAGATGTTTGGGGATTATTGGAAACTGGCTTGGAAGCAACTCTAATTTGTGAATGAAGCTGTGGTTTACAAGACAGAATGAGATCGTTCCCTTGCTTCCTTTAACGTTAGCTCACATAAGGCCTTCCCTGACCACCTTATTTAGAAGTGCAAACACCTCCCCATCTAGAGCTCCCTATCCCACTTCCTTGACTTATTTTTTGCTCCATAGAATTTGTTGTCTTCTCATGGACTATATTATTTAGTGAGTTAGTTGTCTGTTTCCTTCTTTTAGAACATAAGCTCCACGCAGGCAGGGATTTTTGTCCATTTTGTTCCTTGCTGTATCCCAAGCAGCTAGAACAATGCTTTGCATATGATTGACACTTAATAAGTATTTATTGAATAAGTAAAAATAAGAAATAAAGTTTTGATCTGAGTTTGTCTCATGTAGGCCCAGTAGGATCCTAAACTCATGCTCTATTTAGTTCCTCTGTTGCTAAGAGCATAAAGGAATAGATGAACTAAAAAACTGAAAGGATCTCCACACTGACTGCTGGCCACAGCCAGAGCAAGAGCTAACACGGCAGAAGGGCCCTTGGAACACCCCGTGTGTACCCCTCCATTCCAACAAGTTACCAAAAACAACACCCCACCACTGAGGGATCAGAGAGATAATAATGGTCATCATAACAAACCCGACAGACGCAGTGATAATGATTCTTTTCACATCTCTGTTTAACTCACCTGTATAGTCACTAAAGCTGTAGATGTCTTGAAAAAGACAGGATATTATCAAAAATTTAATTCCTTTTATAGGAGAAGTGAGACAGTAAGCTGATACCATGGGATTCACTTATCATGTATACATCACTCAGAAGGAGCCGGCCTTATAGAACGGTGGAACAACGATAGACATCCTTGATAGGTGGGTGTGCTCTCTTATGGGATGCAGCAAATGTTCTTAACCAGCAAACCAGTTCCCCACTCAGCTAGAATAGATGGATTTGGAACAAGAGGAGGAAGTAAGAGTGGAAGCTTTCACTGTTACCCCTAATGATCCACGTGAAAAATGCTTGCTTCCTATCCCAGTGAAGGGCCCTGGCATGGAGGTCTTAGTACCCAAGGGAAGAATGCTCCCATTAGAGATAAACCATTGGTTTCCTTGAATTATAAGGTGTCACATGGCCAATTCAGGCTTCTCATGCCAGTGGATAACAGTTCAAGTATTACAATGTCTTATGGGGTGAATACTTCTGACCACTAAGGGAAAATAAGGTTGCCACTAGATAAAGGGTAAGAGAAGAGTATGCACTGATTCTTGAGGATACATCAGATCACCTCCTAATATTATCTTGACAGTGATGAAAATTATAGAAATTCTATATATGCAGGACCATTAAGAGCTCAGATCTTTCAGGAACGTTGGTTTGAGTTATTCTTTTGTGTTAAGAATCTCAGCCAGCTGAAGGCAAAGGGAATATGGAGCATGCAGTAGAGGAGGAAAATCATAACATCTGCCCCGGCCTGGTGATGCATGACATAAGTGAGGACCACTTTCTCCTTTCCTAAGTCAGGTATATATCTATACATTTCAACTAAGTTTCGTTTTCTCTCCAGGTCTCTTGTCTCCACTACTTTATATAGGCTCTAAATTAATCTAGAGGTTAATTTTACAACTTAGTCCATAGGTGACAGAATATTGAGATGGGATGGTGATGAAACTGGAAGAGGAACGCACATCATTCTGAGATCCTGACTTGTAACTGGATGCAGTTATTAATAAGACTTCGGGTTGACCACTTTGGGAAAGGAGGTGAACACATTTTCCCTTGTCCTAGTGCTTATTCATCATGTTAGTCAGAATTATTTCTTTCTTTCCAAGATTCTTCTTCTGTCTCTCCCTTCTTCCTTTTCTTCCTTTCTTCCCTTTTTTCTTTCTTCCTTCCATTTTTGGAAGCTTAAGTATGGGAAGAAGATTGTACACTGATATTAGGCAGTCAAAGGGGTGAAAGATAGAACTGGGCAGGCACTTGTTATTCTTTTTGCCACTCAACTCTTTGTCTATATTTGTAGAACTCCTCACTTTATGAGGCAGAGCCTACCATCTACTAAGTTGAAAATGTGAAATACTTCTTTTTTTTCAGATTCCTTGCACCTAAGCGAGAGCAATCAGATGCATCTACCAATTTAATGTCTTGGGAGCTAACAACACAAAGACACTAGGGCTGTGGTACTCTGGTGACAGATGCCAACTGTGGCCATTTCCTGAACCAACAAGGGGCAGTAGTTCTAGCAGTACCCTCCTGTGCCCAGCTAGTGACAGGGTCTGTGCTCAGCTATCTTGCATGCTATCAGCTATTCCATATGCAGTGCTAGCTTCTGTGGAGCAGTACTGTGGTGGTTTGGGGTGCTATTTCCTGGCTGGATGGTCCCAAAGCAGTGGTGTACTCGAGCCAGCTGTACCAGCTTGTAAAAGGTGATTGCTAAATATTCAGGAATTTTGTGAGCCAGTTGTTAAATGTAATACTAAATATTAAATTATATAAACTCACAATTAAATTAATTAGGCATAAAACAAAGATAATAAATACTCAAAACTTCTCATTTCCTAATTATTTTACTGTTATCTGTGGACTTAAGGTTATGTACATCTATTGCACCTGTATGGTACATCTCTTCCCAATTCATGTTCAGTGACATCACATTGGGAGTTTGATATTGGCTGTGGTGGGAGTATTTACACCATGGAAATTGGCAAACACTATGAATCAGAGCTTGATTTATTACTTTGTTGATTGTCTAGAGTTTAAGTGATGGGAAAATGTTAATACTATGGATTAAACTTACAAGTATGTCATATCTATAACCATTACTTGTAAATAGCACAGAAATTAAGAAAACACATTTTTTCCCCCATAGAGCTGGTTTCACTGCCTAAAAGCCTTGTTCTCTGATCTTCCCAGAGATCCTGAGAGCAACCTATTAGCCTTTGTAAAAATCTTTTTCTGAATGAGTCAGAGTGAGTTTCTAAGGACTATGAAAACTGATGGATGCACTACTCTATCTGTAATGGGACAGGTATCTTTTCAGGAGCATGTAATAAAAATCTCTACAATGAGCCTACAATGTTCAAGGGAGGGCAGGATTCTGTCTTTCATTCTGAAGCTTAGCCTCAGCTTGTCACAAGAACATTCCAACTCTTTGGACGGTAGTCCAATTCCTATTTAAAATTGTTCATCTTTCTATACATCCCAATTTAACTGCAACATCTCTTCCACATACTATAACATATACCTAGTGTCCCCAAATGTAAGTTTATATTCGTATGTGGGACTATTTTGCATACATTTGAGGAACTAAGCTACTCATATTAAAAGTCACAAACATGTATTGAGTACCTACTATTTGCAAAATCCTATGGCAGAAGCTGTTGGAGAATAAATAGAAAGTTTTGTTTGATCCTTGAAGAACTTTATCATTCAGTACTAGAGATGACATATACACAATGACTGACTTTCAAAATAGAATGTGTTAGGAAACATAAAAGAGGGTCAAATTGCTATGAAACCTACCAATTTCAGCAAGATAACAGCTAAGAAATCATACTATTTATAACAATAAGCCTAGCACGATAATGAGAATCATCCAAATAAAAATCTTAATTTTTTTTTTCAAAATTAGAGGAAAACTGATATGAGCCTAGAAGCCAGACAGACGTGGTCTTGAGAATCTACTCAGCAATTTGCTTGCTATATGTATCAGTCAATAGTTCAATCAGGGAAGCAGAACCACTAGGAGTGATATGGAATAAGGGATTCATTATAGGGATTAGACCTTACACAATTGTGGGAGAAGATGTGATGGTAAAGGTCTGTAAAGGAGGGGAAAGTTGGAGGATTAGATAAAGTCACTAACCTGGGAACATGAATGGGAGCCCAGAAAGGGCTCTGTGGAAGGTTGATTTCTCTGATGATGGGCCTGAAGTCACCGCAGACCAGCAGGGCAGGCTATTGGTAAGGAAAGTGGGACATGAAGTGGTGGAAGGTGGGCACACCTACTTGTGGTAACACAGCGTGTTGGCTTTATCCTGTCTCTCACTGCATCGACCGTGGCCCAGGACTGAGAGCACCTGAAGAAGATCGGCAGGAGCTGAGGGAGCTGCTGCCCCAAGCCAACAAGATGAGCCGGTGGATAAGCAATCGCATGTTTTGAGGGTAATGGCTGTAGCTTCACTTGTACGATCCAAATGTTGCACTGATTTCTCTTGTGGCCAGCTTTAAATGGGAACCATTCAAGTCAGGGAATTTGGAGAAACATAATTCCAGTTTAGCTAAAATGGCACTGTATAAAGCTACTATATGATGTTACCTCGAGTGAGAGACCAAAACCCTTTTAGGCTGAGTTTCCTCGTTTGTGAAAAGGGAATAATAGTACTTCCTGGGAGAGCTGATGTGAGGATGTATATATTAAGGCATAGTTCATAGTATGTAGTCTATAATATTATTTGTTCATGAAACAAATTACTTTAAAGCCTTTAAGGCCAGTTTTATGGTATTTCTGCCTATTTTCAAATTATCCTCTTTTGGTAAGATTATCATGATGATTTGCTATTTTTAAAAGAAATTACATTTAATTTTCTTGAAATATATTTTAATATTGTGTTTAGTGTGCCATTTCCTCTGGATATAAATGATTTTTAGTATTATTGAGAGCAAAACTCATAGGCAGTTAACATTTTTATTTATGGCTCCAGAGTTGAAAACGAGCATATGATTTGGATAACTTGAGTTCTCTTTAGTCACCAACAGCCTGGTCCTCAACCTATACTGATTGGAATTTTTAGATCCCTCCAAAAATTTTGTGATCCTCTCTGTTGATGCTCTTTCTTATTTGAGGTCCTTGGGACCAAAGTCCACAATGAAATCAAAGCTCTCAGATTCTAGAGTTGCCAGATTTAGCAATAAAAAATATAGGATGCCTAGTTAAATTTGAATTTGAGATAAACAATGAGGAATTTTTTAATATAAGTATGTCCAATGCAATATTTGGGACAAACATATCAAAAAAAATCATTCATTATTCATCAGAAATTTACTTTAACTGAGTATTCTATATTTTATATGGCAACCCTCTCTGATTCTCCATTCCTTCTGAGGCACCCAGACCTCACTAGTTCAGGAATCTCTTCTACTGTCATACCTTCTCATACTATTTTTGCTGACAATTCCTATAGCAACTCACTTCACACTCAATACATTTTAAGATGAAGCATGACCTTGACCTCTAAAATGGCTACCCTTTCCATCAAGTCATCTCTGTCTCACTATTGGCATTCTTCTCATCTCTTCAGATAGAATCTTGGGTTCATTCTTGACTGCCCATTTCCATCTTACCTACTTCCAGACATTACTAAGTTCTGTCAATTCCTTCTTTAAAGCGACTTCCAAACACTCAATTTCCTCTTCATTTTCACTGCCACCACCTCTGCCCTGAGTCCCATCTGCTAGATAGTCCCCTTAACTCCAGTCTTCTTTGATCCTGCCTGAATCCTACTCATTGTCCTAAAACACTACTGTTTCATTGTTCTGTGCTGATCAAGAACTTACAATTGCTTGTTATTGTCTATTGTATTAAGTACTATAACTAGTGTAAAATCTTTTGCTCTTTGAAGGACAAAATTAAGAAAATGAAAAGGCAAGTGACTGTTCTCTTAAGAAAAAATAGATAACCTGAATGTATCATATCCACTTTAAAAATAAATTCATAGCTAAAGACCTTAAAACAAAGAAAACTGCAGGCCAAGATAGCTTTCCTGGTGAATTCTACCAAATATTTATGGAAAAACCAATACTAATTGTACACAAACTCTTCCAGAAGATAAAATGGGAGGGAAGTCAGCATCACCTTGATACCAAAAGGAGACAAAGACATTAGAAGAAAACTACAGACCAATATGCCTCATGAACATACACACAAAATCCTCAACAAAATATTAGCAAACCATATCCAGCAATACATAAAAAGGATAATGCATCAAGACCAAATGGGCTTTACTCCATGAAGGCAAGATAGTTTCAAAATTCAAAAAATCAATCAATGTAATTCACCATATCAACAGACTAGAGAAGAAAGACTGTATGGTCATCTCAATAGATAGAGAAAAAGGCTTTGAAAAACGTCAACATCTATTTATGATTTAAAAAAAAAACTCCCAGCAAACTAGGAATAAAAGGAATATTCCTATGTTCTTCAACCTAAGAAAAGATATCTACGAAAAACCTGCAACTAACATCATAGTTCATGGTGAAAGATCACACACTTTCCCTGAAGATGAGGAACAAAGTAAGCATGTCCACTTTCACCACTCCTGTTCAACATCATCATGGAGGTCCTAGCTGATGCAATAAGGCATAAAAATAAATTAAAGACACACAGATTGGGAAGGAAAAAAGAAAACTATCTCTATTTATAGGAGACATGATTGTCTACACAGAAAAATCCCAAATGGAGTCTATCAAAAAGCTACTAGAACTAATAAATGAGTTTAGCAAGGTCATAGGATATAAGGGCACTATACAAAATCAATTGTATTTTTATATACTTGCAATGAAAAATTAGAAAATGAAATTTTAAAATGGATCATTTAAAATAGCACCAAAAAGCATAAAATATTTAGTTATAAATCTAACAAAATCTGTGTGCTCAGCTATAAAACATTGATGAGAGAAATCAAAGAAGAGGTAAATAAAAGTAGAGATATACCATGCTCATGGACTAGAAAACTCAAGATTATCATTTCTCCTCTAAATTCATCTATAGATTAAATTTGATGTCAATCAAAATTCCAGTAGGCTTTTTTTTGTAGAAATCAACAAGCAGATTCTAAAACTTATGTGAAATTTTGAAACAAACAAAATATAATTGCCAAAATAATTTTGAAAAAGAAGAGCAAAGTTGGAAGACTCACACTACAAGCTATATAGTAATCAAGACTGTGTTGGTATTGGCTAAAGGATAAACACATAGATCAATGTGCCATAGAAGATCCAGAAATAGGCCCACATATATATAGTCAATTGAATTTTGACAAGAGTGGAAAGGCAATTCAATGGAGACAGGATAGTTTTTCAATAAATGGGGAACAATAATTGAATATTCATATGCAAAAAATCTGCAACCTTAATTCATATCTCACACAATGTATAAAAATTGACTCAAAATGGAGAACAAACCTAAATGTAAAATCTAAAACTGTACAACTTCTAGAAGAAAACATTGGCGAAAATCTTTGTGACCTTGGTTAAGGAATGATTTATTAAAAAAACACCAAAAGCACAATCCAGAAAAGGAAAAATTGGACTTAATCAAAATTTAAAACTTCTGCTCTTTGAATGATACACTTAAGAAAACAAAAAGGCAATCCATAGAAATATTTGCAAAAACATATCTGATAAAGGATATGTATGAAGAATATATAAGGGACTCTCAAAACTCAGTAATAAGAAAACAAATAACCCTATAAAAATGGGCAAAAGATTCGAATTCACACTTCACTAATAAAGATATATAGATGGCAAATAGGCATATGAAAAAATGGTCAACATCATTAGTCATTAGGGAAATGCAAATTAAAACCACAATGACATTCCACTGCACACCTGTTAAAATGTCCAAAATAACTGATAATACCACATATGAAGAGGATGTAAAACAACTGAGACTCCCATACAATGCTGGTGAGAATGCAATATGATATAGCTACTATGGAAAACAGTTTGGCAGCTTCTCGTAAAGTTAAACATACACATATCATATAACCCAGCAACCCCACACCTCGATGTTTATTCAGAGGAAATAAAAGCATATGTCTACACAAAATCAGCACACAAATCTTTATGGAGGCTTTATTGATAATCTCCAAGAACTCAAAACAATCTAAATGTCCATCAACTGCTGAATGGATAAATAAACGGTGGTATATCCATTCAATGGAATACCATTCAGCAATAAGAGGAATGAACTACTGATGCACACATCAACATACGTGAATCTCAAAAATATTGCACTTGGTAAGAGAAGCCAGACACAAAAACTACGACCTGAATGATTCCATTTGTACGACATTCCCGAAAAGACGAAACGATATTGAGACAAAGTAAATCAATGATTGCCTGGGATCAGGGGTGGGGCAAGCACAATGACTGCAAAGGGGAAGAGGGGAAATTGTTGGGATTATGGCAACGCTCTGTACCTTCGGTGTGGTTACATGACTGCATACATTTGCCAAAACTTATTGAATTGTTTGATACTTTGGAGTTGTAAAGTTTAAACTCCACATTCCAAATTGTGTGTCCTCCATTCCCTGGTAGGTAAGGATTCTTTTTTTTTTTTTTTTTACTGTTTTAAATTTGCTTCGTCTTCTCAATCCCTTGTGAAACATGTGGCATTTGCAGAAAACTTTCCAAGCAGAACTAAAAGGAACACAAGTCGTGGATCACTCTAACTAGAGTATGAGACAGCAACTCCCTGAAACTAAACAAGAGACGTTCCAGAGGAAAATGTGAAGGCATCTTTATTTTGCTCCCGGCGAATTTCTAAAGAGCTGCTAACCAAAGGAAATGATTCAAGAAAAACTAGAGTAAGAACCAGAGGGAAGAGAGGGAATGGCCCACTAGGTCTTCTTAAGAGGGAGGTGTTTACAGGTAGGCTGATCATAATGTACACTGGCCTGGATTCTGAGGTTCCTGGGAGGTCAAGAGATGCGGAATAAGATAATTATTGTCATCAAGGTCTTTGAGGGTGTCTTATGGCTGTTGCTATTAAAAGAGCTCTGTCAGATTCACTTTAGAGTCCCTGAAAGTAAGGAAGTACTAGGCAGCCCAGAAGGTTTTTATTTAATTTTCTAAGTAGGGGCTTATGTGCTTGGGGTCCTCAAATGGTTACATCATGTGCACAACAGCTGTAAATTTGAATGAAAAAAACCCATGACAGTAAAAACAAAATTTACAATTACAGAATTATATTATTTGCTTATAATTGCATGCATGAAGCACATGCTAAGGCTGGGCTCTGAATGCTTTTCAAGAGCCATATGAAAGAGATGCCATTATTATTTCCATTTGAGGAAAATGAGACTTAGAGAAAATAAGTCCAAGGTCATAGAACTACAAGCAGGTGGGATTGGGATGTGAGCTCAATTTCCTCTGACTCCATGCTCTATACTACCTTCATTCATTCAACAAATATTCTTGACTATCTGTCATGTACCAGGTACTTGTCTAATAAAAGGACTCTTTATAAGGACAACAAAGTAAAAAAGTAAAGAAATAACAACCATAAAGATTTAAATCCCATGAACTTCAGAATACTTTAAGAAGGCATTGTAACTTATTTATATAACTTTATAGTGATCCATACAGTTAAGACAAAAATAAACTTTTTAAGCAAAGTTATGAAAATCTCCCTATTAAAAAAATAGAATACATCTCTGGATAAATATCCCCCAAAGACTTTTTATATTCCTTTTCAATAAATCTTGTCATCCTAATCAAGTATGTTATTCAAAAAATTGATATTCCACTTGAAACTAGAGATAAACTCTAATCCTTAAATTTGCCATTTAAACTCATATTTCCAAGATAATTATTCATAATTATTCACATATCTTAAAGAAAAAAAAAAGAGGACCAGCCTCAGTGGCCTAGTGGTTAAGTTGGCCGCGCTTCGCTTTGGCAGCCCAAGTTCGGTTCTTGGGCGCAGACCTACACCACTCATCTGTCAGTGGCAATGCTGTGGCAGCAGCTCACATACAAAAAGAGGAAGATTGGCAGCGGATGTTAGCTCAGGGCAAATCTTCCTCAGCAAAAAAAATAAAAAAGAGAGAGTAACAACTATTTTTATTCAAAGGATGTTGCAATATTATTCCAATACACAAAGCAGCATTATCCATTCTTCTATTATTATATTTAGCTGGAATGATCATTTCAAATTTTTGCACAATATAAAACTATGCCTGAGATTCTGATGACATTTCGATGTAATGGTTGGTTTTTTTTAACCATCTTAGGGATCATGTTGAATATGTTCAAATATAACCAAGTCTTTATCTTTACACTATTTTCTAAAACTTTAATAAAATAAAGGGAAGCTAAGAGAAAAAGCTTAAGATAAACACAATTAGATTGTCTTTATGCCATTTATGTCAGTGGAGAGATACTTAAAGCTAAGCTGAAGATTTAAGTCTGTTACTTTATGACATGTGCTCCCTTACCCTCCCTCCACTACGCCCCCCCCATTACTTGACAGGATGTTTGCTTGCAAAATGACTACTTTCCTATAGTCACTCTTGATTTTACTATAACAGACTATCATTATGACTCAACGTGAACACTAGTCATCATGGAATGTCATAGTCTCTACAACAGACAAATATTGATCATAGCAACTTTTAGAAACAGAATAAAAGCAAAATGAAAATAAAATTGATTTAAAAGTGTTAGTTTGAAAATGCTGTTAGGTTTCTAAAAACACATTAATCGTTGGTTAAAATATCTCACAAACATCTGTATTTTAGATTTTTATTTACATTCACCTGGTTACAAATATAATTTAAGGTAACCTTCGAAACTGCAACATATATAATAGAATATTATTTTCCTTCTATTATAATTGGCCAATGTAAAATCAATATTTCCAGTATACACTGTTGAAAGAAAGAGTTCTTTGTAAAGAAGATTGCATATTTTCTATAGAAATATATAAAACAAACTATCTCTTTATTGATACCATTGGTCTTACAAAATGATTCCTCGTTTCAATTCACAAATATTTTAATTAATTTACTATTTTAACAAAAACACGTTTTCTTAAACCTCTGTTGACTACTCACCTATATATTGTAGTTGGCCTCATTTAAAATTTTCTGTCACCTCCAAATTTTAAGAAAAGCATACGAAAATTCAAAGTTTTCCTAGGCCTCATTTGCCCACGTGTTTTCATCTACATTACTATTCTTTACCAAATTTCTTCTCATTTCTTGGTCTATAATTTATAGAGCACTGCAAGTCAAATAAAAGTTGCCAATTATCTGATTAATTTTGATCTGGAATACTGTTGCTCCAAACGTTCCAGGCCTATATGCTTTAGCACAAAATAAAAAGAAAATTGAGTAATAACCCAGATACTAGCAACTCAGGTCCAAATTTCTAATTACATGGACTAAATTGACTATATTAATACAATTCTCCCTTTCACTCTGTTGCTTGTCATTATTTTCTTGGTATTTTATGACATTAAAATGATTTTATAAACCTTGCTCCCCTATCCCTTTCCATAAAATACAGATTAAAATGCTTACACAAAGAAATGTAATTTTTAAAATAACACTTGAAAGAGTTAGAACAAGTATATTTATGTTTAACCTTAATAAAACAATCAAACAAAAGCTAAGGGAGGAAAAGGGGGGGAAATGGAAAAGTTTCATTTATTTCATCGGCGCTTATTTTCAAAAAATCTACAAAATTACTTTTTGAGCATTTACCATGGTGTGGAAATCAGTTGTGTATAAACTATTTAAAGGATTTTCTGAATATTCTATCTATGCAAAAAATGTAAGTGAGACAGTTGAACCCAATTATTCTACTAAGGTTTTTTTTAAAGTATTTTTAGACTTAATTTTGCTAAAATTGTTTCAAGTCTATGTATTCTTTTAACAAGGGAGATAAAATATAAAGTACGTATTCTCTTGAAAACATCATATTCAAAACAACAGTAATTAAAATGCTAATTTCTTAACCAGTATTATTTAAAATATCATACGTATTTCAAAATATTAAAACACTTTTACCTAGGCCTTTCTTTGCCAGGTAAGCTCTTTTAAAATATTAATTTTGGTGTAAATGTTTACTTTAAATGAGTTAAAAGCACATTTTGTATAGTTTTTTTAGTGTTTGTAATGTATTTAATTCAGATCGTGAATTCTTGTATCATAACTTCCATTCTGAAATGATTTATTTGATAAGTGATACTCAAATCTTTCATTTTATAAGCAAGTACAGATTACTGTCACCTGAGTTTTAATCTGTAAAATACTCCTTTCACTTTTTTGTTTCCATTTTTCTTCTTAAAATTATATTCCTTTAAACAAAGTAAATATGAATATTTGTACATTACTTAAATTTCAAAATTTAATATATAAAACACATGCTCTCAAAATACAAACTTGTAAAAATAATTGGCTTTAGACAATAATATTCCGTAGAGTAGGCTCATTGGTTCCATTTTTTTTTTTTTTTTTTGCTGGAATTCATGTATCTGACCAAAACTCTGATTTCTGAGGTATGAGAAAATGTAGTGTTAGAATAAAGATTCCAAAACCAGAACCCAAAAGGAAGGGAATCTGTTAGATATTCTCTGTTGTGGTAGTCTAAATGTAGGACATCTTGAAACTCATTAGGTTCTGGACATGACAGATGATCTTCCAGTCCATTTTGAGCGTTACTGTTGTACTTAGTTGAATTCAGTAAGACTAAGAGAATCTTGCTGTAATGGACTGTGTCAGAGAAAATAAATAGTAAATAAGCTTTCCATGATATTTCTCCTTATGAAGGGAAAAATTATCCTCTCTCGCTTCCTCCCTCCGGTCCTCCCTCCCCTCCTCCCTCCTTTCCTCCCTTCCTTCCTTCTTTCTTTCACTCTCTTTCTCTCCTTCCTTCCTTCTTTCTTTCAAAAAATATTCAATCTCTCTCTCTTTAAAAATATACTAACAACTTAAAGGACAGTCTGCATACATATGGAAGAATTAATTAGATATATTCATCAAAGTAACCTTGTTTCAACGTGTCCCTGCTTCACTTTCACTCTCTTACAGCTAAACCATGGGTTGTTCTGGCTGATACCAGATCAATGACATAGGAAATCAAAGTGATGATCCCATAATGTGAGAAAAAAAAATCAACCTGCTGTTGAGGGGAAAACTGTGCTTATTATCTAAACTGTCTATTTGACAGAATTTATTGGATAATTGGCGAGCTCCTAATTTTCCTATCAACTCACTGGCAAAGTAGATATAAATTATGTGATTTAAGGAGTAACTTGCTTTTTATGAAAGATAAGTAAATTGTAATCACTTAAATCACTTACTGAATTTAAAGGTAAATTATTCGTTTTTATTTGTCTCTGTAGGGAAATTCTAAGACACATAATTCAACCTGTTCTTTTCTTATTAAATGTAATATGGAGTATGATTGCTTTCTTTGTTTCTAATTTTTTTACCTTTAAGTTAAAAATTTGCCTTCGTCCCTGGGCAAACTGCATTTGTTTATTTCATTTTCTTTTTAAAAATCAATCCTCATCCCTTCCTAGTTGAAGACTTCACAATTTTATTCTGTACGACTCAGATGTGCCCATGTGACATTAGTTGCTTTGCTTCAAAATAAGGGATCAAACTTCCTAAAGGCAGCCCTAAAAAGCAGACATGACTCCTAATATGCACAAAATCTTTTCAAAACTATAGACTGGTTAGATACAAAGATTTGATATTTACAGTTATCAGTTGATTCTTATGTACATTCCTTTAATGTTACAGAGTTATCTTATTCTGACTCAGGTAGCTAACAAAATCATGGCATGATATTCTTGTTGATGGCTCCCAAATTTCACTCCAGAAATTCAAGAGTATTCTCCTTTTTTGACAATATCTTGACTATAGAATTTCCTATTTGCAAAGTTTAACAAAATTACAGTTTCCAAACTTCAGGAAATGCTTTGAGATTTATCTTTTAAGAAGTTCAATTTCTTAGTAGTGTAATAATTTAACCTGTTAAAACTTAGATTTGAAATACTTAATTTTGCTTATTGTTATATCACATTTTGAAGCTTATATTTGATATACCCCTGATACAACTATTTGAAGATGAAATTTTAAAAACGGTATTAAATGATGAAATATTACTTAAATACAAATTGTACCGTTTAATCTAAATGTTTTGGAGGAAAAAATCCAAAACACTCATGCAAAACCATAAACACGAATTTTCTAAGTGTTTTAGAGAATATTGTATCATTGATTTTCATTCCTCTGCTTCCAGTTTCTTTAATGTAACTAGCATTTCACTTTCCCTCACATTTTAAGGCACTAATTCCATTGAAATGAATTTGGGTTTTATCTAAAAGTCCACATATACAATATAGGCTATATTATGTGAGGGGGGGAAGGTTATATTTGCCTATATTAATTATTGTAGCAATGACCATTTATAAACTATTAGGGATTGGATTAAATTTTTAATTTGAAAACAAAAACTTTTGTTGTCTCTGAATATTCACTGTGGTCTGTTTGACAATGTATGTGACGTAAGACAATTTCAAATCACTGAACTCTGTGATTATGAATATGCAAAAACTTGACCATTCAAATTCCAAGTCCCAATCTATGCCTTGCCAAGTTAAGATACTTAATAAAATTAAAATGTACATAGATTTTATAAACCTCACTGAAATAATTTTGACCTATACTCTCAAATGTCATGTATAACTCAGTTAAGTATTCCTCCCAACTATCCATTTGTTGTTAAAATAGCTTTAAACTAGTAAATTCTATTTTCATTAATATTTCTCTCAAGGCTTTGAGATCACTAAACATCAAACAATCAGTATTGCAGGGCAAAGAGAAAATGGTTTCTTTTGTACGGTAATTTTGAATTGGTTTTAACTTTCTTCTCTCTAGGAAATGAGCAGGTATTCCATGGGCAGGGATAAAATAGAACACTACTAGAACACATAGAATGCATGCCAGTTAAAACTTTTGGCTATCTCATGGGCACTTAAGCATATTGGCTTTTTTTTTTCCTCCCCATGGATGTTCAACGAACTCTTCAATCTAAAGGAATACTTTCCTTCAGCTTTCTTTGCACAAAAGCAAAAGTACCTATACTATCTAAAAGGGAATACTAGAAAATATTTTACTTCATAAAACTAAACAAATGTACCGATGAGGCCTTTGGGAAAAGCTGACCACATAGACCCTGTAAATGCCCCAGCACATTTTAATTATATTCACAGTGCAGAGGCCAATATTAAACTGGTTTCTAAAAAAAAAAATTAATTAACCAGCTCAAAGAATACAATGTATTTTAAAAGACTCTAAAACATTGTTTAAAATGATACTAATTCTTGGAATAATTTCTAAATTCTCAAAAAGAAAAGTAAATTTATTATTAGCAGTCTATCTTACTTTTTGCAGTTTAGAAGGAAAAATATATTCTTAACATGAAGATGTTTGAATATCTATTTTGTTATTTTCAGCTGCACATAACTGTTATTTAAAAAGACTCTTTGAGACCAAATTTACTCTAATGGCTTTGAGCCTGCAGAATTTTGTAAAGTCTAGTGAAAGCTCTAATGTTGTTTTCAGTGACCAAAGCAAAAATTTTTAAGTTTTTTTTCACACTTTCAGAAAGTGTTCATAGTTTTTCTAATAATATAAAATACATTGATTTTATTGCTGCAACTAAGAAAGTCTACATCCGGGTAATCACACCTTTTAATGATCATACTTCAATGTATTTCAATGGCTTGTCAAAAACACATGTTCTATCTATGTAAACACTTAATCCTGTGCCTGCTTCAAAGGGAGTTGAAATCAATGTACCTACGGTAGAGAAATTCAGCTTTTCTAGTATCAGAAAACATTATGGTTCAAATTTCTGTGTGAGCTAGAAATGTGTTGGGCCTAACACATAAATATATTTAGGCAGAAGAGGACAAATGCCCTGCAAGAGAAAGTACTTACATATGTACAAGACAGTAACATGACAGCTGTTATGGAAACAATCCTTGTGAATTTCCTAACTTTTATGCCCACAAACTCACAACCATTTAATTGTGTTTACTTTCCTCTTTTAAAATAACATCTTAAAATCTATGCTCAAGCATTAAAGCTTTCTTTTTCTACACTAAACTGAGTATGATTACAATTATCAACTCAAATTCTATTAGAGTATGAACAGTCAATGTTAAGCAAGGTCATAAAATACATGTGTAATAAACATAATGAGCTTGGGTGTTGTTAATATTGTTTAACATTTACACAACTCTGCCCTGTAAAACATCCCCTATGTAAATCAGATATCTGGAAATGTTTCAACTGACATTTTACTACTGATGAGAAACGAGGAGTTAGAAAGAAAATGAGAGATGGGAAGAAAAGAAGAACGTGATTAATAGGTGTTTGTTTCATAAAGACTCTAGGGAGACTTTTAAATCCTTCACTGCTCCTATATGCTCACCGAAGTGAAGAGCTAGTTCACATGCCTTTCAAAGCTTTCAAAGGAGAACTGAGTAGTTACTCAATCTGTTACTGATGCTAAATTATTCCACTTGCGTCCTGTTATTGTGAAATCAGGTGCTCCCTATGTATTGGTGTAAGGTTGAATGTTGACTGTTTTTATTAGAAACAATTTGTTTTCAAATAAGCACCTAAATTATGCCCAGTAAAGTATTTCATATTGAGTCTCTTTCAAATAGTCGCTCCTGAAGACTAAAACACCTTTTACCTCATCCCTCCCCTCCACCGTGAAGAACTTGCATTTTGACTTTTTAAATTCTTTTAATCAAAAACGCATAATCTACTTTGCTTCGCGTTTTTTTAAAGAATCACTCTTGTTCTCCAACTTCGTAGAAATATAAAGGGGAAGTTAAACTTTTCACAATATTTGAATCTTTCAAGTTACAAGTATCCAAAACAATAATTCACTTCTAATACAGAATTTGCCATTCCTAACTGTATTTTACTAAGATAACTGTCTGATATAAACATATGAAGCTTTTTTTTTAGTAACTAAAACTGGATCCATAGATGTAGTAAGTACAGCAGCACAAAATTTGTATCAGTTTGCTTTTGAAAGGTATTTATTTGCAGCGGCATATAAAAATTTTAATTCTCTCAAGTATTTTCGTGAATAATTTATTAATCCCTCAATTGTTGAAGTACAGTACGTACACATGCGCACTATATGTATGTGCATATATGTGTATATACACATACACACCCCCATGCAGGAAGGAATCGACGGCCGTATTCCAGAAATGACAATGAAAAAGGAAAAATAATTACATAATTAGATGTCTACGGTTTCACTCAGTGCTGAGGGGTTAAGCTGTTGAGTAAAAAAATAACCCCAAACCCAAACAGCAACCAGTTGCCTTAAATTGGAGTGTCCTGCAGGCTTTCGTGCTGAGCGAGGAGCGGGGCAGGCGGAGTTTTCGGGGGAGGTGGGGGCGGGGATCGCGACACCTTCCAGCGCCTCCCGAGGGGGTCCTTCAGGGGACGCTCCCGCGGAGCCCCGCAGGCGCTGGTGACAGTCCTAGGTGAGCGCCGAGCGGCAGAGAAAGCACCGAGCGCGTCCACAAAGCGCCCGGGGCCGCTCCTCTCGCCGAGGCGCGGCAGCTCCGGCGGCCGGCGCAGAAGGGAAGGCTGGACGGAACCGGCGGGCGGCAGGCGGCGGCGGGCGCGGGCCGCGGCGCGGGCGGAGAGGCCAGCAGGGAGGCCGCGGGCGGGGAGGCCCTCAGCCCGCGCCGCCGCCCGAGCCGCGTGCGCGCGCGGCCGCATCAGCTGAGCGCGCGCGGCGCGCGTCACGTGGTGCGCGTGTCGAAGGTCACGGCGCGCTCACAATGGAGCTCTCGGAGTATGTGCAGAAAGGCGTCCAGATGCTGGCCGATCCCGGCTCCTTCGACTCCACCGCCTTCACGCTTCTCCTCCGGGCGGCTTTCCAGAGCCTGCTGGACGCCCAGGCGGACGAGGCCGTGTTAGGTAAGCCGCTCGGCTCTGAGCTGGATCGGCCTGGGTGGCGGGGCGCTCGGAGAAGAGGAGCGAGCCGGAGCAGGAGGGGAAAGCCCCGGGAAGAGGAAGTCTCCGGGCTCTGCCCTTCGCTCCGGACGGAGTGTGGGGTTGTGGTTCTGCCAGGACCCAGAGCGGACCCTGAGCATTGTTCTCTCCCCAGTTGGCACCTGCACACAGCCCGCTACACGTTCCCGGCCTGATTTCCCCTCCCAGTCTCTTTGTTCCTTTGTAAAGCCCGTGTTCAAGTCTTGTTTGTGGCCTAAAAATCTAAGATTTTCAGCCTGGTCTGAGGCAAAGGCTGTTTGACACTTGGACTTCATCAGGGGAGCTCCTTGCAATGAAAGCTTTCAGTGGTGGGCTGGCAGAAGTTTTAAAGGCACTGTTTCCAAAGTAATTACTAGGTCAAATAGTGTTGACATTTTCCAACTTAGAGAATACCCCAAGTTCCTATGATTACTCCAACACTCTAGTTCAATATGTTTTGCACAGTTTCCACGCCTAGAACCTTAAAATATGATGCACAATGTTTTGTTCCGCACCAGTGACCAGGAGGCGAGTCTCTTTTAAGCGGTCGGGTCAGTGATTGCGGAGTGCGGTGTCAGTATGGATTGAAGGCATATTTTAAGACAGATCGCTTTTAGATAATTTTCTTAAATATAAATATCCCAGCAATTCAAATTTTTGTTTTTTCTGTAGTTTCGTGGACTAAACACTTGTACAAAAAAGTATGAAAGTGGAAGTTCTTTAAACGAAAATAGGAACCACCACCTGGGTTAATCTCAAAAAAAAGGATGGCTGTCAAAACCTGAAAATATTTTGAAAATTGTATTTTACATTCTGAACTCGTATCCCCCCTCCCCCATGTATTAATGTCCAAGGAGCCAGTTACCCTAAAATTAATATTTAGAGGAAGAGTTTATTCATCCTTAAATTTACACCATGTGAAGTATCTTATTTTCCCCTGAATTTACTCCATCCATCCTTAGAATGACCACTGTATAGTTACTTTTTCTTTGGGGCTATAATATTTCTTAAAAAGCAGTAAAAATATTAAGGCAAAATAAAAGAAAGTAATTGAGACCAGGTTAACAGCAGAATTATTGGTGTGTGCTCTTGATTGTTTTGCCATTGACCTCGTTGCTCATCTCATTTTCTTGCAATTGCTAGTCCTGATAGTTGAATTCTTTTTGTTATCTTGTTAAAGGGGGTTTTTACCCAAATTAAAATATCCTTTTTAGAAATATGACTACAAAGAATTTATTATCACAGGCATCACTGGCATGTAATTTATTTTAGATCACCCAGATTTGAAACATATCGACCCAGTGGTTTTAAAACATTGTCATGCAGCAGCTGCAACTTACATACTGGAGGCAGGAAAGCAAAGAGCTGACAAATCAACTCTAAGGTACAGGATTTATTTAAATACCCATTTATTTTCAAATAGTTCCTTTATGATTCCAATTTCAGTTTTTAAAATGGAGGCTAAACTTTGGCTTTTTTTTTTCCTTTAGCACTTATCTAGAAGACTGTAAATTTGATAGAGAGCGAATAGAACTGTTTTGCACGGAATATCAGGTTACTTACTTAAAATTTTTTTCATTAACAATTACTATTTTTCTTCTACTCTGTTTGCAAAGATGTGTTTTCTTTCTTTCTTTTTTTCCCCCCAGAATAATAAGAATTCCCTAGAAATCCTACTGGGAAGGTAGGTACTGTATAAGGTGTCAAGCTGAGTCACTTTTCAATTGCAGGTATGAATGGAGAGTGCTGGTGTGAAACAAAACAGGGCAAAAAAACAGGGATCTTGACCAAAAGAAAAGGGGCCAAAGGGCAAGTGAAACAATTGAAGTTAAGCTAATGTTTTTAAAGGTAAAGTTTATAGAGATAATTTTTAAAATGCTCTTTTACTATTCAGAACTTGAAGATAAAGTTTAACAATGTTTTAAAATTCAGAATGGATTAAAATTGTGTGTTGGGGGGAGGTGGAAAGTAGACACCATTCTTGGTAAAGATGAATACTGAAAATTTTTCTGTAGATATTACGTACAAAATTATCATTGTATCTTTCAGCATAAGCAGATCTCTCCCTCATATAACTGATGTTTCTTGGCGTTTGGAATATCAGATAAAGGTAAAGTTCAACAAACTGTTCTCTAGGGGGATTTAGGGAACTTTTTAAAAAATAGAGTTAACGACTGAAATGTATGTGTTGTGTTGTTGTAGACCAATCAACTTCATAAGATGTACAGACCTGCATATTTGGTGACCTTAAATGTAGAGGTATTTGTACATAAGCCCTGTCTAAAAATTAGATGTGTAATGAAATTTAAGATTTCCTTGACTTAAATAAACATTTTTTTTCTTCCTTAGAACACTGATTCCCAATCCCACCCAGAGATTAGTTTTAGTTGCAACATGGAACAATTACAGGTACAGTATTAGGATCTGTGAATATGGCTATCTTTTTATAGATGTTTAATTGAGAATTATGCTCATGGAAAGTTCAAAAGAAAAATAATCTAACCATGTGTCAGTAGATAATGAAGGTTGATTAAGGCTTTAATGAGAAGAGGGCTTTCAAAAGCGATATTTTAATGTAAGCTTCACTTTTGAAATTGAGATGTTACTAATAGAGAATTGATCTATATTTGCTGTTCCTTCCCATTAAAATAAAATTCTGAAGTGTAGTGTTGAGTGTAATTCCTTCTATTTGTGATGAGTTTGATCCAATAGGACAAAGCAAAATCAAGAGCATGTCTTTGAAAATGTCTTCTTTGGTTTCAGAAATTAAACTTTCAAAACAGGGTTTTTAAACAGTGGTTTTAAATGACTTTTTATAAAGGAGGAAGTATACATAGAATTCTAAAACTGTTTATATTGCCAATGTAAGACTGGGGACATTCAAAACTACATTGATTAATGGACATGACAACGAATTTATTTCTTCCCACCTAAAAAAATGAAGATCATTCCTTGAAATTTTGATGAAATTAAATTTTTCAAAAGGCATCTCCTGCAGAGTCTTTTTAATGTAACCATTAATCAAACTTTAAACTTTCAGAAAATGTGAACACAGCATAATCTTTGTTAGATATCTAGAGAAATTTAATTTGATACACCTTGTCTGTTAAAGAGGGTTCAGTTAGAAATCATATTTCAAATCTGAGGGCAAGTAGCCCATTTGAAGATGAGATATTTTAGAGGAAAACCTTCTATTGACCAGTAGTGGCTTGTCAAAGGTTAAAATCCTCCTGAATTTTAATCTTGTTTAGAAAGTGTCTCCCGACTTTTTTCTTGCATCTTTCTCAAACTCGGCTACTTCTTTCTTGTATTCTATCCTAAAAACATGGCATTATATACGTCTTTTAGGACTTAGTGGGGAAACTTAAAGATGCGTCGAAAAGCCTGGAAAGAGCAACTCAGTTGTAACTTGGGGAAGTTAACGATCCGCCCGGGTTTGGAGGAAGACCAGGAACGCCTTGCCATCGGCTGAACCATCGTTGATGCAAGCTAGATGTCCTCCTTTTCAGTAGAAAACCTTTTTCCTTTTGGATTTATGCCAGTCATCAATTTTGACACTTTATTTTTTTTACACTTGTGAAAGGGTTGAGGGAAATGCTGCCTAAGTATTTGACTCATCTTTAGTATTAACTGCACACTGATCCCATTTTGATCTTTTTCAAGTCTAACAAAAGGAAGTAGACAGTATTACACTCTGAATAAATAAGTTGTTCCCACAAAAAGAGTGGTGAGAATGTGTTTGGATTTGAGTTTGTGTGTTAATTATTACTTTGAAGACGTAGGTACGATTAGCGTTAACTTTTAACGATCACCTTTTCTCTGGATTAGAATTAAACACAGGGGGAAAGGATGCGATCTCGGGGTTTGTTGAGGACTCCGGCTTCGGGACTTGGGGAGCGGGCGCGGTGGCCCCGCGGCGGGAGCCGGCCCGTCCCGTTACCTGCGCCCGAGGGCTCGCCCGCAGCCGGACCCTCGCCGCGGGGCTCCGGAGGCCCGGCCAGCCCCCGCGCCGAGCCCCTGCCCTGAGCAGCCGCTGCCCGCGCGCGCCCCGCCTCGGCCGGCGGCGGGCGGGGAAGGGGGCCCGCGCGGCCGCGGGAACGCAGGGGCGGGCGCTGTTGTTTCCGCGAGCCCAACTCGGGCGCAGGTTCCGCGCCGCGGCGCCGGATCCTGGGCCGCGGCCCGCGGGGCCGGGCGTTCTCCTCGGCGGGAGCCCGTGGCCGTGTGCGCCACGGGCAGAGGAAAGAAAGAAATAACGGGGGGCGGGGTGGGCTGCGCTGCGTGCGGGGCCCGAGCGACGCCCGCGCCGAGAGCAGGGTGGCGCGTGTGGCGCTGTGGAGAAATGTCTCCGCGGCCGCGCCAGCGCCGCCGCCGCCGCCGCCGCCGCCGCCGCCGCCGCGGCGCAGAGCGAGGGGGAGGGGGCCGGGGCGCGCGACTCGGAGGGGAGGGGGCGGCCGCGGGCCCGACTACACCGACACTAATTCCCAGGCCGCCCTTAAGGAATGAGGGGGAGCACGTGACCCGGTGGGGGGGCGGCGGGGGGAGGGGGCGGGCGGACTCTGAGCCATTTTGGAGCCGGTGTCAGTTTCCACTCTGCCTTCAGCGGTACATTTTTTTTCCACCCTCCCCTCCCCCTCCTCATCCTTCCTCCCCTCCCCCCGCCTCTCCGCACGCACACACACGGCGCCCCCCACCAGCCCGCCTGCCCCCCAGCAACTATGAAATAATAATCGTAGTATTAAAGGCAGAGATCGGGGCGAGACAATGGGGATGTTGGCGAGGGAGCCCCGATCCGGATTAGAAACACCTCCCAGCCCCGCAGAATAATACTGATCGCGCCCCCTCCGCGCGCTCCCTCCCCCGAGTGCGGAGCGGGAGGAGGCGGCGGCGGCCGAGGAGGAGGAGGAGGAGGCCCAGGAGGAGGAGGCGTTGGAGGCCGAGGAGGAGGAGGAGGAGGAGGCCGCGGAGGAGGAGGAGGAGGCCGAGGCGGAGGAGGAGGAGGAGGCCGGGCTCGGGAGGCAGCATGAGCCGAGCGCGGCGGCCGCGGCTCCTCTCGGCTGCGCTCGTTGCCCATTGACAGCGGCGTCTGCAGCTCGCTTCAAGATGGCCGCTTGGCTCACATTCATTTTCTGCTGAACGACTTTTAACTTTCATTGTCTTTTCCGCCCGCTTCGATCGCCTCTCGCCGGCTGCTTTTTCCGGGTACGTAGGAGGCGAGGCGCCTCCGGGACGGGGCCGGGGGGCGGCGAGGGCCGCGCGGGGCTCGGGCCGGCCGCGGGTGGACGGGGAGCGGCCCCCCCGCGCCTCGCCCGCGCCGGCCGGGAGGGCGCTGACAGCGTGGGCGCCGAGCCCCGCGCCGCCGCCCGCCCGCCCGCCGGCCCCGCGCGCCGCCCGCCCGCGAGCGCGCGCCCGCCGACTCCCGCGGCGCCGGGACCGACCCGCAGCCCGCGCCGCGCCGCCGCCGCCGCCAGCCGGGCTCGGCGCCGCTCCAGCCGCCGCCCGCTCCAGCCCGGCCGCGCCGCGCGCCGCCCCACGTTTCAGTTCCTTTCTCCCCCGAGCGCCCCTCTACCCCCTCGCGACGCACATGGCCCCCGAGAAGAACACTTCTATTTGCAGCCTCGGCGGCTCTCCCGGCCGCGGCGCCCTTTGTTGAGAGGTAGATTTTGATGAAACGGGGACGGGTTCCTGAAATCGAGAGCTGCTTGGGTCAAGTGGCTTCCCTCCTCTCCCGAAGAAAGGGCTTTGGAGGGGTTTAAACGTTCAGAGAACGCCCCCATTTTATAGGGACGGGTTACGTGGGGGGCAGCGATCCCGCCGAGGTGGATGTTAGAGTGGAGAGAGCCCGAACAAAAATGTTATTAACTTAAGTTGGAGGGACACTTGTGTGAAATTGGATGGCTTGTAAGATGGCGGTTCCCAGTTGTTTCTAAGGTCTCCTGCATTTATGTTTAAAATGGTAAAGTTTTCAAGGTGCTCTTTGTTGAGAGTCTGGGATAAGTTCTGTAAACGTTACTTGGGAGATGCTCCCTGGGAAGTGGGCATTTCAAATTTGGAGCTTTTTTTGGAGTGATGATGGTGACTGGACGTTAGTCCAGCAGGAGGTTTCCTCTCTTTCTTTCCTTCTTTATCCCCCTTTTCTTTTTCTCCCTCTCGGAGACTCCAGTTTTTCTCTCAACCTCTACTATGGGATGCACTTAGAACCGTGACTTAAGTCCACTGCGTTTTATAGGTTTTGCTAAATGTCAGCATAGGTCATGTGGTAAAGAGATGCTTTGGAAAAGGAGCACTAAAAAGTTGATTGCCTATGTTTACGCAGTGTTTGGGGTTTGACAGCACGATAGCATGATCATTTTCCCAGGGATTTACAGTTAATAATTGCAAGTAAACAAGTGGAGAGACTTTGATCATTCCCAATTGCAATAAAAGGATTTAGTGGGCTTAGTGGTCACGGTTCAATATTTGAAAGAGAAGTGTGTATTAACCCCTTCCCTTAAAGTAGGCAAAAATCTGGGCATATTTATCCAAATCCAAGTGTAGGTTGGCAGTACCTAGCATGTTATGAGTAATTCAACCTATATTTTATAGGAACCTTAACCCTCAAGTTCCAGACACACATCATAAGCTACACTAAAGACTTGAAACTTAAGGATGCAAATCGTTGACAGTATATACTAACTTATGAGACTACATTAACATTTGAGTTTTAATTTAAGTAGGTTGATCAGAATCCCTTGGAGATTGATTTTCTGAGCAAATTTAGAAATTTTTTAATACTTGAGTTCATTCCCATACATCTGTCCCAAAGTGCAGAAGTGTTTGTAATAAGCTACCTGTGCACATTATATGCCTAGTACCAGTATCTTTAAAGCCATATAAAAGTTACTGTGTATGAGTGTGTATACACACACGGACACATACACACACACGCTTTTGTGAGAAAATTGAGCATTTAATGGTAGTTGATAAATCCATTAATACTCTACCACCAAGTTCTTGGATGTGCATTAAGTGCCCAAACAGGCAAAATTTCCCTAGGAGTCAAGTTAACCCCAACTTTACCCATCCTTGTATTGGGCTCTGAGCTCCAACTGGGGTTATGGAGTTCTTTTGCATTTCTTAGATTGCAGTAGTTGAGCTGATTGTTAACATAAGAACTTGCTTCTGTTTTCCTTCATTTTGACATTACTGGTGTTAGGCCTCCAACTAAACTGACAGCCCCAACTGAGTATGTTATAATGGCAAGTTTTAACTCTTGAGTATTTTTTCCATCACATGTTTGGTGCATTTTTGCTTGCTTAACTGGCAGTTTCTGTGTTGGCACCTAGAAGGTTTTCATTTCTAAGGTGCAAGGAGATTGTTTCTTAAACCTTACCAAGCATGTCAAACGTTTTGGAAGTCTTCATTAGGTTGCCAGTACTTTCAAATGGTATAAGATGATAATGAACTGATTTTTTACACAAGTAACAGTGATATTTATTAGCATTATAAAAGGTAATAGGGTTGTGGCCAAAATCTTCTGAACTGAGGTAGAGGAGTTGTGTGAATTAAGACTGAAGATGAATTTGAAAGGGTTTTGGTCAAGTACACGTGACTTAAATGTTCAAAGCCTACCAGTGGCTAACCCTCCACTGAGGTTTGATTGTTCTCTGTGTTAATATTTGTGTTTGTCTGGTGTTGGTTTTCTGTAAAGTAGAGAACTAAAGTCAGCTATTTTTATTGAAGCCCCTTCCTAGACTTCAATGATCAGTGGCATATAATGTGCTTTCATAAGGAGACAGAAGTATCACCTTGTTACCTCTCTTTCTAGGAAAGGTCCTTAGGTTTCACAAGGAGAGTTTTAAGAACCAAGAAAGCTTGTCTTTAACCACCAAGTACAATAGATTTAAATATTACTGCTTTTTAGGGACACTGCTCCACCCACAACTCCTCTGCAACCCCACTTACATTTATATTAACAATATGTTGACAATATTCTTCTAAACAAGTAATCCAAAGATAACTGAGGAGTCACACATGAAGTTCTCTGGTTGAAGTCGCTGGTTGCCACTGTGGTCACTTTCATAAAAGAGTCTTTGTTTTGTTTTTACCGTTTTTTAATACTCTGAAGCTTTTAGCTTTGGCCATTGTGGTATGTTGATTGGTATTTCCCTCTATGCATTAAAATTCCTTAAGAATTAAAACCTCAGATGCATCTTCTTCAAGTTTCACAAGTTCCTAGATTTCTATTCAAGGCGGCTTTAAGAATGTACTTCAGACAGGTCTAGAAGCTTAGTCTTATTTTAGGTTCCGAAATGAATGAACAGAGGGTAAGAAAGGCATTTGTCAAGAATACTACGCGAAGTAATTGACTTCGCTGATTGTCCGCTGGTGTATTGTTGCTGACAGTCCCCCACCGTGACTTTTCTGTAATATATGGTATCTGTTGGGAATTTCATTTCATCGTGTGGGGGTTTGTATGGAGGTTAAGCTGAGAAAATGACATTTGTTTTTCTCTCCCATCGTTGCTCTGGGTTGACAAAGTGTTGATTTAGCGTTGGGAATGGGCTGGTCACATGGTTCTTTACATGTTGTCACTATCGTACCGATTAAAGTAGTTTTTCTTGCCTCCAGCATAGTTCAAATAAAACACAAGGCTTTGCCTCCTCCTCTTCTTGTAAAGCAGATTTCAGTTTTCAGCCTTTCCAAAACTTTGTATCGCTCATCTAATCTACAGAAGAAATTCATATTAGAAAAGAAAGCTTTAAAGAGGTTCAGTTCAATAAACATCTATGCAATTTGAGCCCTGACGGTTTCGGGCTAAGTGCACAGTTGGCAATTCTCAAGGATCCCTTCGTGAAATTTTTGACTTAGTGATTGCTAACAGGAGAGACCAAAAGAGTCAAGATCTGAAAGAAATTCTTCGTACCAAGTCGACGTGGAAAGAGGCCCCCAAGAGCGTCCGAAATGGCCGGGAGCGCGGTTTGCATTTTCGTTTCCCACTCGCACGCTCCCGGGTCCCCCAGGCTGCCTGCCGGGTCGCCGCGGGCCGGGATCCTGCTCCCGAGTGCCGCGGGCCTCGTGGGGCCGCCCCACCCCCGCGCCGCGGCGCCCGCACCCACCCCGCCCCCGCGCCGGCCCCGCCCCCGCGCCGCGCCGGCCCCTCCCCCGCGCCCGCCGCCGCCGCCCGGCCGCCCCGCAAGCCCGCCGAAGCTCCGGGCTCGGCCCGGCTCCGCGCGGAGTTGCAGCGGTGGCCGCATGCCAAGTGTAAGTGTAAGTTGCTATGGAAACCCCGACCAAGGCGAGTTCCGAATCCGGAGCGAGACGGAGCCCCGGGCGCCGCCGGATCCGCCCCTCGCATCCCGGCCCCCCGGCGTCCGCGCGCTCAGGCCCCAGCCCGAGGCCGACTCGAGGTGCTTCTCCTGCGGCCCCAGCACCCAGCTCCGGAAATGCCAGGGATGCAGATAGAGCAGAATTTGTTTTCCCTTTGTATCGAGTAAAAACGTGCCAACTTCTGGTTGCTGGAACCGCCTAAAACAACAAGAACCCCTGGGAAGCCAGGGCATGCTCCCGGGTTTTCGACTGAAGATCCATAAGGAAGTTTTACAGTAAATTGGGAGACCTGGAACAAGCCCTAGCGGTTGGTAAATATCTGCGGGGACTGTGTGGCGTCGGCAGCAGCCGTGGGGCTGCAACGCTGGAGGACAAATGGAAGAAAAAGACTCGAATACTCCCAGCTCCCAGCCCCCACCCCAGACCTTTTCTTCTCCCTCCTGGAATGACTTGAGGGACCAGAAGTTACTTTGGTTGGATCGTTTTTCACCATTTCAGTAGAATTGGTTCAAGTCTGATTAGTAAATGCTTTCTGTAGAAAACCTTGGGACAGTCCGGCTGCACAGTGTTAAACGAGTTTTGTGAACAACTCAGCGTTTCAGAGTGCAAATCTCGATTCCCTTTCTGTGAATTATGGCCAATATTTCTATGTCTTGCAGGATCCTTTATCAAGCAGAAATGCATCGAACAACCAGAATCAAGATCACTGAGCTGAATCCCCACCTAATGTGTGTGCTCTGTGGAGGGTACTTCATTGATGCCACGACCATAATAGAATGTCTACATTCCTGTAAGTACAAAGTGTCAGACCTTTTTGGTGTCATGTATATTTAACATTTCGTCCTGAAATTTGAAAACTAAGAATTCCTGCAATCCTTGAGAATGTTGGTACAAAGTGATGGAGTCTTTTTCTTCTCTTGCATTTAATGACTTAAAAAAATACATATTTAATATAATATTGCATAAGTACAACCATGCAATGTATAAGTGTTCTCAGGATATTAATTGACTCAGTTTATTTAATTGGGAATACCTTTTGGCATTTACTACTAGACTTCTGTTTCTGACACTAATTTTAATGCTTAGAATCTAATTTCTAAACTTAAAAACTTTATGTGTTTTTCCTTGTAGTCTGTAAAACATGTATTGTGCGTTACCTGGAGACCAGCAAGTATTGTCCTATCTGTGATGTCCAAGTTCACAAAACCAGACCACTACTGAATATAAGGTGGGGCGATGTTTAAAATCAGTTTGTAATTGTGTAATTTAGTGAATTTACCCTTGAATCTCCTCTACTGTGTGTGCTTTGTGGAGGGTAGCCTTTAATTTCTTGCCATTTTAATGATGACTAACTTTGAACAGAGTTCAGTATTATAAATGTGATGTTAAGTTTTTTTTAACCATCTTTTAAAAACTGAATTAGTTCTCCAATAAAGTATTGCTTTCTTGACTTCATGACAGGCAAAAATGAATGTGTTTAAAGTGCTTCCATTCTCTCCCCTTTATTTTCTTTCATATTAGCTAATTTAGTAACTTGAAAGGCACACTTCTCTTGACTCCCTAAACTATGAAGAATTTATTAGTAAATATAAAATAAGGTATTTTTTACTAATTTAAAAGAGTGCTACTACATAAAGAACTTTTATTGTCATAGTTAATTATTATCTTATTGATGTATTCATAAACAGTGTCACAATCAAATAAAATACTATAGCACAAAGAAAACAAAGAATCTATAATAGCTTATGAATATTTTTAGTTTTTTGCCATGTTAATTGATAGTTTACTTTTCTAATTTATTCTTTTCAGGTCAGATAAAACTCTTCAAGATATTGTATACAAATTAGTTCCAGGGCTTTTCAAAAGTGAGTAACTTGCTTAAAAATGAATTTTAAAAAAGTATTTACTGGTTTTACCTGCTATACCAAATGTTGAAGTCTTTTTCTTCCCCCCTTTAAGATGAAATGAAGAGAAGAAGGGATTTTTATGCAGCTCATCCTTCAGCTGATGGTAAACACTTTGGAAGGGGGAAGACATTTTATTTGGAGGGAGAACTCATTATCTAGTAACTTATTAAAATTATCCAGAATTTAATCTAATGTACCGTTTCCATTCTCCTCTATATATAATATTTTAATTAAATATTTATCTTTTTAAAATTGAATTTCAAAATGTCTTTATAGCTGCCAATGGCTCTAATGAAGACAGAGGAGAAGTTGCAGATGAAGATAAGAGAATTATAACTGATGATGAGATAATAAGCTTATCCATTGAATTCTTTGACCAGAACAGGTAAATTCTTTAGGAAGTGTGTTTTATGCTAATATGTTTATTGGATACATTGTTCCACTAATAAATTATCTATTTTTTAGATTGGATCGGAAAGTAAACAAAGACAAGGAGAAATCTAAGGAGGAGGTATGTTCTGTGTCACAGAAACATAGAAGGAACATTGTTTGGATTCTAGATTTTACGAAGATGTATGTTGCCCTTTAGCATATTCTAGGGTCAGATGATGCTGTCAAAAAGAAGAAAATTGTCATGTTTGATGTTTAAGAGTGATCTATATCCCATAATTATAGATAGAATTTATTTTATGATGATTACTATTCTTACAAAATATTTTAAATAATTAATGTTTAATGCTTTGATATATTTAAAGTTTCTTTATTATATCAGGAATCTTTTCACTTAGTATTTATAATAATAGTGAACTCAAAGTATAGTTGAGAATTTACTCACATCCCAGTTTTGGTATTAGTACCTTTTATCATATTTAGGCAGTCTAATTGAAACATTTTTCTCATCTGAAAGTTAGGAATTTAAAAAAATTACTTTTCTAAATGTCCTCTTAGGTGAATGATAAAAGATATTTACGATGCCCAGCAGCAATGACTGTGATGCATCTGAGAAAGTTTCTCAGAAGTAAAATGGACATACCTAATACTTTCCAGGTACCTACTGTATAGTCTTCATGCATTTTAATGTAGATCTCTTTTTTAATTCAATGACTTTTATTTTTGGATTCTGAACCCAAAACAACAGAAATTTTTTTTTTCATTTAGTACTTAATTCAGAAATATCTCTTAAAAGGTTTGGTATGAATTCTGTTTTATGCTATGAAAACAAATCCCTTAGTAATTTCAAGAAATATTTTTCCTCATTTGAAGTTTCCAGAGGGATTCTTTCTTTATCTGAATGTTTGGAGAAAATGGTGGTTAAAGCATTTTTGGATAACATTTACCTTTGTTCTTTGTAATACTTAATAATTGAAATATTATTTTTGAATAGATTGATGTCATGTATGAAGAGGAACCTTTAAAGGATTACTATACACTAATGGATATTGCCTACATTTATACCTGGAGAAGGGTAAGTAGCCTGTCTAATACTCGAAGATTATTGTGGTAAACTGTGTTTGAAAAGTTAAGGCTGATTTTTTTTCCTTCTACCTTTGTAGAATGGTCCACTTCCTTTGAAATACAGAGTTCGACCTACTTGTAAAAGAATGAAGATCAGTCACCAGAGAGATGGACTGACAAATGCTGGAGAACTGGAAAGTGACTCTGGGAGTGACAAGGCCAACAGCCCAGCAGGAGGTATCCCCTCCACCTCTTCCTGTTTGCCTAGCCCCAGTACTCCAGTCCAGTCTCCTCACCCTCAGTTTCCCCACATTTCCAGTACCATGAATGGAACCAGCAACAGCCCCAGCGGTAACCACCAATCTTCCTTTGCCAATAGACCTCGAAAATCATCAGTAAATGGGTCGTCAGCAACTTCATCTGGTTGATACCTGAGACTGTTAAGGAAAAAAAATTTTAAACCCCTGATTTATATAGATATCTTCATGCCATTACAGCTTTATAGATGCTAATACATGTGACTATCGTCCGATTTGCTTTCTTTTGTAGTGACATTAAATTTGGCTATAAAAGATGGACTAGATGTGATATTCATATGGACGTTAATTGAAAAGAAAGATTGTTCCTATAAAGAATTGGTTTCTGAGAAGGCAGGCAAGATTTTTTTCTGTGTGTTAGGAAAGATGTGAAATGGTTTCTGTAACCATTGTTTGGGTTTAAAAATATTCTGCAGTGGATATAAACATTGGGCCATAGTTTGTTAATCTCAACTAACGCCTACATTACATTCTCCTTGATTGTTCTTGTTATTATGCTGTTTTGTGAACCTGTAGAAAACAAGTGCTTTTTATCTTGAAATTCAACAAACGGAAAGAATATGCATAGAATAATGCATTCTATGTAGCCATGTCACTGTGAATAACGATTTCTTGCATATTTAGCCATTTTGATTCCTGTTTGATTTTTACTTCTGTTGCTACGCAAAACCGATCAAAGGAAAGTAAACTTCAGTTTTACAATCTGTATGCCTAAAAGCGGGTACTACCGTTTATTTTACTGACTTGTTTAAATGATTCGCTTTTGTAAGAATCAGATGGCATTATGCTTGTTGTACAATGCCATATTGGTATACGACATAACAGGAAACAGTATTGTATGATATATTTATAAATACTATAAAGAAAATATTGTGTTTCATGCATTCAGAAATCGTTGTTAAAATTCTCCTGACTGGTTCGACCTTTGCAGATACCCTATGTTTGAGCCTTATCAGCATAGAATATTTTTAATGTGGCTATCTAATTCTAAATTCTGTTCCATTGGAAGCAACTGGCAAATCATAATAGTGACTTTCTCTAGTAATACATGTTTACTTTTAAAATTACTTCTTGTGGTAAAGAAAAACTTCTAAGGAATTTGGAAATAGTGTCTTCATGTCCCATTGCTTATGATGGAATCAGTGTGTTTTTAAAATGTATATTGATCACTATAATTCTAAAACAAATTTTTAAATAAACCAGCAAATTGCTGAAGAAGGCATTTTATCTAAAATTATTTTAATATGTGGTATAGCAGTAATTTCAAACTTAAGAGTTGCTTTTACAGTTATAAACAATGGCATATGCCCTCTTTCTAATGTCTGGAAATAGAAGCAATTTATTATGAGCTTCTACAGGTATTCATTTTTAAATAGAGAATGTTGAATTTAAAATATGAATAACCCCAACAATTTTCAGTTTGTGTTTTGCTTTGGTCGAACTTGGTGTGTTCATCACCCATCAGTTATTTGTAAGGGTGTTTATTCTATATGAATATTGTTTCATGTTTGTATGGGAAAATTGTAGCTAAACATTTCATTGTCCCCAGTCTGCAAAAGAAGCACAATTCTATTGCTTTGTCTTGCTTATAGTCATTAAATCATTACTTTTACATATATTGCTGTTACTTCTGCTTTCTTTAAAGATACAGTAAATGAAGTTTTATGAAACCACAAAATACATATATTTTTATTTTGACCTAAATTTGTACAGTCCCATTGTAAGTGTTGTTTCTAATTATAGATGTAAAATTAAATGTCATTTGTAATTGGGAAAAAATCCAATAAAAAGGATATTCATTTAGAAAATAGCTAAGACTTTAATAAAAATTTGATATGAAAAGCACAATGTGCAGAAGTTTTGGAAACGCTATTGTGGATTACAACAGGTAAAAACTAAAGAGAATCCATTGCTGTCTTAAATAGTGATGTTGCTAAGAAGTACATGCTTTGTTGTATAATTGCTTGAAAGCCCAATTGAAAGATGTATCTGTTTATTTACTCTACAATCTTTGAAGTAAAAGTTACCCATGTTTGCCAATTTTGGTGAATTTAACTCATTTTTCTAGGCTTTTCTTCTCAAGTTTTCCATGATGTTATCTAGACAAAGAAAAGGTAGTTAGAAATTTCAAGTGATAGTTTTACTTTGGATGATCATGTATATAAAAAATATTTTTCAAAGGCTAAAAACTTCAAATGCTAGTGGACTGTTATTTGACTTACACAAAACCAAGTTGTAAGATCAACATGGAACTCGAAGACTTTACATCTCAACCTTTTTATGATGGACTTATTTTTGAAATTACTTATTAAGATATCAGATACTGCATTTATGGCTTATTTAACACTTTACCATACTTGAAAACATGTCCATTTATTTTATTTCAAGGAGGATTTTTTTTCCCTACTCAATTTGAAAATTGCTTCAGCATTAAAGGCTATTTCAGCTAAAATTTTTGTCTTTTTAGTAAAACAGAAGAAAGATTATCATGTTTTGTATTCTCCCATATCCAGCCATCACAGTTCTGACAATTAAAATTTAAAACTTTTGCTAAACTACCACTTAAAAAAATTTCAACCTTAAGAAAATCCATATCAAAGCTGCTAACTTTGTACCTCTTAGCAGTAAAAACAGGGTACATGAAAAGTCGGCTTTAAGTTGGGCTTTAGCTTCTGAAAAGTATTCTAGGATTGCATACCACAAAAGTTGGTGCTAACAAAATATTGCACAGAAAATGCCCAAATTGATATCACAGAGTTTAGCTTAAATGCCAAAAGAGAAGGAAGCTGGTTGCTGTTGTGTAAATAGTGATCTATCTTGCTTTACACATGCATACCACTTTACAAGTACTTTTTGCTTTTAAAATTGCCGGCCGTTAATTGCACTGAGTTGAAAAAAAAAAGTTGCCGTTCAGTTGACTTAACTTACCAACCATATTGCTTCGTTTCCATCCATGTGTATGTGCAAATGTTAGGCTCTGTGGAGGTACAATGTAACAGGCATAATAAGCTGGTAGGGGCTTTCCTTCATCCTTTCCTCTTATTCTTTTCCCAATATTTGGAGTTGCAGTTCATTTGTGAAGGTTTTCAGTACACTTACTGTATAGGCCTATCAAGATAAAGTTTTGTTATGAAATCTTAATGGGAACTTAATGTGAACTCGTGAAATACTACTTGCACTGGCCAACAAGAAATGAAGATGTTTGGTATTTTAAAAAATAGCTTATGGTAGGCTTTTGAGGGGATGATTTTAATTTCAGAAACAATCTGCACAGGGAACCTAGTCTGTTAGAATCCTAGGGTTGAAGGTGTTTTTTTTAAATTCCTCCTTATATTTTAAAGGTTTGATAAAGATGTCATAACTTTTTCTTTCCCATTGCCCCTGGAATGATGGTTGGAAGTTCTGATATAGTTTAGTGCTTCTATGAAATGAAGGCTCCATCGTATTCTGAAATACTATGGTTGTCTCCCCTATACAGTCTCACATTGTATCCAAAAGGTCTTGATGAAATTACATTTAAAATGACCCTTCTTAAAAACCGTATATACTTTTAAGACATTTAATGTGGTGCAAAGAGTTCAGAAGGCAGCTCCAGCATAAGGCTCTTGAGTTAGATAACGTCATTTCACTTGAGGATGTTTCTTCAAGTATAAAATGAACAGTACGACAGGTGATTATTTCTAAGGTCACTCTAAAAAAATTCTGACTCCTCCAAAATAAAACCTTGAAGTAACTTGGACCACAGAAGTCAGATAGACGGGTCCTTTACAAGGAAGATAAAATATCACCTATAAGAGCTTCCCAGTAAATCAGACTTGAGAAACACCCCCGCGAGGACCTTGAGCCTGTCCCATCTCCTTGCAAATCTCAAGATCGCCCAGTTTTGATTATGAAAGTCGCCGAAAATGTTTACACAGTCGAGTGTTTCCTGTTTCCGCAGTTAATTTTTTTAACGTTTTTTCTTCTTTTGGTTCTTGAAACGGATTTCCTTTATTTGCACCAGTTTCTTTTTCTTAGTGTGCAATTGCTAGAGGTCTCACATGAAGACTTCCCTATCAACTTTTGTCTTCATCAAGTCGACGACATCAAAAGTCATTTATCACTGGAAAGGCTACTCTAGGATCCTTGTGAGTTTTCTGAAGAAGTTCAAGAGCATGTGTAAAACTTATCCCGAAGTCTCATTTAACCCTCCAAATAAATAGCAAGCACTCCATACAAGCTTCCAATGAATGCGTTAAATTACTCCCATTCTTTTGACTGTCTTAAAACATCCCTTCCAGAGACTATCAGAAGGAAATTCCAAAAAGAGCAGGTGGTGTTCCTTCAGAGTCACCTATATTTCAGCACAAATATTACCTCTTGCTCGGATAGTTGGATCATCATAAAATCCAAACTTCACAGTGAACGTGGTTTCAAGTTCGGTACCGATTCGGCGCTCTCCAGCCCTCTGTCCTCCTAAGTTAGCCAGAACCCAAATTGAGAGAAGACTTGGAAGGCTGCGGACCAGGGTACTCGGGAAACGCGTTGAAAATTGGGATGGAAGGAATGAGAACGTTATAGAGATGAACAAAGAGGTGACTGGAGATGGAGAAGTCAGTCCAAGGGCTGCAGTCATAGGTCTGAGTGCCCCCAAGAGTGGAAGGGATTCAAACAAAGCCGAAGACTGGAGCGCACTGCGCGGCTTGGAAGATAAAGCCGGGCGCGAGGGTGATTAGGGTGGAAAAAGTAACTACCTGCAAAAAAAACGACAACAAAAGTCGTCTTCTGTTCTGGTGCCCGGTGGAAAGGGCACAGGACGGGCGCCTAAAGAAAGCGACCTGCCTTTCCCGGCTGCGCTGCCTTCCCGCTCAGGGAACCTTTAGCAAAAGCACACGATGAGGAGGAAACGGCCCTGCTCCCGGTCCTTATTTTGTAACCGGCAGCTCTCCGAAGAGTGCAAAGAGCCACCGCGCAGCCCCCGGGGACCGATCGCGCCGCGGGGGTCGGCCCGGCCCGGCGCGCGCCCAGGCCGCGGGGCACCGGGAGGCCATTTTGCGCGTGCGCCGCTCGCCGCGCGCCGCCCTCGGCTCGGCGGATTCGGATCCCGCCAAATTTGAAAGCAGCATTCTCAGGCGCTACCGGGCTCGGGAGGCGGGGAAACGAAGTCGTTCCTTCCAAGTCGGACCCTGTGGCCAGCGGCGGCTAACAGCGGGGTTCGCGTGGCCTCGCGAGGTGGCCCCCCTTCCTGCCGAAGGCTTCTCCACCGGGGGAGACACCGGCGGGGCCGAGGCGCGGCGACCAGCCCCTGGGCCGCGAGCTCGGCAAGGGCAGGAAACTGACCCGCGTCCGGGGAGGCGGTGTCGCCTGCAAAGCCCACGGAAGCGCATTCCTGCGGGGCCATTCCAGATCGTCGCCTCGCTTTGCCCTCCTCCCTCCTGCCGTTTCAAATCCTATGCCGTTCCTCCTTCAATCACAAGGTGCCCTTGGAGTCGGGGTTTTTGTTGGATAGATTGTAAACTAAATTGTTAACAAAATATAACAGTGCCATCTTGAATGTTCTCGAAGGCTGCGTTTCGCGGGCGGTGACTGGAGAGGCCGATGGGAGAGGGTCCTCCAGTGGAGCTTGTTTAATGGGCAGAATGAGCTCTAATCCCTTGGGAAGGAAACACGACTGGGTGACAGTGTCGAGGACGCGGTGGCTGCGCGGCAGGAACCTCAAGAGCTGGGCAAAGGACCACATCTTGGGGCCCAAAGGCGACGCCTAAATGGGTCACTGGTCGGGGAAAAGCCGGGAGGCTCGGCTCTCTGGCACCCCTGGCGCCCCCGCGACCCCGGCGGGGCAGAGGAGCGGGCGGTCGGAGGTTGGGATGTCGCCTCCGAAAGCCGCTGGGACGCAGCCGGCTTCCTGCGGAGCCCGTGCCGGCCTGATCCCCAGGGCATAAACGTGTCTCTGACCCGGGAGTCCCATGTGCACCCAAAAACGGGGAGAGGAAGGCAGCACTTGGGGAGGAGGGTCGCGGTAACGGCAGAGAAGTGAAAGCGGCCTAAAATGGGCGACGCCGGGCGAGTCCTCTTTATCAGTGCAGCAGACTGCAGGAGCCGCCATTTGGTGGCGGATTTCGGTATTTCAGTAGCACGTTGTGCTGAACGTCACAACTGGCTTGTCTACGTGGCGCGGCCGTTTTTAAACCGCGGGTTTTAAAAATGCAAATTTCCCCCGGCCTCCCTCCCCCCGCCCCGCCCCGGGGGGCTTGGACCCTCCCCGACTCCCGGTGGACGGCTCCGCGGCTCCGCTCGGCCCTCGACCTGGGGCGGGGGACCTCCACCCCGGCCCAAGGGCTAGCGTGGAGCGTGACGGAGCCCAGCGCAGACCCAAAGGGGTGTTTTCCTCCCCGTTTTTCCGAGACTAGGGGATTCCGAGCCCGGAGCGGAGAATCTCACTTCCTCGGGGTCGTGACGGGCATTGTCTTCTCGCCGGCCCGTGTCCCTGCCCGGTCTCCCGCCTCACACCTCTCGGCTGTAGCGAAGGGAACCCGGAGCCGAGGCCTAGCGGGAAGGGACCCACCCGACGAGAGGCGTCTCCTCTGGGCGTGTCGGGTTAGGATCCCGCACTCGCGCTTCCAGCCCGGCCGGAGCCCTCCGGGGACGGGAAGGCTGGACAGTTCTGGGGAGTGCCAGGAGGTCCGGTGGCCCACCAGGGTCGCTGAGTCTTCGAGGGTTTCCATTAAAAGCCCCCGAAGCGCGAGATGCCTCCTGAGCGGAGAACAAAGGGCGGAGGGTGAACGCGGGCGAGTCCGCGCGCGCCGCTGCCCTCTGCTCGGCCCGGCTCGGGGTGGGGGGCGCGAGCGGGGCTGACTCCGGCCTGGAAAGGAGCCGGCGGGCGCTCTGCGGACCCGCGGCCCCCGCCTCCCGAGCCGACTGGATGAACGCAGTCTTCGAGCCAGAGCTGCCATGTTGCATTCACGGAGGGCGCCAGTCATTTGACGCTCGCGAGGCAGCGACACCCCCAACCCGGGAGCCCTTTGGCACTTGGTGCCGCACAGCTGCGGTCAAAGCCCGAAGGGACCGCGGGGCGCGGGCGGGAGCGAGAGCCCTGTGGAGGGCGGGCGCGGCGCCGCAGCCGCTTCCTCTCGCCACCTTCCTTCCAGGGGCTGCGGGGCTCCGCGCGCGGCAGAGGCTCGGTTGCCAGTAGCAACCACACGACGGCGATTTGCAGCCAGGGCCGCCGCCGCTGGTACCGCTGCCTCCTCGTCCACTCGGGGTCGAGCATCTGAAACTCCGGGGGTTGCCCTCGTTGACATCTCTCGCCCCGGCCCCGGGTCCTCCTCCTCCAGGACCCTCAGCTGCGCTCAAAAGCCAGCTCCCCGGGCTTGGCCCTGCCCCCACGGCAGACAATAGGGGCGGCTTGGAGCGCACACTGCGGCGCGCGCCGCGCTGAACAGGCACCTGAGCCCCCCATATAGGGCTTCTTTGCTTAGTCCCAGCCCCAGGTGTCCTCGTCTCCAGCTTAAGCCGAAATTCTTTGTCAATGGCCGATCCATTAGAAAGCTTTTCTTGACTTCAGAAATAAGGATGGTGGTAAAAAAAAAAAAAAAAAAGAAGTCAAGAGAAGACTCCCACTCCCTTTCTAGTAACATCGACACAAAGAAGATCTTATGGCTGTATCTGCTTTGGGTAACGGTGGCTTTCCTCTGGGTTAGAGTCACAGGCAAAGGCTACAATCGTCCCTCTTTGTCTACCACGAATATTTTGCATGAAATCCATAATATAACCACTTGAGTAAGCTCAACATTACATCCAGATACTTGTTCTTGTCATACATAAGTCGATGGAGCACTTTTTTCTCCCTCATTCCATTTGATGAACCACAGCAGCTCTTGGCAGTGTGGACTGAGTGGTCTGATAGATAAAGAAAATGATTGACATCAACTTTTAGGAATCTTTCTGTCTTTGCTAATATCTGTGGTTCTAGGACTGCAGATTAATTTTTTAACAGAACTCTTGTTAGCGTTTTAAACAGCTTTTTATTGAAGAAAAATCTTCAAAGTATGCAGCAAAGTCTTTTATTTAGCTAGTAGGATAACTTGGGAAATATGTGCATTGCCAAATTTCTTTGCTCTTAATAACTGTCCTGGCTTCAAATAGCCATTAAGTTAGCTGAAGGATCTTCATGGATTGAGATTTCATGTAAATCACAGATGTGCTGAAATTTCTAAGTTTAAAGCTCCTTGAGGACAAGCACTTGTCTTATTTATCTTTGTATGCTCCAGAGTCCTTTTAACATAACTCTACATATTTCCAGAGGATTCCAGAAATTCAACAACTCTTATTAGAAAAAAATCCACTGATAACTACTATAAAGCTTAGATATATTTAATGAATTCAATGAAAAGCTAAACATTTTCCAAGCAGTGGCATTAATCAGATATCCTCATTCAAGCATATTTTTACCTAATTATATATCCAATGTGGTAGATTGTACTAAAAAATATCTGACAGATGTTTCCAGAATTCTAAGAATGATAACTTGTATATAAGAACTTGTAACTTTGCTGTTTTCCCACCAAAAGTGTCTGAAAATTGCTTAAATAGCCATAAGTAAGAGAAGATTTTAAAGTGACTTTCATACAGCACAGGTATGGCATTAACTGTCTTCACAGTTCAACAGGAACACTTAAGGGCTAGTATTGCATATTGCAAATCTACTAAGGCAATGCACCTTGAAATATCCTATTTAATTTAAATAATCTTTAAAGTATACTGAAAGTAGTTAATATGTCTTAATCATATCTGATGGTAAACTCAAATTAACATGCCTCCTAAAATGACTCTTAGGTATGATCCTATAAAAGGGGTTCACCCTTAAGCTTCATAAAATGTCAAGTTCATTAAATAAGACAGTTTACTTCACAGAAGAAAGTTAGCACTATTTGGTTCCTGGAGGCAACATAATGACCTGTAGCTTGCCCAAACACCCCCCCACCACCTTAAAAATAGGAAAGCAAGTCTTTAGTGATAAGTTCCCTTCTACAGTCTTTCAATGAAGAAAAGCTCCAACAACTTGCTTGCTTTGGATCAAGTTAAAGAGATTATCTCCCTTTTTCATTACGACTGTGTCTTTCAATGAATTGAAGGATAAGATCAAAGTGCATTCATATTCATGTGAATTATCGCTATTGACTTGAATAATGATGGTGGATTCCATTGTTTTATTTAAGCTGAAACCAGAAATGCTGCTGCTTTTGAGTCCATGCCCCTAAGGCTGTAGAATTTCTTCTATGAGGACTCAAAAGCCAAGCAATTAGGTCTGACAACCACGTCATTTCTATAATGTACTTCCATACAGAGGACTTTTTATTGGAATTGGTTACATTTCTATAGACTCTTACCACGCGATTTTTGACTTCTTTCCAACCTTCTGAACAAGACTCCTAAGTTCAATAAACACACTTCCAAAATATTTAAATATAAATTGTACTGGGAAGATAGAGTGATGTTTGGAAAGCGTCTAGCTGTTCATGAATCGGACAATTAATGTTATCAGTAATAAAGTCAGGAGAGGGTTTTTCCTTTGAACATGATTCATTACAGTTTGTTTTCTCGTGTAACTGAAAAACTCAGTCAGAGTAAGCTTGGGAAAATGTGTTTACCAGCTGTTTCTTTCTAAATATGCCTCATGACAATTTTCTTAAAATATTTTCACTTGGGTTCTCTTCAAACTATCCAATCATTTTTTAAGGAGAAAGAGGTTGCAAGATCCGATGGATTCCACTCGCTTTGACCAAAGGATCATTCTGCTCAAATTATTCACCAACTAAAATTCTTACCACTTTGGAGAACACGTCTAAGGAAATTCATTACAAGAAGGTAAATTTACAGCAGAGTAATATAAGCAACCTTTTAAACAGACTAAAGAAAATGCACATTCATGAATTTTAATATACACAATTCATATAGGCTCTCTAAACTTAAAGACTCTAGTGCAACACATGTCTATTATATTACCATGGTCTGCAGTGGGTTCTGGGAATATCCTTTCCCAGAAAGATAATTGATACCAGTCAATTGGTATCACTCTTAAACGTTTGCCATACATTGAAAGCATTATGCATAAGCATCACATTTTTTAAAAAATCAATGTTTTTCTATCTAATTGTGCTACAGGAAGTCTCTATCTTCACTGTTCCATTTGGTGTCCTTAGTATTGCAAGGCACTCTTTAAGAGTTTGTTAGTAAGTTTGTTTCTTTGGGGGATTTAACCATAAACATACTGACTTTAGTTGTATACTTCCAAGTTTGTTTGTAAACTTCTAAGACTTTTACCCTTGATTTATAATTAAAATGATAAGCAATTACGTATTATTTCACCAAGAGAAGAAAAGCACTCCTAGAATAAAAAGCATTTCTTTATAATTCATTTCCTGTCTTACTAATGGAAAAGATATTAGTATTTTCTTCATATAGGTAGTCATTAATTTTTTATGTTGTCCATATGAGAACCTTTATTCTTCACTTTAAAAAATAAATATGGGGTAACGTAGGAGTAGGAGGCAAATTAAAGTAATCCAGCTTTGGCAATATTCAGATGTTTCTTCTGAAATATCAAAAAATAAGATGACAGGACTTGTGTTTTATAGCTTACTTGGGCTAACAAGGATGCAAATTGTAGTGCAAGTACCTCCTCTTAAAGAATGAGATGCTGTGCCACCGCGTCTTCCAATGAGTCTACGTTTTAGCGGAGCTCACTCTCCGCTCTAATAATCTCTGGGGGAACCCGACCTGCAGAGTGGATTAACAGCCTATGCTATTTTTGCGAAAGCAGAAACCTTGAAAACCTTCTCTCCATGCTTGTACAGTATTTTCTAGGAATAGGAGCCTATAGTCCATTATTCTTCAGAGTAATCAATGAGCAAGAAGTTTTGGCTTGGAACTTGATATAGCGAAATGACGTCAAAAATTAAAAAAAAAAAATTGAGGCTCGCACATGCGCAGTGAGATGCAGATGCTTTTTTTTTTTTTTTTCTCAAATAAGCTTTTGGCTTCTCACCCCGCCTCTGGGATCCGGCCTGCGCAGCGGGGTCTGGGGAGCTGGCTGATGTAAGGTGGTGCAGGGGTCCCATACCCCACAACCGGCAAAGAGAGTCTTAAGTCCCCCCTCGCTTCCCCCACCGATGGGGCTCTTTTTATAAGTCCCGGGAGGAGAAAGTCAGAGGGAAGCAAGGCCGACCCGAGCGGCCGCCGCGAGCTTTTCTGGCTGCGCCGGCGCTTGGGGGCCTCGGCTCTCGGGGTTCGGGTCTCCGGCCGCCCCGGGCTGCTCCTGCGAGTTGGCCGCCCCGTTCCCGGGCCCACGGGTCCGCCGCGCCGCGGGCAGGCTCGGGCCGGGACCTCTGCGCGGGAGCCGCGCGGCCGTGCGGGGCTTGCAGGAGGCCCGGCCCGAGGAAGCAAAGCGAAAGGACAGAGGCCTTCTTTATCCTGCAACCCGCTCCGGCGGACGCCGGCCCGGCGGGACCGCGGCCCCCGCCCTCCCGATCCCCAGGCTGGCGGCCCGCGGGGCTGCAGGGACGCGGAGAGCGGGACTTCCCCGCCTCGCGCCCGCCCGCCCCGGGAGGCCCCCGCGGAGGCCGCCGGCGAGCCTGCGCCGCGCTTCCGCACTCGCGCCCTCGGGCCGCGCGGCCCGCCTTTCCCCGCCGTGGCCGCAGGTCCTCCCGCCCGCGCCCCCTGCTCGGCCTCGCCCAGCGCCTCCCGGCGGAGGCCTCGCGGGTTTCTAATCCGAACGACGGCCTGACCCCAGCCCCAACCGATGCCCGGCGCCTCCTGCCCCGTTAGAAACCGCGGGGACAGCGGAGGTGCTGGTGGGGGTTGAGATGCTTCGGGCTAAAGGAAAAGTCGAGGGCGTCGGGGAGGACCACATTCTCCCTTGTCGCTCCCGCCCACCACCCCGATCAACGCTGGACGCAGTTGCCTGCCAAGGTCCGCGCCGTCTGGCCACGAGCCCCGCGCCCCTCCGCGCGGGGCCTCGCCGGTGGCCAGCTGTGCGGCGTCGGCCGAGAACCTTCCGCTCGGGGCTGGCGCAGCCGCCGCGCAGCCCTGGCGGGACCCGCACCTGAGGGACGCGTGGGCCGCGTCCTCCCCGGTCTCGGCCGGGATGCCGGCTGGGTGGGCTCCAGGGGTCATTTCTCATGTAGCACCTTCCATCTTTGCCTCTTGTCTCTTGTACTAATAAAAAGGTGGGAAAGGAATAGTACCTACATTCTTGGAGACAAGTCCAATACCACCAAGATTTTAAAGGGGTGGGGGGTCGGGGCGGGGGTGTGATGAGGAGGAGTGGCTGACAGACTTTTCTGTCAGGGCGCTTAGAGGTTTCTATCGGGTGATGCCGAGTTTGGGTACAATTCTAAAGGAAAACTCACGAAAGTCTTTAAAAAGATATTCACACGCACACACACACACACACCAAGCAGCAACAATTTGGTTTTTATGCATGTCCCCATTGCCTTTGAAAATGTTATGCTGTATCTCAGACTTCCCCATAAGAAGCATCCATCAATCACTTTGTGCTCTGTGGTGCCTTTGGAGGTGGAATTATTCGTGTGTGGAATGCCCCTAATCATGGTTTAGTTTGGGAGTGGAAAAGATGAGTTCTACCTCTGCATCCACTGAATTACTTGAAAAGGAAGCCATGTACAGGGGTATCTTTAGAACTTTGGGGCCAGCTAAATCACCATCATCTTAACATTCATTGGCCTTAACACTGAAAAGAAACGTGAAAACTTTAAAACGTAAAGAGTTGACTTCAAGAGGCTTGAAAACCAAATAGGAAATGAGACACAAACACAATGCCAGCATGGAAATGTTAATCTCACTGTCTTGGATGGAATGGTCGAGTCTCTTCTGGTCTCCTGACAAACTTGATGGCACAGCTGGGTGGTCAGCTGAGACCTAAGTGTAAAATTCTGACTTTTTTCCCCCAAAAGAGGGGCAAAGCACCATTTAAGATGTCATATGTTTGCTTTCATCATTATATATAATATTTTGAGTCCACTAACTTGGTTATGGGGTATGTAATGCCTTTATTTTTAGTTCAAGTATGTAAATATGGAGTTATTTCAGTAATTTTAGATTTAGTGTTGACAAAATGATTATTGTATTCACATAACTTGAATAATTACTTGCAATTGCCAAATGAGTGCCTATTTAAACGCTAACACTATTTTAATTCTTTCCGGGAGGAGGGAAGGAATTCATCTAGATAAAACAGCCATTTAAAAAAAAAAAACCAAGACTTTTATTATTTAAGTGATGTTTTAGATATTCTCACCTCTTCACCTAAGTTACCCTAAGTCCCTCTCTTTGCTCCCAAAGCACTTAACAATGCTTAGAGGAATTACAGCCCTTAAAACAGGGGCTGTCTGCAATACATGCTTATTGAATGAATTAATACTTTGTTTAAATGTCTATCTCCTACTAGATTTCACGTCCTAGAAGACAGGCACATTCTGTTATTAGCAAAGTGTCTGGCACACATTGATATTTAATATGTGTTTGGTTTGATGGAGGACTATGTATATACTTGATCCCCTTCAACAGCAGTTTTTAAAATGTGGATGTTAATATCTAATTAGCACATATAAAGCTTTAACTTTTAAAATTCAGCTAGGAGCTGAAGAAAAAATACATGTATGTGAAAATTAGCAAAATTTCTTTTAGGCATGTGTAGAATATATTCCCATGATAATGGGGTTTTCTGAATTCCCAAAGAAGATTTTTAAAGAGAAACAACAGGATTTTTAAACTGGCTTTATACTTTATACTTTTAAGCTGGCTATATATCTTTTTGAGTCTCATTTTCATAAATAGAGGAATTAAATGCAAAAATGATTCTGAAGTTACATATGATTAACTTTTTACAAAAGGAGCCAAAGGCTTCCAAACAAATCTTTCATGGAAACACTTTTGCAAGTTGTTCAGATAGTTTGTTTCATTCTCAATCAAATGGATAGTTTAATGTGTCAAGTACCTTATATATCTGTATTTAAAGTCAGCTGGTACTTTAAGAACAGTAATCTTAAATTGCACTCTGTTTTGTTTTTTTTTAACTGAAATATTCTTTTGAATAGTTTTCTTTCCCACTGCTTAACTGTTAGAGGTGCGTATGTGATCATGGGGCATTCAATTAACCTTGCAAAATAGAATGGTATTTTATGTTAAAGTTAGTAAGTTGAAAAGTGGATCAGAAAATATGGATTGGCTTTCATGTCAGTAAAAGTTATCTGTTGTCATATTTTATATTTGAATTACTAACAATTCATTTATATGTATGTTATGATCATTCTATGTTACATTTCTCCATTTAATTTTTTAAAAGACTTTAAAAAAGAAAGCTAGAATAAAGAGCAAATATCTACCTTCTTTAATATGTCCAATTTCAGATGCAAAGTAGGAATCCTATATTGTTTTATCAGGAAGAATACAATTTAATCCATAGACACTGTTAATGCCAGATTCTCAGAATCTACAGTTGAAAATAATTTATATACCATTTGAACTTAAGTTTTCAAACTTTGTAGCATTCCATAAGTAAACTGTTAGGTTTAGACCTTTTTTCACCACTGAGATCTTTTCTCAACATTTTCAAAGTAGAAAATACATAGTAAGACAGTTACTAAAAATGGCAGCTGTGGTAGTTTAGGAGTTTGAATTGTTTAAGGACTGAAACCAAATATGGAACCTGTTAGTTTTAAGGGGATTTTCTTTTTCACAATGCAACAAGGAACTGAAAACAAAATTACAATGAAGGTTTATTTGCAATTTTAATTATTTGCTCAATCTGTTTCCCCCCACATCTCTAAATGGGAACACACAAAAACTTCAATTTTAAAGGATCTGTTTCCTTAGGGAAATGTGGAGATCATTGTGAAACTTATGCCTTCGAGTTGAGTAAAGGGATTGTGGCTATCCCTGGCTTCAGAACTGCGGAGCAAAATACATGCACCTTCTCTGGGGGTAGCAGGGACCCGACCGACCACACTTATTCCTTTCTCTGATTGCTGGTCCATTCCCCAACTGTTTGGGGTTCTACAAATATCAGGACTTCCTCAGACAGCTCAAGTCAGAGAGCTCAAAGATTATTATATAGGACTCACCCCAAACATGAGAACCAGCTGAGTTTGCATGCTCCCTTCTATTGAAGAAGAGATATCAAGAAGTTTCCTGTCTTGGCTCTACTCACAGCAGCTGTGGCTATCTAGTCACTTGACACCTGGTGAAATTGTAGTTTCTGAAGGAGAAACATTTAAAGTTGACACCTGTCGTTGAAACATTTAGTATACAGTTTTCAGACAAGTTAGAAACCCATTGGTAGACTAAGTACTCAATTTTTGTTAAAAGACTGGGTAAAGAGTTCAAGTTATATGAGCTAGGGAAGTCTGGTCAAGATCTTTTGAATCAAACTTTCCAGGTAAAAATTCTCCCTTTCTTTTGGAAATGTCATTCAGCAACAAAATGAAGCCTCAATTCAAAAGACAAAATGTTTAAAAATCACATAAAAGTGAGGAAACAGCAAAGTTAGTAGTAATTAGGAGAAAGTTAGGGGAAGAAAGTCACGGGAAGACAGGACATTCATCATATTGTTTCCTCGTCTGCTATTCTCATTGAATCCCCGGGAGTGCTAATTAAACGCTTTCAATACAGTATAATTAAGTGTATGAACATGGTTGTCTTGACCCTCCAGGAATCCTGAAACCAGACATGCCAGGTACAGAAAAGCTGGATTGCAGGGGAAGACGTTGACTTGAAGGCTGCACGGACAATCGTGTAATTTATCAGATGACACTGTCACTCGGGAGATTTGTCTTGACCGTCGATGCCGAGACCACTCCACTGCGCAACTGACTTGGGTTCTCTCAGCGCCCGGGCTGCCCCGCCCGGCCCGCGTCCGCGCCGCGTCAGGAAGCTGCGGGGCCGGGTTCGGTCTGTGAAGACCCCTCCGACCCCGGCGGGGCGGGGACCCTCGACGGCGCGCGCGGCTGAGCCCGGCCGGCTGGCTCGCCCGGGGCTGGCCGTCCTGGCGGGGCCGGGGCTCCGCGGCCGTGACGTCACGCCGCGACTGGCCGTTGCCGCGAGACGGCCGCGTTCCGGTTCCGGTCGGTTGCCCGGGAGACGCGCGTACACAGAGAGGAGCGGCGCCCGTCGGAGGCCGAGGCGTCGCGGCGCTCGCCCCCTCGGCGGACTCGCAGGCGGGGCGCGGACGAGCCGGGGCCGCGGGCGCCATGAGCCAGCGGCAGGTGCTGCAAGGTAGGGCGCGCGGACGGCGGGGCCGCGGGGGCCGGGGGCCGCGGGCGGCCCGCTCCACCTGCCTCTCCCCGCAGTGTTCGAGCAGTACCAGAAAGCCCGGACCCAGTTCGTGCAGATGGTGGCAGAGCTGGCCACCAGACCCCAGAACATCGAGACGCTGCAGAACGCGGGTGAGCCTCACCCCGTATCCCCAGCCCGGCGCCACCTGGTGCCCCGCCTCGCCCTGCCCCTCGAGTCCCTGGTCGCCCCGGGTCCTCGGCCCCTCGTCGCCCAGTGTCCCCGGTCCCCTCCTCCACCCTCGCCTCACCCCCGGCTCCCCGTCGCCCCGTTCCTCTGCCGGTTGAACTTTTGGAGAGGCGCAGGATGGGGACAGGAGGGCAGCGTCCCTAAATTCCTCCCATCCACCGCGAAGGTTGGAGAAGCATTCAGTCTCTTTGGCGGGTCTTTGGGGGGGTGAGGCCAAGAGGGTGAAGCTTCCAGATTGGTGTAAGAGGGGCCTGACGTCCCTATTTCCATCTTTATCACAACCAGGCAAGTGTCAGGTTGAAACTCAAGGCTCTACGAATTGCCTGGAAGTCATTTTGCGTGAATGGGAATCTACCCTAATCAGACCCCTTTTACCCGGGTGCCCTGGTTTGTCTCCCCGCCTTTGCTCGCCTTCGACTTCCTCGCACCAAAGGAATTCCAGAGCGGTTGACACATTGTTTCTCGTCTTGCATTAGTGAAAGAGCAGTGATATGCTTGAATATTTCCTGAGGGATTCAGAGTAGGTAAAGTGCTAGCTTTGAGAAATCCTTTTGGTGTTCTCATTCCACTCCTCAGTCCGAACCCATCCAGACTCTCTAGAGAGAAGAGTGTGTATGTGTGTGCGATTTACTTCTTATCTGTTAACATAAACAGAGAAGATAATGGTGGTCGTGTTGGTTTTTTTTTTCCCCCTCTCTCTGATTAAGGATGATTTCACTACCGTCTGAACTCAAAGTAACTTAGCATTTTATCACTAGTGTGTCATTAGAAATCTTCAGTTTATAGGATGTGATCTTTAAAACTCATTTAAATTAACACAGAATTAAAAGAAAATTAGGAACATATTGACAGGACAACAATGTTTAGACATCATGTTTACTCTGGGTTTCTTTGAGGGGAATTACTCCTCCACCTACATGTAATTTCTTTTGTCACTGGGAGGGGTTTTGGTGTTTATTCCTTGTATGTTTTTACTTGGGTGTTTAGGATAGAGAAAGTGTATTTTATAATTGTTTTTAAAACCTTTTTATTTTGAGATCATTGTAGATTCACATGAAGTTGTAAGAAATAATCAAGATCTCATGTATCTCAAAACTGTAGTATAATATCACACCCAGGATGTTGACATTGATAAAAATCCATCAATTTTATTCGGGTTTCCCAGTTTTACTCATACTTATTTGTGTGTGTGTAGTTCTATACAGTTTTATCCCATATGTACCCATCACCACCATAATCAAGATACAGAACACTTTCCCCATCACCACAAGGATCCCTTGTGTTGCCCTTTTGTAACCACACCCACCTCCCTCCTGTCCCTAACCCTGGGCAACCACTGATCTGATCTCCACTTCAAAAATTTTGTCATTTCAAAGTTGATAATCTTTTGTTCTGCAGTTGTTTCACGTGGATTCATTTCCTTCTGAATGTGTGTGTGCTGGTGTGCACACATGTGTACTCCTCACAGTGCCCAGAACGGGGCTGGAGACACAGTGTTTCATGTATACTGAATAACTTACGTTTATTAGAGCATTTTACGTTTTTAGAATGCACTTACTTTTTAGGTTTTTTTTTTTTCTGCTCAGTCCTACTCAATGGCTTTGTGGATAGAATAATATTTGCTATTTACAAATGTTTAATTTCTGGACAATACGTATGCAGCTAAACTAAAACATTGCTTTTCAAAAAGGGAAAAAGATTGACATTAAAACACTTGATACTGAAAGGATAGATAACATTTAAGATGCAGAGTATCGCATTTTAGTATACTACTGGCGGGGTGTCTCTTTCCATAGGTACAATGTAGAATATATTATGGAATTGAATCAATCCAAACTCTTAGGCTAAGTGATCACCAAAGAAAAAGTGGCTTACCTATGACATTCTTAAATAGCCACCTATTTCCACATACTGTCTGGCTTATGAAGAAAAGGAATACAGAAGGAATATAACTTAATATTTTGAAGCTATTTGCACTTAACTAATATCTTGATGGAATACTAAGATTTTTCTTTTCCTGAGGAACTTATTTTAACATATTTCATGTTATCTAGATTCAATTTAAGTACTCCTTTAGTGATTTTAAATAGAGATAGATGATGAATATTCCAATCTATTTATTCTTTTAATTAAGAAATAACCTGTAAGTGTTGTTATGAAAACTTTCCTTTCTTAATATTAACCATTCAAGTGGTTTATTCTTTTTAAAAAAATCATGGAATTAAAAATGCTTTCAAATGAGCCATAATATGTATGTATTGATTACGTATTATGATCAAGCTTTTTTTTTCAGTCAAGTGACTTCGTTTTGGTAGCATAAAGTACCAATGCATTTTACTCGTGACTTTGACATTCTGTCAGCATACCTAGGAGGATTTTGTTTTGTTTTGTTTTCTCACTTTTTCCCCCTAATAAACTGTTTAAATAAATATATATCATGGGTCCAAGATAATGTGAAAAACATTTTCCATCTAGGCATCAAGATAAGTATTTCATGTTAAGAATTTTGGAATTCATTCAGTGTGAATTTTCATTCATTCAGTTTTCATTTAAAGGTGAACATTATCAATGGAGTTTTATTTCATTTTAAATATGTGGTCTTTTTCATTGTGTTTTTGGTGTGCTAATGAGAGAACTTGCCTTATTAAATATGTGCAAAGTAATTACCACAGCAAACAAAATGTTGCAAGATATCTTTTCAGAGTATTTGGACAAGAATAAGTTTGATTTCTAATCAAAATTGTTACTAGAAAGAACTGTGTACAATGTGTCTATAACCTAGAGTTATTTTCTTATTGAGATTTTATTCCTTCTAAATCAAAAGAACATAAATGAAAACATTAAACAGTTTAATGTTTGTTGTAAAATCTCTTTATGTACCCTCCAGCCCTATATATTTGAACCATTACATCTTGCAGCTATTTAAAAAATGGATTTTGTTACTTCCCTTCTTTGAATAATCAGTAACACATGACTGTAATCGTAGAGATAATACATTGTTCTACCAATTGTAGAATTTCAGCTATTGGAGGTGGTTGCTTAGTTATAAAATATAACAAACATGATTTGTCACATACTGGAATACCAGGCCACTTGTAGGTTGTTTAGGAGAACTTCTGAAATAAGGTAATAAAAGCTCCAAGAAAATTATTTTTAAACTGCTTAGCTACATAAATAAACTTCTTCTGAATCAGCTATTTATATAAGAAAAGTGGGAATAAAGTTTAAAATAATACTTTGTAATATTTTACATATAACCTATAGTAAAACAGTAAACATGGCAAATCAGTAATTATGCACATTTTCAGAAGATTAGAAATAGAGAAGTTTGCATAACACTTTAAATATACATCTGAAGCTAATTTGCAAATTGAGACAATTTAATGGGTTCAGAATTCAAGAAAATAAGTAATATATGTTGACATAAAATGATTTTAAATTACATGTGTCTGGGGCAGGTTGAAAATTTTTGTATTAATTAATTATCTTCATAGTGCCTCAATTTGCTATGAGAAGGAAAAGCCTCAGCAAGCATTTATAATGTATTTAAAACATATCCTGTTAGGTACATGTAGCATGATTCTCTTACAAAAACTACTGTTGCAGAGGATATTGAAACTGAAAAGATAATTAGTAGAGCAACTTCAAAAAACTAATCATGCTGTTTAAATTTGATGTATTTTATCAATATAAAAGGAGTCCCTGATAGTTGTGAATCTCAGATAATTAACTTGAAACACTGACTTAAAAAAAAACAATAGGGATAGAAGTTTGTTACATATGCTTAAGTGGAAAATATTTCAGGGAACTATAAAAATTCTGAACCTGTGTGTACCTAACAATATGTCCTATAAACAGAATTATTCAGAATTTTATTCTATGTTCCAAATCATTGTTCCTACATAGATGTTTATCTGTTTTTTTATCTAAGCATTGGTACATAAGTAGAAAATAATTTAGCCAGGGCTAGGGTCTCATTGTTTTCTTAGGAAAAACTGGACAGTTGAAAGAAAATCCAAGCCTATAAGAGTGGAGCTTAGAAATGGCCAATTTTGTGGGTTAAAATTTAATGTTACAGATTAAATGTTTTGAAAAGGTAAGTACTTGTTGTTTCCTGGCCTTTGCACCTCTGACTAGAAGCTTTTCCTACACTTCTAATTAATTTCTACTCATTCTTGATGGCTCTGTTTAGATGTTGATTCCTCAAGGAAAGCTTCCTTGAGCCCTCACAGTAAGTTAAGTCTCTTGATTTATGCTTTCCTTGCTCCTACTATGGTCTCTCTTTCATAGTACTTATCACACAATTATAATGATTTAGTTTCTGTTTTCTCTACTAACTGTAAATTCCGTGCCTAGCATAATGCTGAGCATAGAGCAGATGTTAACATGTTTAAATAGAATGAAGGAAGGAGTCATTATTTTTGTGTTTTCACTTATCTTAAAAAATTAGATTCTTATAACAGTTCAGCTAGGTATCTTCTTCCGTGTGGATGCTTAAGCCCAAAGAAGGCTGGATAATTGCCCTCATCACAAAGTGAGTTAGCGGCCAAACTGAGACTAGAACCCATTTCCTAATTGCTGCCTGGCCTTGTGCTCTTTCTGCGTTACCCTGTAGGTATTAGTAAACCATTGCTAGATGGCTCTAGGAGTTCCTAATAAACCTCAGTGTTAACTGTTAAAACAAGTCGTCTGTTTAGGCCTTTGGATACCCATGGCTGTCCGGCAATTGTGAGTAATTGGCTTTTGAGGTCTCCTTGAAGACCATTATGGGAGCTAGATTGTAGGCCAGATGCAGAGGACTAACTTTAATTGCAAAATACACAGGAGTTTGAGGTAGTGGATTTGTATTAAGGGCTTAAACTGGCCTCAGAGCTCTAGACGACCTTTCAGCTTCCTCTGGCTACTAAGGAAACCAGAAACTCTTTAAAAGCATCCAGGGAAAAGTGTGTCATCCTCTAGAAGTTGAGAATGAAGATAGTACTTCAGAGAGCTGTTGGACTGGGACCCTGCTGGACCAGAGGAGAGCGCATAGGGCCCAGGTGGTCAGCTGCCCTGTGATTGACTGCCTGTGCTCCTGGGCTTTCTGAGAGGGTGTGAGACAGAGCACAGGGAAGAGGGAGGCGCTTGATACTGGTTGGTTGATTGACATGAGTGTATACTTAACACTTACCATTGCTTTTTAATCATACTTGTGGAGGACTTTTCTTCCATGTTCACTGGGGGCAGGACTCTGGGATTTCTGTTGAGTAGATGTACTGGCCCGAGGAGAAATCCAGGGCCATGCCTTGCGAAAAGATTTGGCCTTGCCTTGCAGTGGGTTTGATGGCCTGTCTGAACGCAAGTCAGTCTTGCCTAGTTTTCACAGTGAAATGTTGGTTTTGCCATATACTCCATGTTTTCTAGCATAAGGATAGCTCAATCTTAAATTTATTATTTATTCAAGTTCTATTAAAAGTCTAGGTGAAAACAAGTGATACTTGTGCTTATGTGTATGTGTGCTTGTGTCTCCAAAGGAAATGATCTCTATCCACTTTTCTGTGTATTCTAAGTTCTATCTCTGTGTCAAGTTAGAATTACTATTAAATTACGTACAGACTAGATTACATTAGTTTTCCATAGAAATGTCTTTATAGAATTGGTCTAATAATATGCTCTCTTTCTTTTTTTAATTGGGGGCTTATTTAAAAAACAGACACTTAATTTTCCCATAGCTTCTTTAAATCTGTCATTGAAGACATTGTCCATATTGTTGTTAAATGTTTTTTATATAAAGATACATTCCTGTATTCACCCAGTCTTTTTTAATTATTGCATGTCAAGCTAGGCCTAGATATGAAATTTCAGGAAAAAAAATTGTTTCTACTTCCTTTTATTTCACAAAGTGCTTCCCTTTTTACTTTTGCTGCCAGGAAACTCAGTGCTATGTTCAGAGTTCAATTGCAGCAACTGTCCCTAACCTATGTTTCTGATAGAATTATGTTTCCCTTTCTAGTACATCACCCTTAATTATTATCTTTGTTTCCATATCTTTTAAAGTAAACTGTCTCAAAAAATTTTAGAGTAGGTGGAATATGAATAAAATAAAAATTTTTATCTGAAGATACATTTTTTAACTGATTGCCTTCCAAAAATTTACTCTTCAAATATTACCCATGAAACTTTTTGGAGCAGACAATCCTTTTAGAACTGTCCTATTTATTTTCTATACTGATCCCATTCCTGGACATCCAGCCTTCTGCAGGCAGATGGGTGTAATAGGTATATGCTGTAAAAGGAGAAACACACTGACAAAAGAAGACAGGACTAATTTAAAATTTGCAGCTCTCTAGAAGACTTTCAAATTAAAATAGAATTTTATCTATGTAGAGTGATTTTAGGTGGGGGAATAATTTAAATGGCCCATTTGAGTTCCTTAAAGCTTTATGAATTTATGGTAATAGTGACATTTATGTACCTGACCTCATGTACCTAAAAAAAGAACTATGACATGTATTATCCATTTTGTTTTTAACAAAAATTTACCTGAAAGGAGAAAACTGCACATTAATTTTCAGTTTGTTCATCATTAAACAAACATTTGCATGTCCAAGTGCCAGATGCATGCTTAGATGCTGATCATGCAAAAATAGAAGGCAAAGACTCTGCTCTTAAGGAGTTTATTTGCTAATGGAGAGATAAATAAATAAAATCCTGTTTGATACGTGTCTAATGTATAGACATGTGGAGCACATATGAAGGGTGCCGAAGTCAAGCTTTGGGAATGAGGGGTGCTGTTCATGGGAGACTTCTAGGAGGAGGTGTTGTCTGTGCTGAATTTCCTAGGAGTTAGCTGGATGAAGAAGGGGGAGGAAAACTGCATTCAGGTAGAGGGAGCATTATGTGTAAAGCACAGAGGCAAGAGAAAAGGTGGTACTTGATAGAAAAGGCTGGAGCTTCTTGGGGTAACAGGGCAAGGGAGAGGAAAGTCAGGGCTGGAGAGGAAAACAGGCCTCATTTTGAAGGACCTCATCTGAGGTTTAGATTTATCCTGAAGTTGACAGGAGGACATTGAAGCGTTTTAATTAGGGGAATGCTGGGATCCATTTTGTGTTTCAGATAGACGACTTTCACGTTAGTGTGGAGATAGATTAGAGGGGATTTAAACAGGGTCAGGAAGACCAGGTGTCGATTTCTGCTGTAGCAGTCTTGCTGGATAAGAGATCTGCAGGACTTGTGACTCCGGAGAAGGGGACAGGGGCAGGGAGGAGAGGGATGAGTTCAAGGTGACTCCAGGCTTCTGGTTGCTTAGGCACATTAATGGAGAAAGGGGGTACAAAAAGCAGAGGAGAATGGTGATTTCGCTCTAACAGTTGGGGGTGAGGTGTGTCTGGGACTTCTGTGTGCCAGTGACCATGGGAAGCAGCCTGGGTGTACCGGGCTGGAGCCCAGGAGGGCCATCTTAGCTGGAAATAAAGGTTGGATATGTGGGACTTACATGTTCAGTTGAAAACTATAGTAAAAGCCCATTTTATATTTCTTCATGTAATTATAAACATGTAAATTCCAATCATTTTATCTAAAGTATAATGTGAATTGAACTTGCCATAACTTTTATGCTTTACATACTCACTCAGTTCACATCTCACATGTAGATGGTGGTAGCTGTGACCTAGTCAAGAGTCAGACAGTCGCACCAGAAAAATGAATGGAATTTCATTTTAGTACAGTAATCATGGAAGATAGCTAGAGTAATGTTAATGGTAGAATAATGGAATTCTACAGATTATACCCTTTGGTATTCATTCTAAACCTGGCACATCAGCCGGTTTTCATTGGTAAATGGGCTGTGACGGACATTGGGAAGGAGACACAGGAGAGCATAGACCCTAGAGCTATAAATATTATCTACCTCACAGGATTGTAGTGAGGATTAATGGGTTAATATATGTAAGTTTTTTAAGGGAGTGCCTGGCACGTGGTAAATGCTGTGTAAGTGTATGTTATATAAGTAAAGAAGTACCTACTGTGCTTCCTCGCCCTCTTAGAAGAGTTGGTAGCTTCTCAGTGCGAGTCAACTTCCTCTCACCCCTCCCCACTCAACAGTGACGTATCAGGTGTGGTAGTCCTTCACTCACAAACGACTGAGTTAATAGTGAATCACGAAACAAAATTCGGAAGATACTGGAGTTTATGAGAATAAATTTAAAAGGAAAAAATAGATTATTCTCAATCATAAGTTTCTTGAATTATTATAATAATTGAATTCTTTATAAAAAGACTATACATACATTTTGTGATTCATTGTGACCCTTTAAATAAATTATGATACTCTTTCTGTATGGTAAGTGATACAACATCTAAAATCATAGCTGACTTTATAGCTATGGCAGTGAAAGAATATTTCACAGAAAACAAGACAAATAGATATGTGATACCAAAATCTATGATTTCTTAATCAAATTCAGGAATAGTGGCCAGAGGTATATAATTATAGAAGCTGGAAGAAACCAAATCAAGGCCTGAAAATTCTTAGACAGGAAGTATAAAACATAATCTCTGCTCTAGAGATGTTTATTATTTTACTGAAGAGATGAGATGTTTATTTACACAAAACAAACTAGAGAACCACATAACATGCTATGTCAAGGATGGCTGCTGTGCTTTGCACAACTTCAGGAGTGCCATTTATACCATGATCTATGTGAGTGCCATCCCCTGGATTTGTGCAGTACACAGCCTACCCAGCCATACATGGTAGACCTGGAAATTATTTAAAGTCTTCATTTTCATTTATTTACCTCCCTGAGAGTAAGTGGTGCAAACAATAAAGCATTTCATTCCTTTTAGGATAACATCACAAAATATTAATTTCACCTATAGCCAAATTTGATCTGGCCCCAATCAACCTCTCCAGATTTATCTCTTGCTGCCACCCCTCCCACGTTACGTTTCAGGCCGGTATGAATTTATCATGATTTCTTCAACAGTCTGCAACAGTCATGCATCACTTCTCCAAGTCAGAAGCTTGGAAGTATTCCTGATTCCTCCATCTTCTTCACAATAATCAGTTGGTCTCCTAAATATCTCCTTAGACCTTTCACTTTCTTCTTTCCCTTTTGCCACTGCTGTTCTCCAGGCTGTCTTCACATCTGGTGCAGGTTCCTACAACAGCTTCCTAAGTGGTCTTCCTGCCTCCCATCTTATCTCTTTTCATCCTTTCTTCCCAGTATAATCAGAGTGATCCTTCTTGATAAAGTGCAAATTTGGCTGTCACTGTGCTGACATTAATGTTCAGATAAAATTCAGAATACTTAAAATAGTTTACTGGACCTTTCAGGACTTTTGTCTCATTAATCAGCTTTCTTTCTCCAAACTCCTCTCCCCATCTTGTACGTAGTCATAATGCCTTCTCAGTTTTATCAACATATCCAACTCTTCTCGGTTCTGAGCTTCATTTATACAGTCTCTTCTGGTTGGAATACTCTCCAATACTTCCTCTCTTCACTCCCTCCAATTTTTCAGCAGGTAATCTTCCCAAAAGCCTTCAGATCTTAACTTAGACCTCACTTCCCCTGGGTTGCCTTCCCTGTGTCCCTCAAAGCCTGGGTTAGATGCTCTACTGTATGTTTCAGAGCACCCTCTATTTCTCCCATAGTTGCACACATCAGAGTGTGTTTGTTTATCTCTCACAACCCCTTTCTGAGTTTCTTGAGGTCAAGGACAATTGTGTTTGACACCTTGTATATTCTTAATAGATAGTTTTTGAATGAATGTTGAATGAACTATTCATTCCATAGTAATTCTAAAATATATGATAGAAAAGGCTCAATCTATGGGGTCATGGAATCTTAAGTTTTTGTGCATCACAGTGGCAGGTACTGATTAATTAATGAATCACATACACTACTACTAATAAAATGTTGATAAAAAGTATGGTCAACATAGAGAATTGCTTCCTTTAGCACTTTTATTTATCAAGTACTTACTGGTGTTTATTTTTTCCCAGGTAATATTCCTAGCACTTTAGAAATTTTAACTTATTGTAATTCTCACAACAACTTTATGAGGTAGTCCTAGAATTTGTCACCATTTTACATATGAGGAAACTGAGACACGGAGATGTTAAGTAACTTTTCTGAGGCCCCACAGCTAGAAAGTGGCAGAACCCAGATTTGAACCCAGTCAGTCTCCCTCCAGATACATGCTTTTAATGATTTTGGTCTGTGGTCTCTCAACATAGGCAGTCATGTAACAAGCAAGGTGAGAGATTCCTTCTATTTCTAAAGCAGGAAGTTTCTTTTATATTCTCACTGGACCCCAAACAGAATGCCTGAGTCAGATGGTAACTTTGACAGTCAGAGGCAAATTCTTTGCTGTGTATTGGTTAATTGTGTGCAGAGGTCACTCCTTCTAAAACTTGAATGAACTATAGTAGCAGTTTCATAGTAAATGGTCACTTAGAAAGTAGTTTTAGATCAAAATAAAACATATTGTTGGAATTTAAACTTTTTAAAGCTTTGCAAATTTTACAGCAAATCTTTAACTAATTTTATAAGTTTATGATAGTTTTGAATAAAATTGGAAATTAAAAAATATATGGTAGTAATCACTTTAAGTCTAAAAATACAAAGAAAAGCATCAAAGGACCCTATCAAGAGAGTGAAAAGACAGCTCACAGAATGGAAAAATACATTTGCAAAGCATATATCTGATCAGAGATTAATATTCAGAATATATAAAGAACTCCTACAACTCAACAAGAACAAAAAAATCCACTTCAAAAATGGTCAAAAGACTTAAATAGATTATATTTCTCCTAAGATACACAAATGGTCAATAAGCACATGAAAAATGCTCAATATCACTAGTCATTGGGAAAGGCAAATCAAACCACAGCGAGATACCACTTCATGCCCGTTACAATAGCTATTATAAAAAACAATAAAAAATAACAAGAGTTAGTGAGGATGTGGAGAAATTGGAAGCCTTGTGCTTTGCGAATGGGAATGTAAAATGGTGCAGCCACTGTGGAAAACAGTTAGCTGGTTCCTCATAAAGTTAAACATAGAATTACCATTTGATCCCAGCAATTCTGCTCCTAGATATATACTCAAAAAAATTGAAAGCAGGGACTCAAATGGATACTTGTACACCAATGTTCATAGCAGCATTATTCACAATAACCAAAAAGTGGAAACAACCTAAAGGTCAATCAATAGATGAGTGGATAAACAAAATGTGGTATATACATACAGTGGAATATTATTCAGCCTTAAAAAGGAATGAAATTCTGATACATGTTACAGTGGAGGCATGCTATGGTGGATGAACCTTGAAAACATTATGCTAAGTGAAATAAGCCAGAAAAAAAGGACAAATGTTGGATTATTCCACTTATATGAGGCATCTAAAGTAGACAAATTCATATAGACAGAAAGTAGAATAGAGGTTACCAGGGGCTGGAGGCAGGGGGAAATGGGGAGTTATTGTTTCGTTGGTATAGAGTATCTGTTAACGATGGTGAAAAAGTTCTGGAAATGATAGTGGTGATGGTTGCACAACATTGTGACTTGACTTAATGCCACTGAATTGTACACCAAAAAATGATTAAAATGATAAATTTTATATATATTTTACCACAATAAAAATAAATAAAAAACAAAACAAAGACGGTAAGAGGTAACCAGGGCAACCAGAAATCTTTACCAAGAGTTAAATGGACCCAAAGGCCCAGTTTGCAGATACTTGTTTTTAAAGGAATAAAGTTGAGATGTTAAATGTCTTTATAAAACATCAGATTGAGGTAATATGCATATAAGTTATATACAGGTGACATGAGAATGAATGGGTTATTTTTTTGTCTTTGGAAATGTTTGACATTTCCGTCCTGACTTATACATGCAATTGGCATGCAAAATCGAAGTAATTAGGCCTACGGTGTGTTAAAAGGAATTAAAGAACTGTGATTATTTTGAGGCTATTTTATAATGTCCTCCATTAGATTATTAGTTTCTTGAGAGTAATAGCTGCCTTAACTCATAGGTGTAGTCCTGTTGCTTGCCACTTGGTAAACCCTGCTGTATTTTTTGAATGAATGACTGTGGGCAGGATCAGCGAGGTGGTTGTTTTTGGTTTTTTTTGCGTAACTGGATTGCAATGTAGGTATTAGCAGCAATGTCTCCAGTACAGCACTGGAACAAGAAAAATAGAAAAGGAACTCAAAGCTATAAAGTTGTGGGAGAGAGAGAATTGTAAAGATTTATCCTATAAGTTAAATTTCAGAAATACTTTCACACCATTTTATCAGTTTTTATAGAGTAGACAGAATTGTTTTACAGATAGAGTACAATATATAAATTATTATTTTTAATATTAGAGAGCACATGTTGGCTCCTTCAGTGAAGACCCAGTGAGGTCATTAGCTGCTCACTAGAGACCTTGTTTATCAGATATTCTAGCAACTATTAAGATTGTTGTAATTTATGGACTCTAAATTTTCATGCATTCGCTCCCCGAGGATCAATCACCATGGATTCCTAATAGACAGGCGGGTAAGGAAAATTTTCTTTTTGTGTTATATATGCTTCTTTTTTTCTTCCTTACTTCCCTCCCGCCCTCCCTCCCTTCCTCCTTCCTTCCTCAGTTCATCTTGCATCAATATCTGTATTTTTAGGACAAATCTGTAATTAGAATAACAAAGTCTCCACGTTTAATCTGTGTAAAAGATAAAACCATGCCCCTGGGGACTGATGATTATGAAGCATTAAAGAAGCAATTCAAGGACTAGAAATTCGGGGCAATATTTTCTCTAATAAGAATGTCCTTATTCAAACAAAGATATTTTAAACCGAAACTTTAGCTTTTACTTTTATAGGTTCAGAGATTGAAAATTTTTCAAAATTCTCATTGTGCTACTGTCTGAACTAAGAAATACAGGACAATTGTGATAGAGCAGAAGCATCCGCATAGAAGCCTAACTTTTTTGTTTTTTCCCAAAAATATATTTTATTGATGTCTTAGTAGTTTATAACACTGGAAGCCTAACTTTGATATTGAATACAGGAATAGAAGGAAGGGAATTGTATGTCATTTTATTGATCTTACTTTTGCTGGACCAGATACAGTGGAAAAATGGAGGAGAAAATATATAAAGCAGAAAATTCCTTTGAGTGTATGGACAAATGAAATACCTCTTGGGGGCTAAAATATTTTACTTCTAAAATTGCAAACTGAAATTTTCCAAAATTGAGAGACTTGTGATATGTTACCTAAATATTGTAATTAATAACAAACACTTATAATTAAATATTATAGACCCAGATAGATGAATTCATTCTTCAAATTCTTAAAAGTTCAAAGTTCTTGAGATTTAATTCAAAATATCTAGGTTGAATAACCCAGTATGAATTGATTTCCTAATTATGTTTCAAAAGACAATAAGCCACTGCTTTCCCATAAATATATCAAGTGAAAATAAAAGGAAATATCAGAATCATCAGGAAAAAATAATGAAACATAATTGTGATTCTTTTAAAACTATTCTAAGCATATTTGTACTTTATATTTTTTGGCTTCATTAATGTATTTATTATGAAACTTTAAATATATGTTAACACATTTAGCTTTTATTTTTTAGAGTATTGACTTATTTTACTTAAAATGGTGCATATTCATTATCAGGTTATATTCAACAACAACAACAAAAGCAACCCAATTAAAAAATGGGCTAAGGTCTTAAATAGACATTCAACAAAGAATGTATACCAATGGCCAGTAAGCACATAGAAAGACATTCACTATCATTAGTGCTAGGGAAATGAAAATCAAAACCACAATGAGATCCCACTTCTTGCCTGTTAGGATGGCTATTATTAAAAAAAAAAAAAAAAAGAAGAAGAAAATAACAAATACTGGTGAGAATGTGGAAAAATTTGAACCCTTGTACTCTGCTTGTGGGAATATAAAATGGTGCAGCCTCTGTGGAAAAGTTTAATGGTTTCTCAATAGTGATGATGATCACACACCATTGTAAATGTACTTAATGCCACTGAATTGTACATGAAAAATGGTTAAAATGGTAATTTCTATGTATATTTTACCACAATTAAAAAATGTTAAAAAAATCAAGTAATACACCAAACTACAAAGAAGACATCAACAAATCGTTTTAAATCCAACTTTTTAGAAAGAACCATGTTAACATTTAGTTATTATTATATAATGTCTAATATTAGTTATTAGACATTGATCATTCTAATACCTCATTCTGGGCTTTAGACTTTTTGTTGTGAGATATTTCAGGAATTATCTTTATAAAAAAGTATACATAATAATATAAGCAACACTTGTGAACATAGACACATCGATTTGTTTAACATGAGCTCTGACCTCGGCATGAGTAGGAGTCCTGTGTGGCTGCAAAGTTAACCAGCCTGAGTGGGATTCAGACTCGCAACTGTGGCCTAATATAAGATGATCTAACCAACTGAGACATAAAAATGATCACTAAATGAAACTGGAAACCACGAAAAGCCACAGGTCACGTCACTAAATGTATCTGTGATAAGCATCATTATTCTCTGCTTATGTTATTTGGTAGTACTGTTTATCTTATTTTGGTCTAATCCTAAATATTATTGTAAATGTTTTCCTTTTATTCTATTTCAAGTGTTTTTGGATATACCATCATAAAAGAATATTGGTCATATTTGCTTTTATAGATCACTGGAGTATGTTTTTAAAGAAAAGATGTAATAACATCAAGTTGAACAGCCTGCTGTAAATTCAGTAAAATTGAGAAAGTCAAGGGGCCCTTTGTTCCAGTTTGAACTCTGTCGTTACCTTTCTCGTAACCTTAGACTAAAACACCACCATTAAAGCACAAAGAGCAGTTAACTATTTTGCATATTTTATAGCAAGGCAAAGTTAGTATAAAGAGTTGGAATATGCAATAAAATGACCAAAATGCAATTATTATTTTTCTCCCTTTCCCCACCTCCTCAATTTCCAATATATATTATTTATTTAGCAATTTAAAGAATGTCTGAATTTCTAACTTTGATCCACCATTTATTAGTTGTGTGACAATTTCCTTAACCTTTCTCAGCCTTCATTTCCTTAACTGTAAAATAGACATAATATTAGGGCCTACTTCATAAGTTTGCTATGAGAGTTCAGTGAATTAATGTGGAAAAGTCCTTAAAACAATGTGTGCCTATAATAAGTGCTCGATAAATATGAGCTACTTTTATTATTGTTGTTGTGATGATGATATACCTACTATGTATTCAACCCTAGAATGAATATTATGAGAGCTAGTAATACAATATACTTCCTTATCTCAAAGAATTTATTTATTTGGAGATAATGGCAGAATCTGAATTTGCAGTCCTTCAGGAATGTGAGACCCTAGCCAAATGGCCCTCCTAGCTCTCCGGGCTCTGGAGATAGATCCTGATAAAGTATCTGTCATAAACTCTAAGTTCAGTTAGAATCAGAGAAAAGACCCAACAGTTGGAATCAGAGAAAAAAACAAACGGGAGACTTCATTGAGAGGAAAGGACCTGACCTGAGCCCTGAAACATAGGATTTGCAAAGGCTGGGGGAACCTGTCCCCCAACACCCCCCTCCCTACCCGCTACCGTGTGCTAGGTAGACGTTTTCCTACATGCTTCACAGCCTCTCTCCGCGTCCCTCGTGACAGCCCTGTCAGGTCCCAGAGCTAGTACCTGCCGAGTCAGGGCTTTAAACTCTTCTCTAACTCCAAAGCCTTTCTTCTTTTCATGCTGTGCTGCTGCTTGGATAATTACAGGTTGTATTATTGTGTGTCTTGGCCAGTTATATTCTTCTAAATATCCCATTAGTTTTTAGTGGATAATCTTTTTGTTTTCACTGATTTTTTTCCCCTTAATTTTCTTATCTGTATATATGCTGAATTGTATGTTTACTTTTTAATTTAAATTTTGCTGACTTCTGTTCTTTCATAACTTAACTCAGGTGTAATGTCTTTGCTGCGGCCTCTTCTTTTGGATGTGGTCCCGACCATTCAGCAGACGGCTGCTCTCGCTCTTGGGAGGCTGGCTAATTATAATGATGACCTGGCAGAAGCAGTTGTGAAGGGTGACATTCTTCCACAGCTTGTCTATTCATTGGCAGAACAGAATGTATGAGTTTTCTAAAAATAACTTATATGTTTTTTATTTTGGATTTAAAAAAATCTGATGGTTTGGGTACAGTTGCAAGCTTGTTGGCATTAGAATTATTAGGATATTTTAATATAACTTTCAATTCTTTGAACTGTGCATGATAATATTTTAAGGGTATTTTACTTTGGGATTGATATGCAGCTTTTCTTCATTACTGTTAATATAAGGAGAAAACAGATTAAAATTTTTTTAATGGAATATATAATAAAGCAGTATTTCTGTGTTTGGGAGTATTAAAGTTATAGGATCAGTCTTAGAAAGGTGATGGAGCTCTAGGCAAATAAAACATTGTTTTTAGCAATCCTTATATATAGGTGAAATCTGGGTAATGGAAACTGTAAGAAACGGCTTTGAAGCAAGGGGGAGAGAAGGATCCAAAAGGAAGAAGGATGTGTGTAACAGAAGGTTTGATAAAGCATTTTTTTTTTTTTACCAAGTATGCAAGCATGTCAGCCCTTTTAAGAATCATCTAAGAGTGCCCCCATTTTTTTCCCCACCTATCTTGTTCCACTCTAAATTTCTGTGCAGTGCCACCTAACAATAGATAAGGACCTTCCTATAGGTAGGGTCTTTGCATTCTGTTCATTGCATTCTGCTAGTTTATCATAACCTAGGGATATATCTTTCTTGACATATCTTTAGGATTAAATTCTTATTTGTGTAACATAAGGACAGACAATCCAGTTAAAAAATGGGCAAAGGGGGGCTGGCCTGGTGGTGTAGTGGTTAAGTTCGTGCACTCTGCTTTGGCGGCCCAGGGTTCACAGGTTTGAATCCTGGGCGCAGACTCACACACCACTCATCAAGCCATGTGTGGTGGCGTCCCACATAAAATAGAGGAAGATGGGCATAAATGTTAGCTCAGGGCTAATCTTCCTCAGCAAAAAAAAAAGAGGAGGATTGGCAACAGATGTTAGCTCAGAGCCAGTCTTCCTTTTTTGTACACACAAAAACATGGGTAAAGGACTCGAACAGACATTTATCCAAAGAAGATGTACACACGGCCAGCAAACATGAAAAGATGCTCAGCAGCACTAATCATTAGGAAATGCAAGTCAAAACCACAGTGAAATATCACTTTACCTACTAGGATGGTCATAATAAAAAAGGAAAATAACAAGTGTTAGTGAAGATGTGGAGAAATTGGAAGCCTCATACATTGCTGGTAGGAGTGTAAGATGGTACAGCTGCTATGGAAAACAGTTTGGCAGTTCTTCAGTAAGTTAAACATAATTACCATATGACCCAGAAATTCTATTCCTAGTTATATTTCCAAAAGAATTAAAAACAGGTGTTCAAACAAAACTTGTACACAAATGTTCATAGCAGCATTATTAACAATAGCCAAAAGAATGACTGGATAAACAAAATGTTATATATCCATACAATGGAATATTATCAGTCATGAAAAGGGATGAAGTACTGCTATGTGCTACAACATGGATGAACCTTGAAAATGTCATGCTAAGAGAAAGAAACCAGACACAAAAGGCTACATATTGTATGATTCCGTTTGTATGAAATATCCAGAATACTCAAATCCATTCAGACAGAAGCAGAGTAGTGGTTGCTGGGGGCTGGAGGGAGAGGGGGATGAGGAGTGGCTGCTTAACACATGCAGGGTTTCTTGTTGGGGTGATGAAAATATTCTGGAACTAGATAGGGGATGGTCGCACAACATTGTGAATGCACTAAATGCCACTGAATTATACACTTTGAAATGATTAAAGTGGTAAATTTTACGTTATGTGTATTTTACCAGAATTTTAAAAAATATACACAAATAGTAATTATTTTAAAATTTGCCTTAGTTTTTTATAGATTGAAGAGTCATTTACTAAAGACTGTTTTGTCTCTGCAAGGAGTCACAGAAATTTTATTTTACTTGTAGTTTTCCTTCAGTCATCACATTCTGTTAGACTTTCTTCTTCCGGGACTCTTAGCTCATTCCTTTAAGGGCCGGGTCTCTGTTTTGGTATCCCATAGAGAGGGTTCTTAATAGAAGTTTCTAAGTGTGAATGAATGTCCATTAGTTGTAAAGGGCTGGAAAGTGAGGAGAAAGTGAGAATGTGAAGCATTATTCACATGCTTCTGTCTCCTTCACCTGCCAGTCCTTTAACTGGTTTCCCACTGGAGATTAACCTCTTCTTTATGAGGTACAAAGTCCTCTGGTTTTGCTTTTGCTTTTTTTTTTTTTTTTTAAGGCCAAGGAATGGGAGAGAAGAGAGGAATTTGGGGAAGCGGAAATTAGGAGAAAGGGAGAATGAGATCAGAAAGTGAATTATAGGCACTGTAGTAAGTAGTGACTGTTGATGCCTAATAAACTGTGAATTTGAAAATTCTGCAATATAAAAAGTCAAAGTAGCTTAAGATAATGACAAGAAATGTATCACATTATTCCACAATTATAAGAAAATAATCTATGGAAAGCTATTTTAAAACTCTTCTAATTTTTTTTAGATTGGCCCTGAGCTAACATCTGTTGGCAATCTTCCTCTTTTTCTTTTTTCTCCCCAAAGCCCCAGTAGATAGTTGTATGTCATAGTTGGACATCTTCTAGTTGCTCTATGTGGATGCTGCCTCAGCATGGCTTGATGAGCAGTGAGTAGGTCCATGCCTAGGATCCAACTGGCGAACCCTGGGCCGCCAAAGTGGAACGTGTGAATTTAACTGCTATGCCACCGGGCTGGCCCCTCTAATTTTTATAATAAATTAGTAGATTTTTGGTTACTGACATATAAAATTAGACTTTATAAGAAATATTTAAATATCTATGTATGTTAACATTTAAGAAACTAAAGAAATATATCAAATCAAAACATCATTACTAACAGCACATTTCTTTTGTTTTTTTTTTTTTCTCGTGAGGAAGATTAGCCCTGAGATAACATCTGTTGCCAATCCTCCTCTTTTTGCTGAGGAAGATTGGCCCTGGGCTAACATCCATGCCCATCTTCCTCTATTTTATACATGGGACGCCTGCCGCAGCATGGCGTGATAAGTGGTGCGTAAGTCCGTGCCCGGGATCCGAACATGTGAACCCCAGGCCACTGAAGCAGAGTGTGCGAACTTAACCACTAGGCCACTGGGTCAGCCCCCATAGCATGTTTCTTATATCAACATGTACTGATTTTTGAGATACAGTATGTTAAAAATATACTTTATGTATTTTCTCTCTCCTGTAATTTTGTTGTACCTTAATATTTTAGCTGAAGTAAGTGGAATGCTTTCAAAACAGCTGCTGTAGTCACCCAGTCACTTTTTAGTAGTCACTGTAAAGAAATAGAAATTCAGACCCTGAAATAGGGAGTTATTTGGGTTCTGTTAATAAAAGGAAGAGTTAGGAGACCATTACTGTGTCATTATACTAACCATAAAACAACAGTGAGTGTTATAACCAAATACTTCCTATACATTTGATTTTTTAAATTATATGAAGAAAAACATGTCAGCCTTGTCTTTCAGTTTTATTTTATCATTTCTTAATCAGATAAAATTTATATACAGAAAATATAAATATGAAGAATTACTTAAAATTCACATAATGGTAAGTCACTTGTATTTATCTTTTTAAAAAAGCATTTCTAAGAGGGGATAAATAATATATCCCATTGTTTGGCAAGTTGATTTGCCAGGAAATGTCTTAAAATGCATCATGAATGTTTTGCCTTTATGTTTATCTGACGGTTGGGAAGTGCATTTGGAGCATGGTTGTTATTTCAGGATAACCTGGGATGCAGCAGGATTAGTTGAGGTCATGAAAGCCCTGCCATGCTTAGAGACTGAAAGCAGGGCGAACTGGTCAGTTGACCGAGAGTTCAGTTGCACGTGCTAACAATCTAAGAATTCCCATGGGTCAAACACCTTTCAGTGTAATGCAGATACATAAAATCTCATTATTTTATGAATTTGTAGGAAACACAATGTCTATATTTTATTTCATATAATTTCCAAATGCATGTTTCAGAGTAAAACATTTGCAATGTAATCTAAGACTTACATTGTTCTAGGTAGTTACTGAACAAAAGCAATGAGGGAACATCAAAAAGTCAAAATGATTTTGCAGGACTTTTTCATCTTTTGTATTTAAAACCTGTTTAGCTTTATTTATATTAAAGTCATTTTTATGCTGGTTTTGGTCTGTTTTAACTTCCGGTTATGTAAGTGCTCAGTTCACTTTGGGTTTTGTCTATTTTATCCTCATAGCGTTTTTACAAGAAAGCAGCTGCCTTTGTGCTACGAGCAGTTGGTAAACACTCTCCTCAGCTAGCTCAGGCAATAGTGGATTGTGGAGCACTGGATATGCTGGTGATATGCTTGGAAGATTTTGACCCTGGAGTCAAGGAGGCTGCAGCCTGGGCACTTGGATATATTGCAAGACATAATGCAGGTAATGGTGCATGTCTTAAAATAGGATTATTAAAGTTTAGATTTATTAGGTAAATCCGGTTTTGCCTAGTAAACCATGGATGGGGTTTTAATGATGTTTCTAATGTATTTTATGGGAGATAAGTTTTGAATGATGGCCAGGTTGTTTGGATCACATGTTCACAAATCTATACATTTCAGTCTTTATCTTAGTAAGCAGAAGAGAAATTTGAAGATGGAAAGAGAGAGGGGGTTGATGGGGAGAATGAGATATTGATTGATTCTCAAAGACCTTGGTAAATTGGTTCAGTTAAAAAAATGATTCTAGTTTGTCACCCCTCAGGGGACATTGGGTCTTCACTCTCACCCAAGATAGGGTGCTCCAAACCACCCAGGAGCCGTATCATGTGAGTGAGTAGTAATGTTGAAAAGATGTGGACATGATAACTTTCTAGAACATAATTGTATTCAGTCCATACTGGGCAGGAAGGAGAAGGAAGAGAAGGAGCACCTTCTCTTATAAACTGACAGCTCAGTGAAGTCATCAAGAAGGGGCCTGGGCCTCTTGTGTGAATTGTACTGGCACATCCAATTAGTAAAAAGTACACAGGAAACAAAATTGTCCCCACTCTGCAGAAGTTGCTAAATAATATGAACAAATAACAAGAAAATACAGTTTTTAAACAAACATATGTAAAAATGATCAACTTTGCTAGTAATCAAAGAACTGCATATTAAAACTTCAATGAAAATATCTTTTCCCACCTATTATTATTTGGGGGAGGAAAGAGTAAAGCAGAAAGATAGCTAAGTGATTAAGAGCACTGTGGCATTAGACAGGGTCTGAGTTTGAGTCCAAGTTCTACTACTTAGTTGCTGTGTGGCCTTGGACATGGCTTTTAAACTTTCTAAACCTTAACTTCCTCATTTGCAAGAGAGTAGTTAAAAGTAGCTATTTCAGAGATTTGTGGTGAAGATGATGAGATAATATGCATGAAGCACTCAGACCAGTGCTTGGCACATGGTAAATATTCGATAAATGTAACATATTAGTATCGATACTGAAGGTTGGAGAGAACATGATGATGTTTCTGCCCATTGCTGGAGGAACTACAAATTGTATAAACTTGTGGAAAGCAGTTTGACAAAACTAATCTAAGTCATCAAAGAATTCTGCTTTGGGAATTCATCCTAAGGAAAGAATTCCACAGAATGAAAAAGCTATATTCATGAAAATGTTATCGTAGCATTATTTGCATTATCAAAAAAACTCGAATAATTGGCAGGCATTTAGTGGTTAAATTATGGTAGTTTTACTTAATGGAATCTCATTCAACAAATTAAAAAGGTAGTTATGAATTCTACATGGTAACATGGAAAAGTGATTATTATGTTAAAAAAAGACAAAATTGTATATAACAATTATAATAATATGAAAATAAGCTATGTGGACAGAAATTACAAAGAAATACATGCTTGTGTTACTAAAGTGGTAGAATTAAGGATACTTTTAGTTCATTTTCCAGATTTTTCAGTGTGTATGTATATATAAAATAATAGCTACCATTTATTGAGTAATTACTATGTGCCTGGCTCTGTGCAGTAGGCTTCAGATACATTATCTCATTTTGATTGCAGCTACCCTTAGGGTAGGTATTACTCTCCCTGTTAAACAGAGGAAGAAAGTGGAACTTAGAGAGGATACCTGAAGTTATGTTAATGGTGGAACCGGAATTTGAGTCTAAATCTGACTCAAAAGCCCATATTAATTATTGTACCACACAGCCTTACTGAATACTTCTTGAAAGAGTATTGAAGAAATTCAAAACAGAAACAGGAAGAGCCTCTCCCATGTTATGTTTAATTCCGTTCTTAAAAAGGTGACACTATCAGACACAAAAAAGAAATAAAATGATATCAAAGTAAATTGAGAAAGAAAACTATTGTCATGCTTAGAATGATTCAGAATTAAAATATTAAAATCATTTCCTTAATATCTGGATTTTGGTTTTCCAGATAGGTTCACCTTAGGACCATTGTTTAATACATGTTGATTGAGAAAACGAAGGCAGTGTTTTAGATCAGAAGCTGGTTATCATGGGGAAACTACATATGAGCATATTTAGTAAGTTTTTTTTAATGTCAGAGGACTTTATGGCAAACAGATTGTAACAAGAGTATTTCAAAGGGTGATGCAGAAGAGCTTTGAGGGACAACTGGACAGATACACTCTCAGGCAGGTGCCCACAGATGACCTTGCCAGATCTCCCTTTTGTTGAGTCTGAGGCTAAATGATTATCTATAGTTCATAAATAGGATCTGTCTCAGGGATTCCATTCCAATTTCTTGCTATAATCTGGCTCCCACATGGAATTCCCACTGGAATTTCAGTATTTCACAGTAGTCAGGGGCCTGGGACCCAGAAGCTCCCAGAAGAGATTACTGCAAAGATTTCTCAGAAGGAAAGGGAATTGTTATCTAGCGAGCAATAAAAGAAGTCATCATTCGCATCCTGAATATCAGTGAAAATAGAGGATTTACCTCCAAATAACCTGATTTCTTTCTCAACGATTTCCTAAAAATGGAGTAGATTGAGATTAATGGGAGGACATTCATTCAGTGTTTTCTTCTTAGTATTAGTAGCAAAATGTTTGATTAGACAGTTTAAGAAATATAAACCTTAAATAGAGATGTAAAAGAAATAACGTATATCTTTAAGGGCAATAGAAGGAAAAAGTATATAGGATATAAATAGGAAATAAAAATAAGCATACAATCAGTAGAAGAGAGAAACCAATGGGTGTCATCTGACTTTTCCGTATTTGCAAAATACAGTTTCTAAAAGTTATTTCTTGTATAGATTTTGAAGCATTTTACAGATAACCAAAGAGAATTGGGGGCTAACAACCAGAAATGGGGGTGTTGTGTTTTTTTTAACTCTGTACAAATTGTGTCATTAAATTTCTAAGATTAAATCACCAGTTACTGAATACACTTGATAATATGTATAAAATAAATAAGCTATTTCTTTATATTTTTTTCTTGCTCCTTAATAAAGACTGAGGTAGAATTCTTCTCAGATTGGTTGTCTCTCTTTTTCCTTCTTGCTACACTCTCCCATGCCGCAGAATTATTCTATTAACATATTTACCCAACCAGTGTCAAATCTCTCACTATTTCCAAGGACTAGTCCTGCTTTTGGAGGGTGTGGTCAGGAGCCTGTGCCAGCTGGAAGTGTGAGGGGGGAGGCGGAAGGAACCGTGGGGCCTTGTAGCCACAGTGCTTCCTCGGCTGCTGGAGCAGCCAGTGGGAGGGCCCAGGCAGGCGCTTCACGTGCCCCAGGCCCTCGTTTGCTGCTCCCACTGGGCAGCCTCTCTTGACTTGTTACCATTCCTAGCACAGCAGCTTTGTGGAGGAGCACTTCCAGTGGACTGGTGGTGAGAGCGTGGCAGCAATGAGAGTACTTGGGACTGAGATGAAGCAATAGCCTGGCTGGAAGTGTGAGGCAAGAGGAGCCAGATAAGTGTTTTGTATGCACGATCTTCCACATTTGGGCTCAAAAATTAGTTTTAGATGTTTATTTTTGGAGCTTTAGCTAAAAATGCTGTCTTTTATAAACTTGGTTTCGTAAACTTTTGCTGTCTCAAAGTAAACTTTGGCTGTTCTCAAGCCTGACAGAGAAATTTGATTAGGTGATCTACAATGTTTTAATTATTGATATAATTGTCATATTATGGATGAGGAAACTGAAGTAGAGAGGTTAAAGGACTTATTCTAGTCAGACAGCAATTTACGGTGGAACTGCTTGGCAATTACTCAGAACCTTTCAGAAATTCTTCCTTTTTGTAGGGTGAAAAAGGAAAGTGAGAGCTCATCATTCTTTGTTTTAAGCTCCCTAAGTAGCTAAAAGTCTTGCTAGATACCTCTGTGTTTAATCCCTGCTGGCTGGTTTCCACATGTGTGACTCTTCTTTCTCCTTTAGACCTGATTTAGGTCCTTAGGACCTAAATCAAATGAGAAATTTCCATTCCGGCTCAGGAGCAGTTAGGGGATGAGATTGCTGCAGCCAGAGATGAGCAGTGCTTACAGGAATTGGCTGATGGGACACTACAGAAACATTTAGTAGTTTATATCCTATTTACTAAATAGATAATGTAAGGAAGGAATCCAGACAGAGCTGGCCTGCCTGATTCTTTTCTATCTCGTAGAGAACGATGAAAGGAGAAGAGAATTTTAAAATTCAGAATTTTTGCAAATATTCTTCTCATGCCACCCATATATAAATACCAACAGCCTACATCATGTGGAACAGGCTTAGGAAGCAGTAATTAACCTTTTAAAAATCCACATATTAGTGACAAATATCTGAGATAACTAGGGACTTTGTACTGTATGTCTTAAGAGTGAGGATGGACTGGGAGAAGGGGACTAGAGCCTGGTAATTAAAAATTATTTTAAAAGCCCTACAGACAACTGTCTTTACTGATGCCTGTAGATAATAATGTTGATTTCTGTACCATCTTTTTCTTTTTATAACTTATTTTATCCTTTTGGGGTTGAGGAACACATAAGCATAGAGGCAAATGATGTATATGGGATTATATATATTATATAGCACATCTATTTTGATCCTAACATTTATTTCTGCAAACACTTTTCTATTTATTTAGGTGGTGGAGAAAAAAGATAAAATGAAAATAAATGTCTCTTCTATGTTCTTTGGACATAGAGGCCAAATGTGTTAAACAAAGTAACATTTTAATTATAACTTTACACAGTAGTTACCTAATTTGTTAGTCATTTTTAGGGTTAGTTTGTGTGGTGGTAAAAAGCTATGTTGTGAGTTCTTCTGTATTTTTATTTATTGTAATTTTTAAAGTTAGGAACTCTTGGTTAATAAAATCTTTTGAGTTTTTTGCATTTTTTTTAGAATTCAGAATTTGGAACAATAAAATATAATTCTGTAATCTCAGATCGCTAAATCACTGAGACCTATAACTTTATATATAAGGCTAGCAAACAATCTCTTTAACACCACGATCATCATTGTAATTATCAAAAAGTATTGGAGGCACTTACGTGTGTGTTACCATGTCTTTTTTTCTGCACAAGGTAAAATAGGTTGGCTAATATCTCATCTCTAGGACTTTACAATCTCAGATAGAAAAAGTGATACAGATGAGCATAAAGGTCATCCAGGCAGCTGGGCAAACATCAAACAGAAATGAACTGTCTTGAGAGTATGTATAATACATTGAGTATTCTACACTGGACCAAGTGAAAGATGAATCATGAGTTATGTTTTTGTACCATGGCAGAAAAGGGAATCCTTATTTTCTTCTTAGGAACTTTGTTACGTTCAGATAACCACTGACCAGACTTCGGGCATAGAAACAAAAGGAAGAAGTGACATTGATAGTGCAGTTGTAGGCGGGAGGAAAGCCCCCCACCCCACAAAATACTTCCTCCCCCTGATGGCACCTAACATTCTTTTTGTCTAAGGCTTTGTTTCTGTGTAGTGCAAATACCTGTGAGAGAAATGTCACTGAATGTACTGAGTGGAGAAAGAGACGGATATTTGTATCTTAGTGGTTTGGAAATAAACCAAGTTTGAACAGAGTATCATAACATATTTTTTTAGTTTAAATAAAATTGTTTGTTGAACTTGGCTTATTTTCCAGTCACTAGTGTGTAAATCCTCCTAACACCTTTTAGATATTGAAGGGAAAAACACTTTTGTTTACATCTGAATTTCTAGAAGTACATTAGGCATAGTGTACTTGACTGAAATTTGAAAGTACTCCAATTAAGCATTTCACAAACATCTACAAAAGAGTTTAGCTATTAAAAGCTTAGGACTTTGTCAGCATAAGAATTGTGCTTTGGAATAAGTCATGTTCATCATCTTATCTTACAGTAATTTTAAAATCCACTGTCTACAGGAAAAGAATTGCTGTATAATCACCATGTTGTCTGACTGATTTTGCACAATTTTTGGGGCCTACTTTGCTCTTATCTGTGGTTTTAAATGAATGAACCAACATGCTGTAAAAATGTAGTATAAGTTCATTGCATACACGCATTTTGCTTAAGTTAGGACCTCTGGCCTTGAAAAGGTATTAACTTCAGTTTTTTAACCATTGTGTCATAGTTCTGTTACTAGACATAGAATATTTCTCTATATCTCCTTTGATTTCACACCACAGTTTTACCAATATGGTAGCCGCTGGTCACATGTCACTATCGCATACTTGAATTGTGGCTAATGTATCTAAGGAACTAAATTTTAAATTTTATTAACTTTTAATTAATTTTAAAAATTGATAATCAATTCAATTATTGGAAAAATTTTATGCATGATTAGATATGTGAATCTACTTTTTCCACTGAGAATTTTGTGAAATCTAAATACAGATTATTTCCAATGAGAATTTAACAGCTGAATTGAGACACGCTGTAAGTACAAAATACACACTGGATTTCTAAGACTTGGTACTAAAAAAAGAACGTGAAATATCTCATTAAAATTTTAAAATATTGATTACATGTTGAAATTATAATATTTTAGATATATTGCATTAAATAATGTATATTATTAATATATATTAATAATATATATTATTAAAATTTTATATATTTCTTTTTAGTTTTTAAATGTGGCTACTAGATAGCTTAAAATTACATATGTGGCTCACATTCCTAGTGGACAGCACTGACTTAGAATTACTGTGCCTGTGCTTTGTGGTTATTTGTTAAAAGGTAATATGGGGTAATGCCGTCTTAGACAGTCATACCTAATATTCAAGTTTATTAATCATTGTAACTAAACCATAGTCTGCAGTAGGTTAAGGAATATGGAACTGAAAATACCATTTGTGGAGAAGTGAATGATGATTCAACTTTGAGCAATCACTTACTTGATGTAAGGGCTAAAGTGTACTTTATAAGTGACCAAACTACCAGTCTCCACATTGTCACTGGGGGTATATACTGATACGTCCCCTTTGGAAAACAATATTGCAGTGCATATTGCATTGACCTATATGAAATTGCCTATATTCAATTGGTTTTGACTTAACAAAAACAGCAGTTTCATGTGGTTTAATCTAAAAATATGAGAACCTCAAAAAATGTCAACATCCTTCCCCTCAGTAATTTCACCTCTGGGCCTCTATCTTAAGTAAATACACACATGCACACACATGGACGTGTATGCATGTATGTTTGTATAACCTGTGGAGTTATGTATGTATGACCTGTAGTAGTCAGCCTCCAAGATGCTCCTCAAAGATCCTGTGTCCTGGTATTCACACCCTTGTATAGTCCCCTCCCACATCAGGATTGATCTGTGTGACCACTAGAGTATGGCAGAAGTGATGGTATGTCTTTTCTGAGAATAGGTGACCAGCTATAAAAGATGGAAACTTCTGTTGTGGGGTTGGTCTCTCTGTCTCTCACTGCTTGCTCTGGGGGAAGCCAGCTGCTGGCATGAGGACACTCAGCCTATGGAAAGGCCTACGTGGTAAGGAACTGGGGACCCCAACTGCCAGCAGCAAACTGGAGCTTCCCAAGAACTGCAGGAGTGAGCTTGGGAGCAGATCCTCCCCGCGTTGTGTCTTCAGATGACTGCAACCACAGCTGACCGTGTAACAGCACCTGCATGAGAAACTGAGCCAAACCCACCCAGCTAAGCTGCTCCTGGATCCCTGATCCACAGAAAGTGTGAGATGATAAATGGTGGTGTTTTAATAATCTTAATGCACAAAGTTCACTATACTGTACTTTATAATGGCAAAACTCCAAACCAATTAAATGTCCTAAAGTGGGGGAAAGGTTAAGTAGACTATGGCATGTTTACTCAGTGGGATATTATGCAGTTATTAAAAATGCTTGGCTCCATCCTCAGGAATAAAGGTGGACAGTGCAAGCCCACAAGTAGCTTCAAGGAACCACTCAGAGGGAATGGCACCAAGAACTGCTGACAAGGGACCACTTTTATAAAAACACTGTGTAAACTTCCTAGCCCTCCAATGTTTCTTTTCTGTTTCCTCTCTCCTTTGTGTGTTCTTGTAGAGAATTCCACCAGGGCACCTCTCGCCCTTTACTATTTAGCCTCCTCCATCAGCCTGAGCTCCTTGAAGGCAGGGACTTGACAACTGGGCCAGAGCAGAGAATGAATGCCAATGAAGTCTGAATAATAAAATATGCATTTTACATTTAAGTTTTTCTTAAAACAGAATGTAAAATTGTAGGTGGAGTGAAACTACAACTATGGTTGCAATATTATATAAAGCAAGTGGAAAACAAATGAAAGAGCTTCTAGATACAAAAAGCATATTTTGTAAAGATCTGATTCCAAGTAATTTATTGTTATTTTCTCCATTACAAGGGCACTCCAGACTACTCTATAGTTTTGCCTTATTCCATTCAGCTTAGTCTTAGCTGTTAAGTAGTTGTAAGTCAAAAACTAAAAATTACTAAAATTGGGGTTTTAAAAATTGCCTTAAATCTTATGCTACCTATTATCTTTCAAGGCCATATTGAAGTCTTTATCTTTTTCCACCTTCTCTTTCTCTGGTCTCCACTTCTTGACTTTTTCTTACCATATTTTAAAGCTGCTTTTTATATTTGAGCCCTGTAAGAGTGTGCAGTCCATCCCAGCTGATTGTAATTTCTTACTAAGGCCCCCATTAACTCCAGATCAATGGCTTATTTGACTCACTTGACTTTTTAAAGGAGCCAGAATTATTTAGCCTTCAAAGCATATGTATGTATGTTAACCCTTAATCTCTCAAACACTCAAGCCATGTGTAAGGATTAGACCAATGGCTCTGAAGATTGGGTGGAGAGAAGTGGGGTAGAAATGATGAGAGTAGGAAAAATGACATTTGTTAATAGGGGGAGATAAAAATCATTAGACTTTTTCGTCATAATATGCAAATTCCCTCTCCACCCTTTTCTCACTCCCACCTGCAATTGGAGAGTCAACCTCTCAGCTCAGAATTCTAGCTACAGTGAGTCATTGTTACCTTTGAAAGGATGTTGGCTCTCTCAGATGTGCTGGTGAAGAATAAAGGTTTCTGTGGTAGCCAGCATCCATGACGGCCCCTAATGATGCCTGCCTCCTATTATTCTCCTCCTTGCGTAGTCTCCTCCCACATTGTACCAGTGAAATATAGCAGAAGTGAGGGGATGTCACTTCTGAGGTTAGATTATAAAAGACTGCAGCTTTTGTCTTGGGTTCTCGCTTTTGGATCACTCACTTTGGGGCAGCCTCCTCATGAGTAGCCTACGGAAAGGCCCCAGAGATGGCAAGGAACTGAAGCCTTCTTCCAGCATTCCCATGAGTGTGCTTGGAAGCATGTGCTCTAGACCTAGTCAAGTCTCAGATAATGACAGCCCCAGCTGACTTCTTGATTGCAGCCGAGTGAGAGGTCACACCTGAACCACCCAGCCAAGCTGCTCCCAGATTCCTGACCTACAGAAACTATGAGAGAATAAATATTTCCTGTTTGAAAGTGCTAACTTTGGTGTGATTTGTTACACAGCAGTAGATAACTAAACCAGTTGTAAACAGCTGGGTTAGACCTAAAACGAGACAAATTTCTTCTACATTGGAGGTGACATTACTAAAATCATACTGAACTATAGCCAGTCAATAACCAGCTTTGGCAATGGCAATACCATACTTGTTTTTACTATAATTCACTCAATCATGAAAATTTTGGTTAAATGGGATGACTGATTATTATTAACATAAGACTAATATCATATGTGGTAGCCAATTTTTAAATATTTTTTTTAACCTTTATTTTAAAAAGATTTTGAAGTGATATAGCTATATATGTTACATCCAAATGTGAAAACCAGCCTATCTTTAATACATAGGGCCACCTAAGTACAAAGAAATGATGATTCATGACTTTCTTTTACTTCTTAATGAAACAAATATAACTTTTTGTTGGGCTTCAGAACAGTGAGTTAAAAGCAGTGTTTGAAAAAATAAAGAGCAATAAAGTTAAAAGACATGAGTTCTTCAGATATTTGATCTGCATAATTATTTTTGAATTAGTGTGCTAAATATTTTTTTCCTTCCCTTTTTCCTTTTGGAGAGCCTCTTAATTTTGAGTCCTTTTTATGAGTCCTTATGATGGATCACTTAAATTTTGCTTAAATTCTCTCCTACATCTGTTATGAGCAGAAAAATTAGTTGAATATCCTAATATATGTTTAGATTAATCTTTTTTTGCAGGCCAATTTTTAGATTTTCATCAATTTCGTGGAATTCTCCTCTGAACTTTCTTATATAACCACTATAGTGGTTCTTTCTTTACGACTCCAAAACGTGACTTCAGGAATCAAAGGTAGAAAGAACGTCACCTTTCCACATCCAGAAAGCCCCCACAGGTTGCTTAGGAGGTGTAAGGTTAAGCCTAGCATTGTAAAATGGTGGCTTCAGGCTCTCGCTGGCCCACAGATGGATGAGTTTTATTTGGCCTACACTATGTTGTCTCACATATTCAAAAAAAAGTTGCCAACACTTAAAAACCAGGCAATTTCACATTAAAAATCAGATTTCTGACTTCTCTTGAAAAAAATCAAAAGATCTGACAAGAGTAGTCCTATATTCCTCCATGGCAACGCTGGGCTGAATTAAGTACTTGCTGCTCCTAGGAGTAGCTGGTGCACGTACTTTTCCATTTTATGACTGCTCTCCAACTCGGTACTGATTGTACATCCTCTGGCTTCATTTATTTTAGTTAACTTGCCTGGGCCCTGTAGGCATTTGAGTTTCCCCACTCCTGATCCAAACAAACAACTAGCCATGACTAGAGGAGAGGTTGAGGCCATTGTGAGCACTATTAATGCAAAATCACTTCTGCCTGATTTACCTAGTTTTACCTCTAACAGCTGTGCCTGTTCTCTGCTGAGGAGCATTCCTCTCTCCTCTCTCCCTTGTAGTCAACATAAAGTCATTTCTAATAGTCCATTCATCCAGCTTTAGATAGTACTAATTTTATGAATGTTGATATTAAAAGTCCTCCCTTTTGTCCGTGTCTCTTTTTGTTTTAAAATTAAGCCTAAAGTTGTACTGAGCTTTTTTGATTATTCTAAATTAAAGGTTTTGATCCATTTAAATTGTAACACTCTACACCCATTAGTGAGGGAGCACTACAAGATCAACCTTTATTTTGTTAGGAAAAAATCAAAACCAAAAACCAAAGGTCTCAAGAACAGCACAGAATAAAATTCTTAAGGCAAAGAGAAGCAAAGAGCTGTCACCCAACATTTTCACATTATTAGTATACAAAAATTACATATGCACATAAGCCTCATAAACGTTTTGAGAAAGACTAATGGGAAAACAGAGGCAGAGAGAAGAGTGATGAACGAGCTGTCCCAGTCCCTCAGGGGAGGCTGCCTCAATTCCTTCACTCAACAATGGGCTTTCATGAAGCCAAACAGAACTAGTTATTCCTGTACTGAAAACAGCTGACCGTCAAATGTGGGGCCTGTCTATTCAGTTGTCCACATGTATGCAATGAATGGCTTTAATTACTATTTATGATTAGGGAAGATGCTATGGGATAGTTTTATCCCCTCTGACAATTTGCAATCTAAAAAATGTTAAAAATGAATGTTAATATTTAAAAAATGTAATATCTTAACATAAATGTAATAAGGGTATGAAGGCAAGAGGGAAAGTGAAAAAGTAAATGGATAATATTTCTAGTATATACTAGTAATTCTTCAAAGAATAATTATACACTCCTAATATTTTGTTTAAAGGAGACATACATTCTCACCATTTTTTTAAAAAAGAAACTTTCTGCCATATTGAGAAATAAGCTAAAATGTTTATATTTATTTTTCCTTTATAAAAGTAATGTTAGTATACTTAGCCCCAGGAGTAGCTGTATGTATGGACAAAAAAACATGCTCATATTTCTTAAAAATATATAATCATATTGAAGAAAATTGGCAAATAAAGAAGAAAAACATATCACCAGTCATACCATCAACCCAGTATAAATCCTGTTAGTATGTTGGTATAACATGTAGCTTTTTTCTCTGCATTTTTCTTTGCATAACTACTTTTAATTTCCTCTGAGTATATGATTATGTCACATTATTGCACTAATAGAAAATGTATTTTTTAAAAAATTTTTTTGAAGATTCACTTAAAATTTAAAAATGAGGCTAAGATTTTTCACATATTGAAGATAAATTTCTTGTCTCACTGCTTTTTTTTTGGTCAGACCTATTATGAGCATCTGAGTCTGTACATATCAATCTTTGATTTCATAAGCATGATAATTAATTGAACCAAACTCATTTCCAGATTGGAGTTTAAAAATGAGTTCCGTGGGATTTCTCCTGTGGGAAGTTATTTTTAAATATGTCAGAATCTTGTATGTGTTTTGGTTTCTGCTGCCTTTTTTTATAATAAAAAAGTATAGGAAAAAAGAAAAAGGGAGAAGGAAGTAAGGTGGAAGCACTGCCTGAAACGGACGTGTATACATTTTCCCCAAACTCCAGACTTGACTCCCAGCTCTGCTCTGTTCTCGTAGGAGTCTGTTTGTATGTTCACCCTGAGCAGTCTTCTAAAACAGAACAATGTTTTACTCGATTCTGCTTCCCCAACATCTAGCCAATTTTTTAGCACATAGTAAGCACTTAATGAACACTCAATGACTGAAGAAAGAGAGGAAAATATGTGCATACACTGAGCATGAGAGAGGACAGAAGTATATCAGGATGTTTTTGACTCTAAGTTACAGAATATCAACTACAAACGGCTTAAACAATAGGGACATTTTAAATTTCACATGACACAGTTCAGAGACGGGGCAGTTCGAAGGTTGGTTATGCAGCTGAACAGTGTCATGGAGGACCCAGATGTTTTTCATTTTTGTACTCAGCCATCCTCAGCGTATTGGTGATTTCTTCCGTTATAGTTGCAAGATGGATGTAGGAGTTCCAGATGTCATTTGCAGACATGACCATGTCCAGCAAAAAAGAGGCAGTGTTTCCTCCTGTGTATCTCTGTTGATGACAGAGGAAAACCTTGCACAGATGGCTTCTAGTGGACTTCTGCTGAGGTCCCATTGGCCAGGATTGGTTCACAAGCCCATGCCGTGGCTGACAAAGGCTACTGGGAAGACATCAACAGTGACTGGCACAGAAATGCCAGAGGGAGCAAAAGTAGGGAAGAGGAGAAATATGCCATAGAAAGAAGAGTAGTGATAAAGGTAGGATGAAATAGCCTGTAGTGGGTGTAACATAGTATATAGTGTGCATTATTTAGGCCTACTGTATTTTTACTTGTATATACACTGTTTTATACCAAATATATGTATGAAAGTCGAACAACATTATTTATAAATAACAGTGTGTGCCACCCAAGAGCAGATCCCGGTTTTGTAGGACTATATAAATTGGAGATGTAAAGTATATGAAATGGCCAGTAGAAAATTGCTAGGCCCAATCCTTGGAAGCCTCATTACCTTCCCGACGAATCTTTCCCCAGTGCCATCCCCGGCCTTCCCCACATTTGACACCATTACTCTAGCGAGAATAGAAGACAGCTGAGGATGGGGTTGGGTAACAAGTCAGGAGAACAGAGTTTGCTTTATTATTAACATTATAGAGTTCAGGGAAAGGAGGATATGGCGCTCCTGATAGTTATTCAAGGAAAGGATAAAATGTATTGGAATTACAAAGATAATAGATATTTTTAAAAAAGAACCTTAAGTTTTTATTAATAGTACTTTTAAACAGTTGTAGTTTACTGCATATTCTTTACTCTTAGAAACTATGTATAAAAGTGAGAATACATAAATAGATGAACTAGTCCTTATACTCTCTTTCAAAACAAAATGTTCAGCCCATCATATATATGCCAGGCACTCTTAAATATGTATGTATAAAGTTGATATTACTATACAACACCTGTATAATCTGGGTTGAATTGAATTAAGCAACATGTTAATAATTAACATAAATGTGAGAATTATGTCTAGAAATTACATATAATATCACACTTTATGTTTGTTTTCTTCCCATTTCCCTTGGGTGGGAGTGGCAGGAGAGAAACAGTGATCACCTGTTACACCTACTGTCTTGGTCTTCAGGCAATCGCAGTAGAACCCCGGAGATGCTTCTGAGGAATCTGCTCTGTTGCTAGATTGATATTCTAGTCTGTTGCTGCTGTTGTCTTTTTTTAAACCACTTTCCTCTTATTTGCCTTTGGTTCTTGAGGTTACATATTAATTTCCCATTGTATTTCATATTTTACATTAGATCTTTGAAACATATTTGCTAATCAGTGTAGTGTTAATTCGTAGGTGTGTCATCTGCACCAGAGGTGAATGAGTCTGGCACATGATAACCTTTCATTAATACTTGTTTAATGAAAGGATGAATGAATTGTTTATACAATATTGGGACTTCTAAGATGATTATAATAATTTAAGGAGAACAAATATTGGACATCAACAATGTATTTTCTAACATTGTTTCCATTTAGAAAATGTGATATTACCAATCTTTTGAAAAATTAAACACCGTATTTCTTTCAAGATTTTCAGTGATATGCTAAATAGATATCTTAGTTTGGCTGTTAAGACTTAAATTATCAAGGCACTACAAATCTGGGAAAATGAGAACATAACTTGAAAGGAAGAGATTATAGAAATGGGTATATGTGATTCAGTAAGACAGTCCATGAATACAATGAGAGTAGAATCTGTAACTACGTGTGGTATTTTATGCTTCTCAAAAGACATTTTTTACATATGTATTATATGGGTCTGCCTGCCTGTCTCCCATTCTCTATAATTTAAAATGTGTTATATTTAAGCTGTTATTCTTGGACACACAAGTAAATCAACATGTATATTTAAAAGATATTTATTTCTGACATGTAAAATGGTTAAGATAAATTTATTCCTTTATCTAAACATTAACATTTATATATATTAAAGTTTGTTGTTCAGTTGTGGATCTCATTTTTTGAAAGTGTTTTTATATGTACAAAGAAAATGCACCTTTTTATTTTGTATAAAGTTTTAAAAAATCTTTGAAAATACTATGAGATGAAAGGAATTTAAAAATCAACATTACTGGCACAAGATTCATGTTAATGTTTACTCATGTAAATAGCACAAAATACTGCCTAATTAGTGTGGTTGGTAAATTTTTGGTACTTTAATTTTCTCTGTTATTGTAAACCATGCATAAAATGCTTGCCTATTGAGAGGTGCAGAATTGTCAGAGTTTAAACAGCTGACATCTGCTTACTCTCTTAAAAAAAAAAAAAGAATAACAAGCCATTTCAGCCTAATCTACCTCAAATGTGTTCATGTAAATGGAGGTCCATCTATTGACCTGTATTCTTTTCAGCTCGGGATTGGTCCACATGGTTTACGAAACCAGGAAGGCTGATTTGAAATGCAGATGTCGAGACAGTGAAGTACACCCTCCCCTTTTTTCTTTGCTATATCTGTCAGGGTGAAAAATGGCTTGCACAAGGGTCAGTCACCCATACTCACTTAATTACTTTTCTTGGACCCACAGAACTGTCACAAGCTGTGGTGGATGCGGGAGCGGTTCCTCTTTTAGTACTCTGTATCCAGGAGCCAGAAATTGCTTTGAAAAGGATTGCTGCTTCGGCCCTCAGTGATATTTCAAAGCATTCTCCAGAGTTAGCGCAGACAGTAGTAGATGCAGGAGCTATTGCTCACTTAGCCCAGATGATCCTGAACCCTGATGCTAAATTGAAGGTATGGAAAAATAAAGAACAAACAACCAGGCTTCTGATAATCTAAGAAAATAGAAATGTGTCTAGATTAATATTATACATTAAAAAATATTTAGTAAATTATCATTGAAAACGGATATGAATATATTACGTCCTTGGTCTTTTAATATGTGAAAATTATGCTGTAAGGATTAGACGTAAAGACGTGACTGGGAAAAATATGTGCAATGCTGAAAACTAGAAGTAGCAATAGTATTAACATTAATCATTAAAATAAGGAATCATATAATGATTGAATCTCAGGGGTTAGAAGGGACCTAACTAGGTTTTTCTAGCCCACCACTATTATATTTAGGTTTCTTATGAAAATTGCCATACTTATATTCGTCTTTTTTATAGCTTTCTAAAATGGGATTTTCAATTAATAGTCACCAATTATACTTTCATATTCTAATAGTTATATTCTAAAAGGTTTTCAAATTGTTAATGTTAACCAAGCAATGGAAAGTTCTTTGAAATATTATCAGCATCATGCCAAAAATAAGATCTTAGTTCTGCTTGATCATTTTTGTGCTATGCATGTATCGTGCATTAACAATTTAAGTATTATGCAATTAAGAAATAGTATTCATTCAAAGGGCATATTTTTTGATCATCTGCAATAGTTAGAGATTTAAATAGTTCACAGAGAACTAAGACATTTATTTTGGAAATTAGAGAATTTAAGAAATTGAGAATTTAGGTATAAGACTAGGATATGAATGTCTTGAGACTCAGAAACCTTAGGTTATTTTAGATATGTAATTGTTTTTTCCTTTTTATAAAGGAATTTGAATATGTATAAAGGTGTTTAAATTACGTCTGAACCCTGCAGTGGACTCTACATAGTAATGTTTTGTTTTATTTTGGTTTTTGCTTAACAGCGTCAGATCCTTTCAGCTCTCAGTCAGATTGCAAAACATTCTGTGGATCTGGCAGAAATGGTGGTGGAAGCAGAGATTTTTCCAGTTGTACTCACCTGTCTGAAGGACAAAGATGAATACGTGAAGAAAAATGCTTCTACTTTAATTAGAGAGATTGCAAAACATACACCTGAGGTAAAAAAAAAAAAACCAAAAAAACGAAACGCTTCAAAATACAATAATATGTAGTTAGTTTTAGTTTTTAAGTAAAACATCAGTGTGTTTACAGGGCCCAGTGCTGTGCCACATGATGTGGTTAGGGCGGGTTGTCATCCTCAGTACTAGGGACGTTTTGGACTAGATGACTCTTTGTTGTGGGGTGCTGTCCTGTACACCACAGGATGGATGTTTCGCAGCATCCCCTGGCCTCTGCCCAATAGATGCCAGTAGCATCGTGACAATCAAAAATGTCTCCATATATTGCCAAATGTTTCCCAGGGGTCAAAAGTGCCCCCGGTTGAGAACCGCTGGCTTACATCAATGGAGTTTGAGTCTGAAATCTCAGTTTTTAACCATTTTCTGCTTTCCACTTCTGGATTGTGGGGATTGTGGACCTTTGTCATTTTAGGTCAGCTGGGAGTAGTGAGAGAGAGTACACCCCCAGGTTGGAAGAGACCACCAGGCCCCCCGGCCTAGTGTAACCATCTAATCGCTGCTCTTACACGGTGGTTCCCACTCTGAGTTCTCAGATGCCAAAGGAATAGAGGTGAAGCAAGCGGGGTAGATTCTGAAGATGTATCTTTTTCTGTGTATATTTTGACTAGTCAATTTCATTTCACTAAACTTTAAAGTGCTCATTCTTTATTTCGTCTAACATCTTTATTTGGTGGAGATTTTTCAAGATTGAAGTGCAGTCAGCTAGTAATCATTGCTAGCAAAGGGGATAATTAGGCTAGAATATTTCAAGTCTGACATTGTCTTTCAGCATTCAATGATTAATCTGCTTCATATTCACACACTGTAATTGGGGCTTGCAGGAGTTAGCTAGTTATTAACTAGCCCTGGGCCTAGTGTCTAGAGGAGGAATTTTGACGTCCATTATAACAGGGAGAAAAGTTGTGCCATCAATGCATGAAAAATTGACCCACAGAGTAGAGGTCCTCACAGGGAGTATATTTGTACATTTGAAACAGCAGGATTATTATACTTGTACATTTCTTTAATAAATACAATAATTTCACTGAATGATATTTCAGATTTTACCAGATGTTTTTTAGCTCCTAAATAAAAATATTTGGCAGTACTAAAGTAATATGTAAAGATCATCTTATGCTTTCCGGTCACGGGTACCTAGCTCTCCTTCTTTTCTCTTAGCTGTCACAGTTGATAGTTAACACAGGAGGAGTTGCTGCCGTGATTGACTGCATTGGGTGCTGCAAGGGAAATATAAGGCTGCCTGGCATCATGATGCTTGGGTACGTCGCAGCTCATTCGGAGAACCTGGCGATGGCGGTGATCATTTCCAAGGTTTGTTCTTTCTTCGTTTTCTTCTAGTTATTGCAGTGGGGTATTCTAAGACAGAGCCATAGATTAATGCTCTTCCCCAGAGTATAAAATATAATTGACAAGGGTGACAGCATTACCTGAAGAATTTTTCAGCTTTTTTTCAAGGCTTATTAGTAAATTTCCCAAACCATGCTTGAAGTAAGGTTTGTTTTGTGGGAAGTTTAAAGTTTTACTCAGTGTTTAACATCAACCAAGTATCAACTCCTTTGAGTATTATCTGTATTTAAATATTAAGTGTATTTGTATCTTGAAGGATTGGCTGTGCATATTTACAAACATGTAAAGCATACTTTGATTAAAAACAACTATTATAAACGACACGCCCAATAGTTGTTTTCATTATTCTCAGAGGTCTATACGTTCTCCCCTTTCCTGCCATTTGGGTAGGAGATGACAATGTCTAGGACATCCCTCTTTATCCACTTCTTTCCTTCAGCTTTCATGAAATAATTTCTCTTCTTAGATGTAGGCAATTCAGGGCACACGTCTCTAATGGATAGCAATGTTTCTGTTTCCTTGCTCTAGGGATTTTGCCTTATCTCAATTTATAGCTTCGTGTTAACCCACCATATAGTGTAACCCTGGGACGTAGTAGATGCTCAAAAAATATTTGTTGAATGAATCCATATTGATCTCCTGAAGAAGGCTTCAAAGGCTCTGTGCCTGCAGAATTCCTGGGGACCCTCTAGGGTGTGGGTTTCTTATCAGCATGGAAAACCTGCTGCTGTATGTTAAACGGAAGTGTGGATTTTTTGTTATCCCTTGCTAATCCTCAGAACAAAAAGGAGTCTCAGATCTTTATTTTCTACCTATTCCTTGATAGTTCTTTGCTTCTCTCCCTCTTTATCCTGTGCTTTTCCTTTTGTTCTTCTATTACCAAAGACTGTGATAGCGACTAGAGCAGTAGTGCTGCTTTCCGAAGGGCCCCCGCAGGGATAGTACCGGGATTTTTGATTCTCGGATCTTTTGTGGATAGTCAGAAAGCTCACACCTAGGAGGAATGATGAAAGAAGCAGCAATGGCTTTTGCTTCCTGTATTTCTTCTCCAGACTAACCAGGAGGCGCTCCCCTCCTTTGGTCTGGGGTGCTGCTGGCCTCTCCCACCTAGTTTGTCTTTCAGTTGGTTGAAGACCAAGGGGGCAGCAGCAGTTTGAAGCAAACCACACAGTACTGTACCATTCTTTCCTTTTCCTACTGCATTAGTACTATAAAGACTAATAACAACACCTCACATTTAAATAACACTTTATAATCTTTAAAGCACATTTGTATTCCCTTTCTCATTTGCTATTCCTAACAGCTGAGGCCAGTAAGTCAGAGTTTGGGGGATAGGGTGGAGGGGGCTGTCTTCTTTGCTTCCTGCTGCTTCCATCTTGATATGTCCCGGAAGTATGGACTTTCTGGAGTTGCTTCATTCTGAAGACAGGTTTGACCTTTTATATTGGCAGACACACATTTTCAGTTGTAAGAAAGAAGCCAATGAAGAAATATGGCAGGTTTCTTCAGGAAATCGGTCTTAATAACCAAATTTAAAGGTGGAGGAGGCAAGTATATACAATCATTTGGCCTTTGCTATGGTAGCATGACCATGTGATACTGGCTTTTGTGGTACTAAATTTACGGGGATAATTATTATAGTCTCAAATTAGCTAGAAAATTATGCCTATACAGAATCTGGAATTATAATTTGGTTTGGTTATTTGGTCCTTCTTTGGGTATATAAACTGTGATGTATTTGAGGTCCTTTGGTTAATTCTTTTTTGATTATTTAGATAAAATTGAAGCCTAAAGTGCAAAACATAAGCACATGCTATCTGTGTAGCAAAAGTAATAATTTCTACTTTGGCATTCAATCAGATTAAAATGGCCAAACTATCAATTAAAAGCTGGCCAAAATTAATGGAAATTTACTATTTCAGGAAAGGTTTTCATGAATGTATTTCATCTAAAAGCTACTTAAATAGGATTCTCGCTCATATATTCATTTGATTTTAGATCTGTAGTAGTTATTTTGTTCTCAGGTCTATGATACTTGGTGAAAAGGCGATTTTTTTAGGGATTCTAAATTAACTTTTTTAACAAGGGAAAAGAAAAGGTTTTAAAATCCTAAGCATTTTTGATTTGTCGCAGTGGAATCCGGTTTTGCATGTTTACTAGTCTGTGGCATCTGTCGTTTGGTTAAATGCCTCTCTATTTGGGGAGTAAACGTAGCAGAGATATTCTTAGTTTAGTTGGATTGTTACAGATAATTAAGGTAAATTAGTTCTAGTCATTTTATTGACTTGAAAAATGACAGCCCCTGTGATGTGCTCATTTATTGAACCGTTTAGGAAAAAAAGGATCAAGGCCAAAGTGATTCCCTCTAATGTTTGAGAGACGTGGAGGACTCTTTAATCCTGCTCTAGATTCATAACCCTGGCTCTTTTGATCAACCCTGCAGGGTGTGCCCCAGTTGTCAGTCTGCTTGTCCGAAGAACCGGAAGATCATATTAAGGCCGCTGCGGTGTGGGCCTTGGGACAGATTGGGAGACACACTCCGGAGCACGCACGGGCTGTCGCCGTCTCAAATACTCTGCCGGTTCTGCTTTCCCTGTACATGTCAACAGAAAGTTCTGAGGATCTTCAAGTAAAAGTAAGTGCTTAATTCCTAACCGTTGTTTGAAGATTTGTTAGATTTTGATTCATTCTTAAAGATATGTAATTTAAAATGATTTAATTTTCATTGTGCACAATGTTGCTTTTATGAGTCAAGAAATACAAATTTATCAGAAGAATTGAGGTGAGTCTCCCTTGAAAATGGCTTGTCTCTAAAAATTAGTGATATATTTTAAAGAAAGTTCTCTACAGGTGCACAGGTGTTTGTAAAATGGATGAATGCTTGTTGCATTCTGCATTTCTATTGACTTTTCTTATGGAATAGGAATTGAAGAATAATAGAATTTTGGGGGTGGAATTGGCTGGAGAGGACTTTAGTTGATTTTACATTAAAAAATTGAGTCCAGAAGAATTTAAGGTGGTTTCCAAAGGTAATATAACTGGTCAGAGGGTATTCCTAAAGTCATAATCAATATTTTAATTATGTCTTATATTTGTTCCTTAAAAGGAAAATGTCCATAAGATTCACTAAATTAAACATTTTAAAATCATGCATTTTTTTTAAAAAAAAAGCAAGATTTCCAAAAATAATATTACTAGCAACTAAAATGATTCACAAAATATCAACATAAAGTAGGATGGGTTGTTTAACAATTTTAGAATTTCAAAGAAAGAAAAAAATGTTTCCCAGCATACTCCATATTAGGAAAACTCATAACTTTGTGAAAGCAGCTTTCAGAATTGACTTGGGTTGAGGAAAGTGCACAGAAAAGACAATAATTCAAAATAAAATTAGTAACATAAGTTCAGTTACATTTAAATTTTAATTAAGAAAATTAACAAATAGGAAAACACATTTATTTGCTGAAACAATTTTTATTTTATTTTTTGTGTGTGAGGAAGACCAGCCCTGAGCTAACATCCGTTGCTAATCCTCCTCTTTTTGCTGAGGAAGACTGGCCCTGGGCTAACATCTGTGCCCATCGTCCTCTACTTTATATGGGACACTGCCACAGTATGGCGTAACAAGCAATTACGTAGGCAGGCACCCAGGATCCGAACCACGAACCCCGGGCTGCCAAAGCATGAACTAAACCGCTGCGCCACTGGGCTGACCCCTGATGAAACAATGTTTAGATGGTATAATGAGGCAGGAACTTTCCTTGAACTGTATAGTTCAGGGACTCTGAAAGTTACATAGTATAATGAATCATATTTGATTTATAAATTTTATAAAAGTGAATTTATGTTTATTTGGTTATGTTTACATGTTATTTCTCTACAAATTCATTGAGGGAAGTTGATTTCTAAGATGAACATTTTTTTTCAATTTTTATAAGACTTTCTAGATCAAAGCAATGATTGAATAGATTTAGGGCTTCCCTTAATATTTCTCCAGTGTTGAATGTGTTCCTTGGCAAGGCTTGGTAGAGAGAGTAAGATTGACAGTGTGCTGAGGTCTTTTCCTGTTTAACAACTCTGTGATTCTTTGATTTTTCTGGTGAGAAACCACAACTCTTTTTCCAGTTTTGAGTTGTTCAAGTACAGCTGATTTACATATATATATAATTTTAACCTATATATGTAGCTCTCATTTGGCCTCATATTTCTTTATCCCATTATCGTTTTTTCTTCCTCCCTCTTCCCTCCCCCCTCCTTCCTCTTCTTTCCTCCTCACTCCTCATCCTCTCCACCCTTACCTCTAGTGATCCGACGACTGTGGCCTCCTCTGCAGGGGCTCTGCAGGCAGAAGCTGTGCCCAGGCTATATTAGTAATTATGTTCAACTTCTAGATTATCAACAGATAAATTATTAATATTTTAAAAATAGTCTCTATCACTTTCAGATTCCTGCATTTAACCATTTTTTTTTCCTTTAAGTTTTGGAAGTAAAGGAATACATGAGCTAGAGCAAGAATAATTAATAGTGGAGTCAATAGTGGTTATAGCTTGAGAAACCCTTGCAAATAGTCTCTTAAAAGTATTACTACATACTTTTTATATACTACCAAGTTTATATAACTTAGTTTTCAAGGAATTATTATGATGTTATGTTGTGTAAATATCACTGGAGTAAAATAAGTTTGAAAACTTCACTTTTTGAAGTAAGATAATTTTTATTGTGTTTTAGATTAACAAAAGCGGTTTTATTAAAACATTTAGGTTTGCTGATAGAAATTAAGGTTCCTTCTGCCTATATTTGATATGACATTACTTTCAGGAAATACACTGGATATTAAATTAAAAAGTGGGAACTTTATCAGTCATTATCCTGTCAGCAATCTTTCCAAGGCTCTAAGTTCTTCCAAATATTTTGTTGCAGGGACTGGATCATTATTTTTTTTCTCCCCTAAGGTCTCTTGGATTCTATCAGTTGTTGTTTTAAAGGCTTTAGAATGCAAGTCTCAGTCTGTTTGATTTGCCACTATCTCAGGAGAGAAAAATATGTCCAAGAGCTTCAGGAATTGTCTAATGGTATTTCTCATTTGTTACTCTGTGGCAGCTTTCAAATTATAAGGCCATATTAAAGTTCATTTTGTCCCAAAGGCATGTCAGCTCCTGTAAGTATTTTCTAATTGGTTCAGATCCAGGAGAACCAATGAGCAGCCCTTTGGAATTTCTTGCATGTTTTCACAGAGCCTTACTATTGGCCTGCACCTATGTTATCTCAAATACCTTATTAAAAACTGAAAAAATATCTTTTCTCTAATAACCTTACCTACAAATATTTTGAAAATATTCAGGCAATTAATTTCATTTTCATTTGTTTTGATTTAGAGACATCATATTGAAATGTTCCATCTTAGTTTTGGTGTTTGAATAAGTTAATTCTAGTACGTTAGTTATAAAACTACTTCTAAGATAATTATTTAATTATTGTGTTCTTGTTGTCATGGTTGTTCCCCTACATTTTTTAGCAGCTTTATTGAAATATAATTCATATACCATATAATTTACCCATTTAAAGTGTACCATTCAGTGGTATGTAGTACATTCACAGAACTGTGCAACCATCACCACAATCTAACTTGAAATATTTTCATTCCCCCATTAGCAGTCACTCCACATCCTCCCTGCCTAACCTCAGGCAACCATTAATTTACTTTCTGTTTTTGTGGATTTGCCTCTTCTGAAAATTTCATTTAAATGGAATCATACAATACATGTGGCCTTTTGGGCCTGGCTTCTTTCACTTAGCATAAGTTTCAAGGCTCATCCATGTTATAGCATATATCAATATTTTGTTCCTTTTTATTGCCAAATACAATTCCTTGTATTGATATACCACATTTTGTTTATCCATTCACCAGTTGATGGACATCTGGGTTGTTTCTACTCTTTGACTATTGTGAATAATGCTTCTATGAACATTGTTGTACAAGTTTTTGTGTGGATATATGTTTTCACTTCTCTTGGGTATATACCTAGGAGAGGAATTGCTAGGTCATTTGATAACTCTGTTTAACACTTTGAGGAACTGCTAAACTGTTTGCCAATATGAGCACCATTTTATATTCTCACCAGCAAATATATGAGAGTTCCAATTTTTCCACATCCTTGTCAACACTTGTTATTATCTTTGTTTTTTATTATAGCCACCCTAGTGGGTGTGAATTAGTATCTCATTGTGGTTTTGATTTGTATTTCTCTGATGGCTAATGATGTTGAAAATGCTTTTATGTGCTTATTGGCCATTCATATATCTTCTTTGGAGAAATATCTAATCAGACTCTTTGCCTACTTTAAAATTAGGCTATTTATCTTTTTATTATTGAGTTTTAAGGGTTGTTTATATATTCTGGATACAAGTACTTATCAGATATATGATTTACAAGTATTTTCTCCCAATCTCTGGGTCATCTTATTACTTTTTTGATGGTATTGTTTGCAACAAAAAACTTTTAAATTTTAGTGAAATTCAATTTATATATTTTTTCTTTTGCTTGTGCTTTTGGAGCCATATCTAAGAAGACTTTGCCTAACCCAAAGGCATGAAGATTGATTCCTATGTTCCCCCTTCATTTTAATAACTACAGTTATGCACTGCATAATGATGTTTCTGTCGATGATGGACTGCATATACAATGGCAGTCCCATAAGATTCTAATGGAGGTGAAAAATTCCTATTGCCTAGTGACGTCATAGCCATCATAATGTCATAGCACAACGCATTACTGACGTGTTTGTAGTGATGTAAACAAACCTACTGTGCAGCCAGTCGTATAAAAGTACAGCACATGCAATTATGTATAGTACATACTAGAGAGGAATGGTGCTTTATGTGCTTACAAGCAAATCTATGATGAAAAAAGAAACAAACCAGGCAAACCACCATGGACATATGTCTGAAAAGAGTGACATCTCCTCAAGAAGGGCCTCAGGCAGGTCCTTCAGGAGGCATTCCAGAAGAAGGCATTATTACCATAGGAGATGACAACTCCATGCATGTTATTGCCCCTGAAGACCTTCCAGTGGGACAAGATGTGGAGGTGGAAGACAGTGATATTGATGATCCTGACCCTGTGTAGGCCTAGGCTAATGTGTGTGCCTGTGTCTTAGTTTTTAAGAAAAAAGTTTAAAAAGTAAAGAAATAGAAAATAGCTTATAGAATAAAGATACAAAGAAAGAATTTTTGTACAGCTGTACAATGTATTTGTGTTTTAAGTTGTATTATTACAAAAGAGTCAAAAAGTTTAAAAAAATTTAAAAGTTTATGAAGAAAAAAAGTTATAGTAAGCTAAGGTTAATTTATTATTGAAGAAAGATAAAGATACACTGTAAATTTACTGTAGCCTAAGTGAGCAGTGTTTATAAAGTCTACAGTAGTGTACAGTGATGTCCTTGGCCTTCATATTCACTCACCACTTACTCACCCAGAGCAAATTCCAATCCTACAAGCTCCATTCATGGTAAGTGCCCTATATAGGTGTACCATTTTTTATCTTTTATACTGTACTTTTACTGTACCTTTTCTGTTTAGATACATAAATACTCACCATTGTGTTACAATTGCCTACAGTATTCAGTACAGTAACATGCTGTACAGGTTTGTAGCCTAGGAACAATAGGCTATATCATACAGCCTAGGTGTGTAGTCGGCTATACCATCTAGGTTTGTGTAAGTACACGCTATGATGTTCACACAATGATGAAATCAGAACGTATCCCCGTCGATAAACAACATATAACTGTATAACTTTGGGCCAGAATGCTTTCAGAACAAAATTAACTTTTGAGTAGGAAACATGTTTCATTTTAAGCAGTTTTCATTAAAAGGTCGTCCATTAAGGACAGCAACAATGAACAATTTTTGTTATTTCTTTCATTTTCTGTGAAAAACAATTGAAGCAGTTTCAAGTGTTTGTATAGTATTGACAATTTTATTTTGTTAATTATAGTATCATTCTTATGTGTGTTGTTAAGAGGTAGAAAGTAGTATTGCTAGTCACTGTGGTTTTTACAGCAATAGTTTTGATCAGTGTGGACACAGTCAGTTTTAGAAATGACGGAAAAATGAATAAATGTAAAACTATAGACACTATGCTAATTCATAGGAAAATCAGGCTCAAACTCAAGTTGCCCTAAATAAATAACAATAGCCTATAACCCCTTCTCTGACATCATCATATATTTTGTATGTTTAAGGATAAACACTAGCTACTAAATGCAGTGACAATTAGTAAAATTCATAATCTGTTATTCATTAGTTCAAAGTAAGATATTACTTGATTTGCTGAATTAAGTAAATAAAACTTTGTTGACCCCATATAATTTCTATACAATTCACAGTATGAAGTCATAAGAACTATTTTATTTTGCTCACAGCCATAAATAACCAAACATAAGGCACATTTTCTAAAGGCTAACAAATCTTAAACCCAACATATAACATGATCTTGTATGTAGAAAATTGTAAGGAATACACACGTACACAAATACTAGAACTAGTAAGAGTTCAACAAAGTCACAGGATGTAAGATCAATATATAAAAATCAGTTGTATTCTATATGCTAGTAATGAACAGTTCAAATATGAAATTAAGAAAATAGTGTCATTCACAATAGCGTCAAAAAGAATAAAACAGGAATAAATTTAACAAAAGAAGTATAAGACTATATATAGACACTAAAAACTACAAAACATTGCTGGAAAAAATTAAAGAAAATCTGAATAAATGGAGAGACATTCCATGCTCATGGATTGGAAGATTCAATATTGTCAAGATGGCAATCCTCTCCAAATTGATCTATATATTCAACACAATCTCTATCAAGATCCTAGCTGGCTTCCCCCCACCTCAAATTGAGAAGCTGATCCAAAAAGTCACATGGATATGCAAAGGACCCAGACTAGCCAAAAGAATCTTGAAAAAGAAGAAGGACTTACACTGCCTAATTTCACAATTTACTACAAAACTAGAGTAATCAAGATAGTGTGGTATTTGCTTACAGAGAGACATGCAATATATATCAATGTGACTGAGAATCTGAAATAGACCCTTTTACTGTCAACTGATTTTTCACAAAGGTGCCAAGGCCATTTAATGTGGAAAGGATAGTCTTTTCAGCAAATGGTACTGGGACAATTATTATATCCTCATATAAAATATTAGTTTGGATGCTTATCTCATATCATACACCAGAATTAACTCAAAATGGTTCACAGATCTAAATATAAGAGTTAAGACTATAAGACTCTTAGAGAAAACATAGGAGTAAATCTTTGTAACCTTGGATTAGGCATTAATTTCTTAGATATGACATCTGAAGCACGAGTGATAAAAGAAAACATTGATAAATTGGGTTTTATCAAAATTTAAAACTTTTATGCTTCATAAGACACCATTAAGAAAATGAAGACAAGCCATAGACTTGGAAAAAAATTTGCAAATAACACATTTGAGAAAGGACTTGTATTCAAAATATATAAAGAGCTGTTACAATTCAAAAATAAAACAAATAACCTAATTCAACATTGGGCTAAAGATTTGAATAGACATTTCACCAAAGAAGATATACAAATGGCCAATCAGCACATGCAAAGATGTTCAACATTATTAGTCACTAGGGAAATGCAAATTAAAACCATAATGAGATATTACTTCACACCTACCAGAATGGCTGTAATTACTAAGATGGGCAATAACAAGTGCTGACCATCATGTGGAGAATCTTGAACCTTTTTACATTACTATCGGGAATGTAAAATGTTGCAGTTATGTTGAAACACAGTTTGGCAGTTTCTCAAAATGTTAAACATAAATTTACCATGATCACCCAACTACTCCACTCCTAAGTATCTTCCCAAGAGAGATGAAAACACTTGTCTATGCAAAGACTTATATATGAATCTTCAAAGAAGCATTATTCATAATAGCCAAAAGTGGAAACAACCCAGATGTCCACTGACTGGCGAATGGATAAACAAAATATGGTAAATCTGTAATGGAATACTATTTGACAATAAAAGGAATGAAGTACTGATACATGCTTTAACATGGATGAACCTCAAAAACATTATACTTAGTGAGAGAAGCCAGACTCAAAAGTTAACCTATTGTATATGATTCTATTTATATGAATTGTCAAGAAAAGTCAAGTTTATAGAGACAGAAAGTAGATTAGTAGTTGCCTGGGGCTGGTGGGGGTGAGTGGGGAGAGGGAATAGGGAGCGACTACAAATGGGCATGAAGTTTCTTTGGGGGATGATGAAAATGTTCTAAAATTAGATTGTGGTGATAGTTGCACAACTCTGTAAGTTTACTAAAAATCCATTGAATTGTGCACTTAAAATGAGTGAATTTATGGTATGTAAGTTATATCTCAATAAAGTTGTTAAAAAATCTTAAGTCCAGAAATTGACAAGTAAACAAAATTTTAGTTAACTACTATACTAATATTTCTTTCATGCTGGATAATAAAGCTGATTATCAGTCATGACATCCATTCCTATCTAGAAGTATACAGTAGTTGTAAACTGAGTATATTTTTTGACGAAGGATAGTAAAGTTCAGTGAATTTCTAGTGTCATTAGACTCCTTTCTAGATTTCTTGATTAATAACTTGACAGTATATCACCAACTTGGAAGTCTTAGAATCAGAGTAAGGCTGTCTGCATGCTACAATGAATGTGATCTTTGCTATACTGTTAGGAAACCTTGTCACCAACAGCAGTTAAGTTAAATTTGTTGGCCAGCTAACGTCACCGTGAGCCTGAAAAGGTTCACAAAGGTATAACTAGGTGTTTTGAGAATCAAGAGTTTAATTCCAATTTATGTTATACTACTTGTGGGAAGAAAGTTGGGCTGCATTTCTTACATTCCTTGATTTATTTTATCTAGTTTATAAAACAATGTTTGAGGACAAATGTGTTAAGAGATAAGAGATTGTATAAGACTGCTTGGCTTGGGTCTCTGGGAAACCATAAATGCAAGAGATCCTTTACAGATAGCACAAATGTGATGAAAGTTTTTGCAGAATCCATTTACCAATTGTAAAATTCATGAGGTGAAAATCAAAATGCTCCTTGACCTTTCAAAGGCATTGCTTGCTAAACGTTCAATAGCAAGATCCCAGAAGAGCAGGTCGGCTAAGGCCTCAGAGAGATAGTAGGTGATCAGAGGAAGGGCTATAAGGATGCACTGAAGCACAAAACCACATGCAGCAGGTGTGGATTCTAGTGGAAAACAGCTGTAGACAAACCCACTTGTGGAGCCTTCCAGAGTGAAGGGGGCAGGCTTTAATATAAAGGAACAGAATCAGAACCAGCCTTGGCCTTAGGACTGGCTACAGTGACGTGCTACGGTCACATTGGCGCCCTTCTTCAGCCACTTGTGGCAGGGGGGCAGCACCACATGGTGTCACTGTGAAATACACAGTGCTGGGGAGAGCGGAAAAGGTCCATGCAGGTACCTATTCTCATGCTTGTGGGGGTACACTCCCTGTTGTTGAGGGGAGCTTTTCCCTACAGATGAGTAGATCGTCTCTGCTTTGCTTCCATCTGAGAATGGGGCAGTTTCTCCCCGTGAGCTATATATAGCAGCACATCTGCCAATGCCCATTGAATGATGCACATGGGAGAATATTTCTGACCACATACCTATAGGCCATGAAACCTTTTGGAGAACACAGAATGATAATGACTTTCTACAATAAACTAAGTATTTTCTCATATTTGTCGATTGGAAGGAATAGGACATATTATCTCACAGTTCCATATGTACACATTTTTACACTAATATAATACATATTAATTTACAGTCTATAGTTTTATGATTTATAATTTTAAAATTTCTTCATAGGTATGTTAAGAGCTCAATAATACATTGTACATTTAAAAATTTAACATAATGACAATTGGCAGACAATGAAAGATAGAAGGAGTTTTTCTGACAACTAATTTAAAATTTGAAACAACTGCAGGTTAGACCAGGAAGTTTATTTCATTTTCAAATTCCAGGAACATATGACATGAATATTTGTCAAGCTTTCATTGATTACTTACTTTGGTATGCATTTTGTTTTGTATTTCAATAGAGTAAAAAAGCCATAAAAAATATCCTACAAAAATGCACCTATTTGCCAGCCCTTGAGCCATTTCTGTATGATGCTCCTCCCAATATTTTGAAGCATGTGGTTGGACAGTTCAGTAAGGTAAGAAATGCTCTCAGCCTGGAAGTGGGGGAAGAAAATTAAAATGAGTTGTTAACTTCTTTTCTCTGTTGGGTCAATGTTTCCTTCTGTAAAATGAGGGCAGAGTTTTACTACTTAACTCTCGCTGATTGTATTGGCAGGGAAGGTAACTTAGGTTAATGAAATTAACATAGGTTAATAAAATTCACACATAAATAATTCACACTTCCTTCTTCCTCACAGCCTCTGTACAGCCCTTTTTAGTGTTCTTGGGGAGTAAATAGTATGTCAACACAAAAATCTCATAATGCAGATAATTTATATTGATAAGTAACTTTTAGTAATTTTCCCAGTGTCTGTTAGTCTCACTCATCTGGGAACACTGCAGAGATTTTAGAAAGAAAAGGAAAAAGGTCTCTGAGCCACTGAAATATTTTTACAAAGTTCTTGCACTTTATTAGAGATGCTTTCAGACAGTCATTTGGAGTTTACTGATTTATTTTATGAACAGTTTTAACAAATGTAGCTCTCATGTTTCTCAGATTAGTGCAGATTAAAAGTAGTAAAGTGGAAGGTCAAGCTGCTAGAAGCGGGCCTGGCCAGTGGGATTGACTACTGATAGCCAAGGCTGGGAGAGTGTGGCTGCACTCCCACAGCCACTGATGGCCGTGGTGACCCTAAGCTATCAAGAACTGGTTGTATTGTGCACAGGTTAGATTTAAGAAGATGGGGTTTCTGGAAGTAATATCCCACAGTGGCTCTGAGCTCAGGCTCTGGATTGGGGTGCCTGGATGTATATTTACCAGCTGTAATGTCTTTAGCAAAGTCTTGACCTCTCTAAACCTTAGTATGATTACCCATAAAATGGGTAGTACTCATTCAAAGGGTCGTTGTAAAGATTAAATGAGATGTTATATGTAAAGAGTTCAGTTCAATCTTGGGCACATATTAAGCACTCAAAAACAAAACAAAACAACAACTACACACACATACACAAAACCAAAAAGTTGTTTTTCAGAAATAAACCATGGAAATGGTTAAGGTTGATTAAAAAATTTAAGAATCAATAGGGGGGCAAATTCATTTGAATAGTCAGTTATAATGCTATTTATAGGAGGTACTGCTGTTTGTATACTATATTTCTACAAATAATGAATGAAAACCATATATTGCTATAACTTTTAAACTATGCCCTACAGTTAAATAGGTCTAGTTTTAGGTACTCATCTGAAAGATGCTAACAGCCTTCAGTTCTCTGAACTCTTTCCATGATCTCCAACAGCTTGGCTGGCACTCAAGCACCGTAGCCCCTGGACAGTAGAAGGTTTTACATTGCTGAAGCCACCTCAGGATACAGTCTGTGTATCAAGCACCTATGTTCTGTCTTCCTCCTTCTAAGAAAATAATTAAACTTTTTTTTTCTGGGTGTTAAGTAAGAAACTGACCAGCTACTTTGATCAGCTAAGCGGGAGGAGGAGCAAGGAGCTGAGTGGATCATCTAGGGACGGAGTCATCAGCTCTTGAAAATGAGTAGTTGACATTATTTCTGAAAGTTTCATTTTACAGTTTCATCTTTTAGACCACTGAGTGAGATATTCTAGTTTTATTGAACTTGGTATGAAAATGAACACTAAACCTGAATTAAGAGTTCAAAATAAGTCACTAAAGTAAATAAAAATAAATCAGTGGGATTTGTGGAAGTTAGACAGCCAAGATAAAATAAGCTAAAGATGGTACCTTACATCATATACTCTTATAGATGTGCCTTCAGGAGTATTTGCTTCAGGCAGAATTTTGTGTTTTCTTAATCTAAGGATACCAGAGCATGAGAAAGAGATGGGAAAGGACAATGGAGGGTAAAAACATATTAGTTTAATGTAGCTGGGGACAGAGATAGGAGGTCATGAAAACTCCCCAGGTCAAACAAAATATTTAAAACCAATATATCTGTAGGCCAGTCTGTTTTTTAGAAATACGTACTAGTGTCATCTTTTATTGTCCAGTTGATGTGTATTAACATGCTATTAGCCAGATCCTTTTGTAGTTTGAAGTATCTGTTAAATGCCTACATGTACTCTGTTAAGCATTGGGGGATGGACAAAAAAGAATAAGACAAAGTTCTTCTTCAAGGAACTTTATAATCTAGCTGGAGAGACCAGAAAAAATAATTAGAAAACACTTCAATGTGCTAGACTTCATAATAAACTTTTTTTTTTTAAGAAGGAATAAGTGAATGCAGTATGAGGGCTTCAGTGGGGAAGTACAAGTGAAACAAGCTGGTTCTAAAGACAGACTAAGAACGGAGGGGGAAAGAAAGGGTGTTTCTGTCAGAGGGAATAGTAGCAAAGACCAGGGCAGAGAGCGGGAATTCCCACACGAGAACCCACCCCTTTCCAGGACCTTCCTTGCCTGGTCAGTTGTCACTGTCTTGCACAATTAATTTCTCCATCTCCACTGGCTCTTTCCTCTCAACACACAGACATCCACTGTCAAATCCAGTGCCTTTTTTTAGTTCTCATTGGTTGCTTCTTAAAATCTCTTGGATTTGTTGATTCCTTACTTTACTGAGTTTTCCTCTGTCTCTTCAACATCTCCTCAATTTCCTTTCTCTGCTTCCTCCTTAGTTTGTTCCTTCATTTGTTAAACATTTATTGAGCATCTGTTTCGGCACCAGGCACTAGAAAAGTGAATGAATGGTTAGTTTCTGCCTTCAACGACATTTATGTGTGACAGACATATAAACTGATAATTAAAATGTTATGTGGCAAGTGCACCAATAGGGGTTTAACAGAATGGTCTTAGAGAAGAAAACTGGAATAAGAGAGTAGGGTGTCCCAGAGAAAGTTTCTTAAAGGAGGTGACACCTGAGCTGAATCTTAAAAGATGAGCAAGGGTTAGCCAAGCAAATGGGAGGAGGTGTGTGGGGTGGAAGGGCATTCTAGGAAGAAGACACAGCATGGGCAAAGGCAAGAAATGACCCAGCACGCACTCTTTGAGGTTACTGAACAAAATCTGGGATAGAGATTGGTGGGAAAGGAAGCTGGAGAGATATTTAGGAGCTGGGTCACAGAAGGCCTTCTGTGCCTTGTGAAGGCTTTGCCTTTAATTTTGTAGGCAATGGAGAGACCTTGAGTGGGTGTAAGCCAAGAAGGAACAGCACTTTACCACTGCTTTATGTATGAGTGGACCTCCACTGCCTTTGCTCCCGTTCATTGCCTTTATTCCATCTCCACAACATAAAAAGTTAATACATTTCTAAAAAGACTGCATTTTACTTCCAATCATCAGCAAATTTAGGCTCATTATGTTCCAGGTATATTGGACATAAATTCTCCTTTACATTTCCTCAGATATATTATTGCTTTTCAGTAGTAATAATCCACCTTGGAAAAGAAAAGCTGACATTTTATGTGCTTCACTTTTCAAGGTGCTGCCACATGACAGCAAAGCTCGACGACTTTTTGTAACAAGTGGTGGACTTAAAAAGGTTCAAGAGATAAAAGCAGAACCTGGATCTCTCCTTCAGGAATACATCAACGTTATTAACAACTGTTACCCAGAGGAAATAGTAAGGTGGGAAAAATGGACTTTGAGAAGTTCAAAATTATAATGCAGTTTTTCTATTTTCAAGTCTAGATTTTATATAGTGTCAAAATGTGGACTTATACTACATAAGACCAATGTATACCTTTACTTGTCTTTGATCTCTTTTTTCCCTCAAATTAAATAAGGGTTCTGTTTGACCCACACATTTCCAAATCAAACTGGAATGTCACCAGAGACATTTCTTTGCTAATTTAACACATGCTTTACTGAAGAGTATACAAACATAGAGTTCAAATTAAATTAACAGTCTTTTGTGTGAGCCTGATTTAGAAAGCGTCTATAGATTCTGATTTTCATAGTTCCCTGCATATTATTTTTCTGCCTTAAGCTGACATTTATATTAATGGGAATATTACAAATAGAAAAGAGATGTTGAGTGGCAAAAAGAAACTTACTATCTATATTAAAAAAAGTTAAATAAAGTTGTTTATGATATGCAAGTACCTCATAGTAATATAGCAGGAAGCTATTTTCAAGATGAAATTTTTTTAATGAGGTTGATTTGCAGAGCATTAAACCTAAGCCTCAGTCCTTGTAAGCCTAAAGGAGAACTACACCACTAAACCCAAAATAAATAAAAACAAAGTTACCAAGAAAAGATAGAACGGTCTAAACAACTGAATCTTGAAAAATGCCCCCTAAACATGCAGAATTAAAGGCCATATTTATCTATATTTTTCTAATCCTTCACTCATTTCTTATTTTCTCTAATTAATATTAGACAATACAAATTTCAATGTTTAAAACTTGTTATAACTTATATAAGTTATATAAACTATTCTTCCTATTTAATATCAGTGGTTTTTAATACATATGGTAACACTGATTTTAAAAACACAAAAATAATTTTCTTTAAGATTAATATTTGTCTTCTATTCACATACATTCTACCACTAAATTCTTTCCAAAGGTACAAGTTTTGGGAGGTTTATGAGAACTTCTTGACCAAAAGAGTTCTAATAAGTTAGCTTTGAAAATATTAATATATATAAAATATTTCAAAGGACTAGTATATCATAACATGTATATCTCCTATATATACTATACAAAATAATAATATACCAAAATGTTTATATAACATATAAAATATGTGTAAAACCACTAAAAGAAGGAAATATGAAAATCTTTTATCAAGAAGAGAAAATAAAGTTAATTTTTATACATGAAATATGTCCTTCAGGAAGAATTCAATTTTATGTAAGTTTAAAATCACTTTGAATGCAATTTTTAAGATAAACTATAGAAAAATGAAAAAAGGCAAACCAAAGAGCCCCCAAAATGGAATGACCTATTAGAATTAACCAATGATAAGGCACTTTCTTGAATAGAAGTCTTCTTTCTACTCCTTTCCAGTATTATTTTACAGAGCACCAGGGGAAATCAAAAACTCTGTCATGTTAGAATTTGGTATTTTGTCAAAATACCATTGTAAATTTTTAACTCCTCACATTCTATGAACTGGGATTTCATTTTAACAATTGGCTAATTATCATGAAGAATTTTGGGTAGCTGTCTAACTTTTTCAAGTTTCTGATATTTTTCTAAAGCATTAGGTTCTGTAAGATGGTGTTTTCTAGAAATCTTTGAAATGTTGTCTTTGTATGAAAATAGACAATCTCAAATTGGTTTTATTTTTGCATTCATGCAATTCTCAAGAATCACTTGGTGACTGTTTTAGAACTAAATATTCTTTATAAAACAGATTATCAATGGATACATTCTCTCAACTGTTATTAGCCTAGACATTTATTTCATATTGCCTTCCAATTTTAGTAATCTTTAAAAGTTTCCAATAAAGGTAGTTGGTTTGATGAGAAGGAAGGGGCCCAGGACTAGATGTTAAAAGAGCTAAGTTCTAGTCCTAGCCCACTCCACAGCTAGAAGGTATTTTTGGAACTCTTGTCTTCTGGATCTTGGCCCAAACCGAGGAGGGGAAGTTGCTTTTAGGAAACATCTGATTTGGGGAGGGAGGCATGCACAGTCTTCCAGCTGGCACATTTCTAGTATGGTAACAATATAGTAACCCAAATTCTACATGAGTCTAGGATAAGGTTAATTCACTTACATTTTTAAAGTCCATACAGAGGTAAGTTGGGATAGCAGTGGTTAACAGCCAGAGGAAAAGAATTTCTAGTTCTTTTTTGGAGGTTCATTTTGGTTCTTTCATGAGGAGTGTGGCTAAAAGCTAGGGCTTAGGTATCAAACAGACCGAAGTTCGTATCTCAGTCCCAACTACTTACTAACTGTGTGACTTTGACCTTAACCCTCTTAGCCACAGTTTCCTCATCTGTAAAACGTGGACAAAGATAATCACCTACTTCATAGAGTTGCTGTCAGGATCAAATGCTTGGCCAGAGGGCTTACACGTGGGAAGAATTCAGTTCAGTAACTTGGGAAGAATTCAGTTCAGTAAACACCTGCGATTGTCCTCTTTAGGCACCCTTCTTCTTCATTCTTCTTTCTGTCCAGGTTGAATAACATGATCAGGTGGATCAGATTTAACATTATAATAATTCTGGAGAAACTAGGTAGCAGCACTTATCCTTTTTCACAGTTTGTTTTGATGATAAATGCATATCAAGTAAATATTTGTTTCATTTTTTGCAAATATAAAAGACAAAGATTATTTTGGTTAGATTTTAATTGCCTTTAGTTGCTCATGTAGGGTTCCAGACTGTTTCCTGGTGGGAAGCTACTTTTGAATTCCTTAGCATCACACAGACTCTAGCTGGAGCGGGGTTTCTGACAGTTAACGGACAACTTGATGTGTTTATTTGTGGGTCTATACTGAGATACGTGGTCTGTCAGCATTTATGAGAAGTTAGGTAGTGCTGAATGTACGCTCTGCTGTTGGGGGTGAGGGGTATAAGTACTGAGCACATTTCCTTCTCCAAGGGGAATCCTGTGATGCCTCTGAGGTCTCTGGGGAGAGAGGTATGGCATTGGCAATCAGCTTGGCAGTTAGCCAGGTAAAGCCTCAAGAATTATTGGTAGATCCTAACTGATTTATTGGGGACCTTTATTTTAAAGCAATACTATCCAATAGAAATATAATGTGAGCCACATATGTCATTTAAAATTTTCTAGTAGCCACATTAAAAGAAGTAAAATTATGGGGCCAGCCTGGTGGCCTAGGGGTTAGGTTTGTGCGCTCAGCTTCGGTAGCCCAGGGTTTGTGGGTTTGGATCCCGGGCGTGGACCTGCACACCGCTTGTCAAGCCATGTGTGGCAGGCGTCCCACATATAAAATAGAGGAAGATGGGCACGGATGTTAGCCCAGGGCCAGTCTTCCTCAGCAAAAAGAGGAGGATTGTCAACAGATGTTAGCTCAGGGCTAGTCTTCCTCACCAAAAAAAAAAAAAAAAAGAAGTAAAATTAAACAGGCTAAATAAATTTTAATAATATATTTTTGTTAGCCCAATATATCCAAGTATAATAATTTCAACTTAAAAATTATTAATGAGCTATTTTACATTTTTTATACTAAGTTTTTGAAATCTGGTGGGTATTTTATCACTTCCAGCACATCTCAATTCAGATGCTAAATTTCATCAGAAATACTCAATCTATATTATATATACAGATTACATAAAGTTTACCATTAAAAATGTAGATTCACAAGTTGGTCAAAACACACCCAAAATTATTCCAATAACTGAATTGAGTATCAGTTTTTAAATTTTTATTAAAATTAAATATAAAAAATTGAGTTCCTCAGTCATACTAGCCTTCCGCTGCTCAATAGCCACATGTAGCCAGTGGCTACCATATTAAACAGCATAATGTTTAAAGTTTTGGCTTTTCTAAATCTACTTCTTACCATTTATATAAAAAGTACCTATGCTGTGTCTGACATTTGTAAGGCCTAGGAAGGTGAGGCCTGCTTTAAACTTTGTGACTAACTCAGACAGAGAGAAACCGTTGTGAACTCCTCAGTGTAGGAGCCCTTCAAAGACATCCACTGTTGAAGAACAGTTTCTTCAAGGGTAGGAGGCCTTAGAGGAGAAACATTCTTGAAGGCAGCTTTTTCTGTGTGTGTGTAGATATCCCTCTAACTATGACTGCCCGGAGGCACGTTACTGAAAAGATACAGCTCCGTTTTGTCCACCTTAACTTGACAAATTGTGGAAGAAATTAGTGTAATATAAAGTATGAGTTTTTAAGTCAAGCACCTGAGGATAAAGATAACTAACAAAGGACAAAGCAAGTCTCGAACATTAGGTTTGATCTGGAGAAAACACCTGAGAAGGCTTAATTATTTTGAGTGTTTGGAAAATTTTAAATTACACTTACTTAGATTTTTTTATCCATTTATTATATTCTAGAATGTCTGCCAAATTTTATTTGACATACTTTTATATGCATGTAAATTCTTTCCATGGTATATGAAGCATCCTACAATGCATTAATCAATATATTTAATACTTTTATCTTATATCTTTTATAAAATGTTCAATTTATAAATACATAGTACTATAAACCAATGAAACCCAAAAACCAATGAAAATGATTAATTTCCTAGGTTTGTATGATGGAATATTTGTAAACCATTTATTAAACAGTTCTTTAATATGAATTATACTCCCAGAAATTTTTGCTTTTATGGGTGACCAGATATGATTAAAACCTACATTGAGAATAATTCCTAAGGCAATCAGAATGCAGAATTGATTAGTAGTGATAGAATGTGTTTTCTAACTTATGAAAAAACCTGCTAGCTATGATCATCAAAGCAACATCAGTCACTTGACTTAATAAAAACAAAGTCTCTGTAATAAAAGACTATCACTGGATCCAAGTACCTTGCTTTGAAAATACCCCTTCTCTGCCATTGCACTGATATCTCTTAAATGTTTGCTCTTTATCTAGCACAGTCTTGTGAGCTGGTGTTCTCTTTCTTGATAGTCTAACCTTATACAGAAAGCATTACTGGAACATAATTATTCAGGGTATATTTGAGGTTTCACTCCTAGAATTAGTTCAGATAAATATCTTATGTTGAATCTTTTGTGCCTACTGTGCTGAATCTTTTCACAAGTACCTAATAGAAAATTTTCTTTTTCAGGTATTATTCCCCTGGATATTCAGAGACACTTCTGCAGAGAGTGGACAGTTATCAACCACTTACTAACTAAGCAAAGTTGTACTCGAATTCACAGCAGAGTATTTTTGAAAAAAAGTTGTTAAAGTTCTTTTTAAATATTTGAACTAAGTACATTCCAATGTGAAATACTTTTGGATAATATTTTCTAAATTTATGTAATACTTTAAAAATTAGTGGCTTGAATATATGAGGAACTATTCATGGTTATTTGCATAGGATTTGCTCTAATGGTAGATTTAAAAAAGACATTAAAGTGTTTTAAGGCATTTGTTATTGTTCTGTTGAAAACTACACACACACCCCTCCAACTTGATATAGATGAAAGATGGTTTTCAAAAAATCTTAGTTATTTTGGCCAATTCCTCCTAGGCATTGGCAAAGAAAACTGGCCTTACAAATTCCACAGTAGGATATAGAAGGAAACTTGAAAATGGAAACTGATGACAGAAATACACTTGAAAGAGACTGATGCTGGTCACATAATGCATTAACCTACACATGGAATCTGTGGCTAATCTGTCAGGTTTTTCTTAAAACTTAGGAAGCTCTCCTCTTTATCCCAAGTTTTCTAAGCTCTTTTCTCACCTTACCTAACAATTCTTACCTTTCATGGGGCTGGCGAGGGTAGAAGTCAATATTAAGCACATTATACTACTTCAGATATGCTTTCCATTTTCACTGAAAGGTTTCTTAGTCTAGCTCTGCTCATGAAGACACAAGGAAGCAGGCGTGTAAAATGGGTCCTCAATATTCCCTTGTCCTAGCTTCACTTTCCCGTTATAAAAGTCACATTTTCAGGGATTTAAGGAATAATTTGAAAATAATACCACCAGGCTCACACTTTATATGCATTTTCACTTAGAGAGCTGAAAGGGGGTGAGTGGGGGTTTCAATAAAATTTTACATAAAAACAGCATTAGAATTGTCCTCATTTTTCCTTTCTAGTGTGTTTCTGACCTTGGAGATTATGTGATTAGACTTTGGAGTCTTGGTTACTTGGCATGTATGTCTTTTGCTCTAAAGGGACATTACTTATAGTGATCTTCCCGGAGGCCTGGAGAGGACGTGAATGATAACCAGGGAGACCCTAGGCCACAGTGTTTCCAATCTGGCCGGCTTTCAGGTTTCTTTCTCAGACTCTTGTTTCTTTTTTCTCAAAAGGAAACTACCCATTTATTTTTGGTATTTTCTGGATTCATCTCTGTCATCATTTCCTAACAGTGCATAGCTTTGTTGCATCTTTTTAAACATCATATGCAAGATTTTCCCATTTCTTTTTGCCTTATATTAGTCTAGGATTGCTTGCAATTTGACTTTGTAATACTTCCTCAGGCCTATTTTGTTTCCTTGCAGTAATTTCTTTGATTCATTGCATAAGAAAATGTCATTTCTAGTCTCAGTTTTGTAGCTTTCCTTTCTCTCCTTCCTGCCTACCCAGCTTCTCTTATGAACCTTTTAAGAATTTGAGAAAATAAAGGTAGTTTCATCTTTCTTCATTAAACCATTTTCCTTACATGACCATGTTGGTAATGACAGAAACTAGTCTATCTGGGATAAAACCTCCCTGATATTATGGTAATGGTGAATTCCCTATTATGTATTTCTTGCCATCGTATGTTGTACTTGAAGTTTTTCACTTCATACATCATTTCATACTTATCAAATAGTATTGAACTGAGAAAGGAATAAAATATTAGTGTTTGGATCGCTGCTATAATTTGATCATATGCAATTTGGAAAATTTATGCTATGAAATGTGTCTTGACATAAAACACAAAACAAAATGAAGCTTTATTTTTTGAGAAGTCTATTATGAGACTTTTTTAAAAAATAAAAAAATCTTTTCTATTTGTGCTAGAGCAAAAATACTGTCTCTCGTTGATGGCATTCTTTGATATTTTCACTCCTGGTTTGAATTTTGTCAATTCTAATTCTCTGGGCAGGACCACCCCGACCCACTGTTCCCTCTTCCCTCTGAAGTTGATTTAAAATTCAACTATCATTAGGCTATCTCATTTAGCTTATATGAACAATTTATTTTTAGGATTTCAATTCAGAAATAAAATTGGTTGAACATATTATTGGTTGAATCTTATTATTATTCATTCAGTTCACCTGTTGTGGAAATAGATGTGTATCAGTGGTGCCTAAAAAGAGATGTTGAAAATCTAGGTTCTAGTCATATCTGTTAAATAGTAAGAGTGATAATACTTTCTCAACTTACTCATAAAATAACTGTTGAATAGCTTATGAAAATACCCTGCAATGTTGCATGTAGCAATTTTGTAAACTGTTCCATTCTGTGCAAACCAACATGTGATTTATAGGCAATCTGACAGTCAGTGACAGATTACACATTTTGGCCAACAATTGGGCACACCAGGCCCCATACTCTTAGATAAGTGGAGTTTATACCAGATGATTTATGATAAAGAAAAGCTACATTTCCTGCCCTCATGGAGTTTTCTAATATAAACACATTTGCCCAGACACGGAGTAAAATAGGCACAAGACATTTAAACACAAAACAGGCATATTTCACTTAGGATGTAAAAACAAGTGACAACCTCATAGTTATAGGAGGCTGACCTGTTTTTCTAAACTTTTCCTCTCATACTGCCCCCTTAAAGACAGGATTAAAGATCTGCTTGTTTCTAAACTTGATTTGAAGTCCTGCTTAACATAAACCCTGACCTTAAATTCCTGGGTGAAGCTATCTCCAATCCAAGATGTCAAGTTTAGAAACTGACCTTGAAGGAATGAAGGATTTGTCTGTTGTGTTTTCAAATTGCCAACCCTTTGATTAAGTTAGGTGCTAGCAAATGTGGAGGCCTGTGTATACTGTGGCTTATTCTGCCACAAAATTCACTGTCTAGAAAATATTGATTTGTAGCTATTCTGTTTCAGAGATTAAAAGGATCAAATGACAGTCTGAACTATTACTATTGCATTTACCAGTTGGTTAGGGGACTTTGGACTTTTAAAATCTGATTTGTATATGTAATGTGAATAGTTTTGTTTTTAAGAGATCTGGGTAGGCCTTAAAATTAGATACATATTCAGTGATGTTGCTTTAAAGAATGGTGAGTTTTATTGTTTTTGTGAAAATCAGTTGGTTATCTTTTAAAAAATTTAGGTAGTATATGAAAAGATAAAGGTAAAAACCTCACTCCAAATCTCACAACCCAGAAAACAGTCATTCACAAGTTAACAGAATTCAAATACCTCTTTGAACCTTTGTACAGATAGATAGAAAAACTTTTAGAAAAGTACATTCATGCTATACAATTTTAAAATAAAAAGCAAAAGTTATAGCGGTTTGCCTTTTTCATGAAAGAGAGTTTTCACTTTTTTTGTTTATTTCAGTGGGTTTAGGAAAAAGGTCTCCATGATAAATTAAGGATCAACATAAAATATTTATAAATGGCCTCTCTTTATTAATGATTGACTAGTACTTGCTATAGAGATTTTAAACCAAGTGCTATTTATGGCTTATCAGTTTTACAACATTGGATTAAGAATATTATACTACTAATATATCATTTTGCAAGGTGGTTTGGTATATTTATACAGTAAATAAAGCCTCTAATTTTTCCCATGTATATAGAATTTGTGGTAATGCACTCTTGCTAAAATTTATACTAAAATATAAAACTTATACATTACTGATGGCAAATATTTACTCAAAGTATTTTGTAGATAAAGAAGTCCAACTCCTTGAGAACTATTGTAACCTATATCAAGTTCTCTGTTTTTTGAATTTCCATAGCATGTATAGTTTAAATCATACAAATGTAATTAAAATGCCAAAGAGAATGTCATCATTCTCTCATTTTTTTTCTTCACCAACTCAAGTATGACCTTTCTCTTAGCTGAGTGAAATGTGCCCTGTTCTCCTCAGTCCCCAGGGGCACCCAGCATTGTGGTAAGCACACGGCAGAACTAGCGGCAGGCTGGACAGAGAGGGAGGGCAGCAAGGCTGTCTGTGGTCAAGTCTCTTCAAGTCCCCAGGCCTTAGTTTTCTGAAATACCATAGTTTAGTGCAGAAGAGCACGGGCTCTAGACTTAGAGGCCCACATTGGAATCTCAAACTACTACACCCTGACTCAGTGGCCTTCCACAAGCTACTAATAGCACCCACTTCATAGGATCCTGAGGAGTAAACAAGGGCGAGTAGTGAGCACAGGTCCTGGCATACAGTCAGCTGTGCCACCACTAGTCTACGTGAAATCTTTGTGTAAACAGAAAACGGTGTGTACCCTCAAGACACTTTACTTCCATCTGGCAGGAATTGTTGTAATATTCTGATTTTGTAAGAGCAAGACACTTTACTGCCATCTGCTGGGAAATTCTCTTAATAAATATGCAAATTCATGATATCTATGGTGCGAACCACGCCCCCTTGGATGTGCTGGTGCCTTTGTGCAATATACAACCTGCACAACTGTACACATAAATGCTCAATAGATTGTATTTGCTACTCTTCTTTTCACTCTTATATATGAGGTTTGGAAGAGAATTCTAGGTAAACAATGGTATTGTGTGGAGCAATTTATTTAAAAAAAATCAAGGAGTCAAAGTTAATCTCCATAAAAGAATCAGCATTTTGTTACAAAGTCTGGAAACTTTGTAATTTGGGTTTACTGTTTCCCTCACTTCCTACTTCCCCCACGGAAAAGTATGTTCGACAATAAAACCTGCAATTTAAGTTAGCAGAGATACTAATTAAGCCATTACTTTTGCATTTATAAACACTGAATGTAAGACCAAATTAGAGGACCTATTTTATATACGCAAAAGCAAAGCATATTTCAGAATAATCCATATAGCCTTTTAACTAAAATTGGGTCAAGAATATCTCATTATTGGAAGATAGCAAATCTCTGGAAAGCAACTCTGCTGGAGCTCCATTCACTTCTTCATCCTGGAACCTGGGCTGGGATATAACAGGTTTCCCTCTCTTCTAGCCAAATAGTCCTTATTGTAGGGACCATTACAGTCCCTTTTTCCACACAAAAGGGAAAATGTGGCTCATTTTCATACCTAGCAGTACAATCATGAAGATTGACTAAAGTTGGATAAGGGAGAGTTTATTGATAATGGGAACAATCTCCCAGGATATAGGATTTATCACCCTAGCAAGGACCCCAGATGTTAGGTTGGGTCTTGGAAGCTTGGAGAAAGCAACAGCCCACACTAAGTGAAGTGGAAATGCCAAAACTGCCATGGCAGACTGGAAGAAGATATCAAATGACTTAGAGGGGTGGGCATGCTGAAGTGCATATGCTATGAAGGGATGGAAAACCCCCCAGCTGACTCTGTTCCAAGGGAAGGCCCAGAGAACACACCTTTACCTAAGTGATAAAGAATGTGTTGTTAAGAGGGTAACAATCACTGAGAACCTCAGTGGTGGCATTGTTCTGTACGCCAGGGCTCACTGGAGGAGACACTGTTACAGAACTGGGCTCCTTAATAGGGATGACAGAATCCTGAAATAATAGAGGCCAGGTGACAATACTTAACTGTCAGATGCAAGGTGTGTGCAATTATTGCAATGAGTTGCAAAATTGGTGTGGCATCCAGGGACCCAATCTGTAGAAAGCTATGAAGACACTTAATAGAATTCATTGTTCCTAAAGGCAGATAAATAGGCATTCAATAATGGTATCAATTTATAAAATAAAAATAAATCAAGAATGGATGGTCAGGAGGCTAAGGGCAGCTGTCCCAATAAAAAGGCACAGTCACTTGCCCAGTTTCCAGACCTAAGTCAATTCTCAGATCTGGCACCCACTGACTGAAGGAGAGGCTGGTCCCTATGAGGATGGAGCCTGAAACACCTCAGTAAGTGGATTCAGTAATTATTTCCCATGCACTTCAGAATATTGTTCCAACCCTTTTATCGGGTGACAGGTTTAGGCACCAGTGCAAGCAGCCCTGCCATATCACTCAGCAGACCCTGTGGCATTAGAGGGATCTGTGCTGGGAAAGGATGCCATGTAGCGCTACTAGTAATCCCAATAGGAGAACCACAGCATAGACTCCTAGGACTCTGGAGCAAGGTCATACCATCTGTAGTAAAGAAATATGCACCATTCAAAAAGTTCTTACAGACTAACAGGCCTTGATTGAGATGCGAGCATCTGACCATGGGGCATCAAGCAACTTTGCAGCCAGAGATAACTATCATGAGCTGGCTTCTGTCAGGTCCAGCAAGTCATAAGTTAGGTGGCCCAGTAGCAATCCATCATAAAATGGAAGTGGCAGATAGAGGATTGGGCATGAGCAGGGCCAGAGGACACAAGTGAGTTGTACCAGCTGGTGGCCCAGATCCTCATGTCATCTACCACTATTGCACTGGTGTTCACAACTATGGTGTTCACAACTATCTCAGCTCACATCTCTGGCTGCCTGGGGGTGTCCCTTATAGCCAGCTGATGGAAGAGAAAAAAGCCAACCTTCATGAATGGGTTGGTTCAGCATAAGAGTGCAAGCCAAAATTAGATGCTGCTTCACTGCAACTCTACTTAGGGTGACCCTGAAAGAGATCCTAAAGAGAATGGTGAGGGAAAATCCTCCTAATGGGCAAAGTTCCTGGCGATACACCTGGTCGTCCACTTTGTGTGGAAAGAAGAGTAGCTTGAGGTAAGGATATACACAGGCTCAGTGGGGAATGGAGTGGCAGTTTGGTCAGGGGCTTGGAAGGAGAAATAGTGGAATATCATGGATAAGGTATGGAAACAAAGTGTGAAGAATTTTGTGTCCTGTGTTAATGCACATCAAAGCATCCAGTATCAAAGAGGCATTAAACAACATTAATGACTCAGTCATGTATGTCAACCAGTCTCTCTCATTGGCTACTGCAGTGCTGGTAAAATGGGCACCTCAATGGAGTAGCCATGGTGGTGGGTGTGGTGGTTATAAATAGGCCCAACAACATGGACTTCCACTCACCAAGGCTGATCCAGCTACTGCTGCCACCAAATGTCCAACCTGTCAATCACAGAAACCAACGCTGACTCCCCAATATACCATCATCCCTCGAGGACACCAACCAACCATTTGGAGGTAAATTGATTGCATTGGACCTCTTCCACCTTAGAAGTGGCAGGAATTCATTTTGACTAGGACTGTTATATATTCTGGGTACGAGTTTTCTTTTCCTGGCCCCAGCCAGCACCACCATCTGAGGACTTAAGAATGCTCGATCCACTGACATAAGATCCCATACAACACTGCCTTGGATCAAAGAGTCCACTGGTTCTATCCTATACTGCACCACTTCTAAGTCATTGGCATGATAGAAAGGTGGATTGGCCTCTTAAAGACACAGCTGAGGCGCCAGCTTAGAGATGATAAACCATGAGGTTAAGATGCCACTCTAAATCAACAACCATTATATGGTGCTGTGTCCCCAGTAGGTATAATACATGGGTCCAGGAACCATAGGGAGAAGTAGGCATGGCCCTGCTTACTTTTACTCCCAGTGGTATACTTGGAAACTTTGTGCTTCCTGTCCCCAGAACTTTAGATTCTGTGGGCCAAAAGGTCTTGGTTCCCAGAGGGGTAATACAGTGGATACAGAGTCCCATTATACTTTCCACTATAGCTGCCACTCAGTCACTTCAGTCTCCTTATGCCAAGAGACCAGCAGGAAAGGAGTCACTATACTAGCAGAGATCATCGACCCTGATCATCAGGAGGAGGTAGGGCTCTGTTACAGAATGCAGGGAAGGAAGAATGTTTGGCACACAGATGATCCAATGGGAGTCTCTTGAGGCTCCCATGCCCAGTTTTAACAGTAAACAGACAAAAACGAAAGCCATGGTCTGGGATGGGCATGGTGACCAGGGCCTAAGACTCTTGGAGATGATTGTCTGGGTCACCCCACCAGGCAATTTGCTGAGAGCAGCATTGTTGCTAGCTGCGGCTGAGGCAAACCTAGAATGGGTGGTGGAGAAGGGAATCAAGTATCAGTTACTCAGGCTGGAGATCCATTGCAGCTGCAGAAACTGTAGTTTTCCCACTAACCTTCTCGTAAGTTTCCCCAGAAAAAAGGCCAACCAGAATCTTGGGGTTGTTTGTTACTAGGTGGGAGAACTTACTGTAAGAAGCAAGTGGATCTGAGCACCACAAAGGGTGAACTATAATAAACACTCTAGTGCTCCACCTGTATCTCCTCTTCAGGGCCAAGGGCCAATGCACCCATCCTGCAGCTGCTGCTATTTCCTAGTCACACCTTTTATATCCGTACCACAGAGGAGAACGGAATTAAATCCTCAACCCACAACCAGAATGAACCTTAGTAATTTGCTAAATCTTAAAATTCACACAAGTTGAACCAAAAAATATTTAAGAACACTTAGGCAACTAGTTCAAATTGGAATCAAACCAAAGCACAACATCAACTTTTCTCAGATCTAAACCCAAACCAAAGTTCCAGACACTTTGCACATATAACCCTGGGTAGACTCTCTGTGGCCTTAGCAGCCCTTGCTAATTAGAAGCTCCTGACTTTCCTCTGGCAGCTTAGCTGATAAATGTCTTCCAAAGTGTGCTCCCACTTGAGGTTAGAATTTTTAAAAATGAACTTACACTCAGTTATTTCTTTGGTTCAGATGGGGAAGAAAACATCAGTTATTTTTCAAAAAGTAATTCCAAACTCACCCAACATCATACCCTCCAGCTCACATCAAAAAAATAAGTGACACCTGGCTGTGGTTAATTGCGAGGCCATCTCACTTCTCATCTGATGTAGCCTAATTCTTTGAATACAGGGAGTAAAATCTTCATCAACAACGAGATTGCCTCACAGCTCAGGCAAAATCCTTGGGTTTCTCATTCAAGGGAGTGAGGGGAGGGAGTTAAAAAACCAGTATTCAAGTGAAAAATTATTCTTAGAGCCCTTAGATTGTTGCTCACACGAGAGATACAGGTCTGAGTTTAAGCCATGAGGGCAGGAACCATTCATCTTTGCATCCAGCATATCACTTAGCATAGTTGCCCGGCACTCAGTAGATCAATAAATAATTATCGAATGAATGAATGAGGCTGCAGAGTTCCACGAGTCATCCTAGTTGTTGGCACCCTTGAGGGGACTTTGGCCAAGACATTTTGAAAGTGTAGCTTCCTCAAGGAAGACTAGGCTCTTTTCAAGCTCTGTTCTGTCAGGACTGCTGCCACTTTGTTCATACTCGGCATCGGAGCCTGGCCGTGCTATCACCACATCCAGTCAACTCAAGTTAGCAGGGCCTCAAGCAGTTCTTCTTCTTAGGACTTCAAAATGGTAGCAAAAAGCACGTTTTAAAGCAACGAACCCACACTGTAGGACGAATGGGAGTTGGGAGCTGAGTCATTAATGGCAGCCCATCGAAGGAATTCAGCTTCTGAGATCCTGGGCCAGCTCTCCCTGAGGAAGCCCTGGTTGCTCAACTCTTCCTTGGATTCCATGAGACACCCAAGTATCTGTCCAGTAAATTTACTTTTGCTTAAGTTCTCTCCAGTTGGTTTCCATTCTTTGCAAAGAGAAGGAAAGATTTTTAGAAGAAACCAGTGTATTTAAGTTGGACGCTGGCGGAATGACGGTGTCGCTGAAGGAAGTGTTGGGATGTGGGAAGGAAAGCTGAGTGGAGAATTGGGGTGAAGGCTCTAAAAATAATCACCTTTCTGTCAAGAGTCAGCTGTGGACAAGAGGCTGCCAACTGGACTGTTGACTGGAGCTCAGCAGAGGGCTGCCAAGGGCCACACTGAGTAAGGTTGATTTTTAAATATTCATTTCAAAAGCTGAATGCTTTCTCTTTGCCCGCCTCTCTGCTTAGGAATCTCTCCTATATTCCTTGCCCCAACCACTTGTTTTGAGTTTCCCTCCCTCAGCTTCTTTTCTTTATCTTTCAAGGTACTAACTGCCAATAAGAGGGCCACATGGTCGTCTCTTTGATTCCAGGATATTTCTCTGAATTATTAGCCTTTTCATGGAGCCCAAGGAAGGAACTTAAATGGTGACTTAACCCTCGCCCGTTTTCTCCATCTTCCCAAGAATCTCATTATGAGAACGTAGAAGGCAAATCCTGCCTCTGGTTCAAGCCTTCTATTTAGATGACTTTATTGGCTGCCACTGGGAAGGAGAGGCTAAATTAGGAAAAGGAAGTGAGTTGTGAATTGACAAAAACTACACCAAATCTATGAGGGAAGGAAAGAGGAGGAATTTAGACTATTTATTTGCAGCATGTCTTACTGACAGTTAAATACAGTGGTTTGTTCTGTTTTCTGCCACTCGAGGGTTATTTAATTAAATTCATGACCTAGGATGCTAACCAGCCCCACATCTAAAATAATTGCTTCTCTGTTGGTGAGATGTAAAGCTGGATTGATTTTCCCCTGGCCGATAGCTCTCCTTTCTGAGTCATGAATGTCATCTCCACTCTCCTCCCCACGTAATTTGATCTCTGTATTTGATCCCTATTTAGTAGTACACTTCGCTAAACAGATGTCTGAGTAATTAAAATCCCACATGGGCACACTCGGCAGTGAGTTACATCTATTTAATAGTCAGCTTAGAAACTTTTCACCCTCGGCTTTCTCCCATCCTGGTGTCATATGTCACTGGCCTGTGGCAGGCTTTAAAAATTAGAGTTCAAACCTGCTACGTTGTTTTCCTGCATTCACAGAGCCTCCCTTTTCATTTTCTGACTAGGTTTTCCTCACAAGTCCCTGATCTCTTTCCCCTTCAATTCACCTGGATTTTCTGTTCCGTTTTCCACCAGCATTCAAATTCTCACTGGATGAATCATCCTACATTTCGTTCATGCCAGCACCAGCAATTAAAAAAAAAAATCAGAACAAAGTTGTTATAACCATGGATTAAGAGTGCCTTTTATTTTTTTCCCCCTGAGGCATAGCCAAATATTTCAGTCTGAATAATCCCATTTTTTTTTTTTAACTATTTGAGAACAAATACTGGAAACCTGTTTGGTTGCTACAGGTCATTGAAGGATTTTGATTGCAAAGAATTATAGAAGGAAAGAATGCATGTTTGGAGCAGGAAAGGGAAGTTAGGGAGGGCTTATTACACGGAACTTACTCACTTTTGACAGAGAATTCAGATGGAAATTTATTTATGAAAATGTTTATATCTAAAGAGACAATGTTCTTATGATAAACTTATGACACTGATATAACATTACATAAAACTTGAGGTTAATGCTGTAATTTACAGTAGGTAAGGAATTTCCCTTGCAGTTGATGATGCATATCGATTTTAAGAACATTTTGAAATAAATATAGAATATATGTATCTTTTCTGATACATATTCAGACTTGAATCAAATCAGATAAGTGAGTGGGCAACAGTCATATAGCAAAAGGATTCTTTATCTCCCTACTTTTAAATAGATGGAAGTCCAGTACATTTAACATGGATCATTTTATAAAATTAATTTCTCAGAACATGCTTGTTTCTTGTGAAGTTCCTTTATAGTCACAATATTGGGGAATAAAAAATGTGATCGAAAAGCAAGCAACAAGTTCAGAAGTTAACTATCAAAACTAGGTGAAAATCCTACTGTGCAATGGTAGCGTCATTTTGGTAGTTCAGACACAACCTCTAGCCTTGCAACCTAAGCTCGCAAAGGCCAAGTAAATAATCAGACACATAAATTAACAACAGGATATTTAGACAAACAATGACATGGAATAGGAGCTAGTACTTCAGGAAGGCAGATGAGTTCAACATGATGGGAATGCTGTGGACGAGATTTCTTTCACCGTTGATCATTGAGCTTCATTGTAGACCTGATGGCTCGTGAGCTGGAATGATTTCCATTCTCACAGTGCTCAGGATAACCTCCCCTTGCTGTTCGTTCCCAGCTCCCTTCCCCTCCATGCAGTTTGTGTTTAATCTACTTAAAGCACTTCTTTCTCTGATCCCAGCCTTGTAAGTCTTGTTTCCCCTCCAGTCACTCCTTATCACATGTCCATCCATGCTCTGCTGTCAGCTTCTTCCAGATCACTGCAAAAAAAAAGATTACTAATTCCAATAACCCATTTCTGACTTCCCACTGCCTTAGTATAAATTGAGGAGAATATTTCCTGACCTGCTCACAAAGTTTTGAGGGTCAAATGAGCTCTTGTGGATGAAAGGGCTTTGTATATTGTTACAAATGGCCAAGGAGCTTGGGCTTCTAGCATTTTCTAGCTGTGTGAATTTTAGCAAGCTACTTAACTTTTCTGTGCTTCAGTTTCCTAAGGGGGAAAATGGAGAACATAAAAGTACCTAAATCCTGGGGTTGTTTGCCGATGGTTACATGAGACAATTCATGCATATTACGAGGCAGAACATGCTTAGAACAGTCCCGTTTTAAGCCCCCGTAAGTGCTAGCACAAGTGCAGACATCAGACGGTGTTTCCCATTGAGGTCAGACAACTTCCTCACAGTCTCAAATCTCACCAGCCCGGGCCTCTGGGACCTGTCCTCATTTGGGTGCTGGGAAAGCCAGGCTATATCCCTTGGCTATATTTGGGTCTGTGTGGGGGTGGGATGTAAGCATCCTGGCTAGGCACACGGATTTGAGGATTGGCAGGAAATTTTACTAGTTGCCTCTCTCTTCAAATCCTGTTCACTCAGCTCAGCTTCTCCTCTAATGACTTTATTTCGAATGATTTGTTTATGTTGATATTTCAGTTTGCTGCCAATTTGTACTTAAAGCCACATAGATAAATCCTTCCTATTCTGGAAAATGGGGATAGCTAGAGTATCTACCCTTGCACCTGTAATGAGATAAATCAAGTGAACCTCTTCCAGAGGATGCAGGGATGCACAGTATTCTAGGGGTGCTTTTGAAAAAGAAACTGGAGAAAAAAAGCATGTGTAATCCAAATATCACCTTGTACACATGAAATGAGGTGGAGACAAACAAAACAAAACATACAGACAAAACCTAGCATTCTAAAATAGGACAAATGATTCTTCTAAATGAAAAAGTGGTTCCCTCTGAGTCAAGGCCCATAATACAAAGCTGTTGTTACCCAAAAGGTGCGGGGATTTCTTCTTTGAAAAGGCTTTTAAGGACCTTGGTGAAATAGTAACTCTGCCATTTTATGATATTTATGACTAATATCTTCCTACTTTGCAACTTATTCAATATTGTTCATAATTTTTTGACATACAGATGTTCCAAAATGCTTGTGCAGATACAATGCTTTCATTGTTTTGGAGTTAGTTCTTTCCCATTCAAGAATCATTTAAATATTCACTTATATTTTCTTTTACAGTTTCATTTTCACATTTGCGTCTTTAATCTATCTGGGATGTATTTCAATATATATATGAAGTAAGCATCTGATTTTTTTTTTCTCCCAGATAATTGGCTGGTTTTCCTAGTACCAGTTATTGAATAATCCACGTCCTCCTCATTGGTGATGCTTCATTTATTGGTATATTGAATTTTCTTTCAGGGCTCTGAAATATTAATCTATTTATCAATCTTTTCTCAGATGTTCTAAATCACTGTAATTATTGTGGCTCTATAATATGTATTAACATCTGGTATAGTAAACCTCCTGTTATTACTCTTCCTTTTCTAAAATATTCTGGCTACTCTCTCCTGTTTTTCCTCCAAACGGAAATTAATTTTTTTCAACTTCAAAAAAACCTCATTGGAAGTTTGTTTAAAATCACAAACAAAGGAATAGATACATTTATCTAGGAGCATAACAGATTTCTCAATTTATTCAAATCTTTTTGCTTTCGTGTTTTCTCTCCCTTTTTTAATATACATCCCTTCCAGTTCTTGCCAATATTTATATGTGAATAGGATCTTTAAAAAATATATTTCCCAAAAGGATATTGTTGGATCACTGGAAAAGTTATTGATTTTTTAATAGTTACTTTATAATAGCTTTTCAATCAGATCTCTTGAGTTTTCTAAGCAAAAGTATCATCTGCAAATAAATGCAATTTTTCTTCTGCTTTTCAATATTTTACCTATTATTTCTGTTTCTTGTCTTATTACAGAATAATTTCAGCGTGATTTTAAAGAATAGTGGTGATAATAGGCATCTTTAGACCTGATTTTAATAATGCCTCTACTGTCATATCATTGAGTATGGAAATTTTAAAATATACCCAAAAGTAGACTGAATAGTAAAACAAACTCTCATGTGCCCCTCACCTACCCTCAACAATTATCAACATTTTTGCATTCACTCATATGCTGGATTATAAATCAATCCAGCCTTTTTGGATGCTAATTTGGAAGTATCTAACCAAAAATGAGTCCAGCAATTCCACTGCTATACACTAATCCTACAAGTACACCAGCACCAGCAGGCAAAGATATTCAAGGATGCTCACTGTCACTGTATATAATTGCAGAAAACTAGACAATAGCCTAAATGTTCCCCAATAGATGAGTGAAAAATTACAGTGCATTTATATGATAGTACTCAGCCATTATGAAAAATTTTGGTATATCTATGTGCTGATGTGGGAAGATGTCCAAGATATTTTATATAATGAAAAAAGCAAGTGCAGAATATGTATAGTATGATTCTATTTGTTTTTTTCAAAGTGGATAGTCATATGCTTTTATGTGCATGGAAAATTTCTGGAAGGATATGTAAGAAACTATTCATAGAAGTTACCTCGGGGTGGGAGAATGAGGAGTGGTGAGAGGAGGTTGAGGAATTAACTTAAACTTTCTTCTCTTCCTTACAGTTTGGCTGTCTTACCATTTGCATCATTATTTTTATAAAATCTTACTAAAAGATCTGATGTTGGCTACTGGTTTAATATTTACTAAGAGGTTTTTAAAGATTTGGTGGTTGTTTTAATCAAGAGGAGGTGTTAAATTTTTATTATCTATTGAGATGATAGGGGTTTTTTTTTCCTTATATGGCCTAAACATATAATTTGTTATTTCAATTATTTTCGTATTATTAAAATATCCTGGCATTTCTAGGATAAAATCTACCTGATCATGTTAAAAATGACTTACTTCATTGACTTTAATTTGCAGGTATTTTCAGGAGGAATTCTGGCATTGGATTTCTCATGTGAGTTTATATTTTTGAGTGTTCTTTTTGTACCATTTTTGATAATTTTTATAATTATATTTGTTTCATAAAAATGAATTAAATTTTAATATTTCTATGCATTTAGTAAGGGAATTATATGTCCTTCAAAATTTGCAAGAATTTGTCTATATAATCTCTAGGGCTGAGCCTTTTTTGATTTCTCCTCGGTTTTGATCACTGAGTTTTTCTACTTATTCTTGATTCAATTTGGGTAATTTATGTTTTTCGAGAAAAAAATGTGTTAGCACATAGCTAACGACACATGCTATTCTCATATAATTAAAAACGAAAACAAAAACTTCTCCATATCTGTTATGTCTCCTTTCTCCTTTATAATTTTATTTATATATTTTATCTTTTTTGAATTAAATAGGTATGCCAGATATTTCTCTACTTTCTTCCTATTTTTTCCAAAGAACTACTTTTGGAGTTGACCAATAATTGTTTTTTGGTTTTTAATTCATTAATTTCTGCTTCAATCTTTCTTTAATTCTCCTTTTCTCAGAGTTTAATTTTTTTTTAAGTATTACTCAGTTCATTTATTTTTATTCTTTCTGGTTCAATTTTTCCCTGCTAAACAATGCTACTAAGCTTGGTCTGGTTTCAAATGACTTTTGGGTATTTCTAAAAATTAAATCTACTCTCAGAAGAGGTAGATTTGCTATCATTGATGATGTCATTTAAAAGAATTTGACTCAGTCTCTTGTGGCAAATTTCCAAAGAATTCTAAAAATGTTTGAGTAGTAACAGCAATGCAATTGCAGCAAGTTTATGGCCTGTTCTGAGGGGGCCAACATCTATTTGTATATATAAAACCTGTACATTTGCTAGGACATTATCTGCCCTCAGATTCTGGAAAGAACCAAGTGCTAGGATTTAAAGAGAAGCTCTCACATTTGCTTAATGGGATGTCCTCTGATACTGCATGTTTGTAACCCAAGATATTTTCAAATGTTTTTTCTTGTGAAAATGTACGTAAATACATTATGTGTACAGCCTGGCTTCATGTTTGTTTATGATTGGAATTAATCCCAGATAAAACATCTCTCAAATGCAAAGATTAAAAATTGTTCACGCTAGGATGATGAAGTTTTCTCTGCAAAAATAAATTCACTCTGATGATGTAGATGAAGGCAGAACATGTTTTTAAAAATAATTTTTTAATGCTCTGATAGGCCAGATTATAAGCAATAAAAATAAGTCTCTAATATAAAACATTGTGCCAACAGGAAGGTAGATTTGCAGGTGTGACCTCCATCAACGTATGTAGCAGATCATCAGATCCATGTGTTTGTAGATTATGTAACAGTGTTTAAGTGACCAGGAAAGGGAGGATTTTGTGGTCAAGAAAGTGGAAATGTCCTATTTAACATATGACCCTGGCCAGTCCCATCTCAAATTACTGTTGTTCAAGTTACAGATGGTTGGCAAGCCAGGTGGGAGGGAAGAGAAAGGTCCGACAAACCTGCAATAAACAGGAGGCCACAAAGCCAGTGGGTGTTATCATTAAAGATACCAACTTACTAAATATTTAAGACAATTCAAAGAAAAATTGTTTTGCAAAGCATTCTGGACCCGAAGTTGCTTTGAAAGGCTTCAGCATATCCTCCCCTGATAATAAGATTTTAGGGAAGATAGAACATGGCTTTATGAATGAACCAAAAACATACAACTAGATCCCCCCCTCTAAAGACTAACAGCTTTATGATCATGACTGAAAAGCATTTTCTTTGTTTGGCACCCACATGCACCGTAAGTTTGTCAAGCTTCCAAATGTTTAAAATATATAAGTGCCTGTGCTCTAGCAATTTACTCTTGAAGGAAACACCACTAGGAACCAATAAATGGAAAACCAACCTTTTATCTCTACCAACTTCAGAGGCACATATAAATTTATGTACTTAGCACTGGTTTCAACTGGTTGCCTTTTAAAGTAGCAGTTTAGGGCTAACAGGAGAGTAAGACACAGCCAAAAATAACTTAATTTTGTTTGTTATTGTGGCTGTGAAATTTTCCGTAAAGCATGGACCTAAAGCCCGAATGCTGCTAAAGGATTACCTAGAAAGTAGAGCCTGAGGCCAAGTTTAAGTGCTAAGATTTTATTACGAGGTGTAATCCCAAGGCAGCCAGGGTGAGGGGAAATGCAAAAGAAAGCGAATACAAAGCAGTGCATCACTGAGCTGAAAATTTCACAAGAAAGTGCCGCTGACTGCTCAGTCTCCAAGGACAGTTTCCAGACACACCATGCAGAACCATTATGCCTGCGGAGCCTCTGTCTATGCAGAAAAAGGGGAGGAGTTTATACCCTGGCTGCTACTTGCTTTCTGCCCTCCTTGGTGCAAGTTTGCCTCATGGGGCTCTAATGCCCCCACTCTTCTGGGTGTGCCACCTGACCCCTCCAGGCAATTGCAAGGGAAGCCAGAGCATGCTGAATCCCAAGGTTTTTTCACGAGTCTCGGACTGGTGGGAGGAGCCAGAACCTTCTACCATGTGAGCCACGGCGTGAAGGAGGCAGTGCCAAAGCCTGACCCTCACCAGGGGGAGGCTGTCCCCAGGGGAAGCTACAGCAGGGGATGCCAGACTTCTGCACTGAGCAAGAGGCTAACATGGGGATGATGGGGGTGGGATTGAGCAAATCAGGGCAGGTGCATAAACTGGGTTTGGTATAGTGCATGCTTCTTGGACCTGAGTTATTCCTAGTGCTGGTGTCCACTGATTCTCAGGGCAGGAGAAGGAGCCACTCAGTTCGGAGAAAAGCACCCTTTTCGCTCTCAGACTTGGTAAATCGTAAATTTTTTTCCACCAACCTGTCCCTTATTCCTCAGCTACCTCTAGCCACTACTTTAATTCGTTTTTCCCCCAACTTTGTTTTGAGATGTAATCTGAATACAATAAAATCCACCCATTTGAAGACTACAGTGTGATGCATTTTGGCAACTGCATCTGTCCCGTAGCTACCACTCCTTTCAAGACACGGAATTGTTCCATCACCTCCAAAGTTCCCTCTCCTTTTTGCATTCCATCCTCTCCCGTTTCACCCCTCCCCAGGCAACTGCTTTCTGTAACTACAGTTTTGCCTCTTCTAGAATTTCACATAAACGGAATCAGACTATGCTTTTTGGTGTTTACCTTTTCCCCGCAGCATAACGTTTATGAGAACCATCCATGTCGCGGCGTGTATTAATACTGTGTCCCTTTTTATTGCTCACTCTGTCTTGGAGACAGTACTATGTACGCTAAAGGTCGGGCATTTTTACCTGCGTTAGCTCACTTGGAATCCTCCCAACCATCCTGCTTCACAGGGAGCGACCCGCGGCTCGGGGCAGCAGGCGCCCTGGCTGCCACGGCCCGGAGCCCGACCTGCGGCACCTGCTGCCAAGCTTGAGGGAGCAGACGGGCCCGGCCGTGCACAGGCTCGGGCCGGACAAACAGCCAGGCCCCGGGCGCGCCGCCCGCTCCAGGCGCCCGCCCCCTCGGCCGCCTCCGCCCCAGCCGCCAGCCTCCCGGGCTGCCTGCTCCCGCGGAGCGGCCCGCCGCGGCTTCCCCCAGGAACACAGGCAGGGCGGCCGCGGAGCCCACCGCCGCCGCGACAGTCCTCCCGCCGCGCACACGAGCCGCCGCGTTCCTGCGGACGCGTCAGCGCGCGGCTGTCGGTGCGCGGCCGGGCGGTTCACCCGCCGCCCGGGCGTTTCCCTCCGCGCGCGGACGGCGCTACTTCCCGCCGAGGCCGCCCGGGCCGCAGGAGCCGAGTCGTCAGCGTGGCGGCGCGGCGCTGCTTCCTCCGCCTGAGGGAAGACGGCGACGCGCGGGGCCCGCGCCCGCTGGAAAGAGACGGGCGAGAAGACTGGCTCGGACTCCTGCTCTCCTCCTGCCTGTCCTCCTCGTGAGGCTGTTCGGAGCCTTCGTGTTCAGGACGCGGCGGAAACAAAGAAGAGGGTTCTGCCCTGTGGCGCGGAGCGGCCCGCCCGCCGCTGCTGTCCCGCGGCCTGACGGGAGCGCAGCTCGCTTGTCCTGACTCCGAACGTGGTGATTTGGGGGCAGCAGAGGGACTTCCAGGGAAGCTTTGTCTGCGGAGGAAGAGCTGCTGCGAGCCGGCCTCTGGGAATGGCCGCCGGCGGTCTGGTCCCCACCCAGCAAAGAGAGGAAACCCTGGGTTTTCCCTCAGTACGTTTTCAGTCAGATGCGAGTCTCAGTGTCTGCAGGGGTAGAGCGGCCACCCGCCTTAACTGACTCGATCCCCTTTAATATTTTATTCTTTGGACTTGATTGTGTCTTAAGCTACTGGAAAATTGTATGCGTGACCAAGTTCTCTTTGGACCCTTGTGACGTCGTTTCTTTTCCTCTCGGAAATAATCGAATTAGAACGCTGGAGGGGGGCGACGCTCACACAGACTGAGAGCCCCTGAGTCCACCGTGGCGCCTCACACGCGGGCCCTGACAGACCAGCCGGCCTGGGGGAGCTGTGAGGAGAGAGCGGGAAAGAGGACGGGGCTGGTGGAGGTTGAGTTATTTTGGGATCCCATAATTCTATGATTTTTATGAATATCCAGTGAAAATGGCGGTCAGAGAACATGGGGCCGGGGGCAACTGAACCGAAGACAGGGGCTTCCAGTCAGCTGAGGAGGCGTCTATTGTTTGATTCCACAGCCATCTGCGATGACAGAGAAGAGGGAGGTAGAATATTCTTTGGTAGCACTGAAGTAAATTTGGCGTTTAGTGCTGCTTGTCACTGCTTATCTCCCATATTCCTCTTTTATTTCTCTTCGGAGCACTTAGAACCGCCTGATAATGTTAAATATTTTCCATATTTATTTATTGGCCTTTCTCCCCACTTGATAAAAACCTACGAGAGCTGGGCGTTGTTTGGTCAGTGTTGTTCCCTGGAGCCCAGCACAGTACCTGGCAAAGTACTTGGGGCTTTGTAAATATTTACTGAATCGGTGAATAAAAAACACAGCACATTATTTAAAGGCATTGTGAGAAGCACAAAACCAAAAGCCACTTTCAAACCTATTCTTTTCATTTTGTAGCAATAATCGATGAGGAATAGCCAAGAGAGTCACTCCAATTCCATTTTCCAAAGAAGAATGAAAGAAAGGAGCTCTCACTTCCAGGATGGTTTCTAGGGATTGGTTCTCTGAGGTGAGCCCACCAAAAATCTGTGAGGAAATGGAAGCCCTTTCTTACTGTCCCTCTGTGACCCTGGGATACATGTTCACCTCCATCTGGGACATGGGGCTTTGGGACCTTCAGAACACCTACAAGACGGACATCAATGTGCCATAGATATTTTTCTGTGCTGGGGTCTCTATATCATGTGCTTGGAGACAAATCTGGGGAGTGTGTTTCACATGAAAATTGGCTGGCTAAATCCTTCTGCTACCTGGACAACCTTTCAAAAATGGCCCCACAGGATGCTAATTCATAAATGATGGATTAGTTTTGAAGGAAGGGAAAATGGAGTGCTTAGTCTGAGAGTGAAGAGTATCAGAATAGCCAGCTCATCTAAGGAATTTCCTCTGTCTCAACCTCCATTTCTTTGGAACTTTTGATTAGGAAAGGGCCACACCTTGGCTAGGAAAGTTTATAATACCTGTCAGAGTATACCTGACAGGTTAGAAAGTTCTTCATAAAAAGTAAGTTTAAAATCTCGTATCTCAATGCCTCAATCATCAGTAATCATAGCATCCTGATATGCAAAACTGGAGGTATCCTGAGAAATCATTTGTTCACTCAGAGTATACTATATTTATTGAGCATCTATTATATGTCAGGCATTGTTCTAGAGGCTGTACATAGAGCAGTGAAAAAAACACAAAAATCCCTCCCCTGTTTTATATTGTTTCACTCCCAGCCCTCTTCCATCCTTTCACTGCATCTTTTTTCTTTCCTTGTTTTTGCCTTTCATTTGCCACCTACTTCACCACTTTTTCCAAACTCATTTCTATTTTCTGCCTCTCACTTCATCCAAAATATGAACGTATCAAATAAAAATATGTGATGAAATGAATTTTAAAAGTCAAGTCCTTTAAAAAACCTAACTTTTTACTGGAAAGAATCCATTTCTCAAATTTTTCTTTTTATGGCTATAATTTTTAAAAGTTAAAAAGTGATCTTCCTGGTTTCCTTCAGTTGGCTATTGTGTAAATGAAGATAATTACTATCCAGTCAGCTTTCACCCTCCATGAGAATGTTTCCTTCACCCAGACTTTGCCTGACCATACCAATCTTATAGTAGCATACAATAAAATGTAATGTGGAGAATAGCAATATTAAGTAAATTGAACAAATTTTTTAAAATAGAGGTGTTCCTTTCCTAGATTTTATTTTTTTAATGAGTAAATTCTTGGCTTTGAGACTCAGAATATAAATGTACAATAAGGTTCTAGTGCACACACAGTACCAGAAGGAATTTTCAAGCCTATTTTATCTTAGTTGTACCAACTCTGCTCTTTTTCATCAGTTTTCTCCCTTTCATTCAGTCCAAAATGCTCACTGGGCCAAATGTTCCCTGGAGGCTATGGCTTAACTACAATACTTCTTCTTCCCCATTTCACATTTAAATGTGTTATATTTCAAACTCGATTAAACATTCTTCTGAACTCTCCCTATATTCCTGCTCATTCTCTTCGGCCTTAACTGAGGAAGCAAACTAACCATCTCTCTGTCCTGCATCCTCCCTCCCTCCTCACCCCAATTGCTAAAACCTAGGGGTCAGAGCTGGATTACCCAACATGCTAGTGATTCTCAACCCTGGTTGGCATATTAGAAGCACTTGGGAGATTTTTTTTAAAGTACTGGCTTCTTGGACCTACCACAGACCAATTAAATTAGAATCTGTGGAATTAGAGTTCCCTCACTGGTATTTTTGTAAAGCTCTCAAGGAGATTCTAATGAAAGCCAGTTTGAGAAACAGTGCATTGGGCAGCTTAAGTATCTGTCTGAGGCAGTGATTATTAAACTTAAGTGCTTCAGAATCACCTGAAGGGCTTGTTAAAACACAGATTGCTAGGTCCTACACCCTTAGTTTCTGATTCAGTAGATTTGGGGTGGGGCCCAAGAATTAGCATTTCTAATAAGTTCACAGGTGATGCTGATACTGCTGGTTCAGGGATCACACTTGGAGAACCGCTGTTCTAGGACACCAGCAAAAAGAGGGGCATCAAGAAAAAAATGAGAGAAAAATCAGATCCTATTTGATATTTCAAACAAATACGGTAGTTACTTAGAAGTAACTATCGTGGTGCTAATCAGAAACTTTTTGGGCTGCTTTACCTTTATTTTATGGTTTAGTATGATTTTTGATAGAGAGATGGGACTCCCATAATTCTTTCATTGCTGGGGTGGCTTCTTAAAGTCTTAATCAAGCCCTACAGTTAAGTCCTCCACAAGCCAATGAATTTCTTCATGTAAACCTCAGCTTTCACTCTTCCATGAGAATGTTTCCTTCACCAGATTTTGCCTGACCGTAATGAATCTTATAGTAGTCCACAACAAAACATTATATGGAGAATAGCAAAGTAAAACACATACACACACACACAAGCTCATCTCTCACTTCTCCCAACAAAAAGCCATAAGGCAGAAATAGTGTTTGTCTTGTCATCCAGGTGATAGGCAAATGTATCTTGCATGTTCAACTTTATGACAGAGAACTTGACACATGGAGGGCATGCAAATATCGTTGCAGAGGACCTGTCAGGGTTATGGAAGTGAAAGGTACTTTTGCTTTTGAATAAGTTTCCCATCTGTTTTTGTAGTTTATTTTCTCTCTACCAGCCCATGTGGTATTTCTATTTTACGTGGAGAAAATCAGGTGCAGGAAGCTTTCAAACTTGCCCAGAACCACACAGTTCATTCGGTATGAAGTGAGGTCTCTTGGCTCCTAAATTCTTTTCTCTAGAACATGCTGTAATTCAAATGCCAGAACACTGAATCTGAAGGAAAGAGAGAAAGAATTTGAGATTTTTTTTAACGCTGTAGAAGTGAAGTCTAAGAAAAACATCCTACAGTTTTCAAGTCTATGTAAGTAATAGGGTTGTCATGTAGTTAGAATTTAGATGCAACTTATGATACCTGAGGGAAGAACAATATGAAAAGAGAGTAAAGAGAAGTAGAAGAGATTTAAGGTAAAACATCTCTATAATTAGCTAATAGTCCTAGGGCCTGAAAGAAATACTGTTGCACCTTAAAAGAAAACAGGGCAAAAGACTCATCGTGTCGGTTAACTACTGCTGTGTTACAAGCCACCTCCACATTTAGTGGCTTAAACCAAGACCATTTTATTTGCTCATGATTCTTTGGGTTAGGAATTCAGACAGGGCTCAGTGAGGATGGCTCTTCTCTGCTCCATGTTGTCTTGACTGAGGTGCCTCCACTAGGGCTGGAGGATCCAAGGTGGCCTCGTCCACATGTCTGGGCCTTGGTGCTGACAGTCGGATGGAGTACCTTGGTGCTCCTCCACATGGCCTCTCTCTCTCTCTCTCTCTCTCTCCCCGTGTGGTTTCACATAACTCAGTAGCCTAGCTCAAGCATTTTTACATGGTGGCTGTCTTCCAAGGGGCTGAAAGGGATTACACAGCATCACTTTCACCATATTCTGTTGGTCAAAGCAAGTCAGAGGGCCAGTATGGATTCCAGAGATTGGGAGATAGATTCCACTCTTGATGGGAGAATGGTATAGGCACATTGCAAAAGGGATCTGGTTATGCTGAGTGAAAGAAGCCAGACACAAAAGAATACATTATGTATGATTCTATTTATAGGCAATTCTAGAAAAGGCAAACTAATCTAGAGTGACAGAAAAGCAGATCACTGGTTGCCTTCGGCTAACGGGTGGGGATTGACAGCAAAGGACACGAGGGAACTTTTTGGAATGATAGAAATGTTCTGTACCTTGATTGTGGTGGTGTATACACAGATGTATACATTTGTCAAAATGTGTGCATTTTATTATAATTATTGGGTAAATTATACCAAAAAAATGGGGGGGGGGTAGGAAATAGGAGGTAGGAGGGACTGTGGTGACCATCTTCAGAAATAATCTACATATGTAAAAACTTAGATCTGAAGGAACCTTTGAAGATCATCTGGTCCATGCCTTCATTGTACAGATAAGGAAAGTGAGGCCCAGGAGGAGGAAATGCCAAAGGATACTGTGCTAGGTAGTGACAAAACCAGGATTAGAACCCAGACTCCTGACCACAGTCTTACTGTCATTTCTCCAACAGCCTCTAAGAAGATTGGCGAAAAGGATGCCCTGGGCCTGTGTCCCACTGAGACTCACTTAGATGTGAGCATGTCTGGGAATGAGGGCTGGACCATGTGAGTTGTCAATATCCCTTTGCACTCTAGAAGTTTCCAGGGGTCTCCAATGGTCAATATGAAAAGTAAGAATGAGATTTATATGCTCTGTTCCTAGTTCTGTGAGACTGTGCACAAGTTTCTGTAACTACTCCATAAGCCTGTGACTATAATAAAGGTGAATGGAGAATATTTATAAATAGAATTGAACACTGTGGGAAAAAAATAAACGAGCAGCTATGCCACAGCCACCTGTCATCTGTAGTGCTATCTTTGGGTTTCTTAGGAGAGTATTGATGGGAATGGACAAGGAGGGCTATGGAACTATCAAAACATTATTATTTACCTAAGTTTTACTAAATTAATAAGCCCACCTTTCAAGCTTGTAAGATAAGAGTTATTGCTAGCTTTCATAACGTGCTCCACAGAGTAAGATAGAGTTGGAATAATAATAAATAGTAATGAACTCATAGTAATGTGCAAACGTAAGAACATATTTAGGGGGGCCGGCCTGGTGGCGTAGTGGTTAAGTTTGCGTGCTCTGCTTCAGGGGCCCGGGGTTGGCCGGTTCAGATCCTGGGCGTTGACCTACGCACACCGCTCATCAAGCCATGCTGAGGCAGCATACCATGTAGAGGAACTAGAAGGATATACAACTATGACATACAACTATCTACTGGGGCTTTGGGGAGAAAAAAGGAAGATTGGCAACAGATGTTAGCTCAGGGCCAATCTTCCTCAAAAAAAAAAAAAGTTTGGCAATAAAAGAAACATATTTAGGGAATTTGAAAAAGCACATACAGTCCATTCTCTATCTTTATTATACTGTCTTTACTCGGAAAAAAATGACTTTGAACCTTGTCCAAAGTGTCTCAGATGTATTCAACTCCTTTGGATGCCAAAGAACCTTTTTAAAAAATATCTATGAGAGATGGCAGAATACTGTGAGCTGAAATGATTTGCGACTGGTACATCAGAGAGTAATATCCTGCTGATCTTGGGCACTTACCCAGAGAACTATGGACTTGAACTGTAGATGGACTCTGAACCTTTTGCTAACACAGTCACTTTTGAAATTAGTTACCAAAACACTAAAAAATGAATGATTCAGCAAGGGAAGGTTTTTCAAGAGAACATCACTCTGATTTCTGAAGCTTGGGTTTTTCTTCATTTTAGTTTTGGGTTGTTATTTCACCATTTTTCTAGTACCTATATCTTAAAAAATATTCATAGTAAACATTTTATTAAATGAGAGGACACTGATTTGCATCTTGAAGTTGTGGTTTCTTCTCGAAGCTGCTGACTGGGAGGAACCTATTCATTCACAAACTCGAAATGCAGTTGCAGAAGAACTCTGCTGGCCTAACACTAGTGCCTGGTGGAAAGTGGTGCATTTATGGAACCAGTTCAAGCCAAAGAAGTCTACTCTTATTTGGGTTACCCTGTCTGGGCAGTGCTTTGGTCCTGAATGGATTCCCCTTGGTTTAAGTTGGGTTAAAGAGGGGAAAACAATATGGGATGTAAGGGACTCAGGCTGGGGCTCTCTTATAGTCTACCCTCAGCAACCCTCCAAAACTTATCTTCATCTAGGCCAGGCATTCTCAACTCTTTAGACCTTCTTAAAACTTACATTTCCACTCCACGGCTGCCATGTTTTGAAATATCTGGACTACTAACATGTAGTGTCATTCATAACCCTTTACTCAGGTACACACACATTCTGGTAAGATTTTTTTCAATAGTGTTGGGAACCATGTACAGATCACCAGTACTAACTTAGGAACTCAGGAACCCAGCATGACATGAAAGTCACAAGGGAGATGCACCAAGACTTCTCGGTCTTCTACATCCTTGCCAACCTGGCTCCACTTTCTACCATCACTGCTGTTCCACTGGAATTGATGGTTGTTTTAATTGCCTCCTATTCATGCTATTGGTGAGGGAGGGATTCCTGTCTTAGAGTTAGGGGGATGGCCAGACACACAACACCTGTCACTGGACAGATGAGATTGACAGCAGTTTATTAGTCACCTGTACTCATAGCCGGGGGAGGAAATCACCACATACTGGACCACACGGAGGTTGCACTCAGGAACAGAATGAACAAGCAAGAGCTGTGGGGGGCAGGGGTACCCCTCAAAAGGGGTGGGGTACCCCCTGGCTCCCATGGGAGGATGTGATTGGCTTGTTTGAGTTCCAAGGGCTGGCAGGGAACTGAAACCCATCATCCAGGGATAAGCAGGGGTGGCACCTTGTCCATTTGATACAGACGGTGGTTTGGCTAGGGGACCTTAGAGTGAGGCAAAGGATGCAGGCCAAACCTTTCTAGTTAATACTTTTAATTAGTCACATAGCAAATGATTACTGAATATCTTCGTATGCCAGCATAGATTAGGCATGGAATGAATTCATTACAGTGAATGGAACACAGTCCCTATTTTGAAGGAGTCAGTGAAGGAGAATAGAGGACATAAGCAGATGGTTACCATACAGAGCAATGGGTGCAGGAACAAAGATGTGTGCATGTGCTGTGAGAGCACAGCGATGGGAGCAGTTCCTCCAGCCGGGGCATGGTGAAAGGCTCCACAGGAACAAGGGACAGTGGCCCCTGAGCTGACCTTGAAGGATGAGTAGGAGTTTGCCCGTCAGAGAAGGGAGAGATGGGAGCACCATATCAGAGGGATCAGCGTGACCAAAGGTGGAAATGCTTATGTGTTAAAAATAAGTTAAATGTTAAAAATAAGTGACAAATAGTCCAGCAAAGATTGGCGGGGTGGGGGGTGGGGGAGGTTGTTAGCATGGGGATGGGGGCAGGGATTGACACTGACTCTCAGAGGGCAGCTTGGCATAGTCAGTAACATTGTGCCGGGAGGGTTGCCCTGGGAGCTTTCTGCTTCTCTCACCCTCTACTCCCCACATTTCCCTCCAGTTCTTCTTTCTTCTGAGGCGGCATCTCATATTTGCAGAATCAGATTCTGTCATTGTAAATGGGGGGGAGGTGATGGGGGAAGGAACAGGGAGAGATGAGAGGAGAGGAGAGGAGCATGCTAAGGGAGCTGAGGAAACGACAAGGATAAACTTCACTCACCTGACCATCTTACCAAAGGCTGCCTCTGAATACATGTGTCAAATATTATGCCAATCACTTAATGTGCCGAAGGTGCCAGCCACAGGCCAGGCCAGTGGGGCACTGCCCAGAGCCTTGTCAAGAGTGCTCAGATTTGTGCATGTGCTGTGAGAGGACATCTTCTCCTACTGCTTCTCTTCTCCTACTCCTTCTTTGCTGCTCTTGGAATCTTCTCCATCCTCGCTCCTGCTCCTCTTGGCCAAGATGATCAACTCTGTAAAAGCCGCAAACTTCTCTAGACACTGAGGAGGCAGGAACTAAGCAGCCAGTTTTCCTGGAGTAGAAATAAGGGAGGGAGAGTTTAAAATACTTTTACCCAGTTAGGAACACTGCCATCAATGTTCCTGCCTTAGACGGATAGATCTTTGAGCTGTATTTATTTTCTTATACAATTCTCTGCCTTCACAGGTGCTGATCTCATGGGTTGGAAATTACCTCCCCTTCCTCTCTTCTTATAGTCTCATCTGGAAAACTCCTACTCATCTTTCAAAACCTAGTTGGAAAGTCACCTCCTTAAGAAGCCTCCTTCAGGCAGGCTAGTTGCTATCTCCTCCCTTAGCAGCTATTTTACATTTTTTAAAACACTGAACACATTGATTATAATTCTGTTTGCATGCATTTCCTTCACTCATCCAAATTATTGAGGCATCTTTGTTTCCATAGCAACCAGCAGTAACAGACACATAGTAGGTATTCAGTAAAATTTGAATGAATAAAAGGATGAAAGCCAAAGAAAAAACTTTAAAAATCATATGTATGGATCAAGTTTCCAACTACCAAGTTACAGAAAATAGAGTACAGAAAAAGATGTTAAATGCCACCCCAGGATACAATCAGCAAAAACCTGAGAGAGGAAACTCTTTAGGACAAACAACTCACTTTCTTGAAAAATAAATTGCAAGGGGGGCGGGGAGAGAGATGGAGAAGGACCAGTCATTTAAAAGAGGCTTGGAAGGCATATGAATCAATGGGAAAGCATGGACTTTATTTGGATTTGGATTTTTAAAAAATATTACGTTATGACATGTATAAGACTTTGGAAATTTGAATATTGATTGACTGGATATTTGATGACTTTAAGGACTGATGGTTAATTGTTTTAGACGTGATAATGGCGTTATATTTATTTTGAAAAGAGAGTAGTTATATTTTAGAGATCAGTACTGAAATGTTTATAGGTGAAATTATATGTCTGGAATATGCTTCAAAATAATATGGAAGGGAGGAAGTGGATGAGTGTGTGAATGGGGCAGGGTTGGCCATGGGGTTGGTGGTTGTGGGGCTGAGTGATGGGCACAGAAAGAATCAACCATATACATATTTTTACATATGCTTGAAATTTTTATTGCAATGTTTAAAAACAAAGAAGTTTTAAAAATCTTGAATGTTTCACATTCACATTTCGTGGTACAGTAACTATTTTAATAACAGAATTAAAATGATTACTCCTCACCTCAATGTGAAAAAATTTTAAAGTTTAGTGTATACATATGTATGGTATTGTTATGTACTTCTGCTAGGATATTTTCCAAAGAAACATCTTTATTTAAAATAAAATAAGTAAAACCAATTAAAAAATAGAGTTTATAGTTAGAAATTCACTTTCTTAGCTAATTTTTAGGAACACATCTGTTTTTCAAAGGCGATAGTGATATCTAGTTGAATTGATCAACTAGTAAACTATAGTATTTTAATATTATTATCAGTTACAGACAGTTCTTAGATGCAAAGCAAATTTGGGAAAATGGTTTCTAAGCACAATCACAGACAACGTTAGCAATAAGAGGATTTTGAAGTTTGCTCACTTCCACAAAGTCCAAAGTTCTATAAGTTAAACAGTGGGTTTCCAAGGGTGCTTATCGGTGTGGTTAAACAAGGTGTGGTGATACCCACATGGGCAGTGCTTTTGAAAAAAAAACTTCTTTGAATCAGTTTGCACGATATTGGTTACTTAGAACATTTTATTATCTGTATCTTCAACTTAACATTGCCTTCGATTTTTTTTATGATGAATGTCTTCTAAGACTTAAAGATTATGTATCAAAACTTGTATTTTCTTTTGTCAGACTTACACAATGTAATCTGAGGATGTAGGGTCATTTTCCTGACGCCTGGCTCCCCGAACTCTCACCCTGCCGTTTACGGAGACTGAATCACTTGGTCTTTGGAACTGATGGTTGCCATTAAATGTGTGTGTTCCATTAACATAGCAATGTTATATGTAAAAGTTTAATTTAAAATGTTTCTCCATTTAATTAAAAATATATCTCAGGGGCTGGCCCGGTGGTGTAGTAGTTAAGTTTGTGCACTCTGCTTCTGTGGCCCGGGGTTCGCAGGTTCAGATCACAGGCATGGACTTATGCACCACTCATCAAGCCATGCTGTGGCTGCATCCCATGTACAAAACAGAGGAAGATGGGCACAGATGTTAGCTCAGGGCTGATATTCCTCAGCAAAACAAAAAAAGTCTCAGTTTTAGATGTATCTTTAGATTTTTTTTAGGGTGTGTGTGAATGTTGTATAACTGGGAATTGGCGGGGGAGGGTAAGACCCAACCGTTACAGAATGTCTAACTCTGCCAGCTAACATGCTAAGTGCTTTTCAGATGTTGTTTCATTTGATCCTCCCAATATGCAGTCAAGAAGAGCTTTACTATTTCCACTTTGCAGATGGGGAAAGTAAGGCTCAGAGCAGATAAGAAACTTTTCCAATCTCACATGTTGGGCGAAAGAAGCCAGACACGAGAGAGTCCATACCATGATTTCATTTCTATAAAAGTGAGATGTTTCTATTAAAATATAAAAAACATTTTCTAAGAATAAACTAGTCTGTGGTGTTAGAAATTAGGATCATAGTTATGTGGGGTAGTGACTGGGCGTGGTGGGGGTCTGGGGTGCTGGTGATGTTATGCTTCTTGATAAAGTGGCTCATTACACGGGTCTATTCACTTTGTGAAAATTCATCACTCTGTGTGCTTGTGATTGGTCCACTTTTTTGTATGTATGTTATACATCAATACAATTTACAAAAATGTGCAGTGAGGTCTTTGAAACTTTTCTATTAAAGAAATTCTTTAAAATCATCACTTAACTCTGACTTTGTTTCTTTACCAGAAGTCGAACTAAATTCTGAAATCTTGTAGCATCTACAATATGCAAACCTCATGATGCTTTATGTATTATTTGAAACGATTAGTCTCAAAAATTTCTGTAAAATAGTAGTTTTCTATTTAGAAAAAAGCCCATTTGCTAGCATTTTTGTAAGAAGAGTTTAGTGAGAACCACGTGCGTTTTTATAGCCTGACACTGCTTTTATGTTATATCTGCCTCTTTAGAACAAAACTTAACATTTTGTTAAGGAACAGTAAATAAATCAATTTCTGAAGGCGAATAGCTGGTCATTTCTAATCCATCAGTTTGCTGATATAGTCATGTGTCACTTAACAACAGGGGTATGGTCTGAGAAATGTGCTGTTAGGCAGTTGTGCGATCATCATAGAGCGTACTACACAAACCTAGATGGTACAGCCTTGTACACACGTAGGCTCTATGGTACTAATCTTATAGGACCACCATCATAGATGTGGCCCATCCTTGACCAAAACGTCATTATGCAGTGCGTGACTATAAAATAAAACATGGGCGGAAAATTCCTGGCATCAGAGTGAAATTATAATACAAAATTTCTTAAAACCACGAGTAAACTGATATCACTGCCAATCTGGGCCAAGAGAAGCAAAAGCACATTTCGACATTCATCCCAGTGTACGGTGCATCACAGCTGCTCAAAGGGATCTGTGACTATAATGTCATACAGGATTAGTAATGCTTTAAATTCAGACATTGCCAGTGTACTGTCACATGATTAAAATCAATATGATAAGTGTTAAGTGGACAGTGGCCAAATGCTATAGTAATCACCCTCAAATCCAACCCATTACAATGCTCCTCCTTTTCCACCAAGTTGAACAGTGAAGCTGTTTTCAGGAGCTGATTTATTTCTTCCCAGCCCCTACATTGACATCCCCCTCCTTGGCTATTTTGTTGAGTAGAGAAGTCAACTTAAATCTCAAGGTCCCAAGCCAACTTATCAAAAGGGGTCCCTTCTTAGCCCAATGTTTCCAGAAGTACCCTCAGCATGTTCCTTCTTGTATAGGGCCTCATATAATAGTAATAGTAGTAGCAGTAGTAGTAATAATGGTAGTAGTAATAATAACAGCTAACATTTATATAATATTTTATGTGTACTAGGAACTTGTTTTAGTCACTTCAGGCTGCTATAATGGAATATTGTAGACTGAGTGGCTTAAACAACAAACATTTATTTCTCACAGTTCTGGAGTCTGGGAAGTCCAAGATCAAGGGGCTGGTGTATCTGGTGTCTGGTGACAGCCCACTTCTTGGTTTGCAGATTGCTGACTTCTCATTGTATCCTCACATGGCAGAGAACAGAGAAAGAGAAAGCAAGCCCTCGTGTCTCTTCTTATGAGGACACTCATCCCATTCATGAGGGCCCCACCCTCATGACCTAATCACCTTGCAAAGGCCACCCCCCCTCCTAATACCATCACACTGGGTATTAGGATTTCAACATATGAATTTGCAGGGGACACAAACATTCAGACCATTTAATCTTGCTAACAACTCAGTAAGGCAACTATTAAACTATCATCCTCATTGTTTCATTTTATAGGGGAGAAAACTGAGGCACAGAGAGGTGAGGGGATTTGTCTGAGGTTATGTAGCTAGTAGGAGAAGGAGTCAGGATTCTGGCTCTGGCAGTGATTCCCAGCCTTGATTGCACTTTGGATTCAACTGGAGAGCATTTCAACTCTGATGTCTGTGTCTCACCTGCAGTGCCCCACCCCCCACCCACAGTCCCAATTCCAGATTCTAATTTAATTGGTCAGGGATTTTTTTTAAATGATCTTTAGGCAATTCTAATGAGCTGCCTCTGGTCTGGGACCTGGCATCTTGGCATCATAATATGCAGTCTGTTAGAAGCACTTGAGCAGAGTCTATACTTTGGTTCCTATGACTCTCCTCATGGGGCACAAACTGGTTAAAGGAACAGTCAATGGAAGAAGTCTTCTTCATGAAATAATGACAACTCCTGGGCTTTTAGGTAGCCACAGAGTCTTAGGCAAGTGTCTCAGGACTTAGTGTTTTCATCTGCAAAGCAAAGGATTTGAATTGAATGATTTCCTGGTTCCTTCCAGTGCTTCAAGCCTATAAAATCAATATCTTAAACCCTTCATTATCCATGAGTGGATGATTCACAGAAAATGTTTAATCTGAGGACTGGCTTCCTTCAGTCAACCTTCTTATCAATTGGTGTACGCCCAAGGAAGGCACATCAATTTTATTTTTGGCCCAAGCAGAACATAATGAGGAAGGAAAGAGTCATGTGTGTTTGCATGTGTGTGTACATGTGAAAACCATTCAAAAGATAAATTAAATGATTTGGAGGGATTATCTGCTGTTTTGGATTATCCACATCACTGCCCCCTCCAATAGCGTTGATAATTGAAAGTTGCCTGTAGTCTGATTGCTGACAGCTGAAGGATCCATGGTGCCAAGGAAGCTATGGCTGTATGCCAAGTAACGACCTGATTAATTATCCTCTTCTTTGTGCTGCCCCACTACTCCATACTCTTCCCTCGCCAGAGTGGTGTCTAGTTTCAGGAGCGTGGAAGAGAACAGTAAGTCCCCAAAATGAACAGTCCCTATTTCCTGAGGCAGAAAATACATTAGAGTGATTTTTCATCCCTCCTCAGGTCCTTTGCTCATGGCCCTACTTGTTGACTATACCTAGGGCAGTAATTAAATCAAGGAGGGTGTGTCTAGTCACACTGGCTTTCCACATGGAGGGTTCTTGCAAAGGGCTCTCTCTTCTTCAGTGTGATGCATATGGAGGTTGCCCCAAACGGTTTGTCAGAGGCTCCAAGATAAGACAAACCACCATGGCCAAGAGGCTAAACCTTATACCCCGTGGCTCTACACTCACTGAGCTTAAACAAGTAATTGTCCTCAGGACAGAGTTTAGTTTGGAGTGTCACGTAGAATTCTGACAGCCTTGTCTAAAACCGGTTTCAAACAATTGGCTTTCACAAGGGTATTAAGTGGGCACTGAACTTATGACTGCAGGGCAGATGCACTGAAGGTGGAGGGTGTGGTCTCTGGACCACACCACCTGAAGGAGTGCCCCACCAATGGAGAAGAGCTCACTCGGATTTCTCCAAGGCCCTGGCTAATATCAGGGCCAAGGGATACTTCGTGCCATGGCAATGTGTGGACTTCAAAGGCTTTCCCTGTCCATGACTCAGTCAGTGGCCTCAGCACAGACTCCCTCAGTCCCTGAGAGGCCATGTTCTACTGGGTGTGCCTACCTGGGGCCAGCTCTGCATTGGTCTGCTGGGGTTTTCAGTGCTGGCACTCTGGGGCTCACCTCTGGGACATGTCACCTTAACTCTGAGAAACAACCCCCAGGACGAGAGTGGTTCTTCTCAACCACCAGAACTGTCCTCGCCGCACAGGGTTCGGCTTTCCGTGAGGAAGAGTCAGCCAGACCTCCGGCATCTGCACCAGTGGTGGTGACTACTGCACCGAGAACCAGTCCTATTTTACGTAAATTTCAAACCTTTTAAGAGTAGGGTCCTATCCTGGAGGCAGCTGGAGGGGGAGAAATTCCCTCTTAGAACTTGAGCTTATAGTTGTAAATTGATTTGGGAGTTTGTCCTAATGAGCTGGAAAATATAGTTTTCCTGTGTGGGGTGGCTCAGTGAAGCCACTATTTTAAAACCACTGGAGTCCCACACAGAGCCCCCCTCCAATGAGATTGTTTTAGACACTTCCTGAGGTCAATAAAAAGAAGTTGAGCCTGCGTTTCTATTAGCAGAATACGCAGGTTCTCAGACATTTGGACACTAGTTTAGGCATCGATTTGTGCCTAGACTACATGAAGAGATTACCCTGGGATCTAAGCCATGTTGGATACATGATTTCACTATCTATACATGTCTATAGATATAACTTACTAGCTTATGTTAATGACTTTCTTCCAAAGAACAATTTATTTTGCCTTTAGAATACACTGATTTTTAAATAATAATATAGCTACATAAAAGAACTTCAGGCTAGTCTAAAATTGTTTTTCTGGTCTGCACATTCTGGATTTACTGGGGTGTAAAATACCAAATTGATGTCCTATTTATTGGTTCACTAAATTGCTTTATGACCTTACCTATTGCCCTAAGAATACTTGATGATAAATATGAAGATCTATTACATTTTCCTAGTCATCGAAAGAATGTAAACTGAAACTAGAAGATAATGATTTTCCACCCATCAAGTAGTCATATTAGCAAAGAAACTAATATTGCCACGTATATTTGGTGTGACATCTAGGAACATGTCCTGACACAGAATTAATTTTAAATAGGAGGAAAAGCTTTATATACAAGTTACTCAGCACTAATTTATAATAATAAAAAAAGTTGAAAAAACCTAAATATCTGATTACAAGGGAATCATTGACTGACTAGCCATATTGCAATTAAAAATGGCTCTAATGGAGAGTGTTGAAAATGTTTATGATATACAGCTAAGTGAGAAAGCAGACAGTGGCAACTATGTTTAAAAAAACCACAAACAACTATGTATAAAATATGTTTCTGGAGACAACCCCCACCCACCTCCTCCAGTGGCTACTCAGCGCCTTAAGATAAAGCCCTGAAATTTAAGGCGATTCCCAGCTGAGCCCAGCCTCCCCTCTGCTCCCACACTGCCCTGCTTCTGTGAGCCCAGCCTGCTTGCCAAAGCATCCTGCCTCCAGACCTTTGCATGTGCTGTTCTCTTGCCCAGAAAATCCTTCTCTCTTCCCTATCTCAGAGCATCTTTTAAGCCTCTGGCCTAAAAGAAACCAGACTTTTGGGTTTCAGGAATGGGGGCATTCCTTCTTGACAAGTATTTTCTGCGCCATATGTTGATCATTTAAGGTCTTGCATTCTGCTCTAATTTTTTATGTGCTTTCATTTTTTTTCATATGCATCCAGAGCAGATTTAAGGGACCCAAGAAGGTGCAAGTTCCTAGGATGCATGTGATTATTTTATCATATTTACTAAACATACCCTGAAATGTATTTCATGAACAAACCAAAGAGTTACACGTACCCAGATCCCTTGTTGCAGGTCCCAGGGAAACTTGCCATCAGTGCTAAGTGATTCAGCCAAAAGTGGAATAAAGTTGTGCTCAAAAAGCCTTAACTCATGTTGCACAACAAACTAATATTTGTGACATAGGTGCGAGGTCACTGGCCCTGGTAGTAGCAGAGCCAGCAATCATGAGAGAAAGGACTTGGAAGTGATGCAGCTGCCTTATAGGCCTGCACCTGGGACACTGCCCTGGTCTCTCCAGGTTCTGACCCAGGTTTGGTGCTAAGCATTTATCCCCAGACTGGACCCTGGCTCCTATTAAACAGACAAGCCTAAGGTTGGTGGGAAGCAAAGTATCAGTCAATCAAAATAACACATAATGAAAATAAAAATGCTATATGAATCTTCCATGATTAGAAACATATGAGTCAGGAGCTTGGGCAGGATGCATGACGGCAACTACAGAATGTCCCTCAATATTATTTCTGACAATACAAAATCGATTTACATTTAATACATTTTAAAATAACCAACCCACCCATATTATCTGATCTTACTAATGAGAACTGAAATTGAATCTTAATGTGGTTTGTGAGCATATTCAGCAGAGGTTTATTATTTCTGAAAACGCTTTGTGTAATCACAGCACTTTATTGTTAGAATTGCTACGTTTTGTGATGCAAATATATTAGATTCATAATTAAAATGCTGTTGTCTATTAATGCTACCACAGCATTTTCTCCAAGCAGATACTTAAAAAAAAAATTCCTCTACACTTTTAAGGATGAGTGAACTCCTCTGTGAGGAGAGATTTCTCCCTACACATGTTTATTCATTCATATGATCAATCCAGGGAAGAATAGAGCATTATCAGAATGAGTGCTAATGAGGCCTAAGAGCACAAAATTGGAGATGGTCATCACCTTGCCCAAACTGTGAAATAGTCCCTCCAGACTAGCTACCTCTTCTGTGGTTTTAAAGTGGTATTGATTCTGAAGGCTCATCAAACAACGTGGTCAGTCATCATAGAAAAAATATGAAGAAATAAGGAAAGTTTTTTTAAAGAAGGTTCTAGTATGGTCAAAATAGCTTATCCTATGCTCTACTCTGTAATCATGAAGACGCTTACACGTATAATAGTTAGACCTTTGGAAATGTTTAAAATAGTCTAAAGGCTCCTTTCACTGTCGTGAAGACTCTTGACAAGCTACGGCTTGTGTTGAGCAGAGCAGAATCTGGGGAGGTAGAGAGGCTGGAGCAGGCTGATGGAGATGCTGTGGGGCAAACGGCAGCTGGGGGCTGAGGACTTCGCACACCTCCTGTGACCATGGCAGAGGTGGAAGGTGGGGATTCCCACGGTGCTGGACAGTCCATGTCCAGGGGTGGGTGCAGTTCTCCAAGAGGTGGAAAGGGAAACGATTAATCAAGCTAGGTGATCCAGGGGACACAAAGAGTAAACAACAACACAAAGATATGTATTATTTATTTATTTATTATTTTTTTTTCTTTTTTATTTATTTATTTTTTTGTGGGGATGACCAGCCCTGAGCTAACATCCGTCGCCAATCCTCCCCTTTTTGCTGAGGAAGACTGGCCCTGGGCTAACATCCGTGCCCATCTTCCTCCACTTTATATGGGACGCCGCCACAGCGTGGCTGACAGGCAGTGCGTCGGCGGGCGCCCGGGATCCGAACTCGCGAACCCCGGGCTGCCAAGCGCGGACTAAACCGCTGCGCCACCAGGCGGCCCCCCAAAGATATGTATTTTTAAAGCTTTCTAAAAAGCTTAAAAATGGTAAAAAGAAAAATGCAAGGGGAGAATGAATAATCAAGTGTGCCTGCAGACCACAGGTGACAGATGTGTTTAAAGAAAGGGAGGACCATTTCAATAGGGGAAATTCTTGTATTGAGCAGGTGCCACGTGCCAGACATTGTGTTAGGTGCTTTGCAGGGCTGGGTTTTCTTACAATAGCACAGTGAGCATCACACAGATTGCTCTCGAGGACTCATGGCCAAATGCCAGCATGAAGGAAACCGTAGTTAGACAATAACAACAGTAACCTCAACCACAGCAATGCCGATGGAAACAGGTCATGTTTACTGAGCACCACCCAGGTTCAGGTACTAGGATGAGCCTTTTACCTGGATCAATTCATTCAGTCCTGGGGACATCGCAATTACAGAGGTACTACTATGATCACCCCTATTTTACAGCTGGAAAAACTGAGGTTCAGTGACTTGCCCTGGGCCACAAAACTAGAGAGAAGAGTATCTGGGACCCAAATCCCAAGTCTGTCTGACTTCAGAGCCCTTACTTATAAGATTAGACTGGATAGGGCCGGCCCAGTGGTGTAGTGGTTAAGTTCACGCCCTCCGCTTAGGCAGCCTGGGGTTCGCAGGTTCAGATCCTGGGCACGGACCGACACACCACTTTTCAAGCTTTGCTGTGGCGGCGTCCCACATATAAAGTAGAGGAAGATGGGCACGGATGTTAGCCCAGGGTCAATTTTCCTCAGTAAAAAGAGGAAGATTGGCAACAGAAGTTAGCTCAGGGCTAGTCTTCCTCACACACAAAAAAAAACTGGGTAAACAGGAGGGGATAAAAACAAAGAGCTGCTTCACTAAAATTTCCACGGAACAGAGAGAATAAAACAGGCAGTCCCAGTGGCCATGGAGGTGGGAGCACGTGCAACTTGGAGCTTCAGGAGGCCCCTGTGGACTGAGGCAGGCCCTGCGGCACCCAGCCTCTCCCACTCCAGGCCATATGACAGCCTGCCATGAGTTGGGGCAGAAAAGAAGGAAAATTGCACACCAACCTGGGAACCAGGAGAGACAATTTCCACTCTCCCCAACCATCCCTTCCTCCCAAAGTCCTGCAAGTGTTGGGGAAGAATCTGGGGATCCAAGAGGAGGTCTGGAGCTCCTGCTGGGTAAGTGATAACGTGTCCTGAGAAATAGGAGACTGTGACTATGGATTGGACACTCTTTTTAATTTTTACTCCCCAACTAGTGGGTGGTGGACCTGGGAAATATGGCTTACATTTACAGGATATGAATGATCTGGCTGGCTGATGCGTCTTGCATGTTTTCCACATCGATGTAGGTTTTTCTGAGTTGGAGTTCAAGCTTTTTTTGTGCAAAGCAAGCTTCACCTCTTCTTCATACAGGATTTTGCAAAGTGTCGCATGAATTTCAACATTTTGTCTGTTTTTTTATGATGGTGGCAAATATTACTAGGCCATAGTGATCTTCTTCACAAAGCTCTTTAATTCCAGAGGATTCTCTCCCTAACAAATCCTTGGTATATTTTTCTTAGAAATGAGGAAGATGTTCTATTGCTATTTTCAAATCATTGGGTTGAGTATGTTCACAGTGTTTTAGTTATTTGTCTAATACTGACACACCTTAGATTTAATGGGTTTGAGCCCCATCTGGACCATTATTTGCCATTTGACTGCTTGGCCATCAAGTACGTTGCTTTACCATCTGATTTGATTGTTAGAGGCTACCAAAGTAACCAGGAGACCACAGATGGTTGGTTCTTAACAGGCTCTCATTGTGTCACTGCTCCAGGACTTACAGTGGCTCCGCATTGCCCTTGGCATTCACCCGAAATTCCAGCCCACACTCCTATTCCTCCCCTTCGTGCAGCACACAAATGTGTGCCGCATTTCATGCCTCAGCCCCTGCCTGCTCAGGGGCCTCCACCCCGTGGGGAGCTCTCGAGGAGGAATGTGCTGCACTTCCCATAGCCAGCACTCCGTGGTAACTCAGTGAAGACATGCTCAATCAATTTATAGTTAACATACCATTCAATGGCCTGACAAGCATCACACATTCCGACAACCAAAGATGGGATTTGGGATGACTGTTTTCAAGAGTGGAAAGAAAAGAAAAAGCTTTAAATAGGGACGGTTGACATTTGTCAGCATCTCTACCTGAAATAATAAAAAACAGCAGAAGCAGCCTCGTGAAAAACAGCCTGCTCAAAACCTCTGAGATATATTAAAATACACACCAGCACAGACGTTCTGTCACTTTAAAAGTGTTTTGAATCCCTAATGCCAAGCAGGATGCTGAGGGCTTCTTGCAACCAGCACCAAATGTTGGGAAAACATAAAGAAACAAAACCAAAAAAACACCCTCCATGTTGACTCAGCCAAAGTAAACATTTCATTACTTCCATCATAAAGACAACTTCTTTACGGAGTGGTGAAATTCCAGGTAGCCAGCTTTCTAGGTTGTATTGTATAGGCAATTTTCAGAGACACTTAATAGTAGCATGCATGATAAAGTATTGAATTTGATTGGCTGGAGGGAGATTGAAGGAGAAAGAGAGCACTGTGAGTCAGTGGAATAGATACTATCAGGGAATCTGATGGATGATTAAACCCAAGGACTAGTGTGCAATGTACTAGGTGCTTACTGGCAACACCCAGAAACATAAAAATAAACTGTTGAAAATGGGAGGAGACTGTCTCCAGGGAACATGCTAAAAAAACAAATCTTAGGCTGGTTTGTGGAATTTTTTTAAAAAGAAGGAAGAAAGGAAGGAAGGAAGAGAGAGAAGAGGAAGGGAGGAAGAGAGAGAAAGAGAGAAAGAAAGAGGAAGGAAAGAGAGGGATGGAGGAAGGAAAAGAGAAAAAATAACTTTGTAATTTTCCCTGCTATTCACATAGGTAGCAATCACCTGGACATTCTTCAAGGCATTCCCTCATATTTATCTGGTTTCATTCTCATCACAACCCTGAGGGAACCATTTTTTAAGCGAGGAAATGAACACACAGAGGTTAAATGACTCACCCAGGATGATCAAGCCAACAGGTCAAGGAGTGGGGACCACAGCCAATCCTCTAACAAGCAAAGCCAAGAGGGCCTGTTCTGTATTACAGAATGAACTCTCATGCCTCTTGCCTAGGGTCCCTCTGTCCTCGTGTTGCTGTTCAAGTCACCATATGGAATGATTTAGAGAAAGTCTCTCTGACGGCAGGGGCATGGGCTTAATGATGCCCAGAGATCCCCAGCCACATGATGGTTTTCCTGTGATTCTAAAAATGCGTAGTGGGCCTCTATGGAAACAGAGTCTCATGTGCAGGAAGTTGGGACTGGGCTCCCTTTCTTGTCATTGATCAGTTGCACATGTTGAGAAAGGGCATAAAAGGAAAAAACCAGATGTTCATTGATGGTCTGTCTTCCTAAGGAGATCTTGTTGCTTGTCAACCAGTGGTCCTCACCTGCACTATGAGGACCTCACATGAAGTCCAGTTGACAGAGTGACAACTCTGAATTTAGGTGGCTTCCTCCTGGAGTCTGCACCAGAGGATCCTCATTCCCTAATCTTCTGGGCTCAAAACTCTGGTGGAGTCTACGCCCCGCAGTCTCCGATGGTAGGCAGGGGATGGAGGCTCTCTGAGGGCGTGGGTGTGGCTGGGAGGGGTCTTTGGGATGGATTTCTCTCTGATACTCAGATCATCTCCTGGAGAAAACCCGCTGCCATTTTGACTCTACAGTCATTTAATGTGGTGAAGAGTTGCCGTAGCTACGTGATTGCTGCATCAGGTTGACATAAATTCATGCCTGCCTGGTTTGAAAAGAAAAATTGGACATTCAGTCCCCACCAGAGAACTTATACATAGGCTCAGAGAGCAGCTATAAATCCTGACTTTATTGTTATTTGTTAACTTTTTAGCATGGGTTTCAACATATACAAAAGTGGAGATAAGTCTAACGAAGCTTCACGTGTCTGTCGCCAGCGTCAACAATTATCAACACAGGGCCAGTCTTATTTCATCTCTATGCTCTTTCCTTCTCCAGCCCCCACCCACTGTATTACTTTTAAACAAATCCCAGTTATCATATCATTTCGTCCACAGATACTTCAGTATGAATCTCTAAAAGGTAAGGACTCTATTTTTAACAAGTGATTCTCACATGAATAATAAACAGAAGATAAAAATAAAAGATTTCAGAACACAAATTCTGCCCATCTCGCAAACCAAATTATTTAAACTGCATCTATTTCTTTTTATTAATATCTCTACTTCAGACGTGACTTATATTTTGGCTTAAAATATAATAGCACTATGTAGCAGACAAAGTTCCAAGTACTTTACATGAATCATCTCATTTAATCCTTCCAACAACCCTGTGCAGTAGATACTAATATTATCCCATGTTGCAGATGAGGAAAATGAGGCACAGGGAGGTTAACACCTTGGCCAATATCAAACATTTAGAATATGTAAATGAGCAAATACATTGTTTTTAGTTCCTAGTCAGGGCTAATCTTCTCAATGAGATGGTTCCATATTTAGCTTACAATTTGCAGTTTGTCAAGCAGAGCCTGCTCTCCGGTGCTTTGCATTCCCGTACCTAATCTTAAGACTTGATGTTAAAATCTTATCGAGCAGAAACAAATCGCTCTCAGAAGCATGCTAGGTGGTTTAAGACCTATCCTCAAGATGACCACCTATCTTTATCCCCACAAGTATATTTTCAACTGTTGTGTGTATTCTATTAAATCCTGAGCAGTGTTCTTCGATGGAAACTTTTGGAAGGTTTGAGACCTAAGAGGCAGCGCCTTGAGGTAGCCACCATGCTGGATGATGTTGCTTAGCCACCTATCGGCTATGTGACGGAGGGCAAGTAGTGTAGCTCAGTTCCTGGTGCAGACCCACGCCCTGTGAAAACCTTGCCACATCACATTGCTCCCGTCTCCTCACTGGTCTGTTTCCTTAGAGGCTCCTTGAGGCAGGAGCCAGTCTGCCATATGCTGGTTTGGCTGTTTGTCCTTTTTCTGTATCTGAAACTGGCTCATAGTAAATAAGTTTTTCCAGATATTATGATTCTCTGAGTTCTTTTTATTTTTCTTTCAAATCTAGCAAATAATGACGTATCTGGCAGTGACTAAAATTCAGATTAGATAAAAGCAGCCACAAAACTCAGAAAAAATACAAATTTTTAAATCGAGGGGAAAGATGTTCTTGTCTGATTTTCCACTACATCTGCCCACATTGACGTTATTCAACGTACAATTTTCCAGTGCCTTGATAGACATAGTCTTCGGAGTTATTTTGGGAAAAATGAGCAGTATTTTATCTGAAGTCCAACATTTAACATTTATCCGAAGTTTAACATTTTAATATTTAAGATTCTTAAGTTGAATTGTTACTACTAATAGTTATTTTAAGTTTGTAAGAGATAGGCAAATTTACAGAACAAGATCTAAAGAGGTACAATTAAAGTCAATATTAATAGAATGTTTGAGTATTTCCAAGTTATCCCACAATACTTTCCTCACACTTAATAATACAGTAAGAGGATCATCCAGATTTTCTGAGACTGTTCTGGTTTTAAATATTTGCCCTATTGTTCTCACATGTATTTACCAGATCAGATGCCACGTTTTGGTTTAGAAAATATGATTGTACACAGTCAACTAATAACAATGTTAAACTTGTACATTGACTTAACACTTGACCTTCTTACACAAGTTTGTGCTTCTGTCTGTATTTTAGTCCAGGTGGCAGCAAATACTGAAAGTATCGCATATGATGTGTGCTGGGATTATATTGAAAACGTTTTTTAAAAAAATGTAACTGTGTAGTTTATATAGTTCAAGCCGTTTTGTGAGAAATAGAAATAATCTTGGCAAACACTATACAGAAAATCAGAAGTTTGGTAATTTGCTCTGCCCTTTTTGCTTAATACAAAAATATAGGAAACAATTTAACCTTTAACATATATGTTACTCATCACCTATTTTCTACATTTTTGTCAATAAAGATTCTAAAGATGGTGTTTTTGACACTGAAAGGTGTGTGTTGGCGCAGCTCATAATTAAGAAATCTGAAACTCCAGTTCAGCCAACTGACTTCTTTGCCACTGTTGAGAAATGGCTTGATTTGGTGTGGCTCACTTTAACCTGCCCAAAATGGGATATATATGAGTCTTTCCCTCAGGTTGTTGTAAAAGATGGTGAAACATCACTATCGTAAAGGCTAAGGATACGTAGTCACATGTCTACGTGGTGAGTCAGCATTCAACAAATATTTATTTGACACGTATTTACTTTTCCACTGAAAAAATAGTCATGGATGTCATTCCAGGTTCTTGGACCCTTCACTTCCTAACGCCACACCCCTTGATTCACCCTGGAGTTCCTTTTTAATTGAAGAAAAATAACCTGGCAACTGAAAAATATGTATACTGAGTGCACAGAAGGGTTTGAAAGTGCAGAAGTCATGGTGACCGTGTCACGAGGGAGCAGGAGGGGAAGTTTGTCTGCACTCCTTCACAGGCCCTGCAGGATGTATTGATTCCAAAAGCTTGAGAACAAAATGCAACAGTCCCGCTAGATCCCCTGCGCCTCCAGGGTGCTCTCTGAGCCGGGCCCATGCTGGAAAGGTTCCAGCTCTCCACGCAGTGGTGGCCCTCCCACAACCTCTCACTGGCCTTTGCCCCCACATCTCTTCTCTGTTGGACACGGAGCAGGCAGGGATTTGGCCAAATGTCATTACTGTCAATGCGAACTTCCTGCTAAATTAAATGTGACCCCTTGTCAGAAACAACACTTAAAATTGTGCTTCCTTTTGGAGCGGAGTTTTAGTGTGCCCGTTCCAGAGCTCTTAGAGAAGCGGCGTTCATACTTGTGTTTAACCAAAGCTCGTGATGCTAGTTCAAGTCACCCACACAAGGGCTGGCCTCACTGTCCAGTCTACAGCGTTCCCCCTTCAGGCCTCTGTCAGAAACGTGTGGACAGCGGATGGAAAATTCACCTAAACGGAACGTCACATAGTGTTGCCTTTATCTGAGAGGAAAAAAGTCTTTTGTTGACACTGCCGTTGTTTCAGGAGAAGCATAGACAAGGTCCCAATTTTATCTAAGAAATGACACCTAAAACTTATATATATATATTATAAAAAACTTATATATATATATACACACATATATATATATATATATATATATATATATTTTTTTTTTTTTTGCTGAGGAAGGCTGGCCCTGGGCTAACATCCGTGCCCATCTTCCTCTACTTTATATGGGATGCCGCCACGGCGTGGCTTGACAAGTGGTGCGTCTGTCTGCGCCAGGGATCCGAACCCATGAACCCTGGGGCCGCCAAAGTGGAGCATGCGAACTTAACCCCCGTGCCACCGGGCGGCCCCGTTATATTTGTTTTTATTGGTGTAAAATTACAGTCCCTGAAATAAGTAAGGCCAATCCTTCTCATATCATTTATTTTAAATGCAGGCATAATTCTACAGACAATAACAAATCCTGGGATGGCTTGTTGGAAGAACCAAAGTTGGAAGACTTTGAGAAGTAAATAACCCGAAAGATACCAACTTACTCTAAACAGAACTTGATCCCAAGATAGTTGAGTGGGTTATCAGTAATAGCTACATTTATTGAGACTTACTGTGTTGCAAATGCAGTGCTAAGGATATTACGTGGATTACCTGATTGAATCTTCATAATAAGTAAGAAAAGTACTAGTGTGGTAACCAGTTTCTAGAGAAGGAAACTGAGGCTTGGAGGTGTGAACTTGCCCAAGGTCATCCAGCCAGCAAGTGGTAAAACCTGGCAGGGTTCAAATCCCCCAGCTCACTCTAACGCCCGTGCTCTCTGTCATGCCACACTGTCTTTTCTAGGCTATGGATTCCTCTCTCCCTTAACACCCACCCCAGTCAGGCCTTCTGAGTCAGTAAGAATGATTTCTTTGTTCATAGGTATTAGAACTTCATATTTTGGTTATAAGTGTGCCCAGAAGAATAAGAAAACGAGTTGGCAGAAGTGAAATGTATTTATTATAATTCATTTTCACAATCCTTAAAACTCCTTGAGAAATTATATAATAGTTAAACATTTTAAGCTAAATGAGGGAACTAACAATAATTCTGTACATACTTTATTTTAGGATTGGAATATGTGTTCAATTTAGTTAGAAAGTGACTTTCTACAGAGTGAATGCTATTTTCCCATTGAGTTTTCCCACTGATGAAAACCATTAAGTCTATTTTTCACAGGAAATTACCCTGACCTAAAAGGGTTAAAATTATATGAATGATCATACAGGAAATCCTAGAAAACCTTGTAGCAGGCTTTCATCGTGTTTCCAAGTCAGGTATGGACACCCCCCTTCCACCATTTTCCTATTATTATGTCCTCTCTCTTCTCCCAAGAGAGAGGTTGGCTTCTCACAAATTCTTGGTGCTCTCCTTTGGACTGAGTATTTATCGAACCTTGTAGAACTGGGAATTGCATATGATCACAGTGACACCCATTAGTATGTCTTCTGCTCCACCCCGTCTTTGAGTAGATTGCCCCTCATTTGTATGCCCATAGGGATGGGCTCTTAGCAGCCCCGTATAAAAATGTTACAGCCCCTCCCACCTGCCCTCACTCCTTCAGAACCTTCTATCTGTCTGTAGACAGGACATCTCCACTTGCCTGTACCCTGGACACCTCAAATTCTTGTGTCTGAGGTCAGACAAGACATTTTCCTCCCCAAATCTGCCCCTTCTCCAGGATTCCCCCTCGGTCAATGGCCCTCCCATCCATTCAGTCCCCCAAACAGAAACCTAGGTTCTTCTTCAGTCTCTCTTCTCCTTATTCCCCACATCCAACTGGTGGCCAGGCTTTGCCTCTACTTCCTCTAGAACCTAATCCCTTCTCTCCATCCGCAGTTCATTCTCAGCTCAGCTCTCCTTATTTCTCACCTGGATCAATGCCACGGTTCTTCCTCAACGCCCATGTTAGGTACCTTCTCTGGGAGGTTTTTCTTGCCGACCCACACCCCTCGTCTAGGCTTAATGCCCTGTATGTTCACACTGCCTGTTGTGCGTATCTCTGTCATGACACTTATCCTGTGTACCCTAATTGTATGTCTACTTTTGTATCTTGCCCCAATGCACCATCAACTTCTTGAGGGTGGGGACTGTGGCTTATTTATGAATAGTCGGCTCCAAACAGTGCCTGACACTTGGTCATTACTCATTAATATCTGTTGAGTAAGTCGAGGAGATTTTGCAGCCGGCCCTGTTATCAGCCTTCCTGGGGGAATCTTGTCAGGATTGCGTGTGATTACACAACTTATCCACCTGGGCCTTAGGGAAGACTCTCTAGGAGTTACATTTCCTTTTCCTTTGTATCTCTTTGGTAATAATGAACAAGAACACAGCAAAATCACAGGTCAAACAGGGCTCAAACCTAGAGATTCCCCCAAACCTAGGGAGTTTTTAGGCTCCACACAGTTAACACATCTGTTTTTTACATTATTGAAAACCGAGCATATAATATACTACAGTAGCTATTCAAAAATTAATAACAATAGAGAGGCCGACCCGGTGGTGTAGTGGTTAAGTTCGCACGCTCTGCTTCAGCGGCTTGGGGTTCGTGGGTTTGGACCTACACACTGGGCACAGACCTACACACTGCTCATCAAACCATGCTGTGGCAGCATCCCACATGCAAAATAGAGGGAGATGGTCACAGATGTTAGCTCAGGGACAACCTTCCTCACCAAAAAAAAAAAAAAAAAAAAAAATTAATAACAATAGAAACAATAATGATCATATTTATCACTTACTGAATGCTTCTAATATGTTTCCTATTCTGAGCATTATGTGCATATGTTATTTAATCCTCACAACAATTTTATAAAGTTGGTATTATTATCCCCATTTTACAGTTGAGGGCACAGAGTTAAGTGATATGCTTAAGGTCACCTACAAGTCAGTGGTGGCACCAGGTGTGGACCCGGCTGTCTAATTCCAGAGGCCACATTCGTTAGTCACTCCTGCCTGAGCCAGTGCACACGACTCTGTCATGCACTACTCAGCTGAGCTCCAGACAGTGAGTGACTGCTGCTGAAATGTGATTTGTAAGCATCCCGAAAAACACAGATTTTTGTTTCTGACATCCTTTCTGATAGTCACAACTTACCCAAATTCAGGCAAATAATTTAAAACATCACACATGCTAAGTTGTTTAACATTGTCTTTCCTTAGCTATAATTACGAGTAGACTTCATTAAAAAGGCATTATTCCTCAAAAAATTCTTATTCTCTTCCTCCCCAGAATTATCTTTCTGGAAGATATTTGTTCATATTACTTGGCTTGTGTAGGAATTGAGATTTTTTTTTTTAGAATGGGCAGAAAATATATTTATGCTAATTACACAGATTTTTGAATCTTATTTTGTCATGGTAAAAGAATGAAGACCATCTGCTTGCTGCCACCCACACCTTTTGAACAGTCTTCTGTCCTCATTGGCTTGGTTTTCACTTGTGGACTGGGCGAGAGAACATGGGCCAGAATTGTGTTGGCACAAAATGGCCTAACTCTAAAAGCTACATTAGCCAAAAATTCCTTCTGAACGGCAGTTCCGGGAATTTCCGACAGAAGCGTCCTCTACCGTGACCAGCTTCAACTACATGTAGTCAGAAGGTCTCCCCACCCCACCGGGCAGGTTTGTGAGTTTCTTAAAAATAGTTGTGCATGATTGGTGAAGGGCAGAGAGGAGAAATATGACCTTAAATTTCATGTTTTCTCTAGGACATCCACTACTCTGTATTACCAACTATAAAAATGTGATCCACTGAGCCTGCTAGCATGAACCACCACAGAAATGAAGAGGAAATCAGATTCTATCAATGGAGTGCTCTACTCACCTGTTTAAAATGTATGTCTGCATCAAGTTCTGGGTTATAGTATCCATGTTCACAATGGTGTATGACCTTTGTTTCCTTTTTTCCTCAAGGTTGAGCACTAGTTCTAAGCTTGTAAACATCACTTAAAAATACATCTTTGGGGGTTATACCATGTGTCAAATTCTCAAGGACTTAAAGAAATGTGGAACACCTTTTTTACAGTTAGGAAAATCAGTGATGTATGACAAAATTGCCAAAATGTACTAAAAACAATTCCGCCAAGAGCTGTGCATGAATGAGTGTATTAATTATTGCTTCAATATTAAGAACTTAAAAATGAAGAAACTGTTTTCAAAATTGTTAAGCCACCCATAAGCTTCCCAGACTGACTTATCCCCCAATTTGTCTGGTTTCTTAAGAAACATGACTATACTCTCCATACAGAAGAAAATGTTCTAGAACAGAGAACAATCAGTAGCTTAAATTGTGTCCGAAAGATTATTGAACTAAATGATTAACAGCTCATTAAGGCAACGTTAGGTTAATAGCTCTTTAACATCCTTTGAAATTGAAAAATTTTAAATATAAAGTTGGAATTGAAAGGTTGTGGGAAAATTTTTAGTAAAGTGTGTATATATGTGGGAGAAATTATACAAATACCTCTGCACTATTTGTGTGACAATATTTCAAATATAAGATTTGATGTTTTCTATGCAAAAGTGGATTATATTAAGTGTATGCAACTGTCGGAACTCATAAAACTATAACTTGAGGTCTCTGCATTTCACTATGTATATGTATATTTTACCTCAATTTAAACAAACCCTCAAACTCCCAAGGTCATCAAAAACAAAGTCTGAGAAATTGTCACTGCCTAAGAAGACTTGAGGACTAAATGTAATGTGACATCCTGGATGGGATTTAAGAACAGAAAAGGAAAAAAAAATGAATGAAATCCAAATGAGTATGGAGTTAATAACAATGTATCAATATTTATTGATTAGTTGTGACAAATGTACCACACTAAGTAAGATATTAACAACAGGGGAAACTGGGGGCTGGGTGTAGGAAAACTCTGCCACTTTTCTGCAAGTCTGAAACTATTCTAAAATTTTAAAAAATAGAAACAAGCCGCATAAGGGGGGGTGGGGGAAAGGATAACATGGCAGTTACCCAAGACACTACTGGAAGGTCAAGAAAATGAAAATATCGGTATACATTATCTATTTCAATAAATAAGTGTAAACTAGCCATAAAGAGCAAATGTCTTTTATCTACTGGGCATTAGCATTGAATAGATTACCCCTCTATCAGATTTACTTTCTCATGATAAAACTGAAATTGTCATTATTATCACATTACCTTTTTAGCCGGCCAAACGTTAAAAAGGGTTTTACACGTACAAATGGCAACGGACTGAATAAACAGTATAGTTTTTATTTTCGATGTAGCATATTCCTCATTGTAAATTATCTAGTGCCACCGTTCCGCCCTGTTTAACTCCACCATCCATGAGTTGGAGGCATTCTTTAAATGGATAAATAGAAAAATTCATTTCGTGCCTGCCAAAATGTTTTCTTCTCAGGTAAGTGTGTGTATAGAGAGAAATGTAAAGAAAACTCTCTTACAATGCCATCTATGTCTCTGTTGATATGCCTTTATGCTATAATCCATAATCATTATAATTAAGTCCTATTGCTCCCCCTTTTAATAAACAGGGAGTCTTCATCATTTATTCTTGTCGGTGCTAACCAACCCTCGGGGCGGCTCGGATGGGCCGAGCACAACCGTGAAGCAGTGTCTGGTCTGATGTCGCCACATCTGGGCCTGGGTGCCAGGGGCAGGGTACCCACAGGGCGCAGCAGGATCCTTCCTTTGTGGAGCGCCGCTCCATCGGGAACACGCCTTGCGACGACAAACTCCTCTTTTTCCAGTTAATAGTTCTGGGACAGAGGCTGGCGGGGAGGCCCCGAGGTGACGTAGACCGAGATGACGATGAAGAAGACCGGGAGGAGGAAGATGCTGGCTGCCGCAGCGGCCACAGCGAAGAGCTCCATCCTCCAGCAGCGGCGCAGCCTCCCGCAGCCGTGACCCGCCCGCTGCCGGGAGGCGCCGCGTTGCCATGGGAACCGCTGCGGCGCCCCCGCCGAACCCGCGTTTATTACGCCAGAATCGACCCCCGCGGCGGCCGCCCCCGCCCCTGGCGGAGGGCCGCGCTTCCTCCCCGCCCTCATCGCGCTTGCGGGAAAGCGGAGTCAGAGCGCGGCGTGAAGTGCAATTGCAAACGCCTCGTAAACGTTGGCCGGTGGCCGAGAGCGCGGCGGCGGGTGGAGGCAGGTGCGGGACCGGCCCACGCAGCCCCTCCTGCCCCGCCGCCCCCAGGTCGGGGGCGCGACCCGGGGCGCAGAGAGCCCCTCTCGCCGGTCCCAGGCTTCACCGACGCCCTTGGACCCCGCCAGGGGGAGGAACCGCAGCGCAGCCCCGCAGGTGGAGAAAGTTAGAGGGCCGACGTGAGATTGTGCAGAACCGCCCCAAAGCGAGGCCATCTAGAATCCTTCTGGCCCTTGCCCCGCGGGCTCTCCAAGGGGAGGGAGGGAGCATGAAAGACTTTTACCCCGAGTCCTAGTAGTTGGAACAATTTCTTAAGGCGCCGTCTGTCCCGGGAGCTAGAAGCAGACAGCAGGAAGACAATGTTCGGGTAGTTAATAGAGGGACAATAACGGGGCTTCCGAAACGCTGGCTGCCCGGAGCCAGGCCGCGGGCCGGGCGGGCGGCCCTGCGAGGTGCTTGGCGCGGCTCGGCGCCCTTGGGACGCACGGACAGCCGTTCCTTAGGGGTCCACACCCCGGCCCGACTTTTACCGTCCACGTAATTAGGAGAAACGCGGGAGGCGGACGATCTCCATTTCACCCACCAAACTTTCTCTTCCCGGGTCACTGACGAGCTCCTGGCGCCGGGGACCCCGGGGCCCCCGAGCCTGGGCCTGAAAAATCTGCCTCCAGGGAGCGAAGGGCTCGTGGCTCCGGGCTATAAATATTAACAAGCTGAGAGGTTCGGGCATAATTATCTCCCTTTAATTGCAACTCAACCAAAAATCCAGCCCACTGCCACTCAGGCCTCCCTGGGTGGAGACTGCTGGGTTTCGGTGTCAGGAGACTCCCTGGACTCAAACTCTTTCTTTGTATCCGCCGCCCAACAGGGAAACCATATGCTGCGCCTCGCCGCGTGTTAAAATCACCCTCCGAGAGATTCGAGCTGACTCCCCTTGGCCTTTCATTCGGTAACCTGCATCCGCGGCCGCCTCGTGCCCCCAATTTCTCTCCCCGTCGCCAGAGGACCCTGTGTCTCTTCCCCCGCCCCCAGACCTCATGCTACTCAAGCAGTAATCTAAGGGGTTTGACACACAGGGGTGGCCCCTGGAGGGGTGGGATTCACCCGGGGTTTGACCCGAAGGCACCTGTGGTGGCCCTGGCCCCGCTGCGCCCAGGAAAGCAGCGCCAGCGGCTCCACCGCGGCTGGGGCGCTCCCGTCCGCAGGCCCGGCCTCCCCGGTGTCCCGCTGCGTCGGGGCCCCTTTGTCCCCCACCCCGCCAGCCCGTCCTTCCCCGAGGGCTCCTCCCTAGGCCCCTAAGAGCCGCGCGCGGTAGAGAAGGGGTGCCGGGCTGCGCTGGGGCTCAACTCGCTCTCCCCGGGTCTGAGGTTGGGGCTGGGGTCGTGGGCTGGTGCATTTCTCCGCGCTTTCTCGCCGCGCACCACCAAAGCTGAGAGCCGGGGTTTCGGCGCTCTGTCCGGGATGCTCAGCCCCGCGCTGGCTGCGCCCATCGCCCAGGCCTCCCGGCCGGCGGGCTCGCGGGCGCTGGGACTCGCCAGCAAAGGCCCGGGGTGCGGGCTCCCGCCTTCTGGCCTGCGGGCTTCGACAGCGCCGACCCACACTCTGACCCGCGCCTCTGCTGGGAGTCCGGGTGCTTGCGGAGCCGAAGGGAGGCCGGTCCTCGCTCCCTGGGCGCCGGAGCCAGCAGCGGGAAGAGGCTCGGCGGTACCCAGGCGCCCGCGACGCGGGAAGGAGCCCAGCCGCTCTCCTGGGAAAGCGGCGGAGGCCAGGAGCCTTTTCGGGAGGACACATCGCCAGTCCTTGCTTTCAGAAGGCCCAGCTTGCTGCGCGCGGACCTGGTGGCTCAGATTTCTAAAGCACCATCGTAGGCCAGGAGGAGCTGCCGAATTGTTTCTTGCCCACTTATTTCTGTTCAGGGAGTTGAGCGCTAGCAAATAGCTGCCCAAGGCAGAGAGATGCTGTCCACTCCCTAAGGGATTATTATGACCCTTTAACAATATTAATGTCCATTTACTTGATACATTCCCATTTAAATTGTATCAAGAGGAAAGTTCAAAATGCAAAATAAGGATTTAGGTAAAACACCCACACCAGTTAAATTAGTACCCATTTTATTTCAGTTAAAAATGCAGACCCTTCACGGAGGCCCAATTAAAGGACACCATGTCCCCTACAACTTGAAGTGTCAATTATCAGACTGGTGGTCACTGAGTTTCACGAATGTTAACTGTCCACTGAAATGACAAAAAGAGATCCACCTTGGAGGTCCGATGCTTGGGCTGTAGCTATGTGACTTGTAGGCAGTTTCTGCAAGTTAACTCCAGAAGCAAGATCAGTTTTTTTGCCAACTAAGTCAGTTTTCTGTAAAATTAACATAGGCTCAAGGTTCTGGCAGCAAATTAACTGAGGCCCAGAGTTGGGAGGACCCATTTTGGTGGTCAGGGCCATTAGCACTGTGGTTTGGCATCCTCCCCATTCTGCTCCCACCATCGAGCACCCGGGTCACTTGTGTGGGAAAGTAAGCTGTAGTTAGTGGCCTGGGAGGAGCAGATGATGAGGACGTGAGCTGCAAGACAAATGGAGGTGGCAGCAGTGGGCATTTGGACTGGCGTGGGTTTTCTTTATTATTATTTCTGCACCCAGGAAGTGTTGGGTAGTGGTTAAAAGACCCAGAACTGCGTGAACACAATGTGGGTTTGGCCTTCTCTAAAGGGAAGTTAAGCTGGTGCTGCCTGGTGTTAGAATCAGGCCTTGAGCCTGCCTGGAGTAAGGAGTGTTCTGTCCCAGTTTGCTTTCTGCCGTGGTGGGTGGAGGCAGGCAGTGGTGGGAGGGGGGCAGCTACAAAGGCCTCCTGTCCCTTAGAGCACAGGAAGGCATCTGGAAATCTGCTAGTGGGAGTATTTCTCCGATTGTCTCAGAAACTCTTTCATCTCCCCCAAGAAGGGTTTCACAAGGCTGAGACAAGCGTTTAGAAATTGTTCTTTGCTAATGACAGTCTTGGGATCTCTCTCTCTTTCTTTTATACCCACCCACCACAGACACAGACACAGACACAGACACACTCACAAATATGCCCTTTTCGTATTTTGTGTTAAACTTTTTAGCTTGATAAAGATCAAAGTCGCGTACCAACTTGTCTCTCTGAAACGCTACACTGAACTCCAAGTCCTCCCTGACAGGAAGAGTCTGGAAGCTGTTTTGGGATTCTGCTGGTTCAGCCTCACCCCACTCCTCCCCAGATGATGCAATACAAGAACAGGGCCCAGAAAGCTGCTGGGTCTGTCACCAGCCGGCTGAGTCCGGCCTCGAGGTGCCAGACTGGACCAAACAAGAGCTCTGCTGAGTGATCTTCCCTCCACCCCCTGGAGCTACGACATAACACCTTTCATTTTTGTAGGACTTTAGTGCTGACAAAAATCTTGCTCGTTCCTTACAATAGCTGCTTCTTATCTGCACTTAGAGATGAAGGAACGGAAGCCCAGAGAGGTTAAGTGATTAGGCTAAGGCCAGGTGGAGAGATGGGGGTCTTGTGCGTCTTTCCCTGGGCTCTTGCTACCACACCTGTCACTTTAAAGTTATGGTAAACACTGTGAACCCTACTCGGTATTTTATTTTACCCTGGAATTCACGTTGCATCTCCACTCTGTTTGGCCGGAGATGGGCGCAGCACATCTCTGGGTGGCAGAGAGACTAGTGGGCGCCTAACGAGAAAGTGGGTGCAGTCCAGGCCACAGAGCCAAAGACACAGGTGGAGCCAGGCCTTCCCACAGGACGAGGCCTTCCAGCGGGGGGACGTTACCGAGGAAGCGGAAGCCCCTTTTTACAAAGACAGCAGCAGCACAGGGGACTCCCCCATGGTGGTGCTGGGTCCCCGTTTCTCCTCTTCCCTCCCCACCCCTTGCCTGCCTCACTGGACACAGGCCCAGGCAGCTGGCCTTGATGAGCAGTGCAAGCCATGGACTGGGACAGTTTTTTTCTCCTCAGAAGCTGCAGGGTGTGACATTTATTGGCACTAGACAGTCAACAATCTCAGACCTGTAGTGCCTCCTGTATTTTATATAGCATCGACACCCAGACACGCCCGCCATTCATGGTCGTGAAAATGAACTCTCATCTACACCTGGCCAGGTCTTGTGACAGTGAGACGGGACCAAAAAGAATTGAATGTAGTCTTTCGTTTGCTTGGATTTTCATATTTGCTACTTAGAGTTGCTCATGTCCTCAGCCTGGTGGCATAGAAAATACTGGAATGAGGCAGGAAGGTGTATCAGAAGAGAGAAGATAGTATCTTTGTTGAGTAGGGCCGGGGCTAACAAGTGTTTGAGGATTTAAAGAAAGATTTTTGTAAACTACTTAGAACTATATGAAAATGCATGCTCAGCTGCTGTTCACCAAAGCGGTGAGTCCGATTGGTCATGATAGCTGACAATTATGAGCACTAACTGTGTACCTGGCACTGTGCTAAGCCCTTGAAACATATTGTCTCATTTCACCTTTACAGCAACCCTACGGGATCGTGGCTATGACTATACCCATTTTACAGGTGAGGAAACTGAGGCATAGAGATGTTGTGTAACAGTGCTGGTAAGTAGCAGAGTTAGGATTTGACTAAATTTTGTTCACCTGTGAATTAGCACGAGCCATCAGTCAAACAGGTGGAGCTGGTTTCACCAAACTTGTGGTCACTAATGCCAACTGGCTTCATTTGGAAAGTAAGTCCTGACTATCTTAGCAAGAACACGTTTCAAGTTTTTTCCTCCCCCTTCCTCCCCACTCCCTGTTAAAGCTGAGATTCCTGTGGTCGTGCCTGGAGGAAGGTGGTAAGTGGTTAAAATGGGAGATTTGTTGCCATGAGTTCCCCTTGTAACCTGTGTCCCAAACAGCGCCCCAAGCCGAATCCAACCGGGCTGAAATGTACTAAGGAAATACCCGGTACCAGTCACTCAACATTTGATGTGTCTTAGGGCAGTGACAACAGTGCCTTTTACACAGATTGCGTGTATTTACAGTCCACAAAGCATACTCATGGCCTCTCATTTCAGATGTTTCCTCTTTGCACTTGGGGCCTTATCTCTAACTGTGGAATGCAAGGCTGTGTCCCTTGTTAAAAGGATCCCAGGCCAGGCCAGCCTGCCCCAGATAGAACCGAGCGACTCACTGTGCCCCCTGAAGGAGGAGAAGGCAGACGTGCCGCCCTGGAGATGAGAAGGAGGCAATCTTCCTCAGACGCTCCCCCAGGGGTTTCACTTCATTACAGCGTGTACTGTTGGCTCACATTTCAACGTGTTTCTCCTAATTTGTTCTTATCCTGTGCCCCCGAATCAGAGTTTGGAAACCCTGCTATCCACGATCTGCGGCAGGGCACAGAGCCGCTTTTGTGCGTCTTCTGTCCTAACAATCCATTTTGTTCTCGGGTGACATTCAGACAAGAAACAGAATTCAGGATGTCAGAGTAATTTCTCCAGAAAGGGAATGTGTGTGGAAGGAATTTCAGGCATCTTTTTTCTCTTCCTCATTTTTTCCTGTCTTCGGCAAGACAGAAAGTGGGACGATCACATTCAGGTTTCCTCATGAGTGGAAGATTCCAATTAGGTTCCAGGGTGCTTACACCCTCTGCTGTTGCCTCTGCTTCTGTCGGCTCTATTAGGAACAGTTCCAGCCCTCTGATCTCCCCTTTTGTACAGGGCTGGGACTAGGCGAGGTGAATGAGGTATTTGCCTTGTGCACAAAATTTAAGGGTGTGGGTGCAAAAAACTCAGTACCAAGATAAATATTTTAATGCAATATTTAAAAAAAATAAAAATTAACACGAAAAATCCACCATGAACAAATAATCAAAATTTTAAATAAAAACAGTGTTGCTGACATTTCCTTTTGCCTCAAGCTTCGGGATGGCTTATGACAGCCCTGCTTTCTTGTTTATCTTTCTCTTAGGTCAGAGGAAATGAGAGAGGCGGCAGGGTAAAGCTAACTGAAGTCGAGGTAGTAAACCAGAGAAACGAGAGGTGAACAAAATGAAACCAAAAGTAAAGTAATGCGTTGACAATGAGAAAGAGAATGAGAGGGAGTGACTAGATTAATACACGAATAGCTTTCGTCAGTGCCAGTTGAAGATTGTTATAGAGAACTTTGACTCTCAAGCTGTTATCTTGTTTTCAATAAGTATTGAAAACCTTGCTGTAGTTCAAACTGTCTTTAGATATTTGTGTATTTCCCTTAATCCTCCAAACATCCTTTTAAATAACAATATTCTGTCCTTTTAGGGTGCCGCTTTATTTTTCAAAACACTGTTTGCTTATTTTTTCATTTATTCTTCTCACATCGAAAGATGTGGGTCGGGCCTGTTATCCTTTCTCAGAAAATGAGTAGATGGAATTGGAGGAGAAAAGGAAAAGCTGTTTTCGGAGTGCCAGGCACTGAGTTAGATGCTCTCCATATGTTTTATGTATTTCCCAAATAAACTGGAGTTATGGATATGGTCAGCTCCTTTTCACAGATACAGAAACTGAAATCCGGGGGGATTGGTTAATTAACTGGTATTATTATTAGAATATTTATTTCCTAAAAAATATATTGTGTTATTGTCCTGGTGCTTTGGGTTGTTAGGAAAACTTTAAAAAGGCCAGTTAGACTAAGAAGTTATATTCTTGCTCCAAAAAATGTTTTATGCCTCCGTATCTAGTCAGAGTAACTCCAAGACTTTCTCTTTGCTTCTTCCGAATAACCTGTCAACTTCCAAAGTGCTAGTTTGAGAGAAGTAGAGGGTCTCTTTACGTGGAAATGTTTTGTATTAAGTAGATGTGAATAATTGGTCAGGAAAGTGATTGTTTTTTTTTCTTCTCTGCAAAGTGCATTTGGTTTATTTCATATGCTGAATACATGCTGAAGTGTGGACTCGTTCTTGTGTGGCCTGATTTTAGTACACTACTTAATTTTGTAAGTGGAAGTATAACAGTATTAAAGTAATGTTTAATCAACCACAATCCCTCCACACTTATACAACAGTTTTTTTGAATTTTTGAATAATGCATTCCCATGAATAGTTTCAATAAAAGTAAGCATTTTATATTTTACTTAATATATCATTGTATAAATATCTCATGATTTCTGTAGATTTCATTCTAAGAAAATGGCTGTTCAAATCATTTTATGGATTTACCACAATATATTAAACCATGCCTATGAAAATTAAAAATTGTTTCAATTTTATTTTTTGTTCTTTAATTGGTAATGACAAATGCAGTCTGCCACTTTTTAAGCATTTACTCTGTGCCAGGCACTACACTAGGCTCTTTAAAAGCATATATGATTTCACTTAAGGCTTACAGAAGCCCTAGAAGGTAGGTTTTATTAATCTCATATTACAGACTTCGAAACTGAGTCACAGAGAGGTGGTGGCAGACAAAGAAGAAGCTGACCTGGGATTCTGAGTCAGCTCAGGCTGCCCTCCCCACCATGGGCTTTCAGTCACTCTGTGACAATCGAGGCTGCCACGCCCCTACCTTTAGACTTTTACTAATCCATTTCCAAGGAAGAAAAAAATCTTTTTGGCTCTTCCTGTGCCCTGCCGTTTGCTTGCTGAGAGGGCTGCGATAGCGTATAATCCTTCTAGCAATGAGAAGGAGCACCAGTCTCACCTTCACCCGGATAACACTGCATGTTGTTATTACTTTAAAAAGATGCTACCTGGGCAGGTGTAAAATCTCAGCTTGGGGTTGTTCTGTGTATTTCTTTGATTAGAAATGAGGACGGATATGTCTTTTAGATGTTTGCTAATTTGTCTTTTATCTGTGAGTTGTGATTAATATACTTTGCCCATTTACCTACTGCTGTCAATGTTTTTCTTATGAATTTGATCTCTTTATATTTTATACATAATAATCCTTGTCATTCAGAGCTGATTTAAATACCGTCCTAGTCTGTGGTTGACCTCATAATTTTTTGTAGACTATGATTAAAAAAATAGTTTCACAGTTTAAATGGTCAATTTTGCAGCACTGCCAGATGACTCAGTGGTTATATGATTATTTATCAAAACTAATTGAAGTTGATCATTTGAAGTTAATTAGGGGTGAATTTCCTCTGCTCTAACAAGTCAAGCTCAAGCTTTGGTGGAATAGGGAACATATTTCTGCCATTTTCTATCATTGAAGTCAGAGACACTTAAATAGAATCATGTAATTAGAGTAAACTTATATAGCATTTATGTTTCTCTTTAAAAATAATAACTTGCATTTATTTTAACAGAATCTAGCATAGACATCTCTGATTTTTATGTTTTTAGCTGCAGAAACATTTTAAAGCAAAGGATAGAGATGATATTTTATTCAGGTCAACATGAGTAAGGTGAAAGGATAGATTATATTGTTAACTCAGATTTAGTTTTCACCTTCCTCTTCCTGTACTTTCCCAAAATGGAAAAGAAAAATTTTCTGTAATCTTACTAGGTCGTCTGCCAGACGGCCTCTGGGGACTACCCCTGACTGTCCTTCCCTAATTATAAAGCCCTTCTGAGGTGGAAATAGCACATACCTCAGAGTTAGTCTTTCCTAATTTAAGGTGTAATCTCTGCCTATACACCTTAAAGTTGTGTATTTTAGCAGGCACACACACACACAACACACACAAACATCGACTCTCTTAAAACTCATTCACGGAGGTTTTTTTATTTTTGTTTAAAAAAAAATCTGCTCATGGGTAGTTTCCAAGGCCCAGGAGCACACCCATTAGGTGAAGTGATGTGACTAGAAGGTGTTACTCTCCCTGACTGAGTCCCCCCACCACACACAAAGTCCCTGTTTGTAAAGGTTCACACCTAGGTCATTCTCAGTTCTTCAGGGTCCCCAAGAGCAACACCAGCAGCTGGGATGTAGCCAGAGCTGGCACCATGGGCAAATCAGCACTTTGGGTGGAGTCAGACAATCCCTCACTTTTTCCTTTTTAATGTAGACTATGTGTTTTCAGCCATCTTGAAAGTTTCTTTGCTGCAAATACACAGAGAACAAATCTAAGTATTAAAAGAAGTCAGGAAAATAAAACGATTACAGAGCAGCGCCTGCTCTTGTGAGGTGTCAGCAGTCACCACCCCGTTGTCTTCATGGCACCATTAGCCTTTGCCTGGCCACTCTTCCTTTCCAGAAAAGTGGCTGAAAGTAGAGGCCTCTCCTTTCTCTTGGAGACCATCAACTTTTACCAAAGCTCTGCCACCAAAAATGAGTTATGTGCTCTTAGAACATCTGAAGGGCTTGCTGAGGCAAAGTTCAAAAAGTACAAGTGAGTTGGAATAGGTTATATTTTATTTCCAACGGATGCTTCAAAATTGTTCAAAGCACAGTAGCCTTTAAAGTCTCAACATTCACATATAAAAGAAGCTTACAAAGCCCCCCCCCACCTTTTTGTGTGAGGAGCATTAGCCCTGGGCTAACATCTGTTGCCAATCCTCCTCGTTTTGCTGAGGAAGATTGGCGCTTTATATGTGGCTAACATCCCTGCCCATCTTCCTCTACTTTATATGTGGGACGCCTGCCACAGCATGGCTTGATGAGCAGTGCGTAGGTCCGCGCCCAGGATAGAACCTGTGAACCCTGGGCCTCCGAAGCGGAGCATGCAAACTTAACCTCTATGCCATTGGGCCAGCCCCCACAAAGCTCTTTTTTGAGAAAGAGGAGTCAGAAACTGTGTCCTCTGCTAGGTGGTGTGTCGCCCTTCTTAAGAAAGCCAATTTATTTTAAACAAATTTATTGTTTACATTTTTAAAAATTCAACTGATCTTCCTCCTACATGAGGGGAGGGGGAGTCACTTATTGTAAGACCCAGAAAAGTCCTCTTGGAGGAAAGAGGACGATAGCTCACGACTCTTCAATTGAATTCAACAGTCACTGTTTGTTATATCAAAGTAGTTGTTGCGCTCTCTTGGTTACACTTTAGCTTCCCACGTTTATGGAAGACCTCATCAGCAGTTCTTGGCAATTTTTGTAGACCAGAATATATTCACTGATTTTCTCTGAGGTCAAGTGGATAAGAGCATTTTCTGTCACAGGTTCTCTTCAACAATAAAGCTCAAGGAACATTGGAATATAAAATGAATGCCATATTGATTTAATAGTAGCTTTTAAATGACGTGGAAGGACCTTTGTTTAATTAATTCAGTAAACATTTATTACATGCCTGTCACATGCCCCCCTGGAAGAAGCATTTGCTGGTCCCTCTGTGCTGGCTAAACCAGAGGAGTCAAACCATGCCGTCATGGCGGTCATTTCTGTGGCTCCTCTCACATGGCTAGTTTCGTGCTCAGGACTCTATACACGTAATTTTGTCTTCTGACCAATCTGTCCAGGTAGGCATTATTACTCTCGTTTTTAAACATCAGGAAGCCGAGCCTTACATGGTTTATCTCTCTCAAGCTGGTAACAGTGGAGCCAGGGTTGGCCCCACTTGGCCTTACTCCAAGTTTGGGCCTAGAATCACTTTAGGTCCCTGAGAAATCCTCCTTCAAAAGAATTCTGAGGATGGAATAGAGATAAGAGGGTTGAAACTGGGGGAATCGTGAGAAGTGTGAACTAAAGTCACTTGTGGCCTGTATTGTCGGTTTCATTGTGGCTGATTTATTTTTAGATCATGTTATGGCACCCTGTTGTTGCCTGTTTATTTACGAATCACTCCTTAATTTAAAATTGTAGGAGAAGTATTGTTCTAGGCCTCTAGTCATCAGTCCCTACTGGTCTCTAATACCTTGCAGCTTCCCAAGGGTTAGGTCTGACCCCACCTCCTCCAAGGAGCCCTCCGTGATCACTCAGGCCATGCTGCTCTCTCCCATCGCAGACTTCCAAGCACAACCACCTACCCCTGTCACTGCATGCTACTCCTGAACTGTTTTCCTTGTCACGACCTCTCTCGTGCACTTCCTTTGAATCTTTCCTGGTGCCTCGCATGTGGTACGCACCTGCTAAATATTTGCTCTCTGTAGGAACACCACTTACTGCTTTTGAGCAATCACAGGGGTGAGAAGGCTGGATAGTTCATGATGTGTTAAGTTCTCCGAGAATAGCAAGACCTTGGCAGGTGGAAAGGCTCTACTGAAAATCGCTGTCAGTTTGTTACTCCCCGAAGAGGCCAGCCTGCAAGACATGAAGTCCATGGTTCACAAAGACCAGATAAATGTTTTATATGGAAAGTAAATTAGCAAATTCACTGTCAAATTCCAAATGGCAAGGAGGCATGGAAAGTCACAGTTTAACTTCCTTAATAAACCTGTCACCGACAGCCAGATGACAGAGCCTGTCAGAGAAGCCATGTGTCACTTTGTGAACAGATTGCTGTCTGACATGCAGCCTTCATTCCCGGGCACATCCCTTAAGAGTGGAAGAAGAGTGAAGTCTCACAAAACCGTTTATCATTTGACTGTACCAAAGTTTCCCTTCAATTCTGTGGGTATTTTGACACTGTGTAGATTCCCACCTATGAACAGGATTGGCTGTCATGGCAGTCTTTTATGGGAAGTAAAAAATATTTGAAAACCTACTCCGATTACATCATTTCATGTAATTTGGGGTTTTGCTTGTGGCAGACATGTTATGAGTCAGATAGGGCAGACCCAACTCATTTCTTTGTCATAAAGATTTCCCAAATCTGGTCCTGGCTGCTAAGTGTATTGCCGTTTGGTCAATGTAATGGGGAAGTAAGAATTGCCACACTAAAAATATGCCCAAAGTATTCCAAGAGGCTGGTAAAGATAATGGTGAGATTATCCTTATCAGTGATGAGATAAGGCAACACTATACTTGTAGAATGAAACGCCGAGGGGAATTAATGAACTTGTCACAGCCCACCTGTTCACAAACATTTATTGGGTACCTGCTGTTTGCCAGGTGCTGTGTTAGGTGCTGGAGAAACAAGATGAAGTTTACATAGCTGCTGTTCCCCAGAAGATTGTGGTGGAGCAGGTCACACCCTGTGTCGTGAGAAATGCTGTGATGGACTTAGGTGCCCCCCAGTCCTCGAAGAGTCCACAAATTCACTTCTAGAAAATCAACTTCACTGAGTTCTCAGTTCATGACATCTCACACTTAAAAGTCACATGTAAAGAGAATATGGATCCTTTTATTGCTGAAGGAGTGGCACCCGGTATCTCTGAGCAGCCCTATTTACTAAACGTAGCCCTAAATTTTGTTTTTCTTCCTCAAATGAAACATCAGGTTACTATGGCTCTTGGATGAATCTTAAGTGGGACAAAACTCCAACTTAAAAATAAAACCTTGGGGGCCGGCCCGGTGGCGTAGCAGTTAAGTTTGCACATGCCGCTTCGGTGGCCCAGGGTTCGCTGGTTTGGATCCTGGGCGTGGACCTACTCACCGCTCGTCAAGCCATGCTGAGGTGGCGTCCCACGTAGAAGAGCTACAACTCTACAATGATGATACGCAACTATGCTGGGGCTTGGGGGAGAAAAAAGGGGAAAAAAAAAGAGGAAGATGGGCAACAGATGTTAGCGCAGGGCCAATCTCCCTCCAAATAAATAAATAAATCCTTACTAATACAAAAGAAAGCATGGCATAATAAAAGGAAAAATAAGTAATAATAATAAAGGTATTAGAGGCAGACCGATCTAGGCTTAAATCCTGGCCTGAGCTGTGTGACATAGGGTGGCTTTCTCAGGTTGGCACATAGTAATTGGTAGCTAATACTATTGATAATTATAATATCAGTAATGGGAGACCTTCATTCATCAGAGCAACTGCCCCTGAAGGGGAAGAGAGACAAACTGCTCTGACGGTGCATCTGGGAGCTCTCAGGGAAGAGCAACCCTAAGAGGGGTTTGGAGGAAAGGATTTATTGTAGGGATTAGATGATCGCTTGTTCCTGCTGCCTCTGAGCCTGGGGCCTTCCTAAGTCACTTTAGGTCGGCAGGGCCGGCAGCTGGGAGGAAAATCTGGACGCAAATAGGAGAGAGTGAGGACAAACTGGAACACATAGGGACAAACCAGACCCTGCATTTTTCTCTCACTACCCCCAACCTTGAGTGACAGGAGACCTGAAGAAGGAGTTGGCACCCTTTGCCTTGGAGCTGTGTGCACACTGAGGCCAGGCCACAGAGGAGTTGAGGCAAGAGATCTAGACAGAGCTGAAGGAGCCCAGGCTGCTCCTCACCGACAAGGCGAGCCAGCAGATTGTGGGCATGTGCTGTGGTGGCCCCTGGTGTCCCTCACTGACCTTCAGAGTGTCATGGCTGCTACTCAGCTCCTGCCTTCCAGTCCAGTGCAAATCTCTCCTGGCTGAATCTCACCTGGAACGGTGCTGGGAAGGGAATTCTGGGGCAGAGTTTCAGCTTAGCTAAATTGACATGGAACAAACCTTCCCAATGCAAGACGGGAAACTTGCATTGCTGCACAGCTTCAGAGCAGGCTCTTTACCTCCTCTGGATCCCTGTCTCTCCTCACTCTGCCTCCCCGATAAAACAGACATGCTGCCTTCCCTCATGACTCTTCCAGTCTAATGGGTGGGAGACATTAATTAAATAACCACACACATAAATGTAAAATTTCAACTATGATTAGTGCCCTGAGGGAGAGAGTGCATGGTACTGTTGAGAATGCACAAAACGAGGATTTCACCTAATCTAATAAAAACATCTGAAACTCGATGATTAAAGTATCACTTCTCTAAAAACTCCAGATTTCTCCAGAAGCACTGAGGATGCTGTTGATTCTCATCAACTCCTAATGTCAGTCTCAGACCACCATCATCACTGATACATAACTGTCATGGTGGATCTGAATGAGGAGAGCTGAAGATTATTCAAGATCTGGAGAAATTTCTTGTAGTTGTGTTATTATCCGACAAGTTAACTCTTTAGGAAATTCCAGTTCATGTACCAACAGAAATGTTGAGTCACAGAGAATGGGGACTGGACTGGAAAGTTCAAGCAGCAACACCCGTGTTGCTTACCCAGTGTCCCAACGGGACATCCCATCTATTATCTCAATTTTCAACCATCAGACCTGGTACAACTCAGATTACTGTACAAATGTGGCACCTCAGTTGCTAAATGGACGATTTAAATATGCTCTTTTTGTAAATGAACTACTTTTTCCAAAGTAGCATACAAATACTGACGTAATACGTGCTACACAAAGATAGGAACTTGTTTTTCCTGTTCCCTGTCTGCAGCATGTGGCATAGTCCCCACCCTCTGGTAGGTGCTCAGTAAGTGTCCTGGTCAGCTCGAGCTGCTATAACAAAATACTACAGACTGAGTGGCTTGTAAACAGCAGGAATTTATTCCTCCTGGTTCTGAAGGCTGGCGAGTCCAAGATTAAGGTGCTGGCAGATTTGGTGTCTGCTGAAGACCCACTTCCTGGTTCATCGATGGCTGACTCCTTACTGTAACCCCACATGGTGGAAGGGACGAGGGATCTCTCTGGGGTCTCTTTTATAAGGGCATTAATCCCATTCATGAGGGCTCCACCCTCATGACCTAATCGCCTCCCAAAGTCCCCACCATTACATTGAGGGTTAGGTTTCAGCATATGAATTTTGGGGGGACACAAACATTCAATCTATAGCAGTATTAGTTAAGTGAATGAATCCATCCAAATGACTGGTTGGATGTCAGGATCTGCCTCATATGTCAGGCTGCTGTACTGTAGCAAATGTTTCATCTTCTTCCAACAGCAGGAAAGTATAAAAGGTTTCACACTTGAGTCAGGATTTGTCCAAATCAAGGTCTTCCTTTATCTGGGGTCTACCATTGCCCTGACTGCTAACTTGGCTTTGTCCCTGAGCTCTGGAGTGACATTTGGGTTCTCCATACGTGAATGGAGGCAGTTGTCCAGCGTTGGCTCACCCCTCAATCACCACCTCTGACTCTTGTATGCCCCAAACCCAGCTTTCTCTTTGGTTTGCCCCGACACTCAGTTTATGGAGATTTGGCTTTCTGTTTCTTGGATCTTTGTTCTATCTCTGATCTTACTCCCGCTGCCCATTCCCCACGTGACTACAGTTATCAAACCTCCAACATATGAAGGCCAGCTTGCCAGCCGAGGACCACAGGCTGAAACAACACATGGGCGAGTTACCAGACGTTTACATGGCGGCCGCCAGCATCATTCATGCTGCCAAATGGTGACGTCATAGACATCATAGACGTCCCAGGAGTGACTTCCTAGAGTTACATTGGCTCAATGCAGACTGAAGGGGCTAGTCCTATTTCTTAAAATTCTTTTGAAATTAGATGCTACTGTAATTTTTTTTGGTAATACTTTTGCTTAAAAAAAAGAGCTAGCTTTTTTGATTATAAGAGTAAAACATGCTCATTATAGATAATTTGGAAGACACAAGATGTTATAAAGAAGGCACATGATCCATGGCTTACTATCCGGAAAGAGTCACTGTGAGTGCTTAGACCCATTTAGATGCCACAAGGTAGGAGCCATGGCTTATGGTGTATGTGTCTTATAAGCCACAAGGAGCACGTCCTTCCTAACCCAGGGGACTGCCCGTCTTGTCTCCTTCAACAGCCCCAGAGCTGGGCGTGATGATCCAGTTTCTAAGCTGTCGTCCCTGCTGCTGTCAGAGCATCATCCTAGAGCGCGCATCTCATCTCGTCACTCCCCCGCTTAGGCTGTTTTCCATTGACTCCCTGTACCTTCCAGATAAAGCCAGTCCCCTTAGAATGACACACAAGACTTTCTTTTCCTTTTTTTTAATTTATTTTTTATTGCAGTAACTTTGGTTTATAACATTATATAAATTTCAGGTGTATATCACTATACTTCTATTTCTGCATAGATAACATCATGGTCACCACCCAAATACCTGATTACAATCCATCACCACACACACGTGCCTAATCATCCCTTTTGCCCTCCTCCCTCCCCACTTCCCCTCTGGTAACCACCAATCCAATCTCTGTCTCTATGTGTTTATTTGTTGTTATTTTTATTTTCTACTTATGAGCGACATCATGCAGTTTTTGACCTTCTCCCTCTGACTTTTTTCACTCAGCATAATGCCCTCAATATCCATCCATGTTGTCACAAATGGCTGGATTTCGTCGTTTCTTATGGCTGAGTAGTATTCCATCATGTATACATACCACATCTTCTTTATCCATTCATCCCTTGATGGGCACTTAGGTTGCTTCCAAGTCTTGGCTGTTGTGAACAATGCTGCAATGAACACATGGGTGCATGTATTGGTGTTTTCATGTTCTTTGGATAAATACCCAGCAGTGGAATAGCTGGGTCGTATGGTAGTTCTATTCTTAATTTTATGAGGAATCTCCATACTGTTTTCCATAGTGGCTGCACCAGTCTGCACTCCCAACAGCAGGACACACAAGCCTTTCTTTCTTCTTCTTCTTTTTGTTTTTTTGTAATCAGCTTTATTGAGGTATAATTTACATACAATAAAATTCACTGATGTTACCTGTATAGCTCAGTGAGTTTTGACAAACGTGTTGATCCATGGATCCACCACCATCACGATCAGGACGTAGAACAATTTGCTCATGTCTCTTTGATACCACCCCTCCCCTTGTCTCCAGTCCCTGGAAACTTTTGATCTGCTTCATGTCACTGTAGTTTTACCTTTTTAAAAGAATTTCATGTAAAAGGAATCATAGAGGATGTAGTATTTTGTATATGGGTTCTTTTCACTTATAATGTTTTTTATATTTATCCATGATGTCATGTGTATCAGATATTTGTTCTTTTGTTTTTGTAAATGATTCTTCCCACTATTTTATTTTTTTTGCAGGGGAAGATTTGCCCTACGTGAACATCTGTGCCAATCTTCCTCCTTTTTCTCCCCCTCTAAAGCCCCAGTACATAATTGTGTGTATAGTTGTAAGTTCTATGTGAGCCACTGCCGCAGCACGGCTACTGACTGACAAGTGGTGTGGTCCTGTGCTTGGGAACCAAACCTGGGCCACTGCAGCGGAGTCCACTGAACTTCATCTGCTAGGCCGTCAGGGCTGGCTCTCAGATGTTTGTTCTTTTTTTTTCCTGAGGAAGATTAGCCCTGAGCTAACATCTGTTGCCAATCTTCCTCATTTGCTTTTTTTTTTTTGCTTGAGGAAGATTGGCCTTGAGCTAACATCTGTGCCAGTCTTGCTCCACTGTACACGTGGGTTGCTGTCACAGCATGGCCGACAAGTGGTGTAGGTGTGCTCCCGGGATCTGAACCCACCAAAGTGGAATGCACCAAACTCAACTGCTATGCCATGGGGCCAGCACCCTGTTTGTTCTTTTTAATGGTTGACTAGTATCCCATTGTGTGGGCACATCATCATTAGTTTATCCATTTACCGGTTGATGGACATTTGGGTTATTTCTAGTTTTTCACGATTCTGAATAAATCTGTTAGGAACATTTGTGTACATGTCTTTGTGTGAGCACGTGTTTGAATTTCTCTCAGGTAAATTCCTAGGAGTGGGATTGCTGCATTGTTTGGTAAGTAGGTGTTTAACTTTATAAAAATCTCACAAACTGTTTGCACGGTGGCTGAACCATTTTCCAGTCCCTCCACTAGCATTTGAGAGTCCCAGTTGTTCCACATCCTCACCAACATCTGCTACCACCCATCTTTTTTTTTTTTTTTGTGGGGAAGACCAGCCCTGAGCTAACATCCGTCTCCAATCCTCCCCTTTTTGCTGAGGAAGACTGGCCCTGGGCTAACATCCGTGCCCATCTTCCTCCCCTTTATATGGGACGCCGCCACGGCATGGCTGACAGGCAGTGCGTCGGCGGGCGCCCGGGATCCGAACTCGCGAACCCTGGGCTGCCAAGCGCAGACTAAACTGCTGCGCCACCGGGCGGCCCCTGCTATCACCCATCTTTCTAATTTTAGTAATTCTTGTGGGTTACACGAGGCTTTTTAGCTTATCTTACAGGCCTCCAAGTGGCCCCCTCCTGCTCCAGTCACATGGAGTCACGCTCAGTTCTGGGCACAGCTGCTGTCATTGCTGCTTCCTCCAGTGACCAGCTTTCCCATGGGAGCCCCCTGCCTTTCCCAAGGCTGAACCCGGGTGCTTGCTCTGGCACCCTCAGCATCCGGTGCACATCCATCCTCACCGTGTTTGTTGGTTTTTTTCTGCCTTCTCACAACTTAAAGTTGAGGGGCAGGACTGAAGTGTGGGAGGAAGTTTCCACATCTTTGCATCCCAGTGTCTACCAGAGAGTAAAGAATTATTGTGAGTTCAAGAATGAACAAACAAATCTTAAGGCTTTAGTATGTTTTCTAATTGACAGAACTCACCCTCCATCAAAACATGCACTCAGCCATTCTTCAAAGAATGGATTCCTGCATATGTTCTCTCCATGGGCACCTTGGCCTTCATTTGCAATGATGCATCCAGCCTCAGGCTATGAGATGCAAAACTGATAGACCTGGGACTGGGGCTCTGACTTTACCGACTCTGTGCCCATCGAAGCCATTTGCTCATTCAAAAGTGTCTGTCAAACACTCACCATGTGCAAGTACTTTGCTAGGTTCTGAGGGTACCGTCCAGAAGGGCTCCAGGGAAGCGGGGAACATGGGTGAGCACTCAGGCAAAGCTGGAGTCATGTGGAGAGACCAGGGAAAGGCGTTCCTGGTCACAGAGTCCTGCCCACAAAGCTGAAGAGTGGACCGATATCTTGCCTGTTGGCACAGCGAGGCCCCAGTTAGAGCCTGGTTAGAACAGAGGGTCCCTGTTGAGAACTGCAGCCCCTGTGATCAGAGGGGTCCATGACCAGTTGGAGGAGGCTCTGGAATGCTTGAGGGCGGGGGATTGAATTGTATCTTAACAGGCAAGGGGCTGGAGGGGAGGGGTGGCAGCCTGGCTCATTTATTTATTTATAACAGGGTAGCAAAGTGATGACGTCAGTGTTTCGGGAAAGGATTCTGATAAACATGGCTTTCTGGGCTCTGGGACCTCCCAGAAATGTTTCACACCTCTAGCGGCCAACCTGGTCTCCACTCGCCAAGTCTGTTTTCCTCAGGACATTCGCGGATACCCTAAGACAATGTCTGATGATATGTGGCCTTCCAGATTGGATGGCTTTCTCTCTGTCCTGGCCCCATCACCAATGGAGCAAAGCTATTGTGTAACAAGTCTAGTTTTATTCGACCATGCGAATCATCCATCAGATAAGCAAAATGAACACTGGCACAGTGACTTAGAGTTTCCTGGACACCTAGGAGTTCCTGGATTCCTGGGAGATGTGACTCTTGGGGCATCCTGTACACTTATGCATATGACCACCCAGGACTCTTCTCTGTAGGCAGGTCACCGGGCCCTTGATGGGAGGACTGGCACAAAGTTCTGCTCAGCGGCGCACGGACTCGTTGGGAGAAGTGGGGCGAGCCCCCTGGGGCTAGGCTCAGGGACTGGGGTGGGGGTCATTGCAACGGAGAAGACAGGTGATGCCCTCTGCACCATTGCGTTTTTGATCTGACCTCAAAGGGCTCAGGCTTTCTTTCCGAACCTGCCATATTCTCAGGGAATGACCATCTTCACCTCTCACACTGGGAAATCCCCACTCGGGGGTCCCATGTGTGGAAGGTTCTGTGAAGGCCCCCCTTAAGGCAGTGTGGGCTTGACTGCCTGTTCAGACAGCTGGAAACAGCACACAGCTGGTGTGAGTGAGGGAAGCAGCGCTGTCACCAGGCAGCACTTGATTCTCATTGTGATGGTCGTCACCATGACCTTTTGTTTATAAACTCTTAGAGCAAATATAAAACACTGTAAATTCAAATAACCTTAAGAGGATGCCTGGTGCACGAGGGGAGTCCGAGTCCTGCATAGAACCCTGCGTCTGGAGCGGCCTCATCTGGTCCTTCTCATGGGGACTGCTCAGTCCCCTGGTGAGACTCCCAGGGGAGGTGGTGCAGCCTCAGTCCTGGATCCGTGTTTCCTGGCAAGTCTGTCGTCTCCCTTGATGTCACTGCCTCAGCTGATTTCTCTCTCTTCTGTCCTGGCTCAGAATGGAAACCATCTGGCCAAACTCCTCCTCCTTGGAGGTGGTTATTGAGTTCTGCCCTTTTGCGTTTTCCTCTGTAGCTTGTAGCCCTTCGTCCCTTACTGGGCATCTGAGGCGTCAGCATGAAAACTCATTACCTGCCCGCCTTGTTCCGCTGCCTTCAGCTCCTTCTTGGAAGCAGGTGGAATTCTCCATGATGAATACATAAAAAGAAAAGAAAAGAAAACATTCCTGGTTTGTTGTTAGACCGGCTCCTTACTAGAGACACAGTCCTTGTTCTAGTGAAGTATATCCTAAACCACATGAAGGAGCTTCATGTGTGGAAAGTAATTTTTCTTCTGCCAGAACAGCTATTGAAAAAGCGTAAGTTGCCAGGTAAATTAATTATCCAGCTAAGGGAGACATAAATATTGCTTAGTTGTGCATATGCAAAGGTGTTTCCTCTTCCAGGAGTGGAAGAAGTCCCGGATGGTGGAGGTAGGGGTGCAAAGAGCTGCATTTAAGAGACCTGATGCTCCCTCTGGGGCGGAACTGGCCTGGCAGTGGTGAGCTGATCTGCGGAGGGTGAGTGTGGAAGAGTGACAACTTGCTAACTGGGGAAGAAACCATCAGCAGTCAGCAGTGAGGGAGTGGTCATCAGCCACGTGAGGGCCTGGCAGAGATGTCTGAGGGGAGGGGCATTAGGGCAGAGAAAGAGCGTTTCCAAATGTGGTCTCCAAATACAACATTAATTTCAACGACTTTGAATTAATGAGTGTTGCTTCCCTTGGGCTCCTCCTAAGTTTGGACAGAAAGAATATAAAATAAGGGTGGAAGGAAAGTAAGGAGAGAGGAGGAGAGAGAGGGAAAAAGGGACTCAGACATTTGTAAAGTAAATGAAAAATTACTTTGTGAAATCAGACCAGGCCTGCAAGGTCTCTGCCTGCTGGGAAATGCCAGTTTGTACCCGGTCACTTAGGTTGTTAAACCAGCTGTCGTTGGATAGTAAAGAAAGAGCTGTTTAAATTTTGGCAGCTTGATAGACTTTTTTAAAACCTCTTTTGCAAGGTTGATTTTAACATAAATCTTGAGCAAGCATAACATGTAAAACACCACTCAGGGCCATTACAATTATGTTAAGGTTTTATTTTCTCTCACCAGCGGGATTTCTCTCTCTGCTGGTATTATATGTGCCTGCCAAAACCATATAAAAAGCGTTCATGGAGAAAAGTTGCCAGTGCCAGCAGCCAATCCAGTTCTCTCCCAAATCTGAAGGTTAACATGGGGCCTGGAGCCCGGTGGGAAATAGATGTTAGAAAAGATGGTGAGTGGGGAACGCAAGGAGGGAAGATGAACTCATTCAGTGTCCAGCGGTTCCAGCCTCGGGGAAAGGATGCAGATGCTTCAATTCATCACAGCGAAAGCTGACTTTTCAGTGACGTTTATCTTATCTGTCAGTGGTTGTTTTCTGCCAACATGGATAAACTGCTTAAAAAAAACCCCAAAACCAAACCCTGCAGTTCACAATAGTCAGTACGCACATTTGCACTCTTGTACACAAATTTACACCAACACAATTCATCCTATCCCCCTTTTAAAATTCGGAATTATAGAGGGTCGTAGAAAAAAAATGTCTATAGTAAGTAATGGCTTTGATGAAACACACACACACACACACCCTTCCTGTGGCATTTAGAGTAACACAAACCTGTCTTGAGCTGACGGTCATATTTTTCCACAGTGACATGGGCCATATATTCAGGACCATCGAGATAGATAAGAATTCTGAAGTCCCCGGAGATTACGCTGTATAAGGAGGCCTTTGTTTAGCTGGTGGCAGTGTTCACAGGACAATGGACTTCGAGTGATATATGCAAATGTGTCCTTTTCCCATTACTGAAAGTGACCTTTATGATTAGATTGGAATAGCAACATCAGTTCCTGGGTTAATATGACTTATTGGTCTAAAGGGAGGGAGCACGTTCTCCTAGCAAGATTTAAAAACAAGGAATTAGACACGTCAAATTTTAATCTTCACCATGGCCATGGGATTCTTGTGCGATGCTAGAGAAATCCTTCACCTTCGTGTGCCTTGTTTGCTTTTTTTGGAAATCATCTTTCCCAGGAGTGTTATGAGCCTTTAATAGTTTCACATAAAAATCAGAAGAGATGGTTTAATATCATGACATATCAGATCCCCATACAGGACACTTTTCAGATTATTCTAAGCCCCAGGGGCTTGGGCTGATTCAGGCCAGATTCAGAGACATACGTGCATGTAAAAGAAATCAGTTTTAAACGGAGTTAAGAGTTATTGTTTATTAGCAAATTTAGCAAAACGGTCATGTTGCGGCTAAAGACAGAAAACACGAGGAGGTGATTTTCCTGGAGGAGTGGTGTGGCTTCACCAGGCAAACTGCTCCCTCCAGCCGCCCCCCAAGCAGACACTGTGAGGTCAGGTCCTTGCTGTCACTTCAGGGGCAATGGGCTTAGCTGTAAGTTAATCGCCTTTCCATACTCATCATATTATTTATTTGCCCTGTCATAACAACTTTACATTCTTTAAATGCCTTAAAATAACGAGCAGTTTCTCCGAGTCAACATGTATTAAGAATCGGGAGGAGAAAGACAGACTAACTTAAAGACACAGAGCAGGAAAAAAAAAAATTAAAAGTAGTCTTATCATTTAAAGGAAGGAAGCACCAGCTGCTCTTAGAAAGAGGAGACTTCAGGCACTTTTAGTTAAAAAAAAAAAAAAAAGTAAAGGCAAGGTTTGCAACTGCGTGAACATTTATAAAGGTTACACTTACTGTTTGCAAATAAAGACCTGTTTTAAAGCGCTACTAAAGTGTCGGTAGCAAAAGAAACTGACATCAGCTTGTTAATATATTGTTTGATGTGAAAGAGGCATTTGGCTGGGTTTCCAATCCATAGGGTTAAAATGGATAAGTACTTAATTGCTTAGAAAGTAATCCTATTATTTCAGATTTCATGCATAATGATTTTTTTCCCTAATTTGAGGAATTATGAAGGGAAAGTGAGATTCTCTGGCAAGTTGAGTTTTGAGACAGCACTTGACAGATGTGACGTCTAGGCAGCCTGGGTCAGGAGGAGTCTACTCCCAGCAGATAGAGGAGCGGGTACCGGAGGGTGACCGTGTGAAGCCCACGTGACAGTCAAATGAGGTGATGTCTGCCTTTGGTTCCGAGCATGAAATCACCACAAAAACATGACTTTTTAGAAGCAGGGCATAAAGGAATACTTTGTTTCATTAAAGTCTCTAATATTTCTCAGAGGAAGTTGTGCATTTGAGGAAATGTCTCAGTCCCAGGCATTTAATAGTAAATTTGCGCACCTATGAGAAGTTTGGGGGAAACAGGGCCTGCCTTTATTTCACCGTTTCTGTCACAAATGACTAGATGAGCAGGTGATTACAAACAGATGGGGAGACACGGACAGATGGGTCAGAGAAGGTGCTGGGTGAAGAGACGAATTGCAAGCACCACGTAACATGGGCGTCAATACAGATTTGTTGTGTGGATGGATGACAGGACAGACCGAGTGACAGGTTTTGTGATCACAAAGAAGGGTCAGTCAATGCTCTTCCTTGTAGAACCCCTCCACCCCCCACCTCAAATGATTGGGAAATGGGGACTTCTGATTAAGTTGATTAATATGCCCTAAATGAACCACTTAATTTCAAAAAAGTGTTCAAAGGCCTTAATAACATTTGCACCACACAGACCAATCCAGCTGTGATTTATGTGATTCTTTGATGAGTCCTAAAGCCCTTTAGGATATTGCGGTGCCTGGGCATCATTTATCATCGCACAGTTCAGCAGAAGCATTCTGCAAATTCTTGTCTTCAGATAACTTTGACTCTCAATAAATAAGAATTTATTTTACTTACATTTTTCTTCTTGCTTTGAGGTTATGAAACATGCTATTATCTAATCTATGCTTGAAATTTTGACAGGAGAATTTTGCAGTCGGAGCTACCACAGTGTTGACCTCTGTTGATGGGTTTGACCTTTGCTAAGTGGGATTCTCCTCAGTGGGCTGCTGGGGGCTCTGAGAAAGGGACCCTCCAGAAGCGAGAAGAATCTGCTGATTTAAGCCACAAACAAAAAACTGAGCTTTTGGAATTCGTGTCGTTGGGTTTCTCTCTGTGACCTTAACTATATTGACAATACAATGGGATTAACATCTTTTTTTCTTATGCTTTTTAAACTTTTTCATTGCTCTTCAAAAATATTTTTAGGAAGTTTTCAATATTTAGAGTTTTTAGTTTGGTAATACATCTAAGGATCAGTTATTTACAACGTCCAAGAAGCTGGGACTTCCTCTCCTTACCCCTCCACCCTCTGTCTCCCCAAGACAGAGACCACACCCATCACCATGCTTTCCCTGAATTCCTATTCCAATAAAGCTGCTTTTTTTTTTTCTGAGTGGCATTACAGATCCTCTAAGAATGCTGACAGACGGTCTGCACACACATCTTACCTGTGGAGAAAAGTCAGGGTGAAGCCATTAGACAGAGAGAGGTTTTGGGAGGACACTGAGCAAGTAGCTAGATGATGATGAGACAAGCTGAAGGTGAAGAAAAATCTGTCTAACGTGTTGTTACAACACCTTCACATAAAATTCTAGTCCCAAAAGAAAAACCATCAGAGCCACGTGCCTACCAGGGACGCAGAGCTGTTTTTCTCTCACTGGATGTGACAGTCTGGCACATTGTCTGCCAGGGAAAACACTCTCACTGGAAGGTTGGTGAGTGGGGTGAACGGTCATCCAGAACTCCTGACCCACTTGTGTTTCCTCTTCCTTTCCCCCAGAGCCTGGGCTCCTGAGGCAGCCCACCGGTTCTATGGGGTTATAACCTTCTTCTCACTGTGTTGCTTTCTAGAACTGCCTGAAACAGTTTTCTAGAACGTTCTGATCCAGTTTGGTGACTCATTTGTTCCTGCTGCCTTGGAGCCTACCTTGTTGTACCTACAAATCAAATCATAATCCCAAAATGTTAACCTTGCCTTGACATATTAAATTAGACATGGCTGACCTTGCTCTGAGACATCATATGAATACATAAGAAAGGAAGTTTGAAAGGAAGAATGAGTAAGAGAGGACAATTGTCTGATAATGTGGTCCATAAATAGAAAGGAATGGAAACCACGGATGAAGACAGAACATTGACATATCTCTTATAACCATACAGCATCTGCGATCATGTTAGACAATTATATGGAAATGCATTCAGTTATTCCTTCTAATTAATAAGTTAGGAATATCTGATGAGTACCCACTGTTCTGAGTGATCTAGGGGACACGAGTACCTACTGTGTGCTAAGTCCTAAAACCAGTGCATAACATGTATTATCTCAGTTAATCATGAAAACTGCCACGTGAGCTGATAACATTATCCCCTTTCTATAAATGTGGACACGGAAGCTCAGAAGCCTGCCCGGGATCACGCTGCAGAGCTGGGATTCAACGTCAGATCTGAATGATTTTAAAGTCTGTGCGCTTCTCATGAAGGGATATGAAAGAAGAACCTCGAGGCTTTCCACTCAGAAGTGCAGAGTGTGCTAGGGAGACACGTGTCTACCCACAGGCAGCAAGCAGACAACAGGGCCTAGACCCTGACCAGGGTCCTCAGCGGCTGGTCACACCTGCTTGGTGCCCCTAGCCTCCAGTTCTGGCATGACATTACGGCTGTCTTTCATTCCAGCTGTAATCTCCTTTAGTTCATTTACTTTGACACCATCAGTAGCTCACACAAAGCTTAATGCATAGTAGGAACACAATGCAATTCGTTAAACGAGACGTTATGATGCATATTCTGCATAATCAAATGCTGGGGGTCTGCCTTTTCCATTCGTCTTGTGATCTTGTTTCCTGGCAGCATTTTCTCTGTCTCAGGCCTGGTGTTACAGGCAGCTGGGATACCTACTCTGACAGCCCTGACACAGCCTGACCACGCAGCCCTCTCTCATCTACTGATGGTTACGGCTGCTCCCTGCACAAATATCAGGGCTGCTGTTGACATCTGATTCACACATTCCCATTGTTTTTGCCCTTGTGAGAATTCTGTTTGGGGAATAACAAATAAAATAGGTGAGGAAATAAAAATGAGAAAGAAGAGGAGAGGGGAAAAAAAAGCTTCCACATCCTGTTTTTACAAGTCACGGTATAAAGGCTGAATCGACATTCACTCCAAGAATAATGAGGAGGTGAATCTACATCTGGTACCATCGCTGAACCTTGTGATTCAGTTTAGCCCTGAGAGGCCCAGCCAATCAGCTCCTGGGTGTTACCATCTGCTCAGTGCTGTTGAGAATGTGGAAGTGAGAACTTAACTCCAGGTGAACCTGCAACTTTCTCTGTAAACACAAGGGCTTCAAAAGCGCCGTGCATTACCCTATCTGCTTAATACTCAGGCAGCAATATCTAGGAGCACAGCCACCATCAGAAAGGAAAATGGACCTCGTGCTTGGACAGCTTCGTGGACATCTCCGTTCCTGCTGTTTTCTGTGAGTTCCCTGTGAAGCATAAACACCTGACCACTTCCCCCACTCCAGAGGAGGCTCAGAACAATCAAACCTGTAACCAGTCTGAGAACAAGTTGTTTATTCTTTATTTGGAGGGGACTGTAGTGAATGTAGGTAGAAATGAGCCAGGTCACTTCCCAGCTCCCCTACCTTGGAGCCTCACTCTGGCTTCTTTATTTTAATGGGAATGGATTCCCAGAACAAGAGAGAGAGTGAGTCCTCCAAGTGACAACAAAGAAAATTCTGGAAGTGAAAAGCCTTTCAATTTCAATACCATCACTCTTTTCTTTTCTTTTATCCTGAGGAAGATTAGCCCCGAGCTAACATCTCTTGCCAATCTTCCTCGTTTTTTGCTTGAGGAAGATTAGCCCTGAGCTAACATCTGTGCCGGTCTTCCTCTACTTTATACGTGGGTTGCTGCCACAGTGTGGCTGACAAGTGGTGTAGGTCTGCACTCAGGATCCAAACCCACAAATCTGGGCTGCTGATGCAGATACATGCTGAGCTTAACCACTATGCCACAGAGCTGGCCCCAATACCATTGCTCTTTTAAACAGTTATGATTTAATTGTATTTTGTATTTGCAAAAGGTACAAAAGGGTAGATAATGTGGAAGAAGTCTCTCTCCCATCTCTGTCTCCAAGTCATATACTTCCCCTCCCTGGGGGCAATCACTGACACTGGTTTCTGGAGAGATAGTTTGTGTATCTACAAGTATATATATATATATATATATATAAATATATATATTTAAAACATAAATGGAATTGTCCTCTATACACTGTTGGGCACCATGTTTTCTTTTGTTTTTTGTTTTCTCGTTTGTCAGTTTGTCTTGGACAGATTATCCCAACATCAGCACATTTAGAGCATCCTCACTCTCTTTTTTGGATAAACTCTCGTTTATTTGACAGTCCCCTTCTACCAGACATTTAAATTGTTTTCCATTTTTGCCAAGAGGAACAGTGCTTCAGTGAATGTACAGACATTATCTCACACATGTTTAAGTGTTCATGTAGGATCACTTCCCTTCAGAGGGATTGGTGTGTCAAAGGAGTACATTCTAAATGCCACCATCCTCCACTGTAGGGGTACAGTGTGAGCTACCCATTTGCTTCAGCCTCCTGTCTACTCTTGGCCTCCAATTTACACCCCAGCCACACGAAACCACTAGAAAGTGCTGTGTTGTCTCAATCCTCTCTATCTATTGTTCTCTCAGCCCAAACTGTCCCTTCTTACTCACCATCTCACCTCCTCTTTTGGCACATGATCCTTCGGATCTCAAACGAGGCAGCACCACTTCCTCTTGGCAGCTTTCTGTCTCCTCAAGAGATGGCATACATGCCTTCCTGTGTGCCCCCATAGCACCTGCGCTCTCACCTTATGGCAGAGAACACATAGAAAGCCAAAAATAAATAAGCAAACACCACACAGGAAAAAACTACAGATCATGAGATGGATTGTAATGGATATAAACAGAGCATTATGAGAGAATAGTGGAAGAACTTTCATTTCATAGAATGTTCAGCATGAGAAGGAATGAGTCATGTGAAGAGCCCGGGGAAGGGCATTCCAGGATGTGGGAAAAGCAAGGACAAAGGCCCTACATTGGGAAGAACTTGGCTTCCTTGAGAAACAGAAACAAATCAGGTCTAGCTGGAACACAGGGAGCTGCCGCGAGAGGGATAGATAAGATCTAAGAAACAGGCAGGGGTGAGGTGATCTAAGATGGCCATGTGAGGAGTGTGGATATTATTCTAAGTACAATGAGAAGTGAGTGAAATGTTTTGATTTACCTTTTAGGAAGAGGAGAATACATCTTTTAGTAAGAGGGCCCTTAGTGAGAGATGATGGTGGCCTGCACCAAAATGGTAGCAGTGGAAATAGACGTTGATGGAATGAGATATTTTGAAAAGAGCCAGCAGGATCTGCTGATTGATTGAATGTGGTAGTGAGGGAAAGAAACGAATAATGGAAGTTCTCAGGTTTCTGTCTTGAAAAAGTGAATGGACCCTGGGAGCTTAAACAAGGTGGTGGCCATGGAGAAAAGCGGATGAATTTGAGGGATATTTAGGAGAGAGAATCAGGAGGATGTGGTATTGTTGAATGTGGGGGAGAGGTGATAGAATTGAGGTTGGGGAGGAATGACTCCCAAGATTTTGATGTATATGCCTAAAAGGATGGGAGTAAGATAGAAAAAACTGGAGGAGGCCTAGGTTTAGGGGAGATAGTAGCATGAATTTAGTTTGTTCTTTGCAGGATCTGTGGATTAAGGGCCTTTGAAGCATCTAAGTGAAGATGATGAATAGAGAATTGGCTAAGGTTTTGGATCTCAAAGGAGAGAACTGGGTGGGAGATATATATGTAGGAGTTAATGATGTATAATTGATAACTGGAGTCATGAAAGTGGTTGAGATTGACTAGAAACCATTTTATACAGTGAGCAGAGGACCCGGGCCCAAACCTGGAGGAGCTACAACATTTAAAGCTCAGTTGGAACTTTCAGGTTTGGAGGAAAATATTGGCTGCCTAATGCTGAATCTTCCTAATTACCCTTCCAAAATATCCATAAAACCAACAAAGGGAGCAAATAAAACCACTCATGACCCACACTTTCAGCAGTACTAGGAGACAGAGAATACCATTACGCTTGAATTACATGTAAGTAGAAAACAAACCAAATTCCAACAGTTCCTGCCACCCACTCCCCACGACAAGCCTGTGGGTATGGAGAACAGAGGAGAGGAAGCTCAAAGGACTCAATAAAAAAGAGGAGAAAGATATAGAAGACAGAAAAAGTTCACCCCCAGAAAGAAAAAGTCCAATACGAAATACTGAATGCAAGTCTGGACTTGGTAATTCATAGTGCTGCTACAGGAAAGCAGCTTGACAGCATGCAGGAAAGGCAGTGGCATCGTGGAGAAGCATTGCTTCTGGGGGAGACTCAGCTATATAGGAAAGAGAAGGTACCTCTTGGAGATGTGGCAATGAAGGAAAAGAAGGAAATGAGGAGAAAATGAAAGCTCCTGCAGAAACAAAAAGCATGCCAATGCCTCCCCCCACTCTACTGAGGGAATGAATGAAAATAGAAAAAAGCAGACTACATCCATACAAAACTATTGTAAAGTTAGAAAATGTAAATCAAAGTATTTCAGGTAGTGAAAATTCTCTTCAGAAAAATAACCATGAAACTGAAGAAAACTATAGCATAATACTTCAAGCCGGATTAAATATTTTCAAACAGCATTTAGGGATTTGATAAAACATCTTGAATGAGAAATACAAAAACTAAGAACAAAAATGAAAAGAAAAAGAGAAATGAAATAAGGGAATACTGAACTCAGTAAAACAATAGAAAAATACAAAATTCTTATCAGAATTGAAGATTCCTATCCAAGGGAGAATAGATTCAAATAAAATTTTAATAAAGGATATTGAAGAAAAATGAAAAAAGTCATGAGAGAAAAAAATGAGGCAAAGATGTAAAAAGGGTCATATAAAAAGTGGTTGAAATGGAAGGCAGAGGAGGTCCAACATTTCTTATACTTGGAGACTGCAGAAAATCAAAGCAATGGAATTGAACTAATATTTAAAACTGTAATCCAAGAAAACTTTCTGGAAAAAAAAAAACAATCCCTGAATCTATCCATTAAAAGGACCTACTGGCACCTATGTTCATAGCAGCGTTATTCACAATAGCCAAAAATTGGAAGTCCATCAGTGGATGAATGAATAAATGAAAGGTGGCATATACAATGGAATATTATTCAGCCTTAAAAAGGAAGGAAATTCTGACATATGCTACAACATGGATGAATTTGAAGACATTATGCTAAGTGAAATAAGCTGGTCACAGAAGGACAAATACTTAACAATTCCACTTATATGAAGAACCCAGAGTAGCCAAGTTCATAGAGACAGAAAGTTGGGATATGGGAGTTGTTTCATAGGTATAGAGTTTGTTTTGAAAGATGAAAAGCTCTGGAAATTGGTTGCACAACAATGTGAGTGTACTTAACACTACTAAGCTGTACACTTAAAAATGGTTAAGATGGTAAATTTTATTTTATGTGTTTTACCACAATTTTTTTTTTTTTTTTTTTTGGTGAGGAAGACTAGCCCTGAGCTAACCTCCATTGCCAATCCTCCTCTTTTTTGCTGAGGAAGCTTGGCCCTGGGCTAACATCCGTGCCCGTCTTCCTCCACTTTATATGGGACGCCGCCACAGCTGGGCTTGACAAGCGGTGCGTCAGTCCACGCCCGGGATCCGAACCTGCGAACCTGGGCTGCGGAAGAGGAGCACGTGAATTTAACCGCTCTGCCACCGGGCTGGCCCCCACAATTTTCTTAAAAAGTAAAAAGTGGGCACCTCAAAATGAACCTGGGATGATACAACCTTGGAGATATCCTATTGTGTTTGTTATCTATTGTGGTATAACGAATCACCCCCAAATTTAGCAGCTTAAAATAGCAAACAATTACTATCTCACAGTTTCTATGGGTCATGAATCCAGCAGCTGCTTAGCGTGGTGCTTCTGCCTAAAGGTCTCCATTGCAGCTGCCATTAAGTTGTCAGCCCCGGGTCTCACCTGAAGGCTCAGCTGAGGGAGGACCTCACCTTGTTTCTGGCAGGCTAAAGATCCTCATTGGCTATTGGTAAGCCGTACCAGTTCCTTGCAAAGTGGGCCTATACACAGGTCAGCTCACAATATGACCTCTGGATTCCAACAGACTGTGCAAGTGAGACAGCAAGAGAGGGTGAGGAAGATGGAAGCCAGAGTCTTTTTGTAACCTAATCTTGGAAGAGACTTCTCATCATTTTTGCCATATTCTATTTGTTAGAAGTGAGTCACTGTTCCAGCCTACACTTGAGGGGAGGGGATTAAACAAAGGCATGAACACCAGGAGGAGGGGATTGTTGGAGGCTGCCTAATAGGCCTAGTAAAACGATCAGACTTATAAAGAAGAAATCTTCAGGGCTTCCAGGCAAAAAGATGAAATAATTTTCAGTGGCAACAGTAGAATAGTTTTGTCAAGAAACTTAAGCAAAGAAAGTATGAACCAAGAAAATGATTCAGCTAAGCTATCCTTCAAGTATCAAGGCTATTGAAAAATAGTCCTGAGTGTGCAAGAACTCGGAAATACCATACACAGATGCTTTTCCTAAGGAATCTATTAAAGCAGGTGTATTAGTCAGGGTTTTCCAGAGAAGCAGAAACAATAAGATAAATATGTAGGAAAACACTTATTGTAAGGAATTGGCTCACACCATTATGGAGGCTGAGAAGTCCCATGATCCACCACCTGCAAGCTGGAGGAAAGCCAGTGGTGTAATTGTCTTGAGTCCAAAGGCCTGAGAACCAAGAGTGCCTAGAGCAGATCAATGTCCCAGTTCAAGCAATCAGGCAGGACTGTCCAAATTCTTCCTTCTTCTGCCTTTTTGTTCTAATCAGGCCCTCAGCAGATTGGATGATGGTCACCCACATTGAGGAGAGCAAACTCCTTTCTCAAGTCCACCAATTGAAATGCTAATTTCATCCAGAAACACCTCACAGACACACCTGGAAGTAATGTTTAGCCAATTATCCGGGCACCCTGTGATCCAGTTAAGTTGACACATAAAATTAACCATCACAGCAGGGATCAGCCAACCATGGCTGTGAACCAAATCTAGCCTGCCCCTCATTTTTGTAAGTAAAATTTTATTGGAACTTGGCCACATCCATTCACCTATGTATCGTTTATGACTGCTTTCACACTACAACAGCAGACGGAGTAATTCAACAGATTCCCACAAAGCCTAAAATATTTACTGTCAGGCTCATTACTGAAAAGCTTGCCTACTCTTATACTAGAGTATGAGCTTCATCCAATAAGAGATAATTGGAGAAACCGGCAAAAGAATCAATGGTGAGCATTTCCTATATTTAATTGTAGATCACAGGCTAAAACAAGGGTGGAATTATGGGTATAAGAATAATATAAACATTGTATGTTCTGAAAAAGTAGAAAAAATGCATCTCGAAATGGGAAGAGAAGGGAGAGACAGACGAAAGTAAAACAAGATTATATGTGTCTTACACATAGTACGAGTCCAAGGACGCTATTAACAGAGTGCGCATGCGTCGGCATTAGGCGTTACGGGACGTCGGGTCAAGGGTCAGCTGCAAGATGGCGGTGGTGGCCGTCTGCAGCTGGGTCAGGGGCACCGGCATTGAGCCTGCCTTGGGACGCCAGGTGTTTTGGGCTGTGGACCTCGCCGACCGGGGAGAAGATCATGAACACTGACCAGGTTCATGTTAAAGACTACAGGAGAAGTCGATTGGCAGGTCATCAGAAAGAGGCGAGTGAAATTTTGCCATTGATTTGACGGCAGAGCAGCCCGTAATGAAGTTGAGTCGAGTGATAGCGTGTGACGGCGGTGGGGGGGCTCTTGGCTACCCGAAAGTGTATATAAACGTGAACAAAGGGGCCGCCCGGTGGCGCAGCGGCTTGGTCCGCGCTTGGCAGTCCCGGGTTCGCGAGTTCGGCTCCCGGGCGCCCGCCGACGCACTGCTTGTCAAGCCATGCCGTGGCGGCGTCCCATATAAAGTGGAGGAAGATGGGCACGATGTTAGCCCAGGGCCAGTCTTCCTCAGCAAAAAGAGGAGGATTGGCAACGGATGTTAGCTCAGGGCTGGTCTTCCTCACACACACACACAAAAGCCATGAACAAAGAAGCAAAAACTGGGACCTGCCGTTATTGTGGACTCCAGTTCAAACAGCACCATCACTAGAGGGAATCTTGCACCCTCGGTCTTAGGATCCTTTGGATATATATCAAACACAGATCCCTGATAATAGAGAATATACTGTCTTTTTAAGTAAGTATGAACATTCCTGAAAAGTGAACATATATTAGGACACAAAGAAAACATTGATAGGTTTTATCAAAGTGAAATATTACTAACAGTTTCTGAACACAATACAATAAAGCTAGAAATTAAAAACAAAAAAGGCACTTCCACCTGGAAATTTTCAAAAGTTTCTATTAAACAACTCTTGTGTTAAAAGGGAAATATAAACAGAAATATAGAATTTCTGAAAAATAATGATAATGAAAAGGCTCTAAGTCAAGATATATATATATATATCACTTCTATATAAAAGAAGCAATGATCATGCAGCATTATTCACAGTAGCAACCCAAATACCCGTCAACTGATGAATAGATAAAGAAGATGAAGTATATATACACAATGGAATACTACTTAGCCATAAAGAAAGACAAAATCATCCAATTTGCAACAACATGAGTGGACCTGAGGGTATTACGTTAAGTGAAATAAGCCAGATAGAAAAAGACAAACACCACGTGATTTAAGTCATATATGGAAGATAAACAAAAACATGGGCAAAGAGAACAGATTAGTGGTTACCAGAGGGGAGGGGGGTTGGGAGGGTGGGCAAAAGGGGTAAAGGGGCACATATATATGGTGACTGATAAATAATCATGGACACCTGAAATTTCCCAATGTTATAAACTATTATGACCTCAATAAAATAAAAAAAGAAGCAGTGATCAGAGAAAAAATTATAGCCCTAAACACCTATATCAAGTAAAATTTAAAAATGAAAATAAATGAATTAGAGTCCCAATTTAAAAATCCAGAAAGAATAAACTAAGCCAAAAGAAAGCACAAAAAGATAATAAAGATAAATATGCAGAGGTTATTGAGATTGAAAACAGAAAAACAGTAAATCAAGTCTATTAATCAAAATTCTGGTTCTTTGGAAAGAATGCACAGAATAGACCACTAGCTAATTTAATCAAGAAGATGTGATGACAGAAGCAGAGTCAGAGAGTCAGAGAGATGCTACACTGCTGGCTTTGAAGATGAAAGAAGGGAAGCCACAAGCCCACAATGCAGGAAGCCTCGTGCTGGAAAAGGCATGGGAGTGGATTCTCCATAGGGCTTCCAGAAGGAATGCAGCCCTTCTCTTGGGTATATACATAGAAGTAGAATTTCTGAGTTGTGTGTAGAATTTCTGTGTGTAACCATTTGAGGAACTGCCAGACTGTTTTTCAAAGTGGCTGTGCTATTTTCCATTCCCACCAGCAGTGTCTAAGGGTTCCAGTTCCTCCACATCTTCACCAACACTTGCTATTGTCTGTCTGTTATTATATCCATCCTAGTGGATGTGAAGTGATTTGTGGCTTTGATTTACACTTTCCTAATAACTAATGATGTTGAGCATCATGTCATGTGCTTATGACCATTTGCATATCTTCTTTGGAGAAACACCTGTTCGAATTCTTTCCTCATTTAAAAAGTTCTCTCATTTGTTGTTGAGTTGTAAAAGTTCTTTATGAATTCTGGATACAAGTCTTGTTCCTTTGTTTGGAGCATCTTTGCCTGATTGTTCATTTTCCTTGACTCTCTGTATTGGTGTTTGTGCATTAGACAAAGCAGGAACCTCTGCCAGTCTTCAGGGACTGGCCTTGTACAGAAGACCCCCATAAGTCAGCCCAGTCAGAGATTCTGGGGGCCTCTACCAACTGTTTCCCTCCTCAGGGAGAAGCAGGTAGCTGTGGTTTTCATCTTACTCTGTGCTGAATGAGGGGTTGGGGGAAGGTTCAGCATCTATCAGTCCAAACCACTGTCTCTGTTCTCCCCCATGCACCTAAACTGTGCTGACCTGTCAGAGAGTCAAGACTGGTAAGGCAGATGCTAGTTCTTTGGGCAGCCCCGGAAAAGTTGGGGTGGTGACATACAGATCAACTCTTGCCCTCCCTAGAGGGTAGCTGACAGCTGAAATTTTTAATTTACTCACTCTGTGCCAGGTAGGGGGAAGGTCTATGGCATCTCTCAGCCCAAGCCACCATGTCTGTTTTTCCCAGGCAGCTAAACTGTGCCAGACCTATCAGAACTCCAAGATTGGCAAGACAGAAGGCAGTCCTCTGGGGAGCCTCCATGGGAAAGTTGGGGTTCTGGGTGTGCAAACCAACCCCTTCCTTCCCCTGTGTTAAGCAGGGAGCTAGGAGTGTCTTCCTGATCAAATGGTGCTGTGCTGGGTGCAGGGACTCCAGCCAGAGGGTGTCCTGGATCTCCTTATTGACTTTGCTGAGTCTAGTTTTGTGTTCTCCCAGATGCAGGAGCCTTTCAGCTAGTTTCTGGATTTCTCATAAAGAGACTTTGTGAATTGTTGCTGAAGTGAAGTGTTTGGGGTGGGGGGAAAGGAGGGTCTAGGGCTTCCTACTCCACCATCTTGCTGACATCACTCTTGTTTCACCTTGAAGGACCTCATTTATTATTTATATAGGGAAGATCTACTAGTGACAGATTTTTTCTCAGTTTTTGTTTATCTGAGAATGACAATATTTCATTTGTTTTTGAAAGATAGTTTTGCTGGATGTAGAATTCTTGGTTGACAGTCTTTTCTTTCAGCACTTTTGTTATGTCATCCCATTGCCTCCTGGTCTCCATGGTTTCTGATGAGAAGTCAGCTAAAAATCATATTGAGGATCTCTTGTACATGATGAATCACCTTTCTCTTGTGTCTTTCAAGATTCCCTCTTTGTCTTTGTTTTCCTGTAATTTGACTGTGATGTGTCTAGATGTGGATTCCTTTGAATTTGTCCTACTTGGAGTTTGTTCAGTTTCTTGGATGTGTAGATTGTTTTTCAATCAAGTTTAGGAAGTTTTTGGCCATTATTTCTTCAAACATTCCTTCTCCTTTCTCTTTCCCCTATTCTTCTGGAATTCTCACTATTCATATATTGGTGTACTTGATGGTGTCCCACTAGTCTCTAAGGCTCTGTTCATTTTCTTCACTGTTTTTTCACTCCCCTTAGGCTGGATAATCTCAGTTGACTGACCTGTAAGTTTGATGATTCTTTCTTCTGCAGTTCAAACCTACTCTTGTACCTCTGTAGTAAATTTTTTATTTCAGTTATTGTACTTTTCAACTCCTGAATCTCTATTCTGTTTAATAATTTCTATCTCTGTATGGATATTCTCTATTTGTTGAGACATAGTTCTCATACTTTCCTTTAATTCTTTAGGCATGGTTTCCTTTAGTTCTTTGAACATATTTATAATTGATTTAAAGTCATTGTTTAGTAAGTCCAACACCTAGGCTTCTTCAAGGACAGTTTCTATTAACTGCTTTCCTCCTGCCACTCCCCGCCCCCCCATCATAGACAGGACATACTCTCCTCTTTCTTTCTCATAATTTTTTGTTGAAAACTGGCCATTTTAAGTACTATAATGAGGTAACTCTGGAAATCAGACTTCCTTCTCCCTGCCACCTACCCAGGGTTTTTGTTGTTACCATTTATTATTGTGTTTGTTTATTTGTTTCATGACTTTCCTGGATTAATTCTGTAGAGTCCAAGTTCTTTGTTATGTGCAGCTACTGGAGATCTGCTCATTTAGCTTAGTGGTCAGCTAGTGATTGGACAGAGATTTTCTTAAATGCTTTGAATCATTAAATCTCTCCTTTGCTGAGGGGCTCTGTGTGTTTGTTGGGGCACACCTTCAATGCTCTATCAGTTTATAACTCCGTCTTAGCCTTCACGTCTTGTTTATGCAGAGCCTCAAGGTCATCTAGAGGTGAGAGATTAGGGCCTTCTCAGAACTTTCCTGGGTGTGAGCACAGCCCTGCGTTTGTGCATGGACTTCTAGATCCCCAAGAATATGTTGGAGCTTTTCAAAGCCCTCTATGTACATCTCACCTCCCAGATTGTCCTTTTCTTTTTTTCGCTCTCCTGTTTATTCAACTGGTATCGTCAGCTCAGGCAGCTGAGATGTAAACAGTCATCACAGATAGTTTTCCCTGGGGACAGGGCCATTTCCACTGAGTGGGCTCTCAGTGAGGTCAAATAAAGGAAGTCCTATGAATGGGGCTGTTCCAGGGAACTGCCAGACAAGTCAGATAGTGACAGTTCTCTGGGGACGATACTTGGGGAGCTGCAAACCCATTTTGTCCCCCTCCAGTAGCAGATAGGCTGCTAGTTTTCACAGTTACTGTTGCAAGGCTGTTGGTCTTCAAGGTTACCATGGAGCTGTGGAGAGAATGAGAATAAGGTAAGATAACACACAAAAAGTAAACTGTTCTTTCCAAGACTCAGTTGTTTTCTTGAATAAAGGCTCCTCAGATTGTTTCAAGCTTTGGGCTAATGTCTAGAGTTCTGCAAAAGTTGATTATGACAATTTTTGCTAGTGTTGTGATTGCTTTTATGAAGGAGTAGATTTTCAGAGGTTTTTATCCCACCATTTCAGAAGTGCTTCTTCCCCTTGTTCTTGAAAAATTTGTGGAAGACCTGTATCAATTAGGGTTCCATCAGAAAAACACAACCAGTAGGAGTTATTTATGAAGAGCTTTATTGCAAGGCATTGGTTTATGTGATTGTGGGGCTGATTAGGTGAGTCCAAAACCCATAGGGCAGGCTGTCAGGAAGGGTGGGCTGGAACTCGCAGGCACAAGCTGAAGCTGCTGTCCACAGGCAGAATGTCGTCTTCTTCTGGAAACCTTATTCTGCTCTTAAGGCCTTTCAACTAATTGAATCAGGCATACCCAGATTATCTATAATAATCTTCCTTAAAGTGAATTGATTATAGACTTAAATTGCATCTACAAAATACCTTCACAGCAACACCTAGATTAGTGTTGGAATATTTTCATCTAGTCTCTGGGGAAACCATGGGATTGAGTCTCAGAAGGCAACAGGTTTCAACAAGAGCTATAAACAAGGCAAGCCAGATGTGACTGTCCAAATTAGATGACAGACAGAGTTATAGTAAGCAGTTTGACTCCACGTGCGTTAAATGGAAGGAAACTGAAGAGGACGTCTAATATTTTGGGAAACTTGAAAGTAGAGGTGATGTAGTGCACAGAACACTAAGACGACCTGGCTGAAGACCTGGCTCTGTGACTTACTGTCTCAGAGCAACCTGTCTGAGCCTCAGTCTTCTCAACAGTGGAAGGAGAAGGACAATGAAAAAACATGGGTGTGAGGCTTAGATGAGACAATGTGAAGGAAATTGCTTTATAAACTGTAAAGCACAATGCAGACAACTGAGTTAATGTAAAGACTTTGTCAAAATTAAATTTCAGTATACTGATGACTAAAAATCCATTTTACATGACCCTCATTTAGAATAACCAAGAAGCCAAGAGCATCTGTACATCTGTGGCATATGTATCCTACACCCACGTGGGAACCGCGGACCTGTGCCTGTCAGCACATCCCAGATGCCCAAGTCTGGTCCGCTAGAGCTGTGATCAGTACACACAATTCCTGTGTATATTTTTACCTTTTTTGCTGCTGCTTATTTTTGGTCAAAAGAGGCTCAGTTTATGGCATTTTGTTTAAAAACTAAGTAAGTCCATGTAGGAAAATAGTAAAAGAAAAAATGGCCTCATAATTACACATTCAGTATTTGATTTTTAGAGCCTTGTGCCTGACAGTGTGAGGATGTTCTGTTTTGCATGCTCGGCAGTGCATTTGCATTCATTGCAATAACACGTTCTCTTCACTCTGTGATTATTTCCTTATTTTTGGAAACTTAGAAAGACCTTCTAATTTTCAGTAAATCAACTCCACAATCTGGGGAAAAAAATGGGAATGGAGAGGGGAGAAGGATGGATTCTATTCTCAGAATTTAAATAGAAAACTCCCTCCTTTTACCCGGTCAAACCCTGGCTTGGAGATGTATAAGTACAACCAAAGCAGGAAGCTCTTCCCTGGACTTTGGGGGGAAATTGTCTGAGGTCATCTAAGGCACTGAGTCCACAGGCTAGTGAGTTACTGACCCTCAGACTACAAGAAAGCTTGAGGGGAAAAATGCTAAGTAATCACAGTCCAACCAAATTCTTATATTTTAGTACTATCGTCTTTGGTAAAATTATGTAAAAATAGCACATATTAGTTGCCAGAGAACCCTTAACTAATATGTCTGAGGCCAAAAAGTCAAAAACGTATGTATGAAGATATTAAAGTTGTTTCTTAAGAAAATAAAATGTCATATATGTTGAAGAACTCAACCGTCTGTTTTTACAGGGCTTTAACAAACTGACTGACCAAATGACTTAAAGTTATGAACCTTTATAAATGGGTTTCTTAGTCAACTCCACCGGTAACTGTGATGTTAATTTAAGATAACCATAGCAGTTTACTAAAAAACAAATTCAAAAGACAGTATAACTTCAATAAAAACCAGGGGAAATCGTGAAGTTGCAACAACTTTAGTAAAAGGTGAAAGAAATCTCAGCATCTTCAGATGGAATGGCGAAGCTCTCTGTGGGTAATACAAGAATTGAAGTCCATGGTTTTGCAGAAACTACTTTGCGATACTAAAATGAAGTTCTATTTCAGAGGTCAGCAAACTGTCTGAAAAGAACTAGATAGTAAAACTTTTAGGCTTTGTGGGCCATTACGTCTTAGTCACAACTGCTAACTCTGCCACTGTGGCTTGAAAGCAGCCATAGAAAATATGTGAATGAATGGGTGTGGCTGTGTTTCAATAAAACTTTATTTACAAAAGTCATGTGGTGGGCTGAATTCGGCCCTCAGACTATGGTTTGCTGACCCCTGCTTTAATCAGTGAGAAGCTACCTAGTTGGTATATTGTGAATACAGAAAAAGGGGTGAGGGGAGGGAGAGAGAGGAGAGAAGAGAGGGAGAGAGAGGGAGAGAAGCGCATTACAAAAAATATTTAAAATTAGTGATCAGTTCAGTGGGGGGGTTGTTAACCACTGAAGATAGTGTTTTCTGAACTGGGCCATTCATCAGAAGTACCTGGGAAGCATTTAAATTATAGATTTCCAAGTTCCACCTCCAGAGACTGCCATTCAGTAGATCTAGGGAATATTTTTATATTGCTCAGTGAGAAGAAAAAGCTTTTGGACTAAGAAAAAATGATAGGAAAATGGAAATGATAGAGATTAACTCAGAAAATGAACTGTGTAGGTTTGTTATAAAATTCAGGAGGGTGGATGCCAGCCAGGGCTCTCCAAACGCAGTTGAAGGGACTGGTGAAAGAAGAGCTTTGACAAAGGAAGGGTAGTGGTGAGGTCCTGGAGTCCTGGGAGGGTACTAGGTCCATCGTTCACGTATTCAACTTTCAACCTTAAGTTGCGGCAGAGCCGGGTTCAACCCCGGCTTTGCTGTGAACTGTCGTGTGACCTCAGACAAGTCACTTAGCTTCTTGGAGCCAAGGTTTCCTCATCTGTGACACCTCTTCCAGCAACAAGTGTGGGATTCTATAAAACACAGATATATCACAGTGGACTCTGAGAAGTCCTAATCTTGTTCCTTCTCTCATGAAGTTAAACTAAACACAAGTGTTTAAGAGTGAGAGAAAATTACAGACTATGGCATTTTTAACTGCCGTTTAGCATGACTTTCAGAGTCGCAAAAACAGGACTGAACCAAACTTCTGCAAGACATTCGGAAACCCTACTCTTCAGGGTTTCCTTTTATGAAGGAACTTTCAATAATTGAGCTAGGTAACTTACCAACTCTACTTTTCCAGAAACACTTCACTGGTCTTCTGGGTCACTTTGCCACAAGTGCCTCTTCAGTATGCTGATGGTTTAAAGATTCAGTGGGTATATGAGAAGGGGGACTGAAGGAAGGCTGGCCAGAGGCTGAACAAGGCTCTTCAGGTAACTGCTGAGCATGGGAATTCAAAAGACACAGCAAGTTTCTGCCCTTTAGGGAGAGTAACTTTTATATTTTTAAGATAGGAATCTCCACATCATGTGACTGGAGCTGAATAAAATGCTATTTAAGATGGGGAGAGAGGACGAGATGGGGGCATTATTGTGAGAGCTGAAGAAAGCGGTACGTGCTATGACCACTGGTTTTGTGCTAATTTAAAATTCCTAGAAAGGCTGTGTGCAGTGGTGCCAGGGACCTTCAGAGTCCACTGATGTGAAGAATTCCAGTTTAATTCCATATTCAACGTCTTGGCCTTGCCTTCTCTCCACCACCCGACTTCACTATATACGTTTATACGTTACATACATTACCACTTCATTATATGCAGTTCCTAATCGCTTGCATTTAACCCTTCACCACTATTTCCAAAAGGATTAATGCTTCATACCAACTTTTGTCCTTCTGTGAATTAGCAAGAACCAATTTTCTGGGACCAATGTGAATCCAATCCAGGAAATTAAATAACCAAAATGAAAATGTCTTCATTCCAGCTGTCCACAAAGAAAGCTGAATTTAAGCTCCCTGCTGACCACAGTCAGTTCTGCTATAATGCAACATATATGTTCCTAAAAGTCACTGCTGTATGCAAAATCACACAATAAAAACCAGAGCTTATGGGAATAATGGGACTAGGGGAACAACACCCCAAAACCCCATCATGATACATTAAAAAATACATACGCATCTAATAAAAACAGCACAGTTTTAAACATGCTAAATGGTCAGGAAATACATGAATACCACAATAAATGTAGCATGTTATCTTGAAAAAGACCTGAGAGGTGCCTGTGGTAGTGGGTGTTGGAAAGGCTGCAGCTCTTGGGTTGTTGTAAAGTCGAGAGAGGAGAATGATTTGAAGTCAGATGGAAAGTTGTAACTCCAGATATGGACCAGTGTGACTCCGTGACTCCTAACATGTGTTGAACTGAGGTAGCTGGTAGATGTTTGAGGGGCGTGTGTCTTGTGTATTCCTGTGTGGCACAATTCAGCTGGGTGCAGTTTTCTGTGTTCATCTAATGTTCCTTGAGGACCAAAGTGCATATAGCAAATGTGAGAAGTGCATTATGCTCAAACTATTCCCTCATGCGCCAATCACGTTAGAACAAGTACGCATCTTCAAAACAAGTGTTACAGCCGAACTGTTTGCTAACCTGGCACCAATGACAAAGAAATGCTATAGAAAGGCCCTCTATCAGTGGTATCTCAGAAGTTTCAAAAAATGCTGACACACAGAGCTATGGTTGGTAAAAATTAAAAATGAAACTGTATAACTTTATAGGGTTTTCACTGAAGAGATTTCTTTGCCCGCCCATCTTGCAATAAGTCGATTTTGTCATGGAAGTTTCTACTATAGTCATGGGTTGCTTAACGATGGGGGTATTCTTAGAAATGTGTCGTTAGGGGTTTGTGTTGTGCGAATATTATACAGCGTACTGAAGGGGAGCAAAATTTGTCACCCCAAAATGTGTCTCTTTAACATGAGGATTATTTTAGGCTGATTATTTTTAAGAAACAAAAGACTCAAAGTTTTTGTTACCTCCCCTTTAACTGCCTAAAAGAATTTAGATTAAAAAAAAAAATCTGTCTCAGGAAGCGAACTATCACCTTAGCATAACTTGAACTAGGTGGTAGAGTGGGGGGAAGTGAAAAAAGCCTGCTTGTTGGACTCCCCTCTGTGTTCTTCTGTTTCTGTGTGGCCAAACACTTGTTGTCCAAACATTTGCTTCTTTTCACCTACTTGTGAATTGCCTTCCTTCCCTTTGAAGTCTCTGACTCTACCTATGCCCAACATCGTCTTTTGTCTTCAGCTGAGGATGGTATTTAAAGTGAGGGCTTTGGCTATTTTGGTGAGTTACGCAGTTTTCCTGGGTTAATCTGTGTTATGTCAATTTAATTTTTAAACCAGTCAGAAGAACCTAGAAGGGTAGAGGAAAATTTCTTCCTCCCCTACAGTACTTAAACAAACCTAAATGGTATGGCCTACTACACACCCGTTGTATATGCAGTCCATCGTTGACTGAAACATTGTTATGTAGCACATGACTGTATTTACAAATAGAATAGTTCACAGGTTGAAGGCAAAACTCTAGTTAGTGAAAAGATTGAATTCTATTTTTCTTTTTGCTGAGGAGGATTGGCCCCAGGCTAACATCCATGCCCATCTTCCTCTACTTTATATGTGGGACGCCGCCATGGCTTGATGAGCCGTGTGTAGGTCCGCGCCTGGGATCGGAACCTGCGAACCCCAGGCTGCCGAAGCGGAGCGCATGAACTTAACCACTCCTCCACCTGGCCAGCCCCCTCAGTTCTACTCTTACTTCTTCAAGGCTCAGCTAAAGATACTCTTATTACCAAGTATTTAAAATTTGTTTGTAACAGAGAGAAGCAGAATCAAGAGAGGAACAAAGGATCCACCTTGTGAGTCATCAAAGTGCTTTATTTTGTAAAGCCCGGCTCATGACTGGAGTGTATTGTTAGCACTAGGAGATACAAGGCAAACTTCCTCACTCTGTCCAAATGGTTTATCGACAGAAATGAATGACAAAGATTGTTACAGACAAAAATAAAGCATTTTGTAAACTTCTAAAAGCATACACAGATTGGCCACAAAGGAAATGGTTACTCAAATAATGTATGTGTACCTTATCTTTACTTCAGGTCTCACCTTTGTAGTCTTGGGTCAAAGAAACTACAGTATAACTTCCGAACACTGAAAGTGACTTGATGCCAGAATGAATGATGGAAGGGAAAAACCAAATCACAGTCTCAATTAATTTAAATGCATAAAATCCAGATTTGGCCAACCATGCTACAGGGGTGTTACATCATCTGTTGAGGATAACACATCTATGTGAAGTCAGTGGAGAGTAGTAGAATGGCACTGCTGCTGGCTTCCGAAGATACAGATTTGCTGTCATCTCATGTTTTCTGAAGTAAACCCACATACGTTGGACACAACTGCTGTCATGATAAGCGCTGAAGTAAAGTTACTGGAAGAGGCAGTATGGCGGGGTATTTGTTGAGTTATAAGTAATTACTGAAGGGTGGATTTTTTTTTTTCTTTTCTGAAACTGCCTACAAAAATCATCTCGTGTTTTAAACAAAGAATTTCAAAGGCACAGCTTTAGCACAGTGTATAAGTTGATAACCTACTCTAAGCAAGTCTAATATTTTAGCTCGACGCCTTTCAGAAAATGCCGGAAAGTTGGTAAATACATGATGTTGGAAATTTATAACTTGATTAAACACAATCAGCACAGTTTAGGGCAATGAACTTACATAACCAGATTTGGGTTAAACATTTTTTTAAAAAAATCATTAAGTTGATAAATGTACATCTGGAGGAAACAAAACCCTTTTCCTTTAATTGTAAAAGACTGCCTACCATGTACTCTGAATAAAATACTCACCCCAAAACATGACTGCAGGATACAGTTCAGAATATGACAAACATTATTTCACCTACACTGTAAAATGACTTTACATGTAAACTTCGAAAATCACATGCTGTACATTAAATTTTTAGATTCAAAAATATCCCTGTTTTCCTAATAATGTAAACAGTAAAACTGAGGGCTTCAGTTAAAGGGATAATTCATGACAAAAATACCACTGTTTAAACAATGGTCAAACATAAACATCTTATAAGTCAGATTTGCGATCAGTAACAGGAGAATTGAGAGTTCTATCGCTCTGCTCACCTTCCCACCATGGGAGATGTAGATACCATTGCCCAAAACTATGCACTTTTCAGGTAAGCTTTATTTTTATTTTGTAGCATTAATTCCTATATTGCAACATAAGAGTGTAACAGTAAAGAAGCTCCAGGCAAGAAAAGAGAAGCGGTTTTCCTGGACATATTTACTGAGGTGAAAATGTACAGATAAAGTCACTAGGGGCATCAGCTTCTTGCTGGAGGAGGGGCGTTTGTCCCCGGACACCAGAAGTCCTGACACTGTGCGGAGGCAGAACCCTGAAGCAGGACACGCCGGAGATGGCAGCCCTCCTCCGTCCAGTGTCAGGGGCTCAGGGTGCAACTAGTAAGGAGTGTCAGCGTGCGTGGTAGAAGTGTGACATTCGCAGTAAGTTTTTTTTCTTTTGAATCACCATCATTATTATTATCTTCATTATTATTATCTTCATTATTATTATGAATACTGTCTCACATCTTTCAACTCCAAAAAATAAACTGATCCACAGTTTATCGTGTGATGCCAACATGGTTGGTCTGACATGCATTTCCTTCTCCCCCTCCCCCCTGCATGTGCTCATTCATTCATTCATTCATTTGTCCACAGCTGGAATCAGAGGATTGTTGCCCAAACACACTCTGACTGAAGCTGATCGTTTTTCATTAATTCATTAATTTTAAAGATGCACGCACACACACACACTCTCTCACATGGGCACACGCACACACGCACACACACAAGTCAGAAATAGCTAGAACAATGCTGGGAAATATCAGGTAGCTGTTAAAGCAAGTAGCCCCCGTATCAGTCCTCTTGACCTGCAGATGTAAACGAGGAGGTGGGCTTCACTGAGTTTGGTTTTTCATTCGTCCTACACCGAAGCCACCTCTGTCCTTCCCATGCTCATGTCGGTCCAAGGCCGTGCAGGAGGTTACGTCAAGATGTGGCCAATAAAGTCCAAAAAGCGCTTTGAATACTGTTCCGGGTTCACGGTCGAGATCTCCGCACCAGCCTGGGCAGTTTTAAAGGAGAGGAATATTGATGTAGTTACCACTCGGTATGTACAGCCATTCCTGACTGCAGGTGAATGTAAAGCTAATTTTCAAATCTGTGCAGCCTCTGCTCTTAAAACATAACTCAAGGTATCTTGGATATTGTATCTGAATGTCAAGGTTCTTAGGAATGTGTGTGTGAAAATGAGGCAGAGCCGTAGCAACAACAGATGCTACTATCACACACCGTGACTGCTGCACCTTTAAAAGAAAATCCAACTAGTCATGTTCGGGATGTTCCTGTCCAGCAGTGGAGTCTGTGTGGCCTACAGTCAAAGCCTTGGGGACAAGACTGTTGTTTTTCAAGAGAGCAGATCGGACATACCTTGAGAATGACACTAACATGACATCTGGTGAAAGGGAAACCCTGATGACAGTAATGTAAGGACTGTGTTCATTTTTCAGGACTGGGGGAAGCGGCTGAGTGCTCAGAAATGAGGGGCGACAAGAGTGGCAGTAAGTTCCATGTCAGCTGGCCCAGGCTCTTTCCAGCAGCACAACCAGGTAACACACAACACTGCTGACTGCATCTCGCCCAGAGGGGCAGGGGCTGGCTTGCCTCAGCACAGGGCAAAGGGGCACCATTGTTCCCCTGCACAGAGACCCGCTTGCAGCAAGGAAGCCGGGCCCCTCGCAGAGGCTCAGCGGGGTATTTCCTCCTACGAGAGCCCACTGCTGGCAAGCAGGCTCAGCGTAGTTAGTGGCCAGCTTCCTGAGCTGCAAAGGGCAAGACTAGAGTTTACTAAGTCACCATGTGTTCTTTCTAGACAAATCATGCTTACTGGGGAACCTGTAATTTCCATGCCTGGCCTGGGCCAGTGGGATCTCCATGGAGGAGCCCAGGCTTTGAAGACAGAGAATGGTTCCCAGCAGCAGCTCAACACAGCATTCCTTTGCTAAGAGTAATGTCTTGTTCTTGCAAACTGCACATGATCTGGGGCCATGTGGTATATTATAGAGCTGAGCTGGTGACTTACAGGGGAGACAAAAGTGGAGCCATGTTTGCTATGGGACATTTCCAATTTCCCATGGTATGGAATGTTACAGCAGGTTTGAGGAGGGATGGGAACAAACACAAGCATCTTCTAGCGTTCAGCCTGTTCACCTCACATATCCTCCATAAAACCCCAGCAGCAAGGTGTTAGGACCCCTTTATCAGTTGGGGAAACTGAGGCTGCAAAATGTTTCCTCAAGGTCACACAACTGGGAGAGGTGAAATAGGGATTCCCATCCAGTTCTGTCTTTGTAATGGTGTCTAAGCAGAGGTGACCATCAGAATCACCACAGAGCCTTTTAGAGACCCCTCCCCAACCTCCAGAACTGGACTCAGAATCAGGAAAGGGGTGGTGCAGCTGGCATGCACATATTTTACAAATGGTACTCAGAAGGTTGTGATGCCAACTGCTGAGCGAGAGCTACCGTGTACTCCCCTCTTCTACTGATGCGGGGTTTCTAACACGTTCAGGGGGCCTGGGGAGGTTTGGTCCGTGCTCTGCACACAGCAGGAACACCATAAATAATTGTGGACGATGTGACTGAAATATTTCTGTGGTAAATGGAATATGGTTTTAGGTTGGTTCCCTTGCTGAGATGACAGCCTGTTTGATTTTAAAATAGAGGAAAAGGGCCTGTGAGAGAGGTCGATGTTCTGGTGTATCTTGGTTGGCTCTACACACACTGCTGGGGAGGCACCTCTCCTTCAGGTGTGAACAAGCCAGGGACCACGTCCGTCTCTGTAGACTGGGCGCTATGGCTTACTCAGCGCACCTGGAAAGCCTAAATGGCTTCCTACAACATAAGTGTAACGGATACCCACGACTTTGAAGTTCAGTCAGGCAGGTGGTGTTTGCTGGTGGGGCGGGGGGATGGGACTAGCACAGAGCAGGGGGCCAGGCTAGATCCTGGGGAGCAATCCCATCTCTACCACTTCCTAGTGATGTGACCTGGCAAGTTACCACTTAAGCTTTCTTCCTCAGTTTCTTCAAGTGATAAACAGGGATACATTAGCGTCCCTCACAGGCTCGTCACAGGAATTCAACCAGTTAACACGCCTGGAATAGTGACAGTTCCGAACAAGCACAACCAAGGTGAAGAATTCATATTATTAAACTGTGATCTTGCACTCAAAAGATTTCCGTAATAGAAAAAATACAATTCACTGTGTGGAAAGAAATGTAACACTGCAGATTTTGGAAGTGTCTGAAGCAGAGATCAGTGCTTCAGTTCTGAAGATTTCATATTAAACACTTAACTATCTTCAGCACTTTTATCTTTGAAACATTTTTCAAACGAAAAAGAATTTGTATAATATTCTAGTGATAGTCTGTTAGTGTCCCTGGTGTGTAAAAAGAAGAGTCACGGCCGAGTTTCAGTGACTTGCCAACAGCCTGGGGGTCGCAGGGAGAGCAGGCCTTTAGTGTTGGCTCTCACTGGCTCTGAACCTCGCACTCAGAACGTGGGCCCCTGCAGGGAACCAGAGCCACCGAAGGATCCTGCACAGCTCAGTGGAAAGGAGCAGACCTGCGCTGACCCCTGCACTACAGACATCATCAGGCGCCCAGGAGCAGAGAAGCAGACAAGACGGAAGATACTTACGCCATGTTTAACAGTTTTTGCAGCGTGTGCAGCTTTCTTTTTTGCATCATAGTGAGTCAGGATGTCAATAATTGCCATAAAGTACACCTCTTTCCTGGGCGAGTCTGTAAAGAGAGGAGAGCACTGATCATGGGGCACGTGGTGACGCCTCCTGGAAGGGCATGGCTGCTGCCCTGGGGAAGGAAGCGCTGGGCTCAGTGGGATGGGGAGTGAAGCAGTCTGCGTAACTCCTGTGTGTCCCTGTTAACCAGCTTAACTCTCTGTACCCAGTTCCCCCTCAAATTAAAGATTAAAAAAAAGAACATAACCTCAGGATATTAACAGTGGAGGTCCACGGGTGAGACTGTTTTTATTTTGTTAACCTGCATTTTCATTAATGATTGTGTATTGCTTTGCTGTAAAGAAAAATGCTATTTTAAATATATTCTATTAAACAGTAGAAGTAATTATGCTCCTTAATCCTTTTCTATCATTAGATGAAACTGTTCATAATTTTCATTGCATATAGTATCAGAACTGGATAAAGGCATATATCATCTACAATATCTATTTTCTACATATTTCCACAAATAGGATGTTGTTTCAGTTATGAATAATAAGAAAAGTACATTTGACTATATCTAATTTTCTGTGTTGAAGGAACAGTTTTGGTGAGTAAAATAAAAAACGCAACTCAAACTCACTTGGCTGACATACCATATGAGATTTTGTTTTTTTAAACAATATAAACTACAACTTTTATTACTCCAAAAAAAAAAAGAGGCCTGCTTTTAGGGCTGGCCCGGTGGTGCAGTGGTTTAGTTTGCGCTTTGGCAGCCCGGGGTTCGCGGGTTCGGATCCCGGGCGCCTGCCAACACACTGCTTGTCAGCCATGCTGTGGCGGCGTCCCATATAAAGTGGAGGAAGATGGGCATGGATGTTAGCCCAGGGCCAGTCTTCCTCAGCAAAAAAGAGAAGGATTGGCAACGGATGTTAGCTCAGGGCTGGTCTTCCTCACCAAAAAAAAAAAAAAAGAATAGGCCTGCTTTTATCATCTCTCTCAAATATTTTGTTGTTTCCATGTATAGTTAGCTATGGTAGATGTGATATTCCTTCAAATATCCAACTGCCCAGGTATTGAGGATTAAGATTGATCCCACCCTAGAGAAGAGGGCCACAGACCCCTTAATGGGGGAAAAAGCAGGGGACAGACAGAGCAGCAAATCAGCGATTCTCGTCCCCCACCTTGGGCTGGCTTCAGTGCTCCTGAGGAGGAGAGGGCCAGTAGAGATGAGATGCCTGCCCTACAGGATGTCCACGGGAGGTTTAGAGTGGACCATGTATGTAGCTAGCTCAGGACAGATTCCTGACACTTTAGATCCACATAAAAGAGAGATAGCTAAGAAAAAAAAAACTTCTTATATCTGTTATCTATATTTATATAAGTGTGTTGTATATAGAAAATAGTTTGTGGTTTCGCTCTATTCCCTTAACATCACAAAATTCAAGGACCTCATCACATTACATTTCAAAACCAGAGATTACAGTTATCTTTAACATACTCTTGTCCCCAAATCAACTTATTGGGACTCTGGAGATTGAGTCTTACCGGGCAGCATGCTTTTAACTGGGGTTGTGATTACTGGTAGATAACAATGCAAAACTCAAACCACTTCATAGGTAAAAAAGAACTGATAGTAACTCCGCTTACTTTCATGGCATTTAATTCCATAAACATCGATGTTTGGATCAAACTCCCCCGGAGCCAAGGGTGGTGAGCTGTTCAGCGTATTTCCAGGACTGTCCGGAGGGGTTCCCACGGGGTGCATGCCGTCGCTCTCCCCCTCCTCCTCCCCGTCATTCTCTTCACACTCCACCTCTTCCTGTTCGGCTCTCTCCACATCGTGGATTCCCACCAGGAGGCTGTAGTCCATGAGCTTTAACTGGGCAAGAAACTGGAAGGTGGGAGGTGACATGATCAGTTGTGCCTTAAACAAAACCCCAGATTTAAAGAAAACGAGCTCAGAAAAGTGCCCACGGGGGAAAGCTGTGAGCGAAAGGGCAGCAGAGTGAGAAGAGGATCTCCCTAAGAGGCGGCCAGGAGCCCCTTTGATGATGCTCCCACAGTCCCAGGCAGTTCCTCTGGCCTCACACTTGGGCTGGCTCAGAGCTAGTGTTTTTCCTAAAATGCAGGGCTGGATGCTGAGAGACATTCATTTATCACAGGGAGGCCGGATTACACCAAAGAGCAGAGAGCATGACTGGCAAGGAGGAGACACGGAGGGAGGGAAGAGACCGGTTCTCCCAACGATGAAGACTGGCTAATGGGAAAGCCCAGGGACCTCCCAAATAGCTTCCAGCAGAGTCTCTCCAAATGGTTTGTGAAAGCACTTTGAAATGCAGCACACTCTGCTGAGGAGATTATTAGGCTGTCCATCACAAATAAGTAAAAGCCCAAATGTCCTGGTCAACCTGCAAATGCCTGTGTCAACGCTCTGGTGAGTAACCCAGGCCTTCTGTCCTGGTTGGGTTTCCTTCTGATGGAAGCTGGGAGATCGGAGATGCTGACGGTGGTTTGCTTTCCACGAGGCAGCACAGGCCCAGATTCCTGTCCTTCCCTCTCCCGTTCCAGCCATGGCTGGCGGGTAATGTGGGGCAGGACCTAAGTTTGTGGGTTTGGCTACTCCTTTCTGCCAAGTTCTTTTTTGACTTTTCATGTCATGATTTTTCTCATCTTTTCTTCTTTTTTAGCAGATGCACCCAGACACATGACCTTAATCACAATATTCTAACTGATCGATTAAAATGTGGATGGTATTACTGAGGGCAAATGTGGCAGCCCATCTGCTGGCTGGAACAGACAGCTCCCTACTCCCCAGCTGGCTGGCTCTGCACAGGGTCCAATTCCACTCTGACCCTGGGGGTCCAAGAAGGCACATGACCCTGACTCTTGGAGGACTTGGTACCACCCTCGCTCAGTGATGCAGAGTAGCTGACGGCCTCGGGGCTACTCTGACAGAATTTAGGAAATAAACTTCCTTACACAAAGGGCAAGCATATGAAATTATAGGTCTTGAAGTTCTGGCTGAAAATGACATGAAATCAATTTGCTGAGACCCGCAGAGCCATTTCTTCCCCCAAGCTTGCTGGGAAGCAGCTTATCTCCCAGCTGAAAGACAAGCTATGCTCCCTTAAAGACAAGGGGCAACCTCAGACTCCAGCCATTTCCTAAGGCCTTCAGTTCCTCACCAGCCCAGACCCCCTCCTGCAGGCCAACCCCTTCCTCAGCTCCCATTTGTTTGTCTTCCCACCAGGAATCCCCTGGAGCCAGGCTTAATCTTCCCCATTTGTTTTGAGCTCAGAAAAAAGAAATCACACAAATCTTTGTGTTTACATATGTAAGTAAGGTAGGAGAAACCTAATACTTAAAAACAGAACCAAAGCCTTAGTCAAAAAAGAGTGCTTAATGGCTAACAGGTACCTGAAAAGGTGCTCAGCATCACTAATCATCAGGGAAATGCAAATCAAAACCACAATGAGACGTCACCCCACACCTGTTAGAATGGCTACGATCAAAAAGACAAGCAATAACAAGTGTTGGTGAGGATGTGGAGAAAAGGGAACCCTTGTGCACTCTTGGTGGGACTGTAAATTGGCACAGCCTCTATGGAAAACAGTATGGATGTTCCTCAAAAAGGTAAAAATAAAACTACCATATGATCCAGCAATCCCACTTCTGGATGTATATCCAAAGGAAATGAAACTATTATGTTGAAGAGATATCTGCACCCCTATGTTTAATGCAGCATTATTCACAATAGCCAAGGTATGGAAACAACCTAGGTTTCCGTCAATGGATGAATGGATCAAGAAAACCTGATATAGTTGTATACACACAAACACACACACACACACACAGACTAGAATATTATTTAGCCTTAAAAAAGAAGGACATTTGCAACAACATGGATGGACTTTGAGGGCATTATGCTACGTGAAATAAGACAGTCACAGAAGGACAAATACTGCATGGTATCACTTATATGTGGAATCTTAAAAAGTCTAACTCATAGAAACAGAGTAGAAAAGTGGTTGCCAGGGGCTGGGGGGTGGGGGAAATAGGGAGAGGTTGGTAAAAGGGCACCAACTTTTCAGTTATAAGATGAATAAGGTCTGAGGATCTAATGTGTAACATGGTGACTATAGTTGACAACACTGTAGTGTATAATTGAAAGTTGCTAAGAGAGTAGAACTTAAATGTTCTCACCAAAAAAAAAAAAAAAAAAACCAGACAAATATGTGAGGTGAGAGATGTATGGGGGATCCTTTCACAACAGGTATGTGTATGAAATCATCACACTGTTACTTTAAATATCTTACAATCTTATTTGTCAATTATACCTCAACAAAGCTGGAGAAAAAAATAAAGGTGTCAACTCTATTAAAAAAACAAAACAGAGTGCTGATTCTCAGGCCTTGGATCAGTTTCCTGAGCCCTGGAGAGAGAAGCAGCCTGTGCTGCTCCCCATGGCTTTCCCCTGACTCCCACATGAAAGTGATCACAGTGCCCACTTGCACCTCCACCTCCCTCAACCAGACTTTCTTTCTCATGGTCAGAGACTGCTCATCCTCCAGGCAGCTGCTGGGGTTCAGAGGGCACCTGGCCAGGAACGCGTGCGTGCGTGCATGTGTGTGTCCTTCCCATCTTGGGAGATTAGTAACACCATAAAACGCTTGGATCCCTTACCAACACAGAGTTAGTCACCCAGCCAGGGACGTGGGAGAGAACTAAGCGCCGTGGGGCACAGGGGGAGCTGGCCTGGCATGAGGCAGGCATTCGGATCCCTGTGCGAGACGGCAAACAGGCTCAGAAAGATTAAAAAGAAGTTGTGCAAGGATTCAAGGCTAAGAAGTAGTGAATTCAGGACCCCACGTTCAAAGTTCTTATTCTTTATACTGTATCGCGCTGCAGCTTTCCCCAAATCTTGTTCTTGACAACACTAGTAGGAAAGACTGAGTTAAACAAATCAAATGGTTTCTGAGGAGGAGGACCTCTGAAAGTTCCTGAGTCCTGTGAGTCTCCGAGAGGGGGATCCGCCAGAGCATGCCTCACACCGACTCGATTGTGGCACCCGTTGCTCAGAACACCCAGGGGGCCCAGTGTTTTGGAAACAAGACATTTGGGAAATGTTGCATTCATTAGATGCATCCAGTCAGATTCTCTGACTCCTAAGAGTCATGACGGGCAGGATGCTCACTAGTGGCTCCACTTCTGCCCCATCTGTTGTCGAGGCTCCCAGGAGGATGTGCCTGAGGTGAGCTAAGCCCCTCGGCTCCCAGAGAACAAGGTCAGTGCCTGCTTCTCTCCTCTATTGCCCCTCCCACGCCCAGCATGGCGCCTGGCCCCGACCCCTTTATCTAGGGGCTCTCTCTGGCCTGCTACCCCCGCTCCCTCTGCCCATCCTGGAAGTCCTCCGGCGGTCCGGGCGCACCTGGAGACACTGGATTGCCAGGTGCCAACGTCTCTCAAATGAGTCCACATGTGTGTGGTGGGTGCAGGGTGGGTGGGGGCTTAGCCAGGCCGGGTCTTGCTTAGCTTGGATGGTGGCAGGGCAAAGGCCCCTTCTCCCCATTTCTGCTCCCTCTGGGCCCTTGGAAGGTCCTTGAGGAGTAGTAAAGATGGGATACTGCCCGAATTTTCCCCTCCAGTCCTCTGGAAAGGGAAGATCTTTTCAAAATGCAAATTTATTCCTGTCAGGCTCCTGCTTAAGACCTTTCAATGGTGTCCCATTTCTTGCAGGGCAGTAACAAACTCTAAGAGGGCCCAGGGGCCCTGGACAGTTTGGTCCCATCACCTCTGGGGCTATCTTGAACCCTGTTCTCACCCCCTTCTGGCCCTCTCACCTGCGTCCAGTTATCTCCCACTTGACCTTCAGATCTCAGCTGTAGATGCACTTGCTCACGGAAGCCTTTCCTGATTCCTGTCTGGGCCCCAGCCCCAGAGCACAGGCACGCACGGCATCGCACACTCTCCCGATGCCATCTGGCTTAGCTGCACATTCATCTTGTTAGATTATTTGAGTGACTTCCATCTCCTCTAAACCCGGCAGCTCCATGAGGGCAGGGGCTCTGGCTCTCTCTGCCGGCGCTGCATTCCTGACTCCCAGGAAGCGATGGGCTCAAGGTAGACAGATACTCAGTATTTACTGAACAAATGAATGGGGTGCTTGCATCTTCTTCCCAGTCCCCCCTAACTCTCCCTAATTTCCCCCAACCCTTGCCTCCAAGAAATAACCACCCAAACCAAATAAAAACAAAGAACAGAGCAACAAGAAAAGCCCTTTAAGATTGCAAGAGGCAGCACCTGTGGAAAGCAAAATGCGACCATTTACAATGCATCTTTGCTCGGCACAACAGAGTCTTTAACACGTAGGTTTACTGTTTGACCTTCAAACCGTTGACCTTCAGATACACTTTCAAGGGTGCTTTATGTACAGAAGTAAGGGGCTGCCTCTAACTAACTTGCCAAAGGTCAGACAGGGAAGGGGTGACAACTGGGCAGGTCTGCCTCCCTGAGTAGGGCGGGTCTCCGGGCCCAAGTCTCCCTCTTGCATCTGTGCTGCTCACAATGCTGGGCAGGCCCAGAGCTCCTTTCCTGGGCCTCAGGTCTGTGGTCACACCACTGCTTAGGCTCCTCTTCCAGAAGGGAAACATTTGTATCCAATAAATGAAAGTGGAATTAGCTCCCAGCGACCACCCACTGAACTGTCAGTGAAATGAAAAACGTATCTCTAGGTAGGAAGCTGTCGGACACACCCAAGAAGATCAAGGAAACCAATTACAGTTCCAAATGGGTTATTATGTAAGTTTCAAATCTATGAGACCAAGATAGAAACAGAAAAGACCAAGGACAGCACAGTGGTGAAGAGTATAGGTTTTGCAAACAATCCAATTAAAATATAGGCAGAGGAACTGAATAGACATTTTTCCAAAGAAGACATACAGATGGCCAACAGGCACATGAAAAGATGCTCAACATCACTAATCATCAGGGAAATGCAAGTCAAACCACAATGAGATCACCTGACACCTGTCAGAATGGCTGTCATCAAAAAAACAACAAGTAAGTGTTGGTGAGCATGTGAAAAAAAGGGAACCCTTGTGCACTATTGGTGGGAATGTAAATTGGTGCAGCCACTATGGAAAACAATATGGAGGTTCTTAAAAAATTAAAAACACAACTACCATATGATCCAGCAAGTCCACTTCTGGGTATTTACTCGAAGAAAACAAAAACACTAATTTGAAAAGACATATGCACACCTATGTTCACTGCAGCATTATTCACAATAGCCAAGATATGGAAGCAACCCAAGTGTCCATTGATCGATGAATGGATAAAAAAGATGTGGCACAGACACACACACACAATGGAATATTACTCAGAAATAAAAAAGAATGAAATCTTGCCTTTTGCAACAACGTGGATGGACACAGAAGGTATTATGCTAAGTGCAATAAGTCAGACAGAGAAAGACAAATACCATATGATGTCACTTATATGTGGAATCTAAAGAACAAAACAGAAACAGACTCACAGATACAGAGAACAAACTGGTGGTTAGCAGAGTGGGAAGGGGTTGGGGGGGTTGGTCGAAATAGGTGCAGGGGATTAAGAGGTACACACTTCCAGCTATAAAACAAGTCATGGGGATATAATACACAGAACAGGGCATATCATCAATAATACTGCAGTAACTTTGTAGGGGACAGATGGTTACCAGACTTAAATCACAGTGATCATTTCGTAATGTATATAAATTTCAAATATCTTTGTTGGACGCTTGAAACTAACATAATATTGTATGTCAACCATACTTCAATAAAAAAAGAAAAAGAAAAAGCATAGGTTTTGCTGATGAGTGACCCATTTATTCTTCTTTAATTAAAGTATCAGATAATCTTAAAAACAACACGAGTACAGGCTTTGGAGTCGGATGGGAGATTAAATCTTAGTTTTCTCACTTCCTAGCTCTGTGCCTTGACAGTGAGTTCACCTCCCTGAGCCTCAGTTATTCTAACTATAAAATGGGACACCACCACTAACCTCACAGGGGTGTGGAAGGATGAAAAGAGAGAATGTAGCCGAGGCGAAGAAAACAGTGCCCTGCATGTTAATGATGGGAGCTGCTCTCACAGTTGTCCATGTTGTTATGATCATGGAAGAGGCCTTTGTTCAACGAGTACGCAATTGAAACTTGGGAGACAGGGTCAAGTTAGGTGGGCCCAGAGGAGAAACATGTGGAAAAGCCTGTTGATTTACTAGCTCTTCTCTTCACAAACTTTATTTACAGTCTCAACTGAAGTAGAGTAAAACAAAGTATGGCAATAAATTCCAGATTCTTGTGCGAGAAAATTCCTGTTGTGTATCACAGAGCCACTGTGGACCGGAAGACACAGGCTGAGAGGAGAGAAAGGGGCCAGGGTTCCACTGTTGGGGTTTGCCTCCAGCTAACATCAGAAACTTAATCCATATTTGCTCTGCTTTCCGTTCATCCCAGTAAGCTTCTGACTCAAATTTATTGATTTGTTGAAGTGCATCAGATTTCAAAGCATGAAGATTTTTAAATCTTTATCATCTTTAGGTCCCCTCCTTCCCAACTTCTTCATAATTATCTGCCAGACCTTTGATCAGCCTCTCTTCCCCTCAGAATATCTTATCTAATCTGATTCCCTCATAATTAATTCCTCCTTATGCCAAGTCTTTGCGCTAGTATCCTCCTCACGATCTTTATGAGTCCTGTCACAAACTCTTCTGGAAAATTATGTGGCAAAAGAGCCGTCAATAAACTCTCCTTCACAACAGATTTAAATTCACTTTATTTGCTAACTTGATTAACACATTTGTTCTACTGAATTACCACCTCCCAACACATCTGTGACATAGGATTAAAATTCCAACCAGCCTTATTTAACAGTTATATTTTATCGCTTGTTGAAAGTTATAATAATCCTCCTTTGGAGCATTTATCAGAAAACAAAGTCTTAACTGTGCTCTCACAAACATTCTAAATTTGCATTTTATATCAGAGCAGTTAGGAGTGTGGCCTCTGATGCCCTCAAATCCCAGTCTGAATTAATAGCTGTGTGTCTTTGAGCAAATTACATGGTGTCTCTGGACTCAGTTTTCTCATCCATAAACTGAGAAGATAACAGCACTCATCCTCAAGGAGTTGATATAATAATGAAAAGAGATAATGATGCTTGGGAAAGACTTAGACCCTACGTGCTCTGTACATGTTGGCTGCCAACCAGCCCCCAACCCCTGACACCCTCTCCCCTCTCACCCACCTCCAGGGTTGTGGGACCATAAATGTGAGAGTTGAGATGCCCTGTGGCATGGGTGCTCCCAGACACCACAGGGAGAATGCTGTTTTGCACTGGGTGACATTTGGATCCCAGTGTGAACCAATAGAGGAAAGGTCCAAGTCGGCTCTCCACGGTCATGACCAGAGCTGACAACAAGCAGGGCAGAAGGCAAAAGTGATTTTCACCCCATGAGCACTTTCTCTCGGAGAAAAGGGCTCACATATATTTAGTTATGTGCAAAGCTATCTGAACTAAAGTACTTTTCGTAGCATATGAACAGAACAGGATTTCAACTGCAGAAAAAAAGCACCTAGATTCTCAAATGACAATTCTCTTTTCCTACAAAAATAGATTATTTATTGAGCTGTAATAAACCCATCTTTTACTTTAAGCATTAAGAAAAAACAACCCCCTCCAACCCCCCAAAAAACTTGTACTCAAACTAACAGGCCAGTCAGCTAAATTAGAAAGTGTGGAACTGATGAAAAAACAAAACTAGATTAAATTCTAGCCTCATTATCAAGATCAGATGTCAAGCTACTTCACCATAATTATCTGCTTAAAAATTTAATGATGCTTCTGCATGAATTTCAAAACTAAAGACACTTTTATCAACCACTGAGAATTTTTTCCAATGAAAGGATGCTTTATGCCCTGCTTCCATTTCAACAAAACAGCGAAGTGCGAGAGCCATGGAGGGGATTAAACTACCCAAATCCTCTAATCAACAACATTATTACAGACAACAAAGGGCTAAGAGGATCCTTCCATAATTCAACTGTAAATCTGAACTGCTTCAGTTACATCATTTCTGGAGTCTAACTATCACAGTGATATTCAGTCAACTGAAAAAAAGATGAAAACAATTTTTTTGGCAGATCACAGATAACCCCAAAGGCTATTTACCATAACTGCTAAAACAATATTATTCTCAGGATCAAAGATTTGCTGATTAATGAATAAAAATCCAAAGACAGTATGTCTACCTGTGGTACTCAGTTATCAGATCAAGCTGACCCCAAAGTAAGAGGGAATGCTTAACTAATATGCATTGTAATAATCACACTGACAACTAGGAAAATAAATGCTTATTAATGAAAGACTGGAGGAAAATGTTACATGATGAAAGCAAACACTTTATCTACTTCTTTTTAAGTAGACATTTGTATCCTTTACAAATAACCAATATTTAGGTTCTCATCGAAGCATATACACCATATAGGTTAAAATAATACAAAAATTTTTTATTAAAATAATTTGTGACTTGGGGCTGGCCCTGTTGCCTAGTGGTTAAGTTTGGCATGCTCTGCTTGGCAGCCTGGGTTTGGTTCCTGGGCGCAGACCTACACCACTCTTGGTGGCCATGCTGAGGCAGCGACCCACATACAAAATAGAGGAAGACTGGCACAGATGTTAGCCTAGGGCAAATCTTCCTCAAGCAAAAAGAGGAAGATTGGCAACAGATGTTAGCTCGGGCAAATCTTCCTCAGCAAAAAAAAAAAAAAAAAAGAAAGTAAAGTAAAAAATAAAAAAAAATAATTAATGACTTAAAAATAATTTTGAACTAACCTGGTCAGTCTGAGTGTCTTGCAATGAAAGAGCTACTGGAAGATTAAAAAGAAAATTGTAATATTGCTTCTGCCCTCGTGGGGAATACAGTCTAATACATGACATTCGTTCTTTGGCTCAAGTCATTTTAATTGTTTTTGTTTAATGACATGAAAAAGGAAATCATTCCACAAAGGCTCTAAGTAGCAGATTTGTACTGATATGAGGAAACTATTTCAAAGTAAAAAAAAAAAAAAGTACACACACATACACACATTCGTATGAATGAAAGTACCAGCTAAGAAAAACTTCATTTAGTAACTGTCTAAATTGGAATTCTCTTTGCACTGCTTTGTGACCTAGTGAATTTCCAGAAAATAAATTTTTTCCTGAATTTATTTCTGAAAGAATTATGTAAGGAAGTCCAATGGGAGAGTGGCAATGCCTTTACGATAACCAAAAGGATAGGAAAAGGTCTATTTTTCATTCTTAATATTTAAAAAGAAAATGCCTTCATTATAGACTAAAAGCCCACTTCCACATAGTATTTTACTTCTCACAACCATCCTCCATGACCCTGGTGTCCCAAACTGTGCTGTTCCCACGATGTGTAAGGCTGGCTCGATGGATCTAATGACACTAATGTCATGGTGGCTGGTAGAAATATGAAAGCATCAGGTGACTGAGGCTGTGTTTACCAATGCCAAGATATGGGTTAGAGGGAAAAAGCCCCAAATTCAAACACTTACTAAACATTTTTTTTGTGAAATGCTCTGCTGTTTGACAATGCAATCTTCCCCTCCACCCAACTCTGGCTGCTGTGGACAGTCAGTCTGAATGGGCTGGAACTACGCACAGGCTACCCCCACCGACACAGGACACGGGGAGCGGAGGGTGGGGACACCCCACAGAAGACAGCAGGAGCTTTCTTTGTTTTGTCATCTAAAGGAGAGAGGTGCTGAACCAGCACACTTCTTCTTTAAACCAGATCTGATCTTGATAAGGTACAATATATTTTTTTGCCTTGATTGCAGATTTAAACAGATGGTTTTAAAAGCCCCTAAAAACCAACAGCGTTGGCATTTATACGACGGGGCTGTCCTTTATATTGATTTTACCTACCTCAACATCCTTCTTCAGTTTTTCCAGGAACACCTTTTTGTTGTTGTCATCAATATAAATCTTTTGGCCCTCATTAATGAAATCATTATCCTTTAAAGTTGGCAGTTCTTTGGCCTGAAACAAATGTGAAAAAGAAGCTTGAGTCAAATCTGAAAAAACACATACACGTTCCAATCCCGGAGGTTAAGTTCCACTCCCGGAAATGGAGTTTGCCCTGTTCACTGCAGGGGTCTCACCCAAGACAACGAAATGTGAGGTGGCTTGACTACCGCAAGGGGGCACCAGTGAGCTATGACCGCTGGAAGCTTTCCCACTAGGAGTGGAGGGTTAGACATGCCCCACATTAAGAGGCCTCTGTTACACACTTCATGGTTTTCATAGGAATGAACCTGACTGCTTTCTTAGATTCACTTTCCTACAAGAGGTCCTCTAAGTGTAGAATTTGTATTCTTGGAATTCTTCCTCAGGAACCCTCAATTTTTTTACTGGTACAACCCAACTCCACACTCCCCCCCACTTTTTGGGTAGCCTTTTTTGGGTTCATGTTACAAATAACATGTTATCTTGTCTCATAAAAGCCCCATCCATAATCATCTCTAATTTCTGAGTCAGGGAGAATATGCAGCCAGAGCTCAGCCATCTGCCCCTCCAGGCCTTCCTGCTCACCACTCCACCAAGAAGGAAATTCTGTTTTCATTTGGACAATGTCAAAGGAGAATGTCTTCTTTTAATATAAAACATTAAGATAAGAAGTTCTACTCTTTACAAATAAAGAGGGTGGTGGGCTGGTAACTCAACTGTACTTATGCTGATCAACACAAAATAATGAGTGACTATCACAACATGGGTCACAAGTCACTTCAGCTTGTGCTGCAGCATATAGGATAATATGGGCATATAATTTATAAATAGTGTGGGTTATTCTACTTAACTTCATGTAACCTGCCTTCTAGGCGAATTCAAGACCTCAAAACTCCTCCCCGCCTCCTTTCAGCTAACCACAGCTCCTTTCTTCCAGTTGAAAGGAATCCAACATGATATATTGCCTTTCTTAGTATAGTAACAAACACCTGAATGGTTCCCTTTTCTGTAGGTGTGAACCAAATGGAAAAAAAAAAAAAAATCCAAGGAAAGAACATATTCTCCTTCCCGCTCCCCACACTGCCTCTCTCCTCCAATAAAACTCACTGGGTCTATCTACCGAACCATCTTTCAAATGCCCGAACTGCTCACTTTTTTTTCTTCTTTGAGAAAATTTGAACAGTGTCGTGATTTTGAATTTGATATAGTGACTGCCAAAATAATTATCCTTACAAAGCAGGTGGAGCAAAGCTCAGAAATCCAAAGATTCAGTTCAATAAGCAGTTACTGAAAGACGGTCATTAGGCTAAGGCAGAGTTGTTCTGAGTATTTGACCAAAGCCTGTGTGACACATTTACATAGTGAGTGGCACTTATTATTGTCATCATCACCACCACCACCACCACCACTGTGAGCATTCAATAAACTATGGATTTAAAACTGGTATTATAGGTTGAGAAACTGCATACAAAATATTTTCTTAAAAAAAACTTTAACTTCTTTTCTACTAAGAACTAGATGACAAAGACGAAGTCACCTGATAATGGTTCATCCTCAAGAAAATCTTATTGCTTAGCTTTTAAAAAATTTCAGTATATCCCTCTGATAATAAGCAGTGTTCATATTAAAAACACAGTGCTGTTTTAAAGTGAGGAAAACTATCATACTCTGAATTAGTGAACTTCCTAAACTCTTGGTGTAACACTGCCCACAAAGGTGATGTCTGCAGAGCAGCACAGAGACAACTGTGTGCAGCAGTGGAGTCTCCCCTTCGCTTTGCTGCGCTGGATTATTTGCACTCAGGAGAGTTTTGAAAGCCTGAGAGTCAGTGGGTCTGGTTCTTTAACGGGTGTCTTTCATACCCTTTCTAGTTCAATGCAGAACCAGCCAGAGGGCGGAGGAAACCACTGGAGCTAAAGGCATCCGCTCAGAAACACTTCTTAACTGCGGACTCTCGGGGGCTGGCTTCCAGCCAGCGGTCAGCCACCTTTCTGAAGTGGTAGTAGGCTAAGTCTGTATTTATTTGCTCTGAATTAAGTTCTCCTGGCCAATTTTGTGTAGACTGGAGCCTCCAAGTGTGACGGGGGGAACTGCGGTACCACACAAGGTACTTGCGGGGAGGTGACGCCGGGAAGGACGAGGCACAGGAGGGAACTGCATTTCCCATGCCACCCTCCCCAGTCTGCCCAGCCCTGGGCAGGGACTGGTGCCTGGGTTTCTCCAGGAGCTGCTCCCCGGAGGGAGGCTGGGTACAACCCCACTCAGCCCGGAGACCAGCACAGCCCTTAAGGAGGCAAGGTAATTTTCTCTTTTGCATGAGACAATTCTACTGGGGTGGGCTGGACTCTATTCATCTCTAAACGTGACGTGCACATGCACAAACCCAGCTAAAGGCATAAGCAGAGGGACACCATTCCCCCTGCAACCTAGCTCCCCTGCTTCCATTGTTTGGATAAAATTAGCAGGATGAACACCCCTCACGCTTTCCTGCTGGGTGATGCCACACCCCAAATCCATTCAGTATGGCCCAGGTTTCTACTTCGGACACAGACTGAAGCCTGTGGTTATGAGCACAGTCTGGATCCAGGCTGCCTGGGTTATACCTTAGCTTCTCCAATTATTAGCTGTGTGACTTTGGGCAAGTGACTTAACCTCTCTGTGACTTGGTGTCCTCATCTTTACATGGAGATTAGCAAACAGCATTGCTGTGAGGATTACACAAATTCAATCATACGTCTAAAAAGCTTAGGACAGTGCTTGCCACATGGAGAGTCATATACAAACATTGTTACTGTTATTTCTCAAGTATGCCTGGTGTATCTAGAGAGAAGTTCATCACTAATAAATCCAGAGCAACATAAAAAAAAACATGTTGGCATATTTAACATTTTTGTATTAGCTATGATGTTCTGGACCAGCTGCTTAATCTACCCAAACCTCAGTTTCTCTACGTGTACAATGGGAAATCAATAATACTATCTCATAGGGTCACTGCGTGAGTTACATGATATGGAACACGCAGGGCCTGGCAATAAGAACTCGCGATATATTAGTTTCTCTTCTTTCTTCCTTCCTGACTTTGTAAAGAAATAGGCTCTTTAAACTTGGGATATCCATAACCTAAAACCATGTTTGAAATTTCCTTTGTTTTCGAGTTTTATTATTAGTCACAAATGTCTCCCCTGACTTCTCTACAAACTGCCTTTACGTCTGGAAGACACTTTCCTTACTTACTGCACACAAACCTGGTGTATCCAAGCGCAAGGTTATTTCATATGACTGCATCAGACATGAGGGAACACGGAAGGCACAAGGACAAGGTGCATTAAAGGTGACATTGGCCACCGGCTTATACCCCCGCCACCTGCGCACCCACCTTCCCAGCCCATTCCCTGCTCTCCAAATCTAGATTGTAAATTCTCCTGGCTAGAAAAACCTGTGGTCACCTGTAAAAGCTATTCCTAGTCGGAAAACCTCACTGAAAAATACCCTTCTTACTGAAACCCAAATGAGAATAAAATGTTGCTCTATAATAAAAATTGAATAAATTTTATATTTATGATAAATTTTATGATATTTATTAACATGGAATAAAATTTAATACTTTTATATAGATGGCCAAAGCCAGAAATGTGCTGACTTTTGTCTTATCTTAATTTTCCAGGGGTTAGTTTTTCTCGGCGAGGACATTATAATAGTGGGTACTTTAGTGAATGCTATTTTGCTGACTTGAAGCAAAAATTCACTAACTGAAATCTTAGTAGCCAGAAAACATAACCAAACTACCGGAGAGTAATAAACTCATGGGCAACATTTAATTTGCTATGAGGTGTAAAAAGAAAGTTGTCTCATCATAAACGTTTTTTTCCTTCTTTTTGTAACTACATTATTGGGTGAAAAGTTTTTGGTTTCTTTTAAAGCACAGTATTACAGGCTGTCCCTCAGCAAGTCTATATTCTCACTAGTAAGAAACACACTATGTAACAACATTGGTCATGGTCAAAAATGGTTTGTGTGTAATTACAACATGAACGAACATGGGCGTGAGAGTCAAGATACAGAAGCACTTGCATCAGACCCTGAAGATGACCAACATGTGGATAATATTTTAAATGTATAAATGCTGCTGAATGTAAATAATTATTTATTGTTCCCTAGGGTTCAATAAAAGGTATAAATGATCTCTAAGGACAGATTTGGCCGGGGTTTGAGATAAAAATGGAAAATACATGCAGAACTAACAGCTACGAAGTTTAGAGCGCTCAGTTTTAGAAATGAACTTGTGCCTCCGTGGCCAGCTCAGTGGACACAGACCCAGGAGCGAGGGCGGCGGCCGGAAAGAAATTACAGGTCCCAGGAGGGCCAGGAGGCACAGGGATCTGCTTCTCATTACGGTGGCAGAAAGGAGGTAAAAAACAAGGCATTCGAATTGCTCTTCTAATATAAAAATACTTAGCGCTTTTTATAAAAACTTTACAATTTCCAAATTACTTAAAATTTTGCAGCTTCTCTGAAAACAAAACCAAAAAATAAATGTTTAACGAAAGGATTAAAATTTTCTATTGGTTTCAAATGGAAGTTAACCTGTTTGTAATATATATACACACATACACATAAACACGTACGTATATAATAATATATATTACATCATACATATATTTATAATTACATATTTCATTGTATTCTGTCATTTGTGTATGATTGCTGTCATTTGCATGGATTGTAGTAACACTGGATGTTTTAAGGGTCAGTAAAGCCAGAAATTATTTAGAAATCTAATTTTAGTGAGATTTAAAAAATCTTTTAAAAAAAATCTAATTATCTTTTAGATGACTCAAAAAATGTTTTTTTAATCACAAATATTTTAAATCTGTCTTTACAGTCAAAAAATAAAGTCAAATACACAGAATTCAAACTAAAATGATACTGGATTTTATCAGCATTCTGTAATTATATTTGTATAATCAAATTATACAAAAAGAGTCTATTGTATTGTAAATTGCTACTAACAAGAGGAAAATAAAAAATACATGTATTTAAAATGCACAAGGCCAAAATTTATATAATACAGAGCCACGTTTTTCTTTTAGCCTGGATGAAAACCTTAATAGGAAGATGAAATGTACTCCTGTCACACTTGAGTGTTTAATGCAAACAGGATTTTGTCACCAGAAGGTTTCAATGCAAAGGAAAATATATAGCATAGTACTCAGTGATTAAAGGACTTGTATTTCAGAAAAATATGAATTTTTGTTTGATGTGCTCATGTGGCAACTCGTTTTAAAAAAGTCTAATTGTAAGCCTCGATGTCAAAGACTGCTGCCTGGTGTCCCTTTGATGGGCCATATTGTGACACTTGGATCTGAAAACAACATAAAAAATATGTACTAATTATTGTCTCATGTTAGGGACTGCTTCTGTTCCCGATTTACTTTGTTATTCCAAGCTCACCTAAACGAAAATAAACTTGTGAAAAAAGAATAAACCCCTTTTCACCAGGCTTGTCAAAAAACTTCATAAAAATCAGTCTCTGGGGCTGAAAATATACTCCAGAAATATTTCTGAAAAGGAGAGAATTTTAGGTAATCCTTACATTAGAGCTAGGATAAAGATAGTATGATTGAATAACATCATATACGTGGTATCAATTTGGGGGTAATAAGAGATGTTAGAGATTTATAATAAAATCAGTTCTGCTTCTCAATACATCCAAGCCACAAATTTGATACATGAAAAGGCAAATTAGTGAATATGGGTAAAGTTCATACAGAAGTAGCAAAGATAACAGATGTTTTCTCACAAAAAGCACATATAACAACCTTCTTGAACAATGTAAGTAGAATGTCTATACAAGTTCATGGCTGGGGAATGACCTAACAGATCATTAATAACCTGTAATTTCCACAATGAGAATGTATACATTTGTGACCAGCATCTGGACGTGAAAGTTTCATAATTTTTATTTTGGACCTGTTTGTCTACGTGTAAATGTAGAAAGAGAATATACCTCAACATACTTGGGAAACGGAGCTGCAATTAAGAAGCATAGAACTGGATAAGCCCTATCATAATTTTGCAACTTAGAACTGTTAAGGCTGGTGGAACCCAGCTGTTGGTTATTTATTTTTCCTAAAAATTTCAAGCTAATACTTAAAAAGTAAAATTTATTCCTTTTCTAATATTGTCATACTTTTCAGAATGTAATGGCCCTTCAACTCTAAGTGACGATGTGAATGGTGGTGGTTTGATTTTCCTCCCCAGGCTGTGATGTGACAGTTAAGCTGCATGCAAGACCTACAAAATAGGTTTGTTACCATCTGACCGGAAGATGCTGTTGCAGGGATGTCAATGGTGGTAATCTAAGAAATGTCAAACTCCAGAAGTCTGAAAACTCAAGAACTTTGCTAAGTCGTATGGTTTCTGGTTTAATACTAACCTAGTGAACATTGTAATTTTATTATTTTAATAATTATACATCTGCAGCAGCTTGGCTTAAATTCAGGCCACAGACGAAATTCTGGAAGTCTTCTCTGCACCCCAACTCTTTCTGGAACCAGTTGAATAAGAGTTGTCAGCTTAAAAAAAAATTCCCATATCTAACAGTGTTCCATGTGCACTTGGGATATCTGAGTTGTTCATTCCAGTGAAATAAAAACGCATCTAAGGCAACTGGGAGTTTCTATACTGGCTTGAGGACTTTAATCCTGGCATCTGGGAGATGCTCACAAGAGTCATTATACGTTATCTTCTTTTTCACAACTTTTACCAAATTTCAAATGAATCGAATCTTAACTCCACTTCCCAGAATAACCCCCATGGTTTACATTATAGGGTTCTTAAGGCTTGCTCAGACATCTGCTGATATAATATGATGCTTCAGAACATTTTCCCCATTAATAATGACCATCACCTTACCCACACCTAGAACAGACAGGATTTTAGTGATTGTCAAGTCCAGGACTTCTCAAAGTCAAGTCTGCTGCTGACCTGCACCTCTGCAGGAAAGGAAAGCTTCACTGGAAATGATAGATTCTTCCAAACACGAAAGCATGAGAACCAATGATACCATCAAATCCTTCAATTTTACAAATGAGAATAGAGTCAAACTGTTTGTCCCCAAACCCCAAACTTCTATTAATGCCAGAGCAGGGGCTGGGACTCAGATTCGCAACTTTGGGTGCTGGGATAGGTGTTTCTAATGCTGGCTGGCAAAGGGAAACAATGCACTTCCATCTGGGGAGGAAGGGAATTTTATAGATGGTTAAAGCATTAGCTGAGTTTAGGGCCTAAGAACCTTGACAATCTCCCTTGAACTGATCATCTGCTGATGGTGGAAAAGGAAGTGCTTTTTAACTGAAGGACGCGCTGCTGTGCTTTTGTACCTTAGGCTCCCAGCCCGCCATCTTTGTTACCTCGCCTTTAGCTGTGGCCCAAAAAACCCGAGAAAGGTAGTAATTAATTATAATTTGTTACAATTTAAAGAGCACAAAAGCAATGCTGAAAACTGGTTTAGAAAAGCATTTTTCCATGTGAGGGTATTAATGATTAATTCTCCTGAACCTCTAGTTGGTAATAGGTAAAATGTCAGAGATGGTGACAGTCACTTAATTGCTAGTGCGATTCACAATGCCTAAGAATTGACAAGGCGGCTTTTGTAGCCCATTATCAAAGTGTCAACAATGATTATTGCCAATATAGTCATACAAATGCCAATTGTAGGGCAGCTGTTTTCTCTCAAATGGGTTCCAGGGAGAAGGTTATATGTTAAAAGGAATCTTCTTATTGTGACCCTATGACTCCATTACACAGGCTTTACTTTACCTAATAAAATCAGACATGAGTTTGGAGAAGAATTGTGCAGAATGATGAACAAAATGCATATTTGTGTAAATCCCCAGGACTCTCTCTCTCAAGAACACGGGCTTTTTAAAGAGTCAGGTCAAATCCCCCAGAAATCAAGTGAGTCCAGTTATGTTTTCTTTTACTTGCCCGGATTCCCTGCTGAGTAGCTTGCTTGCTGGCAGCATGCTAAGACTGTCATTTGTAAAAAGCAGTCTGCTCAGCTATAATTACTAATTTGATGTCACACTGGAATTGCAGCGCAGCTGTGAAAAGATCGACCACCAGGGAGATTCGCATTTCTCTGTCTCATTTAGAGGGGGCTAAACTGCTGGAGCCGTGAATGGAAGATGCCCTTCCATTAAAAAGGAAAGAATTAAAAAATAAAACAAGTCATAGCAGCTGTCAGAATTTGACAACGGTTTAAGGAAAAAAAAGCACTGTTCTGCTCTTTTTTTAAAATTCAAGACATCTGTACATGCATGTTCTGATACTTGTTGCCATGAAAGTGATTCCATTATTGTTGGAATATAACTTCTTTCTTTCCTTTGATTCCAGCTTCATTATTATGCTAATACAAATCACACTAATTATGTGTCAAGCTGAAATAGAAGGGATGGGACTTGTCTGCACCTATATCACTAAATATTTGAAATGACAGTTTTAAAACTTGTCATCAATAAGTTAAAAGTATGGGAAATTATAACAGTTATAATGACTCAAAGAAGAACTAAGAATTCAGATTACTAATTAAGCCACGTCAATGGAGATTCTCTATGAAAATTATTCTTTGCACCATGACAATCATTTTGTAGAGAATATGGTTACACAAGGATAGCAATGAAAATAATATTCTTGCAAATCATTTGGTTTCATTTATAAAAGGCTAAAATGTAGAAAATAAGTATTTTTAACCTTCTCCAAATATTCCTGACCAGAGGTAACAGTGATTGTTTTGATAACATTTATGGTTTTATTTGTGAAGAGAAGAATGGCATGCTTTCTGGAAGAGTCAAAAATATTAAGTGACTGTGGAAAGAAAACTTGAAGCTGTAGAAAAAGGAAAACAAAGAAATTTTTTAGAACTTAAAAACCCAATGTTTTGAAGAATTCAGCTCCATTAATACATTTCATTTATTTTTACATGTTCCAGTTTAGTAAATGTTACCTTGGTTGCTGTGAGATTATTAAAAAAACCGCCATATCAGAGAGACATGATGCCCCATTGCCAAGGCAGGCATAGGCCCCATCAATGACCAAGTTTAATTAATTCTACATTCCATATCTTCAAGCTATTTCCTCCCACCCCTCCCACTGAGTGCCTGTCATCTAGAAGGGCAGGTGGGGTGGCCTTTGGAAGCTGCCTCTTCTGGAAGAAGAGCTTTCATGAACGTCAAACACAAAAAGAAGTAGAGAGTATTGAGTTCTTCCTCAGGGCTACTGTGTAGACAATTTTAATGTTTGCACAGTGTGCCACAGACTGTACATACAAAAATGCCTAAACTCCTCAAATGGAGGAAATACGAATTGGTCATTTTGCCAACATAGTATTAACCAATTTATTTCACTACTTTTAAAATTTTTAAATCAAGACTCAGAATGAACTGCTTTAGTATCATATTTAACTTCGAAATGATGTTTTTGTCAATGTAGTGAATGTTTCCTTGTTCATTTTCATGATTCATGGGATTAATATGAATTCTTTGGTAATATGTCCTTTAAAAAAAGGAGAGAGAGAACTCGCAAACATTTAGAAGGTAGTCCACGTAGTGGTTAGAAATGTGACCTCTGGGCTGGAACCCTGGCTCCATCACATCATAACTGTGGCCCCATGGACAAGTTACTGAACCTGTCTGTCAAGTAACTTCATTTACTCCAAGGAAGTCATAATATCAGCTACCTCATAAGGTGGTTGTAAGGATTACAAGACCAAATTCATGTAAAATTTAAGACATGTCTTAAGACGTGTCTGGCATATACTTTACAGTCAACAAATGTCAGTTATTATTACTTAGCTTTCTAAATCCCAATACATCGAAATTAACAGTAAAAAAATAAACCCCAGAAGGAGGTAAGGTTTTACCTCTGACACTGATAGTGAGATGCAGCATGGGAACTTAAGCTTCTGGGTCTCAAATCTGTCACATGTGAGGTCGGGAAACTAAATTCTGACCTCTCAAGGTCCCTCCCATCTCTGACTTCTCTAAGCCCACGCCCAAGGGAGATGTTTTGAGGAACAATTAGCACGTATTTGATATAGGATAAAAGCATTCTAGCAGCATCCTCAGAAAAGTGGGTCTCTGTTAAACAAATTCTATAATTCCATGTCTTTTCACAGAAACCTACACCACTATAGGGCTAAACATTTTTGGTGGGGCAGGCAGTGGAACTGTGGCGAATGCCATGGGCTTCTGGAAAGTGTGTGGTCCTACAGGCAGAGCAGTGGAGGGAAAGATAAGGAACTGAATGCTCTGATTCTGATGAAATATTACAGCTGCAAGGCTGGCAAACACTTGCGGCTTTCCTTCACACGTGTCATTGTTTTGGGACTTAGGCTTCAGCAGCAACCGCCCCACTGGCTGTAACTGTCTTTCTCGGCATTGGTTATTGTCAGAGCAGACCAAGCCCTTGGTGACGGAACCTGAAGAAATCAACATAAACAGAGGAAAAAAAAAAACCCACTAGCAGTAGTCTCAAGGGACTTGGGAACAAAGTAAAAACAGAGCCACTAACATGAAGTAGTGGATCACGTCCACAGTTCTTACTCAGGGGTTGGCTTCTTGTTACGATGCTGAAGTGTGACTCTTTAAAGAGTCCAGATTGGGATTTTCTCCTAGAAGAAAATACTACTAAAGCTCTGAGCCTTTCATGGACTAAAACTTAAATGCCCACTTGAGTCTTTGGCACCTGGAAGAAATGTTTAGTCATAGCAACATGGAAGTTGACAGTCCATTGTTTCTGCTTCTATTGGCCAAAGTTGGTGCCTTCAGGGTGATTTACATGGAGGTTGGAAGTGTAAAAATATATTCACTAATGCACAGTAAAAAGACAAACTGTCAAAGAAGGATCCACTATTTCCTTTTCTCTTCTTAGTTCTTAACCCACTCCTGTCTAGCTTCTGCTCCACCCATCGTCACTGACAAGGTTGCCAGTGATTTCCCTGTTGATAAGTCCAATGGATAATTCTCAGTCTTCATCCTACCTGACCTTGCAGAAGCATCTGATTCTGGGCAAGTTCTCTTCCTCTGGTTTCTGGGATACTTCTAGAGTGCAAGTTTCATAAGAGTAGGGGCACCATTTGCAGAGGCCTTTCTCATAATGCTTGGCAAAATGCCTGCTCTTAATAGATGCTCAATAAATATTTGAATAAATGATCCAGACTTTCCTGGCTCATCTCCTGTCTCTTTGGCTGACACTTTGCAGGACTTTCTTCCTTCACCCACTCCTTAAATGATCATGTTTTTCTGGGCTGGTTCTGGACAGGCTTCTCCTACTCTGTACACCCTTCCTGGGTGACCTCATCTACTTCCCTGTCTTTGCTGATCTTCCTTCCCGTGAGGTTTCCCATGCCCTTTTCCCATGCCCTTTTCTCCAGCTGGAACCCTCTCTGCAGCCTCTCCTGCCTATTGGGCATCTCTGTTCTGATGCCTTATTGACATTCAAACTACTCTTCCCACTCTGCTTCCCTTTCAGCCAATGGAATCAACACCTACCCAGCTGTCCAAACCAGAAACTTGAGTCATCCTTAGCCCCGCCCTCTCTCCACACACACTCCCCGGCACGTTCACCTCCCACATTCAGTCTCCGAGTTCTGTGGATTCTTCTTCCCAAATCTATGGTCTGTCCTCTTTCATCATCCCAACTCAGGCCACCATCTTATCTGGGTTATTTCAACAGCATTTCCAACTGGTTCTGCTGACCTCTGTGGCCTCATCTCACCATCCAGCTACAGCACCAACCGGTCCCCGTCTGCGCCCTTGTACATGGTGCTCTTTCTTGCCTTTTCCCCTGCTAACTCCTACTAATCCTTCAGCTTTCCAAACATCACCTCTTCCAGGAAGCCTTACCTGACCCCACACCAAGCCGGAGTTAGGTGCCCTTGCTACGTGCTCCCTATCAAAGTATTTATCATATGATGCTGTCATTTCCTCTTTAATGTCTGTATATGCTGCTAGATGTGCCTGTGTGGTTCACTATTTTAGCCCCTGATGCTAGGACAGTAACCATAAAGATATTCACAAACACTTCTGAATGAATAAGTAAAGTAGATTTCCAAATCTGTAAAATTCGAATCAAAACTGAATGATATCATTCTAAAAGAATTTAATTTAAAAAAACAAAAACAAAAACCTGGAGCCCAGCTTTCAAATGGTCAAAAGAAGACACTTCCCAAGGTGATGAGGGGGAATAACTGCGAGGACAGAGGTGCCTTTCAGATGAGCAGATGTCAGTTCTGATCAGTTTAGGTTTACACCCAGAAAGCTACTTCCCACTCTTCAAACTGATCCTCCAGGTTGACTCTGTTAATAATCTTGCATAATAAACGAAATGTGGTTGAAATTATTACCTAATGTCCAGTGACTCAGGAAAAGCTAAAAAGATTTTGTCTCCTCACCCCTAATCCTTTAAGCAAAAAATAATCGTATCCTAACATTTTACAGTTGGAAAGGAGCTGGAAGCTCATCTAAGCCGGCATTTTACAGGTGAAGTTGAAATCAGCAGCCTCATTTTACAGGTGAGAAAACTGGGGCTCAGAGAGGCAAAAAAAAAAAAAAAAAAAAGAAAAACAACTTAATTCAGGCCACACCTGGCTAGTGAGCGGTGAAGTGGGTTAGGACCCTGTGGCTGAGCTCTTCCTGCCCGTCTGGATCGTAAGTTGGCGCACAGGCAGCTGTGTTTTCAAGACCATGTTGCACGTGAAGCATTTCTTTTGACCACACTTAAAACTAATCACTATTCAACAAAGAGGGCTGGGCCAGCTACTCTGAGGAAGAGAACTGAAGTAGAACACTGCTCAGATCAGTACTGGGCTTCTCACTGGTGCAGCAGCAGGAGAAACGGGAAGAACCCAAGGGTGGAAGTCCAGAAAGAATGAACGAAACTGAGAGGTCTGGCGCGCAGGCCCGCGGTGGGGACTAGGTCGGGGTACTCACCTTTTCTTTGTCGCTAGCTTCTCTAGCCACTGTGGAGCCCTGAAACACAAAAGAACAGTAACCACATGCACACGTGAGGCATCAGGTGTCACACATTTCACACACGCAGACGTCCCAGGGCAGAGCACAGAAGTAAATGAGCACCATCTTGGCTCTGCAGCCTCCTCCTGGGGGCGCTCTGTCCCCTGCCTGCTCTCTCCTCTCTGCTGGCGTGCGCAGCTCTCTGCAGGTGTCCTGTCCACTGTCAACAACCCTTTCCCTGTCGTGTCCCCTGTGCTGTCTTTTCCCTGGTTCTTGTCCCCCTACTGGAACACTAAACACAGGATCAAAACCACACTCTTCTTGACTCAATTGCCGGAATGGCTGGTCTTAGGGTCTTCAAAGGTGACGCGGGCCATCAGCTGGCCGCAGTGACCCCTGGGGCATGAAGTGCCCTCTGATTGCCTCTCTCTCCTGTTCTGGGCTAGAGGTGAACATGTCTCCCTCACCTACTATGAGTAAGACCCTGTGGGTGCTTCAACTTGGGAGACGCTTCAAACACACACGTTCCTTGCATCCTTCTGCACCAGGCCCTCGGCTGAGCACAGAGGTATAATGGGGAAGAAAACACACGTCTGATCTCAGCGATTTCTCCTCTCCTGCACCGGTTTCCAAAACTCTGCCTCAGAGCTCTAGCGTTGTCGGAGGAGACCCGAGTCCACCTCAGACCGGGGCGGGGTGCGGGGGTGGGGGGCGCTTTGCAGTGGAGTTCAAGAAGAGAAACCTTCCTTTGTGGAAGATTTTAATGCAAAAAAATGCTGAAAAAACAAAGGCCAGTGAATTCCTAATTATATCAATACAACAATGACTATTCTTTGTGCTCCTCAGTGACCATTGCGGTGTCTCATAGCAACGCCTGGCATTCGCGGAATAAACGGTTGGAGAAGGATCGCAGAACAATTTACTGCTCTCCCTTCCCCTCCAGCACTGGAAACACAAACCACAACGAGGCCAGGGGTGTGACTCGTTTATCTGACCACCTCTTAAATAGACATTTATTGCCCTGGGATACTTGCATTGGCCAATCATTAAAAGAACTGATATGTGACTTGGGAAAATTTAAAGTAGCTTCTAGATGGGTCATTAATAAAAAAATCAAAATTGTTACTCTGTGACCATCTTTCATTCAGACAGCTCAGGCACTGATTAGGATGTGTCACCTGTAATGCACAGATGAGGAGCCTCCTCGTACTGGGGAAGGGAGCCAAGACCAGGCCAGAGTCTCCCCCGGGCTCACTTCTCTATCCCCCAGTGCTCAGCATTCCCAGCTCTGCTGGATCTGAGAGACCCTGCTGCTGGCCCAGAGAAAATGCTCAGTTTCTTGGGGATGTGTTGGAGGAGCACAAAGCTGACCCACCCAATAAAGATGGACGATGTGAATTGTTCATGAAGGAAAGCCTGTGGCCCGTTCTGCAACCACAGCACACCCCCCTCTGCAGAGCCAAGCCCAGCAGCTATCCCTTGCAATGGTCTGTTTTCCTTCCTTTAGGAATTCTTGAATACGGGCCACAAATATCTTCCTTTACACACTGATTTCTAACAATGAATGTTCCCAAATTAAAAAAAAAATAGGGGACATTTGTAATACTTGAGCACTGACTACGCTCCTGGGCAGAGGAAGAAACGATTTACTCCTCTTTGTATCTTTAACCAAGTTTCTGGTCTGTGTGTGTGTGTTTTCCCTCCTCCAATATAATTTACCCTCCTTCTGTTCTCAGTGAAGCTTCACCTTTGAGGAAATCATTAGCCTGGAAAAAAACTCATCCAAGTTCAAATTAATTCAAAATAAAGTTAAAACAAAAATAGGCAAGTAAAGTTAGTAAGTCAAGGCCAAGGGTTTCAGCCAAGAAATGATGCCAGATGCCCAGGCTCCATCACAACTGAAAGTTCTGGCAAGAACAGAATTTATTTATTCTACCAGCTAAAAAGGGAGATGAAATTATGAAGTTCAAGGCAAATTCAAACCATAATGTCCAGTCTATAAGTATAATTTACATCAAGATATGTTTATTAGATGCCTACTTGAATGAGGCACTATTTTAGGCATTTCAGGGGGATAAACAATAAAGGAGGAAAAAAACTTGCCTGTAAGACACTTACTCACTAGTAGAATGGATGAGAGAATCATATTTCATTGACCAGTTCCCATATGCTATGTGTTATGCTTGACATGACATACAGATATCTCATTTAATCCTCACAACAACCCAGCAAAGGTGGGTAAAATGACCCCGTTTTATAGATGAAGAAACTGAGGGTCATTAAGGTTCAGCAACTTGCACACAGCTAACGAGTGATAACACCAGCACATGTGGCTTCAGAGGTCACCCCTGCTTCTTACATGAGTCAGACCAGCAAACAGAGTCCTGTAATCCTCAACAGAGTATGCCAAGTAGCACTGCAAAGAACTGAGAGAGAGAGAGAGAGATGGTGCTGGAAAAGAGGTGTGTAAGGTGGTGGGGATTCCCACCAGGGGCAACTCCAGGGGACAAAATGGCAATGACTTGGTGGCAGACAAAGCATGGCTGTATTTGGGACGCTTATATGGTTTATCTGAACTCCAGAGGGTAGGAGAAGAGCCCAGACCATTTTCCCTCCCTTAGACTAGCTTTTCTCAAAGTGGGTTCAGCATGCTGGGGTCCCAAGACCCTTCTGAGGATCTGCAAAGTCAAACCTGTCTTTACAGGAATACTGAGACATCATTTGCCATGTTCACTGTCTTGATATTTGCATGGATACTGTAAAAACAATGATGGGTAAAACTGTTGGCAGCTTAGCACAAATCCAGCAGTAGCACCAAATGGTACTAGGAGAGTTTGTCATTTTATATATATATATATATAAAATGAATGTTGTTGATGAAGCAATGAAATTAGTTTTATTAAATCTTGACCCTGGAGTACACATCTTGTCAATATTCTGTGTGGGAAGTATGCACAACACACTTCTGTTCATAAAAAAGGAATGGCTTAAGAACAGTCATTTTTGTGATGGTTTGAGTTATGAGCTAAACTAGCTGCTTTTTTATGAAATAACATTTTTACTTGAAAGAATAACTGGCCACCCATGTTTATTCAGATCTGGGCATTTGGAAGATATTTGCTCAAAGATGAACAAAGCTGCGGGGCTCAGCCATGTGCAGGGGGGCTGTGTGCTGTCACCACAGAAAACAACTGAGAGAACTTGTTGCCAATAGTAAAATTTGAGCTTTCAAGTGAAACTTAGAATTTTAAAAAACTTGTATCCACCAACCTGAGCTTGACAGCTTCTCAATACTCAGAGACTTTTCTGATAAGACTGGTGATGATAGTAACATGACTTCCTGATATTGAATAGTCATGCATCTCTTAACGACAGGGTTACGTTCTGACTGACAAATGTGTCGTCAGGCGATTTTGTCACTGTGCAAACATCATAGAGTGTATTTACACAAACCCAGATGGTATAGCCTATTACACACCTAGGCTGTATGGTGCTAATCTTATGGGACCACCATCATATACATGGGTCCTTCATTGACTGAAACGTCATTACGCGGTGCATGACTGTATAATGAAATGTGTCAGTTATTTGGAAGAGCACATAACTCCGTGAACCCATCCATTCCAAATGACCACAGCATGATGTGTTCAGACCAATGCATGCAAACGGACAAGCGGACTTTAATGATTCCACATCGAAACTAAGCTTTGAGGAATAACCACTTGTCAGGTTTTGGTATAATATCAAAGAAGAATATCCACAAATTTCTGAAAAAGTTAAAACATCCTCCTCTCCTTTTCTAACTACATATTTGTGTAAGGTCCAGTTTTCTTCATATACTTCAATCAAATAATATTGCAACTGACTGAGAGTGGAATCAAATAGGATATTCCAACTGCCTCATATTAAGTCAGACATTAAAGAGATTTGCAAAAATGTAAAACAATGCCACCTGTCACTAAATTTTTTGATTTGGAAGATACTGTAGTTATTTTTCATAAAAGTATGCTAACATAATAGTAATAATACATAATTTTATTATTTTAAATTAAAATAAGTATTTAAAAATTTCTCATATTAATTTCTAACATTGTAAATATGTCAGCAGACATAACCTACATAAGCAAAAGCTTTTGGGGGTCCTCTTTCAAGAGTATGAAGGGGAGTCTGGGATAAAAAAATTTGAGATCAACTGAAGACCAAAGAAGTTGGCAAACTTTTTCTGAAAAGAGTCAGAGGGTAAATTTTTTAAGCTTTGTGGTCCACAATGGTCTCTGTAGTAACTACTCAACTCTGCCATTATAATGTGAAAGCAGCATGCACTACACAGAAACAATGGTCATGGTGGTATTCCAATAAAACTTTATTTACAAATACAGCCACGCTGGATTTGCCATGCAGGCAGGTCATAGCATGCCAACTCCTAACCTGGACATTCTCCATCTAAGTCAGTGATCCTAGAAGTCAGATCACCTGACTCCGCTCTCATAATTTCCAGTGGAACGGCTCTTACTCAGTGTCACTGAAATAGCCTGTCTCAGGGCCTGTTCCCTCTTCTAGAAATGTTCTTCCCTCAGCTCATTCCCTCCCCTCCTTCAGGTCTGCTCCAGTGCCATCTTCCCAGTGAAACCTTCCCTGACACCCTATTTAAAACTGTATCCCTTTCCCCATCCTTCCTTGTCTTTACTTCTATCCATGGTGCTATCATGTCCTAATATGCTATATGACTGAGTGACCACTGTTACTTACTGTCTGTGTTTTCCCACCAGAATGTCAGCTACTTGAGCATAGGTTTGGTCTGTTCATCACGCTATTCCCAGCACTGAAAACAGTGCCTGGTATGCAGTTGGTGTTCAATAAATACTTGTTGAATAAATTAGACATGATATCTCTAATATGTTCAAGGGTCTTCTAGTAAAGCCAGCAAGTAGTCCTTGCTGAACACGAAGGAGTGCGCGGCTAGCTGCCTGGTGGCTTAAGCTCTGAGCACCTCCTGAGCATCTAGCACAATCAGCTGCATTTACAATGTGGATGAGTAAGCTTCATTACTTAATACGAATTAATAAAATCACTCTCACCTTTAAGTCGTATTTCCTATATACAGATAAACGGTGGCTGAACACATTTCTTGTAACAATCACATAGATTTCAACTCCATCAACATTAAGCCGGTACATGCCCAAGAACTGGGGAAGAAGGGTGATCCCATGACATTCCACTATATACTGCATAGGAGAGAAAGAAACAGGAAAAAAAAAATTATCCAATCAGAAGGTGCTCGTTCAGTTGTAAAATATAACTCTTCTGCCTACAGTGTTTATACGAAGCAAAACTCTCTAACCATGAAGGTCCTTTTTACAGAGAATGACCATGTTTGTACTATTTAACAAGGATCTGTGTTGACCATATATACACAGATAAGAAAATTCAACTTTATCTTCAAAGAGATATTTTTTCCTAACATTCTAAACTAATTTGTAAAGTCAAAACTGGGATATAATATAATTGTGGAGAGAGCCCAGTGTTGGAAGCTGGGAGAGCTGGGTTCTAGTCCTAGGTTTTCTGTTTCTCACTGAGACTGTGATGTCTTGAGCTAAGCTGAGCAGAGCAACGGCCTGGAGGGTGGGTGCCATGCTATCATGGAGCACTCGCTCCTGCTCTAGACAGAGAGTCTCTGTCCCCATGTTGGATTTCATCAGGTCCATTAGACAATTCCCAGCTTTGACCCCATTTCCAATTAGCGTTGCAAAAACACAACATGAGTCTAAGTCTTTAATGACCATACTCTAAAAGGCCACAAGGTGGAGACACTTCTCCTTAAAAGCCTATCTTTATAAAATGGGTCCCACTGCACTTTACAAAGGAAAGTTAGGTTTTCCTCTCTTTCAAATGAGGGAGCAAGAAGATTTCAAAAAGGTCTTTTATGTCCATGACATGTGTGTGAAATCTCTAAGCTATGGAACAGCATGAACAGTATGAATCTAAAATTGTAAAAATTGTACACATTGCACATATCTACAGAGAGATGCCTGCAAGAATGGTCACCAGATGGTAATGGTGGAATTTTGGGTAACTCTGCTTTCTTCCTTCTTCTTTTTTTAAAATTATACTACTTGAATTTTTCTGTTTTACAATGACCACTTTATAAAAATAAGAAAGTAATTAGAATACCCTTTCAAAAATTTTAGTGGTAAACACCCTCAATATGCAACTCTCATAATATTTAACCATCTTAAGAGTTAAAAAGTCTTTAGCTTTTATCATTAAAAAAACGATGAACACATCAGTATATGAGTTTGATGTCTGCCACCCAGAATTTTGGCAGATTTTAAGGACATTTCTCCCCCTTTTTATCTTATGACCATACTTGAGCTACATATTTTAATTTGATAAATTTTCTGAGTAGAGTTTCACTTTAACTTGTTCTTAATTTGGAGTCAGATCAGTGGTACATTTTCTATTTCTCTCCTTTTGAAAAATAGTAAATTAACTTGAGTTTTGCAAGTGCGAAACAGGTGGTAAAAAGCCCTTGGTTGAAAATAAAATTTCTCATGTCTGATCTAAAGAAATAAAAAGGGTTGTTGTCTCTCACCTCTGAAGGAAGATGGTTGTGTGGGCCTTAAAAACATGGAGGCTACGGAAGTCTACATCGTGTAAGCAGAGTAGACAGAATGTGGGTTTGCGAGCCAGAAAGATGTGCGTATGTATCCTGGTGCCTCCATTTACCAGCTGTGGGATCTTGGGCAAGGTACTAAATCACTATTTTAGTTTCATTTTCTGGAAAATGAGCACCATAGTTCCTACCACGAAGGTTATTGTGAGGATTACAGATAATAGTATGTCAAAATACTTCACACAATGCCTGTGTACTGTACTATACTCTTCCTCCTACTGCAGATGGCAATAATAATAACAATTATTTTCATTTAAAACTCGGATAAGAAACTTTAATGTTACCCCCATCTGCTTTGTGTTCCAAACCGATTCACAGATGTGTGCTGGAGTCTACTCTGAGGGCTCTGTAGGTATTTTGGAGGCTCAACGGACGTGTCCCCTTCCCTGGGGGGCACATACCAGTTTCACTGTGGCTCTTCAACCCTGCTTTGTGCTGTTCTGCCCAGATTATTCTCATCAGGCCTATCAAGTCCTGCCAGTAGAAGTCTGTTTGATTAAAATCTGTGTGCAGGCCACAGAGTGCCATGGAACAGAGTGGATACTAATCATTATTCATGTTGATGAATATGTTAAAGAAACCTTCTGAATACATACAGGAAATCACTGACAAGGTATTTTTTTTTCCAGGGAAAAACACCCACACAAATTACATTCTACAATTCCTCTATCTTTAAGATTAAATAAATTACTACATGTAAAAAATAGAACAAATCTGATCTCCTTCATCAGCAAGTTTCTACATGCACTTGTTCTCAAAGGCTTGGCTCACCTAGGAGGCTCTTGGATGAACACCTTGAAAAATATAGATTTAACAAACTGAAAACTCCTGAGTATATAAATATGTACAAAACCACAAACCATATTAAAGTCTCTCACATTAGATTTCAGTATTGACAAGCATCAGTTGGTGCCAAAGGTTTAGAAAGCATTTTAGTGTCAAAACTTTGCAGAAGAGAAAATTCTACTCATTTATTGAATTTCTAGGTGGGAGCACTGGGAAAAGAATTCACTGTTTTGTTCTAGTAGAAGAACATTTCACCCGGTCTCTGAACACCAGGGTTGAGGGACCACTGTATTCTAGCACATGTGTCACTGCATGTGAGATTTGACACAAAGAGGCCTGAAAGTTAATCCTCTTGATTCTTCCCCAGCTGAGCCAGGCAACACTGTGGACAAACTCTAACCCCAGTGGGCACATCTACAAGGACTCTGACCCACACACACTGCTAGATGTGATCCCACGAATAGGGAGATGGTAAATTCATAGCCACAGCTTTGGCTGGGCTCTTGGCATGACTCAGCCACATCACGCTGCTGGCAGCCCTCTTGGCCCAGCTCCACATTCACTAGCTGTGTGACCTTGGGTGGATTATTCAGCCTCTCGGTGTCTCTGCATTTGGAGAAGAGGGTAATGATAGTACTTAGTACATAGGGTGTTGTGAAGAACGTGAAGATCAAGGACATGGGACTGAGGAGACTGCCAATGACTTCAGCAGGAGCAAGATGAAACCGAGACCCTGGCACAAGGGGTGGAAAAGGAAGGAAGGAAGGGGCGAGGGAGGGAGACTTCTAAGAGCACCTGATGTGTTCCTAAAATGCTCTCTGAGAAATGGATTCTATTTTAAATGCAGGAAGAGAACTCCCAATTTCAAGGAATCTCCATAGAATAAAGGCTTTCCAACAATGAGTAATGTTGCCTATGCTTGCGTTTGTGTATGTGTGTATGTATTTGTTTATAAAGTGAGGAAATATCTTTAGGTATAAAAGAAACACTAAAAAATTGTATTTCTCACTTGTGTTGCTCTATGATCAGAACTCTGAGCACTTTCCCTTCAAGAACTTAAACATCATTGACAATTAACAAAACAACTTGTAAATAAATGCTCCAAAAATAATAAGGGGTCTGGCCCAGTGGTGTAGTGGTTAAGTTCGTGCACCCCGCTTCACTGGCCTGGGGTTTGCAGGTTCAGATCCCGGGCATGGACCTATGCACCGCTTATCAAGCCATGCTGTGGTGGCATCCCATATAAAGTAGAGGAAGATGGGCATAGATGTTAGCTCAGTGCCAATCTTCCTCACCAAATAATAATAATAAGAAGAAGAAATTTTTTTAATAGTTAAAAACCATCTTTTTTTGAATAGTTAAAAACATCCTCAGCATCTATTAATTTCTTTTTAACATTGTTGATTCGATCACAAGACAATCTAACCCATCTCAGCTTCCTCCCTTCTACACACTTAATTTTCAGATTATAAGAATGGAGAAATAACACTTTAATCCTGAGGGTCACTCTTTAAGAAAGGTACCAATATTTCTTTCACTTCCAGCCACTGTCTTGATGTGGCTACAAGGCGATCCTTCCCCACGGGCAAAGGACGGAATCAACACTGGTGTCCCCTGTCTGCTATATTAATGTCTCCGTTTACAGACTCAACAGGTGCAGTGCCCTAGGGCAGTCTGGTAGACTCCCTTCTAGAAGTCAGATGAGTGTGCTGACTTCTCTGAGCTCCCAAGAGAGATTAGGCCACAAGTGGACCAGACATTTGGCTACGCTGGTCATCCGTGTGTGGCTCAGAAATCAAGAGCACACATCAGCCAAGAGAGATGATTCTTTAGTGAGAAAACAGGCTGTGTATATACAATCCTGAAGCGCGTTCCTTTCAGTAGCTCCTTAAATATGGCATCTTCCCCCGCCGGTTATTTCCACCTTTCTGGGTTCTCTCAGTCACCTGTAGCCACGCTCTTCTCTCACATCACGCAGAGAAGCCCTGTCTGGCACCTGGAGTGGCGGCTTTCAGACGCTTGCAGTTCAGCGATTGACACTGAACTCTCATCTGAATATTCACTCCCCAATTTTTAAAAGGTGAACTTGATAATCATCAATTCTTATTATGCTTACTATATGGAGCCATCCAATCACAATTATTCTTGGGGTGAGCGTCCAAATTCTCAGTGTTAAACTCACACTGTATTACCTACGTCTGCATTTAAAAATACTGTTTTTATTAAGTATTTTTCACTTTTGCATTTTCATAGCTGGACACCTCACGTCACCTCGCTCTGTTGTTGATCATGCAGTAGCTTCTGTTTTTTTAACAGTGTTCTCAGAAGCTTATATTTGCTGGCAATGTTTTGCCTGTAACCTGTATTTCTAACACTAACAGATTTTTACTTTTTTCTGTCTTCTTTTAAAAAATGTACTTGTAAATGATTCCATGGTGTCATCAATAAGACCAGATTTTATCTCTTCATAAGTCTCCCTTAGAATTTCTTCCTGTATAACTGCGGGCTTGTTAGAACCGTAATGCAATGATAAATTGATGTGGTGAAATCAGAATTTTAAAAACATATGAAATGCAACAGCCATAGGACGGCAGTTTCCTTTGCTCTCAGATGTTCAACAAGAATAACAAGTATTATGAATCCCCAATTTGTTGCTCTTCTCACGCAAAATGAAATGCCACTAACAGATTCACAGCTGGCTGAAGGTTTCAGCAGAGAGGACCTAAGCGATGTACTGCAACAGATAAATATTTATATCTCCGCATGATAGTGTGAACCTGCGCTCTGGCTTTGGGAAATTGCTATTATTATCATGTTTCTCTCCTTTTTTTAGAGGCTTGAAGTGACAATTTAATATAGCATCAAATTAGTACTTCAATGTAAAGTCTTGTTTCAGTTAATGTTTTTGAAAGGTTAAATTATCTGTAATCCTTATTTGTGCCTCTGGCCATGTTTACAGATCACTCCAACAACATACTTTACATAAAAGAAGGAAAGAAAGAGAGAGAAAGGAAGAAAGTCGGACAGCCTGAAATTAAGGACTGCTTTGTTTTAGAATGACCAAATAAATAAATAATCCAAACTTTCTCTGAATTGATATTTTGGGATAATGATCTATAAGAGTCAGTTAATATAACTGATTTTGGTTTCAAATAGTTTTGAAGTCAAAAGAAGAATGTAAAGATGACCACGTTGAAGCTAATATAAATACAAAACTTTACCGCTTTTCTTGAACTTTATAAAATCAGGCTTAAAAGGAACAAACATTCCCCTGTACTGTTCACAAACATTCTTAGATCTGAGACAATGCAGAATACACCCGAATGCAAACACCGATGCTCCTAATTCTGTTTGTTACACTACAATAAAGACCCACAAGTAACGTCATCATCAAAGATGAGACAACTCTGTAAAACATACTCATCATAAGTACAGGTGGCGTTTACTCATTGACTACAGCTAACAAGCAGAAGGGCTGCTCCAAGCCTCACCCCAGTGCGGGTCTCAGAGAGACCTGCTGCCCAGCCGTGGAGCGGATCCACAGCCTTCAGTGGGCAGCTCCTTCTGGGTCCACCTTCCTGTCACTTTGGCCCAACATAGGAGCTTCTGGGCAGAGGACTCCAGAGGACTCCTGAGGCTTGGTGGGGCCTGCATGGCAGGTTGACTTCTTCTCCTTCTGTCCAATCCTACCTTCTTTCCTCTTCCCTACATAGGCTTTCATCCCTAATTACAACATCTTGACCCTAAACTGTGTGGGCTTCTGCCTGGGCAAGCCACTCTGAGTCAGAGTCGCAGACACAAGAGGCAATAAATTCAGGCCCCCGGGAATTGCAGAGGTTAGGACTACTGGAAACAGAACTTAAACATAAAACTTTAAATGCAAAAATGTGTAAAGAAATAAAGGATGCAATTTCAGAGATGAGCATATAACAAGAAGCTATCAGGAATAAACTGGTAGATTTTTAAAAATGGAACTTCTAGAAGGAAAGATATGATTATTAAAATAAAAAATCATTGGATAGGTGAGACAACAGATTAGAATAGTTGAAGAGAGAATCAGGACTAGCAAGAGCTGAGGAAATTACCCCAAATCAAGCAGAGATGTTTGGAGATGGAAAATGGGAAAGAAAAGTTAAGAGATGTGGAGGCCAGATTGGGAACGTCAAATATACAGCTGTCGGAGAAAGACATGGAGAGAAGAGAGGAGACAGGCGAGGTATAAAGACAAAAGGATGATACAATTTCCAGAAACTGGAGAAAAACTACAGCAGAAAATATGTGCTGGTGAGTGGGCTGGGCAGGTCCCTGGAAACCTGGGGAATAGATGACTAGGAGGCTGGGGACAGGGGACTCCAAAGGTCCCCATTAGCAAGCCGTGACTCCCTGTCTGCAAAGTGGACCCTGGAGACGGCAAACACCTTCCTGACATTTCTACGAGAAAAGCAAGAAATGTGTCTGCAGCTTCTGATGGCAGACAGGCTCTGTGAGGAACCGACCTGGAGTCACGGTCCGATGGCACTTACAGGACTTAAAACTTGAACATACTTTTCAAATTTCAATTGACCTCTCCTCCAAGTAGGGAACAAAAAAAGCCAAAGAGCAGACTCAATGTCTCTCCTGTTCTAGAACACAGGTCCTGCCTCTCACAGGGCTTCATCAGCATCACCTGGGAGCATGTTAGAAGCGCAGCATCTCAGATCCACCTAGAGTCAGAATCTGCGTCTTCACAGGATGCGCGGGTGTTCTGTCTATAATCTAAGTTTAAGAAGCACTGACGGAGTGTGTAATGTTTTTCTCTTTCAGTGCCACACCCCCCAATTTTAAAATTTTAATTTTTGGCTTTTATGGTGCCTGTTTTCTCAGTTGTCCTCTACTCGTGGCTCATTCTTCAAATGATAACGCCTATGCCGCTCTCCTTCATGGAAGGATAAAAAGGTGTACTCTAAGGAGGGTCCAAAAAAGTCAAGTGTTCACCCTAAAATCCTTTACTAAAATCTGAGGTACTAGCTAGCTTATTTAATAAAGAGTTCAGATTTTTAGGCATAACTTCTAGATTCAGCTAAAGTTACTAATCATCTCCCAAATACAAAGGATAAGAAAGGATTTTTAAGTTACTTTATCAATTTTATTGATTTATCAATTCAGTCACTTTGAAATAAAAGAACAAATAAATTTAAACCCTGTATATCAAATACTTCAAAGATGTTCTTAATGTCATTTTCTTAAGGCATTTCTTCCTTGTTCCCTTCTATGAAACTTCTAAAATTTTGCTGACACTGACTCTCAATTTTAATTAAAGCTAACGCTATATGATACTAAAACTCCCAATGAATTCAGGTCAGTGAAAAAAAAATCAGTCAATTTAGGAGAGATAAGACATGTAAGTAGTTTCTTGCTCATTTTTTCCCTTTTGAATGCTCTTCTGACATTGTCTAGTGAATCAGTTGATAATCATCATCTATAAGACCTGAGTGTGTTCTAGTCTAGCAGAAATTTGAAGAAAAGGGTATTTACATCAAAACATTAAGATACTTTCCCAACTATAAGAAAGAGAAAAACCAAATCAAGGAAAAGAGACTTATCAAAGTTTGCTTTGCTTAATACAAATTCTCCATTGGTCTGAGAGATGGCGCAGTCCTTTCTTGGCACAGATTTGGGCTGCAAATAAAGACTAGGGCAAGATGCTGAGGCTTGGGGGAAAATCTAATCGTTCACATCTTCATAATTCTGTGTCAGTGCCACACTCTCCCAGACACCAGGCCCCCTAGTGGATTGAAAGAGTTACTGATTTCAACACTGGGATGCAGGAAACAGAGTAGAAGAATGGCATTTAATGATCTTATTAAAGGCACTGTTCTGAGCAGGTTATAAATGGGAATTCAGCTAATTAGCACAACACCCAATGAAAGAGGGACTAGCATCCAAATTTTGTAGATGCAGAAGCAGGTGTAGAGAGGTTTGGTAACCTGCCCAAGGTCACACAGCTAGCTGGTCAGGGGCAAAGCTGGGATTTGAAGGCCGCAGCCAGCTCCAGGGTCTGTGCTGGGACTACACTGCACTGCTGGCAATGTTGGCTCTCAGAAAATTAACCACAGGGAGAATTTATTCAAATATCTAGCAATACTCCACTTCTCTAGATGTTGGCCTTGTGGTAATTTTAACCTTCTGGAATATACCTGCAACTCTGGATATAGTTCATGAAAACAAAAAACAATGAAAGAAAAGAAAATAGAGAAGTCAAAGGGCCATCAGGTAACCAAAGGTGTCAGAAAGTCCATCCAATTTACTCCAGAGGGGATGCCCTGAGAGACTGTCCCGTCCAGTGATATGCAATTGGAACAAGCTTAATTACTTGTCCAGACTGGGCTGTTCAGATGCACAGCAAATTAGAAGGCAAAAGCAACAAAGAGCAAGAAGAATTGACAGTGCCACTGAAGCAGGAGACAGAAAATTTATAAATTGAGACATAAATCCTAAAAGTAGTCTAGGCCTATTTAAAGTTGGAAGAAAAGGCCTAATATCCACCTCGAATGCCTGAGCATCACTGAATGGAACAGAGAATGACAAAGCTTGGCAGGGCCTCTCCTGACCATAGATGGCGAGGCCTGTGTCTGACCGCACGAACAGCTGCACCCGAGGATGCACGAGGCTAAGCTCACGGCCATGGAACACTCATCAACATCTTGTCTGAAAGCAGCCTTATGAGAAGAGAAGCTTGAAGAACATTCAAAATCTGCCAGGTGGAAACCAGACTGGCAGAGCACCGGGGAGCCAGTGCGCCCTCCATCCTCCCTCTGCATAGCTGCATTGACTCGATGCAAATGATCCATTCGTGTGGTTTCAACAATCCATATTAATGATTTTCTTTTAAAGTTCTATGAAATTCTTGGGTGTTACATGGCTGGCTGCAAGGACGATGATTACCTGTCACGTGTCCTCTTTGTGAGGAAGGCCTTAGAGCAAACCCTGATCTTAGCACCAAGAACAGTTATATTTCTCCTTAACAACTGATTCATTTGGATCTTCAGGTGCAGGAGCTGTCTAACTGACTTATTCAGGTTTCCCTTTCCAGTGTGGCTGCTCGGACACTGGGGTGAAATTAGTGGCCCTCTATGTAGCCAGCATGCTGGTCATCATGGCATGAAGTTTTAGGCTCATTCCAGGCTCCATTTTGTGTCTTCATCCCCTCCTCCCTTTTCTATCTTCCCTTTTCTTCCATTTATTCTATCTTGTATTTTAAAATTCCTTGAAGCCCACCTTACATCTTTTCTGGAATTAGGTCAAGGGTAAATACATGAAGAAATGAATGAATGAACCAACGGTAGACGGGGAAACTGAGGTTCAGAGATCACCTTAGTATCCAGTTCATAACAAGCTAGGATCTATGTCTCCTGACTTTCGACTTAGTGTCCTTTAAATAAATTGTATTAATAATGGTGATTCTCAGTCATGAAGACCCTTTAAATTGTATTTAAAACACTATTCCTAAGAAGAAAGAAAAATATAGATGTTGAATAAATGAGATGTTTCTGGATAAAGAACACACCAAGAAAATAACTATTGTGTGTAGTGAAATGAAAGGAGCTCTTCAGTACTATGAAAGCCCCTGAAGCATGTCAACAGACTTACTTTGATCCCCAGTGTATTTTATGTAATACTGATATACCTCAAATCTGCGTGTTAGGTTCCAGTAACTACCCCAGAGAAAACATCTCAAACTGTGATTTCTGTAAAGTCAAAAATTTCTGAACTCAAAGCTGTCATCAAGAAGTTGATTTTGGGGGCCGACCCTGTGGCCTAGTGGTTAAGCTCAGTGCACTCCACTTTGGCAGCCCAGGTTCATGGGTTCAGGTCCTGGGCGCCATGTGTTAGCCCTGTTGTGGCAGCAACCACATATAATGTAGAGGAAGACTGGCACAGATGTTGGTTCAGGGCTAATCTTCCTCAAGCAGAAAAAGAGGAAGATTGGCAACAGATGTTAGGCTAGGGCTAATCTTCCTCAGCAAAAGAAAAGAAGTTGATACTTGAGTTGTGAGTCACAGTTTATGAGATAGCATTTATCAGAATAGTATGTCTTCATCAGTCACTGAGGTATCATTGTCCTTTGAAAATTCTGAGACAATTTAAAGAAAATGTAAAAAGAATGCATAAGTCTGACATTAAGGAAAGAAATGAAATAGTAGACAGTCTAAAAGGTGCACAGGTAAAAGCTGCATCTGTAATTCAATTCATTCAGAAGCCAGCGCATCAGTGTCTTCACCCTCACAGGGACCGTCCTGCACTGTACCATTTCGTTCGTAATAGGCAATAGCGTAAGCCCTGTAGAACGAATTTCAAAAGGAAGAGATGTTACAAAAGATTTATTAGGTGTTAAATGAATTTAGAGGCTGACTAATGTTTTTAGAAAACAAATTAGGGGCAGTCCCAAGTTTCCAGAAACAATCTAGCTCAAAGGCCTTTATAGACTTCGCTGCAAGCAAAATGCAATTGATCACATTTGCAAAGGCTGGAAGAATACGTAACTGCCAAGAAACAATCCAGGACGTTAGAGCATAAAGCACGACCATAAAGTAATGAAGCTCACTTTTAAACAGACATCTCAGAGCTCACACATCCAAACGCGGTGCCTTCAAAGTCGTCACTTTGGGAGGCCGATACTTAATAATGCGATTGTTTAAACGCTCTGAGAGCCCTTTAGTTAACCTTTGGTTCACACAGTCAGGGCCCTCAGCACTGTATTCTGAATATCCTCTGTGATAGTCAATCTTCACCTCTGAGGGGGATTTGGAGCTATTTAGGTAAAAAATCAAAGCAGGACTCTAAAAGCAAGTGTGTGTGTGTGCGTGCACACGTGCGCGAGCGCGTGTGATTTAGACCCCGTTCTGAAGATGATTGCTGTGATGTTGCAAGTGACGGCCATACTCCTGCCGTAAGACCACAGTGTCTCAAGATGACACAGTTGTTATTGGTTATTTGTGTGACTTGCGATAACGAGGACCACCACATACTGAGAGCCTCGTGTGTGGCAGACGCTGTGCTAAGTAGCTGGCATACAGTCTCCGATTTAATCTTCAGGACTCCATCCTTGGGGGTCCTTACTATCCCCACTGCATAAATGAGGAAACTGAGGCTTCACAGTCTCAAAGTCACATGAGTAGGTGAGGGGCTGGGATTTGAACCCAGGATTGTCTGACACTGGACTTCACGCTCTTACAGTTCCACAGTGAGCAGGGCCTCTCACCGCCCAGGGCAGGACCCGCGACATGTGCTCTACCAGGCAAACTCGTGCTGGCACTTATTCCACGAGAGAGAGATCACTGCTCCCCAGGCTCCTTTCATTTTGTCCCCAGGTGATCATGAAAATGTAATGCTGAGCGGTGGAAAGGACGCAGGAAGTAGACAAATACCCACTTTCTAAAATCAGGGAATTTTCTCAGCAGTAGAATGTGAGTGGGGGTGGGCCTTTTGGGCCATGACAGGAAGAGGCCAGCGAAAACAGGATAGGATTTCAAGGTGTAAAATGGAGAAATACTCAGAGATCAACATCTAACTTCTTACATGGGCACAAAACTTCTGAAATGTTGCCAAATCTTAAACTGAGTGATTTTAAAATCAGAATGGTCATCGAGACGATTATTACAAGCATTTAGATTAAAGTGTTATATTAATAACTAATGACGTTCATAGTATAAACATCCCTACATGTTAACTGTCAGTGATTTGGACACAGGAATTAAAAAAAAGCCAAATATTTAAATCTTTGGCCTTGATGGGAATCAGTCACGAATGTTAACCTTCTCAGAGTTTCAAAGAAAGAGAGAGAAACGTCACCTGGTGGTACTTCTTCAGGATGTTGTGCATTTCAGCCACGTCTTCACTCGTGATGGTCTTGATGATGTACCTCTTGTCGTAGGAAGTATGGAAACGAGCTCCACTCCGTGCCTGCGAGTCGTTGGGAAGGGGCGCGCTCCTGGTCAAGGAGTTCTTCCCGTTGGGATGAGGGGGGAGGAGGGAAGACAACCGTTAAAGACGTGGCTTTCTGACTTCTGGATAATTTGCTGTCATCATCAGTTTTCAAAAACATTTGTGTTTGGAAGAAATTGGTACGTAGAGTGACAACATTTATACTCATCATAACTCAAGTCGCTAGTCTTTCAAATGAAATGAAAACAGCTTGGGTATGTACTATGATTCCTGATGTCCTTAAAGCAGGCTAATGTCTAGAACTATAATCAAAGTTGTTTTATTCATGTTGTTCTTTTCTGAGTTTCAAGAGCTCAGATTTTCTTCTGAATAAAATTACGTTCCAGTCATGAAAGAAAACTTTACATTCACTGACCATTTCCTCATAGGACAGGTATTATGCCAAGCATCAGACACAAAGTATGTCTCCCAATTCTGATAACATCCCCATGAAACGGTTACTATTAATGTCATCATCATTTTACAGATGAGGAGATGGGGATCAGAGAGGTTTAATAATTGGGTAAAGGTCACACAGTTGGAATTCAAAGAGCTAGAATTCCATCTCCAGTGGCACTGGGCTCAGAATCCAAGTTCTCAATGAGTAAACTACTCAGTTAGTAAACTATGCTGCCTGTAGGAGGAGCCTGAGCAGGTGTATTCTAAAACAGCTCCTCAGAAGATTCTGACTTGGTCCATCCTCCATGCCCCTGTCAGCCATTTTTGAGAATGACTAATCTCCTGGAGGGTGGACAAGGAGGGCCTCTGAGCAGGGGCTCTTGTAGCATCATTTCATTCCAGTATCTGGCTCACGCTATTGACACTCTAGCTAGGGAAGTCTACCCTTTCCTCACATCTGACTCTGTTTCAAATTCTTCTTTTCTTCGAGCCTCCAGGAAGCTTCTCCCCCACCCCCCAACTTTCTTTCCTAGTCACCCAGACGACTGGGATTAGCAAACACCTAGCATCTGAGAAGTCTGGTCTTGACGTCTGCCAACTGTGTTCTTCAGTATTGACTTTCCTTCCCTGCTTGGCACCATGGGATTGCGTATGAGGGATTCAAAGGCAAGACACTTTCCCTCAACTTCCTCTCTGGAAGTGGGCATCCAAAAGCCCCAGTGAACCAAATGCTGTCTAGTTGAGGGACACAGATATCTTTAGAGAGGTAGGTCATATCACAGCATTATGGATTTTTAATGAAAGGGTTCCCTTTCTGTCTAGTGTACTCAAGTCTCTTTATTCTTTCCAGATGAAGTCCAACACCATCTAGCCAGACGAAGTATAATTATATTGCAGTAGCCAAGTAGCTCATGGAGGTGAGGGTAATGGCCCATGAGCTCATTCTCATTTCCAAGGTATTGGAAACAGGCCCTGGCCCCACTGCAGCATATTATGACATTCTGAGATAGTCTATCTTGATCTGAATGCAGGCAGGCACACCTGTCCAGTGTAGAGCCAACACTGCCAATTAACTGAATTTGCTTTCCTTAGCTTATTAGAAAACTGGAGAGAAGGGAAAAAAAAAATCAATGTAACTCCCAATGACTTTAAATAGCAGGATCTGGCAGTGTTAAATTATTCTTAAGACACCTGAAATTCACTAGATAGATTGAGAATGATGAAAATGATTTTCAGAATGAAAATGGCTATATTAACAAGTTTAATTCTCAATTACATTGTTTTTTCCTCAAAAAAAAATTCTCCTTTATGCTACTTCCTACTAAGAATAAAAAGGAAGAAAATCAAAGTGAATGACCCCTTTTGGGGTTTTAAACACTAGCAAAAAAGCAATCATTGCTCTTGGATAACAATTTTACTTTTTCCACCCAAACATTACTTTGTAAAAAGTTATGCCAAATAAAACAAAAACACTAGGAATCCTAAGATTAAAAATTGCTTTCAGGCATAAAATCAAAGCAGGAACAATCTAATTTATGACAGCCAGGCAGAACAGGTTATAAAGTTTTTAAACTAACAATACACGTAAAATAACTTCTGGGGGGGGGAGTGGGAAATAGTACAGGATAACTATTCAGCAAAGGCCAGGATTACAGCAGCATCAGTTTCATAGACTGTTTTCTTAGGCATATTAGATAGGAAAGTAACGATCTATCATGGACCAATGGGACAGAATAAAATTGAAAGCTGCATAGTCAGTGCTTCTCAAACTTTAATGAGCAACCGAATCACCTGGGGATCATGTTAAAATGCAGATTCTGACCCAGCAGGTGTGGGGTGGGGCATTAGAAGAAGGAGATGATGCTGATACAGTGGGTCTGCAGACCACAGGTGAGAACCAAGAGTTGACTAATTGTGGCTGTGGTGTGTTCTGTCAGGTGCAGTCTATTATTGTGTGTTCTAAGTGAGTGTGTTAGAATTACAGATTTACCAGCCTGAACACCTTTCCTATTATATTCTGTCCAACTCTGGTTTGGTTAAAATGGGAAACTTTACAGCAAAGAATAATTCATTGCATTCACTGTATTCATTCATTAAAGAAATGTTTACGATGTTCAAGGCAACTTACAGATTTATAAAGTAAAGGGCTACAAGTGCACAGCCAAATAATGTAATAACTCTTTAGCTCAGATGCTGCCTCCTTCCAAATTCTTTGCCTGTCCCTTCAGTTTCAAAGACATTGATAATCATTTCTTACAGACTTTGCATTAGGATACTGGCCATCCCATATTGGCCTGGGATATAAAATCTTACAATTTCTAATCTCGATTCTGCCTCAACTCAATTTTTCAATAATCACATGAGTAGTCCCAACTCACAATATCTACTTCTAGTGTGTGAAACAAAAATTTTAAGGCTCTGAGTTTTCAAATAATCAGTGAAGTCAGGAACAGACACTTGGTCAAAATTTAGAAAGCAGCTTTTATAATCACTATGAACACAAAATATACAAATCAAATTTATTGAAAGCCTTAGACAAGCAGAAAATCAGAAGAGTAAGTGCAATTTTAGACAAAATGCATGATCCTTGGAATGATTCTAAGGCCTGGAAAAACCAACTCAATATTTCATATTTATTTTCATGACATTCCTATGAGATAGGAAAAGCCAGGTGCATTTTCCCATTTGAAGATAATGAAACTGGAGTACAAAGGAGTCAAGTAACACGACCACGGCTCCCGCCTAAAGCTGCCTCAGGGGACCACAAAGGGCAATTAACAAAGACAAGACTCAACTTTTGCCATTACGTGACACCGTAATCACAGACTTTTTGTAGCTTTTGAAATAAAGTAGAACTGTTGTGTGTGTGTAAAGGCAATACTGTGTGACAGTAAGGTGCTGGTCTGGGACCTAGAACATCTGCAACTCATCAGCCTTGAATATGTCACTTAGCCTCTTTGAGCCTCAGTGTCTGGGTCTGTTCAGCGATGGAGAATAAGCCCAGGGGAGAGCGTGAGCCAAATTAGATCTCTGCCTGTATTTTCTGTAACTCTAAAAACGGATTCACCCGAAGGCACGGCACGCTGTGTGAGGAGCTGCGGGAAAGCACAGCCCTCGGAACATGACTCAACATGTTTCCCAACAAGTCCAGTCAGAAGAGAGTCCAACCATCACCTCAGCGGGGCATCGTGATGGGTTAGGACATCTGGGCCAAGATGAAAGAGAAGATGACAACAGTTCTTAGAGCAGCATGAAAATAAGACTTCATACATTCCAGATGTACTCAGGACAACTTCGGCAACAACGAGAAAACGAGCCAGGAGGTCGTGGCTATGTATTGAAAGGAGCCGCCGAGTGGCCAAACGCAGTCTGTTATCTGGCAGAACTGAATATTGAGATTCCTCAGTGTGGTTTGTTCTGTCGCAAAGGAAAAATGAAGCACAGCTTCATACAAGATGCTTGGAGAAGTTTGGAAGCCGAGAGGAGAAAGGCCTGGGAGAAACAGAGCCTGGGAGTGACCTTCAGGAGCCCCCGAGGGTCCCTTGCTGAGTAAATAAATCTCATAATCAAAGAGCATTACAGTTGGAAGCAACCTTGGAGATTATTCCAAACCACTCAGTTTACAGGTAAGAAAACAGAGACCCAGAGAGCGGAAATGACTTGCCCATCTCAGTTCTTCAACACCTGAGCGGGACGGGGCACGTGGAGGCCTGGCAGGGGCCTTGGGCGGAGCCTCCATCCCTCCCGCCATTGCTGCCTCCCTGCCCGGGCTCCAGTCTGGTGGGCGTTATGATGGGATCACTGTTATAGATTTTTCTGTGGTAACAAGCACCTTCTAATCACAAGTTAGAGCGTGAGCCAGCTGGCACAAAACCAAACCTGTCTTTATGTTTTCCATTTTGCCAAGTAAGATGTGCAAAAATATCATCAATATCAGCCTCAATGCAAACGCAGCCCAGAGCCTTTAATTTAGGCTTTTGTTAATATGTGTACAAATCTATCTTGACTCATTCTAGGGCCGTTCATTACTCAACGTTAACAAGGCAGGTAGGAGCTGGAACCATCTTCTTTTGAGGCGAGAACTGAGACAGACGTGTGTCTGAGGAACAAGGCTTTAAGACAGGAAAACCATGTGTGGCTGAGCCCCAGACTTAGAGTCAGAAAGTCATGTGACACCAAGACAGGGCTGAAAGATGCTCAGCACTTAGTGTTTCCCACAATCCCATGGAAACGTCAATCCTGAGAATTCTTCACATTTCTGATCATGTGGCACAGTTCATCATGTCTGTTTTAATTAGCTCACATGTTCTAAGAATAGCTGGAGGTTTTCATTCTCTTTTGCTCACTGGCTTTTATCTTCAGGAGACTGTCCCACCCCTGTCCTTCCCTGCTTAAAACTGTATGGGTTTTCTTGGCAAAGAATGTCAAAGCTGAAAGGAGTCATTGTTTACACTGGGAATGCTGAATTCTGGATTACTTTCTATAATATTAACTGTGTGTGGCGGGGGGGCAGAGAAAAAGAAGTTAAAATTTGCAAGTTAGGACAAGATTTGCATGGAAGAAGGAAGGTCTTGTTGAAGGCACCATTTAAAAAAAGTCTTTCTCATCTTAACCACTTCATGTAAAAGGGCAAGTCTGAGATGAAGACTTGATCCAACCAAAGGCCTAAAAAGCACCATTTATAGGATTGGTTTAGTCATCTTCAAGATAATTCCCATTTCCGAAGTAAAATATTCACTTTCAGAGAATATTACCCTTACCTGCCTGTCTTTATGAGCAAGCTCTCAGATAAAATTGCCCAATGAAATCTACCTAGGGTTGGGAGAGATCTACTTTCATTAGAAAACAAACTCCTTAGCACGGACAAAGCTTAGAGAATGATATGTTCTGTAATAAGGGTATTTTTAAAATTCAAAATCTGGGATTCTGAACCTCTCAGTTCAAAAGTCTGAATGTGGACATTTGGGGTCAAAGTCTCAACACAAGACAAAGGCAGTCAAGGGCCTACGCAGTGTGTGAAATCGTCCACTGGGCTTCTGAAATGTCCTCATACACCCTCCCAAGTCTGGAAACCATCAGAAGAGAGCACATGCACAAACCCATTAAGTGCACATTCATAGAATGTTCTGAACATCAAAACCATCTCTCGATGTTAAGTTTAGTTTATTTGTCCTTTTATTTAGTTTATTCCTATTTTCTCAGGTTCACACTGCCATATGCAGAGACTTGATGACCGTTCAAGGTCCAAACAGTACTGAGGGCGAGGCTGGAAGGCAGGAGAGGATGGCATCAGACATGGGAGCTTTAGAAGTCAAGACTGGGCGACTTTGGGTAAGTTACTTAAGCATTCTGTACCTCAGTTTCCATATCTATAGAAAGGTGGTAATGATGATGATAATAAGTTTGGGGGTTTAATTAGATAATACAATACAAAGTTTTTATGGTAGTGCTTGGAATATAGTAACACTCAATAAACAGTAGCTATTATATTATTATAAAAAATTATAAATTTCAACTTGGAAGATAATGAGAGGTATGGATCAATATTAACAAATTATCCTGTAAGTCGGTAAGTTAAAAATGAAAGACTTGTAGAATAAGTTCTTCCAGTTTGCTCTCGATTCCTTTGTCCCCCAACCCTGGCCAAGCCTCTGGTTTGTACCCAGTGAAAATCGAGAGCCACACGCTCTCCATTCACTTTTAGAGGTTATTTTCTACAGCCCTCAATAATAACCATTTATATATATATATATATATATATATATATATATGTATATATTCTTTTTTTTTTTTTTTTTGTGGGGAAGACCTGCCCTGAGCTAACATCTGTTGCCAATCCTCCCCTTTTTGCTGAGGAAGACTGGCCCTGGGCTAACATCCGTGCCCATCTTCCTCTACTTTATATGGGACGCGTGGCTGACAAGCAGTGTATTGGCGGGCGTCCTGGATCCAAACCCGCGAACCCCGGGCTGCCAAGTGCGGACTAAACCGCTGCGCCACCGGGTGGCCCCACCATTTATATTTTTAAAAGAGAATTTGAAACTTTATACAGAGAGGTTTCAAGTCAAAAATTCCTAATCTACAAGGTCTTCCTTCCATCTTTGTCCCCTGCTCACTCCCCCAGCATCCTCTCCAGCCAAAGGGGAAGGAGGGATGACAGAGGGTTGGAGAGCTCTCCAACGGAAGTAAAAAGCATGGGGGCTGGGGGGGGGGGCATTGGGCAACTCCTTCCTGAGAGGGAAGAGGAAGGAAAGCAGGCTGGCCCAAGAGGCAAATGAATTTGAAGGCACAGGAGAGGGAAAGTCCAGGGAGCCCCCCGAAGTGTAGGCCTCTATTACCTCGAGAACAAGGGAGGGTGGGCAGAGCTTGGGGAGAGAGGAAGGTTTGGAAAAGCAACAGGGAATCAATGGTCTGGCAAGTCATTCCTGTAACACGCTGGGCTACCACAAAATCCACAATCCCATTCAATGCGGAGCCTCTAAAGACGTAATCCAGCAATTAAAATACAGATGTAGTAGAAACCTGATACAGCCTCTTGTTCCCTCCCCTGCCCACAACGGTCACTCACTCACGGGCTGCCTTTACCGCCATTTTCTTTCCTTTTCAGGCTATCGGGTCTCAGCATGTGTGGTGGAAATAGAACGAGTTAGAAGTCAAGGGTGATGAGAGCCCACCCATTACTCTGTCCTCTGATTATCTGCAAAGAAAGACAGTTGGACTTCATGGCCTCGAGGTTTCCTTCCTGCTCTCCTAATTCTTCAGTAACAGTGACTACTTTGACCCCAAATATCCACAGAGCACGTTGTTTTGCACATTCACACTTTTGAACTGGGGGGTTCAGAATCCCAGATTTTGAATTTAAAAATAGTTACTATTCAGTAAGAGTAATAGTTCAGTAATTGTAATATTCAGTTGGTAGAGACATAGGAAATGGACAATGATTTGCTATTAGTTTAGGGGGAAAAATTTAATGACAATTGTAAACAAACTGCAAAAAAATGCTCCATTCATTGCTACCCTTTTCTTCCATACATTTGATAGTTTCATACGATAAACTATGTAATTCCTTAAATTCACTTGTTCTAAATGGAAATGCTATTATCGTAACTCCTACCCTCAAGAAAAAGGCAGTCAAAAGCAATGGTGGAAGGAAAAAAATTAGTTAATTTTAATTATTAATTAATTACTCATTAACTCACATTGAATATAAACTAATCTTAAACCCCAAACATTCTTCTTCCTTACTGGCTTTACTGAGATATAATTCACATAGCATACAATCCACCTATTTAAAGTGTACAAATCAATGACTTTAAGTACATTTACAAAGTTCAACAACCATTACCACAATGAACTTTAGAACATATTCATTACCTCAAACAGAAACCCCATACCCATTAGCAGCCACTCCCATTCTTCCCCCCACTCCCCCAACTAGGAGACCACTAATCTACTTCCTGTGTTACAGATTTGCCTATTCTGGACATTTCACACACACGCAATCATACAGTACACAGGCATTTGTGAATGGCCCAAACATTCTGCTTGCAAGTCCCCGGAGCACAACTCATCACCCTGAGTGGACCCACTGTGCCAGCTGTAGACCCTGGGCTGTCTCTGGGTGAGTGAGGTGACACTACGGATGCTCTCTACTCAGTCCAGTGCAGTGGACGTGTTCTAGCCAGCAAATGTCCCTTCTTAGGATGCTCCTAGGCTTGCTGGGGAGCTGGGGATAAAATGAACTGCTGAACAAAAATTGAAGTTCTAGGGCAAAGCTATTAGATGCAGGGCAGGTAAGAATATGACAAACGAGTCCATTTTTGCGTGGCTATCTTGCCACTTGGGAAGTGACTTACATTTCACCACTTCCATTTTCTATAGCCAAGTACATTTCTGATCTTACAACACCCTGTCTCCAATCTCAACAGCTGTGTTTGAAGCTCTGGTGCCATCTCAGCCAGGAAACAAAGGAAGATAATGAGAGATGAAGCTCTCTCTTCAATGGCCTTCTTACAGTTATAATTGGAAATTTATTGTCATTTCCCTTAAGAAAGGGATAAATGGTGCTATCCTTCCTCCCCACCCCTCTCAAAGTCTGCACTGAAGATGTTTATCTCCACGGTGGGAGGTCCAGGATTAGTGCAGCCTCCGGAAGGTGGAGGAGATGTAAAGGTCAATTTAATTAGCTCATTCTTCCCACCAATCTTCTATACTTCTCAAAAATGTCACGATTTACTAACCACTGCGGTCCCCTGTATATTTTTTAAATACCCAAGCATTTTGAACATTTAATTCTCTTGAACTACTCATATCGTCTTAAAAAAATTTTGGTTTTTTCCACTTTTATATGAGTTTGTATTTCTGCTAAAAATCATGTATGAAAAGTTTTTATTTCCAGTCAATAGGAAGGCCACTTAAAATCAATTCTGCCATGCTCAAAGGCAAAGAAGCCACCACCTTACAAGGGGAGCATGTCAATATTGTGTACAAGAATCTAAGTGACAGCCATCTACTCATGGTGACTTAATAACAGATTCAGAGATTTGAGGGAGAGCCTCAGAGAGCATCGCGTCCTTCTCCCCCATCTCACAGATGAGAAAACTGAGACCTACCAGGACTTGATTAAGTCACAGCATCCATCACTGAAGATCCAAGACTCAAACCAGCCTCCCAGATTCCAGGAGGATGTTCTTTTTCCTAACCTAGGCTACTTGTTTCATGGACTTGCAACCTGGAAGCCAATCACTGCCCTGCTGACTACTCAGGATTATGATTATATGCCTCAAATCACACAGCCCAGGAGCTGGGCGCGACTGCCCAGACGAGGCTGCTTTCTGGGTTTGCATTTGACTTATGAGAGAGCACAGATGGTCCTCTGACCTCGTCAGAGAGGAAAAGACCAACATGCTCACTTGAACCTCATCATCAAGGATTTATTAAATGCCCACTGTGTTCAAAGCCCTGTGTGAAGCTCTCGGGGAATTTCAAAGAAAGGCTGAGCCGTGATCCCAGGTGTAGAGGGGCTTTCATTATAGAGGGGAGCAAGACATAGTGCAATTTAACACTTATCAATAATGAAACAACTTGTCAGAGAAGAAGAATACAAAAATGAATGGGAATGAGCAGCAGAGAAAGCAGCAGAGTTGCAGGAATGTCACAGCGAGCCACGAGATCTCCATTAACATTCTCAGGTTGGTACTTGACTGAGATGAAAATACCAGAGACCTGTGCCCGAGGCTGAGAAACCAATATGGCGTCCGACCTGTACCCCGGACAGGAGCTCCCTGTGACAGGGGTGACTGACTGTCAGCTCTTGTTGAAAATCACACATTATAACCCAAAGTGGGTTCAGGGGCAAGACACGCAGGGAGACAGGAAGCCTGAGCTCTCAGGTGGGGGCAGCCTGTGGTGGGGACAGTAATTGGCTCAATTCATAAGAAGGAGCAGAAAAAGCACAAGAAAAAAATCTGATGATGCTGATGGGTTGTGAAGGAGTTTCCCCAAAATCCTTCAAGAGACTTGTCCAATATGAGGGGAAGCCCTGGTTTTCAGCCCAGGCGAGTTTCTGTCCGATATCCATTGAGAGGTTGATGGTGGCTCAATTGTGAGGAGAAACAGTGACAGAGCGGGCTGAGCAGACCCAAGAACAACAAACTGTTACAAAGGAACAGAAAAGCTTACATGGTTCAAGGAGTAAGCAAATTCAGGGTGGTGACAGTACAGGAGGGCTGTGGAGAGACTAGCCCCTCTATGCCGATCCCTCCCAGATTTCGGCCTCTGCTCCTGGTCCCGAGCACCACCCAGGACACCCAATTGCATGACGACCAGCCCCACGCAGGCACCTCAAGGTCACCTCCACATTCAACAGGCTAAAAGCACAGCTTCGTCTTCCTCTCTCTCCTCCCCATCCCCAAACCTCCCTTCCCCGGTGAGCGGCACCCCTGCTCTCCAGTGTCTCAGGTCCCAACACCTCCAGCTCCTGTCCTTGGCTCTTGTGGACCATCAGCCACCGCTCCTGTCAGTTTTCTGGTCTCCCTGCCTCATGAAGCTGCTCTCTGCTTGACGCTATCAGTGCCAAGTGCCCTGTTCACGCCTCTGCTTCACGCATTGAGATATTTCATAGCTTCCTCATTTCTTTATCTCCCTTGTATGCATTGGTACATAACCACCTCAATTCTCTTTAGAGAATCCAGATGGCATCACATCATTCCCCTGTGCAAAACCTGCAGGGCTGCTCTCAGGCTGAAGAATCTGGTAGGGGTCTTCAGCCGAGGTTCCACATTCTCCACTTTCCATCTTAATCTCCCACAATCCCCCCACCATCCAATTGCTGCATGTTTCCTGAGCTCCCCGGCCTGATGCTTTGGCCCAGAAGGCTCACTTCTCTTGCTATGCTCCCCTCAGCCCTCCCTCCCTCCTTTTCTTCCACAAATATTTCTTAAGTGCCTGCTCAGAGCCAGGCTGGTGCTAAACACGCTAGACTCAGTTCCTGCCCTTAGACAGTTTAAGTCATATTTGGGATATCTACATATGAAAACTTTCATTGTGAGGTTCATGGTGATAGACTTTATATTCTAGAGATCGCGGCAGAATTTTTGTTTTCAAAGTTTAATAAACTCTGAAGGCCTTAACACTTTAGAACTGTATTTTTAAACTTGAAACAAGAACATCAAAAGTTTAAAAAGTTAGCTTTTAAAATTAATTATTTTAAAATTAGAATTCTCTGTTACAAATACAAAGAAGAAAACGCATCAGATGCGAATAATGAGGGATTCTAATTCAGGAGACGCAGTGGGGGAGAAGTAAACCTGGTATTATCCTCCACAAAGAACAAGAGGGCTCGGTTTCAATTATGTGGTGTATTTGGGTTTAACTGCCGTATCGCCATCCTGCATAACTTTTTGGTTTCTGCTGGGCAATCCTTTCCCGCAGCTTGGAAACTTAAACGGAAGCCTCCATTTGACTTCCCAGGCCTGTTATAAGAGGTTCTGATACTCTGAGAGACTGGAAAAAGGGATGCAGATATTCTTGAAGGACATTAAAAATCAAGATGTCTGGGTTTCTGTAAATCTCATTAGCATCTAATACAGAATCCGGCATGTGATAGTAAAAAAATAAAATAAAATAAATTCCTTCACCCTTTCTTCTCTTCTGCATTCCCTATGTCTAGCACAGGGGCAAACAAACACACATTAAGTCGATAATTGTGCATGAAATTACTGACCTAAGGGGAACCAGAGCTGAAGGTGGCAGTGGTGATGGTGGAAACAGAACTACAGCAACCGTAACAGTGGAGGCCTCCGTGGGAGAGTTCATCTTGAAAGACACCTTATCTTAAAAGTATGCCAATGGGAGTCACACTGGCCCAACAATGATCAACAGAACATAATTCAACTCTGAGCATATTACAAACCAATGAAGTAATTTTAAGAAGCACTAATAAGTTGAAGAAAGTTCTGAATCTCGAGGCACTGGGGGCGCGCGCGCGCGCGCACGCGCACACACACACACACACACACACACACACACACACACACAAAAACAGGTCTACATCTGTATGTTAGGTGATACTGTTATTAATGACAAATGTTCTAGAACTGTTGCTTGAATTTTGCCTTTAACAGCAAGAAAAAGAAGCTTTATTTTTACAAGACACTCAAGAAATCAAAACCGAAGGAAAGATACAAATGTTTACGGGGACAGCAGCATGCTTTTCAGTTCCTTTCAAGAAGGTTAAGTTCGCTGACAGAAGTCAATTAGGTAGGCTAATTCCTATGTTCTACTTTGATCAGATTGATCAATACCGACTTTTTTCAGGTGCAGCAGAAAGGCATTCACACACACAAGGCAGGTAGAGACCATTTATCCATCCGATTTAATGTGAAGGGTTGAATACTAAATGAACCAGAGTTGATCTCCTTATCACCACATTGATTTAAAGCCGCTTGTTCAACAAGGACGCACTTTGGAAAAATAAACACAGCAAGGTAAAGCAGAGCAGCACGGCAATTCAGTGCCGCCACATGACAAGACCCGGGGTCACTGATCCCACTCTTTGAATCAGATTGAGAAAGAGTATTCAATTTGGTACTACATGTGTCAGCTGATACCTGTTCCTTGTTCTGGCCACAATGAATGAAACCTCTGGGCAGTGGTGCATCCATGTGCCAAGCAGCTGAGATGACAGGTCCCCCTGGTCCTGGCCTATTCCCACTGCCGGCCTCCGCCTTCACCCCTGTGGTGAGCAGGGGCCCTCGGGGCACAAACACATAGCCAGAGTTGGCACAATTTCTTCCTTTTTTCCAAACCAAGTAGCCAACAAAGTGGGTGGAGCCCCACATTATAATCTTGTCTTTGGTTTAAACTCAGGGGCCCTGCCCCTGCTGAACATTTTTTAAGAGGTATGGACACTGGGAAAGGAACATAGGATTGAGGAGGGAAACCAGTGTATCTCGAAACACCCCTGGTTTTTTTTTCTAGAAATAGTTTCCAAAGAGAAAGCAGCAATTTAAATGCCCAGAGCACCAGGCATAGCTGAGGAAAGGAGTGGCATTCAAATGATTAATTATACTCACAGCAGCTCTCCTCCATACCGATCTCTCAGACTAAGACTTAACAGACTCGCCCATTGTTAACCTGCGCATCATCCTCCGCTTGCCTAATTTGCCTTCAGAGTTTGTACTCAGCAATTTGCACTTACTTAAATATTAACTTCCATGGTTTTGTTTTCAGGGAGACAAAAGATGGTAGTATCTCAGCAACTAAACTGGTCATTTTAGGGAATTTAAAAAACTATTATCCACTGTAGTACAGAGTTTAGGATGTAATGGGTCCATTTTAGATCTCATCTCACAGGGCTGATGATGAGAAGAAATATAAGGACTTCATTTTGGTAATGAATGGAGGAATCTAACAAGATCCTGTAGCACAGGCCCTCAAAAGTCAGTTTCTGTGAAATGCCTGTTTAGCTGCTTTTTTTTTTAATTTATTTTTTGCCGAGGAAGATTGGCCCTGAGCTAACATCTGTGCCCATCTTCCTCTGTTTTGTATATGGGATGCCGCCACAGCATGGCTTGATAGGTGGTGATAAACGGTGCCTAGGTCCACACCAGGGATCCAAACTCGAGAACGTGGGGCCACCAAAGCGAAGCATGCCAAACGTAACCACCACGCCATGGGCCGGCCCCTGTTTTATTTTTTTAAAAAAGGAGGGGAGGAAGGAAGGAACACACCTGAGTTTAGCACGAGAGAGTCAGGCAGAGATTTTCTTAAGACATCAAAGTTATCATCAGCTTCTCATTCCTTTTAAAGTACTCAGTATATTTTCTTTTGGCCTCTTTAAACATAATAACAGTGCTCAAATAATGTAGAATCATTCCTTTTTATTTTATACAATGCTTTTTTACTATTCCAAAATTTATTCTTCAAAGGTGACTTATTTTTTCGGCAGTAAATTTCAAGTCTGAGCCTGATGTGAGTTCTTTTCTCTCTTACACACGAAGCCCAAACCTGAGTGTTGGCTCCACCGCAGTTTTTAAAAGTAAAGCGGGCGCCCACATCCTCCTTGTCCCACTTCCCCTCAGCCCTCTCGGGGCTGCACTGAGTCTCTGCTCGGAACCTGAACTTCTGTGGAAGCTTCAGGCCTGGTCCGCAGAGGAGGGAAAGTCGCCGGCAGCCTGGCCAGCCCTGCTTTTTCAGAACATGGCAGCCTGGAGGCCTTTCATGCCTGAGTGAGCATGTGAGAAGTTCCTGGAAACTTTCAACAATGGAGCAGGGCAGGGCAGGGAGGCCACAGATCTTGAGGAAAGTGTACTCACTAAGCTTGACTTGCCTCAGGCACCCTTTTCATTAAGGAAAAATACAGGGTGAGCTGTGCCAATATTCCACTTGTAAGGTCACCCAGGATGGGAATAAGGCACTTAATGCAGCATTAATTAGGATTCCCCATTGAGAGCAAATGAGAGAAAGTGTTTACTAGATTTGAAGGGATTTAAAGTAAGATGGGGGCTGGCCCAGTGGCACAGTGGTTAGGTTCGCACGCTCCGCTGCGGTGGCCGGGGGGCTTTCACAGGTTTGGATCCCGGGCGTGGACCTGCGCACCACTTGTCAGCCATGCTGGGGCAGCGTCCCACATAAAGTAGAGGAAGATGGGCATGATGTAAGCCCAGGACCAGTCTTCCTCAGCAAAAAGAGGGGGATTGGCAGCGGATGTTAGCTCAGGGCTGGTCTTCCTCACACACACAAAAATATTAAAAAAAAAAGTAATTCAGTACTCTCACGGTAAAAAGAACAGCCTGTCGTAAAAGACCAGAAAATAGCCCGCGCATCTCCTGACGTAGATTTCTTTCTTGGCTTTCACAAATCTGGCTCGCTATATGAAAATCAGGGAACTGATGTCAGATCCTTTCATAGGAAAAATGTCCAGGGATCAGCAGATAGCACAGCACCATGATCTCAATTTTAAAAATTAAAATTGAGAACCAGGCAAATATGGGGAGAAAAGCAACAGGGCACATGCTTCCATGGGGGGACCAAGAGCAGAGGAATGTGCTCCACAGAACCATGCCTGAGACGGTGGGCTCCTGAGGGTGACAGCAGTGCTACGGTCACTAGACCACTCTGCATTGTAGTGCACAGTGTGGCCTCTGCCAAGAACGCTGTGGGCAAGAGGCAGGGTTGGCCAATCTGAAAAGCAGCAAACCAGCAAGAACAAAAATAAATTTCTAGGATTCCTAAGTGGCCTCTACAAATACAGGAAATGCAAATTCAACACACACATGCACAGTTGCACAGGCTGTGGACACATACTCTCACACGCTTGCTCTCTTCCCAAAGGATAATTTCTTTTCCTATCGACTACTGAAATCATATTGTAAAGAAGACCCTACCGGAATGAACCCTTTATTTCAGAAAGAACACTGAAAATTCCTTACAGAAAATGAAAATTACTATTATATAATTACTTGTAATGACAAAAATGTAAATCCCATTTATTACAAAGCAAAAGGCATGATGAAACCCATTTGAAGCGAATGTTAACAAAAGCAACTCACCTGGAAATCTTGGTCGTCAATTCCAAACCTCTCCCGCAGGTTACGGAAAACCATCGGGCAGTACTCCTTAAACTTGAAATGGCTCGGCATGTTTTCTCTGAAACAGTCATATTGTGGAATAAAGCTCAGATAGACTAAGAGTCAACCAGACTTGAATCTGCCACTGATACTGACTCAACTGACTCAAGGTTGACATAAGGGAAGCCATATTGTAGAAAAGCCATATTGTAACTTTGAATGACCTTTGATTAACTAACCCAGGCAGATATGCACCCTCCAGCAGATATACATCCTCTGTAGATTTTACGGCCCCTCTCAGCTATGACTAGTTGATAACTTTGTTCTTTTGAACTCCTTAGGAATGTGGTGACCCCCAGGGAAAGAGTGTATATGCTGCCGGCTATCATCAAGGACAACTGAAAGATCAAAGCATAGGGCGTTGCTCTGGTCTCTGATGCATATCCGGTAAAACAAAAGATTATCAGATGCCTCCCCAACCTGGAGACCAGCCCCCTACATAACTGGCCTGTAGTTTTTATTCTGTAAGATGCTTCTTTTGGACATTAGTCAGCCATTTTCCCCCTTGCTAGCAAGCTATAATAAAATCCCTTCTCTCCTACCACTTTGCTTCTCAACTACTGGCAATGTCCTGTGGCAGGCAGACGACCCCCCCTTGGGCGGTAACACCACCATCTAGTTCTACATGTTGCCAAAAAAGTGTGTGGAGTTCCTGACCCACAGAAGGCACAGAGGCGCTTCACAGAACCAACCGCCACCCACAGTATGATCCGGGCGACAGAGGGGCAGACTGATAACATCTGTCTCCTCTCACCACCTAGGAGCACTGGGACTCTAGGACCTTGTTCATCCTGACCACACATTATAGCTGCTTCTCCAAGGAAGAAGAGGTGGGGAGGGAAAGGGCCACGCAGAGGGAACAGTGAAGGGAAAGCCAAGAGCTTGGAGAGTCAGGGAAGGGTAGCAGAGCGAGCCACCAAGAGTGCTCCCCACACTTGTCTTCAGTTTCCTGATGATCAGAGCTTACAAAACAAGACTGGTCTCGTTCCTTGAGCGACCTATTTTATGTTTTATATAAATACCATGTTCCTAACTCACATAGAAAAGATCCCCTCAAAAGGTCAACCTCCAAACAGTATTATGAGAAGAATTAACACATCAGCTTCACGTTAGAACAATGGCCCCATTAAGAAATTTCACAGTTGATCCTCAGGTGGGAGGGCTTTCTTTGAGGCTCATCCCATTCGTTCAGAATGGCTTCCTCCTTTGTGTTCACACACACACACCCCCCTCTATTTTGGTACTTTGCACACCGAATTACAGTAATTTGTATATGTGTCAGTTTTCAAATACCTGCCTGACTGTAAGCTCCCTGAGGGCAGGCCCATGTTTCATACATCCTTGTATCTCTGGCTCTCAATGGACTGCCCAACACATACTGACATTCAAATGAAGGAGAAATATTCTCAATGTCCAACATGGCATCCAATTATGTTTTATAAAAATGCACCTTAATTTTTTATTGTTCTATGAAGCAGTCATTCCTGTTCATAAAGTAATCATTATCAGAGTTTTGTATAAGATAGCTGAGGTCCATAGCTGCTCAAAAATCCAAGCAATTTACAGCTTCAAACATTTAAATTGTAATGAGACTATCACTTTTAACACATAAGATATTCATAGAGAATGATATGCCATATGGCAAAAGGATATTACCCAAGAGGGCCTGCTGTTACTTTTCTGAAAATGACAGATGGTTGTGTTTATCACAGGATTAACTTCATCAGCAAAACTTTACTCCCACCCATTGAAAAATAATGGGTTATAGAAATTCCCATAAATCATACTTCTGGCAGCCACTTCAGTTCTAGAAAAAGTCGTTACTTGTACTTACTTGTTAAAAAGGTGATTGTCCACCTTTATCTTCGAATAGGCTTTGAAGTCATCTGGCATCAACATAACAGGGATTTGAACATGGCTCAGTTCATTGATCTAGAAAAACATAAAACAAATGGCACAGGTTATTACTACCTAGGTGGGAAGTGCATGACTTGAACATGCATCTCGTGAAGAAAACCTGGAGGACACAAGAACTTTCTGGTCCACCTTCCTCCCTATTCCTATCCTAAATCATCTCTCTTGTTTTCCTCCCTCTCCCATCAGACTTCACCACTGCCTCCCACGTCACATCCAGCTCCAGCTCCCACTGTTCATCTCTGTCTGCCGCTGCGCCATCAGGATGGCAGTGGCAAGGGAGGAATTCTAGAGGGTGAAACTCACGGCCAACTGTTCCTGCTTCTCCCCATCTATGTTCCCACTTCCCCTCCAGAGTCTCAACCCAGAGCTCCTTTGATCACATGTCCAGAACAACGTCCCTCTGTAAAGAAAACATTATCTGAGAAGGAGGGCTTTTTAATTTCTGATAAAAATATCTGTTGAATTAATGGATATGACTATTTCTTTATACTTTTGGGTGCTCAAAAAGCAACACTGTTATTCGTGTGATCTTTACTTTTCTTACAGGAACTAAGTTTAAAAATAAGTATTGGGGTGAGGCATGAATTTACCAGAACAGGAACCTTTATGAAGAAAGGAAGGAGACATATGCCTCTGGGACTAAAAGAGAAGATCGGTTGGATAGAGGTCAAGAACAAAAGCAAAGATGTGGTTACAGAGGACAAAGGGTTGAATCAAGTTACGTTTATGTTCCAGTGAATGGCAGGGACAGCTTTTCACACATCACTTTGAAAAAACTGAACTTTCTCTTGGTTAACTATTTTTGCATCTTGGTTCCCAAGCTCTATCTCCCTTGTTGCTCGTAATAAAAACCACATTAAAGATTTATACTTCCTGTAAAATGGAAGCTACTAGGAAGGGTTCTCAGTTACAAAACCAAAATAAAATAAACACACAAATGAGTTCCTTGATAAAGCAGAGTTGTTAATACATTGCTGGGTTCATAGAAAGTAGAGAAAATCTTGAAGACGCCTTTTTTCCCCCCAAAGTGAATCTAACCCATAGGGAATGTGGTAACCATCAAGCAAGAGTGAAAGGAGGGGTTTCTCTAAAGACAGCTGCCAATTTCAACACTTAGTTGGATCAATGGAGAGCTGGGGAACTCAACTGAAGGCTTCAACATTAAACTAGGACTCTTGAAGGAGGTGAAAGTGGCCCCAACACCTGGTGACAGTAAATGCAAATGTGTCTGAAGGAAAGCGTCCCCAACACAGGCCTCCAGGATTCCCACAGATGGAGATCAACCAAATATGAGCTCGTAAAGATAACAGGAGTGGGAGTCAGCAGAAACAAAAATTGATGATTATTTTCAAGACTTCAGCTATTAGAATGATCAGATACAGAATAGAAAACAAAAACTATGTGTAAACTGGATGAAGAAGTAAAAGATGGACTGGCAAAAATAAGTCAACTACAAGACTTTCAAAATGACCAACCAGATTTGAAAAAGAATCAAGTAAAACTTTTACAAAATGAAAACTATAATTGTTGAACTGAAAACAAAACAAAAAGCCTGAAACCTAGGGCTTACGCAGCAGACTGGATAACTGGTATCCTGGGGGCGGGGGAGGGGTGGATCTGAGGAAGTTACCTAAAATACCAGAGAGACAGAATGGAAATGTGACAGATAAAAGAACGGTTAAGAAAAAAATCGTGGTTAAGACAGGAAGTTTGGAGTGAATTTAAATGGAATCTTAGAGGAAGACAATAGAGAATATGGAGAAGGGACAATATTTGAAGATATAATAGCTGAGAATTTTCCACAACTCATGAAAGTTATAATTCTATGGATACATAACACTTAATGTACACAAGCAATCTAAAAAAAAAATCCACACCTAGATGCACTGCAGTTCAACTAAAGGATATGAAAAGCAAAGAGAAGAAAAGTGGCCAGAGAGGAAAGACAGAGCACAACAAAGGAATGACAGATTGACAGCTAACTTCTCAACAACAAAATTGAAAGCCCAAAGACAGTGGTATGATATCTTCAAAGTGAAAAATTACTGTCAACATAAAATTGTATTCAGTGGTATAATAAGAAATATATTTGGTCATTTTCCAGGTTCCTGACACAAATCTCCTAAAACCTTCGAAATTTCCTGAGTGATAGGAGTCTCTTTTGTCATTTGTAAGGAGCCCTTTTTGAGCATATCTGAATTTATGTTAATGAAGTGACTTAGGGTGGGGCCCCTGGAGGCCTCAGGATGGGGCTGGTCACTGGAAAGACCAAGTGATTAGAGGGTTGGAATTTTCAGCCCCATCCACTGACCTCAGGGATGGGGAGGGTGGATGCTGGAGAAGATTAAGTGCTATAAAAACTCTCGAAAAAAGAACAGTTGAGGAGCTTCTGGGTGGAAGCTATGCACATGCTAGGAGGGTGGTTCCCCTCCAGTTCCACGAGGACAGAAGTTCCTGTGCTCCAGACTCTCTGGGTCTTGTCCTATATACCTTTTCATCTGTATTCTTTATAATATCTTTTATGATAAACGTTAATAAACGTTGCTTGCTCTAGCAAGTTAACTGAACCCAAGGAGACGGTCATGGGAACCTTCAGTTTATAGCCAGTTAGTCAGAAGCACAAGTGACACTTGGACTTGTGATTGGCACCTGAAGAGGAGGGCAGTCTTGTGGGACTGAGCCCTTAACCATGGAATCTGATGTTCTCTCTGGGTAGATAGTGTCAGAATTGAGTTAAGTGCTTGGTGATATATTAAAAAAAAAAATGTCCAAAATATATATATATATAAAATGTGTGTGCGCGTGTATATATATCCATCAAAACTACCTTTCAAAAATGAGAGCAAAATAAAGGCTTTTTCATATAAACAAAAACTGAGAACTTACCTACAACGACCTCACTAAAGGAACTTATAAGCTTTAGACCATATTATTTAGACTCTAAGGATATACTTCAGAAAGAATGTAAATGTGTGTGGAAGGTCTGAGATACAAAAAGAGTTAGTAAGCAAATAAATTGGTAAATATGAGGATAAATATAAGTAAATATCACCTATATAAAGTAATAATGCTTAATTTATGGGACTGAAAAAGACAGAAATAAACACCAAATAGCAACAGCTTGTAAGCTGGGACATAGATGGTGAAAGTTAAGTGTTTGTGTATTGTTCAGGAGGAGGGTGAAGGTATTAACTTTAGACTTTAAGTATTATGGTAAAATTTCAAGGGCAAACATTAAAAGAATAGAAACAGGGCATATAACTTCCAAACTAACAGAAGGGAAAAAACAGAGTAAGAAAACAAATAAAATTCACTTTTTAAAAAAAGAAAGAAGAAAAAAATAAGCTTTGCAAAAGTGGGACAAACTGAAAGTAAATGATAGAAATAAATCTGGATATATACATAATCTCACTAGGCATAAATGGACTTGCAGTTAAAAATATAGATTGCTGGGGCTGGCCTGGTGGCATAGCGGTTAAGTTCACAAGCTCCGCTTCGGCGGCCCAGGGTTCGCGGGTTTGGATCCCAGGTGCAGACCTACGCACTGCTTATCAAGCCATGCTCTGGCGGCATCCCATATATTAAATAGAAGAAGATGGGCACAGATGTTAGCTCAGGGCCAATCTTCCTCAGCAAAATGTATATATAGAGATTGTCAAAATGAATTAAAAACTATATGCTATATGCAACTGACACAGTAAAACATAAGAACTTAAAAAGGTTGCAAGTAAAGGAACAGAAAAAAATGTATTAAATAGTACTCAAAATTACTGAAGAACTAGTTTACCTTTACTAATATCAGATAAACTAATAACTTTAAGACAAAAGCATTATTAAGGGTAAAGAAGGTCTATACATAATGATAAAAGGTTCAGGAAGATAGATAGGATTCATATTTTATAAGTACCTAGTTAGCCTGCAAGTATGGAGCAAAAAAAATTTTGGGTGTGTGAGGAAGACTAGCCCTGAGCTAACATCTGTTGCCAATCCTCCTCTTTTTGCTGAGGAAGACTGGCCCTGGGCTAACATCCGTGCCCATCTTCCTCTACTTTGCATGGGACGCTGCCACAGCATGGCTTGACAAGTGGTGCGTCGGTCCGCGCCCAGGATCCGAACCTGTGAACCCCGGGCCGCCGAAGTGGAGCGCACGAACTTAACCACTATGCCACCGGGCCAGCCCCAGAGCAAAAAATTTTAGTACCTCAGGGAAAATGGACAATCCTTCATTACAGAGGAAGATTTGAATATGTTTTTACTGATAGTTCAGACAAAAAATTAAGATACAGATTTTTAAACAACACACTGAACATCATTCATTCACTATTTGCTGCACACCTATTATTGCTAAGTATTCTTCCAGACGCTTTGGAAACATTGTTGAACAAAACAGATGAAGATGCCTGCCTGCCCTCCTGAAGCTTATATTTAGTGGGAAGAGTCAGAAAATAAAATAGTAAACTTAGTAGATTACTACGTTAGAAGGAAATTATCTACTAGGTTAGAAGGCCATGGAAAAAAGAAAAAGAGCAGAATGGAAGAGCTAGGGATGTCCCTCAGTGCAAGCGTGGGGGTGTCCCTGAAGTATTTAAAATGGGGTGGGTCAGGGTAGGCCAAGGTTTGAAAGAGATAAGGGATTTAGCATTCCAGTGCAAAGGCCCCGGGGCAGGGGCATGCTTGGTATGCTTGGGACAAGGAGACCAGTGTGGCTGAAGCACATTAGGTGAGGGGAGAAATAGTTAGGAGCTGAGATCAGAGACATAAGGTGGAGGGGGCGGTCCTTCAGGGCCTCGCAGGTCACTGGAAAGACTGGCTTCTACTCGAGTGACATGGGAGCTGCTGCAGGGTTCCGGGTGGTAGAGTGATAGTATCACCTTAGGGTTTAAAGAGATTACTGGGGGGGCAGGAGTGCGCACAAGTGTAGAAGCAGGGAGACCAGTTATGAGGGACTGTAGTAATAGTCTGTTTTGACCAACATGGCAGCAGTGTAGCTAGGGAAGAGGAGTCACGTTCTGGAGATATTTTGGAAGCAGAGCGACATGATTTCCTGAAGTTCTGAAGGTGGAGTGTGAGAAGGACAGAAGCCACGACCGACTCTGAGGCCCTGGCCTGAGCAACCAGGAGGACAGAGCTGCTGCCAACAAGATGGGGGAGACTTCTCAGTGTGTTCCTTGTTATGCTTTTTGTGTTTTGAGTCATGTTAAAGAATTGTCTATGGTAAAAATTAAGTACTTCAATAATTTTTTAAAAACTATGACAAAAAAACATATATGCAAACTATCAGGTTATTTATAAATTATATATATATTATACTGTATATAATATGTAGTGTATAGGATAATATATATACATATTGTGTTGGGCACTGCACAGATTCTCAAACCTGACAATCAGATTGGATGCCGCCCCTGATTTCGGATCCACTCGCATTTTCGTATGGTACTTGCTGAGTACTTACATACCAACTGCTGAGAACCAGCTTCCCAAAGATATAATGTCATTGAAAGGCATGCAGTCCAATCTAAGTTGAAACTGTGAATGCCCTCAAGCTCGTAGTTTGCAGGGTGTCCTACAGATGCTGAGCATCGCCATGTTTCCCTTGACATTTTAAAATATCCCGTGGCACTCCTGGTGAATTTGCTGCAGTGCCCTAGGGCACCTTGGCACAGTTTGGGAAACACACACATAAACAGCAGCAGATGCTTAAAACAGCAAATGATATAATCTAATTATAGCATAAAATAATCAGAATAATCCCTTATAATGCATTATAATGGATTATAACCTATAGCCCACTTTATATTCATCCCAAACAACCTTAATTACAACCACCAGTTAATCCTTAACTCATATAAACTGATGACCTATATAAATTTTCTAGCAAGTAGTTTTCTTGGGATAACTCTCTTTCAGTTGCATATGTGCAAAGCCAAATTACAGTTCTGTTTTTATGACATGACTGCAATAACTTAATCAGACATCACTTTGGGCCTATTCTATATTATTAAAATCTCCTTCATGTTATGGTCCATAAAAATGTATGAAACTGCCACTTAACAAAAACACTAGACTAATTTAAAATCATAAAATCTCTCCCATCCAGTTTACTCAAGTATCTTACAATAGTAAATAATTCTCAGTATTAGTCTCAGAGTATATCTGAAAAAAATTAAAAATTACATATCTTTGTACTAGCACTGGAACATCAAAGTTTGAAAAAAAGAGAATCAGAACTGAAAACCAAGTCTGGTGACAAGCACAATTAGAACAAAGCTGGATGGCAACCAAATCAATTTTCAATATTTTGTGGAACTATTAGAGTGTTAAATAAAAACAAAGAAAGTGTACAGGGTGGCCAGGAAGGAGCAATCCTATTGCCTTCACCAAATTATACAGAAAAAAGTTGGAGAGAACAAAAGAAAGGATTCCCATCGCATCTATGCTTCAAGTGGTTACTGAGAAAGCAAAGCCCAACTTGCCAGCAGGAGCACTGAAACCCCTCGATTCCTCCCTCATGCTATTGAAATCTGTATTAGTCATAGTATCTTCTCTAGAAAATAAGCGGCAGCAGAGAAACTTCTGGAATCCTTTTTGCTTTACAGTTCCTGCTCTGAAAAATGTTTTGTGGAAGAAATATGAAAACCTTTTAGCCCAAATGGAATGTACCATCTGAGAATTTCCCTTATCGATATTTGTTCACCACCCATCCTTTCATGAGTCCAGTGGGTGACCGTCCACTCTGGGCTGGACACTGTTCAAACACCAGTGTTCGCCCTCACGGTGTTTACAGGCTAGAGGGGCACACACATTAAATGAAGAATTGCACAGATGTAAAATCCCAACAATGACGGGTGTCAGGAGGGAGAAGGACATCAGGCTATGAGTAAGCATGACAGAGGCAGGGACCAGAACCAGGGCGGTGATGACTGAAGGAGGGGCTAGACTCAAGCAGGAGAAGGCAGGTGGAGAGGGGGTCCAGGAAGTAGGGAGGCAGGTACAAAGGCCCTGTGGCAGGAGAGGGGCAGAGTTAACTGGAGAAATGAAAGGTTAATGGGGTAGGAGGGCAAAAATTGAGAGGGCATGTGATGGCATGGGGCTGAACAGCAAGCCAAAGAGGACTGTAAGAGGCTATAGTGGAACTCCACGAGAGGATGGTAGCCTGGCAAAGGGTGGAGGCGGCAGAGATGAAGGAAGTAGATTCCAGCAATACTGAGGTGGTAAAAACATGCATGGGCCTGCCTCACAGGACAGACCATGATTCCTTACACTGAGATAGAGCATTTTAAGAGAAGCATTCATTTTTGGACTTGTTAAATGTGATGTGCTCTTGAGACATCTTAAGTGTGGATGTCAGGTAGGCAGGTGGACATGTGGATCTGAAGTTACCAGGGGAGGCAGGGGCGAGAGATAAAAATATGTGCATCTGTGTATAATACAGTGGTTTCTCCATGGGAGTGAATGAGGGAACCTGGTGAGTGGACAGAATGAGAGGAAGGGAAGGTCTGGAGGTAGTCTTGAAGACCATTAATGGTTAAGAGCCTGAAGAGGAGGATGAGCCTACAAAGAAAGAGAACTGGGAGGTAGGAAATGAAAAGTTCAGTGTCACCTCGTGGACATGAAGGAGAGAGTGAGTCAAGAACAAAATGGGACGAACAGTGTTGAATCCTTCTGAGAAGTCAAGTGGGAAGACAACTGAAAAATGCCAGTGAGACTGAGCAACATGGAGGTCTTTGGGGACCTTAGCGTGAGGGGTTTTGATGGAGCACAGCAATGGAAACCAGACTGGAGTACGCTGAGGAGAGCAGGCGAGGTGAGAGAATGCAGACACTGAATCTGGCTAGTTTGTAAGACGTCTGGAAGTGAAGGAGAGGAGAGAGATGAAGAGGGGTGAGGGATGGAGGAAGGGCCTGAGAGAGAAGGGATCTTCCTTCCACAGCACTTCCTGAGATGGTGGGAGAGGATGGGGTCCAAAGCACACATGAAGGAAACGGTTTCGGCGAGGCAGCTAGCTCCTCTATCGACAAGAGGGAAAAGGGACAGGAGTTGTGTGGAAGCGTCAGAACATGACCAAGGGAAGACAGCCTAGTTCCTGTCCACTGGCTCCTATTTCCCCAGGGAAGGAGGAGCTATGGCCATTTGCTGAGACTGAGAGGCAGGTTGAGGGGTTCAGAGGCTTAGGACAGAGACAACTTGAAAAAGTGACTGCAGAATGTGGGAAAACAAGTTTGAAGAGAGAAATGTGGCTGGGCTCTGGGGCAGAGTTGAGAGTCCATTTGCAGTCCTTGATGGCTGATTTATAGGGAACCAAGGAGCTCGTGGAGCGACATTCCAGCAGAGCTCAGCCTCAGGCTGCAGGGGCAGAGATGAGGATGGTTGGGGTCCTTCAGGTTTGAGGGTTTTGCTAGTTGGGTGTGCCACCAAGATGACACGAGGTGTGACATAAAGGGCAATGGAGTTCCAGGATAATCACTTGGAAATAAGAACTCAGTACAAAGGACCATAAAGATTTTCCACTCTAGTTGATGGGGCAGCACATACACGAACAGAGAGAATACAGAGCAGCAGAGAAGAAAGTCTAGACAGTAAGTGCCACAAGAACCCAGAGCAGGGAGCCCACTGCAACAGGTGTGGGGAAGGGCTTCTGGGAGGGGTGAAGCCCAACGTGGCTCTTGACGGATGGAGAGATGGGACTAGTGTTTCATTTAAATGAAATCTTCACATATCAGAGTACCCCAGGAAGTGGGGAATCTTTGGCCCTCATTATTAGAGGAGAAAAGAGATGAGAAATCAGAGATGGTTACACTTACGCCTTGGTTTACAGAGAATCATAAAACGGTGAAATTAAAAGAGAACCTAGGAGATCCTACAGTCTCATCTCTCACTGTGCATAGTACAATACATCCTGATAGAGCTGTTCCTTTATAATCGAGCAGTAGCTTGCTACTGAGTTATATCAGACAGCAACTTCATGGGCATTTTCTCTTTCTTCCAGCTTGCCTTTCATTCACAATGCCTTCCCATTTCCTTCGGGTTTCTCTTTTCCCCCAAAACTTCTTGCCCCAAACCTCTTGGTCAGGTGAGTAGCTAGATTTAATGACCTGTGAACAAACACTTCACAAACCAGAGGATCCACCACTTAAAAGAGGCTTTTAATTAGTACACAATATTTTTCAAGAGTGTACCTATGAGCCCTTATATTATTTTTTTTCTATAAGCATGTTGTATTGGGGCTCACCAATCATTCATCAGTTTTATCAAAATGTACTAATTACAGTGCTGCCTGATAATTGAAAGGCCACTTAAATTCCTGTATACCCTCTCCTTTAGCCTATTGCTTTGACATCACACAAACTAAAATATATTCCTTATCCCTAGTTCACATTTATGAGCTGATGCAGGTAACAACAATGAGCTATCATCTTAAATAAGGCTGAGTTAATCCTATTTGTTAATTTCTATATTCCACATAGGCCCATGGTTGTGAACATTCAGATTTCAGGACAAAATTCTTGGATTTCCAAGTCTTCAGTTTGAGAAAACAATTTATTAGTTTGGCATTCTACTTACCCCAACCATTGTACATGGCCTACCTTGAAATGGGTAGCAAAACTAATAATGGTTTATCATCATTAGTTTATATCTGCTATTATCAGTAATTTTAACAAAGCATTTACAGTTTTCTTTGTCTTTCTTTCTAGATATGTACATAGGGAACATATTATATATATTTATATATGCTACATAATATTTATAAGAGGAAACAAAACAATTTGTGTTAACCATTACTATTTTGAAGGAAAGAATAACAACCCCCAATAGGAATAAGCACGCATTATGAAATCCAAATAGATTTTACTTTATGAAGATAAAAGTGCTTTTGGAGTTTATTAAAATTTTATTAGGTTAGTTGAACAACAAACTGAAAGCACTAGTTCTATTATTAAGGCCACATGTAAGCTTCCTTCAGGTTGCAGATTCTTAATAAACTCTCACAACAAAAGTGCAATACCACTTCATGCTTGTGAAGTCCTCAGTAGTTGCCCAACCACTCTGACAAATATTTTTTCCTTCTCTGTTTGTGCTGACAGTCACATTCACAGTCCTATAAAGCCCATAAGCGTAAAAGCGTATTGTAAATACCCGCATGCAGAGAGGCTGGGTCTCCTGGTGCCCTGGGAAGGGGCTCTTGTTCCTGTTTATACTGTGCCAGTCACCCCCAAAGCAGATGGGTGCGGACCAGCTCTGCCTTTCTGCTGAGCCACTGGGCATCAGTGTGGACAGCACTGGGGCCCAACACAAGACACAAAATAAAGAAGCTTTGTTGTCAACGTCAATAGACACAGGGCAAAGGAGGGCGGGGAGGGTGAGTAAAAGGTTTAGGACAAAGTGCCCAAATGTTCCTGATTCTATCATAATTCAAGAGAGGGGGAAGGAGGAGAGGGGAGAGAATGGTGTAGAGAGGAGGATGTTGGTTGACGTGGTAGGGGTGGCAGGAGGAGGATGGGGAGAGCCACGGAGGTCTAGGCTCGGCTTGGCCTTAATTCACTTTAACACTTGGCATTAACCTTGCTGCTGATCCTTAGTGGACATCCACTAAGCCTCACATTAAACACCTCAGACATCTCATCTGATTGTTACAATCCCATGGAGTAGCTACTATCATCACCCCCATTTTCCAGATAAGAAAATCGAGGCTTAGCACGATCAAATAAACTAATCCAGCCTAAGTCTTCCTCAGTCAGGCAACTCACTTGAGTGACCTCAAATATAAAATTTAGGGAGTGGGACTGGCCGACCCTATGATCCTTTCGAGCTCCTGACAGCCTATGAGGTAAGAGTCACAGCAACTTCATAAGACGTCCGCCGGAAATTTAAGTCTTTATTGCATTAAAACTTCTAAAGGATTTTTTTTTTTAAAGGAGTAATTAAACAGATGTTGAGAATCAACGAATAAACGCATATTAATTGAACAGCACCATGGTCTATTACAATTATACTACCTGTGATTTCAATAAATGCAATCTAAATTTGGAAGGACCTACATCACCAGGAAGTTATCATTTCTCTGACATTCCTTGTCATTTCAAAAAGGGAAAATAAATATTCCTCCAGGCTCCATTAAATCTTAATGAACCATAAACTGTATCCTTGAAGGATACAAAATCGCTTTCCAAAGCAATTATTTATTTATTATGAAATTATTTATTTCATATTATTGAAAAATACAATGAACACACAGCACAGTAAAATTTATGTGGACTTTTCCTTTTAAAATGCTAAATGGACAACTCAGAAAAGGTATCTCAATTCCTCTCCTTAGTAAGACATTCAAATTTCTGTCCCATTCAAGTTACCTCCAACACTGTAAAATGTAGGGGGTTTTTTTGTGGGTTAGATCTGCTGATTGCAATGAGTCCCACTCCTACGGATGTAACGCTGAATTCACACTGGCAAGAAAACAGAGTTTGTAATTAAGCTGCAAAAAATGAGAATAATAAATAGCTACTGGACAGGGAATAAATAAGTGAGACCCAGCTGGTAATAGTTTCAAAATTAAGGCATACAGAGGTGTCCCCACAAAGCCATTTCACATGGCAACATTTAGAAAATGAACTTCACTAATTTATTACAATTTTTAAGTCAAGCAAAGAATATGTTCAAAAACTGTGAGGCATTATTACTAGCATTTAATTAATTCAGATATATTCACTCTAAATACTACGTTCCCAGACTAATATATAATTAGTCATTGGTTTTCATTCAGCCAAGAATATGCAAAAAGGATCAAAACAAAACAAGAAAACCTCTCACGTGTAGACACTGAGATATTTAATCTGATTATAATAGACAATTCACTACAAATTATGCCATATTGAGACGAAATAGGAGGCATCCAGCTCGTGAAGTCGCAGGCCCCACTGCCGGGTCTCACGGCTGGCGGATGGGAGCTGTAGGGCAGGTTGTTGTCATGGTTGCATGTCCATCTGTGCTGGGGCAGGACGGGAGATGGCAGGGGTGGGAATTATCGTGAAACCCCCCATCTCAAGACACAGATTGAAGAGGGCTTACTTCATCGCCCAAACAACATTCCCACCACTGAAACATGACAGCATATTATAAAACATAACTCGATAACAAAAATAAAGTGGGTAGACTGCAGAGTGATAAATCTGTGCGAGATAAGTACAAAGGATTCAAGATCAGTAGGGACCCCATGGAAAAAAGAACTGTAATGCACAACTCCACATGACTATTATTTTGGATACCATTTTAAGTTTAATTTCTTCGGGAAATCAAATAATAAACATGATATACCAGATTTCCTAGACTTGACAGTTTTTCAATTGCTTCTGGCTTCCACAAAAGAATCTTGACTTCACAATAAAAACACTGATACAAGCTCATCACTAATGTTAAAAAAATCGCTTTTTGGGGCTGGCCTGGTGGCATAGTGGTTAAGTTAGCGCGTTCTACTTTGGCGGCCAGAGGTTCCCTGGATCGGATCCTGCGGGCGGACCTAGTCACTGCTCATCAAGCCATGCTGAGGCTGCATCCCACACAGAACTTAGAAGGACCTATAACTAGGATATACAACTATGTACTGGAGCTTTGGGGAGAAAAAAGAAAGAGGAAGATTGGCAACAGATGTTAGCTCAGGGCCAACCTTCCTCAGGAAAAAAAAAAAATCACTTTTTCCCCCTTATGCCTTCATATCAGTATCTGAAAACAGATACTGGATTCCACTTACTGGACTCATCCTGAAAAAAACAAAGTTCCTTTGTGACTCTACGGTTGATAAGCATACAAAGATTCCTCCCACCAAATAATTTACTTTGAACATTTTCTGCCCTCGGGTTCATCAGCTTTAGGACATGAATGGGTAGAAAAAAATTACTCCTACTAGGAGATAAGAGCTGACGGTATGCCCTGAGCTACTGGAATGAACCACAGCTGGAAGTTCTGTCAGGTCCCAGATCTACAAACAGCAAGGCCGTTTAAACGTGAATCAGAACTTTTACTGGTTCTCCACAAAGGTATAGAAAATGACCTCGGGAGCAGTTCTAAGAGAATATTTTCCATTGTGTGGCCTAGAAAAGGTCATTAAGATTGTACGTGTCCCTCCCCACGCTCTTCTCCTGAGCCATCAGCACTATTTCTGGAGAGGGTGGCGAGAGGGAGCTTGATGAAGAGCAGGGAAGCAAAGACACAGCATAACTTTAAGGGTTATAAAAGCAAACTTTAACAAATTAGGTAGACTGCCTGGTTTACATAGAATTGTCCAAATTAGGTGCAATATCTATGACTGCCCCTTCCAAACACCTGGGAGCAGACTTCTAAAACATTCTTGTGTTATATTTATTTGTTTGTAAAATGGGAATACCACCACCAATTCATATACCAAAGTTCATATTTTATGATTGCAGTAGCAATCCTAACGTCCTTAGAACAAAGAATATCATAAAGGCATCATGTTCTCTTACTTTTTTCTACTAACTTTCTTAGCAAGTTGGGAGAGGGGGATATTTCCTAAAAATTTTAATCTGATTTTTACTACCTATTTGTAATTTCTTATTCCATATTAGAAAAAAAAATTAACTTGTGCGTCAGCTCTCATATGGAAATAATTTTATAATCTTGTAATGAATATAGGTTGAAATAATTAAGAATCTTTAAAGTTGAAGTCTTGATATGACTCAAGCACGGAGCCTGCACTTAGTATGGTATGGCTCTCCTTACAACTTACACTGCAAATTGAATAGCAATTTGAAAGTTCTGAGGTTTCAGAGGGGTAGGCAGAGCAAATCTGAGTCAACTATAGAGGTGGAAAAAAACAGGCAGCTGAAAATATTTGTGAAACGCATTTTTATTTGTCTTGAGGCAAGAGGTCAATTTTCCACAGCTATGCCATCACTATTCATTTTTTAAAACCATTTTTTATAAGTTAATATCTTCATATTTGCAGATAAGACAAAATCAAAGATGCAAGTCTATTTTAATTAAAGCTTTCTTCTGAAATGTGGGCTACCTTCAAATGTCTAGAAAATAAATGCTTTATTTTGATGAGCCAAATAGAGCTGTTCTGATAGCAAAGCTGAGTACAGATGTGAATCAAAGCACAAAGGTCTGCCATTCCAGCAACTATAAACTCAAAAGCCCAAATTAATACACTTAAGGAGATTTTTCTGTTGAACAAGGATTATTAAGTCAATTTTTTGATTAATAGCTACTTGACTAAAATTAAAATGTCATCAGAAATATTTAAACTCTTGCTTAGAATCTTACTTTAATTTATAACACAGACACACTCTACCATAGACCATCTGTCAAGTTGGTATCTGCAAGCTCAATCAGAGACTTCTGATGGGCGGGCCTCGCTGGCTGACCCACTGCCAACTCCATCCAAAAGAATGAAGTCATGTTAAAATTTTACCTCCCATGAACCAAACAATCTCACATGAAGTACTGAATTAAGGCCAAAAACTTACAGGCTATTACACAGGTAATACTGGCTTTTAAAAATTCAAGGGAAATTTTGCCAATGAAAATAAGATGTGAACCTGAATGTGGTCCATTCCAAAGGACCCCAGGCTGGGAATCAGGAGACCTATGGCATCATCACTGCCTAACCTTGAGCAAATTGCTCCAGCATTCTTGATCTCATTTTATACTTTTAAAAATGAGTTTGAGAAGACAGGAGATTGCAAACGATGTATTGTTTGGCCCAGAGAGTGATTTAGAAAATGTCTGAATTAATTACCAACTTTTTCAGACTTGAGAAAATTTACATACAGATTTGAATTTCTGGCTTCTTTGAAAAACAGGAAGACCTGGCCTCCTGCCTGGCATCATTCATCTGGGCTGAGCAGCAGTGGGGACTCATCCTCTAGCTGGGCACGGGCCCCACCACTCCCTGCAGCCTGCAGCCTCGAAGACTTGGCTCATTCCAGGGTTTCAGCCACCACTGGGCTCCAGCGCCCACCTGCGGGAAGCAGTCCCACAAACACAAACAAACCACAAAACACCTTTTCACAGAGATTCTCTTAATTTCTAGAAAAAACAGATGACTTCATGAAGTGTTTTACTTTTATGGGTGTAGGAGGGCAGGGACCAAGGTAGGAAGAGAAGCCACAGCTCCAATATCATAATCAAAGACATTGCATGATCTTGAACCTTCACTGAAATTGACATAAAGACATGGAAGGGATGCAAAACTCAGATGATCCGCCTGCAGCTGCCTGGAACCATGTCTTCAGCCTGTCTCCAGAAGGGCATCAAGGTTGACACACAGGAAAGCTGGGATAAGAGAGACAAAAGCCACGTGGAAATGACATTATTTGAATCCCTGTGGATCTTGAGGCCAGCCTACCCTCTGCCATCCTTCCCAGATACAGCAACCAATCATGCTACTCTTGAAAGAAAAAAAACAGATACAGCACTCAAATACTGAGTGGAGGTGGCATGAACACAAACTTCATTCATCGGGGGAGCACGAATATGAACAATGACACAACACTCCAATACTGAGTGGAGGTGGCAAGAACACGAACTCCATTCATCGGGGGAGCACAAATACAAGCAATGACACAACACTCCAAGAAACTGAGCTTGAAAGTTTCAAATGAACATATTTTACTTTGGATAGTCAGATATCTAACACATCAAAATCATACTCCCTCATGTCTTTCTGTATATTTATCCCGTGATGAGGACACTATAAAAGAACAGTGCCCCAAGTAGACTGTGAAAGAGAAGCTTCCAGAAGGCACTGGAAGATGCGATGCTGACAGCAATTCGGGTAGGAGGCCCTAACGCCCACACCCCTCTGGGAGTGGGGCCTGGCTGGCTATGAAGAAGATGGGGAGGAGTCCGGCATGTAAGACAGCCGTCCCACCAGCATACCCAGAGAGGATCACATCTGCTGAACCAGTGAGAGATGGCCATGCATTTAGAAAACCAATCACTCGCACATGATCAATAAAATCTACAAGGTGATGGAGGAGGGGATGGGCATGTATAGTTCAGCATTTTTTTTTTTTTTTAAAAGGCTGTCTTCAGCAAACTTCACAGTTGGGACCTATATTAAGATTCCAGAAGGGAAGCACTGAATTCCTGATTCGCTTAGGGTTGGACTTTTGTTTTTCTTTCCATGAACAGAACAGAGGGGCAGCTTGCTTTACTACACAAGAAAGAACAATATGAGGAAGATTACCACTAGGTAGTTTATATAGCTTTCCTGGATTCCCGTTTTAAGAGATGAATTGACCATGCATTTTTAGCTCCTTCCCTTCCAGAAACCCTGCTAAAATGACAGTAAAGGAAGTGAGAGGTGGAAAAACAACCAAGACAAAGAAAACTGGAGAGCAGAAAACAGGAGAGGAGAAATTGCAAAGAATTTTTAAAAGACACAAAATAAAGAGAGGATTGTTAAGTGATAAAAGAGGAGAGAAAGCTGCCACCTCAATGCCCGTGGCCAGTCTGCTCTCACAGAACCAGATGGGCCAAGCTCCTGGAGTTCAGGTAGCAGAAAGTGTGTTGTATGTTGTCAACCCCCACCCCACGGGAGACAGGATTGATTCCTTAGAGGACTAAACCCAAGGGGATCCAGAGTTGGGAACACCATGCACAGGGCAGAGCTGGGCTGAGGCACAGGAGGAGTTGAAATCTGCGCCCTCACCCCAGGACCTCAGCCCCGACCCTATCATACCTGCAGCCTCTGGCCACTCCCTGAGGGGACACTGGAGGATTCCCCTCAGGAGCAAAGGCCTAGAGAAAACTCCACAGTGGGCAATGACAGAAAGGCTGGCCTGCTCCCCGACAGCCTTCACCTGAAAGTCCACCAGCCAATAAACCTTGCCATTCCATGTACCCAGAACGTGGGAGCTGTTTACCAGTGTCTTCTTCTGAAATTTGAATGGATAGCGACGAACCACCAGACACGTGAGGAAAAAGCCTCTAACGTGAAAGAGAAGGACTGAAACAAATCTATAATTTTTCAGTGATATTTAACATCATAGAATAGTAAATTACCAAATTCAGCACTTCACAAAGTACTCAAAATAATCGAGACATAATAAGGTGAATACTGACTATTACTTTAACCAAAAGCTGTGTATTCTTTTAACCAAAAGGAGGGATGAGAGGAGAAACGAAAAGGCATAAGAGAGCTAGAGCATCGTCTACAATGGCAGAAAGTCAACAGATAGTATCTACAATCAACAAATTCATAAACAACAGTGCAAACCTATTACCTAGAAATATAGGGGTAAATACCAGGGGAAATTATTATTATGTGTATCTGTGTGTGCTAACATGGAAAGTTCTCTAAGAAAAAGTATGAAGTGGAAAAAGCAAGATGCGTTTACTATGCTCCCATTTAGATTTTTGAGAAAGGTTATACATTCATATATTTGTATATGAAACTTACAGCTAGAGGAGCAGGTTTGGGGAACTGGGGTGGGGGTGAAGTTCCTCACATTAATTTTCATAATAATGATGGAGGGAAAAACCAAAGCACTCATGAAGCATCTAGCTTGGGGGCATATCATATAACTCTAAGGCAATGGTCCCAACAAATGGTGCACACTCCCCAGGCAAGGAGATGGGAGGATTTCTATTTCTATTTATTTTATATCTAAAGAAAATTAACCTTTGCAAAATGTATTACACAGTTTGACATATGGCCTCATCAGTCCATGTGTCAGTCATGAGCTTTATATTGTAAAGGAGATAACCTGAAGAAATTGTAGGAACCCCACAACTGGGAGGGGCCGGCAGCAGGAACATGAGGCCTTTGTCCCCGGCCAGTGCATTGCAGTGGATTGCAGTTTACATGCACCCAGCTGAGTGGACTCACAGAACATACTATCTGGTTTTAACTAAGCTAAATTAACTCTCACAAAACAGACATGCACTTAAAAGGATGCCCAAAAAGAAACTAACTGAAGCTAATACTAAAAACACAAGCACCAGTTAACAAGAATATGGCAGAGCTAACAGAGAACTGAGCCCCTAGTGTGTTTTCTCTATTGACCAAATTATGAGGTCAAGGCATTGATGATTTAATTGAATCTGACAAGAATAGTTCAAAAACCACTGAAATTATTGAGAAGACTATTTACAATGTGGGCTCCCATCCATTTTGGTTAACTGATAGAAGTGCACTTTCCTAAGTGTGTGTTATGTCTTGAGATATTAGCTGGTGACAGTATGGAGCTATCAAAACGGGCAAGTCATTTAGAAACTAAGCAGTCAACCTGAATACAAACGTCTCTCCTTTTTCCAATGATGTTTAACAAACTACCAAATTTAGCACTCCACAAAATTTTACTAATTTAGTGATAAATGTACAGAAGCTTCTTTCTAGGTTCCTTTACCAGCAAAAGCCTAAAAACCACATACCACTCTTTACTCCTACCAAGATAAAAATGGCCAAAAGTACATCAAAACCAATATGGCACCAACTTCAAATGCATTCCTTTGTCAGCACAGTGTCAACACTGTTAGCAGATACACAGAAAATAATGGTCAATCTTTGCAGACTCGAGGATTAGAATAACTTGCACAGCCTGGGAGGTTTGCTTCATCGTTGCATCAAAGTGAAGATTATTCTAACATTTTTCTGTTTCTGATATTTGCTCAATTATTCCATATATTCAAAGAACCACTGTGTGTGGTTGAGAGGGAAGCAGAGCCCAAGCACTTTAAAAAGTTGTGGAATTTAAGAGATGAGTCATGCACTTTTCCTTTATAAAAAAGACAAGTGCTCCAAATTTGTGGACCTTTGCAGGGGTCAGAGCGTAGTGTGTTACCTAGCAGCAAAGAAATAAACACACTCTAAGCTTCCTTTCAAAGTAAAGGTGAGCCTCAACATCGGATAAGAAAATAACTGCTTTTTAAGAGAAACTAATGCTTTGAAAAGAGAGGATTCTAAAAACAGACGTTTGAAAATATTTCCACTGTTTTGTGATCTTGTTGCCAAAAACAATGTAACTGTGTCACCTCTGAAAACTCTTATATCAGCACACTCAAACACTGGGAAATAGAATATTCTAGCCTATTAGAAATCTTGCCAAAGAGTTTCAAGCCCATTTGTTAGAACTTTAGAAATATAATACCTCTCAAAAAGTTTTGAAGTTTTCAGGGAAAATGAAATTTAACATCAGAAAGTCAACTAAAACCTTTGTCAAGTTAACTAAAGACGGTAGGCTGGGCTGAAACAAGGCATGTGGTAATTTAGTAAAAATGGCCAGTGATACGCTCCTTCCATTTGTATTTATAAATCTTTGTGAGTATATTTTTCAGCAACAAAAGCCATTAAAATTGAGAATCAAAATATACAGAATCTTAGAGGTAGGCTTAAAAGAAAATCAATATTCAAACAAAATTTTCAAAAAATATACAAATTAATTATACTGTTCTCACTAAAAAATTAATCACTTTTAGTGAAGGCAAAAGATTTTTTTTTTTGTGGGGAGGAAGACTAGCCCTGAGCTAACATCCATTGCCAATCCTCCTCTTTTTGCTGAGGAAGACTGGCCCTGGGTAACATCCGTGCCCATCTTCCTCTACTTTATATGGGACGCCACCACAGCATGGCTTGACAAGCGGTGCGTTAGTCCACACTTGGGATCCGAACCTGCAAACCCCAGGGCCGCCAAAGTGGAGCACACGAATTTAACCAGTAGGCCACTGGGTGGGCCCCAAAAGATTTTTTTAAGTGTTAAAATTATTTAAAAATATTTAATCTGACCTTTTAAAGTTTTTAGATATGCTGTAAAATGTAAATAACATTAATATTTGCATATGAATATAATGTATAAATAAGTATATATATTAGCATGCTTAGATTTCACACATATGTATGGTCAAAAATATTTGGAGTCTATCGTTCTATGGGAGATTTTTTTCAAAATACGCATATCTTTACCCATCTACTAGCCCTGTGGTAGGAAACAGGATATTAGGCTGTGTGTTTTGGAGAATAAAAAGTCCCCAGGTATTTATGACACAATCCTTTCCTCCTTTGCTCCCCACACTGAGCCAGCAGGCTCAGAGCATTTAGTACTACTACTCAGAAAGAAACGAAATCCTATTATATTCTTGCTGGCCAGACGCAGGCACACTACACAGCATTCACGTTTAGTCATAGTAACACCACATTTTAAAAACTCTCCAAAAAACTTTCACGTATACCTGATTTTTCCTTCATAACAACTGAGGTAGGATTATTTTCACTGAACAAATGAGAAATAAAGTTTAATAGGTCAGCAGAGAAGGTAATTGGCCTCCCTTGGATCATGAGAAGAAAAAGGCAGAATTAGACGTCTTCCTTATGTTTGTGCCAACCTCACATCCACATTTCTGACACTGGACCCTATGGTCCTGAAGGGGGTGCCCCATGGAAAGAGATGGGTCAGTCCGCTGTGGCCCAGTATTTTACGAGAAAGCAGGGGTCCAGCTGAGTCCCTTTCTGTGGGCTTATGAGAGGATGTGCCCAGTAATCACAGGTGGGAGGTAGCATTCAAGGAGTCTGCAAAAACTTTGAAAGTTTGGGATATAAATTTGTATCAACTGGCGGCACGGGATTAATAGCACTTTTGGTATGCTAATCGCAATCTTCTAGGTTAATTTCTCCTCCACCCCATTTCTAAAATATATTCTGTTAAAAACTGAAGAATAACTAGCTTCTGAGTTCAGAGCTTCTCTATCTGATACGCTGAATAAGTCATGTCTTTCTGGTGAGTTACATTCTTTAGCCTAAAAGACTATTTCAAGCGTGTGTAAATGCATTTTTCTAAAAAATGAAAGCCAACAGGCAACTCAAGTTCTGTCTAAAAAAGAAATAATTGTTTAGCAAACAATAGTCCAAAGCTATTTTATTCAGAACAAGAGGATATTGTTTTCAAGACATACCAGACTACATTTCTTACAGAATTTTCTTTTGTTACTGAAAATGCATCCAAAAGTTGAGAATAAGCTCAGTTTAGGTTTCAGTTTAGGTTTTAGCAAACTTGCACTTCATCACATTGAACTGCAGAAAATCACTTTTTCGTACAGTTACAAATTTACTTTATATTTTGATGTAAAGCACAGGGGTATGGTTTAAAAAATAATCATTAGCCTAACTAATTTCTTTTTCATGGCTGAAAATAGGATATTTTTAAGCCTTAGATGCATATATACTCACAAATAGATGTATTGAAGTGTTTTACAAATAATAAAATAACAACAACTTTTTTTAACCTGGTAAAAAAAACTTCACCATTTCATAATTCATTAATTTTCAAAAACACGTCACAGCAATTAACATATCTCTCCTATCCACAAATCCTCCAAATTCACAAACTGTCAAAAGAACAAAGTTGCTACTGTTTGTTTTCATTATTTTAGGGAAAAGAGCACTTGCCATCACATGAGTTTTCCATAAATAATTCTCTCCTTTCCCCACCTCCTCCCACTACATTCTACGTATTCTACCAGCTATAAAAATAGATAAGCAGCCTCCCCCCTGCGAGAATTAGAGGACAGAGAATCTTAATTCTTTTTTGTGTGTGTGAGGAAGACCAGCCCTGAGCTAACATCCGCTGCCAATCCTCTTCTTTTTGCTGAGGAAGACTGGCCCTGGGCTAACATCCATGCCCATCTTCCTCTCCTGTATATGGGACGCCGCCACAGCATGGCTGACAAGCAGTGTGTCGTGGGTCGCCCGGGATGCGAACCCACGAACCCTGGGCTGCCAAGCGCGAACTAAACCGCTGCGCCACCGGGCCCGCCCGGAGAATCTTAATTCTTAATTAGATCAACTGACATTAATTTCTTGTTCTCCATATGTTATGACTGTGAATTAAGGATGCAACACATTGGATTTAATCCAGGCAGTTCTCACTGGATTTTCAACCTGGAAACTTCTAAAAGGTTGGACGTGGAACTCTTCTCTTAGCTGTCACAAAAGATCCAAATTTTTTCTTTTGTCATTATATTTCAATCATCTTTTTTCCCAATCATTTGAGACTAATAGTTTTCATTAAGATAAAGAGCAGACTGCAGGTGGGCATTTAACCTGCTCCCCCCAACCCCCAGCATTACAAATATATTCCCAGGAACAACACAGTCACTCCAAGGTAACGTATGAGGAAAAAGACGCATATCTTAAGTAGTACGTTAGTTTCTTTAATATTTTCGCATGAATATCTTTTTTACATTAACTCCAAGAGGCAACTTCTGCATTCAGACATATTTTCCTCCTTGGTCTTAAAGGCTAAAAGTTCAGAGTCTTGAGCATGCTTGCCTTTGGAAAACATGATTTAAAGAATCTGCTAACAAAGTTTATCAGTCAACTCCCAGTTGGAAGGCATCCTTAAGAGAGAGAGATGTGATGTAGATAACCCCAAATTCATGTTTTGTCAACTCTGAGTAAGTTAATTCCTGGTAATTTATGTTTTCTATCTCTAAACCTATTCAAGGTAAAAATCAAGGCAATGATGTATGAAATTCCATGGGAATCATGAATTTTTAAAATCCTAGCAGAGGAAAATCAAAATTTTTTTGTTTCATTGTTAATTATGATTTTTTTCTCATGCTTTCTTTTTTTTCCTCCCTTTTGTCCTATGTTATCACATGTATCTCAGGAAAGGCCAAAGGACTGGAATTTAACCTGTGTCCCTCAGCAGTAAGGAAGGACACTGGTGGCCCTGCACAAGTCACTGCTGCCTGAGGAAATGTTCAGTGACGACAGACAGGAACCATTCAGGCCTTTGAAAGTGCAGAAGGAGACCTTTACGGATGCTCACTAGTACCAATTCAAGATAAAAACTAAAACAAAAACAAGACTATGGTAGAACATAAACAGGAAGGCGACCAAGCGCGACTGCATTGCCTTTTCCTGCTCATCAAGGATGTGAAATCTAAGAAATATTTGAAAGAAACATGCATGTTACACCAAAATCTAATATGTAAAGAAAGATACGGAAAGCCACTTAAAACCTTGGCAAATGACGCTTTTCATTGCTGCCCTCTAACTACGTGAGGCCTTTCACTGTTGAATTTAAGAACTCCCATGATACTCAGTGACAACAATTATTTGAGAAGCCTAATGATTCCTTATGTAAAGACAGTCTAAGGACAGTATGAGATTTCAAGCACGTGCTGTAAGGACAGGATAAAACAAAGTGAGAGAAAACTTGGCCTGTAGTCGTCTTTTTTCCTTACTAGATTATAAACACATTAAGGGTGGAAACTAGATTTCATTCATCTTTATACATTCCTGCCCGCCCCAGGAACCAACCGGAAGCAATAGTTATTAAACAAATTTTAAACTGAATCCTTCATTGATAAACTTTACAAGTGACTTTACCATTCTGTCCAGCAAAGACAAATCCTGATACTCATGTTGATCTCTCAGGAAACCAAAAGCTACAATGCCAATTATTAAATTCCTGTCTACCAGGTTACCGAAGTGTGGACTGATAGAATGCAAGGTGACTTACGAAAAGATTACTTAACTGGCATAAAATAAATGAAATAAAATATTCTCCAAACTCTGCCTAATTCTACCAGCTGAGCAATCCTTGAGGAAGATAATGTTTGTTTTTGTACATCTGCACAGCATTTTAAATTTGCAAAGGATGTTTGTATCCATTATTTAAATCATCTTTATAATATATGAACCTCTGTCAACATCCAAAGGCCCAGAAATCACAGAAAAAATGGTACCCTAAATGCTTCAGTGTTACTGTATACTAAGGAAATAGTAATTCCTCCTACTAAAAAAACAAAACAACAACAAAAAAGTTCCTCTCTCATTCTCATATAATTTGCTGACAGCTAATCAAACAGAACAGAACATGTATCAGAGTCTTAGGTCAATAATGTTCAAGGATGTATTCAGTTTTAATACACAAACACCTTTAAACTCACTGTCTCTAAATAAACACTATTGAAAGCCTGAAAACGAGAAAGAAAAAAAAAGAAAGAAACCAGCTATTATAAACATGCTTTATTTAATACTTTATTTACATGTGGTTAAATGTTTACCTACTTGCATGCTTCAAAAATCTGGATGCATAAAGAACTCCCTGGACCTAGGATTATTCTAACACAACAGCAGTAATATCTCCACAGGCACAAGAAGCTGGAGGGGGATGACAATCTCTATTTCAAGGAAAGCAATGTATCAACTGAGTTAACTATAAAATAGGCTGTCCTTTTAAAAAAATAATTCTGTATTATATTTCAAAAAGCAACAGGGAAACGTTGCTTTCACTGTTTATATTATCTATAATATTATCTAAATAGATAATATATAAACAAAATAGATAATATATAAATAACATATAGATAATATATAAGCACTAATAATAAACAATGCTGTTTTAGATAATATATAAACAACACTGAAGACAATTTAAATTACAAATAATAACTTATCCAAATGTAAAGTTTTAGGTGGTTTACCATTTTCACTGGGGAGACAGGCCTAACCTCACCAAAGCTTTAGGAGATGTCATTTTCCTAATTTGTTGGTTTGTTAACCCAATCTCACCAGTTTTCTCCTATCATTTTTAACACTCTAGAGGCAATTTACTTCCTATAAAGTATTACTTCACAACAAAGACGACAGAGCCTATAATTACTGATGGCAATAAATGTGTTCAATTCTAAAGGGGGGAAAACCATCCTTCCTTCCTAAAAGATTTCTTTCAAAATGGGATTAAGAAAAGAAGATATTTTACTTTCACTACGTGATGAAAAAAAAGGAAGAGGTATTAGATGTTGCTATAGTCTGAATGTTTGTGTCCCCCTAAAATTCATATGTTGAAATCTTAACCCCCAAAGATGATGGTATTAACTGGTAGGGCCTCTGGGAGGTACTTAAATCATGAGGGTGGAGCCCCCATGAATGGAATTAGTGCCCTTCAAGAGACACCGCCCGCCGCCCCCCCTCCAGAAATCCCTAGACCCTTCCATCATGTGAGGACACAGAGAGAAGGAGCCACCTATGAACCAGGAAGAGGGCCCTCGCCCACACGTGACCATGTTGCTGCCTTGATCTTGGACTTTCAGCCTCCACACTGCGAGGAAACAAATCTTGGTTATTTATAAGCTCCCCAATCTGTGGTATTTTGATATAGCAGCCCGAGTGGACTAAGACGATGTTCTCCCCAAAAGTCTGGCCCTTCAGTTGATTGTACCATGTACATGATGCTCTGGACTTGGTAAGCAGGTTCCACTTGACTAAAAAAGCTTGCCTACTAGAGGAGGTTTCCAACCGCGGGCCACAGCCCGCATAGAGTATGTAAGACAGACAGCCTCCTTGTTTGATATGAAGCTGTTCGTGATACCATGCCATCTCCTTTACCCGACTGCTTGCTTTAATGACTTACAATGCCCTTCATTATCACGATAATTTAATTATGTGGTTTATACTCTCCTCTAACCCTATGATACAGAGCACTAAAATTGAAAGTGCTAATGGTGTTTATTACATATTGTGGTGTTATAAAGATTGTTTCAAATGTCTTACTTTGTAGCTATTCAGAATATATTACATGTTGCCACTTAGATATTAAAATACAGAATTACGAAATGACTGTTAAAAATATAACTGGATAGACATGATCTTGATAACATATGAAATGGAGATTTGGCAATGAAAACTGCTCTACCTTGTAAATGTGAGTCCACTGAGTCAGCAGCTTCTAGAACTGCTGTATTTGTTCACTTTACAGCAATGACCCTAGTGTTCTGTTTTTAGACATTAGCAAATGGATGATTATCAGCAAAACATTAGAATGAGCCATGGAGGATAAAAAAAACTCGAAAACAACAACAAAAAACTCTTGTTCTCCAAGCCTTGGTTTCAGGGACCCCAACACCCACCTAAAGCTCAGGCAGGATGTGCAAACTTGAGGTCTGACTCATCATCTATCAATTACTGCATTGTACCTGGGCTCTGAGCCCTCTCACCTCTTTTTGTCAGCCATCCCAATTAAGCCAGCAGACTCAGGCAAGGTTTGACACATCAATTCTCTTATTCTTTTTACAAGAGTAAATACTAAGGAATACTAAGATGGAAACAGGGGTGAAGGAGGTTGGCAAGAACTAAGATGACAATTTCTCACAGGTCAGGAGCCAAGTTGCATACACTGCCCAGAAAGCAGCACAGTAAGACCACAGTCCACTACCACAACAAATGACGTGCACTTGCACTTGGTACTGAGAGTCAATAAAAAGTTCCTTTGCTTTAGTAATAATTCCTCTTCCAAATCTTTTTTTTAAAAATAACCTTTTTGTACATAATGATAATAGTTTGTAACCCATAGAATAAGAACCTATGAGTTCATGTCAAGATAGATAGATAGATAGAGAAAGGGAAGCTATTCCTTTCAGCAGAATTTCAACTAATAAATGTAGAAGGAATGATGGAAATAAAAAAATTACCAATTGGCAAATACTACAGTAATAACTGTTTCAGGCAAGAATCGTCAATGGATGCCAAAATTAATGAGCAAAAATATGGTGAGAAACAGAATATTTGCATAGTCTCCAAGTATCTCTCCACAAAATACTTATTAAAAACAAAAGGAGAAACAGTAACTTTACAGTGGAGAAAGCTAATACCCCTATAACCAAGAGATCAAAGTTATCAGTAATAGGAAAAATCAATATCACATGTCTTCTGATATGATGCACTGAGATGGACACAGCATCAACAATCTGGGTGTTCTGATGAAAAATCCATAATCTGAATCCAATCATTAGGAAACAAACCCTAATGGAGAGTTGTTCTACAAAATAACGAGTCAGCATTCTTCACCAAAAGTGTAAAGATCCAGAGAGACATACAAGGACTGAGAAACTGGTCCAGACTGGACACCAAGGAGACACGACAACCAAATGCAACATATGATCCTGGACCAGAAAGGAAACAAAAATGGGACAACTGGGGAAATATGAATAAGATCTGTAGATTACATGGTAACATTGTATTACTGTTAATTTTCTGATCTTCATTAATTGTACTCGTGGTTATGTAAGATGTTAACATCTGGATAAAGGGTATACGGGAATTCTTTGTACTGTTTTTTGCAACATTTTTATATGTCTGAAATTATTTCAAATGAAAAGTAAAAAAAAAAAAAACATTAAAATTGTATTTTTAATACAGTACATCCCCCCATTGTTTCTCTCCCTACTAATCCGCACCCCACTTACAGAAGTTAACAACTTGGTCTTACCTCAATTTGCAGCTCTTATGCCACAAATGCATCTTACATAGTATTAACTGGAATATTCCTCTTGCCCCATTGGGATAAGAGTATCATCTGTTCTATTCCATGAGCAAGAAGCATGTTCTTCAGGTAAGATTCACACTACATCCCAGGCACCTAGCTCAGTGTTGAATGAATGAACGAATAAGTGAATCCTTAGGGTTTATTTTTTTTTTTTTTGTGAGGAAGACCAGCCCTGAGCTAACATCTGTAGCTAATCCTCCTCTTTTTTTTGCTGAGGAAGACTGGCCCTGGGCTAACATCGTGCCCATCTTCCTCTACTTTATATGGGACGCCGCCACCGCGTGGCTGACAGGCAGTGCGTCGGCGGGCGCACGGGATCCGAACCGGCGAACCCCCGGCTGCCAAGCGCGGACTAAACCGCTGCGCCACCGGGCCGGCCCCTAGGGTTTATTTTTAAAAAATAAAAATTATAGGAAAAAAGACAAGGGGAATAGGACATGAAATATTCTTGACTGTTACATTATCAAGTTTTATGAATACTACTGAGTCAAGAAAAAATATAAGCCTTACTTTTGGAAAGTAGTTGAGTTTTGTTTTTTTGTCTTATATTTTTTAGTTTCCTATTTGTACAGCACCTTTCATCCCCAGCATTCATCCTTTATAAAAATTAACAATAACAGCACATCCTTAAGGCTAACATTTATTTAGGGCTTACTATGTGTCAGGAATCTAAGTACTTTACAGTCTTTCTTATGGAATCATCTTAATAACCCAGTGAAATGGACAGGACTATTATACTCCCCATCCCCTTACAGATAAGGAACTGAAGCTAAGTGCAGCTAAGTAACTGGCTCAAGGTCAGAGCAACCTCTACACAGCACATCTGATGCTGTTCACCTGGTCAGTGCAACTCCAGAACCCAGGCTCCCAGCCATGGCTCTCAACTGCCTCTTGTCTTGTATACACATCAATAAATGAAAAGGACATAAATCTTAAAAGGAAAAAAAAAACAGTTCAATTACTTAAAGTAACAGGAGGAAAACTGCTTAAGGGGCAGATGGCAACTAAATAAAACAAACACAAAGCTTCCATGTAAAATACCTTACCCACTTTAAATGTACGCAACTTTCTGCTTTTTTTTTTTTTGTGGGGATGACCAGCCCTGAGCTAACATCTGTTGCCAATCCTCCCCTTTTTGCTGAGGAAGACTGGCCCTGGGCTAACATCCGTGCCCATCTTCCTCCACTTTATATGGGATGCCACCATGGCATGGCTGACGGGCAGTGCGTCGGCGGGCGCCCGGGATCCGAACTCGCGAATCCTGGGCTGCCAAGCGCGGACTAAACCGCTGCGCCACCAGGCGGCCCCTCTGCTCTTTTTATTTTACTTAGTCACCCACAGCAAAAATTTCTCATGAAAAAATCTCAGCTTTGCCTCCTCTTCTAGTAAAGAGAGGGAAAAAATAAGGTTATCCTCGTCATTCAGCATAGGCTGGGGCTCTGGGTGCTTCTCAGAGCAAAGGGCACAGGGAGAAGGGGTGAGGCGGTGGGGGGGGTATAGGGACACTGGGGAGAACCCCAAGAGGGAAGGGGTCAGAGACATGGCGAGTGCTGACTCCTTCTCAATCAGGCTGTCATTCCCTGATGCCACACCCAAAAGCTGGTCACAATTTGATGCCCTAAAAACAGGTGACAAAACTGATAACTGAAGAAGCGGGCCAATATACACTAAACACACTACTGGAGTTTGTTTTTCTCAAATCCTTGCCCCAGGATGGGGGCAACTGGGCATAAGGAAGTGCGAGTCCACGTGTAGACAAAGGATTGTAGACGTTTCCAAGGCCTCTCAGATGCAGTGTCAGAAGCACGGATTTCGAGCCACGAGCTGAGTCCCACAACAGTGGCTGGCACTTAGTGAGCCCACCTTACTGTCACCGTTGTCAATACCCCCGAGATGCTGCTCCAGAGTAGACCCTTAGTAAATCTTTGCTGACTTACATTTAAAATAAAATGTGCTTAAATCAAAATATGATTATTTGGCTTGGAGTCATGATGACCCCAAGACCGAAGTGAGAAACTGCAGCTGACAGTCCACAGCAGATGAGGGTCCATGCAACCCCAAGCGCCCGAAAAGTGTCCATCCACAAATTATAGCCCCGACCGAAGGACTCTGCTGAAGAGGATGGGGAGAAACAGGCTCCACCAAAACAGGATTTTGTTCCAGAAGTGGCATCGCCTGTTTCCCTTTGTTACCATCAGCAAATCTAAGACACCCATACATCACACCTTTTGTTATGAGAAACTGGAATGTCTTTGGTGTAACACCTTCCTTTCCCATAGTACTTCTTTGTTTACGGTTCATGTTCATTTCCTTAGTGGTTGAAGACTTGGGGGACGTTTAGACACTTGCTGACAATGCTGTTCAAACAGCTTTAGAACTCTGTACACTTTTCTCTTTAGCTTTTTGCAGCAGCATCATATTCTGCACACATCACTGCCAACCTGTTTGGCATTTATTCCATTATATATATAATTAAATAGCATCTTTAAAAAGTCTGAATTTAGAAAACTAATTAAGAGATGGTTATTCACATTATAAAAGAAGACTCCTTTAAAGAAGGATTCACTAAAGCATTCTTTTCCAAGGCCCAATTCTCTCTGTGGTCTCCGTCTCACAGTTTAGCAGAGTGCAAAGTTTTTTATGAGGCATAGATTTTTAAACTACGGAGAAACCATTTAGGAAGGAGCACACATGATTATTACATAAAGCAAAGATCATCTCTCATATCACCAAATACTTACGGACCTGTACTAAGCGGAAGAATGTTTGCCTTAACTGTCAAGTTTCATTGTTCTCTTCCAAAAGCAACCTCTAAACTTGGTAGTGTGTGTCTCCCCCCAAATCTCCAATTTGTATAAAATCTGGGCCTTCCACAGGAGATATTTACTGCTCTTTCATTGAGATTTTAAAGATGTCATCTTTGTTTCCATGTTTTAGAGATCTGTGTAGTGAAGGGAGACTAAGATAGCTGGGTTTCAAAACCAAGTGGCAGAAACAGACAAATGTAAGATGAGCAAAAAGTGCTAGCAGCTTTTGGGGGGAGACAGGGACGAGTAAGTGAGCACAGGGGATTTTCAGGGCAGTGAAAATACTCTATATGATACTATAATGGTGGCTACGTATAAGTATACGTTTGTCAAAGCCCACACAATGTATAACACAGATGAACCCTAATGCAAACTATGGACTCTGGGTGATACGATGAGTCCATGTTGGTTCATCAGTTGTAATAAATGTGGCACCTGGTGCAGGGTGTCGACGGTTGGGGAGGCTGGTGGGGAGGGGTATGTGGGAACTCTCAGTACTTTTCCCTCAATTTCGTCCTGAACCTAAAACTTCTCTGAAAAATAAAGTCTATGAATTAAAAAAAAAAAGTGCATGCAGCATGAAATAGCATGGAGAAAGAAGAGACCGTTATTCACTGAGTTTGAGGAGATACTGGAGCCAGACCTGGAAGGAGGGAAAGGACTTGGGTCTGGATAAGAGTCACTAACATGGGAATGACAGAGAAGGGCTTCAAGAGACTAAACTGACAAGACTTTAAATGCCAGGCTGGGAAATCTGGTTTCTGTTTTGTGGGCAGGGAGAAGTCAGGGAAGGTTTTGAGCCAGGTGGTTAAAGATAAGGACCATCTAAGGATTTAGCTCCTTACTGTGTGGAATGGAATTTGGAGCAAGGATAAAGCCTGGAGGCCAGGAATCACAGTGCGGGCCTGAGGCCACGAGCTGGGGCACAGGATGTGGCGGTTGGGACACAGGAGGGGAGGGGGAAGGGAGGGGCTAAGAATGCTTAATTAAGAGGTTTTTGAGCCTTTGTGACTAGAACAGTGAAGCCATTACCGAAAATAGGAAATACAGAAAGAGAAGTACATTTAGGGTATGTAGAAGACGAATTATTTTGGGTGTGCACAGACTATTCATGTGGAGATGTCTGACATGCAGCTACAAATGTGGTTCTGACGCCAAAATTCTTCAGAAGTAATTGGCAAAGAAATATTAATTAAAGCTTCAGGAGGAGCTGCAGCTATAGGAACTGCTAATGTCACAAAGGGATTCATTCAGCGTGAAAAAGAAAATGGCCAGATTCTTCAGGAAGAGGACTCGGCAAAAGAGTCTAAAAAGGGGTGTTTAGAGATGGAAGAACCAGAAGGGAATAGCCAGTGTTCCCTCCTGGCCACACCTGGAGAAGTAGACACCTACCTCTATCATCACAAATAATTTGGTATGCCCCCTCTCCCTTCGTTGCAGGGTATAGATACCGTAAGCAAAAACTACACTGTTACTTTGTGAAAGTTTACAATCTAGGACAGGGAATACAGACATGTACTTTAAATTTGAAGTATAGATTTCCAAAATACAAGTTTGGGCTACAAGTATGTGGTAGATTGCATATTAATCATCCCCAGTGAATTGCACCTCCCTGTATCCACACCTTTATGTAGCCGTCTCCCACACTGACTCTGGTCTAAGCCATGAAGCTTGTTATGGGCAGTGGGATATCAGCAGATGAGACCATAAGCAGAAGCCTGACAAGTGCCTGTGCCCTGGGCTTGTCCTCTGGGATGCTGCAGCTCTGACAGCCCCAGCTGACCCTCAGACCTGCGAACAGGGCCATCGGGGACCATCCAGCTCCAGTGGATTCCCCAGGTGACTGCAGCCACATGAGTGAGACCAGAAGAACCCAGCAGAGCCTAGCTCGAAATGCAGAATTGTGAGCAGATAGAGTTTTTATTTTAAGCCACTAGCTCTTGGGGTGATTTATTGTACAGCAAGAAACAACCACTACCGAACATTTTAAAGGTAGGGGCAAAGCACATATATGTAGGGAGATGAGGAAGAATAAATGCGGAAGAAGTTTTAGGTTCAGAATGGAAGGTTATAGCTACATCTATATCTGTATCTGTATCTGTATCTGAATCTATATCTATCCGTCCCACAAAAGATTGAAAATGGCCCCGTGATTGGAATCCTGGACTGGTCCCCCTGCACTAAGGACCTTTCCCAGTTGGCTCTTTTTAAACTGTTATATTTTCACCTGTTGATTCTATCCATAATAATTTACATATATAGATCCTAGAATTGAAGAGCAGAAAGGACCTAGCGATGACCAACAGATGAGGAAATTAAAACCAAAGAAGTGACTCATTCCTAAAGCACCACAACTAATTACTTTTAGTGTCAAAACCAGAGTCAGAGCTGCTACCACTCAGCCCGATGTGCTGTGGGCTCTACAAACCTGCCCAGTCATAACCACACACTCTGCATGTTTGAGCCCTTATGGAGTCTATTCATAGATTCGCTGTCCTCCGGGAAGCCAGCTTTTCTCATGCCCTAGTACACACGGGACACATGGTCTCTTCTTTGTGCAGTCAGGCTCAGCGGTAGGATGGAATCATCCAGGGGTGCTCAGAGAAGCAACACCAAGCAAGGCAGGGAGCATGAAGTGCACTGGCTAAAAGGTCGCAGTCACCACGCTGCTGAGACAAGACCAGAACTCAGGCCATCGCCACCTAAGCAACCTCAGGAACAAAGAGCGCGCCGCCATGAAACCCCACAACACATGTTTATTAAACACTTAAGCCTCGGGGCACACCAAGTTTCAGGATGTACACTACTTGTTTACCAGGAGGGTCTCACAAGTACACTCTGAAACAGACATTTCTGATTCACAGGATGATTCAAATGAATAATTGGAAAATAAGTGCGAAGACAGTTTTATAATGGATCTATAAATGAACACCATCTCTGGAAAATTTGCCCTTGGGAGATCCCGCACGCTGCAATTTGGCTGGCTTATTCTCCCATCACCCTTCTTTCTGAACAGTCCCCTGGGACCAAGGCCTACTGTGGAATTTGCACTAATGATCCCAGTTGGGCTCCAGGAAGGTTGTATTTTGGATAATAATCTGCACTTTGAAGTAGGTTTCATCTCCCTGGTTGACTATACTTGCTAAGAATAAAGGCATTAGGTTTTGGTTTAAAAAATACCCCTATATGATATGAACTTAGGGATAGGGACATTAAAAGCGCATCATATTAAATGAACATTCATTTCTACCACACTGTCCCTTTTCTTTGAATAATCTCTTTACATCTCCCTATTAAGTTTCTATATGGCCATCCTCTTTGGTTAATTTGACATAAACTTATAGCATCTGTCAAGAACTCCTCTCCTCCCCTCCCCACAGAATCAGTTTTCCTGACTTCCTGTCTTCAATTATCCCTAAAGTATTTCATACTTAAATTAAGTATGAAACTGAAAGGAAGGGCAGGAAGAGTCCAGCACAACTCCTCATGTTCCTCCTTCCCTCTTCCTTTTTCCTACTTTCTCTTGATCTCAACTAAACATTTTTCAAAATAAACATTTTAAATAGAAATTGTCTATCACCATTCCTCTAGTGAACAGGGATCAATTTTTTAAAGGCAGGGGAAAAAAACCCACTTTTCTATTGTTATTCTATATTCAACCACAAAAAATTCTCTGACACACTTTTTTGGCTTTTGTTTTAAAACAATTCTGTGGGACCTTGAAGTTCAATGAAGGAGAAGGTCTAAAAATCATGATGCCTTGAAATATTTATTCCAGTATTTTTTTAAAAGATTAAAAGTATTATACCCCAGTAAGAATCTTTCTTGTAACTATTCACATTTTTTAATGTTCACAGATCCCCGGCACTTGTTTAAAAATAAATAAAAGTATGTTTGTTAACACCACCCCAAGGATGTGCTGTGACTAACAGGGTAGTTAAGCTGGAAGGTGTATTTTCAAGGCCATAGACACAGGCACCAGCCTATATCTTCAACTGGTGGCAGCAAAGTCAAATTAGGTTGATTATACTGATAGGAAAAACAACTACAGTCATGTGTGGCATAATAACGTTTTGGTCAATGACAGACTGCATATAGGACAATGGTCCCCTAAGATTAGCACCATACAGCCTAGGTGTGTAGTAGGCTGTACCATCTAGGTTTGTGTAAGTATTCTCTATGATGTTTGCACAACAAAACTGCCTAACAACTCATTTCTCAGATCGTATCCCTGTCATTAGGTGAAGAAAGACTGGTTTGGTTAATTTGACATAAACTTATAGCATCTGTCAAGAACTCCTCTCCTCCCCTCCCCACAGAATCAGTTTTCCTGACTTCCTGTCTTCAATTATCCCCTCCCCAATTATCATGGTTAAACACGTGGTCAGGAACGGGGGAGAGAATCCTCAATACAGGGCACCCACCAAATCAAAAACATGAGAGAAAAAGTATAAAGCATGTAAATCAGGCAATACAAGGCAAATATAGAAAATCCAATGAAGCCAAGAAAGAATACCTGAAGCACACTGAGGTAGTTTCAATCTTCTCCACGAAAGGAAGCAAACCAAAAAGTGCTCAGAGAAACCACAGCCAAAAACACCCTCCTTGGCTCCCCTGTTGACTTTGTACTTAAGAGAAATCAAAGGAAGTTTAAAAAGAATTTACATTTTAATTTATTTAGAGACACAAAATAAATGTATTTCTCTTAATTTCTCCATTCAAGAGTCAAGATTAAGAGCTTTTTTAAAAGAAAAAAAGTATGTATATCTCCTACTTTTATCAGGTCCAAACTGACTTGGAAAGGAGCAGAAAAAAAAGTGGATAATATACCCAGGAATACAAACTGATAAAAACACAGAGCATGCACCATCACAGGATACCCTACTCTAAAATTTCTTTAAAATTAGACCACAATTTTTCACAACACAAAATGCCTCTAATTTTCCTAATTAAAATTAAAATCGTCCTGAATGGATGATTTGCTACAGCTAAAAAGAAGGAGCCATAGCTTAAAATTGAACATCTTTCTTAGTGATCTCGTTCCTTTAACAAGCATAAAAGGATTTTTATGAACACCAGCAAAACTAAAAAGTTGTATTTAATTCACAGAAGCAGGAACAATTAGTCATGTAATATCTTCATATGCACAAATTCACAGTCCCTTCTTCAGAACACGCAGAACACATGAAGGAAATTACTATGCTGAATTTCATCCAACTTCCAGCTGTATTTCAATTTTCAAACTTAATTAAAACTGGCAGTTTTATTGAGAAGAATCACATTTCAATCAAATGGGTGTGTTGCCTTTTTTTTTAAGAAGAGGCAAAAGAAAAATCAGGATGTCCCAGGCAAAGGATTAACAGAGCTTTGATTAGAATTGAAAGCCACGAGTAAACAGGTGTTCTGAATTACCACTTTTATTAAAACACAATCCTTTACATGAAGCTCACTGGATTTTTTATTAGTTCTAGAATAATGAAAGAAAATGTTTGTTTGGCTTAACATAATAGGGACTCATAACTCATGGAAGAATGATGATGCTATTACATCCGGGAAATTCCCTCCTTCAGCACCCAGCTTGGTAGCACCAGGTATTTTAGAACCAAAAGAAATCATGGTAACAATCAAGAGCTCTTTTTACAGACAGAAGAGCACCCCCAGCTATGGGGCGGGGCAAAATGAGAAATGAGATTCATCCCCTAGAAGTGTCAGCTTGTTACCAACACAAGGTCTTTTTCATGGGGATGACGCATTACATGAAAGAGTTTAAGGGGCAGCAGAATTGGCTGGAAGGATAGCAGCTGTGGCAGGAAGACAGGCTGGCGGAGACCCACTGCCCCACAAAGGGCCCAGGGAGTGGATTATGCTGATGCTGTGTAATAAGGCAGCCCTCCCAGTGACCTGGGCACCGCCTTGGGGATTTGCCTGCCCTCTTCATGGAGTTCTGCTGAAAGAGACAATTATGGACACATCCTAATATTCAGGCTTCTTGCTAGATCCAATTATTTACCTTCTTTCTCATCCTGTGGGAAAATGGAATCTAGACTCCAATGATTGACACTAAGTTGCTTAAACATGGCTCAGTTTTGTATTCCCTAATGCAATGTGGAAATAAAGTACGCAGCTGAGACAGAGGAGAAGCAGTTGTAGTTAGATGAAAGAGAATGATTTTTAATATTCTATATAAACATATGGCAAGGATGGGGAGCCTAATGAGAGCTAGGGGAAAATTATTAAGCAAAATAGCAATAAACAGTTCTAAGAACCAAGAGAAAGATTTGGAAAAAAACATATAATTTTATTCACATTCCACCTTGAATAAATATTTTAATGCCTCTATCTTACATGATCAAGCCTTTATCAACTAGACAAATGGCAATATATGCTTGTGAAACACAGTGTTTTAAAAACTTACCATCATAAATCTTACTGTAAATTTATTATATTCCATGATAAATCATGCTGTGGACAGAAAGCAGTTTTAGATTTGGAGGGTACTCTGCAGACCACCTAATCTAACTCCCTCATTTTATAAAGGAAGAGACTGAGGTCCAAGGTCATTCATGGAAAAGCTGGGCGAAACCTCTGGACTCTGACCTCCCAGCCAGAGGTCTCTGCTTTTACCCAGGGCCCGCATGAAATAGTCCTGAGCTTACCAAGGCCGCTCTCTGCCACTACAAACACTGTCTCCAAAAATGGATCCTCGGTAGATCACATTAAGGTGCTGACTTTGACGTAAGAGGTGAATTTCTGTTCTCTTCAAGAGACCTCATTTTTACTCATTTAATGCATACTCAACCCTCTCTTTTAAATGTCCAGCTCACCACCCACATCCCTCCCCACACCCACCTGGCTACCACAGGAGTAAGGGTTAGATATACTGTGACCCCATTCCCTGGCCATCATAATTCCCTATTTCTCACCATAACTGCCCTGTCCAGTGCTGACCCGAGCCCCAAGCAAGTCAATGAGCCTTCTTTCCAGGGTTGGACTAGGGACCTTCAGGCTGGCTTCTGCCAGTCGAGTGATGAGATATAAAGAAAGGAGGCCGTGACCATCCTCCACAACTTGGCTTGGAGGAGACAGAGGTGCTGATGGAAGCAGGGACGAGAAACAGAGGTCCTGGCAGCATCTGCAGCCCCAGTTCCCACCGTGCTGCAGGCTTTGGCCTCCAGAATGCACCCTAATATCCTGGAGACAAAGCCCTCTTTTTGCTTAGCTCGATGTGGGTGTAATACTTAATTGTGTAATTAACCCAGGTAAAACACTTTTAATTTCATGATCAGCTTTCCTGAGAACAATGAAAATCCTGGCAGTGCCCAATCACAGATCAACAAAGAGCACTACATCTGGAAGCCAACTTTCCAGGAGACACAAGGAAGAAACAACTTCTCTGTTTTCTGCAGGCTGGCTCTTTGGCCATGAAGGACCCACCTCTGGGGAGGTGACGTTCCTCTCAATGTAGACAGTGCTTGTCCCCCAAATGAGGCTGGAGAAAGAGCCAAGAGGAGAGGGAGAAGGGAAGGGAAGATTAAGATTTCCTCTATATTCTTACTTCAGAAAATAATTCAGATAGTCTTCCACCTCACACAAAAGAACTTAACACCAGAGCTAACAACTCATATTTTGCTTGCCTTTTGCTTCTAGTTATCTTGTACTCATCTAATAGGTGGTGGTTTTAAGTACTACAAGTATTTTTCTTACCAACAGCCTGGAGCTCTGAAAGACAGAAAGCAGATTTGTTTGGATGGCAGAAAATCAAGACCACCCCTACTTCTGCTGCGAATAATTGTTTGGAATGCCATCTGTTTATCAGAAAGTAAAAGCTACAGTGTATACACTGAGTTTCTAACTTACGAGGGACACTTTCTCTTCCCCTTGGGAACCTAAGGTGGGATCTCCACACTCTCTTTATACCCACCTGCTGAGTTTGAGAATTCGGAATGATCCAAAAAAGAAAGATGAAGATTAGTTAGTTAGATCATTCTTGAGATAAATTGGCTGATATATTTTCCTCAATTACTGCCTTCTGTGTATGTAGATTGAGTAGAACTCCCACTCTTCTCACAGAAAAGAATCAGCAGGAAAAAAAAAAAAAAAACAGGACGAAAGTTGCCCAGGCTATAAACTCGGCTGACCCATGGATGTTTTCTCTCCTTAAAACAAATAAACAATATTGTTTACCTATACTACAAAGTTTTTTCAAACAAGGATTGAAACACACTTTCTAAAAAGAGGCTTTATTGCTCTCTGGCAAAAGCAGACTAGGAAACACAAGGTCTCATAACTCCTATGACCATTACTCTTCTCATTGGTCCTGGGCTTGAAGAAGCCCGTGAAGAGTGTGTCTATGTGCCCACAGGCCACTGTCTGTAGCACAGCCCAGGGAAGGAGAATCACATTCTGTCTTTCCAGATAATTCGGTATCTAAATATTGTGTGTATGTGTGTTTTCCTGCTTTGTCTTAAAGTAGATGTGTCATTATTTTGTGAAATTTGGGTTAGAGGTAGAGAGAGGGATACAGGTAAGAAAAAAAAAAAGGCATCAGGAGGCATGAGTTAGAGATAACAAGCACTCCTGGGATTTGACAGTCGAGGCACCCCATCTTGAACCCCATCTGATCTATACAATGCGGAAGACAATCATTCAGAAAAAAAATGACCATAATTCCATCTGCCTTCAATTAATTACATGGAAAAAACAAAGTGACTGGTATGATGGTTGACAGGGAACGCTTCCTCCCACAACTAGCCAGCTCATCTTTGTTCCAAGTAACAAGGGAATTGCCCCGAAAGGTCACAGAGGACTTTCGGCACATGGGGTCCATTGAGGAAGCTGGCACACTAAGCCACAGTAAATGACCCAACAAAAATATGCTACTGACAACAGGTATATGCCATGACCCTTTGGGATTTTATGCAACAAAATCTTCAGTGAGTCACAGGAGAATTCAGCATTAGTCCTGGAAGCAGAGGGCTGAGAACAACAAAACAAAAACAATGTGTGAAAAAAAAAATAAGAATTATGTTCCAAGAAAAGCATTTAGAAGATAAAAATATCAAGAACATCTCAGCCATATCTTTACTCCTAGTGAACCATCCTTATCTAAAAACCTTACTGAATCCTTTCCTACATCTACCCACCCGTCTAGGCTGTTCAAATTTGATCTCTTTCCTTCTCAAAGCCATCCTGGGATATTCTAGCTCTGACTAATTTTCCTTCCAGTCTCTGGGCCCCTGGAGGACATTTAACAGACCGTTCAGTGTGTTTATATGTAGAGTTTTCTCTCTTTTTCTGCAAAGGTTGTATCTTAAAGTATAATGAATAAATAAAAAGAAAAAAAAATTAGGTACCAAATAATGAGTGATATTATACAGAAAATATTCAGACAACTGAAAAACTAGCACTCATTTGAAAAGAGGGGCACTTCTGTGTAATACAGTCATTCTGTCAATATTCTGTTAGCTGACATTAAATGGCCTTCGGGTTATTACTGTATCAAAGAAGAGGAAAGTAACGTAAAGGAAATTTCTTCCACGGAACAGCTTCTTTTCATTATTCCTCTTATTCAAATTTTACGAATATCTTTGAAAATCTTTAACCACTTGTTCCAGACAATGAATGTTCTGCCTCTTCTAAGTATTTTCCCTCAGACTGAAAAACACTCATTAATATTTGACTCTTTCCTGTCATTTCATACATCTCTCTGATTTTATGGGAGGGACTCTGAAACACTTGATCTTTTTTTTAACACAGTTTATCTCCAGGAAGAACAGGAAACCGATTAACCACAATCAAACATAAAAAAATTCCCTTGTTCTTGTGGTCTGAAACAGGCGCATTTTCTTCACATGCTTCAAGGCAACAAATAGAATTGAATGTAACTATTTAAAACACACTCCAAGCATAACAAGCAAGAAGTAGCTTTGCCAGACCACAATGTCTTTGAGAGATCAATTTGGCCAATAAAGACTGGAGACTATACACATTCCTGAAATAAGAAAGCACAGAGATATTTGTGATCATCAGAATGTAGCCCAAAGACATCTGCTTGGGGGCAGTAAGCACATACCAATATCTCACCTTCAAGAATGAATCCTCTGACTTCCCTCAAAATCTCATTTTTACAAGTCAGAAAGCACTGATAAAAATAATTCACTAATGTAGGCATTGTAATATTTTCATTCACAGTTCTAATATGAGTTTAACTATATATCATTCAATTTTTCAGAATAAAAATTTCTCCAGAAATTCTTGCAGATGAAAGATTGAGTGTGCATTTGTTTAATGGATTCTCTAGAAGGCTTTGCCAAATTCTAAACGTTCCATCAAGCAACTAATGAATAATTTAACATTTTCCCGTATTCCACTGACTATCAGATGGGTCTGTAATGTCTCTAAGTTTCTTTGTCCTTTGAGTACAATTTTTCTATTCAAAAGAGGAAGTTTCTTCATTAAGTTCACATTTTAAAATATTAACTTGGCTATCAAATGAATCATCTTCCACACAAAAAGGGGAGAGTGATTGGAATCACTGTTGAATTTGAGAGAAGACCCTGCACCAAAATACATGTCAAATTGCCATTTATTTTCTATGTACGTGTCATGTCACATCTGGTATAGAGCAACATATCTGGCCACAGCATTATAAGGAAACATGCTCCCTGTCCTCCAGGAGAATAAAGTCACTCGAGAGTTGATGCTGCCCACTCAAGGAAGCGAGAAGGTTGAGAGCCTGGGGAACGGAACATAAAGAATGTACACAGGGATGATGGTTAATTTGAACACACTGACCTACTCACCTGCGAGATGTGAGCATGCACACGAGCGGTAACACCAGGAGGAGGGTCCATGGCTACATAACGGAACAGACTCACTCGGTAGGAGGAATAAAACATAAGCGCAGCAGACCCCTTGGTGACGTGCATAGTGCATGAAGGAAGGCCGGCCCTAGGCAAAATGCTTAAGCAGATTCATTCTTCAGCAAACCACCACCAGCCTTCTCTGTATTTTTCTTATGACCTTTCACACCACCCTCCCCTCCCACGCAGTCACAAAAGGTCCCTGTATCTCCTGAAGGAGACGATCAGGAGTACCCAGTCTCACTGTTTACACCTTGTCTGTGTTCATTCATCCCCCCACCGCCATTAGTCAACAAACTCCTTGGGGATAGAGGCTACTTTCCACCCCAGAACCCATCCATGGGGTTTGGTTCAATAAACATTTGTTCAGCTAAATGAACATGCCACCCAACCATGCCCAAAACTTCTCCCCCACCAAAACTGTCCTGCCCTGTGCCCCACACTCCCTTGGGGTCTTCCCAGGTGACAGCTGATCTGACGATCTGTCGGAGGAATGTATCAGTGGGTGTAAATGTTTTGCTGTCAGGTCACTGATTCTTTCTTAGCCTCAGTTTTCTCAACTATAAAATGGAAATAGAAACATCTGCCCTATATCCTTCACTGTGAAATATCAGGGTACACTATAATAGCACTATATAAATGTGAGGTCACATTTTAGCTAGATTTTGTTAACAATCTGGATTTCTGGTCTCAAAAGTATAGTCTCTCATTTAGGTATCACTCTGGCATGTCAAGACAGTAACGTAACAGAAACAAATTCATTCTTTATTTTAAATTAGCTTTTCCAGGCATGGTTGAGCTGCCAGCAGAACTGGACACATGAATCAATCTCTGTAGTTTTTAAAAGTGGTTTATTTTCAAAAACAAAAATATTCCCCATAAACTCAATGAACAGGTTCCTCTTTTTGGGAAGACACTGATTTTACTTGAGCTTTCTTACCTATCTATTCCTGGCTGTTGCTGCTCTAGCTGACTGCTACAAGTTAGAGTTGTCTAGGCTTGGCCCTCTCCTGCTACATCCTCTCCCATGGCTCGCTCTTCCACTGCATCCTCCCTATCTCATCTAGATGTGACAGCTCCCAGATTTGTGATCCAGCTCACACCTTCCCTCTGAGCTCCAGACTTCTGTATCCAATGGCTTTCTCGACATCTCCTCTTAGATGGCTCAAAAGCCCTCACTACCCAGTTAATTATGCCAGAAACCAGGGAATTTTATTCTGGACACTTCTTTCATCTTACTCCGCACACCCAATCACTCCCTGAGTCCTGAAGGGTCTGTTTCCCTAAATATGAGTCCAGAACTCTCTTTCTCTCCATCTCCACTGCCACCACCCAATCCAAGCCACTCCCACTGCTTACCTAGTCTGTCTACCACTGCGGCTCTTCACTGGCCTCCTGGCTTTGGCTCCTTCCCTCCTCCAAGCCACTCCTTTAAAGACACTCATCTGCTGTCACTCTCATACTCAAATGATGACTTCCAATTGCTTTTAGGAAAAATCCTTCTTGTGACCTCAAAGCCCTGCCTGACCTGACTGTATCCAATTCTGCAGCCCTGTCACCTCCCACTCCCTCACACTGGTCTCTCTCTCCTACCAACAAACCTCAGGTCTCACCCCACTTCCTCTGCCTGGAATTCTCTTACCCACCCCACCTCCTGCTTCACCTGGAAACTCAACCCCACCTTCAGGCCTCGGCTTAAATGCATCTTCCTTGAGAGGCCTTCCTGGCACCCCACTCCACATCCAGTTTTAGATTAAGTCCCCCTATTGCTTATTCTAAGCATTGTGTACATGTCCTTTCCAGCCTCATCAGGATTGTCATTATTGCTATTTGCGTGTTGTTTAGTGCCTGTCTCCCCTCGACAGCAAACCCCATGAGAGCAGACCAGGACTGCTGTTTAGTGCTACCCCAGGAGTCAGCTCAGCCAAGAGCAGAGCAGCGCAGGCACCCTGGCGACTGCTCATCCCCAATTTCCACCTCCTTATTTCATGCCTTCCTGCACTGCTGAGCCTTGGGGGCTAAAAATCACATTTCTCAAACTTCCTTGCCGCTAGCCATTTGGATATAAAATCACAATTCCCAACCTCTGGCTCAACCGAGAGCTGCTTCTTCAGCATCTGCAAAGACTTCCTGAGCCACTATTAATACCTGCTAATACATTTAATTCCTTATCATCTCAATCAACTTCAGCACATTCTGTTTTCTATCCTTGAACCCTGACTCACGCAGTGCTCAACACAGGTTGAATAACCACCGAATATTCATGAACAAATTCATAAACTACACACACGACAATTTTTAACTATCCACTTTAGCAACCGCCTTACAGACCACTGAATTGTGACATTTTGTGGGGTGACTCTTTGCAATGTCTTCAGAGTGATCAACACTGTGGTTCTAATTCATGTAATAACTAAAATCAGAAAGTTTAAATATCTACGATAAAAGACGTCAAGCATATTATTTTATGGACCTGAAGGTCACATTTGCTTTTAAAATAGTCAAATGTGTTATGAAAACTAAAAATCAAAAAACTCTATCACCGTGATAAATTCAGTGTTATAACTCAGGTTATATTTAATGTGTACAACATAGGGAGACGGAAAATATTTGTTCAATGAATATACAAATACTTCTCAACTGAAAGTGCTGCTCCTTGTTCTACTTCAATACTGCTTTAAAATGTTTATGAGAAAGGGCCATCCCAGGGGAGATGAATCATACTGTGTGTAAGTTAAGTTCAGGGCCACACCAAGGATAACTCTGAGACAAAAAGTACCATTTTAAAGAACAGATAAGGAAGAATGTATGGAAAAGGAGGAAAGTCCTCCCCTCCTGCCTCAGATATGGGGGGCGGGGGGGGGGCATGGGAGATAAGGAAATGAAGCAAGGCAGAATATGTTCTGCAAATAAAAGCCACTTCCTCCTCTGTTCTCCCCACCCAGTCACGCTGAGGGATCCCCTAAGACCCTGGGCCACACTGATGAGAAAAACTTACTCTCAAACTTCTAAATCTTTTTGTCTTCTCTGAATAAGCCAGTGTCACTGGGGAAGTGAACGTTTAGCATCAACAGGCGAACAGGTTCCATCCACCTATCTTCATCCTTCTCTTCATGACTCAATTCATGAAGCGATCCCACAGATCCACAGTGTGTGTGCTGGCCGGGTGTGAGACAGACAGAAAAGAGGAAGACAGTTCCTACCCAAAAGCAGCTTAGAACTTGGTGGTTCAAGAGCTGCATGGAGCAGTGGACACCTCTTCAGGTGGCTTAAAGAATCCTGTTGGGGGCCGCGCGGTGGCGCAGCGGTTTAGTCTGCGCTTGGCAGCCCGGGGTTCGCCGGTTCGGATCCTGGGCGCCCGCCGACGCACTGCTTGTCAGCCATGCCCTGGCGGCGTCCCGTATAAAGTAGAGGAAGATTGGCAACGGATGTTAGCTCAGGGCTGGTCTTCCTCACAAAAAAAAAAAAAAAAAAGAATCCTGTTGTGAGATGGGGCTCTGGGAGTTCTGTAATTTCTCTACCAATCTGACACTCCAAAAGCTAGTGGAAACTTGGGAAAAGGTCTGTGATCTGCATAACTGACAATCTGTAGTTCAGTATTAATGCCAAGATGAAACAGCTGTAGCCTCTGAAGTGACTGTCCATTTGGTAAATGGTGGGATTTCTGGTGAGTGCAGGAATGTCCCTGCTTGCCTACAGGGCAGAGATTTAATAATACGGAAGAAAGGAACCTCCCCGGCTAGGGCTTCTGGAATGAGAAATGACTTTCTGCTGGGTACAGGTGCCCAAGGCATTCATATTTCCAGTTTAATTTTGGAAAACAGATGCTCCTGTAAATTTTTCAGGAAAATTTAATCTCATAATTATTTCCAGAAATGCTATGAAAAAGTTCCTGAAGGATGAATTACTTTATTTCCTCGTGTTCAGTAGGTCAGTCATTCAGCACTAACTGAAGTTCCCTCTAGGAGAGAAATCAACAATTAAGGAAATGGAAAACAGGGCTCTCACTTTCCAAGAATTTACCGTGTGAGGAGAAAAACAATGCAGAAAAATAGATACAGCAGACAAATGATTCAAATCACAAAGTATAAAAAACTATGAATTAGAGAATCTTAACAACTACACCTGTGAAAGGCGTTCTTAACATGCGCTGTCAGAATTGAAAAAAAAGGTGGTGGGAGGGAAGGTGCATAACTAGACTGAACAGTACTAGTTTAGATGTCTCTGGAAGGAAACAAAGTCTTCAAAGAAAGGTAAGCTTTAAAGAGATGCAAGGGTGGTCATTCATGTAATTCTCAGCAAAGGATCTGGTCCTATTACTGGTTGGTGGTCAAGTTCTCCTAAATGTTTGCAGCAACACGGTGCCATAGAAAGTAAACTGATCTGATTATGTAATCCTAGGCAAGTTAGAACCTCTGAGCCCTCTCTCCACACTTTGAAATAGGGATTATGATATCATCTGGCTACATCACAAGGTATCAAATGAGACATGTGTGAGTGCTTCCAAAACTGTGAAAGATTATGCCTGTGACTTTTCAAATTAAAGAAAGCCAAAGAGGAAGGCTATGGCAAGAGCAGGCTATGGCTTTGCCAGAGGAGAATGCAGGGGAAAGAAATGAGTGGACTAAGGAAACAGGGCCTCATAAGAGGGAGGAGAGCAAATTCCTGTAGGGGAGGGAGGAGAAGGGGCATATGCAAGAGAAGCTGATGGAGGTTCTGGAGAGCCACCAGGGGGAAAAAGAACGATTTGACCCAACACCGAGGGGCCAGAGCTCCGTAGTTTTTAAGGGAAAGATGCGTTCTTAAATCAATGTGATAGGCAATGTGGAAATAACTTCACAACATGCATTAGAGAGTGGGTATTGCTTCCTTTCACTCGATAATGACTGTGCTGAGATGCTAGCAAGTAGCTTGTTAGGAACATCTCTTAAGCAGTGTCTTAAAACATGTCCCTACATGCCAGACACAGTGGTTCTAACTTAGATTATACCTGCTATCACTGCTCCTGTGTCTGCAGACATGGATGGTGAAGGCCTTTGTGACTGCTGCCTTGAATTTGAGAAGTGTGGTAACTCATGTTCTGTCTTTGCAGAAGCCTGTTGCCCCACGTTTCACACGCTGTCTCTTGATTTAGCCTGTTCACAGCTGTGCGGTCTTTTTTATTTGTTTTGAAAATACAGGTGAATCTAAAGAACAGAGGCAACCACATAGGATTTTGATGTATTTCTTTCTAGGCTTTTGGGTTCTAAGTGGTTTGCAGATGGCTGAGCTCATACAGTAAACCCTTCTGTAGCCTAGTTTTTCTCATTTAAAAATTCTTCAGAATATTTTAATGAGTAGGTGCTCAGTAACCGATTGAAATGTGAACATGACTAAATGGCTAGAAAATATTCTAACATGCATCTGTACCATAATTCATCTTTTCTTTTTTAACGGTGTTGAACCACTCCCCGGTATTTCGTCACATTCATGACTTGTTCAGGACAAGAGTTTAGTTTCTCGGTTCCTTTCTCAAGCTGAGAGCTCTGTCTATTGTGTACTGTTGCATCATTCCACTGGAGACTCACAAAGGGCTGGAATGGACACCATCAATTCTGACAACATTAGCATCACTGCCATTAGCCTCATTAGCATCTTGGGAAAGTCAAACCAAGGATCCCACCTCCTTAAGGGTCAAGTTCACATCCATCTGCTCTATGAAGCACTGATGCGCCAATCACTCCAGCCCTCGCTTATGTCCTTCTCTCAACTCCTACAGCACATTTAATGAATAAGTAATCATTCCCTAATTGCTTAATGTCACATTATTTTTTTTTTCTCTTGGATTAGTCCTGCCTCCTTGTGATGGACACCCACTGCTCTTGCTACTCAGCATCCATTCAGCTCCTTCTGGTGATGGTGTCCCATGTTCTTACCTGCCACACCAGCCCTTCTCTGACTCCCAGCCCAACTCCAGAAGTGGAACATGCCAACTGTGCCCAAGAAATAAGTGCTTTCCGTTCCCCCCTGGACATGGTGACTACATCACGGACAGACACATGACCCGATTTGGACCGGTGACATTCAGTCCCAAGACTTCTATTTATTAGAGGAAGAGACACTTTCCTGCTGGACTCCATGATGAAAAATGTAGGGCTGGGGCTGTGAGGCTTCTTGCTACCACAAGGGGTGAAGATAAAGCAAACACGAAGACAGTGGAGTTGAGATAAAAAGAATGAACCAGGAAGTGGTAAATTCTGTGAGCCTCAGACAAATGGATTTTTGTACACATGGGTCAGTTAGCTTCTTTCTTGATTAAACCAGCTTGAGTTATTTTCTGTCACTTGCAAAATCAATTAAAAAAAATAAAGTCCTAAATCATTTGCCAATTAGATTTTAAGCTCCCTGAGTTTAAGTGTCCTCTGGTTCCAAACAGTACCAAGAGGTGTTCAATGTACACCTTGGGTCTGGGTCCGTGTTTTATTTCGCTTTGTTCTGTCCCAACACCTAATACTGTGATGGACACATCGAACATCTGTTACTTCTCAGAACTCAGGCCTCCAACTGGAATAAAACCCTCTCCTAAGCATCAACCCCATCGCAGCCTGCTGGTGGGGACAATGTTGTTGGCAGGGCAGTGCTTCCTGCCCTCTGCATGTCCCTCCAGATGTCCAGGAAGAATAGCTGGGAATAATCCCAGATCACTCGGGGCAATGAGTGATTTTTAGGAACACAGCACCCGTCTTCGGTCAACACCTCCAAAATTCAAGGAACTAATATTTGTCTTTTCCAGGAACTTCTTATTTTTTACTTTTGTGGGTTTAAAACAATTTCTCCAAGAGCCATGTCAGATTTTTCTCTTCACCTGAAGCATCTCCAAAAGAAATGCCTTTAATCTCCATACTCCAAAGCAAAAAGACCTGTGTTATTGAAAGACTATTTTGACCAAAACAGGAAACAAAAAAACTAAAACTAATTTAGATTCTATGGTAGTAAACATTAAGTGTCTTTATTCTTTTTTTCTCTTTATTGTGATAAGAACACTTAACATGAGATCTACTCTCAACAAATTTTAAGTCTACAATACAGTATTGTTAACTATAGGCACAATGTTGGACAGCAGATCTCTACATCTTGCTCTTGGTTCTTTTCTTTTCTTTCTTTTTTGGCTGAGGGAGAGTTGCCCTGAGCTAACATCTGTTGCCAATCTTTCTCTTTTTTTCGGTTGAGGAAGATTGCCCCTGAGCTAACATCTATGCCAGTCTTCCTCTATTTTGTATGTGGGACGCCGCCACAGCATGGCTGACGAGTGGTGCAGGTCTGTGCCTGGGATCTGAACCCGTGAACCCCGGGCTGCTGAAGCAGAGCACCTGAACTTAACCACTATGCCATGGGGCTGGCCCCCTTGCTCTTTGTTCTTAATATAAATGACTTCTAAAAGAATCTGCCCACCAAAGAAAACAAGGACCTGACAACACAATTTGAATTTTGGAAATGTGTTCTCTATCACATGGAACTCTTTGAAAGGCAAGAAAAAGCTGAAAGTCCAGGCATGGGATGAAAGAGAATAGATGAGAAAATTGTTATTAATACTATGGCTTTTAAATTGGGTGCAATCGTGCCAAATTTTGGATCCAGTATCTTTTTTTTTTGATGGACATAAAGTAGCGCTACTGCAAAATCATTTTCAAATCGACTCACAAATGGGACCTACCTATTTTTTGGGTTACAAATCCTACTGAGGCCACTACTACAGAAATATGTGGCGCCAGAAGCACAGACAGGAAAAGAAACGTGTAATTTTTTCCAAGCAATCGGCTATGAATAAAATGCAAAAATACTTCACTCACCTCTGAGGGAAACTGTTTTCTATAAACTTCTCTTGTTGATCTTTTCAGAATTAGACTTTCAAGGGTTTGCTCTACTTTGAATATTTTGCAGCAAAATGTCATGCCACAATATAAATCATTTTAGAAAAATATTGCCAATTAGAAAATGTAACAGTTATAAAAAACGACTCAAAGTGTTGAATGTGACATAAACTGCAATGAAAGATTTATTCCTGGAAAGAATTGCAACACTTTGAAATGTAATACCATCTTTAACACTTGAACTACACGCACTGGTGGAGAAATCGACCATGACGTGAATGTTTTATATACATATAGGAATCTAAGGACTTTTAAAAAATACACATTAAACCGACGCAAGTACATTAAAAAGAAAAACAAGAAGGAAAATAGGTTTGAACTACCAAAATACACTGAGACAGTGAAAATAACTCAAATTCAAGAACCACAATTAGAAGAAGTTCCATACCGACTTGCTTGGGGAAAAAAACTTAAATACATGAGAAGTTATTTGACTAGATTTTTACCAAATCTCCTCTCTCTTCAACCCACTGGGATTATATAGTTGCTATGTAGCAAAAGATCCCATAGGAATGGGAATGAAGACATCCTCCTTTTTTTTTTTTTCTACTTTTTTATTGATGTCTTAATAGTTTACAACACTGTGGGGTTTTAGTTGTACATTTTTGTTTGTCCGTCACCTTGTGGATGTAACCCTTCACCCCTTGTGCCCACCCCTCACCCCCCTTCCCCTTGGTAACCACCAATCAGTTCTCTCTGTCCGTGTGTTCACTTATATTCCATATATGAGTGAGTTCATGCAGTGTCTGTCCTTCTCTCTCTGGCTTATTTCACTTAACATAATACCCTCTAGGTCCTTCCATGTTGTTGCAAATGGGACAATTGTGTCTTTTCTTATGGCTGAGTAGTATTCCATTGTAGGTATATACCACATCTTCTTTAACCAATCATCAGTCGAGGGACACTTGGGCTGCTTCCACTTCTTGGCTATAGTGAATAATGCTGCAATGAACATAGGGGTGCATACGCCTCTTGTGATGGTTGATCTCATGTCCACTGGGTAGATACCCAAGAGTAGGATTGCTGGATCATATGATATTTCTATTTTTAATTTTTTGAGGACTCTCCATACTGTTTTCCATAGAGGCTGCACCAGTTTGCATTCCCACCAGCAGTGAATGAGGGTCCCCGTTTCTCCACAACCTCTCCAGCATTTGTTGTTATTTGTCTTTGTGATTACAGCCATTCTAACCGGTGTAAGGTGATATCTTAGTGTAGTTTTGATTTGCATTTCCCTGATGATTAGTGATGTTGAACATCTTTTCATGTGTCTATTGGCCATCTGTATCTCTTCCTTGGAAAAATGTCTGTTTGTATCCTTTGCCCATTTTTTGATCGGGTTGTTTGTTTTTTTGTTGTTCAGTTGTGTGAGTTCTTTATATATTATGGAGATTAATCCTTTGTTGGATATACGATTTGCAAATATTTTCTCCCAGCTGGTGGGTTGTCTATTCACTTTAATCCTGGTGTCATTTGCCTTGTAGAAGCTCTGTAGTCTGATGAAGTCCCATTTGTTTATTTTTTCTTCTGTTTCCCTTGTCCGAGTAGACACGGAATCTGAAAGGATGCCTTTACGACCGATGTCAATTCGTGTACTGCCTATATTTTCTTCCAGGAGTTTTATAGTTTCAGGTCTCACTTTCAGGTCCTTAATCCATTTTGAGTTGATTTTTGTGTATGGTGATAGAAGATGGTCTACTTTCATTCTTTTGCATGTGGCTGTCCAATTTTCCCAGCACCATTTATTGAAGAGACTTCCCTCTCTCCATTGTAAGAGACATCCTCCTTTTTAATTAATTCTAAGCTGCTATCCTAAACCCAGCAATATCCTAGGCCTTTTACATACATTACCTTATAAAGTCTGCAGAACAATTCCATTAGATATGAAGTTTTATCTTCATTTTAAAGAAGAGGAAACTGAGTTCAGAAAAGTTAAATCACGTGCCTGAGATCACAAGGTCGTACTTACTCTCACAACAAAACCCATAGCTTTTCATGTCCTTTTGATAAGGGCTCCATAAGGCCCCTAAGCAGATCCCCAGGGTCCTTGGGGCTGCCTGGGGCAGCTCAGCACCATGGAATGTGCACCAACCAGAACCCAGGGGATCTGCAGTTGGCCCTGGCTTCCCCTCGGGCCAGACAAACCACCACCCTCTGGCCTCAGCTCCTGAGGAAGTTGGACTGGCTGGGTCCTGGGTCCTGGTTCTAAGAGCTGAATTTGATTTGAAAAATTTAGCTTTAACCAGGCTTCAAGGATTTTCTTTTTCTTTTCCTAAGCGTATACCACCCAACATCCGCATAATACATGTTACAAAATGATTCAATTTCCATGAGAACTAACTGGACAAAAGGCCTGCATTGAACAGCCATAAAGGACGGATCTATTGGGGATCTCTTTCTGGAGGCTGTTTTCAGGGTGATAAGACTATGGTAGAGTCGGTTGCCAGCCCACACACCTCCCACCCACAGAAGAACTCTCAGCTCCTCCCAGCTGCAAAGTACAGACACTGTGTTCTTAATGCACCACACAAGCTTTGATCATTGTTTCCATGAATTTCTGCCCTGCTAGATGTCAGCTCCTTGAGGGCACGAACACCACCTCACTTATACCCCCACATCCCCAGCACCTAGCCCTTGCTACAATGCCGAGCACATAATTAGCGTTCAATAAATGTTTACTTGAATATTGAATTTTCTTTTTTTTTTAAAGGCAAGCAGGAAGGCTGATGATCTATGTGCTTTATGACTCACAGGATCCCATGAAACACATACCAAGTACAGGCCTGTCTCACTTTGCACAAAAGATCTGTTCCTGAAAGGTAAGGAGATTTATAAATTGATTCACCTTACTAATAACTTCCAAGAATCTTAACCTTAATTTCAAATGTAGCATTTCCTTACAATTTTCTTCAATAATCTGTACATACCCCATCTCCTGACAACAATAAATACTTAAATCCACTAGAGAGTCTCTATAACTCAAGAAAATTTGCCGGATTTTTTTTAAAGCAAAACAATGTGCCATGGAACCTGAACACCACCTCACTTAATCTACACTGTTCAAGACTTGAGTGTTCTAACCTAGACCGTTTATTCATCCTTACAGTTGCAAACCACAACATGAAAAAAATAATTTGTTATCTGCAAGCGCCTAAAATGAATCAGATGGAGTTTTCCCATGAAAGATACCTATTTATCCTCCAAATTTATCTTGTTTTTAATTCAGACTTGTGTATATTAGGCTATACCTATCTGTATGAATGCTTTTAATATATGAGAACAAAGACAGGAAACGTCATGTGTTCTGAAATCAGGCCATGGAACCCTGTCAATCAGGGACACCCTCTTCCTTCAATGCTCTGTCCCCAAGATGGGGCCAATCAGGAAGGCTTCAAAGGAGGGGGCCATTTTAACCCAAATTGGAAGGGGCAGGAAAGAGGGAGCAGACTATGGGAGCGATGTTTCCTCATAATGGAAGAGCGGGGCTGACAATAATAAAGAAGGAAGCAGAAAAGTGGTGTGCCTGGATAGCAAAGGGATTGCTTGCCAGACATGGGAAATCCTACCAACAGGGTGGACAGAAGCTCAAGGATCACAGAATGCCCTTGAGCCACTCAGTCCTTTCCCTCTCCCGGCTGCTCCCTTGCTGGCTAGCAAGCTATCCCACAGCTCTTCGTATTCTGCAGCACTTTCTTCACACCTAATTGCATGATGGAAGTCAGGGTGCACTTTTAAATTAAACCATAAGCTCCCTGGGGGCAAGGAACTTGCTTTTCACTGATGTTCTTCCCCTTCCCCTGATAACTGGTATATGGAGTAGGTACCCAACAAATGCAGCTTGAGTGAATGAATCAATAAATGAGTATATTACTTTCAGTGTTTCTGAGGAGGGAGTTACAGATAGTGGATGCAGATTCTAGTGTTGAAGACCAGAGAGAAGAGACTGATAATGAGAAAACTAGTCACAGGAGGAAAAGCATAGACAAACACTGGGGAAAATGAGGAGGGGGAAGGGGATGTGGAAAGAATCCTGTGAACTTCCAGTCAGAGGCCAAAATGGATCTCCCAATTTGTGAGAATAAAAATTCTTAACCACTAGAAACGACAGCCTTGACAGTTTATTACGAATCCAGCTGTGAAAAGCTGTGTGCAAGATATGAAACGAGGAAAACACAAGACCCACCACCAATGCTGGAGGAAGCAGAAAGGAAAAGCTCTCTATCTAATCTCTACCCTCAATATCAGGTTTTGCAACACTCCCTATTTACCACATTCTCCACTTTCCTATTGCACCACATTTTCATTTCTTAAAACAGATTAAAATCGTTTCATCTAGGCATCTACATTTTTTCTATCAGACCGCATTCTTCCATCAGCTATATCTCCTCTCCTCTCACACTCCAAATCCTTTCCTTTTCCCCTTTCCTGAATGTAATTCAAAGAACCAAGAGCCTTTTGTGAGATCAGACGAGTTTTCTCTCTGGTTTGGGTCCAACATTTCAGTGAGATTCTGCTGACTGCTGAAGAGGATTTCTGAAATGTTATGCTGTGAGGTTTCCAAAAGGCAACCTCAATTTGATATTTGTGAGCATGCCAATAGATGCAATTGAAAACATTCTGCACATAATTAAGGATTCTTGCCTTCAGCTTTGCCCTTTAATATGCAGGGCACATCACCGTTCATCTGGGGGGGCAGGGGATACACTCCTGAGCTAGATGAAAAGCTCATTTGACAAGATGTGAAGTCAAGTAATGTAAAAGGAACCTTCAGCCTGATGACCACTTGAAGGGCTTTGAAACTCACAGGCTCCCGCCAGGAAAAGGAAAAATTATACTAGCAGAGTATATCTGGACACAGGGAGGTGGGGAAATGGCTAAAAGCCAACGGTGGGGACATCCAAAGACTATGCTAGTCACTGTCCCCATAAAATATGACCACCTGACCAAGCAAGGAAAGAGGTAGGAATCCGCAGGCCTGGGCCTAGAGTGGAATGCACACACCTCGGTGGGTCTGGGACCAGCCATGCAGCCCACATGAAGTTCTGCAACATCCAGGACGAGCAGGGAGGGGGGTAGGTGGTAAACTCCAAAATTCTGGGGTCAGCTTAGAATTGGGATATATACATATACCTGCTACAGCTACTGACAGTCCAGTGACCATTGGTAGATCAATCGTTTGAGCTCATGTCAGCTGAAGGTAAATCAAGAGAATCCCGACGATTCTAGCTGGATTTAAATCCCTGGCTTTCCAATTAACTAGCTGTGTGATCCCACAGGACATATTTCTGAGCCTATTTCCTTTTCAGTAAAAAGATCTGTTGTGACTGTAACACAATAGTAGGGGTTTAATATATATTTTCTAAATTAATAAATGAGGGAACACTTAATTGAAATAATGTATGCAAAGAACTGGCACACAATTGATGATTAATAAATATTCACTACTTTGATTCTCCTCTTCTCTAACTTTGAAGCTGCCCTTTGTGTGTATTTTCCATGTGGTTTTCTCTTTGGCTTTTTCCTAACGTATCAAATGAACAGTCATTTTTTTCTAATTATAAAAGTAATACATGTTCATTGTAGAAAGTGAACATATTACAAATTATATTTGTAAACTGAGAAATTTGTATGTAGGCACCATATTTCATAAAAGGTTTGAGGTTTATATCAGAATGCTAAAAAAAAATGCACAGAGAAGAAAATAAAATCATTCCTCCATCATCCAGGGACATCAGTATGTTTTGACTTATATCCCTCCAGACTTTTTTTCCAGGCAATGCGCTATAAAATGGAAATCATGCTACATTATTTTGCAAATTAATTCTTTACCAATTTTCCATATAAATACACAGTTACATCATGTTTAGTATTAATAGGACTCAACTGTATAGCCACACCATATTTTAACAATCCTCTCACTGTCATACATTTATAATTTTGCCCTCATTTTTGGCCATTATAAACAGAGCTGCATGATGAACATCACTGTACCTACATTTTTTGGAAGATGTTTCTAATTAGCTAAATCATGATAAATTCCTAGGAGTGAAATTACTGAGTTAGAGGTATATATATTTTAAGGCACTGAATATATATACATATACACATATATATATATATATATATATATATATATATATACACGTATATATATACACCAAGCTGTTGTCCAGAAAGACCTTATTATATTCTTATCAGCAATGTATAAATGTTGTTTTAATTTACATTGATTACTACTATAGTTGAACATATTCATGTTTACTGGTTATTTATATTTCTTTACCCATGGTTTTTCTTGTTCATGTTTTTTACCCATTTTCTACTGAATTGTTTTTCTTGATCATACACACACAAAACAGTATGCCTTTATGAATGCCAAGTTTTCCCCCACTTTTTCTTTTGATTTTACTTATGATAAACCTTGATGATGTTTTCATTTTTATATGGTTAAATATATTAACTTTTCCCTTTATGTTTTCAGTTTGGGGTCCATGTGTTTTTAAACAAAAGTTCTACAGTTTTGAAATATTTTACTTAATATTTAATACTAATAAATGTTTTACAGACTTAACACAAAAGAAACAGTTTTATGACATTAATACAAATTAGTATTCCAGAGCCACAAATATTTTTATTTGTAAACTAAGAAATGTATTTGTATGTAGGTAGCACATTTCATTAAAGGTTTGGGGTTTATATCATAATGCTGAAAACACAAAACTGAATATTAGACATCATTGTTCTTTTCCTCACTGCGTGAAGTTTTACTTTTGTTCACATTATGTAGACATGGGGTTCTTCAAAAAAATTCAAATAGAGAAAAATTAGGAAAAAACATAAAACATTACTGTAATACTAATACCTAAGATAGCCATCATTAATATTTTGAACATTTTATATACATATCTTTATGCATATATTCAATACATTCCTATAGACACCCATACACATCCATATATATACATACACACTTCTACATAAACAGCTGGCTCATATCTATCTAATCACTTCACTTTTTCCCCTAACCTTCCTGGCACTCCCAAACCTCACAGCCAGTGTGGACACTTGGTTGGTATGTATGATGATAAAAGCAACACAGAGAAATGTTTTTAAAATATGGAATCATATTACATATACTTCTCTGAACCTTCCTTTCCCTAAACTACATTGCAGAGTTCACTCAATTGGTGTAACTCCTACTCAATTAGACTATATCACTTTGTATTTTTTTTGGCTGAGGAAGATTAGCCTTGAGCTAACATCTGTGCCAATCTTCCTCTACTTTATATGTAGGTCGCCGCCACAGCATGGCTGACGAGTGGTGTAGGTCCATGCCCAGTATCCGAACCTGTGAACCTGGGCCACCGAAGTGGAGTGTGCACCAGAGGTAACCACTATACCACTATGCCAGATGTCAAGCCGTGCTGTGGCGGCATCCCATGTAAAGTAGAGGAAGATGGGCATGGATGTTAACCTAGGGCCAGTCTTCCTCAGGAAAAAAAAAAAAAGAGGAGGATTGGCAACAGATGTTAGCTCAGGGCTAGTCTTCCTCACACACACACGCACACACACACACACACAAAACCCAAAAAAGATACACTCAAATACTTAGGGAGAACTGAGCAGTAGCTCTAATATTCTACTTAGAAGGCAACTCCAAACCCAAAGGCGAACACAACCACTGTGTCAACATCTTGCAGCTGGCTCATCATCAGACACTTGCTTCAGGCTGTACAAACCCCAGCTGTGGCTCTTAAGCACCTAAGCACCCACTGCACTGTTTCCGGGCACCTGCTTTTCTACAGGCCCATCTGAAACAGCTTTTCAAGCAGTCACTTGCATTTGATAAACCCTACCCTTTTGCTCCCCAAATACACATTTTTCCATCACATTTGTAAAAAGTGTTTAATAGTTCTGTGCTGCTAAGAGTAATAGGCCAATACGGCATCAGAATAACCAACATTCGCATCTCTGCAAGAAAGCTCATCATTGGCGGATGCTGTTCTATGAGTCGTACGGAACAAGGGCAGGTGAATCCATTCACTACTGTTTTTGTAAAACTTACTTTTAAGAAAAATACCTTGACAATACTAATAATTATACCAAGTAAAATGAAAAGAAAAAATACTCATGTTTTTAATCCACAGACTGTAACTTTGTAAAAATAATAATGTCTTGACTGGCACAGAACTCCTTCATCAGATTCAGAATATTTCCCACATCATGTAAAACACCTTATTTTACCACGTAAGAGTGGGTACTAATGGCTTCAAATGATGCTTAAAAGAACATCATCTTGATCAAGTAGGAAGGAAATAAAAATAGCTCATGTTCAATTACATTTCCTTAAATAGGCTTAAATTAATTTAATTTCCCATATAGGAAAAAGAAAGTAACCAGCAAACTTAGATGTGTGCATTCAAATACAGCAAACTACTCTTGAAATATTGCATTATTATTTCATAGAATGCCAAATTACATTATGGTAGCAAATACCTTAAGATCCCACTATAATCTCCTTGTCTTTGAATGTAATGGCTTTCATCCAAAAGTTTAAAGCGGGGAAGTCACATCTATGTGATTCTAATCATTCTTCAACAAACGAAGGATCATTTATAAAACTAATGGTCATAAAAACAATTAACACCTAACGAAATATTTCTCATGGTACATTCCATGGACACACATTTTCACACCAACGTATTAACATGGAGGTTATAAAATTGAAATTCTCTCGGAAAGTGGATCCTTTACTTGTTTTTCTTCTTAACTAGAAAATATGTATGTCTTGCAGACAGCTTTCCGCAGAGACTAATAACCTGTAAAAAGAACATTTAAAAAAAACTTTGAATAGTAGTTTTAAAACCCCTCCAAAATATTTTAGAAGTAGGTCATGCTTTCATGATTTATATGACTTTTAACCATGGAAAATCCTGAAGTTTTTAGTGGATTTACACATAATATTTTTTAATCGGTCTTTAAAAATCTCTGCGTTAAAATTTTTAAAGATTCTCTACAAGTTTCTCAATAGGTATTTTCATCACCAACTAAAAGACAATGGGTTGATTTCAAAGCAAAACTAAGACCTTCCCTGGCTAATTAGCAAAAAGCTTTTCTTCTTTACTGTATATTAGATGATCTAGATGCTTCTAGATCACATTTCAATACGGTACAAAGTAAAAGCCCCTTGCTGGCTTACAAGTAAGGCAGCTCCCAACTCAGAATGCATTTTCCCTAGTATTCAATGTTATAAAGAAAAGTTGGGTTTCTAAACTAGCCCGCAAAATTCTACATGACCCACATGTAAATGAAATACTATACATGTGTTTCAATGCAGATAATAATTTTCTTTGCAATATCCATTCTGTCATTAATATTAGACATTAAACAAAAACAAAACACTAATGGAAATTATATAAGAAATATTTACTTCTCTTGAAGTGTGGTGCCTGAAGTAAAACACGATTTGGGTGGTTTTTGTTAAAAAAAATCATTTAATAGCAAACTTTGGGGATTATTTTCATGTCTGGCTTCTGTTAACTCTATCTGTTTTAATATGTTTCATTTTTAATAAAACATTCTGGCTTCAATACCCACTCCTTTGTTGCTTGCTGATAATAATACACTATTATATAGAAAATTATCAGTTTAAATTTGTTTAGGAAAAGCATGTTTAACCGGAGAGAAAGACCATTTGAACATTTCTGTGGAGCTTTCAAGAGTTCTGCAGACTGAGGGCATTGCACTTAAGTCTCACTTGACTTCAAAATTTATGGTTGTAAAATTTTTTGATAGGTAAGTGTCACACGTTCTAACCATATGTTTTTCAACTATAATCAGGGGAGATTTTTTGGTACTCAAAGAGAAAGAGTAAAAAGGAAAATCTGAGAGGGTGAAGATGAAAAAAGAGGGAAGGAAAAGATATGTATTGTTAAAAAGAAACAACAGGCTCCAAATGGAGTCACCAGTGCTTAGCCCCACATCAGCAAACCAAGACTTAATACCTAACCTAACTGCAGTTGCAACCTCTCCCAGGAATGCAACCTTAAACCAGTCAATTTGGAATTTCTTGGTCAGCAGCAGTGAGGCAATCTGCCTGATAGACCCCTTCCATCCCCCAAAGAAAGATGAGGTAACCCGCTCTTTCCTTGCTCCTGCCCCTTCTGCCCATCAAAGTCTCCCATTCTGTACAGCTCTTCAGAGCTCCTTTCTATTTGCTAGACAGGATGCTGCCCGATTAATGAATTGTTGAATTAAGCCAATAAGATCTTCAAATTTACTCCGCTGAATTTTGTTTTTTAACAGAATGTACAAATGAAAAAAGAAAATCTGTCTGAAATGGAAATTAAGCTATGAAAGAAAGAGGGAGAAGGAGGAAGGACATCTCTGGCTACATCATTCGTCTCCACTGAGTTTAGAGAGCAAGGCTTGTGATGGAAAGAGCCAAAGCTGTGGATGCAGCAGTTCAGACCTGGTGTGCCTGCTGGAGTGGCAGTTCACACTCAGAGAATGCCAAGGACACAGATGGTTTTCAACTTGTCAAGTTCCAGGTGCAGGTACTAGGGACCTGGAAGACCCGGCACATTCACTTTTTAAATTTTTATCAAATAATCATCACTAGCAAAAAAATATGGTTTTTTGATTTCTAATCTGCACAGCTGTTTTTCTGCAGAAGCAAGTGTAGAGGACTATGATCTGTTTGCTGCCATACTGACCACAGTTATAGAAAAGGAGGCTGCACTAGCCACCAGAAGCAGAGCACTTCATCTCAGTGTTGTTTACTGGGTCCCAGCATTTATCCAGATATAAATTATTGTCCAACATTACAATGACCTATACTGTTTCTTCATGCTTCCATCAATTGCAGTCTTTTTTTTTTTTTTTTGGTAAGAAAGATTGGCCCTCAGCTAACATCTGTTGCCAATCTTCCTCTTTTTGCTTGAGGAAGATCTGCCCTGAGCTAACATCTGTGCCAGCCTTCCTCTGTCTTTTATGTGAGCCGCCACAGCATGGCCACCAATGAGTGGAGTAGTTCCACGCCCGGGAACCAAACCTGGGCTGCCGAAGCAGAGCACATGGAACTTAACCACTAGGCCACAGGGCAGGCCCCCAATTGCGGTCTTTTAACAGAGTAATCATAACAACACACGTAATTTAAAACTCATTTGACAACTAAAAAAAATCAGATTGCACACCCATTCTTCAAGTTTTACCTGATTAATTTCTCCCAGATGTAAACAGCTGTGCTCTTACTTCCTCTGTAGGGTGCCCACTACAAAGTCCATGGGTTCATTTATTCATCCTCTCACTCAATAATTATTTATTGCATAGGTACTCTGTACCAGGATCTATTCTAGGGGCTAAGAGTGCAATTAATGATTATTGTAATTTTTACATTTTTTGCTCATTCATATTTTCTCCTTTTCCATAACAAGAATACATTGTTTAATTTTTAAGCTAAATTAGTAAGAACTCACTTTTTTTTTTGGTGAGGAAGATTGGCCCTGAGCTAACACCTGTTGCCAATCTTCCTCTTTTTGCTTGAGGAAGATTGTCCCCAAGCTAACATCTGTGCCCATCTTTCTCTATTTTTGTATGTGGGACACCGCCACAGCATGGCTTGATGAGTGGGGTAGATCCACGCCCGGGATCCAAACCTGTGAACCCCGGCCTACCAAAGCAGAGTGCACCGAACTCAACCACTCTACCACTGGGCCAACCCCAAGAACTCACTTTTATATTTCTCCATGGTATCTAAAAACAGTTCACTTCACACCACAGAAATCATTAAAAAATCATACTGTTGACTACTTGACATAACAAACTGGAATTTATCTTAAACTTAAAAATTCTGGGTTATCTTTTTCCAGTAAAAATCCTCACTAGGGATAGTAACATAATTCTAACCTTTAAAAAAAAAAAGGCAAAACAGTTGATGTTTTGCTTCTAATAAAAGTGTGACACTGTAACTCATGACTGTACGTGGATGCCTTTCCTTTCGTTGAGTACCACCAGGCACTGTGGTGAGTACAGTGCTTATAGTAATTTCTTAGAGGAGAACTGGGGAAAGCATTGTACATATACATACATATGAATATAGTCATGCATCGCTTAATGACGGGGACACGTTCTGAGAGATGCATTGTAAGGCGATTTCATCATTGTGCCAACATCATAGAGTGTATACTTACACAAACCTAAATGGTACAGCCTACTACACACCTAGGCTATATGGTACTAATCTTATGGGACCACCATTGTATATACATGCTGTCTGTCGTCGATCAAAATGTCGTTATGCAGTGCATGACTGTACGTAATATGCATATATATATTTTTATACACTGCACACACACATGAAACAAAAATATATTAGTCTAAAATATCAAAATAGTTAATTCAACAAACCATTTATTTAATGCCCTTGGCAATAAACAATTCTAGAAATATAAATAAATAAAAATGCAGAGAAAGAAGGCGGAAGAAAGACCTAGTGAAGCTTAACTACTGGTCTCTTCTGGATGGAGACAACACTGATTAATTTTTAATAAGAGTTTGATATTTGGTGATTACTATGGATGGCCACTATTCTGAGGCGTTTACCTAAATCATCTCATTTAATCCTCACGACCACATGATCAGGGCAGGCAGCTGCAAGGGTGTCTGGCACTGCTGGAGACAGAGCAATAAACAAGACTGCCAAGGTCCCAGCACAGGGTCCCCCATGCCGCGTGAGTCATTACACACAGGGTGCTGGGGGGCCAAAGATGTGCAACCAGATCAAAGGGGCCAGGACAGGCCTTCCTGAGGAAATGTCATTTAAGCTGGGATAAAAAAATGTTTACTGAGAAGAGACAGTGCTCACTTTAAATTGCCTTAATTTCCAGATTTAGTTAGAATCTACACATATACGCACATGCACACAAATTAGCTATCTAGGCCTCCCCTCCAAGAATATTTTTCTAGCTTAATGTAGTAAAGCTGTTGTTCTTTCATGGAGTAGACAGGACCATTACCACAAAGAAACATAAAAATGTTTGGACTAGCACCCACTGGGAAGAAGAAATGATCAAAATAACCAATAACGTGTTAATATGAAATAATTTCTTTTGGCAACCAAGATCTCAATGTAGATCAAAATTACTACAAAAAATATGCAGCTATGCTTTACATAAACTCTGTAACACCAAAAACCATAGAAGGGACATCCCAACATAAAGCAAAGGTTCTTCCTCAAAGAGACTTCTTGTAATTCTTAGTCTCTTAAGGATAAAGACCAATCAACAATATGCAATTATTGGTTAAAAAAAAAAAGGAGCCTAGCCATCTAACACCTTTCATTCCATTACACCATTAATAATATATCAGCTCAAGCACTGGGAGATGAAGCTCCCCCTGGCTGCTCCACCAACTCTTAGGGGAGGGATGGGGCTAAACACAGCCAGAATCCAATGTACTGCCCTTCAACAGTGAATCTATTTAGACCTTCACATCTGCTTTCAGAGAATTATGAAAATGGATGAAGAGATTCCTTATCCATAGTGATTTAACCTTAAAAACATGCTCACTTCAATTTCTTATATATGCATTATTTCTCACTAATGCTAATGTTTGAAAATACAAAGCCTGTCTGTCAAGGTGCACCTGAGAATACCTATAAGGACAAATTCAGCCAAATGTGTGGGGATATCTACACATAAGGGGGATGGGAACAGGGGAATGACCAGAGAAAACAGAAAGGAACATTTAAGTCCAGAGGAGACGGAGGGAGAAATAAATTCCAGAAGACAGATTAAGAAGGGGCAGAGACACATGGAGTCTTTCACAATGAGACAGACACAGAGATAAAGATCAACAGATACAGAAAGGAAAACATAAGGAAGAGTCTGAGAACTCACAGATGAGTCATACCAACCTTGATTTAGGATGTCCTTGTTCAAAATAGTGCCAAACTCCAGACAGTAAATCTGGACCCAGCCTTCAAGGTCCTAAAAAGGTGGGCTGGCAGGTTAATATGTTATTAACCAGGAAGCAGCAAAGGGGATCAGGATGTGGTACTCCAAAACATGCTGCTTTGACCTAAGAATTATTTTGAGCTGAAGCCATTTGAGTTGGTGAAATCCTGTATCTGCCCAAAAGCAGAACCTCTCAAAAGAATTCAACTGTTATAAACCCCGTCCCTGGGAGCAACTCTTGATCTTTCCTTGGAGAGGAAAGGTCAGTATCACACCCGGACAGACTTTGTCAGAAACTATCATATCTCCCTTCTCTTCTCCTAAGGGCCCATTTATCTTTCCAGAAAGTCATTTGCTTTTCCAGAAGTTTCCTTTCTCTCCCTCCCTTTCCCCTACTAAATTAGGCAGATAGACCACAAATTCTAACCACTCCTTTGAGTTACTCATCACTGGGTGCTCTCGTGTGTCTCTGTGCTGGACGTGTTAATAAACTTTGCTTCTTCTTCCCTTGTTAATCTGTCTTTGTCAGTCTAGTTTACAGGGCCCAGTCAATGAACCTAAGATGGGTAAAGGAAAAAAAGGTAAGTTTTTCCTCTCCTACAGCAGCAATGTGAAATTTTTCAAGAAAATGAGTGAGTTGCCTAGAAGTCTTCTAATATTAACACTGCCTCATTTTCAGGTGCAGAAACGGATCTAGAGATCTCTTTCCGCCTCCCCGTACAGGGCTGCCTCCTGGACTGGTAACTCCTCTGAACATACCTGGATACTATCGGACTTGCTGTGCAATTGCCTCTGACCCGAATACCCTACAAAGCTCCTGATCCCCCAGGGTGGCAACTTCTACTGAGTTCAGGCATCACCTCCTCCAGGAAGTCTTCCCCACTGCTCTTGCCAAGGATGGTTTGATTTCCTTCCCTATGTCACAAAATGGTCCACACACATTATCATTATACTTATATGGCTGATCCTCCAACTAAACTGATTCCTTAAGGGCAGGAACCAGTGTTTACTCCTTTGTGTTTTTCTGGAACTTAATGCAGGAAAATGCAATCAATGTTTATGAATGAATTAATTAAAATGACCACAACAGTCAAAGGGAGACTTACAACTAGAACCAGGTGTCCCAGTTCTGGTCCAGGGGTCTAACTGCAAGTCAAGGGTATATTAAACTCAAAGTAGCATGCAATATCCAGAAAGAAATTTTAAAAGGTATACAAATCATTCTAATGGCATTTAAATATATACCAAACACAATTCCAAAACAACCATAACTACCTTTTCTACTCCCGGAGCATCTCATACCAGACCCTTCTGAGAAAAGGGAGGGAAAAATCCCACTATTCATCTAATTGTGGACTATTATGTAATACGGAGACAGAAAGCACTGTTCCCAACCTAGCCAATAAAAAATGAGACCCTCAAGCAGGATGATTGACAGTCCTTATAATTTTATCCCAGGGAGAACAATAATAGATACTATTTTTATTCATACCAGTATTTAATCCTTTTCCTCAGTAATACACTGGATGGCACTAATTTCTATGGGTTAATTACAGATTCCCTCACACAGAATAGGTTTTTCTTTAGCTTTTTTTCATTGAATTCACAGAGCCATCCCAGAGAAATATTACAGCCAAATGAAAAGTCATTTCACCAAATGAAAGACCAACTTATTTTCTGCAGAAATATGCTGTGCAAGCAAGGCTTCTTTACTCCACCCTCTTGGTTCTACATGGAACCTTTGCTTTTCTTCTGCTTCTTCCTGTTTCTCATATGGTGTCATATCTATTTTGTGCATGCTGACCACCAAACATTTAACCACAGGGACACAGGCTTTCACTTTCCTTAACATCTTAGACTTAGAGCAACTAGCAGACACTGCCTTGCACATGGTGGGTATTTACAAAACACTAACTAGCCTTGACATCTGTACTGACACTAGGCTCCACTAATAATCCCTTTCATCTTATATCGCTTTCTTTCAGTGAATCCTCCCTTCAAAAGCACTGTTTCCATGCTTATCAGACACCTCTACTCCTAAGAATCATGCTACAGTGATCAGAGAGAGAGAGAGAAGATGGAAAAGACTTGGGAGCAAAGAAGGGGGGGCTAGCTGCTTTTACTATTCAAATCTTGTTCCTTCAATGTCCAGTTATGCATTCAACAAATATTTATTGTGCTTCTACTTTATGCCAGTTACTAAGCTAGGTGAAGTTCTTTATTCTTAGCCTCAGCTGACCAAGGATGGAAATATTTTCTGAAAATGGATTTTATAATTCTAGTTTCCTTATAGCATTTACAAAATTTATTTAGACTACTAACCAGTTTTGTTTTATTAAGAAATTTCCAGAGCCAGCCCTCAAGGCCTAGTGGTTAAAGTTTGGTGTATTCCGATTCAGTGGCCCGAGTTCAGTTCCGGGGGGAAAACCACACCACTCCTCTGTCTGTAGCCATGCTGTGGTGGCAGCTTCACATAGGAGAATTAGAAGGACCTACAACTAGAGTATACAACTATGTACTGGGGCTCTGGGGAGGGATAAGGAAAAAAAGAGAGGGAGATTGGCAACAGATGTTAGCTCAGGGGGAATCTTTCCCAGAAAAAAAAAAAAAAGAAATAAAAAGCAAGAAATTTCCAACTATACTATCCTTGCTTGGGCAGTTAAAAGATAGCCAAGGGAATCATTAGTCAAAGAGAACTTATTTCATTGCCTTAAGAGAACATAGCTTAGGGTGTCACATTGGTATGTGACATCTTTCTGGTCCTTCATTTTTACAATCTACATTGTTTATTATTCATACAATGTTGATTGGTACATTGATTATCGGAAACATTCGTATTAATACAAGAGTGGAGAAAGTAGCATGCAAATGAAATTCTTCTATCATAGCCACCATTACAATGAAGTACTACCTGACACCTTTTGCCTTAAGTCTTAGAAAAAACAGTAAATAAGAAAGGTCAGCAGACAAGCGATTATAAGTAAGGAAAATGGTCTCCTTAACAAACAGGATGGTTCCCTTAAACAATCATTGTAGTAGATTTCTTAAGACAGGAGAGCTACAATTCCACAAATGGGCTGTCACATCCACTCTACATTGTGTCCAGAGAAGAGAAACAAGGCCAGGAAGTGTTACAGCCTTCCTAATCCTTGGTCATCATCCTTGAATGCTATTTCTTTGACATTTCCCGACTTGGAAGAAGGAAATTGACTTACATTTTGGTAAAATAATGTAATTTATTGTACATAATCTATTACTTAAATACTTTAGGGGCACTGGTTAGTATTTCCCAACTGCCATTCACAGGCAAACTGTTGCCACCTCATGGCCACCACTCCATCTCTGTGCTCTATAATGGCAGTTTGCAGTTTGGCTCCTTCTCTTCCTGTTCCCTCTCCTCTTTTGGTCTCCTCCTAAGGTTCAATGTAGAGCATTTTTCAAATGTATTATTCCATTGACAGCACAGGCTCAAAGACTATGGTCCAGATAAGCGTGTTTTCATTTCACAGAAATTTCTTCTTCTTGATAAAACTCTTTGCCAAGCTGCATTAAATAGCATCTAAATTAATCAAAACATAGTCCCTTCTTTTAGGAACTAGCACCAACAGAACTTTCCACTACGATGAATCACTCCCAGATCGCAATGTGACCACACCAAGACGTCAAGTACCAGTCAGTCCTGAGTGAGAAGCTATAGTTTAACCTTCAAATTGATTAACTCCCAGCTTTCTGCCTCACCACCTGAACAAAATGGCATTTCAGGTACATATTGCCAGATCACGAGGGGTATTCTATAAAAATCTGAATGTGACAGGAAAAAGTTATAGGCAGTGAATCTCTTCATCTGATTCATCATTCCACCTTCAAAGAGACTTCCCAATATGGGAACAAAGGTAAGAGACTAACAAGGGGAATGTTTGGACTCAATGACGGGCCATGAGGGAGGCATTTTTTAACAGTTGTCCATGATCCAGCTATTCATAGGCCCTTCTTGCTGAAGAACCATAGAGCAAGAGAGAGCAGGAAGTAGAGGATTCATTTGCTCAGTGAAAATTTACTGAGCAGCTACTACATCCCAGGCACTGTTCTAGGTGCTGAGGGTACCACGGGGAACAAAAGAGAAAAATCCCTTATAGAGCTTCTTAGTGTGAGGAGACAGACAACAAAAAAACCCACAGAGAATATCAGGTGGTACTAAGTGCTATGGGGGAAAAAGGCTGAGGGAAGAGGGATGGGAAGGATAAGGGCTGTGGTTTTGTACAAGGGACTGAAGCAGGACAGGCCTCTCTGGTAACTCTTTAGGGGAGACCTGAAGTAACAGAGGGACCAAGCAATTCAGGACCATCATTGCCGTGTGTGCGTGTGTGTGTGTGTGTGTGTTTCTGAGAGAGAGAGAGAATTACACAAATATTAACCAGAATTTAGGACTATATCTGGTAGAAGGTTAGTCTGCCAATACTAGAAACAAACAAAAAAGCACATTATTTTACTACAAATTCCTTCTATTCTGATGTTATAGTTAGAGCATTATATTCACTTTTTACAATTATGTGTGTAGATAATTTCTGTAACCTATGAGTTTCACATCAAGACAGTAAAGGAGATGACAATATACACATTTTGCAAAACAGAACACCTTGGGTCTGCCTGAGCTGGGCATTCCTGCTGTGGGGCGTTCACTCACCGGGGAGTCACTGGGGAGTCACCAGGGAGTCAAGGGGAGTAACCCAGGGTGTCACCCAGGAGTTCATGCCGGGCCCCACCCCTGCTGGAGGTTACCTTATCGTAGGGAGTCAGACTGAAACTTGCCAGGCAAGTCAAATAATTAAATTACTACAAGTTGTAAAAGTGTTATAAAGGGAACAAACAGGAGGCTTTCAGAGAAGAGGGTTGAGGGGCGGGTATGCGGACACCTGAGGATCAGGGAACAATTTTCTGCGGGGCCCCCCAGGAGGGAGAGCAGAATGTCCCAACAGGCTGGGAGGAAACCTTGACACTTGTGCCACACCTCGCTGTGGACGAGCCACAAGTCACGTGCTCCACAGCCCCAGCCCTGCTGGCCACCGTGCGGGACCCCACAGCACGACAAGACAGAACTGGCTCTGAGATGAGAAATGTTCAAGATGAGTCACGGGTTCGCGGGGGTTCGGTACACTATCCTCTCTACTTCTGAAATGTTTTCAAGTTTCCATTTAACAAAAAGTTTTTAAAAAATGCCCTCGAAATCACTTCTAGTTGTCAGTTTCCCACAAATTATTTGCTTAGTTTAACGCATCCTAAGCAATGACAGATCCTAAAACCAGCAGAAAAATATTTTTAAATGAAGCTAAAATACAACTTAGAATCTCAGTCACTCACTAAGTCACTCAAGTGGCCTTCTAGCCGAAGGGTAAATAATGGCAACAATTTGAAGGTTTATTAAAAGGAGGCCGAGAGGGTTTCAATGAAGAGTCTATATGATAGGCCACTAAGGGCTCTTAAAAGAATCTAAAAATACTAAAACACTAGTCTGCCACTCTGGTTCTTCTAAATGAAAAGGTGACCATTAATTCTGTTAACACAGTTTTAACAGGGCCAGGACATCAGTTAAACCTCCTAAAAGTTTTTCACTCCTTTTAAATCAATACTTATAAAGGAAATAAAAATTATATTCAATTGTTTGACTTTTATTTTTAAAATGTATTTTGTCATGGGTATCCAAAAAACACCAGGTACATCCATTTTAGCCCTGCCAATCCCCCTTTCAATGATACAATTAAATAAGTGAGCAATTAAATACTACTTACGGGGCCTCAGCAAAGAGCCAGCACAGGCACCACTTTCCCCAGAGAGGCCCCACCAGTTTATACATCAACGTACTCTGGGTGTGTGTGTGTCTTTATGTGGCCCCTAAATTCTGATTTAGCAGTGCACGGCCGAGGAAACACAAACAATAAATCCAAATGGAAGACAGAGCACAATGGCATACATTTCTTAGTGGCTATTTCCAAACCTTTCTGCATTTCTTTTCTTCTGTTGCTCTGTCGAAAGCAGTCTCTTCTCCCACCAGAAGGTAAAGCAAACAAGCTGTTGCAAGAGTAACAGATCGTAGAGCAACTCAGCTCTCTGAAACGAATTTGCTGTGGCGAAAAGCTCTTTCACAGAGGATTCAAAATCTTTCTTCCTAACCAGCTGATTAGAGTGTTCAAATTCTAGTGTAGGATAAATCTTAACAATTTTGATTTAGGTGAGTGGAAGCTTCCCTTTCCATTCCTAGATAATGTATCCTGCAGGAATAAAGGCACCAGAACAAAACAACAAATGTGGAAGGACTTTTGCAGTCTCATTTGTGGCAAAACCCAAAAAACTGGAAATAAGACTTTATGCCCATCAGTAGTTTATGGTTGAGCACATTAGGGTACATTTATACGATAGAATATTATGCAGCTGTTAAAAAGAATGTGTTCCATATGTATTGTCCTAGAGGGGTCTCCATTTTTTTAAAAACCTGGCAGTACTAGCTGTAGAGTTAAAAATAAATGAATAAAATAACATATTTAAAAATTCTCTAAAATCTTTGTGACCTTGGTATAAGCAATCATCTCTCAGATATGACACCAAAGGCAGAAGCAACAACAAAAAAATAGATAAACCAGACTACATCAATGCTGAAAATGTTAATGCTGCAAACAATCCTATCAAGAAAGTGAAAGAAAACCTACAAAATGGGAGACAAGATTTGCAAATTATATCTCTGACAAGGGACTCATCCAGAAGAATTCTCATAATTCAATAATAAAAAGACACTCTACTTAAAAATGGGCAAAATATTTGAATAGATATTTCTCCAAAGACGATATAAAAATGGCCAATAAGCATATGAAAAGATGCTCAACATCATTAGCCACGAGGGAAATGTGAATCAAAACCACAATGAGATAACCACTGCACACCCTCTAGGATAGCTATAATCAAAAAGACGACATCAAGTGTCGGCAAGGACGTAGTGAAATTAGAAACCTTAAACATAGGAGGTAGGAATGAAAAATGTGCAACTGCTTTGGAAAACAGTTTGGCAGTTCCTTAGAAAGTTAGACATAGAGTTTCCATATGACCCAGTATTTTCACTCCTAGGTATATGCCCAAGAAAAATGAAAACATATGTCCACACAAAAACTTGTACATGAATGTTCATAGCAGCATTATTCATAACTGTTAAAAGGTGGAAACAACCCAAATGTCCATCAATTGATGAATGGATAAGTAAAATATGGTCTATCCATACAACGTAATATTATTTGACCATAAAAAGGAATGAAGTACTGCTACATGCTACAAAATAAATGAACCTTGAAAACATTATGCTAAGTGAAGTCAGTCACAAAAAAAACATATATAAATCTATAAAGACAGGAAGTAGATTTGTGGTTGACTAGGGCTGCGGGCAGGGACTGGTAGGGAGATGGGGCTTGGTTTCTTTTAGAGGGGACAAAAATGTTCTCCAATTAGTGTGATAATGGTTATAGAATCCTGTGAATATACTAAGAAACACTGAATTGTATACCTTAAATGGTATTTAACGTGTACATTTGTATGGTAAGTGAATTACAGCTCAATAAAGCTGTTTTTAAAAAAGAGTTTGGTTTTACAAAAAATTTCTCTAGCAAACCTGGAAAAGAAAATGAAGACCATGTAATACATTTGAATTTTGTGAATTTTTTATAATGCACTGAAATAGGCCACTGCTGTCATTAAAAATTATGTTTTTGAAATATATTTCATGATGGTATAATACCACACAAAGCAGAGTACAAAACTATAATATTTATAATTTTATAAAATATATTTGTAAAGAAAAGGCTAGAACAGTGATTCTCTCTAGATGGCAGAATTATGAGTAATTTAAATATTGTACTTTAGAGTTCTCTACCCTTTTCTTAATTTTCTCCAATAAGCATGTATTACTTCTATAATCATAAAAATTACTATTTAGTTTTTCAGATGAACCATATACACCAGGAACGCAAGCATGCAACTGTATCATCTAACTACAGTTGTTTATTAACATCCTATATTAGAGAATATTTTTTACCTTCCATCTTTCATAGTAAAAAGTCACATACATCTCCAAACTTTTTTAGTTAGATACTACTGCATAACAAAGCGTGTCAAAACTTAGTGGCTTAAAACCACGACCATTTTATTGGCTCCCAAATACAGCTCAGCTATCCAAGAGGACCCCACTCTTGGGTCTGGGTCTTGGTGATGGCTGTCAGTTGGAGTGCCTTCCTTCTCCACCATGTCCCTCTTGTAGTCCAGCTCAAGCCTCTTTTACCTGGTGGCTGACTGTCAAGAGGGTGAAACAGAAGCTGTAAGGCCGCTAAAGGCCTGAAGTCACACAGCATCACAATCACTGTATTCTATTGGTCAAAGTCAGTCAGAGGGCCAGCCCAGATTCCAGCGGAAGAGAAAATGACTCTACCTTGTGAAGAGAAGGGGCATGTGCATACAAGAATAGGAGGAATTGTTGGGGAACCTATTTGCAGACAATTTCGAGGCACATACCCAGATGAAGACAATTTCCAATAGAGCGAGCCCTTGGCTGTTGAGATAAATACATTATAGAAAAACTTTGTGTTTGATGAAAGGTTGCCATATGGCCCCTATTTTCTACTGTGCTTATAAAAGAAGAGACTCACTCTACTGAAAAAATGTTGGTCCCTTCATTTGATAAAAATCACATTCTGTTTGCTACGACTTTACTATTTAAAAAAATCACAGAAAAAAGGGGACAATCTCTAATTTCAGATATTAGCAATATTTTGCCATTGCAGGTGTACATAGTAAATATTCTAGGCTTTGCAGGCCATACGGTCTCTGTCATAACTAGTCAACTCTGCTTGATGGTAGCCCAAAAGCAGCTACATGCAGTATGCAAACAAGGGAGGGTGGCTGTCTTCCAATAAACTTATTTATGGACACCTAAATTTGAATTTCATATAATTTTCATGTGTCAGGAAATATTCTTCTTTAAACTTTTTTTTTAACCATTCTTATGTATGTATGCAAAAACCATTCTTAGCTGAAGGGCCATAGAAAAACAGGCAGTAGGCCAAATGGGGCCCACGGGCCACAGTTTGCCAATCTCTGTGCTATATAATAACATTTTTTAATATTAAAAAATATAATAAAAATGCCAAAAGAGGAAATACTGACTACCTTATACACACATCCACATATGTTCCTGGTATAGAATACTCAATCTTTAGCTACTAAATCTTTCAGTCTCCTCAATCTGCTCTACTTAAGAGCCAGTTTTACCTTTCGTTCAACTTTTCTCCTTATGTCAGCTATTAGTTTCTTTTAACTTGTTTTGTGACTGATAACTGTAAGGCCTGTTCGCTTCCTCTGTGCCAGGAGACAATAATAGCCCTCAAACATCAAGTATGCACACGTTGCCTTTATTTACTAGAAAATGCCAGCAACCTACAAATGAAACTACTCTACTCTGATCATTTCATTCCTAATCTAGTGTTTTAACTGATAAAGCAAACTACTGGTGGCCACATTATGAGCAGTGCCCATGAATCTAAAAAAAGTGTTGACAACTAGACACTTGTCAGATGAGCTGAAAACATACAAAAGTAACAAACCACACTACTGGTGGTGGTGGCGGTGGCAGGAAGAAGCTGATAAGCATAGATACCACTACAGGGCCTCTAAAATACCAAGAGGATCTGTTCTGACACTAAACCTAATTTGTGAATCCCTCCACATCTGAATTTGGCTCCTAGAGTCTCTATTCCGGGAGGGATATAACCAGACGTTAACTAGGGTCAACATAACACATTAACCCCTGTTTGGAACACTCGGTATTCTCACCAGGAATCTGAAGAGACACAGATGGTCTGATACTCTTTAAATATGCATCACCTGCGTCTGAAAATTCTGGCATTACCGAAGACCCAGGAAACAATGTGCCATCATCTACCACATGACCTGCAGTCCTTTTTTCACACAAGACTGATCTTTTGGAGCCTTCTGTTTTTTTGCCTAGCAGAGACCATCTCTGATACCAAAAAAAAAAAAGCGTATTTTACATTAGTACAATACAAATTAAAAAAAGGAAACTTCATATTGGATCAAGTCAATAAACTTATACTATTCAACCCTCAGCCTCTAACAAGGGGACCTATGAGATGACAGATGACTCTCTATGGTCTCAACTCTTCAAAGTTATGCTAATACCACAAAGAGTTAAGATTTCCCTTAAGATCTTAAGAGCATTCACATTTTACAGTCTTACTTCATCATGTATAGTTTGCCATCACATTTTAAGTCAATGTAGAGGCAGACTTGACACACGGTGCATATTGATCCAGAGTTTTCCAAACATGGAGGTGGCCTGGGACCTGAGTCAGAGCTGGGTTTGATCCTGTCCCCATTCCTGCTACTGTCAGGTTAAGCCAAGTCACTCTCTCTGAGCTGTTTTCTCTTCTGGCAAATGGGTGTAGTAACACGTGCCCTCCCCCCTTCGGTGTTGTGTAAGGGCCAAGCAAATGGCAAAGGTGCAATGTTTTGTAAATGTTAAAAGAGAAGTTATTTTCTTTTATCATAAACTTTCCTCCTTGAGCATCAACAACTATCTTCTGTTCCATTCCACAGGGTCTGAAAAAGAAGTCTGTTTCGCCTGTGTTTTGTCCTGTTTTTTGGGTCACAGCTTCATCTTTCAAGACTGAAGAGTCCTTTATAATTTTAATTTCTTCTCTTGGTTTGGTACCTCTTTTAGTTGTCCTTCTTAACCCTTCTCGGCTCTCTTACAGCTTTCCTACCAAAGAGCAAACGAACACACCTGCACGCACACACAAGACTCAAAGTGTAAGATCTTGAAATATCCTCTTTGTACCTGTCCTGGAACTGCCCAGCCTCTCCTTGTCGTCCGCCTACAACAGGCACACATCAGCCAAATACCTACTAGAAACAGTCTGAATGATCCTGTTCTGAAACAATAACAAGAAGTTTGGAGCCCGGTATTTTTTACGTGATAATGTGGACTCTCTTTTTGTTGTTGTTCTAAATGCATCACCTTACACTTTTCTGTAAGCAATTTAGTATGCTGACTCCCTCGCTCCCAGTTTCAGACCTGTGGCAGATCCTCTTTCAGTTTATTGTCCCCATTCATTTGCTGGTTTACTATCTATAAATGCTTAATATCAAAAGGTAAATTTAGGCAATCTTAAAGCTATTAATGACTGGGTCTTTTTAAATTAAAACCCAGCAAAAACAGCTATGGTATTAACAGTCAACAATAAGGATCCTTCAACCCTACCCCTCATTTTTTCTCATAGCCAGTTCCTCTACTTCTTTTGCCAAAGGAAATTGTCAAAAAAACATTTAAAGCTTATCTCTCTGTGTCCCCCCCAAAAGCTTACATTCAGTGTGTTTTATCATTATTTTTTGAACTGGACTTGTTTGTGTCATTATAATCTTTTGTGTACATATGACACATTAATGATAAAAAAATGTATACCCACTGGTTCTCCTTGTCCCCTTAAAGATATTTCCTACCTCAAAAAGAGCTATATTAATGAAACATAATTTACATCTACTAGAAAACCTGAAGCTCCCTCCCAATATACAAGATCAGCTCTCGCTCCCTGCGATCAAAAGGATCCCTGGTCTACAGTGCACCAGAGTCTCCTTGGGCGCCATCCTTGGAAGCAGAGTCACCTGCTAAAAACTGTTATGATGTCTCAGGCATGTGGCAAAGTGACCATCTGTAAAGTACTCTTGAGTTCTTTGAAACCTTCTGGGAAAATATCCAGTCTATTACTGCTGCTTCCTAGCATTCCACTGACCTGCCAAATCATTTTGAGTTGTGCTCTGGTGTGTCCTGACAGTATTTCTTATGCCCATCTTGCTCGCAGCTGTCCCACTTCAGCTCGTCGTGCACAGCTGCTAAACTTTCTGTATTGTTGGCTATTTCTGCAAGCGTCCAGCCTAGTAAAACAGTGAGTTAGGATTATTTTCATGTTTGTGGAACAGATGCAAAGAAAAAAAAAACCTCATTATTGGTGGCAGTCTTGTCATTTAATGTCAACTATGGCAGGTAGGCCATGTATACTTTTTCAAGAATTCGAAGGCTTACATTTTCAATAGGATTTTGATTCTGCTTTAATTTTGAGAGTGTTTAAAATGATGGAATGGAAATTATAACATATAATTACATTGCATAAGAGATTATATGCATATAATTTTTTTTTTTTTTTTTTTTGCTGAGGAATATTCGCCCTAAGCCAATCTTCCTCTATTTTGTATGTGAGTCACCGCCACAGCATGGCCACTGACAAGTGGTGTAGGTCTGTGCCTGGGAACTGAACCCAGGCCACCAAAGCAGAGCACACCAAACTTAACCACTAGGCCACAGGGTCAGCCCCAATGCATATAATTTTTAAGAGGAGTTTATTAACAAAGTCCCTGTTCATACTTTTCAACTGACTTTCTTTTTTTTATACAATGCTTTTAATATTTAGTATGGGGTCAAGTACTTACTGCTAAATAGGCAGAATGGGCTAGGATGTAAGAATCAAAGTCTACTTCTCTGAACCATAATATCAATGATAATCAATTTCAGAAGAAAGGTGAATCATTAAAAAGAAAATTTTCCCTGTGAAATTTTGGTGTTCTTGGTCATTTGATACCAGTAATAATTATAATTTTGTAATAATTTACTTTTTCTATACGAATGTAAGTAGGTTCAACACCACAGTACTCCATTCCTTCTTGTTTCAAAATTCATCCTTGAGTGAGGGGGAAGGGTGGACTTTTAGCTGGCAGGTCAGAAATGCTGCACTAACCCAGCTCTACCCAGGGGATTGTGCTCTGCTTGTGAATGTCTATCCATCTTGTCTACCACTGCAGGGAAAAAACTTTGAAACATGCTGACCCAGCACATACTTGGATAATTTCAGGAACAGGAAACCCATTATTCCCAAAAGCAGCTGACTGTATCCTTGGACAACATGAACTCCTAGATAGCTGTTCTTATCTACTGAAGGAAATCTAATCTCCCAATCATTTCCACACATTACATTTTAATTAAACCTCACAAATGAACTGAGGGAGAAGACTTGGAACACCTGGGTTCCTTTCAGAGATCTGAAAAGTGGTATCAGTAGGTGTCAAAAGGACTATTTTCTTCCTGACAGTTATTCTAGATTGAGGAGCCAATCAATAATTGAAGAAAGCAAGCTCTTCTTTCTGTTTTCATCTATGAATAAAGGGGGACATGGTAACAAGTAGGTTAGTGACATTTTCATATAAATGAATATAGTTCATGTTTTACTTGAGATGAGTAAAGGACATACTAAAATGAAAATAATTTGAAATATTTTTAAGGAAGAAAATTTCCTGAATACATTAAGAAAGCAATGACAAATAGAAAAATTTGAAATGGATAACACAAAATAGTTAAAATACAGTATCCATAGAGAATAGGATTCTATACAGACTTAAAATGAAGGAGTATATCTAATAAGCCTGCATACAGTCTCAGATATCAAACAAAAGTTAAGAACCACCTTATGGAATTTACGTATATATTTCTTCAGTAGTAGTGACAGCATATGGTGGGAAAACTGCCCAGTCTCTAAAGGCATGAAATGTTTTACTCACAAAAGCTGAGGCATTCCTATGCTCACTAAGTTCCTTACAAATATCCACACCCAGGACCAAGAGCAAAAGATCTGGACTTGTTATAATTTATCACACATCTCAAAATAATCCACTATAATTAAGAACTAGATTCAAGAAAGGAATCACTTGAAGATTCCTTTGTTTGTCTATAACTTTAAAGACACTGGTCCATCCTTTTTTTCTTTCTTGGCAAGTGTTTCTTCTAAGTGCCATAAAACTGGGTTTGCTGGAACCTATCAGGGGCTGCTGGGGCTGGATCCAGCCTTGGAGCTCCCTGTCCATCCTTTCCTCCTCCCCCTCCTCTTTCTCCTGGCGGCCCACCCACAGCAATGCTCCTTTCTGGTGCTTCTAACACATACTGAGCTGACTCCTGAGCTTCAGTTCACAATGGCCCCTACGCCTAAAAACATTAACAAACCAACCAACTGCTCTGCGATGTCACTAATTCCTGAGATGAAACAGATACACGCCTTTCTCTGGGAACAACATGAAAGGAATATAGGGCTTCCATCTGGAAATGTAAATAATGCATCAAGGTATTACTTTGGAAAAAGTGGCACCATAAGAGAGCAACCTAACAAACCTAACAAAGCTTAACCATTGCAAACGGATGGTGTGGGTACAACACCCGCGCTATCTTCACCGACCGCTCGAGCTTTCCTTCATGTCAAAAGAGACAGACGACTCTAAGTACATCACCGAGTCAGGCCAAAATCTGCTTATTACTCTTTCCAAACACTTGAGCCCTGCAGAAAGAAAAAAGCCTTGTAATTGCTTATCCCAAGCAAATATTTTATTCTAATTATTTCTTTAAACTTGCGTTAATCTTGACCCGATTAGCACTACATCAACAGCAGCAGTCGAATCTTAACAATAATAACAAATAGCAGTTAACAGTGCCAGGCACTATCCTAGGAGTTTTATGTACGTTAACACATTTAATCCTCAAAACTACCCTATTCTGGGGGTGAGGGGAGAACAACCCTATGAGCTCGGTGCTAGTACTATCCCCATTGTACAAATGAGAAAATTGAGGCACAGAGAGGTTTATTAACTTGCCCAAGATCACAGAGCTAATAAGTGATGGGGCCAGGATTTGAACCCAGTCAGTCCGGCTCCTAAGTCTGAACCCTTGGGCACCATGCTAACCACCTTCCATAAGCCTTCAATACAGCATCAGGTCACATTTAAATCTTCAAGGTTCCCCCTCCTTGGAAATCAATCAACTCCACGGATTTCTTTAGGATTATTTACCATCTTAATGTGTTTTCCATGGACTGGAAGATTTTAAATAAAATTCTGAAAGATTTTCATTTCTCCCCTTGTGGAAGAGTGATATAAAAGTCAAGTATTTTCTCTTTCAAGAGAATTTTTCTTCAAGAGCATACATATATATGGAAGAAGGGGGAAAAATGAACATTTACTGAGTGCACTACAACTATTAACACTGCCAGACGCTTTTAGTTTCCTTATCTCATTTTGGCCTCATTAATAACACGGCAATAGATATCAACTCCATTTTACTGATGAGAAAAACTGAGCTTGCAAGGATAAATAACTTGTCCAAGGCAAATGGAAGGGCTAGAATTTCAGTCTAGCTCCAATGTCAACCCTTTTTTATTACACAATGCTGCCTTGATTGTGAAATCAATATATATTTCCTCTAAACCAGAAAACATTAACAAAGGAATTCCATGCAAACACAAGAGCAGCGGGGTACAAATGGACGGTGGGGCACTCGCGCAAACATTTCTACCCCCGGCCTTGTCCTGGCTCTTGCTCCATCTAGACTAAATGACAAAAAGCACACGTTCTCTTATGTGGTCCCCACGTAACACCCTGAGGGAGGCAGAAGAGGGGGTGGTATCCCCATTTTACAAATAAGAAAACTGAATAGTTTTGGTAAAGCCTGAAGAAATGCTGGAGGCTCAACCGTGTTGTGTATCTGCGACAAATGACAGTAACTGTGCACACGGGCCGCGACGCTCCATTTTACTCGGGTAGCATTCAGGATGGTGGCTGCGATTCAGCTGAGTCCAGAGCTCTCCCCCTGGCTGACTTTCCCTCAGCCTGGCTACACAGGCTTGGGCCCCTCTTTGTCCTTGTCTTCGTATCTCCTGAGTACCTGCACTGTCTCCCAGGACCTCGCAGGTAAAAAACCCGGAATCCTTTTCCAGATACCATCACTTTCTTCTTCACATCTGTACACGATGGAGTGCCAGATAATTCTTGTTCTCTAGCTCCTTCTCCTCCTCTCAAGAGTACTGACTTCTATGTAAATATCAAAGTCTATTTCTTTGCATATGCATCATCATACAAGAAGAGAGTGGTAGGCTTTTTTTCCTCCAGAAGTATTTACAAAACTTTTTGGTTACTGAGTTTTTAAAACTTTACTTCTTACTTTTCATCAAACAACAGAGGTCCTTACACCATCATTTGTGTAAAACAGAAATACTTGACCACTGAAAACCGTTCATTATTTATGTATGTCTGACCTGATTCCACAAATGATGAGGTGGCTTGACCACTATTGCTCATAGAAAGGGAAACCCTGCTCTCGACACATGCTTGACCGACAGGGCCTTAGTAAGTGACTCTCAAGAACACACTTCAAAGCAGCACTAACTTCTCAAAAATGAGCTTTCTGGATAACATTTCTAATAATTACTGAATAGGAAGAGCTGCTGAAAGCAACTTAGAACTAGTGTCAAGACTCTAAATTCCTTGTCACTGTCAACCTGGACCACGTATCAGAAACCTGTCAGCGTCTCAGACAATAGAAGATAGTGTAAAATCTATACTAGATTATTAGAGGAATAGTATGGGGTAGGATATTATGGAAGCTGTATTAAGATTCTTCCATCATGAAAGTAAGCAATTGCTCTCTCTTATCCTAAATGTCTTGCCTGCTCTGTAGCTCAGAATGTGGGGGCTTCAATTGAGTATTACTGTTGAATGCTTCTGAGATATACCCAGGGCCTCCCTGTGACAGATGGCCCTTCATTGGGATGAGTCCACAAGTCAGGTTCTTATTTTACCTAATAAAACATGGTCTTCACTACCTATATACCAAGATACCTACAATAAACGAAACTTCCTTTAGTCAACAGTGCCTTCAGGCACTCAATAATGACCTCAATTTGTCACCAAGTCAGAATGGAAAAATTGATTCTTGAAGCAATCATTTATTCAAGCTTTATCTCAGTATAAAGCCAGATTAGGAGAAGGCCATACACGGGCTGCTTCACTCTGAGCCCCCACTTCCGTGTCACGTCTTGCCCTTGGCTTTCACAGAACTCAATAATAAATAGTTAATGCATAGCCAATAATTTTAATCCTCTTTTAATCTACTGGGGTCATTCATTTTGTTGTTTAATCTCCTTCACAGCAAACTTCCCTCAGAACCAGGAAGTGAAAATAAACCAGTATTTGTCCTCCCAGTAGACAGAGATAGTTATATCAGAGCTTTGCTTTCTCACGGCAGCTAAGAAATTCAGACCTAAGTTTTGAGTTCAAATATCAAAGTGGGACTGTGCAAACTTTTATTATGCGAAATATCTATTTCTCTCTCCTCCTTTACAACTGGATATTTTCACCCTGTTTTCTTTTCATTTTCTTTTACCTAGGCTTTCACTGTTTAAAGTCTCAAAAGCTTCCAGAGAGTAGACAGGTTATAAGGATTTCATCTTCATCACTAAAGAGAGTCAAAGAGTGATGTTGCATTGCATCTTGATTCACTTAGAAGGCTACTTCTCAGGAAATGAGACTCTATTTATGAGTATCCTTCACAATTCAATAATATCTAGATGAAGCATGTGTCTATGATAAAAGGGAAGGAAAAAGAAAAAAATAAAGATAATTTCAAGGCCATATGACTGGGAAGCAAATAAAACAGAGCAGAGAGATTTGAGAAGGAAATTGTTCTCTAGGACGTCAGACGTCAACAGATCTCCACTACTTTGCACCTGGGTAGCTGTTGGTCATCCACACGCTATCCAGAGATGAGCTTAACACAGACAAGGAAGCTGGTGCTGAGCTGGGAAACAAAATTCTAGTCCTGGCTCTACCACTGAGTGCTGTCTCTTTATTTCTGTGTCTGTTTTCTCCTCTATAAAATAAAGGGATTTAAAAAAAAATTACACAGACCATCTGCTTCTAACATTTTATGATTTTTGAGATGGAATCTAAGAAATGCAGAGAACCTGATGAAAGGGGTATAAATCTGGGGTGACTCCATTTACACACCACACTTGAATCTCCTAAGGGGTGCGTACGGGGGAAGGGTAAACAAGATAATCTGCTGGGTGCAAGAAGAAACTATCAGAACCTCTATTTATAGTTATTTTTACCTTAAAAGGTAAGAAATGCAGCTTATATCAACACCGGCACCCTCATTTGGGTTCTTATGTTAGAAGGCCCCTCTGTCCTCCATTCAAGCTTATTTACGGCAGGATGTCACCTATATGGTATACAAAACAAAACCTTTAACTAATGAAGTGGAGAGGGACCACAAAAATATTCTTCACTATACACGGGAGTTATAGTTATCTCATGACAAAATACATAAAAGAACTGACTTAAGGATGATTAACATATTTTTCTTTTACATAAATACAATTTGCTCTGAAGTGCCTGACCTACTTACTCTATGACCACAAGTGGCTGTCAGTAATATGTTACCAGGCAGATTTTTTTTTTTAATGAGTTTACTTACTCAGTCCTTTCAAGGTAAAGAGAAGATTTTTAAAAAGTGCAAGAAAATATCTGCCTTTTGGAAAGAAACTCATACTATGGAGAAAGCATGTTGAAAAGAGATGGGCTTTTGTATCTACAGAAAATTTAGGAATACTTTTCCAATCTCTTTTAAAATTGAATGAATAAAAGTTTTTTCTTTTGAACCCCCATCCTTACTAATAGAAACTGCAATACATTTTGTGAGAACTTAATGATATCAAGGAAAATAGAAATTTACCAGAAAAAATTTTAACCAAAACTTTTGCATAACTGGTAGATGGTGTGAAAATGAGAATCGCTGGTTAATAAATATAGTCAATAATGCACTGCAACCACTTGGATCAATATGTCTTTGTGAGGTAACTTTTTCTAGCTATTGTAAATTTTAAAACCAAATAGCAAAAATAAATTGAATGTAGGACCAGACTTTCAAATTGCTTTATCACAAAGTGTTCACCAATATTTTTAAAAACAATGTTACAAATTCATCCATACAACCTTCATTTAAAAAAACATAACATACTACTAATAATTTTGAGTGAGTTTTTAGCTAACATTTATTTTTAGTGCATCCTTTTAAAACTTGTGTATTATAAAACAAACATAAGATAATACAGTAGTACACACATGAAACATATAAAAATTCATATATTGAGGGCATATGCTCAAATTTTTCACTGAGGAGATATACAACAAAAACTTGGATACCTATAGGAAAATCAGCGGTAATCAGTCCAGTTTATCTCGCTTTTCCCAAGCTCACAAAAAGTAACAGCTTTCAGAATCATTTATTACTTAATCATTGCTCTCAATACAATCAATAATGCTTTTTAATGAAGGGATTTCCTGGGATGTCTACCCAAAGAAAAAAATCCCGTATACCAAGCAAATATATCTATTTCACAAACAGAAATTTACAAGTTATTGCTGCCTCATCAAATTCAATATGTAAAAACTATCTTCCCACCCATCACACCTAAGAACATGTCTTGTTTTCATAATTATAAAAGTACTGCATGCTCGATATTACAAAAAAATCAAACTATAAAAAAATGGAAGTAGAAAGTGAAAAATCATCTACAATCCCTCCACTCCTCAGAGAAATATGTATTATTTTCAAAACACATTGGCTAGGTCCTCATTCAACATATCACAGTCACTTCACAGCAATACACCGAGCTCCATAAACATGTTCAACGGCTACAAAGTATTGCAACGCACAGATACATCATATTTTATTTAGCCCAAATAACACATTAAAGGATATTTATATTATTTCCAACTTGTTTATTATTATAAAAGATCAGTGTTTTGGTTTTTGTTTTTTAAGGAAACACAGGATTAGAGGCTCTCTCTTCAGTTGGTGTATCCAACAGGTACAAGTAAAAGTTTCTAGCTTAACTCATTACTTAGGACTGTTCCACATGTCATCAGAACCAGTCATTTCTTCTTATAAATAACCAAATTGAAGTGAATTCTTAAATAGTCCTGTTTTTGAGGTTCAGAAATGGGAACAAATTTGTTCTGAAACAGGATTTGGCACTCTGGTTAAGGGAAAAACAACTCATTCCATTCAAAATATTACTGTGCAATGAAGCTTTTTTGAACTCTTGCTGGAAGTTTTCACACAAGGAAACAAGGTACTTTCTTAAAAATAGAAAGAGCATAAAAGATTTATAGTCATAATTCTGTGACTTATAAAACATGAATTAAAGAGATTTCTTTAACAAGATAGAATATTTTCCGCTTTTTGTGTCAAACATTTAATATTTTAAAATAATAATAGGATAGGAAGAATTCTCCATTAGGTAATCACCCAAGTTAAATATATATTACCATCTTTTATAAAAGTGCCTTAATTTTCTACTTAATTCAAGGTTTAAAAAATAAAAATCAATTAAGGTTCAATTTTAAAAGAAATGTATTATCCGGGGCTAATTTTAAAGCCTGCATCCATCTGAAACAGTCAGTAATTTAGGCCTTCTGAAAATTGGCAACTACAGTTACTACTGTCACAATAAAACACATCCACATAAAATGGAAATAACAGTTTATCTGGATGGCTTTGGTGCATAAGCATGACCTTTCCTTTCTTTATAAGAGAGTTCTGCCTTCGTTCCTTCAATTTTCTTCAATGTTCTCAGGAGTTCTTTTTCTTCAGCCAAACAGAAATGTTACTTTTAATATTATGCAAAATATTTAAATATTAAAATAAGAAATTTTAATATATTATGAAAATACACAATGAGGCCAGCCCCATGCCCTAGTGGTTAAGTTTGGCACACCCCGCTTCGGTGGCCCAGGCACAGACCTACACCACTTGTCAGCGGCCATGCTGTGGCGGTGACACACATACAAAATAGAGGAAGATGGGCACAGATGTTAGCTCAGGGTGAATTTTCCTCAGGAAAAAAAAAAAATACACAACATACTCATTCACTTCTGCTAAAAGGAAAAATTACATTGCTTTCTCCTTCCTGAATATCAATTACCTAACCGAAAAGAGCCGGGCACTCACAGTCATCTGGCGAAGCTTCAGCTTCCCCTACCCGGCCTAGCCAGGCCGCAGAATGTTTGTAAAGTCAGCACAGGTGACTGACATATTTACATCAGATAACGCTGAACAGAGTGGATGACACACAGAACCCAGCTCCAAGCCAAGTGATAGCACTACACAGGAGTGATAACACTCAACCTTCAAAAAGCAAACACACACTCTCATCATGGACTCCAGTGGATGTCACATTACATTTTCTGAACAGTTTCATCTGAATCATCCATAGGTCGAGTCTAACGTGAAGCAGTGAGACTGGATCACCAACTACACATTCCTGCCCAGTATACTTCTATTGGAAGGACTCTGCCTGCCACTACCTGCTTTGGGCTGGGTGTAATGTAGTCACATAGGAGAGGCCTATGGAAGGGAGCCAGCCATAAGCAGTGGACACCACACTGCTTCTGGGCTCCAAGGACTGTGTGCCCGACAAATGACCAACCTCCACTGACCCACACCACCACTGTCCAACTCTATCTCCACCCCAACTGCCAGACCCTGCGCTTGGGGGAAAGCACATAGTTGGTCTTGCTGCTTTGACTTTAAAAAAAGAAAAAAAAAGAAAGAGGGGCCGCCCGGTGGCACAGCGGTTTAGTCCGCGCTTGGCAGCCCGGGGTTCGCGAGTTCGGATCCCGGGCGCCCGCGGACGCGCACTGCCTGTCAGCCATGCCGTGGCGGCGTCCCATATAAAGTGGAGGAAGATGGGCACGGATGTTAGCTCAGGGCCAGTCTTCCTCAGCAAAAAGGGGAAGATTGGCAACAGATGTTAGCTCAGGGCTGGTCTTCCCCACAAAAAAAAAAAAAAAGAAAGAAAGAAAGAAAGAAAATTACCAAGCTTTACATCTCCGAGAACCTGAGGATTCTAAGGCAGAATGAAGGACAATTTTGTGAGAAGTGGGTCAGCTGAAAGCAGCTTTCCTTAGAGGGCAGAGTCCTCAGTTAGCCTACGTGGTGGTGCCAGTCCTCCATTCCCCAGATGTGATGCCCCCACACTGCCCATGTGTGCACCTCTTTTGTTGAATTGCCTCAAGTTCCTCTAAACAGAGCTTTAAATGGGTTAAAAGCATCCTCTAGAGCCAGCCCTGATGGTCTAGTGGTTAAAGTTCAGCGCTCTCACCGCTTTGGCAGCCCAGGTTCATTTCCCTGTCGCAGAACCACCCATCTGTCAGTTGCCATGCTTTGGTGGTAGCTCACATAGAAGAACTAGAATGACTTACAACTAGGACATACAACCATGCACTGGGGCTTTGGGGAGAAAAAAAAAAAGAGGAAGACAGGCAACAGATGTTAGCTTAGGGTGAATCTTTGCCAAAAAAAAAAAAAGCACCCTCTAAAAACAATATGTAAAGAAAAGCATATCTTTTTATTCCAACTTTTGCTGTTCAACTCAGAAATACTCAAAGCAAGGAGATGTGGTAAGAGCTCTCACCCACACTGCTGGGATTATAAACTGGTACAGCCCTCTTGGAAAGTAATTTGGTAACATGTACCAAGAGTCTTAACATATTCATACCCTCTGACCAAGTAAGTCCCCAACAGGGGAATCTGTTCTAAGAAAATCATCCAAAATAGGGAACAGTTTTGTAAAGGGAGATGCTGATTGCAGCATTACTTCTGGTAGCAAAATATTGGAATCAAGGTATAGCATATTAAGACTTCATTAGATTATTAGGCAGTCATTAAAAATTATTACTGTGAAAAATACATAATGCTATCTGGAAATAAACAGGCAGTATAATCTCAAAGAGATTTAAAAAAAGATACACGCCCAAATATTAACACTGGTTGCTTCTGGATAGAATGATTATGGTAATTCTTTACTACATTTGTCCATATTTTTCAAGTTTTTCATGCAGAAAATATACCATATATTATATATAATAAGTACTTATTGGAACTTAAATTCCACTGAAACCATAAATGTTTCTAGTTCATCTAAATAAACATAAGAAGAAAGAAATTTTATATAACACTAAACAAAAATATTCACTATTGGCTGGATCAATTCTTCATTTACTGGAATTGGATCAAACCTGGATCAAATTTTCATTAGTGTGTTTTAAATTTGTGAATATCTGATGCCAAAACTGTAAAATAAACGCGAATAAGCAAAGGGACACACTAGCTTCTCCTAACCTTTTTTTTTTTTCATTTAAAATGTCCCTTAAATTTCCTCCTGTCCTCCTACTTTGGCTCAATGTGCCAAAAAAATTAAAAAATAAGTGCCTTATGGGCTTATCATAATTATTTCTGAACGGTTCTTTCTAGGACAAAGCCTTTGAACTTTTCATCTGTGCGCAGGCAGATTCTAATTTATGAATGGGTTGTGTTCCAAACATTCTTTTGTCAGTTGGCTGCTTGTTTCTATGCAGAAACAAATTCCAAGTGCCAGTGTAGTAAAACCCTGAGGTCCTGGTTCTATGGGGGAGGGGTCAGTTAAAAAAGTTTCTTCTGGGTTTCTGGGCACAGAAGAAAGCTAGAGCACATTTTCAAAAAGGTGAAGTTGATCAGCAGCATGGGGAGACAGGGGATTTTGGAGCACGGAAATATAAGGAGTCAGGGCAGGCTTGAGAAAGATACAGGAACACACTAGACCCCTGGGGGTGTGAGAGTGGAGGGCAACAGCATCAGGCAGGAGGAGGGTTACTAAGGAAATTCGAGAGGGCCCACAAAGAAATTAAGTTTCTGCTTGTTTAGATCAGTGTCTTCAAACTTTTAAGACTGTGGATGACTCAGTCAGCAAGCCTTCTATCACATATATACCTGGTGACCCCCTGGAAACAAAACAGTGACAGTGAGGGTGTATTTGTTTAGCAGTAGGAGGAGCCCAGCCTGGGCATACAGTCATGCAAAATACATTGTAAATACAAATGTTTCTATTACAATGCAATATATGTGTTGCTGAAAAACTTTTAAGTTTTGTATACACACTAAAAAACAGATTTTAGGTAGACCACTCAAAACCTATGGAACTCTATCCCCAGAATGCTGAAAAAAATAAAATGTTAAAAATATACATATCAGTCTTCAAAACTGTTTAATTCCAATTAAATACAGAATGGACTTTATCTTTAAAAACGCAACTGTGAAGATCACTCAGTGTCCATGGAAGGAACGATGGAGCTTCCAAGTGATACAGACGAGGGCAAAATGCACAACCATTGGAGAGAACCATGAAATCAGTACTTCTAAGACAGAGCGCCTGGCCACCTGAGTCCGGAGGAAGAACAAGGATGAGTGGCAGCGTGCACAGTCCTGTTGTCCTACCTGCTCTGCTGTTGGTGTAATTTGCATCCAGCTGCTGTTACCTGGACGTGCTAACAGTGATGTGTTCAAGGAAAATCATGTATAAACCAATGTCTGCAACATACACCATCCTTCCCTATTTACCAATCTTGTGTAACCCAATTTGCATTATAGAAACATGCATATTGCAGAAAAGACCACATAATTATGCATTTTCTAAAGCAGATTCAAATCTGTAAGGGAACTTTAGAAAGACTTTCTTTTCTATTGTCCAGCCTGAACACCACCTAAAAGCTTCCTCTAGGATACCAACGCTTAGGGATTTGACATGAGAAATTTTGGACGCAGGACCTGAGAAAAGCAGGACGAAGCAGGGCAGCTGCTGGCGCACAGAGCACCTCTGTGCCCATCAGAAAATGAGCTCCCTCTGTGCGGGCAAGTTACAAAAAGGGCGCCTGTCCCTGGCCACCGTGGCCCCATGCCATGGTGCAGGTGGCATTACTGACTTCAGCCCCCCACCCGGCCCTCCCGGGAGCCCTTGGGCATGCCACACACAGAGGTCATTCCTGGGGGATTAATATGGAACACCTTCCTCCAAGTCCAGGCTGAAGAAACAAAAGCCAAGCATGTTTATTATAATTACAATTACAAACAACACTAAGCCCTGAATGTTAGGGTGCCCAGCAACTTGCAGATATGATTACAATCCTACATAACTAAACCTCAAGAAATTAATGCAAACAGAAGAAATTTTAATAAGAATATGTGCAAAAGAATGGAAACAGATAAAACCGTAAAAATAGAAGATGGGATGTATAACGGCCCCTGAAGAAAGTTCAGATGTTCCCTGAAATTGCCACATGCCCTTTATGCTTCTGCATATATTCCTTACTCTGCCTATAATCTGTTTTATCCAGTGTTTTCACCAGGTTAATTACAATTCATTCTTCAGGATTCAACTCAAGGAGGACTAACTCTCTCCGGGCAGTTTATTAATCCTCTGTTGCTGTAGTATCTGCACATACAACCTGGGGAAGGGTGCCCGCCCAGGAGGATTCCAAGGTTTGAGAACTGTCACTGTGCCTCCCCTCAGGTGCTGCCCCACAGCCAAGCCTGCACGACAGGAGACCCTGCTCCTGTGGCCACAGTTGGCTGTATCTGATGGTCGCCAACTCTCTCTGTGTCTCCCCCTTTCTCTCACTCTTAAGAAATCTGAAATTAGGATGCAGTGTGGTTAACTGCCATCTGAAAGTACCTGGATCTGGGGGCAAATAAGCTTAGGAGCTGTGTGGGGTCTACTTGCACAAAGCAGCAGAAAAAAAGACAATCTTCTTAGAGAAAAGGTTCGAGAATAGTGATGCAAAGATTAGAAAGTGAGGAAAGAGCTGCTCTGAATCCTGGCCTGTGTGCGGCTCAGCCGAGGTTCCTACCCTTCTGTTCCATGAGTCACTCAATGACCCCCCGTCCCCATGTTTCCCTTCAGCTAATCCGAAGTGTGTGACTGTCATTTACAACCAAGTAAACCTCGAATGAGGCACCTCTGTTAATTCACCAATTGACCACCTTGTTTACATGATTATATGCCTATCTTCCCAGTAAGACTGTGAACTCCTTACAAGCAAAAACTGTCTTTTTCATACTTCCTCTAAGGCCTTAGAGAAAATACCTTAAAAAACCCAAACCAATTATAGGCTATTGGTAGTAAAACTTTAGATATGAAAATGACACTTTTTACAAAATGACGTACTAGTTAAAGCTGGACCATTAAACCACATCTCAGGAATCTACTTTGATTATGGACATCAAATGCTGAATTATCCATCAAATGCTGGATTTATCTATAAACTGTAACATTTGTGAAAACTTCGAAATAGGAAATATAATCATTTCCACATATCAGTGACATAAGTGCAGATAATACAGACTCTTTTTGGCTAATGGCCCAAAAGATAACAATAATGTAATGGAGAGTATGGATGGTAAGGAAACCATTTAGGTACCCAAACTAGAAAACCCAGAGTCACCCTCCACTCCTTCCTGTCCACTCCCTCATGGAGTGACCAAATCCAGCTGATTCTACTTCTGAACCACCTCTCAGGCAGGCCCTTTTCTTCACCTCCCCTGCACTGCCCTAGTTCAGGCTCCAGTCACTTCTTAGCCAGAGGACGGCAATGGCTTCCTAAGAGTCCCCCCTCCTGTCACACTGAGCCCCTCACTGATCCATCACTAGGACAGCCACAGAACCAACCCACCACCCCAGGGCTCTGACTTGTTATTACTTGTCATTCCTTCTCTTAAGAAACTTTGATGCTGATTTCCCATTTCTGTTACTAGGGTAGAACTAGGTTATTTGGATCAACTCTGCCCCTGGAAACAACTAACCATCCTGAGAAAAATACTATTTTAAATATCTTCTTAAAGGCCTCAAAGCATTGAAGAGGCAGGAGTTACCTTGCCAAAATCTACATGAAAGCTAGATGTAAGAGCAGTCAGCCAGCCGTGGAAGCCACTGGGTTCTGACAGCTCGGATGAACTCCAGGGCCTAGAGCCCATCCAAGATGGGGAGTCTAATGGGAAACACTTTCTCCTAGAGGCAAGGACCCAAAGGATCACACCCTCAGAGTAAGAGCAAACCAAAAATAAACCCATTCACCCACTCGACCCCCCAGGAAACCGCAGCCCAAATTTATATCACCATGTGGTCCAACAAACTCCAAGCTATGAGATGGCCTTGGTCTGCAGCACCCTAGCCACCTGGCCAAAACAGACAATCCTCTCTGGAGGGACACACTTTCACCTTAATACTTAAAGAATCCTCCCCAAATAACTGTCCAAGAGAAATGAGCAGCTCACAGTCAAAAATAACCAAGCAAACATGAGAAGGGGGCACCATGAGTAAGAACCAGCAGAAATATAACACAGTAGAAAGATATCCACAAAGATGTGAGAGACTGGGATTATCAGTATTCTTACAATGTTTAAAGAATCTTAAATTTAATTTATGGCACATTTCTGAATACTGGAATTTGCAGAGGCATACCTGAAGCCATTAAAAGACCTACACCACATGGAATAAATCTGAAATAACACTGCAGTGCACTCTTCTATATAACAGTGTCTCAGATTGTTTAGAAATGCATTCACAGTCCTCACACCATTCGTTTGGTGGCCTTCAACATTCTGAGGTTCTAGGAGAGGCACTGTTTACTCTCTGAATCTTCTCTGCTCTGATCACAAGGCAAAGTTCTTGCAGGCTGCTGTAAACATACACGCTCTCTCTGGCATCAGCTGGTGGTCACCCCACACCTCTTATCACCAGCTCGCAGCAAGCTTTCCCCACTCTCGCATGCATTGCACAACTCACTCAGCAAAATGCTCTAAACACTGTGCTCAATCATAGCAGAAATAAGTTTTACACACTGATGAAAATTGAATGTGGAAGGGCTCACGGTACACCAGTTGAGCACTAATGGCCTACAGTTTAGAGAGTCCCAGTTCCATTCATTCACTCAATAATATTTATTGGGTGCCTACTACATACAAGCACTGTTCTAGGTGTGGGGATACAGCAGTAAATAAGTCTCAGCTGCTGTGGAACTTAACATCCTGGGTGGGGGAGATAAAAAACAAACATGTAAACAACTTGGTTTCCGATAGTGTTAAGTGTCACAGAGGGAAAAAAAAGAGTAATGAGAGTGAGGGACTCCTTTAGATGAGGAGGTCAGAGAGGCCATGTAAGAAGTCAATCCTTATAGCTGAGAGACTAAGATGACATTCAAAGATCTGAGGGAAGAATATTTCAAACAAAGAGGACAGCAAATGCAGAAGCTCTGTGGCTGCTCTGGGCTTGGCTTGTTTAAGGAACAGAAAAAAGACCGGTGTGGCCAGAACGAAGAAGTCCCGAAGAGACTAGTGAGGGAAGAGGGAAAAGGGGGAAGCAGGGCCAGGCCAGTAAGACCTTGCAGGCCACAGAAAGAGTTTGGGTTTTATCCACAATGCAATATGAAGCCTCTGGAGGGTTCTCACCGAAGAAGTGACAAGATATCACTTCCATTTCAGAAGGATCATTCTGTCAGCACTGTAGAGAATTCGGATTGATACAGGCAGACCTGCAGACTAGTGCAGTGTTCTAGAGAAAGAGAATTTACATGGGAAAAGAGAAATATGCAGACTCAGGACTCAAAAAATGGGAGTGGTGGTGAAAAGAGAGGAATCGAAGTTGGTTTCTAGATTTTTGGCTTGAGCACCCGTGGAGAGGGTGGTCCATTTACTGAGCTGAGGAAGAAAGCGGTCTAGGGCGTGCCGGTAGGTGGGGGGAAGAAATCAGGAGTCCTGTTTGGGACACATCTGAGACGCCTATTAAGTATTCAAGTAAAGATATCTGGTAAGAAACTGAATATGGAGCCCGGCAGGGAAGTCAGAGCTGAAGATATAACCTTCTCAGTCATCAGCATGACATGGTAACAGAAGCCATGAGACTAAATAAGATCACATAGATAAAATATATGTAGTTAGAGAAGACCGTGGACAGAGCACTGGAGCATTCCAGCACTCAGAGTGGATAAAGAGGGAGGAACCGGATAAAGCACCTAAGGAGTGGCTGGAGAGGCAGAAGAAAAACAAGAAATGACAAAAAAAAAAAAAAAAAGGCGACCCCTGGATTTGAAAATATGACCATCGCTGGTGATGCTCCGAGATTCCTCGGTGCCAAGGATAGAAGGAGACTGGAGCAAGTGACGGAGAGAATGGCAGGTGAGGGGGGACAGCAGCTATAGATGAGGCTTGTCAACTTTTGCTCTAAAAAGGAACAGAGAAACAGTGGACACTACAGTGAGAGATGTGAGGCCAAAGGAGAGGTTTTGTTGTGATGGCTGTTTATTGTTTTCAAGAATGGAGGTCCCAGAGCAGTGAGCCGTCCAACAGAAAGCGCTGCAGTTATGGAAACAGTCCATAGCCACCCTGTCCGACTCAGTAGCCACTACCCCCATGTGGCTGCTGAGCACTTGATGTGAGCCACTGACTCTTAATATTTTATTCTAATTAAATGAAATTTACATAGCCATGTGTGACTAGTAGCTACCAACCGTTGACAACGCAGCCCCCCAGCGTGTTTATAGGCGAATGGATTCAGCTGTCCAAAAGTTAGCAGACTGAGTGGTGGGAAGAAGGGAAGGTGATGGCTTCTCTTAGTTCAATGTTTTTTAAAGCATCAAGGTTATCAGCTAGGGGAAGTCCAAGGGACAAAACACAAGAGGGAAGTTTAAGGAGAGGGAAAAGTGAGAAATAGTTTCAAAGAGCAGAGAACATGGGAATGGTAAAATTTCAAGGTTGAGTACCACATGAGATTTATAGCAAATTTTAAAGTGGCCCTTGTCAGAACTGAGTTTTTCTCTGGCAAATATCAGCTACTTGGCCCTTTCAAGTCTGGCCTCAAACTACCTTTTCAACCACCTCCTAACATTCCCCATCATTTACCTCTGTGGTTTTCAATCTTGGTTGCACAATCTTCTTTCCCTGTACATATTCTCCCTTGTACATATACAGTTTGTATTCAGTGCCCCTAATTTAAAAAAAAAAGGCGATGGGGACAAAAGCTGCTCTGGATGAAGCTGAGGGCGCCCAGGGTTTGAAACCAAAGATTTACCCTCCCCAGTGCTTCTCAAAGTGGAATGTGCTTACAAATCACCTGTCCTGCAAAAATGCACATTCTGTTCCAGAAGGTGTGCAGAGAGGCCCACAATTCTCATTTCTAACAGGCTCCTCGGTGACGCCTGATGCCACTGTTCTGAGGATTACACTTTGAACGAGTGGCAAGGCCACAGCCACACCAGACTACTCACCATTCCCCACTCAGTCTGCTTTCTTTTCCCAGTGTTGTCCCCTTGGCCACATATGCCTTTCCTTGCCTTCTCCAGCTGGGAGATTCTACGCCATCTTCAAGGCCCTCTCAATGTCAGCTCCTCGTTAACTCTTCTCCAAGAGTCCTGGGCAGACGTAATCATGAGCCCATCCCTGCCCCATCTCCCATCACTTTCCCCCTTTCTCACTCTGCTCCAGCCACACAGGCTTCCTTGCAGTTTCCTAAACAGGCCAAGCCAGCACCAGCCACAGGGCCTTTGCACCAGCTGTTCCTTCTCCCTAAAATATGCTTCCTCCATATAACCTCACGTCCAACCCCTTCATCTCCTTCATCCCCCTACTCAAATGTCTTCCTCATAAGACCTCCCTCATAAGACTCATAAGGTCCTCATACTCTGACCACCCTATTTAATACCCTCCACCCCCACCATTCCAGATACTCTAGTTATTTATATATATGTCTATGCATATATATCTGCTTCCCCTGCACTTACAAGCAATTTGAGGGCAGGGTCCACAATATACTCATTTTACATTCCAAGCACTCTGCACAGTGTCTGTTACATTTTTTTTAAAAAAAGGTAAAATATCAAGTTGATAGTTGACATAACTTGCAACCAAGGAATCTGAATTAAATTTTTGATATCTTAAACAATCTGATCATTAATGGAAGCATTAGAGATACAAGAGAGAATATTATGACAAAATAGATACAGAAATTAAAGCAAGGGCACAAAGATAATTCTAAAATGATTAATTTGTAACTCAAAGATGCAAAAAGATGCCAGGTGCTAACACTTATAAATATATATGCACCCAACACAGGAGCACCAAAGTACATAAAACAACTATTAACAAACCTAAAAGGAGATATTAACAACAACATAATAATAGTAGGGGACTTTTTAACACCCTCCTCACATCAATGGATAGATCATCCAGACAAAAAGTCAATAAGGAAATAGCAGACTTAAATGAAAAACTAGACAAGATGGACTTAATAGATATGTACAGAGCACTCCACTCAAAAACAACAGATTATACATTCTTCTTAAGTGCACATGGAACATTCTCAAGGATAGACCATATGTTGGGAAACAAGGTAAGCCTATATAAATTTAAGAAGACTGAAATTATAACAAGCATCTTTTCCAAACATAAGGCTTGAAACTAGAAATCAACTACAAGGAAAGAACTGGGAAAGTGACAAAGATGTGAATACTAAACAACAAGCTACTGAACAACCAATGGGTCTTTGATGAGATTAAAGGAGAAATTTAAAAATATCTAGAGACAAATGAAAATGAAAATACACCATAACAACTCATATGGGATGCAGCAAAAACAGTCCTGAGAGGGAAACACATAGCAATACAGGCCCACCTCAACAAACAAGAAAAATTCCAAATAAGCAACCTTAAACTATATCTAAGAGAACTAGAAAAAGAACAACAAACAAAGCACAAAGTCAGCAGAAGGTGGGAAATAATAAAAATTAGAGCAGAAATAAATGAAACTGAAATGAAAAAAGCAGTAGAAAGGATCAATGAAACAAAGAGTTGGTTCTTTGAGAAGATAAACAAAATTGACACACCCTTAGCTAGACTCACAGAAAAAAAGAAAGAAGGCTCAAATAAATAGAATTAGAAACAAAAGAGAAGAAATTACAACAGATACCACAGAAATACAAAGGATTATAAAAGAATACTATGAAAAACTATATGCTAACAAATTGGACAACCTAGAGGAAATAGATAAATTCCTAGACTCATACAACCTACCAAAACTGAATTAAGAAGAAATAGAGAACCTGAATAGATCAATCACAAGTAAAGAGACTGAAACAGTAATGAAAAACCTCCCAAAAAATACAAGTCCAGGACCAGATGGCTTCTCTGGAGAATTTTACCAAACATTCACAGAAGACTTAATACCTATCCTTCTCAAGCTTTTCCAAAAAATAGAGGAAGATGGAATACTTCCTAACACATTCTACGAGGCCAACATCACCCTGATACCAAAGCCAGACAAGGACAATATGAAAAAGGAAAAGTACAAGCCAATATTGCTAATGAACATAGATGCAAAATTCCTCAACAAAATATTGGCAAACTGAATACAGCAATACATTAAAAACATCATACACCATGACCAAGTGGGATTTATACCTGGGACACAGGGATGGTTCAACATCCGCAAATCAATCAATGTGACTCACCACATTAACAAAACAAAGAATAAAAACCACATGATCATCTCAACTGATGCAGAGAAGGCATTTGACAAAATCCAACATCGATTTATGATAAAAAAAAAACTCCAACAAAACGGGTATAGAAGGAAAGTACCACAACATAATAAAGGCCATATATGACAAACCCACAGCTAACATCATACTCAACAGGGAAAAACTGAAAGCCATTCCTCTGAGAACAGGAACAAGACAAGGGTGCCCACTCTCCCCACTCTTATTCAACATAATACTGGCTGTTTTGGCCAGAGCAATTAGGCAAGAAAAAGGAATAAAAGGACTCCAAATAGGCAACGAAAAAGTGAAACTTTCACTATGTGCATATGACATGATCTCATATATAGAAACCCTAAAGAATCCATTGGAAAACTACTAGAAATAATCAACAACTACAGCAAATTTGTAGGGTATAAAATCAACTTACCAAATCAGTTGCATTTCTTTATGCCAAGAACGAACTAACAGAAAGAGAACTCAAAAAGACAATCCCATTTACAACAGCAACAAAAAACATTAAATATCTGGGAGTAAATTTAACCAAGGAGGTGAAAGACCCATATAACGAAAACTATATGACACTACTGAAAGAAATCAATGAAGACATAAAGAAATGGAAAAATATCCCATGCACAAGGATTGGAAGAATAAACATAGTGAAAATATCCATACTATCTAAAGCAATCTGGAGATTCAATGCAATTCCAATCAGAATCCCAATGACATTCTTCACGGAAACAGAACAAAGAATACTAAAATCCATATGGGGCAACAAAAGACCTCGAATAGCTAAAGCAATCCTGAAAAAAAAAGAACAAAGCTGGAGGCATCACAATCCCTGACTTCAAAATATACTACAAAGCCATAGTAATCAAAACAGCATGGTACTGGTACAGAAATAAACACACAGATCTACGGAACAGAAATGAAAGTTCAGAAATAAAACCACACATCTACAGACAACTAATCTTTGACAAAGGAGCTAAGTACATACAATGGAGAAAGGAAAGTCTCTTCAATAAATGGTGCTGGGAAAAATGGATAGCCACATGTAAAAGAATGAAAGTAGACTGTTTTCTATCACCATACATAAAAATTAACTCAAAATGGATCAAAGACCTGAAAGTGATACCTGAAACTATAAAACTCCTGGAAGAGAGTATAGGCAGTACACTATTTGACATTGGTCATAAAGGGATCTTTTCGGATTCCATGTCTACTCGGACAAGGGAAACGAAAAAATAAACAAGTGGGACTTCATCAGACTAAAGAGCTTCTACAAGGCAAATGAATCCAGGATCAAAGTGAATAGACAACCCACTAGCTGGGAGAAAATATTTGCAAATCATATATCTGACAAGGGGTTAATCTCCATAATATATAAAGAACTCACACAATGGAACAACAGAAAAACAAGCAACCCAATCAAAAGCAGAGGATATGAACAGACATATTTCCAAGGAAGATATACAGAAGGCCAACAGGCAAATGAAAAGATGTTCAACATCACTAATCATCAGGGAAATGCAAATCAAAACTACACTAAGATATCACCTTACACCCGACAGATTGGCCATAATCACCAAGACAAAAAACAACAAATGTTGGAGAGGTTGTGGAGAAACAGGATCCCTAATCCACTGCTGGTGGGAATGCAAACCGGTGCAACCTCTATGGAAAACTGTATGGTGATTCCTCAAAAAATTAAAAATAGAAATACCTTATGATCCAGCTATCCCACTATTGGGTATCTATCCAACAAACCTGAAACTAACAATCCGAAGAGGCTTATGCACCCCTATGTTCATTGCAGCATTATTCACTACAGCCAAGAAGTAGAAGCAACCCAAGTGTCCCACGACAGATGAGTGGATAAAGAAGATGTGGTATATACACAATGGAATACTACTCAGCCAGAAAAAAGGACAAACTTCTCCTATTTGCAACAACATGGATGGACCTGGAGAGCATTATGTTAAGTGAAATAAGCCAGAGAGAGAAAGACAAACAGTGCATGATTTCACTCATATGTGGAATATAAACTAACACACAGTCAGAGAGAACTGTTCAGTGGTTACCAGGGGCAAGGGGGAGGGGGACTGGGCACAAGGGGTGAAGGGAAGCATTTATATGGTGACTGACAAACAATAATGTACAACTAAAACTTCACAATATTATAAGCTATTAAGACATCAATAAAAAAAAGATGCCAAGTGCAATGGTGACTTTATATCTATGAACCAGGATAATGTAACAATTAATTTAACATGCACTCTAATAATTTTTCATGTTTTATCATTTAAAATATTTTTTTAAAAATAATAATGACAGCTAACATTTATGAAGAACTTACCATGTGCCAGCAATTCTTTAGGCATCTTACAAGTACCAATTTATTTAATCCACTAACAAACCTCTGTAATAGGTACTATTATTATCTCCTTTTATAAAGAAGGAACTGAGAAAGAGAAGCTAAATGACTTACTCCAGGTCACACAGCCAACCAACCAGTGTGGCAGCAGAGCCAGAGCTCTTAACCACTGTGGACAGATGAAAAATGATAAAGACTTACTTTGAATGTAAATGCTTATTTTTAGGCAGGTTACTGTTTTAAAACTCCCTACAACACTTTTTATGAATAAATTATATCTATATCCTCCATGCTTTGAATATAAGCAATGACCTTCTTTCTGTAAAGGAAAAATAGTTTTTCTCCATATTAATACTCTGTCAAAGTACAGCTTTTAAGACTAAGGAAAGGAAAGAAGGAAAGAAATGAGTAACTCTGGGGCCCGGCCCAGGCAGCTCCGCCCAGTCTGGGGCCATCCTCTCAGCTTGCGGCGCTGTATCAAACAATGCTCCGGGGCTATTCGGTTTTCACAGCCAAGTTTTTCAGAAGTGGGTGGCCAGGTCCTTCTTCCTAGTCTGTCAGCTCTGCTGAAACCTGTCCACCATGGGTGACCCTGCAGGTATCTGAAATCCCAGTGGCAGCGCTTTCAGCATCCCAGCAACGTGCAGCCACCACAGTACGACACCCGACAGACGGGTGGTGTGATTCCCTGACTGGGAAATGAACCCGGGCCGCGGCAGTGAGAGTGCTGAATCTTAACCTCTAGACCATCAGGGCTGGCTACTGTGATCTCAGCAGGTAATTAATTCAACCTATGTACGGTCTATGTACCACTCTTCCTGGCTGCTGCGAGCTCTCCCCCACTTCCCACCCTATACCAACCCCAATTTACTCTTGGGAGGGTTCTTAACTAGGTTCCACAAACTCCCAACTGGTCCATGGACAGAATTCAGGGCATCTGTGAACTTGGCAGGATGTAGCCCATGTATTTTCATTTATTCCTTCAAAAACATTATTCTAAGAAGGAGTCCACAGCCTTCACCAGACTATCATAGGGTCCATGGCAAAAAAGGAAATGCAGACAAAAGAAGTTACAGGCAAATAAGCTGGGAGGTATTTTTAACATCTCACGAAAGAGAGAAATCTGGTTAGGACTGGCAGAGGTGAGAATGGGAAGGAAGAGATGGAGTCAAGGAAAATACCTAGGTATTCCTAAATAAAATGGCATCTTTCACCTTCCTTCTACTTCTAACCTTCTAAAAAGAGGGTGCTGGCCTAGTGGTGTAGTGGTTAAGTTTGCACGCTTTGCTTCTGGCGGCCTGGGTTCACAGGTTCAGATCCCAGGCGTGGACCGATGTACCGCTTGTCAAGCCACGCTGTGGCGGCGTCCCATATAAAGTAGAGGAAGATGGGTATGGATATTAGCCCAGGGCCAGTCTTCCTCACAAAAAAAAAAAAGCGAGAGAGAGAGCTGCCTCTCCTTCCACTCATGCACTCCTTAAATCTTTAAGGACATGCACACGCATAAATGCACACAGACACACAAAATCAATCAACCACTCTCAAAGAGTACATCCACGAACCTCATAATCTCTGGAGCACCTAATCCTGCTGGCCTCGCTGAGTCTTCTCTTGCTTCTTGTTTCTTCTTCCTCTGTCCTTCCCTCAAAGCCAAGTAAGTGTCCCCAAGCTTCCAACTTCTCCCTCAGCGACCTATTTCACCATGGCTTCACCTACCAACTCTGTGTGAACAATTCTCAGTTCTCCATCCCAGCCCTAACCTTGCTTGTGAGCTCTAATCCCACCTTCCAACACCCCACAGGTGGGCACTGTCACAAGAATATCTATCACCATCACCTGCAAGTCAACATTTCCTTTTTTTTTTTTTTTTTTGCAGAGAAAGATTCACCCTGAGCTAACATCTGTTGCCAATCTTCCTCTTTTTTCCCCCAAAAGCCTCAGTACATAGTTGTATATCCTAGTTGTAAGTCCTTCTAGTTCTTCTATGTGAGCCACCACCACAGCATGGCAACTGACAGACGGGTGGTGTGGTTCTGCGACCAGGGAAAGAACCTGGACCGCCGAAGAGGTGAGAGCAACGAACTTTAACCACCAGGACGTCAGGGCTGGCTCTCAACATTTCTTAAATCAAAAACATTTTATCCTTTTTCAACAAGCAGTTCCTTCTCCTAACTTTTCTAACTCTATCTCGGGTCACCATTCTTCCAAGGATTCATCATATGCAGTCAGGGGACAAATTTTGAACATTTCTCCTTATTTTTAATGATATTCCTTCTACTGTTTTGCTACTCAAAGTGTAGCCCGTGGACCTGCAGCATCAACATCACCTAAGAGCATGATAAATGCAGAATCTCAGGGCTCACCCCAGACCTGCTGAGTCAGAATCTGCAGTTTTCAAATGTCCCCAAGCGATTCATATACACATTAAATTACACATATACACATTCATATACACATATACACATTAAATTGTGAGAGGCACTTGTCTGGTGCTTATTAATATGCTACTAGCCTAACTGCATCTGAATTTGATCATTCCTTATTATGTGCTAATTACAATGGTAGGTTGTCAATACACTATCTTACTTAACCCTCAAAATAATCCTGTGAGGTAATCATCTCCATTTTTAGAATGCGTAAACTGAGGCTCAAGTGGATAAATAATTTGCTCGAAGAGCCCATAAACGATGGAGGCAGGATTTGCACCTCATCTGTCCGACCACAAACCATTTTGCCAAATTGCACTTACTCCCTTACATTCCAAAATTTGTACGTCAAAGGGTATGTTGGCAGAATTAATACTCTGGTTAACTGCACTTTCTAATCAACTAAGGTAGGTTTTGTTTATTACAATTCTGGCTGAAAATCTTTCGAAAGGCATAGCAGACAATTCTCCTGCAGAAAGAGAAATCACTGCTCTGCCCTAGGCATCATTCTGAATACTCAAGTGCACCCCAAGGTATCCAAGGAGAAATGGAGAAGAAAATATATTCTGTTCTCAGGACAATAGAAAATTTTAGGGGGTATACAACAATTTTCCTAATAATAAACTTTGTGTACGTCTGCTTGGCATTCTTTTTCCACTAAAAAGTAAAAGAGAGAAAAAAATAGTGAGACTAGTTCTTGCATGAATGATTAGTCGGGTTCCATTCAATGTCTATCTAATTATTATTTTAATTGAACTCCCTCATTATATTTCATTCCGTCAATATTCCATAGTCATTCATTTCATTTTTAAAGTTTCCTTATCTTTTTCAGAGCCCAAATATAAAGCCACAAACCTAAAAGACATCATTATTTCCCCAATATACTATTTACCTATTTCAAGTCCCGGACCTTGCTGAGAATGTAACAAAAGCTATGGGTGCTCTACCCAGAAAACCGCATATTCGCCAAAACACGGCTGGCGGACACAAAGATAAGCCCCCCAGCTCTATTACTAGGACAGATACCTGCCTGCTACAGCCTGGCAGGGCCCCCTCCCTTCTTTGGGGGACTGTTCTTTCCCCAACTCCAACAGGTGGGAGCTGCCACCTTTCGATAACTGCTTAGTCCAAGGGGAGGCCACAACTGACCTAAGTCAGACCAACTGGAATCGCTCCATGGGATTTTTACAAGTGAATTGAAGATAGAAAGTCCCTTTTAGGGACAGAAATGACAAAATGTGAAATTCAGGATCCATTAGTTCCCTGCCCTGTGTAGGAAACCAATCAGCTACGAATAAGAAAGCAGAAACAGACAGAAAAATCCCAACAGCACCCAAGCACCTGGTTCCAATTGTTCTGGAAGCCCAGCCCTATTCCTGTTCTTCTCCTGGTTTGGTTAATTCTTCCTTCCACACTGATAGACCTCCAAAACCCTCCTATTATTTTAAATTTTTGCCAAAGCTCATTTGTGTTTCTATGGCTTGCGACCAAAAGACTTTAACATCAATGTTGGCTACTTCTAAATACTATTATTTACTTTAAACAAGTTTTATGTCCTTTAAATTTTTTCTACACAGATGAGGTCTTCCTCTAGATATTTAAATAGGTTTTTAAACACTAATTTCTAAAAGACTCACATTTTACTCTGCATAAAAATCTTTTAGAATATCTATTTAAAACAAGTCTTGGCTCCTATCATCCTACATGCTCCACACACTATTAAAATACAATTTTAAGAAGCTAGCTCCCTGATCATTTTTAGTTTAATTCCAAATGTAACAAGACAAAATTGCCTTCTTAAGTCGTCTTTCCCTTTATGTATTCAATTAGATTCTCTGCTTAAAATACTTAAAATAAAAATTGGCAATGATCCATTCACTGATGGATATATTTTAAGTTAGAAAGCAGCAACATATCAAATTAACCACACAAAGTCAGGCTTATTCTTGTCGATGGGAATTACCACCACAACAGACTTGAAAATTTCCACCTTAATTGCAATTTTTACATTTTAATCAAATAGACTTTGACTTAATAGACTGCAATGCAGTCCAACTACAATCAATCCAAGAAACTCTTAGTTCACACATCCCTTAAAATCAGATTTCCTTCCCTCTGGTCATGGCAGTGAAAATTCCTGAATGCTGCTGCCTTTGCAAGGTTATAAGGCAACTTTCATTATATCCTATTACTATTCCTAGTCTTTGGATCATAATATAATGCTATGAATCTAGTAGACTATAAAAATAGTTGAATCTTGAAGTTAGAAAAAAAACTTGGAAATCATCCAGTCCAATCACCTTATTTCACAGATGCAAACATTGATGCAACAATTCTGTTTTTGCAACAGAATTAGAGAAAGAATTAGAATACAGATCCAATGAGCTTTTTACCATAGTATGTAGAAGATTCCCAATCCCCTTATAAGATGCCCACGTGATAAAACAAATATGCAATTCCCCTTAGTGTTCCAAATGTACGGTTATTTCTAATTGTCCTTAAGACAAACCCAAACAAATTTTAAAAGCATGAAATTGCTATATATTCATGACAAATCTTTTCCCATTAATTCTGATCACATTAGAAATGTAGGGAAAGACTGATCTGAATGATCTGTCCCTTCATTGCTATACTTTCTTGAATGTCTCCATTCATATACAACACTATGCTTGCTCCTTCTTAACAATGCTGACATATTTATTTTCATAGTATACTATAAACTTTGGTGCACACAAGGTCATATAAAAACATTTATCTAATATCAGACTTTGTCACCTAAAGTGAAATCAATCAGAAATACATGGCATTAAGTACTTAGATCTCATCTTTATATACACTTCCTTTTTTTTCAAAAATAAGAAAATAGACATTTTGAAAAACAAGGCTGTGAAACAGACCTTTCTTATGTCAACTCGGAGCCCTCAAAATAAAGATATTTGGACAAAAACATGAGGGGCATTTTTAGCAATCTTTTGCACAGTGGCTGGCCCTATGTGCCCAATATAATTTGTTGCATGAATAACATGGTTACATTACATACTATGGAAACTTGACTCCTCTGGACCACAATACTTAGATTTGCTAACTTTTCTTGAAGGCAAAAGAAAACAACACAAAATTCACTACCTACAAATCATGCATTATTTTTATAAGCCTTAAGTAGTTTCAAAATATTTCCAACTAGCAAGAAAGTCTAAACAAATGTAGCAATTCATAAAGTAGCAACATAAGTGGTTACAGTAAAACATGCACAATTACAAGATTTTCCAAAGTCAACTGGAATTCAGACTAATTCCCAGAGAGCACACTCTTTTTCAGCAGCATATCGTTAACACTTCTTTACTAGATTAAACTCAGATACAAACATTCTCCTGACCAAAACACCACAACTCCAAAGTAGATAGAAGCACCCATAAATACAGAACAACATAATTTTTTTTAAAAGGAAACTAACAACATATATAATAAAAAAGCTTAACAGAATTAGACATAACTTTAAACTGTAGACTTATTACATAGGAAAAATTTCATTTTATTTACTACAATAAAACTTAGGAGAATTTTGGTGCCGTAATGTATGCTGTTGTAAAAGCTTACATTCCTAGTTGCTAAAGAAGTTGTCAGGAAGTTAAAATGAACTTCAACAGATCAGACATTAAGCTGAGAGAAACGATCCCTTCTCAACCTTCTTAAAAACAGTCACTCCATACAAACATAATCAATCCTGTTACTATTTCACCGTTTTACCCAGCTCAGCTGGGGGAAGAAAAATACAAATACGATGCTTTTGAGCCATTTTAAACACCTTCATTAAATTGAGACTGTTCTTTAAAAGACCAACAGGGTATTCTGTCATTTCTATTATGCTGAAAAGAACACACAGACATCCACTGAAATCAAAAGTAGGGAAAGCAAGCTTACACTTTTCCTCAGATGCCAACTGACTGCAGTGGGTAAGGTCATGGCCAAAATTCACAGGCTCATTTAAACTTTCATGGCTCAGCCAACAGCTCCGATCATGTTTCCTGATCCTAAGGAGATTAAAGCTGCAGGAGTTTCTCGCTGGAAGAGCAGCAGGAGGCTATTTCAGACCCTCAAACCGCAGTCCGCATAGCCCGCAGCGGCGCATCTTCCACCACCTCTGGCTGGGTGTTAAGCTAACCTTTCCAAGCGTTCTCCTCCAATCTTTTAAACCAAGTCCCCAAAAGGGTGCAGTCAACTCAAGACCACCTTCTATCCGCGCCTGCCGAGACCCCCTCCTGCTGTCATCCTCCGGAGCGCCCTTCCGCAGTCGGTGACTTCGGCTTGGCTCCCCAAGGTGGGGGAGGAGGTGTGGGGAGGAAGACTCCCCGCCAAGCAGCTCCTCAGCCGGCACAGCAGCAGGGCGATGCGGGAGAGGAGCAGAGGAAGATGCTAAAACACCAGTGCCATATTTACACTGGCTTTTTCTTTGCCAAAAAGATTCCTTGTGTCCAATGATATCGCCTTTAAAGGAAAAAAGGACCTGAGCAATAAAGCCGCTGCCCAAATCTATCCAATCTCCACTATTCTCACCCCTGTTCCCCCGCGGGGGGGCTCCGGACGCTCCTAGACTCAGACAGGTACACCTGCCCGTCGGCGGAGGACCGGGCTGCCCCCCCCCCCGTCCCCAACAGAAGGGAGCGATAGCCAGGACACTGACCCCAGCAGCCCCCGCCGGGGCTGACAGCCCAGACGGAGCCGTGCCCCGCACAAACTTCCCAGTTCCGGGGCTGCGGGGACAGACCGGCGGGCGGACGGACTGGGGGGCGGCACTGGCCGCAGGGCTCAAGTGCAATGGAACCCCTCCTCCTGCACCCAGCCCTAGGACCAAAGGGGGTCCAAGTGGCGCCCGGGCGGCCCGGAGGGGCTGGCGCGCGCCGCGGGGCTGGGGGCACCGAGGCGCAGCGGCGGGCGGGCAGCCCCGGAGGGCGAGCAGCCGGAGAGCCGGGGCCCCGCTGGGGCTCCCCGCCCCGCAGCAGCTGCAGCAGGAGGAGGAGGGGAGCGAGGAGGAAGAGGAGGAGAAGGAAAGGGACTGCGCGCCGCAGCCCGAGCCCTTACCGAGTGGTTTACTCCCCACATCAGGACGCTGAGCAGCGGATCGCTCGCCCGAAAGAGCTTCACTTTCTGCGCCACGAAGTGCTTCTTCTTGGTCTTGGTCTTGCTCGCCAGGACGGAGGACCCCAGGTTGCTGGGGGTCGCCATGGCCGCCGCCTCTGTCCCCTCCACCGCCGCGCTCCCGAGGCCGGGGACCCGCCCTCTCTACACGCCGGCCCGGGGAGGCAGCCGCATCCCCCCGGCGGCGGCCCCGGCGCGCCGTGCCCTGCTCCGACCGCCGGCGCGCTCGGCCCCGCTCGGCCCGCTTTGCCCGCTCGGCCCGGCTGGGGAGGGAGGCTGCGCTCGGCTCGCGCCCCGGCCCGGGTCCCGCGCCCGCCGCGGCTCCGCGCTCAGCCCGCGGCTGGACCAGGCGCGCCGCGAGCGGCTTCCGCGTTGGGCGCCGGCGTCATGACGCAGGGGGCGGGCGGGCAGCAGATGCGGCGCCGCCAGGCGGGGCGCGGGGCGCGGCCGCGGGACCGTTAAGCTGCGCCCTCGCGCTCCGGCTCCCGCTCGGGCTCCGCGGCGGCCCGGCCGCCCGCTGTCTGGAGCTCCCGGCGGCCGCGCCCGGCCCGCTGAGGACGCCGCGGGGAGCGTGAGGCCGCCCGCAGGGCATCCCCTTCTGCTCCCCAGGAAGAAAAGAAGGAAGGATGGGGAGTGGGGGGTCGGAGGAGGGGAGCCCCCAGAGGCGGTGGTCAGGCGAAGGAAAGAGGCTCAGGGAACGGCCACTTACCGTGCCAAAAGTCAGGAGAGCTAGTGAGACCTGAAATGCTGCATGGAGACCGGGGCTTCCCTAGCACCGAGCCAAAGGACCTGGACGCATCGTTGGCCGCCTCCCGAAGTGGCGCTGGAATGAACTGAATTCCTTTGTGCCTTTAACCATCGGGCCTCTGGGACCCTGGACTAGGGCCTCCCCACACTCCCGGAGTCGTGCAGAAAGGAGACTCCCACCTAACACTCTGGGCTGTCATTCCTGTCACCCGCTCCCTGGACAGGACCCTGCGTTCCTCGTCCAGGGCCCTTGGTTTGGTCAGGACAATCATGCCCAAAGTTGCACCTTCATCCTCCCCGATGTTCCTTACATCCCTAAATTAGCCCTTCTTAATACTGGGACTACCTGACCCACCTCTGTCAGCTACCATTCCTAGTATGTCTAAAAACTTGCTGTCCCTGTGTCTTCCTCAATAATCATCATCCTGTTCTAGGTACTTACTGTGACTCAGCCCACTAGGCAAGCATGTTATCTGTCGTCATTATTACTCCACTCAAATATGTACTGTGTGGATACCTACTGTGTGCTTGGTGATCTGCTTGGTTCTGTCAGGGAGACAAAGGATGGCCGACCCTTATCCCTGAATGAGCTTGTCTCATTGGGGTGGGGAGTGACAGGTCATGTGGTCACCTTCATTTGCGCCTCCTTTTTCTTTGTTCTTTAAACACAGAGGTTGTCCCAAAGTCCTCTTGTAGTTCTTTCCCTCTTGCTTCATACTATTGTCCAAAATCATGTCTGCTCCCCCAGCATCAACCATCACCACTCTTAGTGGTTAAAAAAAAAAAACCACCTAAATTTGTAGTAAGAAGACATGGGGTAAGGCAGTTCTCCCACCTATTTCAGCAAATCAGTTAATCTCTCTGAGCCTCAGATTCTTTGTGTTAACAACAGGGATAATCAGACATAGATGTCACTTTAGGGACTACTCTGGGCCTGGTAATATAATTCTGCCCTACCTACTTTATAGGGTGTTTGTTAGAATCAAAATCAACAGTGGACAATGGCTGTGAAAGCCCTTTGTAATCATACAGCGCTATACACATACAAAATAAAATGTAAGTATTTACAGATAACCCATTAATTCTCCCCAGAGAAGTGCCTGGTTGAACATCTCTACATTATTTGTCCACAGACACCTAAAAGGTGTCTAAAACCGAGATCAGCATCTTCCTCCATCCCACATGTTGCTTCATTTTTCTTTTGTATTGGAAAAGGCATTCATATCACGCAGTTACCCCAGCTAGAAGTTCATTTGTTTCAGAAATTTTTATTGCCCTGGGCTTGAAAGCTTAAAACCATCATTGATTATTGCCACCACTCCACACAAACCCCTTTTACTAGGTTCTGCCCTTGAAAACAATTGTGCTCAAATATTATCTCTTCTCTGGTGCTTTCACAGTCCTCCCAGTTAAAATTAATCCACTCACCTCAGTGCTTCCATAGTACTTTTGTTTCATTACAGCTTTATTGTACTTAATTGTATATTAATAATGAAAGACAATGGGTTTGCTGTAAATGCTAAACAACTGAATTTAATGATGACAAAGTGTTGAATGAGCCCAGAGGAAGGGGAGATGGACACTGTGGACACTGTCAGGTGGGGTTTTAAGTAGAAATGTAGCAAGCTAAGGTCAAGTACACAAGGTGTCATCTCTGTTAGGGGCAGCCAGGGGCATAGGCATGGAGATGAAAATCCATGTTGTAACTACGGGCCCATTTAGAGCCGGTTCTAACAGACCCCATCTCTTATCAACAAAGTGATTAAGGATTGTCTTTCAGAAAAACAGCAGAGTCACACAGCCAGGGCATGTGCAAAAGAAGAAATTGTGACCTGAAACAAGCTCAGAAGCAAAGACCCTCCTCCTGATGGAACCCAAGGACTGGGACATGACTGGAACTTGAAAGCTGGACTCTTATCAGAAGCAAGGGGTCCCTCATCCAGGAAGATCCAGTGTTAAAATTCCTCCCTTACCTCATACAAAAATATTTAGAACCCCATCATAAATGTTTAGAATCTCATCATAAATGTATAAAACCTTGCCATAAATATCTGAAGCCCACCAATCAAGAATGTGTCCCACCAGTGCTCCAACCTGTTCTCCCCAACCTCTTAAATTTTGTTGCAAATCCTGAACTGGGGAGACAGATCTGAGGGCACACGCCCCTGTCTCCCTGGAGATCGATCTCGCACAATAAAGCTGATTTCTCCCCTCAAAGGCTGGTGCCATAATTAATTGGCTTGTTTACGCACATCAGGCAGAGAACCCCAATTTTGGTTGGTAACAATGTGGTATTTTCAGATAGTAATGAGGAGATCCATAGCTTTTAAAGGGCAGAATTTTTTTCCAGCTTTATTAAGATATAATTGACATGTAAGTTTAAGGTGTCCAATTTGATGATTTGATACATGGATATGTTGTGAAATGATTACCACAATAAGGGTAGTTAACACTTCCATCACACCATAATTACCATTTGCGTGTGTGATGACAACATTCAAGATTACTTCCTTAGCAATTTTCAAGTATTTAGTACAGTACCGTTAAGGGACCAGGTTTTTGGTGATTTAACTTGCTTTGAATGGCATTTACTATAATGGCATTAATAAATAGGTCATTAAATGGCTTTGCCAATAACATTTCACATTAACTTTGTGCTCTGCGGAGGGGGTGTGTGATACAGGAGTTCAAGAGTCACAGAAATGACCTCAGAAAGTAATCCAGTTCTCCGATTATATGCATTAGACAACTGAGATCAAGAGAAATTTAAGTGATTTCCTGACTTGTTGAGAGAAAATAAACTCTTTGAAGGCAGAGTCCATGTGGTACTCACTCTGCATCCTGCCAATGAACCTAACTTGCTGCCTTTCCATAGCACTTATGGCAAAGTTTTGGTGAATAAATGAAAAGGAAATTTTCATCTCTCACAACAAAGTTACAGGTAAAGATTCCACACCCAGGAAATGTTGGTGCAAGGTTCCATTCAGAAATAATTTACTGGAAAATTAGGTTAGGTTAGACATAATATTTAAACTTCAGGGTTAGGGACTGGCCTGGTGGCACAGTGGTTAAGTTCACACACTCTGCTTTGGTGGCCCAGGGTTTGCAGGCTTGGATCCCAGGTGCAGACCTACACACCGCTCATCAAGCCATGCTGTGGCGGCGTCCCACGTACAAAATAGAGGAAGATGGGCACGGATGTTAGCTCAGGGCTAATCTCCCTTGGCAAAAAGAGGAAGATTGGCAATGGATGTTAGCTCGGGACCAATCCTCCTCACCAAAAATAAATAAATAAATAAACTTGAGTGTTAGATAGTATGTGGATTTAGCAACCTAGCAATTTGATCACTGTTTTCTCTTGGAGTTTGTGTGAGAAGGAAACAAAGCGTATGTCCTTGGTTCAGTACCGTATTCAGGCTGCTCATGTTGTCAAGGGCTGAAGCACCCCAACCACCAGCATTCAACAATGATCTTAACCAGAGGCATGGCTAGAGAAAGAAGAGCAAGGAAGTTGGATCTCAGGATGGGCAGGTAGTCATGTCGGTCAAGGAGAACGCTGCTCCTACCCCTTTGCATTTGGTATGTTGAGTTGTTGATCCCAGTGCCAAGACCATCACAGCTGCAGGAAATGCTCCAGCAGCCAAGTTCACTAGGAAGAGAGAAGGAAATGTGGGGATGATTGAAAGGCTCCCAGTTCTGACTTGTTTCTGCTTGCTGTTGCTGTTGTTTCTTACTTTCTTTTACTATAACCAACTTTATTTACTGTCCTAGAAGAGCATGGTAAAAGTGTTATGTTGACTAAGGTATACAATACCAGAAATGGAGGTTGAAATGGGGTGGATGCTCTGCTTTTTTATTGTATTACCATTTTCATCAAAAAAATAACTTCCTCTGGGGCCAGCCTGGTGGCATAGTGGTTAAGTTTGTGTGCTCTGCTTCGGTGGCCCGGGGTTCGCAGGTTCGGATCCTGGGTGCGGACCTATGCACCACTGATCAAGCCATGCTGTGGCAGGCATCCCACATATAAAGTAGAGGAAGACGGGCACGGATGTTAGCCCAGACCCAATCTTCCCCAGCAAAAAGAGGAGGATTGGCAACAGATGTTAGCTCAGGGCTGATCTTCCCCACCAAAAACTAAAATAAAAAATAACTTCCTCAATTAAATGATTCCAAGAAGAATTCTTCCTTTGAGAAGAGGAATTCATTCACTTCCTTAGTGCTATTTGGAAGCTTTTATGCTTTTCATTGCTCTATGAGGAGATCAGAGCAAGACTTGGGACAATTCCATTCAATCTTCTGTAGTGCCATCCAGAGCCCTGCCATTCAAAATGGTATAATTTTGGAAGACCATTACTAAAGAGCATATACAGTCAAACCCAGCCAAAATGCAATAAATGGGATCCAAGAATTCAGTTGTGACATGTGAGTTACTTTTGGGAGGGAAGTTGTTGACATGATGCAGTACAGCTTGCCATCTGGGAGTTCTGAGGGTCTAGCTCTGCTGTCCAAACCCCTCCTGGGTTGGCTGTGGTTTGGCACCAGCTGGTAGGGGTTGTCCACCCAACCGAAATATTGATAGTGATTCTCCTGGCTTCTGCAGCTGGCTGGAACTTCCAGGATAGTGGCAGCAATTCCAGGAATCTCCCACTTAGTTGGCAGCTGTTTTGTTGGCCTGACTTGGGGAGACTGGACTGGGAGAAGACTGGATGTAAGGAGCCAACACATAGGGTAACCACTTGCATCCTGCCCCCACTTCCTCTCCACTCCCCAGGATGAGAACTTTAGTAGCCCCCTTAGAAGACAGGAAGCTGTGTGGAGGACAGGAGTCAATCTCCAATGGCATTAGATCTTTATTATATACACCTTTACAAATTTCCAACATTGGAGAGCAATTAAATAAATGACAGTAGATCCATACGGCAGATTCTAATGCAACCAATAAAAGTGATACTTTCACAGAAAATGTAATGACATAAAATAAACATGATATTAATGTAAGTGAAAAAATAGGATACAAAATTGCGTATAGGTATGGTTTTAATATTACAAAACGTGTATGTGTATGTATACATGTAAAAGACTAAAATAAAATGTCATACTGTTAACAGTGATATATAAAGAATGCAGTTTGGATTATGGATAATTTTAAAAATATATTTCTGCATTTTCCAAATTTTCTAAAATTCATATGTATTACTTTTACAACAACTTTTTAAAGTGGAACCATCTTCTCTGGTAATAAATAACAAGTAATGGCATTTAACATAGTAGCCCAGTTCCTATGAGAGAACAGCCTTTTAAGTTACTCTTTGCTGTAGTTATTATTACTGCAGTGGAACAGACCATTTTCCTGTATGTAGGGGGAGAAGAAGCTCCCCTGAGATCACAAAGAGTCCTTGAGAGGAAAGAATTCTGGATCAGCCCTTGTGGTCTAGGAGTTAAGATTCAGTACTCTCACCACTGCAGCCTGGGTTCATTTCCCGGTTGTGGAATCACACAACCTGTCTGTAAGTTATCACGCTGTGGTGGTGGCTCATATAGAGGACTAACAACTAGGACACGCAACTAAACATTGAAGTCTCAAAAAGAAAAAAAAGACAAGAAGTCTATGAACATAAGGAAAATAGAAGTAGTGTTGTTTTATCTACTAGGCATCATATTCCCAATGCTTAGGGCTTATGACTTTCTCATTTTTTTTTTTTTAGAAAAACCTTGAAATCAGAAAAAAAACTGACTCCAAAAGAAAACTGCAAAATTAATAATAATAAACATTTTATTAACTGTCTACAACACAATACTATCGAGTTTATTAAATTTAGTATCAAAAATGCATTATATTCACAAGCATTTTGTAAGTTAGCCTTTTTTATTTTACAAGTATACATAATGATTGATAAAAAGATAATAAATAGTCAGTCAAAACTTAAATGTTAGTCATAGCAAAAAATTCCAAGAGCAAAATTACAAAAATCTTTTCTAATATATTTTACAGCAAGCATATTGTATTAAATGTGGGATATGAACTCATTTTAATATGTTTGATATAACGGGGGGGGTGGAGCCTCCAAAAATAAGAATGCCCAGCACTTAAGGGAGTCTTTCAAACACTCTGGGAAGAAGGAGGGTTCTGTTCTTTGTTGATCAACAATGTCCATACAAATTGGTGTGACCTTCAGAAGCCAAGGCTGAATAGAAAGACCAGAGGAATCAGAAGATTTTAGCCTGAGCCTTTTGTCCTGGCTAAGGGAAAAGTCCAGAAGCAGGAAGCAACGGGACCCCAGCTGTGTGGAGGCTGGTGGGGACCCTACTAGGGAGAGAGGAAACCCTGTAAGGTGCCTGTGAATTTGCCCCAATCCCTTATGGCTGTGGCACAAGTTAAGTCTAACCGTTGTTAAGCCAGTTGGTATTTTCCTTGGTTGTTTATTTTTTCATTGACACTTCAGAAAAATGCATTCATGCAACTAGGATTTAACTGCATTTAATTGCACCTACTATGTGCCAGATAACATGCTAGGTACTACATATGATTTCTTCTCTTGTAGAGTACAGTCTGAGAAGATGCAGAGTAGAAGCAAATAAACAGCTAATCTTGTAATTACAGATTGTGACATGGGTTCTGAAGGTAATACACCCAGTGGAGTAATAGAAAATAGGCAGAGTGTCAGGGAAAACTCTCCAAGGAAGAATGACATAAGCCTGAAAGATGAGAAGCAGTCACCATGAAGAATGGGGTGAAGAGTGACTGGACAGAGGGGCTATTTGTGTGAGAACTTCTGTTCTAGAACCCAAAGGAAGCCTGCGTTGGCAAGAAAGACAGGGGTCAGGTCATTGAGACCCTGGCAAGGATTTAAATTTATTCCAGGTGCAACGGGAGCCCTGTGGAAGCTGAGGATTTGTTTACAAGAAGATAGCGGCTCCTATGTGCAGAATAGATTGAACAAACGTAAATGTCAAAGTAGAAAGACAATTAAACTATTACTGGAATCCAGGTAAGAGATGATGGTGGCTTGGACCAAAGTCTTGACAATAAAATTCATCTACAAAAGGCAGTAGTGTTTTAATGTGGATGGGGGCAGAGAAAGTGCAAACTTGGCCTCACTGCTGAAGGGGTGCATAGCGGACCATCTCAGTCACTCCTATTTGTGCTTTTAACATTCCTGCAGTCAAGGGGCACCTGGCTTTGATTTGTTCATTTTTTTAAATTGATGTCTTAATAGTTCATAACATTGTGAAGTTTTAGTTATACATTATTATTTGTCAGTCACCATATGAATGCATCCTTTCACCCCTTGTGCCCACCTCCTATCCCCCTTGCCCAAGGGGCAGTTGGTTTAAGCACCTATTGCTCTTAATGAGAAGGCACCTAAAGAGAAATCTCACCTAAAGTCTGCTTTAAGGGAGTATTTTTAATTCTAAAATATAGTATAAGCTATGCTGATGCTACACTAAAGAAAACATAGAGAAATAGTTGATGTGTATATTTGAAACACATCCAAAGAAATGTAACTTGAGATCAGCGTAAAGAAAATGCTCACAGCAGTGTTCACGCTGCTGTATGCAACAGTCAGAGATGGGATGGTTTCCCCAGCCTTCGCTGCCCTTGAGAACCAAATGGAAGATACAAACCATAGCCTTGAGAGCTGGCGAAGGACCAAAGTCTACCTATCCTCGCAGTACCGAGGGTCTGACTTGGTTAACCCCGTGCAGGTCCAGTCCTTCAACCCAGGGGAAGAATTGAAGTGGGAAAGAGGAACAAGGGGTCCCAGAGAGATTCCCATTCCCACGCAGGGTGTTTCCACTTCCCCCTCACTGCTCTCAGTTCCTGAAATCAGCTGTTTCCGCATCCCGCGTAAGCAGAAGCAGAGCCACCGGAGCAATCCATCAGTCAGGAGGCGCACTTTAAGGCATCCCTTAGACATATCTGTGCTCCTTACAGCCCTTCTCCCAAACCTGGGGAGCCTCCATTTTAGCACCCCGATTTTACCCCAGAGAGTTGTATGGAAGTCTGCAAATCCACTGAACTTTGTCATCTGTTCAAAGACCTCGGAATTCTATGCCTGTGTTTTCTCACAGTTTGGGGTTTGAGGACCTAGTGTGTAAGGTGCTGATTACTTTCAGTCATGATAATCTGGTGTCCATTCTGTCACCCCCAGACATGCCTCAGTCACTTTCTCAAGTCTCTTAAACCTGAAAGGGGTGGAGTTGGGTTTCACAGGTTGTTTACACTCAGAAGAGTACCTTTTAAATCCCTTATATGTTTTTGGTACCAACTAACATTCAAATGTTGCACTAAAAGGAAGCTATAGATGAAATAGTTGTTACATGAAATTCTAGGCCTGAATCTTAAAAATAGGAGACTGTTAATCACTCATAATATTCATGCCCTTTGTTTGTGCTTTCTTCATAGATATGACATGGTTCTTCCTTAGAGAGTTGGGAGAAAACTTTCAATAAAGAATCTTGCTCTTCTTTTATTAATTGGGGCTTTTTCTGTTTTAGCTTTTATATTCAAATTTTAAGTAGATCACACTAGTGGTGTTTTAAAACTTGACAAAATAGAACTCAGGGACTAATCTGAAGTGAGAGATAGGTTTATTATCATTTTTTTCCCTCATTCATTCATTACATACATGTTGAGGTTCTAGGAGGTTCTAGAAGGTTCTGGGCACAAAGATGAATAAGACACATTCCTTGCCTTTGTGGAACCATAGTTTAGTGGAGAAGATAAACCCATGAGCCAATCATTTTCCATACTATATGGTATCTAGGCTCTAGCAAGGCTGTAGGGGTGCATGGAAGAAGGCAATTCGATTATGCTGTGGGAATGGAGGAAGGAAGGGAAAGTGGGTGGTCAGAACAAGAGAAGGTGATCCTGAAAGGGTGATGCTTGAGTTAAAAAAAAAGTTTATGCAACATAATCACAGCATCTTTTTATTTCATTGTTGTAGTTATACAAAAAGTAGCTAAATACTATTTGAGAAGTTCACACTGTAAAAAGTTGACACAGTAAGAAGGGCAGGAACTAAAAAGGGAAAGTCCCCCCTCCCACTTCCACCCTATGCCCATTTGTATAAATGGGAAAATACTGTACATATTGTTTTATGAACTTGCTTCCTTTCTACGTAACACTATTGTTATGTAGAGATCTACGTAATTGGAGACCTTTCCATACTGGAGTAACAGAGACTGACCTCACTGTCACAAATCTCATGTACACAAAATTGTCATCTTCTTAATCCATCCTGCGCTTCATTTGGTTCTTAGCTGAATAGCAGAGAACTTGATCAAGTCCATTCTAGATAAAAGTGGTCAATTCTGAGTTGTTCTCAGTCTCGGTTAGGTAAATACTCAGTGGAAGTCAATTTCCCTTCTCCCTAGGAGTGACCTAGGATGGAAGCAGGAGGCTTATATGTTGTGGCTTGGGGATGGAGACCACTGATGAATTGTGGGCATCCTCATCTCCTGGTATCCACTGAGATGACCTCCATCACACTATAATCTCTTCTACTCTGGCCCCTGTGCTCTGGAAACTTCTCAGCCAGTCTCCAGTTCCCTTCAGGTCCACCCTTCCCCCACTCAGCCACCTCTGCCTCTCTAAGAGGATCCCTGGGGCTTTGGGCTGCCCTTGCCTTTCCACCTGGAACCTCAATCAGTCAGTGCTACTCCATGCCCTGCTTCTTCTCTATGAGGCTTTCCACCTCCTGAGACCCCCCTGACAATCAAGGCCTAGATCTTTCTAATCTGGGATGCCTTCCAACCCACATCAGGGGCCCATTCTGCTGCTCTCCTACCCTGAGAAAATCTCCCAGCTACACCATGAGTGCTTTTTTCCATCTCCTTCTAAAAGGCAATGTGTTCATCCCAAACTATTATTTGAGGATGAACTTTATGCTCAAATCCTTTGGATACTTGGCTTTTGGCTACACAAAAACCTTACATTTTTTATTTTTAAAAGTTCAGCTCTTGCAAGTGAACACCTTGGCTTTCAAGACTGTCACCTTCACTGTGGGTTTCAAGGACCTATTTCGGAAGGGAAAGCCAAGGATTTTGACTTTATATTTTCTATTCTTTAGCCTTTTTCTGGGCCACTAGGCATCAGCAATCATCACTGCCTGGGTACATATCAAATAGAGATAATAGTGGTACCTACTGTAAATGGTTGTTGTGAGGATTAATATAAATTAAACAATATATTAGTATATTATATCATATCATATTAATATGTAATTAACATAAATTAAAGAAATAATTATTTATATTAAATAATTTAATATAAATTAAATAAATTAACATAAAGCACTTTTCACAGTACCTGGCACATGGTAAGTGCTCAAAAATTGTTTCCATTATTATTCATTCACTTAACAAATATTTATTGAACATCTACTATGTGCTGGACCATGTTTTAAGCCCTGGGATAGTGAATAAAACAGATCAAGATACCTGTCCCCATGGAGGTTTCAGAGTAGAAAAATATAGAGGATGTTAGTTGGGAAAATAACTAAGAAGAAACACAAAGAAGAGGGGGAAGAAAGGTAGTATTGGAGAGGGCTTGCAATTTTAGACAGCATGGCCAGGGAAAAACCTCACTGAGGAGGCGTTTGAGTCCCGACCTGAAGGAGGAAGAGAGCACGCCAGGCAGGTCCCTGCAGAGTATTTTTGGCAGAAGACCTGCAGTGGAAAGGCTTCAGTGCAGAGAGGGTAAAAGGATTACTGAGAGTGGAAAGCCATGGGTTTATGTTGCAAAATATTATCCCACCACGTTAGCATCTATAGAAGGACATCGCTTTTCTTTTGGTGAGGAAGATTGGCCTTGAGCTAACAGCTGTTGCCAATCTTCCCATTTTAGCTTGGGGAAGATTGACCCTCAGCTAACACCTGTCCCAATCCTCCTCTAGTTTGTAGGTGAGTCACCACCACAGCATGGCTTGATGTGTGGTGTAGGTCCATGACTGGGATTTGAACCCACATACACCAGGAGGCTGAAGCAGAGTGCACCAAACCTAACCACTACGCCACCGGGTCACCCGGATATCACTTTTTAACTCCTTCATGGTTCTGTGGTATAAAAATATACTTTTTAACCCATCAGGGTTGGAAAACTATTTCCTGAGGGCCAAATCTGGCCGCCACCTGTTTTTGTACATGAAGTTTTCTGGAAACACAGCCACGCTCATCATTTACATATTGTCTATGGCTGCTTCATGCCACAACAGTAGAGGTGAATAGCTAGAACATGTGACCTGCAGAGCCTAAAATAATTACTATTTGGCTCTTTACTGAAAAAAGTTTGTTGACTCCTGGAATGCAGGTATTGGCGCTTATTTAATTCATCTCCTATGTTCAACAAATTATGTTAATATTCTTTTGGGTGCAAGATTTACAAATTTGTTTTAAACTAGTTTTAGCAAAATTAGGGAAATTACCAGCTTACTGAAGTGGAAGATTCAGGCATAGCTGGATCTGGAGACTGAGCGATTGCTTCAAAGATTAATGTTTCCATCACCTGATTAGCCTCTGTGTGTGTGTGTGTGGGTTTCATCCCGCCTTCTGGCTCTCTTCACGTGCCAGAGAAGACGGCCCCTGACAGCCCTTAGCTTAACAATGGCTCTGCACAGAGAGCTTCTTTGTACCAGTGTCCATCTATCACTTCTGCAGCAAGTCTCGGATTGGTGCTGTGGGGATCGGTGCACACCTCTGGATCTAGCCCTGGGTCTAGGGAAATGAGATGCTGTGGTCGGCCAGGACTCAGTCCTGTGCTCACCAGTGTACCCAGATAGAGGAAGGGGCTTGTGTTAATCAGGATTCTCCAGAGAAACAGAACCAATATATATAGATATACAGAAAGAGATTTACTCTGAGGGATTGGCTCATGAAATTGTGGAGGCTGAGAAGTCCCATGACCAGCCCAGGAAAGTTGGTGGTGTAGTTCCAGTCTAAATCGGAAGGCCTGAGAACAGGAGGCCAATGGCGTCAGTCCAAGTTCAAAGGACCCAGAACCAGGAGCACTGATGTCCACTCTGTCCAAGCTCATGGTGGCCAAGCTCAAGCAGAGAGCAAATTCACCCTTCCTCTGCCTCTTGTTCTATTCAGGCCCTCAAAAGATTGGATGATGTCCACCCACATTGGTGAGGGCATCCTCTTCATTCAGTCTACCTAATAATATGCTAATCTCTTCCAGAAACACCCTCACAGACACTCCCAGAAGTAATGTTTTGCCAGCTATCTGGGCATCCCTTAGCCCAGTCAAGTTGACACATTAAATTAACCGTCACAGAGTTATTGTGATTGACAGCCCCACCTGCACTATGTGAAATGGAAAGAGCTGGTTCCCCCAAGGAAGGAATGCTAGGCAGATTACAAAAGAACACATGTGGGGCCGGCCCAGTGATGCAGTGGCTAGGTTCAGCGTGTTCCACTTCGGCTGCCCGGGGTTTGCAGGTTCGAATCCTGGGCCTGGACCTACATGACTCATCAAGCTACACTGTGGTGGTGTCCCACATACAAAATAGAGGAAGATGGGCACAGATGTTAGCTCAGGGCCACTCTGCCTCAAGAAAAAAAGAGGAAGATTGGCAACAGGTGTTGGCTCAGGGCCAATCTTTCTCACCAAAAAACCAAAAAAGCCAGCACAGGTACGGTTGGCAGTTTTTCACTACTGTATGAAAAACGTTTCGATGAACTGCTTTAGATATATTTTTGTATAAATGTACTAGTATTTCTCTAAGATAAGCACTTAGAGGTATAATTAATAGGTTATGGCAAATGGCTTTCAAAAATGATTTGCCAATTTACTTTCTGACAGTGTATGAAATGCTTTTTTTCTCATACCCTCACCAACCTTGGATACTCTCAGTCTTTGAAAATGTTGCCAACCTAAGGAGCAAAATAAGACCTTTGATTTTTCTTTTTAAAATTTGCATTTCCCTAATTAGAACTGGGGCAAGACAGAGGCTTTTCATGTTCACTGACTGTTGCAAGTCAGGTCCTGGGAAGCAGATGCTGAGATGGAGATTAGGGTGCAGGAAGTTATTAGGGAGTGCTCTTTTGATTAATAGCTGTGGGGGCAGGGAAGGAAGCAGGATTCCACAGGGGGAAAAGTTGGGCTGCACAATTAAGGGCTCAGCTGACCTTTTGGTGATCTCTGAAGCTAGGATGGCCCTTTGGAGTTGTCCTGCCTTAAAGGATGGTGGCCAAGCCCTTATACCCCTGTGTCCTCCAGTCATTGGATGAGGGCTGCTCTGGGAAAGTGCATGCCCTTGGGTGAGGCGACTCTTTTCCACTAAGGGTCATTCCCAGAGAGGGCTGACAGCTGAGGGCAGTCAGCCAGCAACGCTCTCAGCTGCTGGGGGAATAAATCCTTCAGGACTGGAGCACAGCACAGCGAGCATTACACTAACTATATTTATTAATTTGTGAACTGCGTGTTCATAGTCTTTCTGTTTCTTTATTGATTTGTAGTGGTGCTTTATTCTGAATATTAATCCTTTGTATATGTGTTACAAATATTTTATCTTAGTCTATTGCTGGTCTTCAACACTGTTAAGAGGTCATTTATTTTAAAGACCTGTTACATTTTTAGATTGTCAAACTTGTCCATTTCCCTTCTCCAAGAATACAAAAGTATTTTATACTTCCGTGCTTTTTTTTTTTAATGTCTAGCTGTTTAATTCCTCTGGATGTTTTTTTGTTTTTGAAGAAGATTGGCCCCGTGCTAACATCTGTTGCCAATCTTCCTCTTTTTTCTCCCCAAAGCCCCAGTACATGATTGTGTATTATAGTTGTAGAGTTGTAGCTCTTCTATGTGGGATGCCGCCTCAGCATGGCTTGATGAGTGGTGAGTAGGTCCTTTCCCAGGATCCGAACCGGCAAACCCCAGGCTGCAGAAGTGGAATTTGTGAACTTAACCGTTAGGCCGCCAGGCTGGCCCCTGGAGTTTATTTTTCATTCATGGTGGGAGCGAATGTCCCAGTACCATGTGATTAATGGACTATTCCTTGCAGACTGATGTAAAAAGGAATATATACTATTAAATTTTCATTTAGATAGGAATAGTTTTTGGCCCCAGTGATCTATTATCTATTCTTTTCTTAATACCTCATTTTTAAGTCGCTGTATTTTTATATTTTGATATTTGGTTAGTCAAATCTTCAGTCATGACTCAATTTTTTTCAAAAACTTGTGGCTATACTTAAGCATTTTCTCTTTGTTATGAACTTGAGAATGAACTCATCTTATTGAGATTGCATTTGATTTACAGATTAAACAGAAACATTAGAATTTATAACATTGAGACTTCTTATCTAAGAACATATACATATCCATTTTTTGTGTGTTTGTGTGAGGAAGATTGTTCCTGAGCTAACATCTGTACCATTGTTCTTCTATGTTGTATATGGAACACTGCCACAGCATGGCTTGATGAGTGGTGTGTAAGTCTGTGCCTGGGATCCGAACCTGTGAACCCCAGGCTGCCGAAGCAGAGTGCACAAACTTAACCACTATGCCACTTGGCCAGCCCTATCTAATTAAAAAAATTTTTTTTATTATCTTCAGTAAAGGTTTATAATTTCCTTCACATAGGCCTGATATATTTCTTGTTAGGTTTACTTCTAAGAATTTTGCTCCCCGCTATTTTTGTCAATGAAATCTTTTGTTTTCTTCCAATGATGTAATATGTTATGCATGTAACAATCTGCTGGTTTGATTGTTAGCATTTTATTGTATCTCTGTTTATAAGTGAAATTAGTTTAAAATGACATTCTTTTTGGTTTTACTGAGGAAGATTTGCCCTGAGCTAACATCTGTTGCCAATCTTCTCTATTTTGTACGTGGGTCGCATCCATGCGTGGCCACCAAAGAGTGGTGTGAGTCCATGCCCAGAACCAAACCCAGGGTGCCAAAATGGAGTACACTGAACTTAACCACTAGGCCATGGGGCTGGCCCCTATAATGACATTCTTATTAATAAATCTTGCATGGTTTTGGTAACAGATAAGTTAGGGAACTTTACATGTTTTTTTCTGTCATATTTAAATAAAATATGATTCATCTGTTCATTAGAGGTATAGCAGAACCCACTCATAAAACCCCCTCGGCATAGTATGTATTTCAGGGTTTTTTTTTTTTTGGTTCTTTATCTGTTCAATTTTTTATTTTCTTGACTCAATTTTGATAATATGAATGTTTCTAGAAAATTAACTACTTAGGTTTTATATTTTATTGATTAAATGTCTACATAATATTCTATAAATTAATATCTTTTATACCTGTAGTTATGTACAATTTCAAGTTGTATTTTCTTTGTTTTTTTTCTTGATCTTATTTGAAAAAATTCCAGCTTTTAGTCTTCCTTTCAGAAAAAGTTTTATTGATTAAATTAGTTCTTCTGGTTTTTTTTAAATAGCTTTAATTTCAGCTTTTAAATTTCTTAATTCCTTTCCTTGGATTATTTTATTATTTTTCTAGGTTCTTGAGTGGAATGATTAGATGTTTTGCTTATTTATTTTTAATCTTTCTTCTTTTCTAATATATGCCTGCAGGTCTATAAATTTTTCTCTGATTACCACTCTGCCTGCATCTCACAGCTTTAATGTTTTCTCGTGTTTGCTCTTTTCTAAATAGTTTGTAATTTTATTGTGAATGTCCTTTTGAACCTAACAGTTGTTTGGAAATGAGGGACAAAATATAACAAAAAATATTTGTAGTGAATAGCTCAGCTGAAATGAAAAAGAAATCTCAAGGAGCCAGAAATAAAGAATGAAGTGATTTAAGTAAGTGAGAATGATGTCATCTTTGCCAGGTTTTAAGGCCTGAGGGACAGTCTGTTAAAGTTTTAAAGCCTAGGAGTCATGATCTTGGGTCTGCACAGGTTTTCAAGCTGGAACTGAGTTCTGTGCATAAAGCCTGACCTCAAGAGAACGCCCCACCCATGAAAATGGTAATAGAAAGAACTTTACCCACTGGCCTGGTGAAGGGGCAAAGAAGTTTGCCATTCACCTAGGTAAGTGGTTGGGCAAGCTACTTCCTGCAAATCTACTAAGTCCATGGGAAAACATAAGCATTTTTGCCAAACTTTTAATTTCCTGTTGGTGCTGTAACAAATTATAGTAAATTTGACAGAACACTGTAGCATGTCAGGAGACTGCTTCTCCCTCATAGTAGATCAGGCGAGGGGTTCCTCCAAGAGAGCTTGGCATGAGAATATGGAGGATGTGACAAATTAGTGGCTTAAAACAACAAAATTTAGAGCCGGCCCTGATGGCCTGGTGGTTAAAGCTCAGTGCGCTCCGCTCCAGCGGCCCGGAATTTGGTTCCCGAGTGCAGAACCACACCACTCGTCTGTCAGTAGCCATGCTGTGGCGGCAGCTCCCACAGAAGAACTAGAAGGACCTACAACTAGAATATACAACTATGTACTGGGGCTTTGGGAAGGAAAAGGAAAAAAAGAGGAAGATTGGCAACAGATGTTAGCTCAGGGTAAGACTTTACCAGCAAAAAAAAAAAAAAAAAAAAAGTATTACCTTACAGTTCTAGAGATCAGAAGTCTGAAATGGATTTCACTGGCTAAACTCAAGGCATTAACAGAGCTGTGTGCTTGGAACTTTCTATTCTGGCATTCTTTGAGGCCGATGCTTAAAGTATGTTCCTGTAGAGAAGATTCCAGCATGGGCCTTTTTTGCATGCAAGCAGTGTGAATCTGGCTCCCCAAGCTGGGTGAGTGCTGGGGCTACAATGAGGGACTTTTCAACCCTCTCTTGGTACTCTACCGAGAGCCAAGGCCAAAACAGGTGAATATTCCTTTTTGAGGTGTACCTTTTCTAGCTCACCCACTTACGATGTCATCTTTAGGGGAAAGTCCTGGCTTTTGTGGGCATCCTCTAGTCTGACCCTTTACTCTGCTCAGCCTTCAGATTCTGGGCCATCAGGGAATCTGCAAATGCCCGCAGGTTAAATACTGGTTTGAATGATTGTGAAATCATGCTTTCTGGTGCTTTACAGGCCTCTTACTGTTTTCCCTTACTTTCTTGACAGCCGAGAAACATCCTTTTCAAATATATTTTTTCCTGTTTTTATCCATCATCTAAAAATGGTTCTGTATCTGGATGGTTACACCAAGTTTACCACATTGCTGGAAACAGAAGTCAGAAGATAATGTTTTAGAAGATAATGATTGAGAATTTTTCAGAAAGTTATAAAGGCTCTAATTTAAGAAAATACCTAGCCTAGAGCAGAATGAATTAAAATATTAACAACTAATCATGTATCAGTAAACTGCATAATGTCTAGGGCAAAGAAAAAATGTTAAAGACAGAGAAATAAGTTACCTAAACTAGATGCCATAAGACAATGGATTAGAAAGGGAAAGTAGCTATCAACCTTGGAATTTGTTCTGAACTAAACTATACCATTTCTCTTCCATTAAAGTGGCACAGATTTACAAAAAATCAGACTATACAAAGTATTGGTCAAGATGCGGGGAAATCAGAAATCTCAGCCACTGCTGGTGGAGTGTAAACTGGTGTGACTTAGCACAAGTTAGAAATATCTAGTGACGTTGAAGATGCATATTCCCTGTGATTCAGCAACCCCACATTTCTGGGAAATGCTTTTCATGTATCTACAAAAGTGTATACAAAGGTGTCCACTGCAACAAATTAGAAGCAACCTAAATATTTATCAGTAGGAGAATGAATCACTAAGTTGAAGACATCACAGCATCTAAAGTGAATGAACTTGATCTTACGTATTTAAATGGATACATTATACGTCAAATAAATCTCAGTAAAGCTGGAAAAAATAAATAGATATAGCTCAGCTACTTTATTTTGAATTAAAAAACTAGCACAGAAAGATACATATATATAGATTAAGAAACTGCCCTCCCCCACGTGGCTAAAAGCATGACATACATTTCCATTTGTAAAGTCTGTCTCTCCCACACCAGGCAGAGAAGAACAATTCTTTTTTGTTGCTGTTGGTTTATTTTAAAATTTTTTTTCCAGTTTTATTGAGATACAACTAACACACAACATTGTTTTAGTTTAAGGTATATAACATAAGGATTTGATATATGCATATATTGCAAAGCGATTACCACAATAAGTTTAGTTGATGTCCATCCCCTCACATAGTTACAAAACTTTTTTTCTTATGATGAGAACTTTTAAGGTCCACTCTGTTAGCAACTTTCAAATATACAATACAGTATTGTTAACTCTGGTCACCATGCTGTACAGAGATGACTCTAGACTCTTATCATCCCAGAGAGGATTCTGCATGACAAATCTTACTAAACAGCCTTCTCCTCCATTAGCTTCCCCATATATTTCCCTTCCCACAGTTTGCCACCCCTAAAAGCCTAAACTTTCCTTTGTCTTGTCCCTTCTCTACAAATTTATTGTTCCCTGTTAAGATGCTATACAAGCCTCAAGTTCTAACCCTCCTTTGCGTTACCGATCACTGTTTCCACCATGTGTATTAATAAATTCTGTTTTTCTCTTGTTAATCTGTCTTTTGTCACTTAAATTTCTAGGGCCCCAGCAGTAGAACCTGGGAGGATAAAGGAAAAGTTTTCTTCCCCCTCCCCTACAGTGTATATAGCCAGCCCCGGTGGGCTAGTGGTTAAGATTTGGCACTGCCACCACCCTGGGTTCGTTTCCCGGTCAGGGAACTACACCATCTGTCAGTCGTCACACTGTGGTGGCTGTGTGTTGCTGTGATGCTGAAGCTCTGTCACCAGTGTTTCAAATACTGGACAGGTTTCAACGGAGCTTCCAGGCCAAGACTGACTAGGAAGAAGGACCTGGCCCCCGACTTCTAAAAAACTGGCCATGAAAAGCTCATGAATAGCAGCAGAGTATCTGTCTGATAAAGTGCCGGAAGGTGATAGGATGGCACAGAAAGACCAGGCAGGGTTCCACTCTGCTGCACACAGGGTCACTAGGCATCAGAATAGACCTGGCACTAACAATAGCAAATAGCGTATATGTTAAGAATATATAAAGTAATCCCCTATATATGGAGACATATATATGTAATAAAAGTATAAAAACAGGGTAGAAATTTCACTATTTTAGTAAGGGCGGGACAGAGGTAAATGGGATAAGAAAGGACTGCAGTACCTGTAACATTTTATTTCTTAAAGACAAAAAGATCTAAACAAATATTTAAAAAGTTAATCTTTAAAAAACCTCGTTGGCAGCTACATGCTGTTATATTATTCTCTGTACTTTTAAAGTTTATGTATAATACATAAAAATGAGGATAAATAAGACCAATATATTTTTTCTATATGTTTGGTACAGGTTTTCTTAAAATATAACTTCAACTGTTTATTAATTATGTAAGTTTAATCCTTTACATTTTTACTAATTTTTAATCTATTTAATTCTAAGGTGTTTTGTCAAATTTTCTTTTATATTGAAACCATTTTTACTTTGTATGTTTTGAAGGTACATCATTAGGTGTATAAAGATTTGTAACTTTTGCATATTTCTGGTAAAATTACATTTATCAATATGAAATGCCTTTATTATTTATTTATTTTTAATTTTTAATTTTTTGCCTCTTTTTATATGTGAACTGACCCCACAGCATGGCCAGTGACCGATGAAGGGGGTAGGTCTGCGCCCGGGAACCAAACCTGGGCCACTGAAGTGGAGTGTGCTGAGTGGTCTAAGGCCTAAGCTTAGAAGACCCGTAACATGACTTCCTCATTCTACTGGTCAAAGCAAGTCACAAGCCAGCCTGGATTTGGAGGCCAGAGACGGACACTCCATCACTTGATGGGAAGAATGGTAAAATATCATCATAAAGGCTCATGTGGACAGGGTGTGAGGAACTATTTCACCATCACTGCAGGCAATCCACCATAATGTTGGATTGATAAAGTGTGTTCTTTGTTTTATTTTTTGGTTCTAGTGGCTTGGAAATTATTTCTTTTCTTACCATGTCATAATCAAATTGTAACCTATACATCTGGTCCATTTACTCTATCCACCCACATCCTCCCTTCACCCTATCCACTCAACCCTTCCCTGTGAGGTTGATCTGTATGGACCCCAGCAGTGGGCTCCCTTGTCCTCTGACTTATGATTGGGTTTGGCAAGTAGGAAGTATTAGCTGGAAATTAGAGGAAGGGAAGACATGAGGTTGGAGTATTGATTCCCTCAGCTCCCTCCCTTTCTAACTGATCATTCACTTTCACCTGTAGATGCCAGTTTTACCTGTAGGAGGGGCCACTATGATGCCGTGTGAAGCACAGCAGCAGCTTACTGTACAGATGTGAGTTTCCCTGTTACTTGGGAGTGTTACCATTTATCTTGGGGTGCTACCGTTCTCTCAGGCCCAACACACACACTCTGCGCTAACCTGAATTTAAGACAACGTTGCCGGTTGCTAAGCAAAACAAGATGAGGAAAAGGGAGGAGCTTGACTGTGAGGACTGTTCCTAACGCAATTCCCCAATTAATCACCTTCATGGTCAACTCAGGACTCCCATTCATTTGCTCTTTGTGCTCATTTCCTCTGAGCTTGAGGCAACTTAGTCCCATCTATGACAATGTGACATCTCACCTTGAGAGGTCTGACTTCTCATCCAGGGACCACTGTAGTGCACCTCGTTTGTTAATATAGGACACTTTGAAAAAAAATTAATTCAGTCTTAAAGTTTACATTCACCCGGTGCTGTTTGTTTATACCCATAAATTTTATTGCTTTGTTGAGTATTTTAGGAAACTGTGCGAGAGTGCCACACCTTAAACATTTTATTACAAATGTGCATATTTTCCTCAACTGGGAGGGTGCAGTACCGTGAAATCTGCTTGTCCAGTTAAGAGATGATTCTGGATAAGAATTAGACAATTGCTCAACTAATTGCAGAGATAGCCAGGAATCTTGCTCTGTTTCTTTTGCGACTTAACAGACGTGTGGCCCTCAGAAGTGAATAAAGAATGAGTTAATATGCCAAATCATTCAAAATGGAAGGTGTGATCGCTACAGAGATATCCTACTGTTAAATTCTTGTTAATTTACGTTTTCCACTACCTTGACAACATTTACCCTGTTTAAAAGAACTGAAAACCAGTGACATTTAGACTTTCAGTGGTTCCTCAAAAGTAAGCCTGTGAAATAATAATGGTCTGTGCCCCTGGTTCCTGACACAGGGCTCCTGACACCCTCGTAAGTTGGGGTGCTAGGAGAATCTTTTGTTCTAATATTTAATCTTTGACTCCAGTTCCCAGCATTGAGTTCCTCTTAATTTCCTAAGTGATAAGAGCACTAGGAGCATCTTTTGTTCTAATATTTAGTCATGACCCTGGTTCCTGACACAGGGCTCCTAAATCCCTTGGAATTTCTTAGGTGATAGGAGTGTCTTTTGTTCTAATGAGGTGACTCTGGGTGGGCTTCTGGGTGGGGGCTGGTCACCAGAAACACCCAGCCATGATTAGAAGCTTGGAATTTTCAGCCCCACCCCTCATTCTCTAGAGAGGGGAAAGGGGCTGGAAATGGAGTTAATAATTGATCATGCCCATGTGAGGAAACCTCCATAAAATCTCAATAGTATGGGGTTTGGAGAGCTTCCAGGCTGGTGAACACACTCCTACACTGGGAGAGTGGCACACCCCAACTCCACGGGGACAGAGGCTCTTATGCTTGGGACCCTCACAGACCTCACCCTATGTGTCTCTTCATCTGGCTGTTCATCTGTATCCTTTATCATATCCTTTAACAAACGGTAAATGTAAGTGTTTCTTTAAGCTGTGTGAGCTGTTCTAGCAAATAATTGAATCCAAGGGGGGAGTTGGTCATGGGAACCTCTGATTAGTAGCCAAGTCGGACAGAGGTTGTGGGTAACCTGGGGACTTATCACTTGCAACTGGCATCTGAAATGGGGGGCAGTCTCATGTGGCTGAGCCCTTAACCTGTGGGATCTAATGCTATCTCCAGGTGGATAGTGTCAGAATTGAGTTAAATTGTAGGACACCCAACTGGTGTCACAGAATCGCTTGTGTGAGGAACACCCCTGCCACACCACATCTGGTGTCAGAAGTGTTGTGTTGTGAGTGTGGTTGTAGTGTGAGGGTAAAGGAAAAACACAGGAGTGATACTGATTTTTTCTTGAACAAAGCTCTATAAAAAATAAATGGAATATATATAGATTCTAGAAAACTCAAGGTATCAGTAAGGAAAAACCTCCGTATTCCCATTCTAATTTTAGAACAATGAAAACTAAAGTTTAGTCACTCTAAATGTGGTAACATATCCTCCTACAACTAAGGAAACATTCCCTTTGTCTACTTCACTACCCAACTGGCTATAGCCTAGATGATCTAGAATTTTTAGTTACAGTAGCAATCAGCATACCAAAATCCAGATAAGCTTTTAATAATCTGATAGAACTAGAGTATGTTGGGTCATCTGGAACAGTCAGGGAGTAGGAATGAGAACACAGCTGGTATATAAACCATTTAAATTTTTGTGTCCAAAATCTTTATTATATTAAAAATGTAACCTTTGAGAAAGTTGTGGGACTTTCTACACTTCAGTTTCTTATCTTAGATAAGATAATATTCTTTTCTTTCCAATTTGGCCTTGTTTTCCAAACATTAATATAGCTTTGGTGGTTTTTTGTTCTCTCTCCCTGTATCAGTTAGCTTTGCTGTGTAACAAATCACCCCACAATTTAATGGCTTCAAAGCAATCATTTCTTTTGCTTATGAGTCTATAGGTCAGCGATTTGGACCAAGTTCAGCTGGGCAGTTCTACTGGTCTTGGCTGGGCTCACTCGTGTATCTGTGGTCAGCTTCCAGGCACACTGGGAGCTAGTTGGTCTTGGAGGCTCAGCTGGGATGGCTCATCTCTTAGCTGGGACCACATCACCTAGTTTCTTATTATTCAGTAGACTATTCCAGGCTTTTCCAGGAGCTGCAAGAGAGCAGACCCTAATGCACAAGTGCTTTTCAAGTCTCCACTTGTGTCACATTTGCTGATGTTACATTGGCCAAAGCAAGTCACATGACCAAGTCCAGATTCAAGGAGTGGAGAAATAGACCCCACTCCTCAATGGGAGAATCTGCAAAGTCACTTCACAAAGGTGTGGATGCAGGGAGGGGAAGAATTTGTGGCTATTTTCACAATCTATCCATTCCTTTAAAGACTAACATTACATTGATATGAAGTATTATTTACCACAATGTAACACCAGGTTCTCATTAATATTTTCATTGTTAAATTATGTTATCAGAATCTCTGGTTGAGTGTAAATATTGAAATGTTTTCTGATGAGCTTCTCTGAAATACAAACACTACGCAGTCTTTTACTGACGTACCTTAAAACAAATAAACAACGCACAACCTCAAAATGACTTACAAATGTTAACATTGCAAAAGCTTTTTTTGTTTAAAAAGTTATTTTTCTTAGATAATGTTATCCTCAGATTAAAATACCATACAATTTATTAAATTTATTTATATATTACTGTAAATACTTGTGTGGTATGGTGGGGAAAACAGGAGGTAGAAAACTTGAGGGCTAGTCTTAGTTTTGCCTCTAATTTTTTGCGATTTTAGGCAAATCACTTAATCTCTTGCAGGCTTAGTTTCTTCATTTATATATTAGATGGTCTGGAGAACAAAATCTCTGTTTCATTTCAGCTGTAAAATTATGAATTCTTTTTTCAGGAACATATCTATGGCAAAAACAAAACTAAGGTATGTATAAGAATAGAAACATCAAAGTCTTTAGCTAGAGTTTCAATTATTGGAAATAATTAGAAAAATTATCTATATAGCTACCCGGTTGTAGGTAGAAGTCAGACTAGTTCTCTTTCACTACATATCCCATTTTGTTATAGTTCAGTTCTACCTAAAAAGTATAGTAAAATAAAATAATGGATCTGAAAGACTTAATAAAACAATTTTTTAAAAGCCCTTTTGAAAAAATTGCCGAACAATTGTGCTTAGAATTAGCTCAACATTAGAAAAGTATCTATAAAGGAAGATGCAGGCATCCTTTACACTGGTACATTCAGTATTTCTTGCTTAAGATTTCCTCTTTTTTCATTGTTTTGATAATTTGATTGTACTGTAATGCTCTGAAAAGATAGAACCCAGAGAAAATTCTATACATTTTCCCATTGATAGCTCAATAGTCAACACTTATTTAACGAATGAATTTGTACCAGGTTTAGCAGCAGCATTCTCTATGCCCTATTTGCTTTATTAGATAGTCTTGCTTTAAAAAAGAAAATTGTTCTTAGAGGTATTTTGACACAGTGATATTTAATTGAGCTTAAGTGGGATATGGGGATAAATTATACTTAAGCTGTACTGGTAGTTTTTACTGATATGGGTGGCAGTGAGAATTACCAAAATAACTAATTTCACATATGCATATAAATGAGAGACCAAATAGCGCAGGGGGAGGGGACAGGAATTTGAATTGGACCTATCTAATCATTCAAAGTAGAAGTTCATGCACAAAATGGACAATATGTGGATTGCGGTGCTTGTAAATTGCCTTCTTGCAACTTACACAACATTAAATTTAAGACTTTTAGAATATACATACCAGTGGAAACAATCTTTTGAGGAAAAAGAATTCATATCATTAACAGCATATGTCATTTGAAATGAATCTTGTGCCTTATCTTCTTGACCTCTCAGCAGCATTTGGGGCTATTGGCCACTTCCTCCTTCTTGAAGCTCTTTCCTCCTTTAACTTCTGAGACTGGCTGTTTCTTACTTCTGCTTTCATTTCTCTGAGCATTCCTCACTGCTCCTCACCTCACTTGTTCCTCCTGCCTCTTAAATATTATTATCCTTTGGGTTCCATCCTCAGCCTTCTCTTCTTTCCCTGCCCACTCTCTACTTCTGTGGCTGAAATTACTACCACTGTCTGCATTGTTAACTCCCAAATCTCCTTGTCTAATCTTGAGCTCTCTCCCAAGTGTTAGATTCATGAATGTTCTCTGGGCACCTTCAACTCCACAAGTCTACAAAGGAACCCATTATCTTTTCCCAATAAAATTGCTGTTTTTCCTGTGTGTGTGTGTGCGTGCACATGCGTGTGTGTGTGTATGTGTGTGTGTGTGTGTTTTGCCTCAGTTAATGAGAAGACCCCACGTGAGTCTTTATATATTAAGTTCTAAAGCTACTTCTCAGCCCCCAGTGGCTCCCCATGCAGTTCTTTCTTTCTTTGCCACATGTCCCAAAGAGGTGGTAATACTCACTCTAACACTTGGGGGTTTTGCTGTGGACAGGATTCAATATCCTCTGGCTGCCTCCCCCAAATAAGCAAAAGGTTACTTTTTTAAAAGCATTTTCTTGGGAGACAGGGAGTATATTCTGAAAATAACACAATAGGAAGTAAAATAATTCACTAACCAAATATTTATTGAGTACCTACTCTGTGCCAGGTCCTGGAAATACCATGGTGAGCACAAATGAACATTGGCTTTTTATTGACCTCTAAGTCTGGGAAGAAGGGGTGTGCAGAAGGCGAGAAATAGACCTTAAGCAAATAATCACAGAAATACATGTGAATTTCCAACTGTGACAAGTGCAATGAAGAAGTGGTTCCTAGAGCGAGTCTATAACAGTGTGGTTTAATCTAGGCAGGGAGCCTGCATGAAAGGCTTCCCCTGAGGAAGCTTATCTGGAGCCAATATCTCAAAGATAATGTGGTAGATTGATTGCCAAATTGTCCCAATTATTTCTGTCCCTTTACAAGGTGACTTCACAACTCCTTCCATCAGGAGAATCTATTTCATGATCCTTTCTATCTGGGCTGACTTTGTGACTTCCCTTAGCCAATAGAATGTGGAAGAAGTGATGTTGGGTCAATTCAGAACTTAGGCATTAAGGGGCTTTGTGTATGACCATTCACCCTCTGAAAATCTGGACACTGCTATATGAATAAGCTGGGGTAGGCTGTTGGAAGATGAAAGACACGTGGCCCAGTCGCCCCTGACACCTTAACTAACAACTCGCTAACTGCCAGACATGTGAGTGAGGCCATCCAAGACCAGCCAGGCCTCAGCTGACCTGTTAAGCAAGCACAGACCCATGAGCAAGCCAGCTGAGATCAGCCGAACCAGCCCAGAGCAGGCTGACCCATAGATCTCCAAGCAATAATCAGTGTTGTTTTAAGAGACTGAGTTTTAAAATATTATTAGTCATAACAGCTAACTGATACAGATGAGTAGGGATTAACTAGGCAAAGAGGACTGTATGTGCAAATCTGTGTGTGAGAAGGAAACACGGAAGCTTCCCAGGACTGAAAGAAGGCCCATGTGGATGGATCATAAGCAGCCTGGGAAATGATGTGAGCTGGTTCTGAGTGGGTAGGGGCAGGGCTATGCAGAGCCTGGTAGAATGTGTTCAAGACTTAAGTCTTGATTCTAAGAGCAATGGGAGACCACACAAGAATTTTAAGCAGGAAGGCTGCATGGCTAGATTTGAGTTTTGAAATACGTCTGAAGTATGAAGAACAGATTCAACGGGGCCAGCATAGAAACAGGGAAAACGTTGCAGTAGTGAGGTGAGAGACCATACTAGCATAGTGAGCGGGACAGGGTCACAACCTTGCCCAACTCCAGGAGGCTCCACCCTTCACTCTGTGGTTCATCAGAACGACTGTCACTGGATTCGTGCAGTACATCCCTCGGGAGCTGAGAGTGGAGAGAATTGGATGGATTCAAGAGACAGTTGGGAAGTAAGATAGCAGATGTTGGTGATGGATGGGATATTGCCAATGGTGGGTTTCTAGGGACGTATCCAGGGTGGCTGCTAGGTTTCTTTCTTGATGAATGATACCAGTCATTGAGACAGAGAACAATGAAAGAAGATCAAATTTGGAGAGAATGATCATAATTTTAGATTTAGATATGTTGATTTTGAGATGCCTTTGAGATTCCCAAGAAGATATCCAAGTAGGCAGTTGGGTAGATGGGGCTGGAGCTCATATGACAGGTCTGGTTGGAAACAGTTTTTTGAGTCATTTGTGTGTATGGAGTCCAAAGGCTTGAAAGACCTGTCTTCAAGAGAGAATCCCAACAGGTTTTAGGTGACTGTGTCAAAGTTCCTAATGCCTTCAGAGATGATCACTGAGCTCTTGGGACTTTTGTTTCCAGAAATTATTTCTGAATATGAGGCTCACACATCATCTTTTCCTTCTGGCCAATGGTGGGCTACTATCTCTTTTGCATATTATTTAATCCCAAAGAAACAATAAAATCGAGTGCTATTTTTTGAAACCATTGGCCCGTATGCCATTCATCTAAGTGGAATTCTGGGGTACACCAAAAGGATCACTTTCATACTTTTCCTTACAATGATACACTTAAAAACTCAGCAATTATTTCTTCATCTTATATCTCCAATCCAGTGTGTAATAGATCCTAACACTTGCACTTCTGAATATGTGCCATTCACTCATCGTGTCTTTCTTGGTCTATTTCTAGGCCCCTCATTTGCCTCTTTGCCTCTAGTTTTATGTTCCCCCAATACACTTTTTAGACAGCTGCCTGAGTGCTTTTTCTAAAATGCCAATCTGACTATATCACTATCCTGAAGTACTCTCAAGATAAAGTGCAAACTCCTGGGGACAGCTTTCAAAAGCTTTCTGACCTACAGTTATGGACTTTCCCAACCTAATGTCTTGCCACTGACTTCCCCACCCCTCCCCAAATCTACTTCAGGTCTCATAGAATTGCTTTCATTTCCTTGACCGTACTTCCGTGATGCTTTAAAACAAGTTTTTAGGAAGAAAAGCATATAAAACAGCCTGCACTTACCTAGTGATCGGCCAAACCAAAGCCATAAATAATAGCTCTGAGCAAGCACAAAGGTACTACTAGAAAGATCATGTTAAATAAATAGCCCAGGTCACTTAGGTTGATATAGTGGGAGCTGAAATTGAGCTTTTGGTGGCTACAATCAAATTAAAGTTCTAGGATCACATTTGCCTCATGCTTATAAACTGTTATACGTGTTTGGTTACTGCTGTATTTCATGGCTCATTCCATTTCAATAGTGAACCTAGAATTTATTTCATGTTGCTGTAATTACACTCTAAAAATATTTAAGTTCTGTACCATAGTACTCAGTTCTTAGTTGTGACTATTAATTTTATTCCATTATTCTTGTGAAGTAGAGAAGATATTTTATACAAAGAGCCATTATCTATTTTTCTTGGAATTTTTCTTTTCCTTTGAAAGGAAGGATTTTTTTTACTTTGAAACCTTTCAAGATTATTTTGGCATCATTCATCTGTTCTGTTCCAAATGGTTTAAAAATACTCATCTTTTCTCTCAGATGGTAAACAACAAAATACTGCTTTAGGTTTAGAAGACAAAGAAAAATGTCTTTGCTTTCATTTAAATTCTTTAGAAAGAATTTCCGTAACATTAGCACGTAATAAAAACTTGGAAACAAAGGATAAACCCAAATCTGGAAGGCAATTACCAGCAAACCACTGGATTCACTGCATACCTGTGTGAAGAACTGCGTGACACAATTCCCAGAGTTTTAATAATCTCCAGAAACTTCTCAATCACAGCTAATAAAACATAATGGTATAGTGTCCAATATGTTTTTACTAAAGTATATGGCATTTTTATACCTATATTCCACATACAATTATCTTAAAAACTTGGTAATTTATTTGCAGATGGGCGAATACTGTTGTGTGTAGAATTAGTAATGCTGAAAGTATTTTTGTTTTAAAATAGCCTCACAAATCCTTCTCATCATTAGGTCCAAAGTGTGTGCTTGACAATGCTCATTTAAAATTCTTGGCTGTTCATCCTTACACTTAATTCTTAAACTGTTGCCTCCTGTTGGCATTGCCTTCATTAGGCTGGCCATCTGTTGCAATTCAAATCAAGTCTGATTTGCTGTAGATGGCTGAAAGCCCTACCACGCAGCCACAACGTGCACCTAAAGGCTGAGCTTTATTGCATGTGGCCTGGGATATTTCCTGGGTGTGTACTACACACATCGACAGCTGTTCTTCCATTCCTCCATTTATTGTCTCGTCATATTTCTTTGGTGAGGAAGACCAGCCCTGAGCTAACATCCGTTGCTAATCCTCTTTTTTTTTTTTTTTTTTTGCTGAGGAAGACTGGCCCTGGGCTAACATCGTGCCCATCTTCCTCTACTTTTTATATGGGACGCCGCCACGGCATGGCTGACAGGCAGTGCGTCGGCGGGCGCCCGGGATCCGAACCAGCGAACCCTGGGCTGCCAAGTGCGGACTAAACCGCTGCGCCACCGGGCCGGCCCCTCGTCACATTTCTTTGAATAAGCTGGGGAACATCGAATTCCCTGACAATGCCCTGTAACACTTCTGTCTTCATTATTCCAAATATTTTATTTCAAAAATTCATACATTTCAATATGTATATTTTTTTACCTTCTTAACTATTTTCAAATCTCCAACCGATTATTTTTATTCACAGCAAAACACTGTTTTAAAATATAAGAAATGTCAGCTCTGAGTTTCAGGTACTCTAATTTCCAAATGTATCAGTCATATTGCATGACCATCTTCGGGACAACATTGCACTACTTTCAAATAAAATTCACTGCTTTCATGGTGTGTGAATTTTTCTCTATTTTAAAACCAGAATTGGTAAACAGTGTAAAGGTTAAGTGTACAAATGCTGAACCTGGGCTGCCTATGTTTGAACCCTAGCTCTATGCTTACTGGCTTAGTGCCCTTGGGCGGGTTATTTAACCTCTCTGTGCTTCAAGTTCCTTGCCCGTAAAATGGAGATAATAATAGTACATGCATCCTAGGACTCATTCTTAGCATTCATGTTGAGGATAAAATGAGAAAAGCACTTAGAACAGTTCTTGGCACATGGTAAATACTATATAAGTGCTGGCTTTATTTATATTGTATTTTAAACATAAAAATCTAAATACCAAAGCTTTTAAAAACTTCTTGAGTTGCAGAAACCCTTTTGTACTTTGAAGGTAATTTTTTGTTTGATATTATCCATCACTTTAATGAATTTCAAACCATGGACAGGATCCCGGCTTTAAATTGCGTAGTTCTCTAATATATATTGATAGTAGATGTACAATGATTGGTTATTGAAGAAAATGAAATGCTAGATTATTCTATGCTTCTACTGTTTGGGACTCCACTTGATGGACAGTGGGATGGGATAGAGAAGAAATGCTTAGAATGTTTTTTTGTGGAAAATGGGTGGAATGATTTGTTTTAAAATAATTTTCAAAAATTAGAGTTACCAATAAAGGAACCATAAGAACAACTGAAGAAGAGGAAGAAATCTGTGAGCCAAATGGTACCAAGTCCTGCATGTGCCAACATGAATCAACGAGTGTGTGTCTTTGGGTTGGCAAAATCCCCGCTGGACAGAGCTGATGCAATGCAAATGTCATCAGCCGTCCAGTTATAACAAAGGGATCAGGGTTTTTCCTGGCTTTTGTGTTCTATCTTGAGGAAAATGAGTGATGTAAATTGTCACAGAAAATATAGAAACACCTCATTTTTCATATATAGTTATTTCTCATATACTTTTGGAAGTTCTCTGTTTCTGTCTGCCACTTTTTTTCCATTTGGGAAGTTGGAAGTGACTCAAGCCTCACTCATTGAAGCTCCCAATTCTATGTTTGTGTATAATCCCGTGGAGTGTGTGTGTGTGTGTTTACATCTATTCTTCAAAAGGAAGGAAATAGAGGCAGAGTTTACAAGAAAAAGATCTCTCAGAGACTCATTAAATATTTAAAGTGATGTATTATAATTCAACGTTAATTTATTTATTCAACAAACTTTAAAAATTTGTTTGATTGCCTACAATGTGAGACACGCCAGGTGGTGGAGAAATTATGATAAGAAACAAAACAAAATTTCTTTCCCCAAGAGGGTCAATTTGGTAAAGACACACGCAGCAAGAAACTGCTGTAAAACAAAGACCATGGCGCTCCATCGGATGGTGCCCAGGACACAACGGTGGGAAGACAGAGGAGGGAGCAATTGCCTACTTATTCTAATTACAAAAATGATTTCTTTTAGCGTGATATAATAAGGGCCTAAACATGCTGTCAAAATATTTTTAAATGCAATCATTATTTTGGTAATATAAGCATTCTAGCGAAGCCAAGAAAAATTCCCAGGGAGAAATAACGAGGCAGAATTAGCTATGCTCCCATATGCAATATTATGATGAAGCTAAAATAATTTAACCAGTGTGGTACTTGTACAGTACTAGCCAGAAAGCTAAATTAAACAGAGTAAGATTACATAAAAGTTTAAGGAAAATGAAGACCCTCCCACCGATCACAAAAGTATAATTTTTAAAAATCAATGTGTTAACAGCAATTGGCTAGCCATTTAAGAAAAAAGAATTCTCAGCCTCACACTAGATGCCAAATTGATTCCAGGTGGATTAGCAGCTAACTGTAAAAAGAAAATAGCAAAAAAGGAAATTTTATCAGATGTGGAAGACCTTTTCAAGCACGACACCAAAGGTAAAAGTCTAAAAGGATAGATTTGAGTAACGAAAATAAAAACTTAATGTACATCAAAATACACCATGAACAAAATTTAAAGGATAAAAAGACAGTAAAGGGGCTGGCTCGGCATAGTGGTTAAGTTCACGTGCTCTGCTTCAGCAGCCCAGGGTTCGCGGGTTTGGATCCCGGCGCCAACTTAGGCACCACTAATCAAGCCATGCTGTGGCAGACGTCCCACATATAAAGTGGAGGAAGATGGGCTTGGATGTTAGCCCAGGGCCAGTCTTCCTCAGCAAAAAGAGGAGGATTGGCAACGGATGTTAGCTCAGGGCTAGTCTTCCTCACACACACACACACACACAAAACCAGGAAAACTTTGCAACATGTATTTTGTAAAAGGACTTTTATGAATTCATAAGAAAAATAAATACACGAAAGAATTTTAGAAAAACACAATATACACATTAAAACGTAAGTGTAAATATAAATATTTATAAAGACTGAAAAGATATACAGCAAAGTGTTAACAATGGTTAATCATGTAGTGAGATTATGAGAATTATAATTTTTTTGTTTGCTTATATTTCCTAAGCATTCTTCAATGAATATGTTATAGGAAAAACATACAATAATAGTAAAAAAAAAATGATAATAGGGAGAAATAGGCACCCTACCAGAATACTAATATAAGCATCAATTTGGTATATTACCTCTGAAGGGAAATTTAGAAATACTTATCAAGCCATATTATTTCACATATCCTTTGAATAAGTAATTTATTCTAAGGAAATAATCAGGAATATGTTAAAAAAATGTAGCTGCAAGAATATTCACGACATTTCTGTTCAAAACAGAAAGAAATGAAGACAAACAGAACATCTCACAGTAAAGCCTAGGCCAAATGAATGTGGGAAGTGTCCTCAACGGAATATTACAAAACCATTAAGTTGCTATTGCAATGGCATGGAAATATTTAGGATGTATTATTGAACAAAAAAAGTCATATTATGAAACAAAATTCAGATAACATTTTTATAAACTCTGTAGCTAGTATCTCTATCTCTACTTCTTCTATTTATATATATTAAAAAGATGTAGGGGCTGCCCGGTGGCGCAGCGGTTTAGTCCGTGCTTGGCAGCCCAGGGTTCGCAGGTTCGGATCCCGGGCGCCCGCCGACGCACTGCCTGTCAGCCACGCTGTGGCGGCGTCCCATATAAAGTGGAGGAAGATGGGCACGGATGTTAGCCCAGGGCCAGTCTTCCTCAGCAAAAAAAGAGGAGGATTAGCAACGGATGTTAGCTCAGGGCTGGTCTTCCTCACAAAAAAAAAAAAAAAAAAAGATGTGAAAGCTGTTATCTAAAAGAATAGTGGTTACCTCTGAGTAGTGAGATTCAGGGTGATTTTTTATTTTATATTTGCTTATTTGTATTTTTTTAAAGTTTCTTCCATAAACATAGATATATATGTATACATTTTATGTGTGTGTTTTATATGTATGTATGTACATATATATCTATATTTCTGTCTGTATCTGATATGTATCTATATATCTATCTTCCTCTCTCTATATTTATATATATTAAAAAGATGTGAAAGCTGTAACCTAAAATAATAATAGAGATTCCAGGTGATTTTTATTTTATTTTTACTTATTTGTATTTTCTAAACTTTCTTCCATAAACATACATATATATGTATGTGTGAATATACACATATTCATATACAAAATATGAATATACACATATATATTCACACATACATACATATGTTTTCAGAAATAAGAAAAAAGCACTTTAAAAAAGACAATCATTTTAACTGACATTAATAATTGGTGAGTTCATTACTGGGTTTGTATTCATTATTTTTAAGGTACAAATATGAAGAAGACTTCCGTCACGTGGCAAGGTAAGTAAGAAAGCTGGGAGCCTTCCTACATGATGGTCCTTATCCATATTCCACATCCCCTTAAAATGAGGTCAATGAGATATTTCTTTACATAAATTATCTTTGATGAGCTCTGAGAAAGATCTGGCTTATGTTAAATTCCATGATTAGGGAGTAATTTTATGGCAAGGTTTGCATATCATTGCTGAATGACTAATTTTTGCAACAAATATAATGATATTTGTCTAGAACTGTACAGCTTACATAGCTCTTCTATGCACACTATCTTATTTTAATGCTCATAACAGCCCTGAAATATGAGTTAGGTATTTTTACATATGAGGAAACTAAAGATTCAAAATGTAAATGAACTTATTCAGGGTCACCCAGCTAACAGCTGATGGAACTGGGCTTACACCCAGCTCTTCTAATGGAGGACAATCAAGAGGGAGCAAATTCCGTGCTCTTCACTACACTATTTTGCTAACATTTAAAAATGTTAACTTAGGTAAAAATTCAAACCTAGTATTACATTTCCCCATTCCTATTTAGAATGCTACTTGTTTGAAGAGCCTGTAAAGGGCACCTAAGTTATTCCATTATATGACACTTTATCTAGAAGAAAAGCCATGAAATGATCACAGATTATAAAAAGCAGACTAGGATAGATTAGAGCTCTTCTGTCATTTTATCATGGCTATTCTAAGAAGAACCACAGCTACCCTTACTGCTATATAGGTGTATCCCACACATTAACACATCAACAACCTATGAAATAGGCTCTATTCTCCCCATTATACAGATGAGAAAACCAAGGCTCAGAAAAGCACCCTTGGTCACATAGCTAATGAACGGCAAAACTGGAATTGGAATTCAGGTCTATCTGACTCCAGACTCCTACTACCCAATTCTGCCTCCCTTGACTCGATCTATGCTTGGATCATACAGGGAAAACATGTGTCTTCCTGGTGCTGACAGTGTGAGTTTCAGAGCACAGGGTTCTGTTGGAGAGAAGACTATATGTTCACTAAATGGTGATCCAGTCCAATGCCAAGGGAAGGGTTACATCACTAGAGAAAAACAGCTTTTCATAGACAAAGGGAAGCCTTGGGACCTTTTCAGTTATCCTTTCCCGTTTTGTACATTTCTACCTTACTATTAATAATTCCCTAAATCTTCTTAATGTAGCTTCTATCATTGAGGATGAGGTCCTCCAAAAAAAAAAAAATAGACAATCAGGAAAAAACTATATTGTCTTCTCTCAAGTTTTTGATGAGGTCTCTACCACTGAAACAGTTTCCTGTCTAACAACCTGAACTTTGCCCGTCCAGTAGAGAAGGTCCCTTTCATAGTTCAGATTAGGACGATTCCACATATTTGGAAACACAGTATATGTGTTTGGTATTCTGTTTATTGATCATACGGCCTGTAATAGAAATAATCTTTATTAGACCACGGATTGAATCAGATCTCAAATCAGGTCACGAGAAATAGCAACTGCATTTTATTTGTTGACAGTTATTTACATAATACTAGTTTAAACGTTTTGGTGTTAATGGAATTGGATGGTATAGGATGAAAGCTGTAACTTTCAGTTTCAGTACAGTGTTAACTATATCTGCTGTTTGTGATCTCCTGTGACCAATAGTATACGAATGTTACTATTCTAATGCAAAGGATTAGAAAATGATCTTATCAATTAATATGAGTGGGGTAAGTTTGATCATAAAAGTATATAGATTTAGAATAAAATCCAACTATATATGTATGTGTATGTATATACACAATACACATACATATGTATGCATATACATATACATGTGCATATACACACACCCTTTCCATATATGTGTGTGTATACGTGTGCATGTGTATATATATAATTTTTTTCAATATTGAGCAATTTTTAGAAAACTGCAGATCCTGTTTTCATGACTTCCAAATCACTTTTTAAAAAGCCGAAAGGGACATAGAAACATGGCAATATGGGTAATTTCCCAAATTATGTGCTTGTCAATGCTTAACGAATCAGGTGTTAAGAATCTCTTTTAATTTTTGTGTTTCCTCCCCCACCCCCTTTGACTTTTTCAGAAAAGCAGGGACAATGTAAGAGCAAAATGGTTCAGAAAGCCATGCTTTCCATTTCTTGATTTGCCTTGTAAACATTAACTTGATATTTGAGAAAGGAGTTATTAGTCACAATTTAAGAAGTGGAATTTTAGAACTCTTCTAAATATAAACAGTTCCTGGCTTATAAATAACAGACAATTACAAATGTTTATCCCTTATCTCCACTGCTGGAACCTCAGCTTTTCCAAAAAAGCTGTCATGCTGGCGGGGAAGGAGTCAGGAAGGAGCATTTAGAGCTTCTCCAGATTTGAAAAAGGAGGGAGGAAGCTCTGTGTGGAACGGGTACAGGAATCTGACATCAGCAGATTTGGTGCATCCGTGTGCACAGATATCTCTGAAACTAAAGGCTTTTTTTTTTTCTTTTTAAATCTCATTTTACTTTCCTACCAGTTAAAAAACTCTCTCTCTCCTTCCCTCTCTCTCTGCAGAACGCTCTGAAAAAATGCAAATGCCTATGGGATGTTAAAGATTCTTAGTCACTGATATCTTAGCGTAAATTGGCTCAAAAAGGTTGCTTTTCTTAAAGCACCTAGAAGAAATAAAGGATACCAAGTCTGCTGGGGTTAGGGAAGAATTTCGAGAGGTGAAGCAGTTCAGAGGATTGGGGATACTGAACTTGCAAAGTCGCAGCCATGCTTTCCTGGGGGGCGGGGGAGGCTGGGGAAAGGTAAAACCATGAGGCTCCAACGTTGGGACAGAAAGACAGAAAGAGAGCAGAGTGACGCCAGGAATAAACTGCCTACTTTGAGAATTTGTCTATATCTGGCCATGTCTCAAGGTTTTAATTTTTAGTTTAGAAGGGAAAAAAATGATCCAATCAAACATCCAATTCTTCTCCCCCTGGCAGATAAACTTCTAGTTATCCTCTTTCTTCAGGCGGGAGGGGTGGAGAACAATCCTCATCTTAATTGGTGCAGAAGTTTCCTATTTCTTGTTTTTGTTGTACCACTGGAAATTTTTCCATATGTACGTGCATTACAGACTCTCAGAACATTAGAAAAACTGGAAGAGTCCTGCTAGGTCCCTTCATGAGCGAGCCATGTCCTGGAGAGAAGTTCTTGAGTCTTCAGAGCAGATTGGTGGCAGAGCCAAGGGTGGACCACCTTGCTGGGTCTGTAATATTAAATAATAAATGCTTTGTGTGAAAATATGGAAAGCTAAGTAATAACAATGGGCAAAAGTAAACTAATTTAACTCACCAGTTTTACTTTCCCAAAGCGTTGTGTTTTTAAACACAACTTTTTTTTTTTTTTTTTTTTTTGTGGGGAAGACCAGCCCTGAGCTAACATCTGTTGCCACTCCTCCCCTTTTTGCTGAGGAAGACTGGCCCTGGGCTAACATCGTGCCCATCTTCCTCTACTTTATATGGGACGCCGCCACAACGTGGCTGACAGGCAGTGCGTCGGCGGGCGCCCGGGATCCGAACTCGCGAACCCCGGGCTGCCAAGCGCGGACTAAACCGCTGCGCCACCGGGCGGCCCCTAAACACAACTTTTTGCAAAGCTTTTCTAACTTAAGAATGTGTACAGTGCCTGTTGAGCTAGTTAACAGGCTCCACCTTATTTGCCACCATCCCCTTTTTTTAATTCTTGCAGTGGCTGTCTTGCTGTCTCAATCTGCTGCCTCTCTTTTCTCCTGTGGTTTTTTTTGCTGCTTTTCACTTTTCGGGGAAAGAGAGGTGGTGGGTGGTGAAGTTCCTATTCCTCTTACAACTTCCTTCTCCTTTAGGAGGAGACCAGCTAGTGCATTCAATGCCCAAGGACTGTCAGGTTTTGGACCCTTGGGCCAGGCCCGCCCTGTCATGCACCAATTTACATGAAATAATTAGGATGTCATTTCACCTGACAGGTGAAAATGAAATTAAGAACTGAATTTGCATTCACCCTTGGGTATACTCCCCCAGAACTTTGAGGGGTGTGATACTTTTACTGTCTTTACATGCCACTGACAGCCTTCTTCTATGGTCCCCTTCTAATGTGGTTTCCTTAACATGGATAGATTTATGGTCCAAGGCCCCAGGAACCCTTGATATTGATGGGTCAAAAATTATGCAAATCACCTATGGTCTATTCGAAAGTTATGCAATCACCAGTGGTCAAGCTTCAGGCAATTTCTCTTGCAGAGTCCATAAAGATATCTGAAAGGTCCTTAATTTATATGCATAAACATTTTCATATTTAACTGTATTTTATGCTATGAATAATATACAGTAGGGTTTATAAACCCAAATAAATTTAAGTGGTGTCCCTTAAGTCCTCTGAAAGGTTGTGTGAATGTGCAGCTTCACAGCTGTCATCACAATCTCTAAGGGTCCCATGATCCAAACAAACACGAAGAACCATGAATTCAGATGATAAATGAGTCATTTAAACCATCTCACCTGATTTTTGTCTCTGTCCCATTTAGACACATTTCCTCATTGATTTTCTTTAATTTATGGCTTAAAAGACTTCAGTTCACAGGATTTTCTTACATCAGGTTCTTTTGTATGCCACTGATTGATTTGGGACCATAACTGAGTAAAAAGCAGGCCATAGAGGGAACAGAACTTTGATATTATATGATGATGATTTCTGCTGTGGGGGAACTGCTGTGAGCTTTTGAGTTAGCAGTGTGGAGTTTAGCTGTGCCACAAAGGTCACTGAAGATCTCTTTTATAATTTCTTTGAGTCTCAGTCTTTGAACTGTACGTTGGGAAAGGGGCATCTATTTTATGGGGTTGTCATGAGGATGACATAAGCTAAACATGTAAACAACCCACCCACCACAGTTCATGACACCGAAGAGACACCCACATTTATTGTGACTTCTCTTCCCTTCTCTAGTATGAAACAGACTGTTGGACTTGGTTTGATTTCGTGAAGTTACACTAGATGCAAGGACCATACCCCCATTGATATTTATAATATTTACCTGTGGGTTGACCTTCTCTTTTTAGGCCCAGAAGGCAAATCCTTTGGACAACACCTCTCAAACTAGCAAAATTTGACCTTTCTCTTTCTCCATTCTTGCTCTCCTCTGTTGCATTCCTGTCACCTTCTCACTTTCTGCTAATCCTGCCCCCTTTCCCAATGTCCACAGGAAGAGTCAATTCGTTGTGATCTCAATGTTTCCAAGGACCTCAGAGGGAAAAAAAGGTATCAAAGGGGAGAATATAATATGTTAAAAGCATGACAGTAAATTACACAACTTCATCTCTAATTTTGCTCTGGGGAAAGGTTGACATGAAACGTTTGAAGAAACATGAAACAGATCCTAAAGACAGATGATTTTTCACAGGGAAAGGCAATTTTTTTTCAAGCTTCAAAGCAAGGGTTCCTTTTGTCATCTGCCTGATAGGTTATTTTTGACGGGATTTAACTTATGAAATTGTTCCAATGCCCTTTAAAAGGGTCTGGGCACGTGAGTGTGCTAGTGAAAATGATGAATGTTAGTTCTTAATTGAAAATTTTAAAATATCCATGTGGCAAAGCATAGTAAAGGCATTTGCTCTCTTGTAAAATTTTCAAAAATGAGTACCTCTGTGGGGTCCTATTCATCCTCAATAATCAGTAATCAGAAGATCTGAGAAATGAGGTAAGAAAGAATATGCCTTCTCGATCATGTTCTTCTAAACGTGTCCCTGGCAGCTTTGCTTCATCAGACTCTTCAAAGATTTTTTTCTCTGATTTAGATACAATTCTTTATTATTTCATTAAGAACCTTAACATATTATATCAATTCAAAGAGTGAATATACCTATAAAAATTAATTATTTACATAATAGAGAAACCTAATTTTTTTTGTCTACACTAAAGTTGCTGAATTTTCAGCATCACTTACAATTTCAAAAGAGCTCCATAAAATTGTATGAAATGAAGAAGAAATTTAAGCAACTTAATTGTGATATAGGCTGAAGGATTTTGCCAGTGCATAAGCTATATATATATATATATATATATATATATATAAATAACATAACATATATATAGCATAAGCTATATATATATATATATATAAGCATAAGCTATACTTTAGTTGCATAAACAATAATTAATGAAATACAGTTATTATTAAAATTTTAATAAAATAGAATTTGGAAAGAATTAAAATTTCTAAAACATTTTTCTGAGCAACAGTTTTATAACCACCATGTCAAATGCCCATCATTTCCTGTTCCAACTATGTCTTACTTCACACAAATTATGTTACTGAAAAGTTGTCTGTATGTTGCATTATTGTAAATCAAATCACATAGTTGTGCTAGAGAAGTCTGTTGTTTTTAAGTCTCCATGGTATCTCATTTGGTAAAATGTGAACGGCTACTACCTAAATATCATTTTATGATTCTGAATTTGTATATAGCCTGGGAGAGGGGGAGAAAAGTTGGAGGAAGGGGCACTAACATTGATTGAATGCCTCTTTTGGGCCAGGCATCTCATTTAACCCCCAAACAACCTGCATATGTTTATTTTGAAAATTTTCAAATAGTGACTGTACGGGAGGAAGACTATCTCTACCCACTCTGGGTCTATTCTGGCTGGGCTACAAATTAAATTGACATGAGATCAAATAGCAGGAGAAAATCAAGCAAAGCTTTATAACATGTATACATGGGAGAGATCCAGGGAAACTGAGTAACTCGACCAAATGGAGGAGGTGCTCATCTTAAATACTCTCTTCAGCTAAAGACAAAGGAGGATGTTGGAGGGAGGGGCAGTCAGCTATGGGAGATTACCAGAAAGCACAGTAAACAAGAGAAGGTTAATATGCAGATTTATGTCCTTGCCTTCCGCACTGATAAGAGTTTCTAGAGATAAGGTCATCCCCCCTTCTTCCTGGTAAAGAGAGGGAGACATCTTTATGAATGGAGCTTCCCCTTACGAATGTAAATGTCTCTTACAAAGGGTAACTTCTACTTTTACTTGGTTTTCAGAGCTTTGATAAGAAAGGGCTTAGCAAGGACCCTCCTAGTCTATCCATACCCAGAGTTATCTATGGTGATGGCCTATCCTGGGGAAAGGTCTTCCATCTTAAATTCTTTTAGGTAGTCAGTTGCGGGGAGGTCAAAGTTTCTTTCTGAGTCTCCTGAGCCTTTATTGTCTTCAGCTCGAAATAATCCGCATACCAGAGTGGCACATCTTGGGGCAGCCTGCCCTGAACCCCATCATTACTAATGTAATGTGTCCACCATCATCAGCCAGATTAAAAAGCTATCGAGAGTGACATATTTGCTTCATTTCTCCATTTTTTCTTTTACTTTTTCAATTTGTTGAAGTATTTGGAAGCAGCCCCCCAGATGTGTTATTTTACCCCTACATATGTCAGTATCTGTCTCTAAAAAATATGGACTTTAAAAAGTAACAACAATCCCATTATCATGGTATAGGTAACAATAATTCCTTGGTATCATATGAGTCGGTGCATAATTAATTTCCCTACTTGCCTTAAAAATATTTTTTCATTTGGTTTGTTCAAATCAAATTATGAGCACACATTTTGACAATACGGCTGAGTGAGTGCTTGTGATTCCAGAAAGCGAGCAAGGATAGAGGGATGAGGTCTTCAGTTGAAATAACTAGTGAGGATTCCGCACAGGATGCTGCCATGTTCTTAGTGTGAATTTCATAGTCCGTCAATTAAAAGAAATAATTGGCAAGATCTGTAAAAAGTTGTTTTTTGAATTTTGTTGTGCTCTTCAAAAAGAAGGAAAATTTACCATCTACCAGTACCGTGTTCTGAACTGAATGCTTGTTTCCTCTCAAAATTTGTGTGTTGAAAACTAACCCCCAATGTGATGGTATTAGAAGGTGGAGCCTCTTTTATAAGGACACTAAACCCACTCAAGAGGGTTCCACCCTCATGAACTAATCACCTCCCAAAAGCCCTACTTCCCCAAAGCCCCAACTCCTAATACCATCACTGTGGGGGGTAGGATTTCAACATATAAATTTTTCAGGGAAACATTCAGACTACAGCACAGCCTGAGACCATTATTTCATTTTTTCAGAAGGGCATTTAATCCACAAATGTAGGAAAGATGTCATCTCAGAATGACAGGCCTTCCCAGGAAAGGACATTTAGTAAATCTGTAAACATTTCTTACAATACGGATTTGACAACTGAAAAATACTTCTGACGTGGTAATAGCAAATGTTGCACTTATACGGTGAAAAATTACATCATCCAGTACACTTGGGATTGAAAGAGGCAGCATAGGATTTGGAGTCAGACAGACCTGACCACTTACTCAACCTTTCTGCACCTTAGTCTTCTCTGTAAAATGGGATAAAAATGGTTCTACTTATAAAGTTCATGTCAGTAGGCATGTAATGTATCTAATGCATTATCTGGCACATAGGATGCACTTAACAAATTCTGGCTAATTATTAACTTCTAAATTTTCAGGCAGTATGCCCAAAAGAACATAAATTCAGCCTCTCAACTGGGCTGGGTTTTCACAGGAACTCGGAGGGTTGGTGAGGAAACTCCATTTTTATCTCTTCAAGGCAGATGGTTGTTTTCTCTCTGCCTGCTGATGTGTAGAGCAGACAGAATTAATGATATCTCTAGGGGGGTGTGTTTGAAGAAGTAAGATTAAGTGTGGACAGGGTTATTTCTTCCTTGATTATTAAATGCTTTGGGGACTATGAAGTCTTTCCAAATATGTCTCCCAAGTTGACACGCTAGTTCATATTTTCTAAGCTTTTTCATAAGATCCTCCTAACTTTTCTAATGACCAGTTGGTAAAAACAAATTCAGTTTTACAGATTGAAAAACCAAGGCATGAATTAAATTAGTTACTTAACATAATAATAGCTAACATTTATGGAGACTTAATCTTCTGAAATGCTTTACATTTATTTTAACTCATATGATCCTCAGAGCAATCCTGGGAGGTCGGTGTGATTTCATGTCCATTTCAAAGACAAGGAAATTGAAGCACAGAGAGCTTAAGAAACTTGCCCAGGATCACTTAGCTGGTAGGTAGAGGTGCCAGGATTCTGGGATACTGGGAAGTCCGGCTCCAGAGTCACTCTGCAGTATCAGCAGAAGATTCTCTAGATTGAACTCTCCTGTATTTAAAGAGCAGCCCATCACCGTGGGCTGAAATTAGGGGACGATGAGGGGAGGTGGGGAGCCCTGCTCCATCACCTGTGATTGCCGCACCTCCTCTCCGTGTACCCCCTGAGCCAGGGATGCAAGCCAGAGGCAGCCTCTGCCCCGCCTCCTGCCACCCAGAACCCCACTATACCTCTTTGTTGTTTCACAAAGATCTATTTGTTTGATCTTTCCATCTCGTCATTGTTTCAGTCTAAATTGAGAGACAGGGATGAGGGCAGAGGAGGAATTGAAATCAAACCCTTCAGAGGGTGAGAGATGAAAATGCCAGGGTACCTTTCTGACTTCCCTATGCTTGTCAAGTAGACATTTCCTCAAAATGCCTCCTAACTTCACACTTTTTTTTCCTTCTTGTGCCCTTTAATCTGATTGTATGATATCAATTGCTTGCGTATCTGGGGGAAAAGATCTGTCCGTTCTGCCATGTAAAAGCTGCAATGGTGGCCTAGCTGGATGCACCAAACCCAGGTTGATGGAAGACAGGATAAAAAGAATTCTTACACATTGCTATCTTGTAGTCATTAACGGCGTACAGTCACTTTCAGGAGAGAGAAATAGCCAGAAAGATATTACAGTAATCATTTGTTGGAACAGAAAAAGTATCCTTGAGGCTAGCATTCAAAAGTTCCTGTTCTTTGAAAACCTTATTTTCATTCTTTTACTTGCTTTAAATAACAACAGCATCTCTTTCAGATTAGATTTCCATGGTGGCATGTTTGCTTTCCTCAGAATTTCTGACAGTTATATCAGCCGTGCCCATACCCCCGGTTTTGCCACTTCTTGATGATTCCACAGCGTGATACCCGCTCTGGTATTTGTATGATGGGTGAGGCCTGGGAGGGTGAGGCCTGGGAGGCTTCCCGGAGGAAGTGAGCTGACTGGGAGAAGGGAGAAAGGTCCCAAGAACAGAACAGTAAGTGCCAGGAGAATGGCGAGTGCAGAGCCGGGTGAGCAGGGGCCCGAGGCTATGGGGCTGGCTGTGCAGCAGCTGGGGGACCGCGCAGGGAGGGGCCTCTGACTGGAAAGAGGCTGAACCGAGGGAGGCCTTTTGGACACAGCAAGCTGCTTTAACTTTCTTCCCAACCCCAGGGGCGACCAAGGAAGGGCTCCTTCTTTACTCTATCCAGGAGGATAGCTACGACAGAGGGTGTGTTGTGGAGCGTCCCCCTTGGCACTCTGGGGAGGGGAGCAGAGCCAGAGAGAACCCTATTGCAGTTCTGCAGGTAAGGGGCCACCAGGTCTTAAGGTGAGGGGACCGTGAGTGAGCGTGGAGCCCAGGGGGCAGATTCCACAGGCACCTAGAGAGCAGAGTGAGAGGACATGGTGACGAATTGAATGTGACAGGCAGGGAAAACAAGAGGTCTAGGGTCATTTGTATAATTAAGTTTTGGCATTTAGGATTTGCTCTGTTATTGCCAGTTTTGACCTCCTTAGCAAATCAAAATAAGAAGATGGACAAATAAACCTGAAGAAGTCCAAGGCGATGGGTTCCGTCAACGATCCAGGCCAGGCCAGAGCCGGCTCTGAGGATCAGGAATCAAGAAAAACCGTTAGGACACCACGAACAGGGACTCAGGCTTCCGAGACTGGAGGTCTGGTTCATTCTGCCAAACACCGTCCAACTCGCCCTGGGCTGTCTTTAGGATGTCTCCACACCCATCAGGGTGTAAGCCCCTCCCATCCTCAGGGCGCTGCCCCAACCTTACTTCAGGCAAGAGCTTCCGAAAAATAAGAGTAAACCTAGAAGGAAACTAGCGTCATTCAATCCCTCTAAAGGACAAGCCTGACAAGCCGTGTACACAACACACACACACACACACACACACACACACGCACACATATTGAAAGGTGTGTCATTTGAAGTTAATGCGCAGAAAGCAAAATATGTACAACACTTTGTACTAAATGTTGATGTTCTCACATTCAGGGGTCTTATGATGCACAAGGATGTTTCTCTCTCTGACACATGTATGTCAGTTCTAACATGTTCTCCATCTGTTACAGAAGGGAAAGAACTCAGGACTATTTTTGTCCTGGGGTCCTGCTTTCCTCCTGGTCCAGTTTAATGGAGAGACAGTGAATGTCCACTCAGATTTCTCCAGAAATTGCCTTGCTCTCACTTCAAAGCATAAGATTCATCAACTGTATTAATCAAATAAAGACATATTTCCTCTACACAGCCCTCTGAGAACTAGAATTGCTACCAATAGATGAGTGCATAAACATAATGTTAAAAAAATAAACTGATGCCAGCTACATGTTGTATTTTAAATGCAAATGTCTTCCAGACCAAAATTACTGTGTCTCTGGGGCAATGATATAAATAACCTGTGCTTACTTTTCAACTCATGAAAGAGATGGCAAAAGTAATGAGCTTTTAATCGTTTCATAAATACTATGTCTGAAAATAGTTCATGAATATTTGGGGACTCATTTATGAACTGCTTACATGTTATTTCAGTAAAGTACACATTTTGTCACAAGTTGAGCGGCTCGCGAAGAGTCCAATCAACAGCGAGATCAAGAAGTGTACAGTTTGCATAGGCAAGAATTTAGGTACGAGAAGTCTCTCCTTGCATTTAAAATGTCTGTAGTTCTGACATCTTACTATATTTGCAGGAAGGTAACTGAGGACCAAAAGAGCAATGGGCAATATATTGTGTAAAATACAAGACACCCTCAAATTCCCAGTTTGGTTACACGCGGTTTGTTGCTGCATCTGAAGATGGACTTGTCTTCTCCAGTTCCTTTTCTTTTGTTCCAGATCTGACCTCCGAAAGCACCCCACGAGGAAGTGCACATTTGCAGCCCAGGCCACTGCAGTCGCTTGTTAAACGGTAAACACTTTTTATCCAACAGTACCGGAGTTAAGTCCTATATTCCGTGCAGATCGCCAAGGAGGAAGTAATAACAAATTTTAATGTTGTGACTCTTGTTTGAAGTCAATATTAGTGTGGGGTGAGGTGCTTGGCAGCTATTAAAATATATCTATCACGTAAGACATTTTAGCTTCGGGAAAAATTCATCCTTTTTTTCTCAGTTGATTGTTGTTCTCAATTCAGGTTCTAGGCAGCTGCTATATTTGCTAAAATCAGTAGAATCAATGTTTCAATAATTTTAGACTGTACTCATAACATGCTGGATATTTTAAAGTAGGCCAGAATGTTACTGGGATCTCTAAATTTTCAGTCTAACTTAATATTTCCTGAAAGGTCTGCCAAAAACTGCACAGAGGATATGACAATTTTAAGTGAGGGGGAAAAAAAAAGAACTTTTCCTCTCTCTGTTTAAGATTAGGGCCTATAATCGGTCAAATTTATTCTGGGCTCTCCTTCACTAGAAACTGACAACCCAGGAAACTCATGGCCTTGCTTGAAATCCAAGAACCTGCCTCTCCAGTGGATGAGAAGGGGGAGGATTAAAGATATTTCAACCAACAAACTGACAGGCTCCTCTACACACATTTCCTGGGATCGAATGCCTGTTCATAGAGCTGGTTTCACAAGCAGAAAACAACTTAAAGTGTTTGTGAGAAATGACTTCCTTTCTAGTCTGCCGAAGATATTTTTAATACCCTTCCTCTGTGGAGGCCAGTGGTGGAAACATCAGTACAACGGGCTCTATCAGAAGCCGGTCTTCCCTCCTAGTCTCAACTGTACCGAAAGCATCCTTTTTCTATGCCTCATATAAGTAGCAGTTCATTCCATTTATTCGGCATAAAGCATATGCTGACTGATGTTATTAAATATTTGTAGGCTCTGGTTCTGTCTCCACAACTGAGATGTAAGTTTAGAGCCATCAAGAGGGATGGCTCCCGTCCCACTGCTGGGGTTTAATACTGGGCTTTGTCACTTACTGTGTAACCACGTGATGCAACTTCTCTAAGCCTCAGTTTAGCCATCTGTAAAATGGGGCTCATCAAAGTACTTCCTCATAAGGTTGTGAAGATGAATGAGATAGTGTGTGAAGTGCTCAGCAGGCGAGCCAGGGGAGTTGGAAGGTTAACTATTATTAATAAATGTGTCCTTTTGATAAGCAAGGTGTTTTCACTCTATCAAGAGGCAAAATCAGATTATACCATAGCTGACCATCTTTCTTTTGGTAAGTCAAGTTGACAGAGCATTTAGGAGAACATAGCAGTATTGTTTGAAACTGTTTTCTTCTCTTCATCTTGAAAGGGAGCAGAGAAAAAGAAGTGTGGTCTGGTTCTGAAGAAAACCAGGTCAAGCTTTGTTTCTCATTTAGACATTCTGTGTATAAATGCATATCATGAGGCCCAGAAATCCTTCGTGACAGCTCCCTTAGTTAATGGGCAAGGAGGATTTTCTCAGGCTAGGCTTCCACAGATCTGCCTCAGAAGAAAAAGCCAAATAATTCCTATTTTTGGCCTTGTGCTTAGAAAAAGGGGACAAACTGCTTGTTTCAAAAAACTTTCTGGGACATTAAACAACGGTGCCTTTTTTTAAAAAGGGGAGGAGATCATTTAAAAAGGAAACAGCCTAGTAAGCTCTCTAATTTCTCTCTATTAGGATAAAAAATGTTTTTCTCTCATGTGCTCATTCTTAGACATTAGTCTTAATTTTTCTAGTTGGTCTTGCAGGATATATAAGAAACACAAATTACCAATAGGAGAGTGCTGAGTCTTTCCATTTAGCTTCTCTGTTATGACCTGGAGGACTGAAGTGGCTGCTGTGGCTGGGTTTCCCTCAGCAGTTCCTCAGGGTGTGTGTGTCTGTGTCTGTGTGTATATATGTGTGTGTATGTGTGTGTGTTTGTGTTTGTGTATGTGTCGATGTGGGGGTGAGGTCAGGACTGTGCTGGTCCAGGCTAGACCAGGGGTGGAAGCCTGGCCTCTGGTTGGTGGGGGGACAAGCAAGCAAAGAGCACACTCTTGGACTTTCCTCTCGTGGTCTGTCTTGTGGTCACACCTCTTCCTCTGAGATCTTCTCATCTTACTCTTAAATGTCAAGCCAATGTACTACCTCAAGATTTGCTAAAAAGGCAGTGCTGCTTCTGAGAATGTGTCCAGGGAAAGCATTTGCTCCCACCTCCTGCTCTAGGCCACAGCCAGCTATACTTTTGTCTGTAGAACGTCTTTCTAGTCTCACCTGTTCTTCCCTACCCTCAATTTTTTCCCTCTCATGTTAAGGTTTTATATTTTTCATCTCATAAACTGAATATTTTTCCTTATTTCTGATTTTTTTCTTCATATTCTTTTGAGAATTTCTTAATTTCCTACCAGAGTGCCTATCTTCATTTCTCTTTCTTCTTTAGTTACACAAGTTCCCTCCAATTTCTTCCTACTCTGAGGGTGCCTGATATAGGATATATGTAGAAAGTACCTTTATTTCCAGAGTCTCATCAAGAAAGGAAGTAGCTGTTTTGATCAAAATGATCGATCTCTTTTCCTAAGAAGCAAACAAACAGAAACAATAACAACAGTTACACACACAAAACCATGAAGAATCAACTCCGTCTGTGTATTTTTTTATATCAAGTAACATTCCAAGAATTCTGTCAAGTGCTGAAAGAACTTGGACATAAAAGCATTCCATTTTTAAGTGGTCACATTTATACATATGTATAAATAAAAGAAACATAAAAGAAAAAATATTTTTCAATAAAACACATCAAAATATATCCTCCAAAGTGAATATTCTTGTGTTCTCATTCTATCATCTGAATTATCTAATATAACTTTATCTCCCTGAAAAATGTAACTACATCTAGGAAGGCCATATAGCATTGTAATAAAAGGTACCAGAACAATCTAGGTTTAACTCCTGCCTTAGCTACTCTGTGTGCAGCATAAACTTGAACAGGTCCCTCAACCTTTCCAAGCCTTAGCATCCTGACTCCTAAAATAAGTCTTTTTTTTTTTCGGTGAGTGTGATAATGTGATTTATAATAAACACACATATTTGGTGAGGAAGATTCGTCCTGAGCTAATATCTGTTGCCAATCTTCCTCTTTTTTTTCACTTGAGGAAGATTTGCCCTGAGTTAATATCTGTGCCCATCTTCCTCTGTTTTGTATGTGGGTTGCCACCACAGTATGGCCGCTGATGAAGGGTATAGGATCGTGCCCAGGAACTGAACTTAGGCCACAGATGTGAGCGTGTGGAACTTAACCACTAGGCCATGGGGCCAGCCCCCAATAAATATATTTATGTCGTATTCACCCAGTTCCTGACACAGACCTCTTAAAACCCTTGGAATGTCCTGTGATGTGACTGACAAAGGTGTCTTTTGTTATGTTAATGAGGTGACTTTTGGAAAGCACCTAAGGATGGGGGCTGGTTGCCAGGAGAACAAATCATTAGAAGATTAGAAGGGTTGGAACTTTCAGTCCCACCCCTCCTACCTCTGGGGAGGATAGAGGGTCTGGAGGTTGAATCAATGGCCAATGGCCAAAGATTTAATCAATCATGCTTGTGTAATGACGCCTCCATCAAAATCCAAAAGGACAGGGTTTGGAGAGCTTCCTGGTTGGTGAACATGTGGGAGATTTGGAGAGAGTGGAACCCCAGAGGGCATGGAAGCTCCGCGCCATTTCCCTATACCTTGCCCTGTGCATCTCTTCCATCTGGCTGTTCCTGAGTTATATCCTTTTATAATAAGCTGGTAATCTAGTAAGTAAAATGATTCTCTGAGTTCTATGAGCCACTGTAGCAAATTAATCAAACCCTAAGTGGGGGTTGTAGGAGCCTCGGATCTACCGCTGGTTGGTCAGAAGCACAAGTAACAACCTGAGCTTGTGATGGACATTGGAAGTGGGGATGGATGGACATTGGAAGTGGGGATGGATGGACATTGGAAGTGGGGATGGGGGGCAGCTTCGTGGAACTGAGCCCTTAACTGTGGGACCTGATGCTATCTCCAGGCAGACAGTGTCAGAATTGATCTGAATTGTAGGACATCCAGCTGGCCTCTGAGAATTGCTTGGTGTGGGGGAACGAACCCCACACAACTGGAATTTGTTATCAGAATTGTAGTGAATAATAAGGGAGAAAATATATGCAAAGCATGTACAATGCCTTGTACATAGAAGGTGCTTAATAGGAGATAATCCATATTTGTCGCATGCCTACGATATATTGGTCACTGGGTGAGGCACTGAGGACAAAACAGTCTCTGTTCTCTGGTGCTCATAGACTGGTGCAATTGGTGCAGTTAACTAATGGCTTAGGGAGAAGATCCTCCTTTGCTTCTATCTTATACAGCACAAAACAAAATATAACGAAATATTGGCAATTATCTGCTAAGTCGATCATAGAAGAAGGCCAGCCTTCTCTCTTTGCACACATTGTACTCAGTGGCCCATGGCAGATACCTAGGACTTGCTCTCAGCCTCATATGTAATCAGTCCCCAAGGCCACCTATTCTGTCTTAAATCCAGTTTCTTCTCCCGGGAGTTTACAGTTTATAGCATCATCATTTTGGCCTGATTTACCAAAACACCCTCCAAGCTGGTTTACCTAAGTTCTCTTACTAAAAAAATATTTATTGAGCACCAGCTCTATGCCAGGTGCCAAGAAAAAAAAGATGAAAGAGAAGTACTATGAGAAAGGTCTACACAGGAAAACAGAGAGGGGGTGGGAATGCCTGGTTATAGGGATGGGGAGCTCAGGCGATATATCTGGGCTGGAAAGAAATAATTAGGAGTGTATGAGACTCCTAGGAAAAGTACATAGAGGGAAAAGAGAAGAATGCTAGGAATTGAACTGCGGGTGGGGGCAGGGATGGAAAGTTAAGAGAAGCTAGAAAAAGAGGAAGCTAAGGAGACGGAAGGAGCAGCCAACAGTGTAGAAAGAGAAACAAAAAACAAGGGTGTCAGGGAAACCAACGGAAGAGATGGTTTCCAGAGGGAGAAGGGTTAGAAGTTTCTGACACAACTGAGGAGTCAGGTAAAGACAGAAAAGCATCTACCTGAGTTGAGAAGTTTCAGGTTGTTGGTGCCATTTTGAGTGTAGTTTCAATGGAGTGGTGGGGGTGCTAATTAAGCCAGGGCCCAATTGGTAGAGGCCAGTATGGGTGACTCTTTGTTTGGAAGAAGGGAGAGATAAGAATATTAACAACTAAATGCCGTGTCCAAGCAATAACCAGTGGTACATGTAAGAGGCAGAATGGGCACCAGTTACCCTTGTGGGCTCTGGACCCAGACTGCCTGGCTGTGAAAGCTGACTCTGCCACTTGCTCTCTGTGTGACACTGAGCAAGTTTACCCTCAGTCCCTCAATTCCTTCATCTGTAAAATGGGGACAGTAATAGTATCTTCCTCACTGAGTTGTTGTAAAGATTAAAGGTGAAGTGCCTGGTGTAGAGTAAATGCTCAATAGTATTAACCTATTACTCTACTCAAAGTGCTATGGGATGGGGCTGGCCTGGTGGCATAGCGGTTAAGTTTGCACACTCTGCTTCAGCGGCCTGGGGTTCATGGGTTTGGATCCTGGGCGTGGACCTAGGCACCTCTTGTCAAGCCATGCTGTGGTGGCATCCCACATATAAAGTAGAGGAAGATGGGCACAGACGTTAGCCCAGGGCCAATCTTCCTCAGCAAAAAAAAAAAACAAAATTGCTATGGAAACACTGCATAAGACTCAATCAATCCTGTTAGGTGAGCAGAGTAGAGAGAAATTGTAGTGGAGTCTTGGAAGTTGGATTGTAAAAGGTGAGTAAGATTTTTTTTTAGGTGGAGAAAAAGATCAAAAAGCATATTTGAGAAGTGAGCTCAAATTAGATAAACAGAGGCAAGTAGATATGAAGTCACAGGGTGAGTTTTGTCAACAGGCACAGCGAGAATTTGAAAAGATCCGTTTCTAAGATATAAACTCTTTTTTTGTCTTAAAAACTCTTCTTCTAAGATAATTGTAGATTCACATGCAATTGTAAGAAAGTACAGAGAGATCTCATATATCTGTCACCTAGCTTTCCCCAGTGGTAGCATCTTGCATGGATATAGTACAATGTCACAACCAGGAAACTCACATTGGTACAACCCACCCACCGTATTCAGATTTTACCAGTTTTACATACAGTGGTGTATGCATGTGTATGTGTTAATTTTATGCTATTTTATCACATGTATATATTCATGTAACTATCACCTAAGTCAAGATATAGAAAAGTTCTATCACTGTAAGTACGCCTCATGCTGACCTCTCTGGGTTCATTTTTTGTTTTTTTGTGGAAGATTGGCGCTGTGCTAACATCTGTTGCCAATCTTCCTCTTTCCTCTTTTTTCTCCCCAAAGCCCCAGTAAAGAGTTGTGTATCATAGTTGTAGAGTTGTAGCTCTTCTATGTGGGATGCCGCCTCAGCATGGCTTGATGAGCGGTGAGTAGGTCCGTGCCCAGGATCCAAACTGGCGAACCCCGGGCCGCTGAAGAGGAATGCTCGAACTTAACCACTATGCCATCGGGCCAGCCGCCTCTCAGTTCATTCATTTTAATGTTCACTGCTTAGAAGAGAAAGAAAAAGATGATGGAGGAAAATATTTTTCTTTTCCTTGGGTGAAAGAAAAGTCTGCCTTGGGAAAAATTCTGAAATAACTTGGCACCTGCCCTCTTCCCTTTTGGAACGGCTCCCCTATCTTGTGTCTTTGTATTTTCCCAGGAAAATTTCCTCAGCTAAGTGATAGAAGAACAGTAATTGATTAAACTAATTCATACTCAGGTATGAATGACTCAAAGATCCATAACTCTGCCAGAAGAAGCTGCGGTTTTAAAAAGAGGATGCTTGCTAGCGTCAAAACAGTTCTTCTAGGTGGTGTTTTATACGGTCTAACAAAGTGAAATGAAACAATTCAGATAGTGTGTGGCAGGATAATTTGGGGGCAAAGGTTATAAAGAAAAGGTCAGCCTTGTCTTGAATTCTGACCTTATGGTTTGGTCTCATAAGCAAGTACTGATTTTTATAACTTTTTTTAAAATCTACTTCCACCACTTTGGGTTTTCTAGAAGCTCCATATACTTTCCCACAATGTTCCTTGTCATGATAGCATGGAAGGCATGGAAAATGGGAAAAGGGGAATATGCAATATGCAGATATGAAAATCAGGTGTTTCTGTTACTGACACCTGTAAAGGTAACCACATGCTATTTTAATTCCCTCTTGCTTAAGATACAAACTCTTGAGATAAAATTCTGTGTTTCACTACTTCTTGAAAACTACTGTACTTATGTCATGACTATAGATAGAAGTCAGTTATTAGTGAGGAAAAACTATGTAGTACATTTATTTTTTGTGTTTTGTTTTAACTTTCTATTTCAAAAGCAAATTGCTTGGTTTCATTAATGCCTTCAGTCTTGCTTATGGCCCTTGTATATCTGGACCATGTTGAGCTGGCCTCCTGGAGAACTGCTTTAGCTGAACTGTGCTATTTGACTGTGTCGGGAGATGAGTAAGAAATAGCCCTGGGAAATTCATCATCACATTTACCGTAAGGATATTGTTGAAAATGGGCTTCATTACATTGCATGGTGTTCTGTTTACGAGGATCCTTAGGAGAGTCTCTTTATAGTCTTAATATAAAGAATAGCTGTGTTTCTCTTGACCAAATGGTTCAATTTTATAATATAGGCACCATACTGTGTTGGGTCTTTGCAAAGACTGCTAGGAAGCTTAGAGTAAACCTGTGGTTCAACCTAAACAGGTGCTGTACATTTCATGTACTGGCCTGATTCCTGGCCTCATTTACATTCCTATTCTCTATTCTCTCTCTCATGTGCTCCTAATTCATATTTTTTTGATAAGTAGTATGTATCTTTCAAAGCTACCTTAAATTCTTTTTGAAGTTGAGTAGTAGTTTAAAAGTATAGGATCTGGAGTCAAATGTCTCATTTCAAATCCTTATTTCACCATTTACTGACTGTATAACCTTGCGCAAGTTATTGAATGTCATGAAACCTCGGTTTCCTCACCTGCGAAATGGGGATAAGAGTTTTTACTTCATGGAGTTTTGTGAGGATTAAAGGAGGTAAGTCATGTAATTACTAAGCACAATGCCTGGCACATAATGAATTCAACAAATTCATGTCATTACAGTTTTTACTAACATTACTTTCTGTTAATATTAACAAACAGGATATAAACATAAACATATATGAGGAAATCTGATTATAACTCTTAGGAACTTAAAATAGGTCTGCCTTCTCCATGTTTATTTGAAATTCACATGCCTTGGTATTCACGAGAAGAAGCCAATTCCAGGAAGTAGATTGTCAAGTGTTAACAGCTCAGATCAAGGCAAAAGATTATACGTGGTAATGAGCATCAGCCATAGACGGGTATACAGAAATACAGTGCTTTTTCTACTTGTGTCTCTTTTACTGCACATATAAGCTAGTGTTCTGTCTTTAGGCTGATGTATCTATTTACACAGTAGCTCTAGAAGTGTTAGTGAAATGCAGGAGATTATCCTGTCTTGCAATTTAAATGAAATACTGCACAGATAATTTCAGAAAGGAATTTTCCAGACAGCGAGAAATAGTTCTTAGCAACACGAAAAACCAGAAACAATGCTAGATCCAATTCTGCCAGAGCACAGCCGTGTGCTGAGTGCACCATTTCATTTTTAAGGACATAGATTTAATTTCATGTGACAATCTGGCATCAAAGTTTTCCTCTGGTCTTCTTTTTTCCAAATAGCCTTGTAAATATGAAAATGCAATCTAATAGGAAAAGATTAAATTTGTGAGTCTCTACTTGCAGGGCGCCATGGTTATTATGAAGGCAGCAAATGAAGAAAATAGATTAAGGAAAATGCCAACCATAGTTGTATGATATAAACACATCTAACGCCTAACTAATGAGAATCCTATGTGCACGATAAAATGTCACCCTGTATATCTAGCGTATTGTTTCCTATGCCATTTCCATCTATCATATTTATCAAAGAAATGTAATAACTCTTCAGAGTATCATAGTAATTTATGCAATATCTTGCTCCCTTTACCAAGGCAAGGAGGAGAATTTTGCATTGTAATCGGATTTTATTTTCTTCAATACTGTCTAACAAATCTTTGGCAACATTCCTTTATTTAAAATGGTTAAAGTTAGCAAATTTGCTTTTAAAGGAATATGGCTATAAAAATAATTCTTAGTCACTTATACCTAAATATTTTAAAATTCTTTTGTTGTTTCTAATAAAATAATGACACATTGTAATTTATTATGCTAAAAAATTTAATGTGAAGGTTTATCTCATTCATATTCCTAATGAAATCATTTATTTGCCTCACATAGCTCATTTTAGTGTTTATTGTGCTTTTTAAAAAATAGAATAGGGGGCAGCCTGGTGGCGCAGCGGTTTAGTCCGCGCTTGGCAGCCCGGGGTTTGCGAGTTCGGATCCCGGGCGCCCGCCGACGCACTGCCTGTCAGCCACGCCGTGGCGGTGTCCCATATAAAGTAGAGGAAGATGGGCACGGATGTTAGCCCAGGGCCAGTCTTCCTCAGCAAAAAGGGGAGGATTGGCAACAGATGTTAGCTCAGGGCTGGTCTTCCCCACAAAAAAATAGAATAGGGGCCAGCCCAGTGGCGTAGCAGTTAAGTTTGCACGTTCCGCTTCCGTGGTCCAGTGTTGACCAGTTCAGACCCTGGGCATGGACCGACGCACCGCTCATCAGGCCATGCTGAGGTGGAGCAACTGGAAGGATGCACAACTATGACACACAACTATCTACTGGGGCTTTGGGGAGGGAAAAAAAAGAAAAAAGGAGGAAGATTGGCAACAGATGTTAGCTCAGGGCCAATCTTCCTCAAAAAAATAAATAAAAAATAGAATATATATTTATCCATTTTAATAGCACATGACCAATGACTTGCCAATTAAATTTCATTTGCGGCTTAAAAAGAATGTTATAGATTTCAGATCCAATGACATTTTTTCCTTTCCTTTATTCAGTCTTCTTGTACAATAATTTTAGAAAAGGCAGTCTTTGATCATATATTCCAAATCGTCAGCCTAACATTGGCCTAGCATAACTTTATAGATGTGCTGGTCTCTGTAATGGATGGAAATCAGAGACACTAACATTTTATGTTGGCCAGCTCAGTGGTTACCTTGTCACCTTGGGCGGGTCTGCTCATCCCTTTTCCCTCATATTTCTCATCTGTTCCTAGGAGAAAAGTAATTCTTATTCCATCAGAACAGTGCTCATCAGACTTCTGAAATGCACTTAGAAAGCCATAGTCAAGGATGGTACACAGAGCAGTCACTGATGTCTGTTTAAAGTATCTTTCTTTCATTTCATTTATTTCCATCTGAAGTCAGTATCACTATTGCAACTTTTGGATAGTAAGACCACGGCATAGAAAGAATTAATGAATTTCTAAAGTCAGCAGGGTAGTTGAAAATAGACATTAAAGTTCCAGAACCTCAATCATCTATTTTAAACTTTAAGTATTCTGACTTTCAGATAATTCCATGAAGAATTCTGTCTTGATTTAGAAGACTGATTTGTTTTCTTTGTAGTTTGTCTAAATTGCACTGAAATGCACCTATAGGAAAGAAACAAATTTTTATAGAGTATCCATTATTGCCTAAAACTTTGCATACATTAATTCAATTTAGTCCTTGTAGCATCCCTATGTGGCAAATGTTGCTGTTCCATATTACAGATTAAAAATAAAAACAGAGATCCAAAGAGATCTAGAATTAATCCCAGCTTTCTGGTTTAGATCTGGGATCACTATCCCAAGGAAAAAGAAAACCGTTGTTAAGTGTTGTGGAATATTTTCAAATTTTACAATACATTTTATGTATTTACTGGTGGTTTTTATGGAAAAAACAAAAGGCAATGTGTAATGAAAAAGAGTGAAAAGGGTTTTCTCACTCTGGGGAATGCAGCCTGCTCACTTTCCTGGAGCATCAACAACTCAAAGGTTTGGAGGCAACATACTGTTTTCATATTAAAATAATCTCTGATATATTACAGAATTAGCACAAAATTCATTAATGTTCATATAAGGCTTTAAAATAAAACAAAAAACTTCAAAGAAATTTATATGAGCTTGTAGTGATGTTCCAGACTTCCCGGGAGCAGGGTTTTACTTTCCTCTGTTGTTGGGGCTCTTGATGAAAAGCTGAAGAAGCCCTGAGGAGCTCCCTTTAATTATCGCGATTGTTCCCCGCGTTTTGCCAAGTCATTTCATGGTCGTCTTTCAAAGCTGATGAGAATATACTTAGAACAATCAACTTTGGAAAACGAATTCCTCTCCCCGGGAGGATGGCAGATCCAATATATGAAAAAAAAATTATGTTTGGGAGAAAAAGAAACTTCTCTCAGCCATGGCTGGATGTAATCAAGCTTCAGTAGATCAAAGCCAGTTAGCAGTGTGGTTGACGTCAACAATGAGAATAAGAAATGGTTTGGCTCTGCACGCCTACCAGCAGAAACACCAGAACCCGGAAACTCCCCAATGTCTTTTGCTCTGGCAGTGTCCCAGAGAGCTCACACGACTTCTTTGATGGTCATTAAAAATGTCCTGGGACAGCCACAGATGAGACTCCCTTGTGGTCTTAATCTACCTCTCCCCACTCTTGGGCTGACCCTGGCGTTTGCCTCTGCCCCTCTCCCTGCGCCTGCGCAGAGCTAACCTCCGCGCCTGCTCTGGACCCTCACGTTACTTCTCAGTGGGAGATAGTGTCCCCCCAGGGCCCCACGCTCCCATCACACCCAGCACTTCCTCTAGCGCTCTCATGGCACCTTATAGTAATTGCTCATTGAATTGTCATCTTTTCTGCTCTATGAAGGCAGGATCTATTGCTGCCTTTCTCAGCTCCCAAAAAAGAGGTGCTTAAGAATCTTTGATGAAGGAATGGCTCCTCCCAATGCTTTCCCAGAAGTGTGGGAGGACACTCCTCCCACCAGAGTTACAGTTCTTCACAGGCTTCTAGATCATCACTAACCCCCTTCCTACCTCAAGGAACCCCAGTCAAGTTCCTGTGGGTCTAGGTTAGAGGTTTGAGACACACCAAGCAGTCACTTCTGCTAGAGATTAACCAGTAAGTCCTCTACCTTTGAGGAATGCGTGACCCATTCACAGCCAACAACATGAAATTAGAGGTTGCTGTTGTCCTCCATCTTTATCTGATGGTTTTATTCCAAAGGCTGACCCATCAATCTCAACATGTGGAGATCAAAAACATAGCTCTGAAGTCAGATTGCTGAGGTTGAAAACTAGCTCTCTCACTTCTAGAGGGGGGACTTTGGGCAAATTATTTCACTTTCATAAACTTTAGATCCCTCACCTGTGAAGTAGACCTAACACTAGTCTACTTCACATGCTTGTCATAAGGATTAAAGGAGATAAACCTTGAAAACTATTGAACGTGCCTCGCACATAGAATGTACTATAAATATGACTATAAAGGTTCCAGTATTATTATTTTACTATAGCTACGAGGAGGCCCCCATATGCTGGAACTCCCTGAGAGTGTGGCACATATAGTATAGGCCTCTATATTGTATACACACACACACACACACACACACACAACCACACATGCACGCATGTGCACACACCAGTTAATGAAATCAAACAAGGAGCTGGAGTGCTTATTCTGGAAAATGAATTAATTGAATTAAATAAAGCAAAGGCATCCTTCTATTATGAGTCCATGACATAACCAGAAAAAAAAAAAAAGCAGAAATAGTAATCTATTCCAAGAAAAAACAATCCCCTTGGCTGCTGGCCCACAGAACTACAGCAACCTCTGCCACCGCGGACATTGGTCTCTGCTCTGGCGTTCCTTCTTAGCTGCTGTGGGATGATGGACTTGGGAACACATTTTTAACTGAATGAAAAACACATCAGGGGCCCAAAGAGGTCAAAACTTAGTCAGTGTCTTACAGGGTGACATGGGCTTCTGGGTACTCATCTCTGGAGGCCAAAACACCCAAAGCTCAAAGATGAAAGGTCTGTTCCATCTGGAAGGGAAACTAAAGAATCTCTCTAGTAGCATCTGGGCTATTCTCAGTGGGGACAGCAGCCTGGCCAACGCCACAGTGAGACAGAGGAAAGGGCCCTTCTTCCACTGCCCAGCCTCCCCGGTGAGCCAAGCCTCCTCTTTGCAAGCTCATGAATATCAATGAGCCCAAACCACACAGGGAAAGAGCCAGAACATATTGCAACAGCCAAATTGCAAGCTGGCTCCTAAGGCTTGGCCAAAGGAGCATATAATTCAAACACTGGGGCTGGGGCTGGCGCTGCGCCTGAGTCTAAAGGAGGGATGGAAGAAGAATGGAGCAGGAGTGCAGGAGCTTTCATTACCACCCTGTAAACTCTGCCAAGTCATCAAGAAGTCAGAATGAAGGGTGTTCTTCACCAAAACAGAGTGCATGAGAAAAGAACCCCATGCCCCAGAATGTACAAGCTGATTTGGCATAAATAAGAACTTCATGAACATTGAAAAGTAATAAAATTGTTTCAATCAACAAATAATTACTGGTCACTCACCCTGTATGTCACGCTCTGTGCTAGGCATTGGGAATATGATGGGAAGGAGGAAATAGTTCCAGATCTCAAAGAGTTTCTAGTGGCAGAGGTGTGTGTGTGGGCTGGGGCAGCTAACGTGGCATGTGGTTGCATGTCTCAGAAGTTTGCTCCCTATATTGCCAGGTACTGTTCCATAATTTGTTTTTCCACTCACCTGTTGACAATGTTTGGTGTGTTTCCAGTTTTGGACTATTATAAAGAAAGCTGTTATAAACATTCATGTTTTCACCGAGATGTACATTTTTATTTCTCTTGCGTTACTATCTAGAAACAGAATTGCAGGGTCATTTAGTAAGTGTACTTTTAACGTCGTAAGAAATCGACAAACTGTTTTCCCAAGCGGCTGCACCATTTTGTATTCCTGTCAGCTGTGTACGAGAGTCTCAGTTGCTTCCCATCTTGTTGATGTTTGTGACTGACTGTTAAAAAATTTTAGCCTTTGCAGAGGGTGTATAGTGGTAGCTCATTTTGGTTTTATTTGCATTTCCCTAATGATTAATAATGTGAAGCATTTTTTCACGTGCTTGCTTGCCATTATTATATCTTCTTTGGTAAAATGTCTGTTCAAATATTTTGCCCGTTTGAAAAATCAAGTTGCTTGTCCTGTTATTGAGTTTTGTGAATTCTTTACAAATTCTGGATACAAGTCCTCTATGAGATATATATTTTGCAAATGCTTTCTCCCAATCTGTGGCTTGCCTTTTTACTTTCCTCACAGTGTATTTTGAGGAGCAAAAATTTAAAATTTTGATGCTATCTCCAATTTATTGATTTTTATTCATAGTTTGTGCCTTGTGTCCTAAGATGTCTTTGTGTAGACCTAAATCACAAGGATTTTTTTTTTCTTGTTTTGTTCTAGAAATTTGATGGTTTTAGATTTTCCATTTAGGTCGAGAATACATTTTGAGTTAATTTTCTTATGTGGTGTGAAATAAGAGTTGAGGGTTGTTTTTTTTTTTTTTTTGCATATGAGAATTCAACATTTTCCAGAACCATTTGCTGAAGAAACTATCTTTTCTCAATTGATTTCAACCACTTGTTAGAAAGACCATCTTTTCCTAGTTAATATCTTGCCAACTTTATTAAAAAACAATTGACCATTTATATGTGGACTTATTTCTGGACTCTCGAATCAGTTTCATAGATCTATATGTCTATCCGTATGCTAACACTACACTGCCTTTATTATTTCAGCTTTATGGTAAGTCTTAAATCAAGTAGTGATTGTTCTTTCTTTCCAAAATTGTTTTGGCTATTCTAGGTTTTTTGCATTTCTATATAAATTTCTACAAAAAAATCCTGTTGAATTTTTATTGGAATTGCATTGAAGCAATAGATCAATTTAGGGAGAATTGACATCTTAACAATATTGAGTCACTTGAACTATGAACATGGTGTGTCTCACTGTTTATTTTTGTTATGTGCCGTCAAGTTGGCTCCCACTCCTCGTGACCTTATGAATGAGTGATGTCCACAGTGTCCTGTCTTCAATAGCCCTCCTCAGCTTCTGTAGACTCATGCCTATGGTTTCCTTTATGGAGTCAATTCGTCTCATATTTGGTCTTCCTCTTTCCTTCTACCTTCTACTTTTCCCAGTATTATTGTCTTTTCCAAAGAATCCTGCCTTCTCGTGATGTGCCCAAAGTAGGACAGCCTCAGTTTTATTATTTTTGCCTCCAGCGATAGTTTAGGCTTAATTTTCTCCAGGACCCACTTGTCTGTCTTTCTGGCTGTCCAGGGTATCCATAGAGGTCTCCTCCAACACCATATTTCAGATCTTCTTTAATTTATCTCAGCAGAGTCTTGTGATTTTCAATGTACATGCCATCACATATTTTGTTAAATTTATCCCTAAATATTTCATGCCTGTGATGCCATTATAAATGATATATTTAAAATTTTTCAGTTTCCAATTGTTTGCTGCTAGCATATTGAAATACAATTATTTTAGTATGTTGACCCTGTATTCTGTGACCTTGCTAAATTTACTTAGTTGTAGTTGCTTTTTGGTAGATTCCTTCAGATTTTCTACATATACAACCACATAGCCAGTGGACGATGACAGTTTTCTTTCTTCGCTTCCAAACTACATGGACTTTATTTTGGTTTCTTGACTTATAACATTGACTAGGAACCCCTGTGGACTAGAGATAGCAAGCTGGACTTGGTGAGTTCTTCCCTATTTTAGGAGAAAATAATTCAGTTTTAAATTATTAAATATGGAGTTAGCTGTAGGTTTTTGGTGGATTTCCTCTATCAGATTGAAACAGTTTCCTTCTATTTCTAGTTTGCTGAGAGTTTGTTTGTTTGTTTAATCATGAATGGGTGTTGAAATTTGTCACTTCTCCTTTTTAGTCTGTTAATATGGTGAATTACATTTATTGATTTTCTGCGCATTGAATCAATCTCACATTCCTGGGATAAACCTCACTTGATCATGATGTGTTCTTTTTTAATATATAGCTGGATTTGATTTACTAAAATTTTGTTAATGATTTTGTGTCTGTGTTCGTAAGGAGTCTGTTGTTGCCTATCCTTTGAATTTCTTTTCCTTTTTATTTTTGGTGAGGAAGAGTAGCCCTGAGCTAACATCTGTTGCCAATCCTCTTTTTGCTGAGGAAGATTGGCCCTGGGCGAACATCTGTGCCCATCTTCCTCTACTTTATATGTAGGATGCCTGCCAGAGCGTGGCTTGATGAGCAGTGCATAGGTCCGAGCCTGGGATCCGAACCTGCGAACTCTGGGGCTGCTGAAGTGGAGTGCATGAACTTAACCACTATAACTTCATAAAATAAATAGGAAAATCTTCTCCTCTCTACTCTTTTGAGTAGGATTGGTTTTATTTCTCCCTTCCATATTTGGTAGAATTCACTGGTAAAGCCATCTGGACTTAAGGTTTTTATTGTAGGAAGGTTTATAACTATAACTTCAATTTCTTTAATATAAATCAGGATATTTAAATTATTTAAGTGAGCTTTAGTTGTTCTGATTTTCAAGGAAGTTTTTCTTTTTATCTAATTTGTTGAGTTTATTGGCTTAAAGTTATTCATAATGTTCCATTTAGTGTATGTAGAATTGTTCATTCCTGATATTGGTAATTGAGTTTTCTATTTTTTTTTTCTTGTTCACTCTGGGTAAAGATTTACCAGTTGTATTTTCACAGAATCAGCTTTTGCTTTCATTGTTTTTCTCTGTTGTTTGTCTATTGATTATTTTATTGATTTCTAGTTTTTTCCTTCCACTTTGGGTTAAGTTGCTCTTCCTTTTCTAGTTTCATAAGGTAGAAGCTTAGATATTTGATTTTAAACTTTTCTTCTTTCCAGTGTAGGCATTGAAAGTAATAAATTTCCCCTAGAGCACTGCTTTAGGTGCATCCAACGCTTTTAATAGGTGCTGTTTTTGTTTTCATTCAGTTCAAAATATTTTCTAATTCCACTTGTGATTTCTTTTTTGACCAATGTGTTATTTAGAAGTATTGTTTAATTTCTAAACATTGGAGTGTTTCCAAATATCTTTCTATTATTGATTTTTAATTAATTCCATTGGGGTCAGAGACTATACTATGAATGATTTTAATCCTTCAAAATTTGTCGACATTTGTTTTATGGCCCCAAATATGGTCTCTCATGATAAATGTTCCGTGTACACTTGAAAACAATGTTTATTCTGCTGTTGTTAGGTGGAGTGTTTTATAAATGCCAATTAACTTAAGTTGGTGGATATTGTTATTCAAGTCTTTTGTATCTTACTGATTTTCTGTTCATACATTTTGACACTTGTTGAGAGAGGAGTGTTGAAGTCTACAACTATAATTTTGTCCATTTCTTCTTCTACTTTTATCAGTTTTTGCTTCATGTATTTTAAAGCTCTATTAGAATTATTATGTCTTGATGAATTAATCCCTTTCTTATTATGATCCCTTGATCTGAAATCTATTTTGTCTAATATTCATACAGACAATTCCCTTTCTTCTGCTTAGTGTTTGTGTGGCATATATTTATCTATCCTTTTACTTATTTTTTTGTAAATTTTTTCTGTATACAGCATATGGTTGGGTCTTGCTTCTTCTTATTGAATCTGACAATGTCTGTCTTTTAATGGAGTGGTTTTTTTTTTAATTGAGATATAATTGACATATACCATTGTATTCATTTTAGGTGTACAACATAATGATTTGATATATGCAATAGTGGAGTGTTTAGACAATTTCCATTCAGTGTAATTATTGATGTGGCTGGGTTTACATTTACCATTTTGGTATTTGTTTTCCATTGTTCCCAATCAATTCTTTGTTCTCTTTTTCCTTTGTTCCTTTATTCATTTATAGTAATCTAATCTTTTTATGATTCCATTTTATCTCCACTACTGGCTTACTAGCTATACCTCCTTTTAAAAAATATTTTTAATGATTGCTCTAGGGTTTATTTAGGTAACCATAACTAATCATAGTCTATCTTTAAATACTATTGTATCATTTCATGTGGCATGTAAGAACCATACAACAGTATACTTTCATTTTCCTCCTCCTGTCCTTTGTGTAATTGTGTAAAAAATACTTTTTACTTCTACATATGTTATAAACCCCACATACTTTATGATGTTTGCTTTAAAGAGTCAAACATCTTTTAAAGAGGTTAAACAGGAGAAAGAATGTTTTTGTATTTACCCATCTATTTACCATTTCTGGCATTCTTTATTCCTTTGTGTGGATTAAAATTTCCATCTGTTATCATTTTCCTTTTGCCTGAAGAGCTTCCTTTAACATTCCTGCAGTTCTGCTGGTCACAAATTTTTTATTTTTGTTTTACTAGAAAAGTCTGTCTTTCACCTTTATTTATTTATTTTCTTTTTCTTCCTTTGTGCAGTATGATTACATTTGTAATGCTGGAATGTATACTTTAAAAAATGCATAGAGTGCTCACCTTGGCAGCACATACACTAAAATTGGAACAATACAGAGAAGATTGGCATGGCCCCTGCACAGGACGACACACAAATTCAAGAAGCATTCCACTTTTTTGTTCTTCATGCACTGAACTGTGCACTTAAAGATGGTTAAAGTAGTAAATTTTATGTTATGTCTGTTTTACCACAATTAAAAGTATGCAAGGAAATGGATCTAGAAACGTACATACAAAACTGTTAACGTTGGCCTACCCCTGGAAAGAGCTGTGGGGGTGAAGGGTGACTTTAGGGTTTTCCTTCAATTTTAAAACTTTTTATTTGGAAATTACTTCAAACGTAGAAAAGGTGCATGACTAAGAGTGTTACTGAGAGGACCTCTATACTGTTTACCCAGATTCATCTACTATTAACATTTTATCCATTTGCTTCATCATTTTCTCTCTCTCTCTCTCATACATACGTACATATATATGAAATCTGTGGGGAGACACTTTAAGTCCATGCAAACATCCTGCTCCTCCTCAAGATTTCCTTGTGGATTCAGCATCCATGGATGATTTCTGTTGAACTGGTCTTTACTATGATGGTTGCAAAATGGTTATTTTCCAACTCTAGCACTCCCTCCCCATTTGCCATTTGTCACTTAATGTTCTGCTTTAAGCAGGAACCCTTCCTATCCCTCCCAGTTATTTATATATTTATCATAGGTGTGGACTCCTGAATACCTACTATTTCAATTCCATATAATTCACTAATGTACTTAATTATTTTGCTGCTCACATTGTCCCAGATTTGGCCAGTGGAGTCCCTACAAATTGGCTCCTGTGTCCCTGTGATGTGTGACGCTTCCCCACCCACCATGTTGAGCACTTCCTTAGTATCTGGCAAAAATAGATTTTCTAGGCTTTTCTTGTACCTACCTGCCCCAGCTCTGAATTCAGCCATTTCTATGAAGAGCTTTTGTTCTTTTTAATAGGGAAAGGCATTAGAAACCAAGATCTGGGTGCGAGCTGTGCTCATTGCTCCTGGGGTGTCTTTGCTTCTTGCATCTTTTGGTTGAGTGAACTAGAAAATCAATGGATATTTGTACATATACATATATACACATACACACAAATATACCTAGATATATATGTATATACATAAATACATACACATGTGAACATATACATATTTTAGAAATCATGAATTCACAGCAATAATTTCAATTTCCATCCATCCCCATAGGGCTTTTTTGTTGCCCTCTTCTCTATTCCATATCTGCATGTGTTTTTTTTCAGTGAGAACCTTGGATTTCCCAAACAATACACTAACTTATTTACTCAATTGCATAATATATCTAAAATAGTTCCAGAATTGCTTCATCCTTGTTTCTACACAAAACAAATCCACTGAAAAGAGTTCAGAATTTGTTTATAATTTCCTCTGTGCCCATTACTCCACCACAAACTGAGGGTATATAATCAAATGCTGAATATTCATACATTGCTCGGATTAGTTCTTTCTGCTTCTCTTTCCCTTCTGTGTGGTTATCCTACTCATTTGAAATCTAATTAAGCCGATTTGTTTCAGTTTGCTCTCCATTTTATTTTCCCCATCTCATCCTTACTAATTTAGTTAATTTTGAGTATGTAGAAGGTTATCATATTTCCCAAAGCAAAACTGTCCAGAAATGTATATTTGTGCCACTCCCTCCCAAATCTCTACTGCCACAGTCCCTTGTAGGTCACCAGCTTCATGGTTTTCTGGTTTATCCTTCTTGTGTTTCTTTTTGTAAAGGTAATAATAATAGATTTTCTTATTTTTCCTGCTACTATATATGTTCTTTTAAAAAACAGCTTTAGGGCCTGCCCGGTGGCGCAGCGGTTTAGTCCGCGCTTGGCAGCCCGGGGTTCGCAGGTTCGGATCCCGGGCGCCCGCCGACGCACTGCCTGTCAGCCATGCCGTGGCGGCGTCCCATATAAAGTAGAGGAGGATGGGCACGGATGTTAGCCCAGGGCCGGTCTTCCTCAGCAAAAAGAGGAGGATTGGACGGATGTTAGCTCAGGGCTGGTCTTCCTCACAAAAACAAAAACAAAAACAAAAAAAACCCCAGCTTTATTGAGACATAATTTACATGGTAGAAAATTCACCCATTTTAAACGGGTGGCTAGACAAGTTTTGGTAAATTTATACAGTTGTGCAACCATCACCGCAGTCCCATTTTAGAACACAGCCATCATCCCAGTAGCTTCCCTCATGCCCATTTGCAGACAATCCCCACTCCATCTCAGCCCCTGGCAACCACTCATCCTTGTTCTGTCTCTATAGTTTTACCCTTTCTATTAATTCCATATCAGTGGAATTATACAATATGTAGTCATATGTGTCTGGCTTCTTTCACTAGCATCATGATTTTGAGGTTCATTGGTGTTGTTGAATGTATCACAGTTCTCTCCTTTTTATTGGTACATTGTATGGATGTGCCACAATTTGTTTATCGATTGATCAACTGATGGACTTTTAGAGTGTTTCCAGCTTTTTGCTTATCACGAATAATGCTGCTATGAACATTGGTGTGCAGGTCTTTGGACAGACATATGTTTTCATTTCTCTTGAACAGATACCTAGGAGTGAAATTGCTGGGTCATATGGTAAGTGTATGTTTAATTTAAGAAACTGACAAACCTGTGTCATTTTACATTCCCATCAGCGATGTATTTATATTTTTTATATCAATTATAAGTGAATATATTTGCTTATAAAGTTGCTGAAAGTTCTTATTTTAGGCAGGCCAGTTATTGTCCTTGTAATCTTGCTCATTTTCTACTTACTCAGCCCTTTTCTTCATAGGTAGTTCAAAGGCAAATCAGATTATTCCTTGTTGAATTACAATGAATTCAGAATGAATGTGACCAAAAAATAAAAAATAAAAAAGACCCAGAAAATGGTTTCCTCTCTCTTTTTAGGGAATGGAAAGATATAGATGACATTATTGAGGGGAGGACTTTCTAGCCTCAGTCTTTAAAAATAAAAGTCAGTTACATCAGAAACCTGAGTTTATATTCTTTCCGATGGTAGGGCAGAAAGTGAGTTTAGTTCATGGATGGAAGTACCTCTTGTCAATGATAGATACTTGGGAAATTGACTGAAGTTAGGGTAGGGTCGTTAACTTCAGATTTTGAGACATCAGAAAAGAATTCAAGAATATAAAGATTGTAAAAAGGAGAAAACTTAATATAGTTCCCAAGTTGTTATTTTTAGATATTTTGAAAGGAGAGCTGCGGTGGTTGCAAAGAGGCCATCCTAGGAATGACAGCTGCAGTTGCTTAATCCGGCACTTCCACCGAGCGTGGGATAAATGCCAGATCTTCTTGCTACGCCCTCAGTGCAACTGGACAAAACCACAGCCTCTTGAGAACTGAAGCACTTTTTATGGCAGCCCTCATTTAGGATCATCCACGCAGCACAGTGGGGATACTACTGGCTTCAAGTTACACCCCAGGAAAATCCATATCAGTTAACAGACTAGTCAGCTAATTTTTAAATTAACTTCAGCTAAATTTTAAAGTAATCAAAGGTTGCCTTAAAAAAAAAATCTCTTCACATCTCTTCTCAAAGTTTTTCTCTCTGCTTCTGATACTCATTTTTTTTTTTTTTTTTTTTTGCCCCATCCCAAGTGCCTGGCGCATATATTATTTTGTTGGGCCTGAATTTAGCCACGATAGATATTAAGCAGTAAAACTCTCATTTATAAAAGGTTCACTTAAAATTGTTAAACATGTATCCCGTGCTTCAGGGAAGTGAGAAAGTATTTGACCAGTAAAGGGGTTTTCCTGATACCCCTCAAAATATATCCTATAGGCAGGTGGTTGCCTTCTCATAGGCCCCGCCCTTATGAGATACATACGTTCATGAACTATTGGGTCCAGCGTTTTTAAGTTTTTAGTTTTTTGTGTGTTCTTGTTTTTGCTGAGGAAGATTCACCGTGAGCTAACATCTGTTGCCAATCCTCCTCTTTTTGCTGAGGAAGATTTGCCCTGAGCTAAAATCTGTGCCCAGCTTCCTCTATTTTGTAAATGGATCACCACCACAGTGTGGTGGAGGATGAGTGGTGTAGGTCCACGCCTGGGAACCAAACCTGGGCTGCCAAAGCAGAGCACACTGAACTTAACCACTAGGCCGTGGTGCTGGCCCCTTAAGTTTTTAGTCTGTAAGAAAGGAAAATACTCCTTGGGAGCTTAGATTCTATTGGGATACACTGAGTAAAAATATTTTATATGCCAGGAAAACATCTATCTATCTAGTCAACTGTAGCTTTATAGAGATATGCTTAAGTGCTAAGTAAGAAAGGAGAAAAATTGAAGAATAGGATAGTACATATCCAGAAGGAATGGCAAAATATGCCGAATTATTTTGTAGTGCCTATTTTTAATTAGGATTCTATGTAGTTTCCTTATTTTCAGAAATTATATCTCTCTAAAACACACACATGCACACATGCATGTATGAATACCACATTGATTTTTATTGTTGGTTTCCTTTTCAAAGTTCATAGCTGTATCATTGCACAGACTGGGGATATTGGAGAAATGCTATACAGGAAACACAAAGATGTTAGTACTTCTGGTTTGGTTGGGTGGTGGGTTAATTTTGGGAATGGTCCCAAGTGGTTCACATCTAACCTGTGTTCCCTCTGGGCTTGGCCATGTGACTTGTTTTGACCAATGGATGAGTAGCCAACACGATGCAGCAGACAGTGGGAAAGCCATTAATGGCCCTGGGACACGAGTAACTCCCATCTTCTCATTTTTGTTCTTTATTTTCTATCTCTATACAAAATCACAGCTTTTGTGTCCTGTTTGTGACAGGACAAATAAAATGGATTTGTGTTCATAACTTAGTAGTTGTCTTTATATAGACATTGACCATTCCACTGCATTCTAGTAGTAACAGAACTTGATTTTTCTCTGGGAAATCAATGGCATTTGATGCTCCCCTCCATCCAGTGGTGAGTTGGTAAATGTTCAACAACTAGTTCTCTGTAAAACAAAAAGCCCTGATTTGTAGCATTTGCTGGTTTCCATGGTGTGAATACTCCCACATGGCTGATTTCAAGCGACCAATAGCACTTCACTCAATGTGGAGTTGGGAAGAGATGCACACACCATTACTGTATTCCCACCATGCAGATACAATAACTGTAGATAACCGCCAGAGCATAGGTGAAAATAAAAGGTAAGAAAATAACTAGGAAATGATGAGTTTTGATTATTTATTCTCATTGATTTTATTTTATTTTTTTTGTGTGCGGAAGACCAGCCCTGAGCTAACATCCGTTGCCAATCCTCCCCTTTTTGCTGAGGAAGACTGGCCCTGGGCTAACATCCGTGCCCATCTTCCTCTACTTTGTATGGGACGCCGCCACGGCGAGGCTGACAAGTGGTGCGTCAGCGGGCGCCCAGGATCCGAACTCGTGAACCCCTGGCTGCCAAGCACAAACTAAACCGCTGCACCACCAGGCGGCCCTTCTCATTGATTTTAATATAATTTATTGTCCATTTATATCATTTAATTTTTAATAATGGTTGTATATAACAACCAGTTTGTAGAATTCCTGAAAATTTAATAACTGGTTCTTACAAATCAGTATGAACAGGTTCCGGCACCTTCCATGCCTCATCCTACCAAAGCTACACTGATGTCTATAGAGAGGAGGGCGTGTGGGCTCCCGAAATATTCTATCAGGGAAGCAGAGAGAAGTGGGGAGGGGGACACTGCAGGATGAGGAGGACTCCAGCTCAGCCAGAATCACTGTTGTGTTTTCATCGTGGGTTTTCTACCACTTTTCAATTGTCTAGCCTCGGGTTTATGGGAAATGCTGATTATATGGTGTGTGGAAACCAGCTTACAGCAATGATCTTGTTTCCTGTGACTCATTCTTCTCTCTTTTGAATTCTTATTTGATACTTCTATCTAAAATGAGCCCAGTCTCTAAATTCTGAACACTCAGTTGTTCTATTTTCTAATATTTCTTTCTTTAAGTCAAGGGTGAGAGAACACTGGCCCTCAAATTCTCCCTCAAGTATCTGCTCTGAGAGTAAAGTGTGCCTGGATAATTTCTTCATTTATGCTCTAGTTGTGAAAATGTTTTGTTGTTTAATGGCAGCATGTTAAAAACACATGGTTTACTGTCACTCTTTTTTTTTTTTCCTGAGGAAGATTGGCCCTGAGCTAACATCTGTTGCCAATCTTCCTCTACTTTTTGTATGTAGGATGCAGCCACAGCGTGGCTTGATGAGTGGTGTGTAAGTCCATGCCTGGGATCTGAACCTGTGAACCCTGGGCTGCCAAAATGGAGCAAGTGAACTTAACCACTATGACACCGGGCTGTCCCCAGCTGTTGTTACTCTTTAAAGCTTATGCTCCTGACTCATCTGAGCTTCTCTCTCTTTCACTTTACCTGTGTTTCTGTGGGTTTTTCTGTATCTCAGTCTCCACCTGGTCTTCCCTCTTAATGTTTTCTTTTTCTATTTCTATTTTTCTTCTTTTCTCTCTGGGTCTTTTAACTAGTCCACAGTATAGAACCAATGCATACGTTTTTATTATTTGATGTTTTTATGGAATAGAATATTATATCCTCTTCTTAATTTAAATACTGTGTGAACAGTGTATGTTCTCTTTCAAATAAAACATAACATGGGTTTTATTTATGAGACCCTTGATGGATTTTGGGGGAAACTGCCAATTGCCTTTGAGGCAGAAAAATAATTTTCCTACATCCATCCTAAACACTCTATTAGTTCAGCCTGAGAGAACACTACTCAATGATAAACTAATAGAAAAAGTAACAAATCAAATTTTTACAGGGCAGTATCACAATGTGCTGTCAACATAACTTCAAGCCATTTTTACCCAAAATTGAAAGAAAGAAATCTGGAGATGTTTAATAAGCAAAATTCTGTACAGCACTAAGGTTTGAACCAGCCAATGACATTTAATCTAACTTCTTGAGTAATTTGGCTCCCTGACTTGCTGAACAGCAAGAAAGGACGGCTGAGAGCTCAAATGTGTGCCACATATGTGTTTGAGTCAGGGAGAGCTCCTCCCAGCTGGATGACATGAGAAGTGTGAGAATAGCAGAGAACACGATAGGCGTGCAGATGCTACATGAACAGCCAAAGCGGTGCCCCTTGTTTAGACAAAGATGCTACTTTTAAAGTTTAACACAAATGCAAAGCTTTGACTCTGCAAGATCAGGAAGTAGTGTTTCATTTTGATGAGGCCTTACTAGAATACACCGCACTCTCAGAATCACATTTAGAAACTAGAAATATCCAGAAGGGAAGCTATAAAATGATTAATATCTTATAAAACAAGGCCTAAGGGAAATAGTAAGGTCCCTTGAATCATTCAGTCAACGGAGATATAACTAAAACTTCTTGAAGATAAAGACGATGGCTTGTTCTCTTTGGGGTCCCTCCAAGTGCCTGGCTAACAACGACGCACAGCCTTATTTTGCGTGTAAAACAATTATAAGAATAATAACCTCTCCAGAGAATATAGAGATATTAGGTGTTGGGGTCTGTCTTAGTCCATTTGGGCTGCTATAATAAAAATACCACATATTAGTGGTTTATAAACAACAGAAATTTATTTTTGACAGTTTGGAGGCAGGAAGTCCAAGATCAGGGTGCCAGCCTGGTTGGATGAGGGCCCTCTCCTGGGTTGCAGACTTCTCATTGTGTCCTCACATGGTCAAAGTAGGTAGGGAGCTCTGTGGGGTCTCTGATAAGAGCACTAATCCCATTCATAGGGCTCCACCCTCATGACTTAACACCTCCCGAAGACCCCACCTCCTATTACCATCATGTAGGGCATTAGGATTTCAACGTCTGAATTTTGAGGGGACACAGACATTCAGACCATAGCAGGGCCTAAGACTGCTATCTCCTCCAGCCTCTCGCAGATGCACTCAATTAAGACCCATCTCATGGAGACCATTAGGCACACTTTTCAAAATGGTCAGGTTAATGACTCTCTCCCCTATTGCCCCACCCCAATGCAGGAAAACTGTTGGAGAATGAGTCCAACCTGGGACCAAAGTAAGGCTCCTGGCTCCATTCTTTGAAGATTTCCAGGCCCTAGAGTACCCTTGGGGAGAGGGCTATAGGGTGGGTTTTAGAGCACATTTGGACACACAGGGGACAGAAAGCAGAGGAGAGCACTGGTCCTTCTCATCCATGCAGGAAGGGAAGATTTGGGCAAGACAGAACATAGTAACCCTTCGTATGGATGAAACATGCCTAAAGGATGTCAAGCTCTTCAATGTCTCCCCCCAGCATCCCTCGATAGGGTGTAAGTGGATGCCTCTTCCTTAAGAGCCAAATTGGAATTATGAGTAGGAGGAATAAATGTTTCTTCTCATAATAAAGTGGGCAACATGGTTTTAATTTAGATCAAGGAGATTCAAGTTAGATCAAGAAAGACTCTTCTCTCAATGAGAATTATTCACAATGAAAACAGTTCTCACTGAAATGTGCAAGATGTGGCTTTCAAGTGGATGCCTAACTAAAGTCAGATTTCCATATTGTTCATGCATTTACTATACGGAATTAAAAGGGTGAATGCAATAGAGAAATAGGAGATTCCGGACACAGAAAACATAGAAAAGTGTAGCACAGTAATCCAACAAGATTGACTATAATTTTTCCATAACCAATCAAAAATAATTTGTTTTCAGAACAAATTAATAAGAGCTTGAGTTGAAATTTATGTTTATAAAAGAAACTAGAAATGTATGGGAAGGTTAAACTTCTGCCTGTCACATTGGAGGAAGGTTCTATTTGGTTTCAGGGCTTTACTTGATAACGAAGTTTTACTTTTCTTTGTCAGAGTGCTCAGGTGTGGAACTGAAATCTATCTGTAGAACCACTTGATTCAAAACATGGATTATCCTCTCCCGACATCTCCCAGCATGCCTTAAATTCCCATTCTTGAGCTAGCCATTTCTCCTTCTCAGATGAAAACTTTTTCAAATCTCACCTGTTAGAGGAAGTTGCTTTTCCTTTTGCCAAATGATCCAAATAATCTGTGGTTCAAGGCAGTTGTTCCTCCAATCCTCCAGGTGCCTAATCTTGTCGGGTATACAACCTTATTCCATGGGGCTTTATTCTGAGGAAGGTTCTTTCGTGAGTGTCAGCTGGTGTCACTTGAGAAAGTGTGATGAGACTAATTGGGTAAGCTAGAAACCAATTACTTCTGAGTGAAGGAGGAAGAACAACTAAAGATGGAATGCTGTCAGCTCACAGGAGCACGTCATCTGCTGCCTGAGTCGTTTGTGACCCCAGAATTGCTACTTAACCACAATTCCGAAGATACCATGAAAAATTCAAAGCAATGTATAATTTAGCTAATATTCATGTTGGCTTACCAGCTTCCAAATAATATAAAAAAGGTGGGTAATGTAACTATAAAGTGTCAACCAAATTTTAGAAAAATGTATAATTCATGGCATTGTGCCAGGAAAACATCAATCGTGTAGGCTCTTGGGTAAATTATGAAATTGTTATGCCTCATTTAGCTCCCTATCGATTTGGAAGGCAGAATACGTTTCAGAGGAAATTGATAAACGAAGGCAACTCTTGATTTGGATTCTCGGTGAATAGCAAAAGGCTCAGAAAACCTTTATCACTTAGCAACATACACTGGAGACATATACTGTCAAACTACAGGAAATAATGGACCTGGAAAATTGTGTTTCTTGAAAAACATCTTCAGTAGCGCGAGAGACACATTTTGTGATCACCGTCTGCTAACGCATATTTTTAGGACTCCTTTTCCATCTTGGAATCGCTCCCTGTCTTTCTTTGTGAAGCTGTGTCACGTGAGCACTGGCAGAGGTTCTGCCTAGGTATTCTATTAGCATTTACTGTAACCAGTGTGTAGAAAACACAGACAACTAAAGTCATTGCTTTTAAAGCTCTTCTCACAATTGAATTTCCTGTGGAGAAGCAATATCCCAGGAGCATAATAGATTTTTCCCCCTTCTTCCATTTACACAGACGCTTTCACAGCTAACTAATCAGTTGCAATTCTAATCTATATTTCTGATTTGTTTACATGCATCATGCAGGCTGGCAATCTTTTGAATTTAAATGCAACTTAAAGTAAAATAAAATAAACCACAAGTAAATGACACAGAATTGCTAACAGTGGGAACCTTGTTTACATTCCACATTCTGAAAATATTTTGTTCAGCTGGCTAGGGAAACCACATGGTTGAGACAGACTGGGTGATGATTGGGTTTATTGCCCGGCTGGAACCGGGACCGAAAAAGAGATGGCGTGTGATGTGGCTGTCTATCACCTCAAACCCAGCGAAAGAACACATTTTCAGCACACATGTGACCCATGCTTTAACAGAAGAGCTCTCATAATCCTCGCCAGAGCATCATGTGCACTTGGCACTGGGCCAGAACAATATGCCAGTCTGTTTGAGTCTTCAGATAATAACTGTCTCTTCCTTTCTGTAGTCATCAGCGGATGCTGCTGCTTTCATAAGACCCTCTCAGAGCCTATTTGTTCTTCAAGGCCTTTGTTCCCTCCTACTTTCTGGAATTATCCTCTAATACATTCATATATCTCCCTTTCCACCTACATTTGAAGGTCTATTGAGAGGCTTCTGCATTCTCGTTGTCCCACTGCCTTTCCCAAATGGTTACTCCAGCTCAATTAAATGCCCCTTAACAATAGCTCATGAACAGTCACTAAGGTCAAGGCACTTCTAGAGGCCATTGGAAACACAAAGATGCTCTTTAACTGGTCCCTGTTCTGCAGAGAGGGAACATCTCAATGGACAGAACTGTAAGGGGTGCAATGAGCAATTATTTGGTGTAAGAAATGAGAAAGGAGGCAGGGGGCAGGAGCGGAGCTAGGACGGAATTCAGAAGAGAAGAATTGGATTTTAACAAGCCTTTTCTAACAGTAGTTACTCCTACGATGCAACTCGGAAAATAATTATTTCAGTATCTATCTGACAGGACTATACAGCCCACCTGAAGACAACCAAAGGCAAATTTTCTTTCGAGATCTAAGGAAGCTTTCACATTTTTTTTTCTTTTGAAAAACAAAAGTCCTTAGGCACATTTGCATCTTGAGGTCTCAGGGAGGAGCAAATGCTGCTCAGGGATTTCCGGTGAGGCGATGGAAGCACGGAGCCTCTTCTCCCAGCCTCCCATACGTCCATCCCCAAAGGAGAGAATTTCCAGGAGCCACTGTGAGAATCAGAACTGAGACGGTTCCAGATTCTGTAGGCATTTCTCCAGTTCTCTGCCCTCCCAGGAAGATGGCAGGCAGCTCCCTCCGACCTGGCACCCTTGCTAGCCTTTTCCTGCTCTTCCCCTGGCCCCAGCTTTTCTCAGCCAGCCCCCAGTCTCTGCTCTCTTTGCCTGGTGATTGGGCTTGGACAGTATGCCCTGCTCTCCTGAGCTTGGGCCACACCCAGAGTCCTACCCTGCACATGCAGGGGGTGGCATGCAAAGCTCCACCCTTGTCCTCCTTTCTGCTCTGTGCCGAGATCCCAAGTCCCACAGATCTACTTCTCCATACACCGTGAGCCCTCCCACTCAGCCTTCCAGGCTTGGAAAACAGCTTCCCATCGTAGTCACCAAAGACCAACCCATTATATTCTAAAATGTGAAAGTAGAAAACAAATGGAGTTGTGAACAAATTCACCAGCAAATTTATAATTTATAAATGCTTAGAGAAAAGTCCCACCTCACTCCCCACGAAATAGATTTGCCCAAGAAATAAGAAAAATGCAGTTAATATTTTTTTAGTTCTCAATAAAAGAGGATATTTGGAATAAATACACACACATGAACTGAAATAAAACTTTGAGCCTTCTCTCTTTTTTTATTGGTGAGTCTAGCTAAAGGTTTGTCAATTTTCTTTATCTTTTCAAAGAAGCAGCTCTTAGTTTCATTGATTTTTTCTATTATTTTTGTAGTCTCTATTTCATTTATTTCTGCTCTGATTTTTATTTCCATCCTACTGATTTTGGGCTTTGTTTGTTCTTCTTTTTCCAGTTCATTTAGGTGTAGTGTTAGATTGTTTATTTGAGATTTTTCTTGTTTGTTGAAGTAGGCCTGTATTGCTATAAACTTCCGAACTGCTTTTGCTGTATCCCATAAATTTTGGTGTGTTGTATTTTCATTTTCATTTGTCTCCAGGTATTTTTTGATTTCTCCTTTGATTTATTCATTGACCCAATTGTTGTTCAGTAGCATTTTGTTTAATCCCCACATATTTGTGACTTTCCTGATTTTCTTCCTGTAGTCGATTTCTAGTTTCATACCAGTCTGGTCAGAAAAGATGCTTGGTATTATTTCAATCTTCTTAAATTCATTGAGACTTGTTTTGTGGCCTAATATGTGATCAGTCCTGGAGAAAGTTCCATGTGCATTTGAAAAGGATGTGTATTCTGCAGATTTTGGATGGAATGTTCTGTATATATCTACTAAGTCCATCTGGTCAAATATGTTGTTTAAGGCCAATGTTTCCTTATTGATCTTCTGTTTGGATCATCTATCCATTGGTGTAAGTGGAGTGTTAAAGTCCCCTACTATTATTGTGTCACTGCCTATTTCTCCTTTTATGTCTGTTAATAATTGCTTTATATATTTAGGTGCTCCTATGTTGGGTGCATAGATATTTACGAGTGTTATATCCTCTTGTTGGATTGTTCCCTTGATCATTATGTAGTGCCCTTCTTTGTCTCTTGTTACAGCTTTTGTTTTAAAGTCTATTTTGTCTGATATGAGTATTGCTACCCCAGCTCTCTTTTCATTGCTGTTTGCATGGAGTATCTTTTTCCATCCCTTCACTTTCAGTTTGTGAGTGTCTTTAGGTCTGAAGTGTGTCTCTTGTATGCAGCATATACATGGGTCTTGTTTTTTGATCCAATCAGCCACCCTATGCCTTTTGATTGGAGCATTTAGTCCATTGACATTTAAAGTAGCTATTGATAAGTATGTACTTATTGCCATTTTGTTACTTTTTTTGCTAGGTGTTTTAGTAGTTCTTCTCTGTTCCTTTCTTCTCTTGCTCTCTTCCCTTGGGGTTTGACAACTTTCTTTAGTATTATGTTTGGGTTTCTTTCTCTTAATTTTTTGTGTATTTATTATAGGTTTCTGGTTTGTGATTACCATGAGGTTCATATATAATAATCTACAGTATAGCAATCTATATTAAGTTGATGGTCTCTTTAGTTTGACCTCTTTCTAAAAGCTCTACTCTTTTACTCCCCTCCTCCCACATTTTATGTTTTTGATATCATATCTAACCTCTTTGTGTGTGTGTGTGTGTGTGTGTGTGTGTGTGTGTGTATCTGTTACCCTCTTATCATGGAAATAGGTAATTTCAGTACTTTTGTCTTTTGACCTTAATATTATCTTCATAGGTCATTGATCTGCTACCTTTATTGTATTTTTGCCTTTACTGGAGATTTTATTGCTTTTTTTTTTGATAATTTTCTTATTCCTATTTGTGTTCTTCTCTTTCCCCCTTAAATAAGTTCCTTTAGCATTTCTTGGTTTCTTGGTGATAAACTCCTTTAATTTTTGCTTCTCTAGGAAACTCTTTATATCTCCTTCCATTCTGAATGATAACTTTGCTGAGTGGAGTATTCTTGGCTGTAGGTTTTTCCCTTTCAGCACTTTAAATATATCATGCCACTCCCTTCTAGCCTGTAAAGTTTCTGCTGAGAAGTCAGCTGACAGCCTTATGGGGTTTCCTTTGTATTAACTGGTTGCCTTTCTCTTGCAGCTTTTAGGATTCTCTCTTTAACTTTAATTCTTGACATTTTAATTATAATGTGTCTTGGTGTGGGCCTCTTTGGGTTTACCTTGTTTGGTGTTCTCTGTGCTTCCTGTACCTGGATGTCTGTTTCCTTCCTTAGGTTAGGAAAGTTCTCAGCTATTATTTCTTTAAATAGATTCTCTGCCCCTTGGTCTCTCTCTTCTCCTTCTGGAACACCTATAACATGGATGTTAGTGCCTTTGATATTTTCCCAGAGGTCCCTTAGACTGTTCTCATTCTTTTAAATTCTTTTTTCTTTTATCTCTTCAGCTTGGGTGATTTCCTCTAGTCTTTTGTCCAGCTTGTTGATCCATTATTCTGTATCCTCTACTCTGCTATTGAGTCCCTCTAGTGAATTTTTCATGTCCAGTATTGTATTCTTCATTTCTGATTGGTTCTTTTTTATATTTTCCAATTCTTTGTTGAAGTTCTCACTGAATTCATCTGTTCTTCTCCCAAGAATCAGTGAGCATCCTTATGACTCTTTGTTTGAACTCTTTGTCCGGTAGATTGTTTATTTCTGTTTCATTTAGTTCTTTTTCTGGGGTTTTGTCCTGTTCCCTTACTTGGAACATATTCCTTTGTCTCCCCATTTTGCCTTAAAACTTTAATTGAAAGCAATTAAAATTATTATCCCACCTAACACTCTAGAAAATTGAATCATATGTAGATGACTAGCTTACGGAAATGATTTAGAGTGTGAAGGAAATTTTTTTTTACAGCATCCTTGAGGTATGATTTACACACAATAAAATTGTCCATTGCAGGCATGCAGTTTGATGGGTTTTGGTAAATGTACACAGTTGTGCAACCACAATCAAGTTTTACAATACTTTTATCACCCCAAGACCTTCCTTGTGCCCTTTTGCACTCAATTCTTACCTCCACCTCAGCCCATGGTCCCAGGAAACCACTGATCAGCTTTCTGTCATCCTAGTTTTGCCTTTTATAGAAATATTTACCAATGGAATCATATAGTATGTACTCTTTTGTTTCTGGCTTCTTTCACTTAGTGTGATGTTTCTGAGATTCATTTGTGTTGTTGTGTATTTCAGTAGTTCATTTCTTTTTATAGGTGGTTCTTTTTTTGTATACACCACATTGTTTTTATCCATAGATAAACATTTGGGTGGTTTCCATTTTGGGGGTTAATATGAATAATGCTACTAGGAGCATTCACATAAAAGTCTTCATATGGGCATACATTTTTACTTTTACATTGGTAAGTTGGTACATACATGTGGTAAATGTATGCTTAATTTAAAAGAAACTGTCAAACTGTTTTCAAACCATTTTACATTCTCACCAGTACATAAGGGTTCCAGTTGCACCACATCATCACCAACACTGGGCATTATCAATCATTTTAATTTGAGCCATTCTAGTGGATGTGTAGTGGCATCTCACTATGAATTTAATTTGTATTTCCCTGTTGACCAATGATGCTAACCATCTTCCCATCTGCCCACTGGCCATTCAAACATTCTTCTTTTGTAAATGTCTAGTCACACTTTTGTGCCTATTTTTCCAGTCAGATTGTCTGCCTTCTTCTTATTGAGTTTTAAGAGTCCTTTTTACATTTCAGATAAAAAATATTTTTTTCTAATCTATGGCTTGCCTCTTCATTTTTATAATGGTGTTTTCCAAGAAGCATACATTATTAATTTTGAGGGAGTTCAATTTATTCTGTTACAGTTTGTGATTTTTATGCCCCATCTAAGAAATCTTTGCCTAACTCAAAGCCACAAAGATATTCTCCTGTGTTTTCTTCTGAAACAAATCATTGAAATAAGGAGGCAGATATGGAGTTACCAATCTATAAACTGTTGTTATGAAAAAGAGTAAGTAGAGCAAATGGAATCAGAAATAATAATGAAAGATGAATAGAGAAAAACATCTTTTATAAATCCAAAAACATTTAACCTTTAATCTAAAACAAATCTAAGAACAAAGGTTCCAGATGGGTGATCACGGGCAGGGTAGAGGTAGGGAACAGAAAGAAAGAAGATACACTACACACATTTCAAAGACAGTGAAAACACAAAGAGCATATTGTGGTTAAATGTTTAAATCTAGAAAGGATCTTATCTTTGTAGCCCCAGCCCTTGAATTCGGGCTGACTCACCCACTTGTACATCACATACCACTGGCTCCCGAAATGAAGGACCAGACTACTTCCAGGATCCTGCCCAGATTCTGCTTTGCTTTCACTTGCTCTCTTATTCTGAATCCTGAAGCATTTGGCTCCCAGAACCCAGCCTTGGTCCCTGCTCTGTCCTCCAGGCCCTCATATTGTCCCCTCTCAGCAGTGGAATGGTCTAGGGGGCCTCAGAGGACTCTAGCTGGGGAAATCAAGGCCCCAGTCTGGCCTCATGGCTGACAGTTGACAGTCCATCATTCCGTGGGGTGGGAGAAGGGAAGGCTTGGAAGGATATTATTTCCTAAAGATCTAAAACCAGCTCAGACTAAGACTCTTCTTCTCCAGCATTGGAACATAGGAGATAATGGAGCAACATCTACAGAACTTGGAAGAAAAAAGAGAATTTAATTATCCAGTTGAAGGCAATAGAACAACAAAAAAAATTCAAATATGCATATTTCCAGAATATAGCTGATCCCAGTGTGATTTTGGCAGAAGGTGCTTTAAAATGTGCTCAAAATAATTTTTAAGAGGCAAATCAGAAAAGAAATGAATTAATGGGGAGTAGATGAAAAGGACAGGTAGTAGACTTTAAAACCATCCAAAGACGGAGATGTGGTTAAAGACACTAAGCAATGATTAGGATAAGGACTGTTCTAGAAATGTTAAAAATAGTGTTAGCAACAGAGCACGAAATTATGAGTGGCTTGAAAGATAATATTCAGGAAATAAGTGAATCCACAAAAATGGGCTGAAACTTACTACATGCAAAGCTCTGAGCTAGGTATGATTAGAAACACAAGGACGTTTTGATGCCTCGGCTCTGTTCTTGGGGAGCTTATGAGGTAGTTGGAAAGACAAGGCTTACCGTCTTAGTGAGGGTTAGGCAATGATGAAGGAGCAACTGGTCAGCAGGGTCTGTGCTGCCCAGCAGCCCATCTCAGGGACTAAACCAGAGCTTAGGAAATTTGAATAAAATGAGTCAAGTTCCACAGAAGATACTTTTTGGAAGGCCATAGAGCATCTATGTCTATCTGTGGCCAGAACAAAACTAGAGTCTAGAAGGCAGGAAGCCAGATGGAAAGCAGCTCCCCAGGATTGGTTCAGTCAGGCATCTGGGACCCAGGAGGCTGGTGGCTTTCCAATAACCTCACAGTCCAGCCAAGCACAGAGATGGCCATTATCATCCCTTAGTGGGCGTTATTCTTTCTGGAGGCAGGCTTCCGATCTGTAGTCCTGATGCTGCTTCTTGGGCACCCTCTGGGAAGTGGCTGCAGCCAGTGAGAGAGTGAGAAACCCATGCCGAAGAAGGACACTGACCAGTCACGCCATTCAGATTAGCCTTTGAAATGTGTGTCACGCACCTACCATGTCTGAACAAGACACTTCACGATGCGTCCTCAGGAATCGCCTCTAGTTTAGTGGGAGAGGCAGACACACAGAGGATTTCTGTATAATGCGGTAACTGGTGAGGGCAACAGCTGAGTGTGCACAGTGCAGAGAGAGGGACACTCAGTCTGAGTGCCAGGGCCTATCAGGGAAGGGTTGCTGGAGGAGTAATAATTGAAGGATTATAGGAATTCGCCGTGTGCAGGTTAGGGCGAGAAAAGAGGGACATTCAAAAGAGAGAGGAGAAGGAGTGAGGCATGAAAGGGATATTGTGTGCAGGCAATGATGTGCAGGTCAGTAATGCTGGAGCTCAGGGCAATGTGAGGCAAGGAGTGAGGAGGGACATCCCCAAGTTTCAGAGACCTCCACCCCATACCAAGAGCCTGGACCATAGCCTACAGGGGATAAGGAACCATTGCGGGATTTTAAGCAAGAGAGTGATATTATCAGACTTTTAAATAGCTCATTCTGGTGGCTGATGGAGAAGAGAACCTGACCAGAGACAGGGAGGTTGGCTGGGAAACTGTCACTTTACCCCCAGTAGGAGGTAATCAGGCTTGGATCGAGGTCAGTGGTAGAAGAGAAAGAGAGAAGTGGACAGACTGGAGAATGTTTAGGAGGTAAAATCTGTGGGGGGTGAGGGAAAGTGGGATGCCCAGCGTTTCTCCCAGGATTCTGGGCTCCTGAGTGGATCTTGTTGCAATTGACATTTAATATGGAAGCAGTAGCAGATATGAGGCTGGGACAGATTAGCTGAGAATACAGGGAGATTTTTCTCTTAAAAAAAAAAAATAAGCTTTTGGTGCTGGCCCAGTGGCATAGTGATTAAGTTCAGCATGCTCTGCTTTGGTAGTCTGGAGTTAGTTGGTTTGGATCCTGGGTACGGACCTGCACCACTCATCAAGCCATGCTGTGGTGGCAACCCACATACAAAATAGAGGAGGATTGGCACAGATTTTAGCCAAGGGCGAATCTTCCTCACCAAAAAAAAAAAAAAAAGGTTTATTACAAAATTAAAAAAGTATATGTACATTGTAGGATTATAAGAATCCTACAAAAGCTGTGTATATACATTGTAGAAAATTAGAAAATACTGAGAAGCCAAAAATAAGCTAATTAAAAGATTCCATTCCATCACCCACTGATTATCACTATTAAATTCTTAGTGTGTACCCTTCCAAATCTTTTTTCCAAGAGATCATACTGTCTGAGCTGGCTTGTTAGTTGCTTTTTTCAGTTAACAATCTCTGAATTTTCATGTCTGTAAGTTTCCTTCCCATCTAACATTCTGTTTGTATTACAATTTCCCTAATTGTCCTCAAAAAGTCCTTTATATCTAGTTTGTCCAAACCAGGTTATAATCCCAAACCATGAAATGCACCTGATTGTTACATATGGTAGATATTGTTTCATGTAGCACAATCTCTTTTTTCATGGTACTGTATCATTAAAGAGACAAGGCCGATTGAACTGCAGAATGTCCCACCTTCTGGATCTATCTGGAACCTCCCAGAGGAGGTATCATTTAGCTTCTTCCTCCATCCTGCAGGGAGACTCTTCCACAGTCACTAGTGAAAAGAAAAATAGTAATAAACATAGAAAATGACAAGACTAAATGAGGTGTGCTAAGGTATGAATATGTCCCCCCAAATTCATATGTTGAAACCTAACCCCCAGGTGATGGTATTAGAAAGTGGGGCCTTTGGGAGGTGATGAGGTTCCTATAATGGGATTAGAGCCCTTATAAAGGAGGCCCAAGGGAGCTCCCTTGTACCCTATCCACCACGTGAGGATACAAGGAGAAGTCTGAGACCCGGAAGAGAGCCTCACCTGACCATACTGGCATCCTGATCTCAGATTTCCAGCCTTCAGAACTGTGAGAAATAAATGCCCTTTGTCTATGAGCCACCAGTCTGTGGTTTTTGTTTTAGCAGCCCGAACTGACTAAGACAAGGTGTAAAGCCAGCAGGTGCAATAGAATTTCCGAAAAGGGGAAATGGTATTTGAACAGACCCTTGAGTATGGGTAGAACGTGCGTAGTTAACCACATAGAGAAGATCTCTAGGGAGATGGCGCAATGAGTAACAGCCCAGACGAGCGAAAATGTAAGACTCTGATCTAATGACTTCGGTTAATTCTTTTTATTCCGAGAATGCTGATACTGCTTAGAATGAAGATACACGTAGTTGCTGTTCTCAGTGGCTATGACATGTAACTGGAAACATTGTTGCCAGGAGTGTTTAAAAAGGATGTCTTCTTCCAGACTGTACCGCTGAAGAATACTGATGTTTCCCTCAGTTTTACTATCTGAAAGAGTTAAAACACATGAAGTTTATTCAGAGTGTGCCTTTGATAGGGAAATGTATTACAATTCTTTTACCTTCTGACTGGGTTTTATTTGGATCACTTAAAGATATACTCCAACCTATAAATTCAAGGATGATATAAATCTCCAGACTGTGTTGTATACATGACTGCCCAACTGAAAATCTTTTTCTCTGATAAAATTAGAAAGCTTGTCAGATGTTGGAATGGATATTTTCAGTTAGAAGTTAATTGCATTGAAAATAATGTAGATCCGAGCTTCGGAAAATAAATTACATCAAATGTCTGCTTAAATTTACCTTAGTAATTGATACATCCTCTTCAGATTTGATTATTGAAATGAACAGAAGCTTACTTCCAGTTTGCTAACCTAAGACTGCCATTATGATCCTAACAAGAGGATTTTAGATGCTGTCTTAGAATGTTGAGAGATCCATGTTTTTCCCTCGATCTCCTTACTAATGGGGTATCGCTTAGATTCTAAACGTTGGAATCATCTTTGCCTCTTCCCTTTCCTTTGTTTCATAGAGAACACCAGTCCTGAAGTCCCATGGATTCTTCATTTTAAATGCTTCTTGCTGTAATGCCTTTTCTTTCAAGTTCTTATTATGAACAGTTGTTTCTTACTGCTCATCAGCTAGGCTATTGTAGGTTTCTGGTTCTTCACCTACATACTTCCTACCATATAAATTATTCTGAAACTCAAATATCAGCATACCACTGCCCTGCTTAAACATGGATACACAGACACACACCCTCCGAAGATTATAAGACAAAATCCAAACTCCGTTTTCCCCACAAGGAAACTTCTGATCCAGCTTGGCTTGTCTCCTTGCTGTCTCTTGAACATGCCCCACGTTTGTTCCCAACTGCAATTCTTTGCCTCTGCCATTTTCCTGCCATGAATGCTCTTCCTTCTCCTACCATTTGCAAAGCCTACTTGTATGTAAAGGTTTATCTCAAGTCCATGGAGCTTTTCTCAGTGGCTTTAAGCCACAGTAATCTCCATCTTCTATGAAATTATGTAATTCAATTTATGCATGTTACTCATTTTGACTTTATATTATTCTTGGCCTTTTATGGTCACTTAACTATTTTCATGTGTATGTCATGTATATGTCTAGGACTTTTAAAACATTCTTGGTCATAACTTTGCAGAAAGTTATGGGAAAGTTATTGGGAAATCATGGCAAGGTCATAAGACAAGGTAATAGGGACAATTCATTGCGATTTTTTACCTACTTTGGCCTTTTATTCTAAGCTTGGAGAGCTGACTTGAAAATATGGGGGATGAGCCGGAAGAAATCACATAAACTTTGCCTTAATAGCTGTTTTGTTTTGTTTATTTAGGTTTCATTTAGGAAAAGGAATGAGCAAAACTTATCTCCTTGAATCAGGGTGCAGCAGAGAATTCTGTGGAGGCCAGGTTGTAATATGTAGGTAAGACCTCTGTCTAAAGCAGTAGTTTATAACCTTGGCTACACATTAGAATCACCTGGAGAGCTTTTAAAAAGACGCTAAATTCTGATTTAATGGTCAGGGGTGCTGCCTGGAAATATGGATTTGTAAAAGCTTCCCAGGTGATTCTAATATACAGCCAAGTTTGAGAACCACTGAGCTAGAGTCAGATCTCCAATACAAAGCACTTCCCATTCAGAGGGAAGACCAGCCACTTACAGAATCTTTCCAATGAGCTGGGAGATAAGATATTATTACCAAAAAGGCCAAATGTGGCCTTTTCTGGGAGAAACGAAAAATACATTCTTAAGGGAGCAATTGAAAGCTAAATTGTAAAAGGCATCCGTCAACTGAATAGGAAAGAAACTACATAGCCAGTAGTTAAAAATAAATAAGAAAAAAACAAGAACAATGATTTGTTAATAAGCATTGTCAGATAACAGTCACATAGAATGAGAAAACCTGCAAACTTGTCTTAGGTGTTGTTACTGAGCAAGGGCTTGCTGCCTGACGCTCATATAAGCCAACACTATGGCACCAGCTTTTGAGAAAAGAGCTTTATTTCGAGGGTGACCAGCAAGGAGACAGGAGGTAAAGCTCTCAAATTTGTCTCCCCGATCCAAGATTCTGGGCAAAATTTAAGGAATTAGGGGCTTCTAAGCTGCAGCTGGGCCCATATAAGCTGATTGGCTAGTCCTGAATCAGTCCATATATGGTAATCAAGCTACTTGGGCTGCTGGAAGCCAGATTTTCCTTATTGAAGGCCTGGGTCATCTTAGGGCTATGGGTTCCCACCTAGCACATGCAAAGTGCTGTCTCTGTTATTGAGCAAGCTTTGATTAATCAACAACCTGTGTTTTGGGGTTTTTTTTGTGAGGGAGATTGGCAATGAGCTAACATCCATTGCCAATCTTCCTCTTTTTATTGAGGAAGATTGGCCCTGAGCTAACATCTATGCCCATCTTCCTCTATTTAATATATGGGACGCTGCCACAGCATGGCTTTATGAGCAGTACATCTGTCCGCGCCTGGGATCCGAACCTGTGAATCCCAGGCCACCAAAGCAGAGTGCACAAACTTAACCATTATGCCACCGGGCCAGCCCCTGATAACCTGTTTTAAGGAAGCAAAACTAGTTTAAGTTGGTCAACGTTTAATGTGCTGTTTCAGTGTTATATTAGTTTGTGCTTCGTTTTAAAATATATATTATATTATTATAAATAGAAATCTGAGCGCAATCAAATTTTTTAATGTTAATTAATAACAGTTACATTGGTGGTTCTCAAATATTTTCACATGGCAGAGCATCTAGAAGTCATGAAGCTTTTTGTGGAATAGCATGAAATATTGCTAGAGTGAACATGTAGGAAATAAATGTATACTTTGGTGTTAAATCAAATACTATCTCTCACAGACAAATAATGCCTTGTACGATTTATAGCAAGAGTCAAAGATTTAAGAAAAAAACAACTGTATAAAAATAGATAAAACACTAGCCATTAACTCAAATTTCTCTTTGAGTTGTGTAAAAGTCATCAATGTTAATTTTTAAGGAGCAGCATATCTTGGTTCTGTGCAAGAAAATCAATATTCTTCGAGAGCATTGTTTGAGAATGACTTCCTTTTATCAGTGAACAAAATGCATTAGTAAGTTCTATGTTCTTGCTTTTCTCATGATTCACACAAGGACAGAGCCTACACCCTGGGTTTTGTTGACCAAGGAAAAATCACTACAATTTAAACAGCAGATATTTATTTGGGCAATTAGAATTGCAATTCAGGGGACACAGATTCAGGTAGAAACCCAGAATGTGTTCCGATTACAGGAGAGGGGCTTGGGGTTTTTCTGGGAAGAAGGGAGGATGAGGTGAGTTGTATTAAAGAAAAGTTCAGTGGCGCTAGGTGAGGTAAGGCTAGGTTTGTACTCCATAGATTGACTTAAGATTTGGTCATCAGGCAAAAGGCTAGCTTTGTCCTTCCTTGTTTGGTTAGTGATTTGGTCATCAGCAAAGTCCAGTTTTATCAGTTCTTACAAACAGGATATTCTTGTTCTTACTGACCTCTAGGAATGTTGGTGGTTTGGTCCAATTTGGAAGGTAAAGAAAACAAAACATGAAAGGCAATTCTTCTGAAATGGCTGTTCTGGCTCTATTTTAATGTGGATCCACTCACGTCATCTTACACAACTTGTGTCTCACAAGCAGGCTGCAAAGGAGGTAGCTAACTGTGGGACTTGCCTTACAGCCCCAAACACGTTAAGCAGTACAGAATATTAAGTGAGGATTTCACAAATGAAGAAAGAAAGAACCTCTGTTAAATGAAGTCCTTTAAAACAGACTACACTCAGTTGAGGGCTCTATTATAAAATGTCTATATCTCATTATACATTTCTTGAACCAGGGTGAGAGGAAAAATCCTTTGGTTTTATGGGAATTTGTTTTCTATTAAATATTTCTTTTAAAATAAAAATATGTCTTCTTTTTTTAAACTGGCCAATTATTTTAGCTTTCTGTCAAGTTAAAAGATTTTTTTCCAAAAAAATCTAAAATTTCCCAAGAAATCAAACTGAATTAAAAAAAAAACCCCAACAGCAATACATTAAAAGGATCATACACCATGATCAAGTGGGATTTATACCAGGGATTCAGGGATAGTTCAACATCTGCAATCAATGTGATAGACTATCTTAAAAAAATGAGGAATAAAAATCACATGATCATCTCAATTGATGCAGAGAAGGCATTTGACAAGATCCAACATCCATTTATGATAAAAACTCTCAATAAAATGGGTATAGAAGGAAAGTATGTGAACATAATATAGGCTATGTATGACAAACCCACAGCCAACATCACACTTAACAGTGAAAAACTGAAAGCCATTCCTCTGAGAACAGGAACAAGATGAGGGTGCCCACTCTCGCCACCCTTATTCAACATAATACTGGAGCCAGAGCAATTAGGCAAGAAAAAGAAATAAAAGGTATCCAAATTGGAAAAGAAGTAAAACTCTCACTGTTTACAGATGACGTGATCCTATATATAGAAAACCCTAAAGAATCCACCAGAAAACTATAGAAATAATCATCAACTACAGCAAAGTTGCAGGGTACAAAATCAACTTACAAAAATCAGTTGCATTTCTATACACTAATAACAAACCAGCAGAAAGAGAAGTCAAGAATACAATCCCATTTACAATCACAACAAAAAGCATAAAATATCTAGGAATAAATTTAACCAAGGAGGCGAAAGACCTGTACAATGAAAGCTATGACATTATTGAAAGAAATTGAAGAAGACAAAGAAGTGGAAAGATATTCCATGCTCATGGATTAAAAGAATAAACATAGCTAAAATGTCCATATTACCTAAAGCAATCTACAGATTCAATGCAATCCCAATCAGAATCCCAATGAAATTCTTCATGGAATAGAACAAAGAATCCTAAAATTCATATGGGGCAACAAAAGACCCCGAATAGCTAAAGCAATCCTGAGAAAAAACAACAAAGCTTGGGGCCTCACAATCCCTGACTTCAAAATATACTACAAAGCTATAGTAATCAAAACAGCATGGTAGTGGCACATTAACATACATACAGATCAATGGAATAGAATTGAAAGCCCAGAAATAAAACCACACACCTACGGACAGCTAATCTTCAACAAAGGAGCCAAGAACATACAATGGAGAAAGGAACATCTCTTCAATAAATGGTGCTGGGAAAACTGGACAGCCACATGCAAAAGAATGAAAGTAGACCATTATCTTACACCATACACAAAAATTAACTCAAAATGCATTAAAGACTTGAATGTAAGACCTGAAACCATAAAAATCCTAGAAGAATATATAGGCAGTATACTCTTTGACATTGGTCTTAGCAGCATCTTTTTGAATGCCATGTCTACTCAGGCAAGGGAAAAAAAGAAAAAATAAACAAATGGGACTACATTAGACTGAAAAGCTTCCTCAAGGCAAAGGAAACCATGAACAAAATGAAAAAACAACCCACCAACCAGGAGAGAATATTTGCAAATCAGATATCCAACAAGGGGTTAATCTCCAAAATATATAAAGAACTCATACAACTCAACAACAACAAAAAAGCAACCTGATCAAAAAATGAGCAGAGGATATGAACAGACATTTTTCCAAAGAAGATGTACAGATGGACAACAGACACATGAAAAGATATTCAACATCACTAATTATTAGGGAAATGCAAATCAAAACTACAATGAGATATCACTTTATACCTGTTAGAATGGCTATAATTACCAAGACAAGAAATAACAAGTGTTGGAGAGGATGTGGAGAAAAGGGAACTCTCATACACTGCTGGTGGGAATGCAGACTGAGTGCAGCCACTATGGAAAATAGTACAGAGATTTATCAAAAAATTAAAAATAGGGGCCAGCCCAGTGGCGTAGTGGTTAAGTTTGTGCACACCACTTCGGCAGCCTGGGGTTCATAGGTTCGGATCCCAGCTATATACCAATGCACGCCATGCTGTGGTGGCGTCCCATATAAAGTAGAGGAAGATGGGCACAGATGTTAGTCCAAGGCCAGTCTTCCTCAGCAAAAAGAGGAGGATCAGCAAAGAATGTTAGCTCAGGGCTAATCTTCCTCACACACAAAATTAAAAATAGAAATACCATACAATCCAGCTATCCCATGACTGGGTATTTATCCAAAGATCCTGAAATCAACAATACAAAGAGATTTATGCACCCCTATGTTCACTGCAGCATTATTCACAATAGCCAAGGCATGGAAGCAACCCAAGTGCCCATCAACTGATGAAAGGATAAAGAAGATGTGGTGTATATATATAGTGGAATACTATTCAGTCATAAAAAAGACAAAATTGTCCCATTTGCAACAACATGGATGGACCTTGAGGGTATGATGTTAAGTGAAATAAGCCACAGAGAAAGACAAATGCTGCATGATTTCATTCATATGTGGAAGATAAACAAACACATGATTTCACTCATATGTGGAAGATAAACAAACACATGGATAAAGAGAACAGACTAGTGGTTACCAGAGGGGTAGGGATTGGGGGAGATGGGGGCAGGAAGTAAAGGGGCATATATGTATGGTGACAAATAGAAACTGGACTATTGGTGGTGAGCACAATGCAGTCTATACAGAATCTGACATATAATAATGTACACCTGAAATTACACAATGTTATAAACCAATATGACCTCAATAAAATAATTTTAAAAAATTAGAAAACAAAACCCTGCAGATCAGACAGATGCAAAATTTTAAGATACTTTATTAAAAATATACCAAGAAAAAATGCTACCCAGATTTTTAAACTGTGACAAACGGATATTTTTCTGTATGAATGACTATAATGACTTCTGCTCTTATTTTAGAAAAAAAGTGATTTTCTTCTTTAATAAAAGTCCACATCCATTAGCAAAGTAACATTCTTATAATCTTTAGTTATCCACAGAAACCATACACAAACTTCAAAATGGGCTGGTCTTAAACCTAATTGGAGGGAAAAATCTGATACATCATTGCTGTGTCCCCTTGTGAATTTTCAAGTGCAGTTAAAACACCAATTGAACTAAAAACAATAAACAAATTGTGTGTGCATATTTGACAGAGATCTCAAATCTTTTGCATGTTTTATGACTCTGCCACTGATATTTGTGTATCTGACCCTTAATTCTGGTTAGTTTTAGGCTCCTTAAATATATAGCAGAGGAAATAATGTTTATTAGGTGCTCACGTATTATGCTTATAAGGTGAATTACAGATGTCTTCTTAGACAAGTTGTAAATTTTTGCATATGATATAGAAGAGCAAATGCCAATTTTTTCCTGTTAAATTTACAACATCTATGAGTAATTTATCTAGCACTCTAAAAGAATAATGTGTTCTTGGTGAATTTTCCAGATAGCTCAAATTTATCATTGAGCATCCAACTATAACAATCAAAACAAAACCAAAAACTTTTTAAAAACAAGAATCTCTTGGATGTATAAGGTCATATAGTTTAACCTTTCCTCAGTATCTCAGGGTTGTTATTATGAATATAAGGTAAGGTGGAATACAGATACAAAATGATGTCTTCAGAGACCAGGGAGGTGTGTACAACTATTGATATACACTAAATGGCCCCAGACTGTTCCATCTCGATAGCTGAGTTTGTCTGTTTTTTCCCCCATAAGCTTCTACTTCTAATTAGTTACCCTAACCCTTCCTTTGTCAGATGATTCAAGAGTTCATCTTTCTCTCTGCTCACTTCTGGGTTCATGTGCCCTATTTCCTCCATGGTTGTATTTTGTGAGAAATGGGAGATGCAAGGAAGAGATCTTCTGGTTCCTTCTTTTGTGTTGTTTTTACTCACAACACTGCTGACAACAAACATGAGGGTTTTCCCCGCACCAGTTAATTCTCCAGCTGTCTGCACACACACTGGGTGTCCTACAATTCAGTTAAATTCTGACACAAACTACCCAGAGTTAGCACAGACCCCATAGGTTAAGGGCTCAGTCCCACAAGACTGCCTCTACTTCAGACGCCAGTTGCGAGTCCAGGTATGTCATCCCTAATTCTGACCCATCGGCTATAAATTGGGGGCTCTCATGGCCCCCTCCTCGGGTTTGACAACTTGCTAGAATGGCTCACAGAACTCAGGAAAGAACTTTACTTACATTTACTGGTTTATTATAAAGGACGCAACTCAAGAATAGCCAAATGGAAATGAGGCATAGAGCAGGGTATGGGGGAGGGGAGTGGAACTTCCGCGCCTTCTCCAGGTGCATCACCCTTCCAGCATCTCGATGTGTCCACCATCCTGGAGGCCTTCCATTATTTAGGGGTTTTTATGGCGGTTCCACTGAGTAGGTGTGATTGTCATTGGCCAATGGTGATTGAAGTCAATCTCCAGCCCCTCTCCCCTCCGCAGAGGTCTGGGGGTGAGGTGGAAAGTTCCAACCCTCTAATCACATGGTTGGTTCTTCTGGCAACCAGCCCCCATCCTGAAACTATCTAGGGGCACCAAGAGTCACCTCATTAGCATGAACTCAGGTATGATTGAAAGAGGCTCGTTATGAACAACAAAAGATGCTCCTGTCACCCCCCCATCACTCAGGAACTGGGGACAAAGACCAAATATTTATTTTTTATTATCACACATCTCCTGCTCCAAATCTCTTCTGCTGGGAGAAATAAATCAACCATGATACTTCCCAGAAGTAGATACTTAAATGAACTCATTGGTCTTGAAGGGAGTGGGGAGATCTTGTGGAATCTGCACCGTGCGGAACCTGCTGTTACACGTGAACAAGCTCAACAAGAACGGAGCCAGTGAATATCGACCTCCCAATGGGAACACTCCAGAGACCTCAGACATATCTACTACTGTCTTTCTCTCTCGTCAGGCTCCAAATCCCTTCCAGAAGAATCTACTCTGAGTCAGATATTCAAAGCAGGGCAGCAGCTCCAGCAGCGAAGAGGTGGAGGCTTTCATAAGAAAATGTCACCAGCCTTCAAAAGACAATACCCTGTCACCCCCGAGGTCCATGCTGGCAGGAGAATAGCTGCTGAAGAGGAACATTTGACCAAAGTTTCCCTCCCCAGGCCCCCACCACGCTGATCTCAGGGAGACACTCTCCTTTCGTACTCTGTCCAGGCGTGGGAAGAACCTGGGGGCTTCATTCCCACAGCACAGCTGAGATTGCAGGAGCGTGCAGAAGATTTGGTTAATAGATGTGACAGTGTCTATCGCCTGCCTCACTGGATTTGGAACCTCTTGAAGGCAGGGACTGTTGTTAGTGGCTTTGTGTCTGGAGCAGGGAGTGATCGGTGGTCCCCCTCCTCACATGCTTTCTGAGGAAGTGAGCTGCGGGGGATCCTTTTCAGAAATCTCTTCTTTTTTGTCCAGTTAAGCTCTGAGTCCCAGACACTGACACTAGGTGAGACTCCCCAGGGTTACCGTTAATCTGACACATTTAGCTTTAGTGCATCAATTTCAATTTTAAAATGGTGAATCAAAATCAGAAAATGTTTGATGTTTGTGAGATGGAAGGTGATACATTTATAAGGGTCAGAACGAGTATTTCAAAGTATACACATTTGTCTCTAACTGAAAAGGTCATAGCTGTTGTTTTAACAAACACCATAAGTACTATACTGTAGTACTTTATAGATGTTGATTACTTTAATCAACAAGTCAAAAGAGGAGTAGCTGGAAGGATCTTTGCTTCATTTAATTCTAATAATTGTTCTATAATAATACACCTCACGTTGTACCACTGGAGAGTTAAATTTCATTAGGTTTGAGGACAAATAGATCCCTTGTTGAATTTTGTGTTTAGAGAGGTTACCACTTAATTCATCTTTTTTAGCTGAAAGATAAATTTTAATGCTTTTCTTTACAGTCAGCCTAGCCTCCCTCCAGTTTGAAGACAATTTGAGTCTAACCCTTGAAAAGAGAGGTTTAAATTCCTGTCTGATTTGGACATACAGAAAGTACTTAGATAAACTTGTGGGGGGAGAAAGGGGTTTATTAGTTGTTTGCCACAAAGCGTAAGATGTTTAAACAGATGGTGATCACAATCATAAATCCTGGTGAAATGGTATTTCCTTTTCCTAAGTTTCTTGCAGCTTCCTCCTGATTGTAATAAGCTCATGACTTGGATCATCAGATTTTTATCACAGAAGCAGAGCATGTACGTATCTCCACATCTGCAACCCTATGAAACCTACCCCACCACTTAGTGTGTCATGGCGAGTTCAAGTCATTCTGCAAATTCATTCCAGCGCAGTTAACACTGCCTCTCTCTCCTCTCCTTCCAACACCTGTAACCTATAAAAGCCCCTCCTCTTTCTGCAGGTATTCTGTTACTTATAGAATTGAGACAATGCCAATAAAAATTTAATTTAAACAAAAAGTAAATTCAACTATGCCTTAATTATTTACTTATTTTTGGCAAAAAAATTTGTCTTCCTTTTGTGTCTTTCTTTTGATGGAAGATATAGTCTTATTTATTTTCAGCTTTATGGAGGTATAATTGACAAATAAAATTGTAAGATATTTCAAGTGAACAGCATGATGATTTGATATACATACACATTGTGAAAGGATTCCCCCCACTGAGATAATAAACACATCCATTCCTTTTGTCTTTAAAGGTGTTTCCCTGGGGCCTCCCGGTGGCGCAGCGGTTTAGTCTGCGCTTGGCAGCCCGGGGTTCGCGAGTTCGGATCCCAGGCGCCCGCCGACGCACTGCTTGTCAGCCATGCCAAGGTGGCATCCCATATAAAGTGGAGGAAGATGGGCACGGATGTTAGCCCAGGGCCAGTCTTCCTCAGCAAAAAGGGGAGGATTAGCAACAGATGTTAGCTCAGGGCTGGTCTTCCCCACAAAAAAAAAAAAAAAAAAAGGTGTTTCCCTGACGTTATTTCTGATCTCAGTTCTTCATCTTCTCCTTTGTTCTAGCCTTTGAATCACAAGTTCCCATCATCATCGAGCATTACATTTTATCAAAGAAGACAGTCTGAGAGTTCAATATAAGATGGTTCTAACTCTCTCTAGAAATACATTTAGATACGTAGAAACTGGATCCTGTAAACATATAGGTTGGTAGATAGGGTTAACTAACTTCTACCATAAATGCAAGGGTGTCAGGTTTGTACACTTAGAAAGTTTGTAAAATACTCCCTAAGTGTAAGTGGATGGTGGAGAACGTGGAATTTGGAAGCTTGTTGTAGAACCAGCTTTTTGTGATTTTAGGATAGATGGATAACCTTTAATAAACAGCTCCCATTTCATGTGCCTTTCTATATGCTATGCATGGCATGAAGCACCTTCCATGTGTTATTTCATTTTATTTCCATAACAATCCTATGAAGAAGGTACAATGATCATCCACATTTTATTGGTAAGAAAACTGAACCTGAAATAGGTTAAGTAATTTACTTGCCCAGAGTCACACAGCTAGAAAGATCCAGAGGCAGGATTCAATTCAGATCTGAGTGAATTTAAGGCTTGTGCTTGGTCCCATTATGTCATATTTCTGATGTGGTGTGGTCTGATTCATCTCATCTCTCATTGTGTCTGAGATGCCTGGAATTCTACTAACTGAGATTTATTCCTGGATGTTAAGGCATAGATCCTAGTTAAAATACTAATACTCTGGGGGGGTCAACACGATAAGCTATTTTAGTCATTAATACTTTACTGTGAGTTATTGTATTAGATTCTTTCCAGTATGATTAGTTGTAGGTAAAAATAGCTAGAACTAATGAAAGAGAAACCTTTCTCCACCAGGTTAAGTAGCTTATGGGGGTTGATAACAAACAACTGAGATTTCATATCTGCCTAGTTCTTGGATTAGATGACATTTCCGCAACAAAATTTTCTATGTAGCCTATCAGAACAATTTGAATGAAATACTTTGAAGTGTTTTTATCAAGTCAATTAAGAAATCTTAATCTGAAGACTAAACAATAAACCAAACAAAACGCTCTCCATTTTAGTTCAGGTCTCAAGAAAGCAGGACTTAAAAGGTACCTTGACTTGTCAAGAGAAACCAGCCGTGGTTTTGACTAATGTCACTAGTTTCCAATCTGTTTTAAATTGAGATTCATGGCTCCTGCCTGTTATCTTGGGGGCAGAGTTTCAGCTAGATCCGAGATGCTTTCCCTACACAATTTGCTGACTTGAAGTCTTGGAAATATAAGAGTTTTACATATTATTTAAAAATGGCCCTTTAAGGTGCTCCTACCGACGATTTTGCTACAAGGTAGAAACACCAAGTGAGGGATGGAAACTCAAATGAACTAAGCGAAACTGAACAATTGGCAACTTTTGCTTCAGTTATCAAGTCATGGAGACAGGTGACCTCAGCTCACAGCGTTCACAAGTCCACCCCAGGCCATGTCTGTGCCACTTGCCTTTTCTCTCCTCCCCCTCCTCCTCTTTCGTCAGGCCCCGTCTCTCCAGCCACAGGTGTGGGCCAGAGACGAAAGGTGAGTGACTCATAGCACCTCACTCCACCCAGCTCCAGGCAGTTAAGAGTGTGTCTATTTAATGACCACGGCAATCAGGCTGCATTATTTAAAGACCAATATACTTTTTGCCCTCTATTTTAATTAAACAACTTTTTTTTTTAATTCAAGGAATCTGGCCAAAAAGCTGAATATTTCTGAGACGTATTGTTGACTGGTCTGACCACTCACAGGCGTGAAAATCCTGACTGAAACATTCAGTCACGGCACACCCAGGCCAGACTGTTGTCGCTGACAATGTCTTTTCAGGGTGTCATTTTCCCCGGGACGTTGGAATGCGACAAAAGACTTAAGTGAAATGGACAGATCCCCAACACTTGATGCTACTGAGCATTTGAATTGTACAACTAATTTCTCTTGTTCTGATTCTAGGCTTACAAAACAAAGTTCTCACAAGCCGGTTTCCCACATGCTCACTTAGTGGGGGTGGAGGGTGGACTGAGGTGGCGAGGGAGGAAAGCCAGTGTCTGCCCTACCCATACAGCATAGCTTTCATTGTAAATGAACCAACCGGCCTGCTGGTTTATTACCTTCGTCTCTTGTGATGTTGTCAGGCTGAGTCAGCCCCTGGAGCCCAGTCAACCCTGGACAGTAACAGGAATGAGTTGGTGAGTGTGCAGGTTGGTGGACTGTGTCCTGGATGATGGTGAATGGGAACTAGTGTCACTTGGGTGATCAATCAGCAGTCCTTCCCCAGGAGACTCCCACATGTGATGCTAACCTCTGTTTAAAGCTTTTACACCAACATCTCAGACCTCAGAACCAGCGTTGTGTGTCCTCACTGATTCACCTCAGCAAGAGCCTGTGACTCAATCAGCTGTTTAGGTAAGAAGACAATCGTCTTTCAAGCAAATTCTCTGTAAAGGTGTATTCAAAGGAAAAGGGAAAAAATTTTGACCCAAATTATACTGCATGATTGGCATCATCATCTCAAGTGACACAACTCTAATGGTTGAGCCTGAATATTGTCCCATTTATAAACTGAAGAGGATAAGAATTATCTAAGCTAATCATTATATCTAAAATTACTTTATGCCATGTTGTGAATAATCCCAGGAAGAAAATTGCCACCTGAAAACAAGGTAAGTGAGCATGATTCCCTCAGACTCAACAAACATTTTCTTGAGCACATGCAATGTATCCAGGTATTCTGCCTGGTGCTTTTGCTTGTTATTTCACTTAATTCCAAAACAACTCAGTGAAATGGACATTATCTACATTTCACCAGTGAAGAAATTAAGGCTGGTTTCTTACTTTTGCATGGTTTAGTAACTTGATTCAAGTTGGGGGAAGAAAATGTCAGAACCAAATTTTAAACCCACATCCTCTACCTTCAGATCTGGATCTCTTGTATAGTGTGCTGCCTTTTAATTTTTTTTTCTCAGAGTTAGGAGCAAAGGTTGAAAATAAGATATCTGTGTTAACAATGGGAAATTCTCTAACTAGAAATTGTTAAATATTAATCATTCTGTGACCTTTTTTTTTCTTTCTCTCTCAGGACATTTATGAAATGTCAGAATCATTAGAGATAGAAAATTCCATCAAGCCAATTACAGTAAGATGGTAGATGTTTCACTTTGAAAGAAAAATACATACTCTTCAGCAGGTAAAACTTGACTTGCTCTTTGGCTATAACTGTGAATCAAAACTAAACTTTTGATCCTGGACTTCCAATTCTGCCTAGAAGTCCACTGCTGGCTAATTAGGTTGATTTAATTTCCTTCAATTAGGAAATGTTTATTGAGCAACTACTACGTGACAGACACTCCCTTCATGATAAGGCATGACAACCCAATAAATAGGCAGCTACCATATAGTGTCAGAAATACCACAAACTTCCAGTGCTGTTGAGGTGAAACCAGAGAAATAACAGCCTGGCTTTGTGAAGATTTACTGGCCATTCCCGTTATTGGTAAACCCTTGAACCAGGAAAAATCATTCTAGTAGATAAAACAGGTGTTTATCTCTAGGTGTTAGCATTATTTTGTTTCTTCATAATTATCTATACTTTTCAGATTTTCTAAAGTGAGCATATATATTGCTCTGACAATCTGAAAAAATGATGAAATAACCAGAAAAAACAAAACAAAACTGAACACAATTATCCCTACCTTTGCCACACCATCTTTACTTAAGTCTGACTTTGCCCTGGCCCTTATCATTGGGTCAAATTGTGGCGACCAAGCTCCATGGGTGAATGGAAACAGGGTAGGTGTAACAACAGGTTAGAACCCAGCAGGTAAGGATGAGGTGCCAGAACTCAACCTGTGATTCTTTTTTCTTATGTTTTTTTTGGGGGGAGGAGGATGGGTTTAGAGAACTGATGCCTAATTATGATTGGGTCTCCAGAATGATAGGTCTCAACAATTGAATTATGTTGATCCTGTGCCTTAATGAAGCCTTAAGAGGTAATTTCTTTTCAGTTGGCCAAGTCAGAAGTGGTTGATTCAGTGGCTATGATAGTAGATAGACATGAACCCTGTGTATGATCTTTTTTTATTCCCCAGAGCATTTCTTTTCCCCCCATTGGTCTAATCAAGTGCATAACTGAAGGAGAAAAGAGGTCACACCCCACTTCCATCCTCTTGAAGGGTTAGCAGATAAGATGAGGATAATTAGAAAGCAGTGTGAAGCCAAGTGGTGTTTGAACTGCTATCAAGCCACAAAGAGCTTCAGAACAGGCCACTTTGTCCCTCCTCAGGGACTGAGGAATCTTGGCGTTCCTGGATTTGTTGAAAGACAAACCATAAACAGGCAGTTCAGAGCGAGACTAAATAAATACATGCTTTAGCAGCATAGATTTTAGCTCTTGAGGGAAAGGACCTATTTTACGTGATTCTAATTTTTGGGAAAATGCTACCTACATCTCAAGCATGGTCCAAATAGCCTGGAATAATTTGTCACATTGTCCTTATGTTATCTCTTTTTACATTTTCCCATGAGAAGCTATAAAGGATGTGTTTACACTGGTGTAGCTGCCTGCTTTGCCTGTGGCTATTACTATTGGACGCATCCCTTTGACTCTGAAAACAACTGAAAAGTGTTATAGTGTATTATTGTTGAAGGACAATGTAATGATTGTTTGGAAACGGCACCTCGCCTTTAGGATGCAGATGAATTGTGAAAGTCTAGGCTGAAAGAGCCCTTATTTTTCTGTTCACTGTCTCTGGAAAAATGACATGCTGGAAACAGAATAAATACATTATGATAGTTCTAGTGTCTTCCATGAAAACAGAAGCTTTGCTGAATTTTTAAATGGAAAACCAAAATGTATTGCACAGTCTATTTGGTAGTGTTTTATTAATATTTTCTGTTTATTACTTTTTATATACACACACAACATACACACACACCACTTTGTCTACACTCATAGATAATAGATAGTTCAGGCTGAGAAATAAAGTATTTTTATAGGACGTTGAGCAACTGTTTGTGTGTGTGCCACAAACTTACCTGATTATTTCTCTTAATTTGTCCTGAACTTGGACTGGTTCAAGTAGTGTATTGGAAAGGTCTTAGTGGGTTTTTTGTTGTTGTTATTTGTTTTGATTTTCTTTTTTGGATCCACTGGAAGAATTTATTGTAGAAAAAGCCAAAGGGACAAAAGGGGCAGTATATTGATTACCCTTGTGAAGCAAAATGAGTTTCTGGATGATGAGGTTGATGCGTCGTCAAACACATGTTGTTGAAAGAAAAGACTTGACTGTGTGCTCTGGCAGTTAGGGCACAAGATAACACTCTCACATCCTAGATTAATTCTCTAAGCTTTGATATTTAATAAAGGTGGATTTATTACAGTATAAGCCTAGTTTCTTTTCTATAACATGTATCAGTTTCCTAAGAGGCACAAAACAAGATAATCTGAAGGCTACATAATGAACAAATCCTAGCCACTTGGCCGATAGAGAGAAGGCACGTTGTGGAAGGCAGGAATGACAGGAGATTATAATAATCAGATATCTGTTAGAGAGCAGGCTCAATCTGCTGTCAAAACCATGGTGCATATTCTGGGATAAAAATAATACGTGTGTGCTGATATTCCTGTTTCTTCATATCAATGCCTGGCAGTGACTGGGTCTGCAGACCTGTGGTTCCTTAAGCCTAGAATAAGAGATAAAATGGAGGATTCAATACATTTGATACAGAGTTCATAAATAAATGGAAAGCAATAGGATATATTGGAGTATATGAGGAAGTTATTTGGTTTAAAACTAATTTGGCCTGACCTTGTTTTTCCAAAAGGGCCTGACGTGGCCTGTAGAGCATGCATTGCACATCTGCTCTAAATATTTTCTATGTCCCAAAGGTGAGAGTGATGCCCTTAAAGATAGGGATGTAACTTCCCCTCATATCAGCATTTCTTTAAGGATAAGTATCTCTTCCCGGGAACTAAGGATTAATTACTGACCCGCTGTGCTCACCTTGTGACCACTGACCTGCTGACCACTGATCTGCTGTGCCAGCTAAGCATCTCGTGACAATTGTAAATAGGACATTCCTATCATATGCGATGTATGCTCTTTGTTCCAAGATGGTATATAACCGCTCTGTACACCTCAATTCTTTGGTGCCCTTCCTTCCTTCCTTGTGGAAGGAAGGCCCCGGGCTAGTCCTCAGATCTGGCTCATAATAAACTCACTCCAGTTTTGATTTATAGATTGATTATTGATTATTGGTGTCAACAGGGGGCTGGCCTGATGGCATAGTGGTTAAGTTCGTGCATTCTGCTTCAGTGGCCTGGGGGTCGCTGGTTCGGATCCTGGGCATGGACCTACTCACTGCTCATCAAGCCATGCTGAGGCAGTGTCCCACAAAGAAGAGCTACAACTCTACAACTGTGTTACACAACTATGTACTGGGGCTTTGGGGAGAAAGAAGAAAAAGAGGAAGGTTGGTAACAGATGTTAGCACAGGGCCAATCTTCTTCTTCAAAAAAAATTTGTGTCAACAGAGTCAAAACCTTCCACACCTCCATTCAGAACGAGGATAAGGCATTGTCCAAATCAGACCACCTGGAAGGGTTCTGAAAAAGCACAGAGGACCCAGGTTTTCATGTGACTTGCCTTACATCATCTGTGACTCTAGCTTAATGGAATTAACAAATAAAAGAAACCAGAGTATGCCTGGTTTCAGAGATGAATCAAGACATTTTTTTACTTGTTGTTTACTGTATTTTATTAAATACTAGTTAGTATTTTTCTTCTTCTTTTTTTAAATTGCAGTGACATTGGTTTATAACATTATATAAATTTCAGGTGTACATCATTACACTTCTATTTCTGTAGAGATTACATCATGTTCACCACCCAAAGACTAATTACAATCCATCACCACACATATGCGCCTAATCATCCCTTTCGCCCTCCTCCCCCATGCCTTACCCTCTGGTAACTACCAGTCCAATCTCTGTCTCTATGTGTTTGTTTGTTGTTGTTGTTATCTTCTACTTATGAGTGAGATTATACAGTTTTTGACCTTCTCCCTCTGACTTATTTTGCTCAGCATAATACCCTCAATGTCCATCCATGTTGTCCCAAGTGGTTGGATTTCATCGTTTCTTATGGCTGAGTAGTAGTCCATCATGTATATATACCACATCTTCTTTCATTCATCCCTTGATGGGCACTTAGGTTGCTTCCACATCTTGGCTATTGTGAACAATGCTGCAGTGAACACACGGGTGCATGTATCTTTTCACATTCGTGTTTTCATGCTCTTTGGATAAATACCCAGCAGTGGAATAGCTGGATCGTATGGCAGTTCTATTCTTAATTTTTTGAGGACTCTCTATACTGTTTTCCATAGTGGCTGCACCAGTTTGCACTCCCACCAGAAGTGTATGAGAGTTCCCTTCTCACTGCATCCTCTCCAACACTTGTTTCCTGGCTTGTTAATTATAGCCATTTCTGATGGGCGTGAGGTAATATCTCATTGTAGTTTTGATTTGCACTTCCTGATAGTTAATGATGTTGAGTATCTTTTCATGTGCCTGTTGGCCATCTGTATATCTTCTTTGGAGAAATGTCTGTTCAGGTCTTTTGCCCATTTTTTAATTGGGTTGTTAGTTTTTTTGTTGTTGAAATGCATGAGTTCTTTATATAGTTTGGATATTAATCTCCTATCAGATATATGGTTTGCAAATATCTTCTCCCAATTGTTAGGTTGTCTTTTCGTTTTGTTGATGGTTTCCTTTGCTGTGAAGAAGCTTTTTAGTTTGATGTAGTCCCATTTGTTTATTTTTTCTATTGTTTCCCTAGCCCAGTCAGACTTGGTACTTGAAAATATGTTGCCAAGACCGATGTCAAAGAGCATACTGCTTATGTTTTCTTCTAGAAATTTCATGTCTTACATTCAAGTCTTTAATCCGTTTTGAGTTAATTTTTGTGTATGGTGTAAGATAATGATCTACTTTCATTTTTTAAAATGTGGCTGTCCAGTTTTCCCAACACCATTCATTGAAGAGGTTTTCTCCATTGTATGTTCTTGGATCCCTTGTCGAACATTAGCTGTCCATAGATGTGTTGAATCAAGACTTTTTATGTTAAGTTCTCAATGCTTGTTATTGATACTATACTATCCATTTTTGGATTGAAAGAGAATAAAGTTTAAATGCCTTAGTTTATTAAACTGTGTTATAATGTTAAGAAATAGTTAGGCCTTTCCAAATGCATATTGAAAATGATCTAAATAGTAAACTCTCTCCGCAGTCCAAATAGGACCTACTATTTTAAGTATTACTAATTATTGGCATTACTAATTATCTTACCCTGTATATTTTTGAAAATACGTTATGCTCTTTAACTTCACAATGGAATCCAAAAGAAAGGTAAAATGCCTTTCTATAGAAATTTGATATATGTCTTCATGTAATTTTGTTCTTTCTCCTTAGTCAAAGACTTAAGGTTTTATTGCTTTAGCAAAAAAATGAAACCTTTCTTTACCACAGGATCTCCATCTAGCTAATGGAAAGATTTTATGGAAATGACCAAATAATAACACTTTTAAAGTTTAATTTAATCAACCTTTATCAAATACCTAATGTATATCAGGCACTTTGATAGGTATTGGGGATACAAAAAATAAGGGGGACAGAGGCTACAGTCCAGGAAGGTAGATAGCTCTGTCTTCAAAAATACAGTTTGATAAATGCAATAAGAATAGAATATTTATACAACGGAAACACACATGAAGAATCAGTCATTTTAAGGCAATACCTTAAATATACCAGGCATAACTCCCATCTGAATGTTCAATTAGTTTGCTGTCAGGCAGTTCCCCTTATATGTAATGTAAATCCCTTAGTGAGTGGGAAGGATATAGTAGTCATTTAACCACAAATATCATGGCTGAACACCCTCCAGTGTGGGACTTGCCTATTATCAAAGAAACAGGAATAAAATATTTGGCCACCATTGTTGCTTTCTGTGGCAATTGCTTCTTGCCTAGGGCTTAATATCGATCTGCTTCCAATTTCTCAAGTACATGCTGATATCTCTTAAGGCGTTATTTTTCCTGAGGCTCTTCATTGGGTCACTGCTCCTGACAGAAGGGCTCAAACTAGAGTCTCCCCTCTAGGGAGACTCTACACATGGGGTTTGTGGATCATTTATAAAAAGTAAAGGGTTTCTTTCATTTACAGCTGTATGATACTAGGTCAGTCTCTTTCTTGCTATGAAAATCCCTTTTTCTGGTTGATGTTTTTTGTTGATATTAATGTTTCTAGGCATTTTGCACAACTTTACACATCTAAGAAATTTCATTGATGCAGCCATCTTTTCCTATTTTATAAAAACTTTAAGGGCGTCACTCCTCACTAATTGGAAAGAAGCCACCAAATGAATTTTGTCAATCGCTGTGATGTAAGGAAATACACTTCCAAAATAAGCAATATTAGAATATAAAGTTTTGGGGGGGCAAGTTTTTTCTTTGTAAATCATTTTAAGCAAAAATTTTAAGAAATTAGCAGATAGCAACATATACGTTGTATATCAGACGTATATGTTTTCCAGCACTTGTTGTGATTCTCAGTTATCTTAAAGAAAAGGCTAGAACAGATTTCTGGTTGAGTCTGGCAGAAAGTTAGCTTAGGGATCTGAGGTTCTGCTGAGAGTAGCAGCTGTTAGGATGCTCCATTTAATCCACTGCCCCACTACTCTGTGATCTCCATGGTGTGTTCCAGTGCCCACCACAGAGCCAGTGTCAATGTTTAATTCGTTTGAATTAATGAGTGAAAGATAAATGGATAAAAGCACAGCTTCCTTGAAGGATTATTTAGAAACCAGGGCTACATCTAACATTGTATAGTATTTAATTGATGGCAAGAATGGAGAAAACCAACAATATAAGTTTTTATTTTTATTTTGTTTGGGGAAGATAGTGAGATAAATTTCTGTTTGAAAATCTAAAATCCAGGAGCATTGTAAATACATTTTTATTTGTCTAAAAATTATTTAATGATTTGAGTGATGACCACATGCTATTAAAATAGTGTGCCTCACAGTAGTTTAAAAATTGCAGATTGTTAAGGAGTTAATAAGGGAAGTAATTTTGTAAAAAAAAAAAAAAAAAAAAAAACACGGCTAAAGGAGGGATTGACTAATAGAGAGGGAAAGTGAAACTTTTCTCTCTCAAACAGGAAGGAATAAATAGTTGAAAGTATAGGGGAAGTTAGGTGTGCAGAAACCTCCAGGATTTAAAAGGATTTAACCAAAGAGTTCTGCCCTCTGTACTCAGTATAAAGATGTGGTTAGTTTGTGTCTCTCTAGTTTGTGTGAGGAGAGGAGAGGCAAGAGGTTCAGGGAGAATGTGATATTACTAGAAAGATAATACATATTTGATTAATCAGCACAAATAGCCTAAATAGGGTAAACAGCCTGATTATTGGCTGTAAAAGTGGGAGGACACTGGCAGCTGTAGGCAGCTACAAAATCTTTTTGTTGCCGCACTGGTCTGAATTCCCAGAAACTTGGCCCAAACTAGGAGTGGTTTTATAGAAGTAAGTTTTCTGATCAAGTTTTGGGATGGAGTCAAAGATGGACCCCATTGTGATGGGCGGCATGACTGGTAGTGAAGAAAGAAGCCAGTGCTTATCAAACCTTGCTCTATTTTATTTGTAGAGGTAGCGTTTTCTATTGTTTTAGTACAGGGTTACTGCGTTGATATTTTAAAAAGAACAACGAATGAGGAATCATGCTCTGCCTTGCACTTAATTGTACGTCTCAGTAAAGCCTGGTAGTTTAGTGGCTGAAAACAAAACTTCTTCCTACCACCCGAGAAGTTACCAGTCTTACTGGCAGATATAATTTTGAGGGGTCAATGAACTTTTTAAAACCTGAGTTTATAATGTAAAAACGATAGTATTATAAATTAATGAATACATTGAGAGACTCATTTAGAAAGTATCAGATAGTGTAATGAAACGTAAATTGAGTCGGAAACCCAATTTCAAATCATTGAGATATCTAATGCAATATGTCATTAGACATTTGTTGTCATCCATTCCCTCTGCTTTAGACTAAGGTTCTTTAAAGATAGTGTGCAGCACATTTGAAGGCAACCTATAAGTATCTATTTCATAAATAAATGAATGGTTCATTCATAAAGAGTCTTTATCATCTATCTATCTATATCTATCTATGTATCAATCTAGCTAGCTAGCTATCATCTATCTATCTATCTGTCTATCACATCTATCTATCATCTATCTCTATATCTATCATCTATATCTATCTATCAATCTATTGATCAATCTATCATCTATCTGTCACAATGTCTACTCACTCTAAAGGAATTTGCAATGTAATTGAGGGAGGCTAACTAATAACTATAATTTAAGCCCCTACATAGTAAGTGCTATAATAGTACCAGGAAGAAAGGGCTCCATAGCACACAAGAGAAAGGAATTAATTCCAATTTGGGAGTCTTGAAAGCTTTATGGTGGAAATCACATTTGATCCAGCAGTGAAAAGACAGGAGGACTGGAGAGAATGGGCAAAGAGATTTATTAGCTCATTTAAAAAATCCTTACTAAGAGGCTACCATTTTCCAGACAGTACACTGAGCACTGGGGATGCAATGGGAAGCAAAAGCAGACACACCCCTAAACTCATGAAGCTCTCAATCTAGTAGAAGCCTCAGACTGGAATCCGATAATCACACAAGTACATGTAAAATTCGAGCTGGGTCAGGCAACAGTGGAGAGATTTGTAGTGCTATGACAGCATGTGTTAGGAAAGTAAACCTAATGCAGGAGGCAGGGAAGATATCTTGAGGAAGAGGCAAATAAGGAGAAATCTGAAGACTAAGTAAAAGTGAGAATGTTCCTTGCAGCATTGTTGGTAATAAATAAAAAGGTAGAACAACCCAATTACTCACAAGGATGATAAAATAAACCATCACGTGGCCATTTAGTGGAATACTATCCAGCTATTAGAAAGGAGGTACAACCATGGAAACAAGTTGAACATGTGTTGCCAAATTGTACAATACTATATTTTATAGAATTCCATTTATGTTAAGAATGTTCCATATGTACAGAAAAAGTTGGATATATACACATACATATATACACATCTGTATCTATCTATCTAATCTATTTATCTATTGATTGTTTGCTGTGGGAATCATAGCAGATTTTCACTTTCTACCATAAATATTTCTGTAATGTTTGAAGTTTGTATAACTCTGTATTATGTTTATAATCATAAAAAAATAGAAGTATTTTTAAAACTGTGGTCTAGGTCTTACAATTGGCACAGGGGCTGAAGGGCCCACACACATATACACACATACAGATATGTAGTAATTATGGATAATTCTGATATTGATTTATAAGTCACATCAAATGATATTTTAAAATAGACATTAAATGATGTGTTCTGGGAATATTTACCATTATCATTAATGATTCTGAACTAATGGAACAAAAAGCATAACCTTGACAATGCCACCAAGTTTCGATTCAGCCCTGCTGGAAGGAGAGCAATTAGCTGACTTCTTGAGATCTCCGTCCTTCTCACCAGTTTCCTAAGGATTGTAGCTTGTAAAGCAAGGTGTTTTGTTCAAGGGTTAAAAACATTCTGTAGGTTTTTATTTGTAAAAACAGAGGTTCAGGGAACTGTGGACCTTAGGAAGTTACCAGTTCCCCACACTTCAAAATTGCCAAGAGTTTGTTAAAACAATCATATGGCATTGCTATATGGTTCTCAACTTTTCGTGTGTGCAGCAATTAGTGTTGAGCTTGTAAATATGAGCATTCTCAGGTTTCACTTTGGATTTGCTGAGTCAGAATTTCTCGGGGAGGCCTGGGATCTGCGTTTTAACACTTTGGTGGTTCTGCTTGGAGTGACCCTAAACCCGACTTGAAGGAAGACAGTCCTCGTTGGATCAGCCAGTCAAGCTCCGCCTTGACAAAGAGGGTGTTTCTGGCTTGAGATGAGAAAAATCCCAGAACAAGAAATCCTCTTCTCCTTCCTAATAGATTTTGATTAGTGGATGAAAGGAGAATCTGAAGCCAATTAGTGAAAATGCTTTTCTTCTTCCCATTTCCTTAGATTTTCTGAAAGAGAAGACATCTTTATAAGAGTTGTTTTAGCCCATTATTCATCTTTTGTTTTCTTAGTTTCTATTAATTAGAAACCAGTCCTTTCTCAATGGATATAATCAGTGCCTTCATGTTCTCCGGACAGTAGAATGGTCCATCTCCGCCCACAGGTGCAGGGCGATGTTACAGAGAATCAGGTGGGGGTGGGGGTGGAGGGTCTGTGTGGGGGGAGGGGAAATGTGTGATTTGGAGGGAGAGTCCTGTCCTGTCAATCAAGGGGAAACGCTGTCCTTTCTTGGTCTTATATTGATGATCATCAGTGACATAGTCACTACTATAATCATTTCGTAGAGGAGACCATTGCCACACTGTAAATATACCTGTTTCTGAAATTTAAATTTCATGTTCTCTTAGAGGAAGAACATTCATGGTTGAGAATATTTGGTAGAGAATTTATAAAAAAAAAATTAGACCATTACACATATGATAATAGAAATATTCTTTGTATTTAATTCAAAATGATATTTATACAATTGTATTATAAATTGTATTTAATGCAAAATCCTACCATCTGTGAATTTCAGAGCATAGATTCAATCAATTAATTTTTGTTACTGTAAATCACTTTCTTTCTCTCTCTGCTTTTCTCTCTCTTTGTCGTTCTCTCTCCACCTCCCTCCCTCCCTCTCTTTTTTAACAAATACTCAGCAAGGCAATGGGAAATATTACCATCCTTTTTAGAAGGCCTTGATTTCCCATCCTGATGAAAAATTAACAGGCTTGAGATAGTATAATTAATATAAATGATAGCTTTTTTCCTCTTCTAAAATAATTAGGTATTTCTAATCCCTGCAGTAAATCTCCAATAAATATTTCAAAATAGCATGGTTTATTTGGCCTGATTCTAAAAGTAGTATGTATTCATTTTTAAAAATTAAAAAATTCAGGGAAGTAGATAAATAAAGTAGATGTCATCATTTATCTCACTTCCTAGGAACCACAGTTAACAATTTAGTGCATTTCCTTCCAATCTCTTTTATGAATATACATGAAATTATAACTATTTTGGATCACAAAATATACACAGTTATATACACAATTATGTTTTTAACTATTTTTACTTATAATGCCAAGAACATTTTACCAAGTAATTAAGTATTCTTTGAAAATGAAATATTAAAATGACTCTCCAGTTTCTCACCATATGGAACTACCATGATTAAATAACTTTCATCCTGTTGTTGGACTTTTCAGTAGCTTTCAAATATTTTCTAATAAAAAAATAGGATGGAAAATATTTTCTTGGTTGATCTCAGCGCTCTGTTTGGAGAGGGAATTGTCTTTGCCCAGGAGATGACCATGGTGAGCGACTTCTAGTCATCAAAGAACTTTAAGAACGGGAATAGCAAATCCAATTTTAAGTTGTTTGTATTGCTGTGACTTAAAACAATCTCCCTGACCCCAACCCATGAGCATGAACCGCACACCTTTGTACTGTGTGAGAGGTTTGTGGGGGAACCGAGAGGACTTGAGTTGGGGCGGTGCGGCGTGGAAAGAGGAAAACACAATGAGTCATGAATGAGATCAAGTGTCCAGAAGTGAACAGAAGTGACAGGGGGAATGTAAGTGCCCAGGAATTTGCAGAAGCATCAGAGGAGGGCACTGTGCTTCCCTGAGGACAAGGAACTAAAGGCTCGGCCAATTTTATTTTAATTTTAAAAGGTCAAGATGATCTCAGCTGACATCTATGAAATAAATAACACTGACAACATAAGCACACAGTTGGAGTTTGTTTTTTGATCTGTTGGGGAGTTTTTTTTGTTTTCTAATAGAGGAGATTTTAACACACATATATCTGTTAGCTCATTTCATGCTTTCAGTTAAAAAAACGCTATTTATAAAAATATGCTTTAGTTTCATTTTTAAATTTTGCTTTAGCCATAAGGGCTATGTTTACTTTGCCCTTTATACTCTAGAGTGACTTGGAAGTCACGTATTGTCGTAGGTCAGGTTCCCCAGGAAATAGGTGGAGATTTGCCTGCAGAAAGTTTGCTGGAAAGCACACTCAGGATCAGCATCTTGGTGTGAGGGATGTAGGACTAGGCTGAGGGAGAAGCTGAATTGCAATGCTGTTGCAACGGAGGCTTCAGCCTAACCTACATGGAGCTCTGAGAATAGGATGGCCCTTCTAGAATATTCCAAATTGAAGTGTGGGCATCGGAGTGGGAGGGTTGGCAGGTGGCTTGGCATTTATACTCCTGCATTGGCCAGTTGTGGAGGCCGGCTCCCCCGGGCGAGGGGTCATGTGGTCATGTCCTAGGGGCAAGGAACCTCCTCCAGCTGAGGGCACTTCCTGTGGAGAGACATAGCCTTGAGGCTTCAGCACGCAACACTCCCAGCAGCTGGGGGAATGAATGCCTTGGTTCTGAAGAAGGCATCTGGGTGGTGCCCACAGTGCTCTTCACACATAGCTTACTATTTTTCTACTAGCATTTACCTATAAATTAAAAATACCTGGACTTTTTTCTCATTTTACTGCCAATAATTACATTATATTTTAGTGGAAAGAATTATTGACCTGCTTTTGGGTCAGATGAAAAATTTAGCAGGATTCTATTTCTTCACTTCCTAGTTTTGGTTGATACAATTGGGCATTTTGGACAGACATAATTAACATCACGTTATTTGTCTGCAATGTTTATCTTGTCTTTAAGGATTATTTTTGTTATTAGTATTACATTTTGTAACCATTCCAACATCTTTATAGATTGAAGTGCTTCAACTCACAAAAGCTAAATATTAATTTTCTCCTCTGCCTCGATGTGAATGAACGGACGAAAGGCCTAGAGCTGAGGAGAATTATATCTGCTTTGCTGCTAACCCCAAAGCCAACATTCCCTAATGGGCATCCATATTGCAAAGTTAATATTTAAAAAATCTGATCATGGAGGTTTGCATTCTGGAGGCCTGATTTTTTCCCCTTTTGGTCTCACAGGAAGGTGACTTGGGGTCCTAACCAACACATTTAGTTAATAACTATGGCAGATTCAAGTTCTTCCAATCTGCGAGGTGACGGCAGCAACAGGCAAGAGACCAGAATCACATTCTCTGTGATCTGTCCACTCATCACACTTTTTGTGTTTAATTCTACCAGCTTGGATGAACTTGAGAAAAGCACCTTGATCCTTGGGAATGCATCAGAAATACACCACAGTGTGATTATCAGCATGGCTCATGCAAGATTTTGAGTTGGACCAAGATGGACTCTGGAAACCACAAGTGAAAACCAGCTTCTGCACCCTATCATGACGTCTCGTACAATATCAGCTTTTCAACCAATTGCTGAATCTATTATCACATCCATTCCGCCATTCCTTCACATGGGAAGTGCTGGGAAGAGTGGAGGGACACTAGATGGGATCAGAAGAACGATTCAGAGCATGAACATTCTTGTATGGATGGTAAACCAGGGATTTTGCATGTTACCCCCTGATAATGAGGTATCTTTCACAAAACATGTATTATTAGAGAAGTCTAAGGCATGGGCCGTCAGAAATGGGACTCCAGTGGAATTTAAGACAGTGAACAGGTGAGTAGGCATATCAGTAATAATTTTGATTTATTTTACTGTGGGAGTTTTAGCTACTTGACTGTGAATTGAAGGGAATTGGGATGGAGCTGATGGGGCTCTGTATCATGCAATCTGGTGACATCATTCTCGAGGTTTTGGGAACACTGGCATGACCCTGTAGGTCTAGGATCTATTGTTGCAGGCTAAGTTAGATATGGTTCAAAATAGGGATGAGACCCTGTATTTAGTAAAATGCTACATTTTAGGTCAGCAGTAAGGCTTTTTTTGAATCCTTGTTGCCTATTGAGATTTAAACTCCTCAGGCTTCCATTATTTTGTCTGGCAAATATATAAATAACCTTGCATAGACAATGTCTTTAATATGGTTCTATTTTTTCAATTGTTATATGTGGGCACTGTTCATATCTGTGAATGTTCATTTTATATCAAATGTTTAAAAGTTAGTTTTAATATTGTATATTCTTTACTCTCTAATTAGATAAGAAGTTATAAAAATTTCCATAGATATTTTTTTCCCCAAAGCCAATCTGCTTTATTACTGAAGCTGTTCTTTTACTGACTAGAAGTCCACAAATAGACCTTTCTTTGGAGCTCATGACAAGAAGTATGGTGCCCATGCAGATTTTTTTGTCTGTCCTTAGAATGTCCTTTTCTATTTCCATGTGAATCTCATTGCATAAGGATTGAAGTAATTAATTAGCCAATTTGTAAGTAATTCTTTCTGACAAGCTAGCCACCTTCCTTCAGCAAAAGTGTAAAATGAGCAATCTAGGGGACATGTATTAAATTCACTAATTAAATTAAACACAAAACCAAGGACTTCTAGGAATCATGTTTCTCTTGTCAAGCAAATAGACATTTAATAATTAATAATTACATTGCAGTCAATCATTTAATTGTCAATAGTGCCCAATTTTAAGGGTAAATTTATAAAACGACATTCAATATCAAATGTACTTGTATGGTAAAGCCTGAATATTTCTACCATTAGAGTTTTGGATGACAATTTCTCCAGGAAATTATCAATGAGGAAGTTTTTCTGGAGTTATAAGCTTCTCCTAAATCTTTCTAAATCTTGGAAGAGAGAATATCCTGATGAATGTATTATGCATATTAATATCCTGGGCTATATTGGTGGTGTGACAAGAATGTCACCTGCCACTTCAGAAAGATGTCACACAGGAGGATAATTATTGTGACCTGTCCCCACTGCAGAGGAAGCATAACCTGGGGTTGGTTATACAGTCAAATAGATCCCATGTGATGGCAATTGAAGGCTACTGCCAGGTTCTCTGCCTCTAGGAGTAGGGGCTTCCTGTGGAAGAGTCACCCTTTCTATTTTGCCTGATACACATTTATGTTCGATGAAAACAGTGGTGAAGGCCAGCTCCAATGGCCTAGTGGTTAAGTTTGGTGCACTTCACTTTGGCAGCCTGGGTTCGGTTCTTGGGCGTGGACCTATACCACTCGTCTGTCAGTGGCCATGCTGTGGCAGTGGCTCACATGCAAAAAGAGGAAGATTGGTAGCAGATGTTAGCTGTGAGCGAATCTTCCTCAGCAAAAAAAAGACAAAAACAAAAACAAAAAAAACCTGGCAAATGGTTAAATCTGCAAGTGGGTTTTGAATATATACATCTAAAAATCAGGATGGAGGTTTGAGTTGGCACTACATAGTTCAGTGTAATGATTTCCCAAGGAGTGTGAGTAAAGTGCAAAGAGAAGATGTTTAGGTGGTGGCCTGAGGAATACTCATGCTCTAGTGGTGGGGAAAGAAGAGCGTATGAAGGAAACTGCATGTAGCTGGGCAGAGAGGGAGAGCACAGAGTGGAGCGTGGCCACAGAATCCAAGGGAGGAGATGCTGCTACTTCAGGCTTTGAAGTGGGGTGGAGAAGGAGGAGGAATAAGCAGGTGTGTGAGGGTGGGAAAGGGAACTTGAGACAAATGTGCTTAGATCTGGGTCTGAGTCACCTCCACAAGGAGCATCTCCTTCCTTTCCTGGAGGACAGGCTAGCCCACCCACGGGCCCAAGGTATATCACAGCTTGAAGCATCAGAGACAACCTTCTCAGGGGATATGGACAGATCCTATGTTGCATGTGAGGTTAAAATAAGAATAACTCAGACTGCAAAGCCAAGTTTTGAATGAGAGAAACAACTAATCAGAGGAACAGCAGTGAGGACAATGTGTACCAGAACTGGAGCCGAGGAGCCCTGGGCTCTGACAGTAACAGGCGCCGCCCTGGACAATGCAGCTACTATGACTGTCCATCACCAACGTGGCTGAGCTCCAATCCCCTAGTGTAGCTCTTTTCATCCAGAAAGGCCTCTGGTAGGAAGCAAAGTCTGGTAAGTGGGGAGAAATAGAAGCTGAAATGCAAATCAGTGAGTGGAAAAAAAAAGAAGAGAAACCAAAAGTTTCCAACTGAAAACCAAACAACTTCCTTTATTTCAAGTTCCACAGTAAGTGGAATATTATTATATCCTAGTAGGGAAATCTGAAATAGAAGTGCTAGACAAGTAGAATATTTAACCTAAGAGGAACATGTTGACAACAGAGGACTTATTGCATACTACTTCTACATTCTAAGAGCTATTTTTTTTTTTGGTGAGGAAGATTGGCCCTGAGCTAATATCTGTTGCCAATCTTCCTCTTTTTGCTTGAGGAAGATTGGTTCTGAGCTAACATCTGTGCCAGTCTTCCTCTATTTTGTATGTTGGACGCTGCCAAAGTATGGTTTCATGAGCAGTGTAGGTCTGCACCCAGGATCTGAACCTATGAATCCCAGGCCACTGAAATGGAGCCCGCAAACTTAACCACTATGCTACTGGATCAGCCCTCTAAGAGCTAATTTTAAAGAAAATTATCCTTTCCTGAGATTAAGTTATGAATTAGATGGTAAATTAATATTTATATAGATTCACACAAAGAATAATGCTGGTCATGCACCATTCATTCATTTATTGCTTTAAGGAATATTGATTGATTGTCTACCTTGCTCTTGACACTGTGCTGTGCGCTGGGAATAACACTGGTGAGCCGGGCCAACTGTGGTCCCTGTGCTCACAGAGCTCCCCCTAGCTAGGGAAGAAAGATGTTAGTCAATCACACCAATAATTGTAAAATTGAAACCATACTAGAGGATATTTTATAGTAGGGAGACTTGACTTAGAGCCACACGAGAAGTCTTTAAGGAGTGTTTAGAATCAATATGTGGGTGAGGAAGAAAGAGAGGTTAAGGGTGATTCTTAGATATCTGGCTTATATGACAGGAAAGATGGGAGTGTCTCTTGCTGAGATGAGGGAAGTAGAAGAGGACCATAGATTACTGGATGGGAAGATCAAGAATTTAATTCTGAAACTGTAGATGTACCTTTGAGACATCCACCTGGAGATGACAAGTTGGCAGGTAGATAAATGGGTCTGAAGCTCTGATGGAATGTCTAGTCTAGAGATATGCATTTGTAAGTCATCTGTGCAAGTCTGTAATTGATGAGAAAGTGTAGGAAGAGAACATAGAGTGAAAAAAAATAAGAGAGGGCTCAGCTCTGTGTGTTGAATATTTAATGGCCTGGTATAGGAGGATGAGTGTGTGAAGGTGAGGTGGCAGCCAGAGAGGTAAGGAGAAGACAAGAAGAGTCCCGTGTCACCCAAGCCTAGGAAAGCGCATGTTTGAAACAACGAGGCTGTGATCAGCAGTGTTATTACTGCTGTGCGGTGGAGTGAGGTGAAGACTGTGAGGTGCCCATTGAATCTAGGGATATGAAGGTCGTTGTGACCCTAGCAAGATCAGTTTAACGGAGAACTGAGTGGAAGTCAGAATGAGAAGTGAGGGGGTATGTGGGAAATGGAGGGAGGAGGAGGAGGCGGTGAGGATAGGAAACGAGAAAGCTAGAGAAGTGGTTGAGTGGGCATGAGAGGCTGAGTACGTGGGAGGTCCTTAGGTGTGCACAAAAAGATTCTGCTAAGAGAGAGATTCTACTTGAGGGAGAAGAGTTACTACAGAGTGTAAGGCTCCTGAGGAGATGGGCAGAGAAGGGATCCAGAGCCCAGGTAGGGAGACAGTTATGAATGTTTGGTATCCAGATGATGAAAGAGTCCTCACGTTACAGCTTCTATTTTCTTTGTACTATGGCAGGCATGTTTTCTACTGAGATGGAGGGAGGAACAAAAGTGTTTGTGCATGTTGTGTGGGCAGCTGTCAGCAAAGGTGGGGAGGAGCTTTGTGAAAGGCAGGAGAGTGAGTTAATCAGAGAAATGTAGTAAGTGGATTCATCTGAGATTAGCTTTTCTGCATTTATAGTAAAACCAACCTGCTCTATTGTGTGACTTTCTTCAGAAGGGTTCAGCTGCTGGGGGCCAGATGTAGATTGCTGGGATTGCCAGGGGTGAGATTTTACTAGACAAGGGAAACAAAAAAGCTAAAAGGGCAAGGGAGTATAGAGTATTTGTGGAAGTGTGATAAAATTGCTGAACCATAGGCTCTGCTAGACAAAGATGGAAGTCAAGGTGGGAGAAGGTCGATGCACTGGGAGACTGATGCTGGAGCAATGAACCCGAGGTCCTGATGAGGCTGAAGAACTGGCTCAATCAGGGTGGGGAGCAGTGGTGTGCGGAGGATGTTTGCACTAGTGATTCTGGAGGTGGAGGAGTTGTGGGTGATGGCAAGACCCAACGCATGTGCACTGGAGTAGATGACTTGGAGTAGAGAGAACTAATGGATATGAGAACTTGAGAAGCGAGGGGCCATTTTGTCAAATGGATTGTCATGTGTGCCTTGAAACTAGTGGGATGATGGCAGGGCTTGTAGGCCAGATGCCAAGACTTTGATAAGTAACAGGGAAGTGAGTGACCGGGAATCTGGTAGAAGAAATTGACAAGAAGGATAGTAGAGCTGAAAACCATGAAGCCTCAAAAAAGTGGGATTTTTTTGCAAGAGGAAACAATGGCAGTGGATGGAAGTAGAAATGAGGAGCAGAGAGGGCAGCAGCCTACCTCCTGGTACTCAAGTATGTGTGAGGGGAGGGGAGAAAGGTGAGGGTAACAGGAAGAAGTGTCCTTGGGGGCAAGCGAGTTTCAGTTGAGGCCGGGTGAATGAAGGAAGGTCAGGGAGAGCTGAGGAGTCGGGAGACTTTCTCTGATGGCAAAGGCGAGGGGGCTGGGAGGTGGGCGAGTGGCAGGGCTCTAGGTCAGGTCCCAGAAGTACAGAGCACTCTTGTTATGACACAGACGGGAGATAGAACGCTACTATAGATCAGGAAAAGGAAAATGCCTTAAAAATCATAAGAAAAAGAAACTGTGAGCTACTGATCCCCACCACTGTTGAACTAATTCAAACCAAGAAGAACAGGGCCCCCAAATAGGTCTCTGACCCCTGAAGCAAAGGAGACATTCAACTTAGAGAAGAATTTATCTAACTAGGATTTGAACCCCACTTGAGACAACTCTCTTCACATTTAAGCCCAAATATTCATATTCCAGCTAAAAATAGTTTGTTCGTTTCCTGGTGAAAATAAAGAATAACTGAATAAAATATATATATATACAAGCTTGCCAGTTGAAGATGCCAATCTAATCACCTCTTGCCTTTCTCTTCTGTAGACTGAACAATGTCAGTCTCTTACCTTTTTGGATAGGTCTTATTTCCTAATCCTGGTTGAGTTTAGGGATAGAATGTTCCCCAAGTTCTTGGTATCGTTCTAAGTATGGAACTCAGGAATGGACACAATGCTCCAGGAAAAGGTTGGCTAATTCCGAGTATAAAGAGAGGATGATCTCACCGTTCCTCCAGTCGCTTGTTTGTGCATCTTGACACTGTGCAATTTTTAAAAAGCTGGTCTTATGACTGATTCCAGCTTATCTATTTTCATTGCTGGCTCCGATTTAGACATCCTCGATGAGAAGTAGCCAGTCACTTCTCATCTTCTATTTGTGTACTTCATTTCCCGCCCCTGAATGCACTACCCTGCATTTATCTTCAGTGAACTTAAAAAAAACATTCTGACCACTTCTCTAATTTAGTAAAGTTATTTTAAATTTTGCTCTTCACCAGCAAGCTGGTGCTGGCCTTCCCACTCCTCCAGGGAGGAAGTGACTAATGAGCTCCAAGTTTCCTTCACACCAACGCTGTGTTGGAGGGCATCTGTTTGCAAACACTTTCAGCCTGCATTTTTATCTGCTATTCTTGTGCTTCTTCTCTCTGCAGGGGACGCTTCCTGTGTCTGTCGTGCCTTTATCGTCTTCCCTCTGACCTTTATCAATGTTTCAAGTCTTAGGTCAAACTTTTGTAGATGTTAACGTCAAAGAAAGCTATCTCTAAGTTAGTATGTGCAGACAACAAGAACTTGATTTTTTAGCTTTGAAATCAGCATCTTGATTAGTATTCTTTTTTAAGTTCTTGTATATGTTGTGTATCTGAGGGCCTATTTTGCCCCCCAGGGGTATGTGAGCCTGTGAGATGTCTGGTTCTAATTTAAAAAAAAAATTGTTTTAAGGAGCCACATTGGTTTATAACATTGTATAATGGTTCTAATTTTTAACCCAACCATTGCACGGAACAATGGCATGTTAAGCATCGATTGAAAGAAAAGAGTGATTGAAGAGTCCGGGAATGCTGGAAAGGATGTACCTCGGCATGCACAACTCCTCCCTTAGGAAGAATTAATCTCTTCTTGTCTGACACAATGGATGGTGCTTTCCCTCTCTCTTCCTTTCCTCTCAGCCTCCTAATTCCTTTGTTAAGGTTATTACAAACATTTGCATTGAAATCTTGTTCCTCCTATGAAACTGTAGGCCTGCTGAGGAAAGGGATGGTGACAAATTTATTTCTATTTCACTCACAGTACCTTACATAATGTCTTACAACAGTCAGTACTCAATAAATATTTGTCAACTGAGTGAACAATGAAAGGACATGTACAATTTAGGAGAGTTCAGTTACAAGTTGGATTTTGTTTTGGCAAAGTCATTTAATTTTAATCAAACTCTTTCTTCTTTCTAATCAGAGCTTTAACTAGTTGATTTAAGTGCTAAAAAGAATGAAAAAATTGTAAGAAATCTAGAAATAAAGATATTTTTGTAGAAGAGGAGAAACCCTTGTGGATTTTCTTTAAAAATCACTCATGAGGGGCTGATCCCATGGCGTAGTGGTTAATTTCAGTGCGTTCCACTTTGGTGGCCCAGGTTCATGGATTCGGATCCCTGGCATGGACCTATACTACTCATCAGCCATCTTGTGGTGGTGACCCACATACAAAATAGAGGAAGTTTGGCACAGATATTAGCTCAGGACAAATCTTCCTCAGCAAAAACAAAAACAAAATCACACATGAATTTTCATAAGTGAATGTGAGAGGAGGTCATGTGTTCACTCGCCCTTCTCAAATCTGGACAAAATGTTTGGAAGTGTCCAGCAGGCAGCTCCAACAGTTCCTATAATAGCAAATCAGTGAGAACTGTATGCCTGGATCCTATTACCTCCAAACAATCTGATTATGAGCAGAAAAAAGCACATGCAAGCAAATATTTCTGGATAAAGCATACATTAAAAGTGAACAAGACCATTTAGGAAAAATTAGATTGAATTAAACATATAAATCGGATACTTTGTTAGACTGTCACCACACATGCAGAATTATCTAGATGAGGCTAAGAAAGCTACTGTCTGCGATAATGATTATTGTAGGTTCTATTAATTTCTGTTGATAAATAACCTTTTATGTGTCAGGCAGTCTGCTGCATGGGGCCCAAAAGGATGTAGCAGCATCATAGGACTATTCATGTTTACAGCTTGGCATTTTCTGTACAGAATTTATAAAAAGTCTTAGCTAATGTAAAATGAATCTTTAACATTTTGCTGAGAACAAAATGGCAACATATTAAAAATAATCATCTGCTCAACTACCTATTCTAACGCAGTTTGCTATATTAACTAAAGGTCAGCTTCTGTGCTCACGTTTCTCATGTTATGTGGAATGTAGACTAAAAGAAGAAGAAATAAAGATATTGTGAGCCCTGGCCTCCTGCAACACCTTTTGGCAGGATGTGCTGCCTGTTTTGACATTCAAGCTCACCAAGACCCAGTCCTGAGCTTCTCCAATCAGACCTGGGGGAAGCAATAGCCCAAGCCCATTATCTGCTAGAGTCTGGAATGATTTCTGCAATTACAGACGCTGACAGGTCTAGAGAGAAATTTGGAAACCAAGGTACCCATCAAGTTGCGAAACACCTCCACTCTATGGAGAGTTGGACCAGCCTAAAAACATCAACACCACCAAACAAAAGATAAACCCTCCACAAATACTAAATACAACTACTATTGTTTATTGAAATCTCACTCCGTGTTAGGCATTATGCTGAATCCTTCATATATAATATCTCATTTAATTCCTCACCACCACCTTGTTGGGGGCATTATAGTCTCCATTTCATAGATGAAGAAATGCAAGATTGCAGAGGATTAAATGACTTGCCCCAAATCGCCCTGCTGGAAAGTAGTGGTGGTAACATTCCAAACCAGATCTACCTGATGGCCATCCTGGGCCCTTCCTTCTGTCATTCTATGAAGATTGGGCCCACACCTTGGTCCTTTGGCACTGGAGTGAGCCCTGACTTGAACCTCAAACTGCTTGGCAGAAAACTTGAGACCCTGCCCAGTTCTAATCAGTCCCCTCAATCATTTCCCAAAACGTACTTAATGGAAGAGTTGTCCTGCAAGATGATCTGCAGAGAAATGTGTTCTGGGAACAAAAGCATGTGAAAATGCTGCAAATGAAAATTCCCTCTTGGAGAGTCACAATATATAGTAGCATCTTAAAGGCTCAAGGAAGTCTTGTTTTAAAGAAACACTGCCTAACTCAGTGTTTCCCAAACTGATTTGAATACATGAACTCTTTTTATTTGTATGACGTATTAATAACCATGGAAATTTGTATTTTGCAGAACACATCTTGAAAGTGGTGACTCAGAACATTTCCTAGGCTCCCCTCTCAAAAATGGCTCTCTTTTTGGACTCCTGCAATATCCCGATAGTTCTTGTTCTTATATCTTTTTTGATGCTCCACTGCTTGGATCAAACTGGAGTTTGCTGCATTCCTTTGCAAAAAAGGCCTGCTCTCTCTAAAGTGGTTAATTCCCAGACCCAAAGCCATTCAGAGCCCATACCCTTCTCCCTCCCTATGACGTCATGTTGCTGAGGTCCCGATCACAACAAGAATAGATCCAGCTAAGTTACAATGAACAGATGTCGAGATAAAAGAGAAAATCAGGGAAAGATGGTAGAGCATAGGAAAACAGAATGAAAAAGGAGAGAACAGGTGATTTAATTATCTTGTTTGAAAGCTCCATATCCACTCTCTTAGTGACATATGATAATGTATAGAACGTATTTACAAACTTTCCTATTGTTTAACCGTTCCAGAAAGACTTAAGAAACTATGTTTTTGTGTACAGAATTGCAAATTCAAAGTGAGAAAAATTCTCGATCTTCTGCAACAGGGATGTCATTCAGTGCAACAAGTTCTATCATTCAGTTGTGTGGAGCCCAGACTTTCAGTAGAGATAATAATTACCTCATTTATTCATGCAACAAGTATTTGTTAGCACCAGGCTTTTTTCTATGTACTTAAACATATAGGTCAAGAATATTGTGCTTTGGAAGGTGATAAATGCTATGAAAAATCAAATAGAAAAGCTGAATAAAGGCGATTAGATGGTGGGGGAGACGGACAAATTGCGCTGTTAATAGACTGGTGAGATCAGACACGGTGAAATGTGAACACAGATTTGAAGTTGAAGAGGTGAAGTTTTATACACACGTTTTCTTCCTCATCTCTTCCATCCTCTTTTTTTCCTCCTAGGTTTTTATTTTTTTGCCTATACTTCTTTCATTTTTGTTAGTCTTTATTAATAGTCTAATTGTTTTTAAAACATAGATATTCAAACTACAATCATGCTCGGCATAAAGATGTTTGGGTCAACGACAGACCGCATATATGACATGAGATTAGTACCATAAAGCCTAGGTGTGTAGTAGGCTATACCATTTAGGTTTGTGTGAGTACATTCTATGACGTTCACACAATGACAAAATCGCTTAACGATGCATTTATCAGAACATATCCGCGTCATTAAGCGACACACGACTGTATTCAGAAAAATATGAATAAGAAAGCCAAAGTGATCTGAAATCTTACCATGCATTACAATTTTGGTGAAAATTCCACTATATATCTTTATGCATTTGAACATATATACTTGCAATTTTTCAAAAATGGCATCATGCTGTGTACACTACTCTATAACCTGCTTTTCTACTAAATAGTATTTTTTAATGTCATTTTCACGGACTTTAAAAAAACTACGTTCTTGTAGGTACTCCATCACGTTTTAAAAAATCAAAATACTATAAAAATTTTTACATTAAAAAATCTCACTCCTATTTTTGTGCCTATCCACCCTTTTCTCCTCCATAATAGAAACAGGGGAGCTTCTATTATGTATCCTTCCAGTATTACTTTATGTACATACAGCAATTACAGATTTATATTCTTATTTCCCTCCTTCTTACACAAAAGTTATATACTATACTCTGTTTTACACTTTGCTTTTTCACTTAACACTAGGGCGATCTTTCCCACATTAGTACATTGGGGTCCTATTCAACTTCAGGTATTGGTTGTGTGGACGTACCATAGTTTATTAACTGCTTCACTATTGATGGTTATTTGGGCACAGTCAGTCTTAAACATAAGGCGACATGAACTTGAAACAGAATGTGTCTGAAACAAAATTCAAGAGATGACACCAAATTTTTTCCTTGAAATTATAATTAAAGTCAATGTGAAAAAATGTTCTGCAATCTGATGAAGTTATTTATTGCTACTTTAAATATTAGGAGCCCCTGAGCAAATGTTTATGAATGAGAAGATTTGTTCCCTTCATGTTTATTGCCCATGTTATGAGCAGCAAAAATTTGTAATAAAACATTTAAAATAATACTTCATGGGTTTATTCTGTTTTGAATAATCTGTAAGTGTCTATCTGGTCAACATATAATATATATTTCAATACTAATGGTAAAATTAGTTAAAAATTCTGTGTCAAATATTTCTATTGCAAATTTTTTATCAACTTCATTTCCCCAAAGGATAAAAATTAGTCATTGTATGGATTAGTATAAGATTATTCTTCAAAATAGTTTATGTTTTGGGAAAGGTAAATAATGAAAGGTAACATAGAATGAATGAATGAATACCATGTGCCAAGTGCATCCAAAACTTATCTCACGTGATCTTTACAAATCTGTGAGTTACAGCCATAAAAAAATACAAAATTGTGCCATTTGCGACAATGTGGATGGACCTTGAGGATATTATGCTGAGCGAAATAAGTCAGACAGAGAAAGACAAATACTGTATGATTTCACTCATATGTGGAAGATAAACAATAGATAAAGAGAACAGATTAGTGGTTACCAGCGGGGAAGTGGGTGGGGGGAGGGCGAAAGGGGTAAAGGGGCACATATGTACGGTGATGGATAAGAACTAGACTGTTGGTGGTGAACACGATGCGGTCTATACAGAAACTGAAATATAGTGATGTACATTTGAAATTTACACAATGTTGTAAGCCAATATGACCTCAATAAAAAGAAAAATCTGTGAGTTAGACATTATTATCCCTTTTATAGATAAGGAAATGGGGTCAGAGAGGTAACATGCTATGTACAAGGTTACACACCTATTCAGTTTACGAGCCAGGATCCAGCCCTCCGTGTTTTCTCACCCTACAGTCTGTGTGCTTATCGTGCGTTACCCTGACTGTCAGGCAAGCTGATGGTACGTGGCCTGAGACCATTTATTTGTTGACAATTCTTCTCGGATAAATCACTTTCCTTTAAATTAAAAAAAGAAAAATCATTTTGCCATCTTTTAAATTAAGAAAAGAGAAATCATTTAAGGTTTGGCAAGCGAGCCAGGGGCCTAGATCAGCTCTCCCTTTTTTTGGCCTCAGGAATAAAGCAGCTCTGACAATCAGTGAAACATATTAGATGTATCTAAGAGGTCTCGGTGTCTAAAATTTAATAGTGGGGAAACACGTTTTTGTAGACAAACCATTGCCCCGTACAAAGATAAAGGTAGAAAGAAACAGAGAAAATCACTCTTGAGCACAATCTTAGCTTCTTCTACAGAGAAACCAGATCTGGAGAGATAGGGGTGTCACCGAATACAAGAAAGGAAAAGAAAAATGGGGTAATTAGAACCGTATCTCCAGTTTCGTATAGCACAACCATATTATAACAGGTCCCTATTGACAGAAATACGCTATCATCTCCTGCTGGGGGTTGTCGCTTGACACAATATGTTTTATAGAATTATATTGAAAAAGAATTAAAAGGGGGGGATGTCTTGTGATTCACGTATCAGAAAAATCTTGAGTATAAGGTAGCTCATCCTCTCATCCTCTTCTCTAGGTTGTTGATGTGTTTTGTGAGATGTTTGTGCACTGAGACTTTCCTTCCCATACCATTGGCCCATCTTCCTCTTTCTCTCAGAATTGGAGAAGTAATTCGGATTTGAGAGTTTCCATTGTGAAGTAACTCTGGTCAGGGAAACTGTGAATGCTCTCTGTGCCTAATCAAGTCAGGGCTTCGTTTGCAGGAAATAAAGTTAAAATGATGTTAATGGAAAAATAAAAATTTTTTATGAGTAGGACAGGTTCAGAAAGAAATTGATTCTCTTGGGTGGTGAGAATTGTTTGATTTCAGATATTCTGGGAGAGGACCGACTGACCCAGAGTGAAGGCACCCTCCCAGACACCTGTCCCAGCATATCCAACTCGATAGGCATTCAAACATTTCAGTCAAGAACTGCTTCAACTTTCATGGATTCCTGTGTGTATTCACTTCAGAGCAGGTCCAGGGAGGTGACATCTGGACAGATAGAGGAGGCACATCCTATTCACCTCGGTTAGTGATGAGCAGAGGCAGCAAGCCCGTCTGGGCCGTGAAGCACATGGACCTGACAGAAATGCTATAGCTGGAGAAAGGAAAATGTCTTTTCCCCAAATTTCCTCTTCTCAGAGGAGAGCTGGAGTTACTCACCAGAAGACCAAAATAAGGTATCCATCACAGGCTTACATATGTGTAAAAATATTTTTTTGATAAAAAATAATGGAAAATTTGGCATTGGAGATATTAGTCACTTATATGTTGTCTATTCTTGATAAATCTTCTTGGCACATATCAATAAAATAATGAAAATTCAAAATAGGGATTACCTCTGTGGAAGGGAATGAAATCTACAAAGGAGTACAAATAGGCCTTTAAACGTATCTGTTAAATTTTATGTCTTTAAAAATAATCTGAAGCAAGTGTGATGAACTTAAACATTCAGTAAGCTGGATGGTTTGCTCCTGGATGTTTAATGAATTTCACTCTGTGTTTTTCTGATGGTTTGAAATATTTTATGTGGCAAATATGTATTGGCTTGCTCAGCATCCATACCAATCTCCTTCTGGTGTGCTTCCCTGAGCTCAAAGGCCGGAAAGCTAAAAACATGACTCTCTTCCAGCTGGGGTCCCAGGTACAATTTAGGCTCCAGCAACACAAAACTCAATGGAACTGATGTAATTGAGGAGAGAGGCTGGAGGGAGGCATCTATTTGTGGTGGAGGTTTCCCAACATAGCCGAGGTGGCACATTTTAAAGCTAGCAGGTTCTTTCAGACCATGCTGTGGGGAGGGTAAAACCAAGCAGAGGACCAGCAGAGAGAGAGATCCAGAAATGTGTAAAGCTGCAGAGGGGTGCCCTTGAGTCTGTGGCTGAATGCTAAGCTCTACACGCGTAAAATGAAATGCCACAGACGGGCAAAGAACGATGACTATAAGCTGAGCAATTCCCAGGGTTCATGTGGGGCTGGAACACATTCAGGTCCTGACTGGCGAGAATGCAGAGACCTCACTGAACGCTTGGGGCAGTGGAAAGAGATCCCGGAAGGATCACCTTTTAGTAGTAGGATGAAATTAGCCCTTGATTCAAGACTATTCGAGACGCATCTGAAAAAAGCTTATAAACAAGCCTCAAAAGGGCCAAATAGATTTGCAAGTAACTTAACTGCCAGCCAAAACAGAGTTCAACACCCTTTGCAGGGAGAAAAAAATTCAGGTACACAACAACATAATATTCACAATGTCCAGCATGCAATTAAAAAATCAGTCAATATAGAAAAAAAGAGAAAAAAAAAAGATACAGAAATGACAGCAGTGATGGAATCAGCAGAAAAAGCCTTTAAAATAGCTATTATAAATATGTTCAAGTGTCTAAGGCAAAGTAAGGACATAATGAGGAGAAAAAAAGATATTCAAAAAGAACAAAATGGAACTCTCTAGAGGTGAAAAATATAATATCTGAAATAAAAATTTCATTGGATGGGATTAGGAGGAGATTAGACATACAGAAAAAGAAAAGATGAGTGAACTTAAAAACATTACAGAAGAAATCACCCAAATTGAAGCAAAAAGAGGGAAAAAAGGATGAAAAAAAGAATAGAGCCTTAGCAGCCTAGAGGACAATCAATGTCATGTGGTCTGGATATGTAGCTGGAGAGAAGGAGAGGAGAAAGGAGAAAACAAGTCATCTGAAAAAAAAAATGTTTGAAGAAATAGTAGCTCCCAATTTGCCAAATCAAATGAAAAAAAAATTGCAACCAAATTGTGGAGAAACAGTGATAAACATATAATGTTAAAAGCAGGATGGGGAGAAGGAGTGGGAAGACGTTACACACGGGAGGAAAGAATAATGACTGACTTCTCATCAGAAACAATGCAAGCTAGAAGAGGGGACAACGTTTCTAAAGTGGTGAAAGGTGGAAAAAAGTCAACCTAGAATTCTATATCTCGCAAAAAAAAATCCTTCAAAAAGACAGACAAAAATATAGAAATTTTCAGGCAAACAAAAAACTGAGAAAATTTATGGTCAGCAAAGCTACACTATGAAAAATGATAAAGAAAGTTGGTTCTTTGGGCCAACTTTGGGCCCAAGATGATTGGGTTCTTTGGGCCAAGATGATTCCTGATAAAAACTCAGATCTACATAATGGAATGAAAATACCAGAAGTAGTAAATATGTGGGTAAATGTGAATGACATTTTTTCTCATTTTAAAATTATTATTTAAATAATTGACTATGCAAATTAAAATTAATGTGGTTTTTTATTAGATGTAGAAGTAGGGTGTATGATGACAGTAGAGCAAAGGGCAGAGGGAGTAAGTGGAACCATGCTCTATGTGAAGTGGTATAATATTATTGGAAGGTGGACAGTGGTGAGTTAAACATGGATACTATAAATCCTTGAGCAGTGATAACGTTAGAGAGCTGGGTGAGGTATCTGGGAACTCTACGTCCTCCCTCTGTATCGTTTCTATAAGTCAAAAATTATTTTAAAATAAAAAGTTAAAAAGAAACAATATAAACTATATATACTTTTAAAATGGGTGCATTTTATTTTATGTTATTTATATCTCAATAAAGTTGACTTAATAAAGATGCCACCAGGGATCCAGTTATGTCTCTTCTCTGTGCGTCATGGAATCAACTTCATTTTCAAATTGGTTCCCATTACAGTCTCAAGACATCTGCCAGCCACAACTGGGACTGCTAGTTTCATTATGTCTATCAGAGGAGAGAGCAAGCACCTTATAGGAGGCTCCTGTAATTCTTTCACAGAGAGTCTCAAAATATCTCTTTTTGTGTCTCACTGCACCCATTGGATCACTTGCCTACCCCTGAACCAAGTACTTTGGCCTGGAAAATAGGATACCTTGGTTGACTAAAGCCATCAGAGCCCACCCTGGAGTTGGGGGTGGGGTTAGTCACATCTAACCCCTCTATTGGGAAAGCTGGGGTCTTCTTAGAACAGTGGTAAGATGGAATGTGTGCTGGGGAGCCAGCTAACAAACGCCTGGAAGAGATGGCTTCTGGGTTGCTATGAGGACAATATATTTTAAATTCTTAACCTAAGAGACTCTAAAAACTAATTACTGAGCATTACTCAACTATAGCCCTTTCATCAGTCTACTTGCTTTTTCTAATCAGAGAAATTTCCAAGGATTTGGATGGACTTCCACTTATACCATTTAGATCAAGTATTAGATAAACTCCAATCAATGACTTTGATGACTTCCAGAAGATGCACCATTCCATCCTCTTTCCTCCTCCCTCCCCTACTTGACAGTCTTTCTTTCCTTTTTCCTCCCTCTCTCATTTTCTCCACCCATTTTGTTCTGAATACCTTATTTACAATAATACAGGTAGAGAAATCTTTGAGTCAAGTGTAATATCAGATGAAATTTTTTTGATAGTGTTGCTGCTTTCAAAAAATGTTTGTTCTACAGATGCTGAGTCTTGGATTTTTCCAATGGCGATTAAATGTACAGATGATTAGTGTTCCATCTAAAAAGAACAAATGCTCTAACTGTGAGCTCTTTGCAATGGAAGAGTCAGTTTAAGAGTGGGAATTAGACCCCCTGCAAACAGAAGAATGCAATTATAGTGATTCTTTGCTCATCCTTGCTTATGGTACACAATTTTCTCAAACTTCCATTGATAGATGTTTCCCCAGTGACCATCGTGGAAGAAAGTTTTAATTTTCCTAAGCCTTTTGAAGTGCTTCTAGCCTAGACTGACTTTTGGGACACTTTTGGGACAAATTTCGATTTCTCCAGGAATAATATGTAACTAGTTTCAGAGTTTGCCAATAAAATGAATACATGTCCAATAACGTATTATCTCTAGTTACGTTTTGTTAGCATACTATTATACAATTAACCATTTTTAGATTACTATAATAATCAGAAGAGCATATATTTTGATAATGTACTGATTACATGGCCCACAGAATATCGTAATTCTTAAGGAGGTGCTTGCCTCTGAGCGTTTTTTAAATTCACACAGTGGAAAGTCAGCCCATCTCGCTTCTCAGCTGCAAACCACTTAATAAATCCAGAGTGAATTTTTAAAATGCCAGCCCTGCTATATGAAGAGCCTGCTATTGTGCCAGATTCTGCTGATGAAAGAATGTTTTTCACAGCTTGAATACCAATCCTGAAAAAATATCTAACAGAAAACAGAAATATCAGACAACGGGAAAGACATAAATCCAAGAAAGGATGTATTATTTCCCTTAGCTGTAGTGGTCTGGATTAATGAGTGTCTGAATCCTGAGTTTTCAGATTTGTCCATTTTAGAAGGGTTGCTTTTACTATTTTTAACTTTAAAACATTTTATGCTATTCACTGTTATTAATTCACAATTTAGTTGAGTGTTAATTAAAAAAAGGTCAAGTATAATGTTTATGTATTTAACCCAGGTTTACAAATCAAGGTAAGTAATTGTTCTTTTTTTCCCCTAGAATGTAAAATATTCTGTGATATTTCATTGGGAGTTGGAAAACATGCATTAGGTGTGAGTGTGTGAAGCCGGGATCCACAATAACTCACCTCACACCCACAAGGCTGTGAGGTTAGACTCTAGGGCCATGCTCTCCAAGAGAATATAGTGAGATCCACATAGGTAATATCTAATTTTCTAGCAGCCATATCACAAGGCAAAAAGAAATAGGTGAGATTAATTTTAATGATATATTTTATTTAGCCCAATATATCTAAAATACATGATTTCAACATGTAATCAATATAAGAATTACTAATAATATATTTTACATTCTTTTTTTATACTATGTCTTTAAAATCCACGATGTATATTACACTTACAGCATACCTCAATTTGGACCAGCCACATTTCAAGTGCTCAGTGGTCACATGTGGCTGGTGAACACCATGTTGGATGGCACAGCTCTAGATAGATTCGCCATGGATTGGAGATCATCTACTTCTCAGGCTTTTGGAAGACGAATGAGATTGATGGATTCTTAAATGTAAACTTCTTACTGAAGTATAAAACATACAGAAAAAATGCACAGATCATTAATGCGTTTGGATGAGTTTTCCTGAAGATCATAGCTGTTTAACTAGAATCCAGATCATGAGATGGAACATTACAGAATCTCCTTCATGATCCCTTTGGATTTTCTTTTAATATCACAAATATCAAGACCTTGCTTTCCTTGTCCTCCCTCCCTGAAGTGGATCTACTTATGTAACCAGGAAGAGGATATTGCTGACTTGTTGAAAGCCAATCCTTTGGTGCTCAGGGCGTTTCCTTGGCCCTGGGATTATGGACTCTGACAAATATGAAGAAACCCTCACGGGATCATGCCAGGAAAGGAGGCTTGGGAAAGAAGGACATGCCTGACTTCTTGAAAAATTGAGTGTATCTATATTTGCCCTGGCTCTCATTTGGTTTCAAATATAAGGTGACTTAGAGTCAAATAGCTTCTTAATCTGCTTTCTTTCTTCACATGGTCATTAAATGTGAGAGTAGAGTAATGATGAGAAAATAATTCTCAGCTATCTCAATTTCCATGGGATGTTGTGAAGATGATAAACATTTTTCATCATGCAAAGTTTTCTTTTGTGATGAGAAGAAGTGGGTATACAACATATACTCTAGAAATGTTTTACATAACTAGGAGCATGAGAGGCAGAGCAAGCAGCCAAGCATTTAATATATTTTTCAGAAAAAATTTTTGGAAGGCTGTTTCTGAGGTTTATAGATGTGAAGTTTCTACAGCCAGGTTGGTGGGGTTGGGGGAATGCACAGAAAGGGTCAGAGTGAGGGTAAGCATGAATGCGGGGAAGCAAACACGGCCAAGCTATCTCTGCCCTCTCCTTTAGGAGCCTCCCCCTGGGATGGGAGAGCTGCTCAACTTAAAGGCTCTTCCCAAGCAGAGATCAGTCTCATCAACAGCGTAAATCAAAATGGCTCTCCCAGAAAATAGAACGCCTTGCTCCTGCTGTGAGCCTGATGGCTCGCTCTCTCTTCCTTTCTCTTTCTGGCTCTTCCTTCCCAGTAGGGTGCCTTTCTTTGGGGGAAAAAGTATCTGGGCTATTTTCAAGCACCTGACAAATGAAGGTCATAATGACAGCTGGTCAGCCACGTAGCTATTTAAGTGGTTAAAGATAGAAAATGATATTGGCTAAAACCCAGTCTTTCCATAGCATAGTGACTATTTTGTCATACCCTATTCTGAAGAGAGTGAACTCATTTTATAATATTGGCGTTGAGGGAATGAGGCTGAATATTTTACATTATATCACTTGTTCTATTTCATAGAATATGATTTAACCCTTGATGTTTCTCAACATGATGATGAAAAGCCACATCATCATGGAGTCTCAGGGCTTGGCTGGAAAATGGACTGGCAGCACTAGATGAGCCACATGGTTAAACCTCTCTAATTCCTGTGGGAGATCAGAATTGGCTACCCTAAAATGCGTCTCTTTGGCATAAAGATTATTTTGGGCTGGATACTTTTAAGAAACTGCAGACAGGGGAGAAGCTCTGAAAACCAAGTAGAAGTTACCCTTTGTAAGAGACATTTACATTTGTAAGAGAAATCTCCGTTTATAAAGATGTCTCCCTCTCTGTACCAGGAAGAAGAGGGGATGACTTTGTCTCTAGAAACTTATCAGTGCGGAAGGTGAGGACTTAAATCTGCATACTCTTGTTTACTGTGCTTTTCTTGTAATCCCCCATAGCTGACACCTCCAACCCCCAATATCCTCCTTTGCCTATTTAAGAGGAGAATATCCGCCATTTTGTCGAGAGAAACTCAGTTTCCCTGGTCTCTCCCATGTATACATGTTATAAAGCTTTGTTTGATTTTCTCCTGCTATTTGATCTCATGTTAACTTAATTTGTAGCCCAGCCAGAATAGACCCAGAGTGGGTAAAGGATACTCTTCCTCCCCTTCATTCCAAGACTTCTGGAGCGGTTGTTGCTTGATTGAGTACCTCTGGGAAGCTCTTTGGCTAGTTGAGTAATGGCATTAGGACATTCAAGAATAGAATAAGTTAATATAATCTCAATATTTATGTACAAAACAGATCCCCCACCCCCCAAAAAAGAAAACCACAAAACAAAACAATAGGAATTCTGGATTTATTATTTTTTTAATTTCAACTTTATTGAGGTTTAATTGACATACAAAATTGTAAGATATTTATTTATTTATTTATTTTGTGGGGAAGACCAGCCCTGAGCTAACATCTGTTGCCAATCCTCCCCCTTTTGCTGAGGAAGACTGGCCCTGAGCTAACATCGTGCCCATCTTCCTCCACTTTATATGGGACGCCGCCACAGCATGGCTGACAGGCAGTGCGTTGGCGGGCGCCCGGGATCCGAACCCGCGAACCCCGGGCTGCCAAGTGCGGACTAAACCGTTGCGCCACCGGGCAGCCCCAAAATTGTAAGATATTTAAAGTGTACCTTGTAGTGATTTGATATATGTATACATTGTGAGAGGATTCCCCACATCTAGTTAATTAACACATCCATCACCACACAGAAAAGTCAGTGCTAGCTCCATAGTTACTGCTTGTAGTTAGCAAAGGAGTGGAAATCTAGCTCTGTGAAGGCAGTTTTCAACAGCAGAAGGAATTTGATCTCCAGATAAGCCCCAGACAATGCCTAAAACCTACCCATCTCCATTACAACCATCCCTAAATTCCAGCTTGAAGAGTAAGGAGGAAAAAGAGGGAAAAACAGTGACCACATGTGAAAGAAACCATGAAATTCTATTTTCTCTGGCTCTTCCACCTACCTGTGTCCCAACTGAGGCTTTGCTCTCTGATAAAGCTCTAAAAGGTTGATGCGTTTGAGCAGAGTACAAAGTTAAGGTTGTACTAGAGCTTCTCATTGTGCACATTCTCCCTAGGTAAGCTTATCACTCTCATGAATTCAGATACCTTCTGTACACTGACTCCTAGATCTACGTATATGGCACAGACCTTCCCTGACAAACCTGTCTTCTTCCAGTATTCTCTGCCTCAGTGAATGGCACCACCATTCCCTGGTTGTCCAAGTCTGACACTTGGGAGTTATCCATGACACCTCCCACGTCAGTACTCCAACTTCCAATCAATCACCAAATCCTATGGATTCTAGGTCCTGCATATCTTCAATCCATCCATTTCTCTCCACCACCCTTGACTGTACTACCATCACCTTGAAACAGGATTATCTTGTACCAGTCATATCCCTGAAGTGGGTGTAGGGTCTCTCCATGCACATCAAGTAACTATTAAAAACACAAATCTTATTGTCCCTTCTTAAAACTCTTCATAGGCTTCCTGCTTCTCTATGAATAAGCTCCAAAATCTTTAACAGCAGGCATCAGGCTCTGCATGAGCAGACAACTCTTTCTCTTGTCACCCACCTCTGCTCTCCTCACTTTCTGCTGCCCAGCTGTGGTAACCCCTTTCAAGTTCTTCCAATGTGATGCACTTCTTCCTGCCTCAGAGCCTTTGCATATGGTAGTACCTCTACATAGAATACTCTTCTACTTCTAGGAAGACTTCCTTGACCCTTAAGACTAGGTCAGGGCCCACAGTAATGTGTTCTCACTGTTTGCATGGGTAATTATTCTATATCTAGCTTCTTCACTGGTCTGTAAGGGTGATGAGAACAAGTGCCCAGTGTTAGTACATTGCTGGGTGCACAATAGACAACCAATAAATGTTTGTTGAATGAATGAATGAATGAAAACAAAAGTCACTCATTGGTCCCACTAGAACTGGAAGGAAATCACTGAACAGAGGCACAGGGGAGATAAAGAGCTGGGATACAGGCATCCAACTGGCTCAAGTCATCCATGACAACCTCCCACGTCAGTACTTCAATTTCTAATCAATCACCAAATCCTATTGATTCCAGCTCCTGCATATCTTAGATCCACCCACTTCAGCTTGAGGTGAAGGGCACAGTTCTCCAAACTGCAAAGTCTGCCCAAGACTTCTGACCCCAGCCACAAGTTTGGGAGTCCCCAGGGCCATCCTCACTTCAGAATAGCTGGCTACAAATTCAGGGGTCTCCAAGAACTCCCTCAGCTTTGATAATTTGGTAGGATGACTCACAGAACTCAGGAAAGTACTATATGTATGATTTCACTTTTATTATAGCAAAGGATACAACTCAGAATCAGCCAAAGGAAGAGATGCATAGGGCAGAATCTGGGACTGAGAGGGCTCCAAACTCAAACCTTCTATGTCCTCAGGGATGCATTACTCTCCCGGTGTCTATGTGTGGCAGTACACACATGGAGTGTTGTCAACCTAAGAAGCTCACCCAAGCTTTGGTGTCCAAAGATGTTAGGGAGGCTTCATTAAGTAGGCATGACTGATTGAATCATGACCCACACAGTTAACCTGAATCTCCAGTCCTCTCTCCTTCTTGGAGGTAAGACTTGTATCAAGTCAAAGTCCCACCTCTCTAATCACATGATTGGTCTTTATGGTGTGGCCAGAACTCACTTTAAGACTATTGGTGTAGGCAGGGCCCCTACACTGAGTCATGTCTTAGCATAACCTATCAAGTGGCCACCATGAGTCATCTCATTAGCATAAACTATTAGATGTAGTCTGAGGGCCTACTGTGAATAACAACACATTCCTATTGAAATTACTCAGAAAATCCCAAGAGTGTAAAGATTAACTCCCAGGAGCAGGGAACAAAGGCCAGACCTCTCTTTGAGCAAAGTTAATTCATTACTATACAGCATCTTAGAACTGGCAGATTGGTGCCCAGGACAGACAGACTGCATTCTCTTGCTAACTGTATATATAAGGCCAAAGGCCAAGAAAAAGCAGATTAGGGAGGTTTTAGTTTTCAAATGCCCTCAACACACTTTATTTTGTCTTTGGTTACTTAAACTCCATGGTATAATTTCCTTCCAAGAATGTAAAAGGCAGATTGACAAGGAAGATCTATTACCAGATACAGACGTGAGAGACGACACTCCCAAACAATGACCACTATAGTAGTGTTTAGTTAAACCAAGGATTACAGTAATTTTACCTTGCCTTTTCCTGGTGATTTATAATTTATAAAATGCTTCATATACCTTATCCCTTGGATTGTTAGTCATAGTGTAAAAAGAGTATAAACAAATAATTCAAAAACTGAGTGACAATTAACAGAGCAAAAAAGATTATTCAACTTAATTCATTTGGCAAGAAAAAGAAATAAAAGGTATCCAAATTGGAAAGGAAGAAGTAAAACTCTCACTGTGGATGACATGATCCTATATATAGAAAAACATAAAGAATCCACTAGAAAACTATTAGAAATAATCAACAACTACAGCAAAATTGCAGGGTACAAAATCCACTTACAAAAATCAGTTGCATTTCTATACACTAATAACAAACTAGAAGAAAGAGAAGTCAAGAATACAATCCCATTTACAATCACAACAAAATGAATAAAATATCTAGGAATAAATTTAACAAGGAGGTGAAAGACCTAGACACTGAAAACTATAAGACAGTATTGAAAGAAATTGAAGAAGACATAAAGAAATGGAAAGATATTCCATGCTCATGGATTGGAAGAATAAACATAGTTAAAATGTCCATATTATCTAAAACAATCTACAGATTCAATGCAATTCCAATCAGAATCCCAATGACATTCTTCACAGAAATAGAACAAAGAATCCTAAAATTTATATGAAACAACAAAAGACCCCAAATAGCCAAAGCAATCCTGAGAAAAAAGAACAAAGCTGGAAACATCACAATCCCTGACTTCAAAATATGCTCCAAAGCTATAGCAATCAAAACAGCATGGTACTGGCACAAAAAGAGACACAGATCAATGGAACAGAATTGAAAGCCCAGAAATAAAACCACACATCTATGGACAGCTTATCTATGACAAAGGAGCTAAGAACATACAATGGAGAAAGGAAAGTATCTTCAATAAATGGTGTTGAGAAAACTGGACAGCCACATGCAAAAGAATGAAAGTAAATTATTATCTAACACTATAGACAAAAATTAACTCAAAATGGATCAAAGACTTGAAGATAAGACCTGAAACTATAAAACTCCTAGAAGAAAATATAGGCAGTACACTCTTTGACATCAGTCTTAGCAGCATCTTTTCAAATACCATGTCTTCTCAGGCATGGGAAACAAAAGGAAAAATAAATAAGTGGGACTACATCAGACTAAAGAGCTTCTGCAAAATGAAGGAAACAATGAACAAAATGAAAAGACAGCCCACCAACTGGGAGAAAATATTTGCAAATCATATATCCAACAAGGGGTTAATTTCCAAAATATATAAAGAACTCATACAACTCAACAACAGAAAAACCAAACAACCCAATCAAAAAATGGGCAGAGGATATGAATTTTTCCAAAAAAGACATATAGATGGCCAATGGGCACATGAAAAGATGTTCAACATCACTAATATTAGGGAAATGCAAATCAAAACTACAATGAGGGGCCAGCCCCATGGCATAGTGGTTAAGTTCAGTACACTCTGCTTCAGTGGCCCAGGTTCACGGGTTCGGATCCTGGGCACAGACCTACCCACTTATCAGCCATGCTATGGCAGCAACCCACATATAAAGTGGAGGAAGATTGGCACAGATGTTAGCTCAGGGCTAGTCTTCCCCAAGCCAAAAAAAGAGGAAGAAAGGCAACAAATGTTAGCTCAGGGCTAACATTCCTCAGCAAAAAACAAAAAACAACTACAATGAGATATCACCTTACACTCATCAGAATGGCTGTAAATACCAAGACAAAAAATAACAAATGTTGGAGAGGGTGTGGAGAAAAGGGAACCCTCATACAGTGCTGGTGGGAATGCAAACTGGTGCAGCCACTACGGAAAACAGTATAGAGATTTTCCAAAAAGTTAAAAATAGAAATACCATATTATCCAGCTATCCCACCGCTGGGTATTTATCCAAACACTTGGAACCAATAATTCAGAGACTTATGCACCCTTATGTTCATTGCAGCATTATTCACAATAGCCAAGATGTGGAAGCAACCCAAGTGCCCATGAACAGAAGAACGGATAAAAAAAGATGTATATATACACAATAAAATACTGTTCAGCCATAAAAAAAGACAAAATCATCCCATTTGCAACAACATGGGTGGACCTTGAGGCTATGATGTTAAGTGAAATAAGCCAGACAGAGAAAGACAAACACCTCGTGATTTCACTCATATGTGGAAGATAAACAAACACATGGACAGAAAGAACAGATTAGTGGTTACCAGAGAGTTAGGGGACTGGGGGGTGGGTGAAAGGGGTGAAGGGGCACATATATATGGTGATGCATAAAAATTCGATTATTGGGGGTGAGCATGATAGAATCTATACAGAAACTGATAAATAATAGTGTACACCTAAAATTACACAATGTTATAAACCATTATGACCTCACTAAAATAATTGAAAAAAAGAAGAATTAAGTTGTGCTAGAATTCATTTTTCCAGCACAGCAGAAGCATCATTTACATAACAATTGATATGATAATTAAGATTCATCTAGGAACTCTGTTCCATGACAATGCTTTGTTAATATAGTTCAAGATATTCTATGAATTTGAAAGTTCAAAATTTGATAGACAGTAGTTTTTAAAATTTTTTTCTCTAAAATCAAACTTATGTTAGTGTGACATGAAAAAATTAAGGTAAAGCAGATAATAAAATTTTTTTCTCAGAAGGAAGCTATTTTCCATTTAAGCAGAATATTTGCCCCCTTTTCCCTAAATAGGTAGAAATTTTACCATGTCTCTTTTTGAGAATGTGTGAGTTTACTTTTGACATTATGCCAGTCTACCTACCAGTAATTTTCAGATGCAGAAAGTTATGCCCTCACCCTTTGTTCCTTTAAATTTTCTATATTGAAACCTTTCACAAATTCATACTGACCAAACTAAGGAGACTTATCTCCTTATATTTTTCTAATCCTTTTAAAAAATGGTTCCAGGTACTTAAAAAAAAGTAATAAAGGAGTCTCATTCATGATAGTAGATTAAGCTTTATTGTACACATCCCAACCCCTAGAAGTTTGGGAGCAGTTGAAGAGCAAAAACTAGAGACACTTCTAAAATATGGAAAGAAGACAGGTTCAAATTTTTAAAACCATAGCTGGAAATGTAAGAACTGCTTTAAAGACTTTTTATGAATTAATAGATGTATTCCAGTGTATCAGTTAGGGAAGTAGAGAAGCAGGACCTATAGGGGATATATATATATCCTCTATATACAGAGAGATTTGCTACAGGGAATTGGCTTACCCACTTGCACAATTGTGGGAGCTAGTTAAGCAGTCTCTGTGAAGCTGTTGTCTCTGCACTTGATGCTGGAGCTTGAAGCCTGTAGGGCAGGCAGTCAGGCAGAAAGATCACAAGCAGGATGAAACTCACAAACACAAGCTGGAACTCCATGAGGAGAGACTGATACCTTTGCCCATTCTTGTTATCTCTGACATTGGTGACAAGGGTGTCCTGCAGAAGCCAGTCCCTGTATCATAAGGCTAAACATGCAAATCTAGCTCAGGGATCAGAGAAGAAAAAGGATGATCCAGGGGAAGGTAGAACAATTGCAGGCCTAGCTACAACTGCTTCATGCCTATGAGATGCATTAACAGATCAGTAGCAACATGTGTGAGCATCCTAACCAGAGACATACAAGAAAAGGAGTTCTGAGAAATGTAGTTCACCCTAGTTAAGTTGGCACATTACAGAGCCATCATATTCAGGAAGAAGAAAAATATATCCAAGAGGAAGAAGTAGAATGCAAGAAACAAAATAAAGAAATCAGTGAAACATCTTTTCAAATTTGTGTTGATCTCTTTAAATTTAAAAGCAATAAAAAATTGGAAATAATATTTTAGAAGAATTCAACATGTGAAACACCAGGAGTAAGGCAGGTAGGAGTAAGGGGAAAGGAAAAAACAAAAGGTTGCTAAGATTCTGCTATGATTCAGGGAAAGATACAGCTAGTGATTAATTCCAACCAAAAAAAAATAATAAGTTTAAGGACTCATTTTTAAATTATGAAAGCAAGAATAAAAACTTTCTCAGAAAATCAAAAGCTGAGAAAATTTATTGCTTACATAAATGCACTATAAGAATTGCTAAAAACAAGTTCTACTGATGGACCATGATACTAGATGGAAACTTAAATTTACACAACTGAATAAAGAGTGCTGGTAAAGGCAAATATGTAGGTAAATATAAAATACTTATTTCTCATTTTTACATATCTATAAAAGACAATTGACTGCTTAAAGCAAAAAAATATAATGCTTTATGTGTTTATAACATATATAGAAGTAAAATGCATTATAATAGCACAAAGGATGGAAGATGGGGAATTAGTTTATACTGTTGTAAGTTTATTATATTATACATGCACTGGTGCAATATTATTTGATGGTAGAATGTGATAAGTAAAGATGAATGTTGCAAACTCTAGAAAAACTCCCTGGTCCTCTCAAACAACAAAAACAAATGAAAGAAATATAGCTCTAATGTCAAGCCAAAAGAAAAAATACAGAGGAATACTAAAAAATACTCAATCCAAAAGAAGTAAGAAAAAAAGGGAGAAAGAGAACATATGAGACAAATAGAAACCAAACAGCAAGATGGCAGATTTAAATCCAACTATAACAGAAATTACATTAATTGTAAATGGTCTAAACACTCCAACTAAAAGACAAAGTCTATCAGATAGGATAAAATGACAAAAGATAACTATACGTTTACTGAAAGAGATACATTTTAAATATAAAGACACTGAAATGTTGAATGTTAATTGATAAAAGATAAACATAAATGATAACAAAAGAAAACTGGCATGGCTATATCGATATAATCTTCTGGCTTGCATAGTTTCAGAAGAGAAGTCTTGTCTCTATTTTATATTTGTTTCTTTGTATATGTGCCTTTTTTTCTTGCTGCTTTCAGAATTTTCTCTTTATCATAGGTTTTTGGCAATTTGATTATGATGTGTCTTGGTGTATTTTTCTTTTTCTTTTTTATCCTGATTGGGATTTGTTAAGATTCTTGGATCTGTGATTTAAACCTGCCATTAAATTTGAAAAATTGTTGGCCATTATTTCATCAAATATTTTTCTGTCCTCCCTATCCTTCTAGGGCTCCAATTACACATATATAATTATCTATACACATAGAGATAATTAAGGATCTTTCATTATTTTTCCAGCCATTTTTTTATCTCCATATTTTATATTAAAGAGTTTCTATTTGCTATGTCTTCAAGTTCACTGATCTGTTCTTTTGCAGAATCTAATCAGTTGTTAAATCCATCTGGTAAACTTTTTTTTTACAGATTTTGTATTTTTCAGTGCTAGCAGTTACTTTTATATAGTTTCATTTCTTTCCTCGTTATGTTCATGTATTACTTTTACTCCATGGCATATTTGTGATAGCAATTTCATAGTCCTTTTCTACTCACTTCATCATCACTATCATTTTGGGTCTATTTTTATTAAACAATTTATTTTCCTTCAGGATATGAGTCACAGTGTTCTGCATTTTTGTGTATCAAGTCATTTTTTATTGGATGCTGGTTATGAACATTATGTTGTTGAGTATCTGAATTTTTTTAAAAAACTTCTTTTAAAGAGTGTTGAATTTTGTTATGACTGGATCAGCTTGACCCTTGATGCTTATTTATAAGCTTTGTTAAGGTGGGTCTACAGTAGCCTTTACTCAGCACTATTACTGAGTTGTAACCCTTCTATGGTCTCTCCTGAACACTCCAGGTTTTCAATATTGTCTCTCCATTCTAGCTAGTTAAAAAATCAAACATCTCTCAGCCCTGTGTGAGCTCTGGGAATTTTTCAGCTTATAGCTCCTTTGTAAAGCCTCGTGGAGTTCTGCATTGCACACATGCAGTTTAATATTCAGCCCAAAACTCAACAGACTCTTGTGCAGATTTGCAGGTTTCTGGAGCTCTAGCTCTGCACAGTTCTTTTTTTCCCAGCATTCTGCCTTGCAAACTCCATTTACCATGGCATTCCTAAACTCCAACCGCTGTCTCTTCAGCTCAGTGAGACCACTGTGATCTGCTTGGTTCTCCCTCTCTGTGCTACAATCTGGAAAGTGCCTCTAGGCAGAAACCAATGGTGATCATCAGCTTTACCTATTTGTTTCATTTCTCTGAAGTATCAAATTTTAACTGTTTACAGTGTCTAAAAATTGCTGTTTCAAATATTTGGTCCAATTTTCTGGTTGTTTATGGCTAGTTCAGTGCCAGTTACTTTGTCATGGCTGAAAGAAGAAATCTACGTTTTCTCTTGGTTGTATCATTGAGCCAATGAATCACAAGAAAAATGACCTACCTCTGCACTTTTTAGATACATAAGCCAATAAATTTCCTTTTTACTTGAAAACAGTATGAGTTGGATTTTTCTGCTGCCTATAATCAAAATTTGTATCCTAAGTGATACACTATATGCAGACTTGGATTCACAGCCCCAAACTGAAATACTTATTTAGTATTCTATTATTTCTCCCACATTTCCCCCCAAGCTGATCTTTAGCAAAGCAGGCATTGTTCTAACTCTGCTCAGTTACCTTCTATATACATATATTGAGTACCTAAATATAATTCAGACGCTATGCTAGACACTGAGAGTATAAAGATAAAGTTTCTGCTCTCAAGAAGCTAAGTCTACTAAAGGAAATCTATATATAAGCAAATAAAGGCAATACAGTTAGTTGTGGATTGAATTGTGTCCCCAAAAGAAAGGTAGAAGTCCTAACTTCCAATACCTGTGAATGTGATTTTATTTGGAAATAGGGTCTTTGCAGAGGTAATCAAGTTAAGGTGAGGTCATACTGCGTTAGGGTGACCCCTAACACAGAAAGGAGAATGCCGTATGAAGATAGAAACACAGAGACACACAGATGAGAAGGCCACATGAAGGCAGAGATTGGAGTGATGCATCTACAAGCCAAGAAATGCCAAGGATTGCCAGCAACCACCAGAAGCTAGGAAGAGGCTAAGAAAAGACGCTCCACTAAAGCCTTCAGTGAGAGCATGGCCTTGCCTATGCCTTGATTTTGGACTTCTAGTCTCCAGAACTGTGAAAGAATAAATTTCTCTTGTTTTCAGCCACCCAGTTTGTGGTACTTTGTTACAGTAGCCCTAGGAAACTAACACACAGTTTTATACATACGATGGTGGAAGTACATGGTGAAGAAATAGCACAGAGGAAGGAATAAAGCTTCCCCAGAGCTCACATGTACTTGATGCATATTACTAGGTGCTAATCCAGATACTTTACATTGGTCAGGAGAAACCAGAAAGGGAGGGAGAGCACAAAAATATTTGAAGAAATAAGGGTCAAAAATTTTTCAAAATTGATGAAAACTATGAACCCACATATACAAGATTCTCAAGTCTCTAGCTGAAAACCACAAAGATTTCTCATGCACACAAAATTCTTTGTGTTTCTGGGCGACTCTTCAGGGCACCTCCTGTCCAGGTGACGGCTCAGCAGCATCTGCCTCAGATTTTGAGCCAACATCACACCATTCTTGGGATGGCCTCTAGTCAGTGGTGAGCAAGGTAATGGATCACAGACTTAGTCATTTCCACCCAGTGCAGGAATCCTCTGAAGGGCAATCTTTGCTCCAGAGTCCTGTCTTTTGGTGGCAGAGACTACCGTATCTGTGCTGTGGTCTGACAGCTCCCCCTGCCCAGTCCTACTTCCTTCCCTTTTCCTTTGTAACTTTTACTCCACAATAAAATGTTTATCTTCCTAACCACAACTGCTTCCTGCAGAATCCAACTTGTGACCCTCCCCTTCTCCCTCCACCCCACCATCATGGGAGAAATTTGGAAATCGAAGGAAAACAAATTGAGAAAGGTAATATTCCCTGTTTGGCTCACAAAGAGAGATTTCCTGCCAAATTGAGAGTACGTTTTAATGAAAATAGACCCAGATAGAAGGCAAATGTTCTTTTAGCATAGTAAGGGGTATTATTTTGTAAGATATATGGCTAAGTCATAGTGACAGGAGGAATAGGCTGTCTGTGGTCTTAGCTGAGTCAGGGGAAGCCAGCTGCAGTCTATCACTGGAAGGAGAGAGAGGCCAAACTGTCTTGCCCAACACCCAAGAAGCCAGGGCTCTTTTTCTTCTTTCTGAGCCAGGCCACAGCTGGGCAGAGGAAAACCCCCCCACACCCAAATGAGGTCTAGGTCGGCAGATGTTGCAAGCCTGAAAAGAAGCTGGGTATGAGGCTCTTTATCTTGTGGGATTCCCAACATGCCCCCAAACTGGTGCTATAAAGGGATCTTAGCCAGCAAAGTCCCAACCAACAGTGTGCTGATGTGTGCTGCTAGAGGGTGCTTACTGGAACACTTGAGTACTGACCTTTTTATTTTTGCACAGGCTGCTTTTGCCTCCATCCCGGTTCAATGTGGTTTAATCTGAGAAAAAAGTCATGGCAGTGGTTAGGAGGGGGCTGGTCCTGTTCCTGATCCCCTGGTAGGTCACTGTCTGAACTTTTGTACCATCAGGAAGGACAACTTGCCAACCTTGATTTCTCTCTCTCTCTTTTTTTTTTTTTTCTGAGGAAGAGTCACCCAGAGCTAACATCTGTGCCAGTCTCCCTCTATTTTGCATGTGGGTCACTGCTACATACAATGTGTGTGGCTGACGAGTGGTGTAGGTCTGTACCCAGGATCTGAACATGTGAACCAGGGCGGTGGAATCCCAGCCCGCCAAACCTAACCACTCTGCCATGGAGCCAGCACCTTGACTTTTCTTAATGATCCCTCCCCACAGAGGATTGCAAGGGACATCCCTGGTGGGATGAGAAAGTCTCCCCATCATACTGGTGATATAGACATCTGTCTGTGTGTAGAATTTCCTTTCTGCAAACTGGTCTATTTTAATATTGAACCTCAGTAGTTGGCTTATTTTTAAAGTGATTTCCCGAAGTCTACAGGATAAAACTCAACATGCTTTGCATAAGCTCCTTGGGCTTAAGGTGTCTTCCCACAAGATAAAGAGCCTCATTTCCAGCTTTGTCTTCTGTCCCTTCGCACAGGCTCTGTCAGCTCATCCATAACTTTCTTGCAGTCTGCAATGCATTTTGTTAATATTATTTCCTCCATCTAAAAATGAGATCCACTCATTGTCTATCTGGCTAAAATGTAATCATTTCTTTTTTTTTTCCTGTCAAAAATGTGAATTTAATTTATTTATTTACTTATTTTTATTGTGGTAACATTGGTTTATGATATATAAATTTCTGGTGTACATCATTATATTTTGATTTCTATGTAGATTACATCTTGTTCACCACCCTAAGACTAATTACCATCCATCACCACACATGTGCCTAACATCCCTTTCGCCCCGCCCCCCCCCGTAACCACCAATCCAATCTCTGTCTCTATGTGACTGTTTGTTGTTGTTTTGTAAACATTTCTTGAAATTCAGCTTGTATCGCCCACTCCTTGCAACCATCTCACACTTTTCTTCCTTCTCTCCTGAATCTGGCAGTGTCCTATCTTTCTGGTCTCCTCTGATCTTTTTTATGTCTAAACATTGAGACTGAGAACTGGTGAGTTACTGATAGAGTTTATATAAAAGACTTGGATTTTGTGGCCACCAATTATCTTTCTTGTAAATATAGTACATCTATTTCTAACCCTGTTCATATGGTCAGATGAATTGAAGTAGAAAATATCTGTGAAACAATAGTTTTTAAGTAAAGTACCTTATTAAAATAAAGCACTGGTATAAATATCCTAATTGCTATGTTCTTTAGTATATATTCCTGAAAAGGGGGGCCTTATATTTTAGTTCATGAACTATGTAGATGGGCCAAAATCTCAACAGAGGAGTGAGGTAGAAATTTACGTAATTGAAAGTAATTTTTCAATAGAGTCTTCTTGGTATTATCAAAATTTTGCTTCTGAAGCTATTAGTCTAATTAAGGACTAAATTTCCAGTTCCAGGGATGGAGTTTGGGCAAAACACAGTAAATTTTGTTGCCCCTCCCATCTCCTGAGACACAGAGGGGGAAAGCAAGAGAGGTCTTTGCTGACATAGGGAGTTCAGCATCAGAGTTTCCTACCATTTTGGGTAGGGTAAGTGCCCACTCTCCGTAGAGAGGTGGGGATAGATGTGTTTCTGAAATGCACAGGTTTCTAAGGAGCTAGAATCTTCCTCCACTGGTTGGAGCAGAAGAACGCTGGCATTGGTGTTCTCAGCAGCAGCAGAATGGCCTGGCTGCGCATCCTGTCACCTCAGATTGCTCCTACAGGTGAGGACCATGAACTCTGGTTTATGGAGCCAACTGGATACACCCATGGTTTTGTCAAGCCTGACAGGGCATTCTGGGTACAGGCTGCCCAGATATGAATTACCATTATTCTTTTTTGCTTTATCTTTCCATTTATAAATTATTATTTTTATCTTTCAATGGGTAGTATAATCACATGTTACGTAAAAGGTATCAAATGTTATACCCTGAAGAGTAAGTCTCCTTCCTACCCTTGCTCTGTAACTGACCAGTTCTCCCCGCAGACGCCACAACTGTTATTACCTGCCTGTGTGTCTTCCACAGGTTTTTCTCCACAAATAGTAGCATAATGTTCACACTGGTATGCACCCTATTTTTTCACTTAATATCTTTTGAATTTATTCCAAATCAATACACATATGTCATTCTCTTTTTTAACAACTGCATATTATTCTATTGGTCAATAAACCATCATTTATTTAATCAACCCCCTCTTAAGGGACATTTATGTTAATTTTGTTCCCTTGAAATTGCTAATAATGCTAGAATGGACATCCTCTTTTTTTTTTTTAGCTTTCTTGAGCTACAATTGACAAATAAAATTGGAATATATTAAAAGTGTACAATGTGATGACTTGATGTACACATACATTGTGAAAGGATTCCCCCATCGAGTTAACACATTCATCTCACATATTTACCTTTTTGTGTGTGTGTGTGTGAGAGAGCACTTAATTCTACTCTCTTAGCAAATTTCAATTATACAATGCAGTGTTATCAACTATACTCACCATTTTATATGTTAGATCATCAGACCTTATTCATCTTATACTGAAAGTTTATATCCTTTTACCAACTTCTCTCTATTTTCCCCACCCTGTAGCTCCTGGCAACCACTTTTCTACTCTCTGTTTCTATGACTTTGACTTTTCTTTTTTTTTAAGATTCCACATATAAATGACACCATACAGTATTTGTTTTTCTCTGTCTGGACTATTTCACTTAGGATAATGCTCTCAAGGTCCATCCATGTTGTCACAAATGATAGGATTTCCTTCTTTTTCTAAGGCTGAATAATATTCCATTGTGTATATATACCACATTTTCTTGATCCCTTCATCCATTGGTGGTCACTTAGGTTGTTTCCATACCTTGACTATTGTGAATAAAGCTGCAATGAACATGGGAGTACCACATATCTCTTTGAGATAATAATTTCATTTCTTTTGGATGTATACCCAGAAGTGGGATTGCTGGATCATATGGTAGTTCTATTTTTAATTTTTTGACCCCTCATACTGTTTTCCATAGTGATTGCACCAGTTTACATTGCCATCAACAATGTATAAGAGTTCCCATTTCCCCACATCCTCACCGGTATGTGTTATCTCTTGTTTTATTCATAACAGACATCCTAACAGTTGTGGGGTGATATTTTGTGATTTAGATTTGTATCTCCCTGATGATTAGTGATGTTCAGCACCTTCTTGAGTGCCTGTTGGCCATTTGTGTGTCTTCTTTGGGGAAATGTCTAGTCAGGTATTTTGTCTATTTTTTAATTGGGTTATTTGTTTAAAAAAATTGTTTTTATTGATGTCATAATAGTTTATAACATTGTGAAATTTGGTTGTACATTATTGTTTGTCAGTCACCATATAGATGCATCCCTTCACCTCTTGTGCCCACCCCCTAACCCCCATCCCCCACCAAACTGTTCTCTCTGTCCATGTGTTAGTTTATCTTCCACATAGGAGTGAAATCATGCAGTGTTTGTCTTTCTCTGTCTGGCTTATTTCGCTTAACATAATACCCTCCAGGTCCATCCATGTTGTTGCAAATGGGATGATTTTGTCTTTTTTATGGCTGAGTAGTATTCCATTGTGTGTATATATATACCACATCTTCTTTATCCAATCATCAGTTGAGGGACACTTGGGTTGCTTCCACTTCTTGGCTATAGTGAATAATGCTGCAACAAACATAGGGGTGTATAAGCCTCTTGGTGAATTAGGATTCCTGTTTCTCCACAACCTCTCCAACATTTGTTATTTTTTGTCTTGGTGATTATAGCCATTCTAACAGGTATAAGGTGATATCTTAGTTTTGATTTTCATTTCCCTGATGATTAGTGATGTTGAACATCTTTTCATGTGCCTGTTGGCCATATGTGTATCTTCTTTGGAAAAATGTCTGTTCATATCCTCTGCCCATTTTTTGATTGGGTTGTTTGTTATTTTGCTGTTTAACTGTGTGAGTTCTTTATATATTATGGAGGTTAACTCCTTGTCAGATATATGCTTTGCAAATATTTTCTCCCAGCTGGTGGATTGTCTTTTCATTTTGATCCTGGTTTCATTTGCCTTGCAGAAGATCTTTAGGCTGATGAAGTCCCACTTGTTTATTTTTTCTTTTGTTTCCCTTGTCCGAGTAGACATGGAATTCGAAAAGATCCCTCTATGATAAATGTCAAAGAGTGTACTGCCTATATTTTCTTCCAGGAGTTTTACCGTTTCAGGTCTTTGATCCATTTTGAGTTAATTTTTTGTGTGGTGAAAGAAGATGGTCTACTTTCATTCTTTTGCATGTGGCTGTCCAGTTTTCCCAGAACCATTTATTGAAGAGACTTTCCTTTCTCCATTGTATCTTCTTAGCTCCTTTGTGGAAGATTAGCTGTCCGTAGATGTGTGGTTTTATTTCTGGGATTTCAATTCTGTTCCATTGATCTACATGTTTGTTTTTGTACGAGTACCATGCTGTTTTGATTACTATAGCTTTCTAGTATATTTTGAAGTCAGGGATTGCAATGCCTCCAGCTTCGTTCTTTTTTCTCAGGATTGCTTTGGCTGGTTGGGGTCTTTTGTTGGCCCATATGAATTTTAGGATTCTTTGTCCTATTTCTGTGAAAGATGTCATTAGGATTCTGGTTGGGATTGCATTCAATCTGTAGATTGCTTTAGGTAGTATGGACATTTTAACTATGTTTATTCTTCCAATCCATGTGCATGGGATATCTTTCCATTTCTTTATGTCATCATTGATTTCTTTCAATAATGTCTTATAGTTTTCATTGTATAGGTCTTTCACCTCCTTGGTTAAATTTATTCCTAGATATTTTATTCTTTTTGTTGTGATTGTAAATGGGATTATATTCTTGAGTTCTCTTTTTGTTAGTTCATTATTAGAGTATAGAAATGCAGCTGATCTTTGTAAGTTGATTTTATACCCTGCAACTTTGCTGTAGTTGATGATTATTTCTAATAGTTTTCCAATGATTCTTTAGGGTTTTCTATATATAAAGTCACGTTGTCTGCAGATGGTGAGAGTTTCACTTTTTTGTTGCCTATTTGGAGTCCTTTTATTCCTATTTGTTGCCTAATTGCTCTGGCCAAAACCTCTAGTACTATGCTGAATAAGAGTGGTGAGAGTGGGCACCCTTGTCTTGTTCCTGTTCTCAGAGGAATGGCTTTCAATTTTTCCCTGTTGAGTATGATGCTGACTGTGGGTTTGTTGTATATGGCCTTTACTATGTTGAGGTACTTTCCTTCTATACCCATTTTGTTGAGAGTTTTTATCGTAAATGGATGTTGGATTTTGTCAAATGCTTTCTCTGCATCTATTGAGAAGATCATGTGGTTTTTATTCCTCACTCTGTTAATGTGGTTTATCACGTTGATTGATTTGTGGATGTTGAACCATCCCTGTGTCCCTGGTATAAATCCCACTTGATCATGGTGTATGATCTTTTTAATGTATTGCTGTATTTGGTTTGCCAATATTTTGTTGAGGATTTTTGCATCTATGTTCATCAGCAATATTGGCCTGTAATTTTCCTTCTTTATATTGTCCTTGTCTGGCTTTGGTATCAGGATGATGTTGGCCCATAGAATGTATTAGGAAATGTTCCATATTCTGCTATTTTTTGGAATAGTTTGAGAAGGGTAGGTATTAAATCTTCTTTGAATGTTTGGTAAAATTCTCCAGTGAAGCCATCTGGTCCTGGACTTTTAGTTTTGGGGAGGTTTTTGATTACTGTTTGAATCTCTTTACTTGTGATTGGTCTAGTCAGATTCTCTATTTCTTTTTGATTCAGTTTTGGGAGGTTGTATGAGTCTAAGAATTTATCTATTTCTTCTAGATTGTCCAACTTGTTGGCATATAGTTTTTTCATAGTATTCTCTTATAATTCTTTGTATTTCTGTGATATTGTAATTTCTCCTCTTTCATTTCTAATTTTATTTATTTGAGCCTTCTCTCTTTTTTTCTTAGTGAGTCTGGCTAAGGGTTTGTCAATTTTGTTTATCTTCTCAAAGAACAAGCTCTTTGTTTCATTGATCCTTTCTACTGATTTTTTTGTTTCAATTTTATTTATTTCTGCTCTAATTTTTATTATTTCCCTCTTTCTGCTGACTTTGGGCTTTGTTTGTTCTTCTTTTTCTAATTCTGTTAGGTGTAGTCTAAGGTTGCTTATTTGGGATTTTTCTAGTTTGTTATGGTGGGACTGTATTGCTATGAATTTCCCTTTCAGGATCACTTTTGCTGCATCCCATATGAGTTGGTATGGTGTATTTTCATTTTCATTTGTCTCCAGATATTTTTTGATTTCTCCTTTAATTTCTTCAATGATCCATTGGTTGTTGCTTAGTCTCCACATGTTTGTCACTTTCCCAGTTTTTTTCTTGTAGTTGATTTCTAGTTTCATAGCATTATGGTCAGAAAAGATGCTTGTTAAGATTTCAATCTTCTTAAATTTATAGAGACTTGCTTTGTTTACCAACATATGGTCTATCCTTGAGAATGTTCCATGCGTGCTTGAGAAGAATGTGTAATCTGTTGTGTTTGGATGGAGTGCTCTCTATATATCTATTAAGTCCATCTCGTCTAGTTTTCATTTCAGTCCACTATTTCCTTATTGACTTTCTGTCTGGATGATCTATCCATTGATGTAAGTGGGATGTTACAATCCCCTACTATTATTGTGTTGTTGTTAATATCTCCTTTTAGGTTTGTTAATAGTTGCTTTATGTACTTTGGTGCTCCTGTGTTGGGTGTACATATATTTATAAGTGATAAGTTTTCTTGGGGAAGTGTCCCTTTTATCAATATATATTGCCCCTCTTTGTCTCTCATTATCCTTTTTATCTTGAAGTCTACTTTGTCTACTTGAAGTCTCTACTTTGTCTGGTATAAGTATGGTGATACCTGCTTTCTTTTGTTTGCCATTAGCTTGAAGCATTGTCTTCCAACATTTCACTTTGAGCCTGTGTTTGTCTTTAGAGCTGAGATGTGTTTCCTGGAGGCAGCATATTGTTGGATCTTGTTTTTCAGTCCATCCCACTACTCTGTGTATTTTGATTGGAGAAGTCAATCTATTTACATTTAGAATGATTATTGATACATGAGGACCGAATGTTGCTCTTTTATTGCTCATTTTCTGGTTCTTTCAGATTTCCTCTGTTTCTTGTCCCATATGTTTCAGACTACCAATTCAGTTTGGTAGTTCTGAATAGTGATTTTCTTAGTTTTCTCTTTATTTATCATATGTGTCTCTGTTCTGATTATTTGTTTAGTGGTTACTGTGAGGTTTATATAAGCATCTTGTAAATGAGATAGTCCATTTTCTGATGGCCTCTTATTTCCTTAGACTAAGTCAATTCCATCTCTTTCCTCTTACCCTTCTAAGTTATTATTGTCAGAACTTATTCCATCTTGTGTTCTGAGTTTGTGTTTAAAGTGATGAGGTTGTATATATTTTTGGTGTTTTCATTCCCTTAGTCTTTGATGTTATAATTAAGTGTTTGCTAACCTATTCTGATAGACAGCTGCAATTTTTCTGATTTTTATCTTTTTGTCTTTCAGAATTTTGAATATATCATTCCACTCTCCCCTAGCCTGTAAAGTTTCTGTTGAGAAATCAGCTGAAAACCTAATAGGAATTCCTTTGTACATTTTTTTTTTGGCTTGCTGCTCTTAATATTTTTTCTTTATCATTGACTTTTGCCAGCTTTACTACTACATACCTTGGGGAGGGTCTTTTCATGTTGATATATTTAGGAGATCTATTGATTTCATTCACTTGTATTTCCAGCTCCTTCTCCAGGTTTGGGAAGTTCTTGGCTATTATTTCTTTGAAGAAGCTCTCTGCTCATTTTTCCCTCTCTTCTCCCTGTGGAATGCCTATAATCCTTATGTTACATTTCCTAATTGAGTTGGATATTTCTCAGAGAATTTCTTCCTTTCTTTTTCATCTTAGTTCTCTCTCCTCCTCCATCTGGAGCATTTCTGCATTCTGATCCTCAATACTGCTAATTCTTTCCTCCATATTGTCAACTCTGTTCTTTAAATATTTCAGATTTTTCTTTTTCTCCTCCATTGTGTTTTTCATTTCCAACATTCCTGACTGGTTTTTCCTTATAGTTTCAATCTCCTTTGTGAAGAAGTTCCTGATTTCATTGACTTGTCTATCAGTATTTTCTTGTAGTTCATTGAGCTTTTTTATGATAGCTATTTTGAATGTCATTTAGGTTATAAATTTCTGTGCCTTCAGGAATGATTTCTGGGTGCTTGCCATTTTCCTTTTGGTCTGGAGATTTAGTATATTTTTGCATACTGCTTGAGGGTTTGGGCTTATTTTTCCTCATTCTGAAAATGTCTGGTTGCAGCTTCCACCTGACACCACTGGGTGGGGGTCAAGAGCTGTGTATTCTGAGCCCACCAGATTCCACAGGTGCTCTGGTCGACTGGCTGTGCTGGTGCTCTGGGGGGAAGGTGGAGGGGCTCTTTCTTTTGCTTATCTGATCCTGGGGGCTTCTCACTCTTCCCTCGCTATCTGCTCTCCTGGGGTGCTAGCTTGATGAAGGCACTCCCACAACAGTTCAGTCCCCCCCAGGTGGGAATTTCCCGCAGGCTGTGAGAGAACATGGAGAGCGACGGTTTTCCCACAGAGGGCGACCCCTCCCCACTCTCTCTCAGAGAGCTGCACAGTCCTGGTCCCAGGGTCTCTGTTGTTGGGGAAGGAGAGGAGTTCTCCTTACCTCCTTCCACTTTTTCTGGGGGGTACCAGCACTTCCACCTTCAGATGTATGGCTGCCTGGGTCTTTCAGATGTCTTTTGTGTTGTGTGAATGTCCTCTGTTGGTATATGAATGTCCTTTTTGCTGTATCTTATAAGGGGAGAGTCTAAGGGGGAAAGCTCCCTCTAACATGAGGCTGATGTCACTCCTTTGGGTTATTTATTTTTTTGCTATTGAGTTGTATCAATTCCTTGTATATTTTGAATATTAACCCATTAACAGATACATGGTTTGCCAATATTTTCTCCCTTTTCATAGGTTTCCTTTTCATTTTGTTGATGGCTTCCTTTGCTGTATAGAAATCTTTTAGTTTGATGTAGTCCCACTTGTTTATTTTTGCTTTTGTTGCCTTTACTTTTGGTGTCAAATACAAAAAATCATTGCCAAGACCAATGTCAAGGAGATTACCTCCTATGTTTTCTTCTGAGAGTTTTACAGTTTCAGGTCATACATTCAAGCCTTTAATCCATTTTGAGTTGATTTTTGTGTATGGTGTATCCACTTTTCCCAATACCACTCTTTGAAGAGACTATCCTTTCCCCACTGAGGATCAGTTTCATATTTGAACAGATTAAAGAGATTTGGCAACTAAATGCATCATGGGATCCTGGACCAGAAAAAGGAGATTAGTGAGCAAACTACTAAAATTCAAATAAAGTCTGGGATTAGTTAATAGCATTGTATCAATATTAATTGCCTATGTCAATAATCTTATGTAAAAGAGGTTATGTAAGAGGTTATATAAAGGGAACAGGGTCAAGTATATTTGGGAACTCTCTGAACTGCTTTTGTCACTTTTGGATAATCTAAAATTACTTTAAAACTAAAAGTTCAAAGAGACAAAGTTTATCAGACTGGATAAAAACAAAGAAAACCCAACTCTATGCTCTTTAAAAGAATCACTCTGCTAATATAAGGGCACTAAAAGTAAAAAATAAGTAAAAAGTTGAAAATAAGATGTACTATGCAGTCATCAATGAAAAGAAACTAAATTATTGGAGCCCCCCGGTGGCATAGCAGTTAAGTTTGCATGCTCCACTTCAGCAGCCTGGGGTTAGCCAGTTTCGATCCTGGGTGAACCTATGCACCACTCATCAAGCCATGCTGAGGCAGCATCCCACATAGAGCAGCTAGAAGGATGTACAACTATGACATACAACTATCTATTGGGACTTTGAGGAGAAAAAAGGAAATAAAAGAAGGAATATTGGCAATAGATGTTAGCTAAGGGCCAATCTTCCTCAGAAAAACAAAAAGAAACTAAATTACCTGGTAATAAAAGAAGTGCTATTACATACAAGGAGGGATATTTCACAATGGTGAAAGGATTGATTCAACAGGAAGACAAAAATCTTAAATTGGTATGTATCTAATACCATAGTTTGAAATAGAAAATACAAAATTTGAAAGTACTAATAAAAGAAAGGAACAAATCACCATTGTGGTTGGAAATATCACAGACCTTTCTTAGTCACTGATGGGGAAAGCAGGCAAAACATCAGTAAGGATAAAAGATGTGAATAGTGAAATTAGCCAATTTTTCCTAGCTGATATATGTAGAATAATGCACCCAACAGCTGCAGAATACACATTCATTTTAAGTGTATGTGGACATTTATCAAAGTAGAACATAACATGGGTCATAAAGTGACTTTTGTCAAGTTTCAAAGGACTGAAATTTATTTCACTTTGACCAAAGTGAAAATAAACTAGAAATCAACAATAATAACATACTTAAAAATGTTTAAAATGTTTGGAAACTAAGCAAGACCATCTTAAGTAACCCATAAGTTAAAGAAAAAAATCACAATAAAAATTTGGAAAATATTGAGCCAGCCCTGATGGCCTAGTGGTTAAAGTTTGGCATGGTCCACTTCAGCAGCCCAGGTTTGGTTCCACATCACTCATCTGTCAGTAGCCACACTATGGTGATGGCTCACATAGAAGAACTAGAAGGACTTTCAACTAGAATATACAACTATGTACTGGGGCTTTGGGGAGGAAAATAAAAGAGGAAGATTGGCAATAGATGTTAACTAAGGGTGAATCTTTCCCAGCCAAAAAAAAAAAAAAATTGGAAAATATTTTAAATTGAATGATAATGAAAATGTGATATATCAAAATTTGTAGGATACAGTTAAAGCAGTGTGCTCTAAATGCATATATTACATTTATTCATTCATACTGGCCTCAAACCAGAAACAACCAAAATATTTATCAACAATAGAAGGAATACATAAAATGGAATAATCATACTGATGAAATAGATTGAACTGCTATAAGCAACAACATGGATGAATCTCAGACATAACATTGAGTGAAAGAAGTTATACTCGAAACGGTACTTGGTGTATGATTCCATTTATATGAAATTCAAAACCCGGCAAAATTATTCATGATGTATAGGACAAAATAAGGGTTACTATTAGAATGTGTTGACTGGGAGGGTACAAGTGAGCCTTCTGCAGTGCTAGAAAGGTTTTATATCTTGATCTAGGTTTGTCATTTCACAGGCATATATGTGTAAAAATCCATCAAGTTACACTTTGCAGTATTTTCCTGTATGTAATTTGTACTTCAATAAATAAGTAAAAAAGAAAATATTTCATAGGGTTAATCCCCCTTCACTATTTTCTTCAGAAGTCTCCTGGCTATCATTGCTTCTTTATTTTGCCATAGTTAGACATCTAGAATCGATGTGGTGGCTGTGGAGGTGTACTGTTAAGCTCTCCTTTCAAGAGAACCTTTGGTGGGAAGGTAAGTGGCTGCTGCTTTCGTGTTCTCTTTGGCCGCTCTTGGCCTGTGACCGGGCATGATGGGGACACTGATCCAGGCCATCACTGTCCACTATGGGGCTCTTCCAATGGGCAGTCTTTGTTCTGGGGATCCCCATCAGCCTGCTGGAGACTTTCTCAGAATTCATTGTGGTCTGAGGCTCTTCCTACCCGATTTTCTCCTTCCCTCTCTCCTTTCACAGGTTCAGTCCTGCATCACGGTCTGAGGGTTCTGTCCACTACTCCAGTTTCCTCTCTGCTTTATCATTCACAGGTGTTTCCCCAATAAATTTCTTGCACATCTAATTCTGTTTTGACATCAACAGGATGGGAAGCCTAGAACTTATAGTCTTTTCTCCTGAATCAACAATACAGCCATTCCTCTCTGGTTTTTGCATCCTCCTGTGGCATGGACAGAGAGCAGAGCCTGGCTCTTCACTGTTCTGTAATCCACAGCCATCTCACCGTCCACCAGATGGAGGGAGACTGAAGGAGACTCCTTGTCTGGGAGAAGGCCTTACCCACCTTTCATTTTTCAGAGATACTCTGCTTTTTCCTTAAAACCCAATTTGCCCTTTTATTGTTTTCACAGTGGACTTTGAAGTACCATTAAGCCCTGGGCTTGGATCATTAGTGACCAAAAAAAAAAAGAATTCCCCATTCTCCAAGGAGATGTTAGCATTCATACTTTCTGAGGTGAAGGGTCTTCCATCCCCTCTATTTTTGCATTCCTTCCTTCTAAGGTAGCTAAAAGAAGAGTAAATATGATGATGATTTCCTTTTAATAAATATTTGTGTTTCTACAAAGAAAATTTATTTCCCATCTAGTGGCTCCCCACTTCCTAACATTGGGACCTAGGTCTCTGCCTGAATTGGGGTCTCAAGAACAGTCAACTATTTCACATAAAACAGCATCTTTCTGAAATGTCATATTTTCTAGGGATACCCAGGGATTAAGTTTAATAAGGTTTTAAAATAGACATAAGTAATGAATTTAATATCTGTTTTGTATCTACCAAAACAATTAATGATTACTTCCCTCCTTAAAAAATGGTGGACTCAATTTATTAAATACGTGAAACTAACCCTTGCAAAAAAGAAGTGCACCTGCAGTCTTCTATGAAATAATAGTGAAAACAAACAAAAACAGCATTCAAAATATAACTAGCAGAAATATGTTAATGGAACTCTCCAAATGAGAGATTCAGGGCCCCAACAACAAGAACCACTGATTTTATGATTTATACGAATAAAGATGTTTAGAGAGAAAATGATTTCTGAAAAATTATGATCACTTTTTATTGCTTTTTCTCTCTGTGATATTATTTCTTTTTTGAGGACCCACTCATATCAGGTTGCTAGAATAAAGGGACCACTAACCCAGCTCTCTTGAATTACATACCAATAAACTGGGGAAATTGATAGGGACAAATGAAATTCTTATGCAAAATATTTTTAATTTGTGTATTCTCAGCACTGTTCTCACGATCATTTGCAACTTGAATTCTGGTTCCATAGTGAATCATTCTGTTTATATGAAAGTTCTTTACACATTCTACTGATGTATTCTTTTTTCTTGTTCTTTTTTTGTGAGGAAGATTGGCCCTGGGCTAACATCCATGCCCATCTTCCTCTACTTTATATGTGGGATGCCTGCCACAGCATGGCTTGATAAGCGGTGCATAGGTCCGCTCCCGGGATCCAAACCTGTGAACCCCAGGCCACCAAAGCAGAGTGCACAAACTTAACAACTACACCACTGGGCCAGCCCCGATACTGATATATTCTTTATTTCAATAGGGTCAACAACTTTATTTTCAGCTCTTATTCCTACTTTACTTACTATATTTGTTATTTTATATACATATAAAATCTTCAAAATTCAGTTCTTTTTCATCTTAAGACATGAAAATCACTATAAATTCTAGATTATAAATATTACTTTAAGGAATTTTGGAATCTTTGCTAATCTTTACTAATGTTTATTAATCTTTACTACAATATAGAGGGGCCAGCACTGTATATAGTAGTTTTGACCATCAAGTAATTTTCTCAACAGTCATCCTACTGGCAAATCCATATTCAGGCTTAAACATATCTCTAAATATTTGCATCAGTTACTTACCCCCCAAAACACTAGAAGTTTTACTTGAGTTGTGGGGCAAATGGTCATGGGAATGGAATTCAGTGGTCTTGCTTTTAAGGTCAAAGTAATAAATGACAGCTGATTATTTTAGCAGATATAGATCATTTCCCTGACTTTGGCCCTTAAGATGAGTTATATCTTGTTTGAAACTATTTGGAGGACCATCTTAGAACCTGTAAATCACAAATTGCAGTACTCAGAACTAGCGGAAGATAGAATTTTTGGTGTGATTTGCTATTGTCCACTCTGGAGAATCAATTAAAATAAAAATTTTGTATTTAGAGAATAGAAACTGAGAATATTTCTCACCACAAAAACTGTAATGTTCTTCAGCAACATTCTTTTGAATAAGTATAAAGCATCCCGACTTTCTATTTGAATTAATTTCTAAGTGCTTAGTAATGCCGAGCTTAGAATGATAGTTTTGACTTGGATTATATTCATTAAGATGCTCAAAAATGTAATGAACATAATCAAAATTGTAAGGCCCACATGAAGTGTAATAATGTGTATGGTCAACATTAATGGATTCAAAGAAAAAAGTCACGAGTGTTTAATTACTCTTAGAATTTGAATGCTAAATAGCAAGACCAGTAGAGCAACACTGGTTTATGCTTACTTTTTCAAGTATGAGGACCAAGTAGTATGCTGTGGCTGCAATAAAAACAAATTGCTTAATAAATGGAATACATGTAGAATTACATCTTCCGCAGAGTTAGGAATGTGTTTATGAGAGACGGAGACTAAAATTGAAGTGAAGAACCCTATTTTAAATAGAAGAAAACAAAATCTCTTTATTTCGATATTTTTTTCTTTTTTGGACTTTTTCCTTATTTCCATATCTCAGCCCCATAGTAAAAATTTAAATTTGATTAATGTGATAGAGGAAATCATTTATATCTAAGAATTTGTTTTGTCACTTAATCTTTCTGTGAACTTGGTCTCAGTCTTCCTTTATTTAATATAAAGATTTCAGAATATTTTATCCCTCTTTAATTTTTTGAGTCTTATAGAAGGGTCATATTTAAAATAAGCCCTACATCCTTGAAATCAACTCTTCAGGGAATTGTTAATTATTATTAATATAATAATTATGTTTCAAGATGCCCTGAAGTTTGAAGTCTAGTCAAAATCAAAGATACACTTTAGGAGACTCTGACCTCTTGTGAGTTATAATTTTCATCAGTGTATATAATTTCATTTAATAATATCATAGATTATACTCTACTTAAAACTAAAAATTATTTCTTTAAATATTTAATAATTAAGACTTTTCCCTGGTAAATATATCTATATGTTATAATTTTTAAAAATACAAACAAACAGGAGCTGGCCTGGTAGCATAGTGGTTAACTTCAGCGTGCTCCACTGTGGTGGCCCGAGTTCACGGGTTTGGATGCTGGGCATGGACCTACACCACACATCCAGTCATGCTGTGGCAGTGATGCATATACAAAAGAGAGGAAGATTGGCACAGATGTTAGCTCAGGGCCAATCTTCCTCACCAAAACAAAAACGGAAACAAAAACACACAAAAAAACAGTGGGGATCTATCACCTCTACTTATTTCAAGATATCACAGTTGATTGTTATGCAGCTTCTTTTGCTTATTTTTTCTATAGTACAGGTACTTGGGTCAAACTTTAGTTAATATTAAGTATTTCCACTTGTTTTTCAAACTTGGTTTACTTGGCATTTCTTAAAATGTGATGGGAAAGGTAGCAATCCTGAGTTGAAAGACTGATAATTCTGCCCCAAATTAGACACAAAACTCCAATAATTTGTGGAAACTAAACTTACTATACCTGAAATGATGCTGCCTTGGAATCAGATCCATGTAGGGTGGCCCAGTCCTTCAAATAAGGAAGGCCTCCCAAATGCAGGCCAAAGAAGCCTCCTTAGGTCAGGATGATAGTCACCACACGCCGTTTGAAAGACTTGAGCTCAGGCCTCCTTTTCCAGCTGGAATCATGTATCAGTCATGATCTAGCCAAAATCTCTGGCCCAGTTTGGTTAAAAAAGCCAAGGAGAGACCAGACCCAGGATCCTGACCTAAATAATACTCTGTGCTCTTGGATTACCGCACAACTAACTACACACTATAGGTGAAGAGAAGACTCAGAGAACCATTCCCTCTACTACCAACAAACTGGTTTTCTTGGGGACCCACAACCACATTATATTCAATATTCTTTATTCTGGTGATTCTGATCTGGATTATATTTTAGGTCAACACGTTTATTCTCAGTTCAAGGGATCCTTCCTTAAACAGACATAATTGTTCAAATTTAAAACAAGCTGAATGCCAGAAGCAAAAGTAGGGGATTCTCTTCATGTCAAGGGGTTGCTCTGACGGCCTTTCCTACTGGATATTCACCAACATGGGTTACACAGTCTACGTAGAGGGGATGGCAATAGCCAGTGGTGGAAGAAGTCATTCTGGGGCATCCTTCACAGAATGAGATGTTATCTCGAAGATATATGCTGTCTCAGACAACCGTTATCACCCAATTTTCTCTTAACCTCACAACCTGTAATCTAGCAAACAAGCAGATATCTCCATAGTGCAATTACAGAAACTGAGTTCAGAGTCAAAAGAACGTAAAAACCAGACTAACAACTGAATGACTGCTCCTCATGGACCCGGTCCACTAAGTTGAGCTGATTTTAAAGACCTGGAATCAAGTTCACAGTGAACGTTGTTTACTTTGAAACTCTATCGTTCAGGATTTTATTACGATCTTGTTTATAGTGTGGATGCCTGTCGTGTGAGGGGATCTTATTTTTTTGCAGTGGGTGCTTGGTAGATTACCCTTTTGAATAGTCAGCTGGGCTCCCCACTGTTTCAGGACCATTTGCAGAACAGAGTCAGTCTCTGGGGCCCTTAATTTTTTTTCTCCCCTGGTACAACAAGACAAATGCACTGAAATCGTGCCAAGATTTTGTTTCAACCATAGCATGAGATAAAGAGGATTTACAGGCAAAGAACTCCCTTGAACAGCAGCCAAAAAAGCAGATAACTTTTAAATAACACAATGTGGTGGAAGAAACGCTCTGTGGCAATTTACTGTTGAGAAAAAGAGCAGCTATTTACAGTAATTGTTGGCAAACTATGGATGCTTAGGCTCTAGAAAAGATGGAAGGTTGCCATGCTGTTTACGGGTTTCCTTACATCGCTAACACTGAATTGAATGTCACAAGCAGAAGTCTTACATTTTTATTGTTTATCTTCAACCAATTTCAATTGATTTATGACAATCAACCATATGACTAATTCAATTTTAATGGAAATGAATTCAAAGAACACATTAAAAGGAACATATTATGATAAATTACCTAATATTATACAGGTGTACCCCCTTACTTTAAGCAAATTTAGATTTATAAAGCAGATAAATAATAGATAATTGCTTTCTTTTACCAAAGGGCTCTTTTCTTTTTCTATGTAAAATGATTCATCCTCAAATTTCTCTAAATAGTGAACTCTCTTAACGTTCTTAAAGTATAATTAGTTTTCAAAAATCCTTTTGAAAAACATATTTTCTGGAACATACCTGCTGAATCAAATGAAGTGGTTATGCAGACTCTCAAGCTGCTAACATGGGAAGAGTTGATGGCATCACATGGTTTAGTTAGCTCCCAAGACCACAGTACTTGTGGGTGGTGCATGGGGGTGACAGTACCCAAGGGCAATGATTTTTAACATACATAATGTGAGGAGACAAAACGTCTCCTAGCCATGGGAATAACTACATAGACTATAGCAAAATCCATGGGAGAAAGATGCTGAGTCTGAAGATTGATAAGAATTCAGATGCAGGAGAAGTGTTGTCCGTGATGGGGCAGAAAAATCCATCAGATTTCTCACCTTCCCTCGTCCTAGTTCATATTCACCCCCAATGTTTTGATAGCTAAGTTAGTGCTCGAGTACCTTAATATCAGGAAAGGAAGTGCACCATTTAAGGAAAGTGGCAATAGCTCTTATTATAAATTGTTTAATAGACTCATTTAATGATCTCTGCATATATGGACAATGTTAAGTTATGGACCAGGACTGTTGGGCACCAAGTCCTGTAGATCTCACAGAACTTCGTGTGGTCAACAAGACTAGAGCAGTGGTTCTCAAACTTTCCCAAGTCATGACACATGCAGAAAATGGTAATATTTATAAGTCTCACTGAAATGAACTGCAGAGGATTTGGAGGAGTCAATATGGGGCTTGGTGAAAAAAAATTATTGCATTTTCTTCATATTACAATTTATGATAAAGAAAAAATAAAAAGTAGTAAAGATATATTAAATACTGAGTTTCTAAAAAAATTACAAATAAAATAGCTTCACATTTTTAAATGAAAAAGTTGCTTGCTTCTGTGAATATTTCTCTCTCTCTTTCTCACACACACACACACGTCTGATTTATAGCTCAAAAGTGCTCTGTGTAATTCCTGATCAAAACCTTTCATATTCTTCATAGTCACTTTGGTCAGAAACTATGTTTACACAAGTAGAGGTGGCAAATAACAAATTATCACTTTGTCTTCAAAGAATGAAAACTGCTTTCTTGCCATTTATCAGATAAAAGATCTTTGATCTTTTAAAATCTTATTTCATAGGTTTATCATTTTTTAAGTATAAAAACTCTCCTGTCTTTGACAAATGCAACAATGAAATGTTTTTGATAATGAATGGATTTTGCATCCTTTAAAATGTTTTCTTACTAAGTATTTCAAAATTTTAATGAAGTTTTTCTTCCAGTACAAAGATGTTGCTCTACTGGTCTTACTAATTCTTTAGTATTCAAATTCTAACACTTACAAAACATCAGCAATGATTTTTTTTTTCTTTGAATCCATTTATGTTGACAGTGCACATTACTATATTTTATGTGGTCCTTCCAATCTTGAATCATGTTCATTAAGAAGCTCAAAATATTAGTTAACACATTTTTTAAGCCAACAAACCAACCTTCAAATTTTGCAAAGTAAGAATCAGTTATACCCACACTTCTACCCATAATTTCAATTTTTCTTTTTGCTCAGAAACTCTTGAGAAAATTTTCATTGGTCATCCTCTTTGATATGAACCAGAAGAGTATTTTTCTGATATTTAATTTTTCACATAAAACTGTAAAGAAGTGTGACTATAGTGGCTTGGATTCACCATTTTGAATTTAATGTAGAATACAGATCCACGGACAATCTGTACACCAACATTTCTCCATAATTAAAACAGCAAGTTCTTTCACTTATAGGGTTTTGGGGGAAAACTATTGATTTAAACCCTTTAATCTTTAATTGATTTAACTTTTAATTGATTAAAGCATCAATATACATGTTTAAGCATTGTTTCTAATATATCTAATTTATTTCAACACATTCATTTAGCACTTTAAATATCTTATCTCAAGGAGTTTGTTATGGTACCTCTTTGCAGAACAAATAATGTTTTCCTGAAGCATTTCTCTTTAGGTAGTCTAACCAGATCTATTATGTGGGCACACTGCATAATGCCTGTGGATTCATCAATCATTTTTTGATTTAACTATCTTCTGGATTGGTGTTACCTCGATGGCACCTCACACATCATAAATGCATCTATTAATGGTACTATTCAAAAGTGACACCTTTTCCATGGCTTTACCTTGCTGGTCTCAAACAGACAATTTTCACATAGGCTGTTAAACTGAATGATTCTGCAACTATATGTGTGACTTGGCTTTAGCTATGAAATTGAGCTTAATGTCATACAGGTGTAACTGATTTCACAAAAGAATTTCATTTTTTATTTTGAGCTTGTGGATACTTTAAGAAGTTCAAATTTTTTTCTCTCAAATATATAAGTTTTGGGGAGTGGAGCTGGCCTGACTTGCTAGGCACTATTGCTTCACTTGATAACTTTTCCATGACAGAAAAAAGAATCAGGCTGAGGAGGAAAAGAATTAATGGAGAACATGTATACTAATTTGAGATAATCCTTATTATTCTGCATGAAAGTGACTGATGCCTCCTGATTCCTTGGCTTTCTTGGCTGGCCATTTCTACACTAATGTTTTCCCCAGCTTTATTGAAATGTAATTGACATATAACATTATATGTTAAGTAAGTTTAAGGTGTACAATGTGATGATTTGATACACATACATATTGTAAAATGATTACCACAATAAGGTTAGTTAACGTATCCTTCACCTCACATAATAACCACTTTGTTGTTGTTGTTATGGTGAGAATATTAAAGCTCTACTCTGATAGAAGATTTCAAGTATACAACACAGCATTGTTAACTATAGTCACCATGCCATACCTTAAATCCTCAGAACTTATTCATCTTATAACTGAAAGTTTGTACACTCTGACCAACATCTCCCTACTTCCCTGACCCCTCAGCCCGTGGCAACCACCATTCTACTTTGTTTCTATGAGTTTGATGTTTTTAGATTCCATATGTAAGTGAGATCACACAGTATTTGTCTTTCTGTCTGACTTATTTTACTCAACATAATGCCCTCGTGGCCCATCTATGTTGTCACAAATGGTGGGATTTCCTTCCTTCTCATGGCTGAACAATATTCCATTGTATATAGATACTCACTTTCTTTACCCATTCATCTATTGATGGACACTTAGGTTGTTTCCATGTCTTGGCTATTGTGACAGTATTGTACAGTATTGTACAGTATTGTTTTGAAAGTCATCTCTGAAGGCTCATTCTAGAAGCTGGTCCTCCAGCCTTCACAACAATGCTATAAATCTCTAATCCCCTGTTAACTAGAACAGATTTTGTTGTCTGCAATGGAACTTCAAATGATATAGTCATTGGAAACAGAAGTGTTTGTTGACCTTGGAAGCTCAAAGATGTAAATGTGGGACTGGTTGTTTGACCTGGTTGAATTTGAAAACAGTAAAGATCTGCTTCTTTTGAGAGGATGTCTTATTAGGAGTCTCCTATGGTCTCCTAGAAAGAAGTACCTCTTGGACCAAGTGGCTACTGCTATAGCACAGTGTGGTGGACAAAAGGACTACAAGGGATATGGGGTAGATGAATTACTTCTAATTATATTTAGCAGTTCTGAGCCAAAAAAATGGCAGGCTTAGAGTTTTAAGATCCCAGTAGGAGCCATGGTTAGAGAACCAGAGAGTTCCTATGACTGCCACACAATGATATCTTATCTTTTGTAACCACAGTCTGAATCTGTAGATTTCTGATGTATAATGTGTGCTGAATTCACAGCTTCACCAGGCTTTTGAAAAGGCCTAGAAGCAATGACCAACCCAGTAGCAATGAGCAACCCTAGTGTTTAGATTATGGTCTCTAAATTTCATTTTCTGCTATAATGAACCTGGGAAGAAAATATTTCCAAGTTATGTATATGATAAATGACCTCTATCCAGAATATATAGAGAACTCTTACAACTCAATAGAAGAAAGACAAGCAAACCAGTTAAAAGTAGGAAAAATATTCTGACAGATATTTCACAAAAGAAGATATAGAAATGGTTAACAAAGACAGAGAATGAACTCATCACCATTAGTCATGAAAGAAATGCAAATTAAAACCAGAAGGAGATACCACTACACACCTAGTAGAATGGCTGAAATTAAAAGGCTTGACAATAACAAGTGTTGTAGAGCATATGAAGCAATTGGATCTCTCACTCATTGCTGGTGGGAATGCAAATATAGCATAGTTCTTTTGGAAAACAATTTGGCAAGTTCTCATAATATCAAACATACACATGGCATAAGACCCAGAAATTCTACTCTTGGGTATTTTCCCAAGAAAGGAGAAACATATGTTCACGTGAAAACCTGTGTATAAATATTTAGAGCAGATTGATTTATAACAGTCCAAAACTGGAAAGAACCCAAATGTCCATCAACCAATGAATGGATGCTGTACATCCATGCCGTGCAATGCTGCTCAGTAATCGAGAGAGACAAGCTACTGATACATGCAACACCATAGACAAATCTCAGAAGCATTATTCTAAATTAAAGAAGCCAGAAACAAAAGGCAGCAGGTTGTATAGTTCCATTGACAAGACATTTTAGAAAATGTGAAATTATAGGGAGAGAAAACAGATCAGTTGTTCCCAGGGAAGTGGGATAGAGGGAGAGGTTTGACTTCAAAGGGGCATGAAGGAAATTTGGGATGATGGAAACGTTCTATATCTTCATTGTGGTAGTGGTTACACAACTGTAAACATTTGTCACAACTCATCCAACTGTATATGTTAAAATAAATAGGACCCCCCAAAATAGACATGCACAGTAAAGACTAAGTCTGTGACAAAAAGAATCAAAACAGCTGTTTTAATTATTTCATGAAAACTCTTTACGATTTGTTATAACACTGTATTTTCAGGATGAGCTGGTACGATGTTATGGTTCAGAACACGGCTATAAGAGTCAAGCTGACTTTGGTTCAAGTCCTGGCTCTGCCATTTATTAGTAGAGTGACCTCATGCCAGTTATTTCATGGGGTTATGTGGGAGATTTAATGATGCACTTTAATCACTTCATAATTGCCTGGCTCATAATGAGCATTCAACAAATGTTAGTTATTCAAAGAACATTAGAAACAGCCTAAGTGGGGAGATACACATATAAATAAATAAATTACAATATCATGTGAAAATAACAGAATAGAGCAAGGGTAACGTACAGTGATGGTACAAAATGAGAATTGTCTCACTACGTCTGGAGAAGCCAGTGAAGACTTTCTGAATGAAGTCATGACCAAAGTAAATTTTGAAAGACGGATAGATGGTTTTCAGGCTGATTAGGAGAGTGAAGGGCATATAATGTCACCATGCACCTGGAGAGTTATGAGCAGTTTGCTATTTTTCTTAAAGTGATTAGAGAAGCTATGGCAGCAGGGAGGAGTCAGCCAGAACAAGTTCTTGAGGGCCAATTTGAGAATCTTGTTGCATCTCATCACATATGTGGTGGAGTGATTGAGAGCCAGAAAGGAGAGAGACAAATTACAAAGATTAATTTGGTCATCCTGGAGAAGACGGATTGAAGCTAGGATGAAGCCAGATGACAGGAGACCTGTCAGAAGGGTTGTTAGATGAAATCGGGTAAAGGATGGTGACATTCTGTACTTGGGCCATGGAAATGGAAATATGAGAATAAATTCAGGAACCTTTGAGGGGGATCCAAACGAAGGAGATATGAAGGAGAATGACTCTACCGTGACTGTCAGACTTCATGTTTGGGTATTTAGGTGGATGCTGGTACCCCTTGATAAATAGAAAAACATGTGTATATCGGGAAAATGATGAGTTTAGGGGGGTAGTGTTGATGTTGAGGTGCCTGTGGCCATCCAGGTGGAGGTGTCTAGGAAGAGGAAGGCTGTGAGCCTAGAGCTCAGTATGGAGAGTCTGATGGGGAGCTATATATATGGCAGTTGAAGTCACAAAAGTAAATAAGGTCACCCTGGAAAGCATATAATATGAGAAGAGGCCCAGGGGCAGATCCCTGAGAAATATCAACATTTAAGACTGTGTAGAAAATATCTTAAATAATAGTCACGAAAGTAGGAAGAGGATCGGGAGCAAGAAGTATCAAGGAAACCAAAGATGGTGTTTCAAGAATGAGGTATCATTGAGAGTGTTCTATGCAGCAGCAATGTCAAGGAAGATGAAGACTAAGAAATACTCAGTGGATTTAGCTAGTTTTAGTGGTGGGACCAAATTAGATCACTATAGTTTGAGAAGTGAATGGAGGTTAAAAATGTGGAAGTGTAAAATGCAGGCTAATTTTTTTTGGAAAGTCATGGACAGGAAGAGAAAGAAAAATAGAATGATAGCTAGAAGGAGATGCTGGTTCAAAGGAGGTGTTTTTTGGTTTTGTTTTTTGTACGAGGCAAAGGAGAGACTTCACAGTATTCGTATACTGAAGGGGAGAAGGCTGACAGAGAGGGCGGGGCTGAAGGTCCAGGAGTGTAATAGTCAAGGTCCAATCAGGAGACAGAAATCACATGTTATCTGACAATAGAAAATTTAATACAGAGAATTGTTAAATTTGCATAAAGCTGTTTATTAGGTAATTTAAAAGGTGAGGCGAGGATATAAAGGCAGATGAAAGTAGCAACTGTAAGAAGCATCTAACACTTTTAGGGCTGGGGGACCAAGGGGAGCAGGTAGGAGACAGAGTTTGAAAAGTGTGAGGGAAATTCAGGAGAGGGGAGAGATTTTTTGCTAAAGTCAAAAAGTATTTTATGAAATGGTCTTTGAGCTGGGCTTAATTAAGTAGAAATGAAAGAATATTACAGGAGTTGCAATGTGACTTGGCAAATTGAAAGTGCTTAGTAAATATTTGTTGAATAGAAATAATGAAGGAACAGAGTGAGCCAAAATATAGAAAATTTGGGGGGAACAGTTTGGCTGGGGTTTGGGTGGTGGGAAATAAGGCTGCACAGATAGAATAGGGATGGGCAGACAGCTTTGAATACCAGGCTAAGAAGTTTAGACTTTATTACAGGAAGCCACTCAAGTTCAAGTAGAGGAGTGACAAGACTAGAGCAATACTTTCTGGAAGGTTGATCTGTCTTGTGGTATGCAGAAAGAACTGGAAGGAGAGAGAAACTGAAGTTATCAGTTAGAAGGCCAAAAATGATGACCTGGATTGGGGTGATGGTCACGATTTAAGAGAGGGAACAGATGGGGACAAAATGTTGAGAGCCAATTGACTTAACTGCTGATTGGAGTTTGGAGGTGGGGGAGGAAGAAGGGAAACTGAGGTTCTAGGCTGGAAGCAATGGGAGAAAGAGGAAAGAAAGGAAGCAGAGGAGGAGGTTTTGAAGGGACATGATAAGTTCTGCGGGGAAAGACCGGCCACGCTAGTGCACGGAAAGCTAGCAATGCAGGTCTGCAGTTGAGCAGAGTGTGGGCAGGAAGTGGCGATTTGGAAGTCGTCTGCACAGAGATCCCGGCGGAGGCCCGTCTTTGGGAGAATAAAACAGCATCTCAGAGGGTGTGAATCCATAGTCAGACTCTGGCCAGAAGCCAAGGCTGCCCTGCCTGCTGATTCACGGTTTTCACCAGGGCTGGCCCTCAGGGACTAGGAAGAGGAGGATTCCCAGTGTCTATCCTGCCCCAAAGCACAGGACTCAGGGAACTGAGGACGCACACAGCTCTTTCCGTACTGACCGCTGTCCCCGGCGGAACAAAGGGCACCGGGAGCTTCCGAGCGCGTGCTCCCACGGCGGAGGCGCGCGCTCTCCTGCGCGCGCAGGCGCGGCCCGGTGTCGCCCAGCAACCAGGGACAACAGTGAGGTAGGAGGCGCGCGCAGACGGCGGCGGGGGCAGTTCGCGAGGTCTGAGGAGCCGCTGTGGGATCTCCCGGCAGGTAAAGGCAGGCACGACTACTTCCGCTGTTTGGAGAGGCCCAGGGCAGAGGCCCCAGCAAAACCTGGGGAAGGAGGGGGTGCCCGGCGGGTCGGGACACCTGGCGCAGCTGAGGGAACACCTTGTGAGGGGTTGTTGTTACCTGCCTACACCCGCAGTGTTGGCCGTGGGTCGGGGCTGTTTCATAAGCATCCCGGCCACCTCCCATTTAACAGGTAACAAAACTGAGACCTCGAGTGGGGATCTGAGTGTCTCAGATTCCATTATTTGACTGTGAGCAACTCAAGAAGTGGGTCCCTACTTGCTCCAGCCCTCCTCCTCCCGTTTAAATCTTCTCGAAATAAATCTCCCATTAGAAAATATTTAAGATCTCATTGGCTGAAAGTTCAGGAAGGAGAAATACAAATGATCGATAAACTCGTGAAAAAAATGTGGCTCTTCTCCAATAATCAAGAAGATGCAAATGTCAAGCAGATTTGTTTTCAGAGCTAGTGCGGTCAAGTTCATACCTTTTCACCCAGTTATTTTACTGCTAGGGATTTATTCTAAAGAAAAGTATGTGGATGAAAATTTTCTGTTTAAGGATGTTCATTGCTGCCTTGTCCATAATTCCAGAAAAATTGGAAATGAATGCTCAATAGTAGGGGACTGGTTAGATAAATAGTGGATTTTAAAATACTGTTTTAAATGACATGATATGCTGATCTATTGGAGATGATTGGAGCAGTAGATGGAGACTGAAATTTCATGAACTTGTCCATTAATTTAAGAATTTAGTAGGAAAATGGTCCCAGGAAAGGAAGTTGAGAATAGGGGATAAAAATCCAGGTAGGATGGTAAAATCACTGTAGAAAACACACAAAAAAGGAACTATATTGAAATGTGATTACCCTGAGCTTATTCTGGATGATTTTTTTTTTTTTTTAGTTCCATATGCCTTTCTTTGTTTTCCAAATTCTCTATAATGAAATGTATTACCTTTATAAGTGGACAGTGGACACAGAACTCTACACTTAAAAATGGTGAAAATGGTAAATTTTATGTTATGTATATTTTGGCACAATAAAAAAAATCAATGCGCAGGTGATAAAATAGTCAAGGAAAACAGGTTTAGTTTGCTTCAAAAAGTCAAAGGGATTTATTTTCTTAATTTGACATCTCTGTAGCTTGAAAGGGAAACAAATCTTTAAAGAATAAAACAATTTATGGTAATTTAGTTGTATCAGGTTGATTTTAAGTGAAATGTCAAATTTACAAAGTTTAAAAAGAACCCTTAGGGTCACCTCTGAGGCTCATTGCCCCTGACCTGTGTCAGCTGTGTGCTTTCTTCCCTCAGTAACTGTTAAACCCAATATGATAATAAAAACACAAACGAAACACTTCGTATTTCACAGTACTGCGTAGGGCCAGCTCTATCACAATAATCCTGTATGTTTAGGCTATTCCAGCCTCTGTACTCTTCAATATACGATTGCTAAAAACTACTACCCTGAAATGGGAAAAAATAAATTCCTTTCAAAATCAGATGACTTAACTTTATGCAGGTGTAATTTAATTGCTTCTTGAACATTATTCACAAGGAATTCTTTTGTAAGTCAAAGGCTGCTATATCTTGGAATTGGCTATAAAGAGCTACGAAATTTCTTTTTCCTAGAAATTAATCATAGGATCGATTTTCATTTGTCTGGAATAGTTTCTGTGTGTCTGCCTGAAAGATTGTAGGCACAAGGTCCAGGGAACTGTGTGCTTTTTAAGCACCTATGAAAAATGTCTGAGATTTGAAAAAAAAAATTGGCTCTAAAATATGAAAAGAAAACTGAAAAATTAATGTTGTGTTTTTTATTAATGTTAAAATTACAGTTGAAAACATTTCCACATTTTGCAAGAATTTCCAGGTGTGCAAAGTGATTGCTGAGTAATTTCAAATGCAGAATTTCAAAACTTTTTATGGTGAAAATTGTATTTAATGGGGGATGTGGGCACATATTAATGTTTTAATATATTGGGTACAGTGTGAGGTAGTACATCACAGAGTAAACTTGCCCAGGCCCTCAAAGATCTTGAAATTTATGTGACCTAAAATTAGGGACCTGGAATGGATGTCTTGCAGAAGTCCTTATGAGTTTCTATGAACATGTGGGTTTTTCACATATATGATAAATTCTGGTCAGTGTCTTTAAAGCTAGAGACACTTTTTGCTTTTGTCCCTTGACAAACCATCTGAACTAACCCTGACATTGTAGGTTCTCTCCAAGGATTTTCTACATCCCAGGATTTCTCTTGAGAAAATAGTAATTTCCTTGAGACTAGAATATACCAAATGAGACTGCTCTAATGCCCAACATAACCCCGCAAACTCTCATCGAAGAAAACTTGAAAGAATTCTGGGGTTATTCTAACAGTCACCAACATCTTGGAAAATTCTCTGGACCCAGGTGGAGTTACTCCTCTGTGGTATACACTATTTCTTTGACTTTTTTCCACACAGGCACGGGCATATGAGGGCAGGTGGAGAAGGGTCTTGTAAGAAGTAACCCCAATTTCCCCAAAATACATCTCTTCAGATTCTCAATTACTTTTCTACTGAGCTATGGTTTATGTTAAAGAAAACTTTGTTATCTGGGAAAATGACACAAATGTTAATTCGGAGTTGGTAGATCTTGGATACCGTTCACAAAATCGTTACTCCCAGGAAAACCAGAGTTAATGATTTTTATAAATATCGAATGCCTGCTATGTTACAAACACTGTTCTAGGTGCTTGGGATGGACCATTGCAAGAAAGCAGACAAAAATCCCTCCCTTTGTGGCAAAACATTCTTGCAGATCTCAAAAGTAACTTGGATTTAGTCTTCCAAGCCCTACATAAGTGAGCTATAAGCATGATAAACTATTTCTTGTTATGTAAGTAAAAGTTATGTCACTAATATATTCTCTTTTCCAAAATGGAAGCCAGGACTGATGTTCAACAATCTCCAAATTGTAGAGTGTGAAATCGAGCTGTAGGTACCATATTTGTACATGTGCGGTAATTTCTACATGTATTGCAGAGTCTCTTTTTAGCTAAAATTTAAAGGAAGAAATAAACCTCCTCCTAAGGAGGTAGGTAACTGAGAGATTTGTACATATATGATGTACAAATGGCGCTTTAACCATTCATTACATCTTTTTCCAGGATGGGTAAAAAGATAAAGAAGGAAGCAGAACCTCCTCCTAAGGATGTGGTAAGTTTCTGATTTGAATTCTAGTAGCACATTAACAACCAGTTTTAAAAATAAATTGTTCAAACAGTTTGGCATGTACCAGTATACACATGATACATGGTGGCAGAAGTCCAAAGTCTGACTAATGATAAGATTAGTCAGAGAAATCTAACATTATATAAACAAACATTTACAACATTGTCCTTACATAATTAGCACAATTAGAGAGTAATTATTAGCTTTTCCAGTATGCGGATGGCATGTTTATAAGCCTAGTTAATGAATAAATAGTTTTGGTTTGTTCTTTTAAATACTTCACATTGACATTTGCCAGTCTGTCATTGACGTTAATTATCCAAGTGAATTTTCAAAAATTACTGGAAGTTATGCGACAGCTATTAAATATGTATATAAGATTGTCTGAAGACGGCCATTTGGACATCAGGAGTCCTGTATTTTCCAATTCTGTGGGGAGAGAAGTCTGGGTGCGTCATTTTTTTCTATTCCAAATGCTTAAGTAATGCATTCCACACAACACAAAGCCCATCTCTGTCTTAAAAGCATGGTTTTAGCTTCTCTCATTAAAGTTTATGAATTTCTGAAAGATTGTGTTAAAAATGGAAAATGACCTTGGGCAATTTTCAGTTTAGAAACTTTTTTTAAATTTTGCTTGAGGAAGATGTGCTCTGAGCTAACATCTGTGCCAATCTTCCTCTATTTTGTATGTGAGCTGCTGCCACAGCATGGCTGCTGATGAGTGGTGTAGGTCTGCGCCCAGGAACCAAACCCAGGCTTCAGAGACAGAGCATGCTGAACTTAACCACTAGGCCATGGGGCTGCCCCTAGAAACTTATTTTGGAACAGACATTTGGTGTGATTTTCTTCAAATAAAATGTGGATGGAAAAAAATGAGTGTAGTTGATAGATAGACTCACAGAATTTTACAGTTTGAAGGAAACTGAGCTTAGTGCAAGGATCTCCCCCAAACACTGGAGCACCGTGTTTATGAATGTGAGCTTCCTCCCAGCTCTGCCTCTCACGAATTGAGTTATTTTGGAGAATTTGCCAAATTTGGCTAAGTTGTTTCAGTTTTTCTTTATCTCTTAAATGAGAATTGTGATGTCCATCTCATTTTGGGTGTTGTGTGAATTAAAATGAAATAAAGCACATAAAGTTCTCAATGCCTGGCGCATAGTTAATACTCAGTAATTAAGATCTATTGTCATGAGAATTCTTTAGACTCTGCCACACACACACACACGCACACACACACCCCCCCCACCACCCCTATGTAACTACTTGTGTATGATCCTTCAATACTGTTGGGAACAAAGGCTACAAAAACACCTGTCTGCCCAGGTGTAGGAAAGCTTTACAGAGGTGGTCACTGTGGTCTCCTGATGTAGTTTCATCAGCCTGGCTGCTCTCCTTTGGACATACTCCTAAAATGTTCCAAATTCTCTTATTTTTTCATTGCATCCTAGGTTTGCATTACCCCTCTTTATGCTGTCAAATAGCATTATTGACGTCTCATTACTAGAAAGTAGACTCATGAACACAGTACTTCACACCTACGATTTCTGATTAAAATTAGAATTAAGGGACTATTAACCAATAGATATATTTGTCTAATATATTTTCTATAATTGCATAATGTCTTGCTGGTATTGTCCTCTGTACTTCAGTCCTTGCGGGGCACAATCAGGGACTTGAGAAACTATTCCAATCCTAGCGTTAATAAAAATCTAGCTCTTCTTTCCTCTGTTCACAACAGCCTTGGGGGCAGCCAAAGGCACGTGTAACAATTACTGACGGTCCCTGACTACTGCCTTTCCCGAGGGTCCCTCCATCCTTCCCCTGCTCTGACTTTATATTAACAAAGCTGATAGACTAGTATTAAAATATCTAACCACTTTTCTACCTTGTAAATTCTAATACTTCAAAACAGTATACCTCAATGTAAAGTATCTGAACTTGGAATTTGTCCCAAGGTATACCTCTTCAAAGTATGAAGGTTTTGTTGTACAAATTATAAATGAAAACCAGATTTAAAAGGTTTAACTGCTTAAGAAAATAACCTTTTCTATGTCAACTAATGACAATTTGCTTCTTATATATTTCCTAAAAACATTGTTTCCAAATATTTTAATTTTTATTAGTCTTTCACCTACCAGTTAAAATGGGTAATGGGGACAGAAAGAAGAGTGGTTGGTGACATGGTTGAAACAAAAGCTCCCTTTGCTTTTCTTAATATTCTCATTATCAAAACATACATTAATATGTGCACATGTGGTCCATTCCTTCTCATAAAAGAGAACACTAGCTAAGGAAATGCCTTAGATGTGGGCAAGATATGGCTTGAACGATCAACACAACTGCATTCTGTCTCCCCAAATCATTCCTGTGTCTGGCTGAAAAATTGTTTGTGATGCTTTAATAAAAGGCGAACTTCCTGTGGAATGATTGCATAAAAGAATTACTAACAGGGCCGGCCCAGTGGCGTAACAGTTAAGTTCATGCATTCTGCTTCAGCAGTTTGGGGTTCATTGGTTCAGATCCTGGGCGTAGACCTACTCACCGCTCATCAAGCCATGCTGTGGTGGCATCCCACGTGGAAGATCTACAACTATGATACACAACTATGTACTGGGGCTTTGGGGAGAAAAAAAAAGAAAAAGGAGGAAGATTGGCAACAGATGTTAGTGCAGGGCCAATCTTCCTCAAAAGAAAGAAAGTAATTTCTTCAGAAACGACCTTAGTAGGCAGTATTTTCTAGAAGGCAAGATTCGTTGAATAAGAGTATAGGTTCTGGAGTTATACTGCCAGAGTCTGAATCCTCACTCCATCATCCACCATCTATGATCTGGGGCAAATTTCCTAACTTCTGCCTACCCCAGTGAGGATGTATTGATATCCTCTTCATATCCACTCCCAGCGATGTGGCAAAGTTAGATAAATGTAAGATGCTTAGAACAGTGCCTGGCAGTAGATAAGAACTTAATAAATGTTGTTATCATTAATGACGTAGTCTAGGGTGCTGCCCACCATTCTACGAAACTGTAGAAGTCTGTGTGAACCGTCAAAGGAGGCAGGGATATCAGCCGTGGAAGGCCAGCCAGCCACTAAAGTTCCCAGAGGCCTGGTGCATGGCCGTCATGATTCATGGTCAGGTCTTTGAGTTTATGAGAAATGGAAATTTTATTCTCTTAATATTTCAGAGGCGATTGAGCTTCAGTGAATAAATCCACAGAATCTAAACTCACAAGAGACTATGACTTGGCTCCAGAATCTCAATAAGTATCAAGTTAACTAAACATTTATGTTAACGGGTCAGCACCTTCTCTCCCCAGTGAAGTGTGTACGGAGAGCTAAGCTTGGTGAGTACTGAATCAGAGCAACAGGCAATAGCAGAAACTGCCCCCTCACCTGGGCAACCAGACCCAGTTCCTTTGAAGAGTAGGATGTCTCCGGGGGCTTGTTTTTCCCGGACCCTCTTCATCAACCTCAGAACTCAACCTTTAACTCTTTGTCATAGACTGCCAAACTGCCATAAGACTTTTCTTAGAAATGAAGTATCATAGGAACCTATTTTCCCATCTTTCTCCCTCACCACAGATAAAACATTATGAATTAATAAAAATATAGTATAAATTCATAAATAACATACATATACAAAACCGTGTAAATAATTACCAGCTTGCTCACGTTTCTCCAAAATTTGATTCAGGTTGTAAAGAAAACTAGAGGCCATTTTAGCTGTTTTCATTTGAACCTTTATACTTTTTAGTGGATTTTATCTGATGTCTAGAAATTCTCTACTAAAAGTTTATACTAGAGTGGTACAGTCTACTTCCTTCTGTTTATCAGTCTCTCTTTTCCTGTGTAATTGGCTCCTCATGATCTGAGACTACTGATGTGGTAAACACAATCCAATAGAAATCAAGAAGCCTTTTATTTGCGTTTATCAGTACCATAAAAATCACTGTCATGATTTATCTATTTTCACTGTGTTTAACTCTATAATTTTGTAATCTTTTATACCTGTGCTTCTAATACAGTAGCCACCAACCATATGTGGTTATTTAAATCTAAATTTATAATAATTAACATTATATTGATTAAAATGAACAATTAAAAAATAAAATAAAAAATTTGGTTCCTCAGTTGCATTAGTTACACTGTAAGTGCCCAAGAGTGACATGTGGCCTGTGACTGCTGTACTGGACAATGCAAAATCAGAACATCTCCATCACTGAAGTTCTATTGGACAGCAGTATTCCTGACAGTCTTATTTCCTTAACAGAGATATAAACGTATTTCTATAAGTCTATGACTTCTCTAATTGACTGAGCTTAAAATTCAGAGCTTAGCCAAAATGCTTCCCCTGTCTTTCATTCTTCTTGTAAATAATGTTCATCATTTATTTTGTATAGAGCGTGAAATTATAATTTCACAACCAGCTTGTTGGTGACTGACTGTGAGTTCCTCACGGGAAGGCAGATGGGATATGTAATTACAGCACAGTATTATTTATTTTGTCGTGTGGCATTCTGTTATAGCTATCATTTTATTCTCAGTGCCTTTTTTAACAAAAAATTACTATAATGCTGTAGGCTCTGTGGGAGAAACAAATGTTATGCCAAGTTTCTCCACTCTTTGCCAAACATTGCTATTTCTCCTCCTTTGACAGCTCTTTAGAATGTAACTCTCACAGTCTCAATCTTCCCTTTGAGCTTCTTATACCCCGTATCACCTTCTTCTTAATGATGGCCAGAAGATATGGCAAAATACTAAAGTGTTTTCTAAACCACTGAAGAGCGATTAAGAGATATTTACTATAGTTTTTGTTTAAATGTATTTTCATGTACTCTATGCTTTTGAGAATTGTAGTCATTCTGTGGAGATCATGACATATCCATGTTTCAACATAATATATTTATTTACATGCTTATAAAATCAGCTTTAAGAATATGAAATATCAGAGGACTCTAAAGTGGAAGTTCTAAGTGGATGCGATATCTGTTCTGAATGGGGGTTGGTGGAGAAGGTAACCAGCCAGAATCCTAGGGAAACTGTCTTGAGTGGTAAAGATGATCTAAGGGTTCGGTGGGGAGTCAGGAGGCCTTATGAAGGTAGGATGGTAACTGTGGCCCCTCTCCCCACAAAAGTGCACACACACACACACACACACACACACACACACACACACACACAGAAAGCCGGAGGATTTTCAATATCCAAACTACCATGAGTTAGAAACAATGGAGGGACTTGCCCAGTGGCGCAGTGGTTAAGTTCACATGTTCTGCTTTGGCGGCCGGGGTTCCCCAGTTTGGATCCTGGATGCACACCTACTCGCCGCTCATCAAACCATGCTGAGGCGGTGTCCCACATAGAAGAACTAAAAGGACCTACAAGTAGGACATACAACTATGCACTGGGGCTTTGGGGAGAAAAAAGAAAAAGAGGAAGATTGGCAACAGATGTTAGCTCAGGGCCAATCTTCCTCAAAAAAAAAAATTGAAAATTTATCCAGAAGGATTGAGACCTGACAATTAAATAAGCCATAAGCTTCTACAGTTTCAAATATGGTTTTATTATTTTAATTCTCTAGAAATGAAATAAAACTATCAAGAAGTGGTAGGTGATATGGTGATCACTCATGAGGGACTTAGTGAGAACTACTTTGGTGAGTTGATGAGGGTGAAAGTCAGATTGAAGATATTCAGCAGGAAGTGATAGTGAGAAAATGGAGAAAAGTAAATAGTTCATAAGATTTTTGACTGTGAAAGGGAAGGAGAGATAGGTTGGCACCTGGAGGATGATTAATAGCTAGGGAAAGTTTGTTTTCATTTTAAAACAAGAGAGTTTTGAGAAATCAGAGCTCAGGGGTGCTAAGGTGGCTGGAGTGTCAGAGAGGAGGGAACTACATAGACAAATAGCTCTAGAAATCTGGTTAATGGTTGCTTTGATTCTTTGACTTCTAAGCTGCACAGGGTAAAACTCCATATGACAAAGAACAGGCATGAACAACTATTAGGGAGCTGTCAGCTGAATAAATTTTAGAGTTCACACGAGTCTGGGAGACATTCTAATTTTGATTATGAAGAGTGGAGAGACTTTATGAACACCTGGGGCATTAAGTAGAGCCCCAGAAGGGTCATACATTAGTAGTAGTATGGCTAAACTAGCCCTAGAGTAAAGGCTTCCCTAGACCTGCCCTAATAAAGCTTTAAAACAGGCCTTAAATAGATTGAGCTGATCTATGAGTAAGGCAGCTGCCTAGCAGAACAAAATTCAACATCCTTCAAGAGGAGACCCCTTCCCCAAAGGATCCAGACAGTCGACAACATAATTTTCACAATGTCCAGTAGCCAATCAAAAATTATTATATATGCAAAGCAAAATGTGACCTATAACCAGGAGAAATAGCAGTTGGTAAGCCAATAGGGGAGATAAAATTTGATACTAAAAAAATTTAATTATCCAAAAGAAAACAGGAAAAAAGGAATAGGGAACAAATTGGAAAAAGAGATAAATAGCAAGATGGTCGATTAAAACCCAACCATATCAATGACTATGTTAAATGTAAATCATCTAATATTCCAATTAAAAGTGAGAGATTATCATACTGAATAAAAAACAAAGACCCAACTATAAGCTGTCTATAAGAAATCTCCTTTAAATATAAAGAAATAGATAGGTCAAAAGTAAAAATATGGAAAAAGATATACCATGCAAACCCTAGTCGTAAGGAAGCTGGAGTGCCTATGTTACTACTAGACAAAGTATATTACAGGACAAACAATATTACCAGATGAAAAAGAAGTACATACCATAATAACGAAAATGTTCATTTTTAAGAGGAAAAATGGTCCTAAATGTTGTTCACCTAATAACACTGGTTTACAATACATGAAGGAAAAAAAGATATCATTTGCCATAGCATCAAAAACAATGAAATATTCAGAGATAAGTTTAACAAAATAAATGTAATGTCTATATGCTGAAAACTATAAAACATTGCTGAGACAAATTAAGAAAGAGCTAAATAAGTGAAGAGTTATACTATGTTGGATACAGATACATTGCTGGTGGGAATGCAAGATAGTAAAGCTACTTTGGAAAAAACTTTTATTTTCTTGTAAAGTTAAACTTACACTTGCCAGACAAGCCAGCAATTCCACTCCTAGGTATTTACTCAAGAGAAATGAAAACATATGTCTACAAGAAGACTTGTATGAAAATGCTCATTGCAGCTTTGTTAATAATGGTCCCAAACTGAAACAACCTAAAGGTCCATCAACAAAGTGAATGGATAAACAAATTGTAATATATTCATACAATGAGATACTATTCAGCAATAAAAAGCAATGAACTACTGATACATGGAACAATATAGATGAGTCTCAGAAGCATTCTGCCAAATGAAAGGAGCCATGCATAAAGGGTACCTATGTAATAATTTCATTAATATGAAATTCTAAAACAGTCAAAGAAAGCAGATCAGTGGTTGCCTGGACTGGATATGGGAAGGCGAATCAACTGCAAAGAGGCAGGAGAGAATGTTTTGGGATAATGGAGAGTCCCACATATTGTTTGGAGTGGTTGATTTTATGGTCATATATATTTCTCAAAGCTCATCAAACCTACATTTAAGATAGGTACATTGTATTGAATCTAAATTGGCCCTCTGTAAAGTGGATTCAAAAGAAGGAAAGGGAATAATTCAATTGATAGAAAGAGGTTGACTACACATGAGAGAGACGGGATGATTAATAGTATGAGGTAACTGAGAATGTATAAGTTCTATGAGAATAGGGGACTTTATCTTGTTTAATGTGCTATTCTTAGTGTCTGGGACTTAGTAGGGGTTGAATAAATGTTTATGGAATGAGTGAGTGAATTAAGGTGAATAGGTTAAAAATCAAAAGCACACATTAGGTATCCAGCTTAGAGAGTAGAAGAAACATTTTCTCTAATGTAATAGAAGAAAATTATGCAGATATAGGTAGATTTGAGGCCCTTCTGAAATTGTTGATCATGAATTTATAGGAATACTAATTTTCCCTGTAGTTGAAAATTCTCTAAGAATGCTTGGATGCTTGAGTGCCAACGGAAAGAAAGCAAATACTAGTGTTCATGCATGGTTTGGGTTCTCTAAAATTGATTTGATGAAATGACAGAAGGACGAAGAGGTTTAGGGTTTGGCAGGAGTGTTATTAAAATAATAGATCATAAAATTTAAGCAGGATAAGAAGTAAAGTGAAGGAATGAAAAAGCTGATGAAGTGAAAGTAGAGGGAATAAATGAACTGGGGATCCCAATGAAGTTGAAGACTAGCTGTAGTGGTAGTGGCTGAACAGTGAAGCTGTATCCTTCACCACTTGGTTGTCTACTTAGAAACCCTCAAAGCTGAACACCATGGGTGCTAAAGGAAACCCATCCATGAGTAAGCAAAAAAAAGTGGATGGGATATCAAGCATAAAAGCAGAAGACAAAGCTGAATGATAGATTGATGCTATTGAGTCAGAATTAGTAGAAGAGATAGAAGAGAACTTTAAAAAATTGTGAGAACATTTCTGCTTCTGGCTAGAATGTAGCAGTAGTAGGTAGCAGTAGGGCATTTCTTCTGCTGTAACAGCATGAAAAGCAGATGCATTTTAAAATGTAATCTAAGAGCTGTGTAAAGCAAATTAAAAAGACTGACAATACCAAGGGTTGGTGAGGATGTGTAGCAACTGAAACTCTTATTCATAGCTAGTGGGAATGTAAATTGTTAAAACCACTTCAGGTATTGTTGGCACCCAGAGCAGGTCTCCTCAAAATATCCCAAAATAGCGTATTGATTATTTTGAATTAAAGTTACTTGTTTTGATTTAAAGTTTTGACCCTCCTTCTCACTGTTCCCCCTGAAAGCAGGAAATAAATATCCCGTGTGAAGATACCCTTCCCTGCACCAGAAGATAGAGACATCCCTATCACCAGAGCCAGGGGATTCAGGCTGAGAAGCCTGTATAAACAAACCTTGTTACTTTTACTAATTTACTACCTCAAACCCAAACTCTGCTTAAATTCCTCACTAATATGTACCCCAAACCTAAGTTTCTTTGTCCTATCACGTCCTTACAAATTTATTGTCTCTTTGTGTAGAAAGATATATAAACCGCCTACTTTGTTCACTCTCTGAGCATCATTTTGTAATGATCTTCCCTGTGCATGTATTAAATTGGTTTTTCTCCCGTTAATCTGGTTTTGTGTCAATGTTATTATTAGTCCAGCCATAAATACTCAAGATGGGTAGAATTTCTCCCTCCCTGTCTATACCCAAGAGAAGTGAAGGCATATATCCACAAAAAGACGTGTGCAAGAATATTTACTGCAGCTTTGTTTATGATAGCCTCAAACTAAAAGAAAAGAACCCAGACTAGTATATTTGCACAATGGAATACTGCATAGCCAAAAAAGATCTAGTAATACAAAAATGTGGATGAATCTCAAAGACATTGTGCTGAGCTAAAGAAGGCGGATGTGAGAGTGTGTGTTGTATGATTCCATAGTTCAAGTTCAAGAAGAGAAAAAACTAAATGATGATTTTAAAAGTCATATAATGCTTACCTTTCTGGGGGTTTGGGGGGTAAGGGAGTGTGAGGGAAATATTCAGGGGTGATAGAAATGTTCTATGACTTGGTCAGACAGATCAGAATTCATATTCTGGAAGATCAAGTGGAAGAAATATCTATCAATACACAAAAAAACAGTAGATTTTGCTTTTTAACCCAATCAGACAATCTTAGTTAATGAGATTTATTTACTCTATTAATGTTTATTTTGATCATTGATATGGTTGATTTTATTCCTATCATTTTAAGTTTTTGGTTTTTGTTTGCTACATTTTCACGTACTTCTTTTCTATTTTCTTTCCTTTTTCAGATGAGCAACTTTCCTTTGTTACCCTTTCCTTTTGGTAATTTGGAACTTCTGCTACTTATCTGTAGCCTATTAAATACATGTATTTAAACCTGTTTTTTCTTACCATTGTAAAAAATAACTAATAACTAGGCAAAAATCTCATTTTCTTTACCACAAGTATCCTTTACCTGAGTTTTGTTGAAAAAAGATGTATAATTTTAATTCCAAGTCATTATTAACTTTTTTCTTATAATCTGTCATCATTACTTTAGGAATCCTTTCTTAAGAATTATGTTATGATTTGCAACATTGTTATCATTCAGTTTAACTATATGTTTTACTGTATTTATTGATCTGCCACTGTTGTTTTTATATTTTCTCCTCCCCAGTTTTGGCCAGAGTATTTGCCAAGTAATTTGTTTGAGTATATAGTTGATATACTTGTTGTGTTTGTAAATGCCTGAACATCTTTTTCACATATGAATGATAACTTAGCCAGATATAAATTTCTGGAGTCACAATCCTTTTCCCTCTGAACTTGGTTGATTATCCTCAGTAGAGAGTTGGGTAGAGGGAGGGTCTAGGTCTTTTGCTGAGGCTTCATCTTTCCTTATTATTCAATATTATTTCTGCTTCCTTTTATATATTTTCTATTTAGTCAAGCTCCTATTTTATCCACCATAAAGACAACATTCACTCCCATTTTAAACCTTCATAGTGTTATTTTCTCCATTTGAATATCCTTCCTCCTTATCTCAACCTCCACCATTTTATTCATTCTTCAAATCATATCTAACATTTTACCACCTCCATGAATCTTTCTCCATTTAACTCAGTTCAAATTAATTTACCCTTTGTCACCCCAACATTTATTGTCTCTGTCATTTGTTTTTTTATTTCATAGAATCCTAGAATTTTATATCTGGAGGAGATTTAAGAGGTATAATCCAACTCCCTAATTTTTCAGATTAAAAAAATGTGGTCAGTGAGCCACATGTGTAACGTGATGACCCCAAGTCCTCTGGCATTGTGGGGCTGCCCCCCCCTTTTTTTTTTTGGTGAAGAAGGTTAACACTGAGCTAACATCTGTTGCCAATCCTCCTCTTTTTGCCAAGGAACATTGGCCCTGGGCCAACATCTGTGCCCATCTTCCTCTACTTTATAAGTGGGATGCCTGCCACAGCATGACTTGAGAAGCAGTGTGTAGGTCTGTGCCTGGGATCCAAACCTGCAAACCCTGGGCTGCCGAAGCAGAGCATGTGAACTTAACCACTATGCCACTGGGCTGGCCCTGGGGCTGCCCTTTAATACCTAAGTAAGATAGTCTCAAGCTTCAATCCCCAAATACTTTCACAAGTTCATCCTTAAAATTTCTGTGGACTTACAGGTCCTTGTGCTCTGCTGATCAGTGTTGCAGCCAGTGTCTTTGTCATTGCTCTGGGCCCTACTAAAGGCCATCTTTTCTCACTGGTTCATGTCACTGGAAACCCACAAGTACCATAAGACTGGTGCATATAGCTGACTGTTACTGAAGATTTTCCCCCCAAAAGAGTCTAAGAGGCTTGAGAACAAATGACTTTTGTAACTCTTACAGGTTCTAATATAGAGTTAGACATACACAGACAACAACTTTAATTTGGATGTTCAATAATGCTGTCCTAAAATCCAACAACCATTTCCCCTCAGGGAAGTTTTATCCCAGCCGTGCCCTTTCAGGTCATTGCTTTCTGCCATCTTCTCTGTCTTCTTCACTCCTCCATCCTCACACAATTATGTTTCCTTATTTAGAGTAATCTATCTCTCATCCTTTACCTAAAACTGAGCACCAATTTTTGTTATATCCCAAAACACAATAAGATGTCCATTTAGGAAGGGCCAACACAAAGTGCCAGCTAAAGCTTTGAAATTCATTTTTTTTAACATAAACAAAACTCCCTCCTCCACCAGTCTCTGTAAATGGAAGAAAAGTAGTGTAATAATTTGTTTTCTCCTTGACCAAAGAAAGCGCATAGGGGTCATGAGTCTGTTATTGTTCATTTTAGCTACACATGAATTCTGAAGATCTCATAGCAGGACACAGGTCTTCCTAGAGTTCTATATATTTTCTGTATACTATATTACCATTTCCCCCCTTCCCGATTTCATCCAATTTTACATTTTGTTATATGCTGTTTTTATTGCTTTTTAGTTGTTCTGCGTATGTAATTCCTGCTTTCCCTGAAAGAGTATAGTGGTTAGAAAGCAGGTTCTGATTACTGAGACTGTCAGGGCATCTGTTATATCCAGGTACTCAAGGGTTCTTGTGTAGTGACTGAGAATTATACTAATATATGTTATTTAATCAGCATCTATTATGTGCCAGACAATGTGCTAAGTGCTTTACATGTATGATCTCTAATCCTCTCCTGATCCTCTGAGATAGGTATGATTACACCCATTATACAGAAAAGGAAACTGAAACTCTAGCAGCTTAAGTAACTTGTTTGACTCCACAGGGCTAAATTGAGAGACTAGATTTGTCAGATTTCAAAACGCTTTGCTTTCCTCACCATCCCCCAGGAATTCCAACGCCGCCAGTGTTGACAACTGTTTCTCTATCAGTGATGTTTTTAAAATAAAAACTTTGCAATGCACTTAGTGGGCAGTGACCACATCCTTTTTGTAAGTTTTGAGACGCCATTCATTTTTTTATGTGCTTTAAAGCTTGTATGTGAACCTGACATTTTTCTCTCTGTGTTTCAGTTTGATCCATTAACAATTGAAAGCAAAAAAGCAGCAACTGTGGTGTTAATGCTTAATTCTCCAGAAGAAGAAATTTTGGCTAAAGCATGTGAAGCCATTTATAGGTTTGCTTTAAAAGGTTTGGATTTTTTCACTTTATCTTTCTATTTCATTAGTTTCTTAAAATATTTACTACATAATGGGTACTCTTCTCCTTAGTCTTTAATTTACTTCCTGTCAGATGAATTTTTTCAGACAACCAGAATATCATTTAATGCATTACCTATAAGTAATATATCTCCCTAAGTGCCTAACTTAATCTTAAGGAGTAATTCAGTCACTGGATAGAATAGTCATTTTGAAGGTTTTATTGTCATTCAAAAAATTATAAATGTCATAGGAGCTGAAAGAGCTCTCAGTGGTCAAAACTGAAACAATGTGAGCAACTAAATAAAGCAGTATTGGATTGTAACCCAAAGTAGAAAATAAATATCTATGAGCCTATACTGATGTAAATAAATGATTGAATAAGTAAATAGGTGGGAAAGAAAGACAAATCCCCTTATGTGGAAAAATTCCAAATAATTTATGTAGCTACTCTGCCCTCAAGGAGACGGAATGTAACTTCCCACTCTTTAGGTATGGGCTGTGCACAGTGACTCCTTTCCAAAGAGAACAATATGGAAACAGGGAAAAAAGACTAAGTCTATACTGCAGAAACCTGACAAACACTACCTCAGCGAGGTGATCAAAATCAAGGTCAACAGTGATAAGTCATGTTGAGATATGACCTTGACATGATATAATGAAAATGGCACTTCTGCTATTTATCCAAAAGCCTATAACCCCCAAATCAGACAAATTCCAAGTCAGGAACATTATACAAACACCTAGCGAGTACTTCTCAAAACTCTCACAGCTATCAAAAACAGGGAAAGTCTGAGAAACTCTCACAACCAAGAGGATACACGATGAATAAATGTCGTAGGGGAACCTGGATAGGATCCTGGAACAGAGAAAGAGCATTAGGCTAAAAGTAAGGAAATCCAAATAAACTTGGGACTTTAATTAATAATAATGTATCAATATTGGTTCATGAATTGTAACAAACGTACCTACTAATGTAAAATGTTAATAACAGGGGAAACCGATTTGGGATATGTGGGAACTCCCTGCACTGTCTTTGCAATTTTTCCGTAAAACTAAAGCTGTTGTAAAAAATAAAGTTTATTAAAACATTGTAAACGTTACAAATTAGAATCTATTGAAAGGCTTATTAATAGAGGATGTACAAACATAAAAGATGGTTATAATTTAATTCATTCCAAATGGTGATAATAGACTTTTATTATACTGTATAATGGGAATATTTGAAGAGTTAAGTGTAACTTGGTATTTTTAACAAAACCTTTTAAACTAAGATAGGAGCAATTTAATTTTAAAGAAAGGATACCTTAAACATTGTTTTGGGACTTGAATGATAGAACAAATCATTCAGTTAGCAAGTGGTAAACTGCTTGCCTTGCTGTATCACTCTAGTCATCAGTGGGAATCCAGATTAAATCCAGTGGTTCTGGATGGTATGGTTCATGAGTAGATTCTGTAGAATTCTGTGTCAGATTTCAGGGAGACACTGGATAATGCATCTAGGCAGCCTGAGTCTCATTCAGCCTTACAGAGTCATCATCTGTCATGTCTTTTTATATGACAAGAAATAGGTGGACATGTATTTTGTGTGAGATCAATATAGAAATTATTGTAAGTCTGGTATCTTATATTAGCAGTATTTCCTGAAATACTTTTTTAGGATAAATGATGGGGATTTGCCTTCTTGCCAAGATAGAGTAAGGGGCCAGGTTTATCCTCCTGACTGAAACAACTAAGAAAACAGAAATAATAGTTGGCAAAACACTGAATATCAGGCAACGAAGAACAGTGACCCCTGAGAGACAGGAAACAAAGGAAAGAAGCCCTATGATTGCCCCAGCATGTTGATTTCAGAGAGTTTCCAGGTCATGGCACAGGAAGGGGAAACCTGTACAGAGCCTGGTGGACTCTCTGAGTTGAGAGGACAGATCTAAGAGTCCAGGGAGACAAAGGCAGCAAGAGTTTTCAGGACAGAGTAACAGAGAGGAAAGAGTTGCACAGAGAGAGAACTCAAGAGATCTGTAAAGGGTCTCACGTAAGTGAGCTGAGTACTAATTAGCATGTACATGTGTGGGAACTACTTGAAGTCAGACAAAGCACCCACCAGGATTAGAGGGAACAGTGTCTAGTGCTCATGCAGGGGCAGAAGTAGTGCCTGTTCCCATCAGCCACACTGGAAAAACCTCCAGATTTGTGGAGAATCCTGTAGAATACACAGAAGGGTCTTGCCTCAAGAGTTAGAAATAATTAGCCCTAGATTGAGCCCTGTTCTAGTACTACCTAACAAATATTTTAAAAGCAAGACCAGAAAGGATCAAAGTGTTTCCAGCTAACTTAATTGTGTCCCAGAACAAATTTAAGGAATACAAAAATATCCATTGCCCAACTAGGTAAAATTCATAATGTCTGGTATCCAATAAAAAGTTACCAGGCAAGAAAAGAAGCAGGAAAATACAACTCATAATGAGGATGCAAATCAATCAGTAAATCAAAATTGACCCAATGTATGTGTAACTGGAGTCTCTGAAAGAATGAGAGAGGGACAGAAAAAGTATTTGAAAAAATAATGACCAAAAATTCCCCCAACTTGATGAGAGCACTAAGCCTCCAAATCCAAGAAGCTCATCAAAACTCAAGCACAATGAATATGAAGAAAACTACACCAAGGGACATCATAATCAAATTGTTTGAAAAGAGTGATAAAGAGAAAATCTTAAAAGCAGGCTGAGAAAAAAACGTGTTACATTCAGAGGAACAAAAATAAGGATGACTGTAGATATCGTCATAAATGATACAAGCAAGAAGTTAGTGGAGCAGCATCTTTAAAGTACTGGAAGAAAACATAAAGACTTTCCACCTAGAATTCTTTTTTTTTTTTTGCTGAGGAACATTGGCTCTGAGCTAACATCTGCCCATCTTCCTCTATTTTGTATTTTGTGTAATAAAGATAGAACACTAGAAATGGTAACATATAAGATTTTTTTTGTATTATTTAAATCACTTCAAAAAGCAAATTGGTTGTTTTAAACAAAAATAATAATTGTATATTGTGCAGTCTGAAATATATATAAAAGTAAGATGTATGACAACAATAGAAACAAGGTAGAAGGGAGAATAATGAAAATATATTATTGTAAGGTTCTTGTACTGTATGTGAAGTGGTATACTACCACTTCAAAGTAGACTGTGATAAGTTAATGACATATATTACAGACCCTAATATAATCACTAAAAAACAAACTATCATATCAAATAAGCCAACAAAGGAAATGAAATGGAATCGTAAAAAATATTCAATTCATACAAAGAAGGCAGAAATGAAGAAAAGGAAAACAAAGAATAATGAGACACATAAAAAACAAATAAGAAGATGGTAGATTTAAACCTAACCATATCAATAATCAAATTAAATGTAAATGGTATGAGTACCTTAATTTAAATGGAGAGAGTGATATATTGGATAAACAGCAAGACCAAACTACATGCTGCCTTCAGGAAATGCACTTAGAATATAATGACATAAATAACTTGAAAGTAAAAGGATGAAAAAGATATCCTATGCCAGCACTAATGCAAAGAAAGCTGGAGTGGCTATATTAATATCAGAAAAAAAGACAGAGAAAAGAGTACTGCCAGAGATAAAGAAGGTCATTTTATAATAATAAACGGAGCAATTAATCAAAAGGTCATGAAAAATTCTAAACTGGTATGTACTTAATGTCAGACCTTCAAAATACCTGAAGCTAGAATTGCAAGGAGAAATAGACATCCGCAGTTATAGGTGAGGATTTTGATACCCTTCCCTCAATAAATGAAAGAACAAGTAGATAGTAAATCTGTAAGGATATAAAATATTTGAACAGCAATATAAATGAATGTAACCTAATTGATGTTTATAGAACAGTCCAAGAACAGCAGAGCATACATTCTTTTCAAGTGCATACAGGACATTTATCAAAATAGACCATATTCTGGGCCATAAAACAAGCGTTAATAAATTTAAAAGAACTCCGATCATATAAAATATATGTCATATCACAATAAAATTAAATTAAAATTCAATAACACAAAGAACTCTGGACAATCATTAAATAGAAAGTAAATAACACACTTCTAAATAACCTATGAGTGAAAAAAGAAATCAAAAGGAAAATCTGAATTAAAAATGAAAACAGCATATAAAAATTTGTAGAATGCTACTAAAAGAGTATTTAGAGATAAGTTTATTGCACTAAATCCTTGTTAGAAAACGAGGTCTCAAATCGAGAACCTCAGCTTCCACTTTAAGAAGCTAGAAAAACAAGACCAAATTAAACCTAATCTTTAGTAATAAGGATATAGTATATATCTGAACAGAAATTAGTGAAATAGAAAATAGAAAAACAGTGGACAAAAGCAGGGAGAGAGGAATGGGAGAGGGAACATCGCTACAGATCCTATAGACATTAAAAGAATAATATGAATATTATGAACAATTTAATGCCAATAAATTCTACAACTTAGATGAAGTGGGTAAATGCATTTTAAGATACAAACTCCCAAAGCTCACTAAAGAAAAAAATAGAATAGCCCTATATCTATTACAGAAATTGAAGTTTGTGGTTAAAAACCTTCTCACAAAGAAAACTCTAGGTCCAGATATTTTCACTGCTGAATTTTACCAAACACTTAAGGAAGAAATAATACCAATTATATACAAACTCTTTCAGAAAATTGAAAAAGATGGTATACTTCCCTATTCATTCTATGAATCCACCATTACTCTGCTACCCAAAATAGACAAAGACATTACAAGAAAAGAAGTCTACAGGTCAATATGCCTCTTGAACATAGATGTAAAAATTCTAAACAAAATATTAACAAATTGAATTCAACAATATATAAACAAACGAAGATAATGACGAAATGAGATTTATCCCCAGATCGTAAGGTTGCTTTAACATTTGAAAATCAATCAAGGTGTTTTAGTATGTGTAGTAGGGAGAATAATAACCCCCAAGTGTCTGCATCCTAATCCCTGGAAATTGTGAATATGTTATGTTACATGGCAAGGGGGAATTAAGGTTGCCGATAATTATAATTAAGATTGCTAGTCAGCTGAATTTGAGATGAAGGAATTATCTTGGATTATGTAGTGGGGCCAACAAAATTACAAGGGTCCTTATAGGTGGAAGAAGGAGACAGGAGAATCAGAGTCAGAGAAAAAGACTTGACTTTGGAAGCAGAGATTAGAGTGGGGTGACTGCTAGCTTTGAAGACAGAAGAAGCTGGTTGAGCCAAGGAATGCTCATTGGAAAAAAAAAAGGAAATGGATTCTCTCCTACAGCTTCAAGAAGGGACATAGTCCCACCAACATGTTGAATTTAGCCCACTGAGATCTACTACATACTTCTGACTTCCAGATCATACATAATAAATTTGTGGTTTAAGCCACTAAGTTTGTGGTAATTTGTTACAGCAGCAATAGGAAACAAATCGATCATATTTTTTAAAAGAAAAACCATACGATCATCTCAATAAATGCAAAAAAAAATGTTTTTATAAAGTCCAGCATCCCATCCTGATAAACTATCTCAGCAAAGTAGGAGTAGACACACACTTCTTCCACCTGATAGAGGGTATCTGTGAAACACCTGTGGCTAACTAATATCTTACTTAATGGTTAAAGACTGAAAGCTTTCCCTCTAAGATCAGGATGTCTGCTCTTACTACTTTCCTGTGATGTTGTATGGGAATTTCTAGTCAATGCAATCAGGCAAGAAAAAAACCAAAAGGCATCCAGATTAGAAAAGAAGAAGCAAAACTATATTTGATTTATAGAAGATGACATCTTTTATATAGAAACTTCTATGGAATCTACAAAAAACCTACTACAACTAATAAATGAGCAAAGTTTCAGGATACAAAATCAATATACAAAACTCAATTGCATTTGTACATACTAGGAATGAGCAATTGAAATTGACTTGAAATATAATACTGTTTACAGTAGCACCAAAAAGTATGAAATACGTAGGGATAAATCTGACAAAAGATGTGAACGATCTATACACTGAAAACTATAAATCATTTCTGGAAGAAATTGAAGAAGTTCTAAATAAATGGTAAGATACACTGTTTTCATGGAGTGGAAGATGTCAGTTCTCCCCAAATTTATATATAGATTCAATGCAATTTCTCCCAAAATCTCAGCAAGTTTCTTTTTTGATAGAAATTGACAAGCTAATTCTAAAATTACATGAAAATGCAAAGAACTTAGTATAGTCAGAACAATTTTGAAAACATAAGAAAGTTGGAGAATTTACACTATCTTATTTAAGACTATTAAAAGCTACAGTAATTAAGATAGGGTTCATGGCACAAAGATAAACAAATAGATCAATGAGACAGAATAGAGAGTCCATAAATAGGCCCACCTATATATGGACAATTTTTTCAACAAAGATACGAAAGCAATTTAGTAGATAAAATAAGTGGCTCCGGAACAATGAGATATCCATATGCAAAAAAAAATTTTGCACTTCAATTCATACTTTGCACCATATGCAAAGATTAACTCATAACGGATAATAGACCAAATTGTAAAACTTCAAACTATAAAATTATTAGAACACACAAGAGAAAACCTTTCTGACCTTGGGTTAGCCAAAAGTTTCTTATATGTGACCCTAAAACATGATCCATAAAAGGACAATTGATTGGATTTCATCAAATTTACATTGAACACACACCTCACCAAAGAAGATATACAGATGGCAAATAAGCTTCTGAAAAGACAGCATGTATCATTAGGGAACTGCAAATTAAAGCAATAATGAGACACCACTACACACCTATTAGAATGGCTAAAATTCTAACACTGAGAACACCAAATGCTGACAAGATGTGGAGCAACAGGAACGCTCATTCATTGCTGGTGGGAATGCAAAATAGTATAGCCGCTTTAGAAGACAATTTGGTAGCTTCTTAGAAAACTAAACTTAGCCTTAACCATATGATCCAGCAATCACAGTCCTTGATATTTACCCACAGGAGTTGAAAACTTATGTCCACACAAAACCCTGTAGTTTATAGCAGCTTTATTCATAACTGCCAAAACTTGAAAGCAACCAAGATGTCCTTCAGTAGGTGAATGGATAAACAAACTGTGGTACATCCATACAGTGGAATATTGTTCAGTGATAAAAAGAAATGAACTATAAATCCATGAAAAGAAATAGAGGAATTGCTAACTGAAAGAAGTCAATCTGAAAACACTTCATACTGTATGACATTCTGGAAAAGGCGAAACTATGGAGACAGTAAAAAGATCAATGGTTGCCAGGGGTTTGGGGTTAAGGAGAGAAGGATAACTAGGTGGAGCATAGGGGATTTTTAAGGCAGTGAAACTACTCTGTATAATACTGTAATGGTGGATACATGACACTACGCATCTTTCAAAACCCGTAGAACTGCACAACACAAAGAGTGAATCCTAATGTAGATCATGGGCTCTAATTAATAATATAATATATATTATATTATATATTAATATATAATATAATAATATATAATATAATAATAATAATAATACCAATTGGTTCCTGAATTATAACAAACATACCACACTAATGAAACATGTTGATAACAGGGGAAATGGGGGGGGAGGAGAGGGGGTATAAGAGAACTCTACTTTTTGTTCACTTTTTTTTAAACCTAAAACTGCTCAAAAAAAAGGTCTAGTAATTTTTTTATAATCATTTTTTTATTGATGTCATAATAGTTTATCACATTGTGAAATTTTAGTTGTACATTATTGTTTGTTAGTCACCATATAAATGTGTCCCTTCACCCCTTGTGCCCACCCCCCAACCCCATTCCCCTTTGTAACCACCAAACTGTTCTCTCTGTCTGTCTGTTAGTTTATCTTCCACATAGGAATGAAATCATGTGGTGTTTGTCTTTCTCTGTCTGGCTTATTTCACTTAACGTAATACCCTCCAGGTCCATCCATGTTGTTGAAAGTAGGATGATTTTGTCTTTTTTATGGCTGAGTAGTATTCCATTGAATATATATATATACACACACACACACCACATCTTCTTTATCCAATCAACAGTTGAGGGACACTTGGGTTGCTTCCACTTCTTGGCTTATAGTGAATAATGCTGCAATGAACATAGGGGTGCATAATACTCTTTGGATTGTTGTTTTTAGGTTCTTTGGATAAATATCCAGTAGTGGGATAGCTGGATCATAAGGCATTTCTGTTTTTAATTTTTGAGGAATCTCTGTACTGTTTTCCATAGAGGCTGCACCAGTTTGCATTCTCACCAGCAGTGAATTAGGGATCCCACTTCTCCACAACCTCTCCAACATTTGTTATTTTTTGTCTTGGTGATTATAGCCATTCTAACGGCTGTAAGGTGATATCTTAGTGTAGTTGTGATTTGCGTTCCCCTGATGATTAGTGATGTTGATGTGCCTATTGGCAATCTGTATATCTTCCTTGGAAAAATGTCTGCTCATATCCTCTGCCCATTTTTTGATTGGGTTGTTTCTTTTTTTGTCATTTAGTTGTGTGAGTTCTTTATATATTATGGAGATTAACCCCTTGTCGGACATATGCTTGGCAAATATTTTCTTCCAGCTGGTGGGTTGTCTTTTCATTTTGATCCTGGTTTCATTTGCCTTGCAGAAGATCTTTAGTCTGATGAAGTCCCATTTGTTTATTTTTTCTTTTGTTTCCCTTGACCAACTAGACATGGAATTCAAAAAGATCCCTCTTTGACCAATGTCAAAGAGTGTACTACCTATGTTTTCTTCCAGGAGTTTTCTAGTTTCAGGTCTTACCTTCAAGTCTTCGATCCATTTTGAGTTGATTTTTGTGTATGGTAAAAGAAAATAGTCTACTTTCATTCTTTTGCACGTGGCTGTCCAGTTTTCCCAGCACCATTTATTGAAGAGACTTTCCTTTCTCCATTGTATGTTCCTAGCTCTTTTGTCAAAGATTAGCTGTCTGTAGATGTGTGGTTTTATTTCTGGGATTTCAATTCTGTTCCATGGATCTGCATATCTGTTTTTGTACCAGTACCATGCTGTTTTAATTACTATAGCTTTGTAGTACATTTTGAAGTCAGGGATTGCGATGCCTCCAGCTTTGTTCTTTTTTCTCAGAATTGCTTTAGCTATTTGGGATCTTTTGTTGCCCCATATGAATTTTAGTGTTCTTTGTTCTATTTCTGTGAAGAATGTCGTTGGGATTACATTGAATCTATAGATTGCTTTAGGTAGTATGGACATTTTAACTATGTTTAATCTTCCAATCCATGTGAATGGGATATCTTTCTAGTTCTTTGTGTCATCTTCGATTTCTTTCAATAATGTCTTATAGTTTCATTGTATAGGTCATTCACCTCCTTGGTTAAATTTATTCCTACATATTTTATTCTTTTTGTTGTGATTGTAAGTGGGATTATATTCTTGAGTTCTCTTTCTGTTAGTTCATTATTAGAGTATAGAAATGCAACTGATCTTTGTAAGCTGATTTTATCCCCTGCAACTTTGCTGTAGTTGTTGATTATTTCTAATAGTTTTCCAATGGATTCTTTAGGGTTTTCTATATATAAAATCATGTTGTCTGCAAACAGCGAGAGTTTCACTTCTTTGTTGCCTATTTGGATTCCTTTTATTGCTTTTTCTTGTCTAATTGCTCTGGCCAAAACCTCCAGAACTATGCTGAATAAGAGTGGTGAGAGTGGGGACCCTTGTCTTGTTCCTGTTCTCAGAGGAATGGCTTTCCTTTTTTTCCCTGCTGAGTATGGTGTTTGCTGAGGGTTTGTCATATATGGCCTTTATTATGTTGAGATAGTTTCCTTCTGTACCCATTTTGTTGAGAGTTTTTATCATAAATGGATGTTGGATCTTGTCAAATGCTTTCTCTGCATCTGCTGAGATGATTGTGTGGGTTTTATTCCTCTTTCTGTTAATGTGGTGTACCACATCGATTGATTTGCAGATGTTAAACCATCCCTGTATCCCTGGTATAAATCCCACTTGATCGTGGTGTGTGATCTTTTCAATGTATTGCTGTGTTCAGTTTGCCAATATTTTGTTGAGGATTTTTGCATCTATGTTCATCAGCAATATTGGCCTGTAATTTTCCTTCTTTGTATTTTCCTTGTCTGGCTTTGGTGTCAGGGTGATGTTGGCCACATAGAATGTGTTAGAAAGTGTTCCATATTCCTCTATTTTTTGGCATAGTTTGAGAAGGATAGGTATTAAATCTTCTTTGAATGTTTGGTAAAATTCTCCAGAGAAGCCATCTGGTCCTGGACTTCTATTTTTTGGGAGGTTTTTGATTACTGTTTGAATCTCTTTACTTGTGATTGGTCTCTTCAGATTCTCTATTTCTTCTTGATTCAGTTTGGGGAGGTTGTGTGAGTCTAAGAATTTATCTGTTTCTTCTGGATTGTCCAATTTTTGGCATATAGTTTTCACAGTATTCTCTTAAAATCCTTTGTATTTCTGTGGTGTCTGTTGTAATTTCTCCTCTTTCATTTCTAATTTTATTTATTTGAGCCTTCTCTCTTTTTTTGTGTGTGAGTCTGGCTAAGGGTTTGTCAATTTTATTTATCTTTTCAAAGAACCAGCTCTTTGTTTCATTGATCCTTTCTACTTTTTTTTTTTTTGTTTCAGTTTCATTTATTTCTGCTCTCATTTTTATTATTTCCCTTCTTCTGCTGACTTTGGGCTTTGTTTTTTTTTTTTTTTCTTTTTCTAATTCTGCTAGGTGTAATTTAAGATTGCTTATTTGGGATTTTTCTTGTTTGTTATGGTGGACCTTTATTGGTATGAATTTCCCTCTCAGGACCACTTTTGCTGCATCCCATATGAGTTGGTATGGTGTATTTTCTTTTTCATTTATCTCCATATATTCTTTGATTTCTCTTTTAATTTCTTCAATAATCCATTGGTTGTTCCATAGCATGTTGTTTAGTCTCCACATGTTTGTCACTTTCCCAGTTTTTTTCTTGTAGTTGATTTCTAATTTCATAGCATTATGGTCAGAAAAGATGCTTCTTATGATTTCAATCTTCTTAAATTTATAGAGGCTTGCCTTGTTTCCCAATATATGGTCTATCCTTGAGAATGTTCCATGCACACTTGAGAAGAGTGTGTATTCTTATGTGTTTGGATGGTCTGCTCTCTCTATATCTATTAAGTCCATCTGGTCTTAGTTTTTCATTTAAGTCCACTATTCCTTTATTGACTTTCTGTCTGGATGATCTATCCTTTGATGTGAGTGGGGTGTTAAAGTCCCCTACTATTATTGTGTTGTTGTTAATATCTCCTTTTAGGTTTGTTAATAGTTGCTTTGTGTACTTTGGTGCTTTTGTGTTGGGTGCATATATATTTATAAGTGATATGTCTTCTTGGTGAACTGTCTCTTTTATCATTAAGTATTGCTCCTCTTTGTCTCTCATTACCCTTTTTATCTTGAAGGCTGCTTTGTCTGATATAAGTATGGCAACACCTGCTTTCTTTTGTTTGCAATTAGCTTGGAGTATGGTCTTCTGTCCTTTCACTCCAAGCCTGTAGACTGCTGTAGACTGCCAGAAAATTTTTGCGTATCATGTATCTGATAGAGGAATTGTGTCCAGAATATACAAAGAACTCTCAAAACTCAATAGTAAAACAAACCAAATTAAATATATATATATGAGCGAGAGATTTGAGCAGACACTTCATCAAAGAGATATATGGATGATAAAAAAGTACCTTTTGCTCAACATCATTAGTCATTAGGGAAATGCAAATTAAAATTATGATTAGATACCATTTCACACCCACCAGGATTACTATAATCAAAAAGATGGACAGTGACAAGTGTTGGCTAGGATGTGGAGAAATTGGAACCCTCATACCTTGCTAGTGAGAATGTAAAATGGTGCAATAACTTTGGAAAAGAGTTTGGCAGTTTCTTAAAAAGGTAAATGTACACCTACCATATGATCCAGCCAAATTGTGGTATATCCATATAATGGAATAGCACTCAGCAATAAAAAAGGAATGAACTATGATACATGCTGCAACATGGATTAATTTCAAAATATTTAGACTGAGTGAACAAAACCAGACAATAACGAGTACATACAGTGTGATTCTATTATATAAAGTTCTAGGAAATGCAAAATAATGCATAGTTAGATATGTTCACTATCTTAATGCTGGTGTTGGTTTTATGGGTGTACACATGTGTCAAAACTTATCAAATTGTTCTTTTTAAATATGTATAGTTTATAGTATGTCAATCATATCTCAATAAAGCTGTTAAAAAAAGAATAAAAAATAGATATAAAAGATGACACACAAGTTATTAATTTTGCAAATCCTTTCCTCCTGTCATGAAATTAGAATATATACCATCATTTAAAAAATAATAATGATAAACGTGTTTTAATGAGGAAATAATTTGTTATATGATAAAAGTCTCAGAATGAAAATTTAAAGACAAAACTTTAATTTTTATAACAATCTGATATATAAAATATATTTTTATTTGGGGGCCGCCCGGTGGCGTAGCGGTTTCGTCCGCGCTTGGCAGCCCGGGGTTCGCTGGTTCGGATCCCGGGCGCCCGCCGACACACTGCATGTCAGCCACGCTGTGGCAGCATCCCATATAAAGTAGAGGAAGATGGGCACGATGTTAGCCCAGGGCCAGTCTTCCTCAGCAAAAAGAGGAGGATTAGCAACGGATGTTAGCTCAGGGCTGGTCTTCCTCACCAAAAAAAATATATATATATATTTTTACTTAAGCATAAGTATTCTAAAATTTATCTTAAATTAAAGTTCACTTGACAAAATATTTTCATCTAAGAAATTAACTTTTAGAATTTCAGTAAAATGCAAGTATTATGGAAGACTTGAAAAGGAAGTTTGTAATAGTCAACAGTGCAAATTTCAACTTATTTTTATCGGGTGATAGATTTGATCATTTAGAAACTGGGCAATTCCATGGGCTATATGAAGATATAGTCTATGTTTTGAGAACTGTATCAGAATATGAACCTATAACTGCAAGTAGAAAATACTTTAATTTTATGAGGAAACAGGCAAAAAAAGTTAAAATGACTTTATTATACTCTCAAATTAATTTTGAACGTGAAATCTATATTTTCATAGCCCATGAAATTGAAAAGCTGAAATTAATTAGGACCTAGACATTATTCCTGACTTTGTAGAATGATATCCTATCCTCTCATCAGGGTGCGGGTAAACTGCTTCCCGTTAGGTGAGACTCTGGCCTTACTTGACCTTCTGGTTCTGGGGCTTCTTGCCACGGTTAGGGAGTCCTCAGTTACCCAGGCAGCTCCCCTCTGTGTGCACCTCCATGCTGGCTGCAGGCACATCTTGTGTGACAGAATAGAAGCTGTAACCCCATTGGGTGAAAAATGAGCCCCCCAAACTCCACCACACACACTCTAACTTAAAGTGGGGACAGTGCGTGTTAATTTTTATAATTAATTTGGCAATTATGCAATTAACTGTGCCAATACCTGACTGGCACCATGCTAGGCACTGAGGATGTGAGAGAATAGGATGGAAAGGGTACCTGTCCTCATGGAAAGTTCAGTTATAGTGGAGTAGGCAAACAACGCGTGAAGGTTGTTAAGTGGTGTGAAGAAAATAAAGCAGGATACAGAGAGAAAGACTTGGGTGCAGTGATAACATTAGAGAGAGATTAGAGATTCCTTTGAGGAGGTGCCGTGGAGCTAAGAACTGAATGGCAAGAGGAAGCCAGCTTTGTGAACATCAGAGGAAGGAGAGCAGGATACCTGTGCTCTCAGGTTTATGCTGAGAGAAATACATGCAGAAGCAAAGAGGAGTGCAAAAGGCAGATGGCAAATAGGAAATTGGAATGACTCAAAGGAGAGTTTTGATGAGGTTGGTGATATCCCTGCATGATTTTATTTTACCTCTGGTGTCAGGTGAGGAAAATAAAGCAACCCTCCTTGAACTTGGAGCTGTGGAACCTTTAACCAAACTGCTCACCCATGAAGACAAAACTGTAAGAAGAAATGCTACTATGATATTTGGGGTCCTGGCTTCTAATAGTAAGTATCAACTTTTTAAAATAATCAAATAATCTCATGTAATGCGTTATCCTTCTTTTAAACTTAATGTTAAGGGATTTGTTTTCATTTTATTTTACCTGACTTTAATGTTAACGAAAAAGTTAAATAAGTATAAAGCAACAAATGTATGATTTTTCATTTTAAGGGATATTTTTAAAATATAAAAATATATCCATGCAAAAACTCAAAGCTGGTGATGTAGTATGTTCCAGTCTTACGAGTTGGGAGAGCGATCATTGTCTCTTCAAATTAAAATAGGTTTTTCTTGAGTTAGTATAATGTAATTTGTCTGTCTACAGGTAAGTTACATTTCATATGTATTTCATAGTGAAGGAAACCCAAGGTAAAGAGTTTTGATACATTTATTTTTTTGAAACTGTAAACTATATTTTGCCAAAAATAAATTTAGACATGTATTTACTCCTTAAATCAGACCTGTTACTTGCTTGAATATTTTCATACATTTAATGTGGTGAAATAAGTGTTAAAGTATGCTATTATGTCTATTATAATATCATTTTGACCAAAACCATGCCAACAAAGGCAGTCCTTGACTAATGAACAGGATGTGTTTTCCATTTGAAAGTCATTTTCCTATTATAATGGTAGGTTTTGAGTTAGTCAACAAAGCCTTGTAATTTATAATAAAAAATGACATTCTTGGGGCCGGCCCGGTGGCGCAGCAGTTTAGTTCGCGCTTGGCAGCCCGGGGTTGGGGGGTTTGGATCCCGGGCGCCCGCCGACGCACTGCTTGTCAGCCATGCTGTGGCGGGTCCCATATAAAGTGGAGGAAGATGGGCACGGATGTTAGCCCAGGGCCAGTCTTCCTCAGCAAAAAGAGGAGGATTGGCAACAGATGTTAGCTCAGGGCTGGTCTTCCTCACACACACACAAAAATGACATTCTTGGTGGAGACTGAATTCTAACATGAAACAGTCTGCTAGGATAAACATGTCTCTCTTATCATAGTACATGGCTAAAATGGTCATGCTTTTCCCCTCTCAGCAAAAACACAAGATTCCTCCCCTAACTTCGTCCCCCCACCCCACCTCACTTTCCCTGGACACTGCGTGAGACAGTGGAGCCTCCTCATTCCGTGGTGTCCAGCAAGGCATTAGTGTCTTCAGAGACAGTTGTGAGTGGAGGATGGCAAGAGAAGAGGAAGGCGAGTTTTGTGTGGCATCTGTGCCATTACAGCCACAGCTGCAGAGACTGCGTGAACAGCACCTGCGGTGTCAGGGACAGATGGGACTCAGTCGGGTTTGTTAGTGGAAGGGGTTCTGTAACAACTGCAGGAGCTCAAATGGTGACTGTTCTGTAAGGCGGGGGTTCTGGGAGCATTTCTGGGGATGGTGGCAGGATGAGGACAGTTGTCAAGGAGTGGACATTCCACCAGCCTAGATTATGATAACGTTAGTCAACACTTCTATAGCACTTACAATGTGCCAGGCACTGATCTACATACTGTTTATGTATTAAATCATTTTTATGAGGTTGGTGCGATTCTTATTCCCTTTACATATGAGGCAACTGAGGCACAGAGATGTTAAATAAGGCAGTCTATGAGTCAGAGAGTAAAGTTCTGATTCTAGCTCTAATCTCATTGCTTTGACCAACCACCAGCATGACTTTGGGCAAGGAACCTAATCCTTTGAGGGCTTTGTAACACCTCTTGTGCAACTCCTCATTTTAAAAAGAGGGAAGAGCCCTCAAAGGATTAGGTTCCTTGCCCAAAGTCATGCTGGTGGTTGGTCAAAGCAATGAGATTAGAGCTAGAATCAGAACTTAACTCTCTGACTCATAGTTTACTAGACTGTCTGTTCACCACATGTTTTATGACCCTTAACATCAGTGCACATGCTAAGTCACCTTCTCCTTCTAAATGATTTTGGGGGAGAATGCATCTCATTTGGAAAGGAGAGTTATAATTTCCTGTTTACACTTACATTTTCTAATTTCGTGTCTAGGTCTCTATGACTTCCTGTTTACTTTTGTTCTTAATGTCTATTATTCATTTTATTTAGTATTCTCATCTTCAGTATACAGGGACTTTATAAGCTATGAAGCTGTCTAAATTGTTTGCAAAATTTTTCTGAGCAGGGTTTATATATTGAATTTCATGAGTTTCTAAAGGAGTCTGTGGCCCCAAAGTATTGAGAATTACTGTTACATTTGGGTGCTAAATGAGATGGCTCTCTGAGACCTGTTGAAGCACAGTCTGCAAGCTGGCCATCAGGGCTGGGACCATTGCTGGGACCAGTGCAGTCTGCAACTGCAAAGCTTAGCAATGGAAAGAACTTTGCTGCCTTTGAGGTCTCCACTGGGTGCTTGGAGCTCAGATATGATGAATGAATTTCCAAGAGCTTTCTTTTTTTTTTTTGGTGAGGAAGACTAGCCCTGAGCTCACACCTGTTGCCAATCCTCCTCTTTTTGCTGAGGAAGACTAGCCCTGAGTTAACATCTGTGCCCATCTTCCTCTACTTTATATGTGGGATGCCTGCCGCAGCATGGCTTGATAAGTGGTGCTTAGATCCGTGCCCGGGATCTGAACCTGCAAAGCCCAGGCCGCCGAAACAGAGCACGTCAACTTAACCACTACGCCATTGGGCCGGCCCCACAAGAGCTTTCTTTTGATTCCAAGAATTGGGTGAAAAAAATCAAACCATTATTGGAATTAACTTAATTGATTTTCTATTTGAATTATCTGATGACATGGATAAAACACACGGCATCCTCAACCACTTGTGAAGTTCCTTTTTTGTTAATAAGCCAACACATTAACAGCTATTACTTCACTTTCATACATGTCCAGGGAAACTTGGAATAAAAAATGAGCAACTAGTCATTTGATCTAAATGAAAAGTCACGTTTCCAGACTAATATGTAAATAAATGCACCTCTACAGCTGCATGGTTAAATCATCATCTTTGAGCAGTCTTAAAACAACTGATGCTTCTTCAGAAATTTGTATCTTCATGTGGTTTTCATGTACTCAGTGATGTCACTATGTTCATAGTGGATGAACCAACAGAATGCTCCAACAGAATGCCAACTGCCAAAAGGATTGCTATGAGAGCCATCTTTCTCTTTTTTAATCGCAAACAAACTCTTGTTTCTTTTTTTTCTAGAGTGATTGAGTTATGTGCCTATGCCTAGGCTGGGTCATTCAAGACAGGCACTTAAATTACTTTGTTAAACATTTTTTTATCAAAATGGAGCTGCTGTCTTCTTTTACCTGCCAGTTTGTATTTGGTTTAATGAGGCCATATAACAAAGACCCACTTAATGAAGTCAGCTGAGGGTCCTTGAAGCCCAGACTTTACGTTACTTAAGGCACTCTGAAGAGCTTGCCATCTTTGGAAAAGGTTGATGTAAAAGAGTACACAAGGTCAAAAATAAATTAGATGGTCAATATCATGAAACCAAAAACAGTGTAAATAAGAATGCAATTAATACAGATTACATGAAGTACTCCAGGAAGTGAAGGCTCTGGCAGTTCTGAAATGACCTAAAATTGTAGGTGTCACACGGTTTAGCTAGAACACGTTCATGTGGCCCAACCACAAGTCAGAGTTTCTGATCAGTTGCCATATCTGAGAGTGCTCTCTGTTGAGAAAGAAGGGAACAGAGATCGATATTGTTTAAAGTGATGGAAGTGCAACTTATCCATTATTTTTGCTGATTTAACCTCAAGAAAAGAAAGATTCTTTGAATAACCGGGTGTCAAAAACCAGAATAACAAATTGATCAACCGTGCCACCAATTTACAGGAGCTGCAGTGAATCTGAATCATCCATTGAGCCATATGAAAATGGTTTAGTGGATAGTTCTACAAGATCTGTTATTGAACAGATTTGGGCTAAATTCATACAGAGAAGGGAATGTCATGCCACAGAGGATCCTCTGATGAAAACTTTTAACTTGTTTGGGCAAATCAAGGCACGGTGTCACATACGGGTACAGCAAGGTGGCCTCTCCTTGTGGGAGCAGATTCTTCCTGCAGAGAAACAAAAGGGGCAGAGAGCACCCAGAGCATGAATCTTCTTGACCTCATGGTCAGTGTTGCAGCTGAAACTCTGAAGTATATAGAAGTTTATTTTGTATACTGAATGGAGAATGTCCTTGGAGATCTAAAAGGCCAGAAATATTTTTCTTCAAGCATGTAAAAATAGACTTTGGTATGGCCTTCACAGAAATATTTCCAAACAATATAGACTGGACTTATAAGAGAGAGAAGAGAACCAATACTCTTCTGGAGGTTGCACATCTGTATAGTTCACCAGAACACTTGGAAGGATCTGAATATTATGCCAAGGCTGTTATTTCTTAACCTGTGGAGGTAATACTTTTTTTTTTTTTTTTTTTAATGAGTGTTGACTGTAAAATGACGTCCTCCACCCTGGGACATTACACTTCCCATAGCTCGATTATTCTTTTGTGCTCTAAGCTTGTTCACATACATATAGCTAGCTGCAATTTTGCTGGCCCTCTTTTAGCCATTTTGAACAGAAACAGAGAGTGGAAGTTTTGACAGGTTGAAGAACAGCGCATCCCTGAATCCCACAGGAAAAGGTGTCCAATAATAGCCAAATATCCAGTGGTTAATGAGGAAGAATTCATCCAGAGACCATCTGCTCCAGTTGCTGCAAAGTGAACTTTTCCAAAATTCTGTTAATGCTAGTTTTGGCTTACAGATAAAGATAATTGACCAAGAAGAGAAACTGTAAAACTAAAGTAGCAGCTATGACTTATTTCTCAGAAAAGGAGGGTTAAGGATGGCAGGGAAGAAGTAGGGGCACATATAATTAGCCTTAATTAGGCACATATAAATAATACAAAAGTGAACTTAAAAAAATCAATATAGTTATCTTTAAGCATTTTTGGCATTTCTGATAATTAAGTGGAATGCAAACAAGATGTATTAATCCCAAGAGTCTGAGGATAAATTCTTATTTGCATTCTGCACAAGTTTTATTAAAATCAAAATTTAAAAATACCCTCCCAACAAAACAGAAAAGGAATTACTGCTGTAGGGCAGGAAAAATTTCTCCTCTTCCCTTCTAAGTTCTTTTAGCTGGTCTGAGAATTAAATTGACATGAGACAGATTAGCAGGAGAAAATCAAATTTAATTTTGTATGTATGAGGGCTCCATAAGAATATGAGGCCCACTGGCAGTCAGGCAGTTGAAGCTTATATGCCATCAAGAGCTAAGGAGAAGTGGGTAGGGGTCTGGGGCTTCAAAGGCGTGGAAAACAATTTACAGGAAGATGGGGAAAACAAATGGTAAGCAAATGTTTGCCATGCGACAGCAGAGACAGTGGGCCACAGAGAGGACTTGGGTCAAACGCCCTGTAGGTCTCCCTAGTCGACCACACCCGGGTCATATTCTTTGCAAGTGTCTCTGGTGATACCTCTTCCTCCTGGAACAGGTTCTGTATCTAAATTCCTGCAGGCAGTTAAGGGGGAGGGAAAAGCTCTTCCTGAGTCTTTTGTTTCTTAAAAACAATCAGCCTAAAATAATCCTCATGCCAAAGAGACACATTTTGGGGTGGCAAATTTTGCTCCGCTATGCTACTATGTGATCAACAAGTGTAGGGCACAGTAACTCACCTTTACTGATAGGTGTTCTAGGCACGTTTTGCACTTTTATGGTTATCTCTTCTAGTGTTTTGGAAGGTAATATAGCTCAGTGATCAAGGAGCATGGGCTAGAGTCTGTCTGGGGTCAAACAGACCTGGGCATGAAAGCTGGCCCCACCGCTAATTTGCTGTGTGATTTTGAACCTCAATTTCCTTATCTGTGAAATTAGATAATAGTGGAACCTATCTTATAAGGGACTATTCAACAGACATTGCTATTATTATTATTATTATTAATGAACATTAATATTCTGTTTCTTCTTTTGTAGATGATGTTAAAAAATTGTTAAGGGAGTTAGATGTCATGAATTCTGTTATTGCTCAGCTCGCTCCAGAAGGTAATTTTGCTTCCCACATCTATTTCGAAAAATAGGACTGGTTTATTTTTCACATTTGATTAAACTGCTTATTGAAAATAGTTTATGAAATACCAATTGTGACCTGTCACTAAAATCTCTCAAACTAAGATGGGCTCCAGCCAAGGTAAGATTTGTGGAGCTTTGGTTTTCAAAGCATGTTTTAAAATAATGGTTGAATAAGCATTTAGCATACCTGTGTTATTTGTTTTTGATATGCAGAAGAAGTGGTTATCCATGAATTTGCTAGTCTTTGCCTAGCAAACATGTCTGCAGAGTATACCAGCAAAGTGCAAATATTTGAACATGGTGGATTAGAGCCACTCGTCAGACTGCTGAGCAGCCCAGACCCTGACGTGAAGAAGAATTCTATTGAGTGCATTTATAACTTGGTCCAGGTAAGAGTAATTTCTAAAAATGTGTTTTGACAAAAACTGATTACAAAATTCATTTCCCCATTAAAAGAAGGAAAAAGCTTTTTAAAACTCACCAGTTTTGATTAACCAGTTCTCGGTGCTATTAATGAGTTATTATTCAGGGAAAAATCATGAAAGTTTAGTGCAGATACCTTTCAGTTTTCACATTTTATAAGTAAGTGTCTCCTGTGAAAGGGCATTTTAGAAGCATATTTAAATTTTAAAAGAATAGAACAGCTTGCTAATTAAGGTGGGATTGTACTAGATAAAATGTATTTTTTCTGATACAGGAAATCTAATATTCGTGTTGAACTAGGTTTGACCTGGGCAGTTACCTATTGATCTAACCTTGGTGATCTAAGCACATTGGATGTAATATATGCCCTCTTCAGTGTACCAAGATTTTGAATTACACTTATTTATGGTTGAAAACCTAGTGAGTTGAGTATGCTGAACATAACTCATAGTTCACATTTGCAAGATGCTATCTCACTGTGCTGTTTTCCTTTGTTGTAGAAAGAAACAGCCTACCTCCCCCTCCGCAAGTTGTTCTGTCCTCTGCACCCCCACCCCTCTCTCCCTTCCGCATACCCCAGTCCAATGCACACACCCTCACACCACAGCAGGTCAGCTCCCTGACACTTTGGACAGCCTTCTCTGCTTCCCTACCTGCTCAGGCTCCTGAACAATTCCCACACACATTTGATGAACTGTAGATCAACAGAAAATACAAAAACACCATTTGAAATAGCCAGGAGTAGAGTGTAAAAGGAACAGATAGTGAAGCAAAGGTGTGGGAGGGTTCAGTGAGAGGCAAAGTATCTAGACAAAGTATATAGAAGGAGAGAGAAATAGGCTCATGCGAAAAGGCAACCAAAGCATACATTCCTGGCCTTGGGTGTAATGCCACGTGGCTGGGCACTCACTGGTTTTACCCTCAATCCTCCTCCCTAAAAGAGACATCCTCAGGAGGAGGCTTAGCTCTGTTTCCCTTCTCGGGTCACTTCACCTCATCCAGTAGGCCTCAATATTCCTATAGATGTTTGTGTTTTTCATCCCAAGACTCCTCATAGCTCTACTTCCCTATATTTTTTATCAAATGGAAATGAAAAGACTTAACCTCCACTATTCTTCACAACAGAAGTACTAGTTAATAACAGTGTATTAACTTCCTAGGACTGCTGTAACAAGGTTCCACAAACTGGGTGGCTTAAAACAACAGGAATTTATTCCTTTACAGTTCTGGAGGCTGGAAGTTGAAACCAAGGTGTCAGCAGGGCCACGCTCCCTCTGCGACTCCAGACAGAACCCTTCCTTGCCTCTTCTGAGCCTCTGGTGGTGGCTGTTGATCCCTGATGTTCTTTGGTTTGCAGCTGCATTGCTACACTCTCTCCCTCTGTCATCTCTCTCTCCCTGTCTCGTAAAGACCAATCTTACAAAGACACCATTAAATACCCACCCTCCTCCACTATGACCTTAACTTAACTAACTACATCTGCAACGACCCTGTTTCCAAAGAAGGTCACATTTTGAGATACTGAGGGCTTCAGCATATATTTTGAGGGGACACAATTCAACCCTTAGACAAACAGCAGCCTACGATTTTTATGTCTGAATGAAGCTGAATATTAGAGAGGTCACTTGGATGGATTGAGGAAAGCTAAGCTGTAAGTGGGGGCTTTTCCACCTTTAATACTAGTTTACATTTACCATGTTTTGATTTAAAATGTCATGATTTAGCAGTCAAAGTTTGGGGACTTTTCGTGGCTTTTTGACGTGTTTTTTCCACTGTTCACCCCAACCAACCCTTCCCCCACATGCACACATAGAATTACAGACACACAGTGCAGAGCAACTTGCCTAGACCCAAATGACCCCTTGATATTGTAAATGTCTTAAATAAAGGTCATGTGTCTGAACTAAACCTAATGTAAATTTGCATGCACAGGGCCTTACAACAGCACTGCATGCATACGTGCATTTCAACAATCCATCTCAACGAAGATAATAAGGAATTGAGGCCATCATTTCATTTTATCAAAAACAATTTGAAATAGGATATAGAGTGTGAAAAGAATTTTATTATGCATAGATTTTATCGTAATGCTGTTTATAGTCATAGGAATTTGTTGTGTATCAGAGAAACAATAGATACTGCAAAAGTCATAGATCATGTCTGTTTCCTGTTATTGACAATGTCTGCATAGTTAAAAAGAATATTTTGGGGCCAGCCCAGTGGTGTAGCTGTTAAGTTTGCATGTTCCACTTCGGCGGCCTGGGGTTCACCGGTTCGGATCCTGGACATGGACCTACTCACCGCTCATCAAGCCATGCTGAGGCGGCGTCCCACATAGAAGAGCTACAACTCTACAACTATGATACACAACTATGTACTGGGGCTTTGAGGAGAAAAATAGAGAAAGAGGAAGATTGGCAACTGATGTTAGCACAGGGCCAATCTCCCTCAAAAAAAAGAAGGGTGTGGTCAACAGTGTCAAATGATATTGAGACACATTAAAAAAAAAAAAAGAATATTTTGGTGGTGTTAATTTTAGAGTTTGCTTATTTTTTTGGGTGAGTTATTTTGGAAGGGAATCTGAAATAAAAGATGGGAAAATTATAACTTAGAATGTTCTTTGTTAGAAAATAGAATTTCTCCCTTCTTGAGACTGTATTTTGCTTTAAAAATGACTTATTTGATCATTTGTATTTCATGGCAGGATTTTCAGTGTCGAGCTACACTTCAAGAACTAAATGCAATCCCTTCTATATTAGATCTCTTGAAGTCAGAATATCCAATTATTCAGTTGTTGGCTCTCAAAACATTAGGTGTTATTACACATGACAAGGAGTCACGAGCAATGCTGAGAGAGAATCAAGGAGTGGACAACCTTATTAAGATCCTAGAAACTAAGGTATTTCTAACATTCATTCAATTCTCTATGAGGAAATGTATATCTCTTAAGTGTTGTTGTAAAATACAAATTGTAGAATACTTTTTAAAATGAACTTTTATTCTATTTAAGTATGATATTAAGTATAATAGACTAATTTGCCTTTTCCTCCATAGTTTATCAGCATGATTAAATCAGACTAATGATAGAGGCCACTATAAAATAATTTTTTACATCTTCTGGTTTAAGATTTTTAAATTCTTGTTTATGATCTTCTTCAAGATTTCCTGAAATGCCTAGAATTAGTCTTTTAACCTTAGTCTGCCATAGTTTTCTCTAGGGTAAAACAAAAAGAGTAATTACCCCACATTCTGGAAGGTAATCTGCTTTCCCCAGTCTACTGATTTAAATATTAATTTCCCCTAAAAAATACTTTCACAGAAACATCTAGAATAATGTTTGCCCAAATATCTGGATACCATGGCCTAGCTAAGTTAAAACATAACAATTAACCATCACAGGTCCATCCCTTGTCAGTCTGGCAACATACACATCTCCTTAAGTCATACTTAATCTCCAAATAAAGACAACAAGGTCTTACTTTCACCTAACATGGTACAGCTATCCTGTGGACAACCGAAAATGCAGTGACCCTTTCCCCAGAAGAGGATGCAAAATCCTTGGATGATGTTTACTTTTCTCCTTGACATCTGTAACTTAAATAAATTAACAATACTTAAATACTATTTTGTCAAGTCAATACATCTTAGTTACCTAAGGGGATAAGAGAGGGAAGAAAATAAAGATATTTCGTATACGCACACACATTCCTAACAAAATAAGGAAGAAATACTCATGACAATTACTGTCCTTTTTTCTGTAACTGGTCACGTGGTCATAGTTGGTATTTATAACTACCTTCTTCCGATACCCATTCCATATTCCCTTTGCCCTCAGCAAGTAGCTCAGCTTGTCTTGGTTCTTTGCCTGGTGGGTGACCCAAACCTTCATTCCTGAAGGGTCTGGGCCGTGAGTAGTCCTGCTGGGGTTGGGTTGTTGTCGTGGTCCATCAACCTTAATTACAGGGCATGGTAACACTAAGAGAAGCCCTAAGGGACCTGCTGTGTTCCAGACATACTTTTCCTTATCTCTATTGTAGAGCAGCAGTCCATTTTCCCCTTGGTAGTTGGGATCAGTCACCCCCGTCAGCACAGTAACTCTCTGCTTTGCCTGTTGATTCAGAGGCATGAGGAGCCCAAAGCGGCTGGCCGGCAGCCTTAACTTCCAGTTCAATGGAATCATTGTGTCTCCTAGTGGAAACATTCCTCCTCTGGAACTAAGACCTTTAGGCCAGCAGAGCATAAGGTCGTGGAGACAGGAAGCAAAAATTTAGCTAGTGGGTCACTAGAGGTAATAATGAGCGATGCCACTCCCATTTCCACCCCTTGATCCATGGACCCACAAATCCTAGCTATGGGAGAAACAGCACCATATATTGGACACTGATTCAGAGCAGATACAGCCTCTTGGAGAACCTTGCTTCAGCCCTGCGAGGTATTGCTCCCTAGCTGGCTCTGTAACTGAGTCTTAAAAAGGCCATTCTGTCAAGCCAGCTGCTTCAGGATGGTGGGGAATATGGTAAGGTCAGTGAATTCCGTGAGCATGGGCCCACTGCAGCGCTGCTTTCGCTGTGAAGTGTGTTCCTTGATCAGAAGCAGTGCTGTGTGGAATACCACGATGGTGGCGCATCCTTTCTGTTTCTCTCACTTTAAGGATTTCCACCTTAAATTTTTAGCTGTTCAAGTAAGGCTGCAGCTTTCCACTTCTCGGGGGTTCAGGAGATTCCTCAGGCAAGAAAGCCACACACCCGCAGTAGTTCCCTCTACCAGCTGGAGATTTTAAGGAATATACTTTCCTTCAGCTTCTGTCTGGTTTTTCAAAAAATATTTTCTTCAGATTTTAAAATTGGTGTTGGCGGAAAGTTATATGAGCAACTTTACTTGGATACCATTACCAGAAGTTTCCACTAATTATTTTTTATACATAAAATGTTTTGGAGTAGGGGAAATGAGAAAAGATGGGGCAAATGACTAGGGAGAGTGAAGTTACGTTAATAAACCGAACTGTTTTCTTGAGCCGCTGTCACAGTGAAATTCATTACATTATGTTCTGACTGACCTTAGTCTTTCTTGTAGTAAAATTTGGAAAGTATAAATTTCTTTTAGTACAACTTTCTGTAGTTGTATTTACTTTTTTTGTGTGTGTGTGAGGAAGGCCAGCCCTGAGCTAACATCCAGTTAGCTAATCCTCCTCTTTTTGCTGAGGAAGACTGGCCCTGGGCTAACATCCGTGCCCATCTTCCTCTACTTTATATGGGACGCCGCCACGGCGTGGCTGACAGGCAGTGCGTCTGCGGCGCCTGGGATCCGAACCGGTGAACCCCGGGCTGCCAAGCGCGAGCTAAACCGCTGCGCCATCAGGCTGACCCCGGTTGTATTTACTTTTATTATCAGGAATGGAATGACCTTCACATAGAAGCACTTTCCGTGATAGCCAATTGCCTTGAAGACATGGATACTATGGTGCTGATTCAACAGACAGGGGGTCTTAAGAAGCTCCTATCATTTGCAGAAAACTCTACAATTCCTGATATTCAGAAGAATGCAGCAAAAGCAATTACTAAAGCAGCTTATGATCGTACGTCTCATTTTATATAAACTAAGCATACATATTTCCTCTTATATTCTTGATTTTGGTTAGTACTGACAAACTAGAGTATTTGTCTGCTTTTAAATGACCATTTGGGCATAGTGCTGCACTGACGACTTAAGGCCAAAATTCATCTCAATGCCAATGAGTACAAGGAGAGATTACTTTGCTGAGGATGTAGCAAGCTCAATGTGGTTAATTATACCCCTATCATTTTTAAACAATTCATTCCTAAATTGAGTTTTAAGACTTTATTTCTCTTGATTTTGGGGTTATACAGAATGTATGTATTGTTTGTGATCCTGAAAATGTTGTTTCAATAAATCCACATTTGGAGGGATATCTGTGTGTAGTAATTTCAAATTTCAGCTGGAGTCTAGCAGTGACCTGTAATATAGCTGTGAAAAATAATATGCTCATACTATATACATAATACCATTTTCATTTCAGTGGCAAGCTGTGTTGACATAAATCTGTAAAATATGAGAGATTAATTACATCACAAGCACCAAAGATGAAATTATAGTTTTAATTTATGTATATTTGGAGTATTTTATTTAATAAAAGACGTGATTTTATTTTCCCCCTTCCACATCACTTCTCTTATAAATGATGACAGCTTTGACTAGTTTAAGTGATTTATGTTCTAAACATATATACTCACATCTGTATATATGTCTGTGTGTGTATTATGGCAAACATTTCCTGTTCAACCCATACTGGATTTCTTCAAGGCAAAGTTTTGATGCAGTCAGCTGAATCCCACTGTCCAGTACATAGTTAATATAGAAGGGCCTTGTGAGTTACATTATAAATGCCAAATCTAAAAACAGGCTGTAAAATTAAGATTTTTAATATTGGCAAAAGTTGGTTGATTTAGTATTCTGTCCAATGGGATTAGACCTTATCATACCTGGTCAGTTCTGTTTTCTGTCTATCCCAGGCCTTCTTAGCTATTTGAGACCCAAAGAGAGGGCTATGGGAAGACATGGACAGTGTCAAACCTAACATTTTTGCACATCTCCACTTCTTTTTGGTCTAGTGTGGCTGGGCCACTTGAAGATTGTTCCAGCCCCTCTTGGGATACCGAGTTTCATGAGTTTATTACCCATCATGTGACACAGTAGTGGAAAGAGCACTGGATGGAGAGTTCCTGGTGTTCTAGTTCTACTAGTAGTTCCACTACTGCCACTGCAGTGACCTGGGTATGTGACTGTGAGTGAACCACAGCCTCTCTGGACCTACTTATTAATGATTTATTGAGCCCACACTTTGTGTCAATAAACCCAGAACCAGCAAGTAAACAGGCAATCACAATGCACTGTTAAAGGTGCTTGGTGATGGGAGGACAGGATCCCCCAGGAGGGCCACCTAATGCAGACTTAGATCAGACAAGTCTTCCTGAAATAAGTGATTTACAAGCCAGCACCTAGAGTAAATAACAGAAACTGGCTGGGCAAAGAAGGTCCTGGTGGGAGGGGGAGGATCGGCAGTGCTCTAAGGAGAAGGAACAGTGTGTGTCAAGGCCAGAGAGGGACAGAGCATGGTAAATTCCAGAACTGAAAGTTTTCAGAATGGCTAGTGAAGAGAATGCAGCAGAAAATGGAGAGTTAAGGCTGTAGAAGTAATGAGGATTCAAATGCTAATGGACATTGTAAGCCAAGTTAAGGACTTTGGACTTTATTTTGGTGGCAACAAAGAACAACTGAAGTGACTTAGAGAGGAGAGGGAACATTATGGATTTTTACTTTTTAAAGAAAGAGCACTCTTGTTGCACAGACTCAGGAATACCAGGAAGGGGACTGCTGCGGTGATCTAGGCGAGAGGGGAAGGTGTCCTGAAACAGAGACATGGTGGTTGAGGGGCCTCAGAGGCATTTGCAAGAGGAACCACGAACACAGGGCTCAGCACATTAGGGGGCCCGTAAGTGTTTATTGAATGACTAATGGGTTGGGGAGGAAGGAGATGATGTCAAGGACGATGCCAGGTTTCTGACCTGGACAGCTGGAAGTAGAATAGTGCCACTCACAGAAATGGGGAACTCAGGAAGAGGAGCAGGTTTTGACTGAAGGAAAGGAAGTGAGTTCTATTCTTTTTCTTTTTTTAATTGTGGTAAAATACACATAATATAAAATTTACCATCTTAGCCATTTTTAAGTGTACAGTTCAGTGGCATTTAATAAATTCACATTGTCATGCTACCATCACCACCATGCATCCACAGAATTCTTTTCATCTTACAAAACTGGTACTCTGTACCAATTAAACAATATCTCCCCACTTCCCCCTCCCTGCAATCGCTGGAAACCACCATTCTTTCTGTCTCTATGATTTTGACTGCTTTAAGTTCTTATATAAGTGGAATTATACAACATTTTTCCTTTTGTGACTGACTTATTTCACTTGGCATGATGTCCTCAAGGTTTATCCATATTGTAGCATGTGTCTGAATTTCCTTCCTTTTTAAGGCTGAATAATATTCCATTGTATGTATATATCATATTTTGTTAATGCATTCATCCATCCATCGTTAGACACCTGGGTTGCTTCCACCTTCCGGCTATTGTGAATAATGCTGCTATGAACATGGGTGTACGAATCTTTCTTCAAGTCCCTGCTTTCAGTTCTTTGAGGTACATACCCACAAGTGGAATTTCTGGATAATATGGTAATTCTATGTTTAATATTTTGAGGAATTGCCATACTGTTTTCCATAGTGGCTACATCATTTTATATTCCCATCAATAGGGCACAAGTGTTCTGATTTCTCCACTTTCTCACCAACACTTGTTATCTTCTGTTTGTTTGATAGTAGCCATCCTAATTGGTGTGAGGTGGTATCTCATTGTGTTTTGATTTGCATTTCCCTAATGATTAGTGATACTGAGCATCTTTTTCATGTGCTTATTGGCCAGTTTTATACCTTCTTTGGAGAAATGTCTATTCAAATCCTTTGCCCATTTTTTAACCAGGTTTTTGTTGTTGTAGTTATTATTGAGTTGTAGGAGTTCTTTATGTATTCTGGATATTAACTCCTTATCAGATCGATGATTAGCAAATATTTTCTCCCATTCTGTGGGTTGCCTTTTCACTCTGTTGATTGTGTCCTTTGATGCACAAAAGTTTTTAATTTTGATGTGGTCCAATTTATCTATTTTTTCTCTTATTGCCTATGCTTTGGGTGTCATACCCAAGAAATCATTAACAAATCCAAAGTCATGAAGTTTTCCTCTATGTTTTCTTCTAAGAGTTTTATAGTTTTAGTTCTTACATTTAAGTCTTTGATCCTTTTGAGTGGTTTTTGTGTATATGGTGTAAGGTAAGGACCCACCTTCATTCTTTTGCATGAGGACATCCAATTTTCCCAGTACCACTTGTTGAAATCCATTCTTTATTTGTATCACAAAGAGATTCAACCAGATAGTCTTCAAGTCCCATCTGGCACTTAATGTTTTATGAATCTACCTCCTTATGTTAGTTCTAAAATGACTACATTCCAATTCCAAATTGTGTCTTCTCACTGTTTATTTTAGAATCTAATGACTATATCTGTATGTATTTGATCTACGCCATTTGTGATTTTTTTTCATGTTCCCCTCAACCATCACTTCCAGACTGAAGAATCCTTATCTTATTTAGTCTCTCCCCATATGTCATATCCTCAGGTCATCCTGTAATCATTTTCTTACCTTTTCTGGACTTTCCCTTGTTCATGAGACCATCCTTGAAGCGTGGTGATAAGTGTTATGCACAGCATTTTAAAAACATGCACCATCATTTTATATAATATAAAGATGGGTTATTTTATGAATATTTTCAATTTCAGTCTTAGGAATCTAGTATTTTAGTCAGCCTTTTGACCATATTGGCATATTGGGCCAACCCTTTGAGGGGAAGACCTACAGTGAGCCCCAGATCCCGTTTCTCAGTAAGAACTCAGAGGTCAAAGTCTTTCATTTAAATTCTAACATTTTTGATTTGTAGTTTAAAAAATGCAAAATTTGCTTCAAGGATAATATTGCACTTTCACTGAGGCCTAATACATAATCAATGTATACAAGTGTTCTATGAAATCTTGAAAAGGTGTACTCTTTGCTTACTATTTAACAAATATTTTTTGTATGCATGCTCTATGCAAGGCACTATTCTAGAACATAAACAATGAATGAGATAAGTGAATAAATATTTGTTGAATAGACAAAAAGATGTATTTCCTGTGGAATGTAGAGTTTGATATTTTAGTTCAACTTTATAAATTATTGTACAATTCTTTTTGTCTTTATTTATTTTTTATCTACTTTGATCTATCACAGATGAAGAGTGTTAAAAGTTTCCCACGATGTTATTTCTGTTGATTTTCACTTGTAAGTTTGTTAGCTAACATTGCTTTATTTAATATTGTTTTATATCCACTACTGATTTTTAAAAAACCTGTCAAATTCTAATTTGATATTAAGATTTGCCATGTATTATCAAACATGGTCTTGGCAGAAAACAGCTCTGAAAACTCCAGATGGTTTAAATAGAGACAAATGAAGGGATAACTTTCAGTAGTTAGGGTTAAGGGAACAAACAAGGTGGCGAGGTCCCGTAGATGAGCAATATTGTGAAACCTTCACTACCACTAGATCCAAAGGCAAAGCGCCAAAACGTTGTGAAATTTATTTTTAATAATAAATCTATTAGGCCTTCTTTCTGATATTATGTTTATGCTTTCTGCTTTTTATTTTTCTACGCTGTCTCCTTTGTTTTCTTTCTTTCTTTTTGTTATATAGATTTAAAATTTTTTTTAAATGGTTATTTTAAAGATGAAGTTACTATAGTTAAGATATTTAGCATTTTTGCTTCCGTAACTCTTCCCCTTCCTGGTGTTTGTAAATTTCATAGGGGGTTATAGATTCTCCTCTCGAAAATCTACATAAACCTCTCTTTGTTAAGAATCATGTTGCCATTACATTCAATTTCATCCACATTTACCATTTAGTGTTATGTACGTATTGGATTTGCTTCAGTGTACATTGTAATTTCTCTTGACAAAACATACCCATTCTTAAGATTTTAGTTTTGATTCATTTCTCAATTGATCAGAGTGTATTTTTTCAGTAAAAAAAAAAAAAAAAAAAATTTATTCAGGGATAGTCAAGAGTGGTGTGTTTTTCAAGACCTTACTTCTGAGTATTTGTTGCCTTCAAACACTTATGACAGTTTAGCTGGGTTTGGAATTCTTGTGTCCTTGCATTTTCTCCTCAGATTTCTATAAACCTTGCTTTTGTTGAGTCTGAGTCTAAGCATAGTCTGATTTCCATTCTTTTGTATAGAATATGTTTTCTTTTTGTTTTGGGGTAGAATCCTTTATCCTAAGAGTTCAAAAATTTTGCCAAAATGTGTCTGAGAAGAGTCTCTCTGCCTATAACAGAGTGAAGCCTTTTGATCTCCAGAATTATGTTTTATTTTTCCTAACTTATACTATTTTTTATTATACTTTTGATTATTGTTTTTGTTTCATTTAATATTTTTCCCCAGGAATATTTATTATTTTTAGACTATCTCTGTTCTCTTTCTTCCATACTATTATATACTCTTTCATAATTTTAGTTTTTAATGTTTTATTCACCACGGCATAAGGAGTGCTCTGCCTAGGCCTGGTTTTAATGAACAGACAAGGCTTATGGGGTGCCCTTAGCCTATTTTACCCAACAACTGAGATGGCAATGGAATCCTTCAGCCCAGTTTTGGATGATGATGGGGCTTCCCTCTAATATGGCATTGCAACACTAACATGCTACTCCCTCCCCGTCTCACTGGTTATAGAGGAGGAAGCTGACATAAGTTTAGAGCATTCTGAGAAGCCCATAGTTGTTCACTGACCAGGGGTAGTTTATGGGAATTTGTTTTTTCCTCTCTTGCCCCTGCCCCAGGGCTCTCTTTTTCTTCTTTTCTTTGCAATCGACCTCTTTGAAAGACTAGTCAATTTTAAATAACTCCACCTCCTCATCGTATCTCCATTCCTTAACTCTTGCATGTGGCTTCTGCTTCAACCATTCTGCCAAAGTGGTCTATGTAGAATTTGACATTGACCTCTCAGCTTCTAAATCCTACAGACACATTTTCACTCTTTTCTTTACTCGATCTTTCTGTGCTTTCCACACTGTTGATGGCCCCCTCCTCCTTCAAACTCTTCTAGCCCTTGATTTCCATAACACCGCCCCCATTATTACCCTAATCCCCAGACCAACCTTTGCCTTCACCAGCTTCCTCTCCTCTGCCTATCATTTCAATATTAAACCTCATTCCCATCTTCTGTCTTTTTCTCTTTTCAATCTTCCCGAGTAGTTTTACTTATGACTATTTCAGCTAACTCCTTATTTGCTTATGAATCCCAAATCTGTATCTGTATATGACCTGTCTTCTGAATTCCTGCCTGTATTTCTGATGACTTCCAAGCATATTCAACTACATTGCCCAAAGTCAACTTTTGAGGAGTCTTGAATTTCTTTGAAAATCTAATGAAAGAGTACCCCCACCCAAATGCACATATGCGCAACATTCTGCATATAACTTCAGGGAGCTCATGGACTGCCTGAAGCCCATCTATGCCATCTGGATCCATGGACCCCAAGTTAATAACTCTTGGACTAGAACAAACAGGATCAAGTCCAGATGCCCTAGCTTGGAATCAGAGATTCTTTTGTTTTATACAATCATATGGCCATTGGTTATCAGTTTGATCTTGCTCAGACTCTCCATTGTGCTCTGGAGATATAACTTACACTAGACCATAATTTTGCACACATTTGCTCTGGTTTAGGTCCTTAGTCTGGATTCTGATTTTGGAAATCCTGTTTTCATCTGTTGGTGTTTTTGTTCTTCAAATGGCTGGGCTTTAGAAGGAAAATCAGATTTTCTAATTTTGTTGCTTTTTGAGGTGTCAATAAAATAACTGATTTTTCTTTCTCTCTGTAAGAAATTTCTGAATCTTTCTCATGCTTTAACCTAGTGTAGCCCACTCTGCTTTAAAGATGCTATTGTTTTCCTCACACCATAGCCTTCATCTCTCCCTACTATGCTAAATTAATGTGTGAACTAAGGTAGTCTGACCCTGCTACTTTGGAATACCAAGCAAGCACAGCACAAAAGTTAGCTTCTATTGCCTAGCAGAACTCCGTTTTCCAGATGGGAAGAGATTTACATCTACCATAACGTCACTTGACCAACTGCCCATCTGTGTTACAGTAGAGATCCTTCACCATTGTCTGGCAGGTTTCATCTATTACCGTAAAAGCTTACATTTTATAATTCACCTTACTTAACTGGTAGCCTTCCTCTATCCTTTCTGACATAGTCTCCTTCCTTCCTAAATTGTTTCCACGTTTGGTAACTGAACAAACACTGGAAAAGTATGTCAAATGAATCTTCAAATCCAATGGGTGCAGAGACGGTTTAGTTTTCTTATAGCTTGATCCTTGGAATCTCTAGAAAGATATATGATTCCACAAAGATTCAAGCTTTCTCCCTGTCTACATATCCCAATAAAACCCCAAGAGCAAACCCCTCTCCTGATTGGAAGGACAGGGCTTTGAGAGCATCTCTCTATTCCAAGCGTATCCAGAAGCAGAATTCCTGTAAGAACTCTGAACTGCCTTGGCCATAACGTTTGTGGGCGGAACTGCCCACTTCCGTCCAAAACGCCGTATTAGAACAGAAATAACATCCTGTTCCCTAGAGCCAGTGCCAGAGGATAGATTGGCATCTTCCTCACTTACCTGATTATTCTCTTCTAGTTTTGTTGATTTATTTACCTCTTAATGCTATTTACCTGGCCAGATCCTCCCTCCCTCCATTCTAAACTCTGCCTTCTTTTCAGATCCTACCTGTATTTCTTGTCTTCTCCTTTCTATATCAAATGTTGCCTGCCTTGACTTCTATCCACCAGACTCAGATCTGGCATGCCTGATTTTATGCTAGACGTGCCTTATTTTATATTAGTAACAGCGATAAACTCTAAAAACTTAATGAGGATTAACAAAGTTATCTCTTAGTATTTCTGTACTGAAAGTAAATAATCTGGGGCTGGCCTGGTTGCATAGTGGTTGGGTTCACGTGATCTGCTTCAACAGCCTGGGGTTCCGCGGGTTGGGATCCTGGGCACGGACCTACACACCGCTCATCAAGCCATGCTCGAGCGGCATCCCACATACCAAAAATAGAGGAAGATTGGCACAGATGTTAGCTCAGTGACAATCTTCCTCGGGCAAAGAGAGGAAGATTGACAACAGATGTTAACTCAGGGCCAATCTTCCTCACCAAAAAAAAAGGGAAGTAAATAATCATGAAGAAGTTTTAAAATAATTTTCCACAATTAGAAAGCTCTCTAAGTAGGTTTTAACAAATATTGCTCCTTACACTGTTATTAAGAACAATGTAACCATCAGTATTCATTTGTAACATTTTCTTTTTACTTTCCATCATCATCAAAAAAATTTCTGTAGGCTAGGTAATGCATTGTCATTGCATGTCAAAAATACAGTTGAAACACAGAAACACATACTACACTTTACGTTTTGTTCATTGAGTTTTAACATGCATCTCTGCCGTGGAAAGCTGAATCAGTATGCCTTTGACCTGGCACCAGAAGAAGAAGGTGTTAATTACCATGTTGCCACGAGGTTTATGAACTGGCATTAACATCTCAGCAGGAACAAAGGTGGCACAATGGCAACTTTTGAGATGGCGAAGGAAAGCATTATTACCTACAGATTTATTTTCAGTTACAAAACCGCGTGCTTTTTATATGAGTGATAGCCAACAAATGTTATTCTTAAAGGACATTATTCTCTTAGTAGCATAATTACCTTGCCATCTTTATTATCTGCATAATTAAAACATAAATACTTCTCGGTGTAGCAATTCAGTGAAGATACTTTGTTACTGTGTTAATTCATCTTTGAAATCTATTACAGCCATGCTGCAGTCGGCACTTTTGAGGTTTGGTGAACACAGCGGGATTTTCCGAACACTCCCAGCAGGGATGAGAAACTAACTGCCCATAGTACTTAAATATTTTTAAAAGTCTTTCCAGTAATTGCATATATATTGTTTTTTGAATGCAACAATTACATACTCCAAAGTTAATCTTTTCAAATTAATTCTTTTGGTCAATTTTCCTGATAGAATCCACACGCGGAGTGTTCTGTTTAGGAAAGTTCATTTAGAGCCATCGGGAAGTCTTAATTATCAATCTAAGCATTTTAGGTCAGAGACTCTAGAAAAGTGTCTGATCTTGTTTATTCAGAGGAAACTACATATATTTTAAAACATTTTGGGAGCCACATACTTGAGATTTAAGTATTAATTGCAGCTTTTTTATGAAACAGTTATGACCTGCCGGAATTCTAATTTTAAATGAAAGGAGCAAGAGATTAAAATGATAGGATTACAGGACGTGGTTCATGATTGGTTTAAGATGAATGAACAGAGGTGTTAGTAACTTAGTTTATGCCAGCTTATGGCCAGATTGCTCTGCATACATCTGTGTATCAGGCCAAAGAAGTATTTGCAAATATGGTGACATCTGAATGGAATACTGCTTCTGGGAAAGAGCGATTTTTAAAAATCATTGCTGAAAGAAGACAGAAATCATATATTAACTTTAAAATGCAAACCTAGTCACTATAATTTCTGAAGATATTTCTGGAAAAAAGTTAATTAAAATATAAAGTAATGAATTAGTTCCACATGTTGAATTAATCTAAATTAATATCAGCATTTTTGCAGAGATTTTTATTCTAACAGAATATTCTTCTCTTATATGTTAACATCCTAAGAGCATATATCACACATTCTTCTATTTTAATCATGTAAATTGACTTTATAAAGGTTAATTAATGGAGAGTCAAACCTATGACAAAGTTTTTTGAAGGAATTCTAAATAAAAGAATTATTTGTAAGCTGTTTCCTTCCAAACTAGTCTCTGGTACCTCTTATGGCATTAAAACAGTTTGGCTTAATATATTTTTTTCCAGTACATCCTTTTAAAAAATATTAATTTATTTAAAATTAACTATAGAACACAAAACAAAAAAATTAGATTTTAATGTTCTAATTCAGTTTAGTGCAGTATTTGCTTTAGTATAGTAATGAGATTGTCATTTATTAATGAAATCAAGAGAAAAACATTAGGGAACAAAAAGAACATTAAAAATACTTTGGTTTTTAAGTTAGTGTTTTATAATGGGGTGAATAGCATGGTATGTACTTAGAGTCATAACTTTATTTGTTTTCAAATAAAGAAAATTCCTAACGTATGTTTAGATTATGCTTAGGGTAATTTAGCAATTAAATAATTCTTTTAATTTTTGCTATGTCAGCATGTATTGTAATTTAAGATAAAAGATGATTATGATTTTTTTGATATGATTATAAATTCCTTAAGACTTGGGATCATACCTTATTACTCATTTCTATTTTCTCCTCTTCTCTTGAGCATCCAGCTCACCAGTTGATACATCTTAGATGTTCTTCAAATATTGGGTTTTGTATTTAAAATAAACATCAAAAAAACAGTTGTTTGTCCTCAGTGAGACGATATGTGTAAATACAGAACCACGCCAGCCGCATGGCTGGTGTTAAATAAGTTCCTGCTAAATCTGAAACTTGCCTCTTTCTTATAATAGAATTTTCTTCACCATAGTATTGATCTCATATAAGGGAAAAGGAAAAAAAGCTAATATCCATAATTCATTTTGCATAATCACTGTGTTCTAAAGGTTAAATGGGTATATATTTTGTTTAGTTTAAACTCTTTGTGACTAAAGCTAGCAAATAGTTTGAATTCCTATCACGTTTTGGATGGGGAGGTAGTTATACTTGCACAGCTTTTGCAGCAAAATTCTGATTTTTTCCTTTTGGTTTATGAAAGCTGAAAATAGAAAACTTTTTCACGAACAAGAGGTTGAAAAGTGCCTCATAGCCCTTTTGGGTTCTGAAAACGATGGAACTAAAATTGCTGCTTCCCAAGCTATTTCGGCCATGTGTGAGAATTCGGGCAGCAAAGAATTTTTCAATACTCAAGGTAAGCTAACTGGAGAAAACCATTTGGAATATTTTTAGGTTACTATATTCTAGTTTACATGGATGTTTGTAAAGTCACATTTTTACCTTTCTTTTTCTATAGGGATTCCACAGTTAATTCAGTTGCTAAAAAGTGACAGTGAAGAAGTAAGGGAGGCTGCAGCCCTTGCCCTGGCTAATCTGACCACTTGCAATCCCGCAAATGCCAAGTAAGTACAAAAAGACTCACTCAGCACTGCCTTGTTATGGGACATCTAACAGTCCAAGATGCCCTCATTTTAACCTTTTGGCTTTTAAGGCAGTTTACATATTCATTCAAATGTTCCATCTTAGGTTATTCCTCAGGAACTCTTATGAAAATAAGAGTCATCAGATAGGCCTGTTTTCCAAAGGCTTTACAAAATCTTGGCTCTTTCTGGGCTTGTTGGGAAAATGCGTGGGCCTTTTGATTCAGGCGACAGGCTAACTCTTGTGGAAGTTTCCAGTACAAATAAAACTGGATAGTGCTGGAAATATTAAAGATGACATTATATAAACATTTGATAAAGCTAGAAAAAAAATTTAAAGATCCACTTTAAAAGGACATAAACATTGGGTAAATCTAGAAACATTTAAAAAGTCAATTTAAAACAACATATTACGGGGGCCGGCCCGATGGCGTAGAAGTTAAGTTCACATGTTCTGCTTTGGTGGCCTGGGGTTTGCTGGGCATGGACCTACTCACCAATTATCAAGCCATGCTGAGGTGGCGTCCCATAGAGAAGAGCTACAACTCTACAACTATGATACACAACTATGTACTGGGGCTTTGGGGAGAAAAAAGAAAAAACGTGGAAGATTGGCAACTGATGTTAGCCCAGGGCCAATCTTCCTCAAAAAACCAGAACAAAACAAAACAACACATTATAGGTAAATACTGTGAAGACAGGTTGAAAAAGAATGCCATCTGTATTCTAAGCACTGTGGTACATGGTTTCTATTCTTTTAAAAACTTGATTATCAAGATAATCCATCAACTAATGAGGAGAGTGAGGCTCTGTCAGGTTACCTAATTTTCCTGGGAACATATATTTAATAAAATAGCTGAGCTGGAAATTAAAGCCAGGTCTGTTGGACTCCAAAGTCTGTGTTATTTCCTCTACAGAAGACAAGGTTGCCTTACAAAACAGTAAGAATTTCTTGAAGGCAACTTTCATAAATAAAATAATCAGTTACCCTCCCTATATTTGGCATGAGTATTAGTCAGGGTTCTCTAGAGAAACAGAACCAATTGGAGATATATGTGAGGAGGTTTATTATAGGAATTGGCTCATGCGATTATGGCTCCTGCGATTATGAAGGCCAAGATGTCCCATGATCTGCCATCTTCAATCTGGAGAACCAGGAAAGATGGTGATGTAATTCAGTCCGAGTCTGAAGGCCTGAGAACCAGGAGTGCTGATGTCCAAGAGAAGGAGAAGATGGTTGTCCCAGCTCAAGCAGTGAGCAAATTCACCCTTCCTCCTCCTTTTTGGTTCTATTCAGGCCCTCAATGGATTGGATGATGCCCACCCACATTGGTGAGGGTGATCCTTATTCAGTCTACTGATTTAAATGCTAATCACTTCCAGAAACACCCTCACAGACACACTCAAAAATAATGTTTCACCAGCTATCTGGGTATCCCTTAGCCCAGTCGACACATAAAATTAACCACCACAATATGTTATTTATTAACTTTTGTATATTATTATTTTATGGTATTGTGGCTAAAATTACTCTTTTCTAACCTGAAATAAATCCACCTCCACCCCCATCATATACTTAATCTATTTCTTACCCTTTCTTTCCCTTCCTCTACTCCCACACAAATATTTTAGTGGAATAACTAAAAATCTAACAATGCCCAATAAAAATATAGCCGAAATGTATAAGCATCCAAATTGTGTTCCTTTAATGGCTACAGTCTTTGACAGGGTAATTTCCTAAATTCAGGGTCATCATCATCTTGTATGAAAGCACACAAATTTCTGGAATATTGAGTCATAGTAAATAGCAATTTGAAAATAGCATATTCTAGGATAGTCATGCCAGGGCAAAAACCTTATCAGTGACATGAAAACACTTCTATCTCCAATGCCTTTAGATTTGTATATTATCTAGAATACTTTAGTAGGCCTCAAGATGTCTTGATTTGATATGAGTTTGCCTGGCTCATTTCGTTTCACAGTTTTATATAAAATCATAGAAAATTAGGATGGTAAGTAGTTCTAAAAGAGGCTGCCTTCAGATTTTCTCTTTCAATTATCTGTTTCACAGATTTTTGTCATCTGACTCTATAGTTTCATTTTGTCAGCATAGACAAGTTAATGAGGACTAAATGATGCCTGACATTTTCTCCACGACAATCAACTTTATTTTTGTAATTTAATTTTATTTTCATAAATTTTTAACTGCTGTCATTTTTTTAACCCATTATATACTGTCCATTCTGATTTTTTTTTTTTCAATTTGTGTTTGGTGAGGGAAATGGAACATGAATGAAAGTGGTTTTATGGATGTCCTTTGAGGTCAATATAGTTTTTACTTTGGACTTTTTGAGCTAAAAGATATTGAAAATAAATGTTTTTGAGGAGAAAATGGAGTCAGATTTGACATGTTTGTGCCAAATGCCAAACACTGGAGTTGAAGAAGATTCTGTAGTCGATTAAAACAAATAAACCACGTTGTCGATCCTTCCAGCAAGGCTCCTAAAGTATTAATTACTGCAGCTAACCACAGCAGCAGATACAACAAAGGTGACTGGTTATTTTTAATAAAAAATGTTTTCTACTCAGATCATCTTTAAAAAATTATTAGCTTAAACGCGGCATTGGTGAGTGTTCCCAGCATCACTTTTTGAAAGTAGTCCATTCCATCACCTTTCCGAGCAAAGTGCTATAGGACTGAGGCTGAGTCATGGCTCTGCTGCAGGGGTGGCTGGAGTTGGCAGTTAGACAGGGTCAGAAGTTGCTTTTCTGCCACACATAAGCAGTAAAGAAAGAAGGCAAAAACCCAGAGCTAATGTCTTCCAGGTGCATTTGGTAGATGTTTAGATACCTGAAAATTGCTCGCCTAATTAAACAAAAATAGAGTTAAGCACTGTGAATACTAATTTTGTTTGTTAAAATATAACGCCTTTTCCTATACTCATATCTCAGTGTGCCTAAGTGGATTTCTATTTCTTAAACTCAGGGTCCATTCTGGAGTTGGAGGCTCACTTCGTGAATTGGGTAATCACTGGTGTGTTATGATAATGTAAAATACTAGTATAATTTCCTTTATGTAACAGATTTTTGCCTGGAAAGTTGTGGGCAAATCAAAATTTTCTAAATTAAAGAGAAAAAATCAACCAGAGGAAGGAGAAACATACTTTGTGGTGACTCTTTTGTAAAACTGACAAATACTTTTTAAAATTAAATATTTTTATAATCGGAAAATAGAATTTTACAATCATGTAAAATAATTTATAATCTAAAATACCTGAATTCAGATTTTCACAAGTCTTGCATTCTTACAAAAGAAAACATGCTCACATGCAATAAAATAGTAAGATGATGAGCAATTTTGGTAGCAATGATAAATAAATAACCAGACCATCCATATCCCTTTGTGGAAGATTTTCAACTTTAATTACAAATATCACCTTAATTGGTACCAAAAGATCTTACCTAATAGGTATTCTCTGTGAACAAGCCTTCCTAGATACTCAAGTTTTCTGGATATTGGAAAATTTACTTTTTAATCAGCAAAGATTTTTAAAATTTGCAATGAGTTTGAATTAAAATCTTCTAAAACCCTTCCCTCCTAACCTTCTGAAACAGATCCTACTGTTCTTAAACTTGGGGTGTGTGTGTTATGGTTGCCATTTTGAGTAAGTGGCTATCATGAGCTCCACGGTGGAGCTGCCGGCCCCACGGGGAAGGGGCGCTTGCCCCGCTCTGAGTATAGCCTCTGTGCGCAGTGCCTTTGGGTGAGATGCATTTTGTTGACTCCTTATTGGCAGGCTGTCAGTATTAATTTTCACTGCTGTCTGTAGACCTGATTGGCTGGGCCAGTCCTGCCAAAGTCCTCTTTGAATCCCTTCCTTTCGGTCAGTGAGAAACTTGGATACCAGGTAATCAAGCTTTATCAAATTTTATATAAAATCTCTAAGTGAGGGCCTGAGGCTGCTTCTCTAAGTGGTGTTTTGGTCCTCAGAGGCCATTTCTTTCCTTTTTCTTTGGCTAGTTCACATATATACTCTGGATATATGAAGTTTCCAGGTTATGGATAAGTGAGACTGTAGTTTAAAAAATAATCTCACACACACAAATCCCTTTACTTACAAATAAGCCAATGTTGGGGAGTAAAATGATGAAGAGTAAAGTAGGTCATAGAATACATTCTGGAAGTACGTTTGTTCAACTTCCAGTTAAGTATTTTGCCTCAGGCCTTTGTATGGACTGTCTCCTCTGCATGGAATGTTCTTCTGCCCCAGAATGCCCACAGCTCGCTCCCTCACCCTGTTCAAGTCTGTTCAAATGTCACCTTCTCCAAGAGGCCTGCCAGGACTACGGTGTGTACAACTGCACCCCCACACATATTCTCAATCCTCCTTCCCTGCTGTCCTTTTTCATAGCACTTATTATTTTCTAACATACCATATAACTCACTGGTTATGTTTATTATTTATTTTCTGTCCCTCCCTCCTCTGACCAGCACCCTTGAAGGGAGCACCTTTGTTTAATTTACTGGCACACACCGAGCATCTAGAATAGTGCCCATTCCATAGTAGGCATCCGAGGGGAAGTGGGCTTAGACCAAAAATACAACCAAAAGTCAGACAGTGAACAACAGAAGGTCTGTCAACCAATGCCCATAACTTAAAACAGAAAGTAACTATCTGTATTGTTTTGTTTGTTTGTTTTTGCATAATTTGGATCGCAGAAGCAACAGTGGATACTCACCTACAAGAGTCTTCTATTCATACTTTTCATTCTTTATTGTCTGTAGAGTAAAGGTCATTTAAAGTGGATTAAAAATATGAAAAGGCAGTGAATAAGAGTAAAAATAACTATTTGAAGGCATAGGAAAAGAGGATGAGAATAGCCAGATTCACTTATTTAAAGTAATAAAAGGAGAAAGAAAAGTAAAATTATTTTTAAATGAATAAATAAAAAGTGAGAAATAGATGAAAACGGAAACCAAAAAGCAATAATGAATTTTATATAAAAATGTATTCCATTTAGTTAATTTGGACACTGTTATCCTTCCTTTCTTGGTTCTCTGTTGATCTTTTTGACAATTCTCAATTTGTAATACTTTTTGGAAAGGAGAAAGTTGTTAATTTTTGAAATAGAAAATATAATTTTCGACTAAATTTCATGTTATATTTACCTTGTATTCTTCTATCTGATTAGTCATTTCAACGTTTTACATTATTTATGTGAGTACTGAGAGAATTATTCTTGGTTGACATTCTTCTGAGGGGCAGATCCTACATATCATAAGAATATTTTAAACCATTAATTTATAACATCACTGCCATCTGTTGGATCTGATCAGAATTAGAGTTTTTAAGTTATCCCAAGAATGAAAAAAGTTCAATGCTTTTCATTTCCCTTTGCCAACATTAACTAAATTTTGGCTATTGGTAAACTATGAAAAGATTAGAAAATAGTGTGATCGTTGACTAGACATTTTTCAAAAGATACAATTATTTTAGGAAGTAAAATACAATAAAAATACAAAAAGTAGTAACTATAGTTGTTTTTAATACCTGTAGATAAATAAGTAAAAACTGTGCTTTTGCTATAGAAAATGCATAATCAAGGCTCTATGTGTAAACATACTGATTCTTAAATCTTGTTATCTCCATTTCCTTGTTTTTTTATTTTTTAGTTTTTATACCCCTTCTTGACTTCTCACAATAGCAGTGACTCAAGAAAGTTCTAAATGGCAGTACATACAGTGATTACTTAAGAAAAAGGATTTGATTGATTGCTGGGCCACTGCTGGCCTCCACAATACCAGAGTCAAAGAGCTCTTCTCTAGGGAACTGTCCTGCTATTGTGTGACCTGTGGTCAGGACCACAACAAAGGAAATGAGGACTGGAGTAAGGAGTGCACCCCAAAGGGACTCCAGAAAGAGACGGAATGCTCACAAATTATAAGGATGTGTGTTTGAGTGCCTTGGGAACTTTTGAACATCTTCCTTCTATCTAGGTGACCTCTCCTTTTGTAGTATCAGTATTAATATTCCTCTTCATTAACATAGAAATAAAGCATTGACAGAATAATTTTAATACCTAGTAGAATTATTCATGGAGTACCATGCCTAAGAAAACTGTGGAATTTGTAGAGAAGATATGTAAAAGGTATGGCACATACAGAACTTCATAGAGGACTCCAAGAAAAGGCAGTACCTCACTTATTCACAGTGACCTGACTCCCTATAGGTCATTTCAGTAGTCAGGGAACAGCCTGACCTTAGGTGACTTGGAGTGTTAAATCTCTCTAGTGTGTACAGAAAGCACTTTTCAAGGCTTTCCCCCCCATTCCCACCCCATTAAATAGGGTTGGGGGAAGGTAATATATTTGTATATTTATTTTCACCATTTCTTTTATTCTGTAGACTTAAGTATAGACTAATGCTATTCTTTAGAATTGCCCATATTTGATTGTGCACTTAAGGCTCTAGTGCAGTGAATGATCATAGTCGTTTTGAAGGAAACCCCCTCCCCCCACCTCTCCAAGTTGGCAAAATACCACAAGTTTCTCGCTCGCTGCCCTCTCCATTCCTCTACAGGAAGAGATGGGCTGTTAACCTCTGAGATGGCAAGAGATGTGTCCTATCACTCTTCGAAAATAAGTTTTAACATCTGCTCTAGATCATACTTCTTGGCCAACAAGCACAGATTCACTCAGAATAAGTAACCTTGTCGCTTAGAGTACTTTTTTTTATTAAAGAAACATTGACCGTAGAAATAATCCACGGTGATTTACAAAATTAAAATGCAGTCTCATGAGAAATGCAAACTCATGTTATAGACTTGATGGATCGGTTGAACTCAGCGATGCTAACGTTGTGCGGTCGTTGTCTGTTGTACGAGGGCTTTTCGCAGGGAGATGTTTTCCGAGTCCCCTTTCCCCTCTAACAGTGAGAGGAACTGTGTCTTCATACTGACCTCTAGTGGCGGCTTCGGAGGAGGTTGGGGGAGGGGCAAAAAGGTAACAGAAGGATTGTATTTTAGCGAACCGCTCGCTAATTTAATTTGAAACACCAGTGTGTCTAAAATAATATTATAAAACATTATTAAAAGATCGTGATCTGGAAAGCATTTCATTGTGATGCTTTTACAGAGGCCTTATTCTACTGCTAAATGTGTTAATAGATGCTTGGGTTCATCTCTGTCCCTTTGTAAGGTGCAGTCGTTTCAAAATGTTTTGAGACATTCTTTGTTCTGGTGGCTGATATCTGCTGTGCTATATAACCATATAGGATAAATATGATACGCTTGAACAACACAGATTAATCTCACTGTTATTGTAGTTACTCTAGAGGTGAATTTTTGCTCTTGGCTCTGTATAATAGAAAAGATTATTTTGTTTTAAAATTCTTATTTATATCATTTTGTTGTAAGATAGCCCCATCCTTTGAATTAGAAAGCTCGCCATACAAGCATCCTGCAAGATACCTCGAGCTGGTTTCAAAACCTTTCAGGAAGTTCAGTTTCATATTCAGTATGTTTCAAACTTTTATATTAAGGATGACACCTCAAAGAACTTATGTAAAGTATTATTTACGACTTTAAAAGTCTTCTGACATGAAGAGATAAAATAGATGGGCAGAGTCGTCATGGTAAACTTAAGAATTATTCCGGCATTATTTCCACCCAAGTTTACAGACTGGATACTTTTCATCTCTACCCCTTAGAGCCTAGATTCCTTCTCTGCCTGATGGAACGTTGTTATAACCTAGGCTGTGCTGAATTGGGAAAATAAGACCTGATTTGAAAAAATATATAGAATGAAAAGCTGGATTTTGCAATGAAACTAGTTGATTGCACATCCCCATTTTGTGTCAGTTGATGTCTACTCGACCTTCACAAACAGTTTGAATCTTACTAGCTGTGTTTTATAAGACTAGGTTCCATTAGAAAATTTTCCATGTGCTTCTATTACCTAGAAAGCAGAGACTGCAATATGCATAACCTTATTTTAAAGTTGCTGGTACCTCTTTCAGGTCCAATTTCCAGTGTTACTGATTTTCAGAGGAAATTAACAGTTTGGATACCTTTCTATTGTGTGATTTTTCTCTCACTCTCTCTTTCCCTTTGAATCAGTACTTTAAAAACCCACACAAATTCCATTTTTACTCATCCTTGACTTTTTATATTTGTCATTTTCTGTGATTTTTTTTCTTCCCTCTGGAAATGGCCTTTGTTGCTCTTTGGTTACACCTAAAGTGAAAGACTTGGGGGATTCCTGAGGAAAGTGCCCAGCTCTAACCCTGCAGGTGTTGGAGATGTCACTGTCCAGCTGAACAGTTGCCTGAAAATGAAAATTTCATGCACACATGCAAATTTGGAAATATGATCATATTTTCTCATGATCCAAGAAATCGAAGACAGGATAGAGGAAAATCTCTGCCCTCGTGGCTCACTGAGTATGAGCGGATGATGATGATGGTGGTAGCTGGCAAGTGTGGGCCAGACACGGAGCTAAGTACCGGAAATGGAATAGATCATTAAGTCCTCGAAGCAATCCAGTGGGGTGGGGCATATTATTGTCACGTTCATTTTGCAGACAAGGTAACAGAGGCACAGTCCTTGCTCAAGGTCCCAGAGGCGGGGTGGACACTCGCACAGTCTGCTGTACATCCGTAGGGGCCTGCAGGAGGTGAAACTCTTAGCCTCCATCCTTGCGACTTTTCTCTCTCTTTGCCTCCTGCTCAGCGCTTTCTGAACTTCTCCGAATCTTTCCACCAAAATGTTTTCCTTCGCCTTCCTGATCTCTTTGAGTTCCTCCAGGCTGGAATGGCTAGAGCTCCTTGAACTCCAATAGACACCTTTGGAGGAGTGAGTTTCCACCCCCTCCTTTCTTCCTACCCTCCTTCCACCTTTCTCCCAGGTTCCTTACTTCATTATCCCTCCTCTTCCTCTTCCCCCTCCTCATATAAGAAAAAGGGGAAAAAGGGGGCCGCCCGGTGGTGCAGTGGTTTAGTCCGAGCAGCCCAGGGTTCGTGGGTTCGGATCCCGGGCGCAGACCAATGCACTGCTCGTCAGCCACGCTGTGGCGGCGTCCCATATAAAGTAGAGGAAGACGGGCACGGATGTTAGCCCAGGGCTCGTCTTCCTCACCAAAAAAAAAAAAAAAAAGGCTCTAATGGAGCTGGCCCAGGGGTGTAGCAGTTAAGTGTGCATGCTCTGCTTTGGCGGCCCGGGGTTCACAGGTTCGGATCCCGGGTGCGGACCAACGTACCGCTTGTCAAGCCACGCTGTGGCGGCGTCCCATATAAAGTAGAGGAAGACAGGCATGGATGTTAGCTCAGGGCTAATCTTCCTCACAAAAAAAAAAAAAGAAAAAGGGAAAAAAAATGTATCCCAACAGTTAATAAGAATTTCCCATTATGCTATCCATCAACGGTCTGCTTCATTTCTCATTCCCTGAGTAACGATAAAGTGAACCAAGTAAATTCTGCCTTTTTTTTTTCTAGAAAATAATGTGCTTTTTAAAGCTTCAGATTGATACTTGTAAAAAAAAAGCTAATGGACTAAAAGTCAGAATACCATGGTTTTAATCCTGGGTCTGTTGATTGAATTACTTTATGAGCAAGTTTTAGTCTCTCTAAATTTTACCTTTCTTAACCATAAAAAAAGGGACTCTAGATTATCTATTACATTTTGTGCCTCTGAGTGATTACCATCTCTCCACTATCATAGGGAGGCTGGAACACAACTTCCACTAGGAACTAGATGGAGTCACTCTTTACCATTTTTATCATTTCATCCCAAAGGCTAAGGAAGTTATTACCTATGGATTTCAGTTTCTTTTGTAATTATTTCACCATTACTTGTGTGTTCTTTGTGTGCCAGGGGCTGTTCTAGGCTCTAGGGATACCGCAGGGAACACGACGAAGGTTCCGTGAAACTGCTTTCATGAAACTTACATTTTAGTCGGAGAGACAGACAGTAGAGGAGTAATTTTAAAAAGGTCATTTCAGAAGTGATAACAGTGTGGATTAAATTAAACAGCACAATGTCGTCAAGAGGGGCATGCATGACACTGGGGTTGTGAAAGGAGTCGGGGAATGACCTGGAGCTCGTCACAGAAGGCCTCTCTGAAGGAAGGACATGAGAGCTGATGAGCATGGCCCAGTCCCGGCAAGTGCCAGGGCTTTTCACGTGCTGCCACACGAGAGCATTCAGCGTCCTTATTATTTAGTTAAGAAAATCAACGACATGGTACCTCTAATTTACTTTGGGATTGTATCTTCTGCAGATAAGTAAATAGACTGATTTCCAGGCGAAACAGAAACGTTTGGTAACCGCAAAAGCCATTTATTATGAATATTCCAACACCTTGACCATTATTCCTATTTTATCAGGAGACAAGTCAGCCATGTAAAATGAAGACAGTTGTTCTTTCCTGATGGCAGCTAGTTAATTATTGGCAGGCATTCCAGCTTTCGAAACAGAAGGTGGCTTGTATGGAAGTGAAGTGCTGTGATGGAACAGATAGGTCAATAAGGATTCCATGTCACCCGTAAGAAGATTACATTTGATTTCCCTGGACTTTGATTGACTGCCTCATAACTGGTAACAAAAACCTGCATGCTGTTCCTGAAGGTGCTGGGTTAGCACATTCTAGTTCCTTTGCAACTAGCAGTTCTCGCTTGAGAAGCCATGATATCACCTCATAAAAGCACATTCTGAAAGTCTCAAAATCATGCCTACTAAGGCACATCAGTATGCTAGAAACTATTTGGTTTCACATACTTTTAAATATTTTTTTTTGCGTTTTTCTTATTTTGCTGTAGGATGCAAAACTTCACCCATTGGTTTCTGTGGCTGGGTTTTACTTTAATAATCATGTTGCTTTACACCCTCCATTGTAATCTTTGCCTGCAATTAATTGTGATTCTCTCCTTTACTACTGATAAACTTCTTTAAACAATATTTCTTTAAAAGGAGAAAATTCTCGGGGCTACTTTCGTCAATCCTGGAGTTCAGCCAGAGTTCGGGGGTACGTGTCCCAGTCTTCTGCAGCTGTGGGGCTGCAGCGGGGCAAGAGTTGTTTGAGACTCAGAAATTGATCAATTTTATGAACACACTTGACTTCTTGGATCATTACCTTTGTTGAAAAACTGGCTGGAACGAGAATCAGGAATCCTGTTCGCTGCATTCCAAATCTGGCTGTGATAACCAGGAGGCCAGTGTCCCACGCCCCGCGCACCTGCTCAGCCTCACCGGGAGCCTGCAAGGCTTAAGCACGCCAACCCTGAATCACTGCTGCATTTGCACCTCTCCTGACCACTTGCAGTGTGTCTGCCACCAATATGTCTTCCTTGGTGTGACAAAACTTGCCGAGACGTGTGAAAAGTCATGCTGGTGGGAATGGTTGTAATCACTGTTAACAAACAAGGCCCTGATTGCCAATATTACCATCTGTTCCATCGCGTTCCACATATTACCCTGTATGTGGGCTCTGTTAAACAGATTTCTGTACTGGCCAAGGTCACCCTTGATTCATGTAACCAGCCTTTGCAGGTGAGTTAAATGGGAACCTCCACCCTGCAGCAAGGATCAAAGTCTGAGAAGTACCGAATAGTGTCATCTGATGACACAACCCAAATAAAGAGAGTCAACAATATCTGCAAAGACAAAATATAGACATCCCTTGATGCATGAAATGGATATATCTCTTAAAAGTTGTCTAAAGTGCAAGGTTTTATTTATTAAACTCCACATCAAAATTACTTCACTAAATAATTAAAGAGCCATTGGGGGTGGGGAGGAAGTAAACTGATTTCAAGAGAAGCTGGAAGTGATGCAAGGGGAAACCCCAACTTTGTTGAGTCCTATCCCTTCTTGCAAACTTACCACTGAGCTGAGTTCTTTCCCCTCGGCCCTTCTCGACACCTGCAGAGGTCTTCTTTATCACTCTCCTTGAGCTGATTCAAGTCAATTAAAATATATTGATCTTCTCAGCACTGGGGATATACATTAAGACTCACGAGCTACCTCTAAGAAGTAGGCACCAGGTGTAGACATAGCAGAGAGGAGGGAGTGATTAGCAAGGAGGGGCAGTGATGGTTGCGGATGACTTGGCAGAGGAAGGGGACGGTTGAGCAGGTTTTGAAGGTGAGCTGGAGTTCCTCAGGCAGAGGTGTGGGGGAGGTAGGGAAGAGCGTTTTGGGCAAAGGGAACATGAGTGCAAAGACACACAGACATGAAATAACATAGTGTTTTCAGTGAGCCATAAATAGATACTATTTGGGTAATTGAATTTTTCCTTAGTAGTGTTCTTAGTGTCCATGCTGTAAGGGCTTTTTCGTTGTGGACTTGGGGACTTATATGAAAAACTTCATGCTGAATTCCTTTCCATGACAAGTGCTATAAAATAATATTTCAAGATTGTTCCTATTCTTCGATTGTAAACATTTGTGCCAAAAGATCATTTATTGTTTGTTTGTTTTTTGGGTTTTCTTTTTTGGTGAGAAAGATTGGCCCTGACCTAACATCTGTGCCAATCTTCCTCTCTTTTGTATGTGGGTCACTTCCACAGCATGGCTTGATGAGTGGTGTAGGTCTGAACCCAGGATCCAAACCCTCAAACACCAGACTGCCAAAGCAGAGAGCCTGAACTTAAACACTGCACCTCCGGGCCGGCCCCCCAAAAGATCAGCTTTTTAAACAAAAAGAAAATAAATATATATATATGTTTAGCAAACAAATGCTCTGAGCTCATGTAAAAAAGAAACCTAATCCAGCTTTGGGGCCAAGATAGCTTCCTTGAGCACGACAGATTTATGCCAAACTTTGAGAGATGAATGGGAATTATCTGGGGGAAGAGTACGTTAGGAAGTGGGGCCGGTGTATGGGAACATCCTGAGGTGAGACAGAGCTGGCATACTGCAGGTTGCCAGAGAGGCTGAGAGCACAGAACAGCCGGGAGGAGTGGGAGAGCGTGTGGGCTGGTGAGGGAGGCAGGGTCTGCTCGTGCAGGGCCTCAGAGGCCATGTGAGAAATTTGGAGCTTCATGCTGACCAATGGGAAACCATGCAAGTTCTAAGTAGGGGAGCAATATGATTATATCTGTTATTTCAAAAGATCACCTTAGATGTAAGATGGAGAAAGGATTAGAGGGAGAGAGGAGAGACCTGTTAGGAGAGTGTTTATATCAATCCACAAGAGAGGATGTTGGATTGGATTCAGTGGGAGAGATGGAGACAGAGAAAAGAGAGAGACATGAGAAATATGGAGGAGGAAAACAGTCAGGACTTGGTAATAGAATGGATCCACATGACATGTCAAACCACTTCTATTTACATATCTCAAATGATATAAACAGGTGTTTTTATCCATTTCCACATTTGGTTTTTAGGGTTTTTTCCAATTTACACTTTAAACTTGTACTTGATTAAATTCTAACCGGATGGAGACTAATGATAGTAAATATCAGAAAATATTTTCAGATTATTGTGGCGACATATGGGCCTATAATTTTGGATTTTGTAACAAAGCAGTTTGACTTCTGTCCCATTCATTTGGATAATGCTGTACTATCTAAGAAACTGAAATGTGTTTTTAAAATATGACAGGCTTCAGCTTGTGTATGTATTAGACACAGGAAAAAATAAAACAGAATGTCTTGGGTTTGAAAGACACAAAATCAATGCAATTCTTTTTTTAAAAAAGTACAGATTCTGCACTCTATTTCTATCAAGGAAATTAGGTTTTTTTAGGCTAAGAATAATAGTTTGATTTTTTTCACCATAATAATTTAGTCTGTTATGCTTTTTACACTTAAGCAGAGCTGCACATAGCAAATTGTGGGCAGATATATACATATAATGCAAGTTGTTCTCCCAGCTGTGCGTGTAGGATTTGTCTTCCGGTGCTGGCAGTTATGTTCAATTTAGTAAGAGCTATATTCCACCGTGTACTAGGATCTCTGGTTTTTTAAACAGCTAGGTTTTTATGTACTTCCCTTTACTGCCTCCATAAAGAGCAAAGAAAAGAGCAGAAGGTAGAGATATAAAAGAACCAAGGCAAACTGTGTCTTTGTACGGGAGAAGGGAGGAAGCAAACCCAAGCAGAAAGGCAGAGAGCAGAGGCACACCTAAGGAAAATTCCTGCGTCTCCATGACCCAAGTTTTTTTTATAAACAAGGGAAACTAAAATGATGGAGTGTGATCCTATGTACTCACTTAAATTTTCCAAAAACCCCCTTATGTACACAAAAGACAAAGCCTTTGAGAATTTACTGGTATACATTTACCTAAAATACTTCTGGCTTCCATCATGGATTCCATTGAAATACCTCCATTGTGTGCACTTTCTTCACTCTCCAAGATGTTTTAAAAAGCAAACATTGTCAAAGGAAAAACCACTGAGACAAAGGAATCGTGCATTTTCGCCAAGGCATGTTTATAATGATTAAAAACTACAAAGTATTGGGTTTAAGGGACTGATTGCATTAGGTGCCTGAAAAAGAAGTCAAAGGAAAAAAATGATTTTTGAAAAGGTTGAAGTATATATTAACTAGTTAGAATATATGCATAATTTAAAATTCTTGAGGGCAGTTTAAAAAGAAAACCTCAATGTTTCAACTGTAAGTAAAAATATGAGAAGTTTCGGATAGACTAACGTAGTAGGGCCTCCAAATTTTCCCTTATTCATAAAATCAAATGACCACTATGTCAATTAATAATAGGAGAGAGAATTAAAAGTGAAATTATCTTAAGAGTGTTTATTTTATCCCCTAGGAAAGGAAATTAAATGGCCCTCAGGCTATCATTGTGAGATGTGGGGCCTTCCTCCCAATATTTTTATAGGAAGAAATTTTGGTTACATGTCACCTAAGGGATGCCTTCCCCTAGAAAGAGTGGGAGATACCACAAGAAGGGTTAAATATACACCAAAGACTGGACTATGGGAGAAATGGAACAAGGCTGACTTTGCCTTGGTATCAGTAGGCTGTGTGTTCTGGATGGATTTCTATAAACCGGGGGTGGGAGGTGCCCTCAGGGTTAACACCAGCCGAGCCCTTCATTCTCCAAAGCTGCCGTCTCTCGTCATTTCATTCCTGCTCATCGCTGCTGTTCAGTCACCTTTGGAATTGGTTTGTGCATCCATCACAGCTTCCTTTCACCTAGAGGACCAGCCTCCTTATGGAGATTTTATGTGTATTCTGCTCTCCAGTGGACAATTATGATAACTTCTACTCTTGAGGTTGTCAGCTCTCCTTCACAATCAGCAAATTTAAGTGATAGTACCAACTTAAATTTAATTCATCAGAATACAAGATGATGGGCTAAATCATATAGCCTTACCTATTTTTTAAAATTTTGGTTATTAATATAATCCTAAATGAAAAGATAGATATTCATATTATTGGAATCTCAAGCATGTTTTTATTGTCTTGATTGCCTCTGTTACCATGATGATTGAAATCACTTTTTAATACATAATTTAGGGTCTTCCTTTAAAACCAGGATGCTTATTGCTTGGAACATCTCTTATTTGAAGCAGTTCCAAACATTACAGAACATAATTAAACCGTCTTCCACTCGTTAAAATGATCTCTTTTTTAATATTAATATTTTATGAGCTTTTTAAGTGATTACAAAGCAAGGACTATAGAAAGTATGGTGTTCTTAAAAGGAAATTTAGGCTTCCTAATTGTGAGAAAATGTTAATATATAATGGATGACTATAGTCTTTTCACACTAGAAGTAGGAAATTTAACAACTGAATATGCCTACATTACTGAAATTATCTATTTATGTCAATATCATGACTTTGATCTTTGATGTTTAATTTGCAAAAGCAACATTCACCTCCCAAATGATTTGCTGCCTTCAAACGTGTTAAACTCTGCCTACAATTAACAACCTAATTTAAAGAAGGAGAAGATAGACTAAAGAATTTAACTTAGTGAAGAGTTCCCACGCTCGCTCATTCCTCCTATTTAAAGCTTTGTTTTCCTACTGGCTAGGAATATTTTAATAGACTTTCTTTTCCTGGTCTTATAAGTATCACTGAGTAAAAAATGAACAGCTGTAGTAGTGCTTCTAAGAAGTAGTCGTACGTTTTTCTATAACCAAAAGCTGTATAAGTAGGAAAAGGATTATTTAAATTCATTCATACCTGACATTTTCACAGATTCCATTTAAATCACTAGCGCCTCAATTCTGGGTTCATCGCATTGTAAATTAATTTCTTTCTAAAACGGTATTTATGTACTCATTTGTTTTATCAGCTTAGTTGTACGCTCCAAAGATAATTTCTGGAACTCGGATGAATGACATTTATTTCTCCTTCATTTACCCAGTGCTGCCGCTGAAGCTGATGGTATTGATCCATTAATAAACATCCTGTCCAGTAAACGAGATGGAGCCGTTGCCAACGCGGCCACAGTGTTAACAAACATGGCAATGCAGGAGCCCCTGCGTGTGAACATACAGAGTCAGGGCATCATGCACGCCCTCATCGGCCCGCTGCATTCCGCCAACACAGTCGTGCAGAGCAAAGCCGCTCTCGCCGTGGCTGCAATTGCATGTGATGTTGAGGCCCGGACAGAGGTGAGAGTTTTAGAAACATTTGTTCTCTCATTTTTCTGATCTGTACCATATTGGTGGATTAATTGGAAACATTTTCAAGTGTTTGAACCTACCCATCATTTAAGTCCTTCAGAATTGGTGCAACACTTGGGAAAACAAATTGGCGTTATCTAGCAAAGAAGATGAGCGTACTCTATAATCTGGCAATTCTGTTTCTAAGTATGTACCTAAAACAATCTCTTGCCTCTGTGCACCAGGACGTATTATTTATTATTTCTAAACAACTGGAAACAAACCAATTGCCCAATTGTTAAGAGAATGAATAAATAAATTTGTGATATATTCATAAAATGAAATCTCACATCACTGAAAATGAATGAACAGCTACAGACATCGATAGAGATGAATCTCAACAAGCATAATGCTGAGCAAAATCAAGTTGCAGAAGAATACATACTTATGACTCAGTTTATATAACACTCAAAATATGCAAAGCTAAGCAATATATTGTTTAGGCTTGCATACATGTAAGTTAAAACTATAAAGAAAAGCGGGAGAATGGTTAACCCCAAATTCAAGAAAGTGTTTGCCTCTTGGGGGATTATGAGATGGTGGATGTGACTGAGAGGAGCACACAGGAATTCAAGGTCATTGAAATGTGCCATTTCTTAAGCTGAGTGGTAGACAAACAGGTGTGCCTTTTACTATAATGCTTTAAATTATACTTATGGGTTACACATACTCTTGCGTTTCTCTTATATTTCAAATTTTTAAAACATAGAATTGCATTTTTTACATGTACATCATACAAAAGTTTGTTTGGTTCTATTCATAAGGACTTAATGTAAACCTACAGACATCCCTTTTTTCTTGCTTTTCTCATATTTACTTGTCACATGGCACTCATTCAAACAGCCTAGAACTTTGTTCCTCTCTCTCCAGTATAAATAACAATAGCTAACATTTGTGGAGCACTTGCTGTGCACCAGGAACTGTGCTAAGCAGTCTACATGCATTTAAGCCTCACTTGAAATAGGTGAGTTGGTAATCCCCATTTTACAGATGAGGAAAATGAGGCTTAAAGGAATAATGTGTTCAAAGCAGCGTTGGTAAGTTGGTAGATCAGGAATATGAGAACACATCTTTCTGAGTCCAGAGCCCATGCTCTCACACTATGCTGTCTGCTCAGACAACTAACAAATCTTTTCTCATCTGTCTCTTAGATATCTATTCTATCCCCTTCAGTGTTCCCATGGACTCAGTTCATTTTTATTCATCCATTAAGATAGCAAGATGGTCACCAAATATTTATTTACCAACCACCGTGTGCCAGGCATTACGGTAGGCATTGACGACACAGTGGTCAACGAAAGTGTCTTGGTCACACCTCCGTGCAGCTTGCAGAGCAGTCCATCTATTTCCTGGAATATTGCAGCTGACTCTTCACTGCTCTCCCTACCCCTGCCACCTCCTAATCCCCACACTGCCTTCAGACTGATCTTTCAAATATATGACCCTCATCACATCATTGCATCCCCAGTGGCGTGCCATTGCCCATGGTAAAAATTAAGCTGCTTAACATGATATGCAAGAGTTCTCGATGATCCGTACCTACCTGCCTAAGCCTGAAGACTCTTCCCAGGAGTAACTCTACACTCCAGAAATATCTGTGATTCTATCAGTATGCTCTGTTCTCTTATTTATACCTCCTTGATTTCTCTGCTTGGAAAGCTGCTCTCACTCTTGTCCACCTGATTAAATCCTGTTTCTCCTTCAAATCCCAGTTCAGCCATCCTGTCTTCCCTGAGGCCTTTCTTCAATCCTCAGACTTGGGTGCGTTCTCCTCCATACTCCCAGTACACCCTATACATGCCTTCCTGTCCTCTGTTTTGCTTCATGTGGTTCTTGTATGAAAGACCATAAGCTCCTTGAGGCTTTAGGGAAGGGATCTGAGGTTTTTCTTCCCTGTGTCCATGTCATTAATATATACCTGGCACATAGTGTATGCTTAATAAACAGTTGTTACATGAATGAGTAAATGAATGAATGAGCGAATGAATGGAGGCACTAATAAATGAATTAGATCTTTGCCTAAAGAACACAGGGAGTTAGATTACTATCTTGTATTATATTCAGAAATAAAGGTGTTTAAAAATTTGGCTTGCTAAGTATAAGATGCTTCAAGAAAACTTTTCTAAGCTGTCGAGGTTACATATGCTAATGTGTAATCCTTGCCAGAGTCCCTACATTTGAGAAGAAAATTATTGAGAGTAGATTATATCCCACAGGGCTCTTGTCTTCAGATACTACACATAGAAACTGGTAGAATATTCTGTTTGTCCTCCAGGCTCAGATAATACAGTATTACATTTCAGACAGTGAGACAAGAGCTCTGTCAAATCTTTTTTTTTCTGAATGGAATAATTTTATACACGAATAATTTTTTAAATAACGTAATTAATGTAGTTCTGCCCAATTCTCTTCTTGTTCTTTTTCTTCTCTTTTTCACTCATTGGAGAGATGAAAAGACACTATGCAGTGATAACAAAAATGGGTCCTTTCTAGGGAATCGCTTCGGTGTTGCTTTGGCCACACTGCTGATTTGGTGGCAGTGTCCAGTGACATGGGTGGCACTGGCCTGCATTGGTTCCTGCTGCCCAGCCTTGGGGACTCTATTAGTTTGCTATTGCTGCCATGACAAATTACCACAACTTAGTGGATGAAAGTAATACAAATCTATTGTATTACAGTTTGGGAGGTCAGAAGTCTGAAAACGGGTCTTATGGGTTAAAATCAAGATGTCTGCAGACCTGTGTTCCTTCTGGAGACTTTAGAGGAAAACCTGTTTCCTGCCTTTTCTAGCTTTTACCATCCACCTTCATTCCTTGGCTGTGGCCCCTTCCTCCATCTTCAGAGCGTTGTTCCAGTCTCTGCTTCCACATGTCTCCTTTCTCTGCTCCTGGTGCTCTCATTCCATCTTATAAGCACCCTTGTTATTAAATTCAGCCCACCTGCTAATCCAGGACAATCTCCCCATCTCAAAATCCTTAACTGAATCACATCTGCAAAATCCCTTCCAGGGACAAGGACATCTTTGGGGAACCGTTATTCTGTCAACCACAGGGCCGGATGAACGTTCCTTGTGGAGGAGCAGAGTGGATGAACACAGGACATCCCCCTTGTAGGCAGGGAAAGGATAGGCTCTTTGTCCGGTCCCCGCCCTGTGTAAAATCATGATGACTTCTGTCAATTACTTTACTGTGGCCTCTTCTTGACTTGCAACAGAAAATTGGGCTCCTGTCTGTAAGGTTTTGCAATAGATTCTTTTCCCTGAATTTAATAATTCTAAATATGGACACATCCTAAAATGTTTTTACATAGTTAAAATCTTTTAATAATCAAATAATGAGATTTTCTTAAAGCATCAATGTTTATATTCTGTACTCTTACATGTGTAAATTTTGGTTTCTCCTTCTAGTTAAGAAATTCAGGTGGACTGGAGCCCCTCGTAGAGCTCCTGCGCTCCAAGAATGATGAAGTGAGAAAGCACGCCAGCTGGGCTATAATGGTCTGTGCCAGTGATGAGCCGATGGCCATTGAATTATGCAGGCTGGGGTGAGTGGAGCTGGCTCAAGTTTCTGGCTCAGATGAAGAGCAAAAGTAAAGAAGCACACTCCTCAGGCCTGAGGAAGGGCAAGCAGAATCTACATTCCCACTATCGGGCTGCAGAGCGCTCAGGAGCTCTGCATGTCAGAGCACGGGCCTTACCTCTGAAGGGACTGCCCAGGGCAAGCGGAGTCCTTCCCCATTCCTCCCACCTAGAGATCTCCCTCACCACCTTTACCAAATCATCTTCAACATTTCCTCCACCACTGTTTCATCTTGATAAATCCTTCTCTTTCACTTTCCTCTGCTATTGCTAAACAAGGCCTATTTGTCTCTCAACTTTCAAAGCTAAAATAAAACAGTCAAGCCATGAGTACCATGTCCGTTTATCTCCCTTCCCCACCCAATCCTTCTCCTCAGAATTACGCATTTAACCAACCTCGCCAAATCGGTTCTCCTTACCAACAGCAGATGAGGTAGCTCCCTTTAGCATATCAGCAAATAGGGTTTTAAGGTTCCACAGACAGGTTTACTCTATTTCTAAACATTTTTATTCTTCGTATCTATTGCCTGGTTAGCTGAAAAAGTGGAGTCCAATACTAATTTTGCTTTAAATGAAGAACATTTTTTTCCGAGTGTCTTTTTCAACTGTTTGAATGTGAGTTACTACATGACGTATATATTCTCCAAAAGGACTGATTTGTCTTCATAATTCTGTCAGTATTACTTTGTCTCAAAGGGTGATGGCTTTAACCTTCCATCTCAATTCTCCATTCAAGATCTCAGCTAGGTATATACATGGGAACTTAACGGTGGATTGCTTGTATAAAGCAAATACTGCCTTCTGCTTTTATTGACAGGGCTTTAGATATCCTTGAAGAAATTAATCTATCAGTAACTCGAAAAAATAAATTCAGTGAGGCAGCGTATAACAAATTGCTCAACAACCACCTGTCTCTGAAATATAGCCAGACTGGCTATTTGTCATCAAGTAACATAATTAGTGATGGATTCTATGATTATGGTCGGGTAAGTGGCAGCACTAATTTGTCTTTTAGTATGTATGATAATTTCTTCTTTAGTCATGATGCCATTAGATAGCAATTTTATAATCACCTAACAGAATTTATATTTTTATAGACAGAAACTTGGGAATCAGAACTTCCTCCTTAACTTTGTCTGGCTATACGACTTTGCATTTGTGTACAGTTTTAATTAGAATATGATTACTTGTACTTAAATCAGCTTGCTAATGCTAGTCTCAAGTTTCAGAGAAGATATAATAGAAGGAGCGTTTCCATTTTGGGGGTTCTATTACTTCTAAGGCTCAGTGTTAGTGATAAGGATTGAAGTATAGGGTTTTCACTTTATTAATTATAATCTAATTGAAATTAACCAAATTGTAATACTGGATTTTAAAATGTTATATAGAAGAAAATTATTTTACTTAGCTGCATTTCTGATTATGATTTTAAAAACAATATATAATTCAGTGTTAATGCTGCAAGAAATGGGAAGCTAAAAATTAGAATCTTGAGAGCTTTTTGACATTGCTGCTTAAGTCATCATTTTCTACTTCTTCTGGAAACCAAAAGCAATAAGGAGAATGGGGGAAATTTCAAAAATCCACCAATCCCATTTTAGGAAAGACTAGGAAACAGATATGATCTGCAGACTTCAAAAAAATTTGAGTTACTCAACGTCCCTGAGATCAGGCAGAAGCTGTGCAGGAGGAAGAATGAAAAGGAAAAAAAAAAAAAGCACAGAGAGGGACAAGAGAGCTAGAGGTGGCAGATCTCAGAAGGAACCATCAAAAATGTATACTTCCTGGGGCCGGCCCAGTGGCATAGTGGTTAAGCTCGGCACACTCCACTTCAGTGGCCTGGGTTCATGGGTTCAGATCCCAGGCACAGACCTACACCACTTATCAAGCCATGCTGGGGCAGCATCCCACATACAAACTAGAGGAAGATTGGCACAGATGTTAGCTCAGGGCCAAGCTTCCTCACCAAGAAAAAAAAAAAAAAAAAGCTGGCACAATGTTATTTGAACAAAGATGCTTTAAGAAAAACAGACAAAGAACACTTACCAGAAAAGTGTTGCCACAGATCAGATAAAATTGTGACAAAATCTGTTTCTTCATGAGTTTTTAAAAAATTTAATGAAACAATATCCTTTATAAAGGAGAATTCTCTGATTCGTTCATCCAGTAAATATTAAGTTTCTAATCTTGGAGGCTTTGAATATGTCAGTGGACAAAAGACACAAAGATCTTTACTCCCAGGTACCAGTAAGATGAGACAGACAGGGGCCGCCCGGTGGCGCAGCGGTTTAGTCCGCGCTTGGCAGCCCAGGGTTCGCGAGTTCGGATCCCGGGCGCCCGCAGACGCACTGCCTGTCGGCCATGCCGAGGCGGCGTCCCATATAAAGTGGAGGAAGACGGGCACGGATGTTAGCCCAGGGCCAGTCTTCCTCAGCAAAAAGGGGAGGATTGGCAACGGATGTTAGCTCAGGGCTGGTCTTCCCCACACAAAAAAAAAAAGATGAGACAGACAATAAACAATAAACATCACAAATAAGTGAATGATGCCACATGATTGAAATTATAAGAGCTATGGTGGGGGGAGTGGAACAGGGCAGGATATAGGGGCTCTGTAGTTCTGGGACGTAGTGGGCTTGATGGCTGTAATTTTAGAAATTGTGGTCAGGTAGGCCTCACTGAGAAGGTAATATCTGAGCAAAAGCTTGATGGAGGTGAGGGGCTTAGTCATGGGGATATCTGTGGGAAAAGCTTTCTAGGCAGAGGAAACTAGTGCAGAAGTCATAAGGTGTAAACATGCTTGGCGTATTTAAGGCAAAGCAAAGTCGGTGCAGCCAGAGCTGAGTGAAGCAAGGGGCAGATCAGAGAGTAAAGAGAATAAAGAGAGACTGGCTCATATAAGTCTTGTAGACCATTGGAAGGATTTTGGCCTTCACTCTGAATGAAGTGGGAAACCTTAGCAGGGTTCTGGGCTTAAGAATAACATGATCTGTCTTATTTCAAAAGGATCATGAAAAGTATCTCGGATGAGAGACTGATCTAACTATAATATGATTGGAAAAAGACCTCAGAAGGTGATCTGGTCTAACCCTCTTCACTAGGCTGGTAAATTGCTAGGATTGGGCTTTGTCTCACCTATTTTTAGACATCCTCACAACATTTTTAGTGATCCATTTAATAATTAGTTACTCTTACAGATCTAAGTTCTCCCATATATATGTAGATGGATTTGCAAACTCAAACACTTTCAGGGGCCAAATTGGTAATGATGGTGTGAAACAGCTGAGTACAAAGCAATAGAGATTGTGGGGACCTGAAGGGATAGATCCTGCCCAAAGGCGAGATGTCCACAAGCTTCAGGTCCCCTTTTCTAATTGTGTGTGTGTGTGTGTGAAATTAGACACCTCAAACAGTTGAGAACATATTCTATCAATGTTAATTTTTTTAAAATATGCCCCATGCAGATACTACTTTTCAATCCTTAAATTATCTACAGATAAATCCTGGCACCAAACTTCCACCCTTGAAGGATCTCTGCTTACAAGAACCAAGAGATCTCCGTGCTGTACTCTTAGTCAACAGTAAATCTTCTGATGTGTGAGTCTCTCGGGGGAGGCGGGCTCCAAGGAAGCGCATGATTTTTTTGTTTGTTCCTCATCGTGAATATGTAAAGATTCCCCGTACAGCATCTTTTTTCCCCCTGTATTCAGCACCACCATGAAAATAAACACTGGCCCGTAAACTCAGAGCCTGACATACTAAAGACCAAGGAATAACCACCACCATGGTTTTTCCTTTGACTCCATGTTCCCAGACAATTCCATATGTATTTCTGCAGTCAGGGCTTCTTCCTCTTCTGGTAACATGCCATAGTTGAAGACACTATAAACAGATAGGAACAAATCAAGATGAATTGTGTTTACAAGTCTCCAGAACTGTATGCAGGTATATACTACTGCCCAGTGTTTTCATATAAAATAAGAAATAGTAGAGCTAAAAATTAAAGCTTCAACATTCTTCTTTAAAATGGTTGTGTATACCTGTATATCATATAATACATTTTATGTGGCACATTTTATAAAAAATATTTCCTGTTCTAGCTCATGAAAAGCTTTATAATAATCTTTTTGTCTTATCTTAACCTTTCCTTTATGCTTTTAAAATGTCACTATTAAAAGTCAGATCCAAATATGATTTTCAGAAAAAAAAAACTGTTTTGCAAGACAAAGTCAATAATGGCAAATAAATTGTTTTAATTTGTGCATAATTTCAAATATGTAAAATTTTAGTTCTCCACCTCCATCTATGGATGATAAATCATCAGATGTTGGTTATGGACGAAGTATTTCTTCTTCATCTTCTTTAAGAAGAGCAAGTAAAGAAAAGGCCAAGTAAGAAAATGATATTTTATCTATATTCAAATAATTCTTTCCTAGTTTGAGAGTAAAAAAAATTTAGATTTTAGAATTTGGCAAGTTAATTCTTATATTCTTATAGTAACATCATTTTTAAATTGCTGTGGAAAAGATCTCTGGAAAAGGAGCCAGCAAACCTGGTTTTACATTCTGTTTGCTGTGACCCTACAGCAAGATCTTGAGTACATGGCTTAGTGTCTGAGCAGGTTTAGTTTCCTTGTCTGGAGACAGAATAATCCCCAGCACCCTGCTTCATAATAGTGAAAGGAATCAAAGCATATAATGGAAGTGAAAATGACTTATAAATTATAAAATGCTTTGCAAATGTAATGTATTGTTATTTTCCATATAATTGAAATTGGTTATGGTTTTTTTCAAATGACAAGAAAAAATAGTTATCATTTTAGTGCTGGATTTGGATCTCCCACAGAAGAGAAATCGGAACCTACTTCCGGACGAAACACTGCTCTTAGCAAAAGCGCCACTAAGGAAAAAACATCGAGGTGAGAAATGTATCATTGTAATCTTCTCATTACAATCCTGTCAAGTTGTAATCATCCGACCAAGTTGGTGAAAGGGAGGGGTGGCTTTTATATGGGAAGCGTTTCCTATGGAATCGGTGTGTTGAACGAGGCAAGACTCCTGAGAGGTAATTAAAAAGTAACTTTATTTTTGTCTCTCGCTGTCTCTTTAAAACTTACCCAGAGGGCATTTCCTCTCCTGCCTGGATGAGAACTCCGGTCACTTTGGTCACTATAAAGTCCTAAAGTCACTTTAACTCACAAACGACAACAGAAACGGCAGTCTCTATTCAGTCATTTGAAAGTCCAACGCTGTATAGTCATGAACTTAAAATGAACTTTTCTGCCCTTCCCCACGGCTGCCTTGGCAGGGTGAGCCCCACACGCTGGAGGGCAGTCTTCTTTTTCCCGGCCATGTGCTTCCACATCCCCTCCCCATCTTGCTCACCGGAATCCCTGACCCGTCAGGAAGCAACGAGAGGGTGGAAAGGAAAATGGCACCCAGTTCTTACTGGATGGAATAATTATAATGTGGTTTCATGCTTTTTAGGTCTGGCATATTTTAAACGTACTTTTTACATGTTTACATATTTTTAAACATATTATTTCTCTTGTGAGCATTTTCCTGGAATTTTTGAAGATAAAACTATTTGGACCCCCTGCTACACTCCACGACCCTTTAATTATTGCTGACTTGAGCCCTTCAGAACCACTGTGGTACTGGAGGCTATTTGGCACACATGTCAAGCATCCACTTTCTAAACTGAGACTGTCCCCTAAGGCCCCCTAAGGGGTAGGCAGCAGTTTGCCTTTCTTCTCAGACCTCAGAGCTGTTTATTTTCTGCCTCTGACTTTATTTTCTATTGTCAGTCTCTGTTGCTCACTATTCTGCTTTCTGCTTCTAACGTCCTATTGTTCCAGCCCTGACACTTTTCACCCTCCCCTCCCCTCCCCCCCTTCCCCCTTCCTCTCTTCCCTTTCCTTTCTCTCCTCACTTGGACTCTGTGCTTCTCCTCTGCTGGACTGAGAGCTCCCTGAGGACAAGAACGTGTTCTGATGTGAATAACTTCTCCCTTCGCCCCCAGTATTGAGCATAGTGCTTGGTTGGCATACATAGGCATTCACGTTTATTCAAGAGAATAGAAATCTAAACTTTTGCAGGAAATGGTTACGTTTGACAAGGTCCATGCTTATAAACTGTGTGTCTTGAGAAAATTGGTTACCTTCATTAGTAAAATGGAAATAACCATACTCCCTCCCTCATAGGGTGTTATGAAGACTGAAGAAGTTAATACATGAAAAGCGCATAGAGCAGTGTCCGGCACAGAGTAAACGCTCAACAAATGTTAGTACTGTTGGATGAAACAGTTGCTAGGAGCCAAGACTCACTCAACCCTTGCAGGGATATAGAGGAATTCCCTGGAATCCAATGCAGGAAATGCAGCCATCCTCAGGGGAAAGGAGTTGGCAGGAAGTCAATAGCTGTAGCGTCTGTCTGTCTCTCTCCCTCTCTCTCCACATGCATGGTATCTTATTTACAATCGCTTTGTTCTCTTCCTTGACTTTTGGTTACTGCCTCACCCACAACTGTCGCTTATATGTGGTTTTGGTTTGCCATGGGACCAAATATGGCCCCAATTCTAAAGCCCAACAACTATCAAGTACAATCTCTGTGTCTCTTGGTGCATATTCATAAGAGAGACAGTCTTAGCCTCTTGGCTGGCTTTGAGGCAGGTGTCTCCCTTTGGTCTACCCAGCTGCAGCCCTGGGGAAGAATTGGCCTTCTGCCCCCTTGATGAGGGAAGGGTAGGCCACTGGTCTGATGAGTGACCGTTACGGACATATTGTACATATCATCATCAGGCAAGGCACGCCTTTCCCTCTGGTATCTCTGATGCCACCTCAGCTTTAATCTTTGGTAATTCTGCTATTCTTGGCTCTTTTCTATTATCTTATTTTTCTTACAGCTCAGTCTGATTCTTAATCCTAAATCTTTTGGAAGAAAATGGGCAGTCCTGGGTTGAAATTTATTTTGTATACTTGTAAATATCAAAATGCTGATCTTCAGACAGCTGTGGGTTTTTAATTGTGATATTTAATGTTAATGTTTTTCTATAACGTTGGAAGCACTCACATCATTATCTCATTTTACCCCTGTCTCCTTGTTCTATGGATGAGTCCCTTCTTTCTGGCCCTCTTTGTTCTCTCCTCATCCTCTACAACAACCTCACATACTGATAGGTATATTGTATATCCATTGCCTATGGGACTTCTCTACCCTACTACCCAGGAAACTAAATGTCCAAACTAAACTCATTGTTCTCCCCAGCTCTCAAACCTCCTCCTCCACCTCTATTCCCTATGCTGATTAATGTTTCAGTCTTCCCATACAATCACCCAAGTCTAGGAGTTGTCTTAAAGTCCTTCTCCCTTATCCCCAACACTGAATGAATCTGTTAGTCCTATCCACTGTGTCTTAAGTATCTCTTACAGCTTTCTTTCCCTTCGTTTTCACCTTTACTTCCCCAGTTCAGGCCTTTATATTATATCTCAATCAGATTTACCTCCTTATTGTAAGAGCCTCCTGCCTTTTGAATAGCCTGCATAAACCCATCCTCCATGCTATCCCCCAGAGATACCTTTTTGAAATAAAAGTCTGATCATATTACTTTGCCTAAAACAATGATTCCTTATCATCTTCCAGATAGAGTCCAAACTCCAACCATGGCATACCCTGGAAGAAACTTCCATGTCCTGTAGGCATGGAAAATTCCTATTCTTTCTTCATTCTCTTCGATTTTTGTTTTTGAGAGGCCTTCCCTGATCACCCTGGGTTAAATATTCTCTTTGTGTCTTCTCCTGAGTGAATCTGATTCTATCTCTTATATGTAACCTGAACTGATTGATGTTGATTTATTTATCTATCTTTCTTATTAAGCAGTGAGCTGCTTGAGATCTGGGACCATGCCTTTTTAATCTTTGTATTCATAGAGCTTAAAATAATATCAGGCACATCAGGGACCGTAAAGAAGCGTTAAATATTCACAAAGTATTTCAAGTATTGAATGCCGGTAGTTGAAGGGAATAGGTGTTTGACTTCCTTACAGTGTGCCCAGGGAGAATAATTATAAACAAATGAGGATAATTACTCCTCTTCACACCATTTCCACTCTCTACCTTGTCTCTGCATATTCTTGCATCTCACTTGCCACTTGAAGATAAACCCTGATGTGCTCCCAACATTCAAGAGGATTGTTAGCATAAAGGAGAACACACAAATTTTGGATCCAGGCAAAACTGTCCCTCAGTTTTCTTATCTGTAAAATGGAAATGATAATACCTACCTCACAGAGGTGCTGTAAGAGTAAGTGAGATGATGTATGTAAAGTGCCTAAACCATTGCCTGGCATATTTAAGTGATTAATGTCTGTCCAATCTCTTTCCCCTTCTTAGCCCTGGGTCCATGGCGGGGATAGATTGGTCATAATCTCATTGTCCTGTTGTCTTTCTTTTGGTCAACACTTCTTGTCTTGTGACTATTGAAACTTTGGACCCCTAGGGATAGAGGAAAATATTTTAACTCTACTCATCGGATAATGTCATTGAGAATGTTTTATGTTAACAAAAAGTTACTGAGAGATACTGACAAAGAATAATAAGACATCAGGAACCACGAAGTGGCTGAATTTTTGAAAGGGAGAGGAGGGAAGGGAGGGGAAACAAGAAAGTCAATTATGTGTGTGGTGGCCTAATACGGACAAGGAAAGTGTGGATTTCTCTCTTCCTGATGAATATCATTTCCACATACCTGTAAATTAAAATCCTGAAGCAAGAGGCTTTCATTGGGTGACCAGCCACCATGTTATTTTTGTGTTGGAAGATTTTAGTTGCACTCTCCTTCATGGCAAAACATTCACAGGAGAGGTGATTAATTTATTTCCCATTTATTCAGACGCCTTCTTAATACTCTCCTACACTTCACTGAAACCAACATGTCTAATATGCCCTCTAAAGCTCTTCCTTATAAACCCCATTTTCCTTACAATAAACATTTACTATTCCTATTTGTGAAATGTATTATAAGTTCTATCTGTACTATATTTTTGTATTCAGACCAGTTTTCATAAAGTCGATTACACATGAGTCTCTTATACACGCCTAAAAGTTTATTGTTTTTCTGTCTCCTGTTTTGTCTCCTTCCAGTCTGTTCATCTCTGGAGGCTTTTAGATATCTACAACATATACATTAACATTTCTGCTTCTCAGACAACCTTGATTCCTATCATAATGACTTCCTACAACATTTTTGTTTTTAAAATAATTTCCCTCAAACCCTCTTTTTACCTTACTGGTTTTTTTCCTCCTCTCCCTCACATACACACACACACACACACAAACACAAACACACACACACACACAATATACCCTTCTAAGCCCAGAATAATGTGTCTCCACTTTGTACAATATTCCCTTCTCATCCTTTTGGAATAGAGTGGGTGGAATAGGACACTCAATTGAATAGATTCTTTCAATATTTAACTCCTCCAGTTTCTGATTTTTATCACTCGTGTGGAATTTATCAAATGCTACCCGGTATTGTGATTATTTTTCACATACCAAAATCTTCCTGCTTAAATTGAAACCCAAAGTGGGCTGGATTCATGACTTATATTTCTCCTACCAGCCTTGCCTTATAATTTATATGTTCAAATAGTTGATGGTATCAAAAAGGGGCAAGTGATTAAACTTTGAAAATGTCAATTCCCAGTTTGGAGCCAGACAAATCTCTTTCTCTACTTACCTCCTTACCTCCTCATCCACCAATGAACATAAAAAATATCCTTATTGTTTGGGGTTCACACAGAAATCTCTATTTTCTAAGGTAGTTTTGCTAAAGTCTGCAAGAAAGGTAAAAGTTCTGCTATCTTTAATCATAAACTGATGTTCTTTCTGAGGATTAATTTTACAGGAGTTAATTTTGTAATTTCTAAGTGCTTGTTTCCATATTTATTTAGAAAGAAATTCATTTAAGTATTGAAGCACTTATTAACACAACTTGGCAACCTTCATGGAAAAGAAGTCCAAATGAAATACTTCTATTTATAGCAGCAGGAAACTACAGTTCATGAGTTCCAATAAATTATCTCTTTTTAATCACTCAATAAGGTTTCCCTCCCGGATGCCCTTAGCCCGGTGTACTGGATGTCATCTTCTGCATGCCAAATGATTCTTCTTACTTCAGGCAACACACACAGTGAGAAACACACCTGCTTTGTTTTATAGGTGGCTCTGGGTAATCACAGGGTCGAGCTCTCCAGTCTTATAAAGCTACCCTGTAATTTTAGAAAACAGGTCAACTTATCTATGCTTTCTGCCATTCTAATTGATCTTCCTAGTGTTGGTTCCTAATTTACTAAAATCTTAGTACATATTTGAAGATGTTCAGTTTATCTATCTTACAAAAAAGGAAAAAGGTTAAGATGATATAGCTGGAAAATAGTAATTTTTGCACAGAGATTTTATCATAATATATTGTTAGTGCATTTAATACATGTTTAGACTCTCTCCTTTACTTAGCGGCAGTAAATAGAATATTACATTAGAAAATATAAAACTTTTAGTATTTGTTATGATTATAGAGTTTTGTGTAATTCTCTAATAGCAAGTGATAGGATTATTTTTGTGGGTTTTTTCTGAAAATAAATTAAAAGGAAAACTCATATGGACTTTAGTTGATCCTCCCTTCTTGGGCTTCAAGTAATACTTAAAGATAATTCCCACCCCTAATTTACTGCTAGTGTGATGGAATGCTCCATACTTGTGAATATGTAATTTAGGAGATTCACTTGCCTACCCTGGCCTACCCCAATTTTCTTGGCTTTCATTTATACATATATGATATATATATATATATATAAATTATGGCTAGGATTTATTATAGCAAAAGATGCAATGCAGGAACAGCAGGAAAAACATACACATAAGCAAAGGTTGGAGAAGTCGCACACAGGCTGCCTAGTCCTCCCTCTCTGTTCACTAGCATAGCATAGGATGCAATTTTCTCATGTGAGATATCTCCACCCAAGGAAGCCTACCTGAGTCCAGGTAGGATCCAGAATTCACAAAGGTACAACTCCAATCTCCTATAGGAAAAAATTTGAATGACAGTAAATTTCTCTCAGGCCAGAAGGAAGTGGCACAACATTTTCAAGTGCTAAAAGAATCAACCACATAGTCTCTATCTGGTGAAACCATCCTTCAGCCATGAAAAGGGGAAATAAAGATCCTTCAGCCATGAAGAGGGAAAGACATTCTCAAGTGAAAGAAAACAAAGAATTTATTTCTAGCAGGCCTAGGCTTACAGATTGGCTAACTAAAGGAAGTTCTTCAAACAAAAAGAAAATGATGAAAGAATCTAGAATGATCAGGAAGAAAGAAGAAACAACAAAAAGAGCTGAAATATAGGTATATACAATAGATTATCCATTTCCTTGAGTTTTATAAATCATATTTTATGATTGAAACAAAAATTATAACAACAATTGATTGTCAAGAAAATGATATTTAAAAGTGGAGAAGGTAAAGACAACTCAGTGGATGTGAGGTTTCCACACTTCCCTCTAAGTGGTAAAATGTGGATACCAGCAGACTGTGATACACCATGTATATATATTGCAATACCTACAGTAACCACTACAAACCAATACAAAGAGCTACACTCAAAACCAGTATAAATAATTCAAGGTGAAAAACTGAAAAAATGTTCAAGTAACCCACAGGAAGGCAAGAAAAGAAAAATAGAGGATTAAGAACCAATCAAAAGGCAGAGATTGGCAGACTGGATTAAAAAGTTATCATCTAACTATATACTGTTTAAAGAAACTCACTTCAGATTCATTGATAAAATAATCTGTTTTTTTTTAAATAAAATAATCTAAGTTCTTACCTCAAGAAACTAGAAAAAGAAGAGCAAAATAAACCCAATGCAAGCAGAAGGAAGAAAATAATAAGGAGTAGAAGTCAATGAAACTGAAAACAGAAAAACAATAGAGGAGGTCAGTGAAATCAAAAGCTGGATGCTTTAAAAACACCGATAACATTGGTAAACCTCTAGCAAGCCTAAAAGAGAGAAGACATAAATTATCAGTATCAGAAATGAAAGAGGGAATTATCATTACAAACTCTACACATATTAAACGATAATACAATGAGCACTTTAATTCAGCAACTTAGATGAAATGGACCAATTCTTCAGAAACTGCAAACTTTCAAAACTACCAAAGATGAAATAGATGGTCTAAATAATTCTATAACTATTAAAGAAATTGAATTCATAAAACCCTTCCAAGAAAGAAATCTCCTGACCCGGGTGATTCCATTAGTGAGTTCCACCAAACATTTCAAGAATTAACACCAACTCAAAACAATCTTTTCCAGAAAATAGAAGAGAATGTTTCCTAACTCATGTTATGATACCAGCATTATCCTAATGCCAATGCCAGACAAGGGCATTAGAAGAAAATTACAGTTCAATATCTGTCATGAACATAGATGCAAAAATTCTTTCTGAAATATTAGGAAATGAAATCCAGCAATATATAAAAAGAATAATTCTTCCAAGAGGAGATTATCCCAGGAATGCAAGGTTTGTTCCATATTTGAACATCAATCAATGCAATCCACCATATTAACAGTATAAAGAAGAAAAGCCACATGATCATATTAATTGATGCAGAAAAATCATTTGACAAATTCAACATCTATTCATGTTAAAAAATAAAGCTGTCAGCAACATAGGAATATAAGGGAATTTCCTCAACCTGATAAAAGCCATCCACAAAAAAATCTACTGATTACATCATACTTAATGGGGAAAGACTGGATGCTTTCCTGCAAAGATTATGAACAAGATAACTGTTCTTATCATTCCCATTCAAAATTTTGTTGGAAGTCCTGGACATTGTAATAAGACAATTTTAAAAAGTATACAGATTGGAAAGTGAGGGGGAAAAATCTGTTTCTTCTCGCAGACAACATGATTTTCTAAATACAAAATCCTTAAGGAATCCACTTAAAAAAAAAACCCTCCTAGAACTAATAGGTGAGTTTAGCAACATGTCAGAATATAAGGTCAACATACAAAAATCAATCATATTTCTATATACTAGCAATAAAAAAATTGAAAACCAAAAAATTTTGAGTACCATTTTTAATAGCTCTAAAAAATGAAATGTGAAATAAAAATGAGAGTGAAACAAAACATGTATAGGACTTATATATTGAGAACTATAAAATACAAAGGAAATCAAAGAATCACTAAATACGTGACGAGATATACTGTATTCATGTATGAGAAAACTCAACGTAGTAAAAATGTCAGTATTCCCCAAATTGATCTAAGGATATGATAGAATTCTATCAAAATTCCAGCAGGAGTTCTTGTAGATATAGGCAGACTGATTCTAAAACTTTTATGGAAAGGTAAATAAATTATAATAGCCAAAATAATTTTGAAAAAGAAGAGTAAAGTTGAAAGAATCATTCTACCTGATTTTATGTCTTACTATAAAGCTATAGTAACCAAGACAGTATGGTGTTGGTGAAGGGATAGACAGAGACATGAATGAACAGAATGAGTCCAATAATAGAGGACACAAACAAGGCCAATGGATTTTTTTAACTAAAATTTTTATGAGAATTGTAGATTCACATGCTGTTGTAAGAAATAATATAGATTTATTTGATTGCTTTCAACAGCCTTTATTTTTATTTTTATTTTGTCTGTGTGTGTGTGTGTGTGAGGAAGACCAGCCCTGAGCTAAAATCTGTTGCTAATCTTCCTCTTTTTGCTGAGGAAGACTGGCCCTGGGCTAACATCCGTGCCCATCTTCCTCCACTTTATATGGGACGCCGCCACAGCGTGGCTGACAGGCAGTGCGTCGGCGGGCGCCTGGGATCCGAACCGGCAAACCCCGGGGTGCCAAGTGCGGACTAAACCGCTGTGCCGCCGGGCGGGCCTCAACAGCATTTTTTAATATTCCACATACAGATCCTGCACATATTTTGCAAAGTTTATGCCTAAGGATTTAATTTTCTTGGAGCAATTGTAAATGCTCCAAAAAGGTTTTCGATTTCCACATGTTCATTGTTACTATATAGAAACACAATTGATCTTTGTGTTTTGATCTTACATCTTGAGATCTTGGTGAACTCACTTGTCAGTTCTAGTTTTCTTTGGTAGATTCCTTGAGATTTTCTACATAGACAATCGCGTCATCTGCTTTGTCTTCAGTTTTCAGTGGTTTGATTTTTGATGTGTCTGGGAGTGGATTTCTTTGGGTTTACCTTATTGCCATTCACTGAAATTCTTGACTATATAGATTTATGCGTTTAACCAAATTGAAGAAGCCATGTCAGCCCTAATTCATTCAGTACTTTTTCCTGTACTGCATGTGTTCTCTTCTTCTGGGTCTTTGATGACACCAATATTAGGTCTTTTTTTATTGCACTTCAAGTCTGTGAGACTCCATCAATTGCTGTTTCAATCTTTTGTTCTTTGTGTTGTTCAGATTGTATAATTGTTATTGATCTATCTTCATTTTAATGGATTCTTTCCTCTGCTATTAAACTCATTCAGGGAGTTGTGTTGAAGTTTTGGTTATCATATTTTTCAGTTCCAAAATTCTATTTTTACATCTTCTATTTCTTTCTAAGATGTTCTAACTCTCTGTTCATTTCAAGAGTGTTTTACCTTACTTATTGGAGCATTTTACATCTGTGTCATCTCAGCACTGGTGTCTACTGATTATCTTTTCCCATATGAGTTGAGATTTTTCTGGTTCTTCATACACTAACTAGATTATAATATTATGAGTCCTATAAGTCTTATTATTTGTGAGTCTTATATACATTCTAAGACTAATCCTTTTTTGTGTGTGTTTTAGCAGGCAATTGATCCAACTGGTTTCAGTCTTCAAATTCCAACCAGTGATCTGTGGGTTGTCATTTCACTGTCAGTCCAGTTTTCAAAGACTTTGCAATGCCATTTGGAGCAGTCCTGTATGTGTGCCAGCTACTGTCCAGTTTGGGACTTGGGTGATGGTCTATCCTGTAGTTCCATCCTCAAAATCTATGTGCAGCTTGGGGAGAAGCCTAGGAATTCATAAACAATTTTATGAGGTTGCTTTCCTGAGCTCCTCTCTCTCCATGACCTCTCTTGCTTTTTATGGTTCCTTGGAGCTTCCTTTTTTGTCTTTAAGCCAGAAAACTTTACTTACCCTGCCCCGCTACACTCTTGCCATGACTGCGTGTATATCTACAGCCAAACAGCGGGAGGACTGAGCAAGTATGTAGCAGTTTTAGGTTCTTATGAGATCCCAATGTCACCACTGCCAGCACTGTCACAGGATTTCTTAGGGGGTAGGGCATAAGAGAATGAAGAAAAATAATAAAAAACAAAAACAAGGCTTTCCTCCATTCTCTGTCTTTCCTGTTTCTCGAGAGGGTTTCTCCTTGAGCTCTCTCTGTCTGTGCTGATGCCCACTTCTAGATTTTGGGCTATGTTTAGTTCAGCTTGGAGAGTACCAGAGGAAAATAAAAAGATAAACTCACCATCCATTCAATAGTAATTCAGATGGTGGTCTTCTCTGATCTTTCTGCTACTATTTGCTTTTCAGAGTCTTCAAATAGCTGCTGCATGCATCCCGTCCAGGTTTTATGACTGTGTTCAGTAGGAGAGACAGAGCAAAGTGTGCTTACTCCATGTTACCTGGAGGGAGAACCCATGTCATTGTTTTTGTTCAACTCGTTAATTAATGAGGGAACCAGAAAGATGTTAATACTGGTCCAAAGAACACTTGAGGAGCTAAGCGTTTATATCCAATTCAATTAAGAAATGTTAGAAAAAGATTGCTGGGTACATAAAGAACTGGTTAACATCCTACAGGACAATAAACTGTAACTTTTGGGAGAATCTTTTCCATTGGACAGAAATAATTTGCATCTCTACTAAACAAAAATCTACATGTTAACGAGTAACTCCTCTAAGTCTGGAACTTTTAATTAATAGTATCTTTCAATTAAGCAGTATCTTTACTGTTTACTAAGTACATTTCACTTTTCCCAAGTACAGGACTAAGTACATTTCCCTTGATAAACTTTAGATAAGTCTTTGCCCCTGTATGACATGGGAATTCCATGTCATTATTTTGTTTTGCTTTTTTCCACATTTTGTATAATTTTTCTTAAACATAGTGATCCAAATTCTTCCTGCAGAAGGTCTCAACTGAAGCAAGAGATGATATGAGACTGGCTTAGACTCTCTGAGGAGGCAAGCTATTCTTTTCCAATTCAATAAATATTTATTACGTACCTACCATGTGCCAGACATCTTGCTAAGCAATTGTGCAGAAGACCAATGTATGACTTTCATAATATATACCAATCATGTAGTGTTATCTTGCAAATTAATTTCTCCTGCATAATATAGAGACTATGAAATTTTATCGTTGTCATTGAAAATTTGAAAACTACATATGATACGGTTGTTGATACTCTATTTCTGTGATGCTCTTCAGATTAACTCAGAGCACAGTGAGTGCTTATTCATGTTGGGATTTTGATTGCTGCTGTTTGCTCTCACAGGAAAGGCAGAGGGAAAAAAGAAGAGGAAAAAGTGAAGGAGGAAGAAGAGTTTATGGCAGTGCCCAAACTGACTGGAGAAGGAAGCTCTGATAAAGAGTGGTGCCTTCCCTGTGACCCTGACTTCTGTGTTTATGTTTATGAAGTGACCAAATCAGTACTTCCCATCACCAATATTAAGGAACAGATTGAGGTTCTTGCCAAGTAAGTTGTCTGTATATACATATATATTTTCAGTTTCCGAAAAAATAGTTTTTTATTTTAGTGGTTTGCCTTTTTAAACCAATTTTTAGACTACTACATCATAATAAAATTGAACTTTATAGCACCCTACCCCTGACTCTGAAGCAGAAACACAATGAATTGAAAAAAATTCTGTTTCTCTTTTAGTCGTATTTCCACCAAGAGTCAGAGCTAGGAGCTAGAAATTGCTTAAAGAAAAATGCCTATGTCATTTTCTCCAGCTAAACCATTAAAAGCATCTTTCAATGTGACCCTGAAAAAGTTATAAATGAATCAAAAGTTTGAAAATTAAATTATTCCTTAGGGATATGAGGTGTTCAAATTTAAAGGAATCTCATTGTGAATTATTTGTAAACTCACAAATTATTTTCTCACACAAATAACCATCCCCACTTTTCCGTTGTGTCTGGTATTTTGTGCTTCATGTTGCCCTAACGTGGGGGTGTGAGTACTCTAATGGATGGCTGTTTGGGCAGGCTCAGTGCTGTAGAAGCCAGTGAAGCTGCCTTCTTAATTAGAGCATTTAATCTGATTCCACTAAGAGAAGGCTGAGAACTTGATTTGGTGACTGTAGGGGATTAGAAATCCCTGGAAATGGAGGAGAGCCTTCGTGATTGACACCCACCAGTAAGTGAGCTAGTGGGTTGTGCAACAGCTGCAGTCTCCACGGGGGCTTGTATCCACTCCAAACAGAAGTGAGCTGCAGTCATCAAACCTGGATGTGACAAGTGCAAGAAGCACAGCCGCCAGATCATTGACTTCTCGTCAGCCAGGACTGGAAGAGAACGTTTTTGGCTACTGACGTTTTCCCCGTGTCCTTGAGAAGTGATGACTCCAGCAGAACTCTGATACAGCTCATTTCAACATTTGTCAACTTTCCTCATGCTTTGTTCCTATCAGAAATACTGTTCATCATTCCCAAGTAATTGTTTCTTTAACTCGAGCCCACCCCAAGCTAGGGATGCAGAGATCTGTGCCCGTGCCTTTGGTCCCTGGCATTCATCACAGTGCAGCTGGCTAGTGGACCCGCGGCTCAGCCCAGTGGCTTCCTCCCCACCCTCTCCAATATTTGTCACCATTGTCTTCTTCCATTGGTTCCACATACAGCAAGAGGAAATTCTTTCTTTAAAATTTGCAATTCTGCCTGTTCTCCTAGAGTGCAGTAGCCTTAGTTGACAGAGGATTTTTGCAGGTGTGTTTACTGACTTCTCTAATATCAGGAGAAACCCACAGGCCAAGTAGACCAATCCATCCTGCCTCCCCACCCAACTGTTACTTAGTTTGCCTTTTTGCCTCTTCCTCTCTCCTCTAACTTCAGTGTTACATAAATGCCACGTCTTTCTCTAAATTAAAGAAACATTTTTTAAGAAAAAAAATAAAATTATAAGACTTGAAAATATTTGTGAATCTAATGGGAAAATTTCCTCTGTGTTTGTCTTCTCTGAGTTTAAATTCCTTAAAAGAAGGATCATATGTTGGTATAATGCCTTGGATTTCAGATGGAAGCATTTAAAAATACTTTTCAAGAGTAAGATAAAATGTTAAAACTGCATACATGCTGATGCAAATTAAGTGTGAAATTGATTTTTATCTTGTTACTGTGTTGAATGAAATGGTTAGAATTTCAGGTTGTATACAGTAAGCATACAATAAAAATCAGAAGGAATATAGTTTTTATATGTATAATTATACATTTAGTTACACTCAGAGCATCCCAAATGAAATATGAAACTCGACTGATTTGATCTCAATGTAATTGACACAGGTATGTGGCAGAAAAAATGGGCGGTAAAATTCCAAAAGAGAAACTCCACGATTTCAGCTGGGAACTTCATATAAGTGAACTAAAATATCAACTTAAATCCAATGTTATACCAATTGGACAGATCAAAAAAGGAATCTTCTACCATCGAGCCTTGCTTTTCAAGGTATTTAAGATGTTTTTACCTCATTTGCCATTAGGTAAAGATACTTTGTCTGTATCATAATGGAGTAACCCAGTTGCTAACATTTAACTGGATAATATTAATCCTATCATTTAGAGTTACTTATATTTGAGAAATATATGTACGAGTATATAGATACATACACACACACATATGTATATATATATATATTCACCAGACTATTGGAAGCATATTCATTCAGCATTTATCATACACCTACAGGCCAGGGCCTCTTCTAGGGTCTGGGAGTCTATAGTTCCCAAAGTGACTATCCCTGCATGCAGACTTGGGGGTTCCAAGGTGATGTCAGGGAAAGTTTCAGGGGAGGAAGCGACATGTAGCCTGCGTACTAGAGACTACATAGGATTTCAGCAGATAAAGAGGGAAGATGAGAGTATTCTAAACAAAGCAAACATTTTATACAAAATTACAGGTGTGAGAGTCAATGGTCCGCTTGAGGAATGTAGACTAGGTTGTCTGGGTGAAGGAAGGAGAAGGGATTGGATGGGGCTAAAGGACCAGATCATAAAGCCCCGTGTGAGTTTGCACTCGATCCTGAAATCTGTGGGTAGCCACTGAATGTTGTTAAGGCGAAAGTGGTAACACGGTTTTGAAAGACCATTCAGACAACAGAATGGGGAATAAATTAGAGCAGGGGCAAGACTGGAGGCGTGAAGGCCAATTAGAAGGTCACCAGAGCAAGAAGCATGGGTGACTTATACTAAAGCCATGGTCGTGAGCATGTGAAAGAGGGGTGAACTTAGAGGGAGATTTAGGAGATAAAACTGGAAGAAGTTGGTGATTGCCTAGGTGTGGTGTGAGAAATTGCACGAGAAGGGTAAAATTATTTCCAGGTTCTGGGTGGGGCAACTAGTAATGATGGCATTCTTCACTGACATGGGGGACACTAGGGAAGGCTCAGGTTTAAGAGAGGGGGTTATCTTCTTTTTTTTTTCTCCATTGTATCCAGTGTCTGGAATATAATAGGAGCTGAGAAAATGGTTTGTGAACTATACACCGAGTGTGTAAAACTCCTGCCCTCTCCCAAATACCTACAAATCCCATTGCATCCATGTAGATCTTGCCTCTAGTTCCAGGTTAATTCTATTTATAATCCAAATGCCAGTCTTTCTTATTTCTCTGGATTTCTTGCTCTATCAGTTCTTCTTTTCTGTCCCAAATTTCTCTCTCTCTATTAGCTGTTTCTCTTTTAAAATCTAAACTTCAGTCTACAATATTGAAAGAGAAAAGATAAATCTTCTCTCATAATATCTACAACTACTCTTCTAGCTCCCAATTACCATGACCACCATCATTTTGAGCAATGTGCCAGACACTTGACAAATATAATTGTGAAAAGTCTCAAAAATGCCAAAGGTTGAAATTACTACTCTTGTTTTAAAGACAAGAAAACTGATACTTAGAGAAGGAATTTACACAAGGGCAACGAGAGGTACAGCTAGAATTTGAACCTGTGCCTATCTGAATCAAAACTTACCATACTGCTTCAGTCTGTAGATAATTCTCATTCCTGGTCAAAATTCTGAGTCATCTCAACTCCTTGTCCCTCCTTGGCACACCTCATTTTTCTCCTCACCTCGCTGCAATCTGGCCTTTATTCCCTCTCAGTAAGGATCATAGTGATCTATTGTCTGTCTTACTTGATATGTCAAAGAATTTGTCATTGATCTTTGACACTGCTCTCTGTAGTAACAACTTTTGTCCTCTCTTGCCATTTCATCTCAATCTCCTTTGGAGACCTCTTTTCCTCCACCCCTCTCTTAAATGTTGGGGTCCCTCAAGGTTCTGACCCAGACTCTTCTCTTTTTTCCCTGTATGTACTGCATATGGTGACGTCATCCTCTCACGTGGCCTTAAATACTACCTAAATGCCTGAGGTTTCCAGATCCTTTCTTCTGTCCCACAAACCTCTCCTGATTCCAGATCTATATATCTGTTTACCCCATAGCTGGCTGCACTCGAGTGTCTCATAGATACTGTATTAGTCTGCTAGGGCTGCTATAATAACATACTATACACTGAGTGGCTTAAACAATAAACACTTATTTCTCACAGTTCTGGAGGCTAAGAAGTCCAAGATCAAGGTGCCAGCAGAGTCATTGTCTGGTGAGGGCCCACTTCCTGGTTTTCAGCGGCCACTTTCTTCCTGCATTCTTGCATAGTGAAGAGAGAGGGAGCTCTGGTCTCTTCCTCCCCTTACAAGGGCCTTACTCCCACAGTGGGGGCTCCACCCTCATGACCTCATCTAAACCTCATACCTCCTAAAGGACCCACCTCACACTGGGAATTCTTATCACGTTGAGGATTAGGGCTTCAATGTATGAATTTGGGGAGGACACAAGCATTCAGTCCATAGCATTATGCCAAACTGAACTCATTACCCTCACACCTCAGCTGAGTCATGCAATTAATTACCCAGGTCTTGCCCACCGCTGGAATCCTGAGCACCAATGCTCGCTGATAAAATCTCTTATCCTTCCACCCCTCCTAAATCTTTCAGTCCTCCTATATATACTCTTCATCTCCACCATTTTCTTCCAGTTTATTGGATCCTGTTTAGCTTTATTCTTTCCCCTTAGCAGCCTAGATAAATCATCCACAGACCTTATAATTCACTCACTAATTTCCCTCATTTTCTTTCCCCACCCTTCCACCCCTTTGCCTTGCCAGCCTACTCTCAACCAATCCAATTGCCTGCCCTTTCCATGATGACACTCAGGCTGCAGAACTTTACAGTGGGGAGTACTACAGCTGATTCAGGGTGTCCAACTTGGGCAGACATGCATGTGACCTGGTCATCCTTTTCCAGCTCCTGGTCCCAGGCTTTTCCTCCTTAGCAACTGTGCCCCACATCTGCCCTTCTTCCTAAGCCTTTTCATCTCTACCTCGTCTTCTAAGCAGATGACCTTGTTTCCCACTTCACTAAGAAAACAGAAACTTTCAGATGGGAACTCATTCAACTCAGTTGGAGGCAGTATTACCCTGAAGTTAAGACCTCAGACTCCAGAGACAGATTTCCTGGGTCTCACATTAGGTCACCACTTACTGGGGCCTTGGGAAAATTATCTGACCTCCATCTTACTGTCCATAAAGTGGGGAATACAATAGTATCTGTTCCACAGGATTGTTTTGATGATTTAAAGTAACTTGACATGGAGTAAGAGATGAGTAAGTATTGTTTTGGAAAACATCATATAATTATATGTTTATTTTTGTCTCTCTGCCCCACTAGACTGTGAGTGCCATACACTCAGACGCTGTTGTGTTAGAGTTGACTGCTTACCAGGCAGTCTCAGACTAGATAGAACGGGAGGCCCTAAAAATGACAACCAGGTCTTAATCATCTTGGTCTACCCAAGACTACCTGGTGCGGTTGTTACATAATAAGTAATCAATATATTACATTAATATATAAATATACAGCTTGCTAAAACAACACAATTCTTGCCTTCTAGTACTAGGAATATTACTTGTGTACTTGCTCTGTGCCAGCATTCATGGCTCTAGCACTTGACACGTATTAATTCACTTCATCTTTATAACTACCCCACGAAGAAGGTGGGTATACTGTTCTTATCCTTGTTTCACAGATGCAGAGTTAGAAACAGAGAGCCTGAGCATTTGCTTGAGGTGACAACAACTAGTTTGTGGCTGAGCTGAAATTCAAACCCAGGCAGTCTGAGCCAGCTCTCTTATCCACTAAGATGTGGCTAAGAAGTTTCCAGATGATTTTAAAGGCACTTTTTTAATAACCTCAAAATCAGGACAAATTGAAGAGAGCTTCCAAGGAACATAAGTAGCCTCTGAGGAGGTGGCAGCAGGCGGCTCAAGAAGGGCAGCCGCTCACAATTCTGCTCCTCTTGCTCCACAGCACCCAGCTCCATCACACAGAGTAAATCGGCTAGAAATAGGTCCCCACCAATTTGATCCCTCCATCCAATCCCACCGCATATCACACCCAAAGAGCAGCCCAGAAGCACGGAAAGATTGATAGATGCACCGGTGCTGACAGCCCGCGGAATAGCTTTTCTCCAATGACGTTATCAATCTTGTGCTGATACAATGCAGCGTAACTGCCTGAAAAATGTCACTTCCCAGCTGGACCTACACAGAGATTTTGAGTCTACAGAATCTTGAGGAACAGGGGAACTTATTATATCTTATTGGCTCCTATCACAATATTCTGCATTTTTTCAGCCTCCTTTCTAAGCACATCTATGCAAGAGTTGGATGTTTCACCTTTGGCCAAGGTGAATCTTACAACTAAGGATTTTTCTCCACCCCCCTCCCTCCTCACTCTTGGTTGATCTCGTGTTTTCTCCCACAGGCTCTGGCTGATAAAATTGGCATCGGCTGCTCTCTGGTTCGCGGGGAGTATGGCAGAGCTTGGAATGAAGTTAAGCTGATGAATGAATCTCGTCAGGGAGTGACTGGGGGTCTCCCTCCTGCCGAGGCATGCATAGTTGACCTCATGTTCCATCCGGGAGGACTGATAAAGTTAAGAAGTAGAGAGGCAGATCTGTACAGATTTGTCTAAACCATCAAATGAACACAAAACGGGTTCAAACCAGAAATTCATTAGATACATTTTCTATGAAGTTCACCAATTAATTTTGTTTCTTTAAATAAAAGTATTAGAAATGCTGTCTCTGTGTGGAAATGCGGACACTTGGATTGAACTTGGTTGTGCTTCTGATTTCAGGCTTTTGGCAAGAGTTGAGTCTGATTAGATCATATTATGGGCACTGTCCCTCATGTAAAGCTTATGATTGTCAAAATTAATCCACCCCACTGTTTCCTAAGGAGCGTCTCTGCCCTTTGGGAATCACGTGGAAAAGCATCCAGCCGCTGTTCCCAGCACCACACTGTGGTCTCATGACTGTCATTCTTTAGGCCCAGAATGCTTCAGGAACACTTGTTAAATAAATCCCATGGTTTTTTAATGTCTCCAGTCACCTTGTCCCACTTTCATAAAGTAAGATTATTGATAGCTTCATTATTATAGATCTATTGTAGTATTATAAATTCTTTATACAAATTTTTTATCCACATTTCTTAAAACTTATCATTAAGAAGCCTGTTTAATATATTTCACCAAACTAAAAATAATTTCTAAAAATGATGTCCATAAACTGTCTTTGTCTTGTCTATGTTGACTTGGAAATATGCCTTCAGTTAAAAACAATTCTGACTTGCTTTTACACATTTTAATGCTGGGACACAAAAATATTACTTTAAATTTATATAACTCAAAAATTCTTCTTTTCTGGAAAATTTTGAAATATGGAAATATCATCTTTACTAAGCAATTGTGTTTTCAGTATTGAGCACAAAACGGGGAGAGACACACATTTCAAATGGTAAGAGAAATAAAAACAAGTAACATGATGACTCTCATCAAGTGTACATTTCCTAGTCAGGCTGTAAGTCTAAAGTTTACTCGTGTAATCATTTTACTAGAAGGTTTTAAAAAGTGAGTTTGATTTTAGAAATTAAGGCTAAGATTATTCTGTATGAACCCATGTGTCATTTCCAAGAACGTGTGATTCTTTATTTCACAATAAAGTTCTTCGTATCAAATGGTGTGGTAACTATATTTATCATGCAATTCCATGAACTAGAGCATGGATTATAAGATACAAACCCTTCTAAGCATTTTCAAGTCTGTTTTGATCGAGAAAGCATTTAAAGTGGATTACAAAGATATATAAGATTAACAAGATAAAAATAAATGAGAAACAGGCACAAGTGTAGGAAAGAAAGTTCAACAAGGCCAGGAATAAGCTTAGAATTCAAATGCCTCCATGAAAACCCTGTCCATTTGTTAGAGGTGGGTGAAGACTTGACTCTAAGCAACCCAGCAGACAATGCAGAGGGAAATGTTACCAGTGACATGATTTATAAGAGAGTCCACTAGATACAAGCACAAAGCAGTTTCTCAGGAGGAACAAAGACCAGGGGAATTCCTCTGTAGGAGCTTCATACAGATGACAAATGTAATATAGAAAATAACAACCTCCTAGTAAGTTCTGGAAGAGTTGTCATAGGCCAATGGCCTGGCATCAAAATGGAATTAGGCAAAATTTCCCTGCAGAGCCATTATGATATGGTCCAGGGAGACATTACTTTTTTTTTTTTTTTTTTTTGCATCTTAGAGACAATTATGTATACTGTCTTTTTTAACTAGGTTCTAGGTAATTATTGAATAAGAATAAGTTAAATTATATTCTCAGAGAAGTCTTTGAAGTTTATCTATTCTGTGTTACTGGGTAAGTGCAAAGCCATAAAATTTAATAATAAGTCAACCTATTATAAAACTAAAACACATTCACATTAGCAACAAAAATTACAAAATACCTACAAACAGATTTATCAAGGACTATACAAGAAAAACTATAAAATTTTAATGAGATCTGAATAAACGAAGATACACACCATTTTCCCTGATGGAAAACTCAGCAATATAAAGATTTCAGTGCTCTCCATATTGATATATACATTTAGCATAATTTCAGTTAGAATCCCAACATGCTTTCTTTGCTGGAACTTGACAAATAGTAAAATTTATCTGGAAGAATGAATACCAATAATATTTTGAAATAGAAAAAAAGGAATTGTCTCCATCATGTATCAGAACATATATTAAAAAGGAATAATAAGTAAATTAGTACAGTACAGGTAGAAAAGTAGAAAAATATTGAGTCCAAATACAGACCCACATATATAAGCGGGGATTTAGTATTGATAAAAGTAGCTTTTCTTCCCGGTGGGGAAATGATAACCTATTCAGCAATGGGAAAATTATAATCTTGGCAAGGGGAGAGACATTCTATTTATGACAGAAAAACTAGAAGCCACAGAAGAACATACTTGACAAATTTGGCCACATAAAACTTTTAAATTCCTGTTCAGGAAAATACAGCATAAATAAAAATATTTCTGCTCTGCAAAATAAAATGTAAGCAAAATTATAGGCAGGAAAAAAAATTTGCAGTGCATTTAACAGACAAAATGTTCACATCTTTGATAAAGAGCTTCCATAAATGAATGAGAAAAAGGTAATCCACTTGGAGAATAGGCAATGACAACAATATTTGAATAGCATGTCTATACAGTGATAATAAACAACCCCCAGAACTCAGTTGCTTAAGATACAAGTTTTTTATCACATTACATGTCAAACACAGGTCAGTAGAAGGGGCTCTGCTCCACACAGTCACGCAAGGACCCAGGCTGACAGCAGCCCCTCCGTTTTGTGGCTACATTCTCTGGAATACATGACCTTTCAGTCACGACAGTGGAAGGAGAAAGTGCTAAGGATCTTCTTCAGGAATTACATGCTTCAGACTGGACTAACATGTTATTTGGTCAGAACCAGACCCAGGAAATATGGGGTAATGTCTGGAACCAAGGAGATCTGAGTTAGAATCCTGACTCTGTCACTGAAAAACTGTGGAAAATCTGCCAACTATTGTTCTGAGATTTCAAAACAATTTACATAAAGTAGCTTGTTATTTTGTCAGAATAAAAAGCTACAGTTTCTCTTCTGGAAATCAAACCATTTCCTTAAAATTAATATCTTTTAAAAATAGCTATTAATTAAATGGAGAAATGGACAGTTAGATAGAATGTTTTCACAGGCTTTCAGCCTTTGACTAGGCATCATCAGTGAGAGTTCTTTTAGTAAGCCCACATCAGATTTCAAAAGTATTATTTCCTTATCAAAGAAGCAGCATTGTCATCCATGAAAAATACTTTTCTAGAAGCTCAAAATAATACGTAAAATCAAATGGATACTGACCTTTTCTTTTTATTGACACAGAATTATTTAAATAGTAACTTGTTTCTCAGCAAGATGTCACCATAGTATTCCTCTGCCAGAGGCAGTAATCTGGGGATAAGATGTAGGGGTTTCAGACCATTCACAGAAAGGCTGTAATGCACACACTGATGGTAGTTGTTTGTTTTGCTGGGAAAGATTTGCCCTGAGCTAACATCTGTTGCCAATCTTCCTCTCTCTCTTTTTTTAATTTTTATTTTTTCCTCCCCAAAGCCCCAGTACATAGTTGTATATTCTAGTTGTAAGTCCTTCTAGTTCTTCTATGTGAGCCACCACCATGGCATGGCTACTGACAGATGAGGGTGATGTGGTTCCATGCCCGGGAACCGAACCTGGGCCACCGAAGGGGAGCATGCTGAACTTTACGCACTAGGCCATCAGGGCTGGCTCTGTTTGTTTTTTTAAAACTCAGCAGAATACTAAGGGTAGGATAAACTAACTTTATGAAAAATATATGTAAATATCACTCTTTTGGGTATATTCTTAGAACAATATAATAGTATCAAACCAGTTATCTAGAGTTTATATTTAAAAGTACTATTCTTTATTTAAAATTACATGAATATTATTATATAGATCACTAACAAAAGCTTTGCTTAGGCTTATGCTTTTAAAGCCATGAATATAATTATTTTAGTAATAAAAGTGGACTTGACTTCAAAGTGTCAGGTTTGAGTATATTAATATAGTGAATTCAAATAAGGCTCTTGCTAAATTCACACAGTACAAGAGACCTGTAGGATCTGCCAATAAATAAACCACAAATCACAATTTGAAAACTATTGTTGGAAAAGGTAAAGAAATTCTATTGGGGTGATTTTACTTATAAATTCAATACACCTTTATTATTGAGAGGCAATATAATAACAGTCATAAAAAGTCCAGATTTTGGAGTCAGAGCAGAGATTAAGTTCTGCATCTACCTCTTTCCACCAGTGTGACTTTGAGAAAATTATTCAACCTCTCTTCTGGAAGATGGGGATGAATAATAACATGTATTTACATATTGTTTATTGTGTGTCAGAGGCATTTCTATGACTTCATTTATTCCTTCCAGTAACCCTATGACGTGTATGCAGTATTACCCATGGTTAGCCAGTGACGTAGAGAGAAGTAAGTTACCCCCAAATCACTCAGCTGATAAGTGGCAAAGCTTTAAATCTGAACCAAGTTTGTCTCCTGAGGCTGTGCTTCCAAGCTACATGCCTAATAAAGCTGCCATGAGGATGAAATAAGACCATGCATGCAAATGACAGTGTGTGCCTGACGGCGGGGAGGGGCGTGTGTATATGTGAGCGCATGTGTGTGTATGTGTGTGCATGCATGTACTCTGCCTTTAGCGTGTTTTGAAGGAATTCGTTATTATTCATGCATCTCTCTTCTTTTAAATCAGAGGTCAGTAAACATTTCCTTAAAGGGCCAGATAGTAAATATTTTAGGCTTTACAGACCAGATGGGTTCTATTGCAACTGCTCAATTCTGCTATAGCACAAAGGCAGGCATAGAAAGTACCTAGATCATAAACTTTATTTAGGAAAACAGGTGTGCGCTAGATTTGGCTCATGGGCCAGCATGTCAATCCTTGCATTAGCTCATGAGCACTTTAGGAATATGGACAACATATTTTCAAGTACCGTGTCTGACTGGGCAAGGGAAACAATAGGAAAAATAAACAAATGGGACTACATCAAACTAAAAACCTTCTGGACAGCAAAGGAAACCATCAACAAAACAAAAAGACAAACTAACAATTGGGAGAAGATATTTGCAAACCATATATCCGATAAGGAGTTAATCTCCAAAATATGTAGAGAACTCATACATCTCAACAACAACAAAAAAACCAATTAAAAAATGGGCAAAAGACCTAAACAGACATTTCCCCAAAGAAGATATACAGATGGCCAACAGGCACCTGAAAAGATGTTCAACATCATTAACTATCAGGGAAATGCAAATTAAAACTACAACGAGGGGGCCGCCCGGTGGCGCAGCGGTTTAGTTCGCGCTTGGCAGCCCGGGGTTCGCGAGTTCGGATCCCGGGCGCCCGCCGACGCACTGCTTGTCAGCCATGCCGTGGTGGCGTCCCATATAAAAGAGGAGGAAGATGGGCACGGATGTTAGCCCAGGGCCAGTCTTCCTCAGCAAAAAGGGGAGGATTGGCGATGAATGTTAGCTCAGGGCTGGTCTTCCCCACAAAAAAAAAAAAAAAAAAAAAAAAACTACAACGAGATCTCATCTCACGCCCATCAGAATGGCTATAATTAACAAGACAGGAAACAACAAGTGTTGGAGAGGATGTGGAGAGAAGGGAACCCTCATACACTGCTGGTGGGAGTGCAAACTGGTGCAGCCACTATGGAAAACAGTATGGAGATTCCTCAAAAAATTAAGAATAGAACCACCATACGATCCAGCTATTCCACTGCTGGGTATTTATCTAAAGAACATGAAAACATGCATGCATAAAGATACATGCATCTCCATGTTCATTGCAGCAGTATTCACAATAGCCAAGACGTGAAAGTAACCTAGGTGCCCATCAAGGGGCAAATGGATAAAGAAGATGTGGTATATATACACAATGGAATACTGTTCAGCCATAAGAAATGATGAAATCCAGGGGCTGGCCCAGTGTTGCAGCAGTTAAGTTCTCATGCTCTGCTTCAGCGGCCTGGGGATTGCAAGTTCAGATCCCGGGCATGGACCAACACACCACTTGTCAAGCCATGCTGTGGTGCTTGTCCCATATAAAGTAGAGGAAGATGGGCACGGATGTTAGCACAGGGCCAATCTTCCTCAGCAAAAACAGGAGGATTGGAGACGGATGTTAGCTCAGGGCTAAGCTTCCTCACACAAAAAAAGAAAGTATGAAATCCAGCCATTTGTGACAACATGGATGGACATTAAGGGTATTATGTTGAGCAAAATAAGTCAGAGGGAGAAGGTCAAATACCATATGATCTCACTCATAAGTAGAAGATAAAAACAACAACACACAAACACATAGAGACAGAGACTGGATTGGTGGTTACCAGAGGGGAAGGGGGGAGGGAGGAGGGCAAAAGGGATGATGAGGCACATGTGTGTGGTGATGGATTGCAATTAGTCTTTGGGTGGTGAACATGATGTTATCTATGCAGAAATAGAAGTATAATGATGTACACCTGAAATTTATATAATGTTATAAACCAATGTTACCGCAATAGGAAAAAAAAAGAATAAGGATATAGAAAGGGCTGTACTCTACTTAACCTGGTGCCTGGGCACATTGGCTAAGCATTCAGGGGAGACTCTCACACTGGCATTTTGTCTTCCTTGGTTTCTCCAAGCTCTAAGATGGATCTACTTGATATTAATCCAATAGATGCCAAAGCAGACACCTTATTTTTCGATAAGGATGAGGACAAATTTGACCTATCTAAAAAAAGAAAAAAAATCTTCTGTCTTCTAAAGTGTGAAGGGTCTGAGGTTTTACCCTACTTGTAAGTTAACTGCCACAGTGTCACAACTACTGTCAGAAGACATGAGATTCCTGAGTCAGAGACAAAGGACTTTATTACCCACGGCACAGCGAGCAGCATGAGACAGGTCCAGTTCTCCTTGCCCCCAAGTCTCATGGGGGCAACCTGGAGAGACCCAGATGGATGCCTACAAGTGTAGTGGGTGGTGTTACAAGAGAGGAACCCTGAGCTCAGAGAACCCAGTCTGTTGTAAGGGACAGGAAGCATGCCTGCCCTTTTCACCAGAGGGGAGACACTGTATCATCCTAGCTGTTTGCTAACAACCTTGATAAGACAGTCCAGAACAAAAGGCAGTCAGGAAGCCTCTGTTTATAAGACATGCAGAAATGAAGGAGACTTATGGAAGATTGTCTCCCAATAGCTTCATCAATTCTCATGGTATACAAGGCTTTATGGAGTTTCTCATCTATAAAATAGAGATGATTGACACATGGTTATATGAACTTACCCTAGACAGTATCTCTATCTCTATAATTATATATATACTTTAAAATATGTGTATATTTATGTATATAAATTTTTATAAAAAGAAAGGTCACAATAAATCAGCTTAATGACTCATGAGGCCAATTTTCTTTCTCTGGCAACACCAAAGGAATATTTGTGAGAAATTATGGCAGTCATCCTCAATATCATCCTACTAATCTTTTTTTTTTTTTTTTTTTGCTGAGGAAGATTTGCCCTGAGCTAACATCCATTGCTAATCTTCCTCTTTTTTTGCTTGAGGAATACTCCCCCTGAGCAAACATATTTGCTCATCATCCACTTTGTATGTGGGTCACCACCACAGCATGGCTGGTGAGTGGTGTAGGTCCATGCCTGGGATCTGAACCCACAAACCTGGGCCACCAAAGTGGAGCGCACTGAACCCAACCACTATGCCACAGGCCGGCCCCTCATCCTACTAATCTTTTGTCTGCAAGTTCAAATCAAGCCTCACCTTCTTCCCTAAGTTTCTCCAGATGACTTTTGCTCTCCTGATGACCTTCTATAATACTATCTTTGGCAGTCATTTTGTTACTTTCCCATAAGCTTGCTACCTGGCATTGTCATTTTCCTAAAGCACATGTATATCATATGGTGGTTAAGAGCATGCATGGTCCTTGGAGTCAGAGAGACTTGGGTCTGAGTCCTGCTTCTGCCATTCTTAACTGTAGGATGTTGAGCAAATGTCTTGGTTTCCTTGTCTCTAAAAAGGGGATGTAATAGTAGTTGTGACCTCGTAAGGTTGCTCGGAGGAATAAGAAAGATAGTGCATACAACATGCTCAGTACAGGGCTAAACATAAGAAGCACTTGACAACTTTAGCTATTACACTCTGATCTCCCCCAATGGGATGGGAGAGCTATGTCAGGTCTGGCACACACCTTACTGGCAGAGTTACTAGCACAGGGATAGCTGGAGCAATATTTGTTGACTTAAACTAACTCAACTTAAAGATTACAATGGGATTTTCATTTTCATTTGGATACTTAAGAAAAGCACTCCCATCTCTGATGAGGTACTGACTTTCTTTTGCCTTTCAGTGTAGAGGGCACAAAGATTGCACAGCTACTTTTGAACTTGAACAACAGGAAGTGAAAATGCTCCCTATCTTTGGAGCTTATGTCTGAAATCATCCCCCATTATGCGTCATTCCCCCATCACCAACACTCTGCCTGCCTACGGGGTGTAACCTGTGGTGACCGCTTCATTAGGAAAGGATAGAGCATTATTTCTATGGTTCGGTGATTTTGTACTGCTGCTTGGCCCAGCTTGTCTGTGATTTTAAATGACTCATCTTGAACATTTACCTTTTAAAGTACTATTAGTTTGTATAGTTAAGACTATTTAGTTCTTGTTAACTTGCTAACAATGCAAACGGCTCCGTATTGGCTAAGATCTTTCCACAGCCAGAATCTGCAAAGGAGCAGGCCCTTGTTTTTACAGTAGTTAGTTTTTACAGTAGCAGAATCCCCAGTAGTTCGCATCTGCTGTAGGTATATTTCAGTCACAAGTGTCTGGGTCTGACCTCAGAGCGATGAGCTAAGAGCCATCAATTTCCTTTCCCAGCTCATAGGTATCAGCCCCAAATCCTGCAGACAGTCCGACACTGATCATCTTGAGAAAGTCCCAGTTTGTTTTACTGAAGAACAGCTGGCATACAAACGGAATCAAGAACTTTTAAGTAGTCATTAATCATACTGATGAGAACAGCTGAAACAAACAGTGTTCTAAGTACTTACATATCTGACATACAAATCAAATTATAATCCAGTTAGTTTATCTATAGATTCTTTTCTTTGAAAAATCTGAGTTACTGTCTATCTTTCCTTGTAATTTCATAGTCTTTACTTTTAGAAAAACTTTGAAATACCCAGATGAATACATTTATATCTGTATTATCAAGCCATTTGTCTACTAAATCACTGAAAGTCATTATTCTGCATACACAATTTTCTAGCTGTGTGATTTCGTTTATTTAGCCTTTCAGCAAACAATTTTAAATGTCGTTTTATTAATACAAATAAGAGAGAGAGAGACAGAAAGAGATAGATATGCTGGTTTCTTAGACTCTTACAGAATAGAAAGCTTAGCTTACCTCTTGTAGGCAATTATTTACTCCTTTGAGAATTAGGATAAAAGGAAAAAATTGACTTTTGAATGAAATGAGATTTTCTTTATGCAGTTATTACTATCGCTAGCTAAATAAGGTGATATTAAAATAAAAAATAAAAGGGGAACTAAGAATTGCCAGAAATGGACTTCAGAACCCCACTCAGAAGTAATAACGCAGAACCCATCCTAGCTGGCTTTAAGGAGTAGCGCAAAATTTGGCTACGGGAAAGCCCTCATCCCCAGGAGCCATGATTGTTAGCTACATAAATGTTACTGGTGAGTTAAAAATATTTATAGGATCACACAAATGCTCCTGTCTCACGCATGCTCTTTAAGAAAATGCCCCGAGACTCAGGATTGCTGTGTCTGACGATGCTACACCATCATGTTCAGAGAATATGCTCATAAATACGAAATCCCACAGAAAGGAAATGAAGAAATGAGGAAGGCTTTGGTAAATCTCTTAGTACTGACCATCTGGCTCCTTCTAGGCTAAGTTTTAGGCTCGCTGTCATGTTATGGGCATAGTTCCGAAGACCTGGCTGGGCAGGGGGAGGAGGATGTCGTCCGTCCAGCTGGGAACCTAGTCCAGAGACTTAACATAAATCACTCCAGGGGAGAAGCCAGATCTTGCCTTCAGCCTGTCACTGGCCAAGCCACAGAGCACTCAGAGTCAGAGGACTGGGAGAGGACACATGGAGAGTGGCCCCCAAGGTCATGTTCTTCTATCATTTTCACATACAGTTGGCATCTCTGTCAAAGACGCCATATTGAAAAGCCCATAGACGGTGTTTGGTTATAAACTAGAAACTTCCACAGAGAAGGTCAGAGTGGATCTTTGGCAAGTGCTCCAAAGTGCTCCCTCAGCTCAGGCTTCCATGTCCACGGTTCAGTGTGGATATTAAAACACTAATCCAAGCAGAGATTTGCAAGTTATTATTCTTCAACGTTGTAAAAAATAGGAATCAAACTTTTTTTAATGAGTATATTCATTTCTATAAAAAGAAAATTTAAAAATATATGAAATAAACCGTCTAGGAAATTTGAGACCCTTGTTGTACTGAATGCCTTGGTTGCAAGACGCCATCAGCTTTAAAGTTTTATTATTCCAATTTTGTTGTTTTCTGATGACTTAGGTTCAGAACACACTACTCCAAAATATGGTAACTTAGCATACTGAGTATTTTCAGCTGAAGGAATTGAAAAACGGCAGGTGCAGGAAGGTCTCCCTTACCTCCTCCGTCTCTCCTGAAGCAGGTCACGAGACCCTCACGTGAGAGATGCCCTTCCTATCTCCCAAGACTGAGGAGCTCCAAGAGGAATCTGAGTGAACAGGCCTTGCTCTGTTCCCCCCAGTTCACCTACCCTTAGCTCACACCCTTTTGTCTTAACACGTTTTCCCACAATCTTCCACTCTTCACTAAACCGATTATAAAAATACTCAGGTTGCACCTTTTTTGGGGTCTTCATTTCCTTATGAAGGTTTTCATATCACGTAAAACTTATATTAAATAAATTCCCATGCTTTGCTCTTGTTAATCTGAATTTTGTCAGTCCAATTTACAGGACCCCACCCAGAGAATCTAGAAGGGTAGTAGGAAAAAGTCTTTTTCCTCCCCCACACTGAAAAGGGGCAGACTTGAGTGGGCTGCACCACCTCCTTGCCTTTACATATTCATGCCACTGGTGTATTTAATCACTAAAATCCTTGGGCCTTGAAAATATTTAGATGATGGCTCCCATTGGGCACCAGTCCCTATTGGTAGGCTATTTATATTCTTGGGACCTGAGTGTGTGGTTTCCACAGGGAGTAATATTTGTACCCTCCCTTTTCAAGTAACAGAATCACTCACTCCCCAGTCTCCTAATTACGGATGTAAATTGTTAGCACGTTATAATTAGCATAATGCCTAGAAAGGTATTTCATTATAATTACTTTTTAAAACTTCTACTGCACAGATGTAAGCAAAATTTGAAATGACCATCTGCAAACACCATGGTGAGAGACAATGCATGTCACGTCGTGGTTATCAGCTGAAGGCCATCACGGAACATCTGGGTTCGTGTCCTGGCTCTGCTCCTCCCTAAATGAGTGACTCCCGGGCTCTCAGTTTCTTTGCTGAGAAAACGGTAACAACAGCTCCCTTCTCTAGAGTGGCTGTGAGAATTAAATGGATGAATAAGCATAGAGCAGTTAAAACAGTGCCTGGCACAAAAGAAGCACCCAACGGGTGGTAGCTCTCCTCAGGCATTTCCTGGGACCCAGATTTTCAGACATAACGAAAATAAAGGGGCCTCATTGGACAGAAACCATTCACAGCCTCCTTCCACTCGGTGAGGGCTGCGCTGGATGTAACCAAACCTGAAACCCTCCTCTCTCCTCTTGCGTGGTTTGTGAGGGGGAGTTGGGGTGTGAACAGGTGTGCCCTCTCATTTTTCCATCTGAAAACAAGACTAGGAAAATCTGCCCAAATGGCTTCTGACAGCCCTAGGAGTATGATAAAAGGCTTCTTTTTTCTTAAAAGAAAAATCACTTTTAATCACTCAGTGTCAGGAGCTGGTTCTTTCTGTTGTGAAACACCCGGAGTCTCTGGTTCCTTTTCTCTCCCAAAAGCGAGGGCGGGAGGAGGCACCACTGGGCAGAGCCCTTGAAGCTCAAGGGCGAGGGAGGGGCCAGGAAAGCCCAGTGTTTCCTGATCTCCAGGGCTCCAGACAACAGGAGGGCTTTCCAGGAATTCAGTACTGCAAATGGGGAGGATCTTCACGTCTGCACTTGAGACTCCCAGAGTGTGGGGTTACCAGGCACGCCCCTGGCCAATGCTATGGTGGGCAAAGCTGGTTTCCCAACCCACCTTCCACCCTTTTCTCCCAGCCCCTCCCCTCACCCCCCACACACCCTCAGGCCCATTGCAGCCTTCCCTCTGAGGGCTTATCAATTCCAAAGCCTTCTTTCTAGATGGATGAATGGCTCAGTGAAGCTGTAAAAGACACCTTCTAAGAGAATCTGCGTTTTAAAAGCATAAAAAACTTGGAGCCAAGTGAATGTCTCTTTAATTGTGGAATTTCAAGTATCAGTGGACATACACGAAATGTATGACTTTGTTTTTAAGAGACACATGCTCGTTATAGATAAGATGGAAAATATAGCAAAGAAGAAAGAAGTTTTCTATCAACCAGGGTATTTGTGTTTTGATATATTTCTTTCCAGTCTATTAATCTCGACTCTTTTTTTAAGTTAATGACCTACTGAATATGCAGATTTTGATCCTATTGCCAACATAAAACGCATTCATTTAGGAAGGGTGCTGGGGGAGAAGGGGGACAAGAGGGACCCTCCTCGTGTCCAGAGGTCATGCTGCAGCCAGCAGCTCCCTGCCCTGGACACATGCTGCTGTCCCTCCCCCTGTTCAAGGGAAAGCGAAGTGGTAAGAAGCAAACTGAGAAGAGAGGAACCTGACCATGTTACATTTCCTACGTCCTCTTCCCGTATTTTGAGTCCCTGGCCCTCTCTCTAAGGCCTTGGCTTTGTGGAATAGCAGCCACAACCCGTGACAAGCTGGGTGATAAATAGGATATTGATGGGCAATTACCTGACACCAAATAGCTCCATAAATCAACGTGCTAGAAGCTGGGACCACAGTCAAGGGCAGCTCTAAGGGAATGCAGGCCCTGCACGCAGCCCTTCGAGATGAGAATGGGGAGCAGAGGTGGCTCTTTGGAGCACCTTGCTGAGCATGGGAGATTTCCTAACTGGGGAACAGATGCCCCCACGATGCTGAGGCCTGCCTGTGTCAGGTTTCAGGAGCCTTGGATGGGGTTCTAGCCCAAATGGGGCTGTGTTCCCGCCTTGGGGCCTTCCTTCCACTCCCAGCTCCATGATATCTCCTGACCTCCAGAATGGGGAGCTTTAAAAATAATTAGTGTTTTGGGATTCTGAAAGTAACATAGTTTCACTGTAGAGAGTTTTCAAAATTAGACAAATATATAAAGAAGTAACTGTCACTCATAGTCAGGTGAGAGATAACTAACCACTGTTAACATTTTGTCCCCTTTTAGGCTTTAAAGAAAAATGGTGTACCCATGATCCTGGATGCTAGGAAGTGGTACATTTTCATCTTCTGCCCACATCACCACCCACTCAGGGACAAAGTTCCCCACCCCCAGCCACAGGGCCAATTTAGCTTTCTCTTGCTTAGAAGGCAGGGAGCTCAAATTTCAGGCAATCACTTTCCTACCAAAAGATGGCCCCAGCTGGCCTGATGGCCTAGTGGTTAAGTTCACACACTCCGGCGCAGAGGCCTGGGGTTCACAGGTTCGAATCCCTGGCGTGGACCTACGCACTGCTTATCAAGCCATGCTGTGGCAGACATCCCACATACAAGGTAGATGAAGATGGGCATGGATGTTAGCCCAGGGCCAGTCTTCCTCAGCAAAAAGAGGAGGATTGGCAACAGATGTTAGCTCAGGGCTAATCTTCCTCACACACACAAAAAGATGGACCCAGAAGCTTCTAGCTGCCCTGATGCCTGAGATGCTAAATCCTCCCTGCTCAGTCTTATAAAGATACTACAAGATGTGTCATTCCAGCCACATAATAACCCAGACAGGAGAAATACTTTACCACAAAAACAAAAAAACAGAAATCTGGTCTTAAGGATAGACATTTTAGGTGCTCCAAGCAGAACTGTTTACCCAAGAGAGCGGCAAGCAGTCCTTCTGAATGTCACCAGGGAAAGCCTTTATAGACTTCCCTCCAGTGGGCCTCCTTCCTGGGAGGAAAAGAAGATGTAACTGCGGGCCCTCTGGGACCAGTTCAACTGACACCATCTCTTATCAACAGAGTGATTAAGAATTGCCTTTCAGAAAAACTGCAAAGTCACGTAGCCAGAGCATGTGTAGAAGAAGAAATCGTTACCTGAAACCACCTTGGGACTAAAGATCCCCCCTCCCCGTGGAACCAAAGGACCAGGATGTGACCAGAACTTGAAAGTCTGGACTCTTATCAGAAGGGAGGTGTCCCTCATTCAGGAAGATCCGGTGTTAAAATTCCTTCCCCACCCTGTCATAAATGTTTAAAACCTTACCATAAATGCTTGAAGCCCACGAGTCAAAACCTGTCCCACCAGTGTTTCCACATGCCAGCCTGTTCTCCCTAATCACTTAAATTTCTCCCCAAATCCTGAGTTGGGGAGACAGATCTGAGGTCACACGCCCCTATCTCCCTGCAGATTGATCTCACAGAATAAAAGCTGATTTCTCCCCCAAAGGCTGATGCCATAATTAATTGGCTTGTTTATGCACATCAGGCAGAGAACCCCAGTTTTGTGTGGTAACAAAGACAGAACAAAGGCCCTACTCCCCCACTCCTGCAGAAGTCATCCTTAGAAATAATAAATGAAGTGAGAATGTATGATTCTCCTCATTCTCGTGAGAATGTATGTAAAGTCTTCTAATACAGTTATTTTGCAGATAATCACTGAAGCTTTTGAAAAAATTCCTTTACAGCAACATTTGAAATACATAAAAAGCAGGAACTGCTCAAAATGAACATTCCTTGATATGCCCTCATCTTTCAGCCAGTATATGCCGACCAATTCTGAGCACAGATATTTTTATTTGCTGTGGGGATGGATCTCATTTCTCACGAGGTTCCTTATCAATTACTGCCTAGATGGAATTCACCCTTTGTGTTCACAGTCACACAAGCATGTCTAAATGAAAAACACACCTTCTCGGGCCCTCTAACAAAATCAATCCCTCAGCAGGAGAGTGAAAGCTTGTCTAGGATCATGCATTGAAATGCACATTTGCATGCTAATTACCCAGAAAGCGCCTCGAATTCACTGAGGTGTTATGGAAATGCTAGGTCAGAATTCTAGGGGCCCAGTGCTTTGCTACCCAAGTGCAAGAACAGGAACCGAGAATGCGTTAGAGGGAGGCAATTGGGATACAATTTATTTTTAAAGTCATTTCTGAAATCTCCTTTGGCTGAGTGAGTCAGGTCCGGATTCACCAGAGAGAGCTTATTTTTTTCTGTGTCATTCACGGCTTAGGGAGGCCTTCCACTCAGGTTCTATGCGCCTGCACACAAGAAAATAAAAACTTCAGATCTCACGGACTGCTCCAAAGAACCACTCGATCACAGCTCCGAGGTTCTATTCAATGGTTCAAAATATATTGTTTTCAAATAGGGTTATAATAGACAAAGAATTCTTTTCTGATTGAATAAAATGAAGCTGCATCTATTCAGCAAAGACAGTCTGTGAACACAATTTGAAAACTGCTTTCTTCCACTGAAAACAAGGTAGAGATGGGGAGCAACTTTGACTGATACATATAAATGAAAAGCAAAAAGCTCTTTGGTTTTCTTAATTTTCTCCATTCTCTGTATTTGAGGGTGAGTGGGCAACATTTTTTCCTTTTTCCCTTTTTAGGAAGATACTGTTTGTTCTGCTTTGCCATTTTTCTGTTTTGCTTCTGGAAGGTTTTGAAACCCTGAGAATGCCAAACGGAAATGGATATTTTTCTTACTGTTTCTTACACTTTGCTGATGTTTTATGCTCTGACTTCTTTTTCCGTTTGTGTCAACCCTTCCTCTGTTCTGAATATTCTCTCATATGCCTGTGGTCCCAGTGATTCTGTGCACCTCAGAGCAGTGTTCCCATATTAACTAGAAACTCCTGGAAGGCAGAGCCAGTCTGCCTGCCTTCTCATCTTCACTGAGTCCAAACCAGCCCTCCCCAAGGCCCTGGGCCCAGAGGCGTGGATGGAAGATTCAGGTAATAAAGATACCCACTCTGTTGTCCTCTTAGTTCAAAATCTCTCTCTCACCATTGTTTGCACTTTCAAACCTTAAATTGAAATAGTGGATTAGGGCCCAACAAAAATTGTTCTCCTTTTTGAGCTGCTCTATCGACAGTGCCGTTGATCTCCCAGAACCAAGGATCCTAAGTGTGCATGGGGACGGAGGAGTAACAAAGAGGGCCGGGTATAGAAGCACGCAGTGTAGACAATGGGCTATGTGTCTACACTGTGATATTTACTTAGCGCATTCTGAACACTCGTCAGTAGTACATAGGGTTATTAAAACTTTTTTCCTATACAAAATGATGGAACCATGAACAATGCAAGAAACACTCCATCAGTTATCTTTACATTGTAAACATTATGTCATGGCAGCTATTTTTCATAGAAGCACAGGGTTCAGCCTAGTCTAGATGGTTGACCCAGATGTAGTTTCATCCCATATCATGAAATTCAAGATTCCAAACTCCCCTGTAAGTGTGAGTCCCCATCGAGCTGATGTTCTGAGGATTGTGTCTCATTAACTAAAGTGAAACTTATCCTTCCCCTGTGCCCTCTTTCCCTCCTCCATTGTTAATTTCTTTGTAAAACAACCATGAAGAACTTATTACCTGATAATTACACTAAAAATTCACTTTAAAAAGATTACACGGTTCAAGAAAATAGATTATTTCCTCCCACTGACAAAGGTTCTTTCCTTGACCAAACTTCAGACCGGTTCCTCTGAGCCTTCTTTTCGACTAGGCCTCCTCCTTGGGCCTTGTCTTCGACCTGCCTGATCCAACTGTAGGAAAAATCCTGCTAAGTCAGAGTAGCAAGAATCCCTTCATCTTTGATATCTGATCACCCTCAAAATCTGATCAAATTCCTCACGCTTGATATCTGGTCACCCCGGCATGCCTTCAGCAAGAATCCTGTTAACTGGGTTTAGCAAGAATCTCTCTCTCTTGACATCTCATCTAAGTAATTTTCAATCCACTGACCCCCTCACTCCTTGGCTATAAATCCCCAGCTGTCTTTACTGTATTTGTAGCTAAGCCCAATTTCTCTCTCCTCTATTGCAACAGTCTTAACACCTATTGCAATAGTCCCAAATAAAGTCTTCTTTACCCTTTTAACAAATGTCAGAATAATTTTTTCCTAGTGTCTCCCAAATAATCTACTACTTAAAGCTTATCGAGAGCTCCCCTTTATCAACTGTCCATTGGTACTTTATTTTTACCTTTTCAGAAAGAGCTTTTATGTATTATCTTCCTTACTGCACGTATACCATCATTAAAGATGGAAATGACAGTCAAATACGCTTAAAGCAACCAAAGGATGGCAGAGCAACTGCGTGTTTCAAATCCATGGTTAATAAAACAAAGTTTTAGAGCTTGAGGAATTCCTAGAGACCATCTTGTTCGACCTTCTTATTTTATAGCAGGGAAAAACCAAGGCCCAGAGAAGCAAAGTGAGTTGCCCCAAGTTTTTAATAAGTTCCTGGCAACGCTGATTCTGAGTACAGGTCTCTGTACTCTCAGGGAAGTTATCTTCCACTCTTTGGGGAGGTGTGAAACCAGACCAGCTAGCTCCTCAAGAGCAAAGAAAATGTCTTCTTTTTTGTGGTCTCCACCAAAGCCTGTGCCCCTGTCCCAGATGCTTCCCTGGGAGCCAGCACAGTCCTGGGAGCCATGAGAGTGTCTAATACTGCCTGGGTATCAGGAGGAGGTAGTGCTGGAGCCAAGTGCAAGGGTGAGGCTCCACTCTGCCCATGCAGGGGACTTGTCTGCTCACCTGTGAAATGAAAGGGCTGAGTCACAGAGCACCCACTCCTGCAAGTGCTTTCTGGTTTACAAAGCTCTGTCAGGTAGGTCAGGATCCACGTGATGGTTCTAGAGACCTGGGAGGCAGAGCAGGGTCTGCTCATTCTGGTCCACACCTAAGAGAAGTGAGGCTCGGGGAGGTTGTTACCTGCCCTGTTTTTACATAAACACTGGGTGCCTGGAGCACAACAGGGGTCATGAGGCAGCCTCTGGCTCCAAACCAGTCACTCTTTCCTCTATCCCATGCTCCTGTCACTCTGGGTGATTTCTCAGGTCTACAGGTAGAGACAGAAGACAGAGGAGGACAAGGGGCTGGGAAGGAGGAGGGGAGGAAGAAAAGGAAGTCCAATCTCTCCTTACTAAGATGATTCACAATAAACCCTCCTTATTTCATCATTGGCACAATTGAAAAGAAAATCATTTATAGTGATCATAGTTAGACTCATAGTACTGTGTCCACATTATATATTTCCCCGAGGAGTTCAAATAATCCAGAAATCATGGCAGACCTTGGCCTTGAGCAGTAACCCCAGTGGCCGGCCCCTCTCCACAGCAGAATCAAGTTTGGAGCCTCTGGTCCTGGGGGCCAGCCCCTCCTCCTTTGCAGTTTCATGGGAATTCTCTCACAGTCCGGCCAAATCAGAAACTGGCTGATGTGAGGGAGCTCTCTTAACACAGGGAGAGAGCAATTTCTCTTTGCCTGGAGTGTGTAAAACATGAACAACATAGCATAGAGCAGCTCTTAAATCACTTATATTTCCCCATTTTATGAGGCCATTGCAAATTAGCTATTTTTTGCATTTGTAATTAGAGGCTAGAACAGATGGGGAGGCTATAGTTCAGGGAGATAAATTTGCAGGCGTGTAGTGGCTGCTCAGTCTTTCCCTGCTGTAAGTCATCCAAATGCCTCCCAAGAAGCCAGGCTCCAGGACCTAGGTCTCCCCTCCCCCCATCAACTTCTTTCCCATTTTCAGAGACTCTCGCTTGCCAGTGAGAACTCCTTCCCAATTACAGAGGGGAAGCCTCAAAAGTAGAAGCTACATTTCTCACACATCCCTTCAGCTCTCAACTTTACTTGGAACAAGTCCCAAGAACTCTATCCATCTCACATAAGCCCTGGGCATCAATTTAAAAGTCACAAAACTAAGCATTTTCAAACAAGAGGTGATCATAAGTCAAGAAGCACTGTGTCGAGAAGTAAGGATTGCTGCCAATCTTCAACGTCTCATTGTGCCTGGAAAACGAGTTCCAAGGAAATGACTGGCAAACGGATCCTGAGTACAGAGCATGGTGTCTGCCACACGGTAGATGCTTAATAAGGACTTGGGAAAGGAGGCTAGGCTGGGAAGGTAAAACATATGGGAGCTGAAACGTAATTTTGTTGTACGAGCCTCTTCCTGGAGAACCCAATCAGCCCAGGGATTCCTCCATCTCTGGCTGAGCCCCCTGGGCCCTGGGAGCTGCCCACAGAGCCCAGAGCCAGGCAGGGGCAGACTGTCCCAGGACGGCTCCAGCCCTCACTGCCCCCAGCTGGGCTGGATGACGGGGCATCCCTTTTCTTTCCCAGGGTATCTCCTCTGCTCTGAGAGCACGACCAGCTGCAACCAAGAAATTGGAAGGCCTCCGAAAATGTAAGGTAAGCTTTCCAAAAGGCTCGGCTCTTTTTTCAACCCAGCAGGAAGCGGTTTATGCTGGGGGTATTGGATAGCAGTTTAGGCCCAGTTAACACATCTCTCCCACCACAAATCACCCCGTGGCGTTCTCAGATGACATGGGCCAAATAAACTCTGGGATTGCAAGGCGCTGTCTGTTGTTGAAACGTAGAACGAGGGGGTGGGAAACTGGATATAGGACATTGGCATGAGATTCAGGGACCCATCTGAAATCCACTTGGAATTTGCTTCTGTTCTTTCTGCTGTGAAAATATAATTTTGGTTACACAGCATGTGAATAATACCGCAGGCCCTCCCATACAATGGTTCCCTTCCAACTTAAACCAGCATGCGAAGAGCTGCCCACAGCCGACAGCTGAAGGAAGGCGTTTGTGCTGGTGACTGTGAGGTGTTTGTATGCTGAAGTCTTAGACGGGTTATGGCGTTTTAGGATCTCTTTGTAAACTAAAACCTTACATTTGTTACCATTTGGAGAAAACAATATTATGAGGAACGAGGTTCAAAGAAACAAGAAACCACTCTTAGGAACTGGTTTCAACTTCTTAAGAGTACTGGCCACGATACCCAGAGCAGCAAAGAAAATCTTTGATTTGTCACTTGTCATTTGATATTTCTTTCGGGATGACCCAGCATCTTTCAGGGAAATGCTTGGTGTGGCAGATTTCTCCCCCACTTCACTTCCCACCCCACTGCTTCCCAAGATGGCATCTGGGTGGTCACTGATTTGTAGACCCGGGCCCTGTGAGGAGACCACTGATGGAAAAGTGCTGGCATCTGGCCTTTTTTTAAGGAGGGAGAAAAATATGATGCTGGCATCATGGTCTTGGTCACTTACCTCTGGCCGCACATTCCATATGTTCTCTGGCTTCTCTGTTCTAACCCCAGGCTTCTGTCAGTCCACTGACCCCTCTTGCCCCTGTTGCTGGGGCATGCAGTGAGTTCTAGATCCCCAACAAACTCGATGAAGACTGGTGAGAGCCAGGAGTACCAACTGCCATGGCCACTGGCCCAGACACCTCCTTCTCCCAAAACTGTATGATAGCTCCCTGGAGCGGTGTGCAGCAAAACACGGGTGTCTCCTGGAGGATCACAGCTTCTCATATGCTTTACCCAGGAAAATGGGCCACTGGCTCCTGATGTGCTCAGGTTTTCCAAAGTCTACAGGATGTTTCTCGCCTTTCCAATCCATCCTACTCAAGAACAAGGAGAAAATAAGAAGCTTGGCATTTGACCTCCTCATCTTACTTCTCCGACTCCTCACACTCTACCAATGGAGGGAATGGGCTTTTATTTTACTATCATATCTGCCTTCTTCTTACTCCAGCCTCACAATGGGCCCATCTATCAGTTAGCTATTGCCGTGTAACAAACAACTGTAATATCTCGGTGGCATATAACTTGTGAACATTTATTTAGCTCACATGTTTGTGGGTACACTGGAGGTTGGCTGGTACAGGCTGGGCCCCATTGGGATGGCTCTGTTCCATGTGTCTCTCATCCTCTTCCTTGGACCAGAGAGCCTGCCCAAGCCATGTTCTTCTCATGGAAATGGCCAAATCACAAGAAAGCAAGTGAAAACATATAAGCTTCTTTCTTAAGACCTAGGTTCAGAACTTGCACATTCTCAATCGTACCTCATTCTCTTGGCCAAGGCAAGTCACGTGGTCAAACACAAGAGCAAAGGGTTGGGAAGTATTCTCTGCTCCCTTGGTGGAAGAAACTGCCAAGTCACCAGGCAAAAGCAGTGAATGCAGATAGGGGGGAAAATTGGGGGACAATGATATGATCTACCACAGTGTGGTGAAGGGAGAGAAACTGGCTTGCTAACGATTGAATGTAATTTGAGAATTCTTTCAAAAATATTAGATCCATTACATTCGTCTATACCCAGGAACCAAAAATGCATGGTTACTTGACCTAGTAGGTAGATTAACTGATCCTTGGGAACCATGTTGCCCTTTTCTCATCTTACTGGCAGGTTAAAAGCAGGAATCTTTACCCGCCTGTCAAAGTGTACAATTGTTTTTGAAAGGTATTCCACTCCCCCAGCATTGTCCATGTTAAATGAATACCTGACAAAGAGAAGACAACTTCTCTACAGCAGAGTCCTCCCGGCCTCTGCCTCTTGTACCCCACCCTTAGAGCATTTTGAGCCTCTGGATTGTGAAGGAGGCTGCTCCTAAAGCTACAGGCTAGACTGAGCTCCATTCACTTGTGCATTTTATGGGCGTGCGTTCTGTGCCAACCCCTTCCCTTACACAGAGATTATATATATTGTATTCTCACCTACATATAATAGATTAATAATAAGAGGAATACAGATTTTTTTCTGCCCAGTCTGAGGAGCCACAACACCTATGTTTTGATCAGAAAGTCTAGGTATGGGGAGAAAACCACAAATGATAATACTTAGAATAGACATCATGAACTTCTGGGATTGAGCCTGGTACCAGGATGAGTGTATTTCTGTCTCCAGAATTGCCTGATCATTTAAGAACAAACACACCAACAGACAATAGATATTAAAGCCAAAGGGGGCACATGATTTAATAGGGAATATGAAGGGTGCCAGGAATCATCTTAAATGGCAACAATACTAACATTTTCAATACTTACATTCCAGGTACTGTTTTAAGCATTTACCTACATTATTCATTCAATCGTCTCTATAATCCTTTGAAGGTTTATGATATTATCCCCCCTTTAGAGATGAAACCTGAGGCTGGAAAGTTAGATAACTTGTCCAAGCCCAGTGTCACTCGGATAATGGATGGTGGGGCCTTGATTCCAACCCATAAATCTAGAAAGATGTGGTCAAAATCACTGTCCCCTCCAGGTCTCAGCGCAGCCTTGAGATCTCCTACTCTCATTTGTAGGAATTTTTAAATTGCTACAATTTAAGGTTACTATTTTGGTGTCTGGAATTCATAGTCTTCCCAGGAAGATAGGACAATATACAAAAAAATATTCCCAGTGGTTCCCTCTTAGGTGGTAGGATTTCAGGTGATTTTTGTTTTTTCTTTTCTTTGTGCTTTTCTATTATTAAGTTTTCTGTATCAAAATTACATTTACATTTAGCAAAACATCGAAACTTGTTTCTTCTCACTAATTATTTGTGTTGAGATATAATTGACATATAATGTATTAATTTTAGGCTTACAACATAATGACTTGATTATGTATATATTGCAAAATGATTACCAGAATAAGTTTAGTTAACAACCATCACCTCACATAGTTATAATTTTTATTACTATTTAAAATTATTAATTTTTTATTATTTTGGAAACTAGTCATTTTTCCATAAAAATGTATTATTTATAAACATGGAATGGTTTTATTACTGTTATTTTTAATGAATTAATAAATATTTGAATTTCTCAGTTTCAATTTCCAGTTCAGTAAATAGTGATAGATACAACCTACAGAAACAACATTCTTCAGGGTCCTCAATAATTAAAGTATAAAGGGGTCCTGAGACCCAAACATTTGAGAAGGATGATGTAGACGATACAACGGAGATGTAGATGCCATTGAAGACGGAGATTCTAAGTTCAAGTTCATTTCCATCACTTAACTGACTATGATTTTAGGTAAATTACTTAAGTGCACGCTCTGAAGTCAGACTTTCTGGGGTCATAATTTTGGCTCCACCACCTGCTGGTGGTGTGACTTTGGGTGAGTCATTTCACCTGTGTAAACAGGGAACCCTGTAGTTCTGACTTCTTCAAGTTGCTGTGAGGATTAAATGGCTTTTTTAATGCTTACAACTTTTCCTAGAGCCTAGTAAGAGCTCAGTAAAAGCTAGCAACTACTATTAGTCGGAAACATTTTAAATAGGAAAATATTCCTTTTTTCATCATCCTGTGGTTCAAAATTGTCAGTGTGATTCTAAAGTTCTGGAAGGTATAACAAAATTGACCTTCTCCATCTTCACCTCCCGCTTCCTTCGAGCAGGTACTGAAGTCAAAATGGATCATTTTTCTTTTCCAGCAGGAGGACGTGAGGTAAGCTGTGACTCTAAATTATGGAGGTTGCAGGTTGACACAGGGGCCTGAGAGGACCCTGGGGAGATCCAGGCCCACAGGACGGCTAAGACCTAGACCTGGGAGACATCCAGTTCCCTAACTAAGCACAAACCTGGCTCCTTCCCTGTTCCCCCACCAAACCACATGGCCCACAAAACCACCATATTCCAATATCTCTGGAGCCCCTGGTCCTACAAAAAGCATTCCCTTCTTTTCCCTCCTATCTTTCCCCACTCCTCCAGTTCTCTTCTCCCTCCCTCCTTCCTTTCACCAGTTTTCTCAATCCCTTCCCTCCTCTCCACTCCCCCTCCTCACCCTCCCATCTGGGGGCTGGCAGTGATCTTCTCTGTGAAGCTCGTTAACAGACAGATGAAGGCCTTCCAGGAGCACTGTCAGAGCCTCCCCAGTTAGAGGCCTTCCAACACCAAGGCTGGCAGCCTGCCTTCTCTTTGCGTAGAGGTGAATATTCTGTGGCCCTCGGCGCCCCCTAGTGGGCTCTTCGTTATCCCAAATTCCAAAGACGCAATAACCTACTTATCTACAGGGGAAGATGACTTTTGTTAGGAGAAAGAAAGTTAACAAAATAATGATTCTGTTCTAATAACAACAACAACAACAAAAACCCATAGAAACTTCTCTGCTCCCTCACTTCCCAAAATATTTTTCTAATAAGGTAGACAGAGTAAAAAGAAAGTTGTGAAGCAAAGAGACACTGCACTTTACAATGATGTTTAATTTGTCTAGAGCTGCTAGTACAATTCCCCAACACAAAGAATGAAACAGACTGTGGCGTAAATAGTGATGCAGAGATGCGAATGGAAAAAACAAAGGGCAGGAGAGATGTGGATCCAGCAATAGCTGAGGCTTGATGCAGCTCTGGCACTTTGAGCCTGCTGGTTTATACTTGAATGTAAGTGCAAGTATATTCAAGTTCAAGAGCACCAAATGTAAGTTCAAGAGCATGAAGAATGCTCTTTGGGGGGGTATGCAAGCAAGACAGTCAGTGTTCACTCCATTCCCTGCTTCTCTGCAGCCACCCTCCCCAGGCAGAAAAGCTACGAACCCCTAGACTTGGAGAGAAAATTATTCTGAGCATAACACCCTCTCTCTGAAGAGCCACACTGTGCCAGGCTACACAGCTGCCTCCAGAGGCCCCACAGGAGTCCCAGCCACAGATTCCAGCTCCCTCCACTGCTGGAGACCCCATTCTTTTTAAACGGCAGGTTGTTCCAAATGAAATCTCTCCTGTTCAGTCGGCCTAGGATGAAAGCAGATTGCTTTAACTTGTAAATTTTAAAGTCAGGTCACCATAACCTAGAACTCTGGGAAACATTATCATGAAATCATAAAAGCTTGTATTAGGCCAAAATGATGTGTTCCTGTATCAATCATTCATGCTATCCTGAACAAATGCAATTTTAACAGATGTTAGTACATACATGAGCTGGAAGAGCATCTCCATTAATAACTGTCTGCTTGTTCTGGGAGACTGGGGAGACCTCGCCTCAGCTCCAGGCTCAAGTTCAGGGTAGGCTGGGAATAGTATTTCCACTTAGACATTTTTAAAGTAACATTAGTAGAGGATTGAAAGTTCCTGACAAATGGCAGAACATAAATATGTTAGCAGTGTGACTGTTTTTTAATGGGTTCACGCAGGCAGTAATTACTCCTCGGTCTTATTTGATACATGCTAATTCGTACCTTGTTCAAATTGATTCGATTTGAGGTCCCTGGGTCTCGTAGCACCAACAGGGAAACTAAGAGAAAAGATGACATTTCCCAAGAAAGAACAACAATTCCCACGCATGTCCCAGAGGAAGAACAGACTGTCATTGGGGCAGAGTGGTGGCGGCTGCTCCAGGCACAGGGAGGAACTGAGGGCAGGTGGGCAAGGGTTGCAGTATTGTGGCACCAACCTTTTCCTTGGTAATTGCCCATCTCCTTAATTGAAGAAAGCTCAAGGAGCGTGAGAGACTGTTTCCTGGTCAAGTTGGATATACACGTTCCTCTGGCTATTCTTGGAGGGTAAAGCCCAGAAAGATCTATTAAGAGTGCTGGTGCCAGCACCTTATCTGTTAATTGCACATTGTGATATAAAGTTCTTGTCGCAATTTTCTTAGAACCATTGTAAAATTCAGACATGGACATCATTTAAAATGAGGGCCATGGATGCTGTGTTTAAAGCACATGGAAAATAGAGAAGAGACAGGAATTGGGTGATTTAGGTGCTAAAATACTCTGTCTGCAGTATTGAGTTTACTGCAGCTTAAGAAATAATATGCCCTACAAGATCTGTTTGTCTTCCCCAATATGCCCTCGGTCACGGTTGGGTAATCAGCTGTGGGCTGTGCCTGTGTTCAGGCGTCTCTCCAGAAGACTGGCTTCTAACCACCAGTTTGTTGGCATCATTGTCTAATTGTAAACAGTTAAGTAATCATTGATATCATTAACCAAGGCCAAGAAGTTGTGCCCCCAAAACCACAGGCCACTTTCGAAGAAATGTAACCCTTAAAGTTCTATCCATTAGCTACTACCTTGCGTTAGCTGAACCCGGATAGACCCTGGTACAAGAAGCTGAAGCATGTCCACTGCTCTCGTAGCACGAGCCGATTCAAGGCACTTGTTCTCACACCAGACTGTCAGAGCGGTGGGTCTCCAACTTCAGCGGGCATCAGAATCACCTGTGGTCTGGTGATTACTGGGCACCACTCTCAGAGTTCCCGGTTCAGTAGGTCTGGGGTAAGACCTGAGCACCTGCATTTGTAACAAGTTCTCACATTATTCTGCCTCTGCTGGTTTGGGGCCACCCTTTGAGAACCTAGAATCTGAAGAAATTGCCCACTTAGGCTAGCCTGCCTCTTTCCCAATATTTGTGTACCAAGGAACCCAGCAGATACTGCTCCTTTCTGAAAAGTTAACTGCCATCTTGACTCATAACTGAAGGAGTTATACAGTTTTGAGAATTTCTAAATTAAAGTCTCTCCATTAATAACCCATGAAATTTCCATTTTAGCTTTCTTCATGCCCTGGAGAGATGATCACTAGAAACAAGGAAAACACTACATTCAGAAAGGGGTCACCTTCCAATGGTAGCTGCCACCATCTTGAGGGCGTTTGAGCCAAATAAAGTTATGCTCAACTATTTTTTTCTCTTATTCTGTACACTGAATATATTCAAAGTCAGCAGAATCTTTAAGACATCCAGGACAAAGGGTGAAAGTAAAGAAATATAATCTAAATGCGACAATTTAAAAGCAAGGAAAGAGATTCAGAAGCACATGATAGCTTTATTATACTAAATTGCCCATTTTAGCACAGGATTTTTAAATTGGAAAAAAGATAGCAAAATCTACCTACATCTGTATCAAAACGACTCTCCATTCACTCACTGGCCCCCAGCTCTGCAGATTTGCAGATTGATGATACAAATGGGCTAACGTGTATGTGTAATTAATGTGTCATTATGTGCTCAGGGTGCGGCTTTAGCTGAGTCCTTTGTGTCAGGAAGATGCTTTCAGCCATGAGCTCTGCAGTCAGGGTCTTGAAGGTTTGACACCCTCAGCAAAGAGCTTAGCCCCCATCCATGTTCATTCAATGATTACTTTCCATTGTCATGGTTAATGATGACGACTATATCGCAAGGACCACCTCTATAACCACCTAGGTGGGACTCTTAGTGATTGGATTGTTTAAAAAAAAGTGACAGAATGAACACATCCAAATTCAGTTGTAGGCATAAGTTCTGGTGTCTGTTAGAAAATTCTGTCACACTGTTTGACATTTAAACTTTATGTCGTTCAACATATTTAATTACGTCGTGCTCTATACATTATGGTGAGATGGGTTTTAGAGACTAATGGCCACGTTGTCCTTGAGTGTCAAGACTGTATGTGTGGTCTAGTGGGATTGTTAAGTATGGGGTCCTGGCTGTTCAGAATTGAGAGGAGGAAGAGGAAAGAAGAAATTTTAAGATTCCAGGAAGGAAGAGAATGGAGCTCCGAGCTGGGCATTCTTGCTGAGTGCAGGCTGGGCAGGAACTGGGAGCAGAAGTATGGAAGGACGTGAGAATCCACAGAGGAAACAATTCTGTATGACCAGAGTGTTCCTTCCCCCCAAAGGGTGATTATTTGGAAAGTCCAGATTTACATCTCTTCCCAGTGGGAATTTCCTCAACACTGAATAGAACCGTGCTTCCTGTCCGAACCTGAGAACATGAGTCCATCTCTTGGCACCTACAGCAGCTCTGTGCTCACAGCACTTGATAAAAAGCAGTTGCTATAATGAAATGTTTGTCGGGAACTGATGCTTGACTGCTTTGCAGCATCACTATATATAGCTTGTTATTCACCCAAGCACAGGTGAAAAGATGGCTAGTTAGATGTTGTTTTCTTGGACTCAGAATGATAGCTCTGCCTCCAGAAACCTAAAGCTGTCAAATGTCACATATTTGCTCTTTTATTTATATCCAATCCCATCCCACAAATAATTTGAAGAGGCTTATAATATGCATGCCAGTTTAATATAAGAAAATAGGAATAAAACAGTCAGGGTGAGGGATAATATGGGTGGAATGGGAAGAGATGACCAGAGAGTCCTATGCAATTTCCAAAATTGGAGATTAGGCCAGAAGCTGGGCCCTGGGCTTTTCAGCAGTCCAGTCTATCAAAGTCTATTCTTTTCAGTCTATCAAAAGAAAACATATCAATTCATCAGAAGAAAGGCTTTTCCCAATGCTTGGGTTGAAAGAACTTTCCTGCATGTACATTCCTCTGGGAGATGGCCTGGCCATGTTGGGTTAACCTCATCCTTCCAGTCGAGCCCATCAGGGGAAGAACACTGGACCTGGAGTCAGAAGACCTGTGATTGAGTGGTGGTTCCAGTTAGGTGATCTTGGGCCAGTCACTTGCCTCTTATAAAGAAGCAAAATATACTCCACTTGAGAATTAAGATGAGATAAGTGAAGGTCACAAAGAACTGTGCAAAAGCAAGGCATTTTAAAACCATGTTTTTTAAATTATTGTTTTAGCCTTCGTTGCCATAAAGGTCACGCATACCCTCCCACACATCCTCCTGGGTCTCAGAGGTCCACAGGTGCACTCTACATCTCTGGATTCAAAACCAGCCTACATCCTGGAGAGCTGATTTACTTTTGGGGCTTGCTCTCAGTAATCAGTAACAGTGAACAGCCCCTGATTTATTATAGCCCTTCTCAAGTTCAATCTCTTGACCAGCAAGTCAGACATTAATCTGAGAGACCCATTCATGTGTTCAGTTGTCACAGCTTCTACTTTTTGCCCAGCTCACTCTATCCATCCTTTCCCACTGTCCTCTTTCATGGTGCAGCCTAACACACATCCCCAGAAGGCTAAGCACACATACCAAAGTCTAAGGCAGAGCGTTGGCAGCAAATACAGTTTTATTTTGTACACTTATTTTTTTTAAGTGATTACCCTTTGTTCCTAAAGCCACACAGAGGTGATGTCAATTGCTTATTTTAAAAGCTTCAATATAATGAAAGATTACTTTTAATCCCAAATCCCCAAATACCAAAGGTAAACTACAAATTATGGAAAAAGTGTTACAAAGCCAAGGTGAAAATTTTATCAAATGACCGTCAAAAACAGAGACTCAGACTTGCAACTAATATACTAACATCACTGGAATTTGTCTATTTTTACCTTGGTCTTGGTGATGATAACTGGGTTGCTTAAGATGGTAAACTCTCTTTACTAAAACAAAGGAACTCATACAAGACGAAAGAGGGTTATCCATTTCTTGTTCTGTAATTTTTCATCAGTTCTGCTTCCTCTTCTCATGACACAGGGGAACAGGTCCTCTGGGTGAGAAGGGCTCAATGGCTCAAGTTTGTAAGACACATGAGTGCATTTCACCATGAGGTCACCATTTGGAAAACTGCTGTTCGAAGGCATTAACCATAAGTGAATATAAGTGGTACTTTCTTCATACCTAGAGAGATAAGATGTCTTCTCTTTAAGGAGTTTCTTCCATTTATGACAATATCCATTTCAGATTCTAGTAATTTCCTTCTATTTTTTTGAAGACAAGGGATGAAATAGGATGTATGCTAATACTTTATATATCTGAAAAAAATTTTGGTAACTCATAAATTAGTTTTCTAGATAGAAGAACCTTGCTTCTTTAAAATTCCAAACTTAGGGGTCTGCCTGGTGGCGTAGTGGTTATGTTTGTACACTCCACTTCGCCAGTGTCCCAAGGTTCACAGGTTTGGATCCCTGGCATGGACCTACACACTGCTCATCAAGCCATGCTGAGGCAGTGTGCTACAGACAAAATAGAGGAAGATTGGCACAGATGTTAGCTCAGCGCCAGTCTTCCTCACCAAAAGATAAATAAACAAAAAATTCCAAACTTAGAAAAAAATCAGGATGGTGATCTTTCTAAAATGAATTATATATGTAAATGATTTACCAAGGAATTTCAGTTTTCTGAGGACATAAAGATATTATTTTCCCCTCAAACACAACTTTCAGTGGTGCTAAGTCAAATTAGTTTTTCCCTTCTTTTAATGATGTCTTAGGCAGAATCCATAATTTCTGGTTACTTTCAGTTATCAAAGCATAGTCAGCTAAATTCAGAGCTCCTTCTGGCCCTGATATGGGCTAGGATTGAGGGCCAAGGGCTCAGAGTGGGGTCTGGGGCGTGGTTTGTTTGTTTTTTCTTTCTCCCACCCTAGCATGTTGGATTTGGCCAGGGGATGGAGGAGGATGCTGGCCCCACTCGTTGGTCTAGCTGCTCTCCAGTGGGGAGGTAGAGGAAGAATGGGGAGGTACCACTGCAGCACCGTGGTCACAGCATTCATTAAGTAGCAGTTGTTATGATAATGAAATTTTTCAGGAACTGATGTTTGAATGCCTTGCAATAACTCGATATAGAGCCGGATATTCATCCAAGTGCAAGTGAACATATGGATTTAACGTGTTATTTTCTAGAACTCAGAATGACAGCTCTCTGGCCTGCCTTTGGTTCAGTCTAATACTGGTGACCTAGACTGATGTGGTAGACTCCACATAGGTGGTCTATGCCCTTTCACTGGATGGTGTTCAACTTCATTCCAGCCCCCTCTGTCACTGAAGACCTCTCAGAGAGCAACATGTGGCTAATCTCCCTTTAGCCTCTCCAGCAGTCCATACTTCTGACTCTTTCTCAGGACGGAGCACCCCATCATTTGGCTTGGTGGCCTCCTGGGAAGCTCCACAGCTCTTACTCTTTCTCTAGGTTCCATATGCCTTCATGTGGAGCCATGGGAATGACTAGGATACTTTCCTCTCCAGGAGCACAGAGAAGTTGTTTGGGGTGGGGCAGTACCCCACTTCTTCCCAGGCCACTACCACGGTTCAAGACTTGCTGGTACAAAGTACTCCACTGGACCTTCCTCCTTCAGTATGCTCTAGACCAGAATTGGCAACAGCCCCCTGTGTGGTATGACCTCAACTCCAGAGAATTCATATCAAGTATTCTTAAGAATTCTCTCACCACTCTTTGCTCGGACTTTTCAAGCCTCCAGCCAGAGGATCAGAGGCAAGTCTCCCTTCTTGTAGGCAGTGCAATTTCTATAAATGATTACCTTGGAGAAAAGGAAAGAACAAAATTAAAGAAAAGGAAGGCAGAGTTTGCTTAAGTCCTGTTTTGGGACACATTTGACTTGATCATGAAGTGGAATAGAATGAAAGTCCTCAGGAAAAGAACTAGAATGTTGTTTCACTTCACTCAAACAGAGTAGCTTCTAAAAAGTTGACTATGAAGAAGAAAAAGAAACACATTGGTCCATGTGACCTTCCAGATTTCCATTGTTTATCACTACGTAAGTGCCATGGTTTTCTCTTTCATTGTTTGGGAGCCACACTATCTCTTAGCCTTACAAAAGAAAGCTCCTTGTGCCTCATGTCTTACAACACAGGAAAATATTACCTCAGGGCCCAAAGAGAACCTTCAGCTGGCTTGACTTGTCAGGCATTAGTATGTTAGGATTGATGGAGCGTTCCTCAGGGAGAAATTAGTGAATATGCATGCATGACTAAAGCTTTTCATTAGTGTGTGTGTGTGTGTGTGTGTGTGTGTGTGTGTGTGTGTGGTGTGTTGGAAACTTTGACTTAAATAGTTTGGTCAATGACTCAAGTCTGGTTAGAAAACTAAATAACAGAACTTCCCCTGGAAGAGACGGCCTAACAAACCAGAGTTAATGCAAGTATTTTTTATCAACTATTAAATTAAATATCTGTCTCAGCATGGTGTGGCACTCAAAAAATGTTACTGATATTACTAGTCCACATGGATACTCTTATCTTATACTTTCTAGCAGAAAAGGCCTTTCTACCCTTGCGTTTAATAAGTAGTAGGAAAATTTTAGTTCCTTGAATAAATATCCACAATTTGGGTGGATTGACCAATCTATTGCCTTTTGGAGACTAAATATTGCTTACGATGGCCATATTATTTGTTGGAAATCTCATTATTCTCAGATATCCTATCTGAATGTTCAACGTTCTCTGTTTATATTTAATGTGACACATCTGCACAAAATAGGTAGAAATTCAGATGTGATCACAACTCAGGTTTTATTCTTTATCAGAACAGAATAAAGCAGAATAATAGAGTTCTGCTAAAGCCACATGACACTTCAGCAGCAGGGAGTCCTGACTGCCTAATCAGCAGAAATGATTTCCAGCACATGTTAACCTAGATGTAAATTTGTACAATAAACTAGAAATTTAACGCCAGCAAAAGTATTTTTTTGTGCAGTAGGTCCAATCCCTGGGACTTGATGAGGGTTTTCCTTCATGCCTGTAATATGCTCATCCACTCCTTGAACTTGACTTCTTCAAGACCTGTTTCAAGTCTCACCTCCTCTATGAATTGAAAGTTAGAAATTCAGAATGAGAAGCTATAATTATCACAGTTAAGACAAAAATTTATCCACAATTAAATAGTAATCTCAAAATAATATAGATCAGAGGCCAGACTTGAGGCTAGAACCTGGGATGAAGCTGAATTTAAGGGACTTCACACTGAATGGAAACCGAAATGTAATATTAAATGGGCATGAGTCTTCCCAGCCTTCTGGTTTGCAAGGCGGGTGAAAACACACAAGGTTAGAACTATTTGCAAAATCCTAATCAGAATCACACAGTTAATACGAAAAGATAACATCATTTGGCTCCCAGCATATCTGATCCCCCTTGTAGAAGCACAGTGGTTAAGAGCACATGAAGTGGAGCCAGATACTTGGACCATCAAATTCTGACCACCACCACTATCGGCTATGGAACCTGCAGCTAGTCACTTTCCTCTGTGAATGTCAATTTCTTCATCTATGAAAGAGGGAGAGAAATAATGTCTATTTTCTATTGATGTCAGATAACAACCACAGCCTCATCTTTGGAGAAATTAAATAAGATCAAATATGTACAGGGATCAGTAGAGTGCCGGATCTGAGGAATGTTAGATACTATTGGTTCTTATTTACTTTCTCACCTAATGTAGACCCTACAAATAGCCTGCTTGCTCTCTTCTCTATTTCTGTTTGCTCTGCTACTCTTGCTTTGAATGCTCTCCTTCCAGCTTTGCAAATTCTCTCTTTCCATACCTACCTCCAGTCTGACTTCTGTAAAACTATCCCTGACTTTCCCAGCTTATCTACAATTAGCTTTCCATGCATGTGGATCTACATCTTGACTGCCCAACTTGATTAGATACTTCGTGAAGACAGATATAATATCATGCCCTTTATTTTATGACCTTTCATGAGCAGTTACTAAATACTTGTTGACCTAAGTCCTTAAATGAGGTGGAAGTTGTAGTATTGAGAGTTTACAGATGATGCCTCTTTAATTCATAATTTGAATGCATAAAAAGTCCTATAAAATCACAAATAATAACTAATCAAGAAGCAAGTGATTTTTATGGAAGTGAAGATTATCTATTTACAAAGGCATATAAATAGATGATACCCTGTGTGGATAATTACTAGATTTACATGAACTTGGCTGTCAGAGAAATGGTGTGTGATGTTCTGCTTTTTTGCAGTTCAGTCATCCAAAAGCCCAGACAGATCTGGATAAGTAAAGAGAAGTGAGGTAAATGTAATCAAAATAGGCTGCAATGGTCTGCTCATTCAGCTGTTAAGATATGCAGTAAAATGGATGCCTTTAAATAAACTGTATGTATTCATTATAACAAAAATGAGTATGTTCAATTAAAACATGGAACTTTAGAGCAATAAACCAAGAATTAAGAAAGTCAGAATGCATCAATATAATCAAGACAAAACAGATGTGATCATTTTAGTCCTTTCTATTTCACCATGGCCCTCCTATTGGGGTCTCCAGTGAATAGAACTTATTGAAAAACAAATCTACCTCTAATAAGACAAGGGAACCAAAATAGGTGAAGTTTTCACTTGCATAGTGAAGCATAAAGAATCTACACTAAAGTTCGGAAAACACAAGCCGTCAATCTGCTTCTGATCATTTAGGTGTGTGAAACTGGGGAAAACATCAGCTCTCTGGACTTCATTTGACTAAAAGGCACATAAAGGTTGACTCTGATGACTTCTAAGGACCCTCCTACTCTAACATTCAACACAATACTCGCATAGCCTTTGGAGGATAGACTCCTGTTATACTATGTGTTCAAGTTCTTAATTATGAATGTTAAGATTATTGCATCTTTATAAAATTATTTCCTTAAGCTGTAATGGGTTGACTACTGGCTTGGCCATGGGGTGGATAGGTTTGAGAGTGGGGTTTCACTTTAACCAAATTCAGAGTATAGACCATAAAAGTCCTGCTATTTGCTTGGGCTCAGGGCCCTTTCCTAGACTAGAAAATGCATTGGAAGGCTCAGGGAAGTTAGAAAGCTTGAACTGGGGTCCCTTGGCCTTGTCTAAGAAAAAGACAGGGTTTTGAGACCACTCTTGAGTAGTGAGAAATAAGACTGTTGATATGGACATGAGCATGGAACTGGGAGGAAAATAAGATAAGCAAGTTTTCTGCAAGCTATGTTTACTCAGGCTTTCTAAATCTAGGTCTTTATATGCTTCATATACATAAATTCCTCTCTGATTCCCCTTAAGTAAAATTCTAGTATATGCAGATTTACTGCTGTATAAAACTTTCCTGTAGTTTCCAAAATTCTAGGTTGCAAAAAAGCAAACCTTGAGTCACTCCTATTAAGGAGAATTAGAAAAATAAGGAACTGGATATAGGGAAGAGGAAAGGAGAGAAAAATGAAAGAGCAATAGGAATTTTTTCAGTGGCACCTTAGGAAAATGAATGAACAAATGAAAATATAGTATTCCTTCCCCAACACATGAAGGTTTATATTTCTAAAAACCCCTGAGCTGACTTTTGGGTTCTGGTCATAATGAAATAACAAGTATCAGATTCACCTCCCAAACTAAAAACTACAAAACTAAACAAAATATATGAAGCAACTGTTTTCAGGCAGTAGACAGCACACAGCACAGAGTTGTGATGTTTGAAAGGAAGGAAACAGCACATTCACCCTGGAATCTGCCTGGGGGCACTTTCCAAACTATGGCACAGGCAAATGGAGCCCAAACAGACAGCAGTGGTCTCACTGGGCTGAGGAAGCAGAGATTAGGTTCAAGGATGTTAAAGTGGCTAGAATTTGGGGGACAGAACACTTATAGAGGAGGGAGCTTTACAGAGAAGGAGCTCCAGAAATACTGGATTCCCAAAGGGTCTTCTTGAGTCTTTGGCTGATGACTAAGCTCTGCTTGTGCAAGGTGAGACCCTGTGGGGCAGAGAACAGCTACTGGAAGGTTCTGAGCAGGACAGAGTTTCCAGAGGTCAGGAGGGCTGGAAGATGTTGGAGTTCCAACGAGCCAGAGTGGAGAGAACTTGCTGAACACCTCAGGCATTCAGCTGAGAGCTTAGAAATGCCACATCTAAAGCAAAGATGACCCAACATCTGTCCTAACAAAGCCTAAAATAAGCCTCAGCAGGATCAAAGTGATCCATCAGTAAATCAATTGAATGCCAGAAGCAAACCCAACACTTTTTAAAGAAAAACATCAAAATTCAGCACTAAGTAGCATTCTCAAAGCATATAATAAAAACATTTCTAGATGGGACACAAAGCAGGAAAAGGTGATCCATAACCGGGGGGAGGGGAATTAATAGGAACACATGTTAGAATAATTAGATTAGATGTTAAAAGAGATACTATAAATTTATTCAAGGATTTAAAGGAAAAGGAAAAGGAGTTAATAAATATGGAATCTCAGCCTAGAAATGAAAGTATAAAAAAGGAACCAATGGAAATTGAAATCTGAAAAATAAAATATCTAAAATATAAATTTCACTGTATTGGTTTAACAGCAGATTAGGCACTGCACAAGAAAAAGCCAATGAACTTGAAGACAGGATAATAGAAACTTTCAAAACAGAAGCACAGAGAGAAAAAGAACTTTTTAAGTTAACATTAACAGAGCCTCAGTGACCTGTAGGACTGCACCAAGTAATCTAATATACACATAAGAGTCACAGAAGAAGAGGAAAGAAAGAGATTGAAGTGGAAAAAACAATTTGAAGACACAATGGCTGAAAAATTTCCAATCTTGTGGAAAAATTTCAACCCAAAGTTTCAAGAATCTCAAGTAGAGTAAACATAGCAATAACCACATCTAGGCACATCATAGTCAAAATGCTGAAAAACAAACCTTCAAATCAGGTGGTGGGGGTGGCAGGAGGATCACATTACATGTAGGAGAATAAAAGTGATTGTTGACTTCTCATGAGACATAACGAAGCCAGAAGTCAATGGGATGACTTTTTTTTTTTTTTTTGGTGAGGAAGATTCACCCTGAGCTAACGTCTGTGCCAATCTTCTTCTAGTTTGCATGTCGGTTGCTGCCCCAACATGGCCAATGAGTGGTGTAGGTCTGCTCCCAGGATCCAAACCCTCAAACCTGGGCCACTGAAGCAGAGCACACTGAACTCAACCACTATACCAGAGGGCCGGCCCCTGGGATGACATTTTTAACATGCTGGTGTGTGCATGTGTATGTGTGGGGGGGACTGTCAACCTAGAATCCTATAACTAGTAGAAATATCTTTCAAAAATGAAGGTTAAAAAGGAGATTTTCAAAAAACAAAAGCCAAAAGACATTGTTGCCAGCAGGCATGCACTACAATAAATATTAAAGGACATTATTCAGGCTGAAGGGAAATAATGTTGGTTGGAAACTCAAATTTACACAAAGGAATGAAGAACACCAGAAATGATAAATATAAAAAACATTTTTTCCTCATTTTTTAAAATTTCTTTACAGGTAAATTGACTGCTTAAAGCAACAACAAAACAATGTGTTGTGGGGTTTACAGTGTATGTCGAAGGTGTATACAACAATAGCACAAAGTGAGTGGGTCGTAAGTGGATGTACATAATTTAAGATTTGATATTGGAATTGGGATGATACATTGTGATAAGTGAAGGACGTATATGGTATTCTCTAGGGCAACCATTAAAAAATAAAACAGAGAGTTATAACGTTTTTTTCCCCAACAGAGGAAAAATAGAATACCAAAAAACAAAAAATTCAGGGAACCAAAAAAATCAAGGAATGACACAAAAAAGAAAAGAAAAACAGACGGAACAATCGGAAAACAAATAGCAAATAACTCCCTGAACCAAGTATAATGGTTCCTGGGGAAACTCAGTTCCTATGGGAACAGCCCTTACAAATATTGTCATATTCACTAAATCTCATAAGCCGAGCAGCATACAAAATCAATAGTAACATCTATGATAATTTATACATGTTAAATTAGTATGAAGGACTTCTGAATAATTCCCATTGACTATCTTGTACTCAGGAGAAATTTTTAGGACCGTCTTTCCTAGCAGTTTCAACTAGAAGCTTGGAAATCTGCATTGCCTCAGATAAAATGCATCTTAAGACTGAGAGCTATTTCCCCCATCATCAAGGTATTTCTGATTCTGTGACTGGGCATTCCATTGTGGCTTCTTGAGACAAACAGCTTTGGGTATCACCTTTTATTTAAGCTGCCTGGCTTAGTGATTCTGACGCTCTAGCCTCCTGAAGGAGGCAGTGGAAGATATTAAACTTTGGAGCCAAACACACCTGCAGTTAGGGTGTTGAACAGTCCTCTCTCTATATGAACCCCGAGGTGGCCCAGCCGTTGGGCTGGAGAGAAAGACAATGAACCAGGTGCAAATGTCCTCGATGAATGCGGGAGTATGACCTGCAGGTTAACAGATGGCAGGACTGAGGAACAGGTCATGGGGGTTGTAGACATAAGTAATCCGAGCCTCAAAGCAGGAGTCTGTTTATGGAAGAAAGAGTTCCAGAGGGCACGTCGGAAGAGGTTCTGTGGAAGGGAAGCCGGGGGAGGAAGGGGGAATCTGGGCACAGTGAAATCAGATTGTGGGAGAGGACAGGTGAACGCAGGAGGCTTAAGTCTCTGTTTCCTTTTGGTTTTCCTTTTGCATTTACTCACGTTCTTTAGAAACTGTCATTCTGCCTGGGCTGTGCTAAGGGGAACCCAGTACATTCTTTTGTTGCTGTTGTTTATAGCAGAGCAAGACACTGAACACTGAGGACTCCAACCGGGCAGGCAACATCCAAAAGGGACAGAATTGAGACCCACATGTGGACTCTCCCTCTCCGGTTCGGGAGATATCCTTTCTACAGCTCTTCTCTGCCAAAACACTTGGAGGGCTCTGGGTTTACTGTGCATTGAGGCAAATTCTTCTTTTACAGATAATGTCTCATATTTAATTCCATTACTGCTGTTGTAATGTGAACACGAGCAACTTAACCTCCACCCATGCTTTCTTATCTCCATCTATAAACTGTGGAATAGGAGATTTACAATGTACCCACCTGGTGGGGAGGCTCATGAAACAAAGTCATTACAGAGACTTTTATGTCATGTGTGATAAAATAGAATTAGGAGTCCATTTCTCCAGCTTTTAAAAACAATGTGTAATGAAGTCAATGCACCATTTTACAATGACTCATAAAATCTAATTTAAATACAAACTTTAGTAATCTATAAAATTGAGAGAAATGCCAAGGACTTACTAAGTTTTTTCTACTTTAGTCAAAACATATGAACACTATTTCTTTTTTGTTCTTTCATGACCTCTTGATAGTCATAAAAGCCAGTATATTACCTACCTCAAAAAGTCGTAATTCTCTTCTAGTTTCTAGAGGCGATTTTTACTCCATCATCTTGGCGGTATTTCTAAAGAGAAATTAAACACAAGGACTTGTCTCTTCTTCATCTGCTTTGTACCTCTGATTTCCTTGTTTTTCCAGTGGAATGTAGGAAGCTTCACTTTTTTAACCTCACAATTGCCATCAAGTTAAAGAAAAACATCCATTCAACTCCTAATTTTTTCTGAGGTAGAGCTTTCTTTTCAGTCCTGGAGTACAAATTGAACTTTTACGATTTGCTGAAGGTGGTGTTTCCATTATAAAGTTGTCCCTATAATGAACTCTGGAAACATCTTGCATCTAGCTGCCTCAGACCAGAAGCCAATCAGACAGGCAAAGGCGAGTCTGGTTATGTGATTATTTCCCAAATCCGATGTTTTGATGCCTTTGTTTTACTTTTAAATGTGGCCAACTCCAAACGCCTCTGAGCTCATGAGCAAGATTTTAAAAAATACACAGACTGATGCAGCGCAGCAGGCAACCTCTCTCATACTTGGATATAACACAACTCGATCAGACTCAGCTGTCTGCATGGCAAAGGTCCTAAAAGAGAGGCTTTGCACAAAGCTTTTGAGGTCGAGAAACCCAAGGCTACGTGGAATAATCTGCTGTTACTTTTTTTTCTCCATGGTTCTGATTTTTAAGTGCAGGGGATTACCCATTGCCTGTAGCTCATTAATCACGGTAGCTTTTGATTATGAAAAGTGCAATCCAAAAGATAGTACTCTGAGGACTTGGCGGAGAGGTTCTATGCCCATCCCTTCGATGTGCCAGAAAGCCCTGCACTCTGCCAACTGTGATTACACTTGGCATTAATTGAAGATGCTGAGAGGTATAAACCTTCCTGAGTTTAGCCACCTGGAGCAGATTAAAATCTGGGTCCTGCCGGTGAGGAGGTCTGAGGGATTGGGAATACGAGGCTGTTTTAATCTTTTCCAAGTCAGGCTGTTTAGAAATATCCATACATCAAATGTTCATGGATCTCATACAATTTCCTTCTCAGGGGAGATTTCAATTACCGGTAACATGAAATGGGATTAACTTGTTGTGGTGAGCCATCTGGAGAGAGAAGATTCACCATCCGCTGTAAATATGTTCAGAGATTTGCCTCCATGATTTTGAGGAAGTTGCTGAAGGTACTCAAAGGCACAAAGGATGTTTCTTCTGAAAGCCTTGTTCAGGTGACCCAGGGAAATTAAAATGCAACTGGAGGAAAATCTCTAACTCCCCCTGTGTTGAAATATTCCTCTGCCACGGGAGGGTGATATTCGGGTTTTAAGGACCATCTTGAGTGCTTGCAAAGACATAACAAAAAGCCAGTGGAAACTGTCCTGAAGCTGTATTGCACAGATAAACAGAAAGGCTCATGAAAAGGAAAGTGAGTGGAGAGAGGGACTAACAAGGAAATTACTATGAATCAGAATTCCGCTCTCTGGATCATTCTAGAGTGTCAGGCAAGGGCTGACTCCCTTAAGGAACATAGAAACAAATTTAGATTAGCCTGAGAAAGCAGAGGACTCAGAGGAGCACAAAAGGCAGAGAAAGCCTTCACATTTTAATGGAAGAAAACAAATCAGAATGTCTGGGATAGAGACAAGTTGGCCCAGGAGATCAAAGATCCCTGGGCCAACCCAGGTCATCTGAAATGATGCCAGTCTTCAGAGCAGTAAGTAGTCTGTCAGTTCTCTGGAGGGGGAACTGAATCTCAACTAAAAGAGTTAAGTGCCAGCCATGACGATTTGGCCAGGAAACCTCTGTGATACGGGGGCAGAACTGGATAGATCAGGAAAATAACAGATAATTTGGTTTATTAAATATGTACCATCTTCACAATTAAAATTATTGACAAACTATACACATAGTATCTTCTTTAATTTGTAAATAAATTATGATACATCCAAACAATAGTGAAGCCATTAAAATTATGATACATAGCTACATGGATTGATTTTGAACAATATACATAAGACTTCTAGACTCATTTGGTGAGGCTAGTGTAAGTTTGATATTAAAACCAGGCAATGGCACTATGTGAAAATTACAAAGTAAACTCAGTTTTGAATATAAATGTGAAAATCCTAAATAAAATACTGGCGAACTATCTAAAAATGTGTAAAAAAAATACATCACGACTAAGTTGACCAAGATTTCAATGATGGCTTAATATTCATAGAAAATCTATTAATGTAATACATCCATTATCACAGTAAAACAGAAAGGCCATATAGTCATCTCACTAGATACAGGAAAGCCAACAAATAAAATTCAACACTCACTCATGACAAAACTTTTAGTAAACTAGGAATAGAAGGGAACATCTACATCTAGTAAAGACTACCAAAAATCTACAGCAAACATCATATGTATTGGAGAAATGTCAGAAGCATTTCCTTTAGAAATGTCAGAAGCATGGCTGCTGTCACTACATCTATTCAACATTTATTGGAGGTCCAAGTCAGCACAATAAGAAATTAAAGACGTAAGGACTGGAGAGGAAGGAAGATGATGTGATGATAAGATTATTTTCATAGAAAATTCAGGAAACTCTTCAAGACAAATTGTTGAATATAAGAAGAGAGTTTGACAAGATTACTGGATAAAATATCACTATACTAAAATTGCATTCAAATACACAAACAAGAAATAATTAGAAATTAGAATGTGTAATCAAACACACACAATAGCAATAAAAGTTACAAGGTTTCTATGACTAAATTGAACAAAAGATGGAACAACCACTTTATTGATAATAACATAAAACTAGAAAAATATAAAAGAAAATCTAAATAAATGGAGAGCTACATTATTTTAATAAATATTTTCAAAAAGAGCAATTGTCTACCCCTTAACTTATAAACTCAATGCAATTCTAACCACCAATAGAGTCATTTTTATGCAACTAAATTTCATATGGAAGGTGATCCTATATTTCATTTGGTTGAATGAAGAGCCAGGAATCGCCAATAAAGTTTTGAAGAAGGGAAATTTATATTTGCCAAATATTAAGGCTTATAAAATTATAGTATTAAAACTGTGGTGTTGGTACAGAGATAGACAAATAGGCCAATGGAACAGAATAGACTTTTTAATAAGTCATTTAATAAATGGACATTTACTAAATGGTTCTGACAATTGGCTCTCCATGTAGAAAAGAGACAAAATTAGATCCTTATTTCACACTATACACAAAAATTAATTTCAGGTAGACTAAAACCTTAAATGTGAAAAGCAAAACTATAAGCTTCAGAAGATACCATAAGAGAATATCATTTTACATAAGATCCACTAAAATAAATAAAATAGATTTTTAACATCCATACAGGTAAACTTTTAAAACAAAATATCAAGTGAGATAAGCAATTTGGAAGAGGATACAAACAGTATGATGACAATTGTATGTACTCTTTGTGGAAAATTACACACGCACGCACACGGGAATAAACACAATAAAAGGGCATAAACAACTATAAAAGTAAAGGTAGATAAATTTGACTACTTAAAAATTGGAACTTCTAGGGGCCGGCCTGGTGGCGAAGTGGTTAAGATCGCGTGCTCTCCTTCGGTGTCCCAGGGTTCACAGGTTCGGATTCCGGGCACGGACAGATGCATCGCTTGTCAAGCCACGCTGTGGCGGCGTCCCATATAAAGTAGAGGAAGATGGGCACGGATGTTAGCCTGGGGCCAGTCTTCTTCTGCAAAAAAGAGGAGGATTGGCAACAGATGTTAGCTCGCAGCTAGTCTTCCTCACACACACAAAAATTTAAAACTTCTATACAAAAGATGTCATGGCATGAGCAAAGTAAAAATCCAATTCACATAAGGGGACAAAATTGAATTGAAACCCATACAATCAGCAAATAATTGGTATGCATAATAATAAAGAACTCCAACAAAGCTGTAATAAAAGGAGAAACAATCTAAAAGAAAATGAGACAAGAATACACACAATTCACAGACAGAAAAACCTTAGTGGCTAGTAAAACCCCATTAACAATTAGGGAAATGAAAATTAAAAATTAATAAACTCCATTTTGCACCCATCATATTGGCAAGGGTTAGTAAATCTCATACCTTGCAATATCGGTGAAGATGTGGGGAAACAATGGGTCATATACGTTGTTGGCACCGCCACTTTGAAGAGCAACAGAGGAAGTTCAAGGAAAGCTGAAGATGATTTCTTCTTTGATCCAGTAGTTCCACTTCTAGGTGTCTAATCTAGAGAAACCTTGCACGAACAAGGAGGTTTGTACAAAGTTGCTCATTTGCAGCATGGTTGCCTGGTCTGTAATAGCTTAAGAATGAAAACATCCCACGGTCTCTAAGTAGAATAACAGATATCATCTGGTGTATCAATACAATGCATTCTATACAGTAATTACAATGAAGGGACTACATCTATATTTGTCTATCTGCCTATTTATCTAAATAAATCTTTGAAAAATAAAATACTGTGATAAAATCAAGCTGTAAAAGAATACTGACAGTATAACACCTCTTATGTGAGATTTCAAAACAAACTAAACAATAATTTAAATTGTTTCAGGATACAGTCATCTGTATCCTATCAGTGGTTCACAACTGAGGGTGATTTTGCCAGGGGACATTTGGCAATGTCACAACTGAAGGAGGACTCTACTGGTATCTAGTGGGTAGAGGCCAGGGACGCTACTAAATATCCTACCATACACTGGATGACCAGGTACCCCCCTCCCCAACACACATGAAAGAATTATTTGGCCCCAAATGTCTAATGTGCTGAGGTTGAGAAACCTCACTCTACATCCATCTTATCCAAATCACATAACTGAGAATGGGGTTGGGAGGGAGAAGGAGTGTATTCTTCAAAGAAAAATCAGAGTGCAGTTCAAGGAGAAGGGGAAGTAACTAAAACATACCAACTACAATATATATATCAAAAAAATTGAAAGACTAGACACCAAAATATTATCAGTAAAGATTTCTGGGATAGCGTTAAAAATTTTTTTGCATACTTCTACTTTCTAATTTATCTAAGAGGACTATGAAGCATGGGTGAAGTTAAAAAGAAAATCATTTGAAAAATACAAAAGTATCTTCTCACCAAAAAATATTTTCTCCCCAAATTTTATGCTTCAGGACAGATCAGTTTCATTGTGTATACTTTACATGTTATTATTCTTAGGTATTAACTATTTTGTGTTCTACTGCTTACCCCTTTGACATTATTTCATATATAGATCATTCCATAAATCCAGATAATCTTCATTTTTGACGTTTTAATGGCTATATAATGTTTCGTTGTATTACTATGTCAAGATTTACTTAGCCATTTCCTGGCTGTTAACGATTTTTGGATTCTCCTACCATTATAAAAAGCAGGTCTATAAACATCTTTACGAAAATCAGGTGTTTCCCCTTATAGAGTTCTTTCTTTGGGATTTGCTCCCCAAAGCAGATTTGCCAAAATCGAAGGATATAATGAGTTCTGTGATCCTTGGTACACGTTGTCAGATTTCTTTCCAGAAAAATTATGCTACTATTTCCCAAAGTGCTATTAACTTTGATTTTTTAAAATTTATTATTAATAATTTAATATGTATGAGGTAGCATATTGGACTATTTTAATCTGCAATTCCTTAATTATTAGGGAAGCTAAGCATTTTCCCAAGCATTTGTTCACTATTTGTATTTTCCCTTGTGCAAACCATCTGCTCATGTCCTTTAACCATCTGTGTAGTCACACTTGAGTGTTGCCCACATAGATAATATTAATTTCCCTTATATTCATAATAGTAAATGCTTATAGGTTATTATAATGCTCCCCTGTTGTTTTCTTTTTTATTTTTCCAAATTGATTTTATGTGTCAATTTGACTGGGCCACGAGATGCCCAGATAACTGGTTAAACATTATTTCTGGGTGTGTCTGTGAGGATGTTTCTGGAAGAGATCAGCATTTGAATTGGTGAACTGAGTGAAGCAGGTAGAACTCCCCAATGTGGGCAGACATCATCCAATCCATCGGGGGCCTGAATAGAACAAAAATGTAGAGAAAGGTTAGATTCACTCTCTGCCCGACAGCTTGAGCTGGGACATGGGTCTTCTCCGGCCCTCAGCATTCTTGGTTCTCAGGCCTGCAGACCCAGACTGGAATGCTCTCCTGCTCTCAGGCCTTCAAACAACACCATTGGCTTTCCTGGGTCTCCAGCTTACAGACTTCTCAACCTGTATGATCATGCAAATGAATATCTTATAATAAATTTCTCTATATTAATACGTATATCTTCTATTGGTTCTGTGTCTCTGGAGAACCCTGACTAATACAGGGACTAATCACTTTTTGTTCTTTATTTTGTGGTTGGTATGTATGTATGTTAATTTTCATGCACCTGAACCTGTCAACCTTCATTGATAATTCCTTTTATTGCTTCCATTGCCCCCAAATCCTTTTTCTTCCAAAATGGATATGTGTAGCGCTGTTTTATTTCATATGTATATATGACACTAAATTTAACTCAAAAATTAATTTTGGGGGTTGAAGTGAGTTATCAGTCTAAGCCTTAGACTCTAAGGTTATTTTCCTCATATTGATAGTCACTTTCCCTCAAAACATATATTGAATAATTTTATATCCTTTTATTTATAATACATTAAATATGTATTAATTTAGGGACTCTATTTACCTCCCTGGCCTAATTTTTGGTTAGGCCATTTTGATAACTACTTGTTAAGGCACTTTAATATATCATGAGGCCAGTATTATTTTTATTACAACAATATTCTTTTTTCCACATTTACTTTGGTTATTTTGTCAATTTCTATAAAGTAATCCGTTGGGATTATAAGTGATACTGCTTAAATCTATAAATTAACTTGAACATGATTTTAGTCTTCACTGTTTTAGCTTTCTGGACGGCAGGAGAGTGTAACTTTCCATTTTTCACCAAAAGTCATATGATTAAAGACTTAAGAGAGTTTAGATATCATTTGAGTTGAGTTCTAGGACACCCTCCCCTACACGCACACCATTTTACAGATAATCAAACCACAGCCCAAAAACCTGTATCTGGTTAGGAGAAGAGCTGAAAACAAACCCAGGGCCTATATCATTCTACACTCATTCTATCACACCATATATTCAAGTCTTCAATCACTGCCTTCAATGCTTTAAAAACTATCTTTCATAGATGTTATTTAGGTATATCCGAGTTGGTTCATTTCTAGGAACTTTCTAGACTGTGGTAGCAAAACATGAGCATTGATGTTGAACTTTGGGTATATGGTTTCTTCAGTGGGGAAAAAACATGCAAAGCTTATTCCATTCCATTATTCTTTCCCTGAATGTTTTTTTTGGTAGGGAAAAGCAAACTAGCTTTTGAACTGATCTCCCATTTCCTGAGTCACCCTATCTTATCTTTTTAAGGATTTTATTATGAATAGTTGTTTCTTGTGCACTTATAGTCTGTAGGGAAGTGTGTTAGATACACACTGAGATAAAGTTACAGAATCTTGCCTTTCCAGGAGATTCTCACAATCCAGTTCAGGACGCCAGATATAGTGTTTCAGCTTCATGTTACAGAAAACTCAAATATCAGTGGTTTAAAGAAAATATGGATTTGTCTCTCACATAATGGGAAATTTGGAAGGTAGGCAATCATTATGTTGGTTTCACAGTGTCATCAGGGCCCCAGGCCCCTTCCTGACACCTACTTCTTTAATATCAGGGTGTGGGTCTCATTGTCATGTATATCAGAAGATTGCTAATACTCTAGCCATCATGACTAATTTCCAGGCAGAAAGAAACGGAAGAGCAAAACGCTGGCGCTAACTGAATCAGCTCCTCTTTAACTAGTTTTCCTGGAAGCCTTCCCATGACATCTGCTTCTATCATTGCCAAGACTGTGTCAAATGACCACCACTGGTGACAAGGGAGCTGGTGGGTGTAACATTTTAGCTAGGCACATTGCTAGCCTCAATAAAATCAAAGATCTGTTTGTAAATAAAGAGGGGAGCATGGACATTGGGCAGGCAACTAGTAGTCTCTACCACTCAATGTATGAGGTGGAACATAAAACATAAAGTAGTGTTTTGTTCAGGCTATGACCATACGGCTAATAAGACATTCGTGCATGGTCTTGATGGTTAAATTGGATTTAGACAAAGGGAGGTGGGCACAGGGGGCATTTCAGGACCAGAAAGGGTCTAAGCAAAGATGAGGCAAGAGTTGTCATAGCAGGTGTAAGGGAGAATGGCAGTAGGGAGGGAGGGACTCCCTCTGTATTTGGAATGTCTTTCTGGGAGTGTGGGGGATGCACAGAAATGCAGGGATGGGTTGGTTGTCAACTCTGCTCACCGTTCACTGCTTTCCTCATTCAATCTTCATAACTATAACTAACATTTATTAAAACCAACTATGTGCCAGAGGGTCTCCTAGGTGTTTTAATAGCTATCATCGCTAATCCTTGCATTACCCCCATTTTAGGGATAAGGAAACTGAAGATGAGATAGACTGAATACTTGACCAAGGTCATGCATCTTTTGATTATAAGATATCCCAAATTGGGTCTTAGACTAGATTCCATGTTTTTTCATAATGTCACACTCATTTCTTAACTTTATTTGGGATTGAGGAGTGAAGATGGGTAGGTTAAACTTCTGTTATTCCTTGACAGTTTCTGAATTCTAAACTTTAGAGGGACTTTACAAACTCTTCAACTAACTAGCAGTGTGACCATGGACAAGCTACTTAATTTCCCTGGATCTGAATCAGTTTCTTTATTACTCAGATACAAAACCAGAGAGACATTACAAGAAAAAGAACACTACAGCCACTATCCCTCTTGACCATAGATGCAAAAACTCTAAGCAAAATTTAATCCATGAAATCCAACATATAAAAGAGATAATAAAACAGATAAAGTGGTGTTTATCACAGGAGTGGTACTAATTTGGTTTAACATTTGAAAACCAATCAAACTAAAAAAGAAAAAGATAAAAACCATATGATTGTCTTAATAACTACAGAAAAAGCATTTGACAAAAATCCAATATCCCTTCCTGATAAAAACTCTCAGCAGACTACAAATACATGGGAATTTCTTTGATCTGATAGAGTATCTATGAAAAACCTATAACTAATATCATACTTAATGGTGAAAGACCTAAAGCTTTCCCTCTAAGATCAGGAAAGAGACAAGGATGTTCATTCTCACCACTTCTACTCAATTTTGTACAGATTCTAGCCAGTGCAGTAAGGAAAGAAATGAGTTTGGCAAATTTGCAGAGTATAAGATCAATCGCCCAATGATCAGAATATTGTGGTATTGATGTAAAGATACACAAACTGATGAATGCAACAGAATAGAAAGTCCAGAAATAGACCCATACACTGATGGAAAGCTGATTTTCCATCAAGATCAAACAAACAAAGATTCAAAGGCAGTTCAATGGAGAAAGGGTAGTCTTTTCAACAAATGGTGCTGGAACAATTGGATATCCATAAGCAAAAATAAAAAATCAAAAAACCAAAAAATTTTGGCATACACAAAAATTAACTCAAAATGTATCACAGACCTAAAAACTATAACTTTCAGAATAAAACATAAGCGAAAATCTTGAATTAGGCAAAAATTTCTTAAATACGACACCAAAAGGCATGACGCACAAAAGAAAAAAACCAAAAAATTGGACTTCATCAAAATTAAAAACTTCTGCTCTTTCTAAGACACTACTAGGATACAGAAAAGACAAGCCATAAATTGGGAGAAAATATTTATAAAGCATATATTTAATAAAGGATTTGTATCCAGAATATATAAAGGACTGATAAATAAGAACACAAACAACCCAATAATAAATGGACAAAAGATTTGAATAGATGCTTCACCAAAGAAAATATAACTACTGTAGATAAGCACGTGAAAAAGATGTCGACATCATTAGCCATTAGAGAATGCAAAATAAAACCACAATGAGATATCACTACACACTATTAGAACGGCTACAATTAAAATGTCTGGACATTCAAGTGTTGGCAAGGATGTAGGGGAACCGGAACTCTCATACCTGCTGGTGGGAATGTAAAGGGAAGCAACCACTTTGGAAAACATTTTGGTAGTTTCTTAAAAAGTTACACCTGACTTATGACCTTTTCTAGATATTTCCAGGTATTTACCCAAGAGAAAAGAAAGCACATGTATATACAAAGCTTTGTACAGGAATGTTCCTAGCAGCCTTATTTCTAATAAAAAACTGGAAACTATATACACGTCTACCAGTAGGTGACTAGATAAATACATTATGGCATGTCCATAAATGGAATACTACTCAGCACTAACAAGCAATGAACCACCTACATGCAGAACCATGAATGAGTGTCAAAATAATTACGCTGAGGGAAAGAAGCCAGACAAAATCAGGTACGTATTGTATGATTCCATTTAGATACTACTCAAGAAAATGCAAACTAATCTATAGTTCCATTTATATACAATTCTAGAAAATGCAAACAAAAACAGATCAGTGTTTGGGCTGTGGGGAGTGGAGTAGGGATGGGTGGTGCGGGAATGGCCAGGGGAGGAGGAGGAGGGGGAAGGGAGGGGAGGAGAGGCAGGGAGGGGATTGGGGGGAAGAGCGCGGGGAGGGGAGTGGGCACATGGTGGGGAACCAGAGAGGGTAAGGGGGAGGACGGCAGGGAAGGCCAAGGGGAGGCAAGTAGGGGCTAGAGCAAGAGGGGAATAGCAGGAGGGACGCGGGAGTGGCAGGACCACAGCGGTTGGTGAGAAGCATGAGGAGGTGCAGGGCACAGGGGGTAGAAGAAACAGTGGGGCGGTGGACTTCAGAGCGGCGGGGGGAGGCGGGGCGCGGCCGGGGGAGGCGGGGCGCGGCGCGGGGGAGGCGGGGCGCGGCGCGGGGAGGCGGGGCGCGGCGCGGGGAGGCGGGGCGCGGCGCGGGGAGGCGGGGCGCGGCGCGGGGAGGCGGGGCGCGGCGCGGGGAGGCGCGGACGGGCGGGGATTGCGGGCGGTGGCGTCATGGCGCGCTCCCTGTGCGCGCTCTGGGGGCTGCTTTTCCGAGAGGCGCCCTGGCGAGCTGTGCCGGGCCGAGCCGGCCGCGGTGGCCTTGGCGCGGGGGCGGGACACGGGGACGCAGGTAGGACGCAGTCCTCGTAAGCCCTGGCGCCTCCTCCCGGCTTGCGGTTTCACTCCACCTGCTGGGACTTGGGGGCCGAGTGCTCCTTCTGGACCTAGCGCTGCCTTGCCGTCTAGGACAGTGGGTTGTAAGCTTGAAGAGGCGGAAGGGGGGAGCCACTCAATCTTGTGAGAATTTGAGGAAGGATTTAGTTCCTCCCCCTGAAAGTGCACACTTTTTTTTTTTTTCTTGCACAAAATGTCGGGCTCTAGAGCTCCTGGCGCTCATCCCGGGACTCCAGGTAAAGAACTGGGGTGGTTGGATCAGCACGCGACCTGGCGCGCACTCTGCTATAACGGCCCTGCGTCTCTTACCTTGTCCCCCTCTTCGAGTTCTGCGTGCTTGTTTTCGCGCTGGAGAAGCAGGCAGTTCAGACTTTGGATTCCTGAGGCTTTGCTTCCCGCTCTGCTCTATTTCTATCTGTGTTTCCGGGACCCGGGGAAACGTGCGAGCTAGTAATTCGTTCCCCACTTTGAACTGATGATCATTTTTTGTCTGTCAGTGGCTGTGAGACCAGGGAAAAGTGTGTATGTGTGTGTGTTTTCTGCAAAATGCCTTTGACTATTCTGTTGGATTGGGGCACATTTACATTTCACCCGGTAGTGAGGAGTCACCTGTGGAGACCTGCGTTAACTGACAGTGTATTCAGATATATTTCAGGGTAATTTAGTGCCCTCTGTGGATTGGTTTCCTGGGCAACTGCCTAGCTGTCCCATCTCTGAATCCAATTCTGTTATGAGTCCACGGAAGACATTTAGAGATACCTAACTCTGCTGAAAATGTACCTAGTCACTTGGAACTCTTGATCCCCTGAAGTTTTCAAAATGCAGTGTTAAATAAATAAAAGCGCCGGCATTATGGAGCGGTAGCAGATCCAACGTGACTTCCAGTCATGGCCTTCAGAACCCCTGGGTGTCTCTGGTCAGCCAATCATAATTATATTTGTTCCATGCCTACTGTAGCGCCAAGCACTGGTTTCCTAAGAACCACAGGTGATGGAAACATCACAGCTGTGGGCTGGAGCTCTCCTCATTTGTCTTTATAGGATGGTGGTTTTGGGGGAAACTCATCCTTCATGTCGGTACTTGGTCCTGTCGGCAACAGCCTAATGAATTGCCCTGGGATCTCAAATTCTTCAGCAACATTAAAATTTGGCCAGACGCCAGTACATAACAGGAACTGTGTAACTTATCAGACACCCTCTCCTGGGAATTTATGCTAAGGAAATAATTCAAAAGAACAAAGCTATATGTGCAAAGATGTTTTTAAGAGCCTGCTTTTAAGAACCAGAAACTGGCTATAACCCAAATGTCCATCAGTTAAGGAATGCTTAAGTAAACCATGAAAGTTCAATTCAACAAACTATTAGTCATCCATTAAAAATGATAAACAGGTAATCGTTCTGTGGTTAAGGGCTTCAGTGTCTACTGTGTCACTTACTGACCCTGTGTCTTTAGGCATGCCTTGAACTTGGTAAGCTTGAACCTGTTTTTTTCTTCTATAAAATATGGATGATGATAACAGCAGGGGTTTTTGTACAGAATAAATTTTAAAAGAATTAAAAATGCTTTATCACAATGATTGGCACAATGATAAGCACACAATAAACGTTATTTATAATTATGTAGATAAACGGAAAGGACAAAAGTGTGGCCACATTTAACCCACGTGGGCTTGGGGAAGGTTGAGAGAAAGAGAGAAATTAGGAGGTGTTGAAACTGACAGAGGACTGTTCCCCAGTGCTGAGCTTTCTGATACACAAGAGGCAGGGCCTCTGTGATTTTGTCATCCAGATTGACAAAGAGCAAACTGAAAGAGGAAAGTAAGAAGTGTCTTGGAGAAAATAACCTGTTGTTTCAGGAAAACATTCTTGCTAGAGATACTCTGTGAGGAAACCATCCTGAGCATAAAGTTAAAACAGCCCAGTCACTGTGGCGGGAGAGGACTGGTGTACAGATGAGAGTGGACTGGGAATTCTTTCTATGCCAGTTCCTAAAAGGTTCCCTTAGTTTCAACAAGTATTTATTGAAATGAGGCTGGCTTGTGACAATTGGCAGTATAGGAACTGAATCCAGAAAGACTGGCAAAACCAGAAGGAGGTAACCATTGAGTGACCATATGAGCAAGAGTTGGTTTCTTTAAAGGTGAGAAAATTGAGACCCACCTCACGAAACATATTTGTTTTTTGTTATTAGTGCCAGCGAGTGGATTCCAACTCCTGGTGACCCCATGTACCGCAGAGCAGAATCCTGCTCGGTCTTTTTGCACCATCGTCTCACTTCCGGCACTGTATCAGACAGTGCTCCACTGCTATTCACAGGGTTTTCATGGCCAATTTTTTTGGAAGTGGGTGGCCCGGTCCTTCTTCCTAGTCTGTCTTAGTCTGGAAGTTCCGCTGAAACCTGTCCACCATGGGTGACCCTGCTGGTGTTTGAAATACCGGTGGCAGAGCTTTCAGCATCAGCAATGGGCGGCCCCCACAGTGTGACACCCAACGGGTGGTGTGGGTCCCTGAGCCAGAAACAAACCCAGCAAGTGGCAGTGAGGGTGTCAAATCTTAATCACTGGACCACTATATGGAACCTATAACCAACAAGAACTATAGCCTGTGCAAGTCACAGCACACAGAAAGAAAGGACCCAAAGGAATCCGAGTTTATCAAAGCATAGTTAAGGAAGAGCTGTGTAGCTATCAAGTACAATAACAGCAGCAGCCTGACTTTTGATGGTGAAGATAACAGGAGAATGCAAAGGGAATCTGAAAGACATGCAATCCCAAAAGCACCCACGCAAGGTGTAGATGATGTGGATTAAGGACTGAAACACCTGCACACACACACAGAAGGATGAGAAGACCAATGTTGGATCCTGCTCTCTAACCACTGATGGCCAAGAGACTGCTCATTCCAAAGTGAGGCCTTGCTCTGTGTTCTATGTACATGCCCCTAAATTGTTGTTCAGTAAACCTGCACAGAATTTACTCATAATGCAATTTTCATTCAAACTTTAGTTGTTTCCTAAAGCGCAGTGTGTTAGTCTGCTAGGGCTGCCGTAATAAAATGCCAGAGTGGGTGCCTTAAACAGGAATTTATTTCCTCACATTTCTGGAGGCTGGAAGTCCAAGATCAAAGTGTCAGCAGGGTTGGTTTCTCCTGAGGCTTCTCTCCTTGGTGTGCAGATGACCACCTTCTCAGTGTGTCCTCACATGGCATTTCTCTGTGTGGGCGCATCCCTAGTGTTTCTTCCTCTTCTTGTAAGGGCACCAGTCACATTGGATTGGGGGCCCATTCTAATGGCCTCTTTTTAATGTAATCACCTCTTTAAGGGCCCTGTCTCCAAATACGGTCATATAACTTAGGGCCCACCTGTATGACCTCATTGAACCTTAATTACATCTTAAAAGGCCCTATTGCCAAATATGTTTACATTCTAAGATGCTGAGGATTGGGACTTCAACATTTTAATGGGGGGAGGACAATTCAGCCCATATCCCCAGGTTAAAGTAACCTCTTAAAGTGGTACAGACCACAAATATCTGGACCTGAGAGCACCCAACTGACCATTTGTCATTTTATCAAAGCAGAGTCTGTCTCCTTCTGACAGAGTCTTCCAGGCTGGCAGATCTGCAGCTAAATAATCGGTGCAGTTGCATAATCTGTGCTTGAGCTGCAACTAGTCTGAAGGTTGTTGCCCACCCATGAAACCTTTCACACACAGTAATAGTGTAAAAGGTACGTACAGATAAGGATTGGAAAAGCCATGAAAAATGTACTTATTGTATTTAGATGAAGGAGTAATTCCTTTGTTTAACAATTTAAATATTAATTATGGGGCTGGCCCAGTGGCATAGTGGTTAAGTTTGTGCGCTCCACTTCAGTGGCCCGGAGTTTGCAAGTTCGGATCCCGGGTGCGGACCGACGCACTGCTTGTCAAGCCATGCTGTGGTGGTGTCCCATATAAAGTAGAGGAAGTGGGCGCGGATGTTAGCCCAGAGCCAGTCTTCCTCAGCAAAAAAGAGGAGGATTGGCAACGGATGTTAGCTCAGGACTAATCTTCCTCACACACACACAAAATAAAATATTAGTTATAAATTTTAAACTAAAAAAATATTAGGTCAGAGGGAGAAGGTGAGTGTCTGAAAAACAGATAGTCACTCTCTAATAGGTGTAGACAGTAGAGAGCTGTGGGAGAGGGGGCTGGGGACCTGTACAGGATTCACGCCTTGGGGTCAAAGCTGAAGCATGGGAGTCCCACTGAATTTTAGCCCTTCCGGAATTCCCACTTTCAACTATTATCTTGTATTACATGTTGAGAGACAAAGGGGAAATACTTGTAAGAGACAGTTGGCTTTTTTCTGTAATCCCATTCCACTTCCTCCCCAAAAGGTAATGGGAAGATAGTGGCAGCTTTAGAAACTATAAATCCCAACCTTAGGACCAAAAGTCGGTCCTCCTGTTAGCTATTCATAGAAATAATGCAAGATCTTTGTCAAAGCCAAGGACACATGTGGAGTGATGTGGTATGATAGACACTTGAAAGGTAAGGAGAGCTTTGTCCTGCGCTCTGTTCCTCTTTCCCTGACTGATGGTCGTGATAGCCAGGGTTCAGGTTTCACAGACGGCTGCCAAGACCTGAGTTCGGATTCTGGGAGGAGGAACTGAGGACAGTTCGCTCTTACTAGCAAAGCCTGCTCTTGCTCTTGCCTTCCATTTTTTCACCATTTGGAGTGGTCTTTGTGTGACCAGTCCCAGCTTAGGTCACTCTGACACTTTGGCTCGCCGTGGCTCTGGCCATCTTTTGGCATCTTGCCCTTGGTTGAAGTCTTACAAAATGTCGTTATACACACGCCTTTGTGGGTCTTTTAAACTGCCTAAAGTGGAAAGCCTTCCCCTTCCCTTATGCGTAAACGCATAGTTCACATCCATTAAAACCAGTTCTCATCTCACTTGCTCTTAAAACAACAAAAACACCTTTCCCTGCTAACCCAGCCTAAAATGATTTCAAAATGTTTCCACCATTCAATTGGCAGTTAAGTTTGCATTGCTTTGTAAAACCTCTTTTATTGACATCTTGAATAGTTATCCAAGGCTTGTGTAGTCAATAAACTTTTCACAGTTTAATTGGTCTCCCATATTTGGTCTATTCAAGGTCAAGAATAGCTCTACAATTCTCCCCTTTCTCTTCTAAAGCATCGGTTTATCATCTCCACTGGATCATTCCCATCAGCATTCTAGAATACTGTGATTTTTCTCATCTTAAAAAAATGCTCTTGACCTCCCTTCCCATTCCAGCTACCTCCAGAACTCCTCAGAAAACTTATCTGTAGGCACTGTCTCCTTTTCCTCCCTCCTATTCTCTTGTTAAATCTATTCCAATTGGATTCTCCTCCGGTCCTTCACCTAAACTGCTCCTCTTCAAGTCACCAGTGATCTCCACATTTCTAATCTCAACCGTCAGTTATCATCTCTTTCTTGGTCTTTCAACACAGTAGATTATGCCATTTTCTTTACAATATATAGCTTCCAGGACACCACATTCTTGCAGTTTCCTTCCCTCTCTCTGTCCGGTTGTCCCCATCCCAACCTGTATGATTTGGAGTGCCTCAGTCCAGCCCTTGGGCCTCTCTGTTCTATCTACACTCACTGACTTGGGGATCTTCCAGTCTCATGGCTTTAATAACATCTTAATGCCTAGGAGTCCGAATTTACATTTCCACCTTGGACCTCTCCCCAAACTCTAAACCCAGATATCCAGCTGCCTACTTGACATCTCCATTTGAATATCTAATTGTCGTTTTTAAACTTAACATGTCCAAAACCAAGCTTCCAAACCTATTCCTTCGGTCATCTCCCCCATCTTCCAGTACTTGACCAAAAGCCTTGGAGTAGTGACCCCTGACCCTTTCCTTTCTCTTCTACTCCACATCTGATCCGTCAGCAAATCCTCCGGCTCTACCATCAGAATACATCTAGCAGCTGACCACTTCTCAGCACCTCTGCTGCTACCACTCTGATCCAGGTCTTTCCATTTCTCAGCCAGAGTATTAAAGTAGCCTCTGTAGTGGTGTCCCTGCTTCAGCCTTTGCCCTGCTTCAATTGTTTTTTAGTATATCAGCCAGTAATCCTTTTAAAATATGTTAGGTCATATCATGGCTCTGCTAGCCTTCCAATGACTTCCAAACCCTCTCAGAATAAAAGCCAGTGTCCTTACAAAAGCCTTAAGGCCCTAAATGATCTGGTCCCCATTACCTTTCTGCTCTCACTGCCGCTAACCTTCCCCTGCTCACTCCACCCCAGTCACTCTGGCCTCCTTCCTGTTCATCAGACATGCAAGGCACGCCCCTCCTGTTTTCTCCTTGCCTATAATGCTCTTCTCCTAGATATTCTCATGGTGTGTTTGCTCATTTCCTTGAAGTCTTCGCTAAAATGTCACCTTCTTAGTAAGGCCTTCCCTGAGTATTCTGTTTGAGATTGTGTGTGTACATACAAGCACACACACACAAATACATATACACAGACATCCTCACACTCTAATCTCTTTTGTGATTTTTGAGAAATCACCTAAATTTCTATATTCTTTACTTATTTAGTTTAATTTACCTCTACTCCATAAGGGCAGTGATTTTTGTCTGTTTTCTTTACCCTTGTATCCCTGACATCTAGAATAGTGTCTTACATACAGTAGGTGCTCTATAAATATTTGTTGATTGACTGAATGAAGAAATGGATATTTGGGGCTGGCCTACTAGCCTAGTGGTCAAGTTTGGTGTGCTCCACTTTGGTGGCCTGGGTTTGGTTCCTGGGTACAGACCTACACCACTTGTTGGTGGCCATGCTGTGGCAGTGACCCACATACAAAACAGAGGAAGATTGGCACAGAGGTTAGCTCAGGGTGAATCTTCCTTAGCAAAAAAAGAAAAAAACGGATATTTATTCAATGTTAAGGCACTATAATATACACTGGGGATACATTGAAACAAAGACAGTTTTTTTCAGACTTTCAGTTTCTAGTTGAATGAGACATCCAGACAAATTAACATGCAATCATTGTCATTAAATAGGTTTATTGTGGAAGTACTGAGGGCTCTAAGAACACAGGAAGAGCTTGCATCCCAGACTTGGGGGGTCAGGGAAGGTTTCTTGGAGAATATAACCTATAAACTGAGACCAGAGATTGGAGACTCTCAGTTTCCGGTCCCTTATGTAAGGATCTTAGAAGTCTTCGCTCCGTCCCAGCAACAAGTAAAAAGCTGAACAAACCTGTTGTGTTGTGAGTAACTCAGAGGACCGCAGTTCAGAAGGACTGGAGCATAATGTAAGGGAGGAGTTGAAGGTGGTAAGCAGGGCCAAATCATGAAGGGCCTTGAAAGTCACATTAAGGAGTTTGGGATTTATCTTGATAGTATTACGGTGCATTGAACAGTTTGGGGCAGTGAGAAAAAGGAAGAATTGGTCAGGATAGGTAAAGGGCATACAAATTAAGAGACTTTTGTAATAATCTATGCTGGAGATAATGGTGTCCTGATCCAAGGTAGTGGCCGAGGAGAAGTGAGAATGAGCAGATCCTAGAGTTATTTAGGAAGTAGAACCAACAGGGCTTGGTGCAAGGAAAAGAGAAGAGTTGTGGATGATGGCCTGGCTTTCTAGCTTGAAACATGGGGTGGATGAGTTAGAGGACATGAGGAGGAGCAGATTTGGGTTGGAGCAGGGGAGGTACATGAAGTCCTTTTGTGCATGTTATTTGAGATGGGACATCCAAGTGGAGATATCCAGGTGTGGATTATATGTGGACCTGGAACTCAGGAGGAGGTAAAAATAGATTTGGGAGTCCCCATCATGTAGATGGTACTTTAAGCTATTAAGTGGATAAAATCACTCACAAAGCAGGTATGGAGTGATGATAGAAGAAAGCCTAGGATGGATAGACCCCTCTGAAGACATCAGTATTCAAGGGGTGGCTAGAGGAAGAGTTGAGGAAGGATACTGAAAGGGAGTAACTAGAGGGGCAAGAGAATTTGGTGTCATGGAAGCCAAGAGAATAGAATATACCCTGAAAGAGAGGCTGTCAATGGTGTCAATACTACCGAGGAGTCAATGAGAGAAGGATGAAGTGTTCCTGGGTTTTACTAAGATGTCCCCAGTGAGCTCTCGGAGAACAGATTCAGTGAGGGTATGGGGGTGATGCTGTGTCCTTGTCAATGCATCACACCCAGAGGCACGTGATGTCAGCTTGTCCACTATCGGTGATGCTAACTCTGCTTACTTGGTTAAGGTGGTGGCTTTTAGGTTTTTCCATTGCAAGGGTACATTTTCTTCTTCGTAATTAATCATCTTTGGGATTGTATTTTAAAAATGTGTGACTAATCTTCAACAGTGTTTCACCTGGGGGTTTTAGAATCCCCTGATGATTCTTACTTGAATCAGTTATTATTTTAGTAGTTGCAAAAATGGTGATTTAAAAGATTTTATCATTCCTTTTCCACTTCTTATTTGGCATTCTGCGTGATAACTCTGAAAACCACTGAGCAGTAATAATTGTTGTGTAAATACATTTTGCTTTGCTCCCCAAGAGATGGGTGCCTGAAAAAGTATGTGTAACTGAGATATATTTCCATAAGAAAATTTCAGATGTATATTTCCATAGTAAAAAGAAATCCCTGTAGCCTTATAAAAAGTATTTAAGAAAGAACAACTTTTAATATATTTAACAGATAAAAGTCCTTTAATAAAATATAAACAACCATAAGCAATCAACAGTATACAATACTGAAAATACCATATTGTGCAGTGTCATAAACTCGTGATGAAGATATGTCTTTTTGTGCTGAAGGATTATTTGGGACTTTTTTTTGTAACCAAAAATGAATTTCAAATATGATTATCTGACATGTTTGCTCTATGGGTGGTGACATCACAGGTGTTTAATATTTCACCTTCGGTGCTGTGGTCAAGGTACTAACCCTTTGGGTCTCTGTTTTCTCATTGGTCGGTTGAAGAGTTGGACAGATTATACGATCTTTTCAAGTTCTCAATGTTGGATGATTAAAATAGTAGTTATATACACTGGGCTTCCTACTCGCCTTTGGCTAAAGAGAGTATTGTCCTAGTAACTTTGTTTACATTCACTGGAATACAGTGGTAAGATGGAAGCCAGAGGAGTAGAAGAAAGAAAAACAAAATGTGGACAAAACCATGGAGCATAAGAAGAGATTGTGGTAGGCCTCAGTTCCTCTCTCAGGAGTATATGCTATAGGAGACTTCTTTTTTCCACACAAGCAGATCTTTTTAATCAAGACCTCCCCTGACAAAGTCAGAGCTACCTTTATAAACCAGCAAGAGAGAGGAGTTGAATGACCCACAGCTCAGCGTTCTCCTCTCTCCAATCACTCAGCTACTCCCAGCTGTATCCTGACAGGAAATACCCTCTGAACGTAGTAATGGAAGAAGGATCCATTTCTACCCGTGGGTACCTGAGGAGAATTTATTCTACATTATTTCATTTTTCAGCTGCCTCTTTAGCTTCTGTACCCCAGTGGGAGTAGAAAACTGGCTCTCTACTTATTACTCATTTCTTATTAAACTGGTAAGTCAATTAAGGCATTTCGTGTCGGAGCTTTCTGGTCCCTGGGAGGAGTGGGAGAGAGGGAAAGGACCAGCTTGTTCTGCTGGGTGATAGTGCACTTTAAGAGAAAGGCCAGGGAGAAAAGGTCATTGTACTTTTTCGTTTTAATAAAATTTTCTATTTAACGATACAGGGTCTCCTACAAAGCTGGAGCCGTCTCTCGCCAAGAGTGAGTGGCAAAAGAAGCTGACTCCAGAGCAATTCTACGTCACGAGAGAAAAAGGAACCGAACCGGTAAGCTACACTGATTTACGATTTTCTTATTAGATGTGTTGGAGGTGAGGGGGAGGACTGGAAGAGATCCAGCTACAAAACCTAACCCGTCATCATCTACTCCACAAACCTGGTCCGCTCCGTTGTTCTTCTCGGGGCATCGGTATCCAGCCAGTGGTAGAAACTGGAAACCTTCCTCTGGACGCATTGCCCTCCATTGCCTCGCCCATCTGTTCCTCCTCTTAAATAACCCTCCAGTCTGTTCCTCTCTGCTGCTCTTACAGCCATGCTGGTCCAGGGTCCCACCATCTCGCACTGGTCACACTGCGTGCAGTGGCCTCCAGCTGTTCTGCTCACAGCCAGTCCTTTTTTTTGAGGTCATACTGGTTCATAACATCATGTAAATTTCAGGTGTTTCTGTATAGACTGGATTGTGTTCACCCCCACTAGTCTAGTTTTTATCCATCACCATACGTATGTGCTCACAGCCATTCCTGCTCCTCACCCCACCATTCTCCACACGGCCGCCAAAGAGATGTTCTGCAAACACAAATCTGACCACGTCACCCCTCCTCCCCGCTCAAAATCCTTCAGTGCCTTCCCACTGCTTCCAAGGTAAAGAGAAAGTTTAAAAATGGCTAATGAGGCCCTAAAGGCTCTGGCCCCGACCTACCACCCCCATCCTCAGAGCCAACCATCTTTCTTCTTGGTCTCTGCGCTTCGGCCACACTGCCCTTTCAGCTCTCAAGCACCCTGGGCTCCCTTCCCCTTCAGGCCCTTGAACTCTGTTCCTTCTCCTCTCACCTCACCCCCACCCCACTTCATTCCAACCCACGTCTCAGCTCTCAGCCCCGGTCTGACTCCCCTGGGGAAGCCTTTTCTCAGCCCCAAGCTGGGTTCCCTTCTCCCAGTACTTTTCCATCACAGCGTTTGCCTTCACTGGTATATCCCTGGCACATAACACAGTGCACTCAGAAGCCGAGGTTTGTGGATCTCGAATGACTGCGGGCTAAGAGGTGGAAACATTATTTAAACTGCATTCATCAATCTCAGCTTCCATTCGTTTCCCGAGAGAACAGTCCTCAGTGGTTCCTTGTTATAATACCGTTGTTACAGCGCTGCGTTTCTTAACCAGTGGTCTGTCTTACACCCGAGTGTAGCCACTGGACTTGGTTAATTAGATGCTTTCATTTGTGAAGCAGGCCCCACCAAGTGGACCACAGCATGGTGGTTTCGCTAAGTTGTAGAGTGTTTATGTCTTTAGCAGCCCCTGCAAAGTGCCAGGAGCTGTTCATGTGCACGTGGCCTTTCCCTCAGCCTCTCCGATGCTGAAGTCATTAGACAGGCCAGCACATCACAACAGATTCTCGTGAAGTATGGGTATTTTTGAAAACTTCCTGTGGGTGGGATTTTAATAAAGCTTTCATTGGGAAAGAGACTACATTAGCCATTACTGCAGACAGCACAAGGGAGCCACATGTGACGCTCTGTGTACAGTTGTGTGTATTCCCAGAATATTCTAAGCCAGGCTTATTCTCAGGAACAGAGCCAGGCAGGGTTTGGTGTATATACAGAGCCTGGAGATGAGCTGCCAGATGTTTAGGAGAATAAATCTGTGGGATTCTCAAACAGATGGTGCAATATACTCTGTGCATTTGGCCATTTTACAAAATGAGCATCATCCATTATTTTAACTAATGTTATAAATCCCTTTCAGTTGATCCATTTCCACATTTAAGTTTTTAGAATATTGCAGAACCGTAAGTCTTAGCTTCACGAGGCTAAGGAAAGAGAGGTAGAACATGTAAGCTTTCTATTTAGTGACTCAAAGTTAAAATTCAGTTACACGTGTTTTTCTTGGGTGGCAGTAACACCTAGCACTCTGCTAGGTGTGACGAAGGCACTTACAGCCTGGCTGAGCAATAAGTGAACGTCAGATATCAAGAGAAGGTAGATTCTATGCGGGTCATCCTCTGCCTGTCCTCCAGATCCGCTCTCCTCATGCTTCACTCTGCTCTCAGCTCTGGGAAGAGTAACCAGCTCCCTTGCCCTCTGGCCACTGATGGCATTTGGCCAGTGGGAGATGCCAGCAAGATCAGAGGGCAGGGTGGAGACATGAGGATCCAGGGTCCTCTCTGGAGCTGTGTTCCTCTAGTGCAGGCCGTGGCTCCTGCAGGCAGCCCTCACCTATAGCTGCAGGCTTACAGGCTCTTGTAACTGCCCCCTCCTTTGTCCCCAGGCCTTGTAGGGGTCGTGTGTTCTCACGGTCGCTGGCCCAGGGGAGCTTCATCCTCCCTTGTTGGTTTCCATTGGCCCTGTCCTACCTTTATAAATAGTTCTGGATGAAATTACCTGCAAATCATCCCTTTTGAGTGTGTCATCTGTTTCCAACAGGTATGTAGTATTGACAAGAACAAGAAGGGGGAACTCCCATGGGTCCCGACAGACAGACTGTCTTGGTCAGCTCAGGCGGCTGTAGCAGAAATACTGTAGACCAGGGGGCTTGAACAACAAACATTTCTCACAGTTCTGGAGGCTGGTACCAAGGTGCCTTCCAATTCAACAACTGGCGAGAGCTTTCTTCCTGGTTTTCAGATGGCCGCCTTCTTGCTATGTCCTCACATGGTGGAGAAGGGAATTCTCTATCTCATGTCTCTTCTTATAAGAGCACTGATTGCATTCATGAGGGCTCCATCCTATGACCTAATCACCTCCCAGAAGCCCCACCTCCACATACCATCACACTGGGGACTTGGCTTCAACAAAGGTTCAGTCCATCACACAGACCTTGAAAACCCAGGGGGCATTTCGAACGTCATTCCATCTCTGACCCTGTCCCCCTCCCTGTACAGTCGGTCATTTCAGTTCTCTCTTCTAAATAATTCTTGAATCTGTTCTCTTCTTTTTATTTCTACTGCTCCTGCCACAGCGAAATCCAGGCCTGCACTGGTGACCGTTGGATGGTTCTTTGGCTCCAGTGTCTGCTTGCGTCCACTCCAGTCCATTATTCACGTGGATGTTGTGTGCACACCCAGTTGAAAAGTTTCCAGTGGCTTCCCATTTTCAGTAGGATAGAGTTTAAACTCCTGGCATGGTCTAATCAAAGCCTCCTATGGCCCAGCCCTCCCTGCCTTCCCAGCATCATTCTCCATTCTGCACCTTGCCCTGCTCTGTCACATGGGCAGTGCCCGGGCTGCTCTGCCTGTCTGAAGTACTCTCCCATTGCTTCATCGGGTTAACTCTTACTCATCCTTCAAAACTCAGCATAGTGTTTTGGCATTTTCCTCAAATAAACATTAAGCAGCTGTGTAAATAAAAATAATAATAAAAGGTGAAAAAACCCAAACAAACCCTGATCTCAGACATTACCTGATACAGAAAGCTTTCATGGAAACTTCCCTGGTAGTAAAGGGACTAGTGCTACCCACACCCCCTGCTCATCTCCCCAGCATAGCTGTCATCACATGGTGTGACAGCTGTCAGCTCACATCTCTTCCCAACTACGTAGCAAATTCTTTGAGTGCAGAAACTGTGGGTTGGTTTTTTTTCCCCCATCTCTGCAACCTTAGCACCCAGCTCAGCACTGGGTATATACCAGATTTTCAAGTAAATACTAGAATGAACAGTTGAGATAGAAGCTGAATTTGGCCCTAAATAAGTGACAGGACTTGTATAAAATTGAGGTGGAGGAGGGAAACAACAGGAAAACAGGCAAGGACACAGAGCATAGGTGTCACTTCATAAAATATATCAGATAAGGATTCCTTTCCATTTGAAAACAATTTTTTTTTTTTACTATAAAACCAGTTCCCTGTCACTTCCTCTGTCCAGCTGTCCCCTGCAATGACATAATTATATTTTGAATCTTATCAGGCTGTCTGGATCCTGTGAATAGGCATTTCTAGATCAGCTTCAGGACTGGTGGCCCTTGGCGTATGGGTTTGATCAGCCCATATGAAGGAAGGATGTGAAACTTCCTCTTCGTTACAGATGCCAACCAGTGCCAGTGCTGGGAGCAAGTGTTCATGGGGATGGGCCATAAAAAGACCAGCTTACCCCTGTTTGGATTTCTGCAGCTAAGTTTAGCGTCTTTAAAGAGGGAAAACATCCAAGTGTGCCCAGATGGTCAGCTCAGTAGATTAATTTAAATTGTCCGTAATGCAGCTCACTGAAAATGTGCTGTTAATACGACCACAGGGAATTTGAATATCTGACCTGTGAATTTTTTCAGTGGGGAAATCTAGAGAGGGCAGAAGAGTCCAGCTTGTTTCCCAAGTCAGCTCTGTGACTCGGTGAGCCATTCTATGCTCCGGCTTCCTTTCCATCCCATAAAATGGGATAGTGCTTGCCACAGACACTGATGGTGGATCTTCGGAGTTGGCTTGTGCAAGAGTTTCTTTTTCTTTAATTTTCTTTGACAAAGGAGATAACAAAAGGAACTCGGCAAAAACAGTCTCTTTTTTTTTAACAATGAGATCCAGTTTGTAAGATAACATGTAAAAAAATATTGACTCAACTCACTCATTGCTTTCAGTCTCCTCGTGTTCCTCTTAGGAGACCTTTGAAAATGTGGGAACTCCTGAAGCCACAGATAACGTGGCAATTTCATCTAAGTAGTAACTTAGGCACTGGGAGAATCTAGCTCATTATTTAACATGTATGAAGCATGCAGTGTCCTCAACACCATGTGAAGTATATTAAGGGCACAACCCTGATCTCACTGAGCCACGCTGCTTATGTATTTATATTCTCGCTTTAATTGGAGATTTTGAAGTGTTTTAGACAGTGGACTCGATTCCTATTGTATTAACTCTTTTGAAATGGAGACTGAAATCTCACACAATCGGACTCTTCTCTCGCCTCTTCGCAGACTTTGATGTTCTTGGATGAAAGGTGTCATATAAATACAAAGCATTATTAATGTCATAATCTGAATATTTGGCACAATAAAGGCCAGGTTGTAATAAGTCCACAGGCCGCTCATTGGGACAGCTGTAACTTTCTCTCCGGTGATATTTGCCCTTTGTCACATTAGTACAAAAATTCCTTTATTTGGGGACTTAATCTTGGATCTCGATTTGCTGTATCATCTCCTGCGGGTGTTATGAGAAACCTGAACATGACGTATCTGATTGATTTGCAGCCTTTCAGTGGGATCTACCTGGATAACGAGGAATCGGGAATGTATCTCTGTGTGTGCTGTGACAGCCCACTCTTCAGGTGAGACACAGGAGCAGGAGACACTGTGGGAGGACAAACCTCTAAATTCAGGCCTTCGAGAAATATAAACCCACGTTGTTTTTAATTGCCCTTGTCACTTGGTGCAGTTGCTATAAAGAGAGCTGTTCATGTAAAATTCTCGCCTGTCTTGACTATTTCTAGCACGTAGAGCAGTTTACGAGACTTCTTAGCCTATATTCTTCCTTTCTGTATCCCCAAGAAATAGCAAAAAAATAAAACTTAGTGGGCACCTTAAAATAAAGCTATTAGAATTTTTTCCTGGGAAAGTACTTAAAGAAATCTAAACCATAATAGTATTTGCTTGGCCATGTGATTAAAGCCATATCTCTCCCATGGAAAATGGGTTTATAATTTAATTTAAGAAATATAGAATTTTATGAGGATAGATTCCCCACAATGCTTGACAGTAGTGAATACCATGCCCTTTTCTATGTAGCTAAAAGTAAATTTAATTGTCCCTTGATTTCAAAGCCTCTTTTAAGTCAATCAGGATCTGAAATCTCTCAACAAAGGCTTTTTTGTTTAGACATGCAGGAAACAGTCTAAAAAAAGTAGATTTGATGCAGAAGAAAGGAAAACATCTTTGAAGTCCCGTTTTTCAGAACTTCAAAGATGTTTTCCTTTCTTTTGCATCAACCCTAAATTAGTTTAGAATAAAATATAAATCAAGCCAGCTCTGTGAATCTTCCATTAGGCTGTGCTGCATCGTGTCCTTTGGACTTTGCGCAGACTGGGCTGCTGGCTGCCGTGTGGCCTGAATTTGGAAATCCAGGAACGATTAGGATTGATTTTCCTTCATGCTCAGGGAAGGGCAGGCCTTTGCCCAGATCCATTCCCTCTGTCAGGGGGTGGTGAGGAGGATTCTAAGATGGCCATCAGCCCAGGATGGCCTGGGGAAAACTGGGAGCAGTAGGTTAATTTTGACACAGTAAAACGCGGGATGCGTATTTCTGCGACATTAGTTATTCCTTGGCCTTGGGTTCTGTTGAAGAGAAGTAGGACCTTGAGGTGGTCAACCAGCTTTTGGCCAAAGAACCGTGTTGTCAAAGGGTAGAGGTCTGCCTTGTTACAACGTAGGAACCAGACAGACGTTCTCCTTCTGTCTTTGGACCATGAAGACAAGAGAGGAGAGGTCGTCCTTGCAAGAGCACATGCCTACATTTTAGTCTTCGGTTTTTTACTTCACTGGTGTTCCGGTTTCTGCACCTGTAAAGATGACACCGTCTTCCTACCAATGTCCAATATCCCCTCACCACACAGGCTCCGTCATGGAATCACAGAACGTTGGAGCAAGGAGGGACCTGAGCGACCAGAGCAGCAAGCTCTGTCCAGTAGAACCTTCCACGATGACAGAAATGTTCTTTATCTGCGCTGTCCAGTCTGGTAGCCACGGATCACATGTGGCTGTTGAGCACGCAACACGTGGTTAGTGCAGCTGAAAAACTGAACTTGTAGTTTTATTTAATTTAAACTTAAAAGGCCACCTGTGGCCAGTGGCTACCATATGAGCACAATGCTAGTCCAAATTAAGGAAGCTGAGTGACCAAGCTCAGGTCCCTGAGGTCGTGAAGCAACCAAGACTCACAGGGAAACCAGCCCATTCTCCAAAAGCCCTTTTACCAAGTGGCCAGTTGACTGAACTGCCAATTTGCCAACCTTATTTGTTTCTTTTTAATCATTTAGTTTTAGTTGGAGTTTCCATTTTCTTTTCTTAAGTACTTTTGAATTTATTCCACTTGTTCTGCTGCTGCTGCAGCTGAGAGTGAGAAAAATAAAAATATATTCATAAGAATCTTTTATGTTCCAGAATATACGCTTCTTACAGATGCATTTGTTTATAGGAGAGATGGTATAGTAGAGTGGTTAAGGCTGCCTAGAGGTATATCCCGGCTCCATTGCTGTGTGACCTTGGGCAAGTTTCTTAACCTCTCTGTGCCTCGATTTCCTCATCTGTAAAATGAAGATGATAGTAGTACTGAATTTGCAAGGTTGTTGGAAGGATTCACTGAGTTATGAGTTGATACATGTAAAAGACCCAGAGCAATGCCTGCCACATGCCAAGCACCCAGTACCTTTTAGGCATGAGATATTCTTAGAGACAGATCCTTCTTAGGCCTTTATCCATGAATGTATCTTTGATAATGAGCAGCTCTTGAGAATATATTCTAACTGATGAGAATCTGTAAATGAAGATGATTTTCCTGAGCATGCTTCCCATTCAGGAGGGTGGGTTTAGGAATATATTGTTGTTTTGCCTCTCATTTTCCCTCTCTGTCCCCAGTCTCCAGCCTTAATCATAGGAGCAGGGGCAGAGAAAAATTAAACATTCCTTCCCATGCTTGGATGCAGTCAAAATGAGGTGAAAAATCTGTCAACCAAAACTAAAGAGTTAAAGAGTCAGGTGGATGTGGGACCACTGCCTCTTGGCAGCTGGGCTCATTGCTGCCTGCAGACTTCCCTTCATGCCAAACCAATGTGGCCCGTGTTCTGGGAGAGCTGCCGACTCTCCCAGTCAGAGACCTTTCCTGCAGGGTTTCCGGGTCAAGAACATTCTCAGGATGTTATCACTCCCCTGGGGACTCCAGACTGTTGCTTCATTAGCCTTGGAATGATGTGACTCCGTCCTCTCCCCAGCAGCCTCTCTTCCCCTTCCTTCTCCTCCCCCTCGCAGGCCAATTCTGGAAGCATTTATTAAAATCTACTGTGGGATCACATATTTCATGGTCATAAATCTTAGAATAAAAGGAACTGGAGAGCCTGATATTAGTTCCCTTTTTATGTAAGTTCCTGGTGAACTACATGTTAACAGTAACTAAGTAACATTGTTTAAAAACCTTTGTGTGGAGGGGCCGCCCGGTGGCGCAGCGGGTTAGTCCACGCTTGGCAGCCCGGGGTTCGCGAGTTCGGATCCCAGGCGCCCACCGACGCACTGCCTGTCAGCCATGCCGTGGCGGCGTCCCATATAAAGTGGAGGAAGATGGGCACGATGTTAGCTCAGGGCCAGTCTTCCTCAGCAAAAAGGGGAGGATTAGCAACAGATGTTAGCTCAGGGCTGGTCTTCTTCACAAATAAATAAATAAAAACCTTTGTGTGTTCCTGTTCCTTCCACTGAATGAAAATTCTTCTGAGATGCTAGAGTTGTCAGTTATCACCAGGTGCCTCTGCTGTTGGTTTGGAGGCTGTGGAATTTCCAGAAATGAAGAAAAAACAAAGCATATAAATACACAACAAAAGTAAACAATAGAAACACCTCTAAGAGTGTATGAGAAGAGGTGATCTCAAACAGGTTTTAGGTTTTCAGCGGTGGGCCTTATAATCTGCTTATTGTTTAAATATGTATATTGGAATTTTTAATTGACCTTAATATTTAGGTTCCCAGTCTTAAATTATATATGATGGACCTCTCATATTACCTGATAAAATCTCCAGATTCTGTTAATTGCATCAATAAGGGTTTATTGTTTCCCGTGAAATGTTTTAAATGACTTTTTATAGTCTTAGATTCATTCATTTAAAAAAATTTATCATATTCATAATTCTCCATTAAATTCCTTTAATGATCACTAGTTTACATATAATGTTGAGGGTGGAAAGGCTATGATGAAAAAATACGATGTTTTTCCCTGGGCCAGAGTGACTCGGATGAATATTTTTGAACCTTGGAAAAGGATTACAAAGAACCTGACCCAAATGTGCAGATGCTTCTAATTGGACCCACAGCTGTGCAAATTTCTTAGATATCTGTTATTAATAATAATGATGATATTAAGAAATAATGGCTACTGACTTCTATGCCATGTTTCCGACACTATGCTAAAGACACTCCATGTAGAAAGTATCTCAGTTAATCCTCTCAGCAACCCTGTGGGGTAATAACGCCATCATCGTCTATCGATTAGGGCACTGAGCCTTTAAAAGATTGAATAACTTGCCAAGGCAGCAATGTAACCAGCATAGCCTGGATTCACACTCAGGTCTTCTAGAAGTCAAAGCCCTTACTCCTCAGAGTTATTCCTGTGATTCTCAAAGCATGGTCTGAGGACCCTGAGAGTTCCTGGGACCCTTTTAGGGGATCAACAAGGTCCTCCCTTTTCTAACTCAGCACCCGTGAGGCCACATCCTCTTGCTACACTTCACTCAAAACAACAGTGCAGCAGATTGAATGCAGAAGCTCATATGAAGATTCAGTTGTCTTTTTTTAAAGCTAGACATTAAAGAGATTTGCAAAATCATAAAACAATGCAACTCTTCTCACTAAAGATTAGACTTATTTTGGAAAATATAATTATCTGTTGTAAAAATGTTATTCATATTGTCGTGTAATAAATTTATTATTTTAACAATGATGCATAAATGTTTTTTAAATTCTCAGTTACAATTTCTAATTTATTAAATATTGATATACATAACTCATGTAAACAAAAGCTCTCAGAGAGCCTCAATGATTTCTTAGTATAAAGGGATCCTGAGACCAGAATGTACAGGATCTCCCATGACCCTAGACTCTCTGCTGCGGGTGGCTGGGCTCCCTTCTCTGTTCAGAGTCCAGGCATGTGATGATTTGCCACTTTTTTTTCCTCCTTGCTCAGTTTTTTTGCAGAGTTTACAATTCCCTTCTTCTCGCTCTTGCTTAGACAGAGAGAGCCATCTCTCTGCCATTTAAATTTTTAAAATATTTTCCTAGTGCCATTAAGGGAGCCCATCTTTCAAAGCACTTGGAGTGGGTCTTCAGTGAGTAGATTGGCGTGTTGGCCTCCTCCTCCTCTTCCTCCTCTTGCCGGCTCCTCTGGCCTCCCCAGCCTTCAGCATCATTGGTGAATGATGGGACTGCCCAGGAAGGTCAGGCTGCCCTGCAGTGATTGACACAGGGTGCCCAGGCTTATTTATTCATAATAGTAATCACAGCAAACATTCATGAGCACTTACCATGTGCCCCACAGAGTAGCTCCTTAAATCCTCAAAACTCTTCATGACATAGATATGATTATCCCCGTGTTACAGATGAGGAAACTGAGGCTTAGAGAGGTCAAGTAGCTTGCCCCATTTCCACAGCTAACAGTGGCAGAGGTTGCCTTTGAATCCCTGCAGGCAGCCAGGCTTCTGTGTTTAGATAACTCGAAGTTCCTCTTGCTGAAAATGGGTGTTTCACCAGATCACACACTTCTCTGATACGTCAAGCTCGCGACGCCGTCCTTCAGCCACCACTATTTCACTTTGATTTCCCCCTTTTCCACATTTAGAACACTTGGATTTGGTCTGTGTTTCGTAATATGCAACACAGTTCACAAAGCTCCTGGTGTCTTTTGGTCCTTGTCAGACATTGAGAGAGAAGCCTTTGGCATCAAAGGAACAAGAAATCCTTCTGTGTGACAGGACAGTGTCTTTAATTGTGAAGGTGCAGTGGGCAAGATTCCTGGGGGTGTGATTGCTCACAGAACTGGCCTTGGGATCTGGCAGAGGAGAGAGGGGCTCAGATCCTGCTCAGTAGAAGAATGAGCTGGGGTGTAAAGTGCTCTTTGCATGTACATGACAGTCTTAGCAGCTGTAATGTTGACTCTTCCGCAGCTCTGAGAAGAAGTACTGCTCCGGCACCGGGTGGCCTTCCTTTTCTGAGGCTCACGGGACGTCTGGCTCTGACGAAAGTGACACCGGGATCCTGAGACGTGTGGACCTCTCCTCAGGATCAGTTCGCACCGAGGTTGTCTGCAAGCAGGTGAATTTCTTTGCTTTGTCCATTTTGTTTCCTCCAGTGCTGCCCCAAGTGCCAGAGAGAGCTCTCTTGTCCTTGGTGTATCTGGTGGGTATTCTGTGGGAGTACTTGTGTCACCAAGACACATTGTGTTTCTCCTCATGCTGCTTCGGAGCCGTCTTGCCCCTGATTCTGGGCCCTGCAGAGAAGGGAAAGCCTTCCTGAGCCACCCTCTGAAGTAACCTTCCCTGCTTCTGGCCTTCCAGAGACGGGAGCAGACGGAGCATCTGAAAGAAAGAGTTGGCCCTTCACATCCTCCTGAACAGGGACAGGCAGCAGGAAGGCCCAGCATGGCTGGCATCTCTCTGCCTTCTTCCCCACTCTGCAGCAGGTCACCGACAGAGTGACCCTGCAGGTGACATCAGCACATTAGTCCTTCTGTGAGCCTGGTGGGAGAGAGTGGCTTAAATCCAGACAGAAAATTCATTTTGATATCCTTGGATGCTCAAATTTTCTGGTTTTGTAAACCACCAGAGGCAAGCAGATAAACATAGCGTAGTCTTGTCTTCAGTGAAAAACAATCAATACGCTAGCTACAACAATAGTATTGAGTACTTACCCAGGAACTGTGTCAACACTTTACATCCATTGTATCAGTTAATCATCCCAACAGCTCTATTAAACAGGTATAATTATTATCCCCATTTTTTTTTTTTGGTGAGGAAGACCAGCCTTGAGCTAACATCCATCGCCAATCCTCCTCTTTTTGCTGAGGAAGACTGGCCCTGGGCTAACATCCGTGCCCATCTTCCTCTACTTTATATGGGACGCCGCCATGGCGTGGCTGACAAGCAGTGTGTCAGCGGGCGCCCGGGATCCGAACCTGCGAACCCCGGGCTGCCAAGTGCGGACTAAACTGCTGCGCCACAGGGCGGCCGCTGTATCTTTCATTTCTTAATCAAACTCTGACCTGATAGACTTTTCCCCCACACAGATGTCAAACACCGGAGTGGGGCGGCCATGGGGGTTCATCCACCCGGTTTTACATAAAGAGCTTTGTCTCAGTGGAGAACCGACAGAGGCTTCTCTCCTTGCAGTGTGAAGCTCATCTTGGCCATGTGTTTCCTGACGGACCTGCGCCTACTGGTCAGAGGTTTTGCATCAACAGTGTGGCACTGAAGTTCAAACCAAGTTCAAACTGAAGTTCAAACCCGACTACCTGCAAGAGCCCCCTTCCCTTCCCACTCCCTCGTTTATACCTTCAATTTTCATAATTCGCGTGAATAATTTGTTTTATTTACTACCAAATTAGGCTAAGTTTGCTGTTGGCACCAAGCAAGTCACAACTTGTTTCATTTATTTACCTGAAATCAACTCAACCCTGACTCCAGCTTTGACTAGAATTTTACAGAATGACAGAGGGGCAGCCATTTCCATCGAATTGACTTCGGTAGGCTTTGCCTGGGACCAGAGGGCATGACTCTTTGGGGACATTAGGAGGCTGAGGGACTAGAAGCTAGAAAGTTCTTACAGAAGTACTCTGAACTGTCCATTGCAGTTAAGTCCTCCATGAACTTAGACAGGTGAGGGATTGAGTGAGAAGAGGAAGGGAAGTGTGGGATTAGAGTAATCCACAATCCCAGCATTGAAGGAAGCACTAAGGAGTAGGACTGTGAAGAGCTGTGCAGTGGGAGGCACATATGGTGATCAAAGGAATGCATGATTCTTTTTCAAAATTTTAGAATATCTTGAACATTCTAGTTCCAACCTTGCCCCTTGCAAATAAATTCCAATGGGAGTGTGTTAGATTTCCATGATAATGAATAAAAGTGGCTACAAAGTTAAACTTTAAAATGTTCAAATAAAATATTTCCTAAAAGTTATGTTTGCTTTCTGTCTAAGTCTGTGAATTTGCTCTTTTTTTGTTTGTTTGTTTGTTTGTTTTTTGCTGAGGAAGACTGGCCCTGGGCTAACATCCGTGCCCATCTTCCTCCACTTTACATGGGATGCTGCCACGGCATGGCTGACAGGCAGTGCGTCGGCAGGCGCCCGGGCTCCGAACTCGCGAACCCTGGGCTGCCAAGCGCAAACTAAACTGCTGCGCCACCAGGCGGCCCCTGAATTTGCTCTTTTTTAAAAATGACTCTAAGTCAAATGCCAAGAAATAATTAGATCACAAGGTAGTCTGCATTTGGTTATACCAACGCTAATAGCAACTCACGTGTTTTACAAATTGAGTCTTGGATAATTTGTTATTGAAAGTGTTTAAATCATTTTCTTTGAGACTTTATGGGCAGAAAGGAAGCTTAATTATTCCATTTTTCTCTTTATTACCTTGTTATGCATTATTTAGCTCTTCTTTTAATGGTTACCCTGGAAATCACACCATATATCCTTAACTTGTCGCAGTCATATAAAAACTACTACCTTTCTCTACTTTTCCAAGAATGCTATCTTTAGAACACTTTAACTCCATTAACATCTGCCCATATTTTGTGTTACTTTGTCATGTATTTAATTTTAAGCCCACAAATCATTATTAGTGTGTATGTCAATATTCATTTATTTTTACCTGCATATTTGCCCTTTTGGTTGCTCTGTGTTTCTTCCTGAAATCCCATGTTTCCCTATGGGATTATTTTCCTTCTGCCTGAAGAACTCATTTTACTTTTTCTTTTAATTTATGATTCCTAGTGATGCATTTTTTCAGTTTTTGTCAGTGAGAAAATGTATTTATTCTCCTTTCATTTTTTTCAAGTTTTATTGAGGTAAAATTGATCTACAAAAAAAATTGCATATATTTCATGTATAAATTTTCATAAGTTTAGCCTCCTTTCATTTTTGAAGAATTATTTTTCCTAGGTATAGAATTCTAATTTGGAGAAGTTTTATATTAGCATTTTAAAGTTTTGTTGCTTTGTCTTATGGCTTCCACTTCCGGTTTCTTCTGAGAAATCAGCTGTCAGTGCTGTTGTTGCTCCTTTGAAAGTAAATTGTTCTCCCACACACACTCCCTGGGCTGTTTTTATGATGTTTTCCTTTCATCTGATTTTCAGCAGTTTGTGATGTACCTGCTGTGGTTGTCTTGGCATTTATTGTACTTGGAGTTCACAGAGCTCTTTAAATCTTAGATTGATACTTTCATCAGTTTTGGAAAATTCTGTTATTATCTCTTCACTATTGCTTTTTCCCTATCGTCTCTCTCCTCTCCTCCTGGAACCTGAATTACACAAATTTTAGACCATTTATTGCATCCCACATATCTATAAGGCTCTTTTCTGTGTTTTCCCATCCTTTTTTCTTTCTGTGCTTCAGTTTGCACATTTTCTGTTGACATGCTCTTCAATTTACAAGTCCTGTCTTTTTGCTTATGTAGTCTGCTTTTAAACACACCTTACAAGTTCTTAATTTCAAGTGTTGTACTTTTTTAGTCCTAAAATAACCATTTGATTCTTTTTTTATGGATTCCAATTCTCTGTTGAAGTTTTCCATCTTTTCACCTATTTTCTCCCCCATATTTTTTATCTCTTTTCTTGAACATATTAAGCATAGTTTTTAAAGCCCTTGTTAGCTAAGTTCACTATGTGGATCACCTGTGGGTCTATTTTTTATTTTGATTTTTGGTCATGTGTTCTTGCCTTTTGGAATGTCTACTAGTTTTTAAATTGCATTTTATATATTGTGTATTTAGAAAATATTGCACTCCCAGCTGATGTACCTTCCTCTAGAGAGGGTATACTTTTCCTTGTGCTAGGCAGATAGAGTGTTGGCCATTCATTTTAATCCAGTCAGAGACTCTGCTAAATTGTACATCCAGAGGGTGGGTTGTACCTTTGATGAAGCTCAGTCTACGTCTGTTTTACCCCTGACCTTCCAGATCTTACAGCTGAGATCCTGTGTATTCTCTGAGGCCCCATTCCTCTAAAACAGTTTGAACTCTAAAACTCTGCTTACAAAACAGCTGAAAAACAATGCTGTGTTTTTCAGAGGCTTCCCATCTAGGATTTTAGCATCCTGACCTATGCAGATCCCATATTCATCAAATGTGCTACGAGGAAAATCAGCCATTTACTTGAGGGCCCCAAGTCTCTGCTAAATGATCTGCTCGTTTCTGTGTCCCGTAGCAGACACCCTTTGTGGGTACAAAGCTCAGATTCTCAGGCTCTTGGCAGAGTTCAGAACTGGCAAGTGATCCCAGGATGAAAGTGGCTTTCTGGGGTTCTTCCCTCCCTGGAGTTGTGGTAGGCAGAAGAGTGACTCCCCAAAGATGTCCATATCCTAATCCCCAGACCCATGAATACATTACCTTTCATGGCAAAAGGGTCTTTGCAGATGTGATTAAGTTAAGGACTTTGATACAGGGAGATTATCTAATGGGCTCCTTCTGATGACATGAGACCTTAGAAGTAGAGAACTTTTCTTGGCTGGGATCAGAGAGAGAGGTGGTGATGGAAGAATGGTCAGAGAGATACTACATTGCTGGCTCTGACGATGGAGGAGGAGGCCACAAACCAAGGAATGTGATGATGTGAGTAGCCCCTAGGAGCTGGAAAAGGCAACGTAACAGATTCTCCCCTAGAGCCTCCAGAAGGAATGAATGCAGCCCTGCCAACAGCTATTGTATCCCAGTGAGACTTCAGACTTCTACATAACTGTGAGATAATAAATATGTGTTATTTTAAGCCACCAAATTTGTGGTTATTTGGTACAGCAGCAATAGAAAACTAATATGGGACTTTTACCACACTGTGTTGATTACTAGAGCTTTATAGCAAGTCGCGAAATCAGGTAGTGTTTTCCAACTTTATTCTTTTTCAAAATTATTTTGGCTATGCTGGTTCCTTTGCATTTCCATATCAATTTTAGAATTATCTTGTAAATTTCTACCAAAAACTTGCTGGGACTTTAATTGTGATTATATTGAATATATTAGATCAATTTGGGGAGATTGACATCTCAATAATGTTGAGTCCTCTGATCCATAAGCCTAGTATATCTCTCCATTCATTTAAGTCTCTTTAATTTTTCTTTAAATACTTTGTGGCTTTCAGTGTGTGGGTCTTACACATATTTTGTTAAATTTATCCTGAAGTATTTTAATTTTCTTAAGGCTATTATAAATTGAGTTATTTACATTTCACATTCTAAATTATTTATTGCTGTTATATAGAAATACAATTAATTTTTGTGTTTCGACCGTGTATCCTGCAGCCTTGCTAAACTGACTCACTTGTATTAGTCCTAGTAGCTTTTTTCTGGATTCCTCAGAGTTTTCTGCATACACACTCATGTTGTCTGCAGATAGGACAGTTTTACTTCTTCCTTTCCAATCTGCCTTTTATTTCTTTTCCTGCCTTATTCACTACCTGGGCCTTACAGTACAAGGTTAAATCAACTCAGTGAGAGTACATATCTTTGCTTTCCTTGTTCCTGATTTTAGGTAGAAAACATTACATCTGTCATCATTGAGTATAATGTTAGCTATAGGTTTTTCATAGATGACCTGAATCACATGAGGAAGACTTCTTCTCTTCCTAGTTGCTAAGAGATTTTATCATGATTTTTATCAAATGTTTTTACTGCATCTATTGAAATAATTATATGGTTCTCATATATTTGTTAATATGGTGAATTACATTGATTGATTTTCTCATGTTAAACCAACCTTGCATTCTAAGATAAATCTCACTTGGACATGATGTATAGTATCCTTTTTACACCCTATTGGTTTTATTTGCTAACAGTTTGTTAAGAATTTTTGCAGCTGTGTTCATGAGTGATATTGCTCTTTATTTCCTTTTTCTTGTGATGTCTTTGATTTTGTAATCAAGGTAATGTTAGTCTCATAAAATGAGTTGGGAAATGCTCCCTCTTCTATTTTCTGAAAACATTTTTGTAAGATCAGCATTATTTCTTCCTTAAATATTTGGTGGAATTCACCAGTGAAGCCATCTGAATCTGGAGTTTTCTATGTGGGAAGGTTTTTTATTATGAATTCAATTTCTTTAATTTACAAAGGGCTGTCAAGTATTCTTGAGTTAGTTTTGGTAAATTGTTTCTTTTAAGGAGTACATCTATTTCATCTAGATTGCCAAACTTACTGGCATAAGATTGTTCATAATATTCTTTTATTATCCTTTGAGTATCTGGTGGACATGTGGTTAGGCTCTTTCTTTCCCAATATTGGGAATCTGTGTCTTCCATTTTCTTGATTAGTCTAGCTGGAAATGTATCAGTTTTATTGGATTTATTTCAAAGAGTAGCTTTTGGTTTTATTGTTTTTCTGTTTTCTTTTTTATTGTATTCTACTCTTTATTCTTTCCTTCCTTTTGTTTGCTTTCAGTATTAATTTACTCTTCTTTTGGTAGTTTCTTAAAGTGGAAGCTTAGATCATTGAATTTTAGACTTTTCTTCTTTTGCCACATAGGCATTTAAAATTATAATTTTCCCTGTATACCCTGTTTTACCTACATCCCACAAATTCCAATATGTGTATTTTCATTACCATATGTATATGATATATTGTCACATAATATATATACCATATTTTCTAATATTCTCCACGACTCTTCTTTGACCCAGTGATTATTTAGAAGTTCTTTGCCCCCACAACACAGACTTCACTTAGCCTCAGGCTAAAATCTGGGCAGATGAATACTTACTTGTATAGCTCCCCACTGCTCCTTCTTCAAGCAAGCTTGCATTCTTCATTAGAGGCTGCTTCCTTTCACTCTCCAATACCTTCAGGTAGGTAGTTGCTTTTCATATTATATCCAGGTTTTGTGGTGGTTTTCTGCAAGGGCATAGTCATCTGGAAGTGTCTTAGTCATTATCTTCACATGTAGGACCTTAGTTGCCAGTACTATTTTTAGTGGTGTGTCTTCCTTTTGGCATAGTCTCCAGAACTTTAATTGGATTTTTATTCAATTTTTATTTTTATATATTTTTCAGCTGATATATCCGGAAGCTACACAGATTAAAAATAGATGTTTCAGAGGCTCATCATTGAGAAATTTTTCCTAAGCAAAGGCTATTGGCCAACTTCTAATTTAAATTTTTTCCAGGCTATAATTTCTCATAGCTATGTTCTGTGGCTTCACTTCTTAACATGAGATCCTTTCACGGGCTTGAGGGGATTCATGAACCTCTGAAATTTAAAAGAAAATGTGACTTAATGTGTTTTTCTGGGACGAGGTTTTGTGACTGTTATCAGATCTTCAAAGGGATCCTTTGCCTAAAGCTGATTGAAAACCACAGTGTGCGGCAGCTGAATTATAGGGCCTTGAGTATTGTCAAAGATGAGATGGACAAGAACCTTGTCTTGATTCCTTAATCTTTATAAAAGAAAGTCAATGCTAAATTCTGCCTGATTGATTTTTCAAATATATATATTGGCCTTAACATGGAACATAGAAATATGTAGCAGCTGGGTCTTTAACAGAAGAATTTATACTGTGATTTCTTCGATACCTTATGGCCTTTTTTTTTTTTTAATCCAGAAGTCCTTTTTTTTTTTTTTTTAACACCTATAATGTCATGAATTTGTGGGGACTAGGTTCCAGAGAAGCACACTTCCCAACGGTTCTCACAAAGTGTGCTTCTCTGGGTGGAGAAAGCTGGGGCTTCAACTGAACCCAGGTGCCTTTCTCTTTAGCCTCTTTTTTCTGATCATTTTCCTTCATATGTTTCAGGAAGCTATCTCAGCTCTTAGAGTGCTTAATATGCTCAATACGTACGTTAATTCTCTTGGCAAGAATCTTCCCTTGTTTGTTTACAGTAATGCCAAAGGCATGCTGGGTAACACTGTAGACGCTTCCAGTTTTGCTGTGGTAACACTGGTGGGGCTTTCCTTTTTTATTTATTTTTTTTATTGAGGTCACATTTGTTTATAAAATTATATAAATTTCAGATGTACTTCATTATATTTTGACTTCTGTATAGACTGCATCGTGTTCACCACCAAAAGTCTAGTTTTTATCCATCACTGTACACGTACCCCTTTACCCCTTTCACCCCCCCATCCCCTCTTCCCCTTTGGTAACCACCACTCTGTATCTGTGCGTTTGTTTGTTTGTTTATCTTCCACATATGGCTGAAGTCACACGGTAATTGTCTTTCTCCATCTGACTTATTTTGCTTAGCATAATACCCTCAAGGTCCATCCATGTTGTCGCAAATGGCACAATTTCATCTTTTTTATGGCTGAGTAGTATTCCATTATATATATATACCACATCTTCTTTAGCCCTTCATCCATTGGTGGGCACTTAGGTTGCTTCCAAGTCTTGGCTATTGTGAATAATGCTAAAACGAACACATATCTTTTTGAATTCGTGTTTTCACGTTCTTTGTAAGAATACCCAGAAGTGAATAGCTGGATTGTATGGTATTTCTATTTTTAATTTTTTGAGAAATCTCAATACTGTTTTCCATAGTGGCTGCACCAATTTACCTTCCCACCAGCAGTGTACAAAGGTTCCTTTTTCTCCACGTCCTCTCCAACACTCCTTATTTCTTGTCTTTTTAAGAGGCATTCCTTTTTGAACAGTGCCCATTCCCTTGATGTCTACAGTATCAACTCTTTGCAGCTTCACATGTACATGGCAAAAGAAATAACTCCATGATTTCTAAAAGGCCTAGAGGACATATAATGGGTTTCTCTCCTCTTTCCCTTTGTATTCATCGTTTTGGCAAATTACTAGAAGATGGTGGTTTCAGCAGAAGGCCTAATGACCTTCTGACTCATCCTGTGGTGTTTGATGACTCAAGTTATTTTGTGCTGGATGCTGGCTATGAATACAATTTATGTGCTGTATTCTGGCTCCCATACTTTACTGGGTTTTAAAATATATTCATTATATTATTGCCACTTGAGATCATGTTACAAAAATATAAATCACCATTAACAGCTGGTTATCATCATATTATAAAAAATATAAATCATTATTAAGGACCACAGATTCCATTTGCTAGCTCTTATGCTATCAGTTAAAAAAACCCTGTCAGTTTTATTATGCCTGTCAGTTGAGTTCTAATACTTTACTTTTTATCCCTTACAATAGTTTGAGGAAATGTATTCTAGGAAACGAGGAATTCCAGGAAGAATAGTTGTATGTTTATATGGTGGCCATTTTTCCTTGATATTAAACGTTAATATACATTTTTCTTCCTTTTTGTTTCTTTCTAGATGGCAAATTCTGCTTGTCTCTGCTCCCTCTCTTCTTCTTTGCATCTCCCACAACTTAAAACAGAAATTGAGGTCACTCTAGTTACCAGAGACTATAATTCAGGCTCTTGGGCTCTCATAGCATCTCAGATATAATCCCCTAGACTAAGAGAGTGGGAAAGAGAAAATTCAGAAGATACTGACTCATCAGAAAATTTCCTTTGCCCCAATTCAGTGCTCACCTCTGTAGCACTTTTTCCCAAGGTGGTTTGCCTGATTTCAGGAGCGTTTGCCACAATATCTGTTAAGTTTTGACTCTGACTATATTTTCTTTTAAGAATGACTTCCTAAAAATAGAAACAGTTATTGCTACCCTAGACTTCTCTGCTTTCTGGAGGCCTCTGCCACTCCAACCAAGTCCTAACTGTGTACTTTCACACGGAAGCACTGAGTGATACATGTGGAGGAGTGAAAGCAATTTAATAGAATATTTTTGTGTACTCTCCAAGTATGATTTCCTTTGGCCACAGAAGAGAATCTTAATCATTTTTTATTCGATTAGCAACTTTATAGATTAACTTCATATCCAGGCACTTCATGCCTACCTCTCACTGTCAAATCAGCACACACACTCACAATGTAAAAAAAAGATATAGTCAGAAGGAAGTTGAAACCTGTCGGAATAACTGCAAAGAATTAAGTTATGATTGATGAAATAATCATTGGATTATGCATTGGTGGGTTGGTTACACCTCTGCTCCTCTTTGCTAACAACAACAAAAAAAACCAAAATGCCCCAAAAGTGACTGGTTTGACTTATATCTTAAGATCTGGAAGGAATATCAAATTACTAGGGCAAAAAGACTGAATTATATTCTTGTGTTAAAAAATAAAATATTAAATAAAGTTTTGACCACAATGCTGCAATGCAATTCAGACGCTAACCACCTGGAGTTAGCGCCCATTCCACAGATTTGGAGTACAGTCCCCAACAAGACTGCCCTTGTGTCAGATGCCAGACACAAGTTTGGAGGTCCCTAGGCCACCTGCACTTCTGACCAAGTGGCTATAAATTCAAGGGTGCTCCTACAACCCCCTCAGGTTCAATAACTCATTAGAATGATTCACAGAACTCAGGAAAGTGTTATACTTACTATTATAGTTGTATTCTAAAGGATAAAAATTAAGACCAGTCAGTGAAGAGACACATAGGGTGAGGGCCCAGTGCAGAGCTTCTGTGCCTTCTCCCCATGGAACCAGGATGGAATCACGCTCCCAGCACATCAATGTGCTCACCAACCAGGAAGCTCACCCAAGCTTCAGTATCCAGAGGTTTTTGGGGTTTCATTACATAGGCATGATTAATTTCATCGTTGGCCTTGTGACTGAACTCTATCTCCATTTCCCCTCTCCTCCCTGGAGGTCAAGAGGTCAGGCAGTGTCATGTGATTCAAAGCAGAAACCCTTTGATCACATGGTTGGTCTTTCCAGCATGACCATCCCCAATCCAAGTCATCTCCTTAGCATAAACTCAGGGATGGTCCAGTGGCCCATCATGAATAACAAAGATGCACGTATCAATCAGGAATTTCCAAGGGTTTAGAAGCTCCATCCCAGGAATGGAGAACAAAGACCAGGCAAGTTCTTTATTATATGATGTTTAGGAAATAAGAACACTACATATCAAAAGCTATATATTGTTAATTCTATATTCACAGCCTTGAATGTTTGTCTTATTTATAAAAGAAAATAAATGAAGTAAAAGATTCATTTAAAGAAGTTAGAAAAAAGAATAAGGTAATATTAAGGAAAATAGGATGAAGAAATGACAAAAGGAGACAATGAATTAGGAGAGAAATAGAGTAAAACATCAAAGAACTAGGTCTCTGAAAAACAAGGATACATAACAAACTTCTAGTAGTTTTAATCAAGAGGAAAAGAATATTCATCTGGACTAAAATTAGAAATAAAATGTGGGATATGAAAACAGATATGGGAAATTTTAAAATTGTTAAGACATGCTCTGTAGAGCTCAATTGAAAAATATAGATGAAATACATGATTTTTGCAGAAAATATTGTTACTAAAATCACTGTAAGAAAATCTATAGTATCTGAATAGACTAATAGGCAAAGAGGAAACTTTAGAAATTATTCATGGCTGCTTCTCAAAAATGACTCTGGGCCTGGAGAGTTTCATGAGTGAGTTCTTTCAAACCTCCTATAATTCCTGTGCTGTACACATAGTTCCTGGGATGGGGGCAGGGGGAAGATTTAACATTTGGGAAAATAATGTAACAATGACTTTAAATCCTGTCCAAGGTAGAGGATAACACAAAGTAAGGAGATCTATAAGCCGATTTCACCTAAGAAAATAGATGTGAAAACATTAAGCAAATTACTAACAAAATAACTCAATAGGATATGAAAAGAATTATTCAACTTTCATTTTGATCAATATGAAAAATTAGATTCTTTGAAGGTCCTTCCAGTTCAAGACAAAACAGAATGTGCATGAAACACATCGATTTTTCAAATTACATTGCTGGGCCTACAGGACAGAAGAAAAGTCCTCAAGCCATGTTGGGAGGGGTGGGGGCAGGACTGTAACAGGAAGTGAGAGCACTAGGCATTCAGAGAGGGATGGGTTGCCTGGGGGTGGGGAGCGGTTAAGCCAACATCACTCATCCATTCAATCATTTATTCAACAAATGTTTAAGGAGAACCTGCCATATGCTAGGCTCTTTTCTAGGTACTGGAGACACATCAGTCAAAAACACAGATGAAATCTTTGAGCTCCTGTCCTCATTTGGAGCATCCATTCCAGTGGGGGAGATACGCAGTAGGATAATTAATAAATATGATAAAACTTTAGGTGGTGCTATGTACTATGGAGAAAAGTGAAGCATGGAAGGAGGATAGGACGTGCTGGGTGGGTTACAGTTTTAGACGGGGTGGACGGGGGAATGCCTCGCTGAGAAGGTATTGTGAAAAGACTAGGACACAAGGAAGGCAGAGGAACCACACACTGTGACGGTCATGTGGAGGGAGTGTTCCTTAGAAACAGTGAGACCAGTGTGGCTGAAGAGGAGTGAGTGAGGAAAAGAATATTAGGTCTGAATCTACAATGACCTGTCTGTTTTTTCCAATATGATGAATTAAATGGAGATGTACTGGGGACACAACTCCATATTCTTTAAGTCTTTGAGGTTGGTACTAATTCCCCTAATCTTTCCCCAAAGGGACATAGAGCCATTTACTATAGTAAATGGAAAGGAGAAAACCTCCAACTTTTGAGGTCTGTTAGATATGGGATCTGAGTTGTCACTGATTCCAGGGAATCCGAAAGCATCAAAGTCACAGTGGGGCGATACAGAGGCAAATGGGCCTGGCCCAAATTCATCTCACACGGGATCCACTGAGTCCATGGACCCACCCTGTGGTCATTTTGCCTGTCCCCGAGTACTTAATCAGCGTGGATATACCTCCCAGGTGGTGGGACCTCACGTTTCCCTGATCTGTGGAATAAGGGCAATAGTGATAAGAAGGTTCAAGTGGAAGCCCCTAAAAATCTGCCCACCCCAAGACCAGCCAAGATAGTAAACCAGAAGCAATACTACATCCCAGGGGAAATGGCAGAGATTAGTTGAATCTGCAAAAAAAATAATTAGAATAAAAAACGAAATAGTAGTGAAGCCCAGGATGCAGGGCTGCTTTTCATAGAGAGAGAGCCTTCTTGCTGTTCTCCGATTTTCTTCTGAGTTTGTGTGCATTCCTCTGAACTGTGGTTTCCTTTGGGCTAATTGAAGGATCTTGGGCTAATTGGACTTAGGAAATGGTGGAGCAGACACATGTCACATTGCCACCAGCGTACACATCTTGTCCTGAATCATAACATTAGGCTTGCCTTGAAAACTAAGTTTAAAATGTGACCCATAGGCATTCATGACGTAGAAAGGTGTCGACCTCAGTCTGAAGGCTGGTAGATGACTCTGAAGGTGTTCTTGTAGTCACAGGCGTGTTGGAACGCTCCATTAGTCCTAGGGATTTTGGGAAAGCCTGTCCTTAAGAAAAACCCAAGGATGTTTCTCAAAGGTTATCATGGCTTAATTCTGCCCTGGCATAGGCTGCATTATTCATTATTCATCTCACTTGATGCGAGGGTGATGTGAACACATTACAGTACCAGTGACCTTGAGATTCCCAGGTCTGTCGACCCACTGACATTGTAAAGTGTCATGAGACACCAGTGGGGCTTCAGGAATCCAGGAAAAGGCCATTTTCTCAAGACACCAGCAAGTGAGGAATTCTTCAAAGAATGGGTGGTCCACAGGCTCGCTTTCCATGTCTGTCCAATTTCCTCTCCTCATACTCTGACCTTCCTTCCATATTAAATTGCACTAACTGAGGATCCCCCGTTCCCCACAACCGCGTCTAGTTTTGGGGAGCAGGGATGGGAGGTTGGCCTCTGCGGCAGGCTGGGTTTAGAGCTTCTGCCCATTTCATCTGAAATGGGGGCATCCCGCGGGGCTGCCTCCCTGCCTGTGTCAAGGAGGGAGGTTTGTGTCTGTGAAGTTATTCAGGATGAGATCCTGCAGTCTCGGGGAGCAGGATGCCTTTAAGTCTGACCCCTCCTCCCCTTCCCTGAGAATCGTGAATAAAAGAATAATTCCTGTTACATTTAGTTGCTGATTATCGGGGAGGGGGTGGTAAGAGGTGAGAGTGGAGGGAATATTCTTAGTAATCGGAGTATTTGGCTGATTGGTAACTGTTTACAGCTTGTTTCTTTCTAGCACGTACCCCTTGAAATCATTTTCTTTGTAAATGTTAAAAGCCATAGGAAAAAAAACCAACCTTGATTACTCTTCTTTGTGCTTCAATCAGCAGCACGTCAGCCTCTGAATAAACTGTAATTCCTTCGCCGTGCCTGTTGAGGAGAACATTTAGGCCACATTTAAAAAATATATCTTGGTAGGGGTCTCATGAACAATTAGCAATTAAAATCATCTATTTGCTACACTTTGCTATATAAACACGGCGGCTTGATTGATTTCACAGTCTCAGGCACGGCTTTGTTGCCGAGCATCATCTTTGCCAGTTCCGCAGCTCTTGGAATTGTGGAGGCGTCTGAAGCGTTGTGAAGCAGCTCTCAGTGTTGGTGAATTGGTTAGTGCATCATGAACTTTAGAACCGAACTTGATGCGTTTTCCAGAGAGTGTGCTTCTGGGGTCACCAGGACTCCCCTCACATCTCCATTGCTCAGCACTAATGTCTTCATAAGAAACTGCCTGGCAAGTGCTGGCGGAAGACCCAGTGCACCTGGGTATTCCAACCACAGCCCACAAGGTACTTGGCCTAGAGAGACTACCCTCTCAGGATAATTCCCTGAGTAACAGACTCATGCGCCATAAAATACTACAGAGAGAAGAGAATGAAAAATGACTGGGTCCAACCCCTGTGGATCTTACAGACAAACTGAATCCCAGAGACTTAACTAGCTAGTGATGGCCAGGATGCCCAAGGTTTCAGGCAGAGAAACAGAGTTGAGGTCTTCTTAAGGCCATGGTTAGGCCCAAGAGTCTCTGACAGCTGCGGAAAATGGCAGTGCTCATATAAGTGGGTGACCACCCTGCATCACCTCATTCCCCTCTTCCGTCCTGGAGCCCCAGCACTGAGGATTGGGGCTGAGGCCTGCAGCAAGGCCAGGACTTGGAGGCGGAGGGAGAGGCCCCTCATTGGTCAGGAGGTGCTCCCCCGCAGACCCCAAGAGGCAGCCGATGCTGACATTTTGCATCCCAGGTGTCCCTGTTGTCTCACCCTTGTCTCTGCGTGTACCCCAAAGGGTGCAGAAACAGAGGATGCAAATAGTGAGGGGCAGGGTGACCTGGACAAGGGACTGCACTGAGAATAGTCACCAAAATGAGATGCAACAGAGAAAAAACATCCCCAGCAGGAACTGAGCCTACCCCCGGGCCCTGGGTCTGAGCGGGGAATGGAAGGGAGGATCCCCCTTGTAGACCTCAAGGGTCCCCATTGCCACCTTGCCTAAGACATTGGTCATCCGAGGATAGGAACAATGCCCGCATGGACAGAGCTGCTCCCTGGGGCCTCTCGCCTGGGTCAGAGACCCTCGGCAATCTATAAGCAGACAGGACGGGCAAGAGCAGCCTGGGAGTCCCCTCCTGCCAAGACACATTGCGATATGGTTACCACACAACCTCCCACGAAATGTCTTCAGGGGCTGGTGAACCCTAGACTGAAACTAAGTTAGCGACACTTCCAGAATGTCTGAGCAAAGGGTCACATTGTTTTGCCATGGACAGCAAGTGCCAGGAGCCCAGGGACCCCCCGCGAGCAGTCTGCACTTAACCAAAGTGGCTCAGACTCGTTCAAACACAGAATAACCAATTAATGAAAAAGAGAGTAAAAAATAAAGCAGTAAATAGTAAAAAAAAAAAAAAAAATTCTGGCAATCTTTTCTGAGCCTTTAAGCATTATTTTTTCCACTTACCATGATTTTTTTATTCATGGAGGAGTGTTGAGCAAGAAGGGTAATATTTATGAGTCCTAGGACTATTTTAAGTATTTTTTAGAAAATTGTTTCCAAATTGAGCCATATTTTTCCTGATTCATTTAAATCACTATGCTTACTCGGCTTGCTTAGCAACATTTCCCAAGATTTTAAATTTTCTCTTTGGTTCTCAGTAAATCTCTGAAAGACTATTGATTAAAAATGAATCTTTCAAATCACTAGGAGTTTTATTGTTAATGTTTGTGCACTCCAGGATGATTTATATTGAAATGTATTTTCAAGTAATTTTGTCTACTTTCTCAGTTATTTTGCCTTTTAAACTGATTTAAGTTGATTTTCAATCAGTAATTCCTATTTTGCCATTGTAAATAAGAGTCAGCTAAATGTGTATGCTGCCTGTGTGCTAGCGAGAGGCACCGTAATGCCCATGGGACGGGACGTTGGGGGCTGACCAATCCTGTTGGCGTAGACAGGTCCAACTCATGTTCCCAGAGCTGCTTGCATTCCTCCATATGCACGGGAACGTTAGAGCCATCCAAGGAATGAACCGTTTTCATGAAAGTCTTCATGAGATTCTGGACGATTAGAAGCCAGGAGCAGACTGGGCTCTTCGGGAGACACTTCAGGAGAATGGCGCAGGTTTAGGGAGTTCAGGAGAAAGTAGCACGTTGTTGGGGGCAGCCATTCTGCACTGTCCCATTATCTCCAACGACGGTGGCCAGGAGGTGGGGTGTGGGGAGGTCAGCGTTGGTGTTCTCATAGCCGCCACCATCGACGTAGCAGCAGTGCACCCCGTGGATGCATCATCGCTGCCAGGGACCCCGCACCAGCAGGAGCTGCAGGGCAGGGAGAGACAGTGGGGCAGCAGCCAGCTGTGGTGACTGCAGCTAATAGACTTGATGGTGGCTGCCTTCGAAGTCCCTTGGGAGACTCCTCAAAATAACTGGGCAATGTAAGGATACCTATGTCCCTTTTTAAAGTGTGTTTAGGGCACCTCAAACTATTGTCCTTTGGGCATTAAAAGTTAATGGTACTTTATATTGTAAGTGCAGGCTAGTGAAACCTGGACGTAGGTCATATACCTGTGATCATTGTAACACTAAATTAAAGATGAGATTATCTAGACAAAACATTTCTTACCTCTTTATTCTCCCTAATTTCGATGGTAAGAAATGACATTTAGGAAACTAAAACTTCACTGAGATCATATTTCTCACCTATGAGATTGGCAAAAGTCCAAAAATTTGCTAACATACTCTGTGGGTAAGATAATGGAGAAACAAGACTTAGAATACAAAATGGCACCATCCCTACATAGGACAGTTTGACAATATCTACCAAAAAACATACATTTACTCTTTGACCCAGCAATTTCACTTCTAGGAATCAATCCCATAGATATATTGGCAAAAATAAGAAAAAAAGGATGCACAAGGGTATTCATTGCAGTACTGTTTGTAAAAGCAAAAGTCTAGAAGCAATCCAGATGTGCATCAATAGGGTCATGGCTGAATAAACTATGGTATAACCACACAATGGAGTACTGCCCAGTTGTGAAAAGAAATGAAGAATATCTCTAGATACTAGGATGGCGTGATCTTCAGGATATATTGTTAAGTGAAAGAAAGCACAGTGGAGCAAAGTGTGTGTCGTATGCTACTGTTCATCTGATACAGAGGGAGATTTCTCCAGATACACTCTCCTCTGTAGATTTGTGTTAGAAATCATGAAAATATTTTACATAATTAGAACACAAAATTAAATTTTAAAAAGCAACCCCAAAACAATCAAAAACAAAGTGAAATAATGAACCTCCCTCTATCGTGTTAGTGGTGAAACCACAGACATAGGAACATTGTAAGTAATTTTAAAATATGGTAATTTGACTCTATATCCATAATGAACTATTACCTAGGACAAAAAGAACTGCAAAAGAAAAAAAACTATTTTCACCACCATATTTTTGGCATATGAGTAATTCTGTTGGTGTCATTAGAAACTGGGATTTTCAGAATGGAAGAAAGGAGAAACCAGTGGATGATAGATAAGGTTAAGTAAAAACCCTGCAGTTTTCAGTTTGAGTTGGAAACACCAGTGTGTAGTCATATAAAACTCATTCTATATTTTATCTTAAAAAAATAGTTTCCTATCTCTGTCCATGAAGAGGCCTATAAACAAGGAGCAATCCAGTGGCAGTAGGCAGTTTGCGGTCTCGAAATATTTCCCACTGAAAGGACAGGGCTCCATGAAGAAGTGGATGACTCCAGATCCGGGACAGGAAATGTAACAGATGAACCTGGAGAGTCTTGTCATAACCAGAGAGTGAGGAGGCTACCACACTTAACTGGGATCATGTCTAAAGCACCCAGGAACCAACTTGAAAGGGCTCACGCTGACTAAAGATGGGACAATTTGAGGATTGATAAGAATCATGTCTATAATAGAGTGAAACCCTTCAAATTCATTTAAATCCTTGAGTTCCTAATGATAAAAATAAAATGTCCATTGGTCCACTCTTGAGGATCTTAGGCAACCAAATAATCATTCTGCAAACTGCTTGCTGCGGACTGAATGTTTTTGTGCCCCCAAATTCACTTGTTGAATTTTGTGCTGGTATTTAGAGGTGGATCCTTCGGAGGTGATTAGGTCATGCAGGTGGAACCCTCTTCAATGGGATTAGTGCCCTTGTAAAAGAGGCCCCAGAGAGCTCTCTTGCCCCATCTGCCATGTGAGGACACAGTGGACAGATGGACAAACAGCCTGATTTCTTCAATACATAATTTGTAAGAAGGAGAGAGACAGAGAAAAAAATATCTATAGATTAAAAGAGATTTAGGAAACATAAGCAGCCAAGTGCATTGTGAGAACATTAGTTGGATTAGGACTTGAAGAAACTACAAAAAATTTATGAGAGGATTGGAGAAATTTGAATACTACTGGATATATTAATGAATTATTATTAATTATTCTGTGCTGAATAATGGTTTTATGGGGTTTTGTTAGAGAGTTCTTATTGTTTAGAGATGCATGCTGAAATATTTATGGATGAAATGATATGTCTGGGATTTGCTTTAGGTAATTTGTTTTCAATACTCTGCACAGAGAAGGCATGTGGTAGTAATATAGATGGGTGTAGACTGGGCATAAATTGATAATCTTGAAGCTTCGTGATAGATGCATAGGAGGGAAACCCACAAGTGAACCCCGTGACTGCCCAGCTCTCTGCCTGGAGAGAATTTCCCAACCGTGGAAGAGAAAGCTGGGGTCCCAGCAGAGCCCCATGGTCTTGCTGAGCCAAGGAGGCAGAGATCAGAATTCAGGACTTGGATCAGCCGAAATGTCTGGAATCTGCAGAAAGGAGGGAGATGTGCAGATGGGCCCCGGAAGTCCACGCGGGTGCCCTCCAGGAGTGTGTGGCTGAGAGCTGGGTGGTACATGCGCAAGGCACCGCTACCCTATAGTAGGAGCTACTCTGCTTAGCAGCGAGCCGCCACTACAGAATTGGCGGTGAAACAGATGGTAGAGGGCGAGCAGTGCTGGGGATTCGGCAGTTCCAGCCCCGTCAGAGAGGAGAAACTTCACAACCTTTCGTTAATACCTCTGGGACAGGCCCTGTCTTAGGAATGAGGACACGCCCTGACAAAGCCTAAAATCAAGCCCCCAACAAGATTCCCCCAAACTTCAGCTCAGTCCGGGAAGGAAATGAGATTTTGATAAAGAAAACAGAGGGAGGATGGGTGCACCAGACCAATGTTACCTAAGTTTAATTTTGTTGAGGACAGTAGAGGTGTGTGTGTTTGTGTGTGCATGTGTGTTGGGGGGAGGGGTGGAATGTGAAGAGGGAGGAAGGGGAAATAGCAAGTGGAAAGGCCTAGATAGGATGGAATCTGGTTCCACGGAGCTAATGAAAGAGCTGTATTTCATCCTATATTTTTTCCCATTTTAACATCTCTGAAATCAGATATGCTTTATAATATAAGGTGTTTTATCATTCTAATTGGCAGAATTTTTTTCCTAATGTCACATAAAATAAGAGTGCATCTTACAGTTGATGATGTTTCAAATTTAATGAAATATGGTAGCCCTGTTAGACTCGAGTGAAAATCACAAGGTAAGAAGCAGTAAGAAAAGAGGCTGAAAGAGCCAGCAGGCGGTCAGACTGGGTATACCGTATTAAGAGGTTTGAATTTTATCCTGAGTGTAATGGGAAGCCATTAAAGGATGTCAGCAGCAGACTTGATCAGATTTGTGTATCTTGGAAAAAACTCTGTCTGTAATGGGGAGGATGGACTGGAAAAGAGAGTGAGAAGATTTAGGAGACTGATGGAGTAATCCAGAGGAAGATGGGGGTTGCAGGCCTGGGAAGGAGAATATGGAACTGAGAAAAATTTAGGGGGTAAACTCTTCAGTTCTTGTTGATTGACTGTGGAAGGTGCAAGGGAGGAGTCAAGGTTGATACCCAGGCTTCTGAATCAGGCAACTGGTGGATGGTGGATAAGGAACATAGGAAGAGTGATATTACAAGGGGGAAGATGGTGATCTCTATCAAGTTGGAGATTCGTGGGAGACACCCAAGTGAAGATATCCAATAGGTGCTTGGAGATATGGGTCTGAAGCTTCGGAGGGAGATCTGAGCTGCTGCTGCAGGCACGGGAGTCATCCACACACGGGTGGTAACTGAATAACTGAAGTTATGGGAGTAGATGGGAATCACGTAGGGAGAGTGTGCAGCCTGAGACACTAACAAAGGCCTGAGGGTCATGGACACTTAGGTGATTGGCAGAGAGAGGCATCCCACAAGAGGGTCCCAGGAGGACTGGCCAAAGAAACGGAGAAAGCAGAGGAGTGATGTCAGAGAACAACTAGAGAGGACACAAATGGTCCATCCTGCGAAATACTATTGAGAGGCCAAGGGGAGAAAGACGAACGGCCTGCTGGACTCGATACTTCCTTTTTATTCAACAAAATTAAAAGAGAAAAGACAAAATGGGGGAAACACCTAAAATATATATAAGGAGCTCTTATAATTTAGCAAGTCAAAAAAAAATTAAAGACAAAATTTCAGTACATAAATGGGCAACACACATTAACAAGCAATTCTCAAAAGTAGAGATAAAAGAAGGCCAAAATATATAAGAAAAATGTTTTAGAGCCAATACTAATAAAGAAATGCTAATTAAGACAATAATGCCTCAAACTGCAAGAATCTTAAAAAATGAGCATAATAGTATTGGCAAGGATGTGGAAAAAGAAGTACCCCATTTATCACTGCAGAGTTCAAGGGGACCAGCCCCATAGCAATATGTGTCAAAGCTTTATATATAGCATGTCCTTGACCAGCAATTCCTTAAAAGAATAATCTGAAATATATACAGAGATGTATGTGTATCTTTTATGTATAGTGTTGTTTATAATGATAACATGTTGGGAAAAGCATGAAAATCCAATAGGGGATTGGTTAAAAATATTATAGTATGTCCATCAGCAATTAGAGTTGTCGAAAATTTATATGATGACACAGGAAAATATTCAAGATATATTGTAAAGTCAAAACCAGGAGAGGAATGGGTTATAAGCCAGCATGATTGCCATAGCCTTGATTTTTGTAAAACTCCAACAACAAAGCTTTGTATGAGGGCAGAGAAAAAGGACTGGAAGGATTTACATCCAAATATTAATAGCAGTAGCCCCTGGATGGGAGATAACAAAGCTTTTTTACTACTTGGTATTTTTCCACTTTTCTTCATCAAATATATTAATTTTGTAATAATTTTTAATATACATGTAGCCTGTGGGTAATCAAATGAATTAAATGACTACATAGAATTATTAAGGAAAGCCAGTTAAGTTCCAGAAATGACAGCTTGCATTTTAGGACACTGGATCTGTGGCCCTTTTTGTTGGCAGTCCTTGAACACCAGGGCTAGTTATCTTTTGAGGTCGCTGCTTGTTCACGCCAAGAAAACCATGCTCTCTGCATTTGAGAAAACATTTAGCTATCTATTCACCCCAGTAGAGGGGCATGAATGCGGCTTGCCCACTCAGAAAGAAGGGAGGCCAGGACACATCCCACAGGAGATTGCTAAAGGACCCCTAAAAGATTTTTTCCTACTGATCTTTGTTCCGTAATTTCAAGGTTCTCGTTCCATGTAAGCATCACATGTGAGTACCTTTATAACTTTGAAATCAACTATGCCCTGTGAGGCGTATAGCGGAGACCCAGGCAGAAAGCCAGGGGTCAGAGGGCTTGTTCTGTTTCCAGATGACAGGCAGGGTCCTGCTGCCACAACGTCACTCGCCACATTTACACCCCAGGTCACTAGACTCAGCCTGTCTGCCTGGATCTGGTCACCAGAGGCAGAGCCCCCGGGTGGATGCATCACAATAACCACATTTTGGTGGAGCTTTTTAAAAAAACATTTTTTGAGGCAATAAGAAATTTATAATATGCTTTACATGTTAAAAAAAATCTCGATGACCACCTCTTTTCATTTTGATTTCACATCTCACCTCACTAACCTGGCTGCGATTAGAAAGTTTTGTTTTTGCTTTTGTCATTTGGAAGATCTTATCAAACCAGACAGGAGGGGCACAGGACAGATAAAAGTAGTTTTAAACTAAAGACAATCTATTGATTTGAGGTTTGAGGAGGACAAACTCTGGAAAGCTCCCTAAATCACAGTTTTAAAAGGCCCTGGTTAGTGATGGGGAGAGTCTGAAAGCCTTTGGCTGCCTTTCGCTTTGTAACCCTGGAGTTCTGGGTCCAGCCTCCAGAGCTGATGAGCTCCAGCACAGCTTTGCAGAGGAGAATAAGAGAGAAAAATAATTTCCCCCTGGTCCGGATGGTTCCTGAGAACACCTGTCAGGCACCATGCTGACTATTTGCTATACATCATCTCATTTAATCCCTACCCCAACCCTATGAGACAGGTACTGACAGTCCCATTTTACAGTTGAGGAGTTAAAGTGGTGAAGTTGGGATTCAAACTGTGATCTTTCTGATTCCAAAATCTGTGTTTTTTAGCACTACTTTCTGTAACCACCATAATTTTCCTCCCTGGAAGCCAGAGACACCATGAGAGAAAGAGCACGATGACGTTGGGCAGCCGTGCCCACCCTAAACCCTGTCCTCGTGTGTGTGTGGAGCTGTTGCTGGTAGTGCCGGTGTCCGGACGCTGACCCCGTGATGTGTGTCCCGGCTCCCAGTCAGTGCCGCCTGGCGGTGGGCTCCTGAGGGTCCTTAAAACAGCTCTCCTCATTGCTCTGATGGACCCTCTGCCCTCATCAGATTATGCATCATGGATCAAACATCCCAGATTGATCTTTCTCTGATTACAGCCATACATACTTACTGCCAAACCTGGAGTGAAATTGCTACCCCAGAAAAAATGGCAGAGCCAGCCCTGCAGGGGCAGGAAGCCTGTTTTTATCAGCAGTAGATGTGCCCTGTCCCAGTGATCAACCGGGCTGGGCCCCGTCACTGTGAACACGCCCAGACACAGCATTTCTAGGCCCCTTGAAAGACAAAACCCTAACACAGGAAACAGCAAGAGGGAGTTTGGGACATCAAAACCGGTCAGCTCATAAAAACGTGCAGAGGGGCCCTGACGGACCACAGCTGCTATCCCACAGCTGATATGGACCCATAAGCAGCATCTGTCAGAGGGATGCCCGGCCTCGTGGGCTGGAGCAGAGGTTGGTCCTCCCGGTGGTCAGCATTAGGAAGGGCTTGTTCCGCCTGCTCCCTGGTTGCCCTTGGCACTTCCCGTGCCCTTCCCAGGAAACGGAGGGTCTGCAGGCCGCTTTACTTGAAACTGCCAGAAACCCTTTTATAGCTTTCAAGAACAGGATGTGATTTTGATTAATAATATAGGAAAATAAAGAAATAAACCAAGCCTATGAACTTCCCCTTTTTATGCACCGGCCGTATTGGCCTCATTCGGATCCATAAATGTGCCGTGTGCTCCTTCTTGCTTTTAAACGTTCAGAGCCTCTGCGTGGAACCCCCTTCCTTCCCTCATACCAGCCTAGCTCCTATTTCTCTCCCAGGTCTCAGCTCACTTCACTTCCTTGGGAAAACCTGTGAGCTCCTGGACCAGGTCAGATCCTCCCGTTACACACCCTGGACTCGCTCACGTCACTTATTACACTCGCAATTCATAAATTATGTTATTACTCATTTAAGACTCTTCCCCTCTGATGACGGGCTGCAAGCATCCTGATAGGGTTTCCCAGCTTCTCCTTCACCGCAGTGCCCCCGCCCCTCCCATGGAGGAATCGAATGCAGGTTTAAATAGTAAGTCTCATGTGGCTTAAAAAGCCAGAGTCACGTCGCCCTGCCTCAGAGCAGCGGGCCCTGGAGATGTCTCCAAAGGCAGGGCTGGTCCTCCTGGTGGAGGTGATGGGCTCACAGGGGGCCACCCAACTGTGTCACGGTCACTGCTGTTTTTCTGGGACCTACAGAGTATCTGGTCCCCAGCAGGCGCTCAATAAAGACTCCATTGGATGACTGAATGAATGTTGGGTGCCTGGCAGTCTGGGTCACAGGCTGCATGAAGCACTTCCCATAGTCGTAGTTAGGATGACCTTATGTCCCGAGTGACGGAATGTTCTGATCTGTGTCAGTTGTGCTTTCCCTCCCAAAATGTCCCAGTTCAGAGGACCACGTGTTTGGACGCCCTAGCAGAAGTACCTTGGAAGCACCAAATTCTTCCTCCTATTCAATAAAAACATCTTAATGAAGAAATCAAAATCATTTCAAGATAGCCATATTTTTGAACCAAATTTACACAGTTTAGCCGAAGATCTTTTAGACATACGCTCTGAGCTGGAAATGAAGATAGAAGCTGTTTTTCTCTTGTCTGCAGAGAGCGATCTGTCACTAGCCCGCCCCTGCCCCATGCATTTTATTAAGGCCAATACTGACCCCAAACTCTTCTTTTTGAAGAGAAAGAGGAGAGTCGGTCATAATTCTACTTTTTTACCACAGCTGTCACTTATCTCCTGGGTGGAAACACTGACACCACAGGGCGGGGGTGGGAACACCTCAGGCCTCTAAACTCCTTTCTCACATTGATTCTAGATTAAACAAGAATTTACATGGAAGTCACTTTTTTTTCCTTATTATGAAAGTAATAAGTATTCAATTTGGAAAATTTAGAAAAAACAGATATGCAAAAGGAGAAAATCTAATCCCAACATCCAGAGATCACTCTGAATATCTTGAGATCATTTTTCCCCCATGAAAATACATACTTTCTATTTTATAAAAATGAAAGCACACTCATGGGGGGTTGAAAAAATTTTAATACAGAAAGTCTAGAGTAATCTAACAAACATAATCAAACAAACATGCTTCACCAGCAGCATTGATAAATGTGATATCTGGTAATAGTGTGTGTGTGTGTATCTGTGTGGGTGTATCTGTGTGTGCATGAATGGAATATTTCAGATAAAGTTGGCATCCCCTTGGCTTCTCTCTGCAGTTCCATTCCCTTCCACCTTCCCCATGAGTAACCAATAGCATGAATTGCTATGTCTCCTTCCAGACTATATGTACGTATGTATGTATGTTTGTGTGTGTGTCTAGTGTATGTGTTTATATAAAAGGTAATTACTTTGCATATTAATCTGAAATCCATTACTCCCACTCTACAGTTTTTAGATCTCTCATTGTTGACATATGCAGCACTGGCTTGCTTAAACAACTATGTAGTGTTCTGTTATATAAATATATCACATTTTATCTATTCCTCTATTGTTAAAATGTCTTGTTAAAATTGTAGCCAATATTTTACTATTACAACCATTGTTACAAAGAACCCCCTTGTACAAATTTCCTTGTGCACTTCTTCAAGGGTTTCTTAAGATGTCTATTTAGAACTGGAATTGCTGGGTTGAAGGGTATAAATATCTCAAGTTGGCTTCCAAAGTGGTTTTGCCAATAGACACTCCCTCCAGCAGTATAGAGAAGTTGCCCCTTCCACATATCTTCACAGCACTTGGTCTTGTCGGAGCATTTACATTTTTGCCAATCTCATGGGCTAGAAAATGTATTTCACTCTTCTTTTTCATTACCCTTTCCATGACTGCACATGAATTTAAGCCACACACTGTTTTGTAACTGCTTTCTGCACTTAATGTATCTTGAACACCTTCCCACAAAAATAAATATTCTCCCATATAATTTTAAGGCATATTATTTTGTATGGCTATGCCAGTTTATGCAACAAATGCCCTGCCATCAGCTATTTACACTTACATCTCTAAGAGTTTGCTATTATTAAATGACACACGGAGCTATGACAGCAGAGAGTGAAGAAGATGGACTTTCGATTCAGACAAAAACCTGGCTTTCAGTCTGGGACCCACCACTTGCCAGCTCTGCTGCCCTGGGCATGTCCCTCAGAGATGACCCTCCAGGATCTCATGGTACAGCAGGTGACTTTACCAGCTGTGTGGACTTAGGAAAGTTCTTTAACTTCTCTGTGCCTCAGTTTCTTCATGTGTAGAATTGGACATGATAATAATAGGACCTACCTCAGAGGGTTGTTGGAAGGAGAATGCAATATAATGAATGATTTTAGCACAATCTGGCATATAGTAATATCTCTCATTCATTATATGCCTATTATTCAAGGCTCATTGGAATAAAATAGAATGTGGGTACCAAAAAGGACCTTCATAATCAAGTCCAATTTGCCCTGATGGAGAGAATGAAGCTCAGGGAAATTAATGATTAGCCTGAGGTCACACACCTAGTTGCTGTCAGTTGGATTTATGGAAACAAAATGATGGCGGCCACCGGTGTGCTTTCTCTGGTGCTTCAAGCATGTCCTGATGAGGAAAGCTGGAACGTCAAGAATTTGTAAACAAGAAGTCGCATCCCTTTAGCACGCTTGCATTGCAAATGGAGTCCAATAGTGTTCTTCTAAGTGGATGGTCGTGCAGCATTTGCTGGCTCACCAGTCACTCTTTCTGGATGAAGATCTGCTCCCGGGCATGACAAGGTAGGTGTTAACCTGAGGTTTTGAGCACTTTGTCGCCAAGACTGGATCCCAGAGCACTGGAGGTGCCAAGCCCTGTGCGTTCTGCTCACTGCGAGGAAACAGGACAGCCTGATCCATGGCTGTGGCCACTAATAAATCAAAGTCTCTAATTGTCCATCAGGGAATCCTCAGGGGGGTGGAGGGTGGGCACAGTTCCCAGGCAGCATGGAACCCTTCGTGACCCCAAACATCTTGTTGCCGTTCATGTGATTTGCTCTCTCGCCAGGAGCAGGCTGGGGCACACCTCACCTCCGTGCCTGCTCAGCGTGGGCCAGGCCGACCACAGGCGCAGGCCGCCAGGCGGGGTCCAGCAGCTGGGACCAGCGAGACCCGAGCTGGAGGCCTGCATCTCCACAGGCCTCTCTCACTCCTCTTACTCAGTGTCTTCCATTTCGGAACAATTCCTGGGTTTTTGCCACAAAATAGACAACGGCGATATTTCCAAAAATCAGTTAATATAGTTTTCCTTTGAGGGCAAATCACTTGGGTATCCAGAAGATGATCCAAACACGGGAATATGACCAACGAGATTTCTGGAGATTCCTTTCAATCCTATATCCCTCCACGAGGATATCCAGAAAAGTGTCGTAACAATCTGTAAACCACTAGCCACCATAATCACCGTCAGCGCTTTTCTTTGTGGTTAGAATAGTAAGTGCTGGAACTCATATTCTAATAAATTGAAAACGTCTCTCCCTTTCCAGACCCTTCTAGAAGAAAATAGAATATATATATAGTCTATTTTGTTCATAGATTCTATGATATACCTGTGTATGTATGTATGTATATAAATTGTTTAATTAAAAATCTCTCTCACACCCCCTTCTTTCCCCATAGGTCCTTCTTCTTTGTTGGATTTGAGATCAACTTTACAATTCAGAGTTGATCACTAAAAATACATTAAAAAGCCAAGATGCTTAATGTGTCCACTTTAACTTTTCAATGCTTTTTAAGATAGTCCAGTTGAGGGTTGTACCTGAGAGAAAAGAAGCAACAGAGTTAGGAAGATTGGAGACTAAGGAAAGATGGGGCCTGGCACTGGGGCCGAGTCCCTGGGAGGCCAGAGCAGAGTGAGGTGGGAGAGGCGCTGGCCCAGGAGGAAGGAGGGAAGGAGCCAAGTGACCCTCTGATAGGCTTGTCCTGAGGGGGCAGGAAGCTAAGATAGGTGACTCAATTGCCTCAAGTTTTTTCCTGTAGAGACTGAGCCAGTTTCTTGGGATGCAGCAAAAACAACTCTGCCTGTAGCTGGTCAGGGGAAAGAAGAAAGAAGTTTCTAGACACATATGAACAGGTTTTGTTCATTACAACCAAAGTTAGTAGGAAAAATCTCACTATGGCAGTGCCATAAATTGCTGGCGGGAGTGGAAATTGGTGCGACCACTTTGGGGAAGTTTTGGGCAGTATGGTAATTACAATGGCCCCCAATCCTCGTGCAGACATGGAGTCTGATTCCCCTTCCCATTAATCTGAGGCAGCCTCAGTGACTGTGTCACCCATGTAATGGGACAGAGACGATGTTTCATGACTTCCAAGGCCCGGTCAGAAGCCGCCTGGTAGATTTCTGCCTCTGTCTTCTTGAATACTCACTCTGGGGGGGCCAGCTGCCATGTAAGACATCCCAGTCCCCAACAGTGCCACACTGGAGAGGCCTCACTGAGGATCTCGACAGTCCCAGTGGAGCCCAGCCTCACAGCTGTCCCCACTGAGGCACCAGATATGAGGGGGAAGCCTCCAGACCACGTGGTGGCCAAACCTAAATGACCTTAGTCAGTGCCACATGGTGTTGGGCAGCTCCAGCAAGCCTGCCCCAATTCATGGCCCACAAGATTGGTACAATAAAATGGTGGTTGTTTTAAACCACTAAATTTGGGGGTAATTTGTTAAGCAACAATAGATCACCAGAACAAGTAACATCCGCTAAAGCCGAACATCTCCACATCCTAGGACCTACCAGTTCCACTCCTGGATAAATATCTAACCAAATTTGTCTCTATTTGCACCAAAAGACGTACAGGAAAGGTCATAGCAGCACTATATTCATAACAGCCCCAAACCTGAAACGACCCGTAAAAGGCAAGATGAGAAGCATCCATCTGCCAGATTGGCCCAGATGGAACCAGAAAGCAGCAGAGAGAAGGGGTGGCAGAGAAGCCTGGACTGGCTGTCTGTGACCTGATTAGGGGAGACAATCTCGTTGTTAGATGGTTGTGCACTACTGAGTCTGACACCCCTGGTCACAGCTACTCACCCACCGGAAGAGGAGGCCCCAGCGACCACCTCCCTCCACCCCCCACCACCGTAGGTGAGCTGGCCCTCCTCGGAACCCACCCCTTTAGTTAATGTGTGTTTGTTGTAATCATCACAGGCTTACGGTGTGCCCCAAATTGTGCCTGATGATAGGGAAGAAGGAAAGTAAGAAACGAAGAAGGGAGGGAGGGAAAGACGAAGGAACAACTGGGTCTTTCACTTAAGAAACAGGCGTGTAAACAAATAATCACACTACAAGATGGTAAGCGCTGTATTCCAGGTCTGCACGCTGCTTTTGTGTTGGTCCCTAGGCTTTGCCTTGAATACACCACCTGTCTTCTGTACCCCTAGAGAAAGGAAGCCCCTAGAGGGCAGGGCTGGGGTTATTGTCTTTTCAGTTCTTGCAGTGTCCAGCCTTGTGCACAGCAGGCACTTCAAACCCACTTTTTAATAACTGAAAGCTGAGTTAAGCCAGAGCTAGTTGGGTTATGAGGTCACCCACGAGGTCACCGTGAGCTGACCTGAACCCTCCTCCGCCGGCAGTCAGATTAGAGGAGGTATACTTGGAGCTGAGGAGAGGAGAGCTTATGAGAAACCAGCGGGCACGCCCTCAGCCAGGGGACTGAAGCCAAGGTGTGTGGACAGCTAAATGCATCCCCAAACTAATGCCCCTTCCGCAGTGTCCCTTGACTCGACCATCACAAGGACCCCCAGGTACGATGCTCCCATCTAACGCAGCGTCATAAAAAAGGCGGGCAGGAAATGGTCCCTGCTCAGGCAGGGAAAGTGGAGTCCTGGGGGCCGAGGAGGGAGTTCAGCCGACCCCACAGGTAGAAGGAAACAGCCAGGAGGTGCCAGGTATCCTACTGGACCTGCTTTTGTCCTCCAGGGGTGGACTCCCTAGACCCCAGAGAGCCATGGCACCCCTGTGGCAAGGCACACAAGGGTTGGGAAGCCCCCTGTCTGTCTGCTTCCACAGCGAGGAGAGGTAAACCTCTGTGATCCATATCCACTGGCCAGCCGTCGTTTAGAAATGGTGTGTAATAGAAAGTGTATGTGTGCACACACACGATTAATAGAATGCAAATTATGCATTAACTTCATATGATTTTTTTGTCGTTAAATATCTTTTGTCAACCAATTAGAAATGTGCACTAATATCGTGGGTGGGGTGGTGTCCTGGCGCGCTCTTACAGGCTCAGGAACACAGCCGTGTGCAGGCACAGCTTCTGTTGGGGATTCCACAAGAAAAAAAACACATGTGGGACTTATCAAGGCCGATAGAGGGCGTCCTTCACCTGTATGTCTCTGGAGCACTTTTTGGGGGGAGAGAAGGGAGGGAGGGCAAGATGCTGAAATGCATTCAGTGGGCTTTTTGCTGTAGACTAAGGCACTACGGGTGGCGGGGGGATTGAGGGGTGGGGGCGGGATTGGTAGCTAAAATATTAACATATGAATATTGCTAAAATGCCGTATTTCTTTTACATGGAGTAGAGTTGAATCAGTGTTCTTTCTTCAATTAAGTTTTAGCTCTGCCTAGATTGACCTGAGGTCCCTAGCCAGTTCCCTCACGCTCGGCATATAGTCGAGAGTTTGGGATGACCGACTGTTTCGTAGCATCTTTCCATTTTCAAAACAAGTGTGAGTTTATGATGTGTGACAGGGTTATACGTGGGGGAATGCGTAATCCTGCAAAAGCCCACCAGAGGGAGCCAAATGACTGCTTTAGAACCATTCGCTGCCCGTTCGGGTTTCCTCTTAATATCCTTCTCCGTCCCCTCCTCCGTCCCCTCCTCCGTCCCCTTCTCCTCCCCCAAGACATTTTAAAAATCAGAAGTAATCATAGCACTAGAAATGCCTATTCTGTATTTGCTTACTTTACGCACAGACTTGAAACAAACAAATAATACAGCTGTGGTAAAGTATTTAACCGTATGAAGATTCTCTGCCTTCTTAATACAGAGTGGAATAATTAAAGAAATGCTGCCTTAGGAAGAAAGTAAAATTGTGGTTGCACAGTGAGGAATAAATCCACTCAAGTCCATTGGCGGGCTATGCGATGAGGGAGGATGGGAGAATGAGTTATCATTATAAACAGCTCACCCAACTGCGCTGACCACTTTTCATATATTGTCAACTAACCACAATTTAGGCATCTGTTTTAAAGGGAGACTTGACAGTGAGATTTTCTTCTTACACTGTGATAGAGTTAGCTCTGCATTAGAACCCATCCGTTCTGCTTGTGTCCTGCGGTCGACCTCTGAGACTGTCCACCAGTCAACAGCATTCTCCCATTGGCATTGGCTGTGACTGGGCATTCTGTAGACCAGGAGCTGCTGGGAAAACGATGTATCTGAATTTCACCCAAGTTCTTAAAATATCCTGCCTTCTTCTTGACACTCACTCTCACCTTTCAACTCACAGCCAGAGGCTAGCGGGTCCTGAGATCCCACACACTTTGTTTTTAACATATTATAGCTCCAATCACTTTTTTTTTTTTTTTTTTTTTTTTCTGGTGAGGAAGACCAGCCCTGAGCTAACATCCGTCGCCGATCCTCCCCTTTTTGCTGAGGAAGACTGGCCCTGGGCTAACATCCGTGCCCATCTTCCTCTACTTTATATGGGACGCCGCCACGGCATGGCTGACAGGCAGTGCGTTGGCAGGCACCCAGGATCCGAATCCGCGAACCCCGGGCTGCCAAGCATGAACTAAACTCCTGTGCCACCAGGCCGGCCCCAATTCCATTTTATAGTTATTTTAAATCTGACTTCCTTATTCAACTGTCAGCTCCTTGAAGAAAGAATTTTGTGTTAATTTTCTCCATAGCCCCAGAACCCAGCAGACTCCAAGGCACACACTCAAGAATTAATCATTGTTTATGGAATAAATAAAAGCTTTATGAACAAGGTGTAAAATAATAAGAACTAAGTGCAAGCAAGTATTGACTCCGGGCCAGCCTCGGTCTAGGCACTAGATACGTGTTAACTCATTTAGTCCCCAGAAATGCCTTCTGACATAGGTAATAGGTACTATTATCTAAGTTTCAAAGCTGAGAAAACTGAGGCAATTGAGGAGGATTAAGTAACTTGCCCAGGGTTGCAAGTGGTATAAACCCAGTGTGGGGTTTGAACCCTGGGAGGCCGATGCCAGAGCCTCCCAACCAAGATCCCATGAAGAACTGCACCCAGGAGTCAGAGCAAGAGGGTGGCTACGCAGATCTGCACCTGCTTAATGGCTATGCTAAGGGTGCCGACTAATTCACGATTGAGGAAATGTTGACTAGAGTAACATGCAACTTACCTCGTGTCTCAGAAAGTGCAAAGGCTAAGCTGCTGTAATAAGAACCCCCCCCCCCAAATGGCTTAAAGAAGAAAATCATTTATTTCTGACTCATATCATAGTCTGGGGTGTGTGTTCTGGGCCAATGGGCAGCTCTGCTCCATGTGGCCATCCAGGGACCCAGACTCTTCTTCCTGGAGTCCTGCCATTCCCAAGGGCCCTGTTGTCCTCTGTGGGGCTGGGGCTGGACCACACTGCGTCCAGATCACACCAGCAGGAAGGTGGAAGAGAGCACGGGGGAGGCACACCCAGTCTTCAACACCCCATCTTTGGGGAGAATTTGGTCACATTGCCACATGTAACTGCTGGGAAATGAGGGCTCACTGGGCAGCCATGCATCAGCTTCAAGTCCATTACCATGGAAAAAGGCAAAGGGGGATTTCGATGGGTTAGCTGTCTCCACCACACTAAGTACTCAAGTCTGTGCTGGTCAACATTTTATTACTCACTTTCATAACTATAGGCGTTAGTTATCTGCTCATTAAATTGGAGGATGACACTAGTCTGGAAAAGAGGAAAAAATACACTGGATGATAGATGAGAATTTTTTAAAAATTCATAACTTTAGGCAATGGTTTCTTAAATATGACATCAAAAGTATAAGCAACAAAAGAAAAAATAGATCAACTGGACATCATCAAAATTAAAAACTTTTGTGTTTCCAAGGACACCATCAAGAAAATGAAAAGAAAACCCAGAGAATGGGAGAAAAATCTTTGCAAATTATATATCTGACAAGGGACTTGTATCTAGAATATATAAAGAACTATTACAGCTCAATTATAAAAAGACAAATAACTCATTTTTTTGAAGTGGCAAACTATCTGAATAACTGTTTCTTCAAAGAAGATATATAAATGGCCAAGAAGCACATAGAAAGTACTCAACATCATTAGCTACCAGGGAAATGCAGATCAAAACCACAACAAGATACCACTCCACACCCACTAGGACAGTTATAATCAAAAAGATAATAACAAGTGTTGGCAAGGGTGTGGAGCAAATGGACTCAGGCACTGCTGGTAGGAATGGAAAATGGTGCAGCCACTTTGGAAAACAGTCTGGCAGTTCCTCAAATGTTTAAATATGGAGTTACCATGTTCTACTCATAGGTATATACCCAAGAGAAATAAAAACATATGTCCACACAAAAACTTGTACACAAATGTTCACAGCAGTATTATTCATAATAGCCAAAATGTAGAAACAACCCAAATGTCCATCAACTGATATCTCTGTATAATGGAATATTATTTGGGGGAAAACACAAATAAAGTATTGATTCATATACAATATGGATGAACTTTGAAAATATTAAGCTAAGTGAAAGAAGCCAGTTATATAGGATCACATATTGCATGATTCCAATTATATGGAATAGGCAAATCCATAAAGACAGAAAGCAGATTAGTGGTTGTCTAGAGCTGGGGTGATGGGGAGGCTGGGGAGGTGACAGCTAAGGGGTGTGGAGTTACTTTTGGGGATAATGAAAATGTTGTAAAATTGATTGTGGTGATGGATGTAGTATACAGTGAGTATACTAAATATACGAAAAGCCATTGAATTGTACACTGTACATAGATGACTTGTATATGGAAAGTTAATTATTCCTCAATAAAGCTGTTAAAAAATCATAAGCAGCTAGAACAAAGGGCTCACACAAACAAGATGAAATTTATCACAGCTGCATGTTGTATCCAGCGCATAGACTCTGAAAATCCACTGCACAAGTGCAGGATGGGAGAGACATGGTTGACAGCGACACCGGGGAAAGGGGATAAGGATTTGAGCCTATCATAAGCTCATTATGAACAAACAGCATGACAGAGCTGACAGATCAGTTAACGCTGCTGAATTGAAGGTTGTCCCGTCCCAGCGGAACTTCCAGAGGCTGCTATGAGCTTTAAGGCACGGGGCACTCGGGAAACAGAGTCAACAAAGACATCACTCACAGCTCCAAACTCACTAGTAGGAGAAATAAATATGGAAAATTGACATCTTATCGGCAGTGTTTGCCAAGGCTTCCACGTCAAAGGCATCTTCCGGCCTCAGGTGTGAGTCACTCATGTCAGGCCCGGTTGTGGCTCACCTCCCTGGCCTGTCCCCACCAGGGTCTAGGGAGGAGGGCCACACAGATCTGAGTGGGGAAGTCCCCCCACTTTGGGGCTGTCGGCTGGGGGTCTGCATTGGCCATCCTATTGCTAGGCTGACTGTGGATGCCAACGAGAAAAGAAGTGGTGGTGGGGGGAGCGGTCAGGAATCAAATGTGTATGAAAAGAAAAAAAATCAAAATCATAACAGGTATAATATTTTTAAAATATCTCCCAATTATGTCTCCTTATCACTAAATCAGTCTCTCCTCCCTATACTTCCTAAAACATCAGCTTTACTGGTCTTCATTTGCACTCCACTTGTCACCAAAGATAATTTGAGGACAGAATGGAAAGTTTGAGCCATGGAAAGGACTGAATATCATTGCTCTAACCAGATTTTGAGTGTGCCTTTCAGCTCCCTGGCAGAAAGAAAACAGAATTACTTAAACTGTTCTCATTTTCAGGAAGGAGAAAGCATACCACATTTTCAGGATATAAAAGATTTACTGACCCATCAGCTAAAAGAATTTTGTGACATGAATCTTTATTTTAGAGGATAAAATCTAGGTAATGCGAGATCATTTTTCAATAAAGCAGAAAAAGCATTTTATTTTATATTTATACGTGTTTCTCAGAAGTTGCTGGTCTTCCTATCATTTCTACCAGAGACCCACATATGTAAGAAATCCATTTAAATAGCTTCATTTCTGCTACAGTTCAGCCAAAAAAAAAAAAAATGAACACCAGACATCATTTATGTACCTCTTCTGTCACAGCACTGGGGTGAATGAAAAACAGATACCAGAGAATGAGAATGGTATTTGCCTTCTAGAAACTTCCTCGGGAGGTAACAATAAAACACACAGGAAATAATTTGAAATGTGAAACAGTAGAAACTTAGCGACTGGGGCGGGTGGCAGCCAGTCACCTTACCTTCATTGTGCAGGAGTTCCAGAAGGAGAAACCAATGAGAACCACAGTCGTAAATAAAGAAGAGTCAGAATCAAGGTCTGGAAACCAGTCTCAAGAGTTCTGACAGCCTCCTCCATAAGGAGGGCAGGAGGCTCCCACCCACCCTACAAAGGCTGGTCCCATGCCAACGAGGCCAGGGAGCAGAAACGGCCACGCCACAGGCCTCATTACAGAACAGCCATCCCCCACAACAGATGCAGCCCCACCCAAACACGAGAGTTTGGGGACAAAGGAGACCTAAATCCCTTGGCCACCCCCGACCCCCGCCCCTCTCAGCATCCCTGCGGCCTCAAAGGGGCCAGGTGGCAGTGAGGGCAAGTCTGCCATCCGCTCCTGGGAACTGGCATTTTTAATCTGCTCAATGAGAAATGTAACGACGTCTTGCCTCCTTCCGCCAGGCTGGCGGGGAGAAGGCCCAGACAGCCAAACGCGCTCGGCGTTGCTTAGCAAAAGCTGAGAAAGCGCCACCCCAAAGCAACCTCCTTCAGAATGACAGACATTCACAAGAAAGAACCCGGATGTGCCCAGCTCTTCTTCCTGGCCCTCCCCGCTTGGTCACGACTGCGGGACTGTCATGGCCAACGACAGGGGCTACGTGTCGCTTTTCCTCATGTTTAAATCGGTGCAATAATAGTCATATCTACTTTTGCAAAGATTAAGACAGTGCCTATAAAGTGTTTATGCCTGATACCTGGCACGTGGAAGCCTAGTTGTTAGCTGTTATGACCCTGTTGATTTCTAGTGATTTTAATCCCTCCATCCGGTATTTGCAGTCCTCCAGCCCTTGGGGCAGCATTCCAACAACATGTCTCCTGAGGTGCAAGAGGAGAAGAGTTCACCCACTACTCAGCTATCAGTGTCTCAGTGACAGGTCAAGCAGTGGCCTGAAAACACCTGGAAAGTCAGCAGAGAAATTTCAGTAAACCCAAGGATGTCCCTTCCAGGATTGCAGTGCACAGTCACGTCCCTGACAAGCTTTGCTCACCGTCCTCTGCATTCTGGCTCACCAGCAGGAAGCAGGAGGCGGTCATTTTATACTTTCTCACTTCCACCCGGGGCTTCCTCCCCTTTTTGCAGCCCCATGGCACACCAATCAACTGTTTGTTACAATGGTCTGCGGTGGGCAGAATAATGGCCCCGCGAATATGTCCACACCCTCATCCCTGGAACCTGTGACTCTGCTAGGTTCCAGGGCAAAGAGAAATTGAGGTCTCACATGGAATAAGGGCTGTCAACCAGCTGACCTTAATATAGATACCTTATCCTGGATGATACTGGTGGGACCTAAGCGATCACAGGGGTCTTATAAGTGGAAGTGAGAGGCAGAAGAAGACACGCAGAAGGAGATGTGACTAAGGGAAAATGGTCAGAGAGATGCAACATCGCTGGCTTGGAAGGTGGAGGAAGAGGCCACAAGCCAAGGAAAGTGGGAAGCCTGCAGAAGCTGGAAAAGGCAAGGGAATGGATTCTCCCTGGAGCCCCCTGAAGGAGCACAGCCCTGCTGACACCTTGATTTTATCCCAGTGAGACCTGTGTCAGACTTCCAACCTACAGACTGTAAGATTTTAAGCCACCAAGTTTGTGGTAATTTGCTACAGCAGCCACAGAAAACTAATACAGGGTCTTTCTGCCCATCATCTGGTGACATTGTTCTGCCTCCCAAGATGTATGTCTTACAGAGGTGGCACACGTCATCTCCATGATTTTTCTTTTACCCTGATGGAACAGGCTTGTCAAATGCCAAGCCCCCGTGCCCCGCAAATGTGGGTAACAATCATCACCATGGGAACCCCAGTGGGCACCTGCCCTAGGAAGCACAGAACGGCCAAGAAGGAGTCATTGGAGTTGGCAATTGTGGGCACATTCAGGAGCTGCCAAGAGCACCATGTCCTGCCTGATAAACCTTTCAGTGCTTCCAATCTCCTCATCACCATGGACCCCTCAGGCCTCACGGTTTAACAGATTATGGGTCTGTTAATTTTTAGCTAATTTTCCTGTTTTCATTCATCAGAGATACTTATGACTCCCAACCAAAGCTTGTGATTAGCATGAAGTGGCCAGGGCTCTCAAGATGAATTCATAGGATTCCGGGCAAAAACAAAGCCAGGAAGCTTTAGAGATCCCCCCGCCAGTCTGTTTGACTTCTCTATGTTTTTATTTCATATTTAAAATACTTGGTGAAGCCTCATTACCATCTCTATGTCTTCCTAAAGGCCTCGGATTGAGAACTACTGGAAACTATTTCATCTGTGTGATCCATTTAGATCCAGGACATGACTCCTCAGTGTCTAACTCTTCACTCAAGTGTTGTTTCTGAGCGCGTTTCAGCTCTGTGGCTGCCAGGTTTTCTTCACTGTATTGGTAGATTCACTTCAAAGTCAGCTTAGCTTCTGGTCTGTTGAGTTACAGCAATGAAGACATCCTTTGTGAGACTTGGGGACTCCATAATCTGATACAGAGCCTTTCCCAGTCTGTGTCTGGGAAGGAAGGGGCTGAGAACAAATTTGCTGGAATCTCCTCTTATGGGCCATATGCTCCCACTCCAAAAAGCTCACGCTTCCTGCTCCCACGAGTGTAAACTGCTAGATCCACTGAGGAAGACAGTTTGGCATCGTCTCCTGAGCTTAAAGATTTGCATGTCCTATGTCCCAGAAATCCCACTTCTAGGTTCATATTCAAAGAAATGTCCACGTGTGCACTAAGAGACATGTACAGGAATGTTCGTAGCTGCATTATTTGTAACAGTCCAGCCTGGAAACACCTATGAGAGAATGCTACACAGAGTGGTGTGTTCGTACAGTGCAATACCACACAGCAATGAATGAATGTCACTGCATTCTGCAATGTGGGTGTATCTCACATTTACAGTGCTGAATAAAAGGAAGCAGATAGAAAGGAATGTTCTATGATTCCGTTTACATAAAGTTCAAAAAGCAGATGAAATCAGAGTGTTTAAGGATTCAGACTTAGGAGACAAAAGTCTAAAGAAAAGGAAGGAAATAGTTACCATAGCAGTTTAATAGTCATTACTCCTGGAGGCCAGGAAGGGGATGATGATTCGAGGGAACAGGGAACAGGCTTCTGGGGCATTGACCATGTTCTATTTCTTCTTGGTGGCGCTCGCCTTGTGGTAAAATCTTGAGTTGTATATTTGATACATTTTTCTGTGTGCTATATTTCACACTTTTTAAAAGAAAGTTTAGAATTTGTTTTTCTCCCCAAAGCCCCAGTACGTGCTTGTATATCCTAGTTGTAGGTCCTTCTAGTTCTTCTATGTGAGCCGTTGCCGCAGCATGGCAGCTGATGGGCAGGTGGTGTGGTTCCGAGACCAGGAAACCTCTCGGGCTGCTGAAGTGGTGACAGCACCAAACTTTAACTGCTAGGCCATCAGGGCTGGCTCTAAAATTTTTACTCTAAACTATTTCCCTAAAAACAAATTCCTTACATTTGAAATATTCTTATTTTATGATTTTCCATATAAAACATATTTATGAGCATAAGAGAACATTTGAAAAAAATCAGAAAAGTGGGGAAAAAAGTCACCTCTAATTCTTTCTCCCAAAGACAAATGCTGTTGACATTTTGGTATATTTCTTTCCAATCTTTTTTCTATGACTAGTTTTGATGTTTTTGTTTTTCATTGGAGATGACCATATTTATTTAAATTTATATTTTAATATTTTTTATTTAACATTATCCTGTAAGCATTATCAAAGTAATTACAAACTCTCTGTATGGTTATTTTAATGAGCACATATTTCACTTAATGATGCATCAGTAAATGACATATCAACTTGAATAGCATTTAGGTTACTTTCTCTTTTTCTATTTATAAATAGTGTGATAGAAGAAATTTGTGTACAGCCTTTTACATATTTCTAATTATTTCCTTAGAATTGATCTCTAGATATGAAGTTTCAAGAGACAAAAATAGGCTCCTTATACAAAGCATGTCCTTTTTCCAGGGTCAGAGTTTAAGGAGCTAAAGTCCAAACAGGCTTGTCCTAGGTCCACTTAGAATAGCTCCTCCCACAACTGGGTCAACTGGTCTATTGCTCTTTCCCAACTGCTGTTCCAGTCCAACGATGCCACTGAAATTAAGTTCCTGTCCCTTTCTCAGTCTTCCCGCTGAGATGCATAGCTTGGGTGTGCTTAGGTCACTTAGTAAGATTTTTAAAGGAGCAGAGCTATAAGCTCATCATTAAGTATCTAAATGCTCAGAGCAACCATTCCAACAAAGTTTTAGAGTCTTCATTGTAAAATGAAAATATTAATGCCTATTTTGAAGGAATGTATATGAGCGTAATGCATGAAAAATATTAAGTAGAGTGTCTGCCACATAACAGACTGTCTACAGGGAGTGCTCTTCTGTCCTTCTCTCCTGGGGCTCATCTTTCTCCCCTAGTGGTGACAGGATCAAGGAAGAAAGAGGAAGAGGAAGGAAATGTTCAGGAAACAAAGTAATACTATGGAAATAATGACTCCCAAGTATATTTTATGAGTTGGCAACATTTATAGGATGTAATTAGAGAGGCATTTGCCTCAAATCTTGCATTCACCTGGATGGCCCCCACGCCTGGGAATCTTACCATTTAGGTCATTCTTATAAGCTAAAGAACTGTCACCAGAAGGTTGAATCATTTGTTTCCTCATAGTTTTGTCTGGGGTAGTATTTCTCCATATGTGGTTACTGGACCATTTTAGAATCACCTGGTGTATTAGGGTAAGTAAAGCTAGATGCTGTAATAAACAGTCCCCAAATCTCAGTAGCTTAATAGCATAAAGATTTAGCTATTGCTCTTTTCATAGTTCAATGTGCATTAGCAGGTTGTAAAGCATGGTTTTCCCTCATGGTCCTCTAGGGGCACAGATTCCCTCCACCTGCTGTCTCTGCTATCATTTGGGGCCTCAGAGTCCTCTCCTGGATCCTCTGTATCCAGTTAGAAGATGGCAAGAGGAGAAAATGCCAACATAGAGGATTTCAGGAGTGGAAGAGTGGTTTTAGGGACCAATGCTAGAAGTGATGTACATCACTCTTGCCTACATTCTATTGGCCAGGACTCAATTACACAGTCCCACACAGCTGCAGGGGAGGCTGGGAACTGCAGTTTAGCTTTGTCGAAGAGGAAAAGGAAACAATTTTGGTGATCTCATTGCATCCTGGTGTGCTTGTAAATATATATATATATATATATATATATATATTTCAGCATACATATTTGTACTATACTCATAAATATATTTTTTTCAGTGGGTCTGGATAGCATGAAATAATATCAGTCCTACTGAATAAGAATCTCTGGGGCCTAGGAATATGAAGTTTAAACAGATGATTTTCATGGGCACTGAAGCTGGAACATTGGCCCAGAGATGGCTTTGATGGTTCCAGCACAAAGAGTAGCACCTCTTTTCCAAGGGTAGCCTTTCCAATGATCTTACCTTAGATACCAGGCTGGGTACCCAGAGTATTTTTGCAAATCTTTCAGAAGCTGCAACAACTGCAGTGTAAGCACTCCCAGGATGGTTTGCCCTCAACACTCAGACCCCAACATCCTATTAACAGCATAGGTAAGTACGCCATTTACCAGATCCTTCACTCAGCTGTTTAATTCTTACTCAGACAAAGGGCTACACCAAGTGACACAATAGGAGCTAGCCCACGCAACTCAAATCTATTTCCTTTAGGGACATTGTTGAGATCACTGTTCAAGATATCATTTTATGGGGACACACAAGAAATTCCTCTCAGGTATCAGTACCATAAATAGTTGTTTTTCTCTGAGAAAGCAATTTACTTGTATATTACACACTGTGAATCATGGCATTTATTGTGTTTCCTCTTTCCACTGGCTGCTGGGAAGTTTGGAGCCAAAACTTTAGATCATCTCTAGCAAGTGTTCTGAATTCAACCTCAGCTACATCTTATTTTTCCTACTTTTAACCCAAGTGTTCTCGTTTACTTATTTTCTTATCTTGTTAAAGTGTTAGTATTTGCACTTGCCACTTGATATCTATTTTCCATGAGCAGGTTATAGAAATTGATTTTTAATTATTAAATATGATATTGTGACAGAAAAGTAGACAGAAATATTGGTCCCAGGTCTTTCGACCATGTTTTAGCCCAAAGGAAATGTTCCCCACAAATGACCGCATGAAGCCTTAATCACTCATTTCATCCAGTACCAAGTGAGTTTCCTTAGAAACCTCAGAATAGATTAATTAATTAAAACCAGATGTACCTTCCCGAGTTCACTCTGTCCGACTTCTCTGAGGTGGAATCACTCCATTTGGGCCCAGAGGTGGTACAGAACCGAAATACCACCCGGGAGTAGAGTGTTGGGTGAACAGCTTTTGGCTTTGATAAATTTTGCTCTCTGTCAAAACTTCCCCACAGTAATGTTTAAATCAAATGGTGGAAAGAAAGCTGGAAAGAATTCGAGTCCCTTTATGACATTCTAAGACGATTATTTAGTAAAATTTGCCCACACTGATTTAATAAGTAAGTTACAGAGGGGATTGAGAGAAAGGTACCCAAACATCCATTCACTTAACTAAAATTTATTGAGCACCTGTTTATGTTCCAGGCACTGTGCTAGTGGCTTTCACATGTTATTCCCATTTTACACACACACGAAACAAGCACACGCTCTGGGCGGGAGGTAGTAAGAGGGCGTGACCGCATTGCTGTTGGCAGCCCCTGACAACAGCCGTTGATTTGACCGAAGTTGCCTCCACAGACGTGGCCTTTAGCTTCAGCACCAAGGCCAGCGCACCTGGCTTGTCTCCGGTCCCCGAACCTTCTTTGAGAAACTCTTACGCCCAGAACTGCAATAAAGATGTGTTCTTTGTCAATGAAACGCGCCTTCCTAATTCTTCAAACGCACTTCAGAAACTACTCTTCATAGAGTGGTCACCGGTACCAGCAGGAAGAGTTTTTGACAACAGGAGATGAAAATGGCCAATTTATTGGAGACCTGCCCCCTTCTGAACACAGGCACGCGCGCGCGCACACATGACCCCACATGGGCTGTATGTTGGTTGAGTTCCGCTCTCCTCACTCCCAGCACCTCTTCGCACCGGGATGCTGTTAGGACGCGCGTTCTTGCCTCCTGTCCCAACAAGGAGTGACTCCTGCGCACGGACGGGGAGGGGAGGTGGGAGAGGAGCGCCAAGTGCCCAAGACATTTTCTGAGATTTTGTCCTTTTAAGCGCTTTTAATCCCTGGGGTTTGTATATAGCTCTTGATTTTAAGGCTAAAAACAAACAATAACAATCTACCCAAAATACTGCCATTACCAACTAAAGTAAAAAAAATCCTGTGAAGAAGACAAATCGGACATTGGTCATATTGTTCCCATTTCGTGGATGAGGAAATTGAGCCCGAGGGGTTAAGCTGCTCGCCCAAGATAACACAGTGAGTCAGTGACAAAAGGGAACTAAAAACCCAGATTTCCAGTCTTCCTTTCTGCTGGTCTTTCCTCAGCAAGATACATATATTTGCTAAGTGTCTCTAGGATCCACAATTCTGCACCCCTCCCTCCGGCCCAATTATCTGAAAACCAAAAGAGTAGAAAATCGAAAATGAGATGGAGATCGGCAGGGACGTGAGGCCGCGGATTGCTGCCGCTTCCCTGCTTCCTTTTTTAGAAGCTGCAATCGACTCTGCTCTTCCTCGGTGACAGCCCCTCGCCTTGGGGCTCGGCTACTGGCCTCGGCGGGGGTCCGCGCAATCTGGGCGCCTCCAGCTGCCCCTTGTCCTCAGAGAGTCGCCAGCCGCAGACCGCAGGGCCAAACTGGGGCGGAGCGAGGGTGCCCGGGATGCCCCAGTGGGTGCCGCTGCCGGAGTCGCCCTTGGCGCGCTGCGCCAGGCGCTGCTTCCTCTGGCTCGCCCAGAGCGCTGCTCGTCCCGGAGCGCAGCGGGCGGCGAGGAGGCCGGCGGGCATCCAAGGAGCCGCGCGGGGTCGCGCCGGGGGCCCAGAGCCTGGGCTGTGTGGAGGACGGAGCAACGGTTTCCCCCAGCCAGCTCCCTCCTGGGTTAGCACTCAGTGCCAGGGAGAAGCGCGGGTCTCTCCCCAACCCCTCCCCAAGCGCACGCGGGCCAGCTTCCATCTGATTAGAATGTTTCTTCCATCTGATTAGAATGACAGTAGCTTTCAAGTCATTCATTACGAGAAGAATTTTAGGCTTAAAAGAAAAAAGGGTCCCACTGTAATTGTGAGTTGTAATAAATGCAAACTTCTGGTGCCTTCCTCTGCAGTATGTAAGACAGTAAAAAATGTGTCTCGTCCAACGCACCCCCTCCCCAAGCCCATTGTGAAGTCAATCGCCAACAAAGGGGACGCGTGAATATTCAACACCGAGTCTTTCAGTGTATTTTCCGGAATCCCTGAGTCGGCCTCCTTTTTTTTTTTTTTTTTTTAAATCGGCGAATACCTGTTTAAGTTTTAAAAGCACATGGAAATCGCCCGCGAGCGACCATATAATTTGATTTGCCAGGCAATCTGCAGAGCGATCGCACATCATTTATAATGTTCATTGAGCATTTTGCCTAATTGTGTCTGTCTCTGAAAGGGCAGCGCACCCCCTCCCGACCGCAAGCAGCACAAGTGGCGACATTCCCATGGAGCGGCCGCGCCGCAGCTTGTCGCATTCAGCGCGGGCGGCCGGGCTGCGCGCTTCCCCGCCCCGGCGACCGGGCGCCCCTGACACTAATAGCTCGCGGCTCAGGTACGAGCGGGCGCCGCGTTTGACTCCATTCAATTCACAACCGGCCGCGCTTGCAGGTGTCGCCTTTTGAAACCGCCATCCAGGAGGCCGCTGTTCACTTCTCGCTGCGCCGCGGGTTTTGTAGAAGCGCAAGAATGGGGCTGATTATTCCCGTGCCCACATGCCGCCCCTACACGCCCCCACCCCCGTCCGACGCGAGGCTTCCCTCGGCCAAAAGAGGCGTTTAATTAGTTATGGGGCCGCGGAGAGCCAGCGTGGCCGACAAAGCCCGGCTCCCCAGGTAACCCGGGTTCCCTGCGGCCCCGGGAGGGGGCGCGCGGAGCCAGAGCACCGGCCTCGGCCGGCGCGCTCCATCCCGTGCCGCCGGCTTCTCCCTGCCCCTGGGCCGGCTCTTGAGCGGGCCGATGGCTCCCCCGCCGGGCTAGTGTGGCCTCGGCCTGAGGCGCCCGTGGCCCCCGGGGGCGGCCAGCTCTCGGGCGCTGCGCCCCCTTCCCGCTTTTCTGTCCCCATTGCCAGGCCAGCTGGAGAGATGGAAACTTTGTTGGCAAAAGACTGTGGCCGTAGCTGCCTTGTTTGCGGGTGTTCTCTCCGTTACGGGTCATTCGCCCCCTCCCCCATTTCGGGACAATATTTAGAGGAAACACTGAAGATACTTTTCCCCTTTATTCGCCTCAGCGTCTCAGCACCGAGTGTCCGCTAAGCTCAGGGCGCAAAGCTGGGCCTGGGAGATGGCCAATGGCTGCGTCGCCGCCGCGGCCAAGGGCTCCTTTCCCAACAGCGGTTCGGGCGCCCGCGCTGGCCCAGAACACGCTTATCTGCTGACAACACCGGCTCAGGTTGCATTCATCGGGCCACCTGCGCCACAGGTACGATCCACCTCCCCAAACCCTCCGGCCCTCGCGGGGCTGTGCGTGCCCATCCAGGATCGCGCCCCCGCGATCCTTTGGCTCCGGCCGCGCACGCCGCGGGACAGAGGGGGACGGAGGCGCGGCGCCGTCGGGCCAGAAGCCAGCCCTGTACCTTTCCAGCGGGAGTGGGCCTCGGCCGCCCGGCAGGGGTGGGGGGCCCCTCCGGCCTTATCATTGGATTTCCGCGAGCGTCCGAGGACGCCGGCACCCATTCGTTCCACTCGCTGCGCTCTGTGAACAAGCGTGGGGCGGGCGGGGGAGGCCGGGCTGGGGGAGGCCGGGTGGTCTCCCTCCCCCGCCCGCCCCGCCGGCCGCGCTGGAGCACAAGTGTTGGGATTCCCACGGGCCGGCGGGCTCTGCGGCTGCAGGCCCGGGCAGCCGGGGCCCGGGAGACGCGGCGGACACAGAGGGGTTTGTAGACACGGTGACCTCCGCGCTCGCGCTCTGAAAGGGCCTGAAAGGAGCCGTTTATGGTGCATTACAAGTCAAGGGCTCAGGTACCAGCGCCTTGCGTCGGGCAGCCCCGGCGGCCGCCCGTGCTGCAGGTGTCAAGTCTACAAACGCCTCGGGAGGTGGGGGCGACAGGGAGGGGCAGAGGAGGGGCGCAGGGCCGCGCCCGCCCGCCACTGGCGCGGTTTGGCTCTTTCTCCTCTGCGGCGAGAGCAGCCAGCCTGGGGTGCAGACCCAGGTCCTGGGCGGGGGAGCGCCGGGGGACAGGGGCCTACAGGACGTTATTTATGGGCTTCATTTGATGGAGAGGGGAGTCAGGGAGTCAGTGGGCCTCTGCCCAGCCCTGACCCAATTTCAAGGCTGAGGGCAGAGGGAGGTCACAGGAAGCTAGAACTTCCCAGTGGAAGCCAGGGCCCTGCTGGGGAATGGACGTTTTGCCCACTTGTTGGGGTGCTTGGCCCCCCAGGGGCCTGCCAGATTTAACTTGAACTTTCCAGGTAGGTCCATCCTCTCCTTGTCTGTCTTCCTGTGCAAAAATGGGCCTGAGCCTGGGTGCACATTTAACCTATGTTCCTGGTTAAAGCAGTGGCACTTTCCTCCCTGACCTCTCCCCAGCGCCAGAGTCACCCCCTGCCCAGTAGAAACCAAGGAAGGCACCATACCCTCAGTGGGCCACTCCCGTGGGCCCCTCCGTGCCCCCAAAGACCTGGCAAGCCAAGAACTCCACCCCCCCCCCCAGTTGGCTTCTATAAAGCAAAACTCTGAAAGGCTCTTTTCCTTAGGGAGGAAATTGTTAATTAAGTTTACTTCCTAGGTTGGCCCTCAAAAGCCTTCACTGAGCCAAAACACTGAAAAAGAAAAATAGCACAAAAATACCATGATATTAAGTAAGACAATAAAAAAAATAACAAGTGGTGTTTAATGATTTTCAGGGCCAACTTGAAAAAAAGGATGAGGCAGACAGAAATTTTAGGTGTGTCTGGAAGAAACTTGTAGATACTCCCAAAGGTATTAGAGGTTGTCTGCCTTGTTTCCTTCTCTAATATTACCTGGAAACCTCCTTTTCCTCCCTGCAGGTGCTTCACCATCATTACTTTTATATGCATCATCTATTATTAGAGTTAGCTTTCAATTGAGTAAAACAGAGCAATTTTCTTAAACTGAGAAATTGGACAAGGAATGGTGAAAAAGATGAAGATGGGTGTGTGTCTGAAAAGAATAGTTTGAAAGGAGAATAAAAAGGGGAGAGAATAGTTTCCTTACAAGGTGAAAGAAAGTCTTCCCCACCTAAAAAACAAAGAAAAAAAATTACCCTTGCTCTCTCTATCACCACATTCACAACTGAATTTCTTGAATAAGTTGCCAAAAATGGGTGTCTCTATTTCCTCTCCTTTATTCAGTCCTCCACACACTGCATTCTGGCCCATACTCTCGCACCGAATCTCTTTTTAGTCATTTTCATCAGTAACTTCCACGTTCCCAAGTTTAAGAACAATTTCCAGACCTCATCTGGCCTAAAATTGCAGTCAACAAGCCCACCATTCATCTTGATACCAAGAGCAGAAGCCTCAGTATCATGTTTTGTTTCTCTCTCTTCTTCAAGCCTACGTCACCAAGTCCTAGCAATTGTCTCTCCGAAATATCTCCCCTATCTGCCGGGCCACCAGGCAGTTCAGGCCTTCCTCTCTGCTGTTCTGCTGCAGTGTGCTGACTGGTCTCCCTGCCTGTGATCTTGCTTTGCTCCAATCCATTCTCCACCCTGCAGCCCAAGTATCCTGTCTCCATGGCCAACTTGATCATGCAAACCCCCTGCTAAACACATTTCCATGGCTCTCCATTCCCTGATCAATTGTATATAAATTATAAACACGCACTACTGTAGTGCTACTATACTAATCAATTGCATACATTATAAAAAAGGAACCAGACATACACATTTTAAAAGAGTGAGAAAAAAATACCGATGATAGTTCTAATATTGTCTTCCCATGCCCCAGTGGATCTTCTTATCCACTCTGGAAATGACTGGTCTATATTATGCCAAACTTCTTCACACAGCTTATAAGGTCTCCCTTGATTTAGACCTGCCTACATGTCCGTTCTCGTCTGTCTTTACTTCATCCTTAATAAACTTTTATTTCTTCAAATGCCATGATGACCATTCTCTGTCTTTATTTCACATTTATTTCAGCCTCTACTCTCCATCACTGCTAGTCTGTAAGCTCCGTGAAAAAAAAAGATCTGTTTTATTTATGGTTCTGTCACTAGTGCTTGTCACAGTTCCCAGCACAGAATGGTGTGTAATAAGTGTTTGTTCCATAAATGAACATAGAACTTCTCTGAGGCAGCCATGTTTTCTATAAAGAGAATGAAAAGCAGAGAAAGCTGGTCCATAGAAAAAGAAAAGAATGAAGCAGACATGCAGAGGGGAACAGAAAGAAGCACAGGAAAGATGGAGAGAGAGTCCAGGCATCTTTCCAGATCATGGTGTATTAACTAGGAAACAAGTTAGTTGCTCTGTAAAAGAGTTGAAAAATATAGTGGTTTAAATGAGATAGAAGTTTATTTCTCTCTTACAAAGACAAAACTGGATAGATATTCCAGGCCTGATGTGTAATCTAAATGATTTGGGAGACAGACTCTTTCTATCAAGTTACTCATCCACCTTCAACATGTAGCTTTCAACTCATGGTTCAAAATGGCTGCTCCAACTCCTGCCATTGCATCAGCTTTTCAACCAGTAGGAGAACAGAAAGTGGCAATGTAGGATATGTCCTTCCCCTTCAAAGACTGAGCCCCAAAGGTGAGTATCACTTCTGCTCACATCCCATTAGTTAGAAGTTAGTTTTATAGCCACACTGAACTGCAAGGGTGACTAAGAAATGTGGTTTTTATTCTTGGTGGCCATGTGCCCAGCTAAAATTCTGGGGTTCTATTACTAAAGGAAGAAGGAGAGACTGGATCTTGGGGAGAATTTTCAGTCTCTGAGACACCTGGTACTGCTGCCTTCCTGAGGCCCAGTTAAATTCCTGTTCTTGGATTCTGGGACACGCCCTGCATCCCATGCCATAGCCCCCTTTTAATGTTTAAGTTAGTTCAAGTTGGTTTCCATTACTTGAAACCAAAAGATTTTAAACTAACACACAAATTTACCGAGTACACAATAACATGAGGTGGAGAATACCAAGAGGAACAGCACGGGTATATCGGATGAGCTGGGCCATGAGCAGGCGACACCCCCAAATCTCAGTGGCTTAACAACCGTTTATTTCTCGTCCAGGTTCCCTGTTCTAGGAGGGTTCGCAGGGAACCCTGGTCACCATAGTCACTCAAGGTCCCAGACTGACAGATGTTCTGTCTCAAGGTGTCTTTCCAGAATCACTAGAGAAGGGAGAAGCTAAAGAGTCCAGTAGGACACTGGCTGTTAAGGCTTCCTCCCCAAAGTGACATGTCATTTCCACTCATTTTTTATTAGCCCACCAGCAAGTTATATGGCCACATCTCACCTCAAAGGGAAGTACAAGCTTATCATCTGCCTGGACGAAGCACAGAGCATCTGTGGCTTGTCCTGCCAGCAACCACGCCATGGTGCCCACAGGCACTTCCACCGTGGTGCCGATGGCAGACGCTTGTCAGGTTAACTCTTACTGTAAAGCATCCAGACAGTATAATATGATCTTTCTACACTTTCCCTTCTTCTCTGGTCAAACCTACCCAGCTGAAGAGGAAAAGTGCTCCTTAACTACTGGGCACCTTTAAATGACAACATAAATCCCTCACATCCTTTTAAATCAGAGTAGGGAAATGTCATAAAATAGATGATGTGTTTCTAGCTTTGGTTCCACCTAGGACCCCCCCTTAACACTCCTAGGAGTCCCTGCACATATTCCTGCTGCATCTGGGATTTTTATAATGGGTTTGTGCTCAGGCCTGGTAGGTTCTGAGCTTCTAAATAAAAGACCCAAGTGTCGGGAGCGTGTGAGAAAACAGGAGGATGTTTTACCGTGAGATAAATACGGGGAAATGGGCTCCAAGGCTGGCAAAGGCTAATAAGAGTGAAATCCAAGGGGCTTGAGGAAATCTGCGACTACCGCCAAAACGCCTTCCAATGACTGAATGAGGCCACGCCTTAAAGACGCCTCCCTGTGATTTACGGCGTTACCTTTCATGGGCACCAAGAAAACGCCAGAGGGAGGAGGAACGGTTGCCATGTGCTGCTCACACCTTAGTGCAGCAGATGTTCCCCTTTATGGCCTCTAGCTGAGATCGGTGGCCCTGAAGTAATCGGCTTTTAAAGAGGGCAAAAAGGATAATTTGGAGCACTGGGCCTTCTTTGAGGACACGGGTCTCGGTGGGGCACATGTGGTCATCATGAGGCCACTCCGTGCCTGTGATGGGGATGGGACGTGGAGGCAGGACTAAGAAAGGAGACGCAAAGAGGCAATGGAAATGCATCCACCCTGGGTTGCTTAAGATCGAGCCTGTAACACCCACGGATTTGCCGGCACTTGCTCCCCTAAACCAGGGAACGCCCCGGGCTACAGCACGGCCTGGGCTTTTGGAAATCTAGTCAACCTCCCAGGACCACAGTTCTGCCCTCCTGGGGTGGGCAGACTCACCTGGTTTAACATCATTCCCTTTATCAAGCCCCCCTTTCGCTTGCTCTCACGCTGACTGAGCCCCCAAACCTCAACATAGCCTCCTACATTGGATTATAACAGTCGCTCCTCTCTCTTACTACCCCCGGAAGGTGTAAGCCGTAGAGACCGCATCTGATTCATCTCCGTATCCCCAACATTTAACATGGGGCTGAACAAAGTTAATGCTCAAAACATGTTTCTTAAAGGGATAAATTAAGGTTAAAACATGGTGTGTTTACATTTTCTCAGTATTTCCACATTGCTTATAACTTTGCATATAACACTGAGAAAAAACAGGACAGTTCAGCTTTTAAAAAGTGTAATCAATTGTTCGGTGTTATATAGACTAGCAGTCTCCAGAGTGAACAAGATGTTTCACTGGGCCACGGGAAAAATTTTAGAACTTCTATTATATTTTTCCTCATAGTCCTAAAATTTTAAATGTATGCAGTGTATTAATACGGTCTCATTTCTATGCAGTTTTAGATACACACACATAAATTCACATTTAGAGTACATACTCAAACATGGTAAATCAAGGTGTGTCAGGCACAGCTAATCCTAACCCCCTCCCCCCACACACAATATTTTTCTCTTGTTATTTGATAACGTTCTAAGTTTGAATCAGGAACATGGCTGCCCAGCTCAAGACCACATGTGTCAGCTTCCCTTGTAACTAGATGTGGCCGTCTGGTGGCTCAGGCCTATTGAATGTGAGCAGCAGTGATCTGTGCAACCGTGAGGTCATGTTCTTAAAAGGAAAGGAGGGTGCCCTTCCTCTTTCCTTCTTGCTGGCTGGGATGCAGACATGATGGTGGGAGCTGGAGCAGCCATCTTGGACTTCGAGTTAGAAGCCATGTTTCAGGAAGATAGAGTATAAGTTACAAGGAAGCTGGATCCCCTCAACCCATCAAACCACCATATAAACTTCCAATTGCTTGTGCTTGGACTATTACTTGAGAGAGACATAAATGTTATATTTTAATCACTCTTGTCTTTAGATATTTGTTATGGAAGCCAGACCTTTATCCAGAATAATGCAAAGTGTGCAATCAAAAAATTGAGGGACAGGGGCCGGCCCGGTGGCGCAGCGGTTTAGTTCGCGCTTGGCAGCCCAGAGTTCGTGGGTTCGCATCCCGGGCGCCTGCCGACACACTGCTTGTCAGCCATGCCGTGGCAGCGTCCCATATAAAGTAGAGGAAGATGGGCATGGATGTTAGCTCAGGGTTGGTCTTCCTCACCAAAAAAAAAAAAAAAAAAATTGAGGGACAATTAACCTTTAAATTGATTCCTTTATATAGACTATCAAGGCTCAAAGTAAAAGATGCCAGTGGGACAGAACCCATTTTTTAAATGCCTGTGATATCACTTCTCATTCATATCTTTTTCTCTTCTATACTTTATAGACATTTAATAAAAAACTTATTCAATACTGTATTGTATGCTTAAAAGTTGCTATGAGAGTAGAGCTTTAATGTTCTCACCACAACAACAATAAAATGGTAATTACGTGAGGTAAAGAACATGTTAGCCAGCCCTGGGGTCCAGTGGTTATGATTCGGCGCTGGGGTCCAGGTTCGTGGCACAGTCAGGGACCCACACCACCATCTGTGGCTGTCCTACTGTGGTGGTGTGTGTTGCTGTGATGCTGAAAGCTCTGCCACCAGGATTTCAAATACCAGCAGGGTCACCCATGGTGGACAGGTTTCAGCGGACCTTCCAGACCAGACAGACTAGGAAGAAGGACCTGGCCATCCACTTGCAAAAAAACTGGCCATGAAAACCCTACGAATAGCAGCGGAGCACTGTCTGATACAGCGCTGGAAGGGGAGAGGATGGCGCGGAAAGACCGGGCAGGGCTGTACACAGGGCTCTGGGAGTCAGAGTCAGATGTGACGTTGGTCCCTATCTTCAGCCCACCTGTGACATGTGATGATTCGGTGCTCCCTCCAGTTTCATTAAACTACTATGATAACTTTGTCTAGCTTGTATTATGGTTATTTGGTCTTTCCTTGGCAAAAGTGCAATATCTGTGTATTTTCTTTAGCTTGAAGCAGTTAAAATAGCCTCTTGGGCCCCACCACAATCGTCAACACGAATGTAAACTCAGATTCAGGCTCCAAGCTCAAAGGTAGGGCCAGGTTATGAGGTGGGCATCCGTATGGACCAGAATATGCTCATACTTTGTTGTCATTGTTTTTTAAGATTATCATCTAAACAGGGTCACAAAATTGAAAAAAAAATGTCGCAATTAACTTGTGGAGCCTTAATTTAAAAAATATGGATCCAGAAAACCAGAGGTCCATGAAAATGAGAGGTCCAAGATAGGTCCTCATTAGGAAAATCCAACTCCTGGGTATGGAAACAGTCCTTTGTCATGAAGAGAGAGGAGGCCACACACCGGGGCACGGATTACAGAGGCACGCGCAGACTGTGGAGCGACTGCATCCTGTAACAAGCCCGGCTTGTTTCTCCTTCCAGGTGAGGAAGGGCCTCCGGCTTCTCGGCAGGGCCCGTGACAACGGAGGAGTGAGGGGAAAGCGGGCTCCAGCCCTGCTCCTGCTCTGATGCCAGAGGAGAAACAGGAGGGACTGGCCTGTGCAAACGCTCCCAACTGAGCGCAGAGGTCTTGCTCCGCCCCCTCCTGGCCTTTCTCTGTGGGCCACACTGAGTAAATGACACTTTTCTAGCTCCCCCTTTGTAGCCGTAAGCATTAGCCAAAGCCTATGACCCCCCCAATCCTAAGTGCCTCTAAAAGTGCTGGGAACAGTAAGAGAGGTGTGCTGCCTCTTCTGGTGTCAGCCGTGAATCGAGCTCTGCATTTGTTGATATATTTGTCGATATTTGTCCACTATAAATCTAGGAGATCCAGTTGGGGTGGGCAAAGCCAAGAATGACTCCCTCCTGATGAACAGGGCTCCCATCTCTCACTGGCAGTCTATACTGGTCCTTTCCCCCAGTGCTTACTGAGCACCCACTACTGTTAAATAACTTACTGAGCAACTACTACCGCACCTTGCACTGGGTTAACTCAATCCTCCCAATAACCCAGTGAGGCAGTATTATGATCATTTCTTTTTGCGTATGCAGAAATGGAGGTGCAGATGGATTAGGTCACTTGCCCAAAGAGCTGGTGAGTGGCAGAGCCACCGGAGTCCGGGCAGTCAGGCTCCAGAGCCCAAACGCAGGAGCTCCGTGCTCCCCAGCCTCTCTGGCTGGGTGCCTGGGCATTGCAGTGGAAAGCAGGGTGCTGTTTTCCACGTGACAAAAATAGGCTCAAATCTCTAGTGGTGTCAAATCTGAGAGGAGTCTTGGGGTGGCAAAACCTGAGGTATGGCAGGGTGTATGCAGGGTGCTCATTTATTGGAATGCACAAGCATGCAAACTGGACTCCCAGACTTTTAGGCAGCTTTCCCAAATAACTGATGTTTCTTGCCTAATCGTAGGCACTTCCCTGCTTGGACCAGGCGTGGTCTGGCATAAGCTTCTTCAAGCACAGGTTAACCCAGCTGAGGACAACGTTTTGCTCTAGATAGGATTTTAAGGGAACAACAATAATAATGCCACTGCAATCCCCCATCATCTTCAAGACCGGTGACATGAGTGAAAGCTAAGGTATTATTGATATGAGGTAGAAAAAAATCTGAGGGAATCAAAATCATAGCCTGCCAAGTAAGGAATAAAGTCAAAGCACAGACAGAACACAAAGGTGTCCTAAGAGATGCAGAAAGAATGGCCTGAACTATGAGTGTCCAGGAGTGAGTGGTGTTCAAGCAAAAATGAAATTATCCAGTGGTAAGGTCACATGATGAACCATCACGCCACCATTAAACCCTGTCAGTAAAGATATGGGGAAATATGATGAGATTTCGTCAAGTGAAAAATGCAAGATACAAAACTAGAAATACACGGAAGAAAACAGACCAAAATGTTAACAGTAGTCCCCTGTGGGCTGTGGGACTATAGACAACACAGACAATATGGCAGTTTTAATGAGTATTTAGTAACTTTAAATTTCCTTTATATTATCAATTTCCTCTAAATCTTGTTAGATATTGACTTCATGCAGGGAATAACATTTCACCCGATGCCATCCCATTTCAACTGCTCTGCATGCAGGACTCAGACAGTTACAGAAGTGGCTCACTCAGGACGTGGCCCATGGACAGGGCACCCCAGGCCTGGCTGCCCCTGCCAGCCCTCAGTGGGCCACCTACCAGAGGGTTCTTGCTGAGTTTTGAAGACAGCACAAGCTAATATCCAGTCTCTCTGGAGGTCTCCTTCAGGGCTTATTTGAAGAGATCATAAACTCCCAAATTTTTCTTTTAAAAAAATAAATTCATTAATTTTTTAAAAATTTTCTGCAAAAATGTTCACATATTTCAAAAATCAAAAGATCCAAAAGAGTATACAATGAAAAATTGTATCCGTTAGTCACTCAGTTCTTTTCTCAATGCAACTGATGTCATCAGTTTGTTGTGTACCCATTTAAAAATATTTGGTGCCTGCACAAATGTACTCACATACATTCACTGTCCTCTTTTTAATTTTTTTTACTAAAGGAAATTGATAGTGGCAAATTTTTTTGTTCATTTGTTTTTCTGGGAAAGAGTCACCCTGAGCTAACATCTGTTGCCAATCCTCCTCTCCTTTTTTTCCCCCCTCCCCAAAGCCCCAGTACATAGCTGTATATGTGCTAGTTGTAGGTCCTTCTAGTTCTTTTATGTGAGCCACCGCCACAGCATGGCTACCGACAGATGAGTGGTGTGGTTCCGTGCCCGGGAACAAAACTCAGGCCAGCGAAAGGGAGCATGCCAAACTTTAAAACTGTCCTCTTTTTAAAATGCAAGTGGGAGCAGACTAGCCACTCTTGCTTCTTTCACTTAATGATGTATCTTGGAGATCGTTTCACATCCCTGGATCAAAAGCATTCTCCTTCTTTACGGCTGCCGAATATTCCATTATGTGGATGCACCATAATTCACTTAAGGCCCTACGGTTGAACACGAAGCCAGAAAACAAGTATAGCTTTAAAAAGAAACAAACAGAAAAAAGCCCAAAGTTCCTGTTTCTGTTAAATTCATTTTTTTCCCTTTCACTGTTCACTATGGAGCTAAGACACAGAAGTCTGGTAATAATGACTTGCGATGTTTACATTACTAAAGGTCAAACACCTTGCAGAATAATAGGACTGAAGGACAAAGCTCAGAAGCTTTGCTAGTCATCAAATAAACCTTGGCATGTCAGAAAACGCTTATTTGGATAATTATATCAGCATTTCGGTGTTTCTCCCTCAAAAGATTAATGTTTAACAACTCGAAACGTAAAGGCAAGAAAGAAGGAGCTGGTATTCCACATTTGGATTTTCTCCATCTCTCATGGTAGCCAAGTGCCTCCTGCCCTCATTCCCAGATGGGACATGGCCCAGCATTTTGTTTTTAGGCTGAGCACTTTCAGAGTGTAGGGTATCTGATGGGAACTCTGGAAAATGATGCTGACATCCCCACCCCCTTGTGCTGGACTCAGCCTTTTTGAATATTATTATTTGCAAATAATAAAAATACCTGCCCAGTTTATCTTCCAGTGCTGTGTTAGGAGCAAAGAAGCGAATCCACGTGACAATCATACTAAACCAGCTAAGTTAGGTGTAGACACAAAGGAGGGGCAGAAAGATGCTATGCAACACGTATGAAGTACGGAGCCTGCCACACCTGCTGTTGAATTCCGACCCCTTCTCTTACTGGCCATGCAGCCACGGAGTTAAGGCGGAGCCTCATTTACCCACCGGGTAAAGTAAGGAGGATACCCTTCAGCTTGCAAAATTACAAAGGTGCATGAATAACATGTCTGCAAGTCCTCCAAAATGCTCAGTTCCATCTTCTCTAGCACTGGTAGTGTTCCTTCTTCCTATCTTAGGACAGAATAAATGTAAGATCTTCAAACCAAGGAGCTCAGACTAGTGGAAAGGAGAGGAGGAGTGGAACCCGGGGAGAGATTGTCCTGGTGTGTGAAGAACTGAGAAGTGAGCTAAGGATGAAGTGAAGAGCACAGGAGGAGGATGCAGAGGTGGGCAGGGCTAGCGCAGGGAAGGCCTTTTATGCTGTTCAAGGCGTCCAGCATCATCTAGGCCAGTCATTTCCAGAATGGAATCAAATGTCACATGATCACAGTGGGCCTTGCGAGCGGAGAAATCATCCAGAATCTATGTGTGTGACTCTGGGGGCCAGGGAAAGTCCCATGACTCCATACTTAATTTTGCATACTTTGATGCTGGGAATTGCCCCCCTCAGTGATCCCTTCCTCAGCACATCAGGAGGTGCTGTGGTATCCGCAGCACAGCCAGGACTCTGGAGAGTCGAGGGTGGAGGCTGGGAAGGCGGTACTTGGTCATCTGGGCCAGCTTGGAGCAGGACCTGGACTGACACCAATACAAGTGCACCTTTTGTGAGTGGGCCGAAGCAGGGCTGGCGTCTGCTCTCAGCAGGCGGTGGAAGGAGCACTGGGCTGAGGTGGACTGGGACTGACAGTAACCACCTGTGTGACCTTAGGGAAGTCACTGAACTTCTCTGTGGTCAGAGGCCTTTCAGCATTAACCCCATGATTCTATTTTTCAAATACTTTCCTACGAGTGTAAGGACAAAGCGTGGGTTGATGAGGGCACTCAAGTGGGGAGAAGAAAGGTTTCACAGAATGGGGATTGGGGTGACAAAGACAGCGGAAACAGACACAGGAGAGCACAAACCAGCCACCTGACATCACCTCTGCGTCTGTGAGTGGGAAGGGGACCATCTGAGTCAGGAGGACTCAAGTTGGAGCCATTTTCAAGTTGGGAGACAGACCATGAGTCACATCCACAAGGACCTGCTTGCAAGCACTAAGCGAGGAGTGGGGGACACTGTGGGACAAGACGGGTGCAGCCGGTTTCTGTGGAGTTTTGGCTCCAGTGGGGAGGGCACATGCCCAGCAGCGTCGAGCACTATGGGGCTGAATGAAGGGAACACTGAAGGATGGAGAGCGTGGAGGCCCCACTCTTCATTAGTGGTCTCTGCCCGAAATGCATCCTGGGGAGGAGCCAGGACCTGGGCTCCAACCCTCCAGCCGTTGTTTCTAGAAGCTAGTGGAAGACTCTAGAAATGTTTGATAGGAAACAAGTGAGCAAGTATTCAGGTCCTTGAGACTCCTGGGAGGGAGAGAGAGGAGAGAGAAGGAGAGAGAGAGGCACCAAGGCTTCCTTAAGGCCTGATGGCCTTTTCCAGAATTTCTCCTGGAACAGAGAACCTGGAAGATGGCATGAGGCTTCAGAGCAGCCCCGAAGGAGGTGTGGTGGGAGTCTACCTGGCCCAGGACAACAGGTGGCACTGAGCCCCTTTCCAAAGACTCAAAAAAAATCTCAAGGCTTTGCCAGGATTTGGCACTAAAAAGAACCAAGTGCTCCACCATGGCCTTCCTTAGGGGATGGAGGTTATTTACAATGAGGCAGGGTTCTCTATAAGGTAGGAGATATCTCTCCTGAGGACAGAGGGTGGAGGGGCTCACAGCTCTGGGACCAGCTCTGTCCCTCTCTCCATGAAGTACCTGGAACCTTTTGATCTTGTCCCCCTCCACGTTCCCCCACTGCCCAGAGTGTCTGGGCAGTGCAGAGGGAGGGGCTGGAATGAGACTTGGGGCCTCTAGCCTGGCGAGACAAGGCTCTGTCTCAGCCATCTCCTCATCCAACCTGTTGCTTCGAGAGGCAGAGGGCAGCCGTCCACACTGTTGTGACCTCCACTGACCCAGAGAAAATTTCCTTTATTAGCAGTGACATCTTTTTTTTTTTTACTAGAGAAAAGAATGATCATGTCTTACTTAAGGACAAGGTGTGTGTATGTGTGTGCGTGTGTGTGCGCTCATGCAGGCTCACACCAGTATCCCAGTATCAGCGTCTGCTGGCCTAGCCCTCACTTCCCAACAGAACCAATTTGCAGACAGCCAGCAATTCTCTAAAGGAGAAATGGTGGAGGTGGGGAGGGAAAGGATGAGGAGGGTTATGTCCGGAAAAAGTGAATATCTTCTTTTTTCCTCCTACCCCATGCTCATCCACGCAGCCCCAACAGCTGCCCAGGACGTCCATGCTAGCTCTCCTCAGCCTCCTAGGACAGCAAGGTTTCCCACCAGCAGTGGACTTCCCATTAGCTCACCTGGGTGCCCAAGGTAAATTTCTCTATTCTTGCACAAAATCATCAAGCGTATGTAAGATGATTTTCTGTGAAAGCTGGCTGTGAAAGTCACATTAAATAAAAAGATACCCATATACACACTCACTGCCTCCTGTGTCCGCCGGCCTCCTCCCCAACATATCCATGACCCAAACACATTCTCAAGAGCCACCTAGACCTATCAGAGAAGGCCTGTCCGCCTCCTGAAGAGAGGCGTCCTGGGCTGGATCCAGTCTGTCCTTCACTGAATGGTTATCAATATTTTGGGTAAGTCTTTGAAGTCTGGTCACTTGGTACTCTTCCAAGTCCTCAGACTGATGGAAGGGTGTGTTCCCACTTGGCTTTAGTCTAACCAAGTGAGGGAATGGGAGGAGGGCCTTTTAAATGTAAAGAGAATTGGGTGCACACCACCAGGGGGCTAGATACGTGATCTTGACCCTTCCTGCCAAGAGCTTCCCTCTCTTTGAGGTGAAAAAGATAAATCTCAGTGCAGGAAATTGCACCTGTGGCTCTGACGCAGCGAACCTATCCACATTTGCATCCGTTTAAGGATAATTACCTCCCTATGAAGGAGTATGGATGAAGAAGCTAACACATGAAAGATCTTGCTGAAACAGTTAGTCTTTGGGTTAAAACTGTCTAGGGTTCTTGACAGTTAAGGGAGGGGAATCTCGGGTTTTCTAATCTATATATCTTTTGCCCTTAACTTTTTGGTCTCAGAATTCAGTTAAGTACAGTGTAATGTCTAAAACCAAGAAATGTGTTTAAATCGCTGTTCTTAAGAGGCATGGACTTGGATTTTGAGAAGAGTCTGAACCCCCACTAGAAGCCTCTGGTGGGGCAAGCGTCTGAAAAAGGAGGCGGCTGACCCAGAGAGTCTCCCCTTCCTCTGTTGAGACAACACGCGCCATCGGCTGCACTTCTTAACTCTCCGGGGTTGGAAGCTGGAGCTTGGCTTTTAAGAGGTATTGCCCCGACCTTGAAAGTCTGTCTTTGTTACTCTTAAACTGAGGAATTCGTGTCGCATCGCAGTCTGTGATAAAGTGTGTCATGGGGCAGAGCGCATATGGTTTGTCTTTTTTTTAAAGGTCGAGAAAGAAAAAAAAAATCATTCAGAGATGGTCCCGATGACCAGTCAGAAAGGTGAGAGACTCAGGCTTTGAAAACGGTTCACACTTTGCCCTTTAACTTCCACGCCTTCCCTCCGGACTGCTCCGGAGCAGGCGATTCAATTGACTCCTTTTGTATTAGGTTTTATTGCTCCGAACCCCCAGGGTCTCGATATGCTCTCGGAAGAAACGTGCCCCACTGCGCTGCTCTCAGAGGCAGCCCCTCCTGTGCCCCCATTTCTTTCTCCGGGAGGGGAAAGGGAGGGGAGGCGAGGCCGGCCGCGGAGCAGGAGTCGCTGGCGGCGGGTACCGGGCACTCCCGAGCGGCGTCTGGCAGGCGCGCGCCCCTAGACCCGTCGCAGCGTCTGGAACGCCTTGGGAGCTGGACCGCGGCGCCTTTCAACCCTACCGGCACACGCTGTGCAAACTTTACAAGAGTCCTTGAAAGGTCCGGTGACGAGATAGAAGCCCCGAACCGAACCCAGGCCGGAGGCCCGCGCGCCCCGGGGATAGGGGTGGTGAAGTGCACCAACCCGGACTGGCCAGGCTGCAGGCAGTTTCTGTGCCGATCCCCGAGGAGAAGCGAGCTCCGCCAGTAATCCGCTTCTGCCGTCTAGGCCGCCGGCAGGCACCCCTGAAACCTTTTGTGGCTGCGCAAAAACACCACGCACTGCTGTCCCAGCCCCGAGACGGAAGGGCCCGGCTCTGCGCAGCGCGCGCGGGCAGGCGGCAGGCGCCTCGGGCCGCAGGTACAGAAGGGTCGCCGAAGGAGCGGGCAGGGAGGGGCAGGAGGAAGCCCAGGCCGCCCGGGCCCCGCCTCTTCTTCGCCCCGGGAGCTCCCACAGGGAGGGAAGCCTCCCCAGTCCCCGGGCCGCTGGCCGGGCCTCCCTGCCCCCTCCCCGCCGGCACCCCGCACTCGGTGATTGGCTGGCGCCGCGGGTCCCTGGCACGCGCCTGTGGATGTAGTTATAAGAATCCTCGCGTGCCGGCCCTCAGCTTCAGCAAGTCGGCCACAGCCCTCCCCAGCGCAGCGCGGGCGCTGGCCAGAGCGCAGCGGCCGCGGGCACTCCAGGGAGGCCCGGGGGCGGGAAGCGGGAGGGTCGTCCTCACTGCCTCCCGCACCGGATCCGGGAAGGAGGGGGCTGCCAGACAAGCAAGAACTACAACATCGAACTTACAGAGAATCACCTTAGGCCATCAGTCCCTCGGGCCCGCGGCGGCGCAGAGCATGGACGCGGTGCTGCTAGAGCACTTCCCCGGGGGCCTGGACGCCTTCCCGTCTCCTTACTTTGACGAGGAGGACTTCTTCACCGACCAGTCCTCTCGGGACCCTCTGGAGGACGGTAATGAGCTGCTGGCGGACGAGCAGGCCGAGGTGGAGTTCCTGAGTCACCAGCTGCACGAGTACTGCTACCGCGACGGGGCGTGCCTGCTGCTGCAGCCCGCGCCCTCGGCGGCCCCGCACGCGCTCGCCCCGCCGCCCTCGGGGGGCCCCGGCGAGCCAGAGGATGGCAGCGGCGGCTACTGCTGCGAGGCGGGGGCGCCCCCCGCCGGCTTCCCCTACTCGCCCGGCTCCCCGCCCTCGTGCCTGGCCTACCCGTGCGCCGGGGCGGCCGTGCTGTCCCCCGGGGCCCGGCTGCGCGGCCTGAGCGGGGCGGCGGCGGCAGCGCGGAGGCGGCGGCGGGTGCGCTCCGAGGCCGAGCTGCAGCAGCTGCGCCAGGCGGCCAACGTGCGCGAGCGGCGGCGCATGCAGTCCATCAACGACGCCTTCGAGGGGCTGCGCTCGCACATCCCCACGCTGCCCTACGAGAAGCGCCTCTCCAAGGTGGACACGCTGCGCCTGGCCATCGGCTACATCAACTTCCTCAGCGAGCTCGTGCAGGCCGACCTGCCCCTGCGCGGCGGCGGCGCGGGCGGCGGCGGGGGGCCGGGCGGCGGCGGGCGCCTGGGCGGGGAAAGCCCAGGCAGCCAGGCCCAGAAGGTCATCATCTGCCATCGGGGCACCCGTAAGTGCGTCCGCATCCCAGCTCAGGGAGACGGGGACGGGCACGGGAAGGGCCCGGAGGGGCTGGGTGAACAGTCCGACAAGCCTACTGATGGGCAGAGAGATGGTCCCTGGGCGCTGGCGACCCTGAGCGTGAGCTGGCGTTTCTCGGGTTTTTTTCTGCCACTTTGACCGTGGCTCGGAGGGCGCGCGTCCCCGACAGACTTGCAGCTCCTGGGATTCCGGGGAGGGGGCGCTGGGTGCTTGAGGGGTGGAGGAAGAGGGTGGTTGTCATGTAACCTAAGACGCCTGTTCTGTCCAGGCGCCCAAGAGGGGATCCTAAAGGACCGGAGGGCACCTCTGGGAATAGAGTTGGACATTCACAGTCTGTTTTCTCTTCTCGCCTCCTCAGGGTCCCCCTCCCCCAGCGACCCGGATTACGGCCTCCCTCCCCTTGCAGGACACTCTCTCTCTTGGACAGATGAAAAACAACTCAAAGAACAAAATATTATCCGAACAGCCAAAGTGTGGACCCCAGAGGACCCCAGAAAACTCAACAGCAAATCTTCCTTCAACAACATAGAAAACGAACCGCCCTTTGAGTTTATGTCCTGAGAAGCCCCAGACCCGCCTGAGGGTCTGATTATGTCTCTGTGCATATTGTACATGTAAATATCTATAATGTAAATGTAACTTAAGAATCACATTTCTCTAATGGCAATCAATTGTTTGTTATTTATCTATTTATTATCCTGTCGAGTTAATGAAATAGATGATCTTTTTAAATATATAATTTATATAATTTATCCTGATTTTCTAAAAATATGCAATAGCCTATGATTCCCCCAGCACCTTTGGCAGAACTCTGCGTTGTTGGAAGAACTCTGGCCAGAAAACTTCATGCTAATTTATTGCTGGATATGGTTTATTTCTAAGTGATGTTAATAAACACTATTTACACCTTTTTCTAAAAGTTATTTGTTTAATACATGATGGGAGGGGCTATACCTTTAAAAAGAAGAGTTAATTACTTTGTAAAAAAAATAACTGAAGCAGAGACTCAAAACATAGCTATCTAGTCAGAACCACGTTTTAGTTAGATTCAGCTGAAAGGGAGAGGTTTAGAGATTAGGTCTCAACTCTCTAAGAGCCCTCCTCTGCATCGGTGCCCGTCATCGCTATGCCTGCCCTAAATAGTAGCTTTCGCCTGTATTTTTAGTCTACCCTCCAAACACCCCATGAGGCAAATAGGTCGCAGAGTATTTATTATTACCATTTTTCAGAGGAGAAAACTAAAGTCTCAGAGACGATGTTTGACTTACCCAAGGTCACCGGCACTCTGCTTAATCATAAGGTGAACGCGCTGTGTCCAGCAGCAAGAGGGAGCTAGTTTCTGGGCTGGCAACGGGAAACGGCCTTTCTGCTTCCAGGGCCCGGGGCCCTGGAGATGCCCCTGGCTCATCCCCTCTGCAGTTACAGCATCAGGTTCATGGAAGTCAGATGTACCCCTCTCAAGAGAGAGGGCAGGCGACGGTGCTTGAGGCCGGGAGACCCCTCGGATGCCTCCCAACACCACCCAGGGTCTTTTGGTAAGGCGAGAAGGAGCATGCTCTCTGCCTATTCTGCAACTGGGTTATTTCTAAAACTGACCTCGTTTTGTCGCCAACAGAATCTCGTCCTCCTTGGCAAGTAGCCTGGGGAGAAGGCGAGCCTCGGGCGGAGGGCTCAGGGCCGCCCCCTAGCGAAGGGGAGAGGCGCGAGGGCGCGGCCGGGAAAGCCCAGGAAGCCGGGGCTCGGGCTAGTTTCCTCCCTTGCTACCCCGCCCATCCCTGGCCCTCGGGGCGCCCCCAGTTGGGGGCTGGAGCCGGGGAGCGCGGCGGCTGACTGCGGGGCCGGCGCGCGCTCGGACACCGGGGGCGCGGAGGGGGAGGCGCGGAGCGTGGCGGCGCGCTCCAGGCGGGCACCTCCTAGCGGACCGCTGCCGCCGCGCCACGCAGGCCGGGCCCAGGCGAGGTGGCGCTGCGCCGCCGGCAGCGGCCTGGCCAGCCTAGATGCAACCAGGAATCTCCCCTGGTACCCACGGCCTTGCCGAAGGACAATATGTCGGCAGCATGCTAATTGCTTTAACCTAGTTTCAGACCCACCGAGGGGTTCCCCGCGCGCTGCGGGTGCCATGGACGTCGTCCAAGAGCAATTAAAGCGAGGCCGAGAGCCCGACCCCGCAGCGCGGCCTGGCCAGACGCGCGAAGACTCTGGGTCGCGAAGCTCCCAGGAGACCCTTGGCCATGGACCCTCTCACCCGTTTCAGCCTTTGCAGCCTCTCCCATATCTCCGTCTAAAAGATAGAGATTTCGCACTGGAGGCAGAATTTGGGAAGGAGAGAAAATAATTCGATTTTGTCCCATATTAGGGCCTCATTAAACACGAAAGTTGCTTTTGCACAAATGCTTCTATCAGGCATGTAATCTCATTACACTCATTAGAAAGTCAAATGTTAGGCAGACTTCAACTTAATAAGTTATGTAAGTATTGGACTGTTTCCTTGGGCTGTGTAGACCTGCGTTGCGATTGGATTGGGTAATGTGGCATTCCGCAGTTAAAACACTACAATCATTGTGATGTGGCACCTTTTATTTTGCGTGCCACTTTTTTTGTGATTCAATGCTTCAACACATCCTTTAGTGCGGTGCAGATGAAGCGGAAGAGCCGGGCTGAGCGTGTAAAACACCAGGGTCTCTATCTTGTCATTCTTCTGTCCTGACTTGGCAAGTCCCTTTAAACACAACCTTCAAAGAGACTGACAGCTTCTTTTTATTGACTCATAATCCATTCATTCTAGTGTAGCAATTCTTAAAAAAAAAAAATGCGGCAGTAAAAGCAGAACAAACATATCATTTCAGAGTCTCCTTTGGCGTCAGAGAGGCCCGAGCCGCGCTTGGTGCAAGAGCGGCTCTCCTTGTGGCAGCGCCAGGCTGGAGAGCCTCTGGCCTGGGGCATCTGTGGCCAGTAAATACAGGCTGGCACTGGAAGGATCAGTGTGGGGGCAGTTTGAGTGACAGGTATTCAGCGGTCCTTCTAAGTCCACACTTTTCTTCCAACTTAAAAAAAAAAAAGTCTTATGAAAATAATTGAGTAAGCCAAACTCCTGGATGGCTACGGAGACCTTTGGCTCAGGGCTGCTCCTCCGGGCACGCATCAGCCCCTGCCCTGAAACCCAGCCTGGGACCACCAGGAGAAAGAGTTTAAAGTCCTCCCTGGCTGCCCTTGTCCATTTAGCATAATAAAGAAGCTGCAGACACAGAACAGGCTGCATTTTGTGATCTCTGCTAACAGGCTAAATCATTTCCCAGTGGTCTAGACTCCACTGCTACTGGTTGTGGGGGGAGGGAGTACTAGAGAGGTGTGATAAAGTCTTCTGAGAAGAGAGTTTGGGTGGGGTCCCCTCCCTTCTCCACACACCTCCCCCCACCCCCCACCACCAAATATAAATCCTCAATTCCAGCCCATCCTGCAGGTCTCCATCCCAGGTTGCTCTGCCACTCAGCCTTGGTGTCAGGTTGCCAATGACTCTACTCAATAAAAAACCTCTTCTCCCCATCCCCTCACTTTCCCCTACCTTTCCAGTGGACATTAGGGTCAGGGTCCTCTCATGGTTGCCTTAAAAGATATTACATGTCACAAAAAGGTGGCTTTCTATTTTCAGAGACTGGGAACCTGAGGCACCATACCTCTTCTCTTTGGTTTTCATTAGGGAATTCTTGGTTAGGAGGTGAGGTGGGATGGGGTGGTTCCTGGGGTGGGGGAGGCAAGAAGAGGAGAGGGGAGCCACTTCCCCATCCTGAGCTGGGTGACCTCTGGGTTGGAGCCCCCTTGTGGAGCCTCTTCCTCCCCATCAAGGAGACACTGTGGATAAATTAAAAGCTCTCATAAAA